>CP106712.1:23967918-28967918 GCA_025503065.1 Gossypium bickii
GTAATTAAATTATGACTTTCAATATTTATACTTTTTTTATCAATTTGAATATTCTTATTTTAAAAACCAAAACCTTCCACTTTTTAAAAAATTTTAAATCGCATTTTTAATAGGAATGTAATTGTAAAATTAATTTTTTTTAATGATATTGACGTGAAAATGTACAAGGTAATTCACATGACATGATACTATTTTTTTAAATATTTAATTTAAAAAATATAAAGATCTTCAAAATAATTTAAATCTTAAAAATAAAGAACTTAAAAATTTAAATAATAATAATTTAATACATATTTGAGTTAAAAAGTTTAATATTCAAAAATAAAAAATTTCAAAAAATTAACGAATATGAGCACAAAAATTTTGAAAGAAAAAATACAAAAAATATGTAAAAATGGAAAAACTAAAATTGATCAATAGTGGCGTTTTTACCGAAAAGCGCCGCAAATATATATCGGTTTAGGGCAAAAACGCCGCAAATATGTTACAAAACACTGTCGTTTTATCTTATCGCAGTTTTAGTGGCATTTTTTTAAAAACGCCGCAAATAATTTTATATCAGTTTAGTGGCGTTTTTCCCGTCGCAAATATGTTACAAAACACTATCGTTTTATCTTATCGCAGTTTTAGTGGCATTTTTTTAAAAATGCCGCAAATAATTTTATATCGGTTTAGTGGCATTTTTCCCAAAAATGCCGCAAATATGTTACAAAATACTGTCGTTTTATCTTATCGCAGTTTTAGTGGCGTTTGTACCAAAAAATGCCGCAAATATGTTACAAAACACTGTCGTTTTATCTTATCGCAATTTTAGTGGCGTTTTTAAAAAAACACCGCAAATAATTTTATATCGATTTAGTGGCGTTTGTACAAAAAAACGCCGCAAATATGTTACAAAACACTGCCATTTTATCTTATCGCAGTTTTAGTGGCGTTTTTTTTTAAAAACGCCGCAAATATGTTACTTGAGTTTGTAAAACGCTGCCATTTTTATTAGTGGCGCTTTAATAAACGCCACAAAATTTAAATAGCCTAAACGTCACCGTTTGAATTAGGCACTGCCTTTCTTTTCTATCCCTCTTCGGTCGATTCCCCCAAATTCTAATCCCTAACAGCCAATTCTTTCTCCCCTTCTCCACTCCAACACCCACCGGCAAAGACCGCATCTTTTACCCGTCTGCACCAATCCATGGCATTAGTTGCGGTTGTGAAAACCGACAAGGAATTTCTCGATGAGAGGCATGGAATTTGTTTTCCAATTGTTTTATTCTCTAATTGTTTTTATTTTGATCACCCAAATACTTACACTCCACATTCTTCTTCTTCCTTTGCTTCCTAGTTCCAAATGCAGTCTCTTTCCCATAATAATGGGTTTCGCCTAGTTTCTCAAGACAATCAATCTGCTTATCAGTCTTGTACCAAGTACTATCAAATATTTCATTTTCTAAATTCTTGCTTTCTTTTTTCTTTCATTTTTCTGATGTTCATGTAATGTTTGCTTTGTTTTCTCTACTTGTCTGAGAATATCAAGAAGGATTACATGAGAAGCCTCATTAACTCTATGATTTTGTTTACAAAACTAAATGCACTGTTTTTGAATGATTAGAAGTTAAAATTTCATCTTTTGTGGAAAACAAGCATTTTGGTTTTAGGATTTTATATTATGTTGAATTGTTTTAGATTTGAACTGTTTTAGAATTTTATATTTTGTGAATTTTTTTTGCTTTTACTTCTCAGTATTGTATGCACATGCTTTATGAATGCAATATAGTTTCAGTTTACTAGAAAAGATCCTACCCTATCACTACACACCATGGTAAAAGTTACCAGAACTCGTCCTTCCCTACACACCGGGCTGTGGATAAACCAAAAAAATTATAGGTTACTATGCTGCCAGAAGGTTGTGAATGCACAACATATTTGCATATAAGAGCTGCCAAAAATGGGTGGATGAACCACTAGTGTTGCGGGTTAATACGCTGTCAAATGGTTGTCAATGCATAACGTGTTTGTAGATAAGAGCTACCAAAAATTCTGTGAATGAACCACTAGAGTTGTAAATCATTAAACTGTCAGAACTTCCTCTTTTTAAAGTGTCCCACCCCATGCAATGCAATATGACATGCTCATAACAGATCAATACGGTAGCAAATAATATGCTTATAATAGATCAATATGGCAGCAATAGTTATGCTTATAACTAATCCATATAGTAGCAAAAGACATACTTACAACGGATTTGATTTAACTGTATCATAAGGCATGCTAAGCGGACAATCAATATTACAGATGCAATAGACATATATGTTATTCAAATATCATGCATGTAACAGTAATAAATCAAACAATCAGACCATGAATTCCAATATTCATATTAGTAGGGGGTTTAATTGAGAGAAATAAAACTCTAAAAAATAGGTTGGGGACCAATTAGGGACTAAACAATAAAATTCTTAAAACTTTTACACAAAATTGTAAAACAGGGGTTACACGACCGTGTAACAAACTGTGGCCATATGACAATTGAAGAATTAGCCTATAGAAGCGACATGGTTGTATGGCAGGCCATGTGGAAGGTTCTTGCCGTGTGAGATTCAAACTAGACTAGGGTTTCATAGGTACATGGCTGTGTGAGGGGCTATGTGGTCTACATACCTTTGTGGAAAATTGTGTGGCCCTAATCTAGGCATGATTTACCTCAATTTGCTTCTAAAAAAACACACACCTTTTACTGAAAGCCCGATCGACGCCCCTCATGATCAAATTTGATTTGATGCACCTAAAACGGGTCCTTCAAACAATTTTTATACATATGATAACATTGGTACCAAGATTCAATCAAGATTAATGGAATATTTCGACAAGAATCTCAAAAGATCGTAATTGACATGAAAGATTAGCGTGGATCGATGCTATTTCAGAATTTACGTGTTCTACTAATTGAAACAGAAGTACTTACCAAACTTTTTCAAAGATACAAAAGGCTATAGCTGATGAATTTAATGACCGTTATGAAAATGATTTAATGGAGATTGATTTGATTCAGGGAAAGTAAAAATAATTCTTTGTAATGGAATGAAAATATGATGAAAAGAAAAGGATGAAATGGAAAAAGGAGAAGAAATAGAGGAATGCAAAATTCTATTTGAATTTGAAAAAAGAACAAAAATTCAATTGTAATTAGGAAAAGAGGGACCAAATACGTAAGGTTTTCAAACCTTAGGGGTGGCATGGTAATTTACCCTATGCTGCCAAATAAAAAGGATGCTTTTTTGGGATGGAATGGCTCAAACTCGAGTATGCAAGGGGGAAAATAGGCATGTTAACCATAAGCCTATTTCTTGTTTAGTTTTTACTTCAAACGACCTATATTTTAGTGTGGTTTTTATCCTTGTTTGCTGAAAATTAAAGAAAAAGAAATTAGTGATGAGTGATGAGTAGTTTGAACCTAAGCCTTTAGGGAGTGCATTAACTACTTAACTATCAAGCCTAGTTCATTTTTTTGTTAATTATTTTAATTAACCCCCTATATTTTGAGGCGTGACAACACTCCATTCATTAAAGAAATTTCGTCCTCAAAATTAACTTGGTTCAAACATATAAGGATATTGTTGACGAAACATCTCTTCCGGTTCCCATGTGGCCTCCTTAATGCCATGGTTTCACCATAGTACTTTCACAAGAGGGATTCATTTCCTTCTTAGAACCTTTACCTTACAATCTGGAATTTGTGCGGGCTCTTCCTAAAAGGAAAAATCTGATTTCACCTCAATATTTTCTATAGGAACGATATAGGAAGGGTCATATTGGTATCGTCTCAACATAGAAACGTCGAATACATTACGGATGTGGTCTAGTTCAGGAGGTAATTCTAATTGATATGCAACTCGACCGACTCTCTTAAGGACTTTGTCGAGTCCGATGAACCTAAGACTTAACTTGCCCTTTCTTCTGAACCTTAACACCTTCTGCCATGGTGACACTTTCAATAAGACTTGGTCTCCGACACCTATTCAATGTATTTTTTCTTTAGGTTTGCATATGAATTCTACCTATCTGAAGTCGCTTTTAGTCTATCCTGGACTAACCTTATTTTCCCCTCAGACTCCTGTACCACTTTGGGAC
This sequence comes from Gossypium bickii, assembly GCA_025503065.1. Lineage (NCBI taxonomy): Eukaryota > Viridiplantae > Streptophyta > Magnoliopsida > Malvales > Malvaceae > Gossypium > Gossypium bickii. The sequence continues at coordinate 23,972,044 of CP106712.1, forward strand.
CCAAAATTTCTCTTTCTCCCAATTTGATCCAACACAGTGGTGTTTAAGACATGCGACCATACAAGGCTTCATAGGGTGCCATTTGTATACTCGATTGGAAGCTATTGTTATAGAAAATTTTTCTAGAGGCAAATGTTCCTCCCAACTACCTCAGAATTCGATGATGCATTTTCTCAACATATCTTCTAATATTTGAATGACTCGTTCGAATTGTCCGTCAGTTTACAGATGGAAGGAAATACTAAAATCCAAACAAGTACCTAGTACCTCGTAAAGCTTTTTCCAGAATCAAGATATAAAACTGGGATCTTGATCTGAATTGATTGATATTGGTACCCCGTAAAGTCATACAATCTTTGAATTATATAACTTAGCCAGCTTTTGTAAAGAATAATCTATGCGGACATGTAAGAAATGTGTTGACTTAGTTAATTGGTAAGAAATGTGTTGACTTAGTTAATTGGTCTACTATCACCCAAATTGAATCTTTCTTAATGGGTGTTAAAGGTAACCCACTAACAAAGTACATTGTTATTTGCTCTCACTTCCACCGCGGTATTTTGATTGGTTGTAATAACCCAGAATAGAGCTGGTGTTCAACTTTCCCTTGCTGACATGTTAGGCACTAAGCTACAAAGTCTATCACGTTACGTTTCAGTCCAGGCCACCAGTATAGTGCCTTTACATCTCAATACATCTTATTTCCTCCAGGATGCATGGCATAAGGGCTAGCATGCACTTTCTAAATTATAGTTTATTTTAACTCCTTATCATTTAGCACACCATATCTCCCATGAAAGCACAAAATACCATTGTAACATCCCGAAATTGGGCCTAGTAGGATTGGGCCCAATGGGCCTTGGGTGTAGGAATGTTTATAATTTTTGAGAACAAGAGAACGACATTATTTCAAGTTGGACTTTCTAAGAAGGTAATTTTGGAAAGTTACAGGGTTTCTACGAAGTCTCGGGTTCAAGTTAGGCTATAAGAAAATTTTATGTTTAAGTCTTTAAGGAGATAGAGTAAGTGAGCTTAAAGCTTATGGAAATAAGTGAGAAAATGGTTAGCATAAAATGAGCTATTGGTAAAGAGGTTATGGCATCAAGTGATGGACTTTGAGGGAAGAGGTTCAAATCCCATTGTGTGCAAACTTTAACTAATATTTTTGCACTCTTTCCTTAAGTGTCGGCCAAGAGGTATATATGGCAAGGTTGACTTCTTTATTTTTGGTATGGTGGCTAAAGGAATTCAGAAAAGGTTGAGGTTGGGGAAAGGAATCAAAAGGAAAAGGCAAGTAAGGGGAACAAGTGGCTTATTTTGTGGAGATTGTTTTAGAAAGTATGGTTGGCAAAATTTTGACCCTTATGACTATGCATGTGGACGATTTTGGGGGTAGATAGGTAGCTGAAATTTTACTTTGGCATTTGGTAAGGTCTTGATATTGTTTTGGCCAAAAATCCCATTTGCAACTTTTGAGTCATCTTCTTCCAATTAGCTATTCTTTTGCTGAAACCTACTAGCACAATAGTGCATTTTTCTTCTCTTTTGAATGGTCACATATTCATCTTTTGTCCATCTTCCTTGATAGCTGAAACTTCAAGTTGATTATAAGCAAATTCTTTTTCTTTCTTCTTGCCGAATGTACCTAAGCCATTGAGACCATATTGCTCTCTTTTCTTTTTACAAAATTTTCCAAACACATTTCTTCTTCCTCTCAAATCAATATTTTTCATAACTGAATATTAATGTTTGTTTTTACCCCATAGCCGAATATCATTGTCCATTTTTCCTTATAGCCAAATCTTCCATCTCATCCATATTTTCTTCTTAACCGTATTACTACTCATACTTTGATCAATCGGTAAGTGATTCATTTCAACATTTTATTTTTCTTCCTCTTAGTGCCGAATCTATGCCTTGGTGTGGGATGGCCATATTGATCGAGACCATCACTTTGTTCTACTTTCTCAATCGAGATCGTTTTTCCCTTTCGTAGTATTCTAACGGGAAGTTGAACATCATTCTAGCCTTAAGTCGAATGGAGAAATCGGATCCAATATTAATAAGGTAAGGAGTTCTTATGGATTATTGATATTATTCAATATTCGATTGGTTGCTAACGGAGTAATAATTTGAAATAATCGACTATATGTTTTAGGGACAAATCACTCGATATATTCTACCTTCGGACATAGTGGTAAGTGATTCAAGTGTAAGTGATATGTAATCTTTTGGAAATCTGAGGCTAACTTTTGGTTGGTATTGTTCTAGGTCATCGACGAGTGGTTCTTTAGGAAATCAAAATCAAGGTGTGTAATCCCGTACCTTTCGTATACATATCTGAAATGGTGTGTAATCTCACACTTCTCTAAAAGTTTGTATGAAATATTCTGTGAATCGGTCGAAATACCGAAGAACACCAAAAACCGACATCCGTGATCACTCGGGCGTGCGTATGATCGTAGTGGTAATCTTATTTTGTAATAAAACAGTTTCAGTTAGAAGCAGTGACGTGTCTTTGAAAAATCACAAAAAATAGGAGAAAAGGAACTAGAAAGTGAATAAGATATCAAATTAAATTTTACTGTGTCTACTTTAATATGGAGGAAACGCAGAAGGAAAAGAATTTTTATATTCTGAGATATCTTAATTTTAGTTAGACTGGTTCTGATTGACTTTGTGTTTCCCTGATTTGTCTTGGAAAAATCATATAAAATGGTACAAAGTGAATTATGGGTTATAGTTTATATGTACAGATTCCTTAGTCAGTCTATTTTGATTAAAATAAGTGGGTGCAATATATGGAAACTGTACAGTGAGATATTTGTATTTTGGGTAAGAGAGGTTAGAATCGTTGGTTAGTGAAATAAGGGAAACTTTAAAGAATAAACTGTACTAAATGGTTAATCCAAAAATTCTGGAAAAATTGGAGTAAGAAGATATATGAGTTTAGTTTCAAGGAAAATTTACAGATTTAGATTTCGAGATTTCTAACTCAAGTTATAGTCAATTTAGTCAGTACGACGTAGATGGACAATTTTAAATTGTTATGCCCAAATTAGTAGTTAAGTCTGGATTGCGAAATTACTGAATTACCCTTAGTGAGTAAATTACCGAATTACGAAATTTCCTTTACAGGCCGAATTATGGAAATGCCCTAAAGGGCCAAAATACAAAATTGCTAAGTGGGCCAATTTGATATTTTGCTAAATGGGCCAATCTGATATTTTGCTAAGTGGGACAATTTGATATTTTGCTAAATGGGCCAATCTAATATTTTGCTAAGTAGGCCAATCTGATATTTTGCTAAATGGGCCAAATTTGATATTTTGCTTAATGGGCCTTTTTGATTAATTGTGATAATGGGCCATAATTTTGTAATAAATATCCGAATAAATTACTGTTGTTATATTGTGATTTGTTATGCATTATATACATGGTTTTGCATGGGATGGGATAATATTGAAGAGAAGTCCTGGTAGCCCTGCTACATAATTCTGGTGGCTCTGCCACAAATCTATAAAGTGGCAATGCCACGTAAATTCTATTAATCTGGTGGCTTGACCACAATGATATTTGTTATAAATGGCTTAATGCCTGCGATTAGTGTGTTGGCGGGGTGGGTTGACTAAAGATCACCCACAGGTGTGTTGGTTGGTACGGGTGGTGTGTAGCGAATGGATTATTAGGATTGGTTTGGGAATTGCATTTCATACACATGTTATATTTGATACATTATTGTTATTGTAAATGGGCTTAGGCCCAAAATATTGCTAAATGGGTTCCGACCCAATGGAGAACGGTAAGGGGATTTCACACTGAGTTCTTGTAACTCACCCCCTTTCTCTTAACCCTTGTAGGTAATGCTTCATGATATAGACTTGGGCTATGGATGACTCGAGGGAGGCCATACTTCAGAAATGGTTTATTTGGACTTTAGACTTCTTTCTCGTTTATTTTATTACTTTACTATTTTGGGTTAAATGTTGTAATAAGGCCGCTGGAATATTTTTATTTTGCTTTATGGTTGGGATGTTTTTATTATTTTTCTTAAATTGTTTAAAAAGAGGATTTTCTGAAAACTTAAATAATGGTTTCCAAAATCGAATAACAAATGAATTTTCAAAATAAACTTTTACAAAAATTTTTAACACGGATATTTTCTCTCGAACTATTAACGCTATTTTCAAAAGACTTGGACTCTCTTTCGAATTTTCAATGCCGTTTTCAAAAGTCAAGGTTTTGTAAGATCATTAGTTCAAATTTATCGATTTATCAATTAATCTTCGAGGTTAGTAGAAATTTTATCAGATATTTCAAATCAAACTTGTTTTCTTGATTTTAACAAATCAATACCTATTTTAGTATGAGTAAAAAGGATTTAACATGTTTTGCTCGTGTGACATACCAAATCCGCTCATAACGCATGGGCCGGGTTTGGGGTGTTACAACCATCACCATTAAACCTGAAATATTCAGTTTTGTCATCTTCTACTTGATTAATTTGCGGCAAAAAGGATACATTTAAGGGTTATTTAGCCTTGATCTCATTTGCTAAAGTGGGTTTCACTTGTAACTCAGCTAGCAAGCCTCCAGCATCCACTAGACTTAACCTAGCGAACATTGCTCTTAAATAGGTCATCTATTTTCTACTTAGAGTGTCTATCACTACATTAGCTTTTTCGGGGTGATATTCAATTACACAATCATAATCCTTTAACAATTCTGTCCATCTTCTTTGCCTTAGTTTTAATTCTTTTTAAGTGAGAAGGTACTTGAGACTCTTATGATTAGTATAGATGTAGCATTTTTCACGATACAAACAGTGCCTCCAAATTTTTAGTGCAAATACCATTGCTACCAACTCCAAGTCTTAAGTTGAGTTGTTGCACTCATACTGCTCAACTGCCTTAACCCATAGGCAACTACCTTTCCGCCTTGCATCAATACACATCCAATGCCAATGTAGGATGCATCGCTGTACACCACATACGTTTTACTCGACTCAGGCTGAATCAACACAGAAGTTCGAGTTAACACAACTTTTAGCTTGTTAATTTTCTGTCCATTTAAATGAAACATTCTTCCTTAACAACTTAGTTAGTAGTATGACTATCAATAAGAGCTATTGATATTCCCATCCATTACATAAGCTAGATAAGCCTTACACCATTTCCAAACTAACTTCTTGGCGACCGTAGCAGAAATTACATGGGATAAATAGTTTCATCGCTCCCAAACCATAACAATATCACTACCTTCCACCACTGTCAAGGTTACTCTCTTAGAGGCACAATCTAGGCTAGCTTGGTGTTCCACTAACCAATACATACCCAGAATTAAGTCGAACTCCCCAAATGGTAACTCTATAAGATTTGTTAGAAGTACTACCCCTTGAACCTCCAATAGACATCTCCTATAAATCTTATTTACAATAACTAATTGTCCCAAGGGCTCACTATAGTAGCATCAGTAGTGGTTTCCTCTACCCAACAACCAGTTATTTGACATATTAGAAGTAACATATGAATGAGTGGATCCTATATTGATTAAGGAAAAGTATAGGACAGGATGAATGGTAAAAATACCTGTGATGACATCGAACGCATATCTATCCTCTTAACCTCTAACGTAATAAACAAGTTAGTCTATCAAGCTTCAGTTTGGTTTGCACCTGTTGCTACAATATTTACAACCCTATTTTGCCCATGGCCCTCGAAGGTAATTGACCTGCTATTTGATTTTGACCTTGACTTTGGGTTGGAGTTTGCGTCTGGTAGGTTCATCGAGAGCAATCTTTAATCCTATGCTCAACTGACCAACAACTAAAGCAAACACCTAATTTCCCCCAACACTCATCCAGATGACGCTTATCATAGTACGTATAGTTGGAAATCCTATACCCAGATTTAGCCACAACAACCCCTTGCTGCGGCCTACCTTTTTTGGCTTATTTTACAGGACAAGAATTAAAGCCAAAAGAACCAGAATCTCTCTTAACTGAGACCTTATTCTTTCCCACTTTTAATGTTTCACTTGTTTGATCTCCTCTACAATCTTGGTTTTCTCCATTAGGGTTTCAATACTTGTTCCTGGTGTGGAGCAACATATATCTTGAGGTCAAAACGGAAACCATTTTTGAACTTCATGCATTTATCTTGCTCCGTGGTGACCATTCCTTGGGCATAGTAGTTGAGCCCGAGAAATTCAACCTCGTATTATGACATAATCTTATCTCCCTATTTTAGCTCGATAAACTCGAGTATGCACGCTTCCACATACCTAGTGCATACATACTTCTTTTGGAAGGCTTCCTGGAAAAATCCTCGGGTCAGACATTCAGCTTGTGTACTCCTTACAATATACTGCCACCAATGATAGGGCTTGTAACACCCCTAACCCATATCCGCCGTCAGAATAGGGTAACAGAGCTTTACCGAAGTTTACAAAATTCTTGTTATTTACTATTCATATCTGAATCCAATCATATTCAATCATATTGTCCCTTAAATGAACCCTAGAAGTCCAATTTATGCATTTGAAACAAATTGGGACTAAATTGGGAACTCAGGAAATTTTTAGCAAAATTTCGAATTCTTTTTCCAAGATATAGAGGACACACACCCGTGTGGTCAGGCTGTGTGAGCACACCTGTGTCCTAGGCCGTGTGGGCATTAGATGTGAGGCACACAGCTGTGTCTCAGCCTGTGTATATACCCGTATAACTCTCTAACTTAGGTCACACGGTCGGCCATACACCCGTGTGCTAGGCCGTGTGGAAAATTTAATTTTTGAAAATTAGATACAGGGGCCACACGACCAAGTTACACGCCCATGTGTTACGCCGTGTGACACATGGCTAAGACACACGCCCGTTTCTCTGCTCGTGTGAACAATTCAAAGTATTCTGTTCCTCAAATTTTTAAGATGCAGGGGACACACGACCAAACTATACACCTGCGTGCATGGCCGTGTGTCACACACGGCTGAGACACACGCTCTTGTGGAAAAAATAAGGCCATTTCCAAGCCTTATTTCTCACCTAACCTGGCATCAACCTATCCAAAAAAAAAATTGTACCATTACAAGTCACAATAATACCTTTAATTCAAGCCAATTTCAAGTTCAATACATGTCATAACATCCCATTCAACTAAGTATTTGATATTACCTAATTGGCCATATGAACATATGGGTATATTTTACCCATTCATGCAACCATTAATATATTCATATAACTTCCATCATTCAACAATTTCATTAAATACATCAAGCATGATAATGCCTTATATAACTACATCAAAATATAATTAACACTAGCCATTCCAATGGCTAGTTATAACCAAAATATTTCCTCACTATGCCTAACTTAGCTTATACATGCCATTATACCAAAAGTTAGCTTGCTTTATATACCGAGAAGTCCAAGGGTTAGTGTGATGTGTGTCTGACCAAGTTCCAACCTCCACGAGCTTTCAGGCAGTATACAAAATTCATCCAAAGAAATTTGACAATTTTCCTAAACACATGTAATCTCAAGAAACTTGTTAGTCATGTATGAAATGTAAACATCAAGAATAAATGATGAGCTCATCATATAATAACTTTCATATACATATGCTTTTCATATCATATTTCCATATAACATGTGCATTTTCATGACAAATCATCTTAAGCTCAGCTCAACCATGTCAAAACTTTACAGTTGAATTTATTTGAAATATCGATGGATACACATGTAGTACACTCGAAGTGTTCAAAACTGTAATTCGTCAACTAATATTTAGGGCTACCAATTAGGGCACATAATCAGGAAGCACTCTCTCGAGCCATATAACAGGATGCTCATGTGAGCCATGTAATATGAAGCTTATCCGAGTTATAAGAGGAAATTCATAAGAGTTTAAAATAGTAAGCTCATTGAGCTTAACAAGTAACTCGAAAGAGTTATTATTAGAGAGCTCTGGATAGCTATGTAGTAGGGAGTTCAAGCGAGCCATGTAACACCCCTTACACGAGACCTTTGCCGGAGTCGAGTATGTGGCATTACTAGACTTGACTACTAATTCGGGGCATAAAAATTAAAACTGTCCAACTGTATCATGCTGACTAAATTGACCATAACTTGAGCTACGAAACTCAAATTTTGAATCCGTAAATTTTCCTTGAAATTAGAGTCACATATATTCTTACCATAATTTTTTTAGAATTTTTCATATGGCCAATTAGTACAGTTTATTCATCAAAGTTTCCCCTATTTCACTGTTTGATGGTTCTGACCTATATTTACAAAAACTCAGTTATCTCATTGTACAAAATTTCAATAATGTTCTTGTTTATTCCAATAAAAAATAGGCTCATTAAGTATTCTAAGAATATAAACTATGCTCCATGATTATTTTTGTACAATTTTTAATAATTTTTATAAGATAGAACAGGGAATCATGAAGTCATTCAAAACAAGTCTCACTAAAATTTAAATATCTCATAATATAAAATTCCTTTTCCTACTATATTTCTTTCATATCAAAATAGACACAATAAGATTTAATTCTATATCTTACTCACTTTCTAATTCAATTTATCCTATTTTTGGTGATTTTTCAAAATCACATCACTGCTGCTAACTAAAAATTGTTTCATTGCAAAATATGATTAACTAGTTTATAACCTCTTTACTCCATTTTATTTAAACTCTATACATTAACCATACATATATATATATATACTAAAACCAAATCAACCAAAAACACCACCAAACATAATCATCAAGCCAAAATATAAATTCCAAGATTTACAAGATGGACAAGCCATTTTCGCTTGGCTTATGTTTATGACATCAAAACATCATCCAAGTATTAGGCTAGCCTATACATGCCTTAAATTCAAAATCCCAACTTTTAAAGTACCAAATTAAGTCGATAGTGTGGATGACTTCGTTGACGATCCCCCGAGCTCGTAGCTTGACCAAAATCTATAAAACAGAGTAAAAATCACACAGAGTAAGCTAACTTAGCTTAGTAAGTCTTAAGCAAACTTAACAAATCAATTGGATATTCAATCAAATTAAACCAAATAATTTATAATATTAATTAATTACATAACCCATATAGATTATCATAGCCGAATGACTATGTCCTTACATTACAAAATATTTATCATTATTTTCTTTAATTATAAAACTTATCAATTGCTCCTCAATTAACAAATATATATACATATTTAAATTACCACATAGCCGAATTCACATACTCTCATGTTTGCATGTAAACAATATCAACTCATTATCATTTTATTCACATATCCAAATTGCCGAATATATAAACTCATTTCTAACAACTTACTTATCCAATAAGCATCACATATAACATATACTTATATCAAATACATACCTCACGGCCGAATAATCTAATTCATATAAATAAGCTTTAGCTTGTTCAATTGCCATCATGACTCAATCATTTCGTAGCGTAAGTTCGTATTATAAATCACCGGTATAAAACCCGCTAGGCATAAGCTCAATCACGCACCCAAGACTAAGCTCCGCTAGACCCAAGGTCCGATAATCATTCACCTACAATAAGCTGCTTTGGGCATAAAGCCCGATAAGTTCACCACCCCAGGCTTGCTAGGCCCAAAGCCCGAATAGAAACATTTTAAGATTCCTCACACGAATCATCTCATATATCGAACCTTTTACTCATCACAATCTCATCATACGAACAGTCAAACAACTTCTATCATTCAAATAATTTAACTAAAACTTATATTCTACTTAACCAAATTAGGCTAATTCGTATATAGTTATAATGGTTCCAAATTTCAGCATATACAAGTTACGTAAATAATTTACGACATATATTTGCTTAAAGACTTACCTCGGATATTGACGGACGAAGAAAACCGGCTATTCGATAATTTTCGCTTTTCCCCGATCCAAGTCCGTTTTCTTTTGTTCTTGATCTAAACATGTTCAAATTAAGCTCATTCAAATACATTTACATTCGATTTAGTCTTAAAACACATAAATGGGCAAATTACCATTTTGTCCCTAATGTTTTCAATTTTTGCAATTTAGTCCTTAAAGCATAAAACACAAAATACATGAAATTTAATTTAATTTCTTATGAGCCGAATTTCCTTCATCCTTGTATAAATCTATACAAGCAATTTATTTTGCATTTTAGACCCTTAACTAATTATTTTCACAATTTAAGCCATCAAACTCTATTCCATCTAATTTTTCATACTCAAATCATATTGATTTCAAACATATGCTTAGGATTCTTCCATCAAACACAACAAAACCAAAGTATGCATCCATGGCCGAACCTATGACATGCTTCAAAGTCTAAAATTTTCACATGGGTTTGATAATATTTAGAATAACTAAAAAATGTAAAAATCTACAAAAACCAACTCAAATACTAACCTCAAAAATGACATGCCATAGCCGAATGTAGAGAGCTTAAGTCCCCCCCTTTTTCTTTGTTAAATTTCGGCAGTAAAGAACAAGAAAGATGAAAGATGAATATTCTATCCTTCTTTTATTTTTTTAATTTTAAATCAATTATAAAACATTAATATAATACCACTTGTTAAAAGAAAACAATTTAAAAATAAGAAACATTCACCATGCGTCCACTTGTTTATGTTTTGGGTAATTTGACATGCAAGTCCATACATACTAGAAAACAGTCAATTAAACCCTTCCAATTTAATAAAGGCTACTTTTACCTCTTAAGCAATTTAATCCTTTTTCTTAAATTAATCACACAAAAAACAAATTATCTTATGAAACTTTCACACATGCTCAATCATATATAATTAACACAAAAAATAATATAAAAAATATATTTTTCTGACGTGGATTCGTGGTCCCGAAACCACCGTTCCGATTAGGGTCAAATTCGGACTATTACAACTCTCCTCCCCTTAGGGATTTTCGTCCCCGAAAATCTTACCGTTAAACAGGTTCGGATAACGTTCTTTCATTGTATTCTCCGTTTCCCAAGTTGCCTCTTCAACTCCGTGCTTTTGCCATAGTACTTTAACTAATGGAATTTTCTTATTTCTCAATTCTTTTATCTCCCGAGCCAAAATACAAATCGGTTCTTCTTCATATGTCATATCTGGCTGAATCTCAACTTCTGTCGGGCAAATCACATGTGAAGGATCAGATCGATATTTACGAAGCATCGAAACATGAAAGACATTATGAATCTTTTCTAACTCAGGTGGTAATTGCAATCTATAAGCAACTGGCCCGATACGCTCTGTAATTTCATACGGTCCAATGAATCTCGGACTTAACTTGCCTTTACAACCAAATTTGAGTACTTTCTTCCACGGTGAAACTTTCAAAAATACCCGGTCTCCAATTTGAAACTCAATGTCTTTACGTTTTAAATCAGCATATGACTTTTGACGATCTGACGTAGCTTTCAAACTATCACGGATCACTGCCACTTTCTGTTCAGTTTCTTTAATCATATCAACCCCGTGTATCTTGTTTTCACTAAGCTCATCGAAAGATAATGGTGTACGACACTTACGACCGTACAAAGCTTCGTAGGGTGCCATTTTGACACTAGATTGAAAGCTATTATTGTAACAAATTCAATCAAATGTAAGTATCGTTCCCAAGTACCTTCAAATTCAAGGACGCAACATCTCAACATATCCTCAAGTATCTGAATGGTTCGTTCGGATTGACCATCGGTCTGCGGATGAAAAGCTGTGCTAAAGTGTAGTTTAGTACCTAAAGCATCTTGCAATTTCTTCCAAAACCGTGACGTGAATCTCGGGTCTCTGTCTGAAACAATAGAAATAGGCACACCATGTAATCTCACAATTTGCGATACGTACAACTCAGCGAGCCTATCGAGTGAATAGTCCATATGAACTGGAACAAAGTGAGCTGATTTGGTTAGTCTATCCACTATAACCCAAATTGCATCTTTCTTGCTTGGTGTCATAGGCAAGCCGGATACAAAATCCATAGTAATTCTGTCCTATTTCCATTTAGGAATCATGATCGGCTGAAGTAACCCAGAAGGCACCTGATGTTCGGCCTTTACTTGCTGACATACTAAGCACTTTGAGACAAATTCAGATATGTTTCGTTTCATACCAGGCCACCAATAAAACTATTTCAGATCGTTGTACATTTTAGTGCTTCCTGGATGAACAGATAATCGGCCATTGTGAGCTTCATTCAAAATTGTTTGAATCAAATCTGAATTCTTAGGAACACATATTCGGTCTTTAAACTTCAAGCAATCATTTTCATCAATTCGAAACTCTGATTCAATATTGCTTTCACACTGAACTCGTCTTGCCGACAAATCTTGGTCAACTTTCTGTGCATCACTAATTTGTTGAATAAACAATGGCCTTGCTTTTAATTCGGCTACTATCGAACCACATCATCAGACATAACCATATGCGCGTTCAATGCACGAAGAGCAAATAATGATTTTCGACTTAAAGCATCCGCAACAACATTAGCTTTTCCTGGATGATAGTCAATCACTAATTCATAATCTTTCAACAGCTCTAACCATCTGCGTTGTCTCAGGTTCAAATCTCTCTGAGTCATCAAATACTTCAAACTCTTGTGATCTGAATAAACATGACATTTCTCACCAAACAGATAATGTCACCAAATCTTTAACGCGAACACAATGGATGCCAGCTCTAAATCATGTGTCGGGTAATTTCTTTCGTGTGGCTTTAATTGTCTCGAAGCATAGGCTACGACTTTGCCTTCCTGCATCAAAACGCAACCCAAACCATTCGGAGATGCATCGCTATAAACAACAAATTTTTTACCCGATTCAGGCTGGACTAACACTGGAGCTTCAGTCAAAAGAGCTTTCAACTGATCGAAACTTTTCTGACACTTTTCCGACCATTCAAACTTAACATCCTTCTGTAAAAGCTTTGTCAACGGTATAGCTATCATTGAAAAACCTTTCACAAATCGTCTGTAGTAACCAGCAAGTCCCAGAAAGCTTCGAATTTCAGAAACATTCTTCGGTGGTTTCCAATCGAGTATAGCCGATATTTTATTCGGATCAACTCGAATACCTGATGCTGAAACAACGTGGCCCAGAAAATTGACTTCATTCAACCAAAAATCACATTTACTAAACTTTGTATACAACTGTTTATCTCGCAAAGTTTGTAGCACAAGTCTCAGGTGCTCAGCATGCTCGGTTTCATCTCTGGAGTAGATCAGAATATCATCTATAAACACTACCACAAATCGATCCAAATACTGACTGAAGATCCGATTCATCAGACCCATAAAAACAGCAGGTGCATTAGTGAGTCCGAAAGGCATAACCAAAAACTCATAGTGTCCGTACCTCATTCGAAAAGCAGTCTTTGGCACATCAGAATCTCTCGACTCTGATAATAACCTGACCTCAAATCTATCTTTGAAAACACTGAAGCCCCTTTCAACTGATCAAACAAGTCGTCAATCCGTGGCAACGGGTATTTATTCTTTATTGTCACCTTATTTAGTTGTCGGTAATCAATGCACATTCGCATAGTCCCATCTTTCTTTTTCACAAATAAAACTGGTGCACCCCAAGGAGAGAAGCTTGGTCGTGCAAAGCCCCTATCTGTTAACTCTTGCAACTGTGTCTTCAACTCTTTTAATTCTATAGGTGCCATCCGATACGGAGCTATCGAAATACTAATTCTATACCAAACTCTACCTCTCGAATAGGTGGCAAACCCGACAATTCTTCAGGAAACACATCTGTGTACTCGCACACAACTGGAACGGATTCAATCTTCCTTTCAGTCACTTTACTGTCAAGTACATAAGCAAAATAAGCTTCATACCCTTTTCTCATATACTTCCAAGCTAACATCAAAGATATTACCGTTGGTAACCCATTCAGATCATTAGATTCAATCTGAATAATTTCACCGTTCTGACATTTCAAATCAATGGTCTTTCTTTTGCAATTAACAACAGCATCGTGCAAAGTCAACCAGTCTATTCCCAAAATTATATCGAATTCATCGAAGGGCAATACCATCAAATCGGCTGGGAAACATAAATCCCAAATCATCAACGGACAACTTTTACACACCCTATCAACCAAAATGCACCTACCAAAAGGGTTTGATACTCGAATTACAAACTCAGTAGACTCAATAGGTAGAGTCTTACTGGATACTAACGTTTCACACAGGTATGAATGAGTCGAACCAGGATCAATCAATGCAATAACAGTAGTATCATAAAGAGTGAAAGTACCAGTAATAACATCTGGAGAAGAAGCATCCTCCCGAGTGCGTATAACATATGCTCTAATAGGTGCGCGAGCCTCTGATCGAACCGCAGCATCCTTTGTCCCTCTCTAACTACCGCCTACATTTCCTGAATGTCTAAATGGTCTGCCTCGTGCTGATACATTACTCGATCTTACATTCGTAACAGTGTTTTGCTCTGCTAACATCGGACATTCCCGAATAAAATGATCCATCGATCCACATTTAAAGCAGGACCGATCATGTAATCTACAGTTCCCAGAATGCCATTTTCCACAATGCTTGCACTCAACCTAGTTCTGCTGTACATTACCAACACTAGCCGTTTAAGTAGCTCGGGAACCCGCAGGAAGTCGATCTCGGTCTCGTCTAGAAAAGCCTAAAGTAATTTTATGTCGACTGGGTTCATCTTTGAACTTCTTTGATGCTGAATGAAAAAATCTTACTCGGTGATCTTTTACGAATGTCTCTAGCTTCAATTTCGGCTTTTCTTTTTTCTTTCCCAAGTTCTTTAGCTTTACAGGCTCGTTTGACAAGTACTACGAACTCTTTAATCTCAAGTATGCCGACCAGCAACTTAATATCTTCATTCAAACTGTCTTCAAATCTTTTACACATAATAGCCTCGGTTGAAATACATTCACAAGCATATCGGCTCAATCTCACAAATTTTCGTTCATATTCAGTCACGGTCATACGACCCTGCTTCAATTCTAAAAAATTCTTTACGCTTTTGATCGATGAATCTTTGACTAATATATTTCTTACGGAACTCAGTCTGGAAGAATTCCCAGGTCACTTTCTCTTTCGGAACCACTGATGCTAATGTATTCCACCAGTTATATGCGGTGTCCCGTAACAATGATATAGCACATTTTAAGCATTCATCCGGAGTACATGATAACTCGTCAAACACACGGATGGTATTATCAAGCCACAGCTCAGCTCGTTCCGCATCATCATCATCATTAGCTTTAAACTCTTCGGCCCTATGTTTCCTGATTTTATCTACAGGAGGTCTACTAAATATCATCGTATCTATCATCGGAGGTACCATGGGTATCGGAGGTGGATTATTCGGGGGTAGAGGTTGTTGCACAGCCAGATTAGTCCGAATATATTGAGTAAACCATTCGTTCATCATCTGATAGAAGGCTTGCTTAGCCTTCCCCTCATGGCTACTCGAGATAGGTCGAGATTCTACTGGCACTGTCCCATGCGTGGGATTAGGCGCTACACTTTCGACATCATCTGCTACGACTTTATCGGGATCCATTTACTATATAAAAAACACAATTCAGATGTCAGAAGTCATCACACTATCGCATTATAATTTAAGGCATGTATAGCTAGACTCACACGCGCTACGATAGTCCTAGAATCGACTAAACCGTAAGCTCTGATACCAATAAAATGTAACACCCCTTACACGAGACCTTTGCCGGAGTCGAGTATGTGGCATTACTAGACTTGACTACTAATTCGGGGCATAAAAATTAAAACTATCCAACTGCATCATGCTGACTAAATTGACCATAACTTGAGCTACGAAACTCAAAATTTGAATCCGTAAATTTTCCTTGAAACTAGAGTCACATATCTTCTTACCATAATTTTTTTAGAATTTTTCATATGGCCAATTAGTACAGTTTATTCATCAAAATTTCCCCTATTTCACTATTTGATGGTTCTGACCTATATTTACAAAAACTCAGTTATCTCATTGTACAAAATTTCAATAATGTTCTTGTTTATTCCAATAAAAAATAGGCTCATTAAGTATTCTAAGAATATAAACTATGCTCCATTATTATTTTTGTACAATTTTTAATAATTTTTATAAGACAGAACAGGGAATCATGAAGTCATTCAAAACAAGTCTCACTAAAATTTAAATATCTCATAATATAAAATTCCTTTTCCTACTATATTTCTTTCATATCAAAATAGACACAATAAGATTTAATTCTATATCTTACTCACTTTCTAATTCAATTTATCCTATTTTTGGTGATTTTTCAAAATCACATCACTGCTGCTAACTAAAAATTGTTTCATTGCAAACTATGATTAACTAGTTTATAACCTCTTTACTCCATTTTATTTAAACTCTATACATTAACCATACATATATATATACTAAAACCAAATCAACCAAAAACACAACCAAACATAATCATCAAGCCAAAATATAAATTCCAAGATTTACAAGATGGACAAGCCATTTTCGCTTGGCTTATGTTTACGACATCAAAACATCATCCAAGTATTAGGCTAGCCTATACATGCCTTAAATTCAAAATCCCAACTTTTAAAGTACCAAATTAAGTCGATAGTGTGGATGACTTCGTTGACGATCCCCGAGCTCGTAGCTTGACCAAAATCTATAAAGCAGAGTAAAAATCACACGAGTAAGCTAACTTAGCTTAGTAAGTCTTAAGCAAACTTAACAAATCAATTGGATATTCAATCAAATTAAACCAAATAATTTATAATATTAATTTAATTACATAACCCATATAGATTATCATAGCCGAATGACTATGTCCTTACATTACAAAATATTTATCATTATTTTCTTTAATTATAAAACTTATCAATTGCTCCTCAATTAACAAATATATATATATTTAAATTACCACATAGCCGAATTCACATACTCTCATGTTTGCAAGTAAACAATATCAACTCATTATCATTTTATTCACATATCCAAATTGCCGAATATATAAACTCATTTCTAACAACTTACTTATCCAATAAGCATCATATATAACATATACTTATATCAAATACATACCTCACGGCCGAATAATCTAATTCATATAAATAAGCTTTAGCTTGTTCAATTGCCATCATGACTCAATCATTTCGTAAGCGTAAGTTCGTATTATAAATCACTGGTATAAAACCTGCTAGGCATAAGCCTGAATCACGCACCGGCATTAAGCCTGCTAGACCCAAGGTCTGATAATCATTCACCGGCAATAAGCCTGCTGGGCATAAAGCCCGATAAGTTCACCAGCCCAAGGCTTGCTAGGATCAAAGCCTGAATAGAAACATTTTAAGATTCCTCACACTAATCATCTCATATATCGAACCTTTTACTCATCGCAATCTCATCATACGAACAGTCAAATAACTTCTATCATTCAAATAATTTAACTAAAACTTATATTCTACTTAACCAAATTAGGCTAATTCGTATATAGTTATAATGGTTCCAAATTTCAGCATATACAAGTTACGTAAATAATTTACGACATATATTTGCTTAAAGACTTACCTCGGATATTGACGGACGAAGAAAATTGGCTATTCGATAATTTTCGCTTTTCCCCGATCCAAGTCCGTTTTCTTTTGTTCTTGATCTAAACATGTTCAAATTAAGCTCATTCAAATACATTTACATTGGATTTAGTCTTAAAACACATAAATGGGCAAATCACCATTTTGCCCCTAATGTTTTCAATTTTTGCAATTTAGTCCTCAAAGCATAAAACACAAAATACATGAAATTTAATTTAATTTCTTATGAGCCGAATTTCCTTCATCCTTGTATAAATCTATACAAGCTATTTATTTTGCATTTTAGACCCTTAACTAATTATTTTCACAATTTAAGCCATCAAACTCTATTCCATCTAATTTTTCATACTCAAATCATATTGATTTCAAACATATGCTTAGGATTCTTCCATCAAACACAACAAAACCAAAGTATGCATCCATGGCCGAACCTATGACATGCTTCAAAGTCTAAAATTTTCACATGGGTTTGATAATATTTAGAATAACTAACTCAAAAATGTAAAAATCTACAAAAACCAACTCAAATACTAACCTCAAAAATGACATGCCATAGCCGAATGTAGAGAGCTTAAGTCCCCCCCTTTTTCTTTGTTAAATTTCGGCAGTAAAGAACAAGAAAGATGAAAGATGAATATTCTATCCTTCTTTTATTTTTTTTAATTTTAAATCAATTATAAAACATTAATATAATACCACTTGTTAAAAGAAAACAATTTAAAAATAAGAAACATTCACCATGCGTCCACTTGTTTAAGTTTTGGGTAATTTGACATGCAAGTCCATACATACAAGAAAACAGTCAATTAAACCCTTCCAATTTAATAAAGGCTACTTTTACCTCTTAAGCAATTTAATCCTTTTTCTTAAATTAATCACACAAACAAACAAATTATCTTATGAAACTTTCACACATGCTCAATCATATATAATTAACACAAAAAATAATATAAAAAATATATTTTTCTGACGTGGATTCGTGGTCCCGAAACCACCGTTCCGATTAGGGTCAAATTCGGTCTATTACAAGCCATACCAGGAAGCTAACAAAGAGCTTATATAAGGATGCGCATAAAGAGCTGCATTTATGTCTGCAATATATGCAGGATCATAACTGATTATATAACAGGACGCTCACAAAGAGCTGCGGTAGTCTGCAACACATGCAGGTCACTACCGATCAGGAAGCTTGCAGGAAGCATGTAACGGGAAGCTCAAGAGGGCTTATTACAGGATGCTCGTAAGAGCTATGGTGTGTCCGCAACGTATGTAAGACCACAACCAATACGGGAAAATCATGTATCCATCAAATTTCATTTATTCAAACGGGACTTAACGTTTATCCCGTATTATCGGATATGTGACTGATTTTCACACATAAGACATTTATACAATTCACACATATACAACATTCAATTAAAGCATATTAATATTGTAACGTCCTGAAATTGGGCCTAGCAGAATTGAGCCCGATGGGCCTTAGGCGTAATAGTGTAAAAAAAATTTAGAGAATGACTTTAGTGCATGTTGGACCTATTGGATAAGTGATTTTGGAAGGTTAGAGGGCCTCTATGAAGTTCCGGGATCAAATATTGGCTTTGGGGAAATTTTGGTTTTAGGTGAAAAAAACCCTGGAAGTTGGCAGGTAGGCCTTAAGAATAAAATATGGAGAAAAATGACACAACTGGAGTGTGTGGTGTAGTGGCAAAGTGATGCCACATAAGAGGCAATGGGATGACGCCACAAGGAAGGAAGGAGGTCCAAGGTTCAAGTCTTGGCTTTTGCATTTTGGTTTCTTTTTACTTGGATCATAAAATTTAGGCCATAGTTTATATTTAGTTGCGCATGGTTTAAGACACAAGAAGAGCTTGTGGCCAAGTGGTTAGCGGCGTGGATTATGTTGCAAGGGAGCCTGGGTTCGAATCTCGTGAGAAGCAAAGGAGTATTTATTTTGCGGATTGGACGGCAAGAGTTTCAGTTGAATTTAAACTCTACTGACGAAGGGATCCCACATCGGAAAGACACAAAGAATGAAGGTGAAGAGCTAGCTATATAAAAAGCATTCCAGGAGGAGAGTTAACATACCTTGGAGGGCATTGGGCACAGAAGTGGTCGGAGCGCGGATTAGCACCAGACTCCTATCAGGTGTGTGTGTACTTCTCTACTCTAGCTGTAGAGCGACAAAAATGCCGGTCACACGGCGTTAGTAGCCACACGAGCGTGCGAGCGCACGTGTGGGGCTTCGACGCGATAGTTGAGGCCATCAGTAGTATTCGTGTGGGTTGGGGCTGCTTGGCCTCGATGGGCCGAAGTGGGCCCAATGGGCCTGTGGGCCTATATGAGTAAATTGTATGATTGGTTAGTATATGTTGAACTAGACTAGGTGGAACTTATATACGTGGCTAGATTCATGCTAGGTGGGCCACACGAGCATGTGGGCTCGGATGGGCCGAAATTAGGTTTTAGGCCCAAACGTCTGGTACGACCGGAAATGGTAGCTGAGTCACTAGTGGCGACATTAGGCCTTTAGAATGGCCATTCCAGGTGCAAATTTACGAAAATACCCTTGGTGGGTAGATTACGGAAATACCCTTGGTAGGTAAAATTACAATTATGCCCTTAGAGGTTGATTAGCTTAATTTTGTTGTTTTATGTCTATCTGATTATGATGGTAACTCATGTTATTCTTATATTTGATATATGTTTTGCATACATGACGCATTGCATAATATCTGAATAATATGTATGTTGCATGGGCATATCGGTGATATTGATAAAGGGGAAGTGTTCTGGTGGTTTTTACCACATTATTCGGTGACTCATGTCACATATTATGTATCCGGTGACTTTTGTCACATATTATGAATCCGGTGACTCTGTCACATTATCTGCTAGCTATGCCACGATTATAAGGGCGATGTGCAGTTGACTGCAGCGACTGCCTTCGATGGTGTGTAGCGGATGGAGGGTTGATTTAGTAATCCCCACGGTGTGATTGGCAGGTACGGGTGGTGTGTAGAGGATGGATACCTAGGTGGGTTCGGGACTACATTGTCATTCTTATATGTACATGTGATTTAATATGCTATGGTTCGATATTCTATGTTATGGGCTTATGGACGAATATGACTAAAGAATGGGTTTTGCATCATTTGGCATGTGTTATCTGCTATACTGTGATATTAGGGCTACAGCCCGACTCGATTTATGTGTGCTTCGGCCGAGTATGTTATTGTGAGGGCTAAGGCTCAATCTACTTTTGTGGGCTTAGGCCCAGTTATCACTCGTAAGGGGAAACACACACTTTGAGTTTTAAGTAAACTCACCCCCTCTTTTTAAATGTTTGGTAATCATTAGACCATGATTTGGGGCCGAGGCGGACTTGTGGTGGCCTCGCAATGCTTTCTCGTAAACTCGTTTCTTATATTTAAACTTACTTTTAATTTTGGGATTTTGGTATGTAATAAGGCATTTGGTATTTTATTTGGTTTTAGCTTTCAATTTGGTTACTGTTTATTATTTAATGTTCAATATGGGATTTTCTTGAAATGATAATAAACCGTTTTATTCGAAATTACTTAAACTCGATTTTCACAATAAATACAATTTTATTCAAATTAATAACAACTTTGTAAAGTGGGCATTAAATGAATCGACTTTTATAAACAAACCACAAAACGCGGAGTTTTAAAAAGAATACGAACTTTTTAACAAACGCACAGTTTTTAAATAACCCTTTTATGTAACATGCCAGATTCGGTCGTAACGTTTAGACCGGGTTTGGGGTGTTACAAATATACATAATTTAGTTACATGAACTTACCTCGTCACTTGCTCGATATGATTTTCTACTAATCCGACACTTTTTTCTCCTCGATCTAACCCCTTATTTGATCTTTCCAGATCTATATAAATGAAATTAACATCAATTACACACATTTCACACACAATTCAATCTAATTTATATCTTAGGCAAAAGTACCATTTTGCCCCTATACTTTTGATTAATTCCAATTTCGTCCTAGGCTTGGAAAATGAAATTCATGAAATTTAATCCTTATTCCAAGCCTAGCCAAATTTTTCATATAACATGTACAGCCCATGTACTTCGTAAAATTCAGAAATTTTCCATGAATTTTACATCTTTATAATTTAGTCCCTAAATCACAATTTCATTAAAATTCACTTTACAAAAGTTGTTTATCTATCAACAACCTTTCATTTTCTACCATAAATTTCAAAATTTCAGCACTCATCCATGGAAAACTTTTAATACTTTGATAACTTTACAAATTAATCCCCAAAATAGGTAGATTAGGTTACTATGATCTCGGAAATATAAAAATTACTAAAAACAAGACAAGAATTCATACCTAATTGAGCCAAAACAACTTGCTTGAACTCACTTTCTCTTAGTTAGGGTTTCCATGTATTTTAATTTAGGGATGAAGATGAAATAGATGATATTAGCTTATTTCCATCTTTAATTATTTCCATTTCCAATTTAGTCATTTTCTTTTTCTAATTTTCCATGGATGATTCATCATAAATATCTACTAACTCCATTTAATGGTCTAATTGCCATATAAGGACCTCAAGTTTTGAATTCCATAGCTATTTACTACCTATAGCTACTAGAACTCAACTTTTGTTTTATGCAATTTGGTCCTTTCTATAATTAAACATGAAATCGGTAAAATTTTCTTATCGAAATTTTCATAATTCTTTCCTATCACAATGCAGACCATGCAATAATATTAAAATAAATTTTCTTTCTGAATCGGATTTGTGGTCTCGAAACCACTGTTTCGATTTCACTGAAATCGGGCTATTACATCTCTCGCCCCTTAAGTAATTTTCGTCCTCGAAAATCTTACCGATAAAGAGGTCCGGATATTGCTTTCTCATTGTTTCCTCTGGTTCCCAGATAGCTTCTTCTATTCCATGTCATTGCCAAAGAACTTTAACTAAAGCTACCTTTTTATTTCTTAACTCTTTTGTTTCCCGTGCAATAATTTTGATCGGTTCTTCACTGTAAGTCATGTCAAGATGAATCTCAACTTCTATCAGAGAAATAACATGTGAAGGATCTAACCGATATTGTCGCAACATAGATAGATGGAAAACATTATGAATTCTATCAAACTCTAGTGGTAATGCTAATCGGTATGCAACGGTCCGATTCTTTCAGTGATCTCATAGGGTCCAATGAACCGTGGACTCAATTTTCCTTTACGGCAAAATCGAAGAACTTTCTTCCAAGGTGAGAATTTAAAAAATACCTTGTCACCAACTTGGGACTCTATTTCTTTACGTTTTAAATCTGCATAGGATTTCTGATGGTCAGAAGCTGCTTTCAGACTGTCTCTGATCACTTTCACTTTTTTTTTCAGTCTCACAAATTAGATCAACTCCATGGATATTTTTCTCACTGAGCTTAGTCCAATACAACAGAGTTCTACATTTACGACCATACAAAGCCTCGTACGGTGCCATTTTAATGTTAGACTGATAACTATTATTGTACGTAAATTCAATTAAAGGCAGCTACTTTTCCCAGTTACCTTTGAATTCTAGCACACAACACCAAAGCATATCTTCTAAAATTTGTATCACACGTTCAAATTGCCCATCAGTCTGAGGATGGAATGCAGTGCTGAAATGTAACTATGTACCCAGAACTTTTTGCAACTTATTCCAGAATCGAGATGTAAACCGAGGATCCCTGTCTGAAATAATAGAAACTGGCACTCCATTTAATCGGATAGTCTCAGAAACATAAAACTCTGCTAATCTATCTAGGGAGAAATCCATATGTACTGAAATAAAGTGTGCAGACTTCATTAAATGGTCAACTATTACCCAGATAGCATCTTTCTTTTTCAGAGATAGGGATAACCTTGATACAAAGTCCATGGTAACTCTTTCCCATTTCCATTCTGGTATTGTTACTGGCTGTAATAATCTCGAAGGCACCTGATGTTTAGCTTTAACTTACTGAGAAATCAAACATTTAGACAAAAATTTAGAAATATCACGTTTCATTCCTGGCCACTAATACATCTTTTTCAAATTATTGTACATTTTGTTACTCCCCGAATGAACAGACATAGTACCATTATGAGCTTCGTTTAAAATCTTTTGTACAAGTTCTGAATTCCTCGGTACACATATTCTGTCTCTGAATAACAGGCAATCATCAGACCCAATCTGAAATTCTGAATCAGAAATTGACTCACATTATACCCGTTTAGCTTGTAATTCATCATCATTTTTCTAAGCTTCACAAATCTGTTGTAGAAATGTCGGTTTAGCTTTTAACTCAACTAGGATTGAAACATCATCAGATAACAACAATCAGGTATTCATTGCTTGCAAAGCAAACAAATATTTTCTATTAGAGCATCTGCAACCACATTGGCTTTTCTCGGATGATAATCAATAACCAGATCATAATCTTTCAATAATTCAAGCCATCTGCGCTGCCTCAAGTTCAAGTCTTTTTGCAACATTAGATACTTCAAACTTTTATGATTGGTGAATATGTGACATTTTTCACAAAATAGATAGTGTCATCAAATTTTCAATGCAAACACAATGACTGCCAATTCTAGATCATGTATTGGGTAATTCTTTTTATGTGGTTTTAGCTATCTAGAAGCATAGGCTATTACTTTACCTTCTTGCATCAAGACACAGCCTAAACCATTCAATGACGCGTTGATGTAAATTACAAATTCTTTACCTAATTCAGGTTGAACCAACACAGGCGCTTTAGTAAACAAGACTTTTAATCTATCAAAACTTTGCTGGCATTTATCAGACCACTCAAATTTCACATCTTTCTGTAACAAACATGTCATCGGAGAAGCTATCATTAAGAACCCTTTTACAAATCTCTGACCAGAAAACTTTTGACTTCAGATACATTTTTTGGTGGTTTCCAATTAATAATTGCTGAAATTTTATTCGGGTCCACTTTGATGCTTTCAGCAAATACTATATGCCCAAGAAAACCAACTTCCCGAAGCCAAAATTCACATTTACTAATTTGACATACAACTGTTTCTCGCACAGTGTTTGCAGAATAATTCTCAAATGATCAGCATGTTTATTTTCATCTCAGGAATAAACCAGGATATCATCAATAAATACCACCACAAATCTATCTAAATACGGTTTGAAAATTCTGTTCATCAGATCCATAAATATTGTAGGTGCATTTTCAAGCCAAACAACCTCACAAGAAATTCATAGTGCCCATACCTGGTAACGAAGGCTGTCTTTGGCACATTTAAATCTTTCGCCCGTAGCTGATAGTAACCGGAACGAAAATCAGTCTTTGAAAATATAGTGGCACCTTTCAACTAATCAAACAAGTCATCAATACGAGGCAATGGATACTTATTCTTAACAGTGACTTTGTTGAGCTGTCGATAGTTAATACACAGTCTCAATGATCCATATTTATTTTTAACAAACAGAACTGGTGCACCCCACGGTGAAGAACTAGGTCGAGCAAAACCTCTGTCAGTCAATTCTTGCAATTGTGCTTTGAACTCCTTTAATTCAGTAGGAGCCATTCTGTAAGGTGCTATAGATACCGGTGTTGTCCCCAATATAAGATCTAAAGAAAATTGAACCTCTCTATCCGGTGGTAATCTAGGTAATAGTTCTAGAAACACATCAAAATATTCACAAACAACCGGCACTGACTTTATCTGTAACAAACCGAATTTGACCCTAATCAGAACGGTGGTTTTGGGACCACGGATCCGAGTTCAAGAAATATTTAAATATTATATTTTGTGTTTATTATATGTGAATTAATGTGTGTGAAAGTTTCATAGAAAAATTTAATCGTTTATGTGTTTAATTTAGAAAAAAAGGACTTAATCGCGTAAAGTGTAAAAGTTGCAAACCATAGTGAAAAGTGCCTTTTTGATAATGGCTTTTTAATATAGGGTACTAAAAGGGCAATTAGCCCATTTTAATAGTTAGTGGGCGGCATATGCCATGAATACCCTTAGTATTATTTGTTTATATATTAATGTATAAAGGTTAAATTAGTAATCAACCAAATTCTTTACATATATGTTAATTAAAACATAAAAAAAAAAAAACATGTTTTATTCCATCTTCTTTTGGCCGAATATATGCTTATGAAGAAGTGAGAAAAGCCAAGCTAAGTTCGGCACTTATCAAGCTTAATTAGGTATGAATTTTAGCTCGGTTTTTATTGATTTTTACGTTTTTGAGATCGTTGCTTCGAATATTAGCTGACCCATGGTAGAATTTTTAAATTTGTGTATGCTTTAGGTCCGGCCATTAACATGTTCATGTGGTTTTTGTTGTTTGATGAGTTTAAATTAAAGATATGTTAAAGATTACCAAGTTTTGAATTGAATATTTTGGTGAAATTGAGTATTTAGGGCTAATTTGTAAAAATAAATTTTTAGAGGGGCTTATTTACAAAATAAATGAAAGAAATGGACTTATATGGTCCCTATGAATATTCGTCCCTTGAGTGGTATGGTGAAATTTTGTGTATTTTGTGTTTCATGCAAATAGGACTAAATTGTAAACATGTGAAACATCAGGGGTAAAATGGTAATTTGACCATTTATGTGTTTAGGGACTAAATTGAGATGTAATGTGCTTGAATAAGCTAAATTTTAATGTGTTTAGATCAAGAACAAAGAAAAACAGATTTGGATCGGGGAAAAATGAAAGTTTATGAATAGCCGATCTTCGTCGTCCGTCGATAGTCGAGGTAAGTCTTTAAGCAAATTAATTTCATAAGAATTGACTATAGTCTAGCATATATGTTAAATTATGAACTTGTGGAGTTAAACATGTTAAAACCGAATGTGAGGAAGTAATTTAGCAATGTATGTAATCGAACTCATTGAGGTGATGTGGGAAAGTGATATTGAATTATATGAAATATATTTGATTTTGATAGTATGTGATGTGAATGAGATGACTCAATAATATGAATGTTCGGGCTTCGAGCCTAGCAGGCATTGTGCCGGTGAAAGTTTATTAGGCTTATTGCCTAGCAGGCATTGTGCCGGTGAAAGTTTATCAAGCTTATTGCCTAGCAGGCCTTGTGCCGGTGATCTTTATCGGGCTTAATGCCTAGTAGGCCTCGTGCCGGTGAATTATATCGGGCTTATTGCCTAGAAGGCTAAATGCCGGTGTTCGAACTTCAAACCTTGAGTCTAGCAGGTCTAGTGCCAGTATGTGAGCTTCGGGCAAATGCCTAGCAGGTTTTATACCGGTGAGTTGAAATTCCATGCTTAGATTATGTACTAGTAAAGTCATGAAATGAATCAAGTAAGCCTAAGCATTTGAAAATGAATTTGTTAATTCCGCTACAAGGTATATGCTATCCATACTCATGTATTATACATATATATATTTGTGATGATAATAAGTAAATGAATTGGTGAATGAAATGTGATATACAATTGGTAGGTGCAAATTGTGTATAAACTATGCCATGAGGAAATTGGTTATATGAAAGCATAAAGTGGTTAAAGGTATTTGTATAAGTATATTGATATGAATGATACTAATTGATCTTGTATATTCAGCCTTATGCTTATGTTTACGTGATATATTGGGATCACTTTGATGCCATGTATACGAATGTATGAAATGTCAAATGGATATATATATGTGTGAATATATTTCCTTTTATGTGAAATTACTAAGTGTAAAGTATATACTTATTGTATATACATATATATGTGATCCTATTGAATTATGTGTATCGAAAATATGAGTAGTTGGAAAAGAGTATTTAATCTACATGTGAACTATATGAAGAGATTTTAAATTGAAGTCTAAAGTTAAAATAGTGATGATGGTTAAGCTAAATGAGCATTTGCATTCGACATGAGTAGATCATTTAAGTACTAAGCTTTGAAATATTGATATTAGATGCTTGGATATATGAGAGTTTAAATGAACATGTGTTTATGTAATTAAAGAGGTAATTCGGATGTACACGGCCCTTTACTTGTTCGAATATTTATGTGAACTTATTGAGTTTCATGTATGTGTATTATGAATATATTATAAAGAAAGGATGGTTTATATTTTGAATTTGATGCTGAGTTGGTAAGTGGTATACTAATGGTAAGGAAATAATACATGTGATGTTAAGTGAGGTAAGAGCATTCGGTTCTGAAGGACTTTTGAGTTAAGCTGTTTAATTCAGTGTTATTACTTGATTGTTTAAAAATGTTAAAATGACCAATTGGTATATTATGATTGCTTAAGACTTACTAAGCTAAATTAGCTTACTCCATGTGTTCATTGTTCTGTTTTATAGATTTTGATCAAGCTACGAGTTCAGAGGATCGTTAGCGAAGTCATCCACACTATCGATTCGTTCTGGTACTTTCAAAAGTTGGGTTTGAACTTAAGGCATGTATAGGCTAGTTAATTACCTAGTAGCACTTTAATGATGTAAGTTTTGGCCATGCGAACATGGCTTATTTAAGTGCTAGTACGCTAATGCATAAAATGACCTTGTTCGTAATATGTATATGTTTGTTTGAACTTTGAATTTTGAGCTAATATGGTTTCATGTTAAATGCCTATTTATATGAGTATATATATATATGGTTTGGCATGAAGTCTATGTTTATGATTTATAACTATTGCTTTTGGGAAGATGATATATGTGAATTTGAATATGATTAGATTATGGTTTGACATGGCTTTGTATTAAGGATTATGCGCATACTATAATAGCATGATGGGTATGTTTGGTTATGCTAAAATGTTCAAATGGCACATATGTGAATGGAATTTTAACAGATTAATATGAGTCTTTTTATTTTAATATGCACAATGCAGAAGGTAAGAAATGGTATGTTGATATTTTACTAATGAAATAGATGTATTGACATTTATTTAATATGTGAAATGAATGATACATGCTTGGATATTTTTTTAAGTATGTGAATGTCATATAAGTGATATGGTTTGGACTTGAGAAATATGAAACATGTACAATATGGTTTTGATATATGAAAGCTTGTTTTGAAACTTGTATAAATTATGAGTAATGATGTAATTGAATTACGACACATGGTTTGTAATGTAAATTTTGATTGGTATGAAATAGTAGTATGGGTTATGTATGAGCCATATTTTATACAAATTCTTGAATTTGTTTGTTATCGAAAATGAAATATGCGTATTTGGTTTAATAAATAAATGACTGTGCTAAATTGTGTCTTGTTCGGTAATGCCTCATAACCCTAATCTGGCGACGGATACGGGTTAAGGGTGTTACATTTTGTTGGTATCAGAGCCTACGGTTTAGTCGATTCTAGGACTACCGCATCACGTGTGAGTCTAGCTATACATGCCTTAAATTTTAATGTGATAGTGTGGTGACTTCTGACATCTGAATTGTGATTTTATATTGTAAATGGATCCCAATAGAGCCGTAGCTGATGATGTTGAGAGTGTAGCGCCTGATCCCGCACATGGGTCAGTGCCGGTAGACTATCGATCTATTTCGAGTAGCCATGAGGGGGAGGCTAAGCAAGCCTTCTACTTGATGATGAACAAATGGTTTACTCAATATCTGGACTAACCCGACTGTGTAATAACCTCCACCCCCGAATAATCCATCTCCGATACCTATGGTACCTCAAATGATAGACTCGAAGAGATTTAGCAGGCCTCCTGTTGATAAATCAGGAAAACATGGGACCAAAGAGTTTAAAACTAATGATGATGATAATGATGCTGAGCGGGCTGAGTTGTGGTTTTATAATACTATCTGCATGTTCGATGAGCTATCTTGTACTCTGGATGAATGTTTAAAGTGTGCCATATTTTTGTTAACAGACAATATTGTCATATCTAAAGCCAAAGTGCCAGTCAGAGCGTAGGCTATTCGAGCTCTAGAGGATGCCTCATCACCTGATGTCATAATTGGTACATTTACTCTTTATGATATTTTTGTGATTGTTTTGATAGACCCTGGTTCTACGCATTCATAAGTATGCATGAATTTAGTATTCAGCAAGACTTTGACTGTAGAATCTTCTGAATTTGCTATAAAAGTAACGAACTCCTTGGTAAAATTATTTTGGTTGATAAAGTATGCAAGAACTGTCTGTTAATTGTTTTGGTTGATAAAGTAGATCCAAGTAAGATTTCTGCTATTTTGAGTTGGAAACATCTGAAAAATGTGTCTATAGTTCGTAGTTTTCTGGGCTTAGCTAGTTATTACCGCAGGATTATAAAAGGTTTTTCAATGATAGTTACTCCGTTGACTAGACTGCTTTAGAAAGATGTCAGATTTGAATGGTCGGAAAAGTGTCAGAAAAGTTTTGATCAGTTGAAAGCCCTTTTGACCGAAGCTCCAGTGTTAATTCAGCCTGAATCGGGTAAAAAATTTGTTGTTTTTAGTGATGCTTCTTTGAATGGTTTGGGTTGTGTGTTGATGCAGGAAGACAAAGTCGTAGCCTACGCTTCGAGACAATTGAAGCTGCATAAAAGAAATTACACGACACATGATTTGGAGCTAGTAGCTATTGTATTCGTGTTGAAGATTTGGCGTCATTACTTGTTGGGGAGAAATGTCATGTATATTCGGATTACAAAAGTTTAAAGTATCTGATGACTCAGAAAGATTTGAACTTGAGACAACACAGATGGTTAGAGCTGTTGAAAGACTATGAATTAGTGACTGACTACCATCCGGGGAAAGCTAACGTTGTCGCAGATGCCTTAAGTCAAAAATCATTGTTTGCTCTTCGCGCATTGAACGCACATATGGTTATGTCTGGTGATGGTTCGATCATAGCCGAGTTGAAAGCAAGACCGATATTTATTCAGCAAATTTGTGATGCACAGAAAATTGACAAAGATATGATTGCTAGACGGGTTCAGTGTGAAAATGATGCAGAGTTAGAGTTTCGAATCGATGCAAATGATTGTTTGAACTTCAAAGGCCGAATATGTGTTCCGAGGAATATGGATTTGATTCAGATGATTTTGGATGAGGCTCATGATAGTCGACTATCGGTACATCCGGGTAGCACAAAAATGTATAATGATATGAAACAGTTCTATTGGTGGCTGGCATGAAGCGGGATATATCTGAATTTGTTTCAAAGTGTTTAATCTGTCAGCAAGTAAAAGCTGAGCATCAAGTGCCTTTTGGATTACTTCAGCCGATCATGATACCTGAATGGCAATGGGATAGAATCGCTATGGATTTTGTATCCGGTTTGCCTACGACGCCGAGTAAGAAAGATGCAGTCTGGGTTATAGTGGATAGACTGACCAAATTAGCTCACTTTGTGCCGGTTCGTACAGGCTATTCGCTTGATAAACTTGCTGAGTTGTATATATCTCAAATTATGAGATTACATGGTGTGCCGAGTTCCATTGTTTCAGACAGAGACCCGAGATTCACATCGCGATTTTGGAAGAAGTTACAAGATGCTTTAGGTACTAAACTTCACTTTAGTACAGCGTTTCATCTGCAGATAGACGGCCAGTTTAAACGAACCATTCAGATACTTGAGGACATATTGAGATGTTGCGTCCTCGAGTTTGAAGGTACGTGGGAAAGATACTTACCTTTGATTGAATTTGCTTATAATAACAGTTTTAAATCGAGTATCAAAATGGCACCTTACGAAGCTTTATACGGTCACAAGTGTCGTACACCGTTGTACTAGACCGAACTCAATGAAAATAAGATACACGGGGTTGATTTGATTAAAGAGGCGAAACAGAAAGTGGCTATAATCAGAGATAGTTTGAAAGTTGCCTTGAATCGTCAAAAGTCCTATGCTAATTTGAAGTGCAAAGACATTGAGTTTCAAGTCAGAGACCAGGTATTCTTAAAAGTTTCTTCGTGGAAGAAGGTACTCCGATTTGGTCGGAAAGGCAAACTAAGTCCGAGGTGCATCGAACCGTACGAGATCATCGAACGTATTGGGCTTGTTGCATATAGATCAAAAATGCCCTCTGAATTAGAAAAGATACACAACGTAATTCACATTTCGATGCTTCGTAGATATAGATCAGATCCGTCACATGTGATCGCTCCATCCGAGATAGAAATCTGATCTGATATGACGTATGAGGAAGAACCGATCCGTATTTTAGCTCGGGAAATGAAAGAGTAGAGAAACAAGAGAATTCCATTATGAAAGTACTATGGAATAGGCATGGATTTGAAGAGGCTATGTGGGAGCCTGAGGATTCAATGAGGCAACATTATCCGACTTTGTTTAACGGTAAGATTTACAGGGACGAAAATCCCTAAGGGGGGAGAGTTGTAACAGACCAAATTTGACCCTGATCGAAATGGTGGTTTTGGGACCACGAATCCAAGTCCGAGAAATACTTAAATATTATATTTTTTGTTTATTAAATGTGAATTAATGTGTGTGAAAGTTTCTTAGAAAAATTTAATCGTTTATGTGTTTAATTTAGAAAAAAGGACTTAATCACGTAAAGTGTAAAAGTTGCACACCATAGTGAAAAGTGCCTTTTTGATAATGGTTTTTTAATATGGGGTATTAAAAGGGCAATTAGCCCATTTTAATAGTTAGTGGGCGGCATATACCATGAATACCCTTAGTATTATTTGTTTATATATTAATGTATAAAGGTTAAATTAGTAATCAACCAAATTCTTTACATATATGTTAATTAAAATACAAACAAAAACATGTTTTATTCCATCTTCTTTTGGCCGAATATATGCTTATGAAGAAGTGAGAAAAGCCAAGTGCTGAATATATGCTTATGAAGAAGTGAGAAAAGCCAAGCTAAGTTCGGCACTTATCAAGCTTAATTAGGTATGAATTTTAGCTCGGTTTTTGTTGATTTTTACGTTTTTGAGATCGTTGCTTCGAATATTAGCTGACCCATGGTAGAATTTTTAAATTTGTGTATGCTTGAGGTTCGGCCATTAACATGTTCATGTGGTTTTTGATGTTTGATGAGTTTAAATTAAAGATATGTTAAAAATTAACAAGTTTTGAATTGGAAATTTTGGTGAAATTGAGTATTTAGGGCTAATTTGTAAAAAAAAAAATTTAGAGGGGCTTATTTACAAAATAAATGAAAGAAATGGACTTATATGGTCCCTATGAATATTCGGCCCTTGAGTGGTATGGTGAAATTTTGTGTATTTTGTGTTTTATGCAAATAGGACTAAATTGTAAACATGTAAAACATCAAGGGTAAAATGGTAATTTGCCCATTTATGTGTTTAGGGACTAAATTGAGATGTAATGTGCTTGAATAAGCTAAATTTTAATGTGTTTAGATCAAGAATAAAGGAAAACAGATTTGGATCGGGGAAAAACGAAAGTTTACGAATAGCCGATCTTCGTCGTCCGTCGATAGTCGAGGCAAGTCTTTAAGCAAATTAATTTCATAAGAATTGATTATAGTCTAGCATATATGTTAAATTATGAACTTGTGGAGTTAAACATGTTAAAACCGAATGTGAGGAAGTAATTTAGCAATGTATGTAATCGAACTCATTGAGGTGACGTGGGAAAGTGATATTGAATTATATGAAATATATGTGATTTTGATAGTATGTGATGTGAATGAGATGACTCAATAATATGAATGTTCGAGCTTCGAGCCTAGCAGGCATTGTGCCGGTGAAAGTTTATCAGGCTTATTGCCTAGCAAGCATTGTGCCGGTGAAAGTTTATCAGGCTTATTGCCTAGCAGGCCTTGTGCCGGTGATCTTTATCGGGCTTCGACCCTAGCAGGCCTCGTGCCGGTGAAAGTTTATCAGGCTTATTGCCTAGCAGGCGTTGAACCGATGATCTTTATCGGGCTTAATGCCTAGCAGGCCTCGTGCCGGTGAATTATATCGGGCTTATTGCCTAGCAGGCTAAATGCCGGTGTTCGAACTTCAAACCTTGAGTCTAGCAGGTCTAGTGCCAGTATGTGAGCTTCGGGCAAATGCCTAGCAGGTTTTATACCGGTGAGTTGAAATTCCAAGCTTAGATTATGTACTAGTAAAGTCATGAAATGAATCAAGTAAGCCTAAGCATTTGAAAATAAATTTGTTAATTCAGCTACAAGGTATATGCTATTCATATTCATGTATTATACATATATATATGTGATGATAATAAGTAAATGAATTGATGAAGGAAATGTGATGATTGGTAGGTGCAAATTGTGTATAAATTATGCCATGAGGAAATTGGTTATATGAAAGCATAAAGTGGTTAAAGGTATTCGTATAAGTATATTGATATGAATGATACTAATTGATCTTGTATATTCAGCTTTATGCTTATGTTTACGTGATATATTGGGATCACTTTGATGCCATGTATACGAATGTATGAAATGTCAAATGGATATATATATGTGTGAATATATTTCCTTTTATGTGAAATTACTAAGTGTAAAGTATATACTTATTGAATATACATATTTATGTGATCCTATTGAATTATGTGCATCGAAAATATGAGTAGTTGGAAAAGAGTATTTAATCTACATGTGAACTATATGAAGAGATTTTAAATTGAAGTCTAAAGGTAAAATAGTGATGATGGTTAAGCTAAATGAGCATTTACATTCGACATGAGTAGATCATTTAAATACTATGCTTTGAAATATTGATATTAGATGCTTGGATATATGAGAGTTTAAATGAACATGTGTTTATGAAACACCCCACACCCGGCCCACGAGCCCTGATCGGATCTGGTATGTTCCTCGATGTAAACCGGTTCAAATTTCTTTTGTTACTTTAGATAAACTGTGTGTTTGAAAAAAAAATGTTTTTGGGTTGGGCTCGAGTTGAAAAGAGGTTTATTTTATATTGAAAACCCTTTAATTTAGGTGACAAAAAATTTAGAGTTTATTTTAGAATGAATTTATTTGATCTTTAATTGATAAAAATTTCGTAACATAATGAATAAAAGTAAAATCAAGTAATTCAATTATGGCCTTATTACATCAAAATAAATCCCAAAATTTAAATTCCAAGTACGTAAAATAGAAAGTCCAAATAAAATAAAATTCCTTGCTGAGCATGGCCACCACTAAGCTTCTGCCGACCCGGTCCATCACTGATCGTCACCTGAAAATGTTCCCACAACGGGGTGAGTCATATAGAGACAGTGTGTATAACCAACCCTAAGTTCTAACAAATTCAGGCATATCAAGTCATACATGTACATATAACATTTAATTAATATGATGCAAACCCGAACCTGAAACCTAGATAGCCATCCGCTACACATCACCCGTACCAACTTTTGCACAGTAGGGACTCCTAAGTCAACCCTCCATCCGCTACACACCATCGAAGCATGCCGCTGCAGACGACATGCTCATCACCCTTATAATTTTCGTGGCATAGCCACCAGATAATATTTGTGTCATGTGACACCACATTCAAATAATGTGACCAAGTCACCACATTCGATAATGTGACCAAGTCACCACATTCACTTCCCTTTTTCATATAACCCGAATGCCCCATATCATACATATCATGCACATCATGCCTTAATTCACATTCTTATCACTTTTCACATGTTATATATAACATATATTCATAATCCTAGTAGGAGTAGGAAACGTACCTGGGTACTTTGTACCATTGT
Organism: Gossypium bickii; assembly: GCA_025503065.1. Taxonomy (NCBI): domain Eukaryota; kingdom Viridiplantae; phylum Streptophyta; class Magnoliopsida; order Malvales; family Malvaceae; genus Gossypium; species Gossypium bickii. Next base: position 24,007,299 of record CP106712.1, read on the forward strand.
ATGGTACCTTAGCCATATTTTCACAATCTTACTAACACATTCGATTTAAAACATAGCCATAAACATGTTAAAACTTAGGGTAGGGTACACACCTGATATACTTAACGCTTTATGGAAATCCTGAGAACCCGATCTAGTGCTTTAGATCCTTAACTTCCTACATTTGGCCACACTTAGTACCTTTAGTAAAAGCCTATTCGGCTATTCAATCAAATCCCGAAGGATGACTTGTAACAAAACACCCTTACCTGCTGCCGATTTGATTGCTAATCAAATCCTGAGACTCAAAAATATCTCCTCCTTGCAATCGGCCCACACTAGATCACATAACAGGTTAGCTTCCGGCTTTTGAATAATTACGAAAATAGATCTAAGTACTAAAGTAGGGCTTTGGCCGATTATACCTAAGTGCTTACCTTAGATCTTTGAAATCTCAAAGAAAGTCCCGAAAGATCCTCCCTTGTAGTCGACAGTAGACAAAACCCGAAGCCTTTTCCATAGTTTCGGCCAAAGAACAACAATAACGATTAGATCTTATATTTTGGCTAAAAGAGAAAGGATTGAGAACCGAATAATAATTGATCTTACCCTCAATATTGAAATCGACTGCACCTTCACTTGAATCCATAGAGAGCTATGGCTAAAGGAACTTGGTTTTGGCTTTTGATGATCTCTTAAGAGATTCAGCTTCACAGGAACAAAAAGAGAGGAGTATGAGGCTTAGGAGATTCGGCAATGGTGATCTTTTAGGAAGAGGTAGTTTTCGGCTAGAGTGAAAGAAGAAGAAAAGAAAAACTTTGGGAGAGAAAAAGAGTAAACAAAAAGGGAGGCTGATTTGCTACATGAAATTCAGCTATTCCCTTTCCTAGTTTAGCCGAAATTACTAAACTTAAAGTCCCTTACTTGGCCATCACTTCTCCCTTATTTTCCTCTTTATCTTTTTATTTTAAAATTAAAGAATAATCCCTCATTTATCATCTTTTATCCTAAAAAAATAAAAGGGATAAAACTCCTAAAATTTAGCCATGTGCCGTCCCCCTATACTCCCTCTCATTGACGTCACATGCTAAAATTAAAGCCTTAAAATTTTGCTTCCCACGCGACTCGAACACAAGTCCCCCTTGCACTGTGTATGGCGTCATATCCAGAGCCTTAAGTGGCACCTCCAAGCCACTTTTCCAAGCCTGTTTGTGTGTCATATTTCCTCTATAACTTTTCTTAAGACCACCTTGCCTTAGTTCCTTCTTTTAAACTTTAAAACTTAACATTTCTAAGACATTTCCTTACATTTCCAAGTTTCTAAAAATGCACACAACACACCCATAGCACATAAAACATACTAGTTCATATAATTAAGCAAAAATGCACAAGCCCATATCCAGTATATTACAGTTCTACCCCCTTAAAATAATTTCTTCCTCGAAATTACCTGGCTGAAATAGATGAGGATATTATTGTCGCATTGCTTCTTCCGGCTCCCACGAAGCTTCCTCCGATCCATGATTGCGCCATAATACTTTGACTAGAGGAACTGACTTCCTCCGTAACACTTTCACATCACGTTCCAATATCTGAATCAGCTCTTCTTCGTAGGACAAATCTGGTCTTAGCTCCACTTCCTCGACGGGTACCACATGAGATGGGTCTGATTGATATCGACGTAGCATGGACACATGGAATACGTCGTGCATCTGCTTCAATTCTGAGGGCAACTCTAACTGGTATGCCACTGGTCCAACTCGCTTCAATACTCGATAGGGTCCTATAAACCTTGGACTTAACTTCCCTTTGCGACCAAATCTCATCACCTTCTTCCAAGGCGATACCTTAAGGAACACTTGATCTCCCACATCAAAACACTTGATCTCCCACATCAAATTCTATCTCCTTTCGCTTAAGATCTGCATACGACTTTTGTCTATCAGAAGCTTCCTTCAACCGTGCTCGGATTATCTCAACCTTCTCTTCAGATTCTGCCACCATTTTTGGACCCAAAACTCGTCGTTCTCCCAACTCTGTCCAATATGTAGGAGTTCGACACTTCCGGCCATACAACGCTTGAATGGTGCCATCCGAATACTGGCCTGATAGCTGTTGTTATAGGTAAACTCTGCTAAAGGCAAATATTCCTCCCAACTTCCTCTGAAATCCATCACACAGCCCCTCAACATATCCTCTAACACTTGGATTACCCGTTCAGACTGACCATCCGACTGTGGATGAAAAGCCGTAGTGAAATCCAACTTAGTGCCTAAAGCTTGATGTAGTGCTTTCCAAAACCGAGACGTAAACCTTGGGTCCCTATCCGAAATGATTAACACCGGCACTCCATGCAACCTTACAATTTCCGCCACATATAATTTTGCCAACCTCTGCAAAGAATAGTCGACTCTCACCGGGATAAAGTGCGCGGACTTGGTCAAACAGTCCACTATTACCCATACCGAGTCATTCTTTGTAGGCGTAAAGGGAAGCCCACTAACGAAGTCCATGGTGATTCTCTCCCACTTCCACTGCGGAATCTCGATTGGCTAAAGTAATCCCGATGGAACTTGGTGTTCAGCCTTAGCTTGCTGACACGTCAGACATTTGCCAACGAATTTTGTAACTTCCTTCTTCAACGTAGGCCACCAAAATTGTTCCTTTAGATCTCTGTACAACTTAGTGCCTCCAGGATGCAGAGCATAAAGGCTACTATGCGCTTCCCGAAGAATCCTCTGTCTTAACTCCTCGTCCCTCGGCATACAGACCTTTCCCTTGAAGCACAATACTCCCTCATCATTAACACCATAATCCTCTAACTCTCCGTCCTATACTTGTTGTAACTTAACACTTAGATCCTCATCCACCAACTGACTTTCCTTTACCTCATCCAACCATGTTGGTTTGACTTGCAATTTTTGCCAGCAGACTCCCATCATCATACAAACTCAAGTGTGCGAACATTGCCCTCAGGTCCGACACAACTTTCTGACTTAAGGCATCTGCTACCACATTTGCCTTACCCGGGTGATATTCTATCGAACAATCATAATCCTTCAATAATTCCACCCACCTTCGCTGTCTCAAGTTCAACTCCTTCTGAGTCAATAGATACTTGAGGCTCTTGTGGTCTGTGTAGATTATCAACTTTTCTCCATAAAGATAGTGCCTCCAAACCTTAAGAGCGAAAACCACTGCTGCCAATTCCAAGTCATGGGTTGGGTAGTGAACCTCATGCGGCCTTAATTGTCGAGACGCATAAGCGACTGCTTTTCCATCTTGCATTAGAACACACCCTAATCCCGTATGTGAAGCGTCACAATACACCACAAAATCCTTTCCTGCCTCCGGCTGAATTAACACTGGAGCTTCAGTCAAAACCCTCTTGAGCTTCTCAAAGCTCTCCTGTTGCTTATCCGTCCATACAAAGGGTACTTCCTCAACAACTTTGTCAAAGGCGCGGCTATTGATGAGAACCCTTCCACGAACCTTCTGTAATAGCTTGCCAAACCTAAGAAACTACGGATCTCAGCCACGGACCTAGGTGGTTTCCAATCCAACACCGCTTCGATCTTCCTAGGATCCACCCTTATTCCCTCTGCGGATACCACATGCCCTAAGAATGCCACCTCCTTAAGCCAAAATTCACACTTGCTGAATTTGGCATAGAGCTTCTTCTCCCTTAATACTTGCAACACAATCCGAATATGCTCGTCGTGTTCCCCCTCAGACTTGGAATACACCAAGATGTCATCGATGAACACAACGACAAACCGATCTAAGTAGGGTTGAAAAACCCGATTCATCATATCCAAAAACGCGACTGGGGCGTTTGTCAACCCAAATGGCATTACTACAAACTCATAATGGCCGTATCTTATCCTAAACGCTGTCTTATGGAAATCCACCTCCTTCACCTTAAGCTGATGATATCCCGACCTTAAGTCGATCTTTGAGAATACCGCGGCCCCCTTAAGCTGATCAAACAAGTCATCTATCCTTGGCAAAGGATACTTGTTCTTGATGGTGAGCTTATTCAACTGACGATAATCTATGCACATACGCATAGTTCCGTCCTTCTTCTTTACAAACAGGATCGGTGCTCCCCATGGAGACACACTGGGCCGGATAAACCCACGATCCAACAACTCTTGAATTTGAGCCTTAAGCTCAACCAACTCCTTTGGCGTCATTCGGTATGGAGCGATTGACACAGGAGCTGTTCCCGGTAGCAAGTCTATTCCAAATTCCACCTCCCTATCTGGGGGTATTCCTGGTAGCTCCTCTGGGAAAACATCCACAAAGTCCCTTACCGTTCTAACTCCACTAATACCTTCTTCCTTTCCACCTAACGCAATTACGAAGGCTAAAAACGCCTTGCACACTTTCCACACCATCTTTTCAGCCTTTAGTGCCGAAACTACATTAGACAAGTAGTTTCTTCTTTCTCCTATCATAACCATTACTTCATCTTCCGGGGTCCTTAACTCCATTCGCTTAGCCGCACAATCCAACACGGCTCGGTGCTCTACTAGCCAATCCATGCCAAGTATGAGTTCAAACTCTCCGAAGGGTAGTTCCATTAAGTCCGCCCAAAAATTCACTCCCTGAATCTCTAGAGGTACACTCCGAAAGGTCTTATTCACCACTACAGTTTGGCCTAATGGGCTTACTACAGTCATCTGCCTATCAGAGAGTTCAGAGTCTAGGCCTAGTGTCTCGACTACACTACATACAACATAAGAATGGGTCGAGCCCACATCAATCAAAGCAAAATAGGGCTTGCCATAAATAAGGAACGTACCGGTTATGACGTCCAGTGCGTCTCCATCCTCCCTCCGGCGAACTGCATAAACCAAACCCGACTGTCTAGCCTCAGTAACACCTCTACCCGGAGTTCCACATCCTCTGCCGGCACCATTGCCTCTGTTGTTCGGACCACGACCTCGCTGAAGCTGCTGTCCACCTCTACCAGCCTGATTAACATTCTGAGCTACTGGTCGATTCCCATCTGGTTTCATAGGACAGTCCTTGATCATATGGTCATTGGACCCACACTTAAAGCATCTTCCTGTCGTTTTCCAACACTCTCCTAAGTGTTTCTTCCCACACTGATCACAGTGCGATCATCGCCTCCTCAGTAGCGACTTAGCGACCTCGCGCCCATCAACTCTAGGCCTCTTATTCCCAGATGATCCTGACGATCCAAAACCTTTTTTTGGCCTATTCTGATCCATATTCAGCTTCACAGAATCCTTAATTCCTTCAGCTACCTTAGCTTTCTCTACTAAAGCAGAAAACTCTCGTTCCTGATGTGGAGCTATTAACAAACTTAGGTCATCCCTTAATCCGTCCTCAAATTAGACACATCGATCATGCTTCGTAGCTACTATTCCTCGAGCATACCGGCTCAACCTCAGAAATTCAGCTTCATACCCCGCTACGGACTTGTTCCCTTGAACCAGCCCCAAAAAAGCCTTTCATTACTCATCAGTATACCGTGTGCCAACATATTTCTTCTGATATGCTGCCTTAACATACTCCCAGGTCAGATCCTCAGCCGCGGCACCATCCCGAACTGTTAACCACCATTGATACGCTTCATCGCGTAACAGCGCCACCATTCCTTTCAACTTCTCCTCAGGGGTTAGATCGAGCTCATCCATAATTCGCTCGGTTGCCTCTAACCAATATTCAGCAGTACTGGGTGCTACATCTGATACTCCACGGAACACCTCAGCTCTATTAGCTCAGAGTCGCTCGGGTATCGATTTTCGAGCTCCCATATTTCCTCCTGCTCCAGCCACCATATTCGTAACTTCGTAGCACGACTGCGATACAACGATCGTCTCCCATCTGATCTTGCTGTTCCACACCAACAGCTGGTGGTGGTGGCGGTGGTACCTCATTATCAGATCCCTGACCAGACCTAACCGGTTCAGATATGGTCATCCTACCCCTACCGCGTCTTCGAACATTACGACCACGTCCCCTAGAGCTCATTCTTACAGTCGTACCTTAATCTGATTAGGAAATTTTATGTATTAGTATATGTTCCACTGATTATCCGCGAAGAAATTTTATGAAACGAGAATTATTAGGGGTTCTTTCGGTCAATCAAAGGTTCAAGTTCTCTACCCTAATTCAGAGAAGCACATTCATCCAAACATTCATTCACACCCGTTCTCTATCTCTCTATTTTTTGTCTATTCCTACCCAGGGGTATTTTCGTAATTTGTCCTACAGGGGTATTTTCATAATTTTTCAAAATAAGGTTCCTTGATGATTTTTTCAATAAGGGTATTTTGATAATTTTGCATTCCCGAGGGTATTTTTTGGAAATTTTGGAATCCGAGGGTATTTCGGTAATTTTGAAACTCGAGGGTATTTTGGTAATAAACCAGGGTAAATTTGTAAAGTTTAATAATTCAGGGGTATTTCAAAATTTGCAAAACTTTGAGGGTTCTTTTTGAGAATTTGTTTTCCAGATGTTGCAAAAATTTTGGAAGTTAGGGTCATTTTGGTAATTTATAAGTTAGGGGTAATTTCGTAATTTTCCAAAATCAAGGTATTTTGATATTTTGCAAGTTAGGGTTTTTGAACTTGTTATAAAGTAAGGAAATTTTGCTAAAACTGTGGGTAGTTCGGACATTTTATAAACCAAGGGCATTTTTGTAATTTCACAACTAGGGGTATTTAGGTAATTTTGTAACTTAGAAATTTTTTTTTTAGAAAATTTTCAAAACTAATAATTTTCACGATAAAAGAGTAGTTCGTTGACTTTTAAAAACTAGGGTTTCCATGAAAATGTGGCTAATCCCTTTCGGGTTTTAGTTATTGTGTTTAGCCTGTGACTGAGTCCTCTTGGTTAGGGTGAACCAGAAGCTACGCACTGTAGGATTCAGTGAAGAGGAGGTGAGTCACTAGGGCTGCTTAAGTACCAGGCTCTTCCGGTTCCAATCCTAGACATGCGCACAGGGGTTGCCACACCCTAACTCGGTGACTTAGCCATAGGTTTGTTTAATTAAGCATTAAGTCTTATGTATTTGTTGGGGTAAACTAATCCTAGGGTTCAAGTACCTATCATACTATTCTACGTTCCATTTATACCCTTCTACAATCCATAACATAAATCACACAGATGGTTAGGGGTACTTACCTGGTGGACTGCGGGTCGGAGACTTAGGTGCCATGCCAAAAAAAACCTGCTTAAAAACTTTCTCAAGATTCATTTGGGCTCGTTTTGAAAACATTTTGGGCCTTAAACCCCAGGCCGAGGGTTTAAAACTGGGCTCTGATACCAAATTAAAACACCCCACAACCGGCCCACGAGTCCTGACCGGATCTGGTATGTTCTGGATGTAAACCGGTTCAAATTTCTTTTGTTACTTTAGATAAACTGTGTGTTTGAAAAAAAAATATTTTTGGGTTGGGCTCAAGTTGAAAACAAGTTTATTTTATATTGAAAACCCTTTAATATATGTGACAAAACATTTAGAGTTTATTTTAGAATGAATTTATTTGATCTTTAATTGATAAAAATTTCGTAACATAATGAATAAAAGTAAAATCAAGTAATTCAATTATGGCCTTATTACATCAAAATAAATCCCAAAATTTAAATTCCAAGTACGTAAAATAGAAAGTCCAAATAAAATAAAATTCCTTGCTGAGCATGGCCACCCCTAAGCTTCTGCCGACCCGGTCCATCACTGATCGTCACCTGAAAATGTTCCCACAACGGGGTGAGTCATATAGACACAGTGTGTATAACCAACCCTAAGTCCTAACAAATTCAAGCATATCAAGTCATACATGTACATATAACATTTAATTAATATGATGCAAACCCGAACCCGAAACCTAGATAGCCATCCGCTACACATCACCCGTACCAACCTGCACACCGTGGGGACTCCTATGTCAACCCTCCATCCGCTACACACCATCGAAGGCTGCTGCTGTAGACGACATGCTCATTGCCCTTATAATTTTCGAGGCATAGCCACCAGATAATATTTGTGTCATGTGACACCACATTCAAATAATGTGACCGAAGTCACCACATTTAGAGAATGTGACCGAAGTCACCACATTCACTTCCCCTTTTTCATATAACCCGAATGCCCCATATCATACATATCATGCACATCATGCCTTAATTCACATTCTTATCACTTTTCACATGTTATATATAACATATATTCATAATCCTAGTAGGAGTAGGAAATGTACCTGGGTACTTTGTACTATTGTATGGTACCTTAGCCATATTTTCACAATCTTACTAACACATTCGATTTAAAACATAGCCATAAACATGTTAAAACTTAGGGTAGGGTACACACCTGATATACTTAACGCTTTATGGAAATCCCGAAAACCCGATCTAGTGCTTTAGATCCTTAACTTCCTACATTCGGCCACACTTAGTAACTTTAGTAAAAGCCTATTTGGCTATTCAATCAAATCCCGAAGGATCACTTGTAACAAAACACCCTTACCTGCTGCCGATTTGATTGCTAATCAAATCCTGAGACTCAAAGATATCTCCTCCTTGCAATCGGCCCACACTAGATCACATAACAGGTTAGCTTTCGGCTTTGGCCGATTATACCTAAGTGCTTACCTTAGATCTTTGAAATCCCGAAGAAAGTCCCGAAAGATCCTCCCTTGTAGTCGACAGTAGACAAAACCCGAACCCTTTTCCACAGTTTCGGCCAAAGAACAACAATAACGATTAGATCTCATATTTCAGCTAAAAAAGAAAGGATTGAGAACTGAATAATAATTGATCTTACCCTCAATATTGAAATCGACTGCACCTTCACTTGAATCCACAGAGAATTCAGCTATGGCTAAAGGAACTTGGTTTCGGCTTTTGATGATCTCTTAAGAGATTCGGCTTCACAGGAACTAAAAGAAAGGAGTATGAGGCTTAGGAGCTTAGGCAGTGGTGATCTTTTAGGAAGAGGTAGTTTTTGGCTAGAGTAAAAGAAGAAGAAAAGAAAAACTTTGGGGAAGAAAAAGAGTAATCGAAAAGGAAGGCTGATTTGCTACATGAAATTCGGCTATTCCCTTTCCTAGCTTAGCCAAAATTACTAAACTTAAAGTCCCTTACTTGGCCATCACTTCTCCCTTATTTTCCTCTTTATCTTTTTATTTTAAAATTAAAGAATAATCCCTCATTTATCATCTTTTATCCTAAAAAAATAAAAGGGATAAAACTCCTAAAATTTAGCCATTTGTGCCGTCCCCCTATACTCCCTCTCATTGACGTCACATGCTAAAATTAAAGCATTAAAATTTTGCTTCCCACGCTACTCGAACACAAGTCCCCCTTGCACTGTGTATGGCGTCATTTCCAAAGCCTTAAGTGGCACCTCCAAGCCACTTTTCCAAGCCTGTTTGTGTGTCATATTTCCTCTATAACTTTTCTTAAGACCACCTTGCCTTAGTTCCTTCTTTTAAACTTTAAAACTTAACATTTCTAAGACATTTCCTTACATTTCCAAGTTTCTAAAAATGCACACAACACACCCATAGCACATAAAACATACTAATTCATATAATTAAGCAAAAATGCACAATCCCATATCCAGGATATTACAGTTTATGTAATTAAAGAGGTAATTCTGATGTATACGGCCCTTTACTTGTTTGAATATTTATGTGAACTTATTGAGTTTCATGTATGTGTATTATGAATATATTATAAAGAAAGGATGTTTTATATTTTGAATTTGATGCTGAGTTGGTAAGTGGTATACTAATGGTAAGGAAATAATACGTGTGATGTTAAGCGAGGTAAGAGCATTAGGTTCTGAAGGACTTTTGAGTTAAGCTATTTAATTCAGTGTTATTACTTGATTGTTTAAAAATGTTAAAATGTCCAATTGGTATATTATGATTGCTTAAGACTTACTAAGCTAAATTAGCTTACTCCATGTGTTCATTGTTCTGTTTTATAGATTTTGATCAAGCTATGAGCTCAGGGGATCGTCAGCGAAGTCATCCACATTATCGATTCGTTCTGGTACTTTCAAAAGTTGGGTTTGAACTTAAGGCATGTATAGGCTAGTTAATTACCTAGTAGCACTTTAATGATGTAAGTTTTGGCCATGCGAAAATGGCTTAGTTTAAGTGCTAGTAAGCTAATGCATAAATGGCCTTGTTCGTAATATGTATATGTTTGTTTGAACTTTGAATTTTGAGCTAATACGGGTTCATTTAAATGCCTATTTATATGAGTATATATATATGGTTTGGCATGAAGTCTATGTTTATGATTTATAACTATTACTTTTGGGAAGATGATATATGTGAATTTGAATATGATTAGATTATGGTTTGACATGGCTTTGTATTAAGGATTATGCGCATACTATAATAGCATGATGGGTATGTTCGGTTATGCTAAAATGTTCAAATAGCACATATGTGAATGGAATTTTAACAGATTAATATGAGTCTTTTTATTTTAATATGCACAATTGCAGAAGGTAAGAAATGGTATGTTGATATTTGACTAATGAAATAGATGTATTGACATTTATTTAATATGTGAAATGAATGATACATGCTTGGATATTTTTTTAAGTATGCGAATGTCATAGAAGTGATATGGTTTGGACTTGACAAATATGAAACATGTGCAATATGGTTTTGATATATGAAAGCTTGTTTTGAAACTTGTATAAATTATGAGTAATGATGTAATTGAATTACGACACATGGTTTGTAATGTAAATTTTGATTGGTATGAAATAGTAGTATGGGTTATGTATGAGCCATATTTTATACAAATTCTTAAATTTGTTTGTTATCGAAAATGAAATATGCGTATTTGGTTTAATAAATAAATGACTGTGCTAAATTGTGTCTTGTTCGGTAATGCCTCATAACCCTGATCCGGTAACGGATACGGGTTAAGGGTGTTACATAATCTTCAATTTAGATACTTTTGTGTCCAATACATATGCAAGATAGGCATCATTCCCTTTCCTGATATATTTTTGTTCTGACATAGTTGAGATCACATTAGAAAACCCATCCAGTTTATCAGATTCAACACGGAGCAATTCATCATTCTAAAATTTTAATACAATATATTTCTGTTTACAATTTACCACTGCATCATGCTGAGTTAACCAATCCATACCCAGGATTACATCAAATTCATTAAATGGCAGTAACATCAAATCAGCTGAAAAATAGAAACCCCATATCATTAGTAGGCATTTCTTGCAAATTTTATCTACCATCACATACTACCCTAGGGGGTTTAATACTTTGACCACGAATTTAGTGGATTCAATAGATAAATTTTTAATAAATGCTAAATTTGTGCAAATATATGAATGTGTTGAACTAGGGTCAATCAAAGCAGTAATATCAGTATCAAAAAGAGAAAAAGTACTAGTAATGACGTCTAGTGCAGAGGCATCCTCTCTTGCACGAATAACATATGTTCTTGTTGGTGCTCGTGCTTCAGATTTGGCAGTTGAATCTTTTCTTGAGCCTCTGTTATCACTCATATTACCGGGGTTATGGGGTGGTCTACCTCTTGAGGCAGGGTTACTCGACCCTGAAGTCTGAGCAGTATCTTTTCAAGTCTTTTTGGGCAGTTTTTGAGATTGTTATCAAGAGAACCGCATCTAAAACAAGATTCACTTCTCATGCAGCCTTCACCAAAATGAAATTTATTACAATGTTTGCATCTGGGTTTGGGGTTTCCGACACTTCCTCACTTGCTACTGATGGGACCGGAGATCTCAGATTAGAGCGTTGAGCACTTCGATCTCTTCTAGAATACCCCATAGATGTAGTAGAACGATTGTGATATTTCTTTGATTTCTTTGAAGCTGACAATTGTGACTTTCTTGTAAATCTTTTACTCGAAGTCCAGGCTTCCATCTCTACTTGCCTCTTTTCTTTACTTAATTCTTCAGCTTTATGTGCTCGATCAATCAGTACAACGAATTCTTTTAATTCTAGAATCCCAACTAACAACTTGATGTCTTCATTTAATCCTTCTTCAAAATGTTTACACATGGAAACTTCAGTCAGGATACATTCTCTACATATTTGTTTAATCTAACAAATTCTCATACTCAGATACAGTCATATTCTCCTGTTTGAGTTCTAAAAATTCCTTCTGTTTCTGATCTAGGAATCTCTGGCTAATATACTTCTTTTTGAATTCCATTTGGAAAAATTCCCATGTAACATCTCCCTCAGTACAACAGAAACTAGAGTATTCCACCACTAATAAGCCGAATCTTTTAGCAAAAATAGAGCACATTTCAAACATTCGGCAGGTGTGCAAGATAATTCATCCAGAACCCTGATAGTGTTTTCTAACCAAAATATAGCCCTTTCCGAATCATCTTCAGCATTGGCCCTAAATTCTTCTGCCCCATATTTTAAAATTTTATCTACCAAAGGCTTACCAGTTCTAACAACTTCTGTACCTTGTGGCATACCAGGAATCAATTGAGAGACAGGAGGGGGTGGAGGTTGTTGTATAGTAGGATTTATTCTCAAGTATTCAGTGAACCATTCATTCATCATTTGAAAGAAGGCTTCTTTAGCCTCCTCACCTCGACCCTCAGATACAGGCCTTCTACTACTAGAAATAACTCTTTGAACTAAAGCTTGAGCATTGCTCTTAGCTTCCTCAGATTCAGCTCAGTTGGATGACATTACTATATGAAAAACACATTCAAAAAGATAAGGCGATATCACATTATCACAAAGTATATAATGGCATGTATAGCTAAACTTGTACTTGTTACGTTAGTCTGAGAATCGACTAAATCGTAGCTCTGATACCAATAAATGTAACACCCCTAACCCATATCCGTCGCTAGAATAGGGTTACAGAGCTTTACCAGAGTTCACAGAACAAATACAAATAATTCATGTTATTTACTATTCATATCTGAAACCACTATCCCTTAAATGAACCTTCAAAGTCCAATTTATGCATTTGAAACAAATTAGGACTAAATTGGGAACTCAGGAAATTTTTCACAAAATTTCAAATTTTTTTCCAAGATACAGGGGACACACGCCTGTGTGGTTAGGTAGTGTGGCTCACAAGGCCAAGTGACACATCCGTGTCGCAGGCCGTGTGGGCATTAGATGTGTGGCACACTGCTGTGTCCAAGCCCCTGTCTATACCCATATAACTCTCTAACTTGGGTCACACGGTCAGCCACACGCCGATGTGCAAGGCCGTGTGGAAAATTTAATTTTTGAAAATTAGGTGCAAGGGTCACACGACCAATTCACGCGCCCATGTGTTAGGCCGTGTGCCACACACGGCTGAGACACACGCCCGTGTCTTTGCTCGTGTAAGCAATTCAAAGCATTTTGTTTCTTAAAGTTTTAAGATGTAGGGGACACATGGCCAAACCACACACCTGTGCACATGGCCGTAGGTCATACACGACTGAGACACACGCTCGTGTCTCTGACCGTGTAGACAAAATAAGGCCATTTCCAAGCCTCATTTCTCACCTAACCTGGCATCAACGTATCCAACAAATTTTTGTACCATTACAAGTCACAATAATACCTTTAATTTAAGCCGATTTCAAGTTCAATACATGTTATAACATCCCATTTAACTAAGGATTTGATCTTACCAAATTGGCCATATAAACATATAAGTATATGTTACCCATTTATGCAACCATTAATATATTCATGTAACTTCGATCATTCAACCATTTTATTACATATATCAAGCATGATAAGGCCTTATATAACTACATCAAAATATGCTTAACACTAGCCATTCCAATGGTTAGTTATAACCAAAATATTTCCTCATTATGCCTAACTTAGCTTATACATGCCATTATACCAAAAGTTAGCTTGCTTTATATACCGAGAAGTCCAAGGGATAGTGTGATGTGCCTCTGACCAAGTTCCAACCTCCACGAGCTTTCGGGCAGTATAAAATAGAGGAAGTAAAACAGAGTAAGCATGTTATCCTTAATAAGTTCGTATAACAGAAAATTTACTTACCACGCATTTACATTTAAGATAAACATACAAAATTCATCCAAAGAAATTTGGCAATTTGCCTAAACACATATAATCTCAAGAAACTTGTTAGTTATGTATTACATGTAAACATCAAGAATCAATGATGAGCTCATCATATAATAACTTTCATATACATATTCTTTTCATATCATATTTCCATATAGCATGTGCATTTCCACGAAAAATCATCTTAAGCCCATTTAAACCATGTTAAAACTTTGCCCGTTGAATTTATTTGAAATATCAATGGATACACATGTAGTACACTCGAAGTGTTCAAAACTGTAATCCATCAACTCATATTTAGGGGTACCCATTAGGCCACTTAATCAGGAAGCACTCTCTCGAGCCATATAATAGGATGCTCATGTGAGCCATGTAAGAGGAAGCTTATTCGGGCTATAATAAGAAACTCATAATAGTTTAAAATAGGAAGCTCATTGAGCCTAACAGGTAACTCTGAAGAGTTATTATTAGGGAGCTCCGGATAGCTATATAATAGGAAGTTCAAGCAAACCATATCAGGAGGCTCACAAAGAGCCTATATCATGAGGCTCATAAAGAGCTGCATTTGTGTCCGTAATATATGCAGGATCACAACTGATCATATAACAGGACGCTTATAAAGAGTTGCGGTAGTCTGCACCATATGTAGGATCACTACCGATCAGGATGCTTGCAAAACCCATATAATGGGAAGCTCGAGAGGGCTTACCGCATCACATGTAGGATCACTACCGATCAGGATGCTTGCAAAACCCATATAATGGGAAGCTCGAGAGGGCTTATTACAGGATGCTCGTAAGAGCTATGGTGGGTCCGCAACATATGCAAGACCACAACCAATACAGGAAAATCCTGTATCCATTAAATTTCATTTATTCAAATGGGACTTAACGTTTATCGAGTATCATTGAATATGTGACTGCTTTTCATACATAAGACATTTATACATTTCTCACATATACAACATTCAATTCAAACATATTAATATACATAATTTAGTGAACCTACCTCGCCACTTGCTCGTATGTGATTTTCTATTAATCCGACACTTTTTTCTTCGATCTAACCCCTTATTTGATCTTTCTGAATCTATATAAACAAATTTAACATCAATTTAACACATTTTACACTCATTTAAATATAATTTATATCTTAGGCAAAAGTACCATTTTGCCTCTATACTTTTGATTAATTCCAATTTCATCCCTAGGCTCGAAAAATGAAATTCATGAAATTTAATCCTTATTCCAAGCCTAGCCAAATTTTTCATATAGCATTTACGGTCCATGTAATTCATAAAATTCAGAAATATTCCATGAATTTTACATCTTTACAATTTAGTCCCTAAATCACAATTTCATCAAAATTCACTTTACAAAAGTTGTTTAATCTATCAACAACCTTTCATTTTCTACCATAAATTTCAAAATTTCAGCATTCCTCATCCATGGAAAACTTTTAATACTTTGATAACTTTAAAAATTAATCCCCAAAATAGGCAGCTTAGGTTACTACGATATCAGAAATATAAAAATGACTAAAAATGGGACAATAATTCATATCTAATTGAGCCAAAAACAATTTGCTTGAACTCACTTTCTCTTATTTAGGGTTTCCATGTATTTAAATTTGGGGATGAAGATGAAATAGATGATATTAGCTTATTTCAATATTTAATTATTTCCATTTCCAATTTAGTCATTTTCATTTTCTAATTTTCCGTGGATGATCTATCATAAATATCTACTAACTCCATTTAATGGTCTAATTACCATATAAAGACCTCAATTGTTGAATTCCATAGCTATTTACTACCTATAGGTATTAGAACTCAACTTTTACATTTTATGCAATTTGGTCTTTCTATAATTAAACATGAAATCGGTAAAATTTTCTTATCGAAATTTTCATACGTCTTTCCTATCATAATGTAGACCATGCAATAATATTAAAATAAATATTCTTTTTGACTCAGATTTGTGGTCCCGAAACTGCTGTTCCGATTTCACTGAAATCGAGCGTTACAGGGCTCTCCCCTTAGTAAGACATAGTGCCCTTCAAATTTTCCTCTAAAGTAGAATCTAGATGCTTTAGAATCCTTTCCGTCGACTTTATCCAGTATTCCATCATAGTAGGAGTTGTTTCAGCAATCCCTTTAAATGTTTCTGCCTCATTTGTTCGAAGTCTCTCTATAATAGACTCACGGCTCCTCGATCTGATTTGGGCTCCAACAACCCTTTGTAGAACCCTTAGCATTGTCTCCGTCACTGTATCATCTCCATTTTCATAGCCTCCGCCACTATTGGTGGTAGAGTTCTCAACATACTCCTCCTCAGGGATCAGGTTTTCTCCCTAAAGAGTGGACGACTTAACAGGTGCTGCCCTATGTGGCCTACCCCCACCACATCTACCTTGGGTGTTCATAGTGATCTTTTGCAGAAATTTAGAGTCTAAAGTAAATCTACAGTTTTCACATAAAAGTTCAAGCATTAGCTATTTCCTAAGTATCTACGATATAAAGATTATAGTTCATCTAAAGTCTCAAAAGTAACAATAACTAAAGTAGGACCATCATCGGAGTCTCGAATTCAATTTCATGCAGAAAATTGATTTCCAAAAACTTGTGGCATTGTTTTTCCTAGAAGTCCCCTTTTTGATGGATGCATGCAAACTCACTCAAATTTTCACAGTTCGAGTTTAAAAAACCTAGGCTTTGATACCATCAAATGTAACCTCCCAATCTTGGCCTAGACATTAGACCCGAATTTAGAAGATTACATCGTCCACCAAAAAGGCGAAGTAAGCTATCGAGTTTATAAAACAATTATTTAAAAAGGTTTTTTCATCTTAGGAGAAAACTTAGCCTATTTTCAGAAAAAAAAGCCACACTAGTTGACAAAATTGATTAAGTTTAACATTTTTCTTGAAACAATAACTACTTCCGAAAACTTAGTTAATTTCTATTTTATTTATTTATTTTAGAATTTATCTATATTCTAGTTGCAGAAAAGTGATATTTATATTTTTAATAAAATTCGAAGTTCATGAATAATTAGTTAATATCCAAATTTTAATATCCTAAAATCAAATTAAATGTCATGCATACTATAAAAACCCAAATCTTAAGTCTCATGCCACAAATTGAAATTATCAGTTTTTTTCAGGTCAACTCAACAATGTATATATATATCATCTAAAAAATCTCAGTATTTTATGCACATGATTTATGAATACGATACACTTTCGATTTACCAGAAAAGGTCCTACCCTACCGCTACACACCATTGTAAGAGTTCCAAGAATTCGTCCATCCCTACACACTGGGTTGTGGATAAACCACAAAAATTGAAGGCTAATACGCTACCAGAAGGTTGTGAATGCACAACATATTTGTAGATAAGAGCTACCAGAAAATGGGTGGATCACTACAGCAAAACGGACTTTTAGTGGTGCTTTTTTGGCCTTTAGCGGCGTTTATAAGCGCCACTAAAAGTGTTTGTGGCGCTTTTAGAAGCGCCGCAAAAAACGCCGCTAAATCAACCGCCGCAAATTTTTGCGGCGTTTTTGAGAAAAAATGCCACAAAAGATCATGACTTTTAGCGGCATTTGTGGGAAAAACGCTGTAACATCCTAAATTAATGGGCCTTTACGTTTAATGTGCTGTGATGTTTATGTTGTGCTTGATGTGCTAGTTAGGGTGTTTAAAGGGTCAAGAATGGGCTCAGGGTTGGGCCAAGGCCTTAATTGAATTTTCTGTTTGGGCACTCTAGTGGAAAGCTCGATAAGATAGGGCTTAAAAGATGTTATCTGTGTTTTAAGATACAAAATGGGCTTGTGGCTCAGTGGCTAAGTGGCGCCACTTAAAGAGTAGGAAGGTGGCGTCAACTGGGGAGGCTCAAATTCAAGTTGCATGAAGCCCAATTCTTTTAATTAAATTTTAGTTAATTTTTGGCATTTAAATGGATAGAGAGGGACGGAAATAAGGCTTAAAATAGGAAGATTTACTCAAGTGGATAATGCTAATAAAGTGACTGATAAAAGGGAAGAAGAGGTGGTGTTATCCATACCACTTGAGGATGAGTGATCAGATGAAGATAAGGGAGAAAATTTAGGAGTTATCTACTGATCAATAGTGGTGGCCGATTTTCCATCTCTTGAAGGGGGAAGAAATCAGTTTTGGTATACTATAGGGGGTGCCGAAATTTCCCTTATTAGTCAATCAATTTTAAGTTATCAAAAGGGGCATTTTCGGTTTTTGAGAGGTAGTTGCCGAAATTTTGTGCTTAAGTGGGGGGATATCTTTTTATTTTCGGCATTAGGATTTTATTCTTCCATTCTCTTCTTCAATTCCGGCATTTGGGTTTTTCTCTCATTCTTTTCTCTCATTCTCTACTTAAGCAGAAATCTCTAATTCCATTCTCTCATTCCTACTTTTATGCAAAACCCGAAATTCCATTGTTTTTCTCTGCTTTCATCTCCATAGCTGAATACCCTTGTCTATTCTTTTCTTTTGCCGATCTCTTCATTAAAATCTGAATCTACATAGACTTCTCTTTTTGATCTTCTCAAAAGCCAAAATCTTCTAGGAGTTGCCGAATTCTCTGTAAAGATCACGTAGATCTAAAATTCGGAGCTGCTAGTCTCTGAACCGCATATCTCTTTTTTTGGGATTTTAAGGTAAGGGGGTTCACTTTAGATTCTCGTTAGATTCACTATCATAATTGTGATCTTAACCATATGTTATGATGGTAGCAACTGATAAGGTCTTTAGATGGAATCAAATATCGATCAGGCGAAGGAGGGGATTGGATTTGTTAAACCAACCCATAAGTTTAAGAAGCGAGCAGTGTCAGCAGTACGGGATTGGCCACCGAGTTGTGGACCGGCTTCAGAACAAAATCAAAGGCAGTTAGCGGTCGTATCGGCTACCGATAGTGTTGACATAGAAAGTATCATCTTGACTGTAACCAGGTGTGTAGATCTCTATCACACTAATTAATCTGTACTATATATGTTATGGGATAAAAGCTGAAAAAAGCTGTATGGACAGTCGTATTACCCGAAAAGGGTAGGCAAGGGATGCCAGGTACGTAATCATAGAAACTTCTCTATGTATATCGATGTATGTGATAAACTGTGATCTTTTACGTAGTATATTATTTTGCTTCTGCATGGATGTATGCATGGGATGGGGTTGATATGATGAAGGGGAAGAGCATGTTAAAAGGTCGCCTAGTGATCGGTGGTTAAACCACGATATGTACATTTAGGTCACAATAGTGATCAGTGGCTCTGCCACACTTGATTATAAGGTCACACAGTGATCGGTGGCTCTGCCACAGTGGATTATAAGGTCACATGGTGGTCGGCATTTTAACTGACAGCATGACTGTCCATATGGTGTGTAGCGGTTGGTGGGTTGATTGTAGAAATCCCCAAGGTGTGATGGCTGGTAGGGCTAGTGTGTAGAGGATGGACTTTTAGGTTGGGTTGGGCCATGTTGCATGTAAATATTCTGTTGCCATTGTGTATGGGCCAAGGCCCATAATGTGTTTGTGGGCCTCAAGCCTTTTATGTGTTTTCGGGATTTGCACACTGAGTCTTGGTGACTCACCCCTTATTTTCCCTGACTTTTCAGATGAGCAGTAGATCATGGACATGGGAGCCGAGGCGGACTCGAGGGGCCATCAAGTTCTTTTATTTTCATAAACTATCTTCGATTTACCTTTAAGTTTTAATTTTTGCATTATTTATGTAATAAGGCCCCATGGCTTAGGTTTTGTTTTACTATTTGTTAATGTTTACAATTTATAAATTTATGTTCAGGGATTTAAGTCATAAGGAGTAATAAAATGGGATTTTCAAAGATGTTCAACGAAAAAGCAAAGGTTTTCATCAAATATCGTTTTTCTGAATGAATACCTAAATAAATAAATTAAGATTTCCAAAAACCATCAAAGCAAAGTTTTCAACATTAAACTTCGTATCATACCAGATCGGGACGTAGCGTTTGGGCCGGGTTTGGGGTGTTACAATTTTGGTATCAGAGGCTAGTTACAAAACTTGGGCTGTGAAATGGGTCTAGTAGTAGTTTATAAATTGGTAAAAATGCTGGGGTTGAGATATGGCCTTCGAGTCTACCGGCACCCGATCCACGCAGGTAAGTATTCTAACTCTTGATGTGATATGCATGTTGGGTTTGATGGGCTTTGTGGACGTAGACTAGCATGTTAGGAATTAATGGACTCTAGGACTAGTTTAAACAACTCCTCAAACTCATAAAACTTAATCTAATTAAACATGTCCGTAAACCTGTCACTGGGTTAGGGTTTGGCAACAGGCATGCGCATGTCTAGGATTGGATTGAGGAAGAGCTTGGTATTTAAGCAGTCCTAGTGACCAACCTTGAAACACCCCAAACCCGGCCCACGAGCCTTGACCGGATCTGGTATGTTCCTTGAGTAAACCATTTTAAAAACTCGTTTGTTACTTTGGAAAATTTGGGTGGTTTTGAAGAAAATTTGATTCGTGTTGAGTTCAAATTGAAAACAAGCTAAGTTGTGTAAACATTGCCCTCAAATTCGACACTACTTTTCGACTTAGGGCATCTGCCACTACATTCGCCTTACCCGGGTGATACTCTATAGAACAATCGTAGTTCTTCAATAACTCCACCCAGCTTCGCTGTATTAGGTTCAACTCCCTTTGGGTCAACAGATACTTAAGGCTCTTGTGCTCTGTGTAGATCACTGACTTTTCTCCATATAGATAGTGCCTCCACACCTTAAGAGCAAAGACCACTTCTGCCAATTCCAAATCGTGCGTCGGGTAGTTAACTTCATGTGGCCTTAATTGTCGTGACGCATAAGCGACTACCTTCCCCTCTTGCATCAATACACATCCCAATCCTGTATGAGAAGCATCATAGTACACCACGAAATCCTTCCCTGCCTCAGGTTGAATCAAAATCGGAGCTTCAGTCAAGACCCTCTTATGCTTCTCAAAGCTCTCCTGTTGCTTATCTATCCATACGAAAGGTACCTCCTTTCTCAACAACTTTGTCAATGGTGCGGCTATTGATGAGAACCCTTCCACGAACCTTCTGTAGTAGCCTGCCAATCCCAAGAAACAACGAACTTTAGCCACAGACTTAGGTGGTTTCCAATCTAGCACTGCCTCAATCTTCCTAGGATCCACCCTTATCCCTTCTGTAGATACCATATGTCCTAAGAACGCAACTTCCTTAAGCCAAAATTCACACTTGCTGAATTTGGCATATAGCATCTTTTCCCTTAACACTTCCAGCACTATTCGGAATGCTCATCATGTTCTTTCTCAGACTTGGAATACAATAGAATGTCTCGATGAACACAACAACGAACTGGTCCAAGTAGGGTTGAAAAACCCGGTTCATCATATCCATGAATGCAGCTAGGGCGTTTGTCAATCCGAATGGCATTACTAAGAACTCATAATGCCCGTACCTTGTCCGGAAAGCTGTCTTATGGATATCTGCTTCCTTCACCTTAAGCTGATGATATCCCGACCTTAGATCTATCTTTGAGAATACCGCGGCCCCCTTAAGCTGATTGAACAAGTCATCTATCCTTGGCAGCGGGTACTTGTTCTTGATGGTCAGCTTATTCAACTGACGATAATCTATGCACATACGCATAGTCCCGTCCTTCTTCTTCACAAACAAGACCAGTGCTCCCCATCGAGACACACTGGGTCGGATAAACCCATGATCAAGCAACTCTTGGATCTGAGCCTTGAGCTCAACCAGCTCCTTTGGTGCCATTCTATACGAAGCAATTGACACAGGAGCTGTACCCGGTAGTAAGTCAATTCCGAACTCCACCTCCCTGTCTGGAGGTATTATAGGTAACTCCTCCGGAAAAACATCCACAAACTCCCTTACTGTTCTAACTCCACTAACTCCCCTTTCTTTTGCACCCAACACACTAATGAAAGTCAAAAATGCCTTGTACCCTTTCCGAACCATTTTATCAGCCTTTAATGCAGAGACTACGTTAGACAAGTAGTTTCTTCTTTCTCCTATCATAATTATCTCCTCATCCTCCGGCGTCCTTAACTCCATTCACTTAGCTGCACAATCCAATATAGCCCGATGTTCCACTAGCCAATCCATGCCAAGGATGAGATCAAATTCTCCGAAAGGTAGTTCCATTAAGTCAGTAGGGAATACCACTCCCTGAATCTCTAGAGGTACATTCCGAAATATCTTATTTACCACTACTGCTTTGACCTAACGGGCTCACTCTGATCATCTCCCTATCGAGAGCGATTCGAGGCTATGCCTAGTGTTTCAACTACTCTACATGCAACATAAGACTGGGTCGAGCCAACATCAATCAAAGCAAAGTAAGGCTTGTCAGCTATAAGGAACATACCAGTTATGACGTCCGGGGCATCTCCATCCTCCCTCCAGCGAACCGCATACACCAGACCCGGCTGTCTTGCCTCTGTATTACCAACACCT
Organism: Gossypium bickii; assembly: GCA_025503065.1. NCBI lineage: Eukaryota > Viridiplantae > Streptophyta > Magnoliopsida > Malvales > Malvaceae > Gossypium > Gossypium bickii. The sequence goes on from CP106712.1 coordinate 24,029,848, forward strand.
GCATGCGGTGTTCCCGTCCTCTTCGTAACCATTACCTCTGCCAATCGGACCACGACCTCGCGGTGGCTGCTGTCCACCTCTTCCAGCCTGATTGAAACCCTGACCTGTGGGTCGACTCCCGTCTATTTTCATAGGACAGTCCCTAATCTTGTGTTCCTTGGACCCGCACTTAAAACATCCCCCTGTCTTCTTCCAACACTCTCCTAAGTGTATCTTTCCACACTGAGCACAAGTACGGTATTGTCCTCCTGTAACAACCTGCTGCCCTCGCGGCCCATCAACTCTAGACCTCTTTTGAACATTCCCGAATGACCCTACTGATCTGAAACTTCTCTTTTGCCTATTCTGATCCGTATTCTGTCTCACAGAGTCCCTAATCCCTTCGGCTACCTTAGCCTTCTCTACCAACACGGTAAACTCCCGCTCCTGCTGTGGAGCTATCAACAACCTCAGGTCATCCCTCAGTCCTTCCTCAAACCGGACACATCGTTCATGCTCCGTAGCCACGATCCCTCGAGCATACCGGCTCAACCTTAAGAATTTCACCTCGTACTCTAATACAGACTTATCCCCTTGAACCAGCCTCAGAAATGCCTTCCTCTGTGCATCAATATAGCTAGTCCCAACATACTTTTTCTGATACGCCGCCTTAAAATACTCCCAAGTGAAATCCTCTGCTGTAGCACTATCTCGAACCGTGAGCCACCATTGATATGACTCATTACGAAGTAGCGACACCATTCCTTTCAGTTTCTCCTCAGCAGTTAGATCCAGCTCATCCATAATTCGCTCTGTCGCCTCCAACCAATACTCAGCCGTACTGGGCGCCACACCGGATACACCATGGAATACCTCAGCTCCATTGGCTCAAAGTCGCTTGGGTACATATATCTGAGCTCCCAAACCTCCACCCGCTCCAGCCACCATCTCAAGAACTCATAACACCGCCTACAATACTGTATCATCCCCCGTCTGATCCTGATGCTCAACACCAACAGCTGGTGGTAGTGGTGGTGGTACTTCATTCTCGGACCCTTGACCAGACCTAACGGGTTCCGATACGATCATTCTGCCTCTACCACGCCCTCGCACATTACGACCACGTCCCCTAGAACTCATGTCTACAATCACAATTTAATCTGGTTTAAGAAGTTTTATGTATTAGTTCTTGTTCCACTGATTACCCACGAAGAAATTTTATGTAAAGAAGTTTAGTAGTAGTTTTTTCGATCATTTCAAAGTTTTCGTTTCAAGTCTTCTACCTAATTCAGAGAAGCACATTCATTCAATAGTGTCTACTTCACACATTCACCCCCTGAACATTTTCGTCCGTTCCCATCCCAGGGGTATTTTCGTAATTTATCCTATAGGGGTATTTTGGTAAATTTCCAAATCAGGGTATCTTGATATTTTGCAAAATAGGGATTTTTGGTATTTTTGTAAAGTAAGAATATTTTAATAAAAGTCGAGGGTAATATGGTAATTGTTATAAACCAAGGATATTTTAGTACTTTTTTTACAAACCAGGGGTATTTGGGTAATTTTGTAAACCGGGAATATTTAGAAAAAAAATTCAAAATAGTTTTTACAAATCAAAGGGGTAATTTGATGATTTTAAAAACTAAGGTTTTTATAAAACAGGGTAGCTGGTCCCTTTCGGGTTTTAATTATTGAATTTAGCCCGTGAACAAGTCCTCTTGGTTAGGGTGAACCGTCACTACGCACCAGGTAGGATTCGAGCGAAGAGGAGGTGAGTCACTAGGACTGCTTAAATACCAGGCTCTCCCTGAATCCAATCCTAGACATGCGCACAATGGTTGCCACACCCTAACTCGGCGACTAACTCACAGGTTTGTTTGATTAGGCATTAAAGTTTTATGTGATTCTGTGTTGGGGTAAACTAATCCTACGGTTCAATAACTCCTACCGTACAAATCATACAATAAATCATACAACAGTTAGGGGTACTTACCTGGTGGACTTCGGGTCGGAGACTCAGGTGCCATGCCGGAAAAACCTGCTCAATTCCAAAAATTTTTACAACACTTATTTGGGCTCTATTTTGAAAACATTGTGGGCTTTAAACCCAAGGCCGAGAGTTTAAAACTGGGCTCTGATACCAAATTAAAACACCCCAAACCCGACCCACGAGCCTTGTCCAAATCTGGTATGTTCCTTGAGTAAACCATTTCAAAAACTCGTTTGTTGCTTTGGAAAATTTGGGTGGTTTTGAAGAAAAATTGATTCGTGTTGAGTTCAAATTGAAAACAATGTTATTCTTGAAATCTGGAATTTATTAAAACCTTATCTTTATGTTTCAAAGCTACAAGTTAAAAGAAATGCCGAGTTGTTTTAGAGTTTACCTTTAAATTGAAATTCGTTTGTGTTTAGGTGTCAAAACATTTAAAATTTATTTTAAAGAAGAGTTATTTAATCTTGATTTAATAATAATCGTATCTTAATAAACCAAATAAGATGCATGCTTAAAACAGTTAATAGTAATGACCTTATTACATCAAGCAAAACCCGAAATAATTCCAAATTTTAAATATAAAAACTAAAAATAAAATAACTCTGAGCTGAGCATGGCCACCACTAAGTTCCTGCCGACCCGGTCCATTTACTGAGTGTCACCTACAAAATGTTAGCCCACGAGGGGTGAGTCAAACAGACTCAGTGTGTAACAGCCGACACAAAGTCCCAAACGATTTAGGCATATCAAATCATACATATATAACAAATATAGGTAATGATGCAATCCCGAACTTAAACCTAAATATCCATCCTCTACACATCACCCATACCTGCCATTACACCGTGGGGATTACTAAATCAACCCTCCATCCGCTACACACCATCGAAGGCAGTCACTGCAGACGACTTGCACATCGCCCTTATAAATTATGGCATAGCCACCAGATAATGTGACAAGGTCACCAGATAATAATATGTGACATAAGTCACCACATTCAGATTATGTGACATGAGTCACCAGATATTGTGGTAAAAACCACCAGATCACTTCCCATTTTCATAATCATCCATATGCCCATGCGTCATACAAACATGCAGAAATAATGCAATTTACCTTATTTCTCATTCGTAACAAATTCTCACATGTGTCATGTTCAATATTCATAATATTGTTAACAGAGCATTAATGGATAACGTACCTGAATCCACTGTAACATTGAATTGTACCTTTAGCAATATTTTCATATCATTAACATACATAATATTAATACCATAGATCTATTAGGAATTAGTGTAGGGCTACACACCTGGTTACTAACGCTTTCACTGAATCCCGAAAGTCTATCGAAACAGATTGTATTCCTTCCTATAGACCATAGTTTAAAAATCAGTCAACTTTTAACAGATAGAAAAAAGACCTTTGGCCGAATATCAAAACTCCCTTACCTTGATTGCCTAGATCCTGAAATTATCCCTTGTTCTTGGTGATGTCGAAATTCCTATAGGCATATGTAGATCCAATTCTAACATTTAAACACAATAAATGGCCTTCGACCTAAAACCACACTTGCTTACCTTAGGTCTTAAAATCCCAAATCATCTCCCCCTTGAAATCGACTACAAAAGAAATCCCGAAACTTTTCTTCTAGATTTCGGCCACAGAGAATAATAGAGATCAGAATCTGGATTTTCGGCTAAACCAAAAGGAAAAGAAAGAAACTGAATGACTATTGATCCTTACCCCAAATGCTGAAATCGACTGCACCTTTGCTTGAAGCCTCAGAGAGATTCAGCTATATAGGCTAGATAGTGATCAATAGGTTTCGGCTTTTGATAGATTGGTGAAAAGAAGAAGAGAAAAGGGTTAAGACTTGATGCGACTCAGTTCAGATGACAAGAAGGAGGTTCGGCCAACATAAAAGAGAAAAGAAGGGATGCTCAGAAGAATTCGGTAATGGTGGTCTTTTGATTGAAGTGGTTGCGGCAATGGTGATCTTTGGGGAGGGATTTTAGCTAGAACAAGTTAAAAGAAAAAGAAGAGAAAGTGATAGGTTTTGGAGAGAAAGGAGTAAACGGAAGAGACGCTAAATGTTTTTATGAAATTCGGCTATTCCTCCCTACTAACTTGGCCGAAAATCACCTCAAGAGAGTCCCTAAGCCGGCCAACACTCTTCCCCTTATCAGCTCCCTCATTTTTCTCCTACTTTCTCTCTTCTTTACCCATTTAAAATAGGTTGAATAAATCATCAATTATCTTCCTACCTTAGCCGAATTTTAAAAAGGAATTTGACCACATCTAATGCTTATCCATCCAGTTTCCCCATGCCCTCCACCACTGCTCATCTTTGCTGCAAAATAAAACTCCTATTTGCGTCCCTTGCTGCTCAAACCTAAGCCCTGCACACTGCTTGTGGCGTCACTGCTTAAGGCTTCAAGTGGCGCCTCCTTGCCACTTTAACAAGCCCATTTTTATGTCCAATTTCCCCTACAAATTCTCTTGAGCCTCCTTGCCTAGCTAGCTCCCCTTTAAGACTTAAGATCTAACATTTTCTAAGGCATTCTCCTACACTCTTAAGTTCTCAAACACATTCAAAACACATATAAGCATACTAGCACATACAATTAAGCAAAATGCACAAGCCCTAAATCCCGGATATTACACACCTCCTCTTCGCTGGAATCCTACCTGGTGCGTAGTGATTGTTCACCTTAGCCACGAGGACTAGTTGACGAGCCAAAATTTCTAACTAAACCCCGAAGGGGACCAGCCACCCTATTTCTCAAAATTACTAAAATATTTCCCCTGGTTTTGTAAAATTTCCGAAATACCCTTGATTTGTGAAAATTTCCCAGAATACCCTGGATTTGTAAAACTACCAAAATTCATGAAATTACCGAAACACCCTCGATTGGCAAAATTACCCAAATACCTATGTTTTGAAAGTTTACCCGAAAACCCCTAGATTTACAAAAGCACCCGGTTTACAAAATTATCAAAATTTGTGAAATTACCAAAAAAAACCCTCGATTTGAAAAAAAATTAAAATTTTCAAAATACCCCTGGTTTACAAAAAAAATATACACACCAAAATATCTTTATTTCGAAAAATCACCAAGATACTCTATTTTGTGAAATTACGAAAAATACCCTGTAGGAAAGAACTACGAAAATACCCCTGGCTAGTGGAATGACGAAAATACCCTTATGTGATGAATGTGGGTTCATGGATGCTACTTACGTGTTGATGTATGATGGTTGAATGTATGTGGTTCCTAGAACTAGGAGATACAGACTTGAGACTAAAACTCGTAGATACAATTTCGAATTCGAAAGAACTACTCTTGAAATTACTGTCCATAAGATTGTTCGTGGTTAATCAATGGAAGAAATTAGTAATTCATAAAATTTCTAATTAGATAAATGCGAATCGGTAGAATGAGTACAAGGGGTCGTAGACGTCCGCCGGGTGGCCGTGGTAGGGGTAGGATGGCCGTGTCGGAACTAGTAGGATCTAGCCATGGGTCGGGGAATGAGATTCCAGTTCCTCCAGGTGCAGAGCCAGAATTTCAGGATCAGGCGACCGGAGATGATGCGATATCTCAGGCAATGTTAAGGGTTTTAGAGAGGGTTGTTGGGGCAGGCATAGGCATAGGAGCCCGGAAATCTGTGTCGGAGCGGCTTAGAGCCAATGGGGCAGAAATGTTTAGGGTAATCTCTGGTATAGCCCCGAGTACAGCTGAGTATTGGTTGGAGGCGGTTGAGTGTATAATGGATGATCTGGACCTCATGGAGGAGGAAAAACTGAAAGGCGTTGTATCTCTCCTGCAGGACGAAGCTTATCAATGGTGGCTGATGGTTAAGGATGGTACGGTGGCTGACTGTGTCACCTGGGATCTCTTCAAAACGGCGTTTCAAAGTAAATACATTGGGACGAGTTATGTGGATGTGCAGCGTAGAGCGTTTCTGAATCAGGTTCAGGGAAGTAGGTCGGCGGCTGCGTATGAAGCTGAATTCTCATGCCTTAGCCGTTATGCTCGAGGGATGGTGGCCACAGACCATGAACGTTGTGTTTGATTTGAAGATGGTCTGATGGACGATCTGCGCGTGTTGATAGCACCACAGCAGGAGAAGGAATTTACTGTGCTTGTGGAAAAAGCTAAGATAGCTGAAGAGGTCAAGCGGACAAAAAAATTGAATCGGGATAGAGATAGGGGTGGAAGTAAGAGAAGTTTTGGATCGTCAGGGACAACTGGGCGTACTCAGAAAAGGCCTAGGTCAGAAGGGCCGAGGCGGGAGGAGAGATCTGCTGCTGCTAGTCAGACACAGAAGTGTGCTCGATGTGGTAAATTTCATGTAGGTGAGTGTTGGGCAGGCAGTGGGAAGTGCTTTAGGTATGGATCTACGGACCACCAAGTTAGGAACTGTCCGTAGCAATGGGGCAGTGAAGGGCCCACAGGTCAAGGGAATGCACAATCGGGAGGAGGTGGTCAGCAGCCACAGAGAGGTCAAGGTCCAGCCAGAGGTGGTAATGGTTCTGGTCGGGGTCGTGGAGCACCAGGCCAAGGGGCAGGGAGGTTAGTCTATGCTGCCAGACGTCGAGAGGAGGGTTACGCACCGGATGTCATAATTGGTACGTTTTTAATTTTTGGTTTGCCTTACACTGCATCGGTTAATATTGGTTCGACGCACTCCTATATTGCTAGTGCTATAGCGAGAACTTTGAACTTAGATTATGAGACTTCTTCTAGGGAGAGGACTGTAGTGAGCCCTTTAGGACAAACTGTAGTGGTGAACAAACTATATAAGGATGTACCCCTGGAAGTTCAAGGGGTAAATTTTTGGGTTGATCTGATAGAACTGCCGTTTAGGGAATTCTATTTGATTTTAGGAATGGATTGGTTAGTGAAGTATCAAGCAAATTTGGACTATGCAGCCAAGCGTATGGTGTTAAAAACTTCCGAGGGTGGTGAAGTGTTGGTGATAGGTGAAAGGAGAAATTGCTTGTCAAATGTGGTGTCCGCCTTAAGAGCAGAAATGATGGTGAGGAAAGGATACGAGGCAACTTTAATGTTGGTTCGGGCTCTGGAAGCCAAGGAACTAACTGTCGGAGACATTAGGACGGTGAAGGAATTTCTGACGTTTTTCCAGAAGAGCTTCTGGATTACCCCCAGATCGTGAAGTGGAGTTTAGTATTGATCTTCTTCTGGGAACAGCACCAGTATCTATCGCTCCATACAGAATGGCGCCAAAGGAGTTGGTAGAGTTAAAGGCGCAGATACAGGAGTTGCTGGATAGAGGGTTTATTCGACCAAGTGTGTCGCCTTGGGGAGCGCCGGTGTTATTTGTTAAGAAGAAGGATGGATCAATGCGTATGTGCCTTGACTATCGTCAGTTGAATAAGTAATAATCAAGAATAAATACCGTTGTCGAGGATCGACGACTTGTTCGATCAGTTTAAGGCGGCCTCAGTCTTTTCAAAGATAGATCTGAGGTCAGGGCACCATCAGCTTAAGGTCAAGAAGGCAGACATTCATAAGACGGCTTTTAGAACTCGCTATGGTCACTACGAATTCATGGTGATGCCATTTGGATTGACCAATGCGCCAGTGGAGTTTATGGATATGATGAATCGAGTATTCCAACCCTACTTGGATCGGTTTGTCGTGGTATTTATAGATGATATCCTGGTTTATTCGAAATCAGAAGAGGAGCATGATTCACATCTGCGGGTGGTTCTGCAGATTCTGAGGGGGAAGCAGCTCTATGCCAAATTCAATAAGTGCGAATTCTGGCTAAGGAAGGTGACTTTTCTAGGTCACGTTGTGTTAGTAGAGGGGATTACGGTTGACCCTCGAAAAATTGAAGCGGTGTTGGATTAGAAGCCGCCTAGGTCTGTGGCGAAAATTCAGAGTTTTCTTGGTCTGGCTGAGTACTACCGAAGGTTTGTTGAAGGATTTTCTTTAATTACTGCACCATTGACTAAGTTGTTACGGAAAGGGGTTCTGTTTGTTTGGTCTGATAGGCAGCAAGAGAGTTTCGAGAGGTTAAAAAGGATCTTGATAGAGGCTCCGGTGTTGATTCAACTGGAGGCTGGAAAAGAGTTTGTGATTTACTGTGATGCTTCACACATAGGACTAGGATACGTGTTGATGCAAGATGGGAAGGTTGTTGCGTACGCATCTCGGCAGTTAAGACCGCATGAATCAAATTATCCCACACATGATTTGGAATTGGCAGCAGTGGTTTTTACTTTGAAGATCTGGAGGCATTATCTATACAGGGAGAAATCTGTCATTTATACCGATTATAAGAGTTTAAAATACCTTTTGACTCAGAATGAGTTGAATCTAAGGCAAAGAAGGTGGATCGAGTTGTTAAAGGATTATGACTGCTCGATCGAATACCATCCGGGTAAAGCCAACGTGGTGGCGGATGCTCTAAGTCATAAAGTAATCTATGACTTGAGAGCAACGTTTGCTCACCTTGGTTTATATGATGATGGGAGTTTATTAGCTGAACTTCAAGTGAAACCCTCTTGGGTCGATCGAGTTAAGGAGAAGCGGTGGTGATGAGTTGCTAAAGGGGAAGTTTCCTGTAGGATCAAGTGAGGGATCAACAGAATTTAGTGTGAATAAGGAAGGGCTATTATGTTTTCAAGGGAGAGTGTGCATGCCAAAAGATCCTGAGTTGAGGCATAGGATTTTGCAAAAACCGCATGGTAGTCCATACGCTATGCACCCTAGAGGGAGTAAGATGTATCAGGATTTGTGAGAACAGTTTTAGTGGCCGGGCCTGAAATGAGAGGTGACTGAATTTGTGGGAAAGTGTTTGACCTGTCAGCAGGTAAAGGCAGAACATCAGTTACCATCAGGGTTGTTGCAGCCGGTGAAGATTCCACAATGAAAGTGGGAAAGGATCACGATGGACTTTGTTAGTGGGCTACCCCTCACGCCTATTAAGAAAGATTCGATCTGGATGATTGTTGATCGCTTGACGAAGTTTGCTCATTTCATACCAGTATGGGTCGATTACTCTTTGAATAAATTGGCTAAGCTATACATAGCAGAGGTAGTGAGGTTGCATGGGGTACCAGTATCAATCATATTGACAGGGACCCTAGGTTCACCTCACGATTTTCGAAGGCGTTGCATCAAGCATTGAGTACGAAGTTGGTTAACTGCTAATCAACAGTGGTGGCCGAATTTCCATCTCTTGGAGGGGAGAAGAAATCGGTTTTGGTATACTATAGAGGGTGCCAAAATTTCCCTTATTAGTCAATCAATTTTAAGTTATCAAAAGGGGCATTTTCGGTTTTTGAGAGGTAGTTGCCGAAATTTTGTGCTTAAGTGCGGGGGATATCTTTTTATTTTCGGCATTAGGATTTTATTCTTCCATTCTCTTCTTTAATTCCGGCATTTGGGTTTTTCTCTCATTCTTTTCTCTCATTCTCTGCTTAAGCCGAAATCCCTAATTCCATTCTCTCATTCCCACTTTATGCAAAAGCCGAAATTCCATTGTTTTTCTCTGCTTTCTTCTCCATAGCCGAATACCCTTCTCTCCAAAGCAGAGAAAAAAATGGAATTTCGGCTTTTGCATAAAGTGGGAATGAAAGAATGGAATTAGGGATTTCGGCTTAAGCAGAGAATGAGAGAAAAGAATGAGAGAAAAACCCAAATGCCAGAATTGAAGAAGAGAATGGAAGAATAAAATCCTAATGCCGAAAATAAAAAGATATCCCCCGCACTTAAGCACAAGATTTCGGCAACTACCTCTCAAAAACCGAAAATGCCCCTTTTGATAACTTAAAATTGATTGACTAATAAGGGAAATTTCGGCACCCTCTATGGTATACCAAAACCAATTTCTTCTCCCCTCCAAGAGATGGAAATTCGGCCACCACTGTTGATCAGCAGTTAACTCCTAAATTTTCTCCCTTATATTCATCTGATCACTCATCCTCAAGTGGCATGGATAACACCACCTCTTCCTCCCTTTTATCAGTCACTTTATCAGCATTATCCACTCGAGTAAATCTTCCTATTTTTAAGCCTTATTGCCTCCCTCTCTATCCATTTAAATGCCGAAAATTAACTAAAATTTAATTAAAAGAATTGCGCTTCATGCAACTTGAATTTGAGCCTCCCCAGTTGACGCCACCTCCCTGCTCTTTAAGTGGCGCCACTTAGCCACTGGGCCACAAGCCCATTTTGTATCTTAAAACACAGATAACATCTTTTAAGCCCTATCTTATCAGGCTTTCCACTAGAGTGCCCAAATAGAAAATTCAATTAAGGCCTCGGCCCAACCCTGAGCCCATTCTTGACCCCTTAAACACCCTAACTAGCACATCAAGCACAACATAAACATCACAGCACATTAAACGCAAAGGCCCATTAATTTAGGATGTTACACAGTTGGTGGGTTGATTGTAGAAATCCCGAGTGTGTGTGTGATGGTGATGCACGCTGGTGTGTAGAGGATGGACTTTTAGGTTGGGTTGGGCCATGTTGCATGTAAATATTCTGTTGCCATTGTGTATGGGCCAAGGCCCATAATGTGTTTGTGGGCCTCAAGCCTTTTATGTGTTTTCGGGATATGCACACTGAGTCTTGGTAACTCACCCCTTATTTTCCTTGACTTTTCAAATGAGCAGTAGATCGTGGACGTGGGAGCCGAGGCGGACTCGAGGGACCATCAAGTTCTTTTATTTTCATAAACTATCTCCAGTTTACCTTTAAGTTTTAATTTTTGGATTATTTATGTAATAAGGCCCCATGGCTTAGGTTTCGTTTTGCTATTTGTTAATGTTTACAATTTATAAATTTATGTTCAGGGATTTAAGTCATAAGGAGTAATAAAATGAGATTTTCAAACATGTTCAATGAAAAACAAAAGGTTTTCATCAAATATCGTTTTTCTGAATGAATACCTAAATAAATAAATTGAGATTTCCAAAAAACAATCAAAGTAAAGTTTTCAACATTAAACTTCGTAGCATACCAGATCGGGTCGTAGCGTTTGGGCCGGGTTTGGGGTGTTACAAACGCCGTTAAAAGTCATGACCTTTAGTGGCGCTTTTCTAACAAACGCCACTAAAGGTCATGACTTTTAGTGGCGCTTTTACTACAAATGCCACTAAAAGTCATGACCTTCAACGGTGCTTATCCCAAAAATGCCACTAAAAGTCTTGACCTTTAGCGGCGCTTTTCCCACAAACGCCGCTAAAGGTCATGACCTTTAGCGGCGCTTTTTTTGAAAAATGCCGCTAAAAGTCATGAAAAATAAAAAATTTATTATACTTTTAGCGGCGCTTTTTTTTCAAAAACGCCGCTAAAAGTCATGAAAAATAAAAAAAATTATAATATTATAAAAACACCAAAAATCCAATTTAAAAATGTATAATTTAATTTGAAGACATTAAAATGAAAATTATAGAAGAATACATATTTCTGTAATTCCATCTAATAACAAGAATGTGAGATTTGCCTAAAATTATAAAAATGCTCCTAGTAACAAGCACATTCCATGACCCCAGTCACCAAACATCACCGCAAAGAGAAATGGAAAAGTAACAACGATGTAAACTGCAGATTTGCCTCACGATATCTAGCAATCTTGCAAAAAGTTCTCATGTTAGTATCCTGCTAAAAATGTAAAAATTTCAACAGTAAACAGATAAAAAGTGAAGGCAGTATGATTCATTTAATTGATCAAGAACACATGAAGCTGCAGTCAAAAAACGGACGAGATACTTCAATTTTGACATATTATAGTGGTATTACATAAATCTTCTAAGAACTAACTTCACGGTTAGGAAGCAATTCATGCCCCCCAGCATATCATATTTACCATCTAAAACATAAACCACCCAATGAACCCAATAAGATTCTTAATACTGGACAACCGTTCAATTTAAAGTGAGTAGCTTATACAAATTTGTCAAAACTATCAACAGAAGCATGCCATCCATGTGTTAAAGCAACATAGCATCATAGTAGAACTCACATGACCTTGAATACATAGCCCTTAAACTCCTGTTGAAGGATAATTATGGGGTGAGCAAATTGCAGTTATGAAGTCCAGATGCACCAGTAGAAACTTGAGGCAGTGAACGAAAAGCTAAAGGTAACTTGGAAACATACCTCACCAAGGGCATCACCATTCACTTCCTGTGAGATCCTCTTGTCAAAAAAGGCTCAACTGCATTTTCAAATGTCAATGTGAGAATACTTTCTTCTTAATAGAAAGTAACAACTACCAATTGGCATTGACGCAAGAGTAAATAGATGCTCACAAATACAATCAAGCCAAGCTGCTTAAAAGAAACTATTATTTTAACATAATAATCACCTACAAATTTAACAGATGAGCTATTATCTTATAAGGTATATTCGTCGCACCGATTAGATACAAATAAGAATATGGTGAACTATAAAAGAGAACATGCGAACTTAACTATAAAGTCTGTCCTCAAACTTGGCCACCATTGTAGATGACAGACAACCCATGCCAAGAATTCCCACCCACCTTACAACATTTCCAAACTCCACATAGATAGAAAAGTCTATCAGACAAGATTTTTAGAATAACGGTCAGATTCTTCCTCCATTTAGAGACAGCATGAATGGCTCTAGTTAGCTTGTGGTGATTAACATAGTAGAACTGCAATATTAGTGTAGTTCCAATTAGTTCATATTAATTCTCTATGCACTAATTAATACTCCAATAAAATCTTTTTAACAATTTAGAATAATTTTTTATTTGAAGCTAATTTTGTAAAACATTTGATTTTCTAAGTTATACCATAATATGAAAGGAAAGGGAAAATAATCGCTTACTTGGACCCACTATAATCGCTTTACTCTAATTTAATTTAAATTTAATTAAAATAATTAAAATTTTGTGGGGAAACGTTGAAATTATATGCAGGGAAAAAAACAAAACCAAAAATATGTAAGATTTGAAAATACTTAAATCAATAATTAAAAATAAAAAAATTTGATAAAAATCATAAGCACAAATTTTATTTACAAAACAATCAAGCAAAATGTTTGCACAAAAAGTATAACATCAAATATAGCTGAAGGGCATGTTTCTAGAAATTATATTCTCCTGCAGATCTAATTATTACACATGCACAATATCCATGAGAACAAGTATACCCAAGTCATGAGCCTTATCTATCAGTGACTTGAGGTCATCAGGGGTTCCAAAGCGACTGCTAGGTGCAAAGAAGTTTGTCACATGGTACCTGCAAAATATTAAATGCAACTTGTTATGAGTAGAAAATGTTAGTTTCCACAACCAAAATCAAGTTCTGAAGAAAGGTGTCCACTTATATCTGCCACATAGCAGTTAGTACAAGTTTACAAACTAACAAACATACACAACAACAAATAGATTTGAGCTAATATTACGATGGAGGTAATACCCTAAGCTAGCATAATATGAGTGCTCTTGAATAGCCATGATCTGAACAGCATTGTACCCAAGTCTTTTAATACGGGGAAGAACATCATCTCTAAAGTTGGCGTATGTGTTAATCATTGGCTCCTACATTAGAGAGTAGATAATACTAAGAGAATTGTAACAAAAAAAATAAAGATCAAAGGTGCTCGCGGGACAATTTTTCTTTGAATGACGAAATGCATGAACATTAAGTTTTAGCATGTTAGTCATATTCTATACAAACATGTTAGTCTTATATCATATGCATATGCCATTATCCATAGTGAGACCAAACATAAGTCTAAAATGTTTATTGATGCAAAATCAAATGTTTAACCACCAATGGAATGGAACTACCTAAACGAAGGATAAGGATTAGATGTCAGAATCTTCTTCTGTAAAAACAATTAAAACACACAATACTATTATTTCTGGTCTTTTCCAATTTGCGAGGAAAATTTTATAATTTAAGTACAAACTATGATGACTTTATGTATTTTCTTAAAAAACTACTGCTTTACTTTCAGTCCTAATGCCTAGGAGGAAGATTTATTCTAACAAGTCTATAAATAAATAGAATATAAAATAAGATCTCACATATTATAGCATTGAATGAAGATTTTATAGAACTTATGATCCTCCTTCACAATTAAAAAAACCATATGCAACTGAACTTGTGGAAGAGTTGACTAACAATTTGCTACATGCCAAGGAAAAGGGAGATGCATAACAATTCACCAAATCTTTCTACTTTTATTTCTCAATCCATAACATAAAGTTTAGTTAAGGATGTGGGTGGCTTACAGTTAGTGGGACAAAAGACAACCAGGTGAGAGTTTTCCATTCTGCATGCACCACGTATATTATATTATAAACACTCCATTTATTAATTTATGATATGCTAATCTGAAAGGGATAGAATTACAAACTGTAAACGTTTAGAAGCAAGAAGATGATAGCAAATGCCCACAGAGGTGTGCTGCAACATCCCAAAAACCAACAACCAATAAAGTTTAGAGTAGCAATATAAAGCTAATTTAAATTTAAAGTGGTTTTAAACAGATCTGATACCGACAACGACTTTGAAATCGTCTTCCATGGATCTTTTGATGTATTTATGGAAGTCAAATTTTGTGTTAGCTGCAAAATGTGCCTGCATTAACCATTAATATTTGGTGATTAAAGTTGAACTCACCAGCTGAGCAATTTGCTAATCAAATTATTAGATGATGTACGCCAGCAAATTACTTATGTTGACAAAGCCATTACGCATGGTCAAAGAGTCCACCTTGCTCACCGAACCAATGAATTGCCTGAAGAAGGCCACCTACAATTATATTTTTAGATTTTTTTTATTCCAGCTAACCAAATATACTCAAAAGAAGATATATAAATCATTTTAGTTTATTAATATATAAAATATTAATCAGAAATGTAAAACTGTAAAATTGCATAACTCTGTTTGTCTCTCTTCTTATTTACACTCCAGTTTTACAATATATATATATAATTTTTGTCTCTTTTATGCTTTGAATTTGCGTTATTTGTTAAATCACTAAACATAAATGGAAAAAAATTAATTTTTGTTAATTTTGCTTGTATGCCACACCAACAATTAATTAATTTTTTAAAATTAAAAAAATAAAAATAAAAAATATACAATTTTTATAATTTTTAATTTTTTAAATTTTAAAAAGATTAATTAATTGTTGCATGATATCCACACATGTGTTGCATCAACAAAGTTAATAATTTTTTTATGTAAATTAAACGGAGGGTCAATTAAAATGAAAACCATCCTTGTATGTTGGAAGCTGTAACCATCCAATAGAGCGAAGACACAGATATGAGATGATAAAAAATCACTTGTGTTAAAGTTTGATGTTGTTATGGAGCCTTTTAACATAGTAATTATTAAACAGGAAAGCATCCATCCCTTATATTGCACCTTGAGAGTGTTATAGCATGTAGAAGCTAATGGAAGTCGCTCCACATCTGAACCTCCGATTGCAGCCCAAAGAGGAGCATCACTTGCAACCTATACAAGTTCAAGAAGATTCCTGACTTAGATTCAGTTGTAGATGAGATTTTAGGATAATCGTGCACCCCTTTCTCCATTTACAATTATAGTTCATCCCTGCCCTTTACAATAGATTTTTCTTTTAAATCTTAGGAAATTTCTTCCTTTTGTTTTTTGTTTGTTGCAATCTAGTTCACTAAATTAATTAAGTAGAAACTGGGAAAACTTTTAACAGATATAACAGCGTACTTATGAATTGTGAAAGCCGGCTGCAAGTATTTGAACCCCAGTAAAGGAGCTCGAGATTAACTGGTCACAAATTTTAGCAGCATACAACGTTCTTTAAGCTAAAAATCATTCATAACCTAAATGAAATTTAAAGCAGAATAGTATTCATGCAGCAGTTTACATGATTAAAACATTTGAGGAACTAAGACAAACATGAGAAAAATCAATTAAACTTCCATTATGCTAATACATCCCAGAAAAGTTTAACAGTTCGACTTCCCTCAGAATAGCCACCAGTATACCGTGTATTATTTTTTGCCTTCACAAGAAGAAAAGCCTAAAAAGCAAAAAAAGAAACCCCAAGAATTTATGTTTTCTTTTCTATTTAATTAACCTATTTAAACATCATCAGGAATCAAATAAAGAAATTTCAAACCAAACAAACAGAAAAAAAAGTAAAAAAAAAAAACTTTAAAGAAATCCCTAGATAATGAAACCTAGATCAGGAAATAGGAAATGGGATTGATTTTTGGCGAAAGAAAAGAACAGATCTAAGTTTAAGAAGAAGGAAAAATGAGGATGGAGAATGAGAGTACCTCATAAACCAAGTCGAAGAAAAGATCAGAGGAGAGGAGAGTCTATTGGATTTGAGAGATTTTTGAGAGAGAAGAAAGAAATCTGACAGAAAATAAAGAGAGAGGAGTGCACTGCGTCTGATAGTTTTTAGACAAAGATTAGGGTTATTTGCTAGCTTTTTTTATGGCGTTTTTAATAAAAGCGCCACTATAGTTTTATTTTTTGTGGCATTTTTTAGAAAAACACCACCATTATATAATTTTAATTTTTTTATTTTTAATTTATATTTTTATCACATTTTGAGTATTGAACTTTTTAATTAAAATATTAAATTTTTAAGTTTTTAATTTTTTAATTTTTTATTATTAAATTTTAAAAATTTAATTACCATTATCAACTCTTTTAGGAATTTCTTTTTTCTTTCTTTTTACATCAACATTATTCTTTTAAGCATGGTCTGCATTAGTTGTTTAGATTTTTATATAAATGACATTTAATTATATCTATACACCTAAATTTTGATATAGATATATACATCTCAGAATTAAATATGAATTTTGGTTTAACGTGTAATTCTAGATGTGAAATTCTAATTGTGATTTAAATGTATAGTTGAAACTTTAATTTTGATTTAATCATACACATTATTTTAAAATATAAACACATCAATATATTTTTATATAGAATAAATATAAATTTTTATGTATGCAATATATAAATAAAAAATGATGTTAATTATATCAATAATTGTGTTAATATTTTACAAGATCTGGATCAAATTAAAGTTCATGTATACAATTGCACACTAAACCATTGTTCATGTATGTTTTTGGGATTTAACCCATTTTGAAATATATATTTTTAAAATAATAATTTACATTTACCTTATTTTGATTTATATTCTAAAAAATCCAAGATTAATCCCTAAATCATTAACCCTAAGCCCTAAATATTATACCCTAAACCACAAACACCAAAACATAAACCTCAAACTCAAGACCCCAAACCATAAATCTTAAACCATAAAACTCGAACCCTAAACTCTAAACTGCAAACCTTCAACCATAATCCGAGACCAACTTTTTGGGAATTCATGTGGCCAATGTTAGTGTAGTACAAAACATATATTTTAATAGCTAACACATTAACCATAAATCACTCATGAGGGATTTCGATTTCGGGATTTTGGGTTATATAGCCAATACCCTAAACCCTAAAATCCTAAACTTAAACCATAAACCCTAAACTCAGAAACTTAACACATTAATCATTTCCCCTTAAACCCATAACCCTAAACCCATAAACCATAAACCCTAAACCTAAAACCCTAACCCATTAACCATTCCCCCCCTAAACCCCTAACCCTAAACCTTAACCCCTAACCACTAACCTTAACATATTAACCCCAAACCCTTAACCATTTACCTTTAAACCCATTAACCCTAACTTTTAACCCATAAAACCCTAACACAACCTTAAACTGCAAATCATAAACCATAATCCCTAAACATTAAAATAGTAACTCCTAAACCTTACACCCTAAACTATATATGTTAAACCATAAACGCTAAACAATCATGAGAATTAATATTCAATATTTTAAAATTAATACTATCTCTTTTACGATTATATAAGAAAGTATTTAATATTTTTTTCATTTTTAACAAATATTTTTCTCTTAAATAATTTAAACTAGAATCATAATTTTAATATATTAAAATTAATGTTACCTCTTTTACAATTATATAAGAAATTATTTAATATATAAATTTAAAAACAATCAGTCATATATATCCAAAAAAACTTTAAAATTATTTTCAGCGTTTTTCTAAAAGTGTCGCTAATGCTCAGACTTTTAGCGGCGCTTTCTCAGACTTTTAGCGGCGTTTTTCCAAAAGCGCCGCTAATGCTCAGACTTTTAGCGGAGGTTTTCAAAAAGCACCGCTAATGCTCAGACTTTTAGCAGCATTTTTCCAAAAGCGCCGCTAATGCTCAGACTTTTAGCGGCGTTTTTCCAAAAGCGCATAGCGACGTTTTGTAAATAAAAGCCGCTATTGCTCATTTTTTGGTGGCGTTTTCTTTCAAACGCCGCTAATGTATAATATTTGCAGCGTTTTTCTTTAAAACGCCACTAAAAATGCCGCTAAAAGTCTGTTTTGGTATAGTGGATGAACCACCAATGTTGTAGGTTAATACATTGCCAGATGGTTGTGAATGCACAACGTATTTGTAGATAAGAGCTGCCGAAAATGGGTGGATGAACCACCAATGTTGCAGGTTAATACATTGCCAGATGGTGGTGAATGCACAACATGTTTTCATATAAGAGCTGGAAGAAAGTTTGTGGATGAACCGCCAAAGTTGCAGATTATTAAACTGCCAAAACTTCCTCCTTTCAAAGCATCCCACCCAATGCAATGTAATATGACATGCTCAGAACAGATCAATACAATAGTGAATAATATACTTATAACAAATCGATATGCCAACATTAATTATGCTTCTAACTAATCAATATAGTAGAAAAAGGCATGCTTACCATGGATTCGATTTAATAGTATCATAAGGCATGCTAAGCGAACAATCAGAATTACAGATGCAATAGACATATATATTATTCACATATCATACATGCAATAGTAATAAATTAGATGAGTAGATCATGAATTCCAATATTCATATTAGCATGGGTTCAAGCGAACAATCATACATGCTTGTGGAAGTCTCGGTTCAACAAGAACAAGCGGAGAAGGAGGAGCGGAGCAACTTAGTCAAGCCTCGGAGAAACACCAGATTTGATTCTTGTTCCTTATCCTTTTAATTTTATTTTTGTTGTTATGAACATTTCTATGAATAATTGTGATGTTTATATGTTTAATTTAATTAATATGGCTTAAATTTAATTCGTGTTAGGTTGATTGCATTTTGTCCACTTAATTTATTAAAATTGTGTTTATGTTGTTATAGGCCTTGATAAGATATTTGATTAAGTAAAACCATGACTAATTTATTCTTGCATTACAATTGTAAGATAACTAATGAATTAATTATTTAAATGAATTAAAATTGTAATTAATTGACACGATACTTAATCAGTGCATGTTTAATTATCTAAGGTAGCTGAGGGTTAAATTAGCAACGATATCTAACGATACATTACCCTTGCATAACTTGCAAGATTATTGTGATTAAACTATTTAAAGGTAGGAATACATTGTTACCTCATGTAATCTTTTATGTGCTTATGAGATTGAATTAATTGCTTGAATTGGCATAGAGATATGTGCAAGAGTTTATTTTTAATTTTATAAGTATGAATGTGCATTAATGCATTTGCTTATTAAAATTTGTTTAATTGGTTGAATTGACATAGAGATATAGTCAAGAGATAAAAGGATTTTGGTGGGTGAGTATGTTCATAAGTTAGCAAATTACCAAGTTGCTGTGAATTTATTCGTAACAACATGAACATGAGTTTAGTAATTCTAAGTTAAGAAATGAAATTAATCTAACACAATTATGTCATCTTGATTAAAATCATCTTTTGAAATCGTGCATTGGAACTTTTATTTTCTCTTTATTTATTTTACTTAGTTAAAAATCTTAATTTTTAATCACCTCCTCAATTCAAAATATTTTCTTCACCAAAGTGTCTTTAATTACATTCATAAATAATTCTTTTGATAGTCCTTGTGGGTCTCGACATTTAATTGTCACATTATTAATTTTTGTGATTGTGTACACTTGCACATTTTCGTCGTTCCAATTTTTTGGCGCTGTTGCCAGGGGCTGTTTTAAAAGTTATTATTGGTGAATTTGTGATTTTTTCATTTTGGTTTATTTTTCTGTTCAATTTTAACTTAATTAATTTTTTTCTGTGTTGTTTCAGATCTTTATGAGTATTGATCAAATTATCGATTTACTCTCTGTAGGCCCTGAGATTGAAATAACTTTTTGACAACGAAGAAGACAAGCAAGTCAGAGAAGGACCAAATAGATGAACTTTGAAAATTCAAATCAAGGAAATAGAGCAAACCCTGTTCAAAATACTATCCTTATTACTGATGATAAGGATAGAGCTGTAAGACAGTATGTCGTGCAAGTGTTTCATGATCTTAATTTGGGTATTACGAGACCCGAAATCGAGGCACAATAATTTGAGCTTAAGCCAGTCATGTTCCAGATGCTTCAAATAGTAAGCCAATTTAGTGGAATGCCTACCGAAGATCCTCATCTTCACTAAAGACTATTTATAGAGGTGAGCGATTCTTTCAAGTTAGCCGGAGTACCCGAAGATACAATACGATTAAAGCTGATCCCATATTTGCTAAGGGATAGAGCTCGAGCCTGGTTGAACTAATTACCACCAAATTCCATTTCAACATGGCAAGAGTTAGCAAAAAGATTCCTCATGAAGTATTTCCCGCCTAGCAAGATTTCTAAGTTGAGGAACGAGATCACTGCTTTCTAACAAATGGATGATGAGTCCTTGTATAAGCCATGGGAAAGGTACAAAATATTATTATGGAAGTGCCCTCATCACAGAATCCTTTATTGCATCCAACTTGATATGTTTTATAATGATCTCAATGCTCACACAAGGATGGTAGTGGACGCTTCGGCTAATGGTGCTCTCCTTTCTAAGTCTTAAAATGAGGCTTATGAAATCATTGAGAGAATCGCCAGTAACAATTATCAATGGCCAACCAATCGAACTGTGTTAAGAAGACCAGTCGCTGGAATACATGAAATGGATCCACTCACTTCACTTGCATCTCAGGCATCTTTGATTTCTTCAATGCTTAATTTTTTTTTTACCACTAATGGGTTTAATAGTTTTAGAGCTCAGCCACCCAATCAATTTGAAAATATAGCCTGCGTCTATTATAGGGAAGGACATTTGTTTGAAGAATGTCCATCAAACCCAAAATCCGTGTGTTACATGGGTAATCCTAACCAAAATTGAGAATGGCAAGACCTACAATCCAATTTTTATAACTCATCTAGGCAAACCACTTTAATTTCTCTTAGAGTAACCAAGGGGTTGGAACCAGTAACACTTATGCCCAACCTAGATAGGCCCAGCCACCTGTTTTTTACCTAGCAAGTTCAAAAGCAACCTCAAGCTGAAACTTCCAATGGCTTGGAAAACTCGTTGAAGGCATACATAGCAAAAAATGATGCATAAATCCAAAGCCAAACAGTGACATTAAAAAACCTAGAAAACCAAATGGGCAAGCTTGCCACTGAACTCAGAAATCATCCACAAGGTGCTTTGCCTAGTGATACGGGGAATCCAAGAAATTTGAGGAAAGAGCATTCTAAAGCATTGACATTGAGGAGTAGAAAGACATTAGAGCCCAACATTGTTGAAGTTGAAGATGACCAGCTGATGCTCAAGACTCAGTGGAAGTTCAATCGAGTGTTGAAATTCCAGTTTCATCGGAACCAGAATTTGTAAAATCCAATAAGGTAACTTTTGAACCAGTTAATTCTGATAAACTAATAACTTCATTAGATGCAGAATTGCCAGGGAAGATAAATAAAACAGTTCTAGTAAAGAAGCCTCCACTACCCTACCCTCAAAGACTTTAGAAGTAGAAGCAGGAAGTTGAGTTCAAGAAGTTTCTAGACATACTCAAGCAACTTCATAAAAGCATTTCGTTGGTAGAAGCCCTTGAACAAATGTTAAATTATGTCAAACTCATGAAGGATATCTTGTCTAAGAAATGAAGACTTGGAGAATTTGAGACAATAGCCTTAACGAAGGAATGCAATGAATACCTTCAAGATAAACTACCCTCAAAGATGAAAGATCCTAAATGTTTTACCATACCTTGCAACATTGGAGCAACTTATTGTGGTAATGCACTATGTGATTTAGGTGCAAGCATCAACTTGATGCCCAAGTCCATATTCAGAAAGTTGGGGATAGGTGAAGTTAGACCTACTACGATTACACTTCAATTAGCAGATCGATCCTTAGTACATCCAGAAGGAAAAATCGAGGATGTATTGGTACGTATAGACAAATTCATTTTTCCTGTTGACTTTGTTATTCTAGACTTTGAAGCAAATAAAGAGGTGTCAATCATCCTAGGAAGGTCTTTCCTAGCAACTGGAAAGACCCTTACCGATATGCAGAAGGGCGAGCTTACTATGCGTGTTCAGGACAATCAGGTAACATTTAATGTTTTTAAGTCTATGCGATTTCCTGACACATTTGATGTTTGTTCTACAGTATTCGATTTAGAGGAGTTAATCATGAAAAAGGAACTCAACTATGTTGATGACCCATTGGAACAAATTTTGACGTTAGGCCCATTGATGAAGAGGGGGATGAATACTTAGCTTTGCTAGAAGCTAATCAAAGGGGATTTAAACCGCAATCCCACTTTAAGTCTTTGGAGTTAGAGAATAGGGATTATGCCCAACCAAAAGCGTCAATTGAGGAGCCACCTAAACTAGAGCTGAAGGTACTTCTTTCATATTTAAAATATGTTTATTTAGGTAACATTTCTTCTTTCCCTATGATTGTTTCCGCAGAATTGACTGAAGAGCAAGAAGAGAAACTCATCCTAGTGTTGAAACAATTCAAAAAGGCTATTGGATGGACCATAGCCGATATTTCTGGCATTAGTCTATCTGTATGCATGCACAAGATCATCTTGGAAGATGGTGAGAAATGGACGATTGATAGACAATGGAGATTGAACCCCATCATGAAGGACATGGTAAAGAAAGAAATCATTAAGCGGTTAGATGCAGATATAATTTACCTCATCTCAGACAGTTCGTGGGTAAGTTCGGTTCAGTGTGTGCCAATAAAAGGAGATATTACGGTCGTAGAAAATGATAACAATGAGCTAATACCAACTAGAACGGTTACTGATGGAGAATTTGCATAGATTATTGGAAGCTAAAGAAGGCGACAAGGAAAGATCATTTTCCTTTACCGTTCTTGGACCAGATGCTGGATAGACTCGCGGGGCTAGACTATTATTGTTTTCTTGATGGATACTCGGGGTATAATCAGATTACAGTAGTTTCAAAAGATCAACACAAAACAACATTCACATGTCTGTACGATAAATTTGCATTTAGGCGCATGCCATTTGGTTTATTTAATGCACCTACTACATTTCAAAGATGTATGATGTCTATTTTTACTAACATGGTTGAGAAGTATTTGGAAGTGTTTAATGATGATTTTGCAATATTTTGAGATACATACGATGATTGCTTAGACAATCTAGCTAAGGTACTAAGGCGATACGAAGAAACAAACCTTGTACTCAACTAGGAAAAGTGCCATTTCATGGTATGATAAGGTATTGTTCTAGAGCATCGAGTAACGAGACATAAAATCGAGGTAGATAAAGCAAAGGTAGATGTTATTGAGAAATTCCCACCTCTAACATCTGTAAAGGGTGTTAAGAGCTTTTTGGGCCATGCCGGTTCCAATCAAAGATTTATCAATGACTTCTCCAAAATTGCTAAACCCTTATGAAAATTATTGGAGAAGGACACAATGTTTAAATTTGATGAGGAGTGCTTAAGAGCTTTCAATGATTTGAAAAGTCGATTAGTTTCAGCATCCATCATCATCACACCGAACTAGGAATTACCTTTCGAATTGATGTATGGTGCAAGTGACTTCGTGATAGGAGCTGTCATGGTCTAGCGAAGGAACAAAGTTTTTCATCCCATCTACTACTCAAGTCGAACTTTGACGGGAGCTCAATTGAATCATACAATAATAGAGAAAGAGTTACTCGCTATTGTGTTTACTTTTGACAAGTTTCGATCTTATCTTGTAGGTACCAAAGTGACTGTTTATATGGACCATTTGGCAATTAAGTGTTTAATTGCCAAGAAAAACGCTAAGCCAAGATTGATCCGATGGGTACTTCTACTTCAAGAGTTTGATCTAGAAATTCAAGATCGAAAGGGAGTAGAAAACCAAGTGGCAGACCACTTGTCTAGATTAGAGCCGTAAGAAGGGAATTCTCCACTTATACCCATTTAGGAGACATTCCCAAATGAACACATACTAAAGGTAAATCATGTCCATAATACCCCTTGGATTGCTGATATTGCTAACTTTTAGCTTGTTGTTTGATGCCGATTGATAAGATGTATCATCAAAAGAAAAAGTTTCTTCACGATGTGAAGTACTATTTCTAGGAAGAGCCATATTTGTTTAAGAAATGTGCAGATCAAATGAGATACATGGCAGAAGATGAAGTACATAAGATTTTATATCATTGTCACACAGTTCCAAGTGGGGGGCACTTCGGAGGTACACGTACTGCCGCCAAAGTATTACAAGCCGGATTCTTTGGGCCAACACTATTAAAAAATGCGTATGCTTATATAAGGAGTTGTGATTGATGCCAGAGGGTCGAAAACATTGCCAATAAAAATGAGATGCCCTGAAGTTTTTGCAGAAGCATTTTTCACAAGGTTTGGAACCCTGAGAGCTATCATCAGTGATGAAGGGTCCCATTTTGGGAACAAATTGTTGAAGTGGTTACTCGTCAAACATAGAGTGAAGCACAAGGTTGCCAAAGCCTACCATCCGCAGATGAAGGGCAAGCTGAACTGGTAAACAAAGAGATCAAAGGCATACTCGATAAGGTAGTTTGCCTAAACTGATGAGATTGGTCCAAAAGACTGGATGATGCTTTATGGGCCTATCACCCTAAAGGTTGGTCTTTGGGAAACCCTGTCATCTGCCATTGTAGTTAGAGCACAAAGCTTACTAGGCTCTCCACAACTCATCTTGGATCTTAAGCTTGCTAAAGAGAAACGATGCTTTAACTCAATGAGTTAGAAGAATTCTGAATGTTCTCATACAAGAATGCCAAATTACTCAAGGAAAGACTTAAAAGATGGTATGACAAGCACATTCGAGTTCAAGAATTTGAAGCAGGTCAGGAAGCCTTGTCATTCAATTCTAGATTAAGGTTCTTTCCAGGTAAGTTAAAATCACGTTGGTCCGGTCCATTTATGATTTACCAGGTTTATCCATACGGAGTTGTCGAACTTCAAAGTAAGGGAGGTAATTTTCGAGTCAATGCTTAGCGCTTAAAACATTACTAGAGGGATAAAATTGAACAGGATCTCATTCATTTTATCAAATATTTAATTTTTCTCATTTTTCTTTTTAAATAAATGATTTAGAGTATCTTTTCGAGATTAGTATGTTTAAATAAATTCTATCTAGGAGATTGGAACTTAAGCGAGATCGTTTGTGACCCCTCCAATCTTTCTTGGTAATTGATTTTAACACAATCTTCCGAGAAATTATTCCCTAAATAGAAAAATAAATTTTTAGTTTTTCAAATAAAAAAGGGTCAATTTTGATCCAAGTTTTAATTGCAACTCAATTTCAAATTTTCTTTAAGTCTGGGTACTTAATTGAACTATTTTTAAAAATTGGTTGCTCTTTTTGTAAATATTTTCAAAGGCATCTAGAATAAATGTTTTTAATTTAATTTAATAAATAAGATGATAATAACTGGTATATAATTATATTTATTATAATATATATTATTTATTATCAACTTTGTATAGAATTAGGAATTGTTTAAAATTGATCATATTAATAGTTTTTATTTCAATAAATTAATAGCAAATAATAAAGTAATATGCATTATATCATTTATTAATTGTTATTAACTTTGTTTAGAATTAGAACTTAGAATATTTTAATTATTAATTTGCTCTAAGAATTCAAATTGAACTCCTACCCTCTTCGCTATGAATTCCAATCACTTTCTACACTTTCTCACATCACCTATGTAACACCCCAAATTTCTTATGTTTGTTTCTGTAAAATTTTGACACAATTCTGTGTATCTGTGTGTGAGAGGCCCCAAGTTCAAGCCTTACCCTTAGTAATTTTGGCTAATTTTGGAATTAAGCCCTATCTCTGTTCAGAGGGCTTATATTTAATTATCTGTAATTCCATATCAGAATGAGCCTACTGGTTCGAGTGGTAAGGGAACTGATGTGTTGGAGGTCCTGTGTTCGATTCCCTGCGCGAACGTGGGTATTATTTTTACTCCAATTGACTGAGAGTGTTTAGATGGAGATAGAATCCTGTAGTGGTTAAAATTGATGGGGTTAGTGGGAGAGATGGAATCCTGTACTTTGGTGTAACGTTTGACTGTTCACTGGTAAGTTTTTGCGTTGTTGCAATTTTCATGTTTAATGGCTAGTGTTCTAATAGGCGGTTTTTTGTGTGTTACTCTCGGTTAGGGGTAGGTCAAGAAGCAAGAGGTACATTTTTAGTGATTTGATTGTTAGGAGATCTCTGTTCGTTGGTGGCAAGTTTTCGAACTTCGTGGTAGATGTTGTTAAGTTGTGTATGTGGATTGGTTTCAGGTTGATTTTTGTAATTGTGTACTGAATTAGGGCTTTTTGGTTGCTGTTATTTAGGTTCGGTGGTTTCAGGAGTGTTTCTGTGTCAAAAACGAATCAGTCCGAAATGCAGAAAATGAGATTTTGGCAAAAGCCGAAAAAGGCCATTGCCGACGCCACACAGGCGTGTGGTCACCTGTGTGGTAAGCTGTATGTGAGTACACGGCTGTGTGATCGACGAAGGCATGGCCGTGCGTAGCACATGGTCGTGTGGTAGCTCGAGTGTGGTTGCGTGGGCCACACGGTCTAGGCCAAGTTGGGCGTGTGGGCCCACACAAGCGTGTCAATTATTGGGCCAGGCCGTATGGGCCACACGGGCAAGGCCAATCTGGGCGTATGGGCCCATTATACTGAGATTTCTGGTAGGGTCGTACAAGTTGTCCTAATCAATGGTGGACCTACCGTAGGATCAGTAAAGGCTTACTAAACCCTATAACTATGTCATTTAATTGACTGTAGAACTTCTGAGAATGTCTATGCCATGTATATCTGCTATCTATTTATATAAGCATGTTAAGCATGTTCTATCTGTTAATTCGTATGTATGTACTGTTACTGTTATTGGGGGTGGGATGATATATATTGGAGGAAGTGTTCTGAAAGGTAGTTTTGCCCATTATCTGGCAGCATGGCTACATTATATCTGTTATATACCGCATCGGTACAACATGGTGTGTAGGGCTTGGTGGGTGCTTTAAACCCCACATGGTGTAGGGATGGTCGGAGGTGGTGTGTAGAGGTTGGGGGTAGGATATCAGATTTCTGATTCTGATTTGCATATCTGTATCTATATCTAAGATGGGCTTAGGCCCGAATATGCATCTGTGATTGTAATGGGCTTAGGCCCGAATCTGTAACTGACTGATTCCAATTTTCTAGTTGTCTACATACTTAATTCTGTTAGGTTACACATTGAGCTTACGTAAACTTACCCTTTTCATTTTATATTGTACATGTAATCCACAGAGTTAGGCGGTTCGGTGCAGCAGAGGACTCGACGGTGACCACTCGCTATTACTGCTTTATTTTGTTTTATGGTTTCAATTAAGTTTTGGCATTGAGATTTGGGAGGTTGTATTTTCTAAGACTCTCTGAACTCTTTTAAACTGTTTGGCTTTCGTTTAGGCTTTTGGATTTAACCTGCTTATTACGATGATGGTTTTACCTAAAACATGATTCTCAAAAAATGCGAACTGATTTCCTTAAACACGTCGATTTTCCTAAGCTTTCACTAAAATTATACGTTTTAAGGCAAGTCGACCAATTGAACATATGTTTTGAAATAAATGAAAGCAATAAGTTTAAGGTTTTTTATCGAGATAGCTTCATTTTCTAAATCCCTTCCATGTGACATCGTCAGATTCGGTCGTAATGTCTAGGCCGGGTTTGGGGTGTTACATTTAGTGGTATCAAAGCCAGGTTTGAAAACTCGGCTGTGAATTTTGGGTTCCAAAATATGTTTTAAAGAATTGGTTTTTGAATGGTTTAAAAATATTCTGATTGGGAATGTGGTACACCGAGTCTCTAGCGTCGATCCTGTAAGTGGTCTGAAACTTAGATAGATATTTTGAAATACAACAGATAGCACACTCTAAAAATTGTAGTGAAACAAATAGAGATTGAAACTTTTGAAAACATTACTGAACTTCTGATGTTTATTACATAAAATATCTGTTAATAAAAATTGAACTGATGCATATAAATCTTATTGTAGATAAACTCAAATTAGACAATGAGTGCTCGTGGAATTCGTGGACGTGGTACTCAAGGCCGAGGTAGAGGCCGTAGAGGGCTCGATCTTAGTCCGCATCTCTGGGAAGCATGCCGAATCTGGACACGAGTGAGACACGTGTGTCACCTACTACTGAGACTGGGTCTCAAAGTCGTTCGGCTGGGGACAACGTACTGTCCCAAGCCATGCTTAGGATATTAGAGAGAGTCGCTGGGCCCAATTATGGATCTAGAGGCCCAGGGTCGGTAACTGAGCGGCTCTGGTCTAACGGAGCTAAGTAATTTATGGGTGTCACAGGAGTTGACCCTAATGTGGCTGAGTCCTGGTTGGAGGCCACCGAGAGAATTATAGATGATCTGAACTGTACCTCTGAGCAGAAATTAAAGGGTGTAGTTTCCATGCTTCGTGATGAGGCTTGCCAGTGGTGGTTAACGATTAAGGAGGGCACTTAGCCTGATCGTCTGACTTGGGAATTCTTTAATACTACATTCTAGAGCAAGTATGTAGGAGCTAGCTACGTCGATGCTCGCAGGCGTGAGTTTCTGAATCTCACGCAAGGTGACCAACCTGTAGCCGAGTATGAGGCCGAATTTTTTAGGTTGAGCTGCTACGCTAGAGGCATGGTGGCATCTGAGTATGAGATGTGTGTTAGGTTTGAGGACAGCCTAAGGGATAATCTGAGGGTTCAGATTACTCAGCAGAGGGAGCGTGAAACTTTTGTTCTAGTAGAGAAGGAGAAGATTGCCGAAGATGTTAAGCGCGCGAAGCGCCATAATAGAGATAGGGAGAGAGGTAAGAACAAGAGGGATTTGGAGCCCTCGAGTTTTATGTAGAGGCCTAAGAAAAAGGCTAGATATGATGGGCCAGTTAGAGTGGGAGCTCTTGCTACTTCAACTCAGTTGTAGCCTTGTGGTGATTGTGGTGGGCGCCGTCTGGGAAATTGTTGGAGGAGGATTGGGGCTTGTTTGACATGTGGGTCATTAGAGCACTATGTTTAGGAATTTCCATTGAGGGATGATCAGGTGCAAGCTCCGGCATCGGAGTCTGTGATCCACAGAGTAGTTCAACCAGCCCACCTGGGTGGCCGTGGGGCTAGGGGTGGTAATGGTATGGGCCAAGGACAGAGAGCATGGGCCAAGGTGCAGGTCAGACTGAGGCGAGGCAGCCTACTTTGGTTTATGATGCACGTCATTGAGAGGACAGAGATGCTCCTAACGTCATTACCGGTACGTTCTTTATATTTGATGTACCTTACATGGCTTTGATAGACGTAGGGTCTACTCACTCATACATAGCTAGTACTGTATCTGAAACATTGGGGATTCCTATGGAGAGCACTGCTAGTGAGGTTACTGTATTGAGTCCACTGGGGCAGTCTATTCGGGTTAACAATGAGTCCACTGGGGCAGTCTATTCGGGTTAACAAACTTTATAGGGATGTTCCGTTAGTGGTGTAAGGGACTGTTTCCTGTCTAATTTGATGGAGCTTTTGTTTGAGGAGTTGATTTAATCTTGGGTATGGATTGGTTGGCCGAGCACCGAGTCAATCTGGATTGTGCGACTAAGAAGGTCGTTCTGAAGACTATGGATAATGATGAGGTAGTAATAATTGGTGAGCGTCAAGACTATCTATCACATGTGATATCTGCGCTAGTAGCTGAGAAAATGGTTCGAAAAGGGTGTGAGGTGTACTTGGCTTACATAAGTGTTTCTGGTTCTGGGGACTCTTCTATTTGGAATATTAGAACAGTAAAGGATTTTCTGGGCATCTTTCCTGAGGAGTTACCAGGATTACCTCCTAATCGGGAAGTGGAGTGTGGGATTGAGCTTCTTCCGGGTATAGCTTCGGTGTCCATCGCTCCCTATCGTATGGCATCGAAAAAGCTTATTGAGCTTAAGGCTCAACTGCAGGAGTTGTTGGATCATGGTTTCATTCATCCTAGTGTGTCTACATGGGAGCGCCAGTTCTATTTGTTAAGAAGAATGATGGAACCATCAAGATGTGCATTGATTAC
Organism: Gossypium bickii; assembly: GCA_025503065.1. NCBI lineage: Eukaryota > Viridiplantae > Streptophyta > Magnoliopsida > Malvales > Malvaceae > Gossypium > Gossypium bickii. The sequence goes on from CP106712.1 coordinate 24,060,270, forward strand.
CGGCAATTGAATAAGTTGACCGTGAAGAATAAGTATCCACTTCTGAGGATTGACGACTTGTTTGATTAGTTTAAAGGGGCTTATATGTTTTCAAAAAGATCGATCTGCGTTCTGGGTATCATCATTTGAAGGTTAAGGAAGCTGATGTTCATATGACTGCATTTAGGACTTGGTATGGACACTACAAGTTTCTAGTTATGCCTTTCAGTTTGACGAATGCTCCGGTGGCATTTATAGATCTGATGAATCAGGTGTTCCAGCTTTATCTGGATCAGTATGCCTCAAAATAGGATCAGTGGCGACTCTTCTTTTATTTTTAAAAGTCGATCCCCGTTTTTCCAAAACTTAAAAATGGTTTCGACACGGCCAAAGAGGGGATAGCTTGAGGAAGAGAGGAAAAGGAAGAAAATAGAGGAAGGATTATTCACAAAATTCACCTATTAACTGACAGGAAAAAGGCAAATGGACCAAAAGCCAAAGCATGGAGGGAAGGAAAGGAGATTTGGTAGGGGAGAAGAAAGAAAAAATGCAAAAGTGTTCAGAGAAAAAGTGTCAGGAAGCTTACCAAATTCAGCAGAGGCTAACTCAAATGTCGAAATGACCCACAACTCTCCCCCCAGACAAAATCTCAAGGTACAAGTTCCCGCAAATGGCACAACACCTCCTCTCACCCAAATTCCTTGATTTTTCTCCTAAAATCTCTCCCCTTATCCCTCCTTGTGTAACACCCCAAACCCGACCTAAACGTTACGACCGGATCTAGCATGCCACATGAAAGGAATGTCTAAAAACTGTGCGTTCGTTAAAAAGCTCGTATTCTTTATAGTTGTTGTGAAAAATCGAGTTTAAGTAATTTTGAATAAGAAACGGTTTATTATCGTTTTAGGAAAATCCCATATTGATCATTTAATAATAAGCAGTAAACAAATTGAAAGCTGAAACCAAATAAAATACCCAAGGCCTTATTACATAACAAAACCCAAAATAAAAATAAGTCCAAATAAAAAAAATGAATTTACGAGTAAACATATGTATGGCCTCCACGAGTCCACCTCAGCTCCCTAATCCGCGATCTAATGATTACCTGCAAAATTTAACTAAAGGGTTAGTCATCGAGACTCAGCGTGTAAATCCCCATCCAACGGGTGTTAAACCCTTACACAATTTCATATGAAAATATACATGTCATGCAACCCAAAACCTAACCATTCGAAACTCCCAATTCTACCCCGTGTGGTACCAAACCACTGGTGGTCCAAACCACTGGTGACCCAAAGTCACAAATAATCATATGTGGGGCCAACCCACTTTGTGGTACCAAACCACTGGTGACGATCCCTTTTTATATAATGTGAGGCTAACCCACTGTGGTTCTAAGCCACTGGGACGAGTCACAAAGATAAATGTATGTGGTACCAAACCACTGGTGGTGCCAAACCACTGGTGGCCCAAAGTCACAAATAACATATGTGGTACCAAACCACTGAGACTTAGTCACAAAATAAGGAGAAGTGGGGCCAACCCACTGTGTGGTACCAAACCACTGGTGACAGTCTGATATTCATATCTTCCCCCTCCTCTCATCATACCTATGCAATATGACATAATAATTCGTGTATGCAGTATGTTATGTATGCTAGACATATATCAAATATAAGTATAACATGAATTACCATCATAATCAGATAGACATAAAACAACATAATCACGCTAATCAACCTCTAAGGTTATAACCGTAATCTTACCTACCAAAGGCATTTTCGTAATTTACCTTTCAGGGGTATTTTGGTAATTTACCCACTAAGGGTATTTCAGTAATTTTGTACCTGGAATGGCCTTTCTGAAGGCTCAGTATCGCCCCGAGCGACTCAATTACCATTTTCGGTCTTTACCGAACTGTTGAGCCTAAAACCCGATTTCGGCCCATTCGGGCCCACACGCTTGTGTGGCCCACCTAACACAAATCTAGCCACGTATATAAGTTCCACTAGTCTAGTTCACTATATACTACATCATCCTACAATTTATTCTATTGGGCCCACGGGCCCATTAGGCCCACTTCGACCCATCGCGACCCAAGCAGCCCCAACCCACAAGAATACTACTGATGGCCTCAACTATCGTGTCGAAGCCCCACACATGTGCTCGCACGCTCGTGTGGCTACTACACGGCACTTCGGCATTTATCGCTCTACAGCTAGAGTAGAGAGAGTTACACACCTGATAGGAGTCTGGTGTTAAACCACGCTGCGACCACTCCTGTGCCCAATCGCCCACCAAGGTATGTTAACTCTCCTCCTAGAATACTCTTTATATAGCTAACTCTTCACCTTCCTTCTTTGTATCTTTCCGATGTGGGATCCCTTCGTTAGTAGAGTTTAAATTCAACTGAAACTCTTGCCGTCCAATTCGCAAAATAAATACTCCATTGCTTGTCATGAGATTCGAACCCAGGCTCCCTTGCAACATAATCCACGCCGCTAACCACTTGGCCACAAGCTCCTCTAGTGTCTTAAATCATGCACAACTAAATATAAATCTATAGCCAAATTCTAAGGTCCAAGTAAAAAGAAAACCAAAATGCAAAAGCCAAGACTTGAACCTTGGACCTCCTTCCTTCCTTGTGGCGTCACCCCCTTATCTCTTATGTGGTGTCACTTTGCCACTACACCACACACTCCACTTGTGTCATTTTCCTCCACATTTTATTCTTAAGTCCTACCTGCCAACTTCCAGGGTTTTTTTCACCTAAAACCAAAATTTCTCCAAAGCCAAAGTTCGATCCCGGGACTTAATAGAAGCCCTATAACCTTCCAAAATCACTTACCTAATAAGTCTAACTTGCATTAATGCCATTCTCAAAAATTTTAAACGCTAGTACGCCTAAGGCCCTGTAACGGCCTAATTTTCAGTGGTGTTGGAAATGGTGATATGAGATCACTAAATCCGACAGGTAAGATTGAATAAGATAGTAATTTAATATTTATGAGTTAAGTGAGAATTCAGAAGAATTTGTGGATTGGTGAATTTGGTGAATTAAAAGAATTTATTAGGTCAAATGGGTCAAAAACGAGGTATCGAGACCTCGAATTTGAAAATCGAGCCATAAGTATTTTTAGAAATATTTATGGAGTGTTATTAAGTTAGTATTAAAGTTTGGTTGAGAAATTTAAATGTTTGGGTAGCCAATTAAATAAAAAGGCCTAAATTGTAACAAGTGTAAAATTGCTAGAAGAATTAAATAGCTCAAGTGTTAAAGAAGGAGGGTTTAATGGACAATTAAACCTAAAAGTGAAAAGGTTGGACGGCAAAAAGGCAAGGAAATCAAAGAAAAATAAGGGAAATAAGGGCAAAATTGGAATTTTTGTAATTTTAACATGTTTAATAAAGACAAAATTGAAAAACCTAGAGATATCTTCATATTTTCTCACCCAAAACGCCATAAGGAGTCCGGAGAAAGTCTGGTTTTCATATTTTTACACGATGTGAGTTTAATTCTTGCTTTTTCTTGATAATTTTTATGTTTTTATGACTTTTACAACTAGATCCACTTATAGAATTCATTAGTTTTTGATTTGGTGGGTAAAATTAAAAGTTACCCTGGCTGAGAAATGGAAGTTTATGATGAATTATTATGAAATTTAAATTCTGGTTTCATATTAAGGTGGTTTTATTAAGTGATTTTGATAGGAAATGGTATTTAGGACCTAATTGTGAAAAAGTTGTGAATTAGAGGTTGGTGTTGAAATTCAGAATATAAAAGGTTTTGAAATAGTTTTTAATGATAGAGTAAAGTGTTAATTGAGAAAAATTAGGTCAATTGATGGCTGAATTAAGTAGGGACTAAATTGTAAAAACTGTAAATTTTGGGGTAAAAGTGTAATTTCAAAAATTTAAGAGCATAAATTATGAAGTTAAATAGAAATGAAATAAATGCTAATGAGTGAAAATATTTTACATTATAGATCAAAAATCCAAAGAAGAACGGGGAAGAGAAAAAGTTGCAGAATAGTCCCTAAATTTCAATATCTACTACAAATCAGCCAGGTAAGTTCATATGGTTGAATTTATATGTTTATTTGTGAATGATTGAATGATATAATGTGTTGTTAAATCTGAATTTCCTGTGGAATTATGAAAAGTGTGATAAAATGAAAGAATAAAGGCGGTAATTCAAATTAGGAAAAACGCAGAATTGAGTACGTTCGTATCGTGACATGTGATGAATTGACGGATAAGACCATGGTTAATCCATGGCAAAGTGTGAAATGTAGGTATGGTATCATCCATACTGAGTTATAAAATGTAGGTATGGTATCATCCATACTGAGATACGAAATGTAGGTATGGTATCATCCATACTGAGTTGTGAAATGTAGGTATGGTATTAACCATACTGAGATATGAAATGTAGGTATGGTATCATCCATACTGAGTTATGAAAAGTAGGTATGGTATCGCCCATACTGCATTGTGAAATGTAGGTATGGAATCATCCATACTGAGTTGTGAAACGTGGCACTGAGCAACGACGTACTCAAATTCGTAAGACGTTTCCTAATTTGATAAGAAGTAATATAAAATGAGTGAATCAAATGGAAGAGATTGAGTAGTTGTTAATGTTGAGCTCAACTATGTGAAGTATTTTAACAATGGTTGTGAATGGCAGGGAACTTTAGTAAATATTTTGTTATTGTTTTGGAAATATTATGTGTGGTAAGTTACTTTTAAACCAATGAACTTACTAAGCTTCATCAAGCTTGCTTGTGTGTGTTTGATATTTTTATGTAGATTGAATTAAAGAGAAGTGGTAGATCGGATCATCACAAAGAAAGCTCACTATCCAGATCAATTCCGGTAGCTTTCGTTTTATGTTTGAATATTTATATGGCATGTATAGAGTTTAAATGAGATGGAGTAAAGATGTTATAAAATAGTTAACAATATTTTGAAATGAAACAGTTTTTGAATTACAGCAGTAATGTGATTTTAAAAAAATCACCAAAAATAGAAGAAATGGAATTAGAAAGTGAATAAGATATATAATTGAATCTTATTGAGTCCATTTTCATATAAAAGAAACATAACAAACAAATATTCTTATGTTTTGAGATATTTGAATTTTTGTGAGACTAGTTCAGAATGATTACGTGATCCCCTGTTCTGTCTTTGAAAAATCATTAGAAATTGTATAAAAATAATTGTGGGATATATTTTATATGCATGGAATCCTGAATGAATCTATTTTCAAATGAAATAAATAAGAAGGTCATATGAATTCTGTTAGAAGAGTAAATTGATTCATAGCCAAGAGAGGTTAGAATAGTTGAATAGTAAAATAGGGAAACTTTGAGGAATAAACTGTACTAATTGGCCACATGAAAAATTCTGGAAAAATTATTGTAAAAAGATATATGAGTCTAGTTTCAGAGAAAATTAATGGATCTTAATTTGGAGTTCCGTAGCTCCAGATAAAAATAATTTAGTGACTATGACGCAGATGGACAGATTTAAATTTTATGTTGAATTAGTAGTTAAGATTAGTAATGCCTCGTGCTCGACTCCGGCAACGATCTCGGGTAAGGGTGTTACATTTATTGGTATCAGAGCTTTGGTTTAGATGATTCTCGGAACGAATGTGATGTATAAAATGTCTAGAAATACATGCCATATAAATCTGTGATAGTGGGATGTGAATGATCCGATCTAACTATTAATTTTTGTTATAGATTGTAAAGATGTCTGATAGACCCGAGGGTGCTGATCATGAAGAGGAAGTTAATAGTAGAGTACAGCCTTCTGAGCAGGGAACAAGTAATAATGTTCTGATTTCTTTGATGAGAGAGGAAGAACATAAAAGTTTAATTTACGGGGTAATGAATCAGTGGTTTAGTGAAACAATACAAGGAAGAAGTCAGGCACAACAACCTCCTCCTCCCCCCTCTTTGTACCACCATTCATGTTGATTGCTCCTCCTCCCTTCAATAGATGAATCTATCAAAAGAACACCGATTGACAAACTCAGAAAGTTTGGAGCTGAAGAATTTCGGGGAAGATCGGATGATGATCCAGTTAAAGCAGAGTATTGGCTAAAGAGTTTGGAGAGAGTTTTCAAACAGATGATTGGTCCTCCGGAAGACTATTTGATGTGTGCGATTTCATTACTGAAAGAAGAAGCGTATAATTGGTGGGAAACCATTGAGGCGATGGTACTGCAGAGATAAACTTGGGAATTCTTCCAAAATGAGTTTAGAAAAAAGTATGTGGGAAGGAGATATTTAGATAAAAAGAAGAGGGAATTCCTTGATCTTCGACAAGGGAATAAAATAGTGGCTGAATATGAAAGAGAATTTGTGTATCTCAAGAGGTATGCTCGGGATGTTGTAATTGAGCAGAGGAAGAAATGTGCATTAGATTTGAAGAAGGGCTTAATGATGAAATCAGAATGATGATAGGAGGCACTGAGATTTGAGAATTTGTGGTTCTGTCTGATCGAGCTCAAAAGATGGAAGAAGTGTATAATAGAAAGATGCAAAGAGAAAGAAAAGGCAAAGAAGTATATAAAAGAAGTTTCTCTAGACCAACTTCGACTTTTCCGGCTAAAAAGTTCAGAGATGATTCTAGTCGATCTGTTACAATTTCGGAACGATCGAATAAAAGTAAAACAACTCAAAGAGATGTCAGAGTGACTAATAAACCAGCAGTTAGTATTGGTAGTGTACAAAATATTCCGAGATCTAGATGCAAAAATTGTGGTAGATTTCATATTGGTGAATGTTGGGGACCGGAGCTTGTTATAGATGTGGTGGAACTGATCATTTTATTCGGGACTGTCCTCAGTTATTAAAAGAAAATAAAGAGCAAGGCGAGAAACAAACAAATACTCCTCAGAAAAGTAGACGTTCGGGTCAAAGTAGTGCTGTTGAGACTACTCGTTCGGGAATAAGAATCTACATGTAGCTCGATCGAAAACAAGGGCACCGCACGCGTATATACGCTTACTCGGGCAAGAGAGGAAGCTTCGCTCCGGATGTGATAGCTGGTATTTTCCATCTTTTTAATGATTCTGTGTATACTTTAATTGATCCTGGATCTACGCATTCATATATTTGCACTGCATTAGTGTCAGAAAAGAAAATGACTGTTGAGTCCACTGACTTTGATATGCAAGTCACTAATCCGTTAGGGCAAAGTGTGTTAGTTAATTTAATATGTCGGAAGTGTCCACTGAAAATATAAGGCTGTGAATTCTCTGCTGATTTAATGTTGTTACCCTTCCGAGAATTTGATGTTATTCTTGGCATGGATTGGTTGATTAAACACGATGCCATAGTGAATTGTAGAGAAAAACGGGTTGATTTAAAATGTCAGACAGGGGAAATAGTTTCAGCTGAGTTTGGAGATAAAAAGAATGATGTCAGAATTATTTCAGCCATTACAGCTCAAAAATTGATTTGGAAGGGCAATGAAGCATTTTTAGCTTATATTCTTGATACTCGGGGTTCTGAATTGAAGATGGAACAATTGCCAGTTGTTAATGAGTTCACTGATGTGTTTCTTGAGGAATTACCTGGTTTACCCCCAGATCGTGAGGTTGAATTTGTAATTGATGTAATTCCGGGTACAGCTCCGATATCAATAGCACCGTATAGAATGGCACCAGCTGAGTTAAAAAAGGTGAAGACGCAATTGCAAGAGTTATTGGATAAAGGGTTCATCAGACCGAGTACATCACCTTGGGGCGCACCTGTTTTATTTGTGAAAAAGAAAGATGGCTCGTTGCGATTGTGTATTGATTACAGACAGCTGAACAAGGTAACAATTAAAAATAAATATCCATTACCTCGTATCGATGATTTATTTGATCAATTGAAAGGTGCTTTGCAGTTGTTCTCAAAGATAGACCTTAGATCTCGGGTATTATCAATCAAGGTTAAAGAGTGTGATGTGCCAAAGATCGCTTTTCTCTTCGGTATGGTCACTAGGAATTTCGTAATGCCTTTTGGTTTAACAAATGCCCTCTTTGCATTTATGGATTTAATGAATCGGATTTTTAGCCTTATTTGGATAGATTTGTTGTGGTATTTATTGATGACATATTGGTCTATTCAAAGACAGAATCCGAGCATGCACAACACTTGAGAATTGTATTACGAGACTTTGAGAGAAAAGCGATTATATGCAAAATTTAGTAAATGTGAGTTTTGGCTTCATGAAGTTGGATTTCTAGGTCACATTGTATCACCAAGGAATTTGTGTGGATCCAAGAAAAGTTTCAAAGATGGGTGAATTGGAAAACACCAAGAATGTAAATCGAAGTGCGAAGTTTTCGGGACTAGCGAGGTATTATCGCCGTTTTGTAAAGAATTTTTCCATGATTGCTTCACCAATGACTCGCTTTGTTACAAAAGAATGTTGAGTTTGTATGGTCCGATGAATGTCAACGAGCTTTGACCAATTGAAGAAAATGTTAACAGAAGCTCCAGTTTTGACTCAACCAGAATCAGGTATACCGTTTGTTGTGTACAGTGATGCATCTTTGAATGGGTTGGGTTGTGTGTTAATGCAGTTAGGAAAGGTGGTGGCTTATGCTTCACGGCAATTAAAACCACATGAAAAGAATTACCCTACACATGATCTTGAATTAGCTGCAATTGTTTTTGCTTTAAAAATTTGGAGACACTATTTATATGGTTAGAAGTGTTATATTTATACTGATCATAAAAGTCTGAAATACTTAATGACTCAGAAGGAACTGAACTTAAGACAGAGACGGTGGTTAGAGTTGCTGAAAGATTATGATTTGGTTATTGACTATCATCCAGGGAAAGCTAATGTAGTTGCTGATGCACTTAGTCGAAAATCATCCTTGTTTGCACTTCGGACAATGAATGCTCAATTGGCTCTTAATGAAGAAGGTGCTGTATTAGTAGAATTGAAAGTGAAACCCATGTTTCTTCAGCAAATTCAAAATCTGCAGGATGAAGACCCGAAATTGGTATCTAAACGACAAATTGTTCGAGATAATTTAGATTCAGAGTTCAGCATTGATAATGAAGGTATGTTGCGTTATCATAATAGAATTTGTGTTCCAAACAATTCTGATTTGAAGAATAATATTCTTTCTAAAGCACATAATAGTATGTATTCTATTCATCCGGGCAGTACAAAAATGTACGGTGATTTGAAAAAGATATATTGGTGGCCTGGTATGAAAAAAGAAATTTCAGAATTTGTTACAAAATGTTTGATTTGTCAGCAAGTTAAAGTAGAACATCAAGTGCCAACGGGTTTATTACAACCCATTATGATTCCTGAATGGAAGTGGGAGCGTGTTACAATGGATTTTGTGTCAGGATTGCCTATGACTCCAAGAAAGAAAGATTCGATATGGGTGATTGTTGATAGATTGACAAAGTCAAGACACTTTATTCCAATCGAGCATTTTTCACTTGAGAAGTTAGTAGAATTGTATGTGTCAGAGATTGTGAGACTACATGGAGTTTCATATCCATCATTTCGCATCGGGATCCAAGGTTTACTTCGAGATTTTGGAATAAACTGCAAGAAGCTTTAGGTACCAGATTAAATTTTAGTACAGCATTTCATCCTCAAACAGATGGACAGTCAGAGCGAGTGATTCAAATTTTAGAAGATATGTTAAGATGTTGTATACTCGAGTGGTGACAGTTGGGAAAGATATTTAACTTTGGCTGAGTTTGCTTACAATAATAGTTATCAGTCTAGTATAAAAATGGCACCGTTTGAGGCTCTTTATGGTAGGAAATACAAGACTCCATTGTGTTGGTCTGAATTGAGTGAATCAAAAATAGTTGGGGTTGATTTGATTCGGGAAACTGAAGAGAAAGTTCGGGTTATTCGAGATAGTCTAAAAGTCGCCTGCACCATCGTCGAGAAGTCATATGCGGATTTGAAACGAAGAGACATAGAATATGCAGTGGGTGATCGAGTATTTTTAAAAGTTTCACCGTGGAAGAAGGTGTTACAGTTTGGCAAAAAAGGAAAATTGAGTCCGAGATTTATAGGGCCATATGAAATTGTGGAAAGGGTTGGTCCTGTAGCTTATCGATTGGCTTTACCTCTGGAACTTGAAAAGAATCACAATGTGTTTCATGTGTCTATGCTAAGACGGTATAGGTCAGATCCTTCACACGTAATTCCTCATACTGAAATTGAGCTTCAACCTGATATGACTTATTCAGAAGAACCAATGAAGATTTTGGCTCGGGAAGTTAAAGAATTGTGGAATAAAAAGATACCATTGGTTAAAGTATTATGGCATCGACATGGTATGGAGGAAGCAACTTGGGAAACAGAGGAGTTAATGAGATCACAGTATCCAAATCTATTTTCAGGTAAAAAATTTTGAGGACGAAATTTTTAAGGGGGGAGAGTTGTAACGGCCTAATTTTCAGTGGTGTCGGAAATGGTGATATGAGATCACTAAATCCGACAGGTAAGATTGAATAAGATAGTAATTTAATATTTATGAGTCAAGTGAGAATTCAGAAGAATTTGTGGATTGGTGAATTTGGTGAATTAAAAGAATTTATTAGGTCAAATGGGTCAAAAACGATGTATCGAGACCTCGAATTTGAAAATCGAGCCATAAATATTTTTAGAAATATTTATGGAGTGTTATTAAGTTAGTATTAAAGTTTGGTTGAGAAATTAAAATGTTTGGGTAGCCAATTAAATAAAAAGTACTAAATTGTAACAAGTGTAAAATTGCTAGAAGAATTAAATAGCTCAAGTGTTAAAAGGAGGAGGGTTTAATGGACAATTAAACCTAAAAGTGAAAAGGTTGGACGGCAAAGGCAAGGAAATCAGCAGAAAATAAGGGAAATAAGGGCAAAATTGGAATTTTTGTAATTTTAACATGTTTAATAAAGACAAAATTGAAAAACCTAGAGATATCTTCATATTTTCTCAGCCAAAACGCCATAAGAAGTCTGGAGAAAGCCGGTTTTCATATTTTTTACACCATGTGAGTTTAATTCTTGCTTTTTCTTGATAATTTTTATGTTTTTATGACTTTTACAACTAGATCCACTTATAGAATTCATTAGTTTTTGATTTGGTGGGTAAAATTAAAAGTTACCCTGGCTGAGAAATGGAAGTTTATGATGAATTATTATGAAATTTAAATTCTGGTTTCATATTAAGGTGGTTTTATTAAGTGATTTTGATAGGAAATGGTATTTAGGACCTAATTGTGAAAAAGTTGTGAATTAGAGGTTGGTGTTGAAATTCAGAATATAAAAGGTTTTGAAATAGTTTTTAATGATAGAGTAAAGTGTTAATTGAGAAAAATTAGGTCAATTGATGGCTGAATTAAGTAGGGACTAAATTGTAAAAATTGTAAATTTTGGGGTAAAAGTGCAATTTCAAAAAATTAAGAGCATAAATTATGAAGTGAAATAGAAATGAAATAAATGCTAATGAGTGAAAATATTTTACATTATAGATCAAGAATCCAAAGAAGAATGGGGAAAAGAAAAAGTTGCAGAATAGTCCCTAAATTTCAATATCTACTACAAATCAGCCGGGTAAGTTCATATGGTTGAATTTATATGTTTATTTGTGAATGATTGAATGATATAATGTGTTGTTAAATCTGAATTTGCTGTGGAATTATGAAAATTATGATAAAATGAAAGAATAAAGCGATAATTCAAATTAGGAAAAACGCAGAATTGAGTACGTTCAGATCGTGACATGTGATGAATTGATTTTGATAAGACCATGGTTAATCCATGGCAAAGTGTGAAATGTAGGTATGGTATCATCCATACTGAGTTATAAAATGTAGGTATGGTATCATCCATACCGAGAGATACTGAAATGTAGGTATGGTATCATCCATACTGAGTTGTGAAATGTAGGTATGGTATTAACCATACTGAGATATGAAATGTAGGTATGGTATCATCCATACTGAGTTATGAAAAGTAGGTATGGTATCGTCCATACTGAGTTGTGAAATGTAGGTATGGAATCATCCATACCGAGTTGTAAACGTGGCACCGCGAGCAACGACGTACTCAAATTTGTAAGACGTTTCCTAATTTGATAAGAAGTAATATAAAATGAGTGAATCAAATGGAAGAGATTGAGTAGTTGTTAATGTTGAGCTCAACTCTGTGAAGTATTTTAACAATGGTTGTGAATGGCAGGGAACTTTAGTAAATATTTTGTTATTGTTTTGGAAATATTATGTGTGGTAAGTTACTTTTAAACCAATGAACTTACTAAGCTTCATCAAGCTTACTTGTGTGTGTTTGATATTTTTATGTAGTTTGAATTAAAGAGAAGTGGTAGATCGGATCATCACAGCAAAGCTCACTATCCAGATCACTTCCGGTAGATTTTGTTTTATGTTTGAAGATTTATATGGCATGTATAGAGTTTAAATGAGATGGAGTAAAGATGTTATAAAATAGTTAACAATATTTTGAAATGAAACAGTTTTTGAATTACAGCACTAACCTGATTTTAAAAAAATCACCAAAAATAGAAGAAATGGAATTAGAAAGTGAATAAGATATATAATTGAATCTTATTGAGTCTATTTTCATATAAAAGAAACATAACAAACAAATTATTCTTATGTTTTGAGATATTTGAATTTTTGTGAGACTAGTTTAGAATGATTATGTGATCCCCTATTTTGTCTTTGAAAAATCATTAGAAATTGTATAAAAATAATTGTGGGATATAGTTTATATGCATGGAATCCTGAATGAGTCTATTTTCAAATGAAATAAAGAAAAAGGTCATATGAATTCTGTGAGAAGAGTAAATTGATTCATAGCAAAGAGAGGTCAGAATATTTGAACACTAAAATAGGGGAAATTTTGACAAATAAACTGTACTAATTGGCCACATGAAAAATTCTGGAAAAATTATTGTAAAAAGATATATGAGTCTAGTTTTAGGAAAAATTAACGGATCTTAATTTGGAGTTCTGTAGCTCCAGATAAAAATAATTTAGTGACTATGATGCAGATAGATAGATTTAAATTTTATGTTGAATTAGTAGTTAAGATTAGTAATGCCTCGTGCTCGACTTCGGCAACGGTCTCGGGTAAGGGGTGTTACAGGCCCATTGGGCCCAATCCTACTAGGCCCAATTTCGGGATGTTACATGTTGAATCTTCCCATGACCAGTTCAAATACCACATTTGTTATGTTTCAGTCCAACTCTACTACTTACACAATATAAGTAGCAAAATAACTACTCCAATGTGCAACCCAGGACTTGAACCTCAGACCTCACAGTTACACAACACGCCACCTTGCCACCGGACCACAAGCTCTCTTTGTGTCATAAAACAAGCATTATTATTTATAAGGTCTATAAGCCAGTGTCCAAATTCATTTAAGAGAAAAATTTTGCAAGAGCCAAGACTTGAACCCAGGCTTCTCACACACCCCCATACACACCCAAATCACTTAGCCATTAAAGCAAACAAGCTTTTTGTGTCAGAACATGCAAAATTAAAAACCCTATATTTCTGGGGCGTTACAACTCTACCCCCTAAAAGAAATTTTGGCCTCAAAATTTACCTGGTCGGAATAGATGAGTGTATTTCCGACGTATCACCTCCTCAGGTTCACACGTGGCTTCTTCTGAACTGTGATTACGCCAAAGAACTTTGACTAGTGGAATAGATTTCCTCCTCAGTACTTTAACCTCATGGTTCAAAATCTACACTAGCGCCTCCTCGAAGGTCAGATTTGGCCTAACTTTGATCTCCTCAACTGGTACTATATGTGTGGGACTAAAGCAATAACGCCTCAGCATGGAGACATGGAACACATCGTGAATCCGGTCTAATTCTAGAGGCAACTCAAGTTGATAGGCGACTGGTTACACACGCTTCAGTATATGGTAAGGCCCAATAAACCTAGGGCCAAGCTTACCCTTTCGCCCAAACCTTTTTTCCATGGAGAGACCTTAAGAAATACGAAGTCTCCCACAGAATACTCAATCTCTCGGCATTTAATATCTACGTAAGACTTCTACCTATCAGACGCAACCTTCAACAGCTCTCGAATCAGTTTTACCTTTTTTTCGCTATCAGAAACTAACTCTGGCCCAAAACTCGCAGCTCGCCCAGCTCAGTCCAACAGGTAAGAGTACGACACCTACGACCATACAATGCCTCGTATGGTGCCATTTGAATACTAGATTGATAGCTATTATTATATGCAAACTCTGCTAACGAAAAATAATCTTCCCAGCTGCCTCGAAAATCCATTACACAACATCTTAACATGTCCTCCAGTATCTGAATCACCCTCTCTGACTGACTATCTGTCTAAGGATGAAACGCAGTACTAAAGTCTAACCTGGTACCCTAAGCCTTATGTAACTTCTTCTAAAATCGAGATGTGAATCTAGGATCTCTGTCAGATATGATAGAAACCGATACCCCATGTAGTCTCACAATATCAACCACATATAACTTTGCCAGCTTCTGTAACGAGTAATCAGTACGGACTGGTATAAAATGGGCAGATTTAGTCAATCGATCTACAATAACCCATACCGAATCCTTTTTAGTGGGCGTTAAGGGCAGCCCACTCACAAAATCCATAGTTACCCTCTCCCACTTCCAAAGTGAAATCTTAACTGGCTACAGTAACCTAGAAGGGAGCTGGTGCTCAGCTTTAACTTGATGACATGTCAACATTTACTCACAAAACCAGTAACTTCGCGTTTCAGCCCTGGCCACCAGTACAGCTCACAAAGAACTTGTTTCCGTCAGGGTACATAGCATATGGACTACTACACGCCTCTCGCAATATAGACTGCGTCAGTTCAGAATCCCTCGATACACAGACTCTTCTACGGAAACACAGTACTCCCTCACCATTCAACCCAAAATTCGCAGTCTCTCTATTCTCAACTTGTCGAAAACGAGGAACCAATGACTCATCCAACAACTGTTTCCCCTTAATTTGCTCAGTCCACATTGGTCTTACATAAAGCTCAGCTAACAAGCTACCATTATCATACAAACTGAGACAAGCAAACATTGCTCTCAAATCAGATGCAACCCTATGGCTCAGTGCGTCAGCTACCAAGTTAGCCTTACCAAGGTGATACTCAATCGAGGAGTTGTAATCCTTAAGCAACTCTATCCATCTTTGCTGCCTAAGATTCAGCTCCTTCTGAGTGAGTAGGTACTTGAGGCTCTTGTGATATGTGTAGATAATACACTTCTCACCGTATAAATAGTGCCTCCAAATTTTCAATGCGAATATCACTGCTGCTAACTCCAAGTCATGTGTAGGGTAATTTGCCTCGTGAGGCTTAAGCTGACGAGAAGCATAAGCAACCACATTACCCTCCTACATCAGCCCATAACCCAAACCGACGTGTGATGCATCACTATAGACCATAAATTCCTTCCCAAACTCTGGCTGTATTAGAATACAGGCCTTAGTCAGAACCTTTTTCAGTTTCTCAAAGCTCTCCTACTGCTTATCAGTCCAATTGAATGGTACCCCTTTACGCAGCAACTTAGTCATAGGTGCAACAATCACAGAAAACCCCTCGACAAAATGTCTATAATACCCTGCCAGACCCAGAAAGCTTCAAATCTCAGATAGGGTCTTAGGTGGTTTCCAATCCAGTATAGCTTCAATTTTTTGAAGATCAACCCTACTCCCCTCGGCAGATACCATGTCACCCAGAAATGTCACTTCTCGCAGCCAGAACTCACACTTGCTGAACTTAGTGTACAGTTGTTTCTCCCTCAAAATTTGCAAAATAGTTCAGGGATGTGCATCATGTTCATCCAGGATGTCGTCTATAAAAACCACCACGAACTGATCCAGGTAGGGCTGGAATACTTTGTTCATCAAGTCCATGAAAGCAGCTGGTGTATTCGTCAGCCCAAACGACATCACTAGGAACTCATAATGAACATAACGAGTCCTAAACACAGTCTTATACACATCAGCCTCTTTAAATCTCCGCTGATGGTACCCAGAACGGAGATTTATTTTAAAGAAAACCGACGCTCCTTGCAATTGATCAAACAGATCGTCAATCCTCGGTAAGGGATACTTATTTTTGATATTCAGTTTATTCAACTGTCGATAATCGATGCACATGGGCATGGATCCATCTTTCTTCTTCACAAACAACACTGGTGCTCCTATGGAGACACACTCAGTTGAATGAATCCTCGGCCTAGCAGTTCTTAAATTTGGGCCTTTAACTCCACCAGCTCCTTTGGTGCCATTTTATAAGGAGCGATGGACACTAGAGCTGTTCCAGGCAGGAGTTCAATACCAAACTCAAGTTCGCGGTTCGAAGGCAACCCAGGGAGCTCATCCGGAAATACATCAGAAAAATCCTTAATTATTCTGATATCTCCAACATAAGGACCCTCAGAATCAGATACGCTAATATAGGTTAGAAACGTCTCACAACCCTTGCGACCCATTTTTTCGGCCCTTAATCCAGAGATCACATTAAACAGAAAGTCCCTTCGCTCCCCAATCATTGCCACCTCCTCATCATCAGTAGTCTTCAATACCATAGCTTAGCAGTACAACCCAAACTTGCACGGTGTTTTACCAACCAATCCATCCCCAAGATCAGGTCGAACTTACCAAACGGTAACTCCATCAAATTCGCTGGAAATATAACTCCTTGAACCTTTAGGGCCACATCTCTGAACAACTTGTCTACTCTTACTGACTGTCCGAGTGGACTTAACACAGTCATCTCATTAACAGTACTCTCACACATGATACCCAAAATGCCAACCACAGTGCATGCAATATATGAATACGTAGACCCTATATCAATCAGAGTAGTGTAAGGTACATTATGCATCAGGAACGTACCGGTTATAACATCTAAAGTGTCACCATCCTCTCGGAGACGAGCAGCACAAACCAGAGCTGGCTGCCTCGCCTCAGTGTTACCAGTACCTCTGCCTGGTGCTCCACGACCTCGTTTCATACCGTTTCCACCTCTGGCTGCCCACGACCTCTCGGTGGCTGCTAACCACTTCTCACTTACTAAACATGACTATGTCCTGTAGCCTGCATTTGAACATGTTTCTGAGGATAATTCTTAACCTGATAATCCATGGACCCACATCTGAAGCACGCCCCAATCCTCTTCCAGCACTCACCCTGGTAAGATCTCCCACAATCAGCGCAAGGTTGCGGTCTAGCAACAGCAACAGGAACTCCAGCCCGAACTAGCCCATCAAACCTGGCCTTCTTTACAGGCCTTCCAAAAGAACCTAAGGGCCCAAAATCCCTCTTATTTCTGTCCCTATCTTTCTCACGGTTCTGGCGCTCAAAGCGCTTCACATCCTCAGCAATTTTTGCCTTTTCTACAAAGGCGACAAAGTCTCGCTCCCTCTATGGAGCTATCAATAATCGTAACTTATCTCAAAGGCCGTCCTCCAAACACAGATAGCATTCATACTCAGTTGCTACTATCCCACGAGCATATCAACTCAACCGTAAAAACTCTGCCTCATATTCCGCCAATGTCTTATTTCCTTGGGTCAGGCTAAAACATTCCCTTTTTCGGGCATCCACATAACTTGCGCCTACATAATTCCCTTGAAAATCTGCCTTAAAGAAATCCCATGTCAACCGGTCGGCCTACGTACCTTCTCTCACAGTGAGCAACCACTGGTAGGCCTCATCTCGCAGTAAGGACACTACTCCTTTTAACTTTTGTTCTGCAGTATAGTTGAGGTCGTCCATTATTCTTTCAATGGCCTCCAGCTGGTATTCTGCCACATTTGGGGCTACTCTAGAAATACCCCTTAAAATTTTCGCTCCATTAGACCGGAGTAGCTCAGAAATTGACCCTTGGCCCACCACACCAGCATTAGATCCAACAACCCTCTCTAAAATGTGAAGCATAGCTTGGGACAGGGCATCTGATAAACCGAAAAAGTAACATATTTTAAGCCCATATTTAGAATACTTTTGGATGATTTAAGCCTCGATTTATGTAATTTGGTGCTCTTAATCCTTTCTTTTCATGTTTTATACCCAGGGGAGCACCCAATGACGAAAAGAACGAGAAACGGGCATAAACGGACTAAATTGGGCCAAAATAGAAATGACACAGCCTGGACCGAAGACCACACGGCCCTGCCTCATTAAAGTCTGAACACGGCCTGGCCACGATTCACACGAACGTGTGCCATGGCCGTGTCCCTGTCATGGAGAAGAGCAATTTCACTCTAAAAAGGATACTTAGGGGCAAAGAAACCCGTTGCAAAAGCCTATATAAACCTCCTAAGTATAAACTAGAAAAGGACAGTTAGCTAGGCCAAGGAGTCGAGCCAAAAAGGTCCAATTTGAGGAAATCATTCGAAGATAGCCAGTTGATCTATCTCAAGAAGTTGGAGTTATACTCAAGACGGCGGATCTCTCCTTCAATTCCTTCAAGGGGTTTTATGGATTTATTATGTTTTGTTTTATCTTTTCTTCTGAGATGTTTTCTTTTATTGTTATGAACTAAACCCTTAGATACCTGAGGGGGGATGAAACCTAAGATGAATCTTGTTATCGTTTGCTGAACTATATGATAAATTTTGACTTGTTCTTAATTATGTGTTCTTAATTCTTGTGTTGATATTTCCGAGATATTAATTCAAGTATGATGTGCTTAGGTGGAGGAGCAAAAGTCCCTGCTTAAGAGTAGATCTAGCATAATTAAGCGGAGTTGATCGCGCGCCTAGAGATAGGGTGACGAGATTTCGTCGGATTAGGGTGAAACCTAATATGGGAGTCCATAGATTGAGTTAATGCGATTCTAGGGATTTTAATTAGAAAGAGATTTCAATTAATCAACCTAGGGTTAGACGTTATTCGCTTCGAGAAAGGGTCTAATATACATTAGGGAATCTTACGGATCAAGTCAAATGAATAAATCGTCTGGTTTAGAGTTAGATAACAAGTGAAGTCTAGGTGGATTCTTCCTTGGGTGTCATTTTAATTAATTGGTTTTCTCTCAAGTTATTTTCTCAATTCATCCTTTCTATCTTTGCATATTTAGTTTAGTTGATAGTTAAATTTAGATTAGATAAATAAGTTCCCTTAATTCTTAGGCTAAATAATAAAGAGAGAGTTAGTATTAGTACTTTTGGTTCCTTTGGGTTCGACATTCCGGTCTTGCCTTAACTATACTACTATTCGATAGGTGCGCTTGCCTCAAATCATTGTCAGAGTTAGTTTCTCTTACGTGCCTCAGTAATGGTCTTTAAGGAACCTAGCCTCTCATAATTCCACTAATGATTAGAAAACAAAAAGCATGTCTTTTCAGAATCAATCTGGTCACATGCCATAAAATCCCACCCTGCAAGTCAAATGGGGATAGCATACCATTGAACAGGTGTTGGCTTCACATACATGCACCTTGGGATTTTTAGATTTAGCGGCTCACCCAAATCAATCTCCACAAAATTATTGATTGGTGGTGGCACATTATCACCACTAGTTTCCACGAGAATGTCTTCAAAGGCATCAAAACTGATCCCAGTACTCTCTTACTGTTAAGGAATGGAAAATAGCTGGTTGTCAGTTATCTAGCTGTTAATTTGTCAATGGTTAGTTGGGTGTTAGTTGGCTGACAAGTCAGGTTTGCATTCAACGCTTAGTATTATAAATACTAAGGGTTTGGTATATTGGCAGACACGTGAAACAATAAACTACAATAATAGTTTTCAGCTTCTATCTTTCTAGTTTGTTTTCTATTCTGCTTCTTCTTGCTTTTCATTATCTTTCCAGTTTGTTTTCTATTCTGCTTCTTCTTGTTTCCATTATGGTATCTGAGCCTTATTTTTTTTTTTAATGGCAATAGACACAGGTTCTGGTAATAATCCCTCTGTTCATACTTCTTCTGATCTTGGGTATAATTTTTTGAATAAAGTTTAGCAGTTTCCTAAGCATGATACAGTAAAGCTAGGAGAGAGTAATTTTTTATTATGGAAATAACAAATCTTGTTGATTCTTGAAGGGTATGGGCTACATGACTTTATTATTGGCACTGTTAGTGTTCCTCCGCAGTCTATTATTGATGGTGACGGTAATATTGTTGCTAATCCTGATTTCTTAATTCATCAATAGCAAGATAAAATGTTGGCTTCTTGGTTGTTGTCCACAATTGGTGATGATATTCTTGTGCATCTTACTGATGCCCGTTCAAGCCTTGATGTTTGGAATACTGTTGTTCGCAGGTTTGCTACTAAGTCTACCTTGTCTGTTTCCACTTTGCGCCACTCTTTGTATTCTCAAATTAAAGGGCAGCTTTCTATAAGAGAGTATTTGGCCAAGATAAAGTGTTTTTGTGATAAGCTTGTCGCAGCTGGTCATTCTATTTCTGTCCAAGAATAGAACAGTATTATTCTGGCTGGATTGCCCATTGAATATTAGTCTATTCGTGTTGTTGTTTCTGCCATGCCTGTTTCACTTGATCTTCTTACTGAAATGTTGATAGATTGTGAAACTCGACAGCAAGACCTAGCGTTGAGCATGCCCTTGCAAGCTAATGTGGCTCAACAAGGTACATTCAACGTTAAGCACACTGAGCAGTTTGAAGGAGGGTCTCGACCACCTTATAGAGGCAGTAGCTCTCAAACGTTTCGAGGAAGAGGTCGAGGAAGGCATTTTACTCACAATCGGCCTCAATGTCAGCTATGTGGTCGCATTGGTCATATAGTTCAAAAGTGTTACTATAGGTTTGATGAGTCTTTTGAAGGTGTATCCAATCTACCTATGCAAGCCTACTGTCATCAATTTCAGGATGCTTACAACTCCTCAAATGGAAGTTCTCATTGCTATTCTCAAAAACCGTTTGGTTCTCACCAACAAGCTAATACTACTTCTACAAACAATCAGTGTTTTTTAGGTCCTCAGAATACAAAGGTCTGGTATCCTGATTCTAGAGCTTCCAATCACGTTACAAGTGACCTTGACAATTTGCATGAGGCCACGCAATATACAGGTAACAACAGACTCTTCATGGGAAATGGTATGTCTGTGCCTGTAGCTCACATTGGTTCTTCTTCTATTGCAAGTTCAAATAAAGTTTTTCATCTAAAACGTGTGCTGCATATTCCACAAATCTGCAAGAATTTATTATCAGTTGCTCAGTTTGCTAACGATAGTCAAGTTTTCTTTGAGTTTCATCCCTTCCACTATTTTGTGAAGGATATACAGACAGGGAACATACTGCTAGTGGGCCGCACTCGTAATGGCTTGTATCAGTTTGATTTGTCAGACTCTAAGATGTGTGTCGTTGATTCTAAGACGTGTGGTGCTATTTCACTTTCTTCTGCCACTGTTCATACAACTTCTCTAGAGCGTCCTGCGTCTACTAGTTCATTTTTTGACTTGTGGCACAAACGCCTTGGTCATCCTTGTAATAAGACTATTTTGACAGTTCTTAAACAATGTAATCTTGCTTCTAAGGTTTCAATAGTGAATTCGATTTGTTCAGCATGTCAGCTAGGTAAATTTCATAAGTTGCCATTCTCTCCTTCTACAACTGTTTATACTGCTCCTTTCCAACTTCTTGTGTCTAATTTATGGGGTCCTACTCCCATGGCTTCTGAGGGTTGTCATTATTACATTTCCTTTGTTGATGCATACTCACGGTATACTTGGGTTTATCTTCTTAACCGTAAGTCTAAGGCTTTGGAGAAGTTTCTTTATTTGCAAAAGTTAATAGAAGTTCAATTTGGTTCAAAAATTAAAGCTCTTCAGACGGATTGGGGAGGAGAATTTCGATCCTTTCCTAAAGTTCTTTCTCAACTTGGGATTCATCAAAGACTGTCTTGTCCTCATACGTCTGAGCAGAATGGCTTGGTTGAAAGGTAACATAGGCATTTGATTGACACTGGCCTGACTTTGCTCGCTCAAGCTAACATGACAATAGATTTTTGGGCTCATGCATTTATCAGTGCTGCTTATCTTGTTAATAGGCTTCCTACCTGTTCTAGATGGCAAGTCACCTTTCGAAGTTTTACATAAGGTTGTCCCGAGCTACAAGCATCTAAGGGTGTTTGGTTGTAGGTGCTACCCTTATCTTCAGCCATTCAACTCTCATAAACTTCAGTATAGATCCAGGCCGTGTCTCTTTCTTGGTTACAGTCCTGTTCATAAAGGATATAAGTGTCTTGATGACAATAGAAGGGTGTTCATATCCAGACATGTTGTGTTTGATGAAGGCTGCTTTCCTTTTGTCACATCTATCAGCTCTACTGGTGGTCATGCCTGCACTCTGCCTGGTTTCCAACATCAGTAGCCGTCTATTCCGATTGTGCTGTCTAGTCTGAGTTGCTCTCGACCTGACCCACAAGATGTGTCTTCTTCTCCACCACTGCAGGATCTAGGGTGTGAGTCAAGATCTGCTTCTTCTCAAGGTTCACCTCTTTTAGACTCCACTACTCATCGTGTACAATAAGATGCTATATCTTCACCAGAGGTATCTGGCTCGGTTCTTCCTTCTGTTTTGCCTGACTCTCATCCTCCTATCAGGACTGGTCTCAATACACACTCCATGACAACTAGATCGAAAAATGGTGTTTTCAAGCCTAAGGTTTTCTCAGCTCAGCTCAGTGAGATAGAACCTACCACAATTGATGAAGCTCTTGCTAGCAATGAGTTGGCACTTGCTGTTCAGCAAGAATATGAAGCTCTCCTAAAGAATGATACTTGGGACTTGGTTCCCTTGCCTGACAACCGATGGGCTGTGGGATGTAAATGGATTTTTAAGTTGAAAAGGCATTCAAATGGGTCAATTGCTTGTTACAATGGGCGACTAGTGGTCAAAGGATATCTTCAGGAGGCTGGGATTGACTTTCAAGAGACTTTCAGTCCAGTTGTTAAGCCAACAACCATTAGAGTTGTCTTGGCACTAGCTGTTCAGTTTAGATGGCAACTACGACAGGTGGACATCAATAATGCTTTTCTTAATGGTGATTTAACTGAAGAAATTTACATGCTTCAACCACCTGGTTTCGAGTAGAAGAATGGTGATGAACCAATGGTGTGCAAGCTAAAGAAGGCTCTATATGGTCTTAAACAGGCTCCGAGAGCATGGTTCTCTAAGTTTCGTGATTTTCTGCTATCTTCGCAATTCTCTTTGGCCAAGTCGGATAATTCTCTTTTTATTAAGAAATCTGCCAGTGTGATTCTATATGTTTTGGTCTATGTTGATGATATAATAATTATTGGAAATCATCAAGCCAGTATTGATCAATTTGTTACTGACTTGAATAAAAAGTTCTCTTTGAAGGACTTAGGCCCTCTTAGCTATTTCCTTGGGATTGAGGTGTCATCTACTTCATCTGGTTTGTTTCTAAGTCAACAAAAGTATGTGCTTGATTTTCTTCAAAAGGCAAATATAGATCAGGCAAATAGCTCTCCTACACCTATGGTCACTTCTTCTGTTTTGTCTCAGCACACTGGTTGTGCAATTGAGAATGCGTCTGATTATCGTAGCATCGTGAGAGCACTACAGTATGTAGCCATCACCAGGCCAGATATCACCTTATTGGTTAACAAAGTGTGTCAATTCATGCATCGTCCACTTGATCAACATTATAAAGTAGTCAAACGGATTCTTCGCTACTTGCAAGGTACTTTGGATTATGGTATTCATTTTACTCCTGCTACTTCCTTGGATGTAGTTGGTTTTTCCGACACAAACTGGGGGACTGATATTGATGATCGAAGGTCGACCTCAGGTTTTTGTGTTTTTCTTAGTGGAAATCCTGTGGCCTGGGGATCAAAGAAGCAACATGTGGTCTCTAGGTCAACGGTAGAAGCTGAGTATAGGGGGCTTGCTCATTCAGTAACTGAGGTCGTATGGCTTGAGTTACTTCTGTCTGAGCTTCATGTTTCACCCTAAAAGAAAGCTACTGTATGGTGTGATAATTCTGGAGCTGTTGCGGTCTCTGCAAATCCGGTGATGCATTCAAAATTTAAACATGTTGAATTGGACTTATACTTTGTTCGTGAGAAAGTTGCTACTGGAAAGTTGAGCGTGGGTCATGTTCCAGCACAGGAACAAGTTGCGGATGTGTTTACAAAGCCCTTGACAGTCCATCTGTTTACAAAGTTTCGGGCGTGCCTTAAAGTGATGGCTAGTTAGTCAACAAGGAGCAAGACGATAGGAGCATGTTAAGGAATGGAAAACAGCTGGTTGTCAGTTATCTAGCTGTTAATTTGTTAATGGTTAGTTGGGTGTTAGTTGGCTGACAAGTCAGGTTTGCATTCAACGCTTAGTATTATAAATACTAAGGGTTTGGTATATTGGCAGACACGTGAAACAATAAACTACAATAATAGTTTTCAGCTTCTATCTTTCTAGTTTGTTTTCTATTCTGCTTCTTCTTGCTTTTCATTATCTTTCCAGTTTGTTTTCTATTCTGCTTATTCTTGTTTCCATTACTTACTCACTAAACACCTGCTTTACATCGTCATCATTTCCAAATGGATTGGCTTCCCTTTCTCTACAGCTCTTACCGCCAGTTCTGCCACCCTATTCACCAATTCGACTACCATCACTACCATTACCATACCCTGATTAATTGTTATAATCATTCCTTGGAACAATCCAAGGAGATCTACCATATCTAGGTTGGTCATTACTTGAAACAAGGCCAGATGAAGTGGGAGCAAGTGGGTGTGCAGAAGGTGGATGATCTCGAAGATGTGGAGGAACGTAAACCGGTCAACCACCAGCGGATGTGGTACCAACAGCTCCATTGCTAGCAGAAGTAGAGCCAACATCTATATTCTAAGCTGCATAAAACGCAGCCAAATCTACCCATGATGTTCGTGTAGTCATCACAATTTACAAACACTAAGATTCCAAAAACTTTAACAACCCCTCCCCCCTTTTTTTTGAATGGAGTTAAGTATTAGGAAAATTTTATTAATGTAGCTATTTTTTTCTATAAAAATATTTATTTATAATTTAAAGTGTTGTATCTTTATTGAAAGGAAGGGAAGTTTTTTAACTCTTTCACTTATGTCTTCATTGAGTTTATCATATGCATTTGGTTATGATTCTTTTAAAAAAATAAATTTTTTATAATTATTTTATAATTTATTTTTATAATTTAACTCAAATAAATATATTTGATTTAACTCGACTCGAAAGATTTTCAAAATCGTTTTTAATTATAAATGTATAGTTTTCGCTTAACTTTTTTTTACTTTTAAAGTATACTATATTTTTTAATTTTAGTACTTAATTTTTTTTTACCTAAACTGATATATAAAGTTCAATTATGTTAATTAATTTCTACCCAATGACATTAACAGTATTCAAAAATTAGTTGACATTCGACATAATTAGAACAGGCCACTTGGTACTTTTCAGCCAATTACTTTATGACACACAATATTTTTCAGGATATATGTATTTAAAATTTTAAAGATAAAATATTGAATAATTAAATTTTTAATAATTATAGAAAAATTTCAAATATATCAATATAATTTTTAAAAATTCAAAAAAAAAATAATTATAAAAATGAGAGTTTTATTAAATTTTTAGAAAAATTCAAAAAAAATTATAATTAAAAAATTATGAAAATAAAACTTCTGTAGTTATTTTTGAATTGATTTATTTTTTAAGTTAATTCAAACAAATATATTTGATTAACTCGACTCAATCTGAAAATTTTCAAATTGAGTTTGATTGATAAAAAAAGATTCATCAACTCGACTAACTTAAACTTTTTTCACTTGATTCGGTTCAACTCGTTTCGATCAAATACTCACCCTCTAGCCATAAACGTCCACAAACTTGTTTTTTGATATAAATATATTTCAAGATCACTTCAAGATTAAAGAGAGAGATATCCAATCATTAAGATCAAGAGAAAATTATTCAAATATTTATTCATTCATTTCTCTTGTAAATATTATCTAGGAACTTTGTGTCAAATCTTTTATCATTCACATATCTTTGTATTGATAGCTTAATTTTTGTAAACACACACATGGTAGAGGTCTTTTTGTTTACTCTCTTTCATATCACCAATTGTAAATTGGGAGAGTTTTAGTTGAGCCATAAAAACTAAGAAATGTTTTATCTAAGACTTGTGAAAAAGATAGGGATTGTAAATGTTATACATTTTTTTTGAAAGGTATAAATTCTAATAGTGAATTAGGAAATCTTTAGTGTTGGAAAGTTAAAATAGTGGAAATAGACAATTAGAATTGAACCACTATAAATCGAAATGTTAGCTATTCTCCCTTTCTCTTTTATTTTAGAATAGTTTGTAGAAATTTTTAAAATATCAATTCACCCTTCTTAATACTTTTTTAATGTTACTTTCTCTCATATTAATATCCTTGCACATGAATCCATGGTACGAGTTTGACAGACTTTTATTTTCTACTATGCTAACTTTTCTTTGACCGCCCAACAATAGTAGCAAAGCCATTTATGTGATACAAATTTCAATTATTTTCCATGGATTGTGATTTTGTATGAAATTTATTTTATGATATGTTATTGTTTAATTTAAATAATTATATCGCATGATTTCATGTCCAATTAAATGTTAATAAAATTTATAATATATCTTGTTAGCCAGTATATTAATGGTTAATTGATTAATTGCGAAAATAGAAAATCGAATGATAATTTTTCATACGTAAAGTTTTAGTTGAATGGTAATTAAAACAATAGAACATGTAACATTTCAAACCCGACCTAAATGTTATGGCGAATCCAAAATGTTACAATAATATGTTAAAATGTTTACTTTCCCAAATCGTGGCTCGATATGAAATCGTAGATCAAAGTCTTAAAAACTCGCCATAAATATTTGATAGAAAAACTTGCTACTCTTAAAACACTTGTGTCGCTTGCTTTATAAAACTCGTAATTCTAAATAAAACTTTACAGCAGAAATTTTAGAGTTGGTAATTTGGAAACCATGATCTTGATAAGTCAAAACATACAGTTTGCCAATTGGGCATAATCTGAAACATTCGTTATAAATTTTTCATAAAACCCATTTCAAATTTTCAGCGAAAAATCCTTATCTTGTCTTAGTTTTGAAAATCGAAATCTATTTTTATTAACTCGTATGATTTTGCAATTTTACAATAGAAAATATCAAATACCAAAACCAATCCTAAAACAAAACCAAAGCCGAAAACTTAGTCCAAAAATCAAAAGTCCAAAATAAAAACTTAATTAACTTAAAACAATCAAACCAACTTAAGCGTAAAACCAATCCAAGCTCCCGCACGCTGTCCGGTCCTAAACCAGAAGTTAACCTGAAATATATTAAACAAACGAATAAGCTAGAAACTCAGTGTGTGACTTGGACCACAAACAAAATTTTATTTAACAAGAACATATGTAAATGTCATTAGAAAATTTTACTTATAATGTACAAATATCATATCAGAATGTTGTATTACCAATAACATATACCAGATCATTATGTCATATTTTCAGAACATATTTTGGAACGGAATATCATATTTTCATAAACATATATTAGACCAAATTGTCAAGTTTTAAAAAAACACATATATCATGTCATAATTGAATGTCATATCAGACCAGAACAACCGCAGACGTAGATATCCTACCCCCATCTGCTACACACCAATTCCGTCCAACCAATTACATCAGTTAGGACAACAAGAGTCCATCCATCCAATCACATCGGGTAGTGGTGGTATGCCACTTATAATGGTGCAGTTGAGTTGTCAAACATATATTGCGGTTTAACCACCGAAAATTGCAGTATTACTGCCAAAAAACACTTCCTCCATCAAATCAGAACCCACCCCAATGCATATGGAAAATCATGTTAACATACATACATATAATATAGGTTGTATGGCATGCATACATAAGTAGGTATTATACGAAGTGTAACACAACACATAACTTATATAGATCATAACATATCATATTGCGTATACTAACAATTATTTTTACTACAGGTATCATGCACATTTTTACACATAATTATACTTATAGAATTTATGAAAACACAAATCATAAATAAGTTTTTCACTTACCTTAACCATAGCACGTACTAACACATCTTGACAGATGTCACATTTCGAGTCTTATTGAAGTCAAACAGACCCCCACAGAAAGTCTAATTATGCATTTTTGAGTCAGACAGGCCAAAATAAAAATTTCCAAAAAAATAGACCCACACGACCCAACTAGCCAGCCCGCATAACCCACACAACTCAAATAGCCTACACGGTCGTGTGAGGCATAACAATTTTGAAAACAACCACTATTTTCAAGTTTTTCTGAGTTTCAAATGTCGTTTCAAGTTAGAATCATACACCAAATGATGAAATAGATTAACCACACAAATGGGAACTCACAAATCCTACGAGAACCATGAAATCACACCAATTAAACATTGAAAAGCCATATAAGACATTCTTTTGTCAAAATTTTAGTCCCCAACACGAAGTTTGTGAACTTACTGCCTAAAAACAACGTCCAAAATGAGAACTACTTTGCTAGAGGAATTCAATTCTCACCCCCTTTTTCCTAATCAAGAACCACGAATATACTAATGAACACACATAACAAAAGAATATTAACACCACCCCATCTCGATCTAAAGAACGAACTAAGAATGGAACTTCAGGAAAAAAACAACCAAACAAAACTTACATTACAAATGAATTGTGAATCGAGAGCACGAACTTATAGCAGCACCCAATAGTTAGCAAAAAGAAAAGAAAGAAATCCAGAGAAATAAAATGGGTAATGAGGAAGGTGGAAGGAATGGGCAGTAGAAGTGGGGAGAGAATTAGGGGAATATATATATATATATATATATTAAACAAAACTACCCATTAACCCCTATTAAATATGATAACTAACCACCTATTAGGTCCTCTTGAACTCAAAACAAAAACAATTTTTTTCCACTTTGCACACACAAGGTTTTGAACACAAAACCCTTGGATAAGTTGACACCTTACCACTAAGCCAATAGGCTCATTTTGTTATAACTTGCACAAAAATATTATTTAAGCTACAAGTTCAAAGATAGGGCTTTAGGCAAAAATAGCAAAAAAAATTCAAAGAAAAGGAATTGAACCTAGAACCTCACACACACAAGCGCAACAATTAACCACTAAACCAAATTAAATCACTTGATACAATGTTCATAATCTTAAATAAAAAATTAGGGTGTGACCACTCTTGATTTCACGAATCCAATTTCTTCTAACCCCATTTTTGGGATGAGACAGAACAAATTTTTGTTGGAAACACTTATTTATTTTGAATTTGAAATGTTCAGATTTGGGTTAGAATTGCTAAATGTTGGCAAACATAAATCAGTTTTTAGTTTCTTTGCATAATGTCATTAATCATAGTGACATTGACAGGTTTCATGTTAATAAGCGTTTTAAAAATAATATATTGTGGTTGAACGCAAATTTGATGCATATAAATTGTTTATTTGTACGATATTTGCTAGTGCTTAGTTATAGTCCAAAAGGGCAAAAGTTTAATAAAATTTACTAAGGTTGTAAATTTTATAAATACAACTCATGTGTTGTGCTTCTCTATTATTTCTATTGTGATTCTTTTCTCATCTTACTCTACTCATATGTAAAACAAGTTTATCAAATATGCCATATGTATGTGTTGATGAGGACTTGAGACTATCAAAGCTAAACTACTTGTAGAGGAAAATAAATTTGAGATGTTATTTAAACCATTATGTTACCTTGCAGGTTTCCCATTGGATTGGGAGGAACCGTTGTAGTTTTTTGCGCTATAACTATAGTACATTTACTGATGTATATTATTCATGTGTGTATTACAATGGGTGATGATTATAACATGTATGTTTAAATTTGGTTTTGATAACTCTCATATATAAAGTTGTTTTAGTATAACTTTTTTAATGTTTTAGTAGTAAATTTTAGCATTTAGGTTAGTTTTTATTATATGTTTATAGTCTTTTCATGTTAATTATATATTTTTTTTTTTTTGAATTTTGTTTATTTCCCATCATTTTTAATGTTAGTTTGAATTTAATTATTATTTTCCTTTTTTAAATCGAAGAATGAAAAGGTTGGAGCATAAAGCAAGAAATGGTGAGGAAAAGTCCTTCACTCTACTGGATCAAATGTAACACCCCAACTCGACCGGAATAGCCCAACCTAAACTCGAAATGTCACATTAGCCACCAAAGTGACTCTCCAAGCAACACCAACCGAACCTTCAAGACACCACACGCAATTAGGTTTATACATTAACATGCACTGGAAAAGTCATGCAATGGACTAAGTTATGAAAACTCAAAGATTTCATTCTTAGGGTTCGCACTCCATAGGATTCACAGATTCTTACTTCGTAACATCGTTTCGCACTAAAATTGGTGGGCTAACAATAGACTTTGCGAGCTTTACCTCGCCGATAGAACCTTGCAAACCATACCCTACAAGGTGTAACGTCTGCGAACCCTAGTGTGAATGCAACTATTTAACTTCTCCATGAAACCAATTTTATAGGCAAGTGCTAAGTGTAAAAGAAATTATACGACCCTAACTTATGCAGAGCAGTTTAGTTAACAATATCGGTTTGTCGAATATCCAATGTTTGAAAGAAGTCCAGTTTTACAGCTAAGGTTCGCGCCTTGCACAGATCGTGAGAGAATAAGAGAATGGTGTATTTTTAGTGAATACTTTAAAAGCTCAGCGAACCTTCGATTGCGATCTATTTAGCCTTGGAGGGATTCTCGCGAACCCATCTGATGAACGAGCGGGTACAGAAAAAGGACAAATATTGGTCAAGTAAAATTTCGTCTACAAGTTGGTGCGATTGAGGCTTTGTATAAAACAACTTATGATGTTAAAAGTCTTCGTTAGTCGTGAAATGTGGTCGCTAGGATTATTAAAACAAGGGCAAATACCTTTTAAAAAAACATTACATCAGTGTTTCTATCTTATTTAAAATTTTAAATGGAAAAGAAGAAGGGGTTTCGCACATGTCTGAAATATTTTAAAGAAAATAATAAAGAATAATTTCACACATTAGATAGATTTTGGCCTACATTGTCTCTATGTTCCATAAATCAACCTTTCCAAGTACTCAAGAAAAATTATGTCAGATCTCTGGCTCCACCATGTGCCCTCACTCAACACTATAGATCTGAAATATTTTAAAGAGTGTGTGAGTTCACAACTCAGTGAATGAACAGAAAAACCACATAGCACGCACAAATACATAAGTTAAAAAGAGAGCTTTATCTTTTGAAACTTAGGATAAAGCCCTAAGCTCTTAATTAACACTATGGTTCGCACTTACAAGCGACGATCCCTGAACACTCACTAATTTGCTGAAAGCTTCAAACAAGCTTCGCCTTTCCCTTGTTTTTGCTTGTAGACGACTCTTCCAGGTTCACAACTTCACAAATATAAACAAGTCACTAATAGACGAAGCACATTAAAACTCATACATAAACACAAGCAAACATAGGTTCGTACATACTAGCCTTTTTGGTGAACCTAGTTTTCTTTGTTGCGAACTTTCTTGAAACTCAATAGAGAAACATAGTCTTACCTTGAATCTTTAAGAAAAGCAGACTTGGCTTTTGGTTTGCAAAAACTCGATAGAAAACAAAGTGAAAGAATTCACTGAATATTTGGCTAATAGAAGAGTTTTGGTATGCATAGAGGTTTAAAGCCTGCATTATATGTAACTAAGGTATTATAGAACATAAGGGGCTCCTAATGACAGAAGAAGTCCTACGTGCATGATTCTATTTTAATTAAGGAAAGAAACCACTTCCTTAACTCTTTGGTCAAATAACTATTCAACTACTTTTACTTTCACCCTTTTTGTAATTCAGTCCCTAACTATTAACCAATCAATCTTGGCCCTTAATAAACTTTAACAGTTCACTGGCCCAGACTTCTAGGCCCTATTATAGGATGTTACATCAAATTTATGATGGAGCTTGTTTTTCAATACATAAATTTTGGCAACCAGAAATCCATTCCACTGCAACTCTTTATTTGGTGGAGTGCCTTGATAAAAACACCAAAAAATAATGGTTACAAGTTTAAAGGCTTTTGAGAGAAAGAAAAGAAGAAAAATCACTTGGAGGCTGTCGAAATATATGGAATGTCTAAGATGTGCCCACTTCCTTAATCACTGTGATAGACAAACAAGCTTCCATATTTAGGTTATTAGCAATTTATTGAACAACATTTTTAGGTTGAGCTAAGATCATGGTGTTAGAACCATTAAACAAGATCTAATATAAAACTTAATAAACCAGGATCTATCATGTCATATAATAAAAAATAAATCAAGAACAAAACAAGATGCGAAAGCGTACTGGAATCTATCTATTTCTTGAAATCTTTGGATCTTATGATTTTGATCTTCCAAATTAGCACACAAGTAATTCCAAGGTGACTCTCTCTTTTCTAAAGATGGGATATAAGAAAAGTTACGTATGTGTAAGTTGGAGACTATAACCCTAATATATATATATATATATGACTTTTGCACATTAACCCTAATTTCTAATTAGCCCATTAGGGGTGAGCATTCGATCGAATCGAATCGAATCGAATTGAAAATTTTCGAGTTAATCGAGTTTTCGAATCGTATTTTATCATCCTAACCTAATTTGAAATTTTTTCGGATCGAGTCGAGTGAGACAAAATTCGAATCAAATCGAATCGAATATATTTGTTCGAGTTAAGTTTTAAAAAAATGACTTTAGTGTTTTTTATTTTTACGCAATTTTTCAAAAAAAAAAAATTCTTTAAAGTTTTTAAACATGATCATACAACAAAAAATTGAAGTAAACAAGCGAATAAACAAAAGCAACACAACATCAACCTAAAATTAAATTAACCAACAACAATAACGAACCAAACCAAACTAATAATAATAACACATCAGTTCAAAAGCCATTACAGAATAGTTTAAGTTTCTTCTTGTGCTTCAAACACCGTTGGCATTGATAATCTTGAAACATCTAGTAAAAGTATTGAATGAGTTAGTTAAATGATAAAAATGTTCGCAAAAAAAAAAAAAAATAAACATTTAACTTTATAAACTAATGCTAAGTATATTACCTTCTTGATCTTCAGGTATTTTTGACAAGTCTAGCAAATTTAAAAACAAAAGTGTTAGTTAAATTATGCTTACTAATATAAATAACACAAAAGCTTATTTTATAAATTAAAATTTATATATTACCATCTTCCATGGTTTGAAGTTCATCAACATAATCTTCAAGATTGATGGCATCATTAGATTTCCGAAGCCAATCTTGTGTGCAAACCAAAGCCTCGACCATGAGAGGAGTTAGAGAACTTCTAAAACTATCGAGAACACGTCCACCCGTGCTAAATGCACTTTTCGAGGCAACTGTTGAAATAGGAGTAGCAATAATATCTCGAGCCATTTGTGAAAGAATAGGGAATCTAGGACTGTTCATTTTCCACCACAACAGTAAATCAAATGAACTTGAATTGTTTACTTCTTCATCCTCACCCAAATATCTATCCAACTCAGATTTGCTTTCTAATCCAACTTGTTTCTTGTTCTGAAGGTATTTTTGTTTGGCCAAGCCCGTTTTCATTTCTGAATGATCTATTTCCATTGAACTACAAAGATTTGTTGAAGAACTAGATCTACCTTCAAACTGTTGAATTCTCCTGGCATTAGAAGAATACTCGTTGAACAAGCAATGCAATTCTTTATCAATCATTTTCAGAATGTCATTAGCAACATTAGGAAAAAGCAAGTTGACCCCAAAGTTCAAAAAACTCATTTTACATCGTGGATCAAAGATGACCGCCAAGTAAACTAGCATGTTGATCTTGTTTCCTTCACCCCAATACTTATTATATTTATCTCTCATTTTGGAAGTCATAGAAACTATGTCTAGATCTCCACAACTTTGCCACCCATCAAAAAGACAATGCACCTCTGTCAATACTTCAAGAAGTGAATGAGAGGTAACATGCATAGATTCGGACACCTTCAGTGTAAGATGATAAAAAGGCTCTAATACTTTTATAACTCTTCGAACAATTTCCCAATCATCAAATGTAGGAACTCCATCTCCAAAGAAAGAAGGTCAAGAAAAAAATTATGGTCATCATGTACATATGATTCAAATGCACGCTCATATTTTTCGGCCACCTTTAACATCATATATGTTGAGTTCCATCTAGTAGGCACATCTAAACACAATTGAGCCTTACTATCTATCATTTCTTCTTTTACCCGTTGGTTGAATTTTATCAACCTCGATGGTGATGCTCTTATATACCTCACAGCACCTCTAACTCGATCCACAGACACAGAAACATCCTTAATACCGTATTGCACAATGAGATTAAGAATGTGTGCAACACATCTCATATGAATAAATTTTCCATTTGCAACAGAAGCATTTCGATGATTCAATTTCTTTCTCAAATATTCAATGGCAACACTATTGGCGGATGCATTATCAACAGTAATAGTGAAGACCCTCTCAATCCCCCAATCTCGAAGACATTTTTCAATAGCTTGACCTATGCTTTCACCTCTATGAGCAGATATTGGGCAAAAATTTATAATTCTTTTTTGCAACCTCCACTCATCATCCACCCAATGTGTTTATTAAAACCATATAAGATATCCTCTGCAATGAAGTCCAAGTGTCCATCGTCAAACAAACTCTACTACTTATATCTTTTTCAAAACAATTCTTCATCACACTCTTCATGGAGTTAAATAAATCAAGACAATCCCTTCTAATTGTCCAACGAGATGGAAGACTAAAACGTGGGCATGCTATAGAAAGGAAGTATTTAAAGCCCTCTCCCTCTACAATTTTAAAAGGTAGTTCATCCATAATCATCATACGAACCAATGCTTTTCTAATAGCATCTTTATCAAACACCCAAGTTGATAAATCCGTTGTTTCTTGCCTAACATTCACAAATGTTAATTCTGATTGCTTCGGATCAGAAGTATTACCTCGAGGTCTTTTTAGGCATGTTTTCAAATAGTTATTCAAATTTGTTGTAGAACCCATAGTTGTTTCCATGGTGTAAGTAACATCACATGCATTGCACCTTGCTCTCTTCTCCCCCTCTTTAGTCACATACTTGGTGAAATGGTTCCAACAAGCTGCCCTTGGAGTAATCTTTTTTCGAACATTTTCCTTGGTGATTGTTTGATCATCTCTACTTGGTGAAGAATTTTGTGAACTTTGAGTTGAACCATCTTGCTTTGGATCACTCATCTACAAGTAAACATTTGTTGCAATCACTAATGATGACCAATAATTGATTTAAAATCAAACTTAATAACATTTATGCTTTAATTCATTTTCTGAACCAAAGTTATCATTCAACCAAATTTTTACAATATTAAATCAAGTACTTGTTATACAAAGGAATATCTCAAATTTTTAATAAAAGAATTAGACTTTTGAGACAAATTTGTTAACTCTAGTAAAGTTGAAAAACCTTTAAATAACAGGGAATTCAAACTTTTGAGACACTTTAACAGTGAATACAAAACTTAAGGTATAATGCAGCATAGCTATTTATTTTTAAATTATTGATTTTCCATATTTGATAAAGAAATTTTAAACTAGAGTTTCTTCTTATATGGATTCATTCTATTATATGAATGGGTTTTTTTTTTTTTTTAATCTTGTCTTGAATGTATACTACATAATTGGGGTCGCATACTACAGAAATCCTTGGGCTATGATTTTCTTCTATATTGACTACAGTATAGAAAAGTTTATGCCATTGCTTCTTCTGCCATTGCTGTCATTACTATTGTAATAGTAGCCTATATGACGTGTTCCAACTTCCAATGGTTACAAATTTGTTAGGACTTTTAATAAATACATATGTCGTTTGCATTTGGTCTAATGGTATCTCCATGTATTATATCCTATGTTGCAGTTTACCAATACAATAGCTGCGCATAGGAGATCCTTACGGACATTCATACCAGTTCAAAGCAAGATTGCTACAATCTTATGCTAATACTACTAAAGCAGAATATCTTCTAAACAGAAGAGGTAAGGAAAATTTTGAGGAAAAACCCAACAAGAAAATTTGATTTACTGGCAACTTCAAGAACAAGTAGGAATGAATATAGAAGGGATTGAAAAAAAATACCTGGAATTGGATGAGATTGACCAGCGGCTGGAGAGAGACAGTTGAAGGTTGGAGCGAAGAACGACAGTAGTGAGTAGCACAATGAAACCTAAGGATTTTTGGTGAAAATAGAAAGTGATCATTAAAAATATTTAATCCCAGGCTAAAAAATGCTTACCCACTATCGATAAATTGAATCATTAATTGGTAGAGAAAACAAAATCCATTCCAAGAGAAAACAAAAAAAGATCTGCAAGATCCTCTTTGCCTTTTCCTAACGTCCTGTTTCATTTGTTTACAAGCTTTTCGTTTATTTATTTTCTACCAAAGAACCCTCTACAAGAGGTTAATGTTTGTGATCATGTTTTGGACTTTTGATTAATTTGTTTAATTGTTTCACTTATCTAAACTGATAGGAGGGTAAGAAGATAAATATGCTGGACATTTCTTGCAGGTTGAAGATCTTAGTAGCAAATCCAAACACCTTGAAGCTGAACTTGAAAAGACATCAAAGAGATTAAAGGAGATCACTGCAGTAGCAGAAAATGAAGCTAAAAAATGCAAATCAGCCAATGAAGTTATTACTCCTAGAGACGTGAACAGATAAACCAATAATATCACTAAGCTGGCTTTTGACAGAGAGGAGGGTCTTCAACCATATATAAAATAGTATCTTATAATAGTTCTATCTTATTTTCACCAAAAAACAAAAAATCTTGGTTGCCCTTTCTCTGTAATCCTTGAAAATAATTATTGCACAAGAATTTAAATGTTAACTCCTATAAGACAAAAACAAAAATAAATTTGACCAAATAATGATAAAATATTAAATTTACTGAAATATAAATTTCCAAATCATAAAAAATTTAATTATATTTAAACATTGGAAAAGGTAAGAGAAATGTGAAAGGACAAACAATGAGATCAAATTGGAAACGATTACTTTTAAAAGAAAATGGGGATTATTGTTCGAGTTTCCCAGTAATAAATTGTACACGTTGGTTTTGAATTTAAATCATTTTTGGACCAACACTGCCCTTTCACAAACAGAACAAAGCAGAAGCTATCTTACAAGTTTCTTGATACAAAACTACCTCTCCAGTTATTAGATCTCTTACTACTCAGGTTGAATATATTTGCTCAAGATGTTATGGTTAAGAGTTAGGAAAATAGATAAATATATTTTCAATCGTTTGAAGGGAGTATTAGTTTATTTGTTTCAAATTTTATGACATTTAACAAGGACAGATACAACATACAGTCAACGTCCTAAATATTAGTCAACAACTCAACATTATCAACCGAGTAGTATATATCTTGGTTTTGAAAGGTATGCTGTTAAAAGATGTAAACTGAATTGTCTTTCTTATTGAACCATTGAAGCAACTAGTTAGGCTGTAATCAGACAATTCCAGTAAAATTTTAGATACGGGAAGCGTTCTTGCAGATCTTTCTGTAACAAAAAAATGCTTACCCACTATCGATAAATTGAATCATTAATTGGTAGAGAAAAATAAATCCATTCCAAGAGCCGAGGTGGAAATCGAACACAATTTTTGTCTCATTATTTTCGTCATTAAATTTCAATCGAAGGAAAAGGAAGAGACTAACGAGGTGGGAGGTGTCCTAGGCTCCACCACTGATCCCAGACGAGGAGGTCGGCCACGAGAACCAGACTGAGCCTGAGGGAAACGACGTACGATGATGACTGCAGCAACTGGTTAATTTTTTAGAAAACTGCAGCTTTTGAAAATGAAGACCATCGGAGCATGCTTGGGAAATGGTTTAGGGTCTTTGGCTATATCTAACTGGAGGTTTTTTTAGTTTTCTTGGGCTTCTTTTCTTTTGTTATTTAGCCCAACAAAAAATGAGGCTGAGTGTGTGTGACGGGTTTGGGCCTTTGGGGGGAAATGGGTCAGTAAAATAAAAGCCCAAAATTTAAAAAAATAAAAAAATATATAATTTATATTCAGTTTATTCGAATTATTCGAGTTATTCGAATTCAAAAATTCAACTCGATTCGAACTCGAAATTCGAAACTCAAAATTCGAGTTGATTTGATTAACTCGATTAACTCGATTCGAATAATTCGAAATTCGAATTTTTTTCGATTTTTTCGAATCGAATCGAGTTTTGCTCACCCCTATAGCCCATCATCAATTAGAAATTAGTTACTAGAGTATCTACACATATTTGGCCAATACTTTATTTAATAAATAAAGCCCAATAAACCTTAACCAAATTAAATCACTTTTAATTTTGGCTAATCTTTTATGATAGTAAATAATAACATGTAATTATGCTTATTATGTATGCGATGTCTATATTTTCAGACACGTGGATAATATCTAGTCCATCAATTAAGATCATATCACTTGGGGAAACATATTTGGAGAATTAGATTGGATCAAACCTATCTAATTCCTTGAATTAAGGAAGTTGGATTGAATTGAAACATTAGATTCTTAGCTGCCAACAGTATTTTTTTACCTTGATGGTCAGTATTCTATTGTATTTAGCTATTTCATCTATAGTTTAGAAGGGATCATGATTTATTTTCATTATGTTAGTAAGTATCAAAAACTCTATATAATTGAGAGACTTGAATAGGTTGATGCATTGAATTGAGAGTGGTCGCTGAAAATCAGAGTTTTAAAATTTATAAAAGAATGATCAAAACCTAAAAACTAACTCTGGCAACGATTAAAGGCAAGTGTACCTATCGAACAGTAGTATAGCTTAGGCAAGACCGGATATTGAACCCAAAGGAACTAAAAGTGTAACATCCTAAAAATTGAGTAAACTATATGTTGCATGTTTTTGGTGCTTAGCTTGTGAATGATTCAAATTGTGTGTTTAATATAGTCTTCAGAAGGCTTGGGATTTATTCGAAATTAGAATAAATTTTAGTAATGAGTACTTTATTGAAGTGGAATAAGTGATCTTGATGTTTAAAGAAATTAAGTGGCAAAAACTAGCATAAGATGAGCTAGTAGTAAAGTGGAGTTGGCGCCATAAGTGTTGCATGAGGGAAGAGGTTCGAATCCTTAAGAATGCATTTGTGACATTTATTTTTGCTCTTTCCTAGCAAATGTCGGCCAAGCATCAAATTTTTGGTAAGTTAGACTTTCATTTTATGGTATGGTGGCTAAAAAGATATGGTAAGAATGAACTTAAGGTAGGGAATCATGAGAATATGGCATGTAGGGGGGAACATAAGGCTTGAAACAAGGGTGATGTTTTGGAAACTTTTGGGTGGCTAAACTTTGACTATGAACATGGACGATTTTGGGGTCTAGGGGGGATGGCCGAATAGTTTTGGTACCATAGGTAAGGATGGTAGCATGTTTTGGTTACTTTCATTTGGTCATTTTGGTTTTTTTTTTTTTCATAAAATTTTTCTTCTCATTTTTCTCTCCTTAGCCGAATGCAATTGGTGCATTGTGAGAATTTTTGTTTTCTTCTTTTGGTCATTGTTTTTGACCATTTGGTCTCAATCTTTGCCTAACCCCTCAAGTTCTTCCTCTCTAGTGCCGAAATCATCAAAGCACAAAGGCCATTGTTCTTTTCTTTCTTTTCTACTCTTTGGCCGAATGCTCCCTTGTCCCAAACCCCTCTATTTGTTCTTTTCCATCCTTGAAAAACCGAAACACATTTTGTCTCTTCTGTTTTTCTCCATGGCCGAATGTTGCTAGCATCATTTCCATCAAAATTTTCTTCTTAGCCGAACCCTCCTCCTCACATATTTTCTCTTGTTAATCATTCTTTCAACTTTCATTTAAATCAAGTGGTAAGAACCCTTTTCATTTCTTTATTTTATTCTTTGTCTTTAGCCAAATATGCATATTGTTTAGAGGGTCTTTTGACCGAAAATAGCATCCCATATTTCTTTCTTTTAAACAATCTTATTCATCTTAATAGTGATAAAGTAAAGGCCGAAACTCGGAGTATTCGTAATCATCTGAATCGCTAGGATTCGGTTCAAAGATTTAAGGGACGTTATCACTCGATTTTCATCCCGTGAACGTGGGATTTTATGGTAAGCCGGTTTCGCCCTTAAAATCTATAGACTTAATTTCTGAAATATTAGTTGGATTAATATTCTTTAACCAATGGAGGCAAACAAGATAGATTCGAAAAGAGTGGTGAATAGTGTTCAGAAGAGGGGTGGATTCGCTATTCCCTCTAGATTTAAGCGAAGGGCTATTACGGCAATCAGAGATTTTCAACCGGGTTGTGGACCCTCTTCTAGTGAAAATCAATTATTTGAAGTCGTTCGTACTCCTGAGCTATTGATTGTTCGTGGTTCTTCAACGGGTTATGAACCATTAATCAGGGAGAAACCACAAATAGTTGTTGTTCGAAATTTCGAGGGTAAAGATCTAGATCGCTTATCTTTAGTATAGATTTATATTAAATATTAGTGTTCTAATCAAACGTGACATATATTTAGGTATCGACGAGCGGGAAAGTTTAGTTCTCACCGTAATTAGGTGTGTAATTTCACACTTATCTCATGGGTTAGATGTTATACCGTAAGCATTAGAATAAAAATCGTAAAGTTGGTAAAATCGAAAAATACGGTATACTAACACTTTATGTGTAAATGCATGAAATCGGTATTAAAGTCGTGGAAATTACAAGATCGCCCTCGATGGACTAATTTGATAAAAACTAATTTTTGGGCCTCATGTGCTTAATAGGCCGAATTGCTAGATTACTTAATGGGCCGAATTGCTAGATTGCTTAATGGGCCAACTTGTAGTATGGGCCTTATGTTGAAATTATCATATGAAAATTTTTATGCTTTGTATATGTATACATGATTGCATGGGTTGGGATAAAATTGAAAAGAAGTTCTGGTGGTTCTACCACAATCTAGTTCGGGTGGCTCTGCCACAATCTAGTTCGGGTGGCTCTACCACAAATATTTTAAATGGCTTTATGCCTGCGATTGGTGTGTTGGCGGGGTGGGTTGACTTGACCCCCACGGGTGTGCTGGTTGGTACGGGTGGTGTGTGGCGGATGGAAATTTAGGCTTGGTTGGGAATTGCATTTCACATGCATTTTTAATTACTATATTGTTAAATTCGTAAATAGGCTCAAGCCCAATAAAATGCTTTGATGATTTGGCCCAGTGGACTTGGTAAGTGGGTTACACACTAAGTTCTAAGTAACTCACCCCGTTTTCTTACCCTTCTCAGGTAATGATAATTGATAGAGGCTTGGGCCAGGGATGAGTTCGCGGGGGCCATACTTCAAATGATGGTTTTTATGAACTTTAAATTTACTCTTTAGTATTTTTATTTAATTACTATTTTAATGGTGATGTAATAAGGCCTCTGGTATTGTTTTCATGGATTTTTATTTCGTGGATGGATTTTAATATGTTTTAGATACTTAAATGGGACTATTTTAATTTTTATAAATGTTTTCTTAAACTTACGTATAAAAAAAGGGGTTTTCTTAAATATCACTAACTAGTAAAAATTTCTGTGAAAACTCTTTTAAGAATATGCTTTAAATCCCTTTTGAATTTTTACTTCTTTAAAATTTTTAACCAATTATTTCTCTGAAAATCAAATTATAAACTCTTATGTTTTAAAATCATGGATTTCAAATTAACCTCAATTTTTGATAAACTCCATCTCCAAAATAATTTTGAAGATCTGGTTTCTTTAAATCATTAGATGACTAGATGTATGTTCGATTTGTGTGGCATACCAAATCTGGTCTTAACGCATAGACCGGGTTTG
This sequence comes from Gossypium bickii, assembly GCA_025503065.1. Lineage (NCBI taxonomy): Eukaryota > Viridiplantae > Streptophyta > Magnoliopsida > Malvales > Malvaceae > Gossypium > Gossypium bickii. The sequence goes on from CP106712.1 coordinate 24,102,221, forward strand.
GGTTGTTACAAAAAATACTAATCCTAACTTTCTTTTTATTATTTAGCCTTAAAATTAGAGTGAAGTTGCTTTTGACGAAGACTAAACTAAGGACACAAAGACAAAAAGGACGAATAGGGAAATAACTTTGAAGGAAAACTCATTTGATTACGACGATACCCTCAGGAAGAATCCACCTAGACTTCACTTATTAATTAACCCTAAATTATATGATTTCTTTTACTTAGCTTGATCTGTAAGACTCCCTAACCTATATTAAACCCTCTCTCGAGGCGAATAACGTCTAACCCTAGGTTAATTAGTGGAACTCTCGTTCCTTATATATAACCCCTGTGATAGCGATGAAATCAATCAATGGACTCCCATATTAGGTTTCACCCTAATCCGGCAAAATCTCGTAACCCTATCTCTAGGCGTTCGATCAACTCCGCTTAATTATGTTAGATCTTCTCTTAGGTAGGGTCTATTCCTCCTCTACCTAAGCACATTAGATTTGGATTAAGCAACATAATTAAGAACAAACTAAGTAATTTATCATATAACTTAAAAATCAAATAATAAAATCTGTCTAGGTTTCATCCCCCTTTAGGTCTCTGAAGGATTTAGTTCATAATGTAAAAATAAAACATCACAAGAGAAAAGATAAAATAAAACATAAGAAAAATCCTAAAACTCCCTGACGGGATTGAAGGAGAATTCTGCCGTCTTGAGTATAATTTTGGCTTCTTGGGATGAATCAACTGGCTATCCTCGCGTTATTCCTTAACTCTGACCTTATCGGCTTGGCTCCTTGGCCTAGCTTTTACGCCCCCTCTTCAAGGTGGTACTTGGGGGATATTTATAGGCTCTTGGAATGCGATTCTTTCTCCCAAAGTATCCTTTTCCGACTAAAATTGCTCTTTCTAGCGACAGAGGCACGGCCATGTCACACGCTCGTGCAAATCGAGACCTGACCATGTTTGGATTTCTTTAATGAAGCACGGCTGTGTGAGTCGAGGTCAGGCCGTGTTTTTGATGACTGGCGCGGCACGGCCATGTGGTCCTTGGCCCAGGCCGTGTTGATTTCGTGAAAAGGCCCATTTGCTTCGTTTTAGGCCCGTTTTGTCTTCTTTTCATCCTCGGCTACTTTCCTGGGTATAAGACATGAAAAGAAAGGATTAAAAGCACCTTTTTATATAAAACAAGCCTTAAATCTTCAAAAAGCATAATAAATGTGGGATTAAAATATGTTACTTTTACAGTTTATCAAATACCCCCACACTTAAGCTTTTGCTTGGCCTCAAGCAAAATTCTTAACTTACAATTAAAACGAACTTTCCCTGATTCATTATTCCTATCAACAATGCCTTATCCTAATTCATAGATAATTTATACATGGATAATTCAACTCAGAGATTCCTAAAGATTCAAACAAGATAAATCATACATTTGTAGCACGAAAACATAGTTGTTTCCCTTCATTTGAATAATTACCTTTAATTTAAAGCCTACAAGGATTGACATCCTCACAAAAGATTCACTCAAATCACTAGAAAAGTGTTTAAGGGTCAAAATTAAGCACTCATAAGTCGAACCTAAAAAGTTAATCCCATAGGCTTGCACGAAAATCAAATCTCCACCATCAGAAATGAAATGATAAACAGATCAAAAGGTCTTTGTCAAGGTTGTAACGGGGCTAGGGTTAAAGGTGTGGATAAAGGCTGAAATTAGAAGGTTGGAATCGAGTTTGAATTGATAAGTTACCTACCTGAAAATTTCTAAGATAATAATTACATCAACTGAAAATAATAATAATCCTACTAATACGAGCTTTTTTTTTTTTAAGAACAAACTAAATACAAGATAAATTTAGCTACTAGAGTAATAAACTTAGGTAACTAGCTCAAATCAAATCTCGACTAAGGGGTAGTCAAAATAAAGGGTGATAACAAATAAAAAGGGTTTTTGGGTTAAAATTAGTGGGTAAGTCAATAAAAGAGGTTGTTAGGCTCAACGGGGTTTGCTAAAGGTTAATTATGAGGGTAGGCTTTTTATTGGTGTAAGTGGGTTAAACCTAGGTGCCTCTATCATCTCGGTATATCAAATCATAACTGTGGTCTTGACATGTATAATTGAGGCAAGTTCTAGAATAACAGTTCATAGTTGACATACTCATAATCAAGAAATGAGCATGAAAAAGAATGTATGCTTTATAAGGCTCAAAATCTCACAAAAATTATGGGTGTTTTTGACATCAACCTTCTAAATCTCAAATTTCAGGATAATATTCAAATTTCGGTTGACAACCTAAAATTTTAATTTTTAGAAAATTAGACTTATCATGCTTGATTCCCTAGTATTCTTCAAATTTAATCATCAATGCACAATTAACTATGACTTATTCCAAAACATATCAATAAAAATCATAAATCATCAGAAATTTCATCTTAATTAGTAATATGAGAAAATTACTTTAAAACAAGGTTAAAGTTAGGCATTTTCTTGGATTAAATATTCACCCCCCCACACTTAAGATGTACATTGCCCTCAATGTACAAATATAGATAATGACATTTTAAAGATAAATCAAAAGAGAAGGGAGAAGAATTACTCCCTGAGTTGTGGATGTTTTCTCGAATGAGTGTCTTTGGTGGCGGTGATGGTCAGTCGGGAGAACGTTCCTGTGCTAGATGAAGAAATTGGGTAGTGCTTTGGGAAATAGCCAGGCTTTATTAAGACCTAATAAAAATAAACTAAATATATAAATAAAGACAAGAAAGATAAAGAGAAAGAGACTAAGAAGGAAAATAGACTAAGGTTAGGAGATAAAGGGGCTTGAGAATCTTTATTGGTAGGTGGTTCGCGAGGTGGGTGTGACTTCTAAGGCGACGGAGGTGCTGGCGGTGGCGGAAGTGGCGTGATTCCCAAGTAGCCTTTAGAACCTAACACTAAGAAACTAAAATAAAATAAAATAAAATAAGTATAAGATAGTCAAAAAGAAGGAAAATAAAGGAAAAGATAAATGTGAAACGAAAGATAAATGGTCTCATAGGTCCTTGGCTTGGTGTTGAGACGAAGCTGCCGGCATGAACTCTGTTGATCATTCATTGTTAAGGGGTCTATGCCTAGCTTTCTCCGTTTCTTGGCTTGCTCAAGGATCTAGATAAAGAATCGGAGATGGAAGAGAATGAGAAGCAAAAATAAAGGTGAAAATCGGATGGAGGGAGGGGAAAGAGTTGAGGGGTTTAAATAGATGCTCAAGTTTTCTGCTCCCCCATGGTCGTTGTCCCAGGGTGTGTGGCATTATACGGCCTTCTCACACAGCCATGTTATAGAGGGTGTTGTCACCCTATGCCCGTCCTTGGTCCTTCTACGCCCGTGCTCGTGATGTTATTCTGTTGGCACGATCGTCTGACACGGGTGTGTCTTACCCATGCTCGATAAGTCAGTAACTTCAATAATTTCACACGGTTTGTGGCATGGGCGTGCTCTGGTCGTGGTATGGAAGTTAGTAGCCTCACATGGTTGGTTCCACGGCTGTGCCATATCTGTCAGTTCCCGTGTCGAGAGTGGTTGGATCTGTGATGTTGGGGTGGCGGTTGGGCTGACTGCGCGGCCTCTGCCCTGTCAGTGTGGCGGTTTTGGTGGTCCCCACAGCCACGGACACGGTCATGTGTAAGGCCGTGTGGCCTGGAATTCTGCACTTTTGGTTAGTTAAAAAAAAGAAAAGAAAATGTAAAATAATACAAAAAGAAATAGGGTTAGTACTCGGGTTGCCTCCCGAGAAGCACTCGTTTATAGTCTTAAGCTAGACTTTCCTCATATTTGAAATTTTTAGGGAGGTTTGAAAGTTTGAACATCCTCCCTCATGTCTATATTTTCAGTTTTATGACAAAATTGAAGTCGAGAATTTTTTACTTTGAAAGTGCCAAATGTAGGATGCTTACCTCGACTATTCCTTGTGGCAAGATGTCATGTACCTTAAGAAGAAGTTCTTCCTTTTTCCTTCAGGTCTGTTGTGGTGATGTGAGGCTCGGCTTTATCTAACAGAACCCAGTCTCCTATTTTGATGTGATTTGATGTTCCTATAAGCTCTTCTGGTGGTTTCTCTGGTTTTACAGTGTGTGGCTCTGGCTCTTCCTCGTATATTCCTAATTTCTCCTTGAAGTGTGTTTTCCACTCATCTAGGTCATCAATTTGGGTCCTTTGTTCGTCATGGGTAATTTTGTTGTTGGCACTGAACTAAAGATCCGATTCAATCGTTCCCTTTTTTGGAGGTTCCTGAAAAGAGGGTGTAATTAAATGATTATCAAAAGAACTTTTTTGCTCACCTTGATTCTTTGATGACCTAGCTGAGTCGAGGGCTTGAAGACTAATTGAGTCGTCACCTACACAAAGTATGAGCTCACCTGTGGCAACATCAATTTTAGTCTTGGCAGTTGCTAGAAAAGGTCTTCCTAAAATTAAGGGGATTGAATTATCCTCATCCATGTCTAAAACAACAAAGTCTACTGGGAAAACAAATTTATCGATTTTTATGAGACCATCTTCAATAATGCCCCTAGGAATTCTAACAGTTTTATCTGCTAATTGAATACTTATCTTAGTTTGTTTTGGCTTCCCTAAACCTAGTCGCTTAAACAATGTATAAAGAATAACATTTATGCTTGCCCCTAAATCAGCTAACGCATTATCAAAATTTAAACTACCAATTAAATATGGAATTGTAAAACTCCCTGGATCTTTTTGCTTCTATGGTAGTCTATTTTGTAACATTGCTGAGCATGTTGCGTTTAATTCCACATGGTGCTCTTCATCTATTTTGCGTTTGTTGGTTAAGAGCTGTCTTAAAAATTTCCTCGAGTCTGGTATCTAAAAAAAAGCTTCAAGAAGAGGTAAGTTAATATGTAATTTCTTTAAAAGTTTAAGAAACTTACCGAACTGCTCCTCTGAATCGTCTGTTTTAAATGCTGCGGGATAAGGAATGCGAGGTTTGTACTCCTTGACTACCGGTTTTGGTTTTTCTTGTACTTCCTTTGTTATACCTTCGCCTACCTTACTTTCTGGAGTTGGGTTGGGTGTATCTAACTCCTTGCTACCCTGGACTGTGATGGCTTGAATTTGTTCCTTAGGGTTAATCTCCGTGTTACTAGGTAGACGTCTTTGCGGTCGTTCTGACATTGACTTTGCAAGTTGTTTAACTGCTTTAGTGATTTCCTTAACTGACTTAGTAATTTCATCAATTCGGCTTTCATTGCTTTTGATTGTTCTATCAGTTTCTTGGATGCGCTCCTCGATGGTTGGCTTCTTGTCTTGTTGATAGGGCTGATTTCGGAAGTTTTGGGGGGGTTGTTGCCTTTGATTTCCTTGATTGCCTTGTCCTCCCCATGAAAAATTTGGGTGGTTCCTCCAACCTGGATTGTAAGTGTTACTATAAGGATTATTATTAGATCGGAAATTATTGCCTATATAGTTCACCTGTTCATCTTCTGCTCCTGGTTGGTAGGGTGGGTACTCAGGATTCGCCACAGTTCCACTAGTGTCGCACTGCATGACTGGATGTATCTGTGAAGAACATAAACTATCAAGCTTTTTATTCATCATCTCTGGCTACGTTGATAGCATGGTCATGGTGTCGATGTTGAAGACTCCTGCCGATTTCGTTGATTTAGTCCTCGAAGCTTGCCACTGATAATTGTTTATCGACATCTCCTCAATGAACTCGTAGGCTGCTTCTGGAGTTTTGTTGTTCAGCGTTCCACCGACAGCTGAATCTATCAGTTGCCTCGTTGAGGGGTTTACTCCGTTGTAGAAGGTTTGGACTTGTAGCCATAGGGGTAAACCATGGTGTGGGCACCTCCTCAAGAGATCTTTGAACCTTTCCCATGCGTCGTATAGTGTCTCTAAATCCATCTGCACAAAGGAAGAGATATCGTTACGTAATTTGACCGTTTTGGCCGGTGGGAAATATTTCATTAAAAACTTTTCGGTCATCTGCTCCCATGTAGTGATTGACCCTCGTTGTAACGAGTTTAACCACAGTTTAGCTTTATTTCTTAATGAAAAAGGGAATAACCAAAGACGAATGGCATCATCAGAAACACCATTTATTTTGAAGGTATCACAGAGCTCCAAAAAATTAGCTATATACATGTTTGGGTCTTCGTCCTGCAAACCATCAAATTGAACAAACTGTTGAATCATTTGTATTGTGTTAAGCTTTAATTCAAAATTGTTAGCAGATATAGCAGGCCTAACAATACTAGATTCTGCTCCTGTTAAATGCGATTTCACTTAATCAAACATTGTACGTGGAGCATTGTGATCTCCCACATCGCGTAGTGGTGGGTTGTTTTCGCCCATCCCTTCAGTAGGATTGGATCTGTTTTCTTCCTCTCTTTCTGTGTAATCTAGGGCTCGCTTGGTTTCCCTGCGATTCCTACGAGCAGTTGCTTCGATATCACTATCGTATACCAAAGGTCCTCTCGGATTCCTTCTAGTCATAAACTAGAGGCATCTATAAAAGAGAAAGAAATAAATAAAAAAATAGAAAAAATTAAAATTTAAAGTAAGAAAACAAAAGAAATAAATTGCGAATAAAATAATGGCTCAAGTAATAAAAATAGAGCTTTCTTAATATTTTAGTTCCCCGGCAACGGAGCTAAAAACTTGATTGCTGTAAATCAGAGTTTTTAAAATTTATAAAAGAATGATCAAAACCTAAAAACTAACTATGACAACGATTAAAGGCAAGTGTACCTATCGAACAGTAGTATAGCTTAGGCAAGACTGGATATCGAACCCAAAGGAACTAAAAGTACTAATACTAACTTTCTTTTTATTATTTAGCCTTAAAATTAGAGTGAAGTTGCTTTTGACAAAGACTAAACTAAGGACACGAAGACAAAAAGGACGAATAGGGAAATAACTTTGAAGGAAAACTCAGTTGATTACGATGATACCCTCAGGAAGAATCCATCCATATTTCACTTATTAATTAACCCTAAATTATATGATTTCTTTTACTTAGCTTGATCCGTAAGACTCCCTAACCTATATTAAACCCTCTCTCGAGGCGAATAACGACTAACCCTAGGTTAATTAGTGGAACTCTCGTTCGCTTATAATAACCCCCTAGGATAGCAGTAAATCGATCAATAGACTCCCATTAGGGTTCACCTTAATCCGGCAAAATCTCGTAACCCTATCTATAGGCGTTCGATCAAATTCGCTTAATTATGTTAGATATTCTCTTAGGTAGGGTCTATTCCTCCTCTACCTAAGCACATTAGATTTGGATTAAGCAACATAATTAAGAACAAACTAAGTAATTTATCATATAACTTAAAAATCAAATAATAAAATCTGTCTAGGTTTCATCCCCCTTCAGGTATCTGAAGGATTTAGTTCATAATATAAAAATAAAACATCACAAGAGAAAAGATAAAACAAAACATAAGAAAAATTCTAAAACTCCCTGACGGGATTGAAGGAGAATTTCGCCGTCTTGAGTATAATTCCGGCTTCTTGGGATGAATCAACTGGCTATCCTCGCGTTATTCCCTAACTCTGACCTTATCGGCTTGGCTCCTTGGCCTAGCTTTTACGCCCCCTCTTCAAGGTGGTACTTGGGGGATATTTATAGGCTTTTGGAATGCGATTCTTTCTCTCTAAGTATCCTTTTCCAACTGAAATTGCTCTTTCTAGCGACAGAGGCACGGCCATGTCACACGCCCGTGCAAATTGAGACCTGACCGTGTTCGGATTTCTTTAATGAAGCACGGCCGTGTGAGTCGAGGTCAGGTCGTGTTCTTGATGTTTGGCGCAGCAAGGCCGTACGGTCCTTGGCCCAGGCCGTGTTGATTTTGTGAAAAGGCCCATTTGCTTCGTTTTAGGCCCGTTTTGTGTTCTTTTCATCCTCAGGTGCTTTCCTGGGTATAAGACTTGAAAAAAAAGGATTAAAAGTACCTTTTTATATAAAACAAGGTTTAAATCTTCAAAAAAACATAATAAATGTGGGATTAAAATATGTTACTTTAACGGTTTATCAGAGAGCACTTAATCTATTCAAGTAGGGAACATTATTTGTAAGAGTGCATATAATTGTAAGGGAGAATTTAGTAGTGAGAGTTCTAGTATTCAAAGGTGTAAAAATGAGGAAATTGTCACTGGATGTGATGGATTTAGGTTCACTTATTGTAAGTGTTTGAAGATAGTAAATATTTCTCATTGATCTAGGCTCTGCAGAAGTTAGGAAACTCAATTGTATAAACATTCGTTGTGTCCCTTGTTTTTGTTTTGTGTTTTGTAATGCTAGGAGAACTGCCAACTTGCCCAACCACTTCTGGTAGCACTTAGCTTATTACTTAGCAATTATTTTAGCTCAACAATTGGTATTAGAGCCTCCCACTTAACATGACTAATGGAGATTTATGGTGTTGCTAACTACAAGCTATGAAAGGATCATCTACCTCATGTCACTCGAAGTTGGAGACTGGCCATTATGCTTACCGTAAAGCACACTGAAAGAATATATAAAATCCATCGATGAGAAGGCTCAACAAGAAGTTCTTACCGAATGGGAACCTTCCATTATTGACACTGAATATGGGATAATGGAAAAGCTAGAGGTACAATGGACCACTGAAGAAGAAAAGGTTGCAAATGCCAGCTCTAAGCCTTATACGTCATTTTTTGTGGCGTAGATTTGCAAGAATTCAGGAGAATTGAAAAATGCGTTGGTTCCAAAATTGTTTGGTATTTTCTGTAGACTACACATAAAGGAGCCACATTATCAATGATGGCCGTTGAAACCACCAAATATAATTCCTACAATAAAATAACTCTAAACAATAGTAAAGAGTAGTAGAGTCGAGTCCACGGGGATTGGATATTATGATCAACATCTGTGTTTTTCTTCTGAACAGAATTTCGGTTGAGCCAATAATCGTGGCAATAGTCATGCCCACGACTCCAAACAGACCTACTAAAAATAAATTAAATAAATTAGGGGAGTTGGCAATGTCTAGAAATTAAATAATTAAGATAATAGAAATAAGCAATTAAAGAGATCAAAAGTAAAATTAAATTTGAAAATGAATTTGGGTTTTGATAACAAAAAATGTAAGCCTTAGCCCTAGACTTAGTGAATTCCTATCTCAGAATCGATCCTCGAAAATTAATCTTCTCCCCCAAACAATAAGCTGGTTATAGTGGCTAAGAATGTCCTAACCGCCAATTCTTCCTCTCATAGTTGGTCTCGGTACGATATGCAAACCAACCCTTACCGATTATCTAACCGAGATACAAATGTTACTGATTCAAGATTAAGGCAACCTTGCACTCTGAAGAACCCAACTCAGATTTAACGGCCTCAAACGCGCGAGACGTTTAAACCCGATCACTATCTCCTTTAATTTGTTCTCAGAGATATGAATACAACACGGCCGACTCATTTCCCCAACTGTTCGCTAACACAACTCCAACCCAACGCGCTTTGTGATTTGAAATCAAGTTAACTTTAAGGGATGAATTTGTCAATCACGATATTTAGGAAAAATAGTGAATATCAATTGGAAGGATTTTTAGTATGGATATATATCTCACGATTCTTGACCGGAAAAAATATCGACCTAAAGCTAAGTTAGAATTTAGTGAAGCATTAAATTAATCATGCTTTTGTTGGTTTATGGCAAAGGATTAAATGGTAGTGGAGATTGATGGAAAAGGGATGGATTTTGAAAGCAATTAAACTAATTCTGAAAGAAACAAGCAAATGGAAATGGAATGGCAATATGCTATACGCATAAAATTGGAAGGGAAAAAAATGGTTTAATTTAATTGCTCAAGCAAATTCAAGTGTATTTTTCAAGCTACCGCAAATGCTCTATTTATATAAAAATAATTTACTAAATTTGGTCTAACTACCTACACAAAATTAGAATTAAATAAAAATAAAATTATATTTTCTTATACTTTTGCTTTTACAAGGTCAAAAGATATCTGATAAGTCCTTAATTATTACCAGTTTCTAATTGGACCCCACTTTATTGTCTGTGCTGCAAATTTGTCCTTTTCTGCTTGTTTTTGACTCATAGCATCCCAATTGCATTCCTGACAGGATGAAAACATAAAATTACTAATTTAACAGGGATTAATTCAAGAATTAATTGATTTAACCATAAAGAATTATGCAAATTTAACATGTTATCAAATCACCCTACTTAGCTCATGTTTGCCCCCAAGCATTTTGTACTTTCATACATTAGAAATTATTCAATAACTTATCAGAAATCAAGCCTCTTTTCCACATCCATGATCAATGCAAACAATATAAGCAAAAAAATAAATAAGTGCTCAAAATACCTAGTTTGATCAACAAGTGTCCATAAAATTGAAACATGAAATTAAATCATTTCACTAAATTGAGTTTGAACCAAAATTTGCAAGGTATTATTCTCAATTAATCATGCAGAAGATTTTTTTTTTTCTTGGACATATTCAAACCTTTTTACGCGAACTAAGATGACAACCCAAGCACCCTATCCCAGTTACTCAGTTCAAACAGTCTTTTTTTTAGCAGCTCGGTTAGCGAAATGTTTGCAAGTTTTCGGTTCGTCGCTCGAACCTTATTTACGGGAGATGAGTTGACAACCTGAATACCTCATCCCGGTTACTAAATTTGGTCACTTTTTTGAAACCTTCACTCATAACTTGAGCCTTTATTTATTTATTTACAAGCAAATTTTTTTTCAAACAATTAACTTTCATGAAAAATATAATTACATATATCAACTTTTAAACACACATATCGATTAATCTTAAATATTTGAACACTTTAATTCAAAAATTACCCAATTGTCCAAAATGACTTAGTAATGAAATTAGAGGCTCAATGTCAAACAAATTATCGAATAAATCCATCATAAGATTGAACATATGAAAAAGAGAAACATGCATCAAAAGACAATCAACCATGCATACTTACCATTTCAATCCCCCCACTTAATCTATGCTTGTCCTCAAGCACTTTTTGTAACACCCCTATCCCGTGTCCATCGCCAGATTAGGGTTAGGAGCGTTATCAGACATATCAGAAAGCATTAACAGAATTTCACACATTCATTCATCATTCTCAAGTATAATATCCTTTACAACGGTCAACGAAACCTTAAGCATGCATACAAATTGAGTTAGGACTAAACCGAAACACATACAAAATTTCATGGAAAATTGAGACTTTTCTAAAATACAAGGGGTACACGCTTGTGGGAGAGGACCGTATGCCCTCCATGCTTGCTGGACACCCCCGTATGTCCTGCCCGTGGTCATATACTGACTTCCTCACACGGTTACTAGGCACGCCCGAATGCCATGGCCGTGTACTTTTAAGTTAGCTTTGACTTATCCACCACGGCCACCAAGCACGCCTGTGTGCCATGGCCGTGTGTTCTTAGGCTGGCTACTGACTTATCCACCACGGTCTTTAGGCACGCCCATGTGCCACGACAGTGTGACATTATGGGCCATTTTCAAAGCCGTAATGCCACCCTTTTTAGGTCTCATCTACAAGCAACATTTTCCATCACATAATATGCATATATGGCGACTAAAAACATATCAAATTGTCCATTCAATCTATACATTCAATGCTAGTCTTATTCATGCCAAATTACAAACTAAAACTCATATCGTCACAAGCTTAGATTATCCATTTTCTTAGCCAAAACTTAACCATTTCATATTAATCAAGTCATACCAAAATTTGTATCATATAACACATTCATTCAAGCATATATCAATTCAAAACTTGCCAAAACACATGGCTAAGTTCACTTCATAAACATATACATATACCTAGCCTATACATACCATATTTAGCTATATACATATTCAAAAGGGTACCAAAATGAGTTTAATAGTGTGATGACAATCCTTAACGGTCCCGAGCCTTCAATAGCTTTGACGACCTATAAAACAACGAAAACACACACAGAGTAAGCTTTCCAAATTCTTAGTAATTCATATACAAATAAACTTGGCATGAGAGGCATATATGCAAATAATACATTAGCACCTATCAATCACTTAACAAATTATCACATATATGCTTTGGTTCATATACTTTTGACCACATTTGCCATATTCACAATTCAATAATCATATAAACAAATAACTCATCTAACAAAAACTTTACATATCATATCATCAATTCCATATTCATAGCATCATAATAAGATCACATAGATGCTTACCTTGTATACACAATTAGTGTATAATCAACAACCCTGAAATGAATTTACAATCACACACTTGTTCATAGCTCGGATTTGCAATTCGTATCACAGACTTGCCCGTTGAACCATGAGGAATCTAGTAAGATACTCAGAAAACTTGGAATAGTCGTACAATGCCAACGTCCCAGACGAGGTCTTACATGCACTCGGATATCGATGCCACTGTCTCAGACAGGGTCTTATACGAATCAAAACAATGTCGATGTCCCAGACATGGTCTTACACGTAAGGATCATATCGATGCCAACGTCCCAGACGTGGTCTTACACGTAAGACTTATATCGATGCCAACGTCCCAGACGTGGTCTTACATGATTAAACAGAACAGATACCTATGTCATGACATACTCAATCCTATCTATTCCTAGGTTCAAACGAGAATTCTCGGTCTTAGCCACTATATCGGACTTATCTCAGAATTCATATGCATAACTCCTCATAAGTATCCATAATCAACAATAGTCATATAATCAAATATGATATCTTTCGAGTACGTTTATTTGCATAGTGACTTACCTCGGATTCGGTTTATCGGAATGAAAATGACTACTCGTTTACTTTTGCTTTCTCGCAATCTAAGTCTGTTTTCCTCGGTTCTTGATCTAAACATATTCAGAATTAACCCCTTTTATTCACTAATTCATTCAATTCAATCCAAATATACATATTTAGCGCAATCTGCAATTTAGCCCCCACATTTTCACATTCGGACAATTTAGTCCAATTTTCTCAAAACATCAAATATACACAATTTGTCTACACATATGCATAGTCGTACCTCCCTAGGGACTATATAAGTCCAAATATTTCATCAAATTCACAAATTTGTCCTCCAAAATAACATTTTCACAATTTAGCCCTATTTAGCTAAATTCATCAAAAATTCAAGAACAAAGTATGTTCATCTAGCTCATATCTTTCATTTAACACCAAAAATCATCAAAAAGCTTGACATATCATCAATGGCATATCACACAAACATTATCAAAAACCGAAGACAAAACTCACCTTAATTTTGGCTTGCAAGTGCCGAATGCTTAGCTAAATTTTTCTTTCTTTTCTTTTGGTGTTTTTCGGCAATGAGGTGATAAAAAAATGATGATAATGGCTTGCTTTTTGTTTTCATTATAATAATATAACATATAACATAATAATATTAATAAACTATTAAAGTAAATATAATAAACATATAATATACTTTAATATAATAAACATATAATATATACATATCATCACTCATTGCTGTCCACTATCAATAAAATTGGCTTATTTGCCACATAAGTCCTCACATTTAAAAAGCCACAACACTTTAATACCTTGACTAATAGCAAGCAACTTCACACTTAATGCAATTTCATCCTTTTGTCAAATTAAACTCACAGACGAACAAATTAACTTACAGAAATTTACCACATGCTTAGTCACATATTTATGGCACAGAATATAATATTAAAATATTATACAGACTCGGATTTGTGGTCCCGAAATTACTGTTCCGACTAGGGTATAAATCAGACTGTTATAATTCTCCCCCCTTAGGGATTTTCGTCCCCAAAAATCTTACCGTTAAACAGGTTCAGATATTGTTGTCTCATTGAATCTTCAGGCTCCTATGTAGCCTCTTCAATTCCGTGCCGATTCCATAATACTTTCACTAATGGAATTTTCTTGTTTCTCAATTCTTTCACTTCACGGGCTAAGATACGGATCGGTTCTTCTTCATATGACATATCAGATCGGATTTCAATTTCAGATGGGGCAATTATATGTCACGGATCAGATCTATATCTACGGAGCATCGGGACATGGAATACATTGTGTATCTTTTCTAACTCAGACGGCAACTTTAATATATATGCTACAGGCCCGACATGTTCAATAATCTCATACGGTCCAATGAACCTCAGGTTTAATTTTCCTTTACGTCCGAATCGAAGCACTTTTTTCCACGGAGACACTTTCAGAAATACTTTCTTGCCAACCTAAAATTCTATATCTTTCCGTTTCAAATCTGCATAAGAGTTCTGACGATCAGATGCTGCTCTCAAACAATCTCGAATCAGTTTCACTTTCTGTTCTGAATCTTTTATCAAATCAACCTCATGTAGCTTATTTTCACTGAGCTCAGTCCAATACAGAGGTGTACGACATTTACGTCCCTACAAAGCTTCATAAGGTGCCATTTTGATACTTGACTGAAAATTGTTATTGTACGCAAATTCGATCAATGGCAGATACTGTTCCCATGAACCATCAAACTCAAGTATACAGCATCTTAACATGTCTTTAAGAATCTGAATAATCCGTTCGGATAACCATCGGTTTGCGGATGAAAAGCTGTACTGAAGTGTAATTTCGTGCCCAAAGCTTCTTGCAATTTCTTCCAGAATCACGATTTGAATCTCGGATCTCTATCAGACACAATGGATAGTGGCACCCTGTGCAATCTTACAATCTCAGAAATATAAAGCTCGGCTAATCTCTCAAGTGAGTAGTCAGATCTTACTGGAATAAAATGGGCAATTTTCGTCAATCGGTCAACTACGACCCAAATCGCATCTTTCTTTCTCAGAGTCAGAGGCAATCCAAAAACAAAATCCATTGTTACTCTATCCCATTTCCATTCAGGAATCAGAATCAGCTGTAGCAATCCAGACGGAACTTGGTGTTCAGCTTTCACTTGCTGACAAACTAAACATTTCAAAACAAAGTCAGAAATGTCCCTTTTCATTCCAGACCACCAGTAATGTTGTTTCAAATCTTGATACATTTTAGTGCTTCTCGGATGAACAAGTAGACGACTATTATGTGCTTCATTCAAAATCAACTGAATCAACTCCGGATTTCTCGGAACACAAAAGCGACCTCGGAATCTCAAACAATCATCAATAACTCTAAATTTAGATTCAGAATTTGTATCACACTGAGCTCGTTTCGTTAATAATTCATTATCTGATTTCTGAGCATCACATATCTACTGTATAAACATCGGTTTCACTTTTGATTCAACTATCACAAAACTATCATCAGTCAAATCTAATTGAGCATTCAGAGCATGTAATGCAAACAATGATTTCCGACTCAATGCATCTGTAACAGCATTTGCTTCACCCAGATGATAATCTATCATAAGCTTGTAATCTTTCAATAACTCAAGCCATCTTCTCTGACGCAAGTTCAAATCTTTCTGAGTCATCAGATATTTCAAACTTTTACAATCTGAAAATACATGACATCTCTCATCGTATAGATAATGACGCCAAATCTTTAGCGCAAACACAATCGCAGCTAATTCAAAGTCGTGTGTAGGATAATTCTTTTCATGAGGCTTTAACCGTCTCGAGGCATAAGCTACAACTTTTCCTTCCTGCATCAAAACACATCCCAGACTATTTTACGATGCATCACTATACAACAAATTCTTTACCCGATTCTGGCCGTATTAACACTGGAGCTTCTGTTAACAGAGTTTTCAACTGCTCAAAACTTTTCTGACATTTATCCGACCATTCAAATCTAACATCTTTCTAAAGTAATTTAGTCAACGGAGAGCTATAGTCGAAAAGCCTTTTACAAAACGACGGTAGTAACTAGCTAGACCCAGAAAGCTTTGGACTTTAGATACATTTCTCGGAGGTTTCCAATTTAGAATAGCAAAAATCTTACTCGGATCCACTTGGATTCCAGAGGCTGACACAATATGCCCCAGAAAACTAACCTTGTGTAACCAGAATTCACATTTGTTGAATTTCGCATACAATTGCTTTTCTCTCAAGGTTTGCAACACGATTCTCAAATGTTCAGCATACTCAGTCTCATCCCGTGAGTAAATGAAAATGTCGTCAATGAACACCACAACAAATTGATCTAGGTACGGTCTAAAAATTCTGTTCATCAGATCCATAAAAACAGCAGGTGCATTGATTAGTCCAAAGGGCATAACTAAAAACTCATAATGCCCGTACCTCGTTCTGAAAGCAGTCTTTGGAATGTCTAAGTCTTTCACTCTTAACTGATAGTATCCCGATCTCAGGTCAATCTTTGAAAACACAGTAGCTCCTTTTAACTGATCAAATAAATTGTATATTCGGGGCAACGGATATTTATTCTTTATAGTTACCTTATTCAACTAACGGTAATCGATACGCATCCTCAACGTGCCATCTTTCTTTTTCACAAACAGAACAGGAGCACCCCAAGGCGAGAAACTCGGTCTAGCAAATCCTCTATTAGTTAATTCTTGCAACTGTGACTTTAATTCTTTCAACTCTATTGGTGCCATTCTATACGGAGCTAGGTGTAGTACCAGGCAACAAATCAATACCAAATTCAACTTCACGAATCAGAGGCAAACCCGGTAACCCTTCAGGAAATTTATCAGTAAACTGACAAACAATAGGCACTAATTCAACTTTCTTCTCAGATGCTTTTGAATCGATCACATAAGCAAAATATGCCTCATAACCCTTTTTCACATAACTCTGAGCTTTCAAAATAGATATCACAGCAGGCAATCCTTTCAAATCAGCAGACTCAATCCGTACAATCTCATCATTCGGACATCTCAAATCTATAGTCTTTCTTTTGCAGTTCACAATAGCATCATGCATAAACAACCAATCCATACCGAGAATAATATTAAATTCATGAAATGGCAAAATCATCAGATCAGCAGGGAAATAGATATCTCGAAACATTAACGGACAGTTCTTGCATACTTGTCAACAAGGACACTTTTACCTATGGGGTTCGATACTTTAGCAAACTCAGTAGACTCTACAGGCAAAGTTTTGCTGAATACTAAATTCATGCATATATATGAATGTGTAGAACCAGGGTCTATCAATGCAATCACAGAAGTATCATAAAGTGTGAAAGTACCCGTTATAACATCAGGTGATTAAGCTTCATCACGGTCTCGGATAGCATACGCTCTGGCAGGTGCTCTGGCAGGCGCTCTAGCTTCAGACCTGACAATATTGTCTCTTGTAGTTCTCTGACTACCACTGACATTCTTTACATTCTTTGATGGTTGACCTCTCACAGTGCATTATCAGATCTCAAATTCTAAACGGTCTCTGGCTTGACAGACTCAGGGCAATCACGGATAAAATGATCAAGCGATTCACATCTGAAGCAAGCTCTGTCATTTAATCTACAGCTTCCCTGATGTCTATTTCCGTAATGTTTACATTTAGGTCTCTCAGATTGAACATTACCAACGCTGGCCACTGAAGTTGCTGGAGTTTTGGAATTCATTTGCGATCTAGATCATTTTCTGCTCAAATGTCCTACATTATCTCTGGAACGACTTTTATCATCTCTAAATCTTTTCGAAACAGACTGAAATGATTTACTCTGAAATCTCTTTCTCACATCTCAAGCTTCAGACTCAGCTTTTCTCTTATCTTTTCTGAGTGCTTCAGCTTTGCAAGCTCGGTCAACAAATACAGCAAACTCTTTTATTTCTAAAATCTTGACTAGGAAATGAATGTCTTCATTAAGGCCATCTTTGAATCTTTTGCACATTATAGCTTCAGATGATACACATTCTTGAGCATATTGACTCAGTCTCACGAATTCCCGTTTGTATTCTGAAAAAGTCTTTCGGCCCTGTTTAAGTTCCAGAAATTCTTTCCGTTTCTGATCAACAAATCTCTCACTAATATATTTCTTTTGAAACTCGATCTGAAAGAAATCCCATGTAACTCGTTCTCTCGGAACAACAAAAATCAGAGTTTTCTACCATTGATAAGCTGCATCTTGTAGTAAAGATATAACGCACTTTATGCATTCTTCCGGAGTCAGAGACATTTCGTCGAATACTCGGATCGTATTCTCTAACCAGAACTTGGCCTTTTCAACATCATCATCATTAGTAGCCCGAAATTCTTCGGCCCCATACTTACGAATCTTGTCAACTAGAGGCTTATTCCACGGATTCAGATTTGCAGTCGGAGGTATATCAGAAGTTTGAGGGGGATTAACCAGGGGCAGGGGTTGCGAATTAGTCGGGTTATTCTTTACAAACTTAGTGAATCACTTACTCATCATCTGGAAGAAAGCTTGTTTAGCTTCTCCCTCTTGACCGCTCATAGCCGGTCTCGAATCAGAGGGCGCTGTCCCTTGTGCAGATCAGGCACATTACTCTCTATGTCGTCAGCTACGGCTCTTTCGGGATTCATTACTATACGAAAAATCACATTTTACACGTCAGGATTCATCACAATATCACAATTCAGATATATAGCATGTATAGCTAGACTCTGACATGCTATGTTAGTCCAAGAATCGGCTAAATTGTAGCTGATACCAACCAAATATAACACCCCTATCCCGTGTCCGTCGCTGGATTAGGGTTAGGAGCATTACCGAACATATCAGAAAGCATTAACAGAATTTCACACATTCATTCATCATTCTCAAGTATAATATCCTTTAAAACGGTCAACGAGACCTTAAGCATGCACACAAATTGAGTCAGGACTAAACCGAAACACATACAAGATTTCATGGGAAATTGAAACTTTTCTAAAATATAGGGGGTACACGCCCGTGGGAGAGGACGTGTGCCCTCCACGGCTACTAGACACCCCCGTGTGTCCTGCCCGTGGTCATATACTGACTTCCTCACACGGTCACTAGGCACGCCCATGTGCCATGGCTGTGTACTCTTAAGCTAGCTACTGACTTATCCACCAGGACCACCAAGCACGCCTGTGTGCTACGGCCATGTGTTCTTAGGCTGGCTACTGACTTATCCCCTATGGTCTCTAGGCACGCCTGTGTGCCACGACCGTGTCACATTATAGTCCATTTTCAAGGCTGTAATGCCACCCTTTTTGGGTCTCGCCTACAAGCAACATTTTCCATCATATAATATGCATATATGGTGACTATAAACATACCAAATTGTCCATTCAATCTATACATTCAATGCTAGTCTTATTCATGCCAAATTACAAACTAAAACGCATATCATCACAAGCTTAGATCATCCACTTACTTAGCCAAAACTTAACCATTTCATATGCATCAAGTCATACCAAAATTAGTATCATATAACACATTCATTCAAGCATATATCAATTCAAAACTTGCCAAAACACATGGCTAAGTTCACTTCATAAACATATACATATACCTACACTATACATACCATATTTAGCTATATACATATTCAAAAGGGTACCAAAATGAGTTTAATAGTGTGGTGACAATCCTTAATGGTCCCAAGCCTTCAGTAACTCTGACAACCTATAAAACAGAGAAAACGCACACAGAGTAAGCTTTCCAAAAGCTTAGTAAGTCATATACAAATAAACTTGGCATGGGAGGCATATATGCAAATAATACATTAGCACGTATCAATCACTTAACAAATTATCACATATATGCTTAGATTCATATACTTTTGACCACATTTGCCATATTCACAATTCAAGAATCATATAAGCACATAACTCATCTAACCAAAACTTTACATATCATATCATCAATTCCATATTCATAGCATCATAATAAGATCACATAGATGCTTACCTTGTATACACAATTAGTGTATAATCAATATACCTGAAATGAATTTACAATCACACACTTGTTCATAGCTCGGATTTGCAATTCGTATCACAAACTTGCCCATTGAACTAATAGGAATCTAGTAAGATACTCAAAAAACTCAGAATAGTCGTACAATGCCAACGTCCCAGACGAGGTCTTACATGCGCTCGGATATCGATGCCACTATCCGAAATAGGGTCTTATACGAATCTAAATGATGCCGATGTCCCAGAGATACGTAAGGATCATATCGATGCCAACGTCCTAGATGTGGTCTTACGTGTAAAACTTATATTGATGCCAACGTCCCAGACATGGTCTTACACGAGTCTCAAATCAATGCCAATGTCCTAGACGTGGTCTTACATGCTTAAACAGAATAGATACCTATGTCATGACATACCCAATCCTATCTATTCCTAGGTTCGAACGGGACTTCTTGGACTTAGCCACTATATTGGACTTATCTCGAAATTCATATGTATAACTCCTCATAAGTACCCATAATCAACAATAGTCATATGATCAAATATAATGTCTTTCGAGTACGTTTATTTGCATAGTGACTTACCTCGGATTCAGTTTATCGGAATGAAAATGGCTACTCGTTTACTTTCGCTTTCCCACGATCTAAGTCCGTTTTCCTCGGTTTTTGATCTAAACATATTCAAAATTAACCCCTTTTATTCACTAATTCATTCAATTCAATCCAAATATACACATTTAGGGCAATGTGCAATTTAGCCCTCACATTTTCACATTCGGACAATTTAGTCCAATTTTCTCAAAACATCAAATATACACAATTTGTTCACACATATGCATAGCCGAACCTCCTTAGGGACTATATAAGTCCAAATATTTCATCAAATTCACAAATTAGTCCTCTAAAATAATATTTTCACAATTTAGCCCTATTTAGCTAAATTCATCAAAAATTCAAGAACAAAGTATGTTCATCTAGCTCATATCTTTCATTTAACACCAAAAATCATCAAAAAGCTTGACATATCATCAATGGCATATCACACAAACATCATCAATTCACAAAATTAATACATGGGTTTTGTAGCTCTCAAAGCAACGATTACAAAAACGTAGAAATTATCAAAAACCGAAGAGAACACCTTAATTTTGGCTTGCAAGTGTCGAATGCTTAGCTAAATTTTTCTTTCTTTTCTTTTGGTGTTTTTCGGCAATGAGGTGATAAAAAATGATGATAATGGCTTGCTTTTTGTTTTCATTATAATAATATAACATATATCATAATAATATTAATAAACTATAAAAGTAAATATAATAAACATATAATATATACATATCATCACTCATTGCCGTCCACTATCAATAAAATTGGCTTATTTGTCACATAAGTCCTCACATTTAAAAAACCACAACACTTTAATACCTTGACAAATAGCAAGCAACTTTCACACTTAATGCAATTTCATCCTTTTGTCAAATTAAACACACAGACGAACAAATTAACCTATGAAAATTTACCACATGCTTAGTCACATATTTACGGTACAGAATATAATATTAAAATATTATACAGACTCAGATTTGTGGTCTCAAAACCACTGTTTTGACTAGGGTATAAATCAGACTATTACACTTTTTATATGCAATAAATTATAGCAACTCAAATAACAAGCAAAGAGAAAGGTTAAGAATACTCCCCATGTGTTTATATCGATGTTTTCGGCATTGGGAAATAATTGTCGACATTTAGCACGGCATGCCCACGCCACCATCAGTATCTAAATTTTGGGAAAATTGACAACCTCCATTACGTACCTAAAGATAACTCATTAACCTAAGTGAATAATAATCTGTTTATTATTCATTTTAATTTCAATCCAAATTAAATTGAAATTCAAAAGTTCAATAAATTAAAAATAAATTTGGGTTGATTCCTAAAAAGCACTTTTGTTTAACGTTGTTAGCTCGACGACTTGGAAATCTATTCAATCGGCTCTTTGAGGATTAATTCCTCAACCATGTGGACTTCAAAATTTTCGTAGAAAGGCTTCAACTGTTGTCCATTGACCTTGAAATTTTTTTCAGATTCTTCACTTTTGACCTCAAGTGTACCATGCAAAAATATGTGAGTAATAATAAAAGGCCCTAACCACTTAGTTCGGAGCTTACTTGCAAATATTCCTTGTAACGCCCCAAAAATATAGGGTCTTTAATTTTGCATGTTCTGACACGAAAAGCTTGTTTGCTTTAATGGCTAAGTGATTTGGGTGTGTATGAGGGTGCATGAGAAGCCTGGGTTCAAGTCTTGGCTTTTGCAAAATTTTAGTTTTCTTTTAAATGAATCTGGACACTGGCTTATAGACCTTATAAATATTAATACTTGTTTTATGATACAAAGAGAGCTTGTGGTCTAGTGGCAAGGTGGCGTGTTGTGTAACTGTAAGGTTTGAGGTTCAAGTCCTAGGTTGCACATTGGAGTTGTTATTTTGTTGCTTGTGCTGTGTAGGTAGTAGAGTTGGACTAAAACATAGCAAATGTGTGTTTGAACTGGTCATGGAAAGATGTAATGAGGGATAAGGGGAGAGATTTTAGGAGAAAATCAAGGAATTTGGGTGAGAGGAGGTGTTGTGCCGCTTGGGGGAACTTGTGCCTTGAGATTTCGGCTGGGGGGAAGGTTGTGGGTCATTTCGGCATTTGAGTTAGCCTCTGTCGAATTTGGTAGGCTTCCTGACACTTTTTCTCTGAACACTTTTGCATTTTTTCTTTCTTCTCCCCTATCGAATCTCCTTTCCTTCCCTCCATTCTTTGGCTTTTGGTCCATTTGCCTTTTTTCCTGGCGGTCAATAGGTGAATTTTGTGAGCAATCCTTCCTCTCTTTTCTTCCTTTTCCTCTCTTCCTCAAGCTGTCCCCTCTTTGGCCGAATATACCATCTCAGAATCATTTTTGCTCTTTCCTCTCTTTCTCTTTTCTGAAGGAAATAGTCGAATCCTCAAAGCATTTTGGTAAGCCAAATATTTCATCTTCTTTTTTTCCCTCTCTTTTGTTTCTCTGCTTTTTTATTAGTGACTGGATATCAATATTGTTTTGTTACCTTTTGGTGGATAGTCTCTGACAAGCGGTGGAGCATTGACTGCCTTACTTCTCTACACATCTCTGCCTTCTGTTTCGAATACCTCTTTGGCTGAATACTGTGGGGTAAGTAGATTGTTTTGTTGTATTGGTTGAATACCCAATCTACCCTAACTCTTTGGACTATGGGCATCAACTCAAGCCTTGTATTACACAAGTATGGCTAATGAAATCTGTCTTATGTGCAGTAAATCGAGAAGAAGGGTGTGATCATTTCCAACCAGCGATCTAAGAGTATTTATCGCATAAGTTTCGGTCAAGGTAAGTGGTGATTTCAGTTTGGGCTTTAGTGTTAATGATCTAAAGGATGAGAGACTGATTGTGTTAGGTTGATTGTAGGTTGATCGCACGTGGGGTAATCTGTTCGTTGCGAAAACAGGTGTGTAGTCACACCCCACTCTACTGTGAATCGACGAAAGACGAAAAGCCGAAAAGTTGAAACTTCAGCATTTGTGGCCCCATGAGCGTGCGATCACTCGAGGGGTGAACCGAGCCCTCAAACCATGGGCGATAGACTATAGGGGTCACCACGAGCATTCTCCTACTCTTGGGCCTATATGGGCCTCGCTCGGCTGAAATAGGCCGTGTGGGCCACTGGTTCATGGGCCCATACGTATAAAATCCTCGATAATTGGAAAATATTGGACTGGACTATGTAGTTCACATAGCCGTGACTGAATTTGGGCTACAGGGGCCACACGAGCATGTGGGCCCACTTGGGTCGAATATTGGGCCTTAAGCCCATTTACACTGTTATGACCATTTAGGTTATCTATGTAGCCCACTCGAGGTGACTGTAAACCTTCGGAAAGGTTGCTATTTGCACTGAAATACCTCTAAAGAGTAAAATCACTGAAACACCCCTAAGGAGTAAAATGACTAAAATACCCCTAATGAGTAAAATGAATGAAATACCCCTAAAGAGTAAAATGACCGAAATACCCCCATAGAATAAAATGACTATTATACCCCTAAGGGTAGGTTGACTGATGTGTTCATGATTTGTATATGATTTTTACTGAGTATGACATTCTGCATATACGTATGATTTATGACATGACATACTGCATGGGGTTGGGATACTGTTATGGAGGAAGTATACTATACTGGTGGCTCTGCCACATATACTGTTACTGGCAGCTTTGCTGCGATATTGTAACTGGCAGCTCTGTTGCGTTATTATTACTGGCAGCTATGCTGAGATATTGGTGAGCTGGCTGGGTGGGTTGATTTTATCTCCACATGGTGTGTTGGTTGGTACGGGTGGTGTGTTGGCTGGATTGGGGTGGGTTGCATATTTTCACTGTACTGATACTGTAAGTAGTTAAGGCCCACACTGTACTGTTATTGAATAAGGCTCAAGCCCAGACTGTTACTGCATATTGTTACTGACTGACTGATAGGGGATTACACATTGAGTTTTCGTAAACTCACCCCTTTCTTAAAATACCCCCACACTTAAGCTTTTTTGGTTTATCAAATACCCCCACACTTAAGCTTTTGCTTGTCCTCAAGCAAAATTCCCGAGTCACAATTAAAACAAACTTCCTCGATCTATAAAATTTATCAATAATGTTTCATCGTAATTCAAAGATAGTTCATACATGGATAATTCAACTCAATGGTTCCTAAAGATTCAAACAATCAAAGTCATATATTTATAGTCCGAAAAACTTTAGGTGTTTCCCTTCATCTAAATAATTACCTCTGATTCAAAATCGACAAGAGTTGATATCCTCACTAGAGATTCACTCAAATCACTCAAAGTGTTTAAGGTTCAAAATTAAGCACTCAAAAGTCGAACATGAAAAGTTAATCCCATAGGCTTGCGTGAAAATCAAATCTCCACCACGATAATATGAGATGATACATAAATCAAAAGGTCTTTAACAGGGTTGTAACGGGGCTTAGGTTAAAGGTGTGGATAAAGGCTGAATTAGAGGGTTAGAATCGAGATTGACCTGACAAAATACCTAACTAGAAAAATGAACTAATCTTAAATAATTACATCAATTGAAAACTAATAATACGAGGTTTTTCTTCAAGAATTGTACTTTAAACATGTAAGCTCACTTAATTATAGAACTAATAATGAATATACTTCATTTTTTTTAAATTAAATCAAGTCAAATAATAATAGGAAAGAACTTTTACAACTGAAATATAGAACATAGTTAGGCAACTGCTGAAAATCAAATCTGGACAAAAAGAGTAATCAAGAAGAATGGTAATAACAAATACAAAAGGCTTTGGGTTAATATTAGTGGGTAAGTCAATAAAAAGGGTTCTTAGGATCAAATGGGTTCACTAGGGGTTAATTATGAAGGTAGGCCTTTTAGTGGTGTAAGTGGGTTAAATCCTAAGTGCCTTTATTATCTCTATATATCAAATCATAGGTGTTGTTTCGACATGTATAATCAATGCAAGTTCTAGAATAACAAATCAATGTTGACACATTCATAATCAAAAAATGAGCACGAAAAAGAATATATGCTCTATAAGGCTCAAAGTCTCACAAATATTTATGGGTGTTTGATATCAAACTTGTAAAATTCAAACTTCAAGGTAACATTAAGATTTAGGTAGACAACCTAAAAAACTTTTAATTCTGAAAAAAATAGACTTTTCATGCTTGATTCTCTAGTATTCTTCAAATTTAATCATCAATGCAGAATTATCAATGACTTAATCTAAAACATATCTATAGAAATCATAAATTAGGGAAATTTCATTCTAATCATAATATGAGAAACTTACTTTTCGAACAAGGCATAATTAAGGGATTTTCAAATAGTACTACAATTAAACCCCCCACACTTAAGTTGTACATTGCCCTCAATGTACAAAGATAGATAATAACATTTAATAGATAATCAAAAGAGAGGGAAAGAAGTGAAACTTCCTGAATTATGGCTGAAATCTTTTGGAGGATGTGGAAAATACGTTGGAGGTGTCGTCTTTTGTTGTGGTGGTTACTGACGAGCTCTGCGCTAGATGAAGAAATTGGGGAGCTCGTGAAGAATTAGCTAGGAATTATTAAGACACATTTAAAATAAACTAAATATATAATTAAAGACAAGAAAGATGAAGAGAAAAAAAGCAGAAAGTAAAATAAAATTAAAAGAATATATGGATGGACTGAGGGGCTCTTATTGTTGGATGGTTCGCGAGGTGGGTGTGACCTTTAAGGCTACAGAGGTGCTGGCGGTGGTGGAAGTGGCATGATTCCTAAGCAGCCTTTAGAACTTCAAAGGCTGAGGTGGTGGTGGTCGTGGTTCCCAAGGTGTGATTCCCTAACAGCCTGAAGAACCTGACACTAAGAAATTAAATTAGAATAAACTAAATTAAGCATAGGATAGTGAAAGAGAAGGAAAATAAAGGAAAAGATAAAAGTAAAACAAAAGATAAATTGTCTCAAAGACCCTTGGCTTGTCGAGTGGATGAAGCGGCTGGCATGAACTTATGTAGAGCTGTAACATCTTGAATTTATGGGCCTGTGCATTTTGTGTAATATATGCTTAAATATGTTAAATTGAGAATTAGAAGTTCAGTTGGGCTCAAGAATGGGTTGAGGTCTTGACTAAAACTCTGTGTAGACACTCTAGCACTTTAAAAGTAGTCATTTGTGTTTTAAATGACAAATTGGGCTTGTGGCCCAAAGTAAGGTGGCGTCACAAAGGAGGAAAGGGAGTGGCATTGTTAATGGATGGTGAGGGCCCAAATTTGACTGCTTGGAGCCCAAGTTATAGTGCCAAATTCGGCACTTAAGAGGGGGCTATAGGGGACGGCAGAAGGCTATTATTTAGGGACTTATTTTATGTTTAAAATAGGTGGATAATTGAAGCTGATAAGGGAGAGAGGAGTTGGAGCAAGTTAAGCCTCTTTTGGATGAATTAATAGATTAGGATAAGGAAAAAAAAATAGGAGCTATCCTTGGAAGATTGGTGTTAGCCGAAATTTTGAAGAGTTGGAAGGGGGAAGGGCATTTGATTTTGGCTTAAGGTGGGTGTGCCGAAATTTGCAAGCTATCATACTCAGTTACTCTTTTTCTTTCTCCTCCTATTTCCTCCCTTTGAAAAGAAAACACCATTCTCCTCTCCCTATATTTTCTTTTCTTTCTTCCTATAGCCGAAACCTCTTATTCAATTCTCCTAAAAGTCGAAATTACACCCTCATTCCCTTCCATAGCCGAAATCTCCAAAGGATTCAGCCTCTTTTCCCGAAGTCTCACCATAGCCGAATCATCATCCCAAGGTTGGTAAGATCTCTGACGATTCACTCTCTGCTATCTCTTTTTTTTCTCATCCTTATTATGAACCGAATCACTTCCTTCATGTCTTGATGGTTGTTCTTATCTTCTCACTCTTCATTCCTAGAAGCTGAATTATCTCTGGGCATCTGCTTGTGCCGAATTCCGAAGAAAACTGAAGGTAAGTGTTGACTCGTAAGATTTCAATTCTGGCTTTTTAGGGACTCTAGCCGAATGGCTATAATGAAACTAATCTTAAGTTTTTCTCTTATTTGCGGCATTCCGGGGTTTGAAGAGGAGTCAATCGTATAGATCTCTAAGTCAGAGTTTAGTAACACATGAATCGTGTTACTTTCGGCATTTTAAGGTAAGAAGATCTATTAATTTTAAACGAGTAAATTCGGGTATTTATTAACCCTTGGCCAAATGTAGGGGAGCCCAAATCTTCGTGTTCTTCCGGCTTTTGAGCAAGGTTTTAGACTAAGGGTTGTAGATCCAGATAGTAAGGATATTGACTAAGGGTGTAAAACTACGCGATATCAGGTGTGTAACACTTCTACACCATTTAGATTGCCTGTTAAAATATGTTTATTAATCTGAAATATTTTGTAAAATGCCGAAATCCCGGCATAGCGGATGAAACCCAAGGGGGTAAAAGCGAATCACCATGTTAGTGATCTCTGTCATTCCTAAGTGAATGCTTTTGTTAAGATGACATATGTGATAAGTATGCCGACTTCTATGACTGCATGGGGTTGGGTTTGATGAAAGGGGAAGTGTTCTGTTGTAGCGGCTTTTGTCGGGGCCTGTTGTATCGGCTTTTGCCGTGACCTATTGTAGTGGCTTATGCCATGACCTGTTGTAATGTCTTATGCCATGACCTGGTGACTATGTCACAATTTTGATGATGAGCAGCTAACTGCAGCATGACTGCCATCGAAGGTGTGTAGCGGTATGGGTTGATTGTAGAAATCCCCAATGGTGTGACCGGCAGGTTAGGGTTGTGTGTAGCGGATGGAAACTTAGGATTTGGGCTGGGCTTTGCATATATTTTTTTTATATATTATATTCTGTTATATGTTCTGTGGGGTTAAGGCCTAGATCTAATGGTGCACGAGGGTTGCACACTGAGTCTCGCGACTCACCCTATTATTTAATATCTTTCAGGAAGCACCAAGTGCATCGGACCGGGCTGGAGAGGAGCGCAAGGTGGCCATGCGAGAGAGTCATTTGATCCAGCAAAAGATTTTACTTAGAAGTTTTATTTTTAATTAATGGGTTTTAAATTTCATTGTAATAAGGCCATGGGCCATTAGCTTTATTTTATTCCAGTTTTATTTTGGGCTTTTACTATTATTAGACGTTTAAATTTTTCCTTTAATTAAGTCGAAGCATGTAACAAATTCAGTTTTTATTTACCAAGGCATTTTATAAAACTTACTTCTTATATGAATTATTAAATTAATAAGTTTTCCCGTATAAATGTTTAAACCTGATAAATTGTTTTTCAAAAATGCGACATATTTTATAAAATCTCTTTAGTGACATACCAGATCTGGTTGTAGTGCTTGGGCGGGGTTTGGAGTGTTACAAATTGGTATCAGAGCCCAGTTCAAAACTCAGCTTTGGGGTTTTTGGGCTCAAAACGTTTCCTAAAGATGGGTTTTTGAAACATGCATGTTGTGTTTTCTTTTAAACGATAACAGGATTGTTAGCTCGGCATGGCTCCTGCGTCTCCGGCCCAAGTCCGCCAGGTAAGTATTCTGTACCACTGTGTGATATATAAATGTGGGCTTGATGGGCTTTATGGGACGTAGACTACTTAGATTAGAACTTGATGGACTTTTGGCTTTGCTAAAACAACTCCTTAAAACTCATAAGACTTAATTTCACTAAATAAACCCGTGAACAAGTCGCAAGACTAGGGTGTGGCAACAGGCATGCGCATGTCTAGGATTGGATCCAGAAGAGCCTGGTACTTAAGCAGTCCTAGTGACTGACCTCCTCTTCGTTGGAATCCTACTTAGTGCGTAGTGATTGTTCACCCTAGCCACGAGGATTTGTTGATGGGCCAAAATCTGTAATTAAAACCCAAAAGGGACCAGCCACCTTATTTTTACAAAATTGCTAAAATACTCTTATTTTGAAAAAAAAAAACAGCATGCCCATGATTTGCAAATATACCCCGATTTACAAAGTCAATGGAATTTTTCTTAGAAAAAAACACACAACACACGACAACAACCAAAAACCCACAAACACCTGAACACTACTATTTTCTTTGAAATCAAATTCTCCAAGTTACCCCGGTTTTAAAATATATATATATACTTTCTTAGTTTTACAAAATTGTTTCTCGAAAATACCCTTGATTTGTAAAAATTTCCCAAAATATCATTGATTTGTAAAATTACCAAATTACCCCTGATTTGTAAAGTGGCCAAAATACCCTGATTTGTAAGATGATCAAAATACCCACGGATTGCAAAAAAATTTACCAAAATACCTTTATTTCATGAAATCAACAAGGAACTCTATTTTGAAAATTACGAAAATACCCCTGCAGGATAAATTATGAAGATACCCCTGGGTAGTGAAATGATGAAAATACCCTTACACGAAGAATGTAGGTTCATGGATGTACTTGTATGTTAATGTTTGATGATTGAATGTGTGTGCTCTCTGGAATTAGGAGGTAAACTTGAGACTGAAACTATAGATAGGTTCGAATTCGAAAGAACTACCTTTAAAATTTCTATTCATAAGACTGGTCGTGGTTGACCAGTGGGAAGAACCAATGATTCATAAAATTCTTAATCAGATAAATGCCAATCGGAAGAATGAGTACAAGGGGTCGAGGACGTCCGCCGCGTGGACGCGGTAGGGGCAGGATGACCGTGTCCGAACTAGTAGGGTCTAGCCACGGGTCAGGAAACGAGATGCCGGATATGCCAGCTGTGGAGGGAGAATTCTAGAACCAAGCAGCCGAAGATGATGCGGTATCTCAGGCGATGTTACGGGTCCTTGAGAGAGTTGCTGGGGCAGGCACGGAATTAGGAGCTCAAAAATCCATGTCTGAACGATTTTGAGCCAATGGAGCGGAGGTGTTTAGGGGCGTTTCTGGTGTAGGCCCTAACAAAGCTGAGCATTGGTTGGAAGCGACTGAGTGCATAATGGATGACTTAGATTTCACGATGGAGGAGAAGTTGAAAGGGGTCGTATCTCTTCTCCAAGATGAGGCCTATCAGTAGTGGCTCACGGTAAAGGAGGGTACTGCCGTCGACCGGATTGACTGAGATTATTTTAAGGAAACATTTCAAGGGAAGTATGTTGGGGCCAGCTATGTGGACGGTTAGAGGAAGGCATTTTTGAATTTGGTGCAGGGAAGTAAGTCCGTATCTGAATATGAGGCAGAGTTTCTGCGCTTGAGCCGCTATGCTCAAGGAATGGTGGCAACTGAATATGAACGTTGTGTACGGTTCGAGGATGGACTGCGGAATGAGTTAAGGGTTTTGATAGCACCGCAGCGAGAGAGATTTTGTTATTCTGGTTGAGAAGGTTAAGATAGCTGAGGAGATGAAGTGGATTGAAAGACAAGAAAGGGATAAGGATCGGGGTAAGAATAAAAGAAGTTTTGGGCCATCAGGATCATCTAAAATTTCTTAGAAAATGCCTAGGACTGATGGGCCAACTCGTGCTCCGACGGGTCAGAATCGATCATGTCCTTCATGTGGGAAGGCGACTATGGGGAGTGCAGAAGGAAAGCTGGTGGATGCTTTAGGTGTGGGTGCACATAGCATTTGATTAAGGACTGTCCACAGGTGGATCAAGTACAGCCAACGGGGCGAGGTTCTGATCAAACTAGGAGAGGTGGTCTGCTTAGACCAAGGGGTCGTGGCGTAGCTAGAGAAGGAAATGGGTTTGGTCGGGGTCGTGGAGCACCTGGTAGGGGTGCAGGTAATGTAGACGCGAGGTAGTCGGGTCTAGTTTATGCAGCTTGCTGATGGGAGGATGGTGACGCATCGGATGTTATAATCGGTATGTTTCTTATTATTGATAAACCATTTCTTGCTTTAATTGATATTGGGTCAACCCACTCCTATGTTGCATGTTCGGTATCTGAGACCCTAAGTATAGATTCTGAAACAATTACTAGGAAGATGACGGTGGTTAGTCCCCTAGGAAAATCTAGGGTAGTGGACAAACTATTTAAGGATGTACCCTTAGAAACTCAAGGGGTAGTGTTTCCGGCAGACTTAATGGAATTACCATTTGGAGAGTTTGATCTTATCCTAGGAATGGATTGGTTGACTAAACATCGTGCTAAGTTGGGTTGTGAGACTAAGCGTATGGTGTTGAGTACCCCGAAAGGCGGGGAGGTGGTTGTGTTAGGAGAGGGAAGGAATTATTTGTCCAACATGGTATCTCATTGATTGAAGGTCATTAAGATGATTCGGAAAGGATGCAACGTATTTCTAACTTTTATCAGTGCTTTGGATGCTAAGGAGGTGACTGTCGATGAGGTTCGAACAGTCAAGGATTTCGCGGATGTTTTTTCGGAGGAGTTGCCAGGATTACCCCTGGATCGCGAAGTGGAGTTTGGAATAGAGCTACTTCCGGGTACGGCTCCGGTGTCCATTGCTCCTTATAGAATGGCGCCGAAGGAGCTGGTGGAGCTCAAAGCTCAAATCCAGGAACCTTTGGATTGAGGATTTATTCGACCGAGTGTGTCTCTATGGGGAGCGCCGGCCCTATTCGTGAAGAAGAAGGACGGATCCATGCGTATGTATGTGGATTATCATCAACTGAATAAGTTGACGATTAAGAACAAGTACCCACTGCCGAGAATCGATGATCTGTTCAATCAGCTCAAAGGAGCTTCGGTCTTTTCTAAGATTGACTTAAGATCGGGATATCACCAGTTAAGGGTTAAGGAAGGAGACATTCATAAGACGGCATTTCGGACTCGGTACGGTCATTATGAGTTCTTAGTGATGCCATTCGGGTTGACGAATGCGCCAACAGCATTTATGGATATGATGAACCGGGTGTTTCAACCATATCTTGATCGGTTTGTCATGGTGTTTATCAACGACACCTTGGTTTATTCCAAGTCAGAAGAGGAACATGATGAACATCTTCATGTGGTATTGCGAACTTTGAAGGAGAAGCAATTGTTCGCAAAGTTCAGTGAGTGTGAGTTCTGGCTAAGGGAAGTGACTTTCTTAGGACATGTGGTTTTTGCAGAGGGAATTAGGGTAGACCCTCAGAAGATAGAAGCTGTATTGGATTGGAAACCACCGAAGTTGGCGGCTGAGATCCGAAGTTTCTTGGGATTGGCAGGGTACTACAGAAGGTTTGTTGAAGGGTTCTCATTGATAGCGGCACCTTTAACTAAGTTGTTGAGGAAGGGAGTATCGTTTGTGTGGACCGACAAATAGCAGGGGAGCTTTGAGAAATTGAAGAGAATTCTGACAGAAGCACCGGTGTTAATTTAGCCAGAGACGGGGAAAGAATTTACCATCTACTGTGATGCGTCACACACAGGTTTAAGGTGTCTGTTGATGCAAGATGGAAAAGTTGTTGCATATGCATCTCGACAGTTAAGACCGCATGAGTTGAACTACCCTACGCATGATCTAGAATTGGCGACAGTAGTGTTTGCTCTGAAGATCTGGAGACACTACTTGTACGGGGAGAAGTCAGTTATTTACACTGACCATAAGAGCATGAAGTATCTCCCCACTCAGAAGGAGTTGAATTTAAGACAGAGAAGGTGGATCGAGCTGTTAAAGGACTATGACTGCTCGATTGAGTACCACCCGGGTAAGGCTAACGTGGTGGCAGATGCGTTGAGTCGAAAGGCGATAGCGGATTTAAAGGCGATGTTCGCTCATCTTAGTTTGTATGAAGATGGCATTTTGGTAGCTGAACTTCAAGTAAGACCTATATGGACAAGTCAGATCAAAGAGAAGCAACTTCTGGATGATGTCTTGAGTACTCGAATCCGACAAGTGCAAATTGGTGAAGGAGAGGACTGTAGCTTGAATTGTGATGGAGTTTTGTGTTTCCGGGAGAAAGTCTACATGCTATAGGATGTGGAGTTAAGGCAGATGATTCTGCGGGAGGTGCATAGTAGTCCATATGCTATGCATCCAGGAGGGGTTAAGATGTATTGGGATTTGTGAGAGCAATTCTGGTGGCCAGGTCTGAAGAAAGAAGTAACAGAATTCATGGGTAAATGTTTGACATGTCAGTAGGTGAAGGCGGAACACCAGTTGCCTTCAGGGTTGTTGCAGCCGGTAAAGATTCCGCAGTGGAAATGAGAGAGAATCACGATGGATTTTGTTAGTGGGCTACCCCTTACGCCCATTAAGAAGGATTCGATTTGGGTGATTGTGGATCGGCTGACAAATTTTGCTCACTTCATACCGGTTCATGTTGGCTATTCTCTGCAAAGGTTGGCTAAGTTGTACGTGGCTGAGGTCGTGAGACTACATGGTGTACCTGTGTCGATCATATCTGATAGAGACCCTAGGTTCATGTTACGGTTCTGGAAGGCTCTGCATCAAGCAATGGGAATAAGGTTAGACTTTAGTATCGCTTTTCACCCACAGACTGATGGTCAGTCTTAGAGGGTAATTCAGATCTTGGAGGATATGTTAAGGGGTTGCATCATCAATTTTAGGGGTAGTTTCGAGGAGTATTTACCTTTGGCAAAATTCGCATACAATAACAGTTATCAAGATAGTATTTAGATGGCACCTTATGAAGCGTTATATGGAAGGAGATGTTGTACCCCTACTTATTGGACAGAGTTGGGTGAACGTCAGGTGTTGGGTCCAAAACTATTTTCGAAAATAGAGGAGAAAGTTAAGTTAATTTGGGCTCGATTGAAGGAAGCGTCTGATTGGCAAAAATCTTATGCGGATCTAAAGCGGAAGGAGATGGAATATGCAGTAGGAGATCAAGTCTTTTTGAAAGTATCTCCATGGAAGAAGGTAATGAGGTTTGGACGAAAGGGTAAGTTAAGTTCTCGATTTATTGGACCTTATTGGGTACTGGAATGCGTGGGCACAGTGGCTTATCGATTGGAGTTGCCACCAGAGTTGGAACAGATACATGACGTGTTCCATGTCTCGATGCTAAGACGTTATCATTCTGGTCTATCGCACGTGGTGCCAGTGGAAGAGATTGAAGTAAGGCCAGATTTATCCTTTGAGGAAGAACTAGTGCAAATCCTGGATCGAGACGCAAAAGTGTTGAAAAGGAAGTCCGTCCCTTTGGTGAAGGTTTTGTGGCGAAATCACAGTGCAGAAGAAGCGACGTGGGAGCCAGAGGATGTTATGCGACAAAAGTATCCTCATCTCTTTTGATCAGGTAAATTTCGAGGCCGAAATTTATTTTAAGCGGGTAGAGCTGTAACATCCTGAATTTATGGGCCTGTGCATTTTGTGTAATGTATGCTTAAATATGTTAAATTGAGAATTAGAAGTTCAGTTGGGCTCAAGAATGGGCTGAGGTCTTGACTAAAACTCTGTGTAGACACTTTAGCACTTTAAAAGTAGTCATTTGTGTTTTAAATGACAAATTAGGCTTGTGGCCCAAAGCAAGGAGGCGTCACAAATGAGGAAAGGGGGTGGCATTGTTAATGGATGGTGAGGGCCCAAATTTTGGCTGCTTGGAGCCCAAGTTATAGGGCCAAATTTAGTACTTAAGAGAGGGCTATAGGGGACAGCACAAGGATATTATTTAGGGATTTATTTTATGTTTAAAATAGGTGGATAACTAAAGCTGATAAGGGAGAAAGGAGTTGGAGCAAGTTAAGCCTCTTTTGGATGAATTAATAGATTAGGATAAGGAAAAAAAATAGGAGCTATCCTTGGAAGATTGGTGTTAGCCGAAATTTTGAAGAGTTGGAAGGGGGAAGGGCATTCGGTTTTGGCTTAAGGTGGGTGTGCCGAAATTTGCAAGCCATTATACTCAGTTACTCTTTTTCTTCCTCCTCCTATTTCTTCCCTTTGAAAAGAAAACACCACTCTCCTCTCCCTATCTTTTCTTTTCTTTCTTCCTATGGCTGAAACCTCTCATTCAATTCTCCCAAAAGCCAAAATTACATCATAATTCCCTTCCATAGCTGAAATCTCCAAAGGATTCAGCCTCTTTTCCCGAAGTCTCACCATAGTCGAATCATCATCCCATGGTTGGTAAGATCTCTGACGATTCCCTCTCTGCTATCTCTTTTCTTTCTCATCCTTATTATGAACCGAATCACTTCCTTCATGTCTTAATGGTTGTTCTTATCTTCTCACTCTTCATTCCTAGAAGCCGAATTCTCTCTGGGGTATCTGCTTGTACTGAATTCTGAAGAAAATTGAAGGTAAGTGTTGACTCGTAAGATTTCAATTCTGGCTTTTTAGGGACTCTAGCCGAATGGCTATAAGGAAACTAATCTTAAGTTTTTCTCTTATTTGCAGCATTCTAGGGTTTTAAGAGGAGTCAATCGCATAAATCTCTAAGTCAGAGTTCAGTAACACACAAATCGTGTTACTTTCGGGATTTCAAGGTAAGAAGATCTATTAATTTTGAACAAGTAAATTCGGGTATTTATTAACCCTTGGCCAAATGTAGGGGAGCCCAAATCTTCGTGTTCTTCCGGCTTTTAAGTAAGGTTTTAAACTAAGGGTTGTAGATCCAGATAGTAAGGATATTGACTAAGGGTGTAAAACTACGCGATATCAGGTGTGTAACACTTCTACACCATTTAGATTGCCTGTTAAAATATGTTTATTAATCTGAAATATTCTGTAAAATGCCGAAATCCTAGCATAGCAGATGAAACCCAAGGGGGTAAAAGCGAATCACCGGGTTAGTGATCTCTGTCATTCCTAAGTGAATGCTCTTGTTAAGATGACATATGTGATAAGTATGCTGACTTCTGTGATTACATGGGTTGGGTTTGATGAAAGGGGAAGTGTTCTATTGTAGCGGCTTTTCCCAGGACCTGTTGTAGTGGCTTATGCCATGACCTGTTGACTATGTCACAATTTTGACGATGAGCAGCTAACTGCAGCATGACTGCCATCGAAGGTGTGTAGCATTGTGGGTTGATTGTAGAAATCCCCAATTGTGTGACTGGCAGGTAAGGGTGGTGTGTAGCTGATGGAAACCTAGGATTTGGGCTGGGCTTTGCATATATATATTTTTTATATATTATATTCTGTTATATGTTCTGTGGGGTTAAGGCCCAGATTTAATGGTGCACGAGGGTTGCACACTGAGTCTCGCGACTCACCCTATTATTTAATATCTTTCAGGTAGCACCTAATGCATCGGACCGGGCTAGAGAGGAGCGCAAGATGGCCATGCGAGAGAGTCATTTGATCCAGCAAAAGATTTTACTTAGAAGTTTTATTTTTAATTAATGGGTTTTAAATTTCATTGTAATAAGGCCATGGGCCATTAGCTTTATTTTATTCCGGTTTTATTTTGGGCTTTTACTATTATTAGACGTTTAATTTTTGCCTTTAATTAAGTTGAGGCATGTAACAACTTCAGTTTTTATTTGCCAAGGCATTTTATAAAACTTACTTCTTATATGAATTATTAAATTATTAAGTTTTCCGGTATAAATGTTTAAACCTAATAAATTGTTTTTCAAAAATGTGACATGTTTTATAAAATCTCTTTAGTGACATACCAGATCCAGTTGTAGTGCTTGGGCCGGGTTTGGGGTGTTACAAGACCGGTCTCCCACTGGGAGATTGTGCTTCGATTACGCCATTTCTTCGACATTGAGTTTTTGAGGATCGGTAATTGGGGAAGGGTTAAAGAAGAGAGATATGGAGGGGATAATTCTGAAGAATAGGATGAAAGAAAAGGGATGGAAAGTGGTTGAGAGGAGGGAGGGAGGCGTGGTTTGAATAGACTTTTCAAGTCAGGTGCATTCACACGCCCATGTTTCGTGGGCGTGGCATCTCACACGACCACATCGCATGGCCGTGGTGGGCTTTGTTCGTTTCTCCCACACCAATTCTCATGTCGCCACGCCCGTGTGCGATCAAATAGTGTTGACCACCGTCGCATCGCACGGTCGTGGGATTTTTTCGGTGCCCGTGGGGTGGTGGTTTGAGTCCATGACTCAAAGATTTTATTTGTTCTGACTTGTACCGTCCCTGCCATGTCAGTACGGAGATTTGTAAAGTCACATGGCCACGGCCACGGCTACGGCCAAGGCCGTGTGCAAGGCCGTGTGACCTGGAAATCTGCACTTGGTTAGTTTATAGTTAAGTACTTTAAGGAAAGAATAAGATAAATAAAATAAAGATGAAAAATATTGAAGTTAATGGGGTTAGTACTCGGGTTGTGATAAACCGTAATTATAACATATTTTAATGCAACATTTAATATGCTTTTGGATGATTTATCCCTTGATTTATGTAAAAATGTGCTTTTAATCCTTTCTTTTCATATCTTATACCCAGGAAAGCACCCGAGGATGAAAAGAACATAAAATGGGCCCAAAACGGAATAAATGGGCCATATCACGAAATCAACACGGCCTGGCCCAAATCCAACACGATCGTGCCTCACCGATCACCTAGAACACGGCCTGAACCTCGACTTACACGACCGTGTCTCAAATAAGAAATCAGAACACGACTTGAAGTCGATCCACACAGGTGTGTGTCATGGCCATGCCCCTGTCGCTGGAACGAGCAATTTCAGTCAGAAAAGGATACTTAGGGAGAAAGAATCGCATTCCAAGGAGCCTATATATATCCCCTAAGTGCTACCATTGAAAGGGCGTCGAGCTAGGCCAACGAGCCAAGCCAGAAAGGTCAAAATTGTGGGAATCACTCGAAGTTAGCCAGTTGATCCATCCCAAGAAGCCAGAATTATACTCAAGACGGCGGAACTCTCCTTCAATTCCTTTAGGGAGTTTTAGGGATTTCTTATGTTTTGTTTTATCTTTTCTCTTGAGATGTTTTCTTATTTAGTTATGAACTAAATCCCTCAGATACGTGAAAGGGATGAAATCTAGATAAATCTTATTATTTGACTTTTCAATTATATAATAAATACTTAGTTTGTTCTTAATTATGCATGCTTAATCCAAATCTGATGTGCTTAGGTGGAGGAGGAATAGACCTTGCTTAAGAGTAGATCTAGCATAATTAAGCGGAGTTGATCGAATGCCTAGAGATAGGGTTACGAGATTTTGCCGGATTAGGGTGAAACCTTATATAGGAATCCGTAGATTGATTTATTGCTATTCTAGGGGGTTATTATAAAAGAACGAGAGTTCCACTAATTAACCTAGGGTTAGACGTTATTTGCCTCGAGAAAGGGTTTAATATACGTTAGGGAGTCTTACGGATCAAGCTAAGTAAATAAATCATATGATTCAGGGTTAGATAACAAGTGAAGTCTAGGTGGATTCTTCTTGAGGGTATCGTCGTGCTCAATTGAGTTTTTCTTCAAGTTATTTCCCAATTCGTTCTTTTTGTCTTTGTCCTTAGCTTAGTCGTCATTAATTTAGATTAAAACAACTTCACTTTATTTTTAAGGCTAAATAAAAAAAAGAAAGCTAGTATTAATACTTTTAGTTCCTTTGGGTTCGACATTTCGGTCTTGCCTAAGCTATACTACTGTTCGATAAGTACACTTGCCTTAAATTGTTGTCAGAGTTAGTTTCTAGGTTCGATCACATTTTCTTTATAAATTTTAAAGCTCTGATTTCAGCGATCAGGTTGCCTCCTGAGAAGCGCTCGTTTATAGTTTTAAGCTAGACTCTCCTCTCATTTGTATATTTATGGTGGTATGAGGAGTTGAAAGTCCTTCCTCGTGCTAGCAGTTACATTATCATGATAGAGTTTAAGTCGAGAAGCATTTTTTTAAAGTGCCGGACATAGGGTTACTTACCTCGACTGTTCCATACGGAAAAACATCGATTACCTTGAAAGGGATTTCCTTTCTGGTGCTTGGATCAGGAGGGGACACTCGTGGATCTGTTTTATCTAGTAATAACTGATCTCCCATTTTGAACTTGTGTTTCTCGTAGGGTGGCTTTGGTTTTGCTTTGGGTATCCCTAGTTCTTTTTTAACCTCCGTCTTCCCCTCTTTTATTTCATCGATCTGAATCTGTTGTTCCTCATATTATTTCTTTGTTGGCACAGGGTTCAGAATCAGGATCATGCTATGGTGTTTCCTGAAAAGAAGGGTTAACCGACTGGTTATCACTAGAATTTACCTTCTCACCTTGGTTATTTGATGTTCTAGATGAATCGAGGGCTTGAAGAGTAAATGTCTCGTCACCTACACAGAGTATAAGTTTGCCTGAATCAACATCGATTTTAGTTCTGGCAGTTGCTAAGAATGGTCTTCCTAAAATTAGGGGGATCGTGTTGTCCTCATCCATGTCTAAGACGACAAAATCTACCAGGAATACGAATTTATCAATTTTCACAAGTACATCTTCAATTATACCCCTAGGAACTCTAATAGTTTTATCAGCTAATTGAATACTCATCCTAGTTTGTTTGGGTTTCCCTAGACCTAGTTGTTTAAACAATTTATAAGGCATGACATTTATGCTTGCCCCTAAATTAGCTAACGCATTATCAATAGATAAACTACCAGTCAAGCATGGAATTGTAAAACTCCCTGGATCTTTTAATTTCTGTGGCAGCTTGTTTTGCAGCATTATTGAGCACACTGCATTCAGTTCCACATGCGATTCCTCGTCTATCTTCCGCTTATTTGTCAATAGCTTCTTTAAAAATTTCCTGGAATCTGACATCCGCAAAATAGTCAGTACCTCTTCAAGGTTCGGGTTCTTTTCCTGTGGGTAGGGCTGTTATTGGAAGTTTTGGGAAGGTTGTTGCCTTTGATTTCTTTGACCGCTCCATGAGAAATTGGGGTGGTTTTTCCAACCTGGATTATAAGTATTACTATAAGGGCTATTGCTAGAACGGAAATTGTTACCCATATAGTTCATTTGTTCACTCTCCATGCCCTGTCTGTAGGGTGGGTACTCAGGATTCGCAACTCCTTCACTTGCCTCGCATTGCATAACTGGATGTGCCTACGAAGAACCATTGAAACTATCAAATTTTTTATGTAGCAATTCTACCTTATTTGATAGTGTGATCACTGCATCAATGTTGAAAGCTCCAGCTGCTTTGGCTGGCCTTGTCCTTATAACTTGCCACTAATAGTTATTTAGTGACACCTCCTCTATAAACTCGTAGGCTGCTTCAGGAGTTTTGTTGTTCAGGGTTTCGCTGGTAGCTAAATCAATTAATTGCCTTGTTGAAGGGTTTACACCGTTGTAAAAAGTTTGGACCTGTAGCCACAAAGGTAATCCATGGTGTAGGCACCTCCTCAACAATTCCTTGTCTCTCTCCTATGCATCGTAAAGTGTCTCTAAATCTATCTACACAAAAGAAGAGATATCATTCCTCAATTTGGCCATTTTGGCCGGTGGAAAATATTTTAATAAAAATTTTTTGGTCATTTGGTCCCATGTAGTGATTGACCCTCGTGGAAGAGAATGTAACTACTATTTAGCCTTATTTCTCAGGGAAAAGGGAAATAATCGAAGACGGATGGCATCATCAGAAATGCCATTTCTCTTGAAGGTATCACAGAATTTTAGAAAATTCGCTAGGTGTGTGTTAGGATCCTCATCCTGCAAACCATCAAACTAAACAAACTATTGTATCATCTGTATAGTGGTAGGTTTCAGTTCAAAATTATTTGCAGCAATAGTAGGCCTAACAATACTAGATTCAGTTCCTGTTAGACTAGGTTTAGCATAATCATACATAGTACGTGGAGCATGATGTTTGGCCATCTCTGGAGGTAGCGAGTTTTTTCAGCCATCTCTTCCGTGGTATTTATTTCGACTTCTTGCTTTTTTTCTTTGTAGTTTAAGCATCACCTTATTTCTCTGCGATTTCTACGAATGGTACCTTCAATATCACTGTTGTAAAGCAGGGGTCCTGTTGGGTCCCTTCTAGTCATAAACTGGAGGTACCTAAAAGGAGTAAAAGAAAATTTAGCAAAGTAAAAAAAAAATAAAAAAAATAAAAAATGGCTAAAGTAATAAAAATTAAGCTTTCTTGATATTTCAGTTCCCTAGCAACGACGCCAAAAACTTGATCGTGTCTGTCGAGTCTTAAAATTTATAAAAAGAATGACGAACCTTATACCTACTACATTTTATTCTCTCTATCAGAGAGCTCTCAATGCAAGTACGTGTCATGTTTTTGAAATTTATAAGTTTTGCTTCTATTAATATCTTTGAATTTATGTTTTGTGACTATTATTGCAGATACATGAGGAAGGCCAAAAGTTCTGTTATAAATCGATGCTACGGTAGTTGTTGTTTATGGAGGTGCACCTATTAACAGGTACTTTTCCATCCTTCCTATTTCCTTTCATTTTAACCCTCATTATTTGTTTTTACATTAATTAGCACTACCTAATACAATAGTGCTATAATATCAACTCTTAGAAAAGAAAAATATTGTACTCTAATTTTGCTGGTCAGAGTGAAACTATATGTTTTATTTGCTCTTAGGGCAATAAAATTGATTTCTTTGGCATACTTTTGTTATTTAGTTTGTTGGTTTTCAATCATGTTTTATGTTCACTCTTAACTTTAAGGTTTAGACTGTTGCTATTCAAGCTTTTGATTTTTTGTGCATGCAGAAAATGGCCTCTGATTTTCTTACAAAATATATTTTCATGGCTATGAACCAAGTTGGATCTAGCACTGATTTGGTTGTACAAGAGAGTAGAATTTTTTCATGAATCTGACGAAAGAAGTCACCGTATGGACCTTCTCCATGCTTAGAAAGCAAATAGTGTCCAAGGCAAGGAATTTGTAACATCCCAAAAATCGGGGTTAGTAGAATTGGGTTTGTGAATTAAGAGAGAGTGATCATGCCTTAAACCCTAGTATGTGACACGCTTTGTTTTTTAAAATAAATATTTAAAATTATATTAAGAATAAGTTATTGGTTTGATGGTTAAACATGAGTGAATTTATTCTTGAGGTCTTAACTTCAATTCCCTTTCCATGTAAATACTTTAATTTTTTTTGAAAAAAAAAACCCTTTGTCTTAATGTGTGGGCCATACAAGCCTAGTTAACCTAGGTATAAATATTAATTTTTTTACTAATAATCAGCCTTTAATCCTCCTCCTCATTTCCCTAGCCATTCATCTCCTCCTCTCCTTCTCTATGATTTTAATTTTTTTTTCCTTTCCTCCATTGTTGACATCGCCTACACCTAGTTTTACCATCTCTTTCTTTTTTTTTTCTTTTTCTTTTTGCCACAAGATTTGTTAACATATTCTCCACCATATTGCTGTCATTTTTCCTCATTAAAATCAACCCCAAATTTGAAATCTTGAACTCCAAGATCGATCTCGAACATTGTCAAGAAAGTGTCATTGTCGTTTCTCTAGACTAATTAGGGTAAGGTCTCTTCTCTCTTCAATTTCTTATTTAATCTTGTCCATTAAAAACTTAAATTTTCAGATTTGGAATTTGGGGGGATTTTAAATGATTTCAAAAGTATTTTTCCAGAATTTAATGAGATCTCAAACCCTTTTAAAATTCAGCCCCAATTTTGGCCACCATGGGCGGTGGTAAGTGCGCCTATGTGCAAGAAAGGGGGTTATTTTGTTTTGTGGTTCTGGCCTATATTTTTCAAGCATTAATTTGAGTTCTTGAACCCTCCTAATCAGCTTTTAAACCCATTTCAATTAGCGAAAAATGTTCTTGCCCGATTGGCAATTCGGTTCCCACAAATCGTGAAACGTAAGTGCAATTAAGGGTAACTAGTTTGTTATTTCGACATAGTTGTTGGGTAAAAGTTATGAATT
Organism: Gossypium bickii; assembly: GCA_025503065.1. Classification (NCBI taxonomy): domain Eukaryota; kingdom Viridiplantae; phylum Streptophyta; class Magnoliopsida; order Malvales; family Malvaceae; genus Gossypium; species Gossypium bickii. Next base: position 24,145,322 of record CP106712.1, read on the forward strand.
GATTAAATGAAGGAATTTAATCATTAATTAGCTATAGATTTTCCAGTATATTATTGAATTAGGTGCTGACCCAAACGTCCCAAATCATTCGTAAAGGCGAAGAAAGATTGTACGTACGGTTTGCGTTGATACAGTGTAAGAAATCTAACTAGTTTGGATTCATAAAATAGTTCTAATTTTAGTGATTGGTTTGAACTCATAAGTGGGTTTTTTGGGGCTCTTTTAATGGTAAATTGATTGAATTTATACTGAATTTTGGTTTAGGTTCGTTTAAGAAATTATTAAAGAAAATTGGAATATTTGCTAGTGTGTTGCAGGGAAACGAAAAATAAGGTGTGCATCCTTAACTCATTAAATTGTTTGAAAATGTTAAATATCATGTTAAATATGATAAATTAGCTTGCTGATTGGATTGTCTTCATAGTCAAATTATTGACTTCATGAGTGGCCAAACCAGATATGTTTCGAGCCTTAAAATTTTGACATGTTGGCAAAATTGCTATTTTGATACTATGGATGTTTGATTGAGTTCGTAATTGCATATTTGAGTTATGAGATATAAGAATGTTTGACTCAATGATATAATGTGTTGAGATATTAAGCTTATGTATGATTTAAACGCATGAGATATTTATTATATTGTGTGCTGAAAAGGGTGTTATTTATGCACGATGAAAATTCGTAAAATATGTGAAATTGAACAATATTGATTGATACCAAAACAATGGTAATTTGAAAGTTTGGAACACTGTTTCTATTTACTGAAAGTATGTGATTGTTGAGGACATGCTGAGCATGTCAAATGAATGTGAAAAGTATTGGGATATGATTATTTATGAGATTATGTGACATATTGCATATGCATTGGGTTGGGATTTTGTAGTTGACGAAGGAGTTCCATGGAGTACTAGTGGCATTTTAAGTCGCATTATTAGTAGTAAGTGCACTGCACCTAGAGTGCCAAGAGAAATGGCGATTTATCGCATTTTTACTAGCAGCTTGTCCGCATTATTAGTGGCGGAATTTTCTGCATACTGTTATTGGTGGTTTTAACCACAATGGGCTTAAGCCTATAATGTTTTGGAGTTTGGATGATGGGTTTTGGAGATCTCGTAGTGTGTAGCAGATGGTATGGGTAGGAACCTTTTTGGATTGCATCATGTCCACGACATATTCAAAAGTTATTTATTTATGCTACGCATTGTATTTTGTTGTATTGAATGGTATCGAAATTAATGATTTTTACTCGAATAAATGATGACCTATGCTCATACACCGTTTCACATCAATTTGATAACAACTATGTAATGACATGAAATTCCTATGATGGTTCTATTTTCTTCTATTAATGCTAATATGTTTCATTGTATTTGATGTTTTTGCTCGTTTAAATAATTATTTGACTCGCACTAAGCTTTCATAAGCTCACCCCCTAATAGTGTCTAACTTTTTAGGTAAACCTCAAAATTAGAACCAGACTCAGCATCCGGTGAATCAACTTGGACCTCGGATTATTATTATTTAATTAAGTATTATTAAGTCTTATTGGCTGTGGCTTGTAATTTTTAATTATTTCTGGTATGTGGCTTAGTAACTTTCCTTTTGGGGATTTTTACATGCATGGATTACTCAAGCATAATAACCGGATAATGCATGATATCGGGCTTAAGTAAAATTTGATAGTGTTCCCTAGTTTCCACTACATTGCAAAGGAAATGTTTTTGAAACGCAAATCGATAAGACACCTAATTTTCCAAAATGACTTGAAAAATAGTTTTTCTACTACATTAGTTTAACTTTGAGTTTATTTTAAAGAAGAGCAACAAGCAAACAGTTTCTCTAAAACAACATTGTCAACAATAAAATGAATCCTAAGCATACACGACCTAATGAATGAATGCTTTTAAGCTAACTCAAAGTACAACTATAGTTTTCTCTAAAATGAGTTTATTTAAAGTCTTAAAAAGTAACGTAAGTTAGCTTAACTATTTCAGTGGCTAATGTAGCCTTCATAATCTAGCCATAAAGTAGCGTAAGTTAGCTTAGCCATTTCGGTGGCTAATGTAGCCTTCTTAATCTAGCCATAACATCTAAGCCGGGTTTGGGAGGTTACATGTAGTGGTACCAGAGCCTTGGTTCAAAACCTTAGACTGAGTTTTTGAATCTACTTAAGTAATTCTGCATGCATGCATACATGAAAAAGAGGAAATTTGGGAAAAACAAGCCACAAAGAATTTTGAAAATGATATTCTACAAAGAAAATTAGGTCCGAGACTCCGATGTCAATTTCTATAGAAAAGATGGTATTAAGTTATAGGTAAACACTTGAGGTGTATTACTATAGACATAGAATTGAAATAGTTGGTATTTAATTTTTCTTTGAAACTGTAAGATAGGAATTGTGCCTAACCCTAAGAAAACTGGCATCGTGATTGCGCCTACTTCTAAAGGTGAAAACCAGGAGGATAGGGATGATGCATTGTCTGTCCCAAGCGATATTAGGAGTTTTAGAAAAGGTTTTCAAGATTATGGTTGAAAGGACTAATATGGAGGGAGAGACTAAACGCTTGGAGTGCAAAAGAAAGGAAAAGAATAAAGCTTAGTAAAGGAGAAAGTCTGCTTCCACTAGACCAAATCCGTGAGCTTTAAAGAGGGGAAAATGAGTCAGACCTCAACACAAGGTTGTAGTAATTATTACTAAAAAAACTATTAGATTAGCTAGGATTCCGATTTGTAGATATTGTGGTAAGCGTAATCTAGTAGATTTTCTATCAAAATTGGGAATTGGGGTGGAGGAATCTATTAGTGATGTTTCCCTAATTAGATATGCAAAATATATGTTGGGAATTTAAGGAGACGCATTGTTTGGAATTGTGTTGGAATTAGAGTTGCGCAATGAAAACTTGGTGGCCTGGTTTGAAGGAAAAGGGTTAACGGATTTTGTTACCAAGAAAATTTTGAGGACGAAATTTCCTTAAGGAGGGAAGAATTGTAACATCCCAAAAATTGGGACTTAGTAGAATCGGGTTTGTGAATTGAGAGAGTGTGATCATGCCTTAAACCCTAGTATGTAATATGCCTTGTTTTTTAAAATAAATATTTCAAATTATATCAAGAACGAGTTATTGTTTTGATGGTTAAAAATTAGTGAATTTATCATTGAGGTCCTAACTTCAGTTCTCTTCCCATACAAATAATTAATTTTTTGACAAAAACCCCTTGTTTTAATGTGTGGGCCATCCAAGCCTAGTTAACCTAGGTATAAATATTAATTTTTTACTAATAATCAGCCTTTAATCCTCCTCCTAATTTCTCTAGCCATTCCTCTCCTCCTCTCCTTCTCTTTGATTTTATTTTTTTTTCTTTCATCCATTATTGTCGTCGCCTATACCTAGTTTTACCATCTCTTTCTCTTTTTTTTCCTTTTTCTTTTTTTCGCAAGATTTGTTAACATATTCTCTACCATATTTCTATAATTTTTCCTCATTAAAATCAGCCCCAAATCTAAAATCTTTAACTCTAAGATCGATCTCAAACATTGCCAAGAAAGTGTCATTGTCGTTTCTCTCAACTAGCTTGGGTATGGTCTCTTCTCTCTTCAATTTCTTAATTAATCTTGTGCATTAAAAATAAAAATTTCTAGATCTAAAATTTGATGGATTCTAAATGATTTCAAATTTATTTTTCCAGAATTTAATGAGATCTCAAACCGTTTTAAAATTTAGCCGCAATTTTGGCCACCATGGGTGGTGATGTGTATGCCTATGTGCAAGAAAGGGGGCTATTTGGTTTCTTGGTTCTTGCCTACATTTTTCCAGCATTAATTTGAGTTCTTGAACCCTCCTAATAAGTTTTTAAACCCATTTCAATTTGGGAAAAACATTCTTGTTTGATTTTCCATTCGGATCCCACAAATCGTGAAGCGTAAGTGCAATTAAGGGTAACTAGTTTGTTATTTCGACATATTTATTAGGTAAAGGTTATGAATTGATTAAATGAATGAATTTAATAATTAATTTTCTACTTTTTTTCCAGTATATTATTGAATTAGGTGCTAACCCAAACGTCCCAAATCATCCGTAAAGGCGAAGAACGATTGTACGTAAGGTTTGCATCTGTACATTGTAAGGAATCGAACTAGTTTGGATTCATAAAATAGTTATAATTTAAACGACTGGTTTGAACTCATAAGTGGGTTCTGGGGGCTGGTTTAATGGTAAATTGATTGAATTTATACTGAATTTTGGTTTAGGTACGTTTAAGGAGTTATTAAGGAAAATTGGAAGATTTGCTAGTGTGCTACGAGGAAGCGAAAAATAAGTTGTGGGTCCTAAACTCATTAATTTTTTTTGAAAATGTTAAATATCATGTTATATATGATAAATTAGCTTGTTGATTGGATTGTCTTCATAGCTAAAGTATTGACTTTGAGAGTGATCGAACCAGGTATGTTTCGAGCCTTAAAAGATTGACATGTTGGCAAAATTGCTAGTTTGATACTATGGATGTTTGATTGAGTTTGTAATTGCATATTTGAGTTGTGAGATATGAGAATATTTGACTCAATGATATAATGTGTTGAGATATTAAGCTTATGTATGATATAAAGCATGAGATATTTGTTATATTCTGTACTGAAAAGGGTGTTATTTATGCACAAAGAAAATTCGTAAACCATGTGAAATTGAACGATATTGATTGATACCATCACAATGGTAATTTGGAAGTTTGGAGCACTGTTTCTATTTACCGAAAGTATGTGATTGTTGAGGACATGCTAAGCATGTCAAATGAATGTGAAAAGTATTGGGATATGATTATTTATGAGATTGTGTGACATATTGCATATGCAATGGGTTGGTATTTTGTGGTTGACGGAGGAGTTCCATGGAGTACTAGTGGCATTTTAAGTCTGCATTATTAGTAGTCGGTGCACTGCATCTGGAGTGCCGAGGTGAATGGCGATTTATCGCATTTTTACTAGCAACTTGTATGCATTATTAGTGGAAGAATTTTCTGCATATTGTTATCGGTGGTTTTAACCACAACAGGCTTAAGCCCATAATGTTTTGGAGTCCGGATGATGGGTTTTGGGAAACTCGTGGTGTGTAGCAGATTGTATGGGTAGGAACCTTTTTGCATTGCATCATGTGCATGACATATTCGAATGTTATTGATTTATGCTACGCATTGTATTTTATTTTATTTAATGGTATCAAAATTAATGATTGTTACTCGAATGAAGATGACCTATGCTCATACACCGTTTCACATCAATTTGATAATGGTTATGTAATGTCATGAAATTCCTATGATGGTTCTATTTTCTTTTGTTAATGCTAATATGTTTCACTGTATTTGATGTTTTTGCCCGTTTAAATAATTATTCGACTCACATAGAGCTTTTCATAAGCTCACCCCCAATAGTGTTTAACTTTTTAGGTAAACCTCAAATTTAGGACCGGACTCGGCATTCGTAGAATCAACTTGGACCTCAGATTATTATTTTTTAATTATGTATTATTAAGTCTTTATTGGCTTTGGCTTGTAATTTTTAATTATTTCTGGTCTGTGGCTTGGTAACTTTTCTTTTGGGATTTTTGCATGCAAGGATTACTCAAGCATAATAACCGGATAATGCTTGATATCGAGCTTAAGTAAAATTTGATAATGTTCCCTAGTTTCCACTATATTGCAAAGGAACTGTTTTAGAAAAACAAATCGATAAGGCACCTAATTTTCCAAAATGGCTTGAAAAATGGTTTTTCCGCTGCATTAGTTTAACTTTGAGTTTTTTTTTTTAAAGAAGAGCGACAAGCAAACAATTTTTCTAAACCAACACTATCAACAATAAAATGAATCCTAAGCATACACGACCTAATGAACGAATGCTTTTAAGCTAACTCAAAGTACAACTATAGTTTTATCTAAAATGAGTTTATTTAAAGTCTTAAAAAGTAATGTAAGTTAGCTTAGCCGTTTTGGTGGCTAATGTAGCCTTCTCAATCTAGTTATAACGTCTAGGCCGGGCGTGCGAAGTTACAGTATTATTGATTTGTAATTCTAGTACACATTCTAATGATGTTAATGGAAATTCCTATATGACTCAGATTAGATGTCCTTGTAAATGATTTGCCTTCTCTATGATTTTGTGAATTTGATTGTAGTTTCCATTTTGTTTAACATTTTAATCTTATTCTTGCAGTAAGCTCATACATTAAGCTTTTGTTGAAACAAAAAGGCATTTGATTCGTTGGAACATTGGCTATGCATGAATGATTTTCCTACAACTACCATTCACAGTCATAGATCCCTGCATGCAAATATGTATTTTTCTGTTTACTTTTCCTATTCTTAATTCACGCTACTTATATTTAATTTAATTGTTAGTCTTATGGATAGAAGAGTATTTAAACCATAAAATATTTGCTTTTGGCTTATAGGTTTGCCTAGCTTTATATTTTTAGTTAGGATAAGTTACTGCTAATATGGCATGGTATTTAATAATAAATAAATTGATAAACTTACATAAAACATGCAGCCAAGGAAGTAAAGTTTTTGTGGATGCCTAAGTTGGAATTTTTCATTCTCCTGGAAGGGAATATAAGGCTTGACCAAAATAGAAAAATGATTACTAAGCTAGTTCATAAGCTTTATTATGTAATAGACATTTTTTTTTTGGTGATTGTTTTAAAAGATTAAGCTTGCTTATTTTTATCTTTGCTTGTGGGTTTATGCAACCATGATATTACAATCCTAAGTTATGAATCAAGTCACTAGACAATTTGTAGAAAAATCATTTGACTCATCGGGTTTTCCCCTTATTTTGTTTCTTTTACGTGAACTTATGAACTTATAATGAACAAGTGGAACTCATCGAAGGCAATTCCAAACTTCTTAAAAGAAAGTGTCACATCCCAAAACTAGGTTAGAGGAAATCGGGTTAGTGAAACCAAGAGTGGTTACGTCCGGCTTGTGAGTTAAAATTGTGAAAAATGTTATCAAGTAAATTGGTTTGGTTCAGTGCATAAGTGCTCTAGATGTGTATTTGAGGTCTTGTGTTCAAATCTCTCTCTATTAAATTTCTATTATTTTTGTCCTAATCCTATCCCTAAATCACATGGCATAAATAATATTTGCGCTCAATTGATGAAAATAATGGGCCTATTGGTTCAGTGGTAAGGCTTCAACTTACCTTCTGTCTTGTATTTGAATATATGGATGAGTATCAGGTAGTGGGGTTGTGGCTAGTTTGAATTAGTTTGAATTTTCATTATTTTTGTTTTTTCTTCTTTCTATTCTTTCTTTCTTTATTTTGTTTTGTTTTGTTTTTGTTCTTCAAAATTTCATTTGTAATTTTGTTTTTTTTTTCCTTACCCTTTTTCCCAAAGATAGCTATCGTTCAAAGCTTTTCTCTTTTATTCTTTCTCTTTTGATCAGAATTCAGTGCATATTTGAGGTTGGGTAAGTCTTTATTTATTTATTTATTATTGATGTTTCTTGTGTTTTTTCTTAAGTGCTTTGCAAAGAAAGTAATTTTTTTTATGAAACTATTTATGCTTTGATGCAAATAGGAAAAGATCGTGGAATGGTAAAACCTTCGGCAAACTAAGTTCTCAATTTAAGTCGCTGTTACGTTTGAGGGTAATTAGTTCTGCCATGTAGGAGTTGTTTTTGTTTTGTAATTAAAAGTTCTCTTGACATTGGTGTTATCAATTCGATCAATCGGGGTTAGCAAAAAAATTGTGTTGATTAATATGTGTGATCATTCGTTAATCTTCATCGAGAGAAAATTAGGTGTGTGACACTAACCCAAAAACGTGATTAGAACTCGAAAAAACCCAATAAAAAGTGTTTGTTCTAGATTCCAGTGAAGAGGAGGTGAGTCGCTAGGACTGCTTAAGTACCAAGCTCTCCTTGAATCCATTCCTAGACATGCGTATGCCTGTTGCCACACCCTAACCCATCGACTCGTTCACGGGTTTGTTTGGATAGATTAAGTCTTATGAATTTAAAGAGTTGTTTAAGCCTAAAGTCCATCAATGTCTAATATACCAGCCTACATCCACCAAGCCCATCAAGCCCAACATGTATATCACAACAGAAGTTAGAATACTTACCTACGTAGATCGGGTGCCGGTAGACTCGAAGGCCATATCTCAACCCCAAAGCATTTTTCCCAAATTTACATCAAATTTTCAAAACACTACTAGACCCATTTCACAGCCCGAGTTTTGAACTGGGCTCTGATACCAAAATGTAACACCCTAAACCCGGCCCATAAGTTTCGACCAGATCTGGTATGCTACGGGTTGTACATTTAAAACTTTTGCTAAGTTGGCTTTAGAAAATCATAAGTTAATTACACAAAATTTGAATAAACAAGCGACTTTTGTAAAGAAAACCTTGTATTATTATTATTTCGTATATTTAAACCTGTGACATGGTTTCATAAGTTGCAGATATTAAAAACTACTAGATGAAGGTAAACTATGGGGCCTTATTACATAAATATTCCCAAAATATAAAAAAACTTAAAGAAAACCAGAAATAATCTATAGAAGTAAAACTTGATGGCTCCTCGAGTCTGTCTCGGCTCCCATGTCCATGATCTACTGCTCATTTGAAAGAGTAGAGGAAAATGAAAGGGTGAGTCACCAAGACTCAGTGTGTAAATCCCGAAACACAATGACCTAAGGCCCACAAACACATTATGAGCCCTGGCCCATACATAAAGGCAACAATCATAACCACATGATAAATAATAAATGATGCATAGCCCAGCCCAACTTAGAATTCCATCCTCTACACACCAACCCGTACCAACCATCACACCTTGGGGATTTCTACAATCAACCCTCCATCCACTACACACCATAACGACAGCTGTACTGCCTATTCCTATTATTCAGGAGTCATTAAACGTGGCATAGCCACCGATCACTATGTGACCTCATAATATAACGTGGCTCAGCCACCGATCACTATTGTGACCTAATTCTAGATTTTGTGGTTTAACCACTGATCACCAAGTGACCTATCATGCACTTCCCCTTCATTATCATAATCCCACCCCATGCATACACACATAAAGAAAACATCATACAGGCTTTCATATATTTCGATACACATAGAGATTTCTATGATTACGTACCTGGCATCCTTGCCTAACCCTTTTAGGGTTTCATTCGACTGTCTACACAGCCTCTTTCCAGCTATTTAGCCCATAACATATATATATAGACATACATACAGGTTTAATAGTGTGTTAGAGATCTACACACCTGATTATCGTTAGAACAAGACTTTCTACGTCGACGCTATCAGTAGTCAACACAGCTGCTATCTGCCCAATATGTTGTCCAGAGGCTGGTAACAAAACATTAGGTTAAGGCACGACTAATGAAGAGAAAACGATTGATCATCTTAAAGAGAATTGAAATCCTTACCTAGAAATCCTGAAATTAGAGATTAGCAATTTTCGGCTTTAAGATCTAAACGATCGGGTTTGCTTCAAATCCTGGAATGCTGCCCAAAACACAAAAAGAGAGAAATATTAGCCTCAATCGATAGCCTTAACAAACCAAGTGGCCATTCGACCATTTTTCCTAAAAACTGAAAGAAATCTAATGGAATAGCAAGAGTCGACACTTACCTCAACACAGGGAATTCGACTAACACTTGAGAGGAGATTCGGTAATCAGAGAAAAACTATGGAGATTTCGGCTTTATAGAGAAATCAGCACAAGAGGAATAAAATGAAGAAGAAAGTCAATTAAGAGATTTCGGCTTTTAGAAGAAAGAAGAGAAAGATGGCTTAAGAAAGTTTTCAGCTTTTTGAAAGAAAGTTGACAGAAATTGCAGAGGGAAAGACTGAGAATTTCGACACAAAGAATGAAGAAAAAGGTAGGGTTCAAATGCTAGAATTGGTGAGATATCTCCCCCCTATTTATAGAGAATTTTGGTACTTAACTATCAAAACCCAAAAGTGCCCTTCCTGATAACTAACAACTAATCCAATAGTAGGAGAAATTTCGGTACCCCTCCAAGAGATGGAAATTCAGCCAACACTGCACTCAGCAGATAATTCCTACCTTTTCTCCTCTATCTTAATCCATTCACACCTTCAGAAGAAGCCTACATAACAATACCTCTTCCTTCCTTTATCAGTTAAGTTATAATCCATATTATCCATATTATCCATCAATTATTCTTCCTAATTTTAAGCATTCTAACTGACTCCAACTCTGCTCTCCCTTGACGCCAAAATTAATTAAAATAGATGGGTAATGCAACTCGAACTTTGGACCTCAATTGACGCCAACTTCCTTCCTCTTAGTGGCGCCATTTTGCCACTAGGCCACAAGCCCATATTGTGTTTTAAAATACAGCTAATATCTTTTATGCCCTAACTTAACAAGCTTTCCACTAAAGTGTTCAAACAAGAATTTTAACTACAGCCTCGGCCCAAACCTGAGCCCATTCTGAACCCCTAACACTCACATTAAACATAACCACAGATTAAATGCATAGGCCCAAAAATTCAGGATGTTACAATTCTTCCCTCCTTAAAGAAATTTTGTCCTCGAAATTTTTAACTATAGGAACAGTCGTACAACCTAACCTACAACACTATGCTCACGCTGCGCACTTTGATTCCAAGACCCATCTAACCAGCAACTCCTGAATCTGCGCTTTCAATTCCACCAACTCCTTTGGTGCTATCCTATATGGAGCAATAGATACTGGTGCTATTCCCGGAAGAAGATCGATACCAAACTCCACTTCACGATCCGAGAGTAATCCCGGAAGCTCTTCTAGGAAAACATCAGGAAATTCCTTCACCGTCCTAACGACCCCAACAGTTAGTTCCTTGGCTTCCAGAGCTTGAACAAACATTAAAATTGCCTCGCATCCTTTTCTCACCATCCTTTCTGCTCTTAAGGCAGACACCACATTTGACAAACAGTTCCCCCTTTCACCTATCACCCCCACTTCGCCACCTTCGGGAGTTTTTAACACCATACGCTTGGTTGCACAATCCAAATTTACTTGATACTTCACTAACCAATCCATTCCTAAGATCAAATCGAACTCCTCAAACGGCAGTTCCATCAGATTAGCCCAAAAAGCTACCCCTTGAACTCATTCTACCGACTCGCATTTATCTGATTAGAAATTTTATGAATTTTTAATTTCTTTCACTGATTAACCACGAACAGTCTTATGAGTAGTAGTTTTAAGAGTAGTTCTTTCGAATTCGCAATTATATCTACAATTCAGTCTCAAGTTCGCATCTCCTAGTTCTAGGAAGCACATACATTCAATCATCAACCATCAACATACAAATAGCATCCATGAACTCCCGTTCATCACATAAGGGTATTTTTGTCATTTCACTACCCAGGGGTTTTTCCGTAGTTTTGCCCTACAGGATATTTTCCAAAATAAAGTACCTTGGTGATTTCCTTCGAATTAGAGGTACTTTGGTACTTTTTTTTTTACAAAATGAGGGTATTTTGGTAATTTCCTCAAAATAGGGTATCTTGGTTTTTTTTAAAGCAGGGTTACTTTGGAAAATTTAATTTTTGCAACTCGGGTTACTTTTGTAAGTCGAGAGGTTTTCAGGTAAATTTGCAAAACACGGGTATTTTATAAAATCACGATTGTTTTTGAAATTTTCACAAACCAATGGTATTTTGGAAATTTTGCCAACTGGGGTGTTTCAGTAATTTCACAAATTTTGGTAGTTTTACAGTTCTGGGGTATTCTGGGAAATTTTCACAAACCAAGTGTATTTCGGAAGTTTTACAAGACTTGGGGGTATTTTAATTGTGAAATAGGGTGGCTGGTCCCTTTCGGGTTTTAATTATATATTCTGGCCCGTCAACAAATCCCCGTGGCTAAGGTGAACAGTCACTATGCACCAGGTAGGATTCCAGCGAAGAGGAGGTGAGTCGCTAGGACTGCTTAAGTACCAAGCTCTCCCGGAATCCAATCCTAGACATGCGTATGCCTGTTGCCACACTCTAACCCATCGACTCGTTCACGGGTTTTTTTGGATAGATTAAGTCTTATGAATTTAAAGAGTTGTTTAAACTAAGCCTAAGGTCCATCAATGTCTAATATACCAACCTACGTCCACCAAGCCCATCAAGCCCAACATGTATATCACAACAGAAGTTAGAATACTTACCTGCGTGGATCGGGTGCCGGTAGACTCAAAGGCCATATCTCAACCCCAAAGCATTTTTCCCAAATTTACATCAAATTTTCAAAACACTACTAAACCTATTTCACAGCCCAAGTTTTGAACTGGGCTCTGATACCAAAATGTAACACCCCAAACCTAGCCCATAAGTTTTGACTAGATCTGGTATGCTACGGGTTGTACATTGAAAACTTTTTCTAAGTTGGCTTTAGAAAATCATAAGTTAATTAGACAAAATTTGAATAAACAAGCGACTTTTGTGAAGAAAACCTTGTATTATTATTATTTCGTATATTTAAACCTTTGACATGGTTTCATAAGTTGCAAATATTAAAAACTACTAGATAAAGGTAAACTATAGGGCCTTATTACATAAATATTCCTAAAATATAAAAAAAAACTTAAAGAAAACCAAAAAAAATCTATAGAAGTAAAACTTGATGGCCCCTCGAGTCCGTCTCAGCTCCTATGTCCACGATCTACTGCTCATTGAAAGAGTAGAGGAAAATGAAAGGGTGAGTCACCAAGACTCAGTGTGTAAATCTCGAAACACAATGACTTGAGGCCTACAAACACATTATGAGCCCTAGCTCATACATAAAGGCAACAATCATAACCATATGATAAATAATAAATGATGCATAGCCCAGCCCAACCTAGAATTCCATCCTCTATACACCAACCCGTACCAACCATCGCACCTTGGGGATTTCTACAATCAACCCTCTATCTGCTACACACCATAACGACAGCCGTACTGCCTATTCCTATTATTTAGGAATCATTAAATGTGGCATAGCCACCGGTCACTATGTGACCTCATAATATAACGTGGCTCAGCCACTGATCACTATTGTGACCTAATTTTAGATTTTGTGGTTTAACCACCGATCACCAAGTGACCTATCATGCACTTGCCCTTCATTATCATAATCCCACCCCATGCAAACACACATAAAGAAAACATCATACAGGCTTTCATATATTTCGATACACATAGAGATTTCTATGATTACGTACTTGGCATCCTTGCCTAACCCTTTTAGGGTTTCATTCGACTATCTACACAGCCTCTTTCCGACTTTTTAGCCCATAACATATATATATATAGACATACATACAGGTTTAATAGTGTGTTAGAGATCTACACACCTTATTATCATTAGAACAAGACTTTCTACGTCGACGCTATCCGTAGTTAACACAGCTCCTATCTGCCCAATGTGTTGTTCGGACAAAATATTTGGTTAAGGCACGCCTAATGAAGAGAAAACGGTTGATCATCTTAAGGAGAATTGAAATCCTTACCTAGAAACCCCGAAATTAGAGACTAGCGATTTTCGGCTTTTAGATCTAAACGATCGGGTTTCCTTCAAATCCCAGAATGCCGTCCAAAATGCAAAAAGAGAGAAATATTAGCCTCAATCGATAGCCTTAACAAACCAAGTGGCCATTCGGCCTTGTTTCCTAAAAATCGAAAGAAATCTAATGGAATAGTAGGAGTCGACACTTACCTCAACACTTGAGAGGAGATTCGGCAATCAGAGAAAAACTATAGAGATTTTGGCTCTATAGAGAAATCAGCACAAGAGGGATAAAATGAAGAAGAAAGTGAAATAAGAGAGTTCGGCTTTTAGAAGAAAGAAGAGAAAGATGGCTTAAGAAAGTTTTCGGCTTTTTGAAAGAAAGTTGATAGAAATTGCAGAGGGAGAGAATGATAATTTCGGCACAAAGAATGAAGAAAAAAGTAGGGTTCAAATGCCGAAATTGGTGAGATATCCCCCCTATTTATAGAGAATTTTGGCACTTACCTATCAAAACCCAAAAGTGCCCTTCCTGATAACTAACAACTAATCCAATAGTAGGGAAAATTTCGGTACCCCTTCAAGAGATGGAAATTCGCCAACAACTTTGCACTCAAAGAGATAATTCCTATCTTTTCTCCTCTATCTTAATCCATTCACACCTTCAGAAGAAGCCTAGATAACACCACCTCTTCCTTCCTTTATCAGCTACTTTATCATCCATATTATCCACATTATCCATCAATTATTCTTCCTAATTTCAAGCATTCTAGCTGACTCCAACTCTGCTCTCCCTTGACGCCAAAATTAATTAAAATAGATGGGTACTACGACTCGGACCTTGGACCTCAATTGACGCCAACTTCCTTCCCTCTTAGTGGCGCCATTTTGCCACTGGGCCACAAGCCCATATTGTGTTTTAAAATACAGCTAATATCTTTTATGCCCTAACTTAACAAGCTGTCCACAAAAGTGTTCAAACAAGAATTTTAATTACAGCCTCGGCCTAAACCTGAGCCCATTCTGAACCCCTAACACTTACATTAAACATAAACACACATTAAATGCATAAGCCCAACAATTTAGGATGTTACAAAACATGTCATATTTCTAATTCGTTACGATTATATGTTAGCAGATTAGTGCATTTGCATTGGGGTGGGATTTGATATATGACGGAGGAAGTGAATTCTGGTAGTATTACTGCAATTTTGGCGGTTAAACCACAATATCTGTCTGGTAGCTCAGCTGAAACATTTATGAGTGGCATACCACCACGACTCGGTGTGATTTTTTGGATGGACTCTTATAGTCTTATCTGGTGTGACTGGTTGGTCGGAGTTGGTATATAGCGAATGGGGGTAGGATATGTGTCTACAAATGTATCTAAATATGAATGTGCATTTTTATATGATCTACGTTTTGAAAAAATATGCCGTTCTGATCTTATATTTGTTTTTGGATATATGTCATCTTGATCTGTTATTTGCATATGTAAACATTATAAGAAAAAATAATATTGTTTTGATTAATTACATTTGTGCATGTTATAAGTTAAATTCAGTTTGTTGGCCAAGTCATACATTGGGCTTCCAGGTCACTTGTTTGTTAAATACGTTTCAAGTGATCTTCAGACTTAAGATCCGACAGTGTGTAGGAGCTCAGATTGGTTTACACATTAAATGTTCTGTTTTGGTTAGTAAATCAAGATTTCCAGACTTTTTATTTTCGGTCTAATTATTCAAATTCGATTTTGTTTTTAGGCTTGTTTTGGTTTTTTCTTTATTCGTCGATATTTAATATTTTCGAGCATAAAACTGTAAATCACATGAGTTAACAAATTAGATTTTGGTTTTTTGATGCAAATTTGAAATGGGTTTTATGAAAAATTATAAAGAGTGGTTCAAAATATGCCCAATTGGCAAATTGTACATTTTCATTTATCTATATCATGATTTTCAAATTAACAACTCAAAAATTTCTGCTGCAAAGTTTTATTCAGAATTACGAGTTTTATGGAGCAAGCGACATCATGGCAATGATTTCGAAAAATTGAGATTTTAAGTTAATATATGATAATTTGGATAAGCATTTTAAGGGTGTCAATTTTTTCTATCAAATAATTGTGGCAGGTTTTATAAAACTTTGATTTTCAGTTTCATAACGAGTCACGTTTTGGAAAGTAAAGATTTCAATGCATTATTTTAACCTTCCAAATTTAGCTATAACGTCTAGGTTAGGTTTGGGGTGTTACATTCAGTGGTATCAGAACCAGGTTGCAAAGCTCGGGCTGTGATTTTTGGGATCCAAAATTTTCTATATGAAACCATTTTAATACAAAATTTGGAATTCTGTTAAAATTTTGATGTCTGATTATGATACGTAAACCTGAGCCTTTGACGTTGATCCAAGTAAGTATGCACACTTCAGGTAACTGTACTTTAGTTATTTTTACTTTAGTACTTTAGTAAAACTATTAGATTTAGAGACTATAAATCTCTGCCCTAAGATAAATGTAACGCCCCAAAAATCTCAAATATTTGTTTTCGTATGTTTGTGATACAAATCTGTGTCTGCTTCAGTGGTTAAGTGTTCTGGGAAGTGTTTGAGAGGTCCCAAATGCAAGCATTAGCTTCGGCAAATTTTTGTTTTTAAATGAAAAACCCTATCTCTAGACAGTAGGCTTTTAATTAATTGGTTGTAAAAATATGTCAAAATGGGCTTGCTGGTCTGGTGGCCAAGTGGAGTGTCATTATGCTAGAGGTTTTGGGTTCGAGCTGTCACTGGAGTATTATTTTTCCTAAGTGGTGCTGTGTAGTGTTTGAACTCAATTGAGATGCCAAAGTGGTAGAGGTGTAGTGGGAAGTGTGGAGAGAAAATTAAGGGATTTGGATAGTAGGAGTGGTTGCACGATTTTAGCAGAAATTTGAGGGATTGAGTGATCAGTTTTTTTCCAAAATTTTCCCAAAGTTTCTGACGTTTTGCTCTCTCCCTCCCTTGCTTCATCTTTTCTTTTACATACTTTTCCATTCTTCATCTCTACCCACTACTAAAACTCTGCCTTTCCTTATTCTCTCTTCTCATTTTTCTTCTTTGGTTTCCCTTATTTCTCCCCTTTTGCTCCTGAATGTGTTTCGTTCTTCTCTTTTGTGCAAACGTTAGCCACTCGTGCGGTAAGTGGTAAGTTGTTGACATTGTTTTGATTGAGTAATTTTTGGTAAACTAACCATGGGGTTCTAGCAGTAAGGTTGGAAACCTTGCAGTAAGTGTCTAGCAATGAACACTTACTGCAAGGTTTCCTTCGTACTATTTCTTAGCAAGTCGGTTGGAAACCTTGCAGTAAGTGTTCATTGCTCTTTAGAGGAGTCCGTTGGTTTCGAGATTTGTTGTTTTATGGTAAAGAAAGATTGATTGTGGTGTTGGATTGGTCAATTGTAGGTATTGAAGTGCTCAGGAGGGCTTAGGTACTGAAAACACTACAGGTGTGTAACCACATCACTGAAAATGAGTTCTCGGTAAAAAGCCAAAAAAGCATACAGTTGATGCTATACGGGCATGTGGTAGCCCGTGTGGTAGGCCGTGTAAGGGAGCATGGCCGTGTGATCAATGAACCAGGCCATGCGCGCATGACATCGACGCGTGACATGGCCGTGTGATGGCCGGCGAGGCCATGTACTAGACACAGGCGCGACTAATTAGGCCTTGTTATCCACATGGGCGTCTGGGCCCACAAGGGTGAACCACACGGCCGTGTGGGATGTTGGATCACACGGCTAATGCCAAATTAGGTTGTGGGGGCCATACGGGCGTGTGGGCCCAAACGGGCAGACAACATGGGCGTGTGAGCCTATTTTTACTGATTTATTGCTAAGGTTTCCAGGTCGCCCAAGACGACCATGAACCTACTGTAGAGTCGATAAGATTACCTAGACCCCTAACTGAATGACAGTTATATCCATACTTGATATGTATATATATGACTATATATTGAGCATGTTGTTTGTACTGTACTGTATGTATGTGATATACCATGATTAGGCATGATATAACTGTATGATGCATTGCATGGGGATAGGTCGATATTGATTAGAGGAAGTGTACTGAAAGGCTTCGAGCCTAATTTACTGGTAGCACAGCTGCAAATTACTGTCTACTGTCGCATTCAGTACTATTTGGAGTATAAGGATGGGTGGGTTGATTATATCCCTATATAGAGTGTAGGGTTGGAGAGAGATAGAGTGTAGAGGCTGGTTGGGTAAGATTTTCTGATTGCATATCTGTTACTATTACTGTATGCTAAGGCGTTAATGCATACTGTTGCTAAAATGGGCTAAGGCTCGAACTGGACTGATATTGATACTGAAAAAGCGCTTAGCCCTAGACTGTGGTTATTTGTATATTGACTGTTTATTTTGTATGGGGGGTTGCACACAGAGTTTTCGTAAATTCACCCTTCTGTTTTAACTGTACAGGTAATCCCCAAACATAGGCAGATCGGTGCAGTGGAGGACTTAAGGGTGACCACATGACCCATTTCGTTCTATTTTAGTACTTAATTATGATTTTTAAGTTTATTTTAGGGTATTTTACTGTAATAATGGCCTTTCTGAATTTCATGGCTAATTTGGAATTTCTATGATTTTGATTTGCAACTACTAGTAGCAGTGTTAACCGAGTTTTCAAAATGATTCAAATATTTTAACAAAATACACTCAAATACACAAACTAATTTAAAAAGCTTCCGTGATAAGTGACGTTTTAAAAATTAATATCGTTTTGAAAGAGAATACTTTTGTGATAATGTACTACGTTTTGAAATTGAACGATGCATCCTAGAATTAACATAAGATTTTGTAATGAGGCTATTTGAAAAGAGGTTTTTACGACAACTCATTTATTTCCAAAACACTACCATGTGACATTGCCTGGTTCAGCCATAACGTCTAGGCTGGGTTTAGGGTGTTACATTTAGTGGTATCAGAGATAGGTTATAAAACTCGACTGTGGATTTGGGTTTTTAAACTTGGATTTTAAAGCACCGATTTTAGATGATTGAAATATTTTTGCAGCATGTGTGGTACACCGAGTCTTCGGCGCTGATCCCTTAAGTTCATTAAAACTGTTATGTACTTTAAATCGAATCACTATAGATAAGGTATATCTGCGACTACTATAGATAGATCATCTTGAAAACACTCGAGGTTAGTGTATCTTTATTACGATGGTAACACCGATAGACACTGATAGACACTACGTCGTACGAAAACAAACCTTATACTTTTGATACTGTTTTCATAAAATTATTTGTTAATAAACATTGGAACTGTAAATTGATGCATAAAATTGATAGTACAAATAAAACACAAATAGACAATGAGCACAAGAGGTACTCGCGGAAAGGGTACAAGAGGTCGTGGTAGAGGCCGCAGAGGTGCTCGAGCTGGATTTTCATCTTCTGACAACTTGCTTAATTTGGATACAAGTGAGATGCTAGCTTTACTAGTGACCGAGACTGGGTCTCATGATCGAGCGGCTGGGGACGATGCACTGTCCCAAGTCATGTTAAGGATTCAAGAGAGGGTCGTTGGGCCCAATACTGGAACTGGAGGCCGAGGGTCAGGCACAGAATGACTCCAGCCCAATGGAGCCGAGATTTTTAGGGGTATTGTTGGAGTTGCCCCCCTAACATGGCTGAGTATTAGATCGAAGCCACAGAAAGAAAGTTGGACGATTTGGACAGCACCCCTGAGTAGAAGCTAAATGGTGCAGTGTCACTGCTGAGAGATGAGACTTACCAGTGTTGGCTTACGGTTAAGGAGGGCACTCAGCCTAATCGACTGACCTGGGAGCTCTTTAGGACTGCTTTCCAGGGGAAGTATGTGGGTGCCAGTTATATGGATGCCCGTAGGAGGGAGTTCTTGAATCTGACTTAGTGGGATAGATCAGTGGTCGAGTACGAGGCCGAATTTTTGCGACTAAGCAGCTACGCGCGAGGAATGGTGGCGACTGAGTACGAGTGATGTGTTCGCTTCGAGGATGGCCTTAGGAATAATCTAAGGGTTCTGATAGCTCCACATAGGGAGCGAGACTTTGCGGCACTGGTTGATAAGGCGAAGATCGCCGAGAAAGTGAAGCGCATTGAGTGCCAGAACAGAGAGAGAGGTAGGAATAAGAGGAATTCAGAGCCCTCGGTTTCCGTTCAGAGGTCTAAGAAAAAGGCCAAAATGGATAGGCCGATCAGAGTTGGGACGCCTATTGCTGCTACTGGACAGCCGCCCTGTACTGACTATGGTAGACGCCATCAAGGCGAGTGTTGGAAAAGAACTAGGGCTTGTTTGAGGTGCGGTTCATTAGAACACCGTATTAGAGATCGCCCATAAAAGTCTAATCAAATACAAGCTTCTAGCACGGGGACTGCACCACCGAGAGTAGTTCAGCAGCCATCGGGAGGTCATGGTCAGGCTAAGGGTGGTAACGGTCTGGACGTGGTCAGAGAGCACTGAGCAGAGGTGCTGGTCATACTGAGGCAGGGCAGCCGAATCTAGTTTATGCTGCACGTCGTCAAGAGGATGGTGATGCTTCGGATGTCATTACAGGTATGTTCTTTATTTATAATGTACTCTATACTGCACTGATAGATATAGGATCTACTCGCTCCTATATAGCTTGCACCGTAATTGAAAACTTGACTGCTTTAGAGCACTATGAGTGAGGTCACTGTATTAAGTCCGTTGGGGCAATCAATAAGGGTTAACAAACTGTTTAGAGATGTTCCTTTAGAGATCTTTTTGGCTGATATGATAGAACTGCCTTTTGGAGAATTTGATCTGATATTGGGAATGGTTAGTTAAACACTGAGTGAGCTTAGATTGTGCCACAAAAAGGGTTGTACTGAGAACTGAGGGGGACAGTGAGGTAGTCATAATTGGAGAACGTCGGAACTACTTATTGAATGTGATTTCTGCATTGAAGGTTGAAAAGTTGGTTCGTAAAGGATGTGAGGCGTATCTGGCCTACATCAGTGTTCCAGATTTCGAGGATTCTTCAGTTAAAGATATAAGGACAGTTAAGGACTTTTTGGACATTTTTTCCTGAGGAGCTGTCTGGGTTACCTCTGAATCGTGAAGTAGAGTTTGGGATTGAGCTCCTTCCTAGTACAGCTCCGGTGTCCATCACCCTTTATAGAATGGCACCGAAAGAGCTTGTGGAGCTTAAGGCTCAGATTTAAGAGCTATTGATCGTGGGTTCATCCGTGCTAGTGTGTCTCTGTGGGGAGCACCAGTTATATTTGTGAAACAGAAGGATGGATCCATGCGTATGTGTATTGACTACCATCAATTGAATAAGTTGACCATCAAGAATAAATACCCTCTACCGAGGATAGATAATCTATTCGACCAGTTCTGTGGGGCCTCGATTTTCTATAAGACTTATCTACAATCAGGTTATCCCCAGTTGAGAGTTAAAGAGGTTAACGTGCATAAGACGACATTTAGGACTCGCTATGGCCATTACGAGTTCCTAATGATGCCATATGGACTGACGAATGCACCAGCAACTTTTATGGATCTAATGAATTAAGTGTTCCAGCGCTATCTAGATCAGCTCGTAGTGGTATTTATTGACGATATACTGGTGTATTCAAGAACTGAGGATGAGCACGGTGAACACTCAGAGTGGTTCTACAAAATCTATAAGAGAAACAACTATACGCCAAGTTCAATAAATGTAAGTTCTGGTTACGTGAAGTATTATTTCTAGGACATATGGTTTCTGCTAAAGGGATTAGGGTCGATCCTCGAAAGATAGAGGTGGTATTGGAATGGAAATAGCCTAAGACTGTATCTGAGAATCTACAGTTTTCTACGACTGGCAGGATATTATTGACAATTTTTAGAGGGGTTTTCACTGATCGCCGCACCCTTAACTAAGATGCTACGTAAGGGTGTGCCGTTTAACTAGACTGACGCACAGCAAGAGAGCTTTGAAAAGCTCAAGACTGTACTGACGGAGGCCCCTCTTTTGATACAGCCAGAGTTTGGAAAAGACTTTACGATGTACAGCGATGCATTATATGTCGATTTGGGGTGTGTGTTGATGCAAGAGGGTAAGGTGGTAGCGTATGCGTCTCGTCAGCTTAAGACTCATGAGGCAAATTATCCAATGCATGACTTGGAATTGGCCGCAGTGGTATTTGCAGTGAAAATATAGAGGCATCACCTGTATGGTGAGAAGTGTATCATTTACACTGATCACAAGAGCCTCAAGTACCTCCTCACTCAGAAGGAGCTAAATCTTAGGCAGCGTAGATGGACTAAGCTGCTTAAACACTATGACTGTACGATTGAATACCACCCTGGCAAGGCCAATGTGGTGGCCGATGTACTGAGCCGTAAGGCTGTAACTGATCTGAGGGCGATGTTTGCTCGTCTCAGTTTATTTGATGATAGTAGTCTGTTGGCCGAACTTCAAGTTAAATCAACGTGGATAGAGCAGATTAAGAGTAAACAAATGGAGGATGAGTTGTTGGGCCTTCGTTTCCGACAGGTTGAGAGTAAGAATATCAAGGATTTTAGACTGAATAGCGAAGGGGTGCTCTGTTTATGTGGGAGAATCTGTGTACTGAAAGATACTAAATTAAGGCAGTTTATACTGAGAGAGTTGCATAGTAGCCCTTATGCTATGCATCTTAGCAAAAACAAGATGTACCGAGACCTTCGTGAGTTATACTGGTGGCGAGGTCTTAAGCAAGAGGTTACAGCATTTGTGGGTAAATGTCTGACATGTCAACAGGTTAAGGCTGAGCATCAGCTACCTTGGGGGTTGCTTCAGCTAGTTAAGATTCCACTTTGGAAGTGGGAGTGAGTGACTATGGACTTCGTTAGTGGATTACCCCTCACACCCACTGAGAAGGATTCAATATGGGTCATTGTGGATCGATTGACCAAGTTTTCCCATTTCATACCGGTTCCGCTGACTACTCTCTGCAGAAGCTGGCTAAACTATATGTGTCTGAAATAGTGAGACTGTATGGGATACCTGTTTCGATAATATCTGATAGGGATACTTGTTTCATGTCTTAGTTCTGGAATAAGCTACATGAAGCTCTGGGTACAAGGTTCGACTTCAGTACTACGTTCCATCCTCAAACAGATGGTCAGTCTAAGAGGGTGATTCAGATACTGGAGAACATGTTGAGGAGTTGTGTGATTGACTTCCGAGGCAGTTGGGAGGATTACCTGCCACTAGTAGAGTTTGCTTATAACAACAGTTATCAGTCTAGCATTCAGATGGTATCTTATGAGGCACTATATGGTCATAGGTGTCGCACACCTTCGTGTTGGACTGAGTTGGGCGAGCGACATATGCTGGGCCTTGAACTAATTTCTGATACCGAGGACAAAGTTAGATTGATTCAAGATAGACTGAAAGCGGCATCTGACAGGCAAAAGTACTGAGTATGCAGACCTAAAGTGTCGAGAGATAGAGTATTCAGTAGGGGACTCCATTTTTTCAAGGTCTCAACTTGGAAGAAAGTACTGAGGTTTGGTCGTAAGGGTCCGTTGAGCCCTAGACTTATTGGGTCTTATCGTATTCTGAAACGAGTGGGGCCAGTAGCATATCAGCTAGAATTACCTCTAGAGTTGGAGCAAATTCATGACATGTTCCACATTTCTATGTTGAGGCACTATCGCTCTGATCCCACGCATGTTGTTCCAGTTGAGAAGATCGAGATTAGGCCAGATCTGATCTGTGAGGAGGAGCCAGTCCAGATAGTGGATCGCGATGTAAAGGTTCTAAGAAGGAAGTCCATCCCACTAGTTAAGGTTCTTTGGCGTAATCATAGTTTTGAGGAGGCCACGTGGGAGCCTGAAGATGCAATAGAGTAGTAGCATCCTCATCTATTCTGATCAAGTAAAATTTCGAGGCCGAAATTTTCTTTTAGGGGGTAGAGTTGTAACAGCCCAAAAATCTCGAATATTTGTTTTCGTATGTTTGTGACACATATCTGTGTCTGCTTCAGTGGTTAAGTGTTCTGGGAAGTGTCTGAAAGGTCTCAAGTGTAAGCATTAGCTTGGGCAAAATTTTGTTTTTAAATGAATATACCCTATCTCTAGATAGTAGGCTTTTAATTTATTGGTTGTAAAAACATGTCAGAATGGGCCTGCTGGTCTGGTGGCTAAATGGAGTGTCATTATGCTGCAGGTATTGGGTTCGAGCTACCGCTGGAGTATTATTTTTGCTAAGTGGTTCCGTGTAGTGTTTGAACTCAACTGAGATGCCGAAGTGGTAGACGTGTAGTGGGAAGTGTGGAGAGGAAATTAAGGGATTTGGATAGTGGGAGTGATTGTACGGTTTTAGGAGAAATTTGAGGGATAGAGTGATCAGTCTTTTTCCCAAATTTTTCCAAATTTTCTGACATTTTGCTCTCTCCCTCCCTTGCTTCATCTTTTCTTCTACATACTTTTCCGTTATTCATCTCTACCCGCTGTCGAAACTCTACCTTTCCTTATCCTCTTTTCTCGTTTTTCTTCTTTGGTTTCCCTTATTTCTCCCCTTTCACTCCTGAGTGCGTTTCGTTCTTCTCTTTTGTGGAAACGTTTGCCACTTTTACGGTAAGTGGTAAGTTGTTGACATTGTTTTGATTGAGTAATTTTTGGTAAACTAACCATGGGGTTCTAGCAGTAGCATATCGTGTGGATTGAGGCTCCATTCGTACTATTTATTAGTAGGTCGATTGGAGACATTGTGGTAAGTGTTCATTGCTCTTTAGAGGAGTCCATTGCTTTCGGGATTTGTTGTTTCATTGTAAAGAAAGATTGATTGTGGTGTTAGATTGGTCAATTGTAGGTATTGAAGTGCTCAGGAGGGCTTAGGTACTGAAAACACTACAGGTCTGTAACCACATCATTGAAAATGAGTTCTCAGTGAAAAGCCTTAGAACCATGCTGTCGATGGCACACGGGCGTGTGGCAACCCGTGTGGTAGGCCGTGTGAGGGGACATCGCTGTGTGATCGACGAACTAGGTCGTGCGCGCATGACACGGGAGCGTGACATGACCGTCAAGGTCGTTTACTAGAAACTGGCTCGACCAATTGGGCCGTGTGGGCCACACGAGCGTGTGGGATGTTGGGCCAGGCCGTGTAATCCATACGGCTGAGGCAAAATTTGGTTGTTGGGGCCACACGGGCGTGTGGGCCCATACGGGCAGACAACATGGGTGTGTGAGCCTATTTTCATTGATTTATTGCTAAGGTTGCACGGGTCGCCCGAAGCGACTGTGAACCTATTATAGGATCCGTAAGATTACCTAGACCCCTATCTAAATGACTGTTATATCCATACTTGATATGTATATATATTACTGTACATTGAGCATGTTGTTTGTACTGTTCTGTATATATGTGATATACCATGATTGGGCATGACATAACCATATGATGCATTGCATGGGGATTGGTTGATATTGATTGAAGGAAGTGTACTGAAAGGCTTTGTGCCTAATTTACTGGTAGCACAGCTACAAATTTCTGTCTAGTGCCGCATTTGGTACTATTTGGAGTGTAGGGATGGGTAGGTTGATTATATCCCCACATAGAGTGTTGGGTTGGACGGAGATGGAGTGTAGAGGCTAGTTAGGTAGGATTTTCTGATTGCATATCTGTTAATGTTACTGTCCTGTGATGGGCTAAGGCCCTAATGCATACTGTTACTGAAATGGGATAAGGCCCAAACTGGACTGATACTGATACTGAAAAAGGGCTTAGCTCCAGACTGTGATTATTTGTATATTGACTGTTTGTTTTGTATGGGGGTTACACACTGAGTTTTTGTAAACTCACGTTCTGTTTTAACTGTACAGGTAATCCCTAAACATAGGCGGATCGGTGCGGCAGAGGACTCTGCGGTGGCCACATGACCCATTTCGTTCTATTTTAGTACTTAATTATGATGTTTAAGTTTATTTTGGGGTATTTTACAGTAATAATGGCCTTTTTGGATTTCCATGGTTAATTTCGGATATCTATTACTTTTATTTACAACTATTAGTAGTAGGGTTAATCAATTTTTCAAAACGAATCAAATGTTTTAACAAAATACACTCAAATACGCAAACTAATTTAAAAAGCTTCCGTGATAAGTGACGTTTTGAAAATTAATATTGCTTTTAAAGAGAATACTTTTTTGATAATGTACTACATTTTGAAAATGAACGACACATACTAGAATTAACATAAGATTTTTTAATAAGGCTAATTCGAAAAGAGGTTTTTACGATAACTTATTTATTTCCAAAACACTACCATGTGACATCACCAGATTCAGCCATAACGTCTAGGCCGAGTTTGAGGTGTTACAATAAGTATATCAACTAAACTTTAGGCTTAGGGTTTAAACATAAAAATAAGCTAAAATGTGGGAGTTCCAAACTATAGAAAGTAAGATGAATTTCTATGGAATATGTAATCGTGGTGCGCGAGGACATGGCAGACGTTGGCGAATGGCTCACATTGAGTCCTTTTCTCCTAGCAGCACGACCAACTTAGTTATAAATGACACTATGGAGACGCTCATTTTTGTCTGGGGATGATGTTTTGTCCCAAATGTTGCCAAGAGTTTTTTGAAGGGTCATTAGGCCCCAATCTGGATTCGTGGATCAAGGGTCGGTAATTGAGCGACTTCAGTCGAATGAGATCAAGTAAGTGAAACAGTTTAATTCTTAGAGAGAGGAAAAAGAAAGGAATAAGCGCAAAATAAGATGGGTTCTAGTCCTATTGACTTGAATCTACGAATTAGGAAATGGGCCAGGATAGTTAGGCCTCAGCAGGTTGAGGCAGTTGGGAGCGTAAGTCAAGTTCTGATTTATGATTTTGATGGTTGGTGCCATCTAGGCAAATGTTGTAGGGAAATGGAATTTGTTTTAGATGTGGATCCATTGAGTATCGTGTTAGCGATTATTCACGACACTCTCTTAGTCGTATGCAAGCTTTAGCTCAGAGGGGAAATCGGGGACTAGTTAGTGCATCGAAGCACTGAGAAGATCAAGACGCATCTGACAATAATACAAGTATATTTGCAATCTATGTTAATTTTACCTTGTATTGATTAAGTGTTTGATTGTTATTGGAATTTTGATACTTTGAGATTTTGAAATCGTTAGTGATATTCTTGTAGAAAGATTTTTTAAACAATTTGAGGTGGCGAAAGGGAAGTTCGTTAAAAAAATTATGGTTTGAGAGTGATATATTGTTTGGATTTGCATTAAAATCAAAGTTGCGTAGTGACAACATGGTGATTAGTATGAATGAGAAAATATCAGATTGTGTGGTTAAGTGAAAGGTATGACAACGAGAATTTTGAGGATGAAATTCTTTTAAGGAGAGGAGAGTTGTCACATCCTAAAAACTAGGTTAGAGGAAATCGAGTTAGTGAAACCAAGAGTAGTTACGTCTGACTTTTGAGTTAAGATTGTGAAAAATGTTATCAAGTAAATTGGTCTATTTCAGTGGATAAGTGCTTTGGATGTGTATTTGAGGTTCTGTGTTCAAATCCTTCTCTGTGAAATTTTTGTTATTTATGTCCTAATCCTATCCCTAAATTATCTGGCATAAATAATATTTGCGCTCAACTAATGACAACAATGAGTCTACTGGTTCAGTGGTGAGGTTTCAGCTTACCTTTTGGTCTTGTATTCGAATCTCTACATGAGCAAAAGAAAATTTATTTTAGTGTGTGTTGCCCATGTAGTGGTATTTGGGTTTATTTTTGAACTCTTGGAAAATCTGTCTGGATGAGGATCAAGTAGTGGTGTTGTGGGTAGTTTGAATTAGTTTTACTTTTCATTTTATTCTCTTAATAATAATAATAATAACAATAATTTATTTTCCTTAATTTTTCCCCATTTCTGTGCCCACGTTCCTACTCCCTTTTTCTTCATTCCTTTTGTTTTTCTTTTCTTTCTTTCTTTATGTCAGTTTGTTTTCTTTTCGGTCTTCAAAATTTCATTTGCAATTTTTTTTTCCTTACCCCTTTTCCTAAAGATGGCTATCGTTCAAAGCTTTTCTTTTTTATCCTTTCTCTTTTGATCAGAATTTAGTGTATATTTGAGGTTATTTATTTATTATTGATATTTATTGTGTGTTTCTTAAGCGCTTTGCAAAGAGAGTATTTTTTTATGAAAGTGTTTATGCTTTGATGCAAATAGGAGAAGATCAGGAGATGGTCGAACCCCCGGTAAACTAAGTTCTTGTTTTAAGTCACTGTGACATTTGAGGGTAAGTAGTTTTGCCATGTAGGAGTTATTTTTGTTTTGAAATTAAAGGTTCTCTTGACGTTGGTGTTATTGATTCGATCAATCAGGGTTAGCAAAAAAAAATCATGTCGATTAATTTGTGTGAGTTATCAATTTAGGTTATAGGATTGCTCGTTCGTGAATCTTCATCAAGAGAAAATCAGGTGTGTGACACTAACTCGAAAACGCGATTAGAACACGAAAAAACTTGAGAAGCAGTGGTTGTTTCGAAATTGCATTGCATCACACGGGCAATTTAGGTAGGTCGTGTGCACCGCACGGGCGTGTCGCTGGCTGTGTGCCAGGCCTTGTGGAGCACACGAGCGTGTGTGATTACACGATCTAAACGGGTAGGTTGTCTGGGCCCTTTTTTTTTTTGGAAAATTTCATTTAGGCCCGTATGACTCTGAAATTTGTATTTAGACCTTCTATGGGGTCCGCTTGGTAAATAAGATTTGATATACTACATCTGTTGATATGTACTATGAGTAAAGCATGTGAAAAATACATTTACGTTCCGTGTTCTAATACTTTTGAAAGCATGATTACTTATGATATGCATGACTCTGATTAACAAATTTGGTATAAGCTATATGATATAATTTTTTATAATGACATTTACATAAACATGTCATATTTCTGGTTCGTTAAGATTATATGTTAGCATGTCAGTGCATGTGCATTGGGGTGGGATTTGATATATGATGCAGGAAGTGTATTCTGGCAGTATTACTGCAATTTTGGCGGTTAAATTGCAATATCTATCTAGCAGCTCAGCTGAAATATTTTTGAATGGCATACCACCACGACTCGATGTGATTTGTTGAATGGACTCTTATAGTCTTATTTGGTGTGATTGGTTGGTCGAAGTTGGTGTGTAGCGAATGGGGGTAGGATCTGTGTCTGCATTTGTATATGAATATGAATGTGGATTTTCATCTAATATACGTTTCGAGAAAATATGATATTCTAATCTAATATTTGTTTTTGGACATATGACATCTTTATTTGTTATTTGCATATGTTAACATTATAAGAAAACAAATATTTTTTTGATTAATTACATTAGCAAATGTTATAAGTTAAATTCGATTTGTGGGCCAACTCATACACTAGGCTTTTAACTCACTTGGTTGTTAAAGACATTTCAGGTGATCTTCAGACTTAGGATCAGATGGCGTGCAGGAGCTGGGATTGGTTTCCATATTAAATGGCCTGTTTTTTAGTAAATCAAGATTTCTAGACTTTTGATTTTCGGACAAAGTTCTCCAAATTCGGTTTTTTGGGGCTTTTTTTTGGTTTTTGCTTTATTCATCGATATTTAATATTTTCGAGTAGAAAATTGTAAATCATACCAATTAACAAATTAGATTTCAGTTTTCAAAACTAAAACAAGCTAAGGGTTTTTCGCTGCAAATTTGAAATGGGTTTTATGAAAAATTAAAATGAATGATTCAAAATACGTCCAATTTGTGAACTGTATGTTTTCACTTATTGAGGTCACGATTTTCAAATTATCAACTTTAAAATTTCTGTTGCAAAGTTTTATTCAGAATTACGAGTTTTATGAAGCAAGCGACATAAGCACAATGATTTCAAAAAATTAGGATTTTAAGTTAGCAGATGATAAATTCGCATAAGCGTTTTAAGGGTGTCAAATTTTTTTATCAAAGAATTGTGGCGAGTTTTGTAAAACTTTGATTTTTTATTTCGTAACAAGTCACATTTTGGAAAGTAAAGATTTCAACATATTACTATAACCTTCCAGAGTCTGCCATAACGTTTAGGCCGGGTTTGGGATGTTACAGAGAGTCTTAGACCTTTGAATATTGGAATAAATTCTGACTTAATTCTAATTAGCAATCAACCTCTTAATTAGAGGTTAGATGGGTTTACTTGTTTGAATAAAAGACTTATAAGCTACGTAAATTAAAATAGTAAGTTTAAATAAAGAAAGGCTTATAATATCTCTCAAAATAAAGAAAGATTCCTAATATTTCTCTAAAATATTTTTCACTAAAAAAAAATCTCTTAAAGATATAAAATACTCAAATAAAATCTTGTAATAAACTAACCCAATAATTCATTGACGTCTAACACATGATTCTTTTCCTAGTTTAGAAATTTTGAGATGGTTTTGTTTTCTTTACGATTAAGTTTGAAGACTTATAAATAATTTAATTTGTTTTTGCTTTGATTTGTTGAGTAGTTCTTATGATACATGTCTGTATTATTAAAGATTAAATATAATCTAAAAATTAGAGAATACTCTAATTCTTTAATCTTATCATATGGGTAAAAGGAAAATCTTTATTTATGTATTCTTTGTGAAAGGTGAATAATAACCTTAGGGGTCCTACCAACATATCTTTGGCATGGGTCCCTACTTAATAGGATATAGAAGCACACTGAAGGCAAAAGGCCTTGCAAAAACCTGAGTAGCGGTTACATTGGTAGAAGTAATACATAAAACAACTCGTGCTTTACTTTGCTTTTTGCAACTTACTGTGTTTTACCTATTACTTCCTACTTTTGGAAGGTGGGTTATTTAGGTTATTTAGACATACAATTATTGGCATGTTGTTAAAATTCCTCCATTATTGTGCAATTACAGGTAAGGGAGCAAGCGCTATGCTCATTTGAAACTGTTGTTACCTCAATCTTGGTAGCAACTGATGTGGCAGCCCATGGTCTTTATATACCATATTTTGCACATATGGTGAACTTTGACCTTCCTAATGTGCAACACCCAAAAATTCGAAAACTCTAAATTTTGTACACAGAAGTTGGTATGTATAAGTAGCACTTAGAATACTAATTTTAAGGTATTACCAGGGTTATTTGAATTCTTAGGGATAGGGAAGACCATAGGGAAAAAAATTAATTTTTGCCTTAGTGGGGCCCTAGTCTTAGGTATTACGCCTCTTAAACATATTAAGGGGAAAACAGGACAGAGTTGGGCCTGTGGTTCAGTGGCAAGGTGGTGCCACTTGGGGAGCTATCAGGCAGCGTTACTGTCAGGTGAAGAGGTTTAAGGTTCGAGGCTTAAGAGTGGTGAATTTAGAGGCTTTATTTTTTGCACATGGAAGGACGGTAGTAGGACTAGAGTGGACTCTGGAAGGGAGTGTTCAGGAGAGAAATTTAAGGTAAAGATAATAGAGAAAAGGTAGGGGATTGAGGTGTGGATGTGTTGGTGCCGAATGGGACTTTGGAGGAAGGTAGTTTCGGCTTTTGGCTATAAAAGGGGGGTGCCGAATTCCTTTAAAAGGTTCCTTAGGTTTTCCATTACGTTTCTTTTCTCCCCCTCCTTATTTTTCTTCCGTTGCCAAATTCTTCCATTGCCGAAAAACCATCATTCCTTTTTGCCGAAATCCCTATTGGTGTTGCGTTCTTCTTCTTTCTCTGAAAGCCAAATACTCCCTTATAATCGAATAGCCCTATCTTTTCGCTGATTTCTTGTTATTTTTCCTCCATCACAAATAGGTTGCTGTTATCTGCTCTTAATCAAGTTTTAAAAGCTAGATCTCGTTCAGTAGTTATCTAGGCCGCAGGATCAAAGGTTGGATTCGGTAAGTACTTAATCAACCTTCTTTAGTGTGTTTTGGTAAAAGCCGGAGGGCTATCTAACTCTTTCTTGTCGTTAACCTTATATTAACAAGGGTAGGGTTCAAAGATTGCAAGTGTGGTAAGGATCGGTAGCAAGTGGTAAGTGTACTCATCTCAATTGTGGATTAGTAAGTGGCCCAATGTAAGTGTGGCCTATAGAGGTGTCTTGTGTGGAATATGAGTCACTTGATTTTTGATAGTATATGTGTGGGTGCAGGTCTAGGGGATATTCATGAATAGTAGCTAAGGAATGGCTACTAGAACTGGTGGCACACGGTAAGGTTATGGTAAGGCTTCAGTTTTTTTGGGTAAATATTGTGGTTAAGTGTGTGATTGATTGGAGATTTGTATTGTTTGTAGGTTTAAGACTGGGGATAGTATAGCACGCCACACTAACCAGGTGTGTACATACACTTCACACACGAAAAATCGGCAAAAGCCAAAATTCCGAAAAAATCTAGAATGCTAAAAAGCTGAAAGCTTGGCGCCGGCAACCACATGGGAGTGCGAACATTCGTGTGGGAACACCGATACAATTATTGGGGCTAAGAGAGCGATCTCATGGTCTCGGGCCACTATTTGACTGACCGGGCCAGAAGGGGCTAAATGGGCCTGCCGAGCTCGTGGGCCAAAATCAGCAATAGTTGATATGTGAAATTGAGTGATGGATTGATATGGATGGTTGTATGATTTGATTATGATCAGGCCTAATGGGCTACATAAACATGATTGGGCTTAATGGGCTATATGGACATGATCGGGCTTAGTGGGCCTTATGTGATTTTGGAAATGCATTCTAGGGTTTTAATGGACTCTAGGCCTAGTTCTGATAAATTCTTAAATAGCATAAAACTTAATTTAATAATCAAACATGTCTGTGGACAAGTCGCTAGGTTAGAGTGTGGCAATGGACATATGCATGTTTAAGATTGGATATAGAGAGAGCTTGGTACTTAAGCAGTCCTAGTGACCCACCTCCTCTTTTCTAGGATCCTACCTAGTGCATAGTGTCTTGCCACTTTAGCCGCAAGGACTTGTTAATGGGCCAAAGTTCATAACCAAAACCCGAGAAGAAGAAATTATGAAAATACCCCTGTAGAGTAGAATTACGCAAATACCCCTAGGTAGTGAAATGACTAAAATACCCCTAGGTGCTTAATGTGTGAAAATGTGTATGTTGCATTCATGAGATATATGTTGCACTTGGGTGGGTTTGATTATACGGAGGAAGATATGTGAGGATCGCATAGTCGCTTGACGATCGTGGATCCACTAGTGGCTTTAAGCCCATTATACGCTTAGCAGCCTTGCTGCAACGTTTGAGTAGTGCCGCTGTTGGTGCTACCTTTGGAGTGTAGGGATGGGTGGGTTGATATTTATATCCCCACATGAGTGTAGGGTTGGAAGGGAAATGGAGTGCAGGGTTGGATTTGGGATGGGCGTATTGCACTCGTGTGATACTGATGTGATATGAGGTCATTGTGGGCGAAGGCCCAAGACCACCGATTTTGGTAGGGCTTTTGCCCAATGTGATAATTGCATGTTGGTTGGATTACCAAGGGTCATACACACTAAGTTTCGAAACTCACACCCTTTTATTTAATGTTTCAGGTGACTCTCAGTAGACGGCTCGACCTGGAAGAGGACTCGGAGGTGGCCACACTACAAGCTACTTAGAAGTTTTTAATTAGTTTCGAATGACTTTATTTTAATTACTTTATTTTCATTAGGGTGTAATAAGGCCTTGTATCTCCAATTTGACCTTACATTTGGGTTTTATTATTATTTCAACTACCTAATTATTAAACTTAAATAAATTTCT
Organism: Gossypium bickii; assembly: GCA_025503065.1. NCBI lineage: Eukaryota > Viridiplantae > Streptophyta > Magnoliopsida > Malvales > Malvaceae > Gossypium > Gossypium bickii. The sequence continues at coordinate 24,178,559 of CP106712.1, forward strand.
AAGTTTAACATGGTTTTCGAAATAACTATAACATATGAACGTTTCCTTAAAACATGGGCTTTCATCATAACCTAAGAAGTTGCAAGGATTTTGGGTTTCTAAATCTTAAATTTAAGTTTTTAACTATGCAAATTTCCTACTAAACATAAATTTAACTAAACTAAGTCGTTTTGGAATTATCCCTTTGATGTGACATCACCAGATTCGGCCATAACGTCTGGGCTGGGTCTGCGGGTGTTACATTTAGTGGTATCAGAGCCCAGTTGTAAAGCTCATGCTGTGAAATAGGCCTTAGATTTTGGGTTTTTAAAATAAGTAGATTAAAAAGTTTTTACACGATTCTTGAAGTGTGGTTCACCGAGCCCTCGACGTGGAGCCAAGTAAGTTTTTCTGTTGTTACACTTGTTTAAATTACTAAACTGTATTTACATATTGGGCTACCTCAAACAATAGGTTCTTAGAGACTAAAGCCCGTAGGAAACTTAAGCCTGTAGTGGATTTACGACTGCGAAACAACTTATAAATTGTTACTTGCATAATACATGTGCTATAAACAGTTGAACTATGAACTAATCTCATAAAAAAATTATAATCCAAAAATACGCACGCAACGATGAGCGCTAGAAGAGGTGCAAGAGGCCGCGGCAGAGACCGAGGAAGTGTTAGGGTTGGGTCGTCGGCATCGGGCCATATGCCCAACGTTGGAGTAGAAGAGGCTCAGACCTCACCAGTAGCTGAAACGAGACCATATGAACGGGATGTCGCTATAGAAGATGCAGTATCGCTGGCCATGTTAAGGATTTTAGGAAGGGTCGCTGGGCCCAATAATGCTACGGGAAGTCGTAGGTCGATCGCTGAGTGACTCTGAGCTAATGGGGCAGAGATCTTCAAAAGAGTAGCTGGGGTGGCCCCGAATGTGGCCGAGTACTGGTTGGAAGCTACAGAAATAATAATGGACGACTTGGACTACACAGCGGAACAAAAGTTGAAAGGGGCGATATCCTTACTTAGGGAGGAAGCTTATCAGTGGTGGTTGACCGTAAAGGAGGGCAACAAATCGAAGTAGATCACCTGGGAGTTCTTCAAATCGACATTCCAGGGGAAGTATATTGGAGTGGGCTATGTGGATGCCCGAAGGAAGGAGTTTTTCAGTCTGACTCAGGGAGATAAGTCAGTAGCAGAGTATGAGGTTGAGTTTCTATGCCTTAGTTGATATGCCAAAGAAATAGTCACAACCGAGTATGAGAGATGCGTACGGTTCGAGGATGGGTAAAGAGACAATCTTAGGGTACTTATAGCTCCACAGAGGGAGCGAGACTTTGCAATCTTGGTGGAGAAAGCAAAGATAGCAGAGGAAATAAAGCGCACGGAGCGCCTCAATCAAGAGAATGAGAAGGGCAAGAACAAACAGAACATGAAAGCTATGGGGGCTGAACAGAGGCCCACGAGGAGGGCCAGAGTGAATGGGTCGGTTAGAGCTAGGGCCCCTGTTGCTACTGTTAATATCGGGATACCACCTTGTGCTGTGTGTAGAAAATGGCATACGGGCAAATGTTGGAGGAGAATAGGAGCTGGTGGAGTTGAAGGCCCAGATTCAGGAGTTATTGGACCGCGGATTTATTATACCAAGTGTGTCTCCATTGGGAGCACCGATATTATTCGTGAAGAAAAAGGATAGGTCCATGAGGATGTGCATCGATTAGCGGCAGTTAAACAAGTTAACCATTAAGAATAAGTACCCTCTGTCTAGGATAGATGATCTTTTCGATCAACTTAGGGGAGCCTCAGTTTTCTCGAAGATTGACTTGCGTTCAGGGTACCATCAACTTAGGGTTAAGGAAGCAGATGTGTATAAGACAGCTTTCAGAACTCGTCATGGACATTACGAGTTTTTGGTGATGCCTTTTGGGCTAACGAACGCACCTGCTACTTTTTTGGATCTTATGAACTGGGTTTTTCAACCATATCTAGACCAGTTCATAGTAGTTTTCATAGGGGACATCTTAGTATACTCGAGAACAGAGGATGATCATGATGCACACTTAAGGATTGTGTTGCAGATTCTAAAGGAGAAGTAACTTTATGCTAAGTTTAGCAAGTGCGAAGCTTGGCTAAGGCAAGTCACTTTCTTAGGGCATGTGGTCTCAGCTGAGGGGATTAGAGTTGATCCTTGGAAGGTGGAAGTAGTGTTGGATTGGAAACGACCTAAGACGGTGTCAGAAATTCAGAGTTTTCTAGGCCTGGCAGGGTACTATAGGCGGTTTGTTGAAGGGTTCTCCCTAATCGCTACACCCTTGACCAAGCTGCTACAGAAGGGGGTGTCATTTGTATGGACTGATAAATAGCAAGAAAGCTTTGAAAAGCTTAAGAAGGTTTTAATGAAGGCCCCTGTTTTGATTCAACCGGAGCTCGGGAAGGAGTTTACGGTTTATAGCGATGCGTCACATGTGGGCTTGGGCTATGTTTTGATGCAGGAAGGGAAAGTGGTTGCATATGCATCACGTTAGCTTAAGGCTCACGAGGGGAATTACCCAACCCACAATTTAGAGTTGGCAGCAATGGTATTCGCACTTAAAATTTGGAGGCATTATTTCTATGGAGAGAAGTGCACCATCTATACAGATCACAAGAGTCTGAAGTACCTCTTAACTCAGAAGGAGTTGAACTTGAGGCAGTGCAGATAGATTGAGCTATTAAAGGATTATGATTGCACGATCGAATATCACCCAGGCAAAACAAATGTGGTGGCTGATGTACTAAGCCGTAGGGCTATGTTGAACTTGAGGGTGATGTTTGCTCGGTTGAGTTTGTATGGCGATGGGAGTTTGTTAGCCGAGTTACAAGTGAAGCCACTCTGGGTTGAGAAGATTAAAGTTAAACAGTCATTGGATGAAACTCTGGGTTCTCGATTCAAGAAAATTAAGAATGGGGAAACAACGGATTTTGGGTTAAATAGTGACAGGTTTTGTGTTTCTATGGTAGAATTTGTGTGTCAAGGGACAAAGAGCTAAGGAAGTCTATACTGTGGGAAGCGCATAGTAGTTCCTATGCTATGCACCCCGGAGGTAACAAGATGTATCGGGATTTACGAGACCTTTATTGGTGGTCGAGATTAAAATGTGAGGTTACGGAGTTTGTGAGTAAATGTTTGGTATGTCAGCATGTGATAGCGGAACATCAGCTACCATCAAGGTTACTTCAACCGGTTAAGATCCCACTATGGAAGTGGGAGCAGGTTACTATGGATTTCATTAGTGGGCTACCCTTGACGCCTGCTAAGAAGGACTCTGTGTGGGTTATTTTGGATCGGTTAACTAAGTCTGCCCATTTTATACCGTTCAGCACCAACTACTTATTATAGAAGTTGGCAAGGTTGTATGTGGTGAAGATCGTGAGATTGCATGGGGTTTCGGTCTCTATTATATTTGATAGAGACCCTCGTTTTACGTCTCACTTTTGGAAGAAGATGCATGAAGCACTGGGTACGAGGTTGGATTTTAGTACAGTATTTCACCCTCAGACTGATGGTCAGTCGGAGAGGGTGATTCAAGTTTTAGAGGATATGCTGAGAGGGTGTGTAATTGAGTTACGAGGTAGTTGGGAGGATTATTTGCCGTTAGCTGAATTTGCGTATAATAATAGTTATCAGGCAAGTATTGGAATGGCACCATATGAGGCACTATATGGGTGAAGATGTCGTACTTCGACTTGTTGGACTGAGTTAGGTGAGCATCGAGTATTAGGTCCGGAGTTGGTATCAGACACCGAAAATGAGGTAAAGTTGATTCAGGATCAGTTGAAGGAGGCAGTGGATAGGTAGAAGTTGTATGCTGACCTCAGACGGAGAGAAATTGAGTATGCGTTAGGGGACTTGGTTTTTCTCAAGGTTTCCCCTTGGAAGAAGGTGTTAAGGTTTGGTCAGAAGGGCAAGTTAAGGCCTAGATTCATTGGGCCATACCGAGTGTTGAAGCGAATTGGGCCAGTTGCCTATCAGCTGGAATTGCCTTCTGAACTGAGCCAAATACACGATGTGTTCCATGCATCAATGCTAAGGCATTATCACTCAGACCCTTCTCACATCGTGACAGTCGAGGAGATTGAGGTTAGACTAGGCCTAACTTTTGAAGAGGAGCCAGTTCAAGTAATTGATCAAGATGTTAAGGTGTTAAGAAAGAAGTCTATCCCTTTGGTCAAAGTGCTTTGGCGTAACCATAATGCCGAGGAGGCTACTTTGGAATCTGAGGAGGCAATGCGATGACAATACCCTCACCTGTTTCAATCAGGTAAATTTTCAGGCCGAATTGTTTTAGAGGGATAGAGTTGTAATGGCCCAAAATCCTGAAACTCTAAATTCTGTACACTAAAGTTGGTATGTATAAGTAGCACTTAGAATATTAATTTTAAAGTATTACCAGGGTTATTTGAAGTCTTAGGGATAGGGAAGACCATAGGGAAAAAATTAATTTTTGCCTTAGTAGGACCCTAGTCTCAGGTATTAGGCCTCTTAAATAGATTAAGGGGACATAGGACACAATTGGGCCTATGGTTCAGTGGCAAGGTAGCGCCACTTGGGGAGTTATAAGGCGACGTTACTGTCAGCTGAAGAGGTCCAAGGTTCGAGGCTTAAGAGTGGTAAATTTAGGGGCTTTATGTTTTGCACATGGAAGGAAGGTAGTGGCGCTAGAGTGGACTCTGGACGGGAGTGTTCAGGAGAGAAATTTAAGGTAAAGATAATAGAGAAAAGATAGGGGATTGAGGTGTGGATGTGTTGGTGCCAAATGGGACTTTGGGGGAAGGTAGTTTCGGCTTTTGGCTATAAAAGGGGGGTGCTGAATTCCTTTGAAAAGTTCCTTGGGTTTTCCATTACTTTTCTTTTCTCCCCCTCATTATGTTTCTTCCATTGCCGAATTCTTCCATTACCAAAAAACCATCATTCTTTTTTGCCGAAATCCCTATTGGTGTTATGTTCTTCTTCTTTCTCTTAAAGTCGAATACTCCTTTATAATCAAATAGCCCTATCTTTTTACCGATTTCTTGTTGTTTTTCCTCCATCACAAATCAGTTGCTGTTATCTACTCTTAATCAAGTTTTAAAAGCCGGATCTCATTCAATAGCTATCTAGGCTGTAGGATCAAAGGTTGGATTTGGTAAGTACTTAGTCAACCTCCTTTAGTGTGTTTTGGTAAAAGCCAGAGGGCTATCTAACTCTTTCTTGTCGTTAACCTTGTATTAACAAGGGTAGGGTTCAAAGATCACAAGCGTGGTAAGGATCGCTAGCAAGTGGTAAGTGTACTCGTCTCAATTGTGGATTAGTAAGTGGACGAATGTCAGTGTGGCCTATAGAGGTGACTTGTGTGGAATATGAGTCACTTGATTTTTGATAGTATATGTGTGGGTGCAGATCTAGGGGATATTCATGAATAGTAGCTAAGGAAGGGCTACTAGAACTGGTGGCACACGGTAAGGTTATGGTAAGGCTTCGGTTTTTTGGGTTAATATTGTGGTTAAGTGTGTGATTGATTGGAGATTGGTATTGGTTGTAAGTTCAAGGCTGGGGATAGTGTAGCACGTCGCACGAACCAGGTATGTACATACACTTCACACATGAAACATTGGCAAAAGCCAAAATCCCGAAAAAAAATCTAAATGCTGAAAAGCCGAAAGATTGGCGCCGGCAACCACACGGGCGTGCGAACATTCGAATGGGAACATCGATACGATTACCGGGGCTAAGAGAGCGATCCTAGTGTTCGAGCCACTATTTGGCCAACCGGGCTCGTGGGCTAAAATCGACAAGAGTTGATATGTGAAATTGAGTGATGGATTGATATGGGTGGTTGTATGATTTGATTATGATCGGGCCTAATGGGCTATATAAACATGATTGGGCTTAATGGGCTATATGGACATGATCAGGCTTAGTGGGCCTTATGGGATTTTGGAAATGCATACTAGGGTTTTAATGGACTCTAGGCCTAGTTCTGATAAATTCTGAAATAGCATAAAACTTAATTTAATAATCAAACATGTTTGTGGACAAGTCGCTAGGTTAGAGTGTGGCAATGGACATATGCATGTCTAAGATTGGATCTAAGGAGAGCTTGGTACTTAAGCGGTCCTAGTGACCCACCTCCTCTTTTCTGGGATCCTACCTTGTGCATAGTGTCTTGCCACTTTAGCCGCAAGGACTTGTTGATGGGCCAAAGTCCATAACCAAAACTCAGGAAGAAAGAAATTACGAAAATACCCCTAGTAGTGAAATGACTAAAATACTCCTAGGTGCTTAATGTGTGAAAATGTGTATGTTGCATTCATGAGATATATGTTTCACTTGGGTGGGTTTGATTATACAGAGGAAGATATGTGAGGATTGCATAGTCGCTTGACGACCGTGGATCCACCGGTGGCTTTAAGCCCATTATATGCTTAGCAGCCTTGCTGCAACATTTGAGTAGTGCCGCTGTTGGTGCTACCTTTGGAGTGTAGGGATGGGTGGGTTGATATTTATATCCCCACATGAGTGCAGGGTTGTATTTGGGATGGGCGCATTGCATTCGTGTGATACTGATGTGATATGAGGTCATTGTGGGCAAAGGCCCAAGACCACCTATTTTGATAGGGCTTAGGCCCAGTGTGATAATTGCATGTTGGTTGGATTACCAAGGGTCGTACATATTGAGTTTTGAAACTCACACCCTTTTATTTAATTTTTCATGTGACTCTCAATAGACGGCTCGACTTGGAAGAGGACTCGGAGGTGGCCACACTACAAGCTACTTAAAAGTTTTTAATTAGTTTCGAATAAATTTATTTTAATTACTTTATTTTTATTAGGGTGTAATAAGGCCTTGTATCTCCAATTTGACCTTACATTTGGGTTTTATTATTGTTTCAACTGCCTAATTATTAAACTTACATAAATTTCTAAAGTTTAACATGGTTTTCGAAATAACTATAACATATGGACATTTTCTTAAAACATGGGCTTTCATCATAACTTAACAAGTTGCAAGGATTTTGGGTTTCTAAATCTTAAACTTAAGTTTTTAACTATGCAAATTTCCTATTGAACATAAATTTAACTAACCAAAGTCATTTTGGAATTATCCCTTTAATGTGACATCACTGGATTCGGCCATAACGTCTGGGCCGGGTTTGTGGGTGTTACATAATGATATTGCATAAATGTGGATGGAAGGGGTGTGTAACAACCTGATTTAGGGGCTAGTCAAAACAATGATCTTAGGGTCACTAATCCGAGATTTGAGAAATTTATTTTCATGTGATTTTACGAATTAGTATATGGTTGTATAAGTACATGAGAATTTTGGAATTTAAATTCTAGAGATTTCATGTTTAATCACGAAAAAGAACTAAATCGCATAAAGTGCGATAGTTCCATTTTAATTGCTAAAGGTACCAAATAGCCGTAGATTGTTAAATTGAGATCTTTAAAGGGCAATTTAGCCCCTTGTAATTTCTTGGCCGGCCATAGACTATATGGGAGACAAAAATGGACAAAATTTGGTCAAAGTTAGTAAGAGTTAGTGACCAATTTGACTAGTTTAATATTAAAATAAATAAAAGATGATGTCCATCTTTATTCTTCATTTTTTCTTCCACCGAAATTTACAAGAAAAATAAGGGTTGAAAGCTTCAAAAATTTCAACACACTCATGTCTTGACTAGTAAGTGTTCTAGTGATCTTTTCTTGAAAATAGTTGTACTTTTGAAACCCCTAGAGCTTAAGCTTTCAAATGAGGGGACTATTGTGAAATATGGTGAAAGGTTTAGAGTTTTTCCATGAGAGCTATCATTGTTATTTGCTGCATTTTTATGGAAGAAATTGAGTCTTAGTTGTTGCATAAACAACTTTTATGAAAGGTGTTGTCATGAAAACACCTAATTGAACCTTGATGAAAAGGCTATAAATTTGTAGTAAGTGTGTGAAATGTTAAGTTTTGACGATAGCTATAAGAGTATTAAATGTTCACCTAGGCTTGTTGAAGGTAGAAATGTGATTAGAATTAATTTCCGAGCCTAGGGGCAAAATGGTCATTTTGACAAAGACTAGGGGCAAAATAGTAATTTTACCAAAGCATGATTATCAAAATGCTTTTATTAATGTGATGATTAAAATGAGCTAAATTGTTATTATAATGCAAGTACGAAATTATTATGTATCATGAGAGGAATAAGTAAGCCATCCACTTGAGCTTTATGTTGTTCTTAACTCGAAATGGATGAGTTATAATGACTTAATATATTACTATATGAGTTTCATGCAAACTTACTAAGCTATATGCTTACCTCTCTCCCTTCTTCTTTCCTCGCAGTCTTGCCAAGCTGACTTGTGGATCATTGACGTCGGAGCTTGGAGCACACTATCTATCACTATTTTGGTATAGCCAAGTTGTCTTTATTAAGTATGGCATGTATAGGAATTATTTCATCTTGATGTAAGTCCTAAGAGGGGCCAAAGTGTTGGCTTCTATGTTACTATTCTTTTGTATATGGCTAAAGAGATTGGCCAATGTTTACCAAGTTTATACATCAATTGATGATGAGTTATGCATTGATATTCATGTTTCCGATGAAGTATTTGAGTGGTTGGATTGAGTATATGAATGATTTTGATTTCAGGGTGGTAATTGGCTTGGAAAATAACCTTTAATTGTCCACACGGGTAGACACACGGGTGTGTGTCTAGGCCGTATGTGACACACAGTCAACCCACATGGGTGTGTTAATAGGACGTGTGTAACACCCCTTAACCGAGACCTTCGCCGGAATCGAGTATGTGGCATTACTAGACTTGACTAGAAGTTCAGGACATAAAAATTTAAAGCTGTCAAACTACGTCATGCTGACTAAATAGACCATAACTCGAGTTAAAAAACTCGAAATTCAGATCCGTAAATTTTCCTGGAAACTAGACTCATATAAGAATTTACCATAATATTTCCAGAATTTTTCATGTGGCCAATTAGTACAGTTTATTCATCAAAGTTACCCCTATTTCACTGCTCGACAATTCTGACCTATCATTGCAAAAATACAGTTATCTCATTGTACAAATTTTGCAATAATGTTCTTGTTTATACCAATCAAAAATAGACTCATTAAGGATTCTAAACATATAAACCATGCTTCATAATTATTTTTGTACAATTTATAACAAGTTTTCAAAAACAGAACAGCGACTCACGAATTCATTTAGAGCAAGTCTCACTAAAACTTAAATATCTCATAATAGAAAAATCCTTTTCCTACTCTGTTTCTTTCATGTAAAAATAGACACAATAAGGTTTAATTTCATGTCTAATTAACTTTCTAATTCATTATACCCTATTTTTGGTGATTTTTCAAAATCACATCACTGCTGCTACTACATGCTGTTTCGCTGCAATTTATGGAAAAACTAGCTTCTAACCGAACATATTCACATCCCTAATTCAAGGATTCATTTCATATACATACATTTCCTTATCAAAAACGATTGAACTTCGATTAAAAATGCATAAACATCGCCAACATAACCCGACATTCGTATCAAAAACACAAAAGCATACATAACTAAAAATTTAGCCATATTCGCATGGCTGTTATATACATGAACCTTAAGTTTTTCTCAAAACAAAGACAAAGTCTTTCTTATACATGCCTTCATTCTAAAACCAAAATGAAAGAGTACCAAAATATAGATTGATAGTGTGGGCGACTTTCCGAACGATCCCGACGAGCTTGTAGCTTGTACTCAATCTATAAAACAGGGGAAACATTTTACGCAATTAAGCTTACTAGCTTAGTAAGTCCTAAGTTCATGATAATATAACATTTAAAATATTCAACTTATGACATTGCACATATACATTAAAAAAAATATGTAAATTTTCACAAGGCCGATTACTATTAGTTCATCAACCCAAATAATTGCACTTCATTTCATTAACCTGTATTACTTCGAAATCACAATTAAATATATTCCAAGAATCACATACTCCAAATCATGTAATTAGAGCATTCATATCCATCATAAACTCAAATATACATAACATAGTTCTCATAGTATTAACTTGACTCAATTAATATTACGCATAACATACCTTACATACTTACCTGAGCCGTTAAGTAAATACCATAATTAAGGTTTACCTTGAAGAATATTCGATTCTCTTTTGTAAACTATGTCACCGGCATTAAGCCTGCTAGGCGTAAAAGCCCGATATGAATCACCGGCACAAGGCCTGCTAGGCATAAAAGCCCGATAAGAAACACCGGCACAAGGCCTGCTAGGCATAAAAGCCCGATAAGAATCACCGGCACAAGGCCTGCTAGGCGTAAAAGCCTGAGTCATGTCAATACAGTTAAACATTCCCAACACACTTCATAACTATTATATACTTGTCTAATTCAATTAGGCTCGCTCGCATTGAACCAACAAAAACCATTTTATCATTATACAATCCAACAATTCCCATCATATACTCAACATAAATCGTCAACCTAATATTTCAATGTACATTCGGCCATGATGTAAATGGATACTAATATTCATCAATTCTTAATATTCAAGATAACCATAATTAATTCTTTGACATGATTTAACTAAAGGACTTACCTCGGTTGTCGATAGTCCGTGCGAATCGGCTATTCGAGAACCTTCGTCTTTCCCCAGTTTAATTCCGTTTTTCTTTGCTCTTGATCTAAAACACATTAGAATTTAGCTCATTTAATCTCATTTCATCTCAAATTAGTTCCAAAACACACAAATGGGCAATTTACCATTTTGCCCTAATGTTTTCCATTTTACAAATTGGTCCAATTTACACAAAACTCAAAATATGCAAAATTTCCTAACACTATGGCTAGGCCGAATCTTCCCCATAGCCATGGGTGTCCATGCATTTCATCTATTTGACATTTTAATCCTTCACAAATTTATTCTTTTCAATTTAGCCCTATATACTCAAAATCATCAAAAACTCCAATACAAAACTTGTAAATCCTTAACATACCTTTAATCTAAAACCATTAAACATCAAAACTATCTAAATATGTTAATGGCCGAATCTTGTATACATGGTATTTTCAAAAATTTAGACATGGTTCGGGTAATATACGAAGCAACGATCTCAAAAACGTAAAAATTATCAAAAACTAAACAAAATACATACCCCAAATTAAGCTCCCAATTGCCGAAATTTCAAGCTCCAAAAATGGGGTTTTCTTTTCTCACATTCGACCATGAGAGAATGTAGATGATAATGGCTTTGTTTTATGTTTTGTTTAATATATACACTAACATTATTTTTCTTTTTAATAAACTAACATAACCTTATAAATAAAATTAAACTAACATATATATTAGGCTAGCTTGGCCCATTGCCGTCCATCACCATGGTTTATGGGCTAATTGTCCTTTTAGGACACCCACTTAAAAAGCCACAAGCAAATTAGTACATTTCACTTTAGTATGCAACTTTTACGCTTTTAGCGCGATTAATCCTTTTATCAAATTGAGCACTTAAACGACTAAATTTTTCTACGAAACTTTCACACTCACTAAATCACATATAATAAACACGAAATATAATATTAAAATATTTCTCAGGCTCGAATTCGTGGTCCCGAAACCACCGTTCCGATTTGGGTCAAAATTGGTCTGTTACAACTCTCCCCCCTTAAGGATTTTCGTCCTCGAAAATCTTACCGTTAAATAAGTTTGGATATTGTTGCCTCATTGACTCCTCAGGCTCCCACGTAGCCTCTTCAACTCCGTGACGATTCCATAAAACCTTTACTAATGGAATCCTTTTGTTTCTCAACTCTTTTATTTCCCGAGCTAAGATACGGATCGGTTCCTCATCATATGTCAAATCAGATCTAATTTCAATCTCTGACGGTGCAATCACATGGGACGGATCTGATCTATATTTGCGAAGCATCGAAACATGAAATACATTGTGTATCTTTTCTAAGTCAAGGGGCAATTTCAATCTATAAGCAACAGGCCCTATACGCTCTATGATTTCATACGGTCCGATAAATCTCGGACTCAACTTGCCTTTCTGACCAAATCGGAGTATTTTCTTCCACGGAGAAACTTTTAAGAACACCCGATCTCCGACCTGAAATTCAATGTCCTTACGTTTCAAATCGGCATAGGACTTTTGACGATCCGAAGCAGCTTTCAAATTACTCCTAATAACAACCACCTTCTGTTCTGTTTCTTTAATCCAATCAACCCCGTGTATCTTATTCTCACTGAGCTCAGTCCAATACAATGGTGTGCGACATTTTCGTCCATATAAGGCTTCATAAGGCGCCATTTTTATGCTAGATTGGAAACTGTTATTGTAAGCAAATTCAACCAAAGGTAGGTATCGTTCCCACGTACCTTCAAATTCGAGAACGCAACACCTCAACATGTCCTCAAGTATCAAAATAGTTCGCTCAGACTAACCGTCTGTTTGTGGATGGAAGGCTGTACTAAAATGAAGTTTAGTACCTAAAGCATCTTGTAATTTCTTCCAGAACTGCGATGTGAATCTTGGGTCCCTATCAGAAACAATGGAACTCGGTACACCGTGCAACCTTACAATCTGCGACACATACAATTCGGCAAGCTTATCAAGTGAATAGTCGATATGTACCGGCACAAAATGAGCTGATTTAGTCAGTCTATCAACGATAACCCATACGGCATCTTTCTTACTAGGTGTTATAGGAAGACCGGATACAAAATCCATTGTAATTCTATCCCATTTCCATTCGGTATCATGATTGGTCAAGTAATCCGGATGGTACCGATGCTCGACTTTCACTTGTTGACAGATTAAGCACTTGGAAACGAATTCAGATATATCTCGTTTCATGCCAGGCCACCAATAGAACTGTTTCAAATCGTTATACATTTTCGTGCTACCCGGGTGTATCGACATTCGACCATTATGGGCCTCACTCAGAATCATCTATATCAAATCTGAGTTCTTAGGAACACACAATCGACTTTTATAATTCAAACCATCATTTGCATGAATCTGAAAATCTGATTTTGTAGCATTTTCACATTGAATCCGAATAGCAACCAAATTTTCATCAACTTTCTGTGCATCACAAATTTGTTGAATAAACATCGGTCTTGCTTGTAACTCGGCTACGATCGAACCATCATCAGACATAGCCATTTGTGCATTCAATGCACGAAGAGCAAATAATGATTTTCGACTTAACGCATCCGCAATAACATTAGCTTTTCCCGGATGGTAGTCAATTACTAAGTCATAGTCTTTCAGCAATTCTAACCATCTGCGTTGTCTCAAATTTAGATCTTTCTGAGTCATTAAATACTTTAGACTTTTATGATCTGAATAAATATGACACTTTTCACCGAATAAATAGTGACGCCAAATTTTTAAAGCGAACACAATGGCTGCTAACTCTAAATCGTGAGTTGGATAATTTTTCTCATGCGGCTTTAATTGTCTCGAAGCATAGGCTATCACCTTACCTTCTTGCATTAAAACGCAACCTAACCCATTCAAGGAAGCATCGCTAAAAATAATAAATTCTTTACCCGATTCAGGCTGAGTTAACACTCGGGGCTTCGGTCAAAAGGGCTTTCAAGCTGTTCAAACTTTTCTGACACCTTTCTAACCACTCAAATTTGACATCTTTCTGTAGTAGTCTCATCAAAGGTGTAGCTATAATAGAAAAACCTTTTACAAATCTTCTGTAATTTCTCGCAAGGCCTAGGAAACTTCGAATCTCAGAAACATTATTTGGTGGTTTCCAATCGAGTATAGCTGCTATTTTGTTTGGATCCACCCGAATACCTGACACCGAAACAACATGACCCAAGAAGCTGACTTCATTCATCCGAATTCACACTTACCAACTTTGCATACAATCGTTGATCTCTCGAGTTTGTAGTACTAGCCTCAAATGTTCAAAGATGTTCCGTTTCATTTTTGGAATAGATCAGTATATCATCAATAAACACTACCACAAACCGATCCAAAAACTGTCGGAAGACTCGGTTCATTAGGTCAATAAAAACAACAGGTGCATTAGTGAGTCCAAAAGGCATAACCAAAAACTCATAATGTCCGTACCTCGTTCGGAATGCAGTCTTTGGCACATCTGAATCTCTCGACTCATGCAATCGATAATAGCCCGATCTCAAATCTATTTTCGAAAACACTGAAGCCCCTTTCAACTGATCAAATAAATCATCAATCCGAGGTAACGGGTACTTATTCTTTATAGTTACCTTATTTAGTTGCCGGTAGTCGATACACATTCGCATAGTCCCATCTTTCTTTTTCACAAATAAAACCGGTGCACCCCATGGAGAAAAACTCGGTCGCGCGAAGCCCCTATCTGTCAACTCTTGCAACTGCTCTTTCAATTCTTTTAATTCGGTAGGTGCCATTCAGTACGGAGCTATCGAAATTGGAGTCGCACCCGGCACTAATTCAATGCCAAACTCAATCTCTCGTTCTGGGGGTAAACCCGGTAGTTCTTCAGGAAACACATCGGGGTATTCGCACACCACTGATACAGATTCAATTTGTTTCTCGGACATTTTATTATCCAGTACATAAGCCAAATAAGCTTCACACCCTTTTCTCACATACTTTCGAGCTAACATTGAAGATATTACTGTAGGCAACCCATTTACGCTCCACAGATTTAATTTCGATGGTCTCACCATTTCGACATTTCAAATCGATAAGCTTTCTTTTACAATCCACTACTGCCTCATGTGAAGTTAACCAGTCCATACCTAAGATTATATCAAATTTATCAAAGGGCAACAACATTAAATCAGCTGGGAAGCAATAATCCCGAATCATCAACGGGCAACCCCTGCACACTTTATTTACAAGCACACATCTACCCAATGGGTTGGACACACGTATCACAAACTCGGTAGACTCAACTAGCAGAGTCTTTCCGAATTCTAAAGTTTCACACACATATGAGTGAGTTGAACCAGGATCAATTAATGCAATTACAGTAGTGTCATAAAGGGTGAAAGTACCGGTAATGACATCGGGGGAGGAAGCATCCTCTCTGGCTCGTGCAGCACAAGCTCTAGCTGGAGCTCTAGCCTCAGATCGAACTGTAGTGTTCTTCGTTCCTTTCTGACTACCACCTACATTGCTGGAATGTCTGGGTGGTCTCCCTCGCATTGATATGTTGCTCGGCTTAGTGTTCTGAACTGTATTCTGCTCAGTTAACCTCGGACATTCTCTAATAAAATGATCTGACGATCCACATTTATAGCAAGAGCGATCATGAAATCTACATCTCCCTGAGTGCCATTTCCCATAATGCTCGCATTCAACTCTATTCTGAGGGACGTTACCAACACTGGCTATCGAAATAGCTCGAGAGCTCATAGGGGGTTGATCCCGTCTAGGTGGATCTGTAGTAGTTTTATATTGGTTGTAGTCATCTCTGGACTTCTTGGTTGTGGAATGAAAGACCTTACCCGAAGATCTTTTACGAATGTCTCTAGCTTCAGTCTCAGCCTTTCTTTTCTCTTTCCCGAGCTCTTCAGCTTTGCAAGCTCTTTCAACTAAAGTCACAAACTCTTGAATTTCAAGAATGCCAACAAACATCTTTATATCTTCATTCAGGCCATCTTCAAATCTTTTACACATAATAGCTTCAGTAGAAACACACTCTCTAGCATATCTGCTGAGTCTGACAAATTTCCGTTCATATTCCGTCACGGTCATTCGTCCTTGTTTCAGCTCAAGGAATTCCTTTCGTTTTTGATCAATAAATCTTTGGCTGATGTACTTCTTACGAAATTCATTTTGGAAGAAATCCCATGTCACTTTTTCTTTCGGAACCACTGATACTAGTGTGTTCCACCAGTGATATGCAGTGTCCCTCAATAAAGATATAGCACACTTCAGGCATTCATCCGGAGTACAAGATAGCTCATCAAGTACCCGTATAGTATTATCAAGCCACATTTTAGCTCGCTCTGCATCATCGTCATCATTGGCTTTAAATTCTTCAGCCCCAAATTTTCGAATTTTATCAACTGGGGGCCTACTAGATCTCACCGGATCTATCATCGGGGTTGCTGAAGGAATCGGAGTTGGATTATTTGGGGGTGGAGGTTGGTGTACAGCCGAGTTAGTTTGAATAAATTGGGCAAACCACTCATTCATCATCTGATAAAAGGCTTGTTTAGTCTCTCCTTCGTGGCTACCTGAAACAGGTCGAGAGTCTACTGGCGCTGATCCGTGTGCACGGTCAGGCGCTACACTCTCTACATCATCAGCTACGGCTCTTTCAGGATCTGTGTCCATTTACTATATAAAACAAAGTTCAGGCGGTCAGAAGTCACCACGCTATCAATATATGATAAAGGCATGTATAGCTAGACTCACACGCGCTACGGTAGTCCTAGAATCGACTAAACCGTAAGCTCTGATACCAATAAAATGTAACACCCCTTACCCGAGACCTTCGCCGGAATCGAGTATGTGGCATTACTAGACTTGACTACAAGTTCAGGACATAAAAATTTAAAGCTGTCAAACTGCATCATGCTGACTAAATTGACCATAACTCGAGTTAAAAAACTCGAAATTCAGATCCGTAAATTTTCCTGGAAACTAGACTCATATAAGCATTTACCACAATTTTTCCAGAATTTTTCATGTGGCCAATTAGTACAGTTTATTCATCAAAGTTACCCCTATGTCACTGCTCGACAATTCTGACCTACCATTACAAAAATACAGTTATCTCATTGTAAATATTTTCAATAATGTTCTTGTTTATACCAATCAAAAGTAGACTCATTAAGGATTCTAAACATATAAACCATGGTGCATAATTAATTTTGTACAATTTATAACAATTTTTCCAAAACAGAACAGCGACTCACGAATTCATTTAGAGCAAGTCTCACTAAAACTTAAATATCTCATAATAGAAAAATCCTTTTCCTACTATGTTTCTTTCATGTAAAAATAGACACAATAAGGTTTAATTTCATGTCTAATTCACTTTCTAATTCAATATACCCTATTTTTTGGTGATTTTTTAAAATCACATCACTGCTGCTACTACATGCTGTTTCGCTGCAATTTATGGAAAAACTAGCTTCTAACCGAACATATTCACATCCCTAATTCAAGGATTCATTTCATATACATACATTTCCTTATCAAAAACGATTGAACTTCGATTAAAAATGCATAAACATCGCCAACATAACTCGACATTCGTATCAAAAACACAAAAGCATAATAACTAAAAATTTAGCCATACTCGCATGGCTGTTATATACATGAACCTTAAGTTTTTCTCAAAACAAAGACAAAGTCTTTCCTATACATGCCTTCATTCTAAAACCAAAATGAAAGAGTACCATAATATAGATTGATAGTGTGGGCGACTTTCCGAACGATCCCGACGAGCTTGTAGCTTGTACTCAATCTATAAAACAGGGGAAACATTTTACGCAATTAAGCTTACTAGCTTAGTAAGTCCTAAGTTCATGATAATATAACATTTAAAATATTCAACTTATGACATTGCACATATACATTAAAAAAAATATGTAAATTTTCACAAGGCCGATTACTATTAGTTCATCAACCCAAATAATTGCACTTCATTTCATAAACTCAGATTACTTGAAATCACAATTAAATATATTCCAAGAATCACATACTCCAAATCATGTAATTAGAGCATTCATATCCATCATAAACTCAAATATACATAACATAGTTCTCATAGTATTAACTTGACTCAATTAATATTACGCATAACATACCTTACATACTTACCTGAGCCGTTAAGTAAATACCATAATTAAGGTTTACCTTGAAGAATATTCGATTCTCTTTTGTAAACTATGTCACCGGCATTAAGCCTGCTAGGCGTAAAAGCCCGATAAAGAATCACCGCACAAGGCTGCTGGGCATAAAAGCCCGATAAGAATCACCAAGCACAAGGCCTACTAGGCATAAAAGCCCGATAAGAAACACCAAGACAAGGCACGCTGGGCATATAAAGCCCGATAAGAATCACTCAAGGCACAAGGCACTCATGTAGGCGTAAAAGCCCGAGTCATGTCAATACAGTTAAACATTCCCAACACACTTCATAACTATTATATACTCGTCTAATTCAATTAGGCTCGCTCGCTTTGAACCAACAAAAACCATTTTATCATTATACAATCCAACAATTCCCATCATATACTCAACATAAATCGTCAACCTAATATGTCAATGTACATTCGCCCATGATGTAAATCGATACTAATATTCATCAATTTTTAATATTCAAGATAACCATAATTAATTCTTTGACATGATTTAACTAAAGGACTTACCTCGGTTGTCGATAGTCCGTGCGAATCGGCTATTCGAGAACCTTCGTCTTTCCCCGGTTCAATTCCGTTTTTCTTTGCTCTTGATCTAAAACACATTGGAATTTAGCTCATTTAATCTCATTTCATCTCAAATTAGTTCCAAAACACACAAATGGGCAATTTACCATTTTGCCCCTAATGTTTTCCATTTTTACAAATTGGTCCAATTTACACAAAACTCAAAATATGCAAAATTTCCTAACACTATGGCTAGGCTTAATCTTCCCATAGCCATGGGTGTCCATGCATTTCATCTATTTGACATTTTAATCCTTCACAAATGTATTCTTTTCAATTTAGCCCTATATACTCAAAATCATCAAAAACTCCAATACAAAACTTGTAAATCCTTAACATACCTTTAATCTAAAACCATTAAACATCAAAACTATCTAAACATGTTAATGGCCGAATCTTATATACATGGTATTTTCAAAAATTTAGACATGGGTCGGGTAATATACGAAGCAACGATCTCAAAAACGTAAAAATTATCAAAAACTAAACAAAATACATACCCCAAATTAAGCTCCCAATTGCCGAAATTTCAAGCTCCAAAAATGGGGTTTTCTTTTCTCACATTCGGCCATGAGAGAATGTAGATGATAATGGCTTTGTTTTATGTTTTGTTTAATATATACACTAACATTATTTTTCTTTTTTTAATAAACTAACATAACCTTATAAATAAAATTAAACTAACATATATATTAGGCTAGGTTGGCCCATTACCGTCCATCACCATGGTTTATGGGCTAATTGTCCTTTTAGGACACCCACTTAAAAAGCCACAAGCAAATTAGTACATTTCACTTTAGTATGCAACTTTTACGCTTTTCGCGATTTAATCCTTTTTATCAAACTGAGCACTTAAACGACTAAATTTTTCTATGAAACTTTCACACTCACTAAATCACATATAATAAACACGAAATATAATATTAAAATATTTCTCAGGCTCGGATTCGTGGTCCTGAAACCACCGTTCCGATTTGGGTCAAAATTGGTCTGTTACAACTCTCCCCCCCTTAAGGATTTTCGTCCCCGAAAATCTTACCGTTAAATAAGTTCGGATATTGTTGCCTCATTGACTCCTCAGGCTCCCACGTAGCCTCTTCAACTCCGTGACGATTCCATAAAACCTTTACTAATGGAATCCTTTTGTTTCTCAACTCTTTTATTTCCCGAGCTAAGATACGGATCGGTTCCTCATCATATGTCAAATCAGATCTAATTTCAATCTCTGACGGTGCAATCACATGGGGACGGATCGATCTATATTTCATAAGCATCAAAACATGAAATACATTGTGTATCTTTTCTAAGTCAAGGGGCAATTTCAATCTATAAGCAACAGGCCCTATACGCTCTATGATTTCATACGGTCCGATAAATCTCGGACTCAACTTGCCTTTCTGACCAAATCGGAGTATTTTCTTCGACGGAGAAACTTTTAAGAACACCCGATCTCCGACCTGAAATTCAATGTCCTTACGTTTCAAATCAGCATAGGAGTTTTGACGACCCGAAGTAGCTTTCAAATTACTCCTAATAACAACCACCTTCATTACTCGCTTCTTTAATCCAATCAACCCCATGTATCTTATTCTCACTAAGCTCAGTCCAATACAATGGTGTGCGACATTTTCGTCCATATAAGGCTTCATAAGGCGCCATTTTTATGCTAGATTGGAAACTGTTATTGTAAGCAAATTCAACCAAAGGTAGGTATCATTCACACGTACCTTCAAATTCGAGAACGCAACACCTCAACATGTCCTCAAGTATCAAAATAGTTCGCTCGGATCGACCGTGCATTTATGGATGGAAGGTCAGTACTAAAATGAAGTTTAGTACCTAAAGCATCTTGCAATTTCTTCCGAACTGCGATGTGAATCTTGGGTCCCTACCAGAAAACAATGGAACTCGGTGACATCATGCAACCTTACAATCATGACACATACAATTCGGCAAGCTTATCAAGTGAATAGTCGGTATGTACCGCACAAAATGAGCTGATTTAGTCGGTCTATCAACGATAACCCATACGGCATCTTTCTTACTAGGTGTCATAGGAAGACCGGATACAAAATCCATTGTAATTCTATCCTATTTCCATTCGGGTATCATGATTGGTCAAGTAATCCGAATGGTACCGATGCTCACTTTCACTTGTTGATGATTAAGCACTTGGAAACGAATTCGGATATATCTCGCTTCATGCCGTGCCACCAATAGAATCTGTTTTCAAATCATTATACATTTTCCGCTACCCGGGTGTATCGACATTCGACCACTATGGGCCTCACTCAGAATCATCTATATCAAATCTGAGTTCTTAGGAACACACAATCGACTTTTATAATTCAAACCATCATTTGCATGAATCTGAAAATCTGATTTTGTAGCATTTTCACATTGAATCCGAATAGCAACCAAATTTTCATCAACTTTCTGTGCATCACAAATTTGTTGAATAAACATCGGTCTTGCTTGTAACTCGGCTACGATCGAACCATCATCAGACATAGCCATTTGTGCATTCAATGCACGAAGAGCAAATAATGATTTTCGACTTAACGCATCCGCAACAACATTAGCTTTTCCCGGATGGTAGTCAATTACTAAGTCATAGTCTTTCAGCAATTCTAACCATCTGCGTTGTCTCAAATTTAGATCTTTCTAAGTCATTAAATACTTTAGACTTTTATGATCTGAATAAATATGACACTTTTCATCGAATAAATAGTGACGCCAAATTTTTAAAGCGAACACAATGGCTGCTAACTCCAAATCGTGAGTTGGATAATTTTTCTCATGCGACTTTAATTGTCTCGAAGCATAGGCTATCACCTTGCCTTCTTGCATTAAAACGCAACCTAACCCATTCAAGGAAGCATCGCTAAAAATAATAAATTCTTTACCCGATTCAGGCTGAGTTAACACTGGGGCTTCGGTCAAAAGGGCTTTCAACTGTTCGAAACTTTTCTGACACCTTTCTGACCACTCAAATTTGACATCTTTCTGTAGTAATCTCGTCAAAGGTGTAGCTATAACAGAAAAACCTTTTACAAATCTTTTGTAATATCCCGCAAGGCCTAGGAAACTTCGGATCTCAGAAACATTATTTGGTGGTTTCCAATCGAGTATAGCAGCTATTTTGTTTGGATCCACCCGAATACCTGACACCGAAATAACATGACCCAAGAAGCTGACTTCATTCATCCAGAATTCACACTTACTGAACTTTGCATACAATCGTTGATCTCTCAGAGTTTGTAGTACTAGCCTCAAATGTTCAGCATGTTCCGTTTCATTTTTGGAGTAGATTAG
This sequence comes from Gossypium bickii, assembly GCA_025503065.1. Lineage (NCBI taxonomy): Eukaryota > Viridiplantae > Streptophyta > Magnoliopsida > Malvales > Malvaceae > Gossypium > Gossypium bickii. Next base: position 24,200,313 of record CP106712.1, read on the forward strand.
TATATCATCAATAAACACTACCACAAACCGATCCAAAAACTGTCGGAAGACTCGGTTCATTAGGTCCATAAAAACAACAGGTGCATTAGTGAGTCCAAAAGGCATAACCAAAAACTCATAATGTCCGTACCTCGCTCGAATGCGCGATCTTTGCACATCCGAATCTCGACTACATAATCGATAATAGCCCGATCTCAAATCTATTTTCGAAAACACTGAAGCCCCTTTCAACTGATCAAATAAATCATCAATCTGAGGTAACGGGTACTTATTCTTTATAGTTATAGTTACCTTATTTAGTTGCCGGTAGTCGATACACATTCGCATAGTCCCATCTTTCTTTTTCACAAATAAAACCGGTGCACCCCATGGAGAAAAACTCGGTCGCGCGAAGCCCCTATCTGTCAACTCTTGCAACTGCTCTTTCAATTCTTTTAATTCGGTAGGTGCCATTCGGTACGGAGCTATCGAAATCGGAGTCGCACCCGGCACTAATTCAATGCCAAACTCAATCTCTCATTCTGGGGGTAAACCCGGTAGTTCTTCAGAAAACACATCGGGGTATTCGAACACCACTGATACAGATTCAATTTGTTTCTCAGACATTTTATTATCCAGTACATAAGCCAAATAAGCTTCACACCCTTTTCTCACATACTTTCAAGCTAACATTGAAGATATTACTGTAGGCAACCCATTTACGTCACAGGATTTAATTCTGATGGTCTCACCATTTCGACATTTCAAATCGATAAGCTTTCTTTTACAATCCACTACTGCCTCATGTGAAGTTAACCAGTCCATACCTAAGATTATATCAAATTTATCAAAGGGCAACAACATTAAATCAGGTGGGAAGCAATAATCCCGAATCATCAACGGGCAACCTCTACACACTTTATTAACAAGCACACATCTACCCAAAGGGTTGGACACACGAGCCACAAACTCGGTAGACTCAACTAGCAAAGTCTTGCCAAATTCTAAAGTTTCACACACATAAGAATGAGTCGAACCAGGATCGATTAGTGCAATTACAGTAGTATCATAAAGAGTGAAAATACCAGTAATGACGTCGGGGGAGGAAGCATCCTCTCTGGCTCGTGCAGCATATCAGTGTAAGGGAGGAGGTTTAAGCGTCAGTGTTGAAGAGCTCGAAATATCGAGCCAAGCGTGTGATGTAGGGCCCCATAAAGATGACTTCCCTCTTGTGCTGCTCCATCTGATGTTGAATGGTGCGAGCTAAGAAATAGGCCAAGTCGAAAATGTACCCGTTTGCCATGCACCATAGGAAGTAGCCGTCATGAGTGTTGACGACGCCGATGCTCTCTTGCCGACCTGTCAGTGTATGAGCTAAAAGCGCGTATATGTACCTCAGGGATGGGACAAGGGCCATTGCTTTGGAGCGGCTAGGGTCATAATCGTTGTTGTTGGGAGCTATGTTGTACCAACATCTTATGGGGGTTTTGTGGATATGGCGAGAAAGCTCTGAGAGATCATGTTCCTCCATGAATTCGTAGGTATAAAGTCGCAATACGGCCTCGAATTGTGGTACGTTTAGTTCTCATATAATGCCTCCAAGTCGGAATTGGATCGTACAGGGGTCATCATGTTGTGACATTACTGTCTGAAGATGAAATGTTAAACAGAGCTCCAGAGTGAGCTCTAAGTAGGTAGGCTCGATGATGTTGAAGAACTGGTGCCGAGGGTCGGTAGTTAGTAGAGCCCGTATATCGTCGGCTAGTTGGACCTGTTCCAAGGCGGTCCAATCAATACATCTTCCTGTTCTGAGTGGTTGCGCGCGTAGTATCTTGTAACGATCCTCCTGAATACTTGGAGGAAAACGTAAGAATGGGTAGCGCACTTCCGTGGTTGCGTTGGCTGATGAGGAATTGAGTCCCTTTCATTTTTTAGAACTAAGGAATGCGATTTTCTTGCCTCAGGATGATGACATTATGGGCCTGAAAATAATCGATAATCAATGATTCAAGTATACTTCCAACCAAAACATATATTAAGGGCTTCGATCAGTATCCAAATATAGAAAGACTAAACTCATAATAAGTTAGGTTAATCATGTTTAGCAGGAGCAAGAATTTGACAAATAAGTATTCTATCTAATTCTAAGCGCTATTTAAACGAGGATTCAATGACTACATCAAAAGAATAAGACTAATCTAATATTAAACTTAATTAAATAGATAAAATTCTAAGTTTAAAATAGTTAAATAGAGGTAAATGTAACAATGAGATGTGACCAGTAGTGGTAACGGTGTGATTTGGTGGAGCACGGGCGTGTAGGGGTGAGCTACGGACGTGTGTTGCAATTAGTTTGGGGAACACAGCGGTGGGACACCTTTGGGGCGGGCATGTACTCCGTAGGCACGGGCGTGTACTATTTTGTTAGTGCGAATGTGAAAGAAAGTGGAAGATTTGGGATGGGGGAAGGCAATAGTGGGGGTTTCTTTGATAGTGGCCGGAGTGGGAAAAGGAATTTTTGAGGGGAACGGCTAGGGTTGGGGTTTTGGGGAGAATTTTTGGGAAAATGGTGGTGATGTTCTTTAAATAGAGAGGGAGACATGGGCAGGTGCCACACCCATGTGTCTTTTATTTAGCCCGTGTTTTTCGTGATTTTTAAATTTGGGCGCGTTTGAGATGTTGCCTATGCCCGTGCTCCTAGGCCGTGTACTATTATGTTCGCTTCTCCCACGACCGTGCTAAGGTTGCCACGCCCGTGTTCATATAGTCAGTGTCTCACACGGTTGGTAGGCATGGGCGTGGCTTATGCCCGTGCTGTTTTACTCAGAATAGACCACGGTTGCATCGCACGGTCGTGGTCTTATTATCGCAGCTTGTGTAAAAATTTCCTTCTTCATCTTCCACATCTACCGGCACGCCCGTTTTTCATCCCATGGCGTCCACAAGGTCACGGGCACACCCATGTGCAAGGCTGTGTGGTGGGGAAACCTGCGCTTCATTGTATTGGTTAGTTTGGGTTAGATGCTAAAAATTACAAATATAATGTTAGTGAAGTCAGTGCTCGGGTTGCCTCCCGAGAAGCGCTCATTTAAAGTCTTAAGCTAGATTGACCCTGTTTTCATTTCTAGAAGAAGGTTCACGGAGCTAAAGCTCCTCTCTCAATTCATTGAAATCTTCACCATTATAAAGTTTCAGTCGATGGCCATTTACCTTAAATGTTCCTTGAGTTGGATGGGTTACCTCGATTGTGCCGTAAGGAAAAATAGTTCTAATCACGAATTGGCCTGACCACCTTGATTTCAGCTTTCCAGGAAATAGTTTGAGTCTTGAATTATACAGCAGGACCAAGTCTCCTACTTAGAATTGCTTTGATTATTTTAAACGAGCATCATGGCGTCGTTTTGTTGCCTCCTTATATAGTCGTGAGTTTTCGTAGGCCTCAGCTCGCCATTCATCTAATTCGTTCAACTGCATCATCCTCTTCTCACCTGCGGTTTTAAGATCGTAATTCAAGAATTTTATACCCCAGTATGCTTTGTGCTCTAGCTCAAATGGTAGATGACAACTTTTCCCGTAGACAAGTTTGTATGGAGATGTTCCCAAAGGGGTTTTAAATGCTGTTCTATAGGCCCATAAAGCATCATATACTTTTACTGCCCAATCTTTCCTGTTTGATTTAACTGTTTTCTCTAGGATTCGCTTAAGCTCTCGATTTGCCACTTCCACTTGCCCACTGGTTTGAGGATGATAAAAGGTAGTTGTTCTGTGGTGTACTCCATATTTTCTTAACACTTTATTAAATTGAGTATTGCAAAAGTGAGTACCCCTATCACTGATGATTGCTCTGGGTGTTCCAAAACGAGAGAACTTCTTAAGAAACTTTACTACAGCTCTAGCATCGTTAGTAGGTAAAGCATGGGCTTCCACCCATTTTGACATGTAATCTACTACTACTAAGATGTATTTATTTCTGAATGAACTAGAGAACAGACCCATAAAGTCAATACCCCATACATCGAATATCTCACATGATAACATATATGTTTGAGGCATTTCATCGCATTTAGAGATATTACCTGTTCTTTGGCATTTATACACGAAGCGACATACCTGTTGGCATCTTTAAATAGAGTTGGCCAATAAAATCCTAATTTGAGCGTTTTGTATGTTGTCTTAATCCCGCTGTGATGTCCTCTTGAAGGTCCTGAATGGAAATGTTCTAGGATTTTACTTGCTTCCGCCTTTGTAACGCATCTCCGAATTACTTGATCTACACATATGCGGAAAAGAAAGTGATCCTCCCAAAAATAGCTTTCCGCATCAGCAAAGAATCGCTTCTTTTGATGATGTGTTAACCTTTTTGGTAAGATGTTAGCGGCTAAATAATTTGCAATATCTGCAAACCATGGTACCTCGGAGTTGGTTATAGGAAAGAGTTATTCCTCAGGGAACGATTTGTTTATCTCACTCTCATCGAGCTTTTCGATATGTGGGGTTTTCAAGCCTGGAGAGGTGATCTGCTGCAAGATTTTCAGCTCCTTCTTATCCTGAATTTCCAAATCAAATTTTTGTAAAAGTAAGATCCATCGTATAAGTCGAGGTTTTGCATCAGGTTTAGTTAAGAGGTAACGAAGAGCTGAACGGTCAGTGTACATGACAACTTTAGATAATATCAGATACTGTCTGAATTTGTCAAATGCAAAAACTATAGCTAGCAATTCTTTCTCTGTGGTGATGTAGTTTTCTTGTGCAGGTGTCAATATTCTGCTACCATAATAAATTGGCTGAAAATGCTTGTTTTTCCGCCGTCCCAAAACTACACCTACTGCAAAATCACTCGCATCACACATTAGTTCAAAAGGTAGATTCCAATCAGGTGCAATTATAATTAGAGAATTTATTAGTTTATTTTTGAGGATATTAAATGCATCTAAACACTCCTGATCAAAATTGAAAGGAACATCTTTTTCTAGTAGTCTCGTTAAAGGTTTAGCTATTTTAGAGAAATCTTTAATGAATCTTCTGTAAAATCCAGCATGTCCTAAAAAGCTTCTAATAGCCTCAACTGAACTAGGGGGAGGTAATTTTTCTATGGTTTCAATCTTTGCTTTATCTACCTCAATCTCTTTACTAGAAATCTTATGTCCTAACACAATCCCCTCTCCAACCATCAAGTGACATTTTTCCCTATTCAAGACAAGATTCGTTTCCTCACATCTTATTAGAACTCGTTCTAAATTTTTAAGGCAAAGGTGGAAAGTATTACAGAATACCGAGAAGTCGTCCATAAATACCTCCATAATGTCTTCCACAAGTTCATCAAAGATGTCCAGTATGTAGCGCTGAAAAGTAGCAGGAGCATTACATAATCCAAAAGGCATTCTACGATAAGCAAACGTACCGTATGGACATGTACATGTTGTCTTTTCTTGATCCTCGGGAGCTATTGGGATTTGGAAATAGCCAGAGAGTCCATCCAAGAAGCAGTAGTACATATGCCCAAATAATCTTTCTAACATCTGATCAATAAAGGGCAAAGGGAAGTGATCTTTTCTGGTGGCGTCTTTCAGCTTCCTATAGTCAATACAGACTCTCCAACCCGTGACTGTTCTTGTAGGAATCAATTTATTCTTTTCATTGGCTACAACAGTCATGCCTCCTTTCTTTGGAACTACCTGCACAAGACTTACCCAAGTACTGTCAGAAATAGGATAAATTATTCCTGCATCTAGAAGTTTAATTACCTCAGCTTTGTCAACTTCTTTCATTTGGCGTTCAAACGTCTCTGAGGTTGCACACACGGTTTATACTCATCTTCCATTAAAATTTTGTGGGTGCAGAATGATGGGCTTATTCCATTAATGTCAGACATTTTCCACGCTATGGCTCTTTTATGCTTCCTTAGTCCCCTTAGCAAGTCTTCTTTTTCCTTGGGTCCTAGTTCTGAAGAAATGATTACTGGTAGCGTAGAATTATCCCCAAGGAATGCGTATTCTAAATGTTTTGGCAATTGTTTTAATTCTAATTTGAGCGGTTCATCAATAGAGGATTTCTGTTTTTGTTCATCATTGATTTCAGTATCCTCTATTGTCATCTGTCTAGAGGATGATGTATTAGGATTTAATTCATCGATATCGTCATCTATCTCCTCTCTTTGTGAAAGACACAGTTCCATCGTGTCATCGTGTATGATTTCCTGTAAAGACTCTTGAAAAATTTGATCAATGGCATCAACAAAGTAACCAGAATCATCTTGTTCTCTAGAATATCGCATGGCATCATAAATTTGGAAAACAATTTCCTCATCGCCTACCCTTAGTACAAGTTTACCATCACCAACATCAATGACAGCCCTAGCAATAGTTAGAAATGGTTGTCCCAAAATTAAAGGTACCTCTACATCCTCATTCATGTCAAGCACAACAAAATCAACAGGAAATATAAATTTATCTACTTTTACCATAACATCTTCGATAATTCCCCTAGGATACTTAACAGATCTATCAACTAACTGAATACTCATCCTAGTGGGTTTTGGTTCCCCGAGACCAAGTTGCTTAAACATTCTATAAGGCATTAGATTAATACTGGCACCTAAATCAGCTAGTGCTTTCTCTATTTCAAACTACCAATTAAACAAGGAATAATGAAACTTCCTGGATCTTTCAATTTGGTTGGTATCTTATTTTGGATGATACCTGAGCATTCTTCATTAAGTTCCACTGTTGAAATTTCCTCAAACTTCCTCTTATTTGTTAGAAGCTCCTTTAAAAATTTTGTATATGTTGGCATCCGCGAAATAGCTTCAACAAAAGGTAAGTTAATATGTAGTTATTTGAAAAGTTCAAGAAATTTACCATATTGTGCATCTAAGCGGTCTTTCTTCAACTTCGTTGAATATAGGATCGTTGGTTCAATTTTCTCATGGGTCAAGGTTGCCTTTGCCTTATCAGTTTCATGTGAAATCTTTTTCTTTGTTTCGACTAACTCTCTTCCACTTCTTAGCGTCACTACCTTTACCTGATCTTTTTCTCTGGGTAAGCTTTCTGATTGTATTTCAAAAACTATCTTAGTAAGTTGCCTAATTTGATCCTTGAGCTCCTGTGTCGATGCCTCGAGTTGATTTTTAAAGGTTGTCTCAGTATTCTGCAAATGTGTTTCTGTGGCTGCTATGAATTTTGTCAGCATCTCCTCGAAGTTTGGCTTCTTTTCCTGTGGGTAGGGCTATTGTTGGAAGTTTTGGGATGGTTGTTGTCTTTGATTTCCTTGACCACCCCATGAGAAATTGGAGTGGTCCTTCCAACCTGGATTATAAGTATTACTATAAGGGTTATTGTTAGATCGAAAATTATTACCCATATAGTTCATTTGTTCGCTCTCCATGCCCTGTCCGTAAGGTAGGTACTCAGGATTCGCAACTCCTCCACTTGCGTCACACTACATAACTGGATGTGCCTGTGAAGAACCATATAAACCATCAATTTTTTTATGTAACAACTCTACCTGATTTGATAGCGCAGTTACTGCGTCGAGGTTGAAAACTCTGGCTGCTTTGGCTGACCTTATCCTTATAACTTGCCACTGATAGTTATTCAGTGACATCTCCTCTATAAACTTGTAGGTCGCTTCAGGAGTTTTTTTTGTTTAGGGTTCCGCCGGCGGCTGAATTGATTAGTTGCCTTGTTGAAGGGTTCACACCATTGTAAAAAGTTTGGACCTGTAGCCACAAAGGTAATCCATGGTGTGGGCACCTCCTCAACAAATCTTTGTATCTCTCCCATGCATCGTAAAGTGTCTCTAAATCCATCTACACAAAAGAAGATATATCATTCCTTAACTTGGCCGTTTTGGCCGGTGGAAAATATTTTAGTAAAAAATTTTCGGTCATTTGATCCCATGTAGTGATTGACCCTCGTGGAAGAGAATGCAACCACTGTTTGGCTTTATTTCTCAAAGAAAAGGGAAATAAGCGAAGACGGATGGCATCATCAGAAACGCCATTTATTTTAAAGGTATCACGGAGTTCTAGAAAATTTGCTAAGTGTGTGTTAGGATCCTCATCCTGCAAACCATCAAACTGAACAAACTGTTGTATCATCTGTATAGTGTTAGGTTTCAGGTCAAAATTATTTGCAGCAATAGTAGGCCTAACAATACTTGACTCATTTCTTGTTAAACTAGGTTTAGCATAATCATTCATAGTACGAGGAGCATGATTTTTGACCATCTCTGGAGGTGGCGGATGATTTTAAGCCATCTCTTCTGTAGTATTTATTTCGGCTTCTTGCTCTTCTTCTATGTAGTTTAGGCTTCGCCTTATTTCTCTGCAATTTCTACGAACGGTACCTTCAATATCACTGTCGTAAAGTAGGGGTCCTGTCGGGTTCCTTCTAGTCATAAACTAGAGGTACCTGAAAGGAGTGAAAAAAGAAAATTTAGAAAACCAAAAAATAAAATTTAATTGCAAAAAAATAAAATAAATATGGCTAAAGTAAAAAAAAAATTAAGCGTTCTTAATATTTCAGTTCCCCGGCAACGGCGCCAAAAACTTGATCGTTGTTTTATGTGATGTCAAAGTCTTAAAATTTATATAAAGAATGATCGAACCTAGAAACTAACTATGACAACGATTTGAGGCAAGCGCACCTATCGAACAGTAGTATAGTTAAGGCAAGACTGGATTGTCGAACCCAAAGGAACCAAAAGTACTAATACTAAGTCTCTTATTATTATTTAGCCTAAGAATTAAGTGGATTTTTATCTAATCTAAAATTAACTATCTACTAAACTAAACTAAAGACTCTAAGATAAAGAAGAATGAAATTGGGAAAATAACTTTGAGGGAAAACCAATTGATTAAGACAACACCTAAGGAAGAATCCACCTAGACTTCACTTGTTATCTAACTCTGAACCAGATGATTTATTCATTTGACTTGATCCATAAGATTCCCTAAGTTATATTAATCCCTCTCTCGAGACTACTAACGTCTAACTCTAGGTTGATTAATTGAAATCTCTTTCTAATTAAAACCCCTAGAATTGCATTAACTCGATCTATGGACTCTCATATTAGGTTTCACCCTAATCCGAAAAAATCTAGTCACCCTATCTCTAGGCATGCGATCAACTCCGCTTAATTATGCTAGATCTACTCTTAGGCAGGGACTTTTTCTCCTCCACCTATGCACATCACACTTGAGATAATATCTCAGAAATATCAACACAAGAATTAAGAACACAAAATTAAGAACAAGTCAAATATTTATCATATAGCTCAGCAAACGATAACAAGATTCATCTTAGGTTTAATCCCCCTCAGGTATCTGAGGGTTTAGTTCATAATAATAAAAGAAAACATCTCAGAAGAAAAGATAAAACAAAACATAAGAAATCCCTAAAACCCCCTGAAGGAATTGAAAGAGAGATCCTCCGTCTTAAGTATGATTCCGGCTTCTTGAGATGAATCAACTGGCTATCTTCGAGTAAAACCCCACAAATCTGCCCTCTTTGGCCTAGCTGGATGCCCCATGACTAAAGCCTTGGGTTCTCCTTTTTTAGGTTATACTTAGGGTGTTTATATAGGCTTCGGAATGTGTTTCTTCGCCCCTAAGTATCCTAATCCGAGTGAAACTTCTCTTTGTCATGGCAGGGACACGCTCATGGCACACGCCCGTGTAAGTTGTGGCCAGGCCGTGTTCAAGACTGTTGAATGAGGAACGACCGTGTGGTCTTGGGCCCAGGCCGTTTGGATTTCGTGATATGGCCCATTTACTCCGTTTTGGGCCCGTTTTCCATTCTTTTCATCATCCGGTGCTCTTCTGAGTGTAAAACATGAAAACAAAGGATTAGGAGCACCAAATTACATAATTCAAGGCTTAAATCATACAAAAGCATGCTAATTGTAGGTTTAAAATAGTTACTTTTATGGTTTATCATACCGTCTTTTAGATTTTTTTTATTTGCGATTTTGATCTAATTTTCTTAATACTTAGGGGAGATGAACCTTATGATGAATTTTGCCATTTGATTTCTATTTTATGCGATAAATACTTGGATCTTGTTCTCAATTATGTGTGCTTAATTCTTGGTTTAATATTTCTAAATTATTAATCCATGTTTGATGTGCTTAAATCAGAGGAGGAATAGACCCTGTTTAAGAGTAGATCTAGCGTAATTGAATGGAGTTGCATGCAATCCTAGAAACAGAATGACATAAATTTACCAGATTATAGTCAAATCTAATAGGGGATCCATAGATCGAGTTGATTCGACAACAGGGGTCTTAATTAGAAAGAAATTTCAATTAATCAACAGAGAGTCAATTGCTCTTAGTCTTGAAGAAAGATATTAGCATAATTTAGGAATTTTTACAGATCAATATGCTAAGTGAAGAAATTGCATAATTTAGATTGATAATAACAGATGAAGTCTAGGTGGATTCTTTCCTAGGTATTGTAGCGCTTCTTGGTTGTTAATCGATTATTTTATTGATTTGTTCTTTGTCGTGTTCTTTAGTTAATTAATTTAGTACATTTTAGTTTTAATAAATTACTCTAATTTATCGATTAAATAATAGAAAGGTAGTAATTACTAGTATTTTTAGTCCTTGTGGGAATGATATCTTTGCTCATCGTAGCTATACTATTAATTATAGGTGCACTTGCCTTTGTCAGATTTTTAGTTGGTTTACGACTGCATCAACTTTTTGGCGTCGTTGCCAAGATTTCTATTAATTTGATCATTTTTTATTTTAATATTTTTATTTTTATTTAATTTTTATATTTGTTACTTTTGGTAGGTTCTTTTGGTTTATGACTAAAGGAAACCCATTAGATCCAATAATTTTTTAAAGTAAGATCGAAAAGACTGCTCGCAGAAATTGCAGAGAGGTTAGAAAAGAAAAGCAAAGTCAACAAAATTTAGTAGATGAGCAAAAGGAAAATGATATTAATTTGGAGATGGGTGATAATCAAAATAATCAGCTACCTTCTACACGTCTTGCCCCTTGGTCTATGTATGATTATGCTAATCCCACTCTGATTGGGGCTGAATCGAGTATTGTCAGAATGAATATTAATGTAAATAATTTTGAATTGAAGTCGAACACAATTCAGATGGTACAACAGTATGTTCAGTTTGATGTTTGCAAGATGAAGATCCGAATACTCATTTGGCTAACCTTCTAAAGATTTGTGACACTTTCAAGATTAATGGCGTTATTGATGATGCCATATGTTTACGGTTGTTCCCATTCTCATTGAGAAACAAGGCAAAACAGTGGTTGAATTCATTTCCACGAGGTTTTTTCACGACTTAGGATCAAATGACCGAGAAGTTTTTATTGAAGTACTTCCCATAGGCTAAAACAGCTAAGTTGAGGAACATCTCTTCTTTTGCTCAAATTGATTTCGAGACATTATATGATGCATGGGAGAGATTTAAGGATGTTTTGAGAAGGTTTCCTAATCATGGATTACCTTTGTAGTTGCAAGTTCAAATCTTCTACAACGGTTTGAATCCTTCGAATAGGCAACTCATTGATGTAGCAGCTAGTGGAACACTGAATAATAAAACATCCAAGGCAACTCAAGAGTTTCTTGAGGAGAAAACTAAATAACTATCAGTGGCAAGTCATGAGAACGAAACCAATTAAAGCAACCAGTGTTTTTCATATTAACACAGTTTCTATGTTAGCAAATCAGGTTGAAGCTCTTGGTAAGAAATTTGATGGTTTTAATTTTTCTAAGCAGGTGAATCCGATAGGGAAATATGATATAAATGGACAGGGGATAATCAATCTAGAATATTTACCTTTCGGTCCTAGTATGGAGCATGAGCAAGTCAACTTTATGGGTAACAATTCTAGATCTCAAAATAACCCCTATAGCTATAACTATAATGCAGGTTGGAGGAACCATCCAACTTTATCTTGGTGTGGTCAAGGAAATCAAAGGTCACAACCCTCTCCGGGTTTTCAGCAACCTTATCAGCAAGAGAAATAACCGAACCTTGAGGAGATGTTGGTTAAATTTATTTTGGTGTTAGAAACTTGATTTAAAATATTGAAAAATCAACAAGCATCTATTCATGGACTTGAAAATCAATTTGGACAGCTTGCCAAACTTATTTCGAAAAGACCACAAGGGAGCTTACCTAGCAGCACTGAAACTAACCCAATGGAGCAAGTCTATACAATCACTGTTCAAAACATGGAAGGGTTAGTTAAGCCTAAATAGAAACCGAAGCTAGAAGCTGTTGTGAAAAATGATGAGGTTGAGGAGAGTAAGAAAGAGGATAAGTTGGTGGTAAGAGAATATAAACCTCAGGTTTCACATCTAGTAGCATTGAAGAGAGACCACATAAAAGAATAATATGGTAAATTTCTTGAACTCTTAAAAAATTGTACATTAACTTACCGTTTGTTGAAGTCTTTTTGCTGATGCCAAAGTATGTAAATTTTTTAAAGGAGCTGTTTACAAATAAAAGGAAGTTAGACGGCTTGTCAACTATGGAGACCAATTCAGTTTGCTCAGCCATTCTCCAAAACAAAATACCCAACAAACTTAAAGATCCAGTGAGCTTTACTATTCCTTGTCTCATTGGTAGTTTAAATGTTGAAAAAGCTTTGGCTAATTTGGGAGCTAGTATAAATGTTATACCTTAAAAGATGTTCAAACCACTTGGTCTTGGGGAACCCAAACCCACTAGGATGAGTATTCAATTAGCGGATAGATCAATTAGATATCCTAGGAGTATTATTGAGGATGTACTGGGCATGGATGAGGATATTGAGGTACCTATGATCTTAAGTCGACCCTTATTAGCCACCGCTAGAACTGTTATTGATGTTGGTACTAGTGAACTTGTGCTTCCTGTAGGTGATGAAAATATTACTCTTCAAGACGTGATTTTGTGAGAGTCCTTAATGATCGGGATGATACTAATTGTTCTATTAATGTTAGTAATCATGTGTCTCCACGTTCTTTGCAAGAAATCTCTCATGAAAATGTGTTGGAGCCATATTTTATTCAAAGTGAGAGAACTCGAGGGACAAGCGAAGAGTGAATGGTGCAGCTCAACGAACTAGAGGAATAGCAAACAAAGGTTGATAAGAAACCGAGAAAGCAAAAGGAAGTAACAAAGCAACGCCATGATGTGCATGTAAAGAGAATGAACCAATTCAAAATTGGGGACAAAGTGTTGTTAGACAAATCGGATCCACGAATTTTTCCTTCAGGGTTTAAGTAAAGACAGTCCGACCCATGTGTGGTAAAAATCATATTTCCATACGGAACCGTTGAGGTTACACACCCTAATTACGACACATTCAAGGTAAAAAGTCATCATCTCAAACTTTATTTTGATGGTAATACTGATAACGAGAGAGAGGAGCTTCAGCTCTAAGATCCACCTTAATTGTGAGCTTGAAAAGGGAAATCAAGCTTAGACTCTAAATAAGCACTTCTCGGGAGGCAACCTATGTGTTTTTATTTTTTATTATTTATTTTACTTTCATGTTATTTTTTAATGAAAAAAGTTAAAAAAAAATAATGAAAAAAATTAGTACTTTAATTTTTATTACCTTAAAAAATTGAAAACAATTTGAAAAAAAAGGTGGTTCACATGGTCTGGGGTGATCCATACAGCCGTGTGCATGCTGGAGCTAATTTTTTTCAATTTTAATTTGACCCACATGAGCACAGAGAGTTACACGACCTGGGCACACGGCTGTGTGGGACACACGGCCTGGACACACAACTGTGTGGGACGCACGACCAAGGCACATGACCGTGTGGGATGCACGGCCTGGACTCATGATCGTGTGGTAGACTGTGTAACTCACACGGGCTCCTAAACGAGCGTGGAAGAAGCGAAAAAGCATCGCACACTGCTATGTGTGACATACGGGCGTGTCCTAGGCCGTATGGTTACTAAGCTTATATTTATCTATTTTTCAATCACACACAGTCTGCGTGATTCCACATGGCCTGACCACAACACGGCCTAGCCAGCCACATGGCTTGGCACATGGCCATATAATTTTTTCTTTTTAAAGCTATTTTTTTTTCATCTTCTTTTGTTTTCTTCCTACCCTAACCAAAGTGATTTCATTTAGTTTTATATTCTATTTATTTTTATTTTTATTTGCATCTTTACTTTTACTTTTACTTTTACTTTTGTTTTTGTTTTTGTTTTTGGTTTTTAGTTTTGCTTTTGTTTTTGTTTTTATTTTATTTTATTATGCACTGTAGTTTTATTGTTTTTTTGGTTATTTTTCTATTTTGTTATCTATTTATCTTCTTATTCATTTTTGTCTGTTTTCTTATTAATTTACTCAGAAAAATGTAGTTCATTTATAATCGCCCACGATTCTAGTTTTCAATATTCCAATGAATTCATTCATATTTAGGCAGTTTCAGTTCTTTTCCTCTGTATGATATTGTACTTATTCTGTGATTTTAATTGTTTGTACATCGAGGGCAAGGTACATCTTAAGTGTGGGGAGGATTTTATATGTTTATGCGATATAGCCCCTGAATTATTGTTTGTGTTTAAGTAATTTTCTCGAACCTAACATTGAAATAATTTCTTTTAATTTGGAGTTTTTATTGATTTAGTTTTGGAATAATTTGTGAATTTTTTTGCATTGTGTGATTTATACTTTAAGACACGAGAGAGTCAAGCATGATAAGTTGTTTTTCAAAAATTATTATTTTAGGTTGTCTTCCTGAACTAAAAAATTATTTTGAAATTTTAAATTTGCAAGTTTGACATTAGAACCATATTTTTTTGTAAGTTTTTGAGCCTATAGAACATATATTTTATTTCATGCTCATTTTATTTTTGGTTGTGGGTGTGTCAACTTGATTTGTTATTCTAGAGCTTACTTTGATTATGCATGTCAAGACCACATTTTTGATTTGATATACTTAGATGATAGAGGCACTTAGGATTTAACCCTTAAAAAGCTTACATATTGTATTAACTCTTAGTGAACCCTTTCAATCCTAACACATTTTCTCCTAACTCGTAACTCATATGTATATTGTAAAATTATCTTTGTTAATGACTCTCTTTCTATCGAGATTTGATTTGGTTAGTTGTCTAACTATGTTTCATTTTTTTTTTTTTGAATTGTTGAATTTTATTCTTGTTCTAAAAAAATTTAAAAAAATGAAAAGAAGAATAAATATATTTAGTTGAGCTTGAATTGTTAGTTGCATATTCTGTTGAAAAGCTCGTTTCTATTCTTGATTAGTCTTGTTGATGAAAATTATGTTAATTCAGCAACTGATTGTTTTTCTAGTTTGGTAACTTATCAACTCGATCTCGATTTTAATAAACTTTTCTGGCCTTTTCCATACCCTTAACCTAAGCTCCGTTACAACCTTTTAAAGACCTCTTGATTGGTGTGTCATCTCATTTTATAGTGGTAGAGATTTGATTTTTAAGAAAGCCTATGGTAATGGCATTTCTTGTTAAAGCCTATGGTAATGGCATTTCTTTAGATAAGGGCATATTACTTGAGCCTTAAACACTTTGAGTGCTTTGAGTGAATCTTTAGTGAGGATGTCAATTCTTGTTGATTTGAATTTAAGGTAATTATTTAGATAAGGGGAAACAACTATGTTTAGATGCTTTAAAATTTTTGGCTTGGACTGTTTGAATCTTTAATGTCCTTTTGGTTGAATTTTCAATGCACAATTGTTTGTGAATTATCTTGAAACATTATTAATGAAAATGAAAAATTGAAGAAAGTTAATTTCAATGTAGGTTGAGGATTTTACTTGAAGACAAGCAAACGCTTGAGTGTGGGGATTGACATATGGGAGGTCAATTTGGTGGGCGTGACTTTTGGAGGGAGTCATCTTTCAACAATGGTGGTTTAGATTAGTATGGTGGGGGTCAACATTAGTGGAGGTGATATAGATGAGGAACTATTGGCACGTATATTACTAGTGCATGGGATTGAATACTCAAAAAGGAAAATTTTTGAAGTACATGGAGTGTGTAATAATAGTAGTAGAACATCCCTTTTGAGAGGGACAAATTTTTTGTCATTTTGGTATACTTATTAACTTGTTTTAGTAGTAATGTTAGTGATTGTTATTTTTTTAATTTAGGAAGGTTTGACGAGTAGTATTAGAAATACAATTAGAAGTTGAGGGGGATAATTGTGATATAAGTTTGGTATTGATGTGGAAGGGGTAGAAGAAGATTGTTTGTTTTGTGTGTCACTCTTATTATGTAATATGGTGAAGAAATTCTAACCAAATAGGGGATTCTTTACTTCTTTTTTACCCATTTGTAGTTGTCAGTGTTATTTATTACTTCATCTTTTTGGAATTAATACGCACAAATGGACCTCCAATAAGAGAAGTAGAGGCTTTTTTTAGTAGGAACATCTATTTCGAATTAAGGTGCAATTTGATATTTTTTCCATAATAAGATTTTAAAGAATATGATTTTTTGGAAATTTAGGAAGGTAAAACTACAATGTATGGTATACATGGTAAAATCTTAAAATCCTGCAAAAGTATACTAATTAAAATGCTAAAAAATTTACATTTGTGAGGGATGTGATAATACATTTCGAAATTATCTCACAAAATAAAATACAAATTTTATTAGTTTAATATTTTCCAGTGACATTTATTATTAATAATATTTAGTTTATTATTGAAGAACATGTTATTTAATCTATTTATTTCTAAATAATAGTTTATTTTAATTTTAACTAAAAATAAATTAATGCATTTCATTTTAAAATTAAAATATGATTAAATTTAAAGTAAAATTTAAATATTCAATATGCACTTAAAATAAAATTTAATTTAAAATTTAATTGGATAATATTTAAAATTAAATAATTTTTATGAATTTATGGTGAGAAGATATTGTATAAAAATAATTAATATAATTAAATAAGAAAAAGGATAATTCTATCTCAAAAGATAAAATTTAACTTTCGTAACTACTTGAGAAAAGAAAGTTAACATTTTTCTTATTAAAAATTACTCTCCTAAAATTAAAATTTTAAAATAAATTATTTTCATCGCACTAAACATACAGGTACAAGACAATTATTATGTAAGTCATTCTTACCACATCCACCATGATTTCCAATCAATAATATAATTCCAAATAAGAATATATCCTTAAAAAAAAGTGAAATTCAATTTGATCTTGAAATTAATCTAATTTTTCGAATAAGTTCATGTCTTATAAAAATACTAATAATCTAAATTTTATCATTTCATCCAAAAATTTCAAAATAATTTTAATATTTTTATCAAACTTATCTCGATCTAGCCGAAATCCAATACCATAATTTTTAGGGCATAGGATCAATTGATAGAATAAGTGAAGAGACATACTAGAAAATGTCGAATGTTGTCTAGGTGAAAATGATTATTGAATATATACATACATGTGTGAAAGTGAATTGGTGATATGGCTCACCTAAGCTATAATTGAAATGTGACAAGTGTATATAGTGATTGAGAATTTCTTAGTGAGCTCTTGAAATGTGTTTTGTCACGTGCAAAATCTCATAAAAAGTATCACGAACTCTTGAAATGTTGAGTAAGAGTGAAATTTGCTGGTAGTGAGGGTGTGTTTGATTGGAGCGAAAATGGAAAAAGGGAATGGAAAAAGGGAAAGGAAATAAATTAGTGTGCTTGGTAGAAAAGAAAAGTGAGAAGGAAGAAATAAGAGAGATGATTATTGTCCATCCTAATGCATAAAATCCAATGCTTCCAAATTGGAATAATAAGAGGAGAAAAATGAGAGAAAGAGCAATATGTTAGTTCAAAATTATGTATTTTTCAAATGTTTTATTTTTTTTTTCCTTTCATTTTTCAATTCTACCAAGTAATGGATGGAAAGAAAATTGCTTTTTATTTTAATTTCTCATCCTTCATACCAAGCACATCTATGGAAAGAAATTTTATTTTTTTATCCTTCTATTTTTCTACCCCTTTAATTTTCCATCTTTTCAATTTTCTTTCCACTTTACCAAGCAAAGCCTTAGTGAAATAGCTAGGGTACAATAAACATGCCATTAGGGTTAGTGTGCTTGTGAGTGTTTGAAGACAATGTTTAGTATGAAGACAAAAAAATTTGCCATATGGCATAACATATAGTTGCTAGTGAGAGCCTAAAGTGTTTTGGTGTATGGTTGGATGCACTTTCATGTAACACCCCTCACCCGTATTCAACGCTGAAATAGGGTTACAGAGTATTACCGGACTTACAACATAAACAACCATCTAATTTGAATAAAAAATCATCAACCAGAAGTAATTGCAATCAAATACAATCACATTATCCCTATTACAAGTCTACGACGCCCTAAACATACTTTGGGAGTGGTTCGGGACTAAACCGATAACTTTGAAAACTTTTTGAACATTTAAGAAATTTTCTCAAAAACAAGGGACACACGCCCATGTGGCCCGATCGTGTGTCTCACACGGCCACAGACACGCCCGTGTCACAGGCCGTGTGGACATTCGAAATGGGAGCACATGGCCGTGTCCCAGCCCGTGTCTGACCCCGTGTAACTCTCTGACTTGGGTCACACGGCCAACACACACGCTCATGTGGCTAGCCCATGTGCCCTAAAAATGGCCATACACGCCCGTGTGCCAAGCCTACTAGGCCGTGCCAATCCTATAGGGTATACTGGCTTATGCCACACAGCCAAGTCACAAGCCCGTGTGTGAGGCCATGTGGAGCATACTAACTTGATTTTTATTTCAAAACTAAGGGACACACGGCAGTGTACATAATCGTGTGTCACACATGCCCGTGTCTCTGCCTGTGTAGACAAAACTAGGCTATTTACCAAGCCATTTTGCCACCCCAAATTGGCACACACCTACGTCAAACCAAATGCACAATTCATAGCATTTATAAGCAACCAATACAACCACAACCAAGAATAATATATATATACCATTTCAATGCCAACATCTAACATGCTTATAATACCATATTCTTGTCTATTCAAATTATACCAATTTACATTTCCAAAGCATCCATATGTACCATTTCAACTAAGCATTTATTAACCTAAAAACCACAAGCACAACCCTTCTCAATTTATCAACCATTAGCTACCTTGAAGGTTGCATTCAACAAGTCATTCCCAAGTAATCATGAACTACATCAATAAGAGGCATTAATACATATACACACATCAAATAATTGCCAAAATAAGCCAACTTACATGACTAACACAAAACCAAACACTTAATATTTACAAGCCAACACAAATGGCCAAAAATCATGCTACATATACCAAAATGACTCAAAGTCCCTATACATGCCATCTACTTAAAATACCAAAGTTCATAGGTACCAAATGATAGGTGGATAGTGTGAAGCGATCTCTGACGTTCCTCAAATCCGAGCTAGCTTGAAAACACTATAAAACACGGAAAAGTAACAAAGTAAGCTATAAAGCTTAGAAAGTTTGTATACAATAAAATTAATTCAATCTTAAGATTATAATTCAACAATTTGAATATATATTAGCTAACAAACCTTTCATATACACAATTATAATATTAATCACATTCTTCAAAAGTTTCTTCGAACCAAAGCTTATACATGTCACGTATGAACCTATACCATCTCATATCATTCTCATACTCAATCACATCTGTCGTTTACCCGTTGAACCATTCGGAATAGAAGTCGGATACTCAAGAGTCTCGCACACTAAGTACCTATACCAGGGCCCGAAGCCAAATTAGTTCATATTCATAGCCCGAAGCCAAATTGGTATAACTTGCACCCGAAGTGCTAATATCATGGCCCGAAACTAACTCCATGTATCCTCTAATGACATGTCACTAGTATCCTAAACTATTCCTAAGGTTCAACTGGGATTTCAAATGTCGAATCGTCGTCAAATCACTGCCGATCATTCTATAGTCTCGTATTCAAAATTTATGCAATATCAAACCATATATAATACATTTGTAACAAAACTTATAATATACAAACTTACCTCGGTTTCAAAAACGATGATATAGACAGATTAATCCAAAACTTTGTTTCTCCCTCGATCTAATTCCAAATTTTGCTTTTCTTGATCTATAGAATATCAAATTCATCTCATTTAATTATCCCTATATTCAATTCAGTCCAAAACACACTTTAAAGCACATTTACACTTTTGCCTCTAATATTTCACATTTTTCATAATTTAGTCCTTATTTCATTAAATCACAAATTAATGAAATTCAATATTAATCCATGCTATTCGAATTACTATTATACCCCTAACAGCCCATATTTTTCATTTACTTCACATTTTAACCACAAAGTTTCAACATTTCTCAATTTAATACTTAATTTGCATTTTCACTAAAAATCACTTAACAAAACTTATATATCTATCAACAAGCATTCATAATCTATCAAGAAACATCAAAACACATGTTATTTCATCAATAAAAACATCTAAAATCTTTAATATTTTTGCAATTAGTCCCTGGGCTAGCTAAAATAAGCTACAACGATCTCAAAAACATAGAAATAATTAAAAATAGGAAAAAATGAACTTACAATTAAGCAATGAAGTGGTCGAATGCTTGAACACCAAAAATGGCTTCCCTTAACCTTAAAAATATTTAATAACTACACCAAACACCACTCCACTTACATCCACTATCTCAAAAATGGGTTAATAATCACATAAGGACCTTTACTTTAAGGTTCTATAGTTATTTGACACCCTTAGCTAATAGAACAGCACTTTTGCACTTTACACGATTTAGTCCTTTTTATCAAATTGACCAATCAAACGATAAAATTTCTTAAAGAAATTTTCACACATTTATTCTATAATAAAGTAAACATTAAAATTATAATAAAATAATTATTTTAATCTCAAATTTTTTGTTCCAAAACCACTGTTCCGATTTGACTAAAAACGAGTTGTTACAACTCTCCCCCCTTAGGGATTTTCGTCCTTGAAAATCTTACCAGTGAATAAGTTAGGGTACTATTTTCTCATAGCTTCCTCGGGGTCCCAAGTAGCCTGTTCAACCCCGTGATGTTGCCACAAAAATTTCATTATAACTATGCGTTTATTTCTTAACTCTTTAACTTCCCGAGTTAAAATTCTGATCAGTTCTTCGTTGTACGTCATATCAGGTTGAATTTCAATATCTGCCGGAGAAATTACATGTGAAGAATCTGATCTATATCGACACAACATCGATACATGAAACACATTATGATTTTCTCTAACTCAGTTGGTAAAGCTAGCTGATATGCCACTGGACCTATTCTTCCAATGATCTCATACGGCTCGATAAAACGCAGACTCAGTTTGCCTTTGCGACCAAATCTAAGTATTTTCTTCCACAGAGATACTTCCAGAAACACTTTATCATCGATTTGAAATTCAATGTCCTTTTGTTTCAAATTTGTGTACGATTTCTGTCTATCTTAAGCTTCTTTCAAACAGTCACAAATTACTTTCACTTTCTCTTCGGTTTCTCTGACTAAATCAACCTCGTGAATATGTTTCTTGCTAAGCTCTGTCTAATACAATGGTGTGTGGCATTTGCGACCACACAATGCTTCGTACAGTGCCATCTTTATGCTCAATTGAAAGTTGTTATTATACGCGAATTCAACCAATGACAAATATCTCTCCCAGTTGCCTTCGAACTCTAAAACACAACAGCGAAGCATATCTTAGAGAATTTAAATTACTCTCTCAGACTGACCGTCGGTTTGTGAATGAAATGCAGTACTAAAGTTCAACTTAGTACCCAGAGCTTCTTTTCAATTTCTTCCAAAATCACGATGTAAACCTCGGATCTCTATCTAAAATAATCAAAATTAGCACCCCGTAGAATCTAACGATCTCAGCAATGTACAATTCATGTAATCTATCAAGTGAATAGTTTGTACATATTAGTATAAAATATGTCGATTTTATCAATCTATAAAGTAAAACCCAAATAGCATCTTTCTTTTTCGGAGTCAGGGGTAACCCTGATACGAAATCCATTGTAACTCTATCTCATTTCCACTCTGGTATCATCACGGGCTTAAGCAAACCAGAAGGCACTTAATGCTCGGCTTTCACTTGCTAACAAAATAAAAACTTGCTAACAAATCAAACACCTCGATACAAATTCTAAAATATCTCATTTCATGCCCAACCACCTATATAACTATTTCAGATCATTGTACATTTTAGTACTTCCCGGGTGAATAGATAAACAACCACTGTGTGCTTCATGCAAAATTTTCTGAATGAGCTCAAAATTCTTTGGTACACAAATTTTGTTTCGGAACATTAAACAATCATCAGCTCCAATCTGATAATATGAATCACTATTCGACTCACATTGCTTTCTTTTAGCTTGCAATTCGGTATAGCACTTTTGAGCTTCACAAATTTGCTGAAGAAGGCTAATATCAAACCATCATCAAACATATTCAATCTTGTATTCATCACTCTCAAAGAAAACTGAGATTTACTACTCAAAGCATTTGCAACTACATTAGCTTTCTGTAACAGCCCGATTTTGGGGCTAGTCGAAACAGTGGTTTCAGAACCACTAATATGAGGCTGGAGAAATTAGTTTTAATATTATTTTATGTGTTTTAGCATGATTATGTGAGTGTATGAAAATTTTGGTGCATTAATTTTAGTGATTGCATGCTAAATTGCGAAAAATGACTAAATCGCATAAAGTGCGAAAGTTTTATTTTACAAGCTAGAGGTGTCAAATAGCTATAGAATATTAAATTTGTGGCCTTTAATTTTCAATTAGGCCATTGGGAGAGTGTTGGCCAGCCAAGGAGACAAATATGAGACTTGGTCATGGTTTGGTGGATTAGGTGACTTAATTGAATAAAATATAATAAAAAAAAAGAAAGGCTATCATCTTTCTCATTATCCTTCTTCCTCCACTGAAAATCCCAGCAAGAATAGGGGTTTGAAAGCTTAAAATTTTCATCAACTTACACTCCTTGCAAGTAAGTGATTTTGGTGGTCTTTCTTGAAAATTTTTGTACGTTTAGAACCCCTAAAGCTTAAACTAGCTAATGAAGGGACTATTTTGCAAAATGGTTGAGAGTCTAGAGTTTTTCCATGTGAATATTTATGTTTATTTCTAAAATTTTATGGAAGAAAATGAATCTTGGGTGTTGAATACAACTTTTGTGAAAGGTGTTTCCATGAAAACACTTAAAAAGACTTTTTTGTTAAGGTTGCAAAATAGGTAGTAAATGTGTGTAATAATTGAAATCTTGAGTTGCTATAAGAGGGAATATGAATCGGCTAGGCTTGGGTGTGTGAAAAATGAACACATTTCATTTTACAAGCCTAGGGGAAAAATAGTAATTTTGTAAAAGTCTAGGGGCAAAACGATAATTTTGCTAAAATAGGAATGTTGGAGTAATTTGATAAATGTGAGTGTCTAATAAGCTAAATATGTCATTATAGGTCAAGAGGAACGTGGAATAAACCTTGACCGAGGAAAAGCCAAGGTTTCGGACTAAATTGCAAATTGGTATATTTTGTATCGAGGTAAGTTTACGTGTAAATGATACATCCTTATTACGTATGTTTTTACATATTAATGCATTGTGTGAATGATAATGATTATCATTGAGATCTATTAAAAATGATAGAGAGTGAGTAAATTCTCGGATGAACCTTCAGGATAGGAAAAACGATACGGATAAAATTCATGAATAAGTAAGTATTGGTCGGCTGTGTGCGATACCTCCGTAATTATTATTGTTGGCGGGCTGTGTGTGATACCACCATAACTATTATTGTTGGTGGGTTGTGTGCGATACCACCGTAATTATTATTGTTGGTGGGCTGTGTGCGATACCACCATGTAAATTATTAATGGTTGGTTGTGTGCGAAACCACTGAGTATCTAATATTATTCCGAAGTGTTCATCGAGAAACTTGTCTAAGTGAAATTACATGTGGCTTTGTGGTGATAAGTGCAGGGTATAAGTGCATGTAAATGTGAGCAATGTTTTATGGTATGTGTTTGGGATGTGGTAAGGTTTGAAATGAGTAGGTATAGTTATGAGGATCTGAATTGTTTTTATTTAGTATGTAATGTTCTTGATTCATAAGTATGTGGTATGATGTTTATTGTTTACATATAGACTTACTAAGCTTAAAGCTTACTCCCTTCTTTTTTTCCTTGTTTTATAGTGTCGAAGAGCCAGCTCGGGATACGGAGATAGTCAGAGGATCACCCACACTATCCACACATTTTGGTATAGTTAGATTTATCATTTTGAGTATGGCATGTATAGGGACTTAGTCTTAGTTAATGTCATTTTGTTTTGGCCAAATGTGTTGGCTCATTTGAGGATGAATTCTTTTGTATAAGGCCATATTTGATGGCTATTTCTTATTAATCTATGAAATGATGAGGTTATTCATGAATGTGCAAGTTGCATGGTTGATTTATTTGGTTTAATTATGCTTGAATGAGTTAGTGGCTGGATGTGGTTTATGTTTGTACAAGTTGGAGTGGCAGAAAATGCTTGGCAAATAGTCTTGTCCTTGTCCACATGGGTAGACACACGTGTGTGTATGTCTAGGCCGTGTGTGACACACGGTCTACCCTATGGGAGTGTAGTTAGGCCGTGTGTCCCCCTGCATGCTAAGTTGGCAAGTCAGAATGCCTAGTAGTAACCACATGGGCTGAGACAAGGTCGTGTGTCTCCACCGTGTGGAAGACACGACCATAAGACATAGGCGTGTGCCCAAGCCGTGTGAAGTCTACACCTAAATATAGGAATTTAATTCGCCACGCGGTTTAAGGACACGGGCGTGTGCCCAAGCCGTATGACACTTTTGGGATGATGACATCAGAAACAGAATGTCAAGGTTTTGGCACAAGGCTAAGACACTGGCGTGTCGTGGCTGTGTGAGGGACACGGGCCATGGACATGGGCGTGTGTCAGGCCGTGTGAAAACCCCTGTAGGTTCGAAATGAGAAATAAATCTACAAGGGTGTGGAACACGGGCATGTGGTATGCCACACAGGCGTGTCCCTTCCACCACACGGGTGTGTGGACTGTTTGATGAGAATTTTTCTAAGTCTTTTCCAAAGATCTTCTAAAGAGTTCGATTTGATTCCAAACCATTGCTAAAGTGTGTTTTAGGCCTTGTAGGCTTGTGTAAGGGGTGGTATGAAGGTTCATGAAAAGTTTTAAATTTGAGTGGAAAAATCATGTCTCGGTTTGTATAATTGCTTGCGTATAAGTCTGGTAATGCCTCTTACCCTGTTCCGGTGTTGTATACGGGTAAGGGGTGTTACACTTTCCCCGGATGATAATTTATTACTAATTCATAATCTTTCAACAGCTCGAGCCATCTTTGTTATTGCAAATTCAAATCTTTCTAAGTCATTAAGTACTTCAATCTCTTGTGATCAGTAAAGATGTGGCACTTCTCACCAAATAATTGATGTCGCCAAATTTTCAATGCAAAAGCTATAGCGGCCAACTCTAAATCGTGCGTCGGATAGTTCTTTTCATGCGACTTTAACTGTCTCGATTCATAAGCTATCACTTTACCTTCTTGCATCAAAACACATCCCAAACCATTCAAAGATGTGTCGCTGAAAATCATAAATTCTTTACCCAACTCAGGTTGAACCAACACTGGTGCCTCAGTTAACAATGTTTTTAACTTATCAAAACTCTATTGACATTTCTCAAGCCACTCGAATTTTACATATTTATGTAGTAATCATCGAGAATCCCTTAACAAAACGTCGATAATAACCAGCTAACCCCAGAAAACTTCTAACTTCGGATACGTTCCTCGGTTATTTCCAATCAACAACTACTAAAATCTTGTTCGGATTAACTCTTATACCTTTTGCTGAAACAAGGTGCCCCAAAAATTCAACTTATCGGAGCCAAAATTCACATTTGCTGAATTTAGCAAATAATTTCTTCTCTATCAAAGTTTGTATCACAATTCTCAAATGCTTAGCATGCTCAGACTCATCACATGAATAGATTAGAATGTCATCAATGAACACAAAATTGAATCTGTCTAAATACGATCTAAAAATCTGGTTCATCAAATCTATAAAGAATGCAGGAGCATTAGTTAATCCAAAAGGCATAACAAGGAATTTATAATGTCCATACCTCCTTCTGAAAATAGTTTTTGGCACATCTGAATCTTTAACTCGCAACTAATAATAGCCAGATCTCAAATCAATCTTCGAAAATATTGTTGCCCCTTTCAACTGATCGAACAAATCATCTATTCTCGGTAACGGATACTTGTTCTTTATTGTAACCTTGTTGAGCTATTGATAGTCAATTCACATTCTCATTGACTCGTCTTTCTTCTTTAAAAACAATATTGGCGCACCCTAGGGTGAAAAACTAGGTCGTGCAAAACCTCTATCCGTTAATTCTTGCAACTGAGATTTCAACTCTTTCAATTCTGTCGGAGCCATTCTATATGGAGATATCGATATCGGTGAAGTTCCTGATACTAACTCAATTGCAAATTCAACTTCTCTTATTGGTGGTAACCCAGGCAACTCTTCTGGAAACACATCCGGAAACTCACAAACTATAGGTACTACTTCAATCTTCGATTCAATCACCTTTGTATCCAGTATATAAGCAAAATAAGCTTCACAACCTTTTCTCACACATTTCTGAGCTAACATAGACGAAATAACAATAGGTAAGCCACTCGACTCATCTGATTCAATTCGAAGTATTCCATTATTCTGACATTTCAATTCAATGATCTTTCATCTACAATTCACAACGACATCATGGATAGTCAACCAATCCATACCCAGAATTACATCAAACTCATCAAAAGGTAGTAACATCAAGTCAGCCAGAAAACAGTAACCTCGAGTCATTAATGGGCAGTTCTTACAAACTTTATCAACTAAAACATATTTGCCTAGAGGGTTCAATACTTTAATCACAAATTCAGTAGACTCAACAGGCACACTCTTATTAAACACTAAATTCATATAGATATACGAATGAGTCGATCTAGGATCAATCAATGCAATCACATTAGTGTCATAAAGAGAAAATGCACGGGTGATAACATCAGGTGATGACGCTTCTTCGCAAGCGCGAATAGCTAAGCTCTGACTGGCACTCTAGCCTCAGATCTCACAACTGGATCTCTAGTCACACCTTTGCCACTAGACATATTCCTCGTATTTCTTGGGGGTCTCCCTCTCGTAGTCGTATTACTAGGTATTGCATTGTGAAATTTATCTTTCTCGAATAATTCTAGGCAATTTTGAATAAAATGATCTGGCGAGCCACATTTGAAACAAGTTTTATTACCCTTATTCCAGCACTCTCCAAAATGTCTTCTCCTGCACTGTTGACACTCGGGCTTGTTATTTCTGACACTGCCAACACTCGAGACAGAAGTAGCTTGAGTTTTAGGACTCACATATTGATTTCCTCGATCTCTATTCTGGTATCCCATTGATGCATTCAATCGACTATACTAATCTCGAGATTTTTTTGATGAAGAATGATAAGGTTTATTCATCAACCTCTTTTTCAAATCTTTAGTCTCTGAATCATCTTTCTTCTTTTCTTTACTAAGTTCTTAGGCTTTGCAAGCTCTATCAACCAGGACAACAAACTCTTTCAAGTCTAAAATTCCAACAAGAAGTTTAATGTCTTCATTCAAACCATTAACAAACTACTTACACATGATTTCTTTAGTAGAAACATACTCTCGAGCATATTTACTCAATCACACAAATTCTCTCTCGTACTCGGTTATGGTCATACAGCCCTGTTTTAATTCTAAAAACTCATTGTGCTTTTGATCTAGAAACCTTTGGCTTATAAATTTCTTCCTGAACTCGGTCTGAAAGAAATCCCAAGTGACTCGTTCTCTAGGTACTATAGATACTAGAGTATTCCACCACTAGTATGCGGCGTCCCTCAGAAGTGCTACAGCACATTTTAAACACTCAGTCAGTGTACACGAAAGCTCATCAAGCACTCAAATCATATTTTCAAGCCAAAACTCGGCTCTCTCAGGATCATCGTCAACAGTAGCTCTAAACTCTTCAGCGTCGTACTTCCTAATTCTATCAACAGGTAGCTTGTTCAATCGCAAAGGTTCCAAACCTCGTGGAGCTATGGGGATCAGTTGGAGATTAGGAGGGGGTGGAGGTTGTTAAGCAGTCGGATTCATCCAGACATACTGCGTGAGCCATTCGTTCATCATTTGGAAGAAGGCTTCCTTAGCCTCTCATCCTTGGCTACCCGATACGGGTCTAGATTCAGAAGGTGTTGTCCCTTGGGCAGGAGCTAGCACATTACTTTTGACATCGTCAGCTACAGCTTAAATGGGATCTATTTACTATACAAAAACACGGTTTAAAATTAGCAGTCATCACACTATCACAGGTTATATATAGCATGTATAGCTAGACTCTCACACTCTACGTTAGTCTGAGAATCGACTAAACCGTAGCTCTGATACCAATAAATGTAACACCTCTCACCCGTATCCAATGCCGGAATAGGGTTATAGAGAATTACCGAACTTAAAACATAAAAAACCATCCAATTTGAATCAAAAATCATCAACCAAAAGTAATTCCAATCAAATACAATCACATTGTCCCTATTACGAGCCTATGAAGCCCTAAACATACTTTAGGAGAGGTTTGAGACTAAACTGATAACTTTGGAAACTTTTTGAACGCTTAAGAAATTTTCTCAAAAATAGGGGACACACGCTCGTTTGGCCCGGCCATGTGAGACACACCCGTGTCACAGGCCATGTGGACATTTGAAATAGGAGCACATGGACGTGTCCTAGCCCATGTATGACCCCGTGTAACTCTCTGACTTGGGTCACACGGCCAACACACACGCCCGTCTGGCTAGCCCGTGTGCCCTAAAAATGGACATACATGCCCGTGTGCCATGCTGTTACTAGGCCGTGCCAATCCTGTAGGGTATACTGACTTATGCCACACGGCCAAGTCACACACCCGTGTGTGAAGTCGTGTGAAGCATACTGACTTGATTTTTATTTCAACACTAGGGGACACACGATAGTGTACATAACCGTGTGCACACACGGTTGAGACACGCCCGTGTCTCTACCTGTGTAGATAAAAATAGGCTATTTAGCAAGTCATTTTGCCACCCCAAATTGGCACACACCTACATCAAACCAACTGCACAATTCATAGCATTTATAAGTAACCAATACAACCACAACCAAGAATAATATCTATACCATTTCAATGCCAACATCTAACATGCTTATAAAACCATATTCTTATCTATTCAAATTATACCAATTTACATTTCCAAAGAATTCATATGTACCATTTCATCTAAGCATTTCTTAGCCTAAAAACTACAAGCACAACCCTTCTCAATTCATCAACCATTAGTTACCTTGAAGGTTGCATTCAACAAGTTATTCCCAAGCAATCATGAACTACATCACTAAGAGGCATTAATACATATGAACACATCACATAATTGCCAAAATAAGCCAACTTACATGACTAACACAAAGCCAAACACTTAATATTTACAAGCCAACACAAATGGCCAAAAATCATGCTACAAATACCAAAATGACTCAAAAGTTCGTATACATGCCATATACTTAAAATACCAAAGTTCATAGGTACCATGTGATAGGTGGATAGTTTGAAGCGATCTCCGACGATCCCCAAATCCGAGCTAGCTTGAAAACACTATAAAACATGAAAATGTAACAAAGTAAGCTATAAAGCTTAGTAAGTTTGTATAAAATAAACTTAATTCAATCTCAAGATTATAATTCAACAATTTGAATATATATATATCAACATTTAGCATATATTAGCTAAAAAACCTTTCATACACACAATTATAATATTAATCACATTCTTCACAAGTTTCTTCGAACCAAAGCTTATACATGTCACGTACGTACCTGTACCATCTTATATCATTGTCATAATCACATCTTTCGTTTACCTGTTGAACCATTCGGAATAGAAGTCGGATACTCAAGAGTCTTGCACACTAAGTACCTATACCATGGCCCGAAGCCAAATTGGTATAACTCACACCCGAAGTGCTAATATCATGGCCCAAACCCAACTCAATGTATCCTCTAATGACATGTCACTAGTATCCTAAACTATTCCTAAGGTTCAATCGAGATTTCAAATGTTGAATCGTCGTCAAATCACTATCGATCATATCAATTGTCTCGTATTCACAATTTATGCAATATCAAACCATATATAATACATTTGTAACAAAACTTATAATATACGAACTTACCTAGGTTTCAAAAACGATGAAATAGACCGATTATTCTGAAACTTTGTTTTTCCCTCGATCTAATTCCAAATTCCGCTTTTCTTGATCTATATAAATCTAATTCAGCTCATTTAATTATCCCTCAATTCAATTTAGTCCAAAACACACTTTAAAGCACATTTACACTTTTGCCCCTAATATTGCACATTTTTTACAATTTAGTCTTTATTTCATAAAATCACAAATTAATGAAATTCAATATTAACCCATGCTAGCTAAATTACTATTATACCCCTAGCAGCCCATATTTTTCATTTACTTCACATTTTAACCACAAAGTTTCAACATTTCTCAATTTAATACTTAATTTGCATTTTCACTAAAAATCACTTAACAAAACTTATATGTCTATCAAAAAGCATTCATAATCTATCAAGAAACTTCAAAAAACATACTATTTCATCAATGAAAACATCTAAAATCTTTAATATTTTTGCAAATTAGACCCTGGGCTAGCTAGAATAAGCTACAATGATCTCAAAAACATAGAAATCATTAAAAACGGGACAAAAATGGACTTACAATTAAGCAATGAAGTGGCTGAATGCTTGAACACGAAAAATGGCTTCCCTTAACCCTAGTTTTTGGTTTCAAGAAGATGAATGGAAGAATAATTTCATTTGTTTTATTAAATTATACATTAATTACTAAATACCAATTTTAACCTTAAAAATATATAATAACTACACCAAATACCACTCCACTTACATCCACTATCTCAAAAATAGGTTAATAACCACATAAGGACCTTTAATTTAAGGTTCTATAGTTATTTGACACCTTTAGCTAATAGAACAGCATTTTTGCATTTTATGCAATCTGGTCCTTTTTTTTCAAATTGACCAATCAAACGATAAAATTTCTTAACGAAATTTTCACACAATTATTCTATCATACAGTAAACATTAAAATTATAATAAAATAATTATTTTAATCTCAAATTTTTGGTTTCGAAACCACTGTTCTGATTTGACTAAAAACGAGTTGTTACAACTCTCCCCACTTAGAGATTTTCGTCCTCGAAAATCTTACCAGTGAATAAGTTAGGGTACTATTTTCTCATAGCTTCCTCGGGTTCTCAAGTAGCCTATTTTAACCTAGGATTTGTGGTTTCGAAACCATTATTCTTATTTGACTAAAAACGGACTGTTACACTTTGAGTGCAAATTAGCATACAATGTTTGGTTGGAATTTTGAGTACCCGAATATTATTTTACTTGAGTTTGCTAAGGTATAAGTGCTTACAATTGATGACAATGAGTTTTGTAAATATGGTTGTGTCAAAATGGGTAAAGGGAAAGTGACTTGATTTAAAATGTGAAAGAATGAATAATTAGCTATAAGTGGACCTAAATGTGAATAAAAATGATAATAATAAGTTGAACTAGTGAAGCAAGAACTTGACATTGATATGCCATGTAAGTAACAAGGGAAAATGATACATTTAGAAGCTTTGTATGTAGACATTAATGGAAAATGTGCTTAATTTGCTTAATGAAGCTAATGACTTGATGACTAAGTGTATAATTAACAAGTGCATGAAAAGAACTAATGATTGGTAACCATCTTAAGCGTATAAAATGATTAACCGAATAAAGTCATACTTGAGTGCTTTGAGTTTTATTTAGTAATATTAGTGAGGGAACTAAATTTTCATTAGTAAGTGGCATATTTAACGTTGAAATCATAATTCATAAAAGACTTTATGCTATTACGAGATATTGTAAAGTAGCAAAACTTAGTATACTTACTAAGCTCTCTAAACTTAATACATTAGTTGTTTAAAACGTGTAAGTGGAAGACCTTATTCATAAAGTTAGAGATTGTGCCTTCAAAGGATCACATTCCTGTGCGATGTTTGTAGGGCATATATAATTTATTTCGTATTACTTTTTATTAAAAGAGATTGAAATGGCTTTTACATAAGTGAGGTTTGTTCTACATTTAGATTGTAAACTTGGTATGTTTTCATAATGTTTATGATATTTTTGGTTGCTTTCAATCTAAGTTCTAACCTTTAAATTGATTTGAACATTTTTATGAGGTGAATTTAAGTTCAAATGTGTTTTTTTAATGTTTTAAAATTATTTGGAACTTGTTAGATTGTTTTGATAATATTTGAGGATGATTTGGAAGTGTTTTTGAAAAAAATTTCGAGCCCCTACATTCATGAATCGGTACCTTGCCTCTAAAGATTGATACGTGCAGAGTCGACAGCTAAAAAAGGTACAATATCATGTGCATGTATCGGATCATGGGGGAGAGGTATTGATACATCTTCCCTGCACCTTAAAATTTGGTTTTTCAAGTCTTGCAATGAGTTCGAATGAGGTGTAAACATTATAGCTTTGTAAAAGAACCTTAATAATGACTTGAAAAGTTTTTTAAGGGCTCAAAAAATGATTGTTTAATGAATAAAAGTGGGAAGTGGGGCAATTTACCAGAAAATACAAATTTTTAAAAAAAATTACGGAAAAGGGCCGAAAATTTCATTATTTACAGAAAATGATCATTTCCCTATAAAACGCGTCCGCGTCAGCGCGTTTTGTGGGGATAAAATGCCACATCAACCAAAAACGCGTCCTTGAGGGCGCGCTTTGCTAACGTGGCAAAAACGCACCCCCAAGGACGTGTTTTAGCCCATGTTTTTTAAAAAAAAAACTATTCTCAAATTTTTTAAAAATTTACGAGAATAAACATTTATAAAGGCTCAAAGTGACAACACCATTTTTTTTAAGGTGTCATCAATTAATAAGGAAATATAACTTACAAATGAAATCTTTATATAGAACCAAAGTCTCATTTCTCTTGTTTTCTTGAGCAAAGTGGGATATGAGATATGTGTATATATAGACTCATAAATAGTTTTGCAGCTTGTTCCTAAACAATGTGGGTGTGGGATTCCTTCCTCTTTTAACTAACAACATGAGATGAAATGCTACACTATATTTGATATTTTTTACTTAGAGTTTAAATTTTTTTACAAAAAGTTAACATTTGTTACATTATAAATAAAATTTTTAAACTCTATAAGTAAAAAAATATAAAATATAAAATGAGTATGGTAAAATATTAAAAAATAAATATTTAAAAAATTACTAATAGTTGAGTGATCATTTTGTAAGTTTTTATAATTCGATAGCTAAAAAATATAGTTAAGTGACTACTAATGTAATTTAATCTAGATATAAAATATGAAAAATAATTATTATATTTTATGTATATTATATATTTCTATAAAAAAAACTTATTTAACATAATTATTGTAAGGCACAAAATTTGCCCGGGCCCATATTAAAACACAAATAAATGAAAAAACATTAAATACAGTCCTTTAGCAGTCCAGTATTACAAGCCCAATAACAAAAAAATTCAGCCTAACCCACAGGCTCAACAGAACCCTAATACCAAAGAGCCCAATTTTTAGAACAGCCCGAATGGCCCAAACCTCGGTTTCAGAATGAAACCCTAAAGAATCCCAATGGCTTCCAGAGCCGCACGCGTGCCTCCACGCGCTCCACCGCATGCACGCCACGTGCGAGCCATCACCAGTACCTCCGTACCGCCTCCAGCGCATTAGCATCGTACAGCCTCTGTGCCCTAGACACGTCTGCCTTTCGTACTTGCAAACCAATGGCAAAGAAAAAACAGCAAGGAAAAACGCAAAAAAAAGGACAAACGGCTGTATTTTTCGATTATTCTTGATTTTATTTAACATTCGACAATAAAAAGTCGAAGAAAAAAACACATTGTATTACACACACTATTGACTACGCATACAGAATATATCAAAGATTAGAAACAAAAAGGTTTCTCCTTTTTCGATTGCATCTTTCTTCTATTACTCATTCCTTTTTGAATCTATTTCAAGCACCGTTTCTTTATTTTGATACATTAACAAAAAGAGAGAGAGGAGCTACCTTCGCGTGGTTCTGTCCGTGTCCCCTCCGTTAAGATCGAAGTTCGGATAAGGCGGGACTTCAAGGCCGGTACGAAAGGGCTTCCCTTGGGATCTTCGTGTACCACCAAGCGCCTTTACAGTGACATTTTGGGTGGTTGGACGAAAAGGTTTTCCTTAGTTGCGGCTAGGGGCTAAACAAAGAAGGGATTTTAGGGTTTTCTAAAAAAAAAAACGGGGCGTCTGTTAGTTTTAATTTAGTTAAAAAAAGGGGTGGTTATAGGCTGTTAAGAAAACGGTGTCGTTTGGGGCTCATTACAATAGCCTCAATATGACGCCGTATAAGCCAAGCTTCGGCCCGACCCGATTTGGTCTCCTAAGGATCCGCGTGCTTTTAATTTTTTTAAATTGATCTCTATAATTTAAGCGTGTTTTCAATTTAGTCCGACCCGAGTGCTGCGTTTTGAGCTTCAGAAATATTTGCTGGTTTAACCCTGATAAATCACGTGCATTTCAGATTGATCCTTGCGCATTTTTAAATTATTTTATTTATTATAAATAGCCTTTAAATTTTGTTTTTGTTTCAATTAAGTACCTTTTTGTTTTCATATACAATCTTCACATTTTTATTAGGTTTAATTCATTTTATTTGGTTTTAAATTAT
This sequence comes from Gossypium bickii, assembly GCA_025503065.1. NCBI lineage: Eukaryota > Viridiplantae > Streptophyta > Magnoliopsida > Malvales > Malvaceae > Gossypium > Gossypium bickii. The sequence continues at coordinate 24,235,243 of CP106712.1, forward strand.
TTTATAATATGATAAAATATATATTTATATACTATTCGTTTTAAACTATTTATATACATATTATTTATTCTAACTTATTTTAATATAATTTGTTCATTTTAAAATGATCTTTTATGTATATCTCTTTGGTTTAAAGATTTATATAATATGTTCAAGTGCTTCTATACATCATTATTTCATATATACTATTTAAATTAAACTATTTTCTAGTACACGTATATATAATTTGTATTAAAATTATTTTATTCTTGTGCATATATTATTATGTTCATATTATGTATATATATTTTTAATCTATTTATGTAGATATTTAATCTTCTCTAAAACTACCTATGTTATATATATTTTTTCTTTCATAATTTAGTATATATATTTTAATGTGTACATACATACTTATATATAAAATTAGTATTAGAATTATTCCATTGATTTCGTAATATTGTTGATGTATGTATGTTAATTAATTTTCTTTATCATCGATCTAATGTTTGATAATTATTGTTATTATGTATGTTTTAATTCTCGTTTTATATTTATTTGTTGCTTGAGATTCAATATCATTATATTTCATTTGTAAATAATTGCTCCATATTATATGTTATTACGTCATAGCATTATATTCACTCAAAAATGTCATGCTCAAACACTATTTGGGCTCTAAAATCATTTTTACTTAAAGTTTCAAAACAAGGTAATATTTCTGCGTTTGGAAATTCGAAGAAATTGTGCCCAATCGTGCTGGGTGTGGTTTTTTGTTTGACCAAATAAACGAATATCCTTTCAAGTTTTGTCCATATTTTCAAAATAAGGAAAAATTTGCGCGTTTGGAAATTCGAAGAAATCGTGCCCAATCGTGCTGGGTGTGGCTTTTTGTTTGACCAATTAAACGAATATCCTTTCAAATTTTGTCCATATTTTCAAAATAAGGTAATATTTGCGCATTTGGAAATTCAAAGAAATCGTGCCCAATCGTGCTGGGTGTGGTTTTTTGCTTGTCCAAATAACCAAATACCCTTTCAAAATTTCAATACATGTGCTTGGAGAATTTTAGGATGATCTCGAATTCGAGGACTCAGATTGTCGTATCCAATCGTGCTGGATGTGATACTCTATCCCTTTCGAACAAGGGAATCTCAATATTCAATCAAGTTATTTAAAATAATAGAAAAAAAGGAACAGAATTTCAAAATCATTTCAAACTTTTCAACATTAGGACATCAATTAATCAACTTGGTACCAATTTTGGGCGTTGCGAGGGTGCTAATCCTTCCTTGCACGTAACCGACTCCCGAACATGTTTTCTTCTTGAAATTCGTTGACCAAAATTTATTTTATAGGTGACCCGATCACGTCTAAACAAAAAGGATTGGTGGCGACTCCATATTTCTTTTAAAGTCGATCCCATTTTTCAAACACGAAAAAAATGGTTTTGACAGCTTGACGACTCCACTGGGGACTGGTTGAGAGTCAGGCCATAAATTGATTAATTTTTTGTCCTTTTGATTGAAAATTTGGAAAATTGTTTTGAAAAATCATGTTTCTTTTAATGTATTTATTTTTGCTATAATAATGTCGAATCTCATAAAATACTTTGGCATTGCATTGCATGACCGTTGTGGTCACACCTACAAGTGGGAGTAAGAAGCTATGCTTTCGTGAGGTTTTCACCTCTGCATGGGCTAGTGGACTGCTTCCGGGATACATCCGTACCTAGGTCTTCGTGAGGTTTTCACCTTCGCATGGGCATAGGGAAATGTATTCCCCTGAACCGAACTTGATCCGTATGAGCCTATAATGGATGAGGATTGAGGAATCTACAGGTTCGGGTACCCTTTTCTTTGGATTTACCCCATATAGTAGACCGTAGGAACCCATCAAGTGTAGTAGTGCTGAATGTTAATGGTTACCCGTATAGGTGTTTGATTATTTTCCATTTGCCTTCAATCTGATTATTTGATACTAACTTGTGTTTTTTCTTTTTTGTGATTTGCATGACATTGCATATTTAAGGAGGAGTTGATTCGTGTTCAATTGCTAAGTTAGAAGGTTTAACATGGAGAATGAATTCCTTGATAGAGTTGAAGATAATGCGGCCGTCCGCACATGGTCAGAGAGGCTACAATTAGAGAAAGGGGACAGTTTGGCTAAAGGATACACATCGAAGCTGTGGGACTATACCTATATCAGTGTGGTACAAAATGAGCTACAGGGGTTGAGAGATATATCAGCCTGTTGGGATGAGGGAACTAAGCAGATGTTCTACCAAAATTACGGTGATATGCCCTATTTGCTAGATGTTAAGGTAGACAAATCCTATTGGCTAGATGTTAAGGTAGACAAACATTTGTTTCAGGCTATGACCCAGTTTTGGTATCCTGCATATAATTGTTTCACTTTTGGGAGAGTAGATTTGGTGCCCACTATGGAGGAGTATACAACATTGCTCCATTGTTCAAAGATGTTAGTTGACAAAGCTTATATTAAAGTCGCTAATGCCCCGACCTTCGTAAAAAAATTAATGAGTATTATTGGGATGAATGAGCCTTGGGTTACGGCTCGAATTCAGCAGAAAGGTGATGGTAAATGTATTCCTTGGGTGGTTATGAGAGACTTGATCTTAGCACACCCAGATGCGAAGAAGAGGGTGGATATCTTCGCCTTGAGCATTTATGATCTGGTGATTTTTCCTAAAGCTCTAAGGCACATAGATGAAATAGTCACTGACCTATTCGATCGTCTGGATAAAGGAATCACACCGGTACCTGCAATACTAGCCAAGACATTCAGATCTTTGAGCTTATGTCAGAGGGCAGGTGAAGGTATATTTATTGGATGTGCACAATTGTTATTGACCTGGTTTCACAGACACTTTTGGAAGGTGGACAAGATCTCTTACCGGGTCTTCTCTGAAAATTATTCCCCGTTAAAGGAAGAGGCGGCTACACAAAGGAGAAACGACATCTCAGAAGAAAGTGGATGATAATCCTTCAAAATCTCAAAGAGGAGGATGTGGAGTGGAGAGCCTTTTGGATGGTCCCTAACGAGATCCTTTATCGTTGTGGGAGCATTGATTATGTGCCATTGATTGGGATTTGGGGGGCTACTGGATACACTCCGTTGCTTGCACTAAGGCAATACAAGTCAAGGCAATTTATACCGACAACTTATGGGCTGGCTCAATTTGAGTTCTCATATCAGGTGGAAAATTACAAGAAAAGAGTTCGGGAGATTCATGACGCTTGGAAGCAAATTCGCCGAATGAAAAGATTGGTCATGGGTCCTATGACGATGCCTGAGTATAGTATTGGTTCAACCGAAGGATTAACGATAATATACCTGGGCTGAGGTTAGAGGTTGCTCAATTAATAGAGGAATGTTTGCAAGTTGTTCCGTCTGAACTGGAGATTACAAGGCAAGATTTTGAAAAGAAGAGTCTCGAGTTTGGGAAAAAGATCGAGCAGCTAGAAGAAGAGAATGGATTTGAGATTAGATGTAGAAATACAGAAGGCTGAGGCTGAGAAATTCAGAAAAGGAAAAAAATCAGGTTGAAGAGGACCTCGACAGCTTAAAAACTGACTATAAGAGGATACGTCTAGCAATAAAAACCCCGGTTTAGGAAAAACTCCAGATCAATGGCGTCAGGAAGTTTAAAATGAAAGAACTAAGGCTGACCAATAAGAGGAGAAGTTCTGAGAGGTGCAAACACGAAATGAATCTGTGGAAAAGAGCCTCTCAGAAAGTTGAAGTGAACAAAACGAGTTAAAGGCTAGAGTCGCGGAACTCGAGAGATATCTTCACCATCATCGAAGTCGTAACTCTATGAAAGAATTAAAGGCAAGTTTGAGTCAAATGGAGGAAATGAAAAGAAGATTGAAGAATTAGAAATGGCCTTGTAGAATTTCCAAAACCATATCGAGTCTCTAGAGGCGGATGAAGAACGAAGAAAATAGAAGCTTTACTATTTTCAGAATCAAGTCAGAGATAGGGATCACCTCATGGGAGAAGCTATAACCCAGATGCGAGAGATAGCTGATTATTTACAGACTTTGGCCATACAAGCTGATGTATTGAGCATGCAGTTTGAGACGTGGTCAGATCGTGGACAAGAATTAGTTTCGTTACTCAAAAAAATTAAAGTTTTAGGTGCTAGGGCCAGGCCTTATTTGTAATTCGATTCTATGTCTAGTAAAGCTTTCTAAATAAAATTGAATCAGAACCGGCACCTTCTTTGCATTCATTCCATTCATATGCATTAAAAGTCATTAAAAGATTCTAATAATAAAAAATTTTCAGCAACTTGGAAACCGACAAAACCTTACCAGAAACGCATCCCTACAGCACAAGAAAGAAAACCAAATATATGGACCAGAGACTAGAGAAGCTTGAACAACTCCAAAAGGAGATGCAGGAAATAATTCAGCTGCAAATGCAGGAGCAGCTTGCCAAGATTCAGCAAGACATGATGGATCGGATGTTGGAATCACAAAAGAACATGATGTCCCAACTGAATCAATTACTGGCAGGAGGAATAAAAAAAGGGAAAAGCGCTATGACGGAAAGTAATCAATATCCTCCTTGCTTTACTCCAATGCATGTACATGCACCGCCAGAGATAAGTCCACAAGAGCCATCTGTCTCTATTAGGCAACTACAGATCCCAGCCGAAGCCTCGATACCAATGAATTTCTAGGACAACTCAGGCTCTAACCCGGGCCATAGCCCAATCAATCCAAATGTTCCTGATTTGGATGAAATAGTTGAGGAAGAGAAGATAAAAGGGGAATTACCAAAACAGCTAGAAGATAGATGTAAATGGTTGGAGGAGAAATTTAAAGAAATAGAGAATGCTGATAGTTGTTATGGAATCGATGCCAAGGATTTGAGCTTGGTCCCCGACTTGGTGCTCCCATACAAATTCAAGATGCCTGAATTCAAGAAATATAATGGGACAAGTTTCCCCGAGGCCCATATCACTATGTTTTGTAGGAGGATTACGGAATACATTAACAATGACCAACTGCTGATTCATTGCTTCCAGAATACCTGGTGGGAGCCGCGGCTAAATGGTATAACCAGTTGTGTCGTGCCAGAATTAGCTCACAGAGAGATTTGGCTCAAGCGTTTATGAAGCAGTATAGTCATGTGACAGACATAACTCCCGGTAGGATTACTCTTCAAAACATGGAAAAAAGGGAAATGAGAGCTTTAGACAATACGCACAGAGGTGGAGGGAGGTCTCCATCCAAGTCCAGCCACCACTTCTGGAGAAAGAGACCACAATGCTCTTTATCAACATATTGAAGGCCCCATTTATCACGCATATGCTGGGAAGTGCTACAAGGAGTTTCTCGGATATTATAATGACCGGAGAAATGATCGAGAATGCCATAAAAAGTGGAAAAATTGAGGCAGGAGAAGACACCAAGAGAACGGCTACAAGAAGGAAAGAAAGTGAAGTGAATAACACAAGCATAGGATACTCGAAGCCAATCATTGTTAATCAGCCAAAAGCGATAACTACGGGGCAGCAGGGTTTGTCAAAGAAAGAATCTGGCACCGCAAGACAAAGCAATGAGAAACTCCAATTTACGCCGATCCCTATAACGTACAATGAGATGTATCAAAACTTATTCGACGCGCATGTTGTGCCCCCTCATTATCTAAAACCAATGCAGCCTCCATATCCCAAATGGTGTGACTCGAATGCACAGTGTGAATACCATACGGGGATCACAGGGCATTCAATAAAAAATTGCCTTGCCTTTAAGAAATTGGTAGAAAGATTCATCAATATAGGTGTTGTGAAGTTAGATGACGCGCCAAACGCAGAAAATCCACTACCCAGTCATACTAATAATAGGGTTAATGCAATTAGTGAAAGTTTAGAGAGAAGGATCAAAGCAAGTGTCGAAGAGATTAAGACTCCTTTAAGAGTAGTCTGAGAAGAAATGGTCAAACAGAGACTAGTTGTTGCAGAAGAGAGTCAGGGGAAGTTGATAGATTATTGCGAGTACCATCATAAAATGGGACATGAGATTCAGAATTGTAAGGAATTTAGAGTTTTGCTACAGAATTTGATGAACAATAAAGAAATTGAGTTTTGTGAAGAAGGCGCAGAAAAGAAGAGCATATGTGCGTCAGAGTCAACAATGAAGAGCTCAAAAGTCAACTTCTCGGTAATCGTTATTTCGCAACCTAAAAGCAATAGAGCTGGAATATAGGCAGCACCAATAGTGATAATACAGAGGCCCACGTCCTTTGCGTATAAGGATAGTAAGAGGGTTCCTTGTAACTATGAGTGTAATGTGGCAATCCCAGGGAAGGAGAATTCGGCTAGTGCTTCAAAAGAGGAACTAGATGTAGGTTCTCATACTCGTAGTGGGGACGCTATGATCTGAAAAAAGGGAAAGCTCCAATGGTAGAGCAGGAGAAAGAAAAATCAGTCGAGCCTGAGTCGCCTATCAAGGAACCAATGAAAGAAGAAGAAGCTAAGAAGTTCCTAAAATTTCTGAAACACAGTGAATATTGTGTTGTAGAACAGCTGCATAAGTAACTAGCGCGCATATCTATGTTGGCTTTGCTTCAGAGTTTGGAGCTACACAGGAACGCGTTGATGAAAGTTTTGAATGAGACTTACATGGCCAATGACATCTCGGTTAATAAGTTGGGTCGGTTGATTGGTAACATAAACGCGGACAACTTTATCTATTTCAATGACGATAAGATACCACCAGGTGGTAGAGAATCCACCAAGGCTTTGAATATTACCACTAGATGCAAAAGGTACACGCTACCAGGAGTCTTGATAGACAACGGGTCAGCGTTAAAGTATTACCCTTATCCACCCTAAATAGATTACCGGTGGACAATTCGCACATGAAAGAGTGCCAGAGCATAGTGAAGGCATTTGATGGCACGCAAAGAAAAGTGTTGGAAAGAATTGAGATACCCTTATTTATTGGCCCGACTACTTACGAGATGGATTTTTTGGTAATGGACATCAAGCCTTCCTATAACTGCTTACTAGGGAGACCGTGGATACATTCGTTAGGGGCAGTCCCCTCATCATTACATCAGAAAGTAAAGTTGGTAGCAGATAGTCGGTTAATAACGATAAAGGCTGAGTAGGACATTATTGAAGCTGTGACTACTGATATGCCGTACTTGGAGATAAACGATGACACAACCGAATGTTCTTTCCAGTCTCTCGAGTTTGTGAATGCAACTTTCATTACAAAAGGAAACAGAATTCCAATACCAAGAATCTTTAAGAACACAAGAATGGGACTGAAAATGACTGTAGGGAAAGGAGCTTTATCTGGAAGAGGACTTGGAAAGTATCTTCAGGGTAGAGTTGTGGCCCCGATGTTGAGAGAAAAACAAGATTGCTTTGGCTTAGGATTTAGGCCCGATGCAAAACAAAAAAAGAAAGAATTAGAAAAAAGGCAAAAAAGAAGACGTGCCCATTTGAGGGGATAGGAAACCAAGTGGAAACCTATGATAATTCCACACATATCCAAGACTTTTGTGTCGGGATGGGTAATTCATGCTGAGCCGAAGGTGCCAAAAGGAGAGGACATTGTAGCGATGTTGGGCAAGGTCTGCATTAATGCCATATTCGAGGAGACAGTTGAAGAATAGACCTTATCAGATATTCGACCTTATGAACCAGGAAGCGTTTTAGACAATTGGACTGCGGAGGAAATTCCTGTAGTATTTAAAGCTTATTCAGAGTAATGTTCAGAACGCACTTATTGCTTTAAGCCTAGAAGTGATAAGGTTTCTTTTGTGAAATAGGCGCATGTTCAAATATTATTACATTAATGAAGTACATTTTTGCCATTATTTGAAGCAAACATTCTTCCATTCTTTTCTTTATTTTGTGATTCCCTCAAATCATTCCTTCATAATTATTATACATACAAATAGTCATTCATAAATTCATTCATTCTTTCCATATTCTTTTGAACTTACAATAGGTCCCCAGATATCAATGACGTGAGCAACGATGCCAGGGATTCAGAATATCCTTTAAGCAAGACATGTGTTTAGAAGGATCACTGGATTTTCACGATGACACGGACAATAACCTATCTCCTGACTTGTTAAGAATGGTAGAACAGGAAGAGAAACAAATCCTACCTCATAAGGAAACAGTAGAGACTATGACATTGGAGGAGGGGAAAGTAGTAAATATTGGAACGTGTATAGTCGAAGAAACAAGACAGGATCTTGTCGAGTTGTTACAGGAATTCAAGGATGTCTTTGCATGGTCATATAAGGATATGCCCGGTTTAAGCTCTGACATTGTAGTACACCGCTTGCCCATAGGATTGCAAGCCAATTCAGCAGAAGCTCCAAAGAATGAGACCGGATATTGTGCTAAAAATAAAGGAGGAAGTCAAAAAGCAGTTTTATGCCGGATTCTTGTAAGAGATCAAATATTCAGAATGGGTAGCCAACATTGTGCCTGTCCCTAAAAAAGATGGGAAGGTATGAATGTGTGTAGATTATAGAGACTTAAATAAAGCTATCCCAAAGGATAATTTTCCACTACCCCACATCGATACTCTAGTGGATAACACGGCAGGTTACTCGTTGTTTTATTCATGGATGGGTTCTTGAGGTACAATCAGATAAAAATGCATCTTGAAGATATGGGAAAGACTACCCTCATAACATTATGGGGTACGTTCTGTTATAAAGTAATGTCGTTCGGATTGAAGAACGCAGGAGCGACATACCAAAGAGCTATAGCGGCCTTGTTCCATGATATGATGCACAAGGAGATCGAAGTCTACATCGATGATATGATTGCAAAATCCCGAACAGAGGTTGAACATATCTAAGTTTTGAGAAAATTGTTCTTGAGACTGAGGAAATTTCAGTTAAAGCTCAATCCCACAAAATGCACTTTTAAAGCTAGATTAGAAAAATTGTTAGGCTTCATAGTCAGTGAGAAGGGAATTGAGATTGACTCAGATAAGGTCAGGGCTATACAAGAATTGCCTCCACCGTGCACTCAAAAAGAAGTTCGAGGTTTCCTTGGAAGGTTAAATTACATTACTCGGTTTATTTTACAGTTAACCGAAAAATGTGACCCCATATTTCACCTTCTTAAGAAACATAATCCAGGTGTGTGGGACAATGAATGCAGAAAGCTTTCGATAGGGTCAAATAGTATTTGTCAAATCTTCCAGTCTTGTCACCCCCTTGTCCAGATAAGCCACTAATCCTGTACTTGACAGTGTTCGATCACTCTATGGGGTGTGTACTGGGTCAGCATGATGACTCGAAGAGAAAAGAAAAGGCGATATATTACCTCAACAAGAAATTCACTGAGTGTGAGATGAGATATTCGCCAATTGAGAAATTGTGTTGTGCCTTGATTTGGACGACTCGAAGATTGAGGCAATATATGCTGTACCACACAACCTGGTTAATCTCGAAATTAGACCCCCTTAAGTACATGATGGAGTCAACCGCCTTGAATGGGAGAATGGCCCGATGGTAAATTTTGCTTTCTGAATTCGACGTAGTCTATGTGAGCCAGAAGGCTGTGAACGGGAGCGCAATAGCAGACTTTCTAGCCAGCAGAGCGCTAGACGATTACAAACCCTTGAACTTCGATTTTCCCAATGAAGATCTGATGTTTGTAGTGGTTGATAAGGAAGATACTCCAAAAGATTGCCCTTGGAAATTGAACTTCGACGGAGCGTCAAATGCAGTTGGTAATGGAGTTGGGGCAGTCCTGATATCCCCAAATGGAGATCATTACCCATTCACTTGCAAGTTGGATTTCGATTGCACAAATAATATGGCAAAATACGAAGCCTGTATAATGGGAATTCAAGCAGCCATAGATTGCAAAGTCAAGGTGCTAGAAATATATGGAGATTCCGCATTGGTAATCTATCAGCTCAAAGAAGAATGGGAAACGAGGGATCCCAAATTGATTAGTTATCGAAAATTAATTTTGGAGTTAATTGAGAAGTTTGATGATATCACATTCTTTTACCTCCCGCGTGATGAAAACCAGATAGCTGACGCCTTGGCCACTTTAGCGTCTATGATCAGAATAAATGAGTAGGAAAGTATGAAGCCCATCTAGATGAGTATTTGTGAGGCTCCAGCTCACTGCTGTAATGTTGACGAAGAGGAGAGGAGAGATGATCATCCTTGGTATCATGACATTCTACGATATGTGAAGAACCGAGAATACCCTGCCCAAGAACAGAAAATGACAAAAGGACATTGAGAAGGTTAGCTTGCTATTATGTCTTAGACGGGGAGGTTTTATACAAAATAAGAAAGAGTCAAGTACTTCTGAGATGTGTGGATGCTATTCAAGCTAAGAAAATTCTGGAAGAAGTCCACGAGGGTGTCTGTGGGACTCACGCTAACGGCTTTACAATGGCCAGACAAATCATGAGATTCGGATACTATTGGTCTACCATAGAAGGAGATTGCATCAATTATGCTAAAACATGTCACAAATGCCAGATATATGGAGACAAAATTCATGTACCTCCTTCACTTTTTCATGTCATGACTTCCCCGTGGTCTTTTTCTATATGGGGCATGGATGTCATTGGCCTGATCTCTCCAAAAGCTTTAAATGGGCATCAGTTCATCTTTGTAGTTATCGACTATTTCACCGAATGGGTAGAGGCTACTTCATATGCCAGTGTTACCAAGTCGGCAGTTAGCAGATTCCTAAAAAAGGAAATTATATGTCGATACGGAATGCCCGAGAGAATCATATCTGATAATGCGTTAATCCTAAACAACAGCATAATTGCGGAGGTCTGCAGTCAATTTAAGATCAGACACCATAATTCATCACCGTATTGTCCAAAAATGAATGGTGCAGTAGAAGCAGCCAATAAAAATATTAAGAAGATTATGGGGAAAATGGCTGAAACCTATAAAGATTGGCACGATAAGTTACCATTTGCTCTCTATGCTTATCGAACATCAGTCAGGACCTCTACCGAGGCAACTCCTTTCTCACTAGTTTACAAAATGGAGGCAGTGTTACCCATCGAAGTTGAAATTCCTTCCCTTCGAGTCTTCTCAGAGCTAAAATTAGATAAAGCCGAATGGATCTAGTCTCGATATGATCAATTGAAATTAATTGAGGAAAAAAGGATAAGGGCCATCCGTCATGGTCAGATACCAAAAGAGGATGACGCGGGCTTATGACAAAAAGGTTCGCCCAAGAGAATTTTACAAGGGAGACCTAGTTTTGAAAAAGATCCTCCTCATGCAAAAGGATTTTAGAGGGAAGTGGATGCCAAATTGGGAAGGACCTTATGTGGTGGAAACGGCTTTCTTCGGAAGAGCACTGATCCTAGCCGAAATAGATGGAAAAGACTTACCCAATCCTGTAAATTCAGATTCTGTTAAGAAGTACTATACTTGAAGAGGAAAAGAAGCCAAAGTGAAAACCCGCAAAGGGCGCTTTGAGACTTTTTCCAAAAAAAGAAAAGAAAAGAAAAGAATGAAAAAAGAAAATTGGAGAGGCCAAGGTGAAAACCCGCAAAGGGCGCCTTGAGACCAAAGGAGTTTTGAGTCAAAAACCAGAAAAGGGCGGCTCAAATTGTGATCAGATTATAATGGGGCATGTGGTGATCCTGCTATACTCGAATTAACAAGGAAGGGGTATGTTGCGTCTTGGTGCATCGACAAAGTACTCCAGATCTCCTAAACACATGTCGAACTCAAAATAGTCTTCCAGACACTCGGGCAGAGAAGCTCAGGCTGCGATATCTAGATTATTCATTTTTATTCATATTAAATGTGCTATCTTTGAATACTTTGTTCTTTCCAAGATGTACATTTTTGATTAATTTCTTTTGTTAATCCTAAGCTTTACTTCACACTAATTTTATTCTTATCTATTGTTATTACCTTTATGCCAGCATGTTGCATTGAAATAATGATGGATGGACTAATAATGCTTTCATAAAAGAACTTCTGCGTATTACTCTAGAGGTTTCAAAATAATACAAGAGCCTAAAACAAGACTATTGTTCAAAACTCACCCCGTCTAAAGGCTTGATAATTTTGGAGAAAGAGGTGACTAAATAGTGGTGATCTCTTCGTTTTTTAAGTACCACGGCAGAAATGAAGCTTTAACAAATTCTATGTTAAGGCCTAACACTTAGAGAATGGTGTAACAGTACATTCTGGAGCTTACACACTTGAGTCAATAATGCAAACCTTGCGCCTTCGGGGTATGATGGAATGGACCGTGAAGTTACAATGGGGGCACATCAGTTGAGCAAAGTATAACTGTTTCTTCGGGTTTTACGAGGACAATAGGATACGAACGAGGATATCCTTAAACATTTGAAAAGGATCATTCTCATGAAACTCTGCATTCATGCAAGATGCATTTAGTTAGGAGCATTCGATTCATTCTGATCACTGCATCCTAATCATTGTAAAAAAATCATTCTTATACATTTAGTTAGGAGCATTAGATTCATGGCATCATAACTATTTTGCATAAACACAAACATAAAATCGATTTTTAAAGGACAGGTCCCCTAGAGGACGGTGTCGCAACATCGGTGAATTCGAAGATCTTGCCTTCCTGAGCGAAGCGGATCGAAGTTACCAATCTGACGTCCCTGAGTTTGCAGTAGAGCAGATTGAAGATAGAGGATCTTGCCTTCCTGAGCAAAGCAGATCGAAACTACAAATCTCTTCTCTCTGGATTCTTATCACCTCGAAGTCCCAGTGGAGCAGGTCGAAACTACAAATCCCTTCTCCCTAAGGTTATTGAGGATCAACCTTTATTTTTGAGAAGTTTTAGTAAGAAGATCGAAACTAAAAATCTCTTCTCTCTAGATTCCTATCACCTCGAAGTCCCAGTGGAGTAGGTCGAAGCTACAAATCCCTTCTCCCTGAGGTTATTGAGGATCAACCTTTATTTCCGAGAACTTTCAATAAGAAGATCAAAACTACAAATCTCTTCTCTCTGGATTCTTATCACCTCGAAGTCCCAGTGGAACAGGTCGAAGCTACAAACCCCTTCTCCCTGATGTTATTGAGGATCAACCTTTATTTCTGAGAAGTTTCAGGAACAAGATCGAAACTACAAATCTCTTCTCTCTAGATTCTTATCACCTCGAAGTCCCAGTGGAGCAAGTCGAAGCTACAAATCCCTTCTCCCTGAGGTTATTGAGGATCAACCTTTATTTCTGAGAAGTTTCAGTAAGAAGATCGAAACTACAAATCTCCTCTCTCTGGATTCTTATCACCTCGAAGTCCCAGTGGAGCAGGTCGAAGCTACAAATCCCTTCTCCTTGAGGTTATTGAGGAACAACCTTTATTTTCGAGAAGTTTCTGTAAGAAGATCGAAACTAAAAATCTCTTCTCTCTAGATTCTTATCACTTCGAAGTCCCAGTGGAGCAGCTTGAAGCTACAAATCCCTTCTCCCTAAGGTTATTGAGGATTTACTGGTACTTCCGAGAAGTTTCAGTAAGAAGATTGAAGTTACAAATCTCTTCTCTCTAAATTCTTATCTCCTTGAAGTTTCAGTGGAAAAGAATGAAGCTACTAGAAGAAGAACAGCACCGAATAAAATCAAGATTCGACCAGACCGGGCAAATTTGGCCCTTTTAAAGTCTTTGCTCTATTGTCGTTGCACAACAATGAGCAAAGAGGGCAGCTATAGGGCCCAAAATTTGCCCGGGCCAATATTAAAACACAAATAAATGAAAAAACAATAAATACAGTCCTTTAGCAGTCCAGGATTACAAGCCCAATAACAAAAAAATTCAGCCTAACCCACAGGCCCAACAGAACCCCAATACCAAAGAGCACAATTTTTAGAACGGCCCAATGGCCAAACACTCGATTTCAAAATGAAACCCTAAAGAATCCCAATGGCTTCCAGCGCTGCACGCGTGCCTCTAACCGCTCCACAATGCGCATGCCACGCGCGAGCCATCACCAGTACCTCCGTACCTCGTCCAGTGCATTAGCATCGTACAGCCTCCGTGCCCTAGCCACGTCTGCCTTTCGTACCTGCAAACCAATGGCAAAGAAATAACAGCAAGGAAAAATGCAGAAAAAAAGGACAAACGACTGTATTTTTCGATGATTCTTATTTTATTTAACATTCGACTATAAAAAGTCAAAGAAAAAACACATTGTATTACGCACAGTATTGACTACGCATACAGAATATATCAAAGATCAGAAACAAAAAGGTTTCTCCTTTTCCGATTGCATTTTTCTTCTATTACTCATTCCTTTTTGAATCTATTTCAAGCACCGTTTCTTTATTTTGATACATTAACAAAAAGAGAGAGAGGAGCTACCTTTGCGTGGTTCTGTCCGTGTCCCCTCCGTCGTGATCGGACTTCGGATAGGGGCGGGACTTCAAGGTCGGTGCGAAAGGGCCTCCCTTGAGATCTTCGTGTACCATCAGGCGCCTTTCAGTGACGTTTTGGGTGGTCGGACGGAAGGGTTTCCTTTAGTTGCGGCTGGGGGCTAAATAGAGAAGGGATTTTAGGGTTTTTTTTTAAAAAAAAAACGGGGCGTCTGTTAGTTTTAATTCAGTTAAAAAAAGGGGGTTTATAGGCTGTTACGAAAACGACATCGTTTGGGGCTCATTACAATATCCTCAATACGATGCCGTATAAGGCAAGCTCCGGCTCGACCCGATTTGGTCTCCTGAGGATCCGCGTGCTCCTACAATAAGGGATTATTTGCGCGATTAGTCCCCTGTTTCTGCATCGCTATTTGATTAGGCCCTGCGTGCTTTTATTTATTTTTTTTAAATTGATCTCTGAAATTTAAGCGTGTTTTCAATTTAGTCCGACCAGAGTGCTGCGTTTTGAGCTTCGAAAATATTTGCTGGTTTAACCTTTGATAAATCACGCGCATTTCAGATTGATCCTTGCGCATTTTTAAATGATTTTATTTATTATAAAATAGCCTTTAAATTTTGTTTTTTGTTTCAATTAAGTACCTTTTTGTTTTCATATACAATCTTCACATTTTTATTAGGTTTAATTCATTTTATTTGGTTTTAAATTATTTTATAATATGATAATATATATATTTATATACTATTCGTTTTAAACTATTTATATACATATTATTTATTCTAACTTATTTTAATATAATTTGTTCATTTTGAAATGGTCTTTTATGTATATCTCTTTGGTTTAAAGATTTATATAATATGTTCAAATGCTTCTATACATCATTATTTCATATATACTATTTAAATTAAAATATTTTCTAATATACGTATATATAATTTGTATTAAAATCATTTTATTCTTGTGCATATATTATTAAGTTCATATTATGTATATATATTTTTAATCTATTTATGTATATATTTAATCTTCTCTAAAATTACTTATGTTATATTTTTTTTTTCCATAAATTAGTATATATATTTTAATGTGTACATACATACTTATATGTAAAATTAGTATTAGAATTATTCCATTGATTTCATAATATTGTTGATGTATGTATGTTAATTAATTTTCCTTATCATCGATCTAATGTTTGATAATTATTGTTATTATGTATGTTTTAATTCTCGTTTTATATTTATTTGTTGCTTGAGATTCAATAGCATTATATTTCATTTGTAAATAATTGCTCCATATTGTATGTTATTATGTCATAGCATTATATTCACTCAAAAATGTCATGTTCAAACACTATTTGAGCTCTAAAATCATTTTTACTTAAAGTTTCAAAACAAGGTAATATTCATGCATTTGGAAATTCGAAGAAATCGTGCCCAATCGTGCTGGGTGTGGTTTTTTGTTTGACCAAATAAACGAATATCCTTTCAAATTTTATCCATATTTTCAAAATAAGGTAATATTTGTGCGTTTAGAAATTCGAAGAAATCGTGCCCAATTGTGCTGGGTGTGGTTTTTTTGTTTGACCAAATAAACGAATATCCTTTCAAATTTTTTCCATATTTTCAAAATAAGGTAATATTTGTGCGTTTGGAAATTCGAAGAAATCGTGCCCAATCGTGCTGAGTGTGGTTTTTTGTTTGACCAAATAAACCAATATCCTTTCAAATTTTGTCCATATTTTCAAAATAAGGTAATATATGCGCATTTGGAAATTTGAAGAAATCGTGCCTAATCGTGCTGGGTGTGGTTTTTTGTTTGACCAAATAAACGAATATCCTTTCAATTTTTGTCCATATTTTCAAAATAAGGTAATATTTGTGCATTTGGAAATTCGAAGAAATTGTGTCCAATCGTGCAGGGTGTGATTTTTTGTTTGACCAAATAAACGAATATCCTTTCAAATTTTGTCCATATTTTCAAAATAAGGTAATATTTGTGCGTTTGGAAATTCGAAGCTCGTGGCCAATCGTGCTGAGTGTGGTTTTTTGTTTGACCAAATAAATGAATATCCTTTCAAATTTTGTCCATATTTTCAAAATAAGGTAATATTTGCGCGTTTAAAAATTCGAAGAAATCGTGCCCAATCGTGCTGGGTGTGGTTTTTTGTTTGTCCAAATAACCAAATACCCTTTTAAAATTTCAATACATGTGCTTGGAGAATTTTGGGATGATCTCGAATTCGAGGACTCAGATTGTCGTATCCAATCGTGCTGGATGTGATACTCTATCCCTTCGGAACAAGGGAATCTCAATATTCAATCAAGTTATTTAAAATTATAGAAAAAAAAGGGGAACAAAATTTCAAAATCATTTCAAACTTTTCAACATTAGGACATCAATTAATCAATTTGGTACCAATTTTGGGCGTTGCGAGGGTGCTAATCCTTCCTTGCACGTAACCGACTCCCGAGCCTGTTTTCTTCTTGAAATTCGTAGACCAAAATTTATTTTATAGGTGACCCGATCACGCCTAAACAAAAGGATTGGTGGCGACTCCATATTTCTTTTAAAGTCGATCCCGTTTTTCAAACACGAAAAAAATAGTTTTGGCAATTATATACTATGTTTAAATAGATTATCTATCTAGTCAAAATATATCTGAAATAAATTTATCGGCATTCATTAGGTGACGAAAATTAAATTAAATTAGAATTAAAAAATTAATTAGTATAGTAAAATATTAAAAATAAATAAATATTTAAAAAGATATATCAATTTTTTAAAATTACAAAAAAAAATACTATTTGAATACCAAATACTCACCATTTATTTATTAATCGAACATTTATTATATAAAATAAAATAAATTAAAAAATTAAAAGTATAACTTCTAAATTTAAATAATGGGAAATTATTTTAAAAATTAGAATTGCATTGATATTAACTTCAAACATTTAAAATTGAATAGAAGATTATTGCATGTACAAGTTTCATATGTGCAATTTGTTCTCTTTTTTTAATAGTTTTTTATATGTTAACAATTCTAAAATGCAACAAGATTAAAGATTTCAAAAGATAATTTTATAATATAGGAAAATGTTAACAAAATATAAAAAAAAAAGAAATTGTTTTGTAAAAAAAAATATCAAATATAGTGTAGCCTTTAATCTCATGTTGTTAGTTAAAAGAGGAATGAATCCCACATTGTTTAGGAACAAGCTGCAAAACTATTCAAGAGTCTATATATACACATATCTCATATCTCACTTTGCTCAAGAAAACAAGGGAAATGAGACTTTGGGTCTATAAAAAGATTTCCTTTGTAAGTTATATTTCCTTATTAATTGATGACAAAATAAAAAAAATGGTGTTGTCACTTTGAGCCTTTATAAATGTTTATTCTCGTAAATTTTTAAAAAATTCGAGAATAGTTTCTTTTTTTAAAAATACGGGCTAAAACGCATCCTTAGGGGAGCGTTTTTGCCACGTCAACAAAGCGCGCCCTCAAGGACGCGTTTTTGGCTGATGTGGCATTTTATCCCCACAAAACGCGCTGACGTGGACGCGTTTTGTGGGGAAATGGCCCATTTTCCGTAAATAATGAAATTTTCGGCCCTTTTCCGTAAATTTTTTTAAAATTTGGTATTTTCTGGTAAATTGCCCGTGGGAAGTGACCTTGATTTCAAGGGAGTTCTTTATTTTTCTATTTCTAAAAGTATGTATTTTTAAATTTGTTGAGTAACCAAAAATTAGTTTTATGTTTTGTTTTTCCATATTTAAACACTTAGATAATTATTTAATTAAATTTTATTATGTGTCTCAAGGCTTTCAAATGGGTACAATGATTATTTACAAGCATTTTAAATTGTTTACATGGCGAGTTTTGGTAAAAGAAATTTGTAAATGTAAATATTGTGCTAATGTGACATCATTTATATGTGTTAAATGTTGATTAAATTATTAAAAATGCCTTCTTCTTTTTTAAATTATCACATTAAGCAATTTTTTTGAAAATTTAAAGAACTAAGCGGATTTTACAAAAACCTTTTTAGCTGGAAGGGTTTTCAAGTGATTTGCAAGAAAAAGCTTCCAGTTGGAAACACTTTCTGCCACATCAACACTGAAAGTGGCAGCACCAATATTTTTTTTATTTTCTAATGCCATGTGAAAATATAACTTACAAAATAAGTTTTTATATAGACCCCAAGTTTCATTTTCCTTGTTTTCTTAAGCAACGTGCGATATGGGTATATATAGTAGGGTTGAGCAAAACTCAATTCGACCCGAAAAAATCAAAAAAATTTTGAATTTTGAGTTAAACGAATCGAGTTATTCGAGTCAACTCAATTTTTTTCGAATTTCGAGTTCGAATCGAGTTGAGTTTTCAAATTTGAATAACTCGAATAATTCGAATATCAAACTATAATATTTTACATTTTTACCCCAAACTCCCAAACCTTTTTACTTTTCCCTCAAAACTTTTACTCCTTCCCACTTTCCCCCCAAAACTTTTACTCCCCTCCCATCCCAACCCCCCAATCTACCCAAAATCCATTTCCCACCAAAATTTTACTCTCCCATTTACTTTTTCTCAAAATTTTACTCCCAAAAACCCTCAAAACTTTTTATTTTCCCCCAAAATTTTTACTCCCTCCCACGTTTCCCCTAAAACTTTTACCCATCCCCATCTCACCTCCCATCTACCCCAAACCCATCCCCCCTCCAATTTTTTTTAATATTTTCCCTTCAAAATTTTACTTCCCCTATTTATTTTCCCTCAAACTTTTATTCTCCAAAACTTTTTATTTTCCCCCTAAACTTTTACTTCTCACCTTTTACTCTCAAATAAAAAATCAAAATTATCCAAAAAAATCACTAAACATAAATAGTAATAATTTTATTTATATCTACTATTTATATTATTAAATTAAATTTCACATTTTATATTATTTATATTATTGAATTGTTGAGTCATATTGAATATTTATATTAAAATTGAATTATTAGTTATGCCATAAAATATTCGTGTTAAAATTTTATATTGGTATCAATTTCACATTTTATCTTTAAAATAACTTTTATTAAAAAAATCACATTTTTACGTTTAATATATTTTTTAATTCCCAAATACATAGTGACAAGAATCTGAAGATAATTGAAAGAACTAAACAAGCAAAAAAGCTAACACGTATATAAAAGATTAATAAATAAATTATTTGGTGTGAAAGTTAATAAAAAATTTTGGTTAAGGTGGACAAATTTTATTACGATAGGTGACAATGGTTACAAGGACTCAAAATTATTTTTTAAAATTTAACTCGAACAAATATATTCGATTCGAATTCCATCTCACTCAACTCGATTCGAGAAAATTTCAAATCAAATTAGGATGATAAAATATGATTCGTCAACTCGATTAACTCAAAATTTTTTATTCGATTCGATCGAATGCTCACCCCTAATATATAGACCCGTAATTCATTTGCAAATTGTTTCTAGATAAGGTGGGATTGCTTACTCTTTTAACTAACAACATAAGATTAAATGCTACACTAAATTTTTTAAAAATTAAAGGCAAAACTTTGTATGACATTAAACTCTAACAAAATAAAACATTATAAACTCTTATACAAATATTATCATTACAAAAAAAAAGAAGACAAACTAACACATATAGTAACACATAATATTTTTATAATTATAAATAGATGACCTGTTTTGTAAATTTTATTTGCACATTAATAGGTAGCACCAAAACATAATATATATATATTGGTCCTGCCACTTTTAGTGTTGATGTAACATCCTGAATTTTTGGGCCTATGCGTTTAAGGGGTGGATATGTTTAATGTGTTAATTTAAGTGTTAGGGGTCCAAATTGGGCTCAGGCTTAGGTAGAGGCCTTGATTAAAATTATCTGTTTGGGTATTATAGGGTTTAAAAAGTAGTATCTATGTTTAAAATACCAAAGTGGGCTTGTGGCCCAATCTTAGGAGGTGACGCCACATAAGGGAGTAAAATGCCCAAATTTAAGTTTCATGGAGCCCAATTCTTTTAATTTAAGTTAGTTAAATTTTGGGCATTAGGATTAGGTGGAGTGGATGGCAACAAGGCTAAAATTTAGGGGTTCTAATGTTTAAAATATGTGGATAATAAGCAGATAAAGGCTATTATTTAGGAATTTATTTTATGTGGATAATAAGCAGATAAAGGCTAAAATTTAGGGATTTTAATGATTAAAATATGTGGATAATATGCTGATAAAGAAGGGAGGAGTTAGAGATAATTAAGTCTCTTTTAGATGAGCTAGTAGATTAAGATAATGGAGAACAGATAGGATTTATCTGCAAGGTTAGGTAAGTGCCAAAATTTCTATAAATAGGGGGAATATCTCTTCAATTTCGGCATTTGGGTTTTTCTCTCATTCTTTTCTCTTCTTCTCTGAGTAAAAGCCGAAAACTCCTAAAGTTCCATCTTCTTCTTCATTCTCTGCAAAAGTCGAAATCTCTAAGCCTAATCCCTCATCTTCACCTTGATTCAAAAGCCGAAACTCTTTCCATTCTTTTTCTTCCTAGCCGAAATCTTCAAGTCTCTTCCTTGTTTTCTTTTCTTCTTCTCTTTTCCTGTCATAAACTGAAACTCTTCACTCAAGTATTTTAAAAGCTAAAGACACATCAGCCTTCTCTTGTTCATACTTTTTCCAGGATTTTCCTAAAAGCCGAAATCCCTAGATCTCATCTCCTGTGATTGCCAAATTGCTTCTGTGGTGCCTACTTGTGCCGAAATCTGAAGGGAACTTTAGTGGAGTCAATCGCATAGATCTCTAAGTTATAGATCAGTAACACTCGAATCGTGTTACTTTCGAGATTTCAAGGTAAGAGGATTTGTTTATTTATATATATAAAATCTGGTAGAATACTAACCGTGGATGAATATAGGAGAGGCCTATTTTCACAATTTTTTCGGCTTTTGAGCAAGGCTATAGATTGAGGATAATAGATCCGGATAACAAGGACAACGATTAAGAATATTGGATTTTGCGATATCAGGTGTGTAACTCTCCACACCATCTAGATCTGTTTGATTAATATATGATTATAAGTCATATATGTTTTGATAAATGTCGAAATCCTGATAATAATAACGAAACCCAAAGAGGTAAAAGCAAATCACCGTGTTAGTGAATGTTCTGGTTAAATGATATAAGAATAATGATTTTATGTGATTGCATGGGTTGGGTTTGATGAAAGGAGGAAGTTATATGTTGTAGCGGTTTTTACCGTGATCTGTTGTAGTGGTTCCTTACCGTGATCTGTCGTAGCGACTTTTGTCGTGATCTGTTGTAGTGGCTACGGCCATGATCTGATGATGAGTAGCACGACTGCCATCAAGGTGTGTAGTGGTGTGGGTTGATTGTAGAAATCCCCAATGGTGTGAATGGCTGGTACGGGGGCGTGTAGCGGATGGAAACCTAGGATTTGGGTTGGGCTTTGCATATTATTTTTGTGCTATGTATATTAATTATTCTGTTTTATGGGGCTAAAGCCCAAATCTAATGGTGCATGAGGGTCGCACACTGAGTCTCGCGGCTCACCCTTTTAATTTAACACTTTCAGGTGACACCTAGTGCATCGGACCGGGCTGGAGAAGAACGCGAGGTGGCCATGCAAAAGAGAGCAATTGGATTCAGCTAAAATGCTTTAGTCTATTATTTTATATTTTGCAGATTTTAAGTATGGTTGTAATAAGGCCACGGGCCACTAGACTATTATTTTTGATTGGGTTATGTTGGGTTTTTATGTTTTATGTTTTCAATTAAGTTAAGACATGTATGAAATTTCAGTTTTTATTTAAAAATCCATCAAGATAATTTATAACTTAATATTTTATACTTTAATAAATTCTTAAGCTTTCGGAATAAAGGTTTAAACCTAGAAATTGTTTTCCAAGATGCGGCATGTTTTGTGAACTCCCTTAAGTGACATACCAGATCCGGTCGTAGGGTTTGGGGTGTTACAAATTGGTATCAGAGCCCAGTTCAAAACTCGAATTTGGGGGTTTTGGGCTCAAAATGTTTTCTAAAGATGGGTTTTGCATATTTATAAATTATACAGGATGGTTTTTCTCAGCATGCCACCTGCGTCTCCGGCCCAAGTCCGCCAGGTAAGTATTCTGAACTCCTTGTGTGTTATATATGTATGTGGGCTTGATGGGCTTTGTGGGACGTAGACTATTTAGACTATAACTTGATGGAACTTAGGCTTAGCTGAAATAACTCCTTAAATCTCATAAGACTTAATTTCACTAAACAAACCCGTGAACGAGTCGCAAGACTAGGGTGTGGCAACAAGCATACGCATGTCTAGGATTGGATCCTAAGAGCACAGTACTTAAGCAAATCCTAGTGACTCACCTCCTCTTCGCTGGAATCCTACCTGGTGCGTAGTGACTGTTCACCCTAGCCACGAGGATTTGTTGACGGGCCAAAATCCATAACTAAAACCCGAAAGTGACCAACCACCCTATTTTCACAAAATTGCTAAAATACTCTTATTTTAAAAATTACCAAGATACCTATGATTTACAAATATACCCTCAGATTTACAAAAAAAAAAATACCCTGATTTATAAAGTCAACGGTTTTTTTTTAAAAAAAAACATACAACACAGGACAACAACCAAAAAAACCATAAACACTTGAACGCCACTATTATTCTTTTGAAATCAAATTCTCCAAGATACCCTTATTTTAAAAAAATATATATATATAGTTTTGTAAAAAAAAATTTGAAAATACCCCTGACTTGTAAAATGACCAAAATACCCCTGATTTGTAAAATTACCAAATTACCCTTAACTTGCAAAATGACCAAAGTACCCCTGATTTGTAAATTACTAAATTACCCTTGATTTTTAAAATTACTGAAATACCCTCGAATTTCAAAATTTCTGAAACACCCCCGAATTTCAAAATTATCGAAATACCCTCAGATTTCAAAATTACCAAAATACCCTCGGATTGTAAATTACCAAAATACCCTTATTTCACAAAATCACCAAGGAACCCTATTTTGGAAAATTATGAAAATACCCCTGTAGGATAAATTACGAAAATACCCCTAGGTAGTGGAATAATGAGAATACCCCTATGTATTATGTGTGGATGTATGGATGTTGTCTGTATGTTGATTGTTGAATGTATGTAGTTTATAGAACTAGGAAAGGTGAACTTGAGACTGAATTGCGAATTCGAAAGAACTACTCTTAAAACTAATGAGACTGTTCGTGGATAATCAGTGGAAGAAAACCAATAATTCATAAAATTTTTTAATCAGATAAACGCGAATCGATAGCATGAGTACAAGGGGACGAGGACGCTCTAGATGTGAATACGGTGCGTACTCTACCATAGTGTACTAAGTGTTTATTTTGGGTTTAGAATTGGAGTGCGCAGCGAAAGCATGGTAGTGAGACTTAGGTAGTACGATTAATAGTTAGTTGGAAATTTCGAGGATGAAATTCCTTTAAGGGGGTAGAACTGTAACATCTTGAATTTTTGGGCCTATGCGTTTAATGGGTCGATATGTTTAATGTGTTAATTTAAGTGTTAGGGGTCCAAATTGGGCTCAGGCTTAGGTAGAGGGCTTGATTAAAATTATCTGTTTGGGCATTATAGGGTTTAAAAGGTAGTATCCATGTTTAAAATACCAAAGTGGGCTTGTGGCCCAATCTTAGGAGGTGACGCCACACAAGGGAGTAAGGGGCCCATATTTAAGTTTCATAGAGCCTAATTCTTTTAATTTAAGTTAGCTAAATTTTGGGCATTAGGATTAGGTGGAGTGGATGGCAACAAGGCTAAAATTTAGGGGTTTTAATGTTTAAAATATATGGATAATAAGCAGATAAAGGCTATTATTTAGGAATTTATTCTATGTGGATAATAAGCAGATAAAGGCTAAAATTTAGGGATTTTAATGATTAAAATATGTGGATAATATGCTGATAAAGAAGGGAGGAGTTAGAGATAATTAAGTCTCTTTTAGATGAGCTAGTAGAGTAAGATAATGGAAAAAAGATAGGATTTATCTGCAAGGTTAGGTAAGTGCCAAAATTTCTATAAATAGGGGGAATATCTCTTCAATTCCGGCATTTGGGTTTTTCTCTCATTCTTTTCTCTTCTTCTCTGAGTAAAAGCCGAAAACTCCTAAAGTTCCATCTTCTTCTTCATTCTCTGCAAAAGCCGAAATCTCTAAGCCTAATCCCTCATCTTCACTTTGATTCAAAAGCCGAAACTCTTTCCATTTTTTTTCTTCCTAGCCGAAATCTTCAAGTCTCTTCCTTGTTTTCTTTTTTTTCTTCTCTTTTCCTGTCGTAAACCGAAACTCTTCACTCAAGTATTTTAAAAGCTAAAGACACATCAGCCTTCTCTTGTTCATACTTTTTCCGGGATTTTCCTAAAAGCTGAAATCCCTAGATCTCATCTCCTGTGATTGCCGAATTGCTTCTATGGTGCCTACTTGTGCCGAAATCTGAAAGGAACTTTAGTGGAGTCAATCACATAGATCTCTAAGTTATAGATCGGTAGCACTCGAATCGTGTTACTTTCGAGATTTCAAGGTAAGAGGATTTGTTTATTTATATATATAAAATCAGGTAGAATACTAACCATGGATGAATATAGGAGAGGCCTATTTTCGCAATTTTTTCGGCTTTTGGGCAAGGCTATAGATTGAGGGTAATAGATCCGGATAGCAAGGACATCGACTAAGAATATTGGATTTCGCGATATCAGGTGTGTAACTCTCCACACCATCTAGATTTGTTTGATTAATATATGATTAGAAGTCTTATATGTTTTGATAAATGCCGAAATCCCGGCATAATGACGGAAACCCAAAGAGGGTAAAAGCAAATCACCAGGTTAGTGAATGTTCTGATTAAATGATATAAGAATAATGATTTTATGTGATTGCATGGGTTGGGTTTGATGAAAGGAGGAAGTTATATGTTGTAGCGGTTTTTACCGTGATCTGTTGTAGTGGTTCTTTACCGTGATCTGTCGTAGCGGCTTTTGCTGTGATTTGTTGTAGTGGCTACGACCATGATCTGATGATGAGCAGCACGACTGCCATCAAGGCGTGTAGCGGTGTGGGTTGATTGTAGAAATCCCCAATGGTGTGAATGGCTGGTATGGGGGCGTGTAGCGGATGGAAACCTAGGATTTGGGTTGGGCTTTGCATATTATTTTTGTGCTATGTATATTAATTATTCTGTTTTATGGGGCTAAAGCCCAAATCTAATGGTGTATGAGGGTTGCACACTGAGTCTCGCGACCCACCCTTTTAATTTAACACTTTCAGGTGACACCTAGTGCATCGGACCGGGCTAGAGAGGAACGCGAGGTGGCCATGCAAAAGAGAGCAATTGGATTCAGCTAAAAGGCTTTAGTCTATTATTTTATATTTTACAGATTTTAAGTATGGTTGTAATAAGGCCACGGGCCACTAGACTATTATTTTTGATTGGGTATGTTGGGTTTTTATGTTTTATGTTTTCAATTAAGTTAAGACATGTATGAAATTTTAGTTTTTATTTAAAAATCAATCAAGATAATTTATAACTTAATATTTTATACTTTAATAAATTCTTAAGCTTTCGGAATAAAGGTTTAAACCTAGAAATTTTTTTCCAAGATGCGGCATGTTTTGTGAACTCCCTTAAGTGACATACCAGATCCGGTCGTAGCATTTTGGCCGGGTTTGGGGTGTTACAGTTGATGTGGCAGAAAGTGGTTCCAGCCGGAAGCTTTTTCTTGCAAATCAGTTGAAAAATGCTTCTGGCAGGAAGCCTTTTTTTGCAAATCACCTAAAAAAGCTGGAAGCATTTTTGTAAAATCGGCCTCGTTCGGTAATTTTTCAAAAAATAGCCTAATCCGGTAAATTTTTTTAAAAAGAAGACATTTTTTAGTAATTTAGTCGTCAAATGTTGGTATAGGTGAGGGATGTTAAGCAACTTGACCATTGTATGAGTAAGAAACTAATATTTATAAATAACAAATGATTTTATTCTTAAATATCCCATATATTATATTGAATTTGACTTAAGACTCTCTTTTTGGTATAACCACAAAGTGTTCTTATACATTTTAAGGACAGAGCTTAATTTTATTAGAACAAGAGTGGTATTCAAATAAAACCCTCTCAATAATGTCAGACTCTAAAATTTGAATTTAATCTAAATGCTTGGAAAAAAGTACATGATAAACCATAAAAGTAACATATTTTAATCCCATGCTTAGCATGTTTTTGGATAATTTATTATATAATTTATTGAACTTGATGCTCCTAATCCTTTAATTTCATGTTTCTATACTTAGGTGAGCATAGAATAGCAAAAGGAGCGGAAAACGGGCCAAAATTGGACAAAATGGGTTGTCTTAAGGATCCACACGGCCAAGCCAATACCACATGGGTTGAGCACATGCCCGTGTGAACCATACGGGCTGGACACATGCTCGTGTGCCATCCTGTGTCGATTTCGAACCATGTTAGATTTGTACACGGCCTGGGCATTCTTAAACAGGCTGATCACACGCCCGTGTCCCTATCGCACCCTGTTTTATTTTCATGCGGAAAAAGACAATTTTTATGTATTTTGAGCGTTCCAAAGTCTATATAAACACACTAGAAGAAGACCTAAAGAGATACGCGGAGTAGAACGAAGTAATTACTCAAAGGAAGCCATCAGAATCATCTTAGAAACTGATCCACTTCAAGATTGAAGATCTCTAGTCGAATTTCTTTCGAAGTTTTATTGGGTTTTTCATGTCTTGTTGTTATTCTTATTTTGAGATGTTTTCCTCTGTTAGTATGAACTAAACTCCCAAAATATCTAGGGAGGATGAAACCTATGATAATCTTATTATTTAATTATCTGAATTACATGATAAATACTTGTTATTATTCTTAATTATGTGTTCTTAATCATTGCCTTAATATTTTTAGGATATTAATCCAAGTTTGATGTGTTTAATCAGTGGAAGTGGAGTTGATTGCAATCCTAAAAATAGGACGACATAAATCTACTGGATTAGAGTCAAATCTAATAAGGGAATCCATAGATCGAGTTAATGCGACGATAGGGGTTTTAATTAGAAAAAAATTTCAATTAATCAACCTAGAATCAGTTGTTAGTAGTCTTGAAAGAGATATTAACATAATTTAGGGATTTCTACGGATCAAGGCAAGCGAATAAATCGTTTAATTCGGAATCATAATAATAAGTGAAATCTAGGTGGATTTCTCCTTGGGTATTGTCTCTCTCATTAGTTTTCTTCGAATATTTTCCCGATTTTATCTTTGTCATGCTCATAGTTAATAAGTTTGTTAAATTTTAGATTAAAACACTTCCTTAATTATTAGGCTAAATAATAAAAAGATAGTAATTACTAGTACTTTTAGTCCTCATGGATAAGATATTTCGGACTCACCGTAGCTATACTACGGTTCGATAGCTGCGTTTGCCTTTGTCGTATTTTAGTTAGTTCGTGACCCATCAAATTTTTGGCGTCGTTGCCGGGGACTAAGATATTAGAAATGCTTAATTTTTATTTTTTTAGCCAGTTTTATTTTTATTGCAATTTATTTGTGTTTTTATTTTAATTTACTAACTTTTCTTTTATTTGCTTCTGGCAGGTATATTTAGTTTATGACTAGATGGAACCCATCAGGACCATTGCTTTTTGATAGTGAGATTGAAAGTACCGCTCGCAGAAACTGTAGAGAAGTAAGGCAAGGTCAACAACGTATAGAGGAAGATACCAATATTATCGAGGAGATGGTTGAAAATCAGCATAATCCGCCACCTCCTGTGGTTACTGCGAATCCTGTGAATCAGAATCCTGCTCCTCGTACTATGTACGATTATGCCAATCCCAACATGACTGGGGCTGAATCGAGTATTGTGAGGCCTACTATTGCTGCTAATAACTTTGAATTGAAGCCAAACACTATTTAGATGATCCAATAATTTGTTCAGTTCGATGGTTGACAGGATGAGGACCCAAATATTCATTTGGCCAACTTTCTAGAATTCTATATCACTTTTAAGATTAATGGCATTTCTGATGATGCCATTCGCCTTCAGTTATTCCCTTTTTCATTAAGGAATAAAGCTAAACAGTGGTTGAACCCATTACCATGAGGTTTCATCACTACTTGGGAACAGATGACTGAAAAGTTTCTATTAAAATATTTTTCGTCAGCTAAAATGGAAAATTTGAGGAGTGATATCTCTTCTTTTGTACAGATGGATTTAGAAACTCTTTACGATGCATGGGAGATGTATAAGAACTTATTGAGAAGGTGCCCTCACCATGGGTTACCTCTATGGCTACACGTTTAAACTTTTTACAATGGTTTGAATCCCTTAACTAGGCAACTGATTGATGTAGCCGCCAGTGGGACTTTGAATAACAAAACACTTGAAGCGGCTTATGAGTTTATAGAAGAGATGTCACTGAATAATTATCAGTGGCAAGTTATGAGAACAAAGCCGACAAAAGCTGCTGGTGTTTTCAACCTCGACGCGATCACCATGTTATCAAACCAGGTAGAGCTTTTAAATAAAAAGATTGATGGTTTATGTGTTTCTACGCAGGTACATCCAGTGATGCAATGCGACACAAATGGAGGAGGGATGAATACCTCAGAATATCTACCCTACAGTCCTAGTATGGAAAATGAGCAATTGAATTATACGGATAATAACTCCAAACCTCCAAACAATCCTTACAGTAACACATACAATCCAGGATGGAGGAACCACCCCAATTTTTCATGGGGTGGTCAAAGGAATCAAAGACAAAAACCTCCTCCAGGTTTCCAACTACCCTACCAGCAACAGAAAAAGCCGAACTTTGAAGATATGCTAGCAAAATTTATTTCGGTGTCAGAGACTCGTTTTCAAAATACCGAGACAGCATTGAAAAATTAGCAAGTATCGTTTCAAGGGCTTGAAAATCAAATTGGACAGCTGACTAAATTAGTTTCTGAAAGGCAACCAGGCAGTCTATATAGTAACACTGAACCTAACCCAAAAGAGCATGTGAAGGCAGTTACACTAAGGAATGGGAATGTGTTGGTTGAAGCTGAAAAGAAGATGCCACAAGAAAATGATAAGGCGAAGGGTGAGGAAGTAAACGAGAGTGTGACACCGGTGCTAAAAGAGTATAAACCACCAGCAAAGTTGAAGAAAGACCACATGGATGCACAATTTGGTAAATTTCTTGAACTTTTTAAACAATTGCATATTAACTTACCTTTTGTTGAAACTATTTCGCAGATGCCTACATATGCAAAATTTTTAAAAGAGCTTTTAACAAATAAAAGAAAGTTTGAAGAGCTATCAATCGTGGAACTCAACGAGGAGTGTTCAGCTATTCTTTAAAATAAGCTACCAACCAAATTGAAAGATTCAGGAAGTTTCACTATTCCCTATTTAATCGGTAGTTTAAATATTGAGAAAGCATTAGCTGATTTAGGTGCCAACATTAATTTGATGCCTTACAAAATGTTCAAGCAGCTTAGTCTTGGGGAACCAAAACCCACTAGGATGAGTATCCAATTAGCTGATAAATCTGTTAAATATCCTAGGGGAATTGTTGAAGATGTTTTGGTAAAAGTAGATAAATTCATATTCCCTGTTGATTTTTTTTTGCTTGACATGGCTGAAGACGTTGAGGTACCTTTAATTTTAGGTTGCCTATTTTTAGCCACTCCTAGGGCTGTCATTGATGTAGGTGATGGTAAACTTGTGCTTAGGGTAGGTGACGAGGAAATTATTTTTAAGATTTATGATGCTATGCAATACTCTAGGGAACAAGATGATTCTTGTTACTTTATTGACTCTATTGATCATTCTATTCAAGATTCTTTTCAGGAAATCATCCATAAAGACACGTTGGAACTGTGTCTTGTCCAAGGTGAGGAGGTAGATGATGATACCACTGAGACAGGGGAGATAAAAATTGAGTTAAACTCTAATGAGTCTTTCTCAAGACAAAAGAAGTATGAGGGCATTGAATTGAATGACGAACTAAAACAAAAACCCTCTATTGAAGAACCTCCCAAATTGGAAATGAAGCAATTACCAAATCACCTAGAGCATGCATTCCTCGGAGATAATTCCACACTACTGGTAATTATTGCTTCAGACTTGCGACCCAATGAGAAAGATGAGCCACTACAAGTACTAAGGGAGCATAAAAGAGCCATAGCTTAGAAGAATTCTGACATTAAAGGGATTAGCCCTTCATTTTGCACCCACAAAATTTTAATGGAAGATGAATATAAACCATGTGTGCAAGCTCAAAGACGACTAAATCCCAACATGAAAAAAGTTGTTAAAGCTGAGGTAATTAAACTTCTAGATGCCGGAGTTATTTATCCTATTTCTGACAGTACTTGGGTGAGTCTTATGCAAGTTGTTCCAAAGAAGGGAGGCATGACTGTTGTAGCCCACGAGAAGAATGAATCCCACAAGAACAGTCGCAGATTGGAAAGTTTGCATTGACTATAGGAAGCTGAACGATGCCACGAGAAAAGATCACTTTCCTTTACCATTCATTGATCAAATGTTAGAAAGATTATCTGGGCATATATATTATTGCTTTCTAGACAAACTCTCTGGCTACTTCCAAATTCCGATAGCTCCCGAGGATCAAGAGAAAACAACATTTACATGTCCATATGGTATGTTTGCTTATCGTAGAATGCCCTTTGGATTATATAGTGCTCCTGCTACTTTTCAGCGTTACATGCTAGCCATCTTTGATGAACTTGTGGAAGATATTATAGAGGTATTTATGGACGACTTCTCGATATTTGGTAATTCTTTCCACCTTTGCCTTAAAAATTTAAAACAAGTTATAATGAGATGTGAGGAGACAAACCTTATGCTTAATTGGGAAATGTGTCACTTCATGGTTCGAGAAGGGATTGTTTTAGGTCACAAAATTTCTGGTAAAGGAATTGAGGTTGATAAAGCAAAAATTGAGACCATAGAAAAATTACGTCCTCCTAGTTCAGTTAAGGCTATTAGAAGTTTTTTTAGGACATGCTGGATTTTATAGAAGATTTATTAAATATTTTTCTAAAATAGCTAAGCCTTTAACAAAACTACTAGAAAAAGACGTACCTTTCAATTTTGATCAGGAATGTTTTGAAGCATTTAATACACTCAAAGATAAATTAATCAATGCTCCAATTATAATTGCACCTGATTGGAATTTTCCCTTTGAACTAATGTGTGACGCTAGTGATTTTGCAGTAGGTACAGTTCTTGGACAGCGATGAGACAAGCATTTTCAATCGATTTATTATGCTAGCAAGACATTGACGACTGCATAAGAAAACTACACTACCATCGAAAAAAAATTGCTAGCTGTGGTTTTTGCATTTGATAAATTTAGACAATATTTGATATTATCTAAAGTTGTCATTTACACTGACCATTCAGCTCTTCATTATGTCCTAAATCTGATGCAAAACCTCGACTCATAAGATGGATTCTACTTTTACAGAAATTTGATTTGGAAATTCAGGATAAGAAAGGAGCTGAAAATCTTGCAGCAGACCACCTTTCTAGGCTTGAGAACCCACATCTCAAAGAGCTCGATGAGAATGAGATAAATGGGTTATTTCCTGAGGAACAACTCTTGGCTATATTCGACTCTGGGGTACCTTGGTTTTTGGATATTGCAAATTACTTAGCTGCTAACATCTTACCGAAAGGGTTGGCACAACATCAAAAGAAGCGAGGATCCTTTTCTTTTTCGTATATGTGCAGATCAAGTAATTCGAAGATGTGTTACAAAGTTAGAGGCAAGCAAAATCCTAGAACATTGCCATTCAGGACCCACATGAGGACATTACAGTGGAACTAGGACAGCACATAAAATGCTTGAATCAGGTTTTTATTGGCCCACACTGTTCAAGGACGCTAACAGGTATGTTACTTCATGTGATAGTTGTTAGAGAACAGGTAATATCTCTAAACATGATGAAATGCCTCAAACATATATGCTATCATGTGAAATATTTGATGTATAAGGTATTGATTTTATGGGTCCATTCCCTAGCTCATTTGGGAATAAATACATCTTAGTAGCGGTTAATTATATGTCAAAATGGGTGGAAGCTCAAGCTTTACCTACTAATGATGCTAAAGTGGTAGTGAGATTTCTTAAGAAGCTTTTCTCTCGATTCGGAACACCTAGAGCAATTATTAATGATAGGGGTACTCATTTTTATAATGCTCAATTTGATAAAGTCCTAAAGAAATATGGAGTGTACAACTGAACAGCTACCCCTTATCACCTCAGACTAGTGGACAAGTTAAAGTAGCAAACCGAGAGCTTAAGCGTATCCTAGAGAAAACCATAAAATAAAATAGGAAAGATTGGGCAATAAAAGTAGATGACGCTTTATGGGCCTATAGAACAACTTTTAAAACTCTCATAGGAACATCTCCGTGCAGACTTGTTTACGTGAAAAGCTATCATTTACCATTTGAATTAGAGCACAAAGAATTTTGGGCTATAAAATTCCTAAACTATGATCCTAAACTTGCAGGTGAGAAAAGATTGATGCAGTTGAATGAGCTAGATGAGTGGCGAGCAAATGCTTATGAGAACTCATGAATATATAAAGAAGTGACAAAGCGACACCATGATGCTCGTTTGAAGTGATCTAAGCAATTTGCAGTCGGAGATCTTGTTTTTCTATACAATTTAAAGCTCAAATTATTCCCTGGAAAACTGAAATTAGGATGGTCAGGTCCATTCATAATCCAAACGTCTTTCCATACAGCACAATAGAGGTAACTCACCCGACTTATGGCACATTCAAGATAAATGCTCAACGACTTAAACTTTATAATGGTGAGGATTTTAGAGATAATAGAGAGGAGTTTCAGCTCTATAAACCTTCGTAAATGATGAACACAAGGTAAGTCTAGCTTAAGACTTTAAACAAGCGCTTCCTGGGAGGCAACCTTGGCACTAACATTACTAATTAGTTTATTTTTATCTATTTTTCGTGTTTAGAATGTAAGTTTTTTAACTCACACGGCCTGGACACACGGGCGTGTCTCTGGCCGTGTGAACCCCATGGCTTAGACATCCGAGCGTGTTTTCGACCGTGTAAATTCTCATGACTTAGTTTCTAAAATTTAAGAAAAATGACAGTGACTTGCACGGCCTAGACACAAGGGCATGTTCTTGGCCGTGTCCAAACAGGACTTAAATTTTTCCCAAAAATGATAGAGACACGGTCTATGATTAATACCCACAGCCGTGCGACAAGGCCATGTTGGACACACGGGTGTGTCTGAGGCCGTGTGAACCCTGGAGCTAAACCTCCTAAGTTAAGAACAAGTCAGGAAGCAACACAGGAAAAAAACACGACCGTGTGTGAGACACGGCCTAAACCCACGGGCGTGAGAGATGTCACACGGCCGTGGGAGAAGTGAAAGACATCGCACATGACCGTGCGACATGGCCATGTGAGGAACACGACCCAGACACGCGAGAGTGTCCGAGGCCATGTGAAAGACTGAGTTTAAAGTTTTATCGCACACGGGCTATAAGGAAAACCACACGGGCATTTCACAAAGACGTGTGGCCCAACACGAGCTTCACACGACCGCGTCCTTTTTTAACACCCAAACCCTAACTTTATCCCTATTTTTTCTTCTTATTCACACTTTCACCCTAGCCGCCGACTGCCCCAAATCCAACCCCTTCTCCGGCCGCGACCTCCCCCCACTCTTTTCTTCCCCTTTCCTTTTCCTTTGCACCATGAACTCCTCCCCTCTCCCTTGCGCACACACCAGCCCCGATCCTCCCCTCTTCCTTGCGCAGCCACACCCCCAACCCCCGTGCCTAAATCCTCCACCATCAGCCCCCTCTCCTCTTTCTCTTTTCCTCTTTTTCCCCAAATCTACCTCCCAATCATGCACCTCTCCCCTAACCAAACCCCCTTTCCTTCCGTTGGACCACCATCCTTTCTCCCCCAACCAAACCCCGCACCAGACCCGCCACCCTCCCACGGCACCAGTCACCATTCATCGCCCTTCCCTCCAGCCACATTTCTCACCTTCGATTCTTTTTTTTTCTTCCATTATCGTTATTTTTATTTGTTTGTTTGTTTATAGGTTATTATTATTATTTTATATATTTATATATTTATTTGTTATTTTTATATCATTATTTCTTTGTTAATTCTTTGTTATCATTATTTTTCTTATTAGTATTATTACTACATCCTTAATATTACTATTTTGTTAGTTTTAGATTTCTATTGTGGATTGACTATTCATTAATTATATTAGGATTTTCTTTATTTATCTATTTCTTTTGAATCTTCTGTGTGTTGATGTGTCCTTGTTCGTTTAGTATATTTGTTCTTTTTGTTATTTTGGTTGATTAGTTTAGTAGGTTGTTAGTTTATATTAATAAGCTGTTAGTTCTTGCATGTTTAGGCATTAGTGCATATAGGAACAGATTCTACATCTCAGCTATTTTAAATTTTATCACACTAGAAATCCTTCAAGTCATGTTCCTGCTTCATTCACATGTTTCTCGATGCGTTTAGATGGTGATATTTTTGCTCTTATTTTACTGAATTTTGGAATATTCTATTTTTCAGGTACACTATGACAAATACATGCGGTAAATCCAAGGTCATTGTCCCCGCTTCAAAAAAGCGAAAGGGTCCTGGCGCGACCTCTTAAAGTGCATCTACCGAGGATTGCCACCCTTATTTGCGATTCCCAGCAGGACCTTAGGATGATCTATTTAAACTTCTTCGTGCACGACCACTCAGCATGGGCCGATGCATAGATTGGGCCGCTTTGGAGTAGGTCCACCTTGCTAACCCCGTTCGGACCCTTCTAACTATAGCTCCATGGGACTGCTTCTTTGATATCATCGAGCCCACATATATGGAGCCCACTTTGGAACTTTGCTTGACATTCCAGCTACAGTCAATCATGTCGATGCACGATGAGCCAGGTACCATTACATTCTGACTTGGCCGCTTAGTGTGCCAGCTGAGTGTCCCAAAGTTTGGAGTTGCCTTGGGGCTTTATGCGGAAGAGTTTATGGGTGCCGAAAACTTCCCTCACCTCCACTGCCATATTCATTACCCATATTCCTCCTGTTGGGCGGATCTTTTCGCTACTACGGGCCCCTATGATTTGAGTCGCTTGATAGGTTGGCAAGAGAGCACCGGCGTCGTCAATACTAATAACGTGTATTTCTTATGGAGAATGGCTCAAAGGCATGTATTCGACTTGGCATACTTTATTACCCTCGCTTTTCGCCATCAGACTGAACGCCACAGGAGGGGCCCTATCTGCTTAGGTCCTTATGTGACTCGTATCGCTGACGTAATCCTCGTTACTCACATTAGTCGGTCGGATGTCCTTGCAAAGCCTATCAACCATGATCCATATGAGGATGATAGAGCGCTGTCGTGGGTTGGACCCTCCTCAGTACCGATTGTCTCGTTCTGATGCCCAGGATGAACCTCAGGACATCACTGATGATGTTTCTCCCTTTCACGAGGACCAACCTCATCCTCTACCTCCGAGTCACCGACCTCCTCCTTCTGCTGCTACTTTGACAGACATATCCGAATGTCTCACTCGCTTTGAGCAGTAGTGCTTTCAGCAGTTTGACAGTCTTGAGGCTACATTACAGCAGATTTGCCACCGTCTCCATATTTCATCTTCGACGTCGACGACTCACGACACGTCTGATGATGAGGACTTTTGAGTCCATCTCTTTTATTTTATTTTATTTTTTATTTTTCGTTTATTTATCTTTTATATTTCTTATCATCTTTTCAAAACTTGTCCTTTATATTTTGAACTCTATTTTTTTTTTATGGTTGTTCCTAATCGAGTAATCCTTTAATCTTCTTTCACTATTGTGTTTATTTTATTACCAGTTGCTCAGAATCATGTTCTACATTTAGCTTTGTCTACCATTCTGTTTTTCACTATTCTGGGAATTTCATCCATTATTCAGGGCAGTTTCAGTTTTCTCCCTCTCTTATGATATTATGTTTATACTATGATTATATTTGTTTGTACATTAAGGACAATGTACATCTTAAGTGTAGGGAGGTTATTTATATGATTATTTGAAAAATCCCTGAATTTTGTCTTGTGATTAAGTAAATTTCTCATATTACTATTAGAACGAATCTCTATTGATTTGTGATTATCATTGATGTGTTTTAAATTAAATGCATAGGTAATTGTGCTTTGATTATTTAAACTTTAAGACATTAGAGAATCAAGCATTATAAGTCTATTTTCAGAATTAAAAATTTGTTAGGATGTTTCCTTAAATTTAAATATTACCTTGAAGTTTGAGATTTGTAAGACTGACATCAAAAACCGTAATTTTTGTGAGATTTTGAGCCTTTAAAGCATATACTTTTCTTACTCACTTTATTATTGGTTATGAGTGTGTCAATATTGATTTGTTATTCTAGAACTTGCTTCTATTATGCATGTCAAGACCACACATTTGATTTGATATACTGAAATGATAAAGGCACTTAGATTTTAACCGACTTATCCCATTAAAAGCCTACCTTCATTTATTAACTCGTAGTGAACCCCTTTGAGCCTAATAAACCGTTCTTGATTCACCCATTAATATTAACCCATAACTCATTTTTGATTTGTTTTTCCCATTTTATTGACTCCCCTTTTTTGTCAAGATTTGATTTGGTTAAGTTGCCTAACTATGTTCTTTTGTTTCAATTGTTAAAGTTTCTCTTGAGTTACATTAAAAAAAAAGTGGAAATATTTATATTATTACTAGTTCTTTAAGTCTGAGCCTAAGTAATTAATTTTCTGAGAGAAGCTTGTGATTTTCTTTAATTTCGATTGATGTACTTTTTCAATATTAGTTTATTTTTCTAGTAGGTAATTTATCAATTCGATATCAATTCTAACCCTCTATTTCAGCCTTTATCCACACCTTTAAACCAAGCCACATTACAACCCTTTAAAGATATTTTGATTTGTGTATCATCTCATTTTATAGTGGTGGAGATTTGATTTTCATAAAAGCCTATGGTAATAACTTTTTATGTTTCACTTTTGAGTGCTTAATTTTTGAACCGTAAACACTTTGAGTGGTTGAATGAATCTTTAGTGAGGATGTCAAATCTTGTCGGTCTCGAATTAGAGGTAATCATTTAGATAAGGGGAAACACCTAAGTTTTCATGCTATAAAAATATGGGACTTGGATTGTTTGAATCTTTAGTGCTCTTTTAGTTAAATTATCAATGTGCAATTATTTGTGAATTATGATAAAACATTATTGATGAGAATTATGAATTGAGAAAGTTTAATTTTAATTGTGAGTTGAGGATTTTGCTTGAGGACAAGCAAAAGCTTAAGTGTGGGGATATTTGATAAATCATAAAAGTAACATATTTTAATCTCATGCTTAGCATGTTTTTGGATGATTTTTTATATAATTTAGTGAACTTGATGCTCCTAATCATTTAATTTCATGTTTCTATACTTAGGTGAGCATAGGAGAGCAAAAAGAGTGAAAAACGGGCCAAAATCAGACAAAACGGGTTGTCTTAAGGATCCACACGGCCAAGTCAATACCACACGGGTTAAGCACATACCCGTGTGAACCACACGGGCTGGACACACGCCCGTGTGCCATCCCGTGTTGATTTCAGGTCATGTCAAATTGCACACGGACTGGGCATTCTTACACGGGCTGATTACACGTCCATGTCCCTATCGCATCCTGTTTCATTTCACGTGGAAAAAGACAATTTTTAGGTATTTTGAGCATTCCAAAGTCTATATAAACACACTAGAAGAAGACCTAAAGAGATACATGGAGTAGAACGAAGAAATTGCTCGAAGGAAGCCGTCTGAATCATCTCGGAAGTTGATCCACTTCAAGATTGAAGATTTCCAGTCGAATTCCCTTTGAAGTTTTATTGGGCTTTTCATGTCTTGTTGTTATTCTTATTTTGAGATGTTTTTGTAACAACCTAATTTTGGGGCTAGTCGGAACAGTGGTTTCGAGGTAGCTAATTCAAGGTTGAGGAAAAATTATTTTGATATTATTCTATGTGTTATGGAATTAATATATGGCTATATGAAAATTTTGGTGTGTTAATTTTAATGATTTCATGCTTAATTGTGAAAAAGGACTAAATCGCATAAAGTGCGAAAGTTCCATTATAAGTGGTAGAGGTGTCTAATAGTCAAAGATCATTAAATTGGAGGTCCTTATAGTGAATTAGGACATTAGATGAGTGATAGCCGGCCATATAGATTAGGGGGGACAAGAGCATTAAATTTGTCAAAAATTGATGACATCAGATGGTAAAAATGAATAAAATAATATGACTAAAGGAAGCTATCATCTTTCACTATTCATCTCCTCCTCTACTACCGAAAATTTCAGCAAGTTAAGGGTTTGAAAGCTTGAAAATTTCAACTACATCTCATCCTTGCAAGTAAGTCCTTTTGATAATTATTTTTGATGATTTTTGTACTTTTGGAGTCCCCAAAGCTTAAGCTAGGTAGTGAGGGGACTAATTTGTTAAATGGTTGAATATTTAAGGACTTGACATGAAAGATTTATGTTGTTAGCTGAGTTTATATGGAAGAAAATGAATGTTAGTGAGATAAGAAACAACTTTTGTGAAGGGAGTTAGCAAGAAAACACCTAGATAGGACTTGAATGCAAAGATTGAAAATGTGCAATAAATGCATAAAATAGTTAGATTTGTGGGTTGTTGTAAGAGGAATAAATGTTCATCTAGGCATGTTTAATGTAATAATGCGTTGAAAAATGATTTACGAGCCTAGGGGCAAAATCGTAATTTTTGCCAAAGTATAAGGCAAAATGGTTATTTTTGCCTAAGTGTAAATTTTGATGCATTATGATCATAGAATGATCTAAATGAGTGAACTTTATTGTTATAGATCAAGAAAAGCGCGAAATTAACCTTGACCGGGGGGAAAGCAAGGTTACAGACTAAACCACAATTTGAAACGTTTTGCACCGAGATAAGTTTATGTGTAAACGATGCATTTTATATACACATTGGTGTTATTGATTGGTGTATGGCATGATTAAGAGCATGTATCATTCAAATGGGTTGAATTTGATAGTCATTGTATAGTTTTATATGAATGACGAAATAGTCATATAAATGTGTAATGACAACACTTGATGGTGGGCTAAGTGCGATACCACCTTGTTACTTAATTACAATGGGCTATGTGCGATACCATTGTCTATTTATCATTTAGTAGGCTATGTGCGATACCATCGTCTATTTATCATTTGGTGGGCTATGTGCGATACCACCGTAACCAACCTTTTGGTGGGCTATGTGCGATACCACCCTAATAAAGACTGATGGCAGGCTAAGTGCGAAACCACCGAGTAATTTGATTATGAGAAGTTGATTAAGAGATTGTGATGTGTTGTATTATGTGACATTGTGGTGCTAAGTGCAGAGAGGCATGCTAACGAATGTATACATTAAGCTTGTGAATGGTTGGAATATGGAAATGGAAGAAATGAGTAAGCATGATTATGAATGTGGATTGTTTCTTGTTTAGTATGAAATGCTATATAATTGTTTAGCACATACTATAATGTTATATTGTTTACATGTAAACTTACTAAGCTTAAAGCTTACTCCCTCTTTCTTTTCCCTTATTTTTATAGAGTTAAAGAGCCGGGTCGGGATACGTGGATAACCAGAAGACCGCCCACACTATCAGCTCATCTCCTCGGTACATCTAGACTTAGTGATTTTGAGTATGGCATGTATAGGGGCTAGACTAGGTTTATTGTTTTGTTATTTTGGCAAAGGGTGTATTGGCCCCCTTTAATGAGAAAATCTTACGTATCTAGCCATAGCATTGGCCTTTTGAGTATATATGAAAGGATGTAGTTATTTATGAAAGTTTATATTGCAAAATATGAGTTGTTTGATGATTTGTCGAATGGATCAATGTTGTGTGAGCTAGAGGGGTGAAAAGAGCTTGGCAAATAGTGTCCACACGGGTAGGCACACGGGCGTGTGTCTAGGTCGTGTGTGACAAACGGTCAGCCCCATGGGCATGTGACTTGGCCGTGTGTCCCCTGTATGTTGGTGTTGTAAGTCAATGTCGACTACGGGCTAGCCACACGGGCGTGTGCCTAGGCCATGTGACCCTTATAAGGCTGCTAACGTCACAAACAAAATACCCAAGTTTTTACACACGGGCGGGACATGGGCGTGTCTATGCCATGTGGAGCACACGGGCTAAGCACACAGGCATGTGCCTAGGCCGTGTGAAAACCCCTGTAGGTTCATAATAAAAATAAATCCCACACGGGGTAGGGACATAGGGGTGTGTGACCACACGGCCTGCCCACACGGGTGTGTGGCCCCTGTTTAGGTGAAAAATTTTAAGATCACAAAGGTTTCCGGTAAGGTTCCGAAACCCCTCGTGTGAATGTTTAAGGCCTCGTAGGCCCTCAATGAGGTTGTTATGATGGCCATAGAGATATGTCTAGCTGGTACTGAAAGCTATTGATTAAAGTCATGTGGTTAAGGACACGAAGTCCAGTAATGCCTCGTGCCCGATTCCGGCTTAGAATACAAGTAAGGGGTGTTACAGTTTTCCTCTATTAGTATGAACTAAACTCCCTAAATACTTAGGGAGGATGAAACCTATGATGAATCTTATTATTTAATTATCTGAATTACATGATAAATATTTGTTCTTGTTCTTAATTATGGGTTCTTAGTCCTTGCCTTAATATTTTCAAGATATTAATCCAAGTTTGATGTGCTTAATCAGTGGAGCAAAAGTCCTTGCTTAAAAGTAGATCTAGCATAATTAAGTGGAGTTGATTGCAATCCTAGAAATAGGACGACATAAATCTGCTGGATTAGAGTCAAATCTAATAAGGGAATCCATAGATCGAGTTAATTCGACGATAAGGGTTTTAATTAGAAAGAAATTTCAATTAATCAACCTAAAATCAGTTGTTAATAGTCTTGAAAGAGATATTAACATAATTTAGGGATTTCTACGGATCAAGGCAAGTGAATAAATCATTTAATTCGGAATCATAATAATAAGTGAAATCAAGGTGGATTTCTCATTGGGTATTGTCTCTCTCATTAGTTTTCTTCGAATATTTTCCCAATTTTATCTCTGTCGTGCTCATAGTTAATTAGTTAGTTAAATTTTAGATTAAAACACTTCCTTAATTATTAGGCTAAATAATAAAAAGATAGTAATTACTAGTACTTTTAGTTCTCGTGGATACAATATTCCAGACTCACTGTAGCTATACTACTGTTCGATAGGTGTCCTTATCTTTGTCATATTTTAGTTAGTTCGTGACCCATCAGTCCACATCCACTTTTTCCAACTACTTCTTGGCATAAAAACTCTTAATTGGTGAGAATACTATTATTGAAAATATGGGGACAAAACATCTCTCTTAAGCTAAGGATGTCTCTTCAAAGAAATCCATACTCCATGTGCTTTTCCGAAAGGCATAATTCACGATTTGGCCCCTACAATATACCCATTTTTTAACGTTAGTACCTAAATTTTTTTTCCTAATTTGGTATCAAAAATATGTCAAATTTTTTGCCTTGTTTTTAACATATGTTAAAAAACAAAAAGTTGGATAATTTTGACCAATGAAATAGCACCACTTTTTTTTTTCTAATGGAAAAAAAATTTAAGTAACCAAAAAGGTTAAATCAAGAACTAATTATTTGTGAATAAAGATCCGATAATTAATATATAAATAATTAAACACATTTATTCAAAAAATAATAATTAAACAAATTTATTCAATATAATAATAAGTTGTTTTTGTTTTTTTTTTTAGGAAAAAGAAATTAAGCAAATAGCTTTAAGCTTCCATACAATTACAAAATGTATACTTTCATTGCATCTTTTCTAACAACATTTGTGCATATAGCTGAAACTTGAAAGCAACCCAAATTTTAG
The DNA here is from genome assembly GCA_025503065.1 of Gossypium bickii. Classification (NCBI taxonomy): domain Eukaryota; kingdom Viridiplantae; phylum Streptophyta; class Magnoliopsida; order Malvales; family Malvaceae; genus Gossypium; species Gossypium bickii. The sequence goes on from CP106712.1 coordinate 24,277,694, forward strand.
ATGATTAGAAATGGACAGAGACAGCAATGCCTTCATCTGTAATCTACATATCATTGAGCATCAATTGCTTGCCCTCATGTATAATCCACACTATTGAGTAATAATAGAAAACAACCTGGGCTGTTAAAAACCAATTGACTTGATTGCAATCTAAAATTTAATTTATTTGATATTAAACAACTTTAGTTCAAACATTAAATTAGTAATACTGTTATAATATTAATGTAGTAATATAATAAACAATAAATAATATTTTATTAGTTCAAACATTTTGATTCCGTGTTATTGAAATACATGAAAAACTGTAACTCAAAAGAAAATGCAATTTTAACATGGATGTAATTTTGGCTTTACCAAACAACTTTCATGCATTTTATTATGATACCTGATGTTATTATTGTGTAAATTGCTAATCAATCAATGGAAATTTGACACGTAAATTATTTTTCTTCAAATTATCATGTCCATATAAATAATATAACATTATGTGAAAAATTAAATTAAAAAGCAAACAACTAACCGAAACTAGGGTGTTGGCAGGGCCCCAACCCCCCTAAAATAATTTTTTTTCATATGAGCCCTTTAAAATTTTTAATATTTTAATTTAATAAAGGTAGAATTGCACTTTGGCCCCTTCTAAAAATATAAAAATTTGATTTAATCTTTTAAAAATTATAAAGATATAATCTATTAAAATGGTGAAATTGCAATATTTCTATCGTAAAAATTACAATTTAATTTCGCCCCTATAAAAAAAAATTCTGGTTTCGCCCCTATAAACATATGTCTAATAACGAAAAAGTAAATACTAAACTTACATGAAAGCACTTAGATAATAAAAAAATATCATTTAAAATCGATTAAAAGTATTATTTCAAATGAAAAACTCTTTGGAGAAGATGACGTTTTTGCTTATGCGAACTTAATATTTACTTCTTTTTTATTAGCCATATGTTTAGTTATTTATTTTTTATTTAATTTAATCTTTTTGTTATATTTAGTTTTTTTACATAATTTTGTATTATCTATGTGGACTTATGATTTGGAAAAAAAATTACATCTCGAATTTTTATTGCCTGGTTTAGTAATTTACTAACAGTGCTAACACTAAGTACCATAATAAAATACATATGGGTAGTTTAGGCACCACATTGTATATTTTAAAACTATGGGTACCACATTGAAAGTTTTATGGAAGTATAGATACCATAATAAAACAGATTTGATAGTTTAGGTGCTACATTGGACATTCTTAAAGTGCAGATATCACATTGGATATGTTATGAAAATATAGATACCAAATATGACATTAACCCAATAAATTTTAATATTAAAAAATTTATTATTCTTTGGTATTTTTTACTTGGTTATTATTTTTAATTGATATATGAAGACTGAGAGGATTGTTGATGAAGATAAAGGAGAAGATAATGATAATTCACATAATTTTTGAAGATCAACTAATTGAATTTACTTGGATAAAGTCATATCCCATGCTATATGGAGTATTTCCAAGCTTCTACAACTATGTATTAAAGTTTGTATATAGAAGGCAATCGTGTGGGATCTTAGTGAGATATTATGAAGTATATTGAGGAACGGATAAATTAATTTTGTTGGACACCTTTTTAAGTGTTTACCTTTTTTAGTTGCAATTGGCAAGGTGAATTTGGAGGGTGAATTCATTATAAATATATTAAGGTGAGAATAAAATAAGTCATTACTTGTAAATAAAAAATTATAATAGATTCATTTGTGAGCGAAGTTGCACAATCATAGGTTAAATTACGTAAATATTTTTTTTTACATTTTGTTGTTTTGTTATTTACGTCAATACTCATGCTAAAACTTATGACCACCTCTATCACAACTCATAAAATTTCTATATAAATACAGATTCTAAATCATTAAATATAAGTAAAGCAAGCTTCAAAAGTACATTAATTACTGTTCATTGAGATTGATGTATCAATCAGGAAAATAATTTCTTGATGACAAACGTGAGGCACACTCTCCAAACTGTGAGTATGAATCTCTTACTTTCAATTTCGTCTGAGCTAATAATGAAAGTGACATGTTATTGGAGGAACTCGTTCACCAAATTCATATTTGTCATTTCATTTCCCCTTTTCATACATGGAGGATTTTTCGGGACATTAAGAGTAGATATTTTTTTTGCAATATAACTAACAATTTTTATATGCTCATAATAATCACATGATCCGACTTTATTATTTAGAAAACGGAAGTTTATATATTATAAATTAGTGAGAGGAAAAGTAGAATAGAAAATTTTAAAATTTGATATTTGATATTTGGAATATCAACAATCTCTTATGATTTTTATAAGTAAAAAAGTATATTGAATTGTGTTGATTAACACTATTAAAGTGGAATAAATAAAAAAATATGATATATATTGTTGAGGTAAGATAAATTGATTGTTGTTGAGTGGTATTCGGTAGTGCCAAATACAGACTATCACCATTGAGGTAGTTTGATTATTTGCCTTATTTGGATTGGCAACTTAATGAAGAAAATCTTTGGACCTGTCAGTATATTGTTATATTGAAGATAACATGGTTCATCTATGGAAACCAATCCTTTGCTATTGAAGATTGGATTGGATAAGAGTGAATCAATTCAACCCTTAGAACGTGGAGGATTGATTGAGAGTTGATGTTTTGGAGACCGTATCTTCGATTGATTGTGTTTTGATTGTTAATGACGTAATTGCTACTTTGAAGGAGTTACTTTGTATTCACCCAGACCTTATGTTAGCAAGCCAAAATTAATATATTCTTTGAGACTTATCTAGGTTTTGTATGACAAATTATTTGAGTGCATTCTAATTTGTTCATTGAGGAATTATTTTTGTGAGAGAGTGCAAACTAAATTGTAAACACTGTAACACCCATACCTAACCTGATCATTAGGTCCGGACTAAAGGATGCTACATTCCAATTTAAAATTTAAATTATACTTTCAATCATGTTTATCCGCCATAATAAAAGAATGAAGACAATAATATATTTAATATCGCTACTAAGTAAATTCAAAACTTTCAAGAATCTATATAGATGATAAAACTTTAATTTAATATACAACAATCTCACCAATTACTCCTTAACATGTTTTAAAAAAATCACTTTGTACTAAAACTTTGTACTCTGACCATTTAATTTTTAGTTACAACACCCTAGGACTTCGCCTCTTGGTCGCCCCGCTATATGCAAGTTACAACTAAGAGACAAATTTTTCGATGTACGGTGAACTCTAGTCTAGTCCTTTCTCAAACTTTCAAAATCCCCTATTTACCTGCAATACATAATAACACAAGTAAGTTCCAAAGAACTTAATGAGTCTTCATACCTTACGCACACGACGCTAATGCGATTGCACTTCGTGGCTGAGACTTCACAATGGTTTTGCCCGTATTAAGATAGTACGTCATCCTTCTTATCACAGTAGAATATTCCTCGACGATTTTCCCTTACCAATTCCATTTTTATTTATTGCTTTCATGGTCCTTATGCATCTACCTCCTCGAAAGGGAAATCCTCATGGATTCCTAGTTACGAACTGTAAAAGATAATCCATAAACAATACCCATAACATGCCTTGCACCAATGACTACAAATATTCACATAAGACCATTCTTGGCAAATAGTCCCTATTGAGGACTATTAATAGTGGTTTATCTTATTGAGCTCAGACCTGTATTATAACCTTGCTGGATCCATAAGGAAAACGCCATTACAGTTTAATATAGAAAGTCTTCTCATCCCAATCAAGTAAATGGATCAGAAGGTACATCTTATCCCAAATATTCCACTCCTGGAGACTATCTCTTTGAAATAGATAACTTGTAGAGGATTCTTAACAGCAAATCCCCTATTAGCAGAATCATACATATGATATAGTCGTGGCAGACTACCATATCTTTCATATGTGGTTTTGCATAAACAAATAGCTCACACAGTATCTCGAACACAACTTACTTAGATAAACAGTTTCTTCATTCAGAGGTATAGGAGAAAACCTTTATATCGATCCTAACAGAACTTAGCGGATTGTCATATATATAATATAACTTCCATACAATTTTCTTGTACAGTGGGCTCGAGCTTAGAATGTGTTAGTAGCAAGCAAACTTATTTTTAGTGGACTTATAAAATTAGATTAAAATCCACGAACTAACTTACAAACTCTCATCAAGAGAATTCCATAACTACTGTAGATGTAAAACTATAAGAATAAGCTGGCCGACTGTCATGACTTGTATCCACCTCTCTTTATCTGCTAGCACAGGCACAATGGCCTTATCATAATAATAGATCTATAATGCCCTAAAATTTGAAGAATTTAATTGTGAGAGTCTGCAATAATTAGAATTCTGTATCTCTGGTTCTGTGTTTTGCTTTTGCGTTTAAGGTCTCTGGTTCGAGTTACATCGTTAAAAGTTTTGTTGTTTTTAAAATCAACCCATAGTCACACATTACCCGGTTAAGTTCAATTCAGTGTGAAACTGTGCCAAGAATGAGCCTACTGGTTCACCAGTTAAGCATATGTATGTATTCTGTTAGATAAACAGTTTCTTCATTCAGAGGTATAGGAGAAAACCTTTATATCGTTCCTAACAGAACTTAGCAGATTGTCATATATATAATATAACTTCCATACAATTTTTTTGTACAGTGGGCTCGAGCTTAGAATGTGTTAGTAGCAAGCAAACTTATTTTTAGTGGACTTATAAAATTAGATTAAAATCCATGAACTAACCTACAAACTCTCATCAAGAGAATTCCATAACTATTGTAGATGCAAAACTATAAGAATAAGCTGGCAAATTGTCATGACTTGTATCCGCCTCTCTTTATCTGCTAGCACAGGCACAATGGCCTTATCATAATAATAGATCTATAACGCCCCAAAATTTTAAGAATTTAATTGTGAGAGTCTGCAATAATTAGAATTCTGTATCTCTGGTTCTGTGTTTTGCTTTTGCGTTTAAGGTCTCTGGTTCGAGTTACATCGTTAAAAGTTTTATTGTTTTTAAAATCAACCCATAGTCACACATTACCCTGTTAAGTTCAATTCAGTGTGAAATTGTGCCAAGAATGAGCCTACTGGTTCACCAGTTAAGCATATGTCTGTATTTTGTTAGGTCCGGTGTTCGAGTCCCGAAGGTTTCCAATAACGAAAATATTTGTCAAATGCTAGAATTCTGTTTGGAAGTTAGGAAATTAGTTAACGATAGTTCCTTTTTCTTTATTTTTTTTATTTCTTTTTTCTTTGTCATTTCTATCTTCTTTTTTTCCTTTATTTATTTTTCTAATTGGAGTCGTGGGGGAATATGGGATTAACAGAAATTATGTTGTTAGTCACTGGTCAGAAGGCTATCGGGTAAGTAACTGTCAATGCGAGCGTCTCCGCGATTTTTCTTCGTTTTGTAAGGTGCTTAGAATGGGGTATTTTTGTGAGTTCCGAGAATCTCTGATTAACGATAGTTGTTTACCTAGCAGGCGAGAATATTAACAACAAGGAATAGCAACAAGGCAGTCTCTGTGATTGTTGCTGAAGTTTCGATAAGTTTGGATCGATTAAAGGGTTCGTGTCGAAACTTTCGACATAGGCATTAAGTGAGTAATCGGGAAATTCTATTGATTAAATGGCTAAATTGTGTTACTGAATGATTGTTTTTGGCTTCGAGGATCTTTTGTGTTGTTGTTTCTTCGAAATCTCTTTAGGTACGTACCGAAAACCTTAATTTCTGCAAGTTTCAGTTGCCGAAAATGGTGGCTGTCAACGCCACACGGCCAAGCACACGGGCAGACAACCTTGTGGTTGGTCGTGTAACTCACTGTTCATTAACTTGGGGCCTACGGGCAAGGCACATAGTCGGCTGTCTAGGCCGTGTGTGGCCATATTAGTGCAGAGTTTGCACCAGAGACGGACACGAGCATGTACCCAGGTCGTGTGAGTCACATGGCCAGGGACATGGGCTTATGTCCAGGCCGTGTAACTCACTGTTCATCAATTTGGGGCGACACAGGCAAGGCATATGGCCGTGTGTCTAGGCTGTGTATGGCCATATTAGTGCAGAGTTTGCCGTGTGTCTGGGCGTGTAACTCACTGTTTGTGGGAGAAAACCACACGACTAGGGACGTGTACCCAGGCCGTGTAAGTCACAGGGGCAGGGATACGGGCATGTGTCCAGGTCGTGTAACTCACTGTTTATGCTTTGGAACCACACGGGTAAGGCACATGGGCATGTACCAGGCCGCGTGTCATGTAATGGGGGCCTGAAACCTATTTTTTTAGGCTGTGAATGTTGTTTTAACACTATTATTGACTTCCTCATTGTATAAATGGTTGAATTTGGTCGTATGAGAGCTATCTTATATTAAGAGACTGATGTGTGAATAACTTAGTTGTATGTATACTATGACAGTTGTTCTGAAATTGAACTGTCTTATCGGATATGGAATAAAATATAATGACCGAATACTCAATATGGCTACTTGTGCTCTGCATTTGCATGGGTTAGGATATTGTGAAGAAAGAAGTAATCTATTTTGAATTAGTGGTTATGCCACAATCCATATAAATCTGATTCTGGCGCTTTGTCACAATCTAGTCTAGTAGCTAAGCTGCGTATCTGTAAAGTGCCAAGCGGACACTCTAAGGTGTACAGGGCTGGTTAGGCATTGAATGTCCTTAATGATGTGTTAGGATGGCAAAAGACGGTGTGTAGCGGATGGAGGTTAGGAATATTGCATCTAAATCTGATCTGTACTGTATTTGGAATTGAATTTGCATATATATATATGTAACAAATTTTCTCTGAATTTAAATTAAACATTTCGTCTGTATCGAAGTCAATCTTTGAATATGGAAATATTCTATAAGTAAGCATTAATTGAACAAATTTCTTTTATACACTGAGTTCACAACTCATATTTTTTATTGATTGGATTTCAAGTGGTTTTCAGTCTTGAACAGGTTAGTGCCGTGGGAGCTCGGTCAAGCTTTTACCTGTCTTTCAAGTGTTATGTTAGGATTTTCGGTAATTTATGATAGTAGAACTTTGGGAGATTATATACTAACTAAATAACTAATCTTTATGATGATGAATATTATATGAAACATGGTTTAGTATTATTATGTTACTTGTGTGGTATGTGAGTATTGTCAATGTAACTCTCTAAACTTGGACTGGACTTCTAGACCAGGTGTAGGGTGTTACAATACGGGTTCACACCAATTAACATAGTGTGGAATTATATTTACAAGATAGTTTTGGCAAACTTTCCTCACAACGATAGTCCTAATGGACTTTCCCCATATTAGATAGTCCTCGTGAACTTCTACAAAAGATAGTTCTAACGGACTTTTCGAACAAGATAGCCTTGATGGACTTCCACATTCACGGTAATGTCATGGCCATGGACTTCCAATCATCCCATTAAGGGGCTATCATATGTTCTACACAAGGGGCTCTCATACGTCCTACATAAGGGCTTTCATACTGGTGTGCACCATTCTCCGTATCATTGAATCTCCTTTCTTAGGTTAGTCCAACCGAACATCCCTCAAAGCCACATAAATATAATGTATATGCAATCCCATGTATGACCATGGGAACCTCTTCAAAGACACATAAATAGAATATAAATCATACACACATTCTATCAATAAGGATTATGAATCATACAACATATAGCACGCCAATCATCCCATTGATATATCATAATTATATTTACCACAACCAATTATAACACTTTAATAAATTACACCAAGCAATTTCTTTACTCACGAAACTAAACAAAAGCATCCATTTACTAGTTGAGTTCTCGAACTCCCTGGAATTTGATGCCAAATCCATATCCTAAGCTTTTTCTCTTGCTTCACGATCCATTTATTTAGTACAACACAACAACTAAATTCAAACTCTCCAATCATCAAAAGAATCATACTTTACTTGCATGCAGAAACCATTCAAGCAACTATTCATAATCCTAACCCAAGACAAAATAGATTCGACGGTTAACTGACGTCTTTAACTTTCTTTCCTTTCCTTAAATCTGTGCATATAGAAAGATTAAGAAGCTTACTGGCTTGATAAATTCTCAGTTGTTTATGCACAATCTTTAGCTTCTTTCCTCCATGCAGACTGCTCATTAATTTTCTTCCTTACAATCGCAACCAGTGAAGATGGTGAAAAAAGAACAGAGAAAGAAAAGGAACATACCGAAGAGTAACATCTATCCCTTATATAATATGCTCCCTTATATCCTTCATAGATCTCAATTTCATAGCCAAGTGTACAAATCCATAATCATCATGTCTCCCACTAACACATTTCTAGTTCAGAACTAACCGGACTATGGTTGAAATTCAACCTTACCAAAATCAGCCTGCCAATTTCCTCTTATTTTCACTAAAACCCACTCGATTTTGTAGTTTTTCATTTCAATCCCCAAAAATCACGTTTTCAACTTAACTTTAACATTTTGAGGTGTGAAAACATAAACATTGTTGAGTGCTCTGTAACACCCCTTACTCGTATCTGACGCCGGTACAGGGTACGAGGCGTTACCTTACTTAAACGCGTACAAACATACAAATCTAAATCGTAAAAGTTCATTCAAATTCAAATACTTTTCAAAATTCCTCTTAACGTCCTTAATATGGGCCTCGTAGGCCCAAAATATACTTTAAAAAAGGGTTTGGTACTAAACCAGGCACTTTAGAAAACTTTAGAAAATTTCACCAAAAACAGGGGCACACGCCCATGTGGCAAGGGAACATTCGTGTGGGCAGACTGTGTGGATTTATTTCTCAATTTGAACCTACAGGGGTTTTCACACGGCTCGGAACATGCCCGTGCCCATGGCCCGTGTCTCTCACACGGCCATGATATGCCCCTGTCTCAGCTATATGCAAAAACCTTGACATTCTGTTTCTTACGTCATCAACCAAGGTCACACGCCCGTGTCCTTAGGCCGTGTGGCTAATTAAATTCCTAAATTCAAGAGTAGACTTCACACGGCCTGGGTACATACCCATGTCCTATAGCCGTGTCTTCCACACAGTTGAGACACACGGCCGTGCCTCAGCCCGTGTGGTTACTACTGGGTATTCTGTTTTGTCAACTTAGGGTGCAGGGGCACACACGGCTGAACTACACGCCCATAGGTCAGACCGTGTGTCACACACGGCCTAGACACATACACTCGTGTTTCTACCTGTGTAGACAATAACAAGGCTATTTACCAGCCCTTTTTGCCACCCTTACTTGCACCAAAATAAGCAACATTAAGTATCACCAATCCACACATAAACATCTGACCAAATTAGCCACAACCTAGACATACACACATCAAGGCCACTACACTCCATTCACTCACATGCAAAGCTTATCACATACTTTATCAATTCAAACATGCCATTTGCTCACTCATGAAAAACATCTTCATTTGCATAAAACAACGACAAATATTAGCCATCATCCATGGCCTTATACAAAATGAATCAATCTTCAAAATAAGCCAAGACTTTTGGCCATAACAATATGACACTTGACAAAAGACCAAATCCCTATACATGTCATACTCAAAATGATAAATCTAACTATACCAAATGTTCAGATTGATAGTGTGGTCGAGCTTCCGACTTCTGTTGATTCCCGAGCTAACTTGACGGCACTATAAGAAAATGGAAAAGAGAGGGAGTAAGCATAAAGCTTAGTAAGTCGTGTCGAAACCATTTTTTTGTTGTTAAAAACGGGGTCGACTTTAAAAACGAAAATGGAGTCGCCACCAATCCTTTTTTTAAGGTGTGATCGGATCACCTTGAGATTGATCGTTAAAACATTTTGATTTATTAAAACGATGATTTTGTCTTACAAAATTCGAGAAAATAGGTTTAGGAGTCGGTTACGCACGAGGAAGGATTAGCACCCTTGTAATGCCCAAATTTGGTACCGAATTGATTAATTAACGTCTTAATGTTGAAAATTTAAAAAGATTTTAAAATACGATCCTCTTTGTTTAAAGAAAAACTTGAATAAATTAAATTGGATGCTGAGACCCGCTTATTTCAAAGAAGTAAAATATCATGCCCAGTGAGTTAGGATACGACATTTCGAATCCTCAAAATTAAGCTCGTCTTTTGACTTTTAAAACTAGTGCATTTAAATTCAAAAAGGATATTCGGTCATTTGGGTCAAATGAAAAATCGGAACCCAGTAAGTTAAGGCACAATTTTTCAAAATTCCAAATACAGAATATTGCCTTTTGTTTTTTAGAAATCCTTACCTCGAGAGATAACAAAATGTCACATCAAGTGAGTTAGGACACAACGTTTTTGAATTCCCGAGAATAGGTTTTTATTTAACTTGTACGATTTGATTTTTAAAAAATAATTAATTCTTTAGACTCGATGAGAAAAATTGAAACCCAGTAAGTTAGGGTACGATTTCTTTTGAATCTTAAAACGCAGAATGTTTGCTTATTTCAAAACAAAAATTTCAATGCATCGGATAAAATGTAATATGATTTTATAGTAAAATGTAAAATGAATTACAATGCTAATTTGTGTAACAAAATAATGATGATGACAATAAAAATATAAATAACAATAATAATAAAGCTAATAATAAGGAATAGTCGAAATTTGAAAGTATGTATAACAAAATATAAATACTCAAATAAATAGATAATGAAATGATAATAATAAGTATATAAGTTAAAATAAAACATACCAAAATAAAAAGGAATAATAAAAGTAAAAATAAAAATGAGATAAATAATAAAAACAAAAATAAACAAATAAATAAAAATAAAACAAACTAATTATAAAAAAAAAGATTAAGTGAATAGATGAAAACTAAAAAATAATTAAAAATTTAATAATGAACCAATAAATAAATAAACAAATGAATATTAGGTAAAACGGTTGAAGAATAATAATAACAATAATAGTAGTAGTAAAAATAAAATTAATAATATTAGTAATAATAATAATGATGATGATGATGATGATGATGATGATGATGATGATGATGATAACAACAACAACAACAACAATAATAATAATAATAAGGAAAGTAATAATAATAAATACAATAATAATATTATTAAAAATAATAATAACAATAATAACAATAATATTAAAATTAATTAATTTAATAACAAAAATAACAAAAAGGACTAATTTGAACTTAAAACAGAAATCTGAGGGTAAATCCGCACATAAATAAAAAGAAAAGGACCATATTGAACGTGCGAATAACAATAAGGGATCAAAAGGGAAATTAATCCCTGCCCTCCAAAACGACGTCATTCGAATAGGGGCCCAACTGGAATTGCAATAAATTATGGGGCCAAATTAAAAACAAAAAGAAACTTGATTGCAGAACAATAGAAAAGCGGAAGGGCTAAAAGTACAATTAGCCCTTCCGTTAAAGAAACACAGGAATCCTCCCCGGGTTGAGTCAACACCTGGGTCTTGAGGGGCAAACGGAATCGTTTTATGCTTTGGAGATAGGGCTCCAAAATGGCGCCGTATTGGAGCACTATTTAAGGCCGAAAATTAAAAAAAAAAAACATTTGTAGTCATTTTTTTAATAAAGAAAAGGAAGGGAAGGATCCCTTTTCTCTCTGCTAAGGTCCCTTCTCTGGCCGTAGGTCCGATCATCGGACCGTTGTCGTCTGCAGCTGGCGACCGCCGTATACGGTATTTTAATATTGAATATATTTAAAAAACAAAAATCTTTATAAATGTATAGGCAGTTTCGAAGAGAAAAACAGAAAGAAAAAATAAAGAAAAGGAAGAAAACTTTTGCGAATCTATTCTCTGCTTTTCGTATTTATTTCATGTGTATTTGTAAAAAAATGTAGTACAGATAAAGCCTTAGATTCTGTTATCATTTGCTAGCCATATTTTTGTTGTTTTACTTCCTTTTTGTAGATGAAATCGTCGTACGAACGAAGCCGTTCGTGACGTGGAAGGGGCTGGAGGCTGCGGCACACGTGTAAGGGAGTGGCGCCAAGAGGTTTTAGAAACCTCTAGGGTTTCTGTAAATGTTAAAATGTTTGGGCCATTTGGGCCTTGTAATTTATTAGTGGGTTTGGGCTTTGGGGCTATTTTCTTTTTTTGTAAATTTGGACTTCATTAATTTTTTTATTTGGCTTTTAATGTTGTATTTATTTGGTTTGGTTTTAATCGGGCCCAGGCAAATTAGGCCCTTTACAAGTCATATGTAAATAATTAACAACAATTACCATGCATTATCATACTCATATCATCTTATAAACTTGCACAAAATTCTCGAATGATTAAAAGCATAACTTACTCATTTTCACCCTTACTATTCATACAACATAATTCGAGCTCATTTATCATGAGTTTTCATGTAGGTACCTGTATCACTTACAACATAGTTGTAACTTTTCTCACTTTTGACACAAGCTCTAAATTACCCGTTGAACTAGTTGGAATACCAAAGGATACTCGACAAGCCTCACACAAGAGGGTAAAATGCCGATACCGTGTCCTAGACATGGTCTTACACTGGCTAATTTGTCTTCCTTAGTTTTATTTTATTTAGGTTATTTTTGTTATTTAATTCTAATTTGGTTTTTCGTACTATAATTTTAGATTACTATTATTTAGCCCAGTTAGTGCAGAAAAGTGAATTTTAGTTTAATTCAACATCTATTGGGTACGATCCTCTGAATACTTCTTGGAGCGTTTCATTGTAACACTTTACTATATTACAATTTGACTTGTATATTTATTCGATATCTTTTTGCTGTAGTATTTCCAGTCCAAACGTTTTCGCATCTGCCAATGGTCACATAACTACTAATTCAGTGATGGTGTGAGCTTTAGGATGATTGATCTACCATAATTCGATGTGGGCAAATTAAATCCTTTTTTAACACTTAGTGAGCTTGTTTTATAGCAATTTAGTATTGTTTTAGCTAAGTTTATGTTTTAGCACTTAGATAAAAAAAATGAGCATATTTGAATGTCTTTATGACCTTGTAGGTCAATTTGAGCCTAAGGGAAAACTAATTTGTTAATTAAGTGTGTAGGACATCGAAATGAGCCAAGGAGTCTGTGGACTATCGCTGATGTTGCAACACCAAGTTGGGATGTCACAACACCCACTCCAGAATCTCCAATGAAGCATTTTGCCTTCGATGTCACAACACAGGCTAAAGGATGTCACAACACCCAACCTGAACAAGGAAAGGAGTATACTGCCGTCGATGTCACAACACGACTTAAGGATGTCGCAACACCACTATGACGAAGCCCAATAAATTGTTATGGGTGTTTTCATCTACACAACTTTGATTTAACATTATTAATATATTGTATTAAGCCTAATTCGATCATTTAACATGAATTCTAAAAACATCAATGCTCAAAACATTAGAAGGGACCTCTTCCTTGAATTCTTAGTTTAGTTTTAGATTAGGGTTTTTATTTTCCTTTGTAAACATTACTCTTTTTCAATTTCTATTTCACTCTTAGTTTATTCTTCAATGTCGTGTTCCTTGCATCCAATCGTCGATCGCTCGACATTTGTTTCAGATTTACGTTCCTGCACTTAATCAATATCAACGGATCCAAAAATTCTCTTTTCTCTCTTTTATTCTTCTAAATATTTATCTTTGATGTTTGAAGTTAAATTAGGGATGATTGAATTTAGATATATGGATAACTAAATTCTTAGGAAGACTAATGAGTGGATGTAGGATTAATTAACGAACGCTTTAGGGTTTCTTTTAGAATTAGTTGAATCAGGTTGAGTGCAATTAAACCCTAAGAAGTTATTTAGGTAGATAGGCTAGGAGGATAAGCCTATCGTGCATCTCTCAACTTGTCCCGATTTGAACTGTGAGGTCGGGAGATAAGTAGTTCCTATCGACTAATTAGTTTAGTTAGAGACCGAGATGTAATAACTAGGATAATTACTGGCTAATTAGTAGAACCTTAAATCAGTAGTTAATTATTAACATTGAAATGAGTTAGTCTTCCGTTTGCTTATTCAATAATTTGCGATTGTTTCTTTTGTTTTCTTATTTTGCATGTTTTATTTCATAATATCTCTAATTATGATTTGTCATACTATGATTTCAATTGAGTACTGTCTAGACTTGCTAGTGTGGGAATTAATTGCTATCGAATCAGGTCACTCTTGGGTACGATCCTCAGAATACTCCGTGTTTTGTTGTAAAAAATTATATTACAACCTGGCCCATATACTTGCGGATACCGCTTCATTCCAAATCTTTAGTTGCATTATTTACACTCCTGATGTTCGCACGTCGGGAGGTGGTCAATAATCCAGCTTGGCAAGTTCCACAAGGTAACGATCTACAGAAAAAAGGAAAACAAACAAGGTAAGTATATAAGATGCTTAGTAAGTTTATATATATCGTACAATACTTACTTTATTTTTATCTAACATTATAAGCTACCTTAGCTTGGCATAACTTTGGCTAGACATGGAAAATCAAAACACCAACAAGATGAGCATTAACTTACAATCAAGATCATTTAATCTTACACTCATTTAACTTGCCAATTCATGTCATTTTTATATAACTTGTCTCATAATCACATTCAATCAAGGAATAATACAATTACATACAATTTGGATATCAAGTTTATTTCTTCCCATTTCAATTTCTCAATTTCATATAAACTATTTCGCCTGATGAACAATAGTAAACGGACTCGGATACATAGGTAACTACACCACACCGATTGCTCCTTCGAGCTGAGTACATTTATGTACTTGGTTACCCGTCTAGGCTAAACTACTAACATGACATATCAGGTTACTCGTCTAAGCTAAATCTGGGTCACATAAATATCAGAAATTCACAACAAATGTTGGATCCCGTTAACATCTATAATAAATCTTGTACAAGTGTGCACGACACCCTATTAGCATGTCAATCGTATCCTAACCCTGTATTAAGTTAATGCAAACATCTTCTGCGCAAATAACATCACATTTCAATTCAATCAAATTCTAGCATTGCATATCAATCAACAACTAATAAATCTAAATTCAAACATATATATAAAATCAAATACATAACATCCTAAAATAATAAATACCATATGAACTTACCTATTAAAAACACGTAACAAATTGATTCTTCAATGACTAATCAACAATTTTAGCATTTCCTTGGTTAACTTTGCTTTGATCCAATTCTTGATCTAAACAATTATTTTATACAATCCATCAATACCACACATTTTCATATTATGTCATGACATGAATGTACTTATATAACCTCATTTTTCGATAACCTAGAATTTTACATTTTATTCAATTAAGTCTCTAAATTCAAAATAGTCATAACTTTCAATTTTTAACATCGGTTTAAAATCTGAATTCACATGCATTTGTTAGGGACCCTCTTCTTTCTATTTCTAAAATTTATAATATTTTTACATTTTATTCACTTTAGTCCTTATGTACGAAACTAACAATTAAACTTTACAATTTAGTCTTTTTTATAATTTAAGCTTAAAGTCTATCAACTTCAAGCCTAATTAATTAAGAAATAAAAAATGACAACATTCAAAAAATTTAACAATTTTACAAATTGGTACATATGCTAGCTAAATCATATGACCTCAAATTTATAAAAATTACAAGAAAATAACTTAAATTTACTTACTAATTGATGACCAATTGTAAAAGCTTCAACAATGGCTTATCCCTTAAGTTTTTCTACTTTGGCCGGTTGGAAAACAAGGAAGATGATGAAATTTCACTAAAATAAACCTTACATATCTTGATTTAACTTAACTTTAATTAATTAGTTTAATCATGTCTTGTTGAACTTAATCTATCTTTACATAAAATTAGTGGAATCTTCCCATCGTCATCCACTAATTCATATTATAAAATGGTTTAATTACCATTATCGACCTTTGGCTAATTACAATTTGAGTCCCTAAGTCTTTAGCTGTAACAACCCAAACCCGGCCCAAACGCTATGGCCGAATCCGGTTTGCTACTTGGAAAAATATTTAGAAAACTCGAAAGAAATTTGATGTTATAAAAAAAAATAGCTATTTTTGGTTGAAACCTTTGAGGTGTATAAAACAAAATTTTGGAAATATTAATTAACTCAAACTATTATAAAATTACAAGTGTGCCCGATGGCTCGTCAAAAACAATTCTGTTCTAACTTGGAAAACATACGATTTTTAATTAATAGTAATAACAAATTTAAAACAAGTATTCAAGCATATAACAATAATAAAATATTCTAGGAGGCCTTATTACAATCCAAATAAAATATAAACCGGAAATAAAATATTATAACTTAAAATCAAAGTTCATTTAAACTAGACCCACTGCATGGCCACCTCGAGTCCACCCGGCTCCACATCCGCGATCTACGTGTCACCTGAAAAATGTAAAGGAGAAGGTGAGTCACCAAGACTCAGTATGTAACCCTTCCCCCGGTTTAAACATTTTCATACACATCATATAACAAATTAACATGCATATTATCATGTGTCCCAACCTAGCCAGCCATACGCCACTGTCTACCCCGTTGTGGTACCAAACCACTGGTGGTGCCAAACCACTGGTGACATATAGTCACAATGTGTTACCAAAACACTGGTGTCCGTAGACACGAATCGGGTGATGGGGCCAACCCATCGTGTGATACCAAATCACTGGCAGACAATCCCATATCTCAAGTGGGGCCAACCCACGGTGGTATTAACCACAGGGACAAGTCGCTATGAGGTGCCAAACCTCCGAGGTACCAAACCTCTGGTGACCGTAGTCATAGTGTGTTACTCAAACACACTGTGCCCGTCGGCACAATATCGCTGCCCTCTCACTCACCAATCCCACATCACCACATAAATATATATTACATGCCATTATATGTATAAATCAGTACATCATGCTTCCCAAAAGCATTAATAATAATTCACATTAACAGGTACTTACCTGAATTGCCATCTATACCGATATGGTATATCATCCAATGCTACATAAATCAATTAAGCATTTCCAATAATCAGCACATTAAATAAGTTATAGTGTGTATGTACACACCTGTCACCCTTGGATGTTCTAATCCCAAAAAAAAAAAAGCGTTGGTCACCACGCATCCACTTGTCCTATATACGGCCAAATTCATGGATTAGTCTTATGGCCTATTCGGCCAAACCAAATTATTGAAAGGGGTTCCTTATGAACCCGGTATCTTACCTTCCCTCGATTGGATGTTAATCGCACCCCAAACTCTTGAATCTGCTTCTGATTCCATGAATCGGCACTCAATAAGTTAGTAGCCTTCGGCTAAAACGAATATCAACTGACTAACTAAAGTAGATCTTACCGTTACTTACCAAAAATCGATTACTAGAGATCGGGTTGTGAGTCGATCGCTTTACTCCCGAGTACCTAGCGTAAAATCGCCACTACTCGATTAAAAGATTTAACCATTGCTTAGAAATCGGCTCCTTTCCTTGTAAAAAGTCGATGTAAAAAAAGAAAGAAAAGGGAAATAGAAATTCAGCCATCACTTACCTTATCACCCGATTGATAACAAAGAATCTGAAGAGATCTATATTCCTTCCAATATTCGGCCAAAGTACACTAGAATAGAAGAAGGGAGTTTCGGCAAACTACTAGGTTGTATTCGGCCAATAGAGAGTTTAATAAGAGGAAAAGAAATCAAGACTTCCAAGGGAGTGTATTCGGCCAAGGGAGAAAGAAAATAATGGGAAAGAAAGGTGCTAGAAATTTCTGGCTTGAAGGGGTTTGAGAGAACAAAGAAAATAAAAGAGCACAAAGGAAGAGGGGTTAGGGATTTTCGGCAACTAGCAAGAATGGAAAAAAAAAAAAAGGGGGTCAACTAATGCTTTTATAGGCTCTAAGTACCCTTGCATTCACCCCTTTTAATTAATTCAAATTAATTTTGAATTAATCCCAAAAATCCATCAATAATCCAAATAATATCAAATAATCCCTTTAATCTACTATTATCATGATATCTAAATAATAATAATACTAATTAATCCTTTTAATCAAATAATCTTCTTGATTATCTTGTATTATCTTATTATCAAAATGATAATAATAATATCCTTGATTATCTTCTTAATATCCTTATAGTAAAATCCCTTTTTAACCAAATAAAATCCTTAATTATCTCCTATTATCCTATTATCTAAAAGATAATTAAAAGAAATTAAAGAGAGAAAACTCTCTCTTATTGCCAGTCCAACCAAAGTGCAAAAAGAGGATTGTTGTGACTCAAACCAAGGTTCTCCTCGCTCCTTGGTGGCGTCACATGTAGCTCTTAAGTGGGCTTACTTTTCCACTTATTCTAGGCTCATCTTTGTGTTAAAATACCCACATTTATTCTTATAACACCCTCCCGCTAATGCTCCTTGCCTTTAAAGTTAAAACTGAAATTTTTCTATCAAACCTAGCACACTCAAAGCCTTAAATTAAGCTCTCTATTATCTCATAAATAATAACACACAGAATTCATACATAAGAAAAATAATTTATAATCCAAATAGCCCCGTTTTTAGGATGTTACAATTCTACCCCCTTAAAATAAATTTCGTCCTCGAAATTCCTTGATCAGAACAGGTGAGGGTATTGCTGCCGCATCACATCCTCGGGCTCCCACGTAGCTTCCTCTGTACCATGATTCCGCCATAGCACTTTCACTAAGGGTACTGACTTTCTACGTAGAACCTTCACATCTCGATCTAGGATCTGAATTGGTTCTTCTTTGAAAGATAAGTCCGAGTTCACCTCAATTTCTCGCTCTCGGCACAATGTGCGTGCGAAGGATCTCGACCGATACCGCCTCAAAGATCGATACATGAAATACATCATGGATCTCGATTCGATTCTCGCAAGCAACTCTAGGCCGATAAGCTACCGATCCTACTCGCTTTACAACCGTATATGGCCCGATGAACCTTGGGCTTAGCTTCCCTTTTCGTCCAAATCTCAACACCTTTTTCCAAGGCGACACCTTCAGAAAAACCTTGTCTCCCACAGCATACTCCATTTTCTTGCGTTTTAGATCGGCATAAGACTTTTGCCTATCTCGATGCTTCCTTGAGACGGACCGAATCACCCCGACTTTGTCTTCGGGCCTCGCACCAACTCGGGACCCAAAATCATCGCTCACCCAATTCCGTCCCAACATGTCGAGTACGACACTTCCGCCCATACAATTACTTCATATGGAGCCATCCGGATACTCGCCGATAGCCGTTGTTGTAGGCGAACTCGCCAATGGTAGAAATTCCTCCCAACTACCCCAAAATCCAAGACACATCCCTTAACATATCCTCTAAAATCAGATCACCCTTTCCGATTGTCCGTCGATCGTGGATGGAAAGCGATCTCAAATCTAACCGTGTACCCAAAGCTTGATGCAAGGTTTTCCGAACCTTGACGTGAATCGGGATCCCTATCCGAGATGATCGATACCGCACATCATGCAA
The DNA here is from genome assembly GCA_025503065.1 of Gossypium bickii. Taxonomy (NCBI): domain Eukaryota; kingdom Viridiplantae; phylum Streptophyta; class Magnoliopsida; order Malvales; family Malvaceae; genus Gossypium; species Gossypium bickii. The sequence goes on from CP106712.1 coordinate 24,297,245, forward strand.
TCGCACTATCTCCGATACATATAGCTTAGCTAGCTTCAAGAGAATAATCCACCTCACCGGTATGAAGTGAGTCGACTTAGTCGACGGTCTACTATTACCCAAACGGCGCTTTTTCTTGCCGGGCGTAAGGGGTAGCCCACTAACGAAATCCATAGTGATCCGCTTCCCACTTCCATTGGGAATCTTTATCGGTCAAGCAACCCCGACAGAATCGATGTTCAGCCTTGACCTGCTGACAAGTCAAACACCTACCAACAAACTCTGTTACTTCACGCTTTAACCCGGGCCACTAGAACTGCTTCCGTAAATCCCCATACATCTTGCTTCCTCCCGGATGCATAGCATATGGGCTGCTATGAGCATCTTGGAGAATTTTCCTCCTCAACTCCACATCTTTTGGCATACATGCTCGCCCTTGAAAACATAACACTCCATCACTAGATAGACTGTACCCTTCCAAACCACCATCCTGAACTTGTACCCTTTTAGCATTCAACCCCTCATCCACTAACTGCTTGTCCTTAATCTCCTCGATCCATGTTGGCTTAAATTGAAGTTCCGCCAAGAGACTTCCATCATCATATAGACTCAACCGAGCAAACATCGCTCTTAAGTCCGTCACAACTTTCCGGCTCAACGCGTCAGCTACCACGTTAGCCTTACCCGGATGGTACTCGATTGAACAATCGTAGTCCTTTGACGCTGTCTCAAGTTGAGATCCTTCTGTGTCAAGAGATACCTCAAACTCTTATGATCCGTGTAGACTATTGACTTCTCCCCATAAAGGTAGTGTCTCCATATCTTCAGTGCGAAAACGACTGCGGCTAACTCTAAGTCGTGCGTTGGGTAGTTCAATTCGTGTGGTCTTAACTGTCGGGATGCATAAGCTACTACCTTCCCTTCTTGCATCAGCACACATCCCAAACCAGTATGGGATGCATCACAATAGACGGTAAATAACTTCCCTGCTTCAGGCTGTACCAAAATCGGAGCTTCCGTCAGAATTTTCCTTAGCTTATCAAAGCTTCCTTGCTGCTTCTCCGTCCATACGAATGAACACCCTTCCTTAGTAGCTTAGTCAACGGTGCTGCGATTAAGGAGAATCCTTCTACAAATCTTCGATAGTACCCCGCTAAACCCAGGAAACTTCGGATCTCCACCACTGACCTAGGCGGTTTCCAATCCAACACCGCTTCAATCTTGCGAGGCGTACTCTTATTCCGTCCACGACACTACGTGACCTAAGAAAGCCACTCTCTCTGCCGATTGCACTTACATCGAATTTGGCATATAATTGCTTTTCCTCAACACTTGTAGAACTATACGTAAGTGCTTATCATGCTCCTCCTCCGTCCCTTGAGTAAACCAAGATGTCGCTATAAATACCACGCACGAATTGGTCCAAGTCTTCTTGAAATACCCTATTCATTAGATCCATGAACGCCGCGTGCATTGGTCAACCCAAATGGCATCACTAAAAACTCGTAGTGTCCATACCGAGTTCAACGCCGCTCTTGTGAACATCAACTTCCTTCACCTTAAGTTGATGATAGCCCGACCTAAGGTCTATTTTCAAAACACCAAGCACCCTTCAGCTTGATCGAACAAGTCGCAATCCGAGGCAACGGATACTTGTTTTTGATCGTTAGCTTGTTCGGTTGGCGGTAATCTATACACATCCGCATTGAACCGCCCTTCTTCTTGACAAACAACACAGTGTGCTCCCCACGGAGATATGCTTGGCCGGATGAACCTCTATCCAAGAGCTCACGAATTTGAGCCTTCACCCACCAATTCCTTTGGTGCCATTCGACACGGTGCTATAGACACACAAAAGCCGCTTTGGTAGCAAGTCTATACTGAATTCGACTTCCCGATCCGGAGGCGGACCTTAAGCTCTTCTGGGAACACATCAGCAAATTCCCCAACCGTTCGGACCTTTCCAACTACTGACTCCTTAACTTCCAAAGCACAAATTCGAACCAAAAACGCCTTACAACCCTTCTTGACCATCCTCTCAGCCTTCAAGGCGGATACACCGCGTTGGATAGGTAATTCCTTCTATCACCTATCATAACCACTTCACCACCTTCACCGCCTTAAGAACCATGCGCTTAGCGCAAGAATCCAAATTCGCCGATACTTAACCACCGGTCCATTCCAAGGATCAAATCGAACTCCCGAATGGTAGTTCCATCAGATCAGCCACAAATACTACCCCTTGGAGTTCTAGGGGTACGTCTCTATAAAGTTTGTCTACCAAAACAGAGTGACCTAAAGGGCTAACTACAGTCATCTTCCTAGAAGCAGTTTCAGAGTTTAAGTCCATAGTTCCTACCACACTACTAGCAATGTACGAGTGCGTTGAACCTACATCAATCAATGCAACATAAGGAAAACCAGAGATTAAAAACATACCGGTTATGGCATCCGGTGCGTCACCCTCCTCGCGACGTCTCCCTGCATAAACTAAGCCAGGCTGCCTAGCCTCTGTGTTGCCTGAACCTCTGCCCTGAGTTCCATGACTTTTATTCGGACCATTTCCTCCTCGGCCATTACCGCGACCCCTTTGTGGTCCCGCATTTCTATCTTGAGTACGGTTCTGCCCTTCTGGCTGATTCTTAGCTAGTTTCCGGGGGCAATCTCTGACACGATGCTCCAACGACCCACATTCAAAACAACCCCTATCACCGGTCCAACAACCTCCCAATGGGTTTTTCCACACGTGGTTGCACCGAGAGTCGGCCTCGATTAGTAGCCATGGGCCTTGTCGCTGATTTGGCCCACTTGGCCTAGCCTTTTCTCGAACACTACCACTTGTCCCGGTGACCCAAACCCTCTCTTCTGATTATTCCTACTATAGTTTTGCCTCACAGCCTCCTTGATCCCTTCGGCCACCTTGGCCTTCTCCACTAAGGACGAGAACTCACGAACCTGCTGCGGGGCAATTAGTAACCTCAAATCATCTCTGAGTCCGTCCTCAAAGCGGACGCAGCGCTCATGTTCAGTGGCTATGATTCCTCTGGCATACCTACTCAGCCTTAAAAACACTGCCTCATACTCGGCCACCGACTTAGTTCCTTGCACCAGGCTTAAGAAAGCTTTCCTTTGAGCATCAGTGTAGCTAGTGCCCACATACTTCTTCTGAAAGGTAGTCTTAAAGTAGTCCCATATGAGATCATCAGTCGCGGCTCCATCCCGGACAGTCAGCCACCACTGGTACGCTTCATCCTTTAGAAGCGACACCGCCTCTTTCAGCTTCTCCTCCTCAGCCAGGTCAATATCATCCATGATCCTCTCGGTAGATTCTAGCCAGTACTCCGCTGCACTAGGTGCCACTCCCGACACGCCCCGAAATACCTCAACTCCGTTAGACCGAATTCGCTCAGGAACAGACTTCCGAGCTCCCAAATTCCCACCACCCCGACCACCATCTCCAAAACTCGCACATCAAGCTTGTGATATCTTGCCACCACCGGCCCGATCCTCGCTCTCACCCTAAAAGTAGGAGGTGGTGGTGGCGGTGGTACCTCATTTTTTAGGACCTTGACCCGACTGACGGGTTCGTTCGACACATTCATCCTACCCCTACCGCGTCCCACGGCGTCCACGTCCTCTAGAACTCATTCTATCTCTTCGCGCTTTTAACTGATTAAGAAAATTTTATGCGTTAGCATTTGTTCCACTTTCTTTTTCATGAAGAAATTTTATGGATAGAATTTATTCAGAGATTCTTCGAGCAAACAAGGTTTCAGCCTTCTATCCTAGTTCACACAAAGGAGTTCATGCATCCATTCCTTAATACTTTCCATACCTATTCGCTCTTCGGACATTTCGGCCCATTTCTAACCCAGGGGTATTTTTGTCATTTTCCTACAGAGGTATTTTCGTAATAAAAGAAGTTGTAAAAACAAATCACTTTGAAATTCCTCCAAACTGGAGGATGTTTTCGAAAATTGGCGAAATTTAAAGAGATGGCATCGTTTTGGAAGCTAGGGGTATTTTTGGTAATTTTGTCATTCGAGGGCAATTTCAAATTTTAATAAGTCAATGTATTTTTAACGATTGCAAAACTCGGGGTTTCTTTCTCAAAATGTTCCTTTTCAAATAGTGATGTTTGTGAAGATTTCCAAAACCAGGGTCATTTCGGTAATTTTGCAACTTGAGGGCGTTTTCGTAATTTTCCAAAACCACAATATTTTGTTGATGATTATCAAAGCTAAGTTGTTGAATATTTGTAAAATAGTTAAAATTTTTGGGCAAAACCGTTGAACTGATATTTTATGAGTCAGGGGCGTTTTAGTAATTTTACCCCTAAGGGCATTTTTGTAATTTTCCACAAATCAAGTTTTTCGAGGAAAACGTTGTAAAAATGATGTTTTCAGATTTAAAAGAGTCGTTGTAAAAATTTTGAAAACGTTAGGGTTGTTGTTGTTTCATTTTTTTTTTTTTGAAAATCATGGCTAGTTCCCTTTCGGGTTTTAATCATTGTATTTAGCCTATGACCGAGCCCTCTTGGTCGTGGTGAACCAAAGCTACGCACTGTGCGGGATTCGAGTGAAGAGGAGGTGGTGGGTCACGCGGACCGCTTAAATACCAAGCTCTCACCGAACCTTTCTAGACATGCGCACGCAGGTTGCCACACCACCGAGCCCTCCGAGTTAGGGTGAACCGAGCTACGCACTGTGTAGGATACTGCGAAGAGGAGGTGAGTCACGAGGATCGCTTAAATACCGTGCTCTTCCCGGATCCACTCCTGAACATGCGCATGCGGGGTTACCACACCCTAGCTCACCGACTAAGTCATAGGTGGGTTAAGTTCCTTAAGTCTTATGCGTTGTTGTGTGTTTGAGTAATCTAGTCCTAGGGTCAAATCCTATAAGTCTATTCTACGTTCCATGCTTCCTACCCTTCTACATAGAATAATTCACAAAGAAGTTCAGCGGTACTTACCTGGGCGGATCGGTGCCGGAGACTCGGGCCATGCTGTTCAAAAACCAAAAGTTATTCCATAAGGCCTACCAAAACATTTTTGGGCCTTGGGCCCCCACAGCCGAGCTTTGAACTGGGCTCTGATACCAATTTGTAACAACCCAAACCCGGCCCAAACGCTATGGCCGAATCCGGTTTGCTACTTGGAAAAATATTTAGAAAACTCGAAAGAAATTTGATGTTTAAAAAAAAATAGCTATTTTTGGTTGAAACCTTTGAGGTGTATAAAACAAAATTTTGGAAATATTAATTAACTCAAACTATTATAAAATTACAAGTGTGCCCGATGGCTCGTCAAAAACAATTCCGTTCTAACTTGGAAAACATACGATTTTTAATTAATAGTAATAACAAATTTAAAACAAGTATTCGAGCATATAAATATAATAAAATATTCTAGGAGGCCTTATTACAATCCAAATAAAATATAAACCGGAAATAAAATATTATAACTTAAAATCAAAGTTCATTTAAACTAGACCCACTGCATGGCCACCTCGAGTCCACCCGGCCCCACTTCCGCGATCTACGTGTCACCTGAAAAATGTAAAGGAGAAGGTGAGTCACCAAGACTCGTTATGTAACCCTCCCCGGTTTAAACATTTTCATACACATCATATAACAAATTAACATGCATATTATCATGTGTCCCAACCTAGCCACCATACGCCATCTGCTACCCTGTTGTGGTACCAAACCACCGGTGGTGCCAAACCACCGTGACATATAGTCACAATGTGTTACCAAAACACGGTGTCCGTGAGACACGAATCGGGTGATGGGGCCAACCCATCGTGTGATACCAAATCACCGGCGATAAATCTCATATCTCAAGTGGGGCCAACCCACGGTGGTATTAACCATAGGGACAAGTCGCTATGAGGTGCCAAACCTCCGAGGTACCAAACCTCTCGGTGACCGTAGTCACAAAGCAGTGTTACCAAAACATCGTGCCCGTCAAGACAATATCGCTGCCCCTCCACTCACCAATCCCACATCACCACATAAATATATATTACATGCCATTATATGTATAAATCAAGACATCATGCTTCCCAAAAGCATTAATAATAATTCACATTAACGTGTACTTACCTGAATTGCCATCTATACCGATATGGTATATCATCCAATGCTACATAAATCAATTAAGCATTTCCAATAATCAAAGACATTAAATAAGTTATAGTGTGTATGTACACACTGTCACCCTTGGATGTTCTAATCCCGACAAAAAAACGTTGGTCACCACGCATCCACTTGTCCTATATACGGCCAAATTCATGGATTAGTCTTATGGCCTATTCGCCAAACCAAATTATTGAAAGGGGTTCCTTATGAACCCGGTATCTTACCTTCCCTCGATTGGATGTTAATCGCACCCCAAACTCCTGAATGCATTCGATTCCATGAATCGGCACTCAATAAGTTAGTAGCCTTGGCTAAAACGAATATCAACCGACTAACTAAAGTAGATCTTACCGCACTTACCAAAAATCGATTACTAGAGATCGGGTTGTGAGTCGACCGCTTTACTCCCCTGAGTACCTAGCAGAAATCGGTTACTACTCGATTAAAAGACTTAACCATTGCCGAAATCGGCTCCTTTCCTTGTAAAAAGTCGACAGAAAAAGAAAGAAAAGGGGAAATAGAAATTCGGCCATCACTTACCTTATCACCCGATTGATAACAAAGAATCTGAAGAGATCTATATTCCTTCCAATATTCGGCCAAAGTACACTAGAATAGAAGAAGGGAGTTTCGGCAAACTACTAGGTTGTATTCGGCCAATAGAGAGTTTAATAAGAGGAAAAGAAATCAGCACTTCCAAGGGAGTGTATTCGGCCAAGGGGAGAAAGAAAATAATGGGAAAGAAAGGTGCTAGAAATTTCGGCTTGAAGGGTTTTGAGAGAACAAAGAAAATAAAAGAGCACAAAGGAAGAGGGGTTAGGGATTTTCGGCAACTAGCAAGAATGGAAAAAAACAAAACAAGGGGGTCAACTAATGCTTTTATAGGCTCTAAGTACCCTTGCCGTCCACCCCTTTTAATTAATTCAAATTAATTTTGAATTAATCCCAAAAATCCATCAATAATCCAAATAATATCAAATAATCCCTTTAATCTACTATTATCATGATATCTAAATAATAATAATACTAATTAATCCTTTTAATCAAATAATCTTCTTGATTATCTTGTATTATCTTATTATCAAAATGATAATAATAATATCCTTGATTATCTTCTTAATATCCTTATAGTAAAATCCCTTTTTAACCAAATAAAATCCTTAATTATCTCCTATTATCCTATTATCTAAAAGATAATTAAAAGAAATTAAAGAGAGAAAAACTCTCTCTTATTGCCATCCCAACCAAAGTGCAAAAAGAGAGGATTGTTTGTGACTCGAACCAAGGTTCTCCCTTGCTCCTTGGTGGCGTCACATGTAGCTCTTAAGTGGGCTTACTTTGCCACTTATTCTAGGCTCATCTTTGTGTTAAAATACCCACATTTATTCTTATAACACCCTCCCGCTAATGCTCCTTGCCTTTAAAGTTAAAACTCAAATTTTTCTATCAAACCGGCACACTCAAAGCCTTAAATTAAGCTCTATTATCTCATAAATAATAACACAGCAATTCATACATAAGAAAAATAATTTATAATCCAAATAGCCCCGTTTTTAGGATGTTACATTAGCCAATTAAAAACATATAGCAATTGGAATTTTATAATTTAGTCCCTACACCAAAATTAAGTATCTAATTGACAAAATTGATGAACCAAGCATCAATATTCTTTTATACCAACTCTGAAAATAATCATACTTAATATTTATGGACGCAGTTTATGGAAATAAGGTTTTGAAACCGTCTTTTTCGATACTACTGAAAATCGGGCTCTTACAGAGTTTGAGTAGCTTGAGCTATTAATCAAGCAGAAGTCGAGGTTGGTAATACATGGATCAAATGGCCCGTGAGCCCTAGCAAGCTTTTTATTTTTCATTTATAAGCCCTTAATATATATATATATTTCATTAACCCTAAGCTTAATTATGAAACTCGAGCTTGAATACATACAAGCTCAAGCTAGAATAGCTCAATTATATCTCAAGTCAAGTTCAAGTTTAAAACTAGACAATTGATCGAGCTTGAATCCAATATTGAACTCTGAATTTCATGAGCTTGAGCTCAAACTTGAATGTATTTAGACTCGACTCGATTACACCCCTATCTACAACATAACTAAGCAACAAATGTTTTTATTATTAATTCCAAAACTCAAATCAATGAATTTTTTTTTTTAAAGTTGCTTACTTAATTGAAGAACCACCGTCAAAACTCAACTTACTAAATTAGTATAACGCAATTTTTAACTATTTTTATTTTTATAAATTAAAAAATATCGATATATTTAATTTCTATTTCTTTATTTATTAGTATAGTTTTTACTTTTATTATTTTATCAATTTTAATCCTTCTCTATAAATATTGAGCAACTTTAACCAAACTTTTAAAGAAATAAAATTAAGAGTAATTTGAGAAAATGAGACGAGCCGAATTATTAATAAAAAATATTCTTTATTTCTAATCTTTAGAAAGTTAATTTTATTTTTTTTCAAAAATATTTTCTTTTCAAAAAAGATAATTTTATTTAAATATAAAATATTTAGAAAATGACTCGTAAAATGGAGTAAAAGAAAATTAGCAATCGCAATTACTTTTTAATCTCTATAAAAGAAATTTTGTTTTTTTTTCTTAATTTTTTATCTAAAATTTTGGTTAACAAATTTAAAGGAAAAGCACAAATAATAATAATAATAATAATAACAACGTGTCAAAATTTAGAACCGGGGCAGAGAGGTGGAGTGTGGAACACAATTAAGAGGCAGACTTATCGTTATAGTTGTTTTTATTTTGGTTACAATATGTTTTTAATCCCTATACCTTATAGAATTTAATATTTAACCCATGTACTTTAAAAGTTAAACAATAAGTTTCATATTTTATTTATTTAAAAATTTCAATTCAATCATTAAAACATCAAGTCCTCATATGACGCGATTTATGATACTACTAACGAAGATAATAATTAGACTAAAATTTTAAATTAAAAAAATAACAAGATTAAAATTTTAAAATTTTAAAATATATGAATTAAATATCAAATTCTATACAAATATAGGAGCATCATATTTTAACCTTTTAGTTTTCATTGAAGCCAATCTCAGGAATATTTGTAATAGCTAAATTATTAATCCCTTTCCTCAACTCTTGAGAATATCAGATTCTCAAAATCCCATGATATATATAGAGAGAAAAGATTGTATGAAACAGGAATATTATCACTTTTCAATAATTTTATGTTACATCAATATTTTTATTCTGAATTTCAGGATTTTAATTTGGATTTGATTTTTTCTTTCAAGATGAAAATACTAAAATTCAATATGAAAATACTGATGTAATATAAAATTATTGAAAAAAGAATAAAAATAACGTGACGTCACGATTTCATACAATACTTTTCCTATATATATAGAGGGTTATGGAGTCCTTACAAATTCAACCCATTCCACCAATTTTGGCTTCAATTTGATCACCTGCCTCATCTTTTCTCTCTCCCCTACAACCTTGAGTGGAATCTCTTTTTCCAACTACAATAAAATACAGGTTTAGGAGGAAATGGGTTCTCTAGTGGGGCATGTTCTCCCAGGTTTAGCCTTCTTTTTACTTGGTTTTTGGCATCTCTTTAATCACATCAAGCTCCATTCTCTCCATCCGAATCCCTACACATCTCCCACATGGTTCCCCACACTAAAATCAAGGCACTTAGAGCTGTTCCTCATCATGGTAGCTTCCTCCATCTCCATCTCCATGGAGCTCTTTATCAGCCCTGCAAGGCACCAACCTTTGGATCCTGATGGAACCATCCCATCAACTCATCTCCACAACTTTGAGCACTCTTCCATATCTATGACTTTCTTTACTTATGCAGCTTTCGCTATTATCCTTGATAAAATTAGCCCCAAAGCTAAGCATAGCCTAACACAGTTTATTGCAGCTGTAGCTTTTGCCCAGCAGCTCCTCCTCTTCCACTTTCATTCAGCTGATCACATGGGAGTGGAGGGTCAGTATCACTTGCTTCTACAGACCGTCATCGTTGTTTCTTTAACCACCACCCTCATGGGAATTGGGCTTCCTAAGAGCTTCATGGTAAGCTTTATAAGGTCTCTCAGTGTTTTGTATCAAGGTGTGTGGCTCATTATCATGGGATACATGATCTGGACCCCATCGTTGGTTTCCAAAGGCTGCTTCCTTCACAATGAAGATGGTCACCAGGTTGTTAGGTGCTCAAGCGATGAGGCATTGCAGCGAGCTAAAGCGTTAGTAAATATCATATTCAGCTGGACCTTGATAGCGGTCATCATTTTCTCAATGGCACTGTATTTGGTTTTGGCTAAATTATATGGAGAAAAAATGGATTATTTAACGGTGAAAAAGGAAGACGACCTTGAATTGGAAGTGGAAGAAGAAACTGATGGTTTTGAATCTCAGAAGGAAGGAAAGCTGTATGCAGTTATGGACATCGAAAGGTAGATGAAAGATGAAGTTAATCTATGGCACCCAATCTTAGAATTTGATGTCAGTAAGGTATTGCTATGTTGGTTGAAATCATATATAGAATATGTCTAGTCGTAAAATATTCTGGGTTTTGGGGTCAATCCATCACTGTGATTTCCTTATGTATTAAAAGTTAGTGAAGCAATTATCGTATGTTGAAAGCACGTTATGAGGTAATTAAGGTTTCATCTTACAATAGATTCTAAGGAGCAATCTTCATACAGATAAAGTCTTCCAGCTTAAACCACCTTAACTTTTGCAAATAAAATTTTGACATAATCATAAAAGCAAGATTTTAATACCTATAATATATATATATATATATATATATATATATATATATATATATATATATATATATATATAGTTTTAAATTGATAAGAATAACATTTATGTTTATTATATTATTAAATTAACATTAAAAATATTTAGTATATGATAATAAAAAATTAATAATAACAAAATTAATATTAATTAGCTATTAATCAATGTGATATTATATTAATAAATATAATTTTTATCTATAATTTTTATTTTATTTTATTTTGAATATGATAATGCTTAGTTTAATTGCAAAATTTATATAACGTCTTTTGTCAACGTAAAATATACATAACATTAATATTTTGAAAGTATTTATAATGTATGAATTTATTTATTATTTTCCTAATTTATATATCAAAACCTAAAAAAAAGTACATATATATTATTTAATTCTATTTTTTACAATTAAGTTAAAATTATTTTTTATTGATAGATATTATCTAATCAATTTGATTCAATAAAAATTTTGGCTCCACAATTAGCTTGAATCTAATTGAGAAATTAAAATAAAGAATTTTTTTTCATTAAAATCAGAATTTTGTGTTAGCTTTGTTTGCATGTTTTTTTTTTTAAATCTATAAAATCATGGATATAATATAAAGTTAAAATAACTATTATTATTTTACTAATAATATTTCTATTTATCAATCTTGAATATAAAACCAATAGATAGATTTCACGTTTCTTATTGATAATAAAATATTAGTATAAAATATAAAATAAATTATTATTTTTTATTTTACAATTACTATCACTTAAATTTAAGTTTCATATTAAATTACACATATTATATTAATTAATTATTTCTTAATTTATGTTATAATTATATATCAATTAAAATTAAGATTTAGCACTATAAATAAATATATTAGCTAGGTATTTCCATTCACATTCTAAAGAAAAAAAAAAAACCCTTTTACCCTTGTTTTATAGGTTTTGTTCCCTTATTTTTATTTGATATTTGATAATTTTATTATTTTATCTTTTTACTATTATTTAAGTCTTTGACTAAGTTGGTATCGCAAGTTAATCGGGCACCAACTCGATTAGAAAGATTACAAAAATATCATTTTATATTTAAAATAAGCTATATTTTAATTAAGGGTACTTTAATCTTTTTATTTAAAAATATTAATGGTGGGATTTGAACCAACATCAATGCTTAAAACCTTAAATTTATCACTCAATCAATACTTTATTTTAAAATTTTAATACATTTTAATTTTATTAGGCACATTTTATTACCCCTATAAATTGTATATATTAATAATGTTGTTGATTATGATGGTATCACAAATTAACTCTACACCAACTTAAGATTGATGATAATACCATGACAAAACCACGATAAATAATTGTATTCATTTAGTGCTCTTAATATGATGTATTCATATGTCTAAATTTTGTTTTACTTACAATTTAATCTATTTTTTATTTTAATATCGCACACATTTCATGTGTTATTATTAATTAGTTTCAAACTATGCATTTTATTATTTATTATATGTTATTTTGAAACACAAATAAATGTTTAAAATACGTGTGTGATAGAATTTTTAGTTTTTTAAGAAAAACTTAAATTTGAGTCCCATGAATTCTCTTCAAACTTTTAGTAATTGAAATTTCATTATATATAGATCTTCTTGAAATTTATTTTGTATAATATATGAGCTAATTTTTGTGTATCTAAAACATTATGCATTTGGTTATAATGTTGGAGTCATTTTTAAGCTTGATTGGTATTGTTGTTATTGCAATATCCTAAAAGATATGAATTTGAATGTGTTTAAGCGCATAATATCCTTTACTTTAGAGATTGAAAAGTTATGAGTAATTTAATAATTTTATAAAATCAATATTGTAAGTTTATTGACAGAATCTTATTTATTATTATTACAACAATTTAGAGTTCACAAGTTGAAACATATTTAACCACATAATCCTTCTTATAAGGGTATTTAAGAAGGGTAGAAAAAGTCATAATTTATATTATAATTGTTTTATCTATTATAATTCTATATCTATAGGATTATAAATTTATACTATTTTGCAAGTGAAAGAAAAAACTTAATATCAAAATTATATTTATAAAAAATTATTTAATAACTGAATTATAGATAAGATGGTAAAGTATTCATAAATAAGTTTGGTTAGACATTTTATTTTTTAGTTGTTTTATTTAAGCATTTCATATAAAAATAGTAAAAGATGAAAATATCATTATATCAATATTCATTACTTTATTAAAAACAAATTTTAAGTAATGTTTTTTATCAAGTTGGTGTCCAATTTACTCATAACATCAACTCAATCAAGTACATTATATAAGTATAGACAAGTATAGGTATACATTTATATTTTATTTTTATGTAAATTTAGGCCTGTTCGTGTTCTTGTATTTTTTTCATGTTATATCATGTTTTGCATAATTTATTATAGTAATTTAATTTAGAAAATATCATGTCTTAATTCATAACATATTTTTTTGTATAATTTTTTTTTATTACCATTCAATTTAAATAATAAATTATGTGTTCATATAGTGTTCTCATTATCTTTTCGTATAACAAATATATATAATTCTTTATATGTTGATATTTCATTTAACATAAAATTTGATATATTTATATATTTTTTATGTTATTTACTGGTGACATGATATTTTTAAATTATTTCAATTTTCTTTCATATTGTATAATGTATTTAATATTTTAAATTTAAATTTACTTATTTAAAAATTAAACCATTATATACTTTATATAAAAATTTAATTGCACTTTGCGAAGTGTATTGAGAGGCATATTGTAGTGATAAATAGTTTAAATCACATTTTATCATATAGTATTAGAAAAAAAATTATAAAAAATGATTTATTATTAGTATATTTATATTAATATATATTTCTCACTCACTTAACTAATATTATGATTATTCCCTATAAAATAAATACATTAACATTCAGGAATTAACTTGTCGAAATATTCTACAAATCTTATATATATATATATTCCTTTTGTTACCAACGATATAAATTGATTTTTGGATTTTAAATGAGATTTATGACTTGTTTTACTTATACTTTTTTATAATTTTAGATTTTTTTCTGGAATTATTTTTACTCCATTGAGATAAATAGAATAGTTACTTTTTATTTAATTACATTTTCTAAAGCATGTTGTGGTTATAATTTAAATAATCTTAATTATTTAAATAATAATCTCAAAAAATAATTATTTTATCCTGCAAGATAAAAGGGGGGGGGGGATTTGAGTACCATTCACAACTTTATCCTTATTAATTAATTAAAATTTTTTTTTTAAAAAAATCCATCCAAAGAAAGCAAACTCTTTATTCCTTTTAAGGAATGAGAATAGAAAACATGTTTGTTAATGTTTAGTTGAGTAGGTGAAACTACATTTATAAATAAGAATTTTTCCATTAAATGTTCCCAACAGAATTTATGGTTATTACGGATTTTAGGACAATTTTCGGTCTCTTTCCACGAAGATGCCTAGAAAAAAGATAAAATCCATATACCACCAACGAACACAGGGGGGAAGGATGAAAGAAGAAATTTTAAATTGAAAGTAAATCCATATTATTTCACGTCATTTTCATAATTTTTTGCCAACAAAAGTTTTCTACTTAAATCCTACTATTAGCCTATACACTTTGCAAATTTTATGGATTTAAGTTATGTGTTTTAATTTGGTCATTTTTAATTATTATACTTTTTTAAATTTTATAATTTTAGTCCTCATTAAACGATAACTATTAAATTCACTAAGTTTTATTATTTTCAAAATCTGATATACCAAACATATTATCATATGTATAATATTATGTCAGCTTATTTTTTTCACATATTACTCACTAAAAATCAAATTAATGAAATAATAACTGTTATTTGTGCCAAAATTGAAATTTCAAAATTTGAAAAGCATAAAGTCTGAGAACGATCTAATCGGAGAATATGAACTAAATCTACAATTGTACGCATAGTACAAGACTAACAATTGAATTTAAATAAAAAAAATTAACTGCTACTATTAAGGTCAAGACTAAAATTTCAAACAAATGACTAAATTTGATCAAGTTAAAGTACAAAGACTAAATTCATAATTTTCGCAAAGTATAGACACTAATAACATAATTTAACCTAAATTTAAATAACATCCGTGGCACATATCATTTTGGATAATCTATTAGTAATAAATATTTTAGAATTGATGACATAAATAAAATAACACCATCTTAATTAATAATGTACTAAAATAAATATAAAATACCAACAGGTGTTGGGGGCAGTGATAAAGCACATTACGCTCTTAAAAGAAGAACAAGGTTCAAGTCTTGGAGACAAAATTATTAGGAGGGGCAACCACAAACCTCGAACATGGATGTAAAATGGATATGAAAAGTACCAAAAATAAATAAATATAAAATGAATGATATATGTGTCTATTAATATAGCAATTAATTTAATTTTTCGTCATTTTTAGTCTTTAAACTTGCATTGTTTGTCAAATCACCTTAAAATGGATGAAAAAGTTAACGTTTGTTAACTTTACTAACGTATATGTCACGGGCCGCAGTTCAAAGCCCGTGACCATCGCACTAAATGCATCCGGTGGAGGTCTATTGTGTAGATGAGGATCATTTGGCCCACAATAACTGGCCCGATTCAATAAGCTGTTGAAGAAACTTGTCAGATTGAAGCCTAGTTGGCCCGATAATGAAGATATGGCAACTTAGGGTAATTTGGTAATTTGGTAACTAATCTTAGAAGATTGAGGGAATCATATCTTGTAAATCTCTAAAATTAAGGGATATGGTTAATCTCGTCCGTCGATGTAAATGTATCTTGACCGCCGATTTTGGGGGAGCTCAACTATAAATAGAGAGCACCCCCCTCATTTGTACTCACTCCATCCATTGTATGATTGAATTCATAAAAGTAATAGTATTCTGAAAGCATTTACTCTAAACACCTTGTTTGCGATCTTTTCTATGGCTTTCTGTTATTCTTTGTGGCTTCTTTTGGCATAAGTTTGCTTCCGCTATACAAATCGGTGCCTTGTAGGAGTTCTTAACGAATCCTCACTTGAGTAAATGCTGACTTAGGCAAGTTTGGATGAACGGATCACCTAAGGCTACACGGATCGCGAGACGAAAGATCTAGCCCCGTGACATATACACGTGGATGCCACATTAACAATTAATTTTTTAAATATAAAAAATTCAAAAATTCAAAAATTATTTTTAAAAATTGAAAATTATTAAACATATTAAAAAGTATAAAAATATATTTTTTAATATTTTTAATTAAAAAAATTAATTAATTGCTAACATGACATACATGTGGATTGCCACTTGGATGTCGCATCGATAAAGTTAATAAACATTAACTTTTTCATCCATTTTGAGATTATTTGACAAACAATACAAATTCAATAGCTAAAGGAGATTAAAATTAAATGGAGGGTTAAAATGACATTGTAACGCCCCGAATTTTGGGCCTAGAAGTTTTGAGCTTTGAGCATAAAGACAGTGGGGAGATTGCATATACGTGTTTAATTGTACAATTTAGTGACAAGAATGGGCCTACTGGTCTAGTGGTTGTGTGAGTGTTAGCATACCTTGAGGTTCCAGGTTCGAGTAGCTGGATGCGCAATTGTGGAGAGTCTTTTATTTTGTTCAATTTTAGTATTAATTATAAATTTTTATTTATTATACTATATTATATATTTTTTTATTTGTTGATTGTTATCTTGGGTTTTGTTTTTATTTCTATTAACTCTTTTCACGTTTCCCCCTCTTCTCGTTCTTTTTTCCTCTCTCGATTCTTTTACTTTTTATTTTTTGAACGGTTTCGGCTTGTGAATTCGGGAAGTCACTCCTCTGTCATCTTCTCTGTCATCGCATAGCAGGTGTGGGAATCGAACACTGTAACTAATCTACTTAATTTGCTTACTAAATTATGCAAACTTCTTGTCTCGATTTATCTTGACTGTGCCTAACCCGTTGGTTTTGGAATTTGAGGCGCTAGAAGTGAGGGAAGACTCCCTTTTCTGATATACATTCGTTGTGGCTAAGGTTGGGTACGATTTTGGTGGAAAAACACTATTTTGAGGGCTAGTTTGGGGAGGTTTTGTGGCTTCCCTGACTGCCACACAGGCGTGTGCCGAGGCACACGATCGTGTGGATTTGAGAACTAGGGTTTCCGACCAATTTTGGGTGCCTCAAGGCCGTGTGGCTGATTTTGGGGATTTTGTCGATTTTTACACGACCGTGTCATTTGGGCACACGAGCGTGTAGATTTGGGAATTAGGGATTTGGAGTATTGGAGTCACACGGCCGCATGGCTGATTTGGAGGATTTTGGGATCCCACACAAGTGTGCGTTTTGAAACACACGGCCGTGTCTGATGGTACATGGGCATGTGAGACCCTCATACAGTCGTGTCCACCCTGAACTTGATTTTATCGAAATTGGATAGTGAGTTTGTAACACCCCAACCCCGGCCTAGATGTTATGGCCGAATCTGGTGATGTCACATGGTAGTGTTTTTCGAAATAAATGATTTGTCGTAAAAACCTCTTTTCTATTTAACCTCTATACAAAATCCTGTGTTAATTCTAGGATGCGTCGTTAATTTTCAAACGTAGTTCATTATCGAAAAGTCATTCTTTTTGAAAACGTTGTTAACTTTCAAAACGTCACTTATTACGGAAGCTTTGTAAATCAGTTTGTGTATTCAAGTGTATTTTGTTAAAACGGTTGATTCTTTTTGAAAACTCGATTAACCCTACTACTAGCAGTTGTAAATCAAAACAATAGAAATCTCAAATTAACCATGAAAACCCAAAAGGCCATTATTACATTAAAATACCCCAAAATAAAATCAAAATTATAATTAAGTACTAAAATAAAACAAAATGGGTCATGTGGCCACCGCTAAGTCCTCCGCTGCACCGATCCGCCTATGTTTGGGGATTACCTGTACAGTTAAAACAGAAGGGTGAGTTTACGAAAACTCAGTGTGTAATCCCAAATAGCACAAACAGACAGGCAGAAGATAAGCACAGCCTGGGCCTAAGCTCTATTCAGAGTCAGTGACAATATCAGTTTGGGCTTTAGCCCATCTCAGTACATAGGCAGCCATGTATTTGGGCCTTGGCCCATTACACTATCTGTAATCAATACAGTATGACAATATACAGTATACAAGTCCTACCCAGCCAGCCTCTACATTCCATCTCCGTCTAGCCCTACACTCCATATGGGGATATAATCAACCCACCTATCCCTACACTCCAGGTAGTACCGATTGCGGCACTAGACAGTAGTTTATAGCTAAGCTGCCAGTAAGTTAGGCTCGAAGCGTTACAGTACACTTCCTCCGACCCATATAAACCCATCCCCATGCAATGCATCATACAATCATGTCATGCCAAATCATGGTATCATATATGTATTAAGTACAGTTTTAACAACATGCTCACAATACAATCGTACATATATATATAAATTACATGGATATAACAGTTATTCAATCAATTAGGGATCTAGGTAATCTTACCGACCCTACAGTAGGTCCACTGTCGACTCGGGCGGCCCGTGCAACCTTAGCTGTCAAATAGTGAAAATGGGCCTACAAGCCCATGTAATTTGCCCATATGGGCCCACATTACCTTGTGGCCCACAAAGCCCAAAATGGCCTTAGTCGTGTGGACCACACGACCTGGCCTAATAATCCCACATGTGGGCCCCACACGGCCCAATTCGGCCTGGCCCATGATGAAACACCCCAAACTCGGCCCACGAGCTTTGACCAGATTTGGTATGTTCCTCAAGTAAACCGGTTTCAAATTCTTTTGTTACTTAGAGAAAACTTGTGCGATTTTAAAGAAAATATTGTTTGGGTTGGGCTTGTGTTGAAAACCAATTTGATTTTTATATTAGAAAACCCCTTTTTAATATTAAGTGATAAAACATATACAGTATATTTTAAAAATAAAATACTTGGTCTTTAACTTAATCAAAATTTGTAACACAATAAAACAACAAGTAGAAATAAAATCGTTCATCATGGCCTTATGGCCTTATTACATCAAATAATTTCCAAATAATTCAAGTACTTAAAAACTAATTAGTTCCATAAAATAAAGACTTCATGTTGAGCATGGCCACCACAAGTTCTGCCGTCCCGGTCCATTCTCATTCATCACCTCAAACATGGTCCCACAACGGGTGAGTCAAATGCAGACTCAATGTGTACACGACACTAAATCATAATAGAATCGTGCATACAATAGTTACACATTCAAAACATAAAATACAAGTTATGATGCATTCCCAAACCCAAACCTAATTGTCCATCCGCTACACACCCCCGTACCTACCAGTCACACCGTGGGGACTACTAAGTCAACCCTCCTTCCGCTACACACCATCGAAGGCAGTCGCTGCAGTCGACATGCTCATCGCCCATATAAATTCGTGGCATAGCCACTGTGATAATTGTGTCATGAGACACCACATTCGAGATAATGTAACCGGTTACCACATTCGGATAATGTGACCAAGTCACCACATTCGGATAATGTGACTGAAGTCACCACATTCAGATAGTGAGACCGAAGTCACCACATTCAGATAGTGAGACCGAAGTCACCACATTCACTTCCCCTTTCTCATATAACCCGAATGCCCCTTATTATTCATATTATGCATATCATACTTAAATTCACATTCATGTCACTTTTCACATGTTAAATATAACATATTTCGTAATCTTAGTAGAAGTAGGAAACGTACCTGAGTACTTAGTACCATATCATGGTACTTTAGCCACTTTCATATACTTAATAACACATATATTAATAAATATAGCCATAATACATATTATAAAGTAGTGTGGGGTACACACCTGATTTGCTTAGCAAATTCCTTGAGATTTCGAAATCTGATCTACCGCTTAATTCCTTAATCCCTACATTTGATTAATCACTTACTAATTTAATAAAAAGCCATTCGGCCATAAATCCAAATCCTAGTAGGATTAGTATTCTTAAACTTACCTTGTTGCCGATTGGGACACCAACAAATCCTTAAATTGATCCTTGTTTTCCTAGGAATGTCGAAATTCCTATAACCTTGCTTAGATTTAATCTAACCATTAAAACATAAAACATGGCCTTTGGCCGAATATACATATGTCTTACCTTAATCTTAGAAATCCCAAACTCACCGAATAACTAGGGAACACGTGGCCTATTGTATACCTTCTGAAAAGAACTTCTCCTTCCTTGTAGTAGTCGACACTTAGTAAATCCCAAAAGATCTCTTCAAAGTTTCGGCAACAAGATATTAATGGGGTTAGTCCTAGATTTCGCAAATCTTAAAAGAAAAGGATGAAACCGAATGAGATCTTACCCTTACTTGAAGAAATTGTTTGCACCTTCACTTCAACCTTCAGAGATTCGGCTATGGCTAGATGATGATCTCACAACTTTCGATTTTGGAGGGATTAGAAAGAAAAGAGAAGGAAGAATAAAGATGGAGGATTCGGCTAGCACACAAGGTATTTTGGCTTGGCAAAAATAAAAGAAGAAGAAGATTTGGTGAAGAGAATTCGGCAGAGGCTTTCAAAGAATAGAAAATAATGCAGAATAGCCTCTCTTTTCCTTTTATAGCCAAAATTACTAACTTAGAATCCCTTACTTGGCCATCACTCTTCTATTTTAATAGCTTTATCTCTTTAATTATCACTAAAATAAAAGATAACTCAGCAACTATCCTTACTTAGCCGAAATTATTAAACTCAAAGTCCCTTACTTGGCCATCACTTCTCCCTTATTTTCCTAATTAAAGAATAATTCCTCATTTATCTCTTTATTCAAATTAAAAGAATTTAATCCAACAATTATCTCTTGAAAATAATGATAAATAAATCCATTATTTATCCCTTATTTTCCACTATTTATCTCTTAAAAATAAAAGAATAAAAGCTCCTAAATTATAACCCATGTGTCGTCCACCTCTGTCCATCCTTGTAACAAAATAAAACTTTTATTTTGCTTCCCCGCACTTTCTAACCTTGGCCCACTACCCCTATATGTGGCGCCATTTCCAGAGGCCCTAAGTGGCATCTTCAGGCCACTTTTTCAAGCCCGTTTGTGTGTCAATTTCACATACTTTTTCTTTTAAGGCCACCTTGCCTTAATTTCCTCTTTTAAACTTTAAAACTTGACATTTCTTTTCATTTCCAAGTTTCCAAAAATTTTCGTTCGGCTCTTTAAACTTGACATTTCCTTACATTTCCAAGTTTCCAGAAATGTTCACTTTCCTTTTTTGAATCATTTCTAAATCAATTTCCTAGTTTCCATAAATGTTCACTTTCCTCTTTATTCCTTTACATTTTCAGGACATTTCCCTACATTTCCAAGACAAGACATTTCCTTACATTTCCTTGCATTTCCTTACATTTCCATACATTTCATCACATTTCCTTTCATTTCCTTACATTTCCATACATTTCCATACATTTCCTTACATTTCCTTACATTTCCTTACATTTCCATACATTTCCATACATTTTCTTACATTTCCAAGACAAGACATTTCCATACATTTCCTTACATTTCCTTACATTTCCATACATTTCCTTACATTTCCTTACATTTCCATACATTTCCTTATTTCTAGAATTCACATAACACAAGGACTAATTCATAAAACATGCCATTTTACCACATGGTTCCTTGTGTCATGCTTCACACGGAGTTTCTTTTAAAGCCTCATTTACCTAGCTTCCCTTTTTACTTAAAAACCAATAATTTTTCAAAGCTTTCTTCTTCCATCCTAGAATTCTAAAAACCCTTAATACACTTCCAACACTGCCAAAACCTACTAACTCATGAATTAGGCACGAACGCATAACCCCTAATCTAGGATGTTACACATGAATCGCACATGGCCTGCCTCACCGATCACACGCCTGTATCCGATCACACGACCTACCACACGGATGGCCACGCACTCGTGTGGTGTCAATAGTTTCACTTTTCGACTTTTCGCCAATTTCCGTTTGTAGAGTTGGAAATTGGAAATAAAAAAGTCCCTTTTGCGCAAAATCAAAGCAATATTCTTATTTACACACCTGGTTCTGATTCTTTGCAAAAGCACTCCAGAGCACCCAAGACCTATCAATTGACCAGTATAACACTTTGTTATACACCTCAATCAATAACCAATTAACTAAAATTGGAAGACATAATTCTAACACATTAACCGAACTCTTACCTTTCGAACACCAGACGTTTCCCTCTACAATTCGGCACCAATACAACCCTTCGCTCCAGACTTTCAGCTGTCATCACAATTAACAAAGATTTCCCAATTACAAACTTAAAAGCTGAATATTAAAACACACTTATTAATCGTAAAACAAAGATTTAATCAAGACCCCAATACCGAGGGCGGTTCAATAAGCATGATCCACTTACCAACGACAACTCTGTCTTTAACACACTAACCTTAGCAGCAGCACAAACCGATCACTGCCTTTCGCCTACTATAAGTAACAACAATCTCCTTAGTTACCAACCAAGAATCAATTAACACGCGGCGAAAACACTACTTACCAAACGCACAAAAGTAAAACAGAAAAGCCAAGTTGTAGCACATAAAAGAGTTTAGAGAAAGAATGGATTAATGGAGAAGCCAAAGCAATAGAAGAAGGAAGTTTTTCAGCAAGCAATAGGTAGCAAATAAAAGGAGAAGAAGAGAAAAGCCAGAAGAGCAAGTCGACAGCAGTGAAGCAGGAAAAGGAATGGAAGAGAAAATGGATTCAAAAATTTCAAAAGGGGTAGAAAGTCTGAAACTTGAGAAAATAAAAATCAAAATTTTGAGAAGAAGAGACCAGGTTCGGCACAACTTTGATAACTTCCCTTAATCCTCTCCTCAAAATCCTTACTACCAACCCACCACAAACTCCTCAACAGTCGAATTCCACTCTCCTACAAGCACTACAATATTTCGATTAAACCAAAATACTTACACGACACAGGCAACAAAAATAATCTCTCGCTCGTACCAAGACTCGAACTCCAGACCTCCAACTTATTTACACTCCAATTAACCACCAGACCAACAGGCCCATTCTGATATGTTTTTACATATTTTTCCTTATAAGCTTACTGCCAAATATTGGGGTTTACTCAATTAAAGACAAAATTTTGCCCAAGCTAAGGCTTGAACCCAAGACTTCTCAAACACTCCCAGAACATTTAACCAATGAAGCATATACAGATTTGTGTCACAAACATATGATTATAATTAAAAGGGATTTTTGGGTCGTTACAACTCTGCCCCCTTAAAGAAAATTTCGGCCTCAAAATTTTACCTGATCAGAATAGATGAGGATATTGCTGTTGCATCGCATCCTCAGGCTCCCACATGGCCTCCTCAGAACTATGATTACGTCAAAGAACCTTAACCAGTGGGATGGACTTCCTTCTTAGAACCTTTACATCACGATCCACTATCTAGAATGGCTCCTCCTCAAAGGTCAGATCTGGCCTAACATCGATCTCTTCAACAGGAACAATATGCGTGGAATCAGAGAGGTAGCGCCTCAACATAGAGACATGGAACACATCGAGGATCCGATCTAACTCTGGAGGTAACTCCAACTGGTAGGCAACCGGTCCCACACGTTTCAGTATACGGTAAGGCCCAATAAACCTAGGGCTCAACTTGCTCTTACGTCCAAACCTCAATACCTTCTTCTTTGGCGAGACCTTGAGAAAAAAAAAATCCCTCATAGAATACTCTATCTCTCGATGCTTTAGGTCTGTATAGGACTTTTTCTCTGTCAGATGCCGCTTTCAGTCCGTCTTGAATCAATCTAACTTTGTCCTCGGTATCAGAAACTAGTTCAGGACCCAGCACACGTCGCTCGCCCAACTCAGTCCAACACGAAGGTGTGCGACACCTACGACCATATAGTGCCTCATAAGGTGCCATCTGAATGTTAGACTGATAGCTATTGTTATAAGCAAACTCTGCTAGCGGCATGTAATCCTCTCAACTACCTCGGAAGTCAATCACACAACTCCTCAACATGTCCTCCAGTATCTGAATCACCACCTCAGACTAACCATCTGTTTGAGGATGGAACGCAGTATTGAAGTCCAACCTTGTACCCAGAGCTTCATGTAGCTTCTTCCAGAACCAAGATGTGAAACGAAGATCTCTATCAGATATTATTGAAACAGATACCCCATTCAGTCTCACTATTTCAGATACATACAGTTTAGCCAGCTTCTGGAGAGAGTAGTCAGTACAAACTGGAATGAAATGGGCGAACTTGGTCCATTCAATCCATGATGACCCATACTGAATCCTTATTAGTGGGTGTGAGGGGTAACCCACTAACAAAGTCCATAGTCACTCACTCCCACTTCCAAAGTGGAATCTTAACTGGCTGAAGCAACCCCGAAAGTAACTGATGCTCAACCTTAACCTGCTGACATGTCAGACATTTACCCACAAAGTCTGTAACCTTTCCCTTAATACCTAGCCACCAATATAACTCACGAAGGTCTCGCTATATCTTATTCCCTCTAGGATGCATAGCATAAAGGCTACTATGTGCCTCTCTCAGTATAAACTGCCCTAATGCAGTATTTTTCTATACATAGATTCTCCCACGGAAACAGAGCATCCATTTGCTATTCAGTCCAAAATCCTCGATATTCCTACTCTCAACCTGTCGAAAACGAAGACCCCACAGCTCTTCCTCCATCTGTTTACTCTTAATCTGCTTTATCCACGTCGGTTTAACTTGAAGTTCGGTCAATAGACTACCATCATCAAATAAACTAAGACGAGCAAACATCACCTTCAGATCAGTCATAGCCCTACGACTCAGTGCATCGGCCACCACATTGGCCTTACCAGGATAGTATTCAATCATACAGTCATAGTCTTTAAGCAGCTCAATCCATCTACGCTGCCCAAGGTTTAGCTCATTCTGAGTGAGGAGGTACTTGAGGCTCTTGTGATCAGTGTAAATGATACACTTCTCACCATATAGGTAATGCCTTCAGATTTTCAGTGCAAATACCACCGCGGCCAACTCCAAGTCATGCACCGGATAATTTGCCTCATGAGTCTTAAGCTGACGAGACGCATACGCTACCACCTTACCCTCTTGCATCAACTCACATCCTAAACCGACATGTAATGCATCATTGTAGACAGTAAACTCTTTTCCAGACTCTGGCTGTATCAAGACAGGGGCCTCAGTTAATACAGTCTTGAGCTTCTCAAAGCTCTCTTGTTGCGCATCAATCCAATTAAGGCTTAGTTTGGATGGGCGGTGTGTTTACCTCCGGTGAGGTTAAAAACAGCGGTGGCGGTGAGATTAGTTGCTGTAGCGGTGAGATTGGACACTGTAGCAGTGAGATTAGAAACAGTGGTGGAGTGTGTGTTTGGATTGAAACGCAGCTGTAGCGGTGAGGTGAAAATAAAAAATGACTATTAAGGACATTAGATTAGAATTGATATATAATAGAAGTTTTTAAATTATTTTACTTATATAAAATTATTAAAATATGTGAATTTATAAATTCATTTAATAAAATATTAAAATGTATCTTCCAATATTTTATTATAAATATTTTAATGAATTATATAATCAATTTAAATTATTTATTAGATAAAATGAAAATTATTTTTGATTTTTTATAGTTAAATATTCTTTTATAACAATGATAAATATTATTTTTGCAAATAGTAACATTATACTTGGATCAAATTTTGAAGTATCTAAACGAATGATTTTTAATAAAAAAAAATATAGTAACATAAGACATAACAAGTTTCATTATTACTAGAAATTAGGTTATAATACAAAATTGTTTTTACAAATATTGAATCATTAAACTATTTGTAATGGTTTCCCTTGACATTGCAATTTCAAGTCACTTTCACTGTTAGAAGAACTCGATTCACCTCTATCAAAATGGCCTGAAAAGATTGGCACGTCGGGTATATTCTCAAATTATCGAAAATCCTCATCATTTGACCAAGCATGTCTTCGAATGTAATTATGCAAAACCATTTTTGCAATAACTATTAAAACTTGCTTGTCGAATGAATAACTTGGAATATCTCTTAATATTGGCCATTTTTTTTCCACACTCCAAATGTTCGTTCAATCACAGAGCGTAATGAAGAATGGGCATGATTAAAGATTTCATTTTTTCTAGATGCTCGATGATTACCTCGACAAAAGTCAGGTAAATGGTATCGTTCCCCCCTATATGGACCTAAAAAACCTGCCATTTGCGGATATCCTGAATCCACAAGATAATATTTTCCTACAAAAAAAATTAAAACATAATATCAAGTTTAAAAATAAATTAAAAAATTTAAAATCGTTTTTATGTAAAGATTAATTAAAAAATTAAAGTTTGACCTGGTGGAGGGTGTGGAAACTTTAACTCTTGTTTTCTAAGTGCTTGCAAAAACATTGTACTGTCATGTGTTGTTCCTTCCCGACCAGGAAATGCAAAAATGAAGCACATGTTGAAGTCACAAACTGCCATAATATTTTGAGTTGGTTCACCTTTCCGTCCGATATAAGGTATTTGGCAAGAAGGCGAAATGCATGCTTTTATGTGTGTTCCATCTATGCCCCCAATACAGTCCTTTAAAATAAATACAAGTAATGAGATAAAAGTTAGAAATAATTTATATTTTAAAAATATAAAGATTGTGTAATTTTTACCTTAAAGTGAGGCCAATATCTTGTATCATGTCGAATATGGTCCGGTACTTCCTCTAATTGACCTTTAGTGGGTTTAATCGTGTCTATTCCCATTCGAGCAAATATATGCAACATATCAGGAAAAATTTGACTAACAATTTCCCCAAATTGTTGAAATCGCTCTGCTGCATTTGAATTTGATTCTCTATTTCCAAGAATATACATTGATAATGCCAACTTCTCCATCGCAGATACCTTCCCATGCTTTAAGCCATAATTTTTGTGCAAATCATGTAATAAGCTGTGAAATATATTTTTTGGCATCCTAAAACTATTCATGCAACGATCATCATGCCCATTTAATACTTCGTCCACCCACATTTGACCTGTATAATTTGAATCCATACACGGTTGCATAGTGAAATAAGTTTCATGGTGTACCAATACACTACTTAACACTTGTTCTTCCTTTTCATGATAATTGTTGTGCTCAACTTGTGTAACAATTGTGGCTATTCTTCGTTGAGCTTCTTCACTTAATTCATGGGTATCATAATTCATATAAAAACTATTATACATATCGTTAAATTCATCCATAACCTGAAAAAGTAATCAAATGAAAATAAATTAATAACTTGTGACATTCTATACAACACAACAAAATTGAATAAAAGCATAGCATAAAAATACCAAACATAAAAAATATCATACATTAATTTTACATATAAAAAAGTAGATCATACATTAGTTTTGCAATAAAAAAAGTAGATCATACATTAGTTTTACATATAAAAGAGTAGTATAGTTATATTACAATAATAAAGCTAAGGAGCTTATGGTGGAGGTTATGGATGGTATGGTTGGAAGGGAAATGAGGATGTTGCTACCAAGGATGAAAATGATGCAATTGGATTTTGTTAAGCATACTCACGTCGAAGCCACCAAACCCTAACATCTAGATCTAAGTTCAAAAACACTTCTCGTTTCACCGGTATTTGGAACATTTTGATGGCAAAATAGTACAGTTCATCTTTTTTTGGAATTTCATCTCCCAAATCACGCAAAGCATCCATTGCATTTGAAATAGTATATTGAGAGTGAGGAAAAATAATTTCAGAAACTGACTTCCTTGGACTAGCCATACTCTCACACAATTTCTCAATATGAGTAGCTAATGAATTTCTTGATGATTTTCTACTTGAACTTGATTTTTTTCCTTTACCATATACAACCCCAAGTGTTTCCTTTCTTCGATTAGGAGTTTCATGAGAAGAGTTTGATGGTACCTCATTAGTAGGATTACCTTCATTCTCATTACTATGTTCATCTGAATTACCAAATCCCTCATTAGGTGTATCATCTCCCATAGGTGTAACACCCCTTACCTGAGACCTTTGCCGGAGTCGAGTATGTGGCATTACTAGACTTGACTACTAAATCGGGGCATAAAAATTTAAAACTGTCCAACTGCGTCATGCTGACTAAAATGACCATAACTCGAGTTACAAAACTCGAAATTTAGATCCGTAAATTTTCCTTGAAACTAGACTTATATAAATTTTTACCATAATTTTTCCAGAATTTTTCATATGGCCAATTAGTACAGTTTATTCATCAAAGTTTCCCCTATTTCACTGTTTGATGATTTTGACCTATCTTTACAAAAACTCAGTTATCTCATTGTACAAAATTTCGATAATTTTCTTGTTTATTCCAATCAAAAATAGACATTCTAAGCATATAAACTATGCTCCATGATTAGTTTTGTACAATTTTTAACAATTTTTCCAAGACAGAACAGGGAATCACGAATTCATTCAGAACAAGTCTCACTAAAATTTAAATATCTTATAATATAAAATTCCTTTGCCTATTCTGTTTCTTTCATATAAAAATAGACACAATAAGCTTTAATTCTATATCATATTCACTTTCTAATTCAATTTATCCTATTTTTGGTGATTTTTCAAAATCATATCACTGCGGATAACTAAAAACTATTTCATTGCAAAATATGTTTAACTAGTTTATAACCGAATATGCCCACATACAACTCATACTGTCCATGCATTTTAATCATTTATGCAAATTAATTTATACCTAATTCAAAGGGTCATTCCGTAAACATACATTTCCTTATCAAAACGATTAAACTTCGATTAAAAAGCACAAACATTACCAACATAAACCGACATTTGTATCAAAAGCACAAAAAAC
Source organism: Gossypium bickii (assembly GCA_025503065.1). NCBI lineage: Eukaryota > Viridiplantae > Streptophyta > Magnoliopsida > Malvales > Malvaceae > Gossypium > Gossypium bickii. The sequence continues at coordinate 24,326,184 of CP106712.1, forward strand.
ATACTTAACTAAAAATTTAGCCATATTCGCATGGCTATTATATACATGAACCAAAAGTTTTCATCAAAACAAAGACAAAGTCTTTCCTATACATGCCTTCATTCGAAAACCAAAATGAAAGAGTACCAAAATAGTTTGATAGTGTGGACGACTTTCTGAACGATCCCGACGAGCTTGTAGCTTACACCTAATCTATAAAACAGAGGAAACATTTTGCACAAATAAGCTTACTAGCTTAGTAAGTCCTAAGCTCCTAATAATATAACATTCGAACATTTAACATTTAAATTAAGAATAATTCAGCTTGTATACTTGTAATCACAATTATTTTCAAGCTTTCAATTCCATACTTATATAACATATAAATTCATAGAACAATTTCTCTTTAGCCGAATGCTTATATAATCAAAATATTTACTCATAATCCAACCTTTCAAAACCAAAATGTCATTATATAACCAAACGTATAACCATTCATATACTTAAAGCTCAATTTCTATAATATAGCATTACATACACAAACTATCCATGTGACCGAATATATCCGGTCTTGCATATACAATTAAAAAGACCAAAACCACAATATTCATATCATTCATTCATAAAACCGATAACACATATTATAATCATATATATATAAACTTCATTTGTAACATATACAATTTGTAATAAATAACTGAGTTACTTGCTTACCTTATTTTAAATAGGTAAGAAGTTAATTCATACCTTACATGCTTACCTGAGCCATTAACTCGATAAATTAGCTTTAATTTACTTTGAACAAAATTCGGTTTCTCTTTTGTGAAACACATCACCGGCATCAAGCCTGCTAGGCGTAAAAGCCCGATAAGTGCACCGGCACAAAGCCTGCTAGGCGTAAGAGCCCAATAAGTAACACTGGCACAAAGCCTGCTAGGCGTAAAAGCCCGATAAGTGACACTCACACAAAGCTCTAGGGCGTAAAAGCCCAAACGTCTCAATGAAATTAAACATTCCAAACACACTTCATAACTATTATATATATATGTCCAATTCAATTGAGTTCGCTCACATTAAACCAATAAAATCATTATATCATTATACAATCTAACAATCCACATCACATAACCAACTTTAATCATCAACCTAGTATACCTATATACATTCGACTATGATATAAATAGGTACTAAAATTCATCAATTCTTACTATTTAATATAGTCATAATTAGTTCCTTGACATATTTTAGCTAAAGGACTTACCTCGGTTGTCGATAGATTCAAATTTCCGGCTATTCGCTTAGTTTAGCTTTTCCTCGCTCCAAATTCTTCTCCTTTTGTTCTTGATCTAATTCGGTTCAAATTAAACCAATTCAACCACATTTTCATTCAATTTAAAAGCAAAATCATATAATATACAATTTGCCGATTAACCCCCCAACATTTGTAATATTTATAAGAAAATCCTAAAATTCAAAACACGAAATATAAAGAATTTAATTGCCCTTTTTCAAAGGTTGAATGTTCACCATCTCCAAACAAGCCTCTATGAATTAATTATTATAATTCAACAAGCTTAAATTCATAAAGGCCGAATATACAAGCTCAATTTCTTCTTCTCTTATGACCGAATTTGCTAACTCGATGTACCCATGCATATTCTTCAATACATGACCAAAAATTAAGCTAAAATGCCCACCTTACTACTACATGCATGGCCGAAACAATGGAGGTTTCAAGCTATCTTTTCTTCTTTCAAATAGAATCGGTGAAGAAGATGGGGAGAAGGAGAGAAAATAGAATAATAATAAAAAAATACTTCTTTTTGTTTAATTAATTAACATATTTTATAGCATGCTTATTATACAAATAATACTTTAGTTATAATATACTAAAAATATAATATTCATAGCATGCTTACCGTCCACTATATTATAAATGTGGGGAATTTGACATGCAAACCTTCCCATGCAAGAAAACAATTCAATTTACCCCTTTCATTAGCTAATAATCGGCCATGAGAGAATGAAGAAGATAGTGGCCTTATTTTATGTTTTATTTAACATATACATTAACATTATTTCTTTATAAAAGTATTAACATAAGCATATAATAAAAACATAATTAAACTAACATATATATCTAGCTAACCTGGCCCGTTGCCGTCCATCACTATGGTCAATGGGCTAATTGTCCTTTTAGGACACCCACTTAAAAAGCCACAAGCAATTTAGTACATTACACCTTAGCATGCAACTTTTTCGTTTTTCGCGATTAAATCCTTTTTATCAAATTAAGCAATTAAACAATAATATTTTTCTACGATATTTTCACACACATTAGTCCACATATAATAAACATAGAATATAATGTCAAAATATTTCTCGGGCTCGGATTCGTGTTCCCGAAACCACCGTTCCGATTAGGGTCAATATTGGTCTGTTACAACTCTCCCCCTTAAGAATTTTCGTCCTCGAAAATTTTACCGTTAAACAATTTCGGGTATTGCTGCCTCATTGAATCTTCAGGCTCCCACGTAGCCTCTTCAGCCCCGTGTCTATTCCATAATACTTTTACTAGTGGAATCTTCTTATTTCTCAACTCTTTCAATTCCCGAGCTAAGATACGGATCGGTTCTTCATCATATGTTAAATCGGATCGGATTTCAATCTCTGACGGTGTGATCACATGAGACGGATCCGATCCAGACTTTGGCTAATCAAACGTGAAATACATTGTGTATCTTTTCTAACTCAGAGGGCAATTTCAATCTATAAGCGACAGGCCCAATACGTTCGATGATTTCATACGGTCCGATAAATCTCGGACTCAACTTGCCTTTCCGACCAAATCGGAGTACCTTTTTCCACGGAGAAACTTTTAAGAATACACGATCTCCGACCTAAAATTCAATGTCCTTACGTTTCAAATCGGCATAGGACTTTTGACGATCCGAAGTAGCTTTCAAATTACCTCTAATAATAGCTACCTTCTGTTCTGTTTCTTTAACCAAATCAACCCCGTGTATCTTATTCTCATTGAGCTCAGTCCAATATAACGGTGTGCGACATTTTCGCCCGTATAAGGCTTCATAAGGCGCCATTTTTATACTAGATTGGAAGCTATTATTGTAAGCAAATTCAATCAAAGGTAGGTATCGTTCCCACGTACCTTCAAACTCGAGAACGCAACACCTCAACATGTCCTCAAGTATCAAAATAGTTCGCTCGGATCGACCGTCATGCTGCGGATGATGAAAGGTCAGACTAAAATGAAGTTTAGTACCTAAAGCATCTTGCAATTTCTTCCAAAACCGTGATGTGAATCTCGGGTCTCTATCTGAAACAATAGAACTCGGTACACCGTGCAACCTTACAATCTGCGACACATACAATTCAGCAAGTTTATCAAGTGAATAGTTGGTACGTACCGGTACAAAATGAGCTGATTTAGTCAATCTATCAACGACAACCCATACGACATCTTTCTTACTCGGTGTCATAGGAAGACCGGATACAAAATCCATTGTAATTCTATCCCATTTCCATTCAGGTATCATGATTGGTTGAAGTAGTCCGGATGGTACTTGATGCTCAGCTTTTACTTGCTGATAGATTAAGCACTTGGAAACAAATTTAGATATATCCCGTTTCATGCCAGGCCACCAATAGAACTGTTTCAAATCGTTATACATTTTCGTGCTACCCGGATGTATCGATAGTCGACCACTATGGGCCTCACTCAGAATTATCTGTATCAAATCTGAGTTCCTCGGAACACATATTCGGCTTTTAAAATTCAAACAGTCATTCGCATCAATCTGAAAATCTGATTCTGTATCTTTTTCACACTGAATTCGACTAGCAATCAAATCTTTGTCAACTTTCTGTGCATCACAAATTTGCTGAATAAACATCGGTCTTGCTTGTAACTCGGCTATAATCGAACCATCACCAGACATAGTTATCTGTGCGTTCATTACACGAAGAGCAAACAATGATTTTCGACTTAACACATCTGCAACAACGTTAGCTTTTCCCGGATGGTAGTCAATCACTAATTCATAGTCTTTCAGCAATTCTAACCATCTGCGTTGTCTCAAATTTAGATCTTTCTGAGTCATCAAATATTTTAGACTTTTATGATCCGAATAAATGTGACATTTCTCGCCGAATAAATAGTGACGCCAAATTTTCAATGCGAAAACAATGGCTGCTAGTTCCAGATCGTGAGTCGGATAATTTTTCTCATGTGGCTTCAATTGTCTCAAGCGTAGGCTATAACCTTGCCGCATCCGCATTAAAACGCAAGCCAACCCATTCAAGGAAGCATCACTAAAAACAACAAATTCTTTACCCGATTCAGCCGAGCTAACACTCGGAGCTTCGTCGAAAAGGCTTTCAACCGCTCAAAAAACTTTTCTCGACACCTTTCCACCACTCAAACTTGACATCTTTCTGTAGTAGTTTCGTAAAAGGTGTAGCTATTACAGAAAAACCCTTTACAAATCGTCTGTAATATCCCGCAAGGCCTAGGAAACTTCGGACCTTGGAAATATTCTTTGGTGGTTTCCAATCGAGTATAGCTGCTATTTTGTTTGGATCTACCCGAATACCTGATGCTGAAACAACATGACCCAAGAAGCTGACTTCATTCATCCAGAACTCACACTTACTAAACTTTGCATATAGTTGTTGATCTCTCAAAGTTTGTAGCACTAATCTCAAATGCTCAGCATGTTCGGTTTCATTTTTGGAATAGATCAGTATATCATCAATAAACACTACTACAAACCGATCCAAAAACTGTCGGAAGACTCGATTCATTAGATCCATAAAAACAGCAGGTGCATTAGTGAGTCCAAAAGGCATAACCAAACACTCATAATGTCTATACCTCGTTCGGAACGCAGTCTTTGTCACATCTATATCTCTGACTCGCAATTGATAATAGCCCGATCTCAAATCTATCTTCGAAAATATTGAAGCCCCCTTCAACTGATCAAACAAATCATCAATCCGAGGTAACGGGTACTTATTCTTTATAGTTACTTTATTTAGTTGCCGATAGTCGATACACATTCGCATAGTCCCATCTTTCTTTTTCACAAATAAAACCGGTGCACCCCAAGGAGAGAAGCTCGGTCGTGCAAAGCCCCTATCTGTCAATTCTTGCAACTGCACTTTTAATTCTTTTAACTCCGTAGGTGCCATCCGATACAGAGCTATCGAAATTGGAGTCGTTCCCGGTATCAATTCAATGTCGAATTCAATTTCTGCGTCTTGGTGGTAAACCACAGTAGTTCTTCAGAAACACATCCGGTATTCACATACTACCGATACTGATTCAATTTGTTTCTCGGACAATTTATTATCCAGTACATAAGCCAAATAAGCTTCACACCCTTTTCTCACATACTTCCGGGCTAACATCAAAGATATTACTGTAGGCAACCCATTTACATCACCGGATTTAATTACATGATACCGACCGCTTTCGACATCTCAAATCAATAAGCTTTCTTTTACAATCCACTACTGCCTCATGTGAGGTTAACCAGTCCATACCCAAGATTATATCAAATTCGTCAAAGGGCAACAACATTAAATCAGCTGGGAAGCAATAATCCTGAATCATTAACGGGCAACCTCTACACACTTTATTAACAAGCACACATCTACCCAAAGGGTTGGACACTTGAATCACAAACTCGGTAGACTCAACTAGCAGAGTCTTACCGAATTCTAAAGTTTCACACACATAAGAATGAGTCGAACCAGGATCAATTAGTGCAATCACAGTAGTATCGTAAAGGGTGAAAGTACCAGTAATGACATCGGGGGAGGAAGCATCCTCTCTGGCTCGTGCAGCATAAGCTCTAGGTGGAGCTGAAGCCTCAGATCAAACTGTAGGGTTCGTCGTTCCTTTCTGACTACCACCTACATTGCCCGAATATGCGGGTGGTCTCGCCGCATGTGACGTGTTGCTCGGCAATGTTCGAATCAGATATTCGCTCAGCTAACATCGGACATTCTTTAATAAAATGGTCTGACGATCCACATTTAAAGCAAGACCGATCACGAAATCTACAACTCCCGAAATGCCATTTCCCACAGTGCTTACATTCAACTCGATTCTGTGGAATGTTACCAACACTGGCCATCGAGGTAGCTCGGGAGCCCACAGGAAGTCAATCCCGTCTAGGTAGATCTGTAGTAGCTTTATGTCGGCTGTAGTCATCTCTGAACTTCTTGGATGTGGGATGAAAGGTCTTACCTGAAGATCTTTTACGAATGTCTCTAGCTTCTGTCTCAGCCTTTCTTTTCTCTTTCCCAAACTCTTCAACTTTGCAAGCTCGCTCAACTAGTGTCACAAACTCTTGAATTTCAAGAATGCCGACAAACATCTTTATATATTCATTTAGTCCATCTTCAAATCTTTTGCACATAATAGCTTCAGTAGAAACACACTCCCTAGCATATATGCTGAGCCTGACAAATTTTCTTTCATATTCCGTCACAGTCATCCGCCCTTGTTTCAGCTCAAGGAGCTCCTTTCGTTTTTGATCAACGAATCTTTGACTGATATATTTCTTGCGGAATTCATTCTGGAAGAAATCCCATGTCACTTTTTCTTTCGGAACCACTGATACTAGTGTATTCCACCAGTGATATGCAGTGTCCCGCAGTAAAGATATAGCACACTTCAGGCATTCATCTGGAGTACAAGATAGCTCATCAAGTACCCGAATAGTGCTATCAAGCCACATTTCGGCTCTCTCTGCGTCATCATCATCATTGGCTTTAAATTCTTCGGCCCCAAATTTTTGGATTTTATCAACTAGAGGCCAACTAGATCTCATCGGATCTATCATCGGGGGTGCTGAAGGAATCGGAGTTGGATTATTTAGGGGTGGAGGTTGGTGTACAGCCGGGTTAGTCTGAATAAACTGGGTAAACCACTCGTTCATCTTCTGATAGAAAGCTTGTTTAGTCTCTCCCTCATGACTACCCGAAACAGGTCGAGAGTCTACCGGCACTGATTCATGTGCACGGCCAGGCGCTACACTCTCTACATCATCCGCTACGGCTCTTTCAGGATTAGTATCCATTTATTATATAAAACAAAGTTCAGGCTGTCATAAGTCACCACACTATCAATATATGATCAAGGCATGTATAGCTAGACTCACACGCGCTACGGTAGTCCTAGAATCGACTAAACCGTAAGCTCTGATACCAATCAAATGTAACACCCCTTACCTGAGACCTTTGCCGGAGTCGAGTATGTGGCATTACTAGACTTGACTACTAAATCGGGGCATAAAAATTTAAAATTGTCCAACTGCGTCATGCTGACTAAAATGACCATAACTCGAGTTACAAAACTCAAAATTTAGATCCGTAAATTTTATTTGAAACTAGACTCATATAAATTTTTACCATAAGTTTTCCAGAATTTTTCATGTGGCCAATTAGTACAGTGTATTCATCAAAGTTTCCCCTATTTCACTGTTTGATGATTCTGACCTATCTTTACAAAAACTAAGTTATCTCATTGTAAAATATTTCAATAATGTTCTTGTTTATTTCAATCAAAAATAGACTCCTTAAGGATTCTAAGCATATAAACTATGCTCCATGATTATTTTTGTACAATATTTAATAATTTTTCCAAGACAGAACAGGGAATCACGAATTCATTCAGAACAAGTCTCACTAAAATTTAAATATCTTATAATATAAAATTCCTTTGCCTATTCTGTTTCTTCCATATAAAAATAGACACAATAAGCTTTAATTCTATATCCTATTCACTTTCTAATTCAATTTATTCTATTTTTGGTGATTTTTCAAAATCACATCACTGCTGCTAACTAAAAACTATTTCATTGCAAAATATGTTTAACTAGTTTATAACCGAATATACCCACATACAACTCATACTGTCCATGCATTTTAATCATTTATGCAAATTAATTTATACCTAATTCAAAGGTTCATTCCGTAAACATACATTTCCTTATCAAAACGATTAAACTTCGATTAAAAAGCACAAACATTACCAACATAAACCGACATTTGTATCAAAAGCACAAAAAGCATACTTAACTAAAAATTTAGCCATATTCGCATGGCTATTATATACATGAACCAAAAGTTTTCATCAAAACAAAGACAAAGTCTTTCCTATAGATGCCTTCATTCGAAAACCAAAATGAAAGAGTACCAAAATAGTTTGATAGTGCGGACGACTTTCTGAACGATCCTGACGAGCTTGTAGCTTACACCTAATCTATAAAACAGAGGAAACATTTTGCACAAATAAGCTTACTAGCTTAGTAAGTCCTAAGCTCCTAATAATATAACATTCGAACATTTAACATTTAAATTAAGAATAATTCAGCTTGTATACTTGTAATCACAATTATTTTCAAGCTTTCAATTCCATACTTATATAACATATAAATTCATAGAACAATTTCTCTTTAGCCGAATGCTTATATAATCAAAATATTTACTCATAATCCAACCTTTCAAAACCAAAATGTCATTATATGACCAAACGTATAGCCATTCATATACTTAAAGCTCAATTTCTATAATATAGCATTACATACACAAACTATCCATGTGGCCGAATATACCCGGTCTTGCATATACAATTAAAAAGACCAAAACCACAATATTCATATCATTCATTCATAAAACCGATAACACATATTATAATCATATATATATATATAAACTTCATTTGTAACATATACAATTTGTAATAAATAACTGAGTTACTTGCTTACCTTATTTTAAATAGGTAAGAAGTTAATTCATACCTTACATGCTTACATGAGCCATTAACTCGATAAATTAGCTTTAATTTACTTTGAACAAAATTCGGTTTCTCTTTTGTGAAACACATCACGACATCAAGCTCGCTGGGCGTATAAGCCCGATAAGTGACACTGACACTGCACAAAGCTCTGCTAGGCATAATAGCCCGATAAGTAACAACGGCACAAAGCACGCTAGGCGTAAAAGCCCGATAAGTGACACTTCACAAAGCTCATAGGCGTAAAAGCCCGAAACGTTTCAATGAAATTAAACATTCCAAACACACTTCATAACTATTATATATATATGTCCAATTCAATTGAGTTCGCTCACATTAAACCAATAAAATCATTATATCATTATACAATCTAACAATCCACATCACATAACCAACTTTAATCATCAACCTAGTATACCTATATACATTCGGCTATGATATAAATAGGTACTAAAATTCATCAATTCTTACTATTTAATATAGTCATAATTAGTTCCTTGACATATTTTAGCTAAAGGACTTACCTCGATTGTCGATAGATTCGAAATTTCCAACTATTCGTTTAGTTTAACTTTTCCTCGCTCCAAATTCTTCTCCTTTTGTTCTTGATCTAATTCGGTTCAAATTAAACCAATTCAACCACATTTTCATTCAATTTAAAAGCAAAATCATATAATATACAATTTGCCGATTAACCCCCCAACATTTGTAATATTTATAAGAAAATCCTAAAATTCAAAACACGAAATATAAAGAATTTAATTGCCCTTTTTCAAAGGTTGAATGTTTACCATCTCCAAACAAGCCTCTATGAATTAATTATTATAATTCAACAAGCTTAAATTCATAAAGGCTGAATATACAAGCTCAATGTCTTCTTCTCTTATGACCGAATTTGCTAACCCGATGTACCCATGCATATTCTTTAATACATGATCAAACAACAATCTAAATAACCACCATTTATATTCATCCCATTACAGCCGAATAGTAAGAGCATGTCTATGCTCAAATCCAAAATAATTTCTATAACTCTCACATAATTTAAGCCACAAGTCTTCAATTTATCTAAGTCTCTTTAGTAACTCATGTTGTTTTTGAATCAATACTAAGCATTTTTTCAAATCAAATACGACCCAAGAGTGCTCATCCTAGGCCGAATATTAACATGCTTAATCTCAAAATTTTTTTAACATGATTTCATTTGCATTCAAGGCAACCAAATCCAATATGTAAAGATTTGCTAAAATTAAGCTAAAATGCCCACCTTACTACTACATGCATGGCCGAAACAATGGAGGTTTCAAGCTTTCTTTTCTTCTTTCAAATAGAATCGGTGAAGAAGATGGGGAGAAGGAGAGAAAATAGAATAATAATAAAAAAATACTTCTTTTTGTTTAATTAATTAACATATTTTATAGCATGCTTATTATACAAATAATACTTTAGTTATAATATACTAAAAATATAATATTCATAGCATGCTTACCGTCCACTATATTATAAATGTGGGGAATTTGACATGCAAACCCTCCCATGCAAGAAAACAATTCAATTTACCCCTTTCATTAGCTAATAATCGGCCATGAGAGAATGAAGAAGATAGTGGCCTTATTTTATGTTTTATTTAACATATACATTAACATTATTTCTTTATAAAAGTATTAACATAAGCATATAATAAAAACATAATTAAACTAACATATATATCTAGCTAACCTGGCCCGTTGCCGTCCATCACTATGGTCAATGGGCTAATTGTCCTTTTAGGACACCCACTTAAAAAGCCACAAGCAATTTAGTACATTACACCTTAGCATGCAACTTTTTCGCTTTTCGCGATTAAATCCTTTTTATCAAATTAAGCAATTAAACGATAATATTTTTCTACGATATTTTCACACACATTAGTCCACATATAATAAACATAGAATATAATGTCAAAATATTTCTCGGGCTCGGATTCGTGGTCCCGAAACCACCGTTTCGATTAGAGTCAATATTGGTCTGTTACAATAGGAACCCCACTTGGAAGAACACCTGACGAAGGTGCCTATGCATTCTCTCCAATGAATACAATGCCACAAAACATTTGCCACATTAACTCATTCAATCGTGGTTCAATTCCTTTCTTCTTAAAGCCTATAAAATCAGGATTTTCCTACATAACATGTTAAATGTTAAAAGTTATACTAAGATTTTTATAATTGTAAATTGTTAATTTCAATAAACTTTATGCATTAAAATAATGATAAAGTTAACACTAACCTGTATTTTTTTAGCCCACCATTCTTCAGTAGCATCGACCGTCTTTTTAGATGGACACCATCCAATACCTGTAGATTCCTTAAGCAACTCCCTCCATAACTTCCATTCCTTTTTTAATGTATCCCACTTATTTTTCAATTGAGGTTTTCCATAATTTTTTTGTGTTTTTTCTTGAAACAGAGCAACGACATTTTTCCATCCTTTTGAGTTTAGATGAGTTGTCGGTCTATTACCAGCATTGACTTCATTCACGCAAAGTTCAGAAAATATCAAAGTCAGCTCATCATCCCAAACAGCTTTTGTTGCTAAGATACTATCTCCCTCCACAAAATTTCGTGTCTTTACCATCTATTATTATTTTGATTTTAAATGTCAACCGACATAAAACCATAAATATATAATTAGATATAATAATATAGTTTCATAAAAAATAAGAATAATACATCACGAAAGGATGAAAGCCATAAGATGAACACTAAAGAAAAAATTCTCAAAGATCCATGGTGAACAATAACAAGGACATAGAAAGGGTAATTGATTATGACTATATTTTTAAAATGAATAAAGGCATTTTTAGAGACATTAAAATACCTCTTGCTTTTGGATGGATTTAGATAGTTGCTCTTTTCGCTGCAGACATTAAAATAAAAAAGGGGAAACATTAGGATAAATAAAGAAGAGAGAATCACTACCAGATTCAAGGAGTAACCATCATGTGCTGCTTGAAGCGAAATCAAAAAGGGGAAACATTCAAAAAAATATACCCAAATCAAGAATTTTAGCCAAAACAGGATCAAAGCAGGGAGATTGAGAACAAATGACAGAAAAGACTTTTGGGGAATATAGAGAATTTCTAGTTGATACCCCTGCCTTTGAGCACCTCACCGCACACTTTGAGTCACAAAAATCTGCAATACCATATAGTCCATGAACCAACAAAGCTACACATTATAAATCAACACAATATCAATATTTGGTTTATTTAGCTAAACTTTTGAGAAGATTAAAATTAGGAACTATATTAATATAATATAATAATGTTGTCAGAAAAATAGATATAATAGCTACTTTGGCAAATGGATTGCACTTGAACCAACTCAAAGATTGCAAAAGTCAATGGCTTTTTAAAATCAACTTTTTGAGTTATTTCATCACTCAAACAAAAGCTAAACATCATCACACAGCTCATTTTTTTACAAAACCGCAAACATTCTCACAAAGCTAACTGCAACTTTCTAGGCCATATAACCATTCATCCAAAAATTTTGAAACAAAAACACTTTATTGTTCAGTCTCCAGCAATGTTTTAACAATATACATAAATATATGTCAGATATACACAAGAAACCAGCACATAATAGAAACTCTTTGGACTATATGTATCAACGTGTTGCAAAAGAACAATAACTATATCCTGCTTTCACATACAAATCGACTTCCACTTCAATAAACCTCAAATAACTATGGAATGTCAATATAGTTTCTTACAGAAGAAACAGCGATGTAAAGATTAAATCCAAGTGCTAATGGTATATTTGAACTTCTACAACTTTCAATCAACGGGTGACAATCTAGAAGTCATAATCACTTCTAAATGTGAATATGATGTTAATTGAAATTCCACTAACTAGCTATTCAATATTTTTATTTCTGGCTAAAACAGTAAACAAAGTGCTAAGCCTCTTAACACTGTATTCAAAGTAAAAAGGAGTTGATATGTACTCAGTTGATATTCCCTATATTGGAACAAGTGAGTTTGTTTCCCTAAAGAATGGAGGTGAAACAAATTAGAAGACCCGGTTAAATCACCCCTAACACTTCACTCATTTGTCGGTGTCCCTCAGATTGAGAGAATATATGAGTAAACAGTGATGTACTCACTACTTCACTTTATGCTGCATGTTCTAACAATCAAATTTTAAGATCTTCAAATCAGGAACAGTGTATAAGCTCTATAGATTACTTTACTCTAGTGCCATTTCCATTTCTAACAAAACATTTCCCTCGTTATCTATTATCAATGCAACTTAAACCCAACTACACAACTAATCTTTCAAATAATTTACAAAAACAAGACTCCTAAGATGAATGGATGAATGTCTGGATGGACAAACCTTAATTTTTCAGAAATATAAGAAAAAAGACCAACCAAAACAACTTTTTTCTAAAAAGCAAAGTTGGTATACAAAAGGAAACTAGTAAGAATCATACAATCATACCTTATGAACAAGGCCCTCCAAACTGTTTGATTATATCTGCAGACAGATTGATTGCTACAACCAAGAATAAAGCAAAAAAAAAAGGGGAGAAACGACTGCTTTTTCCCCAAATCTGAAAACAAATATGGTTGGGAAAGAAATTAATTTAACTTTCAAGTATAAAATGGTAAAATAATAAATAAATGGGTATTTTTGGCAGTTAAAAATACCAACTGCCCACTGAATTTTAATTGCTGCTGAAACAGCCAGTTGATTTTCAGCATATCAGTGTGGTGAACATGTATTTTCACTGAACTGTGACCCTAAACCAAACAGCATAGCAGTGAGGTTGGTGGCAATTATCTACCCCAACTGCACCTCATTGACTTCAAACGTTAAACCAAAGGAGGCCTAAATGCCTTGCGTAGCAACTTAGTCAAAGGTGCTGTAATCAGTGAAAACCCCTCTACAAAACATCGATAATACCCTACTAGTCCTAGAAAACTGCAGATTTCAGATACAGTCTTAGGCTGCTTCCAATCCAAGACAGCCTCAATCTTTCGAGGATCAACTCTAATCCCCTCAACAGAAACCACATATCCTAGAAACGTTACTTCACGTAACCAGAACTCACATTTACTGAACTTGGCGTACAGTTATTTCTCTCATAGAATCTATAGAGCCACTCTGAGGTGTTCATCATGCTCATCCTCAGTCTTCGAATACACCATTATATCATCAATAAATATCACTACGAACAGATCCAGATAGGGCTAGAACACTCGGTTCATCAGATCCATAAAAGCTACTGGAGCATTCGTCAATCTAAATGGCATCACTAGGAACTCGTAATGACCATAGTGAATCCTAAATGTCATCTTATGCACGTCGGCTTCCTTAACTCTTTCAACCGATGATACCCTGATCGAAGGTCAATTTTAGAGAACACTGAAGCACCTCAGAACTGGTCAAATAGATCGTCTATCCTCGGTAGGGGGTACTTATTCTTGATGTCAACTTATCCAGTTATCGGTAGTTGATACACATATGCATGGATCCATCCTTCTTTTTCACAAATAGTACTGGATCCCCCCACGAAGACATACTAGGGCAAATGAACCCACGATCCAGTAGCTTTTGAATCTAAGCCTTAAGCTCCACAAACTCCTTCGATGCCATTCTATAAGGGGCGATGGACATCGGAGCTGTACCAAGAATGAGCTCAATCCTAAACTCTACTTCACGATCCAAAGGTAACCAAGGTAGTTCTTCAGAAAAAACGTTCGGAATGTCCTTAACCGTCCTGATATCCTTGACCGAAGAATCCCTAGAATCTGAAACACTAACGTAGGTTAGATATGCCTCACATCCCTTACGAACCAACTTTTCGGCCCTCAATGCAGAAATCACATTCGATAAGTAGTTCTGATGTTCAACAATTACAAATACCTCGCTGTCCCCCTTAGTTCTTAGTACAACCCTTTTTGTGGCACAATCTAAGCTCACTTGGTGTTTAACTAACCAGTTCATTCCTAATATTAGATCAAATTATCCAAAATGCAGTTCCATTACTTTAGCCAAAAAGATAGCTCCTTGAACCTCTAGAGAAACGTCTCTAAACAGTTTGTTAACCCTTATTGACTGCCCCAACAGACTCAATACAGTGGCCTTACTCGTAGTGCTTTCAACCAGTATACCCAAGTTTTCAGATACGGTACAAGCTATATAGGAGTGAGTGGATCCTATATCTATCAATGCAGTATAAGGTACATTAGAAATAAAGAACGTATCCGTAATGACATCTGGAGCATCTCCATCCTCTTGACTACGAGCAGCATAGACTAGAGTCGGCTGCCTCACCTTAGTATGACCAGCACCTCTTCCCGGTGCTCTCTGACCACGGCCTAACCCATTACCACCTCTGGCTTGCCCATGGCCTCTCGGTGGCTACTGAACTACCCTCGGTAGTGGTGCAATACCAGTACCCGGAGCTTGCATCTGATTAGATCTCCGCGGACACTCTCTGATATAGTGCTCTAATGAACCGCACCTCAAACAAGCCCCAGTTCTTTTCCAACACCCGCTCTGATAGTGTCTACCATAGTCAGTACACGGCGGCTATCCAGTAGTACCAATAGGAGCCCTAACTTTGATCGGCCCATCAACTCTGGCCTTTTTCTTAGGGCTCTGAATGGAACTCGAGGGATCCAAATCCCTCATATTCCTACCTCTCTCTTGGTTCTGGTGCTCAGCACGCTTCACTTCTTCGGTAATCTTCGCCTTATCAACCAGCACAGCAAAGTTTCACTCCTTCTGTGGAGCTATCAGTACCCTCAGATTATCTCTGAGGCCATCCTCGAAGTGAAGACATCGCTCATACTCAGTCGCCACCATACCTCGCACATAGCGGTTCAATCTCAGAAATTCGGCCTCATACTTGGCCACTGATTTATCCCCTTGAGTTAGATTCAGGAACTCCCTCCTACGAGCATCCACATAACTGACACCCACATACTTTCCCTGGAAAGTGATCTTAAAGAACTCATAG
Organism: Gossypium bickii; assembly: GCA_025503065.1. NCBI lineage: Eukaryota > Viridiplantae > Streptophyta > Magnoliopsida > Malvales > Malvaceae > Gossypium > Gossypium bickii. Next base: position 24,342,004 of record CP106712.1, read on the forward strand.
GTCAGTCGATCGGGCTGAGTGCCCTCCTTAACCGTAAGCCACCACTAGTAAGCTTTATTTCTCAGCAATGACACTATACCCTTTAGTTTCTGCTCGGGGGTGCAGTCCAAATCGTCCATGATCCTTTCTGTGGCCTCGATCCAGTACTCAGCCACGTTAGGGGTAACTTCAGCAATACCCCTAAAAATCTCAGCTCCATTGGACCGAAATTGTTCCGTAACCGACCCTCAGCCTCCAGCTCCAATATTGGCACCAACGACCCTCTCCAGAATCCTTAACATGGCTTGAGACAGTGCGTCGTCCCCAACCGCTCGATCATGAGACCCAGTCTCAGTCACAAGTGAAGCCGGCATCTCACTTTTATCTAAATTAGGCAGGTTATCAGAAGATGATGACCCAGCTCAGGCCCTACTACGGCCTCTACCACAGCCTCTTGTACCTCGTACACGAGTACCTCTCGTGCTCATTTTCTAAGTGCGTTTATCTGTATTAATAGTTTTATGCATTAGTCTATAGTTTCAGTATTTTATTAACAAATTTTTATGCAAAACAGTATCAGTAATTTCAAAGTTTATTTTCGTAAATCGTAGTCTCACTGCAGTTTTCAGTTCCTCTACAATTTCTCAGTATACACTAACTTAGAGTGTTTTCAGTGCAGTATACTACCTAAAGTAGTTTCAGTTTCGTATCAATTTTAGTTTAAAACACATAATAGTTTTAGAAAACTTATATGATCAATGCCGGAGACTCGACGTACCACACGTTCGGTAAAAACATTTCAAATCATTAGAAAATATTTCTTAGATAATCACGTCTTAAAACCCAAATCCACAGTTGAGTTTTGCAACCTGACTCTGATACCACTAAATGTAACACCCCAAACTAAGCCTGACGTTATGGCCGAATCTAGCGATGTCACATGGTAGTGTTTTTCGAAATAAATGTGTTGTCATAAAAACCTTTTTTCTATTTAAGCCCTATACAAAATCTTGTGTTAATTCTAGGATGCGTCGTTAATTTTCAAATGTAGTGATACTACTAAATGTAACACCCCAAACTCAGCCTATATGTTATGGTCAAATCTGGTGATGTCACATGGTAGTGTTTTTTGAAATAAATGAGTTGTCGTAAAAACCTCTTCTCTATTTAACCTCTATACAAAATCTTCTGTTAATTCTAGGATGCGTCGTCAATTTTCGAACATAGTTCATTATCACAAAATCATTCTTTTTGAAAACATTGTTAACTTTCAAAACGTCACTTATTGCGGAAGCTTTGTAAATCAGTTTATGTATTCGAGTGTATTTTGTTAAAACGATTGATTCTTTTTGAAAACTCGATTAACCCTACCACTAGCAATTGTAAATCAAAACAATAGAAATCCCAAATTAACCAGGAAAACCCAAAAAGGCCATTATTACAGTAAAATACCCTAAAATAAAATCAAAATTATAAATTAAGTACTAAAATAGAATGAAATGGGTCATATGGCCACCGCTAAGTCCTCCGCTGCACCAATCAGTCTATGTTTGGGGATTACCTATACAGTTAAAATAGAAGGGTGAGTTTACAAAAACTCAATGTGTAATCCCAAACAGCACAAATAGATAAGCAGAAGGTAATCATAGTCTGGGCCTAAGCCCTATTCAGAATCAGTGATAGTATCAATTTAGGCTTTAGCCCATCTCAGTACAGAGGTAGTTATGCATTTGGGCCTTGGCCCATTACAGTATCAGTAATCAGTACAGCATCACAATATGCAGTATACAAGTCCTACCCAGCCAGCCTCTACACTCCATCTCTGTCCAACCCTACACTCCATGTGGGCATTTAATCAACCCACCCATCTCTACACTCCAAATAGTACCAGTTGCGGCACTAGACAGTAGTTTGCAGTTGAGCTGCCAGTAAGTTAGGCTCGAATCCTTTCATTACACTTCCTTCGATCCATATAAACCCATCCCCATGCAATGAATCATACAATCGTGTCATGCCAAACCATGGTATCATATGTGTATTCAGAATAGTTTTAACAGCATGCTCACAATACAGTCATACATGTATATATATAAAGTACATGGATATAATAGTCATTCAGTCAATTAAAGGATCTAGCTAATCTTACCGATCCTACAGTAGGTCCATAGTTGACTCGAGTGACCCGTGCAACCTTAGCAGTCAAACAGTAAAAATAAGCCCACAAGCCCATGTAATTTGCCCATGTGGGCCCACACGCCCGTGTGGCCCACAAGGCCCAAAATGGCCTTAACCGTGTAGATCACACGGCTTGGCCTAATATTCCCAATGCCCGTGTGGGGCCAACATGCTTGTAGGGCTCACATGGCCCAATTCAGCCCAGTCCATGAATCGCACATGGCCTACTTTGTCAATCACACGCCTATGTCTGATCACACGGCCTACCACACAGGCGGCCACACGCCCGTGTGGTGTCGATAGTCTCACTTTTCAGCTTATCGCCGATTTTCATTTGCAGAGTTGTCTTTATACACTTGGTTCCGATTTTTTACAAAAGCACTCCTGAGCACCCAAGACCTATCAATTGACCAGTATAACACTTTATTATACTCCTTAATCAATAACCAATTAACTAAAATCAGAAGACATAATTCTAACACCTTAACCAAACTCTTACCTTACGAACACCGAACTTTTCCCTCTATAATTCGGCACCAATACAACCTTTCGCTCTAGACTTTCGGCTGTCATCACAATTAACAAAGATTTCCCAATTACCAACTTAAAAGCCGAATATTAAAACACACTTATTAATTGTAAAATAACGATTTAATCAAGGCCCAATACCGAGGGCGGTTTAATAAGCATGATCCACTTACCAACGACAACTCTGTCCTTAACGCTCCAACCTTAGCAGCAGCACAAACTGATCACTGCCTTTCGCCTACCATAAGTAACAACAATCTCCTTAGTTACCAACTAAGAATCAATCAACATGCGGCGAAAACACTACTTACCAAACGTACAAAAGTAAAACAGAAAAGCCAAGTTGCGGCATGTAAAAGAGTTTAGAGAAAGAATGGATTAATGGAGAAGCCAACGCAGTAGAAGAAGGAAGTTTATCAGCAAGCAATCGGCAGCAAATAAAAGGAGAAGAAAAGAAAAGCCAGAAGAGCAAGTCGACAGCAGTGAAGCAGGAAAAAGAACGGCAGAGAAAATGGATTCAAAAATTTCAAAAGGGGTAGAAAGGTCGAAATTTGAGAAAATAAAAATTGAAATTTTGAGAAGAAGAGACCAGGTTCGGCACAACTTTGATAACTTCCCTTAATCCTCTCCTCAAAATCGTCACTACCAACCCACCACAAACTCCTCAACAGTCGAATTCCACTCTCCTACAAGCACTATAGTATTTCGGTTAAACTAAAATACTTACACGGCACAGGCAACAAAATTAATCCCTCGCTCGCACCAAGACTCGAACTCTAGACCTCCAACTTATTTACACTTCACTTAACTACCAGACCAGCAGGCCAATTCTGATATGTTTTTACACACTTTTCCTTATAAGCTTACTGGCCAAAGATAGGGGTTTACTAAATTAAAAGCAAAATTTTGCCCAAGCTAAGACTTGAACCCAAGACTTCTCAGACATTTCCAGAACACTTAACCACTGAAGCAGATACAAATTTTTGTCACAAACATACGAGAATAATTATAAGGGATTTTTGGGGCGTTATAGAGTTACACGGCATGTTTATATGGCCGTGCTCCTGCTTCACACAGGCATGTGCCTCTGTCACACGGCCGTGTGCTACCCTTCACACAAGCGTTTGGACCCCCACATGGCCTGGATTGCTGCTTGGATCAACAAAAAAGCTCTTGTAAGCTCAATTAAGGTTCGAATCTAATCATGTATCATAATGAGAATGTGTTTATGACATCTTTGATTGATAGATTTATGATCTATCTGACGATAATTACTCTGGCAACAAATGCGTCATTTTGTAGCTCTGATCCACTGATTGAGTCAGGGGAGGGGTGTTACAATTTTCTTGCCATGACTTGAAGTTCGTGTCATCTAACATGTGAATATAATCAATGCATGCAGTGATGTTGGCAAGTATAATAATATATGAATCAAGAAAAACAAGCTTACATATGACTTCAAGTATAAACCAAAATAATAAATTCGAATAATGGTAAACCACATATCAAGATATCGAGCACTCCATTAATATTTCATCTTTGAACAAACGATTAACTTGTAAGTGATATCACAAGTAAAACCGAACATCATCACAGGCTTATTGCCATAGTTGCATATATAATTTTGTTAAATATTAATCTTCCTTTGAGCCAATCAATATTAATATCATTTAAATTACATGCAAATAACCTTTTTTTCTTACCGAACAACTTTTAATACTTTAAAACAAAATAATTTCATAACAAAAATTTTAAAAATTTATTATTTCAGTTAAATCATTTTAATATATATAATATATAAAAACATGTGAATATTCATTCTTCAATTCTTAGTCACTTGCCCTTGGGAATATTTCAATGCCGCAATTTCAATAAATCCTCAATAAGAATCAAAATACGAACCTTGCCAATCAATTCGAGAATACAAGTAATATGTTGTTAATTTTGGAATTCAAATCTTTGGAATATATATACAAAGAATTATAATCACGCGTTTAATCTATATTCACAAAACCCTAAAATTGAATACATAAGGAATCAAAACAAAAACTTCAATATAAACCCAAAAGTTTCGGTATTTAACCAAAATGCCAAATAAAAAATAAAATAAAAAACCACAAAATCTTAATAAATCAATCCATTTTTAATGATTTGACATAATGTGATTTGAATGCTACTCTTTAGTACGGTACAACTCTGATGTAAATCATATAATAAAAAATAGATGGGAAAATATACCTAAATTTGTAACGCCCTGAATTTGGGCCTAGTAGAGTTGGACTCATTGGGCCTTGGGCGTGGGAGCGTTTAAAATTTTTGAGAATAAGAGAACGGCAGTAATGCAAGTTGGACCTATTAGGTGAGTGATTTTGGAAGGTTTGGGGGCTTTCATGAAGTCCCGGGATCAAACCTGGGCTTTAGGAAAAAATTTGGTTTTAGGTGAGTAAAACCCTGGGAGTTAGTAAGTAGGCTTTAAGAATAAAATATGGAGAAAAATGACACAAAAAGGAGTTCTGGTCTAGTGGCAAATGGCGCCACATGGGAGACAAGGAGGTGACGTCACACAAGGAAGCAAAGGGTCCAAGGTTTAAGTCTTGGCGCTTGCATTTCAACTTAATTTTTTTTTTAAAGGAACCTAGACTTTGGCCATAGACTTATATTTAGTTGCGCATGTTTTAAGATAACAAGGAGCTAGTTGGTAAAGTGGCTAGCGGCGGGGATTATGTTACAAGGGAGCTTGAGTTCGAATCCCATTGCAAGCAAAAAGGGGATATTTAGTTTGCTAAGTTAGGGCGGCAAGTATTTGAGATGGAATTAAACTCTGCTGAAGGTAGGATCCCAGGTGAGAAGCTGGCTTTAAATAGAGCAATCTATGAGGAGAGTAAGGATACCTTGGTGGGCGTTTTGGCATAGGAGTGCTCGGAGCGTGGATTAGCAGCTTCATATTCCTATCAGGTGTGTATTTCGCACTACTCTAGCTGTAGAGCGGCAAATGCCAAAATACCGGTCACACGGCAATGGTAGCCACACGAGCGTGCGAGCGCACGTGTGGGGGCTTCGACGCGATAGTTGAGGCCATCATGAGTGTTCTTATGGGTTAAGCTGTTTGGGCCTTAATAGGCAATGTGGGGCCGTGGGCCCATAGGAATAATTTGTATGATTGTGTAGTAGATAGTGAACTGGTCTATGTGAATCTCATATCTGTGGCTAGATTAGAGCTAAATGGGCCACACGAACGTGTAGGTCCATTTGGGCCGAGAATGGGCTATAGGCCCATTAGCATCATTATCTCTGTTTGGAATTCCTTAGTTTACAAAATTACTGAAATATCCTTGGTTTACAAAATTATCGAAATACCCTTGGTTTACAAAATTACTGACATACCCCCAGACTACAAAATTATTGAAATACCCATGATTTACAAAATTACTGAAATACCCCTAGTTTATAAAATTACCGAAATATCCTAGTTTGTAAAATTACTGAAATACCCCTATTTTGCAAAATTACTAAAATACCCTCAGTTTGTAAAATTACTGAAATACCCCCGATTTATGAAATTATCGAAATACCCTCGGCTTTTAAAATTACCGAAATACCCCTAATTTGTAAAATTACTGAAATACCCTCAATGGGTAAAATTACCGTGTAACACCTCTTACCCGAGACCGTTGCCGGAGTCGAGCATGAGGCATTACTAGACTTAACTACTAGTTCGGGCAAAAAAATTTAAACTGTCCATCTACGTCATGTTGGTTAAATTGACTATAACTCGAGTTACAAAACGCAAAATTTAGATTCGTAAATTTTCCTTGAAACTAGACTCATATATCTTCTAATTATAATTTTTCCAGAATTTTTCATATGGCCAATTAGTACAGTTTATTCAGTAAAGTTTCCCCTGTTTCACTATTCAATTATTCTGACCTATGTTTACAAAAGCTCAGTTATCTTATTGTACAGAGTTCAAATAATTTTCTCGTTTATTCCAATAAAAATAGACTCATTAAGGATTCTAAACATATAAACTATGCTCCATGATTATTTGTTTACAATTTTTAATAATTTTTCCAAGACAGAATAGGGGATCACGAAGTCATTCAGAACCAGTCTCACTAAAATTTAAAAATCTCATAATATAAAATTCCTTTGCCTACTATGTTTCTTTCATATAAAAACAGGTACAATAAGCTTTAATTATATATCTTATTCACTTTCTAATTCCATTTCTCATATTTTTGGTGATTTGTCAAAATCACGTCACTACTGTTAACCAAAAACTGTTTCATTGCAAAATATGGTTAACTAGTTTATAACATCCTTACTCCATTTCATTTAAACTCTATACATTAACCATACTTATATATATACTAAAACCAAATCAACCAAAACCACAACCAAACATAATCATCAAGACAAAATATAAATTCCAAGATTAACAAGATGGACAAGCCATTTTCGCATGGCTTATACAAATATATACATCATATTCAAAATAAACTCAAAAGAGTAATATAGCCTACACATGCCATAGTTCTAAAAGTTCAACTTATAAAAAGGGTACCAAAGATAGTTGATAGTGTGATTGACTTTGACGATGATCCCTGAGCTCGTACGTCAACTTCAAAATCTATAAAATAGTCAAATGATCACACACAGTAAGCTAACATAGCTTAGTAAGTTATAAGCAATTGTAAAACATACAATTTAACATTATACAATTTAAATCAATTTAATATGATTATCAACGAAACTCATAAACATAAGTATGAATCATGCCACCTTTCATTAACTATCATATTTAGTAATCTCAATACCGAATACCTATGCATCATTATTCCATCTCAAGCAAACTCAAAAATTTATAATCACAACTCATTTCTTTAGTTTCTTAAACAAGAATAACTTACCTCTTTAGTACTAAATTTATCCAACTGTTGTGAATCACTTACCTGTTTATTTCATCTCATTTATCACAATTCACTAGTTGATATCCTTGGAGGATCCGTAAACCCACACACTTAGTGCAAACCATGTAACGTATTACACACTTACTGCCGTTACTTTGATAAAGGGCACACGTAGTGCCATTTACTTGTAATGTATCGCACACTTAGTGCCATTACTTGTAATGTATCGCACACTTAGTGCCATTACTTATTTTCCGCACACTTAGTGCCAGACGACCGATTTCGCACACACAGTGCTCGGTATTTAAGCTCGCACACATAGTGCCCATTAACCGATCTTTTCTTCATTCATATAAACACATATGATTTCATTTTCATTCGTATATACACATATATGTACATGTTCAAAACAACTTATTCTTCCTATAAATTACCATCACATTCGGCCATACTCAATAAACATGTATACTACATATTCAAATACATCCATCACCCATTACAAATTTCACATTTAACTACCTCTTAATCTATATGTACTCATTCAACTCAAATAAATCAATGCTTATATATAAATCAATCTTATATTCGGCTAGCATATAACTTATCAAATGTCACATTCGGCCTTAAGTAATTTAACATGCTTATTTCTAGTTAACATATGCACCTTAATATAGATTAAAATTCAATTCATCCTAATTGCTTAAAAACTTACCTCAGAAATCGACGGCTTAGGTTTCCCGGCTATTCATTCAACTTTGTTTGACCCCGATCCAATCCCGATTCTTTTTGTTCTTGATCTAAATAATTTCAAATTAAGCTTATTCAAATATATTTTCATTCAATTTAATACAAAAACACATAAATGGGAAAATTACACTTTTACCCCTGACATTTACAATTTTTACAATTTACTCCCTATTGCATAAAACACAAATTACTCAAAATTTGGCCACACTCCTTAGGGCCGAATCTTCATTAACTTAATACAAGCTCATACAATTTATTTATTTCACATTTTAGCCCTTCAAAAATTTCTTTTTGCAATTAATTCCAAATCACTCAATTTCATCAAAAATTCAAGAACAAAACTTGTTAATCTAACACTTATAATCAATATTTCATCATCAAACTACAAAAGCAACAAGCTTCCTTCAATGGAAATTCACAAAATACACAACCAATTCAAAAATTCAAGCATGGGCTAGCTAAATCACATAGCAACGATCTCAAAAACATAAAAATTATCAAAAACCGAGCTCAAATCACTTACCTATTGAGCTTGTAAAGGCCGAATATTACAAAGCTTCTTCTCCCTATTCTTTTCTCTTAGTTTCAGCCAAGCACCATGAAAAAGATGAACACTTTCATCTTTTATTAAAATATATTATATTTTATCACTTAAATTATAACATAATAATAAAACATAATAAAAAAAAATTACAATCACTATTACATGCAAATGATGGCCGGCCACTATGTTCATTTTTTTGTCAAATTGCTACTTTGAACCTCCAATTTATAAAAGCCATCATCAATTCAGTACTTACACATTTAACCACCAAATTTTCTTTTTATGCAATTAAGCCCTTTTTCACAATTAAGCACCAAAACGATCAAATTTTAATACGAAATTCCCACACACACCAATTCACACATAATAAGCATAGAAAGTAATATTAAAATATTTTTCCAACTCAGATTCGGGGTCACGAAACCACCATTCCGATTAGGGTCAAAATCGGGCTGTTACAAACCGAGATGCCCTTACGGGGCGAAATGATCGTTTTACCCCTAACCGATCAAACGAACGTTGTAACATCCTAAAATTTAGAATTTTATGTGTTGCATTATATCTTGCGTGAGGCTAGTTAAATTATTAATTGAGTATGTTTTAAGGTCCTATGAAGGCTCAGGGTTTAATTGGGCCTTAGTAAAAATTTAGTGTTTTAGCACTTTAAGGAGAGATAATAAGTGGCATCTATGCTTATGGAAATAAATGAGTAAATTGCTAGCATAAATGAGCATATGGTAAAGAGGATGTGGCGTCACATGAAGGGCTTTAGGGGAAAAGGTTTGAAACCCACTTGATGCAAAATTTTGACTATTTGTTTTTGTGTTCCTTCCTTAAGTGTCGGTCATGGTGGTATTTAAGGCAAGGAATACTTTTTAATTATGGTATGGTGGCTAAGGAAATATGGTAAGGAGAAGGATAAGGGATAATGAAGGAAAGAATCGAAAGAAAATGCAAGAGAAGGGAGCATGTTGGCCTTTTTCATGGGTGATGTTTTGGAAAGTGTTTATGGTCAACACTTATACTTTTGGCAAAGCAATACACGGTTTGGGAGGGGTCTTGGAGGAAATGAATTTTTCTTTAGTCTTTTGGTAGAATTTTGGTACTTGTTAGGCCAAACTTCTTTTAGCATTTTTGTGTTCTTTTCTCCAACTTCTTCTCTCATTGTCGAAACTTCAAGCCAATAGTGAGTATTATTTTCTTCCTTTCTTTCTTGTCTTGCCGAAATCACCTAGCCTTGTGACCAATTATTTCACTCATTTTCCTTTGGAAAATCGAACCTAGTTGAGCATTCCTTCTCCATCTTTCTTTTCTTTTTCACAAAATTCTCCAACCCTTCTTTCTTCTTCTCTAATCCATACTCTCATAGCCGAATTTTCTTGCTCATTTTTCCTCCATAGCCGAACCTTAGAACCCTTCACCCCTTCATTATTATTTCTTTCTCATTCGTGTTGGCACTTACTCCTTTGATCAATCGGTAAGTGGTTCTATTCTATCATTTTATTTTTCTTTTTCCTAGCCGAATGTGTGTTTATCAACATTCGAATATTCACTTTGTTCCAACTGAAATATCTTCCTTTCATAATCCTTTACAATGTGATCACCTTCTAATGTAGAGTTATAGTGGAAGGCCGAATCTTTGACTAATCCGTAGCCATTGTACAATCATTGGGAATCGGTTTTATAATCATTAAGGTAAGGGATCCATTATGGTTATTTTTAGATCTTTTTCGTTGACCGATTATTTTGCTAAGCGGGATAGTGGTTGTGTTTAATAGTTTATTTTTAGGGACTAAATTGCTCGATCTATCTACTTGCTGATTCTACGAAAATAGAGGTAAGCTGAGCCCTTTTTCCTTAGACAATCAATATATATATCGTAATATCGTTTTGACTAAGATTTTATCCGATGGAGGCTAACGGTATCGACTTGAAAGGGAAAGCGAGTGGAGAACACAAAAGGAGCAGAATTGTGATTCCCACTCCTAAGTTCAAGCGAAGGGCGGTATCGGCAGTTCGGGATTTTCCACTGGGTTGTGGACCATCATCCGGGGAGAAACGACAACTCGTGGTCGTCCACAATTTCGAGAGTGTCGACGATCAAGATAGTTTAATCTTTACCGTAATCAGGTGTGTAATCTGACACCGTAATTCCATAGAATTATGTTTTGGTAAACATGTTTGATGGTAGATTGATATTATACGACTAAAAATCATAAAATTGGCGTAAAATGAGAAATTGGCTTAAAAGTACATTATTTTTGAAAATCTGTCGAAATTGTTACTAAATTGTAAGAATTACGAAAATGCCCTTACGGGCCAAATTACGGAAATGCCCCTAAAGGGCCAATTTGCTAGAATGCCTTAATGGGCCGAATTATTATTTCTTAAATAGGCTGAATCATTGAAATAAATAACTTGTTAAATGGTTGCTATTTATATGTGAACATCTATTTATGTATGTTGCATTTTCATATATTGGATGGGTTGGGAAAATGTTGAAGAGAAGTGTAGTATGGTGGCATTGCCACAATAAACTATTTACTATAATGTTTACACATGATATCGGTGGTTTGACCACAATAAAATATTATAAATGGCAAATTGCCTGCGTTTTGGTGTGATTGCGGGGTGGGTTGACTTGATCCCCACAGGTGTGATGGTTGGTACGGTGGTGTGTTGGATGGATGGGTTGGGTTGCGTACATTGCTTATATATATATTCTGTTATGTAAATGGGCTTAAGCCCAAGATATTGAAATATGGGCTCAGGCCCAAGTTATTGCTTAACGGATTCAGGCCCAGTGGACAGCGGTAAGGGGATTATACACTGAGTTCTACTAACTCACCCCGTTTCCTTAACCCTTGCAGGTAATGCTCAGTGACGTGGACTTGGGCCATGGATGACTCGGTGGGGGTCATACTTCAGAAATGGTTTTTATGGACTTTAGATTTTTATTTCGTTCACTTATTACTTTTACTATTTTGAGTTTTATGATGTAATAAGGCCTCTGGATTATTTTATTTTTTGTTTATTGTTTGACGTGCCTATATTTTGCTCAAATTACTTTAAATGGGATTTTTCTAGAAACTTAAATAAAGATTTTTTCTAAAATGGATTCACAAATGGATTTCATAATAAACTTTTACAAATGTTTTAACTCGGAAATTTTCTCTCGAATTTTCATCAATATTTTCAAAAGTCACGATGTGTAAAATCACTACTTCAAATTTATCGATTTATCAATCAATCTTCGAAGTTAGTAATATTTTATCAAATATTTCAAGCCAAATGTATTTTCTTGATTTTAACAAATCAATACCTATTTATGTACGAATAAAAAGGATTTAACATGTTTTTTTTCTCATGTGACATGTCAGATCCGGTCATAATGCATGGGCCGGGTTTGGGGTGTTACATTTTATGGTATCAGAGCCCGATTTCAAAACTCAGCTGTGGTTTGGGTTTCAAAAACATTTTCCAAAGCTGTTTGAATTTTAAGTTAAAAATACATGTTTTAAAGGAAGTATGGCACCACGGGAATCCGGCACCAAGTGAAGTAAGTATATGTTTTATGATTATGATTATTGTGGTATGACTGTAGAAACACTCTAGAACTTTTAGTTTTAGGAGTCGAAACTATAGAGACTGAGACTATAGGATGCGTTTTGCGAAAACGACTTTACTTCCTATACTTCATAAAATATTGTTTAATAAACACTGAAATAGCATACTAATTCATAAGACTTTTAATCAGATTAAATTGAATTAGCAAATATGAGCGCTAGAGGATGTGGACGCGGTAGACGTGGCCGTGGTTGAGGCCGAGGCACTAGAGTTGTATCTGAGGCGTCGGGACATATGCTTGAAATGGACGCCCCTGCGTCACCTGTGACTGAAGCTGGGTCACATGATCGTACGAGAGAGGACGACGCTCTGTCCCAAGCAATGTTGCGAGTTCTGGAAAGGCTTGCTAGGGCAAAAACTGGGTTAGGAGCTCGTGGGTTAATATCGGAGCAACTTAGATCGAATAGAGCTGAGGTTTTTAAGGGTATCTCAAGTGTGGCCCCAAATGTAGCGGAGTACTGGCTTGAGGCGGTGGACCAGATCATGGACGATTTATATTGCACCGCCGAGCAGAAATTGAAAGAAGTGGTGTTTTTGCTGAGAGACGAGGCGTATCAATGGTGGCTCACTGTTCGGGAAGGCACTCAGGCCGATCGTATTACCTGGGATTTCTTTAAGACGACATTCCAGGGAAAGTATGTCGGGGCTAGCTATGTGGATGCCCGAAGGAAGGAATTCCTGAATTTGGTCCAAGGAGGTAAGTCTGTGGTAGCATACGAGGCAGAATTTCTGCATCTGAGTCGGTATGCCCGAGGAATAGTATCGACTGGCTACGAACGCTGTGTACGTTTTGAGGACGGGTTGCGTGATAAGTTACGGGTACTGATAGCCCCACAAAAGGAGAGGAATTTTGCCACACTGGTGGAGAAAGCCAAGATAACTGAAGAGGCTAAACACTCGGAACGGCAAAATTGAGACAAGGATAGGGGCAAGAGCAAGAGAGACTCTAGGTACTCAGGTCCTACTAGAGGTTTTCAGAAGAGGCCCAGGAATGGGGAGTCAGCTCGAGCGAGAGTACCAGCTGTTACTAATCAGTTACAGCCATGTGTGGATTGTGGAAAACTTCACCTGGGTGAATGCTGGAGGAGAATCGGTGGTTGTTACAGATGTGGTTCCAAAGATCATCGGTTTAGAGATTGCCCTCGACAGCTTGCTCAGATTTAGGATGTTCGTAATGATGTTGCACAGTAAGCTAGAGGCACTCAGCTTTCGTCGAGAGGCCGTGGGTTAGGTCGAGGTGGTAATGGCGTAGGACGAGGTCAGGGTACACCGGGTAGAGGTACCGGTAATAGGGGTAACGCGAAGGCGAGACAGCCAAGTTTGGTTTACGCGGTCAGACATCGAGAGGATGGTGATGCACCTGATGTAATAACCGGTACGTTCTTCATATCTGATGTACCTATCATTGCTTTGATAGATATTGGATCCACCCATTCGTATGTTGCTTGTGCTGTGTCTGGAACCTTGAACATTAGATCTTAGGTTACTGCTAGAGAAACAACTGTAATTATCCCTCTAAGACAGTCGATGGTAGTAAATAAGTTGTTTAAGGATGTGCGCTTAGAAATTCAGGGGGAAATATTTCTGGCAGATTTGATGGAACTGCCATTCGGCGAGTTCGACCTTATTTTGGGCATGGACTGGTTGGTTAAACACCGTGCGAACTTGGATTGTGCTGCAAAGAAGATGATACTAAGAACATTGGAGGATAAGGAAATGATGATGATAGGTGAAAGAAGAAACTATCTGTCTAATGTGGTACCTGCTTTAATGGTAGAAAAGTTGGTGCAAAAGGGGTATGGAGCGTTCATAGCCTTTATTAGTGCTTTGGATTCCAAAGAGTTGTCTGTTGAGAGTGTTAGAACGGTGAAAGAGTTTTCGAACATTTTTCCTGAGGAGCTTCTAGGATTGCCTCCGGATCGGGAGGTAGATTTTGGCATTGAGTTGTTGCCAGGAACGGTTCCGGTGTCCATTGCTCCGTATAAAATGGCACCAAAGGAGTTAACGAAGCTTAAAGCTCAGATTCATGAGTTGTTGGATCGTGGATTCATTTGACCGAGTGTGTCACCGTGGAGAGTGCCGGTCTTGTTTGTTAAGAAGAAGGATGGGTTGATGCGTATGTGCATCGATTATAGGCAGTTGAATAAGTTGACGATCAAGAATAGGTATCTGTTGCCGAGGATCAATGATCTATTCGATCAGTTGCGAGGAGCTTCGATTTTCTTGAAGATAGATTTGAGATCGGGTTATCACCAACTTAAAGTCAAGAAGGCGGATATTCATAAGACTGCGTTCCTAACTTGTTATGGGCATTACGAGTTCTTGATGATGCCGTTTGGGTTGACTAATGCACCAGCTGCATTTATGGACATGATAAACCGGGTCTTCCAACCTTATTTAGATCGGTTTGTAGTGGTGTTCATAGATGGCATCTTGGTGTACTCGAAGAATGAAGAAGAACATGATTCACATCTGCGGGTAGTATTGCAGATATTAAGGGAGAAGCAACTGTTTGCCAAATTCAATAAGTGTGAATTTTGGCTGAGGGAAGTGACCTTTTTGGGGCATGTTGTATCTGCCGAAGGAATTAGAGTTGATCCCCAAAAGGTCAAGGCTGTGCTGGATTGGAAGCCACCAAAGTCAGTGGCAGAAATTTGGAGTTTTCTAGGCTTGGCTGGGATTACAGGCATTTCGTTGATTATTGCACCCCTAACTAAGCTGTTGCATAAGGGAGTACCGTTTGTGTGGTCAGATAAGCAGCAAGAGAGCTTTGAGAAATTAAAGAAGATTCTAACAGAAGCGTCAGTATTGATTCAACCCGAGGCTAGAAAAAAGTTTATTGTTTATTGTGATGCGTCACACATGGGCTTGGGATGTGTGTTGATGCAAGGAAGAAAAATGGTGGCTTTTGCATCTCGTCAATTTAGGCCGCATGAGGTGAACTATCCTACGCATGATTTGGAGTTAGCTGCAGTGGTGTTTGCTCTCAAGATTTGGAGACACTATTTGTACGGCGAAAAGTCGATTATCTATACGGATCATAAGAGTCTGAAGTACCTCCTTACCCAGAAGGAGTTGAACTTAAGACAACGGAGGTGGATAGAACTGTTGAAAGATTACGACTTCTCAATCGAGAATCATCCAGGGAAGGCTAACGTAGTGGCAGATGCGTTGAATCGTAAGGTGATATAAGATTTAAGAGCGATGTTCACTCATCTCAGTCTTTATAAGGATGGTAGCCTGTTAGCCGAACTTCAGATGAATCATGTTTGGGTAAGCCAGATTAAGGAAAAGTAGTTGATAGACGAAGCGTTGGGTTCTCGACTTCAACAAGTGGAAGGTGGTGAGATAGGGGATTTTGGATTGAATAGTGACGGAGTATTGTGTTTCCATGAAAGAATTTGTATGCCTAAAGGTTCGAAATTGAGACAAATGATTCTGCGTGAGGCGCATAGTAGCCCATATGCTATGTACCCCGGGGGAAATAAGATGTACCAAGACCTCCGTGAGTAGTATTGGTGGCCAGGGTTGAGACGGGAAATTATTGATTTCGTTAGCAAGTGCTTAACATGTCAGCAAGTAAAGGCGGAACATCAATTGCCGTCGGGATTGCTTCAACCGGTGAAAATTCCATTATGGAAATAGGAAAGGATAACGATGGACTTTGTTAGTGGGTTACCCTTATCACCTACTAAGAAAGATTCTGTTTGGGTAATAGTAGATCGATTGACGAAGATTGCTCATTTCCTACCTGTTCGTACGGGTTATTCATTGCAGAAGCTGGCCAAGTTGTATGTAGCAGAGATCGTGAGGTTACATAGGGTACCAGTGTCTATTATATCGGACAGGGACCCTAGGGTTACATCACAATTTTGGAAGGCTTTACATGAAGCTTTGGGAACAAGGTTAAATTTCAGCATGGCATTTCATCTGTAGACAGATGGCCAGTCGGAGAGAGTGATCCAGATTCTAAAAGATATGTTAAGAGGCTGTGTGATCGACTTCAGGGGTAGTTGGGAGGATTTCCTACCATTGGCAGAGTTTGCATACAACAACAAACTATCAATCCAAAGATCCGATGGCACCTACGAGGCGTTGTATGGTCGTGAGGTGTCGTACTCCTACTTGTTGGACTGAGCTGGGGGAACGACAGTTATTGGGTCCTGAGTTGATCTCAGAGATGGAGGATAAAGTAAAGGTAATTCGGGCACGATTAAAAGAAGCTTCGGATAGACAAAAATCGTACGCGGATCTGAAGTGTAAGGATATAAAGTTTGCGGTGGGAGATCAGGTCTTTCTAAAGGTCTCACCTTGGAAGAAGATCTTTAGATTTGGAAGTAAGGGCAAGTTGAGCCCTAGGTTCATCGGACCATACCGTGTATTGAAGCGTGTTGGGCCAGTGGCTTATCAGCTTGAGTTACCTCCGGAGTTAAGTCAGATACATGTGTATTCCATGTCTCTATGTTAAGGCGTTATCTTTCGGATCCATCTCAGGTTGTACCAGTGGAGGAAGTTGATTAAAACCTGATTTGTCTTTTGAAGAGGAGCCAGTACAAATATTAGATCGGGAAGTTAAGGTGCTGAGAAGGAAGTCGGTGCCGTTAGTCAAAGTATAATGGCGTAATCACGAATCGGAGGAAGCTACATGGGAGCCTGAGGACGCGAGTCGGCAGTAATATCCTCACCTCTTTTAATCAGGTAAATTTCGTGGACGAAATTTTCTTTAAGGGGGTAGAATTGTAACGTCCTAAAATTTAGAATTTTGTGTTGCATTATATCTTGCGTGAGGCTAGTTAAATTATTAATTGAGTATGTTTTAAGGTCCTATGAAGGCTCGTGGTTTAATTGGGCCTTAGTAAAAATTTGGTGTTTTAGCACTTTAAGGAGAGATAGTAAGTGACATCAATGCTTATGGAAATAAATGAGTAAATTGCTAGCATAAATGAGCATATGGTAAAGAGGAAGTGGCGTCACATGAAGGGCTTTAGGGGAAAAGGTTCGAATCCCACTTGATGCAAAATTTTGACTTTTTTTTTGTGTTCCTTCCCTAAGTGTCGGCCATGGTGGTATTTAAGGCAAGGAAGACTTTTTAATTATGGTATGGTGGCTAAGGAAATATGGTAAGGAGAAGGATAAGGGATAATGAAGGAAAGAATCAAAAGAAAATGCAAGAGAAGGGAGCATGTTGGCCATTTTCATGGGTGATGTTTTGGAAAGTGTTTATGGTCAACACTTATACTTTTGGCAAAGCAATACACGGTTTGGGAGGGGTCTTGGAGGAGCCGAATTTTTCTTTAGTCTTTTGGTAAAATTTTGGTGCTTGTTAGGCCAAACTTCTTTTAGCATTTTTGTATTCTTTTCTCCAACTTCTTCTCTCATCGTCGAAACTTCAAGCCAATAGTGAGTATTATTTTCTTCTTTTCTTTCTTGTCTTGCCGAAATCACCTAGCCTTGTGACCAATTATTTCACTCATTTTCCTTTGGAAAACTGAACCTAGTTGAGCGTTCCTTCTCCATCTTTCTTTTCTTTTTCACAAAATTCTCCAACCCTTCTTTCTTCTTCTCTAATCCATACTCTCATAGCCGAATTTTCTGGCTTATTTTTCCTCCATAGCCAAACCTTAAAACCCTTCACCGCTTCTTTATTATTTCTTTCTCATTCGTGTTGACACTCACTCCTTTGATCAATCAGTAAGTGGTTATATTCTATCATTTTATTTTTCTTTTTCCTAGCCGAATATGTGTTTATCAACATTCGGATATTCACTTTGTTCCAACCGAAATATCTTCCTTTCATAATCCTTTACAATGTGATCACCTACTAATGTAGAGTTATAGTGGAAGGCCGAATCTTTGACTCATCTGTAGCCATTGTACAATCGCTGGGAATCGGTTTTATAATCATTAAGGTAAGGGATTCATTATGGTTCTTTTTAGATCTTTTTTGTTGATCAGTTATTTTGCTAAGCGGGATAGTAGTTATGTTTAATCATTTATTTTTAGGGACTAAATCGCTCGATCTATCCACTTGCTGATTCTACGGAAATAGAGGTAAGCCGAGCCCTTTTTCCTTAGACAATCGATATATATATCGTAATATCATTTTGACTAAGATTTTATCCGATGGAGGCTAGGAGTACTGACTTGAAAGGGAAAGCGAGTGGAGAACACAAAAGGAGCAAAATTGCAATTCCCATTCCTAAGATCAAGCGAAGGAAGGTATCAGCGGTTTGGGATTTTCCACCGGGTTGTGGACCATCATCCCGAGAGAATCGAAAAATCGTGGTCGTCCACGATTTCGAGAGTGTCGATGATCAAGACAGTTTAATCATTACTGTAATTAGGTGTGTAATCTCACACCCTAATTCCGTAGAATTATGTTTTTGGTAAACATGTTTGATGGTAGATTGATATTATACGACTAAAAATTGTAAAAGTGGCATAAAATGAGAAATTGGCTTAAAAGTACATTATTTTTGAAAATCTGTCAAAATTGTTACTAAATTGTAAGAATTACGAAAATGCCCCTACGGGCTGAATTACGAAAATGCCCCTAATGGGCCGAATTATGATTGCTTAAATGGGCGGAATCATTGAAATAAATAACTTGTTAAATGGTTGCTATTTATATGTGAACATCTATTTATATATGTTGCATTTTCATATATTGCATGGGTTGGGAAAATGTTGAAGGGAAGTGTAGTCTGGTGGCATTGCCACAATAAACTATATACTATAATGTTTATACATGATACCGGTGGTTTGACCGCAATAAAATATTATAAATGGAAAATTGCCTGCATTTTGGTGTGATTGCGGAGTGGGTTGACTTGATCCCCACAGGTGTGATGGTTGGTACGGGGGTGTGTTGGATGGATGGGTTGGGTTGCATACATTGCTTATATATATATATTCTGTTATGTAAATAGGCTTAGGCCCAAGATATTGAAATATGGGCTCAGGCCCAAGTTATTGCTTAACGGATTCAGGCCCAGTGGACAGCGGTAAGGGGATTATACACTGAGTTCTAGTAACTCACCCCGTTTCCTTAACCCTTGTAGGTAATGCTCAGTGACGTGGACTTGGGCCATAGATGACTCGGTGGGGGCCATACTTCAGAAATGGTTTTTATGGACTTTAGATTTTTATTTCGCTCACTTATTACTTTTACTATTTTGAGTTTTATGATGTAATAAGGCCTCTGGATTATTTTATTTTTTGTTTATTGTTTGACGAGCCTATATTTTGCTCAAATTACTTTAAATAGGATTTTTCTAGAAACTTAAATAAATATTTTTCTAAAATGGATTCACAAATGGATTTCATAATAAACTTTTACAAATGTTTTAACTCGGCAATTTTCTCTCGAATTTTCATCAATATTTTCAAAAGTCACGATGTGTAAAATCACTACTTCAAATTTATTGATTTATCAATCAATCTTCGAAGTTAGTAATATTTTATCAAATATTTCAAGTCAAACGTATTTTCTTTATTTTAACAAATCAATACCTATTTATGTACGAATAAAAAGGATTTAACATGTTTTTTTTTCTCATGTGACATGTTAGATCCTGTCATAACGCATAGGCCGGGTTTGGGGTGTTACAACCGTTGTACCCTCGGGGTAGTACTAGTGCTGTATGTGTTAATTGTATGATTGATTATGTTTGAGATGGACTACATACATGGATTAGTTATGAGTAGAATTATCAAATTACCCCTGTAGGGTATAGGGTAAAATGACTATTTTGCCCCCGAGGGTAAAAGACTGATTTTGGTGCCATGATTTGCCTGTGATTGTATGACTATGGTTTAACCAACTTGACTGTAGGCGTGTGTCTGATTTGCTGTTAATATGTGTTGAAATGACTGTTACTAAGCATGGCCATTTTGCATACACGTGTAATGATTGAGCATGACATACATGACATACTGCATTGGGTTGGGTTATGCTTATGGAGGAAGTACTGTACTGGTGGCTATGCCACGTTATATTGATTCAGTGGCTCTGCCACGATATACTGATTTTAGTGGTTCACCCACGTATACTGTTACTGGCAGCTTTGCTGCGTTGATACTGGCAGCTCGGCTACGATCTTGGTGTGTAGGGCTGGGTGGGTTGACTTGGTCCCCACAGGTGTGTAGGGTTGGTACGAGTGGTGTGATGGTTGGATTGGGTTGGGATGCATCCTCATACTGTTGCATATCTGTTTATGAGATCTGTCACTGTACTGGGCTTAGGCCACTTGTTCTGTTATGGGTTTGGACTAGGCCTAATTGATACTTTTATGGGCTGTGACCCAAATAATTTTGTAGTAGGCTTTGACCCACGTGTGCTCTGATCTGTATTGTATTTTCACTATTGAAAGGGGTTCGCCCGCATCGCTTAGATTTCTCGTCAGATATCTTGTCGTTACTCGTAAGGGGATTACAAACCGAGTTTTCATAAACTCACCCCCGCTTTAATCATGCGGTAATCCTCACTTTTAGACAGATCGTAGTCATGAGGACTCGGAGGTGACCACACGTTCGATTGGCTTTAAAGTTAACGACTTTATTTTATTTTAGTTTAATTTGTTGGGTTATAAATTTTGTAATAAGGCCTTAAGATTTCTGAACTTTAAGTTTTGGGATTTTATTGACTGTTTTATAAATGTTAGAAGTAGAGCACGATTTTTCAGAAATAACTACTGTTTTTCAAAATATTACGTTCCGCAACTGTTTTAAATTAAGCTTCCGCAACAAACAAGATCTTAAAGATATTAATGTTTTCCCAAGAATGATTTCTATAAACCACATTTTGAAAATAAGCAAACGTAATCTGAGGTTTTGAATAGCAGAAAGTTTTAAGTTGTATGAAGGGTTTCTAATGAAAGCATGGTTTTCGAAAAACTCTTCAATTTGACACGCCAGATTTGGGCCTAACTTCTAGGCCGAGTTTGGGGTGTTACAAAATTCATTGATATGTTAAAATCTTTAAGTTTTGTGGTTTTAATATTCTAAATTAGAGAAGGCGACTCTCTTTTTTAAAGATAAGATGTCAAAAAAGTTGCGTAAATGTAATTTGAAGATCATAACCCTAATATATAACTTTTGTACACTAACCTTAATTTCTAAGTAACTCAGCATCAATTAAATTTAAGTTACTAAAGTATTTATATATATTTGGCTCGTGTTTTATTTAATAATTGAAGTCCAATCATTTTTAACTATATTTGATCACTTTAATTTAGACTAACATTTTATGACAATAATAATAATATATAACTATTCTTATTATATATATGTGGAATCTATATTATCCAGGATAAGTATGATTGCATTATTGAAAAAACGTTTCAAAATTTAGAGAAAAGTTTTTAACCCTTTCAACAAGTAAAAAAAGGAAAAAAAAAAGTATTTGATATGCATTATATTTAAAAAAAAATGATAAATAAATAAATTCAATATGCCGTGTTTCACGTGGAGAATTTGAATGATTTTCATTTTCGAAATAATTACTTTTTAAAACATTCTGTACTTTAATAATTTATGATAGATTCTTCTCTACTGATGTGTTTATATCTGGGTCCTTAATTGCTTTTAATTTAGTCAATGTCTTTAGTTCAGTTTAGTTTATTGTTGAATTCATTTATAGTAAGTTTTATTATGAATTAGAAATAATCTCTTGTGCTACGTGGGTTGATTTTAAAAATATTTTATTTATATTTTATTGGAATTTTAATTTAATATTTTTTACTATTAGATTCATATTTTTAATATATTTGAATTCATCATATATATTTCATTGAATTTTATTATTATCATTGATAGTTGTTTCTACAATCAACCTTTTTGTTTATATATAATTGTATAATCATTATTATACTTTTCATCACGCTTTTACATACAAATTATAATTGTTAGGATAGTTACCATCCTCGGACCAAACCCATGAGGTCGTAGACTGAGCTTGCAACTCACTAGCCGAGCCTACTCCTCTATGATGTTATACGTGCATGAGAACGCGTAACATGAGTTCAACCTAGAGTAGGGTACATGTCTGTACACATGAAGACTACTTAGCCTGTCATCTCAATGAACAATACCCATATCATATAAATAGACAAACATCACCAAGAAAAAGGGACAGAGAGAAAAATACCTTAACAATTGGTGTAGTGAGCATGGAGAATTTATGATCTTCAAAACTTTAGTTTGCTAAAAATTGAAATGGCTCATCCCAATAAGAATTTTCCCATCAATTTTTTCGCAAGACAGCCTGGAGTCTCTAGTGTTGGTAATCGATCTAGAGAAACGAACTTATTTGCTAGTTGGTTTGCCGATTGACCAAAAAATTTAGGTAATTTGGCTCATGCAGGAGCTTCAGATTCTTTAGACCTAAACGTCTCCTTTAGTCAAGGGTTGTCATTTCCCTTCGACCAGGAGGCATCCCCACAACAATTTGTTGTTCTACAGGAGCAGTTGATGTTGATAGGGAAGTAAATGGTTGTGTAGAATGCTAGATTTGAGCAGTAACAGACGTTATAGCAAGAGTTGTTGAAGTAAAATGAAGAATTAAGAAAGAAGGTACAATTTGAAAATTTTTATCCAACAAGAGTTGTTGAAGCAAAATGAAGAATTGAGAAAGAAGGTATAGTTTGAAAATTTTTATCTCTATGGTAGTGGTGATATGCGTGAAGATGGTTCTGGGTTGCATGCAAAATCGTGGCAGAACGAGGTGGATGCTTTGTGTAGGGATGTTGGGGCTTTGCACCTAACTCCCAAAATATGGATTGGGTATTTTGTTCTAACAATCCGCTAGCTTCTGAAATTGCAACTATGAGCCTTTTGGCTGACTTTAAGGTCCCCAAGGAGATGTTTGAAGGGAGAAAGGACCCTAGAGCACATCTCATGCAGTATAATGATTACATGAATGTGTTGGGAGCTTCAGATGCTGTGAAGTGTAAAGCATTCTTAACAACCCTTAGAGGTAGTGCAAAAGACTCGTATTTATCCCTTCCACAAGGTTCTGTCCAAAGTTTTTCACAGCTAGGCTAGATGTTTTGGGGAGATTTCGAGCATATAGGACAATAATGAGTACTCCTATGGGTTTGATGTTTGTCAAATAAATAGAATGAGAGAACTTACAAGATTATATTAAACGCTTTCATGCGGCGACATTAAACACAAAAATCTGGAGGATTAGTCGGCCATCGATGCTTTCATTATAGGAGTTTTAAATGAGCACGTCCAATATTCTTTCATTGACAATAGACCATAGAGCTTAACAGATCTCTATGAGAGGGCTCACAAGTTCATCGAATCGGAAGAGATTAAAAGAGCAGCACGCGATACATTCCAAAGAGATTATAGACATTTGAGGAACAGAGAAGGAGTTCGCCCCCATCAAGGCTTCTCTTTTCAGAATCTACGTATAACACTCCTAAACCATATCCGTCGCCGGAACAGGATTACGGAGCATTACCAAAATTTACTGGACATTTATTGATAAATCATGTCAATGACTATTGATTCACTGAGAATCATCGTATAGTCCCTTAAATGGACTCTTAAGGCTCAAAATATACATTGAAATTGAGTCGAGACTAAATTGGGAATTTTAAAATTTTTCGAAGAAATTTTAAAAAAATTTTCATGTACAGGGGTCACATGCCCGTGTGGGTGGCCAAGTGACACAGGTCACACGGCCTTGTCCACAACCCGTGTAACTTGTGACTTGCAAAACATGAAGAAGTAATTTTCACATGGCCAAGACACACGCCCGTGTTCTAGGCCGTGTGGCACACACGGCTAAGACACACTCCCGTGTCTCTGCCCATGTGCTCAATCTTGAGCATTCTGTTTCTCAAATTTAAGGTGCAGGGGACACATGGCCAAACCACATGCCCATGTGCCAGGCCGTGTGTTACACACGGTCAAGACACACACCCGTGTGTCTACTCATGTGGGCGAAAATAAGCCATTTTAAGGCCACTTTTCTCACCTTTTACACAATTCAACCTGCACACAATACTTTCAAACAACATAATACCTCAATCAAGCAACCAATACAAGTCAAATATTAAGTTTTAAGTTTATTGTGTTATCATACTACTCATTTGCACAACTTATCGTCATTGACTACTATTAGTTATCAATAAATACATACACATAAACTAGCATTTATATATAAGTGCCATTCTCCACCATTTTACAAGTTTACTTTCTTTTCTTTCAATCCTATACATGCCATATAAACCATAAGTTGTAATACAAAATCTACGGGTGAAATCTGGATAGTTTGGCTTGATGTGTTGATCTGACCCTCCAAACTTTTGTTAATCTACATAGAACATTAAACACACAAGACTAAGCTGATGAAAGCTTAGTAAGTTCATAGGCTTAAAACATAAATCTTACCGAAAGACAACAACAATTCATTAAACAAGTGTTTCATTATAATTTCCTGCCATTCACAATTTCAAAAGATAAATTCACTTGATTGAGCTCAATAACAACTATTGGTTAGATTCCATCACTTTAATTCAATTAACACTTACCATTACTTGTCAAATTAGAGAACGTCTTATGGATTTTAGTACATCGTTTTCTTAATGCCATAGTCGAACTATGGTCTTACACATATATTATCTTGGCCTTGCCATGGTCTTGCACATATCACAATACCATAGCCCTGCTATGGTCTTTCACTTTATTACTATGCCAAAGCCCAACTATGGTCTTACACGTACACACATATACTACCATGGTCCAACCATGGTCTTACGTTCACAATGCCATAACCCAGTTATGGTCTTTTCACTGAAATGCCATAGCCCAGCTATGGTCCTACATTCCACACTTTACCATGGTCCAACTGTGGTCTTATCCATCAATTCATCACTGATAATAGAACGATCGTACTCAATCCTGCGTTCTACTCAATTTGAACTTTTGATTCGATTTTCATATTTTCATAATATTCATAATGCAATAGCATAATATAGAATAACACACTATATCATTCATATATTAACAATTAAACATACAAATTCGACCATATGAACTTACCTGGGCCAATTTGTAGAATACATAAAGATTCAGGGATTAGTCAGTAATTTTCTCTTTTTCACGTTTATCTTCGGATTCTCGATCTATATTGTAAAAATTTCCATTCATTAGCATCTAATTCAATTTTAGTTCACTTCACAATTTATACTCTTCAATTTTTGAAATTACACTTTTACCCTAAAATTTACAATTTTTACAATTTAGTTCCTGATAATTAATCCCTCAATTAAACTTATTATTCTCAATTAACACTTTATTCCATCATTCTAAGCTACAACACAACCTTTGAAAATTAGAATTTCAGCACCAAACCCTAATTCCTAATTTTTTTTACAGTTAGATCCTAAAAATCATTTCCTATTAAAATCACTTAATAAAATCATCATATAATGAAATTAAAGCTTCAAATCCATGATAATTCATCATAAAAATCCAGCACTCATTCATGGTAACTTTCAAAGTCACACATAAAATAAAAAATTAATGAATTCAATAGGTGGACCCAATTGTAAAAGTCACAAAAACATAAAACTTTCAAAGAAAAAGCAAGAATTGAACTCACATGATGAAAAACTATGAAAAACCAGCTTAGGGGGTCTACTATGGCGTTTTTAGCTGAAGAAATGAGGAAGAAATGTCTAGAAATTCAATTTAGTCCAACTTTAACTATTAATTTTTATTTGTTTTCCAATTTTTCCCCTTGTTCACATTGTTTCTTTGCTAATTTTCATTGTCCTTGCCATCCAGCCATTATCCTTTGGGTCTAATTGCTCTTTAAATCCCTCTTTTTAAATACTTATGCTATTTAATCACAATTTAAAAAATTTTGCTCTTTTTTCAGTTTAGTCCTTTTTAATTAATTAACTATAAAAAATTTAAAATTTTCTTACGAAACTTTAATACTAACTCAATTATACTCCATAAATATTTTTAGTTTAAGAAATAGAGGCCTCGATACCTTATTTTTGACCCAATTTACCTAATAATTCCTTATAATTCACAAAAATTCACTAGTTCAAAAATACTTCTAATGTCATATTCAACTCATAAATGTTAACTTATTTAAATTTTCAAACTCACTCGTCGGATTTAGTGATCTCAAATCACTGGTTCCAACACTATTGAAAATTAGGCTATTACACTACGAATACAATGTGGGGGACAACAGAAAGTACACTCACAGAATAAGTCATCCAGGACTTTCCAAAGATTCAAACCTGAACATGCAAGAAGGTACCCTCCTTATGGTAAATTTGAGACGTATACTTCTTTGAATGCTACACGTGTGTATATTCTTAGCTAAAAAGAGTCTGAGCATTTTGCCAACCCCTCCACCTATGAGGAATAATACGAGAAGATCGAACTTGAGGGAAAGATGTGCCTTTCATGAAGATGGGGGCAATAAGATTGAAGATTGTTCTTCCTTAAAGGACGCTATAAAAGAAGGAGTTAGGAAGGGTGAGTTGAAAGATTTTTTTGCTCAGTGTACTGATAAGCCAGAACAGAGTTCAAGGACTGAGGCTAAAGGTAAACAGAAGGTGAGAGGAACTATTCATGGGATAATTGGGATAGATAAAGATTGGGCAACTTCCAATGCAAAGAGAAAGGCTAATCTTAATAGTGCTATGTCTGTTAGTTCGCCAAAGAGATTTTGTCAGCAAGAAAAATAGAAGGTGGAGTTTAGCAATGAAGATGAACA
The DNA here is from genome assembly GCA_025503065.1 of Gossypium bickii. NCBI lineage: Eukaryota > Viridiplantae > Streptophyta > Magnoliopsida > Malvales > Malvaceae > Gossypium > Gossypium bickii. The sequence continues at coordinate 24,369,269 of CP106712.1, forward strand.
GCTAATTTGTAACGAAGAAGGGAATAATCCAATGGTTGTGTCAGCAGCTATTGTAGGTTTTAAAGTTAAATGAATATTGGTGGATAGTGGCAGCGTAGTTGAAGTGTTAACATGGGTGGCTTATAAAAGAATGAGGTTGAAGAAGCAGGCATTTAAAAGGACAAGCTCATCGTATGGCTTTCGCAAACCATCCTGTTAAGGTAAAAGGTTGCATTACTTTACCTATTACCTTGGGAGAAGGTAAGCATACTACAACAGAGTATATTCAGTTCTTTGTAGTTGATCACCCCATAGCGTACAACGCTACTTTTGGACATCCTATAATGAGAATGTCTAAGATGAAGATAGAAAAATCCTGCATGAAGATTAAGTTCCCTATAAGAATAGGGATAGGGTCCATGCAGTCTGAACAGCGAATAACCAAGCAGTGCCACATACTATTAGTGAAGCAAACACACGAATATGTATAGCAGGGATAGAGCTCATAGCAAACAAATCAGGAGAGTCAAACTTTGGATTTAGACAGTTTTAGATGCTAAGAGCGAGGAAAGAGTGAAAAAATCAGAAGCAGTAGAGGCCATGGAAACTTTTTAGTTGTTCTATGATGATTCAGACAAGGTGGTGAGAATTTTGTAGACGTTAGCAATGGAGGAAAGGGAAGATTTAGTTCAATGTTTAAGGGAAAATTCTGACATTTTTGCGTGGTCGACTGCGGACATGCTAAGGGTGGATCCTTAGGTAATCGTTCATCGATTAAATGTTCTTCCTAAGGCTAAGCCAGTTACATAGAAGAAACCAAAGTTTGCACCATAGGTTATTAAGACTGTGACGTAAGAGGTGCAAAAACTCTTGTCAGTTGGATTCATTAGATAGGTTGCATACCCAAACTAGGTTTTAAATGTGGTGATGGTGAAAAAAGCTAACGATAAATGGAGAATGTGCATTGACTTCACCAACCTCAACAAAGTTTTCCCTAAAGATATTTTTCCCTTACCATCAATTGATAAATTGGTTAACACATCTTTGGGGCATAACTTCATGAGCTTTGTGGATGCTTTCTCAAGGTATAATCAAATATCTATAGCCCAAGAGGATCAAGACAAGACAGTTTTTATTACCGAAGAGGGTTTATTTTGTTATCGTGTCATGCCCTCTGGTTTGAAGAATGCATGTCCAACTTACCAAAGGCTGGTGAATAGAATTTTTAGAGATTAGATTGGACGCAGTATGGAGGTTTATGTTGATAACATGTTTGTAAAGTTCTACCCTTTGCAAACATGTTCAAAATTTGTCTGAGGCATTTACAGTATTATGAGCTCATAACATGAAGTTGAATCTTGAAAAGTGTCCTTTTGGTGTTAAAGCTAGTAAATTTTTAGGTTTCATGGTTTCAGAGAGAGGTATAGAGGTCATGTGACGCCCCAAACCTGACGGGACGATCTGACCTAAATTTAAAACATCACATTAGCCATCGAGGTGACTCTCCATTTAAAAATTTACGAACCATATCGACAAACCTTACACACCACACATTTGCAGAATATTTCATATAGGAAATTAGACCTAAGTGCATGCTTTTTCTAAATTAATCATTTCACACACAATCAGAAGGTATAAGGCGTACATTAATACTCGACAGTCTACCTTAGCTACAAAAGTTTGTTAGTTCATTTAATTATCATCACATTAAGCAAGTAATAAAACCATCCAATCAAACAAGCAATTATAACATTCAACCCCCCCAAAAAAAAAAACAGTTTGTAATGTCTGTTTACAACCCGTTGAAAAATTTAGTTAAAATGTCTATGTCTAAGTCTAATTCTAGTATTAAACCGTTGGAACGACCCACATTACCTTCACTTTAGAGTTTAAAATCTCAACACACATACCCTAAAAATGTCTTGTGATGGATCACCGATTTGCCACCCTCCTCATTAACCTGGGAACTATTTGTCTGTAAGGTAAAGTAAGGGAGTGAGGTTAGGAAAGCTCAGTGAGTACACATGCATACAACACAAATATATACACACCAGACATGTTAGGATTTGAACATACTTACACAATTCATATATAACAAAATTTTCATTCACAACACAATCATATATTGGCAATCCGTGAATATGAAACATGTAAGTGTAGCACGTATGCTCATACTCTTCAAACACAGTCAAATTATATACTCATTAGATAAACAAATCTCCAAAACATACCACATGACTCATAAAGTTGTATGCTATCTGCATGTAAGTGTAGCACGTATGCTCATACTCTCCAAACACACCACACTATCTACAGTGAATGGAGCTATGTTCAACATTCCCATATCTCTCCAATGCTATCTCTGGGGCACAATGCCCAAGAGATAATAAAAGGGTGAGTACTCACAATCCTATGGCATACCAATGATATCCAACAGTTTCAAGTGTTCACATTGCCAACATATATATTTAATCATATTTTAGTACACAATATAATTGGCTCGCATTTTTGAGCTCGCACTTAGCATTTCACAATAATATAATTTTGCACTAATCAAAATTCGCAATATCATAAATCTCATTATTCACTTACGAGTTTGTGCATGCATAAATGTGCACTATCAATAAAGTTCACATGTTATAAAATCCATATTATAATATTTATTTTTATATCCGTTCGCAAGCATTACATAATCATATATGAATATGTATTACATATATATACGTACCTATTTAATGACCTTTGTCACGTCAAATTTTAACATACATTAAAAGTCTCGTAAATTTATATATTAGATAAAACCATACCCATAATTATATATATTATATAATAAGACATATGCATATATGTACATAGTAAGATCCATGAATATATATATGTATATTATATTGTATATATATAACACCAAAATCCATTAATATATTATATATAAAAATAAAGCCCATGTATATATATTATAGGTTCATGCATTTTGCAATATTAAAATCGCATAGTGTATATACTCAACAATTCAATCAAAATTGCAAGGATTTGCACAAGGAAGAGTTCACATACGATAAATGGGGCTCGCAAGCCACACTTCGACTCTCTAGATTTTGCAATTCATGCTAAATCATGGCATACAAATGCACTCACCTGTAGCTCGCCACGGTTCATCGAACTAGGCAACTTTTTTCTTGCCTTTATCCCAGTTTAAAGAGGCTCCACCAATGTTTTTAACTTCGCACAAAAATATACATAGTACTAAGCATTCAAAAACAATCCAACTTATCTCTTTGTGTTCATACAACGACTCTCCACTCACACATACTTATTTGGCTTTTTCCATACAATCTATTTCACTTAATTTCTTCTCTTTTTTAATTTAATTAAATCCTTAATTTCTACCTCCTAACCCCCTAACTTGTGCCTAATTATAGATCTAGGTCGATAATTCAACTCAATTTTACTATACACAACTTTTCTTGAGAACCACCGTTCATCCTCATTCTCAAAAGACAACCATTTAATTCATTCAATTACTTAAAGATTTTATTAAATAGAATTTGTAAACCACTTAATCTCATCAAAATATACTAAAAATTATTTTAAGAACACCTCTTAGCTCCTTATTTCTTCATTAACTATTTTTTTATGCAAAATATAGCTTTAAAACAATGGACCTTTAATTTTCTTGCTTAGATCTATGAAAATTCAAATTAAAAACACCTAATTAAAATTTAATACATAACAAAATAATAGATTTACCTTTAATTTGAAATCCTCCACGAATTTGCACCAATTGAGCAAAAAATGAGCTAAGTTTAGGTGAGAAATTGGAGAAGAAAGAATGATTTTCTTGCAAAATTGAAGGAATAGGTAGTGTTGAGATTCTAAGAAAATAAAAAATATGCATAAATTTTTTATAGAAAGTTTTCCAATCTAGATCTAACAAATTTTGAAAATGAAAAAAAGATGGAGATAACTTGGGTGGCAAGTGGCTTTTATGGCCAACCATTTTTTTTAAAATTGGGCTATTTGCCTTCTAAGTCCTCTCTTATTTCTTCCTTCTTCTAATAGCTCCATTTTAACTACTAGCCTTAATTTACACATTTAACCTCTACGTTAACCACTACTCCAAATTAGTCTCTATTATTTTTTGTTACTAATGCCCCGATTATTAATACCATAATTATTTAATTTAATTATTATTTTTACTATTATTAACTAATTATTTATTTTACCCTATTTAGTTCCTATGACACAAAATCTTATTTTTCTCTCAAACCCTTAATCTAATGTCCAATTCTACTAACCTGATTTTCGGGATGTGACAGGTCAACCTAGAAAAGATTCGTGTCATTTTAGATATGTCTCCCCCAAATACAATAAAAGATATACAACATTTAACAGGGATGGTGGTCGCACTTAATAGATTTATTTCTAGGATGGCTGATAAATGTTTGCCTTTCTTTAAAGTATTGCGAACTTCTTTTTCTTGGACCGAAGAGTGCCAGGTAGCTTTTGAAAAACTCAAGGTGTACCTCACATCCCCACCACTATTGATGTCACCTCGCGCAGGAGAAACTCTATATGTTTACTTGGCAACTTCAGAAGAGACGGTTGTAGCTGTTTTAATTAGGGTAGAAGGAGTCCGCCAGTTCCCAATTTACTATGTCAGTACAGTGTTGCAAAACATTGAGCAAAGGTATTCAAAAATTGAAAAGCTTATTTTGCTCTAATTGTTGCAACTCCTAAACTACGTCCCTACTTCCAAGCTCAAGAAGAATGAAAAAGTGGGGTATTGAGCTAGCTAGTGTGGAGTACGCCCCAAGAATGGCTATAAAGGGTCAAATTTTGGCCAACTTTATGGTGGAGTGTTCTTTTAAGAAATTCATTGATCTTACATGTAATTTCATGAACAGTTAATGGAATAAAATATGTTTGGTATTTGTGGTCTCCTATTAAATCTAATGACAGTTATATGTTTAGTTTACTATCTTTTGTGATAATTTATAACAAATACACATTTTACTCTAAAAATTTCTTTTTCCATTTGTTGCACGCAACATAGTAGTTAGTTCACCACATGGGGGTGTATATGTGATTGATAGTTCAAAAAGCTGGATAGTTTATGTTGATGGCTCCACAACAAAAACGGGGTAAATAGTAGGTGTACTCCTAGTTGACCCCAATAAAAATGAATGGCAATATGGACTATCGTTCAATTTTCAAACATCTAACAATGTCATGAATTATGAAGCCCTAATTTCAAGACTACAATTAGCTCGCCCGCTCGGGGCAAAAAAGCTGATTGTACATACAAATTGTAATACCCCTAACCCACCTTTGTCGTCGAGTTATGGTCACGGAACATTACTAAACAATTAAAACATTTACTTTCAACATAAGCAATTGTGCAAGCTAGCTATTATCATTCATTATTATATAGAAATCAGGGCACAATTACTTGATATTTCTATTTCATTAACTTGAACAACTGAGAATGAGAACTATTATGCAATACTAAACTTGGTTTTACACAAACTACACTCTTATTACTATTTATTCTCTCTTGCAAGTTAGAAGTTGGGTTCGTAGCAATACTATTCCAATTATTTGCATTAGTGCATTAGATTATACTCTACCTACTATCATTGATGATATTAGTAGAATGACCTACTTCACCTAATTTAAGTTCTCTACTTCATTTAAAACTAGGGCAAGAATACTCTTACAACCATTAAAACAAATTTGCGAGACCTTAAAAATAGTCTAAAAACAACAAGGGTTAAATTGAAATAATTTAGAAAGTTTAGGGAAATTTTCAAAAAAAACTTAGAAATAGGGGTCACACGGCTTTGTGACATGCCCAGGTCACGTGGCATTTGAAGTTGGGACACACTGTCGTGTCCTAGCTTGTGTCTCTACCCGTGTTACTCACTAACTTGGGTCACACAGTCGTGTCACAGGCTGTGTGCCAGACTGTAACATCCTAAAATTGGGGTTATTTGAGATTGAATTATTTCTCTTGTGTTTGAATTGCTGTGGTATTAATTATGGTGTGGTAAGACTTAATTAGGGGTCTTGAGTAGGCTCGGAGTAGTAGAAAAATATGTTATTAAGCTTTGAAGGTAGGGAGCCTTAGTAAGTAGGGGTTACAAAAATAAATGAGGGATTATTTGACACAGAAATGGCCTTGGAAAAGTGGCAAAATGGAGGCCACTTAAGAGCTGGAGATGACGCCACAGGGGGAGTAAGGGGAGCTTGTGTTCGAGTCGCAGAGTCCTCCTTTTTATTCTTTATTTTGGACGGCAATAGGGGGAGAGAATTTCTCAATTTTAAACTTCAGGATAATGATGATATTATGAAGGATTTTAATTGGAATATTATGGGATTAAGTTATAATAGTTGGCAGAGAGAATTTAGGCATTTGAATTATTCAAATTATTTTGAATTAATTCAAATGAGTGGCCAAGAGAATTTTTAGGAAGTGACCAAAGTTTGAACTCCTTGTTGATAGGAGTGGACGGCAAGGGGGAGAGTGCCGAAATTCTTGATTGGATTTCCTTCTTTTGCAATAGCCGAATTTTCCAAACTCTCTCATCTTCTATCTTTTCTTTTTTCCCTTTTCCATTCTCTCCAAAATCGAAAACTCCCATTAACATTTTTCTCTCCTTTTTGTTTTGCTGAAACATCAAAATCTCCCCTATTCTCTCCCTTGCCGAAACTCCATCTCCTTTTCCATTGTTTTTCTTTCTTTCCTTTAGCCGAATATACTCCTTGGCGTGTCGAAATTCCCCTCTTCTTTTAGCTTTCACCTTGGCCAAATACTAAGTGTGGTGTTGATCTCTTTGGATTTTCTTTTCCAGTCGGTTGGTGGAGGTAAGTGTGTTAGGCCGAATGCCTTTTCTTTGGTTCTCTTGTTCTTGTCGACTTCTAAAGGAGTAAGAGCCGATTTCGGCGCATGTTAGCAAGGGTGCTAATCACCTGCTTGAACCGATTTGTTGTAGGGTCCCCGGGATACTTGGAACAAGCGATCTAAGCCCTATTCTCCGGCAGTCGACCTTGGTAAGTAGTGGTAAGAATCTATTCTGGTAAGTTATTTCCTTAGTGATTGAGAAGCCGAAGGCTATTAACATGTGATTGTCGATTTAGGGAAGCAGAAGCACTTGGAGTGTGGTGGCTAATATTCAAAGGCAATTGGGGTAAGGTTTCGGGTTCACAAGGAACCCTTCTCAATTAATTTGGTTTGGCCGAATAGGCCATGGCACTGACCTAGTGGTTGGCCTAATATAGGAGCAGGAAGTCTAGGGTGCCGATCTGATTCTTCGGGACTTAGAACGACCGTTGGTGACAGGTGTGTACATACACGCTTTATAATTAATTAATGTACTAATGTTGTGTGCTAATCGAATCTATGTAGATTCGGATTTAATACCATGAATGGTATAAGCAAGGATTCAGGTAAGTCCTTGTTGATTATGAGTTATTTTATGATGCTTTTGGGAAGCATGGTATATTTGATATGCGTGGCATATGGCTGATGATAAATCTGATATATGTGATTAAATATATGTTGGCATGAATTCTGTTATATAATTATTTGATGTGGGTTGATGAGAGGAGGGGGCAGTGATATTTGTGTCGACGGACACCAGTGGTTTGGCACCACACGGGGTAGAGAAAGGCGTTTGGATGGCTAGGTTGGGTGCATGATTTAGTGCATGTTAATTGTTATAAATTGTGTATGATGTGCCATTAAACCGGGGGAAGGGTTACATACTGAGTCCTGGTGACTCACCTTCTCCTTTACTTTTTCAGGTGACACATAGATCACGGATGTGGAGCCGGAAGGACTCGAGGTGGCCATGCGGTGGACTTTGAGTTAAATGAACTTTAAATTTTAGTTTATTTTATTTTTATTATGGGTTGAATTTTAATCAAGTTGTAATAAGGCCTCCTAGAACTATTTTTATTATTGTTACATGCTTTGGATATTTTGTTAAGCTACTGAATTATATTAAAAACGGGATCACATGTTTTTCCAACCCGAACGTAAAATGTTTTAAAATGCCATCGGGCACATTTGAAATCTATAAGCAACCCTACTTAATAAATATTTTAAACAACACTAAAAATGGTTTTTAACAAGAGACTTAAAATGAAAGGTTTTTTGACAAAACTTAAATCGGTTTTAAAAGAATTTCCAAAATGTTTTCTCGATAACAAACCAAATTCGGTCGTAATGTTTGGGCCGGGTTTGGGCTGTTACAAAATTGGTATCAGAGCCAGGTTCAAAGCTCGACTGTGGAGACCCAAGGCCCAAAAATGTTGTGGTAGGCCTTTTTTTGAAGTATTTTTGGTTTTTGAAACAGCATGGCACCGAGTCTCCGGCACCAATCCGCCCAGGTAAGTACTTCTAACTTTTGTTTGAATTATTACTTGTAGAAAGGGTAGGAATGGAACGTAGAATAGTCTTATAGGAACTTGAACCCTAGGATTAGACTACTCAAACACAAAAACAAAACATAAGCTTTAATGAACTAAACCAACCTATGGCTAAGTCAACGAGCTAGGGTGTGGTAACCCCAGACGCATGTCTAGGATTGGATCCTAAGAGCTTGGTATTTAAGCAGCCCTAGCGACTCACCTCCTCTTCGCAGTATCCTACCTGGTGCGTAGCTTCGGTTCACCCTAACTTGTAGAGGCTCGGTGGTGTGGCAACCTCTCATGCGCATGTCTAGAAAGGTCTCGGTGGGAGCTTGGTATTTAAGCAATTCGCGTGACTCATCTCCTCTCCACTCGAATCCTCGCTCTGCACAGTGCGTAGCTTTGGTTCACCCTGACCAAGAGGGCTCGGTCATAGGCTAAACATAATGACTAAAACCCGAAAGGGAACTAGCCATGTTTTGAAAAAGAAGAAAACAACAAAACCCTAGTTTTTCAAAACTCTTAAAATCACTCTTTCAAATTTGGGAACAACCATCTTTACAACTTTTTCCCGAAAATTTGATTTGGAAAAAAAATTACAGAAATGCCCTTAGGGGTAAAACTACCAAAATGCCCTTGGTTCATAAAATATCAACTCAATGGTTTTGCCCAAAAAATTTCATTATTTTATAAATACCCAAAACTCTACATTGCAAATCACCAATAAAATACTTTGGTTTTAGAAAATTACGAAAATGCCCTCGACTTGCAAATTACCAAAATGACCCTAATTTTAAGATTTTTGCAGCAGCATCGTTTTAAAAGGGGAAACTCTCAAAAAGGAAACCTCAAAGTTCTACAACTACTAAAATATCCCTGATTTACTAAATTTACTAAATTTACAAAATTACCCTAATTGACAAAATTACCAAAATACCCCTGGTTTCCAAAATGATGCCATATCTTTAAATTTTCCAAATTTCCAGAAACACCCTCTAATTTTGGGAATTTCAAAATGACCTGCTTTATTAAAGTTTTGAAATCCCTCGGATTTTATTACGAAAATACCCCTGTAAGAAAATGACAAAAATACCCCTGGGATAGAAACGGAAAGAGATGTCCAAGGAGTGAATAAGTATGGAAAGTATTAGGGAATGGACGTACTCTTCTGTGTGAACTAGGATAGAGGACTTAAAACCTTGTCTGCTCGAAAGAATCCCTAATTAAACTTTCCCCATAAAATTTCTTCGCGGATAATCAAGTGGAACAAATACTAATACATAAAAATTTTCTTAATCAGATTAAAGCGCGGTAGTTAGAATGAGCTCTAGAGGACGTGGACGCCATGGACGCGGTAGGGGTAGGATGATCGTGTTAGAACCCGTCAGGTCGGGTCAGGGTTTTAAAAATGAAGTACCACCGCCACCACCACCTCCAACTTTTGGAGCTGAGGAACAGGATCAGACAGGGGGTGAGGCAGTGTCGCAAGCTGTGTTGCGAGTTCTCGAAATGGTGGCTGGGGCTAGTGGAGGAATGGGAGCTCAAAAATCTGTTCCTGAGCGACTCCGATCCAACGGAGCTGAGGTGTTCCGAGGTGTGTCGGGGGTGGCACCCAGTGCGGCGGAGTACTGGCTAGAATCGACCGAGAGAATCATGGACGATCTCGATCTGACAAATGAGGAGAAGCTGAAAGGAGCGGTATCGCTTCTAAAGGTTGAGGCGTACCAATGGTGGCTCACGGTTTGAGATGGTGCGACGGCAGACGATCTGACTTGGGATTACTTCAAAACTACTTATCAGAAGAAGTATGTGGGCACTAGCTACACTGATGCTCAGAGGAAAGTCTTTTTTGGGATTGGTACAAGGAAATAAGTCGGTATCTGAGTATGAGGCAGAGTTCTTAAGGCTGAGTCGATATGCTAGAGGCATCGTGTCAACTGATCATGATCGTTGTGTCCGTTTTGAGGATGGACTTAGGGATGAGTTAAGGTTGCTGATTGCTCCACAGCAGGAGCGGGAGTTTTCTGTCTTGGTAGAGAAGGCTAAGGTAGCCAAATGTGTCAAGGAGTCCGTGCGACAGAGTTACGGCAGGAACAACCAGAAAAGGGGATTTGGGTCATCTGGATCGGGTGGTAATAATGCACAGAAAAGGGCTAGGCAGAGTGGGCCAAATCAGACAGGGAGGCCCATGGCGACTAATCAGAGGCCAGCTCAGTGGAAAATTCCATTGGGGAGGTTGTTGGACCGGTGAGAGGGGTTGCTTTGAATGTGGATCGTTGGATCACCGTGTAAGGGATTGTCCTCGGAAGCTAGCTAAGAATCAGCCAGAGGGGCAGAATCGTACTCAGGATAGGAATGTGGGACCACAGAGGGGTCATGGTAATGGTAGAGGAGGCAATGGTCCTAACCGAGGTCACGGAATTCAGGGCAGAGGTGCAGGTAACATAGAGGCTAGGCAGCCTGGCTTAGTCTATGCAGCGAGGCGTCGCGAGGAGGGTGACGCACCGGACGTCATAACCGGTACGTTCCTAATTTTTGGTCTTCCATATGTTGCCTTAATTGATGTGGGTTCGACGCATTCATACGTTGCTAGTAGTGTGGTAGAGACTATGAACTTAGACTCTGAGACTTCTTCTAGGAAGATGACTGTAATTAGCCCTCTAGGTCACTCTGTAGTTGTAAACAAGCTATATAGAGAGGTACCCCTAGAACTCCAAGGGGTAGTGTTTGTGGCTGATCTGATGGAACTACCGTTTGGGGAGTTCGATTTGATCCTTGGAATGGACTGGTTGGTTAAGTATCAGGCGAGATTGGATTACGCTGCTAAGCGCATGGTTCTTAAGATGGCTGAAGGTGATGAAGTGGTCATGATAGGTGATAGAAGAGATTACCTATCCAACATGGTGTCTGCCTTGAAGGCTGAAAAAATGGTCAAGAAAGGTTGCGAGGCGTTTTTGGTTCGAATTTGTGCCTTGGAGGCTAAGGAATCAGCAGTGGAGAAGGTCCGAACGGTAGGAGAATTCGCTGATGTGTTCCCAGAAGAACTTCCGGGTCTGCCTCTAGATCGGGAAGTGGAATTCGGTATAGACTTACTACCCGGAACGGCACCTATGTCTATAGCACCGTACCGAATGGCATCAAAGGAATTGGTGGAGCTAAAGGCTCAAATTCAGGAGCTCTTGGATAGAGGGTTTATACGACCAAGTATATCTCCATGGGGAGCACCGGTGTTGTTCGTCAAGAAGAAGGACGGTTCAATGAGGATGTGTATAGACTACCGCCAGTTAAACAAGTTAACAATCAAAAACAAGTATCCGTTGCCTCGGATAGATGACTTGTTTGACCAACTGAAGGGGGCATCGGTGTTTTTGAAAATAGATCTGAGGTCGGGTTATCATCAACGTAAGGTGAAGGAGGTTGATGTGCACAAGACGGCATTCCGTACAAGGTATGGGCATTACGAGTTTCTGGTGATGCCATTCGGTTGACCAACGCGCTGCAGCGTTTATGGACTTGATGAATAGAGTGTTTCAAAGAAGATTGGATCAATTTGTCGTGGTGTTCATAGGCGACATATTGGTTTATTCAAAGACGGAGGAGGAGGGCATAATATGCATTTGCGTGCATGCTTCTACAAGTCTTGAGGAGAAGCGATTTATATGCCAAATTCGATGAAGTGCGAATTTTGGCTTAAGGAGGTGGCTTTCTTAGATCACGTAGTGTCGGCGGAAGGGATTAGAGTGGACCCTCGCAAGGTGGAAGCGGTGTTAGATTGGAAGCCGCCTAGGTCGATGGCGAGAAATTTGAAGTTTTCTGGTCTAGCAGGTACTATCGGAGATTTGTGGAAGGTTTCTCTTTAATCAAAGTGCTGACGACTAAGTTACTAAGAAGGGGAGTTCATTTTGTATGGTCGGAGAAGCAACAAGGAAGTTTTGATAAGCTAAGGAAGATTCTGACAGAAGCTCCAGTTTTGGTACAGCCTGAGGCAGGGAAGTTGTTTACAGTTTATTGTGATGCATCCCATACTGGTTTGGGATGTGTGTTGATGCAAGAAGGGAAGGTAGTAGCCTATGCATCCCGTCAGTTAAGACCGCATGAGGTTAACTACCCAACGCACGACTTGGAGTTAGCAGCAGTCGTCTTCGCTCTGAAAATATGGAGGCATTATTTGTATGGGGAGAAGTCGATAGTCTACACGATCACAAGAGTTTAAGGTATCTTCCGACTCGTAAGGATCTAAACTCGAGACAATACGTCGATGGATTGAATCATAAAGGATTACGATCGCTCAATTGAGTACCATCCGGTAAGGCTAACGTAGTGGTCGACGCGTTAAGCCGTAAGGTCGTGACGAGACTTAGAGTGATGTTTGCTCGTTTGAGTCTATATGACGATGGAAGTCTTTTGGCAGAGCTTCAAGTTAAGCCAACTTGGATTGAGGAGATTAAGGAAAAACAGTTGGTGGATGATAGTTTGAACGCGCAAAGGTTGCAAGCACAAAATAGTGGTTTGGAAGGGTACAGACTGTCTAGTGATGGAGTGCTATGTTTTCAAGGGCGAGCTTGTATGCCGAAGGATGTGGAATTGAGACAAAGAATTCTCCAAGATGCACATAGCAGCCCATACGCTATGCATCCCGGAGGAAGCAAGATGTATGGAGATTTGCGAAAACAGCCCGTGGTGGCCGGGGTTGAAGCGTGAGGTAACTGAATTTGTGGGAAGGTGTCTGACGTGTCAGAAGGTTAAGGCTGAACATCAGTTACCATCGGGGCTACTTCAACCAGTAAAGATCCCTCAATGGAAGTGGAAGAGGATCACTATGGATTTCGTCGGTGGGCTACCCTCACGCCCCGGCAAGAAGGATGCGATGTGGGTGATTGTGGGCGATCCTAACTAAATCACCACTTCATACCGTGTAAGAGTGGATTATCCTCTTCATAGGCTAGCAAAGTTGTATGTGGCTGAGATAGTAAGATTGCATGGTGTGCCAGTATCAATTATTTCGGATAGGGACCCGAGGTTCACGTCAAGATTCTGGAAAGCATTGCATCAGGCTTTGGGTACACGATTGGATTTCAGTACAGCTTTCCATCCACAGTCGGACGGGCAGTCAGGAAGGGTTATATAGATCTTAGAGGATATGCTGAGAGGTTGTGTTTCAGATTTCAGGGGTAGTTGGGAGGAGTATCTACCGTTAGCGAAATTCGCTTATAACAATAGTTATCAAGCGAATATTCAGATGGCACCATACGAAGCACTGTATGGACGAAAATGTCGTACTCCTACGTGTTGGACAGAGTTAGGTGAACGACAAGTCTTGGGTCCAGAATTGGTTACAGAAACGGAGGATAAAGTTAAGGTGATTCGGGCTCGTCTTAAGGAAGCGTCGGATAGACAGAAGTCTTATGCTGATCTGAAGCGTAAGGAAATGGAGTATGCTGTAGGAGATAAAGTTTTTCTGAAGGTGTCACCTTGGAAAAAGGTATTGAGGTTTGGGCGAAAAGGGAAGCTAAGCCCAAGATTCATCGGCCCATATACAGTATTGAAGCGAGTGGGACCGGTAGCTTATCACCGAGTCACGCGCGAGTTGAGCCAGATTCATGACGTCTTTCATGTGTCGATGCTTAAACGGTATCGGTCGGATCCATCGCACGTTGTGCCAGTGGCAGAGATTGAGGTAAACTCGGACTTATCTTTCGAGGAAGAACCAGTTCAGATCTTAGATCGAGATGTCAAGGTTCTGCGTAGGAAGTCAGTGCCCTTAGTGAAAGTGCTATGGCGGAACCATGGTGCAGAGGAAGCTACGTGGGAACCCGAGGATGTGATGTGGCAGCAATACCCCCACCTCTTCTAATCAGGTAATTTCGAGGCCAAAATTATTTTTAAGGGGGTAGAACTGTAACATCCTAAAATTGGGGTTATTTGAGATTGAAATATTTCTCTTGTGTTTGAATTGCTGTGGTATTAATTATGGTGTGGTAAGACTTAATTAGGGGTCTTGAGTAGGCTCGGAGTAGTAGAAAAATATGTTATTAAGCTTTGAAGGTAGGGAGCCTTAGTAAGTAGGGGTTACAAAAATAAATGAGGGATTATTTGACACAGAAATGGCCTTGGAAAAGTGGCAAAATGGAGGCCACTTAAGAGCCGGAGATGACGCCACGGGAGGAGTAAGGGAGCTTGTGTTCGAGTCATGAGTCCTCCTTTTTATTCTTTATTTTGGACTGGCAATAGTGGGAGAGAATTTCTCAATTTTAAACTTCAGGATAATGATGATATTATGAAGGATTTTAATTGGAATATTATGGGATTAAGTTATAATAGTTGGCAGAGAGAATTTAGGCATTTGAATTATTCAAATTATTTTGAATTAATTCAAATGAGTGGCCAAGAGAATTTTTAGGAAGTGACCAAAGTTTGAACTCCTTGTTGATAGGAGTGGACGGCAAGTATAGGGGGGAGAGTGCCAAAATTCTTGATTGGATTTCCTTCTTTTGCAATAGCCGAATTTTCCAAACTCTCTCATCTTCTATCTTTTCTTTTTTCCCTTTTCCATTCTCTCCAAAACCAAAAACTCCCATTAACATTTTTCTCTCCTTTTTGTTTTGCTGAAACATCAAAATCTCCTCTATTCTCTCCCTTGCCGAAACTCCATCTCCTTTTCCATTGTTTTTCTTTCTTTCCTTTAGCCGAATATACTCCTTGGCGTGCCGAAATTCCCCTCTTCTTTTAGCTTTCACCTTTGCCGAATACTAAGTGTGGTGTTGATCTCTTTGGATTTTCTTTTCCAGTCGGTTGGTGGAGGTAAGTGTGTTAGGCCGAATGCCTTTTCTTTGGTTCTCTTGTTCTTGTCGACTTCTAAAGGAGTAAGAGCCAATTCCAGCACTTGTTAGCAAGGGTGCTAATCACCTGCTTGAACCGATTTGTTGTAGGGTCCCCGGGATACTTGGAACAAGCGATCTAAGCCCTATTCTCTGGCAGTCGACCTTGGTAAGTAGTGGTAAGAATCTATTCTGGTAAGTTATTTCTTTAGTGATTGAGAAGCCGAAGGCTATTAACATGTGACTGTCGATTTAGGGAAGCAGAAGCACTTGGAGTGTGGTGGCTAATATTCAAAGGCAATTAGGGTAAGGTTTCGGGTTCACAAGGAACCCTTCTCAATTAATTTGGTTTGGCCGAATAGGCCATGGCACTGACCTAGTGGTTGGCCGAATATAGGAGCAGGAAGTCTAGGGTGCCGATCTGATTCTTCGGGACTTAGAACGACTATTGGTGACAGGTGTGTACATACACGCTTTATAATTAATTAATGTACTAAATCTGTTGTGTGCTAATCGAATCTATGTAGATTCGGATTTAATACCATGAATGGTATAAGCAAGGATTCAGGTGAGTCCTTGTTGATTATGAGTTATTTTATGATGCTTTTGGGAAGCATGGTATATTTGATATGCGTGGCATATGGCTGATGATAAATCTGATATATGTGATTAAATATATGTTGGCATGAATTCTGTTATGTAATTATTTGATGTGGGTTGATGAGAGGAGGGGCAGTGATATTTGTGTCGACAGACACCAGTGGTTTGGTACCATATTGTGACTTCGGTCACCAGAGGTTTGGCACCTCCAGAGGTTTGGCACCTCAAAGCGTCTCGTCCCAGTGGTTTAGCACCACAGTGGGTTGGCCCCACAGATCATAATAAGGGATTGACGCCAGTGATTTGGTATCACGCGATGGGTTGGCCCCATCACCCGATTTGTGTCTTCGGACACCAGAGGTTTGGCACCTCCAGGTGATTTGGTATCACAATTGTGACTTTAAGTCACCAGGTGGTTTTGGCACCACCAAAGGTTTTTGGCACCACACGGGTAGAAAGGCGTTTGGATGGCTAGGTTGGGTGCATGATTTAGTGCATGTTAATTGTTATAAATTGTGTATGATGTGCCATTCAACCAGGGGAAGGGTTACATACTGAGTCTTGGTGACTCACCTTCTCCTTTACTTTTTCAGGTGACACATAGATCGCGGATGTGGAGCCGGTGGGACTCGAGGTGGCCATGCAGTGGACTTTGAATTAAATGAACTTTAAGTTTTAGTTTATTTTATTTTTATTATGGGTTGAATTTTAATCAAGTTGTAATAAGGCCTCCTAGAACTATTTTTATTATTGTTACATGCTTTGGATATTTTGTTAAGCTACTGAATTATATTAAAAATGAGATCACATGTTTTTCCAACCCGAACGTAAAATGTTTTAAAATGCCATCGGGCACATTTGAAATCTATAAGCAACCCTACTTAATAAATATTTTAAACAACACTAAATATGGTTTTTAGCAAGAGACTTAAAATGAAAGGTTTTTCGACAAAACTTAAATCGGTTTTAAAAGAATTTCCAAAATGTTTTCTCGGTAACAAACCAAATTCGGTCGTAATGTTTGGGCCGGGTTTGGGCTGTTACACAGACCGTGTGAAACTTGTACCTAAATTAACAAGACACACGGCCGTGTGACAGACCATGTATTCCTAAATGTACCTTCAAATGAAAGTTTACCAAATGGTGTTTACTTGGACATTAAGCAACCCATTTACCAGCCATTTAACCTATTCAAAGCATTGTTAAATACGCTCAAAACATGCCAAAACATCAATCTTAAGTGCTTAACCAATGTACCCTCATTGGTACCACATTTTATACATTAAAATAAGACATCAACCATTCAAACACTCATTCATACCAAATTATCATAATTGAGCTAATATTCTAGCTAATTAGGCAACCAAGTTTTAAAGCTAAACATATGCAAAACATCAAGTTTGACTAACATACCAAGACCTAGCTTCAACCTCAACCATATGAACATATAAATACCATTACACTTTGGACTCAATTTATCATCACATTAACAAAGTAACCATCAACCAAAATACCACCTAGGTACATACCATAACAAAATAGAACATCACCATAACTTGAGGAGGGGATCATTATTGGATGTTGAGTCGACGATACACTGAAAGGTACCTAACCTGCGCACGAAAAACAAAATCATACGCTGAGTATAACTCAGTTGCATTTCTATAATTCAAATGATTAAAACCTAATATAAAAAATTAAGATATAAAAATGCAAATAAGTAATGTTATATAATATATCATGTCAACATACTAATTTACTCATTCTTTGTTCACATCCAACAAAGCTTGCAAGTTTTAATGCATGACAATAGCATTTCATACGGCATTTGATAAATTAATTCATACAATGGCATAATTCATCTCCATTTCTAATTCAGGAATTCATTGCTCATAATTCATCAATAATCACAACAAAATCTACCATTTCATATTGCATTTCACATCTCATTTCCATTTCTCATCTTTTGCCATTTCAATATCAAACACATCAATTTTTATCATTTATTTTCCCTATTAATCCAACTCGAATTCAGACAGATACATGGATCCAACCAACACACCAGTTTGGCACTCAATGCCTCATCGGACAAATCCGAAGCAAATAATTGCACTCAGTGCTATAATAAGTTGACACCCAGTGTTTCATCGATTAAACCGACACAAATTGGCACCTAGTGCCTCATTGACTCGAAGTCGAAGTAATCCATGTACTCTTCCTATCCTATAGCACGCCATTCATATCTGACTTAGCTCGAAATAGTTAATAGGATTTCATTTTACTTTTCAATATAACCAATGTCTCAATTTCATATACGTACATTATCACATATAAACATATATTCAATTTGATAGCAACCACATTCTCTCAATGCATATATTCAATTCAACAATCATAAAAATACCACATTTCTCGATATTCATAATTGGGTAATTTTAATCATCATTTTATTCAATTTAGCCCAAAAGTACAATAGTTCTCACCTCAAATATTTATCATACACAAGAAATTCAATATGCAATAATTCATAATTTAGTTCGGCTCATAGAAACACAAACCATATATTCCGAGCTACTAGACATCAACCTTGTCTTTTCCCATCTTACTCGAGGATTTTGGAACGACGTTCGCTACGGAATAAAATAATTAAAATAGATTAATAATACACAACTCAATTCTCGTTAAATTTCAAATTTTATACCATATTTGCTCAAACTTTAATTTAGTCCCTAAACCCAGACTAATATAATCTCCACATTTAACCTTAAATTTTTATATTAATTTCACTATAAGCTAACTTTAGCTCCAAATTTTCAATTCCACCCCTAATTTTGAATTTTTCATAATTTGATCCCTATTGCTCAAGAACAACAATTAACTCCACAATATCCTTTTCCACTTTTAACTTAAAATTCTATCTATTTAATCCCTAAAACTCTAACTAATCAACAATGGTAACATCTTAAATCTTAAACAATGCTAAAAATTATAACATGGATCGGTTAATCTATAGTACCGGGATTCCAAAAACGTAAAAATTATAAGAAAATGACTAAATTGCACTAACCAATTTTGAGCTTGAACTTAAAGCCCCCTAAACCGTGCATTCTTCCCTTGCTATTTTTTTTTCTTGTTTTGAAAGTTGCATGTAAAAGAGAATGAGAATTCTCTTTCATTCCACTATCATTCACATTTCTTTTATTTTGTTTTCATTTTATTTATTATTATTACATAAGTTTAATAGTTTAGTTAATTAATTTTTATGACAACTATCATCATCAACTAACCCACCACCATCCAACATCATTTAATCAATAGTATAATTACTACTTTAGTACCTTAGATTAACTTCAATCTATGATTCAACTTATTTACAGAAATGGAGTCCCGAAACTACACTTTTCATCACCCCTAACTATCAGGTCGTTACAATGCTCCCCCTAAATAAATTTCATCCCTAAAATTTACTTGAAAAGAGATGGGGATATTGTGATCTCATCGTCTCTTCTGGCTCCCAAGTTACTTCCTCAACATTATGACTATGCCACAGAACTTTCACTAATGAAACACACTTATTACGCAATTCTTTCACCTCTCGAGCTAAAATTTCAATCGGTTCCTTTTCATAGGATAAAGTAGGTTGAATTTCTATATCTTCCGCCAAAATAATGTGAGACGGATCCGATCGATACCTCCTAAGCATTGACACATAAAAGACATCGTGCATTTTCTATAATTCTGCAGGTAATGTCAGCTGATACGCCATTGGTCCAATTCTTTCTTTGATTCTATATGACCCAATAAAATGAGGACTTAGTTTCCCTTTTCAATCGAACCTCAGGACTTTTTTCCATGGCGAAACCTTCAGAAATACCTTATCTCGAACAGAAACCTTAATATCTCAACGTTTCAAGTCTGCATACAATTTCTATCTATCAAAGGCTGCTTTCAATCTATCTCATATTATTTTAACGATATCTTTTGTTTATTGAATCAATTCTAACCCAACAACTTTTCTTTCACACAATTTCAACCACCAAATAGGTGTTCAACACCTACGCCCGTACAAAGCATTGTACGAAGCCACTTGAATGGTCGATTGGAAACTATTATTGTATACAAATTCAGCCAAAGGTAAATAACATTCCCAACCTAATTCAAAATCGATTACACATGCTCGAAGCATATCTTCCAAAATTTTAATAACACGCTCAGATTGTCCGTCTGTCTGCGGGTGAAAAGTTGTGCTAAAATTGAGTCACATACCAAGAGATTCATGTAACTGTTTCCAAAATCTTAAAGTAAATCGTGGATCCCGATCAGAGATAATCGACATAGGGATACTGTGTAACCTAACAATTTCCTGAATGTACACCTTAACTAATTTTAGAAATGACCAATTAGTTCTGACTGCAATAAAATTGGGCGATTTTGTAAACCGATCAACTATCACCCAAACAACAATTTTCTTTCTTGAGGATAACGGTAACTCCATTACAAAATCCATCATTATGCACTCCCATTTCCAACCAGGAATAGAAATTGGCTGAAGTAATCTTGTGGGAACCTGATGTTCTGCCTTAACTTGCTGACAAGTTAGGCATTTAGCTATGAACTCAACTATTTCTCTTTTCATTCCAGACCACCAATACAATTCTCATAGATCGTGATACCTTTTTATTTCCCTAGGATGTAAGGCAAAAGGGTTATTGTGAGCTTCGTGAAGTATCAACTCTTTTAATTCTACAACATCTGGAACGTAGATTCGATTATGAAACATCAAACAATCGCAATCATCAATGTTTAAATTCTGTATTGAGTCCTTTAAAATCATTTCTCTTTTCTTCCCTAATTTGGCATCATCTAATTGTGCTACTTTGATCTGAT
The DNA here is from genome assembly GCA_025503065.1 of Gossypium bickii. NCBI lineage: Eukaryota > Viridiplantae > Streptophyta > Magnoliopsida > Malvales > Malvaceae > Gossypium > Gossypium bickii. Next base: position 24,389,965 of record CP106712.1, read on the forward strand.
CAAACAGCACCAATTTGATTTTCAACTCAGCCAACAAGCTTCCATCATTATTGATACGAAGTTGATCAAACATCACTCGTAATTCAACTGTTGCCTTCCTGCTCAACACGTTAACTATGACATTAGCTTTACCAGGATGGTAATTAATAACACAATCATAATCTTTTAGGAGTCCAACCCAACGATGCTATCTTAAATTCTCCTTTTAATTTAAGAGGTATTTAAGACTCATGTGATCGGTATAACTATGATATTTTTCACTGTACAGATAGTGTCTCCAAATCTTTAAAGCAAAAACCACAGCAGCTAGCTCTAAATCGTGAGTTGGAAAAAAAGACCAAATTGCAAATATTTCAAAACTCTGCACTAAGTATCGATACCAAAGAAACAAGTATCGATATTTTTGTGATAGGTATCGATACCAAAATCAAAATCGATACCATTTTGGCATTCTGCAATTTGAAAACACTGTTCATTTGGTCAAGTATCAATACCTTGGTCCCCGGTATCGATACTTTTATCCAGATGGTCAAAAATTACAAGTTTGAAAATTTATTTCATGCCCAAACCTATATATTAATTCATAGATACAAATAGGTGCACATATGACCTTCATAAAACTCATTCAACCCATTACAAACATGTCATGATTTAACCATGATCTATTAACCATCTTTTCTATTATAAATAGTAACTAAGTATGCAATTAGGTACCATTATCCTCATATTAATCAATATGCCATTTGACACCATCACAAACAAATTCAAACATAAACTCAATTGTACACACAAGCAATTTTACTAAAATGCAATCATCATATGAAACTTATTTCATCATCAATAAGGTTCCAAATACCAAATACCAAAATCACTCATTCATGCTACTTAGCAAAGCCAAATATACTCACTTTTAGAACCACTAGTTACCAGTACTAAATGACAATTTCTATATCAATTCACAAGTAAGATATCAAAACCAAAACATGTCTACCATTCAAATGACACAAAACACATTCAACTCAAATAAGATCAACATGATAATTCTACTATTTACTCCACATTCAACACAAGATCAACATGAAACACAAGCTTACATTAGATACCAACATTCACTTATTTTACATATTTAACTAAAACCTTAAAGTTGACAACTTCAAAACCCTATATACATGCCACAAACTGAAACAACCAAGTTAAAGATACTGAAACAGAAGCGTGATAGTGTGAGTCTTGAAGTTGATCCGTTCGACCAGTTCTACAAAATGAAAACTAAAGAAAACAATAATTATAACAAAGTAAGCTTAAATAGCTTAGTAAGTTCATAATTACTTAAACAAAATTCTTACCTCAGTTTACAATTAAGTAAACAAATATAACTAATTTAATACGTATTTTTTGTCAAGACATCTACAACAATAAGGTGCGTTTTAACATATCCTTTGCATAATCTCTTAACCATTCAATTTGGAAAGATTCAACATATAAATCATATTAACCAATTGCTCATGTTAATTCAAATTCCATTTTTTTATACACATAACTTTGTCACCAATTGCATTTATTAGGTAAATGTTTCATACATATAACTATAAACTTTCAAGCCATTTTAATATCGTTTCGAACAACTCTTAAACACATAATTATTAATTATTCAATTTCATCACTTAACATTTCAATATTCATATAAACATATCATCTCCAAATAAATCATGAATTTACTGTATATATATTCATCATATCGCCCGATGAACTATAATAAACAGATATTGATACATGAGTAACTACACCACACTAGAATGCTCGTAAGAGCTCAAACTACAACACACTAAAGCACTGTAGTTCAAAGCTCGTAGGCATCGTATAATCAGTATCAATACATCCCTCCACCACATTAGTATAACTCAGTAATCTGTAACAAATGTTGGATTCTGGTATAATCAATAATATCTCCATACCATTACATATATCACGTATAGCGCGCAAATAACCCTATTGGCGTGTCAGTCGTATCCTAATTGTTTACTACGTTCAAACGAGCACTTTAACTAAATTCATCAAATTAACTAATTAGAGGCACTTCCATAACATCCGTACACATACTATAATTCCATTACATCGATTTCAAGATCATATAATTCATATTTCACTGTCATTCATCAATTTCCAACTAAATACTCTTTCACTTTATACTTAATTGTAAACAATTTATCATTACGATCTGATATTAAATATTCAACCATATCAATTTTATCTAATTCAAAATAGCATGAATTATAAATACTTACATATACATTCTTCACATTTTAACTAAATCTTACTCACCTTACATTCAGCCTTAAATAGTTAATATTCTCAATTCCATATTAATAATTCAATCACAAATTAATTAATCAATTCATACAACATATAACATGAACATATAAAAAATATATCTAATCTATGAACTTACCTAGTATTTGATAACGATTGACTCACAGGTACTAATCCGTAATTTTTCCTTTTCCTCAATTATCCACCGCTCGAGTCAAATTTTGATCTATATTGATTAAATTTAATTTATCAAATTCAAATACATATTCCAACTTATTTATAGATGTGACCCTCAATAACTTTTAACACTTACGCGTTTTAGCCCTTATACCTTAATAACTCCTAATTCATGAAAATTACTTATCCAAAATTTAATTCACCTCTAATATAGATCTGTAATGAAAACATAGTCTCTAAACTACACTTTTCGTCACCCCTAACTATGAGGTCGTTACACAAATTCACAATTAATGTAACAGCCTGAACTTGGGCCTAGTCGGAACAGTGGTTTCGGGGACACAAATCCGATGAGAAAAATCTTATTTTTATTATATTTTTATGGTCTATGATTTCACAGAAAGATTTTGTGAAAACTTCGTTCGAAAATTTCGACGTTTGGGCACTCAATTTAGTCAAAAGGACTAAATTGTAAAAAGTGCAAAAGTTGAGTTCTACATGTTAGAGGTGTCCAATTGTTATGAAATTTGAAATTGGAAGTGCTTAAATGGTAATTAGACCATTATTTAAATTTTTGGACAAAAAATGGACATGAGATAAGTGAAATAGGATATTTTTAAATTAGGGGCATTTTGGTCATTTAGTAATTAAAATAATTAAAAAAGCCAAAATTAAAGCAAAATTGTGTCCATCTTCAAGCTATGGCCAAATTTTGCATGAGAAACCATGGCTAGGGTTTTTCAAGCTTCCAAGCTCGATTTTAAGTCAGTTCTAGCCTCGTTTTTAATGATTTTTATGTTTTTAAAATCCTCGTAACACGATCTCTCTATTTCTACCATTTATTTGAGCTAGGGTTGATGTTTTAAAATTTACGCATATGAGAAATGCTTGTGTTTTGATGTTTAATGGTAGAATATAAATGCTCGTTGTGTAATAAATGACTTACTAAGTGATTTTTGGTGAAATTGTAAAAAAGGACCAGTTTGTAAAAAGTTGTAAAATGTGTGTAAGTGTGTGAATAAATGGAAATTATGGACTGCTATAGTTATGAAAATTGTTTGTCTAGGCTTAAAGTACAAATAAATTGAATGAAAATCATTTTACGAGCCTAGGGGCAAAAATGTAAATATGACAAAGTTTAAGGGCAAAAATGTAATTTTTGCCAAATATGATTTTTGGGCTGATTTGATTAGTGTAATGATTAAATAAATTAAATTTGATGTTTTAAATCAAGAAAAACAAGGTTCAGATCTAGATCGGGGAAAAATAAGTAATTAAGAATAAGTCCTTTTCACTGATTTTGCTTTCGAGGTAAGTTTGTATGTTAATAATGTATCGTTTTTACTTATGTTTTTATGTTTTGATATATTTTATGAGATGTGGCTGAGTATTGAAGGAAATTGACAAAGTATCGAAATGTGAGAAATTTCCCGACTGAACCTTAAGAATAGAATAGGATACAAGTGACATGTCATAAGGGACCATGTGAAATCTATGTGACATTGTGATTAAGTGAATCCGGGTGCTGGTCATAACTTCTACCAGTGACTAAGTATACCGACATGTGTTGCAGATACCTAACAGCTCGTGTGAGTAGCACCGAGTAGTAACGAATGACCGACAGCTTGTGTGAGCAAACCCGTGAAAGTGAATAGCTCGAGAACGAGCCTCTATGTGAAAAGTGATGTGAAGTAGCTTTGGCTACAAGTGTGGCACTTATGTGCAAACTTCCGATGCATCTAATAATATTCCAATGTGTCCAACGGGAAAATGACTAAGTGTAATTGAATGTGATTATGTGATGAACAAGTGCAGGTACATGTGTATATATATTCATGAGCAATGTGCTCGATATGTGATCGAACTTTGGTAAGGTTGATATGGACTAAGTGTTACAATGAAGACTTGTAAATATTTGATGATGACTAGGTATTGGCATGGCTAACTATGGATATACTTTAGTGTTATATGTGTGTAAACGAGAATTAATACAAAGAAAACATGATAGAGTAAAATTAGCAATAAAACAGTTTGGACAACAGTAGTTGTATCACTTTGAAAAATCACCAAAAATGGTGGAAATCAAATTAGAGGTTGAATAAGATATGCAATTAAATCTTGTTGAGTCTGTTTTCACATAAAAGAAACGGTGTAAGTAAAAGAATTTCATATTTTGAGATATTTGAATTTTTGTGAGATAGAGTTAAAATGATTTCAGAATCCCCTGTTCCGATTTTGGAAAATCACTAAATATTGTATAAAAATAATTTGGGTTATAATTTATATGTTTAAAATTATTAATGAGTATATTTTCAATAGAAACAAACAATAACATCATCTGAATCCCATACGAAGAGATAACTAATTTTTAGTGAAGAAGGGTCGAAACTGTTAGATAGCAGAATAGGGGAGATTTTAAAGAATAAACTGTACTTATTGGATGAACAAAAAATTCTAAAAATTTTATGGTAAGGATATATGTGAGTCTAGTTTCAGGAAAATTAGCGGATCTTAATTTGGAGTTTTTTAGTTCAAGATATAAATAATTTAGTGACTGTGACTCGAGTAGACAGGTTGAGATGAACATGAATAAATAGTGGAACTATGTGCAATTATGATTGTATTATCTTGAGAACATATTGTGAAGATTTATAAAAGCCTGTTAATAAGTCACTCATTATTTACACACCTACTTACTAAGCCATAATGCTTACCCCCTCTTCCTTTCTTTTTTCTTATAATATCACAGATGCTAGCTCGAGTTGGAGGTCGTCGGATATTCTATCACACTAACAAGTTATTGATTGGTATTGTATCAACAATCTTCAAGTATTTTTAATTCTATGGCATGTATAGGGACTTGATTATGTGTATATGTTATTATGATTTAGCCTATGCTATTTGATGGTTATTGTTGTATAAGGCCATTTAATGTGGCCAATATTTGTTATGTTATAACTATGATGATGCATTTCAAGGATGTGTATGCTTGCATGTGAATGGTTAAGTGTGTGTGTGAGATTATACATGGTTAAGTGTGTGTGAGAGATTATACATGATGAATGTGGTTTATAAATGGTATGTGGATGTCTTAGTGTGGAAGGTTAAATGCTTAATAATACCATGTTGTGTGATGATAAATTTATATAAATGTATAAGTGTTTTGGGGTGGAAAAGGGCTTGGTAAATAGCCTTACTTGTAGCCACATGGCCATGTGCCCAGGGTGTGTGAAGTCTGCACTTGAATTCAGGAGATCCGAAATGCTACACTGGCGTGTATCTCGGCTATGTGAAGGATATGGCCTTGGATACGGGCGTGTGCCCCTGTTTTTCAAGAAATTTTCTAATGTTTTCAAAAGTTCTCAGTTTAGTCCCGGACCACTTCCAAGGTATGTATTGAGCCTCGTAGGACTATTTAGGGACTTCAAGATAAAAAATTTGAAAAGTTTTAATTTGGATGAAATTTTATAACTCGATTTAATACGTTTGCAAGTGTATGTGTTTCGGTAATGCCTCGTACCCTATTCCAGCGTCGAATACGGGTAAGGGGTGTTTCAATTAGTAGCCAAGTAGATGAGTGGCGAGTATTAAGTGAAGGAAACAATTTTGAAGAAATTTCATTCCATAGCAGCTCAGCTACTAAAAGAGTTTAACAAAGTACAAATAAAATAACTTTTAATGAAAGATAACATACAGGCAGATGTTTTGTCCAAGTTGGCATCACCTGTGGTTATTGAACAAAGAGGAAAAATCTTGCTAGAATATAAAGATGCCCTAAGCTATGAAGCCCCACAAATTTTTAGCTTGGATCAAGGGGAAATGTGGATGGCCCCTATAATCCGAATGTTGCGAGGAGAAGAAAGTCATGCTAACAAGAAAGAGATGGAAAAATTACATTGCAAAGTCGTGATGCACGACATTATTATGCATATTTGAAGTAACTATAGCTTGGTGAATTATCCTAATATTACTTAATTAAGCCCAGTTAGTTCGTAAACCATTCCGGTTCTAGTTGATTAAAATAATTTGTTTTTATTGCAAAATTGTTACATATACCCTTTTAGAGGTTGTACTTTAAAGAAAGGCGTATTCCCAACCATTCATGGGATGCTTGGCGCCCTCGGAAGCAGATTACATAATGAGGGAGATTCATGAAGGAATTTGCGGTGACCATTTGGGTGGTAGACTCCTCGCGCAAAAAAGTTTTAGACAAGGGTATTACTGGCCAACGGTGTAGAAGGATGCATATCACATGGTTCACACTTGTGTTTCTTGTTAGAGATATGCTCAAGTGCAGTGAACGCCAGCAGAGCCTCTGCAAATAATGTCAAGCCATTGGCCATTTGCAACTTAGGGAATTGATATTTTGGGCCCATTTCCAATAACTACAGCGCAAAAGAAATTCATAGTAGTGGTTGTAAATTATTTCACCAAATGGATAGAAGCTGAAGCCTTAGCAACAATTACAAAAAAAAAACAGATGGAATCCTTTTTTAGGAAATCTATTGCATGCAGATTTGGCATCCCTCTCTTGGACATAATGGATAATGGGATGCAATTTCAAGGGAAATTTAAGAACTTTTGTAAGGATTAACAAATTGCTCTGGCTCAAAGCTCTGTCAAGACCCCCCAAACAAATGGTCAGGTAGAAGCCATGAATAAGAAAATTCTAATAGCTCTAAAAAAGAAAATTTATGATGCCAAGGGTGCTTGGCTAGAGGAATTCCCAAGAATTTTTTGGGCCTTGCAAACCTCGCCTCACACAGCAACTGGAGAGATTGCGTTCTCACTTGTCTTTGGAGCAAAGGCAGTAATTTCCGTTGAAATAGGTATGCGCTCATATAGAACATTACATTTTAATGAAGTTGTTAATCAATAGGCCATGAGATTCAGTCTTAATCTCCTTGATGAAGTTAGAGAAATAGTAGAAGTCAGAGCTGCTGCGCGAGCCCAACAGGTGGCCCATTACTATAATTCTAAAGTTAAGAATAAGCAGTTGCAAATGGGTGATCTTATCTTCAAAAATATTGAAGCTAGTCTTCCAGCGACGCAACAGGGAAAGATGGCTCCAAGTTGGGAAAGGCCTTACAAAGTGGTAGAGAAAATAGGTTATGAAACCTATAAGTTAGCCAAAATGGAGGGTCTTATCCTACTGCAAACATGGAATGCTTACCACCTCAAGAATTATTATGTATGAACAATTTTTTTCTACAATAAAGATATATTATTTACAAATGTTGATTTTATAAAAGTTAGCTGATTTAATATCACAACCTATTCATCTTTGAATTAGCTGATTTAATATCGCAACTCCTAAACAGCTCGCCAACCTACGTTCACAACTAATTTTATAAAGGGTAGCTAATTTAAGATCGCAACCTATTCATCTTTGAGTTAGTTGATTTAAGATTGCAACTCCTAAATAGCTCACTGACTTACGTTCATAGCTAATTTTGTAAATGTTAGCTGACTTAATTTCACAACCTATCCATCTTTATGTTAGCTTATTTAAGATCGTAACTCCTAAACAGCTCGCTAACCTACGTTCATAGTTGATTTTATAAGCTTAGTAGATTTAAGATCACAACCTATTCATCTTTGAGTTAGCCAATTTAAGATTGAGACTCCTAAACAATTCGCTAAAGTTAGCTGATTCAAGATCGCAACCTATCTATCGCTAGATTAACTGATGTAAGATTATAATTCTTGAGCAATTCATCAACATACACTTGACAAGTTCAAAATTATGGATGGTTTTCTTAAGGAATAATCATCTTAATAATTTCCATAACTGCACGACAGATTAAAACAAGTTCACTGTAACACCCCAAACCTGGCCCAAACACTACAACCGGATCTGGTACGTCACTAAGGAGATTTTATAAAACATGTCGCATTTTGGAAAACAATTTATCAGATTTAAACATGTATACCGGGAAACTTAACAATTTAATAATTCATATAGACTATAAAATTATAAACTGCCTTGTTGAATTTTAAATAAAAACCGAAATTTTGTACATGTTTTAGCTTAAGTTTAAACATAAAATTAAAATGTCTGATAATAAAACCCAACATAAACCCAAAACATAAATAATAGTCTAGTGGCCCATGGCTTTATTACAACTAGATTTAAAACCCATTAAATAAAAAATATAAAATAATAGTCTAAAGTCTTTTTGCTGAATCCAAATGTTCTTTTGCATGGTCACCTTGCTCTCCTCTCCAGCCCGGTCCGATGCACTAAATGCTACTTGAAATTGTTAAAATAATAGGGTGAGTCGCAAAACTCAGTATGAAACACTCGTGCACCATCAGACTGGGCGTTAGCCCACAAATCAGAGTATAAAACATAACATAAAAGATAACATACATAGAACCCAACCCAATCCTAGGTTTCCGTCCGCTATACACCACCCTTACCTGCCAATCACACCATTGGGGATTTCTACAATCAACCCACACCTCTACACACCATCGATGGCAGTCATGCTGCAGTTAGCTGCTCATCGTCAAAGTTGTGACAGAGTCACCAGGCTGAAATGGCATAAGCCACCAGAACAGATCACTTCCCCTTTCACCAATCACCCAACCCCAAACATATATAAAAAATTGACATATAATACATATCGTTTTTAACAGAAACACTCACTGATGAATGGCAAAAATCACTAACCTGATATTTAGCCTTTACCCTTCTCGGGTTTTCAAATGTTATGCCGGGATTTCGGCATTTAACAGAGTATAGCAGATTTGTCACATATACATATATATTAGCAACCAATCTAATGGGGTGAGAAGTTACACACCTGATATCGCATAGCTTTATACCCTTAGTCAGTGCCCTTACTATCCGAATCTACAACCTTAGTCTAAATCCTTGCTCAAAAGCCGGAATAACCCGAAGATTTGGCCTCCCCTATAATCAGCCAAAGGTTAGTAAATCCCGAATTTACTCGCTAAAATCAATAAATCTCCTTACCTTGAAATCCCGAAAGTAACACGATTTGAGCATTACTGAACTTATGACTTAGAGATCCACACGATTGACTCCTCTTCAGATCCCGGAATGCTGAAAATAAGAGAGAAATAAGAGATTAGTTTCTAAATAGCTATTCGGCTAAGGACTTTGAAAAGCCGAAAAAGATTTGGATCCCACAAATCGATACTTACCTTCAGTTTCCTTCGAGATTTGGCACAAGCAGATACTCCAGAGAGAATTCGGTGAACACAGGAGGTGAGATCTAAGGATTTCAGCTTTTATGGAAATCCCGAAAAAGATGAACTGATGCATTTTCGACTTTTAGAAGATTCAAGAATTGAAGAGAGCGCTAAGAGAGATTCGGCCAATGAATATTAAGGAGAAGAATGGAATAATAGAGATGTAATTTCGGCTTTTAGAGATTAGAAGAAGAATAACAATAGAGGTTAGAAGATTCGGCTAACCAGGAAATTTTAGAGAGGAAGAAAGGGTGAAGAAGGTGATGGTTTTCGGCTTTTAAGAGGAAGAAGATGAGAAAAGAAAATAAAAGAGAGGTTTCAAAAATTTCGGCACCCCCCCTCTGCATATAGAAAACCGATTCCTCCCCTTAGCAGAGATTGATTTTTGGCCAACACTGCAACACTTGATAGCTCCTATCATTTTCCCTTATTTTAATCTGTTATCTCCTCAAAAATAGCCCCTAGTTATCACCAACTCCTCCCACCTTTATCAGCATAATATCCACATAATAAAAATATTAAAACTCCTACAAAATAGCCCTGTGCCATCCCCCCTAGCTCCTCTATAAGTGCCGAATTTGGCCTATCTTGCTGGGCTCCAAACGGCCACAAATTGGGCCTCTTCCCTTGCCTCTTGAAGCCATCCATAATTCCCCTTTACTGCGCCCCTTGCTCTGGGCCACAAGCCCAGTAGGCCAATTAAACTACCATTACTTTATTTCAAGTCCTAGAGTGCCTAACAGAATATTTCATCAAGGCCTCAGCCCATTGTTGAGCCCAACTGAACCTCTAATTCTCAATCTAACATATTTAAACATACGTTACACAAAATGCACAGGCCCATAATTCAGGATGTTACATTCGCAATCAGGCATGCTACCATTTCAACAAAAATCGAATTGAAGTTTTTCTTTCTAAATTTGAAAGACAATAAGGAAAATACAACAAAATCATCTAAATTATAAATTGCTACCTGCGTCAAAAGGATCAGCTAGCACGTCATCCTATTCTTGATCACCATTCCCACGAGTAGAGCTGGTACCTAAGGGATCTTCTGGAGCAGAGCTTGCCTCACCAATATCACCAGCTAAGTAAAACTTACTTGAGTTTTTCCATTTTGACACAAAGTCCTCTCAGGCTACTCCTAAAGCAAAATGAACATCAAAGTCTAGCTGAGCACCGGTGAACTCACTAAGAGCATCGAAATTGACTCTTCGTGTAACGCCCTAAAATTTTAATTTTTGATTTCATGTATGTGTGACACATAATGTCAATAAGGAAAATACAACAAAATCATTTAAATTATAAATTGCTACCTGCGTCCAAAGGATCAGCTAGCACGTTATCCTCTTCTTGATCTTGCCCTTCGTGCTCAAAGACTTGATCATCATTCCCACGAGTAGAGCTGGTACCCAATGGATCTTCTGGAGCAGAGCTTGCCTCACCAATATCACCAACTAAGTAAAACTTACTTGAGTTTTTCCATTTTGACACAAAGTCCTCTTAGGCTACTCCTAAAGGAAAATGAACGCCGAAGTCTAGCTAAGCATCAGTAAACTCACTAAGAGCATCGAAATTGACTCTTCGTGTAACGCCCCAAAATTTTAATTTTTGATTTCGTGTATGTGTGACACAAAATGTCTATCTGCCTCAGTGGTTATGTGTTCTGGATGTATGTATGAGGTCCCAAGTTCAAGCCTTGACTTAGGCAAATTTTGGTATTTTTATGAATAAGGCCCTATCTTTGGTCAGTAGGCTTATAGTTAAAAGTTGGTTAAAATATATCAGAATGGGCCTGCTGGTCTAGTGGCTAAGGTGCGTGTTGGCGTGTGGGAGGTCTGGAGTTCAAGTCCCTGCGCGAGCAAGGGAATTATTTTTGTTGCTTGGTCGTGTGGCGTGGCAGAGTCCTAGTCAAATTGAAATTTACGGTAGTGGAGTTGTTGTGGGAGGTTAGGGAGAGAATTAAGGAGATGAGTTACAAGATTTCTAGGCATTATCTTTTTGTTTAGTTTTTTTTTTTCAAATTTCTGACTCTTTTCCACCTTTTTGACATTTTCTCTCTTCTCCCCCACTCTTAATTTTTGTTTTTCCTCTTTTTTCTACATAATATATCTTTGCTGCCAAATTTTCTTGAATTCCCCTTCCGTTTCCTTTGTCTTTCTTCATCTTTTCCCCTTTGTGCAAGCGTGCAATTGTGTTGTACGGTAAGTTTCCGTTTTATTAAACTCAAATGTTGCTCTGGATAAGGGATTAAGGGGTGTTTTGTTGACTGTTTAGGAGTCGATCGTGAGGCTAGAATTAACGTTCGTCGAGTTGACTTGAAGTGGTGACCGTTTGGTAAGCGTATAAGGTATGTGTTTTCTTGTGTTGTTTAGGCGAGTGGTTTTGGCTTTGAATTCGTTCTTAACTTTGTTAAACTCTTCGTTAATAAGGAATGGTTATTTCTACAGTAGCGAATCGTTTCGATTGATATCTCCCTCGTGTTGAGTAGTGGTGGAATTGTGCGACGTTAGAAGGTAAGTGATGAACAGACAAGCTTAGACCTTTTGATACATGAATACGATTTAATCTTAGTTTAAGACCGATTCTAAAGTTGGGATTGTCGATTATAGGTTTTTGGTGATCTCAGGATTATGTAAGTAGCGAAAATGATACAGGTGTGTACCCGAAATGCAAAAAACGAGATTCAGTGAAAAGTCAAAATTGCTTGCTGTCGAGAAATAAGAGAAAATGATGCGAAAAATTGTATAGAAAGGAAATAAGGGTGTTATAAACTTAGGAATCAACATTTTGCATTAAAATAGTTTTGGATAGCAGCAGTAGTCTAATTTTGAAAAATCATAAAAAATAGTGGGAATTGAGTTAGATGTTGAATAAATTATGAAATTAAATTTTATTGAGTCTACTTTTTCATGTAAGAAACAGTGTAAGCAATGGAATTATAAATCATTAGATATAATAAATTTTGTGAGACAAGGTCAGAATGATTTTTGGGTTCCCCTATTCTAACTTAGGAAAATAATAAAAAATTGTAAAAAAATAATTAGGGGCTTAAATTTATATGTTTAAATTCTTAATAAGTCTATTTTCAAGATAAACAAACTGAAACATCATCTAAATTCCGTACTAAGAGATAAATAATTTTTAGTAAGGAAAGGATGAAGCTGTCAAACAACAGAATAGGGATAACTTTAAAGATTTTACTGTACTTATTTGATAAACTATAAATTCTAAAAATTTTATGGTAGAAAGGTATTTAAGTCTAGTTTCAAAAACATCAAGCGGATATTAATTTGGGATTTTGTAGCTCAATATATAAATAATTTAGTGATAATGACTCAAGTAGACAACTTTGAATGAACATATAAGTAAATAGTGAACACATATATGAGCATTGAGCTAGCATGGGTTACTTTAAAATTGGATCTCTCGACCAAGGCCAATTTCGGTCGAGTGGGCCACAAGGGTATGTGGGCCCACACGCCCATGTGATGGGTGGGTTGATTATATCCCCACATGGAGTGCAGGGTTGGACGGAGATGGTGTGTAGAGGCTGGTTGGGTAGGATTTTTCTATACTGCTCTCTTCTTCTTTATCCACTCCTTCCACAAGTCATTTGCTTCCATGCAAGCTTCAATCAGCCGCACTAGCAAGGAGACTGCTATTTCTCGCAATGAATGATGCCTAGAACCACTAAATGACACATTTGGGAAGAAAAGATTTCTATTCTCTTCAAGCACGAGATTATCCCATTGCTTCGTCACTTCAGTAATGTTGAAAGGAAAATTGTTCGCATTAAGGTGCTTGCGCCATAGAAATAAAACCCCTGTTTCACCGTGATTGTTGGAGAGACTATTAGAGATAAGCTTACAGTAGGAGCAATGGTAGTAGGAACAGCATTGTCGGATGCTTCACCACGATCTCTTTTCCCCTTTTGGTGAAGTTCTCCCAAAGGACTGCCTTCCTCCTCACTGCTTAAAATAATGTTTGTAGTGCCCGTATTTGTCTTCTGTTTCTTTCTACTACCTTTGCCAATATTTGTGCCAAAAGGACCCCCTCGCACACTTTACATATAAGCATGCACATCCATGTACTCGTCAATTTCCCTGGACAAGCTAGTAGATTCTTCAGAACTGTCTTTGGTACCTTGAGTTGTGCCTACACCACCAACAATTTGTATGTCAACACCAGTAGTTAACATAAGGGGGTTCGCATCACATTCGATAATTGGTGAAGATTACGAAAACCATGAACGGGGATTTAGTTTACAAAAAGTACATAAAAATTTCCTAGGCTCATCTTTTTTCCCCTGCAGTATGAGAGTCAAATCATATGTTGCTTCATTCGACCATGCAAACTGTGCAGGAACAAGGCTAATGGTATCTGCCCCAGCATCCGCTGTTGGGAAATGTGCCCATATTGTAGTAAACATGTAACTATTTTTTATTTATTTGAACGATAATAAATAAATAAAGTTAATTTCACATTTCACTATTATGTCTTTTGTATTTCTGTCTTTTATAGTTTGCATGCATGGAAAAATTGTGACAAGAAAATATTAGATCATTGATTGTCTAAGTCAAACTGAAGATAAGTGGCATTGTAAGAACGTTTACATTGCAAGAAAGGTAACTTACTTCAGTAGATAATCCAAATAAGTAAGTAATCTCGTAAAAGAATCGAAGTGAACATTTGATTCAAATATTGAGAAGGGTTATTATATCGTCTACAATTCCAATTAGAGAGATGGCTAGTCTTGGCTATCAAAGCAGTTGACTCCACGGGTAGAGACATAGATGTATTCATTGGTAGAATGATACATTGGAATGGACCCAAGATGAATTAATTCTGAATCCGTGTGTGAATTAATTCACTTGTGATGTTCATGGTGTGATTTACCTAAATCCTGAGTTATTCACTGACCATGCGTATGCAACTCATGTGCTTTGATTTAAGTGGACGCTTATGATCTAAAGATGATCGAGCCCATATCCGATATGTTGGGTAGATGACTTGTGTATGGCATGACTTTACTAGTAAAAGTGGAATTCATAGCTCAATTAAAGAGTTAATGATATCATCTCATTGGCATTATGTGGATTAATAAATATGGAACGTAGCCATGGGTTGCTTGTTCTAAAACGAGCAATTTATCACAGTCATTTGTTGAAAATGGTCATATTAATCATTAAGAAGACAAAATAGTGACAATGAGATAAAATAGGATTGTATTGAGTGAACAGATTTAACTCAAAGGAATCAAGGATATCATATGAGGGTAACACACACATAACGATGTCATTGGACAAAGCAATTGGATGAATTGTTCGCGTAAAGAGTATACAAAAAAGAGTTTTCAATCATGGTACTTCTTTTGGACTGATTCCATGATTAAGTAATTGTGAATTATTGGAACGATGCTTTTGGACATAATTGCAATTACTAGAGCCTACTTGTATATGTTCGATTGGTCCCTCCGCTAGCCTAATTTAATTGAGTCGATTTATTCGATGTAGAATTAAATTAGGTGGTCATAAGAATTGTTCAACTAGAGAATTTGATTAAAGAATTTTCTTGAAAAATTAATTTGGAAAATCTAAGTGATTTTTGGAAAAATAAATTTTGATCAAGTAAAATTAAATTAATCAAATTAATTAAAATTAATATGATATTTTTGGAAATTAAGTTTCAAGTCGGACAATTGGCCCAATGGGTAATTGAACCTGAAAACTGGACTGAGATCGTAAATTGGACTTAAGAGCCCAAAATCGAGACCAAGATCCAAAAACTAGTCAAATCAGGCCCGATATGTGAAACTGGGCCAACGGTGCAATCGGTGGCTAGACCAGACCGGTCAGGTCATCATTGACCCAGACCAAACCGGCAGTAGCCGAACCAACTCGGTGGCCGACTACGGCATCCTAGTGGCTGACGACGATTGGTCTTCGATGGTTGAGCAGTGGAAGAGTTACACTCTTACTAAGACTCTACCAAAGAATTTGATTTCAGGTTAACTATTCCAAAAATAATATTATTTTAATAGTTTAATTTAATAATTATCTTAATAGTATTTTATTAATTTAATATTAAAGTGATTATCTTAATATTAAATTTAATTTAATGTTTATCTTATATTTAAATCTTCTATTATTTAATAAGATTTAATATTAAAGTGATTAAGTTTAATCATAGTTGAATTCTCTAAACTCTCCCTATATAAAGAAAGCCTTGGGTCATTATTTGACACACTTAAAATCAAGAGAAAGTTGTAAAGAGAAAATTCTCTGAAGAGATTATTTCATAAAATTTCTAGAGATACTTTTTTGATTTACAATTTAACCTAAAATTTTAGAAAAATTATGAAATTACCCCATTGGTATTTTTATGAAAAATTTTCTTATTCGAAGCGAGCCCATACTCAGCAGACGTGAATATAGCGAAGAAGACTACTCGGTCGAAGCGCTCATCCTAGACGAATCGAAAAGGTACAATTTTGATTAAGTGTTTATTACTTTAGATATCACAACTAAGATATAGTTTTGGAATAAATTAAAACTCTATTTTCCCTAAATTTATTTTCTGCTGCGTTTTCAGCTTGTCTCCACCCATTAGAGCTCAAACTCAATAGGCAATACCAGAAGATATTTCTCGTAGTCAATATCTCCTTTAAATCAATAATGACACCCTAGTGAGGCCTGCAATGTTGCCCCCAACCTTCCTCTGTTATTATGTCTCGTCTCCTTGTGCATATATTATTATTTGGCAACAACCACTGAGTAGGGAAATCAAAACCACAGTTTAGCTTGTATTTAACACATATATATTTACATCGATTCAAATGGAGGTTGGTACACTTATTAAAGACAATGGATTTCACATTCTTGCAATGAGTGAAGTAATAAAAACCTATTCAGCCCCTCAATTATGAGCCTTTAGTTGATATAAACTCTAAAACAAGACAAGCAATGGCACTTCGTTGCATCGGCTAACCTCAATGAAGTATGCCGTGGCTAACCACTTGAAAAAGCCAGATGGTTGGTCGAGCGCTGTCCTACAGGCATCAAGGAGATGACAAAAGAAAGGATTGAAGGGTAAATGGGACCCCGTTTGAAGTACATGTAAAGGGAGCATGAAACTGTAGTTGCTGGTGTCGTTCAGGCGATGTGCCCTCTCGGAAATTGAGAAATCATACACGAAATTTGGAGTTTGAATCCCTCACATAGTTACTCTTCCAGTTCTATTGTACAAACATACTCTTGAGCTTCTACTCCCTCTTGTCGAGAAGGGTTCTCTGAGATAGCACAACCACTACCTCTGGTTTTTGCCATGATTTACCAATGAAAGTACAAAGAAAATCTAGAAAGTGAAATAAATTTTGAAAGGTTACCTCTGAAACTATGCTTCTTGCCTGTTACTCTTCTTCAAAAGTTTTGAATCAAAACACTGTGCTTTCTAGGGCTCTGTTAACCCTTTTAAAAGGGTTTCTCCACAGGCTTAAACGATTCAAATACCCAACGGTAAAAGCATAAATCACACGCAGTTGTATCCTCCCCTACACGTGGCAAACCCCGTGACGTTTGATGAAGCATAAAACATGCTCGATAAGTTTTATTTATCTCAACCAGAGTCACTTTATGACTCTCTTTTAACAAGATAAAGGACAAATTGTTCGGATAGTTACCACCATCGGTCCAAAACCCATTTAGGTTTGGACCACCATTGACCCAAACTGACGAGGTCGTAGACTGAGCTCGCATGATGGAAAAACGAACTGAGCTTGCATGATGATATCGCGGGTTGAGCTCGCAGCTCACTCGCCGAGCCTACTCCCTTACGATGTTATACGTGCATGAGCACGCGTAACACGTGTTCAACCTAGAGTAGGGTATGTGTCTGTATACATGGAGCCTACTTAGCTTGTCATCTCAATGAACTGTACCCATATTATATAAATAGACAAACATCACTAGGAAAAAGGGATAGAGAGAAAAATACCTCAACAATAATTATAGTGTAGTGGTAAAAAGGTGAAAATGTAATTCTTGGAGTTTCAATTCAAAACCTAGCAACTAAAATTGGGGAAAAAAAAAGAGCAAGAATAATTTGTCTAGAAGTGGAAAATTTAAGCAATTGCAACTGGTAATTATTTTTTTAAGCGAGAATAATATGTCAAAAAGTAGGAAAGTTAAGCAATTGCAATTGAACATTTTATTTATGCGGGAATAATATGCTTGGAAAAATGAAAATTATTATGATTTTTTTAAAAAAATTAGAAAAAATTAAAAATAACTTTTTTTCACTCACAGGTGAGAAATTATTTTCATTTGAATAAAAAGAATTTTATTTTTTGATTATCTTTTTAAGATAAGTTGACATTTTCAAGATAGTGGTTAATTTCTTAAATATATATTATTAATTTTTTAAGAAATTAAGATTTTTAAGGCTTAATATAATTTTTAGTATCTGAACTTGATATTTTTTTTCCTAATTTGGTACCTAAACTTTTTTGGATCTAATTTGGTACCCAAACTTGACACTTTTTCCTAATTCGGTACCTAAACTTAACATTTTTTCTTAATTTGGTACTTAAACTTTTGGAGGTCCAATTTGGTACCTGAACTTGACTCTTTTTCCTAATTTAGTACCTAATCTTATTTTTGTTCGATTTAGTACTTGTCAAACATTTTACAAATTACCCTGGTATATTAACAATGTTTTTTTTTTTTTTACAAAGTAGTAAAAATAATCAATGTATGACTAACATGTGACATATGATATGATATTTTTTTTATTTTATATGTTTAAATAATTTTAGTTTTATTTATTTAATAAATTATTTTATTAATTGAAAATAATGAATTTCTTTTAATTTGGGGTTTAAAAATATTTTTTCTCATTTAATATTAATTTTTATAATATTTAATAAATTTAGGAACCAAATTGAACCTAAAAAAAGCTTAGGTATCAAATTAGGGGAAAAAATGCCAATTTTAGGTACTAAATTGGGACCAAAAAAGTTTAGGTACCAAATTAAGAAAAAGTGTCAAGTTCAAGTACCGAATTGGGCCAAAAAAAAGTTTAAGTACCAAATTAGGAAAAAGTATCAAACTTAGGTACCAAATGTTATATTAAGCCTAGAGAATGGTAAATTTTGAAGATGGGTAGTTTTTTTTTTAAAAAGAGCGAAGGTTTTTTTTTTCTTTAGAATTGTAATATATTCATTTTTTAATGATATAATTATTATTTTTTTATAATTATTTGTTTTATCTATAATATATTTAAAAAAATTTATTGAGTCGGTGTTATAAGTCAACAGAATACTATCTCAATTGAAAAATGGTTAAAAAGTATACTTTTACAAAATAAATTATATTATTATAATAACGTTTTTTTCATTTTATATTTTTATATAAATCGATAAAAATACTCAAACATGTTAATATTTGAACAGAAGACAACATGGTCTTTTAAGGTTTTTTTTTTTTTTTATCAATTCAATCACTAAGTTAGTGTCACTTAACTTGTGACACCAAATTCGTCAAAAAAGTTTATGTTGTCTATGTTTCTATAATATTGTGTAAAAAAATATAATTTATGTTGTATTGTTCCACTAAAAACAAGTTTCAAAAAGTGATTTTAGGAAATTTGCCAAACAATGAAAAGTATTTTACGCAAAATTATCCAAACATTAGAAAATATTGATTTTTTTAAAAAGTCAATCTATTTACCAAAAAATATTTTCCGAAAGTTGTTTCTAATTAAACAAACACAACTTTATTTGATATATTGTTTGTGCAAAATTTAAACTCCACAATTAAAGTTAAAAGGGCGACACATATTCCTTTTAAGATATAATAAAAATTAAATCTTGACAAGGATAATTATTTGATACACAACACGTGAAGTTTTTTATACTTCACAAGTAAGTTGAGGTTGTGACAAGTGCCCCATTTTTTATATATTTAGTTTTATTTTTTTAATATACCTTATGAAACACATAGTATACTCTTAACCTACTTGTGGAATATAAAGAACTCCACAAGCGATATATGAGATAATTTTTCTATTAAAATAAGAGTATTTATTTGATACACTGTTTGTGAAGTTTTTTTATACTCTACAAGCAGGTTGAGGGTGTGGCAACTATCACATTTATTTATATTTAATATTTAATACACCTTAAAATATGCTTGTCAAACCTTCAATCTGCTTGTGTAGTGTAAAAGACTCTACAAGCAGTGTAACAAATTTTTTCCTTAAAAAAAACATAACATTGTGAGAAAATGTATACTAGCAGTACAATTTTTAGACTTCACAATCAAGATCTGGAAGTTAACAAGTATTCTATAGGAGTATAATATATTATATATATATATAAAGAGAACAATTTTTTCAAACTACTTATAGAATAAAAAAAAGTATACTATTAATATATCAAATATTAACCTAACATTATTTTATCTCTATTTATGAAATTAAATTTTTTTGACTTGCTCATCTTTCCTTAATTCTGGTTTAAGGAATTAGAAAGTGGAGTAAAAAGTAAATTTAAGTAAATGGATGCAACTTAATATTAAATGAAGAAATTGATAAATTAATGGCATGTAGTTTTTGCATAATGATTTAGTTGGTGTTTAACTTTATAAAAAAATAGTTTTTATTTAAATTTTTAATATTTAAATTTGAATTATTTATCAAATTATTTAAAAATAAATGGAAAATTTAGTATTTGTTGACATGACATATATGTATATGCCAGGTTAGCAATTAATTTTTTTAAAATTTTAAAATAATAAAAAAATATTTTTATAAATTTTTAATACTGTTTGTAAAAAAATTTTGAATTTTTTTAAATTAAAAAAATAATTAATTGTTAACGTGATATCCACATGTTTTCCACATCAACAAAGTTAACTTCATCTATTATGACATTAATTGTTTTCATCTATTTTGGAATGATTTGACAAACAGCGTAAATTTAATGGCTAAAAGGTGAAAATTTAAATGTACAGTTTCTTTTTTTAAGTTGGAGAGCCAAATAAATTATTATGCCTATAATTTTTTTTAATTCAATAGTTAGATTTTGACTCAATTTTTTAAAAATACCCATTTAAAAAAATTACTAGATTAGGCTGAAATAATGAAAACGCTTCCAACATGAAGCGTTTTCAACTGATTTGTAGCACAACACTTCCAAGCGCTTTCTGCCACATCAGCTGAACACGCTTCTAGCTGTAAGCATTTTCCTTCTGTTTTTTTTAGGGTAAGGTTTTTTAAAGTAAGGTTAGGGTTTTAT
This sequence comes from Gossypium bickii, assembly GCA_025503065.1. Lineage (NCBI taxonomy): Eukaryota > Viridiplantae > Streptophyta > Magnoliopsida > Malvales > Malvaceae > Gossypium > Gossypium bickii. The sequence goes on from CP106712.1 coordinate 24,410,969, forward strand.
GGTTTTTAAGTTTTGGACATAGGGTTTTGAGCTTTTTTTATATTTTTAAAGTTTATTATATATTCTTTAGTTTTGTTTTATAAATTTTTTGGATGTATTTAATTCGATAATTACAAGCATTGTATTTACACCAATCGTATATTCGAATTATTCGAATTGTAAAATTCAATTCGATTCATAATTGAAACTCAAACTACTTGATTTGATTAAATATTAGTTTGTAGTTTTTTTTTCAATTTTTTTAAATGCAACTGAGTTTTGATTAGTTTTTTTATGGGAGGTTAAAGCCGATCAGATTTTTCAGTGCATTATTTTTTAACTTTCAATGCATTTTTCTTCAAAAAATATATTCCAAGAATCCCAGGATATCTGATCGATGAGTGGGAGAAAGTGGGGAGTTGAAAGTGTTAGAGGGAAAACGCTCTACGTAGGAAGCTTTTTCAGTGCACTGTCAGAAAAAGCACTGAAAGCGCATCCAGCTGGAGGCGTTTTTAGCTAGATTCGCCCAGATGAACATATGTGGTCGCTGATATCGAGCACTCCATTCAAGTTGTTACCTGATAGATCATTGCGACACAAACCAAAAGGTCGACCGACATCAATTCAGATACACGACAACATGGATATTCGAGAAAAGACAAACCAATCGAGCTTATACGGGTGGTGTAGGAACCCAGGGCATACAATGTCGTCATCTCTACATTGACGAGATGATATAAGGACAAAACCTCATTAATAGATTTAATAATTTTTTAACAGCAATCTATATGTTGATATTTTTCATTCATACTCAAATTTTGTTGCAATTTGTAAACACATGTTTTTATTATACTATAAAAATTAATAAAATATACAAATTTGTTCCATTGTTCCCGTGTAGACTTGATTGAATAATATGAAATGACAACGACAACAAATTTTGATGCAAAAATGACATTTATTTAAAAATATAAGGATGTACAACAATGATACTGCCGAAACCATTTTTTTTTTAAATGGGGATTAGATTGAAAAACGAAAATGGAGTAGACACCTACCCTTTTTAAGTTGTGATCGGATCACCTTGGAATTGATCATTTTAATAAAACTTTGATTTATTAAAACATATTTTGGTCTACAAAAACTCGAGAAAAAGGGTTCGTGAAACACCCCAAACCCGGCCCACGAGCCTGAACCGGATCTGGTATGTTCCTTAAGTAAACCGGTTTCAAAATTCTTTTGTGGCTTAGAGAAAATTTGTGTATTTTCAGGAAAATTTCGTTTTGGGTTGGGCTTGAATTAAAAACCCATTTATTTACTTAGAAATCATTTAGTTATGAAAAAAAAACAATTTAAGGTTTATTATTATTAAAATAAACATAATTGAACTTAATTAAAAAAAATAATGCGTAACATTATAAAGTAAAAATAAACAGAAGTAAAGAAATTCAACTTGAGCCTTATGGCCTTATTACATCAATCAAAACCCAAAAATAAAATTAAAGTACTTAATAAAAATAACAGTCCCAAATAATAAAAGTTTTCCCTTGCTATGCATGGCCACCTTTAGCTCCTGCCGACCGCTCATCTCCTGCAAAATATTCCCCAACGGGGTGAGTCAACAGACTCAATGTGTACACAACACTAACATTCAACAAATCAGGCATACAAGTTCATATCAAGTTCATATTCATATAAAAATAAATGATGCAACCCAAACCCAAGCCTATTTGACCATCCGCTACACACCACCCGTACCTGCCAGTCACACCGTGGGGACTACTAAGTCAACCCTCCATCCGCTACACACCATCGAAGCGATCATTTGCGCGATCGGCGTGCTCATCGCCCATATCATTTGTGTCATTAGACACCATATTCAAATAATGTAACCGGTTACCAAATTCGAGATAATGTAACCGAAGTTACCATATTCAGATAATGTGACCGTAGTCACCATATTCAGATAGTGAGACCGAATCATCACCTTCACTTCCCCTTTCACAAATATCCCGAATGCCCCAAATATTTTATAACATATACAACATACTTATTTCTCATTCATGTTACTATTCACATGTTCAAAATATATCATATTCGTAATCCTATCAGAAGTAGGAAACGTACCTGGGTACTTTTTACCACATTTGTGGTACTTAGCCACATTCTCATTCTTATGCATATTCATATATTAAAAAAAATTGCCATATGATATATCGAAAGTTAGTGTGAGTACACACCTGATTCGCTTAATAGATTTCTTGAAATCCCGAAGAGAATCGATCACAGTTTAGATCTTAAATCCTACATAAGTTAATCACTTTAAAAGACCATTCGGCCACTTTTCCAAATACAACTAGGATTTGTATTACTTACCTTGTAACTGAATTGATTTTAAGAATCAAGTGCCGGATCTTTGTATTCCTCCCTTGTGAATTCGGCTAAACACTATATTACTCCATAGGTTAGTTTTCAGCTAAATAATAAATCCAAACATGGAACATAAGCCTTAGCCGAATTTCTTAGCACTTACCTTGTGATTCTAAATCTCGAAAAGTAACCCTTGGCTTATGGAGATGTTGAAATCCCTTAGATCTGAAATCCCAAAATTCCTCCTTTGGTAATCGGCCAAGAGACACAAAAGGGATTATTTCCTAGATCTTGATTAAAAGAATTAGAAGAACAAAAATTCATTGTTCTTACCTTAGATCCTTGACCCTTGTATTCAACAATTGTAGAAACCTGAGAGATCCCTTGTAGATTCAGCCAAAATTGCTAATAAAATTAGTACCCTAATTTTCAATAAAAAGAGAAGGAATGCAAATCGATTGACCACAGATCTTACCCCTTTTGATGCTGTAGTTGATTACTTCCTTGCTTAGAGTCACAGAGATTCGGCTATAGAGTTTAATCAGGTATCAAAAGAAAAGACTTTTGGCTTGGCAGATGAAGAAAAGAGAAGAAGAGAAGAGGAGAAGAAAATTCAGCAGAGAGAGGGTTTGCTTAGGGAAATTTCGGCCACACTTGGAAAAGATGAGAGAAAATCTTTTAATTCTCCTTCTTTAGCCGAAATTACTAGGCCAAGAGTCCTTGATTTGGCCACCACTCTTCCTTGTGATAATATTATCACCTTATTTAAAAATAAATAAAGAAAAATCCTTTTTATCTCTTCTAAATAATCCAAATTAAAAAGCTTTTATTTATCACATTATTATGCAATATTAATGGAAATAAAACACCTCTCTTTTTAAACACATGTGCCGTCCACCCTTTAGCACAGGAAGCAAAAATAAAACTTCATTTATTTGCTTCCTTTGTGACTCGAACCCAGGCCCATGCCTTTTGCACATGGCGCCATTTCCTTAGGCCCTAAGTGCCATCTTCAGGCCACTTTTCCTAGCCCGTTTGTGTGTCAAATTTTACCAACTTTTTCTTTTAAGGCCCTCTTGCCTTAATCTCCCATTTTAAACTTTAAAACTCATAATTTTAGGGTCATTTCCAAGTTTTCTAAAATTTTCGATCGGCTCTGTTTACTTGCCATTTTCTTACATTTCCAAGTTTCCTAAAATGTATACTTTCCATTTTTGGATCATTTCCATTTTCATTTCTTAGTTTCCAAAAATGTGTACTTTCCATTTTTGAACCATTTCCTTACATTTCTGGGTTTCCTAAAATGTTCATATCCTAATGCATTTCCAGGTTTCCAAAAATGTTCAGGTTTCCAAAAATGTTCATTTCCATTTCCATGCATTTTCATACATTTATGAGTTTCCAAAAATATCAAAAATTTATTCATAATGCTTAAGACTTGTCATTTCATACAATTAAACCGAAAATGCATAGGCCCTTTCCAAGATGTTACAGTTCTACCCCCCTTAAACAAAATTTCGTCCTCGAAATTTCCTAACTAAACAACTGAGGGTATTGCTGTCGCATTGTCTCTTCTGACTCCCACGAAGCTTCTTCCGATCCATGGTTGCGCTATAACACCTTGACTAGAGGTACTGACTTCCTCCGTAGTACTTTCACATCACGTTCCAGGATCCGAATCGGCTCTTCCTCGTAGGATAAGTCCGGCCTTAGCTCCACTTCTTCAACAGGTACCACATGAGATGGATCCGATCGATAGCGACGTAGCATGGATACATGGAATACGTCATGCATTAGCTGCAACTTTGGTGGCAACTCCACTTGGTATGCCACTGGTCCAACTCGCTTTAGTACTCGATAGGGCCCTATAAACCTTGGGCTTAACTTCCTTTGCGGCCATCAACCTCATTACCTTCTTCCAAGGTGAGACTTTCGAAACACTTGGTCTCCCACTTCAAACTTAATTTCCTTCCGCTTAAGGTCTGCATACGACTTCTGCCTATCAGAGGCTTCCTCCAACCTTGCCCAGATTATCTCAACCTTCTCCTCAGTTTCTGCCACTAACTCCGGACCCAAAACACGACGTTCTCCTAACTCGGTCCAACAAGTAGGAGTTCTACACTTCCGACCATACAATGCTTCATATGGTGCCATCCGAATGCTAGCCTGATAGCTGTTGTTGTAGACGAACTCAGCTAAAGACACATAATCCTCCCAACTTCCTCGAAAATCCATAACACAACCCCTTAACATATCCTCCAACACTTGTATAACCCGTTCAGACTGCCCGTCTGATTGTGGATGATATGCCGTAGTGAAATCCAACTTAGTGCCTAACGCATGATGAAGTGCCTTCCAAAATCGAGACGTAAACCTTGGGTCTCTGTCGGAGATGATCAATGTTGGTACTCCGTGTAACCTTACAATCTCCGCCACATATAACTTGGCTAACTTCTGAAGAGAATAATCCATTCTTACTGGGATAAAGTGCGCGGACTTGGTCAAACGGTCCACTATCACCCATACCGAGTCCTTCTTAGTAGGCGTAAGGGGAAGCCCACTAACGAAGTCCATGGTAATTCTTTCCCACTTCCATTGGGGAATCTCAATTGGTTGAAGTAATCCCGATGGAACTTGGTGTTCAGCCTTAACTTGCTGACACGTCAGACACTTTCCCACGAATTCAGTCACTTCCCACTTAAGATCAGACCACGAAAATTGTTCTCTTAGATCTCTATACAACTTGATGCCTCCGGGATGCATAGCATAAGGGCTACCATGCGCTTCCCGAAAAATCTTTTGTCTCAACTCCTTATCCCTTGGCATATAGACTTTTCCTTTGTAGCACAGTACTCCATCATCATTGACGCCATAATCTTTTACTTCTCCATTCTGTACTTGCTGTAACTTAGCACTTAGATCCTTATCTGCCAACTGGCCCTCTTTCACCTCATTCAGCCATGTGGGCTTGACTTGTAATTCTGCCAACAGGCTTCCATCATCATACAGACTCAAGTGAGAGAACAAAGCCCTTAGATCCGACACAACCTTCCGACTTAGGGCGTCTGCTACCACATTCGCCTTGCCCGGGTGGTACTCTATCGAACAATCATAATCCTTCAACAACTCCACCCACCTTCGTTGCCTCAAGTTCAACTCCTTCTGAGTCAACAAGTACTTAAGGCTCTTGTGGTCTGTGTAGATTACTGACCTTTCTCCATAAAGGTAGTGCCTCCAAACCTTCAGGGCGAAAACCACTACTGCTAGTTCCAAGTCATGGGTTGGATAGTTAACCTCATGAGGCCTTAACTGCCGAGATGCATACGCGACCACTTTACCATCTTGCATTAGCATGCATCCTAATCCCGTATGTGAAACGTCACAGTACACCACAAAATCCTTGCCTACCTCCGGTTGAATTAACACCGGAGCTTCTGTCAGCACCTTCTTAAGCTTTTCAAAGCTCTCCTGTTGCTTATCCGTCCACACAAATGGTACTTTCTTCCTTAGCAACTTTGTCAAAGTCGCGGCTATTGACGAGAATCCTTCCACGAACCTTCTGTAATAGCCCGCCAATCCTAAGAAACTTTAAATTTCAGCCACAGACCTAGGTGGTTTCCAATCCAACACTGCTTCGATCTTCCTAAGATCCACTCTTAATCCTTCTGCGGATACCACATGACCCAAGAATGCCACCTCCTTAAGCCAAAATTCACACTTGCTAAATTTGGCATAGAGCTTCTTCTCCCTTAACACTTCCAACACATCTCGGAGATGCTCATCATGCTCCTCCTTCGACTTCGAGTACACCAAAATATCGTCGATGAACACAACGACGAACTTATCCAGGTAGGGTTGGAAAACTCGATTCATCATGTCCATGAACGCGGCTGGAGCGTTCGTCAACCCAAACGGCATCACTACAAATTCAAAATGACCTTATCTTATCCTAAAAGCGGTCTTATGAATGTCAGCCTCCTTCACCTTCAACTGATGATATCCCGACCTTAAGTCTATCTTCGAGAACACAGCTATCCCTTTCAGCTGGTCGAACAAGTCGTCTATCCTTGGCAAGGGATACTTGTTCTTGATGGTCAGTTTGTTCAACTGACGATAATCTATGCACATACGCATAGTTCTATCCTTCTTCTTCACAAATAGGACCGGTGCTCCCCATAGAGACACACTGGGTCGGATGAACCCACGATCCAACAGTTCTTGGATTTGAGCCTTGAGCTCCACTAACTCCTTTGGCGCCATTCGGTATGGAGCGATTGACACAGGAGCTGTTCCCGGTAGCAAGTCTATTCCAAATTCCACCTCCCTATCTGGGGGTATTCCTGGTAATTCATCTGGGAACACATCTACGAAGTCCCTTACCATCCTAACTCCATGAACACCTTCATCTTTTCCTCCCAACACACTTATGAAGGCTAAGAACGCCTTACACCCCTTCTTAACCATCTTCTCGGCCTTCAGCGCCGAAACTACGTTAGACAAGTAGTTTCTCCTTTCTCCGATCATCACTACTACCTCATCCTCGGGGGGTTCTTAGTTCCATACATTTAGCCGCACAATCCAACACGGCTCGATGCTCTACTAGCTAATCCATTCCAAGTATAAGCTCAAACTCTCCGAAGGGTAACTCCATTAAGTCACCCAAAAGTTCACTCCCGAATCTCTGGGGTACATTCCGAAAGATCTTGTCTACCACTACGGTTTGACCTAATGGGCTTACTACAGTCATCTGTCTATCAGAGAGTTCTGAGTCTAGGCCTAGTGTTTCCACTACACTACATGCAACATAGGAATGGGTCGAGCCCACATCAATCAGAGCAAAATAGGGTTTGTCAGAAATAAAGAACGTATCGGTTATTACATCCGGTGCGTCACCATCCTCCCTTCGGTGAACCGCATAAACCAAACCCAGTTGCCTTGCTTCTGCATTAGCAGCACCTCGGCCCTATGCTCCACGGCCTCTGCCAGCACCATTACCTCTGTTGGCCGAACCACGACCCCGTTGAGGCCAACATGTCGCCTCTACCACTGACTAACATTCTCCGAATCGCGGTCGCCTCTTATCTGGTTGTTTGGGACAATCCTTAAGCATATGGTCCTTGGACCCACACTTGAAACATCCTCCCGTCTTTCTCCAACACTCTCCCAAGTGCTTCTTTCCACAATGCTCACAAGGGCGATACTGCCAGCCCGTACCAGCTTGTTGATTTCGTGGCCCGTCAACCCTAGGCCTCTTATGACCCTTTCCAGATGGTCCAAAACCTCTCTTAGGCTTATTCTTGTCCACAGCCTACTTGGTAGCATCCTTAATTCCCTCGACCACCTTGGCCTTTTCCACCAAAGAAGAGAACTCCCGCTCCTGATGCGGTGCTATCAACAGTCTCAGGTCGTCTCTCAGTCCGTCCTCAAAACGAACACAGCGTTCATGTTCAGTCGCCACTACACCTCGAGCATAACGGCTCAACCTCAGAAATTCTGCCTCATATTCTGCTACAGACTTGTTCCCTTAAACTAGCCCCAGAAAAGCTTTTCTTTGCTCGTCTGTATACCTGGTTCCCACATATTTCTTCTGGAATGCCTCCTTAACATATTCCCAGGTCAGATCCTTCGTCATGGCACCATCTCGCACAGTTAACCACCATTGATACGCTTCATCGCGTAACAATGCCACCATCCCCTTTAACTTCTCCTCAGGGGTCAAGTCAAGCTCATCCATGATGCGCTCCGTCGCTTCCAACCAGTACTCAGCTGTACTGGGTGCTACTCCAGACACTCCACGAAACATTTCAGCTCCATTAGCTTGGAGCCGTTCAGGCACAGACTTACGATTTCCTGAATTTCCTCCTGCACCAGCCACCAATTCCAAGACTCACAAAGATGACTGCAACACAAATCTTCCCCGTCGAGCTTGCTTCAACAACATTAATGTTGGGGGTGATGGTGGCGGTGGTATTTCATTGTCGGACCCCTGACCCGATCTAACGGGTTCCGACACGGTCATCCTTCCTCTACCTTATCCACGGTGACCACGTCCTCTAGAACTCATTTCCTAGCGTCGAGATCTGATTAAGGAATTTTATGGATTAGTCACTGTTCCACTTATTTACCCGCGAAGGAGTTTTATGAAAAGGGATTTAAGAGTGATTCTTTCGTATTCATACAAGCACACAGTCTTTTATTCATACATCCATCCCTCAAACAATTATGAACTTTCGTTCATTCAGAGAAATGTTGTAACTTTCGTCGTTGTTGTTTTTCCACTACCTAGGGGTATTTTCGTAATTTTGTCCTACATGGGCATTTTCGTAATTTTGCAAAACAAAAAGTTCATTGTTCTTACCTTAGATCCTTGACCCTTGTATTCAACAATTATAGAAACCTGAGAGATCCCTTGTAGATTCGGCCAAAATTGCTAATAAAATTAGTACCCTGATTTTCAATAAAAAGAGAAGGAATGCAAATCGATTGACCACAGATCTTACCCCTTTTGATGCTGTAGTTGATTACTTCCTTGCTTAGAGTCACAGAGATTCGGCTATGGAGTTTAATCAGTATCAAAAGAAAAGACTTTTTGGCTTGACAGATGAAGAAAAGAGAAGAAGAGAAGAGGAGAAGAAAATTCGCAGAGAGAGGGTTTGCTTAGGAAATTTCGCCACACTTGGAAAAGATGAGAGAAAATCTTTTAATTCTCCTTCTTTAGCCGAAATTACTAGGCCAAGAGTCCTTGACTTGGCCACCACTCTTCCTTGTGATAATATTATCACCTTATTTAAAAATAAATAAAGAAAAATCCTTTTTATCTCTTCTAAATAATCCAAATTAAAAGGCTTTTATTTATCACATTATTATGCAATATTAATGGAAATAAAACACCTCTCTTTTTAAACACATGTGCCGTCCACCCTTTAGCTTGGGAAGCAAAAATAAAACTTCATTTATTTGCTTCCCTTGTGACTCGAACCCAGGCCCATGCCTTTTGCACATGGCGCCATTTCCTTAGGCCCTAAGTGCCATCTTCAGGCCACTTTTCCTAGCCCATTTGTGTGTCAAATTTTACTAACTTTTTCTTTTAAGGCCCTCTTGCCTTAATCTCCCATTTTAAACTTTAAAACTCATAATTTTAGGGTCATTTCCAAGTTTCCTAAAATTTTCGATCAGCTCTGTTTACTTGCCATTTTCTTACATTTCCATGTTTCCTAAAATGTATACTTTCCATTTTTGGATCATTTCCATTTTCATTTCTTAGTTTCCAAAAATGTGTACTTTCCATTTTTGAACCATTTCCTTACATTTCTGGGTTTCCTAAAATGTTCATGTCCTAATGCATTTCCAGGTTTCCAAAAATGTTCAGGTTTCCAAAAATGTTCAGGTTTCCAAAAATGTTCATTTCCATTTCCATGCATTTTCATACATTTCTGAGTTTCCAAAAATATCAAAAATTTATTCATAATGCTTAAGACTTGTCATTTCATACAATTAAACCGAAAATGCATAGGCCCTTTCCAGGATGTTACAGCTCGGGAGTCGGTTACGTACGAGGAAGGGTTAGCACCCTCGTAGTGCCCAAAATTGGTACCTAATTGATTATTTAATGTCTTAATGCCGAAAATTTGAAAAAATTCTAGATTACGATCCATTTTCTTAAAAGAACACTTGAACAAATCAAAATGAATACTGAGACCCGCTTATCTCAAAGAAATAAAAATGTCGCACCCAATAAGTTAGGATACGACATTTCATATTCTCGAAATGAGCTTGTCTTTTGATTTTTTTTAAAAAAAAAAACTCATGCACTTAAATTCAAAAGGATTTTCAAATATCTGGTCAAATGAAAAATCGGAACCCAGTAAGTTAGGGCTCAATTTTTCAAAATTCCAAACATAGAATATTGTCTTTATTTTTTTGAAATTCTTATCTCAAGACGATGAAACGTCACATCAAGTAAGTTAGGATGCAACATCTCAAATTCTCGAGAATAAGCTTTTATTAAAAATTTATGTGTTTTGATTTAAAAGAGAAAAGGGGACTCGGTTGCTAGGATTTAACAAGAAAAATCGGAACCTAGTGAGTTAGGGCACGCTTTTCTAAAAACCTCCAAACACGAGCATTGCCTTGTTTTAAAGATTCTTAACAATGATTTCAAAACTTAAATGATATTAAAACACGATTTTTTTTATGAAATACAATGGAATAATAATATACAAAGCAAGATATTAATCCATACATCAAATGTTACACTAATGCATCACAGTAACCAACCAATAATTAAGAAATACAAATCACATAATAACAATAATTATAATATACAATTTCTTGATTAATCATTGAAGAAAATGGCGTAATATAATATACAAAAAAATATAAAATGAAAGGTAATTAAAACCAATACTATGCAAAATTATTTTAAGAGAAAATATATATGTGTAAAATGATTAAAAATAATTAATTTAGAAACAACCTAATCAGACATATAAAAATTTAAAATTTCTTAATATAAAAAGGTTTGAAATGAATAATATATAAGTTTTTCTAAAAAAGAATTTTAAAGAATAGAAATAAAATAGTAAAGTAAGCAATATATAAAAGATTTAAAATAAAATATAATAAAATAAACCTTTTTTGAAACGTAAATAAATAAGTAAATTAAAGCTGGTAAGGGACAAGATTGAAACTAAAATAAAATTCAAGTCTTAAAACAAAAATAATAACAACAGGCTATTAAGGACCAAATTAGCATGCGCGAGAACAAGCGAGGATTCATTGAGGAATTATCCCAAACACTCAAAACGGCGTCGTTCAAATACTGGTGATCTAACTGCTTGAGGACCAAATTAAAACAACAACAAAATAGATAGGGCTAAATTAAAAATGAGTACGGGACTCCATTGCGACCTACTGCAAACGCGGAGGGACTTGGTGTGCAAATAAGCCAATAACCAAAAACACGCGGATCCTCCCCGGGTCGGGTCACTTGCGCGGGTATGGCCATTAAACGATGCCGTTTTGGTCATTAACAGACCATACCAAAATGACGTCGCACTGAGGGGCTTTAAATACTAAAAACATTGCAAAAAAAAACATTTTTAAACTGTTTTTAAGAAAAACAAAGAGGTGCTCTGAATGGCTCTCGGAGCACTGGCCAGACTTGGCCTGACTTCGTCATCGAGCCACCGAGTCTCTTCGCATCCGCCACCACATATGGCAGTCAGAGAGACCAAAGAAGGCTACTTTAGCCTTTTAAAACCCTTTAAACCCGAACTCAAACTCGAAATGCCCGAAAACCCCTTCTGAAATTAAAAAGAAAAACCAATAAAAGGCTCCAGATTCGGGACTCCAATCGTTGCAAAAAGGTAAAATACTTTAATACTTATTCTGCTTCTATATGTATGCGTGACATGCGAAACAAGAGTGGACTAAAAATTTGAAAAATACCTCTGCTTTTCTGTATTTGTATTCGAAATCATAAGAGATTTACAATGTTTTTTTGGTTTTCTTTTTATAGCCGAAAAGAAAAATCCCAAAAATACAATGTTTTTTTTATTTTGTATTTGCTGTCGTTTCTCTACTATTGGTGGCCTTGCTTGCAGGTACGGAAGGCGCGAACGTGGCGTACGAAGGCTCGCTAGAGGTATTGAGGCTGTGGAGGTGTGCGTGGTGGCGCCCGTGGAGGCACGTGCGCAGCGCTGTTAGGGTTAGGGGCTAGGGTTTCTGAAGTTTCAATCTATTTTGGGCCATTCAGGCTGGTTTCAGAATTGGGTTTATTTGGGTCCTAATTTGGGCCATTTGAACTTTAGTTTGTATTTTGGTTTGAAATTTTGTAATGGACTGGTCGTTATTAATTTTGGAATTTTATATTTTATTTATTTTTTGTTTTAATTTTGGTATGGGCCCGGGCAATAATGGGTTCTTACAGCTGCCCCTCTTTGCTCGTTGTCGTGTAATGAGAATGGAGCAAAAACTTTAAAAAGGACCATTTTTGCCAGATCTTCAAATCTTTGACTTCTTTTTGTGCTTTTCTTCTTCAAGTAGCTTCATTCCACCCCACTGCATCTTCAAGGGCATAGGAACTCGTGCTTCGATCCAATTCAAGGATATTAGACTTGTAGCTTTAATCTACTCCACCGCAACTTCAGGGAGATAAGATTTGCTATCTTCAGTCTGCTCCACTGCAACTTCAAGGAAATGAGGCTTTCTATGGTAAATTCAATCCAACCTACTGCAACTTCAGAGGTATAGGATTCGTTGTTTTAATCTGCTCTATTGCAACTTCGGGGAGATAAGACTTTCTATGGTAAATTCAATCTGACCTACTGCAACTTCAGAGGTATATTATTCGTTGTTTTAATCTGCTCCACTGCAACTTCAGGGAGATAAGACTTGTGACTTCAACCTACTTCACTGCAACTTCAGGGAGATAAGGTTTGTTTTGATCTGCTCTACTACAATTTCAGAGAGATAAGATCTGTAATCCATAGCTCCAATCTGTTCTACTGCAACTTCAGGGAAATAAGATTTGCTGTCTTCAGTCTACTCCGCTACAACTTCAGGGAGATGAGACTTTCTATGGTAAATTCAATCCGACCTACTGCAACTTTAGAGGTATAGGATTTTTCATTTTAATCTGCTCTACTGCAACTTTAGAGAGATAAGATCTGTAATTTATGGCTTCAATCTGTTCCACTGCAACTTCAGGGAAATAAGATTCGCCGTGGTGGATTTAATCCGACCTACTGCAACTTCAGAGGTATAGGAAATGTGGATTTGTCGATCTTGTTACACCGTCCTCTAGGGAACATGACCAGTAGAATCAATTTATGGAATTATGCTTATGCATAATGATTAGGATGCCATGATCAGAATGAATCAAATGCTCCTAGCTAAATGTATTATGGATGACATTTGCCGCCTGAATGCAGAATGTCATGAGAATGATCCTTTGGAGAATGATTAGGATGCAATGATCAGATTGACTCGAATTCTCCTAACTAAATGTGTTTCGCACGGATTCAGAATTTCATGAGAATGATCTCTTTTTAAAAGCTTAGGATGACATTGCTTATTGTTCTTCCAGGTTGTATCTCTAACGTAATATCCTGTCTTCTTGTTCAGCTGACATTTTTGATAGCAAATTCGAAGAAATGGTCACTGTTTAGAGTTTCCTTCTCAAACATTTCCAACCCTTAGGCTTCGTGAGTTCTAGATAAAAGTCCTGTTTCAGGTTCTCGTATTATTTAGAAGTTTTCAGAGTGATATGCAAAACTCCTTTTGCGAAAGTGTTATTAGTCCATTAATCATTATTTCAATACAAAATGCTTGAAAATAATCATAAATGATGGACAAAATAGAATTTATCAGAAGTGAAATCTGAAAAGAATAAGTTAATTAAAAGAAGCAAACATTACTGGAATACAAAATGATTAGGGGACAAGATAGGTGTCCCAGATATCACAGCCTGAGCTTCTCTATACGGACTTTTTGAAGACCATTTTAAGCTCAATATGTGTTTAGGAGATTGAGAGTACTCTATTGACGATCCAAGACGTAACATCTCTCCTCCTTCTTAATTCAGGTTTGGCAAGATTACCGCATGCCCCATCGTTGATTGCAATTTGAGCTGCCCTTTTTGGGTTTTTGACTCAAAACCCCTTTTGTCTCAAGGCGCCCTTTGCGGGTTTTCACCTTGGCCTCTCCGTTTTTCATTTTCATCATTTTTGGATTTTTTTTTTAGAGAAGGTCTCAAAGCGCCCTTTGCGGGTTTTTACTTTAGCCTCTTTTCCTCTTTAAGTATAGTATTTCTTGACTGAATCCAAGTTTATAGGATTGGGTAAGTTTTTCCCATCCATCTCAGCCTAGATCAGTACTCTTCCGGAGAAAGTCTTTTTCACCACATAAGGTTCTTCCCAATTTGGCATCCATTTCCCTCTGAAATCCTTTTGCATGGGGAGGAACTTTTTCAAAACCAGGTCTCCCTTGTGAAATTCTCTTGGGTGAACCTTTTTGTCATAAGCCCGCATCATTCTCTTTTAGTACATCTGACCATGACGGATAGCCCTTAGCCTTTTTTCCTCAATCAAGTTCAACTGATTGTATCAAGATTGGATCCATTCGTCTTCATCTAACTTTAGCTCTGACAAGACTCAAAGGGAAGGAATTTCAACTTCGATGGGTAACACTGCCTTCATTTCATATACCAATGAGAAAGAAGTTGCCCCGGTGGAGGTCCTGACTGATGTTCGATAAGCATAGAGAGAAAATGGTAGTTTCTCGTGCCAATCTTTATAGGTTTCATCCATTTTCCCCACAATCTTCTTAATGTTTTTGTTGGATGCTTCCACTGCACCATTCATTTTTAGACGATATGGTGACGAATTGTGATGTCTGATTTTGAATTGACTACAGACCTCCACGATCGTGTTGTTGTTCAAATTTAATGCATTGTCGGATATGATCCTCTCAGGCATTCCATATCAACATATAATTTCCTTTTTTAGGAATCTACTGACTGCTGACTTGGTAACACTGGCATATGAAGTAGCCTCTACCCACTTGATGAAATAGTCAATGACTACAAAGATGAATCGATGCCCATTGAAAGATTTTGGAGAGATCGGCCCGATGACATCATGCCCCACAGAGAGAGAGGCCACGGGGAAGTCATAACATGCAGAGGCGAATGAGGTACATGAATTTTGTCTCCATATATTTGGCATTTGTGACATGTTTTAGCATAATTGATGCAATCTCCTTCCATGATAGACCAATAATATCCAAATCTCATAATTTGCCTAGCCATTGTGAAACCATTGGCATGTGTTCCACAAACGCCCTCGTGGACTTCTTCTAAAATTTTCTTAGCTTCAACAGCGTCCACACATCTCAATAGTACCTGATCCTTTCTTCTTTTATACAGGATTTCCCCGTCTAAGACATAGTCACAGGCTAGTCTTCTCAACGTCCTCTTATCGTTCTCGATCGCTTATTTAGGATATTCACGATTTCTCACATATCGTAATATATCTTGGTACCAGGGGTGATCATCTCTTCCTTCTTCCTCTACATTGTAACAATGATCTGGGGCTTCGTAAATACTCATTTGAATGAGTTTTACATTCTCTTACTTATTCACTTTAATCATGGAAGCCAAAGTAGCCAAAGCATCAGCCATTTGGTTTTCGTCTCGTGGGAGATAATTGAAAGTAATGTCATCAAACTCCTCAATCAACCCCAGAACTGTCCTTCGATAATTGATCAATTTGGGGTCTCTTGTCTCCCATTCACCTTTTAGTTTGTAGATCACCAATGCAGAATCTCCGTATGCTTCCAACACTCTACTTTTACGTTCTATGGCTGCACGGAGTCTCATGATACATGCTTCATACTCTGCCATATTATTCGTACTATCAAAATCTAATTTACACAAGAACGGATAATTATCTCCATTTGGGGATACCAAGACTGCCCCAATTCCATTGCCTATAGCATTTGATGCTCTGTCAAAGTTCAATTTCTAGAGGTGATCTTTTGTAGCGTCTTCTTCATTAGTTGCCACATACATTAGTTCTTCATTGGGGAAGTCAAAGTTTAGAGGCTCATACTCTTCTAGAACTCTGCTGGCCATAAAATCTGCTATTGCACTTCCTTTTATAGCTTTTTGGCTCACATAAACTATGTCGAATTCAGAGAGGAGAATTTGTCATCTAGCCATCATTCCATTCAAAGCGGTTGACTCCATCATATACTTTAGAGGGTCCAACTTCGAGATTAACCAGGTCGTGTGGTACAGCATGTATTGCCTCAACCTCTGAGTCATCCAAATCAAGGCACAACACAATTTCTCAATTGGCGAATATCTCAGTTCACATTCAGTGAATTTCTTACTAAGGTAGTATATCGTCTTTTCTTTTCTTCCTAAATCATCATGTTGACCCAGCACGCATCCCATAGAGTGATCAAAAACTATCAAATACATGATTAATGGTCTATCCGGGCATGGGGGTGACAATATTGGAGGATTTGGCAAGTACTTTTTGACCTTATCGAAAGCTTTCTGGCATTCATTATCTCACACGCTTGGATTATGTTTCTTCAGAAGATGAAATATGGGATCACATTTCTCGATTAACTGTGAAATAAACCGAGCAACGTAATTTAACCTTCCCAAGAAACCTCGAACTTCTTTTTGAGTGTGCAGTGGAGGCAATTCTTGTATAGCTCGGACCTTGTCTGACTCAATCTCGATTCCCTTCTCGCTGACAATAAAGCCCAACAATTTTCTAGATCTAGCTCCAAAAGTACATTTCGTTGGATTGAGCTTTAGTTGGAATTTTCTCAACCTCAGGAACAGTTTCCTCAAAACTCGAATGTGTTGCTCTTCTATTCTAGACTTTGCAGTCATATCATCAACATAAACCTCAATTTCTTTATGCATCGTATCATGGAGCAAAGTCACCATAGCCCTTTGATATGTAGCTCCTGCATTTTTCAGCCCAATTGGCATCACCTTATAACAGAATGTTCCCCACAAGGTTATGAAGGTAGTCTTTTCCATGTCTTCAAAGTGTATTTTTATCTGATTGTATCCCGAGAAGCCATCCATGAAGGAAAACAACGAATAGCCCGCTGTATTGTCTACTAAAGTATCAATGTGAGGCAAAGGAAAATTGTCTTTCGAGCTGGCCTTATTCAAATCCCTATAATCTACACACATTCATACCTTTCCATCTTTTTTAGGGACAGACACAATGTTGGCTACCCATTCTGGGTATTTGACCTCCTGCAAAAATCTGGCGTCAAATTTCTTTTTAACTTCCTCTTTTATTTTTAGCACAATGTCAGGCCTTATTCTCCGGAACTTCTACTGAACCGGCTTGCAATCCTCTTTTATGAGGAAGTGGTGTACAACAATGCCAGTGCTTAACCCCGGCATATCTTGGTACGACCACGCAAGGACATCTTTGACTTCTTGAAGTAAATCTATAAGGTCTTGTTTCGTTTCTTCGATTATGCACGTTCCAATTTTCACCACCCTTCCTTCTTCCAAGGCCACTACCTCTACTGTCTCTTCATGAGGTAGGATTTATTTTTCCTCTTGTTCTACCATTCTTAACAAGTCTGGAGATAAGCCACAGTCTATGTCATCTTCAAAGTCCTGGGATCTCTTTAAACACATGTCTCGTTCAAAAGGAAATTCTAATTTCCTAGCAACGTTACTCGTGTCATTGATATCCAGGGGCCTGTTGTAGGTACAAAGGAATATACAAAGAATGAATAAACTTAAGAATAATTATTTGTATAGTATGATCATGAATGAAGAATAAAAGAATATTTGAAATAAAGAATAATTGTCTTTATGGATGAATTGGAAAGAATAAAGAATATTTGCTCAAAAATGCATGTTCATTTAATTAAAGATTTTCGGGCCATAAGCCTATTTCACAAAGGATGCTTATTACTCCTAGGCCTAGAGCAATAAGTGTTCTAGGACATTACTCTAAAATAGTTCTAAACACTACAAGAATCTCTTCCGCAGTCCAATTATCCAGAACGCTCCCCGGCTTAAAGGGACGGATGCCTGACAAGTTTCTTCTTTTGGTTCCCTCCTCGGATATGGCATTGATGTACGAGTTTTCCAATGTACCACCCATGGTTCCTTTTCTTGGGGTCCCTCGCTCAGGGTGAATGATTCCTCCTGATACAAAGGTTTGGGATATGTGGGGAAAAATCATTAGCTCCCACTTGATTTCCTCCCCGCTCAACCGTGCTCTTCTCCTCTCTTGCTTCTTTTCGAGTTCCTTCTTTCTTTGTCTTGAGTCTGGCTTAAACACTAAGCCAAAGTAGTCTCGTTTGTCTTTTAGCAACGGTACCTCAACCTTTCCTTGGAGGTATCTCCCGAGTCCTTTCCCTTGTAAGGCTCATTTTCCAACAATTAACTGCAGACCTATTTTTGTAGTCTTGGATATTTTAGGCATTGGGATCTTGTTCCATTCAACGACGAATGTGGCATTTACAATTTCCAATGATCAAAAAGAACATTTGATTGCTTCGTCATTTGCCTCTAAATATGACGCGTTACTGGTCACGGCTACAATGATGTCTTCTTCTGAGTTTATGGTTACTAGTCGGCCTTCTGTCACCAATTTTAGCTTTTGGTGCAACGTAGACGAAATGACCCCTGTTGAATGAATCCATGGCCTCACCAATAGGCAGTTATAGGAAGGTTTGATATCCAACTAGAAAATCCACCTCGTATGTGTTAGGGCGATCAAAAGTGGTATTTCAATTCTGCCCATTACCCTTCTCTCTGTGCCATCAAATGCCCTCACTACATTCTGGCATGGCTTCATATGAGAACTATCCAGTGGCAGCCTATTTAATGTGGATATGGGCAAAACATTTAATGCTGAACCATTGTCAATCAAGACTCCCGGTAATATGTATCCCTTGCATCGAGTGGTTACGTATAGGGCTTTTGTAGATCCCCTTCCTCTAGATGGTATTTCATCATCATTAAAGAAGATGAAATTATTGGCAGTGATGTTATTGACTAGACGATTAAGCTTGTTGACAAAGATGTCCTCCGTGACATAAGTTTCATTTAATACTTTCATTAATGCATTGCGGTGGGTTTCCGAGCTTAAAAGCAAGGCAAATACTGATATGCAAGCTGGTTGTTTGTGCAGCTGCTCCATGATGCTATATTCACTATGCTTTAGAAACTTCAGGAACTCTTTAGCCTCCTTCTCGGTCATCTGCTCATTGACAGGTGATTCAGACTTAGCTGTGTTCTCCATCACAGATTCTCCTTTAATAGACTCCTTTTTGCAGCTAGTGTATCGTAGCGCTTCCCACTACACGTGTAAGAACCCATCTCTTGTCCCTCTTCTGAAGCATTGATCAGGTTCTCCTTTCCTGGGATCGTCACGTTACAGTCATAGTTCCAAGGAACCCTTTTGCTATCCTTGTAAGGAAATGCTACAGGTTTTTGAATTATGACTCGTGGTGTTACTTGTGTTCTGGCTTCATTGACTCTTGGCTTCGAGATGATCACTACTGGGCGGCTGCCCTTTTGGGCCCTTTCTATTGATCCTTCATCTGAAGCATAAACCTCCTGTCCTTTTGATCCCTCTGTCTCCTCGTAAAATTCCATCTCTTTATTATCCATCAAATTTTGCACTATGGCTTTGAACTCAGTGCATTCCTGGATTCCATGCCCTTCTCTATTATGGAACTCGCAATGGTTCCTCTTTCCTTCAGACCTCTCTTCCGAATCCAATATGATCAGTCCTCTCTCCACCATCTCCTTCTAAACTTGTCTCAATGGAGTTTTGACTTCTGCAACCTCATATTTGACTTTTCTACCCCCACCTTCATTTATTCCATTTACTCCTTGATCAGTGTGATTAGGTAAGGGGTTTCCAGCTACATTTGGTACGGGTCGGTCGTCAAACTTTACGATTCCCATTTTTATTAGCTTTTCAACTACTTTCTTGAACGCGGTGCAATTTTCAATTGAATGCCCCACGATTCCAGCATGATATTCGCATTGGCCGTTTGCATCATACCACTTGGGAAACGGGGGTTGCAGCAGTGTTAAGTAGAAAGGGGACACCACATGTGCATCAAAGAGGTTCTGGTATAGCTCTCTATACATCATGGGTATAGGTGTAAACTATATCCTTTCGATGTTCATCCTTGTGATTGATTCCTGTCTTGGGGGACCCTGATGATTAGTGGTTGTCGCTTTTGGCTGGCTCTCTATGATTGCTCTCGAATGACCCTTGCTATACGTACTCGTGTTATTCACCTCATTCTCCCTCCTTCTCGGGGCTAATCTCTTGGTGCCTTCCCCTACTTCAATCTTCCCACATCTTATCACATTTTCTATCATCTTCCCAAACATTACGATATCAGAAAAGCTTTTAGTAGCGCTTCCCAACATGTGGTTGATAAATGGGGCCTTTAAAGTACTGATGAAGAGCATGGTCGTCTCTTTCTCTAAGAGTGGTGGTTGGACTTGCGTCGCTACCTCCCTCCATCGCTGGGCATACTGCCTGAAGCTCTCGTTTGTTTTCTTCTCCATGTTCTGGAGTGTAATCCTGTCGGTGCTATGTCTGTCACGTGGTTTTATTGTTTTATGAAAGCTTGAGCCAAGTATTTCCATGAACTAATTTGGGAACGGGTTAACTGATTGTACCATTTGGCTGCAGACCCGGTCAGACTATCTTGAAAATAGTGAATTAATAACTGGTTGTTGTTGACATATCCTGTCATTCTCCGATAGAACATCGTTATGTGAGCTTCAGGGCAGCTAGTCCCATTGTACTTTTTGAACTCTGGCATATTAAACTTCAGCGGGAGCACCAGATCTGGGACTAAGCTTAAATCCTTCGCATCGATCCCTCAACGGTAACTAGTGGTTTCTATTGCTTTAAACTTCTCCTCCAGCCACTTACACCATTCTTCTAATTGCTTTTATGATTCTGTCTTTGCTCTTTCCTCCTCTACCACTTCATCCAAATCAGGAACAATTGGATTATTTGAATTATTGCCAAGGTTAGAGCCTCAGCTAGCTTGAAAATTTATTGGTATCAAGGCTCCAGCTTGAAACTGTTGTGGCCTGATAGTAACAGATGGTCTTTGTGGATTTATCTCGGGTTGTGCCTATACATGTGGTGGAGTAAAACTAGGGGGATATTGAGGTACTCAGTATTCTCCTCAGTATTAACCATGGGGCTCTTTCCTTTATCCATAAGCCCATTCAACAGCTGCGTCATTTGAGTCATTTGAGACATCATATTTCTCTGAGATTCCATCATTTTGTCCATCATGTCCTGCTGGATCTTAACTAGTTGCTTTTGCATTTGTGCTTGCATATGTTCTTGCATCTCTTTTTGCATTTGTTCCAACCTTTCTAGTCTTCTACCCATTACTTTAGTCTTTTTCCTTGTGCCGTAAGGATGCGTATTT
This sequence comes from Gossypium bickii, assembly GCA_025503065.1. Classification (NCBI taxonomy): domain Eukaryota; kingdom Viridiplantae; phylum Streptophyta; class Magnoliopsida; order Malvales; family Malvaceae; genus Gossypium; species Gossypium bickii. The sequence goes on from CP106712.1 coordinate 24,432,302, forward strand.
GGTAAAGTTTTACCGGTTTCCAGGTTACTGAAATAATTTTTAATTAATTAGAAACTTTTAGTAAACTTTAATGCATATGATGCAATGCAACACAGATGATGACATGCAAAAGACATCGATTCTGATTCAATTCCGTTTAGAAAACAAAGCTCTTTACATAAAACGGATTACAAATACGGCTTTGCCTTAATGCTCAGAGTTTTAACTTTCCTAAGCAACGAAGCTAGCTCCTGACCCCTGTCTGATTCCAGTTCGTACTTCACACTTAGCGTGTCAGCCTGAACTGCCAAGGTTTGCAGATGATCAGATACCTCTCGGATCTGAGCCACGGCTTCACCCATAATGTAATCTCAGTCTCTAACTTGACTCTGAGAGTGATGAAGTTATTCCTTCCAACGCTCCTCATTTACTTCAAGAAACTCTACCTGAAGCTCACAACTTTGCAAAGCAGACTCTAACTCTTTTATTCTTCCTCTCATTTCTTCAATCTTGCTCAAACTTGCCCTTAGTTCAATTATAGAATTCTGATTTCTATGCTAGTAAAGTGCTTTTTCAAGCTCTGCCACTCTGGCCTTTAATTCCCCTTTGTCATTCTGGGCTTCTGATAGACTCCTTTCTAGATCCTCTTAGAATCTTCTTTTCCACTGATCAGCTTTGGTCCTTTCCGCTTGAATTTCCTGCCGCCACTGCTCTAAAGTTTTCCCCAATCCGGCGGTTCTCATCGATAGACACAATTTCTTGTAATCCGTCTTTAAACTATCCAAGTCTTCCTCGGCTTTATTTTTTCCTTTCTTTTGCTTCTCAGCCTCTAACTTTTGAACATCAGCATCTAACCTTAAATGCATCTTCTCTTCCTCTAATTGGTCTATCCTCTTCTTCAGCTCCCGATTCCTCTTTTCGAAATCTTGTTTTATTATCTCCAATTTTGATGGGACTACCTGTAAGTATTCTTCCATCAATCGAATGCCTTCCAGACTTGGCCCTGGGATGTTGTCATTAATCCTTCTACTGAACCATCCACTATACTTAGGAGTAGTCGTTTATCCTATCGTCAATATTTTCATACGACGATTCTAATTCCAAGCAGTGGAAATCTCATTGACCCTCTTCTTGTAATTATCTCATTTGTACGAGAATTCACATTGCGCTAGACCATGTGTTACCGGTATAAACTGCCTTGACCCATATTGTCTTAGTACAAGTAAAGGAGCATAACCAATGGCTCCCAAAATTCCGAGCAAAGGGACCCAATCAAAACTCTCACATCAGAATAGGGTCTCATTGGGCACTAACCAAGGAGCTCTTCATTTAATATCCTCTTCCTAAAGATTTTGGAGAAGTGTCGTCCAATTCTCTTTTGACATGTCATCTCTTTTTGGTATTGCTACTATCTCTTTCAGTGTGGAATAATTATCAGTGAATACCCGATAAGAAATCTTATTCACCCTCCAAAAGTGGCCATGAAACCAAACCAACAACAACTGAGCGCACCCTACGAACCTGCTCTCTTCGAATCTTCTACATGCATTTAATAACCTAAAAGTCTCGGCCAAGATTGCGGGAACTGGCGTGACCCCTTTACTAAATCGGTCGAAGAGATCAGTGACCACTTCATCTACATACCCTAAAGCCCTAGGAAATAGCATCAATCCGTAAATGCTCAATGCAAAGACATCAACTCTCTTCTTCATATCAGGATAAGCTAGAATCAAATCCCTTAAATTCCTCCATGGGATGCACTTGCACTCGCCCTTTTGCTTAATCCTGGCTGTAATCCACTGCTCACTCATTCCGGTAACGCTCATTAACTTCTTCTAAAAGGTTGGGACATAAGCAGCTCTCGAATAGACTTTATCAATTTAAACCTTTGGACAACGCAATAGAGCAGTGTATTCTTCCACAGTAGGCACCCAGTCCACTCTCCCAAAGGTAAAGGAACTATATAAGGGGTTCCAGTACTGAGTGAGGGCTCGGAATAACTACTTATCTACCTTGATGTCAAGTAAGTATGACAAATCCCCATAATTATGGTAGAACAACCTTTTGGTCTCATCGCTCCACTGATCCCATATCACTTTTAACTCTTGAAGATTATTTTGCGTAACACTAATACGACTGTAATCCCATAACTCTGACACATGCCCCGCAGCTAGACTATCCCCCTTCTCTAATTGTGTTGTTTCTGACCAAGTTCGGACAGTCACGTTATCTTCCACTTTATCAAGAAATTAGTTTTCCATGGCCAGCTCTCTAATTTAGCAACCGAACCCGAATCGACACCTCTTAAATATGAAAATGCATGCGAAATATCAAAGATAAAACACAAAAAATCAGTACAATATACAGAAACAAAATTCAAAGCATGAAAAAAGAAAAGAACGAACAAACAAGTACCTATCTGGGTGACCTGATAAGGTTTAGCGTAGCTCTTCCTAGGGTGGGTTCCTAGGGCTTTCAATATGCTGTTCGGTTCTAAAGTTGAGGTACCTGAACCAGCAGATTTCTTGATCCTCACCCATTATAGGCTCAAACCGACTGAGTTCGGTTCAGGGGGACATATTCCCCTATGGCTTCACGGAGATGAAAATCTCACGAAGACATAGGTACGGATGTATCCCGAAAGTGATCCACTATCCTGCACGGAGGTGAAAACCTCACGAAGGAGTAGCTTCTCACTCCCACTTAAAAGGGTGTGACCCAGCGGTAATTCGATATGATGCAAAAATTTTCTACTCAAACCACGGTAATCATATGAAATAGCAATAAAGCAATAATAAGATCGTAATTTTTCAAATCAGATTTTCAGCTTTCGGCGACAAGATAGAAAACAATCAATTTTATGGCTCGACTCTCTCTAGTATCCCCAATGGAGTCGCAAAGCTGTCAAAACTATTTTTTTTTTGTTTAAAAAAAACGAGGATCGATTGAAAAACGAAAATGGAGTCGCCACCGACCCTTTTTAAGGTGTGATCGAATCACCTTGGAATTTATCATTTTAATAAAACTTTGATTTATTAAAACATATTTTGGTCTACAAAAACTCGAGAAAACGGCTTCAGGAGTCGGTTACGTACGAGGAAGGGTTAGCACTCTCGTAATGCCCAAAATTGGTACCTAATTAATTATTTAATGTCTTAATGCTGAAAATTTGAAAAGATTCTAGATTATGATCCGTTTGCTTAAAAGAACACTTGAACAAATCAAAATGAATACTGAGACCCGCTTATCTCAAAGAAATAAAAGTGCCGTACCCAGTAAGTTAGGATACGACATTTCATGTTCTCGAAACTGAGCTTGTCTTTTGATTTTTTTTAAAAAAAAAACTCATGCACTTAAATTGAAAAGGATGTTCAAATATTTGGGTCAAATGAAAAATCGGAACCCAGTAAGTTAGGGCTCAATTTTTCAAAATTCCAAACATAGAATATTGCCTTTATTTTTTTAAAATTCTTATCTCGAGACGATGAAACGTCACATCAAGTAAGTTAGGATGCAACATCTCAAATTCTCGAGAATAAGCTTTTATTAAAAATTTATGTGTTTTGATTTAAAAGAGAAAAGGGGACTCGGTTACTAGGATTTAACGAGAAAAACCAGAACCCAGTGAGTTAGGGCACGATTTTCTCAAAACCTCCAAACACGAGCATTGCCTTGTTTTAAAGATTCTTAACAACGATTTCAAAACTTAAATGACATTAAAACACGATTTTTTATGAAATACAATGGAATAATAATATACAAAGCAAGATATTAATCCATACATCAAATGTTACACTAATGCATCACAATAACCAACCAATAATTAATAAATACAAATCACATAATAATAATTATAATATACAATTTCTCTATTAATTATTGAAGAAAATCGAGTAATATAATATACAAAAAATATAGAACGAAAGGTAATTGAAACCAATACTATGCAAAATTATTTTAAGAGAAAATATATATGTGTAAAATGATTAAAAATAATTAATTTAGAAACAACCTAATCAGACATATAAAAATTTAAAATTTCTTAATATAAAAAGGTTTGAAATGAATAATATATAATTTTTTTTAAAAAAAATTTAAAGAATAGAAATAAAATAGTAAAGTAAGCAATATATAAAAGATTTAAAATAAAATATAATAAAATAAACCTTTTTTGAAAAGTAAATAAATAAGTAAATTAAAGCTGATAAGGGACAAGATTGAAACTAAAATAAAATTCAAGTCTTAAAACAAAAATAATAACAACAGGCTATTAAGGACCTAATTAGCATGCGCGCGAACAAGCGAGGATTCATTGAGGAATTATCCCAAACATTCAAAATGGCGCCGTTCAAATATTGGTCATCTAACTGCTCGAGGACCAAATTAAAACAACAACAAAATAGACAAAGCTAAATTAAAAATAAGTACGGGACTCCATTGCGACCTACTGCAAACGTGGAGGGACTTGGTGCGCAAATAAGCCAATAACCAAAAACACGCGGATCTTCCCCGGGTCGGATCACTCGCGCGGGTATGGCCATTAAACGACGCCGTTTTGGTCATTAACAGACCATACCAAAACGACGTCGCACCGAGGGGCTTTAAATACTAAAAAACATTGCAAAAAAATTTTTAAACTGTTTTTAAAAAAAACAAAGAGATGCTCTGAATGGCTCTAAGAGCACTGGCCAAACTTGGCCTGACTCTGTCATTGAGCCACCAAGTCTCTCCGCCTTCGCCACCGCATACGGCAATCGGAGAGACCAAAGAAGGCTACTTTAGCCTTTTAAAGCCCTTTAAACCCGAACTCAAACTCGAAATGCATGAAAACCCCTTTCGAAATCAAAAAGAAAAACCAAAAAAAGGCTCCAGATTCGGGACTCCGATCGCTCCAAAAAGGTAAAATACTTTAATACTTATTCTATTTCTACATGTATGCATGACATGCAAAACAAGAGTGGACTAAAAATTTGAAAAATACCTCTGCTTTTCTGTATTTGTATTTGAAATCGTAAGAGATTTACAATGTTTTTCTGGCTTTTTTTTTTATAGCCAAAAAGAAAAATCCCAAAAATACAATGTTTTTTTTTATTTTGTATTTGCTGTCGTTTCTCTACTATTGGTGGCCTTGCTTGCAGGTATGGAAGGCGCGAACGTGGCATACAAAGGCTCACTGGAGGTACAGAGGCTGTGGAGGCGTACGTGGAGGCACGCGCGCGGCACTGTTAGGGTTAGGGGCTAGAGTTTCTGAATTTTCAATCTATTTTGGGCCATTCGGGCTGGTTTCAGAATTGGGTTTATTTGGGTCCTAGTTTGGGCCATTTGGACTTTAATTAGTATTTGGGTTTGAAATTTTGTAATGGACTGGACGTTATTAATTTTGGAATTTTATATTTTATTTATTTTTTGTTTTAATTTTGGTATCGGCCCGGGCAATAATGGGTTCTTACAGATACAGTAAAAACATTTCATATTTATTTGAAAATTTACATGAGAAGTAAACAAAAAAAAAATAATGAATCTAATCCCTGATCAGGATGTGTGCCTCATCGGGATGGTCAACGGTTGCGAGCTGGATTCCTTCTTGGTTCAGCCTCAGGTACAGGATACGGTCCCAACCTCTCATCTTCTTCACCTTCATTCGTAGTTGATTATCATCGGTTGCCATCATGTATCTTCTGTTCTAGGAATAGGTGGTTGCGAAGATGGTCCACCTTGGTAGAACAATGAGCCCAGAGGTGTTTGTGACACCATCGGTGTAGGGTATAACTATAATATGTCTCATGCACCTATGGCATAACAATCGGACTTTCGTTTAGTGCCCCAAGCATAGACGCCCTATAAGTCATTGTCGGCATCGTCATTGTTTGAAACGTTGATGGCATCGACGTGTAATATGTCAGGGATGGAGGTCCATAAACAAAACCTGGCATCAAAGTAGAAGTAAAAACATGTGGTGCAATATGTGGTACTTGTGTAAAAATGACATGGTTAGTATAAGTACAAAAATAAGTTGAGTCATACTAACCGGGGGGTCATGCAGCCATCGGAGCTGGTTCTTGTGTGGGTGTAAATGATGGACCCACCTTGGTAGCTTCGTCAGACCTTAGATGCCTAGGCCCCTGTCGTGGCCTCCTCGTATGCGGTTGCCTACCCCTCGCCTATTCACCTAGCAGATATAACTTTCCATGGGTCTTAAACCATGGCATGTACTCTAGATAGTAGACTAACTCCATAGCAAAAATTGCCTCGCGAGTAGGTAAAAACTCGTACCTATTGTTCCAAATGTTGATATATTGCGCGTGGAATGTAGGCCAATGCTCATATGTTCTCCCCCACAACTCGATATGATGCAAATCTTTGATGTCTTAAGGTGTCGATGGAATTGGTTGCCTAAATCTGAATAGTTGCAACACTCTATCTGACTAATGCATCTCCACTGTAACGTACACTACCAATGACACCTTCACGTGCTAGATGTTGGGATTCACCAAGAATTCGAACGGGATGCATTCTTAAAATTTTAGTTATCAATATACTAATAATTTTTAAATGAACTATGTTAATATTATATAATTCAAATTTAAAAAATACATACCTCTGCTTCTGATTGTTGGTCTGAAAAGTTGTATATCTCGAAGCTTATCCAGTAGTCCCACGTAACTCGGCCCATGGTTCCACCTATTGAAATAATATGTTAACACAATAATTTAGATTTTAAATAATTTTATTATGGTAAATATATTATCTCATAAATTTTACCTTGTTACGAGTGAGAGTGTACAAAGGTAGTCCTCTTGAAGACATAAAAATGGTAGTCAGCACCGTACCCATGATTGTAGTAGTAGCATGCAACCATCGATTTTAATTTTTTGTGGTTCTGTCACCCGACACATCTCCCGGTACAACGTCGCTAACACGACTGACCCACAACTAAGTTCGCTCGCTTCTCTAAAGTCAATGAGTTTTAGAAGACACCTTAAATGGACAAGATTTCGTGATTTATTGGACATTAGGAGACCCCCGATAATCATAAGGATGTACACTGGAGCATGTTGTTCTTTTTAGACTTCAGTCGAATCCTCATCGGGACCACTGAAATTTCTTCTTAACCAATTAATATTTATCCAGTCTCCATAAATTGTTTTCAGAATCCTTTCCAAAATTTGCTCGCATACGTCTCTCTAATCTGCTGCATGAACTGACCCAATCACTACCTACCCATCCACCGATAACACAAGTTGTATGAAACACCCCTAACCCGTATCTGTCACCGGAATATGGTGACGGAGCATTACCAAAAATTTTCAGAACATTTACAGACATTTCATGTCAATCACTACTCATTAACTGGGATTATTTGTAACGTCCCTTAGATGGACCCTCGAGGCCCAATATGAGCATTAGAATCAAGTCGGGACTCAATCGAAAACTCTATGAATTTTTCGCGACATTTTAAAAATTTTCCAAGGTACAGAGCTCACACGCCCGTGTGACCCTGGGACACGCCCGTGCTACAGGCTATGTTCGACCCCATGTAACTCTCTGACTTGTTCATACGGCCATGCCACACATCCGTGTGCTAGGCCATGTGGTTAATTAATTCAATTTGAAATTAAGTGCAGGTTTCACATGGCCAAGACACACGTCCGTGTTCAAGGCCATGTCTCTCACACGGCTGAGACACACGCCCGTGTCTCTGCCCATGTGTTCAATTTTGAGCATTCTATTTTCTCGAATATAAGGTGCAGGGGACACACGGCCAGGCCACACACCATGGGGTAGGCCGTATGTCACACACAATCTAGACACACACCCATGTGGACAAAATAAAGCCATTCCTAGCTTCATTTCTCACCCAAAATCACACCCATGACCTACACTTGAATCACACATCCAATTCCAACCATTTCAAGCATTCAAATCAAGTAAATTTCATCATTCATCATGGCATATCATTTCATGCATACATGTTCATAATCTTGCCTTGGTTTAGTCCATATGTTAGGCATAATTTGATCAATTACTTAACACATATGTAGCTACCATAGTATGACATTAAAAATATATCAAAACAAACCATTACTAGCCATTCCAATGCCTAGATTACAAACATCATTTACATTTACAAGCCAATATGGCCAATATAACCTATATATGCCATTACAAACATAATTGATTTACCATATTGTACCGACATGGACCGATGGATAGTGTGAGTGATCTCTTCCGAGCTTCCAATTTACTCTAAAACAAGGAAATAAAATTAAGTGAGCATAAAATGCTTAGTAAGTTCGTATAACATGGTACTTAACTTACCATTCATTCTATTTTGAGGTAACTATGTAAGGTATATTCAATTAATTTGACCTCAAGCCTTACACACATCCTCATTGCCCTTGTTAGTCATATATTCCATAATAATATCAAAACATGTATGGGCTCAACAACAATCAAGTTTCCAAGCACATATGTTTTTCAAAACATGTATTCATTCAACATGCATGATTCATCTCATTATTACAAGTATAATTTTATAATAGCTCATTTTGATTTCAGATCATTTCATATCAGAACTTTACTCATATTACTCAGAATATTAAGGTCATGATTAGTACACTCAAGGTGTACAAGCCTATAATCAATAATGAACATATATTCAAATAAAGTCCATGTACAAATATCATCATCTCATGTTTTCATATATCATTTGTCATGTATCATCATTTTCTTGTACTTCAGGCCGATATTTGTAATAACTCATTTCTTATTCATATCTTCGCATGTCAAGAACTTTTACCCATTGAATTTATTCGAAATATCGATGGATACATAGGTAGTACACTCGAGTTGTACAAATTAGAATCCGTCAATTCAAGTCCAATGGTACCCATAAGGTACAATTTCAAAGAGTACACTCTCGAGCCACATATATAAAAACAACAGGATTACTAGTCCAGGCTAAATCCTTTTTATGACATCTGCTCCAAAGAGCTTGATCTGGATTACCCGTTCGGGTTAAATCCAGCCCATAACATATGCTCGAGAGGACCTATATCAAGATTACCAGTCCGGGATAAATCCTTTTAGAGATGAGGTCAATAAGATTACTCGACCGAGCTAAATCCCTCCAACAACAAATGCAGGGCCTCATTCATTTCGAGAAATCACATATCCATCGATTTTCCATTTTATTCAACCTGGATTTAAACATTTTTCTCAAGCATTATCGGGCATGTGATTCTTTCATACATCCACAACATTCATATAATTCAAATAAACATATTCCACATTCATTTCAAGCATATAAGTAACATTCTCATCATTTACCCTTTATCATCTATCGGGCATTATCATTTATTTTAAACGTTTTCATTTATCAGGCTTAATCGGATATGTAATCATTTCACATATTTATGATATTTATGCAATTTACATAAACACAATCAATGCAAGTATGTAAATAAACACAATTTAGTTACACGAACTTAACTCGACAAAGGTTCGTGTACAAACATCTACTAATCCGACATTTTCCTCTTTTCCTTATTCTAACTCTAAATTTGGTCTATCCGGATCTATACAAGTAAATTTAACATCAATGTATCATATTTCTTATTCAAGTGGACTCAATTTTCATCCTAGGCAAAATTACCATTTTGCCCCTAACTTTACTAAAAATCCCCATTTCGTCCCTAAGCTCGGAAAATGAAACTTGTGCAAATTACTCCCTATTTCAAGCCTAACCAAAGCCCCATTACAAAATTTACAGCACATGTATTCATAAAATTTTAGAATTTTTCTTTCAATTTCACAAGTTTACATTTTAGTCCCCAAATCATGTTTTCATCAAAAATCGCTTTGTAAAAGTTGTTTATCTATCAATAATCTTTCATTTTCAACCATAAATTTCTAATTTCTAGCATATACATCTATGACCCATTTTTCATACCTTGATAACTTTTCAAATTAGTCCCCCAAATAAAGAGATTAAGCTATCTTGATTCTAAAAATATCAAAATTACTAAAAACAGGACAAGGAAACTTACCCAATTAGGCCTTGAAAGTTTCTTTTCTCTCACCTAGGATTTCCATGTGTTTTAGGTTGAATATGATGAAAATAAGATGATATATTTTCTTTTCATCTTTTAATTAATAAATTATTTGTTATTTCCAATTTAGTCATTGCCCTTTTTCTATATTTCCATGAATGAGTCACCAAGAAATATCTACATACTTTTCTTAATGGTCTAGTTACCATATAAGGAACTCTAGTTTTGAATTCCATAGCTATTTCATCCTTATAGCTACTAGAATTAAACTTTCGCATTTTATGCGATTTAGTCCTTCTTGTAATTAAGCACTAAATCGATAAAATTTTCGAATCAAAATTTTTCACAAGAATTTTGTAACATAATACAGACCATATAATAAAATAAACCTCTTACCCACCCTAGAGCAATAGATGAAGGCTCTAAGAGATCTTCTGGTTTCCAATCCTGTCTCTTCCGTTGCACCGATAAGAATTACTCCCATAGTTGCCTCAACTCCCCAGTTACTACAACACCTCAACCACAACCTGGTGTGCCCTCTCTTAAACCTTTTGATTGAATAACTCTCTGATTGCAAGAAGCCATAACCTACCTTATAGCCACACCTGCTCCATCAACTGTGACACTCACCTCTCTAGATAAGGGTTCTCACCAATAGGCATCAGGTCCTTAATCCTACGACTTAGAAACCCAAGAAAATTTGCGATGTTTGGAAGAACAATTTTCTAAACAAGAGCGCCTATTCAAGAAGCAGCAAGAATAACAACGTGTCATTGATCAAAGAAATGCCCAGAATAAGAATCTTATCGCTATGTTAAGAGTTGCATATGGGTTCTCAAATGAGAGAACCCGACTCATCAAGAGGATGAAGCTCAGTCCACCCTCTGTAGAGAGTTAAACACAATAATTTGAAAGATCTTTGCAAAAACAACGCCAACCTCCCAACAATATCCCGACACTCCCAAGGTAACAATAATGTTTATAGAAAAACAACTCAGAGCCTTCAGAGGAGAACTAATGCAAGAAGTAAATGAGGTAAAAACAAACGAATCTATTTAGAACTACTCCAATAAACCATTGGCACCCGCGGTTTTTGATAGCCACATTTTAGCATTCTTCAAGTTTCTAAAATTTTTGTATAACGGGTTAGGGGATCCGGAAGATCATCTGACTCAGTACAATAATTAGATGAATATACTGAGATTGTCCAATGGAGTTAAGTGTAGGGCCTTCTCCAAGACCCTCTCGCAAACAGTTCAACAATGGTACTTGTCATTGCCTTGAGGATCGATTTACTCTTTCAAATACCTGATCGGGCAATTCATGAGCCATTTCCTAGTAACCAAGACACTCCAACAATCTTCAAATTATCTGATGACTATCTGCCAATGAGCAAACAAATCCCTTCTTGATTATGTGTGATGTTTCAGTGCTGCCACTATGGTCACGAAAGGGGTCACAGATGAATGGGCCATTCAAGCCTTCATTGTTAAACTATCCATCAACATCTCATGTACATCATTATTGAGAATACATTGAGCAAACTCTCCTATCTCTATGAAATGATACATAAATTTTGGAAGGATATGAGGTTGAGAAATTTTGTGTCGATATCTCTACCTTAGTACCGCATCAAACCAACCTTTCATGAGGATCGCCTCCTAGGAGATATCAAGGCTACCAGCAGCCAAGAACCTATCCAATGGTAAGCGAATATGGATATGGACATCGCAACTAATCAAACCAGATAAATCAGTAGTGCATGAACAATGTCCATACCATGGATCGCCAATGACCTATCCCTAACTATAGAGGAGGTGAAGACTATTAACCTTGAGCCCTGTACAATCAATTTAGAACTTATCATAAACTATTCTGCAACCTATATATTCGACTAGGTAGAGTACCAGAGAATTTTAAAAGTGGCCCTGCATCTCCCACCCAACCAACATCATAAAAACTCCAACCACCATTACAAATACCACAATGCTTGAGGACATCGTACTTATCAGTGTGTACATTTAAAGAAAGCTTTGGAAAATGCAATCTGGAAGAGGCCTCAAGCAAATTTTGGCTCAGGACCCTCATCAATCAAATAAGGCTCAAGATAGGGAAATAGGTTCATTAGGTCCACAACATGACGACAGATGAAAGAAACTAGTAAGAAGAATCATTGATGTTCTAGTAGGAGGGAAGGACGTGGAATGGGTCACATCAAATTCAAAATGAAAGGCTTACATGGAAGTGTTTTTTATCGATTTCAACCATGGTAAAAGAACTCAAGCCTTCCCCATGAAACCTTCGATTCTTAGAGCAAGATGAAAAAGATGTCCTAGATACAGAAGGAGAGGACCCTCTACTGGTCTCAGCTAATATCTCTTCTTTCCTAGTTAAATGGATTCTAGTCAACACAAGTAGTTCAGTAGATAGACTAATGGCTAAAGCTTTCTACTAGATGGGGATCAAGATTATGCAGCTCAAGCTCGCAAGCTCAGTTTATAGCTTCTTGAACCAACCCACCACAGTTAAAGGATTTATTGTCCTTTCGGTAATTTTAGAGATGGTGAGCAAACCACCATAGAAATGGTAGATTTTCTAGTGATTGACCACCTAGTGGCCTACAGGGCCATTTTTTTGAAGACAATTATGAGGATGACAAAGATAGCGGTTGCCACCTTTTGTATGACAACGAAGTTTCCTACTCCTAGAGGCGAAGGGTATATGAAAGCCGATCAGAAGGCAGCCTGGAAATGTCATATTGTCTCATTACAGCTCACTGGAAAGAATTGAGACTCTTTACTTCCCCTTTGACTTATTGCACATCACACTCACATCATTTTGCAATAGTCAATATAATCGGGAAAATGGGGATTGATCTGGAAAGTCTAGAAGCCAAACCTGAAACCTAGCTCCCCAAAGCACAACCATTAGAAGCATTATATCCCATCTATTTGTACCAAGAGGAACTTGAAAAAGTCACCCAAATCGCCTTGATCCTTTCCCCTAAAGAGAAGGAAAACATGAAGTACCTATTGATAGTATGTTGAGATGTTTTCACCTGCACGACAGTAGACATGCCTAGAATTCACCCATATATTATTCAACACTTTTTGAGACTAGATCCTAGTTCCTGACCAGTGAAGTAAAAGAAATGAAAATTCTTTGATGAAAAGGTTGTATGTAACAACCCGATTTTCAGTGGTGCCGAAAGCGGTGGTTTCAGAACCCCATTCTCCGATGGTCGAGCCCGTAAGTATTATTAAATAATATTTATGAGTTTATTATAGTGCTATAATGGATTTTTATTTAATAAATTTGCTAATTGGACAAATAGTTAAAGTACAAGTGGTTCGATCCTGAAGTTAGTGGTTTTGGGAAAATGAGGTATCGAGACGTTGTTTCCGTAAACCAAGCTTGTAAATATTTTCATTAAATATTTACGAAGTTGTTACATAGGTAAATTGAATTTTGGTCTGAAAATTTTTATTGAATTGATAGTTAATTAAGGTACAAGGACTAAATCATAAAAACTATAAAATTTAATTGATATTGATTTTATTAGTTAAAATGCTTAATTAATAAATGTTTGAGGATCAGTGTAACACCCCAAACCCGTAACCGTCACTGGAACAGGGTTATGGAGCATTATCAGGACTTTCAAAACATTTTCCAGATAATTCACACAAATTACTATTCATTAACCAAAATCATTCGTAACGTCCCTTAAATAGACCCTTGAGGCCCAATATGAATAGTAGAAACAAATCAGGACTTAATCAAAACCTCTAAGAATTTTTCGTAAAATTACAAAAATTTTCTAAGTTGCAGGGCCCACACGCTCGTATGGTCTAGGCACACACCTGTGTGGTCAGGCCGTGTGGTCACACACGCCCGTGTCCCTAACCCGTGTATCTCTCTGACTTGCAAGCATGAAGAAATTGAAGTCACACAGCCAAGCCACAAGCCTGTGTGCTAGGCCGTGTGGCGAATTTAAATTTTTGAAATTTAGGTGCAGTTTTCACACAGCTGTATAACACTCCCGTGTTCATGGCCGTGTCAACTACACGGCTGAGACACAAGCCCGTGTCTCTGCCCGTGTGCCCAATTCTAAGAATCCTGTTTCTAAATTTCTAAGTGCAGGGGATACACGGCCAGGCCACGCACCCATGGGGTAGGCCGTTTGTCTACCCATGTGAACAAAAAAAAAAGCCAATTCCTAGCCTCATTTGTCACCCAAAACTTACCTCTTTCCTGCACCAAAACTCACTAATAGATATCCTCCAATCCAAACATTAAAACCAAGCCAATTCTAGTACCTAGCATGGTATATTATCACATACAATTCATGTTTATAATTTTATTATAAGGAATATACACCTTAAGCGTAATCAAATAAACCAAATTAGCACATAGGAATTTAATCATGGAATAACTTTATAAACATACTAAGTAAAACATCACTAGCCATTCCAATGGCTAGATTACAAAACATCACTTACAAGGCATCATTTGGCCAAATGAGCCTATACATGCCATTATACCAAAATGAGATTTCTAATTATACCAAAATGTGATAGTGGATAGTGTGATGATACTCCGACCGTCCTCCAACCTTCGCAAGCTTTCGAGCACTACAAAACAGGGACGGAGTAAACATTATATAGTTAGTAAGTTTGTATAACGGGGATTTAACTTACCGATCACATTTTATAATGTTAAGCATACATAGACATACATTCCATCAATTTTGGTAATTTACCTAAACACATACACTCAATCAAGCAAGTTAGTCACATAACTTCATAAGAATATCAAGTAAATATAGATGAGCTCATTAATTACAAGTTTTCATTTAATTTCACCATTCTTCATTTCAATGGTCCTCTCCGTTGAACTATCGAAATTTCGATGGACATTCGGGTAGTATGCATAAAGTATACATATCAATTATCCATCAATTCATGTTCCTAGCTACCCATTAGGGCACAAAATTAAAGAGCACACTCTCGGGCCACATATTATGCAACAGGATCACCCGTCCAGGCTAAATCCCGTTTTCAACCAATTCTCACAAGAGTTATTCAGGATTTCCAGTCCAGGCTAAATCCTATTTACAACATAAGCTCTAAAGAGCTTAAATCAGGGTTACCCGTATGGGCTAAACCCAATCTACAACATATGCTCGAGAGGGCTTACTTTAGGATTACCTGTCCGAGCTAGATACTATTTGTAACATTTTCCATATTATACCCGTTTGAAGAAATCACCAAAATTCATCGAATTTCAATATTCAACCGGGACATGATATTTTATCAACATTTCCAACTTGTAATAATTTCATTATGTATATCATCACATAAATATTATCACAATCACACAATTCAATTCAAACATATTAACGTGCCAAATTAAGTTACACGAACTTACTTGGATAGTTGTTCGTATTTGATTTCCAACTAATCCGACACCTTTTGTTTTCCTCGATCTAATTCCGTAGTTGGTATTTTCGGGTCTATATAAACAAATTTAACTATCAATTCATCACATTTCATACACATTTTCATTCTATTACATCCTAGGCAAAATTACCATTTTGCCCTTACTCTTTTCAAAAATTCTAATTTCGTCCCTAGGCCTGGAAAATGAAATTTGCAATTTACTCCCTATTCCAAGCCTAACCAAAATTCCATCTCAAAATTTACAGCATATGTATTCATAAAAATTCAGAATTTTTCATCAAATTTCACAACTTTGCATTTTAGTCCCTAAATCATGTTTTCATCAAAAATCACTTTGTAAAAATTGTTTATCTATGAATAACTTTTCATTTTCTACCATAAATTTCTAATTTTCAGTATATTCATCCATGACCCAAATTTCATGCCTTGATAACTTTTCAAATAAATCTCCTAAATAGAAAGATTAGACTATACCGATTGCAAAAATATAAAAATCATTAAAAACAGGACTTGATTTCATACCTTATTGAGATTGAATAGTTGTCATCCTCTCACCTAGGGTTTCCATAGAAATTCTGCGGAAGAAAATGAATAAAAAGATGATAATTTCCTTTTGAATTATTTGTCATCTTTTAATTTTAGTGATTTCCAATTTAGTCCTTGCCCATTTCTAAGTTTTCCATGGATGAGTCATTAAAATATCTACTACTACTCTTCAATGGTCTAATTACCATATAAGAACCTTAAGTTCTAAATTCCATTGCTATTTGATACCTATAGCTACTAGAACCCTACTTTTTCATTTAAAGCAATTTAGTCCTTTCCCTAATTAAACACACGATCGGTAAAATTTTCGTATCAAAATTTTCAGATGACCTTCCTATAATAATGCAAACTAGAGAATAATATTAAAATAAATTTTTATTTTTGGCTCCGATTTGTGGTCCTGAAACCACTATTTTGATGTCATCGAAATTGGGCTGTTACGATTTAGCTGAATTGTACCACTATTTTAAAAACTTTTTTAAGTTATAAAATGTTTGCATTGATGGTTTTTGGGATTTCTGATGTTTAATGGTAGGATTTGAAGGTTAGAAGTGTAATAGGACTAATTTGTAAAGTGAAATTTATTAGCTTGAGCTTAGGGACTAAAATGAAAATATTTCAAAATTGACATGAATTTTCTATAATTATTGAAATTAGAGGGATGTTCAAGGATGAAAATGAAATCATATTGGAAAGCGAAGCTTAATTTTGAAATATATAGCTATTTCGGTTTTAAGGACTAAATTGAATAAAATATAAAAATTTAGGCGATCTTGATAATAAAATTGAGCTGATACATGTTTATAATTGGATGAAATAAGAGGGCTGAAATTGATAAATTGAATTAAATAATTGTATAGATCAGGAATTGAACCAAATCAAAATTAATAAGGGAAAAGGGCAACTATGTTGATTAGTCCTTAGAGAATTGATCGTTTTCTGTTTTGACCAGGTAAGTTCATACGGTATTTTGTGTTAAATTTTTATGTATTTACAATTATAATTGTAAATAAGTTTATTTGAAATTTGGATTGTTTACGATTTTGTACAAAAAAGGTGAGATATGGACTAAATTATAAATATATGACAAATTGATTGATAAATTGAATATAATGAATTGCAAGATGAGATTGATTAGTGGAATTGAATCAAATTAATATGATTATGTTGATTATCGAGATAAAGGATTAAATTGAATAGAATTTAAAACATTATAAATTGGTGAAGTTGTAAAATCGACTTGGTATTGAAATGAATTATGCTATGTATGAAACGATATTGATGAATTAATGATAAAGAGATCGGCTAAACGAGGATCGAACTATAAAAAAATTAATTATTGGTCACCCTACTAACTGTTCAGGTAAAGTCGGATATAGTTGGCATGCCGTAGAATAAATAGAGTATAGGTTACTTCGACTATGCGTTGATGAGTACTGGACACAATTTTTACTTTAGTTATACCGATGAGGCACTGGGTGCCAAGCATATTAACAAGCGCAATCTATTTACTTCGGTATTGTCTGATGAGGTATTGAGTGCTAAACTGGTGTGATTCGTTGGATCTGTGTATCTGTTTTAGTCTGAGTCAGACTAATAGGAGTATAAAATGAAATGTTGATAAATGATATTTGAATTGGTTGATATTATGATTTGGTGATTTGTATACCTATTGTGATTAACGGATATCGATGGCATGTGAAAAAATATGCGAGCCAATTATACAAGCCTGGAGTGCCGCTATAGAAATGTGATGAATCAATTATTTTGATTTTGAATTAGAATAAGTAAATGAAATAGTAATTGATATTAAATTAAAATTGGATGTATAATTAATAAATAGATGGAATTATATGATATTATGAGAATGATGTTCATATGGTTAAATCTTGAATTGGTTTTGAGAATGGTATTGAAATGTGATTCTAGGTGATTTGGTTTATTTTATATTGAAATGTTATATGATGAGGTTAAATGTTAACTCACCTTTTTTATATTTGGTTTGCAATTATAGGCAAACTTTACCAAGCTAAGTAGCATGTAATGTTTAATTATAACCTGAGTTAAGTTACTTGGTTTAATACTTGTGAACTTACTAAGCATTTGTAATGCTTACCTTGTTGTTTCATTTTCTCTATAGATGACTAACTTGCGAAACGTGTACAGCAGATTGTCAAGGAGCTCACACAATCCTGTTATTGATTCGGTAGTCTTTCTATCATTTGAAGCTCGATTTTGTGGCATGTAAAAAGGTTTCAATATGGTTAAGTATTGATTTTTGTAAGTTGATGAAATGGTGCATATATATGATCCTTGTTTTGAATGCGTGTATAATACATATATAAGGCTTGACGTGTATATGTGTTTAATTGAGAGTTTTCATGTGTTTGAACTATGATGTAGTTGGTTTTTAGATGCCTTATTAAACTGCTCAAAATGTGCAAAATGGTATTATGGTTCACAAATGGTTGAAGTTTTCAAATGGTCATATTTAATTGTAAAAAGGGTTGGATTAATGTGATATAAATGGTATAGAACTGTATTAATTGATTTGAATGGTTGACAATGCTTATATAACCTTGTTGTGAAATGGTGCCACTAAGGCATATTGGTTAGTTGATTAGGGATTGTTATATGATATGTTTTGCACAAGTCTAAAAGTTGACAGATGTATATGTTTGGCTTATTTGGAAGATTGGTTTTGGTAACATGCACTAAAAGACACATTTTTGCACTGAAACACCCCTCACCCGTATTCAACGTTGGAATAGGGTTACAGAGCATTACTGAACTTATAAAACAATTGAACATTCACTTTGCATAAATTTTCCCGTTTTATGTAATTAACATTCAATCTCAATCAATATGCCCTAATACGAGCCTACGAGGCCCAAATCATGCTTTAGAAGTGGTTTGGGACTAAGCTGATAACTTTGGAAACTTTTTGAATATTTATAAAATTTTCTCAAAAACAGGGGACACACACCCGTGTGGCCTGGCCGTGAGTCTCACGTAACAAACAGACCCGCCTTTGTGGACATTCGAAATAGGATCACATGGCTGTGTCCTAACCCGTGTCCTAGCCCGTGTAACTCTCTGACTTTGGGTCATACGGCCAACATACACGCCCGTGTGGCTAGCCCGTGTGCCAGGCCGTGTGCTAGGTCGTGTCAAACCTGTAGGGTATACAGACTTATGCCACACGACCAAGTCACACGCTTGTGTGGGAGGCCATGTAGAGCATACTGACTTGGTTTTAATTTCAACACCAGGGGACACACGGCCGTGTACATGACCGTATATCACACACGACTGAGACAAACGCTCGTGTCTCTACTCGTGTGGACAAAAATAGGCTATTTACCAAGTCATTTTTCCACCCAAGCTTTCATGTACCTACACCATATCAATTGGCACCAACACATGACATATATAAGCATTTAAACTAGCCAATTCAAACCTTAAATCATGTATAATTGATAAACCATAATTATAACATATTTTAACCCCGTATTTAGCTTACTTTTGGATAATTTATCCCTTGATTTATATAAAAAGGTGCTCTTACTCATTTCTTTTCATTTCTTATACCCAGGAAAGCACCCAAGGATGAAAAAAACGTAAAACGGGCCCAAACGGAGTAAAATGGGCCTTAGCACGAACTCAAACGGCCTGGCCCAAAGTCCACACGGTCGTGCCGCGCCGATCACCCGATTTACATGGCCGTACCTCATTAAAGAATTCGAACATGGCCTGAAGTCGATCCACACAGGCGTGCTACATGGTCGTGCCTCTGTCGTCAAAATGAGCAATTTCAGTCGGAAAAGGATACTTAGGGAGAAAGAATCGCATTCCAAAGAGCCTATATATATCCCCTAAGTACCACCATTGAGGGGGAGGCGAGCTAGGCTAAGGAGCCAAGCCGGAAAGATCAGAATTGTAGGAATTGCTTGAAGATTAGCCAGTTGATCCATCTCAAGAAGCCGAAATTATACTCAAGACGGCGGAATTCTCCTTCAATTCCTTCAGGGAGTTTTAGGGATTTCTTATGTTTTGTTTTATATTTTCTCTTGAGATATTTCCTTTCTTAGTTATGAACTAAACCCCTCAGATACCTGAAGGGGATGAAACCTTGATGAATCTTGTTATTTGCTTTCTAAATTTTATGATAAATACTTAGTTTGTTCTTAATTATGCATGCTTAATCTAAATATGATGTGCATAGGTAGAGGAGGAATAGACCCTGCTTAAGAGTAGATCTAGGGTAATTAAGCGGAGTTGATCGAACGCCTAGAGATAGGGTTACGAGATTTTGCCGGATTAGGGTGACACCTAATATGGGAATCCATAGATCAATTTACTACTATTCTAGGGAGTTATTATAAGAGAACAAGAGTTCCACTAATTAACCTAGAGTTAGACGTTATTCGCCTCGAGAGAGGATTTAGCATAGGCTAGGGAGTCCTACGGATCAAGCTAAGCAAATAAATCATCTGATTCAAGGTTAGATAACAGGTGAAGTCTAGGTGGATTCTTCCCTGAGGGTACCGTCGTGATCAATTGAGTCTTTCTCCAAGTTATTTCCCAATTCGTTCTTTTTGTCTTTGTCCTTAGCTTAGTCGTTGTTAAATTTAGATTAAAACAACTTCACTTTATTTTTAAGGCTAAATAATAAAAAGAAAGTTAGTATTAATACTTTTGGTTCCTTTAGGTTCGATATCCGGTCTTACCTAAGCTATACTACTGTTCGATAGGTACACTTGCCTTTAATCGTTGTCAGAGTTAGCTTCTAGGTTTGATCATTCTTTTATAAATTTTAAAGCTCTAATTTCAGTGATCAATAATCTATACCATCTTTCTCAATACACACAAGACACAAAATATGCCATACCATTTAGACCAACGTTACATATACAATTCAATTAACTATACACTTCCAAATATGCATCATTTAACCTAAAATTCACAAGCAAATCAATATCCATAAATCAACCATTTGATACACATCATACCTATTATTATTAAGTATCACACAACCATCATCCAATACATTCCAAAAGACATAGTCACACACATATATATATACATGATTCAAACATACCAAAATAGTCTAAAATGAGCCATCACTCATGGCTATATATATAAACCAAAACATAAGTATTTACGAGTCAACTTAAGTGGCACAACACATTAAAAAATATACCAAAATGACCAAAGTCCCTATACATGCCATATACCAAAATACCAAAGTTCAAAAGTACCAAGTGAGAGTAGGATAGTGTGTCGTAGTTTCCGACGATCCCCGAATCCGAGCTAGCTTTGAAATCACTATAAAACATGAAGAAAGAAACAAAGTAAGCTTTATAGCTTAGTAAGCTCGTATGAAATAAACTCAATTCAATCATAAATACATATCAACCAATTGAATATAGCAACATATAGATCATTTAACTAACAAACCTTTCATATGTTTAACCATATGTTTATATGTGCACTTCACAACTTCTTCGATTTAAAGCTTATACGGTTCATGTACATACTTGTACTATCTCGTATCAATCTCATACTCAACCACGTCTTTCATTTACCCGTTGAACCATTTGGAATACTATCGAATATATGGGAAACTGGCACATGAAATGCCACATATATAACCGAAGCTATCTGGATCACATAACACATATATGCTCACTCTCGAGCTATCAATGGGTCTACTCACACAAGCTGTGGGTCAAGATGTAGCTACACGATTTATAATCCATAGCTAATAGATACCTTTAACTATTAGAACAACACTTTTGCATTTTACGTGATTTATTCCTTTTTATCAAATTGACTAATCAAACGATAAAATTTCTTAATGAAATTTTCACACAAACATATTATCATGCCATAGACATTAAAATAATAATAAAATAATTCTTTTGACTTTGGATTTGTGGTCCCAAAACTACTGTTTCGATGTGATTAAAAACAGGCTGTTACAACTCTCCCCCCTTAGGGATTTTCGTCCCCGAAAATCTTACCAGTGAATAGGTTAGGGTACTGCTTTCTCATAGCTTCCTCGGGCTCCCACGTAGCCTCTTTGACACTGTGTCATTGCCAAATTACTTTCACTAAAGCTATGCGTTTATTTCTTAACTCTTTAATCTCTCGAGCTAGAGTTATGATCAGTTCTTCATTGTACATCATGTCGGGTTGAATCTCAATTTCTATCGGAGAAATTACATGTGATGGATCTGATCTATATCGATGCAACATTGACACATGAAACACATTCTGGATCTTTTCTAACTCAGCCAGTAAAGCTAGCCGATATGCTACTGGACCTATTCTTTCAATGATCTCATACGGCCCGATAAAACTTAGACTCAATTTGCCTTTGCAACCAAATCTAAGTATTTTCTTCCACGAAGATACTTTCAGAAATACTTTATCACCGATTTGAAATTCAATGTCTTTTTATTTCAAATCTGCATACGATTTCTGTCGATCTGAAGCTGCTTTCAAACTGTCACGAATTACTTTTACTTTATCTTTATCGAATCAAATCAACCCCGTGAATCTTTTTCTTATTAAGTTTGGACCAGTACAACGAAGTTCGGCATTTGCAACCATACAAAGCTTCGTATAGTGCCATCTTTATGCTTGATTGAAAGTTGTTGTTATAAGCAAATTCAACTAGCGGTAAATATTTCTCCCAATTGCCTTCAAACTCTAAAACACAACATCAAAGCATATCTTCGAGAATTTGAATTACTCTTTTATACTGAC
This sequence comes from Gossypium bickii, assembly GCA_025503065.1. Lineage (NCBI taxonomy): Eukaryota > Viridiplantae > Streptophyta > Magnoliopsida > Malvales > Malvaceae > Gossypium > Gossypium bickii. The sequence continues at coordinate 24,455,112 of CP106712.1, forward strand.
CGTCAGTTTGCAAATGAAATGTTGTCCTAAAATTCAACCTCGTAGCTAGAGCTTTGATCGTTGTTTTATGCGATGTCAAAATCTTAAAATTTATATAGAGAATGATCGAACCTAGAAACTAACTATGACAACGATGTGAGGCAAGCGCACCTATTAAATAGTAGTATAGTTAAGGCAAGACTGGATTGTCGAATCCAAAGGAACTAAAAGTACTAATACTCTCTTTTTATTATGTAGCCTAAAATAAAGGAAATTTATTTTTTAATCTAAATTAACTAACTACTAAGCTAAAGACTCTAAGACAAAGAAGAATGAAATTGGAGAGAAATACTTTGAGAAAAACCAATTGATTAAAACAATACCCAAGGAAGAACCCACCTAGACTTCACTTGTTATCTAACTCTGAACCAGACGATTTATTCACTTAACTTGATCCGTAGGATTCCCTAACGTATATTAATCCCTCTCTCGAGGCGACTAACGCCTAACCTTAGGTTGATTAATTGAAATCTCTTTCTAATTAAAACCACTAGAATTACATTAACTTGATCTATGGACTCCCATATTAGGTTTCACCCTAATCTGGTAAAATCTCGTCACCCTATCTCTAGGCGTGCGATCAACTCCGCTTAATTATGCTAGATCTACTTTTAGGCAGGGACTTTTGCTCCTCCACCTAAGCACATCACACTTGAATTAATATCCTAGAAATATCAACACAAGAATTAAGAACACATAATTAAGAACAAGTCAAATATTTATCATATAGTTCAGCAAACGATAACAAGATTTATCTTAGGTTTCATCCTCCTCAGGTATCTGAGGGTTTAGTTCATAATAATAAAAGAAAACATCTCAGAAGAAAAGATAAAACAAAACATAAGAAATCCCTAAAACCCCCTAAAGGAATTGAAGGAGAGATCCTTCGTCTTGAGTATGATTCCGGCTTCTTGAGATGAATCAACTAGCTATCTTCAAGTAAATCCCTACAAATCTGCCCTCTTTGGCCTAGCTGGACGCCCTCTGACTAAAGCCCTAGGTACCCCCCTATTAGGTTATACTTAGGGTGTTTATATAGGCTTCTGAATGTGTTTCTTCGCCCCTAAGTATCCTAATCCGAGTGAAATTTCCCTTTGTCACGGCAGGGACACGCCCATGGAACATGCCCGTATGAATCGTGGCCAGGCCGTGTTCGAGAATGTTCAATGAGGCACGACCATGTGGTCTTGGGCCCAGGCCGTGTTTATTTCGTGATATGGCCTATTTACTCCGTTTTGGGCCCGTTTCTCATTCTTTTCATCCTCCGGTGCTTTTCTGAGTATAAAACATGAAAACAAAGGATTAAGAGCACCAATTTACACAATTCAAGGCCTAAATCATCCAAAAGCATGCTAAATGTAGGCTTAAAATATGTTACTATTGCGGTTTATCAAACTTCTTGCAATTTCTTCCAAAATTGCAACGTAAACCTCGGATCTCTGTTCGAAATAATATAAACTGGCACCCCGTGTAACAGCTCATTTTTAGTCAAATCAAAACAGTAGTTTTGGGACCATAAATTTGAAGTTAAAATAATTAATTTATTATTATTTTAATGTCTATAGTATGATATAATGTTGGTGTAAAAATTTCGTTAAGAAATTTTATCGTTTGAATGGTCAATTTTATAAAAAGGACTAAATCGTGCAAAGTGTAAAACTTGAGTTCTATTAGCTAAAGGTGTCTAATAGCTATAGAACCTTCAAGTAAAGGTCCTTATATGGTAATTATGCCATTATTTGTTTGAGTGGACATTTATGGGCATGGTTAGGTGAATTTTTAAAGGTTATTAGTAAGGTTAATATTGTAATTTATAATTAAAAGTTATTAAAGTAAAGAAAATAAAAGAAGAAAAAACATGCATGTTCATCTTTCTCAACCGATTGTTGAAGAAAGGAAAGCCATTAATGAACACAAACATTTGGCCATAGTTCAACCTTGCATGTAAGTCCATTTTTGTGTCGTTTTTAATGATTTCTATGTTTTTAAGATCGTTGCAGCTTAATCTAGCTAGCCCAGGAACTATTTTGTAAAACTGTTAAAGATTTTAGATGATTTCATTGATGAATACATGTGTGTTTTGATGTTTGATGATAGATTATGAATGTTTGTTGATAGTTATACAAGTTTTGTTAAGTGATTTTTAGTAAAACGTCCAATTAGGGATTAAATTATGAAATATGTAAATTTAGTGGTTAAAAATATGAAATAGATGAAAATTTTGGGCTGCTATAAGCATGATTAATATTCATCTAGGCTTGGGTTGTGATGAAATTGCACGCATTTGTGTTTTTATGAAATAAGGACTAAATTGTAAAAAATATGAAATATTAGGGGCAAAAGTGTAAATGTGCTTTAAAGTGTGTTTTGGACTAAATTGAAGACAGGGATAATTAAATAAGCTGAATTTGATATTATATAGGTCAAGAAAAGTGGAATTTAGAATTAGATCAAGGAAAAGACAAAGTATTCGATTAATCGACCAATTTAATCGTTTTTGAACCAGAAGTAAGTTCGTATATTATTAATTTTAATCCCAGTTGAACCTTAGGGATAGTTTAGGATACTAGTGACATGTCATTAGGGGATACATTGAGTTGGCTTCGGGCCATGATATTAGCACTTCAGGTGCGAGTTATACCGATTTGGCTTCGGGCCATGAATATCGGCTGATTTGGCTTCGAGCTATGGTATATGTACTTCATGTGCGACACTCTTGAGTATCTGACTTCTATTTCGAATGGTTCAACGGGTAAACGAAAGATGTGATTGAATATGAGAATGATATGAGCTGGTACAGGTACATACGTGAAATGTATAAGCTTTGGTTCGAAGAAACTTGTGAAGAATGTGATTGATATCATAATCATGTATATGAAAGGTTTGTTTGCTAATATATGCTAAATGTTGATTTATTCAAATGGTTGAATTTTAATCTTGAGATTGAATTAAGTTTATTGGAGCTTACTAAGATTTATAGCTTACTTTGTTTATTTTTCCGTGTTTTATAGTGAATTCAAAGCTAGCTCGGATTTAGGGATCGTCGGAGATTTTGTCACACTATCCTACTTTTGATTTGGTACTTTTAAGCTTATGTTTTGAGTATATGGCATGTACAGGGACTTTGTTCATGTTGGTTTTGTTTTGTTAATGATTTTGGCCATTTGAATTGGCTTGTAAATGTATATGTTTTGGTGTGTATATATATAGCCATGAGTGATGGCTTATTTTGGGTTATTTTTGTATGGTTGAATCATGTATTGATATATGAGTCTATGCTTTGTGATATGAATTGGATGATGGTTGTGTGATGCTTGATGGTTATAGGTATTATGAGTGTCAAATGGTTGAGTTGAAGATAATGGAATGCTTGTGAAATTAGGCTTGATATTGCATATTTGAGTTTAGCTATTTTTGATGATTTAAGGAAGTAAATTTTGGTACAAATGGTATGGTATGTTTTACTGATTTGTGTATATGTAAAATAGAAGTGTAGAATGTGCAAGATTTATGTTTAAATTGGCTGGTTTAAATGATTAGATATGATATATGTTGGTTCCAAATGATGTGGCGTAGGTACATGCAAGTTTGAGTGGCAAATTGGCTTGGTAAATAGCCTATTTTTGTCCACATGGGTAGAGACACGGGCGTGTGTCTCAGCCGTGTGTGACACACGGTTATGTTACACGGCTGTGTGTCCCCTAGTGTTGAAATTAAAACTAAGTTAGTATGCTCCACACGGCCTCACACACAGGCGTGTGACTTGGCCGTGTGGCATAAGTCAGTATACCCTATAGGTTTGGCACGGCCTAGTACACAGTCTGGCATACGGACGTGTATGCCCATTTTTAGGGCACACGGGCTAGCCACACGGGCATGTGTGTTGGCTGTGTGACCCAAGTCAGAGAGTTACACGGGGTTGGACACGAGCTGGGACACAGCTATGTGCTCCTATTTCGAATGTTCACACGGTTAATGACACGGGCATGTCTGGAGGCCATGTGAGACACACGGGTGGGCCACACGGGCGTGTGTCCCCTATTTTTGAGAAAATTTCTTAAGTGTTCAAAAAGTTTCCAAAGTTATCGGTTTAGTCCCGAACCACTCCCAATGTATGTTTAGGGCCTCGTAGGCTCATATTAGGGACGGAATGTTTGGTTGTGAATGAATTGTATATGAATTGACTAAATGTATATGAAATGCATGTTTTAAATGTGCTATAAGTCCGGTAGTGCTCCGTAACCCTATTCTGGCGTTGAATACGGGTGAGGGGTGTTACACCCCGTGCAATCTAACAATCTTAGATATGTACAATTCAGCTAATTTATCAAATGAATAATTTGTATGTACCGAAATGAAATGTGCAGACTTCGTTAGTTGATCAACGACAAACTAAATAGCATCTTTCTTTTTCGAAAACAGAGGTAATCCCGATACAAAATCCATCGTAACTCTATCCCATTTCCATTCTAGTATCATCGTAAGTTGTAGCAATCCCAAAGGCACTTGATGTTCAGCCTTAACTTGCTGACACACTAAACATCTCGATACAAACTTGGAAATGTCTTGTTTCATACCCGACCACCAATACAATTGTTTCAAGTCGTTGTACATTTTGGTACTCCCCGGGTAAACAGATAAACAAACCATTATCTGCTTCATGAAGAATTTTCTGAATAAGCTCAGAATTCTTTGGTACACAAATTCTGTTTCGAAACATTAAACAATCATCGGCTCCGATCTAATAGTCTGAATCACTACACAACTCACATTGCACAATTTTAGCTTGTAACTCAGTATCAAACTTTTGAGCTTCATAAAGCTTTCAACTCTGCTAGAATCGAACCATCATCGGACAAAATCAATCTTGTATTCATCGTTCTCAAAGCAAATAGAGATTTTCTACTCAAAGCATCTGCGACTACATTTGCTTTCACCGGATGATAATCAATTACTAATTCATAATCATTCAATAGCTCGAGCCATCTCCATTGTCACAAATTCAAATCTTTCTGAGTCATTATATACTTCAAGATTTTATGATCAGTAAAGATATGACACTTCTCACCATATAAATGATGTCCCCAAATTTTCAATACGAAAACAATAGCAGCCAACTCTAAATCATGTGTTGAATAATTCTTTTCATACGGCTTTAACTATTTGGAGGCATAATCTATAACTTTTCCCTCTTGCATCATTATAAATCATAAATTCTTTTCCTGACTCAGGTTGAACCAAAACTAGTGCTTCAGTTAACAATGCTTTCAATTGATCGAAACTTTGTTGACATTTCTCTGACCATTCGAATTTTACATCTGTCTGTAACAATCTGGTCATCGGTGTAGCAATCATCAAGAATCCTTTTACAAAATGACGATAATAACTAGCTAACCCCAAGAAGCTTCTGATTTTAGATGCATTTCTCGGTGGTTTCTAATCAACAACTCTTGAAATTTTGCTCGGATCAACTCTTATACCTTCCGTTGAAACAATGTGCCCCAAAAATCTAACTTCTCAGAGCCAGAATTCACATTTGCTGAATTTGGCGAACAATTGCTTATCTCTCAAAGTTTGCAACACAATTCTCAAATGCTCGGCGTGCTCAGACTCATCTCGTGAATAGATCAGAATGTCGTCAATGAACAGAATAACGAATCTGTCTAAATACGGTCTAAAAATCTGGTTCATCAAATCCATAAAGATTACAGGATTAAGGCATAACAAGAAATTCATAATGTCCGTCCCTCGTTCTGAATGCAGTTTTCTGCACATCTAAATCTTTAACCCTCAATTGATAGTAGCCAGACCGTAGATCAATCTTTGAAAATACTGTTGTGCCTTTCAACTGATCAAATAAGTCATCTATTCTCACCAACTCATATTTATTCTTTATCGTAACCTTCTTGAGCTGTCGATAGTCAATACACATTCTCATTGACCCGTCTTTCTTCTTTACGGACAATACTGGAGCACCTTAGGGTGAAAAACTAGGTAGTGCAAAACCTTTATTCGTTAACTCTTGCAACTAAGATTTCAACTCTTTCAATTCTGTCAAAGCCATTCTGTATGGAGCTATAGATATCGGTGAAGTTCTAGGTACTAACTCAACAGCAAATTCAACCTCTCTTATCGGTGGTAACCCCAGTAATTATTCTAGAAATACATTCGAAAACTCGCAGACTATCAGCACTGATTCAAAGTCTAGACACCTTTGTATCTAAAACATAAGCAAGATAAGCTTCGCACCCTTTTGTCACACATATCTAAGCTAACATAGACGAAATCACAACAGGCAATTCACTTGAGTCATCTTATTCAATTTGAATGATTTCACTATTCTGACATTTCAATTCAATAATATTTCGTATACAATTCACAATAGCATCATGCAAAGTCAACCAATCCATACCCAGAATTACATCAAATTCATCAAATGGTAGTAGCATCAAATCAGCAGGAAAATAGTGACCCCGAATCATTAAAGGATAGTTCTTGCAAACTTTATCAATTAGAACATACTTGCCTAAGGGGTTCGATACTTTAATCACAAACTCAGTAGACTCAACAGGTAAACTCTTACTAGACACTAGATTCTCACAAATATATGAATGAGTCGATACAAGATCAATCAATGCAATAAAATTAGTGTCGTAAAGAGAAAATGTATTGGTAATAAAATTTGGTGATGACGCGTCTTCACGAGCGCGAATAGCGTAAGCTCTAGCAGGTGCTCTGGCCTCAAATCCCATAGCTGAACCTTTTGTCACACCTCTACTATTGGTCACATTTCCAGTATTTCTCGGTGGCCCCCCTCGAGTAGTTGTGTTACTCGGTCTTACATTCTAAAAATCATCTTTCTCAGCTAATTTAGGGCAATCACGTATGAAATGATCTTCGGAACCACATTTAAAACAAGCTCGATTATTCATTCTACATTCACCAGGATGTCTTCTTCCACATCGTTGACATTCAGATCTATAGTTTCTCACACTGCTAGCACTCGATACCGATGTAGCTTGAGCTTTAGGACTTGAGAATTGTTTTCCACGATCTCTACTTAGATATCCGATTGAAACATTTGGACAAGTGAACGGATCTCTAAATTTCTTTTACGAAGATTGATATGGTTTATTCATCGTTTCTTGAGTCTCTAGCCTCTGAATCTGCTTTTCTCTTTTCCTTGTTAAGCTCCTCTGTAACATCCCTTACCCATATTCGACGCTGGAACAGGGTACAAGACGTTACCGGACTTATATGCAAACAATCATACAAAACATACAATCAAATTTAAAACTTTTCATAAAAATTCATATCACCCATTAAACGAGCCTACGAGGCCCAAAACATACATAAGGAGTAGTTCAGGACTAAACCGAGAACTTTAGGAACTTCTGGGAAAACTTAGAAAAATTTTCATCAAAAAAGTCCACACGCCCGTAGGGCATATCACATGCCCGTGCTTCAGGCTGTGTCAAAAATAGGGGACATTCTATTTATGATGTCATCAACCAAATAAGGTCACACGGCCAAGACACACGCCCGTGTCCTTAGGCCGTGTGGCAAATTAAATTCCTAAAATCAAGTGCAGACTTCACACGGCCTAGGCACATGCCCATGTCCTATGACCGTGTCTCTCACACGTCCGAGACACATGGCCGTGTCTCATGCCCGTGCATTTACTACTAGGCATTCTGTTTTGCATTAATTAGGGTGTAAGGGACACGCGGCCATAACGTACGCCTATGGGGCAAGCCGTGTGTCACACACGACCTAGACATATTTTCGTGTGTCTACCCGTGTGGACAAAATAAGGCTATTTACCAAGCTTTTTTGCCACCCATACTTGCACCAACCTACACAACATCAAAATCACACCAATCCAAATATATATAAATAAATTCAAAGCACTTAATATAGCATAAGTGCTTCACCATCATCAAACATACATAAACATATGCAACATATCATCATTCATCCATCAATAACCATAGGCCATATCACAATAGCATTGGCACATATATGCATATATGAATAGGTTTACATCCAAATAATCATTATGAGCCACATTTCATGGCCTTATACAAAATGAATCGAATATCATCACAAGCAAATACAGTTGGCTAAACCAATATAACATATAACCAAAAAGACCAAGTCTCTATACATGCCATAATTCAATGTAAATCTCAATATACCAAAATGTATGGATAGTTTGGGTGATCCTCCGACGGTCTCCGTATCCCGAGATGTCTTTTTGACACTATAACAAGGGAAAAGAGAAAGGAGTAAGCTTTAAGCTTAGTAAGTCTATATGTAAACAATGAACATCATACCACATGCTTATCCATTAAAAACAGTACATACAAATCAAGAACAATTCAAAACCTTGTAGTTATACTTACTCATTCAAATCTTACCACATTTCAAATACATATCATAAACATTGCTCACATGTACATGCACTTATACCTTGCACTTGTCATCACATAATCACATGTAATTTCACTTAGTCAAAGTTTCTCGATAAACACTTCGGAATAATACCAGATACACGGTGGTTTCGCACACAGCCCACCACTAATAAATAACACAGTGGTATCGCACATAGCCCACCAATAATCACTTATTCACATTGTTCATCCGTATCATTTTCCTATTCCGAAGGTTCATCTGGGAATTTCCTCATTTTCTATCATTTTAATAGTTTTCAATAATATTCATTCACATTTCACATAATTCATTAATATATAAAAAACATAAGTAAAAAGGATGTATCATTTACATATAAACTTACCTCGATACAAAATATGTCAATTTGCAATTTAGTCCGAAACATTGCCTTTTCCTCGGTCAAGGTTGATTCTACGTTCTTCTTGATCTATAATGACATATTTAGCTTATTAAATAACCACATTAATCAAATCACTCCAAAAATTCCTATTTTGGAAAAATTACCATTTTACCCTTAAACTTTCACAAAATTATGATTTTGCCCCTATGCTCGTAAAATGAAATGTGTTCATTTTTCTCACACCCAAGCCTAGTTGATTCATATTGTCTTTTATAGTAACTCAAAATTGCACTTATTTCACATATTTACTATCCATTTTATAACTTTTACCAAATAGTCCTATTAGGTGCTTTCATGAAAAATCCTTTCACAAAAGTTGTTTATTAAACAACTAAAATTCATTTTCTTCCATAAAAATTCAGCAAACAAATGAATACCCACATGGAAAAACTCTAGCCTCTCAACCATTTTGCAAAATAGTCCTCTCATTAGCTAGATTATGCTATAAGGGTCCCAAAAGTACAAAAAAAAAAAATTCAAGAATGACCACCAAAATCACTTACTTCCAAGGTGTGTAAGTTGCTGAAAATTTCAAGCTTCCAAACCCATACTCTTGTTGTTATTTCCGATGGAAGAAGAAGATGATAGGAAAAAGATGATAACTTTCTTTGTTTTATTTTATTTTATTCATTTAGTCACCTAATGCCACCAAACCTTAACCAAATTCATTTCTTTGTCCCTATGGTCGGCCATCACCCTAATAAAGGCCTATTTGCACATTAAGGACCTCTAATTTAAGGTTCTCTAGCAACATGACACTTCAAATTAGTAAAACACAAATTTCGCCTTTTATGTGATTTAGTCTTTTTTTCAAAATTAAGCAAGTAATCACTACAATTAATTCACCAAAATTTTCATGCACTCATATAATCATGATATAACACATAAAATAATATTAAAAATAATTTCTTCGGCCTTGGGTACTGACTAGCCCCAAAATCGAGATGTTACATCCTCGGCTTTGCATGCTCTGTCAACCAGGACAACAAATTCTTCTAATTCTAGAATTCCGACTAGAAGTTTAATATCCTCGTTCAACCCATCAACGAATTGCTTGTACATGATTTCTTTAGTAGAAACATACTCCCGACCATACTTACTCAATCGCAAAAATTATCTTTCGTACTCGGTCACAGTCATACGGCCCTGTTTTAGTTCAAAAAATTCTTTGTGCTTTTGATCGAGAAACTGCTGACTTATATATTTCTTCCGGAACTCCGTCTGGAAGAATTCCCAAGTAACTCTTTCTCTTGGTACCATAGATACTAGTGTGTTCCACCACTGATATGCAGTGTCTCTCAATAACGATATGGCACATTTTAAACACTCGACTGGTGTACATGACAATTCATCAAATACCCGAATAGTATTTTCAAGCCAAAATTCAACTCTCTTGGGATCGTCATCAATGGTAGCTCGGAAATCTTCAGCCCCGTACTTTCGAATCTTATCAACTTGAGGCATATTTATTCGTTGAAATTCTACGACTTGAGGAGCTATAGGAACTGGTTGGGGATTAGGTGGGGGTAGAGGTTGTTGAGCAGTCGGATTTGTCTAGACATATTATGTGAGCCACTCGTTCATCATTTGGAAAAAGGCTTCTTTAACCTCTCCTCCGTGACTACTCGATACATTTCTAGATTCAGAAGGCGCTACCCCTTGAGCGGGAGTTGGTGCATTACTCTCAACATCATCAGCTACAACTCGACCGGGATCCATTTGCTATAGGAAAACATAGTTTAAATTGTCAAAGAGTCATCACACTATCACATGTTATATATGGCATGTATAGCTAGACTATCACATAAGCTACATTAGTCTTAGAATCGACTAAACCGTAGCTCTGATACCAATAAATGAAATACCCTCACCCGTATTTAACGTGTAACAGCCTGATTTAGGGCCTAGCCGGGATAGTGGTGCGAGGCCACAAATCCGAGGTGAAATTATGAGTTTTTAAAGTTTATATTATGTTTGCATGCTAGTATAAAAGTTTTATGAAGCAATTTTATTAAATTGAGGTTGATTGGTCCAAAAAGGACTAAATTGCAAAAGTTGCAAAATTTAAGTTTCTAGAAGCTTTCTGTATGAAATAGCTTTAGAATATGAATTATGAGCTCTTAAGTAACAATTTGCCCAAAATTTAATTTTTGGACAAAAATTGGCCTTGAGATGGTATTATAGAATTTTTTAGTAATAATGGCATTTTGGTCATTTGTCTAATAAGTGATTAAAATAAGAAAAAGATGATAAAAATCTCATCATCTTCTTCCCCCATTGCCGAAAATTGAAAGAAGCCATAGCTAGGGTTCTTCAATTTATGATTATAGATCAAGAAAAACGAAGCCCAGATCGAAACCGAGGCAAGAACAAAGTCGAGGACTAAATTGCATAACTACCTACATTTTGTATATTGAGGTAAGTTTGTATGAGTTCTAAGCTTTATGATTTTATCATTTAATTGCTTAGTATAATATACACTGTTATCATGAATGGTTTAATGTTATGTTAAACAAAGAAGTCAATAAGATTAAACAAGAAAAAGTCCCGATTGAAGATGAATTACCCGAGAGATACAGTCTATTACATGAGATAAGAAAGTCCGTATAAGACCAAGCCAAGGCATGACATCGGCAATCAAGCAAGTTATCATGTAAGCCCAAGGACTCAAGCTTGGCATTGATCAAGTTATCAAGCAAGTTATCATGTAAGCCCAAGGACTCAAGCTTGGCATTGATCAAGTTATCAAGAAAATTATCATGTAAGCCCAAGGACTCAAGCTTGGCATTGATCAAGTTATTAAGAAAGTTATCATGTAAGTCCAAGGACTCAAGCTTGGCATTGAATAAGTTATCATGTAAGACCAAGGCAAGCTTGGCATTGATTCAAGAAGAGATATTCCATATAAGTCCATATCTAGAGTATGGCATTGGCATGAAGTAATGACAAGAGATCTAGTATTCTCGGTAGTTCATGGAAATTCATTGGGCAAATGAGTAAGCTAAAATGTGAAAACAAGAATGTGAAGAAAGCATAGCTATTACCAAGTTGAAATTGAATATTATTCATGTTATGAATAGTGAGTTAGAAGACATAATTATTAGGTTTAAGTATGTTGATCAATGTGATCAAGTGATACAGGTACCTTGTTACCTTACAAGTATGAGATTAGTGAGTACCATGAGACAAGTAAGAATCATGTATGAGTAAGTAAGCTTTATAGATGAGATAATGATACCATTCTTATGTCAAATGGTTTATCTGAAGCAAGTTTATTTATTATGTGTTATTCATGCAAACTTACTAAGCTAAATGCTTACGTCTTTGATTATTTCCTTCTATGTAGTCCCGCCAAGCTAATTTGTGGATCATTGGAGTCGGAGCTCGTAGCACACTATCGACCCTTATTTTGGTATAGCCAAATTATATTACTAAGTATGGCATGTATAGGAATCATTCATTTTGAGAACATGTTTTGTGTAATGCCATTGTATAGGCTATCAAGTTTATTATTCTTTTGTATATGGCTAAGTGGTTGGACAAACTTGTTTAAGTTGTTTGTATATAGATATCAATGAAGTACGTAGTATTATTCATGAAAATTGTTAGTAATGAATTGTATTGTTTTGAGTTGGGTTGATCTTAATTTCAGGGAGGCAAATGGCTTGGTAAATAGCCTCTAGTTGCCTACACGGCTAGAGACACGGGCGTGTGTCTAGACCGTGTTAACCCTGCACCTTAATGTTTTAAATAAAGTTAGACCATAGTCATTTTACACGGCCGTGTGTAAGGACCATGTAAGACACCCATTTAAAGCATGGGCTTGTGCCCAGGCCATGTGGTTGAAGTCAGTATATGACCTAAAAGTACACGGCCTCGACACGGGCGTGCTTGGTGGTCGTGGTGGGGAAGTCAGTATATGACCTAAAAGTACACGGCCATGGTACACGGGCATGCCTAATGACCGTGTTGTATAGTTAGTATAACAAGGATGGATACACGGGGGTGTCTAGAAGCCGTCGAGGGCACACGGTTTCCTCCCACAGGCGTGTCTCCCCTGTATTTTAGAAAAGTTTCAAATTTTCATGGAATTTCATATGTGTTTCAGTTTAGTCCTGACTCAACTTATAAGTATGATTAAGGTCTCAAGGACCCGTTTAAGGGACATTATGTCTGAGAATGATGATTGAATGTATGATTTCGTCTATGAATGTTTTCGATCTGTCTGATATCGCTCCTAACCTTAATCTGGCGACAGATTCAGGATAGGTGTTACACAGCGTCAGAATCGGGTTACGGAGCATTACCGGACTTATAAAACAATTAAACATTCACTTTGTATACATTTTCACATTTCATGCAATTAACATTCAATCTCAATCAATATGTCCCTAATACGAGCCTACGAGGCCCAAATCATGCTTTAGAAGTGGTTCAGGACTAAACTAATAACTTTGGAAACTTTTTGAACATTTATAAATTTTTCTCAAAAACAAAGGACACATGCCCATGTGGCATGGCCGTGTGGCCCGTGTCATAGGCCGTGTGGACATTCGAAATTGGATCACATGGCCATGTCCCAGCTCATGTCCAACCCCATCTAACTCTCTGACTTAGGTCACACGTCCTGTAACACCCCTTACCCGTATTCAACGCTGAAATAGGGCTCGAGGCATTACCGGACTTATAACACAAGCATTCACACAATCCCGAATCATAAAATTTTTGTCCAAATTAAAACCATCCACATTCACTCATAAAGTCCCAAATACGAGCCTATGAGGCCCAAAACATGTATTGGAAGCGGTTCAGGACTAAACTGAAAACTTTAGAAATTTTTACAAAACTTAGAAAAATTTTCATGTTACAGGGCTCACACGCCCGTGTGGTCCGAGGGACACGCTCGTGTGACCCTTAGGCACGCCCTTGCTACAGGCCATGTTCAAAATAGGGTGCTCTCTGACTTGTGCCACACGGTCATGTGCTAGGTCATGTAGCACACACAGCTAAGACACACACCCGTGTCTCTGCCCGTGTGCTCAATTCTGGACATTCTATTTTGCAACAATTAAGGTGCAGGGGACACACAGCCGGAACACATGCCCGTAGGGCAGACCGTGTGTCACACAAGGCCTAGACACACGCCCGTATGTCTACCTGTATGGACAAATTAAAGGCTTTTTACCAAGCCATTTGCCACCCTTGTACACACATACACTTACACCAATTCAAAGCACATGCATAACATACTTAGGTAACTAAATCATCCATAATTATGACCACCACAATATCCACATCTATCATACTCACAACATTTACTAAGTCACAATTGACTACTTTCAAGATATCTAATTGTACACCACTTTATCATTTCATCAATAGACCAAATTTCCAAACATCACACATTCATGTCATAAAAAAACATTTCTATCATTCACCAAGCATACCATGACCATATCACCAAAGTCATTAGCAAACATACACACACACATATATATACTTAGGCTTACAACTATGATAGCCCAAATAAACCAATCTACATGACCAATTATCAAAACATGCATTTGACAATCATAAGCCAACACATTGGCTACAATCACGATTACACATTTAACAAATGACTAAGTCCCTATACATGCTATAAACTCAAAATACTTGAATTCACTTATACCCAAAATGATAGCTTGATAGTGTGATAGGATTTTCGGTGAACTCCAACCCGAGCTAGCTTAATAACCCTATAAGACATTGGAAAGGAAGGGGGGTAAGCTATATTATATATTATATAGCTTAGTAAGTTCATATGCAAATAATACAAAACATTATTCATACACTTGACATACAAATAGCTTAACAAATATTAACATAAATGTCATTAAAAATTCATAAACGCAAGTTATTCAATCCCAATCTTACCAACTTCTCATCATATAAATAACATAACATACTTCAACATAAATGTCATTAAACTTCATGAGTATAATTTACTCATTTACATTCTTGCCTATAGCTCATCATACGAATAACATAACATATATTAACATAAATATCATTAAAACTTCATAAAGGTGATATGAACATAAATGTCATTTAATATCAACATAACACATATCAGCATAATTTTCATATACTAATAGCTCATCATATGAATTATATAACACATTTCAACATAAATGTCATTTAAGCTTCATAAGCACAGCTTACTCAATCACAATCTTATCACTTGTTTATCATATACTGAGCTCATTTTCTCTGAGTTTTATGTACATACATGTACCATCACATAGCATATTCATATACTTTCTCATCTTTGACATACTCGTTGAATTTCCCGTTGAACCACTTGGAATACTAAAGGATACTCGGGGATCTCGCACACACAGTACCGTACCAATGCCATATCCCAGATATGGTCTTACATGTAATCTCGTATTGATGCCAATAGCCCAGCTATGGTCTTACGCGAAGTCTCACATCGATGCCATATCCCGGATATGGTCTTACATGAAGTCTCATATCGATGCCATATCCCAGATATGGTCTTACACGAAGTCTCAGTGACCCTAATGTCAGGACATTTGTATCCTATCTATTCCTAAGGTTCAACCGGGATTTACTCTTTTGTCGAAACTTCATCAATTTCATCCATAGAGTCAATCATACAATTCATGCAATAACAAAACATTATAAATACAATTATAACGTTGCATTATTTACATACAAACTTACCTCGACATAACAATGGCGAAAAGGTCTAAATCGTCAAATACTCATTTTTCTCCCGTTCTAGGTCCAAACCTTATTTTTCTTGATCTATAATATCACATTTAACTTATTCAATCATCATACAATTCAAATTAGCCCAAAATCACATTATGGCAAAAATTACATTTTTGCCCCTAAAGTTTAACATTTTTACAATTTAGTCCCTATGCTCATAAAATGATTTTCATTCAATTTCTTCATTACCCATGCCTAGCCGAACCTTATACATGCTCATAACAGCCCACATTTTTCATTTATTCACTCTTTTAGAACATATTTTACAACTTTTACAAGCAAGTCTTTTTAGGCATTTTCACCGAAAATCACTTAGCAAAAGTCGTTTATCAATCAACAAACATGCATTTTCTACCATCTAACATCAAAATACATACATGTTCAACATGGGTAAAATTTTAGACCTTGACATCTCTTCAAATTGATGGTGGAAATAGAAAGATCGAGTTACAACGACTTCAAAAATGTAAAGAGCATTGAAAACGAGGCTAGAACGAACTTACAATCAAGCTTAGAAGTGGCCAAACCCTAGCTATGGCTTCCCCCTTGTGAATTTCGGCCATGAGGAAGAAGATGGACAAAAATTGGCTTTTAATTTGGCTTTTTAATTAATTTAATTACCAAATTACCAAAATGCCCTTAATGAAAAAACTTGAAAACATACCAAACCATGTCCATTTTGTCCACCAACTTAATCAATGGTCTAATTACCATTTAAGGACCTATAATTTAAAATCTCATAGCAATTGGACACCTCTAACATATAGAATTCAAGTTTTTCACTTTTTTTGCAATTTAGTCCTTTTGACTAAATTGAGTGCCCAAACGTAAAAATTTTTGAACGAAAATTTCACAAAATCGTTCCATAAAATTGTAGACAATAAAAATATAATGAAAATGAATTTTACTGCGTCAGATTTGTGCTCTTAAAACCACTGTTTCGACTAGACCCAAATTCGGGCTATTACACGGCCAACACACGCCCGTGTGGCTAGCCGTGTGCCATACAAATGGCTATACAGATCCGTGTCCCAGGTCGTGTCAAACTTGTAGGGTATACTGACTTATGCCACACGGCCAAGTCACGCACCCGTGTGTGAGGCCATGTGGAGCATAATGACTTGATTTTAATTTTAACACCAGGGGACACATGGCCGTGTACTTGACCGTGTATCACACATGGCTGAGACACACGCCCGTGTCTCTGCTTGTGTGGACAAAAATAGGCTATTTACCAAGCCATTTTGCCACCCAAGCTTGCATGTACCTACACCATATCAATTGGCACCAACACATGACATATATAAGCATTTAAACTAGCCAATTCAAACCTTAAATCATGTATAATCTATACCACCTTTCTCAATACACACAAGACACAAAATATACCATACTATTTAGACCAATATTACATATACAATTCAATTAAATATACACTTCCAAATATGCATCATTTAACCTAAAATTCACAAGCAAATCAATATCCACAAATCAACCATTTGATACTGATCATACCTATTACTGTTAAGTATCACACAACCATCATTCAATACATTTCACAAGACATAGCCACACACATATATATATATATACATGATTCAAACATGCCAAAATAGTCTAAAATGAGCCATCACTCATGGTTATATATGCAAACCACAACATAAGCATTTACAAGCCAACTTAAGTGGCACAACACATTACAAAATATACCAAAATGACAAAGTCCCTATACATGCCATATACCAAAATACCAAAGTTCAAAAGTACCAAGTGATAGCAGGATAGTGTGACATAGTTTTCGACGATCCCCGAATCTAAGCTAGCTTTGAAATCACTATAAAACATGGAGAAATAAACAAAGTAAGCTTTATAGCTTGGTAAGCTCGTATGAAATAAACTCAATTCAATCATAAATACATATCAACCAATTGAATATAGCAACATATAGATCATTTAACTAACAAACCTTTCATATGTTTAACCATAAATTTATATGTGCACTTCACAACTTCTTTGATTTAAAGATTATACTGTTCGTGTACATACTTGTACTATCTCGTATCAATCTCATACTCAACCATGTCTTTCATTTACCTGTTGAACCATTCGAAATACTATCGGATACAGGGGAAACTTGCACATGAAGTGCCACATATATAGCTGAAGCTATCTCGATCACATAACACATATATGCTCACTCTCGAGCTATCAACGGGCCTACTCACACAAGCTGTGGGTCAAGACGTAGCTACACAGTGATCACACAAGCTGTCAAGTAACCGCAACACATGTCGGTATACTTAGCCACCGGTAGGACGTACAGGACCAGCACCCGAATCATATAATCACATAAATTCCCTAATGACATGTCACTAGTATCCAAATCTATTCCTAAGGTTCAACCTGGAATTTCAATGCCGAATCGTCGTCAAATCATTGTTGAATATGTCCATAATCTCATATTCACAGTTTATGCAATATCAAAGTATTTAAAACATAATTATAACAATGCTTATTACATACGAACTTACCTCGGATGCAAAAACGACTACACGAGTTGATTAGTCGAGAACTTTGTTTTTCCCTCCATCTAGATCCGAGTTTCACTTTTCTTGATCTATATGTAATCAAAACTAATTTATTTAATCATCTCTCTATTCAATTTAGTGCAAATTTCACTTTAAGGCATTTTTACACAATTGCCCCTAATATTTCACATTTTAACCTCTAACTTTACACCTTTCACAATTTAATCCCTAATTTGCTTTTTCACAAAAAAATCACTTAACAAAACTTGTATAATTCACAACAAACATTCATAAGCTATCATCAAACATCAAAACACACATGCATTCATCAATGGCATCATTCAAAATCTTTAACAGATTTGCAAATTAGTCCCCGGGCTAGCTAGACTAATCTGCAACGATCTCAAAAACATAGAAATCATTAAAAAGGGGACAAAAACGGACTTACAATTAGATCATGAAGTGGTCGAACCTTAGAAAGCTACCATGGATGTTTTTCTTATTTTCGGTGGATGAAGATGAAATGGAGAAAAAATTTGGCTTATTTTTACTTAATCTGTGTTTAATTAATGAATTACAAATTTAAGCTTTATAATATTTAATAATCACACAAATACCAAACCACTATCACCCACTATCTCTAAAAATGGGCTAATAATCACATAAGGACCTTAACTTTTATAATCCATAGCTAATAGATACCTTTAACTATTAGAACAACACTTTTGCACTTGACGCAATTTAGTCCTTTTATCAAATTGACTAATCAAACGATAAAATTTCTTAACGAAATTTTCAAACAAACATTAAAATAATAATAAAATAATTAATTTGGCTTTGAATTTGTGGTCCCGAAACCACTGTTCTTATTTGACTAAAAACGGGTTGTTACATGCACCATACAAACTGACACACAACTGTGTGTAACACACAGACAGGTGACACAGTCGTGTGCTTGCTAGTAGTTAGAAAGTATTTATATCACATGGTCTTAGTTTGTTACACAACCCAGCTATGTGACACGGCCGTGTGACTTTTGATGAAATATTACATTTTGGTCTACACGGCTTCAAAGACTTACACGACCTGGACACATAGTTGTGTGACCCATTTTTTACATGATTACCTTTAACTTTTGAAAATGTTACAGTTTAGTCCATTTTCATGCTTAGGTCTACAAAAGAGCTTTCATAAGTTCAATTAAGACTCAAATTAATTGTGTATCTTAATATCTAGGTATTTATGATATGATTTAATATTTGAATGTTTTGTTTATGGTATCCTTAATCATAATTTTTTTTAAATGTTACAAAAAGTTCCCTATTTGATCTTGGGCTGACCTTAAAGCATTCATATGCTCGTATAAGACGAGAAAGAATGTTCATGTTATTCAATATTGTATTATTGATAGATTGCATGATTGATGAAGTGAAATAATGTTTTTACTTTGAATTTGTCTGTAGTTGCTCCACAACGAATGTGGTACTCTATTGCTCAAACCCAAACGATCAGATCAGGTAAGGGGTGTTACATTTAGTGGTACCAGAGCTACAAATTTAGTTGATTCTAGGTCTGAACGTAATGTGTGTTGAGTACCACAATAGCCTGTGATAGTGTGATGCCTTCAGACCTGAATTGATTCTATTTTTCATTTAGATAAATATTATTGATCAAATTGAATTGTGTCATATTGAATGAAGTTAATAGTAATGTTTCTGTATCTAATTAGGGAGCTGTTTTTAGTGTGCTCGTTCTACAAGGGCTTGGGAATATGGCAAGAGATACATTCTTCCAATTGTTAAACTAGTGGTTCACTCAATATTTGGGAGCTATCCTTTTAGTTCTGTAACCCCAAATACAACCTTCACCCCCAATTGTGCCTTATATGGCACCCCATTATCCTCAAAACCTAAATATGGTAAATGTTAACTAACCCTGATCGATAAAATTTTTAAATAAGGGACAGAAGAGTTTCGAGGTAAGAACGATAATGATCTTGCAAGAATTGAATATTAGCTAGAAGACATTTTAAGAGTGCTTGATGAATTGATGTGTTTTTCTTGAAAAAAGTTGAAATACTTGTATTGTTACGAAAATAAGAAGTGTATTAGTTGTGGGTAACTCTGACATTAATAGCACTGAAAAACTGAGATGTGCATCCATGTTGAATGAGGCTTGAACAAAAACATCTGAATACTTGTGGGAGCATTAGAATTGAAAGAATTTATTGTACTGTCTGAGTGAGCTCAAAGATGGTAAAGATATAAAATGAAAAACATTGAGCTAAGTCAAAAAGCTGAGACCCAAAAAACATAATGTGACCAAATCTTTCTCGACTCCTCATTTAAGCAGATGAGAAATTTTAGGAGTCAATCCTTCACCCTACAAGAAATCTAAGGAAAATATATGTCTAAATAGAGTTATTCAAAGCGTTAGGCTACTTTAATGGCTATTACAGGTAGTGTCTGAAACACGAGTAAACTGGTTTGTGAACATTGCGGCAAAAATCATTTCGGGGAAAACATAGAGTGAGAATGAGACCCTATTTTAGATACGACTCTATTAAGCACTTGATGATGGATTACTTGAGAAATCAAATGTCATTAGTAATTAGATTATTAAACTGATGCCAACTTTGCAGAGAGATGGGAAATTGAGAATTAGCAAAAAAGCTGGAACCAATCAAGGTTGGACTAAGGATACGATGTTAAGATTTGAAACTCATACACCAGTTGGAGTTTATGTTATTTGAGCTAGAGAAGAGGCTACAACCCCTAACATTATTGCTGGCAGAAACGAATTGTGTTGAGACATCTGAATGGTGAATTGGTTAATGTTAAGGCAGACAGACTTGATTGTTATCTCAATATCATATCAATAATATTAGCCCGAGTACTTATCAGAAAAAGATTCTAAATTGTATTCAACTACATTTTAGATGCTAGAATATCAAAAACAAATATGGAAAAAGCTCTAACAGTTAACGAATGCACTGATGTATTTCTTGAAGGATTGCCAGGTTTACTACTAGAGTGAGAAAATTTGAAATTGTTATTGAAGTGACACCCAAAATTGCTCCAATCTTGATTGCATCATACATAATGGTACAAAAAGAATGGAAAAATTGAAAGCATGGTTGCAATAATTATTAGACAAAGGATTTATTCAATCGAGCGTGCCATTTTAAAGTATGCTAATGTTATTTGTGAAAAAGAAAGCTGAGATTATGAGGTTGTATATTGATTATAGATAGTTGAATAGAGTCACCATAAAGGAAAAAATATATGTTACTTCGTATAGTCGATGTGTTTGATTAGTAAAAGGGAGCTACCGTATTTAAAAAAGATTGGCTTTTGGTCAAATTGTTATTAGCTTCAAATTATGATTCAGATGTATTGAAGACTGCTTTTTAAACTTGATATGAACTATGTGAGTTTCTGGTAATATAGTTTGGATAAACAAACACATAGCTGCTTTTATGGAATTAATGAACCAAACATAATTAGTATTTGAGAACAGTGCTGCAAATTTTGCGAGAAAAACAGTCGTATGCAAAGTTTAGTAAATGTGAATTCTAACTTCGAGAAGTAAAATTTATGAGATTATAATATTCGCAGAAGTATATGCATTTATTTAAAACAAAATTTTAGCATTGTGAACTGAAAATCTCCGAAAGTTATGACGGAGAGACATTTTTCTGGGACTTAATAGATATTTTAGATGATTTGCTATAGGCTTCTTGATAATAGCTCTATCGTTGTCAAAACTATTACAGAAAAATGTTAGCTTTGTTTGGTTGGATAAATGCTCGAATAGTCGAAAGTTATGTTAACAGAAACTTAAGAGTTAAATCCGAGACAACATAGATCGATCAATTTTTTGAAATATTATTTTTTGACTATCGATTATCATCTGAGTAAAAGCTAACATAGTAGATGATGCTTTGAGTCTTTGTTTGCTCTGAAAGTAATGAATATTCATTTGACTTTGGAACATGACGATTCCATTTTAACCAAGTTGAGAGCTAAACCGACCTTTCTACAAAGAATTTAGGAATCACAAAAAAATGATATGGAATTGTTAGATAAATGAAGACTTGTTAAAATGATCAGACTTCAGAGATCGATATTGATAATCGTGAGAATTTGTGCTTTTGAAACTATTTGTGTGTACCAAGAAATTTACATTGATGACTGGGAATGAAAAGAGAAAATCTCAAATTACATGGTCAAATGTCAAATATGACAGCAAGATAAAGTCAAACGCCAGGTTCCATCAGGTTTGCTATAACTTGTAATGATTGCAGAATGGGAATGGAAATAAGTTGCTATGGATTTTGAATCGAGTTTACCTTTGATATCTGAAAAAGAAGTTATGATCTGAGTAATAGTTGACAGATTGACCAAGTCAGTATACTTTATTCCTATCATAATAGACTATTCACTTGAGAAGTTAACTGAATTGTACATCTCTGAGTTATTAAATTGCATGATATGCCATTATCTCTCATTTCTAATCGAGACTTGAGAATTACCTTCAGATTTTGTGATAGATTGTATGAATCTTTAGGCACAAAACTGAATTTTAGTACAACATGTCATCTTTAGACTGACAGAAAATCAGAGCGACTGATTCAAATACTAGAAGATAAGCTGCAATGTTGTATAATTGAATTCGAAAACAACTAAAGAAAATATCAACCATTAACAGAGTTTGTATATGATGATAGTTACCGGTTGAGTATTAAATGGTACTATACGAGGCTTTATACAGATGCAAATACATAACTCCTTTGTACTGATCAAAGTTAAGCAATAGAAAGCTGACATGAAGTGATTTGACATGTGAGACAGAAGGAAAGGTTCAATTAATTCGAGATTGCTTGAAACCTACTTCAGATTGTCAACAAATTTAGGTGATTTGAAAAGAAAAGATATTGAAAAGGCTACGGGAAGTTGGACGAAAAGAAATTTTGAAAACATTGAACCCTAACCTTTCGCAGGTAAAAATTTCGAGGAAATTTTTTTTTAAGGGAAGAGAGTTGTAACAATCCAATTTTCAGTGGTGCCGGAAATGGTGGTTTTGGAACCCCATTCTCTGATGGCCGATTTCATAAATATTATTACATAATATCTACAAGTTTATTATAGTGTTATATTGGATTTTGATTTAATAAATTTGCTAATTGGACAGATAGTTAAAGTACAAGTGGTTCGACTCTAAAGTCAATAGTTTTGGGAGAATGAGGTATCAGGATCTTGTTTTCGTAAACCGAGATCATAAATAATTTTATTAATATTTACGAAGTTGTTATATAAGTGAATTGAATTTTGGCCCGCTTATTACAAGTGAGCTTATTAGAAGCTCGTTTTCTCTAAAATTTCCCTAATATATTGGGGTATTGAGTCTCTAATAATAATTCAATAATTAATTAGTATTTATATAAAACAATTAATTAAATAATTATTAAATAATTAATTGGTGTTTATATACATTCATTAATGAAACAATTATTAGCTAAATTTCGTTTTAGATTAGAGAAAAAAACCATTTCGAATTAATATTGTTTATTAATTTATAACTAACATTCAAATTTAGTTTTTAAATTAAGTAATAAAAATAAATATATTTCAGTTACAAAATATTTATGTTGAGTTGGTTTTATTAAAAAATACAAGACAAACGAAAATATTTAATGAAAATAATCCAAACACAAAAATTATCATATTTTTCAAAAATTCAATCAACTTTTTAAAAATATATTTGGAAAGTTATTTTTAGTAAATTAAACAACCCTAATACGGGATGCAACCTTCTTTCGAAATATACACATGATTCATACTCGTGGGACCAAAAATATCCGAATTGAAAATTCAGTATGAATGACAAAGATTTTTATGAATGCTTAAAGCTTAAGATTTGAGCAGATTTTTTATGAATGCTTAAAGCTTAAGATTTGAGCATTCGTATTTTGAGGAAAAAAGGGGATTCGTATTGATAACAGAAGACATACTAATTTAAGATTCATTCTCATATTCATGTTCAAGTTTGCAAATGTGTGATTCACACTTTAACTTCGGAAAGAATACCAATAACATAAAAATGTAGGTTTTTTAAAATATTTACTGATTAGGTCAATTTGTTGAAAAATGATGGGACTAAGTCGAAATAACAAGCTGGAAGCATTTTCAGTTGATTTGCAGGAAAATAACAATGTATTGACAAAAAAAACGCTTCCAGCTAGAAGCATTTTTTGCCACATCAGCTGACCATGCTTCCAACTGGAAGCGTTTTCCCTTAACGGTAACTCCTAACGGCTATTTTTTCCAATGACTATTTAATTAGCCCTTAGAGAGCAACGACTCCCCCCTAATTGTTGGAACAACGGCTCCCTTCCTAACGGTCACTTTTTAATTTCTATATACCCCCCATTTCATTTTCTTTTTCAATTCAATCTCAGCTCTTTTTCACATTCTCAAATTTCTTTCAATTCCCTCTTAATTTCTCAATCAAATTTTTTTTCTCTTTCAACTCTCTTTTCTTTTTTCTTTTTATTAAAATTGTCTTAAGGTTTTCGTAAATTATTTTCTCTATTACAATTTATTTCATGTTTTTCGAAATTAACAATGACACAATCTCTAATTCATTCGAATGACAAGCACATTTATGTAAATCAATTGCAAATGGTAAGATTTTATTATATTTAATTTAATTTAATTTAAATACTTTCTTGTTATATTGGAATTTAACATTTTGTATTTTTTTAATATATTGGCGGGAAATTGAATTTTGGAGATGTATATTCATAACCTACTCGCTCCTCCATCACCCTTAATCAAACTCTACATGAGAGATGCCAGATTTTTACACGTGACCCTTATGGGTAGGGGTGTAAATTGGACCCCACACTTGTAAGTGCATTGGTGGAAAGGTGGAGACTTGAGATGCACACGTTCCATCTTACATGCGGCGAGTGTATTATCACTCTGGAGGATGTGCAGTTACAGTGTAATAGCCCATTTTTTTAGGTAAAATCGGAACAGTAGTTTCTGGACCACAAATCCAATTCGAAATAAATTTTATTTATATTTGCATATTGCAAAGGGATTCTTGCAGAGAAGGAAGAAGAGATTTGAGTAGAGTTCAAGTTAGTAAAAGCTCCTAAATCATGTGGGATGGGAGTGTTGAGTAGAGTGGAGTTGATCTGGTTGGCTGGGTCATTGGTCTGGTTGGTTTGGGCAGTGGGGATGCCACTTTGGGATTGCGAAGCCATGACGTCCATGCTAACCGCACCAATTGTTTATACAATAATACAAAAATGAAGAGGTATGGGGGAGAGAGTAGTGGTTGTTGTAGAAGCCAATTCACCTAGTTAAGGCAGAGAGCTAGAGGTTATAGAGAATGAAGGTGAGGAAAGTGTTAAGGTTAAGAACTGAAGATAAATTGATAGAGTATATGATTGGTTTTCTTGAAGAGTCGATCCCTTCTTCATCGTTCCTGGAGGTATTTATAAGTGAAAGTCTCGTGTAAGGTGATGTTAATGTGTTGGATTTACCCTTTAGATATCATTATGGAACGCATGGAGCGAATGTCTTCGATAGAACTAGGATGTTTGTGATGGGAAAGATCTTGTCATTCACTTTGACTTGATGGTATGGGATAATTGAGCCCACGTGGTGTTTGGTGACCAATAGCTTTATGTTCCCAAGGAAAGCTTGGGGATCTGGGTGACATAAGGTTTGCACTTGTCCAAATGGTTGTCTTCAAGAAAGAGAGCTTGTGGGTGGCTTCTTAGTTTGTTGTTAGATGGCTTGCCATGTGCCCTCACACAGATGGGGGTATAACATATTTGTGTAATTGCATAAACCTTTATAGTTAATACTCATTAGCACATCATCTTTGAAGTTTTATATTTCAAAACAGCAAAGATTCTCAAGAAAAAATGAGTAAGCTAAATGGAACATGTTAAGATCTTTGCAATTGTTTTAGGGGAAATGAGAGAAATGTTCGGGATAGAAAATCAACGAGGATAACAAGACTGAGTTGAGTTTTTTTTTTTTTTTTTAAGTTTTAGGTTCACTTTACTTTTTAATAGAGTTGTGTTTTATTAATTTTGGGTTAATGGTTAATTGAGTTGTGTTTTATTAGTTTTGGGTTTAAGTTTATAGGGTTGGGTTTAGCTGATAATATATTTATTATATATTATAAAAATAAATATATTTTAAATAATTAATTTATAATATAAATCAATTTTTTCAGTTGGTTTGGTTCCAAAATTTAAAAAAACGAGAACTAGTTGACCAAGTAAAAAAAATCGATGTCGAAACCGACAAGACCGCCAAAATCGACTAAACTAAAACAAAAAAAAAACTTAGTATGTTGGTTTTTTTTATTAAAACCAATTTCTACTCACCACTAGGTATAGGGTCTCAATACCTCAAAATTAAAGTATAGAGACTAAATTTTAAATTTTAGAAGAGTACAAGGACCTTTAGCATATTTAAACCTTCAATTACTTATAAATAAAAAATGTTTTTTTTTTAATAAAATCTTACTTTTATGAAATTGATATATATATTTTAATCTCTATGATCTTAATACTTAACATATAACTTCAATTAATTAATTAGTAAATATTGTTTTTTAAGTAATAAATATTAAAAAACTATATTTTGTAATTTTAACTAAACATTAAAAATTTAACTAATATATTTTAAAAAACTACATTTGCTTTTTTAGTATCCCATGTAAATTAAATTAAAAATTAATTCATATATATTAAAAACTATATTTTATAATTTTCAATAAATTAACTAAGTAGTTTTTAATGCATAATATTCAATAAAATTAATTAAAATAAATAATAAATATTAATATTATTTTAACATTGTTGTATCAAAATTTAAGATTTACATAACCTTTTTAAAAAATATACATTTATAATCACGCAAAATTAAAATAAGGATTTATTAGAAAACATTTTATAATCCATAAATGAAGAACATTAGTATATGTTAATAGTTATTTAAATATTTTACTATTAAAGTTTATTAATTTTAAATTAATATTATACTTTTATTTAATATTTTTAAAGGTGAGAATATATGCAAAGATCATCTATTATAGTAATTGGGTCAAATTAGTCTCTCTACTACTAATAAATGGATCAATTTAATCTCTTACTATTAAAAAAATCAAATAAAGTCGAATTGTACTAGAATTACCATTTACTATTTAAAAACGATCATGAAAATTATTTTGTAATTTGTAATTAAATTCCAAACAAAACATTTCATTTATAGAATCGTGAAAAACATTTAAAATATAACTTTGTTAAATAGTAAATGAAAATTTTTAAATGGTAAATGCTAACTTTGTTAACCTTATTTAATTTTTTTTTCAATAGTATATGAGCTAAATTGATTCATTTAGAGGTAGATAGACTGATTTGATTTAGTCCATTTAATAGAGAGACTTCACAAGTACCTTTACCTATTTTTACATACAATTGTTCTAGGTACACTGCTAGCAATAAATGAAATTCCACAAGCATGGCTAAGATTATAACATGTCCATTTATTTATTAGATTTTTAAATGTAACTCAAGAGACACTTGTCATCATCAAAACCCTGTTCATGATTTTTTTCTTTCCATTTGTAGGAGATCAACTATGACAAGTTATCTAGGATGGTGTTGCTTGGGGCAAGGATGGGTCAATGTGAATGTTGAGGGGGCAGTCGAGGTTGGCATAGGTCAGGTGAGGGCTAGAGGGGTGGTTTGGGAATCCTATGGTAGCTGGATTATTGTTTTTAGAAGAATGATTGGTATTAGATCTGTAACACCCCTTACCCGAAACCCTTACCGGAATCGAGTATGTGGCATTACTAGACTTGACTATTAATTCGGGGCATAAAATTTTAAAGCTGTCTAACTGCGTCACGCTGATTAAATTGACCATAACTCGAGTTACAAAATCGAAATTTAGATCCGTAAATTTTCCTTGAAACTAGACTCATATAACTTTTCACCATAATTTTTCCAGAATTTTTCATGTGGCCAATTAGTACAGTTTATTCATCAAATTTACCCCTATTTCACTGCTTGACAATTCTGACCTATCATTACAAAAATACAGTTATCTCATTGTACAAATTTTCAATAATGTTCTTGTTTATACCAATCAAAAATAGACTCATTAAGGATTCTAAACATATAAACCATGCTCCATAATTATTTTTGTACAATTTTTAACAATTTTTCCAAAACAGAATAGCGACTCACGAATTCATTTAGAGCAAGTCTCACTAAAACTTAAATATCTCATAACATATAAATCCTTTGCCTACTCTGTTTCCTTCATGTAAAAATAGACACAATAAGGTTTAATTTCATATCTAATTCACTTTCTAAATCAATATACCCTATTTTTGGTGATTTTTCAAAATCACATCACTGCTGCTACTACATGCTGTTTTGTTGCAATTTATGGAAAAACTAGCTTCTAACTGAACATACCCACATCCCTAATTCAAGGATTCATTTTGTATACATACATTTCCTTATCAAAAACGATTAAACTTCGATTAAAAATGCATAAACATCGCCAACATAAATCGACATTCGTATCAAAAACACAAAAGCATACTTAACTAAAAATTTAGCCATATTCGCATGGCTATTATATACATGAACCTTAAGTTTTTATCAAAACAAAAACAAAGTCTTTCCTATACATGCCTTCGTTTAAGAACCAAAATGAAAAAGTACCAAAATGTAGATTGATAGTGTGGGCAACCTTCCGAACGATCCCGACGAGCTTGAAGCTTGAACCTAATCTATAAACAGAGGAAACATTTCACACAATAAGCTTACTAGCTTAGTAAGTCCTAATTTCATGATAAAAATAACATTCAAATATCAATATTTAAATTACTATAATTCAACTTGTACGTTTGTACTCATATTATTTATCAAGCTTTCAATTTCATACTCATGTAAATAAGTATGAATTCGTAGGAAAATTTCTCTTTACCCACATATTTGTGATCAAATACTTATTCCTAATCCAATCTTTCAAACCCAAAATGTCATCTTATAACTATAGGTACAAACATTCATATACTTACATTTCAATTGTTATAACATAGCATCCACATATTAAGAAATCAAGGTCACAATATCCATATCATTCATTAATAAAACCGATAACACATACTATAACCATATATATATATATATATGTATCCACTTCACTCGTAATACATACCATTTGTAATAAATCACTGAATCATTAGTTTACCTTGTCTTAAATAGGTAAGAAGTACACTCCTACTTTACATGCGTACCTGAGCCATTAACTCGATAAATTTGCTTTAATTCACTTTGAACATAATTTCGGTTTCTAGTTTGTAAAATACATCACCGGCATCAAGCCTGCTAGGCATAAAAGCCCGATCGTAACACCGCACAAGGCACGCTAGGCGTAAAAGCCGATAAGTAACACCAAGACAAGGCACGCTGCTAGGCGTAAAGCCCGATAAGTAACACCGGCACAAGGCACGCTAGGCGTAAAGCCCAAAACACATTAATACAATCGATCATCGCTAACACTTTTCATAACTATATTACATATTGAACTTACTTTGGCTTATTTACATCAACAATCAAAACCATTCTAATAGGCTTATATACATTCGGCTATGACATGAATATCTATTAAAATTTATCAAACATCATCGTCCAATAGATTCATAAATAATTCTTCAATATACTAAAGCTTAAGGACTTACCTCGGTTGTCGATAGGCCGTGCAAATCGGCTATTCGAGAACCTTTGTTTTTCCTCGATCTTGTTCCTTCTCTTTTTGTTCCCGATCTAAGAAATGTTAAGAAAATTTTATTCATATACATCCTATCCCTTTTTGCTCAATTCAAAACAAAACACACATAGCTTAATTTAAGAAAAATTAAGAACCTAATTTCCTACTTCATTCGTTTAGTTTAAAACAATAATCACACAAAATTTAAGCATTCCATTTATTTAATTTAACTCATAGCATCCCACAGTACAATTTGCAACCAACTAGTATTTCTCCTCAATGGCCGAATGGTCACTAGGTCCCTAAGATTCTCCATAACTCTTCCTTCTATCATTTTACCCCTTCCACTAATTTACCTCAAACAATTGACTCTTATACATAGCTCACCCAATAACTATATCTATGCATAAACAATCATCCATGGTCAATTATACTATATATAAATGATCGAACATCAAAACTAGAGAAAAGGGTTCATGAATGAATTCCTCACATTTGGCCGAATATGAAAACATTCTCTTGCATAAACTAAAACAATTTTCTTGCAAACTCATGCTACATCTTCTCATTTATCTAAATTTTTATTTGCACAATAAGCTATAGATTTATACCCATAGCCAACCTCACCTTGCCTAATGATAACAAATTTTTACTTGTTTTTCATTAAAGATCAAAGAAATCAACCCATTTTAAGGATAGGTTACTAAGTTAAAGTTCAAATTCTTACCTTACTCAATACATGCAAAGGCCGAATGGAGAGGGTGAAGTTCTCTTCTCTTCTTGAAGGTAAATTCGGGTAGGAGATGAATAAGGGAAGAGATGTAAAATAATTTCCTTTTGTTTAATTCTACTAACACATTATTTTAGCATGCTTTTAGTATAATAATATTTAAATTATAAAATACTTAGAAAACACAATATTATTGGCATGCTTATAATATAATAATGTCAAAAATTTAATATTTTAAGACCATAATTCATCTATTGCATGCTTACCATCCATCATTTGAATTATGGGGAATTTGACATGCAAATCCCTATGTTTAATAAATAAGTCACTTAGCCCCTTTTTACTTCATGTTCACTACCTTGGTTCCTTTAGCAATTTAATCCTTTTTGCCAATTAGACACTCAAATGGTTAAATTCTCCTACTGAAACATTCACATACATCAATTCACCCATAATAGACACAAGATATAATGTTAAAATATTTATTGGGCTCGGATTCGTGGTCCCGAAACCACCGTTCCGATTAGGGTCAAAATTGGTCTGTCACAACTCTCCCTTAAGAATTTTTCGTCCTCGAAAATTTTACCGTTAAATAAGATCGGATATTGTTGCCTCATTGAATCTTGAGTTCCCATGTGGCCTCTTCAATTCCGTGTCTATTCCATAATACTTTCACTAATGGAATCCTTTTATTTCTCAACTCCTTCATTTCCCGAGCCAAGATACGAATCGGTTCCTCATCATACGTCAAATCGGATCGAATTTCAATCTCTGACGGTGTGATCACATGGGGCCGGTCCGATCAGTATTCTGAAGCATCGAACGTGAAATAAGTTGTGTATCTTTTCTAAGTCAAGGGCAATTTCAATCTATAAGCAACGTGCCCTATACGCTTGATGATTTCATACGGTCCGATAAATCTCGGACTCAACTTGCCTTCCGACCAAATCGGAGCATTTTCTTCCACGGAGAAACTTTTAAGAACACCCGATCTCCGACACGAAATTCAATGTCCTTACGTTTCAAATCGGCGTAAGACTTTTGACGATCCGGCGACTTTCAAATTATTCCCGATAAGAACCACCTTCGTACTCGCTTCTTCAATCCAATCAACCCCGTGTATCTTATTTTCACCGAGCTCGACCATTACAACGGTGTGCGACATTTTCGCCGTATAAAGCTTCATAAGGCGCCATTTTTATACTAGATTGGAAACTATTATTATAAGCAAATTCAACCAATGGCGTGTATCGTTCCCACGCACCTTCAAATTCGAGAACGCAACACCTCAACATGTCCTCAAGTATCAAAATAGTTCGCTCAGATCGACCGGCCTGCTTTTGCGGATGGAAGGTCAGACTAAAATGAAGTTTAGTACCTAGAGCATCTTGCAATTTCTTCCAGAATCGCGATGTGAACCTCGGGTCCCCATCCAAAACAATGGAACTTTGCACACACCGTGCAACCTTACAATCTGTGACACATACAATTCGGCAAGCTTATCAAGTGAATAGTTGGTACGCACTGCGGTACAAAATGAGCCGATTTAGTCGATCCTATCAACGATAACCCATACAACATCTTTCTTATTCTGTGTCATAGGAAGACCGGATACAAAATCCATTGTAATTCTATCCCATTTCCATTCGGGTATCATGATTGGTTGAAGTAGTCCTGACGATGCGGATGCTCACTTTTTATTTGTTGACAGATTAAGCACTTAGAAACAAACTCGGATAT
Organism: Gossypium bickii; assembly: GCA_025503065.1. NCBI lineage: Eukaryota > Viridiplantae > Streptophyta > Magnoliopsida > Malvales > Malvaceae > Gossypium > Gossypium bickii. The sequence continues at coordinate 24,487,602 of CP106712.1, forward strand.
ATCCCGCTTCATGCCAAAGCCACCAATAGAAGCGCTTCAAATCGTTATACATTTTAGTGCTACCCGGGTGTATCGATAGTCGACCACTATGGGCCTCACACAGATCATCTCAGATCAAATCGAGTCCTTTGGAACACATAATCGGCCTTTATAATTCAAACAATCATTTGCATCAATCGAAAATCGATTACGTACCACTTCCACACCGACTCGAATAGCAATCAACTTTTTGTCAAATTTACGCGGCATTACAAATCATTGAATAAACATCGGTCTTGCTTGTAACTCGGCTATGATCGAACCATCATCGACATAGTCACCGTATGCTTCAATGCACGAAGAGCAAATAATGATTTTCAACTTAATGCATCCGCAACAACATTAGCTTTTCCCGGATGGTAGTCAATCACTAATTCATAATCTTTCAGCAATTCTAACCATCTGCGTTGTCTCAAGTTTAGATCTTTCTGAGTCATCAAATATTTTAAACTTTTGTGATCTGAATAAATGTGACATTTTTCACCGAATAAATAGTGACGCCAAATTTTCAATGCGAACACAATGGCTGCTAACTCCAGATCGTGAGTTGGATAATTTTTTTCATGCGGCTTCAATTGTCTCGAAGCGTAGGCTATCACCTTGCCTTCTTGCATTAAAACGCAACCCAACCCATTCAAGGAAGCATCGCTAAAAATAATAAATTCTTTACCCGATTCAGGCTGAGTTAACACTGGGGCTTCGGTCAAAAGGGCTTTCAACTGCTCGAAACTTTTCTGACCACTCAAATTTGACATCTTTCTGTAGTAGTCTCGTCAAAGGTGTAGCTATTACAGAAAAACCTTTTACAAATCGTCTATAATATCCCGCAAGGCCTAGGAAACTTCGGATCTCTAAACATTCTTTGGTGGTTTCCAATCGAGTATGGTCGCTATTTTGTTTGGATCCACCCGAATACGACAATCAAAACAACATGACCCAAGAAGTTGACTTCATTCATCCGAACTCACACTTATCGAACTTTGCATACAATCGTTGATCTCTCAAAGTTTGTAGTACTAATCTCAAATGCTCGGCATGTTCCGTTTCATTTTGGAGTAGATCGAAGATATCATCAATAAACACTACTACAAACCGATCCAAAACCGTCGGAAGACTCGGTTCATTAGATCCATAAAAACAACGGGTGCATTAGTGAGTCCAAAAGGCATAACCAAAAACTCATAATGTCCGTACCTCGTTCGAATGCGCTCTTTGGCACATCCGAATCTCTGATTCGCAGAATCGATAATAGCCCGATCTCAAATCTATTTTCGAAAACACCAAGCCCCTTTCAACCGATCAAATAAATCATCAATCCGAGGTAGCGGTACTTATTCTTTATAGTTACCTTGTTTAGTTGCTTGGTAGTCGATACACATTCGCATAGTCCCATCTTTCTTTTTCACAAATAAAACCGGTGCACCCTACGGAGAGAAAACTTCGATCGCGCGCAAGCCCCTATCTCATCAATCATTTGTTCAAGCTGCGTTTTCAATTCTTTTAATTCAATGAGGTGCCATTCGATGCGAGCTATCGAAATCGGAGCCGCACCGCACTAACTCAATGCCAACTCAATCTCTCGTCTTGAGGGGTAAAAGTAGTTCTTCAGAAACACATCGTGGTATTCACATACAATTGATACAGATTCAATTTGTTTCTCGGACATTTTATTATCCAGTACATAAGCCAAATAAGCTTCACACCCTTTTCTCACATATTTTCGAGCTAACATTGAAGATATTACTGCAGGCAACCCATTTACGTCACGAGATTTAATTACGATAGTCTCACCGTTTCGACATTTCAAATCGATAAGCTTTCTTTTACAGTCCACTCTTCGCCTCATGTGAAGTTAACGACCCATACCCAAGATTATATCAAATTCGTCAAAGGGCAACAACATTAAATCACCGGGGAAGCAATAATCCCGAATCATCAACGGGCAACCTCTACACACTTTATTAACAAGCACACATCTACCCAAAGGGTTGGACACACGAGCCACAAACTCGGTAGACTCAACTAGCAAAGTCTTGCCAAATTCTAAAGTTTCACACACATAAGAATGAGTCGAACCAGATCGATTAGTGCAATTACGAGAGTATCATAAAGAGTGAAAATAACGGTAATGACGACGTCGGGAGGAAGCATCCTCTCTCGCTCGTGCAAAGATATGCTCTAGCCGAGCTCTAGCCTCGAATCGAATCGTAGTGTTCTTCGTTCTTTTTGACTACCACCTACATTACAGAATGTGCGGGTGGTCTACCTCGCATTGACATGTTGCTCGGCTTAGTGTTTTGAACTGTATTCTGCTCAGCTAACCTCAGACATTCTCTAATAAAATGATCTGACGATCCACATTTATAGCAAGACCGATCATGAAATCTACAACTCCCTGAGTGCCATTTCCCACAGTGCTTACATTCAACTCTATTCTGTGGAACATTACCAACACTGGCTATCGAGGTAGCTCGGGAACTCATAGGAGGTCGATCCCGTCTAGTTGGATCTGTAGTAGCTTTATGTCGGCTGTAGTCATCTCTGGACTTCTTGGTTGTGGAATGAAAGACCTTACCCGAAGATCTTTTACGGATGTCTCTAGCTTCTGTCTCAGCCTTTCTTTTCTCTTTCCTGAGCTCTTCAGCTTTGCAAGCTCTCTCAACTAAAGTCACAAACTCTTGAATTTCGAGAATGCCAACAAACATCTTTATATATTCATTTAGGCCATCTTCAAATCTTTTACACATAATAGCTTCAGTAGAAACACACTCTCTAGCATATCTGCTGAGCCTGACAAATTTTCGTTCATATTCCGTTACGGTCATTCACCCCTGTTTCAGCTCAAGGAACTCATTTCGTTTTTGATCAATGAATCTTTGGCTAATATATTTCTTGCGAAATTCATTTTGGAAGAAATCCCATGTCACTTTTTCTTTCGGAACCACTGATACTAGTGTATTCCACCAGTGATATGCAGTGTCCCGTAGTAAGGATATAGCACACTTCAGGCATTCATCCGGAGTACAAGATAGCTCATCAAGTACCCGAATAGTGTTATCAAGCCACATTTCGGCTCTCTCTGCGTCATCATCATCATTGGCTTTAAATTCTTCTACCCCCAATTTTTGAATTTTATCAATCGGGGCCTACTAGATCTCATCGGATCTATCATCTGAAGTCTTCAAGGAATCGGAGTTGGATTATTCGAGGGTGGAGGTTGGTGTACAGCCGGGTTATTTTGAATAAATTGGGCAAACCACTCATTCATCATCTGATAAAAGGCTTGTTTAGTCTCTCCTTCGTGACTACCCGAAACAGGTCGAGAGTCTACCGGCGCTGATCCGTGTGCACGGTCAGGCGCTACGCTCTCTACATCATCGCCACGCTGACTCTTTCGGATCGTGTCCATTTACTATATAAAACAAAGTTCAGGCTGTCAGAAGTCACCACACTATCAACATATAATGAAGGCATGTATAGCTAGACTCACACGCGCTACGGTAGTCCTAGAATCGACTAAACCATAAGCTCTGATACCAATCAAATGTAACACCCCTTACCCGAAACCCTTGCCGGAATCGAGTATGTGGCATTACTAGACTTGACTATTAATTCGGGGCATAAAATTTTAAAGCTGTCTAACTGCGTCACGCTGATTAAATTGACCATAACTCGAGTTACAAAACTCAAAATTTAGATCCGTAAATTTTTCTTGAAACTAGACTCATATAACGTTTCACCATAATTTTTCCAGAATTTTTCATGTGGCCAATTAGTACAGTTTATTCATCAAAGTTACCCCTATTTCACTGCTTGACAATTCTGACCTATCATTACAAAAATACAGTTATCTCATTGTAAAAATTTTCAATAATGTTCTTGTTTATACCAATCAAAAATAGACTCATTAAGGATTCTAAACATATAAACCATGCTCCATAATTATTTTTGTACAATTTTTAACAATTTTTCCAAAACAGAATAGCGACTCACGAATTCATTTAGAGCAAGTCTCACTAAAACTTAAATATCTCATAACATATAAATCCTTTGCCTACTCTGTTTCCTTCATGTAAAAATAGACACAATAAGGTTTAATTTCGTATCTAATTCACTTTCTAAATCAATATACCCTATTTTTGGTGATTTTTCAAAATCACATCACTGCTGCTACTACATGCTGTTTCGTTGCAATTTATGGAAAAACTAGCTTCTAACTGAACATACCCACATCCCTAATTCAAGGATTCATTTTGTATACATACATTTCCTTAACAAAAACGATTAAACTTCGATTAAAAATGCATAAACATCGCCAACATAAATCGACATTCGTATCAAAAACACAAAAGCATACTTAACTAAAAATTTAGCCATATTCGCATGGCTATTATATACATGAACCTTAAGTTTTTATCAAAACAAAGACAAAGTCTTTCCTATACATGCCTTCGTTTAAGAACCAAAATGAAAAAGTACCAAAATGTAGATTGATAGTGTGGGCGACCTTCCGAACGATCCCGACGAGCTTGAAGCTTGAACCTAATCTATAAACAGAGAGAAACATTTCACACAATAAGCTTACTAGCTTAGTAAGTCCTAATTTCATGATAAAAATAACATTCAAATATCAATATTTAAATTACTATAATTCAACTTGTACGTTTGTACTCATATTATTTATCAAGCTTTCAATTTCATACTCATGTAAATAAGTATGAATTCGTAGGAAAAAATTCTCTTTACCCACATATTTGTGATCAAATACTTATTCCTAATCCAATCTTTCAAACCCAAAATGTCATCTTATAACTATAGGTACAAACATTCATATACTTACATTTCAATTGTTATAACATAGCATCCACATATTAAGAAATCAAGGTCACAATATCCATATCATTCATTAATAAAACCGATAACACATACTATAACCATATATATATATATATATGTATCCACTTCACTGTAATACATACCATTTGTAATAAATCACCAAATCATTAGTTTACCTTGTCTTAAATAGGTAAGAAGTACACTCCTACTTTACATGCGTGCTTCTGAGCCATTAACTCGATAAATTTGCTTTAATTCACTTTGAACATAATTTCGGTTTCTAGTTTGTAAAATACATCACCAGCATCAAGCTCGCTAGGCATAAAAGCCCGATCGTAACACCGCACAAGGCACGCTGCAGCGTAAAAGCCCGATAAGTAACACCAAGCACAAGGCACGCTAGGCGTAAAGCCCAAACACATTAATACAATCGATCATCGCTAACACTTTTCATAACTATATTACATATTGAACTTACTTTGGCTTATTTACATCAACAATCAAAACCATTCTAATAGGCTTATATACATTCGGCTATGACATGAATATCTATTAAAATTTATCAAACATCATCGTCCAATAGATTCATAAATAATTCTTCAATATACTAAAGCTTAAGGACTTACCTCGGTTGTCGATAGGCCGTGCAAATCGGCTATTCGAGAACCTTTGTTTTTCCTCGATCCTGCTCCTTCTCTTTTTGTTCCCGATCTAAGAAATGTTAAGAAAATTTTATTCATATACATCCTATCCCTTTTGCTCAATTCAAAACAAAACACACATAGCTTAATTTAAGAAAAATTAAGAACCTAATTTCCTACTTCATTCGCTTAGTTTAAAACAATAATCACACAAAATTTAAGCATTCCATTTATTTAATTTAACTCATAGCATCCCACAAGTACAATTTGCAACCAACTAGTATTTCTCCTCAATGGCCGAATGGTCACTAGGTCCCTAAGATTCTCCATAACTCTTCCTTCTATCATTTTACCCTTCTTCCACTAATTTACCTCAAACAATTGACTCTTATACATAGCTCACCCAATAACTATATCTATGCATAAACAATCATCCATGGTCAATTATACTATATATAAATGATCGAACATCAAAACTAGAGAAAAGGGTTCATGAATGAATTCCTCACATTTGGCCGAATATGAAAACATTCTCTTGCATAAACTAAAACAATTTTCTTGCAAACTCATGCTACATCTTCTCATTTATCTAAATTTTTATTTGCACAATAAGCTATAGATTTATACCCATAGCCAACCTCACCTTGCCTAATGATAACAAATTTTTACTTGTTTTTAATTAAAGATCAAAGAAATCAACCCATTTTAAGGATAGGTTACTAAGTTAAAGTTCAAATTCTTACCTTACTCAATACATGCAAAGGCCGAATGGAGAGGGTGAAGTTCTCTTCTCTTCTTGAAGGTAAATTCGGGTAGGAGATGAATAAGGGAAGAGATGTAAAATAATTTCCTTTTTGTTTAATTCTACTAACACATTATTTTAGCATGCTTTTAGTATAATAATATTTAAATTATAAAATACTTAGAAAACACAATATTCTTGGCATGCTTATAATATAATAATGTCAAAAAATTTAATATTTTAAGACCATAATTCATCTATTGCATGCTTACCGTCCATCATTTGAATTATGGGGAATTTGACATGCAAATCCCTATGTTTAATAAATAAGTCACTTAGCCCCTTTTTACTTCATGTTCACTACCTTGGTTCCCTTAGCAATTTAATCCTTTTTGCCAATTAGACACTCAAATGGTTAAATTCTCCTACGAAACATTCACATACATCAATTCACCCAAAATAGACACAATATATAATGTTAAAATATTTATTGGGCTCGGATTCGTGGTCCCGAAACCACCGTTCCGATTAGGGTCAAAATTGGTCTGTCACAAGATCAGAGCTCCATTTGGAATTGTGGGCGGTGCTTGAAGGGTCGGAAGTTATTTGGAGTAAAGGCTTTTAATAGGTAATTCTCGAGAGTGATAGAGTGAAGCGTTGCAACTTATAGGAAATTGTGTAGATAAGAGGCATGTTTGTTGGGAAATGATTGTATGAAATAGTAACGCCACGTCATCTGTATCCATTTTCCAATAGTTTAATGCCATATTAGCATTTTCATCCTGAAAAAAAAATCAAATCCAAATGAAAATCCTAAAATTCAGGATAAAAATACTGATGTGGCATTAAACTATTGGAAAATGGATAATATTCCTATTTCATACAATTCTTTTTCCATGTTTGTTTATTGGTATGGACTAAGGTGTTATTACAATGGTAATGGGATGTTAAACTCAAGCAAGTGTTGAGGGAGTAACCAGGTAGCCAACTATATGATTAAGAGGCTAAAGGTTGATACGAGAGGATTAAAGATATTTGACTCACCATATAAGGGTATTAGAGCCTACGTGGGAGTTTGATATAGAAAAAGGAGTTGTAATTCTTAGATCTAGGCTGATCCTCGTTTCTATTAAAAATATAGTCTTTTTAAATAATAAGCTTTTTTTTTTCTCTTGAAAATTTTTAAATAATATATTTCACTTTGAATAAATTGTCACAAATATTAATTAATTCTAATTTCTTTTTAACATGATCAGATTATATTTTGTCTCTTTTACTCAAAAAATGAATAAATTAGCATCTATACATTAAATAAAAAAGTAAACTAGTCCTTTCACTTACAATTTTCATCCACCTCTATTATTAAAAACTGACATGGCTGAGAGAATAACCAGATAATTACACATGGTATGTCACGTGGGCCTCATGTCAATATATAGAGACAATTTTTTAATAGTAGAAATTGATGAAACTTTTTACTAAAGGACTAATTTGCTTTTTGATCTAACATGCAGGGACTAATTTGTTCATTTTTTTAGCAAGAAGACAAAATGCAATCTGATTCTTAGTACAAGGGCTTTCATGATACTTTTACCTCTAAATATTATTTTTTTTATCCTTTAACTTATATAGATAATAATACAAAAATAAAAGGTTTTAAAAATTAAATATTTATATATATTAATTTTCTTATCCATGCGATGCAAGATTTATTATATGTATTAATTGAATTACATGGAATGATTTTTTCTAGAATTTTATAATGTTTTACTAATAATGTGATTATGAAATTAAAATATAATAATATATATAAGTGTAGTTTTTTAAAAAATATAAATATTGAATGTAATTTACTCAATTAAATAATTATTAAGTTTACTAAATTAAATAAGTTGTTATATATGTATATCGTATTGTAATAAAAATATATTTCTATTAATTAATTATTAAAATTGAATTTAATAGCTGAAATTACAAGTGCAATAAACAGAACTAATTGTTGTTAATTATTATTTCATTGCAATATCAAATTTTTTTATTAAATTAGTTCATATAATTTTATTAATATTTTAATATTTAAAAATAATATAGTTAGTTTATCAATTTTTTTAAAGAAATATATTGTAATTAAAAAAACATCCTAATGAAAATATAGTTATGTTTTGTTAAATTCTAGTGAGAAAGTAATTTAATAAAAATACAACTGTCTTCTAATAAAAAATGAAAGTATTTTAAAACTAGTTTTTATCAAATATTAATTCTATTTGCTTAAAAAAACATATATAGTTTTTAATATTATATTTATTCTAAAAACATTATATTATATTAATGTATTACGGTTACACTAAATTTGATTTAATAAAACAAATTAAGGTAAAAGTTATATTTTGTTGACAATAAATTTAACTGAGTAGTAATTTATATCAAATTATACAATAAACATGCATTACACTACCTTGCTCGGAAATAAAACATTTCTTCATGAATGAATTAACAGTATCATAGAACTGCTCCAGCTGCACTTCCACGCCTTGCAATTCACAAAACAACCAGAAAGCCTTCGATGCATTATTAAAAAAATATCAACATATATACACAGCATGCATGCTTATGTTTTTGTGCCACTTTTGCTGTTTTTACAGCATGAAAATAAATGAAGAGACTTACATCGGCATGGCCTTTCTTGGCGACATTAAGCCAGTCCTTAAAAGTGAACTCCTGTCCAACAATCAAAATCAGTGGTCAAGGTAATCAAAGGCCAATGCTCCAGTGCTGAAAAGCAAGCCACGTAATCTCCCTGCTCCACCGCCGTCCTTTCTCCATCCACTGAAAAATATGGCCATGCGACGACGTTACCTTGACGTTGAACCTGTGAGAATCAGGTAATGGTTGATGACGTTCCTGGTTGGGATTGATAATATGGTACTTCCCCACCGTCATGGAATTGCTTTTCATGTCTTCCAAGATGCATTTGCTGTTAATTTTATAATAATTTTTAAAAGTACTTTTAAAAAAGTTACGTGAAAAGGTCAAAAGATGTTTTGAAGATATTTTTAAAAAATTTAATTTAATATTTGAGTATTTAGATTATAGTGAAAAAATATTATTAAAAAATAAAATATTTATTTTAGACATAATACTATCCAATAATAAATATACTAATATTTAAATTAGTTAATATTATTATATTTTAGTAAGAATATAAAAAAATAATTTATTATAACTTGTTGTTAATATTTTAATATATGAAATATAAATTTTAAATATTTTTAAGCACCAAGAATTAAAAAAAGGAAAATATTATATTATTGAAAGGGTGAAAAAGTAATTAAACACCAAATATAATTTTGGGAGAGGAAAATCTAAAAATTTTAGTTTCTCTCCTACAAAAGTGCTTTTTAAGTTAAAATTTTTTTTTTTAAGCATTACTAAACAAGCACCTAATCTTTCTTAATTGTATGTAAAACCGTAATAATTTACAAAAAAAAAAAATTCACATTAATTGAATTCTTATTAGAGAGACAGACTGCGTATATGAAATCACAAATGGGATGATGGTGATGGTGATAACCTAGAATTCCAAACTGCACAAATATTTATATTTTTGGAGTATAAAAGATTAGAGATTTTCTATTATTCTACGGTTTACTTCAATATTTATCATATATAAATATTATTTATTAAATTTATTCAAAATTCTTTATTCTATCTAGATTATTTATTAAATTTAGTTGAAATTCTTTATTTATCTCGTTAATTTATTAACTTTATTTGAAATTATCTAGTCCTACCTTATTAATCTAATCAAATTGTTTAAATTTGAACCAAAATTATAAATTTTAATTTACAAAAGAAAGTTACATGTCATGAAATTAAATACTTCATGTCCTCTCTAAAATGTTACAAATTTTATAATAAAGTTTTAAAAAATAAATATAATATATTTGAATTGCAAATACAATAAACTAATTTAAACCTAATATAAACTATAAAAAGGTTTTCAAAATCATGATTGAATCGTTAAAGCCACTAATTCTACTAAAAAAATTATAAAAAAATAAAATATAATATAATGAAACCGGTTAAACCAATTTAATTAGATTATATTAATTTACCCGTCAACCGATCAATATCTCTCCAAACTAATACATCGACCACTTATTGATCCAATCCGTCTGATCGGCCGGTCTAATTTGGTTCAACCAACTATTTGGAGGGTTGGTTGAAGAGCAACAAAGCTAAAAGCATAAACGCCACCGTTTTAACGGGTGATGCATCTTTCTTCTGCTTTCTTCTCAATATACGACTCCGTAGAAAGCAAATAACTGGAATCTATCATTCTCGGAACGAGTAGAGTTTGTGAGTTAGGGTTTCCAGTTAGGGTTTTGGGAACTCATGATGATTGGGATTTGATGGTGTGGCGAAAGAGTAATCAAGGGTAAAAGAGAGGGGAGGGGGTGTAAATCGCAATCCTAACTGCAGTAAATGGAAAGCTTTGAATCTGAAGAACCAGAGAAGAAGAGGCCTCACTTGGATTCTCCCGCCATGGCCCGTAATTCCTCCACTTCTCCCAACCACACCAAATCTGTAATCTCTCTCTCACACACTTTTTTTTTTTATATTTTGTATTCCTCTTTAATTTCTTGATAAATTAATGGGTTTGCATGATTTTATTCGCTTTCTTTTTGAGCTATAATTTCTCCTCAAATCAAAATTGCTCTGGAATACATTTTGTTTTGTCCTGTCGCCAGGAAGAATCAAATGATAAAACTGAAATATTGAATCTTGGGGCATTATTTTCGACTGTTCACAAAATGGAAAGTTGATCTAAAATTTTTCCTGCTATTAGTTTTCTTCTTGGATGCTCAGTTGTATTCGATTTCTTCATGGTCTCTGGGTTATTTATGGAAAATTTTAATTTCAAATGCTTTCTCTCTGCCGTCGAGGCAGTATAGGAAGAGAAGGGGAATTTATTTATTACTTGTTGTGGATCAATTTTGATTTAATTTATTGTTAATGGTGGATAAGTAGTTTGCTGTGAAACTCGATTCCCCTTCCCCTGTGGGTCTATACGGGGAAAAAGGAAAACAAGCTCTTTCTCTTAGCGATTTACCCATAATCAGTAAGTATATCACTGATATGCTTTTGTTTGTTTAGATTTGCGGATTTAGGGTGACACACCAAAATTAAGGGTTTTAAAAAAAAAAATAATAGTCTTTTTTCACTTAATTTATCTGCTAGGGTTATGTAACTCCAATTATTATTAAATTGAGCTGATAATGTGAATAGTTGAAGTAGTTTGCACTAACCGAGTAGGTTTGCTGCATCAATGCTGTATATGTCAAATGGAAATATTGTAAATTAATGAAATGTGATGTCTTTTTCATCGTCTCAAATTATTTGAGTTGCCTATTTGCATCTATCTTAGAAATTGAAAATTTCCCTAAACTTCTAGTTATATTCTGGTCTCTTATCTGATTCAAACCTTTCCTAGACTTGTCATAAATCAGTTTTAGGCATCTGATTATATGCACGGGCACCATAAATCCACCAGTTTGCACATTTTGTTGAGATGATAAGCTAAGCCCTGAACATAACCTAATTCAATATCAGGCATACCTAAAGATGAGTGGAGATATACTGTCCCCTGCCACCTGATTGAACTTGCCTTTCACTTTTTATCCATGATTTGATTTTTCAGAGTGCCATCTTATTATCACTATGATATTTCTGCATACACCCCAATGTGTAAGGTTGGTGCACATGTCAAGTAAATTTAAAATTGATAAAATGCGTTTTTGATTTTTTTTTTTCCCCCTGCATGTTTACAAATTTGTGTTTTTAATTCTCTCATGCATTTGATTTGATATAGAGGGGTTCTTTTTATCCAGGTTGACGCGGCAGTTCTCCAGTACCAGAATCAAAAACTTGTCCAGCAGTTAGATATTCAGAAACATGAGTTGCATGATCTTGAAATCAAAATTAAAGAATTAAAAGACAAGCAAGCCTTTTATGATGATATGTTGATAACTGTGAACCAACTCTGGAATCAGGTATTTTTTTTTTTTATGGCACTCTTTTACTTTCATCTGTTTTGATCATTATGATTTTTTTATAATTCTTTTTTGTTACTCTACTCTATAGTTGGTTGATGATTTGGTCCTGCTTGGAATACGAGCTGGAGGAGGCCATAATGCTTTACGAATCTTGGACGAAGCTGACAATTCTCGAGGTTCAGATCAGACTAATTTTTTGTTGAACAAATTTACTTTTGTGTGTTTTTGGAGTTGGGAGAGGTAGTGCTGTGTCTTTTAATAGTAAAAAGTCAAAGTGTAAGTTCTCTCAAATTTACAATACATTAACTTGCCCTCTTTAGGTTCTATTCCATCGTGCCCTGTGGAGGAGATGTTTCTTTGTAGGCTTCTAGAAACAGATTTTATTGATAGTAATGACAAAGATGGCATTGCAAATTATGTTGAACAAGTCTTATTTTCACGCCATTCATCCACTAGGGAGTTGATAAAATCTCTGGAGGATACCATCTCTGCTGAGAGGATGAAAACTGAGAGCATGACTCTTTCTTTGCATGGGAAATTATCTGTTGAAGGTTAGATGATTTCTTCATTTCAGTTGCTTAGTAATTTGTCATACCTTGTGTTTTTCATGAAATTTTCAGCAATTTCTTCATTAGCTAGTGCTTCTATCTGCAGTTTTACATTGATTATTATATATTGCTTGCAGACACTATAATACAGCTTTCTAAGATTGATGACATGATGAAAGAAGAGGCCAAAAATTTGCGTGAGGTGATTGACACTCTACATTTGAAGCATAAAGAGTATGCTGATGGGATTCAAACATATATAAGCAGCCATGCAACTGATCAATCTGAAGTTAAACGTCTTCAAGGTCTCTGCAAGTTCTTTTAGAAGATATTTGTATTTTATACACTATTAATCAGATATAGATGCTTGCAGTAACTTCCTAACATTTATAAATGCAATTCTCAGTAGCAAGTTCAGTACCAACTGATTGGCAGTCTGGTTGTTTGTTAGCTATTGCCTAGATTTTCTCTTTTTGTCTTATCATGATTGTATGTTAAAGCTGTAGTTTATTTATTCTGGAAGGTGAGCTGGAGGAAATCATGGCTGAACTTGAAGAAAGCAGAAGAAAACTAGTTGATCTGAAAATGCAGAAGAATATAGCATCTGGGATGCATGCATCAACTCCAGTTGTAGCAAATGGAAGCTTGTCACCAGAAAAGCCTGGAGATAAGACAATGGGCTTGCGGGAGATAAAGGATTTGATTGAGGAGACAAAGGTATTGATTTACGTAACTGCGTTTTTCTCAACCTCTCTCCCTCTTTTGGTGACTAATCTTATATGATATGTTACTAAACAAGTGTTGCAGATAGTGGCAGGAGATCGACTTTCTGAACTTCAAGATGCACAGGAAGAGAACCTAATCTATTCAAAACAACTGAAGGATCTTCAGGTTTGCTTGGATTATTGATCTTCGAAAGTTGATTTTTCTTTCAGTTGAAGTACCCTTTTCAATAAAGCTACATATCCTAGTAGTTTAATTTGCAAAATTTTACTCTCATAGAATGAACTGAAGGATGACAAATTCATACAATCCTCTCGGCTGTACACTTTGTTAAATGATCAGCTCCAGCATTGGAATGCTGAAATGGAACAATACAAAGCGCTTACAGATGCCTTGCAGGTTAAGTTGCTTGATATACTTTTTCACATTCTTTGGTTTCTTGAGTACTTTTTGGTCTGTTTTGAAAGTATAATTTCAGACTGATAGGTTTCTTGTCATGAGGAGGGAGAAGGAACTAAATATGAAAGCTGAGACACCAGATGCTGTTAGGAATACAATTAATAATGCTGATTCTAGAATTGAAGAGCTGGAGCTGCAGCTCCAGAAGTGTATCATAGAAAGAAATGACCTTGAGATTAAAATGGAAGAAGCTATTCAAGATGCAGGTAAAATAGTAAATTATAAGTTTAAGGTGGAAAATCCTGGATCTTGTCTTACACAAATGCTGTTTTTCTCCCCAGGAAGAAATGATATTAAAGCAGAAATTCGTGTTATGGCATCAGCTCTGTCCAAGGAAATGGGAATGATGGAAGCTCAGTTGAACCGCTGGAAGGAGACTGCTCACGAAGCAATTTCCTTGCATGAAGAAGCCCAAGCACTAAAAGCTTTGTTAAGCGATAAGGTATTTATCCTGTCTTTAGTTCCCTTTGGGGAATAAAATTTGAAAGTAGCTTATATGGATGGAAAGTCCTTAAATAGTTGTTTTTATATTGTTTCAACTATATTTACCAGTGAAAGCTTTGAGATTAGTGTGATGGGTTACTTTTGTACCAAGTGGTGGAACTTGATTGTCTGATAGAATATCATTTTGGAACTTCAGAATTGTCTGTTTGTGGACAGCCATGTTGATTTTTGTTCTTTCAATGACTTGTACTGAGTCATGTACCTGTTTTATTAGTGTTTCATTTGATTATTGAGCATGTGACTTGTAGAAAATTGTGGTTTTGGATAACGTGGATTCATATTTCTTAAATTTAATCTATAAAATAAAGAAAAATTGTAGTAAGAATGTTGAATGTTTTGGCACTTTTTGTGTGCTAATTGTCAAATTTGAGTTTGCTGGTAACTCGATCTGTTCAATCTCTAACCAGTGTGCTTTTGTCTAAAATTTTCTGATAGACGAATCTACAAAAGCGCTTGGCAGAAGAGTGTGCTGAACAGATTGTGGAAATCAAATCTCTCAATGATATGGTATGTCTTGTCTTTTTGGTTAATTCAGGTTACTTTTCTCTTCTTTTTGTCCATTACAATATTGGGGGAAGGTGAAATGCAGGAGCTGGGGCTGCAATCCCTGCTTTGATGGGAATTCCAGCGACCTTTCCTTGTTATCCTTAAGTGTTCCTTTGTTTTCGATGACTACTGAAATAATACTTCTTCTTTTTTTTCAAAGTTTTCTGCTCTTGCTCCATATTGTGTGCACTTATAGTCAAAACTATTCATATTGCCATCTTAAGAAATCTGATGCATATGACTTGAATTGACGTTCATTACTGAATAACATTCGATTAATGCAGATTGAGAAAATGCAGAAGGAAAAGTTGGAATTGCAGATCTTCTTGGACATGCATGGCCAAGAAGGCTATGATAATAGGTATGCTAATTTGAGACTTTATTGACACACACACACAAAAAGAAAGTGTAAATGCAATAAAGGAGAGTAATCTTTTTTAGTTCTATGCCACGCAAGCAGTGGATATTTGGTTAAATCTTCATCCGGCTTTATGTAAATCGTCTTAAATTGTGCATTTCCTGTTATGTCTGCTTGAAGTGAAATAAACCTATAATTAATTCTCTTGAAATTTAGAAGCAAATAAGTGCTAAATTGCTATTAAAGGAACAGGTTTGTGTGTGACTTCTAGTGGTGTCTCGAGTTATATGGTTACCTCTTGCTAAGCTGAAACTTCAGAATTTTAAGTTAATTAAGAAATTGATCTGGAAATGGTAAAATATTTTACATTACTTGTTTACGTATTTGTTTAGCTTGTCAGTGCATTAAAATTCAGTACCTTGATTCTTGCATACGAAAGTAAGAAGCTGAAGTGATTCTGAATTTGAAGTTCTGTGGTCTAGTTGTGTTCTCTTAGATTGCAAGCTGGGAAGTTCAATATAGTTTTAGGTACTCAATTTTGTGCATTAACAATTAATTATACTTTCTTCTCCCCCTTATTATTCCAAATCTATTATCTAGCTCTGGAATGTTTCTCTTCTCTCTTGCTTCAACCTTTTGGTTGCATATGACATTCCTTTTTCTATTAATTAATTTGGGTTCTTAACTTAAATTTCAGAGATGTGATGGAAATAAGAGAATCTGAAAATAGAGCTCATTCGCAAGCTGAAATCTTGAAAAATGCTTTGGATGAACACAGTCTAGAATTGAGAGTGAAAGCTGCTAACGAGGCTGAGGCTGCCTGCCAAGAAAGGCTTTCTGTTGCCGAAGTTGAAATAGCTGACTTAAGAGCTAAACTGGATGCTTCTGAGAGGTTTGTTCTTTTGTAGTTTTTGGTTTCTTTTTATACACGGTTTGCCATGGCTATGATTTGACTGAAAGGACACTGATGGTGAATGCAGATATGCTAGTTGAGGAATTAAATATCTAGGCTTTTTTATTTTACATTTTAGGGGTTTAGTTTAACTTATATACCCCAAGAAAAAAAAACTTATACACTCTAGGATATTTTCGATTGTTAGGTTTTATATTTTAGACTGTTAGGTTATTTTATATTAATTAACTTCTTTTCCAAGTATTAGGGTCAGCATTATATTTGGTATTTTGTGTTTTATTAGGATTTTGGGATTATTTACAATATCTATGTTATTTAGTTCAAAGGAGGTTTTAGATGATGAATATTCAAGCTATTGTGATATTAAGTATTGAAATCAAGTCAAAATTCATAAAGTTAAATCTGTTTCATCCTTTAAAGGTCAGATTTTCATGGTTAGTTATAAATATTTATTTAAGTTGAACTAAATTAATTGCTTTGAGAATGCGAGCAAATATGTGTCTTAAAATATTCATCTGTTTGATGAGTAGCATGTTTTCAAAGATGAGCAAGGAGAAGCTCAAAAAAGGGAAAAACGAACTTATTTGTTATGAATTAATGGGAATAAAAGATGCAGTATATAAGGCACATTATGAACCGATCAAAACAAAAGCTGCAATACATTAGGCTTCTGATGAAGTGGGGCAGTTTTGAAAATATTTGATCCTAGTCAAAGTCGTTTCTCAGGAGTGTTCTTCCCTGAGAAGGGAAAATCCTATTATTTAAAAGCACGTTGATGTTGTATTGTGAGCATATTCCTTGCTTTTGAGGCCCTAAAGAACAATCTTGTTGAAGAGGGTTTGAGAGATGAGATATGTGAGAATCTGTTGAGTTGTTGCAACACAATTTACTTGATGAGGATGCTAAATTTACTGCTTGTAAAACTCATTTTGTGGCTATCCTAAAACTTGAAGAGTTTTGTTCAAGTTGTGCCTAATGAAGGTCTTTCATTTGAGGTATTTGTCTAAATAATGAGATTAAGCTCATTGTTATTGATGATAGTTCTTCCATTGACTTTGTCATTTGAAGTGTATTAAAAGATGAGATGCAAGTTGCTTTATTGAAGATGTGAATGTCACAAATGAAGTAGATTTTAACATTGTTATTTATGGGTCTTGCTAGAAATTTCTCTTTTGAGTTAGTGGAATTAAAGATCGAGCTCTCTCTAACTATAGGGCAGAGTGATGGAGGATCAAATATGCTAGTTGAGAGCTTAAATTAGCTAGACATTGTTATTTATGGGTCTTGCTAGAAATTTCTCTTTTGAGTTAGTGGAATTAAAGATCGAGCTCTCTCCAACTATAGGGCAGAGTGATGGAGGATCAAATATGCTAGTTGAGAGCTTAAATTAGCTAGACATTGTTATTTATGGGTCTTGCTAGAAATTTCTCTTTTGAGTTAGTGGAATTAAAGATCGAGCTCTCTCCAACTATAGGGCAGAGTGATGGAGGATCAAATATGCTAGTTGAGAGCTTAAATTAGCTAGGATTGTAATTTGTATTTTATGGGTTTGATTTTAACCATGTATATAATGCATACAGGTTGTTTTAATTTGTATTTTTATTTTGTGCCAATTAGTGGCATTTTCGGTTTATATTTGGTATTTTGCATTTTTTAGGGGTTTGGGGTAAGTTATAAGGACTTATGTCATTTTGGTTCTAAGGAGTTTGAAATTGAATGATGAACATTTGAGTTATTATGATATTGAGTGATGTGACTTCCTTTTTGAGTTTTTTTTTTTTTTTTTTTTTTTTTTTTGCCTTATCGGCTTAAGTAGAAAATCAGCCCTTGTGTATTTTCAAATTTCTAAAGCATGCCTTTATCCTTCCATTGTATCCAGTCAAGCTTTTACACCTTGTTTGGTAGGAGTATATCATTTTAACTTGCCTTTTAGTGCGCTAAGTTAACACTAGTCATTTATTTTGTTGTGAAAATTTGCCAGAACCTATTAAACCACTTAAAAATTATGTAGCCTTCTTTCCCAAACTTGGTGAAAACCTTTTACACTTGTTGGGATGGTATACTTTCATACAAGGGATATCCCTTCCTCTAATTTTTATATTTCCAGAGTTTACGTGCTCAAAATATAGAATTTCAACTATGATTTTAGTTCATTTATTACCACAGAGCATCTTATGCTATACAAACGCCTCTTTAGGACTGCTAAAACAGTTTAGTTAACTTATCCTCCTAACCTTAGTAGGTGCATCTAATAAATTTGACATTAGAACCATTTGATGCTTGCTATAGAGGAAAAACACCTATTACAAGTTACAGAACTCCGTAGGTAGTATGATCCAAATTGTTACTTCATCCTTGATGTCAAACATTTGTGACTTGCACAAGCAAGAGGTGTTGGAGTTCTCTAATATAAGTTTCTGGTTTTTATTTTCATGATTTGTTTCTTTTTTCTTCCTGAAATTTCCATTTAGTAGTGTTATCTAACTATTTAATCTTACAATAAATCACAGGGATGTTTTGGAACTCACGGAGGCTATTAAAAGTAAAGATCGAGAGTCAGAGACATATATTTCTGAAATTGAGGTTTGTCTGAAATTCCTTCTTAGGGAGAAAAAAGTATATATTCAGTTTTGGTTCCTTCTACCTTCCTCTTGTATTCACTGAATTGCTAGAGCTGCCTTTCCTTGGATACTACTCTCGCCATTTAGTGCCTCTTTGTTGTCTGCATGATGAGAGATTTCTTTTATTTTATCCAGACCATTGGCCAGGCTTATGAAGATATGCAGACACAGAACCAACATCTGTTGCAGCAGATGACTGAGAGAGATGACTACAATATTAAGGTCCATTGCATATTATATACCTTGATATTTCAACTTTATTCTTGCTTTCTGTATATATTGATAGTTAAGTAGAAAAAATGATCTGGTCTTGGTGCTTGGGCAACTTTTGTAATTGTGATGGAATTAAATGCAGCTTGTCTCTGAGAGTGTAAAGACAAAACAAGCACATAGTTTCTTGCTTTCTGAAAAGCAGGCATTAGCAAGGCAACTTAAGCAGGTCAATTCATCAATCGAGTCTGTGAAAATGAGGATTGGTCAGAGCGAGGAGCAGGTAAATAGTTGTGTGCTGCTAAAACTCGTTCCAGAAAATTTACCTTCTAAATATATTTACGTGTATTTATTTATTTGTCAGCTTGTAGCTTTTTTGACCAACCTATAATTTAAACCTTGCAGATAAAAGTTTGTCTGACAGATGCTGTTAAATTCACTCAAGAGGATAGACATTTTATGATTTGCCTTGAAACTGCGAAGTGGGAGTTGGCTGATGCTGAGAAGGAGTTCAAGTGGCTTAAATCTGCTGCAGCATCTTCTGAGAAGGACTATGAGCAGCTCCAGCGAAAGGTGGATGAGTTCCAAATGAAGTTGGATAAGGAACAGTGAGTTTTCTTTTCTGTTTTTGGTGGATTTCCCAGGCCTATGTTTTTTTCTTGCTCAGCTGTACTGTCTTTGGGTGGAATTAGAAGATAAAAGATCATATATGTATGTTATCCGAATCCAAAAGCATTGCTTTTCTCCTATGTTAGACTCGGTGGTGAATGTTGGATATTAGCACTTCCATCATGGGCAAGTTTTTGTTTTTTCATGTATTTGGATGATCTTTGGAGGTTTACATGGATATGGGTGTCAGTCGCGGGCACCTTAACAGAAGTGTTGGAGCAACATAGCTCTACTCTTTATTGCCTATCACAGTATAATGTGTGCTGGAATTAGCTGCAAAGATAGTCGAGGGACAGGCTGTTGTAATGGTCAACAGTTGCTACAATAACAATGCTTTAATCTACGCCTATGCTGCATTTATTCTGGAACATTTCATCTTAGGACTTTAGATTATAATTTTGCCCTTTAGGACTTCAGACATGTTTCCTTGCCAAGAACATACCTTTTCTTCATGTTTAAGTTAAATTAATTATTTAGCTTTCCTTCAAAAATTAAATCTGTCCTCTGTTGAAATCTGGTTTCTCTACACCCAGAAGTCAGAGGAAGAAGCTTGAGGAAGAGCTTGACGAACTGAATAGCAAGGTTGCTGAGTTGAGTTCTGAAACTGGAGAGACTGCAATACAGAAGCTTCAGGATGAGATTAAAAATTGCAAGAATATTCTCAAATGTGGTGTGTGTTTTGACCGGCCAAAAGAGGTGAGAGTTATGCTGACCTGTTTTTCTCTCATAATATGTACTCGTATGTTAATATTTCCTCAACCTCTTATTGGGCTGATGGATGTGTTGGCTTGTCATATTTGGCAGGTGGTAATAGTTAAGTGCTATCACCTATTTTGCAATCCATGTATACAAAGAAATTTAGAGATACGGCATCGAAAGTGCCCCGGCTGTGGAACTGCATTTGGTCAGAATGATGTTCGGTTTGTGAAAATATGAAAGTGTTCCATGGCTTTTGTATTCCAATCTTTGATTTAGGTTAGTCAAGAGTTAGCAGCTTGAAACCAAGAGGCCCCTTAGGACTCCCAACTTGATAGTTATGGAAATAATGTTTTTCTTTTTCTTTTTTATATGTAATTATTTGATGGGCAGGGCATGGCATGTATGTCAACTGTAAATGGAAATCAAACTAGGTAAATCATCACATCATCTTCAGGAATTTGTCCCTTTTGATCAGTGTTTTAGAAACCAGACCGGCTGGTTGGTTGCATCGGTTGGACCATGAACTAGTGGGTCCGGTCACCCTCATCAGACCGGAAATTCTTTGAACCGTAGTATAACCAGTCAAACCTGATTAAAAACCCAGTTAAACCGGTATTTGATTACTTCTTGAATTTTTTATTTTTGTTTCAGGTTTCTTTTCCATTTTTAAACATGATTAAGCAAAGCTTTTTAACATATAAATAAAAGAGAGAAAAAGATGGAAGATGGAAGATGGAGAAAAAGAAGTAGCAATTACCTTGGTCAAAATTGTATTGTTGAAGGGGCAAAAGAAAGATAAAAGAAGTCAATTATGTAATGGAAGAGAAACAGAGGAGCTTATGAAAAAAATTGAGGGAACACGAAGAACGGCACAGCGCAGCATGAGACAGAAGAAGCATGTCATTGTAGTATATAGGGTTAGGTGTTCAAATTTGTTTTATGGGATTGTCCTAGAACACGCCATTAGAGGAGGTTATGGTGGATTAGAGGTGGTTATGGTGGATTGGGTTGAGTTTAAATATGATATTAGCATATTTTATGCGATTAAATTACTTAATAAAATCTTTTTTTTCCTTAAAATATGAAAATAGGCTGATTTTTTGAAAAATTATGGGAATGGGCCCTTTCTGATAAAATGCTTCCAAATCCTCCTATATCTATATATAAACATTGGTTTATCAAGGCTATGCAAGAAAAACACTTCGAATTATTGAACCAATTGTTCATTTTCTAATGGATTTTTCCGTTCTAAGACTCCATCTGAGAGTTATTAGTATTTATCAAATTTGTTCCTATCTAATAGAAAGCTATTGGATCAAATGACAAAGACATTGTTGAGAAAAAGATGGTTTTTCCCAGATGAAATGAAAATTGGATTCATGTAAGACGAGAACGGTTTCCCAATACTTAGCCGGAAAGAAATGTGGTCATGAATTAGGGATTAAATGCAAATGAAATAGAAATAGATAAATAATATAAAAATAATTTTATAATATATTATAAATAAAATATATAAATAAATTCTAATACTAATATATATTTAGAATAGATAAATATATAATAGAATTAGTATTCTAACATCTAATATAAATTATATATTATATATTCCTTACTAATAATAGTGGAATTACTGGCACAGAGTCAAAAAGAAAAAGGAATTGTGACACACCACCATTGATGAATCACTTCAGTAAATCCGCTTCTAACAAGCTCTTATGTGATTTCGAGTAAAATCGAAAACCATTAAGCACAAGAAAAATGCACAGTAACACTTTTGGAAGTATCAAAAGAATGTTACTCACATGTATCAATAAGACTAATTCTTTCTTTTGGTGTCCCTCATTAAGTAAAAGCCAATAATCTATCCAATCTAATATTAACTGGATGGCTGAACACTCAGAGACTTCATCTATCTATATACAAAGTATCTTCTAACCTTTCTACAACCATTCATTAGTTAATTAGACACTTCCGTTATCCAATCTAATTCAAGACTTCTCTAGTAGCCACTCCATTAGTAATGGGGGCTCCCATATCAAGATTTACTGATTCCCTTCCAGTACTTTAGTTTTTCCCTTTAGATGCGCGCGGTTCTAAGTTAATGCCGGATAAAAAAGATTTCGATTATAGTTTTCCTTGTGATGGTCTGGGGCGAGGGGGTACTTGTGATATTTCGGCGTGAGACACATTTTATTTGGCGGTTTTCTAGATGTTAAATACCATTGGATGGGTTACTTTTTATTGGCATTGGAAACACATCAAATTATGGTAGGGCAACGTTTCACAGTTTAATGAATCTTCCACTTATTTGATGGGATGGTTAAGAGATTATCTATGGTTAAACTCTTCACAACTTATCAATGGGTATAACCCATTTGGTATGAATAGCTTATCAGTCTGGGCATGGATGTTCTTATTTAGACATCTTGTTTGGCTACCGGATTTATGTTCTTAAATTTTTTGGCGCGGATATTGGTAAGAATTGATTGAAACTTTAGCATGGGCTCATGAACGCACACTTTAGCTAATTTGATTCAATGGAGAGATGAACCAGTGGCTCTTTCTATTGTGCAGGCAAGATTAGTTGGATTAGCCCACTTTTCTGTAGGTTATATATTTACTTATGCGACTTTCTTGATTGCCTCTACATCGGGCAAATTTGGTTAATTCCTTATGTTATGTGCTGTATCTGCGATAATATCATCTCTTTCGATGGAGAAGGGGGAAGTTGTTCTCAGGGAAAACTCAGAAAAGCGGAAGCGCTTTTTCCTGTGTTTTTATTAGGGTTTTTTTTATAAAATTTAGGGTTTTAAGGTTTATTAATTTGGGTTTTAGGTTTTTAGTGTTTTAGGTTGTTTAGGTTTTTTAGGGTTTATTAATTTGGGTTTTAGATTTTTAGAGTTTTAGGTTATTTAGGTGTTTTAGGGTTTAAGGTTTTAAATTGATAAACATTTTAACCTAATAATTGTAATAATTGAATTCGATATTTAAAATATTCGTATTTACACCAATCGCATATTATTTTTGATTAAAGATTGAAACTCAGAGTACTAACAAAATATTTTTGACGAGATGGGTTTTGAAAAAATATCCCGGGAATCTTGGGATATCTGAAATGTTTCTGAAAAAAATGACCCGTATAGTGGGGGCTTAAATTTGTAGAGAAAAAACACTCCAAGCAAGACGCATTGTCAGCAAAAGTTGGAAGCGTTTTGGTGCACTTTGCGATAGTGCGTCTGCGCTTGGAGTATTTTTCTGTACAAATTTCAACCCCCACTATTCAGGGCATTTTTTCAGAAACTTTTTTTTTTGTTATCCCTTAGGCTATAAATGTAACATATTTCAGCCTCTAGTGACATAAACCGAGGAAATAAAATTTGAAGAAGTTAAAAAGATTAGAAGTTCACAAGGAAGGCATAAGTTGGAGCAATGATACTATGTGTATAAAAAGTAAGCATAAGTACTGATTTTTCGTGTTAATAATTATTTGATGCATTATATTTTTTGCATAATGTTTTTGTTACGAACTTCTCTCGACAGATAATTTGGTTAAAAATGAGTGGATGGATTAATGCTATTATTTTTTACAACGATGAGGTCCATAACACCGAGAATGGCTTAGTTTTTTTTATCTGAGAACAGAGCACAACTATCTTTTAACTAGAACATAGAGTTGCCAAAACTTCGGAAAAGAATTAGGCAAAAAATCATTGGATCCATCCAGATGAGTGTATCATTTATTAAGTATCAATTTTGTTCTGCGGTCGATCTCGTGAGATATGACGCTTTCGATATCAAAGGTGCTTGGGGCTTGGAGGCAATGGTGCAAACGCACATTGACAATAGATCACCGTTTCTCAAATTATATGTGGAATTTTCAAGGCCATATGAAGGCATTCGATAGTCAACATCTCTTCCTATTCAAGAGGTGAGAACGGCTGAAAATTTCCATAGTCCAACCACTTTGTTAGAAAGTTCCTATTATGATATCTCGAAATCATCAATGGGAAGACACTCATCCATCTCAACCTTAGATTTTTGTAACACCCCATACCCGTGTTCGAAGCCAGAACCAGGTTTGAGGCATTACCAACTTATCTCGCTTAAACATCTCACATTGGGCTATCAAAAGTTTCATTTAAACCCCTCACTTGCTCATTCTCGGCCTACGAGGCCCTAAACATACCTCCGAGAGGTTTCAAAATTTAACTGGGAACTTTTACGAACTTGAAAAACTTTTCATCAAAACAGGGGCCAAACGCCCGTGTTGATCTAGGGACACGCCCGTGTGTCCCTAAGACATGCTCGTGTCTTCCACCCGTGGTCGACACTAACTTATTTCACACGGCCGGACACACGCCCGTGTCCCTGGCCCGTGTCCCTCACACGGCCTCGACACACCCGTGTCTTAGCCTATGTGCCAAAACGTTGGCATTCTGTTTATGACATCATCACTTCACTAGGGCCACACGGCCAAGACACACGCCCGTGTCCTTAGACCGTGTGTCGAATTAAATTCCACAATTAATGTGTAGACTTCACACGGCCTGGGCACACACCCATGTCCTAGGCCGTGCCTCCCACACGGCTGAAACACATGGTCGTGTCTCTGCCCGTGTGTTTACTACAAGGCTTACTAACTTGCAATTCTAGCATGCAAGGGGACACACGGTCGATCAACATGCCCATAGGGCTGACCGTGTGTCATACACGGCCTAGACACACACCCGTGTGTCTACCCGTGTGGACAATTAGATGGCTATTTACTAAGCCATTTGCCACCCTATCAAGAAATCATACTCATACCAAATCTTTCTAATACATAAGATAACCAAATGGTATCTCTAAGAACTCAAGAAAATCAAAACATACACAAGGCATAAACTTCATAATTCCATCATCATTGAGTACATAAAGTATCAAGTATTGGCCCAATTCTAATGACCATTTACAAAATGACTTTGATACATTCATAGCCAACACTTTGACTAACAATTACGACCTAACAAAATACCTAAGTCCTATACATGCCATACTAAAAATAAGTCTAAATTGTTATACCAAAGTGATGCTGATAGTGTGATTTCCGAACTCTGACTTCCACATTCCTCGAGTTATCTTTGTAATACTACAAGGAAAAGGGGCAATGAAAAGGGGTAAGCATAAAGCTTAGTAAGTCTGCATGGAAATAATTAGCAACAATGAGCTCATGATATAATCCATCCATGGCACTGACTAATCATACACAAACCATAGGCTTCTTGCCATACTTACTCATACTTGCCCTTATTTAGCACATACCGTGCCACCTATCGTAATCGTTCCTTC
This sequence comes from Gossypium bickii, assembly GCA_025503065.1. Classification (NCBI taxonomy): domain Eukaryota; kingdom Viridiplantae; phylum Streptophyta; class Magnoliopsida; order Malvales; family Malvaceae; genus Gossypium; species Gossypium bickii. The sequence goes on from CP106712.1 coordinate 24,513,494, forward strand.
GTGACTCATTCACGAGTACTTGTATTCACTCATTTACATGATTTTAGTATACAAATCTCATTTCTACTTCTAGACTCATCTACTTATCCCATAAATCACAAGGGATAATCAAAGATGCATATTCATCGTCATTACTATAGGTACGAAGCCAATGCCACATCCCCAAGGTGGTCTTACATGGAGTCACCTCTATATGCCAATGCCATATCCCAGATATGGTCTTATATAGACTTTCACATCACTTATCGATGCCATATCCCGGATATGGTCTTATACTATTCTCACATTACTACCGAAGCCATATCCCTGATATGGTCTTATACGGGAACTCAACTCGGTGCCAAGGCCATTCCCGAACATGATTTTATACGGGACCTTATCCATCTCATATTTCGATGATAGCATTTTTATATTTAATGTAGTCCAATAGGACCTCAACATCTCATTCAATATCAATTGCTCAATTTAATAGAGCATCATGTATCCATATAATGCCAAGCATTCTCAAACATGCTAACGTAAATGTTGAATCTATCACATACAAACTTACCTCGATTTCAAAATGAGCTAAACCGTCGATCTAATCCGAGACTTTGTTCTTTCTCCGATCGAGGTAAATTTTTGGTTCTTCTTGCTCTATAATAGCAAATTAACTCATTTTAATCATCACATTAATAAAATCATTTTAATAATCATGCTTTGGTAAAATTACTATTTTGCCCCTAGACTTTGGCAAAATGACCATTTTACCCCTAGGCTCGAAAATCAATTCTAACCATATTTCTACCTTCAACAAGCCTAGGTGAACATTTAATTCTCTTATGGCTATCATCAAAAATCAACATTTCACACATTTACTACAAACTTTATAACCTTTTCAACAAGGTCCTTTTAGGAGTTTTCATGGCAACACCTTTCACAAAAGTTGTTTATCTAACAACCAAGACCCATTTTCTTCCATAAAAATGCAACAAATAAAAATGAAAGCTCTCATGGAAAATCTCTAAACTCTTCACCATATTACAAATTAGTCCCCTCATTTGAAAGCTTAAGCTTTAGGGGTTCCAAAAGTACAATTTTTATCAAGAAATGATCACTAGAGCACTTGTAAAGAGAAGAGTGTGCTGAAATTTTTGAAGCTTCCAACCTTCTATTTGCTGCTAATTTTAGGTGGAGGAATGAAGAAGAAAAGATGATATCTTTTCTTTCTTTATTTTATTATAAACCATCAATTTAGTCCACATACTATCAACTACTTTGACCAATTTTGACATAATTTGTCCCTTATGGCCGGCCACACTATCTCAAGGGGTCTAATTGCCCTTTAAGGACCTCCAATTAACATTCTATGGCTATTTGGAACCTTTAGCTTATAAAATAGAACTTTCACACTTAATGCGATTTAGTCCTTTTTCGCGATTAAACATAAAATCGCTAAAATTAAAGCACTAAAATTTTCATGTACTTATACAAACATAACATATTCTAACTCACAAAATATCATGAAAAGAAATTTTCTCTAACCTCCGATTAGTGATCCCGAGATCACTGTTTCGACTAGCCCTTAAATCGGGCTGCTACAATTTCAATCGTGGGAGGCAGAACACCAACCAATCGGGTTTTAGTGGTAGAATAGAATACATGACCCTTGCATGACACTCAATTAGTCAATGTTCAACGCTGGGAATACTTACTGGGAATGGCAGCAACTTCCAGCGGTTGGCAATCGACATGTGATTCTAGACATTCTAACACGTATATGAGAACGGATGATGTACTCCCTACGACGTCCATCAACGTAAAGACATCCAACTCGGCAGATGTTGGTGGGTCCGAGAATAAGGATGGCAATGAATCCGATGTGGATCCAATCCGATGGCAATGAATCCAACACACGCGGTTCTGTGAAATGATAAGAAATATCAGCTTTTAATTTTGTGAAATTATAACAAATTACAACGTTAATTTTGTAAAATGATAACAAATATCAACTAGCGTTTTGTTAAATGATAACAATATTCCTCTTAAAACATAATAATAAAAAACATCGATACAATATAAACATTTGATACAAGGAAAAAAATTAATCAGTGCATGTGCCGGTTAGAACTTGTGCCACAACGGGGTGGTTGACGATTATGCACTGAAATCTTTCTTGGTTTAGCCTTTGGGCGGGGTTGTGGTTGTTAGGGTTGTGGTATCGGTTGTGTAACACCCCTAACCCGTATCCGTCACTGAAACAGGGTTACGAAGCATTATCGAAACTTTTAGAAACATTTACAGATAATTCATGCAAGTTACTATTCATTAACCAATATTATTCATAACGTCCCTTAAATGGACCCTCGAGGCCCAATACAAGCATTAGAAATGATCCGGGACTTAATCGGTACCTCTAAGAATTTTTAGTTTTCCAAGGTACAGGACTCACAAGCCCGTATGACCCTCGAACACGCCCGTGCTACAAGCTGTGTTCAATTTAGGTTGCTCTCTGACTTGCGTCACACGGCCGGCCACATGCCCGTGTGTTAGGCTGTGTAGTTACTTAAATTCTTTTCGAATTAGGTGCAGGTTTCACACGGCCAAGTGAGACACACGCCTGTGTTTCTGCCAGTGTGCTCAATTCTGAGCATTCTATTTTTCTCGAATTTATGGTGCAGGGGACACACGCCCTAACCACATGCCTATGTACCATGTCGTCTGTCATACATGGTCTAGACACACGCCTATGTGTCTGCCCGTGTGGACAAAACAAAGCCATTTCTAGTTTCATTTCTCACCCAAAATCACACCAATGACCTACACTTAAACTCACATCCAAATTCCAACCATTTCAAGCATTCAAGTTAAGCAAACTCTATCATTCAACATGGCATACCATTACATGAATACATTTTCATAATCTTGCCTTGGTTTAGTCCATATGTTAGGCATAATTTGATCAACTACTTAACACATATGTAGCTACCATAGTATGACATTACAAATATATCAAAACAAACAATAACTAGCCATTTCAATGGCTAGATTACAAGCATCATTTACATTTACATTTACATGCCAATACGGCCAATATAACCTATACATGCCATTATAACCATAATTACTTTACCATATTGTACTGACATGGGCCGATGGATAGTGTGAGTGATCTCTGCCAAGCTTCCAATCCAACGAGCTTCCGATTTACTACAAAACAAGGAAATAAAACTAAGTAAGCGTTACATGCTTAATAAGTTTGTATAACATGGTACTTAACTTACCATTCATTCTATTTTGAGGTAACTATGTAAGACACATTCAATCAATTTGCTCCCAAGCCCTACACATATCCTCATTACCCTTGTTAGTCATATATTCCATAATAGCATCAAAACATATATGGGCTCAACAATGATCAAGTTTCCAAGCACATATGCTTTCCACAACATGAATTCATTTTACATGTATAAATCATCTCTTTGTATTACAAGTATAATTTCATAATAGTTCATCTCGAATTCAAATTATTTCATATCAGAACTTTACTCATATTTTACTCGAAATATCAATATCACACGAGTAGTAGTACACTCAAAGTGTACAAGTCTATAACCAAGGGTGAACATATTCATCAAATAAATCCCATGTACAAATATCATCATCTCATGTTTTCATATGTCAATTGTCATTTAGCATCATTTTCATGGATTTTAGGCAACTACATGTAATAACTCATTTCTTATTCATGTCATTTCATGTCAAGATTTTTACCCATTGAATTTATTCGGAATATCGATGGATACACAGGCATTACACCCAAGGCGTACAAACCAGGATCCGTCAATTCATGTCCAATGGTACCCATAAGGTACTATTTCAGAGAGTACACTCTCAAGCTAGATATATATAAACAACAGGATTACCAGTCCAGGCTAAATCCTTTTTATGACATATGCTCTAAAGAGCTTAATCTGGATTGCCCGTCCGAGCTAAATCCTTTCTGTAATGAAGTCAATAGGATTACTCATCCGAGCTAAATCCTGTCAGTAACAATTGCAGAACCTCATTCATTTCTGGAAATCACATATCCATCGATTTTCCATTTATTCAATCTAGATTTAAGCATTTTTCTCAAGCATTATCGGGCATGCGATTTCTTCATACATTCATAACATTCATATAATTCAAATAAACACATTCCACATTCATTCAAGCATATAAGTAACATTCTCACCGTTTATCTTTTATCATCTATCGGGCATTATCATTTAATTTAAACATTTTTATTTATCGGGCTTGATCGGATATGTAATCATTTCCCATATTTATGACATTTATACAATTTACATAAACACAATCAATGCAAGCGTGTAAATAAATACAATTTAGTTACACAAACTTACCTCGACAATGTTCGTGTATGAAAAATCTACTAATTCGACATTTTCCTCTTTCCTCGTTCTAGCTCCGAATTTGGTCTATCCGGATCTATATGAGTAAATTTTACATTAATTTATCATATTTCACATTCAAGTGGACAAAATTTTCATCCTAGGCAAGATTACCATTTTGCCCCTACCTTTTCCATAAATTCCCATTTCGTCCCTAGGCTCAAAAATTGAAACTTGTGCAATTCACTCCCTATTCCAAGCCTAACCAAAATCCCATTACAAAATTTACAGCACATGTATTCATAAAGATTCAGAATTTTTCATCAAATTTCACAACTTACATTTTAGTCCCTAAATAATGTTTTCATCAAAAATCACTTTGTAAAAGTTATTTATCTATCAACAACCTTTCATTTTCTACCATAAATTTCTAATATTCAGCATATACATCCATGACCCATTTTCCATACTTTGATAACTTTTCAAATTAATCCCCCAAATAGAGATTAAGCTATCCTAGTTTTAAAAATATCAAAATTACTAAAAACGAGACAAGGAAACTTACCCAATTTGGCCATGAAAGTTTCTTCTCTCTCTCCTAGGGTTTCCATGTATTTTTGGGGAAGAAGATGATAAAATAAGATGATATTTCTTTTTTTATCATCTTTTAATTAATTAAATATTTCACTTTCCAATTTAGTCCTTGCCTTTTTTCTAAATTTCCATGGATGAGTCACCAAAATATCTACATACTTTTCTTTAATGGTCTAATTACCATATAAGGACGTCAAGTTTTGAATTTCATAGCTATTTAATCCTTATAGCTACTAGAATTCAACTTTTGCATTTTATGCGATTTTGTCCTTCTCGTGATTAAGCACATAATTGATAAAATTTTCTTATCATAGTTTTCACATGACATTTCTATCATATTATGGACCATATAATAAAATAAAAATAAATTTTATTTTCGACTCGAATTTGTGGTCTTGAAACTACTGTTCCGATTTCACCGAAATTGGGCTGTTACAGGTTGCTCCTCTCCATTGCCTTTGGTCGATTGCAATCTTTGCATTCTCGGTTGCCATCATGCATCCTCTAGTCTAGGAATAGATAGTTGGGAAGATGACCCACCTTGGTAGAACAAAGATCCCGGAGGTGTTTGTGTCACAAACGACGAATGAGCATAACTATGTTGAGTCCCATACATCGATGGGATAACGAGTGGACTCTCTGTCGATGCCTAATACATAGATGGCCTATACACCGTCATCGGTTTCAGCGTCGTCGAGAAAGTAGATGGCCCGGTGTGTAAAACATCGAGGATGGATGTCCAACAGTCCTACTTGGCATAGGACTAGGAGTAGAAAAATGTGGTGTAACATATGGTGCTTGTGCGAAGATGATAGGGTTAGAATACGCACCAGCATAAGATGATAAATACTGAATGGGGGTTGGTGTGGGCATCGATGCTGAGGTCGTCGGTGCCAGTTCTTGCGTGGGCGCTGATGATGGACCTGCCTCGCTAGCCTTTGGATTTAAATGAGGCTGTTGTGGCCTACTCGTTTGGGGATGCTGACGCCTCACCTCTTCCCCTTATAAATATGGCTTGCCATGGATCCTAAACCATAGCATGTACTCTGGATCGCATGCTAACTCCGGAACAATAATAGGTTTGTGAGTAGGTAAAAAACCATACCGATTATTCCACATGTTGATATGTTGGGAGTGGAATACCAACCAATTCTCGTCCAATCATCGCAAGTCGATAGGATGTAAATCATCAAGGTCTTAAGGTGCCACGGGAATCGACTGTCAGAATCTGAACTGCCGTAACACTCTATCGATCTCATGCATCTCGACGGTAGCATACACTACTAATGGGACCTTCACGTGTTAGACGTTGGGATTCACAAAGAATTCCTCGGGGATTACTTCTTGAATTAATGGATCCTCGTATGATGTCCATTCAAATTATATTAACGTGATAAAAAAATTAGTTATATATATACTATTAAACATGAAATCGACTATGTTATTTGTATATAGTTCAAAATTAAATAAATACTTCCCATTATTAACCTTGGCCAAAATACTCAAAACTACCGGAATGGTTGTTGGATAGTGTGATAGGACTTCGACCAGCTTCCAACTAATTGAGCTTCCGGTAATCTATAAAACATAGGAAAGTAATAACGTAAGCAACTAGTGCTTAGTAAGCTCGTACAAACTTAAACATAACTTACCATTTCATTATCACAATTCATAGTTTAAGCACAAAACCATTACCAATGCCATAAGCTTAGTATAAGCCTATACAACATCATCAAACTCACACATTAGTGCACTTGTCCATGATACAAATGAATTCAACTATAAGATAATTAGATTTCCATATATAAACACATCATTTAATTCATTAATGTTTCATAAGATCATGTGTAACACCCCAAACCCGGCCCAAACGCTACGACCAGATCGGTATGCTACGGGGTTTACGTTAAAAACTTCACTTGGATGATCTTTGGAAATTCAGTTTCTTTATACAAGTATTCGTTAAGTAAGTGATATTGGAAGAAAACCTTTGCTCTTTTGCTGAACATAAATTTAAAAAAAATAAATGAAGACATTAACAATTATAAATTGATAACCTAAGCTATGGAGGCCTTATTACATCCAAAAATTCCAAAATTAAAACTTAAAATAAAACGAAAAGTGTAAAAACAAATAACTTGATGGCCCCTCGAGTCCGTCTCGGCTCCCATGTCCATGATCTACTGCTCATCTAAAAGAGTAGAGAAAAATGAAAGGGGTGAGTCACCAAGACTCAGTGTGTAAATCCCGAAACATAATGACCTGAGGCCCACAAATACATTATGAGCCCTGGCCCATACATAAAGGCAACAATCATAATTACATGATAAATAGTAAATAATGAATAGCCCAACCCATCCTAGAGTTCCATCCTCTACACACCAACCCGTACCAACCATCACACCTCGGGGATTTCTACAATCAACCCTCCATCCGCTACACACCATAACGACAATCGTACTGCCTATTCCTATTAATCAGGAATCACTAAACGTGGCATAGCTACCGATCACTATGTGACCTAACATGCACTTCCCCTTCATTATCATAATCCCACCCCATGCATACATACTTAAAAAAAAAAAAAAACAAGAGAACATGTTTTCACATATATCGATACTCATAGAGTGGTTTCTATGATTACGTACCTGGCATCCTTTGTAAACCCTTTTTCGGGTTTTATTCGACTGTCTACACAGCCTCTTTCCGGCTTTTTAGCCCATAACATATATATTGCAATTAACTAGTGTGTTAGAGATCTACACACCTGATTACCGACAAGATGATACTGCCTATGTCGACGCTATCCGTAGCCAACACCATCGCTATCTGCCTAAGGTGTTGTTTAGAAGCCGGTCCCTAATCCGGTGGCCAATCTCAAACAGCAGACACCGCTCGTTTCTTAAACTTAGGGATTGGGTTTACAGGCCCAATCCTCTCCTTTGCCTGATCCATATTTGATTCCATCAAAAGTCCTTGTCAGAACTACTATAACGAAATAGAGTTGTTAAATCAGAAAGTTAAGATGATTCAAAGAAGTCTATGGTGATTCGGCTTTTAATGAAGAAATCGGCAGGAAGAAGAAAAGAGAATTTCGACAGACTAGGGGTAGGTTCGCCTTTAGGAAAGATCAAAAGAAAAGAATGTAGAGAAAAGATTATGAGGTTTCGGCTTTTAGAAGAAATTAAAAGGAAAGGTTGTAGAGAATGGCTGAGGGTTTCGGCACAGAGAATGAAGAAAGGAATAGGGTTCAAATGCCAGAATTGAAGAGATACTACCCCTATTTATAGAGAATTTCTGCACTTACTTAACAATTCCTGCAAGTGCCCTTCCTGATAGCTAAAAATTAAACAAATAATAGGGAAAATTTGGCACCTCTTTGCTATAAAGAAACCGATTTCTTCCCCCCTCTAGGAGATGGAATTTCGGCCAACTCTGCACTCAGCAGATAACTCCTAAATTTTCTCCCTTATCTTTATCTGATCACTCATCTTTAAGTGGCATGTATAACACCACCTCTTCCTTCCTTTTATCATTTACTTTATCATCCATATTATCCACATTATCCATCAATTAATCTTCCTAATTTTAAGCATTCTAACTAACTCCAACTCTGCTCTCCTTTGACACCAAAATTAGTTAAAATAGATGGGTAATGCAACTCGAACTTTGGGCCTCCCTTACTGCTTATCATGCCTCCTCAATGCCCTTAAGTGGCGCCACTTTGCCACTGGGTCACAAGCCCATTTGTGTCTTAAAACACAGATAACAACTTTTAAGCCCTATCCTACTGGCTTTCCACTAGAGTGCCCATGCAGAAGATTTTTAACTAAGGCCTCGGCCCAATCCTGAGCCTGATCTGGACCCCTTAAACACTCTAATTAGCACATTAAACATAACCACACATTAGATGCATAGCCCCAAAAATTTAGGATGTTACAGTTCTACCCCCTTAAAGAAATTTCGTTCTCAAAATTTCCAACTACAGGAATAATCGTACAACCTAACCTATAACACTACGCTCACGCTGCGCATTTTGATTCCAATAACCCTCTATCCAGCAACTCCTGAATCTGCGCTTTCAATTCCACCAACTCCTTTGGCGCCATCCTATATGGAGCAATAGATACTGGCGCTGTTCCCAGAAGAAAATCGATACCGAACTCCACTTCACGATCCGGGGGTAATCCCGGAAGCTCTTCTGGGAAAACATCAGGAAATTCCTTCACCATCCTATCGTCCCCAACAGTTAATTCCTTGGCTTCCAGAGCCCGAACAAACATTAGAATTGCCTCGCATCCTTTTCTCACCATCCATTCTGCTCTTAAGGCAGGCACCACATTTGACAAACAGTTCCTTCTTTCACCTATCACCAACACTTCACCTTCTTCGGGAGTTTTTAACACCATACGCTTGGCTGCACAATCCAAGTTTACTTGATACTTCACTAACCAATCCATTCCTAAGATCAAATCGAACTCCCAAACGGCAGCTCCATCAGATCAGCCTAAAAAGCTACCCTTTGAACTCATTCTACCTATTCGCGTTTATCTGATTAGAAATTTTATGAATTATTAATTTTCTTCCACTGATTAATCACGAACAGTCTTATGAATAGTAGTCTTAAGAGTAGTTCTTTCCAATCCGCACTTATATCTACAATTCAGTCTCAAGTCCACATCTTCTAGTTCTAGGAACCACATACATTCAATCATCAAACATCAACATACAAGTAACATCCACGAACTTACATTCATCATGTAGGGGTATCTTCGTCGTTTCACTGCCCAGGGGTATTTTCATAATTTACCCTACGGGGGTATTTTCGTAATTTTCCAAAATAAGGTTCCTTGATGATTTTGTAAAATAAGGGTATTTTGGTAATTTTACAATCCAGGGGTATTTCGATAATTTTTCAATTCAGGGTATTTTGGTAAATTTACAAATCAGGGTAATTTAATAATTTTACAAATCAGGGATATTTTGGTCATTTTACAAATCAGAGGTAATTTGGTAATTTTGTAAAATAGAATGGCTGGTCCCTTTCGGGTTTTAATTATAAATTTTGGCCCGTCAACAAGTCCTTATGACTAAGGTGAACAGTCACTACGCACCAGGTAGGATTCCAGCGAAGAGGAGGTGAGTCACTAGGACTGCTTAAATACCAAGCTCTCCCTGAATCCAATCCTAGACATGCGTATGCCTGTTGCCACACCCTAATCTCGCGTCTTGTTTACAGGTTTGTTTGGTTGGATTAAATCTTATGAAATTAAAGAGTTGTTTATCCTAGGCCTGAAGTCCATCAATGTCTCATGTACTAGCCTACGTCCATCAAGCCCATCAAGCCCAACATGTATATCACATCAAGAGTTAGAATACTTACCTGCGTGGATCGGGTGCCGGTAGACTCAAAGGCCATATCTTCATCCAAAACATTTTTCTCAAATTCACATCAAAGTTTCAAATCACTACTAGACCCATTTCACAGCCCGAGTTTTGAACTGGGCTCTGATAACAAAATGTAACACCCCAAACCCAGCCCATATGTTTTGACCAGATTTGGCATGTTATGGGTTTGATGTTGAAAACATAGTTCCTTATTGATTTTGGAAATCGTAAATTAATTAGGCAATAATTGAATAAATAAGTGACATTTGAAAAGAAAACCTTGTATTATTATTATTTTGAATAATTAAACCTTTGACATAATTTCATAAGTTGCGAATATTAAAACTACTTAGTTGGGTATAAACTATGGGGCCTTATTACATATGTATTCCAAAATAAAAAAAAGAACAAAATAAAAGAGAACATTGTATTTTAAACAGAGATGTATTTCTTTAAATAAAAGTCCTTATCAGAACTACTATAACGAAACAGAGTTGTTAAACCATAACATATGGTTAAGATCTCAAATGTGAGAGCGAATCTAACGGAAATCTAAAGAATACCTCCTTACCTTAAAATCCCGAAACTAGAGACTAACGGTTTTCGGCTTTTAGATCTAGATGACCTTCTTCCATTCTCGATGTCGCCCAACAAGAAAATACATAAAATCATTAAACCATTAGCCTTTCGGCTTTGTCTTCCAAAACTGAAAGAGATCTTAAGGAATAACAAGAGTTGACACTTACCTTAATAGAGAAAATTCGGCTACTCTTAGGAGATTTCGGCTTTTTGCAAAAATCAGGAAGTGAAGATGATTCAAAGAAGTCTATGGTGATTCGGATTTTAATGAAGAAATCGGTAGGAAGAAGAAAAGAGAATTTCGGCAGACTAGGGGTATGTTCGGCTTCAGCAAAGATCAAAAGAAAAGAATGTAGAGAAAAGATTATGAGGTTTCGGCTTTTAGAAGAAATTAAAAGGAAAGGTTACAGAGAATGGCTGAGGGTTTCGGCACAGAGAATGAAGAAAGGAATAGGGTTCAAATGCCGGAATTGAAGAGATACTACCCCTATTTATAGAGAATTTCGACACTTAGTTAACAATTCCAGAAAGTGCCCTTCTTGATAGCTAAAAATTAAACAAATAATAGGGAAAATTTGGCACCCCTTTGCCATAAAGAAACCGATTTCTTCCCCCTCTAGGAGATGGAATTTCGGCCAACTCTGCACTCAGCAGATAACTCCTAAATTTTCTCCCTTATCTTTATCTGATCACTCATCCTCAAGTGGCATGGATAATACCACCTCTTCTTTCTTTTTATCAGTTACTTTATCATCATATTATCCACATTATCCATCAATTATTCTTCCTAATTTCAAGCATTCTAACCGACTCCAACTCTGCTCTCCCTTGATGCCAAAATTAATTAAAATAGATGGGTAATGCGACTTGAACGTTGGACCTCCCTTACTGCTTATCACGCCGCCTTAAAGCCCCTAAGTGGCGCCACTTTGCCACTGGGCCACAAGCCCATTTGTGTCTTAAAACACAGATAACATCTTTTAAGCCCTATCCTACTGGCTTTCCACTAGAGTGCCCAAGCAGAAGATTTTTAACTAAGGCCTCAGCCCAATCCTGAGCCCGATCTGGACCCCTTAAACACTCTAATTAGCACATTAAACATAACCACACATTAAATGCATAGGCCCAAAAATTCAGGATGTTACATCATGATTTATTCCATTTGCATACTTACCTTTTCATTTCCTTTTCTTACCCATTGAACCATCTAGAATTACATTGGATACTTAGGAATGCTCACACATAGTGTGCCTTTTCATATAACTGTAACATTTCCTTTACATCAATGCTCACACGAGCTATGAAATGAGCCTGCTCACACGAGCTGTGGAGAATCCAGAACAAATGCAGGACTTCAGCCATCAGTAGGACATTCAAGACCATAACCCGAAACATGAAATCCTTAATGACATGTCATTTGTATCCTAAGAATTCTTAAGGTTCAAACGAGACTCGTTATCTGTCAATTCATCATAGCATTGATACACTTATGTTCAGATTCATTTATATTAAAACAACATAGCAAATAATCAATTTAGCTAACATTAAAATGATAATAGTTCATACGAACTTACCTCGATAACAAGGGTCGTAATAGTAGACTCGAACTAATTCGAAGCTTTAGCTTTTACTCAATTTAAGTCCGATTGTGGTTTATCTTGATCTAAATAAATAATTTCATTCAATTAAGTACTTCAAGTATTCAAGTTAATCCTTAGTTCATATTTATGCAAAATTATAAAATTACCCCTAATACTTTGACTTTTCACAATTTAGTTCTTAAGCTCATAACTTCAAATTTAACCATTTTAATCCTCCATAATAGCTAGCTGAATTTCATGGGGACTTATACCAACTCACTTAAACCAACATTTCAGAATTTTAACTTGAAATTTTACTATTTTCATAGATAAATCCTTTAATGCAATTTCATCAAAAATCACTTAACAAAACATGTATATTTCACAAACAAGATTAATAATCTATCAAATAACTACAAAAACTATTCAAAAACATCCATGGCAAATCCCTCAACCTCTAACAGTTTTGCAAAATAACCCCCGGGCTAGCTAGATTAAGCTAAAACGAACTCAAAACCATAAAAATCATTAAAAATGGGGCACAAAACCATACCATGCAATGAAGAATTCAAAACGAAGTGGTCTCCCTTCAACAATGGTGGATTCAGCCAACAAAGAAGAAATGGGAAGATGATAACATTGTTTCATCTTTTCTTTACTTAATTTTCTTTTTAATTACTAAATTACTATTTTACCCTTATGATTAATCAATAATTTCAATAAAACCTTGTCCATGCATATCCACTAACTATTTAAATGGTATATTTACTAACTTAGTCCATTATTTTAAAATTTCATAGCTATTTGACCCCTTTAACTAATAGAACTCAACATTTTCACCTTTTATGATTTAGTCATTTTCACCTAATTAACCATTTAAACTTCAAAATTTCTAAACTAAATTTTAATATGATCTTAATATAATCCTGTAGATATTAAATAAATAATAAAATAATAATTCACTCATCAGAATCGTGGTCCCGAAACCACTATTTCTGACACTACTAAAAACGAGTTGTTACACGATTAAAATTTATTCTTATCATTTGCAATTGATTGACGGAGATGTGTTTGTTATCAAGACGAATTAGAGACCCGGCCATTGCTAAATTATATAGAACATGAAATAACTTGTAATAAAAAAATATTTCTTGAAAATATTAATAAAAATAGAATTTAGATAGAAATAGAATTTTAATAAAAAAATTAAGAGAGAATTTGAGAGATTTTTGAGTGGATTGAGAAAATTTGAGAAATTTAAGAGAGAAATGTGAGAAATTAGTAAGTGTCGGGGAGGGGGGTTATAGTTTTTCTCTCTGTTGAGGGCAATGACTATTTAAAATAGTTGTTGGAAGTGACCGTTGGGGGAACGCATTGAGCTGGACACGTTTTTCATTAGCGCGCTAAGCTGGAAGCACTTTATTTGTCAGAGAGTCCAGCTGGAAGCTTTTTTCTGAGTTTTCCCCAAAAATGACTCCAGCTAGAAGCATTTTATGAAAACGGCCCATTCCCGTAATTTTTCAAAAAATCAGCCTAGTTCTGTAATTTAAAAAAATGGCTTTATTTGGTAATTTAGTCATTTTATGTTTGCCCATGCTTGGCCTAGCCTGAAATATTTTCTTAAAATTTTACCCAAATCTATAAATATTTGCAAAATATTAGCCCAAACCCATTTTAGGTCCCCCATATTATTTTTTTTAAAGAAATATTTGTATTATGTTATTTTAATATTTAATAATTTTATTTTTTATTTATTGAACTTTTTTATATAGCCATTTTAACATTATTTTAATGTTTAGATTAGAGTAGTATTATATATTTAGTATAGGTTTATTTTTTTTAATGTGTTCGAAATTACATAATATATAAAAATAACATAATATAAAGTATAATAAACTTAAAAACGAGCCGGGCTAAAGCCTTGAATGTTCAAGCCCGAGCTTGGTCCATATTTTAAACAGACCTAATTTTTTTAATCAAATCCATTTTTTGGGCCAAATATTTTTTCCCAAATCCTTTCAAATTTTAGGTGGGGCTTTGGGTTTGGATGGGTAGCTTGACCCATGAATAGGTCTACATGCCATGTGTCCTTTTAAAAAAATATGTTATATAAATTATATTGATTAAAAATATATAAAAATACTATATAATATATAAAAATTATAAATATATAATTATAATTATAAATTTTTTGAAAACTTATTATAAGTTTTGATCATATGTATTCTTTTTGATACAATATCTAGAACTACTCATAGCCCCTCTTTAACCTATAAATAGGAGAATAATGCGTTTCAGCGCACTTGAACCCACGTCCTCCTGCATTGGCAACAATGCCCATGCCAATCGAGCTAAGGCTCAATTGGCTATAATTATAAATTTTAACAAGTCAAATAATGTATAACAATTAAAAAATGTTAAAAAAAATTTAAAAAATGTATTTTAGAATTTCAAGTAATTGCAAAAAGAAAACCTTAGAAATTTAAATACGTTTTTAGAATTCTTCTAATTATATATTTTATAATTTTATTAAAAAAATATTTTAAACATTTTAAAATAATTTTTTACATTTTTTTATAATTTCTACAATTGTTTTTTCACATTTTTTGTAATAATAATTTTAATTACAACTAATTTCTTTTCAATTATCATATTTTTTAAAATTTAATTTAATTTAATTTATAATTTATATTTTTTTCTAGATTTTGCATATCAATATCTTAATTATATATATTTATTTGTATTTTTATATTTTTAATGTGTATATATGTTTAATAAAAGAAAATACTTGCATTTTTACGTAAAGGTGTCACGTGGCGCTTTGTGATTAGCTATAAGATAGCTTTTAATGTCTGTAAAAAAATGTACTAAAAAAAATACAACGGAGGCATACATTAGGTACCAAATTGAGAAGTGAATGTACTTTAGGTATTAATTTGAATAAAAAATTCAAATAGAAAAATAGAAAAATTAGTATACTCTAAGCACTAAATTAAATTTTTATTGATGTAATTAAGAGTCTATGCTAAATCACAAAATTATTCCTTAATGAAACTTAAAAATGCAATAAAGAAAATTATTATAATGAAGTTAGTTTGTAGATGATGTAAACATTCGATGCTAGTTATACAAGCTTCAGAGAATCCACCGCACATTTTGGATCTCAAGCCATCGATCATGGAATCCCTGATCAAACACTTGATTCCTTTTTGGAACCCTAATAACATTTACTAAGTTCATACACATATTGTTACCGTACTATTTCAAACCTTATAACATCATCGTATATGTATCAATCGATCATACAACATTTCACATCCATTTGATTCCATATACCTATTCATATTTGTCATATATTTCATATTTTACTATTTAATCTATTATATGCCAAAATAATCAAAATTATAATTAATCTAACTAATAGACATTAAATATAATTCAGACATAACATAAAATAACATACTAATTTCCATATGAACTTACCTGGCAAAAACAACAACAGACAAGGTGTTGGGGACTAATCTGTAATATTTTCCTTTTCTGCGATTATCATCCGTTTGGTTTAATTCCTGATCTATACAATAATTCAACTCAATTTATCAATCTAAAATACCTTATAACATCCAATTGTATACATATGAAATTTTAATTTCACTTTTAAAAAAGTTTTCTAAAGTTTTGCATTTTATTCAATTTAGTCCCTAAAATCAAAATTGTCATAACTTTCACATTTGAGCTTCGATTTCGAAATCAATCTCAATTCCATCCTTTAAGGCCCTATACTACCCATAATTACCTAAATTTCAAATCAATTTCAAAATATTCATACTTTAGTCCCTGTATTCAAAACTAGCAATTTTCACTTTACAAATCAGTCCTTTTCATATCTAAGCATCAAATCTAGCCAAATAACACCAATTTTATCAAGCATTCATAAATGGAAAACTTAAGAAACTTTAACAATTTTAAAAATGGGTAAACGGGTTAACTAAATCAAGCTCCCAGTACTTCAAAAACATAAAAGTTACAAGAAAAAGACTAAATTGAACTCACCAATTGAGAGACTAAAGCTTGACCCTAGAACATATTTTATTCCCCTCAACAATGGAATTTTTAGTTTTGAAGAAGAAAGTAAGAAATATTTCTATTTCTTTCTATTTTTTTATGTTTATTTCATTACTTTTATTTTATAATATTAATATAACTATAATTATAATATTATTATTAACAATTACTAAACCAAACCGTCGACTATCATTTTAAAATGGCTAAGTTGCCATTTTAGGCCTTGGTTAATTGCTAATTCAACCCTTAAGTCTTTGACCCAATTATAAATCTATAGTTGTAAACTTTTATAATTTAGTCCCTATACTCTAATTAACTATTCGCTTGACAAAATTAAAGGATCAAAATTTAATTAAGTTCTATGCTAACCTCATAAATATTAAATAAAAATATTCAAGGACACAATGATCGAAAATGGAGTTTCAAAACCATCATTTTCGACACCACTAACTTTTGGATCGTTACAACTCTCTATCTTTAGGAAATTTTATCCTTGAAAATTTTACCTGAGAATAGATTAGGGTACTATGATTCCATAGCTTTCTCCGGTTCCCATGTTGCTTCCTCCATACGGCGAAGATTCCATAACACTTTCACCAATAGTACTCATTTATTTCGGAGTTCTTTTACTTCCTGAGCCAAAATCTTTATTAGTTCTTCTGAATACGAAAAATCTGGCTGTAGTTCTACTTCATCTGGAGATATCACATAGGATGGATCTAATTTATACCATCGTAGCATTGATATGTGAAAAATATTGTGAATCTTATCAAGCTCCGAAGGCAAAGCTAATCGGTATGCTACTAGACTAACCCTTTCTAGAATCTCATATGACCATATAAACCTCGGATTGAGCTTACCTTTCTTGCTGAGACGTAGAACTTTCTTCCAGGCCGAGACCTTCAGAAATACATTATCACCAGTCTGAAGCTCAATATCTTTTCTTTTCAAATCAACATACAATTTTTGATGGTCTGAAGTAGCTTCCAAATAGTCTCAAATAATTCTGACTTTATCCTCTGTTTCTCATATAAGATCGGTCCCTACCAACTTTCTCTCGCTTAGTTCAAACTAGTACAATAGAGTTCTACACTTTCGACCATACAAGGCCTTGTATGGTCCCATCTTGGTACTCGACTGATAACTGTTATTACTAGGCAAACTCATCTAATGGCAGAAATTTCTCCCAATTACTTTCAAACTTGATTACTCAACATCGTAACATGTCTTCGAGTATCTGTATTACCCATTCTGATTGCCTGTCTGTCTAATGATGGAACACTGTACTGAAATTTAATTTCGTACCTAGGGCTTCATGCAATTTAACCCAAAACCTAAAAGTAAATCTCAAATATCGATAAGAAATAATGGGTAGTGGCACACCATGTAATCTAATAATCTTCGAGATGTACAACTCAACTAATCTCTCAAGTGAGTAATTTGTCCTAACGGGTATGAAATGTGCAAACTTAGTCAATCTTCGACTATTACCCAGATTATGTCTTTCTTTTTCAGCGATAGAGGTAAACCTAATACAAAATCCATCGTGACTCGCTACCATTTCCATTCTGGAATCATCATAGGGTGCCATAAACTTGATAGAACCTGATGCTCGGCTTTTACTTGCTGGTATATTGAACATTTTGTTACAAACTTAGAGATTTCTCGCTTCATTCTCGGTCACCAATACAATTCTTTTAGATCACAATACATTTTAGTGCTATATGGATAAATTGAATAAGTATTGCTATGAGCCTCATACAAAATGTCCTGTTTCAACCATGAATTATTCGACACACACAAGCTATTACGAAATATAAACTATCATTATCACCAATGTTGAAATTGTTAAAGTATGCCCAAAGACTAATCATGAGATGATTGTAATCACATACTTGTTTTACCTTGTTTGTTAATATAAGGCATTGCCATTGTTGTTTCAGTTTCTTTTTCTGTGTGTGTAAATAAACTAATTAATAATAAAGTTGAAACACCCCACACCCGGCCCACGAGCCTGAACCGGATCTGGTATGTTCCTTAAGTAAACCGATTTCAAAGTTCTTTGTTACTTAGAGAAAATTTGTGTAATTTTAGAAAAAATATCGTTTTGGGTTGGGCTTAGGTTGGAAACCCATTTATTTTATTTGAAAATCCAAGTAATTAAGGTGATAAAACAATTTAGGGTTTATTTTTAAAATAAATTTAATTGAACTTAATTAAAAGTAATTCGTAACATAATAATTAAAAAAAAAAGCAAAGAAATAAAACTATCCAACTTGGGCCTTATGGCCTTATTACATCAAACAAAACCCCAATTTAAAATTAAAGTACTTAGTAAAAATAAGAGTCCAAATCTCTAAATTTCTCCTTGCGATGCATGGCCACCTTTAGCTCCTGCCGACCCTGTCCATTATTGCTCATCACCTGAAAAATATTCCCCAACGGGGTGAGTCAAACAGACTCGATGTGTACACGACACTAAATCGTAATGGAATCAGGCATACAATAGTTATACATTCAAACATAAAATACAAGTTATGATGCATTCCCAAACCCAAACCTAATTGTCCATCCGCTACACACCCCCGTACCTGCCAAACACACCGTGGGGACTACTAAGTCGACCCTCCTTCCGCTACACACCAAATTGTGGCTTAAATCACCGCCTCTGTAGTCTTAGGTCACCACTTTTCAGATTACTGTGGTCTTAGATCACCACTTTTCAGATTACTGTGGTCGTAAGTCACCACCACTTTCGATTCATCGTGGTCTTAAGTCACCACTTTTCACTTCCCTTTCAATATACAACCATATGCCCCATATATTAATATGCATAATATACCGAGTTCACAATCGTATAATATTCTCATGTTACGAATAACATATTTCATATTCCTAGTAGGAGTAGGAAGCGTGCTGAGTACTTTAGTACCATAACATGGTACCTTAGCCATGTTCATATTTCCATTAACACATATTTTAATACATATAACCATAATTCATATTACAAAGTAGTGTGGGGTACACACACGATTAAACAAGGTTTCCAATTCAAATCCCGAAAAGCTTGATCTAATGCCTTAGATCTTAATTCTCTACATTTAATCAATCATTTAATACTTAGTAAAGAGCCATTCGGCTATAAATCCAAATCCTAGTAGGATTAGTACACTAAAACTTACCTTGTTGCCGATTGACTTAATAACCAAGTCCCGAAACTTTGTATCCTTCTTCCTTGTATTCGGCCAACTCTAGATCCCTTTAACATATTAGTTTTCGGCTTTTAAGATAATAAAAGATAGATCCAAACACTAAAATAAGCCTTGGCCGAATGCTATAGACACTTACCTTGTGGATTTTAAATCCCGAAATTCACCGAATAACTAGGGAACATGCAGCCTATGGTGTACCTTCGGGAAAAGAACTTCTCCTTCCTTGTAGTCGACACTTAGTAAGTCCCGAAAGATCTCTTCAAAGTTTCGGCAACCATGAACATTAATGGAATTAGCCCTAGATTTTGATAAGTCTAAAGTATAAAAGAATGGAAACCAAACTTGGATCTTACCCTTATTTGAAGAAATCGATTGCACATTCACTTCAACCTTCAGAGATTCGGCTATGGCCTTGATCTTAGCAAGCTTTCGGCTTTTGGAATATTGAGAGGAGAAGAATGAAGAAGAAAAGAATGGGGTTGCGAGAAAAATTCGGCGAGAGGTTATCAAGGAAGAGTAAATAATCTTTGAATGGCCTCTCTTTTCCTTTTATAGCCAAATTTACTAGGCTAGAGTCCCTTACTTGGCCACCACTCTTCTATTTTGATAACTTTATCCTTTAATTATCATAAATAAAAGAGTTTAATCCAACATTTATCTCTTCAAAACAATCCAATTTAAAAAATCCTTTATTTATCACCTTTTTAATCGAATATTTATGAAAATAAAACACCTCATTTCTAGAAGCATGTGCCGTCCACCTCAGTCTTCTGGAAGCAAAAATAAAACCTCCTTTATTTGCTTCCCAAGTAACTCGAACCCAGGCCCATTCCT
This sequence comes from Gossypium bickii, assembly GCA_025503065.1. Lineage (NCBI taxonomy): Eukaryota > Viridiplantae > Streptophyta > Magnoliopsida > Malvales > Malvaceae > Gossypium > Gossypium bickii. The sequence continues at coordinate 24,534,119 of CP106712.1, forward strand.
CTTGCATATGGCGCCATTTCCATGGGCCCTAAGTGGCATCTTCAGGCCACTTTTCTAAGCCTGTTTGTGTGTCAAATTTCACCAACTTTTTCTTTTAAGGCCACCTTGCCCTAAGTTCCTATTTTAAACTTTAAAACTTGACATTTCTAGGTCATTTCTAAGTTTCCTAAAATTTTCGATCGGCTCTGTAAACTTGCCATTTCCTTACATTTCCAAGTTTCCAGAAATGTTCACTTTCCTTTTTTGAATCATTTCTAAATCATTTTCCTAGTTTCCATAAATGTTCACTTTCCTCTTTATTCCTTTACATTTTCAGGACATTTCCCTACATTTCCAAGACAAGACATTTCCTTACATTTCCCTGCATTTCCTTACATTTCCATACATTTCCTCACATTTCCTTACATTTCCTTACATTTCCATACATTTCCATACATTTCCTTACATTTCCTTACATTTCCTTACATTTCCCTACATTGCCTTACGTTTCCATATAGTTCCACACATTTCCATACATTTCCATACATTTCCATATATTTCCATACATTTCCTTATTTCTAGAATTCACATAACACATTCATAATTCATAAAACATGCCATTTTACCACATGGTTCCTTGTGTCATGCTTCACACTGGAGTTTCTTTTAAAGCCTCATTTACCTAGCTCCCCTTTTACTTAAAACCAATAATTTTCCAAAGCTTTCTTCTTCCATCCTAGAATTCTAAAAACCCTTAATACACTTCCAACACTGCCAAAACCTACTAACTCATGAATTAGGCACGAACGCATAACCCCTAATCTAGGATGTTACAAAAGTCCTAAGAATGATATGATTATTCTTAAAAGGTCTTTAGTCAAGTATTATTGTGGGCTTGGACGATAATAATGCATTGAGACTAATGTGTAGTTAATTAGTGACAAAGTGTTGTCGTTGACATAAGGATGTCAAAATTAATACATGAGTATGTGTTGGAGAACAACATACTGGACTAACCTGTTATGAGTTTGTTTCTTGGATTATTATGTAATAGTCACAACATTACTCACAGTGATAACTATGTATATGATCCTCAAACTTGAGATCGTCATTGTCCCAACATCGTGAGTCGTATATTTTGATACAGTCAAATGTCTACCATAACATGTTGTACTATAAAGACTGATATTGGATATGCCACAATATGTGTAGTGGGATATGATTGATCAAGATAGGATTTGTCCTTCCTACATAATGGGAACAATATCTTAGGCCACTTGATGGAGTGAGAATTAAAATGCATGGCCATACTCAAATAAGTTGATATGAGATACGACGCTTATTTGTTTATTGTAGTTTACTCAAAATATCAAGAAATATAAGATTGGACTATACAAGTGTGATTGTTCCGTGACTTGTGTCCAATTTAGATATAAAGGATAAAATGACATAATACATAAAAATTTATCACAGAAAGGTTATGTCGATTCATGACTTCTTGTAACTTGGGTAGCAATGATGCATTGCTAGATGCCACACATTGCTTGTAACATTAGAAATGTTTTAATATTACTACTAACGCTAGAAAAGCATATAGGGTCACACCCTGGTTGAAGCGAACAGAATCCAAACAAAATTGGTGTTATGTTTAGCTGTCACATGATTTAAATTAATTATGTGAACAAACTTGTTGTGCACGAATAAAGAACACAATTAAGATTAATATATGAATTTGATTTATACAAAAGTTTAATATTAACTAAATATAGTTTACTGAAATTATTAAAATAAATAATAATAATTTTGGACAAATATTAAAACATGGAAGTTAATATCCTTTTGGAAAGATATTATGTTTTAATAACTTTTCATATGTTTCTCTAAAGGGATAATTTTGTTTTTAATATGTGATATTAAATAAAAGGAAATAAGATGCCGAATGCGTGTTAGGGTTTTATAGCAAAATTGAGTATATGGTCTAGCAGCCATTTTTACTCTCTCTGAAAAGATTCAAAGAAAATTTCTTTTGATGTTTGTTCTTTGATTAGGTTGGACTACATAGAGGCCGAGGCACTTTTGTTGCGGTTTAGATTGACATCGTTCAGAGGGATCCAATCAACAACATTATTCGTTGTTTTTCAGTTTCAAAAAGGTATATTTTCAACCCTATTTCAACCTGACTCATTCCTCGTATATGGATCCATGGTTGATTATGGCCAAAATATTTTTTTTTGCTGCACCACGAGGCATACCAGTGTTCCAATAGAAATTGACTGTCTGAGCATTTTTAACCAGTTTCCATTTATCTAACAAATCTAGATAATTTTTCTACGAGTCCTAAATTTTCTGTAGAAAACAGGTCTAGCTCTCATTTCGACTATAATAGAACTATCACGTTCTAATGTCAGGTGAGTATTCATTGCTTTCAAAGAAAATAGAGATTTATGGCTCAACGCATCAGCAACCGTGTTAGCTTTGCCCAGATGATAGTCGATAATCAAATCATAATCCTTCAACAGTTCAAGCCATCAATGCTGTCTCAGATTCAATTCTTTTTGCGTTAATAAATACTTCAAGCTTTTGTGATAAGTGAAAACGTGACATTTCTTGCCGTACAAATAATGTCGTCAGATCTTCAAAGAAAACATGACCACAACTAACTCTAGATCATGCATCGGATAGTTTTTCTCATGCACTTTAAGTTTTCGAAAAGCATAGGCTAGCACTATTTCATCTTGCATCAGAACACATTCTAATTTGTTAAAGGAAGCATCACTATAAACAGCGAATTCCTTTATGGATTCAGGCTGAGTCAAAACTAGAGCTTCTATTAGCATGACTTTCAACTGCTCGAAACTTTTTTGGCACCTTTCTGACCAAACAAAATTGACATATTTTTGCAACAATTTTTGTCAACGGTAATGCTATTGTCGAAAAGCCTTTAACACACTGTCGATAATATCTGACTAAACCCAGAAAGCTACGTACCTTAGAAACAATTCTCGAAGGCTTCCAATTCATGATTGTTGAAATCTTGTTCGAGTCGACATGAATACCATCTGTCGATATTACATGTCCCAAAAATCTGACCTTTTGTAGCCAAAACTCATATTTACTAAACTTTGCATACAACTGTTTTTCTCACAGAGTCTACAAAACTGTTCTCAAATGTCGAGCATGTTCAGATTCATTCTTTGAATTTATCAGAATGTCGTCGATAAACACAACAACAAATCTATCTATATATAGCTAAAATATTCGATTAATCAAATCTATAAATGCAACTAAAACATGGGTTAAGCCGAAAGACATCACTAAAAACTCATAGTGACTATAACAAGTCCTAAAAGCAGTCTTTGGTACATCTAGCTCTCTAACTCAAAGCTGATAGTAACTGGATCGAAGGTCAATCTTTGAGAATATGGAAGCTTCTTTCCAATGATTGAACAAATCATTAATACGGGGCAACAAATATTTATTTTTGATGGTGACTTTGTTAAGTGGCCTGTAGTCAATACACAACCTCATTGTTTCGTCTTTCTTTTTCATAAACAGAATTGGCGCACCCCAAGGTGACACATTCAGTCGGATAAATTTTTGGTCTAATAGTTCTTGCAACTATGCCTTCAACTCTTTTAACTTAGTTGGAGCCATTCTGTACGGAGCAAACAAAATCAGAGTTGTTTCGGGTGCCAATTCAATTACAAACTCAACTTCTCTATCTAGCGATAACCCTGTTAACTTTTTCAGGAATACATAAAAAAATTCATTAACTATCTCATCTGATCAATCTTCGATTCTAATGCTCTAGTATCTAAGATGTAAGCAAGGTACGATTCACAACATTTTCTGATAATTTCAATAACGCTGATGTAATATTGGTTACACAGTCTATTCTGTTAGCCTCAACATTAATCGATTCACCAGTCGGGTATCTCAATATAATTTTTTTTATCTACAGTTAACAATTGCATCATGAAAGGTCAATCAGTTCATTTCGAGAATGACGTCAAACTCGTCAAATGCCAGTAACATCATATTAGTAGGAAATTCACAGCCCCTAACTCTCAATGGACAATTCTTATATATCTTGTTAACTAAGACACACTGACCTAATGAATTTGTTACTCTGACAACATATTCTGTCGATTCTACTAGTATATTCTTTTTGGTTACTAATGCAATGCATATATAAGAATGTATTGACCCAGGGTCAATTAATGCATATACATTAATATCAAAAAGAAAAAAAGTATCTGGAGTAGAAGCTTCCTTACGAGCGCAAATTACATAAGCCCTGGTTGGTGCCCTAGCTTCAAATCTTATGGTTGTATCTCTTGTCTCACTGCGACTAGCTACAATGTTATTGTTATTTCCTGATCGTTGTCCTTTCAAACTGTGTACACATTTCAGCTTCTGAGGGTACGATCTCTCGGGCATATTTGTTGAGTCAAATAATTTCTCGTTCATATTTTGCCACCAACTTATTCCCCTACTTCAACTCTAAGAATTCTCTCTTTTTCCTTTCTAAATATAACCGGCTGATGTACTTCTTAAATTTGGATTGAATAAGGTCCCGATTAACCCAGTCTGTAACACCCCAAACCTGGCCCATGCGTTAAGGCCAGATCTAACATGTCACATGAGAAAAATACATTTAAGTCCTTTTTCATTCGTACATAAAATAGATTTGTTAAAAATAAGAAAAACAAGTTTTAATTTAGAATAATTGAAAATATATTACTAACTTCAAAATTTGCTTAATAAACTGATAAATTTGAACTAATTATTTTACAACCGTGATTACTGAAAACATTGATGAAAATTCGAGAGAAACTTTCTGGATTAAATTATTCATATAAGTTTATAAAAAATCCATTTGTATAATCCATTTTAGAAAATATTTATTTGAGTTTTTAGGAAAAATCCCATTTAAAACAATTTGAGCAAAATATAAAATACGTCAAACATAAAGCAATATAAAATAAACTAAAGGCCTTATTACAACATTTAACCAAAAATAGTAAAGTAATAAAATAAACGAGAAAGAAGTCTAAAGTCCAAATAAACCATTTATGAAGTATGGCCTCCACCGAATCATCCATGGCCCAAGTCCATGTCACTGAGCATTACTTGAAAGGGGTAAGAGAAAGAGGGGTGAGTTACAAGAACTCAGTGTGTAATCCCCTTACCGTTACCCATTGGGCCGAAACCCATTCAGCAATATTTTGGACCTAAGCCCATTTACAAAATAATTTATCAATTTTATCATGTGAATGAAATGCAATTCCCAAACCAATCCTAATAATCCATCCGCTACACACCACCCGTACCAACCAACACACCTGTGGGGATCAAGTCAACCCACCCTGCCAACACACCAATCGCAGGCATTAAGCCATTTATAACAAATATAATTGTGGACAAGCCACCAGAATAACAGAATGTACGTGGCATTGCCACTATACAGATTTGTGGCAGAGCCACCAAAATTATGTGGTAGAGCCACCAGAACTTCTCTTCGATATTATCCCATCCCATGCAAAATCATGTATATAATGCATAGCAATTCATGATTTTTACAATATAACAACAGCAATTTATTCGGATATTCATTACAAACGTACGGCCCATTATAACAATTTATCAAATTGGCCCATCTAGCCATAATATCAGATTGGCCTATTTAGCAAAATATCAAATTGGCCCATCTAGCCATAATATCAGATTCGTCCATTTATCAAAATATCAAATTGGCCCATTAAGCAATATATCAAATAGGCCCATTAAGCAATATCTCAATTCGGCCCATTGTAACAATTTATCAAATAGGCCCCTTAAGGCAATATATCAAATTGGCCCATTAACACTTTTGTGAATTGGCCCATTAGGGGCATTTCCATAATTCGGCCCATAAGGACATTTTGTAATTCGGTAATTTCGCAATCCAGACTTAACTACTAATTTGGGCTTAAAAAAATTTAAACTGTCCATCTGCGTCGTACTGACTAAATTGACTATAACTTGAGTTAGGAATCTCGAAATCTAAATTTGTAAATTTTTATTGAAACTAGACTCATATATATTCTTACTACAATTTTTCCAGAATTTTTGGCTTAATCAATTAGTATAGTTTATTCCTTAAAGATTCCCTTGTTTCACTGTCCAACAATTCTAACCTCTCTTATCTTAATTTCAAATATCTCACTGTACGGTTTTCATATACCACTCCCACTTGTTTCTATTAAAAATAGGCTCACTAAGGAATCTATACATATAAGTTTTAACTTATAATCCACTTTGTACAATTTTTTCTGATTTTACCAAGACAAATCAGGGAATCACGAAGTCATTCAGAGCCAGTCTCACTAAAATTAACATATCTCAGAATATAAAATTCCTTTTCCTTCTCCGTTTCTTCCATATTAAAATAGACACAGTAATATTTAATTTGATATCTTATTCCCTTTCTAATTCCTTTTATACTATTTTTTGTGATTTTTCAAAAACACTCTACTGCTTCTAACTGAAACTATTTTATTACAAAATACGATTACCACTACGATCATACGCACGCCTGAGTGATCACGGATGCCGATTTTTGGTTTTCTTTGGTATTTCGACCGATTCACCGAATATTTCATGCAAACTTTCAGAGAAGTGTGAGATTACACACCATTTCAGATATGTATATGGAAGGTATGGGATTACACACCTGATTTTGATTTCCTAAAGAACCACTCGTCGATGACCTAGAACAATACCAACCAAAAGTTAGCCTCGGATTTCCAAAAGATTTCGTATCACTTACACTTGAATCACTTACCACTATGTCTGAAGGTAGAATATATCGAGTGATTTGTCCCTAAAACATATAGTCGATTATTTCAAATTATTACTCCATTAGCAACCAATCAAATATTGAATAATATCAATAATCCATAAGAACTACTTACCTTATTAATATTGGATCTGATTTCTCCGTTCGACTTAAGGCTAGAATGATGTTCGGCCTCCCACTAGAATACTACAAAAGGGAGAGTGATCTCGTTTGAGAGAGTAGAATAAAATGATGGTCTCGGTCAATATGACCATCCCAAACCAAGGCATAAATTCGGCATTAAGAGGAAGAAAATAAAATATTTGAAAATAACCACTTACCGATTGATCAAAGAAGTGAGTGATGACTCGAATGAGAAAGGAAGAATAATGAAGAGATGAAAGTTCGGTTATAAAGGAAAAGGTATATTGATGTTCGGCTATGGGGGATAATCAAACAAGAAGATGTTATCTTATGGTTGTGTCGATTTAGAGAAGATGAAAGATTGAAGGAATGTTTAAAAGAAAAGAATGGAAAGTTGGATGGAGGCTAGGTGATTCGGCTATCAAAGGAAGATGAACAAGAGATGAATGTTTTGACCAACAAAAGAGGAGAAAAATGCACAAATGTGCTAGGAGGATTTGACAAAGAGAATAGCAATTGGAGAAAATGACACAATTGATGCTAAAGGTATTTTTGACTAAAACAAACACTAAGGCTTTACCAAAACACCAAGATAAATTCGGCTACCTCCCTTTGCCCCCAAAACCGTCCACATACATGACCATAATGGTCAAGAATTTACCAACCATACTTTCCATAACATTTCCCTTGAAAAAAGCCACATGTTCCCCTTACTTTCCCCTTTCTTTTGATTTCTTTCCTCACCTTCAACCTTTCCTATTTTCCTTAGTCATCTTGCCAAAAATAAAAAGTCCACTTTGCCTTATTTACAAGCTTGGCCGACACTTAGGGAAAGAGTACAAAAATAATAGTCAAAATTTGTACATAATGGGATTTGAACCTCTTCCCTTAAAGTCCTTCACTTGATGCCATAACCTCTTTACTAATTACTCATTTACTCAAGCACATTACTCATTTATTTCTATAAGCCTTGATGCCACTTACTATCTCTCTTTAATAGGCTTAAACACAAAATTTATACTAAGGCCCAACTTGAACCCGGAACTTCCTAGAAACCTCGTAACTTTCCAAAATCACCTTCTTAATTAGTCCAATCTTGAAATAATGCCATTCTCTTTTTTCTCAAAATTTTAAACACTTCTAAGCCCAAGGCCCAATGGGCCCAATCCTACTAGGCCCAATTTCGGGATGTCACACAGTCTTTCGATACTACCGTTGTCAAAGTGGTCCACCATTGGGATGTTTCGTCCTTTAATAACAATACCGCGCATCTCAAATAGTCCTCGGGTGAACACATCATTTCCTCAAAAACTTGATGGGTATTCTCTAGCCAATATTCAACACTGGCAGGATAATCGTTAATTTTATCCCGGAACTCTTCAGCCCTTGTAAACTTTAAATTATATAAAATTTTTTTGTAGCTATTTATATCATCTTTTTACTTAGAATTTATGTTAATCTCGAGTATTTGAATATTTAATTGGGTGATTTTTGTTCATATTGAGACAATAGGCATAATTTTAGTAAAATATGCAATTTTATGGATTTGTGTATTAAATTTTGCATAATTTAACTATATTATGGTACATAGTAATTTCTATGCTTTAATTATTGCAGTGGGACAATTAAATTAATTGGTGTGGGGGCTTCTTTAAATCATACATGGACATGAGTTATATTCCACCTCAATTGGGTGGCAAAGACAACTAATTGAGTCAAGAGAAGTCAGTTTGATCTAGTTGAAGTTGTCTTGTTAAGAAGAGAAAGTTTGATAGTTATTTGGGTTACAAAACCATCCAAGTAGGGGGAAAGTAGTCCAATTCGACTAAGGCATCAAGAACAGCCTAAAATAGCTTTGGGATAATTAACTTGGTGGTCCCTACACTAGTGAAAAAATTTGAAATCAACCCCCAAGTAATACCCAAGAACCTGTCCAACCCCTTCCATGATTCATGCATGAAATCAAGCATGAATCAAGCAACCATTAACCTCTCTCTCTACATTTCATGCTTCTACTATAAATACCACTCCTCACTTCTCATTCAAACATCCCTCGTTCATCTCTCAATTCACATTCCCCTAATCTTTTATTCCATCTCTTCCACGCATAAGCCGTCCATTTCATCACCTCCCTTAGCTAGCATTTCCTTTTAGGAAAACTACTTTTGGCCAGCCATCTTGAGGAGCATTTTGTGAAGGAGCAATCATGAGAATCGGAGGAAGCTACCGCGATCGATCTTTGGAGAATCACTGAAATCATTAAGAGTTTCTTCTTTCCTATTCTTTAATTTTTTTCTTAGTTATTCAACATGTTTGGAAATTGTTGTGATGTGTTTCCATTGACAATGATGACTTAATTTTGTTTAGCTAGAATAACTACGATGATTGGATAAAATTCATTGAATTCATGTTTATATTTTTTGTTCTTCAGTTGTTCATGCTTCCAATTAATATCATTATGTATTTCATGCATTTAAATTTGTTTAAATGCATTAGAATTAGTTAGTCAATCCTAATCAGATGACAACTAATGGACATGATAATTGGAATGCGCATGCTTAATTTATATCCTAATCAGAATAAATTAGAGGTTCGTAATAGACTAAGAGAACTTATTACCTTACATAGCTTTAGGTTTATGTGATTAAATTATTTCAAACCTAATCTATCCTTGTTATTTCATATAAATTCTATAGAATCCTTAGTTAAATTATGACACTGGTTTATGCATATTTTTCTAAGTAATTGTTCTAAGTTGCAATGTAAACATTTTCCGAACATTGTTAAACATGATGAAAATGAATTGAGTCAAGTGTTGTAATTGTTCTATCTTATTCATGTTATTGTTGTTGAACTTGTGAAATTGCTGCTAAACCATCACCTTGCATTTTATTTATCTCATTTGCATTTAGGTTAGTTTGCATCTAGTTAACTAATTTAATTTTAACATCTATCACTTCAATAGTATTGTGTTTTCTTTACCAACTTGTAAATTCATAATTTTGCAATTATTTGATTAATAGATATAGCCTCTATGGAGGCGATAACTCTTATTACTTGATAACAACTATGTACACTTGCACAAACCTACGTATTACAGCCCCACACTTTTGTATTTTATCAATCAGAGGCTAATGAACAGTACGTTGTATGGTCAATATGAATATCTTGTGATGCTATTCGGGCTGACGAATGCACCTGCGGCATTCATGGATATCATGAACTGTATTTTCTAACCTTACTTGGATTAGTTTGTGGTAGTGTTTATCGATGATATTTTGATATACTCGAAGTTAGAGGCTGAGCATAATAAGCATTTGAGAATCGTATTGCAAGTGTTGTGTAACACCCCCTAACCCCAAACCCTAGCTGGAACAGGGTTACGGAGTATTACCGAACCTATCGGACAATTTACATAAAATACCTATGTTCAACCAATCTAAACACATTTAAATATGTTCAAAACTTGCTAAATTTACACATTTTATATATTATCCAATACTCAATTCTAATTACTTATCAAATATTATCAAATAAATGAAATTCATACTAAATTAGTCAAGTCCTATTATATACCATTACCAAAATCTGAATCTACTTATTTCACTTTTACATTCACCATTCAAAATGACACGCATAAGACACCTTAGTTACATGCCATTATCAACAATTAACAAGCTTTACCTTGTTGAATTCGGGATCGGCCTGGGATGCTAATTTGACATTCCCACTTTAACTTAACCTGCGCATGAAAATAATCCGTACGCTGAGTATGGGTATACTCAGTGGTATTTCTATAATCCGAAAACTTAATAAAATAAAAATATAACAAACACTTAAAATCATATAACAATCATAACTATTCAATTATTTAATTCATAGATAAATTTATTGTAATTTATTTCATTCTTTTCACTTACTAACCTATATGGTTTTCCACGATTTATTCACAAGTCATTAACAATTATAATATTCACTTTTATCCAATCCAGAGCTACATAATTAATTTGTCTCAATCATACTTTAATTCACTGTTTAATATCAATAAACTATATTCAACTATTCACTTTTCAATCAGTGTTCTCTACATATCCATTTCAATAACAGTCATTACCATTCATATCAAATCAACTTGCTATCCCAGATAGCTTTCACTGTATAATACGATTCGTGTGTTTTAGTCCACATTTCAATTCTTCATTTAGTATCAATCTGATCACTGTTATATTTAATAACCCCTATTAACATGACTCGGACTCAGACGGATACACGGATCCAACCAAACACACCAGAATATCCAACCTCAACACACCAGAATAATGAAATCCTCCCAAACACACCAGTATAATATAACCTCCCAAACACACCAGTATATCATATCCTCCCAAACACACCAATAAGGCATTAAATGCCTCTTCGGATAAACCAAAGCATATAATAACAGAATCAGCTTCTCGGCCGAGCTACAAATCTCCTCATCACATCACAAATCCTATGGCATGCCACTTGTATCCAATCTAGTCCGACAAGTTAATAGGGTATTATTTTACTTTTCCAATTTCGAATTCATTTCCACAACAATTTCAAATACTTGATCAATTCAAAACATCTATTATATCAATTCACATATAATTCAATATTCACACATATTCTTACTTAATTTCAAATATTATTACTTACCTTATCTTAAATGTCCCATGATTACAAATTCAATATAACATTTAATAAATAGATTGAGTTATAGTAATACAAATAATTCACATCTTAATTATTTATCATAACATATACCCAAAATTCAATTATCATATTGCACATATATAATTCAATTCAATATTAATTCAATAAATTCATAACATACCAAATCAACCGTCTTCCATTATCAAACACAATAATTCTCACTTCAACATTCACTAAAGGCATTAAATAAAATATAACAATTAATAACTAGGTTCGGATTATAGAAATGCAAACCGTAATTTGTGAGCTATCCTTCGTTGACTTTGTCTTTTCCTTGCTTAGCCGAGATTTTCCGGCATAACGCTAGCTATTAAACTTCCAAGCTTCAAACTTTTAATTTTCCCTTTTCTTCTTTCTTTTCTCTTTTTCTTTCTTTCCTTCCCTTGCTCTCTATTTCGTTTGGCTTTCTGTTTCTATTTCTATTCTTTTCTTTCTTTATTTCATTAAACCAATATATATATAATATAATAACTTAATAAATATCTATTATGAAAATCTATTTAATAACAAATATTCTTTTAACATTTGTATCCATTATATTATCACACTTGTTTTTCTCTAATCTATTTATTATATAAATATCTTTTACTTAATAATAATATATAATTTAATAATATACTTATATAATAGTAAATATACATGTATTTTACAAATATATGTATATTAATATCACACATGTCACCATATGCACCATACATTTGTCTTAATTTAATATTTTTATCAAATAAAATCTTATAATATAATTATTTAATTAATAAATATCTTTTGTAAATAATAAATATCTATTAATACTTAAATACAAGTATTACAGTTGTATGTATTTTTATTTATACACTTGTATCAAATCATATCCACACATTTGTCTTTATTTAATTTATTCATCACATAATATCAATTTAATAATAATAAATACATTAATATTTACTTAAATAATAAGTAAATGCATACATGTATTACAAATGTATGTACAATATTTATTACACATGTATTTTATTTTTACCATACAGTTGTCTTTCTTTTATTTATATAATAATAGTTAATATAATTAATTTAAAACCTTAAACATATAAAAAAAAATCCAATAAAAATCTTAGATTTTATTTAAGTTTGCCACCACATCTATAGAAATAGGCTTAATTGTCATTTTGGTTATTTTTATTTTCTTTTAATCTACAACTAAACTTTCACACTTTATTCAATTTAATCCTTTTTCCTAATTATCCTTAATTTAAGCTAATTCACTTCATTAAACTTTAATTAACCATTCACTTAACTTCGTAAATATTTTTAATAAATATTTACATATCCATTTTTCAGCAACGGAGACCCGAAAATACACTTTGCTGATAACCGTAAAATTCGGGTCATTACATGTTGCGTGAGAAGTAACTTCTTTAGAAGCTCAGTAAGTGTGAGTTTTGGTTATCTGAAGTGGTCTTTTTTGGCATGTTATTTCGACCGAGGGAATCCTGGTTGATCCTAAAAAGATAGAAGCTATCCTTCAGTGGAAGTTATCAAAAAATGTATCAGAGATTCGAAGCTTCATTTGCTTAGTCGAATATCGCAAGAGATTCATGAATGGATTTTCTAGAATAGCTTTGCCTATGACAAGAATCCTGTAAAAAAATGTGCCATTTGTGTATAATATTTAGTGCCAGGAGAGTTTTGAGAATTTGAAAACCATGTTGACAGAAGCACCGATCTTGACCTTACCCAAATCAGGGAAAAATTTGCGATATTCAATGATGCCTCGTTGAATGGCTTATGTTGTGTCCTAATGCAATATGGTAAATTAATTACGTACGAGTCCCAACAGTTCAAAACGCATGAACGCAATTACCTAAAGTATAGTTTAAAGTTAGATGCTGTAGTGTTTGCTTTAAAGATCTGGAGGCATTATCTGTATGGTGAAAAGTGTCATATCTATACAGATCACAAAAGTCTCAAATATCTTCTATCCCCAAAAAAGCTAAATCTGAGACAACATTGTTGGATCTAATTGCTGAAAGATTATGATTGGCTAATCAATTACCATCCTGGGAAAACGAATGTTGTTGTTGATGCTTTGAGCTGGAAGTCAACAATCTAATTGAGGGAAATGCTTGCCCAGTTAGGTATTTGCAATGATGGCAGCCTATTAGTTGAGTTGAGAATTAAGCCAGTGTTGCTTGATCAGATTAAAGAGGCACAATCTACTGATGCTAAGTTAGTGGAGAACTTAAAGCTTGCCCAGGAGGGTGATAACGAGAATTTGAAAATTAATGTAAATGGTTGCCTCCGGTTTCGCAATCGAATATATGCAAAAATGTACTGTGACTTACAAGAATCATATTTGTAGCCTGAAATGAAAAGAGTGATTGTTGAATATGTGGCTAAGTGTTTGATCTGTCAATGAGTAAAAGTTGAGCACCAAGTTCTAACTCGGTTGCTTCAGCCTATTTCGATTCCAGAATGAAAATGGGAACAAATTGCTATGGATTTTATAGTTGGTTTACCGACATCACTAAGAAAAAGAAATGCAATTTGGGTGATAGTGAATCGACTGATGAAGTGTCCATATTTTCTGGCTGTGAGAATTGATTGGTGTAACAACCCAATTTCAGGGGTATCAAAAATAGTGGTTCGAGACCACTAAAATTCACGAGTGAGTTTGAAAATTTTAATATTTAATTATTATTTATGAGTCAAGTATGACTTTAGGAAACTTTTGAATTAGTAAATTTGTGATTTAAATGAATTTATTAGGTAAATTAGGTTGAAAACGAGGAATCGAGACCTCGATTTCATAAATCGAGTCATAAATATTTTTATAAATATTTACGAAGTGTCATTTCGTTAGTATTAAAATTTCGTTAGAAAATTTTAACGTTTTGATAGTTAATTAATTAAAAAGGACTAAATTGAAAAAGGTTCAAAACTTGTTAAAATGATTAAATGGCTTAAGAGGTAATTAAGGGAGGACCAAATAGGTAATTATACACTTATTATAAGGCTGGACGGCATGTGTGTCCAAGAAATAAAAAAATTAGTGTGAACAAGTGGTAAAATTAGAAATTTTGTAAAATTAAGCTTAGAAATTGAATTTACAAGAGAATTCTAGACAAATTCTCTTCAAAAAATTCAGCAAAACGCCATAGGAGGTCCCTAAGAAGCTGGTTTTTCTTATTTTCACTTCATATCAAGAACCCTAAGAAAATCGTGAAAAAGGGAAATTAGCTGAATAGTCCCTAAATTACAACAAATTCTATAAATTAGTCCAGGTAAGTTCATGTGGTTGAACTTTCATGATTAATTGTTAAGTTAGGAGTGATATAATGTATTATTTCATATTTTTGTTATTGAATTATGATTATTGTAAAAGCATGAAAATTGAATTGAAAGTTCAAATTAAGTGGCACGCATGATTGAGTACAATCGTTCCGTGACACAAGATGAATTGACGGATAAGACCATGGTTGGAGCATGGCAATTTTTGAATGTAAGACCATAGCTGGGCTATGGCATTTTAATGAAAAGACCATAATTGGGTTATGGCACCTTGAACGTAAGACCTTGGTTGGACTATGGCAGTATATGTATATGTGTAAGGCCATAGATGGGCTATGGCATCCTGATGTTAAAACCATAATTGGGTAATGGCATTACAAGTGTAAGACCATGGCAGGGCCATGGCAATTGTGTAAGACCATGGCAGGGTCATGGCAATTGTGTAAGACCATAGTTGGACTATGGCATCAAGAAAATGATGTACTCAAATCCGTAAGACATTCTCTAATTTGACAAGGATTGGTAAGTATTACATGGATTAATATGAAATAAATTTAAATAGTTATTGATATTGAACTCAATTATGTGAATTCATCAATCGAAGTTGCGGTTGGCAGGAAATGTTTTGAAATGCTTAATCTAAATGAATTATTTAGTATGTTCGGTAAGATTTATATTTAAAGCCTATGAACTTACTAAGCTTCATTAAGCTTATTCATGTTGTTTAATGTTCTTTTTAGATTAGCGTGAGGTCAGAGGATGGGATCAACACATCAAGCCACACTATCCAGATTAATCTGGTAGTTTTTGTAATGTAAATTTTGGTTTATATCACATGTATACGGTTGGTTTAACAATGAAATAGATTGAAATATAGTTATGAATCTTAAATGTTTAATGGTAAGTAGATAGTAATAGTATTTGATAAATTTATGTATGGAGTTAAATAGGTAAGTATAAGTAAATGAAGTGCTGGTGATGTTATGTCATATTGAGAATGTGTTTTGGCTTGTTTTGATTGTTTGGTCGAGATATTGGTATATGATAGTGTTGTATGCAGGTCGATATGTTAAAAGGGTGAGAAAAGTGGCCTTAAAATGACCTATTTTCGTCCACACGGGCAGAGACACGGGCGTATGTCTCAGCTGTGTGTGACACACAGCCTGGCACATGGGTGTGTGATCTGGTCATGTGTCCCCTGCACTTTGAAATTTCAAAACAGAATGTCTAGGTTTTTGC
This sequence comes from Gossypium bickii, assembly GCA_025503065.1. Lineage (NCBI taxonomy): Eukaryota > Viridiplantae > Streptophyta > Magnoliopsida > Malvales > Malvaceae > Gossypium > Gossypium bickii. The sequence continues at coordinate 24,550,305 of CP106712.1, forward strand.
ACACGGCCTAGCACACGGGCGTGTGGCTTAGCTGTGTGGCACAAGTCAGAGAGTTACACAGGTAAGAACATGGGTTGGGACATGGGCTTGTGTCCCCTGTTTTAAGAAAATTTTTGACATTTTGTGAAAAATTCTTGAAATCTCTAGTCAAGTCCCGATTTACTTCTAACGCCTATCTTAGGCTTCGAGGGCCCATATAAGGGACGATATGAGTGTTTTATGAACGAGTTATGATATAAGTATTAAAGATTATGAAATGTTCGTAATTAATCCGTAAAGTTCGGTAATGCTCCAAAACCTTGTTCCGACAAAGGATATGGTTTAGGGGTGTTATAATTGGTCACTCCCGAAGCTAGCTGAAGTGTATATCCACAAGATAATTAGACTTCATGTAACACCTCATATCCGAGTCCAAAGCTGAGACCGGATACGAGACATTACTATGCTCAAATCTTCTTAAAACATGCATTTACGGGCTGTAAAATTTTATTCCGAATTAAAACTTCTCTTTCTTAGTCAAATCATACATCTCATGGGCCTACGAGGCCTTAAACACATATCTGGAAACTTTCAGAATTTAATCGGAAACTTTTCCTTAAAACAGGGGTCACACGCCCATGTGGCTTGGGACACGCCAGTGTACCCCTAAGACACGCCCATGTCTTCCAACCATGGTTGACACTGACTATATTCACACGGCCTTGACACGCCCGTGTCTTCCAACCTTGGTCAACACTGATTATAATCACACGGCCTTGACACGCCCGTGTCTTCCAACTGTGGTCGACACTAACTCTATTCACACGGCCTAGGGCACACGCCCATGTTCTGACTGTGTGTCATGCACGGTAAAAAAAATGGCGGTGGGATGAGCCCCTAGCATATTCTGACTTAAGGTACTAAGGTGTAGGGGACGCACGGCCTGGACACATGCCCGTGTGTCTACCCGTGTGGGCATTTGAAGGCTATTTACTAAGCCAATTGCCACCCTGAAATCAAGATCAATCTCATATTCAATGTACTACATCTTTCATGAGCAATACTACATGCTTCATTGATGCCAATAAACATACAAACTTAGTCAATCTTGGCCAATCACTTAGCCAAATACAAAAGAATAATAAACTTGATAGCCCATACTTTTGCCCTTTTTAAGACATATCCTCAAAATGAAATGTTTCCTATACATGCCATACTTAATATAAACATCTTGGCTATACCAAAATAGCGATTGATAGTGTGCTCCGAGCTCCGATGACGATAATCCAAGAGATTAGCTTGGCGGGACTACATGGAAAGAAAGAATAAAAGATGTAAGCATTTAGCTTAGTAAGTTTGCATATAATGCACATAGTAACATACTTGTTTCACATAAGTCATTTGGCATAAACAATGGCATCATAAATTCGGCTATTTCAGCTTACTTACTCTTACTGAATCTTACATATCTCATGATACTTACTAGTATCATGCTCGTGAGGTAAACAAGGTACTTATATCACTTGATCACATAGATCAGCATACTTTACTATAATAATCATAATCTCTAATTCATCATTCATAACATGAAAAATACTCATTTCCAACTTGATAATAGCTTTGCTTACTTAATTTTCTTGCTATCTCATTTAAACTTTACTCATTTGCCCGATGAATTTTTATGAATAACCGAGGATACTGAATCTCATCCCACATATAACTCGTTGCCAAAGCCATATCTTAGATATGATCTTACATGGGATCTCCCATCTTGGTTTCGATGCCATGTCTTGATATGGACTTACTCAAAGTCTTCATAGTGTGTTCCCTTGGGAACTTACCATTGCCATGTCTTGACATGGTCTTATTTGGTATCTTTACTCATGAATTGGTCAATGCCGAGCCTTGGCTTGGACTTACATGTTGTTACTCACCAATGCCATGCCTTGGCTTGGACTTACATGGGATCTCTATCTCATGATAGCTTTTCAATGCCAAGACTTGTCTTGGACTTACATGACATCTTTGCTTGGAGACTCACCAATGCCATGCCTTGGCTTGGGCTTACATGGGTCTTCATCTCATAATAACTCTTCAATGCCATGACCTGTCTTGGACTTACATGATAACTTTGTTGGATTGCCGATGCCATGCCTTGGCTTGGTCTTATACGGACCTTCTTATCTCATGTGGTAGATCGAGTATCCTAAGTAATTCAACTTAAATCGGGACTTTCTCATGCTTAATCTCATTAATTTCTTTGTTTAACATACCATTAAACATTCTCATGAAAGTAATGTTTATTTAAAAACATAAAAGCAATTCAATGAAAATATTCATGAAGCTTGGAAATCATACAAACTTATCTTAATGTACAAAATGTAGGTAGATATGCAATTTAGTCCTCGACTTTGTTCTTACCTCGGTTTCGGTCCGGGCTTCATTTTTCTTGATCTATAATAATAGTTTAGATCATTTAATACTTACATTGACTAAATTGACTCTTCACTCATACTTTGGTAAAATTATAATTTTGCCCCTAAACTTTATCATAATTACACTTTTGCCCCTATGCTCGTAAAATAATTTTCATACCACTTTCTTAAACTTCATGCTTAGATTATTAATAGTCTCAACTATAGCAATATCAAATTATTACTATTTCTACCATGTATGACAAATTCCATAAGATTTACAAACTAGTCCCTACTAGCATTTCTCATGAAATTCACTTAGAAAAAGATGTTTATCTAACATCAAACTCTCATAATCTTCCATAAAACATCATTTTACAAACATATCATACATGGGTAGATTTTTGAACATGCATCTTGGCTCATCTTATAGCTAAAAATAGCTAATTCATGTTACAAGGACTCCAAAAATAAGAAGAATATTAAAAACAGGGCTAAGATGAACTTACTAGCAATCTTCAAAAATTGGAGAACCCTAGCTATGGAGTCTCTCCAATTTTTGGCACAAGGAAGAAGATGAATAAGAATTTTTTTATCATCTTTTTCTCTTTTAATCATTTAATAGATAAATGACCAAAATGCCCTTCTCTTTGAAATTCCACCATTTACTAACTTATGTCCATTTTTGTCCAAAAATTACAATTTGGGAAAATTTCTATTTAAGGACTTCTAATTAATATTCTAAAGCTATTTCATACAAAAAGCTTCTAGAAACTCATTTTTTGCAACTTTTGCAATTTAGTCCTAATGGACCCTTAAATGGAAATTCCATAAAATTTCTACATGAAACTTTCATATTATCATGCAAACATCTCAAATACTATAAAAACTAATTTTACTAACTCCGATTTGTGGTCTCGCACGACTATTTCGGCTAGGCCCTAAATCAGGCTATTACAATTCTCCCCCCTTTAGGATTTTCGTCCTCGAAAATCTTACCGGCAAATAGGTTTGGGTATTGATTTCTCATGCTCTCTTCTTGTTCCCATGCAGCTTCTTATCATATGTCTTTGCCACAATACTTTCACTAGGGCAATACTTTTATTTCTTAACTGCTTGACTTCTCGAGCTAAAATCTTAATTGGTTCTTCACCATAAGTCATGTCGGAATGGATCCCTATCTCTGACGGGGTAATTACATGTGAAGGATCTGATCGGTAGTGTCTCAACATTGATATGTGAAACACATCATGTATCTTTTCTAACTCGGATGGCAAAGCCAATCGGTAAGCTACCGGCCCAACTCTCTTAGTAATCTCATATGGTCCAATGAAACGTGGACTCAACTTTCCTTTCCAGCCAAATCTGAGAACTTTTCTCCATGGTGACACTTTCAAGAAAACTTTATCCCCGACTTGATACTCTATCTCTTTTCTCTTTAAATCTGAGTAGGATTTCTGTCTGTCGGATGCAGCTTTTAAACACTCTCGTATCACTTTCACTTTCTCTTCAGCTTCTCTAACCAAATCAACTCCGTGAATTTGACTTTCTTTGAGTTCCGTCCAAAATAAAGGCGTTCTGCACTTACGCCCATATAGAGCCTCATAAGGCGCCATCTTTAAGCTCGACTGAAAGCTATTATTATAGGCAAATTCTACCAATGGGAGAAACTTTTCCCAACTGCCTTGAAATTCCAGAATACAACATCTGAGCATATCCTCGAGTATTTGAATTAACCTCTCCGACTGACCATCAGTTTGAGGATGAAAAGCTGTACTAAAGCTCAACTTTGTACCCAGGGCCTCTTGTAGCTTCTTCCAAAATCTGGATGTGAATCTTGGATCTCTATCCAATATGATTGACAAGGGAACTCTGTGAAGCCTTACTATTTCTGAAACATACAAGCTTGCTATCTTGGCGAGTGAGTAATCCACTCCTACAGGCATAAAATTGGCTGACTTCGTGAGTCTATCAACTACAACCCATATAGCATCTTTCTTTCTTGATGAAAATGGTAAACCCATATAGCATCTTTCTTTCTCGGTGAAAATGGTAAACCCGTTACAAAATCCATAGTGATACGATCCCATTTCCACTCGGGAACCAAAATGGGTTGAATAAACCCGAAAGTACTTAGTGTGCAGCCTTTACTTGCTGACAAATCAAGCATCTTGAAACGAACTCTGAAATATCTTTCTTCATTCTCGGCCACCAATACTTACATCTTGGTACTACCCGGATGTATAGATAAACACCCGTTGTATGCCTCATGCAAAATTCTCTAATAAGCTCTTCCTTTCTTGGTACACAAACTCTATCTTTAAACATCAAACGTCCATCGAAATTAATTCGAAAGTCAGATTCAATATCTGACTCGCACTGAGCTCTCTTAGCTTGCAATTCGCTATCTTCTTTCTGAGCCTCAAAGATCTCTTGGAGGAATACTGGTCTAGCTCTCACTTCAGCTAGAAGAAAACCATCATCGAACAAAGTCATCAATGAATTCATTGCCCTTAATGCAAATAGGGACTTTCTGTTTAAAGCATCGACGACCACATTCGCCTTTCCTGGATGGTAGTCAATGATCAACTCATAGTCTTTTATTAACTCTAACCATCTCCGTTGTCTTAAGTTCAAATCTTTTTGCGTTATCAAGTACTTTAAACTTTTATGATCAGTGAAAATTCGACATCTTTCACCATATAGATGGTGTCTCCATATCTTCAATGCAAAGACTATGGCAGCTAACTCTAAATCATGCGTCGGATAATTCTTCTCGTGAGGCTTCAGCTGTTTTGAGGCATAAGCAATCACTTTGCCTTCTTGCATAAGTACACAGCCCAATCCATTAAAGGATGCATCGCTGTAAATTATGAATTCTTTCCCCGTCTCGGGTTGTACTAAAACTGGAGCTTCTGTCAACAATGCTTTCAGTTTCTCAAAACTTTGTTGGCATCTTTTTGTCCATTCAAACTTCATATTTTTCTGTAACAATTTCATCATCGGGGTTGCAATCATGGAAAACCCCTTGACGAATCGTCTGTAATAGCCGGCTAAGCCTAGAAAACTTCTAATCTCAGCAATATTCCTCTAATCGTACTCCCTGATCTCGGGTTTTGAGTTCTCTCTTCTTTTTTTGTCTCAGGACAATCCTTTATGTAGTGGTCTTGGGAACCACATCTAAAACATGCATTTTCATGTGCTTGGCATTCACCCATATGACGTCTGCCACACTGTGGGTATTCAGGTCTATCCAATCGGATGTTCCTCACACTAGCAACTGAAGTCGTCTGTGCTTTATTTCCAAAATACTGCTTACTCTTGTCCTTCCTTGAAAACCCAGTGGAAGTAGCCGACCGGGTGGTAAAATCTCTTGATTTCTTGGATGGGGATTGGAATGACTTATTCCACTGTCTCTTTTTAGAGTCACGAGACTCCATTTCTAATTTTCTCTTCTCTTTTACTAGCTCTTCGGCTTTACAAGCCCTCTCTACTAGCACAACGAATTCCTTTAGTTCTAAGATAGCAACAAACAATTTGCTGCTATCATTTAGTCCATCTTCGAATCTCTTGCTCATAATGGCCTCGGTGGATACACACTCTCGAGCGTATTTACTGAGTTACACAAACTCGCACTCATAATCAGTCACCGACATCTTGCCTTGCTTCAGTTCTAGAAATTCCCTCCTTTTCTGGTCCACAAACCTTTGACTGATATACTTTTTCTTGAACTCTTCTTAAAAGAATTCCCAAGTAATCTTCTCTCTTGGTACTACCAATACCAAGGTGTTCCACCATTGATAGACAGAATCTCTTAAAAGAGAAACTAGACACTTCATGCATTCTTCAGATGTGCATGACAACTCATTAAATACCCTGATGGTATTTTCTAACCAAAATTCAGCCTTCTTTGGATCATCATCTCTTTTAGCTCGGAATTCTTCTGCCCCATGTTTCCTGATCCTATCAACTGGGGGTTTGTCTCCTCTTACTACCTCTACAACTTGAGGGGCTACAAGGATAGGTTGTGGAATAGGTGGGGGTGGAGGGGGTAGTGCATCCAGGTTCTTACGAATGAACTCCGTATACCATGTGTTGATCATATGGAGGAAGGCTTCTCTAGCCTCTTCTCCTTCTCCTTGACTTATCGTAGTGGGTCTATTCTCATTCTCGTTAGGCACCGTCCCTTCAGCAAGAGTCGGTGCGTTACTTTCTACATCATCCACCACAGCTCTTTCGGGATCTTTTTACTATATGTATAAACATAATTTAAGTCGTCAGGAGTCGTCACACTATCATTATAAAAACATTCTTTCGTATGGCATGTATAGCTACACTCGTGTTCATCCTACGTTAGTCCTAGAACTGACTAAACTATAGCTCTGGTACCACTAAATGTAACACCTCATACCTGAGTCCAAAGCTGAGACCGGATACGGGACATTACTATGCTCGAATCTTCTTAAAACATGCATTTACTTAATTTGGCATACTTGTTTCACATAAGTCATTTGGCATAAACAATGGCATCATAAATTCGGCTATTTAAGCTTACTTACTCTTATTGAATCTTACATATCTCATGATACTTACTAGTATCATGCTCGTGAGGTAAACAAGGTACCTATATCACTTGATCACATAGATCAGTATACTTTACTATGATAATCATAATCTTTAATTCATCATTCATAACATGAAAAATACTCATTTCCAACTTGATAATAGCTTTGCTTACTTAATTTTCTTGCTATCTCATTTAAACTTTACTCATTTGCCCGATGAATTTCTATGAATAACAGAGGATACTGAATCTCATCCCACATATAACTCGATGCCAAAGCCATATCTTAGATATGGTCTTACATGGGATCTCTCATCTTGGTTTCGATGCTATGTCTTGACATGGACTTACTCAAAGTCTGCCTTGTGTGTTCCCTTGGGAACTTACCATTGCCATGTCTTGACATGGTCTTATTTGGTACCTTTACCCATGAACTGGTCAATGCCGAGCCTTGGCTTGGACTTACATGTAATCTTTCTTGTTACTCACCAATGCCATGTCTTGGCTTGGACTTACATGGGATCTCTATCTCATGATAGCTTTTCAATGCCAAGACTTGTCTTGGATTTACATGACACCTTTGCTTGGAGACTCACCAATCCATGCCTTGGCTTGGGCTTACATGGGTCTTCATCTCATAATAACTCTTCAATGCCAAGACCTGTCTTGGACTTACATGATAACTTTGCTGGATTGCTGATGCCATGCCTTGGCTTGGTCTTATACGGACTTTCTTATCTCATGTGGTAGATCGAGTATCCTAAGTAATTCAACTTAAATCGGGACTTTGTCATGCATAATCTCATTAATTTCTTTGTTTAACATACCATTAAACATTCTCATGAAAGTAATGTTTATTTAACAACATAACAAGCAATTCAATGAAAATATTCATGAAGCTTGGAAATCATACAAACTTACATTAATGTACAAAATGTAGGTAGATATGCGATTTAGTCCTCGACTTTGTTCTTTCCTCGATTTTAGTCTGGGCTTCGTTTTTCTTTATCTATAATAGTAGTTTAGATCATTTAATACTTACATTGACTAAATTGACTCTTAACTCATACTTTGGCAAAAATACAATTTTGCCCCTAAACTTTATCATAATTACACTTTTACCCCTATGCTCGTAAAATAATTTTCATACCACTTTCTTAAACTTCATGCTTGGCTTATTAATAGTCTCAACTATAGCAATATCAAATTATTACTATTTCTACCATGTATGACAAATTCCATAAGATTTACAAACTAGTCCCTACTAGCATTTCTCATGAAATTCACTTAGAAAAAGATATTTATCTAACATCAAACTCTAATAATCTTCCATAAAACATCACTTTACAAACATATCATACATGGGTAGATTTTTGAACATGCATCTTACCTCATCTTATAGCTAAAAATAGCTAATTCATGTTACAAGGACTCCAAAAATACGAAGAATATTAAAAACGGGGCTAAAATGAACTTACTAGCAATCTTCAAAAATTGAAGAACCCTAGCTATGGAGTCTCTCCAATTTTCGAAACAAGGAAGAAGATGAATAAGAATTTTTTTATCATCTTTTTCTCTTTTAATCATTTAATAGATAAATGACCAAAATGCCCTTCTCTTTAAAATTCCACCATTTACTAACTCATGTCCATTTTTGTCCAAAAATTATAATTTGGGAAAATTTCTATTTAAGGACTTCTAATTAATATTCTAAAGCTATTTCATACAAAAAGCTTCTAGAAACTCATATTTTGTAACTTTTGTAATTTAGTCCTAATGGACCCTAAAATGGAAATTTCCATAAAATTTCTACATGAAACTTTCCTATTATCATGCAAACATCTCAAATACTGTAAAAACTCATTTTACTAACTCGGATTTGTGGTCTCGCAGCACTATTCTGACTAGGCCCTAAATCAGGTTGTTACACTTCATGACGTACCTGTGTCTATTATCTCGGATTGAGACCTTCGTTTTACCTCGAGATTCTGGAAGCAATTGCATGAATCATTGGGTATGAGGTTGAATCTCAGCATAGCTTTCCATCCTCAGTCTAATGGTTAGTCAGAGCGAGTTATTCAGGTGATGGAAGACATGTTGTGAGCCTATGTTATTGAATTTGAATCTGGTTGGGAACGTTATCACTAGCCAAATTTATGTATAATAATAGTTTCCATTCGAGCAATTAGATGACTCCATATGAAGCATTATATGACTGACAGTGTAGAACACCCTTATTTTGGTCAAAATTAAGTGAGAAGAAGGTAATCAGACTAGACTTGGTTTAGGAAGAAAAAAATGTGGTAAAATAGATCAGTGGCAAATTGAAAGCAACCTTAGATAGACAAAAATCTTATGTTGATCTTAAGCGAAAAGATATGTAATATGCTGTAGGTGATAATGTATTTTTAAAAGTCTCTCTGTGGAAAAAGATCTTGCATTTTGGTTGTAAGGGAAAGTTGAGTCCCAGGTATATTGGGCCTTATGAGATCACTGAGAGAGTTAAACCATTTGCATATCGTCTAGCTCTACTGTCAAAATTGCAAAAGATTCACAATGTAACACCCCTAACCCTGTCTGTCGCCGAATTAGGGTTACAGAGCATTATTGAAATAACGAAACATTAAACATACATTTCATGCATGCATTTCATACATCATTGCAAACATATTAAAATACATTAATTCACATATGTATCGTCCCTTAATCGAACCCCCGAGGCCCTAAAAATACGTTAGAAACAATTCAGGACCAAATTGGAAACATTTTGAAAGTTCAAGAAAAAGTTTGAAAATTTTGACTATAGGGGTCACATGACCGTGTGCCTCACACGTCTGAGACACACACCCATGCCTCAGGCTGTGTAACTTTCGAACTAGGGACATACAGCTGTGTCCCAGCCTGTGTCCTCACCCGTGTAACTCACTGAGTAGGGCCACACGCTAGTGTGCCAGACTGTGTAACTCTCAAAATAGCCCCACACGCCCGTGTGCTAGGCCATGTGCTAGGCCGTGTAACTAACTAACTTGTATACAAGAGAACCTATAGGAGACACACGGCTGTGTCGCCAAGCCGTGTGTCACACATGGCTCAGTCACACTCTCATGTCTTAGACCGTGTAGACCCAAAATGAACCTTAAACAACAAGTTTACTATTTCAAGCATACTTGGACACTAAGTAAACCATTTCCCAACCAAAACACCTATTCAAAGTGACATTAATCAAGCCAAAAACAGGCCAAATCAACATTCTAAATGCTTAACCAATGTATCCTAATTGATACCACAAATATATACAATTATACATCTAAATGAAACATCAATTAAAACCTTTCAATTAATCAAATCTATCATCTTATACTTAACCTGAGCATCACATACACAACATCTATTAACACATATCATATTTTTTATCAACACATTTTACCTCATTCATATATATCACATAAATTCACATGTATCATATAGGATAGCAATATACATTCAAGATCATACTTAATGATTTATATATTCAAAACATTAGTAATGACACGCAATTATATATTCAAAACATTAGTAATGACACGCAAGCCTATTACATGTCATATAATCCGAAAATAATGTTCCAAAAAATACCGAAATTTATGGATAGTGTGACTTGAGTGCCGATCCGATCGTTCAACCTTTCGAGTATCTACAAGAACAAATATTAACACAAGTAAGCTCAATGAAGCTTAGTAAGTTTGACGTATTTAAAACAATAAATCTTACCGAAGTAAATATAACAATTCAAATAATAATAAAACCATGAATGTTTCCTATCATCCACAACCTCAACCAATAAATCACAAAAAGTTCAATTCAATACTCAAATAAATATAGCAAGTCCATCAAAATCATAAAACAAGTTATCTTATCGAGATTTTCAATTCGATGAACGACTTACGAATAAGAGTACATCAACAATACAACCAAAACACACCATATGTTCTCAAGAGCCAAGCCATCCGAAATACACCAATGCTCGTAAGAGCTAATCCCTCCGAAACACACCAATACAGAGAGTATAACACGAGAGTTTGCAACAAATGCTGAACCTTGGTTTATTCGAGAAATACATATAAAAATCACTCTATAACCATAACCATCTCCACTCTAGTCCCCCATAACACACCATATCTCGACTGTACTCTATCTTTCATTCAATCCAATCTAAACATAAAATTAAATAACATTTCTCAAATAACCTTTCATTATCAACAATTGAATATATCTATTGTACCATGTTATACTATTCAAATATTCATATAGATGTTAAATTTTAAACCGTACAAACTTACCTAGACTGAATTGTAGTAATTGTAGAAGTTTAGGGACTATTTTGTAATTTTTCCTTTTTCACGGGTATCTACGAGATCATGATCTAAAATGAAAAATTTCTCAATTATCAGCTTGCATGTCACATTTCAATCCATTTTACAATTAATACCCTTTTATTTTTTAAATTTACACAATTACCCCAAACTTTTACGATTTTTACAATTTAGTCCATTAACCCAAAATTCATCAAATTAACAATTTTTCTCAAGTAAATATTCCATGCAAATATACTAGGACCTTAAAAATTCCCTAATGAACATTAAATTCACTATCAAACCCTAAAATTTTGACATTTTCACAATTTAATCCTAAAATCAAAATCTAACAAAAATCACTTTACAAAATCATCAAACAACACAATCAAAGCTTAAAATACATGGTATTCATCGAAAACATTCAAGATTCATCAATTGTAACTTATAAATTTTCTAAAAAATTCAAAAACAAAGGTATAACCTAGCTGGACCTAGTTGCAACGATCTCAAAAACATAAAAATTACAAGAAATATAATAAAAATGGACTTACATGCTAGAGTTAACAATGGCCAAACCTCCAAGTTGAGTTCCTATGGTGTTTCGGCAAGATGAATTGAAAAGATGAAGAAGAAATGTCTTTTCCTTCATTTAATTTTGTTTTGATTTTATAAAATTTGCCATTTTGCCATTAAAACATGCAATATTTTATAATTTTAATACATAATGCTGTCCAATATCAATAACAAGGAATATATACTAAATTGGTCCTTTCTAATTTAATAATTAAGCCCTTAAAACACCAAAATGCTATAATTACTACATTTTGCACTTTTTTCAATTTAGTCCTTTTTTCTTTAATTAACTATCTAAATGTTAAAATTTCTGAACCAAATTTCAATACAACTCTAATGACTATAAATATTCTAAAAATAATATTTACAAGTTGACACCATGGAAATTTGTAGTCCCAAAACCACTATTTCGTCACCACTGAAAATCGGTTTGTTACACGCAATGTGTTCCATGTATCTATGCTCTGACAATATCGGTCTGATCCATCTCATATTATACCAGTAGAAGTAATTCAAGTTTAGTCTGATCTGTCATATAAAGAAGAACCAGTAGAGCTTTTAGCTCGAGAAATAAAAGAGTTGAGAAATAAGTGCGTGTAATTGGTAAAAGTTCTGTGACGAAGTCATTGCGTGAAAGAAGTGATGTAACACCCCTTACCCGAAACCCTTGCCGGAGTCGGGTACGTGGCATTACTAGACTTGACCATTAACTCGGGAAGTAAAATTTTTAAAGCTGTCCAACTGCGTCACACTGACTAAATCGACCATAACTCAAGTTACAAAACTCGAAATTTAGATCCGTAAATTTTCCTTGAAACTAGACTCATATAACTATTCACCATAATTTTTCCAGAATTTTTCATGTAGCAAATTAGTACAGTTTATTCATCAAAGTTATCCTTATTACACTTCTTGACAATTCTAACCTGTCCCTACAAAAATGCAGTTATCTCATTGCAAAAATTTCCTATGATGTTCTTGTTTATACCAATGAAAAATAGATTCATTAAGGGTTCTACACATATAAACCATGCTTCTTAATTATTTTTGTACAATTTATGGCAATTTTTCCAAAACAGAACAGTGACTCAAGAATTCATTCAGAGCAGGTCTCACTAAAACTGAATTATCTCATAATATATAAATCTTTTGCCTACTCTGTTTCTTTCATGTAAAAATAGACACAATAAGGTTTAATTCCATATCTCATTCACCTTTTAATTCAATATACCCTATTTTTGGTGATTTTTCAAACTCACATCACTGCTGTTACTACAAGCTGTTTTGTTACATTTTATGAAGGACTAGCTTCTAACCGAACCTACCTACATTCCTAATTCAAGGATTCATTTCGTATATAAACATTTCCGTAACAAAATGATTAAACTTTGATTAAGAAAGCATAAACCTTGCCATCATGAACCAACATACACATCAAAAACACAACAACGTACTTAACTAGAAATTTAGCCATATTCGCATGGCCATTATATACATGAACCGTGAAATTTTTATCGAACAAAAACCAAGCCTTTTTCCTATACATGCCTTTGTTTAAAACCAAAATGAAAGAGTACCAAAATATAGATTGATAGTGTTGGCGACTTCCTTGACGATCCGTCTTGAGCCCGTAGCGTAACCCAAAATCTATAAAACAGAGGAAATATTTCACATAATTAAACTTACTAGCTTAGTAAGTCCTAAATTTATAATAGCATAACATTTAAATTAATCAACTTATGACATTTTCCACAAACATTTAATTATGATAATTTATCTACATAAAGCCAAATCTTATTAGTACATTAACCAAGAAATTATACTTGATTCCATAAACTCAGTATTACTTATGTCGACTTAATATATTTTACAAGTATCACATACCCCAAGTTGTGTAACCATAGCATTCATATCAACCACACTACCATATTAAAATTTCTTGTATTCCAAGCATTTATACATGCAAACCGAATTTCCATAGTAGTAGTAGGCATAACATACCTTACATACTTACCTGAACCGTATACTCAATCGAGTTAGCTTTAAATTGTCTTGAGTTAAGATTCAACTTCTCTTTTGTAAAATACATCACCAGGATGAAGCCTGCTAGGCGTAAAAGCCTGAAAGGTAACACCGGCACAAGGCCTGCTAGGCGTAAAAGCCTGAAAAGTAACACCGGCACAAGGCCTGCTAGGCATAAAGCCCGATAATTAACACCGGCACAAGGCACGCTAGGCATAAGCCCGATTATGTCACCGCACACGAGGCTCGCTGGGCTCAAAGCCCGAAGGTCGAATGGTTTTACATGCTTTTCACATTTCATTATCACATATCGAATCATATGTATTTATTCACATTGCATTAAAATATTGAAAACCAATCCAATCCATAACCATCACATTCGGCCAACTCATGATTTTACACCAAACTTATATAAATTTTATCATTCATTAGATTTATAAATAGCCCTTAAACATAAGGTAGCTCAGGATCTTACTTATTCACCTTGCATTAGCCAAAATAAATTCACTTCAATACTATACATTCACATTCGGCTATATCATGAATTTATATCTAATTTTCCACAATTCATCATTCACTAAATTCATAATTAATTTATTGACATATTTTAACTAAAGGACTTACCTCGGTTGTCGATAGTCCGTGCGAATCGGCTATTCGAGAACCTTCGTCTTTCCCTGTCTAATTCCGTTTTTCTTTGCTCTTGATCTAAAACACATTAAAATTTAGCTCATTTAATTTCTTTTCATCTCAATTTAGTCCCAAGACACACAAATGGGCAATTTACAATTTTGCCCCTAATGTTTTCCATTTTTTACAATTTGGTCCAATTTTACACAAAACTCAAATTATGCAAAATTTCCTAACACTATGGCTAGGCCGAACCTTCCCCATAGCCATAGGTGTCCATGCATTTCATCTATTTGACATTTTAACCCTTCACAATTTTATTCTTTTCAATTTAGCCCTATAAACTCAAAATCACCAAAAACTCCAATACAAAACTTGTAAATCCTTAACATACATTCAATTTAAAACCATCAAACATCAAAACTACCCAAGCATGTCAATGGCCGAATCTTATATACATAGTATTTTCAAAAATTTAAACATGGGTTGTATAGGATTTAAAGCAAACATTCCAAAAATGCAAAAATTTTCAAAAACTAAACAAAACACATACCTTTAATTGAGCCCCAAACTGCCGAAATTCAAGCTCTAAAAATGGAGTTTCTAGCTCCTATATTTGGCCAAGGAAGAAGAACAAAGTGAAGTTCTCTTTCTTCCCACTTAACCTTTTTATTTTATGTTAAAACAAACATATATATTATTAACATTATTTTAACACATTAATATAACTATATACTAGACTAAATTAACATATAATTTGGACTTATAAAGGCCCATTGCCGTCCCTTAATAAGGTTAATGGGCTAATTGCCCTTTTGGTACACCCACTTAAAAAGCCACACTCAAATTAGTACCTTTCACTTTAGCATGAAACTTTCGCGTTTTCTCGATTAAATCCTTTTTATCAAATTGAGCACTTAAACGATTAAATTTTTATACTGAAACTTTCACACTCACTAAATCACATATAATAAACACAAAATAAAATATTAAAATATTTATCGAAGCTCGGATTCGTGGTCCCGAAACCACCGTTTCGATTAGGGTCAAAATTGGTGCATTACAACTCTCCCCTTTAGGATTTTCGTCCCAGAAAATCTTACCGTTAAATAAGTTCGGATATTGTTGCCTTATCGACTCTTGAGTCTCCCACGTAGCCTCTTCAACTCGTGTGACGCGATTCATAGAATCTTTACTAATGGAACTCTTTTATTTCTTAACTCTTTCGTTTCCCGAGCTAAGATACAAATCGGTTCTTCATCATAGGTCAAATCGAGTCGAATTTCAATCTCGACGGGGTAATCACATGAGACGGATCCGATCTGTATCTGCGAAGCATCGAAACGTGAAATACATTGTGTATCCTTTCTAATTCAAGGGCGATTTCAATCGATAAGCAACAGGCCCTATTCGCTCGATGATTTCATATGGTCCAATAAATCTCGGACTCAACTTGCCTTTTCGGCCAAATCGAGTATTTTCTTCCACGGAGAAACCTTTAAGAACACCCGATCTCGGGCACGAAATTCAATATCCTTACGCTTCAAATCGGCATAGGACTTGGCGATCCGGCGACTTTCAAGTTATTTCTAATAAGTACCACCTTACATTACGTTTCTTTAATCCAATCAATCCGTGTATCTTGTTTTGTTTGAGTTCGGTCAATATACAACGGTGTGCGACATTTTCGACCATATAAGGCTTCATAAGGCGCCATTTTTATGCTAGATTGGAAACTATTATTGTAAGCAAATTCAATCAAAGGTAGGTATCGTTCCCACGTACCTTCAAACTCGAAGAACGCAACACCTCGACATGTCCTCAAGTATCAAAATAGTTAGCTCGGTGACCGATACATTTTGCGGATGGAAGGTCAGTACTAAAATAAAGTTTAGTACCTAAAGCATCTTGCAATTTCTTCCAAAACCGCGATGTGAATCTTAGGTCCCTATCAGAAACAATGGAACTCGGCACACCGTGCAACCTTACAATCTGCGACACATACAATTCGGCAAGTTTATCAAGTGAATAATCGGTACGTACCGGCACAAAATGAGCTGATTTAGTCAGTCTATCAACGATAACCCATACGGCATCTTTCTTACTCGGTGTCATAGGAAGACCGGATACAAAATCCATTGTAATTCTATCCCATTTCCATTCGGGTATCATGATTGGTTGAAGTAATCCGGACGGTACTTGATGCTCGGCTTTCACTTGTTGATGAGTTAAGCACTTGGAAACAAATTCGGATATATCCCGTTTCATGCCAGGCCACCAATAGAACTATTTCAAATCGTTATACATTTTTGTGCTACCCGGGTGTATCGACATTCGACCATTATAGGCCTCCCTCAGAATCATCTGTATCAAATCTGAGTTCTTATGAATACACAATCGACTTTTGTAACTCAAACAATCATTTGCATCAATCAAAAATCGATTCTATACCATTTTCACAATGAATCCGAATAGAAATCAACTTTTCGTCAACTTTCTGTGCATCACAAATCTGCTGAATGAACATCGACCTTGCTTGTAATTCAGCTATGATCGAACCATCATCAGATATAGCCACCCGTGCGTTCAATGCACGAAGAGCAAATAATGATTTTCGGCTTAACGCATCTGCAACAACATTAGCTTTCCCCGGATGGTAGTCAATAACTAATTCATAGTCTTTCAAAGAATTCTAACCATCTACGTTGTCTCAAGTTCAAGTCTTTCTGAGTCATCAAATACTTCAAACTTTTGTGATCTGAATAAATATGACATTTTTCGCCAAATAAGTAGTGACGCCAAATTTTTAGTGCGAACACAATGGCTGCTAACTCCAAATCATGAGTTGGATAATTTTTCTCATCCGGCTTCAATTGTCTCGAAGCGTAGGCTATCACCTTGCCTTCTTGCATTAAAACACAACCCAATCCATTCAAGGAAGCATCGCTAAAAATAATAAATTCTTTACCCGATTCAGCCGAGTTAACACTTGGGGCTTCCGTCAAAGGGCTTTCAAGCGCTCGAAACTTTTCTGACACTTCTCTGACCACTCAAACTTGACATCTTTCTGTAGTAGTTTCGTCAAAGGTGTAGCTATTACAGAAAAACCTTTTACAAATCGTCTATAATATCCCGCAAGGCCTAGGAAACTTGGATCTCGTAAAACATTCTTTGGTGGTCTCCAATCAAGTATAGTATTTATTAATTTGTTTGGATCCACCCGAATACCTGACACTGAAACAACATGACCCAAGAAGCCGACCTCATTCATCCAGAACTCACACTTACTGAACTTTGCATACAATCGTTGATCTCTCAAAGTTTGTAGTACTAATCTCAAATGCTCAGCATGTTCCGTTTCACTTTTGGAATAGATCAATATATCATCAATAAACACTACTACAAACTGATCCAAAAAGCGTCCGGAGACCCTGGTTCATTAGATCCATAAAAACAGCAGGTGCATTAGTGAGTCCAAAAGGTATAACCAAAAACTCATAATGTCCGTACCTCGTGCGAAATGCAGTCTTTGGCACATCTAAATCTCTGACTCGTAATTGATAATAGCCCGATCTCAAATCTATTTTTGAAAACACTGAAGCCCCCTTCAACTGATCAAATAAATCATCAATCCGAGGTAACGGGTACTTATTCTTTATAGTTACCTTATTTAGTTGCCGGTAGTCGATACACATTCGCATAGTCCCATCTTTCTTTTTCACAAATAACACCGGTGCACCTCAAAGAGAGAAACTCGGTCGTGCAAAACCCCTATCTGTCAACTCTTGCAACTGCGCTTTCAATTCTTTTAATTCAGTAGGTGCCATTTGGTACGGAGCTATCGAAATCGGAGTCGTACCCGGCACCAACTCAATGCCGAACTCAATCTCTCGCATAGGGGGTAAACCCGGTAGTTCCTCGAAACACATCGGGTATTCACACACAAGCCGATCTGATTCAATTTGTTTCTCAGACATTTTATTATCCAGTACATAGGCCAAATAAGCTTCACACCCTTTTCTCACATACTTTCGGGCTAACATTGAAGATATTGCTGTAGGCAACCCATTTATGTCACAGGATTTAATTCTGATGGTCTCACCGTTTCGACATTTCAAATCAATAAGCTTTCTTTTACAATCCACTACTTTCTCGTGCGAAGTTAACCAATCCATACCTAAGATTATATCAAATTCGTCAAAGGGCAACAACATTAAATCAGCTGGGAAGCAATAATCTCGAATCATCAACGGGCAACCTCTACACACTTTATTAACAAGCACACATCTACCCAAACGGTTGGACACACGAATCACAAACTCGGTAGACTCAACTAACGAGTCTTGCCGAATTTTAAAGTTTCACACACATAAGAATGAGTCGAACCAGGGATCAATTAGTGCAATCACGGTAGTATCATAAAGAGTAAAAATACCGTAATGGCGTCGGGGAGGAAGCATCCTCTCTAGCTCGCGCGAGCATATGCTCTAGCCGGAGCTCTAGCCTCGAATCGATCGTGGTGTTCTTCGTTCCTTTCGACTACCACCTACATTGCACGAATATGCGGGTGGTCTACCTCGCATTGACACGTTGCTCGGCTTAGTGTTCTGGGTCGTATTCTCCTTTCGGCTAACCGGACACTCTCTAATAAAATGGTCCGATGATCCACATTTATAGCAAGACCGATCATGAAATCTACAACTCCTGAGTGCCATTTCCCACAGTGGCTTGCACTCAACTCTATTTTGTGGAACATTACCAACACTCAAGCTATCGAGGTAGCTCGGGAGCTCATAGGAGGTCGATCCGTCTAGGTGGATCTGTATTAGCTTTCACTCAGGTGTAGTTGTCTCTGGGCTTCTTGGTCGTGGAATGAAAGACTTTACCCAAGATCTTTTACGAATGTCTCTAGCTTGAGTCTCGACCTTTCTTTTCTCTTTCCCGAGCTCTTGACTTTGCAAGCTCTTTCAACTAAAGTCACAAACTCTTGAATTTCAAGAATGCCAACAAACATCTTTATATCTTCATTCAGCCATCTTCAAATCTTTTACACATAATAGCTTGGAAGAAACACACTCTCTAGCATATCTGCTTGAGTCGACAAATTTTCGTTCATATTCCGTCACGGTCATTCGTCCTTGTTTCACTCAAGGAATTCTTTTCGTTTTTGATCAATGAATCTTTGGTGATATATTTCTTGCGAATTCATTCGGAAGAAATCCCATGTCACTTTTTCTTTCGGAACCACGATACTAGTGTGTTCCACCACGGTGATATCTGATGTCCTCATTAAGGATATAGCACATTTCGAGGCATTCATCCGGAGTACAAGATAGCTCATCAAGTACCAGTATAGTGTTATCAAGCCACATTTGGCTCTCTCTCATCATCATCATCATTGGCTTTAAATTCTTCAGCCCCAAATTTTCGGATTTTATCAACTGGGGGCCTACTAGATCTCATCGGATCTATCATCGGGGGTGCTGAAGGAATCGGAGCTGGATTATTCGGGGGTGGAGGTTGGTGTACATTCGGGTTATTCTGAATAAATTGGGCAAACCACTCATTCATCATCTGATAAAAGGCTTGTTTAGTCTCTCCTTCGTGGCCACCCGAAACAGGTCGAGAGTCTATCGGTGCTGATCCGTGGGCACGGTCAGGCGCTACGCTCTCCCCATCATCAGCTACGGCTCTTTCAGGATCAGTGTCCATTTACTATATAAAACAAAGTTCAGGCTGTCAGAAGTCACCACACTATCAACATATAATAAAGGCATGTATAACTAGACTCACACGCGCTACGGTAGTCCTAGAATCGACTAAACCGTAAGCTCTGATACCAATCAAATGTAACACCCCTTACCCGAAACCCTTGCCGGAGTCGGGTACGTGGCATTACTAGACTTGACCATTAACTCGGGAAGTAAAATTTTTAAAGCTGTCCAACTGCGTCACGCTGACTAAATCGACCATAACTCGAGTTACAAAACTCGAAATTTATATCCTTAAATTTTTCTTGAAACTAGACTCATATAACTATTCACCATAATTTTTCCAGAATTTTTCATGTAGCCAATTAGTACATTTTATTCATCAAAGTTACCCTTATTACACTGCTTGACAATTCTGACCTGTCCCTACAAAAATGCAGTTATCTCATTGCACAAATTTCCTATGATGTTCTTGTTTATACCAATGAAAAATAGATTCATTAAGGGTTCCACACATATAAACCATGCTTCTTAATTATTTTTGTACAATTTATGGAAATTTTTCCAAAACAGAACAGTGACTCACGAATTCATTCAGAGCAGGTCTCACTAAAACTGAATTATCTCATAATATATAAATCTTTTGCCTACTCTGTTTCTTTCATGTAAAAATAGACACAATATGGTTTAATTCCATATCTCATTCACCTTTTAATTCAATATACCCTATTTTTGGTGATTTTTCTAACTCACATCACTGCTGTTACTACAAGCTGTTTTGTTGCATTTTATGAAGGACTAGCTTCTAACCGAACCTACCTACATTCCTAATTCAAGGATTCATTTCGTATATAAACATTTCCTTAACAAAATGATTAAACTTTGATTAAGAAAGCATAAACCTTGCCATCATGAACCAACATACACATCAAAAACACAACAACGTACTTAACTAGAAATTTAGCCATATTCGCATGGCCATTATATACATGAACCGTGAAATTTTTATCGAACAAAAACCAAGCCTTTTTCCTATACATGCCTTTGTTTAAAACCAAAATGAAAGAGTACCAAAATATAGATTGATAGTGTTGGCGACTTCCTTGACGATCCGTCTTGAGCCCGTAGCGTAACCCAAAATCTATAAAACAGAGGAAATATTTCACATAATTAAGCTTACTAGCTTAGTAAGTCCTAAATTTATAATAGCATAACATTTAAATTAATCAACTTATGACATTTTCCACAAACATTTAATTATGATAATTTATCTACATAAAGCCAAATCTTATTAGTACATTAACCGAAGAAATTATACTTCAATTCCATAAACTCAGTATTACTTAACAATAATGACTTAATATATTTTACAAGTATCACATACCCCAAGTTGTGTGTAACTATAGCATTCATATCAACCACACTACCATATTAAAATTTCTTGTATTCCAAGCATTTATACATGCAAACCGAATTTCCATAGTAGTAGTAGGCATAACATACCTTACATACTTACCTGAACCGTATACTCAATCGGTTAGCTTTAAATTGTCTTGAGTTAAGATTCAACTTCTCTTTTAAAAATACATCACCGCATGAAGCCTGCTAGGCGTAAAAGCCTGAAAGGTAACACCGGCACAAGGCCTGCTAGGCGTAAAAGCCTGAAAAGTAACACCGGCACAAGGCCTGCTAGGCATAAAGCCCGATAATTAACACCGGCACAAGGCCTGCTAGGCATAAGCCCGATTATGTCACCGGCACGAGGCCTGCTAGGCTCAAAGCCCGAAGGTCAGAATGGTTTTACATGCTTTTCACATTTCATTATCACATATCGAATCATATGTATTTATTCACATTGCATTAAAATATTGAAAACCAATCCAATCCATAACCATCACATTCGGCCAACTCATGATTTTACACCAAACTTATATAAATTTTATCATTCATTAGATTTATAAATAGCCCTTAAACATAAGGTAGCTCAGGATCTTACTTATTCACCTTGCATTAGCCAAAATAAATTCACTTCAATACTATACATTCACATTCGGCTATATCATGAATTTATACTGTAATTTTCCACAATTCATCATTCACTAAATTCATAATTAATTTATTGACATATTTTAACTAAAGGACTTACCTCGGTTGTCGATAGTCCGTGCGAATCGGCTATTCGAGAACCTTCGTCTTTCCCCTGGTCTAATTCCGTTTTCTTTGCTCTTGATCTAAAACACATTAAAATTTAGCTCATTTAATTTCTTTTCATCTCAATTTAGTCCCAAGACACACAAATGGGCAATTTACAATTTTGCCCCTAATGTTTTCCATTTTTTACAATTTGGTCCAATTTTACACAAAACTCAAATTATGCAAAATTTCCTAACACTATGGCTAGGCCGAACCTTCCCCATAGCCATAGGTGTCCATGCATTTCATCTATTTGACATTTTAACCCTTCACAATTTTATTCTTTTCAATTTAGCCCTATAAACTCAAAATCACCAAAAACTCCAATACAAAACTTGTAAATCCTTAACATACATTCAATTTAAAACCATCAAACATCAAAACTACCCAAGCATGTCAATGGACGAATCTTATATACATAGTATTTTCAAAAATTTAAACATGGGTTGTATAGGATTTAAAGCAAACATTCCAAAAATGCAAAAAATTTCAAAACTAAACAAAACACATACCTTTAATTGAGCCCCAAACTGCTAAATTCAAAGCTCTAAAAATGGAGTTTCTAGCTCCTATATTCGACCAAGGAAGAAGAACAAAGTGAAGTTCTCTTTCTTCCCACTTAACCTTTTATTTTATGTTAAAACAAACATATATATTATTAACATTATTTTAACACATTAATATAACTATATACTAGACTAAATTAACATATAATTTGGACTTATAAAGGCCCACTGCCGTCCCTTAATAAGGTTAATGGGCTAATTGCCCTTTTGGTACACCCACTTAAAAAGCCACACTCAAATTAGTACCTTTCACTTTAGCATGAAACTTTCGCGTTTTCTCGATTAATCCTTTTTATCAAATTGAGCACTTAAACGATTAAATTTTTATACGAAACTTTCACACTCACTAAATCACATATAATAAACACAAAATAAAATATTAAAATATTTATCAGGCTCGGATTCGTGGTCCCGAAACCACCGTCCCGATTAGGGTCAAAATTGGTCTGTTACAAGTGACCTAGTAACCAAAAGAGATAATGAGATCTCAGTATCCCCACCTCTTTCCAGGTAAATTTCAGGGAAGAAATTTCTTAAGGGGGAGAATTGTAATTACCCAGTTTCTAGTAGTGCTGAAAAACATGATTTTGGAACCCCATTTTCGTAAATGAAACTCATTTCTGTAAACTAAGTCCATAAATATTAAATAGGAATATTTACGGGGTTAGTATAGAAATATATTAAAATTTGGATTAGAAATTGGTTAATTAAGGCTCAGGGACTAAATCGTAAAATTTTAAATCCTAAACCCTAAACCCTACAGATTTTTAATTAGGAAAAGGATTGGGGACTTAAATAGAAATTATCCAAAGTAATAATATGGCTAATAGACCAATTTTAAATGGATGATAGTGGGATGTGATGTTGAATGTTATTAGATTAGACTAATTAAAGATTAATGGTTAATTAATCATGATTAATTAAATTAATTAATTATAATTATAATTGATCTAAGTATATATTTGAAATGTTAGTGGAAAAATATAATTAATTATATATATGATTATCATCTTTAACCTTTCATGTCGTCCTCCATTAGAAAGAAAGCTTTAACCTAGTTTGAACATTCGACTATTCAATTTAAGTAAGTCCCTAACTATTTTCTTTAGAAATTGAACCATAAGTGTAACACCCTTTACCTGTAACTATTTTCTTTAGAAATTGAACCATAAGTGTAACACCCCTTACCCGTAACCGACACCAGTACAGGGTACAAGGCGTTACCATACTAAAACACATACTAGCATACATTTCCAAGTCATAAAGGTTCGTTCAAATTTAAAACTTTTCAAACTTTGTCTTCAAATACTTAATATGAGCCTACGAGGCCCAAAACACACTTTAGAAACGGTTTGGGATCAAACCAAGTTCTTTAGAAAACTTTGGAAAATGTCACTAAAAACAAGGGCACACGCCCGTGTGGAAGGGTGACATGCCCGTGTGATCTAATAACATGGCCATGCTGAAGGACCGTGTAACTCACATGGCCCAAGCATATAGGGACACTCCCGTGGCTCGCGCCGGTATGAATTTGTTTCTTACTTCGAACCTACAGTGGTTTTCACACGGCTTGGCACACGCCCGTGTCCCCTACACGGCCATGACACTTCTGTGTCTCGGCCCGTGTGCAAAAACATTGACGTTCTGTTTCTGACATCATCATTCATTTAGGGTTACAGGGCCAAGGCACACGCCCGTGTGCTAGGTCGTGTGGCAAATTTAATTTCGCATTTAAGCTGCAGACTTCACACGGCTTGGGCACATGCCCACGTCCTATAGCTGTGTCTTCCGCACGGTTGAGACACACGGCCGTGCCTCAGCCTGTGTGGTTACTACTGGGCATTCTATTTTACCAAATTAAGGTGCAGGGAGACACACGACCGAACTACATGCCCATGGGGCAGACCATGTGTCACACACGGCTTAGACGCATGCCCATGTGTCTACCCGTGTGGACAATAACAAGGCTATTTACCAAGTCTTTTTTGCCACCCTTACTTGCACAAAAATAAGCCACATTAAGTAGCACCAATCCACACATAAACATCTGACCAAATTAGCCACAACCAAGACATACACACATCAAGGCCACTGCACTCCATTCACATGCAAAACTTATCACATAATCCACACATAAACATTTGACCAAATCAGCCACAACCGAGACATACACACATCAAGGCCACTACACTCCATTCATATGCAAAACTTATCACATACTTTATCGATTCAATCATGCAATTTGCTCACTCTTGAAAAACATCTTCATTTGCATAAAACAATGACAAATATTAGCCATCATCCATGGCTTTATACAAAATGAATCAATCTTCAAAATAAGCCAACATCGTTGGCCATAACAATATGACACTTGACAAAAGACCAAGTCCCTATACATGCCATACTCAAAATAATAAATCTAAGTATACCAAATGTTTAGGTTGATAGTGTGATCGAGCCTCCGACGTCCTTTAATTCCTGAGCTAGCTTGGCGGCACTATAAGAAAATGGAAAGGAAAGGGAGTAAGCACAAAGCTTAGTAAGTCGCATGTAAATAATTAACAACAATTACCATGCATTATCATACTCATAGCATATTATAAACTTGCACAAAATTCTCGAATGGTTAAAGGCATAACTTACTCATTTTCACACTTACTAATCATACAACATAATTCGAGCTCATTTCTCATGAATTTCATGTAGGTACCTGTATCACTTACAACATAGTTGTAACTTTTCCCACTTTTGACACAAGCTCTAAATTACCCGTTGAACCAGTTGTAATACCAAAGGATACCCGACAAGCCTCACACAAGAGGGTAAAATGCCGATGCCATGTCCTAGACATGGTCTTACACTGGCTCACATGTCGAGGCCGATGCCATGTCCCCGACATGGTCTTACACTCGCACACACATATCAACGCCGATGCCATGTCCTAGACATGGTCTTACACTAGCACACATATCACTCAAATGCCATGGCATGGATATCCAATCTATTCCTAAGGTTCAACCGGGAGTTTTGACTACATTAAGTCTCATCATGCATATTCGCAGCCATAATCAAATTTTTTATGCAATATCAATTGTTTATTGCATCATAACAATAGAGTTGTATTATTTACGTATAACTTACCTCTGTATACAAAAAATGGGCGACTAGATTAAATTAGTCTATTAGCTTGGTTTTCCCCCGGTCTAGGTTCGGACTCCGTTTTTCTTAACCTATAATGACAAATTCACTTTTTTAATCACTACATAATTCAATACATTCCAAAATTCTTACTTTGGCAAAACTACCGTTCTGCCCTTAAACTTTCACATAATTATGATTTTGCCCCGAGGCTCGTAAAATGATTTTAATCAAATTTCCTCGTTAACCAAGCCTAGCTAAATCTACTTTAAGTTTATAGCAACTCACAAATCCAATTATTTCACACATTTATTACCTATTTTACAACCTTTACAAAAAGGTCTATTTTAGGTGTTTTCATGGAAACCCCTTTCACAAAAGTTGTTTATTTAACAACCAAGATTCATTTTCTTCCATAAATATTCAGCAAAAATTACTAATGCTCTCATGGAAAAGCCCTCGACTTTCAACCATAGTGCAAAATAGTCCCCTCATTAGCTAGATTAAGCTACAAGGGTTCCAAAAACAAAAAAAATGACCATCCAAAAACACAAGTTTGCTGAAAATTTTGGTAGTAGGGAGGAAGATGAAAAGATGATATCTTTTTCTCTTTATTTTATTTTATTTCATGAATTAAGTCACCTAATGCCACCAGCTTTAACCAATTTTCATTTTTTTGTCCCCTATGGCTGGCAATCACTCTTTTAAGGGCCTATTTGCACATTAAAGACCTCCAATTTAAGATTCAATAGCTATTTAACACCTTTAGCTTGTAGAACAAAACTTTCGCACTTTATGCTATTTAGTCTTTTGTCAAAATTAAGCAAGTAATCACTAAAATTAATTCACTAAAATTTTCATGCACTCATATAATCATGCTATAAGACATAAAATAATATTAAAAATAATTTCTTCGGCCTCAGATTAGTGGTTCTAAAACCACTGTTCCGACTAGCCCCAAAATCGGGCTGTTACAATAAGAGCTTGATTTAGCTAGCCCATGTATCAATTTGTTCAATTAGTGAAATTTTGATAAGTTTTCATTATAGATAATTGGATGAATTAGGTGTGAAATTTATTGAAGTTAAGCTTAGATTATGAAAAGGACTAACTTGTAAAGTTTAACAAACTTGATTGTAAGCTTGATTACATTAGGGACCAAATATAATAAAATGAAAAACTTGTTATGAAATTATGGTAAGAATAGAAAGCATAAGGTCTCTAATGAGTAAATTTGAAATCAGATTTTAATCCAAAGCTCTATATTGAAAGTTATGGTTGTCCCGAGTTTAGGAACTAAATTGAATAAATTAAAAAATATGATTGACTTTGTATTTGAATCTTAATTGAATGAAAATTAATTTCTATAAATTTTGAGTTATTATTCATAGATAAAGACAGCGTCGGGCTGTCGAAAGGGAAAGGAAGTGAGTGCCAACGTCGAGTGGCGCGAAGTTTTGGTTTGTATTTCTACGATTCAGGATCAATTTAATTGTTACATATTTGTAATATTTTTCATAAATGACATTGAGGTGAGTTGACAATGGTTATTTAAATGGAATTGCTATGTTTGAGATCGAATATCAAGATAATGGACTAAATTGAATAAAATAAAAATTGCATGAATTACTTGATAGATGTGATCTGATATGGAATTGGGTTAAAACATGTTATATGATATGTTGAAATAGTAAAATTGATGATGAACTGAGAAAGATAGAATGTGAATTGAGCTATATGATGAAATTGGGAAATTGGTTACCCTATTAACTGTTCGGGTAGAGTTGAATATAGTTGGCATGCTATAGGATAGATTGAGTACTAGTTATTTTGATTATATGTCGATGAGCATTGGGCGCATTTTTCTTCAAATGTTCTGATGAGTGTTGGGCACAACTATTACTTCAATTGTACCAATGAGCGATGGGCGTAATCTCTTTACTTTGGATGTTCTAATGAGGCACTGGGTGCCAAATTGGTGTGTTGGTTGGGATTCGTGTATCTGTTCAAGACTGAGTCAAGTTAATAGGGGATATAAATGATGAATTGCTCAAATGATTCTTGAAATGAATTAATTTTATGAAATTGTACTACAGGTACATAAATACAATATATGATTATCGAAAGCATATGAAAGGCAGTGCAAATCAGTTAAATGAGCCTAAGGGCCGATATGGAAAGATAACGAATGAATTGATTCCATTCAAAAATGAAAAGCGAATATGATTAGATATGTTAAATTGAATACAAATGCAAATATTAATGATATTGGTATGATATGTTCATCTAACTTGTGAATTGAGGCAATGTATAGTTAATCCATTTGATGTAATTGATGCACTTGTGGTATACACATGTTGATATGTTGATTAAGGATTAGCATGAATTTTATATGAATTGATTGATATTAGAATTTGGAATTGAATGTATTCAATTGATTGAAAGTTGTATTATGTTGACTTGAACCATGGAACTACGATTGAGCTTTATCACTCAACATACAGTTTGTTTTCTCCGTGCGCAGGTATAGGTGAATATCGAGAGTATAGAAGTGATTCTTGCACCCAGGAAGCAATTGTTGACTCATCAATGTTTGTATAGTCCTCTTTTTCCCAGTATATAACATGTATCTAGGGTTTGAACCAATTTTGCACCTTAAACATTCGTTTGGAAAGTTCATTGGGTAATGTTAACTTGAAGTACCATTTTGGCATATTTTGGTGTGAATGTATTTGGTATGTCATTGAATTTGATGAAATTGAAATGTTTAAGTATTATTTCAGGTGATCCAAACTTGTACCAAAATGGACCTTTTGGAAATAGAGATTTAAGTCATGACGACATACTCTCAACGTCGCGATGTGACCTAGTCAGTGAATTGCATCGTGACGAGAACCCCTTGTAGTTGCAACGTCAACTCGATACTTTGCAATCTTTACTATGTTGTCCTATTTTAATCTCAGGTTAGCAAAAGAGCTTTTGTAAGCTCATATAAGACTCGAAATTGATCACATATTGTATTATACATATGTGTTACTCATCTTGGGATGTTTAATTGTATTAAATAGAATATAATTGATCGTAGTTGCTCGGACCCAACGATCAGGTCGGGTATTGAGGTGTTACAGAGCTAAACCGAATTATGATGGATGCTTCAAAAAGCCCTAAAAGCCCAATCAAAACAAACCGATATCACCCTTACATGTAACTAACTTCATGGTATATTATAGTATATACAATTAGCATTATATAATTAAGGTATATTTGTAATGATGTGTAACCCTATATAGTATATACAACTATGTTATTATTATGTGCATTTTTATATTAATGATATGTAACTTTAAACCCTAAATGTACAACTAACCTTATGGTATATGAATTTGGACCTGATTAGACTCTCCATTAGGCCACTTAGGGCCCAATGAGTGGCATAATTGGGTAGGAACCCTTACTTGCCTATATATAATACTCCAAAATTGGCCTAGATATTACGGTTGGATCCCAAAGGTTATACTATGTACTCGAAAACTAGATTATTCACTTTCCAAATCATTGCTTATATATATATATATTTTTTTTTTGCAGAAACTCATTTCTAATTATTTATTAGAAAACTTAACTATAGTTTAAAAGGTATTTTTTAAAACATTCATCTTTTTCTACAAAACAAAAAAGTAGTATCATTAATTTGGTTTCCTTTTCGAAAACTTAATTAATAATTTGATTTGTAGTAGAAAATCCATCATATTTTTTTAAATTTTTGAAAACAGACGCCAAATATATATTCCAAGAAAACATATAATTTGTTTAGGCCAATTGTTGAAAATGCCAAAATAAAAGCCAAAAGAAATTCAAAAAGTTTGTAAAGCACGAATAAAATTTATGTTAACCGACATATGCGAAAGACTAATTTGAGCTCCGCACGCCGCCCAATCCTAAGTCTGTTGATTACTTGAGAAAGGAAAATAATTGGGTGAGCTTACAAGCTCAGTGTGCAACTTAGCCCATACAAACAGAACGGATAGCATAATCACACAGAAGTCAGGAATCGAACAAAATACACAACATGGCATACTATGCAATGCAACATAATGATCAGACTAGATACGGATGGTATGGCATATCATGTGATGCAACACATAATACAAAATAGATATAGATCCGACCCCCATCCGCTGCACACCATCTCCGCCCATCCCTACACACTAACTAGGGTAATAAATATGCATTTAACCCCACATACCAATAAGTGAGTGTATGTCACTATACAGAAAAGTGCAGTCAAAGCTGCTAGAATAATGTGGTAATCCGCCAGAATCAGACAAGTTCGGTCAAGCCACCAGAATTAATGTCAAGTTGCAAGAACAGATATGTGGTTAAACCACTAGATAAGGTAGATGATTAAATTGCCAATAGTTCCTCTGTCACATAATAATCTTACCCCAATGCACATGCAACAATAGCATAACCAGATATTCAGATACACACAGATCAAACATGTAATAGCCCAATTTAGACCTTAGTCGAAACAGTGGTTTTGGGACCACAAATCTAAGTCAGAAAAATATTTTAATATTATTTTCCAAGCTTAAAGTATGTGAATTGATATGTGTGAAATTTTCATGAAAATGTCATCGTTTGAGTACCGAATTGTAAAAAAGGACTTAATCGCGTAAAATTTAAACGTGACTTGCTAATTATTAAAGTGCTATATTGTTATGGGTTTTATAATGTGGGGTCCTTGTGTGATAATTTTTCCATTTAATATTTCATGGACGGTAGTGGACAACCATTATATGGTTTTCATATTACTATTTTAAGGTTAATATGGTAAATGTATAATAAAATGTAATAAAATAAAGTAAAACATAAAATGTCCATTATCATTCATTTTATGGTCGAATGTTGAAGAAAAAGAAGCCATGGATGAAGCTTTTATATTCAGCACTCTTGAAGCTTAATTCGGGTATGTGTTTTGCTCGGTTTTCGATAATCTTTACGTTTTTGAGATCGTTGCTTCGAATATTACTTAGCCCATACTTTAATTTTCGAGAATGATGATAAATTTTAGATTTTCCATTGTTGATAATGTGATGAATTTGTAGTTTGATGATGAAAAATAAATCTTTGATGTTTGATTATATGTTTAATTTAGTGATTTTTGATAAAAATCCAAATTAGGGATTTATTTATGAAATTTGAAAGTTTAGGGGCTTAAATGTAAATAAATTGAATTAAAGGGCTGTTAAGGATTTATGAAGCATTCGGCTAACATGGGCTTAGTGAAATTTTGAATATTTGGTATTGTTTTGAATTAGGAATTAATTGTAAAAATGTGAAATGTTAGGGGTTAAAATGCAAATTGCCCATTTATATGTTCTAGAATGAAA
This sequence comes from Gossypium bickii, assembly GCA_025503065.1. NCBI lineage: Eukaryota > Viridiplantae > Streptophyta > Magnoliopsida > Malvales > Malvaceae > Gossypium > Gossypium bickii. Next base: position 24,581,822 of record CP106712.1, read on the forward strand.
ATTGGATGAAATGTTGAACAAGTAAGTTAATTTTAATATTAATTAGATTGGAAAAGTAAAATTCAGATCTAGATCGAGGTAAAGTCAAAATATCAGATTAGTCGACTTAATTTGTCATTACTACGAATGAGGTAAGTTCGTATTTTAATAGACATTACAAAATCATGTTATAAATGCATATTATTTGTATGATTGAATTCAATGCAGAATGGTAATGCAAATGTATGTATTTTGAATAAGTTATCTATATGTTATTATGATATTGAATTGTTCGAGAAGCAGAATATATGAATACGAGAAAGTTTCGATAACGTGATTTACGTCCAAAAAAGCCCGTCTGCAACCCTTAGGAATAGTAGAGGATACATATGTCATGACATAGGATTCTGAGATATGATTTCGTGTCAGACCACGTCTGGGACGTTGGCAACGATTTGAGATATCGTGTAAGACCGTGTCTTGGACACTGGCACCGATTAGAGATTACGTGTAAGACCATATCTGGGACATCATCATCGTATATGATTTCGTGTAAGACCCTGTCTGGGACAGTGGCATCGATATTTGATTACATGTAAGACCACGTCTGGGACATTGGCATTGTACGAGCTTTCCGAGCTATCCGAGTATCCTTATTGATTCCGAACGATTCAACGGGCATTCCAAGAAATAATGAAAGGTACGTTGAAATGTATACAATATTTGACAATGAAAGGTAAGTATATATGTGCAAAGAATGTTATGTGATGTATATGCAAATGAAATGTGAATATGTGCAAATGAAACATGAACAAATGAATAACATGTGATTTATAAAGTGGCATATGTGAAATTGCCAGATACTATATGAATGACAGGTGAATTTGGGTATAAATGATGAAATGAGATTCATATGAAAAGATATATGATTAAATATGTTATTTCCCAAAATGTGTTCATTTGACTATATGAAAGTGAGAATTGAATGTTATATGAGAATCGAATTGAATAAGCTTGTGAAAGCTAAAGTTAGTAAGTAAGTAAGTATATTATTGAATGGTGATGATTTGATATGAAATCATGTTATAAACTTGAGATAAGTTGTGTTTTGGCATTTGGGATAGCATATCATGCTTATGGCATTGTAATGGAATTATTTTTTATGTTAAGTTTATTAAGATACGAGCTTACTAAGCGTTATAGCTTACTTTGTGTTGTTTTTCTATGTTTTATAGTGATTCAGATGTTCACTCGGGTTGGAAGTTGACGAGGATCGCATCACACTATTTGGCTAATGATTTTGGCATTTATACCCTTTATGACTTGGTTATATGGCATGCATAGGCTATGGTATTTGATATTATGGTTGGAAATGTATTTGGCCGTTTTATATGGCTTATTAATGACTTATGTTTGATGTGTAAATTGCCTTGTGTAGTGACATAATTTGGTATGGTTGGTGATGATTCAAGTTGATCATTTGGTCATTTGGTATATGACGAGTATTTACTTATGAAAAGCATGATTTTAGACTTGATAAGTGAATGGCTAATAGATGATTTATGAGTCAAGCTTTAAGTGTGATTGATAGTAGTAAAAATATATATTGAAATAAGTTGTTTTGATGAGTATGATATGTACTTTGGTATATGATTGAATAGGTGAGTAATGAGGAATGAATCATGCTAGTTTGGTATGTGTTTGAATATACAAATAGTATTGATTTGAGTTGATGAAATGGATAGAATTGGTATTGTAAGTTTGGTGCAGGAAATAGCATGGTTTGGCTACTTATTAATGTATTGAAATGGCATGAAATGTGGTGTTTTAGGTATGCTTGAGAAGGGAGAGAAATGTGGCTTCAACCAAGCTTATTTTCACTCCACACAGTCAAGCACATGGGCGTGTCGCTTGACCGTGTGTGACACATGGCTATGGTACACGGTCGTGTGTCCCCTGGGGTAGCCCTTCGAATTAAGTCAGTATAACCTACAGGTTGGCATGGCCTGGACACACAGGCGTGTCACTAGCCATGTGTGGCATACGGGCTGGCACATAGGTGTGTGGCTGGTCGTGTGACCCAAATCAGTAACCCCTCTAGATTTCACACGGCCTGGCACAGTGGCGTGTCCTCAGCCGTGTGGTGAAAGTCAGAATGTATGCCCTGTTTTCACATGGCCTGTGGCATGAGCGTGCCTGGTGGTCGTGTGAGGCACACGGGCTGTTCACATGGGCGTGTGTTCCCTGAATGCTTGAAAATTTTAAGTGATTCCTAAATTTTGCAAATGTGATCGGTTTAGTCTCGAACCTTCTCTAAAGCATGTTTAAGGTCTCATAGACCTATTTAAAGGACATTTTGTATGTTAATGAATGTTATTCGATAATGAATGTTTATTGAGTTGTGGAATTTTAGTTAAATGTTGTGTTTGATCGATAATACCTCTTAACCTTAAGCCGACGACGGATACGGGTTAGGGGTGTTATATTTGGTTGGTATCAGAGCTATGGTTTAGTCGGTTCTAGGACTAACATATCGTATGTGAGTTTAGCTATACATGCCATATTTAACCTGCAATAGTGTGATATCTCCCGACTCTGACGAAAATTGTTTTAATGAGATAGATAAGTTTTCCAACCGAGCTAATTCTAATAGTACAGAAGTAAATACTCAAATATTTGAGTGAAAATATGTTGATGATGAGTTGAGACTCATAAAGATATGAATAAGAATACAAGATATTCTGTTGTTGACAAACGTTGTAATGATATGAGTATATGAGTTGTGATATGTGGCCTATGACTACTATATGAAATGCTTTGATTATGAATTAGTGAATTGAGTTGGCATATGAAATATGTGTTAAGTACAAAAGTGATTAAAAGAAAAAGTTTATTAAATGATTTGAGAATGTGAAATTAGTAATTAACTGGCTATTTGTGATAGTATGTGTTAGGTGCATTTATGTGTAGGTTAAATTTGAGGCTTTACCACCCTCACCCTCCTTATTAGTGAAATGTTATAATAAAATCTATAAGAGTTGGGTTGAATAATCTCACGAGTGTGGAGTTACAGAAGATTTGTAACGACCCAAATTTGGGCCTAGTAGAATTGGGCCCATTGGGCCTTGGGCGTGGCAGCGTTTAAAATTTTTGAGAACATGAGAACGGTAATTATGCAAGTTGGACCTATTAGGTGAGTGATTTTGGAAGGTTAAGGGGCTTCTATGAAGTCTCGGGATCAAACTTGGGCTTTAGGAAAATTTTGGTTTTAGGTGAATAAAACCCTAAGAGTTAGTAGGTAGGCTTTAAGAATAAAATATGGAGAAAATTGACAAAAAAGGAGTAGTGGTCTAGTGGAAAATGGTGCCACATGAGAGACAAGGAGGTGACGCCACACAAGGAAGCAAGGGGTCTAAGGTTCAAGCCTTGGCGTTGGCATTTCATTTTGATTTATTTTTAAGTGAACTTGGACTTTGGCCCATAGATTAATATTTAGTTGCGCATGATGTTAGACACAAGAGGAGCTGGTGGCTTAGTGGCAAGTGGCGTGAATTGGCTGATGGGAGAGCCTGGGTTCGAATCTCATGACAAGCAAGGGAGTATTTATTTTGCAGATTGGACGGCCAGAGTTTGTGTTGGATTTAAACTCTACTAAAGGAGAGATCCCACATCGGAAAGCTAGCAAGAGGTAAAGTGAGAAGCTGGCTATATACAGAGCTGTCTATAAGGACAGGAAGCATACCTTGGTGGGCATTTGGGCATAGGAGCATTCGGAGCACGGATTAGCTTCGGACTCCTATCAGGTGTGTATTTCGCACTACTCTAGCTGTAAAGCGACAAATGCTGAAATGCCGGTCACACGGTGATGGTAACCACACGAGTGTGCGAGCGCATGTGTGGGAGCTTCGACGCGATAGTCGAGGCCACCATGAGTATTCCTGTGGGTTGATGCTGTTTGGGCCACGATGGGCCGAACGGGGCCAAGTGGGCCTAATGGGCCCGTGGGCCTATTTGAATAAGTTGTATGATTGTGTAGTAGATGTTGGATTAGACTATGTGAATCTCATATATGTGGCTAGATTTGGGTTAAATGGGCCACATGAGCGTGTGGGCCTATTTGGGGCCGAGAATGGGCCCTAGGCCCATTCGCATCATTATCTCTGTTTAGAATGCTTGAGTCGCTCGAGGCAACTGTAGACCTTCTGAGGGGTTGACAAAATTACTGAAATACCCTTGGTTTATAAAATTACTGAAATACCCTTGGTTTACAAAATTACTGAAATACCCTTGGTTTACAAAATTATCGAAATACCCCTGGTTTGTGGAATTACCGAAATACCCCCGGTTTGCAAAATTAATGAAATACCCCCAGGTTACGAAATTTTGAAATACCCTGGTTTACAAAATTACTGAAATACCCCGATTTGTGAAATTACCAAAATACCCCCAGTTTGTAAAATTACCAAAATACCCCCAATTTGTGAAATTACCAAAATACCCCTGGTTTGTGAAATTACCAAAATACCCTCGATTTGCAAAATTATCGAAATACCCCCAGTTTGCAAAATTATCGAAATACCTCCAGCTTACGGAATTACCAAAATACCTTAATTTGTGAAATTACCGAAATACCCTCGGATTGTAAAATTACCGAAATACCCTCGATGGGTAAAATCACCGAATTGCCCTTATAGGGTAGAATTACCAAAATTCCTTTGAGGGGTAGGATTACCGAAATACCCTTATAGGGTAAATTACTGTTTTGCCCTTGTAGGTAAATGACTGATTTAGATTGTGAATTTGACTGTTTTGACTGTGATTGTATAACTATGAGTTTAACTAACTTGATTATGGGGGTGTGACTGATATGCTGTTAATATATGTTTAGATGACTGTTACTGAGCATGGCCATTTTGCATACATGTGTAATGATTGGGCATGACATACACGACATATTGCATGGGGTTGGGATTTGTATTTTGGAGGAGGTACTGTATTGGTGGCTATGCCATGTTTTACGAATTTAGTGGCTTTGCCACGTATACTGATTCTAGTGGCTCAGCCACATATACCGTTATTAGCAGCAAGGCTACATTATTGGATAGTTTGGCTCTGTGCCATCTTGATTATGGCTTTGTGCCAATCGTATTTACCCGTGGCTATGTGCCTAACAGATATCGATGACTCTGTGTCGATCATATTTACCCAAGGCTGTGTACCGATTATATTACCGTCGCTGATGGCTATGTGCCAAACATAACACAGTTACTGATGGCTCTGTGCCAATTATAATACTGCTATTGAAGGCTTAAGAGCCGCATATATTTATACTGGCAGCTTTGTTGCATTCATACTGGCAGCTCGACTGCATTCTTGGAGTGTAAGGTTGGGTGGGTTGACTTGGTCCCCACATGGAGTTTAGGGCTGGTACGGATGGAGTGTAGCGAATGGACTATTAGGTTGGGCTGCATTTTCTATTTGCATTACCATGATTTTAGGGCCATGGGCCCAAATTGATACTGTGTGGGGCTTAGGCCCAGACTGAGACCATGACTGTGACAGGAATCAGGATTACACACTGAGTTCTTGTAACTCACCCCTTTTTCCCATAACATTGCAGGTAATCCCCAGTGATAACGGATTTGGGAGCTGCGAGGACTCGGTGGTGGCCATACATCGAAGTTGTTCCTCACGAAACTCAGTAAATTTGGTTTTTATATTATTTCTAAGCTTACCTGATTTGGGTTATTGTTTTGTAATAAGGCCATTGGACTAAATTTTCTTTTAAACTTTCATTTTTGAATGCTTATTATTATATGTTTTTAAATGGGGGTTTTCCTAAACATTAATAGCTGTTTTCCAAAATATCATGTTTTCGCAAATGACCTAAACTCGATTTTTATAACCAACATAGTCTACAAAATAATAATTATAACGTTTTTCCAAGGAACCTTAAAAAGCACAATCGGATTTTGCAAACAATAAAGCCGAAGTTTCAAAAAGAATGCGAACTTTTTAACGAAAGCATGGTTTTTAACGCAACCCTTCTATGTGACATGCCAGATCCGGTCATAACGTCTAGGCCGGGTTTGGGGTGTTACAAGATACACACCTAATCGTTTTTTGACACCAACGCAACAAAAACAAATCCAATACCTAAACAACACCCAACGTACGAATTGGTGACAAAAATGAGCATCGATTAACAAAAAAACGAACCTTGCTTCTTAAAATTTCAGCCAAAGGCAGTAGGGCATTCGGCCCAAACCATTAAAAACAGCCCCCAAAACAACATTCAATTACTTACCCCTTGATAAATCAGTTCCTGAAACACTTCAAATTGTTGGAGGAGTATTTGTCACGCGATTCTCCGCGAGCAAAATCACAGAGATAAAGTCATCATAACAAAACCTCTCAAATAACATCTTCCAAACACATCCTTTTTAACATAAAACGAACACTATACAAATACAAAAACTTACCACACCCTCTGGAATTTTGAATCGCACACACCCAATTAGAAAAATCAAAAACTAAAAATGCATAGGGAAAAACCACCGCAAAATAGACATGAAAACAACCAGGAAGGAAAAATAAGGAATTGTTTTAAGAAAATCTGAAATAATCACAAGAAAATAGAAAAGTTAGAGAAGAAAATGTTAAGGAAGAAAAGTTTCTGTAACAAAAAAAGGAACAATGAAAATTTGGGGGTTGAGGGATAGTGGGAGGTGAGAGAGTGTGTGTCTGGGAGAGGAACGTGGGAGAATTTTCTCTTTGGGATATTTTTAAAAATTTCTAAAAATAAAATCCTACTAAATCCTAACCTATCAGATTTTCCAGAATTCGAATATCTGAGCGGCAGAAATAGAGATAAAGTAAAAAAAAATTTCACTTTACATGTACAGGATTCAAACACGAGACCTCTGGGTAAGCTGAAGCCTTACCACTAAGCCAGCAAGCTCATTCTTGTCAACAAATGAGTGAAAATAATAGATAAGCTTGATATCCAAAGTCAAGGGTTGGAAAAAAAATTTTAAGGAAAGAGATTTGAACATAGAACCTCTCATACACAAACACAACACTTAAGCACTGAACAATATCAATTCACTTGACACAATTTCTCAACATTTATTTTTAAACAGGTGTAACCTCTCTCTCAGTTCACTAACCCAATTTCTACTAACTTGGTTTTTAGGATGTGACAACTCCCCATTCTTAAAAAGAGTTTTGTCCTGAAATTCATGCTGTCACATCATTTACTAACCATAAAATCCGTAACTCTTCATTCCAAACTGACCACCACACTTCTGCTACACAACTTTAATTTCAATGCAATCCAGACAATACTTCTCCTCAAACCTTCAACAGACCTCCTATTCACTGACACGAACCACCTCAAAGGATTAACTACAAAATTATCACTAACGATTTCCTCTACCTCAAATTTTCAGATACACTACTGATAGTAGACACTTGGGTACAACTAGTTTTTAATAAAAGTAAGGTACAATTGGAAAGGATTGTAAAAGCACCTACTTTGACACCTGATGCGTCTCGATCCTCTAGACGCCTAGTTGCATAAACCAATCCCTACTTCCTTTTTGGGTTGAAGCTCACATTTGACTAAAAGAATAATGTGAACAATCCAATAATGTGAACAATCCCTAACACGGTGCTTAATAAACCCACATCTGAAACATGCCCCTGTTTTCGTCCAACTTACGCCCGGATAGTGCCTATCCCAAAGCACAAATTGAAACTCGATCCACACCCACAACTGCCTCATCCCGCTGAGGTCTGTTTGCTCTGACCCACTTCCATGGTCGCAAATTCAAACCAATAAGACCAGAACTCCTCTTATTCCATATTGTATTCCTTTCCTTTTCCTCTCTTTCCAAATGACCACACCTTTCCACCATTATGGTCTCATTCGACCGGAGTCACTCAGTCACTGACCCTTGGTCCACAGTTTCAAATTAGGCCTCGACGACCCTTTGCAAATCTCTGAACATATCTTGGGACATAACATCATCTCTGGTTTACTGTTTACCACCCTTAGAAACAAGCGTCTCCAGATTGCGCATACTGCCCAGATAAGAAGACTTAGCTTGAGTTACTCAGCTATGTCCACCACACCATCACGTACCATTTCCACATGTACTCATTTTACTTATTTGCAGTTCAAAAGTTTAAAGTTTAGCTTAGGTTATTTTTAGATCCTAAGTCTAAAGTTTTATAAGTTTTTACAAAATTATCACAGTCTTTAGTTGGAATAGAATAATCCTAGCACTACAATTTACTAATTTGTCTAGTAAAGCTAATGTATAAGTATTTACAAGATCAGCGCCAGAGTCTTAGATTCTCTATAAAACCAAATATCAGAATTAATCAAAAATCCAAATTATTTAAATAAATTTTCATGCAAAATTTTGAACTAAAAATCACAGCCCGAGTTTTGAATCTAGGCTCTAAGACCACCAAAGATTACACTTACAAAACTTACACTAAAACAAAATCATGAATTCTCTTTTAAAACACATCACCAGAATAATGATTCACCAGGAAAACCATTATCTGGGAATCAGTAGAAGAGGAACAATGATTGAACTTGCAAATATGAACCAAAACAAAAGAGCAAAAATGAGGAAAAAGGGAGAAAGAACTATAGAGGAAATTTACTGGAACAAAAGAAAAATGGCTAAAATAAAAAAATAGGAAAAATGGAAAAAGTGGGACGACAGGTTAGCGGAGAGGTTTTAGAAGATATTCTTTAAAAAAAATAAAATCTAATCAAATTATTATCCTAACAAGTAGCTAGGAATTCAAATTCCACCCAAACTCCTCCACTTGGACAACACAACTAGCAGGAACTAAAATTAATTTAACTTTGGCAACAACGGGATTTGAACTAGAGACCCAATGGTAAGCTAAAACTTTACCACTAAATGAGTAGGCTCATTCTTGCCAACAAACTAACAAGAATAGATTATGACTTACACAGAAAGAGCCAGAAGAATGAATAAAAATAATACCAAATTTTCAAAGGAATAGGTTTGAACACCAGACCTCTCACACACCAACACAACACTAAACCACTGAACTAGATCAATTCACTTAACGCAATTTCTCAACATTTATTTTTAAACAGGGCATGACCTCTCTCTCAATTCACTAACCCAATGTAACAGACCGATTTATACCCTAGTCGAAACAGTGGTTTCGGGATCACAAATCTGAGTCCATATAAATTTTAATATTATTTTCTGTGTCATTGTTATGTGATTAATCATGTGATAAATTTTCGTAAGTTAATTTGTTCGTCTGTGTGTTTAATTTAATAAAAGGATGAAATTGCATTGAATGTGAAAGTTGCTTGCTATTTGTTAAAGCTTTAATTTAATAAAAGGATGAAATTGCATTGAATGTGAAAGTTGCTTGCTATTTGTTAAAGCACCTATGTGTTGTGGCTTTTAAAAGTTATGGCCTTATGTGGCAATTAAGCCAATTTATTGGTTAGTGGACGGCATGGAGTGCTGAAATGCTTAGATTACAAGTTTTATATGTTATTTTTTATAAGTTAAATTTATGTTATATATTATATAGATATATTATAATAAAAGAAACATGATAGTGGATATCATTCATCCATTTTACCACCGAAAAACACCAAAAGAAAAGAAAGAAAAATTTAGTTAAGCATTCGGCATTTACAAGCCAAAATTAAGGTATGATTTGGTTTCAGTTTTTGATAATTTCTACGTTTTTGTAATCGTTGCTTATTCTACTATTAGGCCCATGTCTCAATTTTGTGAATTGATGATGTTTGTGAGTTATGCCATTGTTGATATTTTGAGATTTGTGATGATTTTTGGTGCTAAATGAAAGATATGAGCTAGATGAACATACTTTGTTCTTGAATTTTTGATGAATTTAGCTAATTAGGGCTAAATTGTGAAAATAGCAAATTGAGGGACTAAATTGCTAATTTGATGGAAAATATGGGCTTGTATGTGATATATGAGCATTCGGCTAGGTATGTGTATGTGTTGATTTTGTGAATTTGATGTTTTGAGAAAAATGGACTAAATTGATAAATTGCGCAAAAATGAGGGATAATTCGCAAATTGCCCCAAATACGTGTTTTTGGGTTGAATTGAATGTGTTGTTAAATAAAAGGGTTAATTATGAATATGTTTAGATCAAGAACCAAGGAAAACAGACTTAGATCGTGGGAAAATGAAAGTAACTGAGTAGCCGCTTCCATTTTCGATAAATCAAAACCGAGGTAAGTCCTACTGCAAATAGATGTAATTGTATTGAACTGAGCTTATTTACATGACTATAAATGATAATGAATGTTTATGAGATGCTATGTATAAGAATTTCGGAATAGGGTCGATATAGTGATAAGTCTGAGGAATCCCGTATGAAATTAGGAATATAAAGGTATATATATTCTGTGAATACGAGTAAGACCCTGTCTGGGACAGTGGCATCGATATCTGAATAAGAGTACCTGTCTGGGACAGTGGCATCGATATCTGAATAAGAGTAAGACCCTGTCTGGGATAGTGGCATCGATATCCGATTACATTTAAGACCACGTCTGGGACGTTGGTATTGTATAACTATTCCGTACACTCTACCTATTCTATTAGATTGCAAACGATTCAAGGTCAAATTCAAGAAACAAGGAATATGTAAGTTGTATATTTGTTTCAGATAAGTTTAATAAGTACACCTTGTGTGTATAAGAAGGTAAGTAATTCCTTAAACTTACCTAAATGAATCATGTATTTGAATATGGGAATGTAAGTACGTTATATGGATAGAAAAGTTATGAGCTAATAAAGTGAATGTACTAAGAAGAATTATGATGGTGAAATTGGGCCATTAATGAATTTAGATTGATTATATGTTTTGAGTGTTTATATGCTAAGTTTATTGGTATTATGACTTACTAAGCTTTTGGAAAGCTTACTCTGTGTGCGTTTTCTCTGTTTTATAGGTCGTCAAAGCTACTAAGGGCTCGGGACCGTCATAGATCGTCATCACTCTAATAAATTCATTTTGGTACACTTTGGAAATGTATATATCTAGATATGACATGTATAGTCTAGTTGGTGGTATAAGTTGATGTATAGACTTGGTCATGAGATGTGGCTAATTTGGTTCATATTTTGCCTTGATGAATGTGGAATGTGTTGTTGTTTTGGCATAGATTGATGCTCATGAATTGGACAAGTTTTTGAGTTGGTGAATGAAGTAGATATGCTTTAGTTAATATATGTTTTGTTTGGAAAGTTGGCATGAATGAAATGGGAATTGAATGCATAGATTGAATAGTCAAATTGGTATGTTTTTGGTTGCCATATAAGCATAATATGTTTTGGTATGTATTGCTTGTAGGTGAGACCCAAAAAGGGTGGCATTTTGGCCCTGAAAATGGCCTATAATGTCACACGGTCGTGGCACACAGGCGTGCCTAGTGACCGTGTGAGGAAGTCAGTATATGGCCTAGTAGCACACGACCATGAAACACGGGCGTGCCTAGTGACCGTGTGAGGAAGTCAGTATATGACCACGGGGAGGACACACGGGGGTGTCTAGCAGTCATGGAGGGCACACAGTTTCCTTCCACGGGGGTGTATCCCCTGTAATTTTGAAAAGTTTTAAATTTTCCATGGAATTTGTATATGTTTCGGTTGAGTCCCGACCCGATTTATATGTATGATGAAAGTCTCGAGGACTCATTTAAGGGACATTATGCTTGAGATTTTTGAATGAATGTATGAAATTTCTGTAAATGCTTTCTGATTTGTTCGGTAACGCTCCTAATCCTAATCTGGCAAGGGACACGGGATAGGGGTGTTACACCCAATTTCTGCTAACCTAGTTTTAGGGATGCAACATCTAAAGCACGCTCAACCACACCACAACGAAGTGTTATCAGTCAACACCACAGAACAAGATGATAATGAGAATCAAGAAGGCAAGGAATGAAAACTAAAAAGTAATCTTTAAGAAAACAAAGGAAATCGACACAACCATTGCTTCATTGTAACAAAAGAAAAGAATTCAAAAGAGGGAAAAACAAACATGATATGGAAAGGGGAACAAACTTAGGACGACAAAAAATGAGAGAGGGAGAGAATGGGACGGTTGAGGGAGTGTTTTAGAGAGAAAAATTCTCCAAAAAGAATATATATATATATTTTAAAAAACAACCACTAAATTTATTAGTTATCCTTATCAAATTTCCCAGAATCCAAATTCAACCCACTTTCAAACACATGGGCAGCACAGGGGAATAGCAAAAATAATTTCGCTTTGCACGCAGAAGATTCAAACCCAAGACCTTTAATTAAGCTAAGACCTTACCACTAAACCAACAAACTCAATCTTATTAATATATGAGTGAAAATAATAGTTAAGCTAGATATTCAAAGCCAGGGGTTGGAACAAAAATAATAAAAATTCAAGGGAAATGATTTGAACACAAGACCTAAGCACAGACACGAAACTCTTATCCACTAGAACAAAATAATCATTTGATATAACTCCTACTACAATTATTTAAAAACAAAGCGTGACCATTCTCGACTTACTAACCCAATTTCTACTAACTTGGTTTTTGGGATATGACACTATAAATACCTCAGGGATCAATATAGTAAGGGGACTCCTTTCCGGGTCTTGGCCCTAGACCGGATGAATCGGCCTTCTTCGACACTGCCCCCTCTTCTCCTTCTCTACTTCAATTGATATTGTGTATCAACAATTATATTATATACAATAAGCATTATATAGTTAAGTTAGATGAGTAATGATATGTAACCCTATACAACTATATTATTGTAATGCATATTGTTTCATTAATGATCTTAAACCCTAAGTTCAAATCTTGTTTTGGGCCCCAAAAATTTAATATTGCAATTCTTAATTTTTCCTCAGAACAATCATAATACATGCTCTAGATTCATTTATACATTTATGAAATGAACTAAACAATTAAATTAATATCATAATCCTCCACAAGACAATTTATAAAATCATTTTAAGTTAAACTATTAGGTTGATAAATCATTCAAAGTTATTAAAAGGAAAGCTAATACATAAATTATTCATATACCTAATGCTTTGCTGTATCATTTCTTTTAATTAGTTCAATTAGTTTCTAGCTTTAATTATTTATGCTTAATGACTTATTTGACCCTTCAACTTTGCAAAAAAGTCATTTTAGTCCTCCATTTAATTTTTTACCTCTTTCAGCCCTTAAACTTGTGTTATTTGTCAAATCACCCTAAAATGGATGGAAAGGTAAATGTTTGTTAACTTTGCTAATGTGGCATACATGTGGATGCCACGTTAGCAATTAATTAATTTTTTAAAAATTACAAAATTAAAAAAATTAAAAATTATTAAAATTATTAAAAAGTATAAAAATCATAAAAATATTTTTAAAATATTTTTAAATTAATTAATTGCTAACATGGAATACACATGGATGCCATGTCAGGAAAGTTAACAAAGTTAAGTTTTTCCATCCATTTTGGGGTGATTTGACAAAAATGCAAGTTTAATGGCTAAAAGAGGTGAACACGGCTAAAATGATTTTTTTTTTATAAAGCTAGAAAACTAAATAAATCATTATGCCAATTAATTATAACCGAGTAATTGTAATCTTCCATATAATGGATTAAATTCATACCTATTAAATATATATAATTGACAACCTTTGAATAATTGTTTCTTTTATAAATAAAATATTATAAAGTTTAATAAACTATTTTTCTAAAATTAAAATTATACTAATTTTTATATTTAAGAAATGATCTACTTATTCTAATATAAAACTACAATTTTATAACTTTTTTTTATAACTTTTTTTATGAAATATTTCCATAACTTTAACTTTTTATAGGATGGTATCTAATAATAATAATAATAATAATAATAATAATAATAATAATAATAATAAAGTTAAATCAATTAGTACATATTCTATTAGAACTATTCTTTTAAACATATATATATATATATATATATATATATATATATTTAGTTTAATTTAAATACAACGAGTTTGATATAGAAAAATTGAACTTAAACCAAATTGTATGATGCGGGTGATAACCTCAATCCAAAACTAAACTCAACAATACAAAATTCAAGCCGGACAGAATACATTGATTTAAATCAATTTTTCAATTTTCAGGATTTCGTTGTTTAACCAGGCATAATACCTCATAATTGTTTTTGTGATGAGGGAAAGAGCTTATTTGCAAGAGAGTGCGTATATAACAGATGAGGCTTTGCTCAATTAAAACAAATAATGATCACAGTTGAAGATGAAGATGAAGACCCTTGTGGAAGAACTTAATTAATTATTTATACCATAATAATTTCAAACTCCGTCGCCACCAACCACTTGTCTCTCTCTCCTTTTCACAACTCTCATTCTCTCACTATATAGCCCCTGGATAATGGAAATATGTTTAGTTTCAATTCCTTTCTTTTCTTCTACTTTCCCTTTGCATGCCTTACCACTGAAAACAATGGAGTCCAAACATGAGGCTTTCACACTCTTTTTCACCCTGCTTCTCATGCTGCTGGGTTTGGCATCCAGTGATGTGAACCAAGACAAAGCGGAATGCACTGATCAGCTAGTCGGGCTTGCTCTATGTCTTCCATACGTTCGTGGACTGGCCAAAGCCCCCACCATGGATTGTTGCAGTGGGCTGAAACAAGTGTTGGTTAAGAGCAAGAAATGCCTGTGTGTGTTGATTAAAGATAGAGATGACCCCAGTCTTGACCTCAACTTCAATGCTAGTCTTGCTGCAACCCTCCCTCACACTTGTCATGACACTGTTAACATTACGGAATGCATCTGTAACTAAAACCTCTTCCACTCTATGCTATTCCATTTCATAACCTTTGCTTTCTCCCTCATTTACTGTTTTCCTTTTTTCTTGATTTCAGCCCTTCTGCACTTGGCACCCAACTCCCAGGAAGCCAAGTTATTCCAAGGATATCAAAAGCTGACAGAGAAGCATTCCACATCCCCACCTGCGAGTGGTAACATATACCTCATCTCTCTTTACTATTACCACATGCCATCTCATTCTCATTTTTTATGATTTCCGAACATCTCCAAATATATATATATATATATATATATACATATATTCATGTTCAACACAGTGATACAGATAAATATATCTATGTACGTAGGTAACTCCACAAGCAGTGCTGCAGAGAAGAGTGATGGAGGAAAGGGAAAGAAGCGCATGGGAGTAGTAGAGATAGCTGTCGGAGTTTCACTATGGGTTTTCAGCATACACCAAAACTCTGTTGTGTGAATGATAGAAGTTTACACGCAGCTGCAGCTATGTTTGTTATATCCATAATTATCCAGTTATGTTTTTATCTTAAAATCCTTTTTAGTTTGTCTTTGATTTTATTTTGTTTTTTTGCAATTACATATTCTTATATTTAATGTATTGTATTGATATTCATGGTGAGTAAGCACATCATTTTATGATATGAAAAAGTTTTTTGGTTTGCACTTTTTAACTTTTATTTGAAAAGAGGTTGAGAGAGAACAAAAATGATATAAGATTATTTTATTTCAACTTCTATTATAACATAGAATGGGACAGAAATCACGTTATATTTATTAATGTAGTTCACAAATCTTAGTTCAACCTATATTATTATAAATTACTTCAACAAAATACCTCAATATAATGAATAAAACTTTCCAAGAAATACCTAAAAAGAGTGTTATATGTAATAGCAAAATAAAGCACAAGAAGCTGATCAAAGACATTCCAAAACTGCACTCCAAGTGACATCACGTTGTTGCCTATTTATAAGCTCCTTTTGTTGTTCATCCAACCAATTTTGATAAGCATCTATCATTGTTAAGTATGATTCTTATTTTAGTCAAATTTGAAAAATAATCTTTCAGTTAAACTCTGTTTATTTGTTTCACTCAAAGTCTGATTAGTCTAGATTATTTTATTATTATTTGACCTATAAATTTAGCCTATAAATAGGCTCTTTTACAACCTTAGAAAAGCACCCATTAGAGATTAGAACACAAAACACTTTTGGAGAATTTTGTGTTTTATCTCCATCTTTGTACTCTTCGTTTTTTATCATTATAGTAAAATTATCTTTATTTGTGGTTTTTATCCTTTTTGGAGAGGTTTTTCCACGTTAAATTTGTATGTTTAATTTCTCAATTTCTTCCACTATTTTTACTTGTTCGCTGCTTAATCGAGTCGATCCCCAACAAGTGGTATAAGAGCTAATTCAATTTTCGTAAATTAGCCCGTTCAGAGATGGCAACAGCAAAGTTTGACATTGAGAAGTTCGATGGTGTCACAAATTTCAATCTATGGCAAGTTTGGATGATGGCAATTTTAGTTTAGATCGACTTGAAAAAGGTCATTACTGGGAAAAAGCTCAAGAATCTAAATCAGTCAGAATGGGAAGAGCTTGATGAAAAGGCCTTGTCTGCAATCCAGTTGTGCCTCGTGAATAGGATATTGCAGGAGGTATTGATGGAAAAGACCTCATCTGCCTTGTGAAAAAGGTTAGAAACTTTTTATGCAACTAAGTCTCTGGCTAACCGTTTAGGGTTGAAACAACGTCTATTTACGTTTCGCATGAACAAAGGTGAGCTTCTTAGAGAACACATCAGTTAATTCATTACCCTTTTAAATGATTTAAATAACATTGAGGTTCAGATTGACAAAAAAGATCAGGCTATGCTATTATTGTGTTCTTTACCCCTTCATACAAGTTTTTCAATGAGACCCTGATTTATGACAGAGACAAACTCTCATTCGAGGATGTGAAGGATCATTTGTTGAGTAAAGACAAACTCGACAATGAGTTTGGTTCAGATTGCAAGGCAGATAGGCAAGCTTCTATTTTGGTAGCATCAAAGAAGCAAGACAAAAGGTGTCGTTATTGTAAGAGTTAGGTCACGTCAAAGTATATTGTTATAAACTGTGAAATAAAAGAGTTGCTAAGAGTAACGAGGAAAATGTAGCAGGTGCTAATTTGGCCGATGAAAGCGATGATGATTTCTTGTAAGTGTCAATAAGCAAAAGCTCTAAGCTTATGTCTGAGTGGATCCTAGATTCAGGATGTTCTTGCCACATGTGTCCCAATAGAGAATGGTTCTCCACATACAGTTCAGTTGAAGGTGGAGTTGTGCACATGGGAAACGATTCATCCAATAAGGTAATTGGTATTGTTACTGTTAAAATTAGGATGCATGATGGGACGGTTAGGACACTTTCAGATGTCAGCTATATACCTAATTCACTAAAGAATCTCATCTATTGAGTATTTTAGACTCAAAAGGTTGCAAAATAAACATCAAGTCAAGCGGCATTAAGGTGTCTCGTGGGGCTCTCATTTTGTTAAAAGGTAAAAGAACCGATAGTCTTTATATTCTGGAAGGTTCTATAGTAACCGGTTAAATCAGACGTCCCTCGTTCGTTATGAAGTTGAAGTCAACTCGTTTGGAGCAGCGGCAACTTGGTCATAGGTGGGGAAAAGATTTGACCGTTTTGTTGAAGAGAGGTTCCCTTTTGGATGCAGGTTTTGAAAAGTTAGGGCACTGTATTCGTGAAAATCGGACCTGAGTTAGTTTTGATTTGGGAGTGTACAAGTCGAAGGCTAGAAGCCTTCTAGTTTCTAAGCACAGATTCGACTCAGTTAATTCCCTGCATAATTCAAGATAGGCCTGTGGCGGGTTTTGGCAAAAATGACTTTGTGGAAATATGAGTCAAGGTGGAGATTTGTTAAGTATGACTCCTATTTTAGTCAAATTTGAGAAATAATCTTCCAGATAAACTTTGTTTATTTGTTTCAATCAAACTTTGATTAGTCTAGATTATTTTATTATTATTTAACCTATGAATTTAGCCTATAAATAGGCTTTTTTACAACCTTAGAAAAAAACACCTATTAGAGATTAGAACCCATAACACTTTTGGAGAATTTTGTATTTATATTTTGAGGGTTCTTTGTTTTTTCAGGTTTCGGGGTTTAGTTTTTATCTCCATCTTTATACTATTCGTTCTTTTGCCATTATAATACAATTTTCTTTACCCATGGTTTTTTATCCTCTTTGGAGAGGTTTTTCCACGTTAAATTTGTGTGTTCAATTTCTCAATTTCTTCCGCTATTTTTACTTATTCGTTACTTAATCGGGTCGATCCCCAACAATCATAATGTTGAATGTTGGTTTTATCTTTTAAAATTATCTTGAATAATTATCTCATAAAAGCTTTCATAAGAATAAGGATAATAATCTTCAACATTTTAAACTTCTTCCTTCTCCTCCAAATGAGTCGATTGAAAGATGATGATCATAACATGCATTAACATGAAATTATTTTCTTATTTGCTACTCAACAATATTAAGGGTGGGTTCGGATGGGCAGTGTGTTTACCTGCGGTTAGTGTAAAAACAACGGTGGCGGTGAGATTAGATACTATAGCAATACTGTAGCGTGAGACAAAAATAAACTAAACGCACCACACCGCACTCAATCGCCCATCCAAACCTACCCTAAGTCATGAGTTAAAAAGTCAAACATGTCAATTCAAAAACTTTGACTACACAATACTATTGTTATATGTGTTGTTCGGTCCAAGTTCTGCCATGATATATCATCATTATATAATTAAACTCACTTAAATTTGTATTTAATGATTATGATCATTTTATTTACCAATAATACATAGTAGATTAAAATAAGCTTTAAGTTCCAAAAAAAAAAAAAACTTTAAGTTTATATTTTTTTTTTACATTTGAAATTTAATTTTTCTACTCTTTTGAATAAGAATTTAGTGTTTTTTATTTTTTAAGTCCAGTTGTTAAAATCACTTAGAAATCATATAATAAAAAGAAATAAGTTTGTAATAAAGTACAATTTAATAATAAAATTTGAAGGATGCAAACCATCTAAATCGAAATTAAATTGAAAAGTAGAAATGTTAAAAGCATATTTGAAGCAAGATAGAATTGTAATTTCGTGTTCGTCCCGGCTTCAATGGAAATCCAGGGACCCACATGGATTAATTGGTATGGTTGGCTGGATAACAGATCAAAATCAATGAAGATGAGACATTTAAATTCTAATTGATACGACAGCGTGGTGGTAGGTCTACCGGAATTTATTTATTTTTATTGTTTTGTTGCAAATGGTGTTCACAGAGCTGAGCATTCGATTCAACTTGAAAACATTTAGGATTCGTTGTGTTGACAAATTTTATTATTTTTAATTAAATTCAATAAAATTTTAAATTTTTTTAAATATATTATAAAACAAGTCCTTTAAAATCTTATCAGAAATTTAATAATCTGTTGGGTTGGACCATTAACTTTTCAAACATATTTTAATTATTGATTAGCTATAAACTAATTATATTTTATACTTTTTAACCACTTTGTAAAAAAGTTTTTTTTACTTAGTTTGAAAATATTTTATTTTTTATAAAAAAATTTACTCATATTTTTAATTACACATTTTAGTTTATATAAAATTATTTTAGAACACATATATTAAATATATATTTTTAATCATATTATGACTCTAACAACCAAACCTCCATGTTTTGCCATTGTAAAGTAATACATTAACCCAACAATTAATGAGTTTCTTACTTCATTAAAATTCCACACACACACACAAGTTAAATCATAATTAATTATTCAAATTATATATTTGAAAAATATTTAGTATACTATTAATACAATTTTTAAATTCCACAAATAAAATAAGAAGGTTGATAAGTGTCGTATAAGATATAGTAAATTATTAAAAATATATATTTAAAAAATATATGTCAATTTTTTAAAATTACTTGTAGAATAAAAAATATATACCAAATATTTGCCCTTTCTTTAAATTAACGGAAAAACTTAATAATTTAAAGTTTTAACCAAAATAATGAAATCAAGTAAAGATTTTCCTCAGGCTGAATTATATTGTGCAAGGTTGTAGCATTTTTCAAACATCTTTAAATTTTAATGTAGTTGAAGAATATGACGTGTAAAAAAGACTGGTAGGGCATTGAGAGCCGCCCAGTACAATTACATTTGCCTACTTGCGTGATAAGCATAAACAACTAAAATACGAACAACACATGAACATGGAAAAAAATAAGGACGATAGAAAATTTAATGCTCTATATAGTTGTTAATAAATCTTAAAATTGGATATAAACTAACGATCAAAGTTTCTATCAGCATAATAAAGAGAAGAAAAAAAAAAAAAAACCTTGAAAGGATGATTAAAGGTGATGGAACTGAGTCCCGTTTGTCTGATGATCAGTTTGTCAAGAAAGTGTGCCTTAATGATAAGGATATTGATTCGGATTTGGTTATGGCCGTCGACTTGGTGGTTGAACTAACGATATCTTGGAAAGATAAATTGGTGAGTAAAGGCCCTGGTGGTTCGAGGGGGGAGATCGAAGCGTTATGAGCGAAATTGGAGGAGGAGTTTGATTTTCAAGAGGGAGATATCACAAGCTCGATTGTGAATGGTATCCTTTTGGTTATTTTATCAGAGAGAGTCTACCATTTTTTGATCAAAGACATGGTTAATATAGTGCTCATCAAACTATTGGGTAGGACCACAAGGTTTGCTGCTTTGCAGAACAAAATCTACAACACGTGGAAGCCTTTTATGCTGATCAAAACGATAGACACTGAAAATGGTTAACTTTTTGTTAGAGTCCAAAGCAAGGAGGACTATGAAAGAGTGCTTTCACAAGGGTTGTGGATCATTTTTTGTCAGTACCTGATGGTACAACCGTGGTCCTTAGAGTTCAACCCTACACAGCCATTCCCAAGCGTTGTCATGGCTTGGATCCGCTTTCCGGGGTATATGTACAAACAAAAGGTATTATGGGAGATCAGAGAGATGGTGTGAAAAGTGACAAAACTAGATTTTAACACCAACAATGGAGCACAGGGGAGGGTTTCCTGTATGGCAATTTATGTTAATCTAGATAAGCCTTTGGTTTCCCAGGTACTGGTTAATGACAACATTCATAGAGTTGAATATGAGTATCTGCCATCGATCTACTTTTCGTGCAAACGTTATGGGTATGGGAAAGGGGTCTGCACTAACACTGTTCCAGGTCTAGTGACAGATATGGTAGTGGTGGAAAGTGGTGGTGCAGAATGGTCCAAGGCATATGGCCTGTGGATAATGGTGGAGAGGAAGTAACGGCGAAATTTTAGGACAGATCGGAAAAATGAGAGGGGTAATCCGAGGAATGAGATCGTTAATTCTAGATTTAACATGTTGAATTCAATTGGTGGAGAGGAAAATGACAAAGATTTTGGGGGGACAGGATTTGTGGATTCTACAATTAAAAAGAAGGGGACTCTTAGGTGAAAAGACGGTTTCTACTGCATCTATGGTGAGATCTGGGCAAGGCCTTAAAGTGGGCCAATGAGGTAAAATGGCATCTGTAGGTTCTGGTGTTAGTATGCAAGCTAGGCAGGAGAGTGCTTCTTTGAAGGGTGTCACAAGGGATACTAAGGGCCCAAGGTAAGGGATTAGCTCAAGTGAATGAATAGGTTTTGTTAATTTAATTAAGCTGAGAGATAAGCAGGTTGTTTTACCGGTTTCTTGTGACTTGAAAGGACAAGGTGTTTTGGTCCAATCTAGGATAAAACCCAAGAGAGTTCGAAAACCAAGTGATTCATAAAAGACAAGCATGCAAATAGGAAGTCTAGCTAACTACTTGCTAAATAATATATTATGACAATTCATAATCAAGGGTTAATAACACTAATTGGCTACCTAACACTAAAAAGACCAAATTGTAAAATCTTAAAATTATGAAATTAACAACCCAATAAACAAATGTGGTTGGTTGACTTCTATGTTGTTGATTAGTCTTTTAGTTAAGGAACTAAAATCCTAAACTTCTAATTGGCTCAATTTTACCTTTCGGTCACTATTTTACCAAATTAGACGATTTAGTCTGACTTATCTCTCGACCTCACCAAACTAACTCAGGATAAATGAATTGATGTTCAATAGGATCTCCTTTCAATCTCACTATTTATACTCTCCTTTAGAGTAATCAATTCTAAGTTTTAAGGTCTATTCAATTTAGTCAAGTTTTTGCAATTTAGTCATCGCACCAAAAACTAACCAAACAACATTTTCATCAACCAACCACCATAGATTTAGCTACTCATCATCATTTTCACACAAAGAACATCCCAATACATAGTCAAATCATTGATTAAAATAAGCACAAAGGAGGGTTAAGGAAATCTTAGAGTTTTCTTGATCATTGCTTGAAGAAGATGAAGGTGGAAACAATGGTAGTGGAAAATAACAATAAAGTTTAGATTTTTATCTAAGCAAATAAAATGGAGTTGATCTATATTAAAAACTATAGATTAAAATAAAAATACAAATAGAGTGTCCTCTTGGAAGAAGAAGCTTAAGGCCCAAAAACAGCGCCACAAAACATAGCTGGAAGGTCTATGCCAGTCCAGCGAAGAAGCGTTAAGGAAATACTAGGAAGATACAAGGAAGAATATGACTGAGGCTTTGCCAAAACTGAGATCTAACCTGGTTCTCCACACCCAAATGGCTACGGGCCCTCCTAATCCGAGTCAAGTAGATTTTAACTGCCTTCAGAAAGTCTCTGTTGAGTCACTAAGCTTTAATGTCTACAACCTTGAGGGCGAGGACTGAGAGAGTTTCCAGAAAGAGTGGAAGTAGTCAGCTGACTTCTTTATTTCCCCTGAGCCCAAAGTAGAAGAAGAGGAAGAAGACTTAGAAGGCTCCATATGTTAGGAGCAAACCCCTACAACAGAGGAAGCCATTACAGAACCCACTAATCAACCAACTGAGGGAGGGAGCTGAAAATTTATTTTGCTTTTCCTTTTACTTACTTTTTCTGTTCCTCATGTAATATCCTTCTTGTCTTTTATTAATGAAGTTATCATTTTCCCCTCCCATTGTTTTTCATTCCACAGTTTGAATCAATGTAACAAATATCTACTATACACAGAAGTCTTTAACATACCCGAGGTACTAAGCTAGGTCTGACGTATTATGCATACATGGTTGACCCTCACTTAATTGCCAGAAGGTCGGTTAAACCAAAACCTCTAATACCAATTAATTGTAACACCCTCGACCTGAGTCACTAGGTCTAGATATCAGATGTTACAACACAAAACACTTGCCATTTTTTTACAACTGGCGTACAAGTATTCTAAAACAACTTATTTCTTCTATACTGCTCTTTAATTAAAAACATGATATTAAATAATTACATTAAATTATGAAACAAAGTATAACATTACAACATAAAAATTTGTTACAAGCAGACTCCTATAATGCCCATTATATGCATAATATCGTAACTCGAATTGCTTCTTTGGCGCAATCCTGGCTTGACCCCTCCTGGCGTACTCATTCTTACAGCAAAACCTAAAATGTGAACAAACATTGGTAAGTTCACATGAACTTAGTGATTATTAACCCAATTTACCTTGAAGCCTTTCTAGTTGAACTTCTTATCTTGAAGATTTTGGATTTTATCTTTGTCTTTGGTGGATACTTTCCTATATCGACGTATACATATTCACCAACTTCCATACTTGACTAATCTATTCACAAATCACTCCTTGGATGGATTCCAGATTTTATCAATCAATATAGATCTCATTTCCTTCTCAGCAAATGTACTTTTCAAAAGAATATCCATATAGAACCTACCATCGAAAAATCCCTCTTCAAATAGCCGTCGAATACTTTTCCCCAAGATGGTACTCATAGATACTATTTTGGGCAGATAATTAATCTAACAGATCTCTTAATATGAACTCCATACTGACCTTACTTCTAGCGAATTCTGGTACTGATTCTAATAACTATTAGGATACCAAAAAGATCCTCAATCAACCCAAACCACAACTTATTTAATTGATGATACATTCTAAACTATCTCAAGGAATTCCAGACAACCGTGTGATATATCATGAGTACGCCATCTTGGCAGACAACTTTTATTCTAGACAACCCTATTTCTTTATAGCGTATAACACTCAAAATGACGAATACCAGATAATTTTGATACTTCCTTTCATAATATAAATAAACCCAGATCTGACGAACACATAAACCATTCATATGTACGATTAAACCAATTTCTCTATACAGACAAATTATTATGGCGGATTACCTCTTTTAGAAACATTATTGCGAACTCTTTTCAGGAAGCACCCCTCAGAGCACATTCAATTTCATCAAAAGGCTAACCAAACAAAGTTATCTTCAGACTTATCAGATCTTTATCATAAATTTAGTTAACAAAGAGCTTACTCAGATCTCGCCACAAAAGATGTTAGCTAGATTTTCCATGAAATCATCACCTAATACGCCACAAAGGTCTTTCAGAATGTGCCACAAAGGCATTACAGAGCATTACATTTTTATTGTCCCAACAAACTTTCTAAGAAGATGCCATGGGTTTCACCCTCTTGGTCTTATACATATCTTCATGTCGTGATCTGTCAGTTCGGTTTACATCTCACCGAAGGCATCACCATGTTTATTTTCATTATTATATAATGTCATGGGTCTTAGCCACATGGTCTTACACATTCTCATGTCGTGTTCTATTAGTCTGGTTTACATCTCACTAAAGGCTACACCATAAGTGTACTATATGTCAACGTGATTTGCCTGTCCGGTTAGCAATGTACCTGCCCAACCGGAGGCATCACAAATGGATGATTTACTCACTTAACATCAATTACACTTACCCAGATTCATTCACTCACCTGACTAATTCATAATCTTCCATACCTGCTTTCATCATCTTATTCATACAGCAACTCATATTACTCATTTATAAACATGCAGAGCTTTTCACAATGCTTCACATATACGCACCTTCACCAATTACCCATTGAGACATCCACATACAATTTTTTAATATAAATAATTACTTATGAGTCAAGTTAAAGACTCACCTGAAACTCATATTTAATGTAGCTTAGAGTTCCAAACCCGATCGTCCTTTTCAAACCACCAACACTAGCTACTTAAAGGAACATGGAATCACCATTAAAACTCATTTACAGATATTTTTCTATCATCTCAATTATAGACGACTCTCATGCAGGGCCTCTTATTCATATCTTACTATTTATGAAATTATTAAAATTCTTACTATTTCAAAATTCTAACATGTAGAGTTACCAGACTTACCAGGAGGTTGAAACATCCACCGATAACCTTAGAAACCTTAGCTTCCAATTTAACGAAGAAAAATAGAATATTTATCTTTAATAAAGCTAAAGCATAGAACGGAAGAAAGAAAAACCATCTAAATGTTCCCCTTCTTACTATATATATATATACTCAATACCTCATAGTGGATATTGACAAGTGTCAATTGCATACAGAATTTGTACCTTAAATGTCTTACAAAAATCAAAGAGAGTATATAAAGAAGATCCAATGCTAATGCTATTTGACTAGTCAATCTATTCAATTGACTCCCAACCAATCACATTATAGAACCCATCATGCACATCGCTCGAGCACACTTGGCGTACGATACCTATGGCGATAACTTGTATATGGTGTGGCCTTAAAGACACTTTAGCCCTTTACAACTATAACATATACTTCGTAGTCACGTCAAACTCAACCAATAGTCTGAGGCGTACTCTTCACTTGTCGTACTCTTTCTTCACTTGGAAAATACTTCAAGAATAAATCTTGAGATATTTTTACAGTGGATACTTTACGCCAATCTTTAGTTTTCCAGAAGCGTATAAATTAGTGGACTAACTACCATAGTGCGCCAAAATAGGTAACCTTCACATCTATTCACCTTTCTCTCGAATCTGCCAAATTTGGGGCGTTACATCAAGGGGCTACTAGGTAAATTCCCCTAGTTACCAAAAATAAAATAAATGGAAGGAGGTATTGGTGTGGTTCAAACCTAAGTGTCAAGGGGAAAACAAGGCCTTACCATCTGGGCTGCTACCCATTCTTGGTCATTTTCTACCACATTTATTATATATATTGGATTGAATTTGTTCCTTAGTTGCAGAAAATTTAAAAAGGAAAAATGAATAGAGTGAGGCTTGAACCTTGGCTCTCTAGGGAGTTTACTAAGCTTTCTACCATCTGGACTAAGACTTCTTTTTTTATGGTTTTATTATTTCTAACCCTATGATTTTTAGGGTTTAATATTCTCCCCTCCTTACAAAAATTTCGTCCTCAAAATTTACCTCATTCGAATAAGTGAGGATCTTGTTGTCGAAACGTGTCTTTTGTTTTCCATGTGGCCTCCTTGACTACATGGTTTTGCCACAAGACATAACCAGAGGGATTTGCTTCCTTTTCAGAACCTTCACATCATGTTCTAGAATTTTTAGAGGTTCTTCTTCAAAGGATAAATTTGGTCGAACCTCAATCTCTTCGATTGAAATGAAGTGGAAAGGGCAAAATGATAACATCTCAACATGAAGACGTGGAGGATGTCATGGACTCGATCCATTTCAAAAGATAGTTTGGGATGATAAGCAATTGACTGATTCTCCTAAAGATTCGGTAAGGTCCTATGAATCGTGGAATTAACTTACCCTTTCAATCGACCCTTAGCACCTTTTTCCATGGGGATACTTTCAAGAAGACTTGATCACCGACATTGTACTTAATTTCTTTTCTCTTTAAATCTACTTACAACTTTTACCTATCGGAAGCTGCCTTTAGCCTTTCTTGAATCAGTTTGATTCTCTCATCAGACTCTTCCACTAACTCGAGACCTAAAATTTTCTTGCGCCTAGTTCGGTCCAACACAAAGGAGTTTGACATTTGTGATCATACAAGGCTTCATAAGGTGCCATTTAGAGGCTCGATTGAAAGTTATTGTTGTAGAAAATTTTGGCTAAGGGTAAATGTTCTTCCTAACTACCTCGAACTTCAATGATACAACCTCTTAACATATCTTCCAATATTTGAATCACCCGCTCGGATTGCCCATCAAACTGCAGATGGAAAGTAGTGCTAAAATCCAAGTGAATTCCCAGTGACTCTTGTAACTTCTTCCAAGACCGAGATGTAAATTGGGGATCTCGATCTGAGATAATCGATACAGGTACTTCATGTAGCTTAATTATCTTTGAGATGTATAACTTAGCTAGCTTTTGTAATAAATAATCCATGTGGACAAGTAAAAAATGTGCTAACTTAATTAATCGGTCTATTATCACCTAAATTGAATCTTTTTTTAGTGGGTGTTAAGGGTAACCCACTAACAAAGTCCCTTGTTATTTGCTCCAATTTTCACCGCTGTATTTTAATATGTTGCAACAACCCAAAAGGAAATTAATGCTAAGCTTTTAATTACTGACAAGTTAGACATTTGACCACAAATTTTGTTACATCACGTTTCATATTCGGCTAATATATAACTCTTTCACATCCTGATACATCTTGTTTCCTTTGGGATGCATGGCATAAGGACTAGCATGCGCTTCCTGAAGTATGGTTCGTCTTAACTCATCGTCATTCGATACACAGAACCTTCCTCGTAAGCATAAGATACCATTATCATTAAACCCAAAGTCCTTGGTTTTTCCTTCTTCCACTAGCTTAATTTGAGGTAATAGGGTTATATCCAAGGGTTTTTTTTAGCTTTGATCCCATCAAAAATGGTGGGTTTTACTTGAAATTCTACTAGCAAGCCTCTATCATCTACTATTTTCTTTGGATCTACCCGAATACCCTCTGTGGAAACCACATGACCCATAAACATAACCTCCTTAAGCTAAAATTCACATTTACTAAGTTTAGCATATAACTTTTTCTCTTGGACGATTTGTAAAATCTTCCTAAGGTGATCATCATGCTTATGTTCAGTTTTTGAATAAACTAGGATATCATCAATAAATATCACAATGAACTGATTAAGAAATTGTTAGAACACTCTATTCATAAGGTCCATAAAAGCGGTAAGAGCATTGTGTAGGCTGAATGGCATTAGAAGGAACTTATAGTGGCCATAACAGGTTCTAAAAGTAATTTTGGGTACATACACCTCTTTAACCTTCAGTTGGTAACACCCTGACCTTAGATTTATTTTAGGAAACATAATGACACATCGAAATTGATAGAATAGGTTGTCCATCCTAAGTAAGGGATATTTATTTTTGAGAGTGGGCTTGTTTAGTTGTTGGTAATCTATATATAACCTTAGGGATCCATCTTTCATTTTCACAAACAAGACCAAAGCTCCATATGGAGACAAGCTGGGTCTAATAAACCCACGATCCAAAAGCGCATGAAGTTGGATTTTCAATTCTTGCAACTCTTTTGGTGCTATGCAATAAGGAGCAATAGACACTAGAGTGGTTCCTAGTAACACGTCAATGTCGAAATCTACCTCACGATCTGGGGGTAATCTTGGTAACTTCTTAGAAAATATTTCTTAGAATTCCTCAACGGTTTAGATACTATCTAAGGTTCTACTATCAGCATTCTTATCCATCACATAAGCTAAGTATGCCTCACACCCCTTGTGAACCAATTTCTCGACAACTATAGCAAATATAACATTAGACAGGTAGTCCCTACGCTCCCCAACCATGACAATCTCTCTACCCTCAGTTGTTTTTAAAATTATCCTTTTAGAGGCACAATCTAGGTTAACATGATGTTCAACTAGCCAACCCTTCCTTAGAATTTAATCGAACTCTCCAAAAGGTAACTCTATAAGGTCTGTGGAAAACATTAACCCTTGAACCTCCAACGGACATCTTCTATATATTTTATTTACGATAACAGATTGTCCTGAGGGGCTTACTACAGTTACATCAGTAGTGGTTTCCTCTACCCCAACACCCAAATTTCCAGACATAAAATAAGATACATAAAAGTAGGTAGATCCTATATCGATTAGGTAAAAGTACATGATAGAATTAAGTGTAAAGATATTTGTTATGACATCCAATGCATCCCTTTCTTCGCGACCCCTAACGTGATAGACTAAGGTAGGTTGTCTAGCCTTAGTGCAATTCACGCCAGCAGCTAAATTATTCGTGGCTTAGTTCTGCCCATGGCTCCTCGGAGGATGTTGGCCTCTTCTCTAATTTTGGGTTGGAGCTTGTGTACACTCGTTTTGTCGAGGGAATTCTCTAGTCATGTGCTCTATCAACCAACATTTAAGACAAGCGCCTAATTTCTTCCAACATTCACCCGAATGTTGCTTCCAGCAAAACATGCAAGAGTTGGATTGATCCTTAGTGTTATTCTCTACAACCTTCTACTGCGGTTTACTGTCTCTAATTCATTTTATAGGGTAATAGTTTGAACTAGCGAAACCAAAATCCCTTTAGATGAAACCCTACTTCTCTCCCGTTGCTCACAGTACACCTATTTGATTTCCTCAAAGATTTTATCCTTCTCCATAAGGTTTTCAAATACTCGTTCTTAGTGTGGAGCTACTTGCATCTTAAGGTCAAATCGTAGCTCTTTTTCAAACTGTATACATTTGTGTTGCTCTGTGGCAACCATTCCCTGAGCATATCAGTTGAGCCTCAGGAATTCAGCCCCGTATTCCACCATAGATTTGTCTCATTGCTTTAGCTCGATGAACTCAAGCCTATAAGCTTCCACATATCTCGTGCCTACGTATTTTTTCTGTAAGCCCTCCTAGAAATCTTCCCAAGTGATCCGCTCAACCTGTGTGCCTCTTACAACTGACTGCCACCAACGATAAGCCTCTTATCTAAGTAAGGACAAAGTGCCCTTCAGCTTCTGCTCCGGAGTATAATCTAGGTCCTCTAGGATTTTTTCGGTCAACTCTATCCAATACTTAGCTATAACGGGTGTCATACTGACTATACCCTTAAATGATATCACCCTATTCGACCGAAGTCTCTTCGCAATAGATCTGTGGCTTCCCAATCCAGTTTGAGTTCTAGCAACTTTTTGCAAGACCCTCAGCATCACCTGCATCATGATGTCATCGTCCTTCTCACAGCCCCTGCCACAATTGGCGGTGGAGTTTTTGACATACACCTCCTCAAAGGACTAGGTCCTCGCCTTGAACAGTGGGCAACTCTACAAGTGCAGCCCTACAAGGCCTACCCCTACAACGTCTAACTTGAGTATTCATTCTAGTTGTGATAGTTTAAAGTTATAAGGTATATTTATAGTTTCCACATAAAAGTTCTAGCATTAGATATTGTATATCCATAAACTAAAACAAAAAAAAAATCACTTCATCCAAAATCTCATAAGTAATAATAACTATAACAAGACCAATATCAGAGTCTCGGATTTTATTTTTGGCAGAAAATCAAATTTTCAAAAGAATTTTTTTGTGGCATGGTTTTTCCCAAAATTCCCTTTCATTGCATGCATGCAATTTATTCAAATTTCTATGGTCTGAGTTTAGAAAACCTAGACTCTGATACCACCAAATGTAACCTCCCCAACCCGGCCTGACATTAGACCCGAGTTCGAAAGATTACATCAGCCACCGAGATAGCCTAATAGGGTTATCGGAGTTTTTTTTTAAAAAGAGTTGGCTTAAAACATTTGCTTAGTTTAATAGAAAACTTTATTTAGATATCGATTTAATATTCCTTAGTGTTTTAATTATCTTCTACCAGCAGAAAAAAATGGTATTCTCTTAAGTTTTTAATAAAAACCGGGGTTCATGCATCATCAATTAATAGTAAAAAAATTAAAATCATAATTAAATGTCATGCAACATCTTAAGTCATAAATTCCATGTCACAATTCAAAAAAAAACATTATAAACCTCAAATAATAAAATAAATCAAAAGTATACATTTTAATAAATTGAAATAAGTTGGACTATGTCGAGACCCTCTGGATGTAGCCTGGTGGGTTATCTGTAAAGAAGAAATTAAAAGGGGAGTGAGCTTTGACACTCAGTGTGAGTCCATTCACAACAAAATCAATGCCACACTCATTAGGACACATTTATTAGCATTGCATTAAATAATCAAAGGTAACAATTCAGTTCATAATATCGGTTTTTCAAATGCAACCATCACTATTATATCAGAAATCACAATAACAATTTTTAGGATAATCAAATCATTGGAATTTCCACAATAATCATATTCCATGCATATATAGGCATATATATAGATTCACGCATATATGTTATAACATAGTTTTTATATTTGTATGCACATGATTTAAATGATGACATACAGTTTCAAGTTTTAAATAGGATAATTTCTACCCCCACCGCTACACACCACAGTAGGAGTTCCCCAGAACTCCTCTATCTATACCCATGGTGTGGATAAACCACTATTGGTTCACATATAACAATTGCCATATTGACTATCGACACATAACAAGTCCTCATGGTTGGAATCCGCCTTTGGCTGTGGATTCACAACAAAAGTCTTATAGATAAAACATGTTTTTTGGGCTATAGATTCTACAAAATAAACTCACCATTAGAATCAACCTTTGGCTTTGGATTCACAGTACCCATAGGTGGAATCTGCCATTTGGTTGTGAATACACAACCAATTGAAGCTAAGAATTGCCACATGGCTATGCTCTGCACTTGCCATTTTTCTTGTAGATATACTACCTAATCTTCCTCCGTTCATATCAATTCAACCCATGCAATTCATTAAGGCATATTAAATAATCTAACACATGCAAATTAGTAGCAATTGAAGCTTTTCATATATTTAGTATTGATATTAATATAGGCATGCCACTCATACGATTGCCAATATATATATAAAGATAGAGGTAACATATATTATTCATAATTCATGCAAATATTCATAAATATAAATAAATATCACATTAAATTGATTAATCATGAATTCTAGCATATCTCATATTATTAGGGACCTGTTTGCTTAATTTAATTCAATAAAATAGTTCAGAAACTATTCACGGGCTAATCTGATCAAAACATAAAATTCTAAGTCAAAACTGTAATTCTAAGTTACATGGGACACACGACGGTGTGATCGAACCGCGTGGGAAGCCCGGGGCCATGTGGAAGGGTTACACGGTTGTGTGGAAAAGTTACACGGCCATGTGGCTAGGCCATGTGAGAGACTGTGATCTTGTGGCAATTCAAAAGTTCAACCTATAGGGAAGACATGATAGTGTGGCAGGCTGTGGGGGTTCTAGGTCGTATTTGTAACACCCCATACTCGCCTAGACATTATGGTCGAATCCTTAGAGGTTACACAAGTTCATTTTGAAAGTTGAAATTTAACTCAATATATTTCAAAGCCAAACCTTGTCCTTGTCCCTTTTCAAAACCTTAAGAAAAACTCATTGTTAAATTTAAAACAACTTATATTTTTTTGGAAACCACATATCCCTTCTCTTAGTTTTCTTGCAGTGGAAATCCTAAAATATCATAATTTTGAAAAGACGTATTTTGATCTTGTTAAACTAATTCTTTTTCATTTGAAACAAAAACGTTCAAGAAATAATTATATCGTACCAAAGTAAAGATTAAATCCAAAACCAAAAATAATCCTAGAAAGTCCAAAAACACAGTCCATAAGAAAAATTAAATTAACTTAATAGTACTAAAGAAAATGCAAACTATAAACCGAACTCCCACCACAGCGACCTGCCCTAAGGTTGCTGGTTACCTAAAAGGATTCATTCAAAATTGTGAGCTTGCGAGCTCAGTGTGCAAAATAACTCAACAATAAATTTGATATGAAAATATCATAGGGAACACATATCAGATCATGCTTCATTACATATTTCAGATATTTCTCATTAATCGATCAGATACAAAATTATTTTTAGAACAAATACATAACCAAATGCACATATATAGATCCTTACCCCATCCACTATAGAATGTCTCCATCCAACCCAATGCACCAATTAGGGTATCAAGTATCCATCCAACCCCACACACCAATAAGTGAGCATATATCACTTTACAGAATCAGTGCAGTCAAACTGCCATATACAATATACGGTAAGCCCCTAGATTCAGATGTATGTGGCTAAACCAATATATAAGAACAATAAATTAGACTGCCAACACTTCCTCCATTATATCATAACTCAACCCAATGCAAATAATCATACTAACGAATAAACAAAATATAGATGCCATACATGATTTACAAAAATAGTCATGCTTTCAAATTTATTAACACATAGATCATATATGTAACTCATATACTAAACACATTAACATATACTACATTTTGAGCCGTATTTAAGCAGTATGGACCCCACAAAAGGTCTAATTACGAATTATAAATTAAATTGGCCCTAAATGAAAATTTCAAAAAATATGGGCCACACATGCAGCCTACCTGAATTTCCCGTGTAATTACTCACGCCCATGTGCACCCATACGGCCATGTAATGCACATGGACTGCCATACGGCCAACCACACAATCGTGTGTCGAAGAACAATTTTAATTTTCTTGGATTTTTTTTCTTCAGATTTTACGGAATTATTCATGGTTGTTTTGAATTAGAAACACACACCTGACTCAGATACAATGTAGACTCAAGATTGAAAGTGCCAAAACCTTAAAACAACAACCTACACGAATTAATATCATGATTTTCACCACACTCGACTGAGCAGTATAATTAAACCTTCATCAATTAAACCCAATTTTCGAGACGGATCAACCTTAACAACATTGAGAACACTTACTCTTGGATGAAACAACAACTTAACAACGCTTAAGTCATTAGAGGAACACCAACTATTCCTTGATCTTCTCCTAGAAGCACACCGATATCATTAAAGCCAAGAACTAAATATAAAAATCACTTATCCTTATAGAAAACCCAACATCTAACATCACCAAATAATAATTATAAACAGAACATTCTCTTACCTGATTGAAATTGGAATACCCAAGGTATTCACTCCACACCCACACAAGAGTTAAGCAAACAAAAGAAGAAAACACCAAGCCATAAAGAGAGTAATTCAACGAAGAAACAATTAGCAATAAAGGTGAAAGTCCAAACAAGAAAGTAAGAGAACAAAGAAAATATTTGGAATTAAAAAGGAATAGAAACAGACGTGAAGCAAAAGTCAAAAAGAAATTGGAGACGTGGGAGCAGATTTATGAGGGTTTTTGAGAAAACAGAACTAATATTTTTAAAAGAAAAATAAAAATAACAATATAACTAAAACACACTAACCACATCCCTTAAATCCAATCTTCATCCAAAAAGATTTCTAAAATCCAAATATGACCCAAACACTACTAAATAGGTGGCACAAAGGAAACTAACAAAAATAATACTCGCTTGTACGTGCAAGGGCTCAAACACAATACCAAAGGGTACGTTGAAGCCTTACAACTGAACTAGTAGGCTCGTCCTTATCAAAACTTACACAAAAATTAACTTAAGTCGAACGCTCAAATATAAGGGTTGAGTCAAAAATTAACAAAACTCAAGAGATAAGATTTGAACCCAAAACCTCATACATACAAGCACAACACTTAACCACTGAACCAAATCAAATTACTTATAAAAAATCTAATAAATCAAAAACTTATTTTTGGGGGGTGTTACAACTCCCTCTACCCTAAAAGAAATTACGACCTCAAAATTTACCTGATTCAGACATATTAGGGTATTTCCGGCAAATTGAGTCCTCAAATTCCCAAGTGGCTTCCTCTGTATCATGATTCTTCCACAAAACCTTAACCAACAGAATGGTATTTTTCCTCAAAACCTTAACATCTCAATCCAGAATCTAAACCGACTCCTCTTGGAAAGTCAAATCCGGTCTTACCACAATCTTCTTAACAGATACAATATGAAATGGGTCAAGCTTATACCGTCTCAACATACAGACGTGAAATATATCATGAATACACTCTTAACTCTGAAGGTAGCTCTAGCTAATAAGTGACTAGTCCAACACGTTTCAAAATCTAATAAAGTCCAATGAACCGAGGGCCCAACTTGCCCTTATGTCCAAATCGAAGAATCTTTTTCCACGGAGATACCTTAAGGAAAACTCAATCCCCTATAGAAAAATCAATATCTTTTCTTTTCAGATTTGCATAAGACTTCTGTCTATCAAAAGCCGCTTTCAGTCGATCTTGTATCAATCTAACCTTATCCTCAATTTCAGAAACAAAGTCATGACTGATAACACGTCTTTCACCCAACTCAGTGCAACACTCACGACCATAGAGAGCCTCGTAAGGTGCCATCTGAATACTACACTAGAAGCTATTACTATATTCGAACTCAGCTAGTGGTAGAAATTTCTCCTAACTACCACGAAAATTGATAACACAACTCTGTAGCATATCTTCCAAAATCTAAACCACTATTTCAGATTATTCATCGGTCTGAGGATGGAACGCAGTACTGAAGTCCAAACGAGTACCCAATGCCCCATGTAGTTTTTTTCAAAACTGATAAGTGAAACGAAGGTCCCTACCAGAGATAATCAAAATCGGAACCCCATGAAATCTAACAATTTCATAAACATATAATTTCACTAGCTTCTGTAGAGAATATTCAGTATTGATCGAAAGAAAATGAGCCGACTTAGTTAATCGAACTACGATAACCCAAACAAAATTCTTTTTAATGGGTGTCAAGGGCAACCCACTAACAAAATTCATAGTCATGCGCTCCCATTTCCAAAGGGGAATCTTTTTGGGTTGAAGCAAACCCGAAGACATTTGGTGCTCAGCCTTAACTTGCTAGCACGTCAAACAACGAGAAACAAAATTAGTTACCTCTTGTTTCAAACCAAGGCATGAATATAACTCTCGAAGATCCTTATACATCTTGTTCCCATCAGGATGCATAGCATAAGAGCTACTATGTGCCTTTCATAAGATAGATTGTCTTAACTCAGC
This sequence comes from Gossypium bickii, assembly GCA_025503065.1. NCBI lineage: Eukaryota > Viridiplantae > Streptophyta > Magnoliopsida > Malvales > Malvaceae > Gossypium > Gossypium bickii. The sequence continues at coordinate 24,617,746 of CP106712.1, forward strand.
ATCATTAGGCACACAAATCTGACCTCTGAAACATAGAATACCTTTATTATTAAGCCCAAAATCAGAAGTCTTACCCTCCTCAACCTGTTGAAACTGAAGAATTAGAGAATCATCCACTAACTACTTATCCCGAATCTGATCAATCCAAGTCAGCTTAACTTGCAACTCAACTAACAGACTACCGTTATCAAACAAACATAGGCGTGTAAACATCACCCTTAAATTAGACATCAATCTACGACTAAAAGCATTGACCACAACATTGGCCACAACATTGGCCTTACTAGGATAATACCCAATGGTGTAGTTGTAGTCCTTAAGCAACTCAATCTATCTACGTTGCCTAAGATTCAACTCTTTCTGAGTAAAGAGATACTTGAGGCTCTTATTGTAATAGGCTATTTTTCAGTGGTGTCAAAAATAGTAGTTTCAGGACCACAATTCTGACCTGTGAGTTTGTAAATATTAATATTTTAATATTTACGGGGTCATTAGTATCGTATTAAATTTTGGTCCAGTAATTTAAATGTTTAGATAGTTAATTAACTAAAAAAGACCAAATTGTAAAAGCTGCAAAAGTAAGCCATTAATAGATTATATGTGTTAAATGGATATTTAAACATGAAGTGAGGATCTTACAAGGTAAATAAACCTTATTTAATAATAGTGGATGGTAGGTAAATGAAAATGGATTAAAAATATAAAGTAATGACATTTTTGTAATTAAGTTGAAATTAAAACAAAAGAAAATCTAGAATGGTGTCGTCTTTTTCATTTCTTCTTTTATGTTGGTCAAACCTCTATGGGAAGAATTGGGGGAGCTTTGTTATGCTTTTGTGTAAGTGTTTTCTTGGTCCGTTTTTCTTGAATTTTACATTTTTGAGATCATTGTATTGATATTTAACTAATTTAGGGACTAATTTGTGAAGTTTCCAAAGTTTATAAAAATTACCATTAATGTTCATGAAGTATTTTTTATGTTTGTTCTTGAGCATAAAGCTTGATAATAATTTTGATCTAATTTGTAAAGTGACTTTTAGTAATTTTCGTGTTTAGTGACTAAATCAAAAATAAACTAAAATAAACATGGTTTTTCTTGATAAATCCATAATTTTAGGGCTATTTTAGAATGGTTAAAACTTAGGTTAAATGGGTTTAAAGTTTAATTATGAGAAATAAGCTTGTTTTGGTCTTAAGGACCAAATTGATTAAGGTGTAAAAGTTTGGGATAAATGAGTAAAATTGTAGCTAATAAGTCATGTATTAAATTGAATAATATATGAAATTGAGGCTAATAATTGAAATAAATTATATTATAGATTAAGAACAAGTTGATGACAGAGGAAAAGGGAAAGTTATGGAATAGTCTCTGAACTTTTGTCGTTAGTACAGTTTAGCCTGTTAAGTTTATTCGATTTATTTTGATAAATTTTACAATATGAATTGAATGAGAATTTAGTTGTTGATTGTTAAATTAAATATTTCGATGTTAAATTGGTATGAATGGAAATAATAAACTGTTGAACCTTGGTTTAGAGATAATATCTATTGAGCCAATGAACATAGGGTAGAGTATGATTTGCATGCCAATAGGTTATAGTGCGCACGGTGCGGGGATTGTTTTGAGATAAGACGATGATTCTTGACTTGTGGTTTTACACTTAATGTACCATAGTCTAGAATTTGTTGTGGACTATCGTGATATATTACAGTCATTCTAGCGTGTTACCGAGGGTGGATGTAAAGCCTTCGATCTTGGCACTTAGTGCCTAGGCATATTTTTTGAGGGATGATAGCCTACGAGCTAAGCACTTGGTGCCGATGTGTGTTATTGGTTGGATTGGATCCTTTGAGTGTTTGGCATGTTTCGAATGGATAGTTATGTACTCATATCCGTATATCGTTCATCAGGCAATGTTTCTTGTGTTAAATGTCTTGTTGTTAAATTCGTTGGATGATTATTCATAAATTTCTTGATAGCATTGTGGCTTGTTAATGAATGATCTCATATGGGTATCTCGTACTCGTTTGTATATATCCTCACTTGTTATGGATTGTGGTTGACAGGAAATTTTGACTTTTTAGTATTGTTATGTTTAATTGGGTAAGCTTTATCGTTTTAACCGTCAAACTTACTAAGCTCTATATAAGCTTACTTGTGTTATTTATCTTATTACCTTGTAGATAATGTTTTGTGGAGTCCAGCGATTGATGTGTCTCTAACTAACTATGATCACAATAAAGGCAAGCGCATCTATCATTTAATAGTATAGTTATGGTAAGACCGGTAATATCGTATCCACAAGGACCAAGAGTACTAATAATTACTATCTTCTTATTATCTAGCCTAAGAATTGGAGTGATTTCTTTTAAACTAAAACTAATTAAAGCCACGATAGAAAATGAATTGGGAAAATACTTTTAGACAACTTTATGAGATAGGCAATACCCAAGGAAGAATCCACCTAGACTTCACTTATTACTTCTGATTCATACGATTTATTCACTTGACTTAATCCGTAGAAATCCCTGATTTATGTTAATATCTCTTTCAAGACTAAAAACAACTGACTCTAGGTTGATTAATTAAAATCTCTTTCTAATTAAAACCCCTATTGTCGCATTAACTCGATTTATGAATTCCCTTATTAGATTTGACTCTAATCGGGCAGATTTATGTCGCCCTATGTCTAGGGTTGCAATCAACTCCGTTTAATTGTGTTGATCTACTCTTAAACAGGGACTTTTGCTCCTCTGAATAAGCACATTCGACTTTGAATCAATAACCTAAATTACCAAAACAAGAATAAGAACTCACAATTAAGAATAAGAACAAGTATTTATCTTATAAATCAAATAGTAATAAGATCCGTCTTAGGTTTCATCACCTTAGATATTTAAGGGATTTAGTTCATACTGATAGAGGGAAACATCTTAACATAAGGAAAACTACAAAACATAAGAAAGCCCAAAAACTTCAAGAGAGATTGATAGGAGATCTTTAGTCTTGATGGAGATCCTTCTTCCAAGCTGCTCCCGATGGTTGTCTTCAAGTATTTTCTACCTTTTCCTTTCTGTCCCCCCTTAGGTCCTCCCCTAGGGTGTTTATATAGGCTTTGGGACGCCTTTTTCGGCCCACAAGTAGCCTTTTTCGAATAGAATTAAACCTGAGTTCGGCAGGGATACGCTCGTGTGACACGTCCCTGTTCGATAGCCATAGGCTTGCTTGATTCTGTTCATCACACACGGTCGTGTTTGATAGCTTTATGCAGTGCTTGATTCTGTTCATCACACACGGCCGTGTGGTCTGCCCGTGTGCGATAGTCTAGGCCATGTTGGCTTCTGAGGTAGGCCCATTTTGCCCCTTTTTGGCCCGTTTCTCGTTCTTTTCGACTCTCTAAGCTCTCCTAAGTGTAAAACATGAAATTAAAGGATTAGAAGCATCGAATTCATCAAATCTAATGAAAATTCATCCAAAAATAAGCCAAGCATGGGGTCAAAATATGTATAAATTATGGTTTATCAAATATCCCCACACTTAAGCATTTGCTTGTCCTCAAGCAAAATCCTCAACTCACAATTAAAATTAACTTCTTCAATTCATAATTCTCATCAATAATGTCTCATCATAATTCTTAGATAATTCATACATTGATAATTTAACTAAAAGAGTCCTAAAGATCCAAACAATCTAAGTCACAAATTTTTATAGCACGAAAATATAGGTGTTTCCCCTTATCTAAATAATTACCTTTGATCCAAAATCGACAAGAATTGACATCCTCACTAAAGATTCACTTAAATCACTCAAAATGTTCTAAGGTTCAAACTAAGCACTCAAAAGTCAAACATGAGAAGTTATTACCATTAGCTTGCATGAAAATCAAATCTCCACCACTATGAAATGATATGATATACAAATAAAAAGGTCTTAAAAAGGGTGTGGATAAAGGCTGAATTAGAGGGTTAGAATTGAGATTGAATTGATAATTTACCTAACTAGAAATTATGAACTAATAATTAATAATTACATAAATTGAACTTATCACTAATAATACGAGCTTCTTCTCAGAATATGAAATTAACCATTTAAGCTCAAATATCATAGAACTAAGTAATGAATTTTTTTTAAGAATAAAAACAATAAGAAAGAATTTAATATTAGAATAGAGAACATAGTTAAACAACTGATCAAATCAAATCTCGACAAAAGGGGAGTCAATAAAGTAGGAGAAGCAAAAATTTGGTTTTGGTTTAATATTAATGGGTGAATCAAGAAACAGTTTATTAGGCTCAAAAGGGTTCACTAGGTGTTAATTATGAACGTAGGCTTTTAATGGAGTAAATGGGTTAAAACCTAGGTGCCTTTATCATCTCAGAATACCAGATCAAAAGTGTGGTCTTGACGTGCATAATCGAAGCAAGTTCTAGAATAACAAATCAATATTGACACGCTCATAACCAACAATAAAGTGGGCAAGAAAAGTATATGCTCTAAAAGGCTCGAAGTCTCACAAAATTTATGGTTTTTGATGTCAACCTTGCGAATTTCAAACTTCAAAGTAACATTTAAATTTAAGGAAATAACCTAATAAATTTTTAATTCGGAAAATAGACTTATCATGCTTGATTCTCTAATGTCTTAAAGTTTAAACCATCAATGCACAATTACCTATGACTTAATTCAAAACATATCGATGAAAATCATAAATCAATTGAAGTTTTATTCTAATAGTATTATGAGAACATTTTTTTAAGAACAAGATATAATTCAGGGATTTTCTAATAATACTATAATTAACCTCCCCACAATTAAGATGTACATTATCCTCAATGTACAATGATGGATAATAGCAGTGTAAGCAGAAATTCATAAGAAAGGGAAGGAGGTGAAACTTCCTGAATTATGGATGAAATCCTTAGGGAGTGAAAATTGTAGAAAACAATCTAATGATAAGCATGATGAACTAGGCAAAGGTGAAGGTGGGGGAGAATACTCCGGTAGATTGTTCGTTCCTTAATAGCACCTTGAACCTTTTGAAACTGCGGAGTCATCAGTAAAGTTTTAGGGGGTTTTATTAATGGATTTCGTTATGGTTACTCGATAATAAACAGCCAGAGATATAAAAAGATTAAAATATACTAATATAAATTAAAGACAAGAAAGATAAAGAGAAATAGTTTAAAAATTAAAATAAAAGAAAACAAAAAAATAAATGGACTTAAAGGTCTTCATCGTCAGATGGATCACGAGGTGCGGGTGGTGGCGAGATGTGAAAATGCTGACAAATTTGTTGTAGGGTCGCCCCGATGTCGTTGAATCGCCGAGCATTTTCATTAAATTGTTGAGTGCAGCACTACTTGAAACGAGTGAGGCGCTCAGAGATGTCAGCCAGTGAAGCAGCCGCATGAACTGGTTGGTAAGGTGGTGGTGGCACGAAAGGTGGCTCCTTGTGATGTGAAAGGACATAATCATTAATGTCCTCTGGGTCATCTTGATCGGTGGCCTTCGATAGACGGTATTGAGGAGGGTTAAACCCACGACGAGGCTCAATCATCCTCATGTGAAACATCATCGCGATGCCCTATGGGGACATCTGCCCAATGAGCGTGAGTGAAGAGGACTGAGCTGCAGTGTTGAGGAAGCCAAAATACCAAGCCAGACGCTTTACATAGGGGCCAATGGAGAGGATTCCTCTCCTATGTCACTCTGTCTGATGCTGAATGGCGAGGGCGATGAAGTAAGCTAAGTCAAACACGTGCCCATGCACCATGCACCATAAAAAGTAGGCGTCGTGAGTGTTGACGACGTCAGTGCTCTCTCGCCTACCCATCAAATATGAGCCAGGATGGCATGTATGTATTTCAAGGATGGGGCGAGAGCTGATGCCTTGGAGCGATTAGGGTCATAGGTAGCTGGGGCGAGGATTAAGTCCCTCCAACAGGATGAAGGGGAGTAGTGAATGTGGCGATGAAAGTTCTCGAAGTCGCCGTCCTCCATGAATTCCTCGGTATAAAGTCCCAAGGCGACCCCAAACTCTGGAATACTCAATTCTTGGACGAGGCCTCCAAGGCGGAATTGGACTGTGCCGAGGTCGTTGAAATTGGTCATTACCACCTGAAGATGGAAGGTGGAACAGAGCTCCAAAGTAAGCTCTAGATATGTCGGCTCGACAATCTTGAAAAAGTGCCCCCATGGGTTGGTAGACAGTAGGGCCCGGACTGCGTCAGCTAGTTGGACCTGTTCCAGGGTGGCCCAATCAATACATCTCCCTATGCCGAGGGGTCATGCGCGAAGTGTCTGAAAAAGTTCCTCCTAGAGCCCCGGGGAAAACTGTAGAAAAGGGTGGCGCACTTCGGCAGACACACTCGCGGAGGTAGCTCCAGGTCCCTTCCGCTTTTTCGAAATGGGGACAGCCTTCTTTTTTCAACGTGGGGGAGTCATTTACGTGCCTGAAAATGTAAAATATTTTCAATGAATCAAGTATCATTGCCAGCCAAAAATGTACTATCCTAGTAGTCCTAAATATTATAATCCTATAATAGTGAATTACATTATCAAGTAATGCTAACATTAGACAGTATAAAAGTATTAGCAATAGAATAAACTAAAATAACATTAAGTAAATTAACAAGATTACTAAGTATATCAAACTAATCATTAAACTTAGTAATTGAATAAAATCAAACTAAAGAAACCATCAAAAGAACTAAAGAATTTGAAATAGAAATTTAAAATGTAATGAAAATGATAATAAGAACACAAAATAAGATCAATTAATTAAATGAAAGAAAAAAACAACAATGGTGGAGAAGGGTGAACCGATGGAGGTATTGAAAGGGGCTGCAGGGACGTGGTGGTCGTACACAGGCGTGGACTGCGGGGCTAGTTACGTGGAGAAGAAAGGGGGAAGAAGAAAGGGAAAGGAAAAAGAGGGAAATAGGAGAAAGGGAGAAGCGAAAGGAGGAGGAGGAAGAGTCGACGGTGGCCGAAATAGGGGAGAAGGAGAGGTTGTTTTGGGTGAGAGCGGCTAGGGTTTGTTGGGGGAAAATTTGGGAAGAGAAGAACAGTGGTCGAGGTTTAAATAGAGATTAGGGCACACGGTCGAGTCCCACGCCCGTGTGCCCTGTGTTTAGTCCGTGTGTTTCGTAGATTTTGAATTAGGGCGTGTCTGAGTCTTGACCCACGCCCATGTTTCATGTGAGTGTTGGGTCACACGGCCGTGTGATGCTTCGTTCGCTTTTCCCATGCCCGTGTAGAGGGTCACACGCCTGTGTTTGTTAAGCAGTGTCACCCATGGCCTAGAGGCACGGACGTGTCGCACGCCGGTGTAACTTATTTAGTTTCAACCACAGCTTCTGGGCACAAGCATGTTGCACACCCGTGTCACTTACTCAATATCGACCACAGTTTCTAGGCACGGGTGTGTCACACGCCTGTGTGACTTATTCAGCTTCAACCACGATCTTAAGACACGCCCGTGTGGGGTTATCGCATGCCGTGTTCTTTAGTCAGTGTCGACTATGGCTGCATTGCACGGCCGTGGCATTTTATCGCAGCCTGTGTTTTGGGAAAAAATTTTGTCCTGTTCCCGCATGGTCTCCGCCATGCCAGTGTACCCACTCGTGGTGTCTACACGGCCACGCCCCCGCTCACGCCCATGTGCTAGACCGTGTGGGTAGGGAATCCTGGGCCTATTAATTTGGTTAGTTTTTAGTTAGATACTAAAAATCAAAATATGGATGTTAGTGAGGTTAGTGTTCGGGTTGCCTCCCAAGAAGTGCTCGTTTAAAGTTTTAAGCTAGACTTACCCTATTTTCATCTCTATATGAAGGTTCACGGAGCTTAAGCTCCTCTCTCATGTCCCTAAAATCTTCACCATTATATAGTCTAAGTCGTTGACCATTTACCTTGAATGTGCCATAAGTTGGATGAGTTACCTCAATTGTGCCATAGGGAAAAATGGTTTTGATTGCGAATGGACCTGACCATCTTGATTTCAGCTTTCCAGGAAACAATTTAAGCTTTGAATTGTATAGTAGAACAAGATCTCCAACTTCAAATTGCTTCGGTTGCTTCAAACGAGCATCATGGCGTCGCTTTGTTGCTTCCTTATATAAACGTGAGTATTCGTAGGCATTAGCTCGCCACTCATCTAGCTCGTTCAACTGCATCATTCTTTTCTCACCTGCAAGTTTAAGATCATAGTTTAAGAATTTTATAGCCTAAAATGCTTTGTGCTCTAATTCAAATGGTAGATGATAACTCTTCCCGTAGAAAAGTCTGTATGGGGATGCTCCTATGAGAGTTTTAAAAGCGGTTCTATAAGCCCATAAAGCATCGTCTACTTTTAATACCCAATATTTCCTGTTTGATTCTACAGTTTTCTCTAGAATACGCTTAAGCTCTCGATTGGCTACTTCAACTTGTTCACTGGCTTGAGTGTGATAACGGGTAGCTGTTCTGTGGTGCACTCCATATTTCTTTAATATTTTCTCAAATTGAGTATTACAAAAATGAGTACCCCTATCACTAATAATTGCTCTAGGTGTTCCAAATCGAGAGAAGAGTTTCTTAAAAAATCTCACTACCACTATAGCATCATTAGTAGGAAAAGCTTGAGCTTCCACCCATTTTGACACATAATCAACCGCTACTAAGATGTATTTATTCCCAAAGGAGCTAGGGAATAGACCCATAAAATCAATACCCCATACATCAAATATTTCACATGATAACATATACGTTTGAGGCATTTCATCGAGTTTAGAGATATTACCTGTTCTCTGACATCTATCACACGAAGTAACATACCTGTTAGTGTCCTTAAACAGAGTGGGCCAATAAAAACCTGATTCAAGCGTTTTCTATGCTGTCCTAGTCCCACTGTAATGTCCTCCTGTTGGTCTTGAATGGCAATGTTCTAAAATTTTGCTTGCTTCTGTCTTTGTAGCACATCTCCAAATTACTTGATCTGCACATACATGAAAAAGAAAAGGGTCCTCCTAAAAATAGTTTTTCACATCAGCAAAGAATAGCTTCTTTTGATGATGTGTCAACCCTTTTTGTAAGATGTTAGCAGCTAAGTAATTCGCAATATCTGCAAACTAGGGTATCACAAAGTCGGAATAGAAAAGAGTTGTTCTTCAGGAAACGAGTCATTTATCTCATTTTCATCGAGTTCATTGATATGTGGATTTTCAAGCCTAGAAAGATGGTCTGCCGTGTAACAGCCTGAATTAGACCCTAGTCAGAATAGTGGTTTCAAGACCACATATCCGAGGCTAGAATAATATTTTAATGTTATTTTTGGTGTTGATTATATGTGATATGGCCTGTGTGAAAATTCTGTGTGGTAATTTTATCGACTGTGTGCCGAATTAAGAGAAAGGACTTAATCGCATAACATGTAAAAGCTGTGCGCTGATTTATAAGTACGTAAGTGTTGTTGTCTTATTAATGTGGAGGCCTTATGAGGCAATTATGCCAACATTTAGATAATGGATGATTAAAATACATGAATGGCCTTATTATATATATTATATGTTTAATGGAAGGTTATTTTTGTAAATGGATTAATAATATAATTATTATACAAACAAAAGGTTAAAATAAGATGAATATACTCATCTTTGTTCACCAAAAAACACAAAAGAAAAGAATGAAGAAAAGCTTTGAAATTTTGGCTAGGGTTAAGCTTGATTTAAGGTATGATTGAGCTCGATTTTCGATAATGTTTATGTTTTTTTTATCGTTGCTTCATGCTCTTTCAGACCCATGCTTAGATTTTGTGACTTGATGATGTTGTTGAAAAGTACCATTGATGAATATGTGAGTTCTTGAATGTTTGATGGTGGAAAATGGAAGATATGTATCAGATTAATATAGTTTGTCTTTGAAGTTTTGATGAATTTATGTAATTTGAGCTTAATTGTGAAAATGAGAAATAGAAGGACTAAAATGTGAAATAAATGAAATAATTGGGCTTGTATAAGTATAGTGAGAAATCGGCTAGGCATGGGTACAAGAAACTTATGTGTATTTGATGATTTTGTGAATTAGGGACTAAAGTGTCGAAATGTGAAAATCTGAGGGCTGTTATGTAAAATGCCCTAAATATGTGTGTTTGGATTAAAATGAATGATTTGGTGATTGAATGGATTGAATTTGAATGCGTATAGATCAATAGAGAAGATGTTCGGATCGAGATCGAGGCAAACATAAAGTGCTTGATTAATCGACCGTTTCGGTATTTCGACATCCGAGGTAAGTTTGGATATAGTACGAGTTGTTAATTTATGTTCTATGTGATGTGAATTGAATGAATATCTATATAACTATGAGATTAGAAATGCTATGTGCTGAATTGGAGTAGAAGGTACTAAGTGTGCAAAATTAAAAATGGGATAGAAATGATTGGCACTGTGTATGCGAGTTGATAGAAGTTTCGGCTTATTGAATTTGCACTATGTACACGATATCGATATAAGCTCGGTATAACGTATTGGCACTAAGTGTGCGATGACAATTATGTCAGGTCTACAAATTGGCACTAAGTGTGCGAAATAAGCAAGAGAATAGCAAAGGTTGATTGAAATGTAAAGTCGATTGATTAAGTAGCATGATTGGTGAGTAACTATGTGTTGGCAAAGGTATGTATGATACCTATGTGGTTGATGAAACTGAGAGTAGATGAATGGAATGCTATGTGAGTATTGGATAAAGTTGAATCTGTGTATTATTGGTAAATTATCTATGTGATGATTGAATGTGTACATTGATTTGATTCATTGAGTTAATTGTATTATATTTCGAACTTACTAAGATTTGAAAGATTACTGTGTGATTTGTTTCTCTGTTTTACAGTGTCAGTAAAGCTAGCTCAGATCCTAGGATCGTCAGCATCTCTATCACACTATCGACCATCTATTTTGGTACTTTGGAAAGATGTATATAAATGAAATATGGCATGTATAGGCTAGATGATATGATACGTTTTGAAAAGTTTAACCCTTGCCATGTGATTTGGCTTGGAAGTTGAATGATGTAGAATTGATGAATGAGCTATGAATGTGGTATATTTCATAACTTAGTTGATTGAGAAAGATGTGGTTTGAAGATGAACCTTTATATAGATTACATGATGTTTGAATTACATATGTTTTGAGATGTATAATTGTCACTTTGAATGGCTTTAGTTGTGATGATAATGAGCATGGGAGTAAATGGTTTAGTTGGTGAATGAATAATACATGAAATGGTAGGTTTGAATGCATTTGAAAGCATGAATTGGAATTGTATTGATGTTTGTAAGTATGATCCTATTATGGGTGGCAATTTGGCCTTGTAAATGACCTGTTTTGCCTACACGATTATAGCACACGGGCGTGCCTAGTGACCGTGGGATAAAGTTAGTAGCTAGCCCAAGTATAGACGGCCATGGTACACGGAAGTGCCTAGTAGCCGTGTGAATAAGTCAGTATATTGCCTAAGAGTACACGACCTTAGCACACGGGCGTGCCTTGTGGCCGTGTGAAGAAGTCAGAATACATGCTCTATATTGACACTGCCTAGACACATGGGAGTGTCTGGTGATCGTGTGAGGCACACGGCCTGATTGCACGGACGTGTGACCTCAACAGTATTGAAGAATATTTGAGATTTTGAAAACTTTTGTAAGTGTTTGGTTTAGTCCCGACCCCTTTCTAGCATGTGTTTAAGGTCTCGTGGACCTCATTAAGGGACTTAATAATTATGTTGTGATATGTTTTAATTGATGATTGACTTTGTGTCATGAAATGAATTGTGAATGTTTCGATGATTCGGTAATGCCTCTTAACCCCAGGCCGACGACGGTTACAGGTTAAGGGTGTTACATTTTATTGGTATCAGAGCTACGGTTTAGTCAATTCTTGGACTAACATAGTGTGTATGAGTCTGGCTATATATGCCATATATGAAATTACGATAGTGTGATGAATTCTGACAGATGAAAATGTGTTTTCATATAGTAATGGATCCCAATTGAATAGTTACTGACGATGTAGAGAGTAACACGCTTGCTCCCGCTCAAGGGACAGTGCCGGCCACATCTAGGCCAAATGAAAGTAGTGAGGGAGGAGAGGCTAAGCAAGCCTTTTTCTGTATGATGAGTGAGTGGTTTTCAGAGTTCATTTGAATGAATTCGGCTGCTCCACAACTTCCACCCCCACAAGTACCTGTTGTGCCACAAGTTGTAGATCCAATTCGACTAATAAACCTCCTGTGGATAAGATTTGAAAGTACGGGGCCGAAGAGTTTAGGGCCAAAGTCGACGATGATGCTGAGCGAGCTGAGTTTTGGCTCAAGAATACAATTCGAGTATTTGACGAGATGAAGTTGACCCCTGATAATGTATCAAGTGTACAGTTTCTTTGTTGAGAGATACGGCTTATAATTGGTGGAAGACATTGACATCTGTGGTTCCGAGAGAGAGAATCACCTGGGATTTCTTTCAAGTTGAATTCAGAAAGAAGTATATCAGTTAACAATTCATTTATCATAAAGGTAAAGAGTTTCTAGAGTTGAAACAGGGTCGTTTGTCAGTTACAAAATATGAACAAAAGTTTGTAATACTGAGTCAATATGCGAGAGAACGTGTTTCAATCGAAGCTACTATGTGTAAACGCTTTATAGAAGGGTTGAATGAAGATATTAAGTTGTTGGTTGGGATACTTGATATAAACAAATTTGTTGTGTTAGTCGAAAGAGCATGCAAAGCTGAGGAACTCAGTAAAGAAAAGAAGAAAGCTGATCCTGAAGCTCGTGATGAAAGAAAAAGATCAATGAGTAAGTTTTCTCAACCTTCAATGAAGAGATTTAGAGATACAAGCAACCGATCATATACTTTATTTGGACATCCGAATAAAGACTGCGCAAGACTAAGTGTTGATCCAAGAACTCAAGCTCCAATAGAATCAAGTGTTGATAGTGTTAAAAGCAACAAACCTGAGTGTAGACAGTGTGGAAGACGACATATGGGAGAATGCTGGGGCAAGTACAACAGTAGAGTTTGCTATAAATGTGGATCACAAGATCACTTCATTGGAGACTGCCCAAAGATGACTGAGGAAGAAAATGTTCAAAATGTGAGATCGAGTAATATGACAACTAGGGTAGACCACCTAGAAATGTCGGGAATGTAAGTGGAAGTCAAAGAGGGACCACTGATACAGCTGTGAGATTAGAGGCGAGAGCACTTGCCCGAGCTTATGCTATACATGCATGAGAGGAAGCGTCATCTCCAAACATCATCACTGGTACTTTTACTCTATTTGATACTGATGTGATTGCATTAATAGATCAGGGTTCTACTCATTCCTATGTGTGTGTGAATCTAGTATTGAATAAAACTCTACTTGTTGAGTCTACTGAATTTGTGGTCAGAGTGTCGAACCCCTTAGTCAAGTGTGTTTTGGTGGATAAGGTGTGCAAGAATTTCCCATTGATGTTTCGTGATATATGTTTTCCGGCTAATTTGATGTTGCTACCGTTCGATGAATTAGATATAATTTGGGGTATGGATTGGCTCACTCTGCATAATGCTATTGTGAATTGTAAAAGGAAGAGTATTGAATTGAGAAGTCAGAATGGTGAGATAGTTCGAATGGAATCCAATGATATGAAAGGATTGCCAGCTGTTGTATCCGCGATGAAAGCTATAAACTATGTGAGAAAGGGTTACGAAGCTTATCTGGCATATGTGATTGATACAAAGTGTCAGAAAAGAAAGTTGAATCTGTGCCTGTGGTTTGTGAGTTTTCAGATGTGTTTCCTAAAGAGTTACCAGGATTACCTCCGATTCGAGAAGTTAAATTTGGTATTGATTTGGTACTAGGAACAGCTCCTATCTCGATAGCACCGTATAGAATGGCACCGACAGAATTGAAAGAGTTAAAGTCTCAGTTGCAAGAGTTAACTGATAGAGGAATTACTCGACCGAGTTTCTCACCTTGGGGTGCTCCTGTGTTATTTGTGAAAAAGAAAGACGGTACTATGAGTTACCGACAATTGAACAAAGTAACAATAAAGAACAAATATCCGTTACTACGTATTGATGATCTATTTGATCAGCTGAGAGGAGCTACAGTGTTTTCGAAGATAGATTTGAGATCAGGCTATTATCAGTTGAGAGTTAAAGAATTCGATGTGTCAAAAACTGCTTTCAAAACGAGGTACGGACATTATGAATTCTTAGCGATGCCTTTCAGACTAACAAATGCTCCTGCAGTGTTTATGGATCTGATAAATTGGATATTCAAACTGTATTTGGATCGTTTTGTTGTGGTGTTCAATGATGATATTCTGATCTATTCCTATGATGAGGCGCAACATGCTGAACATTTGAGAATCGTGTTACAGACTCTGCGTAAGAAACAATTGTATGCTAAGTTTAGCAAATGTGAATCTTGGTTGAGTGAGGTTGGTTTCTTGGGGCATATTGTATCAGCTGCGGGAATACGAGTTGATCCGAGTAAGATTTCAGTCATTTTGGAATGGAAGCCTCTGAGAAATGTGTCTAAAGTCTATAGTTTTCTAGGACTAGTGGGATATTATAGACGGTTTGTGAATGGCTTCTCGATGATTGCGACTCTGTTTATGAAGTTGCTGCAGAAAGATGTTAGATTCGAGTGGTCAAAAAAGTGCCAGCAGAGTTTTGAGCAGTTGAAAGCATTGTTAACAGAGGCACCTGTGTTAGTTCAACCAGAATCGGGTAAAGAGTTTATACTTTTTAGTGATGCATCGTTGAATGGTTTGGGCTGTGTGCTGATGCAAGAAGGAAAAGTCATTGCTTATGCTTCGAGGCAGTTAAAGCCGCATGAAAAGAACTATCTGACGCATGACCTTGAATTAGCAGCAACTGTGTTTGCATTAAAAATTTGGCGTCATTATTTATTTGGTGAGAAATGTCATATCTTTACAGATCACAAGAGTTTGAAATACTTGATGACTCAGAAAGAATTAAATTTGCGACAGAGAAGATGGTAAGAATTGTTGAAAGACTACGAGCTTGTCATAGATTACCGCCCAGGTAAAGCTAATGTTGTAGCTGATGCCTTGAGTCGAAAATCATTATTTTCTTTGCAAGCTATGAGTACTCAGATAGATTTGTGTGATGATAGTGCAGTTTTGGCCGAGTTAAAGATAAAGCCGATGTTTTTTACATCAGATTTGTGATGCCCAGAAAAGTTATGTTGAAATGAATACTAAACGCACTCAGTGTGAATTGAATGTTGATTCAGAATTTCGAGTTGATAGTGATGATTGTCTGAGATTTAGAGATCGGATTTGTGTTTCGAGAAATTCAAAGTTGATTCAGATGATTTTAAATGAAGCTCACAATAGTCGTTCAACTGTTCACCCGAGGAGTACGAAAATGTATAATGATCTAAAATACTTTTATTGCTGGCATGGTATGAAACGGGACATCTCTAACTTTGTGTCGAAATGTTTAATTTGTCAGCAAGTTAAAGCTGAACATCAGGTTCAGTCTGGTTTATTACAGCCGATTATATACCTGAGTGGAATGGGAGAGAATTACAATGGACTTTGTGTCAGGATTGCCTTTATCTCCAGGAAAGAAAGATGCGATTTGGGTGATAGTTGATAGATTGACTAAATCGGCTCATTTCGTTCCAATGAGAACATATTATTCACTCGATAGATTGGCTGAATTGTATATTGCCGAGATTGTGAGATTGCACAGGGTACCATTATCTATAGTGTCTGACATAGATTCGATATTTACATCGCGATTTTGGAAGAAATTGCACGAAGCTTTAGGCATAAAACTGCATTTCAGTACTGCTTTTCATCCGTAAATGGATGGTCAGTCCGAGTGGATCATTCAAATTCTCAGAGATATGTTGACGTGTTGTGTACTTGAGTTCGAGATAACGTGGGAAAAACATCTACCGTTAATTGAATTTGCGTATAATAACAGTTTTCAATCTAGCATCAAAATGGCACCATATGAGGCTCTTTATGGTTGAAAATGTTGAACTCCATTATATTGGACTAAGCTGGGTGAGAATAAGATTCACGGGATTAATCTTATAAAAGAGACTGAGCATAAAGTAAAAGTAATTCGAGACAGTTTGAAAGCGGCTTCAGATCGTCAGAAGTCTTATGCAGACTTGAAACGAAAGGATATTGAATTCGAAGCTGGTAATAAAGTATTTTTGAAAGTGTCTCCGTGGAAGAAAATACTTCGATTTGGCCGGAAAGGCAAATTGAGTCTGAGGTTCATCGGACTAGATGAGATTATCGAGCGTGTTGCGTATAGATTGTTGCAATGACTTAGAAAAGATTCATAATGTGTTTCATGTGTCAATGCTTCGACGATATTGATATGATCCGTATCATGTGATTGCTCCTACTGAGGTAGAGATTCAGCCAGATTTGTCGTATAGTGAAGAACCGATCCAAATTTTGGCACGAGAGACGAAAGAGTTGAGAAATAAAAAAATCTCTTTAGTAAAAGTGTTGTGTCACAAGCACGAAATTGAAGAGGGTACGTGGGAGCCTGAGAATATTATGAGAGAACAATATCCACAACTATTCGCTGGTAAGATTTTCGGGGACGAAAATCCCTAAGGGGGGAGAGTTGTAACAGCCCAAATTAGACCCTAGTCAGAATAGTGGTTTCGAGACCACAAATCCGAGGTTAGAATAATATTTTAAAGTTATTTTTTGTGTTCATTATATGTGATATAGCCTATGTGAAAATTTAGTGTGGTAATTTTATCGACTGTGCGCTGAATTAGGAGAAAGGACTTAATCGCGTAACGTGTAAAAGCTGTGTGTTGATTTATAAGTACCTAAGTGTTGTTGTCTTATTAATGTGGAGGCCTTATGAGGCAAATATGCCAACATTTAGATAGTGGATGATTAAAATACATGAATGGCCTTATTTTATATATATTATATGTTTAATGGAAGGTTATTTTTGTAAATGGATTAATAATATAATTATTATACAAACAAAAGGTTAAAATAAGATGAATATACTCATCTTTGTTCATCGAAAAACACAAAAGAAAATAAGGAAGAAAAGCTTTGAAATTTCGGCTAGGGTTAAGCTTGATTTAAGGTATGTTTGAGCTTGGTTTTTGATAATTTTTACGTTTTTGTTATCGTTGCTTCGTGCTCTTTCAAACCCATGCTTAGATTTTGTGAATTGATGATGTTGTTGAAAAGTACCATTGATGAATATATGAGTTCTTGAATGTTTGATGGAGGAAAATGGAAGATATATTTGATTTATATAGTTTGTCTTTGAAGTTTTGATGAATTTGTGTAATTTGAGCTTAATTGTGAAAATGAGAAATAGAAGGACTAAAATATGAAATAAATGAAATAATTGGGCTTGTATGAGTATAGTGAGAAATCGGCTGGGCATGGGTACAAGCAACTTATGTGTATGTGATGATTTTGTGAATTAGGGACTAAAGTGTCGAAATGTGAAAATGTGAGGGCTATTATGTAAAATGCCCTAAATATGTGTGTTTGGATTAAAATGAATGATTTGGTGATTGAATGGATTGAATTTGAATGCGTATAGATCAATAGAGAAGAGGTTCAGATCGAGATCGAGGCAAAGATAAAATGTTTGATTAATCAACCGTTTCGGTATTTCGACATCCGAAGTAAGTTCGGATATAATACAAGTTGTTAATTTGTGTTCTATGTGATGTGAATTGAATGAATATCTATATAACTATGATATTAGAAATGCTATGTGCTGAATTGGAGTAGAAGTCACTAAGTGTGCGAAATCAGAAACATGATAGTTGGCACTGTGTGTGCGAGTTGATAGAAGCTTCAGCTTATTGAATTGGCACTGTGTGTGCGATACCGATATAAGCTCAGTATAACGTATTGGCACTAAATGTGCGATGACAATTATGTCAGGTCAACAAATTGGCACTAAGTGTACGAAATAAGTAAGAGAATAGCAAAGGTTGATTGAAATGTAAAGTCGATTTGGTTAAGTAGCATGATTAGTGAGTAACTATGTGTTGGGAAAGGTATGTATGATACCTATGTGGTTGATGAAACTGAAAGTAGATGAATGGAATGCTATGTGAGTATTGGATAAAGTTGAATTTGTGTATTATTGGTAAATTATCTATGTGATGATTGAATGTGTACATTGATTTGATTCATTGAGTTAATTGTATTATATTTTGAGCTTACTAAGCTTTGAAAGCTTACTGTGTAATTTGTTTCTCTGTTTTATAGTGTCAGTAAAGCTAGCTCGGATCCTGGGATCGTCAGCATCTCTATCACACTATCGGCCATCTATTTTGGTACTTTGGAAAGATGTATATAAATGAAATATGGCATGTATAGGCTAGATGATATGATATGTTTTGAGAAGTTCAATCCTTGCCATGTGATTTGGCTTGGATGTTGAATGATGTAAAATTGATGAATGAGCTATGAATGTGGTATATTTCATGACTTAGTTGATTGAGAAAGATGTGGTTTGAAGATGAACCTTGATATGGATTACATGATGTTTGAATTACATATGTTTTGAGATGTATATTTGTCACTTTGAATGGCTTTAGTTGTGATGATAATGAGCATGTGAGTAAATGGTTTAGTTGGTGATTGAATGATGCATGAAATGGTATGTTTGGATGCATTTGAAAGCATGAATTGGAATTGTATTGATGCTTGTAGGTCTGATCCTATTGTGGGTGGCAATTTGGCCTTATAAATTGCCTGTTTTGCCTACACAGTTATGGCACACGGGCGTGCCTAGTGACCGTGTGATAAAGTTAGTAGCTAGCCCAAGTATACACGGCCATGGTACACGGACGTGCCTAGTAGCCGTGTGAATAAGTCAGTATATAGCCTAAGAGTACACGGCCTTAGCACAAGGGCGTGTCTTGTGGCCGTGTGAAGAAGTCAGAATACATGCTCTGTTTTGACACGGCCTAGACACATGGGAGTGTCTGGTGATCATGTGAGGCACACGGCTTAATTGCAAGGGCGTGTGATCTCAAGAGCATTGAAGAATATTTGAAAATTTGAAAACTTTTGTAAGTGTTCGGATTAGTCCCGACCCCTTTCTAGCATGTGTTTAAGGTCTTGTAGACCTCATTAAGGGATTTAATGATTATGTTGTGATATGTTTTAATTGATGATTGACTTTGTGTCTTGAAAGGAATTGTGAATGTTCCGGTGATTCGGTAATGCCTTTTAACCCTAGCCAGGCGACAGTTACAGGTTAGGGGTGTTACATGCCGCAGGATTTTTAGCCCATTTCTTACCCTGAATTTCCAAATCAAATTCTTGTAAGAGTAAAATCCATTTTATGAGTCGAGGTTTAGCATCAGATTTAGTTAAAAGATAAAGAAGAGCTAAATGGTCAGTGTAAACGAAATCTTTAGATAATATCAAATACTGACTAAATTTATCAAATGCAAAAACCACAGCTAGCAACTCTTTTTCTATGGTGGTGTAATTTTCTTGTGCGACCGTCAATGTCTTGCTAGCGTAATAAATTGGCTGAAAATGCTTGTCTCTTCGCTGTCCCAAAACCGCACTATTGCAAAATCATTCGCATCACACATTAGTTCAAAAGGTAAATTTCAATCAGGTGCAATTACAATTGCAGCATTTATTAATTTATTTTTGAGGGTATTAAATGCATCTAAACATTCCTGATCAAAATTGAAGGGCACATCTTTTTCTAGTAATTTCGTTAAAGGCTTAGCTATTTTAGAAAAATCTTTAATAAATCTTCTATAAAAACCAGCATGTCCTGAAAAGCTTCTAATAGCCTTAACTGAACTAGGAGGAGGTAATTTTTCTATGGTTTCAATTTTTGCTTTATTAACATCAATCCCTTTACAAGAAATTTTATGACCTAACACAATCGCTTCTCGAACCATAAACTGACACTTTCCCAATTAAGCACAAGGTTCGTTTCCTCACATCTCATTAGAACTTGTTTTAAATTTTTAAGGAAAAGGTGGAAAAAATTACCAAATACTGAAAAGTCATCCATGAATACCTCCATAATATCTTCTACAAGTTCATCAAAGATGGCTAGCATGCAGCGCTGAAAAGTAGCAGGAGCATTACATAATCCAAAAGGCATTCTAAGATAAGAAAACTTACCATATGGACATGTAAATGTTGTCTTTTCTTGATCCTTAGGAGCTATTGGGATTTGGAAGTAGTCAGAGAGTCCGTCTAGGAAGCAATAGTACATATGCCCATATAATCATACTAACATCTGATCAATAAAGGGTAAGGGAAAGTGATCTTTTCTCGTGGCATCGTTCAACTTCCTATAGTCAATACAGACTCTCCAAACTGTGACTATTCTTGTTGGAACTAATTCATTCTTTTCGTTGGCTACAACAATCATGCCTCCCTTCTTTGGAACAACCTACACAGGACTTACCCAAGTACTGTCAGAAATAGGATAAATAACTCCAGCAACTAGAAGTTTAATTACCTCAGCTTTAACAACTTCCTTTATGTTGGGATTTAAACGTCTTTGAGGTTGCACACATGGTTTATATTCATTTTCCATTAAAATTTTGTGCGTGCAAAACGATGGACTTATCCCTTTAATGTCAGAAATCTTCCAAGCTATGGCTCTTTTATGCTCTTTTAGTACCTGTAGTAACTCGTCTTTCTCTTTGGGTTTCAGTTCTGAAGAGATAATTACCGGTAGTGTAGAATGATCTCCGAAGAATGCATACTTTAAGTGATTTGGTAAATGTTTCAATTCCAATTTGGGAGGCTCTTCAATAGAGGGTTTTTGTTTTAGTTCATCGTTTATTTCAATGCCCTCATACTTCTTTTGTCTTAGGGAAGAAGTATTAGAATTTAACTCAATTTTTATCTCCCCCATCTCATTGGTATTGTCATCTGCCTCCTCACCTTGGGCAAGACACAGTTCCAACGTGTCTTTATATATGATTTCCTGAAAAGAATCTCGAATAGAATGATCAATAGCGTCGATAAAATAACAGGAATCATCTTGCTCTCTAGAGTATATCATAGCATCATAAATTTTAAAAATAATTTCTTCGTCACCTACCCTTAGCACAAGTTTACCATCACCTACATCAATAACAGCCCTAGCAGTAGCTAAAAATGAGCGTCCTAATATTAAAGGCACCTCAACGTCCTCATCCATGTCAAGCACAACAAAATCAACAGGGAATATGAATTTATCAACTTTTACCAAAACATCTTCAATAATTCCCCTAGGATATTTAATAGATCTATCAGCTAATTGAATACTCATCCTAGTGGGTTTTGGTTCCCCAGCACTGCCGCTTGAACATTTTATAAGGCATTAAATTAATACTGGCACCTAAATCAGCTAATGCTTTCTCAATATTTAAACTACCAATTAAACAGGGAATAGTGAAACTTCCTGGATCCTTCAATTTCATTGGTAGCTTCTTTTCGAGAATAGCTGAACATTCCTCGTTAAGCTCCACGGTTGATAGTTCTTCAAACTTCCTTTTGTTTGTTAAAAGCTCTTTTAAGAATTTTGTGTATGTTGGCATCTGGGAAATGGCTTCAACAAAAGGTAAGTTAATACGTAATTGTTTAAAAAGTTCAAGAAATTTACCAAATTGTACGTCCATGCGGTCTTTCTTCAACTTTGCAGGATAAGGGTTTGATGGTTTATACTCTTTAAGTACCGGTGTTACATTCTCGTTTACTTCCTCACCCTTTGCCTTATCAGTTTCTTGTGGCATCGTCTTTTCAGCTTCAACAAACACCTTCCTATTCCTTAGCGTAACTGCCTTCACATGCTCTTTTAGGTTACCTTCGATGTTACTAGGTAAACTACCTGGTTGCCTTTCGAAAACTAACTTAGCCAGCTGTCCAATTTGATTCTCAAGCCCTTGAATTGATGCTTGCTGATTTTTCAACGTCATTTCAGTATTCTAAAAATGAGTCTCTGACACTGAAATAAACTTTGTTAACATATCTTCAAGGTTCGACTTTTTCTCTTGTTGGTAGGATTGTTGGAAACTTGGAGGGGGTTGTTCTGATTTCCTTGACCACCCCATGAGAAGTTTGGGTGGTTCCTCCAACCTGGATTGTAAGTGTTACTATAGGGATTATTCCGAGGTCTAGAATTATTACCCATATAATTCACCTGTTCCCTTTCTATGCCAGGGTTGTAGGATGGATATTCTGTATTGCGCATTTCTCCTCCATTCGTGTCGCATTGCATCACTGGATGTATCTGTGAAAAACCACACAAACCATCAATCTTTTTACTTAAAAGCTCTACCTGGTTTGATAGCATGGTCACTGCGTCGATGTTGAAAATATCGGCTGCCTTTGTTGGCTTTGTCCTCATAACTTGCCACTAATAGTTATTTAATGACATCTCTTCAATAAATTTGTAAGCAGCCTTAGGTGTTTTATTGTTTAGTGTACCACCGGCAGCTGCATCAATCAACTGCCTAGTTAAGGGGTTTACATCATTGTAAAAGGTTTGAACCTAAAGCCACAAAGGTAACCCATGGTGAGGGCATATTCTCAGTAGATCCTTGTATCTCTCCCATGCATCGTAAAGTGTTTCTAAATCCATCTGCACAAAAGAAGAGATATCATTCCTCAATTTAGCCGTTTTAGCCAGCGGAAAATATTTTAACAAAAAAGTTTTCGGTCATTTGCTCCCATGTAGTGATTGATCCTAGTGGTAAAGAGTTCAACCACTGTTTAGCTTTGTTCCTCAACGAAAAGGGAAACAATCGAAGGCGAATGGCATCATTAGAAACGCCATTAATCTTAAAAGTATCGCAGAATTCCAGAAAATTTGCCAAGTGATTGTTTGGACCCTTATCCTGCAAACCATCAAACTGAACAAACTGCTGAATCATCTGAATAGTGTTAGGTTTCAGTTCAAAATTATTTGCAAAGAACAAAGAGTCTAACAATACTTGATTCGATTTTACATTAAAGTAGGCTTAGCATAATCATACGTAGTACGAAGAGTAGGATTTTGATTCATGGGATTCGCGGCAACCATAGGAGGTAATGGATTATTATCAGCCATCTCCTCGGTAGTATTATTATCGTCCTCTTACTCTTTCTCTATGTATTGTAGACTTCCCCTTATCTCTCTTCAGTTTCTACGAACGGTGCTCTCTATCTCACTGTCGTAAAGCAATGGTCCTGACGGGTTTCTTCTAGTCATAAACTAGAGACTCCTGCCAGAAGCAAAGAAAGTGTAAAATTAGAAAAATAAAAAATAAATAGCAATAAAATAAAAAATGGCTAAATTAGTAAAAATTTAGTGTTCCTAATATCTTAGTCCTCGGCAACGGCACCAAAAACTTGATGTGTCTCTAACTAACTATGATCACAATAAAGGCAAGCGCACCTATCGTTTAATAGTATAGTTATGGTAAGACCGGTAATATCGTATCCACAAGGACCAAGAGTACTAGTAATTACTATCTTCTTATTATATAGCCTAAGAATTGGAGTGAAATCTTTTAAACTAAAACTAATTAAAAACACGAAAGAAAATGAATCGAGAAAATACTTTTAGACAACTTTATGAGATAGGCAACACCCAAGGAAGAATCCACCTAGACTTCACTTATTACTTCTGATTCATACGATTTATTCACTTGACTTAATCCGTAGAAATCCCTGATTTATATTAATATCTCTTTCAAGACTAAAAACAATTGACTCTAGGTTGATTAATTGAAATCTCTTTCTAATTAAAACCCCTATTGTCACATTAACTAGATCTATGGATTCCCTTATTAGATTTGACTCTAATCGGGCAGATTTATGTTGCCCTATTTCTAGGTTTGCAATCAACTCCGCTTAATTGTGTTGATCTACTCTTAAACAGGGACTTTTGCTCCTCTGAATAAGCATATCTGACTTTGAATCAATAACCTATATTACCAAAACAAGAATAAGAACTCACAATTAAGAATAAGAACAAGTATTTATCTTATAAATAAAATAGTAATAAGATCTGTCTTAGGTTTCATCCCCTTAGGTATTTAAGGGATTTAGTTCATACTGATAGAGGGAAACATCTTAAAATAAGGAAAAATACAAAACATAAGAAAACCCAAAAACTTCAAGAGAGATTGATAAGAGATATTCAGTCTTGATGGAGATCCTTCTTCCAAGCTGCTCTCGGTGGCTGTCTTCGAGTATTTTCTACCTTTTCCTCTCTGTCTCCCCTTAGGTCCTCCCCTAGGGTGTTTATATAGGCTTTGGGACGCCTTTATTGGCCCATAAGTAGCCTTTTTCAAATAGAATTAAACATGGGTTTGGTAGGGACACGCTCGTGTGCCACGCCCGTGTTTGATAGCCTTAGGCTGTGCTTGATTCTATTCGTTACACAAGGCCATGTTCGATTGCTTTAGGCTGTGCTTGATTCTGTTCATCACACATTACCGTATGGTCTGCCTGTGTGCGACAGTCCAGGCCGTGTTGATTTCTGAGGTAGGCCCATTTTGCCCCTTTTTGGCCCGTTTCTCATTCTTTTTTACTCTCTAAGCTCTTCTGAGTATAAAACATGAAATTAAAGGATTAGGAGCATCGAATTCATCAAATCTAACGAAAATTCATCCAAAAATAAGCCAAGCATGGGGCCAAAATATGTATAAATTATGGTTTATCAGCGATCAGATCAACTTGAAGATCACACTATCCGGATACATTTTGGTAGATTTTGATATGTTTATTTTGGATTATATGGCCTGTAATAGGTGTTTTTGTATATGTTTAGATACTTCTTACAAATGTTATGTTTTAAACTTGGTATAAGCTTACTTGTGTATGTGTCTTTAATCTTAGTGTGAATATGTTCATATAAAGTTGTTTTGATCATGTGATATAAACCTTATTTAAGTGTTTGAATCATGGTATGAATGAATGTAAATGATTAAGAAGAAATGATAAGTTTGGCATGAGTTTTACATATGAATTATGAATTTGAATGCAAACTAGTTGATGTGTCATGTGAATTAAGGTTGATAATTGAATTGTGGGGTCAATAAAGACACATTGGTGAGGCATTTGAATTGATTGTTTTGGCATGTTTTAGGCTTGTGTAAATATGTTTTTGAAGTATGGAAATGGTTGATTTTGATTTGGCTTGGAAACTAAGTGTTGGATGAAAGTTTTTCCTTGTTTTAGAAGCTTTTTAAGGTACACATGGCCTAAGCTATCCCACACGACCATGTGACACACACGGCCTGGCAACATGGCCATGCTTCTTATTAATTTTAGGTGTGGCCACACGGACGTCTGGGGAAACCACACGGCTTGGGCTATTCCACACGGCCGTGGAACCACTCTATTTCCAAAATTTTCAATTTTTTGCATATTTTTCTATTTTTATTCAAATTAGTCCTGAATTGTTCTCAAACTATTTTTAGGGCCCTGTAAGCTTGATTTAAGGCACGTAAGTGTATTTGTACCTTGATTCTTATGAGCTATTGAATGTTATCATTTATTTTATATTTATGTTTCTATTTAATGAAAAGTGTCTTGATTTGTACAGTAACACTCTATAACCCTAATCTAGTGATGAAGACAGGTTAGAGGTGTTACACTTGTGATCTTTGTAGATGATACACCTCACACCATACAAATGGTCCCTCGATATTTTTGAAGCAAAGACAACCATAGCCAATTTAAGATTGTGCGTAGGATAGTTGTCTTCATGTAACTTCAGTTGTTGGGATGCGTAAGCCATTACCTTACCATCTTGCATCAGAACACATCCTAAATCAGAGTGAAAAGCATCATTGTACACGAAAAAACCTTTACCAAATTCAGGTTGTATTAGAACGGGTGTCTGAGCCAAGATGAATTTGAGCTTCTCAAAGCTCAATTGCTACTCACCGAACCAAATGAAAGGTGTGTTCTTACACAACAACTTAGTCAAAGGTACAGCTATTAGAGAAAACCCCTCAATGAACCTCCGATAGTATCCCGCTAAATCAAGAAAGCTCCGGATTTCAGACACATTCCTAGGTTGTTTCCACTCAAGCACAACCTCAATCTTTTTAGGGTCTACAAGAATACCCTTACCAAAAACCACACATCCCAAAAAAGTGAACTCCCTTAACTAGAACTCACACTTGCTCAACTTAACATAAAGCTTTTTCTAATGGAGTATCTGCGGAACGACTCTAAGATGTTCATCATGATCAACCTAAGTCTTAGAGTATACCAGAATATCATCGATGAAAACCACGACGAACTGATCACAATACAACTGAAAGACCCAATTCATGAGATCTATAAATGCAACCAAAACATTTGTTAATCCAAATGACATGACTAGAAACTTGTAGTACCCATAACGGGTCGTAAAAGCAATCTTATAAACATCAGATTCTTTAACCTTTAGTTGATGATACCCAGAACGAAGATCAATCTTCGAGAAAATAGATGCCCCACGAAACTGATCAAACAAATCTTCAATCCTCGGGAGTGGGTACTTATTCTTTACCATCAATTTATTCATCTAGCGGTAATCCACACACATCCTCACAGTCCCATCTTTCTTCTTTAGAAACAAGATCAGTGCTCCCCAAAGAGACACATTAGGTCGAATGAACCATCGATTGAGAAATTCCTAAAACTAAATGGTCAACTCTTTCAACTCCTTTGACGCTATATGGTAAAGAACGATGGACACCGAAGCTATCCTAGGTAATAACCCAATACCAAACTCGACTTCCCTATCCAATGGTAACCCCGGCAATTCTTTGGAAAAGATGTCCAAAAAATCTTTAACTTTCCTAATATCCACAATAAATATCCCACCGAAAGTATACAATGCACATACGTTAGGAAAGATTCACACCCCTTTAGGTTTAACTTCTCGACCAATAGAGCAAGAATTACATTAGAGAGATAATCTCTATGCTCATCACCCACAAAAATCTCCTCATCTCCGTCAGATCTTAGAGTTACTCTCTTAGTATCCCAATCCAAACCAACTCGATGCTTCACAAATCAGTCCATGCCAAGAATAAAATCAAACTCACCAAAAAGTAACTCCACCAGATTAGTCGACAACATTACACCTTGAATTTCCAATGAACACTATCTAGACACCTTACTAACTTGTACAGACTAACCCAATGGACTAATTATAGAAAATCCACTAGAAGTATCCTCAATTGAAATACCCATGCAATGCCCTAAATTTGGGCCTAGTAGAATTGGGCCTATTGGGCTTTGGGTCTCATAAAATTTTTAAGTGAGCAAGAAAATGACAAATGACATGATGGCTTTAAAGGTTTAATGAATTTGGAGTGTCTAGGTGTGTTGGAGAAGCTCTGGGTTCAAGTTTTGTGGTGGAGGATTCTTAATTTAATTAATTAAGGAATCAGGGTTGTGAGTAGTGGGCTTTTAAATAAAAATAAGTGAAAAATGGCACAAAGAAGCCTATGGTGAAGTGGCTAAGTGATGCCACTAAGGTGTAGAGAGGTGGAGACATATACATGCAGGGAGGTCTGAGGTTTGAGTGCTAGCTTCGCTTTACTTTGGAGTTTAATGTTAGTCTTCTAGAAGGCTGGAAGTGGTGTGTAGAGGGACTCTAAGGAGAAGTGATCAGTAGAGAGAATTTAGGAGAAGGATAAGGGAGATATCATGGAGAAAAATTAGGAGATGAGCAGTGGATGAAGTGGTGCCGAATCAGACTTTAGGGGTGGCTAAGTTTCGGCTATAGGCTATATAAATGTGTGTGTACAGAATCTTGGGTTCTAGGTAATGCCGAATTTTCCATTCTTTTTCTTTTCATTGCCGAGCCGAAACCTTATTTTTCCACAACCGAAAATACCTTGCATTGTTGCCGAAATCTCCTATAGCCGAATCCCTTTTTGCCGAATTCTCTCATAGCCAAACTCTTTTATTGCCGAAGTATCATCATCTTCTCTTGCCGAAATCCCTATTAGTGTCGAATCTTTGTTGTTTTCCTCCATCACAAATCGATTGTTATCTACTATCAGTCAAGGTTAAAAGCTGAATCTCAGTCAATAGCTATCTAGGCCGCAGGATCAAAGGTTGGGTTCAGTAAGTGTTCAGTTAATCCCCTTAGTGTGTTTTGTTAAAATCCGAAGGGCTATCTAACTTCTCATTGTCGTTAATCTTGTATTAACAAGGGTAAGGTTCAAATATCGCAAGCGTGGTAAGGATCGATAGCAAAGTGTAAGTGTACTCAACTTGATTATGGTTTAAGTAAATGGCCGAATGTGAGTATGATCTATAGGGGTGACTTGTGTGGATTATGAGTCACTCAAAGTTTGATGGTGTATGTGTGAGTGCAGATCTAGGGGATACTCGTAATTAGTAGATAAGGAAGGGCTATTAGAACCCGGTTGCACACGGTAAGGTTACAGTAAGGCTTCGGCTTTTGGTAAATATTTTGATTAAGTATGGGTGATTGATTGAAGGTTGGTTGGTTGTAGGTTCAAGACCAAGGATAGTGTAGCACGTCGCAGTAACCTGGTGTGTACAAACACTACACACACATGATATCGGCAATAAATCTGAAAGGGGCTGAATAAGCTCGATGGGCCCTGAGGCTAAGTTTGATGAAATTGATTGATTTGGTTATATGAATTGAGTTAGTCATGCATGTTACATGATCTGGAATTATTTTAGGCCTAATAGGCCATATGAATGAGATCTGGGCCTAATGGGCCATAAGGATGTGATTTGGGCTTAATAGGCTATATGAACGTGAAATGGGCTTGATGGGCTTTATGGGGACGTAGACAAGTATGCTAGGGT
The DNA here is from genome assembly GCA_025503065.1 of Gossypium bickii. Classification (NCBI taxonomy): domain Eukaryota; kingdom Viridiplantae; phylum Streptophyta; class Magnoliopsida; order Malvales; family Malvaceae; genus Gossypium; species Gossypium bickii. The sequence goes on from CP106712.1 coordinate 24,646,577, forward strand.
TAATGGACTTTAGGCCTAGTTCTGAACAACTCTTAAACCGCATAAGACTTAATTTAATAATCAACATGTCCGGGGACAAGTCGCTCGGTTAGAATGTGGCAATGGACATATGCATGTCTAGGATTGGATCTAGGGAGAGCTTGGTACATAAACGGTCCCAGCGACCCACCTCCACTTCTCTGGAATCCTACCTGGTGCATAGTGTCTGTTCACTTTAGCCGCAAGGACTTGTTAATGGGCCAAAGTTCATAACTAAAACCCGATAAGGACCAACATACCCCTGATTTGAAAATTTCCAAAATACCCTCCCCTGATTTGAAAATTTCCAAAATACCCTTAGTTTGAAAATTACCAAAATACCCTTAGTTTGAAATTTTCCGAAATATCCTTAGTTTTGCAAAATTACTAAAATACTCCTGATTTGAAATTTACCAAAATACCCATAGTTTGAAAATTTCCAAAATATCCTTCGATTTGTAAAATTACTAAAATACCCCTGATTTGTAAAATTACCAGAATACCCTTGATTTGTAGAATTACCAAAATATCCCTGATTTTTAAAATTTCCAAAATACCCATGTTTTGCAAATTTAACTAAATACCCCTGTAAGGTAGAATTACGAAAATTCCCCTGGGTAGTGAAATGACTAAAATACCCCTAAGTGTTTAATGTGTGAAATTGTGTATGTTGCATTCATGAAATATATGTTGCATTTGGGTGGATTTTAATGATACGAAGGAAGATTTGAGGATCGCATATTCGTTTGATGACCGTGGATCCACCGGTGGCTTTAAGCACATTATATGCTTAGCAGGCTCGCTGCAACGTTGAGTAGTGCCACTGTTGGTGCTACCTTTGGAGTGTAGGGATAGGTGGGTTGATATTTATATCCCCACAGGAGTATAGAGTTGGAAGGGAAATGGAGTGCAGGGTTGGATTCGGGATGGTTGCATTGCATTCAAGTGATATTGATGTGATATGAGGTCATTGTGGGCTAAGGCCAAGACCACCATTTTTTATAAGACTTACGCCTAATGTGATAATTGTATATTGATTGGATTACCAAGGGTCATACACACTGAGTTTTGAAACTCACACCCTTTTTACTAAATGTTTCAGGTGATCCTCAGTAGACGGCTCGACGTGGAAGAGGACTCGGAGGTGGCCACACTGCAAGTAGGTTTTAATTAGTTTGAAAGACTTAATTTTAATTACTTTGTTTCAGTTGGACTGTAATAAGGCCATGTATTCTCTGATTCAACTTTAGCTTTTGAGTTTTGTTATTAATGTTTCAACTGTTAGATTATTAAACTTGAATAAATATTTTTTTTAAGTCTAAACATGGTTTTCAAAATGGCTATAACTTAAAAACATGGGCTTCCAATCTAACTTACAAGATTCAAGGAATTTGGGCTTTTAGGCCTTAAATTTTAACTTAGCAAAATCGTTTTGAATTATGCCTTTGATGTGACATTCCCAAATTCGGCCATAATGTTTGGGCCGGGTCTGGGGGTGTTACAACCCAAATTGCCAGAAATAATACTCGTTATATATAAATGAGTTTGACCAATGTCTATTAAAGCAATGTACGGAACAAAATGAACAAAGAACGTATAAACTATCGTATCAGCAGCGTCTCTGTCCTCGTGGTGTCGTGCCCCATAAACCAAAGTAGGCTGCTTCACCTCAATCTGATTAGCACCTTACCCAGTGTTATCAATCCTCAACCCATACCATTAACACCTCTAACCTAACTGCAACCCCTAGGTGGTAGTTGAGCTACTCTTTGAGGCTACACCAAACCTGGAGTGGGAGTTTGTACTTGATCAGAATGGAGAGGACAATCCTTACGGCGGTGCTCCATAGACTCACATCAAAGACAAGTTCCTAATCTCCTCCAACACTTGCCCGGATGGTGCCTACCACAACCGCTACACAACTGAATCCCAGTAGCAACATCCAGTGCCTTAACCAACAAAGGCACATCAACGTTGGCCTGCTTCTGAGGCTGCTGAGTAGAACTAGAAGGACTTAAATCCCTCTTATTTTTATTTTGGCCCTCTCCCTATCTCTTTTTTCGCATTCCGTGCGCTTAATTTCTTTATTAATTTTTGCCTTCTCCACGAGAGTTTCTAAGACACGCTCATCTTGTAGGGCCACTAAAACCTTGATAGCATATCTTAGCCCCTCCTCAAATCGAATACTCTTATCGTAATCATTTTCAACAATACTTCGAGCATACCTGCTCAATCTCAAAAATTTGACCTCATACTCGACCACAATCCTATCACCCTAAGTCAGCCTAAAAACTCACGTCTACGGGCCTCAATGTAGCTCACCTCTACATATTTATTCTGGAAGGCATTTTGAAAATAAGTCCAAGTAACACACTTAGGCTGAGTACCCTCCTCAACAGTCTACCACGACTGGTATGCCTCATCGCGAAGTAAAGATATTGCACCCTTCAATTTCTGATAGAGGGTCCAGTCCATATCATTTATAATTCTTTCTGTAGCAACCAGCCAATACTTGGCCATAGTGGGGCCGACACCAGCAACACCCCTAAATAGTTCCACTCCAATGGATTAGAGTCGTTTCATTACCAACCTTCGGCTACTAGATCCAATATGGGCCCCAGCGACCCTCTCCAATACTCTTAACATGGTTTGGGACAATGCGTCGTCCAGCCATTTGAGCCTGAGACTCCGTCTCAACAAAAGGTATAGCCACAGTTACACTTGTATCCAAATTAAGCATATCGCCTATTAAAGATGGCTCAGCTCAAGCCCCACTACAGGGACCACCACGCCCACGGGTACCTTGCCTATGTGTTCCACGTGAACTCAATTAAAATTATCTACAATTTTCAAAATTTTACAAATTAGCTTGAAGTTTAATATTAGATATCTTATGTCCAAATTTTATCAAAAGCTTTTTTCTAAATTATCACAATCTTTTAGCAGAAGTATGCCTAATGCTACATTGTCTTTCTAAACTATAGAGTATTAGCTAAAGTAGAAGTACTTGCAAGATCGGCGCCGGCGACTCGATAATTTCACAAACTCTTTTTTTTCAAAATAAAATCACTAAAGATTCAATTAAAATATTCTTCATAAAAATTTTAAACCCAAAAATCACATTTCGAGTTTTGAACCTGGCTCTAATACCACTAAATGTAACACCCCATACCCGGCCTACACATTATGGTTGAATCCTGAAATGTTACACAAGTTCGTTTTGAAAATCAAAATTTAACTTAATATATTTCAAAGCCAAACATTCTCTTTGTCCCTTTTAAAGACCTTAAGAAAAACTCATTGTTAAATTTAAAACAACTTATATTTTTTTGGAAACCACATATTCCTTCTTTTAGTTTTCTTGCAGCAAAAATCCTAAAATATCATAGTTTTGAAAAGGCATAATTTTGATCTTGTTAAACCAATTCTTTTTCATTTGAAATGAAAACGTTCAAGAAATAATTAAATCGTCCCAAAAGCAAATATTAAATCTAAAACCAAAAATAATCCCATAAAATCCAAATAAATAGTCCATAAGAAAAATTAAATTATAACTTAATAGTCCTAAAGAAAATGAAAACTATAAACTGAGCTCCCGCCATGCCGACCCGCCCTAAGGTTGCTGGTTACCAGAAATGATACATACAAAATCATGATCTTGCGCGCTCAGTGTGCAAAATAACTTAAAAATAAACCAGATATGAAAATATCACAAGGAACATATATAAGATCATGCTTAATTACATATTTTAGATATTGCTCATTAATCGATCAAATACAAAATTATTTTCAGAACAGATACATAATCAAATGCACATATATAGATCCTACCCCCATCTGCTACGCACCATCTCTGTCCATCCCAACACACTAGTTAGGATATCAAGTACCTAACCAAGCCCACACACCAATAAGTGAGCGTATATCTGTAATATCCCGAAATAGGGGTTGCGAGTTTGGTAAATAACTCGAGTGTTAGTGGGCCTCAAGAGTGTTTTGTTGTGTTTTTAGAGTTCCTAAAACTCTCGGATTAAAAAGAGAGTGTTTTGGAAATTTTGTAAATGTAAGGGTTAAAAGAATTTTCAACGCGTCCATTAGCATAAAATGAACACTGGCTGAGTGGTTAGGATGCTTGCAGCCAGGGTACCTTCGCGAGAACTTGCGTTCGAGACGCGCTGGAAGCGCGGGGTGAGTTTTTATTTTTGAATAAAGGGAAGCTAAAGGGAAAAGGGTTTAAAAGAAAATACGATGTGATATTCGCATGAAATTCGAAGTGGCCGAGTGGCCAAGGACATTGCGTGAGAGCTAAGGCTCGGAGGACTCGCGTTCGAGTCCTGGGAATCGCACTGGAAGCCTTCTATTTTTGCTTCTAGCGCTAAAGCATAGGAGCCAGTGAAGAAGGGTTTAAAAGAAATTCAGCGTGTTTAATTGCATGAAATGCGTAAAGGGCCGAGTGGCTGGGGCATGGAGAACTTTCTCCAGGTCTCGGGTTCGAGACCTGGGGACAGCGCCTGGAGGTTTTCTTTTTGGCTATTTTCAGGCGTGAAAATAAATGGCCTGCATGGCCCATGCACGCATGCAGCATAAGAGTTGCTGCTGTTTACTTTAGTTTATTTTGGGATCATAGGACATTATTCTTTTATTTTTATTGTTTCTATTATTTAGTTTTATTTTTATTATTGATAGGGTAATGGGCTACATTTTATGTAGTATATTTTATTTGTTTTGGGGGTTAGAAATTAGCAAAAGTGGGAAGCATGACCGTTGGGAGTATGGGTATGACTTGGGATGATTATTTTAATTGTTTGATGAAGGAAATTAGTGATGGGCAAGTATGACAAAAATGAGAAAGGTATGGCCGGCCTTGTGCTTTGTTCTTGGCAAAAATTCCTTGAATTTTTGACTTTCTTTTCCCCCCCTTTTTTTTTTTGATGCATGGCCGGTCTTGTGATGAAAAAAGGGATGGCCGAATGAAGCCCCTTGAGACCTTGTTGGTCAGTTTTGTGTGTAGCATAGAGAACTTGGCCAAACCTTTTCTTTTGTTTTGTTTTCTTGACAATTATTGAGCATGGCCGAATGACTTCTTCTTGTTTTTTTTCCTTCTTTGCTTTTGGGTGCATGGCCGAGTGAAGCATCTCTTGGTTGATTTTCTTGTAGCAAAGGAAGTGCCAAATTCGTTTGTAAAGTGTCTACCTTGATACCGAATGTTTGATTTGTTCCTTTCTTCTTTTCCTTTCAACTTGTTCTTGGCCGAACCTACACCCTTTTTCAAGTTCCTTCTTTTATTCTGGTGATAGCCGAGTGGTTCATTCCCTATTCTAAGGTCATAACCAATTTACCTTGGAGCCGATTCTTTCAAAGACAAGGAGTGGTTTCGTAAAGTTGATCTTTAGAGGAGGGTAACATTGGTGGTAAGTAAATTCTCTCCTAGTAATCAGTTTGGATTTCTATTAAAGTGCCCAAAATCAAAGGTTAAACCTTGATTTCTAAAGAGGGCCGAATGTACAATAAGCTTTCATAAGTGTTCTTTTGTGTGGCAAGTATTAGGACTTTAAAAAGGAGTCTTTCGGGAGTTGAAGTGCTCAATGGACTTTGTCGAGCAAGGTAAATGGAATTTTGATAACTTCGGGAGCAAATCTACGAGAACAAGTGGTGTTTCAGGATCGAAATAAACTAGGGGAAAATCGAAAGAAATAACAGAAGCTTCTGGGATTTTAGTTGATATTAGATTCGATAGATCGGAATATCGCTTTAAACAGGTGCGTAGTTAACGCACTGTTCTCTTGTTTGTTATATGTGTGGTATGTGTTATTTCATGTAAATATATATGTTGTACATGTTAGCCGAAATAAGGTTAAGATAATGGATACTAAGGTAAGTGATCGAATAATCAGGTTAGTGGTTATGATATTAACCTTTCAGTGATTTGCAATAATAATTGATTATTGATGAATGTATAAAAATGTGATGGCATGTGATGTATATTTGTTTTAAGTAAAATGTTACCATGATACATATATTTATGCATGGGACTTGAAATGTGACTATTGGAGAAAAGGGTGTATATTATGTGAGTGGTCTAATGCTAGCCTCGTGCCACATTCGCGATTGATGATTAGTGAACTGATTGATATGTGGATCACTATGTGATCGGTGGCTTGGCCACGGCCTTGAGCAGTAAATCTGCTAAAGTAAGATATGTGGATCACTATGTGGGTTGAGCTTCTTAATTTCATATTTATAAATGTATATTCATAATTGCATATTTATAATTGTATGTTTATATATATATGGATTGTGTGGACATGGGATAAGCCCATATGTGGGACATGTGTATTAACTATGCACTGAGTCTTGGTGACTCACTCTATTTTTATTAAACCTTTCAGGTGGCGCTTAATGCTTGGACCGGGTTTGGAGCGGGTACAAAGGTGGCCATGCAAAAGTGGATTTTCATACAAAGGAATCCCTGGTTTAATGAATTAAGTATCTATAATTTCAGTATTTTGATCAAATGTGTATTGTAAAAAGGCCCACTAAAGTATTTAAGCATCTTTACTATTATGCTCTATTATGGATGGATAGTTTGAAGGTCAATTGCAATTGGTTTTATTTTCTCAAGTAGATCTTGAACCCGATATTTTTATAACAAACTTTGATTTTTAATTAGAATATTTCAAGTCAAGAAAATATTTTATTAAACTCAACAAATTTCTATCGGCTTTACTCTTAAGTAAAGATATTTTTTGAATGTGTTCCGCAGTGGCATTCCAAATTCGGTCGGAGTGAATGGGCCGGGTTTGGGGTGTTACAATATCACTTTACAAAATCAATGCAATCAAGCTACCATATACAATATGCGGTAAATCACCATATTCAAATGTATGTGGCTAAGCCACTAGATAAGACAGTTAAATTAGACAGCCAACACTTCCTCCATTATATCATAACCCAACCCAATACAAATAACCATACTAACAGATAAACAAAATACATATTCCATGCATGCTTTACAGCAATAGTCATACTATCAAAATTATCAATACATATACCATACATGTAACTCATATACCGGACATATCAACATATACCACATTTCAAGTCTTATTTAAGCAGTATGAACCCCACGGAGGGTTTAATTACGAATTACAAATTAAATCGACCCTAAATGGAAATTTCCAGAAATATGGGTCACACGCCCGTGTGGTCCATACCGCCTACCTGCATTGTCCGTGTAATCGCACATGGTTGTGTACCCCCACACGGCCTACTTGAATTTCCCATGTAATCACACATGTCCATGTACACCCACATGGCTAGCCACACGGTCATGTTGTGCACACAATCTGCCACACGGCCAACCACATTGTCGTGTATCGAATAAAAATTTCAAATTTCTTGGGTTTTTTTCTCCAGATTTTCTAGAACTATTCGCAATGGTTTCGAGTTAGAAACATACACCTGACTTAGATACGATGTAGACTCAAGATTGAAAACACCAGAACCTATAAACAACAACCCACACAAATTAATAGCATGATTTTCACCACACTCTTCTGAGCATTATAATGCAACTTTCATTAATTAAACCCAATTTCTGAAACGGAATAGCCCTAACAACATCGAAAACATTTACTCTTGGATGAAACAACAACTTAATGACACCTAAGTCGTTAGAAGAACACAAACCGTTCCTTGATCTTCTTCTAGGAGCACATCAATATCATTAAAGCCAAGAACTCAATATAAAAATCACTTATCTCCATAGAAAACCCAACATCTAACACCACCAAATAATAATAAACAAACCATTCTCTTTCCCGATTGAAATTGGAATACCCAAGGGATTCACTCCACACCCACACAAGAGTTAAGCAAACAAAAGAAGAAAACACCAAGCCACGAAGAGAGCAATTCAACGAATAAACAATTAGCAAAAAGGTGAAAGTCCAAACTAAAAAGCAAGAGAACAAAGAAAATATTTGGAAATAGAAAGGAATAGAAACGAACATGAAGAAAAATTCAAAAAGAACTTGAGAGAGTGAGAGACGTGGGAACAGATTTAGGAGGGTGTTTGGGAAAACAAAACTAATATTTTTAAAATAAAATAACAATATATCTAAAACACACTAACCACCTCGATTAAATCCAATCCTTATCCAAACAAATTCCTAAAATCCAAATATGACCCAAACACTACTAAATAGGTGACACAAAGGAAATTAACAAAAATAATACATGTTCCTACGCGTAAGGGCTCGAACACAGGACCAAAAGGTAGGCTAAAGCCTTACCACTAAACCAGTAGGCTTATCCTTGCCAAAACTTACACAAAAATTAATTTAAGTCGAACCCTCAAAGATAAGGGTTAAGTCAAAAATTAACAAAATTCAAGAGATGAGATTCAAACCCAAAACCTCACACATACAAGCACAACACTTAAATACTAAATCAAATCAAATTACTTGTCAAAAATCTAAAAAATCTAAAATTTATATTTTGGGTGGGTATTACAGTGTGAGAAGCATAATCCTAAGGTTTCAGGTGTGGCATGGTCGTGTATGGAATCGTGTAGTCCACATGAGCGGCCCATACACCCGTACGGTAGGTCATGTAGTCTACGCTAGGTTCAATTTTACCTCAATTTTCTCGTAAAAGGACACACACTTGACTTCTGGGGTCTCAAACGATGATCCTCACATCCAAGTCTGGCTCGGGATACCTACATCGGGTCTTTTGATCGACAAATAGGCAATAATTAATATCAACATTCAAGATTTATCGAATTTATTAAGATTTTTGAGAAAATTCGTAAAAAGTTCGTAAAAGATCATTTTATCTATCTTGAAATTGTTGAGAACATAGATATTCAAGATCTAATTATCAATATTTGAAATGTTCTTACCGATCTTGGTACATTTAAAGACAAAATTGACGATGTTATTATAAATCAATACTAAGAACGAATTGAACAGGACTCAGTTTCAAACTCGTGATCAAAATAAAATTTCCAATAAAAGAAGAGAGAATAATTATAAAAGAAAAGATGAAGAAAGAACGGGGAAAATAAAAGGGAAAAAGTTATCAAAATTTGGTCTTGATTTGGAAAATAACTAGTTTTCAAGTATAGGAATGAGGGTTAAATTTTTAAGGCTTCAAAACAGAATGGGCTATTAGGTAAAATCCCCTAGCTATCGAAAATAAAAGAAATGGAATGAGGTATTGCTATGGTTCAAACCTTTGTGTGAAAGGGAATGCAAGGCCTTACCATCTAAACTGTTGCCTATTCTTGGTCATTTTCGACTACATTTAATATATATACTGGATTGAATTTGTTCCTTAGTTGCTGAAAATTCAAAAAGGAAAGATTAATTGAGTGGGGATTGAACCTTGGCTCTATAGGAAGTTTACTAAGCTCTCTCCCACCTAGACTGAAACACCCCACACCCGGCCCACGAGCCTGAACCGGATCTGGTATGTTCCTTAAGTAAACCGGTTTCAAAGTTCTTTGTTACTTAGAGAAAATTTGTGTAATTTTAGAAAAATATCGTTTTGAGTTGGGCTTAGATTGGAAAGCCCATTTATTTTATTTGAAAACCCAATTCATTAAGGTGACAAAACAGTCGAGGGTTTATTTTTAAAATAAATTTATTTGATCTTTACTTAATAAAAATTTGTAAACATAATAGTTAAAAATAAAAAGAAATAAAGAAATAGAGAAATCCAACTTGGGCCTTATGCCCTTATTACATCAAACAACTCCCAAACTTAAAATTAAAGTACTTAGTAAAAATAAAAGTCCAAATCTTTAGATTTCTCCTTGCTATGCATGGCCACCTTTAGCTCCCGCCGACCGGTCCATTATTGCTCATCACACAAAAATATTTCCCACAACGGGGTGAGTCAAACAGACTCAATGTGTACACGACACCAAATCGTAATAGAGTCAAGCATACAATACATTCAGACATAAAATACAAGTTATGATGCATTCCCAAACCCGAACCTAATTGTCCATCCGCTACACACCCCGTACACTTAAAAATGCAGATCGTGGGGACTACTAAGTCGACCCTCCTTCCGCTACACACCAAATTGCGGGCTGAAGTCACCGCATCTATGGTCTTAGGTCACCACTTTTCAGATTCATCGTGGTCTTAGGTCACCACTTTTCATTCATCGTGGTCGTAAGTCACCACTTTTCGACATCGTGGTCTTAAGTCACCACTTTTCACTTCCCTTTCAATATACAACCATATACCCCATATATTAAAATGCATAATATACCGAGTTCACAATCGTATAATATTCTCATGTTCACGAATAACATATTTCATATTCCTAGTAGGAGTAGGAAACGTCTCGAGTACTTAGTACCATAACATGGTACCTTAGCCACGTTCATATTTCCATTAACACATATTTTAATACATATAACCATAATTCATATTACAAAGTAGTGTAGGGTACACACTGATTCGCTTAATAATTTCCTTGAGATCCCGAAAGACCGATCTTTGCCTTAGATCCGTTTACTCCTATATTCGGTCAATCATTTAAACACATCAATAAACCTATTCGGCTTAAAAACCAAATCCTAATAGGATTTGTATTCTAAAACTTACCTTTGATGTCGATTTGATTATTCAAATCCAAATAGATCCTTGCTTCCTTGATCTTTGTCGAAAATCCTATAAGTACATGTTAGATTGATTTCTATCACTTAATCATCTTTAAATGGCCTATGGCCGAATATTCATATGACTTACCTTGAGTCTTAGAAATCCCAAAACTTTTTTGTACTTCTCCTTGTAGTCGACAACTACTAGATCTCGAAGAAAACCTTCCAAATTTCGGCCATGGAATTCTAAAGGAGTTAGATTCCTATATTTCAAGCTAAAGAGAGATTGAAAATCAAATAATAGCCGATTTTACCTTTTTGAATGAAATCGGCAACACCATACATCACAACAAAGATTCAACTTTGGCGAAATTTCGGCTTGGTTGGATTGTGTTTTTGGTTTTGAATAAAAGAGAGGGAGGCTAGGGAATTCGGCTAGAAAAGACAAGAGAAGAGGAGAGAACCCTAAGAATTTCTGAGAGCAGAGAGAAAAAAAGAAAACTCGATGAGTATCCTCCCTTCCTTCCTTTTATAGACGAAATTATCACCTAAGGAGTCCCTTACTTGGCCACCACTCTTCAATTTGATAGCTTTATCCTTTAATTATCATAAAATAAAAGAGTTTAATCCAGCCTTTATCTCATGGAAATTATGATAAATAAATTCCCTTTTGAAAATACTTAAGATAAATCATCATTTATCTCTCCAATTAAAAAAAAATCCTTTATTTATCCTTAATAGCCAAATTTTAAAGAGGATAAACCTCCCTTTTTCTAGAAGCCTTGCTGTCCACTCCTTGGCTTATGGAAGCAAAATAAAACCTCCTTTATTTGCTTCCCAAGTGACTCGAACTCAGGCCCAACACCTTGCATGTGGCGCCATTTCCAAAGACCCTAAGTGGCATCTTCAGGCCACTTTTCCAAGCCTATTTGTGTGTCAAATTTCACAAACTTTTTCTTTTAAGGCCACCTTGCCTTACTTTCCTATTTTAAACTTTAGATCTTGACATTTCTGCATCATTTCTAAGTTTCCTAAAATTTTCGATCGGCTCTGTAAACTTGCCATTTTCTTACATTTCCAAGTTTCCAGAAATGTTTACTTTCCATTTTTGAATCATTTCCTTACATTTCCTAGTTTCCAAAAATGTTCATGTCTATGCATTTCTAGGTTTCCAAAAATGTTCATGTCCATGCATTTCTAGGTTTCCAAAAATGTTCATTTCCATTTCACTTTCATACATTTCCGAGTTTCCAAAAATGTTCAAAATTTATTCTTAGTACATAGAACATGTCACTTCGTACAATTAAGCCGAAAATACATAGGCCCTTTCCAGGATGTTACAGTTCTACCCCCTTAAAAATAATTTCGTCCTCGAAATTACTTACTAACGAATAATCATACGGTCTAACTCACCGCACTACGCTTATGCTGCGCACTTTGATCTTTAATAGAACCATCACACTTCCTAGGCCCAATCTCTTAGTTCACGTCCCCTAGAACTCATTTCTAACGTCGTGATCTGATTAAGAAGTTTTATGAGTTAATACTTTTGTTTCACTTGTTTACCCGCGAAGAAATTTTATGACAAGAGGTTTAGGAGTGGTTCTTTCGTATTCATACATGCACACAGTCTTTTCATTCCTTCATACATCCATCAATCAATTATGAACTTTCGTTTATTCAGAGAAACGTTGTTATTTTCATTGTTGTTGTTTTTCCACTACCCAGGGGTATTTTCGTAATTTTGTCCTATAGGGGTATTTTCGTAATTTTTCAAAAGAAAAAGTTCGTCGATGATTTTGTCAAAAGTATTTTGGAAATTTCAAAGCCCCGAGTAATTTTGGAAAAATTTTGAAATCCAGGGGTATTTCGGAAATTTTTGACCTCGGGGTATTTCGGTAATTTTTCGCAAACCGGGGTAAATTTGCAAAAGTTAACAAATCAGGGATATTTTAGAAGTTGTAAAACTTTGAGGGTTCTTTTCTAGAATTGTACCTTTCAAAATGGTGATGTTTGCAAAGATTTGAAAATCAGGGTCATTTTGGTAATTTTCACAAATTAAGGGCAATTTTGTAATTTTTCAAAATCAAGGTATTTTTGATAGTTTGCAAATTAGGGTTTGTGAACATTTATAAAATAATGAAGTTTTAGCAAAACCGTTGAAAAGTTTGACATTTTGTGAATCAAGGGCATTTAGGTAATTTTACCACTAAGGGTATTTTTGTAATTTTCACAAATCAGAAATTTTTCGGGAAATTTTGTAAAGATAGTTTTTACAAATTTAAAAGAAAGTTTTAAGAATTTTAAAACTAGGGTTTGTTGTTTTGTTCTTTTTTTTTTTTTTTTTTTTAAAACATGGCTAGTTCCTTTTCGTGTTTTAGTCATTATGTTTAGCCTATGACCGAGCCCTCTTTGGTCGGGGTGAACCAAAGCTACGCACCAGCGAGATTCGAGTGGAGAGGAGGTGAGTCACGCGGATCGCTTAAGTACCAAGCTCCCACCGAAACCATTCCTAGACATGCGCATGCAGGTTGCCACACCACCGAGCCTCCGAGTTAGGGTGAACCGGCTACGCACTGCAGGGATTCTGCGAAGAGGAGGTGAGTCACTAGGACAAACTTAAATACCGTGCTCTTTCGGATCCAATCCTAGACATGCGCATGGGGTTTACCACACCCTAGCTCGATGACTTAGCCATAGGTTTGTTTAGTGTATTAAGTCTTATGTGTTTTGTGTTTGAGTAGTCTAATCCTGTGGGTTCAAGTTCCTATCATACTATTCTCTACGTTCCATGCCTTTTCTACCCTTCTAATGTTCATAACATAATTCACATAATCACCCAAATAGTTAGGGGTACTTACCTGTGGACTGCGGGTCGGAGACCTAGGTGCCATGCCAGAAAGCCTGCTTATTTTCAGAAATACTTTCCAAAAACTTACTTGGCTCGATTTGAAAATGTTTTGAGCCTTAGCCCACAGGCCGAGAGTTTTAAAACTGGGCTCTGATACCAAACTGAAACACCCCACACCCGGCCCACGAGCCTGAACCGGATCTGGTATGTTCTTTAAGTAAACCGGTTTCAAAGTTCTTTGTTACTTAGAGAAAATTTGTGTAATTTTAGAAAAATATCGTTTTGAGTTGGGCTTAGATTGGAAAGCCCATTTATTTTATTTGAAAACCCAATTCATTAAGGTGACAAAACAGTCGAGGGTTTATTTTTAAAATAAATTTACTTGATCTTTACTTAATAAAAATTTGTAAACATAATAGTTAAAAATAAAAAGAAATAAAGAAATAGAGAAATCCAACTTGGGCCTTATGGCCTTATTACATCAAACAACTCCCAAACTTAAAATTAAAGTACTTAGTAAAAATAAAAGTCCAAATCTTTAGATTTCTCCTTGCTATGCATGGCCACCTTTAGCTCCTGCCGACCCGGTCCATTATTGCTCACCACTTGAAAAATATTTCCCACAACGGGGTGAGTCAAACAGACTCAATGTGTACACGACACCAAATCATAATAGAATCAAGCATACAATACATTCGGACATATAAAATACAAGTTATGATGCATTCCCAAACCCGAACCTAATTGTCCATCCGCTTACGCACTTCGTACTGCGCCAACACACCGTGGGGACTACTAAGTCGACCCTCCTTCCGCTACACACCAAATTGCGGGCTTAAGTCACCGTGATCTCGTGGTCTTAGGTCACCACTTTTCGATTCATCGTGGTCTTAGGCCACCACTTTTCGATTCATCGTGGTCGTAAGTCACCACTTTTCGACATCGTGGTCTTAAGTCACCACTTTTCACTTCCCTTTCAATATACAACCATATGCCCCATATATTAATATGCATAATATACCGAGTTCACAATCGTATAATATTCTCATGTTACGAATAACATATTTCATATTCCTAGTAGGAGTAGGAAACGTACCTGAGTACTTAGTACCATAACATAGTACTTTATCCACGTTCATATTTCCATTAACACATATTTTAATACATATAACCATAATTCATATTACAAAGTAGTGTGGGGTACACACCTGATTCGCTTAATAATTTCCTTGAGATCCCGAAAGACTGATCTTTGCCTTAGATCCGTTTACTCCTATATTCGGTCAATCATTTAAACACATCAATAAACCTATTCGGCTTAAAAACCAAATCCTAATAGGATTTGTATTCTAAAACTTACCTTTGATGTCGATTTGATTATTCAAATCCCAAATAGATCCTTGCTTCCTTGATCTTTGTCGAAAATCCTATAAGCACATGTTAGATTGATTTCTAACACTTAATCATCTTTAAATGGTCTATGGCCGAATATTCATATGACTTACCTTGAGTCTTAGAAATCCCAAAACTTAGTTGTACTTCTCCTTGTAGTCGACAACTACTAGATCTCAAGAAAACCTTCCAAATTTCGCCATGGAATTCTAAAGGAGTTAGATTCCTATATTTCATTTAAAGAGAGAGATTGAAAATCAAATAATAGCTGATCTTACCTTTTTGAATGAAATCGGCAACACCCTTCATCACAACAAAGATTCGGCTTTGGCAATTTCGGCTTAGTTGGATTGTGTTTTTGGTTTTGAATAAAAGAGAGGGAGGCTAGGGAATTCGGCTAGAAAAGAAAAGAGAAGAGGAGAGAACCCTAAGAATTTCTGGCAAGCAGAGCAGAGAAAAAAGAAAAGCGATGAGTATCCCTTCTTCCTTCCTTTTATAGACGAAATTATCAGCTAAGGAGTCCCTTACTTGGCCACCACTCTTCAATTTGATAGCTTTATCCTTTAATTATCATAAAATAAAAGAGTTTAATCCAGCCTTTATCTCATGGAAATTATGATAAATAAATTCCCTTTTGAAAATACTTAAGATAAATCATCATTTATCTCTCCAATTAAAAAAAATCCTTTATTTATCCTTAATAGCCAAATTTTAAAGAGGATAAACCTCCCTTTTTCTAGAAGCCTTGCCGTCCACTCCTTGGCTTATGGAAGTAAAATAAAACCTCCTTTATTTGCTTCCCAAGTGACTCGAACTCAGGCCCAACACCTTGCATGTGGCGCCATTTCCAAAGACCCTAAGTGGCTTCTTCAGGCCACTTTTCCAAGCCTATTTGTGTGTCAAATTTCACAAACTTTTTCTTTTAAGGCCACCTTGCCTTACTTTCCTATTTTAAACTTTAAATCTTGACATTTCTGCATCATTTCTAAGTTTCCTAAAATTTTCTATCGGCTCTGTAAACTTGCCATTTTCTTACATTTCCAAGTTTCCAGAAATGTTTACTTTCCATTTTTGAATCATTTCCTTACATTTCCTAGTTTCCAAAAATGTTCATGTCTATGCATTTCTAGGTTTCCAAAAATGTTCATGTCCATGCATTTCCAGGTTTCCAAAAATGTTCATTTCCATTTCACTTTCATACATTTCCGAGTTTCCAAAAATGTTCAAAATTTATTCTTAGTACATAGAACATGTCACTTTGTACAATTAAGCCGAAAATGCATAGGCCCTTTCCAGGATGTTACATAGACTAAGGCTTCTTTCTTGATGGTTTTATTATTTCTAACCCTATGGTTTTTTATGTGTTACAAAAATGCCCCTGGACATTGTATTTTTATTGGTGTTAGTGTTGGACAAAAGCTACCCCTGCAGTTAATTTTTCTCCTTGACAAGCAGCGATATCGTGGTACCCAAGCTCTGGTGTCGCGATACCCAAAGCATTCTTGAAATTGGGAGTCTTGGGGTTCTCAGTGTCACGAGACCCGTCCTTAGTATCACGATAGCATTGGAGTTGGCCTTAATTTTTTTTCACTTTAACATTGTCAGGGGCATAATGACTTTCATGGCTTTAGTATCACGATACCCCCTCTGAATGATGATTTCTTCGAGTTCAGGTCATTATCGACTTCCTACACCATTCAATCATATCGTTAGGCTCCCATGGTGCCATTTGGCTAATTTGGGTCTCAAAAGGGCATCAAACTAATAAAAAAAAATTATTAATGACAAAAGCTAAAAATCAAAAAAAAAATAAAGAAAAGACATATAAATTTCTTGAGAATAAGCTCTTCAAGTGTAATGGAGAGCCTAATTTGACGTATCAAATTATGGCAAATCAATAGCAAATGTCTTTTCAACCACATTTTGAAGCCTTGAATGCCTTAAATTAAAGCATCCACAAGCAGTTTATGATACTTGTGTCTGGCACTATTCTCTCCAATAGTATCATACCAAGAGGCGAATCTAGCGGGCTGGCAAGGGCCCCAGCCCCCTAAAATGGAAAATTGTTATTTACGCCCTTTAAAAAAATTTTAAATTTTAAATTAGTAAAGGTAAAATTGCACTTTGGCCCCCTTAAAATTATAAAAATTGGATTTAATCCTTTAAATTTTATAAATATATAGACTATAAAAAATTAAAATTTTATTCGACCCCCTAAAAAATTGTTCTGGCTTTACCCCTGATCATACCATGCGATATGATATAAGTAAATCTTTTGTATTTACATAACTAGCATCAATCTTATAATTTTTGGATTTACAGATCAAATAATATATAGTTATAATTATAAAAAACTTATATAAACTTAATTTGGAGAAAGACTTATCCTAAATTATATCCCTTTTTATAATACATAAATTATGCAAAAATAATATAAAATTTATTAATATAAAACCTTTATAAATAAGGTTTTATAAATTGTCCAATTATAGATAATATAATTTTTTGCCATAACTTTATAAAGATTTCTTTTTATAAATAAGTTACGATAAAAAAAAAAACTATAATATATAACATGGACATATAAATAAGTTATGTCCATACTTCTTGGCCAAAATTTTTTATAAATAATTATATTATAACACTTTTATAACATATAAATTATAAAATTTTTGGCCATAACCTTAGAAATCTTTTAGGATTTAAATAATATTTATTTTGTTATAACTTCGGATACATTCCTCGGTGGTTTCCAATCAACAACTATTGAGATCTTGTTTGGATCAACTCTTATACCTTCCGTTGAAACAAGGTGCCCCAAAAATCTGACTTCTCAGAGCCAAAATTCACATTTGCTGAATTTAGCAAACAGTTGCTTATCTTTCAAAGTTTGTAGCACAATTCTCAAATGCTCGGGATGCTCAGACTTATCACGTGAATAGATCAGAATGTCATCAATGAACACAACAACAAATTTGTTTAAATACGATCTAAAAATTTGATTCATCAAATCCATAAAGACTGCAAGAGCATTAGTTAATCCAAAAGGCATAACAAGGAATTCATAATGTCCGTACCTCGTTCTGATAGCAGATTTTGACACATTCGAATCTTTAAATCGCAACTGATAATAGTCAGATCTCAAATCAATCTTCGAAAATACTGTCGCCCCTTTCAACTGATCGAACAAAATCATCTATTCTCAGTAACTGATACTTGTTCTTTATTGTAACCTTGTTGAGTTGTTGATAGTCAATACACATTCTCATTGACCCGTCTTTCTTCTTTACAAACAATACTGGCGCACCCCAGGAGAAAAACTAGGTCGTGCAAAACCTCTATTTTTTAACTCTTGCAACTGAGCTTTCAACTCTTTCAATTTTTTCAGAGCCATTCTGTATGGAGCTATCGATATCGATGAAGTTCCTGGTACTAACTCAATAGTGAATTCAACCTCTCTTATCGGTGGCAACCTCGGTAATTCTTCTGGAAATACATCTGGATATTTACAAACTACAGACACTGATTCAATCTTTGATTTACACACTTATGTATCTAAAACATAACCAAGATAAGCTTCGCACCCTTTTCTCACACATCGCTGAGCTGACATAGACAAAATCACAGCAGGCAATTCACTCAATTAACCTGATTTTTATTCGAATGATTTCACCATTCTGACATTTCAATTCAATAATCTTTCATCTACAATTCACAATAGCATCATGCAGATTCAACCAGTTCATACCCAGAATTATATCGAACTCATCAAAAGGCAAAAACATCAAATCAACCGGAAAACAGTAACCCTGAGTCATTAAAGGACAGTTCTTGCAAACTTTATCAACTAGCACATATTTGCCTAAGGGGTTCGATACTTTAATCACAAACTCAGTAGACTCAACAAGAAAATTCTTACTAAACACTAAATTCATACAAATATACAAATGAGTTAATCTAGGATCAATCAATGCAGTCAAATTAGTGTCGTAAAGAGAAAATGTACCAGTGATAAAATCAGGTGACGACACCTCTTCGCGAGCGCGAATAGCGTAAGATCTAGTAGGTGCTCTAGCCTCAGATCTTACTGTAGAATCTCTCGTAGTAACGCGATTACCACTCGCATTTCCCTCATTTCTTGGTGGCCTCCCTCTAGTGGTTGTGTTACTCAGTCTTACATTTTGAACATTATCTTTCTCAGCTAACCCTAGGCAATCACGTATGAAATGATCTTGTGAACCACATTTGAAACAAGCCCGATTATTCATTCTACATTCACCAGGATGACGTCTTCCACATTGTTTACATTCAGGTCTATAGTTTCTCACACTGCCAACACTCAATACCGATGTAGTTTGAGCTTTAAAACTTGAGTATTGTTTTCTATGATCTCTGCTCGAATGCCCGATTGAAACATTTGAACGAGTGAAAGAATATCTAAATTTCTTTGATGAAGACTGATATGGTTTATTCATCGGTCTTTTTCTCGAATCTCTAGCCTCTGAATTTGCTTTTCTCTTTTCTTTGCTAAGCTCCTCGGCTTTGCAAGCTCTATCATCTAGGACAACAAATTCTTTCAATTCTAGAATTCCAACTAGAAGTTTAATATCTTCATTCAACTCGTCAACAAACCGTTTACACATAATTTCTTCGGTAGAAACATATTCCCAAGCATATTTACTCAACCACACAAATTCTTTGTGCTTTTGATCGAGAAACCGCTGACTTATATATTTCTTCCAGAACTCAGTCTGGGAGAATTCCCAAGTAAGTCTTTCTCTCGGCACCACAGACACTAAAGTATTCCACCACTGATACGATGTATCTCTTAATAATGAAATAGCACACTTTAAACACTCATATAGCATGCACGACAATTCATCGAATACTCGAACAGTGTTTTCAAGCCAAAATTTAGCTTTCTCGGGACCATCATCAACGATAGCTCTGAACTCTTTGGCCCCGTATTTTAGTATTTTATCAACTAGTAGCTTATTCAGCCGTTAAAGTTCCATAACTTGAGGAGCTTCGGGAATCGGTTGGGGATTTGGTGGGGGTAGAAGTTGTTGAGCAGCCGGATTTGTCCAGACAAATTGTGTGAATCATTCGTTCATCATTTGGAAAAAGGCTTCTTTAGCCTCTCGTCAGTGACTACTCGACACATTTCTAGATTCAGAAGGCACTATCCCTTAAGCGGGAGCTGGCACATTACTCTCTACATCATCAGCTACAGCTCGATTAGGATCCATTTACTATATGAAAACACAATTTAAATTGTTAGGAGTAATCACACTATCACAGGTATGTAACTCTGATACCAATAAATGTAACAACCCTCACCCGTATTCAACGCCGGAATAGGGTTTTGGAGAATTACCCAACTTATACACAATTACACATACATTTCCAAATTTCATTCAAATATCAATCAACACATTCATACCGTCCCTAATACAAGCCTACGATGACCTAAACATGCATTAGGAGTGGTTCGAAACTAAACCGATAACTTCGGAAACTTTTTAAACATTTAGAAAATTTTCTCAAAAACAGGGGACACACGTATGTGAGGCTAAGCCATGTGTCTCACACGACCGACAGACACGCCCGTGTCACAGGTCGTGTGGACATTCGAAATAGGAGCACATGGTCGTTTCCGATCTCGTGTAACTCTCTGAATTGGGTCACACGGCCAACACACACGCCCTTGTGCCCTAAAAATGGCCATACACGTCTGTGTTCCAGGCCGTGTGCTAGGCCGTGCCAAACCTGTTGTAACAGCCCGATTTTGGGGCTAGTCAGAACATTGATTTCAGAACCACTAATCTGAGGTCAGAGAAAATTATTTTTAATATTATTTTATGTGTTATAGCATGGTTATATGAGTGCATGAAAATTTTGGTGCATTAATTTTAGCGATTGCATGCTTAATTTTGAAAAAGGACTAAATCATATAGAGTGCGAAAGTTTTGTTCTACTAGATAAAGGTGTCAAATAGCTATAGAATATTGAATTGGAGGTCCCTAATGTGCAATTAGGCCTTTAGTAATGTGTTTGTCAGTCATAGGGAACAAGGAAATGAAAAATTGGTCACAGTTGGTGGATTAGGTGACTTAATTAGAGAAATAGAATAAAATAAAGAGAAGAAAAGATATCATCTTTTATCTTCCTTCTCTCCACTGATTCTTACCCAAGAAAATGGCCATGGAAGCTTAAAAATTTCAGCAACTTCAAACTATCACAGGTAAGTGATTTTGATAGTCATTTTTGATGATTTTTGTACATTTGGAACCCTTGTAGCTTAAGCTAGCTAATGAGGGGATTATTTTGCAAAATGGTTGAAAGTTTAAGGTTTTTCCATGAGAGTATTAGTGTTTCTTGCTAAATTTTTATGGAAAAAAATGAAACTTGGTTGTTAAATAAACAACTTTTGTGAAAGGAGTTTCTATGAAAACACCTAAGAAGGGACATTTTTGTAAAGGTTGTAAAATGGGTAGTAAATGCATGAAATAATTGGTATTGTGAGTTTCTATAAGATTAAAAGTGTTTAGCTAGGCTTGTTAAATGAGGAAATGTGATGAAAAACGGTTTACGAGCCCAGGGGAAAAATCATAATTTTGTGAAAGTCTAAAGGTAAAACGGTAATTTTGCCAAAATATGAATTTTGAAATGTTTTCAATAATGAGGTGATTTAATAAGCTAAATATGTCATTATAGATCAAGAAGAACGTGGAATCAACCTTGACCGAGGAAAAGGCAAGGTTTCGAACTAAATTTCAAATTGACTTATTTTGAATCGAGGTAAGTTTATATGAAAATGATGGCATTTTTCATGAATGTGCAAATTGCATGGTTGAGTATTTGGTATATTGATGCATGAATGAGTAGGTTATTTGATGTGGTTTATGTTGGTGCAAGTATGGGTGGCATTAAGGGCTTGGTAAATAGCCTTGTTACTGTCCACACAACTAGACACACGGGCGTGTGTCTAGGCCATGTATGACACATGGTCTGCCCCATGGACATGTAGTTAGGCCGTATGTCCCCCTAACCTTAAGTTGGCAAAACAGAATGCCCAGTAGTAACCACATGGACTGAGACATGGCTGTGTGTCTCGATCGTGTGGATGACACAGCCATAGAACATGGGCATGTGTCCAGGCCATATAAAGTCTGCGCTTAAATTTAGGAATTTGATTCACCGCATGGGCTAAGGGCACAGGCGTGTGCCTTGGTTGTGTGACCACGTGAGGTTGATGATGTTAGAAACAGAATGTCAAGGTTTTCACACACGGGCCAGTACACGGGCGTGTCAAGGCTGTGTGAGAGACACGGGCATGGGACATGGATGTGTCCCAATATGCTTAGATCGTTTGAGTCACACGGTCCTTCAACATGGTCATGTTTTCAGGTTACACGGGTGTGTGCCCCTGTTAGTGACTTTTTCCAAAGTTTTCTAAAGAACTCGGTTTGGTTTTGAACCATTTCTAGAGTGTGATTTGAGTCTTGTGGGCTCCTATTAAGGGCCTTAAGATGTAGATTGAAAAGTTTCAATTTTGAACGCACTATAATGACCCGAAAATGTATGTGAGTATGTGTTTAGGTTAGGTAATGCCTCGTACCCTATTCCGGCGTCAAACACGGGTAAGGGGTGTTACATTTTATTGTATAAAAGCTATGGTTTAGTCGATTCTCGGACTAACCTAGCGTGTGTATGAGTCTAGCTATACATGCCATATATGAATTATGATAATGTGACGACTCCTAACAATTTAAAATGTGTTTTTATATAGTACATGGATCTTGATAGAGCAGTGGCAGATGATGTAGAAAGTAATACGCCAGCTCCTGCAGAAGGTACCGCGCTAGTCGAGAGTGGGCCCGTGACACTGAGTTAGGGCGGAAGGGCTAGAGAAGCTTTCCTCCATATGATGAATGTATGGTATTCGGAGTTTGTTCGTGCAAACCCGAACACTCCACCTCCTCCACCCCCTTCAATTCCACAGCTTACCCCTACAACTCCCCAAGTAGTGGAAACGGTTAGAAGAGAAAAACCTCCAGTAGACAGAATTAGAAAGCAATGGGTTGAGGAATTTAGAGCGAATGTAGATGATGACCCAGAGAGGGAAGAGTTCTGGCTAGAAAATGCCATTAGGGTACTCGATGAACTGTCTTGCACACCTGAGGAGTGCATGAAATGTATTGTGTCTCTCTTGAGAGACTCAGCTTGCTAGTGGTGAAATACCCTTGTGTCAGTTGTACCAAGGAAGTGTAACACCCCTTACCCGTATCGAACACTGGAATAGGTTACGAGACGTTACCAGACTTAAAATTTCTTGAACATGTAAAACTGGGTCATAAAATTTCGTCAAATTTAAAACTTTTCTAACACATGCATTTTGTTTCGTATATGGGCTTATAAAGCTCAAAACATCCTTTAGGATGGTTCGGGACTAAACCGAGAACTTTGGAAACTTTTAGAAAAATTTAGAAGATTTTGTCAAAACAGGGGACGCACACCCGTGTGGTCTGGGACACGCCCGTGTCCCTAATCCTTGTAACTCTGTTTATGACGTCATCATCAAAATAGGGTCACACGACCTTGGCACATGACTGTGCCCTTAGACCGTGTCTATCACATGGCTGAGACAAATGGCCGTGTCTCTGCCCGTGTGGCCTGGAAGTTGGCTATTTTCCAAGCTAGTTCCCCAGATAAAACACAAACTCTCTTGTATCCATTTCATCAAAATGTATCATGCTATAATTAGACATCCGAATATCCAATTTTTCATACACATTTTCATACACATCGTCATTCATGAAATCATTTGTAAACCACATCCACAACATCTCAATTATGCAACCATCAATATTGGCCATCTCCGAATAGCCTTAATCAAAATGAACATTTATTAAATAAGGGCCAACATTTTAGGCCATAAGAAATATGACATATATGACAAAATGACCAAGCCTACTATACATGTCATAACCCAAAAATTAATGAATCTAGATATACCAAGTGTTCTAATTGATAGTGTGAGCGAATCTCTGACTTCCACCGATCCCCGAGCTAACTTGGCGATACTACAAGGCAAGGGAAAAGAAAGGGGAAGTAAGCATAAATGCTTGGTAAGTTCATATGCAAATAATAAGAAATTAATAAACTTGTTTGGATAAATCCTCACAATAATTTCTTAAGATGATATAATCATTATATCACATGCTTACACCTTATTACTCATGTTCACATTAATCTATCTACTTGAGTCACTGTCACTAAATTATTTATTTCTCGAGCTACAGATCTCCAAATGAAGAACCGTTAATTTTCACTGAAACTAGACTCACATAAATTCTTACCTTTGAAATTTAAGAACTTTTGGTCCAGCCAATTAGTACAGTTTATTCATTAAGTTTACCCCTATTTTGTTGTCCAACAGTTCTGACACTTCTTCACTATGAATCAAGTTTCTCCTCGTATAAAATTCATATGATGTTCTCATTTATTTAACATGAAAATAGACTTATTAAGGATTTCAAGAATATGAATTATAGTTCATAATTATTTTTGTAAAAGTTTTACTGATTTTCCAAATTTGGAATAGAGGATTGCGAAACTCATTCTGACCCTGTCTCACTAAAATTCAAATATCTCATAATTCACAGTTCTTTTGCTTACTCTGTTTCTTTTATAAAAAAATAGACTCATTAATCTTTAATTTCATATCTTACTCAGCCTTTAATTCAATTTCCACCATTTTTTGTGATTTTTCAAAGTTATATTAATGCTGCTGCCCACAACTGTTTTAATGTCAATTTCACTCATTCATTAATTCTTTGCGTTCACTTTCATTTATACACATTTACACCAAATCATATTATAACTTGGCACATAACAACCAAGAGATCATAGACACATCTTACTTATTTGCATCCTTATCAATAATGTATCATAATCTGAGCACATTATTTATGAGTCTCATATACATACCTGTGCTTAGTCATAATACTCACATATCCTACTCTTACTTATCTTGAGCATACTCCTTGAATTTCCCATTGAACTACTTGTATTATTAGGGATGTTCGGGATATCTTGTACACCTGGTAGGATACCAATGCCATATCCCAGATATGGTCTTACATGGGATCACATATCAGTGCCGATGCCATGTCCCAAATATGGTCTTAGACTAGCACTCATCTCGAGCCGATGCCATGTCCCAGAAATGCTCTTACACTGACTCTCCTCTGTCCGTACCGATGTCATGTCCCTGGCATGGTCTTACGCTAACACAACTTGAGGCCAATGCCATGTCCCAGACATGGTCTTACACTGGCACACCCACTGCCATGGTCCAACCATAGTCTTTTTCGTCAATTCATCACGGGTCATAGTACGAATGTACTTGACCCTACATTTCTCACGATTGATCCTTCAATCCAATCTCGTACTTGCATAAATTCATGATTAGGTAACAAACATATATAAAATAATACATCATCTCAATTCAAATTTAATAATCGTTCACTATAGACTAACCATATGAACTTACCTCGACGCGAATCGGTCATTTTGATTGACATTTCCCCGTACTTGGTCCAAATCTCAATTTTTTTGATCTAAAACATCACATTTCACTTAATTATCACTCACATTACTCATTTTAATACAAAAAACATACTACAGAAAATTTACAATTTTGCCCCTAAACTTTCTCATAATTACATTTTTGCCCCTAGGCTTGTAATATGATTTTTATTCAATTTCTATAAAATTCAAGGTCAGCTGAACCTTTTTCTCTTCCAAAGAAACCTCAAATTCTTATTACTTCACACTTCTAGGAGCATTTATAATTTTTACTAATTAACCCGTTTTAACCATTTTCAACGAAAATCACTTAGCAAAAATCGTTCTTCTAACCTCGTGCACCCTTATTCTACCACTAAACATCAAAATGCACAAATATCTAGCATGTGTCAATTTTTAAACTTCATTTTTTATGCAAATAAATGGTAAAAATAGAAAGGTTAAGCTTCTAGGATCTCAAAAATACGAAGAACATTAAAAACCGGGCTCAAATGCACTTACAATTGAGCTTTGAAAAAGCTTGAAACCCTATCCATGGCTTCTTGAAAATTTCGGCAGCGTGGAGAAGAGAATGAGCAGATTTTTGGGTTTCAATTTTTTCTTTTATACCTTAAAACACCCAAATGACAAAAATGCCCTTTTTACTAAACCTTTAATTTTTACCCTTCCATGACTAGTTTTGTCCATAACAAAATATGATGGTCTATTTGCCATTTAAATACCTCTAGTTTAAACCCCCATTTAAATCAAGTACTTATGTCCTAGAACTCATATTTTGCAATTAATTCAATTTAATCCCAATAATAAAATTGGGCACTTTATCGATAAAAATTACTTAACAAAATTTGTACACCATCACCCAAACATATCATAGACTCTAAAACAATCATAAACTAAATATTTTTTTACTTCAAGTTTGTGGTCTCGAAAACACTGTTCCAACTAGGCCCTATTTTGGGCTGTTACAGGGAGAAAGTTAATTGGGAATTTTTCTAAGAAGAGTTCCGAAAGAAATATATTAGCCAAAGGTTTATTGACCAGAAAAGAAAGGAATTCCTTGAGCTAAAACAAGGTCGAATGACGGTGACTGAATATGATCGTAACTTCGTAAGGCTCAGTAAATACACTCAGGAGTGCGTATCCACCGAAGCCATCATGTGCAAAAGGTTTGAGCATGGATTAAATGAAGATATCCGGTTGTTTGTTGATATTCTAGAATTGAAAGATTTTGTTGTGCTAGTAGAGAGAGCTTGCAAGGCTG
Source organism: Gossypium bickii (assembly GCA_025503065.1). Taxonomy (NCBI): domain Eukaryota; kingdom Viridiplantae; phylum Streptophyta; class Magnoliopsida; order Malvales; family Malvaceae; genus Gossypium; species Gossypium bickii. Next base: position 24,673,313 of record CP106712.1, read on the forward strand.
AGGAATTGGCCAAAGAGAAAAGAAAGGCTATGATTGAGGCCCGAGATACAAGGAAAAGGTCGATGAGTAAGTCGTTTCAATCTCAATCAAAGAGGTCCAAGGAAACGAATCCTCGGATGACCGCTTTAGCTAAGTATTCACACTGAGATCATGGTAAAACATATTCGGACTCTAGAGTTCAAGCCACCTCAATGGCAAGTGTGGGTAATGTGAAGTCTAATAAACCCAAGTGTCAGAGATGTGGCAGACAACATATTGGAGAGTGTTGGGGAAATAACCGAGCTTGCTACAAGTATGGTTCTCGAGAACATTTTATTAATGACTGTCTTGAGATGGATGAGAAAGATAGAAAGCAAGATGTAGGAGCGAGTAATGCTCCTTCTAGAGGTAGACCACAGAAGAACCCGGGAAGTGGAGCTAGCAGTAGAGGTGCGCCTAGAGATTCCACTGTGAAGTCTGAGGGCCGAGCACCTCCAAGGACTTATGCCATTCGCGCTCGCGAAGGGCATCATCTCTAGATATGATAACGGGTACTTTTTCATGATATCTCTGTTGTTGCTTTGATTGATCCGGGGTCTACCCACTCCTATATTTGTATAAAATTGGTGTCTAGCATGAGTATGTTTGTTGAGTCTACAGAGTTCATGATAAAAGTGTCAAACCCGTTAGGCAAGCATGTGTTAGTTGACAAAGTGTGTAGAAACTGTCCCTTGATGATTAGAGACCATTGTTTTCCGGCTAACCTCATGCTACTACCATTTGATGAATTTGATCTAATTCTTTGCATGGATTGGTTGACTGTTCATAATGTGTTAATAAACTGTGGTAGTAAGTTTATTGAACTGAAAAGTGAAAATGGGGATATTATTCGGGTTGAATCAGGTGAACCAGATAGCTTATCTGTATTGATTTCTTCTTTGACTGTTGAAAAATACGTGAGAAAAGGGTATGAGTCCTATCTTGCATTTGTGTTGAATACCCAAGAGTCGGAAGTAAAGATTGAGTCAGTGCTTATGGTATGTGAATACTTGGACATGTTTCCAGAAAATTTACCTGGATTGCCTCCCACTAGGGAAGTCGAGTTTGGTATTGAGTTGATTCCTGGTACGGCACCTATTTCGGTTGCCCCATATAGGATGGCACCGTTAAAATTAAAAAAGTTGAAGGTTCAGCTACAAGAGTTAACGGACAAGGGTTTTGCGAGACCGAGCTACTCTCTTTGGGGTGCTCCCAGACTTTTTGTGAGAAAAAAATATGGTTCAATGAGGTTATGTATAGATTATAGACAGCCCAACAAGGTGACAGTTAAGAACAAGTATCCTTTGCCAAGGATCGACGATTTGTTTGACCAATTGAAGGGAGCCACGGTGTTTTCTAAGATAGACCTGAGGTCCGGTTATTACTAGCTGAGAGTTAAGGAACAAGATGTACCGAAAACTGCATTTCAAACGAGATATGGCCATTATGAGTTCCTTGTCATGCCCTTTGGCTTGACAAATGCTCCTGTCGTGTTTATGGATTTAATGAATCGTATTTTTCAAGCGTACTTGGATAAGTTCATTGTTGTTTTTATCGATAATATATTAATTTATTCTCGTGATGAGAGTGAGCACGAGGAGCATTTGAGAACTATCTTACAAACTTTAAGAGATATGCAGTTGTATATTAAGTTTAGTAAAAGTGAGTTTTGTCTCCGAGAGGTCAGATTTTTAGTACACATCGTGTCGGGGTGATGGAATTAGAGTTGACCCGAGAAAGATTTCGGCCATTGTTGAGTGGAAACCGCTGAGGAATGTATCAGAGATTAGAAGCTTTTTGGGCTTAGCGAAATACTGCAGACAGTTTGTCAAAGGATTCTCCATGATTTCTACTCCGATGACGAGGTTACTACCGAAAGATGTTAAGTTCGAATGGACAGAGAAGTGCCAACAGAGTTTTGAGAAACTAAAATCATTGTTGACTGAAGCCCCAATTTTAGTGCAACTAGGACGGGGAAAGGAATTTGTGGTGTATAGCGATGCATCCTTAAATGGATTAGGGTGTGTGCTTATGCAAGAAGACAAGATAATAGCTTATGCCTCGAGACAATTGAAGCCACATGAGAAAACTTACCCAACTCACGACTTAGAGTTAGCTGCTATAGTGTTTGCACTGAAAATTTGAAGACACCATTTGTATGGTGAGAGATGCCGGGTATTCACCGACCATAAAAGTCTAAAGTATTTGATGACTCAAAAGGAGTTAAACCTACGGCAGCGAAGATGGTTAGAGCTGATAAAGGATTATGAGTTGATAATTGATTATCACCCTAGAAAGGCGAATGTGGTCATCGATGTTTTGAGTAAGAAGTCATTGTTTTCCTTGAGAGCCATGGAGACACGGTTGGCTTTATCGGAAGATGGTTCTATTCTAGCTGAATTGAGAGCTAGACTGATATTTCTCCAAGAGATTTGTGAAGCACAGAAAGGCGACAGGGATTTGTAAGCCAAAAGAGTTCAATGTGAATCGGGTATGGATTCAGACTTTTGTATTAGTTCTGATGGTTGTTTAATGTTTCGAGACAGAATTTGAGTACCCAAATACGAAGAGCTTATTCGAAAAATTTTGCATGAGGCACATAGCAGTTGTATGTCTATTCATCCGGGTAGTGTGAAAATGTATAATGACTTGAAGAAAATGTATTGGTGGTCGAGGATGAAAAGAAACATTTTAGAGTTTGTCTCTAAGTGTTTAATTTGTCAGCAAGTGAAAGCCGAACACCAAGTACCTTCGGGTTTACTTCAGCCCGTGATGGTTCTCGAGTGGAAATGGGACCGTATTACCATAGACCTTATGTCCGGATTGTCGTTGACGCCAAAGAAGAAAGATGTTGTGTGGGTTGTGGTTGATAGGCTAACTAAGTCGACTCATTTTATACTGGTCCATACCGATTATCCACTTGAGAAACTGGTCGATCTGTATGTTTCTGAAATTGTGAGACTTCACGAGATACCAGTATCGATCATTTCGGATAGAGATTCGAGGTTTACCTCGCGGTTTTGGAAAAAGTTACAAGAAGCTTTGGGGAGAAAGTTGAGTTTTAGCATGGCTTTCCATCCACAAACCGACGGTCAGTCAGAAAGAGTAATTCAGATTCTTGAAGATATGTTGCGGTGTTGTGTTCTTGAGTTTCAAAGTAGTTGGGAAAAGTATTTACCGCTGGTAGAGTTTGCTTACAACAATAGCTATCAGTCGAGTCTGAAAATGGTGCCTTATGAGGCATTATATGGGCGTAAATGCCGAACGCCTTTGTATTGGTCTGAACTCAAGGAAAATTAGATACACGGGGTGAACTTAATCAAGGAAGCAGAAGAGAAAGTAAAAGTAATTTATGGTTGTTTGAAGGTCACTTTAGATAGACAGAAATCCTATGTGGACTTGAAACGGAAAGAGATTGAGTTTCAAGTCAATGATAAGGTATTTTTGAAAGTATCCCTATGGAAGAAAGTCCTCAAATTTAGTAGGAAATGCAAGTTAAGTCCACACTTTATCGGACCGTATGAGATTACCGAAAGGATAGGACCGGTAGCCTATCGTTTGGCATTGCCATCTGAGTTAGAAAAGATTTATAATGTATTCCACGTATTTATGTTGCATCGTTACTGATCAGACCCTTATCATGTGATTGTGCCAAAAGAGGTTGAAATTCAACCGGACATAACCTATAGTGAAGAGTCGGTTAAGATTTTGGCACGAGAAGTCAAACAGTTAAGAAACTAAAGTATTGCTCTTATGAAAGTATTTTGGCAAAGACATAGGGTAGAAGAGGTTACATGGGAGCCTAAGAATGCTATGAGAAAACAATATCCAAACCTTTTCATTGGTAAGATTTTCGGGGACGAAAATCCCTAAGGAGGGAGAACTCTAACTGCCGGATTTTGGGGCTAGTCGGAAAAGTGATTTTGAAACCACTAATCTGAGGTCGAAGGAAATTATTTTTAATATTATTTTATGTGTTATAGCATGATTATATAAGTGCATGAAAATTTTGGTGCATTAATTTTAGCGATTGCATACTTAATTTTGAAAAATGACTAAATTGCATAAAGTGCGAAAGTTTTGTTCTACTAGATAAAGGTGTCAAATAGCTATAGAATATTGAATTGGAGGTCCCTAATATGTAATTAGGCCTTTAGTAATGTGTTTGTCGGTCATAGTGGACAAGGAAATGAAAAATTAGTCAAAGTTGGTGGATTAGGTGACTTAATTAGAGAAATAAAATAAAATAAAGAGAAGAAAAGATATCATCTTTTATCTTCCTTCTCTCCACCGATTCTTACCCAAGAAAATGGCCATGGAAGCTTAAAAATTTCAGCAACTTCAAACTATTACAAGTAAGTGATTTTGATAGTCATTTTTGATGATTTTTGTACTTTTGAAACCCTTATAGCTTAATCTAGCTAATGAGGGGATTATTTTGCAAAATGGTTGAAAGTCTAGGGTTTTTCCATGAGAGTATTAGCGTTTCTTGCTGAATTTTTATGGAAGAAAATGAAACTTGGTTGTTAAATAAACAACTTTTGTGAAAGGAGTTTCCATGAAAACACCTAAAAAGGGACATTTTTGTAAAGGTTGTAAAATGGGTAGTAAATGCATGAAATAATTGGTATTGTGAGTTGCTATAAATTTAAAAGTGTTCAGCTAGGCTTGTTAAATGAGAAAATGTGATGAAAAACGATTAACGAGCCTAGGGGCAAAGTCGTAATTTTGTGAAAGTCAAGGGCAAAACGGTAATTTTGCCAAAATATGAATTTTGAAATGTTTTGAATAATGAGGTGATTTAATAAGCTAAATATGTCATTATAAATCAAGAAGAACGTGGAATCAACCTTGACCGAGGAAAAGGAAAGGTTTCGAACTAAATTTTAAATTGACATATTTTGTATCGAGGTAAGTTTATATGAAAATGATGATGTTTTCCATGAATGTGCAAATTGTATGGTTGAGTATTTGGTATATTGATGCATGAATGAGTAGGTTATTTGATGTGGTTTATGATGGTGCAAGTAAGGGTGGCATTAAGGGCTTGGTAAATTGCCTTACTATCCACATGAGTAGACACACGGGTGCGTGTCTAGGCCGTTTGTGACACACGATTGCCCCATAGGCGTGTAGTTAGGCCATGTGTCCCCCTACACCTTAAGTTGGCAAAACAGAATGCCCAGTAGTAACCATACGGATTGAGACACGGCCATGTGTCTCGACCGTGTGGAGGACACGGCCATAGAGCATGGGCATGTGTCCAGGCCGTGTGAAGTCTGCTCTTGAATTTAGGAATTTAATTCGCAACACGAGCTAAGGACACGGGCGTATGCCTTGGCCGTGTGACCATGTGAGGTTGCTGATGTTACAAACAGAATGTTAAGGTTTTCACACACAGGCCAATACACGGGCGTGTCAAGGCCGTGTGAGGGACACGAGCATGGGACATGGGTGTGTACCTATATGTTTAGTCGTGTGAGTCACACGATCCTTCAACATGGTTATGTTATCAGGTCACACGGGCATGTTGACCTTCCACACGGGCGTGTGCCCCTGTTGTTAGTGACTTTTTCCAAAGTTTTCTAAAGAACTCAATTTGGTTTTGAACCGTTTCTAAAGTGTGATTTGAGCCTTGTGGGCTCCTATTAAGGGCTTTAAGATGTAGATTGAAAATTTTTAATTTTGAATGCACTATAATGACCCGAAAATGTATGTGAGTATGTGTTTAAGTTAGGTAATGCCTCATACCCTGTTCCGTCGTCAAACACGGGTAAGGGATATTACACCTCTAAGTTATACTGGCTTATACCACACGACCAAGTCACACGCCCGTGTGTAAGGCCATGTGGAGCATACTAACTTGGTTTCTCATTCAACACTAGAGGACACATGGCCGTGTAACATAACCGTGTGTCACACGGCTGAGACACATGCCCGTGTCTCAACCCGTGTGGACAAAAATAGGCTATTTACCAAGTCATTTTTCCACCCGAACTTATGCTCACCTACATCAACTCAAAGGCACCAATACATAGCATTAATAAGCATTTCAATTCAACCAATTCAAACATAATTCATGCACATTCAATACTCCCATTATCTATACACATTTATCTCAAAAACACTTATATGCATTATTTCAACCAAACATTTTACCTTACCTAAAATCTCAAACATACAATAGCCATTTCCAACCATTAGCTACCTTAAATGCTAAACTACCACAAACCATTTGCAAGCAACTATAAACCACATCATTGGCCATTCTCACATATATACACATACATCCAAAACAACCAAATTAAGCCAAATCTCATGGCTATATATACAAACCAAAAAACATAACAATTAACAAGTCAATTCAATTGGATAAATTCATGACCAGCATATAACCAAAATGACCAAAGTCCCTATACATGCCATATACTCCAAAACATAAGCTCAAAAGTGCCAAATTGATAGTTGGATAGTGTGATGATGCCTCTAACGATCCCCAAACTCGAGCTAGCTTTGAATTCACTATAAAACACGAAAAATTAAACAAAGTAAGCTATATAACTTAGTAAGCTCATATGAAATAAACTCAATGAAATCATAAATACACAAATCATCAAATGAACATATCAACATGTAATTCATGTTAACTAGCAAACCTTTCACATTTTCTATCATAATCTTATGCATGAACTTTATAACTTCTTCGATTTAAGCTTATACGGTTCATGTACATACTTGTACCATCTCGTATTAATCTCTTACACAACCACATCTTTCATTTACCCGTTGAACCATTCGGAATGCTATCGGATACATGGGAAACTCGCACACAAAGTGCCACATATATAGCCGAAGCTATCTCGATCACATATCACATATATGCTCACTCTCAAGCTATCAACGGCCCGCTCACACAAGTCATGGGTCAAGACGACGTAGCTACACAATCTTTTTCTCACACAAGCTGTCAAGTAACCACATGTCGGTATACTCAGCCACCGGTAGGACGTACAGGACCCATTTCTTAAATAAAATAATTATAATTATAAGCATTATTTTAATTTTAGGAATATAGTTTATTAAACTTAATATTTTATTTATAAAAGAAACAAATTTTCACAATTATATATGTTTGATTTTAATTAATTAAATGGCATATTGTAATCACTCGGTTATAACTAATTAAAATAATTTAAAAAATGACACTCAAAAACATTAGGCATACTAATGATTTATGTATTTATTTTCCTTTTAACAACTTTGAATGATTTATCAACTTAATAACTTAACTTAAAATGATTTTTTAAGTAGTCCTATTGATGATTATGATATTAATTTAATTATTTAATTGACTTTTTAAATGTATAAATAAATCTAGAGAATGAATTATGATTGTTGTAAAAAGAAATTAAGAATTGCAAAATTAAATTTTTTAAGCCCAAAACAAGATGATATTATTTTATTTTACAAAGCCCAAATTTGATAAAAACTGTTGAATTGAACTGAACTATAATTATCCCTTTAAATATTTCAATTTCAATTCTATACAGTATCAATTTCAGAAGTAAAAAACCGAATAAAACAATTTAATTCAATTTTTATCCGAAAACCAAACAACACATATCAACAACAGCACATGAGAGAGTTAAAAGAGCAAACCCAATAACAATACATTTCATTATCGTTCCTTTAATATTCAACTAGTTTTGGTCTATTCTATAAAACTAAAAGTTGTAACTGTGGAAAGGTGAGGCTTAACAACATGTGATCATGGCTAGACTTTCTTGCTCACGTTTGAAGCTACGTTCGAGATTTAAAAAAGTTTCAACGAAATGATTAGGTAGGAAAAATGGGATTGGACAAAAAAATTAAGCTCTTTTAAAATATAGGTTGGGTTCGAGCTTAAACATTTGAGGCCTAAGCCCGATTTATATTTCTAAGTTTGTAATGTTTTATATTATATTATTTTTATATATTATGTAATTTATAACACATAAAAATTAAATCTATAATAATATATAATGTTACTATAATGTAAACATTAAAAAATGTTAAGATGACTATATATAAAATTTTAATAAATAAATATGTTAAATTATTAAATAATATAAATATATATTATTTATTCTTTAAAAAATAATATGGACGAGTCTAAAATGAGTGTGGTTAAATATTTACAAATATGAACATATTTAAGTAAAATTTTAAACTCTTATATCATATCAGAAAAAATTTAAATAAATATAAAATATGTTAATATTATAATTAAATCGCATGAACCAACTAAGCTTTATGGGGACCCTACATTGGGATATAAACTAGATAAATAAGGGAGGGAGGGAAGTATTCAACTTTGTTTGAAACGAAAAGAAAAAAGAAAATAATGGAAGCGCTTGTTTATATTATAATATAAAAATGAAATTTATAATTTGTTATAATTTTAATAAATTTAAGCGCTTGTTTATATATTTAATATTATAAATTTATATTTGTTGACGTGGTTGGTTAGCACAATCAACTTTGATTAAGTTGTCCCCTTTTTATAATTTTGTCATCAATTGGCTGTTTAATTATTTCTTTAATGAAAGCTTGTTGGACCACGTAAATGATGCATTATTTGATTCATGTTTATCACATCATCTCTGAACCATCATTGTTTCTTCTAAGCATAATAATTTTTTTTAAAAAAAAAAAAAAACCACGTAAATGTGGATTACACAGCAATACTGTACAGAAACAAGGAGGCCATATGAACCACAAAAGAGCCAAACCTTCCTAAAAAACCTAACACACAATAACACTTAAAAAAAAAAATCCAATATGTCAATTTGTATTTTATCTCTTTTACTGAAGAATAGATGATAAATTAGTTCCTATACATTAAATTAAAAGAGCAAATTGATTCTTTTTAAAAAAAATTTATCTATTTCTATTATTAAAAATTAGCATGATTGACGGAATAACCATTGAACCAGCTTGCAACTCAATTCATTACCAACTAAGCCAAATCTTTGCACCACCAAACATCTCAAGAACTCCATCATACGTAGCCCTTACGGTCACAATGCATGAAACCACAGGAAATGGATGATTATTAAAGATACAAAATATTATGTGAATGTTTTTAGTCAATGAGTGAGATTCGATATATAAGAAAAAAAAATTATCATAGCTCTAATACATAAAAACTTAAGTGGAAGCAGGTGATCCTAAGCTTTAGTATTTTATAAAATGGAAATCCTATATCAGTTTACTATAGAAAAAAAAAAGTAAATTTATCAATTTGGCACACCACCAGATGTGCTATGGCAGAGTTTTCTGTCTCTATAGAAATCATACGCGGGCTTCAACTAGCATATGAGATGGGCTTGGCAACACTTGTTACTATGCTACGGTCTTCGTTAATCGATTTATCTCTATTAGGCTCTATATTAGATGAAAAGGATACACAGAGGCCACAAACTCAAATTTCTCCACTAAACTTTAATTTCTTTTCTTCCATCTTCCATCCATGGCGGCTAACCACTTCAACTCCCATCTGGGTTTAGCTCTAGCCTATCTAATCTTCCTCATTTCAATCCCCAAATCTCTATCAGTCCTTCAGCCTCAGCCTGCTCCTCCCTCTGTCTGGGATATCCTTCCTAAATTCGGTCTCCCCAGTGGGCTTCTACCAAGCACTGTTACCGATTACGTCCTCCACGATGATGGGAGGTTCATCGTCATGTTGGACAGCCCTTGCTACATTCAATTCGAGTACTTGGTCTACTACGAAAAGACCATCACTGGAAAACTGGGTTATGGCTCCATTACCGATTTGGAAGGCATTCAGGTGCAGCGGTTCTTCTTGTGGTTCGATGTGAATGAGATCAAGGTCGATTTGCCACCCTCCGACTCCATATATTTCCAAGTTGGATTCATCAACAAGAAGCTCGACGTTGACCAGTTCAAAACCATCCATTCTTGCCGTGATGAGGTTACGGGCTCTTGTAAATATTCTTCGGAATCACTTCTTCAGGTATACTCTAATTTTTTTAGTTTGTTTTCTGTATCTGGATTCTTATAGTTAGGCATGTTTCAGCTAAACTTCCCCACTCACTCTTAGATTCCTTTCCTTTCTTATGGGAGTTAGTTGAAGGTGTTGCAGAAGTAATGGGAGGATTCCTTACTTTTTTTGCTTTAGTCCAAAGACTATCTTCTAGTTAGTATTAGTTCAATCTCCAACTAAGGCATTTTAATTAGTATTTATCTTGTTTCATTTGTCATATTTAGAGTAAAGTAAATAAGGAAAAAAAAAAAACATTTCCCCAATAATAAGCAGCCCCTCAAAACTCTGTAAGATCAGCTGTAGGGTGATACTATGTTTCAAATTTTTCTAAGTTTTTCTATCTATCAGGAGGGTTTTTGAAGGTGATATTGATCTATCCATGTCTCCTTTACCATCAAGTGTTGAGTGCAATATTTAGAGAGATTGCATTCTTAAGGGGAGACGTATGTTCGAATCATAGAGATAATATTGTTGGGGAGTAGTCACGAACTTCAAATATAGAGAGTAAAACAGACATGAAAGATGAAAAAAAAAAAAAAAAACAAATCACATCGTCCCCTTTAATCCCTTGAACTACTTAAAATGGCATGGGTTATTACATAACAATTTTACAAGCATTTACTCCTACGGAGTAATCAAATTGTTGGGAACTTTAGTTTTCCCTATCTCTACTTTTTGGAGGAAAGCAAGGGGAATTTGAGGTAGGCAAAGAATAAAAGTATTTTGTTGAGTGAGTTGGTGTCCCTTATGCTTTATAGTCTACAGTATGAGTCAATGATTGGTCACCTACCTGGTGAGCTGCCAGGCAGTATGAAAATGTGCCGAAGATACCCTAAAAGAAGATGAGTTTTAAAGTATTTTAGTCCTTCAAGTCTTTCATCAAACTATCTTATTAGGTTTAAAATTTAATTGTATACTGGAGGCTCCTTAGATGGAGGACCCATCATCCAAGTCCAACTAAATGTTGCTATCTAATTTAAGATTCAAAATTCTTTTTCTATGTAGCTTCATGAAGATACAAGGAAAATTTTACTTGAATTCAAGTTACCAGTTCTTTCTAGAGTTGTATCATAATGGGACATTAAAGTCAAAATCCTCATCCTTTTATTTCTTTTCCTTTTATCTATGGAATATGATTCATTGTTCACATCTACAAAAAGCTATTTGGTTGCCAATTTTATGTCTTGAAACTTCTTTTGCTCCTGGATGTTTTATCTATGTCGTCAGTAGATATACGAGATGATTATGCCCCATGAATCATGGACAAATGGAAAATGTTGACATGAAAAAAGTGTATATTTTAGCATATATTCTTAATGTGGTATTAGTAATGCATGAACAAGATAAGAATGGACATGAAAGAAGTGTTAAAATGGCAGTCAATTTCTTCAAATATTTATCTACATATACTTGATGCTTGGTAACCCACCAATAAAGGTCATCATGCTATGCGCAATCTGTATGCATTAATCTAGATTCAAATGCTTCTCTATTGTGTAATTTGATAACTTTGATTCAAATGCTTCAAATGCTTGAAACACCATTCACTAGTCCACACTTTAATGAAGGTGTTTAATTTGGAACTCAAGACATCAAGCATATTTCATCAAAATCTTATTTACTTATTTGTGTTCACAGGGCAGCTCAGGCCATGATTATGGTCTTTTAAGGGAAAACATTAGTTGTAAACTATACTCAGTTCAGTGATGATAAATCAATTGATACCTTTTTCTTTTTTTTCCCTTTATGCTCCTAAGAGTTCCTTTCGGACTCTGTTTTTTATTATTTGTATACTCCAGAGGCTTGAGATTTGAGTTTCCTTGTGGTTTAATGTCCAGTGATGTTTGTAATTTCAGCTTCCAATGCCTAGAAACGAAATTGAGGAGCTAATTACGGAGTAGGTGCCATGGAGTGGTGTATTGGCATGGAATGGAGAGAGGTAATGTGCAGACTCCAAAAGGATGGGTCTGGCATCAGAATGTGTGATAAGTAGATTTTGTAAATAATGGACTTACATATTTTAACTATAGTTTTAATGTGTGAGATCTATATTTCTTTGCCTCAATTCGCAGGGCATATAAATGGTGTTTCAGTTTTACGATGTGCCCCTTGTTTGAATTGGACCAGTCGGTTAGGTATGGTTTTGAACCATTCAGATCGGAAATTGATAACCGATTGAACCGATTAAAAAATTTTTTTTTAATTTAATTTTTTTAAATTTTTAATAATTTTTTAATTGAATCAGTTAGACCAACATTAATTTTATAAATTCTCTCGAATTTAAAATTATCATTTAATTAAAATTTAAATGCATAACCGTTAGTGAGATAAACTCCCATCCCTCTCCGGAAGATCTAAACTTTTAGGGGTATTGATATCCTGATAATTGAATAGCTGGTACGCTTTAACTCCTTTACTCTTTATGTTTTTGGCTAAAGTTAGTCTTAATATTTTATGAGATAAAAAAAATATTATAAATATTATATGTCAAAGAAAAAAAAGGTTATGAATATGATTAGGTAAATAAAATTATATAAAATTTATTAAGCTAAAGGTTTAAAAAGTTCTCGTAAAAAATAAAAAAAAATAATAATTGACTTCTTATAATTAAAAAATTTTATTTAGCACTTTTTAGAAATTATTAGTTAATTGGTTTAACTGTTAATGATATTGACGTGGCTTATAAAGCTAACACGTAGAATGCTATGTTGATAAGTTACTGATGTGGCGTGTTATACCAACATATATTTTTAAAAATATATAAAAGACCTTAAAAATTATAAAAAAAATTACTAAAGTTTTACTTTTGGAATGAATTTAGACAACCATATGTCTAGGTTTATTTTGGACGTAAATTCTAAATATTACAAAAAGAATATTAAAATGGTAAAAAAATTATAAACAATCATAAATAATTATTAAAAATTTAAAAAGTACAAAATTATAAAAATCCTTAAAATTTTAAAGAAATTACTATTTTACACATCTAGAATGAACCTAGAAATTACTATTCGAAAAATTCGATAAAAAATTCATATTTTGAATTAAATAGTTCAAGTTATTCAAGTTAATCGAGTTATTTGAATAAACTCGAATAAAAAAATCAAAGTTTTCAGTTTAACTCAAATATGAATTACACAATTCGAGTTTTCCGAAAATCTGAATAAAAAAAGGGCAAAACTATGTCGTTCTGATAAATGTTTACCTTATCTAACGTTAAAAGTCAAAACCAGTAACTCGTCAGCCTTACTTTGCTTGTACACTTCCCTTCCTTTCCTTCCTGAATCCCTATATCATACTTTTAGTGTATCATTTTGTTATCTTTGTATATAGGATAGTTCTTGACGCATAACTATGCATTATCTTGACCCAAAAATAATTATTTATACATATAATTGTGGATTGTTGTATACGTTTCCTTATCGCTGTAAACCACCCATATGGCAGATAGAATAAGATTTTTGACGTGTGTCAAGTCCTTATAGGGAAAAAAGTTGTATATTTAGATAATTTGAAATTAGAAAAGGGGAGCTTTTCCTTTTTCTTTAAGAAGTATTTCTTTGGTCTAGATCTAAAGCAGTCGAGAGTGCTTCCTCCCTTCACAAAAGCAAAGGTGCTGATCTAGATATTTACCTTCTTCATGCCAAGGTAAGATTCAATATCTTCCATGATATGTTTTATAAGAATAAGTTCGTTCTATCGGGTAAGGTTAATGACATAAGGCTCTATTTAAGGGTTTATGGCTAGACCTTAATGGGTCTCCTTATTCTGTAGTAGTGGTTGAAACTGATCGTTAGAAAGAAACCTAGATCCAGAATTTGGAGCTGAAAAGGGGATATAAGTCAGGTGAGTCCTAAACTAACTCTCGCATTTATAACATGCCTTCTAGAAATTTCTACGCTAGGTGATAAAATGGTGAAAATGAAACTAGTACAGTATGATGTAATAACTCTGATGCGAAATGAAAGGTTTATGATCCTGCATGTATGGATTGTATGAAGTTTGATGGACTAAGTAGAGGATGTGAATTTGAATAAGTATGGTATGTATATGAGTCTGAAGCATGGATATGTCTATCATGAGCATGCCATTGTATGATGGGTTAATGCATGGTGAATCTGTGTCTGTCTTCGAAGTCGTTTAAAGTGGCTTATTGGGACTAAAAACACGAAACTCTGAAAGGACAAGCCCATGGCCATGGCACCCAAAGGATCATATCATGTAAGACCATAGTTGGGCTATAGTATTATATGGAAAGACTAAAGGAAGGTTATTACCTAATGTGGTTTTTGGCATGTCCTAGGACAATGATGGGCAAACCTCATGAAATATGAGTCTAGGCAAATCCATATTGTCTAAAACACCAATGAAAGGAATGTTTTCATGGCAAAACTCTGGAAAGGCAAGCCTTTGTGGTGAACCTATTAAAAGGACAACCTTTGTGGCAAAACTCTGGAAATGTAAACCTTCATGACAAACCTCTTAAAAGACGTCTTTATGGCAAGACTATGAAAGGAATGGCGAGTACTTAATGAAAAGGAAACTTTGTGGCAATCTCTGGATTAGGAAGCCTTTGTGGCTATCTCTGAATCTCTGAAAAGGAAGCCTTCGTGGTGCCATCTAAAGAATGACCATTGAGGAAACCATTTGAAAGAAACGCCTATATGACGAACTCTGAACGAAAAGAAAGGAACTCATGGCGAACTCTAATAAAATGGTGTGTGAAGTCTTCTAAAGGATCGATAAGTATGGCGAACTCTAAAAGAAGAGCTCCGTAAGAAGTGTTATGGTTATCCTAGTATAATAACATGGAAAAAACAACGAGACTAGAGTGCACTGGCGAACCAAAGGTATTTTGTTTGTAAGGCCCTCAGTAACATGAATGGTAAGAATAAAATGAAGAATGTAAGGTAAAAAATTATAGGAATAGAAATTTATAATATCATAATGAAGCGTGATACGGCGCAATGAATTAAATCTTAAGGGTGTAATCGTCTGAGTCAATGGAAGGATAAGAGTAAATGAGATGAATGAGGAATTCTCAAGTATGAATCAAGTAAAGAAAAATCTGCTCATTAAGTTCTCATGAACTTACCTTTGTGTCTTTTATGTCACAGGTAAGCCGATTGGAGGTTGTGCTAAGAGGGACAACACCAGGGCTACGCTAGAGGAATGGCGAGATGCGATGTTATGCATATAGAGTGAGCTTGAAGTGACGTGATCAAGTCTGACAAAAAGCACTGCAAATAATCTATTTAGAAACCTTGTAGTGTGAATAGAATGTGTTGGCCAAATAAGTGTAATATATATACTTATTAACCCTCACTGAATGAAGAGGCATGTTTAATGTTTGTAATTAGTTACTGTACACCCAGACATGATCTAGCAAAGCAGCCCTATTAAATAAGATGTATTTTGTTGAAAGTTTAAACGTTTAGACATGAATAAGTCTATAATAGGAAATGTAACACCCAAGGTTTGGATCCGGCGAATCGGATCGGGTTGAGGGCGTTACAAGCATCCTAAGGTGCATTGACTAAAACTTGTTGATTTATCATGGAACATCAATTGGATCTAAAATTAGTTGTGTGTCATGAGTTAACTCCTTTAAGATTCATTTAATTGTTAAAGAGAAATGATAAATAATGAGTCAGATGAATGCGGAAGCGGATCGTAAAGTTTGTCAAAATTGCGGATTTGACTTAGGGCTCTAGACATTCTGAAAGAAACTTGGATTTTGAAACAACCTGAAACGCAAATGAATCCAAGTCAGATAAAAAAATAAAAAGAACAATAAAAAATAAATAATCAATATGAATAAAGTAGAATAATAAGATCAAAGATTAGAATAATGAAGAAGAAAATAAAGAAGATAGATGGAAAAGATAGAACGTAACTTGTAGAAGTCCTAAGAAGCCTTGGAAACAAGAAGAATCCACAACCCTCTTCAAGCGACTCTAATTTCCCTTCCAAGAGAGAAACTTGGCAAGAAAAAGTTCGAAAATGATTCCCAAAATTTGTAAAGATTGTTAAAGCTCTTCTAAAAGAAACTCAAGAGAAATTCTTGAAAAGAAAACTCAAAGAGAATTTATTAACTCAAAAGAGAAGTTGAATAATAATGAATTATTTGCTTTGTGTATAATGCAAAGGCCTATATATAGGCTAGCTAAATAAATCTAAATAAAAATTTTAAGTATACTAGAACTCTAATCAATTTAAACAAGAAGTAGTTTTAAACTAAACTTTCTTATTGACATAAAACTCCTAAATAACTTAAACTACTTAATAATTATTAAAAATTTGGAATAATAAAATAATAAGAGCTGATAAATAAAATATTGGGCTCATATATAATAAAAATTAAGCCCAAAATTCAAATCCAATATGATTTAAACTCGAATTAAAAACCTAAAAGTCATAATTCCTGTCATAATCACGTCCAAAAATTCTACTCACTCAGTCTTTATTAAAATGGTCATAACTTGAGCTCCCAAACTCAAAATAGAGTGATTCAAAGTGAATTTTGAAGCTAAGAGATAGATCTTCGAACGTAATGAAGGCATCTCAATCCAGAAATGCCTAGATCCCATCCAAAAAGTCGTCGCAAGTTTGATGATTTCCTAAATTTGAAAATTGGCAACTTCGATGAATGGAATTTAATAAATTTCACCCCATTTGTGCATGTATCATTCACCCTTTCCTCGAAAAGATTCGTCCTCGAATCTTGTCTTTGATTGAGTCCTGATTTGATTTGCTTGGCCTTTGACATTGTTTTTGGGCCTTGAGATAGTGTGAGCCCATCACATCAATGGGTTTGAAATTGGGCCTTGAGACTCACATCAAGAAGAATCACTCATTTCACTATGTACTAGTTCAAATCCACAAGATACTAGTGTTTAAGTAACTAATTTTGTTGTTGCTCTTCTCATGTTTTAACCAGAAAACCTCTACTCTTTCTAATGTTTACAAAAATTTCAAATTACTTTGCATTAATGGGGGATTGTTGGTAATGGAAAGGATTGTGGGTAAATGGGTATATCCCACATTGGTTATGTATAGGCTTTTAAGAGGGTTTATATATAGCCTTACTTCTCACTCTCATTGAGTAATTGGGCTATAGGCCTAACACACATACGTTGCCGCCTGCCTGGCCCGATCCGTATCCACACGTGTCTTCGACATGTATCGCGTGTGTTTCTTTATGGATAGAATTCTTATATTATTTTCCAGAAAAATAATTTATTTAAAATAATTTTACTTTTTCCTTTTTTTACTCTTACGAAAAATCTGGAGCAGAAATATTTTTTGATTGTTGTGTGGAAATGATGGGTCAATTTTGTAACTAGCCCTACGATCTTTACTCTTTTGCCCCTGCGTATTAACTATTTACCCTTCTGTTACTAGAATAAATAGAGAGTTGTTTTTCCTCATTTTTCACAACAGAAAGAAAAACGCAGCAATCAACAACTCTTTTCTCTCTCGCCTCTTTTTCATTCCTTTTTAAATGATGTCATTTTTCCCTACATCACATTAGAGAAAATTTTGTCTAGGAGTTTGGGTTTTAAGCAGGACCGACTATGACACCTCCAAACTTTATTGGGAATTAATCCTACTGTGATTTTCCTGAAACGAGCAATACCAATTGAGTTCCACATTCCTTATTTGGTTGTACAAATATTGAAACACTGTGTTAACCTTGGGGGACAATGTCCAGTACATGATTACACCGATCAGGGTGAATTCGTTTCTAAGGTAGTGGTTTTTCTGTAGCGCAGTAAGTTTTGATTTCTTAATTCTTGATTTATTTTTCCATTCAGTGCTAACAAATTTGTTTTGCAGTAGTCTATTTTTCTAAAAAATAACAGCAGATTGGAATTTGTCGTGGTGTAGCAATGTTGCAGCCATTATTTTGATGGCATCGTCCGTCACTACTAAAGACCTTAAGAAGGAAGAGATGAGTGAATTGAACTGGACGAAGCAGCTCGAGAATATTTGTGGAAATTTTACAAAAAAGAAGAAAGAAAAAGAAGAGAAACTTGGTGTAACACCCCTAACCCACATCCTTCGCCGGAATAGGGTTACGGGATGTTATCGGAGTTTACAGAAAAATTACAGATAATTCCACTATTTACTTATGTTCATATCAAAGTTGTCCACTTGAGTTGTAGTCACTAAATTATTTATATCTAGAGCCACAGAATTCTAAATTAAGATCCGCTTAATGTTTTTGAAACTAGACTTAAATATATTTCTACCATAAAAATTTCAGAATTTATAATTTAGCCAATAAGTACAGTAAAATCTTCAAATTTATCGCTATTCTGCTTTTTGACAACTTCGACCTTTCTTCACTCAAATTAATTATCTCTTAGTATGAGATTTGGATGATGTTTTCGTTTGTTCTTATTGAAAATAGACTCATTAATAATTTAAACATATAAATTTAAACCTCTAAATATTTTTTTAAAATTTTTGATGATTTTCCAAAGTTAGAACAGGGGAATCCAAAATCATTCTGACATTGTCTCACAAAATTTAGTATATCACATAATTTACAATTCTGTTGCTTACACCGTTTCTTCTATGAAAAACCAGACTCAATGAAATTTTAATTAAATGTTTTATTAAACCTCTAATTCGATTTTCAAAATTTTTGGTGATTTTTCAAAGTTGAACCATTACTGCTGTCCAGAAACTATTTTAATGCTAATTTTATTCTTTCATGATTCTTTGTATTAACTTTTATTTAAACATACATAATCATTATACTTTTAGGCACCTCTTATGCATATTCGACTACTATTTTACCTCTCATCATTCAATCACATCAACATTATAAGGTAAATCATGCAAATACCACAATACCAAAACGCAAACCAAATAAATGACTAATATCTACATAACACCTATAGACTGACATTTAATCAAAATAACCTATAAATGCAATTATAACCAGAATCAAGTCATCCATAATTACCGATAGAACCAATGGATAGTGTGATATAGCTCCGATAAGCTTTCAACCCGTTCGAGCTTCCGATAATCTGTAAGGTAAATAAATAAAACAAACACGTAAGCAATAAATGCCTAGTAAGTTCGTATAATCTTTAATCATATTAATTTTTTTCAAATATAAAATTATATATATCCAAATATATCCATATTATTTTTCCCTAGTACTCATAAAACTATATCCATTAATTCATAAGGTGAATAAATCCATAGTATCACACACATAAACTTATTACCCAAGATTAGTAAAATTTTATATAACTTTAACTCTTTTACATTTATTCCATATGCATATCATATAGCCATGATCGTAAGTTAATGCATTTAACTAAGCCTTTTTCTTATTGAACACATAATAAGTCATTTCATATGAAATTCCATAATTTAAGCCTTACCATTCTTTCACGAGCACTAACTTAATTTCACTTAAATACTTACCATTCCAGTGCTTCAAACAAATAAACATACTACTATTCAATCAATAGCTTGGCACTTGCCTAATCATCAAGCAACAACAATAGTTAGCATACTTGCACACCTTACATATAAATTCAATATTGATAAACTTATTTTCACGTCATATCACACTTGGGTTTATTACTCATCACCATATACATAATTTCATTGTATCAATATATCAAAGTTAATCACATATTTACATGTCACTTTCAATATATCAAGTAAATATTATTACCAAGTATTTCAGGTATATACCGGTAATAACCATAAGTCTTTCAATATTAATTATATATATATATCATTCTTAACACATGCAATTCTCATCAATTTACTATCTGAAATAGATTATTACAATTTAATACACAATCATTTAACAATATCAATGTTCATTTAATGAACTCATGATTCATACATCTCATTTATATAATTCAATTCAATATCTCATTCCAATTCATATTCAATATCGATATATTATCAATTCATTTGCTTACCCTTATTTACCCGACTCAGACTCGAACGAATACATGATCCAACCAAAACACACCAGTTTGGCACCCAGTACCTCATCGGATAATTCGAAGTAACAGATTGACACCCAATGTCTCATCGGCCATGTCAAAGTAATTTGGTACCCAGTACCTCATCGAATTTATCCGAAGTAACAATTTGACACCCAGTGTCTCATTGACTCGAGGTCGAAGAGTCCCTGAACACTTCCAATCCTACTTAGCCCGATACAGTTAATAGGGTTTCAATTGACTTTTCAATTTCCACAATTTTCCAATATTCAACTATCACAATTCCACATACATTCAAGTCAATAACAATTAGTATTCCTTATACCATTATTTTCATGAATTTTGTGTATATTTATTTTGATAACAATTCATAATCATGAATGTACATAATTATCAGACAAGTTTCATATACATGAATTTTCCATGTCACTAACCAAGTCTTTCCGAATCGGAGAACGACTTACGGATATGAGTACATTGTTCTCTTTGTGCCATAACCCAGTTATGGTCTTTTCATTAAAATGCCGTAACTCAGCTATGGTCTTACATTTAAACATTGCCATGGTCCAACCATGGTCTTATCCGTCATTCATCCTTTGCTACAAACGATGGTACTCAAATCCCGCGTTCCATTAAATCCGAACATTTACTTTAATTTCATTATATAATAATATTTCATGTTTTTAACAAAAAGTATAAATAAATATATAATACCATCCATCAATTCAATATAATTATCAAAGTTCAACCATACAAACTTACGTGGCATATTTGTAGAATTCATAGAAATTTAGGGACTAGTCTGTTAATTTCTCTTTTCCCCGTTTATCTTCGGTTTCTTTATCTATAATATAAAATTACTCATTCATTAGCATCTATTCCATTTCTAATTCACTTTACAATTTATACCCTTCAATTTTTGAAATTACACTTTTACCTCAAATTTTATAGTTTTTACAATTTAGTCCTTGTGCAATTAACCCATCAATTGAGCTAATTTTTCTCAATTAACAATTTACCTAATTATTCTAGGCTACCATACAGCCATTACTATTAATAATTTTAATACCAAACCTTAATTCTTAACTTTTTCACAATTAGGTCCCTAAAATCAATTTCTATTGAAATTACTTGATAAAATCATCATATAGTGAAATTAAAGCTTCAAATCCATGATAATTCATCATAAACTTCCAGCACTCATTCATGGTAACTTTCAAAATCACTCATGGAGTCAAAAAACAAATGAACTCAATAGTTGGACCTAATTGTAAAAGAACAAAGACATAAAAATTTCAAGGAAAAAGCAAGAATTGAACTTACTTGAAGTTAAAATATGAAAGACCAGCTAAAGCTCTCTTCAATGGCTATTTTTGACAGAAAATTGATGAAGAAAATGTTTAGAAACTATTAAATTAACATTTAGCCATATAAACTTTATTTTAATTCCAATTTTGTCCCTAATCACATAAATATCTTTGATTTTTTTTTCACGTTATGCCGCCTCAGCCATTTAAGATGGTCCACTTGCCCTTTTAGTCTTCCTTTATTTACCATTAGGCTATTTAATCACTTTAGCAAGTTTTGTACCTTTTTTAATTTTGTCCTTTTTAATTAATTAACTACCGAAACGTTAAAATTTTCTAACGAAACTTTAATACTAACTCAATGACACTCCATAAATATTTATGGCTCGGTTTATAAAGTCGAGGTCTCGATACCTCGTTTTCGACCCAATTTACCTAATAAATTCTTTTAAATCATAAAATTCACTAATTTAAAAATACTTCTAAAATCACACTTGACTAATATATTAATTTATTAAACTTTTGAACTCACTTGTTGGATTTAGTGATCTCGAATCACTATTTTCGACACCACTAAAAATCAGGCTGTTACAGAGAGAGTAAGAAGAAAAAACAAGAAGAAACGACAGAAAAAACAAAACAAAAGAAAATTAATTAAATGGACAAAAAAATTTGGGGGAGAAAAGTCAGAAAGAAAAAAAGGTAAGTTTTTTTTTTTAATTTTTTAGATTATGACATAATCATGATGTCATTTATGTCAAGTATCACAATATTATTCCGTTACCTGTCTTGAACTTAGTGACGTTAGGCTCATGTATCAATTTAGTTGACGGAAAAAAAAATTCAAATATCAATCTGAGATAAAAACTATAAATACCAATTTGAAAGAAGTGAACAAGTTCAGATACTAAAATTATATTTAACCCAATAATTTTATTTTTTTTTGATTATTCGGTTCAAACATTCTTTTTCAAATTATTTTATTACTTTAATAAAAAGGATGATATAAAGCATGCGGAGCTTATGTAGCTCCAATCATGATGGAGGAGAGAAAAAATAGGACGTTGTTACTTTGCCTTCTCCCTCTATTATTAAAAAAGGGGTTTCCTCAGTATATTAATTATTTTTATTGTTATAGATATAGTTTAAAAAAGAAAAGAAAAAGTTATACAGAAATCATTTTACAGACCATGAATCTCTTATTTAATAATGTTACATAGATATTTGGAAAAAGTGGATCACATGTGACTCCCAACTTGGTGGCCCTGCCCCAGTTTAAATTAAATGCTCCACCACTCATTTTGCGATATCAACCCTTCCAAATACTAAAGTGATAAGGAATGGTGGTTATAGATATTGGTCCTTTATTCTATCTTACTTTCGATTATGAGAATAAGAAGAAAATTAATTATTACTAAATGATAAGGGAAATTAGGTTTCTCTAAGTTTTTTCCTACCATTTCTACATCTTAAAACATAAAGGATCTAGTTACTTCATCAATTGGCAGGGGAAACAAGAAAAAGGGTTGGGCCCAGCGTTGGTTAGCAAAAAGCAAATGGCAGGCATTGTTTGTCCTACTATCACAATTATATAACTCAACAATGAATATTCAAGATTCAAGAATCCAAACCCAATCCCACAAAATTGAAATATTTCTCTTATCATGTTGGAAGACTCCGCCCAAGACTACCTCCTCAACCAGGAAGAAACTCTTCCAACCACCACCACCGCCATCCATAATCCCAAAAAGCTATCCATCATCCCCCTCATCTTCCTCATCTACTTCGAGGTATCCGGGGGTGCATATGGCGAGGAGGCTGCTGTGGGTGCCGCTGGTCCCCTTTGGGCCATACTTGGTTTCCTTATTTTCCCTTTCATCTGGAGCATACCTGAGGCCTTGGTCACGGCTGAGCTGGCCACCGCCTTCCCTGGTAACGGTGGCTACGTTATCTGGGCTCACAGGGCTTTTGGGCCATTCTGGGGTTCACTTATGGGCTCTTGGAAATTTCTCAGTGGGGTTATCAACTTAGCCTCCTACCCAGTTCTTTGTGTCGATTATATCAAGTTAGTTTTCCCACTTCTCTCTTCGGGGCTGCCTCGCTATGCTGCGATACTCTTCTCTACTTTGTTCCTTTCTTTCTTGAACTACACAGGTTTGGTCATAGTGGGTTACACTGCCGTGTGTTTAGGTGTTATTTCACTCATCCCATTCCTATTATTGGCTTTGTTTTCAATTCCCATGATTGATCCTAGCAGATGGATTAGTTTGGGTAATCAAGGTGTAGAAAAAAATTGGTCATTGTTTTTCAATACCCTCTTTTGGAACCTCAACTTCTGGGATAATGCCAGTACTTTGGCAGGTGAAGTTGAGCAACCCCAAAAGACATTCCCTAAAGCCCTTTTTTCAGCTGGTTTGCTGACTTGTTTAGCTTACTTAGTGCCTCTTTTAGCTGCTACTGGGGCTACACCACTCAATCAACAAGCTTGGGTTGAAGGGTATTTTGCTGATGTGGCTCAAATCATCGCAGGCAAATGGTTAAAAGTGTTTCTTGAAATTGGTGCTGTTTTATCCATTATTGGACTATATGAAGCACAGTTGAGCAGCTGTGTTTATCAGCTTCTAGGAATGGCTGAATTAGGGTTTTTGCCACAATGTTTCTCGGTAAGATCCAAGTGGTTTAACACACCTTGGGTGGGAATTCTGGTCTCAACTTCCATAACTATTGGAGTTTCTTTTATGAACTTTACTACCTTAATTTCTTCAGTTAATTTCTTATATAGTTTAGGGATGTTGCTTGAATTTGCATCATTCCTATGGTTGAGGAGAAAGTTGCCAACAATGAAAAGACCATTTAAAGTGCCGATAAAGTTGCCTGGTTTGGTAGTGATGTGCTTGATCCCTTCTGGGTTTTTGGTCTATATCATGTCAGTGGCTACTGGAACTGTGTTTTCAGTGAGTTGTCTGGTTACACTTGTTACAATCGTATGGTACTTTGTAATGAATTTCTGCAAATCCAAGAGGCCGACCAACGCTGAGCATGAAGACTTGGAATAGCTAGGGAGTGATTATTATAACTTATATCCCTATTCTTTTTTTGCTGATGTAAAAATTAGTTTATTATCAATCATTATGTTAAAGAATATGATTATATCCCTATTCTTTTAATTGTTGCTTATGTAAAAAATGTGTTTACGAAAGCTACGACTAGAAGTGAAAATATTTACACCATAGAGGTAACGATTCAAAGTTGTGAATTAAGAGGGGTTTAACTTTTTCTTGCTTCTTTTCATAATGAATGCCTTGTATCAATGTGGGACCAAAACAAAGTTGTTGAGTGACGCATCAAACAACTCAATAATTGACTTTTCTCACACCTTTGCTTCTTCCAATGGAGAACTAATTTTCTTGTCTTCTCTTTTGGATAAATCAAGTTGAAGTAGGGATAGCAAAAGCTTCAGAGTAAAACAAAACAAAGGGTTTATGGAAATATTCTTCAAAAAAAAAAAAAAAAAAACCTATGGCAAATAGAAATTAAAATGATGAAAACACCCCCTTAGGTATGTGTCAATCTCCATTTTGGAGAAATGTATCCATCTCAAAAAGTAATTGAATTCATCCACTTTTTGTTCACTATTTCCATTAATACATGCAATTGGTTGGATTTAAATAATATAAAAAATTAATGAAAATATTACAAACTTTAAAAATCAAATTGGGAAATGCTAGGTTTGGGTATTGAATGTTCAAGCTCGATTCCGACTCATATGTTAAACGGGTCTAATTATTGTTCGATCCTTTTTTTCAGGCTTAATATTTTTATTCAAAATCTCTTAAATTTGGGCGGATAACGCGGTACATAATAATTAGATTAGAAAGAAATCATGGAATTTAGAAACCTACTAATTCTGAAACTTAGAAGCAACTTCATGAACTAATAAATACTTGAGGACGAAACCATGGATCACCCATTCCGCATATGCTCTGTCACCAGAGCCATATGGTTTGGAAGTATCCACCTGAGTGTTAGCGTTTGTTCTTTATATTTACATGTTTTAATATTAAAATTTTTATTATCCATTTTTTTATTTTTATATTTATCTTTGCTCTATTTTAATGCATAAATGTAATTAATTATTATTATATTTGAAAAATATAAATTTAATTTGATAAATTTTTTAATTTCTTTTTTTTTTAAAATTATATTTTAAGCTTAACAAATTAATATTCATTAGATTTAATATTATAACATTAAAAGTTAATTCAATTAAATAAAATATTAAAATAAAAAATTAATTTACTTAAAATTAACTTTACATTTAACATATAAAAAATTTTAAACAAAATGTATGAAATAACTTAAAGAATTAAAATGTATGGAATAAAATGATAATTTACCCAAATTGTAAAGAAGCCCTTCAAAAGATAATGTCATGTGTTAAAAAAAAAACACTATAATGTCAACATGATTATTTACTCTTTCTTTTTATTTTTATTTTATCCTCGTATTGCTATATATATATATATATATATCACTTTCAAGTACAATGACTCAATTACTCGAGGAGACTAATTTGTCCAAAATCAAAAAATTGATAGGGACTTGAGAGGGTATTTTTACAAATAAAATTTTGTTTCCAAAAATAAAAATATGAAAATACGTTTGTTTAACTTTTTTTCACATAGTGGAATAATGAGAAATAAAAATTCTACATTTATATGTATTTAAACCCCACTAGAAATTTGATATTTTGTGGTTGTGTAAATTCATCAATGTTAAAAATCAATGTTTTTAATTTTTTCAATTTTACAAAATAATTTTAATGAAGGCCATTAAAACAATTTTTTTTTTAATTTTCTAAAATTTTTTAAAAAATTTTCAATTAAACATGTTTGCTCTATTATTTTTCTATTTTCTAATAAAAATATCTGTATTTCATAAAAGTTATTATCTATATTTCTTTTTCCTTTACTGGTACCGTACACTTGTTGAAAATGACACTTGCAAGTGGATAGCATTCATTTGAACAAAAATAATTTGGGTGTCATCCCCACATTAACTTTCCACATGAGCTGGCTTCCCACTTGTGGGGTGCCGTATGCAATTATTACCTATAGTTTATAACTGATAATAAAAGCAATCTCAAAGCTATGGGATTGCTTGATTTGAATTGGTGAGCTATGGTATTATTTAAACAAATTGAGATTTGGTGTGCTTGATTGTTGTGTGTGGAATTATCTCTTTTAGGTAGTGTATTTTTTTAGAAGAAAATATCGATGTTATAATTATGGTTGAATGATTTTTAGATAATTGAAATTAAATCATAAATTAATATTTTCGATAAGAGGTCAATGGATTAGTTTATCCGCACCCTCATTGGTCGATGGATGAGGTTATTGAAATATGATAAAATTAAACCAACCATACAATCCATGGGCTTTTTCAATAATTAGGTCATACAAAGACGAATCCAAAGTACTACTATTAAGCTGAATAACAATAGTTGAACAATCCAGGTCAATAATGATATGGCGATAATCAAGCTCTTGCAATCTTTAAGACTCCAATAATGGCAAGCGCCTTGGCCGAATGTGTAAAGGCTCCATCTAGATGTATGGTGAAAACTGCTTGAACCATGCCCTTTGAAACTCGAACCATTGCACCATAGGTTGCCAAGTGCTCCCGAGCAAGCCAAGCCATATCAACATTAATCTTGAGCTGCTCTCCGCGCGAGATTTCCCTTCACAACCCTCGGCCTCCTAAGCAAAATGGGTGTACGAATAAGGTTGTGAACCCTCAAGTCTCTATAAAAGGTTCGAACACGAATAACAGCATCTTGTGGGGCCGTTGCCTTTCCTTGAGTAATATCAATGTTCCTAACATTTCAAAAATGCTAAAAGACCACCAAAAGGCTTGTAAAGGCCTCCTTGTCTAGCTTCCTCATGGAGAACTCCAACCAACCAATGGCCCTACAAATAGTAACATTTAATAAGCTATCATCAATAGCACATAAAATCAGTACCTTTTTTGAGAAAGGGTAATCCCAAATGGAATGCATAATATACTTTTTTGAACCACAGCATCTTCTACATTGAGGGTCATTTGACGATGAAAAAATAACATTTAATAGTTGTGGCCAGGATGAATGACCAAATCTCCACCCAACCATCTTGATCTTGGAAAGTACCTTTAACTTTTAAATTTCATTCCAATAAACACAATGCGGTCCATATCCCAATGAGTTAAGAAGTAGCCAATTGTATCCGAACCTAGTAAAATAAACCCCATTAGGCGCATGGCCCCAAATCAAAATGTCATTCATCTCATTACCGTAAGTAGGAAGAGCCAAAATCTTGTTCTTGTGGTCTTTGGCAAATGATGCCCTAACCAAATCCTCAATCCATCTATTGCGATTATCCACACTTTCAAATATTTTAATTTAGGAAGATAATTCTTCTATAAAATCAAAAAGTGTTTTACGGGTTTTCTTATAAGAATTTTAATTTTCAAATGATATAAATATAAGATGGTTTCTCACTGAGTTTTTCAAGTAAAAGCATATACAATTTCTTTATTTGTTTAAACTCTTTTATTCATGATAGATTTTGAATTTAAATATTTTAAGAAAAATATATTTTAATCTTGCTAGCACAACTACAATCAATTTATATTTACATTATAACCTAATTCTAGTAAACTTAGAATAAGAGTAATAAGCAACACAAGAGAAGTGGATCACAACAGACACTCTTAAATCTTAAATACCAAATTTTTTTAGATAGAATATTTCGTAAACATATGTTTATACATTTTTCATAAAAATATCAGAAAGTAAACCAAGTTGTTGTGTCCTAATCTTAGCATGTGAAAAATCATTAAGTAAACTAAATACATTTAACTAACATGCTCGTGCAAATCTCAATAACATAAACATAGTGAATAAGAGTTCTTATATATGATTTCATGCAGTATCCAATTAGTATACATCAGTTAATACCTTTTGCATGCTATCACTAAGCAATATTAATTAACTAATCATGTAATTTATGCAAATCCAAAGGGTTAGAAATAATATCCAAGTTACTTTAACAAATGAATTAAAAATATTATTTGTACCAAGTTTTTTTTTGGGGTTGTTTCCTTTCGAAAACAAAGTTAAAAAACAATTACTTGGTAGTTGTCAAACCATTTAAATCTGATACTTGAAACTTGGTGTTGTTGTATTGTGCAGTGTCTACATTAAACCCAGCTACTAGAATCATGGAGACTGCCTCTCATTTGCTGCCGATAGAGAATAGTAGTTTTTGTTGGCATTGTGAATGGTTAGTATGAGAATTCGGGCTTCTTTTGTTTTCTTCCATCAAGTCTGCAGTATGTGGGCAAGGCGAACACCTGAGGCATGTTGGACACATCAACGGTAGCGGTAGAGAGGACAACATCATAAATTATCCTTCATATTGTTCCAAAAATTGAATGAATCAAGACATTGAAGATCCGAACTTTTAATCTTGAGACATGTTGGATATGGTTCTTAAAGATAAGTCACCCTACATCGTAGGATAGGAGCAGAAACAACCCAAAGCAACAAGAAAAGAATACTCGGCAAGGGAGAATGAGAGGAAGACAAATCAAGGAAATGAAATAGAGTAAATCATGATCAGAGACCAAATCAAATATGATTTTTAATATAAGATTAAAGATTTTTTTTAAATAAAAAAAAACTCCAAAAACATAAAAAGGCTACATTTTTATCTAACTAATTATGAGTTATAAATCCTATAAAGCATTATGATTTATATACAAAAAGTTAAAGAAATTTATTTAAATGATCCGAGATAGATTCTTTTGAAATATCCTTTTATTTACAAAACACGTCACAATACTTAAAATATATCATATTATAAATTAATGTCACATCGTGTAATTAATTACTCGTTTTCTATCATACAGGGATCTTTGTCAGTGTCCAAACATACACTCAGACTTGTATAAGACTTTGACCTTTCATTGTCGTATAAAATTACAATGAGATGCAGGTGAAGACCATTGGGTTCCTTGATGCTGTACAAAAAGTGGAAATGGTCACCAATAATGTTCCAAAATGCTGTAAAATTTGTTACTAATTTAGATTTGACAATTGGCTTATTAGCTAGGCCATATTCATTTAACAATCTATAGCTGTTTTAACAACTCCTATATTTATTTATAAGTACACATGATATCAAGTACCATCAAAGTGCATAATTCCAGGAACTGGAATGGAGCCATTCTTATAATACATGATGATCTCTGTTTACCGTATTTCATGTTACAAACCATAACTCGGGAGGAAGAAAATCCATATTTGGGTGTTGTTGGGTTGAGTAATATTAAACCACCACCTAAGTTGCCATTAAATTCTGCTTCGAGGGGACAGCTCCTGCTTAACTTGATCCCTCAAAACTCTTCTCAATAGTTTGTTTGAAGCAGTTCGAGGAAACTCCGGAACTATCTTAACAAAGCTCACCTGTTATCGTCAAAAACCAAAAGAGAGTTAGAACATGACACGGTGGTATGGTAGCAAAGCCAAAAATAGGGCTGCCTTTCTTCAAAATCGAGTTCTTAAGACCCTTGTGGTAAAATGCCACTAAAATCCAGTCCTCTTCACCTGAAATCCAGCTAATGATGTCATCTAAAACTACTTCTGCATTTAAGAACGAAAAAGAAAAACAAGCTAGACCACTTGGGAGAAGTGAAACGACGTGTTCAGTAAACACTTAGATAAAATGGGGATTAACTTGGTAATTTTTAAATTTTATGGAGGAGTTTAAATACGACATTGTTAGGGTAGGTTAGGTCCCCAGACAATGTATAAAAAATGAAAAAGATATTTTATGTCTTGTAGCCTAACCTTAAATAAAGGGTTGAGGTTGCTTTGAATAGCTCTTGAGAATAATATCTTCAACTTCTCAGGCTGATGACTGTATTCTTTCTTTAGCACCACAAACATTATCAACTGTTCTGGACCACCGCCCAGTGGAGCTACACTGATAGCAGCAGTCTCCAAGATGCTTTCATCAGCTCCGTCACATACACGCTCGATTTCAACAGAACTTGTCTGCATATCAGGAATGACTTGCATTTCATGCTAAAGTTGCTTTTGAGTTTACAACATTAAGGGACTGAAAGTAGTTTCATCGATGGTAAAAGAAATGCTTCTTGAAATTCCTGGCAAGCAGACTCCAAAATGCTTGCAAAGTCTAGGTCATGAAGCAGGCCTATACTTTAAAGACCTTCAATTTGAATCATAACAGATAACTAGAGTAGAGAGAACGCTGTACCTTTATGCCACCAAGATTCATGGTGTCATCAGCCCTGCCCTGTACAATCAAATGGCCACCAACAGTTCTTTGGAGGATATCCCCGTGCCTCCTTAGGCGCTGCCGGTGCATACATCAAAATCACGAGAATGTACAGTTAAGGTGCTCCATGATCATTCGTAGTTTGTATGTTTTTTACCTTCATTGAGTATATTGAATTCTTTACTAAAAAAATTATATATCCTAAGAATGATGCATATGACCTTACCATTCCATTATGCATTGGCATTCCCTCGAAATAGACTTTCTCATGATCAGCATTAAGCAATCTATTGGTTGCTCCTAAGTAGAGAGGAAGTAAACCCACTTCACCAACACAAGCTTTGTCATCTGGCTGTCACAAAGATGAAATAAGTAAATAGTAATATACACAACAGAAAGAAACAAGACAAAATATGCTCTTACATAAGGATGCCCATGTTCATCCAAGATGACAAAGCCTGCTGTCATTGCTGCAGTACTAAAGGTTCCGAAAGCCTGTAGCTGCAGCAAACTCCCTTGAATATACGCGGATGAAAGCTCTGTGCCTCCACAACATTCCAGAACAGGCTTGTAGTAAGACTTTGAAGAGAGCCAAAGGTCGTCGTCAACGTTGGAGGCTTCTCCAGTGGTAGCAAAGCATCTAAACATATTTATTTCTTAGTCCATTTTGTTGAGATTCCAAGTCATGAAACAACACTTATGCTTGAAATTTAAAAGAATTACTTTATCTTTGTCCAGTCTAAGCCTTCCAAACAGTTTGAACTTTTCCAAGTTTTTACTAAGCTTGGAACCGTGCCCAGAACAGTAACTCCAGCATCCTGAGCAAAAAGAACAACATTAAAACCAGGCGAGTTAAGATATTAAACAGTGGTATCCAGTTTTTTTTACTACTTGTAGTATGTACCCAACATTTTTACTATAAATATCAACTTAAACCGTCAGCTACATTTCCCTATGAAGTACTGTCCTTATCTGACCAAAACCAAGGGAAGTTCTCATAGTCTCCTGCCGCATAGCAAAAGAAACTTATTGATTTCAGCGGTCACCAAGCTGTAGCAAACTCCCGGAGGTTGGAGTGGACTAAGCTTGTAATGTTCACCTCATAGTAATTAGTCAGGGGGTTTGGGGGTTAAGGTTAGAGCTCGCAACGTAGGCTCCAACCTAAAAGTTCCTCTGTGCCAATTTGAGCTTGTAATAATTTCGAGATAAAGAAAAATTTAATCTAACAGATTTTGATTTTAAGAAAGATTGAATCCATAAGAATTCGAGTTGGAGACCAACTTCAAATGAAAATAAAAAATAATTATTTATTTTATGAAAATGTATTCATAAATATTACATATTTATATTAAAATATTATTAATAGGAAAAACAATTAATAATAATTTTTATGTTAAATTATAAAGTAAAATAAGTTTTTAAAAAATTAATTGAATATAAAATATTTTTAATACTATAATTATATATGTATAGTAAATAATATAATTAATCAATATTAAAATCTATAAAATTTAAATTTAATTATAATATAAAATATATAATGACATAATCTACACATGATACTTTTATTGTGTTCAAATGTATTATGTATACATGAAACTTTAATTTTGATTCAATCATATACATTTAAAGAAATAAATAATCAATTTACTTTTATATTGGGTAAATATAATTATTTGTGTATGTAATATATAAACAGAAAATGATGTCATATCAATAATTATGTTGATAATTTGTGAGAATTGGATAAACCAAAATTTCATTTATAAAATTGCACATTAAACTAAAATTTTGAGATTTATTCCTATAAATTATAATAAAAGATGTAGTATCAATAGTTATATGTAATTAGTATATTGCAATGCATGTGTACAACTAACAAAGCATAAAATGATATCTTAATAAAATATTATTTTTATTAAATTAGATTTTAAATTGGGTTTTAACTTTTATAAATTATATTTGGATATCGGGTTTAATTTTTTTTATTTTGGACTTGAGATTTGGGCTATAATTAGTTTATTTTGACTTTAGGTAATAATGCATATATTATTTAGGTTTGGACAATGAGTATCGGGTTTATAAATTTAATAAAAAAATATAAAAATAATTCAATTATCAGTATAATATAATATAATATAATAAATAATAAAATATATTTCTGCCAATTAATATACATTCATATAATAAATTTTACACATAATTAGCAGTTTAATTATTTTATATAAAAGAATTTTATTAAATATATATAATTTATGCATGTTATAAGGCGAATTTGAATTACTTTGTCATCGTATAAAAGTAAAATTAATTATTACATTCGAAATTGAAATATTTATAACTTAGAATATCCAAAAGTATTTTAATTTGTCAAAGCTCGCCTGGCTCAATCCAAGCTTGAATCCAAAAAAATCTAACCCCAAAAATCCGAATCCAAAAAAGCTCAAGCCCGAGAAAATCTAAGCTAAAGGCGAGCAAAACTCGATTTGATTTGAATTTTTTTTTTAATTTTAAGTTAATTGAATTGATTTATTCATTTTTCTTAATTAGCTTGAATAAATAATTTGATTTTTAGGGTTCGAGTCGAGTTAAATTTTACAACTCGAATGACAAGATGATGTAAATACCCCTTGAGTCCCTAATAGTTTTGAAAATGTGCAAATTGGTTATTCTAAAAAAAAACAAAAGTTGAAATATTTATAAAAGAAGATTTCCTCAAATTTTATAAATATATATGAATTCAAAAAGTAAAATTTATTAAAAAATCTTAAATAGATATATACTAAGTTATATATTTAAAAGAATTCTAATTTGATAAAAAAATTTAAGAAAATTATGAAATCAAAATTAAGTTTATATATTTTAAACCTGAAATTTCCTCATTTCTTTTTCAAGTGGAATAAGTGAATGACTCAAAAAGAAAAAAAATCCAAATCCGAATAGATATAGTTAAGGTAGAGTGGTAATCTCAAAAAGGAAAAGAAAAGAAACCCCTACCAGACCAGTTCACAGGTGGGTAAAAGCAGCATCATTTTATTTTTCTCTGCTAATTGTTGTGTAGAACTAGAATCTATATCGTCAGAAATATATTAGAGCTTGTGGTTTTTTTGTGTTTCATATAAGGCTATGATAAACCCAGGATTACTTAACTTCAGTTTTAATCTTCCTCAGTTGTATAATATTTAGCAAGATTGCTCCTGAGATTTGCAATGCCAAATTCTGTTGTTTCGAATCATTTTTTTCTTCAGATGCTATAACCTTGATGATATGATATGCATATTGAAAATCAGAATTGCTTTTAGAAGATCCCTTCATAGTATTTAGTGGAAAGAGAAATATAAGTATTACCTGGATAAATTTTCCGAAACCACGACCCAAAGGAGATCCATGATACAGAGCTAGTGTTGCACCATTTAAAAATCATGTGAAGAGTACAACTGGACCCATCACCCATCCTAAATTTGTTGGCCAGCAGTAAACATCTCCAGCTCTTATATCATTGTGAGCCCACCCATCCGCAGAACATCGTACTGGGGAAAGTTGTGTCCACGGGATGGCTTTTGGTTCACCTGTGGTTCCGGATGAAAATAGAATATTGATGGTAGAGTCTATTGGTCGATAAACTGGAGAGTAATGATTGGATCTGTCACACACACAAAAAAGGTAAACTAGTGTTTAGTTGTGTTAACCATTTTGAATGAAGGAGAATGGTAGAGATCCTTTCATTCCAATACTTCATCCATCTAATAATATCCTAAGAATACCTTGGACGTTGATTGGCACTGGACAGGAATTCGTTCCATGATTCATCTTGTTTTCTTAATTCAATACCTACGCTGTTCCCGCTTACAGGGAGCACAATAGCTTTAAATGGATCAGCTTCCACAACGCGACTGCATAAGAAAGATTACGTGTTGAACCTCATTTCATACCTTCAAAGATGCATGGAATCTATCACTCATACACAAAGTGACTTTTAGCTGTTATTTGAAGAATTCAATGAGGAGAATGTGACCAAAGCAAGCAAGCTCATATGAATAGGTATTATACAGCTCCTTGCCCCATAGGACAAAATGCTCCCTAAAGGAACATCCCACGTAGCCAGGGTAGAAAGCTATGTTGCTCTGACTTCGACACATGGATGCGAGAACATGACCTACAAACATCTACTATCTTAGACAAAATCTAACCATACCCGTCTTGGCACTCTTACATGAGTCCAAGCAACATACATAGAAAAACAAAGACATGGATTTTCCACCAGCTAAAACTTGAAAGAAGAAATTGCGACATCTAGCATGGGAAAGGAGTTTACCTGTATAGAGAAAACTTTCGACCTCCTCTTAGTATAAAATCCTAGATTGAAAGTAAGAAGTTGTATCATTTCCAATACAAAGCCAAATAAAAAAAGTTTAAGCAAAGCCAGTGGGCCAAATATACGTCCACCATAGCATGAGTCAAGAGAAAGTGAAATAGAAAGCTAACCACCATAAGAACTGTAATCACCAATTTTTACCCGGCCCGTTGGCCCATCAGATAAATAAAATCCAACCAAAAATAAAACCTAATTAAAAACCCAAAAATATTATTAAAATAAAAACAGTCCATTTACAAACAAAACACCAAACCCAAGTCTAACCCATTAATGCAAGCTACACCCAAAAATTCATTAACCCAACAACCCTTACAGATCGTGCCAAAAAGTGCCCAAAACCAAGTTTTAAGCCCTAACCCCATTAATGAAAAAGAAGGACAACATCAAGGAGGAAACCCTAATGCGCCGCCGGCCTTTGGCCTCCCGCGTGGACCCCACGCGCGCTCCCCCCAGCAGACACCACACGCACCGCTTCAGATCCGCTGCTTTCCGCGACGCTGCGCGCGTCACGCCACGCGCCGCGCTTCAGATCAGCGGCGTGTTCCCCACGCGCGCGTCTACTCCACGCCGCGCGTCGCTTCCCGAGTCACACGCGCCGATCTCGCACGCCTCGTGCACCTCGACCCCCGTCTCCACCAGCGCCTCGCCCATCACCTGCAAACAACACCAAACGCAGGGGCAACAGAAACCAAGGAGCATGGAACAAATAGTAATAAAAAGCTTGTGTATTTGGCTATAAAGCCATGAGAAACCGATGTAATAGGGGGGAAAAAAAAGAGATCAGTATCAGAAATCAAAGGAACACAATATAAGGTCGTTTTTTATTTCTTTCTGTTTTATTTCCTTTAATATTAACACCATTTTTTCATTCTTTTCATTGCTTTACTTGTCGTTTTTTTCTAAATCTAATACGAACACTAGTAATAAAATGAAAACAAATTAAAAGAAGGCAAAGCGGAGACTATACCTGAATCGCGGACGCATCGTCGGAGGACCTGCGCCGTCGTCGAGGCCGAGTTCGAAAGGGATTTCTATCACCTTTTAAAGAGATTTTCGAGAGAGTCAGAGGGGCTTGGTTTTGGGCGTCACCGACCACCGATGTAATGGTGGTACGGTGACGCGAGATGTGGCCGAGAAAACCCCGTTGGCGGCGCAAGGATAATCTCCAAAAACCCTAGCAGAGTATCAGGAAAACGGGTCCTTCGACCGATTTCTGAAGTCAGAAAATAGGGCTTTAAAACATAAAATTTGGGTTTAAATAAGAAACGTAAAACGGAGTCGTTCAGGGGGGGAGGATCCGTGTGTGACCCGATCTGTGACCCGAAGGATCCGCGCATTTCTAAAATTGGGTTATTTTTCCGATTGGTCCTTCTTTGCTCTGTGCTGATTTGATCGAGCCCGCTCTGTTTATTATTTATTGCTATTTTGGTCTCGAATTTTAAAACACCTTTCGATTCAGTCATTGTTCGAACGCTGCGTTTTGGGCGGTGGGATTTATTGCAATTTCAACCCCCTCTTATTTGCGCGCGCTTCGGTGTGGTCCTCATATTATTCATTTGATATAATCTATCCCCATATTCCATTTCGAATTCAATTTAACCCGTTTTACTGTTTGACCATGTTATTATTATTCCTATCATTTAATGTTTTTATTTTACAACTATTAATTATGTTATTATCATTATTATTTTATGATTACTATTCTATTACTAGTATTATTGCTCTTATCTTACTTATTATCACTACTCTATCTACTACGACTACTACTACTATTATTATTATTCTTATATTATTATTACGTTGTGTCCATTTTGTTTTTATATCATTATTATCATTATTTTATTACTATACTAACTACTATTACTATTATTATTGTTGCTACGTATAGTTGTATTGTAATTTGCTTGCATATTTTATCCCGAACTCGTGTTATATTGATTTCGTTCGACATGAAACTATTTCCTTGAGAAAGGATAATATTCGTGCATTTAGAAATTCAAGTGGTCGTGCCCTAAAGTATTGAGTTGCGATTTTCTTCGTTTAATCTAAACGGCCGAATATTCTTTTAAACAAACACATTTTCAAACGAAGGCTTGTTCTCTGGGGCTTAAACTATTGTGTCCTAAAGTATTAGATGCGATATCCTATTCCTTCGGAACGAGCAAATTTTGACGTTTAATTCAAAAACTACGAGACGATCTTGGGTTCAAAGGATCCAAATTATCGCGTCCTAAAGTATTGGATACGATATTTTATTCCTTTGGAACGAGAAATCCCGATTTTCACTTTGAGAAAACTACGAGATGATCTTAGATTCAAGGATTTAATTCATCGTGTCCTAAAGTATTGGATGTGATATTCTATTCCTTCGAAGCGAGAAAATCTCGATTTGATATTTCTAAAAGAAATAAATTTTTTTCCTCTTTTAAATTTTCAATTTTCGACATTGGGACATTAATTAATCAATTTGGTACCAATTTTGGGTGTGACGAGGGTGCTAACCCTTCCTCGCACGTAACCGACTGCCGAACATATTTTCTCAAATTTTCGTAAACCAAAAAATCTTGTTTTAGTAAATCAAAATGTTTTATTAAAACAAAGGTCATCCGATCACACCTATAAAAGATCGGTGGCGACTCCTCTTTTTACTTTCGTTTTCAAAACCAAGGTCAATTCCCGTTTTCTCAAAAAAATGGTTTTGACAGCTTGACGACTCCGCTGGGGACGTTGATAAGAGAGTCAGGCCGTAAATTGATTATTTTTATGTCCTTTGTCGAAAATTTGAAAATTGTATTTAAAAAATTACAATTCTTTTATCACATTCGCTTGCGGTATCTTATTTGATTGTGTGGTCGAGTCTCGCATAATATTTTTACATCACATTGCATGACCGTTGGGTCACACCCTTTTAAGTGGGAGTGAGAAGCTACTCTTTCGTGAGGTTTTCACCTCCGTGCAAGATAGTGGATCGCTTTCGGGATACATCCGTACCTATGTCTTCGTGAGACTTTCGTCTCCGTGCAGCCATAGGGAAATGTGTTCCCCTAAACTGAACTTGGTCCATATGAGCCTATAATGGGTGAGGATCGAGGAATCTAGTAGTTCAGGTACCTTTACTCTAGAACCGAACCCCATATAGCGAACCGTAAGAACCACCCTAGATAGAGCCGCGCCAAACTCTAGTGGTTACCCGATTAAGTTTTTATTTGTTGCTTATTGAGTACTAAATAATGACCTGCTTTATCTTCATCTCTTCGCATTAGCATGTACATTAAAAGGGTGTTGATTCTCGTTCAATTGCTGAATAGGTAGCTTATCATGGAAAAGGGGTTTCTTGATAAAGTGGAAGACAATGCGGCCATCCGGGTATGGGCCGAGGCAGTACAGCGAGAGAAGGGGGATAGCTTCACGGAGGGATATACATCAGAGTTGTGGGATTACACGTGCATCAGTGTAACTCAAAATAATCTTCAGGAAATGAGGGAAATCTGGAGCCAATGGGACGACAAGATCAAGCAGTTATTCTACCATCATTACGGCGATTTGCCTTATCTACTTGACGTCAAGATAGACCAACACTTGTTCCGAGCAATGGCACAGTTTTGGAATCCTGTGTACGGGTGTTTCACTTTAGGGAAAGTAGATTTGGTTCCCACCATAGAGGAGTACATAGCCCTGATTCGCTGCCCAAGAATCCAAATTGATAAGGCTTATCTGAGAGCCGTTAATGTCCCTACATTCACAAAAAAGTTGATAAATATAACGGGGATGAGCGAGCAGTGGGTTACGGCCCGGACAAAACAAAAAGGAGATTGTAAGTGCATCCCGTGGAAGAATCTGAGGGATTTGATCATGGCACATCCTGAGGAAAAGAAGAGGGTTGATGTTTGAGCTTTGAGCATTTACGGATTGGTCATCTTCCCTAAAGCTCTAGGATATGTGGATGAGGCGGTGTCTGATCTATTTGACAAATTAGACAGAGGGGTCACTCCTATTCTCGCGATTCTTACCGAAACTTTTAGATCTCTAAGCGCGTGCCGGAGAGTGGGCGAAGGGAGATTCATCGGTTGCGCCCAACTCTTAATAGCATGGTTTCACAGTCATTTTTGGAAAATAGAAAAGGTATCGTGTCTAATCTTCACCGAAGACTATTCTCCGCTAAAAAATATAGTGGCAAAGCCTAGACGAGACGACATCACGGAAGAAAGTTAGATGGTGATTTTGCAAAGCCTACAAGAAGAAGATGTAGAGTGGAAAGCTCCTTGGATGATTCTTGACGAAATCTTATATAAGTGTGGAGACTTTGATTATGTCCCCATGCTCTCGGGATATGGGAGCCGCCGGTTACACTCTCTCCTAGTGTTAAGACAAGATAGGTCAAGACAGTTTACACCGCCTACACAAGGGTTAGCCCAGTACGAGTTTGAATATAAAGGGGAAAATTACAAAAAGAGAGTTCGCGAGATATCAAAGGCTTGGAGCCGAATTCATAGAATGAAAAGGTTTGTTGCCAACCCAATGACGGCCCCTAAATATGTCCAATGGCGAGGTCAAAGAATCAATGACAACATCCCCACATCTGACCCAGAAAACACCCGATCACTAGAAGAGCAGTTACGGGCGATCCCTTCCGAGCTTGAAATCATCAAACAAGACTTCAAAGAAAGGAACCGGGAATTAAGGAAAAGGATAGAGCAACTAGAGGAAGAGAAAATGCAGCTAGGCTTGGACGTCGATATTCAAAAATCAGAAGCCGAGAAATGGAGGAAAGGGAAGACTAAAGCTGAAGAAGATTTGGAAGATTTGAAGACCGACTACAAGAAGCTACGAAGATCGATAAGAATGGCGGGACTGGTAAAAACGTCAGAGCAATGGTGCCAAGAGATTAAAGAAGAGAAGAACAGAGCGAGCCAGTGGGAAAGTGAACTCCGGGATGCCCTTGAGCGAGAAGATGCCCTAAAACAGAATTTGATGGAAGGCCAAGATGAGAAAGAGAAATTAAAAATGAGAGTGTCATAACTGGAGAAATTGCTGCATCAGTATCGAAGCCATAATTCCGTAGCCGAATTGAAGGCTAGTCTGAGCAAAATTGAAGAAATGAAAGCAAGAATTGAAGAGTTAGAATCTGCTGTGCATGGCTATGAGTTACGTGAAGGACTCTTCAAAGCTAATGAGGAGCGATGGAAGCAGCAATTGGATCACTCTCAGAGCCAAGTCAGAAGCCGGAATTATGTTATGGGAGAAGCCGTGGCTCAGATACGAGGAGTGGCAGACCACTTGCAGACTTTGGCAGCTCGAGCTGATGTATTAGGTTTGATGTACGAGTCAGAGTCAGAAAAGGGTCGGGAGTTAGCTTGGCTTCTTGAGGAGGTCAAGGCGTTAAGTAGTAGGGCCAGGCCTTTTATGTAATCCATTTTATGTAAAGAAACTTGTTTTCTAGTAAAGTTTATCTAGTGGAATTGAATTAAATCAACACCTTTTTTTGCATTCATACCATTTGCATTACATTGCATCATATACATCGAATCTCACAAAAGGACCCTAAAATTATGGCAGTTACCCTGGAACATCACTACGGTACAAGAGGCAAAACAAGAATAATGGATCAAAGAATGGAAAGACTAGAACAGATGCAAAAAGAAATCCAGGATTAAATGAAAGGACAAGCGCAATTACAAGAACAACTGGCCAAAAACCAGCAAGACATGATGGAGCGGATGCAAGAATCCCAGAATAATGTGATAAGCCAGCTAATGCAGTTGATGTCTAAAGAGCGCGAGAAAGAGAGAGGCGTCGCTACCAGCTCAGGGAACGACAGTGATAACCCCTCTCTCGCCCCACCGAACACCCAAACGCCACCGGACACGTATCCTCAGAGAGCATCTGTCACTATCAGGTCGCAATATCGGGCTGATACCGCAATACCGACCCACCTCCCAACGGGTTCGGGTACCAACCCGGGAGAAAGTCCAATCAATCCCAACGTCCCCGACTTAGATGAGATGGCCGAAAAGGCAAAATTAGAATTACCAAAACAGCTAGAGGATAAATATGAGTGGTTGGTGGAGAAATTTAAAGCTCTAGAAAATGCCGGTAAACGTCGGGGAATAAAAGCCAATGACTTAAGTTTGGTCCCCAACTTGGTACTCCCGTACAACTTCAAGACACCGGAGTTCGAAAAGTACAATGGGACGAGCTGCCCAGAGGCCCATATTACCATGCTCTGTAGAAGGATGACGGGCTACACTAATAATGACCCACTACTGATCTATTGTTTCCAAGACAGCCTGGTGGGAGCTGCAGCCAAATGGTACAATCAATTGAGTCGTGCCAAAATTTGTTCATGGGATGATTTGGCTCAAGCATTCTTGGAGCAATACAACCACGTAACGGACATAACCCCCGATAGGATCACTTTTCAAAACGTGGAAAAGAAGGGGAAGGAAAACTTTAGGCAATATGCACAGAGGTGGAGGGAGGTTGCCATCCAAGTCCAGCCACCGCTTCTAGAGAAAGAAACCACAATACTCTTCATCCGCACACTGAAGGCCCCATTCCTCATGCATATGATAGGCAGTGCAACCCGGAGCTTTTCAGACGTCGTGACAACTGGAGAAATGATCGAGAACCTCATAAAAAGTGGAGGGATCGAGACGGGGGAAAGTGCCAAAAGAATGCCCCCAAGGAAGAAAGAAAATGAGGTGAATAATGCAAGCATAGGATACCCGAAGTCGATCACCATTAATCAGCC
The DNA here is from genome assembly GCA_025503065.1 of Gossypium bickii. Classification (NCBI taxonomy): domain Eukaryota; kingdom Viridiplantae; phylum Streptophyta; class Magnoliopsida; order Malvales; family Malvaceae; genus Gossypium; species Gossypium bickii. The sequence goes on from CP106712.1 coordinate 24,715,139, forward strand.
AAGAGCAACGACCACGGGGCAGCAAGGGTTACCCAAAAAGGAACCTGGCACCTCAAGACAAGATAATGAGAAACCCCAATTCACACCGATTCCGATGACGTACAAGGAAATGTATCAAACCCTGTTCGATACGCATATTGTGTCCCCTTACCACATAAAACCAATGCAACCTCCGTATCCCAAGTGGTATGACTCGAACGCACAGTGTGAATACCACGCAGGAATCATGGGACACTCAATAGAGAACTGCCTGGCTTTCAAGAAATTGGTGGAAAGATTCATCAATACGGGTGTGGTTGAGTTGGATGACATGCCAAATACAACAAATCCCTTACCCAATCACACCAAAGGTCGAGTCAATGCAATTAGTGAAAGTACAGGAAAGAGGATCAAAACAAATGTCGCGGAGGTCAAAACTCCCTTGAAACGGGTCTGGAAAGAGATGGTCAAGCATGGACTGATAATTGCGAAAGAGAGTCAAGGAGAGCTGACAAACTACTGTGAGCACCATCAAGAATTGGGACATGAGATTCAGACGTGTGGAGAATTCAGAACTCTGGTGCAAAACTTAATGGACAATAAAGAGATTGAATTTTATGATGAGGGCACAAAAGATAGGAGCATATGCGCATCAGAGGCAACAGTAAAAAGCTCAAAAGTTGGCCTCCCGATGATCATTATTTCGCGCCCAAGAAGCGATGAGACAGGAACACGAATTGCGCCGAAAATAGTAATACGGAGGCCCACCACCTTTGCTCATAAAGATGATAAGGAGATTCCTCGGAGCCTCGAATGCAATATAGCAGTCTCTAGAAAGGAGGATTCAGCTAGTGATGAGACTGGATTTCGAGTGGCCCCAAAGGTGGTAATACGGAGGCCCACTACCTTTGCTTGCAAGGAGGAAATACCTCGCAACCATGAGTGTAATATAGCAGTCCCCGAAAGGGAAGATTTGGCAAGTGATAAGACGGGAATGCGGGCAGCGCCGAAAGTGATAATACGAAGGCCCGCTGCATTTGCTTATAAAGATAACAAGGAAGTTCCTTGGAATTACGAATGCAATGTGACAGTTCTAGGAAAGGAGAATGTAGCCAACACCTCGAAGGAAGATCTAGGGGAAGGTTTTCATACGCGAAGCGGGAGACGCTGCGACGTAATAAAAGGGAAAGCTTCAATGGTGGAACATGAGAAAGGAAAGCCCGCTGAACCCGAACCAAAGATCAAGGAGCCAGTGACTGAGGAAGAGGCTAAGGAGTTCCTGAAATTTCTAAAACATAGTGAATACTGTGTGGTGGAACAGCTGCACAACAGTCGACGCGCATATCCGTATTGGCTTTGCTCCAATGCTCAGAAGTACACAGGAACGCACTGATGAAAGCATTAAACGAAACCTACGTCCGCTAGCGACATCTCGCCAACAAGTTGGATCGGTTGATCGGCCATATAAGTGCAGACAATTTCATTCATTTCAATGATGATGAAATACCACCAGGCGGTAGAGGATCCACCAAGGCTTTGCACATTACCGCTAGATGCAAAGGGCACATATTACCAAGGGTCTTGATAGACAATGGGTGCAGATTGAATGTGTTGCCCTTGACCACCCTCAACAGATTACACGGTGGGCGGTTCGCACATGAAGGAATGCCAGAGCGTGGTAAAGGCCTTTGACGGCACTCAAAGAAGAGTCATGGGGAGGATCGAGGTACCCTTGCTAATTGGCCCAACCACCTACGAAATAGATTTTCTGGTTATGGACATCGAACCTTCCTACAACCGCCTATTGGGGAGACCATGGATACATTCGTTCGCAGCGGCACAGACTTCATCATTACATCGAAAGGTGAAGTTAATAGCGGATGGCCGACTGGTAACAATAAAAGCCGAGGAGGACATTATTGCCACCGTGACTAGTGACATGCCCTACGTGGAGACAAACGACGAGGCAACCGAATGCTCTTTCCGAACTCTCGAGTTCGTGAACGCAACTTTTGTCATGGAAGGAAACAAAATCTTGAAGCCCAGAATCTCTAAGACTACAAGGATGGGATTGAAAATGACCGTAGGGAAAGGCGCTTTACCGGGAAGAGGGCTTGGAAAGCACCTTTAGGGGAGAATGGCGGCCCCTATGCTGAGAGAAAAACAAGATCGCTTTGGCCTGAGATTCAAACCAAATGCAAGACAAAAGAAGAGGGAGCTAGAAAGGAGACAGGAAAGAAGAAGCGCTCGTTTGAGTGGGAAAGAAACCAAATGGGAACCCATGATAATCCCGCACATATCCAAGACCTTTGTGTCGGGAGGGGTAATCCACTCTGAGCTGAAGACACCGAAGGGAGAAGACATCGCAGCAATGTTAGGTAATGTCTACATCAGTGCCATATTTGAGGAGGCGAGTGAGGGGGAAATCTTGCCAAATATTCAGCCTTATGAATCTGGAAGCATCTTGAACAATTGGACTGCGGAAGAAATCCCTATAGTATTTAGGGCTCATTCAGAGTAATGTTCAGGACACACTTGTTACTTTAAGCCTAAGAGCAACAAGATTTTTTTTGTGAAATAGGCGCATGTTAAAGTATCGTTATATCAATAAAATGCATTTTCATCATCGTTTGAAGCAAACATCCCCTTTCTTTGTTTTTCGATCATTCTTTCAGCATTATCATACATACAATTGTTTATTTACCAATTCATTCATTCCACCCGTATTTTCTCAAACTGCAACAGGTCCCTAGATATCAATGACTTGAGCAATGCTGCTTTAGATTTGAAATACCCTCTCGAGCAAGACATATGCTTAGAAGATGGCATAGACGATGACCCATCCCTTGATCTGTTAAGAATGGTAGAACAGGAGGAGAAACAAATTCGGCCTCATAAGGAAGCAGTGGAGACCGTGACGTTGGAAGAAGGGAAAGCGGTAAATATCGGAACGGGAATAGCCGAGGAGACAAAGCAGAAACTTATCAAACTTTTGCATGAATTCAAGGATGTCTTCGCATGGTCTTATGAAGATATGCCCGTTTAAGCATCGATATAGCGATGCATCGCTTACCCATAAGGAGGAGTACAAGCCACCCAGCAGAAACTTCGAAGGATGAGACCGATATCGTCTTTGAAAATAAAGGAGGAGGTCCAAAAGCGCTTCGACGCGGATTCTTACGGAGAGATCAAATACTCGGAATGGGTAGCCAATATCGTGTTTCGTCCCTAAAAAGGACGGGAAGGTACGAATGTGTGTGGATTATAGAGACTTGAATAAGGCTAGCCCAAAGGATAACTTTCCTCTCCCTTATATTGATACTCTAGTAGACAGCACAGCGGGTTTTTCGCTATTTTCCTTCATGGATGGCTTCTCCGGATATAATCAGATAAAGATGCACCCTGAAGATATGGGAAAGACTACCTTCATAACATTGTGGGGCACATTCTGTTATAAAGTAATGCCATTTGGGTTGAAAAATGCAGGAGCTACATACCAAAGGGCCATGGTGACCTTGTTCCACGACATGATGCATAAGGAAATTGAGGTTTACGTGGATGATATGATCGCAAAGTCTAGGACAGAAGAAGAACATATTCAAGTTTTGCAGAAGTTGTTTCTGAGGCTAAGGAAATTCCAATTGAGACTTAATCCCAATAAATGTACCTTTGGAGCCAGGTCTGGCAAACTGTTGGGCTTCATAGTCAGCGAGAAGGGGATCGAGATCGACTAAGACAAGGTTCGGGCCATACAAGAATTGCCTCCACCGCGCACCCAAAAGGAAGTTCGAGGTTTCCTAGGAAGACTAAATTACATTACTCGGTTTATTTCGCAGTTGACTGAGAAATGCGATCCCATCTTTCGCCTTTTGAAGAAACACAACCCTTGTCAAACCCTCCAGTACTGTCACCTCCACGCCCCGACAAGCCATTAATCTTATATCTGATGGTGCTGGGTCACTCTATGGGATGTGTGCTAGATCAACATGATGATTCAGGAAGAAAAGAGAAGGCAATATACTACCTCAGCAAGAAATTCACTGAGTGCGAAATGAGATATTCGCCAATTGAAAAGCTGTGTTGTGCATTGATTTGGACGACTCCGAGATTGAGACAATACATGCTGTATCACACGACCTGGCTAATCTCAATGTTGGACCCCCTAAAGTATATGATGGAGGCCACCGCTTTGAATGGGAGGATGGCTAGATGGCAAATCCTACTGTCAGAATTTGATATTGTATATGTGAGCCAGAAAGCTATAAAAGGGAGCGCGATAGCCGACTTCCTAGCTAGCAGAGCTTTAGAGGATTATGAACCGTTGAACTTAGATTTCCCCAACGAGGATCTAATGTACGTGGCAGCTACGGAAGAAGATACTACAAAAGATGACCTTTGGAAATTGAATTTCGATGGAGCATCAAATGCTATTGGAAATGGGATTGGGGCAGTCTTGGTATCCCCAAATGGAGATCACTACCCGTTCACATGCAAGTTGGATTTCGATTGCACAAACAATATGGCAGAATATGAAGCTTGTATCATGGGACTCCGCGCTACTACAGAGCGTAGAGTCAAAACGCTGGAAGTATATGGAGATTCCGCATTAGTGATCTACCAACTAAGGGGCGAATGGGAGACAAGAGACCCCAGATTGATCAACTATCGAAGGGTAGTCATGGGTTTAATCCAAGAGTTTGATCATATCACCTTTAGTTATCTCCCACGAGAAGAAAACCAGATGGCGGACGCTTTGGCTACTTTAGCTTCCATGATTAAGGCGAATGAGCAAGAAAATGTAAAGCCCATTCAAATGAGTATTTACGAAGCCCCAGCTTATTGCTGCAACATAGAAGAAGAAGAAAAAGACGATCACCCCTGGTACCAAGATATATTGCGATATGTGAGAAATCGCGAATACCCGAATCATGCAACTGAGAATGAGAAAAGGACCCTTAGGAGATTGGCCCTCGAATATGTTTTAGATGGGGACATCTTGTACAAGAAGGGGAAAGATCAAGTATTGTTGAGATGCGTCAATGCTCTAGAAGCCAAGATGATCCTAAAAGAAGTTCATGAGGGCGTTTGCGGAACGCATGCTAACGGATTCACAATGGCTAGGCAAATAATGAGATTTGGATATTATTGGTCCACCATGGAAGGAGATTGCATCAGCTATGCTAAGAGATGTCATAAATGCCAGATCTACGGAGATAAGATTCACGTACCTCAAACCCCTACACGCGTTATGACTTCCCCATGGCCCTTTTCCATGTGGGGCATGGATGTTATCGGACCAATCTCACCAAAAGCGTCAAATGGACACCGATTCATCTTCGTAGTCATTGATTACTTCACGAAATGGGTAGAAGCTGCTTCATACGCTAACGTCACTAAATCAGCAGTTAGTCGGTTTTTGAAGAAGGAAATCATTTGCCGATATGGGATGCCCGAAAGGATCATATCAGACAATGCATTGAATTTGAACAACAGCACGATCGCAGATGTTTGTCGTCAATTCGACATTAAACATCATAACTCATCTCCGTACCGTCCAAAAGTGAATGGGGCAGTAGAAGCAGCGAATAAGAACATCAAGAAGATAGTGGGAAGATGATGAGAGACTTACAAAGATTGGCATAAAAACTACCATTTGCACTTTATGCTTATCGAGCGTCCGTCGGGACTTCCACCGGGCAACACCTTTCGATCGATCGGTCTACGGGATGGAGGCGATCCTACCCATTGAAGTGGAAATACCTTCTCTTGGGTTTTGACCGGCAAAGCTGGATGAAGCCGAATGGATTCAGGCTCGATACAATCAATTGAACCTAATCGAAGAAAAGAGGCTAAAGGCTATCCGGCACGGTCAGATGTATCAAAAACGCTTGATGGGAGCCTATAACAGAAAAGTTCGCCCAAGAGAGTTTCACGAGGGAGACCTGGTACTGAAGAAAATCCTCCCCATACAGAAGGATTTCAGAGGAAAATGGATGCCGAATTGGGAGGGACCATACGTGGTGAAGAAGGCTTTCTCCGGAGGTGCACTGATTCTAACGGAAATGGACGGGAAGAGCTTGCCCAACCCCGTGAATTCAGATGCAGTCAAAAGATACTTTGCTTGAACAAGCTTAGACGAAAACTCGCCAAGAACAACTTGTTTCTCCAAAAAAAAAAAGGGGGGGAGAGGCCAAGGCAAAAACCCGCGAAGGGCGCTTTGAGACCAAAGGGATTTGAGTCGAAAACCTGAAAAGGGCAGCTTGAACTGTGAAGAAAAACCTCGCTGCACGGGAATGGACAAGGAAGAGGTAGGTTGCGCCTCGAAGCATCAACAAAACACTAAAGATCTCCTAAGCACATATCAAACTCAAAAGGGTCTTCCAAATGTTTAGGCAGAGAAGCTTAGGTCGCGATATCTGGGGCACCTAATTTACCCGCCTTGAGTTTGTAATTTGTGACCATCTTATTCAATGAATTTCGTTCTTGTTTGCATTTACCAGTTTGATTAACCTGTTGTGTTTCGAGCTATACTCCCAATCAATATCTTCCCCGCAATCATTTCTAGGCATTTTACATTGAAATAACGATTACGGAACTAATAATATTTTCATAAAAGGAGTCCTGTATATCATTCTGAAAGCCTCTGAATAATAGAAGGACCTGAAACATGACTATTGTTCAAAATCTCTTCCACCTAAAGTTCAAAAAAGTCAGAAAATAACCGTCTATTTGAACAAAGAAATGTTGCACTTCTGAGGTTGCGGCGAGGGGTACGGACTTTAGGTCTCAGAGAGTACAGTGGAAATGACAACGGAATTGTAGCAGGGCAAGCTCGTTTCTTTGGGTTTTCCATATCTGCCACAATCGCAGTGCATCAGTAATCGAATCTCGCTATGAGCGATGACAACCCAAACCATAAATGAGGTCCTTCTCATGCATTCATACGCATCCAGTTAGGAGCATTCAATTTATTGCAATCATCCTAGTCATTTTTACACGGTGAAAAATCATCATCCGTATGGTACATATAGTTAGGAGCATTTGAATAACCCCGATCATAACACTCTCGTCATTTGCATAAGCATAAGCACGTTCTGCAGGATAGGTTCCTCAGAGAACAACATAACAGCATCGAGGGTCAGACGTACTCCCACAGAGCCGACTGAATGTAGTAAGGAAGTAAAATTGAAAAGTTCAGATTTATGTCCTTGACGTCCCAGTGGAGCAGGTCGAAGTCGCTAATCCCTCCTCCCTGAGAACATTGAGAATCAACCTATTTCCGAGAAGTCTCAGCAAGAGGATCAAATTTACGGATCTCTTCTTCCTGAATTCCTATCACCTCCTATTTCTAAGAAGTCTCAGCAAGAGGATCAAATTTACGGATCTCTTCTTCCTGAATTCCTATCACCGGCTATCTTCGAGAAGTTTCAGCGAGAAGATCAAAGTTACGGATCTCTTCTTTCTGAATTCCTATCACCTCCTATTTCCGAGAAGTCTCAGCAAGAGGATCAAATTTACGGATTTCTTCTTTCTGAATTCCTATCTCCTCCTATTTCTGAGAAGTCTCAGCAAGAGGATCAAATTTACGGATCTCTTCTTTCTGAATTCCTATCACCTCCTATTTCCGAGAAGTCTCAACAAGAGGATCAAATTTACGGATCTCTTCTTTCTGAATTCCTATCACCCGCTATTTCCGAGAAGTCTCAGCAAGAGGATCAAATTTACGGATCTCTTCTTTTTGAATTCCTATCACCCGCTATTTCTAAGAAGTTTCAGCGAGAAGATCAAATTTACAGATCTCTTCTTTCTGAATTCTTAAACACCCTAAACCTCCAGTAGAATGGATCGAAGCAAAGAGCTACGGTAAAGTTTGAAGCTGTTTAAAGAAGACGCGGGTCAAGAAGTCAAGGCTTAACTAAGCCCGGGCAAAATTGATTCTTTTATTTTCTTTGCTCTACTCTCGTTTCACGACAATGAGCAAAAAGGGGCAGCTGTAATCACCAATTTTTGCCCGGCCCGTTGGCCCATCAGATAAATAAAATCCAACCAAAAATAAAACCTAATTAAAAACCAAAAAATATTATTAAAATAAAAATAGTCCATTTACAAACAAAACACCAAACCCAAGTCTAACCCATTAATGCAAGCTACAAACCCAAAATTCATTAACCCAACAACCCTTACAGATCGCCCCAAAATGCAGCCCCAAACCAAGTTTTAAGCCCTAACCCCATTAACAGAAAAGAAGGACAACATCAAGGAGGAAACCCTAATGCGCCGTCAGCCTTTGGCCTCCCGCGTGGACCCCACGCGCACTCCCCCCAGCAGACACCACGCGCACCGCTTCAGATCCGCGCGTTTTTCGCACGCGTGCGTCTACGCCACGCGCGCCGCTTCAGATCAGCGCATGTTCCCCACGCGCGTCTACTCCACGCGCACGTTGTTTCCCGAGTCACACGCGCCTCGATCTCGCACGCCCCATGCACCTCGACCCCCGTCTCCACCAGCGCCTCGCCCATCACCTGCAAACAACACCAAACGCAGGGGCAACAGAAACCAAGGAGCATGGGACAAATAGTAATAAAAAGCTTGTGTATTTGGCTATAAAGCCATGAGAAATCGATGTAATAGGGGGGAAAAAAAGAGATCAGTATCAGAAATCAAAGGAACACAATATAAGGTCGTTTTTTATTTCTTTCTATTTTTTTCCTTTAATACTAACACCATTTTTTCATTCTTTTCATTGCTTTACTTGCCGTTTTTTTCTAAATCTAATACGAACACTAGTAATAAAACGAAAACAAATTAAAAGAAGGCAAAGCGGAGACTATACCTGAATCGCGGACGCGTCGTCGGAGGACCTGCGCCGTCGTCGAGGCCGAGTTCAAAAGGGATTTCTATCACCTTTTAAAGAGATTTTCGAGAGAGTCAGAGGGGCTTGGTTTTGGGCGTCACCGACCACCGATGTAATGGTGGTACGGTGACGCGAGATGTGGCCGAGAAAACCCCGTTGGCGGCACAAGGATAATCTCCAAAAACCCTAGCAGAGTATCAGGAAAACGGGTCCTTCGACCGATTTCTGAAGTCAGAAAGTAGGGCTTTAAAACATAAAATTTGGGTTTAAATAAGAAACATAAAACGGCATCGTTTAAGGGGGGAGGATCCGCGCGTGACCCGATCTGTGACCCGAAGGATCCGCGCATTTCTAAAATTGGGTTATTTTTTCGATTGGTCCTTCTTTGCTTTGTGCTGATTTGATCGAGCCTGCTCTGTTTATTATTTATTGCTATTTTGGTCTCGAATTTTAAAATACCTTTCGATTCAGTCATTATTCGAACGCTGCGTTTTGGGCGGTGGGATTTATTGCAATTTCAACCCCCTCTTATTTGCGAGCGCTTCGGTGTGGTCCTCATATTATTCATTTGATATAATCTATCCTCATATTCCATTTCGAATTCAATTTAACCCGTTTTACTGTTTGACCATGTTATTATTATTCCTATCATTTAATGTTTTTTATTTTACAACTATTAATTATGTTATTGTCATTATTATTTTATGATTACTATTCTATTACTAGTATTATTGCTCTTATCTTACTTATTATCACTACTCTATCTACTACGACTACTACTACTATTATTATTATTCTTATATTATTATTACGTTGTGTCCATTTTGTATTTATATCATTATTATCATTATTTTATTACTATACTAACTACTATTACTATTATTATTGTTGCTACGTATAGTTGTATTGTAATTTGCTTGCATATTTTATCCCGAACTCGTGTTATATTGATTTCGTTCGACATGAAACTATTTCCTTGAGAAAGGATAATATTCGTGCATTTAGAAATTCAAGTGGTCGTGCCCTAAAGTATTGAGTTGCGATTTTCTTCGTTTAATCTAAACGGCCGAATATTCTTTTAAACAAACACATTTTCAAACGAAAGGCTTGTTCTCGGGGGCTTAAACTATTGTGTCCTAAAGTATTGGATGCGATATCCTATTCCTTCGGAACGAGCAAATTTTGACGTTTAATTCAAAAACTACGAGACGATCTTGGGTTCAAAGGATCCAAATTATCGCGTCCTAAAGTATTGGATACGATATTTTATTCCTTTGGAACGAGAAATCCCGATTTTCACTTTGAGAAAACTACGAGATGATCTTAGATTCAAGGATTTAATTCATCGTGTCCTAAAGTATTGGATGTGATATTCTATTCCTTCGAAGCGAGAAAATCTCGATTTGATATTTCTAAAAGAAATAAATTTTTTTCCTCTTTTAAATTTTCAATTTTCGACATTGGGACATTAATTAATCAATTTGGTACCAATTTTGGGCGTGACGAGGGTGCTAACCCTTCCTCACACGTAACCGACTCCCGAACCTATTTTCTCAAATTTTCGTAGACCAAAAAATCTTGTTTTAGTAAATCAAAATGTTTTATTAAAACAAAGGTGATCCGATCACACCTAATAAAAGATCGGTGGCGACTCCTCTTTTTACTTTCGTTTTCAAAACCAAGGTCGATTCCCGTTTTCTCAAAAAAATGGTTTCGACAAGAACTATGCACTTAACCTTGCCTTTATCTGTCAGTTCAAAATAAATAAGAAATGGGGAAAACTTTGGCACCTCAAGACAAAGTAAAACTAGGAAAGGAAGTTCATTGGACAACATATAGGAAGAAGATTACATAATCCCGCATAAAAACTTTATACAAGAATTGGAGGGTTAAAATTTTTTGAGTTCAAGTTTCCAAGTGGTGCAATAATTGACGTTTCTAGTCGCAAATCAATTAGAGGTTTGTAGGGAATTTGTCCAATCATTGATATTTCTAATCACTAGTGTTGCTATAGGGTTTAATTCGACAATTTCTACCCTTTAATTTTCTTTCTTAATTGCGGAATTCTCAATGAGATAGTTAAGGTTTTTTTTCTCTATGATTTGATTTTCTTATTTTTGCTATCTTGTAACAAAGAGAATCTTGGTATATATATATGCTAGATCTCTCCTTTATTTCCTTTTTCCTTAGTGGAGGATTTTCCTTCATTATGCCCTAGTTTGGGACTGTATATGCAATATAAATCATTGAGAAATACAAGAAAAAATCCCTTAATATCTTCATTATTTTTTTTATTCTAGTTTAATTTGTTCATTTCTTATTTTAGTCAAAATTAGTGGTAAATGCCACCAATAAAAAAAATAGTGAATTAAACCGTTTATTACGTTATTTAAAAAAATAGGCAGACAAAAAGTGTATTCCATAAAATACGCTTTTTAGGATACCAAAATGCTTTTATTTGTAATATAGATTATTTGGTTGGATGGTTAAATGCCTATATTTCTACTCAACTTCCTTGATTATTTGGTTTTTTTTCTTGTTTCAAGCTTCTTTTTTTTATTTTTTAAAAAATTCTTAATTAATAAGCATGATTTTTTTAATTTTTTAATTAACAAACATGCCTTTTAAGTTATTTTATTTTATTTTTAATTAATAATTTCTTTTTTATATATACTTCATATCCATTTTACAATCTATGCTTGGGGTCCGTGGCTACTCCTCTTAATAATGTCATCTCCAAGGTTCAAACATGGGTCCTATACTTCTTTATTTATATAGACAAAAAACAATAATTATGTAATTATGTGGTGAAAATATTATTTTTTGGGAAAGAATCCATTTACACCGGAGTAAAACGTGTAAAACTATAGTTGTTTTACACCATTTTATATCTCTTTGTATGGTTAATATTTTAATGATCAAACCATTGAATTTACCAATATAATTGCACTTGCCATGCATGTAAATTTTTGAATGAATCCGATATTTTTGTCATATTAATCTACAATACTCAAAATATTAATGTATATTTAACGACTGAATATTTTTTACATAAAATAAATAGTTGGGAATTTTTAATTTACATCAAATTTGATATGCATGATCTATATGAATAAAATACTAAATTCAATAGTTAGATCATTAAAATATTAATTGTACAAAGAGATACAAAAGGGTGTAAAACAACTTTTGTTTTGAAAATATAATTAATCCCTCCCTTAATTTATATATATATCATTATGTTAAATATATTTTATTTTTTTAAAAATATCAGTTAAATTTTTTATATAATTTTCTTTATATATAATTTTTATATGTTAAATATTTATTTTTTGTGTACATTATGAGTATGGTAAATTTTAATATAAAAATCAACGAATTATTTCAAAAATCATTATTTTTAGTAAATATAATTTTTATATGTGAAATATTTTTTTCCACATACATTGTGGGTATGGTAGATTCTAATATTATAAAATCAAATAATTACTTCAAATATCATTATTATTTTTATATGTAAAATATTTCAAAAGAAAATTTTCTTTTAAATATCATTCATTTTATATGTGAAATATTTCAAATACACATACAAAAATATATAATACTAAAATTTGTCACACTCATTATATAGATAGAAAAACAAATATTTCACGTATAAAATTTATATTTACTAAAAATAATGATATTTGAAATAATATATTGATTTTATATATTAGAATTTACTATACCTATAATGACAAAAAAAAATATATTTGACATATAAAAATTATATATAAAGAAAAATAAATTAAAAAAATCAATTGATGCTTGTAAAAAATAAAATATATTTAACATAATGATATATATAAAAAAATTTATTTTCATAGTATTATTCTATCTATATGAAAAATAAATTAAAAAACTTGAAATAATATGTTTAGTAATTAAAAAATTAATTTAAAATAAAAAAAGGTGACCGCAAGGAGGGGCAAATTTTGTAGGGCTACGAAGAAAGTTCGCCTATGGGAAGAAGACCCTCTTGACAATGATGATGTTATTATGGAAGCGGCTGGGGTGGACAAAATGTTCTTTTGAGACAAAATCCTAAACCAATATGGGGAGAGCAAACCGTTGGGTGAGAGCCTTGAGAAGGATATTGAATTGATGAAGGGTGATGTTACTGATAATAATGGAGGAATTCCTTCGATTAATTTTTCTGATCAAGTGCATCAACTTATAGGTGATAGCATGTCAAAGACGGTGATCATTAAACTTTTAGGCCGGGACATTGGTTTCAACACCATTTTGAGCAAGACTTTCGTCTTATGGTAACCATCTCAGATGTTTCAACTAATGGATCTTGAAAATGGCCAAATTTAGATCTATTGAAGATTATATAAAAGTTTTATCTGGGCACTAGGTGATTTTTTGTCAGTATTTGATAGTACAACCATGGACTCTGAACTTTAGCACTATGTAGGAGTACCCCCTCAATGTGGTTGCTAGGATTCGCTTACCGGGTCTTCTTGGTGTGATGTATAAAAAAAAAAAAGTATTTTGCTCACAATTGGTGCAATGATTGAGAATGTTATTCGTATTGATTATAACACAGATAATGGGATGAGAATTTGATTCGCTCACATGGTTGTCAATGTTGACTTGAGGCTCTCTTTGATTTCGAATATCTGAATTGATGGCCAACTTTAAAGGGTTGAATAAGAGTCCCTCCCTACTTATGCTTTCAATGTGGGCACTATGGTCATCTGAAGGAGGGATGTCTTGCGTTTGGTATGAGGAACAATGAGGTAGAATTTGTTGAAAGAAAGCAACCATTGGTGGTGAATATCAAAAATAAGGCGGAGGAGGAGAGTTACGGCTCTTGGATGGTGGTAAGCATAGGACAAGAAAACTACCCCAAAACAGGTAACTCTTCAGGCGTTGAAAATCAAGGCACCAAATCCGGGACATTTAATTTTGATGTGCTATTTACAATTTAGGAGGATGTTTCGAAAGATATTTTAGGAAAAAGCAGGAGTAAAGCATGAAATTTTGTGTTTGGGCAAAACTTGCTTTCTATTGGGAAATCGAAAGAGATATCAAAATCTGGGCCTAAAGCTATGAATAAGAAACAAACAGGCATTGGGTAAAGAGAAGCAAAGTACAGGGTTGGAGATTGATCGCTGTAAATCAGAGCTTTAAAATTTATAAAAGAATGATCAAACCTGGAAACTAACTCTGACAACGATTAAAGGCAAGTGTACCTATCGAACAGTAGTATAGCTTAGGCAAGACCGGATATCGAACCCAAAGGAACCAAAAAGTATTAATACTAACTTTGTTTTTATTATTTAACCTTAAAAATAAAGTGAAGTTTGTTTTAAACTATATTGACGAAGACTAAACTAAGGACACAAAGACAAAAAGGACGAATAGGAAAATAACTTTGAAGGAAAACTTAGTTGATTATGACGATACCCTTAGGAAGAATCCACCTAGACTTCACTTGTTATTTGACCCTAAATTATATGATTTCTTTACTTAGTTTGATCCGTAAGACTCCCTAACCTATATTAAACCCTCTCTCGAGGCGAATAACGTCTAACCCTAGGTTAATTAGTAGAACTCTCGTTCGCTTATAATAACCCCCTAGGATAGCAGTAAATTGATCAATGGACTCCCATATTAGGTTTCACCCTACTCCGGTAAAATCTCGTAACCCTATCTCTAGCCGTTCGATCAACTCCACTTAATTATGTTAGATCTTCTCCACCTAAGCACATCAGATTTGGATTAAGCATGCATAATTAAGAACAAACTAAGTATTTATCATAAAATTTAGAAATCAAATAACAAGGTTCATCTAGGTTTCATCCTTCTTCAGTATCCGAGGGTTTAGTTCATAACTAAGAAAGAAAACATCTCAAGAGAAAAGATAAAACAAAACATAAGAAATCCCTAAAACTCCCTGAAGGAATTGAAGGAGGATCCTGCCGTCTTGAGTATAATTCTGGCTTCTTGGGATGGATCAACTGGCTAACTTCGAGCGTTTCCCACAATTCTGACCCTTCCGGCTTGGCTCCTTGGCCTAGCTTCGCCTCGATTTAAACCTGCGCCGACTCCTTTCAATTTGCCCCATTGGGTGTTTATATAGACTTTGAGATGCCTTACTTGGCCCCTAAGTATCCTAATTTAAGTAGAATTCCTAATAGGGTGTTTGAATAGGCTTTGGAATGTGTTTCTTTGCCTCCAAGTATCTTTTCCCAAATGTAATTGTTCTTTCCAACGACAGGGACACGGCCATGGCACACGCCCGTGTGAATCGTGGCCAGGCTATGTTTGGACTTTTAATGAGGCACAGTCATGTTTGTCGGGGTCCAGGCCGTGTTCTAGTAATTTAATGAGGCACGGCCGTGTGGCTTGAAGTCCAGGCCGTGTCAATTTCGTGAATTGGCCCATTTGGCTCGTTTTAAGCCCATTTTAAGTTCTTTTCATCCTTGGGTGCTTTCCTGAGTATAAGACATGAAAAGAAAGGATTAAGAGCACCTTTTTACATAAACTGAGGCTTAAATTATCCAAAAGTATGCTAAATGTGGGCCTAAAATATGTTACTTTTAAGGTTTATCAGAGATGCATAAATTGCATCTTGAATGGCCTGGTGAGAGTAGTACATCAGTGGGCTTTGGGTTAAAAGTCCAAGGTGATATTTAGGGTCCAAAGGGTGCTACTGTGGTCTTTAATGGTCAGGGCTCTAGGCTTGTTGGAGAAAAGGAAGGAGATTTTGAACCCAACCTTTTACATCACCAAGCTAGATGAGTATCCTTATCTCTTGATCAATCTTGTCATTGTGTTGTTTCTGTGGAGGAAAACACTCACCCTAATATTATGGGTAGTGAAGGGAAGGTTCCAGATGGAGCAAGTGAAGGATTCATGATGACTGCTGCCATTTCCCCGTCCAAGGAAAATAAAAATATTACTCAATAGAGAGAAGCTAAAAGAAGTTCAAGGGCAAGGGGTTAAATTTCGATTGGTGTCTCGTAAGGACATTCTAGTCAATGATGCAATGAGTGGTATTGTGGAAGGAATTGATTCTGAACCGAATCACATGGCAAATGAGTTAGGAAGTTCAATAGTACTTATGAGGAGTCGGCGGTCGATGTTGACTCAATTTTAGTCGATTGAGGTATGGGTATCTTTTTACTTACATTTGGTATCTTTCCTATGAATTGTAAGTTTTTTATTTGAAATTGTCAAGGTACGAGTCATATTTGATTTCATCGTACTTTTGCTGAATATGTCTGGGATTTTAGTCCATCATTGGTAGCGTTGCTTGGACCTTGACTGAGTGGTCGGTAAGCAGATTGTGTGATTTCAAAAATTGGGTTTCCATTTTTCGCACCGAATTGAAGCAAAAATTTTCGTTAGCAACATCTGGATTTTATGGAAGGACTCTATATCTATTGAACTTTTGTTCAACCATACACAATTTGTTCATCTAAAGATTTTATTTATAATTTTTTATTACCAATTTATTATGACAGTTTGCTATGGTAACCCAAACCCTAATAAATGAATTTTTTTTTGGGAGGGATTAACCTTTATTGCAGATAGAACTCTACCAGTTGTCGTCGTTGTCACAATCAAATTTAGACTCTCTGATTAAATGGGGTTAATTGGTGTTATGACGATAAAATCATTAAATCTATTTCCATCTTTTATTTTTATAAGTTGTATTTTGTTGAAGGAGATGTTGAGGGTCGATTCCCAGTTAGAGGGGTTTTCCCAAAGATTGGGCAGTATGAATTTGATCTTTTGAAGTCTCCGGTTACTAATGATGAGATTTGGAGGCTTTGTTCAATATGCCCCTTTGAAGGCACCTGGTTTTAACGGATTCCATACGCAATTCTATCAAACTCAATGGAGTGTTGTTGGTTCCTCGATTTGTTCCATGATTTGGGATTTTTTTAGGGAGGAGTATTGGATCTGTTTTTGGAATCAAACACTTATCGTCCTTATCCAAAAAATAGTATCTTTTGAGAATTTATATCATTATCGCCCCATTAACTAAGGTGATTGTGAATAGATTGAAGCCAACTATGTCAAAGATTGTGGCCTCTAACCAAGTCAGCTTTGTGTTGGGTCGTTATATTACTAACAACATTATTATTGCGTAAAAAGTCATTCACTCAATGAGAATTCACAAAAGTAAAAAAGGATGGATGGCGATCAAGGTTGATTTAGAAAAAACCTATGATCGTGTTCGATGAGACTTTATGCAAGATTCTCTGAATGATGTTGGAATACCAATTGAATTAATTTGTATTATTATGCACTATATATCTTCTTCTATGTAACTTCTGTGGAATGGCTCCTTCACTGAATTTTTTCAACCTACGCAAGGAATTCACCATCACCTTATATGCTTGCGATCTGTATGGAAAAATTGGGTTAACTGATTCATGGTGCAGTTCAAGATAAGTCTTGGAAGTCAGTGCAACTTTTTAGGGGAAGTCCAATGGTATCACACCTCTTTTTCATGGATGACCTTATACTTTTTTGTGAGGCAAATGTGGAGTAGGCTTATCTGGTTAGCTTAATTCTCGATAAGTTCAGTTACTTTTCTGAGCACCATATTAATTCTTAGAAGATAAAGGTTTACTTCTTTTCAAATGTGGACCATGAAGATGCGAATTTATTAAATCATCTTATGGGATTCCAAGTTGTCGAGGATCTTGGAACATATTTAGGGATGTCATTCTTACACAAAAGGGTTACACATATCACATTTCAATTTGTTGTAGATAAGGTTCACAGTAAACTTAATGCCTATGATGCAAAACTACTTTCCATGGTAGGGAGGGTGACATTAGCCAAAGCTGTCCTTTTAGCCATTCTAAATTATTTTAAATAGATTTGCATGATTCATGTAGGTGTGTGATGAAATTGATAAAATTGCTCGGTATTTCATTTGAGGTTCACATTAGTGGGATGGAACTTTGTTTGTGAACATGTGGAGAATGGAGGCATTGTATTAAGGCGATTATGTGATCAGAACAGGTCTTTTCTTTTTAAATTAGAGATTGGCATTTTCGCCAAAGATAATAAGCTATGGATCCAAGTCCTCAAAAGCAAATACCACCTTAAAGGTGGTTGCCCCTCCATTGGTAAAAGTAACTGCTTTTATGTTTGGCACTCACTTTTGAAGGTTTGAGAGTTGTTTCGAAGTAACATTAGCTGGGTGTTAGGTAATGGAAGAAGTGTGAGATTTTGGTTGCGTAATATAGGTCCTTTACTAAGCAAAACTAAAATAGAGAGGCCAGTGGTTTAAAAAATGTTTGGGTTTCAAATGGGTTTCAAATATAGTGGATAGCTATAAGAACTAGAGATGGGATTCGGCTTCCCATGTGTTGGATCAATCAATTATTTTACAATTATTTCACTCCTCGCACTGACTAACACTGTTGCAGTTGAAAAATGTGTGTATGAAAGGGGTCTAAGGCTGGAAAGTTAACTATTTCAGATGCATAAAAACACTTAATGGATGGTAGATTGGAACCAAAAGATACACTTTAGTCTATTTTATGAAAACTATCAATCCTCTAAAGAATCAAACAATTTTTATAGTTCTTATGGAAAGGCAAATTTCTCACCAACGTTGAAAGGTGTTGACTAAGAGTGTGATTCATGTGCTGAGAGATTGAACATTTAATCGTGCAGTTTGGACTAGGAGATTTCCTAGAAGCTTGCATGAAAGCTTTTCTTCTAATGTGTATTCTTGGTTGCTTAATTGTTTTGATAATGGTTCAATGACTTAGTGTAAAAGGGCTGAGTGGAAGACATTGTTTGTAGTCAATTTTTGGTGGCTCTAGAAGAAATATAATTCAAGGATTTTTCAAAAAGAGAACTATAACGCGGATGATACTGTTGATTGTTACTGAAGTTAGGCCTTGCCGATTTCTAAAAATTATGCCCTAGCATGATGTCAAAGTCGTAGTGATATGAGGATTGATCGATGGCAATTGCCGCCTCCAAATTGGGTTAAACTAAATTGTGATGGAGTTGTCGCTTTAAATAGCTCTCGAGCAGTAGTAGGAAGACTAATAGTTGGATATGGGTGGAGATTGGGAATTGCTTTAATACTTGAGGCAAAGCTGTGGGCAATCATTCATAGACTTTCAATTGCTTTGGATAAAGGATTTAATAAAGTTACAGTGGAGAGCGACAGCAATTTGGTTGTTCGAATCTAAATGATGACATGGTTGATAGTAGATTATTGGCGTTGGTTTAGATCATTAATGAACTAGCTATCAGGATTGGAAAGTATGAATGTCTCATATTATTCGAGAAGCGAATCGAGCTGTTGATTTTTGGCTAAATATAACTTTGACAACTTTGAATTGGATTTGCAACTTCATATGTTTGATAAACCTTTGCCTGGTGTTTGGTACCTTCTAAATTAGGATAGTTTGATCATAACAACTAGTTGATTGTTGAGTTTTGTTCTCTTCACTTCATAAAAAAAATCAAATAAACTTTGAAAACTATTCAAACCTAAGCCATATGAGTGAAAAATGCAAGCATTTAATGTTGGATCTAGTGCCCTAAATGTAGTATATTTGTTTGTATACTTGTATTTTTTTTGAACAAATTGATTTAATAAAATTATCCATGAATTATATCAATACCCTTAAAATTATCCATGAATTACATTAAATGGAAGCAAATATTAGCTTTTTGGTTATCTAATGTATAACAAATACTAAGAGATATTACGTGGTTGGATTGTAATATGGAAAAATAGCTTGTATTGGTAGGTGAACCTAAACATGTTCTTAGTTTAATCGAAAATGAGAAAAATGATTAAAAGACTCGTATGTCATGTATCAAGTCCAATTGGGAAGATGTTTTATCTTGAGCATCAGAGAAAATGACTCTTAGAAGACAAATATATAAATGTGACTGATTAGACTAACAATACATCAAACAGGACCTAAGTAGAATAGGTCCTTGCGATATTCATAGTGTGGCATATCTTAATCCTGAGTGCATGATGGGATATGTATACGTGAGTCATATGCTTTGTTGTAAGTAAAAACTTAAGTTCAAATAGATAAAGAATCGAAAGCTGATGTGTTGGGTATACGACTTCTGCAGTATGTAACACCATTCGCAATAGTGAAATTCATAACCCAAGAAATGGGTAAATGATATCCTCTCATTGGCATTATATGATAGATGAAAAGTAAACATGGCTACGGGCCATTTGTCTTTGTGATGAATGACTTAATTACTATTCAATAGTAATTGACTTTTCATAAAAGAAGATGTAGTGGTTACCATGATATAAAATATGATCATATTGAGAGTGATTTTATCCCAAAGAGATTAAAGATATCCTATAAAGGTAACAGAATTATGACAATGTTATTGGATGAGTACCGATCAAGTAGCTTTTGTAAAGATATTTAATTGGCGAGAACTCGGTCATGATACTATAATTGAATGACTTCGTGACTAAATGAGTTTATAATTAATATGCGATGTCACACCCCAAATTTGGCATATCCGAGAAGAAGGTGTGTAGACATGAATGTTACCTGTTTTGACGAACTTTGGTATTGTAGTTCGCCAATCTACAGACTTTTGGCGAACTAAAGTTGGTGTATAAGGTATTTGCTCGTACAAGTATCTAAGGACTTCATCTTGGGATATTCTTCAATTTAAGAAAGATTACGACAAATGAAGGTTATGCCTCAGAGTGTTGGCTGAACATGAAGCGCCTACTAAGTATTTAAGAAAGTTGTAAGGGATTAAAGTGTCTTTAAGACCACGCCATACGCGAGTCACCACCTAGGTATAATATGCCTAGTTGCTTGAAAATTGTACAGAGTAGGTTTGTAACGAGATTTGGTTAGGAGCCAACTGAATTGATTGGTCAACTAACATCGACACATAATTCTCTTTTATAACTCTTTTGGTTTTTGTAGGCCAATTAAGGGACAATTTCTATATGCATGTAACACTTGTCAAGATCTACTGAGGAGAATTGAGTATATTATATATGTGGTAAGAAGGGAACCTTGAGACAACATTTCTCCTTTTTGTTTTACATTCAGGTTCTTCTTCTTAAACCTAAGCATTATTTCCTTCTTTATTAAACTAGAAGCAAAGATTTTTAGGATAACCTATGGATATTTCAACCTCCTGGTAAGTCTGATAGCTCTGCATATTACTATTTTGAAAGAGTAATGATGTAAAGAAACATAAAATAATAGATTATAATTAAGAGGTTATGCATGGGGGTCTTTTGTAATTGAGATGTCAATAAACTATCTGTAAATGAGTTCTAAAATGAAGTTTCTAGTTCTTTTAAGCTATCGTTGCTGCTGGTTCAGGAAGGACGATTAGATTTAGAACTCTGAGCTATAGTGAAGGTGAGTTTCATGTAAGTTTTATTTTGACTCATATATGTTAAATTATAATGGGAATTAGTATGTTGATGTCATTTAAAATAACTGATGGGTGTTACTGTGTACGTGAAGTATTGTAAAGATTCTGTATGTGTAAGGATGATACGTGTGAGAGATATTGCTGGTAAGTATGCATGTAAAATTCCGATATAGGAGCGTATGAATTTGTCAGATGTGTGAAGAAATCTAGGTAAGTGAATTCTGAGTAAAACATCCATTTGTCATTCCTTTGGTAGTGCAGTTGTATTGCTAACCATATTGGTCGATCACGATAGGAGAACATGTGTAAGCCCATATGGTAGAGACCCATGGCATTATATGATAATAAAAATACTCATGGTGTAGCCTTCGGTAAAATGTAAACTGGACTGGTAGAACACGATATGAGGATGTGTAAGACCATGTGGCGAAGACCCATGACATTATATAACAATAAAAATACTCATAGTGAGGCCTCTAGTGAGATTTAGACTAGACTGACAAATCACGACATGAAAATATGTATAAGACCATGTGGAAGAAACCTCATGGCACCATTTGATATAATCTGACAGAACAATAAACATGTAATCCTCTCTAAAGCCTATATGGCATATACTGTGATATTTGTGTGACTTATTATGTAACATTCTTGAAGTGAAATCTAGTCAAACACTTCTATTTCGTGATCAAGGTAAGCTTTAAGACTTCCCTTCTAGCTGATGATTTGATAAAAAGCCGGTAAGTGTAAAAGTATCTCTGTTCTTGTTAGACTTAAGGCAAAAATTAATTATGACTTGAAGACATTTCTTGGAAGAGTTCTCTGAAAGGTAAATCTACCACTGTAGTCTGTCAATATAGGTAATTTGACGTATTCGAAATCATGAGCAGTCTAATAGATGTCAGATTTGAATTTGCTTATGATATGTAAGGAAGTAATATGAATTATTTGGTATTCGTCACATATGAGTAATTTACGTGTCAAGTATAGAGGTTATCTAGAGTCTATTTGTATCATGGTTGTTTGGGATTCCTTGGAATGATTTAAAATGTATCATCCATCAAAATAAGATGTGTTTTGAATGGTAATCTAATAATTGTCAATTTATTTTGAGAACTGGTATGAAGTTCATCTTAAAGATCTGCTAGTATGAGTATCCGCCAAGAGTAATATCTGTAAGTGCATCATTTTGGAATAAGTGTTCAATGACCATCTGAGTGAAAATTTGTAGAAGGTAAGTTTGTATAGGTATTGCTATGAGAAATGCAGCTACTTGTCATAAAGGAAATAAGATTCGTATTGAGTAGTGAATTCTGAAATATTCCTATGAGGTGATTTATGTATAAGATGATTAAGTATGGAAGTTGGCGTATAGCTTGCATCTGATATTGGAAAGGTATTTGTCGAAGACAGAAAGGAAATCCAAAATAATCAAAATAAGGATATCAACAATAATTGCTTCAAGGTGATTTGTGTATAAGACAATCAAGTTTGGTTATGTTGCAAATTCCACTTAAGAGTGGGTGCGCCTAGAGGGACCAAGCTAGAAATGCACCAGAGCAGCAATGCGAGTTGCAATGTTATGCATACAGAAGGCATTTTAAGGAATAGGCACTCATTACACTACGCTTTAAGAGTCTTTCCTTAGCAAAGTTTCTAAGTTGTAATGTCATATATTGATTTTAAAAGTTTGATGTATTCTTAGACATTTCCTTTAATTCTTTTATTCTGAAGACACTTAATAAAATAATAAGAAGTGTTATAGGAAAAGGGTTATACGCTGATTATTTTAAATTCTTGCTACGTGTTCAGGTGTTGTAACATGTGATATCACAACTCGGTGATTCGAGTTGGGTATAGGGTGTTACAGGCGAAAAGTTGGAACTTAATTACAAATCATTTGAGTCTTAGTTACATATGTTCAATCGATCCCTCTACTAGCTAGTTGGAACCAGAAACGAATTGCATGTAGAATCAAATGAAACAAAATTTGATATATATGATAAAGTTAGAGAAATATATTACATTCGAAAATGAATGTGATTTCTCACTAAGTATAAAAATGACTTGAGGATTAATTTAATTTTTTCGAATTTTTATTTAATAATTGAAGTTAGAAAATGAAATGAAATTAATTGGTTATTGTGAATATGTTGAATATGAAAATTAAATATATTTTCTCATAGATTCTTTTACAGTAAAGATGCTTTAATTTTAACGAAATTAGAATTGGGTTGAAAAAATTATTAATTGAAAAATAATTAATTTAAATTAATTTAATAAATAATATTTATTTTGGGAAATAAAAAAATATATTGAGTTGGATTAAATTATAAAGTGTCGAGTTAAAAGTCCAATAAGCACGTATAATTGGACCTTATATAGGAGAGGTCCAAAACCCCTCATAATGTGTATGAGGGGTTGCAGCCCTAGTATAATTAACTAAAGTTAGTCGCCTTTCTCTCCTAGTAGAATAAGAGGACTTGTTTTTCTATTAAATAAGTATTTTTTGTATTTTTATTAATTCAACCAAAATCCTTTAATGTCTCCATATAAATAAATGGAACTGGTAGAGATAAACACATATATTTCGAGATATTGTTATTTTGTCCGAAAATGTTCAGATTTTATCTTCTAAGTATAAATTCAATTTTCTAGGAAAAACAATTCTATCGATTTCTATAAAGAGTGATTTACTTTCCTACTGAAAATAATTAAATTATTCCTGACTTTGTGTTTGATTCGTGATTGTTCGAACCCACACTCAAAGCAATTTTCGATACGAGAATAGTGGAGAAGATCGTTCGGTTGAAAGTCAGGAATGTCTAGGATTAGTCTCACACAAAATACAAGCACTTTTTTGGAAAATTTTATTACTATAAATATCACAAAATAGTTCAGTTTTCAAATTTTTATTTTTCCGTTGTTATAGAAAATCGCTTTTAAACCAAAATTTTTCCAACATTTAAACCATCTGATCAAAGAAGCTAAGCTGTCAAGGAAAAACGCGTTTGATATAATGTGAAAAACGATCTAATTTGCTAATTTTTTTTAAAAAAAAATAGTGGCATTTACCATTAATTTTGCCTTTTATTTTAAATTCGATAATTATGATTTTATCGAAGGTGGTTCAAATTCTCAAAATTTCTTTTTTTTAGCTTTTATTTTCTTACTGTTTTGATATAACAAAATAAATTCTAAAATCTATTAATCAAATATATAAAATTTATTTTAATAACTCTAAAAATTAGTGTTCTTAAAATCAAAAAGAAATTTCTAAATGTCTTAGAAAATATACAAAAGAATTTTGGAGTGACGCCAAAGTCCTTTGAAAATGTTTTTAAGTGTTTTAAAGCAATTTTGAGACTATGTATTGGTACAAGCTTGAGATATATCAATACAACTAAGTTTGTAATCAAAATTGCACCGAAGGAGAGCATTATATTGATACAACCATGGCTGTATTGATACATCTAAGGACACCATGGATGTGTCGATACAACTCTTAATGTATAATAAATGTCCTTA
This sequence comes from Gossypium bickii, assembly GCA_025503065.1. NCBI lineage: Eukaryota > Viridiplantae > Streptophyta > Magnoliopsida > Malvales > Malvaceae > Gossypium > Gossypium bickii. The sequence goes on from CP106712.1 coordinate 24,739,926, forward strand.
GATGCTTCGATGTGTCCATGGTTGTATTGATACAATGCTCCCATTCTATGTAATTTTGGTTATTGACTTAGTTATATTGATAAGCTTGTACCGTAATATAACCTTAAAATTGCTTAAGAATACTTAGAAATATTTTTACAATAATTTTGAATATTTTTTCAAATCATTTAAAAACTTGTTTTTAAGTTTATAAACATTTCAAATTAATTTAGAAATTTTTAAAGGATTTTAAATTTATATTGTTTTCCATACCTATAATCAAACATTGTGCAATCCAAACTCGTTTTTCATTCACAAAAGGCATTGAATGAAAATTTAATTGACCATCTATGTAACAAGTTGGACATGATCAATATCTACATATATATATTTTTTTTATTTCTGAAGTTATTTATTGGAGCGAGCTCAATAATTAATTTTCTGCGTTTTTAGGTCCATTAGGGAGTATACGCTGGTTACGAGTTTTAAAGTTACTTCATACCTAGGGCAAGGAGCCCATTAAAGAGATAGACATTGACCACAAAGTTTAAAGCAGCTTCATACTCAAGGCTAAGGTCCAACCTTCAACCACTAGTTAATATACAAGAAACTCTTACTATCTTATCTAATTTCGTGGTTATCAATATCTATACATTAGGTTTAGGGAAAGTGTTAGTTGTATATAGTTGGCAAATTTGTAGGAATCAATTGGGATTAATTTTGTTTAGTTCTTTCGTAGATTATAACTCTTACCTCTGTCGAAACAACGTTCTCTTAATTTCCAAATCTTGGGTTCCAAATAAAAAGTAGAACTACAATTATTGTCTCCTCGGGAACATTTTTGTCCTTCGGATAGAAGACAAATTAACAACCAGATTATTACTAGCATGATAAAAGTATTATAAAGGTCCGTACATTAGGTGTTGGATTGTATTTTGCCCCTTCTACTAAAAAAATGGAGATATTAGTCCCTATACGTTAGATCAAAGAGCAAATTGGTCATTCTGTTAAAAAATTTATCCATTTCTACCGCTAAAAATTGATCCATGCACGTCAACATGAGGTACGCATAGCATGCCACGTGTTACTAACTAATTATTCAGTCAGCTACCTCAGTTTTTAACAGTACAAATAGATAAATTTTTTAATAGAAATGATCAATTTGCTCTTTGATAATATATAAGGATTAATTTATCTATTTTTTAATTAAAGGAGCAAAATGCAATCTTACTCCTGATGCCGTGCATGATACTTTTACCTTACTAGCTCCTACAACTAATATGCATCAAATGTCATATTATAAAAACATGTCAGCCAATGCAAAAAAGCACTGGAAAGCAGAAAGTTGTAGGATGGCTTGGTTCATACTCTTTGGCAACTGCATCCCTTTTAAAGAAAAATTGATAGCCAGAAATATACCTGAGTGAAGATAGCCTTGGCATTAGAGACACGCAAACGAGTCGCAATTTCTTTGGCCGCGAAACTGTCAGCTATGGACACCGCAACACATCCAGTTAATATAATTCCTAGATATATAACAACAGCACTCACTGTCATTGGCATGTCAATGGCAATTGCATCACCATTTGAGAATGTGGCATCCACTGCATTTGCAACCACCCTGTGGTTCATTTTTCAAAATCTATGCGTTCACATATATTAATGCAATATACAATCTGATTGCAAACTGTGACAGGATCATACATTACTTGTTCACGAAGTTCCTTTAATGTCATGCGATTCACATCCAAATCATCACGGCCTTCTCTCCACACAATGGCACAACTGTTATCCTCTTTTGTAGGGTGAGTAGAGGGCAATAAACAACATTCAGCTATATTCAAAACTGCACCAGGAAGCCATGCTCCACTAGGTTTCAGCTTGTTACTGTTTTCTAGAATGCAACTTGGGGATTTGTGGAATACAACTGAAAGCTCTTCAAGAACGATAGACCAGTAAGTCTGAAATCATTCAAAGACCCCCCTTAACTTTATATATTAGATGATCATTTACCTCACAATGTACAGAGGAAAAAAAATAAGTGCTTACCTCAGGATGCTGGACAGAAAATTTCTGAAAGAGGCTAAAACTTTCAATAGGGTCTTTGTATGAAGTCCCTAAAAGCTTTGGGCCATGAATCTCCATTATTCGTCCCAGGTTTGTAATTTTGGACTCATCTCTGAAAAAGAAAAGAATAGCTTAGTAGAAGATATACTAGATTCAACTCATTGAACTGACGGCAAATAATGTAGGAAATCGGAAACCTGTATTATCCGAACTTTTTGACATATCCCAACTTAAAATTGTGCCTTATAAAATATGAAAATTAAATCAAAATTAAATTTGATGTGTACAAATTAAAATTAATGTATCAAAGTTGATATTAATTTTGATATTTATCTCTCAAGTACCAATTCCTAAAATTGAAAAATATTTATATAATCCCTCAAATATACGAGTAAAACATAAATTCAGCATAGATGTTCTTCACTTGGAGAAGTATTAAATTTGAATAAATTCATAACGATTAGAGCCTGAAAGCTGACTCACACAACGGAAATAGCAAATGAGGAAAGAAGGAAGAGAGAATACAGGGAAGGAAACCAGTAAAGAGGAGGGCCATTGATGGAGACATCCCAGTTGGCATAGACAGAATAGTAGACCAACTGATGCAGGTGATGCGGGTGCCATGGCTTTAACACTCTCCTACTCACCACCTCTTTCCACACCCGTCTTGGGTCAGAGTCAGAGGCTTTGCTTTGTGCTATGGCTTGGTAAATGTGGGTGGCTTCCTCTATGCTTATGGTTGACTCGCCTGCTTTGTACAAATCTTCTAACCCCACTTCACCTAGCCTCTTCGCCATCTGCTCAACACTGAATTCCAAGTCTGAGTGTAGTATCCAATAATAGCCGCTAGTGGGAGTTAGGTGCAAGAAAAGACGGTGAGCCACCTAATCAACTTATCTTAAATGTGTGAAACTAATTGTATTAATTTTAATTCCCATCTACCTTTAAACTCATTTGTATTAATAAAAAACCAATGATTTAACGTTAAATTTTAACCAAAATTATTTGGTTGAAATATCTCTTCCGTCCTTGGTACTTTAACAAGATTTGAAATTTGGTGTTTATTCTTAAAAACTTACAATTAATTCATTTGGCTGTCCAAAAATATTAATAAATTTTGATGAAAACTATTAATATGTTTTTTAAATTTTTAAAAAAATTTATTTTTTTAATCTTTAAAGTATAGGGATTTCGTCTCAAATTATGTAAAAGTAAAGGGATAAAAATATATTTTAACAAAAAAATTACAATTTAATTCCAAACAAAATATTTAACTTGCAAATTTATAAAATTTATAAAATATTAATTTTGTTAAAAAATAAATTTTAAATTATTTAATTCTTTTAATAATATATAGATTAAACTAATGTATTAATTTGTATCGATGTATATAATAAAAAGATTTGTCAAGTAAGCAAAATGCAACCCTCCATCGCATCTTATGTATATATTAAGTATAATAATTTATTTGACCCTCCAATTTTACAAAAGAAAAAATAATTTTAGCTCTTTATTTAAGGTTTTTTGGATAGCACAGTGCAATAGTAATTACACTCTCTTCTAATTATAAAGAATTGTAATTCTTAAACGTGTTTGGGCGACCATGTGTAATTACCTCATAATTCTTTATGTCATGTTTGGTAGTACAAATTGTAATTACACATTTATATAATTTATATTTAAAAAAAATACTAATTACTATAAAAATGATTAGTATGATAAGAAATAATTTCTAAACAAGTAAAAAAATTAAAATCAAGCCATCATATGTATTATGTTAATCTAAAAAAATAGTTGATAATACGATTACTAATAAAAATAATAAGAAAAATACATATCATATACAATTTTACCTAATTGTTTTGGTGCATATTTGTAGAGTTATTTCATCTTTAATATTTAACATATGCTCTTTATCATTATTTATTGGCCCTTAACCATTCAATATTTAAATTTGAATTTGAATATGCATCATTAAAATCATTAAGATCTTATTCTTTCATGTACTATTCGGAGTATGGATTATCTCAATTTCACCTATGTTTCAAGTTATGAAATATGCAACATGCTAGTACGATCCAACTTTTTTTTTATGCTATACTAAGATGATATTGTTAATATGGAAAATATTTCTTTAAAAAAAATATTTTTTAATAAATATATTATAACACTTTTATAACATAAAATTTATAATAATTTTTAGCCATAAAATTTAGAATTTTTTTAGGATTTAAATAATATAATCTTTTGCTATAATTTTATAAAATACATAAAATATTTTTATAATATAAATTTTTAATATTTTTAATTTAAGAAATGTTTTTGTCATAACTATCTTAAACACTTATACATGTTCATGTTTATAATATAATTTTTATAACCTGTATAAAAAATATTTTTTTAAATTGAATTTGAGTGTAATTGCATGTGCAATTACTCTAATTCTCACCCTCCCATTGAATTGAAAAATGTAATTGAGTGCTCCAATTATACCCAATTCGATGAGAACCACCAATTATAATGGTTAACTTGCGTTGTTTGTTAAATCACCCAAAATGGATGAAAAACTAAAATATGTTAACTTTGCTAACATGACATACACGTGCATGTCATGTTAGCAATTAATTACTTTTTTAAATATATAAAAATTATAAAAAAGTATAAAAATTATTTAATTTTTAAAAAAATTAAAAAACTATTTAAATTTTTTTAATATTTAAAAATTAATTAATTTCTCCACGTGGATGTCACGCTAGCAAAGTTAACTAACGTTAACTTTTTCATCTATTTTGGGGTGATTTGACAACAAGTTCAAAGGCCAAAAAATGAAAAATTAAATGAAAGCTAAAATGACATTTTTTGTAAAGTTGGAGGATCAAATAAGTCATTATATATATATTAAGGCTAGAACCAAAACATATGGGGAAAAAAATATGAAAATTTCCCTAATATCTTATACGATGGTTTGATATTCGTTTGATTGAGTTAGTATCGTTCATTAATCAGGTTTCAATTTAGTTGCAAAACTATCAAAAGTACATTTTTTTATAAAGCAACAAATATTATATTGGAGGTATTTATATATTTTTATATTTTGATAAATCTAAAAAAAATTACATGCAAATTATAAGAATAATGGTATTTGGACCCAAAGTTTCAGATATAACATAATTATACTACACAAATATAAAATGAGAAAAAAATTAAAAACATAACATAAATATATGATTTTGTCTGCCTAGACCCAAAGGCCCACTCGAAAAGTGAGAGGATATGGACAAAAATATTGTAACACCCCAAAATTTGAATGTTTAATTGTAAAATTCTATAGTAATTAAGTCTTTGTATCTATGGTTATGTGTTCTGTTTATGTGTTTGAAGTTAGGAGTTTGAGTCATGTCTTAAGAAAGTTTTTGTTATTTTATTCTAAACTAACCTTTATCCTTGACTTGTTGGCTTCAGTTCAATTCTGTGTAAATCTATATTAAGAATAAGTTTGTTGGTTTAATGGTTAAGTATATGTCCCCTTATTGGTCTTATGTTTAAGTCGCGATGTATGTGGTATGGAAATATTTTTGTTAATTGTCAGAATTATTATTGGTAGTTTTAAAATAGGAATTAAACATTCTTCTTTCCTTTCTCTTTTCATTTTCTTTCATTTTCCTTTTTTTTCTTTTTTTTTCGTTTTTATTATTCTTCTCTTCTTTTCTTTTTCCTCTTCGTTGTTGACTTAGATTCGTACTTTTTATTTGCTACTATTATCGAATAAGTTCTTTTCCGTTAATTTTGTAAGTTCTATTGTTCAATTTCTGAAATCGTTGTTGATTGTTGCACTGTGGCAAAAAAATTGACTTCTTACTTAAACTGTTTGAATCATTTGTTTATAAGTTCGATTGTTGTTCTTTAGGAGAGGGTTTCGATGATAATGATCCCTCTAATGTCCTAGATTCGTGATTGCGATGGTGTGGAGGTAATTACTACGTGATTCAGGATTTTCTTGTGTCGAAACGATTCGACAGAGTTGGTTGTGTGATAATCTTAGTGTTGTTTCAAATTATTGCTTAATTGGTTATGAGTTGTTCATTTTAGGTCTCAGGAATCTTCTACATTGTTCCGGCTTCAAAACTTCTTTAGGTGTGCACTGAAAACTCTAATTTTCACGAATTTCAGATGCTGAAAAACATGGCTGTCGACGCCACACGGCTGTGTCACTCACTGTTCACCAAGTAAGAGCCACATGGGTAAGGGACACGGGTGTGTGTTCAAACCATATGCGGCCTTGATGGTGCAGGGTTCATACGGGCCAAGGACAAAGGCGTGTGTCTTGGCCATGTAGCTTACTATTTACAAAATAAAGATCACACGGGTAGAATATATAGCCGTGTGGAGCTGCATAGGCCAGTTACCAAGGCTGTGTGAGACCACACGGGCGTGTGGGTCAGTTTACGAAATTTTTCCATATCCTGAGCATCGCTCGAACAGAATACAAGCCTTCTGTGTAACACCCCAAACCCGGCCTAGAAGTTAGGCCCGAATCTGGTGTGTCACATTGAAGTATTTTTTGAAAACCAAGTTTTCGTTGAAAACCCTTCTTAATATTTAAAAACTTCTTCCATTTAAACTTGTGTAAAGCCTCAGCTTGTGTTCGTTTATTTTCAAAACGGGGTTCATTGAAAAAGGTTGTTCACTTTTAAAACGTTATTGATTTCCATCAAAGTCTCTTTCAACTGCGGAAGCTTTTTAAAAATGTTACGGAAACGTGATAACCAAAAACAGTTGTTGTAACGTAGTGTTTTGAAAACAGAAATCATTTTGGAAAAAAAAACCCGCGATTTACTTCTAACAGATATAAATTAAAATAAAACCAAACCTAAAATTTAAAATCCGAAAACTTTAAAAGGCCTTATTACAAACCAAACCAAAATAAAGTACTTATGAATAACTTAATAGAAAAACAAAAGCAGTTGTGTGGCCATCTCCGAGTCCCTCGCAACTCTGAACCGTCTAAGGCTGAGGATTACCTGCATAGTTAAAAACGGGGTGAGTTTACAAAAACTCAGTATGTAATCCCCTAATATAAAAATAGTCGATCGAGATAAACGAGAATACGAATGCGGTGGGCTTGAACCCTATTCACCACAATCTGATTTCAGGTGGCCCTAAGCCCATTGTCATATCGTTTGGATCCCGGCCCATAACAGAGCCATTTGGGCCTAGCCCATATCAGTATCGGATCTCATAAACAGAAATGCAATAGTGTAAGAATGCACCCCGCCCCAATCCAGCCAGCACACCACCCGTACCAACCAACACACCATGTGGGGATAAAATCGACTCACCCAGCCAGCAAGCTAATGTTAGCACCGATTACGGCACTAACCAATATCGCAGCAGAGCTGCTAGAATATAAGCGGCTTAAAGCCGTTGGTAGGTCCACAGTCATCTTGGGCGACCCGTACGACCCTAACAATCAAATCGGTGGGTCCACAGTTGTCTCGGGTGACTCTGCGACCCTAACAGATCAATCATTTCCTCTAATTCCAAAATCTCAATCCCATGCAGTATGTCATGTATGCAAAGCACATATATATAAATCACATGGCATACTCTAGAAAGACAGGCAAATTATAGCTCAAGTCAGTCAAAACATAGCATAAAAAAATCATTTACCCATGAGGGAAAAGCAGTTATTTTACCCTATAAAGGTATTTCGGTAATACTACCCTTTAGGGGTATTTCGGTAATTTCATAAATTGGGGGTATTTTGGTAATTTTCGCAAATCGAGGGTATTTTGATAACATTGCAAATCGAGGGTATTTTGGTAATTTTGGCAAATCAGGGTCTCAGCGGCCCAGCAGAAGGTCCACCGTCGCCTCGAGCGACTTAAGTAACCTAAGCAGTCACAACAGTGTAAAGGAGCCTAAGGCCCATTACTCGGTCCAAATGGTCCCACACGCTCGTGTGGCCCAATTAGCCTAGGAATAGCCTCGGTTATACGAACAGCATAGTTCAAACCAATAGAAACCATATAACATGCATTTTATCCGTGTAGAGCCCACCAGCCCAGTGGGCCCACACGGCCCATTGCCCAAAAATGACCCTGGCCATGTGGACTACACGGCTCCGTCTAACATTTACCACAATATGCACATTTAATCTGTGTGAGGCCCACAGGCCTATTGGGCCAACACGGCCCATTTTGGCCCCAACGTGGCCCAAAACAATCTAGGCCAATGAGAGCACTCATGGTGGCTTTTACTATCGCGTTGGATTCTCCACACATGTGTTCGCGAGCTCGTGTAGCAACCGATGTCGCACTTTCAGCTTTTCGGCATTCCTGCATTCCGACATTCCGGTATTTGCTGATCTATAATTTGGGTGGTGTGTGTACACACCTGTAACGAAGCGTACTACGAATCCTTAGCACCGCACCTCAATCGAACTAGCTTTGCTAAGTCCTCCCCAACTGTTAGCGACTTTTAAACCTCTTGTCAGATTCTGCATTCACTAAACCTTATTAAAAGATATTATAACCATATAGTTTTGACAGTTAACAGAGCCATCAGCAATATTCAGCCTCTAACTAAAAGAAGGCAAGAACACTTACTTTAGTCAAGAACCAAAAGTAGTATGTCAATTGCTTCACGTCACTTGCCCCTCTATCAAACCTCGAGCAACCCTAGGTACCAACCACCATCAGTCTAAGAGAAAAGAGGGGAGATTCGGCAGAAAGGAAAGGAATAATACCAGTAAAGAAAACTAAATAAAAGAATCATTATTACATACTCTCAATCTCGACAAATAGAGAAGAAAACTGTAACTTTATGGAAGGAGAAAGAAATGAGAATAGATTCGGCAATAGTTGATAACGAGAGAGTAGATGTATTCGGCTTATACACACCTATGAACAAATGATAACAGTGTTACACAAAAGGGAAATTTGGCTAAAGAGAAATAAATGGGGAAAACAATAAAGAAAAGATGTAGAAGAAGAGAAGAGATGCAATCGGCCAAGGGAAAAATAGGCAGAAAAGGTACAAAAAGATGCCTAAATGGTAACACAGAAATGGCTAAGAAGAAAGTAGAGTGAAACAGAGCAAAAAGAATGCACAAGAGGTCACCTCTAGTGCAGTTTCGGCAGCATCCCGAAAAAGAGCTCAGTTTGGTAACTAGACTGATCAAAAGAAAAGAGAAAACAAAACTCCATAAAGTCGAAATATGCACCAAAATCCCCCTTTGGTCGAATTTCTTGAGTGCTACACTCAAATTTCGGCTCCAACCTCCTCTAATTCGAATTCCTCATTTTTCTCCTCCAAATCTTCTCCACCAACCCCTCTACCAAATTTTATCCTTGATTTACTCCAACTCCCCATTCAAATTCAATTCAAATTCTTATGACCAATTCAACCACAGAGTTCCAGTCTAGTTCGAACACCTCCCGAGCTCAAACAGCAAAATAAACATATAATTGCACACGTCATGCCTCGAACCTCAGACTCCTTGCCACACATGTAGGGCCACCTTGACACTAAATCACCCACTCTCTTTGTGTCACATTTTACCTTTAATAAATTAAAAGGTCTAAAGGCCAAAGTCTAGGTTCCTTTAAAAGAAAAACCAAAATAAATTGCAAGAGTCATGACTTGAACCTAAGCTCCCTTACACCCTTAATAACGCCACAACCACTAGACCACATGCTTCCTTATGTCATGATTTCCCTAAAAATATTCTTAAAGCCTACTTACTTACATCTAGGGTTTTATTCACCTAAAACCAAAATTTTTGCTAAAGCCCAGGTTTGAACACAGGACTTCTCAGACACTTCTAAATCACTTAACCATCAAAGCAAGTAATCAATTGTGATAATTCTTGCACACATAAACATTTATGTGTAGTCTCCTAGCGGCTTCCACGCACAAGGCCCAATCCTACTAGGCCCAAATTCAGGGCGTTACAACTCTACCCCTTAAAAAAATTTCGTCCCCGAAATTTTCGACTATCAGAATAGTCGCACACCCTAACCTACCACACTACGCTCTCCCTACGCACTCTGATCCTAATATACAAGTACGCACCACACCATCTATCCATCGGGTGGATAGATATCACACGCATATCATTTCCAAAATACACACAGAATAAATACAAGCTCTAACTTTAAGTGTAGCAATACAGTCTACTATCTATCTACTACTTTTTAACGAAAACAAACAATAGTTTCATAAACTTACGGATTCGGCGCCGAGGACTCGGTGTGTCACACTTTCTAGAAACATACCTCAAAACACTTCACATATTTGAAACCAACCTCTTGTAATACAAAATTTTGAAAATACATTCCACAGCCGAGTTTTGCAACTTGACTTTGATACCACTAAATGTAACACCCCAAACCCGACCTAAAAGTTAGGCCCGAATCTGGTGTGTCATATTGAAATATTTTTTCGAAAACCAAGTTTTCATTGAAAACCATTCTTGATATTTAAAAATTTCTTCCATTTAAACTTGTGTAAAGCATCAGCTTGTGTTCGTTTATTTTCAAAATGGGGTTCATTGAAAAAGGTTGTTTACTTTTAAAACGTTATTGATTTCCATCAAAGTCTCCTTCAACTGCGGAAGCTTTTTAAAAATGTTGCAGAAACGTGATAACAAAAAACAGTTGTTGTAACGTATTGTTTTGAAAACAGTAATTATTTTGGGAAAAATTCTAACAGATATAAATTAAAATAAAACCAAACCTAAAATTTAAAATCTGAAAACTTAAAAAGGCCTTATTACAAACCAAACCAAAATAAAGTACTTATGAATAACTTAATAGAAAACCAAAAGCAGTTGTGTGGCCATCTTCGAGTCCCTCGCAGCTTCGATCCGTCTAAGGCTGGGGATTACCTGCACAGGTAAAAACGGGGTGAGTTTACGAAAACTCAGTGTGTAATCCCTTAATATAAAAACAGTCAGTCAGATAACCAGAATACAGAAGCAGACTGGGCTTGAGCCCTATTCAGTCACAATACAGTTTTAGTGGCCCTAAGCCCATTGTCATATCGTTTGGGTCCCGGCCCATAATAGAGTCATTTGGGCCTAGCCCATATCAGTATCAGATCTCATAAACAGAAATGCAATAGTGTAAGAATGCACCTCGCCCCAATCCAACCAGCACACCATCCGTACCAACCAACACACCATGTGGGGATAAAATTGACCCACCCAGCCAGCACAACAATGTTAGCACCGGTTGCGGCACTAACCAATATCGCAGCAGAGCTACTAGAATATAAGTGGCTTAAAGCCGTTGGTAGGTCCACAGTCATCTCGGGAGACCCGTGCGACCCTAACAGATCAATCACTTTCTCCAATTCCAAAATTCCAATCTCATGCAGTATGTCATATATGCAAAGCACATACATATGAATCACATGGCATACTCTAGAAAGACAGGCAAATCATAGCTAAGGTCAGTCAAAACATAGCATAAAACAACCATTTACCCATAGGGGGAAAATAGTCATTTTACCCTATAAGGGTATTTCGGTAATCTTACCCTTCAAGGGTATTTCGGTAATTTCAAAAATTGAGAGTGTTTTAATAATTCTCGCAAATCGGGGGTATTTTGATAATATTGGCAAACTGGGGTCTCATCGACCCAACAGAAGGTCCACCGTCGCCTCGAGCGACTTAAGTAACCTAAACAGTCACAACGGTGTAAATGGGCCTAAGGCCCATTACTCAGTCCAAGTGGGTCCACACGCTCGTGTGGCCCAATTAGCCTAGAAATGCCTCGGCCATACGAACAGCACAGTTCAAACCAATAGAAACCATATAACATGCATTTTATCCGTGTAGGACCCACCAACCCAGTGGGCTCACACAGTCCATTGCCCAAAAACGACCCTAGCTATGTGGACAACACGACTCCATCTAACATTTACCACAATATGCACATTTAATCCGTGTGGAGCCCACAGGCCTATTGGGCCCACACGGCCCATTTTGGCCCTAACGCGGCCCAAAACTATCTAAGCCATGAGAGCGCTCATGGTGGCCTCTATTATCGCGTTGGATTCTCCACACGTGTGTTCGCACGCTCGTGTAGAACCGATGTCGTACTTTCAGCTTTTCGGCATTCTGGCATTCCGGCATTCCGGCATTTACTGATCTATAATTTGGGTGGTATGTGTACACCTGTTAAGAAGCGCACTACGAATCCCTAGTACCGCACCTCAATCGAACTAGCTTCGCTAAGTCCTCCCCAACTGTTAGCGACTTTTAAACCTCTTGTCGGATTCTGCGTTAACTAAACCTTATTAAAAGAGATTATAACCATATAGTTAAAACCACACTTGACAGTTAACAGAGCCATCAGGAATATTCGGCCTCTAACCAAAACAAGGCAAGAACACTTACTTTGGTCAAGAACCAAAAGTAGTATGTCGATTGTTTCACTTCACTTGCCCCTCTATCAAACCTCGAGCAACCCTAGGTACCAACCACCATTAGACTAAGAGAAAAGAGGGGAGATTCGGTAGAAAGGAAAGGAATAATACAAGTAATGAAAACTAAATAAAAGAATCACTATTATTTACTCTCGATCTCAGCAAACAGAGAAGAAAACCACAACTTTATCGAAGGAGAATGAAATGAGAACAGATTCGGCAATAGTTGATAGCGAGAGAGTAGATGTATTCGGCTTTTACACACTTATGAACAAATGATAACAATGTTACACAAAAGGGAAATTCGGCTCAAGAGAAATAAATGGGTAAAATAAGAAAGAAAAGATGCAGAAGCAGAGAAGAGATCCAATCGGCGAAGGGAAAAATAGGCAGAAAAGGTACAAAAAGATGCGTAAATGGTAACACAAAAACGGATGAGAAGAAAGTAGAGTGAAACAGAGCAAAAAGAATGCACGAGAGGTCACCTCTAGTGCAATTTCGGCAGCATCCCGAAAAAGAGTTCGGTTTGGTAACTAGACTGATCAAAAGAAAAAAGAAAACAAAACTCCACAAAGTCGAAATATACACCAAAATCCCCCTTTGGCCGAATTTCTTGAATGCTACACTCAAATTTCGGCTCCAACATCCTCCAATTCAAATTCCTCATTTTTCTCCTCCAAATCTTCTCCACCGACCCCTCCACCAAATTTTCTCCTTGATTTACTCCAACTCTCCATTCAAATTCAATGCAAATTCTTATGACCAATTCAACCACAAAGTTCCAGTCTAGTTCCAACACCTCCCCAGCTCAAGCAGCAAAATAAACATTCAATTGCGCACGCCATGCCTCGAACCTCAGACTCCTTGCCACACATGTAGCACCATATTGCCACTAGATCACCCATTTTCTTTGTGTCACATTTTACCTTCAATAAATTAAAGGGTCTAAAGGCCAAAGTCCAAGTTCCTTTAAAAGAAAAACCAAAAAAATTGCAAGAGCCAAGACTTGAACCCAGGCTCCCTTGGACCTTTAATGACGCAACAACCACTAGACCACATGCTTCCTTGTTTCATGATTTCCTCAACAATATTCTTAAAGCCTACTTACTTACATCCAGGGTTTTATTCACCTAAAACCAAAATTTTTGCTAAAGCCCAGGTTTGAACCCTGGGTTTCTCAGACACTTCCAAACTCTCCTAAATCACTTAACCATCAAAGCAAATAATCAATTGTGATAATTCTTGCACATATAAATTTTTATGTATAGCCTCCTAGTGGCTCCCACGCACAAGGCCCAATCCTACTAGGCCCAAATTCAGGGCGTTACATGCTGTGAGACTGTTTGAACTTAATTAAATTGTATAAACTGATATTCTGTTATCTGAAACCTAAGTACTAATTATCAGTGTGTATTATGTCTGATTAATGTTAATGAAATTAATTTACTGTATTCAAGTATGAACGATATTTGAGTATTTGCATAAAACTTTATATTAACTGTCATGTAAAGTCTGCATATGCATCGGGTGAATTAAATCAGGAGGAAGTCTTCTGTTCTGAAATAGTGGATAACTCATTGGTATCTGTGTTCTGATCTAGCAGCCAGACTTCATTCTTTGAAACGTTTCAGACAGACACTGTGTGGTGTGTAGGGTTGGAAGGGTAATAAATACCCTATTTGGTGTGTTGGGTTGGTCAGAGATGGTGTGTAGCGACTGGTATTAAGTAATTGCATCTATTTTGTTCTGTTCTACAACTAACTACAGTATGAATTGTTATATGTTTGTATGATTCTGATTTTTGCAATCGAATGAACTGTTTCCTGATTCTAAATCAACATTTGCACTTGGATATCTTAGTTTTACTGATACCCTATTGAATATGTAAATAGTTTGTTCCTTTCTGATATATTAATTCAATTATTGTTGAATAGATTTTAGGTAAATCATAGGTTTGAATGGGTCTGCGGATGGAGAGCTCGGTTATGCGTTTTACATCGTTTAGTATTATTAATAATGTTAATTGTTTCGTTGTTTCAGTTAGTTGGATGATAATCATGAAGTATTGATTTATCTTTATTAAAACTTTATATGACTTTAACAAAGTTTGAATATAACTTGTAGAGTGTGTTTTGATTGTCATTCATTGTAACTCTCCAGGCTTGGCCTTGTTGTCTAGGTCGGTTATGGGGTATTACAAATATAGGCCTAAAAAATAGATTTGGACAAAAAAGTAAGGCTCATTTTCTAAACGGGCCGAATTTTGGGTAAGATTTTTTGGCTCGGGCCTGACCCAACCAAAATTTGGCTAAAAAAATTTTCCCCATTGCTGTTTACTGCTATTTTGCTATTATATTGCTACAATTTTGTTGTTATTGTTTGAATATTGTATAATTCTTGTTTTATTATTAATTATACTACTATTTTAGAGACATTTGTTTGCTAATTTGTAACTATCTTAGTATTATTTAATTATAATTTTTTATTGTATTTTCAATTTGTTGGGAAACATATATTTTAATGTTTTTAGTGTATTTGATGTCTTATATTTTTAAAATTTGTTTTTATAAAAAAATTTAATATAGATGGATCTAGCTAGGCTCGAGTTCAGCAGTTTTTATCTAGACCGAACTTAGACAAAATTTTAAGCTTTTTTCCAAGCTAGATTAGGCCCGAGCCTAGAAAATGAACCTAAAATTTTGCATCAATTCAACCTAAACCCAACCCATTATCAAGTTTAAAATTATGTCTCATTCTTTTGCATTTCAACTCAAGATATTTAGAATTATTGCTTTAAATTATAGGAGAATCTCTTCAATTTACATAAGCTGCTCATTGGTGATTGCTTTCTTCGCGAGAAAGGAAAAAGAAAAGAACGTGAGAGAAAAAAAATTGCTCAAACGTTTAAAAAAGTATAGTTACTAATGGTATAATTTGACTTAAATTTTTGTTTGAAATAATGATATAACATATCACGCTAGCTTACCGTTACATTGTTAGTTGCAATTAACAAATTAGTAATCAAAATGTAACAAATCAATAAAGTTAGTGACCATATTGTAAGGTTTTAAAGTTCAGTGACCATAATGCAACTTAAATAAAATATAACTAAATTAGTAGTTTACCCACTAACAAATCCAAGTTTCTCATTTCCTGTCCCAAAAATGCAATGCTAAAATGGCTACTACCACTTCAAGGTCATTACAATGCAATGCAATGCAAATGTAATAAAATACCACAAGGCAACTGATAAGTAAAACCGATGAACTAGCTTAAAAATGGAATCAAAAGCGGTAAGGATGAACATGCGAACACCGCCCCGTAAGAAATAACCATCGGTCATCATTGAACTTAAGTGGATTTCATTACATTCTCTATCACACTAAATCTTGCCTATCAAATGGGATGATTCATCGCAGTTTGAGTCCACCACCTAGGTGTAAATCGAGTGTCATAGCAAGACTACAAGAAGACAAGTTGCTGAGATTAGAAATTGAATCTTGGACAGCGGAAGCTTTGTACTCCCTCCGGGACTTATTGGACCAAGTGCTGTAGGAGGCAAAGACTCTCTACCCGTGCTCGAATTAGAACTGTTTAAAATGGAAAAAAACAATGTCATGATTCTAAGCAAAACACTGTTACTACGAATCACATACAGTAAAGGATTTGAAACCCCACCTTCCAGTAAATATGCAGGATCCGTAACCTGCACAAGTTATCCACCAATGCAGTAATTAGCCATTCAAAATGATTAAGCTGGATATTAATCTAAAAAGTCGAAAATAAGGGAAGAATACATAACAATTACATAATAAGATAGCAATGGAATGCAATATGAGGGCTTATAGAAAAGAATTTGAGCATATTTTCACATAAATAACACTTGGAAGGAAACAATCTTGATCTATGTTACTCAGGCTTGGTGTCAGCAGGATATGTGTCCAAGTGGGTGTATTCAATTTTTTCCATGTATTTGGAGGGTTCTTGGAGAATCATATCCCAATATCCATGTTCGAAAACATGTAGGAAACTAGTATTTTTAAAAAAATGAAAAGTCAAAGCAATATAGATCTTTCATAGGGGAAAAAAACCTCAAAAGACACTCAGGCACACAGAAAACATGTAATAACTATTCATAGATGCATGCATACACTTCTAACTATGATTTCCCCTACAATGTAATATGGTTATCAAACCAAAACATACTTCAAAAAAAAAAAAAAAAAAAAAAATCCAAGGCACAGGCAATGTACATCCATGGATCCAAAATTAGTCTTGAGAATACTGTTAACATACCAATTGCAACAATAGCTAATGGCTGATGCCCACAGGCGTCAGCTTAGTTGGTAGAAAGTTAATGCCCTGATTAGATCTAAAGTATCCTAAATTTTTTCAATCAAGAATGTAAAGTATTATGTTTTTGGAATGTTCGTATTACTATCCATGTTCGGGGTTTGTAGCAGCACCTCCCAACAATATCATCTCCAAAGTTTGAACCCACATTCTTTTTTTGGGAGTGTAATGTGACTTACCACTGCACCCAACACTTTGTTGGTATGCAAAGTATTATTTTGATCAACTTTAGAATCTTGCTAATCTATATTTGTCTAATGAAGAAAAGATAATACAATGTAATGATAAGTGACAACTCAACAAAAATGCCATGTCGACAATGACAGTATATACATTTTTAACAAATTGTAGTGGTCGTGCATATCAGCAATTATTAAATTCCCTAACAGTTTCCCTTTATTATAAAATCAAGAAAGCTAAAACCTCAAACTGGTCAACACCTAAAGATAAAATGATTAAGAAAAAGGGGAGGGGGGCAAGCTAGGTGGTAAAGCAACCAAAATAAATTAAACAAATAAAACAAGTGGTGTTATATTCAAGTCAGACTTCACTAGCTATTGCAATTGGTTTTAGGTCGAATGACAAAATAAACAATTGGTTTTATTAAAGAACCATCAACTATTTAAAGAAAACCTGGAGTTTGAAACAGCAGCATATAAGCATGCTAGCAAAATTTTCTCACTAGATTGAAAGTTAAAGTTCTACTTAAGCATTTTAACAGATAAATATTGCAGTTAAAAATAAGAGCATAATGAAGAGAAAACTTGTGCGAACTTACTTGGGTCGATCATAGTAGTTGTGGCTGTACCATCAAAATCACATGTCCCACCAACAGTATGCATTTTTTGATAATAATCATTGTAAGCATAAGATGCGTGGTTCTTGATGTTATTCGGGAGATAGCATGGCTGCCCTGATTGTATAGCACTGCAATTGGCCTGGCCTTGCCCACATGCCCAGTTAAGCCCATCTCGCAACTTATCTTCACTAGCATCATCTTTTGCCACACAGAAAACTGCAGTAGAACTTCCAGTGATCTGACTAGGACCACCTAAACTCAGCGGGAAAACGGCAGTGCCGTTTGTGAAAAGTAACCCCCAGTTTTTCTCAGAGATAGGGCCCGGTCTCTTGTCTTCATTAAACAATTCATAAATGTATGTCTTGATGGGAATAGTTGGTTGACTAGGTGGACCTGAATTATTGGAAACTCGCTGGATCAATTTATTAATGAAGGTCTCAGCATTTTCCACGGTAGCATCAGGTTCATTGGATCCACCTTGCCAAGGCCATCCAGTTTCTGTGACAACGATAGGGATCACAGAAAAATTGAGAGCATCCATAGAATAATAGGTTGCATCAACCATTGCATCAAACATGCTGTTATAGTGGAACAAAGTGTTTGGATCAACAATTTGTTTGACAGAGGGAAGAGGTTTGAAAAGAGCATAATCAATTGGAAAAATGCCATTTCCATTAGTGTAACCATAATACGGATAGGCATTTAACATGTAATAGGAGTTAGTGTTCTTCAAAAACTGAAGAAGCTGGTATATTGTAGAGTTCCAAGAGGAATTAAAGGTAGCAGTAGACGGGGGAAAAGGCTTGGGGATGATGTCCATGGACTGCGGGGTTGAAACTTTAACCTGAAAATTGAGATCAGCAGCTACAAGAGCCTTGTGCAGGTTATTCATAGCTGTAGCTAAAACTGGGGCAACATGAGGGACTGAGGTAAGAACCTCACTGCCAACAGCAATGGCTGTAATGTTGGTGGAAGGCATGTAAGCGGCAACATTTTTGTTGATCCATGCTGCAGCTGCTGAGGCGGATTCTCCAATTCCTAGGACTTCCTCATTTGTCACTCCAACTGTTACTTCAATCCCACTTCCAGCAAGGGCTTTCAGCATGTGAGGGTCAGCATCATAAAGTCGTATATGAGTAATTTGATGGGCTTTGACAATAGCAACCACATCTGAAGCTGGCGGCATGCTGGAAACATCAGTACCTATGTTTACCCCAACAAATGCACCTATATAATCAAGAATCTAGTCAGTAAGAATCTACAAGAAACACTATTACATGACCTTTTAATGTAGATTACTCATTTGCTTTTGCTTCAATCTATTCTTGAAAAGTAGTAAATAAAGGAACCATTGGTTGATTACTTTTACAATGTTCAATGAACTACCTACCCTAGCTATAAAAGCCTCAATATTTCACCATCATTCTCCATAATTCTGAAAAAAGCAAGCACCTAGTAATGCATAACACAAGAAAAGCTCAAAACAAGTTGAGGCCAAAAAAAGGACCTTTGATCTCAATGGTCCCTAGATCTTTGACAACATGTCTGATAGGTACCTTTTAAATACTAGGAAAATAAAATTGAATCTTAAACCAATTTGAAGTACTTATTACCAGGAACTTTACAACTAGCATGGTTTCAATTTTTCAAAGACGTTCAACAGCAGTATTTGAGCCATTAGAAGTACAAACAGCTATTACTATTAGAATAAGTAAAATCGAAACACAATCTCATTAACTAGAAATATCAATTATAATGATTATCATTTTTTACAAATGATGCCTCAAACTGTACAGATTTAACATCTCATATAGAAACTGACCAAAAAAAGAAACCCTCAACAAATTTGCTAAATTACCTAGCACATTGGAGAGCATGCTTAGAACCAGGAGCATGCTTCCAATACATCTTTCAAGAATCATTTGTCTGTTAAAAAACTTCAATCTAAATAGCCAGGCTCGCACTGTTTGTTCTCAGCAGCGCTTAAATGCCACCTATTCTGCAACCAAAAGCAGAATCAGATAGTTTAATTCAGATAAAAGTTGAAACGTACTAACCAGGTAGATGACACCAAATTCAACTGCACAAGGCTAACGTTACATATAACCATTCAAGGCACATTACAAAGAATCTTCATTCATGTATTACAGGACAGTAAAAGCAGATGTGGACCTATTTTGGCTCCTTACAAATAAATGGTTAAACTACCAGCACGTCCCTGTACTATAGGCTGAAAAGCAAATTGATCTCTTCACTATAAAAGTGAGTAATTTCATCCTTGTGCATTTATTTTTGAAGCAAAAGGCTAAACTTGTAAACATGAAAATGATAAAAGTGCTCATTTTTTGTTCAGATCACTTTAAAACACGAGAAATCAACAAAAAATGGTAGTCTTAACCATACCATCATTTATAATTTCACATATTTGCTTCCGTATTGAATGTGCAAGGTCTAAATTGTCCATTTTTACAATAGAGAGACTAATTTGCTACTAAGCCTAAAGTACACGGACTGGGCACATAGTTTAACCCAAATAAACGAACAAGACATTGCATAACATTCATTCATCAAATGCATCATCTCTTCAGCGAGGAAGCAGAAATCCCAGTACTAGCAAGATTCATTGTACCCAAAGCGGTATTGGTGTTTAAGGACAGTATTTTTTTTTTTCGTATTTTATGTACACCATTTTGTATGCTTTTGCTGAAACAGAGAGTCCCAGAAAGCGGTATAACAAGAGAACATCCATAGTTGGAAGTGGATAAGAAGAGTAGATGATATCAACTGAAAATACACATTGATGTCTCTAATTCAAAGCACATTAATGAAAATACAGAGTGCAAGAAAACACTAATTCCAAAATACCCAGAACTAAAAACATTGCATATTCAAACAACATGGAAGCCAAACTTGAAATAATAAAGGGAAAGAAGGTCCCCAGTGGAAGAAGTGAAGAGAAGGAAGTACCTGATCCAAGTTGCAGAAAAAGGGAAGAAAACACTAAACTAACAATCCAGTGCAAAGAATATTGGGAGAAAAAACAGCAGAAAGAAGTTCAAAAGCCCCACAGGAACTTTCTGTACATAAATGTGGAAGCCAGAACAGCAGGGAAAGGAAAGTAGAAAACGCGGTTGAAGCTTCACTAAATACACCCACTGTTTCACTTTAATTCAAATTAATTATTTCTTCCTTCTTATGGGAATAAAATAAACCAAAACATGTGTTTTCTTATTACAGTATCCTTAAAAAAACAATGAAATATTTTAATAAATTACTGAATATTCTTTAAAAATCATGAAAAATAAAATATTATTTATTCTTTTATAATTTATTTCCTTATAATAAATAAGCAGTATTTAATTAATGTTAACAACGGAAGATTTAGAAATATTTTTGTATTCAGAGTTAGGGAAACCAAAGCTTGACCGTGTTTGATTGTCTGAACGCTACTGAATAAATGTCTGAACCCAGAGACTTCTTTGTAACTTTTTGCTGTTTTTCTTTCTTGCAGTATTTTACATTAGGTTTTGTTTGTCCTAATCTACCTTTTCCTTTAAAAGTTAATTCATTTTCATCTGCGCCGCCCCCAAATTTCTCCCTTTACTTAAAAAAAAAAAAAAGAGTTAAAAGTTCTTTGATTTATTATTAATTATTATAATATTTATGAAATAATTACATAAACCAAAATTTTCATTAGTGAAATATTAGAAGTCATTAGTAATAAAATAAACATTTTATGAAAATTATAGCATCTAGTGACTCAAAACAAAATCAATTGGCTACTTTTATTAATGAAAATCGTCATTAATCAATTTAATCAACAAATCATTGACGTGGCAGATAGAATCCATTAGAAATTGACATGTGACATGTCAAGTAAATAATTATATTGACTCCACAACTGTAAAAATTTTAAAAAATCTAAAAATTTATTTAAAACTTAAATCACTTGAATCTAGACATCTATCTATCCAAATCAATTTTGTACGAGTATAATATTACAAAAAATTATAACAATATAAAAAATAATTATTAAAATTTATAAATTATATGTATATAATTTTTTATAATCTTTTATAGTTCTGGACAATCAATTGTCTATATTTATTCTAGATTCATTAATTTTTAATAACTTTTTAAAATGTTTATTTATTTTTTAAAACGCTAACGTGACATGACACATCAACATACATATCCACGTGGCATGGCATATGTCAACTCCTCGTAGCTTTCATTTGCTAGGTTAGCAACATAATGATTAAATTAATCAACAATGGTTTTCGTTAACTAAAAGAGCTAATTGATTTTTTTATAATTGAAGGCTGAATTGAGTGTAGCCTGAATTTGATTTTCTATTTTTTTTTTTAATTTTTGTTTATTAAGCCATTAGGTTTTGCTGCTTTTATGATTTTTAATGTTAGGTAATATATTTTTATAATAATATTTTGTTACATACAAATTTTTACTCCATTTATTAATTTTAATTTATTATGTCAAGATATAATTATATGAAAAAAAATAATTTTAAAACAATGTTAATAAAATTGGTCTAATTTAAATTTCATCCCTCTAGTTTATGAAATTCGATAAGTTAGTCCCTTTATTTATGAGAGTTTGATCTTTGTGCTTTAAGAAAATTGAAAAGTTAATTCAATTGAGTAATATTATTAAGCGTTGTTAGATCTCAAACCTGAAAATCAACAAATCAATAATTTAAAATAAATAATCTAGCAATCTATATGCAACAAACTAGCAAAAATCAAGAATTTAAGCTCACAAGTTTATCAACAGTTGGACTAAGTTTTTAATTTTCATAAAGTATAAGGGCCAAATTCTAATAAATCAAAATAGAGTGATTAATATCTCAATTTGATAAAGTAAATTGGATCCAACAAAATTTTATTAGGAATGCACATTGGTTTGATAAATTGATTGTAATGTTCAAAAATTTTATTCTCGATACGAGAATTTTATGTTGTTTCAAATTTTTTGGATTTGGACTTTTGAAATATCTTCAATGCATACAGTGTTGTAGGCTTAATCGAATAAAAATGCGACTCATTGAAGGTTTTTTCGTGATTTTGGTATCTAAGGGTATTAAAATATTATTGTTTATTAGCATGTGTTTTTTATATTGAAAATAAATCCCACTCTTTAACTGTTGGTAATTTTTTAATACCAAAATGTTGTAAAAAGGGGAAAAGGCCCTCCTTTCTTAGCTTGGCCATGCAGGTGGAAAAGAAGTGAAGTTTTCTTCTTTCTTCTTCCCTTGTTTTTCTCCCTCAACTCTTTTTAAATCTTACCACCTTTTTTTTTTATTTTTTTTTTTTGAAAACCCAACTATTAAAAACTTTATTCAAGGCCATTCTCATCATCATCCGAGTCCAAACTTAGACTCGAGTAAGGAATGCTACATTTCAAGTCAAACACTTCACCCAATTTCCATTTATTTTCTAGACTTGTTTGATGTCTTTTACGGCTTCTTAAATCATTTCTAAACTAATTCTAATATTTTGTTGAAAAAAGATGTTGTTTGGGGCCCTTTCAGTGCAAAAACAACCAAATCTAAGTAAAACAAGGTAGAGGTACCAATACCTCTTCCTATGTATTAGTACTTAAACCCTAAAACTATTCACTTTTGCATTTTGCCAACGTTGTATCGATACTACTCCTTCAACACCCATATTTAGGTTCAGGGGAGCTAAATTCAAACTTAAAAACACATCAAAATGTAACATATCATACCATAATTAAACTCAATCATTCCCAAACATTTTTAAACTAAAAAAACACCCTCAAAATATCATCCAAAACATAATAGGTTCATCCATGTTCAATCTATAACAAATAATCACTAAGTTCTCAAAACATTTTCACTGCTAGTCTCAATGACAAAGGACTATCTACTCAACACTTTCATTACCTAAGTACATGCCATGATAAATGTCCATAAATTTGGAACTCATTCTTCACAACTCTTACCTTATTGATGAGATATGATTGGCTAGCTTTGTTCGAACTCTTTGCACTCATTCACTTTCTGGGAATCTATGTATTAAAAAATAACGTGTTAAGCTCCATTGAAACTTACTAAGTACTCATGAATTCTATTCTTAACTTAACATTAAATATAAATTCTTTTAAGTAGAATAATTCATTTTATAACTCATCATCACTTTATTATTAACATATCAAATGTTTATTTATAATAACAAATCTTAAGTTAAATATCACTTACTTCATTTACTTCACGTAACACTTGATTCACTTGGCATTCTTTTTACTTAACATTTGTTTCACTTTGCCATTAGTAAATAGAGGAGAATTGAGTAGGATACATTCAATCACTAGAGCACCGAAATGTCGCTTTCACTTGAGTGTGCTAAGGGTATTTCTATGACTTGTCAATTATATCTCACTAGTTCTACCTTGTTTATTAGAACTTCACAGTATTTTATTCTCTTGTAATTATTTCTTTCTTTTTTAAATCCTTATCTCAACTAAGTTTCACATTTCACATTTCACATTCAAGTGTACATTTTCATATTTCACTTATGATTATATCACACACTTTCACTCTTATTTATCAATTAATTCACTTAATATTAGATAATAAATTTTATCACGAGAACACTTACTTTCAAATATCACTACACTTTTGATTATTTTTCACTTTAGTCTTTCTTCTAGTCTTTCAATTGGTTTGCTCGTTTCCAATTAGACTAAGGACATGTTTAAATTATCTACTAATATAAGTTGTCTTTCCATATTACGATCCAACCACATAATACTGCTTAGTATTAGTTAAACGTTAGATAATCAGTGAGCCAATATTTGTTTTCATTTTGCTTTGCATGCAAAAATCATTGAGAACAATATACAAAGGACATTATGTTAGATTTGTAAAATAAATCTAAAATAAAACTTAATAAACCAGGATCTATCATGTCAAATCATTAAGAATAAATGAAGAATAAAACTAGATGCGGAAGCGTACCTGAATCCATGAATTCCTTGTAGTTTTATCGGATTTTGGGAATTTGATATTTCCAAATTAGCACACAAAAAAAATTTAGAGAATATTTGCTCTCTCTCTTTCCTAATGATGGGATATTAGAAAAGATATCTTATGTGTAATTTGGGGACCATAACCCTAATATTTATAACCTTAGCATATTAGTTCTAATCAAATTCTAATTAGCCCATCATTAATTAGAATTTGATTAGAAGAGTATCTACACATATTTATCCCATACTTTATTTAATAATTAAAAGCCCAATAAAATTCTAACCAAATTAGATCACTTTTTATTTGGGCTAACCTATCATGATAGTAAATAATAACATGTAATTATCCTTATTATATATGTGATGTCCAAATTTTCCAACAATCTCCCACTTGGACCACTTATATATACTAATTACTTTATAATTACATGTCATTATATAACCTTGTGAGCTCAAAATTTTATTATCATATCCAAAAGGTATTCCGAACAATCTCGTCCATTAATTATGTTAACATAAAACCAAGGCGACTTTCGTTACATATATCATAACTAAATCCATCCATGATCACGTATATTAACACAACCAAATGACATAGATCAAGTAGGGATGTGTTGCATGGAAATTACATGCAATATGATCTAAACATGTCTATTTCCAACTGGTCCTCTTTAAACTAAAGTGAGGTCAGTTTCAAAACAATAAACTGAGTGAATAAACTGAATACTTCATTTCTGATCAGAAAGTAACCAAATACATAAATGCCTGAAAACAAATAAAATATAAACTCCCACTAAATCATGATATCGTCAAACAATGTAACACCCATGTGAGCAGTGTGCTCATGAAAGACCTTGGGTGGTAGACCTTTTGTGAGCGGATCCACTATCATGGAGTTTGTCCCAATGTGCTCTATGGATATTTGACCATTTTGCACTCTTTGTTTTACAACTAGGAACTTTATGTCAATATGCTTTAACTTAGATGAACTCCTGTTGCTATTGGAATACAGTACTGCTGACTTATTGTCACAAAATAATTTGAGTGGTCTTTCTACATTCTCCAAAATATGCAGCCCTGTGACAAAGTTTCGCAACCATATTCTATGGTTTGATGCCTCATAGCATGCTACAAACACTGCTGCCATAGTGGATGAAGCTACAAGTGTCTGTTTGACAATTTTCCAAGATATAGCTCCTCTAGCTAACAGGTAAATATAGCCTGATGTAGATTTCCTACTATCTTGGCATCCAGCAAAATCAGAATCAGAATACCCAATGACCTCCAAAATATCTAATCTCTTATAAGTAAGCATGTAATTTTTTTGTTCTCTGAAGATATCTCATAACTCTTTTGGCTGCTATCCAATGGTCTATACCAGGGTTGCTTAAATATCTGCCTAACATCCTAACAATGTACACAATGTCCGGACGCGTACAAACTTGAGCATACATTAAACTCCCAATAGCTGATGCATAGGGAATCTTTTACATTTCCTGAATTTCAAGGTTACTTTTAGGGCATTGAGTAAGACTAAATTTGTCTCCTTTAGCGACAGGGGTGTCATCTGGTCTACAACTCTACATGCCAAACCTTTTGAGTACTTTATCGATATAGTTCTTTTATGATAATCCAAGAATACCTCGAGATCAATCTCGATGTATCTGAATTCCTAAAACAAAAGAGGCGTCCCCAATATCTTTCATCTCAAAATGCTTAGATAAAAACATCTTGGTTTCGTGCAATAAGCCTATATCATTAGCGGCAAGCAAAATGTCATCAACATATAGAACCAGAAATATGTACTTACTCCCATTGAATTTGTGATACACACAATCATCAACAATATTTATCTCAAAACCCAACGAGACAATTATTTGATGAAACTTATGGTACCATTGACGAGAAGCTTGTTTGAGTCCATAGATGGATTTTGTCAATTTGCAAACCATATTCTTTGAGGCTTTTGACTCAAAATTTTCTAGTTGCACCATATAAATTGTTCCTTCAATATTGCCATTAAGAAACACAGTTTTAACATTCATCTGATGTAACTCAAGATCAAAATGAGCAACAAGCGCCATGATTATCCTAAATGAGTCTTTCGATGAAATTGGAGAGAAAGTCTCTGTAAAATCAATACATTCTTTTTAAGTATATCCTTTAGCTACAAGACACGCTTTATATCTCTCCACATTACCATTTGCATCCTTCTTGGTTTTAAATATCCATTTACAACCAATTGGTTTTGCACCTTCAAGTAATGGGACAAGTTCCCAAACTTTATTGTCTTGCATAGATTTATACTCATCTTTCATGGCATCAATCCACTTTTGAGAATTAGAACTTTTCATGGCCTAATGAAAGTTGATTGGATCATCTTCCATCATTCTATTATCATCCTCATGTTCTTGGAGAAATACAATATAATCATCTGGAATAGCATTTCTCCTTTCTCTTGTGGACCTCCTTAATGGCACTTGTTCTTGAGGTTGTTGAGTTTGTTCTATTGGAACAATTACCTCATTTTGAATGGGGAGTTGTTCAACATTGTCTTGTAGAGGTTCTTGATTCACTTCTTGATCCATAATAGGTATAAGAACTTGAACATCGCTAAAAGTGATAGTAGGAACTGAGTTAGGATCCAATTCCTCCTCAGAAGCAATGTCTCTAACCTTATTTCTCCCCCCAAACTCAACATCCTCAAAAAAATATTGCAGTTCCCGTCTCAAAAATATTCCTTATTATGGGATCATAAAATTTATACCCCTTAGATCTCCCAGAATAGCCAATAAAATAGCTGCTTACTGTTTTAGAGTCCAATTTCTTTTCATGTGGCCTATAAGGCCTTGCCTCAGCTGGACATCCCTAAATGTGAAAGTGCTTTAGACTAGGCTTTTGACCTGTCCAAAGCTCATAAGGTATTTTTGCAACTGCTTTATTGGGTACTCTATTTAGAATGTAAGCTGCTGTCTTTAATGCTTCTCCCCAGAGGGACTCAGGTAAGGTAGAATGAGCAATCATGCTCCTTACCATATCCTTAAGAGTTCTATTTCGTCTTTCAGCTACACCATTCATACTAGGTGATCCTGGCATGGTGTACTGTGGGACAATACCGCATTCCTCTAGAAATTTTGCAAATGGTCCTGGGCATTGTTCACCTGAGCCATCATATCTACCGTAGTACTCACCACCACGATCAGATCTGATATTTTTAATCTTTTTGTTGAGTTGATTCTCAACTTCAGCTTTATAAGCTTTGAACACGTCCAAAGACTGAGATTTCTCATGAATAAGATATAGGTACCTATACCGTGAGTAATCATCTATGAATGTTATGAAATATTGTTGACCATTCCAAGATGCCGTAGGGAATGGCCCACAAATATCTGTATGAATTAATTCTAAGACGTCTGAAGATCTGTTGGCACCCAATCTCTTAGTTTTGGTCTGTTTTCCCTTAATGCAATTGACACAGACATCAAAGCCTGTAAAGTCAAAGGACTCTAAAATACCATCAAACATAAGGCGTTCAATTCTAACTTTTGAGATATGACCTAAGCGCCTATGCCATAATGATGCTGAATTTTCCTTATTTAATTTGCGTTTAATACCACGTGATTCTACATGCAAGGTTTCATTATAGGATGTAACTGTTTCTAGCAAAAAAAGGTTGTCATAAGTATTTAAATAACCAGTTCCAATAACATTTGAATTTAAAGACAAATTAAATTGATTGTTTCCAAATGAACAATAATATCCAAATTTGTCCAACGAAGAAATATAAACTAAATTCCGTCTAAATGACGGTACAATAAAAGTGTCTTTTAAATCCAAATAGAAACCAATTCCTAATAACAACCTAAAATGCCCAATAGCTTCCACTTCTACCGATTTTCCATCGCTCACAAAGATGTGTCTTTCACCATCACTTGGCTTTCGGTAACTCAGGCAACCCTGCATAGAAACACTTATGTGAGTAGTAGCACCAGAATCTATCCACCAAGTGTTTCTAGGTACTGAAGCTAAATTAATCTCAGAACAGACCAAATTAAGAATTATACCTTTCTTTGCACACCAAGCATGATATTTGGTACAATCTTTCTTTACATGTCTAGACTTGTTACAAAAGAAACAACTCTCTGTAGCTTGTTGTTGTTTCTTTTGAGCTGACCCTTAGCAGCTTCATTCTGATATTTTCTTTTTTTGCCCTTGTCTTTAGGGGCATTGGCCAAATGAGCACTTTCAGACTTATCACGCTTCAACCTTTCTTCCTCTTGCACACAATGGGAAATGAGCTCATTTAGGGTCTATTTCTCCTTTTGACAGTTATAACTAATTTTAAATTGATTAAACTATGTAGGAAGCGATACCAAAACCACAAGAACAAGAAATTCCTTAGAAAGCTCGATCTTAAGTGCCTTAAGTCTTGAAGCAGTATGGAACATCTCCATAATGTACTCCCTTACGTTTCCTTGACCCTTATACTTCATAGACATCAAAGAAGTTAGAAGTGATGCCATCTCAACCTTATCGTTTTTAGCAAAACGTTTCTCAATTTCATCAAGGAAACCCTTGGCCTGAGTAATCTATTCAGATTCTATGCCCCTAAAGGCTTCTGGTATGCTGTGTTTCATGATCATAAGACTCATGCGATTTGAATGATCCCACCTCTCAAAATCCCTCTTAACATCAGGGGTGCTTTCCGCAGTAAAAGGTGCAGGTTGTTCTTCCCTTAGTGCAAGGTCTATGTCCATACAGCCAAGCACTATAAGTAAGTGCCTTTTCCATTCCTTAAAATTAGTCCCATTAAGCATGGGTATAGAATATTAGCAGATATTGTGGTAACAAAAGATGAATTAGCTGAATATAGAGCAAAAAAACAAGCTTGAATCAATATTCATAAGTAAACAATAAATTCAGGATAATGGCTAATCTCATCTCAAGATACCAAACACAACATTAATATCAAGTCTTTGGATAGTAATATTAACAGTAAGCGGTACTCTTGTTGTAGCAATCAAACATTGACAATAAATTATATCAAACAATGAATTAATCTTTGGACTAACTTATTACTCACATAAAATACCTTATAATTGTCACACGTTTATCACCACAGATGTCGTTGAAATTCTACCAAATATTAACTTACCTTTGGGTCAATTAATAAACACATGAATCACAAAAACATATAATCATCTTAATATTTCAAATAAACTAATCTACACAAAAGAGGTCACTTTGGTGGTATTTTGTTTCAACTAATTTATTTAAAATATTAGACATCCTTAATTAAAAGCCAAAATCTGAATTTATT
This sequence comes from Gossypium bickii, assembly GCA_025503065.1. Lineage (NCBI taxonomy): Eukaryota > Viridiplantae > Streptophyta > Magnoliopsida > Malvales > Malvaceae > Gossypium > Gossypium bickii. Next base: position 24,769,886 of record CP106712.1, read on the forward strand.
TGTTTCAAAATATTTACCTTAATTTCATCTTTCAATCAAATTTGAAAGATAATTATATATATAAATTTCCAAAACATGCATTAAACCAATCAAAGCATGCATATATTATATAACAAAACATAAATATGAATCAATATCTATATATATATGTATTTAAATGTCATATAGGATTAAAATAATAATCACATGCCTTGCAAATATCAAACTAGATTATATTTATAAAACCTTAAAACTTTATTTAAAGAATCAAAACCCAAAATTATCAAGAATCTCAAAAATTCAATATAATATATAATTAAAATATCAAATTCATAAAGAATAAATTCTTTCTCAATGATTCAACATGACAACGCTCGGATGCCACTTGTTAGATTTGTAAAATAAATCTAAAATAAAACTTAATAAACCAGGATCTATCATGTCAAATTATCAAGAGTAAATGAAGAATAAAACTAGATGCGGAAGCGTACCTGAATCCATGAATTCCTTGTAGTTGTACCGAATTTTGGGGATTTGATCTTCCAAATTAGCATACAAAAAAATTTTAGAGAATATTTGCTCTCTCTCTTTCCTAATGATAGGATATTAGAAAAGATATCTTGTGTGTAATTTGGGGACCATAATATTTATAACCTTAGCATATTAGTTCTATGTAACAGCCCAATTTTGAGCCTCGTCGGAATAGTGGTTTCGGGACAACAAATCCGATAAAAAAAATTAAATTAATATTCTTATATTTTTATGATCTACAATTTTATGAAATGATTTCGTAAAAATTTCGTTTGAAAATTTTGGTGTTTGAGCACTCAATTTAGTCAAAAGGACTAAATTGTAAAAAGTGCAAAACTTGAGTTCTAGAAGCTAGAGGTATCTAATTGCTATGAAATTTTAAATTGGAGGTCCTTAAAAGGTAACTAGACCATTGGTTAACTTGATGGAAAAAAAATGGACATCAAATAGGTGAAATAGAATATTTTTAAGTTAAGGGCATTTTGGTCATTTGGTGATTAAAATGAGTTAAAAACAAAATTAAAAGCCAATTTTTGCTCATCTTCTTCAAGTAGGCCGAATTTTTCAAGGAAACACCATAGCTAGGGTTTATTCAACTTCTCAAGCTCATAGTAAGTGCATCCAAGCCCCGTTTTTAATGTTCTTTACGTTTTTAGAGTCCCGGTAACTTGATTTAGCTTATTCTATTAATAATTCATGCTAGGGTTCATATTTGGAAAAATACCCATAGTTGAAATGTGTTTATTTTGATGTTTTATGATAGAATATGAAGTCTGAAATTATGTTAAACAACTTTTGCTTAGTGATTTTAAGTGAAAACGAGTAAAACGGCTTAATCGGTAAAAATACCTAATGTTCATAAGTACAAGTTAGAGTGAGAATTTGATGTTGCCATAGAAGGGAAAAATTATCAGCATGCCATAAAACATAAGAATAAGGGATAAAGTTTAATTTCCGAGCTTTGGGGCAAATGTGTAAATATGTAAAAGTTTAGGGGCAAAATTGTAATTTTGCTAAAGTTAAGAATTAAGGACTGTTTTGTTGAATGTGAGTATTAAATAAGCTAAATTTGCTATTATAGATCAAGAAGAACGAAATCCAGAGTTAGATCGAGGAAAGAAAAAGATAGAGGATTAAAACGATATAGTTGATCGTATTTTGTTTCGAGGTAAGTTTGCAGTAAATAAATGCAATATTCTATTACTTTACATTTAATGTTGTTAAATTTCAGAATTTACATATTTATTCTGTAAATTTATTATTTAAAGACTCAATTATGAATTGACTGGAGAAGCAATCTCGAAAAGTTAGGTTGAACCTTAGGAATGTGTAGGATACAAATGTCATGACATTAGGGTTTAAGGAAATCATGTAAGACCATGTCAAGACATGGCATTGATATGTTACTATAAGGCAAAGGTCCCATGTAAGACCATGCCAAGGCATGGCATTGGTGAGTTCATAAGGCAAGGATACCACGTAAGACCATGTCAAGACATGGCAATGGTTAAGTTTCATAAGGAAAGGTACCCACAGTATCCTTAGTATTCCAAGTGGTTCAACAGAAAATTCAAAGAATATACCAAAGTAAAGGTAAGGCAAGTCCAAGCTAAAAAGGTAAGGTAAGATAAATTTATGTTAAAAGGTAAGGCAAGTATACAAGTTTTAAGTATATTGAGTTAAAAGCTTAAGTGATCTTGATAAGAAAAACATAAGATAATTCATTAAGAATGTTGTTATCTATTTACATGTAAACTTACTAAGCTTTATGCTTATACCCATTCTTTATTTTTTTATAGTATTATAAGCCAACTCGGGAATCGAAAGGACGTGGAGATCGTTACACACTATCAAAGGATTATATCGGTATTTTGTGACTCGAACGTTTTAAGTTATGGCATGTATAGGGACTCAACTATCTTGTGTGTATAACCTTATGATATGGCGTAAGATTGGCTTGTAAATGTATGGTAATGATTAGCTATTAAAATGGCTAATGAAGAGTATGTTTTGGATATTATGTAATGCCTAGTTGGTAATTATTAGAAAGAAATTATGTAAGTATATGCAGGGGAATAGTTTGTACAGCAGCAGTGACGTGATTTTGAAAAATCACCAAAAATAGTAGAAATGGAATTAGCTTGTGCATGAGATGTAGAATTAAATATTATTGAGTCTATTTTTATATGAAAGAAACAGTGTAGGAAAAAGAGTTGTATATTATGAGATAATTGATTTTTAGTGAAGAGAGGTCAGAACTGTTAAACTGTGTAACAGGGGAGACTTTAACTAATAAACTGTACTAATTGGCCACACCAAAAATTCTGGAAAAATTATGGTAAGAAGATATATGAGTCTAGTTTCATATAAAATTTACGGATCTTAATTTCGAGTTTCGTAACTCGTGTTATAGTCAATTTAGTGAACATGACGCAGACGGACAGTTTAAATTTTTATGCCCAGAACTAGTAAGTTAAGTCTAGTAATGCCTCGTGCTCGACTCCGGCAATAGTCTCGGTAAGGGGTGTTACATTTGTTGGTATCAGAGTAAGGTTTAATCGGTTCTCGGAATATTTAGTATGAGTAAAAGTCTATCTATACATGCCATATTTATATTTTGATAGTGTGACGACTCTTGACGAGTTAAATTTTTTTTTTTAGTTATGGATCCTGAACGAGCTGGTGCAGATGATGTAGAGAGTAGTGCACCCACTCCCGCTAAAGGGACGGTGCCATAAGATAGTCGTGAAAGGCCCGTTACAGTTAGTCAGGGAGGAGGGGCTCGAGAAGCCTTCTTCCAAGCTTTGAATGAATGGTTTGCGAGTTCGTTCAGTCGAAACCGGCGGTTAGACCTCCACCCCCTCATGATCCACAGACCACCCATGTAGCTTCCCCAGTCACAGATACAGTCAGAAGAGAGAAGCCACCCATTGACAAGATCAGAAAACAAGGGGCTGAAGAGTTTCGGGCTACCAAAGATGACGATGCAGAAAAAGCTGAATTTTGGCTCGAAAATACTATTAGAGTTTTTGACGAGTTATCTTGCACATCGGAAGAGTGTATTAAATGTGTAGTGTCACTTCTTAGAGATTCAGCCTACCAGTGGTGGAAGACACTTGTATCAATAGTACCGAAAGAAAGAGTTACATGGGATTTCTTTCAGGAGGAGTTCCGTAAGAAGTATATCAGTCAGAGATTTATTGACCAGAAAAAAAAAGAGTTTCTTGAGTTAAAACAAGGTAAGATGACTGTGACCGACTATGAATGTGAATTTGTCCGACTCAAAGCAATTATGCTCGAGAGTGTGTGTCTCTGAGGCTATCATGTGCAAAAGATTTGAAGATGGGCTCAATGATGATATCCGATCGTCGGTTGGTGTTCTAGAGATAAAAAAAGTTTGTTGCTTTAGTTGAACGAGCCTGTAAGCGTAAGAAGAGTTATTAAAAGAAAGGGTAAATCTGAAATTGAGATGCAAGACTCGAAGAAAAGACAGATGAGCAAGTCATTTCAGTCTACATCTAAGAGGCCTAGAGAGTTTTCTACAAGATCTAATTTTTCAGCTGGGTATTCTAGCCGGAACAGAGGTGGAAGATTTATAGATTCAAAAGCTCAAACCACTTCGATTGCGAGTGTTGGCAGTATTCAACCTGATAGACCCGAGTGTCCTCAATGTGGTCGACGTCATCCAGGTCAATGTCGAGCAACTGAGATTGGTTGTTTTCGATGTGGTGCACCGAATCATTTCATTCGAGAGTGTCCCGAAATGGTTAAAAGAGAAGTAATACCGAGTGCAAGATCAGGTAATGCCCCCGTTAGAGGCAGACATCAGAGAAATCCGGAAGTAGGGGCAGGTAGAGGTGCATTTAGAGATACAGCAACGAGATCAGATGTTAAAGCACCAGCAAGGACTTATGCTCTCCGTAATCGTGAAGAGGCATCCTCCCCGATGTAATTACGGTACATTTTCTCTTCATGATATTAATGTTATTGCTTTGATTGATCCGGGTTCAACCCATTCCTATGTTTGCATGAGATTAATGCCTAGTATGAACATGCCCATAGAGTTTACGAAATTTGTGATTAAAGTATCAAATCCATTTGGTCAGCATGTGTTAGTAAACAAAGTATGTAAAAAATGCCCTTTGATGATTAGAGGTTACTGTTTTCCGGCTGATCTCATGCTGTTGCCATTTGATGAGTTTGATGTGATTCTTGGTATGGATTGGTTAACTGCACATGATGCGATAATGAATTGTGGAAAGAAATTCATTGAGTTGAAATGTGAAAATGGTGAAATCCTTCGAGTTAATTCAGATAAGTCAGATAGTGCAATTACCATGATTTCAGTTATGTCTGCTCAGAAATGTTTGAGGAAAGGATGTGAAGCTTATCTTGCCTTTGTGTTGAATACTAAAGATCCAGAGTTAAAAATTGAATCAGTGCCTGTAGTAAATGAGTTTCCTGATGTGTTCCCGGAAGAACTACCAGGTTTGCCTCCTATTAGAGAAGTTAAGTTTGGCATTGAATTAATTCCAAGTACCACACCTATTTCTATTGCTCCTTATAGAATGGCTTCGATAGAATTGAAAGAATTGAAAGCTCAGCTACAGGAATTAACTGATAAAGGCTTTGTAAGACCTAGCTATTCACCATGGGGCGCGCTAGTGTTATTTGTGAAAAAGAAGGACGGTTCCATGAGATTGTGCATAGACTATCGGCAGTTTAACAAGGTTACCATAAAGAACAAATATCCATTGCCTAGAATAGATGACTTGTTTGATCAATTGAAAGGAGCCACTGTGTTTTCTAAGATAGATTTGAGATCCGGATACTATCAGTTGCAAGTTAAAGAGTCAGATGTTCCAAAAACTACTTTTCGAACTAGGTATGGTCACTATGAGTTTCTTCTGATGCCATTTGGCTTAACTAATGCTCCTGCCATTTTCATGGATTTAATGAACCGAATTTTCAGACCTTTCCTGGACAAGTTTGTAGTTGTGTTCATTGATGACATCTTGATTTATTCTCATGATGAGACTGAGCATACACAGCATTTGAGAATAGTTTTACAGATTTTGAGAAATAATCAGCTTTATGCCAAATTTAGCAAAAGTGAGTTCTGGTTACGAAAAGTTTGTTTTCTTGGACACGTTGTCTCAGGTGAAGGTATTAAAGTTGATCCGAATAAGATTTCAGCCATTGTCGATTGGAAGCCTCTCAGGAATGTATCAGAGGTTAGAGGTTTTCTTGGTCTTGCCGGTTATTATAGACGATTTGTAGAGGGATTTTCCATGATAGCTACTCCACTGACAAGATTGCTACAGAAAGATGTTAAGTTTGAATGGACTGAGAAGTGTCGTGAGTTTCGACAAGTTAAAGGTATTGTTGACTAAAGCTCCCATCTTAGTACAACCAGAACCGGGTAAAGAGTTTGTGATTTACAGTGATGCATCCTTACATGGACTAGGCTGTGTACTTATGCAGGAAGGAAGTGTAATTGCTTATACCTCTAGACAGTTAAAACCACATAAGAAAAATTATCTGACACATGATTTAGAGTTAGCTGCTATTGTATTTGCATTAAAAATTTGGAGACATCACTTGTATGGTGAGAAATGCCGAATATTCACTGATCATAAAAGTTTGAAATACTTGATGACACAGAAAGATCTAAACTTGAGGCAAAGAAGATGGCTAGAGTTGATTAAAGATTATGAACTAGTGATCGATTATCACCCGGGTAAGGCAAACGTTGTTGCCGATGCTTTGAGTAGGAAATCATTATTTGCATTGAGAGCTTTGCATACTAGTTTGGCCTTGCTAGATGATGGTTCTATTTTAGCTGAGCTGAGAGCTAAACCGATGTTTCTTGAAGAAATTTGTGAAGCTCAGAAGGATGACAGTGAGTTGCAAGCCAAAAGGGTTCAGTGCGAGTCAGGTGTAGAGTCTGATTTTCAGATCAGATCTGACGGTTGTTTGATATTTAGAGATAGGGTATGTGTGCCAAAGAATGATGATCTTATTCGAAAGGTTTTACAAGAAGCACATAGCAGTTCTTGGTCTATTCACCCAGGTAGTACAAAGATGTATAATGATTTGAAGAAAATGTATTGGTGGAGAGGAATGAAAAGAGATATTTCAGAATTTGTTTCTAGATGCTTGATCTGTCAACAGGTAAAAGCTGAACATCAGGTACCTTCAGGTTTATTGCAGCCCGTATTAGTTCCCGAGTGGAAATGGGACCGAGTTACTATGGATTTTGTGACGGGATTGCCTTCGACACCGAGAAAGAAAGATACAGTATAGGTTGTGATTGATAAGTTAACGAAGTCGGCTCATTTTATCCCAGTTTGTATGGATTATTCACTTGACAAGTTGGCCGAGTTGTATATTTCAGAGATTGTGAGACTGCATGGAGTATCGTTATCGATTATCTCAGATAGAAATCCGAGATTTACTTCACGGTTTTGAAAGAAATTGCAGGAAGCTTTAGGTACAAAGTTGAGTTTTAGTATGACTTTTCCATCTTCGGTGATGATGGTCAATCAGAAAGAGTTATTCAGGTACTTGAAGATATGCTTAGATGTTGCGTATTGGAATTTCAAGGTAGTTGGGAGAAATATTTGCCGTTAATAGAGTTTGCCTACAATAATAGTTATCAATCGAGTCTGAAGATGGCACCTTATGAAGCTTTATATGGACGTAAATACCGCACACCTTTGTATTGGACCGAGCTCAATGAGAAACAGATTCACGGAGTTGATTTAGTTAGAGAAACTGAAGAGAAAGTGAAAGTAATCCGTGATTGTCTGAAAGCTGCTTTAGATCGACAAAAGTCATATACAGATTTGAAAAGAAAAGAGATTGAGTTCAAGTGGGTGATAAAGTGTTTCTAAAAGTATCTCCATGGAAAAAGATTTTGAGATTTGGCCGAAAGGGCAAGTTGAGTCCCCGTTTCATTGGGCCGTATGAGGTTATCGAAAGGCTTGGACCAGTGGCATATCGGCTAGCTTTACCAAAGAGAATTAGAAAGAATTCATAATGTGTTTCATGTGTCAATGTTGCGACGCTATCGTTCTGATCCTTCACATGTGATTTCTCCGACAGAGATTGAGATTCAACCGGATATGACCTATGTTGAGGAACCGATTAAGATTTTGGCTCGAGAGGTTAAACAGTTAAGAAATAAAAGTATAGCTTTAGTGAAAGTGTTGTGGCAAAGACATGGAGTAGAAGAGGCTACGTGGGAACCAGAGGAAGCCATGAGAAAATAGTACCCAAACCTCTTTTACTGTAAGATTTTCTGGGACGAAAATCCTAAAAGGGAGAAATTGTAATGACCGATTTTGAGCCTCGTCGGAATAGTGGTTTCGGGACCACAAATCCGATAAAAAAATTAAATTAATATTCTTATATTTTTATGATCTACAATTTTATGAAATGATTTCGTAAAAATTTCGTTTGAAAATTTTGGTGTTTGAGCACTCAATTTAGTCAAAAGGACTAAATTGTAAAAAGTGCAAAACTTGAGTTCTAGAAGCTAGAGGTATCTAATTGCTATGAAATTTTAAATTGGAGGTCCTTAAAAGGTAACTAGACCATTGGTTAACTTGCTGGAAAAAAAAATGGACATCAAATAGGTGAAATAGAATATTTTTAAGTTAAGGGCATTTTGGTCATTTGGTGATTAAAATGAGTTAAAAACAAAATTAAAAGCCAATTTTTGCTCATCTTCTTCAAGTAGGCCGAATTTTTCAAGGAAACACCATAGCTAGGGTTTATTCAACTTCTCAAGCTCATAGTAAGTGCATCCAAGCCCCGTTTTTAATGTTCTTTACGTTTTTGGAGTCCCGGTAACTTGATTTAGCTTATTCTATTAATAATTCATGCTAGGGTTCATATTTGGAAAAATACCCATAGGTGAAATGTGTTTATTTTGATGTTTTATGATAGAATATGAAGTCTGAAATTATGTTAAACAACTTTTGCTTAGTGATTTTAAGTGAAAACGAGTAAAACGGCTTAATCGGTAAAAATACCTAATGTTCATAAGTACAAGTTAGAGTGAGAATTTGATGTTGCCATAGAAGGGAAAAATTATCAGCATGCCATAAAACATAAGAATAAGGGATAAAGTTTAATTTCCGAGCTTTGGGGCAAATGTGTAAATATGTAAAAGTTTAGGGGCAAAATTGTAATTTTGCTAAAGTTAAGAATTAAGGACTGTTTTGTTGAATGTGAGTATTAAATAAGCTAAATTTGCTATTATAGATCAAGAAGAACGAAATCCGTAGTTAGATCGAGGAAAGAAAAAGATAGAGGATTAAAACGATATAGTTGATCGTATTTTGTTTCGAGGTAAGTTTGCAGTAAATAAATGCAATATTCTATTACTTTACATTTAATGTTGTTAAATTTCAGAATTTACATATTTATTCTGTAAATTTATTATTTAAAGACTCAATTATGAATTGACGGAGAAGCAATCTCAGAAAGTTCCGGTTGAACCTTAGGAATGTGTAGGATACAAATGTCATGACATTAGGGTTTAAGGAAATCATGTAAGACCATGTCAAGACATGGCATTGATATGTTACTATAAGGCAAAGGTCCCATGTAAGACCATGCCAAGGCATGGCATTGGTGAGTTCATAAGGCAAGGATACCACGTAAGACCATGTCAAGACATGGCAATGGTTAAGTTTCATAAGGAAAGGTACCCGCGTATCCTTAGTATTCCAAGTGGTTCAACAGGAAAATTCAAAGAATATACCAAAGTAAAGGTAAGGCAAGTCCAAGCTAAAAAGGTAAGGTAAGATAAATTTATGTTAAAAGGTAAGGCAAGTATACAAGTTTTAAGTATATTGAGTTAAAAGCTTAAGTGATCTTGATAAGAAAAACATAAGATAATTCATTAAGAATGTTGTTATCTATTTACATGTAAACTTACTAAGCTTTATGCTTATACCCATTCTTTATTTTTTTTTATAGTATTATAAGCCAACTCGGGAATCGAAAGGACGTCGGAGATCGTTACACACTATCAAAGGATTATATCGGTATTTTGTGACTCGAACGTTTTAAGTTATGGCATGTATAGGGACTCAACTATCTTGTGTGTATAACCTTATGATATGGCGTAAGATTGGCTTGTAAATGTATGGTAATGATTAGCTATTAAAATGGCTAATGAAGAGTATGTTTTGGATATTATGTAATGCCTAGTTGGTAATTATTAGAAAGAAATTATGTAAGTATATGCAGGGGAATAGTTTGTACAGCAGCAGTGACGTGATTTTGAAAAATCACCAAAAATAGTAGAAATGGAATTAGGTTGTGCATGAGATGTAGAATTAAATCTTATTGAGTCTATTTTTATATGAAAGAAACAGTGTAGGAAAAAGAGTTGTATATTATGAGATAATTGATTTTTAGTGAAGAGAGGTCAGAACTGTCAAACTGTGTAACAGGGGAGACTTTAACTAATAAACTGTACTAATTGGCCACACCAAAAATTCTGGAAAAATTATGGTAAGAAGATATATGAGTCTAGTTTCATAGAAAATTTACGGATCTTAATTTTGAGTTTTATAACTCGAGTTATAGTCAATTTAGTGAACATGACGCAGATGGACAGTTTAAATTTTTATGCCCAGAACTAGTAAGTTAAGTCTAGTAATGCCTCGTGCTCGACTCCGGCAACGGTCTCGGTAAGGGGTGTTACATTCTAATCAAATTCTAATTAGCCCATCATTAATTAGAATTTGATTAGAAGAGTATCTATGTAACATCCTGAAAAGGGCCTATGCATTTTCGGTTTAATTGTACGAAATGATATGTCTTATGTGTTATGAACATTTTTGGAAACCTGGAAATGTATGGAAATGTTAGAGGAAAGTGAACATTTTTGGAAACTTGGAAATGTAAGGAAGTGATTTAGAAATAATTCAAAAGAGGAAAGTGAACATTTCTGGAAACTTGGAAATGTAAGGAAATGTCAAGTTTAAAGAGGCAAACGAAAATTTTTGGAAACTTAGAAATGACTTAGAAATGTCGAGTTTTAAAGTTTAAAAGAGGAAATTAAGGCAAGGTGGCCTTAAGAGAAAAAGTATGTGAAATTTGACACACAAACAGGCTTGGAAAAGTGGCCTGGAGATGCCACTTAGGGCTTCTGGAAATGGCGCCACATACAAGGGTATTGGGCCAAGGTTCGAGCTACAGGGGAAGCAAAATAAAAAGTTTTATTTTGCAGAGAGAGAGTAGCAAAGAAGGGACGACACAAGGCTATAATTTAGGAGCCTTTATTCTTTTATTTTTAAGAGATAAATAGTGGATAAATAAGGGATAAATAATGGATTTATTTTAGATTATTTTCAAGAGATAAATGAGGAATTATTCTTTAATTAGGAAAATAAGGGAGAAGTGATGGCCAAGTAAGGGACTTTGAGTTTAATAATTTCGGCTAATTAAGGATAGTTGCTGAGTTATCTTTTATTTTAGGAGATAATTAAAGAGATAAAGCTATCAAAATAGAAGAGTGATGGCCAAGTAAGGGATTCTAAGTTAGTAAATTCGGCTATATAAGGAAAAGAGGGTCATTCATCATTCTTTCTCTCAACCCTTCTCTCTGCCGAATTTCCTAGAGCATTTATTCTTCTTCTTTTTGTTAGCCAAAGCCGAAAATTCAAGATATCACCATTAGCCAATTTCTTTTCTTTCCAATCCATCAAAAGCCGAATCTTTGAGGGGCTTCAAGCATAGGTGCTGTCGATTTCTTCAAGAAAGGGTAAGAACAAGTTTTGATTTCTATTCTTTTCTTTTTGATTTGTCGAAATCTAGGACTAATCCCATCAATATTCTTATTTGCCGAAATTTGGAAGGATTCTTTCGGGATTATTGCCATAGTCGACTATAAAGGAAAAGATCTTCGGGATTTGACCATCAATGTAAGTCATATCTGACATTCGGCCAAGGGCCATTGATTGTGATTAAAGGTTAGAAGTTGATCTAACATGTGGTTTTAGGGATTTCGATAGAAGCTATAACCAAGGGATAATTTCGGGATTTAAGATCCTTAAGTGACTAGCCGATTTCAAAGGGGAAGAATACAAGTTTTCGGGATTTGATTAATTATCAAATCGGCAGCAAGGGATTTAGGATCTAAAACGATAGATCGGTTTTTCGGGATTTCAAGGAATTCGTTAAGCTAATCAAGTGTGTACCCCACACTATTTCATAATATGTTTTATGGCTTTGTCTAATTAAAATATGTGATATTAAGAATAAGAAAGTGGCTAAGGTACCATGTTTTGGTACTAAGTACTCAGGTACGTTTCCTACTCCTACTAGGAATATGAAATATGTTATTTGTAACATGAGAATAAGAATGTGAACTTTGGCATATTAATGCATATTACAAAATGGGGCATATGGGTTATTGAAAGGGGAAGTGAATGTGGTGACCTAAGACCACGAACACGGTGACCTAAGACCATGGTATATGAATGTGGTGACCTAAGACCACGATGTCTGAATCAATGCGTGACCTAAGACCGCGATATCTGAATGAGGTGACCTAAGACCACAAATGCGGTGACCTAAGACCGCGATATGGAGTGTAGCGAAGGAGGGTCGACTTAGTAGTCCCCACGATGTACAAAGTTGGTATGGGGAGTGTAGCGGATGGCTTGTTAGGTTTGGGTTTGGGAATGCATCATAATTTGTATGCTATGATATGAATGTGTAATATTTGTTATGCCCGATTCTATTATGATTTAGTCTTTGTGTACACATTGAGTCTGTTGACTCACCCCGTTGAGGACCATGTTTCGTGATGAACAATAATGGACCTGACGGCAAAACTTGTGGTGGCCATGCTCAACATGAAGTTTTTATTTTTATGGACTACTAATTTTTAAGTACTCCGAATTATTTGGATTTACTTGATGTAATAAGGTCATAAGGCCATAGTGCACTATTTTATTTCTGCTTTTATTTATTATGTTACGAAATTTTTATTAAGTTAAAGATTAAGAAATTTTCATTTAATATACTCTATATATTCTGATCTTTTAAAATTTAAAAGGGTTTTCATTATAAAACGATTTTGTTTTCTACTCGAGCCCAACCCAAAACAATATTTCTTTCAAAACACACTATTTTCCCAAAGTAACAAAAGAACTTTGAACCGGTTTACTTGAAGAACATACCAAATCTGGTCAATGCTCGTGGGCCGGGTTTGGGGTGTTTTAGTTTGGTATCAGAGCCCAGTTTCAAACTCTCGGCCTAGGGGTTTAAGGCCCAAAACGTTTTCAAAGCGAGCCCAAATGAGTTTTATGAAAATATTTTTGAAATAAGCAGGTTTCTGGCATGGCACCTAAGTCTCCGAGACCCATGATCCACTGTAAGTACTTCTATCCATTTGTATGGTTTATAGTATGATGTGTAGAAGGGTAGAAATGGAATGGAACGTAGATTAGCATGATAAGTACTTGAACCCTAGGATTAGTTTTCCCCAACACTTACATAAGACTTAAGTACCTAACTAAACAACCCTATGGCTAAGTCGCCGAGTTAGGGTGTGGTAACCCCACACGCGCATGTCTAGGATTGGATCCGGAAGAGCACTGTACTTAAGCAATCCCTAGTGACTCACCTCCTCTTCGCCTGGAATCCTACAGTGCGTAGCTACGGTTCACCCTAACCAAGAGGACTCGATCATGAGCTAAACTCAATAACTAAAACCGAAAGGGAACTAGCCATATTTTTATAAAAACCCTAGTTTTAAAACTCTTAAAATGACCCTTTTAAATTTGTGAAAACCATCTTTACAAAATTTTCCGAAAAATTTCTGATTTATAAAATTACAAAATTGCCCCTAACTTACAAAAAATTACCAAAATGACCCTAATTTCCAATTTTTTTTTTTTTGCAACATCACCGTTTTGGAAAGAACAATTCTCAAAAAGAACCCTCAAAGTTTTGCAACTTTTGAAATATCCCTGATTTGTTAAATTTTACAAATTTACCCTGGTTTATTACCAAAATACCCCCGAGATTCAAAATTACCGAAATACCCTCAGATTTTAAAATTTCCAAAAAAATACCCCGGGAACACAAAATTACCAAAATACCCTTACTGACAAAATTACCAAGGAACCTTATTTTGAAAAATTATGAAAATACCCTTGTAGGACAAATTACGAAAATACCCCTGGGATAGGAATAAGGCAAAGAGTGTTCGAATAGTGAATGTGGGTGGTAGATACCACTGAATAAATATGTCTATGTTGATGAATGACTGTGCCTCTATTGAGGAATGAAGGTGTCTCTGTTGATGAATGTGAATGTGATTCTCTGAATTAGAGTAGTGAACTTGAACTGAAACTTTGTGTGATCGAAAGAACTACTTCTAAATATCTTTATTTCATAAAATTGTTCGCGATTAATAAGTGGAACAAAATTCTGATGCATAAAACTTTTTAATCAGATTAAAATTCTTTATTTCTTTCAAAACACACTATTTTCCCAAAGTAACAAAAGAACTTTGAACTGGTTTACTTGAGGAACATACCAAATCTGGTCAAAGCTCGTGGGCTGGGTTTGGGGTGTTTCAATCTACACATATTTATCTCATACTTTATTTAATAATTAAAAGCCCAATAAAATTCTAACCAAATTAGATCACTTTTAATTTGGGCTAATCTATCATGATAGTAAATAATAACATGTAATTATCCTTATTATATATGTGATGTCCAAATTTTCCAACACATTAATGTAATTAACGGATATTTTATTAAACCAATTTGTTCAGAAAATGCAAGTACATATAGACAAAAATATTATAATAAAGGCATTATATTCTAACACTCCCTAACTTGCCCTAGTGAAGTGACAAGTCATGTTTTGTATTTTCATGTCCTCTAAACGTTTCTCAAAACTCTTAACTACCATAGTTTTGGTAAATGAATTCACAAAATTGTCGTCTGATACTACTTTGACTACATCCACTATTTCGTTCGCTACCACCTCCCTTATAATGTCATATTCTATTTTATTATTTGCTTCAAATTATTGCTGCAAAACATAATAGGTTCATCTGAAACACCCCTTACCTGAGACCGTTGCTGGAGTCGAGCTCGAGGCATTACTAAACTTAACTACTAATTCGGGGCATAAAAATTGAAACTATCCATCTGCGTCATGTTGACTAAATTAACTATAACTCGAGTTACGAAACTCGAAATTTAGATCCATAAATTTTCCTTGAAACTAGACTCATATATCTGCTTATTATAGTTTTTCCAGAATTTTTCTTGTGGCCAATTAGTACAGTTTATTCATTAAAGTTTCCCCTGTTTCACAGTTTGATGGTTCTGACCTATCTTTACAAAACCTCATTTATCTCATTGTTCAGAATTCAATTAATGTTCTCGTTTATTCCAATCAAAAACAGACTCATTAAAGATTCTAAGCATATAAACTATGATCCATGATTATTTTTGTACAATTTTTAATAATTTTTCCAAGACAGAATAGGGGATCACGAAATCTTTCAAAACCAATCTCACTAAAATTTAAATATCTCATAATATAAAATTCCTTTGCCTACTCTATTTCCCACAAACGCCGCTAAAGGTCATGACCTTTAGCGGCACTTTTCTCACAAACGCCGCTAAAAAACATAACCTTTAAAAAAAATTAATTAAATAATATTTATTTCTATGATAAATATTATATTATGTTTTATTCTTGAAATTTGAACTTTATACTTTTAAGGATAAATTAAAAAATATTAATTAAATTAAATTTCTATTAAAATTATAACTTTAAAACTAAATACAAAAATTAATGAATTTAAGTTCCGACTAACACAAAACCCTATTTCAATAACACAAAATTCAAGTTCCGACTAAGATGAATGACCATGGAATGGAACATTAAATAACATGCCACTTGAAGAAATGCTATGCCTTGACTTTTCTAGCTTGAAGAGATTGAATCCTCTGCTGCACCTTCAATATCTAAAGGATGCAAAACCAAATGATCAGATTCATCGTCACTTTGGCAGATAAATCTAGTTACAATCTATTATCCACACTGAGGTGCAAAAGATAAAATCATATGGATTGTAAAAAGCGTATGGTAAATGCTAATAGTATTAAAAGAAAAAAATTTAGTATAATCTCATACATTAGTACTCAAGTATAACTCAGAGATCCAAAAGATACACCAACAAACTTGGTAAGCATCAAAGATGTTAAAAATAAAAAATATATATAGCCATTAAGGCTAAAAAAAATATATCCATGATTCATGATCAAACAAAGCAAATGTTCTAAAAGCTTGGAACCGAGCTTAACAATTATGTGCAGCTTTAGTAGAAGGTTGAACCATACTAACAAACAATCTCAATCATAGCTCTTCCATGTGTCACAAATAGGCATTCTTTCTAATGATTGTCTAAACTATTCAATTGTTTAACAAGGAACAATAGTATTTATTTGTAAAAAGCAGAACAGAAACATGCTGCACTACTGTTGTTTAACGTAATATAGAAATGTCTTATATAGCATAAAAGAGAACAATTAAGGCACATAAAGAAAAAGAACACCAACTGCATCTCCATTGCTGTGTTGTTTCTCTTCCAAATCTTGAAGAGATAAATCAAGCCGCTTCCTGAGGACAAAGAAACAAAGTTCTAAAGTTATACATATGATAGTTACAATGTCGCATAAGACATTGTAGAGTAAAACACAACAGATAAAAGGTTATTGCCCAAACATGTGAAAAAGGGTAACATAGGCAGTGCATTTGATTAGAACTTTGTGAAAAAGGAGTACTATTTTTATTCCACAAGCAGCTTTTAAAAACTACAATTTATTTTTTAAAAATACTTTTTAATATTTTATTACATCCCTATAAGAAACTTATTAATTTAGCTGTACATGAGATACCGTACCAAATATTATTCCGGGAAAAACTGAGTCAAGTCAGGCCAAACAAACCAAAAGGTACTTGATTTCAAGCACCAGATAAGAACCAGTGATTTTTGTTTTATATATATATATATATATTCCTACTAATGAAAATAAATGTATGGCTCTGCCTCAAAATAATTAAGCTAAAAATTCAAGTCTCGTATGTGGGTGACTATTTCGTAATAGTAGGGAACTAGAATGGATATTTTAACAGCATTTGGTTCACTTCTGGAAGCTCATTCCAGTTCACAAATTGAGTTCACTTCTTTATCATCTTCAACAAAAACCCAAAAAACAACTAAATTTATGAGAACTTACAAAATACAAAAAACTTAAAACGCATAATTATTTAAATATTGTAAACTAACTCACAGTCACTAGCCTTAATCCGGCCATATTTGCCCCAAGGCACAAGCCGGTTGACATTGCTCCACAACCAGAATACAGGTCCAGCAATGAAGCATCCTCGGAACCACTGTTAGCTCCATTTACTGTATCTGGGCTGTCATCAGAAATTGTAGATGAAGCTTCTTCGCTAGCATTTGTTTTCCCTTCTATGATTAAGAAAAGAAATTATTAGAAGTTGAAGCAAATTAGTAAATTTTAAATGTTCATTGACGTACACTTAAAAAAGGGGTAGCAAATCAGAGGAATAACAGCTACCTCGGGGCAAGTTTGTGAAGGACGAATATTCCAATTTGTATAACATGTCACAATAATAATCACAACTTGGAATCTCTTTACTCTTTGCCTCCAAATCAACCTAAAAAACCATAATAATTATACAGCATGATGAAACAGTGAAAGACAATAAAATGAAGTGCAAGAAACGGAAAACATACGTTCAAAGATACTTTTGCAATGTTAAGCTTTGCAACAAGACAATCCAAGGGATTGTTGTCTTCTTGTCAATAAGGTGGCCTAACGTTTTAAGTACCTGGAAAAGGAATGATATTTAATGTCAAATTAAAAGGTTTAAAACTAATGGAAATAGTACAAAAGATTCATCTTACTGTATCTTGAGCCCTGTAAAACCATTGAGCTGTAAAGTACAAATCTCCATCAACTGCTTCAAACATCTCAACAATTTTACACATATAGCAATCTTCTCCATCTTCAGCCTATATATATACAAAACAAAAAAAGTATAATTAGTTACCACTATGACTAAATCCATAGAGCATTTACTCGAATTCCTCTCTGCTTATCAGATAGGATTCAGAATAATTAGTGCTAGAAATCCTAAATATGTACTGTAAATCAGTTATTGAATAACATCAAGCATATTGTATATTTTCATGTAGAGAAAAACTTTCATTCTAACAAAGTCTAAACAATATCCAATTCAGGAGATGATAAATTTGAGAAGGTTTGTAAACAGTCAAATGAATACAAATATAATGACTGAAAGTTTAAGTACAAATCAAGCAAATGCAAAAGATCAATATGACTAACAAATAAACAAGACTAATATGATTTTAAATATGGTAAAAGAAAAATATAAGGACAAAATAATAGATGAGAAAGTAATACTGACTTTGACATGAGCACCATCATAAAGATTAAATATTATACAACCATCCACTTTTGCCTGGGTATAGTGCCGTCGAGCTTGAATGATCTCTTCAGAGTCACTGTACCAAATAATTTGGAAAATTAAGGTTGCACATCTTTAAAACTACAACAAAGGGTTTATTTGATCTTTAACAAAAATATAAAATGTTGGGAAAAAAGTTATTCACTTTTTTTTCCAATAAAACTTTTATTAATTCGTTATTGTTCACCCAAAAACAGTCAAATGCTTCTACATTGATCTTATGTAATGTTGAACTCAGAATCCAAACCTTAGCCCCTTTAAACACATTACATCATATGAACAGTAAGATCTGACAGTCTAGACCACCCCACATCCACATTATCATGACATCTTATTGGTTCCCATGAGAAAACCTAGAATTTGCAAAGAAAAATGAAGTAAAATGGGAATAGCAAAAATTCATTGTAAATCATTATAGTCTGATGAAAGTTGAACCATAAAAGACCTCACCTTCAGACTTTCATGTAATCCACAGAGTACAGTCCTCCCATCAGGGTTGAAGGTCGAGCAACGGACTCCAGTAGTCTAAAGTATGTAGAAAAAAATCATGTATAAACTCCTCCACAATAAAACAGGAAACCAAAGATCCTATAACCTAAATATGGAACAAAGATCTTATGATCTCAACAGAATCTCTAACTCTGCTAAGAGAACTGGCAGGTATCCAAGACCAGCTAAAGTACCTCAGGCCCAGTTGAACCAATAAGCTCAAAGGTTTCTAGGTCCCAAAATTTAACAGTCCGGTCAGCTGAACCTGTGAAGGCAAGAGAACATATAATGAAAATTAGAGCACACAAGAAGGATCTATAACTTCCTCACACAATATAAAGATACTTTAGGACAACATCATAGAATCACTTCTCAAGTGAGCCAAGTAACAACTCTTTTCATAGAAGGTAATAACCAACCTGTAGCCAGTACAAACTCATTGGGATGAAAATCTAAGCTCTGAACTTGGCCTTCATGAGACTTGAAATCATGCAACAGTTTTCCAGCAGTCAAATCCCAAACCTGTTGATATATACGACATGAAAAATATTATTGTAGAAGTTATCTTGAATCAACATCCAAACTCAAAAACTAAAATGTGTATACGCTCTGCCTACAAATGTGCATTTAAATTTGTTTATAAGGTGAAAACCTTTTTTTAAAAGAGAACTGAAAGCAGGAAATCTATACACAAATGGGAGAAAGCCAAAGAACTGCACCTATGGATCCATTCATAGCTATATAGCAGAACAGTCAAAGTTTCGAAGTTGGCTTAATCAGAGAATTAAAAACAATATGAAATAAAAGAGGCATGTAAGTTCATTCAACACCTCAGCTTTGCATAGCCTCACTCCAAAGTCTCAATTCCAGTCCCCAGGAAATAAGAGCATTGTCATGAAACAGGCTGCCACTAAAAGTATTGAAAACCCTTCTTTCTATGTTTATTCACCCTACCATGCCCCCAAAAGAAAAAGGAAGAAACATGTAGATTAGTACAAAATGACAAGCATCATGAACTAAACTACAGCAAACTCTGACCTTCACAATGTTGTCCTCGCCGCCAGATACAAACCATCGGCCATCTGGTGTAAACCTGATTGCATCGACTCCTCGATTATGGCCCTTGTACGTGTGGATACATCCTTTCTTTCTGATATCCCACACCTTGAGATTTGTATCAAGAGAACCAGATGCAAAAAACTCACCAAAGGGATGGAAGTCCAAAGAGATGCAATTGGATCTCTGACCAGTCAGAGTCCGAACAACTAGAAAAGTCGCCGCCGTTCCAACTCTTCATCTGCCGTCAACCCATAAACCCGAAAACCCACTTTTAAACCGCCAGAATCGCACACGAACTGACCCGGATTCTCCACGATTAGATCTGCCGCTTTGACTGATTTCGTAAACATCTGAATGTTCCCATTTGGAAACACCACTTTCACTGCTTCACCGCCGGAGATGATCGACGGCGCACAAGAAACTGCATTTCCCATTTATCAATAATATATAAAAGAGAACTATAGGAATAGAGGAAGTTTCTAGGAAAATGAGAGACCCTTATGAAATTAATGATGAAAAGATGGATGATATATGTGCATGCAAAGATGGTGGTTAAGCGATAAAGGATTTTGGGGAAAAATTTAGGAATTGGGGGGAAATTTTAAGGGGGAAAAAATTTTAAGGGGGAAAAGTTGAGAGCAAAACGTCTATCCTTTTGTTGAGTTTATAAAAAAAAAGGCCACTAAAAAGTTAACAATTTCAAAGTCGTTTTAATTAAAGTTTATTGCTTACTTTTTGTGGCGTTTATTAGAAAACGCCACTATTACTTATTTTTGCGGCATTTAAAAAAATATCACTAATATTTTTGATACTAATATATATTTAAATATTCAATCTAATTTTTTTTATTTTAAAGTTTAAGTAATATTTAAAAGAATTAGATAAAATTTAAAATCTTTAAAATTTAAAATTATTTAATATATAAATTAAATAACAATCACTCATATACCCAAAATTTTTTTAAATTATTTTAAATAATAGTATTTTAATTTTTTTCATTTAAATAAATACTTTTTTAAAATTTAAGTAATATTTAAAATAATTATATAATTTTTGAAATCTTTAAAATTATTTAAAATTTGAAATATTTAAAATTTAAAATTATCTAATATATAAATTAAAAAAACAATCAGTCATATACTTAAAAAAATTTATAATTATTTTAAATAATAGTATTTTAATTTTTCATTTAAATAAATAATTTTTAAAATTTAAGTAATATTTAAAATAATTAGATAAAGTTTGAAATATTTAAAATTATTTAAAATTTGAAATCTTTAAAAATTAAAATTATTTTATATATAAATTAAAAAACAATCAGCCGGATAGCCAAAAATACTTTAAAATTATTTTAATTTTTATCATTTTTAACATATATTTTTCTATGCTTTTACTTTCAAATTTTTTCTACGTGTTGAAGAGAATACATGATGGACACTTGGATGATGGGTGAGAATATAGAGAGCAAAATGGCACCGTTTAGTTTAAAATAAAATGATTTTCTACGACGTTTTTATCAAACCTTAAACCTTAAAAGCCTAAGTCCTAAACCCAAACCTTAAACCTTAAAACCATAAACCCTAAAACCAAAACCTTCAACCTCAAAATCATAAACCCTAAAACCATAGACATTAAACCTTAAATCCTTAAACCTTAAAACCCTAAACGCTTGTCATAACTATAGAATCTAACACCGAAATCTTAAAGTTAAACTTACATCTCATTTTAACCTTAAAGTTAAATTTATTTTAAATAATAGTATTTTTATTTTTATTTTTTAACATATACTTTTCTATGTTTTTACTTTCAAATTTTTTTCTACGTGTCATTATTTTTTTGAAGAATTTAAATATTCAATTAAAAAATTATATTTTAATTAATATAAATAGTTAGGGTTTATGGGTTTCGATAGAGCAAAACTTCTAAAAAATTATTTTTTTTGAAGAATTTGTAACTTTTCATAATTAAGTAATTAAAATGAAACTTTCTCATAGCTAAGTCAGTTTCAAATAGCAAAATAATACTAAATTCAAAACAAAAAAAAGAAAAAAATAAAAATTAAATCGAATCAAATCGAAATGAGTGTAGGTTAACTTTTAGCAGTGTTTTTTTAGAAGCGCCGCTAATGCTCAGATCTTTAGCAGTGTTTTTTTAAAAGTGCCGCTAAATCTCAGATCTTTAGCGGCGTTTTTTTAGAAGCGTCGCTAGTGCTTAGATCTTTAGCGGCGTTTTTTTAGAAGCGCCGCTAATGCTCAGATCTTTAGCGGCGTTTGGGAAAAAAACGATGCTATTTCTCCTTTTTAGCGGCGTTTTGGAAATAAATGCCGCTATTGCTCAACTTTTTGCGACGTTTTCTTTCAACGCCGCTAATGTATAATATTTGCGGCGTTTTTCATTAAAACGCCACTAAAAACGCCGCTAAAAGTCTGTTTTGGTGTAGTGAAGGCATAAGCAATCTAATAAACCTAACAATAATACTCAAAGTGATTTAAAAAAACATTGTAAATAAGAATTTATCAAATAACCGTTTACTCGAATATATAGTATAAAATTCCATTTTCAAGACTCATCCACATACTCAATTTCGAGCTATCCACATATACTTATAATCCAAGATCTCACATAGCCGAATCTCATTAAGTGATTCATTCAACATTTTATATGCTCTAGTAATTATTATACCGAATCAACTCAATCATTCAAATTATACCTTTAAAAATAACAATCCAAATAAGCCACCCTTTAACACGTGTACTTGATTTCGAATGATAAGATCTCATAGTATCAACTTACCGAATTCAGTCGTTGAGATTACAATTGATCGCACACTTAGTGCTCTTTAGCCGATTTCGCACACTTAGTGCTTTGTATATTAAAATTCGCACACTTAGTGTCAAATGACCGATTTCGCATACTTAGTGCTCGGTATATTGAAATTCGCTCACTTAGTGCATATCTCAAGCTTGCTACTTATTCACATTCATAAATACATTCATAAAGCTTAAACCTCAACCACATAGGTACATATATAGTAATATGTTCATTTCATGATTTACAACATAGTCGAGTATATCATTGACATATATTTATACCTCATATTCGGTTTTACTCATTTTCCAATCAATATCATAATTGAATATACCATTACCAAATAGGTATACCTCACATTCGACTTATCAACATATTGGTACATATATTTCCATTAAAACCATATACGTCAATATAGATAAATTTCATGCAATATGATTGCTTAAAAACTTACCTCGAGTATCGACGGATTTTGTTTCGCGACTATTCAACTAACTTCGCTTTTCCCCGATCTAATCCCGATCATTTCTGTTCTTGATCTAATAAATTTCAAATTTAGCTAAATCAAATATAATTCCATTGAATTTAATCCTAAAACACATAAATGGGTAAATTACCATTTTGCCCCTGATATTTTACACTTTTACAATTTAGTCCTTTTCGCACAAAACACAAATTACACAAAATTTGGCTATACTTCTTCAGGGCCGAATATTTATTGGCTTATTACAAGCTCATATATTTCATTTATTCTTCAGGGCCGAATATTTATTGGCTTATTACAAGCTCATACATTTCATTTATTTCACATTTTGACCCCTTTCACAATTTAATCCAATTTAGGCATTTTTATCAAAAATGCCTTAATTAAACTTATAAATCTAACAACCTATATTTATTTTCCATCACTAAACACCAATTTCATCAAGCTATCAACAATGGCATTTCATGAATACACCATCAAATTCGAAAATTCTAACTTGGGCTAGCTAGTATTCAAAACAACGATCTCAAAAACGTAAAAATTCTCAAAAACCGAACTCAATTACATACCTTAATTAGACATGCAAGGACCGAAAGTTTCAAAGGCTCAAGCTCATTCTTCCTTCTCTAGTTTCGGCAATGGAGAGATAAAAATGAAAAAAAAAGATGTTCATCCACTTTGGTTTATGTTTTATTATTATATTATTATATGTTATTAAATTCACCAAATTTTCAATATAAAAATAATTTGGTAATCCATCTACTATTACATGCATTTTGGCCGGCCACTAATATCTATTTATGGCCAAATTGCAACCTTAATACTCCACAATATAGAAACAATCACATTTCGGCCCTTACACATCAACCCTTAATTTTCCATTTTACGCGATTAAGCCCTTTCTCACAATTAAGCACCAAAACGATAAAATTTTAATACGAAATTTTCACACACACCAATTCACACATGATAAATATAGAAAATAATATTAAAATATTTTTCGACTCGGGTTCGTGGTCCTGAAACCATCGTTCTGATTAGGGTTAAAATTGGGCTGTTACATCATCCATGTTCAATCTCTAACAAATAATCACTAAGTTCTCAAACATTTTCACTGCTAGTCTCAATGACAAAGGACTATCTACTCAACACTTTCATTACCTAAGTACATACCATGATAAATGTCCATAAATTTGGAACTCATTCTTCACAACTCTTACCTTATTGATGAGATATGATTGGCTAGCTTTGTTCGTACTCTTTGCACTCATTCACTTTCTGGGAATCTATGTATTAAAAAATAACGTGTTAAGCTCCATTGAAACTTAGTAAGTACTCATGAATTCTATTCTTAACTTAACATTAAATATAAATTCTTTTAAGTAGAATAATTCATTTTATAACTCATCATCACTTTATTATTAACATATCAAATGTTTATTTATAATTACAAATCTTAAGTTAAATATCACTTACTTCATTTACTTCACGTAACACTTGATTCACTTGGCATTCTTTTTACTTAACATTTGTTTCACTTTGCCATTAGTAAATGGAGGAGAATTGAGTAGGATACATTCAATCACTAGAGCACCGAAGTGTCGCTTTCACTTGAGTGTGCTAAGGGTATTTCTATGACTTGCCAATTATATCTCACTAGTTCTACCTTGTTTATTAGAACTTCACATTATTTTATTCTCTTGTAATTATTTCTTTCTTTTTAAATCCTTATCTCAACTAAGTTTCACATTTCACATTTCACATTCAAGTGTACATTTTCATATTTCACTTATGAGTATGTCACACACTTTCACTCTTATTTATCAATTAATTCACTTAATACTAGATAATAAATTTTATCACGAGAACACTTACTTTCAAATATCACTACACTTCTGATTATTTTTCACTTTAGTCTCTCTTCTAGTCTTTCAATTGGTTTGCTCGTTTCCAATTAGACTAAGGACATGTTTAAATTATCTACTAATATAACTTGTCTTTCCATATTACGATCTAACCACATAATACTGCTTAGTATTAGTTAAACGTTAGATAATCAGTGAGCCAATATTTGCTTTCATTTTGCTTTGCATGAAAAAATCATTGAGAACAATATAAAAAGGACATTAATGTAATTAACGGAAATTTTATTAAACCAATTTGTTCAAAAAATGCAAGTATATATAGACAAAAATATTACAATAAAGTCATTATATTTTAACAGTCTCTAACTTGCCCTAGTGAAGTGACAAGTCATGTTTTGTATTTTCATGTCCTCTTCATGTTTCTCAAAACTCTTAACTACCATAGTCTTGGTAAACGAATTCACAAAATTGTCTTCTGATACTACTTTGACTACATCCACAATTTCGTTCGCTACCACCTCCCTTATAATGTCATATTCTGTTTTATTATTTGCTTCAAATTATTGCTGCAAATGACCGTATGCATTGCTCCCCACCGCTTGCACTAGCTCTGCTATTTGACAGTCCAAATTACGCCCTCATTTGCCATCCTAGTTAGCTGATCTTTGCTTTTAATTTTGGCTACTAATATGGTTGTGGCTGACTACAAATTCAGCCGCTTGCCGCCACTCCGCTGCTTTCAAATCCTTTAAACAGTCCCAATTGAACTGCTCAAATCGGCAACCATTTGCTACCTAAGTCATCTAATTTTTTGTCGTTTTGTTCTTCGAAAATTGATTCAATTAGCCATCCAAATCAGCAACTGCTTGCTGCACCTTTTGCCCATTGATTGCTGGCCCATTGATTCCAAATTGACGTTGCCAATTGATTCTTTGGCTTCAAGTGGTAATATATTATTCAATTTTATTACTGGATTCATGTTGTATTGATTTAGTTAACTATATTGATATAATTAGTTTATGGATACTTGAATCCTAGAATGATAATTAAGTTGAATTTGGTGTGAGTTAGGATAACTTGGTTTTAGTTAAATTTAGATTAATTGATTAATCATGAGTGGATATGGTTAATTTTGGGGGATATTTTAGATTAGATTAACATTAATTTGAGATTAAATTTAAAAATAATCTAATTTAATTAAAAGATTAGAACAAGAAAAGTGATTGTTGAATCTTGGTTAATTTCAAATAATAAAAAGAATTCGTTGCATTAATTTAGGATAATTGAGGATTAATTGTTGTTTGAATAAAAGTTCTTAAGAGATTAAATAAGATATTAAATTTATTTAGAAATAATAAAAATTTGTTTAAGATTAAAATTGGAATACTTGTCATAGAATTAGTAATTTAGACTTGGAGTGTTTGATAAACTAATTTTTTTTTTTATTTTTCGAGATATCTATCGGAGGGATTCTAGCAATTAATCCTTTGCATTCTATAGGCCCATTAATGGGGTAGATGCTAGCCACAAATTTTAAAGCTGCTCCATACCCAGGACGAGGAGAGATGATAAACTAAAACTTTAAGTGTTAAAAAAATTTAAATACTGAATTTTTATAGCTAAAAACTTTATAAGTGTTGAATTTATATTGGAAAGTTGTTTGATAAATTAATAAATATAAATACTGAACATAATTAAATTGTTTGATAAAAGTAAATATTGATTTTTAAAATATTATTTATTTTTAAATTTAATCTAAGTAATATAATATTTTATATTATTTTGGATAATTTTGGATTTGAAAAAAATATGTTAATTTGAAGATATCATTTTTTTAAAAAGGATAATTTATTTCAATTTTTAATGAAATAAAATCAACTTAATATTTTCTACATTAAATGATAAGGAGCTACCTACCTATTTATCTTGTTCAACATTTTTTTATTGAGAATTTTATATTAAGCAAAAAAATTAAAATGACTATCAAACACGTTAAAAATATTAAATGTTGAAAATTTTTATTTTTAATGAAATGAAAATTTCCAATAGTTTATCAAACACACCATTAGTTTTGATAAATTCATATGTTTTGTTACATTGAAGAAGAGGGAGGCGAATCATCGAAAGAAAAGCTTATTGTGGATTGATTGCTTCTATACAACAAACACTTAGAAATTCGATTTGTGTTCTCTATCATTTGATAATATCATATTGTAACACCTTATACCCGACCTGATCATCGGGCCCGAGCTACAGGATGTCACATTTTTTGTCAGAGCGACTACGATCATTCCTATTCGAATTATACCACTAATTAATCAAATTCATTCAAAACAAGCATTAAACGTGTTAAACAATCATTAACTAATATTACTTAACCTAGTAGGTACATGCCTTTTAATCAATAAAAAGGTAGCTACACAAATATTGTTGAGTCTGGGATCTTGATTGAATGCTGAAGTAAATACTCGGGATCTCAAATTGAACTTAACCTGCACACGGAAAACAAAAACCATCAGTTGCATTGCTATAATTCAAATCAAATTATATAAGTAATAATTGGAATGCATACAATTTCAATGTTTATTCTATTAATCAATACAAGTGTATCTTATAACCAAATCTTGTTCAACACACATTTTATATATATACATTCATAATTCACTAGTGAATCAATAGTTAAATAAATTATGAAATACTTCATACGATTGTCACAATGCCAAACCAAGTTGTGCAATTAATTAATTTATAACATGTAATCATGTTTCATTATATTACAACATCAAATGATTCATTCCTTAACTTATCAAATTGGCTCTTCGGTTATTAGTCAGCTCACAATTTTTTTTATACTTATTACTCTCGATATCCAATGTCGTATATAAATGTCTGCATTTCAAACTTACAATGTTTAATCATTTCCAAATCTCATTATCACATTCATGGACAATTCAACACTTCTCACATATCATTTATTATCATCACAATTAAGCTTATATGTTTCCTTTTATTTTAACATTTCAATCATTTTCTAATAGTTCTTATCTCAATTCAATACCATTTCTTTACTTATAACATTTAGCTAATTTAAATCTTTATAACCCTATTAACTTGTCACCGGGTCCTCATGTGCATCTAGAGCAGATATCGATCCTTCCGCGGCATCTCCTCCCGACCTGGGATTGATGGGCCCTCGTTTTGGCCTCCAACGGCGACGTTGCCTACTCTTTTCTGAAGCCAGAAATAGATACAACTTCCCGTGATGTCTGAACCAATCCATGTAATCTGAAGATGTCTCCAAGTCTGACATGAGAAATGGTTCACGCGTTGGCAAGTAGTCGTACCTATGCTGTCAAATCTCGATATATTTCTTATAGAATGTTGCCCAATCTTCCTCGAGTCTCCCCCGCATGTTGATCTTGTACAGGTCATCGAGCTCTTGAGGTTGTGGCAGAATATGTTGTGTACACTAGAACTATCGCATCACTCGGTTGGGTTCGTGCATCTCGACCATTGTAAAAACGATCAATGGTACTTTCACGTGCCAAATGCCACGGTTGGCTAAAAATTCACCCAATACGCATTCTTGGATCCTCAGATTCGCGTATGACATCCATACAAACATTCAATACGAATTTATAAATTCTATTTGTTGACCTAAAGCTAGTCAAATGTCCTCAAGCTCGGTTGGTATACTGTTGTGTCTCGCGAGGTTGTTCCACCTATTCAAAAAAATATGTTATTTCAAAATTATAAGAATGAAAATTCCTAAACAGTAACAATTTTATCAAATGAATTTTACCATGTTACAAGTAGGAATCGTAAAGGACTTACACTTAGGGGCGTAGAAATGGTAACCGATACCATGCCCACGATTGAAGAAGGAGCATACAACTGCCTATTTTAGCTTTGTTCGGTATCATCGCTCGACACATTTCTTGGTACAATGCCGCCAGCACCATCGATCCCCAACTAAGTCATCCCACTTCTTTCAGGTCGGCCAGTAGTAGTAACCACCTTAAATGTATTAAATTGCGATATTTATTTGGCATTAGCAGACCCCTAATCAACCTCAAAACTAATGTGCACGAATTATTCCTTTTCAATGTCACTTGTGGATGCCTCGATAAGTTCGAAAATTTCCTCCAATCATCTCATCTCGATCCGACTACCCCTAAACTTGTTCGACACCTTCCTTAGCAATTTGTTAAACAAAACTTTAATTGATAAAATAATTTGATATAACAAATTGAAATGTTGTTTAATATAAGTTAAAATTGACAAAATGATTTTTAAATTTGAAGCCTAAGAAATAAAACTTTGAATATTTACATTAAACTCTTAAAAAATTTTGAAACAATTTTAAAATCAAGTGAAAATGATTTTAACCAAATCAAAATAATTTCAATCAAGTTAAAATCATTTTAACACATCAAAATGATTTTCAAACAAGTCAGAATTGCTCCAGGCCAAAAAGTATCGATACCAGTTGGACAAGTGTCGATATTTTTGGAATTATCGATACCCTTTGAAAAATCGAGACCAAACATGCATTCTGTTTCAGAAACCCTAAAAATTACCAATACCATTTTTTTGGTATCGATACTTTTTGAAAAATAATCGATACATTTCTTAAAAATGATACCAAAATAGCATTTTGTTTCTTATAAACCCTACAAAATATCGATCCAGTATCGATATCTATTTTAAAAAGTATCGATAAAACATTTTTTTGATATCGATTAATAAAACCCAACGGTCACTAAATCAATATTTATTACAAAAATTATTGATACCCTTTTATTTGGTATTGATACTCGAAGTTGCAGGTGAATTTAATACTCTAGTTTTACATCCCCAACGGCCATATTCACTACACCAACAACCTCAATGGTTTGAAATCTATTAGGAGGTATAAATACCATCTTCCAAAGACCTACAACAACAAGAAAAGCACTTTCAAGCAACAATCATCAATCAAACAACCTTAGAGCTTAATATTTCACATTCTTCTTACATACACTTGTGAGCTTTATCTCTATTCTCTTTCTGAAGTGTATTTTATTGTATTTGAGCTTTATTTTGCAAACAACTTAATCTTGTAAGGATTGTTTTTTTGTTTGCTTATTTTAATATCTTTGAGAGGGTTTGTAACTTAAGACTTGTAGAAATCTTAAGGAGTTGCAAGGTTAAACCTTGTCTTCAAAGGTTGAACAAATTAGTGAATTTGGAAAAATCCTTAGTGGTGGAAAGCTAAGGTAGTAGAGTAGGCAATTGGAGCTGAACCACTCTAAATTCTTTGTGTTCATTGTTTCATTTTTTTCTTTGCTTTCACCAAAAATTTTAAAAGTCAATTCACCCCCTCTTGGCATTTTCGGTTTGTTCCATCGAGCTAACATAGTTACTCGTATGATACACTCCAATTGACACTAACAACTGGCCCGTAACGTCATCCCCATTGACCGGTAGACCGAGTTGTAAATTGACGTCCTCGCGTGTAATTGTACACTTACCGCAGGGAAGATGGAACGTATGTGTCTTTGGTCTCCATCTCTCGACCAAAGCACTGATGAGTGGGGGGTCCAATTTAGTTCCCTCGAGCATGCAAGCCGTGTATAAAAAGCCTGCATCTTGCAAGTGTCCGTGAATGACCTCTGGTCACCTTCACTTAAGTTGTTTATGTACGTCTCCATAATCCAATCTTCAGGCTGTGTAACGCCCCCAATTTTTGGGCCTAAAAGAATTGGGCATTGGGCTTTGGGTCTCAGGAAATTTTTAAGTGAGTGAGAAAATGACAAATGACATGTTGGCTTTAAGGGTTTAATAAACTTGGAGTGTCTAGGGGTGTTAAAGAAGTGCTGGGTTCGAACTTTGAGGAGAATGAATTTTTAATTAATTATTAAAGGAACCAGTACGGTGAGTAGTTGGGCTTTTAAATAAAAATAGGGGAAAATGACATCAAAGAGCCTTGTGGTGGAGTGGCTAAGTGACGCCACTTAGGGTCTAAGAAGGTGGCGTTATAGGCTAGCAAGGAGATCCTAGGTTCGAATCCTAGCTTAGTATTTTTTTGGAGTTTAATTTTGGCCTTCTAGAGGGTTGAAAGTGGTGTGATGATCGACTCTAAGGAGAGTGATCAGAAGAGAAAATTTAGGAAAAAGATTAAGGAGTTATCGTGGAGAAAAATTAAGAGATGAGATATGTGGAAGAGGTTGAGCCGAATTGGGCATTTGGGGATAGGAAATTCAACTATAGGCTATAAATAGGTGTCAATTTCAGAAAAAAGGGGGTTCTAGTTATAATCCGGAAACGATTCGTGTATATATTTCACAGAAACGCGAAATCAAATGGGGTTCTAGGCTAATGCCAAAATTGTTTTTCCTTCTAGTCAAATTCCTCATTTTTGAGTTGCCGAAACACTTTTTCTCTCTAAGTACTCAGAAGCCGAATTGCTTGCCGATCTTCCATACTTTTTCTTCTCAAATTCTCTTTTGATACACCCTTGGTTTTAGCCGATTCCTTCTTCTCTTCTTCTTCCTATTTGTGCTGAATAACCCCTTTCACTATACTAATCTCAAAAGCCGAATACCTCTTGGGCCGATTGCTTCTTGGGTAAGTATTCTCTATTTTGGTTTAGGTGTTGGCCGAATGGTCATAGATAGGGAAAGGGGACTTGTGTTGGATACAAGTCACCTATTATTCTGTTTTTAATGATTAAGAATGATGCAGATTTAGGAGATACGCGTAATTAGTGATCAAAGAAGAGCTATTAAGGCTTATTGTTTCAGGTAAGGTTAAGGTGAGACTTCTATTTTTTTGGTAAAGTATTCGATAAGTATATGTGATTAATTTGAGTGACATCATTTGTAGGATCGTGGATAAGGAGATCGCAGCGCATTTTGTTATCAGGTGTGTACATACACTACACACACATTAGATCGGCAAAAGCTGAAATGCCGAAAAGCCGAAAGTTTTGGCTACGGTAGTCTTGTGAGTGCGCAAACACTCGTAAGGGAAAATCGATACGTTATCAGAGACCCTATGAGTGATCTCATGGACTTGGGTCTTATTTTGGCCAATCGGGCCAGAATGGGCAAAATGGGCCTGATGGGCCGTAGGCTCAAAATAGGTGAATTTGATGGTTTGGTAATAAGTGATGAACTAGTCATGCTGGTTACATGGCTTGGAATTGATTTGGGCAAGATGGGCCATATGAATGTGATTGGGCCAGATGGGCCATATGATTGTGATTTGGGCCTAATGGGCCATTTGAATGAGATTGGGCCTAGTGGGCCATATAAACGTAAGTGAATTTGTTTGGGCTTTGTAAGGGGTCTTGGGCTTAGTATTTGGTAAATTGATTAACCTTACATAAAACTTTAATAATTTATTAAGTGCGACTGTAAACAAGTCATAAGGTTTAAGTGTGACAACAGGCATATGCATGTCTAGGATTGGATCTAGGGAGAGCTTGGTACTTAAACGGTCTTAATGACCCACCTCCTCTTCTCTGGAATCCTACTTTGTGCGTAGTGTCTGTTCACTTAGCCGCGAGGACTTGTTGACGGGCCAAGGTTCGTAATTAAGACCCATACTGTTAAGAATTACCAAAATACCCTTGAGTTGTGAAATGACTAAAATACCCCTATGTGTTGAATGTAAGATTTATGGATGTTACATGTACATTTGCTGCATTCATATGATATTCTGTTTAGGATGCATATGGGTGGGAATTATGGAACGGAGGAAGTATATAAGGATCGCATGATTGCTTGACAACTGTGGATCCACCGATGGCTTTTTAAGCCTATTATATGATTAGCAGCTTTACTGCAACGTTTGGTAGTACCGCAATCAGGCTACCCTAAAGTGTATCAGATGGGTGGGTTGATTTAGAAATCCCCACAGAAGTGTTTCGGTTGGACGGAGACGATGTGATCCGGATGGATTATTTGGGGAGGGTTTGCACAGCATTGCATGTATGATATTGTTATGTTATTGTTATGATATGTATGCGATTTGTTTGTCGAGGGTCGTACAGACTGAGTTTTCGAAAACTCACTCCTTCTTTTATTTTTCTCAAGTGATCCTCAGTAGGCGGTTTGACGGATGGAGGGACTCAGAGGTGGCCGACTAGCAAGACAATTAGACCTGTTTTTCTTATTATCTAAATTCTAGATTTTAAGTTATTTATTTTAAGTTATTTTATTTCAGATTGTAATAAGGTTTTCCCTCTAGTTATTATTTTGTAATTTTGAAACGGAACCTGGATTTATTTCTTTTAAGCATATTTCAAGTTTTTTTGAAAATAATGGTGTTTTAAGAACAAGCTTCCGCTGTCAAAGAAAATTTTTACATGGTAACAAGGAAATGGTTTTTGGCTACACCTCGTTTTGATAGCAAGCTGGATTTTACTTAACTTTTCTTTAGAAGGGATTTCAATGAAAACAAGGTTTTCGCAAAAACACTTTAATGTGACACGCCAGACTCGGGCCTAACTTCTAGGCTAGGTTTGGGGTGTTACAAGCTGAGTGTATAAACATAAAAAATTAGTAATCTAAACTGCATAATAATTAACTTCTTAAATTAAAATAATTTAACAAATTTTCTTAACATCATAATAATTAACTGATTAAAATTATATAATTTAATAATATTTTCTTACCATTTGTAATTGAACGCTGGAGATGTACTTGTCATCCAAACGAATAAGTTGATTTGCCATCGAAGAATGAATGACATAAAATCAAAGGATTTAGATTTTTTTTAAAAAAAATTGGGTATTTAGAATAAAGAATCGAGAATTGACAATTGAGAATAAAAAATCGAGAACAAGAAATTGAGAATCAAATTGTGAAAATTGAAAGTTGAGTTGAAAAGGGTGAGAATTGGAGGGCTTTATGTAGGAAAATAAAATGTTATCGTTGTACAGAAAACGCGTTTTGTAGGACGCGTTTTCACTGATCTGGCAGAGAAAACGCACCACGTAGGAAGCGTTTTTAGGAAAGAGAAGAAACACGTCCTATAGGGCACACTTTCCCTGCAAGATCAGTGAAAATATGCCACGTAGAATGCGATGTCTTCTCTCTCTCCAAAAACACTGTAAATTAATAAATTTTCAAAATAAACGATATAATTTCTCAATTAATTTTTGTTCAACATATTTAGATAAATTAATCCATCCATAATAAATTCTTGTAAATAACTTGTGACATGTTTATATAAACTTCTTAATAATAAATTTATGTTGAGTATAAAGTTGAATTTAGTGTAGATTTTTTTTATTGAAAATTTTAGTGCATAGATTATGTGAACTGGAAGTAAGAGGTATAGGGATTATTTTGGTGCATTTTAACATGTGGAATGTACCGATGGCAATGTATCATAATTTCATAACGTTGGATGAGCCGATCAACTTTTCATATTTTGCTTAATTTAAATTTTTGTGTGCTTTACAACTATATAATATATATTATTATACTATATTTTCAACTTCTATAAGAGTCTTAGAATAAATCAATTTAAGGAATATATATCCTATAAGTATACTTATATATGGGTATTTTAAGTATTATAAATAAATTAATTTAAAGAATAATTAGGTTAAAAATGAGTTTCCTGGTACTATTTTGGCATTTCAAATTGAATTAATTTAGAAAATAATCAAATTAAAATCTTTTAACTACTATAATTTAAATAAATTCATATAATTTGAGTTTTTTTTATTTAATTATGAATAGTTATATTTCAAATCTAATCTACGATATTAAAAAATTTTGGTTTCACTGTTCCTGATTTAATATAGAAAATAATTAGCTGAATTTTTCATTGCTTTTTTATTAATAATTAGTTTAAAGTAGATATCTAGTTAATGAAGCATTTCTTTTTAATTGTAATTAAGAAAAATAAACAAGAAAAAAGTGTCATTTTTTCTTTTCAACTATTTTATATTTTTTAAAATTATGTTTGCAATTATTTTTATCTTTTAAGTAAAATTAGGGGTGAGTAAAATTCGATTCGACTCAAAAAATTCAAAATTTTTCGAATCAACTCAATCTTTTCTTAAATTTTGAGTTCGGGTCTAATTGAATTTTTGAATTCGAATAATTCGAATAAACCAAATATAAACTATATAATTTTAAATTTTAAATTTATATTCCCACTCCCAGGCCCAAATCCATTTACAATACTCATTTCCCCAAAATCCGAAACCCCTAACCTATCCCCAAAATTTATTATAAATTAAAAACATATTGAGACATCGTTATTCATTGTGTTTTAAACTAGTTTTTTTGAAGTAAAAGTACTTTTGGCTCCTAAAATAATAAAAAACAAAGTGAATCTAGGATTAAAAGTGGGATTCAAATTAAATTTTAGACCCAAACTCAAACGCTAAAAAACATAGCTTTTGGCTTTTAGATAAAAAAATTTTATCATAATATTCCCCTTTATTTCTTCCCAAATCAATTAAACATTTAATTGATTGCCACGTCTTGAAATATAAGGGTTAATTTTAATGAATAGACAAGAAAATGAATAAGGCTAAATGGTTAAGTGTTTAGTGTCTTCCCTAGAGACTCAAGTTTGAGCTTCCTTCCTCCTATTTCCCTTCTTTTTATTTTCAACAATCTACGGTAAAAACCACAACTGAAATATATACAGTTGGGAATTAAAACTAAACAAGAAATTGGCATCAGGCCTAATGGTTAATAGTTAGCTTCCCCCCTAAGTGATTCTAGGTTTAAGCCACTCTCTTCCCTTCCATTTCCTTTTATTTTTCAGTTGAAATTTTGGGTAAATAGCCCATGCCATCCCTAGGATTTTCAAACCCCAAGTATTTAATCCATTTATTTCCTAATTGGTCTTTATTTCCTTTTTTTTTTTTCAATTCATATTAGAATTTTGTCTTCTTCTCTCCATTTCCTATCATTTGCATCAAATTTTTCATCCTTTTGTTGTTGATTATCTTGTTTTCCTAGATCAAAACATCCTTCATTCAATCGTTCTTCCTATCGATTTTGGTAATTGTCGTCCATAGCATTCTTAGCATTGCCAAGAAATGGTAAATACACCTCATTTACAATGATCAGAACCCATATTTCCATATCTAACGCTAATCTTTTGTTAACTAAACAATCTTTTACGTTCTTGCCAAATCTTGGAAAATCTTGTTGAAAACTTGACACCAATTGCTAAATCGTGTGTAATGTCATTTGAATGACCAAATTTTGGTAAGTCGGATTAGAATTAGGCGTAAGAAACATTGATCAGAAGCTCGGTGAAATGTGTTTTTTTTTTGCAAGTGAATCAGGGCAAACCATGTATAGGTTTAGGGCTACACGGTCTTTTATAAGCATGTCACGTTGCATTGCATGGGGTGAGATGATATGAATGGAGGAAGAGTCGACAGTTTATCTGTAATGGCTAGTGGTTCATCCACAACATATTAGAAGATTTTATCTACAGTGATGGATGGCTCATCCATCGATATTTTTATTACTAGCAATCATCTGCAACGATCAGTGGTTCAACCACAACATATTAGAAACTTTTATTTGCACTGATAGGTAGTCATCCACCTATATTTTTATTACTAGCAGTTCATCTGCAATGATCAATGGTTCATCCATAACGTGGTGTAAAGGTAGAGGAGTTATCAGGAACTCTTATTATGCGTGTAGCGGAGTTTGGTAAGATCTTTGATAAATTGAAATTGCATCACCATTAATGAGCATGTGCATGCATAAACTGTGAATTCTGAAATATTATGATATTGATGTGATCTAAAGAATCAATACTCTAAATCGCTATACGATTACTAGCAATCATCTGCAATGGTTAGTGGTTCACCCACAACATACTAGAAACTTTTACTTGTACCGACGGGTGGTCATCCACCTATATTTTTATTACTAGCAATTCATCTACAGTGATCAGTGGTTCATCCACAACGTGGTGTGTAGCGGAGTTTGGTAGGATCTTTGATAAATTGAAACTGCATCACCATTAATGAGCATGTGCATACATAAACTGTGAATTCTGGAATATTATGATATTGATGTGATCTAAAGAATAAATACTCTGAATCGGTATACGATTACTAGCAATCATCTACAACGGTTAGTGGTTCATCCATAACATAGTAGAAACTTTTATCTACACCGACGAGTGGTCATCCACCTATATTTTTATTACTAGCAGTTTATCTGCAGTGATCAGTGGTTCATCCATAACATGGTGTAAAGGTAGTGAAGTTCTCGGGAACTTTTATTGTGGTGTGTAGCGGAGTTGGGTAGGATCTTTGATAAATTGAAACTGCATCACCATTAATGAGCATGTGCATACATAAACTGTGAATTCTAAAATATTATGATATTGATATGATCTAAAGAATCGATACTCTAAATCGCTATAAGAGTGTGATTGTTCTAAGAATTGCTATGTTGTATGAGTCACCTACTGTTTGCACTGAGTTACTTATAATAGGACTCACACTGAGCTTTTTAAAGCTCACCCCCATTTATTTCCCTCTTTACAGATAACCCACCAGGTTAGTGCGCGGACTCGACATTCGAAGGTCTCGACTTGGACTCTTTTGTTTTATATAAAAGTATTTTAGATTTATTATTTGAAATTTCTACTATTCAGAGGCTATATTGTTTTTTTAACTGTGGCATGAGACTTAGGTTTTGGGATTATACTACATGCATGATATTTAATTTGATTATGTGATGGTGAAATATGGATATTAATCAATTGTGCATGAAATTTGGTTTTTATTAAAACTAATATTAAATATCACTTTTCTGCTACTTTGAAAAAAAATACACATATATTTATATATATCTAGAACCCAACCTTTAAAAAACAATCATTAAGGTCAATGGGTTTTTAAAACTAAATCGCAATCTTTTAAAACACACTAAGTTTTCTTCATAAATTAAAACAATTTATGTTAAACAACTGGTTTTAAACTCCGATATTTCTGCTAGGCCATTTTAATGGCCAATATAATTTTCCAAATTCAGATTTAAACTTTAGGTCGGATTGAGGAAATTACATTGATTGTCATATAATAAATTTTACAACTATATGGATCCATGGTAATCAATTTTTTTAAGTTTTAACTTAACAGATAGCAATGAGCCCATAGATTAATAGAAAAAAAATCTTAATTTTCTTTAATTTGGTTTATACACTTAGATTAAATTTGATAAATAATTTATATTAATTACTTAAAAGGTATTTAATTTTTTTTTGGAAATTATAAATTAGATTGAAAAACAAAAGAGACCCAAGACAAGGCCTTTGGGCTACCCAATACATCAAATCCAGTAGCTTAGAGAACATAATTAAATATAGCTTTAAGAACTCTAGAATGCTCCATAAAAGCAAAAAAAAAAAAAAAAAAATTCTAAAAACAATGATTAAATGCTTGAAACTGAAAATAACAAATCAAGGGAACTTTTCAATTTCTGATCAAACTCCATCAGATGACTTAGGGCCAGTTTGGCAATGCTTTTGACAAGTGCTTTTAAAAAATTTAAGTGTTTGGTATTGCTGTCAAAAAGTACTTTTCAGAAGTAAAATGTCTATTTTGGACATGATATTATAAAGTAATAAATATGTATTTAAATAATGTTCAAATTAGTTAATATTATGATATTTTAGCAAAAATATAAAAAATAATTTATTATAATTTATTGTTAATATTTTAATAAATAATATTAATTTTAAATATTTGTAAGTAATTAATATTAATTATTTATTAAATTTAATTAAAATATATAAACTATATTTAAATATTTAAATATAATAATTAAATATTTGTAATTAGATATTGACACAATTGTATTAATTGCATGTCTTTTGGTTTAATTACAATTATTCAAGTTTGTTAAATTTATGACCAGTATTTGAAAGCTTAGAATTATTGCTTTGTGAGTTAGATAATTAGTTGATCAATTGGTTTCTGATAATTGTGATGATTGCATAATAACACTACTTTTTGCTTGAACTTTAAAACTAAGAAAATGTAGAGAAGCAACATCAAATTTTTCTGTGTTTTTCATTAAAAAGAACATTCATTGTCATTGAAAAGTGCATATCTCACTAAAATCCTTAATCAACAAAAAACATAGATCCAATTATAGAAAATTGAGCTTCACTGTTGCAGAATGGCCAGAAATACAATAAACCCAAAACTAAAATCTAGCTTTCATCACCTATAAATTAGGTGACAAACACAGAAGTGCCATATTTTCACAGGTCTTGAACACTCAAACCTGCAATCAAGAACATGAGATAAGTCAAGACCGAGAACCTTGAAATGTTACCAAGTTACCAACATGGTGAAAAGAATGCGTTCCACTGCCACCAGCATGGCAACAAAAAGAGAATACTTCATCTTAGCTTCAAACAATTCATTTCAAATAAGGATTCTGGTTGCATCAAAATAAGAAAAACGAGGCTATTCAGTGGTTTCAACCAAGAACCTTCAGATATTACCAACATGGCAAGAAAAAACAATAGGATCGATTGTACTGATACCAGTATGACAACAGTGGGAAACAATGATTCATTTCTGCTATGGGTTTATGATTCTATAGCATGTTTCTCAATTTCTGCTATGGTTAATGATCCAACAGAAGTTTTATTCTAAAATCCCATTTAATCTAGCAGACAATTTGAGAGGGAATAGAAAGGAAAACAAAAGTGTTGAATGAACCATAATTACATCAAGTCACTTGCAAGATCTCTGTAATTTATTAAAAAGAAAATAAACTACATAGCATTGTCTTTTAAGAACGAACGGCGATAAACATTATACCAACTGGAAACTCAAGCTTCCATGGAACTTAGTCAAACTAGCAAGAGTGAGTAAAATCCAGCTTGGCATGGCCGTTTAACATGTCGATGAGATAACAGGATCAATTACAGTGCAGGGCTTACATTGCTGGAATATTTCAGCTGTCACCTATATCTCATTTGTTGGTGGAGAAAATTTTTGATTTGCGTTTACAGCCTGTACCTACTTGGAAGAAACCTTGTCTTGCTCTAAGGCTGACTTTATAAATTTTACAACAGTAGATGCCAACTCAGTTTGATGCGAGGTGTACCCATGATTTGCTCCTTCTATAATGTGTAATTGGTTATTAGGTATAACCTTGGCAAACTCCAAAGCATATTCAACAAAAATTATCTCATCAGCAGATCCATGGACCGTTAACACCCTGTATGTTACGGTGAATAATAGCACAAAAACATATACTAGTATTGA
The DNA here is from genome assembly GCA_025503065.1 of Gossypium bickii. Lineage (NCBI taxonomy): Eukaryota > Viridiplantae > Streptophyta > Magnoliopsida > Malvales > Malvaceae > Gossypium > Gossypium bickii. Next base: position 24,809,958 of record CP106712.1, read on the forward strand.
CGTTCATTTGACATTGCCAGCTAAATTAGCTCAATGAATCAGTGAAGAATCAATAATTTCGAAAAACAAAAACTAATAGGCTCTAGTCTAGATTCAAAATCTTACCTACATTCTTTATCAATCTTGAGGCAAGCTTCATGCATGTCTGTTCTTAAGTGATCCATCAAAGCTTCCTCAGTCACACGGTATTCAATGCCTCCTACATAAGTAAAATGTAATTAAAACTAGAAATGTTTCTAATAAAGTACATAAACAAATATTGAACAAGACTAAATGTTAACCCTTTACATTCCATAAGGAATGTTTTTATTCCCAGGAAATTGTTAAGATAAAACATTTTTAATGCAAAATTTCTACTTCTCTTTCAAGTTCCAAATGCCAAAAGCTATAAGAGCACCGAAATCAGTTGTCTTTATCACTGGTTATGTAGCCATAATTCTATTTGGATACTTTTAAGTAACACTTGAACTGGACAGAAAATCCAATCAGGACTGCTGATTTGCTTAACAAACAACAAACAGATCATTGATGGACATACACAGACGTGAAGAACACAAACTCAGGAAATCATACACATCAAGAAGGTAAATAAATAACTACCTGTCTTATTCTTAACATCAATGCGGCCATCCTTCTTAATTATTTCCATAAAATCTTCTCCCAAGCATTCTGTAATGCCTCTCTTCAAGTCATAGCGGCCAGAAAAGTTTACGACTATATGTATATCTTGATACTTAGAAGCATAAAGAAGCATCACATTTCCCCCTGCATTACATTATTTTAGCAATATAACACTTGTTGGAGAACTTATTAGACAAATGAAAATCACAGCTGGAAAAAAACTAATTGACAGACTTCATTGGGATATCTTGATGCTTCGAAGCATAAAGAAGCACCAAAATTCTCCCCTGGATTACATTATTCCAGTGATATAACGCTGAAACAGTAATGTTAGCTTGGTTACATTACTTATTCCGTGTATTAATGATCAAAATATTATAAGAAAAATATTGCTAAGATCCATCCTAAAAATAACTCAGTGATTAGAATGTAATTTAACATATAGTCTTCAATAACTTAGTTTCTTCTTAGAGAACTTACAATTTCTAAAGTGCAGAGCAAAACCATTCTCTATTTTAACTAGTTCAGAAAAGTTCAAGTAGGAAACACTGGGATACTCACCTTTACTATGCCCAAGAATTGCACTTACCACACGACTTTCCCCTGAAAAGTGTTGAATTACAGCTTAATCAGATTGAAACTAAAAGAATATACACATTCTTAACAAATGATATCATAATCAGATATTCTAGAATTAAAATGTCATAAAATGTAGTAAAAATATGTACAAGTCCTTCAAACATAAGCTGAATCCAAATGAAAAGACATAACATTGAATTAGGACGACTATATGCAAATAAGCAAATTAGCAACTCAAAGAGCAAGTAAAAACACAAATTAGAACTAAAGATCTGAGAACAACGCACTATCTGTTGAAGGTCTGCCTCAAACAAATTATTAAGTATTTAAAACATGCAAAACAGTCACATAAATCGGAATGAATGAATTAGTAGAAACTAAAGACAACCAATTGAAGGAAATAAAGGAATAGCTGAGAAGTTAAAAAAAAAAAGCATGTCAAGCACAAATAACATAGATTATGATAATTCATTTAGCCTTTTACAAACCAAATTCCATAAAGTCAGGCAAGTCGGTTTTGTTTCAGTTAGAAGAAGCGTTCTTTAGGGGAAAAAGAAGGAGCATGAATGATTAAGATGGCATTGTAAGACACATATTTTGATAGAGAAACTGGGAAAAAGAAAAAGAGAGACCTAATTGCTGATTGGGGAGATATCTTCTGCCTTGAGCCATTATTGATTAAGGAACAAAAGTCTCCAAATAAAACCAGATTTCATCGCCCAATCTCTCCTCAGGTATACCATTGCCAAAGAACCAAGAAATCCTCTGGAAAGGTTATTTGGAGAAGAAATAATAAAAGGATGAAAAAGTAAATTGGCTGCCAAAAGTCCTTTTACTCTGAGAAAAAGAGAAATTTTTGGCTTCTTCATCTGGCCAAAAGTCCTTCACAAACGTGAAAAAAAATTCTCCACTGGCCATTGTTCTTTATTCCGTTTTACTGAAAAGGACTTTTTTGGCCAAAAGTCCATCACAGATGGAGTAACGAACGGGCTATTAATCACCATCTCCCCTTCTTACTCCAACCACAAATTTTCAATCTGGTGCCTCAACCAAGCGACGATCTTGTTCAACCATCTCTTCTACAAACTCTGAAACACCATTTGATCCAAAAAACCCCAGATTCAATCTTAGTCCTTCACTCGCTAACTGGTGCGCTACTGTATTCGCCGATCTTTGAACATGCATGAAGGTACAACTCAGAAATTCACTGCTCATCTTTTTAATGTCTTCAATATATGCTGAAATTTTAGATCTATCAACTTCGTTAAGCTTCATTTTTTTAATCACTGTGAGTGAATCCCCTTCAACAGCCAGTCTCCTTAAACCCAGGTCAAGGCATAATCTCATAGACATTGTAAAAGCCATCGCTTCTGCTACAAAATGGGAAGGAATCCTCGAATGACAGGTAATTTTTGAAACAATAACCTCTCCTTTTTCATCTCTAATTACAATACCCGAGCAAGAAATTGCTTCTTTTTGCCAAAATGCATCATCAAAATTAAATTTTAAGTAGCCAACTTTTGGGACCTTCTAGCGATCTTCACGTCCACCACCCAAAGGTAAGATTCTTTCCAAATCATCCAATTCCTTACTATAATTCTAGAAAAATCTGACAATAGCCAACCCATCTTGTAGGCACCTTTCATGCACCCATTTGTTCAAGTTTATCCATATTGCCCAAATGACACACACAAGCAAACAACATTGATTTTGCGAATATTGAGCAAAAATGTAAGAAATCCATTCTATGTGACTACAATCATTCAGATATTGTGGCCAATTGAATTCCAAATTATCCCATACCTCTTTTGTTTTTTTGTAGTCACATAACACATGAATGATAGTTTCTGCATCTTCATCACATCGCGGGCATTTGGCAGTGTTCATCAGTCTCTTAAAATGTAAATTACAGAATGTAAGAATAAAATTATGGATGAGGCGCCATATTGTAATTTTAATTTTTTGTGGCATTTTGAGCATCCACAATTTCTTGTAAAGGCTGCGATTTGTATTAGAAACAGGATTTTGAAAACCCTGTAAGAGAAGCACAAACCCACTACGCATAGAGTACACTCTAGCAGCTTCACCTCTCTATGCCAAGTAATACTCTCGCGGGCACCGCAAGAAAGGAATTTTTAAGATCCTCTCTGCATCCATTTTAGAAAAAGAACTGGTAATTATATATTGCTTCCAACTCCTAGTATTGGGATCAATAAGGTCCACCATTGTTTGTATAATCAGATTTCTCACACTATCTTGAATTTTGTAGGTAGGATTTCCAAGGACCCAAGAATCATCTAAAATAGATATAGAAGTCCCATTACCCACTCTCCAGCAAATACCCTATTAAAGAAGCCCTTTCGTAGCCTACACATTTTGCCAGGTATAGGAAGGTAAATTTCCCAAATCTGCATAAATGAAATCTGTTAATGGGTAGTATTTCGCTTTTAACGTTCAAGCTAATAATGAACTTGGCTAAAAAATTAATCTCTACCATTGCTTAGCTAATAACGCTAAATTAAATTTTGATAAACTGCAAAAACCAAGACCACCATTTTCCTTTAGATCACATAAAGTACCCCAATTATACTAATGCATGCCTTGTTTACTCGGACCTTTTTGCCACCAAAATTTGCTCATAATATTTTCCATTTTAGTACAAAGCTATTTCGGTAAAAGAAAGCAAGACACAAAATACACAAGAATAGATTGAAAAACTGATTTAATAAAGACTTCTTTTCCCTTTGAGAAAGGAATTTTGTACTCCAACTATCGATTTTTTGTTTAATTCGATCTTTGAGTTTTTGAAAAGCTGTCATTTTTGCACCTCCCACTGTAACACCCCTAACCCGTATCCGTCGCCAGAGTAGGGTTACGAGGTATTACCGATCAATTCATAACATATAGCATACATTTATCAAACATAAAGCATTCATTCTCATAAATCATTCAACACAATTACATTGTCCCTTATAAGGGCCTACGAGGCCTTAAACATGCTTTAGAAGTGTTTCGGGACTAAACCAATAACATACAAAATTTTTTAGAAACTTAGAAAAATTTCAACCATACAAGGGTCACACCCGTGTGAACAGACCGTGTGCCTCACACGGCTTTAGACACACCCGTGTCTCAGGCCATGTGGAAATAGGGCATACATACTGGCTTGGGTCACACAGCCAACCACACGCCCGTGTGCCAGGCCGTGCCAAACCTGTAGGGTATACTGACTTATGCAACACAGCCAAGTAACACGCCCGTGTGTGAGACCGTGTGGAGCATACTGACTTCAATTCAATTTCAACACCAGGGAACATACGGCCGTGTAACATGGCCGTATAACACGACCGTGTGTCACACACAGCTGAGACACATGCCTGTGTGGACAAAAATAGGCCATTTGCAAGGCTGATTTGCCACCCCAACTTCAATGTACCTACACAAGGCAAAATGGTACCATTTTCATACATAAAGGCAGCCAAATCAATCCCTATTCATGCACAATTCATGCTATATAAATACAACCATTTCACTTAATCAAATATATACCAAAACACCATGACTTTTAACCCTAATTCATACAATACATATACCAACTTAAAATTCACAACTGAAAACCATCCTCAACTCAATCAATTCATTCACTGTAATAAATACTATTAAACTGCCAATTTGACATATAAGTTCATGCCACAATAAGACCTTTCTCAAGCTTCCATCCACCATAATTCAAATAACCATTTTAACTTCCATAATGTCTTGGTTACAATCATGCTAAAACAATCCATCTCACAAGGCATTATAAACATCTTACAAAAGTCATTAACAATCATTTCTAATTGCCAACACACATTAATATTAACATCATTTACAAGCCAAATCTCATGGCTATAATCACAACCAAAATACCACATCTAGCCTATACATGTCATATACCATAAATGTATAATTTAAAAGTACCAACTTAGATGTTTGATAGTACGATGATGTTCCTAACGACTCCCGGATCCGAGCTAGCCTTGATTTACTATAAAACATAGAAAAATAACATGAAGTAAGCTTCATAGCTTAGTAAGCTCGTATGTGAATAACTAGTAAGCTCGTATGTGAATAACTTATTTCATCGAATAAATGAAAATCAAGCAATTACACATGACAACAACATATACACATTAACTACAAACTTTTCTCATGTCTCAAAACATGATCAAATACAAACTCATCGAACTTTCACTATTTAATACTAGAATAGGTTCTGTACGTACCTGCATCACCTCGTACTAACCTCTTTTTCAACATCATCATTTGTTTACCCATTGAACCATTCTGAATAGAAATTGGATACTCAGGAGTCTCGTATGATAAGTACCTATACCATGGCCCGTAGCCAAATCAAGGTAACTTATCCGAAGAACTATTATCATGGCTTGAAGCCAAATCGGTAAAATACGCACTCGAAGTGCTAATATCATGGCCCAAAGCCAACTCAACGTATCACCTACTAGCATGTCAATAGTATCCAAAACTATTCTGAAGGTTCAACCGGGCTTTCACACTTTTCGTTTCTATCACCGAATGCATCTGTAAAGTCGTTTTCACAATTCATACATTATCCATAATCCCGTTTTAACAATTTATGCAATATTAAAGCATTTTAACATACATTTATAATGTAATCATCACATACGAACTTACCTTGTATTTGGAATTGACGGATCGGGTTGACTACTCGATAAGCTTGCTTTTCCCCTGATCTAAATCCGAATTCTTTCTTTCTTGATCTATATGAATTCAAAATTAACTTATTTATTCATCTACTCATTCAATTAATCTAAAAATACACATTTGGGCATTTTTATACATTAGTCCCTAAACTTTCACATTTAATCAATTTAGTCCCTATTTCAAAAATACACAAAATACACAAAATTCACACAATTCAACAAAACCCATGCTTGACCGAATTATATATAGGTCCCTAAAAATCCAAAAATTTTATTTATTTCACATTTCAACCACACAATTTGCACATTTCACAATTTAATCCCTATTATGCATTTTCATCAAAAATCACTTAACAAAACATGTAAAACTATCATCAAGCTTTCATATTTCAACATTAAACATCAAAGAACACATAGATTCAACAATGGCAACTCTCAAAATCTTTAACAATTTTGCAAAATAGTCCCTGGGCTAGCTAGTACTAGCTGCAACGATCACAAAAACATAGAAATCATTAAAAATCGAGCAAAAACGGAATTACAATCAAGGAATATACTAGCCCAACCCTAGCAAGCCTTCATGAACTTTTCTTTCTTCTAAATTCGGTGGTGGAGAAGATGAATGAACCATATTTTTATTTTTATTTCATTTAATTTAACTTTAATAACTAAATTACAAAAATAACGTTAATGATAAACCATTTAAAACATCCATTTTAAATAAACCATACCTATTAGACACTTACACTAAGGATGGTCTAATTGCAACATAAGGACCTTCACTTTAATAAACCATACCTATTAGACACCTTTAGTTATTAGAACTCAAGTTTTACTCTTTATGCAATTTAGTCTTTTTTATCAAATTAACCAACCAATCGATAAAATTAGCTCACGAAATTTTCACACATATCAAATAACATGCTGTAAATACCGAAAATAATATTAAAATAATTTTCCAACATCAGATTTTTGGTTCCAAACCACTATTTTGATTTAGCTAAAACTGGGTTGTTACACCGACTATGTTTGGAAGTCCAAAATAAAGTTATGGATTTTCTAAGCTATTAACTACCAAAATGCTTTCCATCGTCTGCCTATCTCGAACACTAACATTCTTGCTAAAACAACTGGTAAATTTTTCAAAATTGATGCTTTGACTTGTACAATTTTTATACTCCCTTAGAATATTCTTAAGGATATTTGCACCATCAATACTAAGGTCACCAAATAACATGCAATCGTCTGCAAACAAAATATAGGTAATTTGTGGGCTTCTTCTACAAACCGATACTCCTTTAATTAAGCCATCATCTCGAGCTAAATGCATAAGAGCTGACAGACCTTTAGCGCAAAACAGAAACAAATACAAGTTTAATGGATCTCCCTGTTGCAACCCCCTAGAAGGGTAAAAATCTCCCATTCATCACCATTCATGCAAACTTTATAAAAAGTGGTAGAGATACACCTCATAATAAGATCAACCATCTTAAAGTCAAAGCCCATTTTTAACATTATGCTTTATAAAAAATCCTATTCCACACTATTGTATGCATTACTCATATCCAATTTCAGTGCCGAATAACCTTTTTTCCCCATCCTCTTATTTTTAAAAGTATGCAGAATTTCATAGGAAAGCATCACATTGTCAGTAATCAACCAACCTAGTACAAACGCACTATGTGCCTCATCAATGCATAATTCTAAAACTTTTTGAAGCCTATTAGTAATAGTCTTAGAAAGAACTTTATATAAGACAGTACAAAGGCTTATAGGGCGAAAGCTCTTAAGATTTGTTGGATTAGATATTTTTAGAATTAAAACAATATTGGTGACATTAATGGATTCCAGCGACATACATTGATTAAGAATTTCCAAGCAGTAAGCACTGACATTTCACCCTACAATGTGCCAGAACTTCTAAAAAAATAAGGCTGGAAAATCATCTATTCTTGACGCCTTCATCCTTCAAGGCTAAATAGAGCTCATCTTTCTTATAGTCTGCAACCAAACTTCTATTTAAATATTTCAAAATGCAATTTTCCACACCACTCAAGATATGATCAAGATTTCCAACCCCTCTAAAAGTAAATAAATTTTCAAAAAAGTTACAAGTAATCCTCTTCATTGAATCTGGATCTCTCTTTTCTTATCCACACTCACCATTCAGGCAATGAATCTTATTTCTCCTTCTTCTTTGAGTAGCAAATTTGTGGAAGAAAGTAGTATTTTTGTCACCAAGTTTTAACCAATTGCTACGTACTTGCTGTTCTCAAAAAGCTTTATTTTTTTCAATCACCATGTTGAGGTGTAGTTTCACTTCTATTAGCTGTATCAAATTATCCTCATTCCTCTCGTAGTATTTAAATCCTCTAACTCATTTGTGAGAATGTCAACAAGTCCTCGACGCTTCCGTCGAATCTTACATTCCCACTTTTCATACCCTCTTGCAGTGTGATCAACCGTTCCCATACATTTCCAAAACTCGCCTCCCGAAGCTTTCTAACTTTGCCCTCACACGAATCTTCCATTATCCACCATGATTCAAAATAGAACCAGTTCTTCGATCGACTACAATCATCACTACTTGTTTTGAGCAATAAAGGACAGTGGTTAGAAAACGAATGAGGTAGATGTCTTACCGAAGAATCCAAAAATAAGTTCAGCCATTCTGTATTTTCCACACATCTGTCAAGTCTTTCTCTAATATTTGTGTCAGGAAACTGCCCTTTTTCCCAAGTAAATCATGCTCCCAAAAAGCTTAAATCGATAAGAGAGTAATTCGCAAGAGTACTACGAAAATCCTCCATTCTTCTTTCATCTTGCAGAATCCCTCCATTTTTTTAATGCATGTATATGATTTCATTGAAATCCCAACAAACCATCCACGGGAAACTTTGATCTCTCCCCAAAAGGTTAAATAAATTCCAAGTCGCTTCCTTCCCTCGAATGTTTAAGGTACCATAAAAACCCATCAGCCTCCATTTCGAACTATTAGCTTCCTTTTTGACAATCACATCCATATGGTTTTTTTGAGTAACTCCTCAACACAATCAAAATTCCTTCCTTTCATGCTATACATAAACCACATTGAGTTCCTTCAGCTGGAAACACAATACCATGTTGAAAACCATACCGACGATAACATCTTTCCATTCTTTGACAGTTCAATTTAGTCTCCATAAAGAAGATAATATGGGGACAGTATTTCTTCAACACATGTTGAAGTTTCCGAATAGCTTGCGGATTCACCAACCCGCGAACATTCCAACTTAATAGATTCATTGCTTCCAGTCAGCTTGCCTATTGGCAATCGTCGATATTTGTTGAATTAGATCATTTCCTTGTTCCAGAAAAGGATTCGTCGAATCTCACAATTTAGAAACTTTTGAGTACCTTACATCAACTTTGGGTTCTTTATTATCATTCTCATTAAAATTGGACTTATCACTATTCTCCATATGCTCCAGACAATTGTTTCACTTCCCAAGAACCTTATCAATCATACACAAATCAATCATCTTAGTTTCCTCAAGTTTATGCCAGGTATTTTTTTTTTTTACCATCATGAGAGTTGACAACTGGTGACCGACCCTCTCATTTGAATGACTTCCCCTATTCAAATTATCAACATAAGCATATGGGCTTAGCTCCTCTTGACTCGTAGATTTTAATTCAAAAATCTGTGTTATACTCAAAAGATTTATTTATGGCAATGACATTATTAAGATAATTTCGATCAGGGAAAAATAACTAATTGACTAATAATGATCTTTAATATGTATGGAAAGAGAATCCTCCTGATTCCTAAATTTTTGCTGTTCATTAGTAGTTACCGAAACTTCAACTTCCTTCTTCGAACCGATCTACTCTCCTTCTCAATACTTAAATTCCGGTAAATTGTTAGGCATAATTTGTGACGCCCCAAAAATATTGGGTCTTTAATTTTGGATGTTCCGACACAAATTGCTTGTTTGCTTTAATGGTTAAGAGATTTAGGAGTGTTTGGGAGTGTTTGAGAAGTCCTGGGTTCAAGCCCTGGCTTTTACAAAATTTTTTGTTTTTCCCTTACATGAACCTTGGCTTTAGTATGTAGGCTTTAAGAATATTTGTGTTCAAAATATGACATACAAAGAGCCTGTTGGTACAGTGGTTGTGGCGTTACAAGTGTGGCAATGGGTCTGAGGTTCAAGTCTTAAGATAAGCAATTGTGTATTTTATTTTGCAGCATGGATCAGCCAGTGGTTGTGTTACAGTGAAATTATGATGGAGGAGTTGTGGAGAGATATGAGAATGGATTCAAGGAGCGATATGGGGAGAGATTTTGGAGGAAAAAGGGGAGTTTGAGTTGTTGACGGTTGTTGCCGAATTTACTAAGGGAAGAATAGAGTATTTGGTTTTGGTCATTTCCTGAGTGTTGGTATTCTTTTCATTTGTTTAGTGGCCGAATACTGCATTTTCGGGAAACTCTCTTTGTTTTTTGGTGAAACGTGAGTTGCTCTTTTGGTCTATTGTGTGGAAGCCAAACCTTCTTTTACCATTCGGGTACTTTGGGCAATTTGGTTTTTTTTCTCTATTATCCGAATACCCCTTTTGTTTTCGTCAATCACTTCACATTGTCAGCCGAATTTCTACTCATCTTTTTCTCTCCACTTCCTTTCCCTTCTCTTCCCATTCAGTTAGCCTTGGCTAAATGTCTTGCTCATATCTTTGGTTTCATTGATTAGTTCTTGTTGGCCGAACTCACCATACCATCCCCTCTCTTTCTGTTTTTCAACTTCTTTATTGTGTTTAAATTGAGTTTCTTCTTCTGCTAATCCTTGGGGGTGGTCGCATACTCTACTTATTTTCTCTCTAAATCCTGATTGTGTCCATACTCTGCTGCTGGTATATTGAGTTGATATCTTCAAGTGATCCTGACAAATCGATAGGTATTCAAAAGTTCCCTTTCTTGTTCTCTATTATTGTGATATGTGTGCAAATCCGTTTCCTTTTATCTTTTCACTAAAAGCCGAATATTTCTTTTCTTCATGTTATTTGATGGCCGAATGGTGATCCCTTCCTCTTGGTGTGGTGATCGTTGGGTTTTAGATATTCCCGAGGAGTGGAGAAGTGCAGAAGTTACTCAAGTCATCAAACCCTGTCTTTCACTATTCAATTAAGGTAAAGACATTACCTTACCTTTTGAATAGGTCGAATATCTCTATATATTTCTGTAAGACTAATATTCATGGATTTAAGCCAAAGTTATGATCTGTCTCCATCTATTAAAATCTTTTGTTATCACAGTTTATAGGCAAGAAAAGTGTGATAGGTTTTAGCCCACGAGCTAAAAGGAACAGGCTGTAGTTCGTTCAATCAAGGTAAGGTAGTAAGTGCCTTTTTGGGAACAGATGTGATAAGAGGGTGTTTTACCTTAGCATATTAAGGACTAACATTGGATCTCAATGATTCTAGGTTGGGTGCTCATAAATCTTGGAACGACTCCGTAAAAAGGTGTGTAATCGCACTATCTCCGCTATGAATCGGCAAAAGCCGAAAAGCTGAAACTTCAGCATTTGAGGCCTCACAAGCGTACGATCGATTGTGTGGAAAAACTGAGCCCACAACCAAGGGCGATAGACTGAAGAGGCCACTATGAGTGTTCTCGTGCACTTGGGCCGTTATGGGCCTAGTTGGGCCGAAATGGGTCGTGTGGGCCCAATGGGCTCGTAGGCCCCACACAGATAAAATTTACGAAAGGTGGCAGTGGGCTATGTAGGTCACATAGCCATGATTAAAATTGGGCCAAATGGGCCACACGAGGGCCCATTTGGGCGAGTATTGGGCTTTGAGCCCATTTACACTGTTTCTCCCAAATAGATTATCTGTGTCGCTCGAGGCGACTGTAGGCCTTCGGAAAGATCGTTAACTGCACCGATACCCCTAGGGAGTAAAATGACTGAAATACCCTTAGGGAGTAAAATGATTGAAATACCCCTAATGAGTAAAATGACTGAAATACCCCTAATGAGTAAAATGACTAAAATACCCCTAATGAGTAAAATGACCAAAATACCCCTAAAGGGAAAAATTGCCGTTTTACCCCTAATACAGGAAAATGACTATTTTACCCCTAGAGGTAGGTTGACAGATGAAAGTATGTACTGTATGACTGTACCGAGTAGGACATATTGCATACACGAAATATTGATGACATGGCGTACTGCATGGGGTGGGGATTTTGTTATGGAAGAAGTACTATTACTGGTGGCTCTGCCACACATATTGATACTGGTGGCTCTGCCACAATTACTGTTACTAGTGGCTTTGCCACATATCAGATCTTGGCAAAATCTCTTTGCTTTTATTGTCTTGGCAACTATACTGCAATATTGGTGTGAGGGCTGGGTGGGTCGACTTTGCCCCCACGTGGTGTGTTGGGTTGGTACGGGTGGTGTGCTGGCTGGATTGAGGTGGGTTACAAACTTGCACCATATTGATATTGTATCGGGCTTAGGCCCACACTGTTACTATATTGGGCTAAAGCCCACATTGCAGTGTTGCTGAACAAGGCTCAGGCCTAGATTGTTACTGCATGTATTACTGATTGAGTGATAGGGGATTACACACTGAGTTCTCATAACTCACCCTTTTCTTTTAACTGTACAAGTAATCCCCAGACTTAATGGATTTGGAGCTGCGAGGGGCTCGGAGGGGGCTACACGATCGAGGATGTCTGTTTAAACATAATCATTTAAATATTTATATTGGGTTGATATTTTTGTAATAAGGCCTCTGGTAATTTTAATCTCTTTTCATCGGGTTTTTAATTCCTTAATTTGAACTGCTAAACGAACACAAATAAGTTTTCGCAACTAATAACTATTTTACAAGGCAAACACATATTTTCAACTTCAAAATAACCTTAGGGTCTGTTTGTTTGCCAGTAAAATGTTTTCTGGAAAATGATTTACTTTTCTGGAAAATGATTTATTGAAAATATTTTCTGGTGTTTGGAATCTGTGTAAAATATTTTTTGCTATTTGGCTCCTGAAAATATTTTCCGGAAAAATTGTTTTTACATATATTAATAAATTTATATACATATTAATAAAATTTTATATTTTAAATTGTTTTTACATATATTGCATCAAATTAAATATATAATAATACTCAATTATTAAGCTACATTATTAACCGTCATAAATTGAAAACAACCAAAGTCAAATAAATTTTTTGTAATTGTGTTAAAAAAATAAAAAAAACAAGGATCGAATAATTATTTGTAATTACGTTATATATATATAATATTATTATGTTCCTTTACAAATAAAGAATTAGAGAATATTGTTTGTAGCATAATATAGCAGATTGATGGCGATGAAAAATCGAGTGAAGCAAAGAAGATGTTGGCTGAGATGGTTCAAGTCAGTATGGAACAGAGCTTGAGACATTTACAACAAGAGCTCTGCTTTGTACCCCAACTGATTTATGACTTTGCTTCTTGTCCTCTTTTTCTTTTTTTGTCTTTTTTTTTTAATGTTCTTGGTGGTGTTTGATAGTTAAAGAAACTGTGAAAATGCTGGTCCAGGCCGTTTATGGTGGTATCGGGTGACTGGTAAATGGAAAAAATTGTCAATAAATTGGAAATTATATGATGTTTAATGCATAGTTTCTAGTTTGCTTGTAAAGATGTAACTGTTGTTATATGTAATACATTATACCGTCAATGAAAGTTCTTGTTTATCTTTTCTTCTCATGGTTTATATGTTCCTTTACCAAGCAACAATCATCACACTCCATGATATTACATTCTTCTCTCGCATCTCATCAAATATTTCTCTCGCAAAATCAACACTACCACATTTTGCATACATATCAATCATTGCAGTACCCAATATTACATTCAAACTAAACTTCATTGAACATATATAATCATGAACAAATCTAGCCTTATGCATGGCACCAATTTTGAACAAGCATTAACCACAGTCACCATTGTAATCTTATCAGGAACAATGCCTTTCTCTCTCATCAAATCAAACAAAACCAACGATTCGTTAGCATTCCCACACTCGGCATACCCATCTATCATAACAGTCCAAGTAACAAGGTCTTTCTTATGCATATCATCAAACAGTTTACGAGCATCATCAATAACCCTACATTTTGCATACATATCAACAAGTGCTGCACAAACAAAGTGATCCCAACACAACCCAGATTTCAAAATAACACAATGAAACAAACTACCCATTAACAAATCCATCCTATCCCTATAAACTCTCAAAACAAAAGGCAAAGTATAATTATCAGGCTGAACACTACACCTAGTAAGCTCATGAAAAGTTCTAAAACAATTCACAAAGTCACCCTTAAAAAGCCTTGAGCTTATTTGAGCATTCAAACTGTATATACTTGAAATTTAAAGCCTTGCTAAACTTACAAGTATTAGATTGACAGTAAAAAATTAAGCTAGAATATTAACCGTTATTTGTAATTGTGTTAAAAAAAATAAAAAAATAAGGATTAAATAATTATAAATTAGCTTCCAAACCGCAATTAATACTAGAAATTAATAATATTATCCAAATTATACTAGAAAAAAGGATTGTATGCATACACAAAAAAGTTCCTCTGCTGAGCCAACCTCCTGTCGAGCTTTGAATAGCTCAGAGCCACGAATGGCAGCTCTCCATGAACGGGAGGCAAGCTCTAACTTAGGATATAGGTAGAAGGGAACTCGTGCTAGGCATCTAAGGGAAACAGCATCTGGAAGACCTTCAATTAATACAGACATATTAACCAAGGTTTCATCGAATCCAACAATTTTTGACTGACAAATTTTTACTATGTCAACCTCAGCAGTGGAATATGTAATCTGAAAGAGCAAATTTATAACTGTGTGTAAGAACCAAATCAATAGTTTTGGACTTCAGAAGTAATGCATTAATCAATGTCTAGTTAGATTATAATTTAAATAGAATCAATATATTTGTGTTCAGTAGCATTTGCAGCACAATTAGCATCGATTATTTTTTTTCAGGAAAGGGGGATTAGCATCAATGGCATCATCGAAAATCATGCTATTAGTCAATGTCATACCAGAGAAAAAAGAAGAGCAATTATACGTAAGATGAAGGTGAAACAAAACCATACATGAAATTTAAAAATTTTCCTATAAACAAGAAAAAGTGCTCCATAAGACACTAAAAGGATATTGAAATCATTGTGAAAGAAATTAACCACCAAAGCAACGGTAACTCATCACATATGTTGGAGTAAGAATAGATTTTCTTTTTCTTTTTGATAATCAACAAGGCCTGTTCCATATTTCTATTAGATTGAATCAACCACCAGCAAACATACCAACCACTAAAACTCAGTAAGTCAAACAATGAGGAATAATCAGTGGATTCATCAAGTCGATAAGGCATTGACTCGAAATAGATTGATGTGCCAGATACTCGTCTTTTAGGAGTCATAAATCTATGTGAAAAATGCCCACCATGAGGTAAGTCCAGACCCTATACCAGTTATATTAAGAAATCATTGATTTGAGTACTATCTAGCAGAAAAACACTAATTTACGGTAGCTAAAACAGGTAGAAAAGTATTACCATTATTCGATCATGTAGATTAAGAATAGCTGTATAAACCTCAAAGTTTGCCGGAGAACCAGACAACCCTGACTTCTTTTCATCCAAATGAAATGCTGCCAAAGCCCTCTTCTGGCAAAGTATTTCAAGTTCATCAATGTACTCATTGCCACCATAGTACTTGTAATAAACAAAAAGATCATTGGCTGCAATCAATTAAATCAAAACCAAAAACAGAATTAAATCTCTTTTCACTTTGGTCAATTATACATAGTATATACCTTTTAGTCCTTTGGAATACTTATTTGTGAGGCATGACCCGACTGTTTCCATCACAGCACAGGATGTAAAATTCTCAGATGCTATAAGCTCAAGGCCATCAATCTGCCCCCTTAAAACATACAATAGCAGAAGCCTCTTAGTTTACAAATTATAGAACCATAAATTTCCGCTATCAACATCCACAAGATAGTCAAGCATTGAACATTGCTTCTCACAGAAATGCAAAGTCTTAAGCAACTCAATTCTAATTTCAAAACATTGCAATTAGTAAAAGACCTAAACTGAAATTTTTTCATCCAAACTTGTATCAGGTAGTACTAACCACAACAAAAAGGTTTTTCTCAAATCTATAATCTATACTAACAACCACACAAACATTGAAAAAAAGGAATGCAGCTTCAATTTTGAATCAAATTCACAACAAATTAAAACAACAAAAAGAATCAAAGAAGAATTAAAACAGATTAGGTGAGTCTTTCGAAGTGAAACAAATTTAAACAAGTTAAAAAGAACAAAAAAATGAGAAGATTAAAACGAGTTAAGATTATCACCTCGGCTGTCTCGGAGCGATTCAAATCAAAATTCTAGGGTTTAATTTTCAGTGAGATGGAAAAGATGGATGCAGATGGGGAGGGTGATTCCAAGTATATATGCCGACTGATGGTTGCAGTAACCATTTTGACAACGAAAGGTGAAGATGAGGAAAATCAAAGATGAACGCCGGCGTCTGGTGTTGAGAACCATTGTTGGCTGACGGCAAGCAGAAGATCGGGGTGTCAAGGATGGGGGAAGGGGAAGGGGAAGGGGAAGGGAAAGGGAAGATCAGTTGTTGAGAGTTCTTGGCTTCTTTTCCTGAAAATGTCTTACCGAAATAAAAACGGTAAGTCATTTTCCCAAATTAAAGGCCTCATTTACCCTTGTTTTGGAAAATGTTTTCCTTGGGAATTCATTTTCCAACAAAACAAACACCATAAAATGGGGAAAATATTTTCCGAAAAATATTTTCCCTATCAAACGGACCCTTAAATAAAGTAGCTTCCGCGAATTTAAACCAACAGTAACAAACATGGTAACCGCTTTACTAAGTGGTGGTTTTTATAACTTACCAGTTGTTTTCTAAGAAACAAGAACTAAATGGATTTTTACTCAAACGATTTCTCCCATCAGACTTTGATTTCGAAAAACACTTCGATGTGATACGCCAGATTCGGCCGTAACGTCTAGGCTGGATTTGGGGTGTTACATAATTTCTTCCCTATCAACTATCGAAAATCCCGTATAGAGGCACCGCTTCATTATTCTTTTTACAAAAAACCCAAATTGAAAACTTTCTTTACCAATCAGATTGGATTCAACCTTTAACGCTAATGAATAAGAGTATTCATCATCTACTTTCTCACATTTTGCAATCAGGATACTAGTACATTCCTTGACTCCATGTCCCATACAACCACAGCCAAAGCAAAAAAATGACAAATTTTCATACTTAAAAGGAAACCATATTTTTTTCAGAATTTTCTGTCAAAATAAGAATCCCTCTCCAAAGCTGTTTTTGAGCATCCAAGTGAACCTTCAATCAACAGAATTCCCCTTTAATTTCATATTTGATCAGCCCCCCAAATGTAGTTCCAATGGCATGCATAAGATCTTTCTTATCACATTCTGGCAAACATGGACCATTAGCCAAAAGGGAGAAACAACCAGTTTGATTTTACTCCTTTCAACAGGACAAACAAGGCGATCAAAAATAATTTATTGTCGACGAAAAAACCATGGACTCCATTCCATAATCATCTCGAGATCTTCCTTACCTTCAAAAGAAATCAAAAATAAGTTTTGTCCAAATCTGATCCCTCTCCATTTTAAAAAGTCACCACTCACCTCCACCCAACCACAGTAGCTACTGTCTCTCTGGGAAACTTTAAGAGAGAGCACTCTTGACTTTTTGTTTTTTAAAGGTATTTAAATTTTATATTCCATGTGTTAGTATATTAAATTATTTAAATACCATTTAAGTTAAATTATTTTTTACTTCCTTATATCATATCATGTCTAAAATAAATATTTTAATTCTCACATCACTTTTTAGGCATAATAACTTTTTGAGCCCTCTAACTTTACAAAAAAAAAAAAAAATCATTTTAGTTCTCCATTTAATTTTCCACCCTTTTTAACCCTTAAACTTTCATTTTTTTTATCAAATCACCTCAAAATAGATAGAAAAGTTAATGTTTGTTAACTTTGTTGATGCCGCATATATGTGAATTGTCACGTGGATTACATGTCAGTATTCCATTAATTTTTTTATAATTTTTATAGTTTTAATAAGTTTAATGATTTTAAATTTTAAATTTTTTTTGAATTTTTAAAATTTTAAAAAAATAATTAAATGTTAGACCACTTGTAGGTCACATAAAAAAAAGTTACAAAAATGTTAACTTTTAAATCCATTTTGTGGTGATTTGATAAAAAATATAAATTAAAAAAAATAAAAAAATGAAAAATTAATTTAAAGGGTAAAATAATTTTTTTTGTGAAGTTGGTATTTGCCTACTTTTTAACAATAAAAAAAAGTTTTTTGAATTAACAAACTATAGTTTTCACATCACTTCTTCAAGAAAATTTTCAAAATCACCGCTTTTCAACTCAAATAACACATTCAAACGATATTTTATAAAAAAAAAATAATAATAAAAAATTCAAACGATAACTGCCAGTCTACCAAAATAAAACATGAATCCTACGCCTGACAACAAAATCAGACACAACAATTTGAACTTTGGGTTGAGTTGGGCAATATGTTTGGGATTTTATTTTTATATAATTATTATATGTAATAAATATAATAAAGCCGAAGCCAACGTGAATAAAATTTTATTAGGTCTCGTTTTTTTTATTCAAACATTATTTTTATATCTTTTCTCCCTATTAAACCGGTGTGAAAATTTTCATGTGCAATAGAAAGAGTCACCTTGTATAAATGTGATCCACAACATTATTTTTAGAAATTTCATTGCAATATTTCTTTTAAAAAATTAATTGCAATAAATAACAAACAATGGAAGTAGTACCACAGTAACCAATTCCACGTATAACCGTAGGGAAATTTAATAATCTTTTACTTACCAAAACAGTCACCAAAGCCCAAATGGGACGGGTTGGTGTCCATTTGGGCTTAAAAAATCATGTTTACAAAGCTGCAAGTGCAAGACATGTCCAACAACTTTAAAAAATTGGCCACTAACCCATACAACCCCCAACTACCCGACCACTACCCCCTATAAACCTCGACTACCCATTCAACCAAATAACCCCCACCTAACTCTAATTAATACAACTATCCCAAGAACCCCCATCCTAAACCATTACATGCATTTATATATATATATATAAACACAACCATTCACCCAAAAAAAGAGAAAAGATTGTATGAAACAGACATATTATCCATTTTCAATAATTTTATATTACATCAGTATTTTTATCTTGAAAAGGATTTTAATTTGGATTTGATTTTTTTTCAGGATAAAAATACTGATGTGACATAAATATATTGAAAAGGAGATACAGATGACGTGGCGTCACTATTTCATACAATCCTTTCCAAAAAAAAAAAAAACATTTCCCCGCCCCCACACTACCAAAAATAATAATAATAATAAATTCTCAAATTTTTGAAACATACCCCAAAAAATACGTTCATTTAGATTACGTTGAGTAAAAAGTTCAAATTTGAGTAAACTCCATCAATTTAATTTAAATTTATTAGTTGTTATATTATAATAATCAATAGATTATTTTTAAATTAAAAATATTTTTTTACAGGATTTAGGGTTATTATCAAAAAAATTTTACTAAGTATATATAAACTCTAAATTTGTTATATAATATGTAAATTTTAGTTATATTTTATTATGTTGTACTAATTATGTAATTGATTGAATTAACGGATAAAAAATGAATGCAAGTTAGAAACCTAATTTGTCTGTTAGTTCCATAGTTTAGGTTTTTTTTTTTTAATTAAGCAATTTTGTGAAATATGTTGAATATATTTGTAATTATTATAATGAGTTAGATATCAATAATATTTTTATGTGTGAGATTAAGTGTTTACTTGTTTGTTTAGTTAATTGTAAATTATTTTTTATTAGTAATATATATGTAATTATTATAATGAAATAGATATTAGTAATATTTTTGTAAGTAAACTTTATTTTTGTTTGACATTGTGGAAATATTTTATATTTATTTGTTGTTTTTGCAAGTTTAGGTAAATGACATTGCTACGACTTCAGCATATATAAGATGAAACATTGGATATGGTAAAATTATGAAATTCCGTTTTAAAAAAAACCTTTATGATGTGTACACTAACATATGTGTGATATAAACTATTTGTAGGAAGTGAATAGTGTCGTAACCATTTTTTGATAAAACGGTAAATGACGCGGTCGATTCGATTTTTTTTGAAATTGAAAAGGAAGGGAGTCGCCACCGATCTTTATTTGGGTGAGATCGGATCACCTTTGTTTTAATAAACATTTTGATTTACTAAAACAATATTCTTTGTCTCTCTGAATGTTGAGAAAATGGGCTCGGGAGTCGGTTACGTGTGAGGAAGGGTTAGCACCCTCGTCACGCCCGAAATCGGTACCAAACTGATTGATCGATGTCCTAATGTTGAAAACTTTGAAATGATTTGGAAATAGACACTTAAAATTTGAAAAGATTGGAAGGGACATTTAAAGGCTCTCTTATTTTCGAAGAGATAAAGCATCATGTCCAGTAAGTTAGGGCACAATACTTCAGACTCCCGAAACTAAGCTCGCCTTTTTAAAACTTAGTTTTACATTTGAAGAGGAACTTCCGTCATTTGTCAAACGAGAAATCAAAACCTAGTAAGTTAGGGCTCGTTTTCTCGAAGGTCCAAATTAGGAATATTGCCTCTATTTTAGAAGAAAGAAAAGAAACTTATCTCGAAGTGTCTAGATGTCGAGTCCAGTAAGTTAGGGCGCGACATTTCGAATATCCGAGATTAAGTGTTTTGTTTAAAATTTAAATTGCGATTTCAAAAGGGATATCCCGTTGTTTAGCTTCAAACGAGAAGAAACCGGAACCCAGTAAGTTAGGGCTCGATTCACTCGAATTGCTAATACAGAATGTCGATTTAAAACTGGAATTTGTGATTTTAAAAGGGATCTTCCGTTGTTTAGCTTAATACGAGAAAAAAATCAGAACCCAGTAAGTTAGGGCTCGATTTTCTCGAATTGCTAACACGGAATATTGGTCGTTATAAAAGTTGAGGTCTTGAGAAAGATTAACGTAAAAATGTGAAACAGGATGTTATGCGTAAAAAGAATAATAAAAGGACACATATACGTATAAGTAAAGATAATATATAATACATTGGAAGTATTACGTATATTAACAGTAATAGAAAATAACGATAATAATGATGATATATAAAAATAATAATGGCAATCTATGAATGAAATAGTAAAAATAAATAAATAAAACTATATATATATAAAATAATAATATAGTAA
Organism: Gossypium bickii; assembly: GCA_025503065.1. Classification (NCBI taxonomy): domain Eukaryota; kingdom Viridiplantae; phylum Streptophyta; class Magnoliopsida; order Malvales; family Malvaceae; genus Gossypium; species Gossypium bickii. The sequence goes on from CP106712.1 coordinate 24,831,291, forward strand.
TAGTAATAATGATGGTAATATAAAAAATAGTGAAAACAACAAATAAATAAGATAATAATATTAATAATAGTAATAATAATAATAATGGTGGAAAAATAAAATAACACATGCAATCGTAAATATAAATAACAGTAATAGCAACCAAATAATAGTAAAAATATAATGAGAATAACAAATGATAATAATAATAGTAATAATAATAATAATAATAATAATAATAATAATAATAATAATAACAACAACAACAAATAATATAGTAATAAATAATGTAGTAATAAATAAGACTATAGTAATAATAATAAATAATAGTAAAATAAATATTAATATAATAATAATGGTAAAATAATAGCAGCAATAATAATTACAATAATAATAATAAGATTAATAATAATAACGAATAAATAAAACTAAAATAAAAATAAAATTTCGGGGCCAATTTAAAATAAAAAAAGGAAAAAGGGGTTGATTTGTAAATAAAATGGAATTTTAGGGACGATTTATAAGTATGCGTGTTCGAGCGAGAAAGCAAACGCGTAACGAGCAAGGGACCGAATGGTAAATTTTCCGTGCGAGTTAAGCATTTGCGCGTCGAGGGGACCAAATCGCAAGCCGTGAAAAATTATTGGGCCAATGTTGCAATAATTAAAAGCTTAAATTAAAAAACAAAAAAACACGGAAGGACCAATCGTGCAATTACCTCTTTGGCTTAAAAACACGCGGATCCTCTTGGCGGGTCGGGTCAACGCGCGGATCCTGGGGGTGAAACGACGTCGTTTTGGGGTTAAAGGCCAGCCCCCGAAACAACGCCGTTCCAGAGGGCTATAAAAGGTCCGAATTTCAGAAAAAAATCACTTGAGCTGTGTGCTTAAAAAAAAAAGGGCCTTGTTCTCTCATTTTCTCTCTGCAGGACTGAGAGGAAAGGTCGCCGGGGGGTGCTCCGGTCTGACATTCCGGCGACGCACCGTCACTCCGGAAAAGTAAAAATCTTTACTTTTTCTCCTCTTTCATTTTAATATGTATATATATGTGCGCATATATTAACAAAGGAACCAGAAACGAAAAAAAAAGGGATTTCGAGACAAAATAATCACCTTTCCTAGCCTCCGATTTCGAGTTCGATTTTTAGTGGTTTTTAGCGTTTAATCTGCCTGCTATTTCTCTTGTATTTGAATCTCTGTTGTGTTTTTGTGTTTGAAGACACTGTTGTTGTGTATTGATAAAAAAAGAGGAAAAAAAAAGCTCCTTGCACACGAAATACAAATCGGCTTTTATAGCCATCTTCTTCACTGTTTTTGCTATATTTCTGTCCCTTTCTCGTTTAATGCTTGCAGGTGAGTGGCGCAAGTGGCTGGCGGTGGAGGTGCTGTTCTGACAATGGCGGTGGATGGGACACGAATGGACAGGGGTCAGAAGCGGCGCAGGAACTGGGCAAATATTTAGGTTTTTTTTTTTTTGTTTATTTTTGGATTGGGCTAATTTGGGTATTGGGCTGATTGGGTTAGGTTAGTGGGCTAGGTAAATGGTTTATTTGATTTATGGGTTGTAAAAAAAATGGGCCCCGGGTTATTGTCTGGGTCTGTGTGTTTTGGTTTTTTTAATTTGGTTTAGTTTTTGGTTTGGGTTGGCACTGAAGTGGGCCCGGGCAATTTGGGCTTTGTACAGCTGCCCCTCTTTGCTCATTGTCGTGTAACGAGAATGGAGCAAAGACTTAAAGAAGCCCAATGTTGCCCCGGCCTCGCCGTGTCTTGACTTTCCAGGTGCTTTTCTTCAAGTAGCCTCATTCTGGCCCTCCACATCTTGTTGCTTTGATCCACTTCACTGTAGCATTGAAAAATGAGATTTGTAGTGATCTGCTTTATTGCGACTTCAGAGAAATATAAAGACGAAAGTGCTTTTGATCTGTTTTCTGCAACTTCAGGAAGATAAGACTTTCTGTCTTCAATTTGCTTCCTGCAACTTCAAGAATGTTAAATCTGCTATCTTCAATCTGATTCTTGCAAATTCGGGGATCACCAGACTGATGTCCTCGATCTGCTTCCTGCAACTTCAGGAATGTTAAATCTGCTTTCTTCAATCTGATCCTTGCAAACTCAGGGACCACTAGACTGATGTCTTTGATCTGCTTTCTGCAACTTCAGGTAGGTCAAATTTGCTTTCTTCAATCTGATCCCTGCAAACTCGGGGATCACCAGACTGATGTCTTCGATCTGCTTCCTGCAACTTCAGGAAGGTCAAATCTACTATTCTTCAATCGATCCTCGCAAACTCGGGGATCACCGATCGATGTCTGTCTTCGATCCGCTTCTCGCAACTTCAGGAAGGTCAAATCTGCTATTCTTCAATCTGATCCCTCAAAACTCGGGATTACGGTGATCGATGTCTTCAATATGCTTCCTGCAACTTCAGGAAGGTCAAATCTGCTATTCTTCAATCTGATCCCTGCAAACTCGGGGATCACCAGACTGATGTCTTCGATCTGCTTCCTGCAACTTCAGGAAGGTCAAATCTGCTATTCTTCAATCTGATCCCTGCAATCTCGGGGATCACCAAACTGATGTCTTCGATCTGCTTCCTGCAACTTCAGGAAGGTCAAATCTGCTTTCTTCAATCTGATCCCTGCAAACTCAGGGAGACGAGATCTGCTTAACCGCATTATCCTCTTGAGGATGTGACCTGTAGAATGAGTGCATGCTTATGCCTAATGATTAGGATGCCATGAGCATGATGAGTTAGGATGTTATGAGTGTGATTTCCTATTTGAGGTATTATCATTTATGTATCTATCAAGGTTTCGTCTTTGTTTCCCTTGCAATAACTATTTTCGTATGAACGACTTGCCCCTGTGGAAATTTCAAGGCCCTTCTCTTTTAGGCTTCGGGACACGGGTCTGCATTGACTTCTAACTGTCTTTCCCAGGAGTCACAACTCTTACTCGAAGAATATCTGACTTGGTTTGCTTTTGGATTTGTTCCACAGCGATTTAGGGTTTTTGAATCTTTCCTTGTCGAAAATTGGCCTGTCATACCTTTTTCTAGGTGACTAGGTAACATCATTCACATTACCATGATTACTGAATCGGGCGAGGAACTTTAAAGAAATGGTTTCCATTAGGACCTCTCTTTCTCCAATGTCTTTAATCTATGTACATGGAAGTTCTAAGCAATTGTCCTGTTTCAGTTTCTTGTTTTATCTAGAGATTTCCAAAGTAATACGTAGAACTTTCTTTTTGTGAAATTATGCAACATGTTTATGAATGATGGGTAACAATGGATTGACTTCAAAGAGAGTTAAAATGAATTATCAACAATATAAGGAGATGACTGGGAACACATCATTTTTGCGAAAAAGAATCCAACAATAGTGAAAATGAGTAAGACATAAGTCAAATGCCCTAGACACCGTCGATTGGGCTTTTATACAAGTTTCATGAAGGATGCTTTGAGCTTTTACATGTGTTTAGAAGACTCAAAGTACTTTGTTGATGCCCCAATATGCAACGTGCTTCCTCTTCTGTTGATTTTGGCGCTGCAAGATCACCATTTGCCCAATCAAAATTTGAGCCGCCCTTTTCGGGTTTTCAACTCAAAAGCCCTTTGGTCTCAAGGCGCCCTTTTATGGGTTTTCGCCTTGGCCTCTCCGTTTTTTTTTTTAAAGTCTCAAAGCGCCCTTTGAGGGTTTTCGCCTTGACCTCTTCTGTTTCAAGCAAAGTACTTTTTAACCGAATCCGAGTTCACGGGATTGGGCAAGCATTTCCTGTCAATCTCAGTTAGAATCAGTGCACCTCCCGAGAAAGCTCTCTTTACCACATACGGCCCTTCACAGTTCGACATCCATTTTCCTCTGTGATCCTTTTGTATGGGAAGGATCTTTTCAAACACGAGGTCCCTTCATGGAATTTCTTGGGCCGAACTTTTTGTCATAGGCTCACATCATCCGCTTTTGGTACATCCGACCGCCGTGGCGAATGGCCCTCAATCTGTTTTCTTCAATTAAATTCAACTGGTCATATCGAGCCTGGATCCATTCGGCTTCATCCAGTTTCATACTTCGACAAAGACTCGAAGAGAAGGTATTTCCACTTCAATAGGTAGAACCGCTTCCATCCCGTAGACCAATGAGAAGGGTGTTACCCCAGTAGAGGTTCTGACGGATGTTCAATAAGCATAGAGTACAAACGACAACTTCTCATGCCAGTCTCTATAAGTCACAGTCATCTTTCCCACTATCTTTTTGATGTTTTTGTTGGCTGCTTCCACTGCCCCATTTATCTTTGGACGATATGGTGACGAATTGTGGTGTTTGATGTTGAATTGGCTACAAACCCCTGCTATCATGCTATTATTTAAGTTCAGTGCATTGTCTGATATGATTCTCTCAGGCATTCCATATCGACAAATGATTTCCTTCTTCAAAAATCGACTAACCGCTGATTTAGTGACGTTAGCATATGAAGCCGCTTCTACCTATTTTGTGAAGTAGTTAATGACTACAAAGATAAACCGATGTCCATTCGAAGCCTTCAGAGATATTGGCCCAATGACATCCATGCCCCACATGGAAAATGGCCATGGAGAAGTCATAACGTGTAAAGGTGACGGGGGCAGGTGAATCTTGTCTCCATAAATCTGGCATTTATGACATTTCTTGGCATAGTTGATACAGTCTCCCTCCATGGTGGACCAATAATATCCAAACCTCATTATTTGTCTGGCCATTGTGAAACCATTAGCGTGAGTTCCACAGACACCTTCATGGACTTCTTCCAAGATTAACTTAGCTTCGGCGGCGTCCACACATCTTAGCAGCACTTGATCTTTCCTTTTCTTGTATAAGACTTCTCCATCCAAGACGTAATCACAGGCTAGTCTCCTTAGCATCTTTTTATCATTCTCAGTCGCTTGATCTGGGTGCTCACGATTTCTCACATACCGCAATATATCGTGGTACCATGATGGGCCAGTTTTCCCTTCTTCCTCGACATTGTAGCAATGGGCTGGGTCTTGATGAATGCTCATTTGTATTGGCTTCATATCTTCATTTTTGTTTACTCGAACCATAGAAGCCAAGGTGGCCAGAGCATCAGCCATCTGATTCTCGTCCCTGGCAGGTAATTAAAAGTGATGTCATCAAACTCTCTGATCAATTCTTGGGCCAATCTTTTGTAGATAACCAACTTTGGATCTCTGGTTTCCCATTCTCTTTTGAGTTGATAGATTACCAGAGTAGAATCTCCATAAACTTCTAATACCCTGATTTTTTATTCGATAGCGGCGTGGAGACCCATGATGCAAGCTTCATATTCAGCCATATTATTAGTGCAATCGAAATCCAGTTTACAAGTGAATGGATAATGGTCTCCTTTTGGGGACATCAGGACTGCCCCAATTCCATTGCCCACGGCATTTGGTGCCCCGTCGAAATTTAGTTTCCAAGGATGGTCTTCGGAGGCGCCTTCTTCAGTGTCTGCCACGTACATCAAATCCTCATTAGGGAAATCAAAATCCAAGGGCTCATAGTCTTCAAGGGCTCTACTGGCTAGAAAGTCCGCTATCGCACTCCCTTTCACCGTCTTTTGGTTTATATAAACGATGTCAAATTCAGAAAGTAGAATCTGCCATCTAACCATTCTTCCATTCAAGGCGGTAGATTCCATCATATATTTAAGGGGATCTAGCTTCGAGATGAGCCATGTCGTGTGATACAGCATGTATTGCCTCAATCTTCGAGTTGTCCAGATCAAGGCACAACATAATTTCTCGATTGGCGGGTACCTCGTTTCACATTCGGTGAATTTTTTACTAAGGTAATAAATTGCTTTTTCTTTCTTCCCCGACTCATCATGCTGACCCAGCACACATCTCATCGAATTATCAAGTACCGTTAGATAAAGGATTAGTGGCTTGTCTGGTTGAGGCGGCGTTAGTAATCGGGGGCATGGGGCGGTATTGTTTCACCTTTTCGAAGGTCTTCTGGCATTCTTCATCCCACGTGCCTGGATTGTGTTTCTTGAGGAGACGGAATATGGGGTCACACCTCTCAGTCAGTTGTGAAATGTACCGGGCGATGTAATTTAGCCTTCCTAAGAAACCTCTAACTTCTTTTTGAGTACGTGGTGGAGGTAATTCCTGTATGGCTTTGACTTTATCTGGGTCAACCTCAATCCCTTTTTCGCTGACTATGAACCCGAGCAACTTCCCGGACCGAGCTCCGAAGGTACACTTTGACGGGTTAAGCTTCAACTGGAATTTTCTCAGCCTCAAGAACAATTTTCTCAAGACCTGCACATGTTCTTCTTCAGTTCGGGATTTGGCAATCATATCGTCGACGTAAACCTCAATTTTCTTGTGCATCATGTCATGGAATAAGGTTACCATGGCTCTCTGATATGTCGCCCCTGCATTTTTTAGCCCAAATGGCATTACCTTGTAGCAAAATGTTCCCCACATGGTTATAAATGTTGTCTTGTCCATGTCCTCAGGATGCATCTTTATTTGGTTGTACCCTGAGAAACCATCCATGAAGGAGAACAACGAATAGCCCGCTGTATTATCTACCAAGGTGCCGATGTGAGGCAACGGGAAGTTGTCTTTCGGGCTGGCCTTGTTCAGGTCTCTGTAGTCCACGCACATCCGTACTTTCCCATTTTTCTTGGGGACCGGGACAATATTGCTACCCAATCCGAGTACTTAACCACTTGCAAGAACCCGGCGTTAAATTGCTTCTCGACTTCTTCTTTTATTTTTAACAAGGCGTCAGTCGCATTCTTGAGCTTCGTTGGATTGGCTTGCATTCTTCTCTTATGGGCAATCGGTTGTCTTTGCGATATCGATTTCTTAGTGCGGGCATATCTTGAGTACGACCATGCGAACACATCCTTGAATTCATGGAGTAATTCGATGAGGTTTCACCTGTTTCCATGATATCTGAACTCCGATCTTCACTTATTGCCCCTCTCCTAGGTTCACCATTTCTACCGACTCTTATAGGGTAGGATCTGCTTTTCTTCTTGCTCTACCATCCTCAACAAATCTGGAGGCAAATCGCATTCTGTGTTATTTTCAAAATCCTGAGATTCCCTTGAACACATGTCTTGCTCAAAGCAGACTTCTGAATCTGTAGTATCGTTACTCATATCGTTGATGTCTAGAAACACCAGAATGCAGGTGTCAAAGGGTGTACAGAGAACAAATGAATTCGAGGACAACTATTCACATGATATGAATGAGAATAAAGAATAAATGGTAAAAAATGTAAAATGAGAGAACATTTAGTAGAATTGAAGATGTATTTCATTAAAACAAAATGTCCGAACATGAGCATATTTCACAAAAGAAATCTCATTGTTTCTAGGCTTAAAAACAACAAGAGTGTTCTGAGTATTACTTTGTATCATCTCTAAAAACTACAGGAAACTCCTCTTCAGTCCAATTGTCTAGAGTGCTTCCAGGTTCATATGGGCGAATGCCCGACAGATTTCCTTGATTAGTCACCTCATCGTGTATAGCATTGATGTGAGGATATTCATCTCTAGGAGATCCTTCTCCCAGATAAATTATTCCTCCTGATATGAAGGTATGAGATATGTGGGGGAACGTCATCGGTTCCCACTTAACGTCCTCTCCGTTTAGCCGGGCCCTTCTCCTTTCTTGCTTCTTTTCCATTTCCTTCTTCATTTGTTGAGCATCTGGTTTGAAACCTAAACCAAAGCAGTCTCTTTTCTCCTTCAGCATTGGGGTCTGGACTTTCTCTTGGAGATATTTGCCCAATCCTCTTCCAGGTAGCGCTCCTTTTCCCATCGTCATTTTTAATCCCATCCTGGTGGTCTTGGATAGCTTGGGCACCGGAACTCCACTTCCCTCTGCGATGAACATCGCGTTTACGAACTCTAAGGATCGGAAGGAACATTCGATGACCTCCTCATTCGTTTCTAGATACGGCGCTTCACTGGTAACGGTTGCTATGACGTCTTCTTCCGCGTTTATAGTTACCAACTGATTTTCTGTTACCAGCTTCAATTTCTGGTGCAGCGATGAGGGTACGGCCCCCGCTGAATAAATCTATGGCCTCCCCAACAGGCAGTTGTATGAAGGTTTGATATCCATGACCAGGAAGTCCACCTCGTAAGTGTTAGGCCCTATCAATAAAGGTACGTCTATTCTTCCTATCACCCTTCTTTCAGTGCCGTCAAATGCTCTCACTATGTTCTGGCATGCTTTCATGTGAGAACTGTCTATTGGCAACCTCTTGAGTGTAGCCAATGGTAAGACATTCAATACGACCCATTATCTATTAGCACGCTTGGTAGAGTGTATCCCTTTACAATGGTAGTTATGTGCAAGGCCTTCGTTGATCCCATGCCTCCGTGGGATTTCGTCATCGCTAAAGTAGATGAAATTGTCGGCTTATGTTACTAACGATGACATACCCAACTTGTTGACGGATATATCCTTAGTAACACAGTCTCATTTAGTACTTTCATCAATGCTTGCAGTGCGCGCCTCTTAGCTTAGGAGTAGGGCTAACACGGAGATACGGGCTGGTTGTCACGTGCGCTTGTTCCACCACATCAGATTCATTGTGTTTCAAGAATTTCAAGAATTCTTTGGCCTCTTTTTCCTTTACTGAGTTCGTTGATAGGGGCTTCGGTTTCTTTTTTTCGCCCGATCGATGATGATCTTCGGTTTCATTGGTTCTTCTCCTCTCTGTTTCCGGGATCATAACGCTTCCCACTCACGCGTATAGAACCCCACATCCTTGCCCTCCTCGGGGATCGCTAGTGGAGCTTTACATCCCTCGGCATCGTCACATTACAATTATAGTTCCAAGGTACCTTTTACTATCTTTGTAGGGAAAAAAAGCGAGCTTCGAATTATAATTTTTGGCCTTTCACGTACTACTCGCCTTAGTGTTTCGCGAAATGATGATTCTCGGGTAGTTAACTCCAGGCTTTGTCAATTCTTCCTCGGTCGCACATATTTCCTCTTCCTCTACTCCTTCTTCATAAAATTCCAGTTCTTTGTTGTCCATAAGGGCTTGCACCAAAATTCTAAATTCGGCGGTTTCTTGAATCTCATGTTCCTTTGTCTTATGGAGTTCGCAGTAGTTCCTTACATGCCTCTCGTTCTCCGCAAGATCTGAATCTATCAATCCCCTTTTTGCCATTTCCTTCCAGACTATTCGCAATGGGGTCTTCACTTCTGTGACATCCATCTTGATCTTCCTCACCCCTTCCTCACCAATCGCGTTTACCCCTCTATCTTCATGATTGGGCAGTGGGTTCCCCTTTTTTACCATGTCGTCGAGTGTTATAACTTCCATCTTTATTAGCCTCTCGACTACCTTTTTAAAGGCGAGGCAATTCTCTATCGAATGCCCCTCTATCCCTCGCATGGTAATCGCAGATGGCGTTAGAGTCGTACCACTTAGGTATAGGGGCAAATGGTTGCAAATAGAACGGGGACACGATGTGCTCATTGAATAGAATCTGCATAGCTCTTTTATGCGTTATCGGAATTGGCGTGAATTGAATCTTTTGATTCGGTTTGGTTCCCGATTCCTGTCTTGCCGGTCCTTGTTGTCCAGTCGTAATTGTCTTTGACTGATTAACTGTGATTGCCTTTGAGTACCCCTTATTGTATGTACTCACGTTATTTACTTCACCGTCTTTCTTCTTAGGAGCGACCCTCCTAGTGCTTTCTCCTGCCTCGATCTTGCCACATCGTATGTCATGTTCAATCATCTCCCCTGCCATCACTATATCGGCAAAAGCTCTTAGTTGTACTCCTATCATGTGGGTTATGAAAGGGGCCTTGAGTGTTAATGAAGAGCATGGTAGTTTCTTTTTCTAAGAGGGTGGTTGGACTGCATGGCGACCTCTCTCCACCTTTGCGCATACTGTCTGAAACTTTCATTTTGTCTTTTCTCCATGCCTTGCAAAGTAATTCTGTCCGGTGCCATGTCTGTGACGTAGCTGTAATGCTTGAGAAATGCTTGAGCCAAGTCTCTCCAGGAACTAATGTTAGCCCGGCTAAGCTGGTTATACCACCTGGCTGCTGCACCTACCAAACTTTCTTGGAAACAGTGGATTAAGAGCTGATCATTGCTTATGTGGTCGGCCATTCGCCTGCAGAACATGGTGATGTGGGCTTCCGGGCAGCTAGTCCCACTATATTTTTCGAATTCAGGCATTTTAAACTTATAGGGCAATACTAAATCGGGAACTAGACTTAAATCTTTTGCGTCGATCCCCTGATGATGATCGATACTTTCCAGCGCTTTGAATTTTTCCTCTAGCCATTTGCAACAATCCTCTAGTTGTCTTGAGGATTCTATTCTCGACCCCATTTTCTCTATTGCATCTAGATCGGGCACAACAGGGTTGGGAGGGCTATTGCCAGGCTGAGATCCTGAGCCTACGTGATAGCTCGTGGGAGGTCTAATGTCATTCTGCCCTTGCTGGGGTCTGATTATAACCGGTGGCCTTTGAGACATTCCTTAGGTTGTGTTCTCGCGTGTGGCGGGGTAAAGCCCGGGGGGATGCCATCACTATCCTTTTCGACCAGCGGCATGAGACCTTTCCCCTTATCCATGGCCCCGTTCATTATTTGGGCCATCTGGGCCATCATATTCCTCTGGGCCTCTAACATTTGGTCCTTCATTTCCTGCTGGAGTTTTAACATTTGTTCTTGCATTTGTTCCTGCATTTCTTTCTGGAATTGCTCGAATCTTTGATCCATTTTTCTGGTTTTAGCGCGTGTTCCGTAGTGATGTTCCGCTTCCAGATTTTCTCTTTTCACTTGTTTATCCCCTTCTTTCTCTCTGATAATTCTAACTACTTAGGCTCTTGTTATGAACTTAAATGCACGTAATGTGATGCAATGCAAATGCATGAATGCAAGAAGAAGACATCGATTCTGATCAACTTCATTTTAGAAGACTTTATTAGAAGGCAAAGCCCTTTACATAAAACAGATTACAAGTATGCTTTCGCCTTTAAGCCCAGAGTTTTGATTTTTTTCTAAGTAAAGAGGTTAGCTCTTGGCTATGATCTGCCTGTAGCTCATATTTCATACTTAGGATCTCCGCTTGAGACGCCAGGACCTGCAGGTGATCAGCCACTTCCCGAATCTGAACTATCGCTTCACTCATGAAGTAGTCTCGATCTCTAACTTGACTACGGGAACGGTGAAACTCCGCTTCCCAATGTCCTTCTCTTGCTTCCAAAAGCTCAATTCGGAGCTCGCAACTATGTAATGCTGACTCTAACTCTCCAATCTTGCCTTTCATTTCCTCGATTTTGTTTAGACTTAATTTTAATTCGCTTTCTGAGTTTCGACTTTGGTAGAGATGCAGGGACCGTCCGAGCTCAGCCACCCTAGCTTTTAGTCCTTTCTTCTCTTTTTGGTTCTCTGCTATGTCTTTTTTTATAACCTCGTTTTGTGCTCGCATTTCTTGGAACTTTTTCTCCCAACTGCTAGCTTTGGCTCTCTCTTCTCAGATCTCGCGTCGCCATTGCTCCGGGGTTTTTCCTAATCCGGTGTTTTTTATTGTCAAACGCATCTTCTTATATTGCATCTTCAGATCATCTCTGTCTTCCTCTACTTTTCCTTTCTCTTTTCTTAGCTTTTCAGCTTCTGACTTTTGCCCATCTACGTCTAACTTGAGGAGCATCTTCTCTTCTTCCAGCCTTTCTATCTTTCTTTCGAGTTCTGAACTCATCCTTTCAAAATCTCGTTTCACGATCTCCAGTTCTGATGGGACCACTCGCAAATATTCCTCTCTTGACCGGGCGCCTTCTGGATTTGGCTCGAGGATGTTATCATTGATCCTCCTAGTCCTCCATTCTCTCAGATTCCGGTCGTCATCGAGCTGCGCAGATAATCTTTTCATTCTATGAATCGATTCCGTGTACTAGAGATCTCCTTAATCCTTTTCTTATAGCTTTTCCCTTCGTGATGAGAACTCGCAGACTTGAGCCACCCCGTAGGTCGTTGGTACGAATCTGTCTTGAATTATACTTGTCTTAGGACCAGCAAAAGGGGCATATGCAAAGGGCACCCCAAATTCCCATGAGAGAACCCAATCGAAGCTTCCACAACGATAAAGGATCTTGTCAGAAATCATCCAAGGAGCCTTCCACTTAATGTCGTCTTCTTGAAGGTTTTGGAGGAGTGCTATCCAGCTTTCTTCGGACACGTCTTCTTTCCTAGGCGTAGCCACTATCTCGTCCAATGGGGGTAATTCTCCGATAAAAACTGACAAGGCAGTTTCTCCACTTTCCAGAAGTGACTATGGAACCAGGCCAATAACAACTGCGCACATCCAATAAACCTGCCCTCACCCATTCTCCGACATGCAGTCAAGGATCTGAATGTTTCGGCCAAGATGGCGGGAACAGGCATGACCCCTTTGTCTAATCGGCCGAATAGATCAATAACTGCTTCATCAATGTGTCTTAGAGCTTTCGGGAAGATCACCAAACCGTAAATACACAAGGCCAAGACGTCAATCCTTTTCGTTGCATCGGGATGCGTTAGGATCAGGTCCCTCAAACATGTCCAAGGTACGCATTTACCCTCGCCCTTTTTCTGCATTCTAGCTGAGACCCATTGCTCACTCGTTCCCGTGATACTCATCAACTTCTTTGCAAAAGTCGAGCCATTAACTGCTTTGGAATAAGCTTTATCAACTTGAATTCTCAGACAACGTAGCAAGGTCGTGTACTCCTCTATCGTGGGGACCAAATCTACTTTCCCGAAAGAGAAACAGCTATAAGCGACATTCCAGAACTGAGCAATTGCTCGGAATAGATGCTTATCTATTTTGATCCACACTCTTAACCTTTATTTCGGCTAACATGCATAACATATACGTTTACATAAAATAACACATACAACATATATAACAAATGACAAACGAGAGTACAGTGCGATAACTACGCACCTAATTTTAGCGAGATTCTAATTTATCGAATCTAATATCAACTAAAATCCCGAAAGCTTCTGTTACTTCTATCGCTTTGCCCCTTGAGCACTTCAATTCCCAAAAGATTCCTTTGATGCTCCATAACACTAGCTACACACAAACAGAGTACAGCCTTATGGCTTTATACATATTTGGCCATCCTTAAAACCAAGGTCAACATTCGGTTATCATCAAACCCAAAATATAGTCTATGGCCGAAGGACATATTTCATTACCTTGCTTATTTCGATCCCAAAACACCATTTATTCCCGTCGAGTTGCTCCCGGAGTTATCAAAATTCTTATCATTTATCTTGAATAGTCGAATCTTGAAGACTCTTTCCTTCAATCAAAAACAAAGCTCGATGGTCCTACTATTGTAGAATCAGTCTCACGAAAATAGGCAAAGATTTAAGGTAAAAATAAAGAACCAAGGAAAAGGTCGAAAGATTTGGCAATAGTGACCAAAACATTCAGCTAACACAAAGAAGGAAAACAAGACAAGCAATATTTACTAGCTGAAAATACTTTCTAGCCTCATCAATACCGAAACTCAACCTTGCTCTCATTCTCCTCTTCGGTCAAGAACAATTTGGAAGGAAAACAAAACAAGTTAAAGACCTTCGGCCAACATAAGATGAAGAAAGAAATTTTGAATAACAAAGTGATAAATTCGGCCATGCACAAAAAGTAAAGGAAAAAGAAGAGAAGATGAATTTTGCTCCCCTTTTTGTTCCACTCAAAATTGGTGATTCACCAAAAAGGCAACAAGAAAGTCAGCCATGCATCCTTTGCCAAACACAAAGTCGACCAACAAAGTCCCTAGGAGCTCCATTCGGCCATGCCTTTGCAACCTCCAAAGCTGTTCATGCTCCTCTCCCCCAAACTTCAAACGGCCATGCTTCTCTTTTGCCAAGAAAGTATCAAAACAAAAATCAAGAATTTTGGCCATGCTTGCTATCACAAGGCCGGCCATACCTCCCTCATTTTTGTCCTACTTGCCCATCACTAATAGAAATTATAACCATTGTTTAATCCTTTACCCATATTCAAATCCTTTTTCCAGCAAGTAAATAAGCAAACAAACAAATGTAATCCTTACAAAACAAATAATAATAAAATTCCCATACTCATGCAGCTTTTGAAAACAAGCAAAAATAATAAAAGTCATAAAACAACAATACCCCCATACTCAAAATAATAAAGAAATAATAATAACAAGCATCCCATGAAGCTTTGTTCACGCATGCATGCCCCATGCAGGCCTCCTCACGCTGGCGTGAAAAAAAAAAAGAAAACCATGCGCTGCTCCTGGGTTTCGAACCCCAGACCTGAAGCAACCCTCTCCACGCCTCGACCACTCGCCAACTTGACTTTCATGACAATATCGCGGCACATATTTCTTTTAAACCTTACTTCGCTGGCTTCCTTACTTTAACGCTAGGAGCCAAAAATAAAACATTCGCGAGCTGCCATCAGGACTCGAACACGAGTCCTCGCGAAGGTCTTCTGCGACGCTAGCATCCTAGCCACCTCGTCCAGGCGCCATTTAGTGATACAATTCTGCCCCGATTTATTTTAAGCCTTCTTTAATGTAGCGCCTACTTGCAAAATAAAAATGCTTATGCGCCCCATGCCACTCGAACCCCTGACTTGTTTTGGTGCCGATCCTTAAGTGGCACACAGAAGCCACTTTACTACCTGGACTTTCATGTCCAAAACCTTGCAAAATTTATTCTTAAGGCCTCCTTCCATATTTTCCTCTTTTAACCCTAAATTTTCAAAAATTTCCAAAACACTCCCTTTTTATCCTCGAGCTTTAGGAACTCCAAAAACACATCAAAACCACTCTTGAGGCCCACTAACACTCGAGTTATTCTCCAAACACACAACCCCTATTTCGGGATATGGTAGATCACCGTAGGTACTATAGAGCAACTGCTTTGTCTCGTCATCCCACTGGGTCCATATTTCCTTCAACTCCTGGAGTTCATTCTGTGTGACACTGATGTTGGTGAAATCACGTAGTTCTGACACATATCCCTTAGCTAAGCTATCCCCTTTTTCTAATTGGCTTTGCTCTGACCATGTGCGGACGGTCACATTGTCTTCCACTTTATCAAGGAATTCGCTTTCCATAACCAGCTTTCTAACTCAGAAACTGACCGTGAATCGATGCCCCTTAAAATATGAAATGATATGCACAAAAGAATAACACAAAAAGTTAGCACAATGGAAAATAAAGCAAGTGAAATAAACAAACACCTATCTGGGTAACTACTAGGGTCTGGCATAGTTCAGCTCGGGGCGGGTTCTTAGGCTCTTTACGTGTGGTTGAGCTCTAAAGTTCAAAGTACCCGAACCAGCAGATTCTTTAATCCTCACCCATTATAGGCTCATACGGATCGAGTTCGGTTCAGGGGAATACATTTCCCTATGGCCATACGGAAGTGAAAACTTCAAGAAGACATAGGTACAGATGTATCCTGAAAGCAGTCCACTAGCTCATGCGGAGGTGAAAACCTTATGAAAGCATAGCTTCTCGCTCCCGCTTAAAGGTGTGACCATAATGGTCATGCAATGCAATGCCAAAGTATTCAAGAGATCCAATATAACATTGAAGGTGCATTTAAAGGAAAATGAATTCCGAAACCATTTTCTAATTTTAATCAAAAGGACAAGGATCAATCAATCTATGGCTTGACTCTCAACGAATAGGTTCCCCAGTGGAGTCGCCAAGCTGTCATAACCATTTTTTGATAAAACAATAAACGACGCGGTCGACTCGATTTTTTTTGAAATTGAAAAGGAAGGGAGTCGCCACCGATCTTTATTTGGGTGAGATCGGATCACCTTTGTTTTAATAAACATTTTGATTTACTAAAACAATATTCTTTGGTCTACGAATGTTGAGAAAATAGGCTCGGGAGTCGGTTACGTGTGAGGAAGGGTTAGCACCCTCGTCACGCCCGAAATCGGTACCAAACTGATTGATCGATGTCCTAATGTTGAAAACTTTGAAATGATTTGGAAATAGACACTTAAAATTTGAAAGGATTGGAAGGGACATTTAAAGGCTCTCTTATTTTCGAAGAGATAAAGCATCATGTCCAGTAAGTTAGGGCACAATACTTCAGACTCCCGAAACTAAGCTCGCCTTTTTAAAACTTAGTTTTACATTTGAAGAGGAACTTCCGTCATTTGTCAAACGAGAAATCATAACCCAGTAAGTTAGGGCTCGTTTCTCTCGAAGGTCCAAATTAGGAATATTGCCTCTATTTTAGAAGAAAGAAAGAAACTTATCTCGAAGTGTCTAGATGTCGAGTCCAGTAAGTTAGGGCGCGACATTTCGAATATCCGAGATTAAGTGTTTTGTTTAAAATTTAAATTGCGATTTCAAAAGGGATATCCCGTTGTTTAGCTTCAAACGAGAAGAAACCGGAACCCAGTAAGTTAGGGCTCGATTCACTCGAATTGCTAATACGGAATGTCGATTTAAAACTGGAATTTGTGATTTTAAAAGGGATCTTCCGTTGTTTAGCTTAATACGAGAAAAAATCGTAACCCAAGTAAGTTAGGGGCTCGATTTTCTCGAATTGCTAACACGGAATATTGGTCGTTATAAAAGTTGAGGTCTTGAGAAAGATTAACGTAAAAATGTGAAACAAGATGTTATGCGTAAAAAGAATAATAAAAGGACACATATACGTATAAGTAAAGATAATATATAATGCATTGGAAGTATTACGTATATTAACAGTAATAGAAAATAACAATAATAATGATGATATATAAAAATAATAATGGCAATCTATGAATGAAATAGTAAAAATAAATAAATAAAACTATATATATATAAAATAATAATATAGTAATAGTAATAATGATGGTAATATAAAAAATAGTGAAAACAACAAATAAATAAGATAATAATATTAATAATAGTAATAATAATAATAATGGTGGAAAAATAAAATAACACATGCAATCGTAAATATAAATAACAGTAATAGCAACCAAATAATAGTAAAAATATAATGAGAATAACAAATGATAATAATAATAATAATAATAATAATAATAATAATAATAATAATAATAATAATAATAATAATAATAACAAATAATAGCAGCAATAATAATTACAATAATAATAATAAGATTAATAATAATAACGAATAAATAAAACTAAAATAAAAATAAAATTTCTAAATAATTTAAAATAAATAAAAGGAAAAAGGGGTTGATTTGTAAATAAAATGGAATTTTAGGGACGATTTATAAGTATGCAGAAGTTCGGGGGCAGAAAGCAAACGCGCGTAACAGGCAAGGGACCGAAATGGTAAATTTTTCGTGCGAGTTAAACGCTGCGTTCGAGAGGGGACCAAATCGCAAGCCGTGAAAAATTATTGGGCCAATGTTGCAATAATTAAAAGCTTAAATTAAAAAACAAAAAAACACGGAAGGACCAATCACACAATTACCCATTTGGCTTAAAAACACGCGGATCCTCCTGGCGGGTCGGGTCAACGCGCGGATCCTGGGGGTGAAACGACGTCGTTTTGGGGTTAGCGCCACCCTCGAACGACGCCGCCTCGAGGGGCTATAAAAGGTCCGAATTTCGAAAAAATCACTTGAGCTGTATGATTAAAAAAAAAAAAAAAAAAAAGGGCCTTGTTCTCTCATTTTCTCTCGGGGATCGAGAGAGAAAGGTCGCCGGGTGCTCTGCGATCGACATTCACAACCACCGTCGCGGTGGCGGAAAGGTAAAAATCTTTACTTTTTCTCCTCTTTCATTTTAATATGTATATATATGTGCGCATATATTAACAAAGGAACCAGAAACGAAAAAAAAGGGATTTCGAGACAAAATAATCACCTTTCCTAGCCTCCGATTTCGAGTTCGATTTTTAGTGGTTTTTAGCGTTTAATTTGCTTGCTATTTCTCTTATATTTGAATCTCTGTTGTGTTTTTGTGTTTGAAGACACTGTTGTTTTGTATTGATAAAAAAAGAGGAAAAAAAAAGGTCCTTGCACACGAAATACAAATCGGCTTTTATAGCCATCTTCTTCACTGTTTTTGCTATATTTCTGTCCCTTTCTCGTTTAATGCTTGCAGGTGAGTGGCGCAAGTGGCTGGCGGTGGAGGTGCTGTTCTGACAATGGCGGTGGATGGGACACGAATGGACAGGGGTCAGAAGCGGCGCAGGAACTGGGCAAATTTTTAGGTTTTTTTTTTTTTGTTTATTTTCAGATTGGGCTAATTTGGGTATTGGGCTGATTGGGTTAGGTTAGTGGGCTAGGTAAATGGGTTATTTGATTTATGGGTTGTAAAAAAAATGGGCCCCGGGTTATTGTCTAGGTCTGGGTGTTTTGGTTTTTTTAATTTGGTTTAGTTTTTGGTTTGGGTTGGCACTGAAGTGGGCCCGGGCAATTTGGGCTTTGTACAAATAGATCATTGCATAGCAAGTTGCATCATAGAAGTTACAATCGTATTGACCCAAGGACTCAGGCATACTTAGATGGAGCCGGTTTTAAGTATGCAGTGTTGATTCAAGGCTTCCAAATATTACTAGATTTGATAGTTGCATTGGTGGAGCAGTGGATGCTAGACGCCCATACGTTTCATTTGTTGTGTGGTGAGTGCATGATTACTTTGAAAGATGTTGCAGTATATCTAGGTTGTAACACTCCAAACCCGGCCCCATGCGTTATGACCGGATCTGACATGTCACATGAGAAAAAAATGTTAAATGCTTTTTATTCATACTAAAATAGGTATTGATTTGTTAAAATCAAGAAAACAAGTTTAATTTGAAATATTTGATAAAATACTACTAACCTCGAAGATTGATTGATAAATCGATAAATTTGAACTAGAGATTTTATAAACCGTGACTTTTGAAAATATCCTCGATAATTCGAGAGAAAATTACCTAGTTAAAATATTCGTAGAAGTTTGTTATGAAATTCATTTGTTAATCTATTTTGGAAAATCTTTATTTAAGTTTTTAGAAAAATTCCCATTTAAATTAATTTAAGCAAAATAATAAGTTCGTCAAACATAAAGCAAAAATAAAATATTTTAGAGGCCTTATTACAACATAAAAACCCAAAATAATAAAGCGAATGGAAATAGAAATCTAAAGTTCAAAATAAAACACCATTTCTGAAGTATGGCCTCCACCGAGTCATCCATGGCCCAAATCCACGTTACTGAGCATTACCTGCAAGGTTTTAAGGAAAAAAAATAGGGGGTGAGTTGCAAGAACTCAGTGTGTAATCCCCTTACCGTTGTCCACTGGGCTTGAACCCGTATTGCAATATCTTGGGCCTAAGCCCATTTACATAATAGAATATATATATATAAGCAATGTGTGCAACCCAACCCATCCATCCAACACACCCCCGTACCAACCAATCACACCCCCGTACCAACCAAATTGCCATTTATAATATTTTATTGTGGCCAAGCCACCGAAATCATATGTGAACATTATAATAAACATTTTATTATGGCAATGCCACCAGGCTACACTTCTCTTCAACATTTTTCCCAACCCATGCAATATATGAAAATGCAACATACATAATAAGATGTTCACATATAAATAACAACCATTTATCAAGTAATTTATTACAATGACTCAGCCCATTTAAGCAATAATAATTCGGCCCATTAAGGCATTCTAGAAAATCAGCCCGTTAGGGGCATTTCCGTAATTCAGCCCGTAAGAGCATTTTCGTAATTCGCCCTGTAGGGGCATTTTCGTAAATCTCACAATTTTAATACCAATTTTGTCAAATCTATCGCAATAATGTAATTTAAGCCAATTTCCCGATTTATGCTATATTACGATTTTAATCATAAAAATAATAACGATCTATTTCCAATATGATATCGAATCTTAAATCTACGGGATTTCGGTGTGAGATTACACACCTGATTACGGTAAGTATTAAACTCTCTTGATCGTCGGCACCTATGACAACATACTACTCGATTAAGCTAATGAACGAGATTTTTATAAATCTTAATCTAAACCAAGCGATCTATTGAAACGCTTACCCTCGATATCGTGAACGACCACCATTTGCCTATTCTCACCGGATGATGGTCCACAACCCGGTGGAAAGTCTCGAACCGCCGATACCGCTCTACGCTTGAACTTAGGAGTAGGAATCGCAAATCCACTCCTTTGTGTTCTCCAAACGCTTTTCCTTTCGATTCGGTATCGCTTGCCTCCATTGGAAAAATCTTAATCAAAACGATATTACAATATATATCGATTATCTAAAGGAAAAAGGTTCGGCTTACCACTATTTCTGTAGAATCAACGAGTGAATAATAACGGGCGATTTAGTCCCTAAAACAACCGATTAGACAATTCTATCATTCCATTTTAACGGAATAAACAAATATTGAGAGATATCGAGATGAACTTTAAAGAAATCCTTTACCTTGACAATAGTAGATCCAACTTTCACCGATTGAACTTATGGCTAGAATTGAATCGTCAGTGATGTGGTATTCGGCCACCCACCATAACATTACGAAAAAGTATTGATCACAACATGAGAGTGATGAAGAGAGTGATGTTTCGATAAGAAACAAGGTAGACTAACCTAATAACGATGAACACATATATTCGGCTAGGAAGAAAAAGAAAATAAAATGAAAAGAATAAGACCACTTACCTATTCGATCAAAAAAATGAGTGCCAATACGAACGAGAAAGAAATAATGCAGAAGAGATGAAGAATTCAAAAGTTTGACTATGGAGGGAAATAAAGCAAGAAGATTCGGCTATGAATTAAAGAGGAAGGAAGAAGGGTTGAAGATTTTGTGAAAATAAAAAAAAGAAAAGAGGGAGAAAGGGTGCTATCTAGTTTCGGTTCTCAAAGAGGAGATGAGTGAAAATAATTTGGGCACAATGGCTAGGTGGTTTCGGCAAAACAAAGAAAGAAAAATACTCACTATTGGCTTTAAAGTTTCAGCAATAGGAGAAGAAATTGGATAAAAGAGCACAAAAGAATGCTAAAAGAAATTAGGCCTAACAAGCACCAAAATTTTACCAAAAGTCTAATGAAAATTCGGCTACCACAAAACCCCCCAAACCGTGTATACCATACCAAAAGAATCAAAAATTGAGCACAAAAACTTTCCAAGACATTCCCCCCAAAACCGGCCAACATATCCCCCTTCTTGCTCATTTTCTTTCATTTCTTTCCTTACCCTCATCCTTACCTTATTTCCTTAGCCACCTTTCCAAAATTAAAAAGTCTTTCATGCCTTAAATACATCCATGGCCGACACTATGGTTGAATAGCACAAAAAAAATCAAAATGCAATAGATGGGATTCAAACCTCTTCCCCCCATGCTCTCCACTTGACGCCACAACCTCCTTGCCATATGCTCATTTATGCTAGCAAATTACTCACTTATTTCCATAAACATTGATGCCACTTACCTTCTCTCCTTAAAGTGCTTAAATATAAAAAATTTTCTAAGGCCCAAATTGAACCCGGAACTTCATAGAACCCTATAACTTTCTAAAATCACCTTCCTAATAAGTCAAAATTGAAATAATACTGTTCTCTTGTTTTCAAAATTTTAAAACGCTTCTACGCTCAAGGCCCAATAGGCCCAATCCTACTAGGCCCAATTTCGGGTCGTTACACAGGTCTTCAAGTTGATGGATACTTGTAACTGGAGAATCAAGATCGAATATGATGGTAAGTTTGCTAGGACTTGCTTGAGAGTTTTCTCTTATAGTGTAAATGGAAAGGGAATTTTTTTTTCCACACTTGGCTGGACTCCTTCCTGACAATGCTACCCAAGATTGTTATAGAAATGGAGGTCTAATTCACAACTGAGCTCATAATTATGCATCTTATTAGGAAGATTTTAATGCCAGATAAGTCTGGCAACTGAATTAGATGGTACTACCTTCAATGCCTCCGAGAATTGAGTTGTGTCGGAAGCTATAGTTAGGGAACAGACATACTTAAAACACTGTATTGGGAGATGTGCTTGACATCAAGTAGCAAGTACCAAGGAATGGGTGGATGCTTGTACTTGATATAATCATGGGCATATTTCAAAATGTTATTCTTGGCTCTCGTTAGCCGCCTAACTATTCACTTCCCATTGGTGATGAGGTATAAATTTTTTACTTATTTTAGTAGTGAAATATAAATAATTTTATGAATAATAAAATAAAAATTTTATTATATTCAATAGTGCACGCGATAGTCAGAGGGCTAGAAGCATCCGAGAAATAGTTTTGATGACATATAGGTAGGAGATTGTAACAGCCCAATTTCAGTGAAGTCGGAATAGTGGTTTCGTAACCACAAATCCAAGCCGAAAAGATAAAATATTTTAATATTATGAAATAATTACTAATATAGTAGAAAGGTTGTATGAGAATTTTGATAAGAAAATTTTATCAATTAGGTGTTTAATTGTATAAATGATTAAATTGCATAAAATGTCAAATTTAAATTCTAGTAGCTATAAAGATTAAATAGCTATGGAATTTAAAATTTTAGGTCCTTAAATGGTAATTAGACCATTAATGAAAAATATGTAGATATTTATGGTGAATCATCCATGGAAAAATTGAAAAAGGACAAGGACTAAATTGGAAATAGAAATAGTTAAAAGATGATAAAGATTAAAATACAAATTAATATCATTTTATATCATCCTCTTCATAAAAAATAAATGGAAACCCTAGGAGAGAGAAAACAAGCTTTCCAAGCATAAATTGGTAAGTTCTTATTTCCCCTTTTTAGTAATTTTTATATTTTTGAGATCGGGAAAGCTTAATTTCTCTATTTGAGGGGTTTATTTGAATAGATATCAAAGTATAGAAACTTTTTCATGGATGAATATGCTTAAATTTGAAAGATTGTGGTAGAAATTGAAAGGTTGTTGATAGATGAACAACTTTTACAAAGTAATTTTTCATGGAAACATGTTTTGGGACTAAATTGAAAAGTGATAAAATTCATGGAAAAATTATGAAATTTTGAGAATACATGTGCCGTAAAAGTTATATTAGAATTTTGATTAGGCCTGGAATAAGGAGTAAAATTGAATGAATTTCAATTTCCGAGCCTAGGAACGAAATTGGAATTAATTAAAAGTTAGGGGCAAAATTGTACTTTTGCCTAGAATCTGAATTGGGTTCAATTGAATGTGAAAAAGTATTAAATTGATGATTAAATTCATTTATATATATCTAGAAATACCAAACAAAGAGAAAGATCGAGGAAAAGAGAAAGTTTCAGATTAGTAGATGCGAACAGTTATCAAGGTAAGTTCGTATAACTTAAATAAGCATGAATATATGTGTTGATTTGATTGTTGAATTATATGAAATGTGATATGTGAATTATATGTACATTAAGCATGAACATTGTGAAGCATGAAATATGTATATGATGTAAAATGATTGAAAAAGAGTTAAAATCTGTTTGAATATTGAATTCCGATTAGATAAATGTGATTTCCCTGATAAAACTGCATGTGTTGCAGAATGAATTTAGCCGGGATGTGTAATCCTTTGAGAATGGACTCTCGAGAATATGTGTTTCAATTAGAGTTTAGTCTAGATTGGTAATCCTAATTGACTGGATTTAGCTTGGACTGGCAATCCAGATCGGACTCTATAGGGAATTCTTTGTCATATAAGGATTTAGCCTGAACTGGTAATCCGACAAAGCCCTTATAGTATATGTGCTACAGCTAGAATTTAGCTCGGACTAGTAATTCTATGTATGATATGTGGCTCGAGAGTGTACCTAGACGGTACTACTAGATATGAATTGATGGATAACGGAATTGTGCATCTCGAGTGTACTGTACTACTAGAAATATCCATCAGAAATTCAATGATTCAATGGATAAAATACTCATATGGCATGATGAGCTCATCTATGCTTATTGTATATTATGGCAAACATGTTGATTGAATGTTTGTGACTAGGCAAATATGCCAAATTGATGGATATATGCTTTTTATATGTTTTAGATGTTAAATATGATTGGTAAGTGTAATTTTGGTTATACGAGCTTATTAAACATATAATGCTTATTAGATTTATTTTCCCTATTTTATAGTGCTCAAAGCTCGGAAAGGTCGGAAAATTTGGTCGAAGCTATCATCACGCTATCAACTCCTTGATTTTTGGTATAAATGAAAATTTTATTTTGTTAATGGCCTGTATAGGCTAACTAAGTTAAATGATGGTATGTAAATGATATATATAACTTAGCCATTGGAGTGACTAAAACATTTATGTTTCTTAATATTTGTTATGGTTGGATTTTACTTGAAATTGGCTGGGATATATTTGTTAGTGTTGGTGCAGGAAAAAAAATGGAAAATTTGGGTGAGAAATAAGGTTAGGAAATGACCTTATTTTATCCACACGGGTAGGCACACGGGTGTGTGTCTAGGGCGTGTGTGACACATGACTTAGGTATATGGGCATGTAATCTAGCCGTGTATCCCCTACTTTTAAAATTTGTAAAACAGAATGTCCAAAATTTAACACACGAGCAGAGACACGGGCATGTGTCTCAGCCGTGTGGATGACACGGCCTTAGACACGGGCGTGTGATATGACCGTGTGAAGTCTGCCCCTATTTTTTGAAAATTAATTTAACCACACAGCTTAGCACACAGGCGTGTGACATGGCCGTGTGTGCAAGTCGGAGAGCTCCTTAAGTTAGACATGGCCTGAAACACGGGCATGTCTAAAGATAACATGGGCATGTACCTAGACTACACGGGCGTGTGAAGTTACACGGGCGTGTGAGTACTGTTCATAAGTGAAATTTTGTATATTTTGTGAAAAATTTTATTAGATCCCGTTAAGTCCCCACTAAATTTTAATATTCGATTTGGGCCTCGAGGGTCTAATTGAGGAACATTATGTATGTTTTCGGTAAATGAATAGTAAC
This sequence comes from Gossypium bickii, assembly GCA_025503065.1. Classification (NCBI taxonomy): domain Eukaryota; kingdom Viridiplantae; phylum Streptophyta; class Magnoliopsida; order Malvales; family Malvaceae; genus Gossypium; species Gossypium bickii. The sequence continues at coordinate 24,856,232 of CP106712.1, forward strand.
CGATAGGATTAATTCTGTAAATGTTCTATATTTATCGGTAATACTCTGTAATTAATTCTGTAAATGTTCTATATTTATCGGTAATACTCTGTAACTCGGTTCTGACGACAGATACGGGTTAGGGGTGTTACATTTATTGGTATAAGAGCTATGGTTTAGTCGATTCTTGGACTAACGTAGCAAGTATGAGTTTAGCTATACATGCCATTATATAATTTTGATAGTGTGATATCTCCTGACCATTTTAAATGTATTTTTCATATAGTAAATGTCTTCCAACCGAGCTAGAGCTAATCTTGAGGAAGTTGAGAGTACTGCTCAAGCTTCCGTACAAAGAGCTACATCTAGTAGTAGAAGGCCCGAGTTTGAGGGCTGAGATGATGAGGGTAAAGCTGCATTCTTTCAAATGATGAATGAATGGTTCACACAATATATAAGAACAAATCCCATTGTTCAGCAACCTCCCCCACCGGCTCCTCAACCGATTCCTTAAATACAACAGGGTATTGAGTCAGTTAAAATTAGTAAGGCTCCTGTTGATAAAATCAGAAAATATGGGGCTGAAGAATTCAGAGCTACCACAGATGATAATGCTGAAAAGGCTGAGTTTTGACTGGAGAATACTATCCGGGTATTAGATGAATTGTCTTGTTCACCAGTTGATTGTTTGAAATGTGCAATTTCTTTATTGAAAGATACAACTTATTATTGGTGGAAAACTATAACTTCTATTGTTCCGAAAGAAAACATTATGTGTGAGTTCTTTCAAACAGAATTTAGAAAGAAATATATTAATCAGAGATTTCTGGATCAGAAAAGGAAAGAATTCCTAGAACTCAAACAGGGGAACATGGCAGTGTTAGAATATGAACGAGAATTTGTTCGACTAAGTAAATATGCTCAAGAATGGGTTCAAACAGAAGTAGAAATGTGCAAATGATTTGATGAAGGGCTGAATGAAGATATTAAGCTGTTGATTGGAATTCTTGAAATAAGAAAATTTGCAATACTAGCTGATCGAGCATTAAAAGCAGAAGAATTAAGTAAAGAAAAGAAACAAGCTGAAAGAGAAGCTCAAATTTCTGGTAAGAGATCTATGGGAAAATCCCAAATATCTGTTTCAAAGAAATTAAATAGATACCAGGATCGTTTTGCCACATTTGCTGGATATTCTGGAAAAGAGAGGGGTTCTCAACGCTCTAACCCGAGATCAACATCCCCATCAGTAACCAGTGTTGTTAGTGTCGAAAATACAAAGTTGAAATGTAACTACTGCAATAAATTTCATTTTAGGGAATGTCGGCTAAAAAGTGAAGCTTGCTACCGATGTGGTTCTTTTGATAAATTTTCTCAGAGATTGTCCAGAAAGAAGGGAAAAAGAGGTTGAACAGATTCTAAAGCTAAGTAATGCTGCCTCTAAAGGTAGACCACCTCGACATCCTGCAAATTTTGGTGGTAGCCGAAATGCTACAAAAGATTCAATGGTTAAATTTGATACACGAGCACCAGCGAGAACTCATGCTGTACGTGCCAGAGAAGATGCTTCTGCTCCAGATGCCATTACTGGTACATTTTCTTTACTTGGCATTAATATTATTGCTTTGATTTATCCTGGTTCCACACATTCATATATATGCACGAAATTGGTATCTATTAAAAATTTACCGGTTGAATTCACTGAATTTGTGGTGAAAGTTTCAAATCCCCTGGGTCAAAGTGTGATGGTAGACAAAGTTTGTAAAAACTGTCTATTGATGGTAAAGGGTAAATGCTTTTCAGCTGATTTGATGTTACTACCTTTTGATGAAGTTGATTTAATCTTGGGAATGAACTGGTTAACCCAGCATGATCAGTGGTGAATTGTAAACAGAAATACATTATGCTTAAATACCAAAATGAGGAATTACTTCATGTTGAATTTGATAAATTGGATAGGTTGTCTAATGTGATTTCAGCTGTAACAGCACAGAAATGTATCAGAAAAGGATATGATGCTTACCTTGCTTATGTCTTGGACACAAAGGCAACTGAGTTAAAGATTCAGTCAGTGCCGATAGTGTGTGAATTTTCTGATGTGTTTCCGAAAGAATTACCTAGGTTACCACCTGTTAGAGAAGTGGAGTTCTTTATAGTTCTTATTCTGGGAACAACACCAATATCAATAGCACTTTATAGAATGACTCCAGCTGAGTTGAAAGCACAGTTGCAAGAATTAATTGACAGAGACTTTGCTCGACCCAGTTTCTCACCTTGGGGTGCACTGGTTTTATTTGTGAAGAAGAAAGATGGATCTCTAAGGTTATGTATTGATTACAGACAACTTAATAAAGTTAAAATTAAGAATAAGTACCCGTTGCCTCGAATAGATGATTTATTTGATCAGTTAAAAAGAGCTACCGTATTTTCAAAAATTAATCTTCGCTCGAGTTATTATCAATTACGAGTAAAGGACTCAGATGTTCCAAAAACAACTTTTAGAACTAGGTACAGTCACTATGAGTTTTTAGTGATGCTATTTGGGCTAACTAATGCACCGGCAGTGTTTATGGATTGATGAATAGAATTTTCAAATCGTACCTAGACATGTTTGTAGTGGTATTCATTGATGATATTTTAGTCTATTCTCGGGATGAAAAAGAACATGCTGATCATCTGAGAATTGTATTACAAACCTTACGAGAGATGCAGTTGTATGCCAAGTTCAATAAATGTGAATTTTGGCTATGAGAATTTGGATGTCTTGGACATATTGTATCTACTGAAGGCATCAGGGTAGACCTGAGTAAAGTTTCAAAAATTGTTAATTGGAATCCATCAAAGAGTGTGTCAAAAGTCAGAAGTTTTCTAGGTCTAGCTAGATATTATCGGAGATTTGTCAAAGGGTTTTCGATGATAGTCTCTCTGATAACTCGACCGTTGCAGAAAGATGTAAAGTTCGAGTGGATTGATAAATGCCAACAAAGTTTTGGCAAGTTGAAGGCTCTATTGACTGAAGCACCTGTGTTAGTACAGCCTGAATCGAGTAAAGAATTTGTGATTTATAGTGATGCATCTTTAAATGGTTTAGGTTGTGTTTTGATGCAAGAAGGTAAAGTAATTGCCTATGCTTCAAGATAATTAAACCACATGAAAGAAATTACCCAATACATGATCTTGAATTAGCAGCTATTGTGTTTGCATTGAAAATATGGTGACATTACTTGTATGGTGAAAAATGTCATATCTTCACTGATCACAAAAGTCTGAAGTATTTGATGACACAGAAAGACTTGAATTTAAGACAACGCAGGTGGCTTGAACTGTTAAAAGATTATGATATGGTGATTGATTATCATCCGGGTAAAGCCAATGTAATTGCTGATGCTTTGAGCAGAAAATCTTTATTTGCTTTACGAGCAATGAATACTCGGTTGTCTATTTTTGATTATGGTTCTATTATGGCTGAGTTGAAAGTTAGACTAGCATTTTTGCAACAAATTTGTGAAGCTCATAAGAATGATGTGAAGTTACATGCAAAACGAGAAGAATGTGAATTGAATCCTGATACAAAATTTCAGATGGGGTCTGATGGTTGTTTGTTGTTCAGAGGCAGATTGTGTGTGCCGAAGAATTTAGAGTTGATACAGAAGATTTTAGAGAAAGCTTACAATGGTACAATGTCTGTGCATCCTGGTAGTAATAAAATGTATAATGATCTGAAAAAGATGTACTGGTGGCTGGGAATGAAAAGAAATATTTTTGAATTTGTATCTAAATGTTTGATATGTCAGAAAGTGAAAACTGAGCATCAGGTGCCTTCGGGGTTATTATAGACAGTTGTTATACCCGAATGGAAATGAGAAAGGGTTACAATGTATTTTGTATCGGGATTACCGTTGACTCCAAGAAAGAAAGATGCTATTTGGGTGATTGTCGACCGGTTAACAAAGTCAGCACATTTTATACCGGTATGTATGGATTTTTCTTTGGATAAATTGACTGAATTATATGTCCCAGAAATTGTTAGATTATAGGAGGTTCCAATTTCTATTATTTCTGATAGAGATCCTCGGTTTACATCCCGATTTTAGAATAAATTACAAGAAGCACTGAGTACATGATTGCATTTCAGTACTGCATTTCACCCTTAGACAAATGGCCAGTCAGAACGGGTTATACAGATTTGGGAGGATATGTTACGGTGTTGTGTACTTGAATTTGAAGGTAATTGGGAAAAACATTTATCTTTGATTGAATTTTCTTATAACAACGGTTATCAGTCCAGTATTAAAATGGCACCGTATAAAGCTTTGTATGGTCAGAAATGTAGAACACCATTCTATTGGACAGAGCTTAATGAAAAGAAAATTCCTGGCGTTAATTTAATTCGAGAAACAGAAGAAAAGGTAAATGTGATTTGAGAAAGTTTGAAAGCAGCCTCTGATAGACAAAAGTCTTATGCTGATCTTAAAAGAAAAGAAATAGAATTTGAGGTTGGTGATAAAGTATTTTTGAAGGTGTCACCTTGGAAGAAAGTTCTTCGGTTTGGTCGTAAAGGAAAACTAAGCCCTCGGTTATTAGGCCTTATGAAATTATTGAGAGAATTGGGCCGGTTGCTTATCGACTAGCATTACCACCGGAACTTGAAAAGATTCATAATGTTTTTTATGTATCCATGTTACGATGATGTCGATTGGATCCTTCACATGTTATTTCTTCGGTAGAAGTTGAGATCCAGTCTTATATGACATATACTGAAGAACCGATTAAAATTCTAGCACGAGAAACAAAAGAAATGAGAAATAAAAAGATAGCATCGGTAAAAGTTCTCTAGAAAAAGCATGGATTGAAGAAGCTACTTGGGAACCAGAGGATACTGTGAGGAAGCAGTACCCTAATCTCTTTATTGGTAAGATTTTCGAGGACGAAAATCCTTAAGGGGGAGAGTTGTAACAACCCAATTTCAGTGAAGTCAGAATAGTGGTTTCGTAACCACAAATCCGAGCCAGAAAGATAAAGTATTTTAATATTATGAAATAATTAGTAATATAGTAGAAAGGTTGTATGAGAATTTTGATAAGAAAATTTTATCAATTAGGTGCTTAATTGTAGTAATGACTAAATTGCATAAAATGTCAAATTTAAATTCTAGTAGCTATAAAGATTAAATAGCTATGGAATTTAAAATTTGAGGTCCTTAAATGTTAATTAGACCATTGATGAAAAATATGTATATATTTTTAGTGAATCATCCATGGAAAAATTGAAAAAAGGCAATGACTAAATTGGAAATAGAAATAGTTAAAAGATGATAAATATTAAAATAGAAATTAATATCGTTTTATATCATCTTCTACATCAAAAATACATGGAAACCTTAGGAGAGAGAAAACAAGCTTTCCAAACATGAATTGGTAAGTTCTTATGTCCCATTTTTAGTAATTTTTATAGTTTTGTGACGGGGAAAGCTTAATTTCTCTATTTGGGGGGTTAATTTGAATAGATAACAAAGTATAAAAAATTTTACATGGATGGATATGCTTGAATTTGAAAGATTGTGGTAGAAATTGAAAGGTTGTTGATAGATGAACAACTTTTACAAAGTAATTTTTGATGGAAACATGTTTTGGGACTAAATTGAAAAGTGATGAAATTCATGGAAAAATTCTAAAATTTTGAGAATACATGTGTTGTAAAAGTTATATTAGAATTTTGATTAGGCCTGGAATAAGAAGTAAAATTGCATGAATTTCAATTTCCGAGCCTAGGGACGAAATTGGAATTTAAAAGTTAGGGGCAAAATTGTACTTTTGCCTAGAATGTGAATTGGGTTCAATTGAATGTGAAAAGTATTAAATTGATGATTAAATTCATTTATATAGATCCAGAAATACCAAACAAAGAGAAAGATCGAGGAAAAGAGAAAGTTTCGGATTACTAGATACGAACAATTATCAAGGTAAGTTCGTATAACTTAAATAAGCATGAATATATGTGTTTATTTGATTGTTGAATTATATGAAATGTGATATGTGAATTATATGTACATTAAGCATGAACATTGTAAAGCATGAAATATGTATATGATGTAAAATGATTGAAAAAGGGTTAAAATCCGTTTAAATATTGAATTCCAATTGGATAAATGTGATTTCCCTGATAAAACTGCATGTGTTGCAAAATGGATTTAGCCCGGACATGTAATCCTTTGAAAATGGACTCTCGAGAATATGTGTTTCAATTAGGATTTAGCCTAGACTAGTAATCCTAATTGATTGGATTTAGCCTGGACTGGTAATTTAGATTGGACTCTATAGGGAATTTTTTTGTCATATAAGAATTTAGCCTAGACTGGTAATCTAACAAAGCCTTTAGAGTATAGGTGCTACAGCTAGAATTTAGCTTGGACTGGTAATTTTACTGTATGATATGTTGCTTGAGAGTGTACTTAGACGGTACTACTGGATATGAATTGACGGATAACGGAATTGTGCACCTTGAATGTACTGTACTACTAGAAATATCCATCGGAAATTCAATGATTCAATGGATAAAATACTCATATGGCATGATAAGCTCATCTATGCTTATTGTATATTATGGCTAACATGTTGATTGAATGTTTGTAAGTAGGCAAATTTGCCAAATTGATGGATATATGCTTTATATATGTTTTAGATGTTAAATATGATTGGTAAGTGTAATTTTGGTTATACGAGTTAACTAAGCATATAATGCTTACTAGATTTATTTTCCTTGTTTTATAGTGCTCAAAGCTTGTGAAGGTCAGAATATTTGGTCGGAGCTATCATCATGCTATCAACTCCTTGATTTTTGGTATAAATGAAAATCTTATTTTGTTAATGGCATGTATAGGCTAACTAAGTTAAATGATGGTATGTAAATGATATATATATATAACTTAGCCATTGGAGTGGCTAAAACATTTATGTTTTTTTAATATATGTTATGCTTGAATTTTACTTGAACTTGGCTGGAATATATTTGTTAGTGTTGATGCAGGAAAAAATGGAAAATTTGGGTGAGAAATAAGGCTAGGAAATGGCCTTATTTTATCCACACGGGTAGACACACAGGCACGTGTCTAGGGCGTGTGTGACACATGGCTTGGGTACATGGGCATGTGATTTGGTCGTGTGTCCCCTGCTTTTAAAATTTTCAAAATAGAATGTCCAGAATTTAACACATGGGCAGAGATACAGGCATGTGTCTCAGCCGTGTGGATGACACGACCTTAGACACGGGCGTATGATACGACTGTGTAAAGTCTGCACCTATTTTTCGAAAATTAATTTAACCACATGACCTAGCACACGAGCGTGTGACATGGCCGTGTGTGCATGTTAGAGAGCTCCTTAAGTTAGACACAGCCTGAAACACACTTCTGAGGATCATATGGGCGTGTCCCTAGACTACACGGGCATGTGAAGTCACACAGCTTGACCACATGGGCGTGTGGGTACTGTTAATAAGTGAAATTTTGTATACTTCGTGAAAAATTTTATGAGATCCCGATTAAGTCTCGACTAAATTTTAATATTCGATATGGGCCTCGATGGTCCAATTGAGGAACATTATGTATGTTTTCGATAAATGAATAGTAACCGATATGATTAATTCAGTAAATGTTCTATATTTATTGGTAATACTCTGTAACTCAGTTCGGACGACGAATGATGGTTAGAGGTGTTACAAAGATTGAGAAACATGCTGATGAGGAGGTGATTGTAGCGTTTAATGTGTTTTGAAATATTAGGTTGAAAAACCTAATAATATTGTCCCATATTTTTTCTGGCTAGTAATTATTTCAATCTTTAATGTAGTTTAACGGGCATCATATGCTTTGGAAAATGTGAGGTTTGTCATACCGAGCCAAATTTATAATACGCCAGATGTTTGGAAACTGTAAACCCACATGCAACTCTGATAATCCTTCATTTGGCTGTACAGTATGGCTAGGAGTGATGTTAGGATATTCAGGGAACTTATGAGCTTATGTAACATCCCAAATTTTTTTGGCTGAACACATGACACTATTTCAGTAACAGATATAATGAACCGATGAGAAAATTTAGAAAATGTGTTGGAGAAAAGAATCTTATAGAATCAAAGTTGATAATAGAGATGGGAAATTTTTGAAATGAATTTAGAAGTGAAAACATGAAAAAAGGACCAAATTTCAAATTTTGAAAAGTTTAGGGACTAAGGTGCAAATTAGAAAAAACATGGGAGAAATTAGCTATAATTGATTATTTGGCATGGAAATGTATCAAATTATATGTTAGTGTGGCAAAAATAACTTTTGGACTAAATTGAAAGAAATTCGAAAGTACATGGATTGAATTATAAATTTTCCAATTTTATCAAGAAAAGAACGAAGATGCAATTACCATTATTACAAGTGAATTATGAGATTTAGGAATTGATAATTCCTATTATTTAGAAGAAATTGTACAAGCGTCGAAAATGGGCAACATGATAATTTTGTCATAAAAGATTAATTGGGTTGTTTGTAAAGTATTTTATGATGGAAATATTATTTAAATGATATATTTGAAAAAAAATTCATGGACCTTTTGGATTATGATATGGGTAAATTGGGCTCCAAATAGTAAGCTTGGGCTTAAAATATTAGCATGTGGGTTTGGAGACCCACTTGGTGTAATTTTTTTTTAAAGGAAAGGAAAAGATGAGAAGCCTCTCATTCAGTCTTGCTTCTTGCTAGTGCCACTCCCTCCCTTTCTTCCATGGTTCCTCTCTTCTTTTCTTCACTTTCCTCTTCAAATTTTCTAAAAACCCAACAATCAGCCTTTGAGATCTTGCCAAAATATCTTAGAAAACTATCTTCAAAACCCATTTTCATATTCAAATATCTTATTTTTAGCCTAGGATTTGAAGGATTTTAGTGTGAGAAAATGAAGCTAAAAACAGAAAACTTCAACAAGGTAAGAATGATGTTTTTCTACCTCTCCTAGCATAGTATTTGGATTTGATGATTATAGAAAAACTTAGAAAGTCTTGATATTAATTATATATATATTTATGTGTATGGAAAATAAGGAAATGTTGATATTGGGTTTTCCAAGCTTGATTAAGGATGTAATCAAGTTTTTAGGGGCTTGATTATGTGATTTGGAGCTCCCAAAGGTAAGTACCTTGGATACGCATACTTGTCTTATTTCAAAGTTTATGAAATAGATAATGCATATGAGATAAACATGATGTAATTATAAAATCATTACTTGTAAACTCCATGGCTTAAATGACATGAAATAAGTTAATAATGTGTTGTAATTCTTAGACATGAAATGTTTTAATAAATAAACACATGATATAAAGATATTAATTTCTATGGAAGTGTTAATAAGTATGTTTTGATGTGTAAGAATTATGTTATTAATTTAAATATGTGGATAATTGTCACTATGACTATAAATTGGATTTAATGGTTAAATCCTGGTTTTAGTCGATACCTTGCTAAAAACATAAAATTGTTATGTGAAAGATAAATGACAATAAAATTATAACTCTACACAAATTGGAACCATTATATGGTATGGACATGGGTATAAAGCCTAAAGAAATGTGGAAATGTGTTTTGTAAATGCAAAGCAATTATGGTAACTACATGTGAAAAAAGTCCATGCTCAAGAGACCATAATTAATATAAATTTGATCATAAGTATGTAAAAGCACTTAAAGTGCCTTTATAAGATATGTGTATATGTATGTGTTAATGGCCTTGATGGATATATGTTTACTATAATTGTAAAGTGGCCCAGTAAACTTAGTGAAATGTTAGGATACGATTGACATGCCAACTAGGGGCTATAGTGCATAGGAGTTTAGTCAGAGGTTCTGCATTGATGTGTACTTTTTACCGCCTTGCACTTATGTGCATCTTTGTGTGGTGGAGTTTATGCTTTTATGAGCTCTTTGGTGTGGTGGGGGATGTTTTATGCTATTTTACAGTTTGGCACTTTAGTGCTCATTGGTGTTGTAGAGGAGTCTCATGCATCCAAGTCAGTTTTAGTAGAGTTTACTATGGGTAAAAATGAGTTAAATGTTGTTAATATACTTCAAATGTGATTACAATTGGTTAAAAGTGTAATGGCCCGATTTTAGCTGATGTCGAAAAATGTGATTTCTAAACTCAATTTTGTAAACCGAGTCAAAGAAATTATGAATAGAATAATTTATGTATTTAGTATGAAATTATATTAGTGAGCAATTAAGTAATTAAATCGAGAAAATCATTAATTATAGTTCAACGACTAAATTGTAAGTGCAATCGCTATGGAATTTTAATTTAGAAATTACTTAAGGACCCAATTAGCAATTAGCCAAAGGACTTAATGGTTATTTAACCATTAATATAATATGGATAGTGGAATGTGGTGATCGTCCACATACTTTTAATTAAAAAATGTTAATTAATAGATTGAACATGTTTTAAAGTTAAAATTTAATGTAATTAATACCTTAATCTAAGTATAAATATAAATGTGAGTGGATGAGGGAATAAAACATTCATCATTCTTCCTTTTAGTGTCACATCCCCAAAATAGGGTTAGAAGAAATAAGGATAAAATTTAGATTTTATTTTTTTAAGCATAGGGTAAGAAAATTTAGAATGCCTTAAAATTATTTTAGTTAAAGAATTAATGAGTTTGCTAGTTACTGGTAAAGCCTTAGATTTCCTTTAGGTCCTAAGTTCAAAACCCTTTGTGCGCTTTTAGCCAAAATATTTTATTTTCTTTTTGTTACCCCCATAAAGTACCAAATTTTCAAACCAAGCTTTGGCCGGAAACTATTTTTTTCTAAGTTAGTCCTTAATTTAAATCAATCTTAATTCTAAATGAAATCATAATCCCATTTCAAATAGAGAAAAAGAGTTTTATAAATATCCAATCTTTTCAAACCGTAGAATTTTTATCTAGAGAATTTTTCAAGAAAAAATTGTCAAATTTTTTCATCTTCTCCTCCATTTCGAAGTCAATTTTCAACCAAAAGATTTCAAGGTTTACAAAACCGTCCCTCTCCTCCCAATTAAGTTTTTTGTGTCTTCAAATCAAGTGTGGGATCTAAACTTATATCATTGTTTATAATTAATGAATTGAAATTATTAGAAAATAAGTAATATGTTATGCGAACCTCATCGCACGTACCCCTAGAAGGAATATATGTGCAATCCCTTAGTGCATAGATGCAAACCCTATATGTTTTATACATGCAAACTCTACAAGATTTTAATATGCGAACCTTATATGTCTTATATATGCGAACCCCCATGTTATATAGTATGATTCAGTATACAAACCTCCATGTTATATAGTATGACGTAGCATGTGAACCCCCATGTCATATAGTATGACATAGTATGCGAACCCCGATGTTATATAGAATAATGTAGTATGCGAACCCCCATGTTATATGGTATGTGATTTAATATGTGTGAACCATGTATGTTCGAACACATATGTACGAACCCTATATCTGCAAACCCTCTATGCGTGAACCTTATATGTGCTAACCCTGTATGTACGAACCTTATATGTGCGAACCCTGTATGTATGAACCTTATATTTGTGAACCCTGTATTTGCCAAACTTATATATGCAAACCCTACATGTGAACCTGTTATGTATGTGTTAGCCGAACTAAGCATGTTAATATCCCAATGTTAAGTCGCATGAAGAAACTGTATATATGAAATTGTTTTAGTTCGCATAAAGTAATTGCACATGTGAAATTGATATGAGTTAATTGCATAAATACATGCCAATAATTGTTCGCATGAAAATTCATACACCGTATTGAAAGGTAAATGTGTTCATAAGCATAGGATTCGATTATTGATTGATAAATAGTATGACATGTTGAATTTAAGTGCATGATTACATGAAATCAGGTATGGAGGATGGAGGAGTTCCGTAGGAGAAAGTGGCAATTTAAGTCTGCATCGAAAATCAGTACTGCACGAAATAGGTGTCAATGTTATCAAAATCGGGCAACTAGCGTGGTAAATATTATTATAGTAAAAGTCATCGTCATGGATGGCAAGTGAACGACCATTGTTACTAGGAAATCTGGGATGGTCAGTTATTGACATGTATTTTGGTGTGTCGAGCGATCCTTGTGGACAGATAGGATGGATAGGTGGGAACTTAATACTAAAATTGCATTCCATCATGAACATAACCTGCACATTCATTGATTTACTAAATGTTCCTTACATTATGCTTAATTTTTATGTTGTTATAAATTGAATGCTTTACTGGTTGTACGATCATATTTAGTGGTTTAAAAATTAGACTCACACTAAGCTGTCATAAGCTCACTCCTCTTTTTTCTTACCTTTCAAATAACATAGGAAACTAGGACTCGGTACGGCATCGGAGGAACCTCAAACTAGCAACTCATTTTTTTATTTTAAAGTTTCCATTAAAAGTTTTTCTTAATCGCTTTTAGGGTTGTAATTATTAATTATTTCTTGCTTTTATATCTTAGGTTTGAGATTGTTTAGCTTATTAATTCTAAGCATGATACTTAGTTAATAATCTGATAATTGCGTAATAGTTGATTTAGAAAACTATTATTCTTAATAATGTTTTTCGTTGCTTTACAAATACTTTAAGTTTTTAACTTTAATCGTTTTTCAAAACTTAACATTAATAATATTGTAATTGAATTTCTAAGTAAAGTCGGTTTAATTAATGGAAGTTTTCCTTTAAAACAAAAGAGCAATTTCAAATAATCCAACTGAAAGCAAAAGAATAAATTTACAGGATCACTTTGGTGATCAATGTAACGCCTTAAACTTAGCTAAAACTCCTAGGTTGGGTCGGGAGTGTTACTGTAACACCCCCAAACCCGGCCCATGCGTTTCGACCAGATCTGGTATGCTACGAGTTGTATATTGAAAACTTCTACCTTGTCGGTTTTGGAAGTCATAAGTTAATTAGACATTATTTGAGTGGATAAGTGTCATTTTAAAAATAAAACCTTTGAATTATTATTATTAAGTATAATAAAACCTTTGACACAATTTCATAAGTTGCAGAACATTAAAACTACTTAATTGAAAAAAAGCTATGGGGCCTTATTACATAGATAATTCCAAAATAGAAATAAAATAAAACTTAAAGAAAAAGTCGAAATAGTCTATAAAAAGAAAAATAATAAAAGCTTGATGGCCCCTCGAGTCCATCTCGTCTCCCATGTCCACAATCTACTGCTAATCTGAAAGAGTAGATAAAAAGGAAAGCGTGAGTCACCAAGACTCAGTGTATAAATCTCAAAGCACACTACGACCTGAGCCCACAAACACATTATGGGCCCTGGCCCATACATGAAGGCAACAAGCATGATTATATATATATATCAAATAATAAATGATGAATAACCCAACCCATCCTAGGTTTCCATCCTCTACACACCAACCCGTACCAACCATAACACCTTGGGGATTTCTACAATCAACCCTCCATCCGATACACACCATAACGACAGCCGTACTGCCTATTCTTGTTATTCAGGAATCTTTTAGATGTGGCACAGCCACCGATCACTATGTGACCTAGCATTTATATATGTGGGATTTCTACCACCGGTCACCAAGTGACCTATCATGCACTTCCCCTTCAACATCATAATCCCACCCCATGCATACACATAAAGAAAACATCATACAGGCTTATACATATTTCGATACACATAGAGATTTCTATGTTTACGTACCTGGCATCCATGCCTAACCCTTTTAGGGTTCCATTCGACTGTCTATACAGCCTCTTTCCGGCTTTTGTTAGCCCATAACATACATATAGACACACATACAAGATTAATAGTGTGTTAGAGATCTACACACCTGATTACTGATAAAACGATGCTTTCTATGTCGACACCATCCTTAGTCGACACAACTGCTATCTGCCTAAGGTGTTGTTCAGAAGCCAGTCCACAACCAAGTGGCCAATCTCGAGCGGCAGATACCGCTCGTTTCTTAAATTTAGGGATTCTCTCCTTTGCCTGATCCATATTTAATTCCATCACAAGTCCTTTTCAGAACTACTATCACAATTTATGATCGTTAATCCTCATCATAAAGTTAAGATCTTGCATATAATGAGCGAATCTAGTAAAAATCTAGGGGAAATCTCCTTACCTTAAAATCCTAAAATTAGAGACTAACGATTTTCGGCTTTTAGATCTAGACGACCAAGTTTCCTTCAAATCCTGGAATGCCGCCCAACATAGAACCATTAAACTATTAGCTTTTCAGCTTTTGCCTTTCAAGAACCGAAATAGAACATGAGATCTAATAAAAGTCGACACTTACCTTAGCACAGGGAATTCGGCTAGCACTTGGAGAGAAGATTCGGCAATGTCAAAGAAGAAGTTTAAAATGCTGAAAGAATAGAACTAACTCACAAATGGGATGAATAGAGAAAAACGATGGGGATTTCGGCTTTTTAGAGAAATTAGCTCAAGAGAAAAGGAGAGGTTTCAGCTTTTAAAGAAATTAAAGAATAGAAATTGTAGAGGGAGAGGCTAAGAATTTCGGCACAAGAATGAAGAGGAAATTAGGGTTTAAATGCCAGAATCAATGAGATATCCCCCCTATTTATAGGAATTTCGGTACCTATTGTTTAAAACCAAAAACGCCCTTCCTGATAACTAAAAGTCAAGCTAATAAAAAGGGAAAATTCGACATCCCTTATCCATGAAGTAGCCGACTCTTTACTCCTCTAGGTGGTGGATTTTCGGCCATCACCTTGCCTTGCAAATAGCTCCTATCTTTTCTCCTTTTTATCTTCTATATTATCAATTATAAAATCCATATAAATCCTCCTATTTTTAGCCTTGTTGCCGCCCACTTCACCTAACTCTAATGCCGAATTTAGCTAACTTAAATTAAAAGATTTGAGCTCCATAAAACTTAAATTGTGGGCTCCTAACTCCTTGTGTGTGGCGTCACCCCTTGCTTTATTTTAAGTGCCGAAAATGGCCCAAAACATGGGCTCTTTGTGGCCAAAACTTGGGCCCCTTTAATTGTTAATGACGCCACCCTCTAATTCTCTTGCAGTGCCACCTTTTGTTGGGCCACAAACCCACGTTAGTATTTTAAACACAATTACCACCTTTTAACTCTATAATGCCTCATCAAATAATTTAATCAAGGCCTTTGCCTAATCCTGAGCCCAATTTGGACCCCTATCACTTAAATTAACATATTAAACATATCATTACACTAAACGCATAGACCTATTAATTCAGGATGTTATAGTTCTACCCCCTTAAAGAAATTTCGTCCTCGAAATTTCCTGATCAGAAAAGATGGGAGTATTGCTGCCGCATTGGTTCCTCGGGTTCCCACGTAGCCTCCTCAGAACCATGATTCCTCCACAGCACCTTAATCAATGGAACCGTTTTCCTTCGCAACACCTTGACATCACGATCCAGAATTTCCACCGGTTCCTCTTCGAAGGATAGATCAGGTCTTACCTCAATTTCCTCCACAAGCACAACATGAGACGGATCCGAACAGTAATGTCTTAGCATGGAGACATGAAATGCATCGTGAATTTGACTTAACTCTGGAGGTAACTCCAGCTGGTAGGCTACTGGTCCTACTCGCTTCAACACCCGATATGGTCTGATAAATCTGGGACTTAATTTACCCTTTCGACCAAACCTTAGTACCTTTTTCCACGACGACACCTTTAGGAATACTTTATCACCCATTGCAAACTCTATGTCCTTACGCTTTAAATTAGCATAGGACTTCTGTCTATCCGACGCCTCCTTCAGTCGAACCCGAATCAACTCAACCTTCTCTTCTGTCTCGATCACCAACTCCGGACCCAAAATTCGACGTTCCTCTAATTTCGTCCAACAGGTAGGAGTACGGCACCTCCGCCCGTACAAAGCTTCGTAGGGCGCCATCTGAATACTTGACTGGTAGCTGTTGTTGTAAGCAAACTCTGCTAACGGTAAGAATTTTTCCCAACTACCTCTGAAATCAATGACACATCCTCTCAACATGTCCTCCAAGATCTGGATCACCCGCCGCATCGCCCATCGGTTCGAGGATGAAACGTCATCTTGAAAATCCAACTTCGTACCCAACGCTTGATGCAACGCCTTCCAAAATCGTGAGGTGAACCTAGGGTCCCTATCTGATATGATCGAAACCGGTACTCCATGCAACCTTACCACCTCCGCTATGTATAACTTGGCTAACTTCTGCAAAGAGTAGTCAACACGTACAGGTATGAAGTGTGCAAACTTCGTCAAGCGATCAACAACTACCCAAATCACATTCTTCTTAGTGGGTGTGAGGGGAAGCCCACTAACAAAGTCCATGGTGATTCTTTCCTACTTCCATTGTGGAATCTTCACTGGCTGCAATAGTCCTGATGGTAACTGATGTTCCGCCTTGACCTGCTGACAGGTCAAACACTTACTCACCAACTCGGTTACCTCTTGCTTCAACCCCAGCCACCAGAACTGATCTTGCAAATCCCGAAACATCTTACTTCCTCCAAGGTGCATAGCGTATGCACTACCATGCGCCTCATTCAAAATCCTATGCCTCAGCTCTGGATCTTTTGGCATGCAAACTCTCCCTCGAAAACATAACAATCCTTCCTCATTCATACTGAATTTCACTGGCCCATCCTTTGAGATTAGCTGCAATTTCCCCTTTAGCAACTCATCAGTCTGTTGCCTCTCCTTCACCTGGCTAACCCAAGAGGGTTTCACTTGAAGTTCAGCTAATAAACTTCCATCCTCATACAAACTAAGGTGAGCAAACATTGCTCTTAAGGCAGAGACTACCTTACGACTTAGAGCATCTGCCACTACATTAGCCTTAACCGGGTGATACTCGATCGAGCAGTCGTAATCCTTTAACAACTTGATCCACCTTCTCTGCCGTAGATTCAACTCCTTTTGAGTCAAGAGGTACTTTAAGCTCTTATGATCTGTGTAAATGACAGATTTCTCCCCGTACAGATAATGCCTCCAAATTTTTAAGGCAAACACTACTGCCGCCAATTTCAAGTCATGGGTCGGATAATTCGATTCGTGCAGTCTTAGCTGCCGAGAAGCATATACAACCACCTTTCCATCTTGTATCAACACACATCCTAATCCTGTGTGTGACGCATCACAATAAATTATGAACTCCTTCCCTGCCTCCGGCTGAATCAACACCGGAGCCTCTATCAGAATCCTCTTTAACTTTTTAAAACTCTCCTGCTGCTTATCAGACCAAATAAACGGAACTTCTTTTTGTAGCAATTTAGTTAACGGTGCCGCAACCGAAGAAAATCCTTCAACAAACCTTCGATAACACTCAGCTAAACCGAGAAAACTCCTAATTTCAGCCACAGATCTAGATGGCTTCTAATCCAACACCGCTTCAATCTTTCGAGGGTCAACCTTAATCCCTTCTGCCGACACAACGTGCCCTAGAAATATAACTTCCCTTAGCCAAAATTTACACTTACTGAATTTGGCATACAACTGCTTCTCCCTCAGAATCTGCAAAACTATTCACAGATGAGCATCATGCTCCTCCTCCGACTTCGAATAGACCAAGATATCGTCTATAAACACCACGACACACCGATCTAGGTAGGGTTGGAACACTCGGTTCATCATGTCCATGAATGCTGCTGGCGCGTTGGTCAATCCAAACGGCATCACCATAAACTCATAATGACCGTAGCGAGTCCTAAAAGCCGTCTTATGAATATTCGCCTCCTTGACCCTAAGCTGATGGTACCCTGACCTCAGATCTATCTTTGAAAAGACTGAGGCCCCCTTCAACTGATCGAACAAGTCATCGATCCTTGGCAACAGATACTTGTTCTTGATTGTTAGCTTATTCAACTAGCGATAATCAATGCACATACGCATTGATCCATCCTTCTTCTTAACAAATAACACCGGTGCTCCCCAAGGCGACACACTTGGTCGAATAAACCCTCTATCCAACAACTCTTGTATCCGTACTTTCAGCTCTACCAACTCTTTCGGCGCCATCCTATATGAAGCGATAGATACCGGTGCTATTCCCGGGAGAAGATCGATACCAAACTCCACTTCACGATCTGGGGGTAATCTCGGAAGCTCTTCAGGGAAAACATCAGGAAATTCTTTTACCGGCCTGAAGTCCCCAACAGTCAGATCTTTGGCTTCTAGAGCCCGAACAAATAATAGAACTGCCTCACACCCTTTTTTCACCATCCTTTCTGCTCTTAGGGCAGTCACTACATTCGACAAACAGTTCCCCCTTTCTCCTATCACCAACACTTCATCACCCTTGGGGGTTTTTAACACCATACGCTTGGCCGCACAATCTAGATTAGCTTGAGACTTCACAAGCCAATCCATGCCTAAAATTAAATCAAACTCCCCAAACGGTAATTCCATTAAATCCGTCCGAAAAATTGTTTCCTGAACTTCTAGAGGTACTTCCCTATAGAGTTTATCCACTACTACTAATTGTCCTAACGGGTTAACTACCGTCATTGCCCTAGGGGTAATTTCAGATTCTAACCTTAAAGTTCCAGATACGCTGCTAGCTACATACGAATTCGTCGACCCAATGTCAATCAATATAGTGTAAGGCAAGCCAAAAATTAAAAACGTACCGGTTATGACATCCGGTACGTCAACCTCCTCTTGACGTCTGACAGCATAGACCAACCCCGGCTGTCTCGCCTCAGTGTTTCCTGCCCCTTGGCCTAGTGCTCCACGACCCCGACCAGTACCATTACCTCCTTTGGCTGCACCTCGACCTTTCTGTGGCTGCTGACTTCCTTTGCCAGGCTGAGCATTCCCTTGACCCGTGGTCCCTTCACCGTCCCATTGTTGCAGACAGTTTCTAACTTGGTGATCCGTAGATCCACACCAAAAACACTTCCCACCGCCTACCCAATATTCACCGGTATGAAATTTTCCACATCAAGCACACTTTGATGTCTGGTTAGCAGCAGCAGGTTTATCTTCCCGTTTTGGTCCATCAGACCTGGGCCTTTTCTGAGTACGCCCAGTTGCTCCTGACGACCCAAAATTTCTCTTATTCCACCCCTATCTCTATCCCGATTCAGTTTTTCGGTCCGCTTTACTTCCTCGGCTATCTTAGCCTTTTCCACCAGGACAGCAAATTCCCTCTCTCGCTGTGGGGGCTATTAAAACACGCAAATCATCCCTCAGGCCATCTTCAAACCTAACACAATGTTCATGCTCCGTGGCTACCATCCCTCGGGCATAACGGCTAAGGCATAAAAATTCAGCTTCATACGCAGCCACTGACCTACTCCCTTGAACCAGATTCAGAAATGCTCTGCGCTGCGCATCCACATAACTTGATCCAATGTACTTATTCTAAAACGCCGTTTTAAAGAAATCCAGGTGATACGGTTAGCCATTGTACCCTCATTAACCGTAAGCCACCATTGATAGGCTTCGTCACGCAGGAGAGATACAACTCCTTTCAACTTCTCCTCCTCCGTGAAATCTAAATCATCCATTATCCATTCTACCGCCTCCAACCAATACTCAGCTGAACTTGGGGCTACACCAGAAATTCCCCTAAACACTTCGCGCTCATGGCCCTAAGCCGCTCCCAAGACAGATTTTCGTGCTCCGTGCCCATACCAAATTTCCAGCAGCTTCTCTCTAAAACCCTTAACATTGTCTGAGATACCGCGCCATCTCTTGCAGTCTGATCCTGAAATTCCTCCTCTACAGCTGGTGGAACTAGCATCTCGTTCCCAGATCCATGGCCAGATCCTACTGGCTCCGACACAGTCATCCTACCCCTACCACGACCACGTGGTGGACGTCCTCGACCTCTTGTACTCATTCTACCGCTTCACGTTTATCTGATTAGAAATTTTATGAATTATTAGTTTTCTTCCATTGATTAACCACGACCAGTGTTATGAATAATAGTTTTAAGAGTAGTTCTTTCGAATTCGCATTCACAATTCAGTCTTAACTTCGTATCCTCTAATTCTAGCAAACACACATACATTCAATCATCAACATACAAATAACATTCATGAACTTACATTCATCATGTAAGGGTATTTTCGTTGTTTCACTACCCAGGGATATTTTCGTAATTTATCTTATAGAGGTATTTTCTTAATTTTCCAAAATAAGGTTCCTTGGTGATTTCGTGAAATAACGGTATTTTGGTAATTTTGTAATACGAGAGTATTTTGGTAATTTGGCAATCCGGGAGTATTTCGATAATTTTAAAATTTGGGGGTATTTCGGTAATTTTACAAATCAAGGGTAATTTGGTAATTTTACAAACCAGGGATATTTTGATGTTGTTGTTGTTTTTTTTGAAACAAGGGTACTTTGGAAAATCCAGTTTCACAATCCAGGTTACTCTCGTAAACATGAAGTTTTCGGGTAAATTTTCAAAACATGGGTATTTTATAAAACCACGGTTGTTTGGAAATTTTCACAAATCAAGTGTATTTTGGAAATTTTACAAAACTTGGGGGTCTTTTTTTTTTAAAAATAGAGTGGCTGGTCCCTTCCAGGTTTTAATTATAAAGTTTGGCCCATCAACAAGTCCTTGTAGCTAAGGTGAACAGTCACTACGCACCAAGTAGGATTCTAGCGAAGAGGAGGTGAGTCACTAGGACTGCTTAAGTACCAAGCTCTTCTTGAATCCAATCCTAGACATGCGTATGCCTGTTGCCACACCCTAACCTATTGACTCGTTCACAGGTTTGTTTAGTTAGATTAAATCTTATGGAATTGAAGAGTTGTTTATTTAAGCCTAAGGTCCATTAATACTGTCATGCTAATCTAAGTCCCTCAAGCCCATTAAGCCCACATATATATCACAACAAGAGTTTAGAATTCTTACCTGCGTAGATCGGGTACCGGTAGACTCGAAGGCCATTACTTCAACCAAGACATTTTTTTCTTTCCTAAATTCACATCAAATTTTCAAAATACTAATAGACTCATTTCACAGCCCAAGTTTTGAACTGGGCTCTGATACCAATTTGTAAAACCCCCAAACCCAGCCCATGCATTTCGACCAGAT
Source organism: Gossypium bickii (assembly GCA_025503065.1). Lineage (NCBI taxonomy): Eukaryota > Viridiplantae > Streptophyta > Magnoliopsida > Malvales > Malvaceae > Gossypium > Gossypium bickii. The sequence goes on from CP106712.1 coordinate 24,877,323, forward strand.
CTGGTATGCTACGAGTTGTACATTGAAAACTTTTACCTTGTCAGTTTTGGAAGTCGTAAGTTAATTAAACATTATTTGAGTGGATAAGTGACATTTTAAAAATAAAACCTTTAAATTATAATTATTAAGTATAATAAGACCTTTGACACAATTTCATAAGTTGCAGAACATTAAAACTACCTAATTGAAAAAAAGCTATGGGGCCTTATTACATAGATAATTCCAAAATAGAAAAAAAATAAAACTTAAAGAAAAAGCTGAAATAGTCTATAAAAAGAAAATAATAAAAGTTTGATGGCCCTTCGAGTCCGTCTCGGCTCCCATGTCCATGATCTACTACTCATCTGAAAGAGTAGATAAAAAGGAAAGCGTGAGTCACCAAGACTCAGTGTATAAATCTCAAAACACACAACGACATTAGCCCACAAACACATTATGGGACCTGGTCCATACATGAAGGCAACAAGCATGATTATATATATATATCAAATAATAAATGATGAATAACCCAACCCATCCTAGGTTTCCATCCTCTACACACCAACCCGTACTAACCATCACACCTTGGGGATTTCTACAATCAACCCTTCATCCGCTATACACCATAACGACCGCCATACTGCCTATTCCTATTATTCAGAAATCTTTAGATGTGGCACAGCCACCGATCACTATGTGACCTAGCATTTATATGTGTGGGATTTCTACCACCGGTCACCAAGTGACCTATCATGCACTTCCCCTTCAACATCATAATCCCACCCCATGCATACACATAAAGAAAACAACATACAGGCTTATACATATTTCGATACACATAGAGATTTCTATGTTTACGTACCTGGCATCCATGCCTAACCCTTTTAGGGTTCCATTCGACTGTCTATACAGCCTCTTTCCGACTTTTGTTAGCCCATAACATACATATAGACACACATACAGGATTAATAGTGTGTTAGAGATCTACACACCTGATTACTGATAAAAAGATGCTTTCTATGTCGACGCTATCCTTAGTCGACACAACTGCTATTTGCCTAAGGTGTTGTTCAGAAGTCGATCCACAACCAAGTGGCCAATCTCGAACGGCAGATATCGCTCGTTTCTTAAATTTAGGGATTCTCTCCTTTGCCTGATCCATATTTAATTCCATCACAAGTCCTTTTCAGAACTAGTATCACAATTTATGATCGTTAATCCTCATCATAAAGTTAAGATCTTGCATATAATGAGCGAATCTAGTAAAAATCTAGGGGAAATCTTCTTACCTTAAAATCCCGAAATTGGAGACTAATGATTTTCGGCTTTTAGATCTAGACGACCACGTTTCCTTCAAATCCTGGAATGCCGCCCAACATAGAACCATTAAACTATTAGCTTTTCGGCTTTTGCCTTTCAAAAACCAAAATAGAACATGAGATCTAACAGAAGTCGACACTTACCTTAGCACAGGAAATTCGGCTAGCACTTGGAGAGAAGATTCGGCAATGTCAAAGAAGAAGTTTTAAATGCTGGAAGAATAGAACTAACTCACAAATGGGACGAATAGAGAAAAACGATGGGGATTTCAGCTTTTTAGAGAAACCGGCTCAAGAGAAAAGGAGAGGTTTCAGCTTTTGAAGAAATTAAAGAATAGAAATTGTAGAGGGAGAGGCTAAGAATTTCAGCATAAGAATGAAGAGGAAATTAGTGTTTAAATGCCAGAATCAATGAGATATCCCTATTTATAGGAATTTCGGCACCTATTGTTTAAAACCGAATACGGCCTTCCTGATAACTAAAAGTCAAGCTCATAAAAAGGGAAAATTAGGCACCCCTTATCCATGAAGTAGCCTACTCTTTACTCCTCTAGGTGGTGGATTTTCGGCCATCACCTTGCCTTGCAAATAGCTCCTATCTTTTCTCCTTTTTATCTTCTATATTATCAATTATAAAATCCATATAAATCCTCCTATTTTTGAGCCTTATTGCCGTCCACTTCACCTAACCCTAATGCCGAATTTAGGTAACTTAAATTAAAAGATTTGGGCTCCATAAAACTTAAATTTTGGGCCCCTAACTCCTTGTGTGTGGCGTCACCCCTTGCTCTATTTTAAGTGCCGAAAATGGCCCAAAAATGGGCTCCTTGTGGCCAAAACTTGGGCCTCTTTAATTGTTAATGACGCCACCTTCTAATTCCCTTGCAGTGCCACCTTTTGTTGGGCCACAAGCCCACGTTAGTATTTTAAACACAATTACCACCTTTTAACTCTATAATGCCTCATCAGATAATTTAACCAAGGCCTTTGCCTAATCTTGAGCCCAATTTGGACCCCTATCACTTAAATTAACATATTAAACATATCCTTACACTAAATGCATAGACCCATTAATTCAGGATGTTACAGTTACATTTAGGTCGTCCAAAGTTTGAAAGAAAGAAGAAAACCATGTTATTCCTCTTTACGTTCGATTCTTCAATTGAGCAAGTAAATGAAAAATTCCTTTGTGATTTTTGCAAATTCTTAATCATCTATGTTTAGTCTAGCATATCCAAGTTTTAGATTATCAAATTGTTAAGTATATATTAAGTTACCATTAGTAAAATTTTGTGAAATTAAGCTTGATTTTGGTGAGAATTAGAAGTATGAGTTTTGGGCATGTCAGGACTAAGTTGAAAGGTAGAGATAAATGTTGGAAGTAATTCAAAATTCAATTAAGCTATATAGTTTATTTATGGCATTGGGGACTAAAATGAATAAATTGAAAATTTTTAAGAAGTTATGCTATAGATTAAAAGTATAAGGTCCCTAATAAAAGAATATGAAATTTGATTTTTTATTTGATGTTAAATATCGAAAACTATGAGCATTTCGGGTATAAGGACTAAAATGAATAAAATGCAAACTATGTTTAACTATGTTTTTTTTTTCATGTGGTTGGGTGGAAACTAATACCATATCTATAATTGAATTTTCATATATAGCTAAAGACAATGTCGAGCCATCTCGAGATAAAGGGAAGGCGATGGGCGTAGACGAGTAGCTATCCCAGTTTGTGCTTTCATGATTTTGGTCCAATACATATTTAGACTATTAAGTACCAATTTAACAAAGGTAATGTTTGATATTGTCTCATGATTGGTATGTTTGTGCCATGGTGAATTGTTGTATATGAGGTATGTATATATATGATTTTTTTTGCAAATGAATGTGATATAAATTTATTATGATATGATTCATAATACGTAAAGCATATATGTTCTGGAATATCAAATACCCTATTAATAGTCTCAGGAAAAGTCAGGTATAGTTGGCATGCTATATGATTAGTGTACAGGATTACTTCAGTTCATCCTGATGAGACGCGATACACATATTATACTTCCTATATACAGATGAGGCACTAGGTGTCGAATATATTGGTGTGATGGTTGAATGATTTGTATATCCATCTTGATTTTGTGTCCGGTTAATAGGGATTATTAAAACATGAATTCTGTCTATTGATATTGAATACTTCATTGTATAATGGTATCTTGATGTTAAAGTTATGAAAGATGGAATGAGAAAAAAATTGTGATTCGGTTAATATGAGCCCTGAGGTTCGATATGGATATAAAACAAATCAACCGATTCAATTATGGAATAAGAATATGAATATTTTTCAATGGGATACTATGTAACTTATGTAATTGAGATGTTATGTTAAATGAAAGCAAATATTGTTAAGTAACTTGTTATAACATGTATGACAACACCAAAATAAGGCATGAGACAATAATGATTGTTATATTCTAATAGTTACAACTTGCACGTTATGTAATAGCTCAATTTCAGTGAAATCGGAACAGTGGTTTCGGGACCACAAATTCGAGCCGAAAAGAAAATTTATTTTTATATTTTTTTGCATGATTTGCATTTAGATAGGAATGTCATATAAAATTTCTGATAAGAAAATTTTATCGATTAAGTGCTTAATTACGGTAAGGACCAAATTGCATAAAATGCAAAAGTTGGATTCTAGTAGCTAGAAGGATCAAATAGCTATGGAATTCAAAACTTGAAGTCCTTATATAGTAATTAGACCATTAATCAAAAGTTAGTAGATATTTTTTATTGTTCATCCATGAGAAAATTAGAAAAGGCTAAGGATTAAATTGGAAAGTGATAAAAATTAAAGATGATAATTAAATTAAATAGAAATATCATCTTATTTTATATCATCTTCCCCAAAATTTGCATGGAAACCCTAGGAGAGGGAGAAGAAACTAATCAAGCTTAATTGGGTAAGTTTTCTTGTCCTGTTTTTAGTCATTTTTATATTTTTGAAACCGGGATAGTTTACTCTATTTATTTGGGGAATTAATTTGAAAAGTTATCAAAGTATAGAAATTATGCTATGGATGAATATGCTGAAAATTTAAAATTTATGGTGGAAAATGAAAGGTTGTTGATAGATAAACATCTTTTAAAAAGTGATTTTTCATGAAAACATGATTTAGGGACCAATTTGTAAAGTTGTGAAAATTGAAGAAAATTATAAAATTTATGGAATACATGTGCTGTAAATTGTATATTGAAATTTCGGTTAGGCTTGGAATAGGGAGTAAATTGAATGAATTTCATTTTTCGAGCCTAGGGATAAAATTAGAATTTATGGAAAGTTTAGAGGCAAAATGGTAATTTTTTCTAGGATGTAAATTGAGTTCAAATGAATGTGAAATGTGAGAAATTGATGATTAAATTCATTTATATAGATCTGGATAACTCAAATTCGAAGCTAGATCGAGGAAAAGAGAAAGTTTTAGAATAGTACATTTTCTTATACGAACTATTATCGAGGTAAGTTTGTCTAACTTAATTGAGCATGTAAATATGTTAAATTGAATGTTATATTTGTATATAATGTGATTTATATTTATGTGAATTATTTGGATGTTACAATGTAAGAAATGAATACATGCTTGAAACTATTTGAAAAGGGTTAAGTTCCGTTTGAATATTGGATTTCGATGGATAAACGTGATTTCCCTTATTGAATGAGGTCCTGCATTTGTTGCTGACGAGATTTACCTCAAACGAGTAATCCTATCGACCTCATTACAGAAATGATTTAGCCTGGATTGGTAATCCTGATATAAGCCCTTTTGAGCATATGTTACAGTTAGGATTTAGCTCGGACGGGTAATCCTGATTAAGCTTTTATGAGTAGATGTTGGTAACAGGATTTAGCTTGGACAAGTAATCCTGTTATATGATATGTGGCTCGAGAGTGTGCTTTTTGATAAGTGTCCGAATGGGTACTCCTGAATATGAGTTGACGGGTTATTGAATTGTACACCTTGAGTGTACTATTTAAGTATCCATCGAAATTTCAATGATTCAACAAACAAATTATTTGATATGATATGAGAATTATGAGATAAAATGAATAATGTATTGAAAGAGAATAGCATGATGAGCTCATCTATGTTTACTTGATGTATATGCGAATTTTGTGACCAACATGTTTGATTGAATGCATGTGATTAGGCAAATTTCCCAAGTTGATGGAAATGTGTTATTATATGATAAATTTTAATAAATGAGATTGGTAAGTTTAATTCTAGTTATACGAACTTACTAAGCCTAATATGCTTACTAGGTTTACTTTTCTCTGTTTTATAGTGCTCGGAAGCTCGCGAAGGTTGGTAAACGGTTGGAGCATCATCACACTATCCACAAGTTTATTTTGGTATAAATAGTAAACTTATTTTGGTATAATGGCATGTATATGTTAATTCTACTATGGCTAGCTTAAATATGTTATTTGTAATTTAGCCATTGGAATGACTAATAATGGTTTGTTTTGGTTCTTATAAAGCATTATGTCATGATGAATACATATATGTTAATATGGATGATCAAGTGATGTTTAATATTTAGGTTAAACTAAGGTAAGATTATAAACATAATTATATATGTAATGAAATATCATGTTAGATGTTAGAATTTGCTTGAAATCAATACTTGAATTGGTTGGTATTTGGATGTAAGTTTTGGTACAGGATATTGGTAATATTTTAGGTGAGAAATGAAGCTAGAAATGGCTTTATTTTGTCTACACGGGTAGACACACGGGCGTGTGTCTAGACAGTGTGTGACACACGGCTCGGTACATCGGCGTGTGATTAGGCCGTGTGTCTCCTGCATCTTAAATTTGAGAAACAGAATGCTCAGAATTGAGCACATGGGCAGAGACACGGGCGATGTCTCAACCGTGTGTGCTATACGGCCTAGCACACGGGCGTATGGCTGGTCATGTGGTGTAAGTCAGAGAGTTACACGGACTCGGATACGGCCTGTGACACAGGCGTGTCCCTTGACCACACGGTCGTGTGTGCCTTGTATATTGGAAAATTTTTGAAATTTTGAGAAAAAAATTCTTAGAGTTTCCGATTTAGTCTCGACTCGATTCTAATGCTCATATTGGGCCTCGAGGGTCCATTTAAGGGAAGTTATTAATAATTTTGATAAATAAATAGTAATTAATGTGAATTATTCGTAAATGTTTTGAAAGCTCTGGTAATGCTCTCTAACCCTGTTCCAGCGACGGATACGAGTTAGGGGTGTTACATGTTAGTTGTATTTGGTATCTTGTTTCTATTTGATAATTGTTTTAAATCATGTTAACACCATTGGGCCCTATTTCTTAGCATACAATTTTTTTTTTATTTTCGGGTGCAAGTATCGTTAGATCTCAATGACTTAATAAGTGTGGCAAAATCCAAGACTTAACTCTCAGCTTAACAAAGTTTGTATAATTTTTGATAAGTTTATATCAAATGGCTTGTACCTAATGTCGTAAGTTGGTCTTAGGGTTCATTTTAATGTTTTGGTCCATATGGTAGGAAATGCTTACATTTTGAATATGATACATAAATTTAATGTTATATATATGTAGTAATCTAGTGAATTAATGGTTTCTTTTCCCATTTGATCATATTATGCTTATAAATGAATATTTCTTACTTTCCAGGTAAATAAATAGGTGCATATACTTGTGATCATATATGAGTGGATGTTGATATGTTAAGAATGGTAATTTGACATTTTGGGTCATTTAGACCAAAAAGGGATTAGAGATTGTTAGTGTAAAATGATGCATAAAATGAAGACACTATATTCATAGTTACGACATCCACTGTTGATGTCACAATAATAAGCCTTTGTTCCCATAGTCACGACTCACCCCTATTGAGGTCGCGACATAAAGCTCATTTCATCAAGGTCACGACATTCCCCTATTGAAGTTACGACATCAAGGTTCTATTTACAAATTCATGACATATCTTGGTAGAGTCGTGACACCAAGAATTGACTGCCCTCAGTGTCGCGACACTTATTCTTTGTTGTCGCGACAACACCCCTATATCAGTCGTTTTTACGTATTAGTCCTTCATTCGTTACTAGAGTTATATAAGAGCTTACGTAAACCTACTTATAACCTGGATTTGAATAATTAATGTTTTTTTATAATTTTTAAGACTCATTGTTTGCATGATTTGTTGTCTAAATATTGCAATGAAATTATAGTTGCTTCAACAACGAATGTGACATCTCACATCTCGGATCTGATGATCAAGTCGGGTGTGGGGTGTTACAAAAAACAAGATTAAGTGGTATAAACTAAATGTTTTGTAGCTAAAAGAGATAAAAATAAGATAAATGGTTAGGTAAGCAAAGGGAAAACATGAGAACGAGCTTTTAAAGTGTGCGGTCTAGTAACTTACCTTAAACAATATTAAGGGAATTGATGATTTAAGCATGTTATAGTTCAAAAAAATGAAAGTGATGCATATGATTCTTATAAAAATTAAAGGCTATAATTGGAAAATGTGAAAGAACATGTCAAGATAGTATGGACTCTACTTAATAGTCTTGAATAGATATTTCATTGAATGAATGGGTTAATAAATTGTTAATATGTAAGTTGAGCCATTATATTTTGATAAATTGACTTGAATTAGTGAATAGTACTAAAATGTGGTTTGAACTGAACTAGCATAATATTCGTAAGATGGGCTCAACCTTAATAAAAATAGGATAAGTTTATCCCTAGTCATTTACTGAGATTTTTAAGCTCGCGTGCTAGTTGTTTAAAACGCGTAGGTTTGGACTTACTAAGAAGTCATGGTGTTGTGGGAGCATCACATCATCTGTTAAGCTTTTAAGGTTGTAATTCATGTGTTTAAATAACATTAGTATTGGATTATTGGCATGTATACAAACACTTAGATTAGTCGAGCAATTGTGATGTTAAATGATGAACTTGATCCTCTTTTGCATTTCTCTTAAACAAACATGTATCTTTTGTTTTGGATGTGTTCATGCTAATTTTTTAAGCTTAAAATATGACATGATTTATTTTGTAATGATCTGGTGATGTTTGGGATATGTTTTAGAGTGATTTTTAAATGTTTTGAGCGTACTCAATGAGCCACATCACAACCAGGAAGTTGCAATATCGTGACTTGTCAATCCCCACATCACAACTTCACTACTCAGCATGTCTTGTTGTGATGCCATAAGTTCATTATCGCGACGTTGCACCACTTTTACAGTTCTACAGTATTCCAAGTTGTTTTGACCTTTTGGGGTCTATTTTGGGTTCTGGTCACCTCTGATTAAATCTTAAATGATTTTAAATTATTTTTTGAAACTTTAAATCTTTTCTAAAACATATTTTAATTATTTTATAAAGTTGTTTTAAATTTTTAATTCTTAAATAAATCCAAGCATTTTTACTCGTACATGTTTTGGTGGCATCACCCACCCACACTAGTCGTCTAGAACGGGTGAGGGGTGTTATAGAATGGGTTATATCTAGGCCAAAAATAAGCATAAGGGTTGATGGTCGACTATGTTAAAGAATCCCGCCAGCATTTGTTCATATGATCTATAGGAATTCATCAAAGGTATTGACCTGATCACCATCATACCCCTCATAGGGCACCTCATTAACCTCTGGGTCAATGAATTCCTTGTGTTGAACATTAGGGACATTATCCTCCTTGGGCTCTTCCCTTGAACCTCTAAACCTATATGGAAACTAGATACTATCGGGGACACGATCCTCCTTGGGCTCTTCCCTTAAACCTCTAAACCTATATGGAAACTAGATACTAATGGATCTACCACTACAACATTGAGATCAAAATTAAACCCACTTGTAGAAGACCTCTCACCAACTAATTGTCTTGGTGGTTTATATATAAGGCTTCACCTTAATGTTGGTTTAATGATGTTGGATTATAAACATGATGACTAGAAGATGATGACATATTACCCACATCTACTCCCTAATCCTCCCCCACCAATTTGACATAAAGCTTAGTGGCATTCATAAGATTAGTGTGGATATGTGTCTATATCATGGTCTACACGTCTTCATTGTCCATGAGTGCCAACATATTATACGTATGAAGTGTTGATAACATCGAAAACTTGTATATTAGTATCAATTACATTCAATTGCATCTTTGCGCTATTTCAAACTAACCTTCCTCTCTATTTCCACAAGGTTAGCATTATTGCTGAACCTCAGTGCAAGTTTGTTGTTTGATTCAAAAATTGTGCCATTGTCTGCCGTATGAATTTTCCCGTCGTAATTTACATAAATGATGAATCGATTACTCATATTGGGGCTTCCCTAGAACTGTACAAATGAATTAAATCGATTTCAAATTGTTTACATTATCACAAACAATTTTGATACCTCTATTGTTAGTGAATAAATAGTTACAATGCAATATGAACTCAATCAAAATTCACATTCAATTTTAAATAACGCCAATTTCAATTGCAATATGTCAAGATTATTGAATGAATATTTACTATACTTTATAACTATAAAATAAAAAATTAGCTGAAACAAATTATTTAATTAACGTTTTCAAATAAAAGGTTTTACATTTCTTTATATTACAAACCCTAAACCCTTAAACATTAACTTGGGCCTCGACCTTTTTAACCTGCACTAATTTAGAATCTATAAAATATTTGGTAATTTTTTAAGGAACAAATTGTTCATCCAAGGAATTCGGGGAGTTTCCCAAATGAGTTTGTAGGAATTATTACTTGTAACAATTTGGCAATTTGCTTTAAAAGAAATATTTAATCAACATTTTGTGCCAAACATTCTCCTTATGATGCCTCGTTACATAACTTTATGCTCTACATAAATAAATATTTCCTTTAAAATATTACATTTCAGTATTTCTAGTCTAACACATAAATATAAATTTCTGCATCATCGGATTTACAAAAATTATGTGTGCAACAACACATGGGTTGTTAGGTTCATTCTACAATTAAGATTACCCCTCGCTTCTTCTTACTTTTGAGTCCTAACTCATAATGCAGTATAATAAGTCGGAACCATTTTCACTGCACCAATTATACGAATAAATATTATTACCATTATCATATGACATTAAATTGATAACTATTAACTACGCTTGCATGTAAATTAATCATCATAATTATCAATAATATACGTTCACATAAATGTTTAAAAAATATATTTAAATAACAACTCATACGTAATGTTAAAAAAAAAAAAAATCATGTCAAGTTACTTACAATGGTTTGATATTCCACCACAAAAACATGGATAATTATTTAAAATAATCTAAATAATTTAATTTATAAATAACATTATTACAAATTATTTTAATATTGTGAATCAAATATCACAACACTAACATTCAAAACATTTATCACAGTATAACATAAATATTAAATATATTATTTAAATATATATTATTTCATAAACAATATTATTATTTATACTAATATAAATAATTAAAACATTATGTTAACTCATAATATTTCTATTTTTACCTTACTAACAAGTCATTCCAGAATTCAAACTAATCAAAATGTTTTATTATTTTTTCTCTTTTTTTTAGAGGGTTTATTTTGGGGATCGGATGTTTGGGATTTTTCCCATGCTTGTGTAGTCCTGTGGGGAATAGAATTTCTGCCCAAATAGATACTCTTTGTTTCGACTTGGCAAAGATTCCTGTCCAAAATTCTGCATAATGGCGTTTGCTACAGTAAAAAGGCCTAGGTCCTCTCACCATCCTTTTTACTGTAGCAATATATCATTTTAGTTTTTTTTATTTTATAAAAATTACCTTAAGATTTTGATTAATTATAAGATTGACTCATTTTTTTATTATACATGTAAATGATCTGAAATTTACAGTAAAAATTGGTGAAGTCAAAGAATTTGACGCCACCAGCATGTCACGTCAGCAAATCCAATAACAATTTATTTTTTTGGTGAAGTCATATAGAATGATGCCACCTGTATAAATACAATAAAAATACTGCTATTTCTGAAAAAATGAAGAGGCCTTAAAAAATAACTATTTTTTGGTGGAGTCAAAGAGTTTGGCGCCACCATTTTTCAATGTGTTAGTGTTTTTTCTTTTTAACTTTAAAACTATAAAAATGTTTTCTTATTGGTGAAGCTATTCTAAATGGAGTCACCACTTTATTATCAGAGTTTTTTTTAATGTATTTTTTTATTTAAAATTTTTTAAAAAAATAATATTTTTTTACAAATTCTCCTTTTTTCCAAACTTTCTTTATTTTTTGATCCTCTGTTTCTTGATTTCTATTAAAAATGCTCGTTATCAATCATTCTTTAAAAATGTCCCTTCGATTTTCTTGATTTTATATTACATAAATTATTTACATGAAAATTATATTTTACAAAATAACTATCAATTTACATAATTCAAAAATTATATTTTACAAAATATAACTTTACATTTCAAACATTCTAAAAATAGTTTCACTTAACTTACAATATATAATTTTATATTACGAGCAACTTTCTCAATACTAAAAAAAATTTTTAACAGTTTTGTTCAAGACCGACAACATTCTGTCTTCCAAATTGAAAAGTAAATTGTTTAACCGCAACAGGAGCAACTTTCTCGGTGCTATTATCTTGTAGCTCAGATGCTATCGATATTGATGATCTCACTCGCGTGGTTCAATTTGGGATTCCTCGAAACCTTCAAACATCCCGTTGACCCGGGGAATTCCAAATAATCCACCTGTTAGCTGCATAACTAATTTGAACCCATTATCATCCTACATGTAATAGCCCGATTTAGGGCCTAGTCGGAATAGTGGTGCGAGACCACAAATCTGAAGTATAAATATGAGTTTTAATGATTTTTATAAGGCTTATGAGATGCTTGCATGATTGTGTGAAAATTTCATGAAGACATTTTATTAATTAGTGAATAAATTGTCCATTAGGACTAAATTGCAAAGACTAGAAAATATGAGATTCTAGAATATTTAAGTATGAAATAGCATCATAAAAATTAATAGAGGTCCCTATTTAGAAATTAGACCATTAAGTATTATGATGGACAAAAATGGACATGGGAAGGAAAAATCTCAAGAAAGGGTCATTAAGGGCATTCTTGTCATTTGGTTAATTAAAGAATTAAAAGGGAAAAATAAGACAAAATCATGTCCATCTTCTTCCTTCTTGGCCGAAAATCACAAGGAACCATAGCTAGGGTTTTGTCCAACTTTCAAGCTTGATAGTAAGTGCATCCTAGCCGTGTTTTTAATGTTTTTTTTTTTTTGTATTTTTGAGATCTTTGTAGCTCGGTTTAACTATTTCTAGCTATATTTTGAGTTAGGTTTTATGTTCAAAAATTTAACCATGTATGACATGCATGTATTTTGATGATTTATGGAAGATTATGAAAGTTTGATGTAGGATAAACATCTTTTTTCTAAGTGATTTTCATGAAAAATCCATGTAAGGACCAAATTGTAAAAGTTATGAAAATGGTCATACATGAGTGAAATAGTAGAAATTGAAGGTTGCTATAGTTTAGAATATGATTTGACTAGGCTTGAATTATAAGAAAGTTGAATAAAAATTCTTTTACGAGCCTAGGGGCAAAAGTGCAATTATGATAAAGTTTTAGGGGCAAAAATGTAATTTTTTTCCAAAGTATGAAATATGAGTCAATTTAGTCAATGTAAGTATTAAACAAGTTAAATTGTTATTATAGATCAAGAAACACGAAGCCCAGATCGAAACCGAGGCAAGAACAAAGTCGGGGACTAAATTGCACATCTACACATATTTTGGAGTACTGAGGTAAGTTTGTATGAATTTAAGGCTACATATGTTTTTATGTTTAAAATTACTTATTATTATAATGTACATTACTTCCATGAAGTTGATTATCAATGTCTAATAAGGAAATCAATGAGAACATGTAAGGAAAAGTCCCTGTTGAAGATTCGGAATAACGAGGAAACCTATGTCACAACATGAGATAAGGAAATCTTGTGTAAGACTATGTCTGGGCATGGCATCAGCACTCAAGGAATGTAGGTCCCGTGTAAGACCGTGTCTAGGACATGGCATCGACATCGAACGTAGATCCTGTATAAAACGATGTCTGGGACATGGCATCAACATCGAATAAGGAAGGTCTCGTATAAGACCATGTCTGGGACATGGCATTGACACCATTTAAGGAAAGTCTCGTATAAGACCATGTCTGGGACATGGCATCGACACCATACAAGGAAGGTCTCGTGTAAGACCATGTCTGGGACATGGCTTCGGCACCAAAGGAAGATCTCGTGTAAGACCATATTTGGGACATAGCATCGACATCAAGCTAAGGAATCCCGTGTAAGACCATATCTGGGATATGGCATCGACATTATGAGGTGATCCCATGTAAGACCATATCTGGGATATGGCATTGGCATCAAGATGCATGTTTGATGAGATTGAGTATCCTCGGTTATTCCGGGTAATTCAATGGAAAATGAGCCAAATATGTATGAGGTAACCAAAAAAACAAGTGAGTAAAGATAGTAACAAGTTAAGTTACTCATGTTAATGAGTTTTATTTAAGTTAAGGAGGGTAATGATTTGATGTTCAAGTTATATTAGCAAAAGTGCTAATTCATGTGATTAAGTGATACAGGTACCTTAATTAAGTTACAAGTATGAAATTATAATGTGATATGTGATGAGAAAGAATAAGTCTGAGTAAGTAAGTTCAAGCACTTGAGATTTATGTTGCTTTACCTTCATGATGATGAATTTAAATACAAGCTATTATGTTGCTATGTAGAATTTCATGCATACTTACTAAATTATAAGCTTACCCCTCTATTTTCCTTTTTCCATGTATTTTCGCCAAGCTAGCTCAGGGATCATAGACGTTGGAGCTCAGATCACACTATCAATCATTATTTTGGTATAGCCAAGTTGTTTTATTTAAAGTATGGCATGTATAGGTATTAAATTATTTTGAGTTATACCATTTTAGGAGCCAAAGAGTTGGTTATTGAGGTTACTAATCTTTTTGTATGTGGCCAAAGTGATAGGCCAATACTTGTCAAGTTCTATATATGTAACACCCCTAACCCGTATCCGTCACCGGATTGGGGTTACGAGGCATTACCAGAATTTTTTTTATCAAATTCAGCATATACATATAAATCAAATGCGCATAGTAATATAATTAACTCTCAATTTAATCATAGTCGATTTCACTATTAATAATAATATTATAATATCATTGAATATCAAAACATTTACATATATATATATCTCGACTCTATATTACCAAATACACATAAAAGTAGTGCTATTTAAAAGGCATAATTTACTATTAATTTGGTAATTATTAAGTCATGACCAAATATGCACATCACTTATACTCATTTCACCAACAAAGTAACAAACACTTTAAACTAATAAACCCACACCAAAACTTTATGCCAAATCGAATTATCCATATAATCTCCAATCTCATTCAAGATCATATACTCATTATGTACAAATATTTTCATCTCAAAAGTATATGACCCGTAATGTCATTTATCCCTATATACAAATGGCACTTACTCAAACACATGTAAATAGCACAAACGAAAGCTTCAATGCTATTTTAATCCAAAACCTTTATAAATCAAATTCAAACATTTCATGGAAACTAAGTTCAAAACTATAAATTAAATATACCACAATTTGATTGTTATTATACCACACACAAAAGCCACATATTTAGAGTATAATACAATTATCCCATGACCTTACATAATTTATAAGTATATGTGTAACACCCCTTACCCGAGACCTTTGCCGGAGTCGAGTATGTGGCATTACTAGACTTGACTACTAGTTCGGGGCATAAGAATTTAAAGCTGTCCAACTGCATCATGCTGACTAAATTGACCATAACTCGAGTTACAAAACTCGAAATTTAGATCCGTAAATTTTCCTTGAAACTAGAGTCATATATATATATACCATAAGTTTTCCAGAATTTTTCAATGGCCAATTAGTACAGTTTATTCATCAAAGTTTCCCCTATTTCACTGTTGACGATTCTGACCTATCATTACAAAAACTCAGTTATCTCATTCTACAAAATTTCAATAATGTTCTTGTTTATTCCAATCAAAAATAGACTCATTAAGTATTCTAAGCATATAAACTATGCTCCCTGATTATTTTTGTACAATTTTTAACAATTTTTCCAAAACAGAACAGGGAATCACGAATTCATTCAGAACAAGTCTCACTAAAATTTAAATATCTCATAATATAAAATTCCTTTGCCTACTCTGTTTCTTTCATATCAAAATAGGCACAATAAGATTTAATTCTATATCTTATTCACTTTCTAATTCAATTTATCCTATTTTTGGTGATTTTTCAAAATCACATCACTGCTGCTAACTAAAAACTGTTTCATTATAAAATATGATTAACTAGTTTATAACCGAATATACCCACATACAACTCATACTATCCATGCATTTTAATCATTTATGCAATTTAATTTATACCTAAAACATTCGCGTAATATCATAACATCATCGATTTATTAACAAAACACGACTATGGTTCCATATAATCGAGTGTACCATTGGTTACTTACCATAATACCTAATTCAAAGGTTCATTTCGTAAACATACATTTCCTTATCAAATACGAGTAAACTTCGATTAAAAATGCACAAACATTACCAACATAAACCGACATTTGTATCAAAGCACAACAGCATACCCAACTAAAAATTTAGCCATATTCGCATGGCTATAATACATGTAATATGAAGGTTTTCACTCAAACAAGGTCATTTTCAAAATTTCCTCCTATACATGCCTTTATCTAATTTAACGCAACTAAAAGAGTACCAAAATAGTTGATAGTGTGGGCGACTTTCTTGACGATCCTTCTCGAGCCCGTGAGCGTATCCAAAATCTATAAAACAGAGGAAAACATTTCACGCAATAAGCTTACTAGCTTAGTAAGTCCTAAGCTCATAATAATATAACATTTATACATTTAAGAAATTTAAAACATTCAACTTAAAAACCGAATATCCATAATAGAACATTAAAACTTAAATTCGATCATATAATGCTCATACAAATTAATATTATCCTCAAACATATATAACACAATTTTTATAGCATCAACTCGACTCAAGTAATATTAAACATAACATACCTTACATATTTACCTGAGCCGTTAGCTAGATACATTAATTGTGGTTTGCCTTGAATAATATTTGGTTTCTCCTTTATAATACACATCACCGGCATCAAGCCTGCTAGGTGATAAAGCCCGTTAAGTAACACCGGCACGAGGCCTGCTAGGCTCAGGGCCCGAAGGAGATCACTGGCACTAGGCCTGCTAGGCTTAAAGCCCGAAAGAAATCACTGGCACTAGGCCTGCTAGGCTTAAAGCCCGAAATACCTCAATGTGATAAATCATTCCACACACATTTCATAATATATTACATGTCCAATTAAACTAAACTTATTCACATGAAACAACTAAAATCATTTCGTCATCGTACAATCCCGCAATTCGCATCGAGACATTTATTCAGATTACGTTATCAAACTATATAACTCATTTAATACACTTACATACATTCGGCTATGACAAAATTTCATACTAAAATTTTATCAAACATTATCACATAATATGTTCATAAATAGTTATTTAATATAATTTAACTTAAGGACTTACCTCGGTTGTCGATAGACCGTGTAAATCGGCTATTCGAGAACCTTTGTCTTTCCCCGATCCAATTCCGTTTTTCTTTGTTCATGATCTAAACACATCAAAATTTAGCTCATTCAAGCACATTTCATCTCAATTTAGTCCAAAGACACTTAAATAACAATTTACAATTTTGCCCCTAATGTTTCCCATCTTTTACAAATTGGTCCTATTTACACAAAACACAAAATATGCAAAATTCCCCAACACTATAGCTAGGCCGAATCTTCCACATAGCCATACAAGTCCATGCATTTCATTTATTTCATGTTTTAGTCCTTCAAGAATTTAAATTTTTTTTTAATTAGTCCCTAACACTCAATTTCATCAAAACTTCTAATTCTAAAAATGATGATTTAACACATACTATTTATAATCTACCATCAAACATTTCATGCCATGGATATACAACCATAGCCGAATCTCAATGTGCCAAAATCTCAAAAATTATCACATGGGTTGTATAGTATTCTAAGCAACCATTCCAAAAATGTAAAATTTATTAAAAACTAAGCAAAATACATACCCCAAATTAAGCCCCAAGTTGCCGAAATTGAAGCTTCAACAATGGAGTTTTCTTCCTCCAACTTTCGGCCAAGAAGATGAACAAGGTATGCTCTCTTTCTTTCCACTTTGTTTTTATTATTTATGGAGTATTTAACATATATCAACATTATTTATAATTATACTAATATAACTTTATAACAAAATTAAACTAACATATATTTAAGGCTACTTGGCCCATTGCCGTCCATCACTAAGGTCAATGGGCTAATTGCCCTTTTAGGACACCCACTTAAAAAGCCACAAGCAAATTAGTACATTACACCTTATCATGCAACTTTTACGCTTTTCGCGATTAAATCCTTTTTATCAAATTAAGCACTTAAACGATAAAATTTTTCTACGAAATTTTCACACATATTAATTCACATATAATAAACATGGAATATAATACCAAAATATTTCTCGGGCTCGGATTCGTGGTCCCGAAACCATCGTTCCGATTAGGGTCAATATTGGTCTGTTACAATATGTATGTCTATTTATAAACAAATAAGATCATCCACCATTCAAAATTTACTATACGATTTACCCAAACTATGTTCATGCATTCATAGATGACATATATGTAATAATAATATGGTATAAATTTCCAAAATAAACTTACCTCAACCGAACATACACAACATCATCATTATCAAGCTCAATAATTTAAAACCAACTAACCCAAATATAGAAGAAAAGCCATTTTCGTATGGCATAGGCATATATACATATAATTACATAACATTCATACAAGATCGAAAAGAAAGTTTGCCTATACATGCCATAGATTTCTAAAAAAAAAATTCAACTTATAGAATACCAAGGTTATATGATAGTGCGGATGACTTTGACGAAGATTACCGAGCATGAGCTAGCCTCCAAAATCTATACCATAATCACATAAACACCCTCACAATAAGCTAACTTAGCTTAGTAAGTTATAATCAAATAAAAAAAAAACATATAATTAATGACTTATAAACAAAGAAGAAATCAATTAAATCATTATTCAATATTTCATAACAACATTTCTTAAATATACTACCACATTGCAATATCATATGTAATGATTTCACCAAGCCGAATAAGTTCCAATATTCCCTACCCTTTAAGTTTCAAGTTTAGCAATTAATAAACACTTTACATATCAACAATCTTAAGTACAAAAGATACTTACCTCCTTAGCACCACGTTATTAAATTTTCCATGCAAATATTTACTTACATAGTTCATATAGTCACCTTCGTTCCTTGTTTTATGTCTTTGAGAGGTTCAATAATCCACACACACAGTACAATTCCCCGTAACGTATCGCATATTTCTAGCACACATAGTGCCGTCCCACCGATATCGCACACACAATGCTCGGTGTTTAACTCCGCACACATAGTGTCGTCCCACGGATATCGCACACACAGTGCTCGGTGTTTAATTCCGCACACATAGTGCCGTCCCACCGATATCGCACACACAGTGCTCGGTGTTAATCTCGCACACAAAATGCCCTTATCCGAACCTTTCTTTGGTTAAGCAAAACTTATAATTCCAATCTCATACACATATATATCTATATATACAAGAATATGATTTTCCTATAATATTTAAACCTTCTTATTCCATCATTTTTTCATTCGGCACAACTAAAATATAACATACTTATTCATTCACCAATATTATATTTGACTAATTTATCAATAGTCTTTCTCCCATTCAACATCACATTTAGCCAAAATATATAAACACCCAATTTCACATTTGGCAATTTAATACTCAATCCATTAATTCATCTAATTTCATACATGTGATTATATAAATAATTCAAATAAACTCGATCGTTTATAAACTTACCTCAGAAGTCGATGAATTTAGGTTTTCCGGCTATTCGTTCAACTTAGCTTTTCCCCGATCAACTCCCGTTTCTTTTCATTCTTGATCTAATCATTTCAAAAATGAGCTCATTCAAATAAAATTTTGTTCATTTTAGCCCAAAACACATAATTAAACAATCTACCAATTTTATCCCTAATATTTTGCACCTTTACACATTAATCCAATTTTTCACAAAACACAAAATAAGCTAAATTTGCAAATATTAAGCTAGGGCCGAATATTCACTAGGCCTATACAAGCCTCCATAATTCGTAAATTTCACAATCTAACCCCTCAATTTACTATTTTAAAAATTAAGTCCTAAATACTCAATCTAATCAAAATTTCTAATACAAAATTTAATAATCTAACACATATATTTTATTCAAAGTCATCAACCATCACAAACACAAATTTTCTATCCATAGTCGAACATCACTCATACATTAAAATCAAAATTTTAACATGGGTCGAATAATATTCGAAGCAACGATCTCAAAAACTTAAAAATTATCAAAAACCGAACTCAAATTCATACCTTCATTAAACATGCAAGAGGCCGAACGGTGGAGAGCTGAAGCTCTTCTCCTTTCTTTTGTTTTTCAGTGTTGAACAAAGAAATGAAATGAATAAAACATGTTTTCATTATTTTAATATTATTAACATATATTATATTATAACATTTTTAACTTATAATTATAATATATAAAAGAAAAACATGTTATCATGAAAATAAAACCATATACCGCCCACTATCATACTCAATGGCCAATTTCCAACCTAAGTCCTTATATAAAAGAAGCCAAATCAATTTAAACCACTCAATTAATAAAAGGCTACTTTTACCACTTATGCGATTTAGTCATTTTCTTTAAATTAATCACACAAACGATCAATTTAATTCACAAAAATTTTTGCACATACACACATATAAATCATAGACATCAAATATAATATATAAATATTCTATCGACTCGGATTTGTGGCCCCAAAACCACTGTTCCGATTAAGGTCATAATCGGGCTGTTACAACTCTCCCCCTCTAAAAAGAATTTTCGTCCCCGAAAAATCATACCCGCGAATAAGTGTGGATAACGCTCTCTCATTGATTCTTCGATTTCCCAGGTTGCTTCCTCAACCCCGTGCTTATGCCATATTACTTTAAGTAAAGATATCTTCTTATTTCGCAACTCTCTCACTTCACGAGCTAAGATGCGAATCGGTTCTTCTTTGTATGTCAAATCGAGCTGAATTTCCACCTCTGATGGATTGATCACATGAGAAGAGTCAGATTTATATCGTTGAAGCATCGACACATCAAAACATTATGAATTTTGTCTAACTCTGACGGCAACCTCAATCTGTACGCAACCGGCCCAATACGTTCGATAACCTCGTACGGTCCAATAAATCTTGAACTTAGTTTTCTTTTACGACCAAATCTAAGTATCTTTTTCCACGGCGAACTTTCAAAAACACTCGATCGCCCACCTAAAACTCTATGTCCTTTCGTTTCAAATCCGCGTACGACTTCTGACGATCTGAAGTGGCTTTAAGACTTTCTCGAATTACTTTAACTTTCTGTTCCGTCTCTTTGATCAAATCAACCCCGTGTATCTTGCCTTCACTTAGCTCGGTCCAATATAGCGGTGTACGACATTTTCGACCGTACAATGCTTCGAAAGGTGCCATTTTAATACTTGATTGAAAGCTATTATTATAAGCAAATTCAATTAAAGGCAAATATCGTTCCCACATACCCTCAAACTCAAGAATGTAACATCTCAACATATCCTCGAGTATTTGAATAACACACTCGGATTGACCATCCGACTGAGGGTGAAAAGTTGTACTGAAGTGCAACCTAGTACCTAAAGCTTCCTGCAGTTTCTTCCAAAACCGAGATGTGAACCTTGGGTCTCTATTCGAAACAATAAAAATAGGTACTCTGTGTAGCCGTACTATCTGCGATAGGTACAACTCAGCTAATTTATCAAGTGAGAAATCCATATGTACTGGAATAAAATGAATTGATTTTGTCAATCTATCAATGATAACCCAGATCGAATCTTTCTTACTTGGCGTCAAAGGCAAACCTGACATGAAGTCTATAGTGACTCGATCCCACTTCCACTCAGGTATCATAATTGGCTGAAGTAGTATCGATGGCACTTGATGCTCAGCTTTCACTTGTTGGCATATTAAGCATTTCGACACATAGTCTGAAATGTCCCGTTTCATACCATGCCACCAGTAATGCTATTTCAGGTTGTTAAACATTTTCGTGCTACCTGGATGAACTGACAATCTGTTATTATGAGCTTCATCACAAATCATTCGAATCAAGTCAGGGTTCTTTGGTACACATATCCGATTTTTGAACCGTAGACATCCTTTAGTATCAATCTGAAAATCTGAATCCACACCCGAGCCACGATGACTCTTTTTTGCTTTTAAATCATCGTCAACCTCTTGAGCTTCTCAGATCTATTGTACAAACAATGGTCTCGCTTTCAGCTCGATAATGATCATACCATCATCGGTCATGGCCAAATCTGCATTCATTGCATGAAGAGCAAATAATGACTTTCGGCTAAGTGCATCGGCAACCACATTAGCCTTTCCTGGGTGATAATCAATCACGAGCTCCTAGTCTTTCAACAGTTCTAACCATCGTCGTTGTCTCAAATTCAGATCCTTCTGAGTCACTAAATACTTTAGACTCTTATGATTTGAATAGATGTGGCATTTCTCACCGAATAGATAGTGACGCCATATCTTCAAAGCAAAGACTATAGTAGCCAACTTAAGGTCGTGCAACGGATAATTTCTCTCGTGCGGTTTCAACTGTCTCGAGGCATAGGCTACGACTTTACCCTCATGCATCAATACACAACCGAGTCCATTTAAAGATCCATCACTAAAAATAACAAACTCTTTACCCGACTCTGGCTGAACTAGTATTGGAGCTTCCGTTAGTAAGGTCTTCAGTTGATCAAAACTCTTCTGAAACCTTTCTGACCATTCAAATTTAACGTCTTTCTGTAATAGCTTTGCCATCGGTGATGCTATCATAGAAAACCCTTTCACAAAGCGTCTATAATATCCGGCGAGTCCCAAAAAGCTACGAACCTCAGAAACATTTCGCGGAGGTTTCCAATCAAATATAGCTGAAACTTTACTCGGGTCAACCCGAATGCCCGATGCTGAAACAACGTGCCCTAGGAAGCTAACTTCACTCAACCAAAACTCACATTTGCTGAATTTCGCGTACAATTGCTTATCATGCAAAGTCTGTAACACCAACCTCAAATGCTCAGCGTGCTCGGTCTCATCTCGTGAATAGATCGGTATGTCATCTATGAAAACAACCACAAACCGATCTACATACTATCTGAATACCCGATTCATCAAATCCATAAAAACTGCGGGGGTGTTGGTGAGCCCAAACGGCATCACCAAGAATATGTAATGATCGTATCTCATCCGGAAAGCAGTCTTCGGCACATCTAATTCTCTAACCCGCAACTGATAATACTCAAATCAATTTTTGAAAATACCGAGGCTCCTTTAAGCTGATTGAATAAATCATTGATACGTGGCAATGGGTATTTGTTCTTTACTGTTACCTTATTTAGCTGCCGATAATCAATGCACATTCTCAAAGTTCCGTTCTTCTTTTTCACAAATAGAACGGGTGCACCCCAGGGAGAGAAACTCGGTCGAGCAAAACCCTTATCTGTCAATTCTTGCAATTGAGCCTTCAATTCTTTTAATTCAGTCGGTGCCATTCTATACGGGGCTATTGATATCGGAGTGGTTCCTGGCACTAGTTCAATCCCAAATTCTACTTCACGAACAGGTGGCAACCCTGGTAATTCTTCTGGGAACACATCCGGATATTCACTAACAATCGGTATTGATTCGATCTTCTTTTCTATTACCTTGATGTAGATCACTTATGCAAGATAGGCTTCGCAACCCTTTCTCAAATACTGCCTAGCCAACATTGAAGATATCACAGTAGGTAGTCCATTTAAATTCGCAGACTCAATTCAGATTATCTCGTTATCCTGGCATCTTAATTCAATAGTCTTTCGTCTGTAATTCACTACCACATCATGAACTGTCAACCAATCCATATCGAGAATAATGTCAAACTCATCGAAAGGTAATAGCATCAGATCAGCCGAAAAACACATGTCTCGAATCATTAAAGGGAAGTTCTTACACACTTTATCAACTAATACACATCGACCCAGGAGGTTTGAAACCCGAATCACAAACTCAGTAGACTCAACTGGTAGAGTCTTACTGGATACTAATGTTTCATAAACATACGAATGAGTAGAGCCGGGATCAATCAAAGCAGTAACATTAGTATTAAAGAGGGTGAAAATACTGATAATGACATCTGGGGATGAGGCATCCTCTCTAGCACGAATGGCGTAAGCTCTAGCCGATACACGAGCATCTGATCGAACAACCACATCTGTAGTCCCCCTCTGTGCACAACTCCTACCTCCCCCAAAACGAGATGATCTGCCCCTAGATGCAGTGCCGCTCAGTCTCACACTCTGAGCAGTACCTTTTTCAATATTCTCCGGGCAATTCCGAAAGAAGTGGTCCTACGAGCCACACTTCTAACAAGTGCGAGAAATGGATTTACCCCAGCACTCTTCAAAATACCGTCTGCCACACTGCTGACACTCTGATTTGCTCGATTTTACATTACCAACACTAGCAACTAACGTAGCCAGAGAACTCACAGGTGGTCGTTCTCGTATAAAAATCCCGGTGTTAGGTTTGGATCGACTACCATCATTCTTGAACTTCTTCATTGCCATCTGCGAAAATTTACTCGCAGATCTCTTCTGAACATCTTTAGATTCAAGCTCAGCTTTCTGTTTTTTATTTCCCAACCTTTTACTTTACAAGCTCGTTCAACTAGTACAACGAACTCGTTAATTTCAAGAATGCCTACCAGGAGCTTTATATCTTCATTTAAACCGGCACATAGCAGCCTCTGACGAAACACACTTGCGAGCATAGCGACTAAGTCGCACAAACTTGCGTTCATATTCAGATACGGTCATACGACCCTGTTTAAGCTCCAGAAATTCTTTACGCTTAGAATCTATAAAGCGCTGGCTTATATACTTCTTACAGAATTTCGTCTGAAAGAAGTCCCAAGTAACCCTCTCTTTCGGGACAACTGACACGAGCGTATTCCACCAATAGTAGGCAGAATCCCGTAATAATGATATGGCACACTTCAGACACTCATCGGGTGTGCAGGACAGTTCGTCGAAAACACGAACAGTATTATCGAGCCAAAATTCAGCTCGCTCTGCATTGTCGTCATCCTCAGCTCTAAATTCCAGAGCTTCGTGCTTTCTAATACGATCAACCGGAGGCTTGCTTACTATTTCAGGATTTGCAATCGGGGGTACCACCGGTACTACAGGGGAAATGCTCGGATTCAGGGGTGGTTGAACAGCCGGATTGGCTCGAACATATTGACTGAACCAATCGTTCATCAAGCTATAAAAGGCTTGTCTAGCCCTTTCATCAGGATTACTCGTAACCGGTCGAGATTCTTCTGGTGCGGTCCCCCTGGGCGGGAATAGGCGCTGCGCTCTCAACATTATCAATTAAAGCTCTCTCGGGGTCAGGATCCATTTACAATATAGAAAAAGTAAACACATAACACTGTCAGAAGTCATCACACTATCATATTAATAACTATGGCATGTATAGCTAGACTCACATGCGCTACGTTAGTCCGAGAACTGACTAAATCGTAACTCTGATACCAATAAAATATAACACCCTTAACCCGTATCCGTCACCGGATTGGGGTTACGAGGCATTACCAGAATTTTTTTTTATCAAATTCGGCATATACATATAAATCAAATGCGCATAGTAATATAATTAACTCTCAATTTAATCATAGTCGATTTCACTATTAATAATAATATTATAATATCATTGAATATCAAAACATTTACATATATATATCTCGACTCTATATTACCAAATACACATAAAAGTAGTACTATTTAAAAGGCATAATTTACTATTCATTTGGTAATTATTAAGTCATGACCAAATATGCACATCACTTATACTCATTTCACCAACAAAGTAACAAACACTTTAAACTAATAAACCCACACCAAAACTTTATCCCAAACCGAATTATCCATATAATGTCCAATCTCACTCAAGATCGTATACACATTATGTACAAATATTTTCATCTCAAAAATATATGACTCGTAATGTCATTTATCCCTATATACAAATGGCACTTACTCAAACACATGTAAATAGCACAACCGAAAGCTTCAATGCTATTTTAATGTAAAACCTTTATAAATCAAATTCAAACATTTTATGGAAACTACGTTCAAAACTATAAATTAAATATACCACAATTTGATCGTTATTATACCACATACAAAAGCCACAAATTTAGAGTATAATACAATTATCCCATGACCTTACATAATTTATAAGTATATGCATGTCTATTTATAAACACATAAGATCATCCACCATTCAAAATTTACTATACGATTTACCCAAACTATGTTCATGCATTCATAGATGACCTATATGTAATAATAATATGGTATAAATTTCCAAAATAAACTTACCTCAACCGAACATACACAACATCATCATTATCAAGCTCAATAATTTAAAACCAACTAACCCAAATATAGAAGAAAAGTCATTTTTGTATGGCATAGGCATATATGCATATAATTACATAACATTCATACAAGATCCAAAAGAAAGTTTGCCTATACATGCCATAGACTTCTAAAAAAAAATTCAACTTATAGAGTACCAAGGTTATATGATAGTGCGGATGACTTTGACGAAGATTCCCGAGCACGAGCTAGCCTCCAAAATCTATACCATAATCACATAAACACCCTCACAATAAGCTAACTTAACTTAGTAAGTTATAAGCAAATAAAAAAACATATAATTAATGATTTATAAACAAAGAAGAAATCAATTAAATCATTATTCAATAGTTCATAACAACATTTCTTATAATATACTACCACATTGCAATATCATATGTAATGATTTCACCAAGCCGAATAAGTTCCAATATTCCCTACCCTTTAAGTTTCAAGTTTAGCAATTAATAAACACTTTACATATCAACAATCTTAAGTACAAAAGATACTTACCTCCTTAGCACCACGTTATTAAATTTTCCATGCAAATATTTACTTACATAATTCATATAGTCACCTTCGTTACTTGTTTTACGTCTTTGAGAGGTTCAACAATCCGCACACACAGTGCAATTCCCCGTAACGTATCGCACACTTAGTGCCGTTACATATTTCTAGCACACATAGTGCCGTCCCATCGATATCGCGCATACAGTGCTCAGTGTTTCACTCCGCACACATAGTGCCGTCCCACTGATATCGCACACATAGTGCTCGATGTTTAATTCTGCACACATAGTGTCATCCTACCGATATCACACACAGAGTGCTCGATGTTAATCTCGCACACAAAGTGCCCTTATCCGAACCTTTCTTTGGTTAAGCAAAACTTATAATTCCAATCTCATACACATATATATCTATATACATAAGAATATGATTTTCCTATAATATTTAAACCTTCTTATTCCATCATTTTTTCATTCGGGACAACTAAAATGTAACATACTTATTCATTCACCAATATCATATTTGGCTAATTTATCAATAGTCTTTCTCCCATTCAACATCACATTCGACCAAAATATATAAACAGCCAATTTCACATTCGGCAATTTAATACTCAATCCATTAATTCATCTAATTTCATACATGTGATTATATAAATAATTCAAATAAACTCGATCGCTTATAAACTTACCTTGGAAGTCGATGAATTTAGGTTTTCCGGCTATTCGTTCAACTTAGCTTTTCCCCGATCAACTCCCATTTCTTTTCGTTCTTGATCTAATCATTTCAAAAATGAGCTCATTCAATAAAATTTCATTCATTTTAGCCCAAAACACATAATTAAACAATTTACCAATTTTATCCCTAATATTTTGCACCTTTACACATTAATCCAATTTTTCACAAAACACTAAATAAGCTAAATTTGCAAAGTCATCAACCATCACAAACACAAATTTTCTATCCATAGCCGAACATCACTCATACATTAAAATCAAAATTTTAACATGGGTCGGATAATATTCGAAGCAACGATCTCAAAAACGTAAAAATCATCAAAAACCGAACTTAAATTCATACCTTAATTAAACATGCAAGAGGTCGAACGGTGGAAAGCTCAAGCTCTTCTCCTTTCTTTTGTTTTTCAGTGTTGAACAAATAAATGAAATGAATAAAACATGTTTTCATTATTTTAATATTATTAACATATATTATATTATAACATTTTTAACTTATAATTATAATATATATAAAAGAAAAACATGTTATCATGGAAATAAAATCATATGCCGCCCACTATCAGGCCAATTTCCAACCTAAGTCCTTATATAAAAGAAACCAAATCAATTTAAACCACTCAATTAATAAAAGGCTACTTTTACCACTTATGCGATTTAGTCCTTTTCTTTAAATTAATCACATAAACGATCAATTTAATTCACGAAAATTTTTGCACATGCACACTCATAAATCATAGACATCAAATATAATATATAAATATTCTATCGACTCGAATTTTTGGTCCCGAAACCACTGTTCCAATTAATGTCATAATCGGGTTGTTACAATATATTAATGATGAAAAGTTTTTAAGAATTCTATAAGTGATGATTTAGGAATTTTTCATAGTACATGAATGCCATATTATGAATTGCTTGAGCGAGTATAAGTGTGTTTATGTTTCAGGGTGGCATTTGGCTTGGAAAATAGCCTCTAACTGTCCACACGGTACACACAGGTGTGTGTCTAGGCTATGTGTGACACACGTTCAACCCCATGGATGTGTTGATAGGCCGTGTGTCCCCTGCATTAAATTGCGAGAATTCGATTCGTCACACGGGCCTCGTGTGCTCCTTAAAGGGATGCTGACATCATAAACAAAATACCCCTAGTTTTCACACACGGGTGAGGACACGGGCGTGTCTAGGCCGTGTGAAGGACACGGGCCATTGACATGGCGTGTGTCCGACCGTATGAAAACCCCTATAGGTTCAAAATAAAAATAAATTCTACACGGGCTAGGGACATGGGCGTGTGCGACCACACGGCCTGCCCACACGGGCGTGTCCCAAGTCACACGGGCGTGTGACCCCAGTATAGGCAAAAATTTTCAAAGAATGTAAAAGTTTCTGGTTAAACTCCGAAACCTTTCGGATGTATGTTTAAGCCTCGTAGGCCCATGATATGTATGTTATGATTAAGAAGGAGAAGTTTTAAGTTGGAAGGAAATTTATAGCCCAATACTTCATGTTCAAGTAGGGTTAAGTACTGTAATGCCTCGTATCCTGTCTCGGCGTCGGACACGGGTAAGGGGTGTTAGACTACCACAGCCAACGAAAAGACTTACATAACCAATTTGAATTCGTTATCGAATAGATTACTGACAACCAAAAATAACCATTAAATTTACCCGTGTCGTAGCTCCATCGGATTATCGTTAAAAAAAAACATACCTTCAAATTAAAAAATTTACTAAATAAAGAAAAACACAAATACTTAAAAAAAGGCTCTTTATCTCTCTCCCATTCATCCTCTAGCAAACTATAAGTAAAAAAAAAAATTCCTTCAACTCAGATTGATCTGCCATTGGGGGTTATATATACCAATTTGGCCACGCCAAAGAGAATGACTTCATCAAATAAAATATTATTTTTTATATTTAAATTTAAAAAAACATTTAAATAAAAAATAAAAAATAGTACAGTGCACTGGAATGGCGCCACCAATAAAAAAGCAATTTTTATAGTTTTAAAATTAAAAAAAAAACATTGACACATTGAAAAGTGGTGGCCCAAAACTTTTTAGCTCCACCTAAAAATAATAATTTTTTTAAAACCCAACATTTTTTCAAAAATAGTAGTATTTTATTGGTATTTATACAGGTGGCATTATTCTACATGACTCCACTAAAAAATTAAATTTTTTATTGGGTTTGTTGACGTGGCATATTGGTGCCACCAAACCCTTTGGCTCCACCAATTTTTATTGTAGATTTTAGGTCATTTACATGTATAATCAGAAAAGTGGATCATTTTATAATTAATCAAATTTTTAGGGTCATTTTTATAAATAAAAAAGCCTATCATTTTAGTTAAAAAAATTGATCCCATATTATTTCAGTAAAAATTTATTAAATTTATATTATTTTAGTAATTTTCTCTATAACTATACCAATATGAGATAATATGACTCGACTTAATATGAAAAAAAAAAGAAGCTAAATCGTAAAAAAATAGTTTTTAAAAAATATCTTATTGAGTTTTTAATGACAAAAAAAAGTAAATTAAACCCTTTTGTTAATGAAAACTTATAGTTGACCGGATTGGCCTTTAACGGCATTAAGAGTAGGCAGCAAAAGATGTCATGTAGAAGGATGCTAGCGTGACATGCCTTGTTAACAAAAAAAAAAATTATAAAAAATTATCTTAAAAATTATAAAAATATACTCATCTACAATGAAGCTGGTTTATTTGAATACATACACTACTTGTTTAGATTCATTCTAGATAAGTCCAAACTATAAAAAAAATATAAAATTATTATTAATTACTAAAAAATTATATAAAAATGAAAATAATTTATAAAAATCAATAAAAATACACATTTAAAAAATTTAGACATAATGTTGTCCAAATTCAAATGAATCAGGACAAATGATTGTCAAGTTTCATTTTAAATTAACACAACTATAAAAAATTATAAATTATAAAAGAATATTAATAACTACTAAAAAAAATTAGACACCCTTTAACATCTTCATTTCAAACACCAACAATTCTATCAGTATTGAAAGGTTAATAAACTTGATATGAGACAAAAAGTTACGAATTTTAGATCGAAGGTTGAGATAAAAAGAAATCAAATTACAAATTATTTTTTTAATTTTTGGAATTAATTTTTTTAAATAATTTTAAGTATAAAATTATAAAAATATTTTGAAAACTTAAAAAAAACAAAACAAAACAAAACAAAAAAAAGGAAGAAGAAGAAGAAGAAAGCGGTTGATGCCTTGGCCAGCCCTATTCCAATGTCCTTACTTAATGTGATATCAAGGGGAACGTAAATTTTTTTTAAGAGGTGTTATAATTGAATAATAAATTTTTGAAAAGGAGATAATATAATTTTATTATATATTAATTTATAATATTATTATTTTTAAAAATAAAAATTTTAAAAATTAAAGTAGAATTTTTTTTATATATAAATCTATAAGGATGCTAATTGTAATTTTTCATGTCTTGTCCCTCTTCTATTCTCCTTGTATAATATGTTCAAATATCTCATATTTGTATATAAAATTTTAATATTGTATTTATATATATTTGCATGAATTTCGGTCACAAAAAGAATATTCATTAGTTTTCTAAAATTGTTGGTGTTTCAAATTAAGCTGCTAAAAGGATTTTTATTTTTTAATAATTTTTTTAATAAGTTATAAAATTTTTGTAGTTGTGCATTCATCCATAACAAATTTAGATAAATTTTTATCTAAATTCAAATGAATTTCTACAACTAGTTGTCCATTTTCATTCAATAGGTGCATTCTTATTAATAAATTTTATAAATTATTAATAGTTTTTAATTTTATTTATTTTTTACATATTTTAATTTTTTTATGGTAATTAAAATTTTAGAACTTTTTATAGTTTTCCATCCATCTAAAATTAATCAGAAAAAATAGTTTTAATTTTTTTCCATATTTGAATATTGACAACTGTTTGTCCATGTTCATTCTAGATGTATATATTTTTATTAATTTTAAAAATAAATTTTAATTTTTTAATTATTTTCTGACGTGGCATGTCACGCCAGCATGCCATACTAGCATCCTTCCACGTGGCATCTTTTGATGCTTATGTAACACCATTTACCCGTATTCAACGCCGGAACGGGGTACGAGGCATTACTAGACTTATACACAAACATTTATACAACCCGAGACATGATTTACCGCACAAATTTAAAAACATTTCATATCACCTCTTAAATAAGCCTATGAGGCCTAAATCACCCTTTAGGAACGATTAGGGATGAAATCAAACCCTTAAAATGATCTATAGAAAAACTTAGACATATTTTATCAAACAGTCCACACGCTCTTGTGAAGAAAGGGACACGCCCGTGTGGCATACCACATGCCTGTGTTCCACACCCGTGTGGATTTATTTTTCAATTCAAACCTACAGGGGTTTTCACACGGCCAGACGCACGCCGTATCCCTGGCCCGTGTGGTTACTACTAAGCTTACTGACTTGCCAACCTAGTATGTAAGGGGACACACAGTCTAACCACAAGTCTATGAGGTTGACCGTGTGTCACACATGGCCTAGACACATGCCCGTGTATCTGCCCGTGTGGACAAGAACAAGGCTATTTGCGAAGCTCTTTCTATCACCCTATCTCATACACACATAAATCACATCAAGCCATCAACCCATTCATGCATAATTAAACAAGTAAATCAACCATGCAACTTGCACATTCATGAATAACCTCATCTTTTCATAGATTAATAAGAAAGAGCCATCAACTATGGCCTTATACAAAAGAGTTCATCTTTGAATGAGCCAACACATTTGGCCAAAACAATATGACATTCAACTAAGTCTAGTCCCTATACATGCCATACTCAAAATACTAAATCTAACTATACCAAGATATGCTGATAGTATGGGTGATCCTTTGCTTATCTCCGTATCCCGAGCTGGCTCTTCGACACTATAAAACAAGGCAAAGGAAAAGGGAGTAAGCTTTAAGCTTAGTAAGTCTATATGTAAACAATAAGCATCATACCACATAATAATCAGTCAACATTACTTGCTATGTAAAAACAATTCATATCCTCATAATCATGCTTACTCATTTCAAGCCTTACCACATCCCAAATACATATCATAAACATTACTCACATTTACTTGCACATATACCCTACACTTATCACAACAAAGCCACATGAAATTTTTACTTAAACAAGTTTCCCGATGAACCCTTCAGAGTGATACAAGATAATTGGTGGTTTCGCACACTGCCCACCATTAATCAATAATAGGGTGGTATCGCACACAGCCCACTAACAATGATAATTACGGTGGTATCGCACACAACTCACCAAAAATAATAATAAATACGATGGTACCACACATAGCCCATTGTTAATAAATAACATGGTGGTATCACACATAGCCCACCAATAATTACATATTTACGAATATCTATCCGTACCCATATTTCTATTCTGAAAGTTCATCCCGATAATTTCTTCATTTTCTACCATTTTCAATAAATCTCACCAATAAGCATTTACATCCACACAATGCATTAATAGGTAAAGAAATACATAATAAGGATGTATCGTTTACACATAAACTTACCTCGATACAAAATATGTAAGTTTGCGGTTTAGTCTGAAACCTTGCCTTTTCCCCGGTCAAGGTTGATTCCACGTTCTTCTTGATCTATAATGACATATTTAGCTCATTTAATAATCACATTAATCAAATTACTCTAAAATTCTTATTTTGGAAAAAATGACCATTTTGCCCCTAGACTTTTACAAAATTACGATTTTACCCCTAGGCTCGTAAAATGAAATGTGTTCATTTTTCCATACACTCAATCCTAGCTGCTTCACATTCCCTCTTATAGCAACTCAAGATTTTAATTATTTCACACATTTATCATCTAATTTATACCCTTTACAAAAAGGTCCTTTAGGTGTTTTCATGGAAACACCTTTCACAAAAATTGTGTATTTAACACCCAAGATTCATTTTCTTTCATAAAAATCAGCAATAACATAAGAACTCTCATGGAAACACCCTAAAATTTCAACTATTTTTCAAAATAGTCCCCTCTTTAGTTAGCTTAAGCTTTAAGGGTTCCAAAAGTACAAAAATTATCAATAAATACCACTAAAATCACTTACTTGTAAGAGGATAGCTTGGCTGAAAGTTTGAGCTTCAAAACCCCTATTTCTTGCTGAAAATTTCGGTGGAAGAAGAAATGAAAATAGGAAAAGATGATATATTTCTTATTTTATTCATTAATAACCTAACACTACCAAACATTAAGTAAATTAAGCCTCTTGTCCCCCTATGGCCAGCTATTGCCTTTAAAAAGGTCTAATTGCATATTTAAAACCTCCAATTAAAATTCTATAGCTATTTGACACCTCTAGTTTGTAAAATAAAACTTTTCCGCTTTATGTGATTTAGTCCTTTTTCGCAATTAAGCATGAAATCACCAAAATTAATGCACCAAAATTTTCATGCACCCATATAATCATGATATAACACATATAATAACATTAAAAATAATTTCTTTGGTCTCAGATTAGTGGTTCTGAAACCACTGTTCCGACTAGCCCCAAAATCAGGTCGTTACAGCTTATCGTACGCACTGTTAACAATCAAATCAGTCAACTAATAGTTTCCATTAACAAAGGGCTTAGTTAATTTTTTTGGTCATTGTGGACTCAATAAAGTGAATTTTCTTAATTTTTTTTTAAGTTTTGACTCCAAAAGTTTTACCCTTAAAGGCAAAAATAAAACAATACTTTACCTATAAATTATAATAAAAAAAACTACAAATTATCAATTAATTCCTTTAAGTAATTATACTATTGCATAACAAAAAATTAAAGTTTAAATTAAAGAATAATATTAGCATATCACATATAGTTATTGTAGATTAATTAATGATAGAATTTTAAAATATTTAAGGTCTAAGAAAATATTATTCGCCATCTTGCCTTTTTTTTTTAGTTGCTAACTTATAAGTAGACAATGATTACAGTTAGTGTTTATGTATACGAAGTCTTTCATTATAACTTTACGAGCAATAAATTAAATAATTATTTTAACTAAAAACTAATTTATCAAAATAAATTTGAATCAAACCTACATATATATGAGTAGAGCTGGTAAAACAATTCAAAAGCTGACAATCTAAACTCGTAACAATTTAAGTATGAAAAAATTTGAATCTATCACATATTCTAACTCGAGAAATTTCGACCCTAATAGAGCCCGAACCCAAGAAAAGCCCCTTTCTGTAAGAATTCAAGTTTGAGACCGATCTCATCGGAGCCCAAGAAAAAATTAACACAAAGTCCGAAAAAGCCCTAATTTATAATTACTAGATAGACATTATCAAATAGCACCATTTGATGAGAGATATGAACAAGAGGCTTCAGGAAAACTAGTATTTTCCGAATTATATCAAGCCAGTAAGCAAACAGCGAATCCAGGGGTATTTGAACCCGAATATCCAAGAAAAAGTAAAATATTTGATGGAAGAACGGGAGGCCCTTTTGAGCAACCTGTTATAATAGGAAAACCTTATATCTTGAAATTAATTCATCAAGTTGATGATAAAATACATGGGCGTTCCAGTGGATATTATGCACTTGTACACAACAACCACGTAGAAGAAGGTCCAAGCAAGGAGGACAACGGGTATGTAACACCACCTACCCGACTCCGTCGCCGGAATAAGGTACAAGGCATTACCAGAGTTTACAGAACCATTTTTCATTAAACTGAGTCAATTTATATTCATATTCCGAACGTAATTACAATGTCCCTCTATTGGGCTTTCGAAGCCCAAAACATAAATTACAAACGATTCGGGACTATATCGGGATCATAGGGAATTTTTCGCATAATCCCAAAAAAAATTTCTCTATTACAAGGGTCACACACCCATGTGCAATAAGGACACTCCCGTGTGGTTCAGGCCGTGTGACCAACACACCCATGTGACTTACCTCACTCTAGGCCGTGTGGCTTCACACGCCCGTACCCCTAGACCGTGTAACTCTCTCACTTGCAACTCATGCACAAATGATCTCACACAGCCAAGGCACACGCCCGTGTTGCTAGGTCATATGGTTAATTTTTATTTTTAAATTAGGTGTAAGATTCACACTGGCATTGCAACACCCCTTACCCGTGTCTGACGACGAGACCGGATGCGAGGCATTACCATGCTTAACCTTACTTGAACGTGTAGTAACAGGCTATAACATTTTGTTCAAAACCCATTTCTTGTTCATTCTTGACCTATGTGGCCCTAAGCATACCTCCGAGAGGTTTCGGGATTTAACCGAGGACTTTCACTAATTTGGAAAACTTTTCATCAAAATAGGGGCCACACGATCGTGTTGAATTAGGGTCACGTCTGTGTGCCCCTAAAACATGTCAGTGTCTTCCGTCCGTGGTTGACATTGACTAATTTCACATGGCCTTGAAACGCCCGTGGCCCTGGCTCGTGTGCCAAGCCTTGTCAGTCTGACTTATCCACATGGCCTATGCACACGCCTGTGTGCTTCAGTCGTATGGCAATTTAAATTTCAAATACAAGGTGTAGACTTCACATGGCCTGGGCACCTGGCCGTGCTTCCCACACGGTCTAGACACATGCCCGTGTATCTACCCATGCGGACAGTTAGCAGGCTATCTACCAAGCCATTTTGCCACTCTACATCACACACATGCAAATTCCAATTTAAAGGATGACCAATTAATATCTCTAGAATTTTAAGAAACGAGACATACACAAGAGCATATACTTCATGAAATTTACCTTCATTGAACAAAAGGATTTGTCAAGCATTGGCCTAACTCAAAACCATTTACAAAATGACTTTAGTAACAACTTAACAAAATAATCTAGTCCTATACATGTCATACTCAAAATAAGTCTAAATTGATATACCAAAGTGATGTCGATAATGTGATTCCGAGCTCCGACGTCCAATGATCCTCAAGCTAACTTGGTGAAACTACAAGGAAAAGGGAAGAGAGGGGTAAGCATATGGCTTAGTAAGTTTGTATGAAACTCTAGGATGACAATTTACTCAAACTATAGTCATTCATATCATGAAACAATGGCGACATAGCACCAATGAATAAAAGTACTTACTCAAGATACCTATATCACTGATTCATGTAATTTAGCACATTTGCTTACATAGCCATAAACTCACATCTTTATCATTCATACCATGAATATCACTCAAGGCCATCCATAAATAGACTTGGATCTAGGCCAACTCACATACTTGACTCTTTGCTTATGAATAAATCAGATCATCATGAATCATTCAAGCTTAACATACATAAGATTTGATGCCAACGCCACATCCCAGATATGCTCTTACATAGGATCATTCCTTAGTACTGACGCCATATCCCAGATATGGTCTTATACGAGATCTCATAACTCAATGTTGATGTCATGTCTCAGACATGGTCTTATACAAGATCGTATTTAGATGTCGATGTCATATCCCAGATATGGCCTTATACGGGACCTTTCCTTCCTCATATGCATACGTAGGTAATATACTTATTCGGGAACTACAATTTAGCATGTTCTCATCGTTTACTCATCAAGACTATATAGCTCGATTTCGTTCACAATAACATGAATTAACATATTAATGAACAATTTCAAATATCGAACATTATGAAATACTAATTTCATACAAACTTACCTCGAATCTCAAAATGTGTCTCGGTGCTCGATTTAGTCATTAACTTTGTTCTTGCCTCGATTTCAGACTAGGCTTCATGTTTCTTGATATGTAATAATAAATTTCTCTTGTTAAACACATGCATTGACTAAATCGACTCATAATTCATATTTTGGAAAATTACGATTTTACCCCTAAACTTTCACATAATTACACTTTCACCTCTAGGCTCGTAAAATGATTTTCATTCAACTTTTTTGCATTTCAAGCCTAGTCGAATCATTTTCTCAACTATAACAACATTAAATTCCAACTATTTCACTCATGTATGACAATTTCTATAACTTTACCAATTGGTCCTTTTCATGCATCTTTCATGAAAATCACTTTGAAAAAGATGTTAATCATACATCAAACTTTCATATTCTTCCATAAAACATCAAAATACATGCATGTCATACATGGATAAATTTTTTAACATAAACCCTAGCTTAACATATGGCTAGAAATAGCTAAACCAAGTTACGAGGGTTTCAAAAATACGAAGAACATTAAAAACGGGGCTAGGATACTCTTACTTTAAGCTTGAAAATGAACAAAACCCTAGCTATGGAGTCCTTGCAAATTTTGGCACCATGGAGAAGAAGATGGACATGATTTTTTACTTATTTTCCTTTTTATTCTTTAATTAACCAAATGACTAAAATGCCCTTAATGACTCCGTTCTTAAGATTTTTCCTTCCCATGTACCTTTTTGTCCATCATCAAATATAATGGTCCAATTTCTAAATAAGGACCTCTAAGATTTTTCATAATTCTATTTCACACTTGAACCTTCTAGAATCTCACATTTTCTATTCTTTGCAATTTAGTCCTAATGGACAATTTATTCACTAATTAAAAAAATTTCTTCATGTGACCTTAACACAATCATGCAAATACCTCATAAGCCTTGTAAAATCATTTAAACACATATTTTCTACTTTGAATTTGTGGTCTCGCACCACTATTCCGACTAAGCCCTAAATCAGACTATTATAATTCTCCCCCTATAGGGATTTTCGTCCCTAAAAATCTTACCAGTGAATAGATTCGGATACTGGTTCCTCATAGCCTCCTCGGGCTCCCATGTAGCCTCTTCTACCCCGTGTCTCTACCACAACACTTTCAAAAGGGCTATACTTTTATTTCTTAACTGCTTGACTTCTCGGGCTAGAATCTTGACCGGTTTTTCACCGTATGTCATGTCAGATTGTATATCAACCTCAGTCGATGTAATCACATGTGAAGGGTCTGATCGGTACCGTCGCAACATAGACACATGGAAAACATCATGAATCTTCTTTAACTCGGACGGTAAAGCCAATCGATAGGTTACCTGCCCTATTCTCTCAGTGATCTCATATGTTCCGATAAAATGAGGACTCAATTTGCCTTTCCAGCCAAATCTAAGAACTTTCCTCCATGGCGAAACCTTTAAAAATACTCTATCACCGACTTGATATTTAATCTCTTTCCTTTTTAGATCTGAGTAAGATTTTTGCCTGTCAAAAGTAACTTTTAAAATGTCTCGAATCACATTTACTTTTTCTTCGGTTTCTCTAACCAAGTCAACCCCGTAAATATAGTTTTCTTTAAGCTCAGTCCATTATAAAGGCGTTCGACACTTACGCCCATACAAAGCCTCATAAGGTGCCATTTTTAAACTTGACTGAAAACTTTTATTGTAGGAAAATTCTATCAACGGTAGATACTTTTCCCAACTACCTTGAAATTCAAGAACACAACACCGATGTAACAGCCCGATTTAGGGGCTAGTCGGAATAGTGATCTCGGGATCACTAATTCGAGATTTGAGAAATTATTTTCATGTTATTTTTATGAGTTAGTATATGATTTTATCAATATATGAGAATTTTGGAACTTTAATTTTAGCGATTTCATGCCTAATCGCGAAAAAGGACGGAATCACATAAAGTGCGAAAGTTCCATTCCATATGCTAAAAGCACCAAATGGCCATTGATTGTTAATTGGGGGTCTTTAAAAGGAAATTTAGCCTTTTGAAGAAGCTTGGCCGGCCATAAGAGAGCATGGGAGACAAGATTGTCAATTTTAGTCAAAGTTAGTAGTAGTAGGTGGACTAATTTGACTTGTATTAATAAAATAAGGAGAGAAAAATTATCATCTTTTCTCTTATCATATTCCACCAAAAATTTGTAGAAAATAAGGGGTAGAAACCTTCAAAAATTTCAGCAAGCTCTCATCTATTCAAGTAAGTGTTCTAGTGAACTTTTCTTGAAACTAATTGTACCTTTGAGACCCCTAAAGCTTGAGCTTTCAAATGAGGGGACTATTGTGCAATGTTGTGAAAGGTTTAGATTCTACCATTAGAGCTACCTTAGTTATTTGCTACATTTTTATTGAAGAAGTTGAGCCTTAGTTGTTAGATGAACAACTTTTAAAAAGGGTGTTAGCATGAGAACACCAAATAGGACCTTAATGAAAAGGTTATAAATTTTGTAGTAAGTATGTGAAATATTGATTTTTAATGATAGCTTTAAGATCATTAAATGTTTTCTTAGGCTTGTTGAGGATAAAAATGTGATTAAAATTAATTTCTGAGCCTAGGGGCAAAATGGTCATTTTGCCAAAATCTAGGGGTAAAATGGTAAATTTTGCTTAAGCATGATTATTGAGATGCTTATGTTAATGTGGCGATTAAAATGAGCTAATTTGCTATTATAGAGCAAGAGGAGACGAGAATTCGCCTCGATCGGGGAAAGGATAAAGTCATGAACTAAACCGAAGAACTAGCTCATTTTGAAAACGAGATAAGTTGTATGTGATTTAATGCAATATTATATTAGCATAATTGAGAATGCTTGATGTCATATTGATGCATGATATTTCAATAATTTGAGAAACTTATGCGAATATGATATTGAAGTCCTAATGGACTATGATGAATCTGAAAAACAAAATACTATCACCATATTATGAGGGTCAGTGTAAGACCATGTCTGGGACATGGCATCGGTCGTATTATGATGGTCAGTGTAAGACCATGTCTGGGACATGGCATCGGCCGTATTATGAGGGTCAGTGTAAGACCATGTTTGGGACATGGCAGCGGCCACACTATGAGTGCCAGTGTAAGACCATGTTTGGGACATGGCAGCGGCCACACTATGAGTGCCAGTGTAAGACCATGTTTGGAACATGGCATCAGAATTGAGATAAGAGCTGGTGTAAGACCATATCCGGGATATAGCATTAGCACATAGAGGTAATTCCTTATAAAACCATGTCTGGGTCATGGCATCGGTGCCTAAAGGAAACTTCATGTAAGACTACCTAGAAAATGTGATATTGGCTTTATACTTATCGTTGTGATTATAAAAACATGTCATTGATTATTTCCAATGTATGGTGGGATAAGGAGATGAATTGAAAAGTAGAGATATGAATCACAAGTGCTAATGAATGAGTGATGAGAAATTGGCTAAATATGTGTTACGGTAAATGTTAGATAAGGGCAATTGTAAGTAAATATTGTTAAGAAGTCTTGACTTGTGTGCAATTAGTTAATGTCATGGGTTAATTATTCGTTTATGAGTATTATGATTGCTATTTATTTCCATGCAACTTACTAAGCTTAATGTTTACCCTTTTTCATTGCCCATCTTTCTTATATTATTGCCAAGATAACTCGAGGATCGTAGACGTAGGGGTCGGGAATCACACTATCGACAACACTTTGGTATAACAATTTTAGACTTGTTTTGAATATGGCATGTATAGGACTTGAGTATTTTGTCAAGTTGTAATTATTAGTTAAAGTGTTGGTCTTGTAAGTCATTTTGTAAATGGTTTTATAAGTTAGGCAAATACTTGGCAAAATCTTTCTTTAAATGAAGATGAAATTCATGAAATGAATACCCTTTTTTTACCTTGTATGATGGAAATGAGTTCTTAGACTTGCTTATGAGATAGAAAATTGATTATTTTGAGATGAAGTATGAGAGTGTGCATTTTAGGGAAGCAATGGCTTGGTATATAGCCTGCTAATTTTTGCACCTAGGGTTACACACGGGCGTGGGTCAAACCGTGTGAAGGCCACGGCCAACATATGGGCGTGTACCCAGGCCGTGTGAAGCCTGCACCTTGTCCATAAAATTGTAAATCCCCATGGCCAGGATAAAGGGGCGTGTGCCCTAACCGTGTGATCAAGTTAGTATATCAAGGAATAACACACAGTATAAGCCCACGGTCATGTCGAAGCCGTGTGAATATAGTCAGTAACTCCCCACGGTTGGAATATATGGGCCTGTCTAAGGGTACACGAGCGTGTTCCTAGTCACATGGGCTTGTGAACTCTGCTTCAAAAAAGAGTTTTTGATTAAGTCCTGAAAGTTTTCGAATATGGGCTTAAGGCCTCGTAGGCCCATGAAATGTATGATTAGTCTAATAAAGAGGAGTTTTTAAGTCAGAACAAAATTTTACAGCCGTAAGAGTATGTCTGAGTGAGTCATGTATGGTAATGTCTTGTATCCAGTCCTAGCATCGGACTTGGGTATGGGGTGTTACATTTAGTGCTATCAGAGTTACAGTTTAGTCGATTCTAGGACTAACGTAGCGTAAGTATGAGTCTAGTTATACATGTCATATGTAAGAGTGTCTGAGAAATGATAGTGTGATGGCTCCTGACGTACAAAATTGTGTTTTATGTAGTAAATGGATTCTACTCCAGACCGAACTGCAGCTGATGATGCAGCGAGTAACGCGCCGACTCCCACTCAAGGGACCGCGCCAGCTAGTAGTAGACCCGAGACCCTGGGTCAGGGGGAAGAGGCTCGAGAAGCCTTTCTTCACATGATGAACAACTTGTATATTGAGTATACCCGAGCAAATCCCAACGCTCAGCCCCCTCCGCCCCACCTATTCCTCAACCCGCTCCAGTAGCTCCTCAAGTAGTTGAGGTAGTGAGAAGAGAAAGGCCTCCAGTGGATAAGATCTGGAAACAGGGAGCCGAGGAATTTTGAGCGAATAAGGATGATGACTCGAATAAAGCAGAATTCTGGCTCCAGAACACCATTCAAGTATTTGAGGAGTTATCCTGCACGCCTAAGGAGTGCTTAAAGTGTGTGGTATCTCTCCTGAGAGATTCAGCCTACCGATGGTGGAACACCTTGGTGTCGGTGGTGCCAGGGGAGAGAGTTAGTTGGGAATTCTTCTAAGAGGAATACCGGAAGAAGTATATTAGCCAGAGGTTCATCGACCACAAGAGAAAGGAGTTCTTAGAATTGAAGCAAGGCCGTATGTCAGTGACCGACTACCAACGGGAGTTCGTAAGGCTTAGCAAGTATGCAAGAGAGTGCGTGTCTACCGAGGCCATCATGTGTAAGAGGTTCGAAGACGGATTAAATGAAGATATCCGCTTATACGTGGGAGTTCTCGAATTAAAGGAGTTCGTAGTGTTAGTGGATAGGGCCTGTAAAGCCGAAGAGTTGGCCAGGGATAAGAGAAGTGCCGAGTACGAGTCTCGTGACTCAAAGAAGAGACAACTGAACAAGTCTTAGCAATCCTCATCTAAGAAATCAAGGGATTTTACTACTCGATCAGTCCCTTCAGTGGGGTTTTCAACCTGAAATAAAGGCCGGCGATTTTCGGGATCAAAAGGGCAAACTACATCAGTTGCTAGTGTGGGCAACGTCCGACCAAACAGACCGGAATGCCCTCAGTGTAGCGGGCACCATTTTGGTGAGTGTAGAGCTAATGAGAAAGGTTGTTTCAGATGTGGGTCCTTGGACCATTTTATCAGAAGATTGTTCTGAGGTAGACGAGAAAGGAAGGCCTCAGAATGTGAGATCGAGAAGTACCACAAAGGGAAGACCATTGAAAAACCCGGGGATTGAGATGGGAAACAAGAATCCACCTAAAGAGTGAACTGTTAAAATTGATAGTAGAACACCGGCGAGGACATATGCCATTCATGCTCGTGAGGAGGCATCTTCCCCCGATATAATTACGGGTATCTTTTCTCTCCATAATACTCGTGTTATAGCTTTAATTGACTCGAGATCTACTCACTCATACATATGCATGAAATTAGTCTCTAGCATGAGCATGCCTATAGAGTCTACTAAATCCATTATAAGAGTGTCAAATCCCCTACGTAAGTGTGTATTGGTTGATAGAGTTTGTAAAGGGTATCCCTTGATGATTAAAGGTCATTGTTTCCCAGTCGATCTGATGTTATTACCGTTTGACGAGTTTGATCTCATCCTCGGGATGGATTGGTTAGTTACTCATAAGGTAATTGTAAACTGTGGAAAGAAGCATATTGAGTTGAGAGATGAAAACGGAAATTTTATTCGTGTTGAATCAGATAAGCCGGATGGATCACCAATAATGATATCAACCATGTCGGCTCAGAGGTACTTACGGAAAGGGTATGAGGATTATCTTGCCTTTGTGTTGAACACTAAAGAGACTGAATTGAAAATTGAGTCAGTGCCCATAGTATGCGACTACCTAGATGTTTTCTCAGAGGAGTTGCCAGGATTACCTCCAGATAGAGAGATCGAATTTAGGATCGAATTAGTTCCAAGCACTGCCCCTATTTCTATTGCCACCTATAGAATGGCCCCAACTGAATTGAAAGAGTTGAAAGCACAGTTGCAAGAATTAACGAACAAGGGTTTTGTAAGACTGAGTTTTTCTCCATGGGGTGATCCCGTTCTATTCGTGAAGAAGAAAGATGGTTCCATGATACTATGTATAGACTATCGGCAACTCAACAAGGTGACAATGAAGAATAAGTACCCGTTGCCGAGGATCGACGATCTATTTGACCAATTGAAGGGAGCTACCGTATTTTCCAAGATAGATTTGAGGTCGGGGTACTATCAGTTGAAAGTTAAGGATTTGGATGTGCCGAAGACCGCATTTAGAACTAGGTACGGCCACTATGAATTTTTGGTCATGCCTTTTGGCCTAACTAATGCCCCAGCGATTTTTATGGATCTGATGAATCACATTTTTCGACCGTACTTAGACAAATTTGTTGTGGTCTTCATCGACGACATACTGATCTACTCTCAAAATGAGAACGATTATGCTGAACACTTGAATATGATTCTACAAGTTTTGAGAGAGAAACGATTGTATGCCAAATTTAGTAAGAGTGGATTTTGGCTCAAGGAAGTGGGATTTTTAGGGCATATTGTCTCGGGAGATGGGATTAGAGTCAACCCGAGCAAGATTTCAGCAATTGTTGAATGGAAATCGCCGAGGAGCGTAACTAAAGTGAGGATTTTTTTAGGCTTAGCAGGCT
Source organism: Gossypium bickii (assembly GCA_025503065.1). Classification (NCBI taxonomy): domain Eukaryota; kingdom Viridiplantae; phylum Streptophyta; class Magnoliopsida; order Malvales; family Malvaceae; genus Gossypium; species Gossypium bickii. The sequence goes on from CP106712.1 coordinate 24,921,888, forward strand.
ACTATTGGCGTTTTGTCAAGGGGTTTTCTGTGATAGCTACATCGATGACAAGACTTCTACAGAAAGATGTGAAATTCGTTTGGACAGAGGAATGTCAACAGAGTTTCGAGAAATTGAAGACACTGTTGACTGAGGCTCCTGTTTTGGTGCAACCTGAGCCGTGAAGAGAATTCGTGGTTTTCAGTGACGCGTCCTTGAACGATTTGGGCTATGTACTTATGCAAGAAGGTAAAGTGATTGCATACGCCTCTAGACAGTTGAAGCCGCACGAGAAGAACTACCTGACTCATGATTTAGAGTTGGCCGCAATCGTGTTTGCGTTGAAAATTTAGAGACATCATTTATATGGTGAAAGGTGTCGGATTTTCACCAACCATAAAAGCCTGAAATATTTGATTACTCAGAAGGAATTGAATTTAAGGCAACGAAGGTGGTTAGAGTTGGTTAAAGATTATGAGTTGATAATTGACTACCATCCGGGAAAAGCAAACGTAATAGCTAACGCTTTGAGCAGAAAATCATTGTTTGCACTAAAAGCCATGAACACCCACATGACCTTGTTAAATGACGGTTCTGTATTAGCCGAGTTGAGGGCTAAACCATTGTTCCTCTAAGAGATTTACGAAGCTCAGAAGGAGGTGTTGAGTCAGACTTTCGAGTAAATCTTGATGGATGTCTTACAGTTCAAGATCGATTCTGTGTGCCCAATAATGATGAGCTCATTCGCAAAATTTTGCATGAAGCACATAACGGATGTTTGAATGTACACCCTGGCAGCACAAAGATGTATCATGATTTGAAGAAATGGTACTAGTGGCTTGGTATGAAGAAAGATATTTCCGAGTTTGTATCAAAATGCCTGATTTGTCAACAAGTGAAGGCTAAACATCAAGTACCTTCGGGTTTACTTCAGCCTATTATGGTTCTTGAGTGGAAGTGGGACCGTATCACTATGGATTTCGTGACGGGTTTACCGTTGACTCCCAAGGGGAAAGATGCAGTTTGGGTAGTGGTTGATAGACTCACTAAGTCAGCCCACTTTGTACCAGTGCGAGTTGACTATTCACTTGATATATTAGCGGATTTATACATGTCGGAGATAGTAAGACTTCATGGTGTACCATTGTCAATCATTTCATATAGAGATCCGAGATTCACGTCACGGTTCTAGACAAAGCTGAAAGAAGCTTTGGGTACGAAATTAAGTTTCAGTACCGCCTTCCATCCACAAATCGATGGACGATCAGAGAGAATAATTCAGATACTTGAAGACAGGCTTAGATGTTGTATTTTGGAATTCCACGGTAGTTGGGAGAAATACTTACCATTGGTGGAATTTGCTTACAACAATAGTTTTTAGTCAAGTTTGAAGATGGCGCCTTATGAGGCATTGTATGGACGTAAGTGTCGAACACCCTTGTATTGGTCAGAACTCAGAGAGAAACAGATACATGGGGTTGACTTGGTTAAGGAAGCCGAAGAGAAAGTAAAAGTGATTCATAACTGCCTGAAAGCTACCTCAGATAAACAAAAGTCCTATTCAGATTTAAAGAGGAAAGAGATAGAATACAAAATCGGTGATAAGGTCTTCTAGAAAGTATCACCTTGGAGAAAAGTCCTCAGATTTGGCCGGAAGGGCAAATTGAGTCCGCGCTTTATCGGACCTTATGAAGTTACCGAAAGGATAGGACCGGTAGCGTACCGGTTAGCCTTGCCACCTGAGCTGGAAAAGATTCATGATGTCTTTCATGTGTCTTTGTTACGTCGATACCGTTCAGACCCTTCACATGTTATAGAGCCGACAGAGGTAGAGATACAACCAGATTTGACTTATGGTGAAGAACCAATTAAAATATTGGCTCGTAAGGTCAAGCAGTTAAGAAATAAAAGCATAGCCCTAGTAAAAGTCCTATGGCAAAGGCACGGAATAGAAGAGGCTACATGGGAGTCCGAGAAAAACAATGAGAAACCAATACCCCAATCTCTTCACTAGTAAGATTTTCGAGGACGAAAATCCTTAAGGGTGGAGAATTGTAACAACCCGATTTAGGGGCTAGTCGGAATAGTAATCTCGGGATCACTAATTCGAGATTTGAAAAATTATTTTCATGTTATTTTTATGAGTTAGTATATGATTTTATCAATATATGAGAATTTTGGTACTTTAATTTTAGCGATTTCATGCCTAATCGCGAAAAAGGACTAAATCGCATAAAGTGCAAATGTTCCATTTCATATGCTAAAAGTACCAAATGGCCATGGATTGTTAATTGGGGGTCTTTAAAAGGCAATTTAGCCTTTGGAAGAGTCTTGGTCGGCCATAAGAGAGCATGGGAGACAAGTTTGTCAATTTTAGTCAAAGTTAGTAGTAGTAGGTGGACTAATTTGACTTATATTAATAAAATAAGGAGAGAAAAGTTATCATCTTTTATCCTATCATCATCCACCAAAAAGTTTTAGCAAATAAGGGGTAGAAACCTTCAAAAATTTCAGCAAGCTCTCATCTATTCAAGTAAGTGTTCTAGTGAACTTTTCTTGAAACTAATTGTACCTTTGAGACCTCTAAAGCTTGAGCTTTCAAATGAGGGGACTATTGTGCAATGTTGTGAAAGGTTTAGAGTTCTACCTTATTTGCTACATTTTTATTGAAGAACTTGAGCCTTAGTTGCTAGATGAACAACTTTTAAAAAGGGTGTTAGCATGAGAACACCAAATAAGACCTTAATGAAAATGTTATAAATTTTGTAGTAAGTATGTGAAATATTGATTTTTAATGATAGCTTTAACAGCATTAAATTTTTTCTTAGTCTTGTTGAGGATAAAAATGTGATTAAAATTAATTTCCGAGCCTAGGGGCAAAATGGTCATTTTGCCAAAATCTAGGGGTAAAATGGTAAATTTTGCTTAAGCATGATTATTGAGATGCTTATGTTAATGTGGCAATTAAAATGAGCTAATTTTCTACTATATAGCAAGAGGAGACGAGAATTAGCCTCGATCGGGGAAAGGATAAAGTCGTGGACTAAACCGAAGAACTAGCTCATTTTGAAAACGAGGTAAGTTGTATGTGATTTAATGCAATATTATATTAGCATAATTGAGAATGCTTGATGTCATATCGATGCATGATATTTCAATAATTTGAGAAACTTATGCGAATATGATATTAAAGTCCTAATGGGCTATGATGAATCCGAAAAAAAATACTATCACCGTATTATGAGGGTCAGTGTAAAACCATGTCCGGGACATGACATCGGCCGTATTATGAGGGTCAGTGTAAGACCATGTCTGGGACATGGCATCGGCCGTATTATGAGGGTCAGTGTAAGACCATGTCTGGGACATGGCATCGGCCGTATTATGAGGGTCAGTGTAAGACCATGTTTGGGACATGGCAACGGCCACACTATGAGTGCCGCTGTAAGACCATGTTTGGAACATGGCATCGGCATTGAGATAAGAGCTGGTGTAAGACCATATCCGAGATATGGCATTAGCACATAGAGGTAATTCCTTATAAGACCATGTCCAGGACATGGCATCGTTGCCTAGAGGAAACTTCATGTAAGACTACCTACAAAATGTGATATTGGCTTTATACTTATCGTAGTGATTATAAAAACATGCCATTGATTATTTCCAGTGTATGGTGGGATAAGCAGATGAATTTAAAAGTAAAGGTGTGAATGAATACAAGTGCTAATGAATGAGTCAGAGAAATTGGCTCAATATGTGTTACGGTAAATGTTAGATAAGGGCAATTGTAAGTAAATATTGCCAAGAAGTCTTGACTTGTGTGCGATTAGTTAATGTCGTGGATGAATTGTTCGTTTATGAGTATTATGATTGCTATTTATTTCCATGCAACTTACTAAGCTTAATGCTTACCCTTTTTCGTCGCCCATCTTTCTTATATTATTGCCAAGATAACTCGAGGATCGTAGACGTAGGGGTCGGGAATCACACTATCGACAACACTTTGGTATAACAATTTTAGACTTGTTTTGAATATGGCATGTATAGGACTTGAGTATTTTGTCAAGTTGTAATTGTTAGTTAAAGTGTTGGTTTTGTAAGTCATTTTGTAAATGGTTTTATAAGTTAGGCAAATACTTGGCAAACTCTTTCTTTAAATGAAGATGAAATTCATGAAGTGTATACCCTTTTTTTACCTTGTATGATGGAAATGAGTTCTTAGACTTGCTTATGAGATAGAAAATTGATTATTTTAAGATGGAGTATGAGAGTGTGCATTTTAAGGAAGCAATGGCTTGGTATATAGCCTGCTAATTTTTCGACCTAGGGTTACACACGAGCATGGGTCAAACCGTGTGAAGGCCACGGACAACACATGGGCGTGTACCCAGGCCGTGTGAAGTCTGCACCTTGTCCATGAAATTGTAAATCCCCACGACCAGGATACACGGGCATGTGCCCCGACCATGTGATCAAGTTAGTATATCAAGGAATAACACACGGTCTAAGCCCACGGGCGTGTCGAGGCCGTGCGAATATAGTCAGTAACTCCCTATGGTTGGAAGATATGGGCATGTCTAAAGGTACACGGGTGTGTTCCTAGTCACATGGGCGTGTGAACTCTGCTTCAAAGAAGAGTTTTCGATTAAGTCCCAAAAGTTTTCAGATAAGGGCTTAAGGCCTCGTAGGCCCATGAAATGTATGATTAGTCTAAGAAAGTGGAGTTTTTAAGTCAGAACAAAATTTTACAGCCGTAAGAGTATGTCTAAGTGAGTCATGTATGGTAATGTGTCGTATCCAGTCCTAGCATCAGACTTGGGTATGGGGTGTTACAACCGAAGCATATCCTCAAGTACATGTATTAACCTCTCCGACTGTCCTTCGATTTGGGGGTGAAAAGCCGTACTAAGTTTCAACTTTGTGCCCAGGGACTCATGCAACTTTTTCGAAAATCTGAAAGTGAATCTTGGATCTCTATCTGATATAATCGATAAGGGCACTCTGTGTAGCCTCACAATCTCAGAGATATACAAGTTTTCCAACTTGTCTAGTGAGTAATCGACAGGAACCGGTATGAAATAGGCTGACTTTGGAAGTCTGTCAACTACAACCCATACAACATCTTTCTTACTCGGTGTCAACGACATACCTGATATAAAATCCATAGTGACTTGATCCCATTTCCACTCGGGTACCATTATAGTTTGTAAGAAACCCAAGGGTACTTGATGTCCGGCTTTCACTTGCTAACAAATTAAACATCTTGAAATAAAATCAGAAATATCTTTCTTCATACTCGGCCACCAATACTGTTGCTTTAAGTCATTATACATCTTGGTGCTACCCGGATGCACAGATAAGCATCTATTATGTGCTTCATGCAAAACTTTACGAATGAGCTCATCATTTCTCAGTACACATACTCGATCCCTGAACATCAAACATCCATCCGGATTGATCCAAAAATCAGACTCAACACCTGTCTCGCATTGAGTCTTTCTGGTCTGTAAGTCGCTATCATCCTTTTGAGCCTCGTAGATCTCTTAGAGGAACATAGGCCTAGTCCTCAGCTCAGCTAGAATGGAACCATCCTCTAATACAGTCATCTGGGTATTCATAGCCCTCAATGACTACATTCACCTTTCCCGGATGGTAATCAATGACTAGCTCATAGTCTTTTATCAACTCCAACCACCTTCGTTGCCTTAATTTCAATTCTTTCTGAGTAATTAAATACTTTAAACTCTTTTGATCTGTGAATATCCGGCATCTTTCACCATACAAATGGTGCCTCCAAATCTTCAATGCGAAAACAATGGTAGCCAACTCTAAATCATGCGTCAGATAGTTCTTCTCGTGTGGCTTGAGCTGTCTGGAAGCATATGCTATCACCTTGCCTTCTTGCATACGTACACAGCCCAATCCATTTAAAGATGCATCACTATAAATTACAAATTATTTCCCCAGTTCAGGTTGTACTAGAACTGGAACCTCTGTCAACATGGCTTTTAATCTCTCGAAACTCTGTTGGCACTTTTCTGTCCACTCAAACTTTACACTTTTTTGTAATAATCTCATCATCGATGTAGCTATCATGGAAAATCCCTTGACGAACTGTCGATAATAACTAGCTAGGCCTAAAAAACTTTTAACCTTAGACACATTTTTCGGCGGTTTCCAATTAACAATAGTTGAGATTTTGCCTGGGTCAACTAGAACCCCATCTCCCGAGACAATGTGTCCCAAGAATCCAACTTCCTTTAGCCAAAATTCACTTTTACCATACAGCCGATTATCTCAGAAAATCTACAAAACTATCCTTAAGTGTTCGGCATGCTCATGTTCCTTCCGTGAGTATATTAGTATATCATCAATAAATACCACAACAAACTTGTCTAATAATGGTCAAAAAATGTGATTCATTAGATCCATAAACACCGCAGGGGCATTTGTCAAACCAGATGGCATGACTAGAAATTCATAATGCTAATACCTCGTTCTAAAAGCAATCTTAGGCACGTATGAGTCCTTCACTCTCAACCGGTAATATCCCGATCTCAAGTCTATCTTGGAAAACACGGTGGCTCCCTTCAATTGATCGAATAAGTCATCGATCCTTGGCAAAGGGTACTTGTTATTCACGGTTATTTTATTAAGCTGACGATAATCTATACATAACCTCATGGAACCATAATTCTTTTTCACAAATAGCATTGGAACACCCCATTCGGTCTTGCAAAACCTTTATCCGTCAACTCTTGCAACTGTGCCTTCAATTCTTTTAACTCAGTTGGAGTCATTCTGTAAGGTGCAATTGATATGGGTGCAGTGCCGGGAGCTAATTCGATACCAAATTCAACCTCTCTAACCGGAGGTAACCCTGGCAACTCTTCTGGAAATACATCTGGGTACTCACATACTACTGGAACTGATTCAATCTTTAATTCCATTTCTTTAGCATTCATCACAAAAGCTAGTTAAGCCTCATACCCTTTTCTTACATACCTCTGGGCCGAAATGTGAGATATCATTATCGGCGACCTGTCTTGATCATCTTATTCAACAAGAAGAGTATCCCCATTTTCACATCTCAATTCAATATATTTCTTTCCACAATTTACTATTACATCATAAGTGGTTAACCAGTCCATACCAAGAATAATATCAAATTCATCAAATGGCAATATCATTAAATTTTCCTTAAAATAGTGACCTCTAATCATTAATGGGCAGTCTTTACATACTTTATCAACTAACACACTTTTGTTTAAAGTTTTAGACACATTTATCACAAATTCTGTAGACTCTACGGGTATACTTATTCTAGATACTAATTTCATGCATATATATGAATGGGTAGATTCCGGATCTATTAAAGTAATAAATTTAGTATCATAGAGAGAAAAGATACCCGTAATCACGTCAGAAGACGATGCTTCTTCGCGAGCAAGAATGGCGTAAGTTCTCGACGGTGCTCGGCCCTCAGGTCTGACAGCCTGCTCCTTGTGAGTAGTCTTACTACTTGCCCTGCTTCCTGGGTTTCTCTGTGATCTCCCTCTAGTAGTGCCTCCCAGTCTTGCCTCCTGAGGCTTCTCTTTCTCATCCACTTTTGGACAATCTCTAATAAAATGGTCTAAAGACCCACACCTGAAGCAGACTTTTTCATTTGCTCGACATTCACCGGAGTGACGTCTGCTACACTGTGGGCACTCCGGTCTACTGGGTCGGGTTGCCAATACTAGCAACTGATGTAGCCTGGGCTTTAGGCCCTAAGTACTATTTACTCTTACTCTTATTTGAAAACCCCGCTGAAGTAGCTGATTGGGTTAAAAGTCTCTTGACTTCTTAGATGATGATTGAAATGGTTTGCTCATCTGTCTCTTTCTCGAGTCACGAGACTCCATCGCAGCCTTTCTTTTCCCCTTAACTAGGTCTTCAGCCTTACAGGCTCTGTCTACTAACACAACAAATTCTTTCAATTGAAGGACCCCCAGCGAACAACTTTATATCTTCATCTAGCCTGTCCTCAAACCTCTTACACATAATGGCTTCCGAGGACACACACTCTCGAGCGTACTTACTGAATCTCACAAACTCACGCTCGTATTCAGTTACTGTCATCTTTCTTTGCTTCAGTTCAAGGAATTCATTTCTCTTCAGGTCAATAAATCTTTGACTTATATATTTCTTTCGAAACTCTTCTTGAAAGAATTCCCATGTGATCCTTTTCCTTGGTACCACCGACACAAGGGTATTCCACCATTGGTAAGTGGAATCTCTCAAAAGGGAAATCAAACACTTCATGCACTCTTCAGGTGTGCATGATAGCTCATCAAACACCCGAATGGTGTTTTCGAGCCAGAACTCTGCTCTTTTTGGATCATAGTCCTTACTAGCCCTGAATTACTCAGCTCCTTGCTTCCGGATCCTATCAACCGGAGGTTTTTCTCTTCTTACAAGTTCTACAACTTGGGGAGCTACATGAGTAGGTTGAGAAATAGGTGGGGACGGAGGAGGTGGAGCATTCAAATTTACTCAAATGTACTCTGTGTACCAATTACTCATCATTCGGAGAAAGGCTTCTTGGGCTTCTTCCCCCTAACCCAAAGTCTCGGGTCTATTTTTAATTGGCGTAGTCTCTTGCGCGGGAGCCGGCGCATTACCTGAAGCATCATCAACTACAGCTCGATCGGGATAAGGATCCATTAACTATATCAAATACAATTTAAAATGTCAGGAGTCGTCACACTATCATTACACAATCACTCCTACGTATGGCATGGGTAGCTAGACTCATACTCACACTACGTTAGTCCGAGAACCAACTAAACCTCGCTCTGATACCACTAAATGTAACACCCCTTACCCGTGTCTGACGACGAGACCGAATGCGAGGCATTACCATGCTTAACCTTACTTGAACGTGTAGTAATGGGCTATAACATTTTGTTCAAAACCCATTTCTTGTTCATTCTTAACCTGCGTGGCCCTAAGCATACCTCCGAGAAGTTTTAGGATTTAACCGAGGACTTTCATGAATTTGGAAAATTTTTCATCAAAATAGGAGCCACACGCCCGTGTTGAACTAGGGACACGTCCGAGTGCCCCTAAAACATGCCCGTGTCTTCCACCCGTGGTCGACACTGACTAATTTCACACGGCCTTGACACGCCCGTGGCCTTGGCCCGTGTGCCAAACCTTGTCATTCTGACTTATCCACACGGCCTATGCACACGCCCATGTGCTTCAGTCGTGTGGCGATTTAAATTTCAAATACAAGGTGCAGACTTCACACGGCCTGGGCACACGCCCATGTGTCTTTGGCGTGCTTCCCTTCACACTGCCTAGACACACGCGCGCAGTGTGTCTACCCATCTGACACGATTAGCGTGCTATCTACCAAGCCATTTTGCCACCCTACATCACACACATGCAAATTCTAATTTAAAGGATGACCAATTAATATCTCTAGAAATTTAAGAAATCGAGACATACACAAGAGCATACACTTCATGAAATTTACCTTCATTGAGAAAAAGGATTTGCCAAGCATTGGCCTAACTCAAGACCATTTACAAAATGACTTTAGTAATATACATAGTCAACACTTTGGCTAACAATTACAACTTAACAAAATACTCGAGTCCTATACATGCCATACTCAAAATAAGTCTAAATTGATATACCAAAGTGATGTCGATAGTGTGATTCCAAGCTCCGATGTCCAATGATTCTCAAGCTAACATGGCAAAACTACAAGGAAAAGGGAAGAGAGAGGGGTAAGCATATGGCTTAGTAAGTTTGCATGAAACTCTAGGATGACAATTTACTCAAACTATAGTCATTCATATCATGAAACAATGGCGACATAGCACCAATGAATAAAAGTACTTACTCAAGATACCTGTATCACTGATTCATGTAGTTTAGCACATTTGCTTACATAGCCATAAACTCACATCTTTATCATTCATACCATGAATATCACTCAATGCCATCCATAAATATATTTGGATCTAGGCCAACTCACATACTTGACTCTTTGCTTATGAATAAATCGGATCATCATGAATCATTCAAGCTTAACATACATAAGATTTGCTGCCAACGCCATATCCCAGATTTGGTCTTACATGGGATCATTTCTTAGTAACGATGCTATATCCCAGATATGGTCTTATACGGGATCTCATAACTCAATGTCGATACCATGTCCCAGACATGGTCTTATACAAGATCGTATTTAGATGTCGATGCCATATCCCAGATATGGTCTTATAAGGAACCTTTCCTTTCTCATATGCATACGTAGGTAATATACTTATTCTAGAACTACAATTTAGCTTGTTCTCATCGTTTACTCATCGAGACTATATAGCTTGATTTTGTTCACAATAACATACATTAACATATTAATGAACGATTTCAAATATCGAACATTATGAAATACTAATTTCATACAAACTTACCTCGAATCTCAAAATGTGTCTCGGTGCTCAATTTAGTCTTCAACTTTGTTCTTGCCTCAGTTTCGGTTTGGGCTTCGTGTTTCTTGATCTGTAATAATAAATTTCTCTTGTTAAACACATGCATTGACTAAATCGACTAATAATTCATATTTTGGAAAAATTACATTTTACCCCTAAACTTTCACAAAATTACACTTTCGCCCCTAGGCTTGTAAAATGATTTTCTTTCAACTTTCTTGCATTTCAAGCCTAGCCGAATCATTTTCTCAACTATAAAAACATTAAATTCCCACTATTTCACTCATGTATGACCATTTCTATAACTTTAAAAATTGGTCCTTTTCATGCATCTTTCTTGAAAATCACTTAGAAAAAGATGTTCATCATACATCAAACTTTCATATTCTTCCATAAAACATCAAAATACATGCATTTCATACATGGATAAATTTTTAAACATAAACCCTAGCTCAACATATGGCTAGAAATAGCTAAACCGAGTACGAGGGTTTCAAAAATACGAAGAACATTAAAAACGGGGCTAGGATGCTCTTACTTTAAGCTTGAAAATGAACAAAACCCTAGCTATGGAGTCCTTGCAAATTTCGGCACCATAGAGAAGAAGATGGACATGATTTTTGGCTTATTTTCCCTTTTTATTCTTTAATTAACCAAATGACTAAAATGCCCTTAATGACCCCTTTCTTAAGATTTTTCTTCTCATGTACCTTTTTGTCCATCATCAAATATAATGGTCCAATTGCTAAATAAGGACCTCTAGGATTTTTCATAGTTCTATTTCATACTTGAACCTTCTAGAATCTCACATTTTCTATTCTTTGCAATTTAGTCCTAATGGACAATTTATTCACTAATTAATAAAATTTATTTATGTGACATTCACACAATCATGCAAATACCTCATAAGCCTTGTAAAATCATTTAAACACATATTTTCTACTTCAAATTTGTGGTCTCACACCACTATTCCGACTAAGCCCTAAATCGGGCTGTTACAGCCATATCACACGCCCGTGTATCCAAGCCGTGTACCTCACACGGGCAAGGCACATGCCCGTCTGGGAGCCCGTGTGCTCGATCGTGGGCATTCTGTTTTGCAACTTCTAGATACAGGGGACACACGGCCTTGACACATGCCCGTGTGTCTTCCCGTGTGGACAAAAACAAGGTTATATCCAAGCCTCATTTCTCACCCAATTGGTCTGTTACTTACATCAACATTTAAATATGTTCAAGATTCAATTTATATGGTTAAATATCTAAATTTATCAATCAACTATTCATATATATATATATATATAGACACTTTCATAAATTTTTATAGCATTCTTAACCATCATCTTCATCCCTAAACTTATACCATCTCATCATTTGTTCATTTTAAACCCGTATCAAACATGATAAAATCATATTTATATGTAACTCAAAACTTACTAAATACAAATCATACCAATGGCTAGTTACAGTTAGATCATTTATAAGCCAACATTAACTAATTAACTTATACATGTCATTATAACCATAATTTATTTACCATACATACCAAAATAGGCTGATGGATAGTGTGAGTGATCTCCGTCGAGCTTCCTAACCAACGAGCTTCCGAAAACTCACTCATTTAAATTTAATATAAACATAAAAGGTATATTCAATCATCTTGATCACGAGCCCTAACACATAACCTCATCACCCTTGTTAATCATACACTTCATATAAATACCAAGAAACATGTATGGGCTCAATTCTCATTAAATTTCTCATATATATAGACAATTTCACATTATGTAATCATATAACATATAGCAACCATATCTCTGTATTTTAAATACATTTTCATAACAACTTGTCTTGATTTCATACTATTTTATATTTGAGCTTTACTCATCAAAGTATTTAAAATATCATCTTTATACAAATAGTACACATGAGGTACATAATTGCATAATTATGAATGAACATATTTATCAAACATATTCCATGTCCATATATCATAGTCTCATGTCTCCATATATTAATAACCATCATTTTCTTGTACTTCAGATAAATACTTGTAACCTACATAAGTATGCAATTCGCTATTTCTTCCTATCAATCACAATTTCAAATGACAAATTCTTGTGAATACGCTCACCAAATTCATAATTCCATGTATTTACTGTTTTCCATATTTATCCCGTTGAAATCCTAAGAATTTCGATGGATTTCCTGTAGTACACTCATGGTGTACGATCTCATTAACCGTCAATGCATACTCATATATACATAAGCCCTTTTCAGAGAGCACACTCCCACGAACCTCAGTTATTACAGCAAGATTACCAATCTAGGCTAAATCCTCTGTAAGAGAGCACACTCCCTCGAACCTCATTTCTTACAGCGGGATTACCAGTCCAGGCTAAATCCCCTATAACATATGCACAAAAAGTATTGTCAGGATTACCAGTCCAAGTTAAATCCTCTGCAATGACAAATACTCTATAGAGCTTTGTTGGATTACCAGTCCAGGCTAAATCCAAACTTACATTTACTTTGGATTACCCGTCCAGGCTAAATCCATTTCACACATATTCTTTGGGAGGGATTATATCAGGATCACCCATCCGGGCTAGATCCTTTTTACTGTCAATTCCCTTTTCAGTGATCCATGGAAGTCCATTTCATTCAACCGTAATTTAATTCCCCTTTTTTATCAAGAATTATCAATTTTTTATTAAATATCATACAATGAACATTAAAACCATATTCACATCAATAAACATACATTCCAAGCATTTAATAATATAATTCAAGTTACACAAACTTACAATTCGATGTCTATACCATAACGATAATCTTAATTTCATAATAAATATTTGAAATAAAACATTATATCATTTCTAATTCAATGTTTATCAATTATAATTGGGCATGTGATCAATTTATACACAAGTCATTCATATATTTTCCTCCTCCTCCTCTCCATTCCAAAACCTTAATGTATATATCACCCTTATAAGTAACATTATCTATAATTTCACTATTTACTTATATGTATACTCAAAGTTGCCCATCCGTGTCATGGTCATTAAATTATTTTTATCTTAAGCTACAGAACTCCAAATTAAGATCCGCTTGATGTTTTTGAAATTAGATTCATATACCTTCTACCATAAAAATTTCAGAATTTATAGTTTAGCCAATTAGTACAGTAAGATCTTCAAATTTATCCCTGTTCTGCTAACTGACAGCTTTGACTTTTACTTACTAAAAATTAATTATCTCTTAACACAAAATTTGGACGATATTCGCGTTTGTTTCTCTTGAAAATAAACTCATTAAAAATTTAAAAATATAAATTTAAGCCCGTAGTTATTTTTCTCCAATTTTTTATGATTTTCCAAAGTCAAAACAGGGGAATCCAAAATCATTCTGACCTTGTCTCACAAAATTTATTATATCTCATGATTTACAATTCCATTGCTTACACTGTTTCTTCTATGAGAAACTAGACTCAATAAAATTTAATTTCATATTTTATTCATTCTCTAATTTGATTCCCACAATTTTTGGTGATTTTTCAAAGTTAGACTACTACTGCTGTCCAAAATTGTTTTAGTGCAAAATGTTGATTACCATTTTTCCCCTAAACTTTTAATACATGACAATTTCATCCCCTAGGCTCAGAAAATGAAATTCTTGCAATTTAATCCTTATTCCAAGCCTAATTATTCTCATACATACCAATCACATGCCATGAATTCCATGAAATTTCAGAATTTTCCATAAATTCAACACTTTTCAATTTAACCCTTAAAACATGTTTTCATCCAAAATTCTTTAATAAAACATCTTTAAACATCCATTAACATCTCAATTTCATCATAAAATAATAAAAATCATATGAACTTATCAATGGTAACTTCCAAAATTTTCAACAAAATCAAAAACTAATAGAATAATAAGTTGGACCTAATTGTAAAAGTCCAAAAATATAAAAATTTCAAGGAAAAAGCAAGAATTGAACTTACTTGAAGCTAAAATATGAAATATCATCTCAAAACCCTCTTCCATGGTTGTTTTTGACAGAAAGTTGAAGAAGAAATGGCCTAGAAATCATTAAAATCAACTTTGGCCATGTAACTTTTGTTAAAATTTCAATTTTGTCCTTTTCGCATAAAAATCTTTGATTTTTTTCATGCTATGCCACCTCGGCCATTTTAAAATGGTCCATTTGCCCTTTTAGTCCTTCCTTATTTAATGGTTAAGCTATTTAATCACTTTAGCAAGTTTTGCACCTTTTCAATTTAGTCCTTTTTATCTAATTGACTACCGAAACATTAAAATTTTCTGATGAAATTTTAATACTACCTTATTAACACTCCGTAAATACTACATCGCTGAAATTTGGGCTATTACAGGATAGGAGAAATGGAGGTTTAGGCTCTAGAGGGATTTGGTGTTGCTCATATTTTACAGGAAATGCTTACTTATAAATCTTATCATATTAGAGCTTGCCAAGAAGTACTTGGGACTACGATCATTGGAGGAACAATACCTAAACCCGAAGATGCTCCAGAATCTTTTCGATTACTCGTCCAAGAATTACGATCTTTGGCTCTGGAACTAAATCATTTCTTGTATCTGAGAAGAACTTCCAGATTAATAGGAAGGAAGCTTAATCAGAATGAATCAAAATTTTTCTTCTATGATTGATCGATATAAACATCAACAACTCAGAATTGGATCAGTTTCTCCCCAACGAATAAGTGTTTGGGCCAAGAAAATCCTACCTAATGGAGAAACCATTGGAGAGGTGACAAAACCCTATACTTTTCATTACAAAACCAATAAACCGGAAAATGATGGATTATTTTGTGAAAGAATTTTTGGATCTATAAAAGGTGGAATTTGCGCTTGTGGAAATTATCGAGTAATTGGAAATCAAAAGGAGGGCCCTAAATTTTGTGAACAATGCGGAGTTAAATTTGTTGATTCTCGGATACGAAGATATCAAATGGGATACATAAGCCTGGCATGTCTAGTAACTCATGTATGGTATTTGAAACATCTTCTTAGTTATATCGACAATCTTTTAGACAAACCTCTTAAAGAATTAGAGGGTCTAATATACTGCGATGTGTGATTTGATCAAAATTATTATTTTCCAGATTAGGAATGAGAAACTGTCATCCCATTCAATTGAATTGGGATGCCCTGGATCTGACATGTCTCCTGGGAAGAGTAACATGAACATCCATAATAAATATTAGTAATTAAAATACTTTTATGATATTACTTAAAATAAAAAATTTAAATAAAAATTCTTTATTTAATGAAAATGTATTCATAAACATAGCATATTATAGATTATAATAAAAATATAAATAAATATAATGCACTACTATCGTATATAACTATTATTGTATTATAATTTATAATAAAATATATAATATTACATGATATTATAATGTTCAATCATTGATGCATATATATAAACTGTTAATGTATTATATATACTATAAGATATGGTATGATATAGCATTATATAATATAGTAGAAGGAATAAGTTTTCAAATGTACAAAAAGTATAAGAACCTAGAGTATTTTTCAACCAGTATAAAATATATATATGATAATAATTTTTATATATTGTACTACCATTATATATAACTATTATTATCTCATAGATTATAATAAAAAGGTATAGTATTACATGATATTATAATGAATAAATCATTTATGCATATATATAAACTATTAATATGTTATATACTACATGATATGATATAGCATTATATAATATAGTAAGAAGGCTAACTCTCAAATGTACGAAAAGTATAGGAAATTAAAGCATATTTCAACCGGTATAATAATAAAAAATAATATATTATGTACTACTCTACTATTATAGTACGTGATATAATATTATATAATGAAATAACATATTTTGTAAGTATTGATATATATAACTATTATTATATTATAGAATATAATAAAAGATATAGCATCAATAGCTATGTGTAATTTAGTATATTAAAATATATGTTTATAATTATAACTAGCAATACATAAAATATTATTAAAAATTTAATATCCCAATAAAATATTATTTTATAAAACTAAATTTTGTATTGGGTTTTAACTTTTACAAATTGTATTTGAGTATTGAGTTTAATTTCCTTTTATTTTGGACTTGAGATTTGGGCTATAATTAGTTTATTTTTAGTTTGGATAATAATGAGTATATTATTTGAGTTTGGGCTTTGAATAAGTATTTAGAATATGAGTATTAAGTATATAAATTTAGTGAGAAAGATAAAAAGTTCTTCAATTTTCAATTATAACAATAAATAATAAAAGATATTTCTGTTAATTCATATAATATTAGAGAATAATAATTTTTACATAAATAAGCACTTTAATTATTTTATATAAAACAACTCTACTAAATAATATAATTTATGTTGTTTTTTTAAAATAAATTTGAATTGTGTTATCATCGTATAAAAGTAAAATAAATTATTATACTCGAAATTAGAATATTTATAACTTATAAATTTCAAAATTATTTGAACTCGTCAGAACCTGCCTGACTCGATTCAAGTTTGAGTTCGAAAAAAATTCAAACTCAAAAAAATCCTATCGTATAGTAAGGTCAATTCAAGGTTGCCTGAACTCACCCATTTGCTAGTTCTACATATGAGGGTTTAAACATGAAACCTAAAAAAATTTATAATCTCATTCTTGCCACGTGCCATGACATCATGTTTTCAAATGATGAACCTTTATATGAATATATATTAGTATGATTCTCACGCTTCACGTTGAGCTGATTGTTTATTTGTGTCAAATTAGATAATATAAATTTGAAAGCTAAAATATATTGTAATCCTACTTTTATTTTTTAAAAATTAAACCATCTACCTTTTTTATTTAAAAATTTAAGTCCAATTGTTATAACTATTAAAATCCTTCTATTAAATTCACTGGTGTAGTATTTTGAAATTAAAAAAAAATCACATGATGGTCATATAAAAATGAAATAACATTAAATATATTTATATAGATTTTTTTAAAAACATTCATTCGAACGTGTCATGATAATCTATTTTTTTATTAGAATAGTGCTCTAAAGAAAAATTAACGTCAACATTTTGATTGAAGTAGTTAACAAGATTAAATATTTAGACTAACTAATGACATTATAAAAGTCAAAGGATCAAATGATGCCAAAAATAAAATATATAGATTAAATCACAAGTTCCAATATAGTATAAGGGTTAAAATTGAAGTTTGATCATTGTTTTATAATTTATAATATATATTTAATTACTTTTCTAAAAATAAAAAAGTCAAGCATTAACGTAAACCTAAAAGAAATAAACAGTCACGTGTCAATTTTTAAGGCTCTTAAAGTAATAAAATTATATATAATCACATAATATTTTAATTGAAAGTTGATGATATTGACTATTTGGACTAATTAATAACATTATAAAAATATATGAAACAAATTATATTAAAAAGTAAAATATATAGATTAAATCTCGAGACAAAAATGAAATTTAACCATTTTTATAAAATGAAAAAAAGAAAAGGTGAGAGAGCCGTGCCTTATATATATAGGCAAATAGATTATAATTGAAAAAAAAAAGGTATGATTATAATTATCTATAATATTATCTGTTTTTTTTTTTTATATTTGAAATAATTTTCTTGCATTCTCTTCTTCAAAAAGTAAGTCATAAAAGAGGAGAACCTGCGTTTGAATACATATTATTTATTAATTAAAAAAATAAGGAGTAATATTAGAAAGAATTATATGCTCCTCTGTTCAAAATGTTTTGAGTAAACAAATAATATTTTGAAAATTGAAGTTTTGGTGGAAGAGAAGAAGTGCAGTATGTTGACAATTTCTTGTGGCTTGTGAATTGAGTTAAAAGAATTGTGAAGTTTTTTTATTTTTTATTTTTAATTTAGGTTAGAGAAAGAGGGTCAAAAAGAAGATGTTGGTTGGCAACCTCAACTCCAAACAAACTTGTTTGACAAGTTCACTACACCTTTACCTTTCATTCAAAATATTAAATCAGTCAATGCCATTTATGAAAAATCTCATCAAACCCATGCCTACCTATCATATTCCATCACTTTCTATATGACTGTCTCTTATAATGGGATCTTTTATTCAATTATACTACTTTTTTCTTATATACATATATTAATGTTTTTTAAATTGACTCGGTACTCTGATTAGTTCAATTGATTCAGTTAAAAATTAAAAAATAAAAAAATTAATTAGGCTAATTTTAGTATATAATATGTATATAAATAGGATGGGTGGTAGCCTTTGAAAAACACACTGGAAATTGAATGAAAATTATTTTTATTCATTTCCATTTCATGCGTCAGTAGAATACAAACTTGTAACACCCCAAACCCGGCCTAAACGTTATAGCTGAATCCAGAAGTGTCACATGAAATGGGTTGAAAAATCGTCGTCGTTAAATTAAAATACATTTCCAGTTCATCTATCCTTTACAATTACAGATATGCAAATCAGAAAACAGAATCCTACCCCCATCCTCTACACACCATCTCTGACCATCCTTACACACCATGTGGTATTTAAAACATCCACCCAACCCTACACACCACGCTATACCGATGCGGCACATATCAGATATAATGCAGCTGTGCTGCCAGATATTAGGCATAATCTGTCTTTCAGAACACTTCCTCCAATATGCATTATCCCACCCCAATCTAAGTAACAGAACATGCATAAAAAATTAACAAATAATTTATGCTTAACATGCTTTCATTACAGATAACAAATATAACATGCATATACTATCATGCTCGGTATGGACTATCAATCAAACAGATCATACAATTTAGGGTTTTGTTAGCCCTTACCGATCCTACAGTAGGCCCACAGTCGTTTGGGACGACCTGTGCAAACCTAGGGAAAATTTTAGAAATTTGGGCCCACATGCCCGTGTGGCTTGCCCATGTGGGCCCACACGCCTAAATTGGCCTAGCCTGTGTGGATCACATAGTCTGGCCCAGTTATCACATGCCCGTGTGGCGTGCTCATATAGGCCCACACATCAAATTCGGTTTAACGTGTATGGCTCACATAGCCACACTCCAACTATCATATGGTCGTGTCTTATGCACGGCCTGGCCTTCGTCAATCACACGGCTATGTTGACGCATACAGCCTACCACACGGGTGATCACACACCCGTGTGACGTCGACAGTTTGCAATTTTAGCTTTTACCGAATTTTGTTTTTCTGCGTTTCGGGTACACACTTGGTATCGTTTCGATGCGAAACCACTCTCGAGCCTTCAGAAACTTAAATATCAACAATCCAATGCTTAAAAACAGACTTAATTCACCACTAAATCATAATTACGAAACCAATACCGAGATCCAACACTTACTCTAATCCTTCGACGATTCGATTACAATTCTGAACGAGGAGAGCCCTTACTTCCCTAATTTGCTACTGTCAAAACACCAGTATCGCGTTAACAGAGCATTAGACAAAGCTAAAAAGATTAACGATAACTCCCTCCTCATCAAAACTCACTACCACTTACCAAACGGAAAGCGCACAATCGGAAATACCCCGTCAATGAACCACGATTTTGTCAAAATGAGTAACGAACAAAAAAAGATATTACTCTTAGGAAAAGAAAGAGGAAAACGACAGAAGAGAAGAGAGAATTTTGCAGAACATCGAAATTGAGAAAGACAATAGAATTTTTTTCGAAAAAGATTAAAATAAAAACTGATAACCTCCCAAATCCCTTAATTATCTCTCCACTATCTCACTACTCAGAATTCCAACTACACTGAAACACTTGTGCATAACCGAACAAAAATGAATTCCCATGCTTGCAAAAGGAATCGAACACAAGACCTCCAACACACTAACTCCCTTACCACTTGAACTAGTAGGCTCATTCTGATATGGTTTTACAAACAATTAAATATAAGCTCACTGAATAGAGATAGGGCTTTATTCCAAAAATAACAAAATTTGTTAAATGTGAGGCTTGAACCCAAGACCTCTCAGACACACCTAGAACATTTAACCACTGAAGCAAACAGATATTGGTGTCAAGATTTCACAGAAATAAAGATAGAAATTCTGGGGCGTTACAACTCCACCCCCTTAAAAGAAATTTCGACCTCGAAATTTACCTGATCAGAACAAATGAGGATACTACTAACGCATCGAGTCCTCAGGTTCCTAAGTAGCCTCCTCGATGCTATGATTCCGCCACAGCATCTTCACTAAAGGAATGGACTTCCTCCTCAAAACCTTAACATCTTGATCTAGGATCTGAACCGGCTCCTCCTCAAAGGTCAAGTCCGGCCTAACCTCCATCTCCTCAATCGAGATGACATGGGATGTGTCAGAACGGTACCGCCTCAACATCGAGACGTGAAACACATCATGAATACGGTCCAGCTCAGGGGGTAACTGCAACTGATAAGCAACTGGTCCCATACGTTTCAGAATATGGTACAGTCCAATAAACCTAGGGCTCAGCTTGCCCTTCCGATCGAACCTAAGAACTTTCTTCCACGAAGAGACCTTAAGAAACACAAAGTCCCCCATTGAATACTCAATCTCACGCTTCTTCAGGTCTGCCTACGATTTCTATCTATTAGAAACCGCTTCCAGACGATCCCGTATCAGTCGAACCTTATTCTCAACCTCAGAGACCAACTCAGGACCCAAAACTCGACGTTCGCACAACTCAGTCCAACACAAAGGAGTACGACACTTATGACCATACAAAGGCTCGTAAGTTGCCATCTGAATGCTCGACTGGAAACTATTATTGCAGGCGAACTCAGCTAGTGGCAGATAATCCTCCTAACTACCTCAGAAATCAATCACGCATCTCCAAAGCATATCCTTAAATATCTGAATCACCCTCTCAGATTGACCATCAGTCTGAGGATGGAATGCAGTACTGAAGTCCAACCTTGAACCTAGAGCCTCGTGCAATTTTTTCCAAAACCGAGAAGTGAAGCGAGGATCTCTATCATAAATGATCAAGACAGGAACCCCATACAGTCTTACTATCTCAGAAATGTATAACTTCGTTAGCTTCTGCAAAGAATAATCAGTTCGAACCGGAATGAAGTGCGCAGGCTTGGTCAATCGATCTACGATGACCAAGACAGAATCCTTCTTAGTAGGTGTCAAGGTTCAGCTCCTTCTGAGTAAGGAGGTATTTAAAACTCTTGTGATCGGTGTAAATGATATACCTCTCACCATACAGATAATGCCTCCAAATTTTCAGTGCAAAGACCATAGCAGCCAACTCGAGATAATGCGTCGGATAATTCCCTTCATGTGTCTTAAGCTAACGTGACGCATAAGCCAGGACCTTACCATCCTACATCAGTACACAACCCAATCCAACATGCGACACATCACTGTATACCACAAACTCCTTCCTAGGCTCAGGCTGCATCAGAACTGAAGCCTGAATCAGAACAAACTTGAGCTTCTCAAAGCTCTCTTATTGTGTGTAACGCCCTTAACTCGTATCTGTTGCCAGAATAGGGTTACGGAGCGTTACCAAAACTTTTCAGAACATTTTCAGATAAATCATGTCAATCACTATTAATTAACCGAGATCATTCGTAGCGTCCCTTAGATGGACCCTCGAGGTCCAATACGAGCATTAGAATCGAGTCAGGACTTAATCGAAAACTCTAAAAAAATTTCGTGACATTTCAAAAATTTTCCAAGGTGCAGGGCTCACACGCCCTTGAACATCGAAAATAATGACACTGACAACATTACGGAAATAATAGAACAACGACCATGGACATCGGCAGTGCGAACATCATCTAGGTACCAAAATATCCTTAAGATTGTTGGTAAATATTGCACCATGTTAACGAACCAATAATACGAGTTGAATAGCTTGAAACATGTTGGAAACTGTCTTTAAGTATATTTTACTTCATAGCATATCTTTCAAAATTCAACAAGCTCTTCCACTATAAAATGGGAACATGAATCAACAATAGATTGCAACAAAAAATACTCAACAAACTTAAAAGAAATAGAAGAGAAGCGAGAGGAGAATGATAGAATTTTTAGGTATATTTAAAGTGAAAGTGAGTCATGGTATATATATATATTATATATAGGAGTTTTACTAGCTAAAAATAGTAAAAGTAAAAACTGTTTAAAAAAGGGTTCAACGAATCTTAACTTGACAAAATATAGCTTCAATCAGTTAAGCTACTTTTAACTTGGCTAAATATAGTTGTTACTAGTTAAGTAGTTTCTTTTCTTGGGCTCTAAAATATTTAATAAAAATCATTCTAAAAACAAAAGAACTCGGAACCAAGGGCGAAGCTAGAAAATTTTTTTAGAGGGGCCGAAATTAAATTGTACAATTTCACCATTTTAATAATCTATATTTTTATAATATTTAAAGGATTAAATCAGTTTTTTTTATCATTTTTATGGAGTCAAAGTGTAATTTTATATTTACCAATTTAAATTTTTGAAGAGCCTAAAGAGAAAATTTTTCATTTTAAGGGGGTCAGAGCCCTTGCTAGCCCCTATTCGAAACATTGTGATATATAATACGCAGGGAAATCCACCAATTCACATAACAGTAGCCATTTAAACCCAACTCTCATTCATGTGAGTGCACCCTCTCAAGTTATTTCTTACTGGTCTAATAAAGTATATACGTAGATCTTTCTTTAGAAATGTGATATTTGATTCTTTTGATATATCTCAAATTTTCCAACAGGTCCTTCCCCAATAATGGTCCAATATTCTTATTCATCACATATCCAAATAATTATAATTAAAATCAAATTGATATGAAGTTCAATCAGATTGAAATTAAAATATATTTGAATCTAAATCAAAATAAAACCACAAATAATTAAATTTAAATCAAGATAAATCTTAAAAAAATATTCCTTAAAATTTTCCAAAAAAGAAGTAGAGATAAAAGTTTTAAAACTTTAGGCCTTGTTTGGTTCACATGAATGGCTTAGCCATTCCTCCCTTATTCAATACAATAAAACTATTCAGGGGTTTTGTTGACTATAAAACCTATTCCGTTGAATAGCCATTACAGCCTGATTCCTCAAAAGCACTGAATAGCAATTCAATGCCATTTCTAATGAATGGCTATTCAACGCTTCCAGTAATATACAAAATTATTTTTCTTTCCTTTTCTACCCATCTCATATCCTCTTCAAACTCCCAACTCCCATCTGAGATTTTTTCAACAAATCTTTAAGATTATCTTGTGAGTATGAAATTTCTCTATTTTATTTAAACTTTCTCTTCTTACATTCTCTTTACCCTCACCATTCTCCCAATATATGTAACACCCCTAACCCGTAACCGTCGCCGAAATAGGGTTAAGAGGCATTACCAAACAATCGGAATATTTCATATCCATTTCACAACACAAAGTCATTTATCATTCAATCATAATCAAATATAATCATATAGTCCTCTATTGAGGTCTACGAGACCATAAAAACATGTTAAAAAGAGGTCAGGACTAGACCGAACACATACAAAAATTTCTGAAAAATTTAACATTTTTCTAAGCTGTAGAGGTTACACGCCCGTGTGGGTAGGCCGTGTGCCTTATACAGCCTCGGACACGCCCGTGCGTCCAAGACGTGGCAAAACAGGGCATACCTACTGACTTGTCCACATGGCCTGAGATACACCCGTGTGCCTCACCCGTGGTCGACACTGACTTGCACCACATGGCCAGTCACATGCCCGTGTGTCTAGCCTGTGGTCGAGTATGACTTATTTCACTTGGCAAACTTAAACAACACGGTCGAGCCACACGCTCGTGTGGGCAGTTATAGGCCATTTTCAAGGCCAAACTTGCCTCCCACACATTGAATCACCTACAAGCCTCAGATCAATACCAATTCATATCTCAAAATGCAACCAGACATGCCAATACAAGCATCAATCCATCATTAATCAATCCATCTATAGCCATGCTCAAACTCATCTCAAATAAGTTCAACTATAATACAAATTTCTCATCCTAAATCATGTTAGCAATACATCATTTAATCAAGCTGCAAATTCACACATAAAACACCATTTCCTTCAACTAATTCAAGTATGAAAAATATCATTTCCAACCTCACTATTTCATACCACTTTCATCATTTTCATTGTTTCTCATATGAACCATCCACATTCAACTTTCTAGCCACATCACATGGCAAAATCCAACATTACAAAACATAACATGACTTCTAGCCTATACATGCCATATACCAAATATGTACATATTTCAAAACAGCCGAAATAGATTGCCGATAGTGTGAAGAGCCGCTAACGATGCCCAAAATCGAGCTAGCTTTATTGACACTGTAAAACAGAGAAACATATCACACAGTAAGCTTAAGAGCTTAGTAATTCGTAACATAATACATTCAATTTATTAGCTCAAATACAATGCACAAAATGAATCCATTACATAGATCAACTCTCAAATGTTCACACCACATCATTCATAGCTAGTAATCTCACTCAAATACAAAGGTTCAATACATACCTTAGCCAGCATATAGTTACTCACCATCCATGCTAATTTATGCTCCATATTGTATTTTGATCAACCTTCGTTATTCATTAGATTTAATCGCACACTTAGTGCCAAACTTGTAGCCGAAGCTTAATTATCATCGCACACCTAGTGCCTATGTTTTAAACCGAACTTATCTCAGTATTGCACACACAGTGCCAATCAATGAAGCTGAAGCTCCCATAATTCACACACACAGTGCTATTTATCTCTGTCTCGATTTTAAACGCGCACACTTAGTGCCTCATTCTCAATATCATGTATAACATTGCTATTTCAATAACTATGCATTAATTCACTACTCATCACATAGATATAAATTCAAAAACTTGTATTATATCCGAACTTACCTCGGACATCAAAATATCGAAACTAGCAGATCAATCGAGTACTTTATCTTTGCCTCGATCTCGATCCGAATCTCTCCTTTCTTGGTCTAAAAACATTCAAATTTAACTCATTCAATCATCAATTCATTCAATTTATTCCAAACACATATATTTAGGGCACTTTACAAAATAGCCATCACATTTTCACATTTTGACACTTTAGTCCCTATTTCATAAAATCACAAAATACACATAATTCCATATCACCCATGCTTAACTGAATGCTCACTATGATCATACCAATCCATAAATTTTGTTTATTTTACAATTTAGTCCCTCAAAATATTATTTTCTTAATTTAGTCCAAATTACTCAAAATCACTAAAAATCCAAAGGCAAACTATGTTAATCTAACACATATCTTTCATAGTTCATCACCAAACTTCACAAAGCTCATGAATTCATCCATGGCACATTTCAAATTCATCGTCAATTCACAAAATTTAAGCATGGGTTTTGTAAAGCACAAAGCAACGATTACAAAAACGTAGAAATTATCAAAAATCGATCAAAAACTAACCTTGAATCAAGCTTGATAGGTGCTGAAAATGCAAAAGCTTTAAACCCAATTCTTTCTTCAATATTCGGTGGAAGATGAATAAATAAATGGCTTTCATTTCTTTTGTTTTTATTTTTATTAACTTAAAATTCCAATTTACAAAATTAACCTTTGTAAAAACATTATAACATCACATATTTTAAGTCATTACCGTCCACTAGCCTTAATAGTGGACTAATTTTATTTTAAGGACTTTACAATTAATAAATCATAGCAATTAAGCATTTTAACAATCAGCACACAGTTTTTTGCATTTTATGCGATTAAGTCCTTTTTGCTAATTAAGCACACAATCGATAAAATTTTTACACCAAATTTTCACACATGCTCAATCACATATTATAAACACAAAAAATAATATTAAAATATTTTTTTGACCTCAGACTTATGGTCCCGAAACCACTGTTCCGACTAGGGTTAAAATCGGGCTATTACAATATACCTGTGTAGAACGTTTGGAGTGAGCAAGAAGAGGGGTTTGAAAGAACAACAGCAGCAACCATGGCAAAGAATATCAGCGTAACAAAGAAAGCCTTGATTCCAGGTTTAATCAAACCCTCAAGAATGTCCAAGGGTACCTCTTTCTAATCGTTCCAATTTCCCATTACTTTTCTTCCTCTATTTTCTTTCTGGTTTCTCAATGTTGATTTTGGATTTTTCTTTTTCATTGGATTTAGAGAAATACCTTCTGATCTTTCTAATTTTAGTTTTGATTCTGAATTCCTATGGAAGAATTTTTCCTCTTTTAGGGGGAAAATTTTGATTTCGCAAAAAGTTTTCAATTAGGTTTATTGGGTTTAATTTTTTGTTGTTTGCACTTAGATTGAAAGTGCCTTTTGGGAATTAAAGCCAGATCTCACAAGTTCTACTTAATGGCATAACCTGGTTTCTTTTTCTTTTGGAAGATGATCCTTTCATCTTTGTACTTAGATCATAATATTTATCTCTCTTTCCCTAAAAGTCTGACGTTTTGGCTTATGTTCTAATTTGATCATGGCATTGTTGTTGGGGAATCATAGGCAACCATTATTACAATGCTGACTTCGCCTTGTCTATTTTCTACGCCATACGTTCCAGTTTCGACACAGGTTTTCTTTTTTCTTCCCCTTTACTGGTTGACTTTAAAACATAAAAAAAATAAGTCTCTGTATTGTAGTTATTCGATGTTTTTTTGGTAATAGGTGTGAGTGAGAATAGGCCATTGGTTGATAGATGAAAATGGTCAAGACCCGATGTTGGGATTTACACTACATTAGTTCTAGGCTTGGCTACATTGTTAAGGATCTCTGACGCTCTTAAAATGATCGATGATATTTGTTGAGTTGGAGTTTCTCCTGGTGAGAAGGTGTGGACCAAGTTCTTTCTTTGAACTTCTTTAGTTATAGTAAAAAAAAAAAAAAGGTTTCTTTGGATCAATTTGAATGAATTTTTTTTGGGACCTTTTTGTTTCTCTTTTGAAAGGTTCATTTTGGGAAAGTTGTAAGGTGTCCCATTTGTTCCATTGCTGTTGGTGTTGCACAACCATAACTTGGAATTCATGTAAATAACATTGTAGCTTTTTGAAAGGTTCCTTAAGTTATGGAGGCTTGAGCTGAAATATGTGTATCTTTTCCTCAAGATTTTTGCTTTCTATATTTATACGTTTCTGCAGATTGTATGTTGTGCCAAATGTCGCTATAAGTATGAGCTTGTTTCTGGCAACATAATTAGTGTTGACTCAGAAGAAATTAGGTTGGTTCTTTCTGTATATTTTACTTTCTGGGATGTTTGACTTTTCTCTAGGAGCTAATTCTAACCTGCCATGGCATTTAACTGATAGCTTAGTTTATGTTCATATCTCGGTCATCAAAGTTTAGTGATGACTCTAATAAAAGAAAAAAAGTGATCAAGTGTTTTTACTGAATAGTTGTGGCCTATGTGATTCAGACCCTTCATTTTTCTTTAAAGTACTCATGGCTTATGCCATTATGAATGCACTATGTTTATGAGTTGAATTAACTGACTATAAAGCAACAAATTTTATTTGCTCCATTTTGGTTTTAATGTTGATAACACACTATATTCGTGTATGGTGTTGATGCCAAGATATTCACTTTTGCTAAGGAACTCCTCCTGCCGAACGCAGCATGAAGATTTTCAGCATGGAAAAGGGGGCTAAAATATCTGCAAATACTGAAACAAAGAGTTCCTACTGCTGATTCTATTCTGGTATATATTCACTACCTTGTTTAGACATTCGGTTTTTCTGATTTGACAATATGCTCTTTTGGATTTTGGTTTTTGTATCATTCAGTGTGCTATTTGTTCATATTATTTATTTCATCAGTGATGACAAACTTCTTTTCCTTTTCCCCTTCAAAATCCTCTCCGAACATTCTTTAATTAGTTCCACCTACATCCACATTACAGGTACAAACCCCTTCTAGTGTGACACGTACACACAGGTTTGCTACCGAAACAGTTGAGCTTCCTGCACAAGAAGGTGGAAGGGTAGCCATTGCTTGTGCTGCTCCTTCAAATGTTTATAGAGAGGTCGGTCCCTTCAAGTTTAATCCTGAGGCACTTAATTTTTACCCTGGGGAACCGATGTGCTTGACAAACCACAAAGATGGCAGGGAATCGCAATTACTAAGAGCCCCTGCAAAAGATGGAAACACTTCTATACTTAAGCCTTTGTTTGGTGTTTTGCTTAAAAACTCGTTTTGAGTAGTCCTTTTTGTTGGGTTCAGATAGAAGCATCTATTTTGCTTGATAATAGGATCATTATTTTATGGTTTTGATTTTTCTCTGTCATTGATAGTCAAAGTTTCACTCAACCATAAAAGTATCATATTATCTTTGGTTTTTTGATCATTTTGAAATCATGGAACACCATTGATGTAAAATAAGTCACATTGGAATGGTATCCCAAATCATAGAGCAACAGCGCTTACTCTTATATTCTTTGGTACATTGTTCATCAGTAGAATGAACATTCACATATTACCCTACAATGGTGTAATCAAATCCATTCAATTGAATGTCAATGATGCTAAAATCTTTGTAATTCAGTGGAAGTTGATAACAAAGATTAATTTCTTTTCAACTATGTGTTTGCTCTTCTTAGATTTTTTTTGACCTATAATAGTCATTGATCCCAAGGGTGTTTGTATCATTTAGTATAATGTTGTTGTTGTTTTTTTTTTTTTTGTGGTGATAAGAAAACATAACATAGGAATCACATAGTCCTAAACCAAAACCCTTCTTGGAGGTTGTTCAAACAATTGTAAAGTGTCCTCATTGCTACGAGCTATTTTCGCAAGATAATTCGCAACTGGATATAAAATATTATGTTTGGATAATCCTCAAGATAATTCGCAAGTTAATGTATGAACATTATATTTGGATGTAAAATATAATTCTCAAGCTATTTATTACTTCTAATCTTTAACTTTTTAGCTTAGAAGATAATTAAATTATTTGTTTTGCTAATGATATTTTAGCACATTAAATATGCATTGCAGTTTAAAAATAATAAAGTAAGTTATATATTATTTTTCTAATATTATATATTATGATTTTTATTAATTCATATTTTAAAAATAATTATATTAAGAATGTTATTAAATTATATTATTTTATTAAATTGTATTTAATAATAATTATGTTAAAATATTATTAAATTATATTTAGTAATAATCTTATTAAAATTTAATAATAATAATAATAATTATCTACCTAACAATTCTACTAAGGGTAATTTGGTCATTTAAGTCTTTTTCTTATGTTATTACAATATTCATTCCATTCAACTAAACACAATAATACTATTACAGCTCTATTCTATTCTATTAAACCAAACAATTGAATTACTGATTCCAGCTCTATTCTATTATAACTATATTTTATTACAGGCCTATTCCATTCACCCCAATCAAATGTGCCGTTAATGTTGCCTTTTTGAAAGAAGACGGGCAAAAAATGAGAAGAGACATATGAAAGTTTTAAAATCTTTCTGAAGGAAGACCAGCAAAAATGAGGGGGAAGAGTGAAGGAAGGGTACTTTTTGAGGGTGGACTAAAAGATTAAGATTGGCAGTGAAGGGAAAGGATAAGGTTGAATATCAACAACTGGAACTGGTGGTGGTGTTAAAAAAGAAAAAAGCCCGTACGATTAGGAAGCACAAATACAAAAACCAAAAAAGGGGAATGAAATCCAGCAAACGTCAACATAATAAGACGCTGACTTTGTTGTTAGCCAGCAGTGTGACTCGCATTTATGAGTGACACGCTACATTCACTCCTTCATTCTTTCTCGTCGGTGCTGCCGCACGCAACTTCTAAGCTACT
This sequence comes from Gossypium bickii, assembly GCA_025503065.1. NCBI lineage: Eukaryota > Viridiplantae > Streptophyta > Magnoliopsida > Malvales > Malvaceae > Gossypium > Gossypium bickii. The sequence goes on from CP106712.1 coordinate 24,952,251, forward strand.
AAACCGCGTTCTTACATGAATATTATATAGTAACTTTTTTTCTGTACCTTTCTCTTTTTCTCTCTCTTTTTCCCAAGTTTTTTATATATTAATAATTTATATTATAACATGTTTTTTCGTTTTTATATCCTAAATTATATATATATTTAATTTCATATTTGTATAATGAAACTAAATATTCACAGCACAGCTAATTAAAATAATGATTAAATTAGTCAGATCATTAAATTTTTTGTTTGATTAATATAATTAATTAATTTAATTTAATTAAATAAATTATTAAAAATATTAAAAAATAAATGAAATTAATTCAATCATAGTCTATACCAATTTACAAATCAATTAATCTAATCTTTCTTATCGAATCGATAACTAAATTAATTTTTAATCCAACTAACCATACGATGCCATTCAAACATAATTCGCTACAATTACAATTCTTTTCATCTCAATCCCTGTGGGCTTTAGCTGGTTAGATTCCATTGCTCATTCACTTTATTTTATGTAGTTTGTTTGTTTTTCTTTTTTTGAGATTTCCTAATTTTAAAATATCATTTAAAATATTTTTAAACTATCATTTTCACGATTTTATGGTAAATAAATATAGATAATAAGAAATTAGTTTTAGTTTAAATTTTCTTTAAATAAATTCGTTAATTAATAAACATTATCTAATTTATAAATAATAAAAAAAGAACTTGTTAGGAAGTGTAATTAAGAGGTAGTTGGTCGATTAGTATTATATTTCAAATAGAGACGTCATTATAGAATCGGCTCTATCGCGTGCCCTCCAGCTATTAGTGCTGTTACCATTAGCCTATTACCGACTATTTCCCATTCGTATTTGGTGGTTGCCCTATCCCCTATCTATGAAATTTAGCCACGTCACCAGTTAATAAAATATTATACTTGTTTAACTAATTTCACAAATTTTTTTATACTAAAAATTATATCACAAGTACAAATTACATATTTAAAATACATCTGCTTGTTTAAAATATATTAAAATCAAATTTTAACTGAGTAGTAATTTAAAGTTTTAGTTATTTAATTGGTGCGGATTTAAATCTCATCATTTTTAACTGATTTTTGTTAAAATGAAATGACTAAAATACTCTTGAATAATATAAATTTTTTAATTACAAAATGACATTTTTGCAATTTTCCAACCGAGTTGGTGACCCGGTTGAGAGTGATACCAACTCAATTAAGGGCTTAATAAATAGTATATATATATATATACACACGATGTAGATAATAAATTGTGTATATTAAAACAAAATTGTATAAAATACATTAAAATAAATTTTTGGTTGACCGGTAAATTTAAGGTTTTGATAATTCAATTGGCGCAAGTTTAAATCCCACCATACGCATATTTTAATTAATTTTTTTAATGAAAAGACTAAAATATACTCAAATAATATAACTTTTTAAATTATAGAAGGGTATTCCTGTAATTTTTTGATCGAGTTAGTGGCCCAGTTGGGGTGACACCAACTCAGTCAATGGCTTAATAAATAGTACTAGAAATCATATCACACGTGTATATGTGTAGAAAACAAATATTTAGAATACAAATATGTTTAAAACTAACATTCAATAACAATAAAACATATAGTTTAAAATTAATTAATTATAATAACACATGAAATATGTATGATATTAAAATAAAAAATTAGATTCAATTGTGCGTAAAACGAAATTTAAACAGAGAAATACATCATATAAATAATACTAAATGTACTATAATTATTTAATATATACAATTGAGGGAGATAATAAATTATACATATTTTAAAAAATGTATAAAAAATATCATAAAGCTTTGTTTGAGTGATAAAATTAAATTTTTTAATCTAATTAGTGTGGGTTCAAATCCCACCGTAACGTATTTTTTTAAATAAAAAGACTAAAATATCCTCAAATAATATGACTCATTTTAATTACAAAAGGATATTTTCATAATTTTCTAACTGAATTGATACCTAATTAACTTATGATACCAGCTCCATTAAAGATTTTATAAATATATTTCTTTTCATATATTTTTCTTCGGTGCGACATAAATTTAATATATAAAAATATTATAAGTTATAATTAGATAATTTTTTATAATAAATAATAACTATTAATAGTACACACAATAAAATTACATAAAATTTTTAAGTTAGAAAAAATATATTATCAAAAGGTAACATAAAGTAAATATAATGATTTATTTGGTCGTCCAACTTTATAAAAAAAAAAGTCATTTAGCGCTCCATTTAATTTTCATCTATTTTAGTATTTGAACTTGCATTGTTTATCAAATCATTCCAAAATAGATGGAAAAGTTGACGTCAATTAACTTTGTTGACGTACCATCCATGTGCCATTCAACATGTATGTTGCCACGTCAGCAATTAATTAATTTTTAAAAAATTAAAGTTTCTTAAAAATATTTTTTATAATTTTATAATTTTTAAATAATTTTAATGTTTTTAATTTTTATTTTGATTTTTTAAATTTTAAAAAATTAATTAATTGTTAATGTGGCATCCATGTGGCAATTCATTTGTTTGCCACGTTAACAAAAGAAGTGATTTAACAAACAACACAAATTTAAGGGTAAAAGAAACAAAAATTTAAGTGAATGACTAAAATGACTTTTTGTTAAGTTAGAGAGTCAAATAAGTTATTATATCTATAAAGTATGTACCAAAAAAGTCATATAAAGTATTATTAGGCTCAGGGCGGCAACTATAGCAAAACTTTTAAAATGATAACCATGAGAGTTAAAATGATCTTAGCCATTAAATTAAAATAAATTATTCTGGGCCTTAGGTTTTATATGTATCTTATCTTATTAAAATAAAACCAACAACACCCAATCTTTCTTTTATATTTTTTCTTTTCACCGAGTAATTGAACTCTTGGAGTGAAATTTTTTGGATACTTTATTTTTAAAAAAATAAATGAAATTAGAAACCCTAAAACCTTAATTACATGGTGAAAAGAAAACTTGGGTGTTATTAGTTTTATTTTAACAAAATAAGAAAAACACAAAATCTAAAATCTAAAACTATTTATTTTGATCTAATCGCTAAAATCATTTAAATTCTATTTTAAAAAACTTACTATAATTATCACCTACTTTACTATTATAAATTATTTATAGTAGATATTAGACAGGTTAGATATAATAAATATTATCATTACACAATTCTTTTATAAAGTCATGTTGGTACAAAACAGATTAGTTGTATAATCATGTTGCAAACAATGTCAGTTTCATTATTATTTTTCCGATACATATATTTTTTTATGCATTACCCATTTACATAATTTATTAATCTCTAACGTTTCATGTAATACTTATTTTATTATTTATGTATATTATCAAATTACATAAAAAATTAGAATTTTTGTATTATTTATATAATACTCATTTTATCATGAAATTATGTTAGTGTTTGTCAGTGGCGAAGACAGGAGCTGCCAGGGCCGGCTTTCCCTCTAAAATAAATATTTTTTTCATTTAAGTTTTTTTTTATAATTTATAAATTTTAAATTAATAATTGTAAATTTACACTTCTTCAAAAATGATAAAATTTTAATTTAATCCTTTAAAAGATATAAATATATAAACTATTAAAATGATAAAATTATATTTTTATTATCATCAAAATATACAATTTAATTTCACTCCTAAAAAAGAAAATTCTGATTTCACCCAGGTGCTAGTTTTAATATCTAACTTTAACGCTTTCTACAACTTGAAGAAAAAGCTAACAGCCTGGTAAAACTTAACATATTTTAACTGACATAGTTTCCAATATAATATATAATTTGATCTCTGAACTTATTCATTTGTATTTAGTTGGGCCCTAAGTTTTTTTTCGACCTAGTTGGTCTCTGAACTTATATTTCGTCAATTAGGTTGGTGCCTCAACACAAACACAGTTAATTTGTGTTGATAAAGTATTACTAATCAATCTGGTGGTGCAACATGGTAACCTCCCAAAACTTCATGTGGCAAGCATAAAATTAAAAGATTAAAAATATATATTAAATTTTATATTTATGTTTTTCATGTGGTGTTTTGAGAGGTTGTCATGTGGCATTATCAAATTGGCCAGTAATATTACATCAGCACAATTTAACAATATTAGTGCAAATATACCAACCTAGTTGACGGAATACAAATTTAGGGATCAACTAGGTCCAAAAAAATTAAAGACTAACTAAGTACAGATGAACAGATTCAAAGTTCAAATTATATACTATCCCTACTTAGACCTTATTTTGGTGAATCATAAAGATTATTAACAACTTTTTTATTATATTTAAGACCCTAAGAACTTTAAATCTCAAGTTCAACTATCATTTTATATAAGATATTCATGGATTCTCAATTCACATTTATTATTGATTATGCCTCACCATATTTGGATATGGTATAGATTTTATTATGATCCATATTTGAATATATTTTGGTTTTTAGTCTAATTGTGTTTTATAATGATAAATTTGGTTATAGTTACTTAAATGTATTCTTTGCAATTATGATGTGACTATACTTGTAACTTCAAAAAAAAAAAATAAAAAATTATAGGTTTAACATATGATTATAATATAATGTAATATAATTTATAATTTAATTAAAAAATTAAAATATTTTTATAATTAATTATAATTTTAATATTTTTAATTAGAAAAAAATGAGTATATAGACCATGGATAAAAAGTTAAATAGAATAATAAGGAATTAATAAAGAATAAATTTATCCTTTCATTTTACAAATAAACTTTGGGGGTTAGCGTATATTTCATCAAACTAAGTGGATATTTTTCAAACCTGAGAAGGGTAAATAATATTTTTTATCCAGCCTTAAAATGTTTGGTTATTTTTACATACATATTATAGTATTTAAAATTAATTAAGAGAAATAACATCCCGAATTTAAGATCTGTTTTCATATCCAGTCATCTATTATAAAACTTATGTGCTATTTTTTATCTACAAATAAACATCTTCACGTTTTATTTTTCTTCTTATTTCATTATAATAATTTGTCTTATTTATTTAAATATTTTTATTTAAATATTAATGTTTTATTTACATTAACTAAACATATAAATAAATATTACCAATTGTATCCAAATAAAAAACAAATATTATTGCCACCAATAAATTAAATATGATTAATTACATAAAATTAATTTCAATAATTAATTACATATAGCAAAATTATATTTTATATAAATTTAATTTAATGTCCTTAACAATTATGTTGCTTCTCAATACTAATGCCGTTTGAATTGGTCAGTCTTTAAACTAGATTGGACTAGTAGGTCGAACCAATTAGATTGAGAACCAGTTGAATTAAAATTGTTTACTCCTTTTAACTGGATTGGTTGGAACGATGATGAACTAGTAGCTTAATTGGTTTGACCATCGACTTCGGTTTGAAAAATATTACATAATACTTATTCTAACTAGCATTGTTGTGTACCCAAATACACACCCCAATATTGATTTTAATCTCATTACTATAATAATTAATATCACGATCACCGTTATTTTTAATTTGACCAAGAATAATCTTTCTCCCAAAGAAATCCTCTAAAATGTTCCAATCTCATTCTAATTGGGCAATAATTGTTTTATTGCTCCAATTTATATGTTATAAGTTAATTACTGAGTTTATAGTTACTGAAAAAGTACTTATACTTGTACTTTGAAAGTACTTAAACTTTAAAAAAGAATAATTAAGAGAGAAAACAGTGGGAATGGGAGTGGAGGGGAGAATGAGGTGTGACCGATGTCCGCGGATCGCCTTGAGATGGATCACCCTCCATCCCTTCTCACCATTTTAATAAAGTATTTCTTTCAACCCATACTTTTATACTACAAATATATAAATATGTATTTAGAGTGATATGAGGTGAGATTAAAATATACTTTAAATTTCTATACTCGTCATATATTTAAAACTTTTTTTTATTTTTTCAAATGATTATTTTTATTAAGACTTTGGTTATGAGACTGAAATTTTAAACCCAACATTTTTCCATATCTAACTTAACTCCAAATAAAAATGACGTGGTTGAGTAGAGAGACGACACGTGAGTATTGACATCTCGTACGGTTCAAAGTACCCAATCCCATATCTCACTGGTCTTTTTGTTTGCATGGAGATCCCAAATGACAGTTGTATTTTGTCTGTCTCATTTTCTATCTTCATAATTCAATTTTCTAGACAACTATATAATTTAATATTAGCACATTCTTTTATTTAATAATGATGATAAAAACAATAAAATCATTTTGGTCCTCTCAGGCATTACAGATCCAAAATTGACTTCAAAATTTTAATTTTTTAGTTTACTATCGGTATAAATCGTTATAAAATAAAATTACAGCAAACAAAGCACATTTTTTTAAAAAGAAAACGGTACTTTTTGCTATTTTCCGACAAATAATTTTAATAGTCCATCTTTTTGGTTTGAAGGTGTTGGAGTTTCCGGCTACGCGAATATATAAAATTAATAATCTCTGTTTCACATTTTTAAGCCTTCAAACAAAAATGTCAACTACTTTTGAAGTGTAAAGGTTCAAAGACAATTTGTTCATACAAATCACTGTTTATTTTTTTAAAAAAATTTTTGCGACTTCTCCTTTTACAGCAATATTAATTTTTTTTTATGTTGCCGAAAGGTTCTAAATTGTATGCATAAAACGATAAAGGGATGACAAATCATGCTAATATTCTAACCTTTTTAAATCACCATTTCTTTTATTTACCTTTCAAACTTCATAAACACACATTTACATTACCACATATTCAATCATGATAAATTTTAAGTAATTTAAAAGTGTTTTACTTTTTTCATAAAATAGAATTTTAAAGTCTCACACTCATTTAAATTATCACATAAGCATGACTTGTAGATTAATCCCACGACCTTTAAGATATGATGAATAACCTTGATCAATAGACCAAATGCCGGTGTTTAAGGGTTTTACTTTTTCAATTTCAAATAATTCTCTTTAAGAAAACAATTCTATTTGTAGTAAAATTATTGTAACAATTTAAGAGAATAATAATCAATTATTGATTGATTAAAAAAATATTATTTGAGTTGATTTTATAATATTTTTAAAATTTTTATTGAGTTTATGTCACCCTTCGACCAGGTCCTAATTTAGTGGAGAATTTACCGAAAGCCCTCTTTTTTATAAAGCATAAAATATTATTTTGAGGACAAATTTGTTTTTCATATAAAATCTAGAAAACTATTTGCAACACGATGTGATTTGAACTCAAAACATGATAATTTTTAATAACTCAAATCTATTATTTTAACCAAAACCATATTTAGTTATATTATATAATCAACACTTTCTATATACCAAAATTTTGGATGTTATTGTTATACGCTATAAAAACATTTGAAACATCCATAATAGCATTTGAGATATAGATAATATTTCAAATTTTTTAAAATTTAAAACTAAAATAAAATTAATTTTATTTTAAAAAGAATATGATTAATATATAACATAACATTTAGAATTAATATGGAGGTATATGAGTTAGATTGCAAAGCAAAGAAAAAAAACCAAAATGAATTTATGGTTAATGCATATAAAAGGTAGGATGGGGTGTGAAGTGGGAAAAAAAAATAAATATAAAAAAGGAATGGCAGCAGATATTGTAGTTTTAGTGGGGAGTATAAAGCATAAATTGTGTTAATAATTTCAAAATACATGCACAATCCTCAACACATTATTCTACTATTTAGGTTTCATGGACAGATAGATAGTATTTGTATTTATTCATATTTATAAAAGGGCCACCAACTCATATGGTTGAATGCTTCTTCTTGCATGAGACTGGGATAAATAAATAAATTTGTGGGATTTGAATTGCAAGTCAAGGTGTGGGTCATTGGGGAAGTTTCCTTCACTTTCAATACCACTAAACTTGTGATGTAAACAACAAAAGAATACCACTTCTTTATCATTTTTACATCACTCTGCCCAACCTCTTGGTTCATGATGCAAATGTCGGTTAATCTATATCGCATGCTTACCAGCTCCCATTAAACTCCTAAATAAATGTGCCATGTCACGAATTCAAATATAAAAAGAAATTTTAGAAGAAAGTTAACCAATTTAATTTTTATTATTAACAAAGTTGATATTTTTCATTATTTAAATAATAAATATTTGATGTTGAACTCCATCTGGCTAAAGTCTTTTTGTGCGAAAAAGTCAAAAAGTGAAAAACCGAAAGCTTGGGGATGAAGGTACGAGTTTTTTACAAGTTGAACGATATGAGGAGAAATTAAAGAAAGAATTGCCAAGTCAAAATCAAATCTCTTGTTATTTTCTACAACTGCTTTTTGGTTTAGAATATTCAACGTCTTTGTCCGAGAATGACCCCTTTATTTTTATAACAACAATTTCCAAGAATACTTTTTTTTATTTTGGACTTCTACTTTTATAACAAGCAAATTAAAAGTCCATCCCACAATTTCACTGTACTTTCTATGCAACTCTGCTTCACTTACAATTACTATCTTTTTGCTTTAAATAACCAAGTTTTTCTTTTTAGCTATTAAAAATTACAAATACAGCTAAAATATAAAAATTAATATGTTTCCCACTATCTAATTCACAAAAATACAATCATTATAACTACTTATAATCCTTCTTCAGCTCTTCTTCTTTTTTTTTTTTTTAATATTGCAAGCAAAAAGTGAAATGAGACCCACCTCCAGGTACAGGGTGTTGAAGAAAAAATAGTCCAAACTCCAAACCACGTGGTTGGAATAAAAATATAATACAACGCTGTTTTGATTTTGAGTAAATTTCAATTTAAACTTGCTCTCTGTCTTCGTAAAATTATTGAATATAAGCCATCGTAGGTGGAGGTTAGCAATGGTACCACCTTCATTCTAGCATAAAAAACAGAGTGTTTTTGTTTTCACAGAGAGAGAGAGGAAAAAAAAAAAAAAAAAAAAACTCAAACTCAAACTCAAACTAAAGTCGAAATCCCAGGATAGCAACCCCTTTTCTTGCCTGTTTAGCCATTCAAGGTAATGTTTCCCTCTAACCTCCACTGCTTTATGTTGCTTTTGCTATATTCGTTTTGTTTTGGATTTTGATGAAATGGGTATTATTAGTTTGTTCTTCCTTTGATCATGATCCTATCGTCTTAAGTGGGGATTCCAAGAATATTGCTTTTTTGGCAGATCCAGAATCTAGTATTGGAGGATTTTGATAAGGGATTCTATATTTGGTAGAGAATGTGAAAAGTGAAATGCTTTTGATTCTATTTCTAATAAGGTAGAAGAGTTTTTGGAGTTAAAAAAATCTGTTTGTTTTGACCATCTTATCTTGTTATGCTTTATTTGGTAACATTGATAAATTGATATATTTAGCACTGGGAAAGGCTTAACCAATTCATTTTTGATTCACAGAAATCCTTGTTGTCGGATGGGTGCTGCTTTGTCCTACCCATTTGCTAAATGCAGTGATTTGGAGAATGCTTTAGAATCTGTCACTGTGAAATCCATAAGTTTTGGAGATGATGGAGTGAAAACACCTGTTAGATCTATCAGTTTCAAAACTTCAGATTCTGAGCCCACCATTTTAAAATCAGTAGGTTCTGGAAAGATGATATTGGAGGGATCTATAAGCTTTAAAGGGAGCGATTTCGAGAGGATGCTTTCACTCAAGTCGTCTTCTTCATCGGATAAACTCGAGGATTTGCACATTAAAGATGTCAGTTCAAAGAGAGAAGCAATGGATATTCAATCCACATCACCGGTATTAGATCCCAGCCATCCACAACATGAGGCGGCAATAAGATTGCAGAAGGTGTACAAGAGCTTTAGAACACGAAGAAAACTAGCTGATTGTGCAGTACTCGTTGAGCAGAGTTGGTCTGTATTATATTTGTATGTTCTATATTACCTTGCAACACAAAACTTTCATTTGTTTATTTATTTTTCTAATGATACCATTTGTTGTATTGTAGGTGGAAGCTCTTAGATTTTGCTGAACTCAAAAGGAGTTCTATATCATTCTTCGATATAGATAAACATGAGACTGCAATTTCACGTTGGTCAAGGGCAAGAACTCGAGCTGCCAAGGTTGGAAAAGGTTTATCAAAGAACGATAAAGCTCAAAAGCTTGCTTTGCAACACTGGCTTGAAGCAGTAAGTTGATTGCAATAAAAACGAGTTTAGTTTACGGTTCATCTTATTTGTTGCTGATTATAGTTTCATGTATTGTGCAGATAGATCCAAGGCATCGCTATGGACACAATCTACACTTTTATTATAATCAATGGCTCCATTCTCAGAGTCTAGAACCCTTCTTTTATTGGTAATTTTCTTTAACTGAGCATTTTGGTTTGTTAGAGTAAGAGATTCTGATCCCAGGTTCAAGAGTTTAAAGCTGAAAATTGATGGACTTGTTTTGGAAATGCAGGCTAGATATTGGAGAAGGGAAAGAAGTAAATATCGAAAAATGTCCTAGATCAAAGCTTCAACAGCAGTGCATCAAATATCTTGGTCCGGTGGGTATTTATTTGTTTATTTTCATCCTACTTTATCTGAATTTATATTCAAACTGTTACTGAAACAATTATCCACTATACAGATGGAAAGAATGCCATACGAAGTTGTTGTGGTCGATGGAAAATTCATGTACAAGCAAACAGGGAAGCTTCTCCACACGACTGAAGAAACTGATGATACCAAGTGGATTTTTGTCCTTAGCACATCCAAAGTCTTATATGTTGGCGTGAAGAAGAAGGGTACATTTCAACATTCTAGCTTCTTGGCTGGAGGTGCCACTATTGCTGCTGGAAGATTAATTGTTGAGAATGGTGTCCTTAAGGTAGAGCCTCGCATATTATCTTTAAGATCCTTTTGTTTTTCATTGATTGATAGTCTTTATGTTCCAAAACAGTCTCTTAACCATTATTGCTATACCTCTGTTTAACAGGCAGTTTGGCCTCACAGTGGTCACTACCGTCCTACAGAAGAAAATTTTAACGACTTCATTTCATTTCTAAGGGAGAACAACGTCGATCTTACAGATGTGAAGGTAAAAATAAAATGAAGAACAAAAAATGTGCTCTACACTTTTAAGCATGTGTATATTTTCGTTTTGCAATTGAAATTAATATTTTTACAATGCTTGTTTTGTTACATTCAGATGACTCCGGTGGATGAGGAAGCAAGCTTGGCTGGCAAACGAAGAAGCATTAACCATCTTAGATGCAATTCATCTGAAGAGGACTTTAGCTTAGAGGTGGAAGAGATGAATGTAAAAAATTCAATCGAGGAGGTAATTAATTCAGAGGAACAAGAAATTAGTGCAGCTGTTGGACGCCCCAAGTCAAGGAGGCTCATCAGTCTTAGCAGAAAATTGACTGATCTTGAAATACCGAAAAGAACAGAATTGTTTGAGATGTCAAAAGATGACCATGGTGCTGATATGCCGAGTTGCAATGATAATCCGATGGATTCCCCTTTGGGAGATGATTATGAAAGGATGGATGAAACTGGGGTAGAAGACGTCCCTAAAGAATCAATACTTCAAAGGATCAACTCTAAAAAGGGAATGAAGTCATATCAGTTAGGGAAGCAGTTGTCGTGCAAGTGGACAACAGGAGCAGGACCACGGATTGGTTGTGTTAGGGACTACCCCTCGGGACTCCAATTCCGGGCTCTGGAGCAAGTGAACTTGTCTCCAAGAAGTACAAGCTATTTGAAACCATACTTTTCTCCTCAGTCGAGTAGTAGCCCAAGTCCAAAAGTTGGCATACCAGCAGGTGGTAGTGAAGAAATGAGAACCCAAAGTTTACATGTGGGGATGAAAGAGAAGTTACTGCAGAGAAGCATCCCTTCCAAAAGGCAGTCCTTCCCATTATGAAGAGGCTATGTAGGACTACTTGTTAACTTATATACCATAGTGAAAACCACATTCAGTTTATTCTTTTAGTGTGAATAGAAAAGATGATATAGGATTCTTTTATCATTCTTTTCAAAACTCCATCAATGTACACTATTTAAAAAAAAGAAAAAGAAAAATCATCTTTCGTATCATAAGATGACAGGGCAATTTAGGAATTTTGGGCTTAGTGCCCCTTCAATACAAAGGGAAAAGAAATTACTTTTTTTTTTTTTTTGTGGTACAGTTGCAACAAGTTTTCTACTTCACAAGATTTATCCCTTTCACCACGTTTCCTTTCAGTGAAAAATTAATAACAGCAGATGCAGCTATTATATTCCCAATTCTAATTTCTATCCAAGTACGGGACCTTGATTGTATATATTTTTTCTTTTGAAGAAAGGACCTTCATTTTGTTTGTTTGTTTTTTTACTGTATTTTTGTATTTATGTTGAAAGATTGGCATTTGCATCACATTTGGTTTAACGGAATAGCCAAAACATTACAGGTTTATTTTTGTGTGCTACAATGACACGACTATTTGATTTGGCCATTCAACAAAATGGATCATTCGGGCATTATTCTGAAATGTCCTAGAATAGTTCAATAAATCCCCTCCAATTTGCCATTCAATGAAAACTCTAAGTAGCCCTTAAATTACTGTTTCGAAAATAGCCTTGATAAAAAAATGAAAATGACAACAAACAAAAGAAATGAGAACTCAACACAATCAGCAATTAAACAATAAAAATGAAGAGTTTTCCCAGAAGGGGAAAAAAGATGAGAGATACAAGTTTGGTTTTTAGGTTAGGCAGTGGGGTTTCAAAATTAGGGCTTAGGGAGAGTAGGCAAAGATCAACGACATATCTAAACTCAAGAAGTTTGGGGTGACAGATTTAGACAAAAAAAATTGCAAAATTGCCCCTTTTTTTATGTATAAATTTGGAGGGGTGATTTAAAAAAAAAACTAATTAAAATATGAAAAGAGGTTAAGACGAAGTGATTTTAGGTTTTGGGAGATGGTGGTTGGTCATTGCTTACAATAAAGGATGGTGGTCGGAATTTGGAATAGACAACAAAATGGTTGATCTCAAACTATGATGAACACTGAAAACCCTATATTCTAAACCAAATGATGTGGAAGTCTAAATCCAATTTTGGACTTGAATGAGTGAACAAAACTAAAACCGAAGAAGTTTGAACTTTGAGAGAATGACTTGCAGTTATCTTGAAATCAAAACTTGAAAGCTTCAACAACATGAAATAGTAAATAAACTTAAGAATTCAAATAGAACCAAAGAAGAAAGATTTAGAATAAGAGGATAAGAGTAGCCCTTGCAAAATTTGGTGTACGAGCTTTCTTTCAATTCAAGTAAGGTGATCGACTATCCTAAAAAGAAATAGTGGGAATTTCATGTAGCTTATTACTTGACACCTAATCTTATAATTCTCCACTTAACCATTGTTTTGACACTAACAAAACTGGGTCATTTTTCCTTCATTCTCATCACTAACTACTAATTTATATTTTTAATCAAACATTGGTCCACTCTCTTGCTCTATATTGGTTTAATTCCCATTTATTTCTTAAACTAATTCCATTATATTAATGGTATAGTTACACTTTGAATAATTAATTTGTCAATGGTAAAATGACAATTCTCCAATTCTCATAAATTAATATCCACTCAAGTCCTCCTACATCATGTAATTAATGGCTAGATAATTACCACTCTAGTTCCTCAGCTATTCCCACCATTAGAATTTACTATAAATGCCTTGAAACTGTGTTGTTACCAACATCAAGATTTTGAGGATGTTACATATACTATATGATTACAGTATACATTATGTGATCTAAGCATACTATATGATAATAATATTGTACTATATGATCAAAGTATACTACATTATTACAATATACATTATATGATCAACACATACTATATGCTAAACCCTAAACAATATTATACTAATGATCATATTAATTAAATTTATATTAAAAATATATGATCATGTACAAACTATATTAGATATCTATCCTTAAATTTGTATAATATATGATCATACCATATACTATATGATTACAATTATAGCTAGATTTCTATACCATATATACGTTATCTACAATCAAACCTAGTTTATAGAGCATATTTATAGCTAAAAGGTGGATACCATCTAGACTAGTGGGAAGTTATTAATGGACCTTGGAATATGGGTTTAATGGGTATCAATAATTAAATTGAAAGGATGAAGATCATAAATAGGGATAGTGTATACTATTTGATAATAGTTAATTTTTATTCTTAACTGACACATATTAATAAGTAAATAGAATAGTGATTTAAAAGAATGAAGCAAAATTAAATCAGAATAAACTCTATTCACTTTCTTTTGCTATTGAAGTCTACACGTGAGTTTAAAGAACCATAAATAGAAGAAATTTAACTTTTGGTATTCCTTTTTTCTTTGTTTTATGTTTGAGGATGTTTGTATTTTCGTTGTATATATTGAAATCTAGTCAGATTATGATAACCCTATGGTATTCCATAGTAGTTATATGTTCCATATTTATCTCTTTGTTATTTGGTTCATGTTTATGCATGTTAATTCGTTTACATTTTCTTTGAGTATTTTAAAAGTTTTTTCACATTATTCTAAAATCTCTATATTGTTTTTTTTTCTCTATTAGTTTTTAAAATCATGTTTAGTTATTAAAAGCATGTTTATTTGTTCTCTGTTTAGTTATTAAAAGCATGTTTAGGGGTTTTACTAATAATTTCATCTTTTAGAATTCTTCATTCAGTTGATTATGGTGGGAGATGATGCATCCAACGTTCAACATGAGGTTACTCCAGACTTAAACCTAGATTATGAGTTTTTCTTTCTCTTGGACATGGGCATAAAAATTGATATAAGATTAAGAAACATTCTTTGGTGGGAAAGGTATTAACTAATCATCCCATCCCTGGTCAAAGAATTCTTAAAGGATTGTAACCCCTGAAGAATTGATGGAAGTACATCAGTTAGGATAATATTTTTCTGTTTATATTCAAGAATGTTAAAGACAAATTGAATGTTCTATTTAATAGTCCATGGTAATTTATGAATAGCATTTTGATTCTGAATGAGTGGTTCATGCATTATAAGTTGGATGATATTGAGTTTTCGACTGTTGATGTTTAGGTTCAAATCTATAATGTTCCTTTTAAGCAAAGAATAAAGTAAAATCTTCTCAAAATAAATAAGTTATTTCATCATTTAATCTTAATTGATTTTAATTGTTTTGATAGTTCTAGTTAGGATGGCATTATGAGAGTTCAGATTAAAGTCAAGGTTGAGAGGCCATTGTTTAAGGATTTCCTATTGAATCTTGAGGGCTAAGAGCATGTTATTGTTCTATTCAAATGTGAATGGCTTTCATAGATATGATATGTATGTAGCATTCTAAGGTATAACTCCAAAACAAGCCATGTATTTGATAATGCTTTTGAAAAGTTTTTATATAAGGATTGGATAAGGGCTCCCTCACTTAAACTATATCAGCTACCTCGACACGTTGGAAGCACACATGGGATAGAGGGCACTAGCATTGGGCTTGAGGGTAACCTATATGTTCTAGCAACACCTTCGGAGATTAACCTGGTACTTGAGAAAAAATGGGTTAGAAAAAGAATGGGAGGCTTGCATCTCAGACATCATCAAAGAGTTGGAAGTTTAGTTTAAATTACAAGCTAGAGGTAAGATATATTTTTGGCATATTAGGCTAGCTGCATTGGTTAAAGCTGCTGAAGAAAAGACCTGAGTTAAAAAGGATAAAAGACTTCATGAAGCATCTGACTTACCCTTGCAGTCAAACTTTTTAGGATGGTCTCAAGAACATTAAGGTGTTGTGATGCTATTTCTATTTCTTTTGATGGATGGAAATTTTAAATTTTGCTTAATGTTAATGTTTCTTTTATGATGATGGTTCAGTTTTCTCCCTTATATGGGAGTTTAATTGCTACATTAATGGAGAACTTGTACCATTTTATGGTTTTTTTATATTGTTGCATTTATGGATTGCATATACTAGTTAATGATATATTTTTCTATTGTTGCCAATGGTCAACAACTTATTAATTATGGTTATATTTTGAAATGAATGATGATGGTTATATTTTTTCATTGGTATACATGTTTTTGTTGATGATGTTTTTACGTATGCATGGATATAATAAGATTATTTAATCATCATAGTATGGATGGTTATAATATGTATGTGGTTTAAGGTTTAGGGCTTGTGTTATATGAGTAGAAATTGTTTCAGAGTTTATGGATATTGTTTACATTTTAGGCAACCTTATGTAATGGAAATATTAAGCTTATAATATGCAGAGTTTAGGGTTGTTCAAGGCTTGTGTTATTTGTGAAGAATATGTCTTTAGAGTTTAAGGTTTTTAGTTTAAGGGTGCAATCTTTAAACACTAAACAACTCACTATATCTCTAAACTAGATTCTATTTTAGGCTTGTGTTAATGGTTATATTATGCTTTTGCATGGTTAAAATAATGGTTTTTGTTGGAAAAATGTTGTAGGGTGTGTGTGGTGGAATTTAAAAATTTTTATTACATCTAGGATTAACTTGGATAGATAAGACCAATAGAACATCGATCATCTAGAGCCCAGTTCTATCTTGGTCCACTTTGACAAGTTGGAGAAGTAGATTTGCGATTGAACTCGAACTTCCTATAGAAAATTACACTTTTTTTTTATTGAAATAACCTTATCTCGAGCTACAAATATACAAATCTAGTAATTCAAAAATTGTTGTAAAAAAGACTTAAAGACCTATGATTTAGGCGTAAAATGCATTCCAAAAGGTGGTTGGAAAGTCCCAAAATCTAGTTGAAGAATGTTGAAAAGTCCAATTAAATTTGACCCTACATAACTCTAGAAGATTGATTTCAAATTCTTACATAATTTTAATCTTTGCTTTCGACCAATCAAATTTTCTCCACATTCTCTAACTCACGGATCACATGATGTGTGGGCACCATTTCAACCACAAATACAAGTACTAAATTAGAACTTCGTAAAGAAAAATGATTTCGAATAAACTCTCTTTTAGCCGAATAAGTGAATTGACAACTAAGGAATTTTAGTTCTTATCAATTCATTGATTTTCATCAATATTCTCTCTTCAATCAATATAAGATATTTATAAAGAGCTTATTAGAGTTATACTTTTTTGGCATTAGCAATAAAATAAAAAGTCCTAGGCTAAGTTTAACAGTAGTGGGTTGTACACCTAGTCTTAGAAGGACTAATGTTGCCACCAACATGCTTGTTTGGGCAGCAAGCAATACTCCCATATGTTAGTCGACCATATTTGACCTTCTTAGGTACTTTAAGGCCCACATATGTATTTTGGGCTCTTAACTTAATTACCAACTTATTTTAATCTCGTTCAAGTCATTATGACTTCACTGTATTAAAATGAATATGTAGTTTTAATTAATTAATTAATTTTATTTCATTCCAAATAATTAGATACCATGATTCCTTATTTTAGCTTCACTATAACAACCCGTTTTTCAGTGATACTGAAAACGATAATTTTGAAATTCTATTTTTTAATGATCGAGTCAGTAAATATTGTTATTTAATATTTACGAGTCTATTTTAGTATTATATTGATTTTCAGTCCAATAATTTTATTAAACAGTTTTTTAATTAAGGTACTAAGACTAAATTGTAAAAGCCGTAAAAGTTAATCGTTATAGATTTTTAAGTGGTCAATATTTCAATTAAGAAATTAAACCAATGTTTAGTTATATGTGGTGGATGATGATGATGTTGTTATTCATATAAAAGGGTTAAACACGATTAATAATAGATTAATTAATATTTAAACCAAAAGATCATAATATTTACATTTTTACCAAACTATATAAGTTAAATTTTAAGAGAAAAAATCATCTTCCATCCATTTTCATCTCCATTTCCGTACAAGGGAGAAAGGAAGGGTTTTTAATTTTTCAAGTTTTGTTTTTCAAATTGGTAAGTGATTTCAAGTCCATTTCTTATAATTTCTGTGTTTTAAAGATCTTAGGAGCGTAATTTATCTAGCCCAAAGACTATTTTGCAAAACAGTTAAAGTTTATAAAAGTTTCCATTGTTAAATTTGAAGCTTTTGATACTAAATTGATAGATTTTGAGCTTAGATATGAAAAATGATAAATTTGTAAAGTGAAAATTGTTAATTTTAAACATAGGGTTTAAAGTGTGAATAATTCAAAATTAGCATGAAATCATTGAAATTATAGTTATTAGAGAGTTGTAGAAGGATGAAATTGAGTTCGGTTTTGAAATCGAAGCTCAAATTTTGAAAGTTAGGGAAATTTTGGTTTTAGGGACTAAACTGAATAAAATACAAAACTTGAGTGAATATTTGATAAATGAAATTGAACTGATATATAGATACATAATGCTATTAAATGATGTTTGGAATTGATAATTTAATTAAAGTATGATTTAGATCGGGATTTAAACCAATCGGAGGATATTCGTGGAAAAGGGAAAATTACGGATTAGTCATTGACACCTTATCGGTTGCTGTTTTTGCCAGGTAAGTTCATGTAACACCCCTAACCCGTATCGGTCGCTGGAATAGGGTTACGAGGCATTACCTATCAAATCAAAACATACAACATACATTTATGCATCCATTCTCAAACACCATTCAATCATAAACACATTGTCCCTTATAAGGGCCTACGAGGCCTTAAACATGCTTTAGAAATGGTTCGGGACTAAACTGATAACATACAAAAATTCTTGAAAACTTAGAAAATTTTCAAACATACAAGGGTCACACGCTCGTGTGAATAGGCAGTGTGCCTCACACGACTCCAGACATGCCTATGTCCCAAGCCGTGTGAAAATAGGGCATACGTACTGACTTGGGTCACACGGCTGACCACAAGCCCCTGTGTCTAGCTCGTGTGTAACAACCCGATTTTGGGCCTAGTCGAAACAGTGGTTTTGGGGCCACAAATTTGACTAGGAAAATCTTATTTTTATTATATTTTTGTGGTCTACGATTTCACAAAAAGATTTCATGTTTGGGCACTCAATTTAGTCAAAAGGACTAAATTGTAAATAGTGTAAAAGTTGAGTTCCACATGTTAGAAGTGTCCAATTTCTATGAAATTTTAAATTGGAGGTCCTTAAATGGTAATTAGACCATTGATTAAATTTTTGGACAAAAATGGACATGAGATAAGTGAAATAGGATATTTTTAAGTTAGGGGCATTTTGGTAATTTGATAATTAAATGGACTAAAAGACAAAATAAAAGCCAAAAACCCTTGTCCATCTTCTTGCTTGGCTGAATTTAGCATGGGGGAAGCCATGGCTAGGGTTTTCAAGCTTTCAAGCTCAATAGTAAGTGCATCTAAGCCCCGTTTTTAATGTTCTTTACATTTTTGAGATCCTCGTAACTCGGTTTAGCTATTTCTACCATTATTTTGAGCTAGGGTTTGTGTTTAAAAATTTACCCATGGATGGCATGCATGTGCTTTGATGTCTAATGGTAGAATATGAATGCTCGGTGTGTAGTAAATGACTTTATTAAGTGATTTTCGATGAAATCGCATAAAAGGACTAGTTTGTAAAAAGTTGAAAAATGTATGAAAATGTGTGAATGAATGCAAATTTTGGACTGCTATAGTTATGAAAATGGTTCGGCTAGGCCTAAAATACAAGGAAATTGAATAAAAAATCATTTTACGAGCCTAGAGGCAAAAGTGTAAATATGATAAAGTTTAGAGGCAAACTGTAATTTTGCCATAATATGATTTTTGGACTGAATTGAATAGTATAATAACTTAATAAGTCAAATGTGATATTTTAGATAAAGAAAATGAGTTTCGGACTTAGAACAGGGGAAAAAAGAACAGGGGACGACTCGGTCCCTTTCGCCATTTTAAGTCAAGGTAAGTTTGTGTGTAATAATTCAGCATCATGTTATTATGCTTTTAAATGTTTGACATTTCGTGAAATGTATATTATTTCTATGAAATCGACTAATGATGCCTCGATGAGAGTATGATGAAAATATGTTAAGATACCAGTGTCACAACATGAAATAAAGAAGGTCCCATATAAGACCATGTCTGGGACATGACATCGGCACCAAATAAAAGAGGTCCTGTATAAGACCATGTCTGGGACATGGCCTCAGCACCATCTCGTGTAAGACCATGTCTGGGACATGGCATCGATATTTATATACGATCTCGTATAAGGCCATATCTGGGATATGGCATCGACATCGAGATATGAGATCCCGTGTAAGACCATATTTGGGATATGGCATCGACATCAAGATGTGATCCCATGTAAGACCATATCTGAGATATGGCATTGGCATCGTGATACATGTATGATGAGATTGAGTATCCTTCGATATTTTGAGTAGTTCAACGGTAAAGAGCTAAGTTTATGTTCAAGAAGGAAAAAGTGGTAAAGTTATGTGATGAAGTGATATAGATACATATGAAAAACTTACGAGAAATGAGCCCAATATGTGATATGTGATGATTAAGTGCAAGCATATGTATGTATACACTCATGAGCAATGTGCTCGGGATGTGATCGAATTTTGGTAAAAAGGTAAACGAGTAAGTTATACCTATGAGAATGACCTTGTGATTATAAGATTATGCTTATAATGTATGAATAAGTGAGAAATATGATTGATGATCATGTGTAAGACTTTTAAGCCAAATTAAATTGAAAAATGAAATGTTCAAGTCTTTGTTGTGGATGTATAGGTTAAATTTGCCAATGAATGACTTGTAAATATTTGTAAATACTTGTAAATATTTGTTGTATCACTTTGAAAAGTCACCAAAAATGGTGGAAATTGAATTAGAATTTGAATAAGATATGAAATTAAATATTATTGAGTCTATTTTTGCATAAAAGAAACATAATAAGTAAAAGAATTTCATATGATGAGATATTTGGATTTTAGTGAGATAGGGTGAGAATGATTTCGGAATCCCCTGTTCTGACTTGAGAAATACATTAAAAATTGTAAAAAAAATAATCAAGGGATAAAATTTTTATGCTTGAATTTATTAATGTGTATATTTTCAAGATAAACAAACGGGAACATCATTCAAGTTCTTTACCATGAGAAAATAAATTTTTAGTGAAGAGGGGTCAGAACTGTCGGACAACGAAACATGGGAGACTTTAAAGAATAAACTGTACTAATTGGCTGAACCAAAAATTCTGGAAATTTTATGGCAAGAAGATATGTGAGCCTAGTTTCAAGGAAAATTATTTTATCTTAATTTGAAGTTCTGTAGCTCCGGATAAAAATAATTTAGTGACTGTAACTCAAGTAGACAACTCAAGATGAACATAAATGAATTGTGAAATTTTATGCAATTATGATTGTATTACCTAGAGAACATATTTTGAGAATTGGTGAAAAACATGTTAATAAGTTGCTTATTATTTGCATACAAACTTACTAAGAATTTTAGCTTACTCCCCTTCCTTTCTCATATCTTATAGGGTTTTATGTTAGCTTGAGTTGAAGATCGCCAGAGATGTTATCACACTATCAAGCTATCATCGTGGGGTAAAAGTGAATATAGACCTCTTAGGTTTATGGCATGTATAAGGACTTAGTCAATTGTGTATGTGTCATTTGATTTGGCCAAATGTGTTGGTTCATAATGGTAATATGATTCATTTTGTATA
This sequence comes from Gossypium bickii, assembly GCA_025503065.1. NCBI lineage: Eukaryota > Viridiplantae > Streptophyta > Magnoliopsida > Malvales > Malvaceae > Gossypium > Gossypium bickii. The sequence continues at coordinate 24,973,972 of CP106712.1, forward strand.
TGGCCATGAGATGTGGCTCATATTGGTTAATGAGTTGTAATGCCTATTTATATGTGTGTGCTTATACTAAAGGTTTCATGTGATGTGGTTATGTGTGTTTGGTATGGTTGGATTTAGGATGTTTTGATGATAATCATGGCATGAAAGTTTGATAAGTTTAAACTAGGCAAAGTATGGTGCCTTATGCATGAATAAGATTATATGATTCGCTATGATCATGACTTGTTTGATGATGTTTAAGTGCTCAATTATACCATGAAAGATGCCATTGAGTTTGTGTTTAAGTATGTGCAAATGAGGGTACCAAATGGTTTGGTAAATAGCCATTTTCTTGGTCACACGGGTAGAGACAGGGCCGTGTGTCTCAGCCGTGTGGAGAACACGGCCCCGGGACGCGGGCGTGTGCCTAGGGCGTGTGAAGTCTGCATTTATTTTTTGAAATTTAATTCACCATACGGCCTAAGCACACCGGCATGTGACTTGGCTGTGTGACCCTATTTTGTTGATGACGTCATAAGTAGAGAGTTACACGGGCTGAGGACATGGGCGTGTGTGACCACACAACCTACCCACACGGGCGTGTCCCAAGCCACACAGGCGTGTGACCCTTGTTTTGATGAAAAATTTTATAAGTCTTCTTAAAGTTTCCTAAGTTCTCAGTTTAGTCCCGAACAGTTCCCAATGATTATTTTGGGCCTCGTGGGCCCATATAAGGGACGATTTGCATGTGAATGAATGACTTTAAATTGAATGAAATTTTATAGCCCAATTTTGTATAAATGTTTATGTTTAAGTCCGGTAATGCCTCGTATCCTGTCCCGGCGTCGGACACGGGTAAGAGGTGTTACACCGTGTACCCTTCGTAATGGCCACACACGCCCATGTGCTAGGTCGTGTCAATCTTGTATGGTATACAGACTTATGCAACACGGCCAAGTCACACGCCCGTGTGCTAGGCCATGTGCCATTTAGGGGGTATATTGACTTGTGCGACACGGCCGGTCACACGCCTGTGTGTGAGGCCATGTGGAGCAAACTGACTTCAATTCAATCTCAACACTTGGGGACACAAGGCTGTGTATCGCACACGCCTGAGACACACGCCCGTGTTTCTGCCCGTGTGGACAAGATTAGGCCATTTGCAAGGCCAATTTGCCACCCTTTCTCATGATGACGTAAACAACCAAAGTAATATCATTTCAACACATTTATAGGCAACCAAAACATGCTATTTCATATACAAATCAAGCCATTTAAATTCCATCCATTTCACTACTCAAATCATAATCCAAAACATACTAAAACAATATGCCATTACCAACAATTCACCTATCTTCTCTATGCATTTTTCTCATAATCTTATCAACTAATTCATGTCATAAAATATACCAAATCATCATCTTTAAATCAAGCCACAACATGCCATTTTTCAAGCAATAATACACCAATTGACAACTAGCTAATTGAGCAACCATATAACCATTACAACAACCATCCCAAACATGCCAAAACACAAGGCAATATATACATCATATTTCATTTATCAAACTTATGATTTAAGCCAACTTAAATGGCCAAATACACATCAACATTTTCATCATTCATGAGCCAAATCTCATGGCTATTATCATATCTCAAAACACATTATCATATCACTAGCCTATACATGTCATATACCATATTTACAAAGCATCAAAGGTACCAACAAGTTGATCGATAGTGTGACGATGTTCCTGATGATCCCCAAGTCCGAGCTAGCTTTGATTAACTATAAAACAGGGAAAGAACGCATAAATTAAGCTTTAAAAAGCTTAGTAAGTCATATACAAATAAAATCACCATATGAATTAACATCATTTCCATCAATAGGCAATCTATGAGTAAATACATAAAAAGCTCACAAACCTTTCCCAATGTATACATTTTCAATATCATAAGTGAATTCATCAAATACTTCCCTTTTCAATACTTGTATGAATCTCGTACGTACCTGAGTCACTTAACTCATTCACACATTCTTTCTCAACTTGACTTTGCCTGTTGAACCTTTTGGAATTGTTAAGGGTACTCGAAAATCACATATAGCTCGTACAATGCCATATCCCAGATATGGTCTTACATGTTATCACATATCGATGCCGATAGCCCAGCTATGGTCCTACACGAAATCAAATAATGATGTCAATGTCCCAAAAATGGTCTTACACGTAATCACATAATGATGCCAATGTCCCAGACATGGTTTTACATATAATCACATCTCGTTAATCCTAATGTCATGACATTCATATCCTATACTATTCCTAAGGTTCGTACGGGACTTTCGGATATTGTAACCTTGTCGACTCTTGTTTGTATATGATCATTCAACATTCATAGAAGTTCAATGACAATTAAACATATATAATTCAATTTAAGGACATTTATTTGCATATGAACTTACCTTGTATTTGGGATAAATATACTGGATCGACTATTCGATAACCTTTGATTTTCCCCGATCTAAATTCGATTTTTTCGTTCTTGATCTATATACATTCAAAATTTACTCATTTGTTCATCAAATCATTCAATTTAGTCCACAAACACATATTTGGGCATTTTTACACTTTAGCCCCTAAGGTTCCACAAATTTACAATTTAGCCCTTATTTCACAAATATACAAAAATTCATGCAATTTAATACCTTCCCAAGCTAGCCAAATTTTCCTAGTGCACATATCAGCCCATATTTATTATTTATTTGCACATTTAACTACACATTTTCACAAATAAATCCCTATTTGACATTTTTGTCAGAAATCACTTTACAAAACTATTAAATCTATTAACAAATAGTCATTTTCCATTATCAAACATTCAAAAGCTCAAGTATTCATCAACAGAACTTCACAAAATCATTAAAAAAATTCAAAAATTAAGGCACGAGCTAGATAGAATACGAAGCAACAATTGCAAAAACGTAAAAATCATAAAAAATCGAGCTAAAACCGTACCTTAATCAAGCTAGGAGTTGGCCGAATATCACAAGCCCTAAAATGTTTTCTTCTTCCTCTTATTTTGGTTGAAAAGATGATAATATGAACACTTTTTTCTTTTTGTTTTATGAATATTAACTTAATAAACTATTTTACTAATTTACCCTTAATGATGAAACATAAATATCATCATATTAATATCCATCTACGTTAAATTCCACTAGAAATGGTCTAATAACATCATAAGGACATTTCATTTAATATATCATAGCAATTAGACACCTTTAACAAGTAGAATGCAACTTTTGCATTTTATGTGATTTAGTCCTTTTTCTCAAATTGAGTTATTAAACGATAAAATTAACTCATGGAATTTTCACACATATCAAATAACATACTGTAAACACCAAAAATAATATTAAAATAATTTTCTAACATCGAATTGGTTGTTTCAAAACCACTGTTCTGATTTAGCTAAAACTGGGCTATTACAGTTTATATGGTGTAATTATGTTTAAATCCTTGTGAATGTTATATTGTGAACCTATATATGTTTTGTTGAACTTTGAATTATTTGTAATTTAGTACTAAATGGTGAGATTTGGACTAAATCAAAAAAAATGCTAAATATGAACTTACATGATGCAAATTACCCTGATGAAACTTCGCAAATGTATCATACACATTGTTATAGGTTGATTTTTGATGATTCCGAGATCTAACATTTGTTACGAACTTAGAGATACATGCGACACAGGTTTAACCCAGATGTGTAACCTGATGTCATTTTATAGGTTTACCTCGAATGGGTAACTTTACTTGTATGGATAACTTTGGACAAGCTATTTGATGTGTCAATAAGGTTTAGCCCAGAAGGGTAACCTGACACTAGTATATGTTCAGCTCAGACGAGTAACCTGAGGTCGTTGAAAGGTTTAGTTCGAACGGGTAACCTGACCTATACATTACAACTTTGGCCAAGCTATTTGATGTGTCGATAAAAGTTGTAGCCCAAATTGGCTACCTAACACATATGGATATATATATTTAGCTCAGAGGAGCATTAGATGTGATTGGTACCAGTTTATTTGAGTTCTTTTATGATGGTTCATCGGGTAACTTACAAGATACGAAAGGTGGAAATTGAGTAATATGTAATGTACTAAATTATCAAAAGTGGCAAAGTGGAGGACTTGATAATAAGTTGGAGTATACGTATGCAATTGAATATGAATCACGCTCACCTTGTTGTGATTATGTTTTGATATGTTAGGTAAAATTTGGTTATACACGTTAGTTTAACCTATGTACTTGTTATATGAGGTAAGTTAACCGTTTATATGCATATGAGCTTATTAAGCATCCTGTAATGCTTACCCTGTTGCTTTTCCTTTTCCTGAAATTTTGACTTACGAAACATGTTGATTAGATCCTTGAGGAGCACACACTATCCATCTCTTGATTTGCTAGGCTTTTGATTATTTGAACTTGATTATATGTGGCATGTACTTAGGAGTGTCAAGTTGTTTGTAATGTTAATTATATTTTGTGATATAGTTGATTTTGACCACATATGGTAACTTATGGAAATGTTGATTTGCTCATGTTCATAGTTTTGGTATTGCTATGCATAAATAGATGACAATTATAATGAGTCGGGAATGCTTTAATCAACTTGTTGTATGGAATGGGTAAGTAATAAGAAATGGTATAAATAGGTGGAATGGCTTGTATTTATTCAAGTATCCTTGTTATGAATTAGTGCCAAATGTGGCATGTTGATTTTGTGGATTTATTAGATGATTATATGTTATGTTTTGGCTTGGAATTGATATGTTTTGAACAAGTTTAAATGAGGTCAAAAATATTTTTTTTGCCTATTTGGATGGTTGGTTTGAAGCAAGTACCAAATGGTCAAAATTTGCCATAAACAGGTTTCTCATCCTGATGTCGATTTTCCCTCATCGTAATGTTGACCAACAGCTTGTGATGTCCCAACTTCAAGTGGTCCGACAACGTAACATGACATACTATTTGGTGATGTCTCAACATGGAGAAAATCTCGTCATGATGTCGACCCTATATTTTTCAAACTTTGCAATTTGGTCTTTGTTTGATCTCGGGTCAACTTTTGAGCTCACAAAAGCCTGGGAAAGGTTTAAATTTGTTCTAAATGACTTATATTATGATAGATAATGATTTTTGATTTGAAGTGTCTATTAAATGTCTATAACTGTTCCGTTTTATACTGTAACATTTTGTAGTTCAGTCCCAACAATTGAGATGGGCTTAGGGAGTTACATTTTATGGTATTAGAGCCAAGTTTAGTCAATTCTAGGACTTAACATAGCATATATTGAGTCTAGAAATACATGCGATAATAGCTTGATAGTGTGATGCTTTCTGATTTGATCTGACTCTATTTTTCATATAGATATACAATGTCGATTGAGTCTAATAGCGCCATACCTGATGAGGTAGACACTAATGTTTTGACTTCCGAATAGGGAGCAAGTCATAGCTTACCTATTTCACAGATGCCTGGAAGTGAGGATCGTGGTGACTTATTCCAAATGAAAAATTTATGGTTTACTCAATTAATGCGAGCTAATCCTACGACTCCGCAACCTCCACCCCTACCGTGCCTCTTCTGGCACCTCTTGGTGTTCAAAGTTTAAATCTCGTAAATGTTCATAGTGTAACACCTGAGTATCTTATTGAATCAAAATTTAGGGAGAGCTAGGATTAAATTGAAAGGATTAGTAAATTGTCAGTCTTCATCGGGGAATTAAAAAATTTAAATAGTCGAATTTCGATTAGTGGGATCTCAATTCTGGTTCGATTAAGATGAAACTGACTTGTCCCAAATTGAAAGACAAAATGATTAAGGATGAATGGTAGAGACGGACAGTGAAAGTCATGTTAAAGGTGTATTATATAAGAGTGTGTGGAGATCAAATTTCTCAATTATGTTTACACATTTTTCTTTCCATAAAATCATCTTTTTTAGTCACTCTAAAGAAGAAGAGGATGTAGCTGAAGGAAGCTCTACATGTCGTAACAGTCATGAGCATGGATGTTTGGTAGTAGAGAATTTGAGGAATTGATAAGCTTCTTAACCTTTATATACTCGTGGATTGAAGAAAGAAGTAGTGTAAGAACACTTAAAAGCTTTTGTATAATGATGAATTCTGGGTTTTAAGGGTTGAACACCTTTAGTTTAACCGATAAATGGTTGTCATGCTTAGCTGTCAGGACAAAGGAGGCTCTGACATTTGGACAAGCTAAGTTGACAAGGATAAGGAAGTGATGTGAGTTTATGTACCTTATCTTCTAGATTATAAATGATATCTTGTGACTTGCTTGTATCATGTTTGTAACACCCTTAACCCGTATCCGTCACCAAAATAGGGTTACAGAGTATTACCATGAAAATATAACTTTAAACATTCATTTTCAAACATTTCATTAACCATAGTATAATTCTGTAACATCCCTTACCTGTATTCGATGCCGGGATAGGGTACGAGGCATTACTGGACTTATTCATAAGCAAACATTCAAAATCGAGACATGAATTTCCTTTTAAATTGAAAAATTTTCAAAAATATTCATATCGTCCTTAAAACGAGCCTACGAGGCCCAAAACATACATCGAAAGTAGTTCGGGACTAAACCGAGCACTCAGGGAATTTTTATAAAACTTAGAAAATTTTTGCTAGAAGTAGGGCTTACACGCCTTGTGGTCCAAGGGACACACCCGTGCTTCAGATCGTGTTCGATTTAGAGGTGTGCTCTCTAACTTGTGCCACACGATAATGCCACACGCCTGTGTGCTAGGCCGTGTAGCACACACGGCTGAGACACACACCCTTGTCTTTGTCCGAGTGCTCAATTCTGGACATTCTATTTTTCAAAATTAAGGTGAAAGGGACACACGACTGGAACACATGCTCATAGGGCAAACCGTGTGTCACACACGGCTTAGACACACGCCCATGTGTCTACCCGTGTGGACAAATTAAAGGCTATTTACCAAGCCATTTGCCACCCTTGTACACACATACACTTACACCAATTCAAGGCACATACATAACATACTTAGGTAACCAAATCATCCACAATTATCACACTCACAACATTTACTAAGTCACAATTCACTACTTTCAGGATACCTAATTGTACACCACTTTATTATTTCATCAATAGGCCACATTTCCAAACATCTCACATTCTTGTCATGAATAACATTTCTATTATTCACCAAGCATACCATGACTATAACACCAAGCACACACATATATATATACTTAGGCTTATAACCATGATAGCCCAATTAAGCCAATCTACATGGTCAATTATCAAAACAAGCATTTAACAATCACAAGCCAACAGATTGGCTACAATCACAATGAGACATTAGCAAATGACTAAGTCCCTATACATGCCATAGACTTAAAGTACTTGAATTCACTTATACCCAAAATGATAGCTTGATAGTGTGATAGGATCTCTGGTGATCTCCAACCCGAGCTAGCTTAATAACCCTATAAGACATAGGAAAGGAAGGGGGTAAGCTATGTATATAGCTTAGTAAGTTCATATGTAAATAATAAGCAACCTCAACCATACTGATAAACCATAATTTACACATATTTTAACCCCATGCTTAGCTTAATTTTGGATGATTTTCCATTGAATTTGATGAATTCGATGCTCTTAATCTCTTAATTTCATAGTTTATACTCAAGAGGGCTTAGGGAGTCGAAAAGAACGAGAAACGGGCCAAAAAGGGGCAAAATGGGCCTACCTAGGAAATCAACACGGCCTGGACTATCGACCACGGGCGTGTAACACGGCTGTGTGTGACAAGCAGGATCGAACATGACCTGGGCTATTAACCACAGGCGTGTCACATGGGCGTGCCCCTGCCGAAACTAGGATGAATTCTATTCAGAATAGGATACTTGTGGGCTAAGAAAGGCATCTCGAAGCCTATATAAACACCCTAAGGGGCAACCTAAAAGAGGAGTTCGACAGGACGTCAAATAGACACCGAGTAGAAGGAGAAAATACTCCAAGACAGCCGTTGGGAACAACTTAGGAGAAGGATCTCAGTCAAGACTGAAGATCTCCCATCAAGTTCTTTAGGAGTTTTTAGGTTTTCTTATGTTTTGTTGTTTTTCCTCTTTTATGATGTTTCCCTCTTTTAGTATGAACTAAATCCCTTAAATACCTAAGGGGATGAAACCTAAGACAAATCTTATTATTATTTGATTTATGAGATAAATACTTGTGCTTATTCTTAATTGTGAGTTCTTATTCTTGTTTTGATAATTCAGGTTATTGATTCAAGTCAAATGTGCTTATTCAGTGGAGCAAAAGTCCCTGTTTAAGAGTAGATCAACACAATTAAGCGGAGTTGATTGCAACCCTAGATATAGGGCGACAAAAATCTACCAGATTAGGGTCAAACCTAATAAGGTAATCCATAGGTCGAGTTAATGCGAAAATAGGGGTTTTAATTAGAAAGAGATTTCAGTTAATCAACCTAGAGTCAGTTGTTAGTTGCCTCGAAAGAGGTCTTAATATAATCTAGGGATTTCTACGGATTAAGCCAAGGTGAATAAATTGCATGAATCAAAAGTAATAAGTGAAGCCTAGGTGGATTCTTCCTTAGGTATTGCCTATCTCATATAAGTTGTCCAAAAGTATTTTCCCAATTTACTCTCTATCGCTTTCATATATAGTTAAATTAGTTAGATAATTTTAGATTAAAAATAAATCCCCTTAATTATTAGGCTAGATAATAAAAAGATAGTTAATACTAGTACTCTTGGTCCTTAAGGATACGATATTCTGGACTCACCACAACTATACTACTGTTCGATAGGTGCGTTTGCCTTTGTCAAAATAATAGTTTCGAAGTCTATCAAGTTTTTGGCGCCGTTGTCGGGGACTAAGATATTAGAAATGCTTAATTTTTATTACTTTAGCCATTTTATTTATTTGCAATTTATATTTATTTTATTTTTAACTTGCTAATTTTTCTTTTCTTTGCTTCTGGCAGGTAATTCTAGTTTATGACTAGAAGGAACCCGTCAGGACCCTTGATTTTTGACAGTGATATAGAAGGTACCATTCGAAGAAATCATTGGAAAATAAGGCGAAGCATACAATACATAGAAGAAGAGTAAGAGAACGATACCAACATTACCGAAGAGATGGCTGATAATAATTTGCTACCTCTTGTGGTTGCCGCAAACTCGGTGAATCAAAATCCTGCTCCTCGTACTATGTATGATTATGCTAAACCTAATTTAACAGGAACTGAATCAAGTATTATTAGACCTGCTATTGCTGCAAATAATTTTGAACTGAAACCTAACACTATACAAATGATTCAACAATTTGTTCAGTTCGATGGTTTGCAGGATGAGGATCCAAACAATCACTTGGCAAATTTTCTAGAACTCTGTGATACCTTCAAAATAAATGGCGTTTCTGATGATGCCATTCGCCTTCGGTTGTTTCCCTTTTCATTGAGAAACAAAGCTAAACAGTGGTTGAACTCGTTACCACGAGGATCAATCACTACATGGGAACAAATCACTGAAAAAATTTTGCTAAAATATTTCCCGCTGGCTAAAACGGCCAAGTTGAGGAATGATATCTCTTCTGTTGTGGAGATGGATTTAGAGACACTTTACGATGCATGGGAAAGATACAAGGATCTATTGAGAAGGTTCCCTCACCAAGGGTTACCTTTGTGGCTACAAGTTCAAACCTTTTACAACGGTGTAAACCCCTCAACTAGGCAGTTGATTGATTCAGCCACCAGTGGAACCCTTAATAACAAAACCCCTGAAGTGGCTTATGAGTTTATAGAAGAGATGTCACTGAATAATTATCAATGGCAAGTCACAAGGACAAGGCCAACAAAAGCTGCCAGTGTTTTCAACCTCGACGCAGTAACCATGTTATAAATCAAGTAGAACTTCTTAGTAAGAAAATTGATGGTTTGTGTGGTTCTTCGTAGGTACACCTAGTGATGCAGTGTGATGCAAATGGAGGAGGGACGAACAATACGGAGTACCCACCCTACAACCTTGGCATAGAAAGTGAACAGATGAACTATATGGGTAATAATTTTAGACCTCAAAATAACCCTTATAGTAACACTTACAATCCAGGTTGGAGGAACCATTCCAACTTTTGATGGGGTGGCCAAGGAAATCAAAGACAACAACCCCCTCCAGGCTTCCAACAGCAACTCTACCTACAAGAGAAAAAGCCAAACCTTAAGGAGATGCTAACAAAATTTATCGCGGTGTTAGAAATCCGTTTCCAAAATACCGAAATAGCACTCAAAAATCAACAAGCATTGATTCAAGGGATCGAGAACCAATTAGGACAACTTGCTAGGATCATGTCTGAACAACCACAAGGTAGCTTGCCAAGCAACACTGAAACTAACCCAAAGGAGCAACTTCAAGCAATAACTGCTCACGATAGTGAAGGGTTAGATGAACCAAAATTGAGGCAAGAGAATGTGGTAGAGGAAGGTAAGGTTGAGGTAAGCCATGATAAACCAAAACCGTGAATTACAGAGTACCAACCTCGTGTGCCATACCCCAATGTGATGAAGAAAGATTGCATAGATGAACAATTCGATAAATTTCTTAAACTTCTAAAGAAATTACATATTAACTTATCATTTCTTGAAGCTCTTTCGCAGATGCCCAATTCAAGAAAATTTTTAAAAGAGCTCTTGACAAACAAACGGATGTTAGACGAGGCGTCGCATGTGGAGCTAAATGCAGTGTGCTCAGCTGTTTTGCAAAATAAACTACCATGAAAGTTAAAAGATCTAGGGAGTTTTACAATTCCTTGTTTAATTGGTAGTTTGTCTGTTAATAATGCTTTAGCTGATTTAGGGGTAAGCATAAATGTTATGCCTTATAAAATGTTTAAACAGCTAGGTTTAGGGAAACCCAAACAAACTAGGATGAGCATTCAATTAGCTGATAAAACTATTAGAATTCCTAGGGGTATAACCGAAGATGTACTAGTAAAAATTGATAAATTCATATTCCCAGTAGACTTTGTCATTTTAGACATGGATGAGGACAATAATGTTCCTTTAATTTTAGGAAGACCCTTTTTAGCAACTACTAGAACTAAAATTGATGTTGGTACAGGTGAACTCACACTTCGTGTAGGTGATGAAACGATCACTATTCAGGCTCTTGACACGGTTAAGACATCGAGTAATAAAGGTGAGAACATAAATTCTATTAATAACCATTCGGTTCAACCTTCTTTTCAGGAAGCGCCACGTAATTACATATCTAAGCCATATCCTAGACCTCGTGCCAACAAGGAAATAACTCATGAGGAATGAAGGCTTCAGCTCGATAAACTAGATGAGTGGAAGACACATTTCAAGGAGAGACTAAGAACACACGAAGTAAAACCGAGGCAACTCCATAACAAACTTAAAGATGGGACAAACCAATTTCAGATTGGGAATCAGGAATTGTTATATAAAACAGACCCATGAATCGCCATTCCAGACCTTAATGAAGAGATCCCTTTCACGGTACTAAATGTCTTTCTATACGGAACAGTTTAGGTAACTAATTCTATATTCGACACTTTTAAGGTAAACGCCACTCGACTCAAACTATATAGTGATTATAGAACGGATAGCAAGGGAGAGGAGTTTCAACTCCTCAAACCGCCATGATCATGCGAAGGAAGGGTAAGTCTAGCTTAAGACTTTAAACGAGCGCTTCTTGGGAGGCAACTCGAGCACTAACCTCATTAATTTCCATATTTTTTATTTTTAGCATCTAACTCCAAACTAACCAAATTAATGAAGTACAGTTTTCCCAACCACACGGCCTTGGACACGGCCGTGGCCCTGGCCGTATAGACACCACGGATTTGCACACCAGCGTGGCAGAGATCATACGAACCAAGGACGAAAACTCCCCAAACCACGGGTGACGATAAAATGCCACGGCCGTACGATACGACCGTGGTCGACATTAATTTATCAACATGGGCGTGGTGACCTCTACACGGGCGTGGGAGAAATGAACAATACACTACACGACTGTGCGATACGACCGTGTGACCTAACACGCCTATGGCACACGGGCGTGGGCAGCAACCAGATCTCTGATTCTATTTAAAAACCCCTTCTTCTCACCTTCTCCCCAAATTCTGTTTCAATCACCACACCCCTCTTCCTTTCTATTCCCTTTATCCTTCCATTTTTCCTCTCCCCCTTTCTCTCATTCTTCCTCAACACCACCATCTCCATGTCAAAGAAGCGAAAGGACACTAGCATAGTCTCCCCGTGTGAGACCGATCTACATAAGTTCATGCTGGCCGCTTCATTAACTCGACAGGACAAGGACCTATGAGTCCATTTATTTTTTCTTTTTCTTTTCTCTTCTCCTTTATTTTCCTTCCTTTTATCTTTCTTGTCTTTCATTTATATTATTATATTTTGATTTCTATAATTTAGGTTCAAAAGGCTGTTAGGGAATCACCACACGATGACCCTAGTATCCACCGCCACCTTTATATATGCCCAACTTACCATTTCTTTTCCTTGACCCAATCTAAAATTTAGGAAGTTCACTTTTCTCCTTATCTTATGATTTTATATATTGTAGATATCTATCTTTGTACATTGAGGACAATGTACGTCTTAAGTGAGGGGAGGTGTCAACAATACTGAATTATATCTTGTTCTTAAGTAACTTTCTCATTTTTACTATTAGAATGAAACTTTTATTGATTTATGATTTTCATTGATATGTTTCGGATTAAGTCATAAGTAATTGTGCATTGATGGTTTAAACTTTAAGATATTAGAGACATGATAAGTCTATTTTCTGTAATTAAATTTTTTATGTTGTTTCTCTAATCTTAAATATTACTTTGAAGTTTGAAATTTATAAGGTTGACATAAAAAAACCATAATTTTTGTGAGTCTTTGAGCTTTTAAGAGCATATTTTTTTCTTGCTCACTTTATTGATTATGAATGTGTCAACATTAATTTGTTATTCTAGAACTTGCTTCAATTATACTTGTCGAGACCACATTTTTGATTAGATATGCTGAGATGATAGAGGCACATAGGTTTTAACCCACTTACTCCATAAAAAGCCTACCTTCATAATTAACCCCTAGTGAACCCTTTTTAGCCTAATAAACTGTTCCTTGACTCACCCATTAATATTAACCTAAAACCAAATTTTTAATTCCCCTAATCTCTTGACATCCTTTTTGTCGAGAATTGATTTGATATTGAACGATTGATGTCACATATTTAGAAGAAGCTCATGTTATTAGTGATAAGTTTTCAATCAATGTAATTATCTAGTATTAGTTCAATTTTTTTAGTTAGGTAAATTGTCAATTCAATCTCGATTTTAACCTTCTAATTCAGCATGTATCCACACCTTTAAACCCAAGCCCCATTACAACCTTTAAGACCTTTTGATTTGTATATAATCTCATTTTCTAGTGGTGGAGATTTGATTTTCATGCAAGCTTATGGGATTAACTCTTCATGTTTGACTCTTGAGTGCTTAATTTGAACCTTAAACACCTTGAGTGATTTGAGTGAATCTTTAGTGATGATGTCAATTCTTGTCAGTTTTGAATCAGAGGTAATTATTTAGGTAAGGGGAAACACCTATGTTTTCGTGCTATAAAAATTTATGACTTAGACTGTTTGAATCTTTAGGACTCTTTTAGTTAAATTACCAATGTATGAATTATCTATGAATTATGATAAAACATTATTAATGAGGATTATGAATCAAGAAAGTTAATTTTAATTGTGAGTTGAAGATTTTGCTTGAGGACAAACAAAACCTTAAAAATGGGGATATTTGATAAACCATAATTTAAACATATTTTAACCCCATGCTTAGCTTAATTTTGGATGATTTTCCATTGAATTTGATGCTTCTAATCTCTTAATTCCATATTTTATACCAGGAGAGCTTAGGGAGTCGAAAAGAACGAGAAACGGGCCAAAAAGGGCTAAATGGCCTACCTAGGAAATCAACACAGCCTGGACTATCGACCACGGCCGTGTGTGACAAGCAGGATCGAACACGGCCTGGGCTATCGACCACGGGCGTGTCCCTGCCGAAACTAGGATGAATTCTATTCAGAATAGGATACTTGTGGGCCAAGAAAGACATCTCGAAGCCTATATAAACACCCAAAGAGGCAACCTAAAAGAGGAGTTCGACAGGACATTGAATAGATGTCGAGTAGAAGGAGAAAATACTCTAAGACACCCGTCGAGAACAGCTTAGGAGAAGGATCTCCATCAAGACTGAGGATCTCTCATCAAGTTCTTTAGGAGTTTTTGGGTTTTCTTATGTTTTATTGTTTTTCCTTTTTTATGATATTTCGCTCTTTTAGTATGAACTAAATCCCTTAAGTACCTAAGGGGATGAAACCTAAGACAGATCTTATTATTATTTGATTTATGAGATAAATACTTGTGCTTATTCTTAATTGTGAGTTCTTATTCTTGTTTTGATAATTCAAGTTATTGATTCAAGTCGAATGTGCTTATTCAGTGGGGCAAAAGTCCCTGTTTAAGAGTAGATCAACACAGTTAAGTGGAGTTGATTACAACCCTAGATATAGGGCAATGAAAATCTGCCGGATTAGGGTCAAACCTAATAAGGGAATCCATAGATCGAGTTAATGCGACAATAGGGGTTTTAATTAGAAAGAGATTTCAGTTAATCAACCTAGAGTCAGTTGTTAGTAGCCTCGAAAGAGGTATCAATATAATTTAGGGATTTCTATGGATTAAGCCAAGTGAATAAATCGCATGAATCGGAAGTAAGAAGTGAAGTCTAGGTGGATTCTTCCTTAGGTATTGCCTATCTCATATAAGTTGTCCAAAAGTATTTTCCCAATTTACTCTCTATCACTTTCATATATAGTTAAAATAGTTAGTTAATTTTAGATTAAAAATAAATCCCCTTAGGCTAGATAACAAAAAGATAGTTAATACTAGTACTTCTGGTCCTTGAGGATACGATATTCCGGACTCACCACAGCTATACTACTGTTCGATAGGTGCGCTTGTCTTTGTCGAAATAATAGTTAGTTTCGAGCTCCATCACATACATATATCATACTATCAAGATAATGTAAATCCATACAAATGTCATTTAAGTCTCATAAGTATAACATATGAACACAAATTTTATAATCTACCATAATCTCATGGTTATAATTTTTATTCAGTCACAATGTTTACTCTATCAACTTATAAGCATAATTTGACATTTTCTGGCATTAGCCCAACAACGGTAATCTTTCTGTTGTAACATATTACAACAATTAACAAATCATTTCAAACCACATAATAAACATGCATAATAATTATGAGTATTTACATTTCAAGCATATACTTTAACATCACTCAATTTCCTAAACTCTTATCTTCACATACTTTCATAACCATTTTAATTGGCAATTATGCCAATATTTCCTTTTTCACATATCGTGACAAATCACAATTTGCATAAATATAACATGCTATATCTTAACTCAATTTGGCTCAAAAGCCAATCACATAATCATCAATAGAATTTATCATGTATCTCATACATCACAAGTATAGACCAATAATCACAATGTTTTCATGAAATCATTCTCGTGGAAATCATGAACTCACAATTTCATGAAGTTAATGTATATAAACTTTACGCACATACCTGTACCAATTTATAATATTTACATACTTTTTCTCTTCTTTGACATTCCCGTTGAATTTCCCATTGAACCACTTGGAATACTAAAGGATACTTAGAAATCTCGTACACATAGTATCGTACCAGCGCCATATCCTAGATATGGTCTTACATGTAATGTAACATCCTAAATTAGGGGTATGCATTTTGTGTGTTTTTGTGTGTTGGATTGTTCTGCTTATGCATTTTGTGTGTTTTTGTGTGTTGGATTGTTCTGCATGTTAATTTGGTGCGTTTTGGGGTTCTGAGAAGGCTCGGGGTTAAGCCAGGGCCTTGGAAAATTTTTTGTTTAAGCATTTTTAGGGGAGTGCTAGCAGAGGCAGGCCTTAAGAGTATTTAATTGTGTCTAGTTAGCACAAGTCAAGAGGTGGTAAAGTGGCAAGATGACGCCACTTAGAGTGCGTGAAGTGGCGTCACATAGGAGCTGCAGGGAGAAGGGGTTCGAGTCGCGTCGTCAGCAATCAGAAGTTTTATTTTTGCGCCTAGCGAGCTTGAGAGGTGGATTCGGTAAGGGCTCTTCATGGATGGGTGTTGAATGAGTCAAACCATTTGAATGTATGGCCATGAGGGATTTGGGGAGTTTAAACTGGTCAATTTATTTGAATGGGTGATGGGGAGAATTCGGTGGAGGAAATGAAGGAGGTGAGTAGGTGTTTGAGTTTTGGCCGAAAGTGGGAGAAGGAGGGGAGGAGCATTACGACTATGTGGTACATGGGGTGAGAAATTTCGCATTGTGGGAATGATAGCAAAACCGAGAGCCTTAGTGTGTGGAGTACCGACTTTTGGCAAGATTTCTTAAGCTTTTCTTGTGTTTTCTTCCTTCTTTCTTTGGTCATTCTATCTTTTTCTCCTAAGCCAAAAATCTTTCCCTTTCTTTTTGTATATTCGGCAACTTGGGTACATTTCTTCTTCACCAAGACTGTAACCCTCTTTCTCTCATTACTATTCCTCTTCATCCTTTCTCTTCAACCAAAACTATCACCCCCATTCGTTGCTTCATCTTTCTTTTGGTTCTTGTGAGTGCTAGCCGAAACATTCTCTTCTCCTCACTCTTCCTCTAGTGTTTTCTCCTCAAGCCATATATTTCCCCTTATCATCGAAACCCTCTTGCCATCATTTTCTGTTAGTAGCCGAAATTCAATCTTCATTCTCCTGGCTCAGTCGATCGATCATTCACATCTACTACTTCTCCTGTGCCGAATATTTTGAGTGCCAATCAATTTCTCTGTTGGGGGTAAGCGTCTTCCCTTCATTTTCTTATAAACATCTTTTTGTTATATTTGTTTCCCTTTTCTTTATGAAGCCGAATCTATGCTGGTAACCATCTAAATACATTTATTTCATTTTGAGGCCTCATAGCCGAATATGAAGAAGGAGAGTGCAGGAGAATCTTAGGTTGCTGAGAGCCTTTGCAATCGGGTTTTGTTTTTGGAGGGATTCTTTTGTCTTTTCTTTTCTTTCTTTCGATTTTGTGTGGCCAAAGCTAAATGGCTATTTGGCATGGCGTTAGTATTTCAGTTAACTCTCCTTTATTTTTCTCTTCTCTCGATTGGGATATTTTCTTCGGGAAATCTCAGTTGTTGAACAGTTTTAGTCGAATCCTGAAGGCCTGTCTATTGCCGAACTTTACCTTTCATCAGGGTTCCTGAGGTAAGAAGCTTTCCTGATTTCAAGTTATCTACTTCTTATATTCCTTTTCGTTGCCTTAACCACGCGTCCTCTTCTTTAAGTACTGATCAAGTCTCTTCATGGATCCAACTGCTAGTCAATCTAAGGAAGAGAGCGAAACCATTGTGGCGACTCCTAAGTTTAAGAAGTGTGCTGTGTCAGCGGTTTGAGACTTTTCGCCGAGCTGCGGTAGAGAATCGACGTCTGCCTGGGATAGGCAAATAGTTGTCGTTCCTGCTAGTGAAAGCGTCGACATAGAGAGTATAGTCTTACGCATTATCAGGTGTGTAAATTTCACACTTTGTTATTAATTTATGTTATTAACTATATTGGCTGAAAGCCGAAGTGACTGTGTAGACAGTCGTAATACCCTTGTGGGTAAAGTTGGTGACACCAGGTAAGTGACTATACTGTTTTATTTATGAGTATATAAATGTATACTATAATTCATTACTTTGCTTGAGAGCGTGTTGCATTCATTTTGATATGTAATTTATGCATGGGCTTGGGATATAATGCAAAAGGGGAAGTGTGATTAAAGACTGTCACAGTGGTTTGGTACCATAGTGGGTTGGCTCCACATATTTGATCCAGTGACTAAGTCTCAGTGGTTTGGTACCACGGTGGTTTGACACCACGTATATGTATGTTGATTCTGTGACTTGTCCCAGTGGTTTGGTACCACAGTGGGTTGGCCCCACATATATGAGTATCAGGGATTGTCACCAGTGGTTTGGTACCACAAGTGGGTTGGCCCCACGTGTTATAATTAGTGACTCTGTCACCAGTGGCTTGGTGCCACATATGAGGCGTGTAGCAGATGGAGGGTTGATTGTAGAAATCCTCACGGTGTGTTTTGGCTGGTACGGGTGGCGTGTAAAGGATGGAAAATTAGGTTGGGCTAGGATACATTGCATTCATATCTCTCGTATGCCATATCGTGTGGGCTAGGGCCCAAGGTGCTATTGTGGGCTGTGAGCCATTTGTGTTATATAGGGGAAATACACACTGAGTCTTGGTGACTCACCCTTCTGCTTAACCTTGCAGGTAATCAGTAGATTGTGGATCTGGGTGCCGAGGCGGACTCGTGGTGGCCATGAAATTTTTCTTTTTGTAAATTCGTTTCTTTTCTAAAAACTTTTTCTTTTGTTTTGTATATAATTGGGATTTTGTTATGTAATAAGGCCTTTGTAACTTAAAATTTGGATTTTTATGATATGCTGTTATTAGTTATTTTAAGAAAATGTCAATATGGAGTTTTCTTTTTTCCCAAAACTAAAATAACATAATGAACCATTTCTTCCAAGTGTTAACAAAGATGGCAAATGATCGATTAACTCAATTCAGAAATTTTTCCTTAAACAACAAACCACTGTTTTCAAAATATCACTTAGAACAAAAAGTTTCAAACTTACGGTATTTCCCGAATGTCAAAAATCTGTTTTGCAATTTTTCCTTGTGACATACCAGATCTGGTCGTAACATCTGGGCGGGGTTTGGGGTGTTACAATTATGTTACAAGAGCATAGGTTGCAAAACTCGGCTGTGGAACGGGTTCAGTAAACATTTTGAAAAATTGATTTAAATGTTATTTAAGGAAATGTTTTGTTTTGGAGTATGGCACCCGAGTCTACCAGCACCAAATCCACGCGGTAGGTGTTCTAATCGTTGGTTGTTCTTGCATGGAATAATTATGTTGTGTTGCGATTGCTAGTACTGAGAGATTTAAACTTTAGAGACTGAAACCTTTAGGTATAGATATGAATTCGCGAGAATTACTTTTAATGGTATTTTTCATAAGACTGCTCGGTAATAAACAATGGAAGAAAATACTAATTCATAAAACTCTTAATCAGATTATGAAACACCCCATATCCGGCCCACGAGCCATGACCGGATCTGGTATGTTCCTTAAGAAAAACCGATTCAAATTCGTTTGCACTTTGAAAAAAACTTTAAGTGATTTTGGGAGAAAGTTTGAATTGGGTTGGGCTCGAGTTGAAAACAGGGTTATCTTATATTGAAATCACTTTATCTTAGGTGTCAAAACATTTAGGGTTTAGTTTAAAAGAAATTTACTTAAACTTTAGTTGATAAAATTTTGTAAACATAATAAATAAAATAAATGTAAAATAGTTCAACTATGGCCTTATTACATCAAATAAACCCAAATAATTTAAAGTACTTAAATAAAAATAAAATGTCCAAATAAAATTCCTTGCTGAGCATGGCCACCTTTAAGCTCCTACCGACCCGGTCCATTACTGATCATCACCTGAAAAATGTTCCCACAACGGGGTGAGTCAACAGACTCAATGTGTACTACAGTACTAAGTCTTAACAAATTCAGGCATTTCATAACATACATATTCATATATCATTAAATTAAAAATGATGCAACCCGAACCCAAAACCTAGTTTGATAACGGCCCGTCTCGGGTTAGGAGGCGAATCGTTAAAATTGCCCGATCGTAAATTAGACAGTTTCTCGTTCAACTAACAAAAGGGATAATTTTATTGGAAATGATATCTTTGAGATGTAAAGATAGGTGATAGGTTGAAATGGGTACGTATTTGAAACAAGAAAGAACCTTTAATAAAAATTAAAGACCCGAATCTTATAAGTTTCAAATTGATGGAATGAGTTTCGAAATAAAACCGAGACCCACTATCTAGCAAGATAGGAACCAACGGTATAGGTAGATGAACGCCACACCCGTGAGGATGATAAGTTCAAAACAAGGAAAGAACGACGCCACTAGAAAACTAGATAAGTCAATTCAACCTTGAGAATCAGGAGAGTGAATACTCACCAAAAAAAAATTTTCTTTCATTCAAATTCAAGTTTTGTTTGCAAATGAAAATAAACATCCTATTTATAGCTACTAGCCGAATGGCCAAAATACAAGTTTGAAAGTGAATTCTTGTGGGTGCCTTCAATTTGCATTATCTTCATGAAGTTGACGTCCAAGATTTTGAGCACCAAAGCTTTATGTTGTCCACCACCACCATTATTCCCACCATCGTTTATGCTTACCATCCATGTACCTTTTATTTAGCAAAATATTTTTAAATTCCAAGCTCCTCAAACATTAGCTTGCCGTCCACATTAATTGATTGTTCCACTAAACACCACACTCCAACATGCACATAGATATTTAAAAAAATTGTGCCATCCATCATGATCTTATAATGTTCCACCATGCCATAATATGCTTTTATATTTCATGTGCTTTATTATCTTCCACCTTGTCTCCCATTGAATTTGCATTTGCATCCTATAACTCCATGTTCCACGTGAAAAACCATGCTTGCTGTTCAATTTTTTTATTCTCCCATTAATCTCCTATTGCCGTCCACCTTTGTTTACAAAAGACAAATTAATTATTTTATGCTTCAATTTCATAAGCACATGGCTTCTTCAAATCCCACTTTTATTTATTAATGCCGTCCAACATGCCGTTCTCCCATTATTCTCCCAATGCCGTCCATATCCTCATGCAAATGGAATGCTCATCAACACATGTCTTATTTCATTTATTTATTTATAGCTCCCACTAAGTATTTTATTCATTCCCACTAGCCATTTCTTTAATACTAGCACATGCCTAATTATTTCTTAGAATATTCTCACGCATGGCATGAAATTCCCTTGCACTATGCCCTATACTTTGTCATCCAATTGTGCTTGCTCCAATTTCCATTTGTTTATTTCCATCATAGCTCCATATTGCCGCATGTTTATCTTGTCAAATCCACCATGCTTCTTTACTATTTTATTTATCATACACCAAGCCTCCATGCCTTGTTATTTTATTGACCCACTTTGAATTTGTTTGTCTATTGAGGATGTCGTCCATGGCCAAATGCATCCTTGCGTATTTGCCTATAAAAACACAAGACCAAACATTAATTTTGAATAAAAATTATCTTGAACAAAAGTTAAAATACTCTATTTTAAACACTAGACATATTAATATGATACTAATTATTTGGCAAATTAATTTGCTATAGAAAATCAATTAAATAAATTAAGATGTTTAATTCATTTAATTAAAATTCAGCAATTTAATTTTCACGAAATTCAAAGACTCGATTTTATTTGAAGCAATAAAAATTAAAATTTGGTGTCAAGCTTCGTCGACTTGAAAATTCGGTGGGTGCCCCGGGCGTGCCCGTATCATCCCCTCCCTCTTCAAGACGATTCGTCCTCGAATCGACCCGTTGGTTATTCGAACAAAAATTCCTTGTTCGTCCTTCCTCTATCAAATGGGAAGGATGATAATAGCATTACTTGAAAAGAAAATTCAAGAATTAGCAACAATGTTTTAAACATACTTGCAACCCAAATAAAAACAACACCAAGCAATTAAATCGCATGCGAACAGGCATAAGAATTTTATCATACAGAAGGATCAATGCCTTGTCAAAATTTTGGAACAAAAGCGGATAAGCTTCAAAGCATGCATGTGATCTAATTAGATTCCACAAGACAAGATAATTATGCGAATAACACATCAATTGATAGATATAATTGTCAAAAATAAGTAATGAAGAAAAGGCATATGGCACTTGAAATTGAACATTTAAACCTTGCTTCGTATTCGCACATGAATAAAAATTATCAAACACAAAATTCTTTTTGTCTTCTTGTAAAATAAATAGATCATAAAGAAACAAAATAAGGCATTCAAATAATTCATGATCTAAATGTTTTACAAAATGGCAATCATCATTATGAGCCTTTTCAACATCCAAGATGAACAAAAATGTTTCAACAAATGATTCATAACACTTATCGAAAACAATTATTCTTTTGACAAGAACCAAAACAGATAGTTCATTATTAGCAAAGATAGAACAATGAAGAGCATCACGTTTTAAAGATTTTACAAGAATGGATTCAGTAACGTGATTCTTGTCAACATCCAAAGAAAACAAAATGGGTTCATAGGTTTCAAGTGTCTTACCTTTGGGTGTTGAAAGAAAGAATTCGACTTTACCTTTACGGGCGATATGGTAAAAGTCACTCTTATTTTGCTTGTCTTCACAAGCTGAAAATCGAAGATCGAATTTTCCTTGCTCGATCAAGACGAACCTTCTCTCCTCGTGCATGTAATGTAGTCGATGCTTTATTCGCGAATCAACATTTTTCAAATAATATGGGAACTCCATGTACACTAATTGCATATACAAACACAAAATTTGCTTAAGGAATGAATAAAAATTGAAAACAAGGTTGATAAAATTTGTTACCTTATTCAAAAACCAAGTATTAAGAATATAGAAATCTTTCAAACTTATCGATGATACTTCAGCTTTTTCACAAAACAAATCGAAACATATACCCGATTTATGGGACTTAGGTTCCGAAAAATCAATCATGTTAGTCCAATAAGAATTATGTACGTTCAAGATAAAGCAATCAAAACTTTTAACATATTTCAAAATGTATTTACAAAAACTCAATGATTTTATATTAGACATCGAATTAATCTCGTAATATCTACAATCAAATAAATTGGGGTTAGAAGAAAAATCATCTTTATACAAAAAATTCGATGGAGATTGAATTACTTCAGAACACTTTCTTTCCTTACCTTCCTTACCCTTTTCACTCAAATGAAATTGCTTTTCTTCGGGGAGGTACTGAAGTTGGAAATCATCGTGCGATACATTGGACACCTGAAATGAAGAAAGCGAAGAAGAACAAAATTCCAAGGAGTTAGCAGAAAAACCACTCTCTTTTTCTTGCTCATCTTGTGTTCGTGTTCCTTTTTCCAACTCTTTTTCTCTTTCAACACTCTCTTTATTCTCAATCTCAATTTTCTTTTCTTTTTCTTCCTTTTCTTCTTTTTCATTTTTATTTTCATTTCTCTCATTTTTATTTTCTTTTTCAATTTCTTTTTCTTTTTCTTTGTTTTTATTACATGAAGTTACAAAAGAATCATAATAATAAAAATTTCCAAAAGAAAAATTATTTACGGATGAATCACGATAATTTCTTCGGGAAGAATACTCCAAAGACATTTTCTTGGAAGTTTCCGAATGAATATATCGATCAACTCGCGTGTTTTCTTGGAGGGAGTAAGAATCATAGTCAACCTTTCTTTGCCTCGAGTTTCTTGACGAATAAGAATCTCGATCGAAATCTCGTTTTGAATAATCTTCGAAAACGTGTCTTTGTGACGACCTTGACTCCGTCCTTTGTCTTGAAGAAATTCGCCCTTGATGATAGGAAGATGGGAGGTACCGCTTGCGCATCACATCTTTCATTTCGGACCACATTAATATTGGGTGCTCTCCATTTCGTTTTCGACTCTTGGTAAACTGGTCCCACCAAGTCATGGCATAATCAGTGAAACTATTTTCCGCCAGCCTTACTTTCTTGCTTTCCAAATAATCGTGGTACCCAAAAACCTCTTCTACTCGCATTTCCCATTTAAGGTATGCATCCGGATCGGCTTTACCTTGAAACGATGGAATGTTTTTGTTATTCTTCTTGACGTCATTAAAACATCCTTGATCTCTAAAGCCTCGGTTTCTTTGATCGCGTCGCCTTTCGCCTTGGTTGTATGATGGATCTAACCAATCGCCATCTACAATACTTCTTCTTTCAAAGTATAGAGACATGCTATCGTTGCTAAAAGAAAGATGTTATAAAAATAAAATAAAATAAAATAAATATAAAAAGTTAAAAATACCTTACCACAAAAACTCACAAATGACTCATAAAAAAATATCGCTCACACTCGTATTTTTACTTGTATAAGACTTTTTTTTAATGAATCACTCTTGTCTTTTACCGCTCAATCTCGTCTCACAAATTCGTACTTTGTTTTGAAAGACTTATTTGCGGCTTGAGGGTCGGCTTCAAAATTGGTACAAGGGAAAAATGATGTTAACGGGTGGAGGTCGGCTGGATTTTTTTTTTTTTTTTGATATAGTGGCGTTGGGGTGAAGAAGGGTGGGTTGAAGATCGGGAAAGAAGTAATGAAAAAAAACTTGCAAACTTCAAAAAAAAATTTCCACACACCTTTTTTTTTTTTTTAAACTCTCTCCTTTTTTTTTACTTCTTTTTTTTTGTATTCGTATTTTTTTTATACGATTTTTTTTATTTGAACTTTTTTTTTTATCCTTTTTTTTTTGAACTTCAAATATACTATAATGAAATACAAGAAAAAAAAATTACAACTTGAGTATATATATATATTTTTTGAATTTTTTTTCTTTTAACTTACGAACTAACTTCCGGCTTCACGATGGTCGTCGGTAGTCCTCGTTTTATAGCTCTGATACCAGATGATAACGGCCCGTCTTGGGTTAGGAGGTGAATCGTTAAAGTTGCCCGATCGTAAATTAGACAGTTTCTCATTCAACTAACAAAAGGGATAATTTTATTGGAAATGATATCTTTGAGATGTAAAGATAGGTGATAGGTTGAAATGGGTACGTATTTGAAACAAGAAAGAACCTTTAATAAAAATTAAAGACCCGAATCTTATAAGTTTCAAATTGATGGAATGAGTTTCGAAATAAAATCGAGACCCACTATCTAGCAAGATAGGAACCAACGGTATAGGTAGATGAACGCCACACCCGTGAGGATGATAAGTTCAAAACAAGGAAAGAACGACGCCACTAGAAAACTAGATAAGTCAATTCAACCTTGAGAATCAGGAGAGTGAATACTCACCAAAAGAAAATTTTCTTTCATTCAAATTCAAGTTCTGTTTGCAAATGAAAATAAACATCCTATTTATAGCTACTAGCCGAATGGCCAAAATACAAGTTTGAAAGTGAATTCTTGTGGGTGCCTTCAATTTGCATTATCTTCATGAAGTTGACGTCCAAGATTTTGAGCACCAAAGCTTTATGTTGTCCACCACCACCATTATTCCCACCATCGTTTATGCTTACCATCCATGTACCTTTTATTTAGCAAAATATTTTTAAATTCCAAGCTCCTCAAACATTAGCTTGTCGTCCACATTAATTGATTGTTCCACTAAACACCACACTCCAACATGCACATAGATATTTAAAAAAAATTGTGCTGTCCATCATGATCTTATATTGTTCCACCATGCCATAATATGCTTTTATATTTCATGTGCTTTATTATCTTCCACCTTGTCTCCCATTGAATTTGCATTTGCATCCTATAACTCCATGTTCCACGTGAAAACCCATGCTTGCTATTCAATTTTTTTATTCTCCCATTAATCTCCCATTGCCGTCCACCTTTGTTTACAAAAGACAAATTAATTATTTTATGCTTCAATTTCATAAGCACATGGCTTCTTCAAATCCCACTTTTATTTATTAATGCCGTCCAACATGCCTTTCTCCCATTATTCTCCCAATGCCGTCTATATCCTCATGCAAATGGAATGCTCATCAACACATGTCTTATTTCATTTATTTATTTATAGCTCCCACTAAGTATTTTATTCATTCCCACTAGCCATTTCTTTAATACTAGCACATGCCTAATTATTTCCTTGAATATTCTCACGCATGGCATGAAATTCCCTTGCACTATGCCCTATACTTTGTCATCCAATTGTGCTTGCTCCAATTTCCATTTGTTTATTTCCATCATAGCTCCATATTGCCGCATGTTTATCTTGTCAAATCCACCATGCTTCTTTACTATTTTATTTATCATACACCAAGCCTCCATGCCTTGTTATTTTATTGACCCACTTTGAATTTGTTTGTCTATTGAGTGTGTCGTCCATGGCCAAATGCATCCTTGTGTATTTGCCTATAAAAACACAGGACCAAACATTAATTTTGAATAAAAATTATCTTGAACAAAAGTTAAAATACTCTATTTTAAACACTAGACATATTAATATGATACTAATTATTTGGCAAATTAATTTGCTATAGAAAATCAATTAAATAAATTAAGATGTTTAATTCATTTAATTAAAATTTAGCAATTTAATTTTTACGAAATTCAAAGACTCGATTTTATTTGAAGCAATAAAAATTAAAATTTGGCGTCGAGCTTCGTCGACTTGAAAATTCGGTGGGTGCCCCGGGCGTGCCCGTATCATAGTTAGCCATCCACTACACATCACCCGTACCAACCTGCACACTGTGGGGACTACTAAGTCAACCCTCCATCCGCTACACACCATCGAAGCGCGCTCAATGCGACGGCGTCTCATCGCCCTTATAAATATTATTCGTGGCATAGCCACCAGATTAAATAATTGTGACCAAGTCACCACATTCGAGATATCGTGGTCTTAGATCACCACATTCGATAATGTGACCAAGTCACCACATTCAGATATCGTGGTCTTAGATCACCACATTCACTTCCCCTTTTTCAATAACCCATATGCCCCATATCATACATATTATGCATTAACATGCCAAATTTCACATTCTTATCTCTGTTCACATATGAGTCATAACATATATTCATAATCCTAGTAGGAGTAGGAAACGTACCTGAGTACTTTGTACCACAATATGGTACCTTAGCCATGTTCACATTCTTATACATACTTATATTAAATATTGCCATAAATCGTATTAAAAGATAGTGTCGGGTACACACCTGGTTCGCTTAACAAATTCACTGAAATCCCGAAGTCCGATCTATTGATTTAGATCTCAAGTTCCTTGCCGATTTGATTACTAGTCAAATCCCAGAATGTTGTAGACTCCCTTCCTTGTAATCGGCTGGTATTACATCCCTTCATAGATTACTTTTCGGCTTTTAGATCATGTAAGAAAATAGATCTAATACTAAAATATACCTTGGCCGATTGTACCTATATACTTTACCTTGTGATTTGAAATCTCGAAATTATTCCTTGGTTATGGTTCTGTCGAAATCCCTAAGAACACATGTTAGATCAACTTCTAATATTTAGACATGGTAAAAGTGGCCTATGGCCGAATATCATTCTTACCTTAGATCTTGAAAGATTCCTTCCTTATGGTCAACTTATGAACAGATCCCGAAGCCTTCTTTCTAAGTTTCGACTAGAACAATAAAGGGGTTAGATTTCCTAGTTTCGACTTTAATCTTAGAAGAAAAAGAATGGAAATCGATAACCACTAACCTTACCCTTAATGCACAAGCCAACAACCCCTTGCTTGAAGTCTCAAAAATATTCGGCTATGGCTTTGATGTGGATAACAATTTCGGCTCTTGAGGCTTAGTGAGAAATCGGCTAGGGCTATTGGTATCTTGAATTTTCGGCTTTGGCTAACAAAAGAAAAAGAACAATGCTCTAGGAAATTCGGCAGAGAGAGAAGAGTTGAGAGAAAGAATGATGAATGGCCCTCTTTTCCTCTAGTAGCCGAAATTACTAACTCAGAATCCCTTACTTGGCCATCACTCTTCTATTTTGATAGCTTTATCTCTTTAATTATCACCTTGTTTTAAATTAATAGAATTAATCCATCATTATCCCTTATCCTTATTATCACACCTTTTATCTCTAAATAATAATAAAAATAAAAGGATTTTAAACTCCTAAAATATAGCCTATGTGCCGTCCACCTCTGTCCATCCTTGCAAAGAAAATAAAACTTTTATTTTGCTTCCCTCACACTTTCGAACCTTGGCCCAATTCCCATGTGGCGTCACTTACAGAGGCCTTAAGTGGCACCTCGAAGCCAGTTTTCCATGCCCATTCGTGTGTCAAAATTTCCCTACATTTCCTCTTAAGACCACCTTGCTTCATGTCTCTCTTTTAAACTTTAAACTTAACATTTCTTAAGCATTTTCTTACATTTCTAAGACATTTCCTTACATTTCCAAGACATTTCCTTACATTTCCAAGACAAGACATTTCCTTACATTTCCAAGACATTTCCTTACATTTCCAAGACAAGACATTTCCTTACATTTCCAAGATTTCTAAAATTCACATAATCCATTCAAGACACACACAAGCATGCTTTCACATTCAATTAAGCAAAATGCATAGGCCCTAATCCTGGATGTTACAGTTCTACCCCCTTAAAATAATTTCGTCCTCGAAATTACTTGGCTGACTGCATTCCTACTCACCATACTACGCTTATGCTGCGCACTCTGATCTTAATAACACTATCATACTTCCTAGGCATAATCTCTAAATTCACATGCAAGGTTTCAGGCACTTTACCAGCAGTACAAGAATGAGCTAATTCATAACAAGCAAAGTAATAAAGGGTATTCCAGAACAAGGAACGTACCCGTTGTCACATCTGGTACATCTTCCTCCTCGCGACGGCCAACTGCATAAACCAATCTTGGTTGCCTCTCATCAGAACCTTCGGCACCTCTATTTGGTGTTCCACGACCTTGGCCGGAACCATTCCCTCCATGGTTCGAACCACGACCCCTTGTCGCTTGTTGACCACCTCTCACTGTGCGCTCGCTCATAACCTTGACTGCTTTGTCGAGAGCCCTATTCGGATCCTGCGGGACGATCTTTAATAATATGATCCTTGGACCCACACTTAAAGCATCCTCACGGTCTTTTTCCAACACTCTCCTAAGTGTTTCTTCCCACACCGGTCACAAGTGCGACATCGCCTCTCCTGTAGCTTGTCGGCCTTGCGCCCATCAACTCTAGGCCTTTTATTCCCGGATGATCCTCGATGATCCAAGCCTCTGCTCGCCTGCTCCGATCGAGTTACGCCTCACGAGTCCTTAATTCCTCACTATTTTTGCCTTCTCGACTAACGCAGAAAAATTCCGCTCCTGATGTGGAGCTATCAACAACCTTAGATCATCCCTTAGTCCGTCCTCGAAACGGACACATCGCTTTTGCTCCGTTGCCACTACTCCTCGAGCATACCGGCTTAACCTTAAAAATTCAGCTTCATACTCTGCTACGGACTTGTTCCCTTGAACTAGTCCCAGAAAATCCTTCCTTTGCTCATCAGTATACCTTGTGCCGACATACTTCTTCTGATATAAGGCCTTAACATATTCCCAGGTCAGATCCTTAGCTGTGGCACCATCCCGAACTGTTAACCACCATTGATACGCTTCATCGCGTAACAGTGCCACCATTCCTTTCAACTTCTCCTCAGGGGTCAGATCGAGCTCATCCATAATGTGCTCGGTTGCCTCCAACCAATACTCGGCCATACTGGGTGCTACACCAGATACGCCACGGAATACCTCAGCTCCATTGGCACGAAGTCGCTCAGGTACCGACTTTCGAGCTCCTGAATTTCCTCCTGCACCAGCCACCAATTCAAGAACTTGCAGCACAGCCTGCGATACAGCGTCGTCTCCCGTCTGATCATGCTGTTCAGCATCAATAGCGGGTGGTGGTGGTGGCGGTACCTCATTTTTAGGTCCTTGACTCGATCTAACGGGTTCCGATACGGTCATTCTACCTCTACTGCGTCCTCGCACATTACGTCCACGTCCCCTAGAGCTCATGTCTACGTTCGCGTGTTAATCTAATTAAGGAATTTTATGAATTAATACTTGTTTCACTGATTATCCGCGAAGAAATTTTATGAAAGAAGTTTAGAAGTAGTTCTTTCGATCAATCAAAGTTTTCATGTCTTCTATCCTAATTCAGAGAAGTACATTCATTCAAACATTCATTCAGTGACATCCATTCTATAGTATCTCCCATACACATTCACTCTTCGGACATTTCTGTCCGTTCCTATCCCAGGGGTATTTTCGTCATTTGTCCTACAGGGGTATTTTCGTAATTTTTCAAAATAAGGTTCCTTGTTGATTTTTTCAATAAGGGTATTTTAGTAATTTTGAATTCCCAGGGGTATTTCGATAATTTTGAAACTCGGGGGTATTTTGGTAATAAACCAGGGCAAATTTGTAAAGTTTAATAATTCAGGGGTATTTCAAAATTTGCAAAACTTTAAGGGTTCTTTTTGAGACTTCTATTTTCCAAAACGGTGATGTTGCAAAAATTTTGGAAATCAGGGTCATTTTGGTAATTTTGTAAGTTAGGGGCAATTTCATAATTTTCCGAAATCAAGGTATTTTTGATAATTTGCAAATTAGGGTTTTTGAACATTTTATAAAGTAATGAAATCTTGATAAGAACTGTGGGTATTTTTGGAATTTCATAAACCAAGGGTATTTTTTTGTAATGTTACCACTAGGGGTATTTTTGTAATTTCATAAATCGAAAATTTTTCGAAAAATTTTGTAAAAATAGTTTTCACAAATTAAAAAGGGAATTTTAAGAGTTTTAAAACTAGGGTTTTTATAAAAACACGGCTAGTTCCCTTTCGGGTTTTAGTTATTGTGTTTAGCCTATGACTGAGTCCTCTTGGTTAGGGTGAACCGAAGCTACGCACCAGGTAGGATTCCTGCGAAGAGGAGGTGAGTCACTAGGACTGCTGAAGTACCAGGCTCTTCCGGATCCATTCCTAGACATGCGCACCATGGTTACCACACCCTAGCGAGTCCTCTTGGTTAGGGTGAACCGTAGCTACGCACCATGTAGGATTCGAGTGGGGAGGAGGTGAGTCACTAGGACTGCTTAAGTACCAAACTCCCACCGAAACCAATCCTAGGCATGCGCACAATGGTTGCCACACCCTAACTCGGCGACTTAGCCATAGGTTTGTTTAATTAGGCATTAAGTCTTATGTAATAGTTGGGGAAAACTAGTCCTAGGGTTCAAGTACCTATCATACTATTTCTACGTTTCATTCCTACCCTTCTACAGATCATACCATAAATCACACAATGGATAGGGGTACTTACCTGGTGGACTGCGGGTCGGAGACTTAGGTGCCATGCCAGAAAAACCTGAAAATTTTTACAAATTCCTTTTTGGGCTAGATTTTGAAAACGTTTTGGGCCTTAAACCCAAGGTCGAGAGTTTAAAACTGGGCTCTGATACCAAACTGAAACACCCTATACCCGGCCCACGAGCCTTGACCGGATCTGGTATGTTCCTTAAGAAAAACCGGTTCAAATTCGTTTGCACTTTGAAAAAAACTTTAAGTGATTTTGGGAGGAAGTTCGAATTGGGTTGGGCTCGAGTTGAAAACAGGGTTATCTTATATTGAAATCCCTTTATCTTAGGTGTCAAAACATTTAGGGTTTAGTTTAAAAGAAATTTACTTAAAATTTAATTGATAAAAATTTGTAAACATAATAAACAAAATAAATGTAAAATAGTTCAACTATGGCCTTATTACATCAATTACACCCAAATAATTTAAAGTACTTAAATAAAAATAAAATGTCCAAATAAAATTCCTTGCTGAGCATGGCCACCTTTAAGCTCCTACCGACCCGGTCCATTACTGATCATCACCTGAAAAATGTTCCCACAACGGGGTGAGTCAACAGACTCAATGTGTACTGCAACACTAAGTCTTAACAAATTCAGGCATTTCATAACATACATATTCATATATCATTAAATTAAAAATGATGCAACCCGAACCCAAAACCTAGTTAGCCATCCGCTACACATCACCCGTACCAACCTGCACACCATGGGGACTACTAAGTCAACCCTCCGTCCGCTACACACCATCGAAGGCAGTCGCTGCAGTCGACGTGCTCATCGCCCTTATAAATATTTGTGGCATAGCCACCAGATTAAATAATTGTGACCGAAGTCACCACATTCAGATATCGTGGTCTTAAGTCACCATATTCAGATAATGTGACCGAAGTCACCACATTCAGATATCGTGGTCTTAGATCACCACATTCAGATAATGTGACCGAAGTCACCACATTCAGATATCGTGGTCTTAGATCACCACATTCACTTCCCCTTTTTCAATAACCCATATGCCCCATATCATACATATTATGCATTAACATGCCAAATTTCACATTCTTATCTCTGTTCACATATGAGTCATAACATATATTCATAATCCTAGTAGGAGTAGGAAACGTACCTGAGTACTTTGTACCACAATATGGTACCTTAGCCATGTTCACATTCTTATACATACTTATATTAAATATTGCCATAAATCATATTAAAAGATAGTGTCGTGTACATACCTGGTTCGCTTAACAAATTCACTGAAATCCCGAAGTCCGATCTACTGATTTAGATCTCAAGTTCTTTGCTGATTTGATTACTAGTCAAATCCCGGAATGTTGTAGACTCCCTTCCTTGTAATCGGCTGGTATTACATCCCTTCATAGATTAGTTTTCGGCTTTTGGATCATGTAAGAAAATAGATCTAATACTAAAATATACCTTGGCCGATTGTACCTATATACTTTACCTTGTGATTTGAAATCTCGAAATTATTCCTTGGTTATGGTTCTGTCGAAATCCCTAAGAACACATGTTAGATCAACTTCTAATATTTAGACATGGTAAAAGTGGCCTATGGCCGAATATCATTCTTACCTTAGATCTTGAAAGATTCCTTCCTTATGGTCAACTTATGAACAGATCCCGAAGCCTTCTTTCCAAGTTTCTGCTAGAGCAATAAAGGGGTTGGATTTCCTAGTTTCAGCTTTAATCTTAGAAGAAAAAGAATGGAAATCGATAACCACTAACCTTACCCTTCATGCACAAGCCAACAACCCCTTGCTTGAAGTCTCAAAAATATTCGACTATGGCTTTGATGTGGATAACAATTTCGGCTCTTGAGGCTTAGTGAGAAATCGGCTAGGGCTATTGGTATCTTGAATTTTTGGCTTTGGCTAACAAAAGAAAAGGAACAATGCTCTAGGAAATTCGGCAGAGAGAGAAGAGTTGAGAGAAAGAATGATGAATGGCCCTCTTTTCCTCTAGTAGCCGAAATTACTAACTCAGAATCCCTTACTTGGCCATCACTCTTCTATTTTGATAGCTTTATCTCTTTAATTATCACCTTGTTTTAAATTAATAGAATTAATCCATCATTATCCCTTATCCTTATTATCACACATTTTATTTCTAAATAATAATAAAAATAAAAGGATTTTAAACTCCTAAAATATAGCCTATGTGCCGTCCACCTCTGTCCATCCTTGCAGCAAAATAAAACTTTTATTTTGCTTCCCCTACAGCTCGAACCTTGGCCCAATTTCCCCTACATGTGGCGTCACTTATAGAGGCCTTAAGTGGCACCTCCAAGCCACTTTTCCATGCCCATTTGTGTGTCAAATTTTCCCTACATTTCCTCTTAAGACCACCTTGCTTCATGTCCCTCTTTTAAACTTTAAACTTAACATTTCTTAAGTATTTTCTTACATTTCTAAGACATTTCCTTACATTTCCAAGACATTTCCTTACATTTCCAAGACAAGACATTTCCTTACGTTTCCAAGACAAGACATTTCCTTACATTTCCAAGATTTCTAAAATTCACATAATACATTCAAGACACACACAAGCATGCTTTCACATTTAATTAAGCAAAATGCATAGGCCCTAATCCCGGATGTTACAGATTAAGTCGTGGACGTGTTGTAACATCCTGGAAATGGGCCTATGCATTTTTGATTTAATTATACGAAATGGCATGTCTTATGTGTTATGAATGTATGGTGAACATTTTTGGAAACTTGGAAATGTAAGGAAATGACTTGGAAATGGAAGGAAATGTCTTGTCTTGAAAATAAGAAAATGACTTGAAATGTAAGAAATGACTGAAATGTAAGGAAATGATTTAGAAATGATTCAAAAGAGGAAAGTGAACATTTCTGGAAACTTGGAAATATAAGGAAATGTCAAGTTTAAAGAGGCAAACGAAAATTTTTGGAAACTTAGAAATGACTTAGAAATGTCGAGTTTTAAAGTTTAAAAGAGGAAATTAAGGCAAGGTGGCCTTAAGAGAAAAAGTATGTGAAATTTGACACGCAAACAGGCTTGGAAAAGTGGCCTGGAGATGCCACTTAGGGCCTTTAGAAATGGCGCCACATGCAAGGGGATTGGGCCTGAGTTCGAGTCACAGGGAAAGCAAATAAAAGAAATTTTATTTTGCTTCCAGAAGAAGTGAGGTGGCTGGCACAATGCTATAATTTAGGAGCCTTTATTCTTTTATTTTTAAGAGATAAATAGTGGATAAATAAGGGATAAATAATGGATTTATTTTAGATTATTTTCAAGAGATAAATGAGGAATTATTCTTTAATTAGGAAAATAAGGGAGAAGTGATGGCCAAGTAATGGACTTTGAGTTTAATAATTTCGGTTAAGTAAGGATAGTTGCTGAATTATCTTTTAGGAGATAATTAAAGAGATAAAGCTATCAAAATAGAAGAGTGATGGCCAAGTAAGGGATTCTAAGTTAGTAAATTCGGCTATATAAGGAAAAGAGGGCCATTCATCATTCTTTCTCTCAACCCTTCTCTCTGTAAATTTCCTAGAGCATTTGTTCTTCTTCTTTTTGTTAGCCAAAGCCAAAAATTCAAGATATCACCATTAGCCAATTTCTTTTCTTTCCAATCCATCAAAAGCTGAATCTTTGAGGGCTTCAAGCATAGGTCTTTGTCGATTTCTTCAAGAAAGGGTAAGAACAAGTTTTGATTTCTATTCTTTTCTTTTAGATTTGTCGAAATCTAGGACTAATCCCATCAATATTCTTATCTCACAAATTTGGAATGATTCTTTCGGATTTTTGCCATAGTTGACTATAAAGGAAAAGATCTTGGGATTTGACCATCAAGGTAAGTCATATCCGACATTCGGCCAAGGGTCATTGATTGTGATTAAAGGTTAGAAGTTGATCTAACATGTGGTTTTAGGGATTTAAATGAAGCTATAACCAAGGGACAATTTCGGGATTTAAGATCCTTAAGGTAAGTGACTATGAATATTCGGCCAAGGCCTATTTTACTAGTTAGATCTATTTTTATGTGTTTTAAGCCGAAAACTAACCGATTCAAGGGATCTAGTGATTAGCCGATTTCAAAGGGGAAGAATACAAGTTTCCAGGATTTGATTAATTATCAAATCGGTAGCAAGGTAAGAAAGTGGATACGATAATCCTTCGGGATTTGATTAAATTAGCCGAATAGGCTTTTTCCTAAAATACTAAATGTGGCCAAATGTAGGGATTTAGGATCTAAAGCAATAGATTGGTTTTTCGGGATTTCAAGGAATTCGTTAAGCTAATCAGGTGTGTACCCCACACTATTTCATAATATGCTTTATGACTATGTTTAATTAATATATGTGATATTAAGAATGTGAATATGGCTAAGGTACCATAATGTGGTACAAAGTACTCAGGTACGTTTCCTACTCCTACTAGGAATATGAAATATGTTATTCGTAACATGAGAATAAGAATGTGAACTTTGGCATATTAATGTATTTTACAAAATGAGGCATATGGGTTATTGAAAGGGGAAATGAATGTGGTGACCTAAGACCACGAGCACGGTGACCTAAGACCGTGGTATCTGAATGTGGTGACCTAAGACCACAGTAATCTGAATGCGGTGACCTAAGACTGCGATATCTGAATGTGGTGACCTGATACGAATCATCTCGGGTTTGAAAACGAATCGTAAATATTGCCCGATCGTAAATTAGGTAGTTTTTCTTTGAATAACAAAAAGGATAATTCTCTGAATGTAAAGATAGGTACGGAGTGAGGTGGATACGTATTTGAAACAAGAAAGAACCTTTAATAAAAATTAAAGACCCGAATCTTATAAGTTTCAAATTGATGAAAGGAGTCTTTAAATAAAATCGAGACCCACTATCTAGCAAGATAGGAACCAACGGTATAGATAGATAAACGCCACACCCGAATGGATGATAAGTTCGAAACAAGGATAGAACGATGCCACTAGGAACTAGATAAGTCGATTCGAACCTTGAGAATTAGGAGAGTGAATTATACTCACCAAAAGAAAATATTCATTCATAAAATCAAAACGTGCTACAATGACAAAGGTTCAACCTATTTATAGGACAAGTGGTTACGACTTACAATTGTTTCTCAACTCTTATGCTCCTTAAATTCATAAAAGTGTTGCTGTAACATCCTAAAATTGGGGTTATTTGTGTTTGCATTATTTTGCCTGTGTTTGAATTGCTGAGATATTAATTATGGTATAGTAAGACTTAATTAGGGGTCTTGAGTAGGCTCGGTATGGTGGAAAAATACTTTTATAAGCTTTAAAGGTAGGAAGCCTTAATAGGTAGGGGTTACAAGTTAAAATAGGGAACTTTTGACACAGAAAAGGCTTTGGAAAAGTGGCAAAAGGAAGGCTACTTAAGGGATGGAGATGACGCCACAGGGGGAGTAAGGGAACTTTGTGTTCGAGTCATGAGTCTCCTTTTACTCTTTATTTTGGACGGCACAAGAGAGAGGGAATTGCTCAATTTTAAACTTTGAGATAATAAGGGATAATAAGGATTTTAAATTGTATTATTATTGGATTAATTCTAAAAGGTTTGCAAGAGAAAATTTAGGCATGAGATTAATTCAAATTATTTTGAATTAATTCAAATGGTTGGCAGGAGGAGGTTTCAAGGAAGTTGCTTAAAATTTGAACTCTCCTAGGAAGAGTGGACGGCAAGCATAGAAGGGGAGGCCGAATTTCCTAGTACATTACCTCACAAAATTCGGCTAGCCTCCACTTCTTTTAGATTTTTCTTCTTCATTCTCTCTCAAACCGAAACACCATTTGCCATTTACCTTTTTCTTCTTAGACCTTGGCCGAATCCTCTACACCCTCTCCAATCTATTTTCTTTTCTTTTTCTTCTCAAAACCGAACCCCTATCTCCCTTTTCTCACTATTTTCTTTTCACTCTAAGCCGAATTCTTTTCTCCCTATTTTGTGAAGTGTGGCCGAATCTCAAGCAAGGGTGCCTCTTCTATTTTTCTCCAATCGGTTTTAAGGTGAGTGTCCAAGGCCGAATATTTTCTTTTGGTTCTCTTGTTCTTGTCGACTTCTAAAGGGAGTAAGAGCCGATTTCGGCACTTGTTGGCTAGGGTGCTAATCACCTATTCTGAACAGATTTTGTTTAGGTACTCGGGATCTTAAGGTATTCGATCCAAGCCTCCTTCTTCTATTAATCAAGTTGGTAAGTCTATGGTAAGGGATCCTCTCTAGCCTTTTCATTAGATATTTAGAAAAGCCGAAAGCTAATCACTTGTATGGATCTAAGGTTGGTGATTGCAAGGAAACTTTGTGTGTAGGGCTTCGGGATTTGGTAAGAAATCAAAGCGATGCAAGGGCAAGGAAGGAAGGCTAGGGTGGCCGATTTGGTTCTTCGGGATCTAGGGTGTCGATTGGCACCAGGTGTGTACATACACACTTTATAATTAATTAATGTACTAAATCTGTTGTGTGCTAATCGAATCTATGTAGATTCGGATTTAATACCATGAATGGTATAAGCAAGGATTCAGGTAAGTCCTTGTTGATTATGAGTTATTTTATGATGCTTTTGGGAAGCATGGTATATTTGATATGCGTGGCATATGGCTGATGATAAATCTGATATATGTGATTAAATATATGTTGGTATGAATTCTGTTATATAATTATTTAATGTGGGTTGATGAGAGGAGGGGGCAGTGATATTCGTGTCGACGAACACCAGTGGTTTGGTACCACATTGTGACTACGGTCACCAGAGGTTTGGCACCTCCAGAGGTTTGGCACCTCATAGCGTCTCGTCCCAGTGGCTTAGCACCACAGTGGGTTGGCCCCATAGACTATATTAAGGGATTGACGCCAGTGATTTGGTATCACACGATGGGTTGGCCCCATCAATCGATTGTGTCTTCGGACACCAGAGGTTTGGCACCTCCAGTGATTTGGCATCACATCTGTGACTATAAGTCACCAGTGGTTTGGCACCACCAGTGGTTTGATACCACACGGGGTAGATAAAGGAGTTTGGATGGCTAGGTTGGGTGCATGACTTAGTGCATGATTGTTAATTATAAATTGTGTATGTAAATTGCTTAAAACTGGGAGAAAGGGTTACACATTGAGTCTTGGTGACTCACCTTCTCCTTTAATTTTTCAGGTGACTCGTAGATCGCGGATGAGGAGCCGGATGGACTCGAGGTGGCCATGTAGTGGGATTCAATATAAATGAACTTTAAATTTTAGTTTATTTTATTTTATCGTGGGTTAAATTTTATTTCAGTTGTAATAAGGCCTCCTAAGAGATTGTTTTGATTATTTTATTTATTTAGGATAGTTTGTTTAAATTTTTTAATGACTTTAAAATGAGTACACATGTTTCTTAAACTTAAATCGAAAAATGTTTTACCGTGCCATCGGGTGCATCTTAATTCGGTAACAAATTGACTTAATTAATTTTCAAATAAACACTAAGTATGGTTTTAGCAAGACAATCAAAAATGAAAGGATTTTCAACAAAGCTTAAATCGACTTAAAAAGATTTTTACAAAAAGTTTTCCTCCGTAACAAACCAAATTTGGTCATAATGTTTGGGCCGAGTTTGGGCTATTACAAATTGGTATCAGAGCCCAGTTCAAAGCTCGGCTGTGGGGGCCCAAGGCCTAAAATGATTTGGTAGGACTTTTTGAAATATTCTTGGTTTTTGGAATAGCATGGCACCGAGTCTCCGGCACCAATCCGCCCAGGTAAGTACCTCTAAATTTCTTTGTGAATTATTACTTGTAGAATGGGTAGGAATGGAACGTAGAATAGTTTTATAGGATCTTGAACCCAAGGATTAGGCTACTCAAACACACAAAAACAAAACATAAGACTTAATGAACTAAACCAACCTATGACTAAGTCACTGAGCTAGGGTGTGGTAACCCCTGTACGCATGTCGAGGATTGGATCCGGAAGAGCCTGGTATTTAAGCAGTCCTCGTGACTCACCTCCTCTTCGCAGGTATCCTACCTGGTGCATAGCTTCGGTTCACCCTAACTCAGAAGGGCTCAGTGGTGTGGCAACCTCTGTGCGCATGTCTAGAATGGTCTCGGTGGGAGCTTGGTATTTAAGCAGTCTGCGTGACTCACCTCCTCTCCACTCGAATCCTGCCTGGTGCGTAGCTTTGGTTCACCCCGACTGCGGGCTCGGTCATATAAATTTGAACATAATGACTAAAACCCGAAAGGGAACTAGCCATGTTTTTGAAAAAGAAGAAAACAACAAAACCCTAAGTTTCTTTTTCAAAACTTTTAAAATCACTCTTTCAAATTTGAAAACAACCATCTTTACAACTTTTTCCGAAAAATCTGATTTGTGAAAAATTACAAAAATGCCCTTAGGGGTAAAATTACCAAAATGTCCTTGGTCCATAAAATGTCAACACAATGGTTTTGCCCAAAAATTTCATTATTTTATAAGTATCCAAAAACTCTACTTTGCACATCATCAATAAAATACTTTGGTTTTGGAAAAATTTATGAAAATGCCCTCAACTTGCAAAAAAATTACCAAAATGACCCTGATTTCTAAAATTTTTGCAACAGCATCGCTTTAAAAGGGAAACTCTCAGAAAGGAACCCTCAGAGTTTTACAACTGTTAAAATATCCCAGATTTATTAAAATTACAAAATTGCCCCTGATTGACAAAATTACCAAAATACCCCTGGTTCCCAAAATGTTGCCATATCTTTAAATTTTACAAATTTTCAGAAACACCCTCCAGTTTTGGGAATTTCAAAGTGACCTGCTTTATTAAAGTTTTGAAATCCCTCGAATTTTATTACAAAAATACCTCTGTAGGAAAAAGACAAAAATACCCTTGGGATAGAAACGGACAGAAAAGTCCAAGGAGTGAATAAGTATGGGAAGTATTAGGGAATGGATGTACTCTTCTGTGTGAACTAGGATAGAGGACTTAAAAACCTTGTTTGCTCGAAAGAATCCCTAATTAAACTTTCTGCATAAAATTTCTTCGCGGATAACCAAGTGAAACAAGTACTAATCCATAAAATTTTCTTAATCAGATTAAAAGCGCAGTAGTTAGAATGAGCTCTAGAGGACATGGACGTCGTGGATGCGGTAGGGGTAGAATGACCGTGTCAGAACCCGTCAGGTCGGGTCAGGGTTCGGAGAATGAAGTACCACCGCCACCACCACCTCTGACTTTTAGAGCTGAGGAGCAGGATCAGACCAGTGGTGAGGCAGTATCACAAGCTGTTTTGCGATTCCTTAAGATGGTAGCTGGGGCTAGTGGAGGTATGGAAGCTCGGAAATCTGTTCCCGAGTGACTCCAATCCAACGGAGCTGAGGTATTTCGGGGTATGTCGGGAGTGGCACCTAGTGCAGCGGAGTACTGGTTAGAATTGACCGAGAGAATTATGGACGATCTCGATCTGACAAATGAGGAGAAGCTGAAAGGAGCGGTGTCGCTTCTAAAGGATGAGGCGTACCAATGGTGGCTCGCGGTTCGGGATGGTGCTACGGCAGATGATCTGACTTGGGATTACTTCAAAACTACTTATCAGAAGAAGTATGTGGGCACTAGCTACACTGATGCTCAGAGGAAAGCCTTTTTGGGATTGGTACAAGGGAATAAGTCGGTATTTGAGTATGAGGCAGAGTTCTTAAGACTGAGTCGATATGCTAGAGGCATCGTGTCAACTGAGCATGATCGTTGTGTCCGTTTTGAGGACGGACTTAGGGATGAGTTAAGGTTGCTAATTGCTCCACAGTAGGAGTGGGAGTTTTCTGTCTTGGTAGAGAAGGCTAAGGTAGCCGAAGGTGTCAAGGAGTCCGTGCGACAGAGTTACGGCAGGAACAACCAGAAAAGAGGATTTGGGTCATCTGGATCGGGTGGTAATAATGCACAGAAAAGGGCTAGGCAGAGTGGGCCAAATCAGACAGGGAGGCCCATGGCGACTAATCAGAGGTCGGCTCAGTGTAATCGCTGTGGAAAATCCCATTGGGGAGGTTGTTAGACCGGTGAGAGGGGTTGCTTTGAATGTGGATCTTTATTGTCCTCGGAAGCAAGCTAAGAATCAGCCAGAGGGGCAGAACCATACTCAGGATAGAAATGTGGGACCACCACAGAAAGGTCGTGGTAATGGTAGAGGAGGAAATGGTCCTAATAGAGGTCGTGGAATTCAGGGCAGAGGTGCGGGCAACACAGAGGCAAGATAGCCTGGCTTAGTCTATGCGGCAAAGCGTCGCGAGGAGGGAGACGCACCGGACGTCATAACTAGTACGTTCCTAATTTTTGGTCTTCCATATGTTGCATTAATTGATGTGGGTTCGACGCATTCATACGTTGCTAGTGGTGTGGTAGAGACTATGAATTTAGACTTTGAGACTGCTTCTAGGGAGATGACTGTAATTAGCCCTTTAGGTCACTCTGTAGTGGTAAACAAACTCTATAAAGATGTACCCCTAGAACTCCAAGGGGTCGTGTTTTTGGCTGATCTGATGGAACTGCCGTTTGAGGAGTTCGATTTGATCCTTGAATGGACTGGTTGGTTAAGTATCAAGCAAGGTTGGATTGCGCTGCTAAGCGCATGGTTTTAAAGATGAATGAAGGGGATGAAGTGGTCATGATAGGTAACCGAAGGGATTACTTGTCCAACGTGGTGTCTTTCTTGAAGGCAGAAAAGATGGTCAAGAAGGGTTGTGAGGCGTTTTTGGTTCGAATTTGTGCCTTGGAGGCTAAGAAGTCAGCAGTTGAGAAGGTCCATCATCTTGTAGGGAATTCACCGATGTGTTCCCGGAAGAACTTCCGTGCGCCTCCGGATCGGGAAGTTGAATTCGATATAGACTTGCTACCGAACGGCACTGTGTCTATAGCACCGTCTGCGAATGGCACCAAAAGAATTGGTGGAGTGAAGGCTCAAATTGCGAGCTCTTGGATAGGGGTTTATACGACCAAGTATATCTCCGGTGAGAGCACGTCTTTTGTTAAATCAAGAAGAGAAGGACGGTTCAATGAGGATGTGTATCGATTCACCGTCAACTAAACAAGTTAACGATCAAGAACAAGTATCCGCTTGCCTCGGATTGATGACTTGTTTGATCAACTAAAGGGTGCATCTGTGTTCTCGAAGATAGATCTTAGGTCAGGCTATCATCAACTTAAGGTGAAGGAAGTTGATGTTCATAAGACGGCATTCCGAACTCGGTATGGGCATTACGAGTTCTTGGTCATGCCATTCAGGTTGACTAATGCGCCGGCAGCCTTTATGGACTTAATGAATAGGGTATTCCACCAGTGTTTGGATCAATTTGTCGTGGTGTTTATAGACGACATATTGGTTTACTCAAAGTCAGAGGAGGAGCATGACAGGCATCTACGTATAGTTTTACAAATGCTTGAGGAGAAGCGGTTTGTATGCCAAATTCAGTAAGTGTGAATTTTGGCTTAGGGAGGTGGCTTTCTTAGATCACGTAGTATCACCGTGAAGGATCAGTGGACCTCGCAAGGTTGAAGCG
Organism: Gossypium bickii; assembly: GCA_025503065.1. Lineage (NCBI taxonomy): Eukaryota > Viridiplantae > Streptophyta > Magnoliopsida > Malvales > Malvaceae > Gossypium > Gossypium bickii. The sequence continues at coordinate 25,016,725 of CP106712.1, forward strand.
GTATTGGATTGGAAACCGCCTAGGTCAGTGGCGGAAATTTGAAGTTTTCTGGGTTTAGCAGGGTACTATCGGAGATTTGTGGAAGGATTCTCTTTAATTGCAGCACCGTTGACAAAGTTATTAAGGAAGGGAGTTCTATTTGTTTGGTCGGAGAAGCAGCAAGAAAGTTTCGATAAGCTAAGGAAGATTCTGACAGAAGCTCCAGTTCTGGTACAGCCTGAAGCAGGGAAGCTGTTTACGATTTATTGTGATGCATCCCATACTGGTTTGGGATGTGTGTTGATGCAGGAAGGGAAGGTAGTGGCTTATGCGTCCCGTTAGTTAAGACCACATGAGGTTAACTATCCAACTCACGACTTGGAGTTAGCAGCAGTAGTCTTTGCATTAAAAATATGGAGACACTACTTGTATGGGGAGAAGTCGATAATCTATACGGATCACAAAAGTTTGAGGTATCTTTTGACTCAGAAGGATCTGAATTAAAGGCAACGTCGATGGATTGAACTGTTGAAGGACTACGACTGTTCAATAGAATATCATCCGGGCAAGGCTAACGTGGTGGTGGCCAGCGTTGGCCGAAGGTCGTGGACAGATTTAATAGCGATGTTCGCTCGCTTTAGTCTATATGACGATGGAAGTCTTTTGGCGGAGCTACAGGTTAAGCCAACTTGGATCGAGGAGATTAAGGAAAAGCAATTGATGGATGATAGCTTGAATGCTCAAGGGGTGCAAGTGCAAAATGGTGGGTTGGAAGGGTATAGTTTGGTGAGGATGGCGTACTATGTTTTCAAGGGCGGCCTTGTATGCCGAAGGATGTGGAGTTGAGGCAAAGAATTCTTCAAGATGCACATAGCAGCCCATACGCTATGCATCCCGGAGGTAGTAAGATGTATGGGGATTCTGAGCTTGATTACGTGGCGGGGTTGAAACGTGAAATGGCGAGTTCGTAGGAAGATGTCGGCGTGTCGTGGGTTAAAGTGAACACCGATTGCCATCGGGGTTACTCTAACCAAGAAAGATCCTCACTTTGAAATGGGAGAGGATCACTATGGATTTCGTCGGTGGGCTACCCCTCACGCCAAAGAAGAAGGACGCCTTGCTTTGGGTAATTGTGGACCGCCTGACTAAGTCAGCTCACTTTATACCGGTGAGAGTGGATTATTCCCTCCAGAGGCTAGCAAAGTTGTATGTGGCGGAGATAGTAAGATTGCATGGTGTTCCAGTGTCAATTATCTCGGATAGGGATCCGAGGTTCACGTCAAGGTTTTGGAAAGCATTGCATTAGGCTTTGGGTACACGATTAGATTTCAGCACAGCTTTTCATCCACAGTCTGACGGGCAATCGGAAAGGGTTATACAGATCTTAGAGGATATGCTGAGAGGGTGTGTGTTGGATTTTAGTGGAAGTTGGAAGGAGTATCTACCATTGGCGGAATTCACTTATAACAATAGTTATCAAGCGAGTATTCAGATGACTCCATACGAAGCACTATATGGACGGAAATGCTGTACTCCTACATGTTGGACGGAGTTGGGTGAACGACAGGTTTTGGGTCCGGAATTGGTGACAGAAACTGAGGATAAAGTTAAAGTGATTCGGGCTTGTCTTAAGGAAGCATCAAATAGGCAGAAGTCCTATGCTGATCTAAGGCGCAAGGAAATGGAGTATGCAGTAGGGGATAAAGTCTTTTTGAAGGTGTCGCCTTGGAAAAAGGTATTGAGATTTGGGCGAAAAGGGAAGCTAAGCCCAAGGTTCATCGGGCCATATACAGTGCTAAAGCGCGTATCGGTAGCTTATCAGCTCGAGTTGCCAATAGGGTTGAGCTAGATTCATGATGTCTTTCATGTGTCGATCTTTGAGATTTGTATCGGTCGAGATCCATCACACGTTGTGCGATGATCCGAGATTGAGGTAAACTTCGGATTTATCTTTTGAGGAAGAACCGATTCGGATCTTAGATAGAGATGTCAAAGTTTTGCGTAGAAAGTCGATTGCCTTTGGTGAAGGTGCTTTGGCGAAACCATGGTGCGATTTGCTACGTGGGAACTCGAGGATGTGATACGACAAAATAATACCCTCACCTCTTCTAATCAGGTAATTTTGAGGCCGAAATTATTTTTAAGGGGGTAGAAGCGTAACATCCTAAAATTGGGGTTATTTGTGTTTGCATTATTTTTCCCGTGTTTTGAATTGTTTGAGATATTAATTATGGTATAGTAAGACTTAATTAGGGGTCTTGAGTAGGCTCGGTATGGTGGAAAAATACTTTTATAAGCTTTAAAGGTAGGAAGCCTTAATAGGTAGGGGTTACAAGTTAAAATAGGGAACTTTTGACACAGAAAAGGCCTTGGAAAAGTGGCAAAAGGAAGGCTACTTAAGGGATGGAGATGACGCCATAGGGGGAGGAAGGGGGAACTCATGTTCGAGTCATGAGCCTCCTTTTACTCTTTATTTTGGACGGCACAAGAGAGAGGGAATTGCTCAATTTTAAACTTTGAGATAATAAGGGATAATAAGGATTTTAAATTGTATTATTATTGGATTAATTCTAAAAGGTTTGCAAGAGAAAATTTAGGCATGAGATTAATTCAAATTATTTTGAATTAATTCAAATGGTTGGCCAGGAGGGTTTCAAGGAAGTTGCCGAAAATTTGAACTCTCCTAGGAAGAGTGGACGGCAAGCATAGGAGGGGGAGGCCGAATTTCCTAGTACATTACCTCACAAATTCGGCTAGCCTTCACTTCTTTTAGATTTTTCTTCTTCATTCTCTCTCAAACCGAAACACCATTTGCCATTTACCTTTTTCTTCTTAGACCTTGGGCTAATCCTCTACACCCTCTCCAATCTATTTTCTTTTCTTTTTCTTCTCAAAAACTGAACCCCTATCTCCCTTTTCTCACTATTTTCTTTTCACTCTAAGCCAGAATTCTTTTCTCCTATTTTGTGAAGTGTGGCGAATCTCAAGCAAGGGTGCCTCTTCTATTTTTCTCCAATCGATTTTAAGGTGAGTGTCCAAGGCCGAATATTTTCTTTTGGTTCTCTTGTTCTTGTCGACTTCTAAAGGGAGTAAGAGCCGATTTCGGCACTTGTTGGCTAGGTGCTAATCACCTATTCTCAGAGCAGATTTTGTTTAGGTACTCGGGATCTTAAGGTATTCGATCCAAGCCTCCTTCCTCTATTAATCAAGTTGGTAAGTCTATGGTAAGGGATCCTCTCTAGCTTTTTTTCATTAGATATTTAGAAAAGCCGAAAGCTAATCACTTGTATGGATCTAAGGTTGGCCGATTGCAAGGAAACTTGTGTAGGGCTTCGGATTTGGTAAAAATCAAAGCGGTGCAAGGGCAAGGAAGGCTAGGGTGGCCGATTTGGTTCTTCGGGATCTAGGACTGTCGATTGGCACCAGGTGTGTACATACACACTTTATAATTAATTAATGTACTAAATCTGTTGTGTGCTAATCGAATCTATGTAGATTCGAATTTAATACCATGAATGGTATAAGCAAGGATTCAGGTAAGTCCTTGTTGATTATGAGTTATTTTATGATGCTTTTGGGAAGCATGGTATATTTGATATGCGTGGCATATGGCTGATGATAAATCTGATATATGTGATTAAATATATGTTGGCATGAATTCTGTTATATAATTATTTGATGTAGGTTGATGAGAGGAGGGGGCAGTGATATTCGTGTCAACGGACACCAATGGTCTGGTACCACATTGTGACTACGGTCACCAGAGGTTTGGCACCTCGGAGGTTTGGCACCTCATAGCGTCTCGTCCCAGGGCTTAGCACCACGATGGGTTGGCCCTGAGACTATATTAAGGGATTGATGCGGTGATTTGGTATCACACGATGGGTTGGCCCCATCAATCGATTGTGTCTTCGGACACCAGAGGTTTGGCACCTCCAGTGATTTGGCATCACATCTGTGACTATAAGTCACCAGTGGTTTGGCACCACCAAAGGTTTTGGTACCACACAGGGTAGACAAAGGCGTTTGGATGGCTAGGTTGGGTGCATGACTTAGTGCATGATTGTTAATTATAAATTGTGTATGTAAATTGCTTAAAACCGGGAGAAAGGGTTACACATTGAGTCTTGGTGACTCACTTTCTCCTTTAATTTTTCAGGTGACTCGTAGATCGCGGATGAGGAGCCGGATGGACTCGAGGTGGCCATGCAGTGGGATTCAATATAAATGAACTTTAAATTTTAGTTTATCTTATTTTATCGTGGGTTAAATTTTATTTCAGTTGTAATAAGGCCTCCTAAGAGATTGTTTTGATTATTTTATTTATTTAGGATAGTTTGTTTAAATTATTTAATGACTTTAAAATGAGTACACATGTTTCTTAAACTTAAATCGAAAAATGTTTCTGGAGTGCCATCGGGTGCATCTTAATTCGGTAACAAATTGACTTAATTAATTTTCAAATAAACACTAAGTATGGTTTTAGCAAGACAATCAAAAATGAAAGGATTTTCAACAAAGCTTAAATCGACTTAAAAAGATTTTTACAAAAAGTTTTCCTCCGTAACAAACCAAATTTGGTCATAATGTTTGGGCCGGGTTTGGGCTGTTACAGTTGCCCAAAAAAAAAAAAAATCTAGCAATAAATTAATTATCCCAAATGCTCCTCCTTGCCGTCCCATTTTCTACCAACAACAAATGGGTTCTATTATTTTATTCATGTCAACAACCCCATTTAGCCATGCTTCCCCTAATTGCCGTCCATATAGGCTTAATTCACACATGTTTTATTTCATTGTTTATTCCACCTTTCCGCTATGCCATCCATGCTTCCACAAACTTTAAAAATTCTTCATTTATTTTTATGCAAGCCAAGATTCCTCTTTATCTTCACGCATGCCTCCATATTTGTCTTTATCAAATCCTTAATTAATTAAAGGATGGTCAACCCCATATCCCATATGTTTTTAAATTCATGCTCCATGCTTAAACTTTACACCTAAGTTTTATTTGTTTATTCATGACCACCATGCTGTCCAACCATGCATTTGAATTCTTTAATTTCCACAAGCTCTCAAGTTGATTTTAATGCTCCACCTTGCCATGAAACCATGAAGGTTTGTTCCCCATATTTGGCCAAGCAATTTAAATCCCCATACTTCCTTTATTTTAATCCTTTAGTTCCCATGACATCCATCTTCCAACTTGCATCAAAACGTGGAGCACTACAAAATGCATAAATCACACTAATTATAAATCACACTAATTAAAATTCGGCCAAACATAGTTAGAACAGAATTTTAATTACCTTATTTAACACTAGGTAAAAACATACTAATAATCAACTTCGACAAAGACTAATTAAAACTTGTGCTATCTAAGCAAATAAATATGAAATAAAAAAATGAAGCTATTACTGAAAATAAAACATGCGTAATTTAAAGTGTTAAATAAACTAGCAGTCGGACTAGCTAGTATATTCAACTTCAAATAAGTTGTAATAGTTCAACATGTTTTTGGGCTCTCTTCTATCGTCATTCCTAATTTGTGCCACTAAAATCGTCGCGGCATCTTTGAATTGTTTGGCACGGGAACGTGTAATCGGCCCAATAGGTAGCTCAATCGGGTTAGGGTCGACGTCCGTTATAGGCTTCGTAGGTGGGTTCGTATCATCCCCTCCCTCTTTAAGTTGATTCGTCCTAGAATCGTCACCTACATCAAAAGGAGAAAGATCAGAAACATTAAAACTTGCACTCACATTATACTCACCTGGTAAGTCCAATTTATAAGAGTTGTCATTTATTCGCTCGAGGACTTGAAATGGTCCATCTCCCCTTGGAAGAAGTTTAGATCGTCTTTGTGCGGGAAACCTTTCTTTTCGCATATGAACCCAAACCCAGTCCCCCGGTTCAAAACGAATGTGCCTACGGCCTTTGTTGGCTCGTTGCTCGTATTCCTTAGTTTTTGCCTCTATGTTGTCCCTAACCTTTTGGTGCAACTGCTTAACATATTCAGCTTTGCGTTTTCCATCTACATGCACAAGTTGATTAGAAGACAAAGGTATTAGATCAAGCGGTGTTAATGGGTTAAAACCATACACAATTTCAAATGGGGAAAATTTAGTAGCAGAGTGTATAGAGCGAATGTAAGCAAACTCCACGTGTGGTAGGCAGTCTTCCCATGTCTTTAAATTCTTCCGAATGATTGCTCGTAGCAATGTTGAGAGAATTTGATTTACCACCTCAGTTTAACCGTCCGTTTGCGAGTGGCAAGTGGTAGAAAATAGTAACTTGGTTCCTAACCGTCCCCACAGTGTTCTCTAAAAATGGCTAAGAAATTTAGTGTCCCAATCGGATACGATCGTCTTAGGCATGCCATGCAATCTAACCACTTCTTTAAAGAAAAGATTAGCAATATTCACAGCATCATCAGTTTTATGGCAAGCTATAAAATGAGCCATTTTAGAGAATCTATCCACAACCACGAATATTGAATCTCGTCCATTCTTGCTCCTTGGCAAACCTAGCACAAAATCCATAGAAACATCAGTCCAAGGAGTTTCAGAAATGGGTAAAGGTTTGTACAAATCGTGCGGGTTAGTTCGAGATTTAGCCCTTCTACAGGCAACGCATCTTTCACAATATCGTTCTACATCTCGTCGCATCTTAGGCCAAAAGAAGTGCTCTTGGAGGGTGGCTAAAGTTTTAGCAATTCCGAAATGTCCCATCAATCCGCCACTATAAGCTTCATCTACTAGCACTTCTCGCACAGATCCTTGCGGAATGCATAGTTTACCTTCTCGAAACAGATATCCGTCATGGCGGCAGTATTTCTCGTAGGCTCTCTTTTTACATAACTTGAAAAATTCACCAAAATCAGTATCATTCGCATAGAGGTCCTTAAGAAATACAAACCCTATCAATTTAGAATCCAACACATTTAACAAGGCATACCTTCGGGATAGTGCATCAGCTACTATATTTTCCTTACCTTTTTTGTATTTAATGACATAAGGAAAGGACTCGAGAAATTCTACCCACTTAGCGTGACACTTGTTGAGTTGGTGTTGCCCCCTTAAATACTTCAATGACTCGTGGTCGGTATGAATCACGAATTCTTTGGGCAGTAGATAGTGTTGCCATGTTTCCAAGGCGCGAATTAGAGCATACAATTCCTTGTCATATGTCGGGTAGTTTAAGACAGCACCGTTGAGCTTCTCGCTGAAGTATGCAATGGGGCGTCCGTCTTGCATAAGTACAGCGCCAATACCTAACCCTGAGGCATCACATTCTAACTCGAAAGTTTTGTCAAAGTTTGGTAAAGCTAATAATGGTGCTTGAGTCAAACAGTCTTTAATTTTCAAAAATGCTTTCTCTTGCTCTTCTCCCCAAACAAAGTTAGAATTCTTACGGATTACACCGGTCAATGGTACGGCCAGTGTGCTGAAGTTCGGTACGAACCGTCGATAAAAACTAGCCAATCCATGAAAACTCCAAACTTGGGAAATATTTGTCAGACGGGGCCATTCTTGGATCGCCTTAACTTTCTCTTGATCAACTTCAAGGCCTTCCGAACTGACAACAAAACCTAAAAACACAACTTTGTTAGTACAAAATTCACATTTCGGTAAATTTGCATATAAGGTCTCTTTTCGCAAAACTTCTAGGACAGACGTTAAATGTTTCACGTGCTCATCTAAAATTTTACTATAGACAAGTATGTCGTCAAAGTATACGACACAAAATCTACCGATGAATGATTGCAACACGTGGTTCATGAGTCTCATGAAAGTGCTTGGGGCGTTTGTTAGCCCAAATGGCATAACGAGCCATTCATATGTAAGAGTATGCACAAAGATCAATCATGAGATGGTTGTAATAACATACTTTATTTACCATATTTATTAATATAAAGCATTGTCATTATTATTTCAGTTTTTCTATCTGTGTATACAAATAAACCGCTTTTATAATAATGTCACGAGAATAATATGATTATTCTTAAAAGATCCTTAGTCGAGTATTATTGTTGACTAGGACAACAATAATGCATTAAGACTAACATGTAGTTGATTGATGATAAAGAGTTGTCATTGATGTGGATTGTCAAAATCAATGCATGAATATGTATGTTAGAGAACAACATATTGGATTGACCCGTTATGAGTATGTTTATTGGATTTATTATGTAATTGTCACAACATTACTCATAGTGATTAATATGTATATGATCCTCGGACTTGAGACAATTATTATCTCAACATCGTGAGTTGTATATTTTGATACACATCAAGCGTATAATCGTAATTGGTTGTTCTATAAAGGTGATGTTGGATATACCACAATCTATGTAGAGGATATGGTTGATCAATATAGGATAAGTCCCTCCTACATAATGGGAGTAATATCTTAGGCCACTTGATTGAGTGAGACTAGAAATGCATGGCCATGCTCAAATAAGTTGACATGAGATGTCATACTAATTTGTATATCATAGTCTACTCAAGATATCAAGAAACATGGGATGGACTATACAAGTGTGACTATTCCATGACTTGTGTCCATTCCAGAGATAAAGGACTTAAGGATTAATGTATGAAAGGTTAATCACGAAAGGTTATGTCGAATCATGACTTCTTGTAACTTAGGTAGCAATGATGCATTGCTAGATGCCACTCATTATCTGTGATAATAGAATCGTTCTAGTATTATCGCTAACGTTGCAAGAACCTCACAGTGTCACACCCTATGGTTGAAATGAACTAAATAAAATATAATTGGTATTGTTTTTGGTTGTCACATGAATTAAATTAATTAAAGAATTAATTTAATTGGGTAATCAAATATTGAACATATTATATGTACAAGGATGTTGTACACATAATGACAACATAATTCTATTAATATATGAATTTGATTCATATATAAATTTAAATAAATATAGTTTATCAAATCCTTATTATAATTAATGTAATTATAATTTTCTGATATAATTAATGTAATTATATTTTCTGGTTAAAAACTTTATTGTATTTATTTAATCTTATGATACATTCAAGAGATACCAATTATAAATGGGTATTAAAAGGATACCAAATAATGGGCCCAATGAAAAGATACCCATTATAAAAGGCCCAATTAAAAGGATACCCATTATAAAAGGTATTTAAAAGAGGCAAAGCTTATGTGAAAAACCTAAGAGAGTGTTTGTTAGGTCTAGCGAATTGGTCAAGCAAATAAACCTCCGAGAAAAGTTTTGGAGATTTCTTCCGTTCATAGTCAAACCGGTGGATCACGTAGTAGCCGACATCGAAAGGTTGTGGCTTGATTCGACAGTAGATCAAAACTCTTGTTGCCAAGGTGTCGCTGTCTACTCAGATTGAAGTTTTTGGTAAATTTCGAAACCTTTATTTCACCCCGATTCGCTCCTCACACATGGATCCATGGTTTGGATCGCCGGATCTAATTTTATTCTGCGCGCCATGGGGTTTCGGCGCTCCAACAGTGGTATCAGAGCCACTTGTGTGATACGAACTCGGGTTTAAATACTTGGGTGATGCAATTGTATGAGATGCATGTTTTGATCTTATTGTATTTTCGATTGTTTAAATCGTTTAAGCATAACTCGATAATCGTTCCTTTCGATAAGCGATTAAATGTTAATCATGGTGTTGTGGCTTATTCAATTTTATGTTATTATTGTTAACAAATCCGTAATGATGCGACGATGGTATTTACAATTTCCAAGAAGAGTTAATCGCTAGTGGAACAAGGGTTGTTCCGATATGAAACCTCAAGGATTAAAATCCTAAAAACACGATTCTCGCTTGATAAAAGTTATCAAATCGTGAGGATTCATTTGACCGGGATATGCGGTTTGTACCGCGGGGGCTCCGCCCCGCACCCTGTCCCATACTTGCGGGGCTCCGCCCCGCACCCCCAACTCCTACCATGATATCCCATCTCTTATTTTGGGGATGGGGATGCTGAGGCGACTCGTGCGCGGCCTTCGACCCGCTTCCTCCGACCGCCTCACCCCCATCTTCTTATTATTATAGTATATTTTGTTAATAAAAGACATTTATAAACTTGATGGGCCACAAAAAGGTTGAAAGGATATTTTATAATTCACCTTAAAAAAAAAAAAACATTGAATTATGTATGCTATTTTTGACATGCACGGTGTTTGAAATGCATAGTTATAGCCCAATGACCCATTCGAGAAAAAGGTTGTATTTTTAAAAAAAAAAAACGGCTGCGTGTCGTGCCTTACTATTATTCTCTTGTATTTCTCTTCTCATCTTATTCCCTCGTATGTAAAACGAGTTTCTGCATATTGTAATTTGGAAAAGTTGCTGTGGGCCAAACAAGAAGGAAGGTGGGACAATGATTGTGAATGATAGCTTGTGAAATGGCTTACACCTTTAGGGTTCCTTTGGTTCTCCCATTGGCTTGGGTTGAACCACCTTAGTTTATGGGCTATAACTATTGCATTTATTTATTGCTTTATTTATTCATGTATGAGATGCTATGGATGTCTAAAGCATGCCAATTTTAATATATTAAAATTTGATGATAATAAACCCTATTAATTGATGAGATCGATTAGAAGACTAAATGGGCTAAAGTAGACCATAATTGGTGAGATGCAACAACCTTAATAAAATCCTCTATTAAAATATTAAGTCAATATGGCCTTCCAATTTTGCCTCGTTAAGGCCTCGATCAATACTATGTAGGTTCCGCCAAAGCGAAGTACTAGTATTTATCTTGGTTAAACGCGAAGAATAAACAAGTGATATTATTTGTTTTAAAAATTGGTTAATGGCTTAACTAGGTTACTCTAATAGGATTAGAAACCTAGAGGCAAGTAAATTGGATAAATCATAAGATGATTAGAACAAGAGTTGTTCACCAAATATTAGGAATTATATATGATGTAATTAGCAAATGTTGCTTACCTAAATAACCATAATCTTAAGAGTAAAGCCAAAGTGACTTAAGAGGTGGTGAAATATGGATCCTTAACCTACTAGAAATACTTTTGAGAAAGATTTTCCAAATTAATATACGAGGTTATTAATTTTGAAATAAAATAGTGGGAATATCATTTAATAAAGTCTTTTTAATGATTGATATAAAAATGGTAAATTTACTCACATGCATATTTAATTGTTGTAGATATATTATGGTCGCAAACACTAGCACACTCTCATTATTCACGATCGGTCCTTGAGAAGGACAAATTGAATGGTTTGAATTTTCTTGATTGGTTCCAGTAACTTGAGGATTGTCCTTAAACAAGAACGGAAATTATATGTCATTGAACAACCACTTCCTAATGAACCACCCACTAATGCCTCGAGGACTGATAGAGATGCTTACAAGAAGTATCTCGATGACATGATAGATGTTGGATGTCTTATGCTTGCCACTATGAATCCACGACTTGAAAGCAACATGAGGACATGGTTGCTTATGATATGATCGAGCACTGAAAGAACTTTATCGAGGGCAAGCACGGCAAGAGAGGTTTGATATCTCTAAAGCCCTATTCCAATGTAAGTTGGTGAAGGAAGCCCAGATGGGACCTCATGTTCTTAAGATGATTGGCTATATTGAAAGCCTATCTAAGCTTGGTTTTCCATTGAGCCAAGAGTTGGCCACCGATGTTATTTTGCAATCGTTGCCGGATAGCTACAGCCCCGGTTTGTCCTCAATTTCAATATGAATGAAATTGACAAGACTCTACCACAATTGCTCAAGATGTTACTGAATCACTGAAGGCAACTTGAAAAAGGTTGGACCTAAGCCCATATTGATGGTCCGTAATAACAAGGGGGCAAGGAAAGGCCAAAGTTCAAACAAAGCCTAAGGGCAAAGGTAAGCCCAAATTTGGAAAAGGAAAGGCTACTTTCGAAACCTAAAGGTGGGGTGTCTAAGGAAGGAAATCTGTTTTCATTGTGGTGTGACCGGACATTGGAAACGGAATCGCCTGTCTATCTTGAAGAAGTCAAGAAGGCTAAAGCAAGCGGAATGTCCGCTTGGTATTTATGTTATTGATATTAATTTATCAACTACTACTTCTTGGGTATTAGATACTGGGTTGTGGTTCTCATATTTGTACTTCACATGCGGGGACTACAAAGAGTAGGACTTTGGCTAGAGGAGATGTGGACCTACGAGTTGGAAATGGAGCAAAAGTTGCTTTGCATTAGTGTGGGAACATATACTTTATCTTTGCCTAGTGGACTTGATTTATGTTTAGAGGATTGTTATTTTGTGCCCATTTGACTAAAAACATTATTTCAATTTCTTGTTTAGACAAAATTGGTTTTGAGATAATTATTAAGAATAATTGTTGTTCATTTTATCTCAATAATGTTTTCTATGGTTCAAAGACAATTAATTAATGGCCTCTATATTTTAGATCAAACGAATCCCATTTACAACATAAATACTAAAAGATCTAAAATAAATGACTCAAATCAAACTTATCTTTGGCATTGTCGTTTGGGCCACATAAGTGAGAAACGCATATCCAAACTCCATAAAGATGGTCTCTTGAATTCATTTGTTTTTGAACAATTTGAAGTATGTGAATCTTGCTTATTGGGAAAAATGACTAAATCTCCTTTTTCTCGAAAAGGTGAACGAGCTAGTGATTTATTGGGCCTAATACATTCGATGTATGTGGACCAATAAATACACAAAGCGAGCAGGTGGATTTCACTACTTCATTACTTTCACCGATGATTTCAGGTAGATATGGGTATGTTTATCTCATGCGCCATAAGTCCGAGTCCCTTGAAAAGTTCAAGGAATTTAAAAATGAAGTACAAAATCAACTAGGCAAAACTATCAAGTCACTTCGATCCGATCGAGGTGGAGAGTATTTGAGCCTAGAGTTTGATGATCTTTTAAAGAATGTGGGATTGTCTCACAACTTACTCCTCCCGGTACTCCTCAATGGAATGGAGTATCCGAGAGAAGAAATCGAACTTTGTTAGACATGGTTCGATCCATGATGAGTCATCTTGATCTACCGACTTCCTTTTGGGGACATGCACTTGAGATCATTAACTTTCACACTAAATCGTGTTCCATCTAAATCGGTTCAAAAGACGCCATATGAGATGTGGTGGGAAACGTCCTAGTATGTCTTTTATGAAAATTTGGGGTTGTGAAGCTTATGTTAAACGTCGACGTCTACTAAGCTTGAACCCAAATCTGAAAGGTGTATATTTGTGGGATATCCAAAAGAAACCAAAGGATATTATTTTTAATCCCACTCGAGAACAAAATTTTTGTTGCTCGGACCGGTGTCTTCCTAGAGAAAGAATTTACTTCTAGAAAAGGAAGTGGGAGAAAGATTGAACTTGAAGAAATTCAAGAATCACAAGATACCACCAACCGGAGAGATTGAACAAAACCAAATTCCACAAGAAATTGAGGAACAAACAACTCGCTATAGAAACACAACCACCATGCAGAGATCTTTAAGAGAACGTCGTGCACTGAGAGATATGGATTTCTCATTACAACGCATGGTGACATTCTTCTTATAGATCAAGATGAGCCTAGGACTTATCAAGAAGCGGTGACGAGCCCGAACTACGAGAAATGGCTTGAGGCCATGAGATCCGAGATGGATTCCATGTATGAAAACCAAGTATGGACTTTGATTGACCCACCCGAAGAATTAAACCTATAGGGTGTAAATGGGTTTTCAAAAGAAAATAGACATGGATGGTAATGTACAAACATACAAAGGGCGATTAGTCGCTAAAGGTTTTCGCCAAATTCATGGTGTTGACTATGATGAAACCTTTTCTCCGTAGCTATGTTTAAATCCATCAGATCTTGCTCGCCATAGGCGCATTTCATGATTATGAAATCGCGGATGGACGTCAAAACGACTTTCCTTAACGGAAACTTGAAGAGGATGTGTATATGACACAACCTGAAGGTTTTGTAAATCCAAAGGATGCTAGAAAGATATGTAAGCTACAAAGATCCATTTATGGATTAAAGCAAGCTTCTCGAAGTTGGAATATTCGTTTTAACGATGCAATCAAAGAGTTTGGTTTTATCAAAAATGAAGATGAGCCATGTGTTTACAAGAAAGTTAGTGGGAGCACTATCACATTCTTGGTACTATATGTGGATGACATACTTATCATGGGAAATGACATACCTACCTTGCGGTCTATTAAGACTTGGTTAAGAAGTTGTTTTTCTATGAAGGACTTGGGCGAAGCCACTTATATCTTAGGAGTCAAGATCTATAGAGATAGATCAAGACGACTACTAGGTCTAAGCCAAAGCACATACATAGATAAAGTCTTCGAAAAGGTTCAGGTATGGAAGAATCTAAAAGAGGATTCCTACCTATGAGACATGGTATTTCACTCTCGAAGGAAATGTGTCCTTCAACTCCACAAGAGAGAGAACGTATGAGTAAAATTCCATATGCTTCCGCTATTGGATCTATCATGTATGCTATGTTATGTACCCGTCCGGATGTCTCGTATGCCTTAAGTATGACGAGCGGTATCAAGTAGATCCCGGTGAAGGTCAACTGGACCACGATCAAGAGTATCCTTAAGTACTTAAGAAGAACTAAGGATACGTTCCTATTATATGGAGGTGAGGAAGAGTTAAGTGTAAAAGGTTACACCGATGCCGACTTCCAAACCGACAAGGATGATTCTCGATCGCAATCGAGTTTTGTGTTTTGCCTTAATGGTGGTGCCTGTAAGTGGAAGAGTTCAAAGCAAAGCACAATGATGGCTTGATTCTACAACAGAGGTCGAGTATATTGCAAAACGGTGAGGCGAAAAAAAGCGATTTTGGATCAAGAAGTTCATTCTTCGGACTAGGGTTGTGCCTAGCATATCGGATGCTATAGAACTCCGATGTGATAACAATGGAGCCATTGCACAAGCTAAAGAACCCAGATCTCACCAGCGATCCAAACATATACTTAGGCGCTACCATCTTATTCGAGAGATTATCGATCGAGGAGATGTAGAGATATGCAGAGTACCTTCAGATGATAACATCGCTGATCCCCTGACCAAGCCTCGACGACACGTGAAGCATGATCGTCACACTAAGTCGCTTGGTATTAGATATATGAGTGATTGGTCTTAGTGCTAGTGGGAGATTGTAAGAGTATGCACAAAGATCAATCATGAGATGGTTGTAATAACATACTTTATTTACCATATTTATTAATATAAAGCATTGTCATTATTATTTCAGTTTTTCTATCTGTGTATACAAATAAACTGCTTTTATAATAATGTCACGAGAATAATATGATTATTCTTAAAAGATCCTTAGTCGAGTATTATTGTTGACTAGGACAACAATAATGCATTAAGACTAACATGTAGTTGATTGATGATAAAGAGTTGTCATTGATGTGGATTGTCAAAATCAATGCATGAATATGTATGTTAGAGAACAACATATTGGATTGACCCGTTATGAGTATGTTTCTTTGGATTATTATGTAATTGTCACAACATTACTCATAGTGATTAATATGTATATGATCCTCGGACTTGAGACAATTATTATCTCAACATCGTGAGTTGTATATTTTGATACATCAAGCGTACGATAATCGTAATTGGTTGTTCTATAAAGGCGATGTTGGATATACCACAATCTATGTAGAGGGATATGGTTGATCAATATAGGATAAGTCCCTCCTACATAATGGGAGTAATATCTTAGGCCACTTGATTGAGTGAGACTAGAAATGCATGGCCATGCTCAAATAAGTTGACATGAGATGTCATACTAATTTGTATATCATAGTCTACTCAAGATATCAAGAAACATGGGATGGACTATACAAGTGTGACTATTCCATGACTTGTGTCCATTCCGTAGATAAAGGACTTAAGGATTAATGTATGAAAGGTTAATCACGAAAGGTTATGTCGAATCATGACTTCTTGTAACTTAGGTAGCAATGATGCATTGCTAGATGCCACTCATTATCCGTGATAATAGAATCGTTCTAGTATTATTCGCTAACGTTGCAAGAACCTACAGAAGTCACACCCTATGGTTGAAATGAACGGAATAAAATATAATTGGTATTGTTTTTGGTTGTCACATGAATTAAATTAATTAAAGAATTAATTTAATTGGGTAATCAAATATTGAACATATTATATGTACAAGGATGTTGTACACATAATGACAACATAATTCTATTAATATATGAATTTGATTCATATATAAATTTAAATAAATATAGTTTACAAAATCCTTATTATAATTAATGTAATTATAATTTTCTGGATATAATTAATGTAATTATATTTTCTATTAAAAACTTTATTGTATTTATTTAATCTTATGATACATTCAAGAGATACCAATTATAAATGGGTATTAAAAGGATACCAAATAATGGGCTGATGAAAAGATACCCATTATAAAAGGCCCAATTAAAAGGATACCCATTATAAAAGGTATTTAAAAGAGGCAAAGCTTATGTGAAAAACCTAAGAGAGTGTTTGTTAGGTCTAGCGGTAGTCAAGCAAATAAACCTCCAGAAAAGTTTTGGAGATTTCTTCCGTTCATAGTCAAACCGGGTGGATCACGTGAGGCCGACATCGAAAAGGTTGTGGCTTGATTCGACGATAGATCAAAACTCTTGTTGCCAAGGTGTCGTTGTCTACTCATTGAAGTTTTTGGTAAATTTCGAAACCTTTATTTCACCCCGATTCGCTCCTCACACATGGATCCATGGTTTGGATCGCCGGATCTAATTTTATTCTGCTGCGCCATGGGGTTTCGGCGCTCCAACATCATAGAGTCCTTGTTTTGTCTTGAAAGTAGTCTTCCACTCGTCACCCTCGCGCATACGTATTTGATGATATCCGCTTTTAAGGTCGATCTTTGAAAATAAGCTTGCTCCACTTAATTCGTCGAGCATGTCGTCCAATCGCGGGATAAGGTGTCGGTACTTGATCATGATCTTATTGATGGCTCGGCAATCTATGCACATCCTCCATGTCACATCTTTCTTGGGAACTAATAAGACGGGCACAGCACAAGGGCTCAAGCTCTCGCGTACATACCCTTTTTCAAGAAGTTCGTTCACTTGTTTTTGAAGTTCCTTTGTCTCTTCTGGATTGCTTCGGTAAGCTGATTTATTTGGAATTGCGGCTCCCAGCACAAAGTCTTTTTAATGTTCTATTCCACGAATAGGGGGTAATCCGCTTGGAATCTCTTCCGGAAATACGTCTCGAAATTCCTGTAATAAAGACAAAACAGAGGAAGGTAGCTTGTCATCTAAATCGTTAGTTCCAAAGAGACTTTCCTTGTACATAAGTACCAACAGAGGTTGTTTTAACAACATAGACCTCCGGATTTCCTTCTTTTTAACATAAAAACTTTCTTTTTCACTCTCATCTTTCATCTCTTTCTCTTTTTATTCCCACTTTCTTTTTTTATTGCTCATTTTCTTACTCTTCTTCTTTTCTAAATTTTTTTCTTTTTCTTTTTCATTTTTCCGCTCACTTTCTTTTGATTTTTCAATCGAAGCCTTTATCTTCAATTGATCTTCGTAAACTTGTTTAGGTGTTAGCGGAGCTAGTGTCACGCTTTTGCCACGATGTTGGAAGGTATAACGGTTTGTATAACTGTCATGAATAGCTCGTCGATCGAATTGCCATGGTCTTCCCAAAAGTAAGTGGCTTGCATGCATTATGACTACATCGCAAACAACTTCGTCACTATACTTGTCGATGGAAAAAGGGACGACAGCTTGCTTGGTGACCATTAATTCGCCTCCGTTGTTCAGCCAATGTAATTTGTAAGGCTGAGGATGTTTTGTCGTTGGTAAGTCCAACTTTTCAATAAGCATGCTGCTAACTACGTTTGTACAGCTACCTCCATCGATGATCATGCTGCATACTTTGCCTTGAATATGACATCTTGAATGGAAGATGTTTTCTCGTTGTAGTTCATCTTCGGTACTTTGAATACTCAAACTATGTTTTACCACGAACAACTCACCTTCAACGGCAAATTCAAGTTCTTCTTCCTTCTCTTCTTCAGTAGAAGGGTTGTGTTCAATCTCTTCTTCGTCACCCGATTCAATCTCACTGTCGGGTTTCATGATCATCACTCATGATTTGGACATTTGATCATATATATGGCCCCTACTGAGACACTTGAAACACTTGATGTCTCTAGCAGAATTACGTCCGGCCTCATTGTTAGGTTTGCTTGTTTCCCCACTTGGCTTGTTAATCCTAGGGTTTGTAACATTTTCTCATCCTCGAAAGGGGATCTCCTTCTTACCGGCTCCTTTGATTCCACTTTTGGGTAGGAGTGGAGTTTGGGTAGACACATGCGAGCCCTTTCCTTTGAGTCGCTTCTCCACTTTGATGGCCATGTGCACCATCTCTTCGATCTCAACGTAGTGCTGGAGTTCAACTACGTTTGCAATATCTTTGTTTAATCCAGCCAAAAATCTCGCCATGGTTGCTTCACGGTCTTCTTCGATGTTGGCTCGGATCATGGCTATCTCCATTTCTTTGTAATAATCATCTACACTCCGACTACCTTGAGTGACATGTTGTAACTTTTGGTACAGTTCTCGATGATAGTATGCTGGAATGAACCTCTTACGCATCAATGCTTTCATTTCGGCCTAAGTGTTAATAGGTCGCTCTCTGTTCCTTCTCCGGCTAGTGGTTAGTTGATCCCACCAGACCATTGCGTAGTCAGAGAATTCAATGGCTGCTATCTTTACCTTCTTGGTTTCTGAGTAGTTGTGACATTCGAAGACTAACTCAATCTTCTTCTCCCATTCTAAGTACAACTCCGGGTCGGTTTTGCCTTGAAAAGGGGGTATGGACAATTTGAGGTTCTTCAAATCATCATCTACTCGACCTTGATCTCTTCGGCCTCTCCATCGTCCACTATGGTTGGACCCATGTTCACTTTTGGCTTCACTTGGTTCGGACCATTCTTCTTCGGGTATTCGTTGCCTTCCACGTCGCCTTGATGGGCTTTGAGGAGTTCTTCCTCGACGGGCGTACTCTTCGACTTGGTCGAGCCTTTCTTGAATTGGCTCAAGTTTACGGTCGAACAATCGTTCTACTTCACGTAACAGGGCTTGATGATTGAGATCAGGTATATTTCTAGCATGTTGTCTATCCGTTCTCTCGGCCATGTTGCGTTCTGGACTTTGGGACATGATTTAAATTTAATCCTCACTACAAGTCCTCTCAATCACTTAGAAAGGAAAGAGTAGATGTCACTCACACTCGTGTTTGCACTCGATTTCGGCTTTTACCTCCACTCTATTGTGCTCACACACTCGTGCCTTTTACCGCTTGAATTCACTCTTCTAGATTCTAGAAGGTTGTCTTTGACTTTCTAGCAACTAGTAGGTTGTTTTAAGAGTAAAAAGGTTAAAATTGGTTTCGAAAAAGGTAGGCTTTGAAAGCGTAGAAAGGTTGATAGGTGGTGGGTCGGAAAATAAGGCTCGATAGTAGAGGTGGTGAATAATGAAGAGTTTGAAAATCCAGATTCTACGATAAATTTTTTTTTGATTCAATTTTTTTTAAACTTACTTGGAGAAACTCGAGATGATCAAAACGTGCCTAATTTAATTGGCTCTGATACCAACTGATACGAATCGTCTCGGGTTTGAAAACGAATCGTAAATATTGTCCGATCGTAAATTAGGTAGTTTTTCTTTGAATAACAAAAAGGATAATTCTTTGAATGTAAAGAGAGGTGCGTAGTGAGGTGGATACGTATTTGAAACAAGAAAGAACCTTTAATAAAAATTAAAGACCCGAATCTTATAAGTTTTAAATTGATGAAAGGAGTCTTTAAATAAAATCGAGACCCACTATCTAGCAAGTTAGGAACCAACTGTATAGATAGATGAACGCCACACTCGAATGGATGATAAGTTCGAAACAAGGATAGAACGACGCCACTAGGAACTAGATAAGTCGATTCGAACCTTGAGAATTAGGAGAGTGAATTATATTCACCAAAAGAAAATATTCATTCATAAAATCAAAACGTGCTACAATGACAAAGGTTCAACCTATTTATAGGACAAGTGGTTACGGCTTACAATTGTTTCTCAACTCTTATGCTCCTTAAATTCATAAAAGTGTTGCCCAAAAAAAAATAAAATCTAACAATAAATTATTTATCCCAAATGCTCCTCCTTGCCATCCCATTTTCTACCAACAACAAATGGGTTCTATTATTTTATTCATGTCAACAACCCCATTTAGCCATGCTTCCCCTAATTGCCGTCCATATAGGCTTAATTCACACATGTTTTATTTCATTGTTTATTCCCCCTTTCCACTATGCCATCCATGCTTCCACAAACTTTAAAAATTCTTCATTTATTTTTATGCAAGCCAAGATTCCTCCTTATCTTCACGCATGCCTCCATATTTGTGTTCATCAAATCCTTACTTAATTAAAGGATGGTCAACCCCATATCCCATATGTTTTTAAATCCATGCTCCATGCTTAAACTTTACACCTAAGTTTTATTTGTTTATTCATGACCACCATGCCGTCCAACCATGCATTTGAATTCTTTAATTTCCACAAGCTCTCAAGTTGATTTTAATGCTCCACCTTGCCATGAAACCATGAAGGTTTGTTCCCCATATTCGGCCAAGCAATTTAAATCCCCATACTTCCTTTATTTTAATCCTTTAGTTCCCATGACATCCATCTTCCAACTTGCATCAAAATGTGGAGCACTACAAAATGCATAAATCACACTAATTATAAATCACACTAATTAAAATTCGGCCAAACATAGTTAGAACAGAATTTTAATTACCTTATTTAACACTAGGTAAAAACATACTAATAATCAACTTCGACAAAGACTAATTAAAACTTGTGCTATCTAAGCAAATAAATATGAAATAAAAAAATGAAGCTATTACTGAAAATAAAACATGCGTAATTTAAAGTGTTAAATAAACTAGCAGTCGGACTAGCTAGTATATTCAACTTCAAATAAGTTGTAATAGTTCAACATGTTTTTGGGCTCTCTTCTATCGTCATTCCTAATTTGTGCCACTAAAATTGTCGCGGCATCTTTGAATTGTTTGGCACGGGAACGTGTAATCGGCCCAATAGGTAGCTCAATTGGGTTAGGGTCGACGTCTGTCATAGGCTTCATAGGTGAGTTCGTATCATGACCTAAGACCACAAATGCGGTGACCTAAGACCGCGATCTGGAGTGTAGCGGAAGGAGGGTCGACTTAGTAGTCCCCACGGTGTACAGGTTGGTACAGGGGAGTGTAGCGGATGGCTTATTAGGTTTGGGTTTGGGAATGCATCATAATATGTATGCTATGATATAAATGTGTAATATTTGTAATGCTTGATTCTATTATGATTTAGTGTTGTGTACACATTGAGTCTCATTGACTCACCCCGTTGAGGACCATGTTTCGGTGATGAATGCGATAATGGGCCCAGGGCGGCAGAACTTGTGGTGGCCATGCTCAACATGAAGTTTTTATTTTTTATGGACTATTAATTTTTAAGTACTCCAAATTATTTGGATTTACTTGATGTAATAAGGCCATAAGGCCATAGTGCACTATTTTATTTCTGTTTTTATTTATTATGTTACGAAATTTTTATTAAGTTAAAGATTAAGTAATTTACTTTAAATGTATTCTATATGTTTTATCACCTAAAATTTAAAAGGGTTTTCATTATAAAACGATTTTGTTTTCTACTCAAGCCCAACCCAAAACAATATTTCTTTCAAAACACACTATTTTCCCAAAGTAACAAAAGAACTTTGAACCGGTTTACTTGAGGAACATACCAAATCTGGTCAAAGCTCGTGGGCTGGGTTTGGGGTGTTTCACGTGTTGTGCTAGGGCATGTGGACGTGTTGTGCGCGGTCGTGGTAGAGGCTGGGGTGTTGGATCGTAACCCTCGGGATCAGGACATGGGTCAAAAAATGATATGCCAGTACCTCCAGTTGCGGAAGCGAATTTTTAGGATCAAACAGGCGGAGACGATGCTGTGTCTCAGGCAGTGTTACATGTTTTGGAGAGAGTGGCTGGAGTGAGCACGGGATCAGTGGCTTGAAAATCTGTGTCTGAACGACTCCGAGCCAATGGAGCTGAAATGTTTAGGGGCATTTCTGGTGTAGCTCCTAATGAAGCTGAGTATTGGCTAGAAGCAGTTGAACGCATCATGGATGATCTTGACTTTACGGTGGAAGAGAAGTTAAAAGGAGTTGTGTCTCTTCTTCGAGACGAGGCGTATCAGTGGTGGCTCATGGTCAGAGATGGTACAGAGGCTGATCGTATTACCTGGGATCTCTTCAAGTCGGCATTCCAAGGGAAATACATTGGGTCAAGTTATGTGGACGCACAGTGGAAGGCATTTCTAAATTTGGTTCAGGGGAATAAGTTAGTGGCCGAGTATAAGGCGGAATTCTTACGTCTAAGCTGTTATGCCCGGGGTATTGTTGTAACAGAGCATGAGCATTGTGTCTGATTTGAGGATGGTCTGAGGGACGAGTTGCAAGTACTGATAGCTCCGCAACGAGAAAGATAATTTGCTGTTCTAGTGGAGAAGGCTAAGATAGCCGAGGAGGTAAAGCGGTCCGAAATACAGAATCAAGATAGGGATAGAGGTAGGAGTAAAAGAAATTTTAGATTGTCGGTATCTGCTGGGGGCTTCAGGAAGAGGTCTAGGTTGGATGGGCCCAGTCGTGTAGCGAGGGTTGTTGCTGATAGTTGGCCTCCGAGATGTGCTCGATGTGGTAAATTTCATTCGGGGGAATGTTAGACAAGTAATAGAGGATGTTTCAGGTGTGGGTCTACGGATAATTGGGTAAGAGACTGTCCACAGGAGCTGGGCAGAGCACGGCCAGTGGGTCAGAGTTATGTTCAGCCTAGTAGAGGAGGTCAGCAACCACAGAGAGGTCGTAGTCCCACTAGGGGAGGAAATAGTTTTGGCCGAGGGCGTGGAGCACCAGGCAGAGGTGATGGGAACACAGATACAAGGCAGTCTGGGTTGGTTTATGCAGCCAGATGTCGAGAGGAGGGCGACGCACCGGATATCTTAACTGGTGTGTTCCTAATTTTTGGGTTGCCTTTTACTGCATTGATTGATATTGGGTCAACACATTCTTATGTTGCTAGTACTGTGTCAGGAACTCTGAACATAGACTCTGAGATTTCTTCTAGGAGATTGCTTCTAGGGAGATGACTGTACTTAGCCCTTTAGGACAATTCGTAGTGGTGAATAAACTCTTTAAAAATGTGCCTTTAGAGGTTCAAGGGGTAGTTTTCCCGGCTGATTTGATGGAACTGCTGTTCGGTGAGTTCGATTTGATCTTAGGCATGGGCTAGTTAGTGAAGTATCGAGTAAGCTTAGACTGTGCTACTAAGCGCATGGTGTTGAAGTCTCCCGAGGACAATGAGGTGCATGTGTTAGGCGAAAAACAGAATTATCTGTCCAACGTGGTGTCTGCTCTTAAGGCTGAAAGGATAGTGAGAAAAGGATGCGAGGCTTTCTTAACTTTTGTCAGCGCGTTGAAAGTCAAGAAGTTGTCAGTGGGAGATGTTAGAACAGTGAAAGAGTTCTCTGATATTTTTCTAGAGGAGTTTCTAGGGTTACCTCCAGATCGCGAGGTGGAATTCGGTATTGATATTCTTCCGGAAACAGCATCAGTGTCCATCACTCCATATAGAATGGGCTGAAGAAGTTGGTAGAACATAAAGCCCAGATCCAGGAACTGTTGGATAGAGTTTTATCCGACCAAGTGTATCTCCGTGGGGAGCTCCGGTGTTGTTTGTGAAGAAGAAGGACAGCATTGACTACAGGCAACTGAACAAGTTGACAATTAAGAATAAGTATCCGTTGCCGAGGATAGACAATCTGTTCGATCAGTTGTGAGGTGCTTCGGTCTTCTCGAAGATAGACTTAAGATCAGGTTACCATCAACTTAAGGTTAAGGAGGCGGACATTCAAAAGACAGCTTTTCGAACTTGTTATGGTCATTACGAGTTCTTGGTGATGCTGTTTGGATTAACGAATGCACCAGCTGCGTTTATGGATATGATGAACCGAGTATTCCAACCCTATCTGGATCGATTTGTCGTAGTATTTATGGACGATATTTTGGTTTATTTAAGGATGAAAGAGGAGCATGATTTGCATCTTCAGGTGGTTCTGCAGATTTTGCGAGAGAAGCAGCTGTATGCCAAATTCAGTAAGTGTGAATTTTTGTTGAAAAAAGTTACCTTTTTGGGACATGTTGTTTTTGCTGAGGGGATTAAAGTGGATCCCCGGAAAATTGAAGCCGTGTTGGATTGGAAACCGCCTAAGTCTATGGCAGAAATTCTGAGTTTTCTTGGTTTGGCTAGATACTACA
This sequence comes from Gossypium bickii, assembly GCA_025503065.1. NCBI lineage: Eukaryota > Viridiplantae > Streptophyta > Magnoliopsida > Malvales > Malvaceae > Gossypium > Gossypium bickii. Next base: position 25,041,148 of record CP106712.1, read on the forward strand.
GAAGGTTTGTTGAGGGATTTTCGTTAATAGCTGCACCGTTAACTAAGTTATTACGGAAGGGGGTACCGTTTGTTTGGTCAGTTAAGCAATAGGAAAGTTTTGAGAAGTTAAATAAGATTCTGACTAATGCACCAGTTTTGATTCAACTTGAGGTAGGGAAGGAGTTTGTCATTTACTGTGATGCGTCGGACACAGGGTTAGGATGTGTATTGATACAAGAGGGGAAAGTGGTAGCTTATGCGTCTCGGCAGTTGAGACCTCATGAAGTGAATTATCCCACGCATGACCTTGAGTTAGCTGCGGTAGTGTTTGCTCTGAAGGTCTGGAGACATTACTTGTATGGGGAGAAGTCCACCATCTACACTGATTACAAGAGCCTGAAATATCTCCTTACCCAGAAGGAGTTGAATTTAAGGCAGCGTAGGTGGGTCGAGTTATTGAAGGATTATGACTGTTCAATCGAGTACCACCCGGGTAAAGCTAACGTAGTGGTAGATGTGTTGAGCCGTAAGGTAGTATCAGACTTGAGAGCAATGTTTGCTCATCTCAGCTTGTATGACGATGGAAGTTTGCTAGCTGAACTTCAAGTGAAACCTTCTTGGGTCAGTCAGATTAAAGAGAAGCAGTTGTCAGATGAATCACTAAGTTCTAAGTTTCAGTTAGTGGCAAGGGGTGAGACAGAAGATTTCAGTTTGAACAGTGATGCGGTTTTATGTTTTCGTGGAAAGGCTTGTATGCCAAGGGATGTAGAGTTAAGGCAGAAGATTCTGCAGGAAGCGCATAGTAGCCCATATGCTATGCATCCTAGTGGGAGTAAGATGTATCGGGATCTACGGAACAGTTTTAGTGGTCAAGACTGAAGCAAGAGGTGACCGAGTTTGTGAGGAAGTGCTTGACGTGTCAGTAGGTAAACGCAAAACATTAATGGTCGTCAGGGTTACTACAGCTAGTGAAGATTCCAGTTTGGAAGTGGGAGAGGATAACGATGGATTTTGTTAGTGGGCTGCCTCTTACGCCCACGAGTAAAGATTCAGTGTGGGTAGTTGTCGATCGATTGACAAAATCTGCTCACTTCATACCGGTTCGTGTTGACTACTCTCTACAAAGGTTAGCCAAGCTATATGTAGCGGAGATTGTGAGGTTGCATGGGGTACCAGTGTCTATCATATCAGACAGAGACCCCAGGTTTACACCAAGGTTCTGGAAAGCGTTGCATCAAGCGTTGGGTACAAGATTGGATTTCAGCACGGCATTTCATCTGCAGACTGATGGTCAGTCTGAGAGAGTAATTCAGATCTTGGAAGACATGTTGAGAGGCTGTGTTATCAACTTTAGGGGTAGTTGGGAGGATTTCTTACTGTTGGCAGAATTCGCGTACAACAATAGTTACCAATCTAGTATTAAGATGGCACCCTATGAAGCGTTGTATGGTCGGAAGTGTCGTACTCCTACTTGCTGGATAGAGTTGGGCGAGCGACAATTGTTGGGTCCAGAATTGGTTTCAGAGACAGAGGAAAAGGTTAGATTACTTCGAGCTCAGTTGAAGGAAGCTTTCGACCGGCAGAAATCTTATGCTGACATGAAACGTAAGGATATAGAATTTGCAGTAGGTGAGCGGGTTTTTTTAAAAGTTTCACCGTGGAAAAAGGTTTTAAGGTTTGGACGGAAAGGTAAGTTGAGCCCCAGGTTCATCGGGCCGTATCGTGTGTTGAAGTGTGTGGGACCAGTAGCATATCAGCTCGAGCTACCTTCAGAATTGAGGCAGATACACGACGTATTTCATGTTTCCATGTTAAGGCGCTACCATTCAGATCCATCTCACTTGGTGCCGGTTGAAGAGATCGAAGTGAGACCTAATTTATCTTTTGAAGAGTAACCAGTTCAGATCTTAGATCGAGATGTTAAGGTATTACGGAGGAAGACAGTTCCGTTGGTGGCAGAATCACGGTTCAGAGGAAGCTACATGGGAGCCGGAGGATGTTGTGCATCAGCAATACTCTCACCTCTTTTGACCAGGTAAATTTCGGGGTCGAAATTTCTTTAAGGGGGTAGAACTGTAACATCCTAAATTAAGGGTATGCATTTTGTGTGTTTTTGTGAGTTGGATTGTTCTGCATGTTAATTTGGTGCATTTGGGGGTTCTGGGAAGGCCCGGGGTTAAGCCAGGGCCTTGGTAAAATTTTTGTTTAAGCATTTTTAGGGGAGTGCTAGCAGAGGCAGGCCTTAAGAGTATTTAAGTGTGCTAGTTAGCACAAGTCAAGAGGTGGTAAAGTGGCAAGATAACGCCACCTAGAGTGCATGGAAGTGGCGTCACATGGGAGCTGCAGGGAGAAGGGGTTCGAGTCATGTCGTCAGCAATGAGAAGTTTTATTTTTGCGCTTAGGGAGCTTGAGAGGTGGATTCGGCAAGGGCTCTTCATGGATGGGTGTTGAATGAGTCAAACCATTTGAATGTATAGCCATGAGGGATTTAGGGAGTTTGAACTGGTCAAATTATTCGAATGGGTGATGGGGAGAATTCGGTGGCGGAAATCAAGGAGGTGAGTGGGTGTTTGAGTGTTGGCCGAAAGTGGGAGAATAAGGGGAGGAGCATTACGACTATATGGTACATGGGGTGGGAAATTTCAGCATTGTGGGAGTGATAGCAAAACCTAGAGCCTTAGTGTATGAAGTGCCGACTTTTGGCAAGATTTCTTAAGCTTTTCTTGTGTTTTCTTCCTTCTTTCTTTGGTCATTCTATCTTTTTCTGCTAAGCCGAAAATCTTTCCCTTTCATTTTTATATTCGTCAACTTGGGTACATTTCTTCTTCACCAAGACCGTAACCCTCTTTCTCTCATTACTATTCCTCTTCATCCTTTCTCTTCAACCAAAACTATCACCCCCATTCGTTGCTTCATCTTTCTTTTGGTTCTTGTGAGTGCTAGCCGAAACATTCTCTTCTCCTCACTCTTCCTCTAGTGTTTTGTCCTCAAGCCGTATATTTCCCCTTATCATCGAAACCCTGTTGCCATCATTTTCTGTTAGTAGCCGAAATCCAATCTTTATTCTCCTGGCACAGTCAATCGATCATTCTCATCTAGTACTTCTCCTGTGCCGAATCTTTTGAGTGCCAATCGATTTCTCTGTTGGGGGTAAGCGTCTTCCCTTCATTTTCTAATAAACATCTTTTTGTTATATTTGTTTCCCTTTTCTTTATGAAGCTGAATCTATGCTGGTAACCATCTAAATACATTTCTTTCATTTTGAGGCCTCATAGCCGAATATCAAGAAGAAGAGTGCGGGAGAATCTTAGGTTGTTGAGAGCCTTTGCAATTGGGTTTTGTTGTTGGAGGTAAGAAGCGATTCTTTTGTCTTTTCTTTTCTTTCTTTCGATTTTGTGTGGCCAAAGCCGAATGGCTAGTTGGCATGGCGTTAGTATTTTGGTTAACTCTCCTTTCTTTTTCTCTTCTCTCGATTGGGATGTTTTCTTCGGGAAATCTCAGTTGTCGAACAGTTTTAGTCGAATCCTGAAGGCCTGTCTATTGCTGAACTTTACCTTTCATCCGGGTTCCTAAGGTAAGAAACTTTCCCGATTTCAAGTTATCTACTTCTTATATTCCTTTTCGTTGCCTTAACCACGCGCCCTCTTCTTTAAGTACTGATCAAGTCTCTTCATGGATCCAACTGCTAGTCAATCTAAGGAAGAGAGTGAAACAATTGTGGCGACTCCTAAGTTTAAGAAGCATGCTGTGTCAGCGGTTCGAGACTTTCCGCCGGGCTATGGTAGAGAGCCGATGTCTGCCTGGGATAGGCAAATAGTTGTCGTTCCTGCTAGTGAAAGCGTCAACGTAGAGAGTATAGTCTTACGCGTTATCAGGTGTGTAAATTTCACACTCTGTTATTAATTTATGTTATTAACTGTATTGGCTAAAAGCCGAAGTGACTGTGTAGACAGTCGTAATATCCTTGTGGGTAAAGTTGGTGACACCAGGTAAGTGACTATACCATTCTATTTATGAGTATATAAATGTATACTATAATTCATCACTTTGCTTGAGAGCGTGTTGCATTCATTTTGATACGTAATTTATGCATGGGCTTGGGATATGATGCGAAAAGGGAAGTGTGATTAAAGACTGTCACAGTGGTTTGGTACCACAGTGGGTTGGCCTCATATATTTGATCCAGTGACTAAGTCTCAGTGGTTTGGTATCACGGTGGTTTGACACCACGTATATGTATGTTGATTCTGTGACTTGTCCCAGTGGTTTGGTACCATAGTGGGTTGGCCCCACATATATGATTATCAGGGATTGTCACTAGTGGTTTGGTACCACAAGTGGGTTGGCCCCACGTGTTATAATTAGTGACTCTGTCACCAGTGGCTTGGTGCCACATATGAGGCGTGTAGCGGATGGAGGGTTGATTGTAGAAATCCCCACGGTGTGTTTTGGCTGGTACGGGTGGCGTGTAGAGGATGGAAAATTAGGTTGAGCTGGGATACATTGCACTCATATCTCTCGTATGCCATATCGTGTGGGCTAGGGCCCAAGGTGCTATTGTGGGCTGTGAGCCATTTGTGTTATATAGGGGAAATACACACTGAGTCTTGGTGACTCACCCCTCTGCTTAACCTTGCAGGTAATCAGTAGATTGTGGATCTGGGTGCCGAGGCGGACTCGTGGTGGCCATGAAATGTTTCTTTTCTAAAAATGTTTTCTTATATATATATATTTGGGTTCTTTTAGAAACACTTTAGAAATAATTCGGGTTTAAATCAAAAACATTTAAAACATTAAGGAAAAAGTTAGAAAAATTCACACTATAGGGGTCACACGGCCATGTGGCCAGGCTGTGTGACTCACACGGCTGAGACACACGCCTGTGACTCAGGCCGTGTAACATTCGAAATAGGGACACACGGCCATGTCCCAACCCGTGATTGTGTCTATGTAACTCTTTGACTTGGGTCACACGGCCAAGCCACGCGTCCTTGTGCCAGGCCGTGTAACCTTCGAAATGGCCTTACATGCGTGTAACTTTCAAAAGGTAACCTTTAAAACCTACAGGGGACATACAGCCGTGTCGCATGACACACGGCTAAGACACATGCCCGTCCCTTAGGCAGTATGGACAAGAAATTGGCTAAAATTCAAGCCATTTCTTTCACTAAGCATGAACCTACAAGTAACTTGCACATATGATCAAGACCTTAAAACATACATAAATCATGCATAATAAGACCAATTCAATAAGCCATTTAACCATCCAACCAATATGCCATATAGGCACCTCAAACACAAGCAATCAAATATACTTAGACTTATGTCTAATTGGTCTTATGCCATCGAAACACATTTAACTCAATTTCCACATCAAGCATACCATAATTGACCACATTGCAAACATACCAACACTTACCACTTTGGTTATAAAATCATGCTTCAACTTGACTATATTAAAACTACACCATCACATACCAAATTATTCATTCAAAATATGCATAAACTTAGCCATAATAATATCAACCATCAAGGCACCAGAGTACCAAATATAGCACAACTCAAATCAACACTTACATAGCATGAACATCAACTAACCCTTAAACATAAGTCCACCTATACATGCCATTATAACCTTGAATATAACATCAAAATCTACCAATATAATCTCTGGATAGTGTGATAGATCTCCGACTAGCTTCCAAACCGATCTAGAATTTGGTAATCTGAAAAGTAAAGGAAAACAACTACGTAAGCAATGAATGCTTAGTAAGCTCGTATAAACTTTAAACATAACATTATATTTCAAGAATGAACTTTATGGGGTAATTATAAACCTATACCAATTCCACAAAGTTTATCAAACTTTATAGCCATCAACTCATAAATGAGTAAGTTCATCAATACCTCATATACTTTTCATTCCTAACATAATAGGATTTATGAAACATACTACTCAATCATTAACCTTTTCATAATACTATGAACCATTCCATTTACTTTCTTAACATTCCATTTACTTACTTTCCATTTCATTTACTTAGCATAAACTTAAATAACAACTTCAATTCACTAATTAGTTTATTTTTTCATGAACTAGGTAAATTCATTCATAGCATACGTAAGTTTGTCACATATAAGTACATTATTCAACTCCTTAATTCCTTTTTCATCATATTACATCTCAATTTTGAACTTACCGTTTCATTACCTTTTCTTACTTGTTTCATTTGCATAATACAAGACGTAAGCATAAACATCAACTACATGATAAATCATTTCATTAGAAATACATACCTTGGTTCTTACCACACTTTCATGAACATAAACATATTTCCATTTGGACACATACCATTTCAATGAATAACTTTTAAAATCAAACATAATACAATCCAACCAATAGCTTGCCACAAGCCTAAGCATCATCAACAACACATGTTAGCATATTCAAATAGAATCTACATGAACTTAACATAGATAATCCATTTCATTTGAATATAATTCTTTTGAACTCATCATTTTCCTTAACATATCATACTTTCAATGAAACTTACCATTCCAACCTTTTTATAAATACATGACTTAGTTTCTTTTGAACACTTACCATTCCTTTCCTTTCCATGCCTGTTGAACTATTTAGAGTACCATCGGATATGAGGGATAGCTCACAGGAAGTGTGCTAAACATATAATCGTAACCTTTCCTTTCCTTTACATTAGTGCTCACATGAGCTATGGAATAGGCCTTCTCACACAAGATGCGGGTCGGAATGTAAGCTACATGATGCTGCTCACATGAGCTGTGGAGTATCCGCAACAAATGCAGGACCTCAGGCATTGGTAGGAAATTTAAGACTAGCACCCGAAACATGAAAACCCTAATGACATGTCATCGGTATCCTACGAATTCCTAAGGTTCAAAAGGGGCTCGGTAATCGTCGTGACATTGTTGGATTTACATCGTTTCATGACATGATAAATTAAATAATAACATATATATAGATTTATTTATATTATAACAACACATTAAAAATTTTATTTAATTAACATTATAATGATTACAGTTCATATGAACTTACCTGGCTAAATTGCAAAAATGTCAAAGTACAGGGGCTATTTTGTAATTTTCTCTTCTTCTCAATTTTCCACTCATTCTTGACCTAAATTACTAATTTAATTAAATTCATTAATGTAGATAGAAAAAATAATTCATTTTATGCAATTTAGTCCTTTAACATTTTTACGTAATTGCCCCCAATATTTTACTTTTATTCAATTTAGTCCGTGAGCCTAAAACATGCAAATTAACCATTTTTATTGAAAAACGATGCCAACCAAATATTCACAGCTTCCATTTCAGCCCATTTTTGTAAAAAATTCACATTAAGTCCTTGTATTTTTACTATTTCAACAATTTAATCCCCAATTTATAAATTCATCAAAATCACTTAACAAAATACTTATAAATAACAACTAATACTTTAAATTCATCATTTAACATCTAAAATCACAAAGATTCATCAATGAGAACAAATCTTTAACAGTTTCAAAAACAAAGGTACGAGCTAATTGACCTAATTGCAACGATATTAAATTATAAAAACTAAAAGAAATGGGTGAAAAACGGACTCACATGCATCCATTGAAGCTTGGTCAAAGCTTCAGAATAACCAAAAATGGCTTTTGATCAATGTAAAAAAGAATAAATTAGGAAGACAACCTTTTGTTTCATATATGTTAACCTTTTCTTTATTATAATAATAAATTAACTTATAAAACATATAAAATTAAAAGATTTTAAAGCTTAAAACCGTCACAACATCTTAGGTATGGGTAAATTATCCATTAAGGCCATCCCATTATGATTATTTAATAGATTAACATCTTTAAACTAATAGCGGTTGACTTTTTCAACTTTTATGATTTTGTCCTTTTTACTTAATTAACTATCGAAACATTAAAATTTCTTAATGAAACTTTAATACAACCTTAATAACACTCTGTAAATATTCATGAAATTATTTATGGCTTGCTTTATAGAAACGAGATCCCGATACCTCATTTTCTTAAACCACTTGACTTTAGGGTCTTACCACTTGAACTTAATTAATCATTCATATAACATTAATTACCATATCTAAAACCTTTTTAAAATCATATTTGACTCATAAATATTAAATAATAAGATTTATGAACTTACTTGTCAGATTTGTGGCCCCGAAACTACTGTTTCTGACACGACTAAAAAAACGGGCTATTACAATGTTGGTTGTGTGCAAAGGCTGTTTAAGATTGTGGTATGTAGGTGCAAAATATTGTGTAAGCTTGCTAGTTGTTTGCTAATTGTTAATAATAGATAGTTGATGATTAGTTAATCGGCGTGTTGTAAATATACCGATAATTTGTATGATATGCTTGAGTTTTTTATGCATGACGCGAAGGGAAATTATTGATAAGCTAGATGAAGTTAGGATTTGGGAAATGAGGACTTCTGTTAGATACTGTCATATGGTATTTCTGAGTGCAAACCGTGACTTGTGAAGTTTTGGGCCTCGCGGAAGGGACACGTGGTGTTCGAGCATCAATGTTAGGAATAACAAAATGGAGAAATGGGTGGAGGAATAGGGAAAATAAAATTTCGTTAAGATACCATCATAGTGCAAATTGCGTGTGCGAAGCTCTGAGCCTTATGCTAGGGGGGATACTTTGTTGTTTGAGCATTAAGGTAGACATGGGATGGGTCGATATCGACATTTATAAGGTTCCATAGGGCAACACTGTGATGGTGATCAGCAGGCTCTATGGGGCAACACTGCGACGGCGGTAAGGTCCTACAGGGCGACACCTCAAAAGAGATCTAACATATAAGGCCATAGATCGACTATGGAAAGCAATATAACCCATCGGGACAGTAAACATGAGATAGTTTGCTGGGACAGTAAACATGGGGTAGTCTACCGAGACATTAAACACGGGGTAGTTCGCTGAGACAATAAACACAAAGAAGTTTGCTAGGACGTAAAACATGGGGATCACAATTGGAAAGTCCACAGTTTAGGAGGGACGCCAAGGAATTTTAATGGAGTTTGTAGTTTGACTTGGGCAATAAGTCATAAGAATGAATAAGTTTGGTGTGTCTAAAGAACATAGACCACTGGGATAATGAGAAAATTTTCCAAGGTTACGTCCCAACCTAGTTAGGGTGAAAAGGGGAAGAGGCTCCTTAGATAAAGGGATATACATAATTTACAATGAAATGAGTCCACTAGGGAAGTTACAGATCCCATGTTAGACTGTAATTTTTCATATATTTTGAGAAATTTCCCATGTGTTTTGATGACCTAATTTGCTCTCAAACTCATCTTTTGGTTGAATTTTGTATTTTGTAGGACAAAAAGAGAGTTGGAATTTTGTAAATTAATATTTATCTTTTTGTAAATTATTGTATATTTAACTAACTATTTAATCTAGATTTTAATTTCTACTAAACTCATGTTTTATAGAAACCGTAACACTTTAGAAATTGGAACTTTGGGTGAAAACAGAGCCATCTTTGCAACATGGTAAACTTGTGTCGCAACATCAAGGGTAGAATTGACAAAATAGAGAAAATCATTTTGATGTTGCGACACAGCCTTTGTGTGTAGCGACACCGAATGCAGTATACCAAGAAATCCAAAATTTCAGAGTGTGTTGCGACATTGAACCCCGATGTCGTGACAGCGAGAAACTGATAGGGATGTCACGACACAAAACCCCTATGTTGCGACATCGCTGTAATTTTCTTCAGGGTTGACCCAACCCGGTTGCGCAACTCGGCTTGCTAACTTGATTTTTACCTAGTGTTGAACCTCTAAAACATTAGTTTTTAACCTAAAAACATCTTCACCTCCTATTCTAACCTTTCTTAAAATCCTAAACTCCTCAAAAAATCTCTTAAAACCAAACCATTTTTCATTAAAATTCCTAAATTTACAAAATTTCTTTTCTATTTAGAACATTAAAGTTGAGGAAGGATCGCTAACAACCGGTGGAGAATGAAGCAGTAAGAATATATTGCTTAAATACTTCATAGATTTTAGAGTAATATGCTCCTAGAAAGCTTAAAAATCCAATTGTACAAGAACCACCAACGATTTCAAATCCCTTAAAATTTCTGTAACACCCTATACCTGACCTGGTCGCCAAGCTTGAATATCAGGATGCCACACCACCGTCTCATTTCATAACCAACAAGTAAAAGTCCATTCTAACAAAACATCCATTAGTTTATTATTCGCATAGGACTTAAGTCGATCATACTAGTGAGTTATCATTATCAAGTGCAAAACTTACATTAATTAGGCAGATAAACATATTAAAACATGCATAAGGTCCATTCAACAAAATTCTCAACCAGGTCCATAGGTATCGATACTAACACTAAGGTATCAATATTTTCTTTAAGTGGTATCGATATCACCTAGAAAAATGATACCAAACTTGCATTTTTTTTTCTCGATTAAAAATTCAAATCTCAGAAATTATCGGTACATGTAATGAAATATCGATACTTTAACCCCGAGTATCGATACTCGAGCGAAGGTATCGATACCAAATCTCTATTCTAACTTCCTGCATAATTCAAAACACAGAGGTATCGATTTGAAAACCTGATTATCGATACCTCTGCTCCAGACCTTAAAAATACAGTATACATACGCAATTAATCTATTCTAATTTGGCTCCTAAACATCATACATCAACTACTTCAAAAAATAATCATTTAATGACCTAATTAACAGTTTAATATAACAGAATTGCATCCGAGCAAGTAACGTCAGTCCATCTTCATGTTCATGAACCCAAGCATAACAATAACATGTAATCTTTATAAATCGAACGAAAAACCAAGAAAATGTCTGGAAGTTAACATGGCTATAAATGAGTCTACTACATTGCATTATTCCTCAAAACGTAAATAAAAATAGAACACATACGAAATAACAAGTAGACTTGCTTGGATCACCTCTCGGAAACCACACCTCTCACACCGGTACACTACTAATCTACAATGGTTTAGGAAGGAAGTGGTTGAGCTTATCAAGCTCAGTGAATGATCAGAATAACCACAGTGCAAAGAATTCATCAAGCATCAATGAAACAACCATATAGCATAACCTCAACAGTTCCAACTCTAGGGTCATATTATACTTACTCATGCATTATTACTAGTTCTTTTACATGGTAAACATATTCACTTTTAAACATTATCACATTACACATATAATCACATAACATATAAACATATATCACAATACTCATATAATCACATAACATTCAAACATATGTCGCAATACTCAAAAACATGTTATAGGTAAATTACATAATGGTCACATGTCATATAAACACTTATCACAATTTGGCACTTGAGCTATGAAACATAAAAGGAGCTCTATAATTACTCTTCAGATACACGAATCTCCAACACACCACTTAGACTCATAGAGCCAAAAGTGTCCCAAAAGTGAAACATAAAGCTAACACTCTCCTTATTTCCCCTCACATATCCCGTTGAATGGAGCTTAGCTCACATTCTTTTATCCTTCCAATATGTCCCAGGGCCTTAACACCTAAAATCAATGTATATATAGGCGAGTACTCGCAATCTTGTGCCATGCCAACTATATCCAACGGTTTCAAGATCACAAGGTCAAAATATCTTAAATCAAACACATATCGCTTACTGATTATCCGTGCATTGTCACTACATAATTACATCCTTAGCAAAACACTGTCACAAACATTTAACATATACATAATCTGTACACATTTAAACTTTCACAATGATTATCATAATCACATATCACATGTTATATTATCTCATCTCAATTCACATATTCTCAAACACATAAGCACATTGTTCGCAAGATAACATAGGTATGAGAAAACCTACACTTGGAATTTAGAGTAGTAGTTTAGGCTACTACTAAATTCCCAAATAACACATTGAATCATGTCCACAAGAAATTATCCCAAACACTCACCAATTATGCTTTCGCTGAGAAGCCGAAAGTTCAAACTAACTTTTCCTTGACTTTATCTCTACTCGTAGAAGGTCCTATCGATTCCAATGCTTTAATAATGTAATTCTCAGAACAACACAATCAACATTCATCTAAAGACTCACATCAAACAATTCAAAAACACAAGCTTAAGCTAGGTTCTTATGTAACCGAAACCTTTAACATAGCAAAATTAAAACTCAAATATATCAATCTATACTCAATATTTTCAGCTAAAACCAATTTTGTTAATCTTATAATTCACCTACGACTAATTCCTAGCCTTTAAACTACACAAAATCACCCAATTCATAGTATCGACTTTTTTGTCATGTTTTAAGGCTATTTTCTGAAAATTCATTAAAACCCTAGAAATTTTTAACAAAACTTCAATGTAAGTTTAGAAACCTCTTATTCATGTCAAAACTAATTGAAAAACACTTTGAAATATCGTTTTTATGCAAAATCCTGAAATTGACCATCAACGACCCAATGTTTGGATTTTATTCAAAACATGCGATTTAATGGCTAAAAACTTGGTTTTAAAGACTAATTAACATTTGCAACTAATTAGAAGTTGAATCATTACCTTAGACAATGAAAAACTAAGTGTTTGATCAAAAACCTGAAAAACCACAAGATTGACAATGGGGAAATCTATGGTATTTTTGGGTGTTTTTGTAATAGTTCGGTTTAGACCCTAGTCAAAACAGTGGTTTCAAGACCAAAAATTTGAGTCAGTAAAATATTTCAATATTATTTTCTGTGCCTTTAATATGTGGTTAAGCATGTGTTAAAGTTTCGTAAGTTAATTTGTCCGTCTGTGTGCTTAATTTGATAAAAGGATTGAATTGCATTGAATGCAAAATTTGCATGCTTCATGAAACGACACCTATTTGAGATGGATTTTATATAAGGAGGCCTTATGAAGAAATTATGCCAATATTTATATAGTTGATGGTTAAAAGACATTGATGGCCTTATATATATGTTATATATATGTTTTGTAATAAGGATAATTTTGTAAATGGGTTAATAATATGATATTAAATAAAACAAACAATTGAAAGATGAGGTTCATCATCTTATTTTTGCCGAAACATCAAAGAAGAAGAAAAGAAAATTTAGCTAAGGCATTTGGCTAGCTTTTGTTCCAAATTAAGGTATGTTTTGATTTTGGTTTTTGATGATTTTTATGTTTTTGAGATTGTTGCTTAGTCTACTATCAAGCCCATATTGTAATTTGAAGAATTGATGATGTTTATGAGATGTGCCATTGATGAAATGGTGAGTGTTGTGATGAATATTGGTGCTAAATGAAAGATATGTGATTAATGAACATGTTTTGTTCTTGAATTTTTGGTGAATTTAGCTAAATAGGGCGAAATTGTGAAAATAATATTTTGAAGGACTAATTTGTGAAATAAATGAAATATATCGATTGATATGAGCATAGTGTGTATTCGGCCAAGCATGGGTAAAAGCAAATTTGGTGAATTTTGTGAAATAGGGACTAAATTGTCCAAATGTGATAAAGTGAGGGTTAATTTGTAAATTACCCTAAATATGTGTATTTGGATTGAATTGGATGAATTAGTTAATAAATAGATTAAATTTGAATATGTATAGATCAAGAACCAAAGAAAATGGACATAGATCGGGGGAAGTAAAAAATTATTGAATAGCCGCACGTTTCCATTAAACTGAACTCGAGGTAAGTCGATATACAAATAAATGTATTTGCATTGAATTATTTGTGTATAAATGATATTTGAATTGCTATGATTATCCATTTAGATGGAATGTATGTGAAAGCCGTGTTCGCTAATAAGTCGATATGTTGTTAAAGTCCGAGAAGTCTCGTTTGAACCTAGGAATAGATAGGAATTACATATGTCATGACATAGGTGTCCGTTATGTAATATCATATAAGACCACGTCTGGGACGTTGGCATCGATATGAGATTTACGTATAAGACCATGTCTGGGGCATTGGCATCATTTTGATTCGTGTAATGAAACACCCCAAACCTGGCCCACGAGCCTCGACCGGATCTAGTATGTTCCTCGAGTAAAACATTTCAGAAAATTGTTTGTTACTTTGGAAAATTTGGGTGGTTTTGAAGAAAAAATTGATTTGTGTTGAGCTCAAGTTGAAAACAGTGTTATTCTTGAAGTCTGGAATTTATTAAAATCTTATCTTTATATTTCAAAGCTATAAGTTAAAAGAAATGCCAAGTCGTTTTAAAGTTTACCTTTAAATTGAAAATCGTTTGTATTTAGGTGTCAAAACACTTAATATTTATTTTAAAGAAAAGTTACTTAACCATTGGTTTAATAAAAATCGTATCATACTAAAATAAATAAAAGGCATGCATAAAACAGTTTAATAGTAATGGCCTTATTACATCAAAGCAAAACCCGAAATAAATCCCAAATCTTAAATATAAAAACTAAAAATAAAATAGCATTGAGCTGAGTATGGCCACCACTAAGTCCCCGCCGACCCGGTCCATTTACTGAGTGTCACCTGTAAAATGTTAGCCCACGAGGGGTGAGTCAAACAGACTCAGTGTGTAACAGCCAACACAAAGTCCCAAACGATTTAGGCATATCAAATCATATATATATACATAGCAATTATAGGTAATGATGCAATCCCGAACCCAAACCTAAATATCCATCCTCTACACATCACCCGTACCAGCCAATCACACCATGGGGATTACTAAATCGACCCTCCATCCGCTACACACACCATCGGCGTCATTGCGCACAACATGCACATCGCCCTTATAAATTGTGGCATAGCCACCAGATAAGGTGACAGAGTCACCAGATAATAATATGTGACATAAGTCACCACATTCAGATTATGTGACATGAGTCACCAGATATTGTGGTAAAAACCACCAGATCACTTTCCCTTTTTATAATCACCCATATGCCCATGCATAATACAAAACATGCGAGAATCATGCCATATACCTTATTCCATATTCATAACAATTCACATATGTGTCATATTCCAAATGTTCATAACATTTATTAACGTAATATTAAAGGTTACGTACCTGAATATTCTGTACCATTGTATGGTACCTTTAGCCACATTCTTAACTCATATTTTCATTAACACATATATTAAATCAATACCATAGATCTATTAGGAGTTTGTGTAGGGCTACACACCTGGTTACTATCGTATCCACTGAATCCCGAAAGTCTCGATCTAACGCTCTAAATCCCTAGTTCCTACATTCGGCCAACCCCACGCATTTTAGCAAAAAGCCATTCGGCTAAATAGTCAAATCCTGAAGGATTATCACAACCAAAATCCTTACCTTGCTGCCGATTTGGTTACTAATCAAATCCCGAAACTTTAACCCTTGTTCTTGGTGCTGTCGAAATTCCTATAAGCATATGTTAGATCCAATTCTAACATTTAAACACAATAAATGGCCTTCAGCCTAAAACCACACCCGCTTACCTTAGATCTTGAAATCCCGAAGACCTCTTCCCTTATAGTCGAAAATAACAGAATCCAGAAACCCTCCTTCAGAGTTTCGGCCCTAGAGTAACAATGTGATTAGAGTCTTGATTTCTATAGTCAGAGAAAGGAAAGAATAGTAAATCGACATAGAAGAGATTCCTTAACAAAAAAGAAAGACCAAAACGTAAGTGGTCAAACCCTCCAAGAAATCGACAGGAAGATCCCGAAGTAGCGAACTTAGTTCCAATGAGAAAGATGATAGGATCTTGGTGCTTAGGAGTAATCGGTTTCAATGAATGTCAATGAAGTGATCTTTCGGCTTAGAAGAGAATAGCAAAAGAGTTATTAATTCGATTTGATGGACAATAGAGAGATTCGGCTTCAACAAAAATGAAAAGGAAGAGTATGAGGCTTTAGGGAGAATCGGCAATGGCTAGGAGAATCCTACTTTCGGCTTTTGAAGAATTGAAAAGAAAAGAGCACAAGTTGAATTAGAGATTTTCGGCTCAAAGAGAAAGATGAGAAAAGAATGAATTTCGGCACATCCTTCCTACTATTACCAAAACCGAAAATACCATCCTCCAAAGCCCCATATTCGGCCAACTCTTACTCTCTCTATTCAATCCCTTGTTTTCCTCCTAAAACTTCTCTTATTCACCTATTCAAAATAATTCAAATAAATCAATTAATTATCTCCCTACCTTAGCCGAATTTTAAAAGGAATTAATCACATCTAAAACTCATCCCCTCAGTCTCCCAATGCCGTCCACCTCTGCTCATCCTTGCTGTAAAATAAAAACTCCCTTTTGCTTCCCTTGCTGCTCGAACCTAGGCCCTTTCTCCCTGCTGGTGGCGTCACTTACTAAGGCCCTAAGTGGCACCTCCTTGCCACTTTAACAAGCCCATTTCTATGTCCAATTTCCCTTACAAATTCTCTTAAGGCCTCGTTTGTCTAGCTCCCCCTTTAAGACTTAAAATCAAATATTTTCTAAGGCATCCTCCTATATTCTAAAGTTCTCAAAATTCATAAAACACACTCAACATACACATAGACATGCTTTCACATATATTTAAGCAAAAATGCAGAAGCCCTAAATCCCGGGTATTACATGTAAGACCCTGTCTGGGACAGTGGCATCGATATTTGGTTACATGTAAAACCACGTCTGGGACGTTGGCATTGTATAACTATTCTGAGCACTCTGAATATCCTATTAGTTCCGAACGGTTAGACGGGCAAATTTGAGATACGAATAACCATGTGATTTGTATATTCGTTTCAGGTACGTTTGATATGTACACTAAGTGTGTATGAAAGGTAAGTGTCTATATGAACTTACTAAGATAAGTATGTGCAATGAAATGATGGAATAATAAGTGAATATATACTTGAATGAGCTATGTGTATATGTGTTATTTGAGTTGAAGAATGTGGTAAGATATGGCTAAGCAAATGAGCCAAAGAATATATGTGATGAATTTGTTATGAGAACCATTAATGTCATAGTATCAGTATGTTTATGTGCATTTTATGCTAAATTTATTTGTATATGGCTTACTAAGCTTTTGAAAGCTTACTCTCTGTGTGTGTTTGCTCTGTTTTATAGATCGTCAAAGCTACTGAAGGCTCGGGGACCGTCGAGGATCGTCATCACACTATTCAAACTTGTTTTGGTACTTTGAAAATGTGTATATAGTTAAATATGGCATATATGGGCTAATCATTTTGGACTATGTTTGAGATATGAAATTAGCCATGAGATGTGGCTAGTTAAATGTTGATAATATGCATTTGTGAATGTGGTATATGTGGGAAGCAAATTGATGCTATATGAGCATATATGTATGATCAGTGAAATAGTTATATGATAGCAAATTGTGAATGAATCATGCTTGGTTATACATGTGATTTAGTTGTGTAAATTGGCATGATTGGAGATGAGATTGAATGAGATAATATGTTGATCATTTGACATGTATTTGGTTGCCAAATTGCATGTGAGAATAGGTTTGTATGTGCTTGTAGGTATGACCCAAGTATGGGTGGTATTTTGGCCTTGCGAATGGCCTATTTTGCCTGCACGATCGTGGCACACGGGCGTGCCTGGTGGCCGTGTGAACAAGTCAGTAGCTCGCCTAATTTTACACGGCCATGGCACACGGGTGTGCCTGGTAGCCGTGTGGATAAGTCAGTACATATGCTCTGTTTTAGCACGGCCAGGACACATGGGGGTGTCTGGTAACCGTGGAAGGCACACGGCCTGCCCACACGGGCGTGTGACCTCTGTAACTTAGAAAAGTTTTAAATTTCTGAGAATTTTAGTATGTGTTCAGTTTAGTCCCGACCCTATTCTAAAGCATGATTAAGGTCTCATTGACCTATAAAAGGGACACTTTGATTGTGATTGATGAATTATTTTATGAAATATATATAAAAGTCTTCGATCTATCTGGTAATTCCTTTAGCCCTAATCCGGTAATGGATACGGGTTAGGAGTGTTACAGTTTTTCTTGGATTTTATGGAGATATTTGGCTTGAGTGATGATAGAAATCAAGAGAATTAAGGTTAAAGAACAAAAGGTGGAAGAGAGGAGCTTTGGCGGCAAGGGATGGCTAAAGCATGGAGATGGAGAAGACTAACGTGAAACTTATAAGTGGGGGATGATTTTAGGTTGCTTTTTAAAATTTGGTTTAATTACCTCTGAAAAACTCATAATTTTGACTCTTTTACAAATTAGTCCTATTTTTAAAATTAAAGGTATTTAAAACTCATATTCAGAAATTGATTTAATTTTCTAAAAACCATAGTAAAGAAATTTATCAATAAACCATGTCGTAAAATTTCGAACACTCTAAGGCTAAATTGCTAAATTACCCCTAAAACTCCTAGGCCTTATTTTAAGGTGTTACAATTTTGAAATCAAAATGTTGAGAAGTATTATCTTGAACTTTAAGGCAAAAAATTTATCTAATAATGGGGATTCAGACCAAAAATGGTTATTTGCAAAGAAATTTGGTCGTTAGGTCGATAGCATCAAAAGGAACGCTTTTGCGTAACTCAAAAAAATGTTGTTATTCCTCTTATCCAAGAGTTTTATGCTACTATTAGGGATGAGGAGACGTGAAGACCACACGATGTTCGGTGGAATATAGTAACGGTAAGAGTTAAAGATGTACCATTCAACCCATAAGCTATTTGTAAATTTTCGATGCTCCTTATTATGAAACTGATTATTTAGAAAATAGTGAGTTAAATAAATTTGAAGATTTAGACATGGAGAGCATTGTAAAATATTTAATTGAGAATCATTGTGAATGGAACCTCCAGCCAGATACAGGACTTCTGACCAATTTTAATCAGCCAATCATGTTTCCAATAGCTAAGATGTGGATGCAATTTATCTATACCAGGATAGCACCTGCATTAAATGTCTCTTATGTAAATACTTTTAGAGCTATCTTATTATACGATATTTTATAGAAAAAAGCATATAAGCATTGGAGAGTAGATCTATTAAAACATGAAGCCTTGTGTCGGTGGCCCGAAGGCTGGGATTTCCTTTCCCCAATTAATGACGACACTTTGTAAAAGAGAAAAGGTACTTATGGAGGAGAATGAGTAATTTATGTGCCCAACAAAGAGTTTGATCAGTGATTCTACGTACACTCAGTATGTGGAACTCAACCATTAGAGGAGAAAGGAAAAAAATGGATGTGCTCGTCTCACCCAAAAAAAAGTAAGAATGACGGTAAGAAAAATGGGTGAGAGCAGTGAAGCTAAAATTGATGGAATGATACGATGGATGCAGGAAATGAGCCCAGTACTTCAAGAATTTGCAAGGTGAAACAACATGAGAGTTCCAAATTATATGCTGAATATGTTTGGCCCAACGCAAACCCATTAGAAAGGTGAAGGCAATTAAGCACTTTTAACTATTAGCACACAACTTTTGCATTTTACACGATTAAGTCCTTTTAATAAGTGATTTTTGATGAAAATGCATAATAGGGATTAAATTGTGAAAAGTGAAAACTGAGTGGCTGAAATGTGAAATAAATGGAAGTTTTGGGATGCTAGGGACCTATAAATAATTTGGCCAAGCTTGGGCTTATTGAAATTATGTGAATTTTGTGTTTGTGAAATAAGGACTAAATTGTAAAAGTTGTGAAATACTTGGGGCAAAAGTGTAAAAGTTCTTTAAAGTATGATATGGACTAAATTGAAAGAATATGTGATTGAATAAATTAATTTTTAGTTCATATAGATTAAGAAAGAAAGAATTCAGATTTAGATCGTGCGAAAAGCAAGGTTATCGAGTAGTCAATCCGATTCGTCAATTCTGAATACGAGGTAAGTTCATATGTGATGATTACATTATAAATGTATGTTAAAATTCTTTACTATTGCATAAATTGGTAAAATGGGATTATGGATAATGTATGAATTGTGAAAATAATTTTACGGATGCATTCGATGATAGAAACGAAAAGTGTGAAAGCCTGGTTGAACCTTAGGAATAGTTTTGGATACTATTGACATGTCAGTAAGTGATATGTTAAGTTGGCTTTGGGCCATGATATTAGCACTTCGGGTGCGTATTTTACCAATTTGGCTTCGGGCCATGATAATAGTTCTTTGGATAAGTTACCTTGATTTGGCTACGGCCCATGGTATAGGTACTTATCGTACGAGACTCCTGAGTATTCGATTTTTATTCTAAATGGTTCAACGGGTAAACGAATGATGTGGTTGAGAAAGAGGTTAGTACGAGACGATACAGGTACGTACAGAACCTATTCGAGTATTAAATAGTGAAAGTTTGACGAGTTTGTATTTGATCATGTTTTGAGACATAAGAAAGGCTTGTAGTTAATGTGTATATGGTTTTTTATGTACAATTGGTTGATTTGCATTTATTTGATGTAGTAAGTTATTCACATATGATCTTACTAAGCTATGAAGCTTACTTCGTGTTATTTTTCTATGCTTAATAATGAATCAAGGCTAGCTCGAATCTGACAGTCGTCAGGAACATCATCGCACTATCAAACATCTAAGTTGGTACTTTTGAATTATACATTATGGTATTTGGAATGTATAGGCTAGATGTGGTATTTTGGTTGTGATTATAGCCATGAGATTTGGCTTGTAAATGATGTTAATATTAATGTGTGTTTGGCTATTAGAAATGGTTGTTAATGACTTTTGTAAGATGTTTATAATGCTTTGTGAGATGGATTGTTTTGGCATGGTTGTAACCAAGACATTATGGAAGTTAAAATGGTTATGTGAATTTTGGTAAAAGGACTATATTGTTTGATGTAGTTTTGGTATATATTTGAGTAAGTAAATGGTAGTGATTTGAGAATTGGAATAGATGAAATTATAATGGTTTGAATTGTGCATTTGGTTGATGATTTTGGCAGCCTAATTGTATGATGAAATGGTATCATTTTGCCTTGTGTAGGTCCATTGAAGTTGGGGTAGTAAATTGGCCTTGCAAATGGCCTATTTTTGTCCACACAGGAAGAGACGCGGGCGTGTATCTCATCCGTGTGTGACACACGGTCATGTTACACGATCGTGTGTCCCCTGGTGTTGAAATTAAATTGAAGTCGGTATGCTCCACACAGTTTAGTACACGGGCATGTGACTTGGCCGTGTTGCATAAGTCAGTATACCTTTCAGGTTTGGTAGGACCTAGCAAATGGCCTAGCACACGGGCGTGTGTGGCCACTTTGATGGGCACACGGGCTGGACACACGGGCGTGTGGTTGGCCGTGTGACCCAAGTCAGTATGTATGCCCTGTTTCCACAGGGTCTGAGACACGGTTGTGTTTGGAGCCGTGTGAGGCACACAGCCTGTTCACACGAGCGTGTGACCCTTGTATGGTTGAAATTTTTCTAAGTGTCCAAAAATTTTCATATGTTATCGGTTTAGTCCTGAACTACTTCTAAAGCATGTTTAAGGCCTTGTAGGCCCTTGTAAGGGACAATATAATTGTGTTGAATGATTTATGAGAATGAATGTTTGATATTTGATAAATGTACTATATGTTGTGAATTGAACGATAATACCTTGTAACCCTACTCTAGCAATGGATACGGGTTAGGGGTGTTACAGTGCGGACATTCGAAATGGGAGCACATGGCCGTGTCCCAACTTATGCCTGTCCCCGTGTAACTCTCTGACTTGGGTCACACGGCCAACACACATGCCTGTGTGGCTATCCCGTGTGCCATAAAAATGGCCATACACACCCTTGTGCCAAGCTGTGTGCTAGGCCGTGCCAAACTTGCGGGGTATACTGACTTATGCCACACGGCCAAGTCACAAGCCCGTGTGTTAAACCGTTTAGAGCGTACTGACTTGATTTCAATTTCAACACCAGGGGACACACAGCCGTACAACATAACCGTGTGTCACAACAGCTGAGGCACAAGCCCGTGTATCTGCCCGTATGGACAAAAATAGGCTATTTACCAAGTCAATTTGCCACCTAAATTTGCATGTACCTACACAACCCAAATGGTGCAAATTCATAGCATAATTGAACATCTAACTTAACCACAAACAAGGCTAAATCATACCATTTCCAATACTAACAACCAACATGCTTACTAACTCATGTTTTACTCATTCAAAACATACCAAATACACATATACAAATCAACTAACTAAACCTTTCCCAAACATACATCATTTTGTATCAATTCACAAGCGCAATTCATATCTAATATCAACTATTTAACAACCATACTACCTATCACAAGCAATTATGAACTCATCAATAAAGATCATTAACACTTATATATACATATATACATCATCAACTTAGACAAAATAAGCCAACTCTCATGGCTAAACACAAAACCAAACTTAATATTTACAAGCTAACACAAATGGCCAAAATACATAAACCAAAAAGACCAAGTCCCTATACATGCCATATACTTAAAGTACCAAAGTTCATAGGTACCAAGTGATATGTGGATAGTGTGAAGCGATCTCTGACGATCCCCGAATCCGAGCTAGCTTGATAACACTATAAAACATGGGAAAATAAATAAAGTAAGCTATAAAGCTTAGTAAGCTAGTATGCTATAAACTTAATTCAATCTCAGGATTATAAATCAACTATTTGAATATATCAACATTTAGCATATATTAGCTAACAAGCCTTTCATATACACAATTATAATATTAATCACATTCTTTACAAGTTTCTTCACACCAAAGCTTATATATGTCACGTACGTACCTACCTGTACTATCTTGTATCATTCTCATACTCAATCACATCTTTTGTTTACCTGTTGAACCATTTGGAATAGAAGTTGGATACTCAAGACTCTCGCACAATAAGCACATATACGATGGCCCAAAGCCAAATCAAGGTAGCTTATATCCAAAGTACTGATATCATGGCCCGAAGCCAAATTAGCTGATATTCATGCCCAGAAGCCAAATCAGTATAACTTGCACCTGAAGTGATAATATCATGGGCCGAAGCCAACTCAATGTATAGCCTAATGACATGTCACTAGTATCCTAAACTATTCCTAAGGTTCAAGCGGGATTTCGAATGTCGAATTGTCATTGAACCACTATCGAACATATTCATAGTTTTGTATTCACAATTTATGCAATATCAAAGCATATGAAATACATTCGTATTAAACTTATAATATACAAACTTACCTCAGTTTCAAAAATGATGAAGGTCGATAAATTGAGTACTTTGTCTTTCCCTCGATCTAATTCCAAATTCTGCTTTTCTTGATCAATTGAGCAATGCAATGGCCGAATATTTAAAGCCCTAAAAATGGCTTTCTTCTTTGCTATGTATGGTTAAGAAAGATGAATGAAACACATTTTTTTTATGTTTTTGTTTTATTAATTTAACTTATATTTACTAATTACTATATTAACCGTATTATAAAACTATTTAATATCATCCATTATATGTCCATCATTGTCCACTAAATATATAAAGGGTCTAATTATCACTTAAGAAACTTAACTTTTATAATCCATAGCTAATACATACCTTTAACTATTAGAACAACACTTTTGCACTTTACGCGATTTAGTCCTTTTTATCAAATTAACTAATCAAACGATAAAATTTCTAAAAGAAACTTTCACACTATCATATATTCATACTGTAAATATTAAAACAATAATAAAATAAATATTTTGACCTTGAATTTGTGGTCCCAAAACCACTATTCTGATTTGACTAAAACCGGGTTGTTACAACAAATCTGATCTCTTCCACAAAAGCAAAGAACAAAACTAAAATAAAATTAAAGCCTAAGAAAAGAGAAAGAATAAAGACTAAAATTAGGAAGAAAATTATACAATATAAAAAGTTGTCTATAAGATGTGTTAAATGAGCCTATTTATAGAATTAAAGTAGTCGTCATCTTTAACCCTAGGTCAGCTATTGTTCTTGTGCTTAATGTTTGATTGTGTGGACCAAAAGGCCCCTCAAAAATAATTATTTCTCTTATAGAGTGATGTCACAACACACTAGGTCTTTGTGGCGCAACATCGAGGGTAGTATGCTTCAACTTTAGGGGGTTTTTTGTGACATCCTCAAGCTGTGTCGTGACACCGAAGGTAGTTTTGAAATTCTTCTATTTTGCTCCCTATGTTGCGACATCCAACTCTCCATGTTGCAACAAAACAATCAGTATCAAGTTAGCACACCCTCTAATAGTCTCCTGCACACTTCCAAAGCATATTAGCTCACCATTAGGCCTCATTCGGCCCCCTCAGGTCAATAAAAGACTCAAATACATTTTATTGAATGTAAATAGAATTGTGAAAACTTAACTAAAACTTAACCAAAGTGCTTGTATTCAAGCTCCTAAAGTGCAAAAACTAGTTTAATTTGCTACACTGAATTACAACAGATCAAACTCCCCTACACTTAAGTCATTGATTATCCTCAAGCAAAGCAAACAAAAAAAGTAAATGAAAAGAATACCCTTGAGCATATAAGCATTTAACACTTAAGTCATTGTTAGTTTCAGAGCACATGAATAAGCATTTCATATTCACACATAATCTTGGCATGATATATAGCTAATTTACCACTTCTGATATCAAACACCTAAGTTTAGTATGTTACAAAGCATACAAGCATAGGGTTTCAAATATAGGGATCCATCAATAAATTATACAAATAATTTGATTATCCTAGCAGAATACAAACAGTCATACATGCAATTACTCAGTATAATGTCAAGTTGTAAATAAATTTACCTATATCACATAGGACTTTTCAGCTTGTAATGTTTTAAGGCTTGGGACATGCATGGAGTTCAAGAACAATGAGCACCAAATAGTTTCAAGCACAAAAATAGTTTGGCGCATCATATTGTCCCCTATTCTCCCCCTTAATGACCCTTTCTCGCTCACTGCCTTATTTCTCTTTCTCTCACCTTCCTTCTTTCTCCTTATAGGAAATCTCAGCATCATATAGTAATTACGGCTAGCTTATGAGTTTTTTGTAGACTTAATGATTTTTTTTCTATTTTTGTGACTTTTTGACTTTTCCTTTTTTTCACAGTACCTCACTCACAAATCTTTTATTCTTTTCATGTCCTTTTTCTACTCGTTTCTTTTTTTTTTTTTTCATTTTGCACTTTTAAGCTAACCTATAATCACCATATTACACCAATCTTTCCTATCACTCTATTTTGACAAAACCACTATAATGAATGTCCAGATGTTTATAATCATGTAATTCAAGACCAAATAAAAGGATAAGCACAAATTCTTGTTTCTCAGGTTTTGTTTAAAGGCTCATCAAGAAGTTTTTTTGGCACAAAGTGGGTACAAAGGATGAAAGAAAAAGGGTTGCCTTTTTAGCTCTGAGTGTGTACCAAACAATGCCTTAGGTCATCCCTAGGTATCTCAATATGCAGAAATTTAGTCAACCAAACAATGACAATTTGAACACTCCATCATTCATACTAACATGCTCGTTTCCTTATATTCTCTATATCTTTTAGTAAATTTAATTGCTTAATGTCTATTTATAGTGTAATATATAGAACGTAATAGTGTAATAATCAAAAATTTAAAATCACCTATTATCATGCCAAATTTATCGTAAATACAAACAACCTACATACATACTCTTAATCAATCACTTGTATTTCTACAAGCTCAAGCACACAATTGACAGGAAAAATCAAAGAAAAGCATAAAAAATTGAACAAATTTTCTATGTTACTTTCTACAATTGTCCTCAATGTGTAGCCCTGGAAAAGATAAGGAAATAAGTTACCTGATTGGTTGTGATAGCTCCATAAGTAATTGGTGGGTGCTTCTTCCTTTGATCGTTTGAAAACTCAAAATCCTTGCGCCTTTTCCATGTGGGGTTCCTACATAGAGAATTTAACCAAAACACAAAACAACTAATAATCTATTATTACTCTTACTCCTAGCAATGTAAAAAAATCATCCCAAATTTAATACAATCTTTAAAAACAACAATTAGAGGTTCAATCATCCTCCTCAAAATCCATCTCGTCATCTTCTTCCCCTTCCTCACCTCCTTCTTCTTTTTCGCTCTTATGCTCCTCTTTTTTTTTCTCTAGATGCGTTGAGCCAAACATATTCAGCATGTAATTAGATATGCTAATATTGTTCTACTATGCAACCTCCTGAAAACTTGAGCCTGACTCCTTAATCCAGTGTATCATCCAATCTAGCTTTAGATAACTGCTCTCGCCAATTTCTAGTTGAGTGGTCAATTTTTCTTTCCTTTAAGACGAAGTCGGAGCGGCCTTCGTCTCTTTTTGGCATTTGTTCCATTCCTTTATCTATTTTGTCTGAAGCTTAGTGTACTGTGTATACAAGGTATCACCAATTATGCTTTAGGATGGCTTTATTGACTGATCCATGGATGTCATCAGAATGATTGCTTTTTTACATGAAGTTGTCACAAAGTGGGGAAAGAAAACTTCCACTTTTTGGCTGCTGACGCACCGTTTCATATTTTGGTATATCCATGTTCTGATGCATACCTGTTTCTTCTGCAAAATAGTGTAAAGCATAACCGCTTGAAAAGTATTGAAATTAGAAACATTCAAAACTGGAGCTATTCTATCACACATAAATTGAATCCACATTTTTGCTGCAAGAAACATTGTTGTTTGATTAAAAGAGGTTGGGATATCTGTACCTGGACTACATTTCCATTCACCCCTCTTTCTGTTAGGAAGTTTATAATGTTGTCCATGTTTATGTCCCAAAAATATTCTAAATCAGTTTCTTCTAATAAATCTTTTTCATAAAATAGGGCATTATAAAATTCACAAATAACCTAAGGGGTGATTCGTACTTCTTTTCCTCACACAGGTATTGTTTCCCAGGTAAGACCTTCAGCTTTTCTAAACTCTCGGTCCCATAAAGTTGCAAAATATCCTGAACTACAGGGACCACAGCAGGGTCTTTTGGGATCATACAAAAACATTCCCATCTATGATATCTAACCAAAGTCCATATCTCCTTATAGAGGACCATCTATGGTTCAAATCCCCTCTCTTAAATAAACATTTTTCCCTGTAGTTCTATGAAATATTTTTCAATGTTTAGCTTTAAGAAATTAGAGGGATTTGGAACCATCGATGATTCTAGTTCCTTAGTTCTTCTAACCTTCCTTGGAGGCATATTGAATACTATCGTATGCTAAAAAACTAATGAAGTATCAAACAACAATTTCAATGGAACAATAAAATTAAATTAAGAACATTTAACCTTGAGAGAAGATTCGTTGGATTCCTTGAAAGAGCATGCTGTATCGTTTGTAGCCTATATGATAATCTTGCACCAAGGAAGATTACATAAAGGTGAAGAACTACAAAAGGAATATGTAAAGGAAAAGAAAACTTAGGGTTTTGAGAGTTTTAAGTTTTAAAAGATTTAAGGGCTTTAGGGAAAATTAGAGGTTAAAGAAGTTCTATGAGATGGTTAAGTGTTTTAATATGAAAAGAAAAGGCTGTAGGGTTTAAAAATCGATGAAAATAAGAGTTATGCATTCGGGTTGCGTGAATGGGTCAGGTCAACCCCTGGCAGTTTGCCATTTTTGCGACATCGGGGTTTAATGTCATGACATACTCTAAAATTTTTGAATTCTGGATATGCTGTCTTCGAAGTCGTGACACACAAAGTCTGTGTTGCAACACACGAAGTCTATGTCATGAGATTCTGGCCTTGGTGGTGCGAAACGAGGTTGCCGTGTTGTGACACTGACTGTGATTTTGCCCAAAATTCCAATTTTTAGATTGTTTCGGTTCCTATAAATATAAGTTTGATACAAATTAGATATACAATAATTTACATAAAATTAAATATTTATCTAAATTGTCAAGTTTTACTACCGGGTTCATCCTATAGTTGCATTAATGTTCGCGAGGACGTGTTTTTGTTTTTTTTTCAGTGTTAGTCCATTGACCATCATGCCACTCCACCTTCTTCCACTAGTCCTTTTCTTTAAACTTTTTTTTTCTACTTGTACTAATTACGAAAGATATTTCCTTTGCTTTAGGGTAATCAGATATGTAAATAGATATTTCATTACAAAATTCTTTTAACTCTTCCTGATTTTTGCCACTCTATTGGTGGCCACATTTAAAAATTTCTGTCTCACCATTAATCTTCATGGTTTATTCATTTTTTTTCTAGATCAATGATAGACTTTGATGTAGCTAGAAAAGGTCTGCCTAATAGAATGAGTATCCTCGATCTTCTTCCAAGTCTAGGACTCCAAAATCTATTGGAATGATACAACTATGTACTTTGACCAACACATCTTCCAATAGTCCTTTTGGGTGCACTGAAGATCTTTAAGCCAACTGTAGTGTAATTTGCATGTTCTCGAGGTCCCCTAACCCAAGTTTTTCACATATAGATAAAGGAATTAAATTGATACTGGCTCCTAAATCGCATGGGGCTTTACTCAAGTGAATGCTTCCTATGCTTAGTGTAACCTAAGTCTTTTAGCTTTCGGGGAACCTGTGTAGATATAATAGCACTACATAAAGCCCTCATATAAACTCGTTCACCTGCCTTAATTTTCCTATGCCCAGACATGATTTCTTTTAGAAATTTGGCGTACTTAGGGACTTTCTCAATTAGTTCAATCAAAGGCAGGTTAACATTTAATGTTTTAAACAAGTTTAAAAAGCTTACAAACTCATCTTCATCTCATTTTTGTCTCTCTTCCAACCTTGAAGGAAATGGTACCTGTGTGATCGTAGATTCCTTGGTCGACTCTTTCTCCGGCCCAGCTACCGGTTTAGGTAACTTTTCTAGTTCTGGTTCTTTGTTAGCCTCTCAGGGATCCTCTTGAAGATCTTCGACACTCTCTCTTGTCTCCTATTGTGTCAGAGTTTCTAGGCTACTCAAAACTTTGCCCAAACGGAGCATGATTACTTTCACATGCTCATCCCTTTCCTGTCGAGGATTATTTTAAGTATTACTAGGAATGTCGATGCCAAAATTTTCTTTCATCAATTGGCTCATCTAATCTTCTAGCTTAGTCAGTGTTTTTGTCGAGTTAGTGCACTCAGACTACACTGGCTTTACATTTGTCCTCATTGACTACATTTCCCCCTCTATGCGATCCAAACATTGACCACATAAAAATATGGTCATTTGGTTTGTTCCTTTCCCGAGGTTTCTATAAATAAGGAGGTTGATAATTAGCATTTTTTACTTGATTAAAACTATTACCTCCTCCTTGATTTCCTCTCCATCTCAGGTTTGGGTGGTCTCTCCGTCTAGGATTCTAAGTATTTTAATAAGGGTTTCCACCCCTATTCTCTATGTAATTCACGTCCTCAGTTGGATTGTTGATATAATGGAAGAGTGGTTTGTCCCCTCCTTATATAGATGGTGTACTGTTCTCAGACTCTATGCGGTTGATTCTGTCCACTAGCTGTTGATATCTATCATCCTCTTGGACAACCTTCAACTTAGATGGCCTTTGGCCATATGAGTACCATTCAGTTGGCCACTGGCAGGAGTTCATCGCCATATTTCCTATTAATTCATATGCATCCTCGTACATTCGGTTCATTAAGGCTCTTCTTGCAGCTCTATCCAATCCTGACCTTGCACGTACATCAAACCCATTGTAAACCACTTGGAAATCTGTGATGTTTACATTTCTAAATCAATGTCTTAAAACACTTCCACGCTTTGTGAAAACTTTCTCCCTTTAACTGTTTGAACATAGCAATCTCACTTCTTAGCTGGACCGTCCTTGTAATGGGGAAGAACTTTTGTAGGAGCTTTCCTGCAAGTTCGTCCCATGTTGTGATAGACCTTGGTACCTATGAATCTAACCAAGAAAAGGCGTTATCAATTAATAAGAAGGGGAACAATAAAAAATGAATGGCATCATCAGTGACCCCATCATATTTGAAAATGTCACAAAGCTATAAGAACTGTTTTAAATTCTGACTCGGATCTTCTGTAATTGTTCCTTGAAATTGCAAATTGTTTTTGATCATCTGAATCATAGCTGGCTTGATTGCAAAGTTATTGGTCATGATGGATGGCCTTGTTATACTCCCTTGATACATATCCAGATTTGGTAGCCCACATTCCCTTAGAGTTCTTTCGTTATGCACCATATTTGTGGGTAGTTGTGGTGGTGGTGGTGGATAATCTAGGTCGATATTGTTAACTTCATCGAGTTGTGGATTATCTTATGGTAAATTACCTACAGAAGGCTATTGGTTCTGCATTTGTTGTTGTTATTGTCGACGATTCCTACGAATTATTCTTTCTGGATCTGTGACTGGTTCTATAGGTGTTCCCTTACTTCGAGTCATACACTAAAACCAAAGAGAAGAAATTAGTAAAAATAAGAAAATAAAATCGTAGTTATATTCTAAAATTTTCCTAATTATTGTATGAAAATGCCAAAATTAAAATCAAATTAGTGATGTTGCCTCCCCAACAACGGCGCCAACAACTTGACCACCTCCGGACGTACCGACATCCAGAGTAAAAATCTTGCACAAAATATATTACAAGGCTGTATCCGTAAGGATACAGGTCAGGTTGTAATATAGTTACAACAGATTAGATTAGTACTTCGAGAATCGTACCCAAGGGAGGCAAGCACTAAGTTACTTCT
Source organism: Gossypium bickii (assembly GCA_025503065.1). Lineage (NCBI taxonomy): Eukaryota > Viridiplantae > Streptophyta > Magnoliopsida > Malvales > Malvaceae > Gossypium > Gossypium bickii. The sequence continues at coordinate 25,071,837 of CP106712.1, forward strand.
AACCTAAGTATAAATAGATCTAATTAGTACTTTAAATGATTTATATTACGATGAAATATAAATAAAGGTTTTTAGAATTTTTCAATAACAATAAAAAGAAAAGAAATAAATAGCAAGAAATCAAATAATATAATCTATCAACTCTAAGCATGGGTGATTAACTTGCTTCTATAATCATAACCAACTGTAACTTCGGGTTTTCTTGTTCAATTAACTAGTCAAACCCCAGCAGGATCTTTCGATCTTCGACTAGAGTAACAAGTCATTAAGAACTACTTATCTCTTAACCTCACAGTCTAGACAGGTTTAGGGTTAAGGTGTTCATGAATAGACCATACCAATTTTGGGTTATTTCCCACCTTCATAACTTCATAGGATTGTTAAGCCTAGCGTTTAGTTTCTTCTTTTCCCAAACAACTGATCTGTTAAGAGAACCCAACAAAACAATTAATTAATCATACCTCCACTCTCTAATCCCACAGAAGGATTAGTTACTCATGGATCTCATAAACTATATATACTTGATATATAAAATAGACATGAAAAACATCAAGAACATAAAGTTTTAGAAGAAGCCTGATTTATATTTGAATAGAATGTCAAATCCTTACAAACTTTGATCAAGTTTACAAATCTGATCTCTTTCTCAAAAGTAAAGAACAAAACTAAAATAAGCCTAAAGGTTAAGAAAAGAGAAAGACTAAAGACTAAAACTAGGAAGAAAGTTATACAAAATAAAAAGTTTTCCATAACATGTGTTAAATGAGCCCATTTATAGACTTAGAGTGGTTGTCATCCTTAACCCTAGGTCAGCTGTTGTTCTCGTGCTTAATGTTTGATTGTGCTGACCAAAAGGCCCTTGGCTCATAATAATTTCCCGTATAGATGTGATGATGCGACACACCAAGTCTTTGTGTTACGACATCGAGGGGAGTATGCTTCATCTTCAAGGTATCTTCAGGGGTGTGTTGTGACATACTCAAGTTGTGTTGCCACACTGAAGGCAGTCTTGAAATTCTTCTATTCTGCTCCCTATGTTGCGACATCCAACTCTTCATGTTTAACACAGTAACCAATATCGAGTTAGCACACCTTCTAATGGTCTCTTGCACGCTTGCAAAGCATATTAGCTCACCCTTAGGCCTTATTCGCCCCTTAAGGTTAATAAAAGACTCAAATTATACATTTATTGAATGTAAATAGAATTATGAAAACTTAACTGAAACCTAACCAAAGTGCTTGTATTCAAGCTCCTAAACTGTGAAAGCTAGTTTAATCTACTATATTGAAATAAGACAGATCAACTATAGACTAAGAACAATTAAATGAAATAACGCAGATAACAGACTCAAGGTATGAAGGAACTCACCAAAAATCTTTACTTAGAATTTTATCTACTCTACGGGTTCCTTCTTTTTAACAATGGGACCTTCTTTTATTTCATTGGCTATAACAATAAAACGACTTCTATAAACATAAAAAAAAAAAAAACTTTATAAAACAACATTAATTTGTAGACATGCAAACAATTTCTAAATAGAAGTTCCCTTTCCATCCAATATTCAAAGTGAAAGCCTTACTGGATTGTTTTTACAACAGCTTTCTTCCATCTGGTAAAACTTAAAGAAAGACAAAGCCTTACTGTATTGTTTTTACAACAGCTTCCTTCCATCTGGTAAAACTTAAAGAAAGACTTAAGAGTTTACCAGCATACAACTTAAGACAGAAGATTTTATAAGCTTAATAGAAAACACCTTCGTTAACGATTAAGAATCTTTTGGTTTTCTTTGACGATAATAAAGCTAGAAATGAAGATGAAATAGAAATCTTCTCTCAACTACTGAGTTATCCTATTCATAGCTAACTCACATCCAAATCCCACTCAAGATTAACTCTAATCAGTAATTATTCTCACACGCTTCCACCAATTAACTACATCCTACGAGGCTCTCCAGGTGTCCTAATTACTGGCACGTTAGCTCCTCTAAGATGCTAGATGACTTCAACGTGTCCTACTAACTATTACACTTACATTAGTAACAATTAAAAAACATGGGTGGTGGATTTATTAGTGGGAAATTCTACCTTATAATGTTTTCGCCACAACAAGGAACTCGCCAGTCCGCAAAGTGGAACTCCACAGTACCAACGAATTTCAACAAAGTACTTCACTACGAAGTTACCAACTTTATCATGTCTAAGTCTCGCGACTTAGGAGGTCTTCTCCAACGGACTTTCTCAATAGCACTAGCTTTCCAAATAAGGATGAGACACTGAAGACATAATTTTGGCTACTAACACTTCTATAAATAAAACCTTAGGGGTTTGATGTAACTAAGTCATCTTAGATGTATCCAAAAAACCTCGTAACTTAGGAGTAGGATTTATGTTTCATTTTCTTTTATTTTCTTCAAATGCTTTGTTCTTCTCTCTTGGAATAAATTTCGATCCAATATTTCATTTATGCAATCGAAGTTATTCAGTTTATTACCTTTTGCAAGCGGCAAGATTCGTTATCCCAATCTAGAGGTTCGCTGTCTCGCTCTTAATTGAGACAAATCAGAATTATTCTAAATCTATTTTTTTCAATTTATTCGTGTTATCTACATGTTCATATCAAATGAGTTTGAGATTAAGAATCCATGAGTTGCTAATTCCCTTAGGGGAGCTTAACGAGTGGGTGGGGAAGTGATTAACGGAGGATTAAGGGTTTGTTAATCAAATTAGTTGGTATAAATTACACATTCTTAAACCCTAGGTTTGACAACCCTAAGAAGTAATCAAAGGTTAAACGAGGTCGGGAGATAAGTTTGTCGAGTTAATCATAATTTATCTTGGTTAAGAAAGTGAGGTCGGGAGTTAAGCCGAGTATCAAACAATTAATTAATTAGTTAGAGGTCAAAAGGTAATAATTGGTTAGTTAATAGTTAATTCACCTTAAAACCCGAGTCCGAAGTTAATTACGTCCCGTGAAAGGAGTTAATTGTCCTAATTGGTTTAGTTATTTGTCTATTTTTTTGTTTATTTCTTTTAGTTGTTTAGTTCTTGAGATTTATCTCTTTATGATTTATCGTAATATAGAATTTAATCTTTACTATTTATACTTACTATTGTAAAGATGTTTTCAATCGACTTAATTCATCCTCCTTTGGGTACGATCCTCGGAATACTTTCCTATTTTCTGTTGTAACACAATACTATATTACAGTTTGACTCGTATACTTGCGGATACCGCTGCTTCATTTCATATATATTTGGTGTAGTATTTTTTTAGTCAAACATTCGCACGTTAGGCGATGGTCAAGTTGTTGGCGCTATTGTTAGGGAGGTTTCGGCATTAAATTTAGAAAGTATACTTACAATTAATAAGGTAAATAAGAAAGTTAAAGACTATAGGTACAATATTTTTATTTATTTTATTTCTATTTCTTTGTAATTTTTGTAATTAGTTTAATTTTTCTTTAATTTGTAGGTTCTTTATGACCCGAAGTAGAAGCACCCCAATCGAGCTATATCCAGATCTGAAGCAATTGCTAAGATGCAACTGTCAATTGATGAAAAACAACTTACCCATGGAAGTTAATCTACTGCAGGAGAATCCATCATTTGAATACACACAAGAATGAAGAGAGAACATTCATATAAAAGTTCCAATTGATCAAAACATTGCACGAATATGCTTTACCTACACTAGATGTCGTGTGAGACAATACCAAAAGGCCAAGATAAACACCAATAATTTTGAAATTAAGATGACTATAATTTAGATGATCCATAACACTCTACAGGTCAAAGGACACATGGTCGAGGACCCGAATCAACACTTGACGTGACTTCTACAACTCTGCGAAATCTTTAAGTACAATGGAATATCTGATGGTGCTGTGCATCTCTGATTAATTTTGTTCTCTTTGTGCGACAATGCAGCTGATTGGCATCACCACATAGGATGACTTAGCGGAAAGATTCCTACACAAAAGTTCTCCAATAAGTTGAACCATTCAGCTTAGGCGAGACATCACCAAATTTAAGCAATATGAAGGTGAATCCCTTTACGAAGCATGGGAACGTTTCAAATCAATGCTCAAGAAGTGCCCACACCGTAGATTGCAAGCGTGGCTCCAAACTTAGATATTTTATAACAGAGGTTAAGTAACATAAGATCCAGCCTGGACGGAGCAGCTGGAGGACCGACAATGTTCCTCACATACATATGAGCCTATAAAATCATTGATGACATGGCTATGAATTCGTACATGTGGCAAGAAACAAGAGGCAAGCTACATAGGTAATAGAGGTGAAGATCCTTATTCAAACACCTATAATCTTGGTTGGAAGGATCATCCGAACCTTAAGTAGGGAGGTAACCAAGGAGGTGCAATTCAATTGCAAAATTGAAAAAAACCCTCATTACTATCCTCCACACTTATAATAGAGATTCGTGGGTAATGGCCATGTTGCATATGGTCTAAGATTTGACAAAATAGAAGGGGAGATGCAAATGATGAAAATGAACATTCGAAAAGTCCAAGCCATGTCTGGATGACTCTAATCCCGAATAGACAGCCTCTGCGACCAGATGAGACAGGTAATGACAATGTTCCAAAAGAAGAATGGTCAAAGCCTCCCCAGTAACACGGAGAAAATCCTCAAAAAGATGGGAAGGAGAATGTAAATGCGATCGCTTTGCGGTCGGGAAAGACATTAGAAAAGCCGAAGGCACCTATACATGTAGAGGAAAATGTTTCTGAAGATGACAATGAACTGACCACCTTTAGATGTACTAACATCTAGAGTGTAATTCCTGCAACCAAATAGAAGAGCTAGGTGGTTTCCTCAAGTATACGAGTTAGGTTGTAATATAGTTTATACAACGAAGTATGGAAGTACTTCGAGAATCGTACCCAAGGGAGGCGAGTACTAAATTAATAATAACTTCAATCTTAATAGATCTAATTAGTATTTCAATTCAATTATATTACAATAAAACATAAAGTGAAGAAAAGTTATTTTATAAGAAAAATCAATAAATTGCATGAAAAATAAAAATGGAAAACTTAGTTTGCAGATTTAATCAATGCTAGGAATGGGAGACTAACTCACTTTAGTGTTTGTAACTAATTCCTATTTCGGGTTCTACTTAATCAACTAGTCATTAACCTAGTAGGATCTCTCGATCTTCCACTAAACTAAGGAGTCGACAAGAACTACTTATCCCTTGACCTCATAGTCTAGATCGGATTGGGGTAAGGTGTTCACGAATAGGCAATACCAATTTTGGGTTCATTCCCACCTAAATGACTTCCTAACATCGTCAGGCCTAGGGTTTAAGTTCTTCCTATCCCAACTAGTTGATCCACTAAGAAACCCTACATAGCAATTAATTACTCTCACGTCTACTCTCTAATCCTCTATAAGAGTATTAGTTTCTCATGGGTCTTATAAACAACTAAAAATTTATTAAAAAGGTAAACATGAAAAGTAAATCAAGAGTAAGAGTTTAATAGAAATCCTAAATCATATTGATTATTTGAAAGCTCAAAAATCCACAAGTGTTTGGCGAATCCACATAGCATATTCTTCAAAAAACAAGAATGAAGATAAAACGGAATGGAAATCCTAAGTAAAAAAAGAATAAAAATCTAAAACTAAATGAATTTGCAACCTAAAATAAAAAAACATTAAAGATACAAAAAGGATCTTTATTAAGTGTTCAGAGTGACCTATTTATAGCTTTTGGGTTGGTTGTTGTCAATAGCCTTAGTTCGACTGATGTTTTTACGTTAAATTTCATTGTGTGAACCAAAAAACCCTTAGCTCATTAGTTCTTCATGTCAAGGTGGTGTCGTGACATCCTCAAGCCTATGTCGTGACATTTGTGGTAGTTTACAAGCTTAAGCTTCGATTCAGGGCTGTGTCGCAGCATCCTCTTGCTATGTTTTGACACCGAATGTGATCGTTTCTACCAGAGTCTTAAAATTTTATATAAAGAATGATCGAGCCTAGAACTAACTGCGACAACGATTGAGGCAAGTGCACCTATCGAACAGTAGTATAGCTGTGGCAAGACCGGATTGTCGAACCCAAAGAAACCAAAAGTACTAATACTAACTTTCTTTTTATTATCTAGCCTAAGAATTAAAGGAATTTTTATCTAAATTAACTAACAACTAAGCTAAAGATGCAAAGAAAAAGAGAATGAATTTGGGGAAAATAACTTTCGAGAAAAAACCAATTGATTAAGACAATACCTGAGGAAAAATCCACCTAGACTTCACTTGTTATCTAACTCTGAACTAGACGATTTATTCACTTGACTTGATCCGTAGGATTCCCTAATTTCTTTCGAGGCTACTAACATCTAACCCTAGGTTGATTAATTGAAATTTCTTTCTAATTAAAACCCCTAGAGTTGCATTAGCTCGATCTATGAACTCCCATACTAGGTTTGACCCTAATCCGGCAGATTTTCGTCACCCTATTTCTAGTCGCGTGAGCAACTCTGCTTAACTATGATAGATCTACTCTTAGTCAGAGACTTTTTCTCTACCACTTAAGCACATCAATACTTGAATCAATATCCCGAAAATACCAAAACAAGAATTAAGAACACATAGTTAAGAACAAATTAAGTATTTATCATATAGTTCAGCAAACGATAACAAGATTCATCTTAGGTTTCATCCCCCTAAAGTATCTGAGGGTTTAGTTCATAATGATAAAAGAATACATCTCAGAAGAAAAGATAAAACAAAACATAAGAAAACCCTAAAACCCCCTGAAGGAATTGAAGGAGAGATCCTCTGTCTTGAGTATAACTCCGGCTTCTTGAGATGAATCAATTGGCTATTCTTCGAGTGAATCCCACAATTCTGGCCTCTCTGGCTTAGCTCCTTGGCCTAGCTGGACGCCTAGCTGGACTTCCCAACTGGACTCTCCCTTGAAGGTTGGCTTCAAGGGTGTTTATATAGGCTTTTGGAATGGCTTTCTTTGCCTTTGAGCACCCCAATCCGAATGAAACTCTTCTTTCTCACGTCAGGGACACGCCCATGGCACACGCCCGTGTGAATCGTGGCTAGGCCGTGTTCGAGTCTGTTAAGGAGGCACGGTCGTGTGGTCTTCGGCCTAGGCTGTGTTGATTTCGTGATATGGCCCATTTACTTTGTTTTCGATGCGTTTCTCGTTCTTTTCATCCTCCGGTGCTCCTCTGAGTATAAAACATGAAAACAAAGGATTAAAAGCACCAAATTACACAATTCAAGGCTTAAATCATCCAAAAGTTTGCTAAATGTGGGATTAAAATATGTTCATATTACGGTTTATCAGAATGCAAACTTCCTCTTTTAAGTATCCTGCTCACTATGTTGCAACATCAACCCTCCATGTTGCAACATGGCAACCAGTCTCATGTTCTCGGGCCTCCGAATAATGTTATGTACACTCACAAAATACGCTAGCCTTCTTTTAGGCCTACTTTGGCCCCTAAGGTCTTATAAATAACTCAAATCAAACTTTTTCTTATTCAAGAACTAAAAGTGAAAAACTAAGTAAAACATAATGAAATTACTTTTGTACAAGCTCCCTTAAGTACGAAAAATGGTTTAATCTGCTACAACGAATTGCGGCAGATCAAACTCCCCCAAAATTAAGTCATTTCTTGTCTTCAAGGAAGAAAATAGAAAAAATAAATATAAAAGATGAATCTTGAGAAAATATGATACAAGGACAAGTTTTGGAACACATGTAATTCTAGCGTGATATACAAATGACTTACCATCCTCAATTTCAAACACCTAGGTTCAGTATATTACAAAGTATTAAACAACAAGGTCCTCGAATATATTAATCCATCGATAAATCATAAAGGTAATTTGGTTATCCTAGCAAAATGCAAACAGTCATTACTGTAATTACTTAATATAATGTCCATTCATGAATAGATTAACCTAGGTTACATAGGACTTTTCAGCTTGTAACGTTCTAAGGCTTAAGATTGGTATGGAATACAAGAACAAGAAGCATCAAAATAGTTTCAAGCATGAAAGTAATTTTACACATCGCATTGTTCCCTATTCTCCCCCTTAATAACCTTTGTCCACTCACCGCCTTATTTATCCTTGTAACAGCCCAATTTTGGGTCTAGTCAGAACAATGGTTTCAGGACCACAAATCTGAAGCAATAAAATTTATTTTTATTATATTTTATGGCCTATAGTTTTATGGAATGATTTTTTGAAAATTTTGTTCGAAAATTTTGAAGTTTAGGCACCCAATTTAGTTAAAGGGACTAAATTGCAAAAGATGAAAAATGTGTGTTCTGGAAGCTAAATGTGTCTAATTTGTATGAAATTTTAAATTAGAGGTCCTTAGATGGTAATTAGACCATTGGTTAAGTTGGTGGATAAAAATGGACATGATTAGGTGAAATTTCAAAGTTATGCATTAAGGCATTTTGGTCATTAGGTAAATAAAGCCAAAATAACTAAAATAAAATATGTCATCTACTCAAAATAGTCCCCCCTTGCGCTAAAATTTGGAAGGAGTCCATATCTAGGGTTTGGCCATGTTTCAAGCTCGATTATAAGTCTATTCTTGCTCCATTTTTCATGATTTTTATGTTTTTGAAGTTGTCTCAACCTAATTTAGTTATTTCAAGGACTAATTTGAAAGAAAATCAAAGTCTAAAATTTTACCCATGTTGGATATTTGTTTATTTTGATGTTTAATGTAACACCCCTATCCCGTGTCCTTCACTGGATTAAGGTTAGGAGCGTTACTGGATAGATCAGAAATATTCACAGACAAAAACATACATTCAATCATCATTCTCAGACATAATGTCCCTTAAACGGGTCCTCGAGACCTTAATCATGCTTAGAAGTCGAGTCGGGACTAAACTGAAACACATATGAAATTTCATGAAAATTTTAAACTTTTCTAGAATACAGGGGAGACACGCCCATGGGAGAGGACCGTGTGCCCTCCACGGCTTCTAGACACCTCCGTGTGTCCATCCGTGTCTATATACTGACTTGATCCCCACGGCCACCGGACACGCCCGTGCATCCTGACCGTGTGCTCTTAGCTAGCTATTGACTTGTACACCACGGCCAGATGACACGCCCGTGTCGAGGCCGTGTGATATTAAACTGCATCCTACAATTCACCCACGATCGTTAGGCAAGCCCCTGTGCCACAACCGTGTGACATTATAGGCCATTTGCAAGGCCAAAATGCCACCCCTAAGGGTCAAACCTATAAGCAACATATATATCCCATTTCATTCACATATAACCATCAAAACATACCGAATAGTCATCCCAAATCATGCATATTTGACAACTAAGGAAATCACACACTAATACATTCAAAACCAACTCCAAACATAACAATTTGCATGACCAACTCACAATTATGCCCAAACATCATTCATCTATAAACTTACCATATCAACCATGTCATATATCAACTAATCATGCCAAAACAACTTCTCAATTCACATTCATTTAAGGATAATACCAAAACATAACTAGCCAAATCACATGGCTAAGTTCACTTTACAAATCATAACAAGAACTAGCCTATACATGCCATAACTAGCCATATACAATTCCAAAGTGTACCAAAAAGAGTTTAATAGTGTGATGTCGATCCGTGATGGTCCCGAGCCTTCAGTAGCTTTGACAACCTATAAAACAGAGAAAACACACACAGAGTGAGTTTTCCAAAAGCTTAGTAAGTCATATACAAATAACTTAACATAATTCATTCGTAAGTATGGCAATTTAAATTCATTAACATATTCTTAATTCAAGCACATAAATGAACTCTTTCCTCACTTGGTTTGCCATTTCTTACCAATCCACACATCCCAAAGATCTCATTTGCTCATACCTCAAACATACATATATCTCAAATGTTCATTTGCATTAATGCACATACATACTTACCTTCCATGCTTATACAAAGCATATATATATCAATGTACCTGAAACGAATATACATTCACGTATTAGTTCCTAGCTCGGAATTATAATTTGTATCACAGATTTGCCCATTGAACCATAAGGAATCTAGTAGGATACTTAGAAGCTCAGAATAGTCATATAATGCCAACGTCCCAGACGAGGTCTTACATGCACTCGGATATCGATGCCACTATCCCAGACAGGGTCTTACACAAATCAGAACGATGCCAATGCCCCAGACATGGTCTTACACGTAAGGATCATAATGATGCCAACGTCCCAGACATGGTCTTACACATAATCAGATATCGATGCCACTGTCCTGGATAGGGTCTTACACAAATCAGAACGATGCCAATGTCCCAGACATGGTCTTACACGTAAGGATCATAATGATGCCAACGTTCCAGACGTGGTCTTACACATAATCAGATATCGATGCCACTGTCTCGGACAGGGTTTTACACAAATCAGAACGATGCCAATGTCCCAGACATGGTCTTACACGTAAGGATCATAATGATGCCAACGTCCCAGACGTTGTCTTACACGAATCTCAAATTAATGTCAACGTCCCAGACGTGGTCTTACATGATAAGAACAGAATAGATATCTATGGCGTGACTTAGCCAATCTTATCTATTCCTAGGTTCGTACGTGGTTCTCGGACTTAGTCACTATATCAAACTTATCTCGGAATTCAAATACATAACCTCTCATAAGCATTCATTATCATCATTAATGTGACTTACCTCGAATTCGGTTTATCGGAGTGAAAACAGCTACTCGTTAACTTTTGCTTTCCCGTGATCTAAATCCATTTTCTTCGGTTCTTGACCTAAATATATTCAGAATTAATCCTTTTATTCACTAATTCATTCAATTCAATCTAAAGACACACATTTGGGGCAATTTACAATTTAACCCTCACATTTTCACATTTAAACAATTTAGTGTATTTTTCTCAAAACATCAAATTCAAAAGATCCACATATACACAAGCTTAGCCGAATATATACACCTCACATACAAGCCCACATTTTTCATCAAATTAACAACTTAGTCCCTCAATTTTCCATTTTCTCAACTTAACCCTATTTAGCTAAATTTATCAAAATTTCAAGAACAAAGTATGTTCATCAATTACATATCTTTCATTTAACACCATAAAACATCACAAAACTCAACATAACATCAATGGCATTTTACACAAACTTCATCAATTCATGAAATTGAGACATGGGTTTTAAAGCTCTCGAAGCAACGATTACAAAAACGTAGAAATTATCAAAAAATGAAACCAAATCATACCTTGAATTTAAGCTTGTATGTACCGAAAATTTGAAAGCTCTTATTCTTTCTTTCCCCTTGATATTCGGCCAAAGAAAATAAGATGATAACTATCAACTTTCACTTGTTTTTTTTACTAATTTATGTTAATAATTTAATTACTAAATTGCCCTCCCATTAAACATATAAAACAATTTATTACTGAGGTTATTATGACATTCTACCATCAACTAATTCAATAATGGAAGGTTATTATGACATTCTACCATCCACTAATTCAATAATGGCTTAATTGCCATATAAGGCCCCCAACTTTACAAAGCCACTTTACAACATATAAGTGCTTTAACATATAGCATATAACTTCCACATTCAATGCAATTTCATCCTTTTGTCAAATTAAACACACAGACGAACAAATTAGCTTACGAAATTTATTACATGCTTAGTCACATATTTACAACACAGAATATAATATTAAAATATTATACATACTCGAATTTGTGGTCTCGAAACCACTGTTTCGACTAGGGTACAATCCGGACTGTTACAATTCTCCCCCTTAGGGATTTTAGTCCCCGAAAATCTTAAGTTGAATGGATTTGGATATTGTTGTCTTATTGAATCTTCAGGCTCCCACATAGCCTCTTCTATCCCATGTCGATTCCACAGTACTTTCACTAACGGAATTTTCTTATTTCTTAACTCTTTCACTTCACGAGCTAAGATACAGGTCGGTTCCTCTTCATATGTCATATCAGATCGGATTTCAATTTCAAATGGGGCAATCACATGTGACGGATCAGATCGATATTTACGAAGCATCGAAACATGAAATACGTTGTGTATCGTTTCTAGCTCAGAGGGTAACTTTAATCTATATGCAACAGGCCCGACACGTTCAATGATCTCATAAGGTCTGATGAACTTTGGACTTAATTTGCCTTTACGTCCGAATCGAAGCACTTTCTTCCACGGAGACACTTTTAGAAATACTTTTTCACCGATTTCAAATTCTATATCTTTACGTTTCAAGTCTGCATAAGACTTCTGACGATCAGATGCTGCTTTCAAACAATCTCGGATCAGTTTCACTTTCTGTTCTGAGTCTTTTATCAAATCAATCCCATGTAGCTTATTTTCACTGAGCTCAATCCAATACAGAGGTGTATGACATTTACGTCCGTACAAAGCTTCATATGGTGCCATTTTGATGCTTGATTGAAAACTGTTGTTATACGCAAATTCAATCAGTGGTAGATACTGATCCGACGAACCACTAAACTCAAGTATACAACATCTTAACATGTCTTCAAGAATCTAATTAATTTGTTCAGACTGACCATCTGTTTGAGGATGAAAAGTTGTACTGAAATATAATTTCGTGCCCAAAGCTTCTTGTAATTTCTTCCAGAATCTCGACGTAAACCTCAGATCTCTATAGGACACATTAGACAGTGGCACCCCGTGCAATCTCACAATCTCAGAGATATAAAGCTCGGCTAATTTTTCAAGTGAGTAATCAGATCTTATCGAAATAAAATGGCCTGATTTAGTTAATCAGTCAACTACGACCCAAATTGTGTCTTTCTTTCTTGAAGTCAGGGGCAAACCAGAAACAAAGTCCATTGTTACTCTATCCCATTTCCATTCAGGGATTAGAATCGGCTGTAGCAACCCAGACGGGACTTGATATTCGGCTTTCACTTGCTGACAAACTAAACATTTTGAAACAAGGTCAGAAATGTCTCGTTTCATACTAGACTACCAGTAGTGTCGTTTCAAATCTTGATACATTTTCGTACTTCCCGGATGAACAGATAGACGACTATTATGTGCTTCATTCAGAATCAACTGAATCAACTCCAGATTTCTTGAAACATAGATAGATCTCGGAATCTCAAGCAATCATCAACAATTTCAAATTCAGATTCGAAATTCACTTCACACTGAGCTCTTTTCCCTAGCAATTCATTATCAAATTTATAGGCATCACATATCCGTTGTAAGAACAACGATTTTGCTTTTAATTCAGCTAACACAGAACTATCATCAGACAAATCTAACTGGGCATTCAAAGTACATAATGCAAACAATGATTTTCTACTCAAAGCATCAGCAACAACATTCGCTTTACCCGGATGATAATCTATCACGAGCTCATAATCTTTTAACAGCTCTAACCATCTTCTTTGATGCAGGTTCAAATCTTTCTGAGTCATCAGATATTTCAAACTTTTATGATCTGAAAAGACGTGACATTTTTCACCATACAGATAATGGCGCCAAATCTTTAGCGCAATCACAATCGCAGCTAGCTCAAGGTCATGCGTCGGATAATTCTTTTCATGAGGCTTTAATTGTCTCGAGGCATAAGCTACCACTTTGCCTTTCTTCATCAAAACACATCCCAGACCATTTAAGGAAGCATCACTGTATACAAAAAATTCTTTACCCGATTCTGGTTGTACTAACACTGGATCTTCTGTTAACAAAGCTTTCAACTGATCGAAACTTCTCTAACGTCTATCAGACCATTCAAATCTAACATCTTTTTGAAGTAATCTAGTCAACGGAGTAGCTATATTCGAAAATCCTTTTACGAATCTGTAGTAATAACTAGCTAAACCCAGAAAACTGCGAACTTTAGATACATTTCTCGGAGGTTTCCAATTCAGAATAGCAGAAATCTTACTCGGATCCACTTAGATTCCAGAAGCTGACACAATACGTCCCAGAAAGCTAACCTCGTGCAACCAGAATTCACATTTGCTAAATTTCGCATACAATTGCTTTTCTCTCAAAGTTTTCAATACGATTCTCAAATGCTCAGCATGCTCAGCCTCATCACGAGAATAAATCAAAATGTCATCAATGAATACAACAACAAATCGATAAAAATAGTAGGAGCATTGGTTAGTCCAAATGGCATAACTAAAAATTCATAATGCCTGTACCTTGTTCTGAAAGCATTCTTTGGAATGTCTGAATCTTTCACTCTCAACTGGTAATATCCCGATCTCAGATCAATCTTGGAAATCACAGTAGCTCCTTTCAACTAATCAAACAAATCATCAATTCTGGGCAACGGGTATTTATTCTTTATTGTCACCTTATTCAACTGACGATAATCAATGCACATTCTCATCATGCCATCTTTCTTTTTCACAAACAAAACAGGAGCTTCCCAAGGCGAGAAACTCGGTCTAGCAAAACCTCTATCAGTCAATTCTTGCAATTATGACTTTAACTCTTTCAGTTCTGTTGGTGGCATTCTATACGGAGCTATCAAAATAGGTGTAGTATACCGAACTCAACTTCACGAATCGGAGTCAAACCCGGCAATTCTTCAGGGAACACATCAGAAAACTCACAGGCAATAGGCACTGACTCAGCTACGGCTCTTTCGGGATCCATTACTATACGAAAATCACATTTATACGTCAAGATTCATCACACTATCACAGTTCAGATATATGGCATGTATAGCTAGACTCTGACATGCTACATTAGTCTGAGAATCGACTAAACTGTAGCTCTGATTCCAATCAAATGTAACACCCCTATCCCGTGTCCTCCGCCAGATTAAGGTTAGGAGAGTTACCGTACAGATCATAAATATTCACAGACAAAATCATACATTCAATCATCATTCCCAAACATAATGTCCCTAAAACAGGTCCTCGAGACCTTAATCATGCTTAGAAGTCGAGTCGGGACTAAACTGAAACACATATGAAATTTCATGAAAATTTTGAACTTTTCTAAAATACGGGGGAGACACACCCGTGGGAGAGGACTGTGTGCCCTCCACGGCTTCTAGACACCCCCATGTGTCAATCCGTGTCTATATACTGACTTGATCCCCACGGCCACCAGACACGTCCGTGCATCCTAATCGTGGTCCTATACTGACTTCCCCACCACGGCCACCAAGCATGCCCGTGTACCATCGCCGTGTGCTCTTAGCTAGCTACTGACTTGTACACCACGGCCAGATGGCACGCCCGTGTCGAGGCCGTGTGATACTAAACTACATCCTACAATTCACCCACGGTCGTTAGGCACGCCCGTGTGCCACAACCGTGTGACATTATAGGCCATTTACAAGGCCAAAATGCCACCACTAAGGGTCAGACCTATAAGCAACATATATATCCCATTTCATTCACATATAACCATCAAAACATACTAAATAGTCATCCCAAATCATGCATATTTGACAACTAAGGAAATAACACACTAATACATTCAAAACCAACTCCAAATATAACAATTTGCATGACCAACTCACAATTATGCCCAAACATCATTCATCTATAAACTTACCATATCAACCATGTCACATATCAACTAATCATGCCAAAACAACTTCTCAATTCACATTCATTTATGCATATTACCAAAACATAACTAGCTAAATCACATGGCTAAGTTCACTTTACAAATCATAACAAGAACTAGCCTATACATGCCATAACTAGCCATATACAATTCCAAAGTGTACCAAAAAGAGTTTAATAGTGTGATGTCGATCCGTGATGGTCCCGAGCCTTCAGTAGCTTTGACAACCTATAAAACAGAGAAAACACACACAGAGTGAGCTTTCCAAAAGCTTAGTAAGTCATATACAAATAACTTAACATAATTCATTCGTAAGTATGGCAATTTGAATTCATTAACATATTCTTAATTCAAGCACATAAATGAGGTCTTTCCTCACTTGGTTTGCCATTTCTTACCAATCCACACATCCCAAAGATCTCATTTGCTCATACCTTAAACATACATATATCTCAAATGTTCATTTGCATTAATGCACATACATACTTACCTTCCATGCTTATACAAAGCATATATATATATCAACGTACCTGAAACGAATATACATTCACGTATTAGTTCCTAGCTCGGAATTATAATTTGTATCACAGATTTGCCCGTTGAACCATAAGGAATCTAGTAGGATACTTAGAAGCTCGGAATAGTCATATAATGCCAACGTCCCAGACGGGGTCTTACATGCACTCGGATATCGATGCCACTGTCCCAGACAGGGTCTTACACAAATCAGAACGATGCCAATGCCCCAGACATGGTCTTACACGTAAGGATCATAACGATGCCAACGTCCCAGACGTGGTCTTACATATAATCAGATATCGATGCCACTGTCCTGGACAGGGTCTTACACAAATCAGAATGATGCCAATATCCCAGACATGGTCTTACACGTAAGGATCATAATGATGCCAACGTCCCAGACGTGGTCTTACACATAATCAGATATCGATGCCACTGTCTCGGACAGGGTCTTACATAAATTAGAACGATGCCAATGTCCCAGACATGGTCTTACACGTAAGGATCATAATGATGCCAACGTCCCAGACATGGTCTTACACATAATCAGATATCGATGCCACTGTCCTGGACAGGGTCTTACACAAATCAGAACGATGCCAATGTCCCAGACATGGTCTTACATGTAAGGATCATAATGATGCCAACGTCCCAGACGTGGTCTTACACATAATTAGATATCGATGCCACTGTCTCGGACAGGGTCTTACACAAATTCGAACGATGCCAACGTCCCAGACATGGTCTTACACGTAAGGATCATAATGATGCCAACGTCCCAGACGTGGTCTTACACGAATCTCAAATTAATGTCAACGTCCCAGACGTGGTCTTACATGATAAGAACAGAATAGATATCTATGGCGTGACTTAGCCAATCTTATCTATTCCTAGGTTCGTACGTGGTTCTCGGACTTAGTCACTATATCAAACTTATCTCGGAATTCAAATACATAACCTCTCATAAGCATTCATTATCATCATTAATGTGACTTACCTCGAATTCGGTTTATCGGAGTGAAAACGGCTACTCGTTAACTTTTGCTTTCCCGTGATCTAAATCCATTTTCTTCGGTTCTTGATCTAAATATATTCAGAATTAATCCTTTTATTCACTAATTCATTCAATTCAATCCAAAGACACACATTTGGGGCAATTTACAATTTAACCCTCACATTTTCACATTTAGACAATTTAGTCCATTTTTCTCAAAACATCAAATTCACAAAATCCACATATACACAAGCTTAGCCGAATATATACACCTCACATACAAGCCCACATTTTTCATCAAATTCACAATTTAGTCCCTCAATTTTCCATTTTCTCAATTTAGCCCTATTTAGCTAAATTTATCAAAATTTCAAGAACAAAGTATGTTCATCAATTACATATCTTTTATTTAACACCATAAAACATCACAAAACTCAACATAACATCAATGGCATTTTAGACAAACTTCATCAATTCATGAATTTGAGACATGGGTTTTAAAGCTCTTGAAGCAATGATTGCAAAAACGTAGAAATTATCAAAAACTGAAACCAAATCATACCTTGAATTTAAGCTTGTATGCACCGAAAATTTGAAAGCTCTTATTCTTTCTTTCCCCTTGATATTCGGCCAAAGAAAATAAGATGATAACTATCATCTTTCACTTGTTTCTTTTACTAATTTATGTTAATAATTCAATTACTAAATTGCCCTTCCATTAAACATATAAAACAATTTATTACTAAGGTTATTATGACATTCTACCATCCATTAATTCAATAATGGCTTAATTGCCATATAAGCCCCCCAACTTTACAAAGCCACAACAAATAAGTGCTTTAACATATAGCATATAACTTCCACATTCAATGCAATTTCATCTTTTTTTCAAATTAAACACACAGACAGACAAATTAGCTTACGTAAATTTACCACATGCTTAGTCACATATTTACAGCACAGAATATAATATTAAAATATTATACATACTCAAATTTTGGTCTCGAAACCACTGTTCCGACTAGGATACAATCCGGACTGTTACATTTAATGGTAGATTATGCAAATTTGACATTGGATAAACAACTTTTACTAAGTAATTTTTAATGAAAATGTCAAAAAAGGACCTATTTGTAAAATTTGTAAAATATGTTATAGAAGTGTGATTTGATGAGAAAGGTGGGCTATTGTGAGTATGAAAATGGTTCAGCTAGGCTTGCGTTTTGAAGAAATTGACTATATTTCATTTTACGAGCCTAGGGACTAGAGTGTAAAATATTAAAAAGTTAGGGGTAAAATTTAATTTTTCCATAATGTGATTTTTGGACTGAATTGAATAATGTGAGCATTAAATGAGTTAAATTTGCTATTATAGATCAAGAAAAATGAAGTTCGGACCTAGATCAGGGGAAAAACAAAGTGTTTGACGATTAGGTCCATTTTCACTATTTTTTTACCGAGGTAAGTTCGTATGTTAATAATGCAATGTTATATTTGTATTTTAATGTCTTGATATTGCATGAACTTTATGATTTGTTCTACGAGTATATTCGACAAAGTTCTGGCAAGAGAGAAATCCCGGTTGAACCTTAGGAATAGATTAGGTTACAAGTGACATGTCACTAGGAACCCATGTGATTATTTAATTATGTGACCCGGATGCTGGTCCCGAACATCCTACCAGTGGTTGGGTATACCGACATATGTTGCGGATACCTGACAGCTTGTGTGAGCAGCACTGCGTAGCTACGTCTCGACTGACAGCTTGTGTAAGCAAGCCCATGGATCGTTCGAGAGCAAGCCTATGTGTGTTATAAGATTGGTAGTAGCTTTAGCTACATATGTGGCACTTATGTGCAAATTTTTCAGTGTATCCAATAGTATTCCAAGTGGTTCAACGTGTATGTCCAAGATGAGAAAGTATGTGATTATGTTACGAGTTGGTACAGGTATGTACGAAAAACTCAAAGAAAATTGATTCGGTGTATGATGAACTAATGGTAAGGATGTGATTGAATAAGTTACGCTTATGAAGTTTTAATGAAACTTATGTTATTCATATGACAAATGTATAATTAATGGTGTTTATTATTTTCATATGAACTTACTAAGCTATATAACTTACTCCCTTTTCCTTTCCTTATCTTATAGTGTCACTAAGCTAGCTCGGGGATTGGAGAACATTGGAGATCCATTCACACTATCAACCATTCTTTTGGGTATCATTGAAATGTCAATATTTTGAGTTATGGCATGTATGGGGACTTGGTCATTTGTTATATGTGTCACTGGTAATGTGGCCAAATGTATTGCCTTATAATGAGCAATGATTTCATTTTGTATATGGCCATGAAAGTTGGCTAATGTTGGTTATGAGTATCATTATATGTTGATACCATTCATGAATGTGGAAACTTGCATGATTTGTGTTGATAAATTATGATGTTAAAGCATGTTAGATGTTAGCATGTGGATGTGATGTTAATACCTTGGCTGTGGATGTTTTGGTTGCCTAAGTATGCTTGAATTGGTGTTATATGATGTTGTGTAGGTATGTGCATGGAAGGGTGGCAAAAGGCTTGGTAAATAGCCTTATTTTGTCCACACGGCTTGCCCCACGGGCGTGTGTCCCCTGCACCTTAAATTGGAGAAACAGAATGCTTGTAATTTAGCATACGGGCAGAGACGCGGGCGTGTGTCTGGCCGTGTGAGGGACACGGCCTCAGGCATGGGCGTGTGTCCCAAGCATGTGAAGTCTACACCTATTTTATGAAAAATTTTGAAAATTAAATCGACCACACGGCTTAGTAAACGGGCGTTTGACTTGGCCGTGCTTGACAATTTAAAACAGGCTTTTCAAGTACTTAACTATTATTTAACAGCTGAAAATGGGAGAATTTATAATTTTGATCCATGCCGTAACATCTTTTTGAATGCAGTCAATTTGAATTGGTATTTTCCCCATCATCATTATCATCATAATTATTGTGAAGAAACGTCCATAATAATTAGTCTTGGGCAGTTTATTTGTGAAAATGTATGTATAGCCAAAAGTGGACCACGCCTAAAACCGGGTCAAGTTTTGATTGTTCAAGCTGATTCTATAGTAATAAGATCGGCTAAGACTTATTTGGCGACTCCGGGAGCAAATGTCCATGGGCATTATGGAGAAATCCTTTACGAAGGAGATACGTTAGTTACATTTATATATGAAAAATCGAGATTTGGTGATATAACGCAGGGTCTTCCAAAAGTGGAACAAGTGTTAGAAGTGCGTTTAATTGATTCAATATCGATGAACCTAGAAAAGAGAATTGAGGGTTGGAATGCATGAGTTACAAACAGAAAGTTACACGGGGTTAGGACACGGGCGTGTGTGACCACACGGCCTGACCACACGGGCGTATCCCATATCCACACAGGCGTGTGATGTAACATCCTGACAAGGGCCTATGCATTTTCAGTTTAAATGTATGAAGTGATATGTTTTATGTACTAGGAATAAATTTCAACATCTTTGGAAACCTAGAAATGCATGGAAATGGAAATGAACATTTTGGAAACTCAACATTTTTGAAAACTCAACATTTTTGGAAATGATTCAAAATGGAAAGTGAACATTTCTGAAACTTTGAAATGTAAGAAAAATGGCAAGTTACTGAGCCGATCGAAAATTTTAGGAAACTTAGAAATAACCAAGAAATGTCAAGTTTTAAGGTTTAAAATAGGAAATTAAGGCAAGGGGCCTTAAAAGTAAAAGTTGGTAAAATTTGACACACAAACAAAGCTTGGAAAAGTGGCTCAAGATGCCACATAAGGCCTAGAGAAATGGCGCCACATGCAAGGTGTTGGGCACGAGTTCGAGTCACTTGGGAAGCAAATAATGAAGGTTTTATTTTTGCTTCCGAAAAATTGAGTGGACGGACCGGTTTCTAGAAAAGGAGGTGTTTTATTTTCACAAATATGTGAATAATAAGTGATAAATATAGGATATTTTTAATATGATTATTGAGGAGATAAATGATGGATTAAACACTTTTATTTTTAAATAAAAGAGATAATATTATCACAAAGGAAGAGTGGTGGCCAAGTCAAGGACTCTTGGCCCGGTAATTTCGGCTAAAGGAGGGGAGTTAAGGCTATTCTCTTATCTTTTCTAAGCTCTGCCGAAATTTCTTCGCAAAACTCTCTCTGCCGAATTTTCTTTTCATCTTTTCCTCTTCTCTTTTCTTCATCTGTCAAGCCAAAACCCTTTTCTTTTGATCCCTGACTAAAACTCCATAGCCGAATCTCTATGACTCTAGGCAAGGAAGCAATCGATTAAAGGCATTAAAGGTAAGGTTAAGCACTATTCAAATTCTTTTCTTTTCTATCTGTCGAAAGAGAAGGGTCTAATCTCTATTCCTGTTTTATGGTCGAATCTACAAGGGATCTATCAAGATTCTACAACTGTCGAATACAAGGAGGAATCTTTCGGGATTCAAGGATTTAAGGTAAGTAGACATTATGTATTCGGCCAAGGAACTCAGATCTGTTTCTTGTGATTTTCAGAGGTCAAACTAACCATGCTTAATGAATTTAGTGTTAGCCGATTTCAAGGAAAAGGATAACTAGCAATTTTTGGGACTTGATTTACAATCATCCAATTCGGCAACAAGGTAAGTAATACAAATCCTACTAGGATTTGGTTTTTAAGCCAAATAGGTTTGTTAATATGTTTTAATGATTGGCCCAATATAGGAGTTAAAGATCTAGATCGGTAGATCGTTCTTCGGGATTTTAAGGAATCTATTAAGCGAATCAGGTGTGTACCCATACTAACCTTCAATACGTTATATGGCAAATATTAATTATATGATTATACATAAGAATGTGAATGTGGCTAAGTGCCCTAATGTGGTACAAAGGTACTCAGGTACGTTTCCTACTTCTGCTAGGATTACGAATATGTTATGTTTTTAACATGTGAATAAGTAACATGAATGAAAATCTAGTAGGTTATGCATGCTATAAAATATATGGGGCATTCGGGTTATATGTGAAAGGGGAAGTGAAGGTGTTGACTTCGGTCTCACCATCTGAATATGGTGACTACGGTCACATAGTTTGAACATGGTAACTTCGGTTACATTATCTGAATTTGGTAACTTCGGTTACATTATCTGAACATGGTGTCTATTGACACAATTATCTGGTGGCTATGCCACGAAATTATATATATGGCGATGAGCACGCCGATCGCAGCGATCGCTTTCGATGGTGTGTAGCGGATGGAGGGTCGACTTAGTAGTCCCCACGGTGTGACTGGCAGTTCGGGGGGTGTGTAGCGGATGGACAAATAGGCTTGGGTTTGGGTTGCATCATCATTTATTTGTATATGAATATGAACTTGATATGAACATGTATGTTTGATTTGTTGAATGTTAGTATTGTGTGCACATTGAGTCTGTTGACTCACCCCATTGTGGGACTATTTTTCAGGTAATGAGCAATAATGGACCGGCCTCGGTAGGAGCTAAAGGTGGCCATGCACAAAGAAGAAAGGATTTTTATTATTTGGAATCTATTATTTCTACTAAGTATTTCAAGTTTCTAAGTTTGGGAATTTATTTGATGTAATAAGGCCGAAGAGGCCATAGTTTTATTTCGTTACTTTTATTTTCTTTTAACTACTATGTTATGACTTATTTTATATTTTAAGTTTAAGAAAAATTATTTCTTTAAAAGTAAACCCCAAATTGTTTTGTCACCTTAAATTAAATGGATTTCCAAATAAAACTAATAGGTTTCCAACCTAAGCCCAACCCAAATCGATATTCTTTTCTAAAAATTACACAAACTTTCTTTAAGTAACAAAGAATTTTGAAACCGATTTTCTTAAGGAACATACCAGATCCGGTTCAGGCTCGTGGGCCGGGTGTGGGGTGTTTCATGTGACCCCTGTTCAGTGGAAAATTTTCTAAGTTGTGTAAAAATTTCTAAAGTTCTTAGTTTAGTCCTGAACCACTTCCAAAGCATGTTTTTGGCCTCGTAGGCTCGTATTAGGGACTTTATATTAAAATGAATGGTTTTAATTTGGACGCAAATTTTGTGACTCGGAATTGTGTGAATGCTTATGTTGTAAGTCCGGTAATGCCTCGTACACTATTCTGGTGTTGAATACGAGTAAGGGGTGTTAGAATCCTTCTCTCACCTTCCTTATTCTCCATGTATGAAGCCACAACATGATAAAGTAACTACGGTCAAATCATTAGTTTTTGTGCACTAATGATTAATGTTTCTAATTTTTTTGACTGTTTTTTATTCACTTTTGACTTTTTCAACATATCTCATTCACAATGCTTTCTTTTTCATATTTCAAGTACTTTTCTTACTCGTTTTGTCTTTTTCTGCATTTTTCTTTTGTTTCACACATTTTGGCTAGACCTATAATCACTATGTCACGCTATTCTTGTAACACCCTAACCCTTCTCCTCGCCAGATTAGGGTTACGAAGTATTACTATAAAATCAGAAAATGTTATCAATAAATCATTAATTAAATAACCATATTCAAAACATATCAAACATAAGCATATTGTCCCTAAATCGAGCCTTCGAGGCTCTAAAAATAGCTTCGAGGCAATTCGGGGCCAATTTGAAACAAAGTAGAAGTGTTAAGAAATATATGAAAAATTTCAAAATAGAGGACACACAATCGTGTGGCCAGGCCGTATGGAATGCCCCAGGCTGTTTAACTTTTGAAATAGGGGCACAGAACTCTATCTCAGCTCGTGTCCCTGTCTGTGTAACTCTCTGAGTTAAACCATATGGACGTTTTGAAGGTCGTGTGCTAAGCCGTGTAACACACTGAGTTAAAACACACGGTTGTGCCTCAGACCATCACGGGCGCGTCCCAGGCCTTGTGCACCTAAATGAACCTTAAATAAAAAGTTTACCATTTCAAGCTTTTTTGGACACTAAGTAAACCATTTACCAACCCATAGACCCATCCCAAAAAGAAAACATTAAACAAGCTCAAAACATGCTAATTTCAACCATCTTAAGTGCCTAACCAATGTAACCTCATTGGTACCACAAATATACACCTAACCAACAATATAAACCATCATCCAAAACATGCCATTTCTTACAGCTTAACTTCTAACCAATATGCCTATCACAGGCACCTCAAATCTCAACAAATCAATTAGACCTCTTAGTCATACATATTCTACAAATTTATATCAAAAACATATTCCATTATTCACATTTCATAGCAAGGCATTATCTAAACTTTTGTCAAGCAAACATTAGAATTATGTATAGGTGTTCATGATACCAAATTTGCAATTAGGTTCATTACTTACATTACACATAACTAAAACAAAAGTAAGGTCAACATATGCCTATTACATGCCATATAATCCAAAATAATGTTCTAAAAACTACCGAAAAATAGATGGATAGTGTGACTCGAGTGCTGATCCAATCATCCAACCTTCAAGAGTATCTACAAGAACAAAAATTAACACAAGTAAGCTTATTGAAGCTTCATAAGTTCGATGAATAAAAACAAACGACAAGTCTTACTGAAGTAAGCATAACAATTCAATCAAATATAACTCAACAACGAATATTTCCTGTCATCCACAAGGACAAACATATATATATCCATAATGGAGTCAATTCAAAATGTTAAATACAAGCCATGCCATTCAAAATCAGTACATAAGTTATAATACAATGATTTACGACCTGATGAACGACTTACAGATACGAGTACATAAGTAATCCAACCGAAACACGCCAAATGCTCATAAGAGCTAATCCACCCAATAACACGCCAAATGCTCAGAAGAGCTAATCTACCCAATAACACGCCAAAATAAGGAGTATAACACGATAGTTCACTGATCACTATAAAAGCAGTGTTTTAAATATTTATAAAAGAATTATCAAACCTGGAGACTAACTCTGTCAATGATTAAAGGCAAATGTACCTATCGAAAAGTAGTATAGCTTAGGCAAGACCGGATATCGAACCCAAAGGAACTGAAAGTACTAGTACTAACCTTCTTTTTATTATTTAGCCTTAAAATTAGAGTGAAGTTACTTTTGACGAAAACTAAACTAAGGACACAAAGACAAAGAAGACGAATAGGAAAATAACTTTGAAGAAAAACTCAATTGATTGCGACGATACCCTCGGGAAGAATCCACCTAGACTTCACTTATTAATTAACCTTTAAATTATATGATTTCTTTTACTTAGCTTAATCCGTGAGACTCCCTAACCTATGTTAAACCCTCTCTCGAAGCGAATAACGTCTAATCCTAGGTTAATTAGTAGAACTCTCATTCGCTTATAATAACCCCCTAGGAAAGTAGTAAATCAATCAATGGACTCCCATATTAGGTTTCACCCTAATCTGGCAAAACCTCGTAACCCTATCTCTAGGCACCCAATCAACTCCGCTTAATTATGTTAGATCTACTCTTAGGCAGGGTCTATTCCTCCTCCACCTAAGCACATTAGATTTGGATTAAACAACATAATTAAGAACAAACCAAGTAATTTATCATATAACTTAAAAATCAAATAAAAAGATCCATCTAGGTTTCATCCCCTTCAGGTATCTGAAGGGTTTAGTTCATAACTAAACAAGAAAATATCTCAAGAGAAAAGATAAAACAAAACATAAGAAAATCCTAGAACTCTCAAAAGGAATTGAAGGAGAATTCCACCGTCTTGAGTATAATTTCGGCTTCTTGGGATGGATCAACTGGCTATCTTCGCGTTATTCCCTAACTCTGAACTTCTCGGCTCGGCTCCTTGGCCTAGCTTTGACGCCCCCTCAAAGGTGGTACTTGGGGAATATTTATAGGCTCTTAGAATGCGATTCTTTCTCCCTAAGTATCCTTTTTCGACTGAATTTGCTCTTTCCAGCGATAGAGGCATGGCTATGTCACACGCCCGTGCAAGTCAAGACCTAACCATGTTCGAATTTCTACTTTGGCACGGCCGTGTGCAGTGGTGATGAGGCCGTGCTCTAGGTGTTCGTCGAGACACGACCGTGTGGTCCTTGGCCCAGGCCGTGTCGTTTTCGTGGAAAAGCCCATTTTGCTTCGTTTTAAGCCCGTTTTACGTTCTTTTCATCCTTTGGTGCTTTCCTGAGTGTAAGACATGAAAAGAAAGGATTAATAACACCTTTTTACACAAATCAAGGGATAAATCATCAAAAAGCATAATAAATGTGGGATTAAAATATGTTATATTTATGGTTTATCAAATACCCCCACACTAGCTTTTGTTTGTCCTCAAGCAAAATTCTCAACTTACAATTAAAACGAACTTTCCTTGATTCATAATTCCTATCAATAATGCTTATCCTAATTCATAGATAATTTATACATGGATAATTCAACTCAAAGATTCCTAAAAATTCAAACAAGATAAGTCATACATTTGTAGCACGAAAACATAGGTGTTTTCCTTAATATAAATAATTACCTTAAATTAAAAACCGACAAGAATTGATATCCTCACAGAAGATTCACTCAAATCACTCAAAAAGTGTTTGAGGGTCAAAATTTAGCACTCATAAGTCGAACCTGAAAAGTTAATCCCATAGGCTTGCCTGAAAATCAAATCTCCACCACTGTAAAATGATATGATAAACAGATCAAAAGGTCTTTGTTAAGGTTGTAACGGGGCTAAGGTTAAAGGTGTGGATAAAAGCTGAAATTAGAAGGTTAGAATCAAGATTGAATTGATAAGTTACCTACTTAAAAATTTCTAAGATAATACTTACATTTACTGAATAATAAAAATCCTACTAATATGAGCTTTTCCTTTTGGGAATTAGTCTTTAATTGTGTAAGCTCACTTTACATACTACTAATATTGAAAACTTGAAATTTTTTTTAAGAAAAAACTAAATATAATGTAAATTTAACTACCAAAATAATAAACTTAGGTAACTAGCTCAAATCAAATCTCGATTAAGGGATAATCAAAAATAAAGGGTGATAACAAATACAAAGGGTTTTGGGTTAAATTTAGCGGGTAAGTTAATAAAAAGGGTTGTTAGGCTCAACGGGGTTCACTAAGGGTTAATTATGATGGTAGGCTTTTTAATGGAGTAAGTGGGTTGAAACCTAAGTGCCTTTATCATCTCGGTATATCAAATCATAAATGTGGTCTTGACATGTATAATTGAGGCAAGTTTTAGAATAACAGTTCATGGTTGACACACTCATAGTCAAAAACTGAGCATGAAAAAGAACATATGCTCTATAAGGTTCAAATACTCACAAAAATTATGGGTATTTTGACATCATCCTTATAAATTTCAAATTTCAAGCTAGAATTTAATTTCAGGTCAACAACTTAGCAAAAATTTTAACGTCTGAAAAATAGACTTATCATGCTTGATTATCTAGTATTCCTTAAATTGAACATCAATGTACAATTAATTACGACTTATTCAAAAACATATCAATGAAAATCATAAATCAGTAAAAATTTCATCCTAATTAGTAATATGAGAAAATTACTTTAAAACAAGATTAAATCAGGGATTTGAGAATCATGCAAAATTTAAACGCTTTTATCCTTAGTGTTTGAGAAAAAATTAGACATTTTCTGAGAATAACTATTCACCCCCCCACACTTAAGATGTACATTGCCCTCAATGTACAAAGATAGATAATGACATTTTAAAGATAAACCAAAAGAGAAGGGGAAAGAATTACTCCCTGATTTGTGGATGTTTTCCCAAATGAGTGTCTTTGGTGGCAGTAATGATCAGGCGTGATAAAATTCTTGCGCTAGATGAAGAAATTGAGTAGCGCTTTGAGAAATAGCTAGGCTTTATTAAGACCTAATGAAAATAAACTAAACATATAAATAAAGACAATAAGATAAAGAGAAAGAGACTAAGAAGGAAAATGGACTAAGGCTAGGAAATATAGGGGCTTGAGAATCCTTATTGGTAGGTGGTTCGCGAGGTGGGTGTGACTTCTAAGGTGACGGAGGTGTCAAGGTGGCATGAAGTGGCGTGATTCCCAAGCAGCCTTTAGAACCTGACACTAAGAAACTAAAATGAAATAAAATAAATTAAGCATAAGATAGTTAAAAAGAAGGAAAATAAAGGAAAAGATAAATGTGAAACAAAAAATAAATGGTCTCATAGGTCCTTTGCTTGGTGTTGAGATGAAGCTGCCGGCATGAACTCATGTTGATCGTTCTCCTTTGCGAAATATGGCCTTTTACGCTTCTTTGGCATGCTGTTGGCTTGCTCAAGGATCTAGAGTCGTAGTAAGTGGAGAATTCTTGAGATGGATGAGAGTAGAAACAAAGAAAATAAGGATGAAATCAGATGGGGAAAGGAAAAGAGGGGAGAGATTTAAATAGACGTTCATTTGTTCTGCTCCCCCACGGCCGTGTTCCCAGGGTGTGTCGAATTACACGGCCTCCTCACACGGCCGTGTTATAGAAGGTGTTGTCACCCTATGCCCGTGCTTAATCCTTTTACGCCCGTGCTCGTGATGTTTCTTTGTTGGCACAGTCATATGACACGGGCATGTCTTACCCGAGCTCAATAAGTCAGTAACCTCAGTAATTTTACACGGTTTGTGGCATGGGCATGTTCTGTCTGTGGAATGGAAATTGTAGCCTCACACGGTTGGTGCCACGGTCATGTCATGTCTGTCGGTGCCTATGTCGAGAGTGGTTCGATCTGTGACGTTGGGGTGGTGGTTGGGCTGACTGCACGGCCTCTATCCTGTCAGTGTGGTGGTTGTAGTATAGTGGTGAGTATTCCCATCTGTCACGCGGGCGACCCGGGTTCGATCCTCGGCAACGGCGCCAAAAACTTGATCGCTGTAAAATCAGAGTTTTAAATATTTATAAAAGAATGATCAAACCTAGAGACTAACTTGTCAACGATTAAAGGCAAGTGTACCTATCGAACAGTGGTATAGCTTAGGCAAGACCGGATATCGAACCCAAAGGAACTAAAAGTACTAATACTAACCTTCTTTTTATTATTTAGCCTTAAAATTAGAGTGAAGTTGCTTTTGACGAAAACTAAACTAAGGACACAAAGACAAAGAAGACAAATAGGAAAATAACTTTGCAGAAAAACTCAATTGATTGTGACGATACCCTTAGGAAGAATCCACCTAGACTTCACTTATTAATTAACCTTTAAATTATATGATTTCTTTTACTTAGCTTGATCCGTGAGACTCCCTAACCTATGTTAAACCCTCTCTCGAAGCGAATAATGTCTAATCCTAGGTTAATTAGTTCGTTCGCTTATAATAACCCCCTAGGAAAGCAGTAAATCGATCAATGGACTCCCATATTAGGTTTCACCCTAATCCGGAAAAATCTCGTAACCCTATCTCTAGGCGCCCGATCAACTTCCCTTAATTATGTTAGATCTACTCTTAGGCAGGGTCTATTCCTCCTCCACCTAAGCACATTAGATTTGGATTAAACAACATAATTAAGAACAAACCAAGTAATTTATCATATAACTTAAAAAAAAAAAGATCCATCTAGGTTTCTTCCCCTTCAGGTATCTGAAGGGTTTAGTTCATAACTAAACAAGAAAACATCTCAAGAGAAAAGATAAAACAAAACATAAGAAAATCCTAGAACTCCCTGAAGGAATTGAAGGAGAATTCCACCGTCTTGAGTATAATTTCGGCTTCTTGGGATGGATCAACTGGCTATCTTCGCGTTATTCCCTAACTCTAACCTTCTCGGCTTGGCTCCTTGACCTAGCTTTGACGCCCCCCTCAAAGGTGGTACTTGGGGAATATTTATAGGCTCTTGGAATGTGATTCTTTCTCCCTAAGTATCCTTTTTCGACTGAATTTGCTCTTTCCAGCGATAGAGGCACGACCATGTCACACGCCTGTGCAAGTCGAGTCCTGACCGTGTTCAGATTACGCTTTGCACTACTGCAAAGTGCGCGTGGTGATGAGGCCGTGCTCTGTGTTCGTCGAGACACACCTGTAGTGTGGTCCTTGGCCCAGGCCGTGTCATTTTCATGGAAAGGCCCATTTTACTTCGTTTTAAGCCCGTTTTACGTTCTTTTCATCCTTTGGTGCTTTCCTGAGTGTAAGACATGAAAAGAAAGGATTAAGAGCACATTTTTACACAAATCAAGGGATAAATCATCAAAAAAGCATAATAAATGTGGGATTAAAATATGTTATATTTATGGTTTATCATTCGCAAACAAATGCTGAACCTCGGCCTACTCGGGAAAAATGTATATATCACACCACAACAATCTCCACTCCAATTCCCACATAACATGCCGTCATTCAATTGTACTCTATCTCGCGTTCATCCGATCCATGTATTGAAATTCAATAATATTTCTCAATCAACTTTATATCAACAATAAGACTATTATATCTATTATATCATCAAACATTTCATATAGATATTAAATTATAAACCGTACGAACTTACCTGGACTGAGTTGTAGTAGTTGTAGAAGTTCAAGGACTATTCCGCTATTTTTCCTTTTCCACGTAAATGAATAGGTCTTGATCTAAAATTAAAATTCCCAATTATTAGCTTACATTTCATATTCCAATTTACTTTACATTTTATACCCTTATATTTTTCAAATTCACACAATTGCCCCTAACTTTCATAACTTTTGTAATTTAGTCCCTTAACCCGAAAATCATCAAATAAACCATTTTCTAGAAATCAAATTATAGCTGAATATTCTAGGCCCTTAAACAGTCTCTATTAAACATCAAATTCACTTTCAAACCTTGAAATTTTGACAATTAACAATTTAATCCTTAAATCAAAATCTAACAAAAATCTTTTCAAAAAACAACCAAATATCACAATCAAAGTTTCAAACATATAACTATCACAAAAAACAACCAAGATTCATCAATGGTAACTTCTAAAATTTTTAACATATTCAAAAACAAAGGTACGGGCTAGCTGGACCTAGTTACAACGACCTCAAAAATATAAAAATTACAAGAAATTGACTAATTTACGTACCATGCAAAGATAAGAAGGTAATCGAAGCTCCCAAGTCTCCAATAGTGATTTTAGGCCAAGAAGAAGAGAAAAATGAAGAAAAATGCCTTTTGATTAATTTTAAATTAAATACAAAATTGCCATTAAATCAATTTTCTTTAAAATTTTCTTTAATTTTCAACCCCATTACCGTCACTATTTACTAATAAGGTATAATTGCCTTATTGGTCCTCCCTCATTTATTAGTTAAGCTATTAAATCATCCAAATGCAATAATTAACAAGTTTTGCAATTTTTACAAGTCAGCCCTTTTTCTTAAATTAACTACCTAAACAATAGAATTTCCTAACCAAATTTTAATTTGACTTTAATGACTCCGTAAATATTCTATAAATGATATTTACGAGTCAACATGATAGAAATTTGTGGTCCCAAAACCACTGTTTTGTCACCACTAAAAAATGGGCTATTACAACTCCTTCCTAGTCCACTCTGATTTTTACAAAACCACTATGATGTCTTTACCTATCCCTCAATATGTATGGTTAGACATCTAATTTCGTGCATTTCATGGACCAAAGAAAAATGGTAAGTACAAATTTGTATTTTGGCTCGGGTTTTGCACAAAGGTTCAACAATAACTATTTTTTTGGCTCAAATGTAGGTACTAAGGATTAATGAATAAGGTTGGATTTTTGGCTCTGGGTTATACCAAACAATGCCTTAGGTCATCCTTAGGTATCTCAATATTCAAAAATTTAATCAATCAAGCAATCACAATTTTAACCATTTATCATACATACTAGCATGCTCGTTTCCCTATATTCTCTCTATCATTTGGTATATTCAATTACTTAATAGCTATTTACAGTGTAACATATAGAACGTAGTATTCTAATAATTGAATATTGAAAATCATTCACTATCATGCCAAATTTACAGTAAATGCAATCAACCTATATACATGCTCCTAACTAATCACTTGTATTTCTACAAGCTCAAGCACACTTTTGACAAGAAAAAGAAACGAAAAAGCATAAAAATAAAAATTAAATTTCATAAAATAAAAAATGAAACTTCCTATGTTACCCCTCACACACACACTTTAGATAGCACATTGTACCTAATGTGCAACCCCTAAATAGATAATGAACAAAGTTACCCGATTGATTATGACATTTTCATAGTCTTATGGTGTGTTTTTCCTTTCTTGTTCACTTGAAGCTCGTAAATGTAGTGCTTCCTTCATATAGAGTTAATACATAGGAAATTCAAAAAGAAAAATATCAAATATATATAAAACTACTATTACTCCTACACCTAAGAATAAAAATAAAAATAATCTTAATTAATTGTTTTACAATCCCAAAAATTAAAAATAGTTTATCAATCATCAAAATGGGGCGATTGTCCCCCCTCCATCGATGGTTTCCCTCGATCTGATACGTGACCTTGAGAGGAGCCTCCGTCCGATGAATATGCATGTCGGGTTGGGCTACAAATGACGGGCCCTCTCTGCATAGATTGTTACGGCTGAAACGTCGCCTTATAGTCATCATCCTTCTCTTTTTGAGAATCTTGTTCCATTTCATCCTCCCCCTCTTCATGTTCCTCCTCTTCACTTCTTTCCTCCTCAGATGTATGATAGGGCCATATTTGTTCGGTGGCAAATTTGGTGTTCTCATATCATTTTGTCGTGTGAACTCCTGAAAGACCAGGCCTATCTCCTACATCCACCTTAACATCCATTTTGCGTTCAAGATGCTACTTCCTTTTAACCCTTTCCGAGATGCTAATTTTTTTTTTTCCGTTTTAGTGAATCCAGGATGTCCATTTTCTTCGTTTTCCGTTTGTTCCAATCTTGTATTTGTTTTCTTAGAAGCTCCATGTATTGCGTGTATAATGAATCTCCTATGATACTCCTAGATGGCTTCATGAACTGTTATGTGGTTGTCATTAGAACTCTGACCTTTTTTCGCAGGGCCATCACTAAATGAGGGAAAAAAAACCCTAACTTTCTGGACACTAATGCACCGTTTCATGTAATGATAGCTCCATGTCTCGATGGATACACGTTTCTTCTACAAAACAACATATAACAAAACTGCTCGGAAAGTATTGACTTTAGATACATTCAAAGAAGGACCAATTCAATTACATAAAATTTGCATCCGCATCTTGGCTACAAGAAACATAATTGCTTGATTAAAGGGAGTGAATATCGGTGCCTAGGTGCTGTTTCCATTCACCCCTACCTTCTATTAAAAAGTTTATAATGTTATCCATATTAATATCCTTAAAGTATTCTAAATCACTATTTTCAACAAAACAGGATTCATAATACAGATCATTATAAAATTCACAAATTTCCCTAAGGGTGACATGCACATCTATGCCTCTCACAGGTACCTTTTCCCAAATAGCATTGTATGGTCTCCTAGACTCCCTATCCCTAAATAATGCATAAAATTCTTGTACTACTGGGACAATAACAGGGTCTTTAAGGGTTACGCAAAAAAATTTCCACCTAATAACAACCAAATTTCCTTGCACAAGACCTTTGATGGTTCAAAGCCCCTCTCTTGTATGAACATATTTCCTTGAAGTTCTAAGAAATTTTTTTTTGACATTTGGGTTTGAAAATTTTGAAGGATTCGTAGCCACCAGTGTCTCTTATTCATTACTTCTTCTAGACTTCCTAGTAGGCATTTCCAATAATATTTATCTAGAATCAACTAACCAAAAGCAAGCAATATATTTCAAAGTGACCAAGAAATAATGAAATGGAACAGTAAAAATTTAGTTGGAACCCTTACCTTGTTTGAAAGATCGCGATTCCTCACAAAAATTCATTGCAAGTTCCTTTTTGATGTGGTGCTTTTGTCCCTGCACAAAGTAGAATACAATAAAAAGAGAGAAGAATGAAGAAAAGTTGTAGCAAAATAGAAAAGGGTTTTTGAGTTTCAAGAGTTTAGGAGGTTTTGGAGTTAAGAAGGGTTTAGGAATAAGTTAAAAGGGTTTAGGAATAAAAATATTGGTGTTTTTAGGTTAAAAATCAGGTAAAGCAAGGGTTAAAATTGATGGGATGCGCGGTGGCTTGGGTCAACCCTACAAAAAATTGCAATGATGTCACGACATAGGGGTTCCATGTCGCGACACCCCTGGTAGGTTATTACTGTCACGGTAGCGGGGTTTGATGTTATAACACACCTTAAAAGTTTTAAGTTTAGGGGTTACTGATCGCTATGTCGCAACACAGAGGTGTCGAGTCGTGACATTGAGCTGATTTGCTCGATTCCTCAAACTTGTTATCGGTGTTCCAACATGAATGATCCGTGTTGCATTATCGACTCTGTTTTGGCCCTTCCTTGTGAATTTTAATGTTTTCGGAATAACATATATTTAAAAAGTTTAAATAAAATTAATTCCTAATCTAATCGCAAGTCTATTAAAATTCAATAATTTACAAAAATTTAACATAATTTAAAAAGAGGTCAGGTATTGTTGTCGGGTTCGTCCGCCAGCTCTGTCAGTCTATACATGGATGTGCCTTTAATCAATTTTCTATCTGTATTAGTCCAGCATCCATTGTGCCTCTCTACTTTGTTCCGTTTGTCCCGTTCTTTGAATTTTCTCTTTCATCCTGCACTTATCATAGAAAATACCTTTTTTTTGGCTCAATGTAATTAGGGGTTCTTACAGTTATTTCATAACATGTCTTCCCTAACTTTTCCTTATTTCCCTCATTCTATTAATGATCACATTTGAATACTTCAGTCTCGCCATTGATTTTCATGATTAACTCATTATTTTCAAGATCGATGGGGGACTTAGATGTGGCTAAGAATGGTCTACCTAACAGGATAGGTATCTCACGATCTTCTTTAAAATCCAAAATCACGAAATCAAACGAGATTATTAAACTAAGCACCCTAACCAACACATCTTCAAGTACTCCTTTTGGTTGTACCGAAGATCTATAAACTAATTGTGGTGTGATATGGGTGTTTTTAAGTTCCCTTAACTCGAGTTTCTTGTATATTGATAAGGGCATTAGATTTATGCTAGCTCTTAAATCACATAGAGGTTTACTGAAGTGAATATCCACTATCTCTATAGGAATTATAAAATCCCCCCGATCTTTCAGTTTTGGGAGTATATGTTTAGAAATTGTTGCACTACATGATGCATCTATATTAACTTGCTCTCATGTTTTAAGTTTCCTATGCCTAGCCATGATTTTATTTAAGTACTTAGCGTATTTAGGAACTTTTTCAATTAATTTTATCATAGGCAAGTTAAGATTAAGTGATTTGAATAAGTTTAGAAAACTTACAAATTTTGCTTAATCTCATTTTCGTTTATCTTCCAACAGTGAGGGGAATGGTACCTTAGTTAGTACAGATTCTCGAGTTGGCTCAACTTTTGGCTCAACTACCTTTTCTGATTTAGGATTAGCATCATTGTTTCAAGGGGCTTCTTCTTGAAGATCATCGGCATCCTCCTTGCCCTCCTCTTGAGTTGGTTTATTCAAGCTACGCAATACTTTACCCGAACAGTGAAGAATTACATTCGTATGTGCCTTCCATTCCCTTTAAGGATTATTTTTAGTGTCACATAGGATCCCGGTGCCAATTTGTCTTTTGATATCTCCCGTCATTCTCATCAACTGGCTCATTTGATCTTCAAGTTAGTCAATATCTTTGTTTTTTGGGTACACTGAGACTATACTTATTTCACTTAAGTTCGTATTTACTGCATCTTTCCTTCGATTCAATCCAATCTTTGACCACATACAATACGGTCAATTGGATTGGCCCTTTCCTGAGGTTTTTGTAGATATGAAGGTTGGTAAGTAATATTTTGTTTAACAGGGTTAGAACTATTACCTCCTCTTTGATTGCTGCCCAATATTAGATTTGAGTGATCTCTCCAGCTGAGATCGTAAGTATTTGAATAGGGATTTCCACCCTTGTTCTTGATGTAATTCACGTTCTTGATTAGGTTCTCAAAATATTGATCGATAGGTCTATCTCCATCGAATATTAAAGATCCAATAGACGTACACTCTATCTGGTTAAGTCCATCCAAGATTTGTTGGTATTTATCTTCTTCTTGAATAGCTTTTCCTACGGATGGTCTCTAGCCATAAGTAAATCGTTCGTTTGGCCACTGGTAGGAATTCATCGCCATGTTTTCAATAAGATCATACACATCCTTGTATGTTCAATTCATCAGGGCTCCTCCTGTGGCTCTGTCTAATCCTGATCTTACATTTGCATCCAACCCGTTGTAGAACATCTAAAATCGTAACCAATCGAGAAGCCCATGATATGGGGCATTTCTGAACCAACATCTGTAACGCCCCAAATATTTGGGCCTAGTAGAATTGGGCCTATTGGGCCCTAGCTATGGGAGCGTTTAAAATTTTTGAGAACAAGAGAACGGCACTAATGCAAGTTGGACCTATTAGGTGAGTGATTTCGGAAGGTTAGAGGGCTTCCATGAAGTCCCGGGTTCAAACCTGGGCTTTAGGAAAAATTTTGGTTTTAGGTGAATAAAACCCTGGGAGTAACTAAGTAGGCTTTAAGAATAAAATGTGAAAAAAAAATGACACAAGGAAGTGAGTGGCCTAGTGGCAAGGCATCATTAAGGTTGCAAGGGAGCATAGGTTCTAGTTTTGGTGCTTGCAATTCATTTTGATTTCCTTTTAAATGAACTTAGACTTTGGCCCATAGACTTATATTTAGTTGCGCATGTTTTAAGTCACAAAAAGAGCTTGTGTTGTGGTGGCATGTAGCATCTGGAGCATAGGAGAGGGTAAGGGGTCAAATCCCATTTCAAGTAAAAAGAGATATTTATTTTGCTAAGTTGGGACAGCAGGTGGTTGTGATGGAATTAAACTCTGCTGAAGGTGAAATCCCACATCAGGAAGCTAGCGAGAGAGTAGGCGAGAAGCTGGCTTTAAATAGAGCGATCTATGAGGAAAGTAAGCATACCTTGGTTGGCATTTGGGCATAGGAGTGTTCGAAGCGCAGATTAACTCCAGATTCCTATCAGGTGTGTATTTTGCTATAGAGCGGCAAATGCTGAAATGTCGGTCACACGGTGATGGTAGCCACATAAGCGTGAGAGCGCACGTGTGGGATCTTCGACGCGATAGTTGAGGCCA
Source organism: Gossypium bickii (assembly GCA_025503065.1). NCBI lineage: Eukaryota > Viridiplantae > Streptophyta > Magnoliopsida > Malvales > Malvaceae > Gossypium > Gossypium bickii. The sequence continues at coordinate 25,109,137 of CP106712.1, forward strand.
TCATGAATGTTCTTGAGGGTTTAAGCTGTTTGGGCCACGATAGGCCGAACGGGGCCATGTGGGGCCTATGGGCTCATATGAATAAATTGTATGATTGTGTAGTAGATATTGGACTGGTCTATGTGAATCTCATATCTGTGGCTAGATTTGGGCTAAATGGGCCACACGAGCGTGTGGGCCCATTTGGGCCGAGAATGGGCCCTAGGCCCATTCGCATCGTTATCTTTATTTATAATGCTTTGGTTTGCAAAATTACCAAAATACCCTCAGTTTACGAAATTATCAAAACACCCCCGACTTGCAAAATTACCAAAATACCTCGGTTTGCAAAATTACCGAAATACCCCAGTTTGTGAAATTACTGAAATACTCCCGAATTGCAAAATTACTGAAATACCTTCGAATTACAAAATTACCAAAATACCCTCGGTTTGTAAAATTATCGAAATACCTCGATTCGTGAAATTACCAAAATACCCTTAATTTGTAAAATTACCAAAATACCCTCGATTTATGAAATTATCGAAATACCCCCGATTTGTAAATTTATCAAAATACCCATGTATGGTAGAATTACTGAAATACCCCTGATTTGTGAATTTATAAAATACCCCTGTAGGGTAGAATTACCGAAATACCCCTGAAGAGTAGGATTATTGAAATACCCTTATAGGGTAAAATGACTATTTTGCCCTTACGGGTAACTGACTGATTAGGACTATGACTGATCTAACTGTGAATGTATGACTGTGTTTAAACTGATTTGACTATGATCGTGTGACTGGTATGCTTTTAATACGTGTGTAAATGACTGTTACCGAGCATGGCCATTTTGCATACACGTGTAATGATTCAGCATGACATACACGACATATTGCATGGGCTTGGGGCATTGATACTGAGGAAGTTCTGATAGGGTAGCATGGGTCGCATGACGATTGTGGACTGACGAACGGTTTAAAGTCGCGTAATCTGATTATGGCTCTGTGCTAACCTAAATATGGCTCTGTGTCATCTTGAGTATGGCTTTGTGCCAATTGTATTTACCCGTGGCTATATGCCTAATATATATACCAATGACTCTGTGTTGATCATATTTACCCAAGGCTGTGTGCCGATTATATTACCGTCGCTGATGGCTATGTGCCAAACATAATACAGTTACTGATGGCTTGTGCCAATTATAATACCGCTACTGAAGGCTTAGAGCCGTATATATATACTAGCAGCTTTGCTGCGATTTTGGTTAGTGCCACAACTGGTGCTAACATTGGGAGTGTAGAGATGGCGTGGGTGATTTATTCCCCGCAGGTAGTGCAGGGTTAGACGGAGGCAAGTGCTGGGTTGGATGGGATGGGTTAGCATACATCACACATTATGCATATGAAATTGATTCTGAAATGGCTAGGCCCAATTGATTCTATTATGGGCTGTGACCCAAATGATATTGTAGTGGGCTTTGACTCACGTATGCTCTGATTTGTACTTTGTCTTTATTCTTTATCATAAAAGGGCTTTGCCCGCATCGCTTTTGGTTCTCTTTTTGTATTCATTCATTACTCTAGTAAGGGTATTACACACTGAGTTTTTGTAAACTCACCCCTTTTTTAACTGTGCAGGTAATCCCCAGCTTTAGGAGGATCACTGCTGCGAGGGACTCGGAGAAGGCCATGCACTGCTTATGTTTTCCGTTTTGATTGCTTACATTCAAGTAGTTCGATTTGGGTTGTAATAAGGCCTCTTTAAGTTTTTGGATTTTAACTTTGGGTTTTTATTTACTTTGAATTATATCCATTTAGAAGTAAATCACGTCTTTTCAAAATGTTAACTGCTTTTGAAACAACACTACGTTTTCGCAACATTTTCGAAATGGTTTCTCGACTTAATCTTTTTCGTAAATTAATTACTTTCAAAATTTGCTTCCGCAACTGGAAAGATGTTTTGAAAATAAAACTAATAATTTTTCAATGTACCACATTTTAAAAATAAACTAATGTAACTGGGATTTTACTCAAGTTTTAAACAAGAAGGGTTTTTCAATGAAAACATGGTTTTCGAAAAACACTTCAATGTGACACGCTAGATTCGGGCCTAACTTCTAGGTCGGGTTTGTGGTGTTACAACATCTTAAACCATTCCTAAGCTTCATGAAAAATTTCTCTTTCTAATTGCTTGAATGTGGTAATCTTTCTCTAAGTTGGATCGTCTTGCTAATAGGAAAGAACTTGTATAGAAACTTCTCTGCAAGTTCGTTCTATGTCGTGATAGATATTGGTGCTTGTGAATCTAACCAAAAAAAAAGTATTATATATTAAGGAGAAGGGGAATAACTGAAGACGAATAGCATCATTGGTGACCGCGCTAAATTTAAAAGTATTAGAAAGTTGGAGAAACCACTATAAATTTTGATTTGGGTCCTCCTTTGTTGCCCCTCTAAATTGCAAATTATTATGTATAATCTAGATAATGCTCAGTTTGATCTAAAAGTTATTTTTCATGACGACTAGCCTTGCGATGTTTCCTTGTACCATATCTAGATCTGGTAGCGCGGTCTCTTAAGGTTCTTTCTTCTCTTGCCATCGATGGGTTTAAGGGTAGTTGTGGTGGTGGATTGCCCGCAGGAAGTGGGTTATTTTTCATTTGTTATTGTTGTTGTTGATGATGATGATTTCTATGAATTATTCTTTCTGGATCAGTGGGTTGCTTTATAGGTGTGCCCCTACTTCAAGTCATACGCTGAAGCCACAAAGATAAATAAAAATGTTTGTAAAGAGAAATAAAATAAAAAGTGTATCTACAATTTAAAAATTTTCTAATTATTCTATCGTACGCAAAAATTAAAACTAATTCAGTAACGATTTCCTCAACAATGGCGCCAACAACTTGACCGCCTCCGTGTAACACCTTAAACACGGCCTAGTCGCCAAGCCCGAATACGGGATGCCACACCACCGTCGCATCTCACTCACAACAAGTGGAAAGCCTATTCTAAGCAAACGTCATTTATTATAATATGCTTGTAAGTTTTAGGTCACTTAATTGCTTTATTACATGCAAAGCATAGCATAAACAGTCCTAAAAATGAGTATTAACATGAACAAGTTCCAATTAACAAAATTCTTAAAACTGTCATGTAGGTATCGATACTAACACTAGGGTATCAATATTTTCACTAAGTTGTTGTAACGCCCCGAATTTGGGCCTAAAAGAATTGGGCCCAATGGGCCTTGGGAATGGGAGCGTTTAAAATTTTTGGGATATATGTAGCACTTAGAATATTAATTTTAAGGCATTATCGGGATTATTTGAGGCTTTAGAGATAGGGAAGACCATAGGAAAATTTTGGTTTTAGGTGGAAAAAACCCTAGGAGTTAGTAGGTAGGCTCTAAGAATAAAATGTGGAGAAAAATGACACAAGGAGTGCGTGGTGTAGTGGCAAAGTGACGCCACATAAGAGACAAGGGGGTGACACCACAAGGAAGGAAGGAGGTCCAAGGTTCAAGTCTTGGCACTTGTATTTCTTTTTGTTTTATTTTTCAGTGAATTTAGACTTTGGCCATAGGGTTATATTTAGTTGCACATGGTTTTAGTCACAAGAGGAGCTTGTGGCTTGGTGGCAAGTGGCGTGTTGAGCTATTGAAGGGAGCAAGGGTTTGAATCTCATGACAAGCAAAGGAGTATTTATTTTGCGGACTGGACGGGAAGAGTTTGAGTTGGATTTAAACTCTGCTAACGGAGGGATCCCACATCGGAAAGATACAAAGAGGAAAGGTGAGAAGCTGGCTATATATAGAGCTATCTATGATTGGAGAGAAAACATACCTTGGTGGGCGTTGGGCATAGGAGTGCTCAGAGCGTGGATTAGCAGCTTTCGATTCCTATCAGATCTAGAGGATAATCGCCAATAGTAGCAAAGGAAGGGCTACTAGAACATGAGGTACACGGTAAGGGTACGGTGAGGTTTCAGTTTTTGATAAGTATGTGTTAAATCTTGGTTAATCGCTAGTAATGCCGATTGTAGGATCATGACTAAGGGATTTGCAGCGCGCGAGGTTACTAGGTGTGTACAAACACTACACACACGATATCGACAATGCCAAAAAGCCGAAAAGCTGAAAGTGGCTAAATGGGCCCAGTGGGCCTGAGGCTTAATTTGATGAAATGGTTTGGTTTGTTAAACGTATTAAGTTAGTCATGCATGATACACGATTTGGATTTGTTTTGGGCCTAATGGGCCGTAAGGTTGTAATTTGGGTTTGATGGGCTTTATGGGGACGTAGAACAAATATGCTAGGGTTTTGGACTTAGGCCTAGTTGAACAACTCTTCAATTTCATAAGACTTAATCTAATTAAACATGTCTGTGAACAAGTCGCTGGGTTAGGGTGTGGCAACGGGCATACGCATGTCTAGGATTGGATCTAGGGAGAGCTTGGTACTTAAGTGGTCCGAGTGGCCCACCTCCTCTTTTCTGGAATCCTACCTGATGCGTAGTGTCTGTTCACTTTAGCCGTGAGGACTTGTTGATGGGCCAAAGTTCATAACTAAAACCTGAGAGGGACCAATTACCCTAATATTTGTAAAATTACTAAAATACCCTTATATTTGTAAATTTACTAAAATACCCCTGATTTGTAAAATTACTGAAATACCCTAATTTACAAAATTACTGAAATACCCCCGGTTTGTAAAATTATCGAAATACCCCTAGTTTGTGAAATTACCGAACTACCCCTAGTTTGTGAAATTACCGAAATACCCTCGATTTGTGAAATTACCGAAATACCCCCGATTAGCAAAATTATCGAAATACCCTCAAGTTGTGAAATTACCAAAATACCCTTGATTTACAAAATTACTAAAATACTCTGATTTGCAAAATTACCGAAATACCCCCGGTTAGCGAAATTATCGAAATACCCCCAGTTTACGAAAGTACCAAGATACCCCTATTTTGCAAAATTATCAAGATACCCCTATTTTGCCAAATTACCAAAATACCCCTGTAGGATAGAATTACGAAAATATCCCTGGGTAGTGAAATGGCGAAAATACCCCTATGTGACGAATATAAGTTTGTGGATGTTACTTTTATGGTTGATGCATTCATATGATATTCTGCTTAGGATGCATATGGGTGGGAATTATGGTACGGAGGAAGATTTGAGGATCGCACAGCTGTATTGTATGGACTTAGGATCGCATGGCCATATGGTATGGATCCACCGGAGGCTTTAAGCCCAATATGTGATTAGCAGCTTTGCTGCAACATTCGGTAGTACCGCAATCGGGCTACCCTTGGTGTGTAGCTGAGGGGTGGGTCGAGCTAGAATTCCTCACAGGAGTCATAAGGTTGGAAGGGAAATGGTGTGTGTAGCGGATGGATTTTTGGGGTGGGTTTTGCATTATTTGTTTATAAATGATATGATATGAGGTCATTGTGGGCTAAAACCCAAGACCACCGATTTTGATAGGGCTTAAGACCAATGTGAATATTTGTAAGTGATTTGATTGCCAAGGGTTGTGCACACTGAGTTTCGAAACTCACACCCCTTTAATTTAATGTTTCAGGTAATTTCGAATAGACGACTCGACGTGGGAAAGGACTCGGAGATGGCCACACTACAAAAGGCTTGAATTTTCATTTATTTGTTTCAAAATACATGTTTTTAGTTACTTAATTTTCGGTGGATGTAATAAGGCCTTGTACTCCGTTTTGACTTCAGATTTATTTTTGGTTTTGAAATTAATTGTTTATTTAATTATTAAACCTAAGTAAGCTCTTATGTTCAAACTTGGTTTCCGAAATACTTAAAATAATAAAATGGGGTTTTATCTTTAATTAATAAGACTAAAAGATTTTGTGCTTTTGGGCATTAAATTTTTTATTAACAAAACCGTTTTGAATTGTGCCTTTAATGTGACATTCTGGATTCAGGCCTAACTTTTAGGTCGGGTTTGGGGTGTTACAGTTGTATTGATGCCACTTGCAAAAGCGATACCAAACTTGCATTCTATTTCTCAATTAAAAACCAAAAGTCTCAAAAATTATCGGTACTTGTCATAAAATATCGATACTTTAAACATGAGTATCGATACTCGAGCAAAGGTATCGATACCAAATCTCTATTCTAACTTCCTGCACGTCTCAAAACATAGAGGTATCAATTTTAAAACCCAATTATCGATACCTCTGCTCCATACCTAAAAAATGTAGCATACATAAGTAATTGATCCATTCCAATTTAGTTCCTAAACATCATACATCAATTACTTCAATAATTAATCATTCAATGGCCTAATTAACAATTCAATATTGGAATAATGTGTTCGAGCGAGTAATGTCAATCCTTCATCATGTTCATGAACTCAAGTATAACAATAACATGTAATCCCTATAAACTGAACCAAAAACCAGCAAAATGTCTTGAAGTTACCATGGCTATATACAAGTCTACCACATTGCCTCATTCCTCAAAATGTAAATAAATGTAGAACACATACAAAATGACAAATAGGCTTACATGGATCACCCCTCAGAAAGCCACACCGCTCACACTGGCACACAACTATCTACAATAGTTTAAGAAGGGAGTGAGTGAGCTTAACAAGCTCAGTGAATGCTCAGAATAACCACAATGTAAACAATTCATCAAGCATCAACGAAACAACCATATAACTTAACCTCAACAGTACCAACTCTAGTGTCATATTATACTTACTTTTGCATTATTACTAGTTCTTTTACAAGGTAAACGTATTTACTTTTAAGCATATATCACATTACACATATGATTACATAATGTTCAAGCACATATCGCAATACTTATATAATCGCATAACGTTCAAGCATATATCGCAATACTCAAAAATAGGTTTATATATAAATTGCATATAGTCATATGCCACATATCATAATACACACATATTCATAGTTTAAGATAATTTTGGCACTTGAGCTATGAAACATAAAAGTGAGCTTTATCATCACTCGTTGGATACACAGATCTCCAACACACCATGCATAGACTCGTAAAGTCAAACATATCCCATAAGTGTAGCCTGTACCTAACACTCTCTAACGCACCAAACACACATATTCTGGTGAATGGACCTTAGCTCGTATTTCGTTATCTCTCTACAAACTGTCCCTGGGCTTCAACGCCCCAAATATCAAAACATGAATAAGTGAGTACTCACAATCCTATGGAATGAGAACTATATCCAACGGTCTCACTAAGTCACAAGGCTAAAGTATCCATACTTTCATCAAATATTGCTTTAGCAATTATGCATACATATTCTCTACATAACCATATCATTAGCACATTATACACACTATCACATGGCATGAATAACATACCCTCATATTTATCGTCATAATAGTCATCACAGCATGTTCATATCTTGTCGCATCGTAACTCTCTTTATCATAATTCACAAACATATTTATCACATATTTAGCATAGGTAAAAGAACACTTACACTCAGAATTTAGAGAAGTGGTTTAGGCAACCTCTAAATTCCCAAATACACAACGAATCACTTACGAGCAGCTATTCCAAAACACTCACCAAAATATATGCTTTTTTCGAAAACCGAAAACTTAGACAAGCTTTTATTTGCCTTTATCTTTACTCATTGAAGGTCCTATTGACTTCGACGCTTCAAAAAGACAAACCACACAAACACACATTCAACAATCAGTCATCAACTTTATTAAAATAGTCACAAACATAAGCCTAAGCTACCTTATCTTTTAACCGAAACTTTCAACATAAAAAACTTTAGATTAGAATATCTCGGTCTACACTTAATCGTTTCATGTGAAATGAACCCCGTTCATCTAAATATTCATCTACGGCTAATTATCAACTTTTAAGCTACATAAAACTACACTTTTTAAGGTATCAAAATTTTTCGACAAGTTTTGGCCATTACAATGAAAATTCATTAAAACTCAAGAATTTCTTAACGGAACTTCAAAGTAACTTTAGAAAGCTTCTAATCATGTTAAAACAAGTTGAAAAACACTTTAAAATATGTTTTTGTGTTTAATTTTTCTATGTAGGAACCCTATAATTTTTGAAGGCACTACAAGTACAAGCCAAAACCACAAGGAGTAATCCCACCATTTGTGTTGCACGTATCACACTAATCGAGTAACCTCTTTCCTTTATCTTTTATTGCACATTAGGGACAACGTGCTGAATAAAATGTGGGGTGGGCTTCAGAAAATTTTTGATTTTTTTGTTATTTTGTTTTATTTTTCTAGCTTTTAGTAGTTTTTAGGTTTTTATTATGTGTTTTCTATGTGCTTGAGCTTGTAGAAATACAAGTGGTTGGTTAGAGTATCTTAATAGGACTTTGTGAATAAACTGTCAGTTTAGTTTGATAATAACTGATTCTAAATTATCTAATTTTAAATTAATTAGTTCAATTTATTACATTGTGAATAGATTTAAGATGTTAAGTATATCACATGATAAATATATATAAATAGCATGCATGTTTGATTGAATTATAGGTTGTAGAAATTGATAGACTTGACTGGTTTACTCCATGTATGGAATTACCTAGGGACAACCTAAAGCACTGTTTAGTAGACAATTTTTTGAGCCAAAAAATTATCCTGTATATATTTCCCTAGTACCTATTTGGAATCCTTAATCCATTTTCCTGATGCACCATAAATAAAACCTTAAACCTAAAGAATAATTTATTTGATCCTTTATTTCTTGGTCTTTGCACGGATTTAGATCTTTGACCATTGATATTGAGGGATTAGATAGATACATCACAGTGGTTTCAAAAGAAAAAAAATTAGTGAACTAAGAAGTTGTTTGGTATAGTAAGTATTTTGGAACATTGATCTTTGTTCTGGTTACTATCAATTACGAGTGAAAGACTCGGATGTACCGAAGACAGCTTTCAGAACTAGGTACAGACATTACGAGTTCCTTGTGATGCCGTTCGATATGACAAATGTACCTACGATATTCATGGATTTAATTAACAGAATTTTTAGACCGTATTTGGATAGATTTGTGGTGTTATTTATTGATGATATCCTGGTATACTCCCGAGATGAAAATGAACATGTAGACCATCTGAGAATTGTGCTACAAACTCTACGTGAGAGACAGTTGTATGCCAAATTTAGTAAACTTGAATTTTGGCTTCGAGAAGTTGGTTTTCTTAGACATATAGTATCTGCTGAAGGCATCAGAGTGGACTAGAATAAAATTTTAGCAATTGTTAATTGGAAAGCTCCAAAAAATGTGTTTGAAGTTAGAAATTTTCTGGGATTAGTTGGATATTATTAGAGGTTTGTAAAAGGGTTTTCGATGATAGCTTCTCCTATGACATGTTTCTTGTAGAAAGATGTGAAATATGAGTGGTCTGATAAGTTTCAACAGAGTTTTGACAAACTGAAAGCTTTATTGATTAAAGCACCCGTATTAGTTCAACCTGAATTGGGTAAGGAATTTGTAATTTACAGCGATGCGTCATTAAATGGTTTAGGTTGTGTCTTGATCCAAGAAGGTAAAGTAATCGCCTATGCGTCTAGATAGCTAAAACCACATGGAAAGAACTACTCGATACATGATCTAGAATTGGCAGCCATTGTTTTTGCATTGAAAATTTGGGAACACTATCTGTTTGGTGAAAAATGCCATATATTCACCAATCACAAAAGTTTAGAGTATTTGATGTCAACGAAAGACTTAAACTTGAATCAACGCAGGTGGCTTCAATTATTAAAAGATTATAATCTGGTTATTGATTACCATTCGGGAAAAGCCAATGTGGTTGCAAATGCTTTGAGTAGAAAATCTCTGTTTGCTTTACGAGCAATGAATACCCGATTGTTATTGTCATATGATGGTTCAATCCTAGCTGAGTTAAAAGTCAGACCAATGTTTTTGTAGCAGATTTGCGAAGCTTAGAAAAATGATGATGAATTACGAGCTAAACGGGTACAATGTAAGACAAATTCTGATTCAAAGTTCCAGATTGGGTCTGATGATTGTCTGTTATTCAGAGATAGAATATGTGTACAAAATAATTCAGAACTTATACAAAATATTTTACACAAATCCCATAATGGTACTATGCATGTTCATCTGGGGAGTAATAAGATATATAATGATTTGAAAATGATGTACTGGTGGCCGGGAATGAAACATGACATTTTTAAATCTGTGTCAAAGTATTTGGTATGTCAGCAAGTTAAAGCTAAACACCAGGTGCCTTCAGGATTATTACAGCCAGTTACAATACCGGAATGAAAATAGGAAATAATTACCATAGATTTTGTATCGGGATTACCCCTATCTCCAAAAAAGAAAGATGTCATTTGGGTAATTGTTGATCGTCTAACAAAGTCTACACACTTTGTTCCAGTACGTATGGGTTTCTCTCTAAATAGATTGGTTGAGTTATATGTTTCTGAGATTGTCCGATTACATGTAGTGTCGATCTCCATTATTTTCTATAGAGATCCCTAGTTTACATCCCGATTTTGGAGCAAATTGCAAGAAGCTTTGGGTACACAGTTACATTTCAGTACTGCATTTCATACACAAACTGATGGCCAATCCAAACATGTAATACAAGTTCTAGAAGATATGCTTTGATGTTGTATTTTAGAATTCGAAGGCAGTTGGGAGAAATATTTGCCGCTAGTCAAATTCGCATATAATAATAGTTATCAGTCAGCATTAAAATGGCACCGTACGAGGCTCTCTATGGTCGTAAATGTAGAACTCCATTATATTGGACTGAGCTCAGTGACAAAAAGATACACAGAGTTGACTTAGTTCATGAAACTGAAGAAAAGATAAAGGTGATTCAGGATAGTTTGAAAGCAGCTTCTGATCATCAAAAGTCTTATGCCGATCTTAAATGGAAAAAAATAGAATTTCAAGTTAGAGACAAGGTATTCTTGAAAGTATCACCTTGGAAGAAAGTTCTTCTGTTTGGTCGTACAGGAAAATTGAGCCTACGATTTAGCGGACCATACCAAATCATTGAAAGCATCAGACCTGTTGCATACAGATTGGCATTACCGTCGAAGCTTGATAAAATTCACAATGTTTTTCACGTGTCTATGCTGCGACGATATCGGTTAGATCCTTCACATGTTATTTCTCTGACAAAAGTTGAGATTTAGCCTGACATGACTTACAGTGAGGAACCAATCAGAATTTTGGCACGTGAGACGAAAGAGTTAAGAAATAAAAAGGTAGCTTTAGTGAAAGTTCTTTGGCAATGACATGGAATAGAAGAAGCTATCTGGGAACCGGAGGAAATAATGAGAAAGCAATATCCAAACCTCTTTACTGGTAAGATTTTTTAGGATGAAAATTATTTAAGGGGGGAGAGTTGTAACAACCCATTTTTAGTGAAATCGAAACAGTGGTTTTGGGACCACAAATCTGAGTCAGAAAGAAAATTTATTTTAATATTATTGCATGGTCAGCATTATGATAGGAATGTTTTATGAATATTTTGATAAGAAAATTTTTACTGATTACATGTTTAATTATGGAAAGGACCAAATTGTATCAATTGCAAAAGTTGAGTTCTAGTAGCTATAAGAATCAAATAGCTATGGAATTCAAAATTTGAGGTCCTTATATGGTAATTAGACCATTAAATGGAGTTAGTAGATATTTATGATGATTCATCCATGGAAAATTAGAAAAAGAAAAGGACTAAATTGGAATTTGAAATAAATAAAGATGATAATAGCTGAATATCATCTTATTTTCATCATGTTCCCCAAATCACTTTTATGGAAACCCTATCTAAGAGAGAGAATGTAACACCCCTTTCCCGTGTTCGACGCTAGAATAGAATACGAGGCATTACTGAACTTAACTTGCTTAAACATACAACATTGGGCTATAAAATTTCATTTCAACTTAAAACTTTTTCATTCATATACATAACATCCTTATAATGAGCCTACGAAGCCCTAAACATACTTACGGAAGGTTTCAAAATTAAACTAGAAACTCTTGCGTACTTAGAAAATTTTTGCCTAAACAGGGCCACACGCCCATGTGGGCAGGCAGTGTGGTCACACACGCTCGTGTTCCTTGCCCATGTAGAATTTATTTTACATTTCAAACCTACAGGGGTTTTGACACGGCCGGACACTCACCCGTGTCTATAGCCCGTGTCCCTCACACGACCTAGACACGCCCGTGTTCTCACCCGCATGTGAAAACCTTAGCATTCTATTTATGACGCCAACAAACTCTTAAGGGGCGCATGGCCTAGGCACACACCCGTGTGCTGGCCTGTGTGACGAATTGAATTTTTGCAAATTTGATGCAGAGGGACACATGGCCTATCAACACACCCATAGGGGTTGACCGTGTGTCACACACGGCCTAGACACGCACTCGTGTGTCTACATGTGTGGACAATTAGAATGCTATTTTTCAAGCCAATTGCCACCCTGAAACATAAACACACATAACATGGAAATAATACACAATGAAGAATCACTAAATCATCATTCATACACTTCACATTTTACTCCTTCAATTGCATGAATTTTCACCTCATAAAACTCATCATCATTTAAAATATGCAACTTGACAAATATTAGCCAATTTCTAATGGTCATTTACAAAATGAATGAGTAACCTTACTAGCCAACACTTTGGCTTCCAAATATGACATAACACAAAATGACCAAGTTCCTATACATGCCATACCCAAAATAAAACAACTTTACTATACCAAAAGGATGATTGATAGTGTGATCCGAACTCTGGCGTTCTACGATTCCCGAACTAGCTTGGCGATACTACAAGGAAAATGGAAAAGAGAGGGGTAAGTATATAGCTTAGTAAGTTTGCATGAATTAAAATAGCAACATAAGTACTCATAATAAAATCCATTCATCTCATAGGACAATAACAACACAAGTTCTCAAGTACTTTGACATACTTACTCATACTTATTCTTACCCATCACATATCACATTACGGTTTTCATAACTCGTAATTTACTCATGGTACCTGTATCACTTCAGCACATAATTTAGCACTTATGCTATCTTAACATAAACTTAAATCATTATCATCATTAGCTTAAATGGAACTCTTTGTCATCCTTGTATAACTTAGCTTATTGTCATTTTTACATACTTAACTCTTTTGCCCATTGAATTACTCGGAATATTGGAAGATACTCAATCTCATCATACATGTATCACGATACCAATTTCATATCCCAGATAAGGTCTTACATGGGATCACCTCTTGATGTCGAGGCCATATCCCAGATACGGTCTTACAAGGGACCTCTTAACTCAATGTTGATGCCATGTCCCAGACATGGTCTTATACGAGATTGTACACAAATGTCGATGCCATGTCCCAAACATGGTCTTACACGAGATCTTCCTTTCGTGCCGAGGCCATGTCCCAGACATGGTCTTACACGGTACCTTCCTTATTCGATGCTGATGTCATGTCCTAGACATATTCTTATACGGGTCTACGTTTAGTGCCAATGCCATGTCCCACACATGGTTTTATACGAGACCTACATTCGGTGCTGATGCCATGTCCCAGACATGGTCTTATACGAGACCTACGTTTGGTGCCGATGCCATGTCCCAAACATGGTCTTATACGGGACCTACAATCGGTGCCAATGCCATGTTCCAGACAGAGTCTTACACGAGACCTTTATTATCTTATGTGGTGACATAGGTATCCTCGTTATTTCGAATCTTCAACCGGGACTTTAACTTAATATATTCTCATTATTTTCTCATCGAGGCTTCATTATTAAATTTTGATGGATATGATATTCTTGGTCATAATATCAAGTAATCTAAAATATAAAAACTGTAACACCCTGGTTTAGGGGTTATGCGTTTGGAGCATAACTCGAGTGTTTAGCATGCTTCAGGGTGTGGTTGGATGAGTTTAAGGGGTTTGGAGAACCCTAGAAGGTAAGGGATGACTTAGGAAAATTTTTGGTTTTTAGGTGCAAAAGGGAAGTTTGGCTAGGGAGGCCTTAAGAATAATTTTCGGCATTTTTGGACACAAGAAAAGGCTTGGCAAAGTGGCTTCCATGCGCCACTTAGGGGGCTGATTATAACGCTAGTAGGGGCCTGGGTTCGAATCAAGGTGGCAGCAAGGCATTTTTATTTTTGGGTGTTGGCGTTAAAAGTAAAGGAACTAGGGAAGGAGGCTTTAAGAGATTATGGAAGGAATTTCTGACACAAAGAAAACAATGAGAGAATGGCGTGGGGGAACGATCTCATGCAAGGGACTAGCTGGTCCTAGTTTCGAGTAGCCGAGCAGAGTTTTGCGCTTTTAATTTTTATATGCGGTCTTTGGGCTTGAGTTGGAAGGCCTTAAAGATTAAATGGTGGGGTTATTTGACATGAAAGTCAATTGGGAAGAGTGGCCTGGGGCGTTCAAGAGGGCTGCGGCAGTTTGCTTCCACCAGGTCCTGTGTTTGAACCAAGTATACAGCAGCAGGTTGTTTTATTTTTTTATGCAAGCTGGCGTGAATTGGCCTGCACATGGGCATTTGGATGGGATAAGGATAAGCTTAGTTTTATTTGATTTAGAATTCGGCTGGATAAATGTCTCTTTTTTTTTTAAATTATTTAATTAAGATAGATGATAAGGGTGGTTTTTTTAATTGTTTTTGAATGGGTGATAAAGATATAAAATAGGAGGAAATTTTGGGATTTGATAAAGTGCATGGAAGTGGCTGGCCAAGGGACTCTCTTGGTGTTAGTTTCAATTTTGAAGTGTGCTTAGGGAAGGGGGTGCCGAATTGAGTAGTATTTATAGGGGGTGCTCATCTCTTGGCCATCCTTTTTCTTATTTATTTTTTTCTCTCCTTACCGAAAATTGTTTCACCCATTTCTTTTTATGCCGAATTATTTGTTCCCTCCCTTAATCTCTTGCCGAATGTGAGTCAAAAGAAACACTCTCTTCTCCTTGTATTTCTTTGAAGCTAAAACCGAAAGTGGGCATAACCTTTTTGTGTATCTATTTTCCCTTTTCTTTCACACCTTTCTCTTTTACTTTACTTAAGCCGAAATCATCCCTAAAGCTTGCCATTGCCGAATACTCCAACTCCATCTAGGAGTCATAGCCGAACCTCCCCTCTCTTAGTAGTTTTCTTCTTGGCCGAATATTAAGTGTGGTGTGGATCACTTTGGGTTTCTTTTTCAATTGTTGGAGAAGAGCCTTCGGGATTTAGAAGCAAGCAAGTGAGCCCATCATCTTGGAGCAATCAGTTTTGGAGTAAGGTGAAGTACTGTGAGGGTGGTGGCTAGTATTCAAAGACATTTGGGGTCAGCACCTAACACTAAAGATTGGAAACTTCGGGATCTAGGAATTTCGATAGAAGTAGGTGTGTAAACTCTTTACACACTTTATTAATAAATTTGCTATATTATTGCCTTGTGTATAAATTTTGGTAGTGATCTATGATATGCTTGTGGGCTTAAACATGGATTCCGGGTAAGTCCCCTGTACGTGATCTATTGATATATGTTTTGCATGCCATCATATGCTGTTAAATGCATATCAACATGATATGTGATATTGATATGTAAGCATGTGATGGGGGATTGATGAGAGGAGGGGGATGAATTATGGACTGTCGTCAGTGGTTTTGACCACAAGATGGGTTGGCCCCATCAGATTATTGTGACCTATGGTCATCAGTGGTTTTGACCACAACAATTGATTATTGCGACTAAGTCCCAGTGGTTTGGTACCACCAGTGATTTTGACCACATTTGATATATAGTGACCTATGGTCATCAGTGGTTTTGACCACACGATGGGTTGGCCCCATCATCTGATTTGTGACTCTAAGTCATCAGTGGTTTTGACCACCAGTGGTTTTGACCACACGGGGTAGAAAAGGAGTATGGATGGTTAGGTTGGGTTGCATGTGCATGTTTATTAATGACTTGTGTATGAGTTACCTTATCGGGTGGGGGATTACACACTGAGTCTTGGTGACTCACCCCCTTCCTTTACCATTTTGCAGGTGAGTAGAACGCGGAGATGGAGCTGGATGGACTCGAGGTGGCCATGCAGGGGAAATTTTAATTAGATGAACTTGGATTTTGTTTTATTTTACTTTAATGTTGGTTTTATTTTAATTAAGTTGTAATAAGGCCTCCTAGATATATTTTTATTATTCTATGTTTTGGATTAATTTTGTTTATACTATTTCTTAACATTAAATTAAGTACACGTGGTTTCTAAAATTTAATCGTAAAATGTTTTATCGTACCATCGGGCACATCTGAATCGGTAACAATCTGGCTTAATAAATATTTTTAAAATAAACCTAAGTATGGATTTTATACACCTCAAATGTTTTAAACAAAATAACTATCTTTTACCAAAAGGATAATTCGACTTAAAAGGATTTCCAAAGATGTTTTCTCTGTAGCACACCAAATTCGGTCGTAATGTTTGGGCCGGGTTTGGGATGTTACAAAAACACTATGAAACTTTAATTTCACACAAACTTACCTCGGTACTCAAAATGTGTGTGGATGTTTGATTTAGTCCAACACTTTGTCCTTACCTCGATTTCGGTTCGGGCTTCGTGTTTCTTGATCTATAATAACAATTTCACTTGTTTAATACTCACATTGACTAAATTGACACATGAATCACACTTTGGCAATATTATGAATTTGCCCCTAAACTTTCTCATAATTACACTTTCACCCCTAACTCGTAAAATGATTTTCATTCAACTTTCTTTATTTCAAGCCTAGTCGAATCATTTTATTAAATAAAACAGCTCCTAATTTCCTCTATTTCACTCACATATGACCATTTTCATAACTTTTGCAATTTCGTCCTTTTATGCATTTTTCATGAAAATCACTTAGAAAAAGATGTTTAGCATACATCAAACTTTCATATTCTTTCATAAATCATCAAAATACATGCATGTCATACATGGGTAAATTTTTGAACATGAACCCTAGCTCAAAATATATAGAAATAGCTAAATCGAGCTACGAGGTTTTCAAAAATACAAAGAACATTAAAAACGGGGCTAAGAGGTACTTACAATCAAGCTTGAAAGTTGAAGAAAACCTAGCTATGGAGGGCTTGTAAAATTTGGCTATGGTGAAGAAGATGGACACTTATTTTTGACTTCTTTTTCCCTTTTTATTCATTAATTAAACAAATGACTAAAATGCCCTTAAGGCCCATTCCTTAAGATTTTTCCTTCCTATGTCCATTTTTGTCCATCTTGACATTTAATGGTCTAATTGCTAAATAACGACCTCTATTAACTTTTATAATTCTATTTCATCCTTAAATCTTCTAGAATCTTATATTTTCTAATCTTTGCAATTTAGTCCTAATGGACAACTTGATCGCTAATGAATAAAATTTCTTTATGAAATTTTCACACAATCATGTAAGTGCATCATAAGCCTCATAAAATTTATAAAACACATATTTCTACTTCGGATTTGTGATCTCGCAACCACTATTCCAACAAGGCCCTAAATCGGGCTATTACAGAGAACTTCAAGCAAGCTTAATTGGGTAAGTAATCATGTCTCGTTTTTAGTAATTTTTATATTTTTGAGATCGTAACAAACTAATTTATCTATTTTGTGGATTAATTTGTAAAGTTATCAAAGTATCAAAACTTTGCCATGGATGATTATGCTGAAATTTTAAAATTTGTGGTAGAAATTGAAAGGTTGTTGATAGATAAACAACTTTTGTAAAGTGAATTTTCATGAAATTGTGTTTAGGTACTAAATTGTAAATATGTAAAATTCATGGAAAATTTTTGACTTTTATGAAATATATGGACTGTAAATGTTATATGTAAAAATCGGTTAGGCTTGGAATATGGATAAAATTGCATGCATTTCATTTTCTGAGCCTAGAGACGAAATTGGAATTTATTAAAATTATAAGGGCAAAATGGTACTTTTGGCTAAAATGTAAGTTGGGTTGGATTGAATATGAAATGTGTTAAATTGATGTTAAATTCATTTATATAGATCCGAAAAGATCAAATAAGGAGTTAGATCTAGGAAAAGAAAAAGTATCGGTTTAGTAGATTCTTGAATATGAACAAGTGTCGAGGTAAGTTCGTGTAACTAAATTGTATAATTATATGCTTTAATTGAATGAATAGTATGTATGTGATTATATTATTTCCATGTATATGAAATTAATCACATATCCGACTGTGCCCGACAAATATATATTCATGTTTGTATAAATGAAATTCTATTGGATACAGGTTTCCCAAATTGGTTGTGGTTATGGACACACCATAGCTATTACGATCATCCTGTTATAAGCCCACTCGATCTTCCTGTTACATGGTTCCTACGAGCATCCTGATTGATAGTGATCCTGCATGTGTTGCGGACTACCGTAGCTCTTTGTGAGCATCATGTTATATGATTGGTTATGATCCTACATATATTGCGGACACAAATGCAGATCTTTATGAGTGTCCTGATATGGCTCGTTTGAACTTCCTGTTATATGGCTATCTGGAGCTTCTTGATAATAACTCTTCGACATTACCTGTTAAGCTCAATGAGCTTCCTGTTTTAAACTCTTATGAATTTTTTGTTATAGCCCGGATAAGCTTCATGTTACATGACTCACATGAGCATCCTGTTATATGGCTCGAGAGAGTGCTTTCTGATTATGTGCCCTAATGGGTACCCCTAGATATGAATTAACGAATTTTTAGTTTTGTACATTTTAAGTGTACTGCATGAGCATATCCATCGATATTTCAAATAAATTCAATAGATAAATTTCTAACATAGTTAAACTAAACTTGAAATGATCTGTCATGGAAATGTACATGTAATATGGAAGTATGATATGGAAAGCATATGTATATGTAACTTATTATATGATGAGCTCATCCATATTCTTGATATGTATGTGAATTACTTAACTAACATAATTGGTGAGGTTGTGTGTTTTAGGCTTTAAGCCAAAAAAATTTTGGATGTTATTTGTATGTTTATTTAATAAAAATGAATGGTAAGTTAAATTTCCAGTTATGCGAACTTACTAAGCATTATATGCTTACTCTATTTATTTTCCTTTATTTTATAGTGCTCGGAAGCTTGTAAAGGTTGGAAATCGGACGGAGCATCAACACACTATCCTCCAGCTCGTTTTGGTATAAATAGCAAACTTATTTTGGTATAATGGCATATATAGGCTAACTTGACTAATTTTGGCATGTAAGTTGTAACAGCCCGATTTTGGGCCTAATCGGAACAGTGGTTTTGGGACCACGAATCCAACATAGAAAATTTCATATTTATTATATTTTTATGGTCTATAATTTCACGGGATGATTTTGTGAAAATTTCGTTCGAAAATTTTGACGTTTGGGCACTCAATTTACAAAAAGACTAAATTCTAAAAAGTGCGAAAGTTGAGTTCTACATGTTAGAGGTGCCTAATTGCTATGGGCTTTAAAATTAGATGTCCTTATATGATAATTAGACCATTTCTTAAGATAGTGGATAAAAATGGACATGGTGAGATAAAATTTTAAAGTTTGGCAAAAAGGGCATTTTGGTCATTTGGCTAATAAAAGAATGAAAAGGGAAAATAAAGCCAAAATTTGCTCATCTTTCTTATACCTTGGCTGCATTTCATAAGGGCTCCATAGCTAGGGTTTTTCCACTTTTCAAGCATGATAGTAAATGCATTCTAGCCCCCTTTTTAATGCTCTTTACATTTTTTAAGTCCTCGTAACCCGGTTTACCTATTTCTACCATTATTTTGAAGTAGGGTTCATGTTTAAAAATTTACCCATGTTTGACATGCATGTATTTTGATGTTTGATGGAAGATATTGATTGTTTAAGGTGTGATAAACAACTTTTACTAAGTGATTTTAGTGAAAATGTATAAAAAGGACTTATTTGTAAAAAGTTGTAAATTGGGTAGTAAAAATATGATTTGATGACAAATGTGGGCGTTTAAGAGCATGGTTTAGGTTCAACTAGGATTGGAATTCAAGGAAAATGGATACATTTCATTTTACGAGCTCAGGGACAAAAATATAAATATGTTAAAGTTTAGGCGCAAAAGTGTAATTTTTCCATAATAGTATTTTGGACTAAATTGAGTAATGTGGATAATAAATAAGTTAAATTTGCTATTATAGATCAAGAAAGACGAGGTTCGGACCTTGATCGGGGGGAAAATAAGGTTATTAACGATTAGGTTCATTTCTGCTATTTTTGTACCGAGGTAAGTTCGTATGTAAATAATGCATTATTATCTATGCTTTAATTGTGTTATTATTGTATGAATTGTGATTTACTCTTTGAATAAATTCAACAAGCGAGAAAAAAATCCCGATTGAACCTTAGGAATTGTTAGGAGACAAATGTCATGACATTAGGGTTAGTTGAGATTACGTATAAGACCATATCTGGGATATGGCATCGATATGGGATTTCGTGTAAGACCATAGCTGGGCTATTGGCATCGATATGAGACCCTATGTAAGACCATATCTAGAATATGGCATTGGTATGGTACTATGTGTGTGAGATTTCCTGAGTATCCTTTAGTATTCCGAGTGATTCAACAGGAAACTTAACGACAAAGTTTAAGTTTTGAAAGACTATGGTATGATGTGAAAGATTATGGTAAGTTGCAAGTTGGTACAGGTATGTACATAAAACTCATGCTTAATGAGCTCAATATATGATGAAACCTCGGATTGGTTCGATTGAGTAAGTAATAATGTTAAGATTTTAATAACATCTATGTTAAGCTTGATTATGAAATCACAATGACATTTATGTTAATTTACTTTATGTTAAATATATGTTAAAGTGTGTATGATGCTTATTATTTGCATAGGAACTTACTAAGCTTTAAAGCTTACTCCCTTTCTCTTTCTCTTGTCTTATAGTGTTTCCAAGCCAACTCGGGGATCGAAGACGATCGGAGATTCATTCACACTATCAAATTATCATTTTGGGTACTTATGATTTTAATATTTTGATTTATGGCATGTATAGGGACTTGGCCTTTTTGTAATGTGTCATAATTGATTTGGCCATAAGTGATGGCTTCAATAGCTGATAATTCATTTTGTAAATGGCCATTTGATATTGGCTAATATTGGTTAAGTATATATACATATGATAATGTTTTCATGAATGTGGGAAATTGAATGGTTTGAGATGCTAAGTATGTGATGTTTGTATGTGATAAATGATAGCATGTAAATGTAAGTGGATGCCTTGTGTATGGTTGATTGGGTTGATAGTATATGCTTGGATTGGTGCTATGTTTTGTTTTGTAGGTTGGTGCATGGAAGGATGGCAAAAAGGCTTAGTAAATAGCATTATATTTGTCCACACGGGCATGTGTCTAGGTTGTGTGCGACACACGGTCTACCCCACGGGCATGTGTTTTGGTCGTGTGTCCCTTGCACCTTAATTGTTACAAAACATAATGCTCAGTAATGAGCACACGGGCAGAGACACGGGCATGTGTCTCAGCTATGTGGATGGCACAGCCTCGAACACAGGCGTGTGCCCTGGCCGTGTGAAGTCTGCACCTATTTTATAAAAAATTATTTAAATTTAATCGATCACACGGCCTAAGCATACGGACGTGTGACTTGACCGTGTGACCTCAATTTGATGATGAAGTCATAAACAGAATGCTCTCTAATTTGAACACAGCCTGAAGCACGGGCGTGTCTTAGGGTCACACGGGAGTGTCCCGAACCCACACAGGCGTGTGACCCCTTTTCATAAAAATTTTTTTAAGTTTTCCAAAAGTTTCCAAAGTTTTCAATTTAGTCCCGAACCACTTTCGATGCATGTTTTGGGCCTCGTAGGCTCGTATTAGTGATGATATGAATGTTTTTGAAAAGTTTTAAATTTGAATGGAAATTCTTGTCTCGATTTTGAATGTTGTTTATGAATAAGTCTGGTTATGCCTCGTACTCTATCCCGGTGTCAGATACGGGTAAGGGGTGTTACATTTAGTTGTATTAGAGCTATGGTTTAGTCGATTCTCGAACTAACGTAGCATGTGTAAGAGTCTAGTTATACATACCATAAATGAACTGTGATAGTGTAATGACTCTTGACAACTTTAAATTGTGTTTTCATATAGTAATGGATCCCAATCGAGTTGATGCTGATGAAATCGAAAGTAATATGTCGGCTCCCGCTCAATGGGCAGCGCCGGCTGATAGTAGACCTCTTACGGTTAGTCAAGGAGAAGGATACAGGGAAGCCTTTCTCCAGATGATGAATGAGTAGTATTCAAAATTTGTTAGACAAATCCTAATGCCCAACCTCCTCCACCCCCACCTATTCCTCGATCGGTTCCCGTAGCCTCACAGGGTATGGACTTTGTAAGAATGAATAAGCCCCTGGTTGATAAGATCCAAAAGCATAGGGCTGAAGATTTTAGAGCTAATGTAGATGATAAACCCGATAGAGTCGAGTTTTGGCTCGAAAACTCCATCAGGGGATTTGATGAGTTTCCTGCACACCAGATGAGTGTTTAAAGCGTGTTATCTCGCTTCTTAGAGATTCTGCATACCATTAGTGGAATACACTTGTATCTGTAGTTTTGAGAGAAAGGGTCACCTAGGACTTCTTTCAAGAGGAGTTCCGAAAGAAGTATATTAGCCAACAGTTCATCGACCAGAAACGTAAAGAATTTCTTGAGCTGAAATAAGGTCGTATGAAAGTGACCGAATATGAGCGAGAATTTGTCAGACTGAGCAAATACGCTTAAGAGTGTGTTTCTACGAAGGCTATTATATGCAAAAGATTTGAGAATGGATTGAATGAAGATATTCGTGTATTAGTTGGGATTTTAGAGCTGAAAGAGTTTGTGGTATTGGTTGAACAGGCTGAAGAATTGAACAAAGAGAAGAGGAAAGCTGATTTTGGAGCTAGAGACTTGAAGAAAAGACCGATGAGTAAGTCCTTTCCATCTCAGTCTAAGAAATCGAAAGAGATTTATTCCCATCTGAATGTTTCAGCGGGGTATTCACGCAGAGATCGTGAGAAACAACATTCGAGTTTTAAATCTCAAGCTACTTCGATGGCAAGTGTGGGTAATGTAAAGTCTAACAGACCCAAATGTCAACAATGTGGAAAAAGACATCCCGTTGAGTGTAGGATGAATGACCGAGCTTGTTTCAAGTGTGGCTCTCAAGAGCACTTTATCCAAGATTGTCCTGAAATGGCTGAGAAGGAAAAATTTCTGAGTGTGAGGCCGAGTAATACTGCTAATAGAGGTACGCCATCGAGAAATACCAAAAATGGAGCCAGTAGTAAAGGTGTGACGAAGGATACAGCTATGAGATCAGAAGCTCAAGCACCTGTTAGAGCTTATGCCATCCGTGCTTGTGAAAAAGCGACATCTCCCGATGTTATCACTAGTACTTTTTCTCTCTACAATACTAATGTAGTTGCATTGATCGATCCTGGATCAACGCATTCTTATGTATGTATGAAATTGGTAGCTAATAAGAGCTTGCCTGTTGAGTTTATTGAGTTTGTGATTATAGTGTCAAACCCCTTGGGAAACATGTTTTAGTTGATAGAGTTTGCAAGAATTGTCCCTTGATGATTCGAGGTCACTATTTTCCGGCTGATTTAATGTTGTTGCCATTTGATGAATTCGATGTTATTTTGGGTATGGATTGGTTAACATTGCATGATGTCGTAGCGAACTGTAAAAAAAATATTATTGAACTGAAATGTGAAAATGGTGAAATTCTTCGAATTGATTCAGATGAGACGGGTGACTTACCTATTATGATTTCTTCGATGACTGCCTAAAGATATGTAAGAAAAGGCTGTGAAGCTTACCTTGCTTATTTGTTGAATACAAAAGAATCTGGATTGAAAGTTGAATCGGTGTCGATAGTTTGTGAATATCCAGATGTGTTCCTGGAAGAGTTACCTGGGTTACCTTCAGTTGGAGAAATTGAGTTTAGTATTGACTTAGTACCAGGAACCTCGTCAATATATATTACTCTGTATAGAATGGCTCTGACCGAATTGAAAGAGTTAAAGACTCAATTGCAAGAGTTGACAGATAAGGATTTTGTGAGACCAAGTTATTCTCCATAGGGTGCTCCAATGTTGTTCGTAAAGAAGAAAGACGGGACTATGAGACTTTGTATAGATTACCGACAGCTCAATAATGTAACCATTAAGAACAAGTATCCTTTATCGAGGATTGATGATTTATTTGACCAACTGAAAGGAGCGACAGTGTTCTCGAAAATAGATTTGAGATCTGGTTACTATCAGTTGAGAGTAAAAGAGTCGAATGTGCCGAAAATCGCTTTCAGAACAAGGTACGGACACTATGAATTTCTTGTCATGCCTCTTGGCCTAATGAATGCTCCTGCAGTTTTTATGGACCTAATGAATCGAATCTTGAGACCGTATTTGGACAAGTTTGTATTTGTTTTTATTGATGACATACTGATTTATTCTCGTAATGAGTTCGAGCATGCCGAACACTTGAGAACTGTTTTGCAGACTTTGAGAGATAAGAAGTTGTATGCTAAGTTCAATAAAAGTAGTTTTGGCTCCGAGAAGTTAGATTTTTAGGACATATTGTCTCAGGAAATGGTATTCGGGTTGATCCAAGTAAGATTTCAGTAATTGTTGATTGAAAACCACCAAGGAATGTATCTGAAGTTAGAAGCTTTTTGGGTTTAGCCGATTACTACCATCGTTTTGTCAAAGGGTTTTCGATGATTGATACCCCTATAACCAAGCTTTTGCAAAAATATGTCAAATTTGTATGGTCCGAAAAATGTCAACAAAGTTTTGAGAAGTTGAAAGCTTTATTGATTGAGGCACCAATTTTAGTGCAACCTGAACCGAGAAAGGAGTTTGTGATTTATAGCGACATGTTACTGAATGGATTGGGATGTGTATTGATGCAATAGGGAAAAGTGATAGCCTATGCCTCGAGACAATTTAAGCCACATGGGAAGAATTACCCAACACATGATTGGGAATTAGCCGCTATTGCGTTTGCTCTAAAAATTAAGAGACATCATTTGTACGGTGAGAAATGTCATATTTTTACTGATCACAAGAGTTTGAAGTATTTGATGACTCAGAAAGATTTAAATTTGCGGCAATGAAGATGGCTTGAGTTACTGAAAGACTATGAGTTGGTGATTGATTATCACCCAGGTAAGGCGAATGTAGTTGCAGATGCCCTAAATAGGAAATCTTTGTTTACCTTGAGAGCAATGAACACAAGGTTAACATTGTCCGATAATAATTCAATTATAGTTGAGTTGAGAGTTAGACCGTTATTTCTTCAGCAAATTTGTGAAGCTCAGAAATATGACTGTGATTTGCAAGCCAAGAGAGCTCATTGTGAATCGATTAGTGATTTAGATTTTCATGCCGAATCTGATGATTGTTTGACGTTCCAAGGTAGAGTTTGTGTACCGAAAAATGATGAACTTATTCAGAAAATTCTTCATGAGGCTCATAATGTTTGTTTATCTGTGTATCCGGGTAGTATGAAAATGTATAATGATTTGAAGAAATTTTATTGGTGGTATAGTATGAAAAAAGATATCTCCGAGTTTGTTTTGAAATGTTTGATTTGTCAACAAGTAAAAGCCGAAAACCAAGTACCTTCGGTTTTACTTCAGCCAGTGATGGTACCTGAATGGAAATGGAACAGAATTACGATGAATTTCGTAATTGGATTACCTTTGACTCCAAAAAAGAAAGATGTCATTTGGGTCGTTATTGATAGATTGATGAAATTGGCTTATTTTATTCCGGTACATACCGATTATTCGCTTGATAAGCTAGCTGAGTTGTACATTTCTGAGATTGTAAGATTGCACGGGGTGCCCACTTCCATTATTTCGGATAGAGATCCGAGGTTCACTTCGAGATTTTGGAAGAAGCTACAAGAGGCTTTGGGTACAAAATTGAATTTTAGTACTGCATTTCATCCACAGACCGATGGTCAATCCGAAAGAGTAATTCAGATACTTGAAGATATGCTTCGATGCTGTGTTCTAGAATTTGAGAGTAGTTGGGAAAAATATCTACCATTGGTCGAATTTGCCTATAACAACAGCCATCAGTCGAGTATAAAAATGGCATCTTATGAGGCATTGTTTGGCTGCAAGTGCTGAACACCTTTGTATTGGACCGAGCTTGATGAGAAACAGATTTACGAGGTTGACTTGGTTAAGGAAATCGAAGAAAAAGTAAAGGTAATCCAAGATTTCTTGAAAGCCGCTTTAGATCGACAAAAGTCGTATGCATACTTGAAAAGAAAAGAGATTGAATTTCAGGTCGATGACAAAGTCTTTCTGAAAGTATCTCCGTGGAAGAAGATTTTTGGATTTGGCCGTAAAGGCAAGTTGAGTCTACGTTTCATTGGGCCGTATGAAGTTATTGAAAGAATAGGGCTAGTGGCATATCGGTTAGCTTGACCAACAGAGTTGGAAAGAATCCATAATGTGCTTCATGTGTCTATGCTACGACATTACCGATCAGACCCTTCACATGTGATTTCTTTGACAGAGGTTGAGATTCGACTTGATATGACTTATGGTGAAGAACAACAAGATTTTGGCTCGATAAGTTAAACAGTTAAGAAATAAGAGTATAGCCCTAGTGAAAGTTTTATGGCAACGACACGGAGTCAAAGAGGCTACGTGGGCCTGAGGAAGCTATGCAAAAACAATACCCAAACCTATTCTCTGGTAAGATTTTCGGGGATGAAAATTCCTAAGGGGGGAGAGTTGTAATAGCCCGAATTTGGGCCTAATCAGAATAGTGATTTCGGGACCATAAATCTGACACAACAAAGTTCATTTTTATTATATTTTATGGTCTAAAATTTCGTAGAATGATTTCGTGAAAATTTCGTTCAAAAATTTTGACGTTTGAGCACTCAATTTAGTCAAAAGGACTAAATTGTAAAAAGTGAAAAGGTTGAGTTCTACATGTTAGAGGTGCCTAATTGCTATGAGATTTTAAATTAGAGGTCTTTATATGATAATTAGACCATTTCTTAATATAGTGGACAAAAATAGACATCGTGAGATAAAATTTTAAAGTTTGGCAAAAATGGCATTTTGTTCATTTAGTTAATAAAAGAATAAAAAGGGAAAATAAAGCCAAAATTTGCTCATCTTTCTTCTACCTTGGCTGAATTTCATAAAGGCTCCACAGCTAGGGTTTTTCCACTTTTCAAGCTTGATAATAAGTGCATCCTAGCCCCATTTTTAATGCTCTTTACATTTTTGAAGTCCTCGTAACCCGGTTCACCTATTTCTACCATTATTTTGAAGTAGGGTTCATGTTTAAAAATTTACCCATGTGTGACGTGCATGTATTTTGATGTTTTATGGAAGATATTTATTGTTTAAGGTGTGATAAACAACTTTTACTAAGTGATTTTTAGTGAAAATGTATAAAAAGGACTTATTTGTAAAAAGGTGTAAAATGGGTAGTAAAAATCTAATTTGATGAAAAATGTGGGCTGTTAAGAACATGATTTAGGTTCGGCTAGGCTTGGGATTTAAGAAAAATGGATACATTTCATTTTATGAGCCTAGGGATAAAAATGTAAATATGTTAAAGTTTAGGGGCAAAGTGTAATTTTTCCATAATTGGATTTTGGACTGAATTGAGTAATGTGGATAATAAATAAGGTAAATTTTCTATTATAGATTAAGAAAGACGAGGTTCGGACCTTGATCGGGGGAAAAACAAGGTTATTGACGATTAGGTCAATTTCTGCTATTTTTGTACCGAGGTAAGTTCGTATGTAAATAATGCACTATTATTTATGCTTTAATTGTGTTATTATTGTATGAATTGTGATTTTCTCTTTGAATGAATTCGACAAAGTTCGACAAGTGAGAAAAAAATCCCGGTTGAACCTTTGGAATTGTTAGGATACAAATCTCATGACATTAGGGTTAGTTGATATTACGTGTAAGACCATATCTGGGATATGGCATCGATATGAGATTTCGTGTAAAACCATAGCTGGGCTATTGGCATCGATATGAGATCCCATGTAAGACCATATCTGGGATATGGCATTGGTATGGTACTATGTGTGTGAGATTTCCCGAGTATCCTTTAGTATTCCAAGTGGTTCAACGGGAAACTTAACGGCAAAGTTTAAGTTATGAAAGACTATGGTATGATGTGAAAGATTATAGTAAGTTGCAAGTTGGTACAGCTATGTACATAAAACTCATGCTTAATGAGCTCGATATGTGATGAAACCTCGAATTGGTTCGATTGAGTAGTTATGATGTTAAGATTTTAATAACATCTATGCTAAGCTTGATTATGAATTCGCAATGACATTTATGTTAATTTACTTTATGTTAAATATATGTTAAAGTGTGTATAATGCTTATTATTTGCATAGGAACTTACTAAGCTTTAAAGTTTACTCCCTTTCTCTTTCTCTTGTCTTATAGTGTTTCCAAGCCAACTCGGGGATCGAAGACGGTCGGAGATTCATTCACACTATCAAATTATCATTTGGGGTACTTATGATTTCAATATTTTTAGTTATGGCATGTATAGGGACTTGGCCTTTTTGTAATGTGTCATAATTGATTTGGCCATAAGTGATGGCTTTAATAGTTGATAATTCATTTTGTAAATGGCCATTTGATATTGGCTAATATTGGTTAAGTATATATACATATGATGATATTTTCATGAATGTGGGAAATTGCATGGTTTGAGATGCTAAGTATGTGATGTTTGTATGTGATAAATGATAGCATGTAAATGATAAGTGGATGCCTTGTGTATGGCCGATTGGGTTGAAAGTATATGCTTGGATTGGTGCTATGTTTTGTTGTGTAGGTTGGTGCCTGGAAAGGTGGCAAAAAGGCTTGGTAAATAGCCTTATATTTGTCCACACAAGTAGACACACGGAGACGTGTCTAGGCCGTGTGCGGCACACGGTCTGCCCCACGAGCATGTGTTTCGGCCGTGTGTCCCCTGCACCTTAATTGTTGCAAAACATAATGCTCAGTAATGAGCACACGGGTAGAGACACGAGCGTATGTCTCAGCCGTGTGGAAAGCACGGCCTCGAGCACGGGCGTGTGCCCTGGTCGTGTGAAGTCTTCACTTATTTTATGAAAAATTATAAAAATTTAATCTATCACACGGCTTAAGCACACGGGCGTGTGACTTGACTGTGTTACCTAAATTTGATGATGACGTCATAAACATAATGCTCCCTAATTTGAACACGGACTGAAGCACGGGTGTGTCTTAGGGTCACATGGCCATGTCCCGAACCCACACGGGCACGTGACCCCTTTTTCATGAAAATTTTTCTAAGTTTTCCAAAAGTTTCCAACGTCCTCGGTTTAGTCCCAAACCACTTCCGATGCATGTTTTGGGCCTCGTAGGCTCGTATTTGGGACGATATGAATGCTTTTGAAAAGTTTTAAATTTAAGTGGAAATTCCTTTCTCGGTTTTAAATGTTGCTTATGAATAAGTCAAGTAATGCCTCGTACTCTATCCCGGCATCGGATACAGCTAAGGGGTGTTACATAAATGGTTGATTGTAATCTAGCCATTGGAATGACTAGTAATGGTATATTTAGTGTGTATATATATATATGAGGTTATATAATGATTAATATATGTGTTCTTGGTATGGTTAGATTGAAATATGGTAAACATATATGTTTTACAAAAGGTAAGTTTGAATACATAAATACATATGATGATATAATATGCATAATGTTAATGTTGGATTGGTTTTAATGTCTTGAATTGATTGATATATATATGTGCAAGTATTGATGTAGGTTGAAGACAATTTGGGTGAGAAAAGTGGCCATGGAAATAGTCTATTTTCATCCACACAGAAACAGACACACGGGCATGTGTCTCAACCGTGTGTGACACATGGCCATGTGCACGGGCATGTAGTTTGACCATGTGGCCCTTGCATCTTAAAAATTGAGAAACAGAATGCTCAGAATTGGTCACATTGGTAGAGACACGGGCGTGTGTCTCAGCCGTGTGAAACACACGACCCAACACACAGGCGTGTGTCTTGGCCGTGTAAAACCTGCACTTAGTTTTTGAAAATTAAATTGTTCAAAGGCAGCCTAGTATATGGGCGTGTGGCTGGCCGTGTGACCTAAGTCAGAGAGTTACACGCGTAAGAACAAGGGTTAGAACACAGGTTAGAACATGACTGCGTGCCTCACACCGAATGCCCACACGGTCTGGGACACGGGCGTGTCACTTGGCTGTGTGAGCCACACGGCCAACCCACAAGGGCATGTGTCCCCTGTACCTTAGATAAATTTTGAAATTTTGTGAAAAATTCTCTGAATTTCCGATTTAGTCCCAACTTGTTTCTAATGTATAAATTAAACCTCGAGGGTCCATTTAAGGGACAACATGAATGAATTATGATTTGTTTCGGATATGAATAGTAAATGACATGAATTAATTGTATTTATTTGGTAAACTCTGGTAATACTCTGTAACCCTATTCCAATGACGGATATGGGTTAGGGGTGTTACAATGCTAGAGTTATATGTTTACTTACACTATATTGTTAATATATTTCTATCTAATTTCATGTATCATAATAGTTCAAATACATTTTCTTTTCTTGCATGTTTATTTCTTATTTTCAGTCATTTTGTTTTCTAGTATTTAATTTCGTTTTCGTTTTTGTTTAGTTTGCTTGAGGCCAAGCAAATACTTTAGTGTAGGGGTATTTGATCTTACGTCAAATGTAGTAGTCATTTTAGTATATTTTCGCACTTAAGGAGCTTGTTTTCTAGCTATTTAAGTATTAATTAATGCATTTTCAGTAGTTAGGTAGTAAAAGTTAATAAAATAAGTGTTTTTAACACAACTTTGAGTGTCAGTTACCTATTAGGCTGACACAGGCCTTAGGTAGTTCTAATATGTTAATTTGAGTGTGC
This sequence comes from Gossypium bickii, assembly GCA_025503065.1. Classification (NCBI taxonomy): domain Eukaryota; kingdom Viridiplantae; phylum Streptophyta; class Magnoliopsida; order Malvales; family Malvaceae; genus Gossypium; species Gossypium bickii. The sequence goes on from CP106712.1 coordinate 25,140,186, forward strand.
AAGATGTTAAATTTGGGGCCCAATGGACGTAGAAACGTGGGAGGAGTGTTGCACAGGCTTCCCAAGCTGTGAAAGCACGACAAGAACTTCCAAGTCAACAAAATGCATGTCGTGTCGCACCATAGCTTATGTATGGCACGACATAGGACTGACGTGGAGTCCGAGTATTTCGAGGCTAGTTTTGTCCGCATAATCAACTTTATATAAAGACCTAGGAAGTGCTAAAGACTTAATTCGGGCTGCTAACACTTGTATAAAAAAAAAAACCATAAAGGTATGATGTAACTAAGTCGTCTTAGACGCATAAAAAAACCCTCGTAGTTTAGGAGTAGGATTTAGGTTTTATTTTCTTAAAACGCTTTATTCTTCTCTCTTGGAATCGATTTCGATCTAAGATTTCTTTTATGCAATTGAAGTTATTCAATTTATTCCCCTTTGCAAGAGAAAAGATTCGTTATCCGAATTGAGAAATTCTCTATTCCGCTCTTAACCGATACAAATCAGGATTATTCAAAATCTTTTTTTCTTTTTCAATTTATTCGTGTTATTTACATGTTTATATCAAATGAGTTTGAGATTATGAATATCATGAGTAGCTAATTCCCTTAGGGAAGATTAACGAGTGGATGAGTAAGTGATTAATAGAGGACTAAAGGTAAGACAATCGAATTAATTGATATAAATTACGCGTTCTTAAATCCTAGGCTTGATAACCCTAGGAAGTAATCAAAGGCTAAACGAGGTCGAAAGATAAGTTTGTCGAGTAAATCGTAATTTATCCTAGTTGAGAAAGTGAGGTCAGGAGATAAGCAAGTATCAAACAATTAATTAATTAGTTAGAGGTTGGGAGGTAATAATTGGTTAGTTAATTGTTAATTCAAGATCGAAGATCTCCATTTAATTTCCTTTGAAGTTTTATTGAGTTTCTTTATGTCTTGTTGTTATCCTAACTTTGAAATGTTTCTATTCAGAATTATGAACTAAATTCCCTAGATACCTAGGGAAGATGAAACCTATGATAAATCTTATTATTTAATTTATGTTTTTACGCGATAAATACTTGATTCTTGTTCTCATTTATGTATGCTTATTTCATGTTTTAATATTTTTAGGGTATTAATTCATGTTTAATGTTCTTATTTCAGTAGAGCAAAAGTCTCTGTTTAAGAGTAGATCTAACATAATTGAGTGGATTTGCATGTAATCTTAGAAATAGGATGACATAAATCTACAGGATTAGAGTCAAATCTAATAGGAGAATCCATAGATCGAGTTAATGTGACAATAGGGGTTTTAATTAGAAACAGATTTCAATTAATCAACCTAGAGTTAGTTGTTCTTACTCTCGAAAGAGATATTAACATAATTTAGGGATTTTTACGGATCAAGACACAAGTGAATAAATCATTTAATTCAGATTCAAAATAATAAGTGAAGTCTAGGTGGATTTGATCCTGGGAATTGTCTTTCTCATTGGTTATCTTCGATTATTTTCCCATTTCATTCGTTGTTGCGTTCGTAGTTAAATTAGATTAGTAAATTTAGATTAAAAACAATCACTTCAATTTATCGACTAAATAATAGGAAAACGGAAATTACTAGTACTTTTAGTCCTCGTGGATACGATATTCCTTACTCACCATAGCTATACTATTATTCGATAGGTGCGCTTGCCTTTATCGTAATTATAGTTAGTTTAGTGACCATCAATACTTATTGCTGTAAAGAGGTTTTCAATCGATTTAATTCATCCTCCCTTGGGTACGATCCTCGAAATATTTCCATGTATTCCGTTGTAACACAATACTATATTACAATTTGGTCGTATACTTGCCGACACTGCTGCTTCAATTTCCTATATATTTGGTGTAGCATTTTCAATCAAGCGTTTGTACATTTGGCAGCAGTCAACAAGTGAAGACAAAAAGATTGGGAATGTCACGTGATGGAAAAGTGGAATTATTAGAGAAATCAACAACCCAAATTTGGCCTACCCCCATCACTCCTTTCACCTCTCCATGGTCTTTTTGTTCCTATCTCTTCCTTTCTCTAATATATATGAAGGAATTCCTCGGTCCTACAGTTTAGCTAATTTCTCATTATTATCAATTATTTATCTAAAAACCTTTAGAGTTTTTGAGAACCTTTAGAGTTTTTGTTTCTCAAAGAAAGCATCGAAGAAAAAGAAAATGAGAAAGAGAGAGTCAAAGGAGAATGAATTGCATAAATGTCTTCCGAATTTTTAAGTCGTTAGACATTTTATGATAAAACACTATCGTTTTCAGTTAAATCGTACAATGTTTTGCGTTGACGGAACTTATTTTCCTCAACCAAAGCACAATCATCTTGCCTCTCACTCAACAACATTGAAACTCATCACCAACATTGTTGAGAATGAAATCATTATATTTTATATTTGAATAATTAATTCATTTCACTAATTATACCTTGTCAAATATCCGAACAAATTATTGTGTTTGTCTTAAATCTTGTTACTATTCAAATTTTGATTTCCATTGAATTTTCCATTTTTTGGGGTCTTGTTAGATATTAGAGAATAACGATTAACGAAAAGAAGAGATTAGAAAATAAAGATGAACGAAAAGACAAGATTAGAGAATGATGATGAAAAAGAACAAATGAATATTTATAGCCTCTTCACATTCTTTACATGGGATAAGATAAATGTTGTAAGTTAATTAAGTAATTAGTGGGCGAGAAAGTGGAGCTAATTCAAGAAGGCGATCAAGTACGAACCCATGATCCATCATTACATGAAGCCATCAATCTCAAACTCAAAAGGAGGAAATAATACCTCCAATACAATCAACACGCTTACAACTACAACACCACAACTCCAATTAACATGAAAGCTTCCGGACTATTTTCTGTGTTATATATCACATTTCACTTTTATATTTACTTACATGCTAAATTGAACTCATTCAACTAAAATCATCAAGTTCAAGGAAGCCTACTCAAGGGTGTAATCATTGCAACTTGACTGAGTTCAGGGCTCGTGTACTTCTCAAATGTCACCTTCAATTGCCCTGAACTGGCAGCTCTTTGGAATCTTAATATCCTTTCCGCACACTCCCTGCCCACAATCAGGCAACAAGTAAAGATACGCCACTAAGCAAAACTAACAAATAATAATAACAAGACTTTAAAAGAGATGTGCCTGATTTCTGATGCATCATAGCGTGTGTGTCTGCAAAGCAACGGGGTCCAAGAAGGAGACATTTGCAGGGTACATCGAGCAACATAGATAGCTGATGCACATAGCAAGGAAGGCTTGAACTTCAAAGCTTCATATTCGACCAAGCACAGCTCAATGAGGTAGAAGGCTAGATGTTCAAGCTGAAATTAATGTCCAACCAACCAAACTTTTAAACAATATGGCTATCCAATTCAAGACAGTAAAGAATACCTAATATCCAAATAGAAATTTAATCAACTATCCCAAAATATCAAATCACTGATCCCACTACGAGTAGAAGCTGCCTACTTTTCTTCTCAATTTTGTAATGAGAATTCCAGGTCTTATCAAATAGTTGATTCAGCAATGACATTTGAAAAGATACCACGTACCTTGGTGTCTGACTGAGCAGCCTTTATAAACCTCAACATGAAGACATAGGGAGTAGGCGCATTTAGGCGAAACTTCAACTCTTTAAGGACAAGCTTCTCCTGAAATTCAAGTTAATTATATACCGTTAAGAATAACAAAAGCAAACACATATAGAAGGTTGCACATCACCGGACAATGCATCCACTTTAATCCTTAAAAATAGAAATACACAAAGCAGATAGAATCCTAGTTCAAACACCAAGTGATGGAGATGGTAAGCTTTGTGATTGCAATCTTTATAATTATCTACGCTATTTTAGGTATTTAGATTATTTTATATTTATTCATTATCTTACTTTACAAGATAAGGCTTTAGGGTTATAGATGGTATTTTATATTTTATTAGGGTACTTTTGGGTTAAGTTATAAATACATATGCTATTTTAGCTTCAATGTGACTTTGATTTTGGAATGATTGAGATTCCAGAATATCTGAGTTTTTGGATTAGTTGTCCTACACGAATTTTCCTCATAAAATAAATGTAGAAACTATGACTATTTCTCCAGAGTTTAAACTGCATTCTGTCAAAAGAAAATGCATACCATTTTGAGCATTTGTTCACTAGTATAAGCCTCAGCTGATATACTGATTAAATCTTTCACCTGTAAAGGATGAAACACACAATTAAATAAGCAAAAGGACTGAAATTCAAAAAAGAATTATACAAGATACCACGCAAAGTTGACTCATCAATATTTACCCTAGGATGCCAAAAATCCTCATATTTTGATGCCAGCAAAAGTGTAGTAAGACCAACCAGCTGCATCTCATTCTTCTTTATTTGGACCTCTGAGAGATATCGATCCAACAAAGTGACCATGAGATAAAGCGTTTCTTGCATTAAATCAAATTTGAGGTGCACCTGTTGCGAGAGTGACAAGGTAAAGAGTAACTAAAATAAGCAAGGTAGACCTTACATAATTTACATAAGGAGAACACTATGAACAAAAGGTGCATTAAAGCCATGTGAAAAAATCAGAAAAATTATACCTCAATCAGCCAGTTGATCAGTATGCCTCTCATATGAGGCGTAATATCTTTCTGTATTGACATATAATTTTCCAGAGATGGATTCAACGCCTGAATTTTTATGAGTTCAGTATAAGCAAAATTATCTGACTAGTTACCCAAGTATTGCTGCTATAACATAAGCAAACAATTCGCCATCAAGATATTGTCATTTCATCATTTGACAACATTGGTGTTTGATGCACACAGATATAGTACAGAAACAAGTCAACATCTAAGGATAAAACAAAACTATAACATGAGAAATGGGTCTGTAGGAAGCGGGAAATTACAACCTAAAAAAAATCTATGCTTTTATTTATTATTTCAACATTGGAGTTTGATGCACACAGATATAGTACAGAAACAAGTCAACATCCGAGGATAAAACAAAACAATAACATGAGAAATGGGTTAGTAGCAGGCAGGAAATTACAACTTAAAAAAAAAAAACTATGCTTTTATTTATTATTTCAACTTGAAATCTAATGAAGAATAAATCTCTGTTTTCTAAAGCATCAATATGGCAATACAAAAAATATATATTATCCTTTAATCATCTTATGTTTGCAACTCTTTAACTGTCATTTTGATCAAAAACCAACTAGTTGAGAAAAAATTACTCGTCTGTTACTTTACCATGTTACTATTTCTTCTACGAAGCCAGTCCTTTATAAGATGGTTTTGTGTTAGATCTCCATTAGCTATTCATCATTAGATGAAGCCCCTTATAAGTAATTTAATAGTATGTAATGTAAATATTAAAGGAGAAGAATTCCCATGGTCTGCATTCTCATGTTTAAAAAGGATCACAATTGCACTACATGAAATAGGGGTGAGCATAAAACTTAATTCGATTCGAAAAAATCGAAAAGAAAATCGAATTTCGAGTCGATCGAATCGAGTTATTCCAGTCAACTCGAATAAGTAATTCATGTTTCGAGCTTGAATCGAGTTGAATTTTACAAATCGAACAATTCAAATAACAAAAATTAATCTCTGTCAATTTTGAAAATAAGCAAATTGATCTCTCAACAAAAATTACAAAAAAAAAATCAAAATAATTTTTAAATTTATAATAATTTTTAAAAAATTCTAAAGAATATAAAGAAAGTTAAAAATTTTCTAAAATAATAATTTTGAGGACCTAAATAAGTTAATTAATGATTCAAGTATCTTAATTTTTTTTCTTTATTTTCCTTTGAAACATAGAATTAGTTATACTATAACAAGATTTTAATTTGACATGTTTAATTTTTTTAATTTAACTTGAACAATTTCACTCGATTCAATTTGACTCAATTTCTTTTCACTAAAATCAAAAAACTTCAAATCGAGCTAGGATGATGAAATAGGACCGTCAATTCAATTGGATCGAACACTCACCGCTAACACGAAGCCTAGAACAAAGACCATAGTAAGCCAAAAATGTTTCTAGAAAGAGAAGCCTAACGAACAAATACCTCAGTAGTCCAATAGTACTGATAGATTTCATCAACATATTGAGCAACTTCCAATGGATTGTCATCTTTATCAATGCCAGGTAGCTTTTCTTCTTCTTTGACTCCATTTCCCTCTAATAGCTGCAAAATACTTCCAATAGTCATTTAACTTCTCAAGGAAAAGGCTGAAACATTAATATAGATTGTAGCAGGACCAAAACCTTTGATCTTGTCATCAATAAGGATGTATAAGATCTCCTACGTTTGGCTTTCTTTCTAGTAAGGATATCAGGCATGTTGATGCTAGCATCACTATTGCCATTAGACATAAGATCCTTTTGGCTAGCTGCACTGGAAATTGCTGCTACATTATTCGCTGGAAGAGTACATTCTATGTTTTTCTTGGATGAGATTGCAGCAACAGGTGCTTGTTTTTTCAAGCCTGAAGAACACTTCGATTTTGATGCTCTTTGAGTATTAGAAGGCCTGAGTGCAGTCTTAACACTTGGCTGAGCAATGAATGACAAAAAACAACTTATGAAGGACACAAATACAGCACCAGTTGCCAGGTAAGCATTAAGCAAATCAGAAAAAATAAGGCAATATCATTAAAATATAGAGCAAACTAATTGAAAGACAACAGCATGTCATATACCTTGAAAGATTTTGGCAATATACGAGCAGCTGAATTAGATCCACTTTTAGCAGCCCTAGTTCCAAATTTTAAGCTAATAATCAGAATTCTCATGCAATGAAATTTGCTTACTATTAGGAAGAACATGCTATATAAACCCGCAAAACTTCAATATGCATCTATAATATATGCCAGTAAACCTTCAAGCAGATCTATCATCTATCTTTTTGTTTTATAACAAATAGTCCTCATGGTGCCCAGCAAAAAAAAGAAGCGGTTAGTTGCCAGTTTAATTAAAAGTGGATAAATTCCCATTCAGTATAAGCATGTAGAAAAAGAAAATATTGACGTAGAGGTGGACATTGCAGATAAATTCTAAAATGCTAAAAGACTTCCTAGAATTAATTCACATGCTTTGTAAAAGATAGACACCAAAGGAAAACTGATTCAGGAGATAAAACATTGAATCAATATGACAAAGGTAAAGACTGTTGATTATCCTCAGCATCAAGCACAATCATTCAATGAAATATAACTTTGTAACTTTCGGCCTTGCAAGACCAATCACCATTAACATTGACACAGATAAGCTAGAATTCAACAAGGCATTTTTCAGTAAATTGCAAACTTTACAGTGGCTCGTCTATAATTTGAAATTTTAATAGACTTCAAATTCTTGGTGGCAAATTTATACTTTAATGTAGGAGACTGAAAAAGCATTTCACTTCTGTCCCTGATTAAGACCTTACTACAATGTTTAGAAAAAAGGCTGGATAACCAGTTAGACCTCCAGTTCTTGGACCAGCCAGTTCATCAAAAACTAATTTATCTCATTAAAATTTTTGATTGTATTAACTGGTAGTGTAAATGGGTAATTCATTATGTTATTTATTCCAACAAAAATAATCTGAGTTCAGCAGTGTAAAGAACCAGAATGAAATCAGAGACTCGTGCTTACATCATTACAAAGCTATCACTCCCTCTATTCCTTGAAAGATGGTTCTTTCCATAGCTTGCTTGATGTGAAGCACTCTCACAGACTTTAGCCTTACCTGAAACCCCCAAAATGGGGACAAATAAAGGGGAAGAATAGACAGGAGAAAAATGCCATCTTAGTGAAAGCAAGTCTGGGCACTGCACTTCTGGAGATTTAAGGAAAATAGATCATGCATCTTACTTGCAATCCTACTAGCTTCTGTAGCTTTGTCCTACATGGAAAAGGGGAAATATATAGGCAATAAATAAATAAAAGATAAAAAGGCAGATGCAACAAGACCAGCAAGATAATATCATGAGAAAAGGGAATAACACTATCTTAATTTTCATTTCTTTCCTTTTTCTTTGGAAGAAAATGAAATAAATATGTTCAATATTGCGTAACTTGGAAGGGCTTGGTTCACCTTCTTCAACACCGGTAAAGACTTCCTTCAAGATGAAATGGAAATAAAAGCATGCATCAGTGGGAGATATTATATACATTCTTTTAATCAATTATTCCAGTGACGCTTAATTTCACAAACCTTGAGGGTGGAAGTGGATTCTTGGTTGTCCTGAATTGAAGTGAGAAAAACTTGATCAGATAATTTCAAAACAGCAGTCATACTAGCAGGTTTTATCCTGCACCCCAAACAGAAATTGAACTTAATTTAACATTGTACCTGCTGGTGGTAAGAACAGATTTACGATCTGAATTCTTGTTTGTAACACTTTGGACACTCAAGGCAGTCTTCACATCTTTATTACTTTCTGTTCTCAGAAAGCAAAACTTGCTTATATGTTGTTTTACTAGTGAACGTTACCAAAACAACTTTATAAATAATAGCAGGCTACCTGTCTTTGAAGTATGAATAACAGCACCTTGATTTAGATGGTCCCTCTCTTTTCCCTATTTTAAAAAATATTGTGAAATAGATTAAGTCCTTCGTAACTCCATGATAATACAAACAAAAGGTGATGATATCAAGAGAGCTACAAAGGAGGCTTATTGCAAGCCTAATAATTCTTTGATTATAGTGGAAAATCAAATGAATATATCAAAACTACATAATGAATTTTCTTTCAGTAATTGTGGTCTGGATTATCAAGTGAAATTAAAATGCCATAAATATGGATAAAACACTCAAATTTAGCAGTTTGAAAGTCCTAAACTTCAGCCAAGAACTTACTAAAGTTTAAACTCGACACTACAATAAATGTTACATCATACCACTTTTCATTGGTTATTCCCAATCAACAATTTCTAATGATTGATTGTTCATGACAATCAGAGCATCACTTCTACCTTACTACTTTGGTGATATAAAATAAATATGATATCAACAGTACAGCCATTAGGACTAGCAATTAGGATAGTTCCAGAACAGATTTACCAAGATCTTAGTTATTAGTTTTCACACTTTAAATGACTTCATGTATGTTTGAGGGGCTGTGGGGCAGGGGAAAAAGTAGAAAAGAGCTTTGAACTTTTAATCTGGTACTTGTACCTTGAAAGATCTCCTGGATGAGACATTAGCAGTTTTTGCAGCCGAAGCCACTGAAACCCTGCAAATAAATTACTTCACATATTTGAACTATAGTCTAAAAACAATAAACGAATTAACATACAAATATCCATCTAGGGCTATCATCTTCTTCGGTAGAATTTTGTAAAATTTGGCCCCATATTCATTTTGGATAAATGGAACATTTTCTTCATTCAATAACAAAGCAGAGAGACAGGGACTGTCAGGGAGGGGAAGCAAATGCATGTCATTAAAATGTTACTGAAAAAATAGGTCATAGACAGAAACAGAATCAAACACAAAGCGACAACTAGGCACAAAAAGTACACTAGTTCAAAGTTGAAACATGTCTAGACCATAAATTAGAAATATTTCTTAAAAAAAAAAAAAGATAAAGAAGAAAGACAAAGAAGAAGAAAGATTGACACCGACCAAAATTTCCATAAATTTATTCATACCCCCCCCCCCAAAAAAAAAATCAATGGGCGAAATTGATAAGGGTCTATTGTGTCCTCAAATCTTGGCAATGCATCATATCCACAGCCAAATAAGACACAATGACAACAATTAGATTTTATACCGTTCCAACAAGGCACTTCTCTCATTCTTCCTGCGTTACAAAAAGGGCAGCAATGACAACTAGTTAAGCCAATTCCAGAAAGAGCTAACAATTCAAAAGCATTATAACTGTGGCACTCACATTGATTTAGAGCCATCATAAACTTTCGTGGAAGAAACAAAAGAAGTAAGGTTGCTAAGATCTGACAGTGCCTTTCTTTGAACTATTTTATTTTCTGAAAAGTAAGCATATAAAGAACTGTAAAAAGAAGTTCTCAATGGCATAGAATGGAGATACTCATTATGACAAATTTGTTGCAGATGCAGATGAAGCTTACCAGAACTATCGCGCTTGCCTTTAATCTTGGTCATGTTCTTCAAAGACCCCTTTAAATTACATTTGGAAGTTAAACATTAATATAAATAAATAAAAAATGCTTTATTATGAATATCAGTAAAAAAAAGGTAATAACCTTTGAATCGATTGCAGTAGTTAAAACGGCTGCTTTGCTACCTACTACTGGTTTCGTCCTAGAAAAGAAAATGTAAAAGAAAACCAGTTCATCAAACAATCAAATTATTCTTTATTTAAAAAAAAAAAAACAGACGATGGCAAGGGCAGCAAACTTACATGGTAGATGCTTCATTTTTGGGATTTTCATTTTGGGAATAAATTTTCAAACCTTTTACACAAATAAGAAAAGAATATAATGAATCTAAAAGAATATATATAATTACTGAATATAGAAAATCGGAATAGATAGAATTACAACGACTGGAGCTAAGTTGATCTCCTGTTTTCCCCTGGAAAAAATGAGAGAATATACTGATAAATAAATAAAAACTGAAACCCTAACTCAAACTTAAAGGGGAAAAAATAATTATTAAAAAGATAATGAGAAGCAGCACAATTTTCGTTATAAATTAAGAAGCATTATTCTTAATGAAAAAGAAGGGGAAAAAAATACCTTGAGCTTGAGAGATGCCATTTTGATGGATCTTTCTTGACTAGTTTTTCTTCTGAGAGGAAGAAAGAAAAGTTAACCGTTTGCTTATGTTGAATTGAAAAGTGGTGTATCCCGCCTCTCTTTCCTCTCTTTTGCCTTTCAAATTGTTTCAAAATTTGAGATCATTTAGGCCCATGTGATGTGATTCTGTTTATACAAGATCTGGCGGGCTGGGCTCAAGTTCAAATGAGGATTTTTTTTAATGCTTCCGGGCCTAGCTTTTTCTTCTGGATAAATGATAATTATGAAAAGTTACAATTAGCTCACTTAATTTTTCAAATTTGGTTATTTAAACCACCTTTTGTTAGCTTGTTAAAAGACATCAATCTGGGTCATTAAGCCACTATTCTTCAGCTATAACTAAAACACCAATTTGGTACTTTTAGAAATATTTTTAATGATAAATGCAAAAAAAAAAAAATCTAAATAGAGTTTAAAATTCATAATTTATTTTTTAAAATTATAAAATTATTAATTTTAATTATGCAAAAAATATTAAAAATTCTAAAAGAATTTCTTAAAATCTCATTATTCAGTTGCAGTACTCTTCCATTGTATGATTATTTTCTTATTTTCTCTTTATGATGAATAAAGTAAATTTTAGTTTTTTTTCTACTTGTGCTTTTATTTATAATCTTCATTTCGAAAGCAAAAGATAATCAATAGCGTAATTTTTGTTTTTCGCTTGATGGACCATCATCACTGTAGCTTTCCATCATATTATTATTACTATTATGCTAAGAACATTTAAGAACTCACCTAGATTGAGAAGAATGCCTTTGTAGAAGGGAAAATGACATGAATAACCCTTTTCTTTTAGGGTTTGTTATTTATGTTTTTAAAATGTCCACTTTTGACATTTGAAGTTATATTTCATTTATCAATTTATACCTAATCATACGCAGCGTACTAGCCAATAGTATGATGAGATGTGACACTATATTAAGAGAGTTAAAAAGAACTTAAAATCATTATTCTAATTTTTTTATATCAAAAATAAATAAATAAACATATATAAAATCATTAAATAAGAAAATCATAAAAAATTCATTATTTTACTTTCATAAAAAAAACTAATAATACATTAATCAATGAATATTATTTTATTTTATTTTTTTAGAAATGTGGGATATTGATCTTAAATTTATATTTCAATAATAGAGATGGATGGAAGAAAGAATTGGATCATTAATCATCAATTTTAAGGATTTTGCATTTATGGCTGAAAGTAATTAAAAGCACTAGTTGTTCTACACTTTCAATAGACCTGATCATGGGTCAGGTCACTCGGCCATACCCGAAAGCCTGTTCGAAATGTGGGAGGGTTTGAGTAAAAATATGGCCTGAAAAATGGGCTTAGACAAAAAATAAGGCTCGTTTAAAAAAGGATCAGGCCTCGGGTAAGGCATTTTTGGACCGGGCCCGAATTCTCTAAAGGACAAAAAAAATCTGCTCTTTTTTTTTGTTTTTGGATGTTATTTTCTTGTTGTTTTCTCCCTATTTTGCTACCATTTTACTATTATATTGCTACTATTTTGTTATTATTATTTGGATATTGCATAATGAAACACCCCACACCCGGCCCACGAGCCTGAACCGGATCTGGTATGTTCCTTGAGTAAACCGGTTTTCAAATTCTTTGTTACTTAGAGAAAAATTTGTAAAATTTAGAAAAATTATTGGTTTGGGTGGGCTTAGCTTAGGTTGAAACCCATTTAATCAATTTTTTTAAATCCAATTTAACTAGGGTGACAAAATAATTTTAGGGTTTATTTTTTAAGAAAATAAATTTTTACTTAACTTTAAAACAACATAGTTCGTAACATAATAATTAAACGTAAAGTGAAAGTATAGAAATCCTCTTGGGCCCTAGGGCCTTATTACATCAAATAACCCAAAAATAAAATTAAAAGTACTTAGAAAATGTGAAGTCCAAATTCTAAATAAATTCTTCAAGTGATGCATGGCCACCTTTAGCTCCGCCGACCCGGTCCATTACTGCTCATCACCTGAAAAATAGTCCTCCAAAGGGGTGAGTCAACAGACTCAATGTGTACACCAACTAACAAACAATATTTCAGGCATACAAGTTCAAATCAATTCATATTCATATGCAATACATGATGATGCACCCCAAACCCAATCCTAATGGTCCATCCGCTACATACCACCCGTACCTGCCAGTCACACCGTGGGGACTACTAAGTCAACCCTCCATCCGCTACACACCATCGAAGGCAGTCGCTGCAGTCGACGTGCTCATCGCCCATATATACGCTGTGTCATTAGACACTATATTCAAATAATGTAACCGGTTACCAATTTGAGATAATGTAACCGGTTACCATATTCAAATAATGTGACCGTAGTCACCATATTTCGTTGGTGAGACCGAAGTCAACACCTTCGTTGGTGAGACCGAAGTCAACACCTACTCTTCCCCTTTCACAAATATCCCATATGCCCCAAATATTTATACATATCTTATTTCTCATTCATATTACATATTCAAAATATATATATATAACGTATTCGTAATCCTATCGAAAGTAGGAAACGTACCTGGGTACTTTTACCACATTTGTGGCACTTAGCACATTCTTATTCGCATGCACATTTATATATATATATATATAAATAATTGCCGTAATATATTGAGAGTTAGTGTGGGTACACACCTGATTCGCTTAATAGGTTCCTTGAAATCCCAAAGAGAATCGACCACAGATTTAGATCTCAAATCCTACATAAGTTAATCACTTTAAAAGACCATTCGGCCATTTTTCCAAATACAACTAGGATTTGTATTACTTACCTTGTTGCCGAATTGGATTGATAATCAAATCCCGAAGATTTGTGTTCTTCCCTTGAAATCGGCTAACCATTAAATCCATTGATTTGGTTAGTCTCTGATTTAAAACAAATAGATCTAGACATTTAAGAGAGAACCTTGGCCGATTACATAATGTTTACTTACCTCAAATCCTTAAATCTCGGATCTCTCTTCCTGATTAGCCAAAATTCCTTGAATCTGAAATCCCGATATTCTTCTTTAATAATCGGTCAAGAGACAACAGAAGAGATTATTCCCTAGATCTCGATTAGAAGAATTAGAAGAACAAAATTGATTGTTCTTACCTTAATACCTTAGTCGATTGCTTCCTTGCCTAGAGCCACAGAGATTCGGCTATGGGGTTTTAGTCAGGGATCAAAAGAAAAGTGTTTTGGCTTGACAGATGAAGAAAAAAGAAGAAGAAAAGAAAAGAGAAAAAAGAGAATAATGGCAGAGAAAATTCGGCAGAGAGAATAGGAGAAATTTTAGAGAATTTCGGCAGAGGTTTTCTTGAAGAGAAAAGAATGAATGAAGAATAGCCTTACTCTTCCTTTTATAGCCAAAATTACTAGCTAGAGTCCTTTACTTGGCCACCACTCTTCTATTTTGATAACTTTATCCTTTAATTATCATAAATAAAAGAGTTTAATCCAATATTTATCTCTTCTAAATAATCCAATTTAAAAATCCTTTATTTATCACCTTTTAATCGAATATTTATGAAAATAAAACACCTCCTTTCTAGAAGCATGTGCCGTCCACCTCGGTCTTACTGGAAGCAAAAATAAAACCTCCTTTATTTGCTTCCCAAGTGACTCGAACTCAGGCCCATTCCTCTTGCACATGGTGCCATTTCCATAGGCCCTAAGTGACATCTTCGTGCCACTTTTCCAAGCTTTGTTTGTGTGTCAAATTTCACCAACTTTTTCTTTTAAGGCCACCTTGCCTTAATTTCCTATTTTAAACTTTAAAACTTGACATTTCTAAGTCATTTCTAAGTTTCCTAAAATTTTCGATCGGCTCTGTAAACTTGCCATTTTCTTACATTTCCAAGTTTCCAAATGTTCACTTTCCATTTTTGAATCATTTCCTTACATTTCCTAGTTTTCATAAATGTTCACTTTCCTCTTTATTCCTTTACATTTTCAGGACATTTCCTACATTTCCAAGACAAGACATTTCCTTAAATTTCCTTGCATTTCCTTACATTTCCATACATTTCTCACATTTCCTTACATCTCCTTACATTTCCATACATTTCCATACATTTCTTACATTTCTTACATTTTTCTTACATTTCCTACATTGCCTTACATTTCCATACATTTCCACACATTTCCACACATTTCCATACACTTCCATACATTTCCATATATTTCCTTACATTTCCATACATTTCTTACATTTCCTTACATTTCCATACATTTCTTACATTTCCTTACATTTCTTACATTTCCATACATTTCCTTATTTCTAGAATTCACATAACACATTCATAATTCATAAAACATGCCATTTTACCACATGGTTTCTTGTGTCATGCTTCACACGAGTTTCTTTTCAAGCCTCATTTACCTAGCTCCCTTTTTACTTAAAAACCAATAATTTTCCAAAGCTTTCTTCTTCCATCCTAAAATTCTAAAACCCCTTAATACACTTCCAACACCGCCAAAACCTACTAACTCATGAATTAGGCACGAACGCATAACCCCTAATCTAGGATGTTACAGCTTCTACCCTCCTTAAAAATAATTTCGTCCTCGAAATTACTTATTAACAATCGTACAATCCTTCTCACCGCACTATGCTTACGCCTGCACTGATCTTAATAGAACCATCATACTTTCTAGGCACAATCTCTAAGTTCACGTCCCCTAGAACTTATTTCTAACGTCGCGATTTAACTCGATTTAAGAGAATTTTATGAATTAGTCTTTATTCCACCGACACCATGAAGAAGTTTTATGGAAAGAATTTTAGGGGTGGTTCTTTCGTATTCATACATGCACACACGCCTTTACATTCATACATCCATCAATCAATTATGAACTTTCGCTCATTCAGAGAAATGTTGTAGTTTTCATTGTTGTTGTTTTTCCACTACCCAGGGGTATTTTCGTAATTTTGTCCTACATGGGTATTTTCGTAATTTGTCAAAATAAGGTTCCTTGGTGATTTTGTCAATAAGATTATTTTGGTAATTTTGAAATCCCAGGCCCTTTCGGTAATTTTAAAATTCCAGGGGTATTTCGGTAATTTTTGACCTCAGGGGCATTTTGGTAAATTTTCACAAATCAGGGTAAATTTGTAAAATTTAGTAAATTAGGGATATTTCAAAAGTTGTAAAACTTTGTGGATTATTTTTGAAAATTGTACTTTTCAAAACAATGATGTTGCAAAAATTTTGGAAATCAGGGTCATTTTGGTAATTTTGCAAGTTAAGGGCAATTTAAGTAATTTTTTTCTCCAAATCAAGATATTTTTGATAATTTGCAAATTAGGGTTTTGAACATTTTATAAAGAAATGAAATTTTGGATAAGTACGTGGGTATTTTGGAAATCTCATAAACTAAGGGCATTTTGGTAATTTTACCACTAGGGGTATTTTTGTATTTTTTTGAAAATCGGAATTTTTCTAAAAACTTTGTAAAGATGGTTTTCACAAATTAAAAGAGTGATTTTAAAAGTTTTAAAACTAGGGTTTGTTGTTCTTCATAAAAATTATAAGTCCCTTTCGGGTTTTAGTTTTTGTGTTTAGCCTATGACCGAGTCCTCTTGGTCGTAGGAACCAAAGCTACGCACTGTAGGATTCGAGTGGAGAGGAGGTGAGTCACGCGGATCGCTTAAGTACCAAGCTCCCACCGAAACCATTCCTGACATGCGCACAGTGGTTACCACACCCTAGCTCAAATGACTTAGCCATAGGTTTGTTTAGTGTATTAAGTCTTATGTGTTTTATGTTTGAGTAGTCTAATCCTAGGGTTCAAGTTCCTATCATGCTATTCTACGCCCATTCCTTTTTCTACCCTTCCATAACATAATATAAATCACATAATCACCCAAATGGTTAGGGGTACTTACCGGTGGATCATGGGTCAAGATCGAGGTGCCATGCCGTAAACTCCGGCTTATTTTCGAAATACTTCATAAAATTCATTTGGCTCGATTTGAAAATGTTTTGGGCCCGAGCCCACAAAGCCGAGAGTTTAAAATTGGGCTCGATACTGTCAAACACTCCCACACCCTACCCACGAGCCTGATCGGATCTCGTATGTTCCTTGAGTAAACTTGTTTTCAAATTCTTTGTTACTTAGAGAAAAATTTGTAAAATTTAGAAAAATTATTGGTTTGGGTTGGGCTTAGGTTGGAAACCCATTTAAGCAATTTTTTTAAATCCAATTTAACTAGGGTGACAAAATAATTTTAGGGTTTATTTTTAAGAAATAAATTTTTACTTAACTTTAAAACAACATAGTTCGTAACATAATAATTAAACGTAAAGTAAAAGTATAGAAATCCTCTTGGGCCTTAGGGCCTTATTACATCAAATAACCCAAAAATAAAATTAAAAGTACTTAGAAAATGTGAAGTCCAAATTCTAAATAAATTCTTCAAGTGATGCATGGCCACCTTTAGCTCACCGACCCGGTCCATTATCGCCATCACTCAAAAAATAGTCCTCAAAGGGGTGAGTCAACAGACTCAATGTGTACACCAACTAACAAACAATATTTCGGCATACAAGTTCAAATCAATTCATATTCATATGCAATACATGATGATGCACCCCAAACCCAATCCTAATGGTCCATCCGCTACACACCACCCGCACTGCGCCAAATACACCGTGGGGGACTACTAAGTCAACCCTCCATCCGCTACACACCATCGAAGACGATCATTGCCGATCGACGTGCTTATCGCCATATACATTGTGTCATTAGACACTATATTCAAATAATGTAACCGGTTACCAATTTCGATAATGTAACCGGTTACCATATTCAAATAATGTGACCGTAGTCACCATATTTCGCTGGTGAGACCGAAGTCAACACCTTCGTTGGTGAGACCAAGTCAACACCTACTCTTCCCCTTTCACAAATATCCCATATGCCCCAAATATTTATACATATCTTATTTCTCATTCATATTACATATTCAAAATATACATATATAACATATTCGTAATCCTATCGGAGTAGGAAACGTGCTCTGGTACTTTTACCACATTTGTGGCACTTAGCCACATTCTTATTCAGATGCACATTTATATATATATATATATATATATATATATATATATATAAATAATTGCCGTAATATATTGAGAGTTAGTGTGTGTACACACCTGATTCGCTTAATAGGTTCCTTGAAATCCCGAAGAGAATCGACCATAGATTTAGATCTCAAATCCTACATAAGTTAATCACTTTAAAAGACCATTCGGCCATTTTTCCAAATACAACTAGGATTTGTATTACTTACCTTGTTGCCAAATTGGATTGATAATCAAATCCCGAAGATTTGTGTTCTTCCCTTGAAACCGGCTAACCATTAAATCCATTGATTTGGTTAGTCTCTGATTTAAAACAAATAGATCTAGACATTTAAGAGAGAACCTTGGCCGATTACATAATGTTTACTTACCTCAAATCCTTAAATCCCGGATCTCTCTTCCTGATTAGACGAAATTCCTTGAATCTGAAATCCCGATATTCTTCTTTAATAATCGGTCAAGAGACAACAGAAGAGATTATTCCCTAGATCTCGATTAGAAGAATTAGAAGAACAAAATTGATTGTTCTTACCTTAATACCTTAGTCGATTGCTTCCTTGCCTAGAGCCACAGAGATTCGGCTATGGGGTTTTAGTCAGGGATCAAAAGAAAAGGGTTTTGGCTTGACAGATGAAGAAAAGAGAAGAAGAAAAGAAAAGAGAAAAAAAAGAATAATGGCAGAGAAAATTCGGCAGAGAGAATAGGAGAAATTTTAGAGAATTTCGGCAGAGGTTTTCTTGAAGAGAAAAGAATGAATGAAGAATAGCCTTACTCTTTCTTTTATAGCCAAAATTACTAGCTAGAGTCCTTTACTTGGCCACCACTCTTCTATTTTGATAACTTTATCCTTTAATTATCATAAATAAAAGAGTTTAATCCAATATTTATCTCTTCTAAATAATCCAATTTAAAAAATCCTTTATTTATCACCTTTTTAATCGAATATTTATGAAAATAAAACACCTCCTTTCTAGAAGCATATGCCGTCCACCTCAGTCTTCTGGAAGCAAAAATAAAACCTCCTTTATTTGCTTCCCAAGTGACTCGAACTCAGGCCCATTCCTCTTGCACATGGTGCCATTTCCATAGGCCCTAAGTGACATCTTCAGGCCGCTTTTCCAAGCCTGTTTGTGTGTCAAATTTCACCAACTTTTTCTTTTAAGGCCACCTTGCCTTAATTTCCTATTTTAAACTTTAAAACTTGACATTTCTAAGTCATTTCTAAGTTTCCTAAAATTTTCGATGGGCTCTGTAAACTTGCCATTTTCTTACATTTCCATGTTTCTAGAAATGTTCACTTTCCATTTTTGAATCATTTCCTTACATTTCCTAGTTTTCATAAATGTTCACTTTCCTCTTTATTCCTTTACATTTTCAGGACATTTCCCTACATTTCCAAGACAAGACATTTCCTTACATTTCCTTGCATTTCCCTACATTTCCCTACATTTCCTCACATTTCCTTACATCTCCTTACATTTCCATACATTTCCATACATTTCCTTACATTTCCTTACATTTTCTTACATTTCCCTACATTGCCTTACATTTCCATACATTTCCACACATTTCCACACATTTCCATACACTTCCATACATTTCCATACATTTCCTTGCATTTCCATACATTTCCTTACATTTCCTTACATTTCCATACGTTTCCTTACATTTCCTTACATTTCCATATTTCCTTACATTTCCATACATTTCCTTATTTCTAGAATTCACATAACACATTCATAATTCATAAAACATGCCATTTTACCACATGGTTTCTTGTGTCATGTTTCACACGAAGTTTCTTTTCAAGCCTCATTTACCTAGCTCCCCTTTTTACTTAAAAACCAATAATTTTCCAAAGCTTTCTTCTTCCATCCTAAAATTCTAAAAACCCTTAATACACTTCCAACACTGCCAAAACCTACTAACTCATGAATTAGGCACGAACGCATAACCCCTAATCTAGGATGTTACATATAAAACTTATTTTATTGTTAATTTTGTTATTATTTTAAAGACATTTGTTAATTTTGTTATTATTTTAGAGGCATTTGCTTGCTAAGTTGCATTTATCTTAGTGTTATTTAAGTCTACATATTTTTTAAATTTTATTTTCAATTTGTTGGGAAAAATTATTTTGATGTTTTTAGTATTTTTGATGTATTATATATTAAAAAATTATATAAAAATTAATACGGACGGGCCGGGTCGGGCCCGAGTTTTAGCATTTTTATCTGGGTCGTGCTTGGGCAAGGGCAAAATTTTAGGCCCATTTTTCAGGTTGGATCGAGCCCGAACCTAGTAAATGGGCCTGAATTTTTAGTTAAGCTATAACTTCCATCGTGGCCAGTGGTTTTTTTCCACCCGTCAACAATACCAAAGTGCTCCCCTCCTCCTCTTTTTTTTTTTTTTTTTTTGGAATAGATCATCATGAATTTTTCAAAATCAACACGAAACTTCAAACTAAAGTGCGAGAGGAAAACAAATCCAATTTGTCGAACCACTATTAGATCAAACCAAAACTTCAAGTGTGACATGTATTCCCGTTCACAAACTATTGGATTATGTAGATCATTGAAAATCTTTCTATAAGTCTCCTAAGTTCCAAACAAAGATTTTTGGACCAAAAGTATGAAAAGTAAAGGTGACTTCCCACATCTTGGGATGTCATTCATCCTAGTACAATCAATCTTTTCTATAACAACTCCAAAATTTCACTATAACAAAATATTAAAAATAAAGGTGACTTCCTATTTCTCAGAATGTCAATCGTTCTAGTACAATTAACATTTTCTATAACAACATTTCGTATAACAAAATATAGAAAATCTTCCCACTTCCTAGGAGGTCATTTATCATGGCACAATAAGTCTTCATTATAACAACTACCCTCTATAACAATATTTTACTATAACATTCAAGTTTATTGTAGAACCAATGTTTTATATTTTATTTTTACCCTCTATAAAAGTTTTTCACTTATAACAACATTTATAAACTTTAAAACACACTTTTTACTAAATTAGTTCTCTATAACAACATACTCTTTCAAATTTTAGTGAAACTAATTTTAGTCCTTAGTGAAATAAAAATAATAAGTTGTAATTAAGATATTAAATCAATAAAATATTTAAGTTTTACCTAAAATAACTATTATCCATATTTTATTAATGAAAATAGCTTTTAATAAATGGAAATACATTGATAAGTTTATTAAAGATGGAAATACATTGATAAGTTTATTAAAGATGTGATGTAAATCTCACAAATTCATATTATTACTAACTAGATTATGGCATATCAACGATGTGAGTAAAAATTTTATGTAACAAATATATTTATAAAAAATGATTTAAAAATAAAATGAAGCTTTACTTGAAATAGTAAAGACATTGAAAATCCGGTTAAAAAATGATTTTTAGTTACAATGGAAGTTTAAGTGAAAATCGAGCCGGTTTGTGAAGCAATAAACATTTTCTCGAAAAATACATGTGTTTTGTGCGAGACGAATCCGAAACGTTTTTGGCTTTCAACTAAATGACCTTCTTTGCTTTTCTCGTACCCCGAATTGCATCGAGTGTGGGCTCGAACAGCAAGAACCAAACACATAACAAATAATGACTTATTACTTTCAGTACAAAAGTAATTCTCTCAATAGAAACCGGTAGAAACTATCATTCTTAGAAAGTAGAATTTATTTTAAGAAAATAAATTTTTATTATTTTCTGGAAGAATAACAATATATGAAACTTATATGTAAATAGCTCTACCAACGTCATATATTTATAGGGAGAGATAGGAACATCTTCGTTGAATAAGTATAACACTAATAATATTTATTTAATGGAAAAGCACTCTCTTAGTCTGACTAGAAGTTTGGGGGGGGGGCGACACATCCTAGATAAAAAAAAAAAAAACTAGGGTTGTCACCCCTCACATGTAAAATGAGGGGAATTGGGTCTCTCATGTATTGGATCCAATTATATGTGTTTCTTGGACATTTAACGCAACATTTTATAATTGAATTCAACTCAATATTTGTTGTATGTTCCCAAAATAAATATTAATTAATTAAATTAACTAAATCAATTTTTTAATTAAATAATCTTCTCAACCCAAATCTAATTCATTTAAAGTCATGATGACTTTACCGTAAAAGAATATGTGATAAAATATATTTAATTTCCACATTCAATGGATACATAATGACTAGTTAATTTAATTTCATATTTGAATTTCAATTATTTAATTATAATTAATTAAATATGTAACACCCCTTACCCGTATTCAACGCCGGAATAGGGTTCGAGGCATTACCGAACTTATAACACAAGCATTCATACAATTCCGAGTCATAAATTTTCGTCCAAATTAAAACCATTCATAGTCAATCATAAAGTCCCTTATACGAGCCTATGAGGCCCAAAACATACTTTGGAGGGGGTTTGGGACTAAACCGAGACTTTAGAAATTTTTACAAAGCTTAGAAAATTTTGCCCGTGTGACCCCAGGGACATTCTATTTTTTTCAAAATTAAGGTGCAGGGGACACACAGCCGGAACACATGCCCATGGGGTAGACCGTGTGTCACACACGGCCTACACACATGCCCGTGTGTCTACCCATGTGGCTAAAAACAAGGCTATTTACCAAGCCATTTTGCCACCCTCACTTGCACTCATCTACTCAACATCACATATGTAACATCCCAAAATTGGGCCTAGTAGGATTGGGCCCAATGGGCCTTCGGCGTAGAAGTGATTAAAATTTTGAGAACAAGAGAATAGCATTATTGCAAATTGGACTTATTAGTTAAGTGAATTTGGAAGGTTACGAGGTTTCTATGAAGGCTCGGGGTTTATTTGGACCTTAGTAAAATTTTTGGCATTTAGCACTTTAAAGGAGATGGAGTAAGTGACCTTAAAGCATATGGAAATAATTGAGTATATAGCTAGCATAATTGAGCAAATAGTAAAGAGGATATGGCGCCACATGTAGTACCTTGAGGGAAGAGGTTCGAATCACTTTGTGTGCATTTTGACTTTATTTTTGCTTCCCTTTCTTAATGTGTCGGTCAAGGAGTATTTATGGCAAGGGTGGACTTCATTATTTTTGGTAAGGTGGCTAAAAGAATAAGGCAAGGTTGAAGTTGGGGAAAGGAATCAAGAGAAATAGGTAAGTAAGGGGGACAAGGGACTTATTTCGTGGAAGGTGTTTTGGAAAGTTTGGGTGGCCAAACTCTTATCCTAGGGGGGATGAATGTGGACGGCTTGGGGCTAGGATGATAGCCAATTTGATGCTTGATGTTTTGGTAAAACAAAAGTGTTAGTTTTGGGTCAAAATATCAATACCATCAATTGTATTTTTTTTTCTCTCAAAACTCTCTCTCCTAGCCGAATATGGTCATTGGTAATTGGTAAAATTTTGGTTGCTTAGGCCAAACCTCTATTGACAACTTTGGTATCATTTCTCTCTTTTCCCCAAACTCCTTTTCTTCTCTTTGCCGAATCTACACAACCTTGAGGAGGCATATTCCATTTCTTCTTTCTTCTTGCCGATTGTCTACAAACTTTGAGACCATTGCTTTGTTCACTCATCATTATTGAAAACCATAACTAATCCATCATTCCTCTTCTTCTTTTCTTTGTTTGCAAAATCCTTCAAGAATCACTCCATTCTAATCTATTTCACTATAGCCGAATCTTTCATCTCATACATATTTTCTTCTTAACTGTATTACTACTCATACTTTGATCAATCGGTATGTGATCCATTTCAACATTTTATTTTTATTCTTACTCTTAGTGCCGAATCTATGTCTTGGTATGGGATGGCCATATTGACTGAGACCATCACCATACTTTCTCTCATTCGAAATCACTTTTTCTTCTCCGTAGAAATATTGTGGAAGGCCGAAACTTGGAGTTTCTGAAGTCATCGTTTAATCGCTAGAAATTGATTCTAAAATCTTAAAGGTAAGGGTTCTTCAAGGATTCTATAAATTATTCTTTATTCGTTAAGATGGTGATGGTTAACCGATATTATTTATAGGGATTAAATTGCTCGATCTACCCAATCATTGATCACTCGGAATTAGTGGTCAACGACGAGTGGTCCTTTAGGAAATCAAAATCAGGTGTGTAATCCCGTACCTTCCATATATGGTGTGTAATCTCACACTTCTCTGAAATTTTGTATGAAATATTCTGTGAATCGGTTGAAATACCAAAGAAACGTAAAACCGGCATCCGTGATCACTCAGGCGTGCGTATGATCGTAGTGGTAATCGTATTTTGTAATAAAATAGTTTCGATTGGAAACAGTGTCGTGTATTTGAAAAATCACGAAACATAGGAGAAAAGGAATTACAAAGTGAATAAGATATCAGATTAAAGCTTACTGTGTCTATTTTAATATGGAAGAAATAGAGAAGGAAAAGGAATTTTATGTTCTGAGATATGTAAATTTTAGTGAGACTGGTTCTGAATGATTTTAGGGTATTATGTTCTGTCTTGGAAAAATCGTATAAAATTGTAAAAAGTGAATTAAGAGTTATAATTGATATGTATGGATTCCTTAGTGAACCTATTTTCAATTGAAACAAGTGGGAGTAGCATATGAAAAGCGTACAGTAAGATATTTGAGATTAAGGTAAAAGAGGTCAGAATCATTGGACAGTGAAACAAGGGAAACTCTAAGGAATAAACTGTACTAAATGGTTAAGCTAAAAATTATGGAAAAATTATAGGAGAAAGATATATGAGTCTAGTTTCAAGGAAAATTTACGGATTTTGATTTTGATTTTTCTAACTCGAGTTATGGTTAATTTAGTCAGTATGACGCAGATGGACAGTTTCAATTTTATGCCCCAAATTAGTAGATAAGCCTAGGTTGCGAAATTACCATAATACCCTTGAGGGTAAATTACCGAAATACCCCTGGGTTGTGAGATTACCGAATTACCCTTAGTGAGTAAAATTACGTAAATTATGAAAATACCCTTTATGGGCCAAATTGAAATATGTTGCTATATGGGCCGATTGATATTTGACTATGTGGGCCAAATGATAATTTGCTATATGGTCCGATTGATACTTGACAATGTGGCCAAATGATAATTTGCTATATGGGCCTATTTGAAATAAATTGTGAAATGGGCCAAGATGATATTTTGCTTAATTGACCAACATGATAATTTGTTATAATGGGCCATCGATTTTGTAAGAAATATTTGAATACATTATTGTAAATTGTTATGCATTATATACATGTTTTGCATGGGATGGGATAATGATGAAGAGAAGTTCTAGTAGCTCTGCTACATAAATCTGGTGGCTCTGCCACAAATCTAAAAAATGGCAATGCCATGTAAATTCTGTTAATCTGGTGGCTTTTCCACAAATTTGATATAAATGACTAAAGATCTCCCACTGGTGTGTTGGTTGGTATGGGTGGTGTGTAGCGGATGGAAAACTATGTTTGGTTTGGGAATTGCATATCATTTGCATATTATATATATGATACATTCATATTATTGTAAACGGGCTTTGGCCCAAATAATGGCTTAATGGATTTTGGCCCAGTGGACAACGGTAAGTGGGTTACACACTGAGTTCTTGTAACTCACCCTCTTTCTTTCTTAATCCTTGTAGGTAATGCTCCGTAGTGAGGACTTGGGCCCATGGATGACTTGGTGGAGGCTATACTTTCGAAATGGTGTTATCGAATTTTAAATTTTCTATTTCCGTTTATTTTATTATTTTGCTATTTTGGTTTAAGTTGTAATAGGTCCTCTGGAGTATTTTATTATTTGCTTTATGGTTGTTATACTTATTATTTTGCTTAAATTGTTTAAAACGAGAATTTTTCTAAAAACGTAAATAAAGGTTTTCCAAAATTGATTAACAAATGGATTTCAAAATAAACTTTTACAAATAGGATTTAACTCGAACTTTCTTTCAAATTATTAACGACATTTTCAAAAGTCACGGATTTAAAGTTCAAATTCCTTGATTTGTGATTCATCAATCAATCTCTCAAAGATGCTTGTATTTTATCAACGTTTCCGCAATGTTTCAAGATGCTTTTGCAGCTCTATTTCAAACGTCACATTTTCGTAAATTGTTTATTTCAAATATGCTTTCGCAAACAAAAAGGTTTATTAAAGATAATTATGTTTTCACGTAGATACAATTGCTTAAGTGTTTTGGGTTTTAACAAAGAGGCTGTAATTCTCAAACAAGTTTTTAACAATTGCAAAGATGGTTTTGAAAAACACTTCCATGTGGCACGCCAGATTCGGGCCTAACTTCTAGGCCGGGTTTGGGGTGTTGCAACATAACACAAATTTAAGCATATGAGATCAACCTAACAACCAAAACCAAGATAATAACATGTCATTATTATCATGCTTAAAACATCATACTTAGCCCGTTAAAAACATACTAATTTCACATTCACAAGAGGGCATTAACATATGAATAAACTTATGATCAATCTAAGCCATCATTCATGGCTATATATATAAGATGAAGCATTAACAATTACAAGCTAACACATATGGCCAAATTAATAATGATACACATAACAAATTGGCCTAGTCGCTATACATGCCATAGACTTAAAATACTTGAATTCATTTATACCCAAATTGATAGCTTGATAGTGTGATAGGATCTCCGGTGATTTCTAACCCGAGCTAGCTCAATAACCCTATAAGACATTGGAAAGGAAGGGGAGTAAGCTATATATATAGCTTAGTAAGTTCGTACGAAAAT
The DNA here is from genome assembly GCA_025503065.1 of Gossypium bickii. Taxonomy (NCBI): domain Eukaryota; kingdom Viridiplantae; phylum Streptophyta; class Magnoliopsida; order Malvales; family Malvaceae; genus Gossypium; species Gossypium bickii. Next base: position 25,166,857 of record CP106712.1, read on the forward strand.
AATAAGCAACTCTTACCAATCATTTACCAAGTCCAACAATATAAACATAAAATAGTACAAATTGCTATAAATCTCACAATTATAATTTATTCAGTCACATTGTTTGCTTTATTAGTTCACAAGCATATTTTAACATGTATAGACATTAGCGTAATAACCGTAATCTCTCCATTATAACCAATTACCACAGTCAATCGATCATTTCAAACCTCATAATAAACATGCGTATTAATTATGAGTATTCACTTTCCAAGCATATATTTTAACATCTTTCAATTGTTTAAAGCTCATATCTTTTCATACTTCCATAATCATTTTAATAGGCAATTATGCCAATCTTTCCTTTTTCTCATATCCGATAAATCACAATTTGTGTGAATGAAACATGCTATATCATAACTCATTTTGGCCCGAAAGCCAATCACATAATCGTCAATCGAATTTATCATGAATTTCATACATCACAAGTATAGACTAATAATCACAAGGTTTTCATAAAGTCATTCTCGTGGAAAATCATGAACTCACAATTTCATGAAGTTAATGCTTATAAACTTTACGTAGATAACTGTACCAATTCGTAATACTTACATACTCTTTCTTTTCTTTGACATACCCGTTGAATTTCCCGTTGAACCATTTGGAATAATAAAGGATACTCGAGGATCTCGTACACAGAGTACCGTACCAACCCATTTCCCAGATATGGTCTTACATGTAATCTCGTATTGATGCCAATAGCCCAGCTATGGTCTTACACGAAGTCTCATATCAATGCCATATCCCAGGTATGGTCTTACACGTAACCTCAGTAAGCCTGTAACACCCCAAACCCAGCCTAAACATTACGACCGAATCTGGCATGTCACATAAAAGGGTTATTTAAAAACTGTGCGTTTGTTAAAAAGTTCGTATTCTTTTTAAAACTCCGCGTTTTTGTGGTTTGTTTATAAAAGCCGATTCATTTAATACCCACTTTACAAAGTTGTTATTAATTTGAATAAAATTTTATTTGTTGTGAAAATCGAGTTTAAGAAATTTTGAATAAAATGGTTTATTATCATTTTTAGGAAAATCCCATATTGAACATTAAATAATAAACAGTAACCAAATTGAAAGCTAAAACCAAATAAAATACCAAAGGCCTTATTACATATCAAAATCCCAAAATTAAAAGTAAGTTTAAATATAAGAAACGAGTTTACGAGAAAACATTGCGTGGCCACCACAAGTCCGCCTCTACCCCCCAAAATCCGCGGTCTAATGATTACTCAAACATTTAAAAGAGGGGATGAGTTTACGAAAACTCGGTGTGTGTTTCCCCATTTAGTGATAATCGGGCCTAAGCCCACAAAAGCGATTGGGGCTTAGCCTCACAATAACATACTTGGTCGAAGCACACATAAATCGAATCGGGCCGTAGCCCTAACATCACAAAGATAGCAGATAACACATGCCAAATGATGCAAAACCCATTCTTTAGTCATATTCGCCATATAAGCCCATAACATAGCATATCGAACCATAGCATATTAAATCACATGTACATATAAGAATGACAATGCAGTCCCAAACACACCTAGGTATCCATCCTCTACACACCACCTGCACCTGCCAATCACACCGTGGGGATTACTAAATCGACCCTCCATCCGCTACACACCATCGAAGCGCCATCATCGCAAAACAATCGCACATCGCCTTATAATCATCATGGCATAGCCACCAGATAATGTGACAGAGTCACCGGGTTCATAATATGTGACAAAAGTCACCGGATACATAATATGTGACATAAGTCACCGGATAATGTGGTAAAACCACCTAACACTTCCCTTTATCAATATCACCCATATGCCCATGCAACATACATATTATTCGAGATATTATGCAATGTGTCATGTATGCAAAACATATATCAAATATAAAAATAACATGAGTTACCATCATAATCAGATAGACATAAAACAACAAAATCAAGCTAATCAACCTCTAAGGGCATAATCGTAATTTTACCTACCAAGGGTATTTTCGTAAATTCGTACCTGCAATGGCCTTTCTGAAGGCCTAATGTCGCCACTAGCGACTCAAATACCATTTTCTGGTCAGACGACGCGTTTGGGCCTAAAACCCAATTTCAGCCCATCCGGGCCCATACGCTCGTGTGGCCCACCTAGCACGAATCTAGCCACGTATATAAGTTCCACCTAGTCTAGTTCAACATATACTAACCACTCATACAATTTACTCATATGGGTCCACGGGCCCATTGGGCCCACTTCGGCCCATCGAGGCCCAAGCAGCCCCAACCCACACGAATACTACTGATGGCCTCAACTATCGCGTCGAAGCCCCACACGTGCTCTCGTACGCTCGTGTGGCTACTAATGCCGTGTGACCGGTATTTCGGCATTTTGCCGCTCTACAGCTAGAGTAGAGAAGTACACACACACCTGATAGGAGTCTGGTGCTAATCCGCGCTCTGACCACTCCTGTGCCCAAACGCCCACCAAGGTATGTTAACTCTCCTCCTGGCATGCTCTTTATATAGCTAGCTCTTCACCTTCATTCTTTGTGTCTTTTTGATGTGGGATCCCTTCGTCAGTAGAGTTTAAATTCAACTGAAACTCTTGCCGTCTAATCCGCAAAATAAATACTCCTTTGCTTCTCACGAGATTCGAACCCAGGCTCCCTTGCAACATAATCCACGCCGCTAACCACTTGGCCACAAGCTCTTCTTGTGTCTTAAACCATGCGCAACTAAATATAAACTATGGCCCAAATTCTAGGATCCAAGTAAAAAGAAACCAAAATGCAAAAGCCAAGACTTGAACTTTGGACCTCCTTCCTTCCTTGTGGTGTAGTGGCGTGTGTCATTTTTCTCCATATTTGATTCTTAAGGCCTACCTACCAACTTTCAAGGTTTTTTTCACCTAAAACCAAAATTTCCCCAAAGCCAATATTTGATCCCGGAACTTCATAGAAGCCCTCTAACCTTCCAAAATCACTTATCTAATAAGTCTAACTTGCATTAATGCCGTTCTCAAAAATTTTAAACGCTACTACGCCTAAGGCCCATTGGGCTCAATTCTGCTTGGCCCAATTTCAAGATGTTACAAAGCCTAATGTCATGACATTTATATCATATCTATTCTTAAGGTTCAACCGGGACTTTCGCTGTACCGAATCTCTGTCGGTCATTTTCGTAGTATTGTATTCAATAGCATTCACATTTCATTTCAATAATATAACATTTACCATAATTATATCAATTAAGCATTTATACACATATAATTTAATGCTTATTAAACATACGAACTTACCTCGGCATAAAACGGCAAAAAAGGACTAAATTGTCAAATACTCATTTTTCTCCCGTTCTAACTCTGAACCTCGTTTTTCTCGATCTATAATATCACATTTAACTTATTTAATCAATACATTATTCATTTCAGTCCAAAAGTCACATTATGAAAAAATTACATTTTTGCCCTTAGGCTCGTAAACTGAAATGTACTCAATTTCTTCAATACCCATGCCTAGCCGAACCTTATACATGCTTATAGCAGCCCACATTGTTCTTTTATTTTCATTTTAACACCCATTTTACAACCTTTTACAAATAAGTCTTTTTAAGCATTTTTACCGAAAATCACTTAGCAAAAGTCATTTAACATACAACAAACATGCATTTTCCACCATCAAACATCAAAATACATACATGTTCAACATGAGTAAAATTTTAGTCTTTGATATCTGTTCAAATTGGTGGTAGAAATAGATAGATCATGTTATAAGGATTTTAAAAACATAAAAATCATTAAAAACAAGGCTAGAACGGACTTACAATCGAGCTTGGAAGCTTGATAAACCCTAGCCATGTCTTTTCCATGTCAAATTAGGCCAAGGAAGAAGAAGATGACAAATTTGGCTTTATTTTGGCTTTTCAATTCATTTTAATTACCAAATTACTAAAATACCCTTAATGAAAAACTTTAGAAACACACTAAACCATGTCCATTTTTGTCCACCAACTTAACTAATGGTCTAATTACCATCTAAGGACCTCTAATTTAAAATCTCATAGCAATTGGACACCTTTAACATATAGAATTCAAGTTTTGCACTTTTTGTAATTTAGTCATTTTAACTAAATTGAGTGCTGAAACGTCAAAATTTTCAAACGAAATTTTCATGAAATCGTTCCATAAAATTGTAGACCATAAAAATATAATAAAAATAAATTTTACTACGTCAGATTTGTGGTCCCGAAACTACTGTTTCGACTAGACCCAAAATCGGGCTGTTACAAAATAATAATTCAAAAACCATGAATTAATTCTCAAGTTATTTTTATACTCAGTGAGAAAACGCATTCATTTGTGAATGTGACTCATTTCTCTAACTTCATCATTTTTGTTAATTTGGTTCTACATGCAACTCATTTCTAATTTCAATGAGCTAGCGAAGGGAATTACTGAACATATGTAATTATGGCTCAAATGATTTATAATTAAGTTTCGACTTTTTGCCTATTAATTATAAACTTATTAGCCACGAAGTCAATACACTATAGTATTGTGAATGAGCTCTCCCTAATTATATAACATTATGAAAGCTATTTAATTAATGCTTGTCCAATGACCTTACCTCATAAATGTTTTACCCTCATATGATATCCTTAATGTCTTTGGGATAAATCTGCTCCTCCAATAAGATCCTATTTTATCTCATGATAACTGATACATCTTCCTTCATAAAAATTAATTACTATCAAATAGTAATTAATTCATTTATCACAAAGACAAATGACTCGTGACCACATTTAATTTTCATCTATCATGTAATGTCGACGAGAGAATATCATTTACCTGTCAGTTGGGCTATGAATTCCACTATTATGAATGATGCTATATACTATGGAACTCGTATACCTAACACACTAGCTTTCAGTTCTTTATCTATTTGAAATCAAGCTTTTACTTACATCAAGGTATATGAGTCACTTATACATAGTTCGTCATCTACTCAAGATTAAGGTATGCGAACGTCACAAGTGAATAAATCCAAAAATGAATATAGGATTTATTCTACATGGATCTTGTCTGATGTACTGTCAATCCAGTCAGTCACATTTATATTTCTATCTTCTAGGAGTCATCCGCTTCGATGCTCAAGGCAAAGCATCTCCTCGATTGGACTTGATAGACGACATATTAGTTTTTCAATCAATTTGCTTGTTTCCAATTAGACTAAGGACATTTTTAGGTTCATCTACTAACACTGTAACATCCTAGAATTTGAATTTTATATGTTGCATTATTTTGGGTGCTGAGCTTGTTAGACTATTCAATTGTGTGTGTTTAGGTAGTCTTGAGATGGCTCGGGATTTATTTGGATTTAGTAAAAACTTTTGGCAATTAGCACTTTAAGGAAATGGAGTAAGTGACCTTAAAGATTAAGGTAATAAAGTGGTAAAAAGCTAGCATAATTGAGCTATCAGTGAAGAGGATATGGCACCATATGTGTTACCTTGAGGGAAGGAGTTCGAATCCCTTTGTGTGCATGTGTGAACTTTATATTTTGCTAGTGTCGGTCAAGCATGATTTTATGGTAAGTTGGACTTTTATTTTTATGGCAAGATGGCTAAGAGAAAAAGGCAAGATTGAAGTTAGGGAAAGGAATCAAATGGAAATGGCATGTAGGGGGAACATAAGGCTTATGCCAAGGGTGATGTTTTGGAAACATTGGGTGGCCAAACTTTGACCAATTGGCCATGCATTTGGACGGTTTTGGGGGATAAAGGGGATGGCTGAAATTTTGCTAGCATTTTGGTAAGGTAGGTGCTAGTTTTGGTCATTTTTATTCATTAGCAAATTGGTGTATCAAATTTTTTTCTCTCCAAAATTCTTCTCCCTAGCCGAATGTGTCATGAGCAATAGGTAAACTTTTGTTTTGTTTTGGCCAATTCTTTTTGACCATTTTGGTATCATCTTCCATTCTTCCCCAAGCACTTTTCCTCCTTGTGCCGAATGCATACCAACCTTAAGACTTTTTCTTTGTTCATTTTTCATCCTTGAAAACCGAATCATAAACACCCTATCTCCTATTTCTTTTTCTTCTTCTTTTCTTCTTGCAAAAACTCTCAAACATCACTCCCTCCCTAATATTTTCACCGTAGCCGAATATCATTGTAACACCCTAAACCTGGCCCAAACACCACGACCGGATATGGCATGTCACTTAAGGAAAAATTTAAAAAAACACTGTGTATTCTTAAAGGAAATGTTGGGATTTCAAGTTTATTGATTATCTAGAAAAATTAGTAATTTTATGTTAACCGAGTTTAATTTCGCCAAATTAAAGAAAAACGAATGACCATTAGTAATCCTTGTTATCCGTTTAGGTTTTGAAAGTTTTGTTACAAAAGATAGTAGTTCATTTAATAATTTGGTCGTTTGAAAACCTTGTAGCCTTTGCGTTTTGTTTATGAAACATATCACGAATCCAAAATGTTGTCTAGAGTATCTAAAATTTAAAACCCGAAATTTAAAACCGATTAACAGTGGCCTTATTACAACGTAAAAACCAAATCACTTATTATTAAAAATAAATTAAGTCCTTTATTGAAATAGAATGGAACCATGCATGGCCACCTCGTGCTCCCCTCCAGCCCGGTCCGTTGCACTATATGCTACCTGAAAAGATGTTAAACAACGGGGTGAGTCATAGGACTCAGTGTACAACACTCATGCACCATCAGATCGGGCGTTATCCCTATAGAACAGAATATCAGAATATCGCATATACAAAGAATGATGCAAAACCCACCCCAACCTAATTTCCATCCGCTACACACCACCCGTACCTGCCATTCACACCAATGGGGATTTCTACAATCAACCCTCACTGCTACACACCACCGATGGTAGTCATGCCGCAGTTAGCTGCTCATCGGCAAAGTCGTGACATAGTCACCAGTATAGATCGTGGCAGAGCCACTACAACAGATCGTGGCGGAGCCACTACACACTTCCCCTAAAATAATAACCCATGCCCCACGCAACATAATACTTTCAATGCTCAACTATCACAGATCTCGACATACATGTATGGCATACTCATAACATATATCATATCATTTATTCTGATATCACAGAAGTCACTAACCTGATGAAACGCCCCTACCCTCCACAGGGATTTCGATAGCCATATCACTTTTCCAGCATTTAACAAATTACACACATACACATATATATATACAGAATGCTACAGAACAGAACAATACCAATGGTGTGGGGAGTTACCCACCTGATTACGTGCAACACTAAACTATCTACGACGTTGCTATCACTAAACCGTGGCAGCTTCTCAAGAAAGACGTCCTCGAAATCCTTTACTGTTTTAACCTCCCTAACTGTCACCTCCTTTGCGTCCAACTCATTGATAAAAGCTAGAAATGCACTGCACCCCTTCCGAACCATCTTAACAGCCTTTAACGCAAAAACCACGTTGGACAGGTAGTTCCTTCTTTCTCCTATCACAACCACCTCCTCGTCCCTGAGGTTCTCAGCACTATGCGCTTAGTCTCACAATCCAACTTAGCATGATGTTTAACCAACCAATCCATTCCCAAGATAAGATCAAACTCCCCAAAGGGTAATTCCATTAAGTCTACTGGGAATACTACTCCTTGAGTCTCTAAAGCCACATTCTTAAATAATTTGTCCACTATCATGGATTGTCCTATCAAGCTAACTACAGTCATCTTCCTAATAGTTATTTCAGATTCTATACTTAAAGTCTCAGATACCGAGGATGCAACATAAGAGTGGGTTGATCTAATGTCAATCAAAGCAAGAAATGGGTTATCAGCAATAAAAAATGTGCCGATTATAACATCCGGTGCATCACCATCCTCTCGCCGACGTGCTGCATAAACTAAACCTGGTTGTCTTGCGTCTGTGTTACTGGCACCTCTACCAAGTGCTCCATGGTCCCGACAGAACCCATTACCTCCTCTGGCTGGGCCACGACCCCTCGGCATTGGCTGACCACCCCTCCTAACCTGATCAGAACCTCGTCCAGTTGACTGAACCTGGTCCACCTGTGGACAGTCCTTAATCATATGATCCGTAGATCCATACCTGAAACATCCACCATTCCTCCTTCTGCACTCCCCGAAATGCATCTTCCCACACAGAGCACATGGTCTATTCTGGCCCCCTATAGCAGATGTCTGAGCCCGAGCTGGCCCATCGAACCTAGGCTTTTTCTGAAAACCTCCCGATGATCCTGGTGGCCCAAAACTCCTCTTACTCTTACTCCGGTCATTATCTTTATTCTGCTTCTCGGTCTGTTTTACCTCTTCAGTTATTTTAACTTTCTCAACCAGAACGGCGAAGTCCCTTTCCCGCTGCGGTGCTATCAATACTCTTAACTCATCCCGCAGTCCATCTTCGAACCATACACAGCGCTCATAGTCCGTCGCCACAATACCTTGAGCGTAACGGCTCAAGCGCAGAATTTCTGCTTCATACTCAGACACAGATTTGCTCCCCTGAACCAAATTCAAGAATGCTTTCCTCTGAGTATCCACATAGCTGGCCCTAATGTACTTTCTCTGAAATGACACCTTAAAGAAATCCCAGTCAATCCGGTCTGCTGGAGTACCCTCTTCGCCTTAAGCCACCACAGGTAGGCCTCGTCCCAAAGAAGAGACACCACCCCTGTTCAACTTCTCCTCTGCTGTGAAGTCGAGATCATCCATTATGCGCTCACTTGCCTCTAACCAATACCCAGCTGTATTAGGGACTACGCCAGAAACGCCCCTAAACATTTCTACTCCGTTGGCCCGAAGTCGTTCAGACACAGATTTCCGTGCCCCAGTATCCATGCTTGCCCCAACAACTCTCTCTAAAACCCGCAGCATCACTTGAGACACCGCATCGTCTCCCCCCGTTAACTCTGATACTCTGTACGCAATCAGCGCGCGGTGGCATTTCGTTCCACGACCCATGGCGGACCTGCGCCGGTTTTCGACACCGTCATCCGGCCTCTTCCCCGTCTACGTGCATTGCGTCCATGCCCCCTACTACTTATCTCTATCGTATCGTCTTAATCTGATTTAGAAATGTTATGTATTAGTATCTCTTTTCACTATTTATTAAAGAAGAATTTTATGAAGTATAATTACGAGTAGTTTCCACGATTCACATACAACCTAAAGGTTTCTATATCTAAAGTAAAGTTTCTCAGTTCTAACATCTATGGCAATATATTCATATAGCATACTTCATATCAATCAGAAACTTACCTGGCGGACTTGGGCCAAAGACGCAGGAGCCATGCTAAGAGAACATGTATTAGAAGAATTTTTTTTTAAACCATCTTTAGAAAATGTTTTGGACCTAAAAACCCAAAGCCGAGCTTTTGAAGCGGGCTCTGATACCAATTTGTAACACCCCAAACCTGACTCAAACACCACGACCGAATCTGGCATGTCAGTTAAGGAAAATTTTATAAAAACACTGTGCATTCTTAAAGGAAATGTTGGGATTTCAAGTTTATTGATTATCTAGAAAACTTAGTAATTTTATGTTAACTGAGTTTAATTTCGCCAAATTACAGAAAAACGAATGACCATTAGTAGTCCATGTTATCCGTTTAGGTTTTGAAAGTTTTGTTACAAAAGATAGTAGCTCATTTGATAATTTGGTTGTTTGAAAACATTGTAGCCTTTGCGTTTTGTTTGTGAAACATATCACGAATCCAAAATGTTGTCTAGAGTATCTAAAATTTAAAACCCGAAATTTAAAACCGATTAACAGTGGCCTTATTACAATGTAAAAACCAAATCAGTTATTATTAAAAATAAATTAAGTCCTTTACTGAAATAGAATGGAACCATGCATGGCCACCTTGTGCTCCCCTCTAGCCCGGTCCGTTGCACTATATACTACCTGAAAAGATGTTAAACAACAGGGTGAGTCATAGGACTCAGTGTACAACACTCATACACCATCAGATCGGGCCTTAGCCCTACAGAACAGAATATCAGAATATCACATATACAAAGAATGATGCAAAACCCACCCCAACCTAATTTCCATCCGCTACACACCACCCGTACCTGTCATTCACACCAATGGGGATTTCTACAATCAACCCTCACCGCTACACACCATCAATGGCAGTCATGCCGCAGTTAGCTGCTCATCGGCAAAGTCGTGACATAGTCCCCAGAACAGATCGTGGCAAAGCCACTACAACAGATCGTGGCGGAGCCACTACACACTTCCTCTGAAATAATAACCCATGCCCCATGCAACATAATACTTTCCATGTTCAACTGTCACAGATCTCGACATACATGTATGGCATACTCATAATATATATCATATCATTTATTCTGATATCACAGAAGTCACTAACCTGATGAAACGCCCCTACCCTCCACAGGGATTTCGATAGCCATATCACTTTTCCAGTATTTAACAAATTACACACATACACATATATATATATACAGAATGCTACAAAACAGAACAATACCAATGGTGTGAGGAGTTACCCACCTGATTACGTGCAACACTAAACTATCTATGATGTTGCTATCACTAGCGGAAATCACGGCTATTTGTATCCTAGTCTGCACAGAAGCTGGCCCACACCCAGGTGGCCAATCACGAACAGCAAACACAACCCTCTTCTTGAACTTAGGGATTGAGTTCGCGGGTCCAATCCCTCCCTTTTCCTGATCGGCGCTTGATTCCATCAAAAGACCTTGTCAATCGCTACCATCATGACATATGGTTGTTAAACCATACCGTTGGGTTAAGGTAATAATACGATAAAGAGTCTAATAAATCTAAAAGAACACCCTTACCTTGAGATCTCGAAAGAGGTAGAGTCCAGAAACCCACGATTCCCAGCTTAGGGGTCTAGACAAGTCGACCTACTTTGATTCCCTTCGTGCCGACCAAAAACACAAGAATGATCAACCATCAATCAAAAGAGAACTTACCAAGCCTAATAGCCTTTCGGCTTTGGCTTCCAAAAACTGAAAGAGAAAGGTGACTAAAGAAGAAATCGTCACTCACCTTATTGTAGAAGATTCGACTAGTCCTAATAGATTTCGACACTTAGCACCCTGGAAGGAGAATTTTGACAATATTAGGGAAGAAGATGAGCGAGTTGCAAACCAAAAAAAAAGGTATATAGGTACAGGGTGAGAGTTTCAGCTTTTGAGAAGATCAAGAAAAAAGATGGTGCAAAGAAATCTATGAAGATTCAGCTTATGGTGAAAGAACAGAGAAGAGAATGGGGATCATAGGGTATTCGACCAAGGCATGGATTTGGAGATGAACGTGGAGTTAAGGGTTGCGATTCTTGAGAATAAGACAATTGAGAGAGAAGAATGAAAAGGGAATGGAAAGAAGCAATGAAACTGATTAAGAAGAAGAATGCTTTCGGCAACACTTGGGGTGAATTTGACTATGGCAGAAAAATGTAAATAGGAGGAATGCCTAAGAGGGTTTCAGCTCACACTTGAAAAAGAAGAGAAAGGAGAACGGATAAAGGCCTTAAATACCGAAAATGAGCCAAAGATACTTACCTGGCTACTCAGAATTTCGGCACTCACTAACCAAAAGCTAAAAATGCACACTTCAAATACTGAGATCTTTACTGACTACTCAAAATTTTGGCACACCTTAGCCAATCTAAAATCAATTTCTCCCTCTCTCAGAGTTTGAAATTCGGCCAACACCATACCCAGGTGTCCATCCCTTCTTTTCCTCCACAATTTCCTCCTGATCACTTATTTGAAATATTCCAAATATTTCAAACTCCACTTTTTCCTCCTTGCCAACCATTCAAACCATTTGACTAAGTCCATCCTCTATCATGAGTGTCCAACTGAACACCATCACCTTAGCTCCCTAACGTAAAAAGGGAACCTCTCACAAGCTGCTAACGTGACTTGAACTCTGGACCTCCTTCCCTCCTATGGTGTCATTCCCTCACATACTATGTGGCATCCCCCTTGCCACTCTAACACTTCATTTCTTGTGTCAACCACATGCCAACATAAACCCTTAAGTCCTACTTCAACAAGCTCCTCCCCTAAGGTGCTTAAAAAGAAATTTCAACCAAGACTCCAGCTTTTCACTAAGGCATTTTTAGACCCTAAGATACCCTAAACTAGCATGATAAGCACATCATTCACACTCAACACATAAAATGCAACAGCCTCGATTCAGGATGTTACAATCATTGATCATCTCCCCATAGCCGAATCTTCCACTTCACACATATTTTCTTCTCAACCATTTTTCTACTCACACTTTGATCAATCGGTAATAACACTCTCTTCAATTCTCTTATTTTTTTCTTCTATTGCCGAATTCATATGTTGGCTTGAGAGGGTCTTTTTGACTGAAATCATCATCTTTTCTCTTTCAAACAAAACCCTTTCTTTTTTGTAGTGGTATAGTAGAGTGCCAATTGTTTCTACATCGCTTAATCGACTCTAGCCCTAGGAAGATCGTGTGAAAAATGAATTTCATCATTCAAGGTAAGGATTCTTCGAGGATTCTTTATTACTTTTTATTCGTTAAAGATAGTGTTGTTTAATCGATAATATTATAGGGACTTTATCGCTCGATTTTCATCTTGGGATCATACAGATTTTTGTGGTAAGCAACTTCACTCCTAAGATCAATCATCTAGAACAACATACTATTAGTGTAACATCCTAAACCGGGGCCTTTGCATTTTATCTAATTGCATGTAGATAGTGTGGTTGTCATGTTAGTTTAGGGTATTTTGGGGACAAGCATGAGCCAGGGGTAGGCCAGAGCCTTAGCGAAAATTTTCTTTTTGGGCACTTGGAAGGGGGAGCTGAATGAGGCAGGAGTTAAGGGTGGTTGGTGGCTTTTTTTGACACAAGAAGTGCTTTGGCAAAGTGGTAAGAAGGCGCCACTTAGGGTACAAGGGAGTAACGCCTCAGGGAGCTAAAAGAGACTTGGTTCGAGCTGCGGGAATCTCCTTTTGTGCATTCTTTTTGACGCCTGGACAAGGGAGAGTTGCACTCAATTGGGACTCTGGTGGATGAGTGTTGAAGGGGTCAATAGATTTGAATGTGTGGAGGGGAGAAATTTTAGGAGTTAGAATCATTCAAATTTGTTTGAATGAGTGGAAGAGAGAAATTCAAAGAGAGATAGAAGGGACGGCATAGTGTTTGAAGGGAGTTGGGATGTGTAGCCTAAACTATGAGGTGTGGGTTCGGTTTAGTGATGTTAGGGGGTTGGCCGAATGTTAATTAGCCTTAGGGGGAGTGTTGGGCATTTTCGGCTAGCTAGATAAGACCAGGAGTCTCTTTTGTTCCTCTTTTGTTAAGAACAGAAACATTCTCATACCGTTAGGGTACTTTCTCTTTTGTTTCTCTCATTTTACCAAACTGAAACATCTTCTAATTCCTCTCTTCTTCTTCATTCTTTTTGGCTGAAACTTACCTAGCTTTTCACTCATCACTTGTGTGATTCTTTTGCCATTGTCTTCTAAGCCGAAATCCTCTGAAGCCATACCCTGCCGAAACCTCAATCTCGTCTTCTTTCTTTCTTATGGTTGAGCAAAGCTGAAACCATATTCCCATTCTTTCTCTTCATCTTTTCATTCCTTGGTTGCCGAAACCTCTGGTACTCTCTTCTCTTCTTTTCTCTTTCAATATTTTGGCCGAATATCATCTGTTAAGACCACCTTTCTTTTTCATCTTTTTCTTTGCATAGTCGAACAACTTTGGCATTTGGGGTAGGTTCTTAGTTCTTTGGCTGAATCTCCCTAACTCTCTCTCATTCTCTTTTCTCTTTTCCCTATCGTTTTCTTTGGAAAGAAAAGCTGAGATCCTTTGGCACTCAAACCTTCTCTTTTGACTCTTGGTTGCAGTGGATCACCATCTTTAATCTGTCATCATTCCCAATCAATTTTGCTAGTGTTGTGGTAAGTGTTCTATCGATTCAATCATCTCTTATAGCGTTAAATGCCGAAGGCAGAGATCCAATTCTATTTGATGCTTGGCCGAATGTAGGTGGTGTGGTGATGCCTTCTTGTGGAGACCTCCGGGATTTGTTGGTTGTGAATGAAGCCTAGAGCCTCGGGATTTATCGATTTAGTAAGGGTTTAACTTTGGGTCTTAGTTCCTTACGATTCGTTTCACCGCTTTAATTTGTTAAGTGATCAAGGTGTGTTCATGGACTCTAATGCCAGCCAAGCGGTAGGAGGGGTTGGATCTGTAAACCCAGCCCCTAAGTTTAAGAAACGGGCAGTGTCAGCGGTTCGGGATTGGCCACCGGGTTGTGGGCTGGCATCTGAACAAAGTAGTAGGCAGATAGCAGTAGTGTCGGTTAACGACAGTGTCGACGTAGAGAGCATGGTATTACGAGTAATCAGGTGTGTAACTCTTACACACTTCATATGTTTAATGTGTTGTTATCTGTGATTTGTCAAAAGTCGAAATAACTATAGAAATCGATATGTTACCCTTATGGGTAAAAGCGAGGACTCCGAGTAAGTCCATCTTGTGGCTAACGTTAAATGCCTTTATTACATTTGCATATGCCCTGTTATATTGTTTCTAAAAGTTAAGCATGACTATATTGTTTTGAAAAGCATGTTCATGAAAATAGGTATGATGAGACGAGGGGGAAGGAATGATCTATCAAACTGTCACCAGTGGTTAGGTACCACACAGTGGGTTGGCCTCATATATGATCATATTGTGACTAAGTCTCAGTGGTTTGGAACCACCAGTGGTTAGGTACCACATATATATTTCTGTGACTTGTCCTAGTGGTTTGGTACTACAGTGGGTTGGCCCCACATATCGAGATAAGGGATCGTCACCAGTGGTTAGGTACCACAAAGTGGGTTGGCCCCACAAATGATTATTTGTGACTTCAGTCACCAGTGGTTTGGAACCACCAGTGGTTAGGTACCACTAGTGGCTAGGTGCCACAAGGGGTAGAATTGGGAGTTCGGATGGTTAGGTTGGATGGGTTGCATGGCATACATATTTGCATATGAAACTATGTAAGGGCTTAACATCTTCGGGATAAGGATTTATGCACTGAGTCTTGGTGACTCACCCCTTCCGTTACATTTTGCAGATAATTCCTAGACCGTAGACATGGAGCTGGATTGGACTCGAGATGGCCATGCATAGTACTTTGTTTTCGATTTTTGGTTTAAATGGTTAATTCAGATTTATTTTGTTTTAAGTTTGGGTTTTCAGTTATGTAATAAGGCCACGTAGATTTTATTTCAAAATTAATCTTTTTTTTAAATTTCATTAAAAACGATGTCTAAACATTAAATAATGCCAAATAAATACATGTAAGGGATGTTTTCAAAACTCAAATAAATTTTGGGATTTTCAAAATTTCACCATCAGGAAATTAGCAAACACGTAATAACATTAAAGCAACTAAATCTTATTAAAAACTAAGTTCCAAAATGATTTCAACAATTTACCAGAAACAAATCGGGTTTTTATAAACTCAAAGGTATTCTTTTCAACTCTGAGACGACAACTTGCTTTCCAACTCGAGACGATAAATCAGT
Organism: Gossypium bickii; assembly: GCA_025503065.1. Lineage (NCBI taxonomy): Eukaryota > Viridiplantae > Streptophyta > Magnoliopsida > Malvales > Malvaceae > Gossypium > Gossypium bickii. The sequence goes on from CP106712.1 coordinate 25,182,478, forward strand.
TTTCAAAACGTTTTCTTCCCTGTGACATGTCAGATCCGGTCGTAGTGTTTTGACCGGGTTTGGGGTGTTACAATTATGGTATCAGAGCCAAGTTCAAAATCTTGGCTGTGGGCCTGAGGCCTAAATCGTTTTTATAAAAGGGGTTTACAAAACGGTTGAATGAAAAACACGTTTTGGGAAGCATGGCACCGAGTCTCCGCCACCGATCCACGAAGGTAAGTTCCTTAACTGCTACATATATGTTTTAAATGACTGTGATATGAATGCTAGTGATAGGAACTCTACTTTAGAAATTGAAGCCTGTAGGATTGTATGAACTTGCGAGAACAACTGCTCTAATAAATTGCTCATAAGACGATGCCGTAATAAATAGTGGAAGAAGCTAACTCATAAAATTCTTAAATTAGATTAAATCGTGAATGTTAGACATGAGCACACGAGGACGCGGGCGTAACATGCGTGGACGTGGTAGGGGTATGATTACTGTGTCGGAACCTGTAGGGTCTGGCCATGGGTCAGAGAATGAGGTGCCGCCGTCGCCAGCCGTGGACGCTGAGTTTTAGGATCAAACGGGAGGTGATGACGTGGTGTCTAGGCGATGCTGTGGGTTCTGGAGAGAGTTGTTGAAGCAGGCGTAGGTTCAGGGGCTCAGAAATCTGTGTTCGAACGAATCTGGGCTAATGGAGCAGAAGTATTTAGGGGTGTTTCTGGTGTAGCTCCCAACACAATTGAGTACTGGTTAGAGGCGACTAAGCGAATAATGGATGATTTTGATTTCACGACCGAGGAAAAGTTGAAAGGGATAGTGTTTCTTCTTCGGGATGAGTCCTATCAGTGGTGGCTCATGGTCAGGGATGGTGCGATGGCCGATGATATTACCTGGAATTTCTTTAAGGCGGCTTATCAGAGGAAATACGTCGGGTCTGGTTATATAGATGCGCAGTGTAAGGCGTTCTTGAATTTGGTTTAGGGGAGTAAGTCAGTATCGGAATATGAGGTGGAGTTTCTTCGGTTAAGTTGTTATGCTCGGGGTATCGTGGCTACGAAACACGAGCGCTGTGTCAAATTAGAGGACGGGTTGAGAGATGAGCTGCGGGTGTTGATTGCTCCACAGCGGGAGAAGGAATTTGCTGTCCTGGTGGAGAAGGGCAAGATAGCTGAGGAGGTGAAGCGGTCGGTAAAACAAAATCAGGATAGGAATTGGAATAGAAGGAGTTCTGGGTCATCATGGTCTACTGGGAATCCTCAGAAAAGGGCTAGATTTGGAGGGCCGAGTCAAGCTTTAAAGCCTACTGCTGCTACTCAGTGGCCACCACAGTGTGTTCGATGTGGGAAGTCTCATTCGAGGGAGTGTTGGACAGGTAATAGAGGGTGCTTCGAGTGTGGGTCAATGGAGCACCGGATAAGGGATTGTCCACGGAGGTCAGCTAGGACTCAGTCTGAGGGTCAATGACGGAAAGATGGTCAGCAACCGCAGAGGGGTCGAGGTTCAGCCAGGGGTGGTAACGGTAATAGTCGGGGCCGTGGAACATCGGGCAGAGGTGCTGGGAATACTGAGGCAAGACAGCCTGGGTTGGTCTACGCAGTGAGGCGTCGAGAGGAGGGCAACGCACTGGACGTCATAACTGGTACGTTCTTAATTTATGGGTTACCTTATACTGCTTTGATTGATGTTGGTTCTACGCATTTGTATGTTGCTAGTAGTATAGCGGGAACTCTAAACTTAGCCTATGAGACTACTTCTAGGGAGATGATTGTAATTAGCCCTTTAGGACACTCGATGGTAGTGAATAAACTGTATAAGGATGTACCTCTAGAACTTCAAGGGGTCGTGTTTCTGGCTGATCTGATAGAACTGCCATTTGGGGAGTTCGATTTGATTTTAGGGATGGATTGCTTAGTAAAGTATTAAGCGAGTTTGGACTGTACAGCTAAGCACATGGTGTTGAGAACTGTTGAGGGTGAAGAGGTGGTGATGATATGTGATAGAAGGAATTACTTATCCGATGTAGTATCTGCTTTGAAGGCCGAGACAATGGTGAGGAAGGGATGTGAGGCGTTCATGGTTCATGTTTGTGCATTGGAGGCCAAGGAATCAACTGTGGGGAATGTCTGAACGGTGAAAGAATTTATCGATGTGTTCCCAGAAGAGCTTCCGGGTCTACCTCTGAATCGCGAAGTTGAGTTTAGTATAGGCCTACTACCCGGAACCGTGCCAGTGTCTATTGCCTCATATAGGATGGCGCCGAAGGAGTTGGTGGAGCTAAAAGTGCAAATTCAGGAGTTATTGGACTGGGGTTTTATCGGGCCGAGTGTATCACCTTGGGGAGCGCCGGTACTTTTTGTTAAGAAGAAGGACGGATCGATGCGGATGTGTATAGATTACAGTCAGCTGAATAAGTTGACGATTAAGAACAAGTACCTGTTGCCAAGGATAGACGACCTGTTTGACCAGCTTAAGGGAGCATCAGTTTTCTTGAAGATAGATCTGAGGTTGGGGTATCATCAACTTAAGGTCAAGGAGGTAGATATTCATAAGACGGCGTTTTGTACTCGTTATGGTCACTACGAGTTTTTGGTAATGCCATTTGGGTTGACCAACGAGCCGGCAGCATTTATGGATATGATGAATAGGGTATTTCAGCCGTATTTGCATCGGTTCGTCGTAGTATTTATAGATGATATTTTGGTGCACTCGAAATCCGAGGAGGAGGATGACGCACATCTTCGTGTAGTTCTACAAATTCTGAGGGAAAAGCAGTTGTTCGCAAAGTTTAGTAAGTGCGAGTTCTGGCTAAGAGAAGTTACTTTCTTGGGTCATGTGGTGTCAGCTGAGGGGATTAGAGTGGACCCTCGGAAGATTGAGGCTGTACTGGACTGGAAACCACCTAAGTCTGTGGCGGAGATTCAGAGTTTTTTGGGTTTAACGGGATATTATAGAAGATTCGTGGAAGGGTTTTCTTTGATTGCAGCGCCGTTAACCAAGTTGTTAAGGAAAGGGGTTCCATTTGTATGGTCAGACAAACAACAAGAAAGTTTTGACAAGTTAAAGAGGATTCTAAAAAAAGCTCCAGTTTTGATCCAGCCTGAAGCAGGGAAGGAGTTTACGGTTTATTATGATGCGTCGCATACTGGTCTGAGATGTGTGCTGATGCAAGAGGGGAAAGTAGTGGCGTATGCTTCTCGATAATTGAGACCTCACGAAATGAATTACCCGACGCATGATCTGGAGTTGGCTGCAGTGGTTTTCGCCCTGAAAATTTAGAGACATTACTTGTATGGGGAGAAGTCTATCGTGTACACAGATCATAAGAGTTTGAAATATCTTCTCCTTCAGAAGGAGTTGAATTTGAGACAGCGGAGGTGGATCAAGTTGTTGAAGGATTACGACTGCTCGATTGAGTACCATCCGGGTAAGGCTAACGTAGTGGTTGACGCGTTGAGCCGCAAAGTGGTAACAGATTTAAGAGCGATATTTGCCCACCTTAGTCTGTATGATGACGGAAGTCTGCTAGCAGAACTGCAAGTGAAGTCGACGTGGGTAAACCAGGTTAAGGAGAAACAGCTAGTAGATGAGGTCTTAAGTGCTCGATGTTTTCAAGTGCGGAATGGTGGATTGGAGGGGTATAGCTTGAGTAGCGACGGAGTGTTATATTTTCAGGGGAAAGTTTGCATGCCAAAAGATGTAAAGTTAAGGCAAAAGATTCTTCAGGAGGCACATAGCAGTCTATACGCTATGCATCCTGGAGGTAGTAAGATGTATCGGGATTTGCGGGAGCAGTTTGGTGGCCGGGTCTAAAGCGGGAAGTAACAGAATTTGTAAGTAAATGTCTGACGTGCCAGCAAGTCAAAGCTGAACATCAGTTACCTTCGGGTCTGTTGCAGCCGGTAAAGATTCCGCAGTGGAAGTGGGAAAGGATTACGATGGATTTTGCTAGTGGGCTACCCCTTACCCTAACAAGAAGGACTCGGTCTGGGTGATTGTTGATCGTCTGACAAAGTCTACTCACTTCATACCTGTGCGTGTGGATTACTCCCTTCAGAAGTTAGCTAGACTGTATATAGCGGAGATAGTAAGGTTGCATGGAGTGCCAGTGTTGATTATTTCGGACAGAGACCCTAGATTTACGTCAAGGTTCTGGAAAGCGTTGCATCAGGCATTGGGTACAAGGTTGGATTTCAGTATGGCGTTTCATCCACAGTCGGATGGGCAGTCGGAGAGGGTGATTCAGATTTTGGAAGATATGTTAAGGGGTTGTATCTTGGATTTCAGAGGTAGTTGGGAAGGATTTCTGCCATTGGCTGAGTTCGCGTATAACAATAGTTACCAAGCAAGTATTCAGATGGCACCATATGAAGCGTTATATGGGCGGAAGTGTTGTACCCCTACGAGTTGGACAGAGTTGGGTGAACGGCAATTGTTGGGTCCAGAGTTAGTTGCTGAAATGGAAGATAAGGTTAAGCTGATTCAAACTCGTTTGAAGAAAGCTTCGGACAGGCAGAAGTCCTATATCGATCTTAAGCGGAAGGATATAGAATTTGCAGTGGGTGATAGGGTTTTCTTGAAGGTGTCACCGTGGAAGAAAGTGTGCTGAGATTTGGTCGGAAGGGCAAGCTGAGCCCTAGGTTTATCGGGCCTTATCGGATGTTGAAGTGTGTGGGACCAGTAGCTTAGCAGCTTGAGTTACCACCAGAATTGAGTCAGATCCACGACGTATTTCATGTTTCAATACTTAGATGCTATCGTTCAGATCCGTCTCATGTTGTGCCGGTAGAAGAAATCGAGGTAAGTTCAGATTTGTCTTTTGAAGAAGAACCAGTGCAGATCTTGGATTGGGATGTCAAAGTATTGCGTAGGAAATCAGTCCCTTTGGTGAAGGTGTTGTGGCGAAATCATGGTACAGAGGAGGCCATGTAGATTTTATTTTGAAATTAATCTTTTTTTTTTAAATTTCATTAAAAATGATGTCTAAACATTAAAGCATGCCAAATAAATACATGTAAAGGATGTTTTCGAAACTCAAATAAATTTCGAGATTTTCAAAATTTCACCATCGGGTAATTAGTAAACACGTAATAACATTAAAGCAACCAGATCTTCTTAAAAACTAAGTTCCAAAATAATTTCAACAATTTACCAGAAACAAATCGGGTTTTTGTAAACTCAAAGGTATTCTTTTCAACTTTGAGACGACAATTTGCTTTCCAACTCGAGATGATAAATCGGTTTTCAAAATGTTTTCTTCCCTGTGACATGTCAGATCCGGTCGTAGCATTTTGACCGGGTTTGGGGTGTTACAATTAGTTGGGACTAATATCTATTTTCAATGGAGGCAAACAAGATCGAATCAAAAGGGGTAGTGATTGGTGAACGAAAAAGGAACGGATTTACGATCCCTACTCCTAAATTCAAACAAAGGGCTGTTTCGGCGATTCGAGACTTTCCACCGGGTTGTGGACCCTCATCCAGTGAGAATCAACTATTCGAAGTTGTTCACAATTGTGAGGCATCAACGATTCGGGATTTTCCACGGGGTTGTGGACTGTCAACCGAGGAGAACCGGTAAATAGTAGTTATTCGCGATTTCGAGGGTAAAAACCTAGACCGTTTATCTTTGAGTAGATTTACTATAAGTGTTAATGTTCTAATCGAGCGTTAAAAATATTTTTAGGTGTCGACGATCAGGAAAGTGTAGTGCTTACCGTAATTGTAACACCCCAAACCCGGCCCATTTAATCCGACCGAATTTGGAATGCCACTGCGGAACACTTTCGAAAAACATTCTTACTTAAAAGATAAACCGTTTAAAATTTGTTTCCTTTAATAAAACATCTTCGTGACTTGTAATATTCTAAGTAAAAATCGGAGTTTGTTATAAACATATCGGTTTCAAGCTTATTGAGAAAATAAAACCATTTGAAATCAATCTTTAATCATCCTTCCATAATAGGGCATAATAGTAACGATACTTAACAAATGAATCAAACACTTTAGTGGGCCTTATTACAATACACACTTAATCAAAATACGTAAAATATAATTATTTAATTAATCAAATAAAACGCCCCTTTTATAAAAGTCCATTTCCTCATGGCCACCTTTGTATCCTCTCTCCGACCCGGTCCAAGCTTTACGCGCCACCGGAAGGTTTAATAAAAATAGAGTGAGTCACCAAGACTCGAAGCATAGTTAATACACATGTCCTCACATATGGGCTTGGCCCATATCCACACAATCCATACATATATATCATACAATTATAAATATGCCATTATGAATACACAATATTATAAATATGATTACAATATACAATTACGAAGTCCAATCCACAAGTGATCCACATATCTTTCTTTTGCACATTATTTCTTAAGGTCGTGGCTAAGCCACCGATCCCATAGGAATCTCACATATCAATCGGTTCACAAATCCACAATCACGAATGTAGCACGAGGCTAGCATTAGAACACTCACATAGTGTACACCTTTCTCCAATAGTCACATCACAAGTCTCATGCATACGTATATGTACCATAACAACATTTCGTACGATTTAAACAAATATGTATATTTTATACCATGGTCACATATTACTCATAACAATATACATTACATGTCATCACTTTATTTTCCACTCATCGATAATCATTATAATTGCACATCACCAAAAAGTTAATATCCTAACCATTAACTTGATTTATCGATCACTTACCTTGGTGTCCTTACTCTTAGCCTTTATTTTGGCTAACATGCATAACATATTCGTTTACATAAAACAACACATATCATGAATAACAAACAAGAGTACCGTGCGATAACTACGCACCTGACTTTAGCAAGATTCTGATCTATCAATCTAATATCAACTAAAGTCCCAAAAGCTTCCGCTTTTTTATCGTTTAGCCCCTAGAACACACAACCGAAAATCGGTCACACTGTACCAAATACATGGCCTTAGGCCGAATACCATAAGTCATTTACCTTGAGCACTCATTTCGATCCCGAAACACCACTTGTTCTTGTCGATTAGTTCTCGAAGTCATCGAAAATCCTACTAAAATATTGTTAGAATCGGCAAACACACTAATCCATGAACAGAGGTCTTTGGCCAAAAATTATACTTACCATTTCCTTGAATAGTCGAAACCAATAGGCTCCTTTATGCTTCTTAACACTAGCTACACACAAACAGAGCACATTATTAAAGCCTTATTCACATTCGGCCACCTCTTAAATCCAAGGTCAACATTCTGTTTGATTTTCAAAGCCTAAAATATAGATTATGGCCGAAATCAACAATTACTCACCTTTAATGATTAATTATGAATAGTTTGGAAAGGACAAAGAAGAAGAGATGAATTTTGCTCCTTTTTGTTCTACTCCAAACGGATATACACCAAAAAGGAAATCAGGAAAATCGGCCATGCAAGCAATATTTGTTAGCCAAAAAGCTCTCTAGCTCCTCAAAATCAAAACTTAACTCCCCTAAGTCTCTACTTCAGCCATGCACAAAATGGGGAAAAGGGAAGACATAGAGAAGCATTCGGCCATCCTTGCTAAGCTCACAACCGAGTATAATGGTCACTGCGGAGCTCCACAATCGGCCATGCACATATGGAAAGGAAACCAAAAACAATCTAAGAGATTCGCCATGAAGAATTTGGAAGGAAAATCAAAAGCAAAACAAGAATCTTGGCCAAGTTCTCTATGCTACACACACACTGACGACTAACAAGGTTTCAAGGAGCTCATTTGGCCATGATCAACAAGGGAGGGAAACAAGACAAAAACATGCATTTTTGGTCATGTTCAAGACAAGAAAATTATTGCAAGAAATTTTTGGCCAAGAACAAAAGACAAGGCCGGCCACACCTTTCTCATTCATTTTTTTTTCATACGTGCCCATCACTAATTTCCTTCATCAAACCATTCAAAATAAAATAAATAATAGAAAAATAAAAGAACAATGCTCCATACTTCAATCGGCCATTTTTGCAACACCCAAGCCGCACATGCTCTCCTTTTTGTTACAAGAAGAACCGACCAAGCTCCTCTCCCATACTTCCCACTAGTCATGCTTTTCTTTTTACTAATTTTAAACATCAATTTCCATTGTTAATCTAACCCCCATACTACATCATTTCCCATATAATAATAAAAAAGACTCATGCTTTCTACATAATTTAATAATAACACTAAACTAAAAAATACTCATACACATGCAAATTTCTTTTTGAAACAAGGAAAAATAATAATAAAAATAATATAAAATAACATAAGGGCAAAGACTCAACAAGCATGCGTACATGCCTCTTCCCAAAAACTGCATGCGTGCATGGGCCATGCAAGCCCTTCCCATGTTGGCGTGAAAAAAAAGAAACCAAGTGTCGCTCCCGGGTTTCAACCCCATCCCAAACAACCCTCTCCACGCCTCAGCCACTCGACCAATTTGACTTTCTTGACAATATTGCGGCACACTTCCTTTTAAGCCTTACTTTCGCAGGTTCCGTAAGCTTTAGCATAAGAGCAAAAATAGAATTCTTTAAGTGCGAAATCCAGGACTCGAACGCGAGTCCCCTTTTGACGCAGCTCTCAAGCCAAGTCCCTAACCACTCGGCCACTTTGAATTTCATGCTAACATCGCATTGTATTTTCTTTTAAACCTTACTTGTATGCGTCTCTTGCTTGACGCAAAAACAAAATAAAATGCAGCCTTCAGACTCGAACTCGAGTCCTTGCGGCCTCTGCTTGTCATTAACGTCCCGACCACTCGGCCAGGCGCCTTTTTGTGATTCAAATCACCTCAATTTATTCTTAAGGCCTCCTTGCCCAAATTTCCACTTTTAACCCTCAATTTTCAAACTTTTCAAAAGTGTCCCATTTTAATCCGGGAGTTTTAGGAACTCCAAAAATACATCAAAACCACTCTTGAGGCCTACTAACACTCGAGTTATTTACCAAACTCGCAACCCTTATTTCGGGATATTACAATTCTACCCCCCTTAAAAATAATTTCGTCCTCGAAATTACTTACGAACGAACATCCGTACATTTCAATTCACTACATATTAATCACATATTCCCAATTATACACATATGCAAACATATCCAACCTCTTTCACATTTAGCATTTTCACATATGGCCACTTCTTCATAAGCATATTTAAGCTTCAATTCCATTATGGATAACTCATACACATCACTGGTAAGATCAATTGCACATATAAAAAGTCTTACCGAAGTTTCAACTATATCACATCTTACTTAACTCAAATGGGAACTCACTAACTTTCCTTATTCCATGCAAATAGGGAAGACTTGTGCTTACCCAAGCATTTAGCTTATGGTAACAAACATGTTCCATCTTGTAAGTGATTCATGAATTCTCTTTATAACACATCACCAGATTAAGCTCGCTAGGCATTAAAGCTCTAAATACACACCAAGACAAAGCTCGCTAGGCATCAAAGCTGAAATATACACTCAAGCACAAAGCTCAAGTAGGCATCAAAGCTCAAAATATACACTGCTAGGCATCAAAGCCTGAAATATTATACTATCAGCATCTGAATCACATTACAAGCTGACCAGAACTATAACCCATATAATTCACATCACTTGTATTTATCACTTCAATAATATTTCATGATAGATAGTCTATCCACATATCACTTGTACTTATCACTTTAGTAACATTTCATGATAGAAAGTCTATCCACAGTCGGCTTTCACTATATTTATAACTAGGATTCCACAATCCCACATGTGCAGAAGGTTATAACTAACCTTAACAATATTCCATTGCTTAAAACATTCTAAATTTCGGGTTCCAACACTTGCTGATATGGTATTTTCCAGTCTGAGCACACGGACGGTCCCGATTTCTCATAGTTGGCTTAGTCACATGATCAAAACTTTCAACTCTCGGTCTTTTTCCGAAGACCCTCAAATGATTTAGATAATCCAAAATTTCTTCTATCCCGGTTCCTATCCTTATCTCGATTTTATCTCATCGAGTTCTTAATCCTTTCAACTATCTTAGCTTTTTCGACTAACACAGCAAATTTCCGTTCCTGTTGAGGAACTATCAACAGCCTCAGGCCGTCTCTTAATCCGTCCTTAAACCAAACACATCGTTCATGTTTTGTAGCCACTATTCCTCGAGCATATTGGCTTAACCTTAGGAATTTAACCTCGTATTTTGCCATGGACTTGTTCCATTGAACTAGTCCCAAAAACACATGCCTCTGAGCATCAATGTAGTAAATATCGACATACTTCTTTTGGTATGCTGTCTTGACATACTTCCGAATGAGGTTCTCAGCTGTGACACTATCCCGAATCGTGAGCCATTATTGATATGCCTCGTCGCGAAGTAGCGTCACCATTTCTTTTACTTTTTCCTCAGGGCTCAAAACGAGCTCATCCATAACTCACTTGGTTATTTCCAACCATTATTCAATCGCACTGGGTGCAACGCCTGATATATCACAGAACAAATCCATTCCATTGGCTCAAAGTCGCTCGGAAACAAATTTTCGAGCTCTCATATTTCTCCCTCTCCAACCACCATCTCTAAAACTCACAGCACTGCCCGCGATACAGCATTATCCCTCGTTTAATCTTGCTGCTTATTATCAAAGGCTGGTGGTGGAGGTGGTACCTCATTATCAGACCCTTGACCCGATCTAACGAGTTCCGATACGGCCATTTTGCCTCGACCACATCATCTAGAACTCATCTCTTATCACACAATTTGACTTAAAAAGTTTTATGCATTAGGAATTTGTTCCACTGATTATTCGCGAACAATTTTATGGAATAAAGTATTTAGAAGTGGTTCTTTCGATCACACATAGGTTCAGTTCAAGTTCGCTATTCTAATTCAGAGAGTCACATACACGTTCATAAGCAGGGACACATTCATTCACTACACTTCTAGGGTCATTTCAGTTCTCAAGTCTTATGTACTTGTTTTTGAATAGACTAGTCTTAGGGTTCGATAGCCCAAATTTTCTAATCCACAAGCCCAATTATGCCCATACAATTCATATATTCACTATACCTCAATAGTCAGAGGTACTTACCAGGTGGGCTTCGGGTCGGAGGTACAGGTGCCATGCCAGAACAAGCTCAAAATAGAAGTTCACATTTTGAAAAGCCCACTTTCGAAAACTGTTTTCGGGCCCAAAACCTTATAGTCGAGTTTTGAACCTTGCTCTGATACCAAAATGTAACACCCCAAACCTGGCCCATTTAATCCAACCGAATTTGGAATGCCACTGCGGAATACTTTCGAAAAACATTCTTACTTAAAAGATAAACCGTTTAAAATTTGTTTCCTTTAATAAAACATCTTCGTGACTTGTAATATTCTAAGTAAAAATCGGAGTTTGTTATAAACATATCGGTTTCAAGCTTATTGAGAAAATAAAACCATTTGAAATCAATCTTTAATCATCCTTCCATAATAGGGCATAATAGTAACGATACTTAACAAATGAATCAAACACTTTAGTGGGCCTTATTACAATACACACTTAATCAAAATACGTAAAATATAATTATTTAATTAATCAAATAAAACGTCCCTTTTATAAAAGTCCATTTCCTCATGGCCACCTTTGTATCCTCTCCCGACCCAGGTCCAAGCTTTACGCGCCACCGAAAGGTTTAATAAAAATAGAGTGAGTCACCAAGACTCAAAGGCATAGTTAATACACATGTCCTCACATATGGGCTTGGCCCATATCCACACAATCCATACATATATATCATACAATTATAAATATGCCATTATGAATACACAATATTATAAATATGATTACAATATACAATTACGAAGTCCAATCCACAAGTGATCCACATATCTTTCTTTTGCACATTATTTCTTAAGGTCGTGGCTAAGCCACCGATCCCATAGGAATCTCACATATCAATCGGTTCACAAATCCACAATCACGAATGTAGCACGAGGCTAGCATTAGAACACTCACATAGTGTACACCTTTCTCCAATAGTCACATTACAAGTCTCATGCATACGTATATGTACCATAACAACATTTCGTACGAAACAAATATGTATATTTTATACCATGGTCACATATTACTCATAACAATATACATTACATGTCATCACTTTATTTTCCACTCATCGATAATCATTATAATTGCACATCACCAAAAAGTTAATATCCTAACCATTAACTTGATTTATCGATCACTTACCTTGGTGTCCTTACTCTTAGCCTTTATTTTGGCTAACATGCATAACATATTCGTTTACATAAAACAACACATATCATGAATAACAAACAAGAGTACCGTGCGATAACTACGCACCTGACTTTAGCAAGATTCTGATCTATCAATCTAATATCAACTAAAGTCCCAAAAGCTTCCGCTTTCTTTTATCGTTTAGCCCCTAGAACACACAACCAAAATCGGGTCACATCATGTACCAAATACATGGCCTTAGGCCGAATACCATAAGTCATTTACCTTGAGCACTCATTTCGATCCCGAAACACCACTTGTTCTTGTCGATTAGTTCTCGAAGTCATCGAAAATCCTACTAAAATATTGTTAGAATCGGCAAACACACTAATCCATGAACAGAGGTCTTTGGCCAAAAATTATACTTACCATTTCCTTGAATAGTCGAAACCAATAGGCTCCTTTATGCTTCTTAACACTAGCTACACACAAACAGAGCACATTATTAAAGCCTTATTCACATTCGGCCACCTCTTAAATCCAAGGTCAACATTCTGTTTGATTTTCAAAGCCTAAAATATAGATTATGGCCGAAAATCAACAATTACTCACCTTTAATGATTCGGCTATGAATAGTTTGGAAAGGACAAAGAAGAAGAGATGAATTTTGCTCCTTTTTGTTCTACTCCAAACGGGATATACATCAAAAAAGAAATCAGGAAAATCGGCCATGCAAGCAATATTTGTTAGCCAAAAAGCTCTCTAGCTCCTCAAAATCAAAACTTAACTCCCCTAAGTCTCTACTTCAGCCATGCACAAAATAGGGGAAACGGAAGACATAGAGAAGCATTCGGCCATCCTTGCTAAGCTCACAACCGAGTATAATGGTCACTGAGGAGCTCCACAATCGGCCATGCACATATGGAAAGGAACCAAAAACAATCTAAGAGATTCGGCCATGAAGAATTTGGAAGGAAAATCAAAAGCAAAACAAGAATCTTGGCCAAGTTCTCTATGCTACACACACGGCCGACTAACAAGGTTTCAAGGAGCTCATTTGGCCATGATCAACAAGGGAGGGAAACAAGACAAAAACATGCATTTTTGGTCATGTTCAAGACAAGAAAATTATTGCAAGAAATTTTTTGGCCAAGAACAAAAGACAAGGCCGGCCACACCTTTCTCATTCATTTTTTTTTCATACGTGCCCATCACTAATTTCCTTCATCAAACCATTCAAAATAAAATAAATAATAGAAAAATAAAAGAACAATGCTCCATACTCCAATCGGCCATTTTTTGCAACACCCAAGCCGCACATACTCTCCTTTTGTTACAAGAAGAACCGACCAAGCTCCTCTCCCATACTTCCCACGGTCATGCTTTTCTTTTTACTAATTTTAAACATCAATTTCCATTGTTAATCTAACCCCCCCATACTACATCATTTCCCATATAATAATAAAATAAGACTCATGCTTTCTACATAATTTAATAATAACACTAAACTAAAAAAATACTCATACACATGCAGCCTTTTTGAAACAAGGAAAAATAATAATAAAAATAATATAAAATAACATAAGTGCAAAGACTCAACAAGCATGCGTGCATGCCTCTTCCCAAAAAGCGCATGCGTGCATGGGCCATGCAAGCCCTTCCCATGTTGGCGTGAAAAAAAAACCAAGTCTTGCTCCCGGGTTTCAACCCCATCTGAAACAACCTCTCCACGCCTCGACCACTCGGCCAATTTGACTTTCTTGACAATATTGCGGCACACTTCCTTTTAAGCCTTACTTTCGCAGGTTCCGTAAGCTTTAGCGTAAGAGCAAAAATAGAATTCTTTAAGTGCGAAATCCAGGACTCGAACGCGAGTCCCCTTTTAACGCAGCTCTCAAGCCAAGTCCCTAACCACTCGGCCACTTTGAATTTCATGCTAACATCGCATTGTATTTTCTTTTAAACCTTACTTGTATGCGTCTCTTGCTTGACGCAAAAACAAAATAAAATGCAGCCTTCAGGACTCGAACTCGAGTCCTTGCGAAGGCCTCTGTCTTACTGTTAACGTCCCGACCACTCGGCCAGGCGCCTTTTTGTGATTCAAATCACCACAATTTATTCTTAAGGCCTCCTTGCCCAAATTTCCACTTTTAACCCTCAATTTTCAAACTTTTCAAAAGTGTCTTATTTTAATCCGGGAGTTTTAGGAACTCCAAAAACACATCAAAACCACTATTGAGGCCTACTAACACTCGAGTTATTTACCAAACTCGCAACCCTTATTTCGAGATATTACAGTAATCAGGTGTGTAATCTCTCACCGTATTTCATGGGTTAGATAATTATATCGTGTTAATTATAAATTGCTTAATTAAATCACATGTTAGTGAAATCGGTATTAAGACTGTGAAAATTACTAAATTACCCTCAATAGGCCAAATCGATAAAATTGACTATATGGGCCAAATGTGATATTTGCTATATGGGCCAAAATGTGATATTTGTTATATGGGCCAAATGATATTTGCTATATGGGCCAAAATGTGATATTTGCTATATGGGCCAAATGTGATATTTGCTATATGGGCCAAAATGTAATATGGGCCAGATTGTGATAATTGTTATAATGGGCTATATTGTTCGTAATAAATATTTGAATGAGTTGTTGTAAATGAATATGTATTTTATATATGAATTGCATGGGATGGATATTGATGAAGAGAAGTTCTGATAGCTTTGCTACATAATTCTGGTGGCTCTGCCACAAACCTGAAAAATGGCAATGCCATGTAAACTCTGTGAATCTGGTGGCTTGTCCACAAATTGATATAAATGGCTTAATGCCTATTATGGTGTGTTGGCAGGGTGGGTGACTAAAGCTCCCCACAGGTGTGCTGGTTGGTACGGGTGGTGTGTAGCGGATGGAAACTAGGTTTGGTTTGGGAATTGCATATCACATGCATATTATATACATGTTATTATGTTATAATTGTAAATGGGCTTTCGCCCAATAAATGCTTAATTGGATTCTGGCCCAGTGGACAATGGTAAGTGGGTTACACACTGAGTTCTAGTAACTCACCCCGTTTTCCTTACCCTTCTCAGGTAATGAATGGTGATGGGGACTTGAGCCGTGGACAACTCGGTGGAGGCCATACTTCATAAACGGTTAAATTTAGATTTTGGATTTCTTTCAGTATTTTTAATTACTTTGCTATTTTGAATTAAGGATGTAATAAGGCCTCTGGATTAATCTTTGTTTTGTTTATTGTTTGATGATTTTATAAACTGCTTAAAGTAATTCAAATTGAGATTTTATGTTTTCTAAAATCTTAAATAAATGTTTTATTCAAAATCAAATATACAAAAAGGATTTCATCGAAACTTTCATATTTTTAACTTAGAAATTTACTCATAATAAATTTTCATCAATTCTTTACGAAAAATATTTTCTTTAAATTACTTTTAAAATTTTCTCGAACTGTCAATGATATCATCAAAGTTACGATTTATAAGACCTTACATCTTAAATTGTCGATTTATCAATCAAATCTTTTACTCAATAAATACTTCTTCAAAATTTTGAAATCTGTTTTACTTCAAAAGGAATCAAAGTATATTTATTTTGTGTGACATGTCAAATCTGGCCTTAACGCATAGGTCGGGTTTGGGGTGTTACATTTTATGGTATCAGAGTCCAGGTTCAAAACTCGGCTGTGGTTTGGGTTCAAAAACATTTATGGTTGAAAACTGTTTGAATTATAGAACGTATGTTTTAAAGGAAATATGGCACCACGAGTATCCGACACCAAGTCAAGTAAGTGTATGCAAATTGAATGATTATTATTATTGTGATATGACTATAGGAACACTCTAGAATTTTTAATTTAGGTGTTAAAACTATGGAGATTGAGACTATAGGATGCATTTACGAGAACAACTTTACCTCTTATATCTCTTAAAATATCGTTAATAAACACTAAAATAGCATACTGATTCATAAAACTTGTAATCAGATTAAATCGAAATAGTCAATATGAGCACTAGAGGACATAGACGTGGTAGACGTGGTCGTGGTAGAGGCCGAGGTGCTAGAGTTGTGTCTGAGGCATCGGGATATATGCCAGAAATGGACGCACCGGCGTCACCTGTGTCGGATAATGGATCACATGACCGTACGAGGGAGGACATTGCATTGACCCAAGCAATGTTGCGAGTCCTAGAAAGGGTTGTTGGGGCTAGAACTGGGCCAGTAGCTCATGGATCAATTTCGGAATGACTTAGATCAAGTGGTGTCGAGGTTTTTAGGGGTGTTCTCGGGGGTAGCTCCAAATGTAGCGAAGTATTGGCTTGAGGCAGTGGAACGGATCATGGATGATTTGGAGTGCACTAGAAACTAAGAGGAGCGGTGTCCTTGTTGAGAGACGAGGCGTATCAATGGTGGCTTACTATTCGAGAAGGCACTCAGGCCGACCGTGTTACTTGGAATTTCTTCAAATCTGCATTTCAAGGAAAGTATGTCGGGGCAAGCTATGTGGATGCCCAAAGGAAGGAATTCTTGAATCTGGTTCAAGGAAATAAGACGGTGGCCGCTTACGAAGCAGAATTTCTACGTTTGAGTTGTTATGCTCGGACTATAGTGCCAACTGACCATGAACACTGTGTGCGTTTTGAGGACTGGTTGAATGATGAGTTGCAGGTACTAATAGCCCTACAACAAGAAAGGACTTTTGCCACGCTTGTGGAGAAAGCCAAAATAGCTGAAGAGGCTAGGAACTCGGAGCGGCAAAACCGAGAAAGAGATAGAGGCAAGAACAAGAGGGACTTTAAGTACTCGGGTCCTGCTAAAAGGTTTCAGAAGAGGCCCAGGAATGATGAGCCAGCTCAAGCTAGAGCACCTGCTGCTACCAATCAGATTCAACCATGTGCTTGTCAGTGGGAAGACGACACCACGTGAATGCTGGAAGAGAACCGGTGGTTGTTTCAAATGTGGTTCTAAGGACCATCAGCTTAAGAATTGTCCTTGACGGACTGCTCCGACTCAAGAAGCTCATAACCATGATGCACAGCCAGCTAGAGGCGCTCAGCAGCCACCGAGGGGCCGTGGACCAGGTCGAGGTGGTAATGGCACAGGTCGAGGTCAAGGTGCACCGGGCAATGGTAATAGCTTCAGGGGTAACGTGGGGGTGAGACAGCCAGGGTTAGTTTATGCGGTCAGACGCTGAGAGAATGGCGATGCACCTGATGTGATAACCGGTACGTTCTTCATTTCTGATGTACCTGTTACTGCTTTGATAAATATCAAATCTACCCATTCGTATGTTGCTAGTGCTATATCTAGAAATCTGAATATTAGATCTGAGATTACTGATAGAGAGATGACGGTAATTAGTCCCTTAGGACAATCTGTGATAGTGAATAAACTGTTTAGAGACGTGCCCTTAGAAATTCAAAGAGAAATATTGTAACAGCCCAATTTTAATAGTGTCGGAACAGTGATTCGAGATCACTAAATCTGACGAAAAGTTAGAAAATTTTGTTAATCGATAGTTATAAGTTAAGTGTGATTTTAGAAATATTTTAAAATTAGTGAATTTTGTGAACTGAAAGAATTAATTAGAAAAAAAAAATTGGGCCAAAAACGAGGTATTGAGACCTCGAATTCATAAAGTGAGCCATAAATATTTCTAAAAATATTTATGGAGTGTCATTAAGTTATTATTAAACTTTCGTTAGAAAATTTTAACGTTTGGGTAGGAAATTAAATGAAAAGGACTAAACTGAAATGAAAGTAAAAGTTAAATTATAGATTAAAAGAAATTATGAAGGATCAAAATGGTAATTTTACCATTTTGCATAGTTGAGGCGGTTAACGTAAGAAAATCTCGATTTTTTAAAAGTATATTATTATATTATATTATATTATATTATATTATTATATTATTATATATATATAAACCAAAAGAAGTAAAAGAAGAATACCAGAAAAATGAAACAGAGAACAAGACGAAAGCGGGGGAAGAAAAAGGGGAAAGAAAGAAAAAGGAGAAATTGATGGTTTGAAGCTTGGAAGTTTAATTGGTAAGTTAATTTAGTCCTTCTCTTTTAATTTTGATGTTTTATAAGTTTTAGAACAAAGTTTTGATGAATTTAAGTTGAAGTTTTTGAAGTTTTAAAGCTGTTGAATATAGCATATGATGAATAAAATGATGAATTAGTGGTTTAATTGAAAGAATTTGAAGTTAGAATTGGGTAAAGGATTTAATTGTAAAATAAGCTATAACAAAACTGTTTTGGACAAAGCAGTAGAGAGTAACTTTGAAAAATCATAAAAATTGGAGAAAAATAATTAGGGGCTTAACTTTATATTTTTAGAATCCTGAATGAGTCTATTTTCAAATGAAATAAACAAGAAGGTCATATGAATTTTGTATGAAGAGTAATTTGATTCGTAGTGAAGAGAGGTCAGAAACAGTCAAACAAGAAAAGCAGGGAACTTTAAGAATAATCTGGTATTGATTGGCCATACCAAAAATTCTGGAAAAAATTATAGTAAAAAGATATATGAGTCTAGTTTCAAGAAAAATTAACGGTTCTTCATTTGGAGTTCTGTAGCTCCAGATAAAAATAATTTAGTGACTATGACACGCATGGACAAACTTAAATATTCACATAAGTAAATGTTGAAAATTATTGATAATGTTACTTATAGAATGCTATATACATTAAGGATGTGGAATGGAGAGGAGGAGGAGGAAAAATATGTATGAATATTCAGCTAGCATGGCTAATTTGTAATGTTTTAGGCTCGTGGACTAAATTGAATAAAAGTAAAAGTTTATGATTAGTTTTGTATAAATGTTGGAGATGACCAATTTACATGGAATGGATTATTTTATTATTTAAAATTGCTAAATTGAATGAAATTATTAATTAGATTAAGATCGGTTGAAAAATCGATGAAAATGGGAAATTACCAAAATGCCCTTGAATCTTGGTATTTACGCAAATTTAGCTGAGTAAGTTCGTGTAACTTTAAATATGTGATATAAGGAAATATAAGTTGATAGCACGTGAAATATTGATATAATGAATTAACTAATATATGTTTATGAATAAACGGCAAGAGAATGATATTTATCATGACATGTCAATATGTGATTATCCGTAATATGTAAATAAAAGGTAATTAAATATGTTGAGACGAGAAATAAATTCAAGTAAGTCATGAAATAAGAAAAATAAATATGTTTTAAGGGATAATATGTTTGATTTTTGATTGGTTTCAAAAATAAATGTTAAATGATATAAAATTTTTGATAAATAAATTTGTAATTCCTGTAATGCCTCGTACTTATTTTTGATTATCGAATACGGGTAAGGGTGTTACATTTAGTGGTATCGAGCTTAGGTTTAGTCGGTTCTCGGACCAAATGTAGTATATGTGAAGTCTAGAAATATATGCTATTATTAATATATAACTTGAGATAATGTGATATGTTCCGACTTTGATGATATTTGTATCATTATAATTTAAACTTTATCATTATTATGTGTAATTTATTAATTATGTGTGGTAAGTATTTTAAGGTAAGTATTTAGTAAAATGATAAATTTAAGATTGAGTACTCAAGTTGAGACCGACATCGAATCAATTATGGAATATCAATATTATTTTGTGTCTTGAATTGAATCATGAAGTTATTGAATATTGTTATGTGTATTGCATTAAACTATGAAGAATTACTGCAATATCGTGAAACTAGTTTGAAATAAGAAGTGAAAGTAGAATGAACTGGAAATTAGAAAGTTATTTAAATTACGTGAATCGAATTATGAATTATTTGAATATTTGAAGGCAAATTAAATTAAATAAAGAAAATATGTGAGTAATTGAAATGTATATTGATTGAAAAGTAATTAGTGATTTTAAATTTGATTAGACAATAAATTAAAAATACTAATTGAATAAAAATATATTATACATGCTTATTTTGTTAAATAATATAGAAAGTTTATTTGATTACTTTTTACATGTAAATGTTATATGTTTATATGAAATCAATTTGAGAAAGAAAGGAGAGGACCGAATTGAAGGAAAAGGAAAAGAGAAGGTTAAGGAGTGAAGGAAGAATAACATATATCATTTCAACCTTTTTGTTGTAAGTACTACAAGAATTTTAAACTATTGTTATTTATCCTTTTTGAAATATTTATGTGAATTATTTAAATATATGAGATTCACTTTTTAATGCCCAAGTAGACGAAATTTAGAACTACTTGGGATATTAAGGAACATTAGCACGTTAGTGCTCTCGATATTAGCACATTGGTGCTCTCCGATATTAGCACGCCGGTGTTTCTCTCGATATTAGCACATTGGTGCTCTCCGATATTAGCACGTCGGTTTCTCTCGATATTAGCACATTGGTGCTCTCGATATTAGCACATTGGTGCTCTCCGATATTAGCACGCCGGTGCTCTCGATATTAGCACATTGGTGCTCTCCGATATTAGCACATTGGTGCTCTCCGATATTAGCACGTCGGTGCTCTCGATTATTAGCACGTTGGTGCTCTCGATTATTAGCACATTGGTGCTCTCTGTTCACTTGTGCATCATAATGCACCTCTCAGATCTGCTCAGTATATCCGGTGTGTTCTATAAAGTCTACTTTGGGCTAAGAAAGTGAAATGAGAACAAAGTGAATCATTGAATTATATACTGATTAGGAAATGGAAAAGTGAATTTGAAATAGAAAAAAAAAATGAAATGATGATTTGAATACCCTATTAATTTATCGGGCTAGATTGGATATAAATGGCATGCCATAGGATTGGAAGTGTTCGAGGATTCTTCGACCTTGAGTCGATGAGGCACCGGGTGCCAATCTGGTGTGTTTGGTTGGATCCGCGTATCCGCCAAAGTCCGAGTCTTGTTAATAGGAGTAGATATGAATATTAAGTGAAATTAAAATGAGAATTGATCTCCTATTAACTTGTCGGACTAGTCGGATATAATTGGCATGCTATAGAATATGGAAGAGTGCGTGTTTTTGCCGCTATCGATCGAGCACTTACATGCCGACTCATCATATCTTATCATTATCGATTCGACACTTTGTGTGTCGTATATTGTGTACCGTTAAGGCACAATGTGCCGTCTTCTTGGTGTGTTTGGGTTGGAATCAGTGTATCACAAAGTCCGGATTGTTAATAGGGTGAATAACTAAAATGAGAAAAACTAAATAAATTTGATCGATTGAACTATTGAAAATATGAGTAAGAAATTATGAGTTGAATTGTGAATCGAATTGAAATGTGAGAATTGAAGTATGAACTTAAGGTTCATAAATTTGTTAAAATATCAAATTATTATTATTGAAATCATTGAATAAACGAAATGAGAAAAATCGATTGAATTTGATCGGTTAAACTATTGAAAGTATGGAAAAGTGGAATTAGGAATTGAAATGTAAATTGAAATTGAGATATGAGATTGAAAACTTGAACCAAAGGTTTATGAATTGATTAAAAATAATATAGATGATATATGATGCTATTTGATGAAATGCTATTGTTGAGGTATGAAATTAAAGTATAAATTAACACATATGACTTATATTGTTGCATGCTTGATGTTTACTATTTAATATTAAATGTTAAATTTAAATTATGCGTATAGTAAGTGAAGTATGAGGTAAGCGTTATTGATGAATTAAATGGAAACTGAATTAACTGATGGATAAATATTAGTATTGAATTGTATATTGAAGAGGAAGTGAAATTAAATTTATTTGTGAATACATTTAAGTGAAATTGGAAAAAAAATGATATGTAAAAGCATTATGTTAAAATTGTAAAAGTGACATGCGTGTATAATGTAATTTTCCCAAGTAAATGAGATTAAATCTACTAAGATATTAGTGGTATACCATTAAGGAACTTTAGCGCATTCTCCGATAATAACACTTTGGTTCTCATCAAGTGCTATCTGATTAATAGTAAATAATAATACACTTCTATATTTGTTTCATATATCTTAAGTATTCTATTGAATCTATTGGGCCTCTTATAAAAAGGTAAGTAATTTTCGCTATAAGGTATGTTCGCAATATTGAATTAAAAATGAATTGCAAACCGAAAGGATATGGAATGGATATAAATGATAAATCGATAAATATGTGCACAAAGGAGCTATAGAATTATAGAAATAACGAAGTTCATGATCAAAATAATAAGGAAATTTCGAGGACGAAATTTTTTAGAGGGGAAGAATAATTGTAATGTTAAATTTTAATAGTGTCTAACAGTGATTCGAGATCACTAAATCGACGAAAAGTTAGAAAATTTTGTTAATCGATAGTTATAAGTTAAGTGTGATTTTAGAAATATTTTAAAATTAGTGAATTTTGTGAACTGAAAGAATTAATTAGAAAAAAAAATTAGGCCAAAACGAGGTATTGAGACCTCGAATTCATAAAGTGAGCCATAAATATTTCTAAAAATATTTATGGAGTGTCATTAAGTTATTATTAAACTTTCGTTAGAAAATTTTAACGTTTGGGTAGGAAATTAAATGAAAAGGACTAAACTGAAATGAAAGTAAAAGTTAAATTATAGATTAAAAGAAATTATGAAGGATCAAAATGGTAATTTTACCATTTTGCATAGTTGAGGCGATTAACGTAAGAAAATCTCAGATTTTTTAAAAGTATATTATTATATTATATTATATTATATTATATTATTATATTATTATATATATATAAACCAAAAGAAGTAAAAGAAGAATACCAGAAAATGAAACAGAGAACAAGACGAAAGCGTGGGAAGAAAAAGGGGAAAGAAAGAAAAAGGAGAAATTGATGGTTTGAAGCTTGGAAGTTTAATTGGTAAGTTAATTTAGTCCTTCTCTTTTAATTTTGATGTTTTATAAGTTTTAGAACAAAGTTTTGATGAATTTAAGTTGAAGTTTTTGAAGTTTTAAAGCTGTTGAATATAGCATATGATGAATAAAATGATGAATTAGTGGTTTAATTGAAAGAATTTGAAGTTAGAATTGGGTAAAGGATTTAATTGTAAAATAAGCTATAACAAAACTGTTTTGGACAGCAGCAGAGAGTAACTTTGAAAAATCATAAAAATTGGAGAAAAATAATTAGGGGCTTAACTTTATATTTTTAGAATCCTGAATGAGTCTATTTTCAAATGAAATAAACAAGAAGGTCATATGAATTTTGTATGAAGAGTAATTTGATTCGTAGTGAAGAGAGGTCAGAACAGTCAAACAAGAAAACAGGGAAACTTTAAGAATAATCTGGTATTGATTGGCCATACCAAAAATTCTGGAAAAAATTATAGTAAAAAGATATATGAGTCTAGTTTCAAGAAAAATTAACGGTTCTTCATTTGGAGTTCTGTAGCTCCAGATAAAAATAATTTAGTGACTATGACACGCATGGATGACTTAAATATTCACATAAGTAAATGTTGAAAATTATTGATAATGTTACTTATAGAATGCTATATACATTAAGGATGTGGAATGGAGAGGAGGAGGAGGAAAAATATGTATGAATATTCAGCTAGCATGGCTAATTTGTAATGTTTTAGGCTCGGGGACTAAATTGAATAAAAGTAAAAGTTTATGATTAGTTTTGTATAAATGTTGGAGATGACCAATTTACATGGAATGGATTATTTTATTATTTAAAATTGCTAAATTGAATGAAATTATTAATTAGATTAAGATCGGTTGAAAAATCGATGAAAATGGGAAATTACCAAAATGCCCTTGAATCTTGGTATTTCGCAAATTTAGCCGTAAGTTCGTGTAACTTTAAATATGTGATATAAGGAAATATAAGTTGATAGCACGTGAAATATTGATATAATGAATTAACTAATATATGTTTATGAATAAACGGCAAGAGAATGATATTTATCATGACATGTCAATATGTGATTATCTGTAATATGTAAATAAAAGGTAATTAAATATGTTGAGACGAGAAATAAATTCAAGTAAGTCATGAAATAAGAAAAATAAATATGTTTTAAGGGATAATATGTTTGATTTTTGATTGGTTTCAAAAATAAATGTTAAATGATATAAAATTTTTGATAAATAAATTTGTAATTCCGGTAATGCCTCGTACCCTATTTCGGTGTCGAATACGGGTAAGGGGTGTTACAAATATTTTTGGCGAATTTGATGGAACTGCCTTTCAGAGAGTTCGACCTTATTTTGGGCATGGACTAGTTGGTGAAGCACCGTGCGCACTTGGATTGTACTTCAAAGCGGATGTCGATAAGGACTTTGGAAGATAAGGAAGTGGTGATGATGGGCAAACGGAGAAACTATTTAGCAAATGTGATATCTGCTTTAAAAGTAGAAAAGTTGGTGCGAAAAGAGTGTGGAGCATTCCTAGCCTTCATTTGTGCTTTGGATGTCAAGGAATTATCGGTGGAAAGTGTTAGAACGGTGAAAGAATTTTTAGATGTTTTTTCCGAGGAACTTTCGGGTTTACCTCCAGACCGGGAAGTAGAGTTTGGCATTGAGCTTTTGCCCGGAACGGCTCCGGTGTCCATTGCTCCTTATAGGATGGCATCGAAGGAGTTAGCGGAGCTTAAAGCTCAAATTCAGGAGTTGTTGGATCGGGGATTTATTTGACCGAATGTGTCTTTGTGGGGAGCACCGGTCTTGTTCGTCAAGAAGAAGGATGGGTCGATGCGTATGTGCATCGATTATAGGCAGTTGAATAAGTTGATGATCAAGAATAGGTATCCATTGCCGAGAATCGATGACTTATTTGATCAATTGCGAGGAGCTTCAATTTTCTCCAAGATAGATTTGAGATCGGGTTATCACCAACTCAAGGTTAAGGAGATGGATATTCATAAGACGGTATTTCAAACTCTTATGGAAATTATGAGTTCTTGGTGAAGCCATTTGGTTTGACCAATGCATCAACTGCATTTATGAACATGATGAACTGGGTCTTCCAACCCTATTTAGATCGATTTGTGGTGGTGTTCATAGATGACATCTTGCTTTACTCGAAGAATGAAGAAGAGCATGATTCACATCTGCGCATAGTATTACAAATATTGCGAGAAAAACAATTTTATGCCAAGTTCAGTAAGTGTGAATTTTGGCTGAAGGAAGTGACTTTCTTGGGGCATGTTCTATCGACCGAAGGAATTAGAGTTAATCCCTGGAAAGTAGAGGCTGTGTTGGATTAGAAATCACCGAAGTCAGTGGCTGAAATTCAGAGTTTTCTAGGGTTGGCTGGTTACTACAGGGGTTTCGTTGAGGGGTTTTCGTTGATTGCTGCACCTCTAACTAAACTATTGCGTAAGGGAGTACCATTTATGTGGTCAGATCAGTAGCAAGAGAGTTTTGAGAAATTGAAGAAGATTCTGACGAAAGTGCCCGTACTGATTCAACCTGAGGCTGGAAAAGAGTTTGTTGTGTATTGCGATGCGTCACACACGGGCTTGGGATGTGTGTTAATGCAAGGTGGAAAAGTGGTGGCTTATGCATCTCAACAGTTAAGGCCGCACGAAGTCAATTATCCTACTCATGATTTGGAGTTGGCTGCGGTGGTTTTTGCTTTGAAGATTTGGAGGCACTACCTGTACGGTGAGAAGTCGATCATTTATACGGATCATAAAAGTCTGAAGTACCTCCTTACCCAAAAGGAGTTAAACCTAAGACAGCGAAGATGGATAGAGCTGTTGAAGGATTATGACTTCTAAATCGAGTATCATCCCAGAAAGGCTAACGTGGTGGCAGAGTATCATCCCGGAAAGGCTCACATGGTGGCAGACGCGTTGAGTCGTAAGGTGATATCAGATTTGAGAGCGATGTTCGCTCACCTCAGTCTGTATGAAGATGGTAGTCTTCTAGCTGAACTTCAGGTGAAGCCTGTGTGGTTGGTTCAAATTAAGGAAAACCAATTATCAGATGAAAAGTTGGGTTCATTACTTCAGCAAGTGGAAGGTGGTGTGATAGGGGATTTTGGATTGAATAATGATGGAGTACTGTATTTCCGCGGAAGAGTTTGTATGCCCAAAGATTCAGAATTTAGACAAATGATTTTGCATGAGGTGCATAGTAGCCCATATGCTATGCATCCTGGGGGTAATAAAATGTATCGAGACCTCCGTGAACAGTATTGGTGGCCAGGGTTGAAATGGGAGGTTACTAATTTTGTAAGTAGGTGCTTAACTTGTCAACAAGTGAAGGTGGAACACCAATTACCGTCGGGATTATTGCAACCGATAAAGATTCTATTATGGAAATGGGAACGGATAACTATGGATTTTGTTAGTGGGTTACCCTTATCGCCTACTAAGAAAGATTCCATCTGGGTAATAGTGGATCGGTTGACGAAGACAGCCCATTTTCTACCTGTTCATACGGATTACTCACTACAGAAGTTGGCCAAGTTGTATGTAGCGAAGATCGTGAGGTTACATGGGGTACCAGTGTCTATTATTTCGGACAGGGACCCTAGGTTTACATCGCGGTTTTGGAAAGCTTTACATGAAGCTTTAGGAACAAGGTTAAATTTCAGCACAGCTTTTCATCCTCAGTCAGATGGTCAGTCGGAAAGAGTAATCCAGATTTTGGAAGACATGTTAAGGGGTTGTGTAATTGATTTTAGAGGTAATTGTGAGGATTTCCTACCGTTGGCAGAGTTTGCGTATAATAATAGCTATCAATCCAGTATCCAGATGGCACCCTACGAGGCATTGTACGGTCGTAAGTGTCGTACTCCTACTTGTTGGATTGAATTGGGGGAACGACAGTTGTTGGGTCCTGAGCTGATATTGTAACACCCTAAACCCGGCCCAAACACTACGACCGAATTTGGTGTGCTACAGAGAAAGTATTTTTGAAAATCCCTTTAAGCCGAATTAACTTTTTGATAGAAGATAGTGTCCGATTTAAAACACTTGAGGTGCATAAAAAAAAACATACTTAGGTTTATTAAAAAAAAATTCATTAAGTCAGATTGTTATCGATTCAGGTGTGCCCGATGGCACGATAAAACATTTTGCGATTAAATTTTAGAAAACATGTGTACTTAATTTAATGTTAAGAAATAGTTTAAACAAATTAATCCAAGACATAGAATAATAGAAATATATCTAGGAGGCCTTATTACAACTTAATTAAAATAAAACCAACATTAAAATAAAATAAAACAAAATCCAAGTTCATCTAATTAAAATTCCACTGCATGGCCACCTCGAGTCCATCCGGCTCCATTTCCGCGATCTACTCATCTGCAAAATGTTAAGGGAAGGGGTGAGTCACCAAGACTCAGTGTGTAAATCCCCCACCCGGAAAATACATCTCATACACAATTCACTAATAAACATGCTCATGCAACCTAACTAGCCATCCATACTCCTTTCCTACCCCGTGTGGTCAAAACCACTGATGACTTAGAGTCACAATTTAAATGATGGGGCCAACCCATCGTGTGGTCAAAACCACTGATGACCATAGGTCACAATTTATCAAGTGTGGTCAAAACCACTGGTGGTACCAAACCACTGGGACTTAGTTGCAAATTATCAATCGGTGTGGTCAAAACCACTGATGACCATCGGTCACAAATAATCTGATGGGGCCAATCCATCTTGTGGTCAAAACCACTGGCGACAGTCCATAAAATTATCCCCCTCCTCTCATCAATCCCACTATCACATGCTTATATATCAATTATCATATGTCATGGCGTAATATTTAACATCATGTGATGGCATGCAAATCATATATCAACAATCACAAGTTAGGGGACTTACCCGGAATCCATGCTTAGCCATAAGCAAAACACTACCAAAAGGTGAATAACAACAACAACAATAATCATGTAAATTAATAAAGTGTGTAGTGAGTTCTTACACACCTATTTACTAACAGATCCCGAATATACTAGCAAAATCCCGAGACGTTGTTTCCTCCTACAATCAGTCAACACATGAATTTTTAGATATATTAGCCAATTGGCTAAACTAGAGATCCCGAAGGATTAGTTGTACCAAAAGTATGGCCTTTGGCTGAATGTGGCTTATTCACTTACCAATTCACCGAATTCCCGTATTTGTCACTTGTCCTGTCGAGATTCCTACCAAAACACTTGTTAAACAATTGGCTTGCACATCTATACATAACCAAAGCCCATAGCCGAATGTTACTTACCACCTTACCTTAGGAGAATAAATCCCGAAAGCTTCCCTTAATGGCTATGGCTTCCCTACAATTGTTTTAACCGTATTAATAAGGGTTTTTAGGCCATTCGGCCCTAATCATAGATTTAAAAAGAACCATTCGGCCATGCCTACATACCTCTTACTAATGATTGACAAAGAATCTCGAAAAGAAACTTGTGCTCCCTTGATATTCGGCCAAAGTAACTCTAATGGAGGAGGAAAGATTTTGGCAAGAAGGGGATGGAGAGATTCGGCTAACTCAAGGTTGAAGGCTGGAATTTTGAGAAGAGAAAGGGGTAGGTTCGGCTAATAGGAATTAGAAAAAAAGAAGAAAGAAGAGATGTAGGGAAAGTGTGGTGGTTTTGGCTTAGTAGAAGGAAAAGAAGCTGGAATTTTTGAACAATTTAGGCAATGCAACAAGGGGAAATTCGGCAGCAGCAAATTGGAGAAAAAAATTGATGAGTTTGGCACTTCTTTGCTATTCAAATCAGATATGGACAGCCCTAGAGAGTCCCTATTTCGGCCAACCTTATCTTTTAATCAACTCCCAAATAAAAGTCCTATTTTAACTCCTTGCCACATATTCAAATGAATAAAAACAAAAACATCAATTATCCCCTGCTAATATCCCATTTAATCCATTATCACCTCTTCAAAATAAAAATTAAAAAAAAAACTAATGCTTATCCCCCCACTCCAGCCGAATTCTAATTCAAAAAAAAATGCTTAAGCTTATCCTTATCTTCACATTTGCCCATGTGCAGGCCAACTCCCTTTTCAGGCCAGCATGCCAAAAAATAAATCTCCCATATGCTGCCAATGTTACTCGAACATGGGATCTGCTGGAACCAGCGTGCAGGTAATGCCCCAGGCCACTCGGCCAAATCATTTTTTTGTGATATAAACTCCCTACAATCCCTTTTAAAGGCTCTTTCTGTGGCTCCCCCTTGCCTTGACGCCAGCAACAAAAATAAAACATACCTTGTGCTTCCATCCCGACTCGAACTCGAGTCCATTCGCCAAGACCCTTAAGTGGCGCCCCAAGCCACTCCAACCCCCTGGACTTTCATGCTCAACCCTTGCCCGAAATTTCTTTAAGGCCCTCTTCACTTTAACGCCCCAAAGACCCAAAAGAAAAAAAACATTTCCCCCTTGTAACTTTTAAAAATCGAACCCAAGACCTCCCTTGCAACACCCTTAGGCGCACCAAGCCAGTTGTACCAAGCCCATTCTTTGTCATATTTCGCCCAAAAAATTTTTATTTAAGCCCTATCTCACCTAGCTCCCTCCTTTTAGGTACTAAAAAAATTTAACACTAAGTCAGGCCTAGCTCGGGTTTAATTCTAGACCTTAGAACATGCCAAATAAATCATAGTATTTATTTCTTCAAGCACACACACACATGGAAACAAATAATTAAATTTTCAAACAACCCCTAATTCAGGATGTTACAATTCTACCCCACTTAAAATAATTTCGTCCTCGAAATTACTTACTATCGTCCAATCATGCATCCTTACCTCATCACGCTACGCTACTGCTCCGCACTCTGATCTTAAAGAACTATCATACTTCCTAGAAACATTCCCTACGTTCATAATCCAAGTTCCATACACTTTACTAGCAACATAAGAATGAACTAACGTAACCATAACCAAGACAATTGAGGGTATTCCGGAAACAAGAAACTTACCCGTTGTCATACTTGGCACATCTTCCTCCTCGCGACGGCCAACTGCATAAACCAACCTTGGTTGCCTCGCCTCTGCACCTTCAGCACCTCGGCCATGCCCGTTACCATTACTATTACCTCTAGCTGCACCTCGACCCCTCTGTGGTTGCTGGCCATCCCTCCTGAATTGACCACGTCCTTGATCCTCAGCTTGAGTCCTAGCCAACTTCCGCGGACAATCTCTTACCCGGTGCCCCATTGATCTACACTCAAAGCACCCTCGATTACCACTCCAACACTCCCCCGAGTGGGATTTCCCGCACCTACCACACTAAGGTGGCCATTGAGTTGGCCTTGCGGCTCTTTCTGATTCTCTAAATCTAGCCCTCTTCTGTGAACCTTCAGCGGACCCTGAAGACCCAAATTCCTTTTATCATTACTCTTGTCCTGATTCCGCCTAACAGACTGCTTACCTCTTCAAAGAACCTTGATTTCTCTACTAGACAAATGAACTCCGCTCTGTTGTGGAGCTATCATCATCCTCAGCTCATCTCTCACCCCATCCTCGAATCTAACACGCGTTCATGCTCTGTACCCACAATACCACGAGCATACCTACTCAACCGAGAGAATTCGGCCTCATACTCGCCATCGTCTTATTGCCTTGAACCAGTTCAAGAAAGCCTTCCATTGTGCATCTACGTAGCTAGTTCCGATATACTTCTTTTGATAGGCATCTTTGAAAAATTCCCGGTGAGGTTTTCTCGCACTGCTTCCATCTCTTACAAAGGAGCCACCACCGATATGACTCATCTCGAAGCAAAGAAATTATACCCTTTAATTTCTCCTCAGCTGTAAAATCTGTGTCATCCATGATCCTTTCAGTTGCTTCCAACCAGTACTCCGCCGCACTGGGTGCCACTCCGGAAACTCCCCTAAATACTTCTGCTCCGTTAGCCCGGAGCCGTTCAACCATAGATTTACGGGCTCCTGCACCCGCACCAACCTGAACAACTCGTTTCAATACTCGTAATACAGCTTGAGACACGACATCATTACCACCCGTCTGATCTTGATATTCAGTTTTCGCCACCGGCAGATCCGGTATCTCATTTCCAGACCCATGACCAGACCTTGCTGTCTCTGACAAGGTCATCCTACCCCTACCACGGCCACGCGGCGGACGTCCACGACCTCTTGAACTCATTCTAACGATTGCGTTTATCTGATTAAGAATATTATGCATTAGTATTTCACTTGGTTATCCGCGAAGAAATTTTATGAAGAGAGTTTAATAGAGATTCTTTCAATCAATCAAGGTTTTAAGTTCTCTATCCTAGTTCACACAGAGAAGAACATCCATTCCCTAATACCTTCCATACTTATTCACTCTTCGGACATTTCTGTCCTGTTACTATCCCAGGGGTATTTTCGTCTTTTTCCTACCGGGGTATCCTTGTAATAAAAGAAATTTTGAGAGCTTTTAATGAATCAAGACATTTTAAAATTCCCAAAAATGGAGGGTAATTCTGAAAATTTGCCAAATTAAAGGTACGGCAAAATTTTGGAAACCAGGGGTATTTTGGTAATTTTGTCAATTAGGGGTAATTTTGTAAATTTAATAAATAAGGGATATTTTAATAGTTGTAAAGCTATGAGGGTCCTTTTTGAGAGTTTCCCTTCTTAAAATAATGATGTTGCAAAAAAAAAATATATATTTTAGAATTCAGGGTCATTTTGGTAATTTTACAAGTTGAGGGCATTTTCGTAATTTTCCAAAGCTGAGATATTTTTGATAGTTCTGCAATTTAGAGTTTTGAATGTTTGTAGAAAATAATGAAATTTTGGACAAAACCATTGAGTTGATATTTTATGAACCAATGGCGTTTTGGCAATTTTATCCCCTAAGGGCATTTTTATAATTTCCACAAAATTTTTCGAAAAACGTTGTAAAGATGGTTTTTCTCAAATTTAAAAGAGTAATTTTAAAAATTTTGAAAACTAGGGTTTTGTTTTTTTTTTTCAAAAACATGGGTAATTCCCTTTCGGGTTTTAGTTATTATGTTTAGCCTATGACCGAGCCCTCTTGGTCAGGGTGAACCAAAGCTACGCACCAGGTAGGAATCCCGCGAAGAGGAGGTGAGTCATGAGGACTGCTTAAGTACCAAGCTCTTCCGTATCCAATCCTAGACATGCGCACCAAGGTTACCACATCCTAACTCGGCGACTTGGTCGTAGGTTTGTTTAATTAGGCTTTTAAAGTCTTATGTATTTTTGTTGGGGTAAACTAGTCCTAAAGTTTAAACACCTATCATACTATCTACGTTCCATACCTACCCTTCTATAAATAATTAGTTCACACAGAAGTTTAGAAGTACTTACCTGGGCGGATTGGTGCCGGAGACTCACTGCCATGCTGTCTAAAACCAAAACTATTTTTTCAAAAGGCCTACCAGAACATTTTGGGCCTTGGGCCCCCACAGCCGAGCTTTGAACCGGGCTCAAATACCAATTTTGTAACACCCCAAACCCGGCCCAAACACTACGACCGAATTTGGTGTGCTACAGAGAAAGTATTTTTGAAAATCCCTTTAAGCCGAATTAACTTTTTGATAGAAGATAGTGTCCGATTTAAAACACTTGAGGTGCATAAAAAAAAACATACTTAGGTTTATTAAAAAAAAATATTCATTAAGTCAGATTGTTACCGATTCAGGTGTGCCCGATGGCACGATAAAACATTTTGCGATTAAATTTTAGAAAACATGTGTACTTAATTTAATGTTAAGAAATAGTTTAAACAAATTAATCCAAGACATAGAATAATAAAAATATATCTAGGAGGCCTTATTACAACTTAATTAAAATAAAACCAACATTAAAATAAAATAAAACAAAATCCAAGTTCACCTAATTAAAATTCCACTGCATGGCCACCTCAAGCCCATTCGGCTCCATCTCCGCGATCTACTCATCTGCAAAATGTTAAGGGAAGGGGTGAGTCACCAAGACTCAGTGTGTAAATCCCCCACCCGGAAAATACATCTCATACACAATTTATTAATAAACATGCTCATGCAACCTAACTAGCCATCCATACTCCTTTCCTACCCCGTGTGGTCAAAACCACTGATGACTTAGAGTCACAATTTAAATGATGGGGCCAACCCATCGTGTGGTCAAAACCACTGATGACCATAGGTCACAATTTATCAAGTGTGGTCAAAACCACTGGTGGTACCAAACCACTGGGACTTAGTCGCAAATTATCAATCGGTGTGGTCAAAACCACTGATGACCATAGGTCATAAATAATCTGATGGGGCCAATCCATCTTGTGGTCAAAACCACTGGCGACAGTCCATAAAATTATCCCCCTCCTCTCATCAATCCCACCATCACATGCTTATATATCAATTATCATATGTCATGGCATAATATTTAACATCATGTGATGGCATGCAAATCATATATCAACAATCACAAGTTAGGGGACTTACCCGGAATCCATGCTTAGCCATAAGCAAAACACTACCAAAAGGTGAATAACAACAACAACAATAATCATGTAAATTAATAAAGTGTGTAGTGAGTTCTTACACACCTATTTACTAACAGATCCCGAATATACTAGCGAAATCCCGAGACGTTGTTTCCTCCTACAATCAGTCAACACATGAATTTTTAGATCTATTAGCCAATTGGCTAAACTAGAGATCCCGAAGGATTAGTTGTACCAAAAGTATGGCCTTTGGCCGAATGTGGCTTATTCACTTACCAATTCACCGAATTCCCGTATTTGTCACTTGTCCTGTTGAGATTCCTACCAAAACACTTGTTAAACAATTGGCTTGCACATCTATACATAACCAAAGCCTATAGCCAAATGTTACTTACCACCTTACCTTAGGAGAATAAATCCCGAAAGCTTCCCTTAATGGCTATAGCTTCCCTACAATTGTTTTAACCGTATTAATAAGGGTTTTTAGGCCATTCGGCCCCAGTCATAGATTTAAAAAGAACCATTCGGCCATGTCTACATACCTCTTACTAATGATTGAAAAAGAATCCCGAAAAGAAACTTGTGCTCCCTTGATATTCGGCCAAAGTAACTCTAATGGAGGAGGAAAGATTTAGGCAAGAAGGGGATGGAGAGATTCGGCTAACTCAAGGTTGAAGGCTGGAATTTTGAGAAGAGAAAGGGGTAGGTTCGACTAATAGGAATTAGAAAAAAAGAAGAAAGAAGAGATGTAGGGAAAGTGGTGGTGGTTTCGGCTTAGTAGAAGGAAAAAAAGCTGGAATTTTTGAACAATTTAGGCAATGCAACAAGGGGAAATTCGGCAGCAGCAAATTGGAGAGAAAAATTGATGAGTTTGGCACTTCTTTATTCAAATCAGATATGGACAGCCCTAGAGAGTCCCTATTTCGGCCAACCTTATCTTTTAATCAACTCCCAAATAAAAGTCCTATTTTAACTCCTTGCCACATATTCAAATGAATAAAAACAAAAACATCAATTATCCCCTGCTAATATCCCATTTAATCCATTATCACCTCTTCAAAATAAAAATTAAAAAAAAAAACTAATGCTTATCCCCCCGCTCCAGCCGAATTCTAATTCAAAAAAAATGCTTAAGCTTATCCTTATCTTCCCATTTGCCCATGTGCAGGCCAACTCCCTTTTCACGTCAGCATGCCAAAAAATAAATCTCCCATATGCAGGCCAACTCTTTAAGGCCCTCTTCACTTTAACGCCCCAAAGACCCAAAAGAAATAAAACATTTCCCCCTTGTAACTTTTAAGAATCGAACCCAAGACCTCCCTTGCAACACCCTTAGACGCACCAAGCCAGTTGTACCAAGCCCATTCTTTGTCATATTTCGCCCAAAAAATTTTTATTTAAGCCCTATCTCACCTAGCTCCCTCCTTTTAGGTACTAAAAAAATT
Source organism: Gossypium bickii (assembly GCA_025503065.1). NCBI lineage: Eukaryota > Viridiplantae > Streptophyta > Magnoliopsida > Malvales > Malvaceae > Gossypium > Gossypium bickii. The sequence continues at coordinate 25,217,545 of CP106712.1, forward strand.
TAACACTAAGTCAGGCCTGGCTCGGGTTTAATTCTAGACCTTAGAACATGCCAAATAAGTCATAGTATTTATTTCTTCAAGCACACACACATGTGGAAACAAATAATTAAATTTTCAAACAAGCCCTAATTCAGGATGTTACAGATATCAGAAACGAAGGAAAAGGTAAAAGTAATTCAGACAAGGTTAAAGGAAGCTTCGGATAGACAGAAATCATATGCGGATCTGAAGCGTAAGGACATTGAGTTTACGGTGGGAGATCAGGTCTTTCTAAAGGTCTCACCTTGGAAGAAGATCTTCAGATTTGGAAGGAAGGGCAAGCTGAGCCCTAGGTTTATCGGACCGTATCGTGTGTTGAAACGTGTCAGACCAGTGGCTTATCAGCTCGAGTTACCTCCGGAGTTGAGCCAGATACATAGTGTATTTCATGTCTCTATGTTAAGGCATTACCGATCGGATCCGTCTCACATAGTACCGGTAGAGGAAGTTGAGTTAAGGCCTGACTTGTCGTTCGAGGAGGAACCAGTGCAAATTTTAGATCGAGATGTTAAAGTGCTGAGAAGGAGATCAGTACCGTTAGTCAAAGTTCTATGGCGTAATCACAGAGCGGAGGAAGCTACATGGGAGCCTGAGGACGTGATTCAGCAGCAATATCCTCATCTCTTTTTAACCAGGTAAATTTCGAGGACGAAACTTTCTTTAAGGGGGTAGAATTGTAACATCCTAGAATTTGAATTTTATATGTTGCATTATTTTGGGTGCTGAGCTTGTTAGACTATTCAATTGTGTGTGTTTAGGTAGTCCTGAGATGGCTCGGGATTTATTTGGATCTAATAAAAACTTTTGGCAATTAGCACTTTAAGGAAATGGAGTAAGTGACCTTAAAGCAAGGTAATAAAGTGGTAAAAAGCTAGCATAATTGAGCTATAGTGAAGAGGATATGGCGCCATATGTGTTACCTTGAGGGAAGGAGTTCGAATCTCTTTGTGTGCATGTGTGAACTTTATTTTTTGCTTTCCTTTCTTATAGTGTCGGTCAAGCATGATTTTATGGTAAGTTGGACTTTTATTTTTATGGGAAGATGGCTAAGAGAAAAAGGCAAGATTGAAGTTAGGGAAAAGAATCAAAAGGAAATGGCATGTAGGGGGAACATAAGGCTTATTCCAAGGGTGATGTTTTGGAAAGTTTGGGTGGCCAAACTTTGATCAATTGGCCATGCATTTGGACGATTTTTGGGGCTAAGGGGGATGGCTGAAATTTTGCTAGTATTTTGGTAAGGCAGGTGCTAGTTTTGGTCATTTTTATTCATTAGCAAATTGGTGTATCAAATTTTTTCTCTCCAAAATTCTTCTCCCTAGCCGAATGTGTCATGGGCAATAGGTAAACTTTTGTTTTGTTTTGGCCAATTCTTTTTGACCATTTTGGTATCATCTTCCATTCTTCCCCAAGCTCTTTTCCTCCTTGTACCGAAACCATACAACCTTGAAGGGGCATTTTCATTTCATTTCATTTCTTCTCTTTACCGAATGCACACCAACCTCAAGACTTTTTCTTTGTTCATTTTTCATCCTTAAAAACCGAAACATAAACACCCTATCTCCTATTTCTTTTTCTTCTTCTTTTCTTCTTGCAAAAACTCTCAAACATTACTCCCTCCCTAATATTTTCACCATGGCCGAATATCATTGATCATCTCCCAATAGCCGAATCTTCCACTTCACACATATTTTCTTCTCAACCATTATTCTACTCACACTTTGATCAATCGGTAAGAACACTCTCTTCAATTCTCTTATTTTTTTCTTCTATTGCCGAATTCATATGTTGGATTGAGAGGGTCTTTTTGACCGAAATCATCATCTTTTCTCTTTCAAACAAAACCCTTTCTTCTTTGTAGTGGTATAGTGGAGTGCCGATTGTTTCTACATTGCTTAATCGACTTTAGCCATAGAAAGATCGTGTGAAAAAGGAATTTCATCGTTCAAGGTAAGGATTCTTCGAGGATTCTTTATTACTTTTTATTCGTTAAAGATAGTGTTGTTTAATCGATAAATAAATGGAATGAATGCATGAGTGTATGCAACCCATCCCATCCAGCCAATCTCTCCCCCGTACCAGCCAATCTCTCCTGTGGGGATTAAGTCAGCCCACCCCGCCAGTCTCTCCAATTTGTAGTCAAGCTGCCATTTATAATAATAATTCGTAGGCCAGTGGCCATTTATAACAAATTTCGATTGTGGGCAAGCCACCAGAATCACAGAGTATCATATTATCAAACATATTTGTGGTAGTGCCACCGGAATTACTTCTCTTCAACATTTTCCCAACCCATGCAAAATCATGTAAACGCATCATACATAGCAAATCATGATATTTACAAATATAACAACAATAATTAATTCAGACAAAAGTTCGGCCCATTAACACTTTGCAAATCGGCCATAAAGGCAATACATCAAATCGGCCCATTAAGCAATATATCAATTCGGCCCATTAACACTTTGCAAATCGGCCCAATAAGGCAATATATCAAATCAGCCCATTAAGCTATATATCAATTCGGCCCATTAACACTTTGCAAATCGGCCCATAAGGACATTTCAGTACATCGGCCCATAGGGGCATTTCGGTAATTTGGCCCATCAGGGCATTTTCATAATTCAGCCCATAGGGGCATTTTCGTAAATTCAGTAATTTACCCACTAAGGGTAATTCGGTAATTTACTCTCCAAGGGTATTTTGGTAATTTGGCAACTTAGACTTAACTACTAATTTGAGCATAAAAATTTAAACTGTCCATCCCCGTCATACTAACTCAATTGACTATAACTCGAGCTAGGAAGCTCGATATTTAGATCTGTAAATGTTTCTTGAAACTAGACTCATATATATATTCTTACTATAATTTTTCCAGAATTTTTGGCTAAACCATTTGGTACAGTTTATTCCTTAAAGTTTCCCTTGTTTCATTGTCCAACAGTTCTGACCTCTCTTAACTTCATTTTAAATATCTCACTATATGGTTTTCATATACTGCTTCCACTTATTTCTATTGAAAATAGCCTCACTAAGAAATCTATACATATAAACTATAACTCATAATTCACTTTGTACAATTTTATATGATTTTTCCAAGACAGATATGGGAACCATGAAGTTAATCAGAACAAGTCTCACTAAAATCAAAATATCATAGAATATAAAATTCCTTTTCTTTCTCTATTTCTTCCATATAAAAATAGACACAGTAAGATTTAATTCAATATCTTATTCACATATTAATCCCTTTTCTCCAATTTTTCGTAATTTTTCAAAATCACGTCACTGTTGCTGACCAAAACTGTTTCATTGCAAAATATGGTTACTACTACGAACATACGCACTCCCGAGTGATCACGGATGCCGGTTTCTGGTTTTCTTTGGTATTTTGACCCAATCAGAAAACATACCATACAAACTTTCAGAGAGATGTGAGATTTCACACCATTTCAAACATGTATTCGGAAGGTAAGGGATTACACACCTGATTGATTTCCTAAAGAACCACTCTTCATTGACCCACTATAATCGTATGATCACAAGTCGATAGATCCAGCGATTTAGTCCCTAAAACATATAGTCGATTAGTCACAACCACTATTTTCCCAATAGTAACTTAAATGAATAAAGAACGATTTCATCTAATCCATGAAGAAGTCCTTACCTTTTTGATATTGGATCCGATTTCCACCGATTGTCTAATGATTACGGTTAAATCAAGGACAAGAGATTCGTCCTTCTACTTTAATACTATAATAAAAAGATGATCAGGAAATGAAGGATTATGAGAGAATGATATTTTGGTTTTGAACAAAAGTGAACATCCGAATGATAATAAACTCACATTCGGCTAGAGAAAAAGAAAAGAAAAGGATAGAAAAGAGCCACTTACCGATTGAATCAAATATAAAAGTGTCAACCCAAATGAGAAAGAAGTTATGAAGGAGTGATTGTGGATTGAGAGGTTCGGCTATGGAGGATAAATGAACAAGAATAGTTTTGGCTACTTAAAGAAAATAAACGAGGAAGATTCGTTCTCCAAAATGGTCAACTAAAGAAAGAAGAGAAGAAGATTGAAGGAATGGTGAGAAAACAAGAGAAGAAGAGCAATAGTGACTTGAAAGTTTCGGCACAACAAAGGAAAAGATGACAATTTGGCTTGCTAGTTTTGGCAACACCAAAGGAAAAATGCACAATATTGGTTTAAAAGTTTCGGCAAGGTAGAGAAGACAATTGGGGAAAAGAGCAAACTCTAAAATGCTAAAAAGAATAAGCATCTTATGCACCAAAATTGCAAAATGCCTATAGGAATTCGGCTCCCCTCTCTCCCTAACAAAACCGTCCATTCATCTTTACCAAAAAGATGAGTGTTGACCAAAATTCTATTCTAGGCAACTCCTAGTTTTTGGCCAACATGTCCCCTAACCTTATCCCTTTCTTTGATTTCCTTTCTTCTTTTTCCCTTATCTTCATCCTTTCCATAATCCTTAGCCTCCTTTCCTTAAATAAAAAGTCTTACTTACCTTGTTCAAAGTCTTGGCCAACACTTACCATCTTCCACAAGATGAGCATAAAATTAAATCCCCAAAATTGCAATAGGTGGGATTTGAACCTCAGACCATTAGTACACTCCATACGCCATTTGCCACTTTACCAATAAACTCCTTGTGCTAACAAAATGCACTTTTATTTCCTTAAGCCTTAGTGCTATTTACCTTCTCTCCTTAAGGTACCTAAACACAGAAATTTTCCTATAGCCTAACTTGAACCCGAGACTTCATAGGAACCCCGTAACATTCCAATTTCACTTAACTAATAATTCCAATTTGAAATAATGCCATTCTCTTGTTCTCAAAAATTTTAAACAATCCTACGCCCAAGGCCCAATGGGCCCAATCCCACTAGGCCCAATTTTGAGATGTTACAATTCTACCCTCCTTAAAGAAATTTTGTCCTCGAAATTTTCATCCCACTACTAAACGCATCGCTCAAATCACACCACTATGCTTTTGCTGCGCACTCTGATCTTAATAATACTAATGTACTTTTAACAAAATCTTGAATCCTCTTTCACACAACCAAACATCTAACCACAGAAGCAAGCAATTATCTACCACTTATACCTAAAATTTTCTACATTCAATCATCACGTCCAACCAAACATACCTAACTTGATGGTGATGAAACAATCCCGAGCCTTGTGCTCCTTAGACCCGCATCTCAAGCATGCTTCTGATCTCCTCCAGCATTCTCCCAGATGACGCCTCTTGCAAAAATCACAAGCCGAAAAGTTTGGACATACCTTAACGCGCTTTACAGAATGAGACTGCGACCCAAAAGAACTGCGATCTCTTTTCTTCTTACAGTCCACACACCCAACTCGATGTGCTTCACCGATTCCTTTAACCTCATTCAATACCTTCTTAACTATCTGAGGCAGCTCGACAACCCCAGCTCGATCATAAGATCCATCTCAGCTACTGGTGATGCCAACACCTCCCTTTCGGAAACACGCCCCGATGCTGAAGATCTAGTCCTAGTACCTCGGCCTCTAGCACATCCACATCTACCGCATCCATGTCTTCTAGCGCTCGTGTTCACTAAGTCGATATAATCTTGATTAAGAGTTTTATGAATCATTATGCTATTTCAGTGTTTATTAAACAATATCTTATGAAGTACAGGAAATAAAGTTGTTTTCGCAATACGTATCCTAAGGTCTCAATCTCTATAATTTTAGCTCCTAAAGCTAAGAGTTCTAGAGTATTTCTATAGTCATACCACAATAATTATAAAATGAAAACATAAACTTACTTGACTTGGTGCCGGATACTCGTGGTGCCATACTTCCTTGAGAACATGCATGTATAAATTAAAATTTTGAACAGCTTCGAAAACATTTTTGAACCCAAACCACAGCCGAGTTTTGCAACTGGGCTCTGATACCATAAAATGTAACACCCCAAACCTGGTCCATGTGTTACGAGCGAATTTGGTATGTCACATGAGAAAACATGTTAAATCCTTTTTATTCGTACTAAAATAGGTATTGATTTGTTAAAATAAAAAAAAAACAAGTTTGATTTGAAATATTTGATAAAATTTCTACTAACCTCGAAGATTGATTGATAAATCGATAAATTTGAATTAGAGAATTTATAAACCGTGACTTTTGAAAATATCGTTTGATAATCTGAGAGAAAATTTCTGAGTTAAAATATTTGTAAAAGTTTATTTTGAAATCCATTTGTAAATCTATTTTGGAAAACCTTTATTTAAGTTTTTAGAAAATTCCCATTTAAAACGATTTAAGTAAAATAATAAGTATATCAAACATAAAGCAAATAATAAAATACTCCAGAGGCCTTATTACAACATAAAACCCAAAATAGTAAAGTGAACGAAAATAGAAATCTAAAGTTCCAAAATAAAAACACCATTTCTGAAGTATGGCCTCCACCGAGTCATCCACGGCCCAAGTCCATGTCACTAAGCATTACCTACAGAGATTAAGAAAAGAAAGGGGGGTGAGTTACAAGAACTCAGTGTTTATTCCCCTTACCGTCATCCACTAGGCCTAAACCCATTTAGCAATCATCTTAGGCCTAAGCCCATTAACAAAGTAATAAATAAATGGAATGAATGCATGAGTGTATGCAACCCATCCCATTCAGCCAATCTCTCCCCCGTACCAGCCAATCTCTCCGTGGGGATCAAGTCAACCCACCCCACCAGTCTCTCCAATTTGCAGTCAAGCTGCCATTTATAATAATAATTCGCAGGCCAGTGGCCATTTATAACAAATTTCGATTGTGGATAAGCCACCAGAATCACAGAGTATCATATTATCAACATATTTGTGGTAGTGCCACCAGAATTACTTCTCTTCAACATTTTCCCAACCCATGCAAAATCATGTAAATGCATCATACATAGCAAATCATGATATTTACAAATATAACAACAATAATTAATTCAGACAAAAGTTTGGCCCATTAACACTTTGCAAATCGGCCCATTAAGGCAATATATCAAATCTGCCCATTAAGCAATATATCAATTCGGCCCATTAACACTTTGCAAATTGGCCCATTAAGTAATATATCAATTCGGCCCATTAACACTTTACAAATCAGCCCATAAGGACATTTCAGTACATCGGCCCTTAGGGGCATTTCGGTAATTCAGCCCATAAGGGCATTTTTGTAACTCGGCCCATAGGGGCATTTTCATAAATTTAGTAATTTGCCCACTAAGGGTAATTCGGTAATTTACCCTCCAAGGGTATTTTGATAATTTCACAACTTAGACTTAACTACTAATTTGAGCATAAAAATTTAAATGGTCCATCCGAGTCATACTAACCAAATTGATTATAACCCGAGCTAGGAAGCTCGAAATTTAGATCCGTAAATTTTCCTTGAAACTAGACTCATATATCTTTTTACTATAATATTTCTAGAATTTTTGGCTTAACCATTTAGTACAGTTTATTCCTTAAAGTTTCCCTTGTTTCACTGTCCAACAGTTCTGACCTCTCTTACCTTAATTTCAAATATCTCACTGTACAGTTTTCATATACTGCTCCCACTTGTTTCTATTGAAAATAGGCTCACTAAGGAATCTATACATATAAACTATAACTCATAATTCACTTTGTACAATTTTATACAATTTTTCCAAGACAGATTAGGGAACCACAAAGTCAATCAGAACCAGTCTCACTAAAATCAAAATATCATAGAATATAAAATTCCTTTTCTTTCTCTGTTTCTTCCATATCAAAATAGACAAGTAAGCTTTAATTCAATATCTTATTCACTTATTAATTCCATTTATCCTATTTTCCATGATTTTTCAAATTCACATCACTGCTGCTGACCAAAACTGTTTCATTGCAAAATATGGTTACTACTACGAACATACGCACTCCCGAGTGATCACGGATGCCGGTTTCTGATTTTCTCCAGTATTTCGACCGAATCACAAAAATATCATACAAACTTTCAGAGAGATGTGAGATTACACACCATTTTAAACATGTATTTGGAAGGTATAGGATTACACACCTGATTGATTTCCTAAAGAACCACTCTTCATTGACCCACTATAATCATATGATCACAAGTCGATGGATCGAGCGATTTAGTCCATAAAACATATAGTCGATTAGTCACAACCACTATTATCCCGATAGCATCTTAAACGAATAAAGAACAATTTCATCTAATCCATGAAGAACTCCTTACCTTTTCGATATTGGATTTGATTTCCACCGATTGTCTTATGATTACGGCTGAATCAAGGACAAGAGATTCGTCCTTCTACTTTAATACTATAACAAAAAGATGATCACGAAATGAAGGATTATGAGAGAAGGATATTTCAGTTTTGAACAAAAGTGAACATCCAAATGATAATAAACTCACATTTGGCTAGAGAGAAAGAAAATAAAAGGATAGAAAAGAGCCACTTACCGATTGAATCAAAGAAAAGAGTGTCAACCCAAATGAGAAAGAAGTTATGAAGGAGTGATTGTGGATTGAGAGGTTCGGCTATGGAGGATAAATGAACAAGAATAGTTTCGGCTACTTAGAGAAAATAAACGAGGAAGATTCGTTCTCCAAAATGGTCAACTAAAGAAAGAAGAGAAGAATATTGAAGGAATGGTGAGAAAACAAGAGAAGAAGAGCAATAGTGACTTGAAAGTTTCGGCACAACAAAGGAAAAGATGACAATTTGGCTTGCTAGTTTCGGCAACACCAAAGGAAAAATGCATAATATTGGTTTAAAAGTTTCGGCAAGGTAGAGAAGACAATTAGGGAAAAGAGCAAACTCCAAAATGCTAAAAAGAATAAGCCTCTTAAGCACCGAAATTGCAAAATGCCTATAGGAATTTGGCTCCCCTCTCTCCCTAACAAAACCGTCCATTCATCTTTACCAAAAAAATGAGTGTTGACCAAAATTCTATTCTAGGCAACTCCTAGTTTTTGGCCAGCATGTCCCCTAACCTTATCCCTCTCTTTGATTTCCTTCCTTCTTTTTCCCTTATCTTCCTCCTTTCCATAATCCTTAGCCTCCTTTCCTTAAATAAAAAGTCTTACTTACCTTATTCAGAGTCTTGGCCAACACTTACCATCTTGCACAAGATGAGCATAAAATTAAATCCCAAAAATTGCAATAGGTGGGATTTGAACCTTTGATAATTAAACATGAACTGATTAAGTTTTGTGTCAAGTAATTACAATTTCAATCCGTTTAAATAATTAATTCATTAGTTACCTTACAATACTTAGTCATGGTTTTACTTAATCAAACATCTTACCGAGACCTATAACAACACAAACACAACTTTAATAACTCAAGTAGATGAAATGCATACAACCTAACCCAAATTAAATTTAAGCCATATTAATTAAATTAAACATATCAACATCACAAATATTCATAAACATGTTCATCATAACAACAACAAAATTAAAAGGATAAGGAATAAAGAATCAAATCCGGTGTTTCTCCGAGGCTTGCCTAGTTTGCTCCGCTCCTCCTTCTCTACTTGTTCTTGTTGAACCCAGGCTTCCACGAACACTTGAATGATGCTCCAAGTGGTGGTTGAATGAATCTTTTTCAAGAGGTGAAATTGGACAAGGAATAGGGGAAGAAAATGGAGAACAATGGAAGGGAATGAAGATAGAAAACTGAGAGAGAAGTGAAGAAATGAATGGGTTTTAGATGTGTTTGAAGTGAGCAGCCAAGGGGGTATTTATAGGTTGAGAAGGCTGCTAAAAATAGCCAAAATCAGTGGCCAAAGACTCCTCCCATGGCTGGCGTGTTTGAAGATTTCAAACATGCTATTTTTAGGTAGGGGCAAATCTTAAAAGGAATGAATAATGTAGGGGTTTGAATGCAAATTGAATGAGTCTTGAAGGGCCATTTTGCAAGCCAAATAATCATCCAGACAAGTTGATTGGGTCAGCAAGTGGGACAGTTTTGGGCTGCCCAGTGCTCGGTTGGATCAGTTTTCTCGGTTCAGCTGAACTGGGTCCTTTTTCATAAATAATTAATAATAATTTATTTAACCCAAATTAAATTGGTTTAAAATTAAAATTAATTATATTATAAATTAGTACACATAATTTGAACAGTCTTAGGCTGAAAAATTATTTCGCCTTGATGCTTCAAAATTGCTTCTCGGTTTTGTGCTTCTAGTAGTGTCTGCTGAGCCGTTTTTTGCCCTTTGTGCAAATCTATCAAAAATAATCAAAATTTGATATAAAATTAATTAAAATTCAACATATTCATAATTTGAGTGCAATTTAATTATTTTATAATTATTATTTATTTTTCAACAAGAATTTTATCGAAACGACATGAATTTGAGTTAAAAAGGGCATGAAAAAGTGTGTATATTTTTTGTATTTCCACACCCTCAAACTTAATTCATTGCACGTATTGAGTAATGCACAAATGTGCAAGAATTTATCGAAAACGGCTTTGAAAAATTCCTTCAGAACAACATTCTTCCCAAAATTATGGTTTTAGTATACTTATGCTCAAAAACAAGAAATTCGACATTTATGCTACTTATGTATACATATCATTGAAATTAATCTCAATTATTCTTTCTCAATAAAGATATGCTAACTTCCTACCAATTTGATTTTATTCCCTTATTCAAGATTAAGTTTCAATCGTTAAGTTTAACTTATGTTGAACATAGCAATTTCTCTCCACTAATGTAGGTAGCATAGAAACTTAAATCAATAGGTCTTTAAAAATGTTGTAACGTTGCTAGGCTAGGGGTAGGTAAAAGATAGATAAATTTAGGCTAAAAAACCTAGACTCAGCTTCAATCAGATCTTCGGAATAATTACCTACAATACACCAACTTACTTTGCTTTCACATGCTCTTTTGTACATCTATTTTCTTTCAAGTACATATGCTTTCTCTTTTTCCTTTCACGAGCATTTTACTGTATGTACTACAATGTTTTTGAGAATTTGATACTTCTTTTCAACTCCCTCAAACTTATTTTCAATGAACATTTTGAATAGTACTGAGACTAGTGCTTGGGACAATTTAAAGATAATTAAGAAAAAAGTGATGGCTAAATATTGAAAGGGTTCAAATAAAATTAGGCCATATAGTTTCAAAGTTGGGTTTCAAGGGATAAAATTTCATCAAGGTTGGCTTGAGGGCTCAAATGGTCCAAACAAAAGTTGCCTAAATCATTTTCAACATTCTATGCTTCATAGGATTTTTCCTCAAGAAACTACTAAGTCAATTCTAGAGACTTAAACTTTCATGCATGCCTAACTTTCTTAAGGAACTAAAAATTTTATGGTATGATTTACACACTTTATTAAGAGTAAATTTGTGTCATACTTCAGCTAACAACAATTACTAGAATAATAGAACTTTATTCATATTGAAGTTTAGCATACTTAACAAAATTTCAAATTTTTGAACAAAATATAACTTAATCATAATTAAAAGAAAAATTTATTCTAAGAGGAAATAATTTCAATTTTTTGGTCCCCCCTACTTAAGATGAAAAATGTCCCCATTGTGAAAAACAATAGATAAAATGAAAATATATAAGTGAATAGATACTGTACACCAGGTAGGATCCTAGAAAAAGGAGGTGAGTCAAGTTTGACTGCTTAAATACCAAGCTCTTCCTAGACAGATCCAATCCTAGACATGTATATATCTATTGCCACACTTATTATTTTATAAACTGTTCAATTTTATTAATGATTTCAACCTCTTAATTTATTGTGCAAGAAATAGAAATATCCTAAGAGATAAAATAAAATAAAGTAGAGATAAGATCCCCCATTTTTATTTGTAGAACCCGATCGCCTCATTCCTTCCTCGACATTAGAGTCCATGGTTTGAGTATTAAGTCTGGAAATTCAAGCACAAAAACAAATAAGTTATGAAAAATATATTTTTTAAATATATATCTAGTTGAGTCATCCCGAATTTTTTAGTATCTCCAGTAAGCTTGTTGCTGCAACTACATGTGTTGCAACATAGCCATTATATCAAACTGTTCATTTTGTGAAATGGTGCTAGATGAATGGATGCTCGATATCGGAAAAAAATACTTTAAGGGTGGTTTCAATTTCAGACAGGTGGTTGAGTAGCCGATGGTAAGGTTTAGAGTTGAAGAGGGTGGCGGTTTTAAGGATAGTTTAGGTGAGGTAGTTGGTGACTTCGAATGAAGGTGTTCAGGGTGGTGATTCAGGGAGTTAAGGGCTACGACATTAAGGGGTTAAGTGAGATGCACTATTAGGCTACTTAAGAGTAGAGGTGGAGCAAGGTAAGGGCTATAGGTTTGGGCGTAAAATGGTTAAATATTTCCCTTCCTAACAGTACTTTAAGCTTAATGGCAACTCCTTTTTGGATCCTAAGCTCCTGTACTGAAATTAAACTAAAAAAAAAAAACTCAAAGAAATTAGTGCTTAGCTTAAAAGTTGACCCTTTATTTAACAAAACAAATACTTAAAGTCTTCAGCCTACTAAGAAGAATATTTTTCAAAAAATTACATTAAATTAAACTCCGAGGAAAGACTGGAGGGGTCATAGATGGTCTCGCTTAAGTCCCAATCTCCTAGACAGAGTTTTAATTAATGTAATGAACCAAAATTTTTTTATCTAAGTCTACTATTTTATTCAAATGAGAAAAAAACTAAAAATATAAAATAACGATAGAGAAAGTGAAGAGAACTCCCTCCATTTTATTTAGGATCGTCATTGACCGTGGTGGTGTCAAATGTTCATTTTTCATACCAACCATAACCATCTAGGAAGTAATCATATTCTTTCCTATCAAATCTGTCTAACATCTTATTAGGGAAAGAAAACTCGTAATGATATTTCCTGGTGGCCTTGTTTAACTTCCTGTAATTCTTATAAATCCTCCAGCTCGTGACTCGATATGTGAAATAACCCATCCAGTACCCTTCTTGTGCCTTTCCAAAATAGTACCTCTTCTTCTTGATCTTTGGTGAACTTAACTGAAATAGTGACAGGTAAAGCCGAAGACAGACCCAAATAGTCATATTTCAAATGAGGAGACAAAATCTTCAATTCCAATTTAATTGGCTCTTCAATCAACGACTTTGGTTGCGTATACTCCTAAGATGATAACTCTAGTGATTTAAGTGGAACTTCTTGAGTGAATTCCTTCACATTAGCTTCTAACTAAGCCAAACATTCCTTGTCTTCATCATCACTTGGTGAATCCTCCAGTAGAATATGTTCTAACGGATCGTCTAAAGAATTGAGCTCTAATTCTGTACAAGCTAGTGATTCCATCTTGGAAAAAGCAGAGCATTCTTCAACTATATCTGGGGATTTAGCAGCATCGAAGTAATTAAAAGTCACCTCGTCATCAAAGATTTCTTTCAACTGAGTATCATTTTGTTGCTTCTGAATCATTGAGGATATGGTAGTGGTGGAATCTTAGCTTTAACTGGAAAACTCTTCTGTGGACATTTTTTGTATCCGATAAGGGTGTTTGGTAATCAGAACTAACTAGTTTAGAGTTTACCTCATCAAGGATCACCGTATCTGACTTTTGTGGAGTAGGAGTTTCAACACTCAGTTGAACTTCCTCTTTGCCTTCACCTACAATATGCTTATCTTCAACCTCGACAGCTTTGGGTTCCCATGTCTTCCCACTATGTAAAGTGACAATTTTGCAATGCACTTTGTCGGTGCTTTTCAGATATTCTATATCACTCGGCCAAATACCTTGTGGTCTGCTTCTGAGCTCATTGCCTAGCTGTCCCACTTGGTTTCCTAAATTCTTCAATGTTGCTGCTTGGCTTTGGATTAGTTCATCATTCTTCGCTATCAGCAAATTCTCAAGATTACTTGAAGATTCAGTTGGTGTGGGTTGTTGCATTTATTGAGAATATTCTGGCGGATAATTTGGTCGATATGACATAGAAAAGTCGTTATGGTCCACCCATTGATTACTCCATGGAGAAATTGGATGATTTTGCCATGGAGAGTTGTAAGAATTTGACTGTGGACCATTCCAATTTTGATTTCCCATGTAATATTTTGACTCTTGATTCAATGGGCAATTTTCAAAGAAATAGCCATCTCCACAATATTCACAAGAAATATCCTCAAACTGGTTCAATTGCTAACCTTTTAGATTACCATTGAAACCATTAACAATTATGTTCTTAAGCATAGAAGACATAGAGGATACCTGGGCTGCCAAAGAAGTAAGCGTATCAACTTCATGTTTTCCTGCTACCCATCTTCCTGAGGCTGCTCGGTTGGTTGGCCATGGATAGTTATTGCTGGCAATTCTTTCAATAATCTCATAAGCATTATTATAAGACTTAGAAAGAATGGCTCCATTTACTGTCCACTATCATTCTAGTATGAATATTGAGACCAATATAGAAAGTCTCAATTTGAACGCAGCAAGGAATGTCGTGATGAGGGCATTTTTATAATAACTCCTTGAATCGCTCCCATACCTCATATAAAGATTCTTCATCAAGTTTTTGAAATGAAGTGATTTCATTTTAGAACTTGGTGGTTAAAGATTGAGGGAAATATTTCATTAAGAAATGTTCAACCAACTCCTCCCATGTAGTTATGGAACCGGACAGTAGGGAGTTCAACCATGCTCGTGCTCTATCTCTTAAGAAGTATGGAAATAATCTCAGTCTCAAGCTGTCCTTGGTCACCCTGACTAGTTTAAATAAGTCACTTACTTCCATGAATAGCTGAAAATGAAGATGTGGATTTTCAATAGGAATCCCACTAAACTAACCCATATTTTGCAACATTTGGAACATGACCGGCTTCAGCTTGAATTGTAGTATCCCGGGTTAGGGGCTATTTTGTTGTTGCATGTTATTGCATGTGTTAGTGTGCTGTGTTGCTATTTCGGTGTTTTAGAGGCTTAATTATAGGCTAAGTGTATGCCTAAGTAGGTAGGAAAATTTTAGTTTTTGGCCTTAGGTGTGGGGAGCTGATGGAGTGGGGGCTTAAGAAAATAAAATGGGATTTTATTGCACAAATGAAGAGCTGGTAGAGTGGCAAAGGAGGAGCTTGGTGTGGCGTCATCTGCAAGGGGGAGAAGTCCTGAGTTCAAGCTGCAGAAATCTCCCTTTTTGGCTTATATTTTGGACGGCATAGGAGGGAAGAGGTGTATGGAATTTGAACTCTACCTTGGACTTGGTCTTCCCATTCAAATGAAAGGTAGGGAGCGAATTTAGGAGTGTGACTTGGTCCACTCTTTTGAATGAGTGAATGGGAGCTATTTGGGGATATGGCCGAATATTTGGGGAGTTGGAGGGGAAATGGACGGCATAGTGGGGTGAGTTGGTAGCCAAATTCTTTTGGCATTTTTCTTAGCATTTTCGGTCATCAAGAGCTAAAACCAAATTCTCTCTCTTTTTCTTCTAGCCAGAAAACTTCAATTCTTTTCTTATTCTCTTTACTTCTTGAAAACCGTAAGACCAAAGCAAGCATACATTGCCGTTTTCTCATTTCTTTTGCACTTAGTCGATTGTGCATTATTTTTTTTGGTAGTAGAAATTTGCTTTGGTTTCCTCTACTTGGTAGGCCGAATACTCTCTCTCTCCCATACATAGTTTCTTCATTTTCCTAAGAGCCGAACTTACCATTTTCTTCCCAACCGATTCTTCCATTCATCCTTCTCAATTCTGCCAAACTTTGCTCCCATTTCATATTGATTTTTCCCTTAAAACCGAAAAGCATCTACCCCAATCACTTTCTTTCTCCTTCTCAAGAACCTTGACCGAATCTTGCTGGGGTTGTGGTTTTGCTTCAATCGTTGGAGATTGGTAAGCTTTTGGCCGAATGGCCATTTCTCCTCTTTTCTATTCTTAATCGTTTGGATTGATTAAGAGCCGAATGTGACTTTGTTGTGAGTGCTAATCCTTTGGTGATGAAACCGATTGTGTTATAGGGCATCGGGGACTTCAAGGCAGTCAAGCAGAGTCTCTATTGTTGGGTAGTCATTTGGTTGTGCCGATTGTGGTAAGGACCATTAGTTGGTTCGGGTATTGGTTAGAAAGAAAACCAATAGCAAGGTAAGGGTTCGATATTAACCCCTTTGGTTAATGGTTGTTGGCCGAATGTTAGTGATGCCTAACCCTAATGTTTGACCGATTTTAGGATCTTGTAATCGAGGGGCTTAGATCGTTCTCGAGGATTTTGGACTCGTGTTATCAGTGTGTAAACTAACACACTTATATTTAGTAATGTGATTGATAACTTTGTGATGACTAATGAAACAGTGATGATTGATATGTTACCCTAATGGGTATGATTACGACTCGGGTAAGTCAAGATATTACTATTTTTGATGATGAGTTATATGTTACCATGATTGTGGGTATATGTGACATGAGATATAGCATGAGATGCATGATTATATGATATGCATGAATACATGAGTATGGTATCTTGATGGGGTAATCGAGTTGAGGAAGCAGTGGTATTTTGTCTTGACGAGCACCGTTGCTTTGGTAGCACACTTTGTGACTTTGGGTCACGGAGGTTTGGCACCTCCAGAGGTTTGGTACCTCGGCCTCGTCCCAGTGGCTCAGTACCACAAAGGGTTGGCCCCACGATGATTATACGGATTGACGCCAAGATGTTTTGGTAACACACGATGGGTTGGCCCCATCACCGATTTGTGACTACGGTCACCAACGGTGCTTTGGTAGCACATTGTGTCTTTGGGACACGGAGGTTTGGCACCTCATTGCGACTTGTCCCTGTGGTTTGACCACCGTGGGTTGGCCCCACTTGAGATATGGGATTGTCTGCTAGTGTTTTGGTAACACACGATGGGTTGGCCCCATCTTTGGATTCGTGACTTCGGTCACCAGTGCTTTGGTAGCACAACTGTGTCTTTGGGACACCAGTGGTTTGGGACCACATTGATGGATAATGTGTCTTTGGGACACCAGTGTTTTGGTAACACATCGTGACTCTGTATGTCACCAGTGGTTTGGTACCACACGGTAGAAAAGGTGATATGGATGGTTAGGATCGGGCTGCATTAATCATGTTGCTTTGTATTATGTGTGTTAGCATGTGGTTTATCCGGGAGCGGGATTTACACACTGAGTCACTCGACTCACCCTCTCCTTTGACATTTCGGTGACTCGTGAGCGCGACTTGGGCCGGAGGGACTCGGGGTGCACATGCCATGCGCTAATAAAAGCTTTGCTCGGTTTGTTGCTTTTGGGTACTTAGTTTTGTTTATTTTTATTTGGATTTGTAAAAGCTTTTTAAGATGTGCTTTATAATGTTTATGCTTTACGTTGGATTTTTAATATCTTTGTAACAAAATAACTTGGTACAAATTTTATTAAAATTTGGAAAGACGACGCTTTTCAAACCAACAAAGCGTCGTTTTCAACTATACCATCGGGTATCACATTGATTTTATAAACCAATAAGGATCAATTGTTTTCTAACATGGAATCAAAAATTTTACTAAGTTTAAATGTTTTAGTAACAACACTAAACAACTTGCTTTCAAAAAGGAACAAAGTTTTATCAAGTCTATTTGGTACAAATTCGAAATTTTCAAACTCGTTTTTCCCGTAACATACCAGATTCGGTCATGGTGTTTGGACCGGGTTTGGGGTGTTACAATTGTGGTATCAGAGCTAAGTTCAAAGCTCTCTTTTGTGGGCTTGAGGCCCAAACTGTTTTCAAAAAGTCGTTTTAAGTGTTTTGGGATTGAATACATGGTTTACAAGGCATGGCACCGAGTCTCCGGCACCAGTTCGCCCAGGTAAGTGGTTCTAACTCTTCTGTGAATTATTATTTGTAGAAGGGTAGGTGATATGGAACGTAGTTAGATTTATAGGACTTGAACCCTAGGATTAGATTACTCAACCACTTGAATTAAAGCATAAGACTTAAAGCACTAAACCAATCTGTGACTCAGCCACGGGGCTAGGGTGTGGTAACTCCCATGCGCATGTCTAGGAGAGGATCCTAAGAGCTTGGTATTTAAGCAGGTCCTCGTGACTCACCTCCTCTTTGCAGGTATCCCACCTGGTGCGTAGCTCGAGTTCACCCTGACCAAGAAGGTTCGGTCATAGACTTAACCTAACGACTAAAACCCGAAAAGGGAATTAGCCCTGTTTTCAAAAATACAACGACAACCCTAATGTTTTCAAATTCTTTTGCAATAAACTCTTTCAAAACTGAAAATGTCACATTTACAACAATTTTCTTGAAAAACCTGATTTATGGAAAATTACAAAAATGCCCTTAGGGGTAAATTTACTAAAATGCCCTTGGTTTATGAAATATCCACTCAATGATTTTGCCCCAAAATTTCAATGATGTTACGAAATTCAAATACTCTGTTTTACAAAGTATCAATCGAAAATTTGGATTTTGAAAATTTACGAAAACGCCCTCAGTTTGTGAAAATTACTAAAATACCCCTGGTTTCCAAAACAAAGTATTTTACAAAATTTTCAAAGAACACTCTCAAATTTTTGGAATTTTTAAATTGACCTGGTTTCTGAAAGTCTAAAATATCTTTTATTACGAAAATACCTGTAGGGAAAAATGACGAAAATACCACTTGGCTAGAAATGGCGTGATGTCCAAAGAGTGAATAGGTATGGAAAGGGTTAAGGCATGAATGTATAATCTCTTTTGGGTGAATAGGATAGAAGATTGAAACCTTGATTGCTCGAAAGAACCCCTGAATAAACTCTATCCATAAAATTTCTTTGCGGTTAAGAAAGTGGAACGTTACTAATGCATAAAAATCTTTTTAATCGTAAACGTAGATCGTTAGACATGAGCACTCGAGGCGACGCGTGGTCGTAATACTCGTGGTAGAGGTAGGGGTAGAATGACGGTTTACGAGCCCGTAGGATCCGGGCGGGGTTCGTAAAATGAGATGCTTGCCCGCCCACCACCACCGGAGGTGGTGAGTTCCAAGATCGATCGAGACGATGCGGTGTCACGAGCGATCTTTGCGAGTGTTGGAAAGGGTAGCCGTGTAGGTGGTGGTGCGGGAGTTAGGAAATCGCTCTGGTGACTCGGGCTAACGGGCCGAGTTCTTCCGAGGTGTTTGGTGTTGCTCCTAGCATCGCTGAATATTGGCTAGAGGCAATCGAGCGGATCATGGACGATCTGGACTTGACGATCGAGGAGAAACTTACGGGGATGTATCGCTTCTCCGGATGAGTCATACCGTGGTGGCTCACGGTTCGGACACGATGTGGCGGTGAGGATCCGACATGGGATTATTTCGTTTGCATATCAAAAGAAGTACATCGGGGCTAGTTACATCGACTCTCAAATAAAGGCATTTCCGAGGCTTGTTCAGGGAGTAAATCATTCTTGAGTCACGAGGCCGAGTTCTTGAAGTGAGTAGGTATGCCCGGCATTGTAGCCACCGAGCATGAGAGGTGTGTTCGTTTCGAGGATGGTCTGGCGAGACGAGTTGAGGTCGCGATTGCTCCACAGCGAGAGCGCGAGTTCATTGTCTTAGTTGAGAAGGCTAAGGTAGCCGAAGGTGTTAAGGAGTCGGTAAGACGTAACATGGACAGAGTAGGCTTAAGAGGAGCTTTGGGTCTTGGGATCGTCGGGTAACCCGCGAGAGAGGGCTAGACCGAGTGGGCGTAATCGATCTCGCTAGATTTGGTGTTTGCTAGGCGGGGACCACCGCAGATGTAATCGCAGTGGGAAATCTCATTGGGGTGGTTGTTGGGTGGTGGTAAAGGTTGCTTCGAGTGTGGTTCTCTCGATCATCGCATTAGGGATCGTCCGCGTAGGATGGCGAGATTCACCGAGAGTCGTGGTCGTGTCGGTTCGAGGTAATGGACCGCCACCGCAGAGGCCGTGGTAATGGCGAGAGGTGGTAATGGATTTGGTCGAGGTCGTGGAGCACCGCGCGGAGGTGCGGGTAGTTCGAGGCACGACACTGGTTTGGTGTATCTTTGCGAGGCGCCGCGAGAGAGGGCGCGCGCACGGGCGTAATCACCGTGACGTTTTTGATTTTTGGTTCTCCTATCTTGCTTTAATTGATTTGGGTTCCACGCATTCGTATGTTGCTAGTAGTATAGTTGAGACCATGGACTTAGATTCTGAGATATCTTCTAGGCAGATGACTGTACTTAGCCCTCTAGGTCACTCTGTAGTGGTAGATAAGTTGTATAAGGATGTACCCCTAGAACTCCAAGGGGTCATTTTTGCTGCTGATCTGATGGAACTGCCGTTTGAGGAGTTCGATCTGATTCTCGGGATGGACTGGCTGGTGAGGTACCAGGCCAAGGTGGATTGCGCGGCTAAGCGCATGGTTCTATCGACGGATAAGGGAGATGAAGTGATTATGATAGGTAATAGGAGAGATTACTTATCCAATGTGGTATCGGCATTAAAAGCTGTAAAGATGGTCAGGAAGGGCTGCGAAGCGTACATGGTTCATGTGTATGCCTTGGAGGCTAAGGAATCTGCTGTTGAGAAGGTTCGTACTGTTAAGGAATTTGTGGATGTGTTTCCAGAGGAGCTTCCGGGATTGCCACCGGATCGTGAGGTAGAGTTTGGGATAGATCTGCTACCGTGGATCGCGCGGTGTCTATTGCTCCTTATAGGATGGCACCAAAGGAATTGGTGGAGCTTAAGGCTCGGTTCGTGGAGTTGTTGGATCGAGGCTTCATTAGGCCAAGTGTTTCGCCGTGGGAGCGCGCCGGTATTGTTCGTCAAGAAGAAAGACGGTTCGATGCGGATGTGTATCGACACGCCAACCGAATAAGTCGACGATTAAAAACAAGTATCCGCTTACCACGGATAGATGACTTGTTTGACCAAATGAAAGGTGCATCGGTGTTTTCAAGATCGATTTGAGGTCCGGGTACCATCGGTTGAAAGTTAAGGAAGCGGATATCCATAAGACGGCGTTTCGGACTCGATGCACGGCACTACGAATTCTCGTAATGCCGTTCGGGTTGACTAACGCTCCGCAGCTTTTATGGATATGATGAATAGGGTGTTTCAAAGATGATCCGGACCGCTTAAATGCGTGGTTTTTATTGACGACATCCCGTTTACTCAAGGTCGGAAGAAGAGCATGATGCACACTTAAGAGTGGTGTTGCGATTTTGAGGAGAAGCAACTTTATGCTAAGTTCGGTGAAGTGCGAGTTCGCTTAGTGAAGTGACGCTTTTAGGTCATGTAGTATCACTGAGGATTAGAGTAGATCCTCGAAAGGTTGAGGCGGTTTTGGATTGGAAGCCTCCTAAGTCGATCATGAGATTCGGAGTTTCTGGGTTTGGCGGGATACTACCAAAGATTTGTTGAGGTTTCTCGTTAATTGCGCAGACCGATGACTAAGTCATTAAGGAAGGGAGTTCCGTTCGTTTGGGTGAGAAGTAGCGGAGAGTTTTGATAAGTTGAAGAAGATCTTGACAGAGGCTCTGCTTTGATTCAACCCGAGGCCGGTAAGGAATTCACGGTCTCTCGCGATGCATCACACACCGGGCTTGGGTTGTGTGCCGATGCAGAGGGTAAGGTTGTGGCTTATGCTTCTCGGCACCGAGCCACACGAGGTCAACTATCCGACGCACGACTTGGAGCTAGCAAATTGTAGTCTTCGCTCTAAAAATCTGGAGGCACTACTTGTACGGGGAGAAGTCAATAGTCTACACCGATCATAAGAGCACAAGTACCTATTGACTCGAAGGATCTCGAATTTGAGGCGTAGATGGGTTGAGTTGCTCAAGGACTACGACTGTTCGATCGAGTATCATCCGGGCAAGGCTAACGTGGTGGCAGACGCGTTGAGCCGTAGGGTTGTCTCGGACTTAAGAGCTTTGTTTGCCCGATTGAGTTTGTATGACGACGGGAGTATTATCGCGAGCCGCAAGTTAAGCCTACTTGGGTTGAGCAGATCAGAGAGAAACAGTTAGAGGATGAGGTTCTAAGTGCGCGAAGGATTCAAGTGCAGAATGGTGGTTTGGAGGGTTACAGCTTGTCCTGTGATGAGGTTCTGTGTTTTCAAGGGAAGGCTTGTATGCCTAAAGATGTTGAGCGAGGAGAAAAAATTCTTCAGACGCACATATAGCAGCCTTATGCTATGCTATGCATCCCGGAGGTAGCAAGATGTATAGGGATCTTAGAGAGCGCTTTTGGTGGCTTTGGCA
Organism: Gossypium bickii; assembly: GCA_025503065.1. Taxonomy (NCBI): domain Eukaryota; kingdom Viridiplantae; phylum Streptophyta; class Magnoliopsida; order Malvales; family Malvaceae; genus Gossypium; species Gossypium bickii. The sequence goes on from CP106712.1 coordinate 25,239,781, forward strand.
AAGAAAGAGGTGACAGAGTTTGTTGGAAAATGTCTGACTTGTCAGCAGGTCAAGGCTGAACATCAGTTGCCGTCGGGATTGCTTCAACCTGTGAAAATTCCTCAGTGGAAATGGGAAAGGATAACCATGGATTTTGTCGAAGGTTACCGCTTACGCCAAGTAAGAAGGATTCATTTGGGTTATTGTGGACCGTCTCGACTAAGTCGGCTCATTTCATTCTGTGAGAGTGGACTATTCACTTGAGATTGGCAAAGCTTTATATGTCGAGAGATAGTGAGGTCGCACGGTGTTCCGCTTTCGATTATCTCGGATAGGGATCCCAGGTTTACATCGAGGTTCGAGAGCGTTGCATCAAGCTCACGGGTACTCGTTTGATTTCAAGACGGCTTTTCACCCGCAAATCGACGGGCGATGTAGCGGTTATTCGGATCTTGGAAGACATGTTGAGAGGTTGTGTTCTGGATTTCAGGGGCAGTTGGGATGAGTTTCTGCCGTTGGCAGAGTTCGCCTATAACAACAGTTACCAAGCAAGCATCAAGATGGCACCATATGAGGCGCTGTATGGTAGGAAGTGTCGCTCACCTACATGTTGGACTGAGTTAGGTGAACGTCAGTTGTTGGGACCCGAGTTGGTTGCTGAGACAGAGGACAAGGTTAGGTTGATTCAGTCTCGTTTGAAGGAAGCTTGACCAAGCAAAAAGTCATATGCCGATCTTAAACGAAGAGATATTGAGTTATTTGTGGGAGATCGGGTTTTCTTAAAGGTCTCGCCTTGGAAGAAGGTCTTTGAGGTTTGGCGAGAAAAGGCAAGCTAAGTCCGAGGTTTATTGGGCCGTATAAGGTATTGAGACGAGTTGGACCATGGCGTGACGGCTTGAGTTGCCAGTGAGCTTAGCCGATTCACGATGTTTTTCAAGTTTCGATGCTTCGGAGGTACCGTTCAGATCCATCGCATGTAGTAGCAGTGGAGGAGATCGAGGTAAATCCGGATATGACCATAGAGGAAGAACCTGTGCAGATTCTTGATCGGGATGTGAAGGTTCTGCGTAGGAAGTCTGTGCCTTTGGTTAAGGTTCTTTGGCGGAATCATGGTGTGGAGGAAGCCACGTGGGAACCCGAGGATACGATGAGACAAAGAATACCCGCAACTCTTTTGATCGTAATTTCGAGGCCAAATTATTTTTAAGGGGGGTAGAACTGTAGTATCCCGGGTTAGGGGCTATTTTGTTGTTGCATGTTATTGCATGTGTTAGTGTGCTGTGTTGCTATTTCGGTGTTTTAGAGGCTTAATTATAGGCTAAGTGTATGCCTGAGTAGGTAGGAAAATTTTAGTTTTTGGCCTTAGGTGTGGGAGGCGATGGAGTGGGGGCTTAAGAAAATAAAATGGGATTTTATTGCACAAATGAAGAGTCGCAGAGTGGCAAAGGAGGAGCTTGGTGTGGCGTCATCGCAAGGGGAGAAGTCCCGAGTTCAAGCTGCAGAAATCTCCCTTTTGGCTTATATTTTGGACTCAGATAGGAGGGAAGAGGTGTATGGAATTTGAACTCTACCTTGGACTTGGTCTTCCCATTCAAATGAAAGGTAGGGAGCGAATTTAGGAGTGTGACTTGGTCCACTCTTTTGAATGAGTGAATGGGAGCTATTTGGGGATATGGCCGAATATTTGGGAGTTGAAGGGGGAAATGGACTGCATAGTGGGGTGAGTTGGTAGCCAAATTCTTTTGGCATTTTTCTTAGCATTTTCTGGTCATCAAGAGCTAAAACCAAATTCTCTCTCTTTTTCTTCTAGCCACCCGAAACTTCAATTCTTTTCTTATTCTCTTTACTTCTTGAAAACCGTAAGACCAAAGCAAGCATACATTGCCGTTCTTCTCATTTCTTTTGCACTTAGTCGATTGTGCATTATTTTTTTTTGGTAGCCGAAATTTGCTTTGGTTTCCTCTACTTGGTAGGCCGAATACTCTCTCCTCTCCCTTACATAGTTTCTTCATTTTCCTAAGAGCCGAACTTACCATTTTCTTCCCAACCGATTCTTCCATTCATCCTTCTCAATTCCTGCCGAAACTTTGCTCCCATTTCATATTGATTTTTCCCTTAAAACCGAAAAGCATCTACCCCAATCACTTTCTTTCTCCTTCTCAAGAACCTTGACCGAATCTTGCTGGGGTTGTGGTTTTGCTTCAATCGTTGGAGATTGGTAAGCTTTTGGCCGAATGGCCATTTCTCCTCTTTTCTATTCTTAATCGTTTGGATTGATTAAGAGCCGAATGTGACTTTGTTGTGAGTGCTAATCCTTTGGTGATGAAACCGATTGTGTTATAGGGCATCGGGGACTTCAAGGCAGTCAAGCAGAGTCTCTATTGTTGGGTAGTCATTTGGTTGTGCCGATTGTGGTAAGGGACCATTAGTTGGTTCGGGTATTGGTTAGAAAGCAAACCAATAGCAAGGTAAGGGTTCGATATTAACCCCTTTGGTTAATGGTTGTTGGCCGAATGTTAGTGATGCCTAACCCCAATGTTTGACCGATTTTAGGATCTTGTAATCGAGGGGCTTAGATCGTTCTCGAGGATTTTGGACTCGTGTTATCGTGTGTGTAAACTAACACACTTATATTTAGTAATGTGATTGATAACCCGTGTGATGACTAATGAAACAGATGATGATTGATATGTTACCCTAATGGGTATGATTCTGACTCGGGTAAAGTCAAGATTACTATTTTTGATGATGAGTTATATGTTACCATGATTGTGGGTATATGTGACATGAGATATAGCATGAGATGCATGATTATATGATATGCATGAATACATGAGTATGGTATCTTGATGGGGTAATACTGAGTTGAGGAAGCAAAGGTATTTTGTGCCGACGAGCACCAGTGCTTTGTAGCACACTTTGTGACTTTGGGTCACCAGAGGTTTGGCACCTCCGCAGGTTTGGTACCTCGCCGTCTCGTCCCAGTGGCTCAAGTACCACGCTGGGTTGGCCCCACGATGATTATACTGAGATTGACGCCAGATGTTTTGGTAACACACGATGGGTTGGCCCCATCACCGATTGTGTGACTACGGTCACCAGTGCTTTGGTAGCACATTGTGTCTTTGGGACACCAGAGGTTTGGCACCTCATTGCGACTTGTCCCTGTGGTTTGACCACCGTGGGTTGGCCCCACTTGAGATATGGGATTGTCTGCTAGTGTTTTGGTAACACACGATGGGTTGGCCCCATCTTTGGATTCGTGACTTCGGTCACGGTGCTTTAGGTAGCACAATCGTGTGTCTTTGGGACACCAAAGGTTTTGGGACCACATTGATGGATAATGTGTCTTTGGGACACCAGTGTTTTGGTAACACATCGTGACTGTATGTCACCAGTGGTTTGGTACCACACGGGGTAGAAAAGGTGATATGGATGGTTAGGATCGGGCTGCATTAATCATGTTGCTTTGTATTATGTGTGTTAGCATGTGGTTTATCCGGGAGCGGGATTTACACACTGAGTCACTCGACTCACCCTCTCCTTTGACATTTCAGGTGACTCGTAGACGCGGACTTGGAGCCGGGAGGGACTCGGGGTGCACATGCCATGCGCTAATAAAAGCTTTGCTCAGTTTGTTGCTTTTGGGTACTTAGTTTTGTTTATTTTTATTTGGATTTGTAAAAGCTTTTTAAGATGTGCTTTATAATGTTTATGCTTTACGTTGGATTTTTAATATCTCAGTAACAAAATAACTTGGTACAAATTTTATTAAAATTTGGAAAGACGACGCTTTTCAAACCAACAAAGCGATACGTTTTCAACTATACCATCGGGTATCACATTGATTTTATAAACCAATAAGGATCAATTGTTTTCTAACATGGAATCAAAAATTTTACTAAGTTTAAATGTTTTAGTAACAACACTAAACAACTTGCTTTCAAAAAGGAACAAAGTTTTATCAAGTCTATTTGGTACAAATTCAAATTTTCAAACTCGTTTTCCCGTAACATACCGATTCGGTCATGGTGTTTGGACCGGGTTTGGGGTGTTACAATTGTGGTATCGAGCTAAGTTCAAAAGCTCTTTGTGGGGCTTGAGGCCCAAACTGCTTTTCAAAAGTCGTTTTAAGTGTTTTGGGATTGAATACATGGTTTACAAGGCATGGCACCGAGTCTCCTGCACTAGCCGCCTGTAAAGTGGTTCTAACTCTTCCGTGAATTATTATTTGTAGAAGGGTAGGTGATATGGAACGTAGTTAGATTTATAGGACTTGAACCCTAGGATTAGATTACTCAACCACTTGAACTAAAGCATAAGACTTAAAGCACTAAACCAATCTGTGACTCAGCCACGGGGCTAGGGTGTGGTAACTCTCAGACGCATGTCTAGGAGAGGATCCTAAGAGCTTGGTATTTAAGCGATCCTCGTGACTCACCTCCTCTTTGCGTGTATCCCACAGTGCGTGCGTAGCTCGAGTTCACCCCGACTCAAGAAGGTTCGGTCATAGACTTAACCTAACGACTAAAACCCGAAAAGGGAATTAGCCCTGTTTTCAAAAATACAACGACAACCCTAATGTTTTCAAATTCTTTTGCAATAAACTCTTTCAAAACTGAAAATGTCACATTTACAACAATTTTCTTGAAAAACCTGATTTATGGAAAATTACAAAAATGCCCTTAGGGGTAAATTTACTAAAATGCCCTTGGTTTATGAAATATCCACTCAATGATTTTGCCCCAAAATTTCAATGATGTTACGAAATTCAAATACTCTATTTTACAAAGTATCAATCGAAAATTTGGATTTTGAAAATTTACGAAAACGCCTTCAGTTTGTGAAAATTACTAAAATACCCCTGGTTTCCAAAACAAAGTATTTTACAAAATTTTCAAAGAACACTCTCAAATTTTTGGAATTTTTAAATTGACCGGTTTTACGAAAGTCTAAAATATCTTTTATTACGAAAATACCCTGTAGGGAAAAATGACGAAAATACCCTTGGGCTAGAAATGGGCAGCAATGTCCGAAGAGTGAATAGGTATGGAAAGGGTTAAGGCATGAATGTATAATCTCTTTTGGGTGAATAGGATAGAAGATTGAAACCTTGATTGCTCGAAAGAACCCCTGAATAAACTCTATCCATAAAATTTCTTTGCGGTTAAGAAAGTGGAACGTTACTAATGCATAAAAATCTTTTTAATCAGAAACGTAGATCGTTAGACATGAGCACTCGAGGCGGACGTGGTCGTAATACTCGTGGTAGAGGTAGGGGTAGAATGACGGTTTCTGAGCCCGTAGGATCTCGGGCGGGGGTTCGTAAATGAGATGCTTGCCCGCCACCACCGAGGTGGTGAGTTCCAAGATCGACCGAGACGATGCGAAGTCACGAGCGATCTTTGCGAGTGTTGGAAAGGGTAGCCGGTGTAGGTGGTGGTGCGGAGTTAGGAAATGCTCCTGGCGACTCCGCCAATCCTAACGGGGCCGAGTTCTTCCGAGGTGTTTGGTGTGTTGCTCCTAGCACCGCTGAATATTGGCTAGAGGCAATCGAGCGGATCATGGACGATCTGGACTTGACGATCGAGAGAAACTTACGGGGATTGTATCGCTTCTCCGGATGAGTCATACCAGATGGTGGCTCACGGTTCGGGACGTTGTGGGCACCGAGGATCCGACATGGGATTATTTCGTGAGCCGCATACCAAAAGAAGTACATCGGGGCTAGTTACATCGACTCTCGTGAAAGGCATTTACGAGAGCTTGTTCGGGAGTAAATCATTCTTTGAGTACGAGGTGAGTTCTTGAAGTCGAGTAGGTATGCCCGGCATTGTAGCCACCGAGCATGAGAGGTGTGTTCGCTTTCGAGGATGGTCTCATGAGACGAGTTGAGGTCGCCGATTGCTCCACGCCAGAGGCGCGCGAGTTCGCTGTCTTAGTTGAGAAGGCTAAGGTAGCCGAAGGTGTTAAGGAGCCGTAAGACGAACATGGACAGGAGTAGGCTTAAGAGGAGCTTTGGGTCTTCGGGATCGTCGGGTAACCCGCAGAAGAGGGCTAGACCGAGTGGGCAGAATCAGTCTGCTAGATTTGGTGCTGCTAGGCAGGGACCACCGCAGTGTAATCAGTGTGGGAAATCTCATTGGGGTGGTTGTTGGACTGGTGGTAAAGGTTGCTTCGAGTGTGGTTCTCTGGATCATCGCATTAGGGACTGTCCGCGTAGGATGGCCAGGATTCAGTCTGAGAGTCAGGGTCGTAATCAGTTCAGAGGTAATGGACCGCCACCGCAGAGGGGCCGTGGTAATGGCAGAGGTGGTAATGGATTTGGTCGAGGTCGTGGAGCACCGGGCAGAGGTGCGGGTAGTTCTGAGGCACGACAGCCTGGTTTGGTGTATGCTGCGAGGCGCCGCGAGGAGGGCGACGCACCGGACGTAATCACCGGTACGTTTTTGATTTTTGGTTCTCCCTATACTGCTTTAATTGATTTGGGTTCCACGCATTCGTATGTTGCTAGTAGTATAGTTGAGACCATGGACTTAGATTCTGAGATATCTTCTAGGCAGATGACTGTACTTAGCCCTCTAGGTCACTCTGTAGTGGTAGATAAGTTGTATAAGGATGTACCCCTAGAACTCCAAGGGGTCATTTTTGTCAACGATCCGATGGAACCGCCGTTTGAGGAGTTCGATCCGATTCTCGGGATGGACCGGCCGTGTGAGGTACCGTGCCAAGGTGGATTGCGCGCTAAGCGCATGGTTCTATCGACGGATAAGGGAGATGAAGTGATTATGATAGGTAATAGGAGAGATTACTTATCCAATGTGGTATCGGCATTAAAAGTCAGAAAGATGGTCGGGAAGGGGTGCGGCGTACATGGTTCATGTGTATGCCTTGGAGGCTAAGGAATCTGCTTTGTTGAGAAGGTTCGCTTCATTAAGGAATTTGTGGATGTGTTTCGCAGGAGCTTAGGATTGCCACCGGATCGTGAGGTAGAGTTTGGGATAGATCTCATTACCGTGGACTCTTGCAGGTGTCTATTGCTCCTTATAGGATGGCACCAAAGGAATTGGTGGAGCTCTAAGGCTCGGTTCGTGAGTTGTTGGATCGAGGCTTCATTAGGCCAAGTGTTTCGCCGTGGGGAGCGCCGGTATTGTTCGTCAAGAAGAAAGACGGTTCGATGCGGATGTGTATCGATTACGCCAACCGAATAAGTGACGATTAAAAACAAGTATCCGCTACCACGGATAGATGACTTGTTTGACCAAATTGAAAGGTGCATCGGTGTTTTCAAGATCGATTTGAGGTCCGGGTACCATCGGTTGAAAGTTAAGGAAGCGGATATCCATAAGACGGCGTTTCGACTCGATGCACGGGCACTACGAATTCTGTAATGCCGTTCGGGTTGACTAACGCTCGCAGCCTTTTATGGATATGATGAATAGGGTGTTTCAAAGAAGATCTGGACCGCTTTAAATCGTGGTTTTTATTGACGACATCCCGTTTACTCAAGGTCGGAAGAAGAGCATGATGCACACTTAAGAGTGGTGTTGCGATTTTGAGGAGAAGCAACTTTATGCTAAGTTCGATGAAGTGCGAGTTCGGCTTAGTGAAGTGACGTTTTTGGGTCATGTAGTATCACCGAGGGGATTAGAGTAGATCCTCGAAAGGTTGAGGCGGTTTTGGATTGGAAGCCTCCTAAGTCGATCATTTGAGATTCGGAGTTTCCGGGTTTGGCGGGATACTACCAAGATTTGTTGAGGGTTTCTCGTTAATTGCGGCCACCGATGACTAAGTCGTATTAAGGAAGGGAGTTCCGTTCGTTTGGATGAAGAAGTAGCGGGAGAGTTTTGATAAGTTGAAGAAGATCTTGACAGAGGCTCTCTGCTTTGATTCAACCCGAGGCCGGGTAAGGAATTCACGGTTCTCTCATGATGCATCACACACGGGCTTGGTTTGTGTCTTGATGCGCAGAGAGGTAAGGTTGTGGCTTATGCTTCTCGGCAGCTGAGGCCACACGAGGTCAACTATCCGACGCACGACTTGGAGCTAGCAGCTGTAGTCTTCGCTCTAAAAATCTGGAGGCACTACTTGTACGGGGAGAAGTCAATAGTCTACACCGATCATAAGAGCCTGAAGTACCTATTGACTCAGAAGGATCTGAATTTGAGGCAGCGTAGATGGGTTGAGTTGCTCAAGGACTACGATCGCTCGATCGAGTATCATCCGGCAAGGCTAACGTGGTGGCGACGCGTTGAGCCGTAGGGTTGTCTCTGACTTAAGAGCTTTGTTTGCCCAGCTTGAGTTTGTATGACGACGGAGTATTCGCGAGCCGCAAGTTAAGCCTACTTGGGTTGAGCGGATCGAGAGAAACAAGCAGAGGATGAGGTTCTAAGTGCGCCGAAGGATTCAAGTGCGTAATGGTGGTTTGGAGGGTTACTGACTTGTCCCGTGATGAGGTTCTGTGTTTTCAAGGAAGGCTTGTATGCCTAAAGATGTTGAGTGAGGCGAAAATTCTTCGTGCCTTTATATAGCGATCCTTATGCTATGCATCCCGGAGGTAGCAAGATGTATAGGGATCTTAGAGAGCGCTTTTGGTGGCACGGCTTAAAGAAAGAGGTGACAGAGTTTGTTGGAAAATGTCTGACTTGTCAGCAGGTCAAGGCTGAACATCAGTTGCCGTCGGGATTGCTTCAACCTGTGAAAATTCCTCAGTGGAAATGGGAAAGGATAACCATGGATTTTGTCGGTGGGTTACCGCTTCGCGCCAAGTAAGAAGGATTCGATTTGGGTTATTGTGGACCGTCTCGACTAAGTCGGCTCATTTCATTCTGTGAGAGTGGACTATTCACTTGTGAGATTGGCAAAGCTTTATATGTCGAGAGATAGTGAGGTCACACGGTGTTCCAGCTTCGATTATCTCGGATAGGGATCCTGTGTTTACATCGAGGTTCGAGAGCGTTGCATCAAGCTCGGGTACTCGCTTTGGATTTCAAGACGGCTTTTCACCCGCCGATCGAGGCGCAATAAAGGGGTTATTCGGATCTTGGAAGACATGTTGAGAGGTTGTGTTCGATTTTGAGGCGCTTGATGAGTTTCGCTGCAGCGCGGTTCGCCTATAACAACGCTACCAAGCAAGCATCAAGATGGCACCATATGAGGCGCTGTATGGTAGGAAGTGTCGCTCACCTACATGTTGGACTGAGTTAGGTGAACGTCAGTTGTTGGGACCCGAGTTGGTTGCTGAGACAGAGGACAAGGTTAGGTTGATTCAGTCTCGTTTGAAGGAAGCTTCGGACCGGCAAAAGTCATATGCCGATCTTAAACGAAGAGATATTGAGTTCGCTGTGGGAGATCGGGTTTTCTTAAAGGTCTCGCCTTGGAAGAAGGTGCTGAGGTTTGGCAGAAAAGGCAAGCTAAGTCCGAGGTTTATTGGGCCGTATAAGGTATTGAGACGAGTTGGACCAGTGGCGTATCAGCTTGAGTTGCCAGCAGAGCTTAGCCAGATTCACGATGTTTTTCACGTTTCGATGCTTCGGAGGTACCGTTCAGATCCATCGCATGTAGTAGCAGTGGAGGAGATCGAGGTAAATCCGGATATGACCATAGAGGAAGAACCTGTGCAGATTCTTGATCGGGATGTGAAGGTTCTGCGTAGGAAGTCTGTGCCTTTGGTTAAGGTTCTTTGGCGGAATCATGGTGTGGAGGAAGCCACGTGGGAACCCGAGGATACGATGAGACAGCAATACCCGCAACTCTTTTGATCAGGTAATTTCGAGGCCGAAATTATTTTTAAGGGGGGTAGAACTGTAGTATCCCGGGTTAGGGGCTATTTTGTTGTTGCATGTTATTGCATGTGTTAGTGTGCTGTGTTGCTATTTCGGTGTTTTAGAGGCTTAATTATAGGCTAAGTGTATGCCTGAGTAGGTAGGAAAATTTTAGTTTTTGGCCTTAGGTGTGGGAGCGATGGAGTGGGGGCTTAAGAAAATAAAATGGGATTTTATTGCACAAATGAAGAGTCACAGAGTGGCAAAGGAGGAGCTTGGTGTGGCGTCATCCGCAAGGGGGAGAAGTCCCGAGTTCAAGCTGCAGAAATCTCCTTTTGGCTTATATTTTGGACTGGCATAGGAGGAAGAGGTGTATGGAATTTGAACTCTACCTTGGACTTGGTCTTCCCATTCAAATGAAAGGTAGGGAGCGAATTTAGGAGTGTGACTTGGTCCACTCTTTTGAATGAGTGAATGGGAGCTATTTGGGGATATGGCCGAATATTTGGGGAGTTGGAGGGGGAAATGGACGGCATAGTGGGGTGAGTTGGTAGCCAAATTTTTTGGCATTTTTCTTAGCATTTTCGGTCATCAAGAGCTAAAACCAAATTCTCTCTCTTTTTCTTCTAGCCAGTAAAACTTCAATTCTTTTCTTATTCTCTTTACTTCTTGAAAACCGTAAGACCAAAGCAAGCATACATTGCCGTTTCTTCTCATTTCTTTTGCACTTAGTCGATTGTGCATTATTTTTTTTTAGCCGAAATTTGCTTTGGTTTCCTCTACTTGGTAGGCCGAATACTCTCTCCTCTCCCTTACATAGTTTCTTCATTTTCCTAAGAGCCGAACTTACCATTTTCTTCCCAACCGATTCTTCCATTCATCCTTCTCAATTCTGCCAAACTTTGCTCCCATTTCATATTGATTTTTCCTTTAAAACCGAAAAGCATCTACCCCAATCACTTTCTTTCTCCTTCTCAAGAACCTTGACCGAATCTTGCTGGGGTTGTGGTTTTGCTTCAATCGTTGGAGATTGGTAAGCTTTTGGCCGAATGGCCATTTCTCCTCTTTTCTATTCTTAATCGTTTGGATTGATTAAGAGCCGAATGTGACTTTGTTGTGAGTGCTAATCCTTTGGTGATGAAACCGATTGTGTTATAGGGCATCGGGGACTTCAAGGCAGTCAAGCAGAGTCTCTATTGTTGGGTAGTCATTTGGTTGTGCCGATTGTGGTAAGGGACCATTAGTTGGTTCGGGTATTGGTTAGAAAGCAAACCAATAGCAAGGTAAGGGTTCGATATTAACCCCTTTGGTTAATGGTTGTTGGCCGAATGTTAGTGATGCCTAACCCCTAATGTTTGACCGATTTTAGGATCTTGTAATCGAGGGGCTTAGATCGTTCTCGAGGGATTTTTGGACTCGTGTTATCAGGTGTGTAAACTAACACACTTATATTTAGTAATGTGATTGATAACCTGTGTGATGACTAATGAAACAGTGGATGATTGATATGTTACCCTAATGGGTATGATTCTGACTCGGGTAAGTCAGTATTACTATTTTTGATGATGAGTTATATGTTACCATGATTGTGGGTATATGTGACATGAGATATAGCATGAGATGCATGATTATATGATATGCATGAATACATGAGTATGGTATCTTGATGGGGTAATACGAGTTGAGGGAGCAGTGGTATTTTGTGCTGACGAGCACCAGTGCTTTGGTAGCACACTTTGTGACTTTGGGTCACCAGAGGTTTGGCACCTCCAGAGGTTTGGTACCTCAGCGTCTCGTCCCAAGTGGCTGGCTCAAGACCACACGTGGGTTGGCCCCACGATGATTATACGGGATTGACGCCAGTTGTTTTGGTAACACACGATGGGTTGGCCCCATCACCGGTTTGTGACTACGGTCACCAAAGTGCTTTGGTAGCACATTGTGTCTTTGGGACACCAGAGGTTTGGCACCTCATTGCGACTTGTCCCTGTGGTTTGACCACCGTGGGTTGGCCCCACTTGAGATATGGGATTGTCTGCTAGTGTTTTGGTAACACACGATGGGTTGGCCCCATCTTTGGATTCGTGACTTCGGTCACCAGTGCTTTGGTAGCACAACTGTGTCTTTGGGACACCAGTGGTTTGGGACCACATTGATGGATAATGTGTCTTTGGGACACCAGTGTTTTGGTAACACATCGTGACTGTATGTCACCAGTGGTTTGGTACCACACGGGGTAGAAAAGGTGATATGGATGGTTAGGATCGGGCTGCATTAATCATGTTGCTTTGTATTATGTGTGTTAGCATGTGGTTTATCCGGGAGCGGGATTTACACACTGAGTCACTCGACTCACCCTCTCCTTTGACATTTCAGGTGACTCGTAGACGCGGACTTGGAGCCGGGAGGGACTCGGGGTGCACATGCCATGCGCTAATAAAAGCTTTGCTCAGTTTGTTGCTTTTGGGTACTTAGTTTTGTTTATTTTTATTTGGATTTGTAAAAGCTTTTTAAGATGTGCTTTATAATGTTTATGCTTTACGTTGGATTTTTAATATGCTGTAACAAAATAACTTGGTACAAATTTTATTAAAATTTGGAAAGACGACGTTTTCAAACCAACAAAGCGATACGTTTTCAACTATACCATCGGGTATCACATTGATTTTATAAACCAATAAGGATCAATTGTTTTCTAACATGGAATCAAAAATTTTACTAAGTTTAAATGTTTTAGTAACAACACTAAACAACTTGCTTTCAAAAAGGAACAAAGTTTTATCAAGTCTATTTGGTACAAATTCGAAATTTTCAAACTCGTTTTTCCCGTAACATACCAGATTCGGTCATGGTGTTTGGACCGGGTTTGGGGTGTTACATGAATTGTTGTGCCTTAACTTTGGGTCTTCTAATACTCGGATTAAGCTTGTTGAATAGAGTAATAGCATATTGTCGAATGACACAGTTTCTATCATTGGAATCAATGATTATATTGTGAGTATTATAAGCGAATGTTCCTCCAAATTTTGGTTTGGATTTTTGAAATTCATCTCTTCAGTCATTCTTTGGTTCGCTTGTCTTCTCCTTTGTCAGAAAGTCCTTTCAATTTTAGGGTCTATAGAGAGTAAATAAAAAATTTGATTAATACTCATAAATTGTAACACCCTAAACCCGGCCTATACGTTTCGACTGGATCTGGTATGCTACGGGTTGTACATTGAAAACTTTTGCCTTGTTGGTTTTGGAAATCGTAAGTTAATTAGACAATATTTGAATAAATAAGTGACATTAAAAAAATAAAGGCTTTGAATTATTATTATTAAGTATAATAAAACCTTTGACAAAAATTCATAAGTTGCAAATATTAAAAACTACCTAGGCGAATATAAACTATGGGGCCTTATTACCTAAATATTCCCAAAATGAAACTTAAAGGAAACACCGAAAATAGTCTATAGAAATAGGAACTTGATGGCCCCTCAAGTCCGTTTTGGCTCCCATGTCCACAATCTACTGCTCATCTGAAAAGTTAGGGAAAATAATAGGGTGAGTCACCAAGACTCAGTGTGTAAATCCCGAAAACACATAAAAAGCTTGGGCCCACAACCACATTATGAGCCCTGGCCCATACACAATGGCAACAATCATAATTACATGATAGATAATAAATGATGCATAGCCCAACCCATCCTAGGTTTCCATCCTCTACACACCAACCCGTGCCAACCATCACACCTTAGGGATTTCTACAATCAACCCACCAACTGGTACACACTATATCGACAGTCATACTGCCTATTCCTTATCAATCAGGAATTTTAACGTGGTTTTCTACCACCGATCACCAAGTGACCTAACATTTCATTTCGTGGGTTTTCTACCACCGATCACCATGTGACCTAACATTTCATTACGTGGGTTTTCTACCACCGTTCACCATGTGACCAATCATGCTCTTCCCCTTTCCATATCAAACCCATCCCATGCATACATTCATGCAAAATCAAACAATATACTACTTAGGAGATTACAGTCTTTCACATACATCGATACACATAGAGAAGTTTCTATGGTTACATACCTGGCATCCTTTGCCTACCCTTTCTGGGTAACCCAACTATTCATACAGCCTATTTTCGGCTTTTAGCCACCACATATATATATACATACAGATTATTAGTGTGTTAGAGATCTACACTCCTGATTACTGATAGAATGATACTTTCTATGTCGACGCTATCCGTAGTCGACACAACCGCTATCTGCCTAAGATGTTGTTCAGAAGCCGGTCCACAACCAAGTGGCCAATCTCGAACGGCAGATACCGCTCGTTTCTTAAACTTAGGGATTCTTTCCTTTGCCTGATCCATATTTAATTCCATCACAAGTCCTTGTCAGAACTACTATCACAATTTATGATCGTTAATCCTCATCATAAAGTTAAGATCTTGCATATAATAAGTGAATCTAGTAAAAATCTAGGGAAAATCTTCTTACCTTAAAATCCCGAAATTGAAGACTAACATTTTTCGGCTTTTAGATCTAGAGGACCAAGTTTCCTTCAAATCCCGGAATGCCGCCCAACATAGAACCATTAAACTATTAGCTTTTCAGCTTTTGCCTTTCAAAAACTGAAATAGAACGTGAGAGCTTAACAGAAGTCGACGCTTACCTTAACACAGGGGATTCGGCTAGCACTAGAGAGAAGATTCAAAAATGCCAAAGGAAAAGATAAAATGTCGGAAGAATAAAACTATCTCACAAATGGGATGAATAGAGAAAAACTATGGAGATTTCGGCTTTTGAAGAAATTAAAGAAAAGAAATTGTAGAGGGAGAGGCTAAGAATTTCGGCACAAAGAGTGAAGAGGAAATTAGGGTTTAAATGCCAGAATCAATGAGATATCCCCCCTATTTATAAAAATTTCGGCATCTACTGCTTAAAACTGAAAACACCCTTCTTGATAACTAAAAGTCAAGCTAATAAAAAGGGAAAATTCGGCACCCCTTATCCATGAAGTAGCCGAATTCTTTACTCCTCTAGGTGGTGGATTTTCGGCCATCACCTTGCCTTGTAGATAGCTCCTATCTTTTCTCCTTTTTATCATCTATATTATCAATTATAAAATCCACATAAATCCTCTTATTTTTGAGCCTTGTTGCTGTCCACTTCACCTAACCCTAATGCTGAATTTAGCTAACTTAAATTAAAGGATTTAGGCTCTATGAAATTTAAATTTTGGGCCCCTAACTCCTTGTGTGTGGCGTCACCCCTTGCTCCCTTTAAAGTGCCAAAAATGGCCCAGAAACATAGGCTCCTTGGGGCCAAAACTTGGGCCCCTTTTTGTTAATGACGCCACCTTCAAATTCCCTTGCAGTGCCGCCTATTATTGGGCCACAAGCCCACGTTGGTATTTTAAGCAGAATTACCTCCTTTTAACTCTATAATGCCCAATCAGATAATTTAACCAAGGCCTTTGCCTAGTCCTGAGCCCAATTTGGACCCCTAACAGTTAAATTAACACATTACACATGTTGTCCTACTAAACACATAGGCCCAAAAATTCAGGATGTTACATAAATACCTGAAACAAACATAAAAAAATGGAATTAAAATTTAACAGAAAAAAGACCAAAATGCAAAATTAACAATTTCAAAAATAATGTCTTTTAAAACTGTAACAACCCGTTTTCAATGAAATCATAACAGTGGTTTCGAGACCACAAATCTGAGTTAGAAAGAAAATTTATTTTAATATTATTGCATGGTCTGCATCATGATAGAAATGACGTATGAAAATTTCGATAAGAAAATTTTACCGATTTTGTGTTTAATTAGAAAGAAAGGACCAAATTGCATAAAGTGCAAAAATTGAATTCTAGTAGCTAGAAGGATTAAATAGCTATGGAAATCAAAATTTGAGGTCCTTACATGGTAATTAGACCATTAAGAAAAGTTAGTAGATATTTTTGATGATTCATCCATGGAAAATTAGAAAAAGAAAAGGACTAAATTGGAAATTGAAAAAAATAAAAGATGATAAAGTAAATAAATAACTAATATCATCATTTTATATCATCTTCTTCCCCAAATTCTATGGAAACCCTAGAAAAGAGAAAGAAAATCAAGAAAGCTTAATTGGGTAAGTAATCTTGTCCCGTTTTTAGTAATTTTTATATTATTGAGATCAGAATAACCTAATCTAGCTATTTTAGGGATCAATTTGCAAAGATATCAAAGTGTTAAAATTTTTCCGTGGATGAGTATGCTAAAATTTTGAAATTTATGGTAGAAAATGAAAGATTATTGATAGATAAACAACTTTTGTAAAGGAAATTTCCATGGAATTGTGATTTATGGACTAAATTGTAAAGATGTAAAATTCATGGAAAAGTTCTAATTTTTGTGAAGTACATGGGCTTTAAATGTTATATGTACAAATTGATTAGGCTTGAAATAAGGATTAAATTGCATGAATTTTATTTTTCGAGCCTAGGGACAAAATTGGAATTTATCAAAAGTATAGGGGCAAAATAGTAATTTTGCCTAATATATGAATTAAATGAAATTGAATGTGAATTTTATCAAATTAATGTTAAATTCATTTATATAGATTCGGATAACTCAAATACGAGGTTAGATCGATGAAAAGAAAAAGTTATCGGATGAGTAGATCCTTGTATATGAACGTTTATCGAGGTAAGTTTGTGTAACTAAATTTTGTATTTATATGTTCTAAATTAAATGATATGTATGTGAATTGTATCATTGTCATGATTATGAAATTAATCTTATATCCGACAAATCTTGATGTGTGATAAATCTCGTTTGAATAATGGAATTCGTTGGATACAGGATTTCCCGAATTGGTTGTAGTCCTGCATATGTTGCAGATAGACCACAAATCTTACAAGCATCCTATTATAAGCCTTCTTGAGCTTCTTGTTACATGGTTCCTACGAGCATCCTGATCGGTAGTGATTCTACATGTGTTGCGGACTAACGCAGCTCATTGTGAGTGTCCTATTATATGATCGGTTGTGATCCTGCATATATTGCGGACACAAACGCAGCTCTTTATGAGCCTCCTGATATAGGCTCTTTGTGAGCTTCCTTGTGTGGCTCGCTTGAATTCAACGGGCAAAGTTCTATTATGGCTAATCTGAACTTGAGATGATTTATCATAGAAATGTATATGTTATATAGAAATATGATAAGAAAAGTATATGTGTATGAAAGTTATTACATGATGAGCTCATCTTTATTACTTGAAAAGTATTTAGAAATTCATGACTAACTTGCTTGATTGAGTGTATGTGATTAGGCAATTGGTCAATTTGTTGGGATGCATGTTATTTATATGATTACTTAAATTGAACATAATTGGTAAGTTAAATTCCCGTTATATGAACTTACTAAGCATTTAAAATGCTTACTCAGTTTTCTTTTCTCTGTTTTATAGTGCTCGGAAGCTCATAAAGGTTGGAATCGGTCGGAGTATCATCACACTATCCTTCAACTCATTTTGGTATAAAAAGGTAAACTTTATTTTGAGTATAATGGCATGTATAAGTAAATTAGCCAATGTTGGCACACTAATGTTTTGGTTGAAACTAGCCATTGGAATGGCTAGTATTTGGTATATTTTAATGTAATTATATAAGGTATTAACATGTTTGATATATGTATTTTAATGTATTAATGATGGGAGTTATACAAGTATGTTTAAGAATGCATGATTTGGTAATATATATATATGTTAATATGGCCAAATAAGTAAATAGGATAAATGCATTTAAGAAGCGATATATTGTGCATAAGATTGAATTTGGGCTAGGTTATAATGGATTAAATTGGTTGGTGAAAGTGTTCAAAGATTAGGTTGAAGGAAAAATTGGGTGAGAAAAGTGGCCTATTTTTGTCCACATGGGCAGACACACGGGCGTGTGTCTCAATATTGTGTGACACACGGCTCTGTGCATGGGCGTGCGGTTTGGCCGTGTATCCCCTGCATTCTAAAAATTTAAAAACAGAATGCTTCGAATTGTTTACACGAGTAGAGAGATGGGTGTGTGTCTCAACCGTGTGTGACACACGGCCTAGGACACGTGTAACACCCCAAACCCGGTCAACACGCCATGACCGAATCTGGCATGCCACGACCGAATCTGGCATGCCACGAAGGAAAACTTTTTGAAAAGAATCGAATTTAACAGATAAATTTTTATGAGAAACTCTTTGAAATTCTATATTTGTAGAAATAACATGCTTAAGTTAAAACTGAAAATTTACTTTGAAATTACATAAGACTTTAAAATAAGTGAATAAATCATAGATTAGAAAACATTTTTATCATTTTAAGAAAACTCGAATTATTACTTTGAAAACCATTTAAATTATCGAAAACACTTAAGTTGTTAAAATTATCAAATGATTTATGTTACCCGATGGTAACGTTTTAAAAACCATCGCGTTGTGTAGTTTAGAAAACTTTGTGCTCAATTTATTATAATAATCAAGTAATTATAATCCATATCTAAGACATGTTAAAAACATAAAAATAATGCAAACCATAATTTAGAGAGGCCTTATTACAAACCCACAAAAATATAAAACCAAATTTAAATAAAGTAAAGTTCCCAAACCAAAGTTCACGTAGAACCGAAATTTATTGCATGGCCTCCTCGAGTTCTTCCGGCTCCTCATCTGCAATCTCACGAATCACCTGAAATGATAAGGGAGAAGGTGAGTCACCAAGACTTAGTGCATAATCCCTCTCCCGGATAAATGCCACATACTTACACAAATTATAACAAGACAATATATATGTATAATGCACCCATCCTAGCCATCCATAACTCCTTTTCTACCCCGTGTGGTACCAAACCACTGGTGGTGCCAAACCACTGGTGTCTCAAAGACACAAATGTGATACCAAATCACTGGGGACTGTAGTCACAAATAATCAAGTGTGGGGCCAACCCACGTGTGATACCAAATCACTGGCAGACGATCCCATATCTCAAAAGTGGGGCCAACCCACGGTAGAGTTAATCCACAGGGACGAGTCGCTATGAGGTGCCAAACCTCTGGTGTCCGAAGACACGAATGTGATACCAAATCACTAGTGGTGCCAAACCATTGGTGGTGCCAAACCACTGGTGACCGAAGTCACAAATCATCAAGTTGTGGGGCCAACCCACGTGTGATACCAAATCACTGGCAGACGATCCCATATCTCAAAAGTGGGGCCAACCCACGATGGTGTAAAACCACAGGGACGAGTCGCTATGAGGTGCCAAACCTCTGGTGTCCGAAGACACGAATGTGATACCAAATCACTGGAGGTACCAAACCTCTGGTGTCCGAAGACACAATATCAATCTTCCCCCTCCTCTCATATTGCCCATACCAATGCAATAGATAAACAAATCATGTCACATACTTTGATATGAATCATATAATAAATATATCATAAATTGTAGATCATGATTTTAGTCCACGTATAAGGACAACAAATATCGAAACGGACTTACCCGTATCCTCATTCATACCATCACGGTATCATATCAAGATCTCATGTTTTTCCCCACTTTGATAAAAGACTAGTAATAACACACATATACATACATATATAAACCAAGTTATAAAGTGTGTAAGATACACACCTTTCACCAAAGCAAAAACTAACTTCCGGAGATCCGATCTGTCGCACTAGATCACTTGTCCTACAATCGGCCAATACTAAAATTATGAACAAAGGACATTCGACCAACATCAAAATCCCAAAGAACTTTCCTTCGAAATACCAATCTTACCTAAAGGCTTACCCAAAACGATCGATAAAGATATGAGGCTTAGAAAGATTGCTTCCACGTCCCGAGGAGCCCTTTCCAAAATCGATTGAAGAAAAATCAAAGAGAATCTACCCTTGAATATTCGGCCAAAACAAAACAATAAGAGAAAGGGAAAATTTCGGCAAAATGATTAAATGGTCAAAGAAATTCGGCTATGGTTGATTTGATTTAACAATAAGGATTTGATTAAATTTGAGAAAGGGAAAGGAAAACAAAAGAAGAAGATGGAAGAGATTTCAATGGGAGAGGAATGTTTATGACTTTGAATAAATTAAAAGAAAGTAAAGAGAGATGGAGAGATGAAAGTTTCGGCCAAGAGAAAGTAGGAGAAATGTGATTATGAACCAATGTCAAAGAAGAAAAAGAGAGAGAGATGTGGGAGAAAGAGAGGTTCGGCCAAACACTAATTTGCCTAAAAGAAATGTGCACAAAATGCCCAAAAAATCAAATGTTGTTTCGGTTTCAAAAGGATGAATGAAAAGAAAGAAAAAGTAGGATTTGGTTCCAACCAAATAAGGCTAAAACCAAAAGGAATTTTGCACTAAAAGCATAGCACACATTCGGCCAAAGAGGGGAGTTTTTTGGAGAGAAAGAAAACAATACAAAAGATGCACAAAAAGCAAAGGTTGACCAACTATCCCCCCCATACCACCTAACAACATTCGGCCACCCCCCAAGACACCCATGCCGTCCACATACATGCACTAAAGGCCTAGGATTACTTTCTAAAACATCATCCTAAAGTCTAGCCTTATGTCTCCCCAACATTCCTTAACCTTAATAATATTATCCCCAATTTCATGCTTTCCTTAAACAAAAATTCAACTTACCAAAAGAAATAGTCCAACCTATCATAAATAAGGTTTGACCGTCCATCAATGCTATGATTCAAAAATAAAGTCTTCTAAAAGCTAAACATGCTACTCGAACCTTTAACCTCAAGCCACTTTTTAAGCTTATTAACCAACTTGCCACTTACTCCTCTTATGCTTTAATTAACACATAAATTAACTTAAGCGCTAAGCTCACTTAATCCACTTCATTAAATAAACCATACTAAAAAATTATTCTAACTTCCTAAATAAAATCAAGCCTTCACAAGACTATGCTAACCCTTAAAAAAATTCATACCCAAGCCAACACAATAATAAATAATGTTCTAATTTTCCTAAAGCCCAAGGCCCAAACCTACTAGGCCCAATTTCGGGATGTTACAACATGGGCGTGTGTCTTGGCCGTGTGAATCTTGCACCTAATTTTTGAAAATTAAATTATCTAGACGGCTTGGCACATGGGCATGTGGCTGACCGTGTGACTCAAGTCAGAGAGTTACACAGGTATGGACATGGGCTGGGACACGGCCGTGTGCCTCGCATCGAATGTCCACACGGCCTGAGACACGGGTGTGTCACTTGGCCATGTGAGCCACACGGCTTACCCACATGGTCGTGTGTCCCCTGTATCTAGAAAATTTTTGAAATTTACGAAAAATTTTCTGAGTTTTTGATTTAGTCCCTACTTGTTTCTAATGTATAAATAGGACCTCGAGGGTCTATTTAAGGGACAACTTGATTGAATTATGATTTGTTTCGAATATGAATAGTAAAAGACATGAATTAATTGTAATTGAGCTGTAAACTCTAAGAATGCTCTGTAACCCTGTTCTGGCGACAGATACGGGTTAGGGGTGTTACAAAAATAGTCCTCGGGAAAGGTGCCAAAACTTGGAACAACGAAAATGTGCAAGTGTGCACAAGCGCAACAACTAATAAAGTGACAAGTAAATGTCGAGTTATCGTACCCATAGGGATTGTGAAAAGAATTATTTACGAATCAATTAAAAACTCTTTGGTGATGAAAAATATTTTGATTTGAGGAGGTGATTAAAAACTAAGATTTTAACTAAGTAAAATAAATAAAAATAAAATAAAAGTTCCAATGCACGATTTCAAAAGATGATTTTAATCAAGATGACGTAATTGTGCTAGATTAATTACATTTCTTAACTTAGAATCATTAAACTCATGTTTATGTTGTTACAAATAAATTCACGGCAACTCGGTAATTTGCTAACTTATGAACATACTTACCTACCAAAATCCATTTATCTCTAGATCTCTATGTCAAATCAACCGATTAAAAAAATTAATAAGAAAATGTGCTAATGCACATACACACTTATGAAATTAAAATAGTCTCTTGTACATATCTCTATGCCAACTCAAACAATTAACTCAATCTCATAAGCACATAAAAGATTACGTGAGGTAACAATGTATTTCTACCTTGAAACAGTTTAATCACAATAATCTTGCAAGTTATGCAATGTTAATGTATCGTTAGATACCGTTGCTAATTTAATCCTCAGCAACCTTAGATGATTAAACATGCATTGATTAAGTATTATGTCAATTAATTACACTTTCAATCCGTTTAAATAATTAATGCATTAGTTACCTTATAATTGTAATGCAAGACTAACATAGTTATGGTTTTACTTAATCAAACATCTTATTGAGACCTATAACAACACAAACACAATTTTAATAACTCAAGTAGACAAAATGAAATCAACATAACACAAATTAAATTTAAGCCATATTAATTAAATTAAACATAACAACATCAAAAATATTCATAAACATGTTCATCATAACAACAACAAAATTAAAAGAATAGGGAATAAGAATCAAAACTAGTGTTTCTCCGAGGCTTGCCTAGTTTGCTCCACTCCTCCTTCTCCACTTGTTCTTGTTGAATCGAGGCTTCCACGAAAACTTGAATGCTGCTCCAAATGTTGGTTGAATAACTCTTTTTCAAGAGGTGAAATCGGCAAAGGAATAGGGAAAGAAAATGAAGAACAATGAAAGGGAATGAAGAGAGAAAAGTGAGAGAGAAGTGAAAAAATGAACGGGTTTTAGATGTGTTTGAATTGAGCAGTCAAGAGGGGTATTTATAGGTTGAAAAGGCTGCTCTAAATAGCCAAAATCAGCAGCCAAAGACTCCCCCCATGGCTGGCCACACATGTGGCATGTTTGAAGATTTCAATCATGCTATTTTTAGGTAGGGGCAAATCTTGAAAGGCAAGAATAGTAGAGGGGTTTGAATGTAAATTGAATGAGTCTTGAAGGGAAATTTTGCAATCCAAATAATCAGCCAAACAAGTTGATTGGGTCAGCATGTGAGGAGGTTTTGGTGTAATACCCCTTACCCGTGTTCAACATCGAAATAGGGTACGAGGCGTTATTGGACAATAACATTTGCAACTGAGCAAATTCAAGGCATAAATTTTCGTTTAAAGTTTAAAAATTTTATCCTATATCAACAAGTCCCTAAAATGGGCCTACGAGGCCCAAAACATGTTTTGGGAGCTATTCGGGACTAAACCGAGAACTTTTAAAACTATTGGTACATTTAGAAAATTTCCTTGTTTTGGAGAGTCACACGCCCATGTGGGTAGGCCGTGTGGTTACACCTGCCCGTGTGGCCCAGGACACGCCCGTGTCCTCCACCCATGTAACTCTCTGTTTATGACATCATCATTCGTTTTGGATCACACGACCAGGTCACACACCCGTGTGCTAGACCGTGTCCTCCACACGGCTGAGAAACACGGTCGTGTCTCTGCTTGTGTGGTCAAGAAGTTGGCTATTTTCCAAGCCAATTTCTACCCTATCATACCCATACTTGAGTATAACTTGAATGGCACATTTCATGACATATTAAAGCAACCAAAATATCCACCACACACACGTAACAAGTCATAGCATACAATTTACTCAACCATGGAATGCATCATCATGAGTTTATAGCATAACCAATTTATTGGCCACATTAAATGGCCTTATACAATAATGAACTCCGAATATCATAGGTCAGTATTATAGGACAACTCATAGTAACATATACACATGACCAAGTTCCTTATACATGCCATAACCCTAAGTATAAAATCATCGATACCTAAATTGTAAGCTTGATAGTGTGATAGGTTCTCTGACGACTTCCAACCCGAGCTAACCTAAGTACATTATAAACACAGAAAACAATGGAGTAAGCTATAAAGCTTAGTAAGAACATATGTAAATGATAGAAAATTGATTACCATGCTTTTAACAATCCTCATTATAAGCTTTCAAGATAATAACATCATTATTGCATAAAATTTCACAATTCATTTATGTTCATCTTGAGCTGTTTACTCGAGTTACAGTCACTAAATTATTTTTATCTGGAGCTACGAAACTCCAAATTAAGATCCACTAATTTTCCATGAAACTAGGATCACATATCTTCTTACCATAAAATTTCCAGAATTTTTGGTTCAACCAATCAGTACATTTTCTCCCCTATTTCGCTGTCCGACAGTTCCGACCCCTGTTCACTAAAAATTAATTATCTCATTGTACAGAACCCAGATAATGTTTCCGTTTGTTTCTATTGAAAATAGACTCACTACGAAATTCAAGAATATAAATTTTATCCCATTATTATTTTTTACAATTTTTAATGAATTTCCCAAGTCAGAATAGGGGATTCCGAAATCATATGGACCCTGTCTCACTGAAATCAAAATATCTCACCATATGATATTATTTTGCTTATTCTATTTCTTTTATGTAGAAACAGACTAAATAAGCTTTAATTTCATATCTCATTCAACCTCTAATTCAGTTTCCACCATTTTTGGTGATTTTCTCAAAGTGATACAACTGCTGTTGTCCAAACTGTTTTATTGCTAATTTTACTCTTTCATGTTTCCTTTATATTAATTTTCATTTACACACATATAACACCAAAGTATATCCATGGTTAGTCATTCCAATAACTAGTCATTATCAAATATTTACAAGCCACTCATTGGCCAATTTAACCTATACATCAACAAAAAAGACTTGAACATATCATTTCTCAATTTAATTTGGCCTAAAAGCCTCACATATGATCATCAATCACATTACCACATATTCATACATCATAACCATGGACTTATAATCACAAGGTCATTCTCATAGGTATAACTTACTCGTTTACATTCTTACCAAAATTTGATCACATATCGAGCATATTGCTCATGATTGTATACATACATATACTGCACTTAAACGTCATAGATTCACATTCCAAATACATATCATAGACATTGCTCACAATTACAAGCACTTATAACCCTGCACTTGTAACCACATTGTCACAAGTAATTTCACTTGGTCAAATTTTCCCGATGAACACTTTGGAATAATACCGGATACACGGTGGTTTCGCACATAGCCCACTAATAATAATAAATATGGTGGTATCGCACACAGCCCACCAATAATCACATATACACGGTGGTATCGCACACAGCCCACCAATAATAATAAATACAGTGGCATCGCAAACAACCCACCAATAATAATAAATATGGTGGTATCGCACACATCCCACCAATAATCATAATTGTACAGCATTCATCTGTATCCATTTTCTATTCCAAAGGTTCATCCGGGAATTTCCTCACTTTTCATCATTTTAATAAATATCAATAATATTCACTCACATTTCACATAATACATTAATATGAAAAAACATAAATAAAAAAGATGTATCATTTACATATAAACTTACCTCGATACCAAAATGGTAAAAAGGGACCTAATCGTCAACTACTCATTTTTCCTCCGTTCTAGGTCCGAACCTCGTTTTCTTTGATCACTAAGCTTGGAAGCTTGAAAACCCTATCCATGACTCCCCGTATGCTAAATTCAGCCAAGCAAGAAGATGGACAAGGGTTTTTGGCTTTTATTTTGTCTTTTAGTTCATTTAATTCCCAAAATGCCCCTCTAACTTAAAAATATTATATTTCACTTATCTCATGTCCATTTTTGTCCAACAATTTAACCAATGGTATAATTACCATTTAAGGACCTCCAATTTAAAATTTCATAGAAATTGTGACACTTCTAACATGTGGAACTCAACTTTTGCACTATTTACAATTTAGTCCTTTTGACTAAATTGAGTGCCCAAACGTCAAAATTTTTGAACGAAATTTTCACGAATCTTTCCGTGAAATTGTAGATCATAAAAATATAATAAAAATACGATTTTCCTCATTGGATTTGTGGCCGCAAAACCATTGTTCCGAATAGGCCCAAAATCGGGCTGTTACAACTCTCCCCCCTTAGGGATTTTCGTCCCCGAAAATCTAAATTGCTTTCAACTCTCATGAATCACTTCTATTAATTTCTCAGAATCAAAAATCAAATCAACCTCGTATCTCTTTCTAGTCACCTTTGAACTTTAACACCTCGTGTCGGAGCATATTGTCAAAGTTTTGAATTACTCTCTCAAATTTACCACCGATTTACAGGTGTATTACCGTGCCAAGATGCAATTGCGTATTCATAGTTTCCTGTAGCTCTTTCCATAAATGGGATTTAGCCCTTGGATCTCAATCCAAAATAATAGAGATTGATACTTTGCATAATCGAATAATCCCAGAAACATCTTAAGAATAGAGACTGATACTTTGCATAATCGAATAATCCCAGAAAAATCTTACTCGGCTGGTTTGTTAAACAAGAAATCTTTACACGAATGATTAATCACAATTCGATAACATCTGTGACTATATCTGCTTTCCCAGAGATTAATCAACAACTACTTGCGATCTTCCGATAGCTAGGGTCTTTAACATTATCTTAACTTTAGATCTTTCTATAACATTCGTTACTTTAATCCTTGAAACCAGAGAACATGTGACACCTTTCGTCGAATAAATGTTATCACCAAATTCTCAATATGAACCTAAAAGTGACCGTCTCTAAATCACTAGTCGGACAGTTCTCTTTTAAAGTGGTATTAATCGTATAAAAATATGAACCATCAGTTTACATTTTAGTGCTATTTATACCCAGGTCATGCAATAATACTTAACTGAAAAACATAAACCTTTTTCTCAACTCAGGCTAAATTAGAATTGGTGATTCTGTTAATCATGTTTCAACTATTTCTAACTTTACTAATAAGTAATACCACTGATTAGGCTTCTCAAGCACGATGGTCCCCCTCCATTACACTACTTGATTAACATTAATATTTTTTGATTTTCACATTTATCAATGTCAATTCAATTACAACTAGGAAGGATGGTGCATATCCAAACCGTCTTCCATTACTAATCATCACAATGTTGAACTTTGATAAAGCCATAACCATCAGATATTTTTAAAATCAAAATGCCAAAATAAAGTCAACATTTCAACTGTATAGATAAATAATATTCCAGCTATAAAACTATACTGAAATTTAAGAACACAACTCCTACCAAATGATAAATACCTCAACGAGGTCTCAAAGTAATTTCGAAAAAAAAATCACTCATCCACACTACAATCAATTGTAACAGAAGCAACACAATCTTCTTGTACACTAAACAGAACAATGACCAGTAGGAACCGGATACCATCATCACACAAATTCTGTCATCATCTTTTATTTAATAAAAGAAATGAAATACAAATTAAAGATAGGAAAATGCCAAACATAATCCAAACAGGTCAACAAGGCCTTCGCCTACCTGTATCTTTAGCTATCGTACCCCTTGCGATAAAAGTTTTACTTGAAAATAAATAACCTCATATACCTTTGAGATTTATCGAACACATAATATACCCAGAAGGAACTAAGGTAGGTTACTCAACTATAATCACTGCACTTAGCTATCGATACAATTCGAACATTATCTCACTGTCTAATTCTATCATCATTAGGTTTATATTATTCCATCCACTATCATAAACCAACTCAGAAAAACTTCCAATTAGTACATTCTTTAGGTATCATACCTGTATGTTTTGTTTCATCAAAGTTGACTTCTTTAACCTTAGCCTTGCCTAATCAGAATGATCTTCAAAATGATTGAATATCTCTTTTAGTTCTATCCTTACTTATCGACTCATTCTTTTATTTGGCCACCATAATAGTTGTTCCACTACTAAATTCTTTAGTCTCTCATTTGTAAGTTCATTCAACATAAATCTCATAGAATTTCATCATAACACACCAGTTATTTTAGGCAATTTAACACACATATTCATGTTAGACAAATTTTTCGATTATCTTATCCGAACAGACGTGTTTATATATACATTCCATAAATTTTGATTTTTTTTTATCGCATTCACCTAATCACACAATTTTGGCACATTACATCATGTGAATGCCAAACAAACATGAATGCTTGTCATAATATAAACCTTCATTTAGTTTCACTTTCCCATATTAGTTTCATACATCAATTATCAAACTTTAACTATCCATTTACAACATGTAATTTACTATCACATCCTGCCATACACAATATTTCTTTAATAAAATCATTCATTCAAGCTCAATTTCATGTTCACTACAAATTTATCCTTTAAATCCTCGTACACTTTCATTTACTACGTCAAATTAGAGAACTTCTTACGAAATTGGGTACTTCGTTTTACACAATATCATAGTTCAACTATGGTCTTTCACATATACACATATTATGCACCGAAGCCATAGACCAGCTATGGTCTTATACGAAAATCACATAGTCACATTTTTCACATGCTGCCATGGTCAGCCCATGGTCTTTATCGTCAATTCATCACATATCTCTAAACGAAAGTACCCATTTCCAGTGTTCTACTCGGTTTACACATTTAATTCTTTTCATAACTTCTCAACATTTATAACATTTTATCTATTGCATAAAATCACCATAACTCATCGAAATACGACATTTAACCAGGACATTAACATTATACCTAAAATTCTCAAATCATAGTTATTTCATTTTATACATCATCACATGCATATTATGAACTCTTATTCGCACCTTACCACATTTCAACTTATCACAAACACATTTTCAAACATCTTAGTGTCAATGTCAGCATTTTTGAAAATAGCTCGGTTGGAAAGCACCTCTGTCTCAACAAAACAATTTCGTTAAAGCCCGAAGATATCACACTATCACAATCTACATGTGGTATGTATAGCTAGACTCTTACTCATGCTAAGTTAGTCTGAGAACTGACTAAACCATAGCTCTGATACCACTAAATGTAACACCCCTTACCCCTATTCAACACCGGAACATGGTACGAGGCGTTACTGGACAATAACACTTGCAACTGAACAAATTCAAGGCATAAATTTTTGTTTAAAATTTAAAATTTTTATCTTATATCATCAAGTCCCTAAAATGGGCCTATGAGGCCCAAAACATGCTTTGGGAGTGATTCGAGACTAAACCAAGAACTTTTAAAACTATTGGAACGTTTAAAAAATTTCCTAGTTTTGGAGAGTCACATGTAACACCCCAACCTGTGTCCATCGCCGGAACAGGGTGACGAGGCATTACCAAGTAGTACAGAACACATACAGATAATTTGAAATCATTATCGTTCAAGTACTAAGACTAATTATAAACGTTCCTTTAACGAACCTTCGAGGTCCAAATCATGTATTAAGATCGGGTCAAGACTAAACCGGATCCTCAGGAAAATTTTTCGCGACTTTTAAAATTTTTCTTGCTTATAAGGGTCACACGCCCGTGTGACTGGGACACACAGCTGGACCATACGCCCATGGGGTAGACCGCTTGTCACATACGGCCTAGACACACGCCTGTGTCTACCCGTGTGGATGAAAATTAAGCTATTTTCAAAGCCATATTTCTCACTTACTTGATCCTTTATCTTTACCAACATTTTAATACATTCAAGAACCAATTTAAGATATTCAACCAAGCCTTATACTTATTACCATTTGTTATTCGTACATTCATACAAAGAATAAGAACTGTATATAGGCTCAATTCTTATTAAATTCCTCTTATACTTATATTTTTTCACATTATGTATTCGTATCACATATAATAATCATACATCTGTATTTCATATACATTTTCATAACAATTTGTCTTGATTTCTAACTACTTCATATTTGAGTTCTACACATCAAATTATTTGAACATCATCTTTACACAAATAGTACACTTGAGGTGTACAGTTCTATAATTATGAATAAACACATTTATCAAACATATTCCATGTTTTTATATATCACAGTCTCATATTTCCATGTATCAAGTACCATCATTTCCTCGTATTTTAGAGAAATACGTGTAACAATTCATAAATAATCGCTGTAAATCAGAATTTTAAAATTTATAAAAGAATGACCAAACCTGGAAACTAACTTTGACAACGATTAAAGGAAAGTGTACCTATCGAACAGTAGTATAGCTTAGGCAAGACCGGATATCGAACCCAAAGGAACTAAAAGTACTAATACTAACATTCTTTTTATTATTTAGCCTTAAAATTAGAGTGAAGTTGCTTTTGACGAAGACTTAACTAAGGACACAAAGGCAAAAAGACGAATAGGAAAATAACTCTGAAGAAAAACTCAGTTGATTGCAACGATACCCTCAAGAAGAATCCATCTAGACTTCACTTATTATTTAACCCTAAATTATATGATTTCTTTTACTTAGCTTGATCCGTAAGACTCCCTAACCTATATTAAACCCTCTCTCGAGGCGAATAACGTCTAACACTAGGTTAATTAGTGGAACTCTCGTTCGCTTATAATAACCCCATAGGATAGCAGTAGACCGATCAATGGACTCCCATATTAAGTTTCACCCTAATCCGGCAAAATCTCGTAACCCTATCTCTAGGCGTTCGATCAACTCCGCTTAATTATGTTAGATCTACTCTTAGGCAGGGTCTATTCCTCCTCCACCTAAGCACATTAGATTTGGATTAAGCAACATAATTAAGAACAAACTAAGTAATTATCATATAACTTAAAAATCAAATAAAAAGATCCATCTAGGTTTCATCCCCTTCAGGTATCTGAAGCGTTTAGTTCATAATGTATAAACAAAACATCGCAAGAAAAAAGATAAAACAAAATATAAGAAAATCCTAAATCTCCCTGAAGGAATTGAAGGAGAATTTCACTGTCTTGAGTATAATTCTGGCTTCTTGGGATGGATCAACTGGCTATCTTCGCGTTATTCCCTAGTTCTGACCTTCTCAGCTTGGCTCCTTGGCCTAGCTTTGACGCCGGTTTCGGCTTCTGCCGAACTCCCCTTTCAAGTTGCCCCCTTGGGTGTTTATATAGGCTTTGAGATGCCTTACTTGGTCCCTAAGTATCCTAATTTAAGTAGAGTTCCTACTAGGGTGTTTGAATAGGCTTTGGAATGTGTTTCTTTGCCTCCAAGTATCCTTTCCTGAATGAAATTGCTCTTTCCAGCGATAGGGACACGGCCATGGTACACGCCCGTGTGGATCGTGGCCAGGCCGTGGTCGGACTTCTTTAATGAGGCACGGTCATGTAAATCGGGAGAAGGCCCTGTTCTAGATGTTTGGAGTGGCACGACCGTGTGGGCTTAAGTCTAGGCCGTGTCGATTTCTTGCTTGGCTCGAATTGGTCTGTGTTGGGCCCGTTTCTCGTTCTTTTTATCCTCGGGTGCTTTCCTGGGTATAAGACATGAAAGGAAAGGATTAAAAGCACCTTTTTACATAAATCGAGGGATAAATCATCCAAAAGCATACTAAATGTGGGATTAAAATATGTTATTTTTACGATTTATCAAATACCCCCACACTTAAGCTTTTGCTTGTTCTCAAGTAAAATTCTCAACTTACAACTAAAATGAACTTTCCATGATTCACAATTTCTATCAACAATGCCTTATCCTAATTCATAGATAATTTATACATGGATAATTCAACGTAAAGATTCCTAAAGATTCAAACAAGATAAGTCATACATTTGTAGCACGAGAACATAGGTGTTGCCCTTCATCTAAATAATTACCTTTAATTCAAAATCTACAAGGATTGGCATCCTCACAAAAGATTTACTCAAATCACTCAAAAAGTGTTTAAGGGTCAAAATTAAGCACTCATAAGTCGAACCTAAAACGTTAATCCCATAGGCTTGCCTAAAAATCAAATCTCCACCACTGTAAAATGATGTGATAAACAGCTCAAAAGGTCTTTGTTAGGGTTGTAACGGGGCTAGGGCTAAAGGTATGGATAAATGCTGAATTTAGAAGGTTAGAATTGAGATTGAATTGATAAGTTACCTATCTAAAAATTGAGATTGAATTGATAAGTTACCTATCTAAAAATTTCTAAGATAATAATTACATCAACTGAAAATAATAATAATCCTACTAATACAAGCTTTTTCTTTTGATAATTAGACTTTAACTTGTATAAGCTCACTCTTCATAATACTAATATTGAATATATTTTTTTTTTTAGAACAAACTAATAAAGACAACTTCAACTCATAATAAAAACTTAGGTAACTAGTCAAGTCATATCTCGATTAAAGGGTAGTCAAAAAGAAGGGTAATAACAAATACAAAGGGTTTTGGGTTAATATTAGTGGGTGAGTCAATAAAAGGGTTGTTAGGCTCAACGGGGTTCACTAAGGGTTAATTATCAGGGTAGGCTTTTTAGTGGAGTAAGTGGGTTAAAACCTAAGTGCCTTTATCATCTCGGTATATCAAATCGTAACTGTGGTCTTGACATGTATAATCGAGGCAAGTTCTAGAATAACAGTTCAAAGTTGACACACTCATAATCAAGAAGTGCGCATGCAAAAGAATATATGCTCTATAAGGCTCAAATTCTCACAAAAATTATGGGTGTTTTTGACATCAACCTTGTAAATCTCAAATTTCAAGATAACATTCAAATTCTGGTTGACAGCCTAACATTTTAATTTTTAGAAAGTTAGACTTGTCATGCTTGATTCCCTAGTATTCTTCAAATTTAATCATCAATGCACAATTAACTATGAATTATTCCAAAACACATCAATAAAAATCTTAAATCAAAGGAAATTTCATTCGAATCATAATATGAGAAACTTACTTTAGAACAACACATAATTCAGGGATTTTCAAATAATACTATAGTTAACTCCCCACACTTAAGATGTACATTGTCCTCAATGTACAAAGATAGATAATATCAAAATAATCATAAAATCATAAGATGGGGAGAGAAGTGAATCTTCCTGAATTTTGGATGAAGAAATTGGATAGGATTGGAGTTGATCGTGGGGAAGCGTCTCGAACCGTTTGAAGTTGAATCCTCGAAGCAGCCGGTCTGATTTTATTGTATCCTAAGCAATATCATAAAGAATAAGGATAAAATAAAATAAAGTAATATAATAATAATGAAATGAAATTAAAATAAAAACAAAAATAAATAATGGAAAATGAAAGATAATTAGAAAAAGGGAGAATGATGTTTAAATAGAGATGTAGCCTGTGTTTTGGGATTTTGAATTTTTAGCGCGTTTAGGGTGTTCGGGCACGGCCGTGGGTGTAGTGGCACGCCTGTGTCTTTCTTCACACGGTCATTTAATACGGGCGTGCTCCTCCTTTGTTCGATGAGTTAGAATGTTGGCATGGTTGGAAGGCACGGCAGTGTTTAGCCCGTGCTTAACAAGTCAGTAACCTCGCATGGGGTGCGGCACGAGCATAGACTTTTATCGTTACCCATGTTGGGGAAAAATTTTTTTCTATGTCGTGCACAGCTACTGGCATGCCCATGGTTCATCCCCTGGCTCCACACGGCTATAGGCACGCCCGTGTGTAGGGTCGTGTGGCCTAGAAATCTGCTCTTTGGTTAGTTTA
This sequence comes from Gossypium bickii, assembly GCA_025503065.1. NCBI lineage: Eukaryota > Viridiplantae > Streptophyta > Magnoliopsida > Malvales > Malvaceae > Gossypium > Gossypium bickii. The sequence goes on from CP106712.1 coordinate 25,273,077, forward strand.
TGGTTAGGTGCTAAAAGGAAAAATAAAAGAAAAATAAAATAAAATTAAATAAAATAAAATAAATAAAAAAATGTAAAAATGAGGTTAGTGATCGGGTTGCCTCCCGAGAAGCGTTCGTTTATAGTCTTAAGCTAGACTTTACCTCTCATTCGTATGGTCATGGTGGTTTGATGAGGTGAAAATCCTTTCTCATGTGATCGCTTCGGTTACGGATATATAGTTTAAGTCGAGTAATGTTTACCTCAAAAGTGTTGAATTTAGGATTGCTTACCTCGACTTTGCCGTATAGGAAGGCATTAAGTACCTCAAAAGTGATTTCTTCGGTTGCCTTGAGGTTTTAGTTGGTGATTCGAGGGTCTTCCTTATTCAACAATACCCGATCCCCTATTTTGACGTGATTTGTTGTTTCTATCGGCTCGTTTGGGATTTCCTTCGGTTTGACTTCGTGCGGTTCCTTGTTCCTCTTTGATTTGTGATTCCTCCTCTTTTATTTTGTCAACCCTAAGGCTTCGTTCCTTATCTAATTCTTCTTTGTTGGCACAAGGTCTTAGATCTAGCTCAGCTAAGTGATTTCGTGATGCTTCCTGTAAAGAAGGTTGAACCAAATGATTATCAATATAATTAACGTTCGTACTTTTATTACTCGATGTCCTAGCTGAGTCAAGAGCATGAAGAGTGATTGTTTCGTCGTCTACACGAAGTGTGAGTTCATTGAATTCTTCCTCTGTGTGGTCTTTCTTTATTGCATAGGGATATGGCACACGAGCTTGGTACTCTATATTTACCGGGTTTAGTAAATCATGGCTTACCTCAATCTTACCTTTGCTTACCACAGTCTCTTGCCTTGGGTCAGATTCCACTAATAATTCACTGTTATGAGCTTGTACATCATGGGGCCCATGATTTGGCTCAGGTTTGTAGCCTTGTGGTATTTCCCATGGTGAAAGTTGAACAATTTGATTATCAACTAAATTTACTTTCTCACCTTCATCACTTGATGTCTTGGCCGAGTTAAAAGCTTGTAGACTGATTGATTCGTCACCTACACGAAGAATGAGTTCTCCTGTACCAACATCAATTTTAGTCCTGGCAGTTGCTAGAAAGGGTTTTCCTAAAATTAAAGGAATCGAATTATCCTCATTCATGTCTAAGACAAAAAATCTACTGGGAATTTGAATTTATCAATTTTGATTAGAACATTTTCTATTATACCCCTAGGAATTCTGATAGTTTTATCAGTTAGCTGAATGTTCATCCTAGTTTGTCTGGGTTTCCCTAGACCTAGTTGTTTAAACATTTTATAAGGCATAATGTTTATGCTTGCCCCTAAATCAGCTAACGCATTATCAATAGTTAAACTACCAATTATGCATGGAATTGTAAAACTCCCTGTGTCTATTTGCTTCTGCGGTAGTCTGTTCTGTAACATTGCTGAGCATGATGCGTTTAATTCCACGTGGTGCTCCTCGTCTAATTTGCGTTTGTTTGTCAAGAGCTGTCTTAAAAATTTCCTCGAGCCTGGCGTCTGAAAAAGAGCTTCAAGAAGAGGTAAGTTAATATGTAATTTCTTTAAAAGTTTAAGAAACTTACCGAACTATTCTTCAGAATCATCTCTTTCTAATGCTTTGTGGTAAGGTATGTGAGGTTGATACTCCTTAATTACCGATTTTGGCTTTTCTTGTGCTACCTCTATTATCCCTTCGTCTACCTTTCTTTCTGGAATTGGTTGTGGTTCAACTAACTCCTCGCTTTCCTGAGCTGTGATGGCTTGAATTTGCTCCTTTGGATTAATCTCAGTGTTACTTGGTAGACGTCCTTGTGGTCGTTCTGACATGAGCCGTGTGAGTTGCTTGACTGCATTAGTCATTTCCTTGACTGATTTAGCAATTTCACTCATTTGGCTTTCGTTGCTTTTGATTGTCCTATTAATATTTTGTAGGCGTTCTTCTGTGTTTGTCGGTTGTTTTAATTCCTCCTCGTAGGGTGGTTTCTGTTCTCGTGGATAGGGCTGATTTTGGAAGTTCTGATGAGGTTGTTGCCCTTAATTTCTTTGATTGCCTTGACCTCCCCATGAAAAATTTGGGTGGTTCCTCCAACCTGGATTGTAAGTGTTACTATAAGGATTATTATTGGATCGAAAATTATTACCTATATAGTTCATTTGTTCATTTTCTGCTTCCGGTTGGTAGGGTGGGTACTCAGGATTCACCACGGGTCCACTTGCGTCACACTGTATGACTGGATGTACCTGTGAAGAACATAAACTATCAAGCTTTTTATTCATCATCTCAAGCTGCGTTGAAAGTATGGTCATGGTGTCGACGTTGAAGACTCCTGCCGATTTCGTTGGTTTAGTCCTCGAAGCTTGCCACTGATAATTGTTTATCGACATCTCCTCAATGAACTCGTAGGTCGCTTGCAGGTTTTGTTGTTCGAGGTTCCACCAAATGATCGAATCAATCAGTTGTCTTGTTGAGGGGTTTACACCGATGTAGAATGTTTGGACTTGTAGCCACAAGGGTAAGCCATGGTGTGGGCACCTCCTCAAGATATCTTTATATCTCTCCCATGCGTCATATAATGTCTCTACATCCATCTACATAAAAAAGAGATATCATTCCGTAATTTGGCTGTTTTGGTCGGTGGGAAATATTTCATTTAAAACTTTTCGATCATTTGATCCCATGTAGTGATTGACCCTCGTTGTTGCGAGTTTAACCACAGTTTAGCTTTATTTCTCAATGAAAAAGGGAATAACCAAAGACGTATGGCATCATCAGAAACGCCATTTATTTTGAAGGTATCACAGAACTCTAAAATGTTAGCTATATGCATGTTTAGATCTTCGTCCTGCAAACCATCAAATTGAACAAACTGTTGAATCATTTGTATTGTGTTAGGCTTTAATTCAAAATTATTAGCAGCTATAGCAGGCCTAACAATACTCGATTCTGCTCTGGTTAGATGTGGTTTAGCATAATCAAACATTGTACATAGAGTGTTGCGATCTCCCACATCACGTGGTGGTGGGTTGTTTTCGTCCATCCCTACAGTACGATTGTATCTGTCTTCTTCCTCTCTTTCTGTGTAATTTAGAGCTCGCCTGGTTTCCCGACGATTCCTTCGAGCGGTAGCTTCAATATCACTTTCGTATACTAAATGTCCTCTCAGGTTCCTTCTAGTCATAAACTAGAGGTATACGAAAAGAAAAAAAAGGAAAAAAATTAGCAAAATTAAAAATTATCCTAAAATAAAAATAAATTGCTGAAAAATAAAATATAATGGCTAAAGTAATAAAAATAGAGTTTTCTTAATATTTTAGTTCCCCGGCAACGGCGCCAAAAACTTGATCGCTGTAAATCAAAGTTTTAAAATTTATAAAAGAATGATCAAATCTGGAAACTAACTCTGACAACGATTAAACGCAAGTGTACCTATTGAACAGTAGTATAGCTTAGGCAAGACCTGATATCGAACCCAAAGGAACTAAAAGTACTAATACTAACTTTCTTTTTATTATTTAGCCTTAAATTAGAGTGAAGTTTCTTTTGACGAAGACTAAACTTAGGACACAAAGGCAAAAAGATGAATAGGAAAATAATTCTGAAGAAAAACTCAGTTGATTGCGACGATACCCTCAGGAAGAATCCACCTAGACTTCACTTATTATTTAACCCTAAATTATATGATTTCTTTTACTTAGCTTGATCCGTAAGACTCCCTAACTTATATTAAACGCTCTCTCGAGGCGAATAACGTCTAACCCTAGGTTAATTAGCGGAACTCTCGTTCGCTTATAATAACCTCCTAAGATAGTAGTAAATCGATCAATGGACTCCCATATTAGGTTTCACCCTAATCCGGCAAAATCTCGTAACCCTATCTCTGCGTTCGATCAACTCTGCTTAATTATGTTAGTTCTACTCTTAGGCAGGGTCTATTCCTCCTCCACCTAAGCACATTAGATTTGGATTAAGCAACATAATTAAGAACAAACTAAGTAATTATCATATAACTTAAAAATTAAATAAAAGATCCATCTAGGTTTCATCCCCTTCTGTATCCAAGGGTTTTAGTTCATAATGAATAAAGAAAACATCGCAAGAGAAAAGATAAAACAAAATATAAGAAAATCCTAAAACTCCCTGAAGGAATTGAAGGAGAATTTCACCGTCTTAAGTATAATTCCGGCTTCTTGGGATGGATCAACTGGCTATCTTCGCATTATTCCCTAGTTCTGACCTTCTCGGCTTGGCTCCTTAGCCTAGCTTTGACGCCGATTTCGGCTTCTGCCGAACTCCCCTTTCAAGTTGCCCCTTGGGTGTTTATATAGGCTTTGAGATGCCTTACTTGGTCCCTAAGTATCCTAATTTAAGTAGAATTCCTACTAGGGTGTTTGAATAGGCTTTGGAATGTGTTTCCTTGCCTCCAAGTATCCTTTCCCGAATGAAATTGCTCTTTCCAACGACAGGGACATGGCCATGGCATACGCCCGTGTGGATCGTGGCCAGGCCGTGGTCGGACTTCTTTAATAAGGCACGGCCGTGTAAATCGGGAGAAGGTCATGTTCTAAATAATTAGCGTGGCACGACCGTATGGGCTTAATTCTAGGCCGTGTCAATTTCTTCCTTGGCCCGAATTGGTCCATTTTGGGCCCGTTTCTCATTCTTTTTATGCTTGGGTGCTTTCCTGGGTATAAGACATGAAAAGAAAGGATTAAAAGCACCTTTTTACATAAATCGAGGGATAAATCATCCAAAAGCATACTAAATGTGGGATTAAAATATGTTACTTTTACGGTTTATCAATAAACATGCAACTCACTAACTCTTCCTGCCAATCACAATTTAAATTGACAAATCACTTATTGAGTCCAATTTCAATGTTCACTAAAATTTATCATATAAATTTAGAAGTACATATCCACCAATAGATTCCATGTACAGATATCATCATCTCAAATTTCCACATACATTTACTTTCCACATTATGAATTCAAATAACATATACAAGATATACCAATGTATTTCAAGTACGTTTTCATAATATTTTATTTTCGAATTCAAATTATTTCATATTAGAACTTTTCTCATTAACTCATTTGGAATACCAATTCATACGGACAATACACTCAAGGTGTACAAATATATAATCACAAATGAACTCATTCATTAACCAGGATTTATGTTCATGTCTAATCAACTCGTATTTCCTTATATCACATAATTCCATGTAACACTTACCAAAATTTGTCAAATTAGTGAACGTCTTACAGAATTGGTCAGCACCGATATATATTGAATTTCACTGATAATCACTGATGTCATAGCATAGCTATAGTCTTTTCACTAGAATGCCATAGCTCAGCTATGGTCTTACATCTTCACTATCATTATGCCGTGGTGAAACCATGGACTTATCCATCAATTCATCACATAGTCATATTCAATTACACTTACTCGTTACATGATCACATGTATTTTCACTTAGTCAATTTCCTGTTGAACTCATCGGAATAATAACAGATACACGGTGGCCTGCACATAGTACCACCCTTGTAGCCGAAGCTATCTAGTGCACATAGTAGCCTGCAGTTAGTACTACACATGTGATCAAAACCATCACTTACACATAGTGGCCTGCACTTAGTACCACACATGTAATCGAAGCTATTGGGTATGCATAGTAGCCTGCACTTAGTACTACACATGCGACCTATTCGTCTGGTACACGTAGTAGCCTGCACTTAATATTACACACGTGACCTAAAACCATCTCGTAGCTCTCTTGTACACATAGTGGCCTACACTTAGTACCACACATGTGACCTAGCTACCTCATTCGTATCTTTTCTATTCCGAAGGTTCAACCGGGAATTCTCACTTTTCAACATTTTACCAAATCATCTATAATCAATCACAATTCATAATTTACATCAAATAATTACTCTCCATATTCAGCCATATCTCATATAATATAACAAAATATTAAGACATAAAATAAAAATGATGTATTATTTACATACAAACTTACAAATTCAATTTTTATATCATAACGATAATCACAATTTCATAGTAAATATTCGAAATAAAACATTATATCATTTCTAATTTAACATTTATCGATTATAATCGGGCATGTGATCAATTTATACACAAGTCATTCATATATTTTTGCTTCTCCTCCTCTCCATCCACATCCTTAGTATAAATAACACACTGTAAGTAACATTATCTATAATTTTCACTATTTACTTATATGGATATCCAAGCTGTCCATATGTGTCACAGTCGCTAAATTATTTTTATATTAAGCTACAGAACTCAAAATTAAGATCCACTAAATTTACCTAAAACTAGAATCACATATATTCTTACCATAAAATTTTTAGAACTTTTGGTTTAGCCAATAAGTACAGTTTATTCTTTAAAATCACCCCTGTTCCGCTGTCCGACAGTTTTGACCCCTCTTTACTAAAAATTAATTATCTCACCGTACAGAATTTGAATAATGTTACTGTTTTTTTATTTTGAAAATAGACTCATTAAATATTTTAATAATATAATTATAAGCCATAATTATATTTCTCCAATTTTTTATGATTTTCCAAAGTCCGAATAGGGGAACCCAAAATCATTCTGACCTTGTCTCACAAAATTTATTATATCTCATGATTCACAATTCCATTGCTTACACTGTTTCTTCTATAAGAAACTAGACACAATAAGATTTAATTTCATATTTTATTCATCCTCTAATTCGATTTCTACAATTTTTAGTGATTTTTAAATATTAGACTACTACTAATGTCCAAAAACTGTTTTAGTGCAAAATGTTGATTTTCATTTTGCCCCAAATTTCACAGTTCATACAATTCAGTCCTTGCTCAATTAACCCCTCAATTTAGCTATTTTTTCTCAATTAATACTTTATTCTATCATTTTAAAATACTTCATACCCTTGGAAATCAAAACTTTAGCACTAGACCTTAATTCCAAACTCTTTCACTATTAGGTCCTAAAGTCAATTTCCATCAATTTTACTTGATAAAATCATCATATATCAAAATTAAAGCTTCAATTCTATGTTTATTCATCATATGCTTCCAGCACTTATTCATAGCAACTTTAAAAATTAGCCATGGAATCAAAAGCTAATGACATTGTAAGTTCGACCCAATTGTAAAAGTCCAAAAACTTAGAAATTTCAAGGAGAAAACAAGAATTGAATTTACATGAAGCTAAAGTATGAAAACCATCTTGAACCCTCTTCCATGGCTATTTTTCAGCTGATGAATATGAAGAAAAATGATGAGAATTCTCGATATTCCAATTTGGTCTCATTTTTATTTAACTAATTTTGGCAATTTTCTAATTTTGCCATTATTTCACCCATTTCCTGATTTTTCTCAGCTATTGCCACCCAAAATATCTACTTTGGGCTTATTTACACCTTAGGTCCTTCCTCATTTGACAATTGAGCTAATTAATCCTTCCAGCAACTTTTACACCTTTTTCAATTTAGTCCTTTTTATTTAATTAATCACCCAAACATCAAAATTTTGTAACGAAAATTTAATACTACCTTATTGACACTCCGTAAATATTCATAAAAATATTTATAGCTCGGTTTATAACACTGAGATCTCGATACCTCTTTTTCTCAATTTCTTGACCAAATTAATCTTTATAAAACACAATTTACTAATTCAAAAATCTTTTAAAAGCTACATTTGGCTCGTAAATATTAAATAATATAATCTAATTTTTTTTGTCAGATTTGGTGGTCTCAAATCACTATTTTCGACATCGCTGAAATTTAGGCTAGTACATCACACGCCCGTGTGGGCAGGCTGTGTGGTTACACCTGCTCATGTGGCCCAAGACATGCCCGTGGCCTCCACCCATGTAACTCTCTGTTTATGACATCGTCATTCATTTTGGATCACACGACCAGGTCACACACCCGTGTGCTAGACCGTGTCCTCCACACGGTTGAGACACACGGCCGTGTCTCTGTCTGTGTGGTTAAGAAGTTGACTATTTTCCAAGCCAATTTCTACCCTATCATGCCCATACTTCAATATAACTTGAATGACACATTTCATGACATATTAAAGCAACCAAAATATCCACCACACACACATAACAAGTCATAGCATACAATTTACTCAACCATGGAATGCATCATCATGAGTTTATAGTATAACCAATTTATTGGCCACATTAAATGGCCTTATACAACAATGAACTCCGAATATCATGATTCATTATTCTAGGAAAACTCATAGTAGCATATACACATGACCAAGTTCCTTATACATGCCATAACCCTAAGTATAAAATCATCGATACCTAAATTGTAAGCTTGATAGTGTGATAGGTTCTCCGGCGACTTCCAACCTGAGCTAACCTGAGTACATCATAAACACGGAAAACAACGGAGTAAGCTATAAAGCTTAGTAAGTACATATGTAAATGATAAACAATTGATTACCATTCTTTTAACAATCCTCATTATAAGCTTTCAAGATAATGGTGGGCTATGTGCGTAACCACCGGGTACATAGTATTATTTCTAGGGTTCATCGAGAAATTGTATAAGTAAATGTTTCATGTTGCTTTGTGGTGATGAGTGCAGGGAATGTGTACAAGTAATTGTGAGTAATATATATGTTGTATGGTTGGAATGTGGTAAGAGTTGAGATGAGTAAGCATGATTATAGACATGTGAATTTTTCTTACTTATTATGAAATGTTATTGATCAATTGGCATATGTTATGATGCTTATAGTTTACATGTAAAATTACTAGGCTTAAAGCTTACTCCCTTTCTTTTCCCTAGTTTTATAGTGTCAAAGAGCCGGTTCGGGATACGAGGATAAATTGAAGATCATCCACACTATCAGCTCATCTCAGTATAACTAGACTTAGCATTTTGAGCATGGCATGTATATAGCTAGACTTAGTGAAATGTTATGTTGTTTTGGCCAAGTGTGTTGGCTTTTCCACGGATGAACTCCTTTGTAAATGGCTATTGATCGTTGTTTTATGTGATGTCAAAGTCTTAAAATTTATATAAAGAATGATCGAACTTGGAAACTAACTATGACAATGATTTGAGGTAAGCACACCTATCGAACAGTAGTATAGTTAAGGCAAGACCGGATTGTTGAACCCAAAGGAACCAAAAGTACTATTATTAACTTTCTTTTTATTATTTAGCCTAATAATTAAATGAATTTTTATCTAATCTAAAATTAACTAATAGCTAAACTAATAGATGCAAAGAGAAAGAGAATGAATTGGGGAAAATAACTTTGGGAAAAACCAATTGATTAAGACAATACCAAAGGAAGAATCCACCTAGACTTCACTTGTTATCTAACTCTGAACCAGACGATTTATTCATTTGACTTGATCCGTAGGATTCCCTAACGTATATTAATCCCTCTCTCGAGGCGACTAACATTTAACCCTAGGTTGATTAATTGAAATATCTTTCTAATTAAAACACCTAGAATTGCATTAACTCGATCTATGGACTCCCATATTAGGTTTGACCCTAACCCAGTAGATTTTCGTCACCCTATCTCTAGGCGTGTGAGCAACTCCACTTAACTATCCTAGATCTACTCTTAGGTAGGGACTTTTGCTCCACCACCTAAGCACATCACACTTGAATTAATATACCTAAAATATCAATACAAGAATTAAGAACAAGTCAAATATTTATCATATAGTTCAACAAATGATAACAAGATTCATCTTAGGTTTCATCCCCCTCAGGTATCTGAGGGTTTAGTTCATAATAATAAAAGAAAACATCTCAGAAGAAAAGATAAAACAAAACATAAGAAAAACTTAAAACCCCCTAAAGGAATTGAAGGAGAGATCCTCTGTCTTGAGTATGATTCTGACTTCTTGAGATGAATCAACTAGTTTTCTTCGAGTAAATCCCCACAAATCTGCTCTCTTTGGCCTAGCTGGATGCCCCCTGACTAAAGCCTTGGGTTCCCCCTGACTGAAGTCCTGGCAGAAGGCTTCTGCCGAACTCCCGGCTTAAGTTGCCCCCTAGGGTGTTTATATAGGCTTTGAGATGCCTTACTTGGCCCCTAAGTATCCTAATCCAAGTAGAATTCCTACTAGGGTGTTTAAATAGGCTTTGGAATGTGTTTCTTTGCCTCCAAGTATCCTATTCCGAGTGAAATTCATCTTTGTCACAGTAGGGACACGCCCATGGCACACGCCCGTGTAAGTCATGGCCAGGCTGTGTTCGAGTTCATTAATGAGGCACGATCGTGTGGTCTTGGGCCCAAGCCATGTCGATTTCTTTCTTTGGCCCATTTGGTCCGTTTGAAGCCCCTTTCTTGTTCTTTTCATCCTCCTATGTTCTCTTGAGTATAAAACATAAAATTAAAGGATTAAGAGCACCACATTACATAATTCAAGGGATAATTCATCCAAAAGCATGCTAAATGTGGGATTAAAATATGTTACCATTACAGTTTACCAAATACCCCCACACTTAAGCTTTTGCTTATCCTCAAGCAAAATTTTCAACTCACAATTAAAACAAACTTTCCTCAATTCATAATATTCATCAATAGTGTTTCATCATAATTCATAGATAATTCATACATGGATAATTCAACTCAAAGATTCCTAAAGATTCAAACAATCTAAGTCATATATTTTTGTAGTACAAAACATAGGCGTTTCCCCTTATCTAAATAATTACCTCTTATTCAAAATCGAGAAGGGTTGACATCCTCACTAAAGATTTACTCAAATCACTCGAGGTGTTTAAGGTTCAAGAAAAAGCACTCATAAGTCGAACATGAAAAGTTATTCCCATAGGCTTGCACGAAAATCAAATTTCCACCACTATAATATGAGACGATACACAAATCAAAAGGTCTTTAACAGGGTTGTAATAGGGCTTGGGTTAAAGGTATGGAGATAGGCTGAATTAGAGGGTTAGAATCGAGATTGACCTGACAAATTACCTAACCAGAAACAACGAACTGAATATAAATAATTACATCATTTGAAAACTTGTACTACTAATAATAATACTCTAATACGAGCTTCTTCTTCAACAATTGGAATTCAAACGTATAAGCTCATTTAATCACATAACTAATAATCAATATACTTCGATTTTTTTTAAGAACAAATCAAGTAATAAAAACTTTAACAACTAAATTAAAGAACATAGTTAGGTAACTGCTCAAAATCAAATCTTAACAAAAAGGGTAGTCAAGAAGAATGGTGATAACAAATACAAAGGGTTTTGGGTTAATATTAGTAAGAGAGTCAATAAAAAAGGGTTGTTAGGATTAAAAGGGTTCACTAGGGGTTAATTATGAAGGTAGGCTTTTAGTGGGATAAGTGGGTTAAATCCTAGGTGCCTTTATCATTTCTGTATATCAAATTAAAGGTGTGGTCTCGACATGTATAATCGATGCAAGTTCTAGAATAACAAATCAATGTTGACACACTCATAATAAAAAAAAAGTGAGCAAGATAAAGAATATATGCTCTATAAGGCTAAAAATCTCACAAAAATTATGGCTTTTGATGTCAACCTTTTAAATTTCAAATTTCAAAGTAATATTCAAATTTAGGTCAACAACCTAGAAAAAATTTTACTCCTGAAAAATAGACTTATCATGCTTGATTCTCTAGTATCTTAATGTTTAAATCACCAATGTACAATTATCAATGACTTAATCTAAAACATATCAATAAAAATCATAAATCATAGGAAATTTCATTCTAATCATAATATGAGAAACTTACTTAAGAACAAGGCATAGTTCAGGGATTTTCAAATAATACTATAGTTAACCCCTTACACTTAAGATGTACATTGTCCTCAATGTACAAAGATAAATAATAGAAAAATAATAAAATCATAAGATAGGGAGAGACGTGAAACTTCCTAAATTTTGGATGGAGTCAATGAAAAGAAATTGGATAGGATTGGGCGGAGGTGAACGTGGGAGAGCGCCTCGAACCGTTTGAATTTGAATCCTCGGAACAACCGGCATGGTTTTATTGTATCCTAAGCTAAATCTAAATAGCACGAAGAATAAGAAAAAAATAATAAAGGAAGTAAAAAAATAGAAATAAAAAAATAGGAATAAAAGTAAATAATTCAATAGAGATACGGTCCACGCCCATGTGCCTACCCATGGTGTCCACACGGCCACGACCACGACCGTGTGCAAGGCCGTGTGGGTATGGAAAGCTATGCCTAAATGCGAAAAGAAATAAAACCAAACTAATTAGTACAGTTAGTGCTTAGGTTGCCTCTCGAGAAGCATTCGTCTAAAGTCTTGAGCTAGACTTACCTGTTATTCACATAATCATGGTGGTTTGAGGAGGTAGAAATCCGTTCTCATGCGATCAATTTGATTATTGATGTAAAGTTTAATTTGAGTAGTGTTTACCTTAAAAGTGCTGAATTTAGGACTAGTTACCTCGACTGTTCCATCTGGGAAGATTTTGAGTACCTGATCTCCTATCTTAAGCTAGGTTGTCCCATCATTAAGTTTGTCGTGGAGTTGCCTCATTTTTGTTTCGTTTGTTTTTAGTTTCTCTTTGAAGTGTGTCTTCCACTCATCTAGTTCATTGATCCAAAGCCTTCGTTCCTCATGAATTTCTTCTTTATCGACACGAGGTCTAGGATCTGGCATCTGCGAAAGAGCTTAAAGAAACGACAAGTTAATATGTAACTTCTTTGGAGGTTTAAGAAATTTACCGAATTATTCCTCTGTGTGGTATTTCTTCATCGCATTGGGGTATGACACACAAGGTTGGTACTCTGTAATTACCGGGTTTAGTAAATCATGGCTTACCTCAACCTTACCTTCACTTACCACAGGCTCTTGCCTTGGGTCAGATTCCACTAACCTTTCACTGTCATGAGCTGTTACGGCTTGAATTTGCTCTTTTGGGTTAGTTTCAATGTTGCTTGGCAAGCTTTCTTGTGGTTGTTCTGAGATCATCTTAGCAAGCTGACTTAATTGATTCTCAATCCCTTGAATAGCTGCTTCTTGATTTTCGAGTGCTGTTTCGATGTTTTACAAACGAATTTCTAATATCGCTATAAATTTTGTCAGCATCTCCTCAAGGTTCGGCTCCTGTTCCTGCTGTTAAGGTGGTTGTTGAAAATCTGGAGGAAGTTGCGGTCTTTGACTACCTTGATCATCCCACACGAAATTAGGATGGTACCTCCAACCTGCATTATAAGTGTTACTAAAAAAATTATTTTGAGGTCTAGAATAGTTACCCATATAGTTAACTTGTTCGTTTTCCATGCCATATTTGTAGGGTAGGTACTCAGGATTCGCCAGGCCTCCTAGATTCGAGTCATATTGCATTACTGGGTGTTCCTGTGAGAGACTATACAAACCATCAATCTTTTTATTCATCATCTCTACCAGATTTGATAGGATGGTGACTGCGTCGAGGTTGAAGACACTGGCTGCTTTAGTGGGAATTGTCCTCATGACTTGCTACTGATAATTATTCAGTGCCATCTTCTCAATAAACTAAAATTATCTGCCAAAAGCAAATAGAGGAAAAATTTAGCAAAGGAAAAAAATAAAAAAATAATGAAAATAAAATGCAATAATAATAATAATAAAAATGGCTAAAGTAATAAAAATTGGGCTTTCTTAATATTTTAGTTTCCCGGCAATGGCGCCAAAAACTTGATCGTTGTTTTATGCGATGTCAAAGTCTTAAAATTTATATAAAGAATGATCAAACCTGGAAACTAACTATGACAATGATTTGAGGCAAGCGCACCTATCGAACAGTAGTATAGTTAAGGCAAGACCGGATTGTCGAACCCAAAGGAACCAAAAGTACTAATACTAACTTTCTTTTTATTATTTAGCCTAAGAATTAAATGAATTTTTATCTAATCTAAAATTAACTAACAACTAAACAAATAGATGCAAAGACAAAGAGAATGAATTGGGGAAAATAACTTTGGGAAAAACCAATTTATTAAGACAATACCCAAGGAAGAATCCACCTAGACTTCACTTGTTATCTAACTCTGAACCAGACAATTTATTAATTTGACTTGATCCGTAGTATCCTATTCCGAGTATCTTATTCCGAGTGAAATTTATCTTTTTCACGGTAGGGACACTCCTATGGCACACGCCCGTGTAAGTCGTGGCCAGGCTGTGTTCGAGTTCATTAATCAGGCACGGTCATGTGGTCTTGGGCCCAGGCCGTGTCAATTTCTTTCTTTGGCCTATTTGGTCTATTTTAAGCTCGTTTCTCGTTCTTTTCATCCTCGTATGCTCTCCTGAGTATAAAACATAAAATTAATGGATTAGGATCACCAAATTACATAATTCAAGGGATAATTCATCCAAAAGCATGCTAAATGTAGGATTAAAATATGTTACTATTACGGTTTATCAGCCATATTTAATGGCTCATTATTATGAATATATAGAAAGATGAAGTTATTCATGTTTGTGTATGATGTATGATTGGGTTAATTAGTAATGGTTGAATGGGATTTATGTTGCATGAGTGAACGTGATAAAAAGAACTTGGCAAATAGCCTTGTTCTTGTCCACACGGGCAGGCACACGAGCGTGTGTCTAGGTAGTGTGTGACGCACGGTCAGTCTCATGGGTGTGTGACCAGGCCGTGTGTCCCCTGCATGTTAATGTTGCAAGTCAGTGTCGACCACGGGCTAGACACATGGGCGTCTGCCTAGGTCGTGTGCTCCTATATGGTTACTGTCGTCACAAACAGAATACCCAGGTTTTTACACACGGGTGAGGACACGGGTGTGCCTAGGCCATGTGGAAGACACGGGCTAAGGACACGGGTATGTGTCTGACCATGTGAAAACCCTGTAGGTTCAAAATGAAAAATAAATTCTAGACGGGCTAGGGACATAGGCGTGTGTGATCACACGGCCTGCCCACACGGGCATATCCCATTTCACACGGGCGTGTGGCCCTGTTAAGGAAAATTTTTTCTAAGTTTACAAAAGTTCTCGGTTTGATTCTGAGGCCCTCCGTTTGCATGTTTAAGGCCTCGTAGGTCTATTATAAGAATGTTATGAATGAAGATGAAAAGTTCTAAGTTGGAATTAAATTTGATAGCCCAAAGTTGTGTGTTCAAGTGAGTTAAGTCTGATAATGCCTCATACCTGGTTTTAGTGTTGAATATGGGTAAGGGGTGTTACATCCCACTAATAATAAGAAATACGATGGTATCTGATGGGCTCGAAACTAACTATTATTTCGACAAAGGCAAGCGCACCTATCGAACAGTAGTATAGTTGTGGTGAGTCCGGAATATCGTATCCTCAAGGACTAAAATTACTAGTAATAACTATCTTTTTATTATCTAGCCTAATAATTAAAGGGATTTATTTTTAATCTAAAATTAACTAACTAATTTAACTAACTAAATGACTATGAACGTGACAGAGAGTGAATTGGGAAAATACTTTTGGACAACTTATATGAGATAGGCAATACCTAAGCAAGAATCCACCTAGACTTCACTTATTACTTTTGATTCATATGATTTATTCACTTGACTTAATCCGTAGAAATCCATGATTTATTTTAATATCTCTTTCAAGACTAAAAACAACTGACTCTCAGTTGATTAATTGAAATCTCTTTCTAATTAAAATTCCTATTGTCGCATTAAATTTGACTCTAATACGATAGATTTTTGTTGTAACATCCCGAAATTGGGCCTAGTAGGATTGGGCCTAATGGGCCTTAAGCGTAGTAGCGTTTAAAATTTTTGAGAACAAGAGATCGGCTTAAATGTAAGTTGGACCTATTAGGTGAGTGATTTTGGAAGGTTAGGGGGCTTCTATGAAGTCTCAGGATCAAACTTGGGTTTTAGGAAAATTTTGGTTTAGGTGAATAAAACTCTGGGAGTTAATAGGTAGGCTTTAAGAATAAAGTGTGGAGGAAAATGACACAAGTGGGTTGGCCCCACATATATCTGATTCAGTGGCCATGTCTTGGTGGCTTGGTGCCGCGGTGGTTTAATACCACGTATATATATATATCTATGATTCAGTGACTCGTCCCAGTGGTTTGGTACCACAGTGGGTTGGCCTCACATACATTCATCAGGGATTGTCACGGTGGTTTGGTACCACGGTGGGTTGGCCCTATGTATGTTAATAGTGACTCTGTCACGGTGATCTAGTATCACGGTGTTGTCTAGAACCACGAGTGGCTTGGTGCCACATAAATGAGGTGTGTAGCGGATGGAGGGTTGATTGTAGAAATCCCCACGGTGTGATGGGCTGGTACAGTTGGTGTGTAGAGGATGGAAATTTTAGGTTGCGCTGGGACACATTACATTCATATTTGTGTATGCTATTTTGAGCGGGCTAAGGCCCAATGTGTGATCTGCAGCTTGAAGCCATTTATGTGACTTAAGGGGATTTACACACTGAGTCTTGGTGACTCACTCCTCTGCTTAATTTTGCAGGTAATCAGTAGATCATGGATCTGGGAGCCGAGGCGGACTCGTGGAGGCCATAGAAATGTTTCTTTTCGTAAACTCGTTCCTTTCTACAAATTATTTAATTGGGGATTTTTGGTAATGTAATAAGGCCTTCTTAAGATAACATTTGGGTTTTCAGTATTTGCAATTTATTTAGGATATGACATTATTATATTTTAACATGAAGGTTAAGATGGAGTTTTCAAAACATAAGGACAAAAAAAAAAAAAAAAAAAAAGTTTCTCTCAGGTGTCAACAAAGATAACAAATGGAATTTAACTCAATTCGAGAATTTTTTTTCCTTTAACTGCAAACCTCTATTTTCAAAACATCACCTAAATCAAAAAGTTTTCAAACTTACGGTATTTTCCTAAATTCAACAAAATTCACTTTTACTTTACCCTGTGACATACCAGATCTGGTCGTAACGTCTAGACTGGGTTTGGGGTGTTACATTCGTCGTCCTATTTCTCGGATTGCAATCAACTCTGCTTAATTGTGTTGATCTTCTCTTAAATAGGGACTTTTGCTCCACTGAATAAGCACATTCGAATTGAATCAATAACCTGAATTATCAAAACAATAATAAGAACTCACAATTAAGAATAAGAACAAGTATTTATCTTATAAATCAAACAATAATAAGATCTGTTTTAGGTTTTATCCCCTTAGGTATTTAGGGAAATTAGTTCATACTGATAGAGGGGAACATATTAGAATGGGGAAAACAACAAAACATAAGAAAACCCAAAAACTTCTAAAGAATTTGATTGGAGATCTTCCGTCTTGATGGAGATCCTTCTCCTAAGCTGCTCCCGACGGCTGTCCTGGAGTATTTTCTGCGTTCTACTGGGCCTCTACTAACTGTCCCCTTTAAGGTTGCCCCCTAGGGTGTTTATATAGGCTTCGATATGCCTTTCTTGGCCCACAAGTAGCCTTTTTTGAATAGAATTAAACCTAGGGATGACTGGAACACGCCCATGTGACATTCCCGTGGTGGACTCCCTCGGCTGTGGTCGAATCTGCTCGCCACACACGGCTGTGTAATCTGCCAGTGGTCGATAGTCCAGGCCGTGTGATTTCTGATGTAGGCCCATTTTTCCCTTTTGGCCCGTTTCTCATTCTTTTCGACTCCCTAAGCTCTCCTAGGTATAAAACATGAAATTAGGAGATTAGGAGCATCCAATTCATCAAAATCAATGGAAAATCATCCAAAATTAAGCCAAGTATGGGGTTAAAATATGTGTAAATTATGGTTTATCAAATATCCCCACACTTAAGCCTTTGCTTGTCCTTAAGCAAAATCCTTAACTCTAATTTAAAGTTAACTTCCTTAATTCATAATTCTCATCAATCATGTTTCATCATAATTCATAGATAATTCATACACTGATAATTTAACTAAAAGAGTCCTAAAGATTCAAACAATCTAAGTCATAGAATTTTATAGCACGAAAACATAGGTGTTTCCCCTTTCCTAAATAATTACCTCTGATTCAAAACCGACAAGAATTGACATCCTTACTAAAGATTCACTCAAATCACTCAAGGTGTTTAAAGTTCAAATTAGGCACTTGAAAGTCAATCATGAAAAGTTAATCCCATAGGCTTGCATGAAAATTAAATCTCCACCACTATAAAATGAGATGATACACAAATCAAAAGGTCTTTAAAGGGTTGTAACGGGGCTTTTGTTAAAGGTGTGGATAATGGCTGAATTTAGAGGGTTAAAATTGGGATCGAATTTACCAATTATCTAACTAGAAAAATAACTAATACTAAATAATTACATTGATTGAAAACTTATCACTAATAGCACGAACTTCTTCTAAAGATGCGGAATTAACAATTTAAGTTCATAACATTAATAATGAATAAATTTCCAACTTTTTATTAAGAGATAAGAACATACAATAATAAGATAGAAATTACCAACTGAAATAAAGGAAATAGTTAGGCATTGATCAAATCAAATCTCAACATAAGGGAAGTCAAAGTAGAAGAAGTAAAAATTTAGTTTTGGGTTAATATTAATGGGTGAGTTAAGAAATGGTTTATTAGGCTACAAAGGGTTCACTACGGGTTAATTATGAAGGTAGGCTTTTTAGTGGAATAAGTGGGTTAAATCCTAGGTGCCTTTATCATCTCAGTATATCAAATCAAGGGTGTGGTCTTGACGTGTATAATTGAAGCAAGTTCTAGAATAACAAATCAATGTTGACACACTCATAATAAAGTGAGCAAGAAAAATGTATGCTCAGAAAGGCTCAAAATCTCACAAAAATTATGATTTTTGATGTCAACCTTGTAAATTTCAAACATCAAAGTAATATTTAAGATTAGGGAAACAACCTAATAAATTTTAATATGGAAAATAGACTTATGCTTGATTCTTTAATATTTTAAAGTTTAAACCATCAATGCACAATTGTCTATGACTTAATTCGAAACATATCAATAATCATACATCAATTGAAGTTTCATTCTAATAGTAATATGAGAAAATTACTTACGAATAAGATATAATTTAGGGATTTTCAAATAGTACTATAGTTAACCTCCTCACACTTAAGATGTACATTGTCCTCAATATACAAAGATAGATAATATAGTAAGAAAATCATAAGAGAGAGAGGAGTGAACTTCCTGAATCGTGGATGAAATCCCTGAAAGTGAAATTTGTAGAAATGGAGCCAATGAAAAGCATGATGAACTAGGCAGAGGTGAAGGTGGGTGAGAGTATTCCAGTTCCTTAGTAGCACCTTGAACCTTTTGAAACTGCAGAGTCATCAGTAAAGTTTTAGGGGGTTTTATTAAATGGATTTCATTATGATTACTCGATACTAAACAACTGTAGATAAAAAGAAATTAACATAATTAATAAAATTTAAAGGTAAGAAAAGGAAATAGTTTAATAGTTTAATAATTTAAAACTTTAATTAAAATAAAATAAAATAAATAAAATGAAAAGAAAAATAAGAATAAAAATAAACTAAAATAAAATAAAATAAAATTGGACTTAAAGGTCCTCATCCCCAGATGAATCGTAAGGTGGGGTGGCAGTGAGATGTGGAAATACTGACAAATCTATTGAAGAGTTGCCTCGGTGCCATCAAATCGTCGAGCGTTGTCGTTAAATTGCTGCGTACAATACTACTCGAACCTGGTGAGGCGTTCAGATATGTCAGTTAGTGAAGCTGTCGCTTGAGCTGGTCGGCGTGGCGGTGGTGGCTCAGATGGTGGCTCCTCGTGCTGTGGGGGTACATCATCAGTAATGTCCTCTGGGTTGTCCTACTCGGTGGGTTGCGAGAGTCGGTACTGGGGTGGATCAAACCCACGTCGGTGCTTAAGCATCCTCATGTGAAGCATAGTCTGAATGCCCTACAGGGATATCTGCTCGATAAGGGTGAGCGAGGATGATTGAGATGTGGTGTTGAGGAGCCCAAAATATTGAGCCAGGTGCGTGATGTATGGGCCCATGGAGATGACTCCTCTCCTATGCCGCTCTGTCTGATGTTGCATGGCTCAGGCGATGAAGTTAGCTAAGTCGAAGACGTGCCCATTCGTCATACACCATAAAAAGTAGGCATCGTGAGTGTTGACAACGCTGGTGCTCTCTCGCGTCCCCGTTAAGGTATGAGCAAGGATAGTGTATAAATACCTCAATGATGAGGCAAGAGCTGACGCTTTGGAGCGGCTGGGGTCATATGTAGCCGAATCGGGGACTAAGTCTCACCAACATGCAGAAGGAGAGTGATGGATGTGGCAATGGAGATCCTCCAATTCGTCCGCCTCCATGAACTCTTCAATATAAAGTCCCAAAGTGGCTCTGAACTATGGGACACTCAGCTCACATACGAGGCCTCCAAGACGGAATTGGATTGTGCCGGAGTCATCAAAGTTCGTCATGACCGTCTGGACGTGGAAAGTAGCGCAGAACTCCAAAGTGAGCTCTAGGTACGTAGGCTCGATGATATCAAAGAAGTGCCCCCATGGGTTGGTGGATAACAGTGCTTGAACCGCATCGGCTAGCTGGACCTACTCCAGGGCAGCCCAATCAATACACCTCCCCACGCTGAGGGGTCATGCGCCAAGTAACCGAAAGAGCTCCTCCTGGGGTTCCGAAGGGAACTGTAAGAATGGGTGGCGTACTTCAGCAGAAGCACTTGAGGAAGTTGCACCGGCACCTTTCCATTTTTTGGAGGCGGGAACGACGGTTTTTTTCCCACGTAGGGGAGTCATTACGTACTTGCAAAAGATGTATAATAACTAAGTATCATTGAAACAACCAAGGATGTAAGATCCTACTAATCATTATATTCTTGCTATAATCCTACTACTGAAAACTAAGAACACATAAGTCTAGTGAATAATGAGGCAACAATATTGATGACTAAAAAGGAAATCAGCTAATTAATAATAAAATGACTTGTCTAACAATTAGAAATATCAGAATAGTGTGCATTAAGAATTCAAGAGAAAATATATAAAATAATTAGAATAGAAATTAACATAGTTTATGAAATAAAATCTAATAATGCTAAAAATAATAATAAAGATATTGATATTAAGAGAATGGAAACTGAATAATAAGAATAAATAAATAAAAAATAATAGAGGGTAAAACAATGGTGACCGACGGTGAGGTGGTGGGAGGAGGCGTGATAAACCGTAAAAGTAACATATTTTAAGCCCAGATTTAGTATGCTTTTGGATGGCTTAAGCCTTGAATTATGTGACTTGGTGCTCTTAATCCTTTGTTTTCATGTTTTATACCCAGCGGAGCACCTAAGGAAGAAAAGAACGGAAAACAGGCCCAAAATGGAGTAAATGGGCCATATCACGAAATCGACACGGCCTGGCCCAAATCCACACGACCGTCCCCATTCTACAGGCTCGAACACGCCCTGGCCACAACTTACACGGGCGTGTGCCATGGGCGTGTCCTATCACAGGAAAGAAGAGCTTCATTCGGATTCGGATACTTAGAGGCAAAGAAACATATTCCGAAGCCTATATAAACACCCTAAGTATAACCTAGAAGGGGGACGGTTAGCTAGGCCAAGGAGCCAAGCCAGAAAGGTCAGATTTTTGGAAATCACTCGAAGATAGCCAGTTGATCCAACTCAAGAAGCCGAAATTATACTCAAGATGGAGGATCTCTCCTTCAATTCCTTCAGGAAATTTTAGAGATTTCTTATGTTTTGTTTTATCTTTTCTTTTGAGATGTTTTCCTTTACTGTTATGAACTAAACCCTCAGATACCTGAGGGGGATGAAACTTAAGATGAATCTTGTTATTGTTTTCTGAACTATATGATAAATATTTGACTTGTTCTTAATTATGTGTTCGTAATTCTTGTGTTGATATTTCCGGGATATTAATTCAAGTATGATGTGCTTAGGTGGAGGAGCAAAAGTCCCTGCCTAAGAGTAGATCTAGCATAATTAAACGGAGTTGATCGCGCGCCTAGAGATAGGGTGATGAGATTTTGTCGGATTAGGGTGAAACCTAATATGGGAGTCCATAGATCGAGTTAATGCGATTCTAGGGGTTTTAATTTGAAAGAGATTTCAATTAATCAACCTAGGGTTAGACGTTAGTCACCTCGAGAGAGGGATTAATATAACTTAGGGAATCTTACGGATCAAGTCCAATGAACAAATCATCTGGTTCAGAGTTAGATAACAAGTGAAGTATAGGTGGATCCTTCCTTGGGTGTCGTCTTAATCAATTGGTTTTCTCTCAAGTTATTTTCTCAATTCATCCTTTTTGTCTTTGCATCTTTAGTTTAATTGATAGTTAATTTAGATTAGATAAATAATTCACTTAATTCTTAGGCTAAATATTAAAAAGAAAGTTAGTATTAGTACTTTTGGTTCCTTTGGGATTCGACATTCTGGTATTGCCTTAAATATACTATTGTTCGATAGGTGCGCTTGCCTAAAAATTGTTGTCATAGTTAGTTCCAGGTTTGATCATTCTTTTTAAAAATTTTAAGACTCTGACAGACACGATCAAGTTTTTGGCGCCGTTGCTGAGGAACTAAAATATTAAGAAAGCTTAATTTTTATTACTTTAGCCATATTTATCATTTATTTTTATTTTTGCAATTAAATTTTATTTTTCTATATTTTATTTCTTTCTTTTTGTTCCTTTCAGGTACCTCTAGTTTATGACTAGAAGGAACCCGACAGGACCCTTGCTTTACGACAGTGATATTGAATGTACCATTTGTAGAAATCGCAAAGAGATAAGGCGAAGCTTAAACTATATAGACAAAAAGCAAGAAGCCGAAATAAATGCCACAGAAGAGATGGCTGAAAATAATACGCCACATCCAGAGATGGCCGAACATCATGCTCCCCGTACTATGTATGATTATGCTAAACCTAGTCTAACAGGAACTGAGTCTAGTATTGTTAGGCAATACTATTGCTGCAAATAATTTTGAACTGAAACCTAACACTATATAGATGATACAACAGTTTGTTCAGTTTGATGGTTTGCAGGATGAGGACCCTAATACACACTTGTCAAATTTTCTAGAATTCTGTGATACCTTCAAGATAAATGGCGTTTCTGATGATGCCATCCGTCTTCGGTTATTTTCCTTTTCTTTGAGGAATAAAGCCAAACAGTGGTTACATTCTCTTCCATGAGGGTCAATCACTACATGGGATCAAATGATCGAAAAATTTTTATTAAAATATTTTTCCACCGGCCAAAACGGCCAAATTAAGGAATGGTATCTCTTCTTTTGTGCAGATAGATTCCGAGACACATTACGATGCATGAGAGAGATACAAGGATTTGTTGAGAAGGTGTCCACACCATGGATTACCATTGTGGCTACAGGTGCAAACTTTTTACAATGGTGTAAACCCCTCAACAAGGCAACTAATCGATTCAGCCGCCGGTGGAACCCTGAACAACAAAACTTCTGAAGCAGCCTACGAGTTTATAGAGGAGATGTCACTTAATAACTATCAGTGGCAAATTACAAGGACAAGGCCAGCCAAAGTAGCCAGAGTTTTCAGCATTGATGCAGTGACCGCGCTATCAAATTAGGTAGAATTGTTACATAAAAAATTTGATAGTTTCTGTGGTTCTTCTCAGGCACATTCAGTTATGCAGTGCGACGCAAGTGAAGGAGTGGTGAATCTTCAGTACCCACCCTACGGACAGGGCATAGAGAGCAAACAAATGAACTATATGGGTAATAATTTCCGATCTAACAATAACCCTTATAGTAATACTTATAATCCAGGTTGGAAGAACCACCCCAATTTCTCATGGGGCGGTTAAAGAAATCAAAGGCAACAAACATCCCAAAACTTCCAACAACAGCCCTACCCATAGGAAAAGAAGCCGAACCTTGAAGAGGTGCTGATAAGCTTCATATCATCCTCATAAACACGTTTCCAGAAGGTAGAAACAAAACTTGAGGCATTGTCACAGGAGTTCAAGGATCAATTCTGGCAACTTGCTAAGCAAATTTCTGAGAGACTACAGGGAAAACTACCGAGCAACACCGAGACTAACCCAAGAGAGCAAGTTCAAGCCATAACAGCTCAAGATAGTGAAAGGTAATTTGAAGCAAAAGAATACGATAGAAGAAGATATGGTTGAGGTTAGTAACAAGCTAAAACCAGTAGTCAAGGAATACACAGCTCGCATACCATATCCTCAAGTAATAACGAAAGATGACACAGAGGAACAGTTCAGTAAGTTCCTTAAAATTTTAAAAAAATTACATATTAACTTACCGTTTCTTGAAGATCTTTCGCAGATGCTAGATTCCAGGAAATTTTTAAAGAAACTATTGACAAATAAGCGGAAAATAGACAAGGAATCACATGTGCAACTGAATGCAGTATGCTCAGCAATGTTGCAAAATAAACTACCACAGAAATTAAAAGATTCAGGGAGTTTTACAATTCCATGATTAATTGGTACTTTATCTATTGATAATGCATTAGCTGATTTAGGGGCAAGCATAAATGTCATGCCTTATAAATTGTTTAAACAACTAGGTTTAGGGAAACCCAAACAAACTAGGACGAGCATTCAATTAGCTGATAAAACTATTAGAGTTCCTAGGGGTATAATTGAAGATGTAATTGTAAAGATTGATAAATTCGTATTCCCAGTAGACTTCATCGTTTTAGACATGGATGAGGACAACACGATCTCCTTAATTTTAGGAAGACCATTTTTAGCAACTGCCAGGACTAAAATCGATGTTGATGCAGGCGAACTCATACTTTGTATACGTGAGGAGACGGTCACTCTTCAAGCCCTCGACTCAACTAGAACATCGAATAACCAAGCTGAGAAAGAAAATTCTATTGATAACCATTCGATTAACCCTTCTTTTCAGGAAGCACCACAAAAGAACACAACTGAGTCCGATCCTAAACCCTGTGAAAGCAAGGAAATAACTCACAAAGAACAAAAGATTCAGATCGATAAACTAGAAAAGGGGAAGACGAATCTTAAAGAAGAACTAGGGATACACGAAGGAAAACCGAAGCCACTTCACGAGGCAAACAGGTTCAAAATCGGAGATCAGGTACTATTAGACAAAGCAGACCCACGAATATTCCCTCCTGATCCTAACACCAGTAAGGATATCCCTTTCAAGGTAATCGATGTTTTTCCATACGAAACGATCGAGGTAAGTAACCCTATGTTTGGCACTTTGAAAATAAATGCTACTTATCTTAAACTCTATCATGATAATGGAACTGCCAGCACGAGGAAGGACTTTCAACTCTTTAAACCACCATGAATACATACAGGAGAGGAGAGTCTAGCTTAAGACTATAAACGAGCGCTTCTCAGGAGGCAACCTGAGTACTAACCCCATTACTTCTATATTTTCCATTTTTATTTTATTTATTTTAATTTTTCCTTATAGCACCTAACTATAAACTAACCAAAAGTGCAGATTTCCAGGCCACACGACCTTACACACGACCATGGCCATGGCCGTGTGGGTACAACGAATCTCCATATTGACATGGCAGAGATGGTACGAGTCAGAGAAAATTAATATTTCAAAGTCATGAACTCCAACCACCACCCCACGGGCACCAGCAAAACCCCACGATCATGCAATACGGCCGTGGTCGACATTGTTAGATTACACACGAGCGTGGTGACCTGAGCATGGGCGTGGGAGAAAGGAACAAAGCCCACCACGGCCATGTGATATGGCCATGCGAGATGCCACGTCCACGAGACACGGGCGTGCGAATGTACCTGACTTGAGAATTCTATTTAAACCACCCACCCCTCCCTCTTCTCATCTAATTATCACCCTTCTTCCTCCCTTACACCCTTCTACACCCTCCATTCTCAGCATTCTTTGTTTTTATAGCATTCTTCTCAATCTTTTGGCCATATCGATGAAACAGAAGGATTCAAGCATAGTCCTTCTTAGGGAGACCGATCTACATAAGTTCATGCCGGCCGCTTCATTCACTCGACAAGCCAAGGGTCTTTGAGACCATTTATCTTTTGTTTTACTTTTATCTTCTCCTTTATTTTCCTTCTCTTTGACTATCTTATGCTTAATTTAGTTTATTTTATTTTAGTTTCTTAGTGTCAGGTTTTTCAAGCTACTTAGGAATCATGCCACCTCCGCCACCGCTAGCACCTCCGCAGCCTTAGAGGTCCACACCCACCTCGTGAACCATCCAACAATAAGGACTTTTCGGTCCATTCATCTTTTATTTTAATTCTATTTACAGTTCTATTTTCTATTTTCTTTCTCTTTATCTTTCTTTTCTTTAATTATATATTTAGTTTATTTTAAATGAGTCTTAATAATTACTGGCTAATTCTCTACGAGCTTTCCAATTTCTTCATCTAGCATAGAGCTCGGTAGCAGCAACCACCCCTATCGACTTCCAACTCCGGGAAACCATCCAAATTCAGGAAGTTTCACCTCTCCCTCTCTCTTAAATTGCATATCTATATTCATACATTGAGGGCAATGTACATCTTAAGTGTGGGGGAGGGGGGTGAATAGTTATTTCGAGAAAGTGCCTAACTTTCTGCATTATTCTCAAATCCCTGAATTATGCCTTGTCTTGAAGTAAGTTTGTCATATTATGATTAGAATGAAATTTCCTTTGATTTATGAGTTTTATTGATATGTTTTAGAGTAAGCCATTGATAATTGTGCATTGATGATTAAATTTGAAGAATACTAGAGAATAAAGCATGATATGTCTATTTTTCAAAAACTAAAAATTTTTTTAGGTTGTCTACCTAAATCTGAATGATATCTTGAAATTTGAAATTTACGAGGTTGATATCAAACATCCATAATTTTGTGAGATCTTGAACCTTGTAGAGCATATATTCTTTTTCGTGCTCACTTTTTATTATTAATGTGTCAACATTGATCTGTTATTCTAGAACTTGCATTGATTATACATGTCGAGACCACACCTATGATTTGATATGCAAGAGATGATAAAGGCACCTAGGTTTTAACCCACTCACTTCACTAAACAGCCTACCTTCATAATTAACCCCTAGTGAACCCCGTTTGATCCTAACAACCCTTTTTATTGACTCACCTACTAATATTAAACCAAAACCCTTTGTATTTGTTATCACCATTCCTTTTTGACTACCCTTATGTCGAGATTTGATTTGATCAGTTACCTGACTATTTTATCTATTTCAATCTATCCTTTATTATGTATTTGACTTGTTCTTAAAAAAAATCGAAGTATATTCAGTTATGCGAATAAATGAGCTTATATGTTTAAATTCCAAATATTGAAGGAGAAGCTCGTATTAGATTATTAGTAGTACAAATTTTCATTTGATGTAATTATTTAAGATTAGTTCATTTTTCTAGTTAGGTAATTTGTCAAGTCAATCTCGATTCTAACCTTCTAATTCAGCCTATATCCACACCTTAACCTAAGCCCTGTTACAACCCTGTAAAGACCTTTTTATTTGTGTATTATCTCATATTTTAGTGGTGGAGATTTGATTTTCATGCAAGCCTATGGGATTAACTCTTCATGTTTGACTTTTGAGTGCTTAATTCTAAACCTTAAACACTTCGAGTGATTTGAGTGAATCTTTAGTGAGGATGTCAATTCTTGTCAGTTTTGAATCAAAGGCAATTATTTAGATAAGGGGAAATGCCTATGTCTTCGTGCTACAAATGTATGACTTTGATTGTTTGAGTCTTTAGGACCCTTCTAATTAAATTATCCATGTATGAATTATCTTTGAATTATGATGAAACATTATTGATGAATATTGTGAATCAAGGAAGTTCATTTTAATTGTAAGTAGAGAATTTTGCTTGAGGACAAGCAAAAGCTTAAGTGTGGGGGTATTTGATAAACCATAAAAGTAACATATTTTAAGCCCACATTTAGTACGCTTTTTGATGATTTAAGCCTCGAATTATGTGATTTGGTGCTTTTAATCCTTTGTTTTCATGTTTTATACCCAGGAGAGCACCCAAGGACGAAAAGAACGGAAAACGGGCCCAAAACAGAGTAAATGGGCCATATCACGAAATTGACACGGCTGGCCCAAATCCACACGGTTGTGCCCCATTTTACAGGCTCGAACACGCCCTAGCCACGACTTACTCGGGCGTGTGCCATGGGCGTGTCCCTATCACAGGAAAGAAGAGTTTCATTTAGATTCGGATACTTAGGGGCAAAGAAATATATTCCGAAGCCTGTATAAACACCCTAAGTATAATCTAGAAGGGGGACGGTTAGCTAGGCCAAGGAGCTGAGCCAGAAAGGTCAGATTTGTGGGAATCACTCGAAGATAGCCAGTTGAAGCATCTCAAGAAGCTGGCCATATACTCAAGACAGAGGATCTCTCCTTCAATTCCTTCAGGGAGTTTTAGGGATTTCTTATGTTTTGTTTTATCTTTTCTTTTGAGATGTTTTCCTTTATTGTTATGAACTAAACCCTCAGATACTTGAGAGGGATAAAACCTAAGATGAATCTTGTTGTTGTTTTCTGAACTATATGATAAATATTTGACTTGTTCATAGTTATGTGTTCTTAATTCTTGTGTTGATATTTTTGGGATATTAATTCAAGTATGATGTGCTTAGGTGGAGGAGCAAAAGTCCTTGCCTAAGAGTAGATCTAGCATAATTGAACAGAGTTGATCGCGCGCCTAGAGATAGGGTGACGTGATTTTGTCGAATGAGGGTGAAACCTAATATGGCAGTCCATAGATCGAGTTAATGTGATTCTAGGGGTTTTAATTAGAAAGAGATTTCAATTAATCAACCTAGGGTTAGATGTTAGTTTCCTCGAGAAAGGGATTAATATAACTTAGGGAATCTTATGGATCAAGTCAAATGAATAAATCGTCTGGTTCAGAGTTAGATAACAAGTGAAGTCTAGGTGGATCCTACCTTGGGTGTCGTCTTAATCAATTGGTTTTCTCTCAAGTTATTTTCTCAATTCATCCTTTTTGTCTTTGCATCTTTAGTTTAGTTGATAGGTAATTTAGATTAGATAAATAATTCACTTAATTCTTAGGCTAAATAATAAAAAAAAGTTAGTATTAGTACTTTTGGTTCCTTTGGGATTCGACTTTCCAGTCTTACCTTAACTATACTATTGTTCGATAGGTGCGCTTGCTAAAAATCATTGTCATAGTTAGTTCCATGTTTGATCATTCTTTTTAAAAATTTTAAGATTCTGACAGACACGATCAAAGCGCATGGTCGTGGTGGTGTCGTACGGGCGTGTTAACCTCACACGGGTGTGGACTGCATGCTGTGAAGAGTGGAAGGAGGAAAAGGAAGGAGGAAAGAGGATGGGGGTGTCGATGGTGGTGGCCGGACTGAGTAGGGGGAGTAGGGAACGACTAGGTGTTTTAAGGAGGGGAATTTTTCTGGGAAGAAACTGAATAGTGGTGTGGTTTAAATAACAATTGGGGCACATGGTCAAGTCCCACGGCCGTGTGCCTACTGTTTAGCCCGTGTGTTTCATAAATTTTGAATTAGGGCGCGTCTGATCCTTATCCCACGCTCGTATCCCCTGGGCGTGTTGGGTCACACGGCCTCATCGAATGGCCGTATGATGGTTTATTCGTTTCTCCCACGCCCATGTGTAGAATCACACGCCCGTGGTAAGTAGTCAGTTTCGAACACGACTTTTGGGCACGGACGTGTCCCGTGTCATTTAGTCAGTGTCGACCACGGTTGAATCGCACGGCTGATCATTGTTTTTGCGATGTCAAAGTCTTAAGATTTATAAATGAGAATGATCAAACCTAGAAACCAACTATGACAACAATTTGAGGCAAGCGCACCTATCTAGCAGTAGTATAGTTTAGGCAAGACCGGAATGTCGAACCCAAAGGAACCATGTAACATCCTGGAAAGGGCCTATGCATTTCTGGTTTAAATTGTATGAATGACAAGTCTTCATCTTATGAATAAATTATTGATATTTTTGGAAACTCAGAAATGCATGAAAATGAATGGAAATGAACATTTTTGGCAACCTGGAAATGCATTAGGACATGAACATTTTAGGAAACCTAGAAATGTAAGGAAAAGGTTCAAAAATGGAAAGTACACATTTTTGGAAACCTGAACATTTTGGAAACTGAACATTTTTGGAAACCTGAACATTTTAGGAAACCTGAACATTTTTGGAAACTTGGAATGTAAGAAAAATGGCAAGTTACAGAGCCGATCGAAAATTTTAGGAAACTTAGAAATGACCCCAAAATGATGAGTTTTAAAGTTTAAAATAGGAAATAAAGGCAAGAGGGCCTTAAAAGAAAAAGTTGGGGAAATTTGACACACAAACAGGCTTGGAAAAGTGGCCTGAAGGTGCCATTTAGGGTCTATGGAAATGGCACCATGTGAAGGAGGCATGGGCCTGGGTTCGACTCACTTGGGAAGCAAATAAATAAATTTTATTTTTGCTTCTAGACACACCAATATGGACGGCACAAGCCTTCTAGAAATAGAAGTGTTTTATTTCCATAAATATTTGATTAATTAGGGGATAAATAAAGGAGTTTTATTCGCATAAATACGTGAATAAATAAAGGATTTTCTTTTAAGAAAAATTGAGGAGATAATTGATGGATTAAAGGCTTTTATCTTTTAAATAAAAGAGATAATATTATCAAAAAGAGGAGTGGTGGCCAAGTAAGGGACTCTTTGGCTGATAACTTTGTCTATAAAAGGAAAGGAGGAGGGCTACTCCTCAGTTTACTTCTTTTTCTGCCCTGCCGAAATTCCCTAGCTCTTTCCCCCTCTCTGCCGAAATTTCTCTTCATCTTTTACGCTTCTCTTTTCTTCATCTGTCAAGCCAAAACCCTTTTTCTTTTGATCCCTGACAAAAACCCCATAGCCGAATCTCCGTGACTCTAGGCAAGGAAGCAATCGACTAAGGTATTAAGGTAAGAACAATCAATTTTGTTCTTCTAATTCTCCTAATCAAGATCTAGGGAATAATCTCTTCTATTGTCTCTCAGCCGATTATTAAAGAAGAATATCAGGATTTCAGATTCAAGGAATTCCGGCTAATCAGGAAGATAGATTATTCGAGATTCAAGATTTAAAAGGTAAGTATCAAAATAAATTCGGCCAAGGCTATTTTAATATATATGTATATGGATTATTAAAAAGCCGAAAACTAATAAAGTGATATGGTGTTAGCCGAAATCACAAGGAAGGAATACCAAGATTCGGCACTTGGTTCTTGAAAACAATTCGGCAACAAGGTAAGAAATACAAATCCTACTAGGATTTGGTTTTAAAGTCAAAAGGGGTTTATTATGTATTTTAATAATGTGGCCGAATATAGGGATTGAGATCTAAGGCAACAGATCAATTTCTTCGGGATTTCAAGGAATCTATTAAGCAAATCAGGTGTGTACTCACACTAACTTTCAATATATATATTATGGCAATAACAGTTTTAATATATGAATATGTATAAGAATGAGAATGTGGCTAAGTACCACAGATGTGGCAAAAAGTACCCAGGTACGTATTCCTACTCTTGGTAGGATTATGAATGTGTTATATTCTGAAAAGTGACATGAATGTGAATTTAAGTATGATATGAATGATATGTAATAATTGGGGCATTTGGGATATATGTGAAGGGAGAAAGTGAAGGTGATGACTACGGTCTCACCAACGAAGGTGCTGACTTCGGTCTCACCAACGAAATATGGTGGCTACGGTCCCATTAATTGAATATGGTAACTTCGGTTACATTATCTGAATATAGTGTCTAAAGACACAACGTAAGTGGGCGATGAGCACGTCGACTGCAGCGACTGCCTTCGATGGTGTGTAGCGGATGGAGGGTCGACTTAGTAGTCCCCACGGTGTACAGGTTGGTACGGGTGGTGTGTAGCGGATGGACAAATAGGCTTGGGTTTGGGTTGCATCATCCTTTATTTTGTATGAACATGAAATTGATATGACTTGTATGCCTGATTTGTTGAAAATTAGTACTGTGTACACATTGAGTGCAGTGGACTCACCCAGTTGGGAATTATTTTTCGTGATGAGCAGTAATGGACCGGGTCAGCAGGAGCTAAAGGTGGCCATGCATCACTTGAAGAATTACTAGAATTTGGACTTTATATAATTTTAGTACTTTAAATTTTATTTTGGGTTTGAATGATGTAATAAGGCCATAAGGCCCAGTTGGATTTTCTTTATTTCTGTTTATTTTTATTTGATTATGATACAATTTATTTTTGATTAAAGTTAAGTAAATTTATTTCTTTTAAAATAATAAACCCTAAAATTATTTTGTCACCTTATTTAAGTTGGATTTTCAAAATTTATTAAATGGGTTCCAATTTAAGCCCAACCCAAACCAATGTTTTCTAAAATTTACAATGTTTCTCTAAGTAACCAAGAATTTGAAAACCGGTTTACTTAAGGAACATACCAGATCCGGTTCAGGCTCGTGGGCCGGGTGTGGGGTGTTTCAAACCAAAAGTATTAATACTAACTCCCTTTTTATTATTTAGCCTAAGAATAAAGGGGTTTGTTTATCTAATCTAAAATTAATTAAAAACTAATCTAAAGACTCTAAGAGAAAGAAGAATGAAATTGTAACACCCCAAACCCGGTCAAAACGTTACGACCAAATTCAAATTGCTACAGAAGGAGTAGATTTGAAAACTTTGGAAAACCTCGAGAATTGGTGAAATCCGTTTAGAGAAATCTATTTAAGAGCTTATTTATTTATCAAATCTGTTTTGTTATTACCAACCTTGCCATTATAACCAAAAATATTCTTTTTAATTAACTAAATCAATTGAGTGCCAAAAACAGGCTTATTTTGTCAAAACCAAACTTAGAGAAATTTTGGAAGGTGAAAATTTAAAATGAATTTTAAAGTTGCTTGATTTCTTTTGTAAATAACATCTGAAATGTTAAGAAAAATTCCAAGTTTTATCTGTTAACTGCTTAATGTTCGTTTGTCGTAAATTTGGAAAAACTTTTGGTTATACTCTGAGTAAAAACCTCGTTTTCAATGATTCATAGTACGAATAAAATCAACGTATAAAAAAATCCCAAATTAAGGTTTAAGCGGCCTTATTACAAATCAAAAATCCAAAAATAAAATAATTTGAAGTTAAACTTTGAGTTTACTAAAGAAACCGCAACGCATGGCCACCTCGATTCCGTCTCGGCCCAAAACTCGCCATCTACTGATCACCTGCAAAATTAGAAAAGGGGTGAGTCATCGAGACTCAGTGTGTACATTTCCCCATGTGTCGCGATTTGGGCCTTAGCCTACTCAATACAGTTCATGTTATGTGCATGCAATGCAACCCATCCCAGATTAGCTCTCCATCCAAAACACCCGTGGCATCATGCCATTGTGGTTCATAACCATCGTGGTCCTAGACCACTCATGACCGTAGTCACTAGTGACAAAGTCACTGTAATGTAATCGTGGGGCCAACCCACCGTGGTCATAGACCACCGTGACGATCTCTAGCAATTAAGCATACGTGGGGCCAACCTACTGTGGTCATAGACCACCGAGATAAGTCACTGTTATAAGCAATTGTGGTATTAACCACCGTGGTACTTGACACTCGTGACAATAGTCACTCATCAGTTTATCCATGGTTTTAACCACCGTGGTACTTAGACCACTCGTGACAAAAGTCACTCGTGACCGTAGTCACTGATTCTCCCTCCTCCATCAATCAATCCCGAGCCCATGCTCTTTTCATTGTGCACAATATGTATGGATGCCATGCAATATATCATATTTCATACGTGACAAACATCAAAATTTACATATGAACATATTAACAGTAATATTAGTATCGAAGAACCTACCCAGCGTCTCCTATCTATCATATCAATTATTTTGGCTTTTCACCCCTTTTTGTTAATAACATAATAACAACAGAAATGAAGGCGTGTGAGTAGTACACACCTGTATTGACTAGCAGTTGGATCCATGAAGAGACTTGATTAGTTACTCAAGAAAAAGAACGCTGATTACTAAACTGAAAGATTTGATTTAAAAAGAGTAACACGAATAGATTCCTACTGGAAAGAATGTTGAAGGATTCCTTACCTTGATTACTAACGAATAGCACCAACTGATTCGATTTGCAACTTTAGATAAACCCCTAGATATCCCACAAGTTAGAGAATAGTATCTTAAAAATGAAGAAGAAACGGCCAAATGGCCTAAACAGAACCTAAAGGAGGGCCTTCCCCTCATTCGGCCATAACCACTTACCAAAGAACTTTTGAAGATCAACGCCGCAAGGAGGATTATCGATAGCAGGGGTGCTTAGATTCGGCCCTTCACTAAAAAGAAACAAAGCAGCGTTTAAACTATTAGAAGTCACCAACGGCATAACCAAGGGAAGGGAATATTCACCACCCTACACCATGCATTCGACCAAAAGAGAAAGGGTCGACATAAATAGAAGAAAAGTCTTGAGAGAAACGAAACTCACCAAGTTGACTGCTGATCCAAAAAGAGAACGATGGGGCAAGGGATATTCGGCACTTAACAAAGATGAAAGTAAAAGATCCGAAGAAGAAAAGAAGATGATAGCAGGGGTTTCAGTTGATGCGGCAAAGAGCAATGAGACAGGGGAAAAAGATTCGGCGAAGTGTTAATGGTGTAGAAGAAGATGCAAACAGAGAGTATGAAAAGAAGTGAATTCAGTTTCGGCTAGCACTCAAGTGGAGAGAAAGAAAGATGAAGGAGAAGAGTGCACAAGTGAACAACTTCAAAGGTTCGGCTCAAGCACAAAAGAGGAGAAAAATGAAGAAATCACACTAGCTACTTGGTTTCGGTAAGCCAGAAGAGAAAATGGAGAAAATGTCAAAAATGAAAAAGGGAAGAGAAGTGTTTTCTAGAATCTATTTTGACCCTTAGAAGAAAACGACACCAAAAAAATACTCCTAACCCCGATTGAGCCACACCACAAAACGGAAAACCAAGCCACTAGCCTAAAGAATTCGGCACACACACATCCTACAAGTCAAAACCGACTTCTCCCCCTCCTTCCAACATCCAAATTTTGGCCAACACTTCCCACCAACATCCAATCCCATATTTTCCTCCTTAATTCACTCTTGTTCACCCATTCAAATGAGTTTGAATAATTCAAACTCCCTATTTTCCTCATGGCCTCCCATTCGAATCATTTGACTCATTCAACACCTATCCAAGTAGTGCCCTTGCCGAATCCACCACTCAGGCTCCTTAGGCGCAAAAATAAAGTTCCTCATTGCTGACGACGCAACTCGAACCCCTTCCTCCTACAGCTTTTCCCTTGCGACGCAACCTCAAGCACTCTAAGTGGCATCTCTTTGCCACTTTACCACCTCCTTACTTGTGTTAACAAAACACAGTTAAATATCCCTAAGGCCTGCCTCAGCTAGCTCTTCCCCTAAAGTGCCTAAAAATAAAATTTTCACCAAGGCTCAGGCTTAATCCCGAGCCTTTTTGAGACCCCCAAACACATCACAACAACAATCAAAACATAACAACACACAGCAATACAATAATACCAAGCCCCTAATTCTAGGATGTTACAGAAATTGAGAAAATAACTTGTTGAAAAACCAATTGATTAAGACGACACCCAAGGAAGAATCCACCTAGACTTCACTTGTTATCTAACTCTG
The DNA here is from genome assembly GCA_025503065.1 of Gossypium bickii. Classification (NCBI taxonomy): domain Eukaryota; kingdom Viridiplantae; phylum Streptophyta; class Magnoliopsida; order Malvales; family Malvaceae; genus Gossypium; species Gossypium bickii. The sequence goes on from CP106712.1 coordinate 25,308,790, forward strand.
AACCAGACGATTTATTCACTTGACTTGATCCGTAAGATTCCCTAATGTATATTAATCCCTCTCTCGAGGCGACTAATGTCTAACCCTAGGTTGATTAATTGAAATCTTTTTCTAATTAAAACTCCTAGAATCGCATTAACTCGATCTATGGACTCCCATATTAGGTTTCACCCTAGTCCGGCAAAATCTCGTCACCCTATCTCTAGGCGTGCGATCAACTCCGCTTAATTATGCTAGACCTACTCTTAGGCAGGGACTTTTGCTCCTCCACCTAAGCACATCACACTTGAATTAATATCCTGAAAATATCAACACAAGAATTAAGAACACATAATTAAGAACAAGTCAAATATTTATCATATAGTTCAACAAACGATAACAAGATTCATCTTAGGTTTCATCCCCCTCAGGTATCTAAGGGTTTAGTTCATAATAATAAAAGAATACATCTCAAAAGAAAAGATAAAACAAAACATAAGAAATCCCTAAAACCCCCTGAAGGAATTGAAGGAAAGATCCTCCGTCTTGAGTATAATTTCGGCGTCTTGAGATGAATTAACTGGCTATCTTCGAGTAAATCTCCACAAATCTACCCTCTTTAGCCTAGCTGGACGCCCCCTGACTAAAGCCCTGGGTTCCCCCCTTTTAGGTTACACTTGGGGTGTTTATATAGGCTTCAAAATGTGTTTTTTTGCCCCTAAGTATCCTAATCCGAGTGAAACTCTTCTTTCTCGCGGCAGGGACACGCCCATGGCACACGCTCGGGTAAGTTGTGGCCAGGAAGTGTTCGAAGTTGTTGAATGATGCACAACCGTGTGGTCTGGGGCCCAGGCTGTGTGGATTTCATGATATGGCCCATTTACTCCGTTTTGGGCCCGTTTTCCATTCTTCTCATCATCCAGTGCTCTCCTGGGATAAAACATGAAAATAAAGGATTAAAAGCACCGAATTACATAATTCAAGGCTTAAATCATCCAAAAGCATGCTAAATGTGGGCTTAAAATATGTTACTTTTACGTTTTATCAAATACCCCCACACTTAAGCTTTTGCTTGTCCTCAAGCAAAATTCTCAACTCATAATTAAAATGAACTTCCTTGATTCATAATATTCATCAATAATGTTTTATCATAATTCAAAGATAATTCATACATGGATAATTCAACTAAAAAAATCCTAAAGATTCAAACAATCAAAGTCATACATTTGTAGTACGAAAACATAGGAATTTCCCCTAATCTAAATAATTACCTCTGATTCAAAATCTACAAGAGTTGATATCCTCACTAAAGATTCACTCAAATCACTCAAAGTGTTTAAGGTTAAAAATTAAGCACTCAAGAGTCGAACATGAAGAGTTAATCCCATAGGCTTGCATGAAAATCAAATCTCCACCACTATAAAATGAGATGATACAGAAATCAAAAGGTCTTTAAAAAGGGTCGTAATGGGGTTTGGGTAAAAGGTGTGGATAAAGGCTGAATTAGAGGGTTAGAATCGAGATTCAATTGATAATTTACCTAACTAGAAAAATGAACTAATCTTAAATAATTACATCAATTGAAAGCTTGCAATACTAATAACATGAACTTCTTCTCAAGATGTGGAATTTAAACGTATAAGCTCAATTACATAAAGCTAACATTGAATATACTTTGTTTTTTTTAAAAAACAAGTCACAAATAATAATAACGAACTTTAATAACTGAAATATAGAACATAGTTAGGTAACTGCTCAAAATCAAATCCCGACAAAAAGGGTATTTAAGAAGAATGGTGATAACAAATACAAAGGGTTTTGGGTTAATATTAGTATGTAAAAAAAGGGTTGTTAGGATCAATGGGGTTTACTAGGGGTTAATTGTGGAGGTAGGCTTTTAGTGGGGTAAGTGGGTTAAATCCTAGGTGCCTTTATCATCTCTATATATCAAATCAAAGGTGTGGTCTAGACATGTATTGTAACATCCTGGAATTAGGGGCTCTGCATTTTATGTTTGCTGTGGGTTTGGCATCTTCTGTTTGTTAATTTGATATGTTTGGAGGTCCTGGGAAGGCTCGGGGTTAGGCTTGAGCTGAAACACCCCAAACCCGGCCCACGAGCCTTGACTGGATCTAGTATGTTCCTCGAGTGAAAGGGTTCAAAAATTCATTTGTTACTTTGGAAAAACTGTGTGGTTTTGAAAGAAAGATTATTTTTGGGTTAGGCTCGAGTTGGAAACAAGTTTATCTTATATTGAAACCATTTGCTTTAGGGTGTCCAAAACAATTAGAGGTTATTTTTAAAAAGAAATTTACTCAATCTTTAATTTGATAACAATTTGTAACATAAAAAAATAGAATAGTTCAACTATGGCATTATTACATCAACAATTTAAAATCTGAAATAAATCCAAATACTTAAAATGTACAAGTCCAAAATTAAATAAACTTCAAGCTGAGCATGGCCACTACAAGCTCCTGTCGACCCGGTCCATCACTGTTCGTCACCTGAAAAATATTCCCACAACGGGGTGAGTCAAATAGACCCAATGTGTAACCACAACACTAAGTCCCAAAAGATTCAGGCATGTCATATCGTATCATACAAATATATATATCAAATAAAAGTAATGATGCAACCCGAACCCAACCCTAGATGCCATCCGCTACACATCACCCGTACCAACCTGCACACCGTGGGGACTACTAAGTCAACCCTCCATCCGCTACACACCACCGGAAGCCGATCATCATTTGCGATCGACGTGCTCATCGCCCTTATAAATATTGTGGCTTAGCCACCAGATAATATTTTGTGTCATGAGACACCACATTCAAATAATGTGACTGAGGTCACCACATTCAGATATCATGGTAAGAACCACCAAATTCACTTCCCCTTTCATAATATTCCCTATGCCCCATGTCATACATAAACCATGTCATATTTCTTATTCAGATACTTATAGTTTCACATAAGTACCATAACAGATCATATTAAAATCCTAGTAGGAGTAGGAAAATGTACCTGAGTACTTTGTACCTTTGCATGGTACCTTAGCCATATTGTACACATTCTTATAAACACATATATATTAAATCGGTGCCATAATCTATTAAGAGATAGTGTGGGGTACACACCTGGTTTACTTATCGAGTTCACTGATTTCCCCAAAATCCCAATCTACCGCTTTAGATCCTTAATCCCTACATTTGGTCAATCACTCAATGTTGAGCAAAAACCTATTCGGCTATAAGATTAAATCATGAAGGCTTATTGCACCCAAAACCCTTACCTTGATGCCGATTTGATTACTAATCAAATCCCGAAACTTGTAGTCTTTCTTCCTTGCAAACGGCTAATCCTTTAATCACATCACAAGTTAGTTTCTGGCTTTTTGAATAATACGAAACAGATCTAATCATTGAATAGGGCCTTGGCCGAATGTACCTATGTACTTACCTTGTGATTTGAAATCCCGAAATTGCTAATTACTCTTGGTATCTGTCGAAATCACTTTGACACATGTTAGATCAACTTCAACATTTAAATACTAATAAATGGCCCTTGGCTGAATACATGACTTACCTTAGATCTTTGAAATCCCGAAGAAAGTCCCAAAAGATCCTTCCTTGTAGTCGACAATAGGCAAATCCCGAAACCTTTTCCATAGTTTCGGCCAAAGAACAATGATCCTCAACATATCCTCTAACACTTGGATTACCCGTTCAGACTGCCCGTCTGACTGTGGATGAAACGCCGTAGTGAAATCCAACTTAGTGCCTAAAGCTTGACGTAGGGCTTTCCAAAACCGAGAAGTAAACCTTGGGTCCCTATCCGAAATGATTGATACCGGCACTCCATGCAACCTCACAATTTCTGACACATATAACTTTGCCAACCTCTGCAAATGGTGTGCGGACTTGGTCAAATGGTCCACTATTACCCATACCGAGTCCTTCTTAGTAGGCGTAAGAGGAAGCCCACTAACGAAGTCCATGGTAATTCTCTCCCACTTCCATTGCGGAATCATTATCAGTTGAAGCAACCCTGACGGAACCTGGTGTTCCGCCTTAACTTGCTGACACGTCAAACACTTGCCGACAAATTCTGTAACTTCCTTCTTCAGACCAGGCCACCAAAACTGTTCCCTTAGATTTCTATACAACTTAGTGCCTCCAGGATGCATAGCATAAGGGCTACTATGCACTTCCTGAAGAATCCTCTATCTTAGGTCCTTGTTCTTAGGCATACAGACCTTATCTTTAAAACACAACACTCCATCGCCATTAATACCATCACTCCATTCTGTACTTGCTGTAGCTTAACACTTAGATCCTCATCAGCCAACTGTCCCTCTTTCACCTCATCCAACTAGGTCGACTTAACCTGCAGCTCTGCCAGCAGACTCCCATCATCATACAAACTCAGATGTGCGAATATCGCCCTCAGATCTGACACAACCTTCCGACTTAGAGCATCCGCCACTACATTCGCCTTGCTCGGATGATACTCTATCGAACAATCATAGTCCTTCAGTAATTCTACCCACCTTCGCTGTCTCAGGTTCAGCTCTTTCTGAGTCAGTAGATACTTAAGGCTCTTGTGGTCTGTGTAGATTATTGACTTTTCGCCATAAAGATAGTGCCTCCACACCTTGAGAGCAAAGACCACTGCCGCCAATTCCAAATCATGAGTCGGGTAGTTAACCTCGTGTGGCCTTAGTTGCCGAGACGCATAAGCGACTACTTTCCCGTCTTGCATCAATACACACCCTAATCCTATGTGAGAAGCATCACAATACACCACAAAATCCTTCCCTGCCTCCGGCTGAATCAAAACCAGAGCTTCAGTCAAGACCCTCTTAAGCTTTTCAAAGCTCTCCTGTTGCTTACCTTCCCATACGAAAGGTACCTCCTTCCTTAACAACTTTGTCAAAGGTGCGGCTATTGACGAGAACCCTTCTACAAACCTTCTGTAGTAGCCTGCCAATCCCAAGAAACTACGGATGTCCACCACAGACTTAGGTGGTTTCCAGTCCAACACTGCCTCGATCTTCCTAGGATCCACCCTTATTCCCTCCGCGGATACCACATGCCCTAAGAACGCAACTTCCTTTAGCCAAAATTCACACTTGCTGAATTTGGCATAGAGCTTCTTCTCCCTTAGCACTTGCAACACAATCCGAAGATGCTCATCATGCTCCTCTTCAGACTTGGAGTATACTAGGATATCGTCGATAAACACAATGACGAACCTATTCAAGTAGGGTTGGAAGACCCAGTTCATCATGTCCATGAACGCGGCTGGGGCGTTCGTCAAACCAAACGGCATTACTAAGAACTCGTAATGGCCGTACCTTGTCCTAAAGGCTGTCTTATGGATATCTGCCTCCTTCACCTTCAACTGATGATATCCCGACCTTAGATCTACCTTCGAGAATACTGCGGCCCCTTTAAGCTGATCGAACAAGTCATCTATCCTTGGCAAAGGATACTTGTTCTTGATGGTCAGCTTATTCAACTGACGATAGTCTATGCACATACGCATAGTTCCATCCTTCTTCTTCACAAACAGAACCAGTGCTCTCCACGGAGACACACTGGGTCGAATAAACCCACGATCCAGCAACTCTTGGATTTGAGCCTTGAGCTCAACCAACTCCTTTGGTGCCATTCTATACGGGGCAATTGACATAAGAGCTGTTCCCGATAGCAAGTCAATTCCAAACTCCACTTCCCTATCTGGGGGTATTCCAGGTAATTCCTTCGGAAACACATCTTCAAAATCCCTTACCGTTCTAACTCCACTAACACCTTCTTCTTTTCCATCTAACGAACTTATGAAGGCTAATAATGCCTTGCACCCTTTCTGAACCCTCTTTTCAGCCTTTAGCGCCGAAACTACATTAGACAAGTAGTTTCTTCTTTCTCCTATCATAATGACCACCTCATCCTTCGGGGTCCTTAACTCCATTCGCTTAGTTTGCATGATCCAACACACCCACCGATGTTCCACTAGCCAGTCCATACCAAGTATGAGATCGAATTCTTCGAAGGGAAGTTCCATCAAGTCGGCAGAAAAAACTACGCCTTGAATTACTAAAGGTACACTCTGAAAGATCTTATTCACCACTACAGTTTGACCTAGTGGGCTTACTACAGTCATCTCCCTATCAAAAAGTTCAGAGGCTATGTCTAGAGTTTACACTACTCTACATGCAACATAAGAATAGGTCGAGCCCACATCAATTAAAGCAACATAAGGCTTGCCATAAATAAAGAACTACCGGTTATAACGTCCGGTGCGTCTCCATCCTCCCTCTGGCGAACCGCATAAACCAAACCTGGCTGCCTTGCCTCAGTATTAGCAATACCTCTGCCCAGTGTTCCACATCCTCTGCCAGCACCATTACCTCTGCCATTCAGACCACGACCTCGCTGAGGCTGCTGTCCACCTCTTCCAGCCTAATTGACATTCTGAGCTGCTGGTCGATTCCCATCTGGTTTCATAGGACAGTCCTTAATCATATGATCCTTGGACCCACACTTAAAACATCCTCCTGTCTTTTTCCAACACTCCCCTAAGTGCTTCTTCCCACACTGATCACAAGTACGATACTGCCCTCCTGAACTAGCTTGTTGACCTCGCGGCCCATCAACTATAGGCCTCTTTTGAACATTTTCAGACGATCCTGATGATCCAAAACCTCTTTTTGGCCTATTCCGATCCATATTCTGCCTCACAGAATCCTTAATCCCTTCAGCTACCTTAGTCTTTTCTACTAATGCGGCAAACTCCCTCTCCTGATGTGGAGCTATCAACAATCTCAGGTTATCCCTTAGCCCGTCCTCAAATCGGACACATCGCTCGTGCTCCGTAGCCACTACTCCACGAGCATACCGACTTAACCTTAGAAATTAGGCTTCGTACTCTGCTACGGACTTGTTCCCCTGAACCAGCCCCAGAAATGCCTTCCTTTGCTCATCAGAATAACGTGTGCCAACGTACCTCTTCTGATACGCCGCCTTAACATACTCCCAAGTCAGATCCTCAGCTGTGGCACCATCCCGAACTGTTAACCACCATTGATATGCTTCATCGCGTAACAGCGCCACTATTCCTTTCAACTTCTCCTCAGGGGTCAGATTGAGCTCATCCATAATCTGCTCGGTTGCCTCCAACCAATATTCAGCCGTACTGGGTGCCACACCAGATACGCCACGAAACACTTCAGCTCCATTAGCTCGGAGTCGTTCGGGTATAGACTTCCGAGCTCCCGAATTTCCTCCTGCACTAGCCACCAACTCAAGAACTCGCAGCACAGCCTGTGATACAGCATCGTCTCCCGTCTGATCTTGCTCTTTAGCACCAACAGCTGGTGGTGGTGGTGGCGGTACCTTATTTTCAGATCCTTGATCCGATCTAACGGGTTCCGACACGGTCATTCTACCTCTACCGCGTCCTCGCACGTTACGTCCACGTCCCCTCGAGCTCATGTCTACGTTTGTGCTTTAATCTGATTAAGAAATTTTATGAATTAGTATTTTGTTTCACTGATTATTCGAGAAGAAATTTTATGAATGAAGTTTAGAAGTAGTTCTTTCGATCGATCAACGTTCAAGTCTTCTATCCTAATTCAGAGGAGCACATTCATTCAAGCATTCATTCAGTAGCATCCATCACACACATTCTCTATGTCTATATTTTTGTCTATTCCTACCCCACGGGTATTTTCGTCATTTGTCCTATAGGGGTATTTTGGTAATAAATCGGGGTCAAGTTGAAAATTTTAATAAACCAAGGGTATTTCAAAATTTGCAAAACTTGGGGGTTATTTTTGAGAATTTGTTTTCCAAATTGGTGTTGTTGCAAAAATTTTGAAGATCGGGGGTCATTTTGGTAATTTTGTAAGTCAGGGGTATTTTAGTAAATTTTCCAAATCAAGGTATTTTGATATTTTGCAAATTAGGGTTTTTTGAACATTTTATAAAGTAAGGAAATTTTGATAAGAACTGTGGGTAGTTTGGACATTTTATAAACCAAGGGAATTTTTGTAATTTTACAGCCAGAGGTATTTAGGTAATTTTACAAATCGAAGACATTTTGAAAAAATTTTCAAAAATAACGATTGCTACAATTTAGAGGAGTAATTTGGTGATTTTTAAACCGAAGCTTCCATGAAAATACAACTAATCACTTTTGGGTTTTAGTTATTGAGTTTAGCCTGTGACTGAGTCCTCTTGGTTAGGGTGAACCGTAGCTACGCACCAGATAGGATTCCAGCGAAGAGGAGGTGAGTCACTAGGACTGCTTAAGTACCAGACTCTTCCGGATCCAATCCTAGACATGCGCACAGTGGTTGCCACACCCTAACTCGGCGACTTAGCCATAGGTTTGTTTAATTAGGCACTTAAGTCATATGTATTTGTTGGGGTAAACCAATCCTAGGGTTCAAATACCTAATGTTCTAATCTACGTTCCATTTCTACCCTTTTATAATTCATATTATAATTCATAGAATAGATAAGGGTACTTACCTGGTGGACTGCGGGTCGGAGACTTGGGTGCCATGCCAGAAAAACCTGCTTATTTCATAAAAATTTTCACAAAACTTATTGGGGCTCGTTTTGAAAACGTTTTGGGCCTTAACCCCAGGCCGAGAGTTTTAAAATCGGGCTCTGATACCAAACTGAAGCACCCCAAACCTGGCCCACGAGCCTTGACCGGATCTGGTATGTTCCTCGAGTAAAAGGGTTCAAAAATTCTTTTGTTACTTTGGAAAAACTGTGTGGTTTTGAAAGAAAGATTATTTTTGGGTTGGGCTCGAGTTGAAAACAAGTTTATCTTATATTGAAACCATTTGCTTTAGGGTGTCCAAAACAATTAGAGGTTATTTTTATAAAAAATTTACTCAATCTTTAATTTGATAACAATTCGTAACATAAAAAAAATAGAATAGTTCAACTATGGCCTTATTACATCAACAATTTAAAATCCGAAATAAATCCAAATACTTAAAATGTAAAAGTCCAAAATTAAATAAACTTCAAGCTGAGCATGGCCACCACAAGCTCCTGCTGACCCGGTCCATCACTGTTCGTCACCTGAAAAATATTCCCACAACGGGGTGAGTCAAACAGACCCAATGTGTAACCACAACACTAAGTCCCAAAAGATTCAGGCATGTCATATCGTATCATACAAATATATATATCAAATAAAAGTAATGATGCAACCCGAACCCAACCCTAGATGCCATCTGCTACATCACCCGTACCAACCTGCACACCGTGGGGACTACTAAGTCAACCCTCCATCCGTTACACACCATCGAAGGTAGTCGCTGCAGTCGACGTGCTCATCGCCCTTATAAATATTTTGGCTTAGCCACCAGATAATATTTTGTGTCATGAGACACCACATTCAAATAATGTGACCGAGGTCACCATATTCAGATATCGTTGTAAGAACTACCAAATTCACTTCCTCTTTCATAATATCCCCTATACCCCATGTCATACATAAACCATGTCATATTTCTTATTCACATACTTACAGTTTCACATAGGTACCATAACAGATCATATTAAAATCCTAGTAGGAGTAGGAAAACGTACCTGAGTACTTTGTACCTTTGCATGGTACCTTAGCCATATTGTACACATTCTTATAAACACATATATATTAAACCGGTGCCATAATCTATTAAGAGATAGTGTGGGGGTACACACCTGGTTTACTTATCTAGTTCACTGATATCCCGAAAATCCCGATCTACTGCTTTAGATCCTTAATCCCTACATTTGGTCAATCACTCAATGTTGAGCAAAAACCTATTCGGCTATAAGATTAAATCCCGAAGGCTTATTGCACCCAAAACCCTTACCTTGATGCTGATTTGATTACTAATCAAATCCCGAAACTTGTAGTCTTTCTTCCTTGCCAACGGCTAATCCTTTAATCACATCACAAGTTAGTTTCTGGCTTTTTGAATAATACGAAACAGATCTAATCATTGAATAGGGCCTTGGCCCAATGTACCTATGTACTTACCTTGTGATTTGAAATCCCAAAATTGCTAATTACTCTTGGTATCTGTCGAAATCCCCTTGACACATGTTAGATCAACTTCTAACAGCCCTTGGCCGAATACATGACTTACCTTAGATCTTTGAAATCCCGAAGATAGTCCCGAAAGATCCTTCCTTGTAGTCAACAATAGGCAAATCCCGAAACCTTTTCCATAGTTTCAACCAAAGAACAATAATAACGATTAGATCTTAGATTTTGACAAGTGTATCGAAAAACAATGGAAAACGAATTTGATCTTACCCTTTAGTTGAAGAAATTGACAGCACCCTTGCCTGATACCACAGAAGATTCGGCTTTTGGGATTCAATGAACAATCGGCTAGGGTCTAGCAAGTTCCTAATTTCGGCTTTAATGAACTTGCGAGAAGAAGGAGAGAAGGGTTGAGCAATTCGACAATGGTGGTAATCTTTGAAGAAGGAAAAGATGGAGAAATTGGCTAGGTTTACTAGAGTTTTCGTCTTTGGAAAAATTAAAAGAGGAGAGGAGATGCACTAGAAAATTCGGCAGAGAGAAAAGGAGAAAGAAAGAATGATGAATGGCCTTATTTTTCCTCCTTTTCCCGAAATTACTAAGCCTAGAGTCCCCTATTTGGCCATCACTATCATATCCCTTATTTCCTCTTTATCTTCTCATTTAAAAATTAATCAAATTAATCCAACAATTATCCCCTTATCTAGCCAAATTTTTAAAGGGATTAAACTCCTCCCCTAAGTGCCTTAGTGCCGTCCATCACCTTCTCTCCTTGTAGCAAAATAAAACTTTTATTTGCTTCCCTTGCGACTCGAAGACAAGCCCCCCTTGCACTGCATATGGCGTCATTTCTAGAGGCCCTAAGTGGTGCCTCCAAGCCACTTTTCCAAGCCGATTTGTGTGTCATATTCTCCCTACTAATTCTCTTAAGACCACCTGGCTTAGCTTCCTCTTTTAAAACTTTAAATTCGAATAATTTCTAAGGCATTCACTACACCCTAGGGTTCACAAAATTCATAAAACACATAGTAACACACAAGGCATGCTATTTCATATAATTCAGCAAAATGCACAAGCCCATTTTTAGGATATTACATGAGCCTTGGTTAAAATTTTGTTTTTAGACTTTAGAAAGGGAGAGCTAACTGAAGTAGGTCTTAAGGGTAATTTCTTGTGGTTGTTGACACAAGAAGAAGGAGTGATAGAGCGGCAAGAAAATGCCACTTAAGGTGTAGGGGTCTGGCGTCACATAGGAGCAGTAGGGGGAAGGAGTTCGAGTCTCGCCAGCAGCATTCAAGAGCTTTATTTATTCAAGAGTAGTGTTGGCTTTCGGTTGGACTCTTCATGGTTGTTGGTTGAATAAGTCAAAGTGTTTGAGTGGGAGGTGTGGAGGAGTTTGTGGAGGAAGACTTGGTCCACTAATTCAAAATGGGTGAAGGGGAGTGAAAGGTAGAGAGGATCAAGAGATTTCAAGTTGGTGGAAGTGATGGCCGGTTGTGGGGAGCTTGAAGGGGGAGAAGAATTCGATTTTGACTTGTAGGAGGTGTGTGCCAAAATTTCACTAAGCAACTTAGGCATTTTTGGGTGAGCATTTCGGTCATATGCGAGTTTGTGTGCCGATTTTCATAGTGTTTATTGGGTGAAGGTTAAGCTGAAACAATCCTGAGGGTCCTCCCTTTTCTTCTGCTCTTCAATCAGTTGGTCTCATTTTCTTTTTGTTTACAAAAGAAAATCGTAGCTCCCTATTCTCTTTCTCTCATCAATTTGTTTTCCCTACATCTTTTCCCCATTTCATGTGTTAGTCGAAACTCCTTAAAGCTCCCTTGTCGAATCTTTTCTTCTTCTTTGCTCTTCTCTTAAACACCATAATCGAACCTAGTTCAACTCTCATCTTCTCTCTTGCCAAGCTGAAACCCTTTTTCTTTTCTACTATTTTCTTTCCCTAGCCGAATCATCCCTCAAACTCATCTGCTTCATAGCCAAACCTTATTTTCCATTTTTTCTTCTTCTTTTCCATTCATTCTTTTCCTTTACTTCTGTTGTTTATTAAACTGAAGGTGCTGACTCGGTTCCATTAGGGCATTGGCCGATTGTAGGGGGGACTCATTCTCGAATTCTCTTCTTCATTTAGCTCGCATACGGGTGGTCTTGGGTAAGTTGGATGTTGGCCGATTGGTTGGTGGGGGGTCCTTTCTCGTTTTTGGTTTGGCTGAAAGGCTGTCTCTTTTGTTTAGTATTTGGGAATCAGTTCTAACATGCTTTTATCTAGGGACTCATTCGGTTTCACAAGCCAACCTTCTAGTATTCAATTTTTGTTCATCAAAGTAAGGGATTCTCTTTGGTTTCTCTTCATCTCCTTTATATTTATCTTTATTCAATAAATCAACTACTCATTCTTCCGTAACGCATTCTTTCATTCTTCATGGCTAGTAGCCGAATATCAGGAAGAGAAGTGCTAAGACTTCTTCAGTTGTCGAAAGTTCTTTCCAAGTAATCTTGCTTATTCGCGTTAGTAACAAAGGTAAGGAGTTACCCTCTGATTCTATTCGTTTGGTCATTCACTGTTGATTCGCCGCCTTAGTCTAATATCATTGTTAGATAATCGTCATTTTCGTTATAGTATTGTATTGATCAAGTTTCTCAGTGGATGCAAGTGTCAGTCAATCAAGAGAAGGGAGCAAACTCATAGTTTCGACTCCTAAGTTTAAAAGGCAAGCTGTGTCGGCGGTTTGGGATTATCCATCGGGTTGTGGTAGAGAGCCAACGTCTGCCTGGGATAGGCAAATAGTCGTCGTCCCTACTAGTGAAAACGTCGACTTAGAAAGCTTAGTGTTACGCGTTATCAGGTGTGTATTACTCACACGCTTCTTTACTGTTTATGTTATTAATCGCATTGGTGGCGAAAGCCAAAATAAATGATCGGACGATCGGGATACCCTTGTGGGTAAGGTAGGAACCGGGTAAGTTCTGTTATGATGATATTTCTGATTTTATACATGTATGACATAATTACTGTTACACACTGAGAGCATGTTGCATTCATATTTAGCATGATGACATGAGCATGGGCTCGGGATTGAATGAAAGGGGGAGTGTGAATTAAGTGACAATGGTCACGGTGGTCTATGAGCCAAAGTGGTTGAAACTACGTATACATATAATAGTGACTTGTCTCGGTGGTCTAAGACCGCAGTGGGTTGGCCCCACTTATGCATAAACTTATCAGAGATCGTCACGGTGGTCTAAGACCACAGTGGGTTGGCCTCACGATTATATATCTTAGTGACTTTGTCACGAGTGGTCTGGGACCACGGTGGTCAAGAACCACAGTGGCATAATGCCACGGGTGTTTGGATAGAAAGCCAGATTGGGTTGGGCTGCATTGCATACATGTGATATATGCCATATTGAGTGGGCTAAGGCCTAATGTGTATCTGTGGGCTTAAGGCCCAGTTTGCGTTATTCGGAGAGTTACACACTGAGTCTCGGTAACTCACACCTCTACTTAATTTTACAGGTAATTAGTAGATAGCGGGTTTTGGAGCCGGGGCAGACTCGAGGTGGCCATGCGTTGCTATTTCTCTCGTAAATTTCATTACTTTATTTTGAACTTAGTTAATTTGGGATTTTATTTTGTAATAAGGCCATTATAACTTAAATTTAGGTTTTATTTCAATGTTGATATTAAATGTTTTATAAACTGTTAAATATGGGGTTTTCTTAAAAACTTAACTAACGGTTTTCTAAATATTAATATACGAATGACAAGTAATAAATGATTAATCTTGGGATTTTCTTAGTACTACAAATATTATTTTCAAAAGATCACGTACCTCCACATTGTATTCAATTGTCACCTTATAAAATTTTCCAAGTTCAAGTTTTTTTAAGTAAACCGGTTGTTAACTTTTAGTTAACTTAATAAGGAGTTGGTAAGAAATGGAAACACTAGCGAACGGTTTTCAACTTATAAACATTAAAAGATCGGGATTTTTAAGCAGTCGCGAAGTGTCTTTAAAACAACCTTTCCATGTAACATACCAGATCCAGTCGTAGCGTTAGGCCAGGTTTGGGTGTTACAATTATGGTTTCAGAGCCTAGGTTCAAAAACTCGGCTGTGGGTATGAGGTTCAAAAATGTTCCAAAAGTTGGTTTAGAAAATAGTTTAGAAATATACATGTTTTTTTGGAAGAATGACACCTGAGTCTCCGGCGCCAAATTCGCACGGTAAGTCTTCTGACCATTGGTTATTTTTGCATGAAATAATTGTATTGTGCTAAGTTGCTAGTACTAAGAAATTCAACTTTAGAGACTGAAACCTTAGGTATATGTATTTGCGAGAATTACTTTTAATGCTATTTCTATAAGACTGCTCTGTAATAAACAAGTGGAAGAAAATACTAATTCATAAAAATTTTAATCAGATTAAGTCGCATCAGTAGTAATGAGTGCTAGAGGACGTGGACACGGTATATGCGGCCGTGATAGAGGCCGAGTTGTCGGGGCTGAACCTTTAAAATCTGGGCATGGGCCAAAGGGTGAAGTGCCAGCATCACCAGTTGCGGAAGCGAAATTTCAAGACCAAACCGGTAGAGATGATGCTGTGTCTCAGGCTATGTTACGAGTTTTGGAGTGAGTTGTTGGAGCGAGCATGGGATCAGTAGCTCAAAAATCTATGTCTGAGCGACTCCGAGCTAACGGGGCTGAGATGTTTAGGGGCATTTCTGGTGTGGCTCCTAACGTAGCCGAGTACTGGCAAGAAGCGTTTGAGTGCATCATGGATGATCTTGACTGTACCACGAAAGAGAAATTAAAAGGGGTGGTGTCTCTCCTTTGAGACGAGGCGTACCAGTGGTGGCTCACGGTAAGAGATGGTACAATAGCCGAGCGCATTACATAGGACTTCTTTAAGTCTGCGTTCTAGGGGAAGTACATTGGGTCGAGCTATGTGGACGCTCAGTGAAAGGCATTCCTTAACTTAGTTCAGGGGAGTAAGTCGGTGGCCGAGTATGAGGCGAAATTCGTACGTCTAAGTAGGTATGCCTGGGGTATTGTGTCAACAGATCATGAGCGTTGTGTCTGATTTGAAGATGGTCTGAGGGATGAGTTACAAGTACTGATAGCTCCGCAACAGGAAAGGGAGTTCGCTATTTTGGTTAAGAAGGCTAAGATAACTGAAGGGGTAAAGCGATCTGAAAGGTAGAACCAGGATAGGGACAAGGGTAGGAATAAAAGAAGTTTTGGACCGTCAGGGTCTGCTAGGAATTTCCAGAAGAGGCCTAGGTTGGATGGGTCGGGTCTAGTTGCAAGGCTTGTTGTTGGTCGGCCTCAGTAATGTGCCACGTGTGGGAAGTTTCACTCGGGCGAGTGCTAGGCAAAAAGTAATGGGTGTTACAGGTGTGGATTAGTGGATCATCGGGTAAGGGACTGCCTGCAAGAGCCTAACAGAGTGCGGCTAGTAGGTCAGAAATATGTTCAACCTGGTAGGGGTAGTCAGCAACCACGGAGAGGTCGTGGTCCGGCCAAAGGAGGAAATGGTTCTGGTCGAGGGCGTGGAGCATCGGGCAGAGGAGCTGGGAACTCAAATGCAAGACAACCTGGGTTGGTCTATACAGCTAGACGCCGAGAGGAGGGCAATGCACCAGACGTCATAACCGGTACGTTATTTATTTTTGGTTTGCCTTTTACTACACTGATTGATATTGGGTCAACACATTCCTATGTTGCTAGTACTGTGTCTGGAACTCTGAACATAGACTCTGAGATTGCTTCTAGGGAGATGACTGTACTTAGCCCTTTAGGACAATCTGTAGTGGTGGACAAACTCTTTAGGAATGTACCTTTAAAAGTTCAAGGGATAGTTTTCCCGATCGATTTAATAGAACTACCGTTCGGTGAGTTTGATTTGATTTTAGGCATGGATTGGTTAGTGAAATATCATGCGAACTTGGATTGTGCTGCTAAGCGCATGGTGTTGAAAACTCCTAAGGATAATGAGGTATTAGTGATAGGCGAAAGAAGGAATTATTTGTCCAATGTGGTGTCTGCTCTTAAGGCTGAAAGGATGGTAAGAAAAGGGTGTGAAGTATTCGTAACTCTCATCAGTGCTCTGGAGGCCAAGGAGTTGACTATAAAGGATGTTAGAACAGTGAAGGAATTTTTCGATGTTTTTCTAGAAGAGCTTCTAGGGTTACCTCCGGATCGCGAGGTGGAATTTGGTATTGATCTCCTTCTAGGAACAGCGCTAGTGTCTATTGCCTCGTATAGAATGGCGCTGAAGGAGTTGGTGGAACTGAAAGCCTAGATTCAGGAACTGTTGGATCAGGGTTTTATCCGACCAAGTGTGTCACCTTGGGGAGCGCTGGTGTTGTTTGTTAAGAAGAAGGATGGGTCGATGTGAATGTGCATTGAGTATCGGCAACTGAACAAGTTGATGATTAAGAACAAGTACCCGTTGCCAACGATTGACAACTTGTTCGATCAACTGCGAGGTTCTTCAGTTTTTTCAAAGATAGATTTGAGGTCAGGCTATCATTAGCTTAAGGTCAAGGAGGTAGATATTCATAAGACAGCTTTTTGAACTCGATATGGTCATTACGAGTTCTTAGTGATGCCGTTTGGGTTGATGAATGTACCAGCTGTGTTTATGGACATGATGAACCGAGTATTCGAACCCTATCTGGACCACTTTGTTGTAGTGTTCATAGACAATATTTTGGTTTATTCAAGTACGAAAGAGGAACATGATTCACATCTTCGGGTGGTCATACAGATTCTAAGGGAAAAGCAGCTGTACGCCAAATTCAGTAAGTGTGAATTCTGGTTGAGAGAAGTTACCTTTCTGGGACATGTTGTGTCTGTTGAGGGAATTAGGGTTGATCCTCGGAAAATTAAAGCCGTGTTGGACTGGAAACTGCCTAAGTCTGTGGCAGAAATTCAGAGTTTCCTTGGTTTGGCTGGGTACTACAGAAGATTTGTTGAGGGGTTCTCGTTAATAGCTGCACCATTAACCAAGTTGTTACGGAAAGGGGTACCGTTTGTCTGGTCAGTTAAGCAGCAGGAAAGTTTTGAGAAGTTGAAGAGGTTTTTGACTGAGGCACCAGTATTGATTCAGCCTGAGGTTGGGAAGGAGTTTGTCGTCTACTGCGATGCGTCACACACGGGGTTAGGATGTGTGTTGATGCAAGAGGGGAAGGTGGTAGCATATGCGTCTTGGCAGTTGAGACCGCATAAAGTGAATTATCCCACGCATGATCTGGAGTTAGCTGCGGTAGTGTTCACTCTGAAGATCTTGAGACACTACCTGTATGGAAAGAAGTCCATTATCTACTCAGACCACAAGAGCCTTAAGTATCTCCTTACCCAGAGGGAGTTGAATTTAAGGTAGCTAAGGTGGATTAAGTTGTTGAAGGATTATGACTGTCCAATTGAGTACCATCTGGGTAAAGCTAATGTAGTGGCAGATGCGTTGAGCCGTAAGGTAATATCGGACTTGAGGGCAATGTTTGCTCAACTCAGCTTGTATGATGATGGGAGTGTGCTAGCTGAACTGCAAGTGAAGCCTTCTTGGGTTAGTCAGATTAAAGAAAAGCAGTTGTCGGATGAATCGTTGAGGTCTAAATTTCAGTTATGGCAGGGGTGAAGTAGAAGATTTCAGTTTGAACAGTGATGGGGTTTTGTGCTTCTAAGGAAAGGCTTGTATACCGGAGGATTCCGAGTCAAGGCAGAAGATTCTGCAGGAAGCGCATAGTAGCCCATATGCTATGCATCCTGGTGGGAGTAAAATGTATCGGGATCTGCACGAACAGTTTTGGTGGCCAGGTCTGAAGTAGGAAGTGACTGAGTTTGTGAGTAAGTACTTGACGTGTTAGCAGGTAAAAGCAGAACATCAGATGCCTTCAGGGTTGCTGCAGCCAGTGAAAATTCCACTTTGGAAGTGGGAGAGGATAACGATGGACTTTGTAAGTGGGCTACCCCTTACGCCTACGAAGAAAGATTCAGTGTGGGTAATTGTTGATCGGTTGATGAAGTCTGCTCACTTTATACCGGTTCGGGTTGAATATTCGCTACAGAAATTAGCCAAACTGTATATGGCAGAGATTGTGAGGTTGCGTGGGGTACCTGTGTCTATCATATCAGACGGAGGCCCTAGGTTTACATCGCGATTCTGGAAGGCGTTATATCAAGCGTTGGGTATAAGACTGGATTTCAGCACAGCATTTTATCCACAGACTGATGGTCAGTCTGAGAGGGTGATTCAGATCCTAGAAGATATGTTGAGAGGCTGTGTTATTGATTTCTGGGGCAGTTGGGAGGATTTTCTACCGTTGGTAGAGTTCGCATACAACAATAGCTATCAATCCAGTATTCAGATGGCACCTTATGAAGCGTTGTATGGTCGAAAGTGTCGCACTCCTACCTATTGGACAGAGTTGGGTGAGCGATAGTTGTTGGGGCCGGAGTTGGTTTCGGAGATAGAGGAAAAGATTAAGTTGATTTGAACTCGATTGAAGGAAGCTTCTAACAAATAGAAATCTTATGCGGATCTGAAGCGTAAGGATATAGAGTTCTCTGTAGGTGAGCAGGTTTTTCTAAAAGTTTCACTGTGGAAGAAAGTTTTAAGGTTTGGACGGAAGCGCAAGTTGAGCCCCAGGTTCATCGGGCCTTATTGAGTGTTGAAGGGTGTAGGACTAGTAGCTTATCAACTCGAGTTACCTCTGGAATTGGGGTAGATACATGATGTATTCCACATCTCGATATTAAGGCGCTACCGTTCGAATCCATCTCATATAGTGCCGGTGGAAGAAATCGAAGTAAGACCTGATTTATCTTTTAAGGAGGAACCAATTCAGATCTTAGACTGAGGTGTTAGAGTATTGCAGAGAAAGACGGTTCCGTTGGTTAAAGTGTTGTGGTGGAATCACAGTTCAGAGGAAGCCACGTAGGAGCCAGAGGATGTGATACGACAGCAATACCCTCATCTTTTTTGACCATGTAAATTTCGAGGCCGAAATTTCTTTAAGGGGGTAGAACTGTAACATTCTAGAATTAGGGGCTCTGCATTTTATGTTTGCTGTGTGTTTGGCATGATTTGTTTGTTAATTTGATATGTTTGAAGGTCCCGGGAAGGCTCGGGGTTAAGCTTAAGCCTTGGTGAAAATTTTGTTTTTAGGCTTTAGGAGGGGAGAGCTAACTGAAGCAGGTCTTAAGGGTAATTTCTTGTGGTTGTTGACACAAGAAGAAGGAGTGGTAGAGTGGAAAGAAAATGCCACTTAAGGTGCAGGGGTGTGGTGTCACATGGGAGCAGCAGGGGGGAAGGAGTTCGAGTCTTGCCAGCAGCATTCATGAGCTTTATTTTTTTGTGCCTAGGGAGCTAAAGTGTTGGCTTTCGACTAGACTCTTCATGGTGGTTGGTTGAATGAGTAAAAGTGTTTGGATGGGAGGTGTGGAGGAGTTTGTGGAGGAAGACTTGGTCTACTAATTCAAAATGGGTGAAAGGGAGTGAAGGGTGGAGAGGATCAAGGGATTTCAAGTTGGTGGAAGTGATGGCCAGCTGTGGGGAGCTTGAAGGGGGAGGAGAATTCAGTTTTGACTTGTAGGAGGTGTGTGCCGATATTTCACTAAGCAACTAAGGCATTTTTGGGTGAGCATTTCTGTCATATGTGTGTTTGTATGCTGATCTTCATAGTGTCTATTGACTGAAAGTTAAGCCGAAACCATCCTGAGGGTCCTCCCTTTTCTTCTGCTCTTCAATCAGTTGGTCTCATTTTCTTTTTGTTTACCAAAGAAAACCGTAGCTCCCTATTCTCTTTCTCTCATTATTTTGTTTTCCCTACATCTTTTCCCCATTTCATGTGTTAGCCGAATCTCCTTGAAGCTCCCTTGCCAAATCTTTTCTTCTTCTTTGCTCTTCTCTTAAACACCATAACCGAACCTAGTTCAACTCTCATATCCTCTCTTGCCAAGCCGAAACCCTTTTTCTTCTCTACTATTTTCTTTCCCTAGCCGAATCATCTCTCAAACTCATCTGCTTCATAGCCAAACCTTGTTTTCCATTTCTTCTTCTTCTTTTCTATTCATTCTTTTCCTTTACTCATGTTGATTGTTAAATCGAAGGTGCTGACTCGGTTCCGTTGAGGCATTGGTCGATTGTAGGGGGACTTATTCTCGAATTCTCTTCTTCATTTAGCCTGCATATCGGTGATCTTTGGTAAGTTGAATGTTGGTCGATTGGTTGGTAGGGGTCCCTTCTCATTTTTGGTTTGGCTGAAAGGCCGTCTCTTTTGTTCAGTATTTGGGAATCCATTCTAACTTGATTTTATCTAGGGACTCATTCGATTTCACAAGCCAACCTTCTCGCATTCGATTTTTGTTGATCAAGGTAAGGAATTCTCTTTGGTTTCTCTTCATCTCCTTTATCTTTATCTTTATTCAACAAACCGACTGCTCATTCTTCCGTAACGCATTATTTCATTCTTCATGGCTAGTAGCCGAATATCAGGAAGAGAAGTGCTAAGATTTCTTCAGTTGCCGAAAGTTCTTTCCAAGCAATCTTGCTTATTCGCGTTAGTAACAAAGGTAAGGAGTTACCCTCTGATTCTATTCGTTTGGTCATTCACTGTTGATTCACCGCCTTAGTCTGATATCTTTTTTAGGTAACCGTCGTTTTCTTTATAGTATTGTATTGATCAAGTTTCTCCGTGGATGCAAATGTCGGTCAATCAAGAGAAGGGAGCGAACTCATAGTTTCGACTACTAAGTTTAAAAGGCGGGCTGTGTCGTCGGTTCGGGATTATCCATCGAGTTGTGGTAGAGAGCTGACGTTTGCTTGGGATAGGCAAATAGCCGTCGTCCCTATTAGTGAAAGCTTCAACGTAGAAAGCTTAGTGTTACGTGTTATCAGGTGTGTATTACTCACACGCTTCTTTACTGTTTGTGTTATTAACTGCATTGGCTGAAAGTCGAAATGATTGTATCGACAGTTAGGATACCTTTGTGGGTTGCTAAGTTCTGTTATGATGATATTTCTGATTTTATGCATGTATGACATAATTACTTTTACACATTGAGAGTATGTTGCATTCATATTTAGCATGATGACATGAGCATGGGCTCGAGATTGAATGAAAGGGGGAGTGTGAATTAAGTGACTATGGTCACGGTGGTCTATGAACCATAGTGGTTGAAACCACGTATACATATAACAGTGACTTGTCTCGGTGGTCTAAGACCACAGTGGGTTGGCCCCACGATTATATATCTTAGTGACTTTGTCACGAGTGGTCTAGGACCACGGTGGTCAAGAACCAGAGTGGCATAATGCCACGGGTGTTTGGATGGAAAGCAAGATTGGGTTGGGATGCATTGCATAGATGTGATATATGCCATATTGAGTGGGCTAAGGCCAAATATGCATCTGTGGGCTTAAGGCCCAGTTTGCGTTATTCGGGGAGTTGCACACTGAGTGTCGGTGACTCACCCATCTGCTTAATTTTGCAGGTAATCAGTAGATAGCGGGTTTTGGAGCTGGGGCGGACTCGAGGTGGCCATACGTTGCTATTTCTCTCGTAAATTTCATTACTTTATTTTGAACTTAGTTAATTCGGGATTTTATTTTGTAATAAGGCCACTATAACTTAAATTTGGGTTTTATTTCAATACTGATATTAAATGTTTTATAAACTGTTAAATATGGGGTTTTCTTAAAAACGTAACTAACGGTTTTCCAAATATTAACATACGGATGACAAGTAATAAATGATTAAACTTGGGATTTTCTTAATACTACAAATATTATTTTCAAAAGATCACTTACCTCCAAATTGTTTTCAATTGTCACCTTATAAAATTTTCCAAGTTCAAGTTTTTTTAAATAAACCGGTTGTTAACTTTTTGTTAACTTAATAAGGAGTTGGTAAGAAATGGAAACACTAGCAAACAGTTTTCAACTTATAAACATTAAAAGATCAGGATTTTTAAGCAGTCGCGAAGTGTCTTTAAAATAACCTTTCCATGTGACATACCAGATCCGGTCGTAACGTTTAGGCTGGGTTTGGGGTGCTACATGTATAATCGAAGCAAGTTCTAGAATAACAAATCAATGTTGACACACTCATAATCAATAAAATGAGCAAGAAAAAGAATATATGCTCTAAAAGGCTCACAATCTCTCAAAAATTATGGGTATCTTGATATCAACCTCGTAAATTTCAAACTTCAAAATAATATTCGAATTCAAGTAGACAACCTAATTTTTTTTTTTAATTTTCTTAAAAATAGACTTATCATGCTTGATTCCCTAGTATCCTTCAAATTTAATCATCAATGCACAATTATCAATGACTTACTCTAAGACATATCAATAACAATCATAAATCAAAGAAATTTTCATTCTAATCATAATATGAGAAACTTACTTAAAGACAAGGCATAATTTAGAGATTTTCAAATAATATCATAGTTAACCCCCCCGCACTTAAGATGTACATTGCCCTCAATGTACAAAGATAGATAATAGCAATTTAGTAATCAAAAGATAGGGAGAGAAGTGAAACTTCCTGAATTATGGATGAAATCCTTGAGTTGGGAGTCCTAAGGTATGGTGGCTGCTACCGAGCTTTGCGCTAGATGAAGAAATTGGAAAGCTCGTAGAGAATTAGCTAGGAAATATTAAGACACATTTAAAATAAACTAAATATATAATTAAAGACAAGAAAGAGAAAGAGAAAGAAAATAGAAACGTAAATAAAATAAAAATAAAAGATGAAAGGATCGAAGAGTCCTTATTGTTGGATGGTTCGCGAGGTGGGTGTAACTTCTAAGGCTGTAGTGAGGCGGTGGTCGTGATTCCGGTGTGATCCCTAGCAGCCTGAAGAACCTGACACTAAGAAACTAAAATAAAATTATCTAAATTAAGCATAAGATAGTCAAAGAGAAGGAAAATAAAGGAGAAGAGTAAAGAAGAAGAAAAATTAAATGGTCTCAAAGACCCTTGGCTTGTCGAGTGGATGAAGCGGCTGTAACACCCCTTACCCGGGTTCTACACCAGAACCGGGCCCGAAGCGTTACCGAAATAAAACCATTTGATCGTCACTTAGGCTCGTATTGGCTACTCTCTTTAGTCCTCTCAGTAACCTTATTCTCAACTTATGAGGCCTCACTCATACACACGAAGGCTCTCGAGACTATATCGGAACTTTTTTGATTCCTATAAATTTTCTCTTTTCTATACAGGGATCAAACGCTTGTGTAACATACCCGTGGGTTGGCACCCAAGCCTATTGTAACACCCCGTACTCAAGACTGATGCAAAGACTGGGTCACACACCCATGTGACTTGAAAACTTAATCATATATGTTATAGATCTACGAGGCCTTAATCATAACTTTGAAAACTTTCGGAACTTGATCGAAAACCTTTTTTAAAAACAAGGGTCACATACCCATGTGACTTGGGACACGCCTGTGTACCCCTTAACACGCCCATGTCTTCCAATCGTGGGAAGCTACTGACTATATTCACACGGCCTTGACACGCCCATGTCTTCCAACCGTGGGGAGCTACTGACTTGATCCACACGGCCTGGGCACACGCCCATGCCCAAACCGTGTGTCTCACACAGTTCATGCACACGGCCGTGGGATTTACTTGTGGCCTATTCTAACTAATAATAATAAGGTGCAGGATGCGCACGGCCTAGACACACGCCCGTGTGCCTAACCGTGTGGGCACTTAAAGGCTATTTACCAAGCCATTTGCCTTCCTGAATTAAAGATCAAACCAATACATTTTCATAAACAATACTACATGCTTCATTGACCTCAATAAACATACATAGATAGTCAATTTGGCCAATCACTTAGCCATTTACAAAAGAATAATAACTTATACACTAACCCTTTTGCAAACATGTTCTCAAAATGAATGCTTCCTATTCATGCCATACTTAGTGAAACAACTTGGCTATACCAAAATGAGAGTTGATAGTGTGCTACGAGCTCCGACTCCAACGATCCACAAGTTATCTTGGCAGGACTACATAGAAAGAAAGAATTAAAAACGTAAGCATTTAGCTTAGTAAGTTTGCATATAAAGCACATATCAACATACTTGCTTAATATAAACCATTTGATACAGCAATGATATCATAATTTCAGCTATAAAGCTTACTTACTCATACATTATTCTTACTTGTCTCATGATACTCACTATTTTCATACTTGTATGGTAAACAAGGTACCTGTATCACTTGATCACATTGATCAGTCATGCTTTAAGGTAATAATCATGATCTCTAATTCTTCATACATAACATAAATAATATTCAATTTCAACTTAATGATAGCTTTGCTCTCTTAGCTTTCTTGTTATCTCATTTTAACTTTACACATTTGTCCGTTGAATTTCTGCAAATCACCGAGGATACTAAATCTCTTGCCCTGAACTTGATGCCAAAGCCATATCCTAGATACATGCTTACATGGAACATCTCTTGTTAAATCAATGCCAAGCTTACTTTGGACTTACGTGATAACTTGCTTGATAACCTAATCAATGCCAAGCTCGAGTCCTTGGACTTACATGATAACTTATTCAATGCCAAGCTTGAGTCCTTGGACTTACATGATAACTTATTCAATGCCAAGCTTGAGTCCTTGGACTTACATGACAACTTAATCAATGCCAAGCTTGAGTCCTTGGACTTACATGATAACTTATTCAATGCCAAGCTTGAGTCCTTGGTCTTACATGATACATTATTCAACGCCAAGCTTGAGTCCTTGGACTTACATGATAACTTTACTTCATTGCAGATGCCATGTTCCAAACATGGTCTTACACTGGCTCTCGTAATGTCATGCGGTAGATCGAGTATCCTGGAAAGTTCATTTTAAATCGGGACTGGCTCATACTTAATCTCATTGATTTTCTTGATTAACAAAACATTAAACAATCCATGATAGCAATGTACATTATACTAAGCAATTCAATGATAGAAAGCATAAAGCTAGAAATCATACAAACTTACCTCAAAATACAAAATGTATGTAGATATGCAATTTAGTCCTCGACTTTGTTCTTGCCTCGGTTTTGATCCGGGCTTCGTTTTTCTTGATCTATAATCATAAGTAGATCATTTAATACTCACATTGACTAAATTGACTCATTACTCATATTCTGGCAAAATTACTATTTTGCCCCTATACTTTTTCATATTTGCACTTTAGCCCCTAGGCTCGTAAAATGATTTTTTCTTAAACTTCATGCTTAGCTGATTTATTTTCTCTACTATAACAATCATCAATTCTCACTATTTCTAGTGTATATGACCAATTTCATAACTTTTACAAATTGATCCATACTATCATTTTTCATGAAATTCATTAAGGAAAAGATGTTTATCTAACATCAAAATCTTATAAACTTCCATAAAACATCATTTAACATGCATATCATTCATGGGTAGATTTTTGATCATGCACCTTAGCTCATTTTATAGCTAAAAATAGCTAATTCATAATACGAGAGCTTAAAAAATACAAAGAATATTAAAAACGGGACTCAAATGAACTTACTAGCAAGCTTGAAAGATAAGCAAACCCTAGCTATGGGGTTCTTCAAAATTTCGGCACCAAGGAAGAAGATGAGAATGATTTTTGTCATCTTTTTCCTTTATTAATCATTTAATTGATAAATGACCAAAATGCCATTCTCTTTAAAAATTTCTATTTTACTAACTCATGTCCAACTTTGTCCAAAAATTATAATTTGGGAAAATTGCTAGTTAAGGACTTCTAATTGATATTCTAAAGCTATTTCATACAAAAAGCCTCTAGAAACTCTTATTTTTCATATTTTGCAATTTAGTCCTTTTTGGACCATTCAATCTCAATTTAGCAATATTGCTTCATGAAACTTTCGTACTAACATGCAATCATGGCATAAGCTTTAAAAACTCATAAATTCACCCCAGATTCGTGGCCTTGCACCACTATTCCGACTAGGCCCTAAATTGGCCTGTTACACCCATGTTCTCAGCCCGTGTTTAAAACTTCAGCATTCTGTTTTAACATCACGGTTAAGGCACACGCCCCTGCTCCACCCATGGTAAACCTGGGCTATGTCACACGGCCTTAGGGTTTAGTCACATGCCTGTGTGGCTAACCCGTGTCCTAAACCACTCAATTCTACCAAAATAGACACGGCCAAGGCACAAGTCCGTGGGATGGTCGTGTGTCTCACATGGCCTAGACACACGCCCGTGTGTCTATCCACATGGACAAAAACAAAGCTAATTCGTAAGTTCTTTACACCCCTAGAGTATACACAACAAGTACTCATCCAACACATCCATAATCAACTCAAATTTAAGAACAATCTCACATAGATAACTACATCATTTCATATAATGTAATAGCCAACAAATATGGCATTATACAAAATACACTATCCACCTAAAGGCCAACACATCTTAGCCATGTACAACAAAAATTTACTAACTTGTCTAGCCCCTATACATGCCATATACAAAACGTTAAGTCTCATGTACCAGAGTGTGCTGATATGTGGGCTATCTTCCAATGATCCTCTCTCTCGATTCACCACTTTTACTCTATAAAACAAAGGAAAAGAAAATGAGTAAGCTTTGAGCTTAGTAAGTTTACACATAAACAATTAAGCATCATAGTATAAGCTAAACAACAATTAGCATTATACTAACATATAATGTACCACTATGCTTACTCTTTCTATTCCTTACCATGTTTCCAACACATCATGAGTCATATACTCACAACCATTGAAATGCACCCCTGCATTCAATATCACATTTACACGATATACAACACATCATTATTTATCAATAATACATCCACACAGCTACCTTACTCATTATAACAACCACACAACTAGTTCACTTAGCTAATCCACACAGTTATCTTACTCAATATAACAACCACACAGCTAGTTCACATAACTAATCCACGCAGCTGATATCTCAGTGGTTTCGCACTTAGCACACCACAATCAATTGATAAAGTGGTATCACACTTAGCCTACCACAAAGGTATTCATAGTGGTTTTGCACATAGCCCACTAAATGATATACCTAACGATAGCATCACACATAGCCAGCTCATCGTCAATATACATTAGGATGGTATCGCACTTAGCCCACCACCTAGCATTATCACAACACATTCACATCTACTTACTCAATCATACATCCACTAACAATTTCTACTACATTCATTCTACTTGAACCATATAGGATCTCAACATTCTCATTCATACTACACACTAATTAGCATTAAGAATGTGCAAGTATAAATGCATTATTTACGCATAAACTTACCTTGATACTCAAAAGTATAGAAACGTGCAATTTAGTCCACCACTTTGCTTTTGCCTCGGTTTCTATCTGGGCTTTGTCTTTCTTGATCTATAATGAATAAATCAGCTTATTCAATACACACATTGACTAAATTGACTCATATCTCATACTTTAGCAAAATTACTATTTTGCCCCTAAACTTTCTCATATTTACACTTTAGCCCCAAGGCTCGTAAAGTGATTTTTATTCAACTTTCCAGCCTTTCACGCTTAGCCAAATCACTTATTCAACTAAAGCATTCATCAATTCTCACTAAATCACACATGTATGACCAAACTAAATTTTTTCACAAACTAGTCCCTACATGCATTTCCATGGAAAATCACTTAGCAAAAGATGTTTCTACTACATCAAGCTTTCATATTCTTCCATAAAACATCAAAATACATGCATGTCATATATATGTATTGAACATCCATCATAGCTCACCAAAAGCTAAAAATAGCTTTCTCATGCAACTAGGACTTCAAAAATACGAAGAATATAAAAAACGGGACTTAATTGCACTTACTAGCAAGCTTGAAAAATTTGAAGAACCCTAATAATGGCTCTTGAAATTTTCGACGGCCTTGGAGAAGAAGATGAGTGAATTTTGTCATCTTTTCTCCTATTTTAATCATTTAATAACCAAATGACCAAAATGCCCTTTTTGATAAACTTCCTATTTTAACTCATCCATGCCCAATTTTGTCCAAAAACTAAAATTTGGGAAAATTGCTCATTAAGGACCTCTAATTAATATTCTAAAGCTATTTCACACAACTAACTTCTAGAATCTCACATTTTACAACTTTTGCAATTTAGTCCTTTAAGACAATTCAATAGCAATTTCTCAAAATTCCTTTATGAAACTTTCACAGTAGTATGCATACATAGCATTAACCTCAAAAACTCATTCATAACCCTCAGATTTGTGGTCTCGCACCACTATTCTGACTAGACCTTAAACCGAGATGTTACAGCGGTCGACATGTACTAATGGAGATCGGTCTCCCATAGGGGGACTGTGCTTGGATCCTTCCGCTTCTTCAACATAGTTGTGGCGTGGCTCGATAGTTGGGGAAAAGAGTAGAGAAGAGAAGTATGAAAGGGTTTGAGAGGGAGAAGGAAAATAAAGTGGTATGGGATAGGAGGGGTGGTTGGTTTAAATAGAAATTTGGGGCCTGGTACTTTCCCACGCCCGTGTACCGTGGGCGTGTTGTGTCACACGGACATATCGCACGGCCGTGTTGTGCTTTGTTCACTTTTTTCACACCCATGTTCTGATCTCCACACTCGTGTATGATCTAACAGTGTCAGCCACGGCCGTATCACACGGCCGTGGCGTAGTAGTTGAGTCCGTGACTTGAAAATTGATTCGCTCTAACTCATACCATCTCTGCCATGTCAGTATGGAGATTCGGTGCATCCACACGGCCACGGCCACAGCCGTGTGGCTTGAAATTCTGTACTTTTGATTAGTTTATAGTTAGGTGTTATAAAGAAAGAATAAAATAAAATAAATAAGATGAAAAATGCAGAAGTTAATGGGGTTAGTACTCGGGTTGC
The DNA here is from genome assembly GCA_025503065.1 of Gossypium bickii. Taxonomy (NCBI): domain Eukaryota; kingdom Viridiplantae; phylum Streptophyta; class Magnoliopsida; order Malvales; family Malvaceae; genus Gossypium; species Gossypium bickii. The sequence continues at coordinate 25,337,776 of CP106712.1, forward strand.
CTCTCGAGAAGCGCTTGTTTATAGTCTTAAGCTAGACTCTCCTCTCATTTGTATATTCATGGTGGTTTAAGAAGTTGAAATTCCTTCCTCGTGCTTGGAGTTCCATTATCATGATAGAGTTTAAGACGAGTAGCGTTTATTTTCAAAGTGCTGAACATAGGGTTACCTACCTCGACTGTTCCGTACGGAAAAACATCGATTACCTTGAAAGGGATTTTTTTGCTTGTGTTAGGATCAGGAGGGGATATTCGTGGGTCTGCTTTATCTAGCATTACCTGATCTCTGATTTTGAACTTGTGTGTCTCGTAGAGTGGCCTTGGTTCTGTTTCGTGTATCCCTAGTTCTTCTTTAAGATGCGTCTTCTCCTCTTCTAGCTCATCAATCTGAATCCTTTGTTCCTTGTGAGGTATTTCTTTGTTGGCACAGGGTTTAGGATCTGACTCAGTTGTGTTCTTTTGTGGTGCTTCCTGAAAAGAAGGGTTAACCAAATGGTTATCAATAGAATTTACTTTCTCACCTTGATTATTCGCTGTCCTAGCTGAATCGAGGGCTTGAAGAGTGACTGTCTCCTCACCTACACAGAGTATGAGTTCACCTGCATCGACATCAATTTTAGTTCTAGCAGTTGCTAAAAATGGTCGTCCTAAAATTAAGGGGATCGTGTTGTCCTCATCCATGTCTAAAATGACGAAGTCTACTGGGAATACGAATTTATCAATCTTCACAAGTACATCTTCAATTATACCCCTAGGAACTCTAATAGTTTTATCAGCTAATTGAATGCTCATCCTAGTTTGTTTGGGTTTCCCTAGACCTAACTGTTTAAACATTTTATAAGGCATGACATTTATGCTTGCCCCTAGATCAGCTAACGTATTATCAATAGTTAAACTACCAATTAAGCATGGAATTGTAAAACTCCCTGGATCTTTTAATTTTCGTGGTAGTTTATTTTGTAACATTGCTGAGCACACTGCGTTCAGTTCCACATGTGATTCATCGTCTATCTTTCGCTTATTTTTCAATAGCTTTTTTAAAAATTTCTTGGAATATGGCATCTACGAAAGAGCTTCAAGAAATGGCAAGTTAATATGTAATTTCTTTAAAAGTTTAAGAAACTTACCGAACTATTCCTCTTTGTTGTCTTTCGTTATTGCCTCGGGATATGGTATGCGAGGTTTGTACTATTTGATTATTAGTTTTGACTTGTTATTGACCTCAACCATATCTTCTTCTACCTCATTCTTTTTCTTTTAAATTAGGCTCGTCTAACCCTTCACTATCTTGAGTTGTTATGGCTTGAACTTGCTCTCTTGGGTTAGTTTCGGTGTTGCTCGGTAGTCTTCCCTATGGTCTCTCAGAAATCTGCTTAGCAAGTTGCTCGATTTGATCCTTGAACTCCTGTGACAGTACTTCAAGTTTTGTTTCTACCTTTTGGAAATGTGTTTCTGAAGCTGCTATGAAATTTGTTAGCATCTCTTCAAGGTTCGGCTTCTTTTCCTGTGGGTAGGGCTATTGTTGGAAGTTTTGGGATGGTTGTTGCCTTTGATTTCTTTGACTGCCCCATGAGAAATTGGGGTGGTTCTTCCAACTTGGATTATAAGTATTACTATAAGGGATATTGTTAGATCAGAAATTATTACCCATATAGTTCATTTGTTCGCTCTCCATGCCCTGTCCGTAGGGTGGGTATTCAGGATTCGCCAAGCCTTCACTTGTCTCGCACTGCATAACTGGATGTGTCTGCGAAGAACTATATAAACTATCAAATTTTTTATGTAGCAACTCTACCTGATTTAATAGCGCAGTTACTGCGTCGAGGTTGCAAACTCTGGCTACTTTGGCTGACCTTGTCCTTGTAACTTGCCACTGATAGTTATTTAGTGACATCTCCTCTATAAACTTGTAGGCCACTTCAGGAGTTTTGTTGTTTAGGGTTCGCGGCTGAATCGATTAGTTGCCTTGTGGAGGGGTTCACACCATTGTAGAAAGTCTGCACCTGTAGCCACAAGGGTAATCCATGGTGTGGACACCTTCTCAACAAATCCTTGTATCTCTCCCATGCTTCGTAAAATGTCTCTAAATCCATCTGCACAAAAGAAGAGATATCATTCCTTAACTTGGCCGTTTTGGCCGATGAAAAATATTTCAATAAAATTTTTTTAGTCATTTGGTCCCATGTAGTGATTGATCCTCGTGGAAGAGAATGTAACAATTGTTTGGCTTTATTCCTCAAAGAAAAGGGAAATAACCGAAGACGGATGGCATCATCAGAAACGCGATTTATCTTGAAGGTATCACTGACTTCTAGAAAATTCGCTAAGTGTGTATTAGGATCTTCATCCTACAAACCATCAAACTGAACAAATTGTTGTATCATCTGTATAGTGTTAGGTTTCAGTTTAAAATTATTTGCAGCAATAGTAGGCCTAACAATACTTGACTCAGTTCCTGTTAAACTAGGTTTAGCATAATCATACATAGTTCGTGGAGCATGATGTTCTACCGCCTCTGGAGGTACCAGATTATTCTCAGCCATCCTTTTAGTAGGATTAATTTCACCTTCTTGCTCTTCTTCTATGTAGTTTAAGCTTCACCTTATTTCTCTGTGATTTCTTCGAACGGTACCTTCAATATCACTGTCGTAAAGTAGAGGTCCTGTCGGGTTCCTTCTAGTCATAAACTAGAGGTACCTGAAAGGAGTGAAAGAAAGAAGATTAGCAAAGTTGATCGTTGCATCAATTGAAAATTAGCAAGCTTTCATCGTTTAAAGTTCATCATCAATAGTTGGTTAGATAACCTGGTGACCACGTCGAGGTTGAAAACACTGGCTGCTTTAGTAGGAATTATCCTCATGACTTGCCATTGATAATTATTTAATGCCATTTTCTCTATAAACTAAAATTATCTGCCAAAAGCAAATAGAGAAAAAAATTAGCAAAGTAAAAAAATAAAAATAAAAATAATAATGTAAATAAATTGCAATAAAAAAATGGCTAAAGTAATAAAATTAAGTGTTCTTAATATTTTAGTTCCCCGGCAACGGCGCTAAAAACTTGATCGTTGTTTTTACGATGTCAAAGTCTTAAAATTTATAAATGAGAATGATCGAACCTAGAAACCAACTATGACAATGATTTGAGGCAAGCGCACCTATCGAACAGTAGTATAGTTTAGGCAAGACCGGAATGCTGAACCCAAAGAAACCAAAAGTACTAATACTAACTTTCTTTTTATTATTAAGCCTTAAAAATAAAGTGAAGTTGTTTTAATCTAAATTAACGACGACTAAGCTAAGGACAAAGACAAAAAGGATGAATTGGGAAATAACTTGAAGAAAAAATCAATTGATCACGACGCTACCCTCAAGAAGAATCCACCTAGACTTCACTTGATCCGTAGGACTCCCTAACGTATATTTAGCCTAAGAATAAAGGGATTTGTTTATCTAATCTAAAATTATCTAACAACTAATCTAAAGACTCTAAGACAAAGAAGAATGAAATTGAGAAAATAACTTGAGGAAAAACCAATTGATTAAGACGACACCCAAGGAAGAATCCACCTAGACTTCACTTGTTATCTAACTTTGAACCAGACAATTTATTCACTTGACTTGATCTGTAAGATTCCCTAACATATATTAATCCCTCTCTCGAGGCGACTAACGTCTAACCCTAAGTTGATTAATTGAAATCTCTTTCTAATTAAAACCCCTAGAATTGCATTAACTCAATCTATGGACTCCCATATTAGGTTTCACCCTAATCTGGCAAAATCTTGTCACCCTATCTCTAGGCGTGCGATCAACTCCGCTTAATTATGCTAGATCTACTATTAGGCAGGGACTTTTGCTCCTCCACCTAAGCACATCACACTTGAATTAATATCCCAGAAATATCAACATAAGAATTAATAACACATAATTAAGAACAAGTCAAATATTTATCATATAGTTCAGCAAATGATAACAAGATTCATCCTAGGTTTCATCCCTCTTAGGTATCTGAGGGTTTAGTTCATAATAATAAAAGAATACATCTCAAAAGAAAAGATAAAACAGAACATAAGATATCCATAAAACCCCCTGAAGAAATTGAAGGAGAGATCCTCCGTCTTGAGTATAATTCTGGCTTCTTGAGATGAATCAACTGGCTATCTTCGAGTAAATCTCCACAAATCTACCCTCTTTGGCCTAGCTGGACTCCCCCTGACTAAAGCCCTGAGTTCCCACCTTTTAGGTTACAATTAGGGTGTTTATATAGGCTTTGGAATGTGTTTCTTTGCCCCTAGGTATCCTAATCCGAGTGAAACTCTTCTTTCTCATGGCAGGGACACGCGCATGCCACACGCCCGTGTAAGTCGTGGCCAGGCCGTGTTCGAAGCTATCTTGGGCTCAGGCTATGTGGATTTTGTGATATGGCCCATTTACTCCATTTTGGGCCCGTTTTTCATTCTTCTCATCAGCCGGTGCTCTCCTTGGTATAAAACATGAAAACAAAGGATTAAGAGCACCAAATTACATAATTCAAGGCTTAAATCATCCAAAAGCATGCTAAATGTGGGCTTAAAATATGTTACTTTTACGGTTTACTAGTGGTCGTAGCCTTTTTATAGTGGCCCGTGTTTTCGGGTCAGTTTCGACCATGGCCGCATCGCACGGCCGTGGTGTTTTATTATAACCCGTGTTGGGGAAAAGTTATTCTCCCTTGGCCAACACGGTCTCTGCCATGCCTATTTCTCTTCCCGTGGTGTCCACACGGCCACAGCCACGCCCGTGTGCAAGGCCGTGTGGATAGGAAATCCTGCGCCTATTAAATTGGTTAGTTCTTACTTAGAGGTTAAAATAAAAAATATGACATTAGTGAAGTTAGTGCTCGGATTGCCTCCTGTGAAACGCTTGTTTAAAGTCTTAAGCTAGACTTACCCTATTTTCATTTCTATATGAAGGTTCATGGAGCTAAAGCTCCTCTCTCATATCCCTAAAATCTTCACCATTATATATTTGAAGTCGCTGACCATTTACCTTGAATGTGCCATAAGTCAGATGAGTTACCTCGATTGTGCCATAGGGAAAAATAGTTTTGATTACGAATGGACCTGACCATCTTGATTTTAGCTTTCGAGGAAACAGTTTGAGCTTTGAATTGTATAGTAGAACGAGATCTCCCACTTCGAATTGCCTTGGTTGCTTCAAACGAGCATCATGGCTTTGCTTTGTTGCCTCCTTATATAGACATGAGTTCTCGTAGGCATTAGCTCACCACTCATCTAGCTCATTCAACTGCATCATTCTTTTCTCCCCTGCAAGTTGAAGATCGTAATTTAAGAATTTTATAGCCCAAAATGCTGTGTGCTGTAATTCAAATGGTAGATGACAACTTTCTCCGTAGACAAGTGTGTATGGGGATGTTCCTATGGGTGTTTTAAAAGCGGTTCTATAGGCCCATAAAGCATCGTTTACTTTTTTAATGCCCAATCTTTCCTGTTTGATTCTACTGTTTTCTCTAGAATATGCTTAACTTCTCGATTTGTTACTTCCACTTGTCCACTGGTTTGAGGGTGATAAGGGGTAGCTGTTCTGTGGTGTACTCTATATTTCTTTAGGACTTTATCAAATTGAGTATTACAAAAAATGAGTACCCCTATCACTAATAATTGCTCTGGGTGTTCCAAATCGAGAGAAGAGTTTCTTAAGAAGTCTCACTACTACTCTAGCATCGTTAGTAGGTAAAGCTTGAGCTTCCACCCATTTTGACATATAATGTATTTATTCCCAAATGAGCTAGGGAATGGACCCATAAAATCAATACCCCATACATCAAATATTTCACATGATAGCATACACGTTTGAGGCATTTCATCGCGTTTAGAGATATTACTTGTTCTTTGACATCTATCACATGAAGCAACATACCTGTTAGCGTCTTTGAATAGAGTGGGCCAATAAAAACCTAATTCGAGCATTTTATGTGCTGTCCTAATCCCACTGTAATGTCCTTCTGATGGTCCTAAATAGTAATTTTCTAGGATTTTGCTTGCTTCTGCCTTTGTAAAACATCTCCGAATTACTTGATCTATACATATACGGAAAAGAAAAGGGTCCTCCCAAAAATAGTATTTTGCATCAGCAAAGAATCACTTCTTTTGATGATGTGTTAACCTTTTTTGGTAGGATGTTAGCAGCTAAGTAATTTGCAATGTCTGCGAACCAAGGTACCTCAAAGTCATATAAGGAAAATAATTGTTCTTTGGGAAAAATTTAGATAATATCAAATACTGTCTAAATTTATCAAATGCAAAAATCACAGCTAGCAATTCTTTTTCGGTGGTGGTGTAATTTTCCTGTGCGACCGTCAATGTTTTGCTAGCATAATAGATTGGCTGAAAATGCTTGTCTCTTCACTGTCCCAAAACTACACCTACTACAAAGTCACTCGCATCACACATTAGTTCAAAGGGTAAATTCCAATCAGTGCAATTATAATTGGAACATTTATTAGTTTATTTTTGAGAATATTAAATGCATCTAAACATTCCTGATCAAAGTCAAAAGGCACATCTTTCTCTAGTTGTTTTGTTAAAGGCTTAGCTATTATAGAAAAATACTTAATAAATCTTCTATAAAATCCAGCATGTCCTAAAAAGCTTCTTATAGCCTTTATTGAACTAGGAGGAGGTAATTTTTCTATGGTTTCAATTTTTTCTTTATCAACCTCAATCCTTTTACTAGAAACTTTGTGACCCAACACAATCCCTTCTCGAACCATAAAGTGACACTTTTCCCAAATAAGCATAAGGTTCATTTCCTCACATCTCATTAGAACTCATTTTAAATTTTTAAGGCAAAGATGGAAAGAATTACCAAATACTGAAAAGTAGTCCATATATACCTCTATAATGTCTTCCACGAGTTCATCAACGATGGCTAGCATGCAACGCTGAAAAGTAGCAGGAGTATTACATAATCCAAAAGGCATTCTGTGATAAGCAAACATACGTATGGACACGTAAATGTTGTCTTTTCTTGATCCCCAGTAGCTATTGGGATTTGGAAGTAGCCAGAGAGTCCATCTAGGAAGCAGTAGTACATATGCCCAGATAATATTTCCAACATCTAATCAATGAAAGGTAAAGGGAAGTGATCTTTTCTCGTGGCATCATTCAACTTTCTATAGTCAATGTAGACTCTCCAGCCTGTGACTCTTCTTGTTGGAATCAATTCATCCTTTTCGTTAGCTACAACAATCATGCCTCCCTTCTTTGGAACAACCTGCACAGGACTTACCCAAGTACTATCAGAAATAGGATAAATAACTCCAGCATCTAGAAGTTTAATTACCTCATCTTTAACAACATCCTTCATGTTGGGATTCAATCGTCTTTGAGGTTGCACACATGGATTATATTCATCTTCCATTAAAATTTTGTGAGTGCAAAATGATGGACTTATCCCTTTAATGTCAGAAATCTTCCAAGCTATGGCTTTTTTATGCTCCTTTAGTACCAGTAGCAACTCGCCTTTCTCTTTGGGTTCCAGTTCTGAAGAGATGATTATTGGTAGTGTAGAATTATCTCCTGGAGTGCATATTCTAAGTGATTTGGTAACTATTTCAATTCCAATTTGGGCGGTTCTTTAATAGAGGGTTTTTGTTTTAGTTTGTCGTTTATTTCAATTTCCTTGTCTTTCTTTTGTCTTGGGGAAAAAGTTTTAGAATTTAACTCACTTTTTATCTCCCCCAACTCATTGGTATCGTCATCTTCCCCCTCACCTTGAGTTAGACATAGTTCCAATGTGTCTTCATGTATGATTTCCTGAAAAGAATCTTTAATAAAATGATCAATGGCATCAATAAAGTAACAGGAATCATCTTGCTCTCTAGAATATCGGATAGCATCACAAATTTTAAAAATAATTTCCTCGTCACCTACCCTTAGCACAAGTTTACCATCACCTACATCAATAACAGCCCTAGCAGTAGCTAAAAATGGCTGTCCTAAAATTAAAGGCACCTCAATGTCCTCATCCATGTCAAGCACAACAAAATCAATAGGGAAAATAAATTTATCAACTTTTACCAGTATATCTTCAATAATTCCCCTAGGATATTTAATACATCTGTCATCTAATTGAATACTCATCCTAGTGGGTTTTGGTTCCCCAAGACCAAGTTGCTTGAACATTTTATAATGCATTAAATTAATACTGGCACCTAAATCAGCTAGTGCTTTCTCAATATTTAAACTACCAATTAAACAAGGAACAGTGAAACTTCCTGGATCTTTCAATTTGGTTGGTAGCTTATTTTGGAGAATAGCTAAGCATTCCTCGTTAAGCTCCACGGTTGAGAGCTCTTCAAACTTCCTTTTATTTGTTAAAAGTTCTTTTAAAAATTTGGCGTATGTCGGCATTTGTGAAATAGCTTCAACAAAAGGTAAGTTAATATGTAACTGTTTAAAAAGTTTAAGAAATTTATCGAATTATGCGTCCATGTGGTCTTTCTTCAACTTTGTTGGATACGGGATCGGTTGTAATATCCCGGGTTAGGGGCTATTTTTGTCATGGCATGTTCTGCATGTTGTTGGTGTGCTATGTTGCTGTTTGTGTAGTTTCGGGGCTTAATTATAGGCTAGGAGTAAGCCTGAGTAGGTAGGAAAATTTTAGTTTTTAAGCTTTATGTGAGAGGAGCTGATGTAGCTGGGTCATATGTAGTTAATTTGGTGTTGTTGAGCATAAAAGAGGAGCTGGTGGAGTGGCAAAGCATGCGTCACTTGGAGGCTTGGAGTTGGCGTCATTTGTAAGGAGGGAGGTCCTGTGTTCAAGCTGCAAAGTGGCCACATTTTGCATTCTTTTTGGCGGCATGGAGGGAAGAGGTTGAAGGCAGTTCAAACTCTGCCTTGGACTTAGTCTAACTCTTTCAAATGGAGGGTGGAGAGTGGATTTAGGATGTTGACTTGTTCAAATAATTTGAACTTGTGGCTTGGAGTAATTGGGGGGATATGGCCGAATTTTAGGGGAGTGTGGAGGAGGGAGTGACGGCATGGTATGGGAGGAAGTGGGGTGTGCCGAAATGCATTTTCCATTTTGTGCATTTTCGGTCACATTTGGTAAAAAGAAAAAGCTCCCTTTTTGGTTTGTGTAGCCGTAAGTTGCTAAGGGTTTTTCTCATTTTTTTCTCTTTTATTTCTTTCTTCTTCACTTCTTGGAACCAAATTTTCAAGGGAGTTTCTCCATCTTTTCTTTTGCAATCCGAAAGTCCAAGCCTCTAGTTGCCGATTCTTGCTTCGTTTTCTTTCAATATTTTTGACAAGCCGAAAGTACCCTCCCTCATCCATCTTCATTTCCCTTCTTCTCTTTAAACTCAATTGCCGATTTCTCCATTTCTTTCCACCTCTATTTCTTCTTTCTTATCTATTGAAAGCCGTACATAGGTGGGTGTTAAACACCAATACCGAATCCTCTTCTCTCTTGTGGTTCAAGGTCTTAGCCGAATTCCTTCCCCTTGTTTTTGTTGACCGAACATTGGTGATTGTTTGGGTGCTGGCTTCCAATCGTTTGGAATCAGGTAAGGGCTTGGCCGAATGGCCATTCTGCCTTTCTCTCGTCTTTATGTATGGTGGTTTGGGTAAGGACCGATTCCGTTATTGGTTGAAGGGTGCTAATCTTTTGTGTAAATCGTTTTCACTATAGGACATCGGGATTATTGAAGGAGACAAATGAAGCCTTCCTTTCTTCGATTGACTGTTTGGTAAGTAATGGTAAGGGCTACTATTAGTCCATTCTCTTTGGTCTTGTTAAGCCAAATTATTAAAGGTGGGATTGTTATTATTTTAGGGTGGCCGATTGTCACAAGAGGAACCATTGTGGTTCGGGTTTGATAAGAAATCAAACCAATAGCAAGGTAAGGGTGATTCGACAAACCCTTTTGGTCTAAATGGTGTTGGCCGAATGTTGTGGATGCCTAACCCCTATGTTTGGCCAATTTTAGGAGCAAGTCAATCGAGGGACCTAGATCGATTCGTTGGGATCTTTAGACTCGTAATTACCAGGTGTGTAAACTAACACACTGATACTTAGTAATGTTGTTGATAAACCTATTTGCCTATTAAAAATCATAACAGTGTGTTGGATAATTGGATACCCAAATGGGGTATGTGTACGGATCCGGGTAAGTCTATGTTATTACCAGTTCGATTGTCGATACCTGTGACATTATGATTTATGTTATGTATGCTATGAGATGTGTTATGGGCATGTTGGCATGTATTACATGATTTGCATCGTTATGACATATTGGGTAATATGAGAGGAGGGGGATTTGATATCCGTGTCTTTGGGACACTGTGACTTTGGGTCACCAGAGGTTTGGCACCTCAGCGTCTCGTCCCAGTGGCTTAGAACCACGGTGGGGGTTGGCCCCACGCTTGATTATACGGGATTGACGCCAAAGGATTTGGTATCACACGATGGGTTGGCCCCATCACTCGATTACGTGACTACGGTCCACCAAAGGTGGTTTGGTACCACATTGTGTCTTTGGGACACCGCAGGTTTGGCACCTCATTGCGACTCGTCCTGTGGTTTGACACCACCGTGGGTTGACCCCACTTGAGAGATATCTGGGATTGTCGCTAGTGATTTGGTATCATGCGATGGGTTGGCCCCATCATCGATTATTCGTGACTTTGGGTCACCAAAGGTTTGGCACCACACTTATGGATATCGTGACTTTGGGTCACCAGTGGTTTGGCACCACCAAAGGTGGTTTGGTACCACACGGGGTAGATAACGAGATACGGATGGTTAGGATCGGGTTGCATTAATTGTGTTACTACGTATGATATGTGTTAGCATGTTGTTTTATTGGGAGCAGGATTTATACACTGAGTCATTCGACTCACCCTCTCCTTTGACATTTCAGGTGATACTTAGACGCGACATGGAGCCGGATGGACTCGGGTGCTCATGCCATCTTTGAATAAAAAGTTTTACTCAGACATTACATTTTTGGGTACTTTAGTTATTTACTTTCAGTTGGGTTTGTTTCGGATTTGTAAAAGGCCTTTAAATTATGCCTTATGATGTTTATGTTTTAAGTTAGATTTTAATATGCTTTAACAAAATAATTGGGTTAATTTGCTAAAACTTGAAATGACAACGATTTCAAAATTTTAACGATATGTTTTCAACTATACCATCGGGTATCACACTGATTCTATAAATAAATGGAAATCAATCGTCTTCGAACTGGAAATTAAATTTTTACTAAGTCTAAATGTTTTAGTAACGATATTTCACAACTTGTTTTTCCAAACGGAACAAAGTTTTATCAAATCTATTTAGTGCAAACTCGTGACTTTCAAGCACGTTTTTCCCCGTAACATACCAGATTCGGTCGTGGTGTTTGGACTGGGTTTGGGGTGTTACAATTATGGTATCAGAGCCAAGTTCAAAGGCTCGGCTGTGGGCCTGAGGCCCAAATTGTTTTTAAAAGTTTGTTTTAAGTGTTTTGGGGTTGAATACATGGTTTACAAGGCATGGCACCGAGTCTCCGGCACCAGTTCGCCCAGGTAAGTAGTTCTAAACTCTTTTGTGAATTACTATTTGTAGAAAGGTAGGTGGTATGGAACGTAGATAGATTTATAGGACTTGAACCCTAGGATTAGATTACTCAAACACTCACACCAAACCATAAGACTTAAAGAACTAAACCAATCTATGACTTAGTCACTGAGTTAGGGTGTGGTAACCTCTGTACGCATGTCTAGGAGAGGATCCGGAAGAACTTGGTATTTAAGCAGTCCTCGTGACTCACCTCCTCTTCGCAGGTATCCCACTTGGTGTGTAGCTTTGGTTCACCCCGACTGACCAAGAAGGCTCTCTGGGTCATAGCTTAACCTAATGACTAAAACCCTAAGGGAACTAGCCATGTTTTCAAAAAGAATGAAACAACAACCTCAATGTTTTCAAACTATTGCAATAAACTCTTTCAAAACCAAGAATGTCACTTTTACAACAATTTTCTCGAGAAACCTGATTTGTGGGAAATTACAAAAATGCCCTTAGGGGCAAAACTTACTAAAATGCCCTCGGTTCATAAAATGTCAACTCAATGATTTTTGCTCAAAATTTCAATGATGTTACAAACTTCAAAAACCTGCTTTGCAAAATATCAACCGAAAATTTTGATTTTGGAAATTTACGAAAACGCCCTCAGTTTGTGAAAAATTACCAAAATACCCCTGGGTTCCAAAACGAAGTATTTTGCAAAATTTTCAAAAACACCCTCCAATTTTGAGAATTTCAAGTGACCGGTTTTACGAAAGTTTTAAAATATTCTTTATTACAAAAATACCCCTGTAGGAAAAATGACGGAAATACCCTTGGGCTAGAGATGGGCAGTAATGTCCGAAGAGTGAATAGGTATGGAAAGGGTTAAGGAATGGATGTATGAACTCTTTTGGTGAATTAGGATAGAAGATTGAAACCTTGTTTGCTCGAAAGAACCCCTGATTAAACTCCGTCCATAAAATTTCTTTTGCGGTTAAGAAAGTGGAACGATACTAATGCATAAAAATCTTCTATACCAGAGACGTAGAGCGTTTAGTCATGAGTACTCGAGGCGGACGTGGTCGTAATACGCGTGGTCGAGGTCGAGGTAGGATGACAGTTTCTGAACCCGTAGGATCGGGTCAGGGGTCAGAAAGTGAGATACCGGCACCACCAGCTGGAGGTGGTGAGTTTCGTGATCGATCCGGGATGACGCAGCGGTCACAGCGATGCTTTGAGTTTTGGAAAGGGTAGCCGGGATAGGCGGAGGAGGAGCTCGTAAATCGCGCTGGCGACTCTCGAGCAAACGGGCCGAATTCTTTCGAGGTGTTTCGTGTTGCTCCTCAAAGATCGTTGAATATTGGTGGAGGCGACGTGAGCGGATCATGGATGATCCGGACCTATCTCGCCGAGGAGAAGCTTAAGGGGATTGTATCGCTTTTTCGGGATGAGTCATACCGGTGGTGGCTCACGGTTCGGGACAAAGTAGCGAGAGAGAGATTTGACATGGGACTATTTCAAGGTCGCATATCAAAAGAAGTACATCGGAGCTAGTTATATTGACTCCAAATAAAAGCATTTTTGAGGCTTGTTCGGGGAGTAAGTCTGCTTCGAGTACGAGGTGAGTTTTTGAAATTGAGCCAGATGCCAGGGGCATTGTGTGGCTCTGAGCACGAGAGGTGTGTTCGTTTCGAGGATGGCCTGAGAGACGAGCTGAGACTGCTGATTGCTCCACAGCAGGAGCGTGAGTTTGCTATCTTGGTGGAGAAGGCCAAGGTGGCCGAGGGTGTTAAGGAATCCGTGAGGCAAAATCTGGATAGGAACCGTCATAAGAGGAGTTTTGGATCTTCTGGGACGTCGGGTAATCCCCAGAAGAGGGCTAGACCGAGTGGGCCGAACCAGTCTGGTAGGTCTGCTGCTATTAATCAGGGACCGCCGCTATGTAATCGCTGTGGAAAATCTCATTGGGGTGGCTGCTGGACTGGAGGAAAGGCCTGTTTTGAGTGTGGTTCTCTAGATCACCGTGTGAAGGACTGTCCGCGTAAGTTGGCTAGGATTTAATCTGAGAGTCAGGGCCGTAACCAGTTCAGAGGTAATGGACCGTCATCGCAGAGGGGCCGTGGTAATGGCAGAGGTGGTAATGGATTTGGTCGAGGCCGTGGAGCACCGGCGCGAGGGTGCGGTAGTTCTGAGGCACGACACTGGTTTGGTGTATGCTGCGAGGCGCCGAGAGGAGGGCGACGCACCGGACGTCATCACCGGTACGTTTTTGATTTTTGGTTCTCCCTATACTGCTTTGATTGATTTGGGTTCCACGCATTCTTATGTTGCTAGTAGTATAGTTGGGACCATGGACTTAGACTCTGAGATATCTTCTAGACAGATGACTGTACTTAGCCCTCTAGGTCACTCTGTAGTCGTAGATAAGCTGTTTAGAGATGTACCCCTAGAACTCCAAGGGGTAGTTTTTGCTGCTGATCTGATGGAACTGCCGTTTGGGGAGTTCGATCGATTCTCGGATGGACCGTTGGTTAAGTACCGTGCCAAGGTGGATTACGCGACTAAGCGCATGGTCCTATCGACGGATAAGGGGGATAAGGTGATTATGATAGGTAATAGGAGAGATTACTTATCCAATGTGGTATCGGCATTAAAAGCTGTGAAGATGGTCGGGAAGAAGGTCGTGAAGCGTATGTGGTTCATGTGTATGCCTTGGAGGCTAAGGAGTCCATTGTAGAGAAGAAGTGCGAACAGCTAAGGAATTTGTGGATGTGTTTCCGGAGGAGCTCCCGGTTTGCCACCGGATCGTGAGGTAGAGTTCGGATAGATCTATTACCGTGGATCTGCGCGTGTCTATTGCTCCATATAGGATGGCGCCAAAGGAATTGGTGGAGCTCAAGGCTCAGATTCAGGAGCTGTTGGATCGAGGCTTCATTAGGCCAAGTGTTTCACCTTGGGGAGCGCTGGTACTCTTCGTTAAGAAAAAGGACGGTACGATGCGAATGTGTATAGATTACCGCTAACCGAATAAGTGACAATTAAAAACAAGTATCCGCTTACCACGAATAGATGACTTGTTTGATCACCGGGGTGCGTCTGTGTTTTCAAAGATCGATTTGAGGTCCAGGTACCATCGCTTGAAGGTTAAGGAAGCGGATATCCATAAGACAAACATAGGACTCGTGACGGCACTACGAATTCTCGTAATGCCGTTGGGGTGACTAACGCCCGTGAGCTTTTATGGATATGATGAATAGGGTGTTTCAGATGATTCGACCCGCTTTGTCGTGGTTTTTATTGACGATATCTTGGTATATTCAGGGTCAGAAGAAGAGCATGATGCACACTTGAGAGTGGTGTTGCAGATTTTGAGGGAGAAGCAACTTTATGCTAAGTTCAGTAAGTGTGAGTTCTGGCTTAGGAAGTGATGTTTTTGGTCATGTAGTATCACCGTGGGGATTAGAGTAGATCCTCGGAAGGTTGAGGCAGTTCTGGACTGGAAGCCTCCTAAGTCAGTTGCTGAGAGATTCAGAGTTTTCTGGGTTTGGCGGATACTACCAAGATTTGTAGAGGGTTTCTCGTTGATCGCCGCACCGATGACTAAGTCATTAAGAAAAGGAGTTCCGCTCGTTTGGGTGAGAAAGCAATGGGAGAGCTTTGATAAGTTAAAGAAGATCTTGACTGAAGCTCCTGTTTTAATTCAACCTGAGGCTGGTAAGGAATTCACCGTCTATTGCGATGCATCACATACGGGATTGGGTTGTGTGCTGATGCAAGAAGGTAAGGTTGTGGTTTACGCTTCTCGGCAGCTGAGGCCACACGAGGTCAACTATCTGACGCATGATTTGGAGCTAGCGGCTGTAGTCTTCGCCTTAAAGATTTGGAGGCACTACTTGTACGGTGAGAGATCGATAGTCTACACAGATCATAAGAGTCTAAAGTATCTCTTGACTCAGAAGGATCTGAATTTGAGGCAGCGTAGGTGGGTTGAGTTGCTCAAGGATTACGACTGTTCGATTGAGTATCATCCGGGCAAGGCTAACGTGGTGGCAGACGCGTTGAGCCGTAAGGTTGTTTTGGACTTAAGAGCGATGTTTGCCCATTTAAGCTTGTACGATGACGGGAGTATTCGGGCAGAGCTACAGGTTAAGCCTACGTGGGTTGAGCAGATCAGAGAGACACAGTTAGAGGATGAGGTTCTGAGTGCGCGAAGGTTGCAAGTGCAGGCTGGTGGTTTGGAGGGTTACAGCTTGTCTAATGATGAGGTTCTGTGTTTCCAAGGTAAAGCTTGTATGCCTAAAGATGTTGAGTTGAGACAGAAGATTCTTCAGGACGCGCATAGTAGTCCTTATGCTATGCATCCGGGAGGTAGCAAGATGTATAGGGACCTTAGAGCGCAGTTTTGGTGGCCTGGCTTGAAGAAAGAGGTGATAGAGTATGTTGGGAAATGTCTGACTTGTCAGCAGGTCAAGGCTGAACATCAGTTGCCGTCAGGTTTGCTTCAGCCTGTGAAGATTCCTCAGTGGAAGTGGGAAAGGATAACCATGGATTTCGTCAGTGGTTTACTGCTTACGCCAAGCAAGAAAGATTCAGTTTGGGTTATTGTGGACCGTCTCGACTAAGTCACCCATTTCATTCCAAAGAGTGGACTACTCACTTCGAGGTTGGCAAAGCTTTATGTGTCGAGAGATAGTGAGGTGCGCACGGTGTACCGGCCGATTATCTCGGATCGGGATCCCAAATTTACGTCGAGGTTTTGGAGAGCATTGCATCGAGCTCGGGTACTCGTTTGGATTTCAAAGACTTTTCACCCGCAAATCGACAGCAATGGAGAGGTCATTCAGATCTTGGAAGACATGCTTTGGGGTGTGTGTTCGACTTGTGGGTAGTTGGGAGGAGTTTCTGCCATTGGCCGAATTTGCTTACAACAACAGTTACCAAGCAAGCATCAAGATGGCACCATATGAGGCGCTGTATGGTAGAAAGTGTCGCTCACCTACATGTTGGACAGAGTTGGGTGAACGTCAGTTGTTGGGACCCGAGTTGGTTGCTGAGACCGAGGACAAGGTTAGGTTGATCCAGGCTCGTTTGAAGGAAGCTTCGGACCGGCAAAAGTCTTATGCCGATCTTAAGCGAAGAGATATAGAGTTCGCTGTGGGAGATCAGGTCTTCTTGAAGGTCTCGCCTTGGAAGAAGGTGTTGAGGTTCGGTAGAAAAGGCAAGTTAAGTCCGAGGTTTATTGGGCCGTATAAGGTTCTGAGACGAGTGGGACCAGTAGCGTATCAGCTTGAGTTGCCAACAGAGCTAAGTCAGATTCACGACGTCTTTCACGTTTCAATGCTTCAGCGTTATCGTTCAGATCCGTCGCATGTGGTGGCAGTGGAAGAAATCGAGGTACATCCAGATATGACCATAGAGGAAGAACCAGTGCAGATTCTTGATCGGGATGTGAAGGTTCTGCGTAGGAAGTCTGTGCCTTTGGTTAAGGTTCTTTGGCGGAATCATGGCGTGGAAGAAGCCACGTGGGAACTCGAGGATGCGATGAGACAGCAATACCCGCAACTCTTTTGATCAGGTAATTTCGAGGTCGAAATTATTTTAAGGGGGGTAGAACTGTAAAATCCTGGGTTAGGGGCTATTTTTGTCATGGCATGTTTTGCATGTTGTTGGTGTGCTATGTTGCTGTTTGTGTAGTTTCGGGGCTTAATTATAGGCTAGGAGTAAGCCTGAGTAGGTAGGAAAATTTTAGTTTTTAAGCTTTATGTGAGAGGAGCTGATGTAGCTGGGTCATATGTAGTTTATTTGGTGTTGTTGAGCACAAAAGAGGAGCTGGTGGAGTGGCAAAGCATGCGTCACTTGGAGGCTTGGAGTTGGCGTCATTTGTAAGGAGGGAGGTCCTGTGTTCAAGCCGCAAAGTGGCCACATTTTGCATTCTTTTTGGCGGCATGGAGGGAAGAGGTTGAAGGCGCTCAAACTCGCCTTGGACTTAGTCTAACTCTTTCAAATGGAGGGTGGAGAGTGGATTTAGGATGTTGACTTGTTCAAATAATTTGAACTTGTGGCTTGGAGTAATTGGGGATATGGCGAATTTTAGGGAGTGTGGAGGAGGGAGTGACGGCATGGTATGGGAGGAAGTGGGGTGTGCCAAAATGCATTTTCCATTTTGTGCATTTTCGGTCACATTTGGTAAAAGAAAAAGCTCCCTTTTTGGTTTGTGTAGCCGTAAGTTGCTAAGGGTTTTTCTCATTTTTTTCTTTTATTTCTTTCTTCTTCACTTCTTGGAACCAAATTTTCAAGGGAGTTTCTCCATCTTTTCTTTTGCAATCCGAAAGTCCAAGCCTCTAGTTGCCGATTCTTGCTTCGCTTTCTTTCAATATTTTTGACAAGCCGAAAGTACCCTCCCTCATCCATCTTCATTTCCCTTCTTCTCTTTAAACTCAATTGCCGATTTCTCCATTTCTTTCCACCTCTATTTCTTCTTTCTTATCTATTGAAAGCCGTACATAGGTGGGTGTTAAACACCAATACCGAATCCTCTTCTCTCTTGTGGTTCAAGGTCTTAGCCGAATTCCTTCCCCTTGTTTTTGTTGACCGAACATTGGTGATTGTTTGGGTGCTGGCTTCCAATCGTTTGGAATCAGGTAAGGGCTTGGCCGAATGGCCATTCTGCCTTTCTCTCGTCTTTATGTATGGTGGTTTGGGTAAGGACCGATTCCGTTATTGGTTGAAGGGTGCTAATCTTTTGTGTAAATCGTTTTCACTATAGGACATCGGGATTATTGAAGGAGACAAATGAAGCCTTCCTTTCTTCGATTGACTGTTTGGTAAGTGATGGTAAGGGCTACTATTAGTCCATTCTCTTTGGTCTTGTTAAGCCAAATTATTAAAGGTGGGATTGTTATTATTTTAGGGTGGCCGATTGTCACAAGAGGAACCATTGTGGTTCGGGTTTGATAAGAAATCAAACCAATAGCAAGGTAAGGGTGATTCGACAAACCCTTTTGGTCTAAATGGTGTTGGCCGAATGTTGTGGATGCCTAACCCCTATGTTTGGCCAATTTTAGGAGCAAGTCAATCGAGGGACCTAGATCGATTCGTTGGGATCTTTAGACTCGTAATTACCAGGTATGTAAACTAACACACTGATACTTAGTAATGTTGTTGATAAACCTATTTGCCTATTAAAATCATAACAGTGTGTTGGATAATTGGATACCCAAATGGGGTATGTGTCCGGATCCGGGTAAGTCTATGTTATTACCAGCTCGATTGTCGATACACGTGACATTATGATTTATGTTATGTATGCTATATGAGATGTGTTATGGGCATGTTGGCATGTATTACATGATTTGCATCGTTATGACATATTGGGTAATATGAGAGGAGGGGGGATTTGATATCCGTGTCTTTGGGACATCGTGACTTTGGGTCACCGGAGGTTTGGCACCTCCAGGTGGTTTGGTACCACAGATTGACTATTGTGACTTTGGGTCACCGAGGTTTGGCACCTCAAATGCCTCGTCCCAGTGGCTTAGAACCACGGTGGGTTGGCCCCACGCTTGATTATACGATTGACGCCAAAGTGATTTGGTATCACACGATGGGTTGGCCCCATCACTCGATTACCGTGACTACGGTCACCGATGGTTTGGTACCACATTGTGTCTTTGGGACACCGAGGTTTGGCACCTCATTGCGACTCGTCCCCGTGGTTTGACACCACCGTGGGTTGACCCCACTTGAGAGATACGGGATTGTCGCTAGTGATTTGGTATCACGCGATGGGTTGGCCCCATCATCGATTATTCGTGACTTTGGGTCACCAGTGGTTTGGCACCACACTTATGGATATCGTGACTTTGGGTCACCAGTGGTTTTTGGCACCACCAAAGGTTTGGTACCACACGGGTAGATAACGAGATACGGATGGTTAGGACCGGTTGCATTAATTGTGTTACTACGTATGATGTGTGTTAGCATGTTGTTTTATTGGGAGCGGGATTTATACACCGAGTCATTCGACTCACCCTCTCCTTTGACATTTCGGGTGATACTTAGACGCGACATGGAGCCGGATGGACTCGGGTGCTCATGCCATGTCAATAAAAAGTTTTACTCGGACATTACATTTCGGGTACTTTAGTTATTTACTTTCATTAGGTTTGTTTTGATTTGTAAAAGGCCTTTAAATTATGCCTTATGATGTTTATGTTTTAAGTTAGATTTTAATATGCTTTAACAAAATAATTGGGTTAATTTGCTAAAACTTGAAATGACAACGATTTCAAAATTTTAACGATATGTTTTCAACTATACCATCGGGTATCACACTGATTCTATAAATAAATGGAAATCAATCGTCTTCGAACTGGAAATTAAATTTTTACTAAGTCTAAATGTTTTAGTAACGATATTTCACAACTTGTTTTTCCAAACGGAACAAAGTTTTATCAAATCTATTTAGTGCAAACTCGTGACTTTCAAGCACGTTTTTCCCCGTAACATACCAGATTCGGTCGTGGTGTTTGGACCGGGTTTGGGGTGTTACATCGGTGGTTTATACTCTTTAAGTACCAGTGTTACCTTTTCATTTACTTCCTCACCCTTTTCCTTATCAGTTTCTTATGGCATCTTTTTTCCAGCTTCAATCAATACCTTTCCATTCCTTAGCGTAACTGCCTTCACATGCTATTTTGGGTTAGGTTTGATGTTATTAGGTAAACTACTTTGTTGCCTTTCAGAAACTAACTTAACCAGCTGTCCAATTCGATTCTCGAGCCCTTGAATTAATGTTTGCTAATTTTTCAATGCTGTTTCGATATTCTAAAAGTGAGTTTCGGATACTGAAATAAACTTTGCTAGCATATCTTCAAGGTTCGGTCTCTTCTCTTGTAAGTAAGGTTGCTGTTGAAAGCCTGGAAGGGGTTGTTGTCTCTGAATTCATTGGCCACCCCATGAAAAGGTTGGGTGGTTCCTCCAACCTGGATTAAAATTGTTACTATAGGGGTTATTGAGATCTAGAATTATTACCCATATAGTTCATCGGTTCGCTTTCTATGCCAGGGTTGTAGGGTGTGTATTCTGTATTGTTCGACCCTCCTCTATTCGTATCGCACTGCATCATTGGCTGTACTTACGAAGAACCATACAAACCATCAATCTTTTTATTTAACAGTTCTACCTGGTTTGATAGCATGGTCACTGCGTCGAAGTTGAAAACACTAGCGGCTTTTGTTGGCTTTGTCCTCATAACTTGCCACTGATAGTTATTCAGTGACATCTCTTCAATGAATTCGTAGGCAGCCTCAGGTGTTTTGTTGTTTAGGGTACCATCAGTGGCTGAATAGATTAATTTCCTAGTTGAGGGGTTTACACCATTGTAAAAGGTTTGAACCTGTAGCCATAATGGTAACCCGTGGTGAGGGCACCTTCTCAATAGATCCTTGTATCTCTCCCATGCATCGTGAAGTGTTTCTAAATCCATCTGCACAAAAGAAGAGATATCATTCCTCAACTTAGCCGTTTTAGCTGGCAGAAAATATTTAAGTAAAAATTTTTCAGTCATTTGGTCCCATGTAGTGATTGATCCTCATCGTAACGAGTTCAACCATGGTTTAGCTTTGTTTCTCCATGAGGAGGGAAACAACCGAAGGCGAATGGAATCATCAGAAATGCCATTAATTTGTAAAGTGTCGCAGAATTCCAAGAAATTTGCCAAGTGATTGTTTGGATCCTCATCCTGCAAACTATCAAACTAAAAAAATTGTTGAATCATCTGTATAGTGTTAGGTTTCAGTTCAAAATTATTTGCAGCGATAGAAGGTCTAACAATACTTGATTCAGTTCCTGTTAAAGTAGGTTGAGCATAATCATGCATAGTATAAGGAGCAGGGTTTTGATTCACCGGATGTAATATCCTAGATTAGGGGTTATGCGTTTGGAGCATAACTCAAGTGTTAGTGGGTTTTAAGGGTATTTGGAGATGTTTTAAGAGTTTTTAGAACTCTAGATGAAGGGGAAAGCTTTAGGAAAATTTTTAGAATTTAAGTCTAAAGAGGGGAAGCTTGGTAAAGGAGGCTTTAAAGGAATTTTTAGGGGATTTATGACATAAGGATTGGCTTGGTAAAGTGGCTGCAAGGCGCCACTTAAGGCTTGGGCAAGTGACGTCATAAGTTGGGAGAAAGGTAGGAGGTTCGAGCAGCGTGGGAAGCAAATGGACATTTATTTTTGCGTCAAGAAGGCGCTTGGCTAAGGAGGTCTTAAAAGAAATCCTGGGTGAATCATGTCACAAAAAGCGCCTTGGCAAAGTGGCTTGGGGCGTTGCCTGAGGAGTAGGGCAGCTTGCGTCAAAGGGCTCCAGTAGGTCTCAGGTTCGAGGCTTGTGGCAGCAAGGGGAGTGTTTTTATTTTGCATTCTGGCGTTAAGGTTGGAAGGAGTAGTGGACGGCACATGGGACTTTCAATTAGATGAGGATTGAGCTTAATTCTCTTTTCAATTTTCAGCTAAGAGTAGGATAATGTCATTATATTTTATTTTATTTTAAGTGAGTGGATAGGAGATAAATGAGGTGATAAATTATTTTATTTATTTTTAGATAGGTAGATAAGAGATAATGTGATGGTTTATTTTATTTTATTTGATAAAGTGATAAAGAGTTAAAATAAGAGTTTAATTTGGGATTTGATAAGTGGGGAAGTGGTGGCCGTTTGTTAGACTCTAGGGGCTTGCATATTCGGTTGTGGGGTGTGAGGCATAAGTGCCGAAATTCTTAGTTAATGATTTGTTTTCTCTCTTTTGTTTTTTTTTTCAAGTTTCGATCCATTGGTGTAAGGTAAGTTGCCGAAATCTCTTCTACTTTCTTCCATTTCTTTCAACACCAAAATTCCTTTCTATTTCCTTGCAAGCCGAATGCCCTTGTCAAGAAGAGTAATAGCCGAAACCCCTCTTCTATTGTGCATCTTTGCCGAATGCTCCTAAGTCTCTAACAATCTCCCATTCTTCTTTTCTTCAACTCCCAACTTGCTCTTTTGATAGCCGAATACACTTTTCCCTTGTGGCCGACTTTTCCATCATCATTTGGAGGCTTAGCCGAACCTTGGTGGGTCGAAGGTTCATAGGCCATAATCTGGTGTGTTCTTTTGTGTGTAGCCGATAGAAGGAAGCATTAAGGGAGTCTCTTGGTTTCGACAAATCAAGGTAAGTCATATTGGATATTCGGCCAGGGGCCTTTTTCGTGAATTTATGTGGTAGGCCGATTCTAACTTTTGTTCAATGGGGATCTCGACAGTTTCAAAGGCAAGGAGTGGCTTTTTAGGATTTGGTAAGTTGTGTATGTGGTTGCTAGTATTTGGCCTAAGGCCATATTATTGGTATTAAGTGTGACCGATTTTGGCTATGTGTATTTAGGGCCAAGTCGACAGTGGTAAAAGAGAAGCCTTCGGTTAACCGATAACATCATAATCCAATCATAGTCCAAGTTCGGATATTCAGTAAGTATAGTTTAGATTGGGTATATTTGGATTATGATGTTATCGGTTAACCGAATGTTTCTAATTAAGATATCATTAATGGATTCGAGTGCTAGTCAAGGAGGACAAGGGATAGTCTCTATCCCCAAGTTTAAGAAGAGATCTGTTTCTGCAGTTCGGGATTGGCCACCGGGGTGTGGACCAGCGTCAGAACAAGAAAGTAGGCAAATAACCGTAGTGTCGCCTAGTGATAGCATCAGCATCGAAAGCGTAGTTCTCCAAGTTATAAGGTGTGTAGTTAGCCTACTATTTTCCGGGTATTTGATATGTATGTGAAATGTGTATGTGTTATGAATGTGCTAACTAGTGCAGTGGAAATTGTGATATGGATACCCTCAAGGGGTATGTCGATAATCCAGTAAGTACCAAACCTGATGATATGTGATTATTAATATGAATATGTGTTATGACTATGCTTGATGAACATGCTCATGCATCATTACATTATATCATTATTTTATGTGGATGTGCATGGGTGGGATATGATATGAAAGAAGGACAGGGTGTACTTCGAGTACGTGGTTCGATGTTAGCCTTGAGCTACATCGTGGATTGACGTTGACTGAGGTCACGTTGTGGATTAATTGCAATTTAGTTCGCGTGGCTTGATGAGTGGCTATGTGCCTCATCGTGGTTGATATCGGCTATGTGCCATATCGTGGTTGATGAGTGACTATGTGTCCCATCGTGGTTTTGGTGTTAGTTACGGCTACATCGTGGATTGGCGCTGACTGAGGTCGCGTTGTGGATCTTTGTGCTTAATTGCACGTGGACGGCATTGATTGCCTTTTGGAGTGAAAAGGAGAGGGTGATTTATTAATCCCCTGGTGTGTGGTAGGCTGGATATGGGGGTGTGTAGAGGATGGACCCTAAGCTAGGTTGGGCTTCATAATTGCATAAATTTGTATGTGAACATATGTGAAAATGGGCCAAGCCCAGTAAGATATGTGGATCAATGTGGAAATGGGCCAAGCCCAGTATGTGGAAACATGTGGTTAATTACACTATTATCAGAACATGACATGGTTATGGGCCAAGCCCCAATATGTGAACTCTATGTGATGTGGATATGGGCCAAGCCCAATAAGTGAATACATGTGAATAAGTTGCATTACTATTTGTTATATGGGCTATTATATGGTTTGACATGTGGGTGGAATTCAGTGGACTAATTGCACACTGAGTCTGTTAGACTCACCCAAAATTTTATCAACATCGGAGGTGATGCTCGGACCGGGTTGGAGTGGATACAAAGGTGGCCATGCAGAAGCAGATTTCCATGCAGAAAGATATTTTAATTAATTAAGTATTTATATTTTCAGTATTTCTGATTAAGTGTTTATTGTAATAAGGCCCATTAAAGTATTTAAGTATTTTTATTAAGTAACTTTATTATTATGTTTTATTATGGATTGACAATTGAGATGCTATTTGCAAATGGTTATATTTTTCTTAAATTTATGTATAATAAAGCTTTAATCCGGATATTTTCATAACAACTTAAATTTTACTTAGGATGTTTTAAATTACGAAAATATTTTATCAAAGGCAACAAATTTTTAACGGTTTTTACTCTTAAGAAAGAATATTTTTAAACGTTTTTCCGCAATGACATACCAGATCCGGTCAGGGCTCGTGGGCCGGGTTTGGGGTGTTACACTGGATTTACAGCAATCATAGGAGGTAGCGGATTATTATCAGCCATCTCTTCTGTAGTGTTGGTATTGTCCTCTTGCTCTTCTTCTATGTATTGTAGGCTTCACCTTATTTCTCTTCGATTCATACGAACGGTACCTTCTATATCACTATAAAAAATCAAGGGTCCTAACGGGTTCCTTCTAGTCATAAACTAGAATTACTTGCCAGAAGCAAATAAAAGAAAAAAATTAGTAAAGTTAAAAGTAAAATAAATGTAAATTGCAAATAAATAAAATGGCTAAAGTAATAAAAATTTAGTTTTCCTAATATATTAGTCCCCGACAACGGCACTAAAAACTTGATGGGCTCGAAACTAACTATTATTTCGACAAAGGCAAGCGCACCTATTGAACAGTAGTATAGTTGTGGTGAGTCCGGAATATCGTATTCTCAAGGACTAAAATTACTAGTAATAACTATCTTTTTATTATCTAGCCTAATAATTAAAGGGATTTATTTTTAATCTAAAATTAACTAACTAATTTAACTAACTAAATGACTATGAATGTGACAGAGAGTGAATTGGGAAAATACTTTTGGACAACTTATATGAGATAGGCAATACCTAAGGAAGAATCCACCCAGACTTCACTTATTACTTTTGATTCATATGATTTATTCACTTGACTTAATTCGTAGAAATCCATGATTTATGTTAATATCTCTTTCAAAACTAAAAACAACTGACTCTAGGTTGATTAATTGAAATCTCTTTCTAATTAAAACCCCTATTGTCGCATTAACTCGATCTATGGATTCCCTTATTAGATTTGACTCTAATCCGACAGATTTTTTTCGTCCTATTTCTAGGATTGCAATCAACTCCGCTTAATTGTGTTGATCTTCTCTTAAACAGGGATTTTTGCTCCACTAAATAAGCGCATTCGAATTGAATCAATAACCTGAATTATCAAAACAATAATAAGAACATACAATTAAAAATAAGAACAAGTATTTATCTTATAAATCAAACAATAATAAGATCTGTCTTAGGTTTCATCCCCTTAGGTATTTAGGGAAGTTAGTTCATACCGATAGAGGGGAACATATTAGAATGGGGAAAACAACAAAACATAAGAAAACCCAAAAACTTCTAAAGAGCTTGATGGGAGATCCTCCGTCTTGATGGAGATCCTTCTCCTAAGCTATTCCCGACAGCTGTCTTGGAGTATTTTCTGCGTTCTACTCGGCCTTTGCTCGCCATCCCCTTTAAGGTTGCCCCCTAGGGTGTTTATATAGGCTCCGAGATGCCTTTCTTGGCCCATAAGTAGCCTTTTCCAAATAGAATTAAACCTAGGGACGGTAGTGACACGCCCGTGGTGAACTCCCTCGGCCGTGGTCGAATCTGCTCGCCACACACGGCCGTGTGATCTGCCCGTGGTCGATAGTCCAGGCCGTGTGATTTTTGATGTAGGGCCATTTTGTCCCTTTTTGGCCTGTTTCTCATTCTTTTCGACTCCCTAAGCTCTCCTGGGTATAAAACATGAAATTAAGATATTAGGAGCATCGAATTCATCAAATTCAGTGGAAAATCATTCAAAATTAAGCTAAGCTTGGTGTTGAAAAATGTGTAAATTATGTTTTATCAGTATCGCACACAGCCCACAAATAATAATAAATACGGTGGTATCGCATATAGCCCACCAATAATCATAATTGTGCAGTGTTCATCCGTATCCATTTTCTATTCTGAAGGTTCATCCGGAAATTTCCTCACTTTTCATCATTTTAATAAATATCAAAATATTCACTCACATTTCACATAATACATTAATATGCAAAAACATAAATAAAAAAGATGTATCATTTACATATAAACTTACCTCGATACCAAAATGGTAAAAAGAGACCTAACCGTCAATTACTCGTTTTTCCTCCGTTCTATGTTAGAACCTCGTTTTCTTTGATCACCAAGCTTGGAAGCTTGAAAACCCTATCCATGGCTTCCATCATGCTAAATTCGGCCAAGCAAGAAGATAGACAAGGGTTTTTGGCTTTTATTTTTTCTTTTAGTCCATTTAATTACCAAATTACCAAAATGCCCCTAACTTAAAAATATCCTATTTCACTTATCTCATGTCCATTTTTGTCCAACAATTTAACCAATGGTATAATTATCATTTAAGGACCTCCAATTAAAAATTTCATAGAAGCTGGACACTTCTAACGTGTGGAACTCAACTTTTTCACTATTTACAATTTAGTCGAACTCAACTTTTTCACTATTTACAATTTAGTCCTTTTGACTAAATTGAGTGCGCAAACGTCGAAATTTTTGAACGAAATTTTCACGAAATCTTTCTATGAAATCGTAGACCATAAAAATATAATACAAAATAAGATTTTCCTTGTCGAATTTGTGGCCTCAAAACCACTGTTCTGACTAGACCCAAAATCGTTGTTCCGACTAGACCCAAAATCGGGCTGTTACATTTGGGCTTCCCAGTGCTCAGTTGGATCAGTTTTCTCGGTTCAGCTCAACTAGGCCCCTTTTCATTATTCATTAATAATAATTTATTTAACCCAAATTAAATTGGTTTAAAATTAAAAATTAATTATATTATGAATTAATACACATAATTTGGACCGTTTTAGGCTGAAAATTTATTTCGCCTTAATGCTTTAAAATTGCTTATCGGTTTTGTGCTTCTAGTAGTGTCTGCTGAGCTGTTTTTCACTCCTTGTGCTAATCTGTCAAAAATAATCAAAATTTAATATTAAATTAATTAAAATTCAACTTGTTCATAATTTGAGTGCAATTTAATTATTTCATAATTATTATTTATTTTTCGACAAGAAATTTACTGAAACTGCATGAAATTGAGTTAAAAAGGGCATGAAAAAGTGTGTATATTTTTGTGTTTCCAACATCAAATAGAACATGCACACATACCATGTAACCATCATGCTAGAAATCATACTTTCGCTCCAACAAATCACTACTCAACATGCCTAATTAGTAGCTCAAGGTTTCCTAAGGTTCCTAAATGTCCATTTTGCACCATTTTGTCATTTTAAACATGCTCAAATTTCCAGAATATTGTTTCAAGCCTACTAACATTTTTTAACCATTTTACATGCCATATTAATACATGTTCGTTAAGAAAAAATAACATGCGCTATCAAACTCATTTTCAAGCATCAAAATGTCCACAATAAAAATCCAAAAAAAAAAAAACAACATCAATAGTCCATAAGGTTTAATCCCAAAATAATAATAACAATAACCCATATTTCCTTTGTTCAAAATGTCCAAAATCACAAAACTACCTACTTGAAAGTTATGCCTTGGAGAGATCACCACACTTGCCCACTCCTCACTCCTTAGATGCATTACTAGCCTGCAAGTTTTTGGAAAAGAGTGTGATCATTTTCATGCTCAGTGAATGTTCGGAAGTACCACTAAGCATACACAATAGCATAAGTTAAACAAGAACATACTAAGGCACATTCGCAACTTCATTTTCATCAAGTCAAAAGAATGTTCTTTCACATGTATTCGAACACAACATATGTCATTTATAATTCACATAATGATGATTTGGAAACTTGGGATTATGAACCATATACGTGGACTCAATCACCACACTCTGGATAGACGGATCTCAATCACACCAATGACTCAAAGAATCTAACATGTCCAAAAAATGTATCATTAAGCTAAACACTCTCCAACACACCAGCATGTCCTGATGAATGGAGCATAGCTCGTTATTCCCTTATCTCTCCAACCTATCTCGGGGCCTCAAAGCCCAAATCACAAAACACAATGGTGAGTACTCATAATCCTATGGCATGCCAACTATATCCAATGGTTTCAAGAGATCATAAGGCCAAAGTATCCACAATAACACATTTTTATTTACTATTTTAATGCATAAATTCACATCACATTCTCATACACAGTTCATGCTTATCAAGTTCACATTCAATTGCACATTAAGTGCCATAATAGTGGTCATTGAGCTATCATATACCATACCTCATATGTGTGCGTTAAAATTAGTAAATCACATATCACATTCACATATTTTCACATATTTCCTGCTGTAATAACGTCATATAACAACTCAATTTACTTAGGCATGATTTTACAACTAAAGCAAAAGTATAGGAAAGGCTTACTCTTGGAACTTAGGATAGGGTTTTAGGCTAATCCTAAGCTCTCGATTAACACTATGAATCACGCATACCAGCAACGACTCTAGAAAATGCATTGATCTCGCTTTCGCTTGCTAGCCAAAATCTTATACAAGCTTCGCCTTGCCTTTAGCCTTGCTCGTAGATGGATCCAATGGTTTCGAAACTTCAAAAACATAATACACATAATATGTAAAAATCATTAATAGCAACAACCACATAAAAAATCAAACAAAACACATATTTTACCTAGCTTTTCTTTAAACTGAAAATTTTGATTAGTTTAGCCGAAACTCAGATTTCTTGATCCAAACTTGTTTCTATTTCTTGAAATCAATTCTAAACATCTAATTATTCACTTTAGAACATATTTAAACCCTTAAAACACCCATAATTTCATATTTAAGTTTTTGAAAAATATTGACGTTCACGACTACTTTGATCTAAAAATCATTAAATCGTTAAGATCTCTTAACGATTGATTAAAGCGAGATTAGAAACCTTCTAATATAATCAAAACAAGTAAAAATACACTTAGAAATAATAGTTTAATTTGAAAACCTGAATTCCACCATTATTGATCTCAATTTCGACTAAAACATGAAATTCTTTTTACAATGAATCAAAATGTAACAGCCTGTTTTTAGTGAAATTGGAATAGTGGTTTCGGGACCACAAATTCGAGTCTGAAAGAAGATTTATTTTAATATTATTTTATGGTCTACGGTATGATAGGAATATCGTATGAAAATTTTGTTAAGAAATTTTACTGATTTCATGTTTAATTTGATAAAAAGGACCAAATTGCATAAAATGAAAAAGTTGAATTCTAGTAGCTAAAAGGATCAAATAGCTACGGAATTCAAAATTTGAGGTCCTTATATGGCAAATAGACCATTAAGGGGAGTTAGTAGATAAGTATGATGATTCATCCATGGAAAAATTAAATAAAAAAAAAGGATGAAATTGGAAAGATGAAATAATTAAAGATGATAAATAATAAAAAATCTAATATATCATCATTTTATATCATCTTTCCCAAATAAAAAGATGGAAACCTAGCCATAGAATTTGGTTTTGAACAAACTCATTTGGCTCAATTAGGTATGTTTTCTTGTCCCGTTTTTAATAATTTTCATATTTTCGAGATCGTAATAGCTTAATCTAGCTATCTCGGGGATTAATTTGTAAAATTATCAAAGTGTTAGGATTTTTCCATGGATGAATATAGTTGAATTATGAAAATTTATGGTAGAAAAGGAAAGGTTGTTGATAGATAAACAACTTTTGTAAAGTGAATCTTGATGAAATTGTGATTAAGGGACTAAATTGTAAAGATGTAAAATTCATGGAAAAATTCTAAATTTTATGAAATACATGGACTGCTAATGTTACATGTAAAAATTGGCTAGGCTTGGAATAAGGATTAAATTGCAGGAATTTCATTTTCCGAGGCTAGGGACAAAATCAGAATTTATCAAAAGTATAAGGGCAAAATGGTAATTTTGCCTAAGTTGTGAATTGGATTGAATTGAATATGAGATGTATTAAATTGATTTTAAATTCTTTCATATAGATCTGCATAGATCAAAAATGGGGTTAGATTGATGGAAAGAAAAAAAAGTGTGGGATTAGTGGATTTTACATACACGAGCACTTGTCGAGGTAAGTTCGTGTAACTAAATTGTGTATATTTATATGTTTGAGTTGAATGTTATATATGTGGATTGTGTAATTGCTATGTATATGAAATTTATTACACATCCGACAATACCGACAAATGATAAGTCCCGTTTGAATAAATGAAATTCGATGGATACAGGATTTCTGAATTGGTTGTGGTCCTACATGTGTTGTGGACACACCACAGCTCAAAAGAGCATCTCGTTATTATCCCTCTCGAGCTTCTCGATATATGGTTCTTGCGAGCTTCCCGTTAGTAGCTCTTCAAAGCATCCCAATGGTTGTGATCCTGCATGTGCTGTGGACACACCGCAACTCTTATGAGCGTCCCGATATATGGGTCTTTGTGAGCTTCCTGAGTAATGGCTCTCCGAAGCTTCCTGATATGGATCGCTTGAACTTTCTAATATATAGCTATCCAGAGCTTATTGATTAATGGCTTTTTGGAGCTACCTATTATTTGCTCGCATGAGCTTCCTAAATATGGCTCTTATGAGCTTCTTGTTATACAGCTTGGATAAGCTTCCCGTTATACAACTCACATGAGCTTCCCGTTGTATGGCTCGTTAGAGAGCTTCCTGAATATGTGCCTATATGAGCATTTCTGAATATGAATTAACGAATTACAATTTTGTACACTTTGAGTGTACTACCTGTGTATCCATTGATATTTCAAATAAATTCAACATGTAAAGTTCTCACATGGGACAATCTGAACCTGGGACGAATTATTATGGTAATGTACATGATATATGGTTATATGATGTGGAAAGCATATGTATATGAAAATCTGTTACATGATGAGCTCATCCTTATTTCTTTATGTTCACATGAAGTACATGACTAACATGTTTGATGAGGTTATATATGTTTAGACTAATTGCCAAATTTCTTTGGATGAATTTTGCATGCTTATTTTAAATGTAAATGAATGGTAAGTAAATTTCCCGTTATACGAAACTTACTAAGCATTAAATGCTTTCTCTGTTTCATTTCCTCTATTTTATAGTACTTCAAAACCTCGTTGGGTTGGAAGCTTGGCGGAGATATCTCACACTATCCATCAGCTCGTTTCGATATATATATTAATCTACATTTTGGTTATAATGGCATGTATAGGTTAAATTTGGCCAAAGATGGCATGTAAATTTTGAGTTGAATATAGCCATTAGTATGGCTTGTGGTTGGTATATTTGATATATATATGTTCTCATCATGTTTGATGTGTGTTTGAAATGGTTGAATGATGGAGATCATATAGGTATGTTAGTATTTGACACAAGTATGCTTAAAATTATTTTGGATTAATTAGGTAAGTTTTGAACATTTGGAATTATGAAGTGATATTACATGCATAAAACTTGGTTTTGGCTTGATTTGAATGCTTTGTATTGGCCTGTACATGTGTTAAAGTGTTAATGTAGGTGGAAGACAAATTGGGTGAGAACTATGGCCTTGGAAATGGCCTAATTTCGTCCACACGGGCAGAAACACGAGCGTGTGTCATAGCCGTGTATGACACACAACCTAGCACATGGGCATGTGGTTTGGCCGTGTGTCTCTTGCATCTTAAAAATTGAGAAACAAAATGCTTAAAATTAGCCACACGGCCTAGCACACGGGCATGTGACTTGGCCGTGTGACCTTTGCACCTAATTAATGCAAGTCAAATTTCACACACAGCCTAGCACATGGGCGTGTGGCTTAGCCGTGTGACCCAAGTCAATGAGTTACACGGGCATGGACATGGGCTGGGACACGGCTGTGTGCCTTACATCAAATACCCACATGGCCTGGCTAAACGGGCGTGTGTCCCTTGCACCTAGAGAAAATTTTGAAGTTTTGCAAAATATTTTCTGAGTACTGATTTAGTCCCGACTTGATTCTACTATGTATTTTGGGCCTCGAGGGCTCAGATAAGGGACTATATGATTGATTATGGTTGAATTTTGATATGAATGCGAAGTGAGATGATATGTCTTTATTTGATCTGTAAATTCTGGTAATGCTCTGTAACCCAGTTTCGGCGACGGATATGGGTTAGGGGTGTTACACAAAACTTGATTTGAAAAGCTTGAATATATAAGAACTTAATAAAGAAACAAAACTTTATCTTAATCAAGAAGAAAAACGAATGGGAGATTGAATATTGGAAAATTATTTTGGAAATCGGATGAAGAAAATGATAACATTTGTATGTTTTTCTTAAAAATTGAGGGAGAATTTAATTGAGAGATGAGAAAACCACAAGGATCAGGTCAATTTGAGAGCAAATATGTAGGGTTTGAGTTTTGGAGAATTTGCTTTTGAATAATGGTAATGGGGAAGGAAGACATGCGTGAAATTGTAGAGTTTTGGGGGCAATAGGCTGATTCAAAAACTTTAGTACAATTGGATTTAGGCTACTCCTAGATGTTACCTCATTTACAAATTTGTGCCCTTTTTAAATTGAAAGCCTTTTTCTCGCTTCTTTCTAAAATCGATTTTACTTTTGAAAATTGTTTTAATGAAAATATTTTTTGGTTACTAAATTCAAAATTCCTGAACCTAATTTCGGCTCTATTTTTTGAAAATTAGTCCCGAGTCTAAATTGACAAAACCTGATTTAGTAACCCAAATCTTCTAAGCTGAATTTTAGGATGTGACACTTGAGGACGTCATCTGTAACGCCCCAAATTTTAGGGCTAGAAGTTTTGGGTTTTATGGTCAGGGTCAGAGGCAAGAGTGTGCTATTGTGTATAGTTTCACGTTTAAGTGTAAGAATGAGCTTGTTGGCCTGGTGGTTTGGTTGTGTGTAGTTAATCTCAAGGTTCTAGGTTCGAGTCTCTGTGTTTGCATTTGTAGTAACATTTTATTTTGGTTCTGTTTTAAGTAAAATATTTAACTATTTATTTTTTTTCTTATTATTATTTGTTTTTTGTTTTGGGGATGTTCTCCTTGATAAACCGTAAAAGTAACATATTTTAAGCTCACATTTAATATGCTTTTGGATGATTTATCCCTTCATTTATGTAAAAAGGTGATCTTAATCTTTTCTTTTCATGTCTTATACTCAGGAAAGCACCAAAGGATGAAAAGAACGTAAAACGGGCCAAATAGGCCAATTCATGAAATTGACACGGCCTGGACTTCAAGCCACACGGCTGTGTCTTATTAAAGTACTAGAACACGGCCTGGACCCTGATAAACACGGCAGTGCCTCAAGTTAGAAATTCGAACACGGCCTGGAGTCTATCCACATGGGGGTGCTACATGGTCGTGCCTCTATCGTCAGAATGAGCAATTTCAGTTGGAAAAGGATACTTGCGGAGAAAGGTTCACATTCCAAGAGCTTATATATATCCCCTAAGTACCACCTTTGAAGGGGCGTCAAAGCTAGGCCAAGGAGCCAAGCTGAGAAGGTCAGAGTTAGGGAATAACGCGAAGATAGCCAGTTGATCCATCCCAAGAAGCCAGAATTATACTCAAGATAGTGGAATTCTCCTTCAATTCCTTCAGCGGGTTTTAGGATTTTCTTATGTTTTGTTTTATCTTTTCTCTTGTGATGTTTTGTTTATTCATTATGAACTAAATCCCTCGGATACCTGAAGGGGATGAAACCTAGATGGATCTTTTTATTTGACTTTTCAGTTATATGATAATTGCTTAGTTTGTTCTTAATTATGTTGCTTAATCCAAATCCAATGCGCTTAGGTGGAGGAGGAATAGACCCTGCCTAAGAGTAGATCTAACATAATTAAGCGGAGTTGATCGAACGCCTAGAGATAGGGTTACGAGATTTTTTCGGATTAGGGTGAAACCTAATATGGGAGTCCATTGATCGGTTTACTGCTATCCTAGGGGGTTATTATAAGCGAACAAGAGTTCCAATAATTAACCTAGGGTTAGACGTTATTCGCCTCGAGAGAGGGTTTAATATAGGTTAGGGAGTCTTACGAATCACGCTAAGTAAAAGAAATCATATAATATAGGGTTAATTAATAAGTAAAGTCTAGGTGGATTCTTCCTGGGGGTATCGTCGTAATCAACTGAGTTTTCATTCAAAGTTATTTTCCTATTCGTCCTTTTTGTCTTTGTGTCTTTAGTTTAGTTTTTGTCAAAAGCAATTTCACTCTAATTTTAAGGCTAAATAATAAAAAGAAAGTTAGTATTAGTACTTTTAGTTTCTTTAGGTTCGATATCCGGTCTTGCCTAAGCTGTACTACTATTCGATAGGTACACTTGCCTTTGAGCTAGTTTTCAGGTTTTGATCATTCTTTTATAAATTTTAAAACTCTGATTTTAGCGATCAAGTTTTTGGCGCCGTTGCCGGGGAACTAAAATATTAAGAAAACTCTATTTTTATTACTTTAGCCATTATTTTATTTACAGTAATTTATTTTAATTTTTAAATTTTGCTAATTTTTCTTTCTTTCTTTTCTTTCTAGGTACCTCTAGTTTATGACAAGAAAGAACCCGAGAGGACCTTTAGTATACGAAAGTGATATTGAAGCTACCGCTTGAAGGAATCTTCAGGAAACCAGGCGAACCCTACATTACACAGAAAGTGAGGAAGAAGACAGATCCAATCCTACTGAAGGGATGGACGAAAACAACCCACCACCACGTGATGTGGGAGACCTCAACACTCCACGTACAATGTTCGATTATGCAAAACCGCATTTATCAGGAGAAGAATCAAGTATTGTTAGGCCTGCTATAACAACTAACAATTTTGAATTAAAGCCTAACACAATTCAAATGATTTATAGTTAGTTCAATTTGATGGATTGCAGGACGAAGATCCAAACATGCATATAGCTAACTTTTTAGAGTTCTGTGATACCTTCAAAATAAATGGCGCTTTTGATGATGCCATACGTCTTCGATTATTCCCTTTTTCATTGAGAAATAAAGCTAAACAGTGGTTAAACTCGTTACAACGAGGGTCAATCACTACACGGGATCAGATGACCGAAAAGTTTTTAATGAAATATTTTCCACTGGCCAAAACAGCCAAATTAAGGAATGATATCTCTTTTTTTGTGTAGATGGATTTAGAAACACTATAAGATGCATGGGAGAGATTCAAAGATCTCTTGAGGAGGTGCCCACACCATGGCTTACCCTTATGGCTACAAGTCCAAACATTCTACAACGGTGTAAACCCCTCAACAAGGCAACTGATTGATTTAGCAGCCGGTGGAACTCTGAACAACAAAACTCCAGAAGCAGCCTACGAGTTCATTGAGAAGATGTCATTAAGCAATTATCAGTGGCAAGCTTCAAGGACCAAACCAACGAAGTCGGCAGAGGTCTTCAACGTCGACACCATGACCATGCTATCAACACAGCTTGAGATGATGAATAAAAAGCTTGATAGTTTGTGTTCCTCACAGGTACATCCAATCATGCAGTGTGATGCAATTGGAATCGTGGTAAATCCTGAATACCCACCCTACCAACCGGAAGCAGAAAACGAACAGATGAACTATATAGGTAATAATTTTTGATCCAATAATAATCCTTATAGTAACACTTACAATCTAGGTTGGAGGAACCACCCAAATTTTTCATGGGGAGGTCAAGGCAATCAAGGGAATCAAAGGCAACAACCTCCTCAGAACTTCCAAAATCGGCCCTATCTACGAGAGAAGAAACCAACCTACGAGAAGGAACTAAAACAACCGATAAACACAGAAGAACGCCTACAAAATATTGATAGAACAATTAAAAGCAACGAGAGCCGAATGAGTGAAATTACTAAGTCGGTCAAGGAAATAACTAATGCAGTCGAACAACTCACAAGGCTCATGTCAGAACGACCGCAAGGACGTCTACCAAGTAATACCGAGATTAATCCAAAGGAGCAAATTCAAGCCATCACAGCTTAGGAGAACGAGGAGTTAGATGAACCAAAACCAATTCCAGAAAGTAAGGTAGACGAAGGTATAACAGAGGTAGCACAAGAAAAGTCAAACCCGATAATCAAGGAGTACAAACCTCGCATACCTTATCCTGAAGCATTAAAAAGAGACGATTTAGAGGAACAGTTCGGTAAGTTTCTTAAACTTTTAAAGAAATTACACATTAACTTACCTCTTCTTGAAGCTCTTTTTCAGATGCCAGACTCGAGGAAATTTTTAAGACTACTCTTGACAAACAAACGAAATTAGACGAAGAGCCATATATTGAACTCAACGCAAAGTGCTCAGCAATCCTACAAAATAAACTACCACAGAAATTAAAAGATCCATGGAGTTTTACAATTCCACGTTTAATTGGTAGTTTAACTATTGATAATGCGTTAGCTGATTTAGGGGCAAGCATAAATGTCATGCATTATACACTGTTTAAACGACTAGGTCTAGGGAAGCCCAAACAAACTAGGATGAGTATTCAATTAGTTGATAAAACTGTTAGAATTCCTAGGGGCATTATTTAAGATGTTCTCATAAAGATCAATAAATTTGTTTTCCTAGTAGATTTTGTTATTTTAGATATGGATGAGGATAATTCAATTCCCTTAATTTTAGGAAGACTTTTTCTAGCAATTGCCAAGACTAAAAGTGATGTTGCCACAAGAGAACTCATACTTCGTGTAGGTGACGAATCAATCGGTCTTCAAGCTCTTGATTCGGCCAGGGAAACAATCGATGATGGTAAGAAAGCTAATATAGATGATAACCAATTTGTTCAACTTTCATCGTAGGAAAAATCAAAAGGACAAAAACTTGAGCCGAAACATGAACCCCAAGCTAAAGAAGCACACGAGGAACAAAGGTTTAGGGTCGATAAATTA
Organism: Gossypium bickii; assembly: GCA_025503065.1. Taxonomy (NCBI): domain Eukaryota; kingdom Viridiplantae; phylum Streptophyta; class Magnoliopsida; order Malvales; family Malvaceae; genus Gossypium; species Gossypium bickii. The sequence goes on from CP106712.1 coordinate 25,375,160, forward strand.
GATGAGCAGGAGACACAAGTAAAAGAAGAACCCAAACCACAGGAAGTGAAATCAGAGGAACTACTGATCGCTGTAAAATCAGAGTTTTAAATATTTATAAAAGAATGATCAAACTTGGAGACTAACTCTGAGAACGATATTAAGGCAAGTGTACCTATCGCACAGTAGTATAGCTTAGGCAAGACCGGATATCGAACCCAAAGGAACTAAAAGTATTAATACTCACTTTCTTTTTATTATTTAACCTAACTAGGGTGAAGGTTGCTTTTTAAACTAAATTGACGACAACTAGACTAAGAAACAAAGACAAAAAGACGAACTTAGGGATAGCTTGAAAACGACTCAGTTGATTTTGATGATACCCTCGTGAAGAATCCACCTAGACTTCACTTATTATTTAACCCTAAATTATATTATTTCTTTTACTTAGCTTGATCCGTGAGACTCCCTAACCTATGTTAAACCCTCTCTCGAAACGAATAACGTCTAATCCTAGGTTAATTAGTGGAACTCTCGTTCGCTTATAATAACCCCCTAGGAAAGCAGTAAATCGATTAATGGATTTCCATATTAGGTTTCACCCTAATCCGGTAAAATCTCGTAACCCTATCTCTAGGCGCCCGATCAACTCTGCTTAATTATGTTAGATATACTCTTAGGCAGGACCTATTCCTCCTCCACCTAAGCACATTAGATTTGGATTAAGCAACTTAATTAAGAACAAACTAAGTAATTATCATATAACTTAAAGATTAAATAAAAAGATTCAACTAAGTTTCATCCCCTTCAGGTATCTGAGGGGTTTAGTTCATAATGAATAAACAAAACATCCCAAGAGAAAAGATAAAACAAAACATAAGAAAATCCTAAAACTCCCTGAAGGAATTGAAGGAGAATTTCGCCATATTGAGTATAATTCCGGCTTCTTGGGATGGATCAACTAGCTATCTTCGCGTTATTCCCTAGTTCTGACCTTCTCGGCTGGGCTCCTTGGCCTAGCTTTGATGCCCTTTCAAAGGTGGTACTTAGGGGATATATATAGGCTTTTGGAATGCAATTCTTTCTCGCCAAGTATCCTTTTCTGACTGAAATTGCTCATTCTGACGACAGAGGCACGGCCATATAGCACACCCATATGGCTCGACTCCAAGCCGTGTTTGAATTTCTAACTTGAGGCACGACCGTCTGACTCGGGAAAGAGACCGTGTTCTAGATATTAGGTGTGGCACGGCCGTGTGGCTTGAAGTCCAGGTCGTGGTGATTTCGTGAATTGGACCATTTGGCTCGTTTTAAGCCCGTTTTACATTCTTTTCATCCTTTGGTGCTTTCCTGAGTATAAGACATGAAAAGAAAGGATTAAGAGAACCTTTTTACACCAATCAAGGGATAAATCATCCAAAAGCATATTAAATGTGGGCTTAAAATATGTTACTTTTACGGTTTATCAAATACCCCCACACTTAAGCTTTTGCTTGTCCTCAAGCAAAATTCTCAACTTACAATTAAAACTATCCTTCCATGATTCATAATTCCTATCAACAATGCCTTATCCTAATTCATAGATAATTTATACATGGATAATTTAATTCAAAGAGTCCTAAAGATTCAAATAAAATAAGTCATACACTTGTAGCACGAAAAACATAGGTGTTGAACCTAATCTTCAATTCAGTACCAACAAAGAAACGACTCACAAGGAGCAAAGGATTAAAATCAATGACTTAGACAAGTGGAAAACACACTTTAAGAAGAAATTAGGGATGCAGGAAACAGAGTCAAAACCACTCTATAAGATAGACAAGTCCACAGTCAGAGATCAGGTATTGTCTGATAAAACAGACCCACGACTATTTCCTTCAGACCCTGACACAAACAAAGAAATCCTTTTCAAGGTACACGATATCTTCCCACACAGAATAGTCGAGGTGAGCAATCCAATATTCGGTGACTTCAAGGTAAACGCTTCTCGACTTCAACTTTGTCAAGAGAATAAAATCATACGCATGAGGGAAGACATTCAAACCTTTGAACCTCCCTAAAATTTTCAAAAATAAGGAAAGTCTAGCTTAAGACTATAAACGAGCACTTCCCGGGAGGCAACCTGAGCACTAATTCTTTTTATTTCTATTTGCATTTAAATTTATTTTTCTTTTTCTTCTTTTTAAACTAACCAAAAATGTAGGATTCCCAGTTCACGCCTTATGCACGGTCGTGTCTGTGGCCGTGTGGACCACCGGAACTGCCACACTGACAGAGTAGAGGCCGTGCAAGTCAGTCCAACCACCCCAACATCACGGATCTAACCACCCTCCCCACGGGCACCGACAGAGACGGCATGGCTGTGCCCTCAACGTGTGAAGCTACTGACTTATTTAACACGGGTACAACACACCCGTGCAGAACAACTGTGCCAAAAGAAAAACTTAACGTACACAGGCGTGGGTGATGCAGCACAGGTATGGTGTGACAAACACACTGATCGACATGGTCGTGCGAGGTGGCCGTGCGCAACGACACCCCCTAGAACCACGACCGTGGGGAAGCACCATATTTCAACCCCTATTTAAACCCCTCAACTCTTCCCCTTCCCTCTATCTGATTTTCATCCCTATCTTCTTTGCTTCCATCTTAGATTCTTCACTCATTAAGACACTCAATCCTTGAGCAAGCCAACAACATGCCGGAGAAGCGGAGAAAGCTAAGCATAGGCTCCTTAACAAAGAACGATCAACATGAGTTCATGCTTAGACTTTCTGCCTCAACACCAAGCCAAGAATCTTTGAGACCAATTAGTTTTTATTTTCCATTTCTCTTTCCTTTCATTCTCCTTTTCTTTAATAATCTTATGTTTAATTTAGTTTAACTTAATTTAGTTTCGTAGCGTCAGGTTCCCTAGGCTGCTAGGGAATCACACCGACCACTACGATAACCTCTTCACTTCCGCCACTGCCAGCACCTCCCCAGCCTTAGAAGTCACACCCACCTTGTGAACCATCCTTCGATAAGGACTTCACAGTCCATTAATATTTTCTTTTCATTTTAGTTTTCTTCTTAGTCTCTTTCCCTTTAATTTATTTTTCTATAACTTTATATTTAGTTTATTTTTATTAGGTCTTAATAAAGCCTGGCTACTTCTCAAAGCGCCACCCAATTTCTTTATCTAGCGCTGGTTCATTATCCCGACTGACCATCACCGCCACTAAAGACACTCATCTGGGAAAACATCCACAATTTAGGGAGTAATTCTTTCCCCTTCTCTTTTAATTTATCCATTACATGCTATTCTCCATGTTTGTACATTGAGGGCAATGTACATATTAAGTGTGAGGGGTGAATAACTATTTTGAGAAAATACCAAACTTTCTGCATTATTCTCAAACCTTGAGGATAAAAATGCCTAACCTTTTGCATGATTCTCAAATCCCTGAATTTAGTCTTGTTTTTAAAGCAAAGTTGTCATATTACTAATTAAGATGAAATTTCTGATGATTTGTGATTTTTATTGATATGCTTTTGAATAAGTCATAGTTAATTATGCATTGATGATTAAATTTGAAGAATACTAGGGAGTCAAGCATGAAAAGTCTAATTTTCTAAAAATTAAAATTTTAGGTTGTCAAACCGGAATTTGAATGTTATCTTGAAATTTGAGATTTACAAGGTTGATGTCAAAAACACCCATAATTTTTGTGAGATTTTGAGCCCTATAGAGCATACATTCTTTTTCATGCTCATTCTTGATTATGAGTGTGTCAACTGTGAACTGTTATTCTAGAACCTGCCTTGATTATACATGTTAAGACCACAGTTATGATTTGATATACCGAGATGATAAAGGCACCTAGGTTTTAACCCATTAATTCCACTAAATAGCCTACCCTTACAATTGACCCCTAGTGAACCCCGTTGATCCTAACAAACCCTTTTTATTGACTCACCTACTGATATTAACCAAAAACCCCTTTGTATTTGTTATCACCCTTTCCTTTGACTACCCCTTAATTGAGATTTGATTTGCTCAGTTACATAAGTATATTATTCTGAAAGTTAAAATTATCTTGTATTTTTTTAGTTTGTTCTTAAAAAGGAAATCAAAGTATATTCAGTAATTAGTTTTATGAAAAGTGAGCTTACACAATCAAAGACTATTTTCAAAAGAAAAGCTCGTATTAGTAGGATTATTATTTTCAATTTATGTAATTATTATCTTAGAAATTTTTAGGTAGGTAACTTATCAATTCAATCTCGATTCTAACCTTCTAATTCAGCTTTTATCCACACCTTTAACACTAGCCCCGTTACAACCCTGTTAAAGACCTTTTGATCTGTTTGTCATCTCATTTTACAGTGGTGGAGATTTGATTTTCAGGCAAGCCTATGGGATTAACTTTTCAGGTTCGACTTATGAGTGATTAATTTTGACCGTTAAACACTTTTCGAGTGATTTGAGTGGATCTTTTGTGAGGATATCAATCCTTGTAGGTTGTGAATTAAAGGTAATTATTCAGATAAGGGAAAACACCTATGTTTTCATACTATAAATACATGACTTTGATTGTTTGAATCTTTAGGACCCTTTGAGTTGAATTATCCATGTATGAATTATCTTTGAATTATGATAAAGCATGATCGATGAATATTATGAATCGAGGGAAGTTTGTTTTAATTGTAAGTTGAGAATTTTGCTTGAGGACAAGCAAAAGCTTAAGTGTGGGGGTATTTGGTAAACCGTAAAAGTAACATATTTTAAGCCCACATATGCTTTTGGATGATTTATCCCTTGATTTATGTAAAAAGGTGCTCTTAATCTTTTCTTTTCATGTCTTATACTCAAGAAAGCACCAAAGGATGAAAAGAACGTACAACGGGCCAAATGGGCCAATTCATGAAATCGACACGGCCTGGACTTCAAGCCACACGGCCGTGCCTTATTAAAGTACTAGAACACGGCCTGAACCCGATAAACACGGTCGTGCCCCAAGTTAAAAATCTAAACACAGCCTGGAGTCGATCCACACGGGCGTGCTACATGGTCGTGCCTCTATCGTCAGAATGAACAATTTCAGTTGGAAAAGGATACTTGGGGAGAAAGAATCACATTCCAAGAGCCTATATATATCCCCTAAGTACCACCTTTGAAGGGGCATCAAAGCTAGGCCAAGGAGCCAAGCCGAGAAGGTCAGAGTTAGGGAATAACGCGAAGATAACCAGTTGATCCATCCTAAGAAGCGAAATTATACTCAAGACGGCGGAATTCTCCTTCAATTTCTTCAGGGGGTTTTAGGATTTTCTTATGTTTTGTTTTATCTTTTCTCTTGTGATGTTTTGTTTATTTATTAAGAACTAAACCCCTCGGATACCTGAAGGGGATGAAACCTAGATGGATCTATTTATTTGACTTTTAAGTTATATGATAATTGCTTAGTTTGTTCTTAATTATGTTGCTTAATCCAAATCCAATGCGCTTAGGTGGAGGAGGAATAGACCCTGCCTAAGAGTAGAACTAACATAATTAAGCAGAGTTGATCGAACGCCTAGAGATAGGGTTACGAGATTTTGTCAGATTAGGGTGAAACCTAATATGGGAGTCCATTGATTGATTTACTGCTATCCTAGGGGGTTATTATAAGCGAACGAGAGTTCCACTAATTAACCTAGGTTAGACATTATTCGCCTCAAGAGAGCGTTTAATATAGGTTAGGGAGTCTTACGAATCAAGCTAAGTAAAAGAAATTATATAATTTAGGGTTAATTAATAAGTAAAGTCTAGGTGGATTCTTCCTGGGGGTATCGTCGTAATCAACTGAGTTTTCCTTCAAAGTTATTTTCCTATTCATCCTTTTTGTCTTTGTGTCCTTAGTTTAGTCTTCGTCAAAAGCAACTTCACTCTAATTTTAAGGCTAAATAATAAAATGAAAGTTAGTATTAGTACTTTTAGCTCCTTTGGGTTCGATATCCGGTCTTGCCTAAGCTATACTACTGTTCAATAGGTACACTTGCCTTTAATAGTTGTCAGAGTTAGTTTTCAGGTTTTGATCATTTTTTTATAAATTTTAAAACTCTGATTTCAGCGATCACTCCTCATCTGTTTTGTTTTATATTTTTATTTTTATTTTTATTTTTCTTCTTCTTCTTCTTCTTCTTCTTTTGCCTTTTACTCCTTTTCCCTTGGGAAAATGGTGGTGGTGTTTTATTGAAGGGCTTCAATTTACTGGTCGTCGATCGGTATTCAAACATTTTCAATCATGATTTAGGTGTGGGAACGAAACTCTTCAACTTTGTTGTGAATTGTTTAATTTGGAGTTGAAATGTGGTGGGATTGGAAAATTCATATGTGGGTTTCAATAATGGTGTAATCGTAACGCCGTTTTGATATTAGAATGCATTGAATTTAACTTACAATTGTATGTGTCTGATTTTGTGGAGGCTAGGGAGTGCTGGGGGAGGAAAAGCTCATTTTCAAGGCTAATTTAGGGTGGTTTCGTGGCCACTAGGATTTAAACATGGGCATGTGACAGTTCACACGGTCATGAGCTATTGGGAATTAGGGTTTTCGGGCTACATTGGGTGCCAAATATCCTGGCCACACAGCCGTGTGGCCGACTTAGAGATTTTATCGTTTCATACACGTTCATGTCCCTCGGGCACACGAGCGTGTGAGATTGGGGATTAGGGTTTGAGTGATTTACTGCCATACGACCGTGTGGCTAATTTGGGGTTTTAGAGATTTCACATGGATGTGTGTTTTGGGCATACGATCGTGTATGATGGGGCACACAGGCGTGAGAAACCCTCACACGGTCGTGTCAGCCCTGTACTTGAATTTAGTGCAAATAGAAAGAGAGTTACACAGCCTACCCTCACAGCCATGCCCCTGGTCCACACGGGTGTGTGCCTTAGACACACGGTCGTCTGTCTCTCTTCACACGGGTGTGTGCCTCTATCACACGGTCGTGTGCTGCTCCTCACACTGGCTTTTGATCTCCCACACGGCCTAAACGTTACCACACAGCCAGAACACACGGGTGTGTGGTCTTAAGTCACTTGTTTTGATTTTGTATGCATTTCTGATTTGAATATGTGCTTGTCTGTGTGTTCTGACCCTTAGTGTAACAACCCAAACTCGGCCCAGAAGTTAGGCCCGAATCTGGTGTGTCACATTGAAGTGTTTTTTAAAAACCATGTTTTCATTGAAAACCCTCTTTAATATTTAAAAAACTAAAGTCTCAATTTATGATTGTTCAATTTCAAAACGTGGTTCATTGAAAAGTTAACCACTTTTAAAACAAGGTTATTAACTTTGTTGAAAATCTCTTTTAGTTGAGGAAGCTAATTTAAGGTAAAGAAGTTTAAAACGTATGTTTTTAAAAACAGTAATTGGGTTGATAACTCGTGTACGTCTAACAAATATAAAATGTAACAAAATCCAAAATTTAGATTAAATCCAAAGAGGCCTTATTACTGAAATTAAAACCCAAAACAGAATTTATTACTTATATAAAATCCAAAGCATAATAGCTGCAGTCGTGTGGTCACCTCCGAGTCCCTCGTAGCACCGATCTTCCTAACGCTGGGGATTACCTGCACAGTTGAAAACGGGGTAAGTTTACGCAAACTCAGTGTGTAATCCCCTTACTAGAGTAATAGTCGGTTCTGAAACAAAACCGGCTAGATGCGAGCCAAAGCCCTTTAACAAGAATGATGATGATCCCAGGTTCAGAGCATAGGTGGGCCAAGCCCACTACAATATCATTTGGGTCACAGCCCATAACAGAATCAATTGAGCCTAGCCCAACCTAATAACAAAATAAGTGGCCTAAGACCAGTATAGTGACAGATCTCATAAACAGATATGCAATAGTATGAGGATGCATCCCACCCTGATCCAGCCAACACACCACCCGTACCAACCCTACACTCCTGTGGGGATAAAATCGACCCACCCAGCCAACACACCAAGCTTAGCACCGGTTGCGGCACTAAGTCAATAGAACGGCTCGGTGCCATGGATAGAACGGCTAAAAGCCATAATCAGAATGGTTATAAACCATAATCAGGTTGGCAAAGAGCCATAATCAGGATGGCACAAAGCTATCGGTAACTGTAATAATTTTGGCACATAGCCATCAGCGACGATAATATAATTGGCACACAGCCATGGGTAATCATGATCGACACAGAGTCATCAATATATGTGTTAGGCACATAGCCACGGGTAAATACGATTGGCACAAAGCCATAATCAAGATGGCACAAAGCCATATTTAGGTTGGCATAGAGCCATAATTAGATTACGCGGTTTTAAACCGTCCATCAGTCCACAGTCTTCTCATGCGACCCGTGCGACCTTAACAGATCAATGCTGGATCAACAATCATCTTATGTGACCCGTGCGACCCTATTAGAATTTCCTCCGTATCAATGTCCTAACCCCATGCAATATGTTGTGTATGTCATGCTCAATCATTACACGTGTATGCAAAATGGCCATGCTCAGTAATAGTCATTTACACATAAATTAAAAGCATATCGGTCACACGACCACAGTGAAGTCAGTTAAAATACAATCATACAACCCCAGTCAAATCATAGCACAAGTCAGTCATTTACCCATAAGGGCAAAATAGTCATTTTACCCCATATGGGTATTTCGGTAATCCTACCCTACAGGGGTATTTAGGTAATTTTACAAACTGGGGTATTTTAGTAATTTCATAAATCGAGGGTATTTCGATAATTTCACAAATCGAGGGTATTTCAGTAATTTCACAATCCGAGGTTATTTCAGTAATTTTACGAATCGGGGTCTTGGCGACCCAACAGAAGGTCCACCATCACCTTGAGTGACTTAAGTAACCTAAATAGTCACAACGGTGTAAATGGGCCTAAGGCCTATTACACGGCCCAAGTGGGCCACACACTCGTGCAGCCCATTTAGCCCAGAAATAACCACAGTTATGCAAACGTCACAGTCTAAACAACACTTACCACATCACATACATTTTATCCGTGTAGGCTGTAACATCCCGGTTTAGACCCTAGTCGGAACAGTGGTTCGAGGCCACAAATTCTAGGTCATAAAAAAATAATATTTTAATGATATTCTCTGTGTAAATGATATGTGATATAGTCTGTGTGAAAATTCTGTGTGATAATTTGATCGTTTGTGTGTCGAATTAAGAAAAAGGACTTAATCGTGGAAAGTGTAAAATGCTGTGTGCTGATTGTTAAGTATTTAATTGTGGTTGTCTTTATAAAGTGAAGGCCTTATGATGCAATTAGGCCACATTTAGTGATAGTGGGTGGCAATGGACTAGAATAACCATAATGGATAAATGTTTTATAATTTAAATAAAAGGTTAGTTTTGTAATTAGTAAAATAAGTCATAAATAATTAAACAAAACATGAAATTTTCATCTTTTTACACCACGATTGCCGAAATTGAAGAAGAAAAAGAGAAAAAAATAGGGCTTGAAATATTCGACCATTTCTATCCTTGATTAAGGTATGAATTTTGATCTGTTTTTGATAATTACTATGTTTTTGTAATCGTTGCGTTATGCTTTACAAAACCCATGTTGTAATTTAATGAATTGATGATGTTTTGTGATAAGCCATTGATGAACATTTGAGCTATGTGCTAGTTGGTAGTAAAATATGAGAACTTGGTGTTGGATTAACATGTGTTGTTCTTGAAATTTTGATGAATTTAGCTAACTAGGGCTAAATTGTGAAAATAGCAAATTGAAGGGTTAAAATGTGAAATAAATGAAATGTGTGGATTTGTATAGGTATAATAAGAATTTGGCTAAGCACATGTATATTGGAATTTGGTGAATTTGATGATTTTGTGAATTAGGGACTAAAATGTCGAAATGTGAAATTATGAGGACTATTATGCAAAATGCCTTAAATGTGTGTGTGTGGACTACATTGAATGAAATGTGATTGAATGGATTGAATTTAAATGTGTATAGACCAAGAGAGAAGAGGTTTGGCTCGAGATCGAGGTAACAATAAAGTGCTCGATTAGTCGACTGTATCGATAGTCGACGTCCGAAGTAAGTTTGGATATAATACATGTCGTTAACATATGATTTTGTATTATGAAATGAATGTGTATATATGTATGAAATTGAGATGCTATGTGCAAGTTTATGTTAAGGGCACTAAGTGTGCGATATTAAAATCGAAACAGGAATGAATAGCACTGTATGTGCGATGTTATAAAAGCTTCAGTTTATTGAATTGGCACTGAGTGTGAGTTACTGAGATAAGTCAGTTGAGAGATTTTGGCATTAAGTGTGCGATGACTAATAGGTATCGACCGTGTATTAATCACTGAGTGTGCGATTAAGCTCAATGAATATCAAATGATGATCAACAAGTATAATTGAGCATTGAATAGCTTGGGGATTGAATAACTATGTGTTTGCCGAGGTATGTATCGAACCTTTGTGGTTGATGAGTTTATACATGATGTTATGGACGGACGAATGAGTATTTTAGCTATTGATAGTATGGTATAAGTACAAGAAGAATGATCTATGTGATGATTATTATATGAATTGGTTTGACTTGATGATATAATTGTATTTTATTTCGAACTTACTAAGCTTTATAAGCTTACTGTGTGATTTGTTCTTCTGCCTTGCAGTGTCAGTAAAGCTAGCTCGGATCAAGGGATCGTCAGCTTCTCAGTCACACTATCGGCAATCTATTTTGAGGTATTTTGGAAAGATGTATATAGTTAAGATATGGCATGTATAGGCTAGTCAATTGAATCATGGTTGAGATTTGTAGTAGCCATGAGATGTGGCTAAATATGTGTTAGTTTTAGCATGAATGACTTGGTATATATATGTGATGCATCTTTTGACATGGATTGTGGTTTGAGAAGTTGTTTTATGAATGGTAACTTGGTGTTGATAAAATGCTAATATGAATTAGTGGTACTGAGAAGAGATGATGTTTGGTATTGATGTAGTATGCTTGTGATGATATGAGTTTTAGTCTTTGATATTGACATGGTTGGAATTGGTATTGAATGCATGTTTTGAATGGCTAATTGGTATGTTTTTGGTTACCATATATGATTGATAAGTGCTGGTAAATGATGCTTATAGGTCTGAACCATTTGGTTGGCATTTTGGCCTTGTAAATGGCCTATAATGTCACACTGGTATGGCACATGGGCGTGCCTTAGATCGTGGGTAAATTGGTAGGATGCAACATAAAATCACACGGCCTTAACATGGACGTGTCATCTGGCCGTGGTGTGCAAGTCAGTAGCTAGCATAAAAATACACGGCCTCGACACGGGCGTGCTTGGTGGCCGTGGTGGGGAAGTTAGTATATGGCTTAAAAATACACGGCCATGGCACACGGGCGTGCCTAATGACCGTGTTGGTATAGTTTGTAAACAAGGTTGAACACGGGTGTGTCTAGAAGCCGTGGAGGGCACATGGTTTCGTTCCACGGGCGTGTCTCCCCTCTATTTTAGAAAAGTTTCAGATTTCATGAAATTTTGTATGTGTTTCGATTTAGTCCCAACTCAGTTTATAAGCATGCTGAAGGTCTCGAGGACCCGATTAAGGGACATTATGTCTGAGAATGATGATTGAATGTATGGTTTTGTCTGTGAATGTTTCTGATCTGTCTGGTAACGCTCCTAACCCTAATCTAGCGACGGACTTAGGATGGGGGTGTTACATTTGGTTGGTATCAGAGCTATGATTTAGTCGATTCTCGGACTAACGTAGTGAGTGTGAGTCTAGCTATACATGCCATATTTGAAATTGCAATAGTGTGACTAAATCTGACATTTGAAAATGTGTTTACATATAGTAATTGATCCCGATCGAACAGTTGCTGACGATGTAGAAAGCAATGCGCCTGCTCCCACCCAAGGGACAGCGCCGGCCACATCAAGGCCAAATGATAGTGGTGAGGGAGGAGAGGCTAAGGAAGCCTTCTTCCAAATGATGAGCGAGTGGTTTACGGAGTTCGTTCGAACAAATCCGACTGCTCCACAATCTCCACCCCCGCAAGTACCTATTGTGCCTCAAGTTGTAGATCCAAATAGATTGAATAAACCTCCTATGGATAAGATTCACAAGTATGGGGCCGAAGAGTTTAGGGCCACATCAGATGACGATGCTGAATGAGCCGAGTTTTGGCTTGAGAATACAATCAGAGTATTTAATGAGATGTCGTTGAAACCTGATGAGTGCATTAAGTGTGTAGTTTCCTAGTTGAGAGACACAGCTTACAACTGGTGGAAAACATTGATATCTGTGGTTCCGAGAGAAAGAATCACCGGGGATTTCTTTCAAGTTGAGTTCAGAAAGAAGTATATCAGTCAATGCTTCATTGATCAGAAACATAAAGAGTTTCTAGAATTGAAATAGGGTCGGTTGTCTGTTACTGAGTATGCGCGAGAATTCGTAAGATTGAGTCAATATGCAAGAGAATGTGTCTCGACCGAAGCTACTATGTGCAAACATTTCATAGAGGGATTGAATGAAGACATCAAGTTATTGGTTGGAATACTTGATATAAATGAATTCGTTGTGTTAGTTGAAAGAGCGTGCAAAGCTGAAGAGCTCAGTAAGAAAAAGAAGAAAGCTGATTCAGAAGCTCGTGATGAGAGAAAGAGATCAATGAATAAATTTTCTCAACCTTCTTCTAAGAGATACAGAGATGCAAGTAACTGTTCCAATACTTCGTTTGGACATCCAAGTAGAGATCGTTTGAGACAGCTGGTCCGCGAATTCAAGCTCCGAGTGAACCAAGTGTTGGCAGTGTTAAGAGTAACAAACCTGAGTGCAGACAGTGTGGAAGACGACATGTGGGCGAGTTCTGGGGCAAGTACAACAATAGAGTTTGTTATAAGTGTGGATCTCGAGATCATTTCATTTGAAACTATCCGAAGATGGTTGAAGAAGAAAATGTTCAGAATAAAAGACCGAGTAACGTGATAGTTAGGAGTAGACCACCCAGAAACATCAGAAATGTTAGCGAGAAGCAGAGGGGGACAAATGACACAGCTATGAGATCAGAAGCGAGAGCACCTGCTCGAGCCTATGCTATACGTGCACGAGAGGAAGCATCATCTCCAGACGTTACCACTGGTACTTTCACTTTATTCAATATTGATGTTATTGCATTGATAGATCTGGGGTCAACTCATTCCTATATGTGTATGAATTTAGTATTGAATAACAGTCTACCTGTTGAGTCTACTGAATTCGTAATTAGAGTATCGAACCTTTTAGGCAAATGTGTCTTGGTGGATAAGATGTGCAAGAATTGCTCATTAATGTTTCGTGATATATGTTTTCTGGTTAATTTGATGTTACTTCCGTTTGACGAATTCGACATAATTTTGGGTATGGATTGGCTTACTCTACATAATGCCATCGTGAATTGTAAAAGAAAGAGTATTGAATTGAAAACCAGAATGGTGAGCTAGTTAGAATTGAATCCAGTGATATGAAAGGATTACCAGCTATTATATCTGTAATGAAAGCCATGAACTATGTGAAAAAGGGTTGTGAAGCTTATTTGGCATATGTGATAGATACAAAAGTGTCGAAAAAAGAAGTGGAATCTGTGCCTGTGGTATGTGAGCATTTAGATGTGTTTCCTAAAGAGCTGCTGGGATTACTTCCGATTCGAGAAGTTGAATTTGTATTGAATTAGTGCCGGGGACTACTCCTATTTCCATAGCTCCGTATAGAATGGCACCAACAGAATTGAAAGAGCTCAATCGCAGTTGCAAGAGTTGACTGATAGAGGATTTGCACGATCGAGTTTCTCACCCTGGGGAGCTCCTGTGTTATTTGTGAAAAAGAAAGACGGAACTATGAGAATGTGTATTGATTATCGACAGTTGAACAAAGTGACGATAAAGAACAAATATTCGTTGCCTCATATTGATGATTTGTTTGATCAGCTGAAGGGAGCCACAGTGTGTTCAAAGATAGATTTGAGATCAGGCTACTATCAGTTGAGAGTTAAAGAATCTGATGTGCCGAAAACTGCTTTTAGAACAAGGTACGGACATTACAAATTCTTAGTGATGCCTTTCGGATTAACAAATGCTCGTGCAGTGTTTATGGTTTTAATGAATCGGATATTCAGACCGTATTTGGATTGCTTTGTGGTTGTGTTCATAGATGATATTTTGATTTATTCGTGTGATGAGACGCAGCATGCTGAACATTTGAGAATGGTGCTACAAACTCTACGTGAGAAACAATTGTATGCAAAGTTTAGCAAATGTGAATTTTGGTTGCGTGAGGTTGGTTTTCTAGGACATGTTGTATCAGCTGCTGGAATTTGAGTTGATCCGGGTAAAATCTCTGCTATTTTGGAATGGAAACCTCCGAAAAGTGTGTCTGAAGTCCGTAGTTTTTTGGGACTAGTGGGATATTATAGACGATTTGTGAAAGGTTTTTCAATGATTGTGACTCCATTAACAAAGTTGTTACAGAAAAATGTTAGATTTGAGTGGTCAGAAAAGTGTCAGCAGAGTTTTGAGCAGTTGAAAGTATTGTTAACAGAAGCACCAGTGTTGATTCAACCTGAGTCAGGTAAAAAGTTCATAATTTACAGTGATGCATCGTTGAATGGTTTGGGCTCTATGCTGATGCAAGAAGGGAAAGTCATTGCTTATGCTTCGAGACAGTTAAAGCCGCACGAAAAGAACTACCCAACGCATGATCTTGAATTGGCTGCAATTGTTTTCACATTGAAGATTTGGTGTCACTATCTGTTTGGGGAAAAATGTCATATTCAGACTGACCATAAGAGTTTAAAGTATTTGATGACTCAAAAAGATTTGAATTTACGACAGAGAAGATGGTTAGAGTTTTTGAAAGATTATGAACTTGTGATAAATTACCACCCGGGTAAAGCTAATGTTGTAGCTGATGCCTTGAGTCAAAATTTGTTATATGCTTTGCGAGCTTTGAGTAATCAGATAGATTTGTGTGATGATAATGCGGTGGTAGGTAAATTGAAAGTAGAACCCTTGTTCTTACAACAGATTTGTGAGGCTCAGAAGAGTGATAATGAGTTGTTAGCAAAAAGAATTCAGTATGAATCAGATACTGTAACGGAATTTCGAGTTGATAGTGATGATTGTTTGAGATTCAGAGATCGGATTTGTGTTCCGAGAAATTCAGGGTTAATTTCGTAGATTTTAACTGAAGCTCACAATAGTCATTTGACTGTACATCCGGGGAGTACAAAGATGTATAATGATCTGAAACAGTTCTATTGGTGGCATGGCATGAAAAGAGATATTTCTGACTTTGTGTCGAAATGCTTAGTTTGTCAACAAGTCAAAGCTAAACATCAGGTTCCATCTGGTTTATTACAACCGATTATGATTCTTGAGTGGAAATGGGAAAGAATCACGATGGACTTTGTGTCGGGATTACCCTCATCTTCGAGAAAGAAAGATGCAATCTGGGTGATAGTGGACAGATTAACGAAATCAGCTCATTTCGTTCCGGTGAGAACCGATTATTCTTTAGATAAATTAGCTGAGTTGTATATCGTTGAAATTGTGAGATTGCACGAAGTACCGTTGTCTATAGTGTCTGATAGAGATCCGATATTTACCTCACGATTTTGGAAGAAATTACAAGATGCTTTAGGCACAAAATTGCATTTCAGTACTGCTTTTCATCCGCAAACGGATGGTCAATCAGAGCGAACCATTCAGATTCTCGAAGACATGCTGAGATGTTGCTTACTTGAATTTGAAAATACGTGGGAAAAGCATTTATCCTTGATTGAGTTTGCGTATAACAACAGTTTTCAATCTAGTATTAAAATGGCACCATATGAGGCTCTTTACGGTCGAAAGTGTCGAACTCCATTGTATTGGATTGAGCTGAGTGAGAATAAGATTCACGGGGTTGATTTGATAAAAGAGACCAAACAGAAAGTGAAGATAATTCGTGACAGTTTAAAAGCTTATGCAGATTTGAAACGAAAAGATATTGAGTTTGAAGTTGGTGATAAAGTGTTTTTGAAAGTGTCTTTGTGGAAGAAAATACTTCGATTTGGCCGAAAGGGCAAACTGAGTCTGAGGTTCATCGGACCGTACGAGATTATTGAACGAGTTGGGCCGGTTGCTTATAGATTGAGATTACCATCTGAGTTAGAAAAGATTCATAACGTGTTTCATGTGTCAATGCTTTGTGGTGCAGATCGTAATTCGCGCTTCATGTGATTACTCCTACATCGAGGTTGAAATTCAAATGTAATTGTCATACATGAGTGAAGAACCGATCCGAATCTTGGCACGAGAGATTAGAGAGTTGAGAAACAAAAGAATTTCCTTAGTGAAAGTATTATGGCACAAACAAGGGATTGAAGAGGCTACGTGGGAATCTGAAAATGTTATGAGAGAGAAATATCCACACCTATTCACTGGTAAGATTTTCGAGGATGAAAATCCCTAAGGGGGAGAGTTGTAACATCCCGATTTAGACCCTAGTCGGAACAGTGGTTGGAGGCCACAAATCTGAGCTCGTAAAAAAATAAAATAATAATAATAATATTTTAATGATATTCTCTGTGTAAATGGTATGTGATATAGTCGGTGTGAAAATTCTGTGTGATAATTTGATCGTTTGTGTGTCGAATTAAGAAAAAGGACTTAATCGCGTAAAGTGTAAAATGTTGTGTGCTGATTGTTAAGTATTTAATTGTGGTTGTCCTTATAAAGTGAAGGCCTTATGATGCAATTAGGCCACATTTAGTGAAACTGGTTGGCAATGGACTAGAATAACCTTAATGGATAAATGTTTTATAAGTTAAATAAAAGGTTAGTTTGGTAATTAGTAAAATAAGTCATAATTAATTAAACAAAACATGAAATGTTCATCTTTTTACACCATCATTGCCGAAATTGAAGAAGAAAAAGAGAAAGAAATAGGGCTTGAAATATTCGGCCATTTCTATCCTTGATTAAGGTATGAATTTTGATCAGTTTTTGATAATTTCTACGTTTTTATAATCGTTGCTTTGTGCTTTACAAAACCCATGTTATAATTTCATGAATTGATGATGTTTTGGTGTTGAGCCATTGATGAACATTTGAGCTCTGTGCTAGTTGGTAGTAAAATATGAGAACTTGGTGTTGGATTAACATGTGTTGTTCTTGAAATTTTGATGAATTTAGCTAACTAGGGCTAAATTGTGAAAATAGCAAATTGAAGGGTTAAAATGTGAAATAAATTAAATGTGTGGATTTGTATAGGTATAAGAAGAATTGGGCTAAGCACATGTATATTGGAATTTGCTGAATTTGATGATTTTGTGAATTAGGGACTAAAGTGTCAAAATGTGAAATTATGAGGACTATTATGCAAAATGCCTTAAAAATGTGTGTGTGGACTAAATTGAATGAAATGTGATTGAATGGATTGAATTTAAATGTGTATAGACCAAGAGAGAAGAGGTTCAGATCGAGATCGAGGCAAAGATAAAGTGCTCGATTAGTCGACTGTATCGATAGTCGACGTCAGAAGTAAGTTCGGATATAACACATGTTGTTAACATATGATTTTGTATTATGAAATGAATGTGTATATATGTATGAAATTGAGATGCTATGTGCAAGTTTATGTTAAGGGCACTAAGTGTGCGATATTAAAATCGAAACAGGAATGAATAGCACTGTGTGTGCGATGTTATAAAAGCTTCGGTTTATTGAATTGGCACTGAGTGTGCGTTACCGAGATAAGTCAGTTGAGAGATTTGGGCACTAAGTGTGCGATGACTAATAAGTATACCGTGTATTAAGCACTGAGTGTGCGATTAAGCTCAATGAATATCAAATGATGATCAACAAGTATAATTGAGCATTGAATAGCTTGGAGATTGAATAACTATGTGTTTGCCAAGGTATGTATCGAACCTTTGTGGTTGATGAGTTTATAGATGATGTTATGGACGGACGAATGAGTAGTTTAGCTATTGATAGTATGGTATAAGTACAAGAAGAATGATCTATGTGATGATTATTATATGAATTGGTTTGACTTGATGATATAATTGTATTTTATTTCGAACTTACTAAGCTTTATAAGCTTACTGTGTGATTTGTTCCTCTACTTTGCAGTGTCAGTAAAGCTAGCTCAAATCAAGGGATCGCTCACTTTCTCACCACACTATCAAAGAATCTATTTTGAGGTATTTTGGAAAGATGTATATAGTTAAGATATGGCATGTATAGGCTAGTCAATTGAATCATGGTTGAGATTTGTAGTAGCCATGAGATGTGGCTAAATATGTGTTAGTTTTAGCATGAATGACTTGGTATATATATGTGATGCATCTTTTGACATGGATTGTGGTTTGAGAAGTTGTTTTATGAATGGTAACTTGGTGTTGATAAAATGCTAATATGAATTAGTGGTATTGAGAAGAGATGATGTTTGGTATTGATGTAGTATGCTTGTGATGATATGAGTTTTAGTCTTTGATATTGACATGGTTGGAGTCGGTATTGAATGCATGTTTTGAATGGCTAATTGGTATGTTTTTGGTTGCCATATATGATTGATAAGTGTTGGTAAATTATGCTTATAAGTTTGAACCATTTGGTTGGCATTTTGGCCTTGTAAATGGCGTATAATGTCACACGGTTATGGCACATGGGCATGCCTTAGACCGTGGGTAAATTGGCAGGATGCAACATAAAATCACACGGCCTCGACACGGGCATGTCATCTAGCCATGGTGTGTAAGTCAGTAGCTAGAATAAAAATACACGGCCTCGACACGGGCGTGCTTGGTGGTCGTGGTGGGGAAGTCAGCATATGGCTTAAAACTACACGGCCATGGCACACGAGCGTGCCTAATGACCGTGTTGGTATAGTTTGTAAACAAGGTTGAACACGGGTGTGTTTAGAAGCCGTGGAGGGCACACGGTCTCCTTCCATTGGCGTGTCTCCCCTGCATTTTAGAAAAGTTTCAAATTTCATGAAATTTTGTATGTGTTTCGGTTTAGTCCCAACTCAGTTTATAAGCATGCTTAAGGTCTCAAGGACCTGATTAAGGGGCATTATGTCTGAGAATGATGATTGAACGTATGGTTTTGTCTGTGAATGTTTCTGATCTGTCCGGTAACACTCTTAACCCTAATCCAGGGACGGACTCAAGATAGGGGTGTTACATAGGCCCACAAGTCTACTAGGCTCACACGACCTATTTCGGCCCAACGAGGCCCAGAGCAGCCCAATACCACGAGAGCGCTCATGGTGGCCTCTACAGACTAACGCCCATGTTCGTGGGCTCAGTCCACCAAACATTCGATCGCACGCTCCTATGGCATCATTTTTCGGTATTTCAGCTTTTCAACAATTCGTCGATCTACGATTAGAAGGAGTCTGGGGACACACACTCTATTAGCTTTCTTGCCAACCATTGGATACAGGGTACTGTTACACACCTTCGACTTATCAGCCAACTATCAGGTATAGGGTAAAATACACACATGATTGCGAACGTGCATGACTAACCCAAAAGAACACCAACCTATCACCCGCTTTAATCAATCTCACTAAGGCCGTCGCAGGAGATCACTTCACTTCAAGTCCTTAAAAAACTACCCAAACTGTGGAATTAAGACTGAGAGACAGAAGTATTCGGCCATCACCACAACACACCCATAAACCGAGGCACGAGAAGAAACAATCGCACTCCCCTGAGACCAAGTATTCGACAAGCACAGAAGTTCAGAGGTTATTCGGCTCTAGCAAAAAGGGGAAGGAAATGAGAAAAGTCGAAAGAAAGAAGAGAGGAGATAACAATGTGTTTGGCAAAAAACACATAAACCAATTGAGAGAGAAAAGAAATATTCGGCACAAGTGTGAAGAGGTAGAGGAGAGAAAAAGAATCTTTAACACCCCACACCTGACCTAGAAGTTAGGCCAGAGCCCAGAATGTCACATTAAAGGCACACTTCAAAACGATTTTACAATTTAACAATTTAAGGCCCAAAAGCCCAAAACCCTTGTATCTTGTTAAGTTACGTTGAAAAGCCCATATTTTAGAAAACATTCATAGGTTGAGTTATTTCGAAAACCATGACAGTAGAACTCTTCGATTCCTAATCATTGATATAAGCTAAGTAAGCTTCACAGCCCTTCCTTACCAACTTTTCTGCCCATAAAGCTAAAATCACATTCGACAAGTAATCACGTCATTCTCCAATCACCACCACTTCATCTCCTTCCACCGTTCTTAACACCATCCGCTTCACTGCACAATCTAGAGTTGCTTGGTGCCTCGTCAACCAATCCATGCCTAAGATTAGATCGAACTCACCAAATGGCAATTTCATCAAGTTTGCTAGGAAAATAATCCCTTGAACAACTAATGGTACATTCCTAAACAGTTTACTAACTTTCACTGACTACCCTAAAGGACTTAACACAGTCATTTCATTCTCAACTATTTCAAACTCAACCCCTACAGTTTCAGTCCTATTACATGCAATGTACGAGTGTGTTGACCCCACATCAATTAGTGAAATATAAGGTAGCTCAAAAATAAGGAACGTACCAGTTATCATATTTGGTGCATCACCTTCCTCTCCGCGACGAGCAACATAAACCAACGCTGGCTGTCTTGCCTCTGCCTGACCTACACCTCTGCCTGGTGCTCCACGTCCTCATCCTGCACCATTGCCACCTTTGGCTTGACCACGGCCCCTTGGTGGTTGTTGACCACCCCTCTGAGGCTGGAAATTACTTCTACCATCGTCTCGCTCCTGATCTAGCCTTCTCGGGCATTGCCTAACCCTATGCTCCATCCATCCACAGACCAAACATGCTCCTATCCTACTCCAACATTCCCCCGGATGCCTTCTCCCACACTCAGTACAAAGTGGTATTCCGTTATTAATAGCAGCAATAAGGGCCACATCTCTAACCGGCCCATCACTCTGGCCCTCCTCATGGGCCTTTGTCCGGCTCCCATAGGTTCCATATTCCGCTTGTTCTTGCCCCTCTCTTTCTCTCAGTTGCGGTGCTCCATGCTCTTTACCTCCTCTACTATTTTTGCTTTCTCCACTAAAACCGCAAAATCTCGCTTCCTTTGTGTAGCTGTCAGTACCCTAAGGCTATCCCTTAATCCATCCTCGAATCGTACGCATCTTTCATACTCTGTTGCTACTATCCCCTTGGCATATCGACTGAGGCGCAGAAACTCAGCCTCCTACTCTGCTACTAGCTTATCTCCCTGAGTCAGACTAAAAAACACCTTCTTTCAGGCATCCACATAGGCCGCTCCAATGTATTTCCCCTGGAATGCCGATTTGAAGAACTCCCAAGTGATCTGCTCCGGTTGGTTGCCCTCTTTTACGGTCAACCACAACTGATAAGCTTCTTCTCTAAGTAGGGATATTGCTCCTTTAAACTTTTATTCAGCCGTGTAATCTAGGTCGTCCATTATTCTTTCAGTGGCTTCTAACCAATACTCTGCCACATTCAGGGCCACCCCCGCTGCTCCTTTGAAAATCTCAGCCCCATTAGCTCGGAGTCGCTCCACGATCGACCCATGACTCCTCGTACCATTATTGGGCCCAACGACCCTTTTAAAGATTCTTAACATGGCTTGCGATACGGCATCTTTCGTAGTGGTAGCCCGTTCATTTACTCATCTTTCAACTTCTGGTGCGACCGGAGCCAACCCTACTCCTATGTTGGGCATATGGCCTGACTCGGACGACCCTGCCCTAACACCTCCACAGCCTCTGCCGCGACCTCTTCCACCTCTTCTAGCACTCATGTTGTGTATTTCTGAATTAAAAATTTTATGAAATTAGTACTTAGTTCCACTTGTTTAGGGCACATGTCTTATGTAAGTAACAACAATTTTCTTAAAGTTATTCCGCGGTCGAGAATCCACTACAAGCTTAAGTTCCCTACGGGCTTTAGTCTCTAAAAGCCTATTTTTAAGTAGCCCATTATCTACACAGTTCAGTAATTTAAGCAAATGTAGTACAGAAAACTTACTCGGCTTGACGTCGGGGACTCGGTGAACAACACTTCAAGAATCCTGCCAGAAACTTTTCAAAAACCCAAAATCTAAGGCCCATTTCACAGCCCGGGCTTTGCAACCTGGCTTTGATACCACTAAATGTAACCCCCCAAACCCGGCCTAGAAGTTAGGCATGAGTCTGGAATGTCACATTAAAGGCACACTTCAAAACGATTTTACAATTTAACAATTTAAGGCCCAATAGCCCAAAACCCTTGTATATTGTTAAGTTACGTTGAAAAGCCCATATTTTAGAAAACATTCTAGGTTAAGTTATTTCAACTTAGAAATTTTATTTTAGTTTATTAACTGGATAATTGAAACAAAAATAATAAAACCCAAAATCCAAAGTCAATTAGGAGTTACATGGCCTTATTACAATTCAATGAAAAAGAAACAAAGTATTTAAAATAAATTCATTTAAACAAAATAAAACATTTGATCAGCTTGTGGCCTTAGCCCATAATGACCCCATATCATATCAAATCATATCGTATCATATATAAACAAGATAATGCAAAACCCTCCCTGAAAATCCATCCGCTACACATACCATTTCCCTTCCAACCATAACACACCTGTGGGGATTTCTAAATCAACCCACCCATCCTCTACACACCAAAGGTAGCCCAGTTGCGATACTACCTAATGTTGCAGCAAACCTGCTAATCATATAATAGGCTTAAAGCCTCCGGTGGATCCATGGTCGTCAAGCAACTATGCGATCCTTAAATCTTCCTCCGTACCATAATTCCCACCCATATGCATCCTAAGCAAAATATCATATGAATGCATCAAACACATAAGTAACATCCACAAACTCATATTCTCACATAGGAGTATTTTCGTCATTTCACTACCCAGGGGTATTTCCATAATTCTACCCTACAGGGGTATTTTGGTAATTTGGCAAAATAGGGGTATCTTGATAATTTTGCAACATAGGGGTATTTTGGTACTTTTTCAAAATAGAGGTATTTTGGTAATTTACAAATCTATGAATATTTTGGTAATTTACAAATCTAGGGGTATTTTAGTAATTTTACAAATATAAATATATTTTGGTAATTTTACAAATATAAGGGTATTTTAGTAATTTTACAAACATAAGGGTATTTGGTCCCTCTCGGGTTTTAGTTAAGAACTTTGGCCCATCAACAAGTCCTCGCGGCTAAAATGAATAGACTCTACGCACCATGTAGGATTCCGAAGAAGAGGAGGTGGGCACTAGGGCCGCTTAAGTAGTAAGCTCTCCCTAGATCCAATCCTAGACATGCGTATGCCTGTTGCCACACCCTAACCCTACGACTTGTTCACGGACATGTTTAATTAGATTAAGTCTTATGAAATTTCAGAGTTGTTCAAACTAGGCTTAAAGTCCATAGACCCTAACATACTTGTCCACATCCACATAAAGCCCATTTTATGTCATATAGCCCATTGGGCTCAATTACAATCTAATTATACAATTGTTCATGCCAACTCATTAATCATGCCCACATATCAACCATTGCTGTTTTGGGCCCACAAATTCGGTAGGCCCATTTAGCCACTTTCGACTTTTCAGCTTTTTGACGTTGCCGATATCGTGTGTGTAGTGTTTGTACACACCTGGTAACCTTGCGTACTGCAAACCCTTAGTCACGAACCTACAATCGACATTACTAGCGACTAACCAAAGCTTTAACACATACTTATCAAAAATCGAAACCTCACCGTACCCTTACCGTGTGCCTCATGTTCTAGTAGCCCTTCCTTTGCTACTATTTGCGATTATCCTCTAAATCTGCACCCAAACACCTATATCGTCAAAACCAAGTGACCCATATTGAACATAAGTCACCCCTATGAGCCACATTAGATTAAGCCACTTACAAAACCATGACTGAGTCGAGAACACTTACCACCTTGTTAGCAATCCTTACCTACCATGCTTGCTACTGTTGAGCCTTACCCTTGTTAATACAAATTAACGACAAGGAGGGTTAGATAGCCCTTCGGCTTTTAACAAAACTCGCTAAAAGATCAACTAAGCACTTACCAAAATTCTCCTTTGATCTTGCGGCTTAAATCCGGCTTTTGAGACTAGGAGTAGATAACAAATGATTGAGGGGATGAACAACAAGAAGGGTTCGGCAAGAGTAGAGATTCGACAAAGAAGGATGATAGTAATTTCGGTAATGGAGGAAATTGGCTTTGTGAAAATTCGGCAAAAAAGGAGAAACCGTTTGGGGAGAATAAAGAAAAAGAAATTACGAAAACTCAGGAACCCATCACTGGAATTCGACAACCCCTTTTTATAACCAAGGCTGAATCTTACCTTCCCTCCACAGTCCTATTCGGGCCCAACACTTCACCCTCCTCATCTCCTATGTTTTCTCTCTGATAATACTTTAATCTTATCCGAAATCTCCTCCACATCCATCAGTCCTGCTTACTTCAAACTCTCCACGGCAAGAGTACAAAACCAACACAACTCTTGTCGTCCACCTATGCAAAATAAAACAATCCAAAATACACTCCTCTTGCTCGAGCCTTGGACCTCTTCAGCTTTCACACGTGCCACCTCATAGCTTCCAAGTGACGCCACTTCCACTGGGCCACAAGCCCATCTGTGTCTTATTTTCTCTTAATCTACTTCAGAGCTTAATGCCTGAGACCAGGGTCCACTAAGCAAGAAAAATAAATTTTTCCCTATAGTCTCCCCTATCTCTAAGGCTTCAAATAATCCCAATAATACCTTAATATTATTATTCTAAACGCTACACATACATACTAACTTCAATGCACAAAAATTAAAATTTCGAGATTTTTTGGGCGTTATAGAATCGATTTGACAAGAGGTTTGTAAAGGAATGCAAAGTAGAGAACAGAAGAACCCGAACGGTATTCAACACGACAAAAGATGAAAAGATACTGCCCACACTCTTAGCACAATCATCCTGCAAGAAAGAAAAATAACCAAAATGTTTCAAGCCACCGAATTAGAGAGTAAAAGACTACTCAAAGCCGATTTCTGATAAGCCAAAATTCTCATTCGGCACACACCCCTCTTTCCTTTCAAAATCCTGAATTTTCCTTCCCAAATCACTCAAACCATCCACCACCCTTAAACTGCTCCTATAATCCCTCCTCCAACCTCTCCACCATCCAATTCAAATTCCCCTTTTTCCTCCTACATTTTCTCTATAACCAATTCAAACTTCACCCTTTTACCAAGTCCACAACAACCTTCTAGAGTTTCAACCCAATTTAACCACTTACCATGCCCATGTAGCAAAATAATTGTATTTTGCTTTTAAGGGGATTCGAACCCAAGCCCCCATCAATAGCTCAACACGCCACTTGCCTCCTTGCCACAAGCTCTTTTGTGTCACAAAGTACCCTCAATTAATAAAAAGGTCTATAGGCCAAAGTCTAGGTTCCTTTAAAAGAAAAACCAAAATAAATTGCAAGAGCCAAGACTTGAACCCAGGCTCCCTTACAACCTTAATGACGCCACAACCACTAGACCACATGCTTCCTTGTGTCATTTTTTTCCCCAACAATATTCTTAAAGCCTACTTACTTACATCTAGGGTTTTATTCACCTAAAACCAAAATTATTGCTAAAACCCAAGTTTGAACCTAGGACTTCTCCAACACTTTTCAGGGCCCTTAACCACTGAAGCAGACATTTACTTGTGTCATTTCCTTGCACAATTAAAACTTATGTGCAGCCTCCTTACTGATCCATACACAAGGCCCAATACTTCTAGGCCCAAAATTCGGGGCGTTACAACTCTTCCCCTTAAAGAAATTTCGTCCTCGAAATTTTCAACTATCAGAATAGTCGCACATCCTAGCCTACCACACTACGCTCTCGCTGCGCACTCTGATCCTAATGATACAAGCAAGCACCATACCATCCATCCATCGGAGCGGATGGATATCACACGCATATCATTTCCAGAATAAATACAAACTCTAACTTTAAGTATAGAAATACAGTTTAATATTTAAGAAATCACAGTATCTCTATCTACTGCTTTTCAATGAAAATAAATAACAGTTTTAGAAACTTACGGATTCGGTGCCGGAGACTCGGTGTGCCACACTTTTCAGAAGAAATATTTCAAACCCTTCACATATTGAAAAAAAACTTATTGAAATCCAAGATTTGAAAACCCATTCTACAGTCGAATTTTGTAACTAGGCTCTGATACCACTAAATGTAACAACCCAAACCCGGCCCTGAAGTTAGGCCCGAATCTGGCGTGTCACATTGAAGTGTTTTTCGAAAACTATGTTTTCATTGAAAACCCTTCTTAATATTTAAAAACTAAAGTTTCAGTTTATGATTATTCAATTTCAAAATGTGGTTCATTGAAAAGTTAATCGCTTTTAAAAAAAATGTTATTAACTTCGTTGAAAATCTCTTTTAGTTGTGGAAGCTAATTTAAGGTAAAGAAGTTTAAAAGCTATGTTTTTAAAAATAGTAATTGAGTTGAAAACTTGTCTATGTCTAACATATATAAATCATAACAAAATCCCAAATTCAGAATTAAATCTAGAGAGGCCTTATTACGAAAATTAAAACCCAAAATAGAATTTAAAACTTATATAAAATCCAATGTATAACAGCCGTAGTCGTGTGGTCACCTCCAAGTCCCTCGCAGCATTGATCCTCCTAATGATAGGGATTAAAAATGCGATGAGTTTACAAAAGCTTAGTGTGTAATCCTTACTAGAGTAACAGTCAGTATACAGAAATAGAAACCAAAACAGTCTGCGCCAAAGCCCTTTAACAGTAACAGTACAGTCCAGTTCAGAGAATACGTGGGCCAAGCCCACTACAATATCATTTGGGTCACAGCCCATAACTGAATTAATTGAGCCTAGCCCAACCCAATAACAGAACAAGTGGCCTAAGCCTAGTACAGTGACAAGTCTCACAAACATATATGCAACAGTATGAGGATGCATTCCACTCCGATCCAGCCAACTCACCACCCGTACCAACCCACACTTCTATGGGGATAAAATAGACCCACCCAGCCAACACAACAAGCTTAGCACCGGTTGCGGCACTAAGTCAATAGAACGGCTCGGCGCCGTGGATAGAATGGCTCGGCGCCGTGGATAGAACGGCTTGACTCCATGGATAGAACGGCTAAAGCCATAATCAAAATGGTTATAAACCATAATCAGGATGGCACAGAGCCACAATCAGGATGGCATAAAGCTATCGGTAACTGTAATAAGTTTGGCACATAGCCATTAGCGACGGTAATATAATCGGCACACAGCCACGGGCAATCGTGATCGACACAGAGTCATCAATATATATGTTAGGCACATAGCCACAGGTAAATACGATTGGCACAAAGCCATAATCAAGATGGCACAAAGCCATAATCAGATTACACTGCTTTAAACCGCCCGTCGGTCCACAGTCATCTCATGCGACCCGTGCGACCTTAACAGATCAATACTGAATCCACAATAGTCTTATGCGACCCGTGCGACCCTATCAGAATTTCCTCCGTATCAATGTCCCAACTCCATGCAATATGTCGTGTATGTCATGCTCAATCATTACACGTGTATGCAAAATGGCCATGCTCAGTAACAGTCATTTACACATATATTAAAAGTATATCGGTCACACGACCACAGTGAAGTCAGTTAAAACACAATCATACAACCCCAGTCAAATCATAGCACAAGTCAGTCATTTACCCACAAGGGCAAAATAGTCATTTTACCCTATAAGGATATTTTGGTAATCCTACCCTACCGGTTAATTTAGGTAATTTTACAAACTGGGGTATTTTAGTAATTTCACAAATCGAGGGTATTTTGGTAATTTCAAAAATTGAGGGTATTTTAATAATTTCACAATCCGAGGGTATTTCGGTAATTTCACAATCCGAGGTATTTCGGTAATTTTATAAATCAGGGTCTCAGTGACCTAACAGAAGGTCCACCGTCGCCTAGAGCGAATTAAGTAACCTAAACAGTCACAACGATGTAAATGGGCCTAAGGCCCATTACTTGGCCCAGGTGGGCTGACACACTCGTACGGCCCATTTAGCCTAGAAACAGCCATAGTTATGCAAATGTCACAGTCTAAACAACACTTACCACATCACATACATTTTATCCTAGTGGGCCCACAAGCCCACTCGGCCTACACGACCCATTTCGGCTCAACGAGACCCATAATAGCCCAATACCACGAGAGCGCTCGTGGTGGCCTCTACAAAATAACACCCATGTTCGTGGGCTCGATCCACCACACGTGCGATCGCACGCTCGTGTGGTATCATTCGCCAGTCTTTTAACTTTTCGGCATTTTGTCGATCTACGATCAGAAGGAGTGTGGTGACACACACTCTATCGGCTGTCTCGCCAACTATCGGATATAGGGTATTGTTACACACCTTCAGCTTATCAACCGACTATCAGGTGCAGGGTAAAATACACATTTGATTGCAAACGTGCGGGACTAACCCACAAGAACAGCAACTTAGCACCCACCTTAGTTAATCTCACTCAGGCTGTCATAGGAGATCACTTCACTTCAAGCCCTTAAAAAACTACCCAAACTGTGGAATTAAGACTGTGAGATAGAAGTATTCGACCAGCACCACAACACACCAATAAATCGAGGCACGAGAAGGAACAATCGCACTCCTCTGAGACCAAGTATTTGACAAGCACAGAAGTTCAGAGGTTATTCGGCTCTAGCAAAAAAGGAGGGAAATAAGAAAAGCCGAAAGAAAGAATACATGAGATAACAATGTGTTTGGCCAAAAACACATCAACCAATTGAGAGAGAAAAGAAATATTCGGCAAAAGTGTGAAGAGGTAGATGAGAGAAAATGAATCGGTCTGACAGGAGGTTTGCAGAGGAATGTAAAGTAGAGAACAGAAAAACCTGAAAGGTATTCAACATGACCAAAAACGAAAAGATACTACCCACACTCTTAGCACAAATTGACCTCCAAGAAAGAAAAATAACCAAAATGTTTCAAGTCACTGAATTAGTGAGTGAAAGACTACTCAAAGCTGATTTCTATGAATTAGATTGTTTGAATATTTAAGACTCTTTTAGTTAAATTATCAATGTATGAATTATCTGTGAATTATGATGAGACATTATTGAAGAGAATTATGAATTGAGAAAGTTAATTTTAATCGTGAGTTGAGGATTTTGCTTGAGGAGAAGTAAAGGCTTCAGTGTAGGGATATTTCATAAACCATAATTTATACATATTTTGACCCCATGCTTGGTTTATTTTTGGATGAATTTTCATTAGATTTGATGAATTTGATGCTCCTAATCCTTTAATTTCATGTTTTACACTCAGGAGAGCTTAGGGAAACGAAAAGAATGAGAAACGAGCCAAAAAAGGGGCAAAATGGGCCTACCTCAGAAATCAACACAGCCTGGGCTATCGTACACGGGCAGACCACACGGCAGTGTATGACAAGCAGGATCGAGCACGACCTAAGCTATCAAACATGACCGTGTAAGACGAACAGAATCAAGAAGGGCCTAAGGCTATCGAACACGAGCGTGTCCCTGCTGAACCCAAGTTTAATTCTAATCGTAAAAGGGTACTTGTGGGCCAAGAAAGGCTTCCAAAAGACTATATAAACACCCTAGTGGAGGACCTAAGAGGACACACAGAGTAGAAAGTAGAGAATACTCGAAGACAACCATCGGGAGCAGCTTGGAAGAATGATCTCCATCAAGGCTGAAGATCTCCTATCAATTTCTCTTGAAGTTTTTGGGTTTTCTTATGTTTTGTAGTTTTCCTTATTTTAAGATGTTTCCCTCTATCATTACGAACTAAATCCCTTGAATACCTAAGGGGATGAAACCTAAGACGAATCTTATTACTATTTGATTTATAAGATAAATACTTGTTCTTATGCTTAATTTTTGTTCTTATTCTTGTTTTGATAATTCAGGTTATTGATTCAAGTTGAATGTGCTTATTCAGAGGAGCAAAAGTCCCTGTTTAAGAGTAGATCAACACAATTAAGCGGAGTTGATTGCAACCCTAGAAATAGGGCGATATAAATCTACCGAATTAGAGTCAAATCTAATAAGAGAATCCATAGATCGAGTTAATGCGATAATAGGGGTCTAATTAGAAAGAGATTTCAATTAATCAACCTAGAGTCAGTTGCTTTTAGTCTTGAAAGAGATATTAACATAAATCAGGGATTTCTATGGATTAAGTCAAGTGAATAAATCGTATAAGTCAAAAGTAATAAGTGAAGTCTAGGTGGATTCTTCCTTGGGTATTGCCTCTCTCATAAAGTTGTCTAAAGTATTTTCCCAATTCATTCTCTGTCGTGCTTTTAATTAATTTTGGTTTAAAAGAAATCATTCCAATTCTTAGGCTAGATAATAAGAAGATAGTAATTACTAGTACTCTTGGTCCTTGTGGATATGATATTTTCGGTCTTACCATAACTATACTATTAAACGATAGGTGCGCTTGCCTTCATTGTGATCGTAGTTAGTTAGAGACACATCAAGTTTTTGGCGCCGTTGCCGGGGACTAAGATATTTGGAACACTAAATTTTTATTACTTTAGCCATTTTTTATTTGCAATTTATTATTTTATTTTAAGTTGCTAATTTTTTCTTTTATTTGCTTCTGGCAGGTGATTTTAGTTTATGACTAGAAGAAACCCGTCAGGACCCTTGCTTTTTTATAGTGAGATAGAATGTACCGCTCGTAGAAATTGTAGGGAGATAAGGCGAAGTGTACAATACATAGAAGAAGAGCAAGAGGATGAAACCAATATTATCGAGGAGATGGTTGATAATAATCCACTACCTCCGGTGGTTGCCGAAAATCTTGCTCTTTGTACTATGTATGATTATGCTAAGCCTAATTTAACTAGGGCTGAATCGAGTATTGTTAGACCTGCAAATAATTCTGAACTGATATCTAACACTATTCAAATGATTCAACAGTTTGTTCAGTTTGATGGTTTACAGGATGATGACCCAAATACTCATTTAGGCAACTTTTTAGAATTTTGCGATACTTTCAAAATTAATGGCGTTTCTGATGATGTCATTTGCCTTCGGTTGTTTCCCTTCTCTTTAAGGAACAAAACTAAACAGTGGTTGAACTCATTACCACGAGGATCAATCACTACATGGGAGCAAATGACTGAAAATTTTTTACTTAAATATTTTTCGTCGGCTAAAACTGCTAAATTGAGGAATTATATCTCTTTTTTTTTTGTGTAGATGGATTTAGAAACACTTTACGATGCATGGGAGAGATACAAGGATATACTGAGAAGATGCCCTCACCATGGGTTACCATTATGGCTACAGGCTCAAACCTTTTACAATGGTGTGAACCCTTCAACTAGGCAATTGATTGATGTAGATGTTGACGGAACCCTAAATGACAAAACCCCTGCAGCGACTTATGAGTTTATAGAGGAGATGTCACTAAATAACTATCAGTGGCAAGTTATGAGAATAAAGTCGACAAAACCTGCTAGTGTTTTTAACCTCAACGCAGTCACTGTGCTATCAAACCAGGTAGAGCTTTTAAGTAAAAATATTGATGATTTGTGTGGTTCTTCGTACGTACATCCAATGATGCAGTGTGATGCAGATGGAGGGACAAACAATACAGAATACCAATCCTGCAACCCTAGCATAGAAAGCGAACAGATGAACTATATGGGTAACAATTCTAGACCTCAGAATAATCCCTATAGTAACACTTACAATCTAGGTTAGAGGAACCACCCAAACTTCTCATGGGGTGGTCATGTAACAGTCCAAATTTGACCCTAATCGAAACGGTGGTTTCGGGACCACGAATCCGAGTCTGAAAAATTTTTAAATATTATTTTCTATGTTTATTATATGTGAATTATTATTTGTGAAAGTTTCGTATGAAAATTTGATTGTTTGTGTGTTTAATTTAGCAAAAGGACTTAATTGCGTAAAGTGCAAAAGTTACAAACTATAGTGAAAGGTGCTAATGTGATAGTGGCTTTTTAATATGAGGTACTAAAAGGGCAATTAGCCCATTTTACAAGGTAGTGGACGGTATATGCCAATAATGTCCTTATTTATATGTTATGTTTATTTTATATTATAAGGTTAGTTTGGTAATTAAGTAATAACATAATATATGTAGTAATAAAACAAAAATAGGCCATTATCATCTTATTTTCTTTCATAGCCGAATGTGATAAAGAAAAAGGAAGAAAACCTTGTTTAAAATTTGACTACTACAAGCTTTGATTCAAGGTTAGTTTTTAATCGGTTTTCGATAAATGTAATAATCGTTGCTTCGAATACTTCAAGACCCATGCTTGAATTTTTGATTTTGATGAATATTTTGAAATGTTCCATTAATGAGTCCATGAGTTTTATAATGATAGTTGATGAATTATGAAAAATATATGTTAGATTAATATGTTTTGTATTGAGATTTTTAGTGATTTTGAGTAATGCATTTTAACACCTATTTATGTGTTTTGGGACTAAATTGATATGAAATGTGCATCAAGAACAAAGAAAAATAGATTTGGGTCGGGGAAAGGCAAAGGTTATCGAATAGCCGGTCTCTGTTGTCCGTCGAAAGTCGAGGTAAGTCTTTAAGCAAGTTAATATCGTAATTATCGATTAATACTTAGTATACATGCTGAATTATGAGTTTGTAAATTGAAATATGACAAGCCGAATATGTTAAGGTAGTTTAGAAATGAAATGTAGTTGAATTAATTGATTTCACTATGTGAAAGCGATGCGAATTTATATGTGAGATATGCGATATTGCTAATGTTTAATGTGAATGAGTTGGCTCGGTAATATGAATATTTAGGCTTATTTCCTAGCAGGCCTTGTGCCGGTGAAATGTATCGGGCTTATTGCCTAGCAGGCCTTGTACCGGTGAAATGTATCAGGCTTATTGCCTAGCAGGCTAAACGCCGGTGATTAAAAATCCAGACCTCGGTCTTGCAGGCTTAATGCCGGTGATTTTTAATATCAGCTTATGCATATAAAATGCTGGAGTTATGGTGACTAAAGAACCAACTAAAGTTTATTTATGTGAATTAATCTACCTGGCCATACAGGTAAGTGCCTATGAACTTTAAATTGAGTTACTATGATCGATCAATTAGGAAAGTATATATGTGAGCTCTGTTGGACAAGAATGTGATTCATGATTATATATGTATACGCACCCTTTAGTTATGTGATTATAATATCATAATACAGATATTTAATACTTTGAGTTATGAAATGTTTAATGGATAAGTGTATATGTATATATGTTCTTGTATGTGGTTCTAATGAATGAAGTGTACATGAAATGAGTGTGTTTGGAAATTAATATTTACCATTTGAATCTTGACCTGAGATAGTGATTTATTTATTGAAGGTAAGATAAGGAACAGTGTTAAATTATTTAAGGTATTGAAGTTTGGCAATGAGATACCATATGTGTTCTTAAAGTTTAATTGTTATTAAGTATATGATTTGAAGTGTTTGATGTTAAGTTGAATCATTTTTAATTGCTTAAGACTTACTATGCTAAATTAGCTTACTCTGTGTGTTTATCATTCTATTTTATAGATTTTGATCAAGCTACGAGCTCAGGGGATCGTCACTGAAGTGATTCACACTATCCGCTCACTTTGGTACCTTTAAGAGTTTATACTTTTGAACTTAAGGCATGTATAGGCTAGCTAAATGTTCGAATGATATTTTATTAATGTATAAAAGCCATGCAAATTGGCTTGTTTTAATTGTTAATGTTTGACGGTTTACTAAATATTTGGTGTAATATACGTTTTAGTTATGCAAATTGGTATGTTTTGAATTGTTTTTGAATGTATAGATTGAATGAAAATTTAATGTATAGTTATGATTATCTTAGTGGTAAAATGTGCATGATTTGGATGGCTAATTGGTACATTTTTGGTTGCCATATATGCTTGATATGTGTTGGTATGATGCTTATAGGTTTGAACCATTTGGTTGACATTTTGGTCTTGCAAAATAACCTATAAAGTCACACGATCATGGCATACGGGCGTGCCTCGAGACCGTGGTGAATAAGTCAGTAGCTAACATAAAAGTACACAGCCTCGACACGGGCATGCTTGGTGGCCGTGGTAGGGAAGTCAGTATATGACCTAAAAGAACACGGCCATGGCACACGAGCGTGCCTAATGACCGTGTTGGTATAGTCAGTATAAACACGGATGGTTACACGGGGGTGCCTAGAAGCCGTGGAGGGCACACGGTCTCCTCCCACAGG
The DNA here is from genome assembly GCA_025503065.1 of Gossypium bickii. Classification (NCBI taxonomy): domain Eukaryota; kingdom Viridiplantae; phylum Streptophyta; class Magnoliopsida; order Malvales; family Malvaceae; genus Gossypium; species Gossypium bickii. The sequence goes on from CP106712.1 coordinate 25,409,543, forward strand.
CGTGTCTCCCCTGTATTTTAGAAAAGTTTCAAATTTTCATGGAATTCCATATGTGTTTCAGTTTAGTCCCGACTCGACTTATGAGTATGATTAAGGTCTCGAGGACCCGATTAAGGGACATTATGTCTTAGAATGTGATTGAATGTGTGATTTTGTCTGTGAATGTTTCCGATCTGTTCGGTAATGCTCCTAACCTTAATCCGGCGACGGACTCAGGATAGAGGTGTTTCAGGTCAAGGAAATCAGAGACAACAACCCGCTCTAGGCTTTCAACAACAACCCTACCCACAGGAGAAGACGTCGAACCTTGAGGAGATGCTAACAAAATTCATCTCGGTGTGAGAAACCCATTTTCAGAACACCAAAACTATAACAGCCCGATTTAGACCTTGGTCAGAATAGTGGTTTTGGGACCACAAATCCGAGGTCGTAAAAAATATTTTAATAATATTTTCTATGTGAATAGTATGTAATATAGCCTGTGTGAAAATTCTGTGTGATAATTTTATCGACTGTGTGCTGATTTATGAAAAAAGACTTAATTGCATAAGGTGTAAAAGCTATGTGCTGATTTATAAGTGCCAAATTGTGGATGGCTTTTTAAGGTAGAGGCCTTATGTTGATATGACACCATTTTTAAGTTAGTGGGGTGTTGAATGACTAGAAAGCCTTATACTAATTTGTTTTATATGATTTATAAAAGGGCAAAGTTGGTATTTGTTTAATAAGTTATTATTAATTAAAACTAAACAAATTTGATGGCCATTTTCTCATCCTTCTTCCACCGAAAAATAGAAAAGAGAATAGCCATTGAAGCTTTTGAAATTTTGGCACTTGCTAGGCTTGATTAAGGTATGTTTTGAGCTCGGTTTTTAATAATTTCAACGTTTTTGTGATCCTTGCGTTGTATTCTTTCAAACCCATGCTTTGATTTTAGAAGTTGATGGTGATTTTGAGTTATGACATTGATGAATGCTTCAGCTTTGTGTTAGTTGATGATGAATTATGAAGGATAGGTGGAGGATTAATATGTGTTGTTCTTGAATTTTTGGTGAATTTAGTTAATTAGGGCTAAATTGTGAAAATAGCAAATTGAAGGGTTAAAATGTGAAATAAATGAAATGTGTGGGTTTATATAGACATTATAAAAATTAAGCTAAGCTTGCGCTAGGAGAAATTATGTGAATGTGATGATTTTGTGAAATAGGGACTAAAGTGTAGAAATGTGAAAATGTGAGGGATATTTTGTAAAATGCCCTAAATATGTGTGTTTGGACTAAAATGAATGATTCGGTGATTAAATGGATTTAATTTAAATGTGTATAGACCAAGAAAGAAGAAGTTCGAGTCGAGATAGAGGTAAAGATAAAGTGCTCGATTAATCGATCGTTTCGATCGTTCAACGTCCGAGGTAAGTTCGATATAATACATGTTATTAAGATATGTTTTAGTATTATGAAATGAATGTATACATGATTGTAAGATTGAGATGCTATGTGCAAGAATTAGTTGATGGCACTAAGTGTGCGAAATTTAAATCGAAACAGATATGAATGGCACTGTGTGTGCGATGTTATGAAAGCTTCGGCCTATTGATTTAGAACTGTCTGTGTGATACCGAGATAAGTCGGCTAAAAGAATAGGCACTAAGTGTACGATGACAAATGTATTTCAATTAAGAATATGGCACTGAGCGTGCGATTAAATTAAATGAATATCAGAGGATGATCGACATGTAATATCGAGCATTGAATAGTTGGGAAGTTGAATAGCTATGTGGTAGCTAAGGTATGTATCGAACCTTTGTGGTTGAAGAGTTTATTGATAAAACTATGAATAGTGAATGAGTGTTTTAGCCATAGATGATATGGTATGAATGTGAGAAAATTTATCTATGTGATGGTTTATCGTATATATTGATTTGAATTGATGAGATAATTGTATTATATTTCCAGACCTACTAAGCTTTGGGAAGCTTACTGTGTGAATTGTTTATCTGCCTTGCAGTGTTGGTAAAGCTAGCTCGGATCTGGGATCGTCAGCTTTTCAATCACACTATCGACAATCTATTTTGGTACTTTTGGAAGGATGTACATAGTTGAAATATGGCATGTATAGGCTAGTAGTTTTGAATCATGTTTGAGATGCGTAAATGGCCATGTGATATGGTTTTATATGTGGTAGTTATAGCATGAATGGTTTGATTATATTATGCATCTTTTGGTATAGAATGTGAATGTAGAAAATGACTTATGAATGGTAAACTTAGTGATGGTTTAACATCTTACAAAATGGTTAAGATTGTGGTAAGGGTTTGGATGAAATATGTTTATGATTACATGATCTTTAGTATGGTAAATTTGGTATGACTGGATTTGGGTTGGAATGTAGAGGTTTGATGATCATTTTGTTATGAATTGGCTGTCAAAATTGTGTGTATTAACATGCTTAAGAGTGCTTGTAGTGATTGACCCATGCAGGTGGCATTTTGGCCTTGCAAATGGCCTATTTTTACCACACGGCCATGGTACACGGGCGTGCCTGGTGACTGTAGGCGCAAGTTAGTATATGGCCTAAGAGCATAGGGCCATGGCACACGAGCGTGCTGGGTGGCCGTGGGAGCTAAGTCAGTATAGTCCACGGGGAGGACACATGGGCGTGTCTAGCAGCCGTGGGAGGCAAACGGCTTATCCACACGGGCGTGTATCCCCTGAAACTTTTAAAAGTTTTTAAATTTCTTCAAATGTCTGTATGTGTTTTGGTTTAGTCCCGACCCCTCTTTAGCATGTGATAAAGGTCCCATATACCTTGGAAAGGGACAACATGATTCTAAATGAATGTGATTGAAGATGATTGACTTTGTGTCGTACATTTTAGATGTTAAGTGTTATGATTGATCGATAATACCTCTTAACCCTATTCCGAGGATGGTTTCGGGTTGGGGGTGTTACATTTTTATTGGTATTAGAGCCAGGTTTAGTCGATTCTCGGACCAACGTAGCGTGTGTGAGTCTAGCTATACATGCCATATTATGAAATTGCGATAGTATGATGAATTCTGGCAGTTAAAAATGTGTTTTCATATAGTAATGGATCTCGATCGAGTAGTTGCTGACGATGTAGAAAGCAATGTTCCTGCTCCCGCTCAAGGGACAGCGCCAGCCACATCTAGGCCGAATGCTAGTGCTGAGGGAGGAGAGGCTAAACAAGCCTTCTTCCGAATGATGAGCAAGTGGTTTACGGAGTTCGTTCGAACGAATCTGGCTGCTCCACAACCTCCACCCCCGCAAGTACCTGTTGTGCCACAAGTTGTAGATTTGATCAGATTGAATAAACCACCTGTAGACAAGATTCGAAAATACGGGGCCGAGGAGTTTAGGGCCACATCTAATGACGATGCTAAGCGAGCCGAGCTTTGGTTTGAGAATACAATCAGAGTATCCAATGAGATGTCATTGAATCCTTATGAGTGCATTAAGTGTGCAGTTTCCTTGGTGAGAGACATGGCTTATAACTGGTGGAAAACATTAATATCTGTGGTTCCGAGAGAGAGAATCACCTTGGAATTCTTTCAAGTTGAGTTCAGAAAGAAGTATATTAGTCAGCACTTCATTGATCATAAACGTAAAGAGTTTCAAGAATTGAAACAGTGTCGTTTGTCTGTTACTGAGTACGAGCAAGAATTTGTAAGATTGAGTCAATACGTAAGACAATGTGTTTCGACCAAAGCTACTATGTGCAAACGTTTCATACAGGGATTGAATGAAGACATTAAATTGTTGGTTGGGATACTTGATATAAATGAATTTGTTGTATTAGTCGAAAGAGCATGCAAAGCTGAGGAGCTCAGTAAAGAAAAGAAGAAAGCCGATTCTGAGGCTCGTGATGAAAGAAAGAGATCGATGAATAAGTTCTCTCAATCTTCAACGAAGAGATATAGAGATGTGAACAATCGTTCAAATGTTTCGTTTAGACATCCAAGTAGAAATCATTCGAGACAAAGTACTGGTTTACGAATTCAAGCTCTGAATGAATCGAGTGTTGGTAGCGTTAAGAGTAACAAACTTGAATGCAGACAGTATAGAAGACGACATATGGGAGAGTGCTGGGGCAAGTATAACAATAAAGTTTGTTATAAATGTGGATCCCGAGATCATCTTATTCGAGATTGCCCGAAGATGGTGGAAGAGGAAAATGTTCAGAATGAAAGATCGAGTAATGTGACGGCTAGAGGTAGACCACCCAGAAACATCAGAAATGTGAATGATAGCCAGAGAGGGACAACTAATATAGCTATGAGATTGGAGGCGAGAGCTCCTGCCCGAGCCTATGCTATACGTGCATGAGAGGAAGCATCATCTCTAGACGTCATCACCGGTACTTTCACTTTATTCAATATTGATGTTATTGCATTGATAGATCTGGGATCAACTCATTCCTATGTGTGTGTGAATCTAGTATTGAGTAAAACTCTACCAGTTGAGTCTACTGAATTAGTGGTTAGAGTGGTAAACCCTTTAGGCAAGTGTGTCTTGGTGGATAAGGTTTGCAAGAATTGCCCATTGATGTTTCAGGGTGTTTGTTTTCTGGCTAATTTGATGGTGTTACCATTCGATGAGTTTGACATAATTCTGGGTATGGATTGGCTTACTCTGCATAATGCCATTGTGAATTGTAAAAGGAGTATTGAATTGAGAAGTCAGAACGGTGAGCTAGTTCGAATTGAATCCAGTGATATGAAAGGATTACCAGCTATTGTATCTACGATGGAAGCTATGAACTATGTGAGAAAGGGTTGTGAAGCTTATTTGGCATATGTGATTGATACAAAAGTGTCAGAAAAGAAAGTTGAATCTGTGCCTGTGGTATTTGAGTTTCCAGATGTGTTTCTTGAAGAGCTGTCGGGATTACCTCCAATTCGAGAAGTGGAATTTGGTATTGAATTAGTGCCGGGAACCACTTCCATTTCTATAGCTCCGTAGAGAATGGCACCAACAGAATTGAAAGAGTTAAATTCACAGTTGCAAGAATTAACTGATAAAGGATTTGCACGACCGAGTTTCTTACCCTGGGGAGTTCTTGTGTTATTTGTGAAAAAGAAAGATGGAACTATGAGAATGTGTATTAATTATCGGCAGTTGAACAAACTGACGATAAAGAACAAATATCCGTTGCCTCATATCAATGATTTGTTTGATCAGCTAAGAGGAGCTATAGTGTTTTCTAAGATAGATTTGAGATCAGGCTTCTATCAATTGAGAGTTAAAGAATCCGATGTGCCGAAAACTGCTTTCAGAACAAGGTACGGACATTACGAATTCTTAGTGATGCCTTTTGGACTAACAAATGCTCTTGCAGTGTTTATGGATCTAATGAATCAGATATTTAGACCGTATTTAGATCACTTCGTAGTGGTGTTCATTGATGATATTTTGATTTATTCGTGCGATGAGATGTAGCATGCTGAGCATTTGAGAATTGTGCTACAAACTCTATGTGAGAAACAGTTATATGCAAAATTTAGCAAATGTGAATTTTGGTTGTGTGAAGTTGGATTTCTGGGGCATATTGTATCGGCTGCTGGAATACGAGTAAATCCGAGTAAAATCTCTGCTATTTTGGAATGGAATCCTCCGAGAAATGTGTCTAAAGTCCATAGTTTTCTAGGACTAGCGGGATATTATAGACGATTTTTAAAAGGCTTCTCGATGATTGCAACTCCATTAACAAAGTTTTTACAGAAAGATGTTAGATTTGAGTTGTCAGAAAAGTGCCAGCAAAGTTTTGAACAGTTGAAAGTGTTGTTGACAGAAGCACCGGTGTTGATTCAACCCGAATCAGGCAAAGAGTTCATAGTTTATAGTGGTGCATTGTTAAATGGTTTGGGTTGTGTGCTGATGTAGGAAGGGAAAGTCATTGCTTACGCTTCGAGACAGTTAAAACAGCATGAAAAGAATTACCCAACGCATGATCTTGAATTGGCTGTGATTGTGTTTGCATTGAAGATTTGGTGTCACTGTTTATTCGATGAAAAATGTCATATTTATACTGATCATAAGAGTTTAAAGTATTTGATGACTCAGAATGATTTGAACTTGCGACAGAGAAGATGGTTAGAATTGTTGAAAAACTATGAACTTGTGATAGATTACCACCCGAGTAAAGCTAATGTTGTAGCTGATGCCTTGAGTTAGAAATCGTTATATGCTTTGCGAGCTTTGAGTAATCAGATAGATCTGTGTGATGATAATGCAGTGGTAGCTGAATTGAAAGTTAAGCCGTTATTTGTACAGCAGATTTGTGGTGCTCAGAAAAATGATGTTGAAATGGTGGCTAAACGAATTCTGTGTGAATCAAATGCTGAATCAAAATTTCGAGTAGATAGTGATAATTGTCTGAGATTTAGAGGTCGGATTTGTGTTTCGAGAAATTCAGGGTTGATTTTGACTGAAGCTCACAATAGTCATTTGACTCTACATCTAGGGAGTACGAAGATGTATAATGATCTAAAACAGTTCTATTGGTGGCATGTCATGAAAAGAGACATTTCTGACTTTGTGTCGAAATGTTTAGTTTGTTAGGAAGTCAAAGCTGAACATCAAGTTCCGTCTGGTTTGTTACAACCGATTATGATTTCGGAGTGGAAATGGGAGAGAATCACAATGGACTTTGTGTCAAGTTTGCCCTTATCTCCTAGTAAGAAAGATGCAATCTGGGTGATAGTGGACAGATTGATGAAATCAGCTCATTTTGTTCTGGTGAGAACCGATTATTCTTTAGATAAGTTGGCTGAATTATATATCGCTGAGATAGTGAGATTGCACGGAGTACCTTTATCTATAGTGTCTGATAGAGATCCGAGATTTACCTCGCGATTTTGGAAGAAATTGCAAGATGCTTTAGGCATTAAATTGCATTTCAGTCCTGCTTTTCATCCGCAAATGGATGGTCAATCCGAGCAAATCATTCAAATTCTTGAAGACATGCTGAGATGTTGCATACTTGAATTTGAAAATACATGGGAAAAGCATTTATCATTGATTGAGTTTGCGCATAACAACAACTTTCAATCTAGCATTAAAATGGCACCATATGAGGCTCTTTATGGTCGAAAGTGTCGAACTCCATTGTATTGGACTAAGCTGAGTGAGAATAAGATTCACGGGGTTGATCTAATAAACGAAACTGAACAGAAAGTGAAAATAATTTGTGACAATTTAAAAGTAGCCTCAGATCATCAGAAGTCTTATGCAGATTTAAAACGAAAAGATATTGAATTCAAAATTGGTGATAGAGTGTTTCTGAAAGTATCTCCTTGGAAGAAAATACTTCTATTTGGCCAGAAGGGCAAGCTGAGTTCGAAGTTCATCAGACCGTATGAGATTATTGAACGAGTTGGGCAGGTTGCTTATAGATTGAAATTGACATCTAAGTTAGAAAAGATTCATAACGTGTTTCATGTGTCAATGCTTTGACGGTACAGATCAGATCCGTCTCATGTGATTGCTCCTATTGAAGTTGAGATTCAGTCAGATTTGTCGTATAGTGAAGAACTGATCCGAATTTTGGCACGAGAGACTAAAGAGTTGAGAAATAAGAAAATTTATTTAGTAAAAGTATTATGGCACAAACACGGAATCGAAGAGGCTACGTGGGAGCCTGAGAATGTTATGAGAGAGCAACACCCACAGTTATTCACTGTTAAGATTTTCGGGGACGAAAATCCCTAAGGGGTGAGAGTTGTAACAGCCCGGTTTAGACCCTGGTCGGAATAGTGGTTTTGAGACCACAAATCTGAGGTCGTAAACAAATATTTTAATAATATTTTCTGTGTGAATAGTATGTAATATAGCCTGTGTGAAAATTCTGTGTGATAATTTTATCGATTGTGTGCTGATTTATGAAAAAGGACTTAATTGCATAAGGTGTAAAAGTTGTGTGTTGAATTATAAGTGTCAAATTGTAGATGGCTTTTTAAGGTAGAGGCCTTATGTTGATAATACACCATTTTTAAGTTAGTGGGGTGCTGAATGACTAGAAAGCCATAATACTAATTTGTTTTATATGATTTATAAAAGGGCAAAGTTGGTACTTGTTTAATAAGTTATTATTAATTAAAACAAAACAAATTTGATGGCCATTTTTCTCATCTTTCTTCCACCGAAAAATAGAAAAGAGAATAGACATTGAAGCTTTTGAAACTTCGGCACTTGCTAGGCTTGATTGAGGTATGTTTTGAGCTCGATTTTTAATAACTTTTACGTTTTTGTGATCGTTGGTTTGTGTTCTTTCAAACCCATGCTTTGATTTTAGAAGTTGATGGTGATTTTGAGTTATGCCATTGATGAATGCTTGAGCTTTGTGTTTGCTGATGATGAATTATGAAAGATAGGTGGAGGATTAACATGTGTTGTTCTCGAATTTTTGATGAATTTAGTTAATTAGGAATAAATTGTGAAAATAGCAAATTGAAGGGTTAAAATGTGAAATAAATGAAATATGTGGGTTTATATAGACATTAGAAAAATTCGGCTAAGCTTGTGCTAGGAGAAATTATGTGAATGTGATGATTGTGTGAAACAAGGACTAAAGTGTCGAAATGTGAAAATGTGAGGGTTATTTTGTAAAATGCCCTAAATATGTGTGTTTGGACTAAAATAAATGATTTGGTGATTAAATGCATTTAACTTAAATGTGTATAGACCAAGAAAGAAGAAGTTCGGATCGAGATCGAGGTAAAGATAAAGTGCTCGATTAATCGATCATTTCGATAGTTCAACGTCCGAGGTAAATTCGGATATAATACATGTTATTAAGATATGTTTTAGTAATATGAAATGAATGTATACATGATTGTAAGATTGAGATGCTATGTGTAAGAATTAGTTGATGGCACTAAGTGTGCGGAATTTAAATCGAAACTGATATGAATGGCACTGTGTGTGCAATGTTATGAAAGCTTCGGCCTATTGATTTAGCACTGTGTATGTGATACCGAGATAAGTCGGTTAAAAGAATAGGCACTAAGTGTGCGATGACAAATGTATTTCAATTAAGAATACTGAGTGTGCGATTAAATTAAATGAATATTAGAGGATGATCGACATGTAATATCGAGCATTGAATAGTTGGGAAGTTGAATAGCTATGTGGTAGCTAAGGTATTATTGAACCTTTGTGGTTGAAGGGTTTATTGATAAAACTATGAATAGGTGAATGAGTATTTTAGCCATAGATGATATGGTATGAATATGAGAAAATTTATCTATGTGATGGTTTATTGTATATATTGATTTGAATTGATGAGATAATTGTATTATATTTTCGGACCTACTAAGCTTTGGGAAGCTTACTGTGTGAATTGTTTATCTGCCTTGCAGTGTCGGTAAAGCTAGCTCGGATCTGGGATTGTTAGCTTCTCAATCACACTATCGCAATCTATTTTGGTACTTTTGGAAGGATGTACATAGTTGAAATATGGCATGTATAGGCTAGTAGCTTTGAATCATGTTTAAGATGTGTAAATGGCCATGTGCTATGGTTTTATATGTGGTAGTTATAGCATGAATGGCTTGATTATATTATGCATCTTTTGGTATAGAATGTGAATGTAGAAAATGACTTATGAATGGTAAACTTAGTGATGGTTTAACCTCTTATGAAATGGTTAAGATTGTGGTAAGGGTTTGGATGAAATATGTTTATGATTACATGATTTTTAGTATGGTAAATTTGGTATGATTGGATTTGGGTTGGAGTCTAGAGGTTTGATGATCATTTTGTTATGAATTGGCTGCCAAAAGTTTGTGTATTAACATGCTTAAGAGTGCTTGTAGTGATTGACCCATGCGGTTGGCATTTTGGCCTTGCAAATGGCCTATTTTTACCACACGGCCATGGCATACGGGCGTGCCTGGTGACCGTGGGCGCAAGTCAGTATATGGCCTAAGAGCACACGACCATGGCCCACGAGCATGCTGAGTGGCCGTGGGAGCTAAGTCAGTATAGTCCACGGGGAGGACACATGGGCATGCCTAGTAGCCGTAGGAGGCACACGGCCCATCCACATGGGTGTGTATCCCCTGAAACTTTGAAAAGTTTTTAAATTTCTGTAAATGTCTTTATGTGTTTTGGTTTAGTCCCGACCCCTCTTTAGCATGTGATAAAGGCCTTATAGACCTCGGAAAGGGACAACATGATTCTAAATGAATGTGATTGAAGATGATTCACTTTGTGTCGTAAATTTTAGATGTTAAATGTTATGATTGATCGGTAATACCTCTTAACCCTATTCCAGCGATGGTTTCGGGTTAGGGTGTTACAGAAACAACACTCAAAAATTAGCAGGCCTCGATTCATAGGCTCGAGAACCAAATAGGACAGCTTGCCAAGTTGATATCTGAATGACCACAAGGTAGCTTGCCAAGCAACACTAAAACAACCCAAAGGAGCAACTTCATGCCATTATTGCTCATTATACTGAAGGGTTAGACAAGCCAAACCCGAGGCAAGAAAACATGGTATATAAAGGTAACGCTGAGGTAAGCCATAATAAACCAAAACTGGTGAGTATAGAGTACAAACCTCGTGTGCCATACCCCAATGCGACAAAGAAAGACCACACAAATGAACAATTCGGTAAATTTATTAAACTTTTAAAGAAATTACATATTAACTTACTATTTATTGAAGCTCTTTCGTAGATTCCCAATTCAATAAAATTTTTTAAAGAGTTTTTGACAAACAAACGAAAGTTAGATGATGTGTCGCATGTGGAGATAAATGCAGTTTGCTCAGCGATTTTACAGAATAAACTACCTCGCAAATTAAAAGATCCAGGGAGTTTTACGATCCCTTACTTAATTGGTGGTTTATCTATTAATAATGGTTTAGCTAATTTAGGGGCAAGTATCAATGTTATGCCTTATAAAATGTTTAAACATCTATGTCTCGGGAAACCCAAATAAACTAGGATGAGCATTCAATTGGCTGATAAAACCATTAGAGTTCCTAAGGGTTTAATTGAAGATGTGCTAGTGAAATTTGATAAATTCATATTCCGAGTAGACTTTGTTATTTTAGACATGAATGAGGATAGTGATGTTCCTTTAATTTTAGGACGACCTTTTTTAGCAACTGCTAAGACTATTATTGATGTTGATATAGGGGAATTAATACTTCGTGTAGGTGATGACACGATTAAACTCCAAGCACGTGATTTTGTCAGAATATCTAGCGATCAAGATGATACAAGTTCTGTTAATGTAAGTAAAGTTAATGATCAGTCTCCTATGCGGGAAATTGCTCGGAAAAAGATGACAGAACCAAGGTCTAACTATCATATTGAGAACAGAACTATTCATGAGGAATGAAAGCTTCAGATCGAGGAACTAGATGAATGGCGAACCCAGTTTAAGAAGAAATTGAAAGTACACGATGAATCAAGGTAGAGCCATGACGAGCCTAAAAATGAAACGAGTCAAATTAAGGTTGGAGACCGAGTTCTAACGGATAATACAGATCCTCGTATTGCCTCTTCTGACCCTAATGGAACAATCCTTTTTACAGTACTTAATATTTTCCCATATGGTATAGTCGAGGTAACCCATTCCAAATTTAGCACTTTTAAGGTAAATAGTACTCGTCTAAAAACCTTATTTTAACAAAATTGATAGTAAGAATGAGGAATTTCAACTCCTCGAACCACCATGATTATGCGAATGAAAGGTGAGTCGAGCTTAGACTCTAAATAAGCGCTTCTCAGGAGGCAACCCGAGCACTAACCCCATTAATATCCATATTTTCATTTTTTAGCACCTAACTAAAAACTAACCAAATAGGCGTAGGTTTCCATACCCACACGGTCTTACATACGGGCGTGGCCATGGCCGTGTGGGCACCACAAGTAGGTACATTGGCGTCGTGGAGGCTGTGTGAGAATAGGACAAAAATTTTCCTCAAAACACGGGCTGCCCACGGATATGCAATTTGGCCGTGGTCGACACGGATTAAAGAACACGGGATGTTAATAAACCCACACGGGCATGCCTTAAAACCGTAGGCAATACTGAGTAAATGACATGGGCGTGTGACATGCCCACGCCCAAAAGTCATGGTTGATACTGAGTAAAGCAAACAGACGTGCAACATGCCCGTGCCTATAAGCCGTGGTAGATACTGATCAATCAACATGGGCGTGGAAACCTCTACACAGGCGTGAAAAAATGAAAGAAGCATCACACAGCCGTGCAATTTGGCCGTGTGACCTAACAAGCCCAAGGCACACGTGCGTGGGCCGCGACCATGTGTCCCAATCTCTATTTAAACCCCCTTCCTTTGTTCACTTTCTTCCCCAAATCTTTTTCCCCTAAACCCTTGCCACCGGACCCCTTTCTGACCATCGCCCTCCTCCTCCACTTTTTTCTCTCCTCCCTTCTTCCCTAGCCCAAAAACTCCCTTTTTCCCTTTTCTTTTCCCGTTATCTTTCTTCCTTCTTTCTCCTTTCCCAATTTCCCTTATTCCTCTTTACACCGCCACCACACCAACCACTATCATTGCCACCGCTAGTCACTCTTTTCCCTTTATGTTTGAATTCGTATCTATTTTACATTATTTATTTTTATTTTTATTTTCTTTATTATTTTGTTCTTATTCTTCATGCCATTTAGATTTAACTTAGGGTACCATAAGTTAATATTGTTAATTTAAATACTACTTTTGTTAGGAATATTCTATATTTAAGACTACTTATATATTACCTGTGGTGATGCTTGAATTATTGCAAATCGTTTTTAGACACACAATGACTATTACTAAAGGCAAGACCAAGGCCGCCATCCTCGCTTCAAATAAAGTGAAAGGATTCCCGAGTAGTCTCCCCGTGCGCGGCCACTTTATAGCAGATATACCACCATTTCCTTATAGACCAGTTCATGCCTGCTGCTTCATTGATTCGATTTCAAAAGGTTTGAGGTGCTACCAAAGTATCCTCCCCCACGTTCACCTCTTCCCAAATTTATCAGGCTTCTTTTCACATATTCCATCCAAAATTCAAGAAGTTTAACTTCTCTCCCTATCTTATGATTCTCTTACTAGTCATTGTACATTGAGGACAATGTACATCTTAAGTGTGGGGAGGTTAATTATATTATTATTTGAAAATCCCTGAATTATATTTTTTTCTTAAGTAAATTTTTTTATATTACTAATTAGAATGAAACTTTTATTGATTGATGATTTTTATTAATATGTTTGGGATTAAGTCGTAGGTAATTGTGCATTGATGGTTTATTACTTTAAGACATTAGAGAATCAAGCATGATAAGTCTATTTTCAGAATTAAATTTTTTTTAGGTTGTTTCCCTAAATTTAAAATGTTACTTTGAAGTTTGAAATTTGCAAGGTTGACATCAAAAACCATAAATTTTGTGAGACTTTGAGCCTTTTATAGCATATACTTTTCTTGCTCACTTTATTGTTGGTTATGAGTGTGTCAATATTGATTTGTTATTCTAGAACTTGCTTCGATTATGCATGTCGAGACCACACCCTTGATTTTATATACTGAGATGATAAAGGCACCTATGTTTTAACCCACTTATTTCGTTAAAAACCTACCTTCATAATTAACCCCTAGTAAACCCCTTTGAGCCTAATAAACCATTCTTGACTCACCCTTAATATTAACCCTAAACCCATTATGAGAATTTTATATTAAACCCTTTTCGTTGAGATTTGATTTGATCAGTTGCCTAACTATGTTCTCTATTCTAGCATTAATTTTTTTCTTATTATTGTTCTTATTATTCTTAAAAAAAATGTTAAATTATACATTATTAGTTCAATGTTAGTTGAGCTTAAACGATTAATTTCACATTTCTAGAAGAAGCTCGTGTTATTAGTGATAAGTTTTCAATCAGTGTAATTGCTCAATATTAGTTTATCTTTCTAGTTAGGTAAATTGCCAATTTGATCTCGATTCTAACCCTCTAATTCAGCCTTTATCCACACCTTTAACCTAAGCCCCATTACTACCCTTTTTACGACCTTTTGATTTATATATCATTTCATTTGAAAGTGGTGGAGATTTGATTTTCATGCAAGCATATGGTAATAACTTTTCATGTTTGACTTTTGAGTGCTTAATTTGAACCTTAAACACTTTGAGTGAATCTTTAGTGAGGATGTCAACTCTTGTCGGTTTTGAATCAAAGGCGATTGTTTACCTAAGGGGAAACACCTATGTTTTTGTGCTATAAAAATTTGTGACTTAGATTGTTTGAATCTTTAAGACTCTTTTAGTTAAATTATCAATGTATGAATTATCTGTGAATTATGATGAGACATTATTGATGAGAATTATGAATTGAGGAAGTTAATTTTAATCGTGAGTTGAGGATTTTGCTTGAGGACAAGCAAAGGCTTAAGTGTGGGGATATTTGATAAACCATAATTTATACATATTTTGACCCAATGCTTGGCTTATTTTTGGATGAATTTTCATTAGATTTGAAGAATTTGATGCTCTTAATCCTTTAATTTCATGTTTTACACTTAGGAGAGCCTAGGGAGTCGAAAAGAACGAGAAACGGGCCGCTTACCTCAGATATCAACATGGTCTGGACTGCCACACACGAGCAGACCACACAGCCGTGTATGACGAGCAGAGTCAAGCACGGCCTAAGGCTATCGAACACGGGCATGTCACACGGGCGTATCCTTGTCGAACCCAAGTTTAATTCTATTTGGAAAAGGGTACTTGTGGGCCAAGAAAGGCATTCCAAAGCCTTTATAAACACCCTAGGGGAGGACCTAAGAGGACACACAGAGTAGAAAGCAGAGAATACTCTAAGGCAGCAATCGGAAGCAGCTTAGAAGAAGGATCTCCATCAAGACTGAAGATCTCCTATCAATTTCTCTTGAAGTTTTCGGGTTTTCTTATGTTTTGTAGTTTTCCTTATTTTAAAATGTTTCCCTCTATCATTATGAACTAAATCCATTAAATACCTAAGGGGATGAAACCTAAGACGAATCTTATTACTATTTGATTTATAAGATAAATACTTGTTCTTATTCTTAATTGTTGTTCTTATTCTTGTTTTGATAATTCAGGTTATTGATTCAAGTCAAATTTGCTTATTAAGAGGAGCAAAAGTCCATGTTTAAGCGTAGATCAACACAACCAAGCGGAGTTGATTGCAACCCTGGAAATAGGGCGACATAAATCTGTTGGATTAGAGTCAAATCTAACAAGGGAATCCATAGATCGAGTTAATGTGACAATAGGGGTTTTAATTAGAAAGAGATTTCAATTAATCAACGTAGAGTCAGTTGTTTTTAGTCTTGAAAGTGATATTAACATAAATCAGGGATTTCTACGGATTAAGTCAAGTGAATAAATCGCATGAATCATAAGTAATAAGTGAAGTCTAGGTGGATTCTTCCTTGGGTATTGCCTCTCTCATAAAGTTGTCTAAAGTATTTTCCCAATTCATTCTCTGTCGTGCTTTTAATTAATTTTAGTTTAAAAGAAATCATTCCAATTCTTAGGCTAGATAATAAGAAGATAGTAATTACTAGTACTCCTGGTCCTTGTGGATACAATATTTCTGGTCTTACCATAACTATACTATTAAATGATAGGTGCTTACCTTTATTGTGATCGTAGTTAGTTAGAGACACATCAGTCATCTACTTGTCCGGGGCATGTGTATGTTCAGGAATTAGAGGACAGTGCAATTCTGCTAACTTTGGGTAGCGATAACTTGGAGCTTGCGATTGAGGCATTGACTGGGGTAGTGAGGGAATTATTAGAGAAGGTTTTTGAGGCTACGTTGAGGGAGACTAGTGAAACCCTTCAAGCTAGGTGTGTGGATTGTGGGAAGAAAAGAGATCGTAGTCCTTCGAGGTTGGAGCCTTGTTTTGTGAAGCATGTTAGAACACATGTGAGCGGCGATAGTCATTGTATAGAGGGTGCTAGTAGTGGTGCGAGTGCTCCATTTTGTGACCACTGTAAGAAGTGTTATCTGGGAAAGTGATTGAAAAAGGAGGGTTCGTGCCTTCTGTGTGGGTCCACGAAGCATCGAGTTAGGGAATGTCTGCGATGCTAGTAAGACAGGTATGGGTGTAGATTGTTCTGAATCTGTGTGTGATTTATTTCGATGACGTTGGTGGTTACTCTTTTGACAATGTTTGTGTGTGTGAAAGTACAAGACGTATATCTGCTTTAGTGGTTAAGTGTTTTGGGTGTGTGTGATGGGTCTTAGGTTGAATTAGAGTTAGAGTGCGCAGCGGGACTGTGGTGGGGTAGTTTGTGATTTACCACTATTCTGTTAGTTGGAAATTTTGGGGACGAAATTTTATTAAGGAGGGGCGAGTTGCAACGCCCCGAATCATGGGACTAGAAGTTTTGGATTCTATGGTCAGGGCCAAAGGACGGTGTAACACCCATAACCCGTATCAGTCTCCAAAATAGGGTTACAGGGCATTACCGAATATTTCAGAACAATCACAGATAATTGTGATATTTAATGTTCATAACAAAACTGTCCACTTGAGTCATAGTCACTGAATTATTTATATCTAGAGCTATAGAATTCTAAATTAAGATCCGCTTGATTTTTCAAAAACTAGACTCAAATATCTTCCTACCATAAAAAATTTAGAGTTTATGGTTTAGCCAATAAGTACAGTTAATTCTTAAAATTTATCCCTGTTCTGCTATTTGACAGTTTCGACCTTTCTTCACTAAAAATTAATTATCTCTTAGTACGTGATTTGGATAATGTTCCCATTTGATTCTATTGAAATTAGTCTCATTAAGAAATTAAAAATATAAATTTAAACCCCCAAGTATTTTTATACAAGTTTTAATGATTTTCTAAAGTTAGAACAAGGGAACCCGAAATTATTCTGACCTTGTCTCAAAAAAATTAAAATATCTCATAAAATTAAATTCTTTTGCTTACAATGTTTCTTCTATGTAAAACTAGACTCAATAGGATTTAATTTAATATTTTATTCAACCTCTAATTTGATTTCCACAATTGTTGGTGATTTTTCAAAATTATACTACTGCTGCCATCCAAAATTGTTTTAATGCTAATTTTACTCTTTCATGATTTCTTTGTATTAACTTTCATTTAGACATACATAACACCAAAGCATATCCATAACTAGCCATTCCAATAGCTAACCATTATCAAATATTTACATGGCATTCATTGGCCAATTTAACCTATACATCAACAATAAAGACTAAAACATATCATTTCCTTACCTTTATATACATGCTCATAACATCATACTTTATCAAGTCCACACATACCCAATCACATTCAACATAACAACTTCCCACATGTATCATCTAGTCTCATTTCATTAACATACCATTAAAAACCCCATCACACAATGACATTGGCATAGGCATATGAGTAATTAATATGCTCGCAACCCATTAGCCAATATAAGCCAATTTATATGGCTATATACCAAATCAAATCCTTAATCATTACAAGCCAATACATTTGGCCATATCATAATAACACATACACAAAATAAGTAAGTCCCTAATCATGCCATAGACTCAAAGGTTTCCGTTCACCCAACATGATAGCTTGATAGCGTGATAGCATCTTCGGCGATATCCAACTCGAGCTAGTTTGGTGACACTATGAGGCATAGGAAAGGAAGGGGAGTAAGCTATATAGCTTAGTAAGTTCACATGCAAATAAATAGCAACGTAATAATGAATATCATGCAATTAACATAAGATAATTTACATATATGTCATCATAGTTTCATATGCATAACTTACTCATTTTCAATCTTACCAAAAGTTCATCACATACCAAGCTCATTCATATGAATTTTTCGTACATACCTGTACCAACTCGTAACATATCATACTCTTTCTCATAGTTGGCATAATATTTAAATTACCCGTCGAACCACTTGAAATACTAAAGGATACTCGAGAATCTCATACACAATGTACCATACCAATGCCATATCCCAGACATGGTCTTACATGGAAATCTCATATCGATGCCAATAGCCCAGCTATGGTATTACACAAAGTCTCGTATCGATGGCATATCCCAAATATGGTGTTATACGAAACCTCATAATGATGTCATATCCCAGATATGGTCTTATACGTAATCTAAGTGACCCCAATGTCATGACATTTGTATCATATCTATTCCTAAGGTTCAACCGAAATTTCTCGCTTGTCGAAACTTTATCGAATACACCCAAAGGGTAAATCACAACTCATACAATATTAAAGCATATAAAATATAAATACAATAATGCATTATTTACATACGAACTTACCTCGACACAAGAATGGCAAAATGGGCTTAATCGTCACATACTTTATTTTTCCCCCGTTCTAGGTCTGAACCTTGATTTTATTGATCTATAATATCACATTTGACTTATTTAATCATTATATTGTTCAATTTAGCCCAAAATCATATTTTTCCAAAATTTACATTTTTGCCCCTAAACTTTGTCATATATTCATTTTAGTCCCTAGGCTCGTAAAATGATTTTCTTTCAATTTCTTTGTACTTTAAGTCTAGCCAAAACATTTTCATGCTTATAGAAGCCCACATTTTCCATTAAAACATTTTTTACAACATTTTTTTTACACTATTTTACAAATAGGTCCTTTTTATGCATTTTCATCAAAAATCACTTAACAAAAGTTGTTTATCTAACATTAAACTTGCATAATCTACCATTAAACATCAAAATACACAAATTTATAACATGGGTCAAACCCTACACCTTTATCATATATTAAATTAATGGTAGAAATAGATAGATCATATTACAAGGATTTCAAAAACATGAAAATCATTAAAAAATAGGGCTAGAATAGACTTACAATCGAGCTTGAAAGCTTGAAAAACCCTAGACATGGTTTCCTCTTGCAAATTTAGGCCAAGGAGGAAGATGGACAAATTTTTGGGTTTTTATTTTTTTATTAAATCATTTAATTACTAAATGACCAAAATGCCACTAACTCAAAAATATTCTATTTCACCTATTTCATGTCCATTTTTGTCCAAAAAATTATCCAACGGTATAATTAACTTTAAAGGACCTCCAATTTAAAATTTCATAACAATTAGACACCTCTAACTTCTAGAACTCAAGTTTTGCACTTTTTACGATTTAGTCCTTTTGACTAAATTGAGTGCCCAAACGTCAAAGTTTTTGAACGAAATTTTCACAAAATCATTCTGTGAAACTGTAGATCATAAAAATATAAGAATATTAAAATTTTCCTCGTCCAATTTGTGGTCCCGAAACCACTGTTTCGACTAGACCTAAAATCGAGTTGTTACATCAGAAGTGTGCTATTGTGTATAGTTTCGCGTCTAAGTGTAAGAATGGGCCTATTGGTCTGGTGTTTTGGTTGTGTGTAGTTAATCTCAAGGTTCTGGGTTCGAGTCTCTATGTTTGCGTTTATAGTAACGTTTTATTTTGGTTCTGTTTTAAGTAAAATATTTAACTATTTATTTCTAATTTTCTTATTATTATTTGTTTTTGTTTTGGGGACGTTCTCCTGTTCCGTTCTATCTTTTATTTTTATTTTTATTTTTATTTTTCTTCTTCTTTTTCTTTTTACTCCTCTTCCCTTTGGAAAACGGTGGTGGTGTTTTATTGAAGGGCTTCGATTTACTGGTCGTCGAATCGCCATCCAAACGTTTTCGATGACGAGTCAGGTGTGGGAACAAAACTCTTCAACTTTGTTGTGAATTGTTTAATTTGAAGTCGAAATGTGGTGGGATTGGAAAATTGTATGTGGGTTTCAATAATGGTGTAATCGTAACGTCGTTTTGATATTAAAATGCATTAAATTTGGCTTATGATTGTATGTGTCTGATTTAGTTGAGGCTAGGGAGTGTTGGGGGAGGAAAAGCTCATTTTTAAGGCTGATTTAGGGTGGTTTTGTGGCCACTGGGATTTCAACATGGGCGTGTGACAGTTCACACGACCGTGTGCTTTTGGGAATTAGGGTTTTTGGGCTAAATTGGGTGCCACACGGCCGTGTGGACTACTTGGGGATTTTATCGTTTCTTACATGGTCGTGTCCCTCGGGCACATGGGCGTGTGAGATTGGGGATTAGGGTTTGAGTGATTTAGTGCCACACAGCCTGGGTACAAGGCCGTGTTGCTAATTTGGGGTTTTAGGGATTCCACACGGGTATGTGTTTTAGACATACTGCCGTGTCTGGTGGGGCACATGGGCGTGTGAGATTGGGGATTAGGGTTTGAGTGATTTAGTGCCACACAGCCTGGGTACAAGGCCGTGTTGCTAATTTGGGGTTTTAAGGATTCCACACGAGTATGTGTTTTAGACACATGGCCGTGTCTGGTGGGGCACATGGGCGTGTGAGATTGGGGATTAGGGTTTGAGTGATTCAGTGCCACACAGCCTAGTTACAAGGCCGTGTTACTAATTTGGGGTTTGAGGGATTCCATAAGGGTATGTGTTTTGGACACACGGTCGTGTCTGGTGGGGCACATGGGCGTGTCAAACCCTCACACGACCATGTCAGCCCTGTACTTGAATTTAGTTCAAATGGAAAGAGAGTTAAACGGCCTGCCCCTACGGCCATGTCCCTGGTCCACACGGGTGTGTGCCTTAGTCACATGGTCGTGTGTCTCTCTTCACACGGGCGTGCGCCTCTGTCACATAGTCGTATGCCCCTCCTCACACTGGCTTTTGATCTCCTACACGTCCTAGGCATTACCACACGGCCAGAGCACATTGGCGTGTGGATTTAAGTCACTTGTATTGATTTTGTATGCATTTCTGATCTGAATATGTGCTTGTGTGTGTGTTCAAGACTTGATATCTGTGATGGTTGTGTGTGATGTATGATTTTGAATCTAGTATGAAGTGTGCTACATAACTGTTCTGACTGACTATCTGTTAATGTCTCTGTTCTGTTAGCTTGAATGCATTCATGCATTTGTATAAAATATTTTGGGTTGGGTTGTGAAGAGAAGGAAGATTGTATCTGTTTTGATTTATACGTATAGCGATTTATCACACTGTACTGTACATGTGTTAGCTTTGCTGCACACTATTATCTGATCTGGCAGTTTAACTGCAAACTTATACGTACAGCAATTTATCGTACTATACCGTACGTGCGTCAGCTTTGCTGCACACTATTATCCGATCTAGCAATTTAACTGCAACATGACTATATAGCAGATTACCACATTGAATCAGACATTATGCGTCGTCGACTTTGCTTTATATACCATTATCGATTTGGCACATGACCACGGTCTACCGCATTGCACAGTACAACACATATGCTAGCCCTGCTGCGTATTGTTATCTGAGTGGCTAAGTCCACATGTGCGGTGTATAGGGTTGGATTGGACTTCAGAGGTGCTAATTGGTGTGATTGGTTGATGAGCTTTAACAACTCTTATGAGGTGTAATCGAGGGACGGAGAGGTGTGTTGGCTGGATGGGTGGGTTATACTTATCTGACTGCATTTCATCTGCATATGTCTGTGGGTTCTGACTGTCAGATTGGTTATCTATATTCTGTTGTTTACATGGCACTTGTGTTGAGTTTTTGGTGTGAATTTGATGTGCTCCGTTTGTTAAGTTCTATTGGGACACTAGACCCAAGTGTGCATTTTGACTCCGTGAGTGACTGAAAATCTATTGTGCTACTATTTTGAATTCTGTATCTCTGTTTAAGACTTGTTTCGGACTCACACTGAGCTCGAGTAGCTCACCCCCTCTTAGTTTCCCTTTTTAGGTACCTTTCCCGAATTCTGATGCTGGACTCGGTGTGCGGAGGTCTGAGACAGTATCGATGAAAATAAAGGATTATTGGTTTATATTTTCAGTTATATGTGGTTAAATAATTTTTGGAATGTAAGATTTTTAAAAGCTTTGGTACAATCTCCGTTTTGATTCTTATGCGTTTATTTAAATTGAGTTATATGTTTTTCTTAATTGTAACTTTACATACTGGGTTTTAAACGGTCAAATATTCCAATTTAATTTGAGAATATGTTTTATGAAATTTAACTACGGTTACTTCGGTAACCAATGTGACATTCAAAATTTGGTCTAAAGTCTAGGCCGGGTTTTGGGTGTTACATCGTTTGTCGTATCGTCGCAACATTGTGCTCCTCCTTGTCATGATGTAAAATCTGTTTTCTCTTTGGTTTGCACAAAAAAATGTAAGGCACACCTCACACACTTTATACCCTCGTCGTGTGAGTGCTTTTGTTGAGGTTTATTGATTGAGAGTATATTAGGAAATGTATAAAAAATATGAACTAAAAATCCATATGATGTATTAAAAATTATAAACAAGCTTATATACCAAATTAACCTCTAAAGTATATTCGTTTTTCTATTATGACCCTTAACATTTTTTTTCCAAAATAAATAATAAACTTGTTTTTTTTTTCAAAAAGTAAGCATTGAACTTTCGTTGAACCTAAAAAAAGCATTTAAACTTTTTCTTTGTCAAATACAATTTAACTTTTGACTAAAAATATTAGTTGATGATTAGATTTTGGCACACTTACGATGTGGGTGAAAACTTTATGTAATCAATTTATAAAAATATGATATAAAAAATCAAATGAGGCTTTATATAAAATGATAAAGTTAAGTGTTAAACTCAAATTACATCAAGATGGAGGTCAATTGATGTTTAAAATTTTTAGAACAAGAAGGCACAAAACAAAGACACGAGAATTTTAAAGTGGTTCAACCTTTATAATTTACCTTCGCAACCTTAACTTTCTACAGCTAAGGATTTTCCCCAATCCACTAATTGGTATCTTCCAAGGACAAGGTATAACCTTTACAAAACACTATCTTTAAATAAGGTTAAATGGAGCCACTTCTCCTTAAGGAGAAAACCTTAAGTGATCCCTCACAAATTGATAAATGAAATGGGACTGAATACAAGACCTCTCAAAGGTAAATTTGCAATGATTAGCTCAAACAAATATAGCCAAACACTTAAAAGAAAGAATAACAAATATGTCACATCCCAAAAATCGGTCTAGTAGTTTCGGGTTAAAGAACCATGAATTCGATCCAGATTTCAGAATTAGGTTCGAAGTGATTAATAAAAAAACTATTAGAATAATAATTGGATCTAAAAGTAAGGTTAGGAAATTAGAATTAAGAATTCAGGAATTAATTACCTTAAAACAAATTTCAAAAATAAAATCGGATCTAAAAACAGTTAATAAGATGTGTTTTAAAAAAAGTGGACTAATTTGAAAAAGGGAGAAAATTGAAAGTTTTTAAAAGGTAATTTCCCCTAAATTTAAAAACAAAATTTCCTCCTTTCCTATTTAAACCCCCAATCTCATTTTGCCCTCTCTTCTCATCATCCATTTGAAATTCCTCTCAAATCCAAATCAGAGCTTTTCCTCTCAAATTAACAATACCTAAATGATTTTCTTACCTTCCAAATGCCAAATCATCTTTTCATTTTAAAGAATATTCATGTTTTCATCATCTATTTCTTCATTTCTCTTCAAAAAAATTTCATCAAATTAGATCTATAATTTGTCGTTCTTCTTTAATTAAGGTAAAATTTTTTATTTCTAATTATCAAACTAAGCTTGTTGTTTTTACAATTCGAGGTTTAATTAACTATCTTGAGAATTACATTGATCTAAAGTTTTGAATTAAAATTTAGTTAGAAAATGGTGAAATCTGAAACTCCAAGTTAAAGTACAAGTTTTAAATTATTTTCAACTTGTTTTGGTCTAATTAGAAGGTTTGTAAACTCAATTTTATATATCGTTAAAGAATTTTGAAGAATTGAGAGTTTTCCCTTTTTTAACGTTCATGCATGATCAATTTTTCGAAAAAGTTAGGTCAGAGAAATTAGGTGATTTTGTTAGCTTAGATATGTTAAAATATGATGTTTAGGATGTTTAGAAACATATTTATGGATTAAAAATGAAAACTGAATAAGGAGAACAAAGATTTCGGTTAACTATTTATGTTTTCAATTTAAGAAGGAAGATGAGTGATTTGCATTTTTGTTGTTGTTTGAATGTGTTCAAGCCTGTTAATGATTAGTATATATTGTGTTTAATGTGTTTGCAAAGTTTCAGATCTTTTGGGAGCCTCTTCGACAAAAGTGAAAGGCAAGGAAAAGCTTGTTTAAGCTTTCAGCACTCAAGCGAAAGCTAAATCGGTGAGTGATCTGGTGTGCTACATGTAAGCATGATTCTCTATGGCAATCGGGAGCTTAAGTTAGTCTATTCAGTTATCCTAAGTTCCAAGAGTAAGTATTCTTACTTGAACTTATGATATTTTGTAAATAATGTTTAAGTGTGATGAGAGGTGCTTATGCTGAGCTAATATAATGATCTATGATATGATTATGTTAGAATATGACTTGTGATTTTTTGGTTTTATGCACACATATGAGATTATAGTGATTGTGTCTTAATGAGCAATGTAATAGCAGTTGAAATTGCTTTATATGAAAATGTGATAGTGATGTGATCATGAATAACATGATATGTGAAAAGGTGCATAAATTAGTAAATAAATGTGTAAATGGATATGTTGGCCTTGTGATATCTTGAAATTATTGGATATAGTTAGCATGCCATAGGATTTAAGTACTAATATATGTGTGTTTTTATATGTCGTAATTCGATGTAGCATATTAAACTAATTATCGCACGTTAGGAGTTTGAAAACAAACATTTCCAGTAGATTTAAATTATGTTTTCTTAAGTTTTAATAAGTTAATAAAATGTGCAAATTGAGTCTTTTATTGACCTTAGGGGCCGAATGAGGCCTAAGGGTGAGCTAATGCACGTTGTGAGTGTGCAAGAGACCTTTAGAAGGCATATTAAGCTGATACTGATTGTTACATCACAACATGGGATGTCCTATGTCCCAACATAGGGAGTAGAATGGAGAAATCTCAAGACTGCCTTCAACGTCGCGATACAGCCTAAGGGTGTCGCGACATACCCCTGAAGATACCTCAAGAGGAGTATATTAACTGCTATGTCTGACATAGGTCTTGGTCTGTTGCGACATCGACTCAAGAACAAAAATTAAATATGAAATAGGGGAGTTTTGGCCTACACAATCAAAATTAAAGCTCGAGAATGTTAGCTAACCTAGGGTTGAAGATGATGACCTCTCTTTTAAATTTAGCTTAGTTTTTCTTTCGTAGGTTTTTAGAATTTATTTTCAGTTGTTCTTTGTGTTCAAGAGATTTGATTTGTGGAGATTGTCAAAATCTATGGATTCATTCCCATCTTTAATACAAATCAGACGTTTTCTTAAACTCTATACTTTAATTCATTTATCATGTTCTCTCTTTTCATTTATTTCATATTGTTTATAAAAGCCATGAGGAACTAATCCACCTATGCTATTAACAATTTTGTAGGGTTGCTCAATGGATCAACTGTCTGGGAAAGGAAGAATGTGAAACAAACCTAGGCGTGATAACCCTAGGAAGTCATCAAGGTGAGAATTAACCCAAAATTGGTATGGCCCATCTGTGAACACCTTCATCCCAAGCTAGTCTAGATTTTAAGGTCAGAAGATAAGTAGTTCTTGCTAACTCGTTATGTTAATGGAAGATCAGAAGATCTTGCTAGGGTAGCGACTAGTGGATTGGCGTGGAACCCGAAATGACAGTTGATGGGGATTACCGAAGTGAGCTAATCACTCATAATCAAGATTTGATTCATTATATTCTTATATCTCTTGAACTTTTATTTTGTTTATGTTATTTTATTTTATTGTTGTAAAAACCCTAAAAAAATCCTTTTATTATGTTCTTGTACTATAACTGATTAAAAGTACTAATTAGATCTTTTAGTGTTTAAGTTAGAATTGATCTAGCACTCGCCTCCTTTGGGTACGATCCTCAGAGTACTCACCTACTCCGTTGTAAAAAATATATTACAATGCGACCTGTATACTTGCGGATACCGCCTCATATTCTATATCTTATTGCAGTATTCACACTCTGGACGTTAGTAAGTCCGAAGGCGGTCAAGTTGTTGGCGCCGTTGCTGGGTAGGCAACGTCACTAGATTGATTTTAAGTTTTTCATTTTACAAGAATAATTAGGAAATTTGTAGGTTATAGCTATGCCTTTCAATTTTTTTTTATTAACACTTCTAACATTTGTTCATTTTTTATGAACCTTAGACACCATCAACCAAATAATCAGTAAGCACAAAGCCATAGATAACTTTGATTATATGTGGTTCAATGAAGATTTCGATTATGACGAAGATATTTATGAAGAAGGAGTCTATAAAGACTTGGAGATACAGGAGAATCATTGATTACTAATGCTTGAATTAAGTCAACTCCAAGGAGAGACCCCAGTTCTTTCCCAAGATGATAACGACAACAATGATATGCCATCAGAAAGGTACCAAAAGATCTTATGTTCGAAGTTGAGCAGGGAAGAGAATGTTATCATAGACACTTGTGAAAAAGGAGAGCTTTCAAACTATTATCCATCTCAATAGACAAAAGAATATTTGGACGAATCAAATGTAACTTCAAAAAAAGAAGATATAGAGCTAGTTGAGGAAATGGACAGTGAATTGAAGAATCAAATAGACATGGAACTCATCGTCCCATAAATCTTGGGTAATTTTGACAAAGCTAAACTACAAGAATAGTATAATATAGACCCACCAATAGAGACGATGATAGTCAGGACTGAGTCAATAGAAGAATGTCCATCGATTCAAAAATTCATAGAATAAAAAGAAGAGAAACCAATAGTCCCGAAGGATAAGCCTGAATTGACCATCCTTTTCACATAATTAGTTCTAAGCCAAGCACCCTGGAAGTTTATAGATCCTGGAATTTGACATATGTTGAAAAGAGTGGGAAAAATATATATTGACAGAACTTATGATCATGCAACAGGTTTCAGTCAAATTGAACAATCGATGTGTATAAGCATTGAGTTACCATCGGTACGGAGTGTTTGACTGTAACGAGAACCATCTAAGGGAATTATCTACAAGTAGATGTCGCATGTGAAATGGAATGCTAATTGTGCAAGTATACACATTGAATCAAGTAGTAAAGTGATAAGTGAGATCGCCTCCACAGGGATCAGATTAGGTATAAAAGTGGTCAAGTTATTATAATAAATTATGATTAAGGTTATAGCAAAACCAAGTTTAGTATGTAGTGGTAAATTAAAGTAGTAAGGATGTGTGCAAAATGTATATTGACTAATACTGAAGAATGCTAAGGCAAAGCAAGAGTAAAAATGTAATGACAATTACGAGAATAATTATGTAAATAATTTACGAGCGAATAAATATATAACTAAAAATGCTATGTCAAAGATACTATGGAAAATGATTAAGGGTCTATGATGTTGATTTGGAAATTATTAAGAATCTGCCTTTACTTTTAGTAATGCCTCAGCAAAATCATACTCAATCTACTGCTTAGAAGAGACGTAAAGTGACCCGGTTCTTTCGAGAGCTAGATCTCAAGTTACCTGGCCTGTGTCTATAGGCCTTAGCACGGTACCCTACATGGTTTTGTCTTTATTCTATACAAACACTACTCTATGTCTAGAGTCTACTACAAGTACTCGGTTGAATACCCGCTTGTATCATTCAATTCCAGTCCAACTAATCTAACCTTTTCAAAATTAGATTCAGTTTATGAGCATACTACACACTCATCTATGTCTAGAGAATGTATGCATACAATTGGGAAATAAACACAATTGAATGAAATAGTAGATTAAATCAAATATATGCTTCAACCATTAACGAAAATAAAAGTTTCATAATCTAATCCCAACCTTATGAGATTTAGCTCATGGGTTGGCAATTAGAATTCAAGTTCAAAATAACACCCAACATTGTTTCGATCAAATCAATTCATGGGAGAACATATTAAGAAATAATGGAAGAACTTAGAGAGATGGTTCTCGCCAAGTCAATCCACAATCCAACAGCATAGTGTCCTATGGTGGGTGAGAGGGACTGCCTTCAATTTCCTCCTTTTGTCTCAACTCAGCCGCCACCCTTTATTGTTCCCTCCGAATCTCCACACCCTTTAGGGTTTCCTCCTTTGGCTTTTTACAAGATTTTCTTCCTAGGGCAACTCCAACAGCCCACGATATCTTCTCCTCTTTTTAGGTAGATTTTTTTGGCACAAGTATAGTTGGCCTGAAACTGGTATGCGTTGAGTGTTGACTTAGTCATCTTCCTGAAATTGCCATTGCATTCGTGTTGGCAAACTGTCCAACCTTTTGCCCCGACAAACCTTCACTCATTTATTTCTTTCCCCACATCTTGCACCTGCCAAAACTAAACACAACCCTTCCATATGCAATTAAAAGTACCTAACATTTAAACACAGTCCAAGCTCCTAATGCAATGATAAAAGTTCCAATGAAATGTCCAAAAATGCAACTAAATGTACCAAGTAAAAGCAATTAGCTTGGTCTAAAGGCATGAAATATAACTCTTTTCAAGAGTTACCAGACCTCCAAACCTGAGTTATTGCTTGTCCTCAAGCAAAATATGCATGAGTGCTTGAATGCAAAAATATTGCCAGCGCATATACCCATATTGTATTGTCAATATATTCAAAGATCAATATATACATCAGTTCTCGGCAATCTTTTTAAAAACTTGTTCAAGTTTCAAAGGTTCAGTTTAACAAAGGTAGTGTAGAAAATTGCTCCTTAAAACCAAAATTTCCAAAGTACCATGTATTTTCCGGCCATAGCAAATATCTTCTAATTTACTCAATTCATTTGTTACCTAAACTTAAGTTACTTTTGCTCTAAGCATACTTGAAATGTATAAACCATTATATTTGTGTTTTTTTCTTTCTTCTCTTTTTCATCTTTAGAAAATTAGTATAATAGGGGATTTATCATGTAGCAACAGTGGAGCATATACTGAATTACCTAGTACTAAATCATGTCACAATTTAAATAGAAATCACTCTTAAAGCTAAGGCTTTTGACTTAGAAGATGGATGGAGCAAACAACTACCTCCTTGGCTACTCATCCCGTTACTACAACGGAGTGCCCCTAAGTTATTTACTATCTACTACACACTCTTACTTAAACTCACCTCTCTAGTCAACAACACGATGGAGCAAACAAAGTGGTGCTAACTTGCTCAACAATTCTAAGCATTGGAGTGCCTATTGTCCTTTATTTACTAATGCTGAGACAGTATGAATGAATTTGGCTTTAAAAGTCCTTAAGTTTATTAGAAGATACTCACTATAATCTAAAAAAACTGAGTATAGGACATCTCATTTTTAGAAATTGATTTTCAAGCAACCAATCCTAAGCTAAATTCACCTAATCCACTATCACATGTTCTAGGTGTATTGAAGAATCTAAGCTCATCATCAAACATTGTAAGTACAGATTGTACTTTTAATAGGCAAACAATACTTAATAGTTACATTGCAGTGGCAAAATAGATTTAACTATACTAAAATGGCTATACTAAAATGATCATACATACTAAATATAAAACATAGCCTAAATGCACAACATACCCCCAAACCTAAGGGATGCATTGTTCTCAATGCATGACCAGATATATAAGAGAACAATCAAAAGGGAAATTTTTACAACAAATGCCATAGAAAAAGAAATGAAATGCAAGATGCATGAAAGAAATGAAAAAACTTAGCTCGCTTAGACTAGCATGTAGATACTTCAGTCTGCCTGACGAGTGGATATTTGGGCACTGACTTTATATTGCCATTTCCTCTTTTTGGGGTTCATTTCTTCCCACTCCTTATTGATTTTTGTGAGCTTATCAACCAGACAATCAATGTCACGGTCCTGTGCAGTTACAAAAGCTGGTGGTGAAGGTGGAACATGGTCCTTACCTTTGGTGATGGCATTAGTGGCAGTGTCATCTTTTTCTTCTTCATCATCCTTCTCAATATTTAGGGATTGCATCTTTTCAGGCTCTTCAGCAGCAGGTTGAGTAGGCTGCTTAGTAGCAGTTTGAGTGGGCTTCTTGGCAACATCAGAAAATGGGAGAAAAGTGGCGGGAAATACAAGAAACTCTGACATTGGCTTTGTAAAATTCTTTTGCAGGGATCTTCTAAGAGTCAAATCCCTTCTCCTCACATAGGCTCAATATTGAGCTTGCTGCTACTAGGCCTAAACCATCTCTTCAGCTAGGTGAAATTCCTGAATTTCAAAAAAGGACATCCTCTTCTCTAACTGGTTTAAGGAGTGCAATATTTGTTTTAGAATGAGCTACGAGAAACTAAAAGTGCTGCCGTGGGAAAATGCACTGCAGTGGAAGTGGTGGTTTGTAATATCCCGAATTTATGGCTTATGCATTAATGCTTAATTGTTTGTGGAAGCATGTCTATGTGTATGTGGAATGTGTTTTATGAATTTTGTGAACCTTAGAATGTAGGAAAAATGCTTTAGAAAATATTAAGTTTTAAGTTTAAAAGAGGAAGCTAGGCAGATGAGGCCTTAAGAAAATTAGTAGGGGAAATATGACACAAAAATGGGCTTGTTTAAGTGGCTTGGAGGCGCCACTTAAGGCCTCAGTAAGTGACGCCACAAGGAGTGTCAGAGGGGCTTGTGTTCGAGCCACAAGGGAAGCAAAATAGGAGTTTTATTTTGCTGAAAGGGTGAGCAATGATGGACGGCATAGGGAGACTGAGTGGATGAGTATAGACCAAGTCAAATTCCTTTTAAAATTTTGGCTAAAGTAAGGATAAATGATGATTATGATGATTTTATTTTGAATTATTTTTGAATGGGTAAAAAGAGAGAAAAGAGGAGAAAAATGAGGAAGCTGATAAGGGAGTGTGAGTTGGCTGATTGGGGGACTCTAAGTGTAGTAATTTCGGCCAAGGAAGGAGAATAAGCCCATTCTTCATTCTTTTCCTCCCTTTTGAGTCTCTACGGAATTCTCTAGCAACACTTTTCTTCTTCTTTTATTTTGTCAAGCCAAAAGTTCCTTCCTCTCTTTCCATTCTTGTTCTTCTTCTGTAAGTTCACTCAAAAGCTAAATCTCAAAGGGGCCTCACCCTCTTTTCTTTGTCGCAAGTCTCAAAAGCCGAAAGCAACTTCTTTCTAGCCATAGCCGAATCTCTAAAGTGGTGTCAGGTAGGAGTTCAGTCGACTACAGTATTAAGGGTAAGATTAATTGTTATTCAATTTTCAATTCTTTTTCTTTTAGCCGAAACTTAAGGACTAATCCATCATTGTTCTTGGCCGAAACATGGGAAGATTTATCGAGATTTCCATAGTAGCTGACTTCTAGGAAGATCATTCGGGATTTCAGGTCTAAGGTAAGTAAGGTGAGAGATTAGGCCGAAGGCCATGTATTCAAATGTTGGAATTGGATCTGACATAGTGCTTGTAGGGATTTCAACAGAGACCAAGGACAAGTGATATTTCGGGATTTAGATCCACAAGGTAAGTGCATGTGATATTCGGCCAAGACCCTATTTAGTGACATAGATCTATTCTTATTTACTTAAAAGCCGAAAACTAACCGGTTAAGTGATCTAGTAGTTGGCCGATTGCCAGAAAAGTCAACACAAAGTTTTCGGGATTTGTTTGGTAACCCAATCGGCAGCAAGGTAAGGATTTGGTTGAGATAATCCTTCAGGATTTGGTTTTATAGCCGAATAGGCTTTTATTAAAGTATTAAGTGTTGGTCGAATGTAGGAACTAAGGATCTAGGACGCTAGATCGGGATTTTCGGGATTCTCAGTGAAAGCGATAAGTATACCAGGTGTGTAGCCCTCCCTAAGTCTTAATAGATTTACGGTATTAAATTTAATATATGTGTTTATAATAATGTGCAAAGTGGGCTAAGGTACCATGCAATGGTACAAAGTACTCAGGTACGTTTACCTACTCCTACTATGAGTATAATATGATCTCATGCAAACACATATGTGAAATTATAAGAATGTGAATAAGAAATATGACATGGTTTATGCATATTTGTATGACATGGGGCATATGGGTTATACGGAAAGGGGAAGTGATCTGGTGGTTTATACCACAAATATCTGAATGTGGTGACTTCGATCACATAATCTGAATGTGGTGACTCATGTCACAAAATTTTTTCTGGTGGCAATGCCACAATATATATATATAAGGGCGATGAGCATGTCGTCTGCAACGACTGCCTTCGATGATGTGTAGCGGATGGAGGGTTGACTTAGTAGTCCCCACGGTGTGATGGTTGGCACGGGTGATGTGTAGCGGATGGTATCTAGGTTTGGGTTCTGGAATGCATCATTATTTGTAAATTATGATATGTATATGTATGATCTGATATGCCTGAATCATTAGGACTTAGTGTGGTTGTTATACACTGAGTCTGTTTGACTCACCTCATTGTGGGATATGTTTTCAGGTGACGCTCAGTAATGGACCGGGTCGGCAGGAGCTTAGTGGTGGCCATGCTCAGCTCAGAGCTTATTTTAATTTGGACTTTCTATTTTCTTTTTCGTATTTGGATTTATTCGGGTTTTGTTCTTGATGTAATAAGGCCATAGTATGAGACTGTTTTATGCTTGTTTTTACTTATTTTTATCATGATATTATTATTGTTAAATCAAAGGTTGTCAGAATTATTATTTTTTAAATAAATGTTAAATGTTTTGACATCTACAAACAGATGATTTCCAATTTAAGGGTGAAACCTAAAACAAATTTGGCATGTCTTTCAACTTGTGGTTTTGGAATATAAAAACAAGATTTTAATAAATCCCTGATTTCAAAAAGAATAAGATTTTCAACTGAACCCCACACAAAACAAGTTTTCTTCCAAAATCACTCAAATTTTCCAAAGTAACAAACGAATTTTGGAAATGTTTTACTCAAGGAACATACCAGATTCGGTCAGGTCTCGTAGGACGGGTTTGGGGTGTTTCAGCTTGATATCAGAGCATAGTTTTAAACTCTCAGCCTTGGGTTTAAGCCCATAACATTTTTAAAGTAAGGCCCAAACAAGTTTTGTGAACAATTTTGGGAATAAGCAGGTTTTTCTGGCATGGCACCTAAGTCTTTGACCCGAAGTCCACCAGGTAAGTACCCCTAACTGTTGTGTGAATTATAGTATGATTTGTATAAGGTTAGAATTGGAACGTAGATTAGTATATGAAGTACTTGAACCTTAGGATTAGTTTACCCCAACACAGAAATTCATAAAACTTAAAGCCTAATTAAACAAACCTATGACTAAGTCGTCGAGTTAGGGTGTGGCAACCATTGTGCGCATGTCTAGGATTGGATTCAGGAAGAGCCTGGTATTTGAGCAGTACTCGTGACTCACCTCCTCTTTGCTCGAATCCTACCTGGTGCGTAGTGACGGTTCACCCTAACCAAGAGGACTCATTCACGGGCTATACTCAATAACTAAAACCCGAAAGGGACTAGCCATATTTTTATGAAAACCCTAGTTTTAAAAATCAACAAACTACCCTTTTGAATTGAGAAAATTATTTTTGAAAATTTTCCAAGATATTCCCAATTTACAAAATTACCTAAATACCTCTGGTTGTAAAATTACTAAAATGCCCTTGGTTTGAAAAATCTTAAATTACCATACGACCCTCGATTTTTACTAAGATTTGCTTACTTTACAAAAATATCCAAAAACCCTATTTTGCAAAATATCAAAATACCTTAATTTGGGAAAACTTACTAAAATACCTCTGACTTACAAATTACCAAAATAGCCCAGATTTCCAAAATTTCTGCAACATCACCTATTTGGAAAACAAATTCTCAAAAATAACCTTAAGTTTTGCAAATTTTGAAATACCTTTGATTTATAGAGATTTTTCGAATTGACCCTGGTTTATTACCAAAATACCCTTGTAGGACAAATTACGAAAATACCCTTGGGGCAGGAACAGACAACAATGTTTGAATGATGAATGTGTGTGGTAGATGCTACTGAATGGATGTACTTCTCTGAATTAGGATAAAAGACTTGAAACCCTGAATGATCGAAAGAACTACTATTAAACTTCTTTTCATAAAAATTGTTCGCGGATAATCAGTGGAACAAAGGCTAATACATAAAACTTTGTAATCAGATTAAAGCGCGGTCATAGAAATGAGCTCTAGGGGACGTGGTCGTAATGTGCGAGGACGTGGTAGAGGCAGAATGACCGTATCTGAACCCATTAGGTCTGGTCAAGGGTCCGAGAATGAGGTACCACCACCAGCTGTTGGTGTTGAGCAGCAAGATCAGACGGGGGATGACACAGTATCTCAGGCGGTGTTGCGAGTTCTTGAGATGGTGGCTAGAGCAGATGGAAGTATGGGAGCTCGGAAGTCTGTACCCGAGCGACTCCGAGCCAATGGGGCTGAAGTATTCCGTGGCGTATCTGGTGTGGCACCTAGTATGGCTGAGTATTGGTTAGAGGCGACAGAGCGAATTATGGATGAACTGGATCTGACCGCCGAAGAGAAGGTGAAAGGAATGGTGTCGCTTCTTCGCGACGAAGCATATCAATGGTGGCTCACAATTCGAGATGGTGCCACAGCTGAGGATCTCACTTGGGAGTATGTTAAGGTGACGTATCAGAAGAAGTATGTCAGCACACGTTACACTAATGCGCAGAGGAAGGCATTTCTGGGGCTGGTTCAAGGGAATAAGTCCGTAGCAGAGTACAAAGCTGAATTCCTAAGGTTGAGCTGGTATGCTCGAGGAGTAGTGGCTACGGAGCTTGAGCGATGTGTTCGTTTTGAGGACGGCCTAAGGGATGACCTGAGGTTGTTAATAGCTCCGCACCAAGAGCGGGAGTTTTTTACATTGGTAGAGAAGGCTAAAGTAGCTGAAGGGATTAAGCACTCTGTGAGGCAAAACACGGATCAGAACAGGTAGAATAGAGGTTTTGGATCGTTAGGATCGTCTAGGAATGTGCAGAAGAGGCCTAGAGTTGATGGGCCGCGAGGTCAGCAGGCTGTGACAGGAGGGCTGTATCGTACTTGTACTCAATGTGGGAAGATGCACTTAGGGGAGTGTTGGAAGAAGACATGAGGATACATTAAGTGTGGGTCCAAGGAACACATGATTAAGGACTGTCCCATAAAGATAGACGGGAGCCGACCCACAGGTCAAGGTTCTAATCAGGCTGGGAGAGGGGGACAGCAGCCTCAGAAGGGTCGTGGTCTGATTGGCAGAGGAAACGGTGCTGGAAGAGGACGTGGAACACCAGGCAGAGGTGTTGGTATCATCGAGGCTAGCGCGGCCGGATCGGTTTATGCGATTCGCGGGAGGATGGAGACGCGCCGGACGTTATAACCGGTACGTTCCTTATAGCGAACAAGCCTTATTTTACTCTGATTGATGTGGGCTCGACCCATTCTTATGTTGCATGTAGTGTAGTTGAAACACTAGGCATAGCCTCTGAACTATCTGATAGGGAGATGACTGTAGTAAGCCCATTAGGCCAAATTGTAGTGGTGAATAAGATCTTTCGGAGCGTACCTCTAGAGATTCAGGAGAATTCGATCTTTGCCGACTTAATAGAACTACCCTTCAGAGAATTCGATCTCATTCTTGGCATGGACTGGCTAGTGGAGCACCGGGCTATTTTGGATTGTGCAGCTAAGCGAATGGAGTTAATGATGCCTATGGATGAAGCGATAATTATGATAGGAGAAAGAAGAAATTACTTGTCTAATGTAGTTTCAGCACTGAAGGCTGATAAGATGGTTCGGAAAGGGTGCAAGGCATTTCTGACTTTTGTTAGGGCGTTGGATGTTAAAGAAGGGGGAGTTAGTGGAGTTAGAACAGTAAGAGAGTTTGTGGATGTTTTTCCAGAGGAATTACCTGGAATACCCCCGGATAGAGAGGTGGAGTTCGGAATTGACTTGCTATCGGGAACAGCTCCTGTGTCAATTGCCCCGTACAGAATGGCACCAAAGGAGTTGGTTGAGCTCAAATTCAAGAGTTGCTTGATCGTGGGTTTATCCGACCCAGTGTGTCTCCATGGGGAGCGCCGGTCTTGTTTGTGAAGAAGAAGGACGGAACTATGCGTATGTGCATAGATTATCGTCAGTTGAATAAGCTGACCATCAAGAACAAGTACCCTTTGCCAAGGACTGACGACTTGTTCGATCAGCTTAAGGGGGCCGCGGTATTCTCAAAGATCGACTTAACGTCTGGATATCATCAATTGAAGGTAAAAGAGGCAGATATCCATAAGACAGCTTTCTGGACAAGATACGGCCATTATGAGTTCTTAGTAATGCCGTTTGGATTGACAAACACCCCAGCCGCGTTCATGGATATGTTGAACCGGGTCTTTCAACCTTACTTGGATCGGTTCATCGTTGTATTCATCGACGACATCCTAGTATACTCCAAGTCTGAAGAGGAGCATGATGAGCATCTCCGGGTTGTGTTGCAAGTGTTAAGGGAGAAAAAGCTCTATGCCAAATTCAGTAAGTGTGAGTTTTGGCTGAAGAAAGTTGCGTTCTTAGGGCATGTGGTGTCTGCAGAAGGAATAAGGGTGGATCCTAGGAAGATTGAGGCAGTGTTGGATTGGAAACCACCTAAGTCTGTGGCTGAAGTTTGTAGTTTTTTGGGTTTAGCAGGCTACTATAGAAGGTTTGTAGAAGGGTTCTCATCAATAGCCGCACCTTTGACTAAGTTGTTGAGGAAGGAAATATCTTTCATATGGACAGATAAGAAACAGGAGAGCTTTGAGAAGCTTAAGAGGGTCTTGATTGAAGCTCCGGTTTTGATTCAACCTGAGGCAAGGAAGGATTTCGTGGTGTATTGTGATGCTTCCCATATAGGTTTGGGTTGCGTACTGATGCATGATGGGAAGGTTGTTGCTTATGCGTCTCGACAATTAAGGCTGCATGAAGTTAACTACCCGACGCATGATTTGGAATTGGCGGCAGTGGTTTTTCCTCTTAAGGTATGGAGGCATTATTTTTATGGAGTAAAGTCAGTGATCTACACAGACCACAAGAGCCTTAAGTATTTGTTGACTCAGAAGGAGTTGAACCTGAGACAGCGAAGGTGGGTGGAGTTGTTGATGGACTATGATTCCATAGAGTATCATCCGGGCAAGGCGAATGTAGTGGCAGATGCCCTAAGTCGGAAAGTGGTGTCGGATCTGAGTGTGATGTTTGCACATCTAAGCTTGTATGACGACGGAAGTTTGTTAGTAGAGTTGCAAGTCAAGTCGACACGGTTGAATGAGGTAAAAGAAGGTCAGTTGGTGGATGAAGATTTAAGTGCTAAGTTACAGCAAGTGCAGGATGGAGAGTTAGAGGATTATGGTATTAATGACGAGGGAGTATTGTGTTTCAAGGGAAAGGTCTGTATGCCTAAGGATAATGAGTTAAGGCAGAGGATACTTCAGGAATCGCATAGTAGCCCTTATGCTATGCATCCCGGAGGTAGTAAGTTGTACAGAGATCTAAGGGAACAGTTTTGGTGGCCTGGTCTTAAAAGGGAAAGTACTAAATTTATGGGAAAATGCTTGACGTGTCAGCAAGTTAAGGCTAAACACCAAGTTCCATCAGGATTGTTTCAGCCAATCAAGATTCCGCAGTGGAAGTGGGAGAGAATCACCATGGACTTCGTTAGTGGGCTTCCCCTTACGCCTACCAAGAAGGACTCGGTATGGGTGATAGTGGATCGGTTGACAAAGTCCGCGCATTTCATTCGAGTGCGAGTTGATTATTCTTTGCAGAAGTTGGCGAAGTTGTATGTGGCGAAAATTGTGAGGTTGCATGGAGTTCCGGTGTCGATTATTTCGAATAGGGATCCAAGGTTTACGTCTCGGTTTTGGAAAGCTCTACATCAAGCCTTAGGCACCAGATTGG
The DNA here is from genome assembly GCA_025503065.1 of Gossypium bickii. Classification (NCBI taxonomy): domain Eukaryota; kingdom Viridiplantae; phylum Streptophyta; class Magnoliopsida; order Malvales; family Malvaceae; genus Gossypium; species Gossypium bickii. Next base: position 25,447,437 of record CP106712.1, read on the forward strand.
ATTTCACTACGGCATTTCATCCGCAGTCAAACGGTCAGTCTGAACGAGTAATCCAAGTGTTAGAGGATATGTTGAGAGGCTGTGTAATAGACTTCAGAGGAAGTTGGGAAGAGTATCTGCCGTTAGCAGAATTTGCATACAATAACAGCTATCAGGCCAGTATTCGGATGGCACCGTATGAAGTGTTGTATAGACGGAAGTGTCGCACTCCTACGTGTTGGACGGAATTAGGGGAGCGTCGATTTTTGGGTCCAGAGATTGTGGCAGAATCCGAGGAGAAGGTCAAGGTGATTCGTGCACGGTTAAAGGAGGCATCTGATAGGCAGAAGTCGTACGCAGACCTTAAGCGGAAGGAAATAGAGTTTGCTGTGGGAGATCAGGTGTTTCTTAAAGTCTCACCTTGGAAGAAGGTAATGAGATTTGGTCGGAAAGGGAAGTTAAGTCCCAGGTTTATAGGACCTTATCGGGTTTTGAAGCGAGTTGGACCAGTGGCATACCAGTTAGTGTTGCCTCCGGAATTGAAGCAGATGCACAATGTATTCCATGTTTCTATGCTACGACGTTATCGATCGGATCCATCCCATGTAGTTCCGGTTGAAGAGGTGGAGCTGAGGCCAGATTTGTCCTACGAGGAAGAGCCGATTCAGATCTTGGAACGACATGTGAAAGTGCTGCGGAGGAAATCGGTTCCTCTAGTTAAAGTGTTATAGCACAATCATGGATCGGAGGAAGCTTCGTGGGAGCCGGAAGAAGCAATGCGACAGCAATACCCTCACTTATTTCAGTCAGGTAATTTCGAGGGTGAAATTATTTTAAGGGGGTTGAACTGTAATATCCCGGATTTATGGCTTATGCATTAATGCTTAATTGTTTGTGGAATCATGTCTATGTGTATGTGGAATGTGTTTTATGAATTTTGTGAACCTTAGAATGTAGGAAAAATGCTTTAGAAAATATTAAGTTTTAAGTTTAAAAGAGGAAGGTAGGCAGAGGAGGCCTTAAGAAAATTAGTAGGGGAAATATGACACAAAAATGGGCTTGTTTAAATGGCTTGGAGGCGCCACTTAAGGCCTCAGTAAGTGACGCCACAAGAGGTGTCAGAGGGGCTTGTGTTCGAGCCACAAGGGAAGCAAAATAGGAGTTTTATTTTGCTGAAAGGGTGAACAGTGATGGACGGCATAGGGAGACTGAGTGGATGAGTATAGACCAAGTCAAATTCCTTTTAAAATTTTGGCTAAAGTAAGGATAAATGATGATTTTATTTTTAATTATTTTTGAATGGGTAAAAAGAGAGAAAAGAGGAGAAAAATGAGGAAGCTGATAAGGGAGTGTGAGTTGGCCGATTGGGGGACTCTAAGTGTAGTAATTTCGGCCAAGGAAGGAGAATAAGCCCATTCTTCATTCTTTTCCTCCCTTTTGAGTCTCTGCCGAATTCTCTAGCAACACTTTTCTTCTTCTTTTATTTTGTCATGCCGAAAGTTCCTTCCTCTCTTTCCATTCTTGTTCTTCTTCTGTAAGTTCACTCAGAAGCCGAATCTCAAAGGGGCCTCACTCTCTTTTCTTTGTGGCAAGTCTCAAAAGCCGAAAGAAAGTTCTTTCTAGCCATAGCCGAATCTCTCAAGTGGTGTCAGGCAGGAGTTCAGTCGACTACAGTATTAAGGGTAAGATTAGTTGTTATTCGATTTTCAATTCTTTTTCTTTTAGCCGAAACTTAAGGACTAATCTATCATTGTTCTTGGCCGAAACATGGGAAGATCTACCGGGATTTCCATAGTAGCTGACTTCTAGGAAGATCATCGGGATTTCAGGTCTAAGGTAAGTAAGGTGAGAGATTAGGCCGAAGGCCATGTATTCAAATGTTGGAATTGGATCTGACATAGTGCTTGTAGGGATTTCGACAGAGACCAAGGACAAGTGATATTTCGGGATTTAGATCCACAAGGTAAATGCATGTGATATTCGGCCAAGACCCTATTTAGTGACTTAGATCTATTCTGATTTACTTAAAAGCCGAAAACTAACCAGTTAAGTGATTTAGTAGTTGGCCGATTGCAAGAAAAGTCAACACAAAGTTTTCGGGATTTGTTTGCTAACCCAATCGGCAGCAAGGTAAGGATTTGGTTGAGATAATCCTTCGGGAATTGGTTTTATAGCCGAATAGGCTTTTGTTAAAGTATTAAGTGTTGGCCGAATGTAGGAACTAAGGATCTAGGATGCTAGATCGGGATTTTCGGGATTCTCAGTGAAAGCGATAAGTATACCAGGTGTGTAGCCCTTCCCTAAGTCTTAATAGATTTACGGTATTAAATTTAATATATGTGTTTATAATAATGTGCAAAGTGGGCTAAGGTACCATGCAATGGTACAAAGTACTCAGGTACGTTTACCTACTCGTACTATGAGTATAATACGATCTGTACAGCACATATGTGAAATTATAAGAATGTGAATAAGAAATATGACATGGTTTATGCATATTTATATGACATGGGGCATATGGGCTATACGGAAAGGGGAAGTGATTTGGTAGTTTATACCACAAATATTTGAGTATGGTGACTTCGGTCACATAATCTGAATGTGTTGACTCATGTCACAAAATTTTATCTGGTGGCGATGCCACAATATATATATATAAGGGCGATGAGCACGTCGTCTGCAGCGACTGCCTTCGATGATGTGTAGCGGATGGAGGGTTGACTTAGTAGTCCCCACGGTGTGATGGTTGGTACGGGTGATGTGTAGCGGATGGTATCTAGGTTTGGGTTTGGGAATGCATCAGTGTTTGTAAATTGTGATATGTATATGTATGATCTGATATGCCTGAATCATTAAGACTTAGTGTGGTACACTAAGTCTGTTTGACTCACCCCGTTGTGGGATATGTTTTCAGGTGACGCTCAGTAATGGACCGGGTCGGCAGGAGCTTAGTGGTGGCCATGCTCAGCTTAGAGCTTATTTTAATTTGGGCTTTCTATTTTTGTTTTCGTATTTGGATTTATTCGGGTTTTGTTCTTGATGTAATAAGGCCATAGTATGAGACTGTTTTATGCTTGCTTTTACTTATTTTTATCACGATATTATTATTGTTAAATCAAAGGTTGTCAGAATTGTTTTTTTTTAAATAAACGTTAAATGTTTTGACATCTAAAAACAGATGATTTCCAATTTAAAGGTGAAACCTAAAACAAATTCGGCATGTCTTTCAACTTGTGGTTTTGGAATATAAAAACAAGATTTTAATAAATCCCTGATTTCAAAAAGAACAAGATTTTCAACTGAACCCAACACAAAACCAGTTTTCTTCCAAAATCACTCAAATTTTCCAAAGTAACAAACGAATTTTGAAAATGTTTTACTCAAGGAACATACCAGATTCGGTCAAGTCTCATGGGCCGGGTTTGGGGTGTTTCATGGTTTGACTATGCTTAGATGCCTTGGCAGCATCAGTGCCTTGAATCTTGATAAAGATGATCCTGGACAGTCCACCCTTGTTAGGGTTGATATCCTCATCTTCATTGAGAGGGACTAGGACGGATCAACATAGAGTAATAATAAGCGAGGGAAATTTTAAGCTACCAGCATTCTTCTCAACACACCGATGAACTTTCTGAAAAAGGATCCTAAAATAATTAATTTTTATCCCTTTTATGTTGGAGTAAGTAAAAGCATTCTCTCTTTTAAAACAATTGTATTGTGTGTAGACGGCATAAGCTGACTCCTTAGAAACTGATACCATATTTTCCCAATAGGCTTCAACAAAGCCCTCTGAACAGTATAACACTCTTGATTAGAAATAGTCCATCGTGTTCCTTCGATACATAAATCATCCAATACCTAGGCTAAACCCTCAACAGTGATACTGTCAGCAAACGGTGTATGTTCGTCTCGGTCACATGCAAGACCAAACTGTGCATTAATATGATCTTCATCCAAAGGAACCGAAGTACCCGTTTCGAAGATAAAAGGGGAATCTGGAGAATTAACATAGGCATAAAATTCTTGAAGAACTTTCCCTAAAACATCTTTAGGGTGAAAACATAAAATATTCCACCCATGCTTATCTACTATGGACACATATTCATAGTATCCCATGTATGGTTCATCTTTAAACAAGAACCCTTGCTCAGAACAGAAAGGGTGCTTCATTATGTTGTTATTGTATCTCGTGGCTGTGACACTGTTAAAGAATGTCTTTGGTTGAGCAGCACCAGCCCTTGATGGTTCAATAGTTTTGGAGGTAGTTTTGACGCGAGCCATTGGAAAAAACTGGAAGAAATCTTGGAGAATGTAGTGGAAGAAAAGATAAGGGAGATTGAAGAGAAAGAGTAATAAAAATGAAACATTTAGGAGAAACTTAAGAGACATGAGCAGTTGAGATGAGGAAAATAAGGGAGATATTGGTGACAATTCAGAAAAAATGAAACGTGCTATGGAAATTGCATAATGTGGAAGAGAAAAGAAAGGAAAAAGGAAGTTTGGGGGGGGAAATGTGAAGTGCCCTAATCCTTAAACAAGAATTTTAACTTCTCTTCCATGGGCTTGCCAAGGAACAAAATTGGCCTAGCTAAATAAATAAAAAAACAAATCTCTCCCCTTGGACTTATCTACCCAGTTGTCCTCACATTATCCATTTACCCAGTTTGTCGCAATGCTATGGTAAACTCCTTTTAATATCGCAACTTCTTAGTTCAAATTCTTTATTCTATCTATGGAAATCATAGAAAACTATTCAAACATAAGAAAACAAAAATGTAACCAGTATTAAAAAAATATTAAAAATAAAATTAAAGTAAAACAAATAAGAAAAAGAGAGATAGAAGAAATTGTTATCTTAAACATCTCAACGGTCAATGGAGTGCTTATCTTGATCCACATAGGCACCCTAGTAGTGCTTTAAGCATTGCTCATTGTAATTAAATGTGACCCCCGTTCTCAAGTCTTTGATATTAGCAGCTTCATGAGGATACACTTGAGCTACTTTAAAAGGACTTGACCAGTGAGATTTTAATTTACAAGAGAACAATTTGTGCCTAGAGTTGAATAACAATACTTGTTATCCTGGTTCAAATTGCCGCGACATGATTATTTTATTGTGCCAATGCTTGGATTTTTCCTTGTACAACTTATCATTCTCAAATGCTTGTGCTCGGAACTCCTCTATTTCATTCAATTCTAACAACCTTTTATGGCCAGCAACGACCCAATCCATGTTTAACTTCTTAATAGCCCAAAATGTTTTATGCTCAAGTTCAACAGAAAGGTGACATGGCTTGCCATAGACAGGCTTAAAAGGTAACATCTTTAACGGTGTTTTGTACGTGGTACGAGTAGGATTCACCATTTTTTCTAAAATTTTTTTTCATTTCTCCATTAGAAATTTCAGCTTGTCCATTTGTTTGGGGGTGATATGTTATGGCAATCTTAACCCCATATCGATGTAAAACATTAGCTACCAACTTGCAGTCAAAATGAGACCCCTCATCACTAATAATGGCTCTAGGTGTACCAAATCTTGTGAAAATGTTCTTATGTAAAAACTTCATTACTTACCTTTCATCATTAGTAGGACGGGCAATAGCCTTGACCTACTTAGAGACATGGTCCACTGCTAATAGTATGCACAATTTTCCCACTAACGGTGGAAAGGGACCTATAAAGTCTATTCGCCATATATCGAACAACTCAATCTCCAATATACTTTGCAATGAAATTTCTTGTCTTCTAGACATATTTCCTGTTCTTTGATAATGATCACATGACTGATAGAATTCATGAGCATCACTGAATAGACTTGGCCAATAAAATCCTGACTAAAGTACTTTGGCTACAATTCTCATCCCTCCAAAATTTCCTCTGTATGGAGCTGAATGAAAATGCTGCAGAATGTTATAAATTTTTTCATCAAGGACACATTGCCTAATTATTTGATCAGCACAATGTTTAAATAAGAAAGGTTCATCCCAATAATAGTGCTTGGCATCATGAAAAAATTTTCGTCTTCTTTGACTGTTGAGATCGGGTGGCAACACACCACTCATTAAATAGTTCACTATGTTGGCATACCAAGGTTATGCCATGGCAACTAATAGCTATTCATTTGGAAATTCATCTTTAATAAGTGTGTCATTATCACCTTTACTTCTAGATTCTAACCTCGACAAGTGATCAGCCACTTGATTCTTAGTCCCTTTCCGATATCTAATTTTCAAGTCAAACTACTTCAGCAAAAGTATCAACCTAATCAACCTTGGCTTAGCATCCTTCTTGCTCATTAGATACTTAATAGTAGAATGATTAGTGTAGACTATGACCTTTATATTGATTAGATAAGAACAAAATTTATCAAACGCGAACACCACGACCAATAATTTATTTTTCGTGGTGGTGTAATTAAGCTGTGATTCCGATAAGTTTTACTAGCATAATATATTGAACGTAGTATTTTGTCTTTCCATTTCCCTAACATGGCTCCCACAACATAATCGCTGGTGTTACACATGAGGTCAAAAGGTAGTGTCCATTCCAGAGATATTACAATTGGTGTTGTTATAAGTTTTTCTCTAACTCTCAAAGGCTACCAAACAATGTTCATCAAAATTGAAAGGTCTATTTTGGTCCATCAAAGCGCACAAGGGTTTAGATATCCTCGAAAAGTCCTTTATGAACCTTCTACCAAAACCTGCATGACCTAAAAAACTTTTAATATGCTAGACACTGGTGGGAGGTGGCAATTTTTCTCACTTTAATTTTTGCTCTATACACTTCAATTCCTCTCTGTGATATCCTATGCCCTAGGACAATTCCTTCATGAACCATGACGTGACATTTTTCCCAATTTAAAAACAAGATTTACTTTACAGCGGCACAGAACCAATTCCAGATTTTCCAAACAATCCTTAAAATCATTCTCAAACACAGAAAAACCATTCATGAAGACTTTAAGAAAATTTTCCACCATGTTAGAGAATATAGCCATCATATAACATTGAAAAGTTGTTGGGGCATTACATAACCCCAACGACATCCGTCTGAACGCAAAAGTACCATATGGACATGTAAAAGTTGTATTCTCCTGGTCATTGTGAGCTATGAAAATCTGATTATATCCTGAATAACCATCCAAAAAATAGTAGAAAGCTTTCCCGACTAATCTATCCAACATTTGGTCAACAAATGGTAGGGGAAAATGGTCATTCCTAGTTGCCTTGTTAAGTTTACGGTAATCCATACATACTCTCCATCCTGTGATAGTGCGAGTTAGTATGAGCACATTGTTATCATTACTTACCACTGGGACACCTCTTTTTTGAGGTACACATTGTACAAGACTCTCCCATGAGCTATCTGAAATCGGGTAAATAATACCAGCATCGAGCCACTTAGTAATCTCTTTCTTGAAAACTTCTTTCATGCTCGGATTCATTTTTCGCTGCTGTTCAATAAAATTGCTAGGGCAATCCTCCAACAAAATTTTATGTATGCAGAATGTAGGGCTAATTCATTTTATATCAGTCAGGGTCCATCCCAGTGCGTTCTTAAATCTTCGAAGAACTTCTAACAACCTTGCTTCTTGCTCGAGTGTCAGCTCTGCAGAAATTACAACTGACAAGGTACTGCTGCAGAAATTACAACTGACAAGGTACTGTTGTCACCCAAGTAAGCATATTTCAAATGTTGCAGCAAAGTTTTTAACTCTGGTGTAGAGGGATCCTCTATAGAAGGTATAAGAGGATTGGATGATTTATTTGATAAATCCAAGGACTCAAACTTATTCCCTGGTCTATCCACTATCTGCTTGGCTTCCATAAATTCATTTAATTTCCCAAAACTTACTGTATCACTCTGCTTGAATGGGTCTTCGTCACTGTCAAAATTACTGTGGGAAAATCTAGTGAACTCATCCACTGTTGTTTCTATCAACCCAATGGCATGGCATTCATCATTAGCATCAACAAATTTCAAAGCACTAAATACATTGAAGGTAACCTGCTTATTATTTACCCTCATGGTCAGCTTACCTTGCACATCAATAACATTTTTCCAGTAGCAAGAGAAGGTCTTCCAAGAATAATTAACACATATTAAGGAAATTAGCAGGAAAGATAAATTTATCTACTCTTACCAGCACATCTTCAATTTTACCTTCTGGATGCACGTAGGATCAATCAACCAGTTGCAACGTAACTATAGCAGTTCCTGGTTTTCCAATTCTGAGTTTTCTGAAAATAGACATAGGCATTAGATTTATACAGGGCCGTAGATCACATAATGCCTTACCAACATAATGATTTCCATTTGAACATGGGATAGTGAAACTCCCTAGGTCCTTCAGCTTTGGAGGCAATTTATTCGTCAACATTGCTATGCACCCTTTAATGAGAGCGATAGTCTCAAAATCTCCCAATCTACATTTTTTGGACAATATATCTTTCATAAATTTCACGTAGTTGGGCATTTTCTCCAAATTTTCAACTAGTGGTAGGTTGATGTGGAGTTGCTTCAATACATCCAAAAATATTTTGAACTAAATATTTTGCTTAGAGTTTTAAAATCACTGAGGAAAAGGTAGAGGTGGTCGTCCTTCAAGTTACTGATATTGTTTTTTCATGGCATTCTTGTTGACAACATGATCTGATTCTACAACATCATTTTGCTGCTTACCCTTTTTAGGTTTAGTATGTTTTTCAGATGACTCTAGGATCTTTACATGGTTGTTATTCAAGTTATCCTCTCCTACTGTGGCATCTTGGGAAACATCATCAAGTTGAGTTTCGCGCTCCTAAGAGTGATGGCCTTGCACTGTTCCTTCCCTTGTGATCTCAAATTCTTGGTATCACTTGGCAATACTCCTTGTGGTCTCAAATTCAAAGCATTCACTATTTGCCCCACTTGATTCTTAAGAGCTTAGAGAGATGCAGCCTGACTCTGAATTACGACATCATTCTTGGACATATATTCCTTCAACAAGGCTTCAATAAATGATGATGATGATGATAAAGCTAATGCCTGACACAACTGGACATTTTGTCTAGGCATAGGATGATTATAACAAGGCGGTGTACTATTGGCATTTTGTCTTGCAGCATTATCAAAATTCCCCACACGTTGATTATTCCAACTAAAGTTCAAATGTTGCTTGCACCCCTGGATTATAAGTGTTGGAATAGGGGCTATTGCTCCGGTTGAAATTACCTTTATAACACACAAAAGCTTGGTTGATTTCATAACCTGAATTGTGGTGGGCTTCTTCATTATTTTGATCATATTAGCCAAAGAAGATACTTGTGCTGTTAACGAAGTGATTGCATCTAGCTCCATGGTACCAACAGCTCTCTTGCCCGTCGCAACTCTTGTGATGGGATATTGATAATCATTGTTGGCAATCTTCTCCAGAATTTCATATGCTTGATTATAAGATTTATCCAATAAAGTACCGTTAGCAGAAGCATCAGCTACCATTATCATATGTGCATTCAACCCATTATAGAATATCTCCATTTAAGTCCAGTGTTGAAATCCATGCATCGGACACTTCCAAATTAAGTCTTTAAATCATTCACAAGCTTCATATAGTGTTTCATCCTCTGATTGTCAAAAATATGTTATGGCATTTCTAAGCTTGGCATTCATATTTGAGGAATTATACCATAGCAAAAATCTTTGGCAAAGATCATTTCATGACACCACTGTTCCCATCGGCAAAGCATTCAGCCAGTGCACACAACCGTGCCACACGTCCGTGTGCTAGGCCGTGTGGTCAATGATCACTATAAATTAGAGCTTTAAAATTTATAAAGAGAATGATCGAACCTAGAAACTAACTCTGGCAACAATTAAAGGCAACTGTACCTATCGAACAGTAGTATAGCTTAGGCAAGACCGGATTATCAAACCCAAAGGAACTAAAAGTACTAATACTAACTTTCTTTTTATTATGTAGCCTAAAATAAGTGAAGTTGTTTAACCTAATCTAAATTAACTATTAAGCTAAATACACAAAGACAAAAAGGATGAATTGAAGAAATAACTTTAGGAAAAACTTAGTTGATTAAGACGATACCCTCAGGAAGAATCCACCTAGACTTCACTTGTTATCTAACACTGAACCATACGATTTATTCACTTAGTTTGATCCGTAAGACTCCCTAACGTATATTAAACCCTCTCTCGAGGCGAATAACGTCTAACCCTAGGTTAATTAATGAAAATCTATTTCTCACTTAATAACCCCCTAGAATAGCAGTAAATCGATCTATGGACTCCCATATCCGGTTTCACCCTAATCCAGAAAAATCTCGTCACCCTATCACTAGGCTTGCGATCAACTCCGCTTAATTATGCTAGATCTACTCTTAGGGAGGGTCTATTCCTCCTCCACCTAAGCACATTAAATTTGGACTAATCTCACATAATTAAGAACAAACTAAGTATTTATCATATAAAGCAGAAAACAATAACAAGATCCATCATAGGTTTCATCCCCTTCAGGTATCTGAAGGATTTAGTTTATAACAAATAAAGAAAACATCTCAAGAGAAAAGATAAAACAAAACATAAGAAATCCCTAAAACTCCCTTAAGGAATTGAAGGAAAGATCTGCCATCTTGAGTAGAATTCTGGCTTCTTGAGATGGATCAACTGGCTATCTTCGAGTGTTTTCCACAATTCTAACCTTTTCAGCTTGGCTCCTTGGCCTAGCTAACCACCCCCTCTTTAGCTGACACTAAGAGGGTTTATATAGGCTTTTGAAATAGGTTTCTTTGCCCCAAAGTATCCAAATTCAAATGAAATTGCTCATTGCCACGATAGGGACACGGCCATGTCACACACCCGTGTGGTCGGTCTTCAAGCCGTGTTCGAATTTCTTTAATGAGGCACGGCCGTGTAAATCGGGGGTCAGGCCGTGTTCTAGATGATCAGTGAGGCACGGCCATGTGGGTTTTGGTCCAGACCATGTCGATTTCTTTCTTGGCCTAATTTACTCTGTTTTGGGCCCGTTTCTCATTCTTTTTATCCTCGGGTGCTTTCCTGGGTATAAGATATGAAAAGAAAGGATTAAGAGCACCTTTTTATATGAAACATAGGATAAATCATCCAAAAGCATACTAAATGTGGGATTAAAATATGTTACTTTTATGGTTTATCAAATACCCCCACACTTAAGCTTTTGCTTGTCCTCAAGCAAAATTCTCAACTTACAATTAAAATGAACTTTCCATAATTCATAATTCCTATCAACAATGTCTTATCATAGTTCATAGATAATTTATACATGGATAATTCAACTCAAATAGTCCTGAAGATTCAAACAATATAAGTCATGTATTTGTATCACAAAACATAGGTGTCTTCCCTTATCTGAATAATTACCTTTAATTCAAAACCTACAAGGATTGACATCCTCACAAAAGATTCACTCAAGTCACTCAAAAAGTGTTTAAGGTTCAAAGTTAAAAGATCACTCATAAGTTGAACCTAAAAAGTTAATCCCATAGGCTTGCCTTAAAATCAAATCTCCACCACTGTAAAATGAGATGATAAACAGATCAAAAGGTCTTTGTCAGGGTTGTAAGGGTTAAAGGTGTGGATAAAGGCTAAATTAGAAGGTTAGAATCGAGATTGAATTGACAAGTTACCTATCTAGAAATACTTAGACAATAATAATTACATCAACTAGGTAATAACCCTAATAATATGAGCTTTTTCTTGTGATAATTTAGAATTTAACTATATAAGCTCGCTTTTCATAATACTAATACTGAAATATACTTTGAATTTTTTTATTTTTTTAAGAACAAACTAAATATTACATAATAATGAATGAAGCTATTAAAATAAAGATCATAGCTAGGCAACATATAAAATCAAATCTCGACATAAGGGTAATCAAATAAAATGGTGATAAAAAAAACAAAGGGGTTTTGGGTTAATATTAGCGGGTGAGTAAAAAAAAGGGTTGTTAGGATCAACGGGGTTCACTAGGGGTTAGTAAGTGGGTTAAAACCTAGGTGCCTTTATCATCTCGGTATATCAAATTATAATTGTGGTCTTGACATGTATAATCAAGGCAAGTTCTAGAATAACAGTTCATAGCTGACACACTCATAATTAATAAAGTGAGCATGGAAAAGAATGTACGTTCTATAAGGCTCAAAATCTCAAAAAATTTATGGATGTTTTTGACATCAACCTTATAGATTTCAAATTTCAAGTAATATTCAAATTTAGGTTAACAACCTAAAAATTTTAATTTTGAAAAATAGACTTATCACGCTTGATTCTCTAGTATTCTTCAATTTTAATCATCAATGCACAATTATCAATGACTTACTCTAAAACATGTCAATAAAAATCATAAATCATTAGAAATTTCATCCTAATTAGTAATATGAGGAAGTTACTTAAGAACAAGACTAAATTCAGGGATTTGAGAATTGTGAAAAAAAGTTAGGCACTTTTATCCTCAGGGATTTGAGAATTATGCAGAAAGTTAGGCACTTTTACCCCTCACACTTAATATGTACATTGTCCTCAATGTACAAAGATAGATATGACATTTAAGGGATAAATCAAAAGAGAAGGGGAAAGAATACTCCTTGAATTTTGGATGGATTCCTTGAGTTTGAAGTGAAAAGAGGATGGGGAAAGGTCGTGGTGTTGGATGACTTATGTAATAGTGAATTGCTCCTAGTGATGTGTTTGTGTATATGGAGTGTGCTTTTGAAACTGCTAAGTCATCAGTTAGAAATCTTGGAGGCGTCATAAAATAAATATATGTTAGGAATACTCGAAGGTTAGATGTGAATGATAATCATGATAAAAGTTTGTAATGTATGAAGAAAAAGTTCAAACTAAGACAAATAGAAATTAAGATAAATGAAAAATAAATAAAAAATAAAAAAATAAAAACTTAAAATAAGTAAAAGAAAAACTAAATAAAAGGACTCAGAGGTCCTCATCATCGGCCGGGTCCTGTGGTGGTGTCGATGATGAGATATGGAGGTGATGGCATATCTATTGGAGGGTGTCCTCAATCCCATCAAAACGTCTGCGGTTCAGCGAAATACTGCTCGAACTGGTTGAGGCGTGTAGAGATATCTGCCAATGAGGCTGCTGCATGGGGTGGTCGCTGGCTCGGGTCTAGCGTCTCCTGTGATGGTGGTGGGACATCATCAGTAATGTCCTCGGGCTCCCCCTCGTCTGTGGAGGTCACTAATTGGTATTGAGGAGGGTCAGTCCCTCGACGATGTTTAATCATCTTCATGTGTAGCATCGTTTGGATGACCTGAGGTACCATCTGGGCGATCAGTGTTAGGGAGGTGTTCTAAGCCTCGGTGTTGAGGAGGCCAAAATGCCGAGCCAACCGTGTGATGTATGGCCCCATCGATAAAATTCCCATCCTATGCGGCTCCATTTGGTGCTGAATTGCACAGGCAATAAAGTATGCAAGGTCAAAAATGTGCCCTTCTGACATGCACGATAGGTAGTATACATCGTGCTTATTCACCAAGCCGGTGCTCTCACATCGACTTGTGATAGTGTGAGCTAGAATGACGTGGATATACCGCAGGGGTGGGACAAGGGCTGTCGCCTTAGAGCGGCTGGGGTCGTAGGCGCCTGTGGTGGTACGCCAGCATTTGAAGGGGTGCAGTGGAGCTGACGGTTTAGCTCAGAGAGTGGATTTTCTGCTATGAACTCCTCCGTGTAGAGTCCGAGTGCTGTGCCAAATTGTGGTGCGCGTAGTTGATCGCTAAAATCAGAGCTTTAAAATTTATAAAAGAATGATCGAACCTGGAAATTAACTCTGACAATGATTAAAGGCAAGTGTACCTATCGAACAGTAGTATAGCTTAGGCAAAACCGAATTGTTGAACCCAAACGAACTAAAATTATTAATACTTTCTTTTTATTATTTAGCCTTAAAAATAAAATGAAGTTGTTTTAATCTAAATTAACAATGACTAAGCTAAGGACAAAGACAAAAAGGGCAAATTGGGAAATAACTTGAAGAAAAACTCAATTGATCACGACGATACCCTCAGGAAGAATGCACCTAGACTTCACTTGTTATCTAACCCTAAATCATATGATTTATTTACTTAGCTTGATCCGTAGGAGTCCCTAACGTATATTAAACCCTCTCTCGAGGCGAATAACGTCTAACACTAGGTTAATTAGTGGAAATCTCGTTCTCTTATAATAACCCCCTAGAATAGCAGTAAATTGATCTATGGATTCCCATATTAGGTTTCACCCTAATCCGGCAAAATCTCGAAACCCTATGTTTAGGCTTTTGATCAACTCCGCTTAATTATGCTAGATCTACTCTTAAGCAAGGTCTAGTCCTCCTCCACCTAAGCACATCGGATTTGGATTAAGCATGCATAATTAAGGACAAACTAAGTATTTATCATATAATAAAAAAATCAAATAACAAGATTGTAACACCCCAAACCCGACCTAGAAGTTATGACCGGATCTGGCATGTCACATGGAAGGGTTGTTTAAAATCTGCGCGTTTGTTAAAGATTTTGAGTTTAAATATTTATTTCTCTGGTAATCCTTTTAACATTTTGGAGAACAACTATTAAGGGTTTAGGAAAATCCCGTATTAAACATTTAATAGTAATAGGCAGTAATCAAATTAAAAGCTAAACCAAATAAAATACCAAAAATGTAGTTAAAGTGGCCTTATTACATAACAAAATCCCAATTAAAAATAAGTTTAACTAAGAGAATGAGTTTACGAGAAAAACATTGTATGGCCACCACAAGTCCGCCTCAGCTCCCAAATCCACGATCTAATGATTACCTGGAAAATTTAACGGAGGGGGTGAGTCACCGAGACTCAATGTGTAAATCCCCGTTCAGTTGGGCTTTGAGCTTTCACACCAATCATATATTAAGCATGTATGTAATGCAACCTAATCAACCTAGTATCCATCCTCCATATCTCCAGAATCTACCCAATATTTGCGGCACCTAGCCGCTGGTGGTACCTAACCACTGGTGGTTCCAATCCACTGGTGACAAAAGTCACAAATAATCATATGTGGGGCCAACCCACTTGTGGTACCTAACCATTAGTGACAATCCCTTAATGAATATATGTGGGGCCAACCCACTGTGGTACCAAACCACTGGGGCGGGTCACAGAAATAATATATGTGGTACCAAACCACTGGTGAAAAATGTCACAAAATATAATACGTGGGGCCAACCCACTTGTGGTACCTAACCACTAGTGACAATCCCTTAATGAATATATGTGAGGCCAACCCACTGTGGTACCAAACCAGTGGGACGAGTCATAGAAATAATATATGTGGTACCAAACCACTAGTGGTTCCAAACCACTGAGACTTAGTCACAAAATATCATATGTGGGGCCAACCCACTTGTGGTACCTAACCACTGGTGATAGTCTAAAAGAGATCATGTTTCCTCTCTCTTCTCCTCATACCCCAACCCATGCAACATGTCATGACATAATAATTCGTGTATGCAGTATGACATGTATGCAAAACATATATCAAATATAAGTATAACATGAATTACCATCATAATCAGATAGACATAATACAACATAATCAAGCTAATCAACCTCTAAGGGTATAACCGAAATTTTACCTAGCAAGGGTATTTTCGTAATTTACCTATCGAGGGTATTTTAGTAATTTCACACCTACAATAGCCTTTCCGAAGGCCTAATATCGCCCCGAGTGACTCAGCTACCATTTTCGGTCGTACCGGACTATTGGGCCTAAAACCCGATTTCGGCCCATTCGGGCCCACACGCTCGTGTGTCCCACCTAACACAAATCTAGCCACGTATATGAGATTCACCTAGTCTAGTTCACTATATACTACACCATCATATAATTTTATTCAATTGGGCCCACGGGCCCATTAGGCCTACTTCGGCCCATCTTGGCCCAAGCAGCCTCAACCCACAAGAATACTACTGATGGCCTCAACTATCGCGTCGAAGCCCCACAAGTGCGCTCGTACGCTCGTGTGGCTACTATTGTCGTGACCGGTACTTCGGCATTTGCCGTTCTACAACTAGAGTAGAGAGAGTTACACACCTGATAGGAATCTGGTGCTAATCCGCGCACCGACCACTCCTGTGCCCAAACGCCCTCCAAGGTGTATTCATCCTCCTCATAGAATGCTATATATATATATATATAGCTAGCTTCTCACTTTCCTTCTTTGTATCTTTTCGATGTGGGATCCTTCCATCAGCAGAGTTTAAATCCAACTCAAACTCTTCTCGTCCAATTCGCAAAATAAATACTCCCTTACTTTTTATGAGATTCGAACCCAGGCTCCCTTGCAACATAATCCATGCCGCTAACCAGTTGGCCACAACCTCCTCGTGTGTCTTAAACCATGCGCAACCAAATATAAATCTATAGCCAAATACTAAGGTCCATGTAAAAAAAAAAAAAAACAAGATGCAAGAGCCAAGACTTGAACCTTGGACCTCCTTCCTACCTTATGGCGTCATCCCCTTGCCTTTTATGTGGCGTCACTTTGCCACTACACCACATACTCCAGTTGTGTCATTTTCCTCCATATTTTATTCTTAAGGCCTCCCTACTAACTCTCAGGGTTTTTCTTGCCTAAAACCAAAATTTCCCTAAAACCAATGTTTGATCCCGGGACTTCATAGAAGCCCTCTAACTTTCCAAAATCACTTGCCTAATAAGTCCAACTTGCACTAAAGCCGATCTCTTGTTCTCCAAAAATTTTAAACGCTACTACACTCAAGGCCCATTGGGCCCAATCCTACTAGGCCCAATTTTGGGATGTTACAAAGATTCATTTAGGTTTCATCCCCTTCAGGTATCTAAGGGGTTTAGTTCATAACTAAATAAGAAAACATCTCAAGAGAAAAGATAAAACAAAACATAAGAAATCCCTAAAACTCCCTGAAGGAATTGAAGGAGAATTCCACCGTCTTGAGTATAATTCCGGCTTCTTGGGATGGATCAACTGGCTAGCCCACAATTCTGACCTTTCTGACTTGGCTCCTTGGCCTAGCTTCACGCCCCCTCAAAGGTGGCACTCAGGGGATATATATAGGCTCTTTGGAATGTGATTCTTTCTCCCTAAGTATCCTTTTCCGACTAAAACTGCTCTTTCCAGCGATAAGACCACGGCCATGGCACACGCCTGTGTGGATCAACTTCAAACAGTGTTCAGATTTCTAACTTGAGGCACAACCGTGTAAGTCAAGGTTGAGGCCGTGCTCTAGGTAATCAGCGAGGCACGGCCATGTGGGCTTTGGGCCAGGCCATGTCGATTTTTTGCTAAGGCCCATTTACTTTGTTTTGGGCCTGTTTTATGTTCTTTTCATCCTCGGGTGCTTTCCTGGGTATAAGACGTGAAAAGAAAGGATTAAAAGCACCTTTTTACATAAATCGAGGCTTAAATCATCCAAAAGCATACTAAATGTGGGATTAAAATATGGTACTTTTACGGTTTATCAAATACCCCACACTTAAACTTTTGCTTGTCCTCAAGCAAAATTCTCAACTTACAATAAAAACGAACTTTCCATGATCCATAATTCTTATCAACAATGTCCTATCCTAATTCATAGATAATTTATACATGGATAATTCAAACTCAAAGAGTCCAAAAGATTCAAGCAAGATAAGTCTTACATTTGTAGCACAAAAACATGGGTGTTTCCCTTCATCTAAATAATTACCTCTTGATTCAAAATAGATAGGGATTGACATCCTCACAAAAGATCCACTCAAATCACTCAAAGTGTCTTAAGGTTCAGAAAAAAACACTCAGAAAAAAACACTCAAAAGTTAATCCTATAGGCTTGCCTGAAAATCAAATCTCCACCACTGTAAAATGAGATGATAAACAGATCAAAAGGTCTTAAACAGGGTTGTAACGGGGCTAAGGCTAAGGCTATGGATATAGGCTAAATTAGAGGGTTAGAATCGAGATTGACTTGACAAGCACCTACCTAAAAATTTCTGAGATAATAATTACATCAAACGAATAATAATAATAAACCTAATAATACGAGCTTTTTCTTTTGATAATTTGACTTTAACTGTATCAACTCACTCTTCATAATACTAATACTGAATATACTTTGATTTTATATTTTATATATATTTTAAGAACAAACTAAGTAAAGACGGCTCATAATAAGAGCTTAGGTAACTAATCAAATCATATCTCGATTAAGGGGTAGTCAAAAGGAAGGGTGATAACAAATACAAAAGGTTTTGGTTTATTGGTAGGTGAGTCAATGAAAAGGGTTGTTAGGATCAACGGGGTTCACTAGGGGTTAATTGTGGAGGTAGGCTTTTTAGTGGAGTGAGTGGGTTAAAACCTAGGTGCCTTTATCATCTCTTTGTATCAAATCATGAATGTGGTCTCAACATGTATAAATGAGGCAAGTTCTAGAATAACAGTTCATGGTTGACACACTCATAATCAATAAAGTGAGCATGAAAAAGAATAGATGCTCTATAAGGCTCAAGGTCTCCCAAAAAATTATGGGTGTTTTTGACATCAACCTCATCAATTTCAAATTTCAAGATAACATTCAAATTCAGGTTAACCACCTAAAATTTTATTTTTGAAAATTAAACTTATCATGCTTGATTCCCTAGTATTCTTCAAATTTAATCATCAACGCACAATTAACTATGACTTATTCAGAAACATGTCAATAAAAATCATACATCATCAGAAATTTCATTTTAATTAGTAATATGACAAATTTGCTCAAAAACGAGATTAAATCAAGGATTTGAGAATAATGAAAAAAATTAGGCATTTTCTCAAAATAATTATTCACCCCCACACTTAAATTGTACATTGCCCTCAATGTACAAAGATGAATAATGACAGTTAATATGCAAAATTAAAGGAGAGGGGAGAAAGTGACACTCCCTGACTTATTGGAAGATTTCCTTGGAGGATGGTAGCGGTCATGTTGTCTGATGACTTGTGTAGTGGTTTATTGCTCCTAGTGATGTTTTTGAAACTGCTAAGTCATCAGTTAGAAATCTTTTGGGGCATAACTAAATAAATGTTTGGAATACTCGAAGGTTAGATGTTGATGATAATCATAAAAGGTTGTCAACGTATTAGGAAAATGTTCGAACTTAAAATAACGAGAAAATAAATAAAAATAAAAACTTAAAAATAAGAAAAGAAAATCTAGATAAAGGAACTCAAAGGTCCTCATCATCGGCCGGGTCCTACGATGGTTCTGCTGATGAGATGTGGAGGTGCTGGTATGTCTGTTGAAGTGTAGTCTCTATCCCAACAAGACTTCAAGAATTTTCAGCAAAATATGGCTCGAACTGGTCGAGCTGTGCAGAGATATCTTCTAACGAGGGTGCTGTACGGAATGGCCACTAGATCGGACTCGATTCCTCCTATGATGGTGGTGGGATATCATCAGTAATGTCCTCAGGCTCCCCTTCGTCTGTGTGTGTCACTATTCGGTACTGAGGGGGGTCGGTCCCTTGACGTTGTTTGATCATTCTCACATGCAGCATCGTTTGGATGCCTTGAGGTGCCATGTTGCCTAACTGTGTGAGAGAAGTGGTTTGAGTCTCAGTGTGGAGGAGGCCAAAGTATTGAGCCAACTTGTGATGTACGGCCATGTAACATCCTTAAATCGGGATCTCTGCATTTTTGTGTGTTGCATGTGATAATATGTTGTTGTACTAGTTTAGGGTGTTTTGGGGTCCAGGCATGAGCTCGGGGAAGGCCTGAGTCATGGTAAAATTTTCGTTTTGGGCTTCTAAGAAGGTGAGCTGGGTGAGTTAGGTGTTAAAGGAAATATTTGGTGTGTTTTGACACAAGAAATCAATTGGAAAAGTGGTAAGGAGGCGCCACTTAAGCATAAGGGAGATGATGCCACAAGCAGGTGGGGGAGCCTAGGTTCGAGCTGCAGAAATCCCTTCCTGCTTATTTTTTTAACGTCAGGACAGGGGAGGAGTTCTGTGCAGGATGGACTCTGAAGGATGAGGATGGAAGTGGTCAACAGGTTTGAATGGGTGGATGAGAGAAATTTGTGGAGTTTGATGTATCCAAACTCGTTTGAATGTGTGGCCAAGAGAATTTTGAGGAATCGGGTAAGGGAGCTTAGTGTTGGCCGAATGCCAAACACTAAGGGTGATGGGAAGAATCGGCTGAGGCAGTTAAGGGTTTGCCGAATTGCATTTGTGGTCTAGGGGGACATTTTCGGCTAATTGAGGAAGCTTTCTTCTTCTTCTTTCGTTGAGGGTCAAAATCGAAACGATCTATACATTCTCTTTTTCTATTTTCGGCATTTGGGGTGCTTTGGCCGAATCAACCTTGCTATTTCCTTGAAGAGCTGAAACCTTACTTTCATTTTTCTCCCTTTTCAGTTTATTCATTGTTAGCCAAAACTATTACTACTTCTTCTTCTTTCTTTGGACTATTTTTCCCTCCTATCTCTTGATCATAGCCAAAACACCTTACCATTCTTGAAACACCCCAAACCCGGCCCACGAGCCTTGACTAGATTTGGTATGTTCCTTAGGAAAAACCGGTTCAAATTCATTTGCACTTTGAGAAAACTCGAAGTGATTTTGGGAGGAAGTTCGAACTAGGTTGGGCTTGAGTTGAAAACAGGTTCATTTTATATTGAAATCCCTTTATTTACGGTGACAAAACATTTAGGGTTTAGTTTAGAAGAAATTTACTTAAACTTTAATAGATAAAGATTCATAAACATAATAAATAAAACTAAATGTAAAATGGTTCAACTATGGCCTTATTACATCAAATAATTTCCAAACTTTAAATTCAAAGTACTTAAAATATAAAACCCCAAAATTAAATAAACTTCAAGCTGAGCATGGCCACCATAAGCTCCCCGCCGACCAGGTCCATCATCACTATTCGTCACCAAACATGTTCCCACAACTGGTGAGTCAATGAGACTCAATGTGTACACAACACTAAGTCCAAATAGAATCAAGCATAACAAATAATACACATTCATATCATAGTATACAATTAATGATGCATTCCCAACCCAAGCCTAATTAGCCATCCGCTACACTTCCCCGTACCAACCTGCACACCGTGGGGACTACTAAGTCAACCCTCCATCCGCTACACACCATTGAAGGCAGTCGCTGCAGTCGACGTGCTCATTGCCCTTATAATTTTATGGTCTTAGGACACCACATTCAGATCTCGTGGTCTTAGGACACCACATTCAATTATCGTGGTCTTAGGTCACCACATTCAGATATCGTGGTCTTAGGTCACTATATTCACTTCCCCTTTTCAATAACCCATATGCCCTATATCATACATATTATGCATTAACATGCCAAATTTCACATTCTTATCATTGTTCTCATGTTACATCGAACATGTATTCATAATCCTAGTAGGAGTAGGAAATGTACCTGAGTACTTTGTACCATTGCATGGTACTTTAGCCATACTTTTCACATTCTTAATATCACATACATATATTTATTAAACATTGCCATAAAACTTATTAAGAAATAGTGTGGGGTACACACCTGATTCGCTTAACAACTTTACTGAAAATCCTGAAATCTGATCTATTGCCTTAGATCTCAAGTTCCTACATTTCATTAATCACTTACTATTTAGTAAAAGCCTATTTGGCCATAAGACAAAATCCCGAAGGATTACTGCAACTAAAACTTACCTTGTTGCCGATCAAAAATCAAATCCCGAGAACTTGTATTCTTCCCCTTTGAAATCAGCTAAACACTAGATCCCTTGAATCGGTTAGTTTTCGGCTTAAACACATAAAAATAGATCTACTAATAAAATAGGCCTTGGCCGATTATTCATAGTCACTTACCTTAAGGATCTTGAATCCCGAAATTATCCCTTGGTTATAGCTTCTGTCAAATTTCTTAAAACCACATGTTAGATCAACTTCTAACTTTTAATCAAAATCAATGGCCCTTGGCCGAATGTCAGATATGACTTACCTTGATGGTCAAATCTCGAGGATCTCTTCCTTTATAGTCGACTATGGCAAAAGAAATCCCGAAAGAAACCTTCCAAATTTCGGCAAATAAGAATATTGATGGGATTAGTCCTAGATTTCAACAAACCTAAAAGAAAAGAATAGAAATCAAACTTGTTCTTACCCTTGAAGAAATCGACAGCACCTATGCTTGAAGTCCCACCAAGATTCGGCTATTGATGGATTGGAAAGAAAAGAAATCAGCTAATGGTGTATCTTGAATTTTCGGCTTTGGCTAACAAAAAGAAGAAGAACAAGGCTCTAGGAATTTCGGCAGAGAGAGGAGAATTTGCTTAAGAAATTCGGCAAAGAAAGAGTGAATGAATGAATGGCCTCTTTTCCTCTAGTAGCCGAAATTACTACTCAGAATCCCTTACTTGGCCACCACTCTTCTATTTTGATAGCTTTATCCCTTTATTAAAAGAATAATCCCTTATTATCTCCTTGAAAATAATTTAAGATAAATCATCATTTATCCCTCTATTAGCCGAAATTTCAAAAGAATTTAAACTCCTCCCTTGAGTTCCTTAGTGCCGTCCACTTCTCTGCTCTTTGTAGCAAAAATAAAACTTTTATTTTGCTCCCCCTGCAGCTCGAACCTTGGCCCAATACCCTTGTATGTGGTGCCATTTTCAGAGGTCTTAAGTGGTATCTCCAGGCCACTTTTCCAAGCCCGTTTGTGTGTCATATTTCACATACATTTTCTCTTAAGGCCACCTTGCCTTAGTTTCCTCTTTTAAACTTTAAAACTTGACATTTTCTAAGACATTTCCTTACATTTCCAAGTTTCCAAAAACGCTCGTTTCCCTCCTTTAACCTAACATTTCCTTACATTTCCAAGTTTCCAGAAATGTTTACTTTCCTCTTTTGAATCATTTCTAAATCATTTCCTTACATTTCCTAGTTTCCAAAATGTTCAAAATACATTCATAACACATAAGACATGTCATTCCGTTCAATTAAACCGAAATTGCATAGGCCCTTTTTAGGATGCTACATTTCTACCCCCTTAAAATAATTTCATCCTCGAAATTTCCTAACTAAAATAATTGAGGGTATTGTTGTCGTATTGCCTCTTCTGGTTCCCACGAAGCTTCTTCCGATCCATGATTGCGCCATAACACTTTGACTAGAGGCACTGACTTCCTTCGAGCACTTTCACATCACGTTCCAATATCTGAATCGGCTCTTCCTCGTAGGATAAGTCTGGCCTTAGCTCCACTTCTTCAACTGGTATCACATGAGATGGATCCGATCGGTAGCGACATGGTATGGATACATAGAATACGTCATGCATTTGCTGCAACTCTGGTGTCAACTCTAACTGGTATGCCACTGGTCCAACTCGTTTCAGTACTCGATAGAGCCCTATAAACCTTAGGCTTAACTTCCCTTTGCGACCAAACCTCATCACCTTCTTCCAAGGCGAGACTTTCAGAAACACTTGGTCTCCCACTTCAAACTCTATTTCCTTCCGCTTAAGGTCGGCGTCATCGACTTCGCCTATCGAGGCTTCCTTTAACCAGGCTCGGATTATCTCAACCTTCTCTTCAGTTTCTGCCACTAACTCGGGACCCAAAACTTGACGTTCTCCTAACTCAGTCCAACAAGTAGGAGTTCGGCACTTCCAACCATACAATGCTTCATATGGTGCCATCCGGATGCTAGCCTGATAGCTGTTGTTGTAGGCGAACTCTGCTAAAGGCAAATAGTCTTCCCAACTTCCTCAGAAATCCATCACACAGCCTCTCAACATATCCTCCAACACTTGTATAACCCATTCAGATTGCCCATCTGATTGTGGATGAAAAGCCGTAGTGAAGTCTAACTTAGTGCCTAAAGCTTGATGAAGTGCCCTCCAAAACCGAGACGTAAACCTTGGGTCTCTATCGGAGATGATCGATACCGGTACTCCATGTAACCTCACAATTTTCGCCACATATAACTTGGCCAGCTTCTGAAGAGAATAATCAACTTTTACCGGGATGAAGTGCGCGGACTTGGTCAAATGGTCCACTATTACCCATACCGAGTCCTTCTTAGTAGGCGTAAGGGGAAGCCCACTAACGAAGTCCATGGTAATTTTCTCCCACTTCCACTGCAGAATCTCGATTGGTTGAAGCAATCCCGATGGAACTCGTGTTCATTCACTTAACTTGCGACACACGTCGGACATTTTCCCACGAATTCAATAACTTCCGCTTAAGATCGTGCCACCAAAATTGTTCCTTTAGATCTCTCAGACACTTAATGCCTCCGGATGCATAGCGTAAGGGCTACTATGCGCTTCCCAAAGAATTCTCTCTGTCTTAACTCCTCGTCCCTCGGCATACTGCATCTTTCCTTTGTAGCACAATACTCCTTCATCATTAACGCCATAATCCTCTAACTCTCCGCTCGCACTTCATCAGTAACTTAACACTTAGGTCCTTATCGCCAATCGTCCCCCTTTCACCTTATTCACCATGTGGGCTTGACTTGTAACTCGCCAACAAAGCTTCCATCATCATACAAACTCAAGCGTGCGAACATAGCCCTTAGATCCGACACAACCTTCCGACTTAGGGCATCAGCTACCACATTCGCCTTGCCCGGGTGGTACTCTATCGAGCAATCATAATCCTTTAATAACTCCACCCACCTTCGCCGCCTCAAGTTCAACTCCTTACGAGTCAACAGATACATAAGGCTCGTGGTGCTGTAGATTATCGACCTTTCTCCATAAAGGTAATGCCTCCAAACCTTAAGAGCGAAAACCACTGCTGCCAATTCCACGTCGGGTTGGGTAGTTAACCTCATGCGGCCTTAACTGCCGAGACGCATAAGCGACTACTTTTCCATCTTGCATTAGGACACATCCTAATCACGTGTCACGGCGTCACAAGACACCACAAAATCCTTCCTCGCCTCCTATTGAATTAACACCGGGCTTCCACAACACCTTCTTAAGCTTTTCAAAGCTCTCCTATTGCTTATCAGTCCATTTGAAGGGTACTTCCTTCCTTAGCAACTTTGTCAAAGGCGCGGCTATTGATGAGAACCCTTCCACGAACCTTCTGTAATAGCCTACCAAACCTAAGAAACTTCAGATTTCAGTCACGGACCTAGGTGGTTTCCAATCTAACACTGCTTCGATCTTCTTAGGGTCCACTCTTATTCCCTCTGCGGATACCACATGCCCTAAGAATGCCACCTCCTTGAGCCAAAATTCACATTTGCTGAATTTGGCATAGAGCTTCTTATCCCTTAATACTTGCAGCACAACTCGGAGGTGCTCATCATGCTCTTCCTCTGACTTGGAGTACACAAGGATATCATCGATAAATACGACGACGAATCTATCCAAGTAGGGTTGAAAAACCCGATTCATCATATCCATGAACGCGGCTGGCGCATTCGTCAATCCAAATAGCATTACTACAAACTCGTAATGGCTGTATCTTGTCCTAAAGGCGGTCTTATGGATGTCTGCCTCCTTCACTTTCAATTGATGATATCCCGACCGTAGATCTATTTTCGAAAACACAGCTGCCCCTTTCAGCTGATCGAACAAGTCATCTATCCTTGGTAAAGGATACTTGTTCTTGATGGTCAGTTTATTCAACTGACGATAGTCTATGCACATTCGCATAGTTCTATCCTTCTTCTTCACAAACAGGACCGGTGCTCCCCATGGAGACACACTGGGTCGGATGAACCCACGATCTAGTATTCTTAGATTTGAGCCTTGAGCTCAACCAACTCCTTTGGTG
Organism: Gossypium bickii; assembly: GCA_025503065.1. Lineage (NCBI taxonomy): Eukaryota > Viridiplantae > Streptophyta > Magnoliopsida > Malvales > Malvaceae > Gossypium > Gossypium bickii. The sequence goes on from CP106712.1 coordinate 25,473,237, forward strand.
CCATTCGGTATGGAGTGATTGACACAGGAGCTGTTCCTGGTAGCAAGTCTATTCCAAATTCCACTTCCCTATCTGGGGGTATTCCTGGTAATTCCTCCAGAAATACATCTTCAAAGTCCCTTACAGTTCTAACTCTACTGACACCTTCTTCCTTTCTACCCAACGTACTTACGAAGGCTAATAACGCCTTGAACCCTTTCCTAACCATTTTCTCAGCCTTTAACATCGAAACTACGTTAGACAGGTAGTTTTTTCTTTCTCCGATCATTACTACTACTTCATCCTCTGGGGTCCTTACTTCCATTCGTTTAGCCGCACAATCCAACACGGACCGGTGCTCTACTAGCCAGTCCATTCCAAGTATGAGTTCAAACTCCCCAAAGGGTAGTTCCATTAAGTTAGCCCGAAAGTTCACTCCATGAATCTCTAAAGGTACACTCCGAAAGATCTTATCCACTACTACAGTTTGGCCTAATGGGCTTACTACAGTCATCTGCCTATCAGAAAGTTCTGAGCCTAGGCCTAGTGTTTCCACTACACTACATGCAACATATGAATGGGTCGAGCCTACATCAATTAAGGCATAATAAGGCTTGCCATAAATAAGGAACATACCGGTTATAACATCCGGCGTGTCTCCATCCTCCCTACGGTGAACCGCATAGACCAAACCCGGTTGCCTTGCCTCAATATTAGCAGCACCTCTGCCCTGTGTTCCACACCCTCTGCCAGTGCCATTACCTCTGTTATTCGGACCACGACCTCGTTGAGGCTGCTGCCCTCCTCTACCAGCCTGATTAACACTCTGAGCTGCTAGTCGATTCCCGTCTGGTTTCGTAGGACAATCTTTGATCACATGGTCCTTGGACCCACACCTAAAACATCCTCCCGTCTTCTTCCAGCACTCTCCTAAGTGCTTCTTTCCACACAGATCACAAGGACGATACTGCCCTCCTGTACCAACTTGTTGACCTCGCGGCCCATCAACTCTAGGCCTCTTTTGAACCTTCCCAGACGATCCAAAACCTCTTTTTGGCCTATTCTGATCCATAGTCTGCTTTGTAGAATCCTTAATTCCCTCGGCTACCTTAGCCTTTTCTACTAAAGTAGAAAACTCCCGCTCCTAATGCGGTGCTATCAACAATCTTAGATCATCCCTTAGTCCGTCCTCAAAACGGACACAGCGCTCATGCTCAGTTGCCACAACTCCTCGAGCATACAGGCTCAACCTCAGAAATTCGGTTTCATACTCGGTTACGGAGTTGTTCCCTTGAACCAGCCCTAGAAAAGCCTTTCTTTGCTCATCCGTGTACCGTGTGCCAACATATTTCTTCTGATATGCTGTCTTAACATAGTCCCATGTCAGATCCTCAGCTGTGGCACCATCCCGAACAGTTAACCACCATTGGTACGCTTCATCGCAGTGGCAGATGCCACCATTCCTTTTAACTTCTCCTCGTGGTCGATCAAAGCTCATCCATAATGCGCTCGATTGCCTCCAACCAAAGATCACTCACCATCTTGGGTGCCACACCGAATACTCCACGAAACACTTCACTCCATTAGCTCCGAGTCGCCAGCACGCACTTTTGAGTTCCCGATTTCCTCCCCGCACCACCCACCAACTCAAGAACTCGCAAAGACACGGCGCGACACGCATCATCCTCTCATGCGATCTTACCATTCAAAGACCAACAGCTGGTGGTGATGGTGGCGGTGGTATCTCATTGTCAGACCCTTGACCCGATCTAACGGGTTCTGACACGGTCATCCTTCCTTTATCGCGTCCACGATGACCACGTCCTCTAGAGCTCATTTCTAACATCGTGATCTGATTAAGAAGTTTTATGAATTAGTCCTTGTTTCACTTGATTAACCGCGAAGAAGTTTTATGGAAATAATTTTTAAGAGTGGTTCTTTCGTATTCATACATGCACACAGTCTTTTCATTCATTCATCCATCAATCAATTATGAACTTTCGTTCATTCAGAGAAATGTTGTATTTTTCATTGTTGTTGCTTTTCCACTACCCAGGGGTATTTTCGTAATTTGTTAAAATAAGGTTCCTTGGTGATTTTGTCAATAAGGGTATTTTGGTAATTTTAAATTCTCGGGGGTGTTTTGGAAAATTTTGAAATCTGGGGGTATTTCGGTAATTTTGAATCTCGGGGGTATTTTAGTAATAAACCAGGGTAAATTTGTAAAGTTTAATAATTCAGGGGTATTTCCAAATTTGCAAAACTTTGAGGGTTCTTTTTGAGAATTTTACTTTCCAAAACGATGATGTTGTAAAAAATTTGGAAATCAGGGTCATTTTGGTAATTTTGTTAGTTAGGGGCAATTTTGTAATTTTCCAAAATCAAGGTATTTTGATATTTTGCAAATTAGAGTTTTTGGATTTGTTATAAGGTAATGAAATTTTGATTAAAATTGTGGGTGGCTGGGGTTTTTATAGAAACACGGTTAGTTCCCTTTCAGGTTTTAGTTATTGTGTTTAGCCTATGACCGAGTCTTCTTGGTCAGGGTGAACCAAGGCTAAGCAACAGGTAGGATTCGAATGGAGAGGAGGTGAGTCACGCAGACTGCTTAAGTACCAAGCTCCCACCGAAACCATTCCTAGACATGCGCATAGAGGTTGCCACACCCACTGAATCCTCTTGGTTAGGGTGAACCGACGCTACAGCGAAGAGGAGCTGAGTCACTAGGACAGCTTAAATACTAGGCTCTTTCGGATCCAATCCTAGACATGCGCACAGGGGTTACCACACCCTAACTCGGCGGCTAAGTCATAGGTTTGTTTAATGGTCCTTAAGTCTTATGTAATAGTTGGGGTAGACTAGTCCTAGGGTTCAAGTACCTATCATGCTAATCTACGTTCCATTCCATTTCTACCCTTCTACAAATCATAATATAAGTCACATAATAGATAGGGATACTTACTTGGTGGACTGCGGGTCGGAGACTTAGGTGCCATGCCAGAAAACCTACTTGTTTTCAAAAATACTTCCTTAAAACTTATTTGGGCTCGCTTTGAAAACATTTTAGGCCTTAAACCTCAGGCTGAGAGTTTGAAACGGGCTCTGATACCAAATTGAAACACCCTAAACCCGGCCCACGAGCCTTGACCAGATTTGGTATGTTCCTTAGGAAAAACCGGTTCAAGTTCATTTGCACTTTGAGAAAACTCGAAGTGATTTTGGGAGGAAGTTCGAACTGGGTTGGGCTTGAGTGGAAAACAGGTTCATTTTATATTGAAATCCCTTTATTTACGGTGACAACACATTTAGGGTTTAGTTTAGAAGAAATTTACTTAAACTTTAATAGATAAAGATTCATAAACATAATAAATAAAACTAAATGTAAAATGGTTCAACTATGGCCTTATTACATCAAATAATTTCCAAACTTTAAATTCAAAGTACTTAAAATATAAAAGCCCAAAATTAAATAAACTTCAAGCTGAGCATGGCCACCATAAGCTCCTGCCGACCCGGTCCATCACTGTTCGTCACCTGAAACATGTTCCCACAACGGGATGAGTCAACAGACTCAATGTGTACACAACACTAAGTCCAAATAGAATCAGGCGTAACAAATAATACACATTCATATCATAGTATACAATTAATGATGCATTCCCAACCTAAGCCTAATTAGCCATCCGCTACACTTCCCCGTACCAACCTGCACACTGTGGGGACTACTAAGTCAACCCTCCATCCGCTACACACCATCGGGCTGATCATTTGCGGTTGACGTGCTCATCGCCCTTATAATTTCGTGGTCTTAGGACACCACATTCAGATCTCGTGGTCTTAGGACACCACATTCAGTTATCGTGGTCTTAGGTCACCATATTCAGATATCGTGGCCTTAGGTCACCACATTCACTTCCCCTTCTCAATAACCCATATGCCCCATATCATACATATTATGCATTAACATGCCAAATTTCACATTCTTGTCATTGTTCTCATGTTACATCGAACATGTATTCATAATCCTAGTAGGAGTAGGAAACGTACCTGAGTACTTTGTACCATTGCATGGTACTTTAGCCATACTTTTCACATTCTTAATATCACATACATATATTTATTAGACATTGCCATAAAACTTATTAAGAAATAGTGTGGGGTACACACTTGATTCGCTTAACAACTTTACTGAAAATCCTAAAATCTGATCTATTGTCTTAGACCTCAAGTTCCTACATTTGATTAATCACTTACTATTTAGTAAAAGCCTATTTGGCCATAAGACAAAATCCCGAAGGATTATTGCAACCAAAACTTACCTTGTTGCCGATTAAAAATCAAATCCCGAGAACTTGTATTCTTCCCCTTTGAAATCGGCTAAACATTAGATCCCTTGAATTGGTTAGTTTTCGGCTTAAACACATAAAAATAGATCTACTACTAAAATAGGCCTTGGCCGATTATTCATAGTCACTTACCTTAAGGATCTTGAATCCCGAAATTATCCCTTGGTTATAGCTTCTGTCAAAATTCTTAAAACCACATGTTAGACCAACTTCTAACTTTTAATCAAAATCAATGGCCCTTGGCCGAATGTCAGATATGACTTACCTTGATGGTCAAATCTCTAGAATCTCTTCCTTTGTAGTCGACTATGGCAAAAGAAATCCCGAAAGAAACCTTCCAAATTTCGGCAAATAAGAATATTGATGGGATTAGTCCTAGATTTCGGCAAACCTAAAAGAAAAGAATAGAAATCAAACTTGTTCTTACCCTTGAAGAAATCGACAGCACCTATGCTTGAAGTCCCACCAAGATTCGGCTATTGATGGATTGGAAAGAAAAGAAATCGGCTAATGGTGTATCTTGAATTTTCGGCTTTGGCTAACAAAAAGAAGAAGAACAAGGCTCTAGGAAATTCGGTAGAGAGAGGAGAATTTGCTTAAGAAATTCGGAAAAGAAAGAGTGAATGAATGAATGGCCTCTTTTCCTCTAGTAGCCGAAATTACTACTCAGAATCCCTTACTTGGCCACCACTCTTCTATTTTGATAGCTTTATCCCTTTATTAAAAGAATAATCCCTTATTATCTCCTTGAAAATAATTTAAGATAAATCATCATTTATCCCTCTGTTAGCCGAAATTTCAAAAGAATTTAAACTCCTCCCTTGAGTTCCTTAGTGCCGTCCACTTCTCTACTCTTTGTAGCAAAAATAAAACTTTTATTTTGCTCCCCCTGCAGCTCGAACCTTGGCCCAATACCCTTGTATGTGGTGCCATTTTCAGAGGTCTTAAGTGGTATCTCCAGGCCACTTTTCCAAGCCCGTTTATGTGTCATATTTCACATACATTTTCTCTTAAGGCCACCTTGCCTTTGTTTCCTCTTTTAAACTTTAAAACTTGACATTTTCTAAGACATTTCCTTACATTTCCAAGTTTCTAAAAACATTCGTTTCCCTCCTTTAACCTAACATTTCCTTACATTTCCAAGTTTCCAGAAATGTTTACTTTCCTCTTTTGAATCATTTCTAAATCATTTCCTTACATTTCCTAGTTTCCAAAATGTTTAAAATACATTCATAACACATAAGACATGTCATTTCGTTCAATTAAACCGAAATTGTATAGGCCCTTTTTAGGATGTTACAATTCTTCTCCTCTAGTTCTTATCAACCTTTTGAAGAGCCGAACCTTCCACACCTTACCATTCTTCTCCTCTAGTTCTTGTCAACCTTTTGAAGAGCCGAACCTTCCTTTGTTTGGGGTAGGTTGTTCTTTATTCTCTCGGATATTTCTTAAAGCCAAAACTGTTTTCTTCTCTCTATTTCTTTGGTGCGTGATCAAGCTTCAACAACATTCACTTTGGTAAGTTTTGGTTTAGCCGAATCACTTCAATCTTGTAACATCATGGGTTATCTTTTTGATTCTTATATCTTCTTTTTGACTTGCCAAATTTCTTCATTTTCAAGGCTTGTGCCGATTTCCCTAGGGGGTTAACCGGATCTATTGGTTAGGTTAGTATCGATCACTTCGAGCTCTTTATCTTTTCCTTTCGGGTTCTCTTGCCTAAGCCGAAGTCTATTTGTTTTATGTTGCTAGTTCTTGGCCGATTGTAGGAGGAGGCTCATCTCGTTGCTTCGGGTTTTTGTTTAGTGACAGAGGGGTGCTAAGGTAAGGGAAATATCTTACTGCATTATATCCTTCGAGATTTCTTGGTTAAGCCGAATGGCTATGTTCTTAATGATATGGTGTTGGCTGAATATAGGAAGGGTGAAGGCAAGCGATTGGATTCCCAGGGTACTCTTGATTCGGGGGTTAGATCTTAGTTTTCGGGATTCGTTAGACTCGCAAGTGACCAGGTGTGTAATTCTTACACACTTCATTAGTTAATTTGCTAATTATGTTTACTGTTAAAAGCCGAAATACCTATTGAAATCAGTGTGTTACCCTTGTGGGTATGAGCATGGACTCCGGGTAAGTTCCCCGTTGGTTGGCTATCGATATATGCTATTATACCATTTGATTATGCTATGCTATATGATATTTGCATTATAAACATGTTAATATGCCACGGGAAATGCGTTCTTGAGGATGGGTATGTTGAGAGGAGGGGGAAGGATGATTTAGACTGTCACCAGTGGTTTTGACCATACAGTGGGTTGGCCCCGCTTTCCATATGATTTGTGACTAAGTCTCAGTGGTTTTGACCACCAGTGGTTTTGACCACACATATGCTATTTGTGACTACGGTCACCAGTGGTTTTGACCACACATGGATTATTCGTGACTCGTCCCAGTGGTTTGGTACCACAGTGGGTTGGCCCCACATGTTTATTACGGGATTGTCATCAGTGGTTTTGACCACACTGGGTGGGTTGGCCCCACCCATATTATTTGTGACTACGGTCACCAGTGGTTTTGACCACCAGTGGTTTTGACCACACGGGGTAGACACAGGAGTTCGGATGGTTAGGTTGGGTTTGCATGATTTGTATATTGACTCATGAATTGTGTAAGTGCTTTGTTAATATCGGGATAGGGATTTATGCACTGAGTCTTGGTGACTCACCCCTTCCCTTACATTTTGCAGATGAGACATAGATCGCGGATGTGGAGCCAGGATGGACTCGAGGTGGCCATGCGCTATGCTTTCGGGTTTTATTTCAATTACTATTTTGGGTTGATTTACTTTTAAATTTGGTTTTGGGTTTGTAATAAGGCTGCTAAATTTTATTATTTCGGGTTTTTGATTATCTGCTTTAAGTTTTATCTTACTGTGCTTAAGTTAAATAACATAGCATGCTCAATAACCTGTAAAATCAACGTTTTTGAAAATTGTACAACTTATCGGGATTTTTCAAACTTTACCATTGGGTAATACTAAACAAGTGAAGTCAACTAACTAACTCAGACTTTGTCCAAATTAAGTTTTTCTTTATGTTCGGATACAAAATGGTTTCCAACTTTGTTATTTTAAAATCACTCGGGTTTTCATAAAATCAAACGGCTTCCCAAAACAAGGAACGACAAACGATTTTTCTCAAAAGATTTTTTCTTCAAAACTTTAAATGACGAAGTGTTCCATACAGCATTTCTTTTCAAAATTTAAACCTACAACTTGAGCCTTCAATATATTTTTACCTTGTGACATGCCGGATTCGGTCGTAGCATGTTGACCGGGTTTAGGGTGTTACAATTGTGGTATCAGAGCCAGGTTCAAAAGCTCAACTGTGGGCCCAAGGCCCAAAATGATTTTAAAATGGGTTATGAAAGGTTTTAATGGGAAAGGTGTGGTTGGGAAAGCATGGCACCGACTCTCCGGCATCGATCCGCCCAAGTAAGTACTCCTAGCTGTTGTTTATATGATTGTAATGATGATGTTATGACTAATAGTATTAGGGAATTACTTTAGAGACTTGAACCGTAAGATTGTGTGAACTTGTGAAAACGACCCCCATATTAAACTATTCATAAGACTGTGCTTTCATAACAGTGGATTAAGTCTAACGCATAAAACTTTTAAACCAGATTAATTCGTGAACGATAGTCATGAGTGCATGAGGACGTGGGCGTAATACACGTGGACGAGGTAGGGGTAGCATGACAGTGTCAGAACTGGTAGGGTCTGGACATGGGTTGGAAAACGAGGTACCACCGTCGCCAACTGTGGGCGCGAAATTTCAGGATCAGACAGGTGGTGATGACGCAGTGTCACAAGCGATGCTGCGAGTTCTGAAGAGAGTCGCGAGTGCAAGCGTCAGAATGGAAGCTCGAAAATCTATGTCCAAACGGCTTTGGGCTAATCGCGCGGAGGTATTTAGAGGTGTATCCGGTGTGGCTCCTAATACGACTGAGTATTGGCTGGAGGCGACAGAACGTATCATAGACGACCTAGATTTTACGGCTGTGGAGAAGCTGAAGGGTATAGTATCTCTTCTTCGAGATGAGTCATATCAGTGGTGGCTCACGGTTAGGGATGGAGCAATGGCTGACGACATCACTTGGGATTTCTTTAAGGCAGCTTATCAGAGAAAGTACGTCGGGGCTAGTTACATTGATGCACAACGTAAGGCATTTTTGAATTTGGTTCAGGGGAGTAAGTCGGTATCAAAATATGTATGCACGGGGTATTGTGGGCATGGAGCACGAGCGCTGTGTCAGATTTAAGGATGGGTTGAGAGATGAGCTGCGGATAGTGATTGCTTCACAGCAGAAGAGAGAAATTGTAGTCCTGGTAGAGAAGGCCAAGGTTGCTGAGGAAGTGAAACAGTCAGTGAGATGGAACCAGGATAAGAGTTGGAATAAGAGGAGTTCTAGGTCGCCGTGGTCTCTGGAATCGCAGAAAGGACTAGATATGGTAGGTCAATCAGTGCGAGGCTCTGCTACTACTCGATGGCGCCACACACAGCTGTGCTCGGTGTGGAAAGTCTCACACGGGGGAATGTTGGATGGGAAACAGAGGGTGCTTCGAATGTGGGTCAATGGGGCACCGAGTGAGGGATTGTCTGCAGAGGTCAGCTAGGCTTCAGTTTGAGGATCAGGGTCGTACACAGTTTAGGAGGGATAGTCAGCAACCACAGAGGGGTCACGGTTCGGCCAGGGGAGGTAATGGTTTTGGACGAGGCCGCAGATCACCGGGCAGAGGTGCTGGAAGCATAGAGGCGAGACAGCCCAGGTTGTTCTACACAGCGAGGCGTCGAGAGGAGGGCGACGCACCGGACGTCATAACCGGTATGTTCTTAATTTTTGGATTGCCTTATACTGCTTTGATAGATGTTGGTTCGACGCACTCGTATGTTGCTAGTAGTATAGTAGAAACTATGAACTTAGACTTTGAGATTACTTCTAGGGAGATGACAGTAATAAGCCCTCTAGGTCACTTAGTAGAAGTAAATAAACTGTATAGGGATGTACCCCTAGAACTGCAAGGGGTAGTGTTCTTGGCTGAGCTGATGGAACTGCCATTTGGGAAGTTCGATGTGATCCTTGGGATAGACTGGCTGGTGAAGTACTAGGCGAGTTTGGACTACGCGGCTAAGCGCATGGTATTGAGAACAGTTGAAGGTGAAGAAGTGGTAATGATAGGTAATAGAAGGGATTATCTATCCAAAGTTGTATCCGCTCTGAAGGCCGAGAAAATGGTGAGGAAGGGTTGTGAGGCGTTCATGGTGCATGTTTGTGCTTTGGAGGCCAAGGAATCAGCTGTGGGGAATGTTCGAATGGTGAAGGAGTTTGCTGATGTGTGTCCAGAAGAACTTCTAGGTCTGCCTTCGGACCGTGAAGTTGAGTTCAGTATAGATCTGTTGCCCGGAACCGCGCCAGTGTCTATTGCTCCATATAGGATAGCGTCGAAGGAGTTGGTAGAACTAAAGGCACAGATTCAGGAATTGTTGGACTGGGATTTCATCCGGCCAAGTGTACACCTTGGGGAGCACCTGTGCTCTTTGTTAAGAAGAAAGACGGCACAATGAGGATGTGTATAGACTACCGCCAGCTGAATAAGTTGACAATCAAGAACAAGTATCCGTTGCCAAGGATAGATGACTTGTTTGATTAGCTTATGGGTGAATCAGTTTTCTCTAAGATAGATCTTAGGTCGGGGTATCATCAACTCAAATTGGAGGAGGCTGATATCCATAAGACGGCGTTTCACACTCGTTATGAGCATTACGAGTTTTTGGTAATGCCGTTTGGGTTGACTAATGCACCGGCAGCATTCATGGACATGATGAATCGGGTGTTTCAGCCGTAATTGGACCAGTTCGTCATGGTGTTTATAGACGACATGTTGGTGTACTCAAGATCGGAAGAGGAGCATGATGCGTATCTACGGGTGGTGCTACAGATTCTTAGGGAGAAGTAGCTATTCGCTAAGTTTAGTAAGTGCGAGTTCTGGCTTAAGGAGGTGACTTTCTTGGGTCATGTGGTGTCAGCTGAATGGATTAGAGTGGACCCTCGGAAGATTGAGGCGGTGTTAGACTGGAAACCACCTAAGTCGGTAGCAGAGATTCGGAGTTTTTTGGGTCTGGCAGGATCTTACAGAAGATTTGTGGAAGGGTTTTCTTTGATTGCAGCACCGTTGACCAAGTTGTTGAGGAAAGGACCATTTGTGTGGTTTGATAAGCAGCAGAAAAGTTTCGACAAGTTAAAGAAGATTCTGACAGAAGCTCTGATTTTGATGCAGCCTAAAGCAGGGAAGGAATTTACGGTTTATTGTGATGCATCGCATACTGGTTTAGGATGTGTGCTGATGCAAGAGGGGAAGGTAGTGACGTATGTGTCTCGGCAGTTGAGACCTCATGAAGGTGCATGATCTGGAATTAGCTGTAGTTGTTTTCGTCCTGAAGATTTGGATACATTACTTGTATGGGGAGAAGTCGATATTCTACATCGATCACAAGAGTCTGAAGTATCTTTTGACTCAGAAGGATTTGAATTTGAGGTATCGGAGGTGGATTGAGTTGTTAAAGGACTACGATTGCTCGATTGAATACCATCCAGGTAAGGCTAACGTAGTGGCTGATGCGTTGAGCCGTAAGGTGGTAGTGGACCTAAGAGCGATGTTTGCTCATCTAAGTCTGTATGATGACAGGAGTCTATTGGCAGAATTGCAAGTAAAGCTGACTTGGGTAGATCAGGTTAAGGAGAGACAGTTGGTTGATGAGGTTCTGGGTGCTCGGAGGTTGCAAGTGCACAATGGTGAATTGGAAGGTTACAGCTTGGGCAGTGATGGAGTGCTGTGTTTTTAAGAGAAAGTGTGTATGCCGAAGGACGTTGAGTTGAGACAGCGGGTTCTTCAGAAAGCTCATAACAGTCCATACGCTATGTATCCTAGATGTAGCAAGATGTATCGGGATTTGCAGGAACAGTTTTGGTGGCCAAGTCTTAAGCGGGAAGTAACTGAGTTTGTGAGTAAGCGCTTGACGTGCCAACAAGTTAAAGTTGAACATCAATTACTGTCGGGTCTATTACAGCCGGTAAAGATTCCGCAGTGGTAGTGGGAAAGAATTACGATGGATTTCGTTAGTGGGCTACCCCTTACGCCTAGCAAGAAGGATTCAGTCTGGGTGATTGTTGATCGTCTGACAAAGTCGGCCCATTTCATACCAGTTCGGGTTGATTATTCACTCCAAAGGTTGACTAAGTTGTATATAGCGGAGATAGTGTGATTACATGGGGTGCCGGTGTCGATTATCTCAGATAGGGATCCCAGGTTCACGCTAAGGTTTTGGAAAGCATTGCATCAAGCATTGGGTACGAGGTTGGACTTCAGCACGGCTTTTCATCCGCAGTCGGACGGACAGTCAGAAAGGGTAATTCAAATCTTAGAAGATATGTTAAGGGGTTGTGTTCTGGACTTCAGCGGTAGTTGGGAGGAGTATCTACCATTGGCAGAGTTCGTGTACAACAACAGTTATCAAGCAAGTATCCAGATAGCACCATATGAGGCATTATATGGACGGAAGTGTCGTACCCCTACGTGTTGGACAGAGTTGGGTGAACGTCAGATGTTGGGTCCGGAGTTGGTTGCTGAAATAGAGGATAAAGTCAAGGTGATTCGAGCTCGTCTGAAGGAAGCGTTGGACAGGAAGAAGTCCTATTCCGATCTTAAGCAAAGAGATATAGAGTTTGCAGTGGGTGACAAGGTCTTTCTGAAGGTATCGCCGTGGAAGAAGGTGTTGAGGTTTGGTCGAAAAGGCAGGCTAAGCCCTATGTTTATCGGACCGTATACGGTGTTGAAGCGAGTGGGACCAGTAGCTTACCAACTCGAGTTGCCGTCGGAGTTGAGTCAGATTCACAATGTATTCCATGCTCAGGCGTTATCGATCAGATCCGTCACATATTGTGCCAGTGGAGGAAATAGAGGTGAGCTCAGACTTGTCTTTCGAGGAAGAACCAGTGCAGATTTTGGATCGGGATGTCAAAGTTCTGCGTAAGAAGTCAGTTCCTTTGGTGAAAGTATTATGGCGGAACCATGGTACGGAAGAGGCCACATGAGAACCAGAGGATGTGATGCGGCAGCAATACCCTCAACTCTTTTGACCAGGTAATTTCGAGGCCGAAATTATTTTTAAGGGGGGTAGAACTGTAACATCCTTAAATCGGGGTCTCTGCATTTTTGTGTGTTGCATGTGATAACATGTTGTTGTGCTATTTTAGGGTGTTTTGGGGTCCAGGTATGAGCTCGGGGTAGGCCTGAGTCATGGTAAAATTTTTGTTTTGGGCTTCTAAGAAGGGGAACTGGGTGAGTTAGGTGTTAAAGGAAATATTTTGTGTGTTTTGACAGAAGAAATCAATTTGAAAAGTGGCAAGGATGCGCCACTTAAGCACATGGGAGATGACACCATAAGCAGGTGGGAGAGCCTAGGTTTAAGCTGCAGAAATCCCTTCCTGCTTATTTTTTTAATGTCAGGACAGGGGAGGAGTTCTGTGCAGAATGGACTCGATGAGGATGGAAGTGGTCAACAGGTTTGAATGGGTGGATGAGAGAAATTTGTGGAGTTTGATGTATTCAAACTCGTTTGAATGTGTGGCCAAGAGAATTTTGAGGAATCGGGTAAGGGAGCTTAGTGTTGGCCGAATGCCAAACACTAAGGGTGATGGGAAGAATCGACTGAGGCAGTTAAGGGTGTGCCGAATTGCATTTGTGGTCTAGGGGACATTTTCGGCTAATTAAGGAAGCTTTCTTCTTCTTCTTTTGTTGAGGGTCAAAATCGAAACCATCTATACATTCTCTTTTTCTATTTTCGGTATTTGGGGTGCTTTGGCCGAATCAACCTTGCTATTTCCTTGAAGAGCCGAAATCTTGCTTTCATTTTTCTCTCTTTTCAGTTCATTCATTGTTAGCCAAAACTATTATTACTTCTTCTTCTTTCTTTGGACTATTTTTCCCTCCTATCCCTTGATTATAGCCGAAACACCTTACCATTCTTCTCCTCTAGTTCTTGTCAACCTTTTGAAGAGCTGAACCTTCCTTTGTTTGGGGTAGGTTGTTCTTTATTCTCTCGGATATTTCTTAAAGCTGAAACTGTTTTCTTCTCTCTATTTCTTTGGTGTGTGATCAAGCTTCAACAACATTCACTTTGGTAAGTTTTACTTTAGCCGAATCACTTCAATCTTGTAACCTCTTAGGTTATCTTTTCTATTCTTATATCTTCCTCCTGACTTGCCAAATTTCTTCATCTTCAAGGCTTGTGCCGATTTCTCTAGGGGGTTAATCGGATCTCTTGGTCAGGTTAGTATCGATCACTTCGGGCTCTTTATCTTTTCCTTTCGGGTTCTCTTGCCTAAGCCAAAGGCTATTTGTTTTATGTTGCTAGTTCTTGGCTTCGGGTTTTTGTTTAGTGTCAGAGGGGTGCTAAGGTAAGGGAAATATCTTACTGCGTTATATCTTTCGGGATTTCTTGGTTAAGTCGAATGGCTATGTTCTTAATGATATGGTATTGGCCGAATGTAGGAAGGGTGAAGGCAAGCGATTGGATTCCCAGGGTACTCTCGATTTGGGGGTTAGATCTTAGTTTTTGGGATTCGTTAGACTCGCAAGTAACCAGATGTGTAACTCTTACACACTTCATTAGTTAATTTGATAATTATGTTTACTGTTAAAAGCTGAAATAGCTATTGAAATCGGTGTGTTACCCTTGTGGGTATGAGCGTGGACTCCGGGTAAGTTCCCTGTTGGTTGGCTATCGATATATGCTGTTATACCATTTGATTATGCTATGCTATGTGATATTTGTATTATAAACATGTTAATATGCCACGGGAAATGTGTTCTTGAGGACGGGTATGTTGAGAGGAGGGGGAAGAATGATTTAGACTGTCACCAGTGGTTTTGACCACACAGTGGGTTGGCCCCGCTTTCCATATGATTTGTGACTAAGTCTCAGTGGTTTTGACCACCAGTGGTTTTGACCACACATATGCTATTTGTGACTACGATCACCAGTGGTTTTGACCACATGGATTATTCGTGACTCATCCCAGTGGTTTGGTACCACAGTGGGTTGGCCCCACATGTTGATTACGAGATTGTCATCAGTGGTTTTAACCACATGGTGGGTTGGCCCCACCCATATTATTTGTGACTACGGTCATTAGTGGTTTTGACCACACGGGGTAGACACAGGAGTTCGGATGGTTAAGTTGGGTTTACATGATTTGCATATGGACTCATGAATTGTGTAAGTGCTTTGTTAATATCGGGATGAGGATTTATGCACTGAGTCTCGGTGACTCACCCCTTCCCTTACATTTTGTAGATGAGGCATAGATCGAGGATGTGGAGCCGGGGTGGACTCGAGGTGGCCATGCGCTATGTTTTCGGGTTTTATTTCAATTACTATTTTTGGTTGATTTACTTTTAAATTTGGTTTTGGGTTTGTAATAAGGTCGCTAAATTTTATTATTTCGGGTTTTTGATTATCTGCTTTAAGTTTTATCATACTGTGCTTAAGTTAAATAACATAGCATGCTCAATAACTTGTAAGATCAACGTTTTTGAAAATTGTACAACTTATCGGGATTTTTCAAACTTTACCATCAGGTAATACTAAACAAGTGAAGTCAACTAACTAACTCAGACTTTCTCCAAATTAAGTTTTTCTTTATGTTCGGATACAAAATGGTTTCTAACTTTGTTATTTTAAACTCACTCGGGTTTTCATAAAATCAAACGGCTTTCCAAAACAAGGAACGACAAATGATTTTTCTCAAAAGAGTTTTTCTCCCAAACTTTAAATGACGAAGTGTTCCATACAGCGTTTCTTTTCAAAATTTAAGCCTACAACTTGAGCCTTCGAAATATTTTTACCCTGTGAGATGCCGGATTCGGTCGTAGCATGTTGACCGAGTTTGGGGTGTTACAGACCCCATCGATAAGATCCCCTTCCTGTGCGGCTCTGTCTGGTGTTGGATTGCACAGGCGATGAAGTATGCCAAGTCGAAAACATGCCCTTCAGACATGCACGATAGGTAATAAATATTGTGTTTGTTTACCACGCCGGTGCTCTCTCGGTGACCTGTGATGGTATGGGCGAAGATTGCGTGGATATACCGTAGGGGTGGCAGAAGGGTTGTTGCCTTCGAGCGACTTGGGTCGTAGACATTTGTGATGGGTTTTCAGTTATGCCAGCATTGGAGGGGATACAGTGGAGCTTTCGATTCAACTTGTATAGTGGGTTAGCTTCTATAAATTCCTTTGTATAAAGTCCTAGTGCCAAACCGAATTGCAGTACACTCAATCGACGCACCGTTCCCCCTTGGCGGAATTGGATGGTACCTGGATCGTCGAATTGCGCCATCACAGTCTGCAATGTGAAAGTGGTGCAGAATTCTAGTGTGAGCTCCAAGTATGTAGGCCCATTGATTGAGAAGAACTGCTCCTATGGTTCAGTCGAGAGGAGGGCTCGAATATCGAATGCGAGCCCTACTTGTTCTACTGCTGGCCAGTCGATGCACCTACCGGTGCCAAGGTGTCTATCTCAGATTATTTTGTAACGCTCTTCCTAATTTGCTTGAGAGAATCTGAGAAATGGGTGTCGAAGTTCCGAAGAAGCACTTGCGGAAGATGATCCGGGCCCCTTTCTCTTTTTGGTAGGAGCTGCTGTAGTTCGTTTTGGTCTTGATGACGACATTGTACCTAAAATAAAATAATCAAATATAAAACAAGTTCCTTAACGATAATATAGCCAAAGTATTTTGTACTAAATCAAGCAAAATGGTAATCATTGGATATTATTTGACAACAGTGACTCTTTCAAACTAAGAAGTATATCAAAAATGCAAAAGTTTATTTCTAAAATGAAATCAACCAACATCCAATTCATTAGAGATTTTTACTAAGTATTCATGAGTTTTTGAGAGAAATCTCTAAATATAAATCATGCCTTATACTAAATAAAAGAATAAAGCAAAATGGCATAATATTTATCAAATTTTGAGTCAAGAAATTGAAGTGGTGAGGGGAACCAGGGGCTGTGATGGTGTGAGACGATCAGGCACAGGCGGAGCACGGTGGTGGTGCGGGTTCTGCAGCACTAATGGCAGGGGCGTGGCGTTCGGTAGCAGGGCTGTGGTGCGGGCGTGTGAATGATTTTTGGATGGTTTTTGGTGAGAAATGGCAAAGGGAGGCGGTTTTAGGTGGAGGATAATGTAGGTGCGGCTGGATTTGGGGGGAAAGGGTGTTAAAATCTGATTTTAGGTTTAGGTTTTGGGGAAGAGACTGTTAAATTTTGTTATATAGGGGAAGGGGCACAGTCCATCGCCACGCTCGTGTAAATTTTAAATAGCCCGTGCTTGTCGTGCTTTTTTGGATCTTTGGCGCATTCAGGGTTTTTGGCACGGCCGTGGGCGCATGGGCACACCCGTGTTCTACAAATCAGTATGTTGGCACGGTGGTGTAACACGGGCATGTCTAGCCCGTGCTTGGCAAGTCAGTAACTTCGCACGGTCGTTGGGCACGGTCGTGTTTGCCCGGTGGTGTATAAGTCAGTAGCTTCACACGGTTGCGAAGCACGGACGTGTTTAACCCGTGGTCGACAAGTCAGTGACCTCGCACGGGTAGCTAGCACGGGCATGGTCTGATATCGCAGCCCGTGTTGTGAAAATAATTCATCCCTGTTTGTGCACAGCTTTGGGCATGTCCGTGTTTCATCCCCTTTCTTCCACACAGTCATGGGCACGCCCGTGTTCCAAGTCGTGTAGTTTAGAATCTGCACTTTTAGTAGACTGACTTAGTATAGAGTTAGATGCTGAATAAAAATAAAAATAACACTAAAGATAAAAATAAAATGTTAGTGAATTAGTGCTCGGGTTGCCTCCTAAGAAGCGCTTGTTTATAGTCTTAAGCTAGACTTTCCCTGTTTTCGGTCCTAAAAGTAGGTTCATAGAGCAGAAGCTCCTCTCTCATATCTCCAAAATCTGTACCATTATAAATTTTAAGTCGATGACCGTTTACCTTAAATGTGCCCTTAGTGGGGTGAGTTACCTTAATTGTGCCATATGGGAAAATGTTTTTGATCATGAATGGGCCTGACCATCTTGATTTCAGCTTCCCAGGAAATAATTTAAGCATTGAGTTGTATAGTAGGACCAAGTCCCCTACTTCGAATTGTTTTGATCTCTTGAGACAACCATCATGGTGTCGCTTCGTTGCCTTCTTGTATAATTTTGAATTCTCGTAAGCTTCAGTTCTCCATTCATCCAGCTCGTTCATCTGCATCATTCTTTTTTTTCCTGCAACCTTAAGATCAGAATTCAAAAACTTTATTGCCCAAAAAGCTTTGTGTTCTAATTCGAATGGTAGATGACAGCTTTTCCCATATACAAGTTTGTATAGGGATGTCCCTAGAGGTGTCTTGAATGCTATTCTATAGGCCAATAAAGCATCATCTACTTTTAATGCCCAATATTTTCTGTTTGATTCAACCGTTTTTTCTAGGATGCACTTAAGTTCTCGGTTTGCTACCTCAACTTGCCCACTGGTTTGAGGGTGATATGGGGTGGCTGTCCTATGGTATACTCCATATTTCTTTAGAACATTTTCAAATTGAGTATTACAGAAATGAGTACCCCTATCACTAATGATGGCTCCAGGTGTCCCAAATCGGGAAAACAGTTTCTTGAGAAACTTAACTACTACCCGGGCATGATTGGTAGGTAAAGCTTCCACTTCTACCCATTTTAACATGTAATCTACTGCCATTAGGATGTACTTGTTTCCAAACGAACTAGAGAATGGTCCCATAAAATCAATACCCCATACATCAAATATTTCACATGACAACATATATGTTTGAAGTATTTCATCACGTTTAGAAATTTTACCTATTCTTTGGCATCCATCACACGAGGTAACAAACCTGTTGGCATCTTTAAATAGAGTGGGCCAATAAAAACCTGATTCGAGCATTTTGTGTGCTGTCTTAATACCACTATAGTGTCCTCCTGAAGGTCCTGAATGGCAATGTTCCAGGATTTTGTTTGCTTCTGCCATTGTAACGCATCTTCGAATTACCTGATCTGCACATATGCGGAAAAGAAAGGGGTCTTCCTAAACATAAATTTTCATATCAGCAAAGAATAGCTTCTTTTGGTGATGTTAATTTTTTTGGCAAGATGTTAGCTGCTAAATAATTTGCAATATTTGCAAACCATGGTACCTCAGAATGCGTTATAGAGAAGAGTTGTTCTTCAGGGAACGAATCGTTTATTTCACTTTCATCGAGCTTTTTGGTGTGTGGATTTTTGAGTCTAGAAAGGTGATCTACTGCAAGATTCTCAGCTCCCTTCTTATCTTGTATTTCCAAGTCAAATTCCTGTAAGAGTAAAATCCATCGTATGAGTCTGGGTTTTTCATCAGGTTTGTTTAAAAGATAACGAAGAGCTGAATGGACAGTCTAAATTTATCAAAAGCAAAACCTACAGCTAGTAATCTTTCTCTGTGGTGGTGTAGTTTTCATGTGCGGGTGTTAATGTTCTGCTAGCATAGTAAAGTGGTTGAAAATGCTTGTCTCTTCGTTGTCCCAAAACTGCACCTACTGCAAAATCACTTGCATCACACATTAGTTCAAAGGGTAAGTTCCAATCAGGTGCAATTATAATCAGAGCATTTATTAATTTATCCTTAAGGACATTAAATGCATCTAAACATTTCTGCTTGAAATCGAAAGGAACATCTTTTTCCAGTAGTTTTGTCAACGACTTAGCTGTTTTAGAAAAATCTATAAAAAAATCTTCTATAGAACCCTGCATGTCCTAAAAAGCTTCGAATAGCCTTGACAGAATTAGGGGGAGGTAGTTTTTCTATGGTTTCAACCTTTGCTTTATCTACCTCAATCCCGTTACTAGAAATCTTATGTCCTAACACAATTCCTTCTCTAACCATAAAGTGACATTTTTCCCAATTCAAAACAAGGTTTGTTTCCTCACATCTCATTAAAACTCGTTTTAGATTTTTAAGGAAAAGATGGAAAGAATTACCAAAAATCGAGAAATCATCCATGAATACCTCCATGATATCTTCCACGAGTTCATCAAAGATTGACAACATGCAACGCTAAAAAGTAGCAGGAGCATTACATAATCCAAAAGGCATTCTACGATAAGCAAATGTACCATATGGGTATGTAAACATTGTCTTCTATTGATCTTCAGGAGCTATGAGGATTTGAAAGTAGCCGGAGAGTGCGTCCAGGAAGCAATAGTACATATGCCCGGATAGTCTTTCTAACATTTGATCTATGAAGAGCAGAGGGAAGTGATCTTTTCTGGTGGCATCATTCAGCTTTCTATAGTCTATACAGACTCTCCAACCTGTAACTGTTCTTGT
Organism: Gossypium bickii; assembly: GCA_025503065.1. Taxonomy (NCBI): domain Eukaryota; kingdom Viridiplantae; phylum Streptophyta; class Magnoliopsida; order Malvales; family Malvaceae; genus Gossypium; species Gossypium bickii. The sequence continues at coordinate 25,493,046 of CP106712.1, forward strand.
GAGAATTAACTCATTCTTTTCATTGGGCACCACTGTCATTCCCCCTTTCTTTGGAACTACCTCGGCTTTAACCACCTCTTTCATATTGGGGTTTAGCAATCTCTGGGGTTGCACACACGGCTTGTATTCTTCTTCCATTAGAATTTTGTGGGTACAGAACGAGGGGCTTATGCCTTTGATGTCAGAAATTTTCCAAGCTATGGCCTTTTTATGTTCTCTTAGTACCTGTATCAGCTCATTTTTTTCCTTGGGTTCTAGTTCTGAAGAGATAATCACCGGTAGCATAGAATTTTCCCTGAGGAATACGTATTCTAAGTGTTTTGGCAACTGCTTTAATTCCAGTTTGGGTGGCTCATCGATGGAGGATTTCAGTTTTATTTCATTATCATTTTCAATGTTTTCTTCTTTCATTTGTCTAGATGACGATGTATTCAGATTCATCTCATTGCCTCCATCTTCTTCCCCTTCTTCTTGAGTTAGACACAGTTCCATTGTGTCGTCATGTATGATTTCCTTAATGAATCTTGAATGATATGATCAGTAGTATCAACAAAATAACATGAGTCATCTTATTCTTTAGAATATCGCATGGCATCATAAATTTGAAAAATAATTTCTTCATCGCCTATCCTTAATGCAAGTTTATCGTCGCCTACATCAATAACAGCTCTAGAAGTGGCTAAAAAAGGACGCCCTAAGATTAAAGGAACATTAATGTCTTCATCCATGTCTATCACAATGAAATCAACTGGGAAAATAAATTTATCAATTTTAACCAAGATATCTTCGATAACTCCTCTAGGATGTTTAATGGATCTATCTGCTAACTGAATATTCATCCTAGTGGGGTTTGGTTCCCCAAGATCTAGTTATTTAAACATTTTGTAAGGCAATAAATTAATACTTGCACCTAGATCAGCTAATGCTTTCATAATATTCAAGCTACCAATTAAACAAGGGTTAGTAAAACTTCCTGGGTCTTTTAATTTGGTTGGTATCTTGTTTTGGAGGATGGCTAAGCATTCTTCATTGAGTTCCACAGTCGACACTTCTTCAAGTTTCCTTTTATTCATCAGGAGTTTCTTTAGGAATTTTGTGTATTTCAGCCTCTGTGAAATGGCCTCAACAAAAGGAAAGTTAATATGTATTTGTTTAAAAAGTTCAAGAAACTTACCATATTGGGCATCAATTCATTCTTTCTTTAACTTTGCTGGATATGGGATTGGTGGTTTGCTCTCGTTGCGTATTGGTTTTATATCCTCAATCCCCTTATCGCTTGCTTTGTTATCTTCGTATGGGATTTGTTTCTTTGGTTCGACTAATTTTTTTCCACTTCTTAGTGTGACTGCTTTTACCTGTTCTGTTCCTTTAAGAAAAATTTCTGCCCGTATGTCACAGATCATCTTAGTAAGTAATCCAACCGTCTTAGTGAGTTCCCCAAATGACTCAGTAAATTTTTCAACTAATGCCCGTTGATCTTTAAGGGTTCTCTCGGTATCTTGTAGACGTTTTTCTGTGTCTGCCGTGAATTTTGCCAGTATTTCCTCGAGGGTTGGTTTCTTCTCTTGTGGATAGGGCTGATTTTGGAAGTTTCGAGGAGTTCCTTGACCTCCCCATGAAATATTTGGGTGGTTCCTCCAACCTGGATTGTAAGTGTTAATATAAGGATTATTATTGGATCTGAAATTGTTACCTATATAGTTTATTTGTTTGCTCTCTGCTTCTGGTTGGTAGGGTGGGTACTCAAGATTCGCCACTGTTCCATATGCTTCGCATTGCATTACTGGGTGTACCTGCGAAGAACACAAATTATCAAGCTTTTTATTCATTATCTCCATCTGTGTTGATAGCATGGTCACTGTGTCTATGTAAAAGCTCTGGCTGATTTTGTCAGTTTTATCCTTGTAACTTGCCACTGGTAATTATTCAGTGACATCTCTTCAATGAACTCATACACTGCTTCAGGAGTTTTATTATTCAAAGTTCCACCGGCAGCTGAATTAATTAATTGTCTCGTTGAAGGGTTCACACCGTTGTAAAAAGTTTGGACTTGAAGCCACAAAGGTAAGCCATGGTGTGGGCACCTTCTCAAGAGATCCTTGTATCTCTCCCATGCATCGTATAATGTCTCTAAATCCATCTGCATAAAAGAAGAGATATCATTCCTTAATTTGGCCGTTTTGGGCGGTGGAAATATTTCAATAAAAATTTGTCGGTCATTTGTTCCCATGTAGTGATTGACCCTCGTGGTAACGAGTTTAACCACTGTTTGGCTTTATTCCTTAATGAAAAGGGAAATAACCGAAGACGTATGGCATCATCAGAAACGCCATTTATTTTGAAGGTATCACAGAACTCCAAAAAATTAGCTATATGAGTGTTTGGATCTTCGTCCTGCAAAGCATCAATTTCAACAAATTTTTGAATCATTTGTATTGTGTTAGGCTTTAATTCAAAGTTGTTAGTAGCTATAGCGGGCCTAACAATACTCAATTCTACTCCTGTTAAATATGGTTTAGCATAATCAAACATAGTACGTGGAGCGTTGCGTTCCCCCACATCATGGGGTTGTGGAATATTCTCGTCCATCCCTTCAGTATGATTGGATCTGTCTTCTTGATTTTCCTCTGTGTAATTTAGGGCTCCCCTGATTTCTCAGTGATTTTTACGAGCGGTTGCTTCAATTTTATTATCGTATACTAAAGGTCCTCTCGGGTTCCTTCTAGTCATAAACTAGAGGTTCCTGAGAAGAAAATAAAGAAAGAAAAGTTAGTAGAATTAAAAATTAACCTAAAAACAAAAATAAATAGGTGAAAAATAAAAATAATGGCTAAAGTAATAAAAATAGAGTTTTCTTAATATTTTTGTTCCCTGGCAACGGCGCCAAAAACTTGATCGCTGAAATCAAAGCTTTAAAATTTATAAAAGAATGATCGAACCTTGAAACTAACTCTGACAACGATTAAAGGCAAGTGCACCTATCGGACAGTAGTATAGCTTAGGCAAGACCGGATTGTCGAACCCAAATGAACTAAAAGTATTAATACTAACTTTCTTTTTATTATTAAGCCTTAAAAATAAAGTGAAGTTGTTTTAATCTAAATTAACGACGACTAAGCTAAGGACAAAGACAAAAAGGATGAATTGGGAAATAACTTGAAGAAAAAATCAATTGATCACGACGCTACCCTCAAGAAGAATCCACCTAGACTTCACTTGATCCGTAGGACTCCCTAACGTATATTAAACCCTCTCTCGAGGTGAATAATGTCTAACCCTAGGTTAATTAGTGGAACTCTCGTTCTCTTATAATAACCCCTTAGAATAGCAGTAAATCGATCTACGGATTCCCATATTAGGTTTCACCCTAATCCGGTAAAATCTCGTAACCCTATCTCTAGGCGTTCGATCAACTCCGCTTAATTATGCTAGATCTACTCTTAAGCAAGGTCTATTCCTCCTCCACCTAAGCACATCAGATTTGGATTAAGCATGCATAATTAAGAACAAACTAAGTATTTATCATATAATAAAAAAATCAAATAACAAGACTCATCTAGGTTTCATCCCCTTCAGGTATATGAGAGGTTTAGTTCATAACTAAATAAGAAAACATCTCAAGAGAAAAGATAAAACAAAACATAAGAAATCCCTAAAACTCCCTGAAGGAATTGAAGGAGAATTCTGCCGCCTTGAGTATAATTTCGGCTTCTTGGGATGGATCAACTGGCTAACTTCGAGCGATTCCCACAATTCTGACCTTTTCGGCTTGGCTCTTTAACCTAGCTCGACGGCCCCTCAAAGGTGGCACTTAGGGGATATATATAGGCTCTCTGGAATGCGATTCTTTCTCCCTAAGTATCCTTTTCCGACTAAAGTTGCTCTTTCCAGCGACAGGGGCACGGCCATGGCACACGCCTGTGTGGATCGACTTCAAACCGTGTTTGGATTTCTAACTTGAGGCATGACCGTGTAAGTCGAGGTTGAGACTGTGCTCTAGGTAATCGGCGAGGCACAACCGTGTGGGCTTTGGGCCAGGCAGTTGATTTCTTGCTAAGGCCCATTTACTCTGTTTTGGGCCTGTTTTATGTTCTTTTCATCCTCGGGTGCTTTTCTGGGTATAAAACATGAAAAGAAAGGATTAAAAGCACCTTTTTACATAAATCAAGGCTTAAATCATCCAAAAATACTGAATGTGGGATTAAAATATGTTACTTTTACGGTTTATCATTAGTCAATGTACCGTGCCCCCTAAACGGAATTGGACTATTCCCGGGTCATCATATTGGGCCATCACTGTCTGTAAGGTGAAAATGGTGCAAAACTCGAGTGTGAGTTCCAAATATTTGGGCTCGATGATAGAGAAAAATTGTTCCCACGGCTTGGTCGAGACAAGGGCTCGAATATCGGCTGCTAGTCTGACCTGTTCCATAGCATTCCATTCAACGCATCTATCGGTACCGAGAGGTCTATCCCGAAATGCCTTATATCGTTCTTCCTGAGCTTCTTGAGTAAATTGAATGAGGCAGTGTCTTATTTCAGAAGAAGCACTGGCTGAGGACAATCCGGGTCCCTTTCTTTTCTTAGTTGGGGTGTCCGTGGTTCGTTTTCCTCATGATGACGACATTGTATCTGAAATAATGGATATTCAAGTAGTGTTTGTACCAAATTGTCATCTAGACCCAAGATATTTAAATGCTCAATACGATTATTCACCTAAGAGCAACCTATTCTAATTTTACATAGGAAAATATCAATATAAAATATGAAATTGATTTAACAACGATAAATAGCGACAAATAGTTAACAATCAAGATTTTCACTATAAACATTCATGGAAAATGAAACATTGAGACAAGTTCTAAAATGAATTTTAAAAGAAAATAAATTATGTTTAAACTAAAACTAAATGAAATAATATGAATTTTATCAAACTTTAAGTCAAGAAAATGAAGAAGTCAAGGGAACCAGGGGTTGTGATGGTGCAAATCAGCTGGACACGGACGGAGCACGGTGGTGCTATGAGGTTTTCTACAGGCACACGGCGGTGGTGTGGGCGTGTTTTTCCTACAGCACGGTGGTGGCGCGGGCGTGTTCACGGTTTTAGTGTGGTTTTCTTGGAAGAAGAAAGGTTGAGGGTTTGAGTGTGGCCGGATTTGAGAGAGATGAAGCTTAAAATTTGGTTTAGGGTTGATTTGGGGGAGATGAGCGGTTAAGTTACTTAAATAGGGGTGGGGGCACGGTCAATGGCCATGCTCGTGCTAATTTTTCATTAGCCCGTGTTTCTTGCGATTTTGAATTTTGGGCGCGTTCAGGATATTCAGACACGGGCATGGGTGTAGTGGCACGCCCGTGTTTTTGTTCACACGATCTTTTAAAACGAGCGTGCTCTTCCCGTGTTCGAGAAGTCAGAATGTTGGCACGGTTATAGGGCACGGTCGTGTTCCTCCGTGTTTGGCAAGTCAGTATGTTGGCACAGTTAGAAGGCATGGCCGTGTTTAGCCCGTGCTTAACAAGTCAGTAACCTCGCACGGGTCGCTGGCATGAGCGTGGACTATTATCGCCACCCGTGTTGGGAAAAGAAATTTTTCTATGTCGTGCACGACTACTGGCACGCCCATGGTTCATCCCCTGGCTTCCACACGGCCACGGGCACGCCCGTGTGTAGAGCCGTGTGGCCTAAACCTGCACTTCATCGATTTAATTAGTATGGAGTCAGATGCTTAAAAGTAAAATATTAGTGAATTAGTACTCGGGTTGCCTCCCGAGAAGCACTCTTTTAAAGTATTACGCTAGACTTTCCCTGTTTCCATTTCTAAAAGAAGGTTCACGGAGTTGAAACTCCTCTCTAATGTCCCTAAAATCTGCACCATTATAAATTTTTAGTCAGTGACCATTTACCTTGAATGTGCCCTTAATGGGGTGAGTTACATCGATTGTGCCATATGGAAAAATTGTTTTTATCATGAATGGGCCTGACCATCTTAATTTCAGCTTCCCAGGAAATAGTTTAAGCCTTGAGATGTATAGCAGGACCAAGTCCCCTACTTCGAATTGTTTCGACTTCTTTAGACGAGCATCATGGCTTCACTTTGTTGCCTCTTTGTATAGTTTTGAGTTCTCGTAGAACTCAGCTCTCCATTCATCTAGCATGTTCATCTGCATCATTCTTTTCTATCCTGCAGTTTCAAGATCAAAATTTAAAAACTTTATGGCCCAGAAAGCTTTGTGTCCTAACTCGAATGGTAAATGATAGCTTTTCCCGTATACAAGTTTGTATGGGGATGTCCCTAGAGGGGTTTTAAATGATGTTCTATAGGCCCGTAAGATATCATCTACTCTTAATGCCCAATCTTTCCTGTTTGATTCAACCGTTTTTTCTAGAATGCGTTTAAGTTCTCGATTCGCTACTTCAACTTGCCCACTGGTTTGCGGGTGATATGGGGTGGCTGTCCTATGGTATACTCCATATTTCTTTAGAACATTTTCAAATTGAGTATTACAGAAATGAGTACCCCTATCACTAATGATGGCTCTAGGTGTCCCAAATCGGGAAAATAGTTTCTTGAGAAACTTAACTACTACCCGGGCATCATTGGTAGGTAAAGCTTCCGCTTCTGCCCATTTTAACATGTAATCTACTGCCACTAAGATGTACTTGTTTCCAAACGAACTAGGGAATGGTCCCATAAAATCAATATCCCATACATCAGATATTTCACATGATAACATATATGTTTGAGGCATCTCATCAGGTTTAGAAATATTACCTATTCTTTGGCATTTATCACACGAAGCCACATACCTGTTTGCGTCTTTAAATAGAGTGGGCCAATAAAAACCTGATTCGAGTATTTTATGTGCTGTCTTGTTGCCACTGTAGTGGCCTCCTGAAGGTCCTGAATGGCAATGTTCCAGGATTTTGCTTGCTTCTGCCTTTGTAACGCATCTTCGAATTACCTGATCTGCACATATACGGAAAAGAAAGGAATCTTCCCAAAAATAGTTTTTTCGCATCAGCAAAGAATCGCTTCTTTTGGTGATGTGTAAATCATTTTGGCAAGATGTTAGCGGCTAAATAATTCGCAATATTTGCAAACCATGGTACCTCGGAATGTGTTATAGAAAAGAGTTATTCTTTGGGAAACAAGTCATTTATCTCACTTTCATTGAGCTCTTTGGTATGTGGATTCTCAAGTCTAAAGAGGTGATCTACAGCAAGATTCTCAGCTCCCTTCTTATCTTGTATCTCCAAGTTAAATTCCTGTAAGAGTAAAATCCGTCGTATGAGTCGAGGTTTTCCATCAGATTTAGTTAAAAGATAACTAAGAGTTGAATGGTCAGTGTAAACAACAACTTTAGACAATATTAGATATTGCCTAAACTTGTCAAAAGCAAAAACTACAGCTAGTAATTCTTTCTCTGTGGTGGTGTAGTTTTCTTGTGTGGGTGTTAATGTTCTGCTAGCATAATAAATCGGCTGAAAATGCTTCTCCCTTTGTTGTCCCAAAACTGCACCTACTGCAAAATCACTTGCATCACACATTAGTTCAAAGGGTAAATTCCAATCAGGTGCAATTATAATCGGAGCATTTATTAATTTACCCTTAAGGAAATTAAATGCATCTAAACATTCCTGATTGAAATTGAAAGGAACATCTTTTTCTAGTAATTTTGTTAAAGGCTTAGCTCTTTTAGAAAAATCTTTAATAAATCTTCTATAGAACCCTGCATGTCCTAAAAAGCTTCTAATAGCCTTAACTGAGCTAGGGGGAGGTAATTTTTCTATGGTTTCAACCTTTGCTTTATCTACCTCAATCCCTTTACTAGAAATCTTATGTCTTAACATAATCCCTTCTCTAACCATAAAGTGACATTTTTCCCAATTCAAAATAAGGTTTGTTTCCTCACATCTCATTAGAACTCGTTTTAAATTTTTAAAGCAAAGATGGAAAGAGTTACCGAATACCGAGAAATCATCCATAAATACCTCCATAATGTCTTCCACAAGTTCGTCAGAGATTGCCAACATGCAGCGCTGAAAAGTAGAAGAAGTATTACATAATCCAAAAGGCATTCTATGATAAGCAAACGTACCGTATGGGCATGTAAATATTGTCTTCTCTTGATCTTCTGGAGCTATTGGGATTTGGAAGTAGTCGGAAAGTCCGTCCAAGAAGTAGTAGTACATATACCCGGATAGTCTTTCTAACATTTGATCTATGAAGGGCAAAGGGAAGTGATCTTTTCAGGTGGCATCGTTCAACTTCCTATAGTCTATACAGACTCTCCAACCTGTAATTTTTCTTGTAGGGATCAACTCATTCCTTTCATTGGGCACCACAGTCATACCTCCTTTCTTTGGAACTACCTGCATAGGACTTACCCAAGTACTGTCAGAAATAGGATAAATTATTCCTGCATCTAGAAGTTTAATTACCTCGACTTTGACCACTTCTTCCATGTTGGGGTTTAGTCGTCCCTGGGGCTGCACACATGGCTTGTATTCTTCTTCCATTAAAATTTTGTGGGTGCAGAACGATGGGCTTATATCCTTGATGTCAGTGATTTTCCAAGCTATGGCTCTATTATATTCTCTTAGCACCTCTATCAACTCCTCTTTTTCCTTGGGTTCTAGTTCGGAAGAGATAATTACCGCTAGCATAGAATTGTCCCTGAGGAATGCATATTCTAAGTGTTTCAGCAACTGTTTCAATTCCAGATTGGGCGGCTCATCAATGGAGGTTTTCTATTTTAATTCGTCATTGTTTTCAATGCTTTCTTCTTTCATTCGTCTAGATGAAGATGTATTCAAGTTCATCTCATTGCCTTCATCTTCTTCCCCCTCTTTTTGAGTCAGGCACAGTTCCATCGTGCCGTCTTGTATGATTTCCTTAATGAATTTTGAATGATATGATCAGTAGTATCAACAAAATAACAGGAATCATCTTGTTCTCTAGAATATCGCATGGCATCATAAATCTAAAAAATAATTTCCTCGTCACCTATCCTTAATGCAAGTTTACCGTCACCTACATTGTAACACCCCTTACCCGAAGCCCTTACCGGAATCGAGTACGTGGCATTACTAGACTTGACTATTAACTTAAGGTGTAAAATTTTAAAGCTGTCTAACTGTGTCATGCTGACTAAATTGACCATAACTCGAGTTATAAAACTCAAAATTTAGATCCGTAAATTTTCCTTGAAACTAGACTCATATAAAAATTCACCATAATTTGTCCAGAATTTTTCATGTGGCCAATTAGTACAGTTTATTCATCAAAGTTACCCTTATTACACTGTCTAACAATTCTGACCTGTCTCTACAAAAATACAGTTATCTCATTGCACAATTTTCATATACTGTTCTAGTTTATACCAACGAAAAATAGACTCAATAAGGGTTTTACACATATAACCCATGCTTCCTAATTATTTTTTTACAATTTTTGACAATTTTACCAAAACAGAACAGTGACTCACGAATGCATTCAGAGCAGGTCTCACTAAAACTTAATTATCTCATAATATATAAATCTTTTGCCTACTCTGTTTCTTCCATGTAAAAATAGACACAATAAGGATTAATTCTATACTTCATTCACCATCTAATTCAACTTATCCTATTTTTGGTGATTTTTCTAACTCACATCACTGCTGTAACTAAAGACTGTTTCTATACTAAATATGCTTTCTAACTTATAACCGGATATACTCACATGCAATTCATACTCTCCATGCATTTTTTTTTATCACTTACAAAGATAGCTTGTACTTAAAACATTCATATGATATTCTAACATCATCGATTTAAAGGAGTATCACTATTACCCACATTTATGACAAAACCCCCAAAAAAAACATACATAACCAAATATTTAGCCATATTCGCATGGCTGTTATATACAAGGTCAAACATCGTATATTTGTAAAACTTCATCTAGCCTATACATGCCTTCTAAATCGCAACCAAAAATTCAAAATACCAAAGGAAGGCGATAGTGTGGATGACTTCTTGAAGATCCTTCACGAGCCCGCAACGTGACCAAAATCTATAAAACAAAGAAGAACATTTCACGTAATTAAGCTTACTAGCTTAGTAAGTTCTAACTCATGATAATAAAACATTTATACTTGAAAACCAATTGTTCCATAATAGCACATTCTAACTCGAATTCCATCATATAACATCCATCAATATTAATTTCAAACACATATAACACAATTCTCACAATATTAATTTAACCTGTAATATTAAGCATACATACCTTACATGCTTACTCAAACGTAAACCCAATAAATTAACTTTAAGTTATCTTGAACAAGGATTCGATTTATCTTTGATAAAGTACATCACCGCATCAAGCTCGCTAGGCATAAAAGCCCGTAAAGTAACACCGCACAAGGCACGCTAGGCGTAGAAGCCCGATAAATAACACCGCACAAGGCACGCTGGGCAAAAGCCCGGTAAATAACACCGGCACAAGGCACGCTGGGCATAAAGCCCGATTAATGTCACCGGCACGAGGCCTGCTAGGCATAAAGCCCGATTAATGTCACCGGTACGAGGCCTGCTAGGCATAAAGCCCGATTAATGTCACCGGCACGAGGCCTGCTAGGCTCGAAGCCCGAATGTCAGAATATTATTATATGCTTTTCACATTTCATTATCACATATCGAATCATAAACATCTATTCCCATTGCAATAAATAAATTTGAAATCAATCTAATCCATCATTATCACATTCGGCCAACTCATGGTTTTACACCAAGCTTATACAAATTTTATCATGCACTAGATATGTAAATGATCTTTAAATAATAAGTAGCTCAAGAACTTACTCATTCACCTTGCATTAGCCAAAATAATTTCCATCATATACTCAACATAAATCATCAACCAATATGTAGATATACATTCGGCCATGATGCAATTGGATATTAACATTCATCAATTTTTAATAGTTAAGATAACCATAATTTATTCTTTGACATAATTTAACTAAAGGACTTACCTCGGTTGTCGATAGTCCGTGCGAATCGGCTATTCGAGAACCTTCGTCTTTCCCCGGTCTAATTCGGTCTTTCTTTGCTCTTGATCTAAAACACATTAGAATTTAGCTCATTTAATCTCATTTCATCTCAATTTAGTCCCAAAACACCCAAATGGGCAATTTACCATTTTGCCCCTAATGTTTCCCATTTTACAATTTAGTCCTATTTGCACAAAACACAAAATATGCAAAATTTTCCAACATCCTAGTTTGGCCGAATCTTCATTATAGTCATAGGTGTCCATGCATTTCATTTATTTGACATTTTAATCCTTCACAACTTTATTCTTTTCAATTTAGCCCTATATACTCAAAATTATCAAAAATTCCAATACAAAACTTGTAAATCTTTAACATACATTCAATTTAAAACCATCAAACATCAAAACTATCCAAGCATGTTAATGGCCGAATCTTAAATACATAGTATTTTCAAAAATTTAAACATGGGTTGTATAGGATTTAAAGCAAGCATTCCAAATATGCAAAAATTTTCAAAAACTAAATAAAACACATACCCTTAATTAAGCCCCAAAGTGCCGAAATTTTCAAGCTCCTACAATGGAGTTCTTCATCCAAGTTTCGCCAAGAAGATGAGTAAGGTAAGGTTCTCTTTCATCCCACTTGTTTTTATTATTTAATGATAAAACAAACACATTTTTATTAACATTATTTTAACACCTTAATAAAACTATCTAATAAGCTAATTTAACATATAATTTGGACTTATAAAGGCCCATTGCCGTCCCTTACTATGGTGAATGGGCTAATTGCCCTTTTGGTACACCCACTTAAAAAGCCAAAATCAATTTAGTACTCTTCACTTAAGCATGCAACTTTTTCGCTTTTCTCGATTAAATCCTTTTTATCAAATTGAGCACTTAAACGACTAAATTTTTCTACGAAATTTTCACACTCACTAAATCACATATAACAAACACAAAATATAATATTAAAAATATCTCTCAGGCTCGGATTCGTGGTCCCGAAACCACCATTCCGATTTGGGTCAAAATTGGTCTGTTACATACATCGATAACAGCCCTAGCAGTAGCTAAAAAAGGATGCCCTAAAATTAAGGGAACATCAATGTCTTCATCCATGTCTAACACAACAAAATCAACAGGGAAAATAAATTTATCAATTTTCACCAAGACATCTTTGATAACTCCTCTAGGATATTTAATAGATCTATCGGCTAACTGAATACTCATCCTAGTGGGTTTTGGTTCCCCGAGATCTAGTTGTTTAAACATTTTATAAGGCATTAAATTAATACTGGCGCCTAGATCAGCTAATGCTTTCTTAATATTTAAGTTACCAATTAAACAAGGAATAGTAAAACTTCCTGAGTCTTTTAATTTGGTTGGTAACTTGTTTTGGAGGATGGCTGAACATTCTTCATTAAGTTCTACCGTCGATACTTCTTCAAGCTTCCTTTTATTCGTCAGGAGTTCTTTTACGAATTTCGCATACGTTGGCATCTGTAAAATGGCTTCAACAAAAGGTAAGTTAATATGTATTTGTTTAAAAAGTTCAAGAAACTTATCGTATTGGGCATCTAGTCGTTCTTTCTTTAACTTTGCTGGATATGGGATTGGTGGTTTACTTTCTTTGCGTACTGGATTTACATCCTCAACTCCCTCATCTCTTGCTTTGTTATCTTCGTGTGGTATTTTTTTCTTTGGTTCGACTAATTCCTTTCCACTTCTTAATGTAACTGCCCTTACCTATTATGTTCTTTTTAAAAAAATCTCTGCCCGTATTTCACAGATCATCTCAGTAAGTAGTCCAACCGACTTAGCAAGTTCCCCGACTAACTCAGTGAGTTTAAGTGTTTTCTCAGTATCTTGGAAGGGTTTTCTATAGCTGCCATGAATTTTGTCAGCATTTATTTGAGATTTGGTTTCTTTTCTTGTGGATAGGGCTGATTTTAGAAGTTTTGAGGAGGCTGTTGTCTTTGATTTCCTTGATTTCCTTGACCTCCCCATGAAAACTTTGGGTGGTTCCTCCAACCTGGATTATAAGAGTTACTATAAGGGTTATTATTGGATCTGAAATTGTTACCTATATAGTTCATCTGTTCGCTTTCTGCTCCTGGTTGGTAGGGTGGGTACTCAGGATTCGCCACAGTTCCACTTACGTCGCACTGCATTACTGGATGTGCCTGCGAAGAACATAAACTATCAAGCTTTTTATTCATCAATTCCGTCTGTGTTGATAGCATGGTTACTGTATCGAGGTTGAACACTCCGGCTGATTTTGTCGGTTTCATCCTTGTAACCTGCCACTGATAGTTATTCAGTGACATCTCTGCAATGAACTCGTAAGCTGCTTCAGGAGTTTTATTATTCAGGGTTCCACTGGCGACTGAATCAATTAGTTGCCTCGTTGAGCGGTTTACACCGTTATAGAAAGTTTGGACTTGTAGCCACAAGGGTAAACAGTGGTGTGGACACCTTCTCAAGAAATCCTTGTATCTCTCCCATGCATCGTATAATGTCTCTAAATCCATCTGCACAAAAGAAGAGATATCATTCCTTAACTTGGCTGTCTTGGCCGGTGGAAATATTTTAATAAAAATTTTTCGGTCATTTGGTCCCATGTAGTGATTGACCCTCATGGTAACGGGTTTAGTCACTGTTTGGCTTTATTTCTTAATGAAAAGGGAAATAACCGAAGACGTATGGCATCATCAGAAACATCATTTATTTTGAAGGTATCACGGAACTCTAAAAAGTTAGCTATATGTGTATTTGGGTCTTCGTCCTGCAAACCATCAAATTGAACAAATTGTTGAATCATTTGTATAGTATTAGGCTTTAATTCGAAATTATTAGTAGCTATAGCGGGCCTAACAATACTCAATTCTACTCTTGTTAAATGTGGTTTAGCATAATCAAACATAATACGTGGAGCATTATTTTCTCTCACATCAGTGGTGGTGGATTATTTTTGTCCATCCCTTCAGTAGGATTGGATTCTCGCTCTTCTCCTGTGTAATTTAGGGCTCGCCTAATTTCTCGATGATTCTTTGAGCGGTTGCTTCAATATCACTGTCGTATACTAACGGTCCTTTCGGGTTCCTTCTAGTAATAAATTAGAGGTACCTGCTAGGAAAAGAAAAATTTAGAAATTTTAGAAATAAAAATAAAAATAAAAATAAATTGCGAAAAATAAAAATAATGGCTAAAGTAATAAAAATAGAGCTTTCTTAATATTTTAGTCCCCGGCAACGGCACCAAAAACTTGATCGCTGTGAATCAGAGCTCTAAAATTTTTAAAGAGAATGATCGAACCTGGAAACTAACTCTGACAACGATTAGAGGAAAGTGTACCTATCTAACAGTAGTATAGCTTAGGCAAGACTGGATTATCGAACCCAAAGGAACTAAAAGTACTAATACTAACTTTCTTTTTATTATCTAGCCTAAAATAAGTGAAGTTGTTTAATCTAATCTAAATTAACTATTAAGCTAAAGACACAAAGAAAAAAAGGATGAATTGAAGAAATAACTTTAGGAAAAACTTAGTTGATTAAGACGATACCCTCTCTCGAGTTATCTAACACTAAACCATATGATTTATTCACTTAGTTTGATCCGTAAGACTCCCTAACGTATATTAAACCCTCTCTCGAGGCGAATAACGTCTAACCGTAGGTTAATTAATGGAAATCTCTTTCTCACTTAATAACCCCCTAGAATAGCAGTAAATCGATCTATGGACACTCATATTAGGTTTCAACCTAATCCGGTAAAATCTCGTCACCCTATCTCTAGGCGTGCGATCAATTCTGCTTAATTATGCTAGATCTAGTCTTAGGCAGGGTCTATTCCTCCTCCACTTAAGCACATTAATTTTGGACTAAGCTCACATAATTAAGAACAAACTAAGTATTTATCATATAATTCAGAAAACAATAACAAGATCCATCATAGGTTTCATCCCCTTCAGGTATATGAAGGATTTAGTTCATAACAAATAAAGAAAATATCTTAAGAGAAAAGATAAAACAAAACATAAAAAATCCCTAAACTCCCTGAAGGAATTGAAGGAGAGACCCGCCGTCTTGAGTAGAATTCCAGCTTCTTGAGATGGATCAACTGGCTATCTTCGAGTGTTTCCCATAATTCTATCCTTTCCGGCTTGGCTCCTTGGCCCAGCTAACCGCCTCCTCTTCAGCTGACACTTAGGGGTTTATATAGGCTTTTGAAATAGGTTTCTTTGCCCCAAAGTATCCAAATCCGAATGAAATTTCTCTTTGCCATGACAGAGACACGGCCATGTCACACGCCCGTGTGGTCGGTCTTCAAGCCGTGTTCGAATTTCTTTAATCAGGCACGGCCTTGTAAATCGGGGTTCTGGCCATGTTCTAGATGATCAGTGAGGCACGATCGTGTGGGCTTTGGTCCAGGCCATGTCGATTTCTTCCTTGGCTTAATTTACTCTATTTTAGGCCCGTTTCTCGTTCTTTTTATCCTCGGGTGCTTTCCTGGGTATAAGACATGGAAAGAAAGGATTAAGAGCACCTTTTTATACGAAACAGAGGATAAATCATCTAAAAGCATACTAAATGTGGGATTAAAATATGTTACTTTTATGGTTTATCAGTCAATTAATTCATTTCAAAATTAGGTGCAAGTTTCACACGGCCAAGACACACGCAGTGTTCTAGTCCGTGTGGCACACACGGCTGAGACACACGCCCGTGTCTCTGCCCATGTGCTTAATTCTGAGCATTCTGTTTCTACAAATTTAAGTTGCAGGGGACACACAGCCTAACCACATGCCCATGTATCAGGCCGTGTGTCTGTCCGTGTGGAAAAAAAAAGCCATTTCTAGCTTCATTTCTCACCCAAGGTTTTTCACCAAGCTCATGTACTAACTTACATCCAAATACCAACCAATCCAAGCATTGAATCCAAGCAATTTATAACATCTAACATGATATATTGTTACATGCATTCATGCTTAAATCTTACCTTTTATAAGCATACTCATTTAACCTTTTTCAATCAATCAATAATAAAAACTTATGTTATCCATGAAATGAACTTGATACATATATATGCATATACCAATACATAATCACCACATTCCAACGGCTAGATTACAATAATCATTTGCATTTACAATGCCAATATGGCTAATTTAACCTGTACATGCCATTATAACCATAATTGATTTACCATGTGTATTGAAATAGGCCGATGGATAGTGTGAGTGATCCCTGCCAAGCTTCCAATCCAATGAGCTTCTGATTTACTATAAAACAGGGAAATAAAACTATGTAAGCATTACATGCTTAGTAAGTTCGTATAGCATGGTACTTAACTTACCATTCATTCTATTTTGAGGTAACTATGTAAAGCATATTCAATCAATTTGCCCTCAAGCCCTACACATATCCTCATTTCCCTTGTTAGTCATATATTCCATAACAACATCAAAACATATATGGGCTCAACAACAATCAAGTTTCCAGGCAGTAATGCTTTCTTCAACATGTATTCATTAAACATGTATAATTTCATAATATTTCATTTTGAGTTAAGATAATTTCATATCAAACTTTACCTATATCACTCGAAATATCAAGGTCACGATTAGAACACGCAAGGTGTACAAGTCTATAATCAAGGATGTACATACTCATTAAATAAATTCCATGTACAATATCATCATTTCCTATTTCCACATATCAATCGTAACGTATCATCATTTTCATGTATTTCAGGCCATTATATGTAATAACTCATTTCTTATTCATGTCTTCACATGCCATGAACTTTTACCCGTTGAATTTATTCGAAATATCAATGGGTACACATGTAGTACAATTGAGGTGTACGAATCAAAATCCGTCAATTCATGGCCAATGGTACCCATAAGGTACTATTTCAGAGAGTACACTCTTTGTTCTAGCTCCGAATTTGGTCTATCTGAATCTATACGAGTAAATTTAACATCAATTTATCATATTTCACATTCAAGTGGACTCAATTTTCATCCTCGGCAAAATTACTATTTTTCCCCTAACTTTTCCATAAATTACCATTTCGTCCCTAGGCTTAGAAAATGAAATTTGTGCAATTTACTCCCAATTCCAAACCTAACAAAAATTCCAAATCAAAATTTACAGCCTATGTATTCATAAAAATTCAGAATTTTTCATCAAATTTCACAACTTTGCATTTTCATCCCTAAATCATGTTTTCATTAAAAATCACTTTGTAAAAGTTGTTTATCTATCAAAAACCTTTCATTTTCTACCATAAATTTCAAATTTTCAGCATATCATCCATGACCCATTTTCCATACTTTGATAACTTTTCAAATTAATCCCCCAAATAGATAGATTAAGCTATCTTAGTTTCAAAAATATCAAAATTACTAAAAACGGGACAAGAAAACTTACCCAATTGAGCCATGAAAGTTTATTTTCTTTCTCCTAGGGTTTCCATGTATTTTGGGGATGAAGATGACATAAAATAATATGATACTTCTTTTATCATCTTTTAATTAATTAAATTAATTCACTTTCCATTCAGTCCTTAGCCTTTTCTAATTTTCCATGGATGAATCATCCAAAAATATCTACATACTTTTCGTTTATGGTCTAATTACCATATAAAGACCTTAATTTTTGAATTCCATAACTATTTGATCCTTATAGCTACTAGAACTCAACTTTTCATTCTATGTGATTTAGTCCTTCTTGTAATTAAGCACATAATCGGTAAAATTTTCTTATCAAAATTTTCACATGACTTTTCTAACATAATATGGTCCATATAATAATATAAAAATAAATTTTATTTTCGGCTCGAATTTGTAAACCCAAAATCATTGTTCTGATTTAACTGAAATTGGGTTGTTACAGCTGATCATTTACCCTCATAGTCAATTCACCTTTTTGTACATCAATAAAAGTTCTGCCTGTAGTAAGAAAATGTCTTCCAAGAATAATCGGCACATCTTTGTCAACTTCACATTCTAAAATAACGAAATTGGCTGGAAAAATAAACTTATCTAATCTTACTAGCACGTCTTCAATTTTACTTTTTGAATGTGCGTAAGATCGATTAGCTAGCTACAGCGTGACTGTCATGGGTACTACCTTCCTAATTCCCAATTTCCTAAAGATAGGCATATGCATTAAATTTATACTTGCTCCTAAATCAAATAATACCTTACCAACATAATGATTTCCAATTGAACAAAAGATAGTAAAACTCCCTAGGTCTTTCAACTTTGGAGGCAATTTGTTTATCAGCTTCATTGTGCACCCTTCACTGAGAGCAACAATTTCAAATTCTCCCAATCGCCGCTTCCTTGAAAATATATTTTTCATGAATTTCAAATAATTGGGCATTTTCTCCAAAGCTTTTACTAACGATATCTTGATATGGAGTTGCTTTAGGACATACACATATTTCTTGAACTAAAAATCCTGCTTGGAATTTTGGAATCGCTGAGGAAAAGGTGGAGGTGGCCTTCCTTCAGGTTGCTGATATTGTTTTACTGTGGCATTTTTATTGACAAAATGATCTGATTCTGCTACAACTTTTTTTGTTTAGCCCTTTCAATTGTAGGAGGCTTATCAGATTGTTCTGAATTTTTTTATGGGAGAGATCTGAAATGTCCTCATTTGCAATAGCATTTTTAACCACTTCATTCAGTTGAGTCCCACTTCTGAGAGTGATTCCCTTGCAATGATCTTTCCCTTGTGGTCTTGAATTTTCAATATCACTTGACAATGGTCCTTGTGATCTTAAATTTAAAGCATTTGCAATCGGCCTTACTTAGTTCTCAAGAACTCGGAGGGATGCAACTTGACTCTAGATCACATTGTCATTCTTGGCCATATATTCTTTCAACAAAGCTTCAATAGATGAAGAAGATGATGCTAAACCTTGTTGAACATTTTTTTGTGACATAGGTTGACTATAACTAGGTGGTGCATTGGTGGCATTCTGTCTCATAGGATTGTTTGAATTCCCCACTCTTTGATTATTCCAACTGAAATTTGGATGTTACTTCCACCCAGGATTTTAGGTGTTGGAATAGGGGTTATTACTCTAATTGAAATTACCCATGTAATATAACGATGCTAGATTTGATGAGCGTTCATAAAAAAACATGTTCTTCACCACAATATACACACGATAGCTCGGTTGATTTCATCTCTTCAACTGTAGTGTGTTTCTTCATCGTCTTGGTCATATTAACTAAAGATGATACTTGAGTTGTTAATAAAGTGATTGCATCGAGCTCCATGGTACTAGTAGCTCTCTTGCCCATCCCAACTCGAGTAGTAGGATATTAAAAATCTTTGTTGGTGATCCACTCCAAAATCTCATACACTTCGTTATAGGATTTATCTAAAAAAGTGCCATTAGTAGAAGCATCAACGACCATCCTTATATGCGCATTCAATCTATTATAAAATATTTCCATCTTAGTCCAGTGTCCATGCATCAGACATTTCTGAAGTAATTCCTTAAATCTTTCCCAAGATTCGTATAACGTTTTATCCTCTAATTTCTGAAAAGATGTGATTTCATTTCTCAATTTAACATTTATGTTTGGCGGATTATACCATAGCAAAAAACTTTGGCAAAGATCATTCCAAGATGCCATTGTCCTCGATAGCAAAACATTTAGCCATGCTTTGACACAACCTCTCAAGGAGTACGGAAACAATTTAAGCCTCAAGGCGTCTTCAGGAACACCCTACTATCTAAACGAATCACAGACTTTTAGGAAAAGTCTTAAATGTAGTCTTGGATTTTTAGTAGACAATCCAGTGAACTATCGTATTGTTTGCAACATCTGAAACATCACTGGTTTCAAGTAATATAATGATAAGTAAGATCATCTCCATAGGAATCGGATAGGATTAACTTGGTTAAGTTGTTGTTATGAAGTATGTGAATTACTCTAAGGCAAAACAATGACAAAAATGCAATGATAATCAAAGTAATGATGTTGTACACAATATGTAAACAAAAAATTATTTAAAAATATGCTATGGCAAAGATACCAAGACAAAAGTGAGAAGGTCTAAGCTGTTGAATGGAAAAGCTGGGATTACTAAGAATCTACTATTATAAACCAAAAATGCTTCGACAAATTCTTAAGCAACCTACTGCTCATAATTGATTTAAAATAGTCTGCTTCTTTCGAGAGAAAGATCTAAGGATACCTCACCTAAGGAAATATATGTCTATAGACCTCAATTTTGATTCCCAGTATTGATTACTCTTCACTCTGTACAAACGCTGTTCTATGTTTAGAGATTGCTATGGACATTCTGTCAAACACCCACTCGTATCAATCAATTGTGGTCCAACTAACCTAACTTTTCAGAAGTAGATTATATTTATAAACATACTGTGTATTCATCTATATCTAGAGACTGCATGCATGCAATTCGAAAGAACAAATTGAATGAAAAAGTAAAATAGATCAGATCTAAGCTTCAACATTAAAGGACAATTAAAGTATCATCAGTTAATCCCAATTCGATGAGATTTAACTCATGGGTAGGTTAATCAAATCAGAATTCAAAATATCATTCAACATTTTCAACAATTAATTTCATAAAGAAGTAATTTAAGAAACTAAAGGAAGAACTTCAGGAAGCTTTGTGGTGCAATGTCTTCCAAAAACTAGGTTGATTGCCTTATTCTTCTCACTCGTGTTTTGCTCTGTTGCTCAGCCTCTACTTCTACCCCCAATTTTCTCCTCGAGATCTTTCCCAAAAAAACACTCTTTAAAAACCCCTCCCTTTACTCATTTTATATTTTTGTTTTTCGGGTAGGTTTCTTAACCCATGCTTTTTCACTTCCTCTTTTTAGGTAGATTTCTAGTAAAAATACAATTGGGGCTGGTACACATTGAGTACTGACTCGGTGTCTTACTGGCATTGCCATGGCATTAGTGTTCCCAAATTGACCAACCTTTTGCCACAACAAAACTTAACTCCTTTACTTCTTTTTTCTCATTTTGTTCTTGCCACTCAAACAACAAACTAATCCTTTCAACCCACAGGTAAAAGTAACATATAATAACATTTAAGCTCAGTCCAAGCTCCATGATACAATGTTCTAAAAATATACTACTATAATATCCTAAAATGCAACTAAATTCACCTAAGTACAAGTAATTAACCAAGCCTAAAGGCCTGAAATATAACTCTTTTCAAGAGTTATCAACATCATGCTAAACATACGCATAAGTGACTATTTGTATTGTGCTCAGATAATCAAAGTACTTGTATGATTTGTTGATGGACCCCTACAGGTGAGACCCTTAGTACTTGTATGTTTTGTAACAAATTAAACTTAGATGTTTGTGATCAAAAGTGGTAGGTCAATTACTTATCATGTTAAAGTTGTTAGTAAGCATGAAATGCCTAAGCCATATGCTCCGATGTTACTTATGTTACTTATGTTACTTATGCCTAAGCTAAAAAAGTCATCATTTTTATTTGTTACTTATGTTTATGTTACTTTAGGACAAGCAATGACCTATGTGTGGGGGAGCTTGATCTGTTATAATTCGGCGTAGCAGATTAAACTAGTTTTGCATTTAAGGAGCTTGGATAGAAGTATTTTCGTTATGTTTTATTTAAGTTTTCTTATTTTTATTTATATTCAATAAAATGTGCAAATTGAGTCTTTTATTGAATTTAGCGTCCAAATGAAGGCTAAGTATGAGCTAACACACATTGTGAGTGTGCAAGAGACCATTAGAAGGTGTACTAAACTGATATGTGTCACTATGTCACAACACGGATGACTCGATGTATCAACACAGAGAGTAGAATGGAGAAAGCTCAAGACTGCCTTCGGTGTCACGGCACAGACTGAGGGTGTTGTGACAGACCCCTGAAGATAGCTTGAGAGTAGTATACTAACTGCCATGTCGCGACACAGGTCCTGTTGTGTCCAACATTGACTCTATAATGGAAATTAAGCATGAAGTAGGGGTGTTTTGGTCTACACAATCAAACTTAAAGCTCAAGAACATCAACTAACCTAAGGTTAAGAACGATGCCCACCTGAAGGCTATAAATAGGCTCATTTGTCACTTGTTATGGAACCATTCCTTTAGCCTAGATTATCTATGTAAAATTTAGTTTAGTATTTTCTTTCATTCTTAGGTTTTAGATTTATTTCAGTTGTTCTTATTGATTTCAAGATATCTGAATTGTGGAAGCACTCAAACTTTGTGGATTCACGATTAATCTCAATACAATTAGGCACTTTCATTCATGCTGTCTTGTCAATTTAATTAGTATTTTTTCTCTTTACATCGATTCTATATTGTCTATGAAAGTCATGGGGAACTAATCCTTTTATGGGGGATTGCCGAGTGGAGGTATGATTTTTAGTGTTACTCAATGAATCAGCTATTGGGAAAGGAAGAACGTGAAACAAACCTTAGGCTTGACAACTCTGGGAAGTCATCAAGTTGGGAATTAACCCAAAATTGGCATGACCCATCCATGAACACCTTCACCCCAGGTGAGTATGGACTGTGAGGTTAGAAGATAAGTAGTTATTGCTAACTCGTTATGTCAGTGGAAGATTGGAAGGTCCTGCTAGTGTAGTGACTAGTTGGTTGACGGGGAACCCAAAACGATAGTTGATGGAGATTACCAAAGCGAGCTAATCACTCATAATCAAGATTTGATTTATTCTCCCTTTCTATCTCTAGAAGTATATTTCTTTTAAGTTATTTTGTCTTCACTATTATAAAAACCCTAAAAATCCTTTATTTTATATTTTTGTACTACAACTAATTTAAAATTACTAATCACATCTTTTATTATGGAGGTTAGAATTGATCCGGCACTCGCCTCCCTTGGGTACGATCCTTGGAGTACTGACCTACTTCATTGTAAAACTATCTTATAACTCAACCTGTATACTTGCAGATACTGCCTTGTATTTCTATATAATATTGTAGTATTCACACTATGGATGTTAGTACGTCTGGAGGCAGTCAGAAGCATACAAATATTATCCCACCTGTGAAAGCGGACATCATCCCAAATTTCATCGTTACATGAAGAGCAAGGATCAAAATCGCATTTTGGGATGAACATCCGTCTCCATATCGTTGATAAAATTCTACGACCTCTTTTTATGCAAAATTAACACCATCGAATTCTGACAATGAAACCAAGTCAGTTTGGGATAAAGACTGTTTTCGTTATCTCGGAGGCATTTTATAATCTTTTTAATTTTAAACAAACAATCCAAAACCAAGTAACCACAAGCAATCAACCAACAGACTAAACTAACAATACTAAAAACTAAAATTAAATGCTAAAAATAAAAATAAAGAAAATAAAAGCAAAAAGAATAATTATAAGAAAGTAAATGAAAAGAAAACTTAAATTGGTTTGATCGCCATAGTCGTATTGATTGAATTGAAAAAGCTTAGTGTTCCCCAATTGATCGCTGTAAAATCAGAGTTTTAAATATTTATAAAAGAATGATGAAACCTGGAGACTAACTTTGACAACGATAGTAAGGAAAGTGTACCTATCGAATAGTAGTATAGCTTAGGCAAGACCGGATATCGAACCCAAAGGAACTAAAAGTATTAATACTCACTTTCTTTTTATTATTTAACCTAACTAAGATAAAGGTTGCTTTTAAACTAAATTGACGACAACTAAACTAAGGAAACAAAGACAAAAAGATGAATTTGGGGATAACTTGAAAAAGACTCAGTTGTTTTTGATGATACCTTCGGGAAGAATCCACCTAGACTTCACTTATTACCTAACCCTAAATTATATGATTTCTTTACTCAGCTTGATCCGTGAGACTTCCTAACCTTTGTTAAACCCTCTCTCGAAGCGAATAACGTCTAACCCTAGGTTAATTAGTGGAACTCTCATTCGCTTATAATAATCCCCTAAGAAAGCAGTAAATCGATCAATGGATTCCCATATTAGGTTTCACCCTAATTCGGCAAAATCTCGTAACCCTATCTCTAGGTGCCCGATCAACTCTGCTTAATTATGTTAGATCTTCTCTTAGGCTGGGTCTATTCCTCCTCTACCTAAGCACATTAGATTTGGATTAAGCAACATAACTAAGAACAAACTAAGTAATTTATCATATAACTGAAAAATCAAATAGTAAAATCTGTCTAGGTTTCATCCCCCTTTATGTATCTGAAGGATTTAGTTCATAATGTAAAAATAAAACATCACAAGAGAAAAGATAAAACAAAACATAAGAAAAATCCTAAAACTCCTTGACGGGATTGAAGGAGAATTCTGCCATCTTGAATATAATTCCGGCTTCTTGGGATGAATCAACTGGCTACCCTCGCATTATTCCCTAACTCTGACCTTCTCGGCTTGGCTACTAAAGGCTTACTCTATGTGTGTTTAATCTGTTTTATAGGTCGTCAAAGCTACTAAAGGCTTAGGACCGTCAAGGATCGTCATCACACTACTAATATCATTTTGGTACACCTTGGATATGTATATAGCTAGATATGGCATGTATAGGCTGGTTCTTGTGATGATTTGTAAAGGGAACTTAGCCATGTGATTTGGCTAGTTATGTTTTGGTATCATGCTTAGATGAATGTGAAATGTGAAGTTGTTATGATATGATTAGTTGATATATGGAATGGTTATGAGATGGTAAGTATATAGACAAATGGTACATAGGTATAATTGAGTTTTAATTATGCAAATTGGTATGTTTAGTATTGGTTTTGAATGTATATATTGAATGAAAATTTAATGTATAGATGTGATTATCTTAGTGATCAAATGTGCATGATTTGGATTGCTATTTATATGTTTTTGGTTGCCATATAAGCTTGATATGTGTTGGTAAATGATGCTTATAGGTATGAACCTTTTTGGTTGGCATTTTGGCCTTGTAAATGGCCTATAATGTCACACGGTTGTGGTACACAGGCGTGCCTTAGACCGTGGGTAAATTGGTAGGATTCAGCCTAAAATCACATTACCTCGACACGGGCGTGTCATCTGGCCGTGGTGTGCAAGTCAGCAGCTAACATAAAAATACACGGCCATGACACGGGTGTGCTTGGTGGCTGTGGTAGGGAAGTCAGTTTTTGGCCTAAAAATACACGGCCATGGCACACGGGCGTGCCTAATGACCGTGTTGGTATAGTCTACTCAATTATTCGAGAAATAAAGCACAGACTACTTCAGTTGCAAGTGTAGGAAATATTTGATCTGATAGACCCGAATGCCCACAGTGTGGCAGACGTCATCTTAGAGAATGTCGAGCACATGAAAACGTATGCTTTAGATGTGATTCCCTAGACCAGTACATAAAAGATTGTCCCGAGATGATGAAAGAAGAGAAAACTCAGAACTCGAGATCCGGGAGTATGGTTCGAGGAAGACTGCAGAGAAACTCGGGGAGTGGGATAAGTGGAAGAGGTAACCCTCGAGAGCAAGCCGTGAGACCCGAGGGTAGAACGCTTGCAAGGACTTATGCCATTCGCGCTCGCGAAGAGGCATCTTCTCCTAATGTTATTACGGGTACCTTTTCTCTCCATGATATCAAAGTTATTGCTTTAATAGATCCCGGATCCACACACTCTTACATTTGTATGAAATTAGTACCCGGTTTAAGTATGCCTATAGATTCTACAGAATTTATGATTAAGGTGTCTAATCCTTTAGGCAAGAGTGTGTTAGTTGATAAAGTATGTAAAGATTGCCCATTAATGATTAGAGCTCATTGCTTTAAAGCAAATCTTATGTTGTTACCATTTGATGAGTTTGACCTCATTCTTGGTATGGACTGGTTGACTGCCCATGATGTGATAGTTAATTGTGGAAAGAAATACATTGAGATGAGATGTGAGAATAGGGACACTCTCCATATAGAATCAGATGAACGAGGTGAATCGCCGGTAATAATTTCTCATATGACAGTACATAGATACATAAGAAAAAGGTATGAGGCATATCTAGCCTCTGTGATGAATGATAGAGAAACAGAGTTAAAGATTGAGTCAGTGCCAATAGTATGTGAGTACTTGGATGTTTTTCCTGAGGAATTGCCAGGACTACCACCAGTTAGAGAGGTTGAGTTCAGTATTGAGCTAGCTCCCGGTATTGTACTGATATCTATTACTCCATACAGAATGTCTCCAACAGAGTTGAAAGAGTTGAAGTTATAGTTGCAAGAATTGACTGATAAAGGCTTTGCAAGATCAAGTTGTTCACCATGAGGTGCTCCGGTTTTATTTGTGAAAAAGAAAGATGGCACCATGAGATTGTGCATAGATTACCCTCGGCTTAATAAAGTGACAGTAAAGAACAAGTACCCATTACCTAGGATCGATGATTTGTTCGATCAATTGAAAGGAGCCACCGTGTTTTCCAAAATAGACTTGAGATCAGGGTAATACCAGTTGAGAGTAAAGGATTCAGATGTATCCAAGACAGCTTTCCGAAAAAGATATGGGCATTATGAATTTTTAGTCATGCCCTTTGGGTTGACCAATGCTCCTGCGATATTCATGGATTTAATGAACCAGATTTTTAGGCCGTACCTCGACAAGTTTGTAGTCTTTTTTATTGACGACATACTGATTTATTCCCGAGATGAGAATGAGAATGCTGAGCACCTACGGATAGTTTTACAGACTCTTCAAGAAAATCAGTTGTATGCCAAGTTCAGTAAAAGTAATTTTTGCTCAAGGAAGTAGGATTTCTGGGACATATTGTCTCGAGAGATGGAGTCCGAGTAGATCCAAGTAAGATTTCGGCCATAATGGACTGAAAGCCACCGAAGAACATCTCTAAGATTAGAAGTTTTCTAGGCCTAGCCGGCTATTACAGACGATTTTTCAAGGGGTTCTCCATGATTGCAACCCCAATGACTAAATTGTTGCAGAAAAATGTGAAGTTTGAGTGGTCAGAACGATGCAAACAAAGTTTTGAGAAATTGAAAACAATATAGACTGAAGCTCTACTTTTAGTACATCCAGAGACAGGGAAAGAATTTGTGATTTACAGCGATGCATCCTTAAATGGATTAGGCTGTGTACTTATGTAAGAAGGCAAAGTAATTGCTTATGCCTCCAGACAGTTGAAGCCTAATGAGAAGATTTATCCGACGCATGATTTAAAGTTGGCTGCTATAGTCTTCGCCTTGAAGATTTGGAGACACCATTTATATGGTGAAAAACGTAGGATTTTTACTGATCATAAAAGTTTGAAGTACTTGATGACGCAGAAAGAGTTGAATTTAAGGCCAAGGAGATGGTTAGAGTTGATAAAAGACTATGAGTTGGGCATTGACTACCATCCAGGAAAGGCGAATGTAGTTGTCGATGCTTTGAGTAGGAAGTCCCTTTTTGTATTAAAGGCAATGAATTCACGGATGGCCTTATCTGACAATGGTTCTATTCTAACTGAGTTGAGAGCTCGACCAACGTTTCTTTATGAGATCTTTGAAGCTCAGAAAGAAGATAGCGAATTGCAAGTCAAGAAAGCTCAGTGCGGGTCAGATGTTGAATCCGACTTTCGGATTAATTCTAACAGATACTTGATGTTTAGAGATAGAGTTTGTATACCGAGAAAAGAGGAGCTTATTCAGAGAATTTTGCATAAGGCACATAACGGATGTTTATCTGTACATCCGGGTAGTACAAAAATGTATAATGATTTGAAGCAACAGTATTAGTGGCCGAAAATGAAGAAAAATATTTCAGAGTTTGTTTCCAAGTGCATGATTTGTCAGCAAGTAAAGGCTGAACACTAAGTACCTTCGGGTTTACTTCAGCCCATTTTAGTTCTCGAGTGGAAATGGGGCTGTATCACCATGGATTTTGTAACGGGTTTACCGTTGTCACCAAGTAAGAAAGATGCTATATGGGTTGTAATTGATAGACTCACGAAGTCAGCTCATTTCTTACCTGTACGAGTTGATTACTCACTAGACAAGTTGGCAAACTTGTATGTTTCAGAAATAGTAAAGCTTCATGGAGTTCCTATGTCAATCATATCGGATAGAGATCCGAGATTCACCTCCAGATTTTGGAAGAACCTACAAGAAGCCTTGGGTACAAAATTGAACTTTAGTACGGCTTTTTATCCTCAAACTAACAGTCAGTCGGAGAGGTTAATTCAGATACTCGAGGATATGCTCAGATGTTGTGTTCTCGAATTCCGAGACAGTTGGGAAATGTTTCTCCAATTGGTGAAATTTGCCTATAATAATAGTTTGCAATTGTGCTTAAAGATGGTGCCTTATGAAGCTCTATATAGGCATAAGGCAGAACGCCTTTATTTTGGACTGAACTCAAAGAAAAATCAAATTCACGGGGTTGATTTGGTTAGAGAAGCTGAAGAGAAAGTGAAAGTGATACGAGAATGTTTAAAAGCTGCATCAGACCGACAGAAATCCTAGTCGGACTTAAAAAGAAAAGAGATAGAGTATCAAGTTGGGGATAAAGTTTTCTTGAAAGTGTCACCATGGAGAAAAGTTCTCAGATTGGACCAAAAGGCAAGTCCACGTTTCATTGGACCTTATGAGATTATCAAGAAAGTTGGGCAGGTAGCTTACCGATTGGCTTTACCGACAGAGTTAGAAAAGATAAATAATGTATTTCACGTGTCAGTGTTGAGACGCTACCGATTAGATCCTTCACATGTAATTACCCCGTCAGAAATAGAAATTGTCCCGACATGACATATGGTGAAGAACCATTTAGGATTTTAGCTCGGGAAGTCAAGCAGCTAAGAAATAAAAGTATTGCCCTAGTGAAAGTACTGTGGCAAAGACATGGGATGGAAGAAGCTACATGGGAACCAGAAGAGAGTATGAGAAATCAGTCTCCAAACCTTTTTACTGGTAAGATTTTCAGAACGAAAATCGCTAAGGGGGGAGAATTGTAACAGCTCGATTTAGGGCTTAGTCAGAATAGTGGCGTGAGGCTACGAATCCGAGGTGAATTTATGAGTTTTTAAGGTTTATGCCATGTTTGCATGCTAGTATGAAAGTTTCATGAAGTAATTTTGCTAAATTGAGGTCGAATGGTCCAAAAAGGACTAAATTGCAAAAGTTGCGAAATATGAGTTTCTAGAAGCTTTTTGTATGAAATAGCTTTAGAATATCAATTAGAAGTCCTTAAATAGCAATTTTTCCAAATTATAATTTTTGGACAAAATTGGACATGAGTTAGTAAAATAGAAATTTTTAAAGAGAAGGGCATTTTGGTCATTTATCTATTAAATGATTAAAATGGGAAAAAGATGACAAAAATCTGTTCATCTTCTTCCCCCTTGTGCCGAAAATTTGGAGACTCCATAGCTAGGGTTCTTCATTTTTTTCAAGCTTGCTAGTAAGTTCATTTTAGCCCCGTTTTTAATATTCTTCATATATTTCAAGTTCTAGTATTATGAATTAGCTATTTTTAGATATAAAATGAGCTAAGATGCATGTTCAAAAATCTACCCATGAATGATATGATTGTTAAATGATGTTTTATGGAAGTTTATGAGAGTTTGATGTTAGATAAACATCTTTTTCTAAGTGAATTTCATGAAAAATGAATATAGGGACTAGTTTGTAAAAGTTATGAAATTGGTCATACCTATTAAAAATAGTGAGAATTGATGATTGCTATAGTTTATATTATTATGCTAAGCATGAAGTTTAAGAAAGTTGAATGAGAATCATTTTACGAGCCTTGGGGCAAAAGTGTAAATATGAGAAAGTATAGGGGCAAAATAATAATTTTCCCAAAATATGAGTAAAGAGTCAATTTAATCAATATGAAGTTTAAATAATCTATTTATGATTATAGATCAAGAAAATGGAAGCCCGGATTGAAAACGAGGCAAGAACAAAGTCGAGGACTAAATTGCACATCTACATATATTTTGTATATTGAGGTAAGTTTGTATGATTTCTAAGCTTTATGATTTGTATCATTGAATTGCTTAGTATTATGTACATTATTACCATGGAATGTTTAATGCTATGCTAAACAAAGAACTCAATGAGATTAAGTATGAGCAAGTCCCGATTGAAGATGAATTTCCCAGGATACTCGATCTACCACATGAGATAAGAAAGTCCGTATAAGACCAAGGCAAGGCTTGGCATCGGCAATCAAGCAAAGATGCCATGTAAGTCTAAGACAAGTCTTGGCATTGAATAATTATTATGAGATGGAGACCCATATAAGCCCAAGCCAAGGCATGGCATTGGTGAGTCTCCAAGCAAAGATGTCATGTAAGTCCAAGACAAGTCTTGGCATTGAAAAGTTATCATGTAAGTCCAAGAAAAGTCTTGGCATTGAAAAGCTAGCAAGAGATGAAGATCCTATGTAAGTCCAAGCCAAGGCATGGCATTGGTGAGAACAAGAAAGATTTCATGGAAGACCAAGCCAAGGCTCGGCATTGACCAGTTCATGAGAAAAGATACCAAGCAAGACCATGTCAAGACATGGCAATGGTAAGTTCCCAAGAGAACACACGAGAAAGACTTCGTATAAGTCCATGTCAAGACATGGCCCTGAAACCAAGATGAGATATTCCATGTAAGACCGTATCTAGGATATGGCTTTGGCATCAAGTTATATGTGGAGTGAGATTTAGTATCCTCGGCTATTCGTAGAAATTCATCGGGCAAATGAGTGAAGTTAAAATGAGATAACAAGAAAGATAAATAAGCAAAACTATCATCAAGTGGAAATGAGTATTATTCATATTATGAATGATGAATTAGAGTTTATGATTATTATTGTAGAGTATGCTGATCTATGTGATCAAGTGATACAGGTACCTTGTTTACTTCACGAGTATGAGACTAGTAAGTATCATGAGATATGTAAGAACCAGTATGAGTAAGTAAGTTTATAGGTGAAATTTATGATACCATTGTTTATGTCAAATGGTTTATATTAATCAAGTATGTTGCTATGTGCATAATATGCAAACTTACTAAGCTAAATGCTTACGTTCTTTATTCTTTCTTTTCATGTAGTCCTGATAAGCTAATCTCGTGGATCATCGTCATCGGAGCTCAGAGCACACTATCAATCTCTATTTTGGTACAGCAAAGTTGATTATATTAAGTATGGCATGTATAGGAAGCATTTCATTTTGAGAATATATTTAAGAAGAGCCAAAGTATTGGCTATTAAGTTATTATTCTTTTGTGTGTGGCTAAGTGATTGGCCTAAATTTGACTAAGTATGTATGTGTATAGATATCAATGAAGTATGTAGTGTTATTCATGAAAGGTGGGTTAAATTGAATATGAGTTTGATCTTGATTTCAGGGTGGCAATTGGCTTGGTAAATAGCCTCTAAGTGCCACACGGTTAGACACACGGGCGTGTGTCTAGGCCGTGTGTACCCTGCACCTTTATAATTGAATTCAGGATAGGCCACGGGAAAATTCCACGGCCGTTTGTTTAAGCTGTGAAAGCCACATGGTTAGAACATGGGCGTGTGCCCCAGGCCGTGTGATCAAGTCAGTATATCAAGAAATAGTACACGGTCTTAGTCCACGGGCGTGTCAAGGCCGTGTGAATATAGTCAGTGTCGCCTACGGTTGGAAGACATGGGTGTGTCCAAGGATATGCGGGCGTGTGCCAAGTCACATGGGCATGTGATCCCTGCTTTAAAGAAAAGTTTTTGATTAAGTTCTGAAAGTTTTTGGATACGTATTTAAGGCCTCATATGCCCATGAAATGTATGATTAGACTAAGAAAGAGAAGTTTTTAAGTCAGAACGAAATTTTATAGCCCGTAAGTGCATGTTTAAGTGAGTTCAAGCATGGTAATGTCTCGTATCTAGTCCTAGCATCGGACTTGGGTATGAGGTGTTACACGATTGTTTGGCTCCATACATTAACCTCTTTGTCAATCATATATAAGAATTAAGTGTCATGTCCTCAATAAGTTGGCAAGCCTCGACATATATCTTTGACATAAATGCCCTTGCAGGTGTTCCATCAAGACTTGAGCGCAAATTTCTATCTAGCTCATTATAAAAAACTTGAAGTTGCAACTAATCTTGCAGTCCATAGTATGAGTACTTACATAAAATAAGTTTAAATCGCTCCTAAGCCTCATATAGCGACTCCCCTTCTAATTGCTGAAAATTCATAATATCCTTACAAAGTTTAATTGTTTTGCTCAGGGGAAAATATTTTGTCAAGAACTTGCTTACCAGTTCATCCCAAGTGTTGATGGGATATATCGATTTTTAATCTAACCATATAAACGCATCATCAGTAAGAGAGAAATGGAATAACTCAAGATGGATAGCGTCATTGATACCCATTATATTTAAAGGTTTCACAAATGGTTAAAAATCTCTTAAGATGTTGGTTTAGATCCTTGATCATTGACCCTCAAAATTGAAGGTTCGCTTGTATCATTTGGATCATTTCCAATTTGATTTTGAAGTTGTTAGCATTAATCACCGAGTGATTAATACTACCTCAAATAACATCAAGAGTAGAATTGCGTAGTCGCACAAGGTATGTTGCTCCATGGGTGGCTGTAGTGGTGGTTGAATCTCTACTCGTGGATCTTCCACGGGTTGGCCTCTTTGTAGAGATTAGGTGTCTCTTGGGTGTTGTGCCCTTCTTGCATGTGTAATGATACATTTTGATTACGGATCGAATGGTAGGACACTGTTACCGGTTGGAGTCACACAACACCTCCTACAAGCACAAGAGAGAAGCAAATTAACTAAAACTTATGAATGAAATAGCACAAATAAAAACAAAGTCATATCTATAACCTTGGATTTTGTCGATTATCTCTCTAAGTACACACAACAAAAATAAAAATAGTTCAATCAAACATTGATTCCCCGAGAAATGAAAATAAAAATGCGAGATAAAATGGACCGACACTTGAGAATTAAAATAAGATATAAAAATCGCGTCTTTATTGTAAGTGTGACAGGTCAGTTGTAATATTTGTAGTGTTACACTGGAACACTAAAGTATTCCAAGGATCGACTGTAACATCCTAAAATAGGGGTTATTTGTGTTTAAATTAATTTGCTTGTGATTGAATTGCTGTGGTGTTATTCATAGTGTAAGAAGGCTTAATTAGGGGTCTTAAGTAGGCTCGGAATAGTAGAAAATTTTATTTGGAAGCTTTAAAGGTAGGGAGCCTTAGTAAGTAGGGGTTACAAGGTAAAATAATGGATCATTTGACACTAAAAAGGCCCTGGAAAGGTGGCAAAAGGGAGGCCACTTAAGAGCTGGAGTTGACGCCACAGGGGGAGAAAGGTGAGCTTGTGTTCGAGTCGCGGAGTCCCCCTTTTTACTCTTTAATTGGACGGCATAGGGGGGAGAGATTTTCTCTTTTTAAACTCCTTTAAATAATAAGGATATTGTTAAGTTTTAATTAGATATTATGTGAATAATCTAAAAAGGTTGACAAGGAGGAAAAATAGGCATTTGAGTGCTCAAATTATTTTGAATTGGTTTAAGCTATTGGCCAGAGAAACTTTAGGCATGTGAATTATTCAAATTTATTTGAATTAATTCAAATGGTTGGTCAAGAGCAATTCAAGGAAGTTGCCAAAATTTTGAACTCTTCATGGGAAGAGTGGACGGCAAGCATAGGGGAGGGAGATGCCAAAATTTCCTTAAAGGCTATTCATCTTTTATTTTTTTCCTTCTTTTCTTCATTTGCAAGTAGCCGAAATTCTCTCTTTGAATTTTCTTTCTTTCCCAGTCTTTCAAAACCGAAAGAAAATCCTTCTCTTCTCTTTAGACCTTGGCCGAATCCTCTACACCCTCACCTTTAATCTATTTTCTTTTCTTTTCTTCTCAAAACTGAACCCTTATCTCCCTTTTCTCACTAATTTCTTTCCACTCAAGCCGAATCTCCCTGCTATTTCTTTAGTAGCCTTGGCTGAATATTAAAGTGGGATAGATCTCTTGATTCTGTTGACAATCGATTTGGCAAAGGTGAGTAGTCATAGCCGAATGCTATTTTTCTTCTCTTCTGTCTTCCTGTCGATTTCTACAAAGGGTGAAGGCCGATTCCGGCAATTGATGGCAAGGGTGTTATTTACCCCTCTTTGAAACCGTTTTATTATAGGGTCTGCGGGACTTGGAAGCAATCAGGCGTAGCCTTCTTTCTTTGTTGATCAGTAGGTAAGAGGGGGTAAGGATTTATTATAGCAATCCATTCTTTTTAGTGTGCAAAGCCGAAGGCTATTAAGTGGCAACTAATGGTTGCCGATTGTAGGGTGGAAGCATAGGTGTAAAAAGTGTACTGAAGTTAGTACTCAAAGGCATTAGGTAAGGTTTTCGGGTTCAATAATTAACCCTTTGGATATTATGGTTTGGCCGAATAGGCCATGTCATTAGACCTTTGTGTTTGGCCGATTATAGGTCAAGGGATTTAACATCGTAGATTAGATCTTCGGGATCTAGGAATTTCGGTAGAAACAGGTGTGTACATACACACTTTATGACTAATTAAATGCTAAGTATTCTGTGTATGCTAAATCTGATTTGTAGATTTGGGGATATAATACCATAAACGGTATAAGCAAGGAATGCAGGTAAGTACTTGTTGTTATGATGCTTTTGGGAAGCATGAAATATGTGGTATATGTGGCATATAACATATGGTTGTTTATAAATCTATTCGATGATTGATTAATAAACCTATGAGCATGAGATCTATTATATGCATATGTATGATTGATGTGGGATGTATTAGTGGAGGGGGAAGTGATATACGTGTCGACGGACACCAGTGGTTTGGTACCACATTTCGTGACTACGGTCACCAGAGGTTTGGCACCTCCAGAGGTTTGGCACCTCATAGCGTCTCGTCCCCATGGCTTAGCACCACAGTGGGTTGGCCCCACGGATTATAGTAAGGGATTGGCGCCAGTGATTTAGTATCACACGATGGGTTGGCCCCATCATTGGATTGTGACTTCGGGTCACTAGTGGTGTGGCACCACAAGTATTGACGGATATCGTGACTATAAGTCACCAGTGGTTTGGTACCACACGGGTAGAGAAAGGTGTTACGGATGGTTAGGTTGGGTGCATGATTTAGTGCATGTTAATTTGTTATAAACTGTGTATGATGTGGCATTAAACCGGGGGAAGGGTTACACATTGAGTCTTGGTGACTCACCTTCTCCTTTAATTTTTCAGGTGACTCGTAGATCACGGATGAGGAGCCGGATGGACTCGAGGTGGCCATGCAGTGAAAGTATGGATTTAATGAACTTTGAATTTTATTTATTTTTCTGTTGGTTTTATTTTAATCAAGTTGTAATAAGGCCTCCTAGAATTATTTTTATTATTTATATTTTACATGTTTTGAATAATTTGGTTAAACTATTTTGATGACATTAAAATAAGTACACATGTATTCTCGAATTCAAACGAAAAATGTTTTATCGTGCCATCGAGTGCTTTTGAAATCGGTAACAACCTGATTTAACAAATATTTGTTTATAAACAAAACTAAGTATGGTTTTAACAAGACAATTGAAAATGAAAGGTTTTCGACGAAATTTAAATCGGTTTAAAGGGATTTCTCAAAACGTTTTCCTCTGTAACAAACCAAATTCGGTCGTAATGTTTGGGCCGGGTTTGGGGTGTTACAAAATTGGTATCAGAGCCCAGTTCAAAGCTCGTCTGTGGGGGCCCAAGGCCCAAAAATGATTTGGTAGGCCTTTTTGAAATATTTTTGGTTTTGGAACAGCATGGCACCGAGTCTCCGGCACCAATCCGCCCAGGTAAGTACCTCTAACTTTTTGTATGAATTATTACTTGTAGAAAGGGTAGGAATGGAACGTAGAATAGTCATATAGGAACCTGAACCCTAGGATTAGATTACTCAAACACAAAAACCAAACATAAGCTTTAATGAACTAAACCAACCTATGGCTAAGTCACTGAGCTAGGGTGTGGTAACCCCTGTACGCATGTCTAGGATTGGATCCGGAAGAGCCTGGTATTGAAGCAGTCCTAGTGACTCACCTCCTCTTCGCAGGTATCCTACTTGGTGCGTAGCTTCGGTTCACCCTAACTCAGAGGGCTTAGTGGTGTGGCAACCTCTGTGCGCATGTCTAGGAATGGTTTTGATGGGAGCTTGGTATTTAAGCAGTCCGCGTGACTCACCTCCTCTCTACTCGAATCCTGCATGGTGTGTAGCTTTGGTTCACCCTGACCAAGAGGGCTCGGTCATAGGCTAAACATAATGACTAAAACCCGAAAGGGAACTAGCCATGTTTCAGAAAAAGAAGAAAACAACAAAACCCTAGTTTTTTAAAACTTTTGAAATCATTCTTTCAAATTTGAGAACAACCATCTTTACAACATTTTCTGAAAGAAAAAAAAAATTTGATTTGTGAAAATTACAAAAATGCCCTTAGGGGGGTAAAATTACCAAAATGCCCTTGGTTCATAAAATACCAACTACTCAATGGTTTTGCCCAAAATTTCATTATCTTATAAATATTCAAAAAAACCCTACTTTGCAAATTATTAAAAATACTTTGGTTTTGGAAAATTACGAAAATGGCCTCAACTTGCAAAATTACCGAAATGACCCTGTGTTCTAAAATTTTTGCAACTTCATTGTTTTAAAAAGGGAAACTCTCAAAAAGGAACCCTCAAAGTTTTACAACTGTTAAAATATCCCTGATTTATTAAATTTACAAAATTACCCCTGATTGGTAAAATTACCAAAATACCCCTAGTTTCCAAAAATTTTGCTATACCTTTAATTTGCGAAATTTTCGAAAATACCCTCCTGTCTTGGAAAATTTCAAAATGTCTTGATTTATTAAAGTTTTAAAATGTCTTTTATTACAAAAATACCCCTGTAGGAAAATGACGAAAATACCCCTGGGATAGAAACGGACAGAAATGCCCAAAGAGTGAATAAGTATGAAAGGTATTAGGGAATGGATGTGCTCTTCTGTGTGAACTAGGATAGAAGACTTAAAACTTTGTTTGCTCGAAAGAATCCCTGTTAAACTCTTCTCATAAAATTTCTTCGCGAATAACCAAGTGAAACAACGTACTAATCCATAAAAATTTCTTTATCAGATTAAAGCGCGATAGTTAGAATGAGCTCTAGAGGACGTGGACGTCGTGGACGCAGTAGGGGTAGGATGACCGTGTCAGAACCCGTTAGGTTGGGTCAGGGGCCGGAGAATGAGGTACCTCCGCCACCACCACCCCCAACTTTTGGAGCCGAGGCGGAGGATCGGATGGGGGTGAGGCGATGCTCGCAAGTCGTATTGCGAGTCCTTGAGATGGTGGCTGGGGCTAGTGGAGGAATAGGAGCTCAGAAATCTGTTCCCGAGCGACTCCGATCCAATGGAGCTGAGGTATTCTGGGGTGTATCGGGAGTGGCACCCAGTGCGGCGGAATATTGGTTAGAGTCGATTGAGAGAATCATAGACGATCTCGATCTAACAAATGAGGAGAAGTTGAAAGGAGCGGTGTCGCTTCTAAAGGATGAGTCATATCAATGGTGGCTCACGGTTCGGGATGGTGCTACGGCAGATGATCTGACTTGGGAGTACTTCAAAACTGCTTATCAGAAGAAGTATGTGGGCACCAGTTACACCGATGCTCAGAGGAAAGCTTTTCTGGGGTTAGTACAAGGAAATAAGTCTGTGTCTGAATATGAAGCGGAATTCTTGAGGCTGAGCCGCTATGCTAGAGGCATCGTGGCTACTGAGCATGATCGTTGTGTCCGCTTTGAAAACGGACTTAGGGATGAGTTAAGGTTGCTAATTGCTCCACAGCAAGAGCGGGAGTTTGCGATTTTGGTGGAAAAGGCTAAGGTGGCCGAAGGAGTTAAAGAGTCCGTGAGACAAAACTATGGTAGGAACAACCAGAAAAGAGGCTTTGGGTCGTCTGGATCGGGTGGTAATGTACAAAAGAGGGCTAGGCAGAATCGGCCGAATCAGGCAGGAAGGCCCGTGGCTACTAATCAGAGACCAGCTCAGTGTAATCGGTGTGGGAAGTCACGTTGGGGAGGTTGTTGGACCGGTGAAAGGGGATGTTTTGAATGTGGATCTTTGGATCACCATGTAAGGGACTGTCCTCGGAAGTTAGCTAAGAATCAGTCAGAGGGTCAGAACCGTGCTCAGGTTAGAAATGTAGGACCACCACAGAGGGGTCGTGGTAATGGTAGAGGAGGCAATGGTGCTAATCGAGGTCGCAGAATTCCGGGCAGAGAGGCAGGCAACACAGAGGCAAGGCAGCCTGGTTTAGTCTATGCAGCGAGGCGTCGGGAGGAGAGTGACGCACCGGACGTTATAACCGGTACGTTCCTAATTTTTGGTCTTCCATATGTTGCATTAATTGATCTGGGTTCGACGCATTCATACGTTACTAGTAGTGTGGTAGAGACTATGAACTTAGACTCTGAGACTGCTTCTAGGGAGATGACTGTAATTAGCCCTTTAGGTCACTCTGTAGTCGTAAACAAACTATATAGAGATGTACCCCTAGAACTCCAAGGGGTAGTGTTTGTGGCTGATCTGATGGAACTGCCGTTTGGGGAGTTCAATTTGATCCTTGGAATGGACTGGTTGGTTAAGTATCAGGCAAGGTTGGATTGCGCTGCTAAGCGCATGGTCCTTAAGATGGCGGAAGGTGATGAAGTGGTCATGATAGGTAATAGAAGGGATTACCTATCCAATGTGGTGTCTACCTTGAAGGCTGAGAAAATGGTCAAGAAAGGTGGTGATGCGTATTTGGTTCGAATTTGTGCCTTAGAAGCTAAGGAATCAGCAGTGGAGAAGGTTCGAACGGTGGGGGAGTTCGTTGATGTGTTTCCAGAAGAACTTTCGGGTCTGCCTCCAGATCGGGAAGTTGAATTCGGTATAGACTTGCTACCCGGAACGGCACCTGTGTCTATAGCACCGTACCGAATGGCACCAAAGGAATTGGTGGAGCTGAAGGCTCAAATTCAGGAGCTCTTGGATCGAGGGTTTATTCGACCAAGTATATCTCCGTGGGAAGCACCTGTGTTGTTTGTCAAGAAGAAGGACGGTTCAATGAGGATGTGTATTGACTACCGCCAGTTAAACAAGTTAACGATCAAGAACAAGTACCCGTT
Organism: Gossypium bickii; assembly: GCA_025503065.1. Taxonomy (NCBI): domain Eukaryota; kingdom Viridiplantae; phylum Streptophyta; class Magnoliopsida; order Malvales; family Malvaceae; genus Gossypium; species Gossypium bickii. Next base: position 25,532,240 of record CP106712.1, read on the forward strand.
GCCTCGGATTGATAACTTGTTTGATCAACTGAAGGGTGCATTTGTGTTCTCGAAGATAGACCTTAGGTCGAGTTATCATCAACTTAAGGTGAAGGAGGTTGATGTTCAGAAGACGGCATTCCGTACTCGGTATGGGCATTACGAGTTTCTAGTGATGCCATTTGGGTTGACCAACGCGCCTGCAGCGTTCATGGACTTAATGAATCGGTATTTCAGCAGTACTTGGATCAATTTGTCATGGTGTTTATAGACAACATATTAGTTTACTCAAAGACGGAGGAGGAGCATGGCAGGCATCTGCGTATAGTTCTAAAAGTATTGAGGGAGAAGCAGTTATATGCCAAATTCAGTAAATGCAAATTTTGGCTTAGGGAGGTGGCTTTCTTAGGTCACGTAGTGTCGGCAGAAGGGATTAGAGTGGACCCTCGCAAGGTGGAAGCGGTGTTGGATTGGAAACTGCCTAGGTCAGTGGCAGAAATTCAAAGTTTTCTGGGTCTGGCAGGATACTATCGGAGATTTGTGGAAGGATTCCCTTTAATTGCAGCGCCATTGACTAAGTTATTAAGAAAAGGAGTTCCATTTGTTTGGTCGGAGAAGCAGCAAGAAAGTTTCGATAAGCTAAGGAAGATTTTGACGGAAGCTCCAGTTCTGATATAGCCTGAAGCGGGGAAGTTGTTTACAGTTTACTGTGATGCTTCCCATATAGGCTTAGGATATGTGTTGATGCAGGAAGGGAAGGTAGTGGCCTATGCATCCCATCAGTTAAGACCGCATGAGGTCAACTATCCAACACATGACTTGGAGTTAGCGGCGGTAGTCTTCGCTTTGAAGATATGGAGACATTACTTCTATGGGGGGAAGTCGATAGTCTACACGGATCATAAAAGTTTGAGGTATCTCTTGACGCAGAAGGATTTGAATTTGAGGCAGCGCCGATGGGTTGAGCTGTTGAAGGACTACGACTGTTCAACTGAGTACCATCTGGGTAAGGCTAACGTGGTGGCTGACGCGCTGAGCCGGAAGGTCATAACGGACTTAAGAACGATGTTTGCTCACCTCAGTCTATACGATGATGGAAGTCTTTTGGCGGAACTACAAGTTAAGCTGACTTGGATCGAGGAGATTAAGGAAAAACAATTGGTGGATGATAGTTTGAATGCGCGAAGGGTGCAAGTTTAGGATGGTGGTTTGGAAGGGTACAGTTTGTCTAGAGATGGAGTGTTATGTTTTCAAGGGCGAGCTTGTATGCCGAAGGATGTGGAATTGAGGCGAAGAATTCTCCAAGATGCACATAGCAGCCCATAAGCTATGCATCTAGGAGGAAGCAAGATGTATGGGGATTTACGGAAACAATTCTGGTGGCCAGGGTTGAAGCGTGAGGTAACCGAATTCGTGGGAAGGTGTCTGACGTGTCAGCAGGTGAAGGCTGAACACCAGTTGCCATCAGGGTTACTTCAACTAGTGAAGATCCCTCAGTAGAAATGGGAGAGGATCACTATGGATTTCGTCATGGGCTACCCCTCACGCCCAGCAAAAAGGACGCAGTTTAGGTAATTGTGGACCGTCTGACTAAATCAGCTCACTTCATACCGGTGAGAATGGATTATTCCCTTCAGAGGCTAGCAAAGTTGTATGTGGCAAGATAGTAAGATTGCATGGTGAAGATTGCATGGTGTGCCAGTATCAACTATCTCGGATAGGGATCCGAGGTTCACGTCAAGGTTCTGGAAAGCATTGCATCAGGCCTTGGGTACACGATTGGATTTCAGTACAGCATTCCATCCACAGTCGGACGGGCAGTCAGAAAGGGTCATACAGATTTTAGAAGATATGCTAAGAGGATGTGTTCTGGATTTGAGTGGTAGTTGGGAGGAGTACCTACCGTTGGCGGAATTCGCTTATAACAATAGTTATCAAGCGAGTATTTAGATGGCACCATACGAAGCACTGTATGGACGGAAATGCCGTACTCCTACGTGTTGGACGGAATTGGGTGAACGACAAGTTTTGGGTCCAGAGTTGGTGACAGAGACCGAAGAGAAAGTCAAAGCGATTCAGGCTCGTCTCAAGGAAGCGTCAGATAAGCAGAAGTCCTATGCTGATCTTAAGCGCAAGGAAATGGAATACGCTGTGGGAGATAAAGTCGTTCTGAAGGTGTCGCCTTGGAAAAAGGTATTGAGATTTGGGAGGAAAGGGAAGCTAAGCCCAAGGTTCATCGGGCCATATACGGTGTTAAAGCAAGTGGGACCGGTAGCTTATCAGCTCGAGCTACCGGCAAAGTTAAGTCAGATTCATGACGTCTTTCATGTGTCGATGCTCAGACGGTATCAGTCAGACCCATCACACGTTGTACCAGTGGCCGAGATTGAGGTAAACTCGGACTTATCCTTCGAGGAAGAACCAGTTCAGATCTTAGATCGAGATGTCAAGGTTTTGCGTAGGAAGTCAATGTCCTTGGTGAAAGTGCTATGGCGGAACCATGGTGTAGAGGGAGCTACGTGGGAACCCGAGGATGTGATGCGGCAGCAATACCCCCATCTCTTCTGATCAGGTAATTTTGAGGCCGAAATTATTTTTAAGGGGGTAGAACTGTAACATCCTAAAATAGTGGTTATTTGTGTTTGAATTAATTTGCTTGTGATTGAATTGCTGTGGTGTTATTCATAGTGTAAGAAGGCTTAATTAGGGGTCTTGAGTAGGCTCGGAATAGTAGAAAATTTTATTTGGAAGCTTTAAAGGTGGGGAGCCTTAGTAAGTAGGGGTTACAAGGTAAAATGAGGGATCATTTGACACTAAAAAGGCCTTGGAAAAGTGGCAAAAGGGAGGCCACTTAAGAGCTGGAGTTGACACCACAGGGGGAGCAAGGGGAGCTTGTGTTCGAGTCGCGGAGTCCCCCTTTTTACTCTTTATTTGGACGGCATAGGGGGGAGAGATTTTCTCTTTTTAAACTCCTTTAAATAATAAGGATATTATTAAGTTTTAATTAGATATTATGTGAATAATCTAAAAAGGTTGACAAGGAGGAAAAATAGGCATTTGAGTGTTCAAATTATTTTGAATTGGTTTAAGCATTGGCCAGAAAAAATTTAGGCATGTGAATTATTCAAATTTATTTGAATTAATTCAAATGGTTGGTCAAGAGCAATTCAAGGAAGTTGCCGAAATTTTGAACTCTTCATGGGAAGAGTGGACGGCAAGCATAGGGGAGGGAGATGCCGAAATTTCCATAAAGGCTATTCATCTTTTATTTTTTTCTTCTTTTCTTCATTTGCAAGTAGCTGAAATTCTCTCTTTGATTTTTCTTTCTTTCTCAGTCTTTCAAAACCGAAAGAAAATCCTTCTCTTCTCCTTAGACCTTGGCCGAATCCTCTACACCCTCACCTTTAATCTATTTTCTTTTCTTTTCTTCTCAAAACCGAATCCCTATCTCCCTTTTCTCACTAATTTCTTTCCACTCAAGCCGAATCTCCCTGCTATTTCTTTAGTAGCCTTGGCCGAATATTAAAGTGGGATAGATCTCTTCAGATTTACGCTGACAATCGATTTAGCAAAGGTGACTAGTCATAGCCGAATGCTATTTTTCTTCTCTTCTGTCTTCCGGTCGATTTTTACAAAGGGTGAAGGCCGATTCCGGCAATTGATGGCAAGGGTGTTATTTACCCTTCTTTGAAACCGTTTTATTATAGGGTCTCCGGGACTTGGAAGCAATCAGGCGTAGCCTTTTTTCTTTGTTGATCAGTAGGTAAGAGGGGGTAAGGATTTATTATAGCAATCCATTCTTTTTAGTGTGCAAAGCCGAAGGCTATTAAGTGGCTACTAATGGTTGCCGATTGTAGGGTGGAAGCATAGGTGTAAAAAGTGTACTGAAGTTAGTACTCAAAGGCATTAGGTAAGGTTTTCGGGTTCAATAATTAACCCTTTGGATATTATGGTTTGGCCGAATAGGCCATGTCATTAAACCTTTGTGTTTGGCCGATTATAGGTCAAGGGATTTAACATCGTAGATCGGATCTTCGGGATCTAGGAATTTCGGTAGAAACAGGTGTGTACATACACACTTTATGACTAATTAAATGCTAAGTATTCTGTGTATGCTAAATCTGATTTGTAGATTTGGGGATTTAATACCATAAACGGTATAAGCAAGGAATTCAGGTAAGTCCTTGTTGTTATGATGCTTTTGGAAAGCATGAAATATGTGGAATATGTGGCATATAACATACGGTTGTTGATAAATCTATTCGATGATTGATTAATAAACCTATGAGCATGAGATCTATTATATGCATATGTATGATTGATGTGGGATGTATGAGTGGAGGGGGAAGTGATATACGTGTCGACGGACACCAGTGGTTTGGTACCACATTTCGTGACTACGGTCACCAGAGGTTTGGCACCTCCAGAAGTTTGGCACCTCATAGCGTCTCGTCCCCGTGGCTTAGCACCACAGTGGGTTGGCCCCACGAATTATAGTAAGGGATTGATGCCAGTGATTTGGTATCACACGATGGGTTGGCCCCATCATTGGATTGTGACTTCGGGTCACTAGTGGTTTGGCACCACAAGTATTGACGGATATCGTGACTATAAGTCACCAGTGGTTTGGCACCACTAGTGGTTTGGTACCACACGGGTAGAGAAAGATGTTACGGATGGTTAGGTTGGGTGCATGATTTAGTGCATGTTAATTTGTTATAAACTGTGTATGATGTGGCATTAAACCGGGGGATGGGTTACACATTGAGTCTTGGTGACACACCTTCTCCTTTAATTTTTCAGGTGACTCGTAGATCGCGGATGAGGAGCCGGATGGACTCGAGGTGGCCATGCAGTGAAATTATGGATTTAATGAACTTTGAATTTTATTTATTTTTCTGTTGGTTTTATTTTAATCAAGTTGTAATAAGGCCTCCTAGAATTATTTTTATTATTTATATTTTACATGTTTGAATAATTTGGTTAAACTATTTTTGATGACATTAAAATAAGTACACATGTATTCTCGAATTCAAACGAAAAATGTTTTATCGTGCCATCGGGTGCTTTTGAAATCGGTAACAACCTGATTTAACAAATATTTGTTTATAAACAAAACTAAGTATGGTTTTAACAAGACAATTGAAAATGAAAGGTTTTCGACGAAATTTAAATCGATTTAAAGGGATTTCTCAAAACGTTTTCCTCTGTAACAAACCAAATTCGGTCGTAATGTTTGGGCCGGGTTTGGGGTGTTACATCGAAACCTTGAGAATCGTGGATTTAACAATTTCTAAATAACGTACGTGTAAAATAAAAAGTCTAACCAACAAATCACAAAAAGCTATATTACAAAAAACCATCAAATTAAGAGAAATTAATCTACTTTACTATCTAGTTAGCAAGGACTAAATTGTAAAACATGCAAAGTTACTAAATTAATAATTAAATAACAATTGGTGGTTGGTTTACATTGATGTGGTTTACTAATCATTGAATTAGGGGTCGAAATTACTTAAACTCCAAAAATGGCTCCATTTTACCTCTCGGTCTCCAGTTTACCAATTTAGATGATTTAATTTGAATTATCCCTTGATCTCACTGGTTAACTCGGGACTAATGAGTTGGTGCCCAACAAGAACTCTTCTCAATCTCACTTGCCTTAATGTTCCTTTAGGGTTGTCAACCCTAAGTTTTTAAGTTCATTCAAATTAGTCCAATTCTACGTTTGGTCATTCATCCAAAAATCACCTCATCATATCTCTATCAACCAACCCCCTTAAAGGTTTAACTACTCATACTAGAAATAAAACTAACCATGGAAATGAAAAGCAAAAAAGCCATTAAAGTAAAGCTTAAGAAAAATGAAGAAGTTGAGATTTTTATGCAAGAAAAACATTCAACAAGAAAATCTAAATCAATAAACATAAAAGGAAAAAAAACTTTAACAAATACAAAATAAAAAAACTGAAATACATTAAACGAAATTTGAAAATGTCTTACAACCAAGCTATAATAACTACAAGTGCAAATAAACCTAAGATATAATGAAAACTAACTTGACTAACACTAAGAACAACAAAAACAAGAAGAAAAATTGTTGTGAAATGTAAAATCTCCATTTGGGGAAATGAAAACAAAAAATTGTAGAAGAAGAATAAGCAAAGCTAAGAGAAAACATAGAGAAAATGAAGCCTAAACTAAGGTAATGTGGCATCCTTTTTATCTCAACCAAATTTTGACTGATATTACAACTATTTTGATCCAATTTGTGTGTCCAAAATACCCTTTAACTGGCATTAACTAATTGGTTCCTTGGGTGGACAAAGAAAATCGTTTTTATCAAATTTTATTCCCTCACGATATCAGTATTGCGATACCAAGGAAGAAGATATCACGATACCTTAGATAGTTTTGAACCTGCAAGTATTCTTGGAGGGTGGATATCACAATACCAGAAGTGGATATTTTGATACCACTGAAGGGTGGTCTCTAATCTCGGGTCTATTAGAGGTATCACAATTCCAAGGTTTGGATATCACAATACCCTCTCATTTGGTGTCGTTTTCACTCATTTTCAGCCTCCAACACATCTCAACATCACTCAACCATAATTTAGAGCCTTCAATGGCATTATTGGCCAAATTCTGTCTCAAAATGAGTAAAAATAGAGTACTTACAATTATTAAATTAAAATCTTAAACTAATGAAAAAGCCGTGGAAAAGATGCTACTTTGTTTAAGAATAAGCTCCGTAACTATAACGAGAAAGCCTAAGTTACCATATCAAATTACGGCTGATCAATGGCCGTACTGGTCGTGGTAACGAAGCCTGTGGTTCTGGGTTCATGGATGAAAATAGCAATCGTCAGGAGCATTGTAAGGCCCATACACTTATGGAGGTAGCCTGCTATCAATGCAAAACGAAATTGGAAAAGATGATTTGTCATCTTGCAGTGCAAGGTATTCAATTATCGAATTTTGAATACGATTTTTCTATCATTGAATATGCCAGGAGATTAAGCGACAGGACGAGGGGTTTCTTGTTACCTTTACATGTATTAGAGGCTGGTTTCCACTTTCCCCTCCATCCTTTTCTCTGTATTGTTCTTAGTGATTATTGTATTGCTTTGGGGCAATTAGCTAGTTTTTTATGGTGGATTCTACTTGCTTATTTCATTGATTTTTTTTTATTCAAAACAAGCCTCCACTATTATCTGTCTTTCAACAAATTTACCAATTATAATATTCTAATCATGGAAGTGGCTTAGGGTTTGTATACTTTACTTCTCGAGAAGGGTAGGAATCCATAATTTGCAATCAATGTTCAAATTTATATCTAAAGCGTTGCAAATATCATGTGTATGCAACACCAATCCATCACCACTGTAGTTGGGAAGACATAGCTCACAAGGCTAAGCAAGTGTCACATGCTGCAACTCGAGGACTTATTGATTGTAAGGAATATTTTAAAATATTGTCTTTTAGAGAACAACCCCAATGGCTGGCGACCCCTTAATAATTTTCATGGCATGAATATTGTCAACGTGTTGCCTACAGAGTTCACAAGGCCTTACGATACCAATAAGGAATGGGTTTAATCTTACTAGGAAAAAAGGAGGAACCTTAAATTTTTTGTACTCTTACTATAAGTTGCAACCACGCGATTGATCTTATGTGTCCACGAGTGAGCATATTCGAGTATCACATGTTTTAAAGTGCCAATTTTTTCCCTTCTTGATCACATAAAACAATTAAGACTTAATTCATCTCCAACTCTTCAAGAACCTAATATTAGTAAATAGTATATTGGCATAATTCATAATTCTTTTAACACTTTCCACTTATTCTTCTTGTCATATTCGGATATCATTTAGACTTTACTACAATTCCCCTTCTTCAATATACATACATATACACAATTCAACACAAAACCATACTTATTCACCAACCCTAGGTAACATAGAATTTAGTATTACAAGTAAAACTTAAACATTTTAGACTTAATTAACTATCTTCCTTAATAATTTGGGTATGAATTTTTGGCTTTTACCACCACCAATCTCCTCACTTGTACACTTTCCTTCAATTATGAACTATATTAATTGAACTGTATGGTGGATTCATTACAATCATAGGCAAGACTTTATGAAAATAAATCTTTTTTCCTCCTCCATGTATATCTAAGCTTTCTCTAAAATTTTCCTTAGTTTTTCACCTTATCTTTTTGTAAAATGTTAGCTAATTTCTTCAGCATCAATCTCACCTTCATTTCGCCTTGAGTGACTTGATTTATGGGGTTGCTTGACTTCCAAATTCGTTGCCACCTAGCTTCACTATTCTCTTAATTTCCCATACTTTGAGACCTAGTTTTCAAGGTGTCATCAAGCCTTATTTGATTAATGAGACTCATCACTAACACCTATTCTTTTGCCTACCCAATAGTAGGGATAAATTGCAATTTAGTTCTATTTTCTGAAGGTAGAATTTTCCTTTATCTCTTTGTACCAACATGAAGAAAAATGTTTTTAGCCTCACTCCTATCATCCAGCCCAATTAGCAACTATGGTGGGATTTCTTGGCATCACTACCATTTGCCACCTATCACCAAAATTCCTTTAATTATTACACACTTTGACACCTAGCTGTAAAGTGTCATTTACACCTTTCAATGGATCTTATTTAACATGCATTAAGTAGCTTAATTGCTACAAAGTCTTTTTAACTCAATGGTGAAAATGCACTTTAGGTCCCCCATAGTCTCTTTCTATTTCCAAAGTAGTCCTTACCCAAAGTTATCAATGACTATTATCCAACTTTAATTAATTCTTTTTATATTATTCAAATATAACTAATTACTTTTTCAAGAAATTTATAACATCAGAATAACAAGATCATAGTATAATCTTCCTTCGATCTGAATTTTGAATATGTTGGGTTCTAACATACATGTTTAGATACTACTGAGTAATAAATTAGCTAAGGTTCTTGTTGATGAACACACGAATTAACATAAAACTGGTTTCATCATAATATGTTATAGTAGTGAAAGCTAACTGGTAAGATAGAGAAGTAAATAAGCCGAAGTCAAAAGTGTAGATAACAACATATTATAGTGAAAAGTAGGTTTCAATAAATTAAACATCAAGCATGCAAAAGATCTTCTTCTGAAAATAGGAGTTATCTAATTGTACCTTTCTCCCGAGCTCTTCATTTTTCTTCAAGAGTTCCTAGTGGAATGTTTATTTCTTTCCGAATCGTTTATTCAGTAGGGACATTATTTTCTTCATCAATATCTTCTACTCTTGAAGAGCGAGAAACTGTTGCGGCGAAACCTCCTGACCAGAAGAAAGTGGTAACCCCTGGCCAGAAGGAATGTTTAAATTAAACGAGTTTGAAATTCCTGGGTGAGCCACATTACCCAGGTTTTTCAGTCTGACTGTAAACTAGCCGACAAACAAATCTGTCCCAGTGGGTTGGCCACCAAAGCCTAAGGCCCTTGCCGTCCGGATGAAAGATTAATGGTGAAATTTTCATTTGGGTGAGCCATTGTGATTTTTCAAACTTAAAGAAATCTGTCGATTGGAAGTCTGTCCATACTTCCCGCACCAAATTGTTATGTATTTTGTTGTGTCCTTCAAGTGAGGAGAGTCGGGTTTCTATATGACATGGTTAATGTTCATTAAGGTGACGTCCTAGGTAAGCTTCATGCACGTCAATACATATGTTGTTTTAGACTTAACACGTGTTCATTGGCCCAGGAGTTTACCAGTTCATTAATTTGACTTTGCACTCTCTATTCGCGAGCACTTAAGGGCATACGAACTATACCCCGGAGCTCTCCCTGCGAACCCTCCCATGAGCCCTTAATGCATCCACCTCATGAGGCCCAAACTCTAGCTACGGGTCAGTGGTCTGAGTTATGTTTGAGTTGGTAATCAGAAATACCAAAACAAGACTCACCACTAATATTGATTCTTTTGCCTACCCAATGGTAGGGTTAAATTGCCTATTTATTAAAGGGTAGAATTTTCCTTTCTCTTTTTGTACCAAAACAAAGTAAAATGTTTGCAGCCTTACTCCACTCATCCAACCTAATTAGCATGCTATGGTGGGATTTCTTGGCATCAATGTCATTTCCACCTATCACCAAAATTCCTTTAATTATTACACACTTTAGTACCTCGCCACAATGTGTCATTTACACATTTTAACAGCTCTTATTTAAAACACACACACTAAGTAGCGTAATTGACACCAAGTCTTTTTAACACAATGGTGAAAATGCACTTTAGGTCCCCCATAATCTCTTTCAATTTCCAAAATAATCTTGACACAATGTTATCAACTATTATTCTCCAACTTTAATTAATTCTTCTTTTATTATTTGAATATAACTAATTACTTTTTCGAGAAATTTATAACATATATGTTTGGTTCTAAAAACTATTACTCAAAAATCTATCACACTTTGAAGATGTTGGGTTCTAATATATGTATAGGTTTATATACTACTGAGTTATAAATTAGCTAAGGTTCTTATTGATGAACACACAAATTAACATAAAACTAGTTTCATTTTAATATGTTACAATAGTAAAAGCTCACTAGTAAGACATAGAGAAGTAAACAAGACGAAGTCAAAAGTGTAGATAACAACATATTATAGTTCACATTTTGATGAACACACGAATTAACATAAAACAAGTTTCATCTTAATATGTTACAGTAGTGAAAGCTAATTGGTAAGGCACAGAGAAGTAAACAAGCCGAAGTCAAAAGTGTAGGCAACAACATATTATAGTAAAAAGTAGGTTTCAACAAATTAATCATCAAGCAGGCAGAAGGTCTTCCTCCTTTATGTTAACTGATCACATAACACATAGTTACTTGTAGTTCTAATAGCATCATTTAATTTTGATGGGTGATCACTCAAAATCGTCGTCGTTGTTAATCCCATCAAGGATGGCTATGAGAGCCACCACGAAGGCATAATCCGTGTTCGGATATACCGTCACCATAAACTTGTCCTTCCCAAGGAATTCGCTTTCAACACTGCGCTTCTTGTGCATCTGCAGTGCTCACACATATAGAACCCACACACATGTACATATCATTGTTCCTATGTTAATATAATCTTACAAATATTAATCTATCGGTTAAAGCATTTGGGAGATTATTTAATATTAAATGCATCAATTTAATCCATATACTATTAAAAAGAATTAAATAAATCTAAATTGAAAGATAATTAACATTGCTTTATGCAAAATATTTTGAATTTTTTTTTCCAATTGCAATTCATATAAAAAAATCATTTACAAAACCATAAAAACATCAAAAAATTACTTACTTTGTTAAACAAAAACTGATATTTTTTAAACAAAAAATGTTAACTCATTTGCAGTTTGAACTTATTTGATTCTTTTTAGTAGTACAAGGACTAAATTGATCCATTCAATAATAGAGGAATTAATTTGATATAGTCCCAATAATACATGGGTATCCTAAATACTTTCACCTCTATGTATCTATCTATCTATACTATTTTGTTTAGTTAATGTTGCTAGTCACTCAACACGAATTCAATTAAAAAATTACTTAAAATTCCTTTTTTTAATTAAGCTTTGAATGTTAATATATTGATATTTTTGTCTTTTTACTACTTTTATATGAAATGCTTAAGTAAAACAACTAAAAGTGCAATATCTAATAATTGAATAAAAAATTCTAACCCATGCTTAAGAAATATTTAAACATAACTATTTTACTATTTCACTTATAACTCAATTATTATTTTCTTATACATATAATTTTAATTGAAAGTATGACAAAATCTAGTATACTATTATAATACATTTGACTGAATTTATATCAGCCATCAATCAAACTCTAACTTTTTGCTAAATTTATCAAAAATTTATTTATTTTACAAAGCATCAAATATTATTTAGAAAATATTTAAATTATTTTATACTTTGATAAATCTCTAAATATATATATAAGTATATGACCCCTTACTTTTATATAAATAATAACATGATAACACTTCCTTTCTCAATCGGTTCTTCTCTAATCTTATTTTTATTCACATCACTCTTCCTATGAGTATTTAATCCATTCTTAGCCTCAATAACAAGCTCTTTTGTTTCTTACTTGAATACTCAAACAATGGATGTTACACAAATTTCTACTAGAAAATTTTATTTAAGTCTTATCGTAAATACTAATTATTTGTGTTTACATCAGTATTCTTATTCATAATTTTTAGCTGTATCCTAGTTATCATCTTTATCTTAAAGCTTAACTAGAATTTACTACAAAGACTGTGATTGGTCACTAAAAAATAATAACAAATTTAGTTAAAATAAAATAATAGTAACAATATTTTAAACATTAAAACTAACATTATCTCAACAATTATTTTGTTGAATTTTGTCAATGTAAGTCCTAAAACCATTTTGTTTTATAATCGCACGACGAGCTTTCTGCATAAAAAATATATCTAACAAAGATCTATACTATTATTTAAATTTCTGAGTAAATTGATGTTATGAATCGGCCGAATATTAACTCAGTTGAAAAAACCTCTAAAAGGTTATAAGTTATTATTTATATAAAACTATTTTATACTTGTGGTGTGCCATAGTAGAGTATATGTGTAATTAAATCGTAGGAAGAGGGTGTTAAGTACCTGAGCCAAGATAGTGTTACGCTCTCCGGAATAAATGAAACAGGATCTTTCCAGCCAGCTTCCTTCCATTCTGAAATCACAAACATCCTCTTTTGGGTTGGTTGCCAAGAACACATGCAATTTGGTCTTGAGTTGGATCATTGATGATCGCTTCGCTGTGAATATCAGATCTTTTTCTTCCGTACTTTCCCCCCTGAATACTTGCCATCTATCGTGGACGGTCATTATCTATTAACAAATCAAGGTAGCTAAATTTACATGTAGTGTTGAAATAAAGCTATGTCTGAGAAACTTGAACAACAAAAACCAAACCTTGTGTCGAAGAGTGCAAACGGGATTTCCGGCAGCATCGGTTAAGAGGCGACGGTCATGGATGCTGAAAAATTTGCCTTTGGTTTTGAACATTATGTTGCCATAGATGTCAGTGACAGCAAATTTATCCTCACTGATGGTCAAAACCTTTCTGACGACAGCCAGATCTATTGGTTGAGGGTAGCAGTATTGAGGCCCAATCACGGAAACACGAGTAGCCAAAGGTGGGTAAGCACTTGGTGCAGCCGGCGGAGGATATGCCTGTACGTGTTCCATCTAGCTACCACTGCGGTAGCCGATGAATGAAGATGAACTCTTCAATTGATTTTGTATATGGTTTACATCAATTTGTACCCACGAACTCAGTCAACTCACCTCTCCTCTTGACAATTGTAACGTACTAAAATTCCAAGATCCTGACTTCTTAAGTCCTCATGCTTAAAAAAGAAAGGGTCAAAAAAATAAAAATAAATCATCTGAATCATTTAATTATCTTAAATAAGCTGGTGTTTGATAATTTAAAATTTGAAAAATAAGTATTGAATTTAAATTATAAAATTTGTTTGATATATTACATAAAAGTTAATTATTGAATATAAATAGACTATTTGATAAATATAGATTTTAAATTATAGAAAAATTATGTTCTATATTTTTTCTTTAATTTTTAAACATTTCACCTTATTCTAAACAAAAAATAAAATTTTAAATGTAATTTTTTTATAGGATAACAAAATAAGATTAAATGAATTGAAAATATTCTCCGGTGAGTAGCTCTCACCTATTTATTATTTTCTACACTTTTTTAGAAAAAAAAAATTCTATCAGATTGTTTTAATTTTGAATCAAACATGTGAAAAAAAAAAATAGAAATGAATGTTTTTTTCAATGATTTATCAAAAGAAAGCCTAAGTTAAAATTTTAAATTAACAATAATTATTAAAAACTTTAAAATATATAAAATATGAAAAATTAAAAGAAAATATTGTATTTATAAAAAATCAAAATTAAATTGAATCTAAAAAATCATTTTTTTATTAAAAGAATATGAAAATAATAAAATAAAATAAAATAAATTTATTGATTTTTTTAACCAATTATTTGAGTTTTCAATATGAAAGTCAAGACTAATTTTTTATTTTTTATTTTTTAACCAATTACATGTCTTATTCTTTTACTAAATTATATGGTATGCTTATCATATATATACATGCATATATTTTGCAATCAATTTAAATTGGCTATACCAAAAATAAAAAAAATTACGGAAATGGGCCGAATTTTGCATTATTTACGAAAAAGGGCCATTTCCCCCTAAAACGCATCCACGTCAGCGCATTTTGGGGGGATGCACCAGGAAAGCGCGCCCTTGAGGGCACGCTTTGTGCCACATCAGCATAAAACGCGCTGACGATGACGTGCTTTGTTGACGTGGCACAAAGAGTGCCATCAAGGGCGCGCTTTCCTGCTGCAACGGTCAATTTTTTTTGACCGTTGGGCCTCCAACGGTAAAAAAAAAAATCTATAAAACCCCTCCCACCCTTTTATTTTTTTCACAACAAAGTCCTTATTCATTTTTCTCTCAACTTTCTCTCAAATTCTTCTCAAATTTCTCTTAAATTCCTTAAAACTTCCTCTCAAATTTCACAATAGTTCTTTAATATTTACAAAAAATCCCTTTTCAAATTTTTTTGAAATATACTGTTTTGACAAATTTTAAAATATTCGATCGTATTACCAATGGCCGAGGAATTAATTCGTCTCGATGATAAACACATCTCTGTAGATCAAATGTAAATGGTAAGTTTTAATTTTAATTTTTCAATACTATTTAATATTTTTTAGGTTTATGCAATTTTAATTAAAATTTATTTTATAATTTTTTAAACAGTCTGTAGATCGGGTGCTGCAATGCTATATTCGCAATATGCCTGGTCCGCCATGGCCGTTGATCGAGAATTGCCTGTGGGAAGCGGGTTTTTGGCACGTGGCCACAATAGGCCGGGGGTGCAACTTGGAGCCTAAGTTAATCAGTGCATTGATAGAGAAGTGGAGACCCGAGACGCACACTTTCCATCTTCCATGCGGAGAGTGTACTATCACTCTGGAAGACGTGCATTTGCAATTGAGATTGCCAATGGATGGGTACGTAGTCACCGGGTCCGCAACTTTTGGTGATTGGGGAGCTGTATACTACGAGCTTCTGGGTGCTATTCCGGAAAACATTATCGGAGGTCAAATCGAGATGGGCTGGTTACGAGACACCTTCCCGGAGTCGGATAATAATTCGACCGAAATAAAATGAATACGGTATGCTCAGGCATACATTCTTGAGATGATTGGAGGCTATCTGATGCCGGACCTGTCACGAAACCTCGTACACCTGAGATGGCTGCTGAAACTCGTTGATTTTAGAACAGCCGGTGAATTGAGTTGGGAGTCTGCCGTGCTATCAAAATTGTATCGGGAGATGTGCGGGGCGACGCGGCCGAGTAAAGTGAAAATTGGAGGTTGCCTATCACTACTGCAGTCATGACCACGGTTTCGATTTCCATTTTTACGTCCTCGAGTCGACCACCCATATGCATTCCCACTCATAACGAGGTAAATTTAATATTATATTTTACAATTATTGCGTAGATTTAAAGTATAATTGTATGCTAAAAATTTATTTAATTAGGTGCAACCATTTGGCGAGTTATGTTGGAATACCTACCGAGCTTGAAGATATACGGCTTCTATTAGAGCACCGGTCGGAATCACAAGTAAGTATTAAATAAAATATATTTTCGTAATAAAATTGTCATTTCAAATTTCGTATTTATAATTTAGTATTTAGTATTTAGTATTTAGTATTATGTATATAACTAATATTTTGGTCATGTTAATATAGTTTCAATGGACATCATACGAGGATCCGGCAATTCGGGCAGTAATTTCGGAGGAGTTCTTGCTAAATTCGAACATTTGGCATGTGAAGGTCCCATTGATCAACTATGCCACCGTAGAGATGCACCAGTCAGATCGGGTTCTGCGACAATTTGGATTCCGGCAACCGATTCCCGTGCCACCTGAGGTGCTCGATGATGAGCAGAAAGTCAACTTACAACAGTTGCACACGGATTGGCCAAGATTTTGGTCAACATATATCGAAATATGGGAGAACTGGTATGATTATATACCTATTCGGGAACCGATCGTCGTTCCTGAGTTAGTGTGCATGCCAGAATACATGCCATGGTTTAGGATCCATGGCAAGCCGTATTTATTGTCGGAAGAGGAGAGGCTACGGCAACTTTGTGAACAAAGGGAACGACGGGGCCCTTTAAATCCAAGGAGAAAGGGTAATGAGATGGGACCATCAACAGCGCCGACATAGTCGCCGGGCCTATCAACAGTGCCCACACAGTCACCGGGCCCAACACTTCAGCCGACGACACCAACATCACAACCTTTGGCCTTTATGCCAGGTGCGTACCCTAGCCCTTATATGTATCCTAACCCATATATGTTTCCTTTCCCCAGTCCCACTGTAGGTTGAAATGCATGGCCCGGTTTGAGTCCGTTCCCGACTACTCCGATTGGCCAGCCGATCATAAGGCCGCCGTCGTATGAGGGATCACACGAGGCACCGTTAGGGAGCTCTTCTTTTTACCAGTCTCCTTCGCCTTATAGGATTCAGACACCCCCACCATGGTTTATGCAAACACCTTCGCAGTCGTTATTTTATCAAGGTGGGTCATCCTCCCAACACCCACAACCAGACCCACTATCGAAGGAACCAGAATCCCTGCCTAAGGTTCTACGACCCCCTCCGGAAGGTAGAAGAAAGAGGAATCCAGCGCGTAGCCGCCGACCACCCCCATGTGGCACTGATTTCGACCGCCACCAACATTGATTTCGACCGCTTTTTTTTATTTTTCAATTGTAATATAATTTTTTTATTTTTTAATAAAATAAAAGTTGTTTTTATTTTTGTTT
Organism: Gossypium bickii; assembly: GCA_025503065.1. Lineage (NCBI taxonomy): Eukaryota > Viridiplantae > Streptophyta > Magnoliopsida > Malvales > Malvaceae > Gossypium > Gossypium bickii. Next base: position 25,549,205 of record CP106712.1, read on the forward strand.
GTAAGTTATTTTTAATATCTTTAATAAAATAGAAGTTGTTTATTTTTTATTGTAATTTAATTTTTATATCTTTAATAAAATAAAAGTTGTTTTTATTTTTTTTTGTAATTTAGTTTTATTATTTTTAATAAAATAAAAGTTGTTTATTTTTTTTGTAATTTAATTTTAATATCTTTAATAAAATAAAAGTTGTTTTTTTTTTTGACACGAGCGAGATGTATGGCCTGGGTTCCTACACCATCCGCACAACCTACATAGGTTGGTCGTTTCTCAGATATCCATATTGTTGCGTGTTCCAGTCGAGCAAGGTCGACCTTTTGGTTTGCGCATCAGTTGTCTATCCGACAATGTGACTTATACGGTGCAAGCGTCATACGCATGACCACTTACGTTCATCTGGGACTGGTGGGAATACGTGTCTCCACACGTTGTACATGTTTTCTATTTTATACACTTCGTCGACATAGCTCATGGGATAAAGACGAAGATTCTAACAAGCAGCAAGTACATGAGCCCATGGGTAACGAAGTGCATCAAATATCCCACAGTCACAGGTCCTATTTCTCAAGTGTACATGATATTGCCCACCAACAATGCCTTGGTTCGGTCTGTCAAGCTTCGTCATATAAAACCATAGGTTGTCGCGATCATGACACACTGTGTGCATGGTGTTGGCACGTGCCTTCCCCTTGTTAATTTCTCGCAAGACCTTCGCGCACCATACATGGCCTCCTTGCATTTGGCCTTTATAACTCGCTGCTCACTTTGAAAATAGTGCCGCTAGATGAAAATATGTCTCTTGCACAACCGATGTTATCAGTAAATGACGTGTTTCTTTTAGAAGAGAATTTATGCATTCGGCCAGGTTTGAGGTCATATGACCATATCGTAGGCTGCCGTCATATGCTTGTGTCCACTGTTCGAAAGGAATATTCCATAGGTAGTTTGCGCCTTCTTCGTTAACTGATCGCAAACCCCTTAACATCTCGTGAAAACGATCCTTATTGATCACGTACCCTACCAATATAAGTTGATAGCGAATATTACATACCACTTTTCAATTAAGAATAAATTGAATATTACAAACAAAAATATATTAATAGATATTACATACCCATATTGCCAATTAATGCCGGCACTGTAGTCTTGGGACCGGCCTTCACCGTCGGTATTATTAAGTCAGCCAACATCTTTAAATCCATCCTCGGATGATCTTGTGAAATACCTGTCAACGAAGTACGTTAAATAATGCAACATTACGTAATATTAGTATTATTCAAAAACATTGAACACATAGTGAAACTGTACCGGCAAGACATGTATGTGGACCTTTGTACTTTTTGATCTCCCACAAGCCTGTCCTTTTCCTAAACGAGGCCATGATTTTCCATGAACATGTACCATCTTGCATTGCACACTTCACCTCGTACTTATCAAGCTTGGATTTAACCACGTTGTAGTTAACACCGTTATTGATGCTGTATTGTTTCAATGCACCAAGAAAAGCATCCTTGTTGGAAAACTCTTTACCAACTTCTAATTCGCTCGAATCCAATGATGAACTTGTACGGTCACGCATCCGGTGTGGTAGTTCAGGAAACTCCAATGCATCATCTTGAGATAGATCGACATTATGCATATGGGCTGGAGGCGAGTACGCCCTGAATAGCGGATCTTCTTCTTCTTCATCTGAACTGCCCTCAACATCTTCAGGTACGGTTGGAACAGGCACCGGTTCAGAAAATAATGCAACTTCTGCACCATCGGGCCGGGGCTCTCGAGGTGGATCCACATCGAACTCATCATCCGACCCATCATAATCTGCAACGAACGAGGGCCCCTCGCCGGTGGATGTTATGGGGAGTACATTATCCCTCCTTAAACATCTTTCGTGACGCTCCCAATCACATGTGGATTGCCAACCACTAGAAGTTGATGACGTTCCCCAATACGTATTTCTATCATCGGATGTCGAAGGAAGGATATGCATGTCCCATCCACCAACCGAGTGTCGTGCAGGGGTTATGTTTTCCATACTACCACCAAACACGGGCACTTCCGTAGTCTGCCTCCCGCTAACAGAGTGTCGGCTTGGGATCGTGTATTCCCCTCGAACAGTTGTAGATGTTGAGGTCGAAGGAAGATCACTTGGCGATGAAAATTGTACATATACCTCAAGATATGGTGATCCACTGGCAAGATGAGTCTCCACCATTGCCTCAAAGCTCCGAGGACCTTTGATGTCGAATGAGTCATATCTCACTGGATCAACCGAAGCGCAAAATCTTTACTTAATAGACTGAACTTTCATTGGCGTTGTTCTGAAGATTTTATGCCTAATTCTTTTGCAAAGTTCTATCAAATCTATGTTCCGATTAAAACCCAGTCGCGCTGTGTTCTCCGATAAAAAAACAACACCATTTTCGGTGTCACAAACCTCACCATCGTAGTAAATATCAGCATTAATACGTTCACTCATTTTCAGTTTCTATTTTTCTTTTGCCTCAATTTCTGTTATGCAACTTGAGAATGAAATTTGGCTGATTTATAGTCTAAGGATTGCCAGAGACTACTATAGCAAAAGAGCGTCCATGTGGGAGCTCTTTTCAGTACTCTTGCTGATAGTACGTCCAGAGACTACTGTAGCAAAAGAGCATCCACGTGGGAGCTCTTTTCAATACTCTTGCTGACAGTGCATCCTGCTTGAAGCATTTTGGGCACTATTTGTTCAGAAACATCTTCTCAAAATTATTTTACCGGAGACTACTGTAGCAAAAGAGCATCCACGTGAGAGCTCTTTTTAGTACTCTTGTTGCCAGTGCATCCTACTTGAAGCGTTTTGGACACTATTTGTTCAAAAATGTCTTCTCAAAATTATTTTACTAGGGACTACTGTAGCAAAAGAGCGTCCACATGGGAGCTCTTTTCAAGACTTTTCTTGACAAATAAGATCCTCGCTTGAAGCATTTTCGGCATTATTTGTTCAGAAACGTCTTCTCAAAATTATTTTGCCAGATACAACTGTCAAAAAAATTCAAATAATTTTTATTTTGCTAATATATTTTCCCCAAAATCCTAAACATATTTTTACTAAACCCTAATTAACCATATAATCTAGACCATTAATTTTCCCCTAAAAACCCTAAAACCTCATACCCTAACACTAAAAACAACTGAAAAGACAGTCGAGGGAAGGAGGGCAAAAGCGCGCCCTCTTTGTGCCACGTCAGTAAAGCGCGTCCTCGTCAGCGCATTTTGTGCTGATGTCGCACAATGCAGGCCCTCAAGGGTGCTCTTTCCTGCTACATCCCCCCAAAAAATGCTAATGTGGACGCGTTTTAGGGGGAAATTACCCTTTTCCGTAAATAATGCAAAATTCGGCCCATTTTCGTAATTTTTTTTGGGTATATTTTGGTAAATTAGCCATTTAAATATCATCATTCTATCACAAAAAAGCATAAAAATTACAATTATTTCTCCAAAGCATATTTTAGGTCTTTTGAGTGAAATCCAAATATTCTGAATTTTGAGATTTTTCCCAAAATCACAAATGACTTTGGCAGCCTATGTCGTCGGACTATCGTCAGTCTTTTACTAGTTGTTTAGGTTGAGTTTGTGTCATCTTGATCAATCCTACATTAACCACATGAAGATGATAGTCCACGATTTAATTACATATATATTAAAAATGATAAAAATAATAAATTATAACCACTTTAATTTATAAATACCAAATATAATTTACAAATAAAAAATAGAAGATACTATAAAAACTTCATCACAAAAAATAAGCTAATATTTTTTCAATTCTTCATTTTGAATTAATTTATTTTGTATAGTTTATTTTCTTTTAATTGTTATCACTAAATCACAATGCAATCTCTTTAGATATCTTCAATTTTTCCATAAATCTAATTTTAGAACTTTTCTATATTCAATGAAAGGCAACATTAAAACACTTAAACTGAAATGCATGATGCATTTGTAGAGTTATTGAGTTCTACAAATTATACGAGTTGAGTAGAAAAAATTAGAGGAATTATTTAAGAAAATTGAGATTTACATGAAAAGTTATACTCATAAACTAAGTGGATTATATTATAAAAAAAGATAAATATAGAATGAACAAAAGAGAAGAATAGAAAATACAAGGATTATTCAACTTTTACTTTTGGATATTTCAAAAGCCTATACATGCCTTATATTTATACGGTTTCAACCACCATAAGTTACAAAACTCTAATAAATATAATTAAGGTACCCAAAAAAATTTTAGTGGTTACAAAAGTTACAAGAAATTAAATTCTTAGGGGGTTATGGGAGTTACATGGACATCCATTTTACAACACTCTCCCTTGGATATCTATCAATGAAAAATGTTCTTCATTAAAAGCGTATTAGGGAAAACCCTCTGGGATAAAAACCTAATGAAGGAAATAGAGTACAGAATATTCTATTACAAGTTGTCTCGTTAAAAACCTTTACCAGGAAAATCTAGTGGTTAAAGGAAAAGGGTACAACATATTTTTAAACTCCTCCTTATAGCAACATGACATAACATCTTTGAGTTGATGCATTTCAATTTTGTGTAGTAGTCTTTCAAACATTGAAATTGGCAATGCCTTGTTAAAAAAATTTTCTGAATTATCACTAGAATGAATTTGTTGAACTTTTTTATCACATTTCTTCTCAAGATCATGAGTGAAGAGTAACTTTCGTGAAACATGTTTCGTTCTATCACATTTGATGTAACCACCATTCAATTCATCTATACATGTTGCATTATCTTCGTATAAGATAATTGACATCTTTTTCTGTAAATGTGTAACACCTTATACCCTCCCCAATCAATGAGTTCTGATATAAACTGTCACAACATTACCGAAACAAACTATGAACAATTTATAACTAAGCTGAAAAACTAACGTGAGTAAAACTACCAAATATGCTTTTATTAATCATACTTAACTTAGTTAGATAAAATGTTAATCGTAAACACAATTATCAATTTCTAGATCAAAAGTCTTAACAAGCGGGCTTATGAAAAATTAACAATAAAAATTCTAATATTTTTAATTAATTTCTCTTCATTGAAAATAAAATACTACAGTCCATATTTAGCTGCAAAAAGAAAATTCTGACCCTAGGGTTCAGCCTTTAAGTCACCCCACTATATGCAAGTTACAGCTAAGAGCATAAGTTTGCCAAAGCTTGATCAAAATCTGGCTTGATCCCTCTTTAGCTCCTCGTATAAGCCATTATACCTGGAAAGCATAACAAAACTAAGTAAGCTCAAATGAACTTAGTGAGATTCTAATATTTCATACCATTCTTGAAACTATAAGTGAGAACTTCATGGGTTTGATCTCCTATTTGACATCATTTGCACAAATATAGTTTGCACATCTTCCTGGCGTACTTTTATCCTTCCTTGCGTTGGCTCAACTTGAAAATTCATACGCTTTTGACATTAATAGAATCCTCCATTTCAATTGCTTGTGCTATAGGCTACAATGCGAAATGATTTTGTTTACTCATTTGCTCTAGTTTCTTATAAGATGAATCATTACCTCTTTTTCTTGCAAAACATGTGCGTATTACCTTAACAATTATTATCATTGTGGACTAACGTACGATAGATTGATCTCAGAAAACTCATGCATGGTGATTCACACATGGATTTTTTTATCTGTAGATTTACACTTAAATTTCTTACAAAACGCAATGTCAAGCATGGGAAATGCATACTTGCAGACCATACTTGCAAATTCTTTATATGTGAAATCATCATCACAGATTCATATATGCAGATTCTTACTTATGAATTCATTCTAAAATAGTAGTCACTGTTTGACTCTTGTTTGGCGGATAGTCATTGCCAGACACATATTTTAAAGATAATCCTTGGCAGACTCCCATAAGAAATAAGATCCCTACAGTTTTGGCTTGAGAAAAATATCCTATACGAGCTCTCATATCTTGAACAAAAGGATAATCCTATGTGGTCTCTTGCTTGGATAATATTCTATGTTGACTCTTATGAAGGATAGTCTCTTATATATCTTAAACTCGAAACATGAATATAAGATCAGTATACTACCATAACTTCAATCATAAAGATAAATCCAGCCAACTGTCATACATATAGACTCATATAGAAGATTCATGGATGAAAACTCATATATGGAAGATTCATGCATGCAGATCCATAGGCGAATACTTACATATAAATGTGAATTCTTATACGTGGGCTATTCCGTGGACTTTTGCACTAGGGAATTCAATGTCTAACTTTGTCATGAAACTCAGAGAACAAGGTTGGTAGATTGCCATGCATAAGGATTCATAGAAGAAGATTCATAAATATGGCAACTCACACATGCAGACTTTATCACGGACTTCATATGGTGGATTCCCACATATAAATTTGATGTAAAACTTAAAGAACAAGTCCGTTGGAATTCCATAACTTAAATATGCCATGGCCATAGACTTGCTTATAAATATGAGGCTTTAAGCCTTAGACTCTATAGAGTTTCATACTTACAAAGAATCCTTGTAGGGTTTTCATTTTCTTGTGTTCATATTGATAACTCTTTTCAAGAGTTATACTTCATGCTTTTAGACCTAGCTAATTACTTGTACTTAAATAAATTTAGTTGCATTTTAGGACACTCCATTCGTAATTTTCATTGCATTACATTAATAAGATTAGACTGTGCCTAAATGTTATTATCTGTTACTTTTACTTGTTTGTAGGAATGATTTGTTTGTTAGTGATTGGCAGGTGCAAGATGCGGAGAAAGAAATAAAGGAATGAAGGTTTGTCATGGAAAAATGTTGGATAGCTTGCCAACACGAATGCCATGGCAATTCCAGGAAGACTGGGTCAACACCCAAGCGCATAATCAACTGTACTTATACTAGAAAAATGAGCTTAAAAAGAGTAGAAAGATCATGAGATCATGGTTACCCTAAAGGAAGGGATTTTAAACCAAAAAGAAAATATAAAAAGAGGAGAAGGTATCTTGGTTGTTGGATTTACCATAGGGTAAAAGCATATAAAAAGCCAAAGAAGGAAACCCAAAGACACGGACAAGTGTGAAGATCCATAGGCAAAACTAGAGGGTAGCGACTGAGTAGAGGATGAAAGAGGAAGACGAAGGCAGTCCCTCTCAACCATCACAGGACACTGTACCACTAGAGTGTGAACTGGACATGCGAAAGCTAATTTCATAATGTTCTTCTATTATTTCTTAATCTTTTTTCCTCTATGAATTAATTTGATTGAAACGATGTTGAATGATATTTTGGTTTTGAATTTTATTTGCCAACCCATGAGTTAAATCTCATAGGGTCGGGATTACTTGATGAAACCTTTATTTTCTCTAATGATTGAAGCATAGATCTGAATTAATTTACTGTTTCATTCAATTATTTTATTTTTAAATTGTATGCTTGCAATCCCTAGACATAGACAACTGTGCAGCATGCCCATAAACTAATTTAATTCTGAAAAGGTTGGATTAGTTGGACCAAAATTGAATGATATGAGCAAGTACTCGATAGATACTTGTAGTAGACTCTAGACATAAAGCATCATACATATAGAATGAAACATTGCAGGGTATTATATTAAAGGCCTGTAGAAACAAGCAAGGTAACTTGAGGTTTTTGCTCTTGAAAGAAGCAGACCACTTTAGAACTCTTCTAAGCAGTATATTGGTTACGATTTTGCAAAGGCATTTCTGACAGTAAGGGTAGATTCTTAGTAATTCTAACCTTCAATATCAACATCGTATGCCCCTTATCCCTTGTTATAGTATCTTTGCCATAGCATACTTAGTTGTTTATCTGTTCATTTACTTATTTCTAGTCATGTTATCATTCTCGTAATTGCCATTGCATTATTTACTCTTGCATTGTCATAGCATTTTCAATTATTCATCAGTTACACATTTGGTTCACATTAATATTCCTTTTGTTTAGCGCTGCATTCTTATCATTATTTTTGTATAACATTAATCTAAATTTATTATAATAACTTGACCATTTGTATTCCTAATCTGATCTTATGGAGACGATCTTACTTATCACTTGATTACTTGATCCTATGTGTATACTTGCACAAGCATACCATATTCACATGCGACAAGTTTTTGCCGCTATTGCCGGGGATTAACAATTTGGTGAAATTTTGTTTTGTTATTTTACTTAAATCCATTAGTTTTATTTAACTTAGTTGTATTTAATTTTTACAGGTTTGTCGTTAGTACATGAGAAGAGGCAGTCTTGCTAGCAAAGAATATCCTTTTGACGTAGAGATCGAATGAACGTTACGAAGAAGGCGAAAAGAACTGCAAAAAAATGGCTAGAAATGAGTATGATCCCGGTCTCAATGATAATCGAAATGGTACTGATTTGAATGATCCTTTAAATCGAATTGGTCAGGATGTTAATCCTCCTATTCATTAGGTTATAGATGACCGAGATAGACTAATCCGAGAGCATGTTGTGCCAATTTTGGTTGACCTGAATCCAGGGATAGTTTGACAACAAATATAGGCACAGTAGTTTGAGCTGAAACTGGTAATGTTTCAGATGTTACAAATAGTAGGACAGTTTTGTGGACTGCCCACTGAAGATCCAAGACTACATTTAAGACTTTTTCTAGAGGTTTGTGACTTATTTACACAACAGGGTGCTCTTGAAGACGTCATGTAACTTAAACTGTCTCTATATTTATGAAGAGATCGTGCCAAAGCATGGCTCAATGCTTTACTATCAGGAACAGTGGCATCATGGAATGATCTTTGCTAGAGATTTTTGCTACGGCATAATTCACCAAATATGAATGCCAAGATTAGAAATGACATCGCATATTTTTTGCAATTAGAGGATGAAACATTATATAAAGCTTGGGAATGATTCAAAGATTTAATTCGAAAATGTCCAATGCACGGGTTCCAGCAGTAGACGCAGATGGAGATATTTTTTATTGGGTTGAATACACATACGATGATGGTAGTTAATGCCTCCTCCAATGGTATGTTGTTGGATAAATCCTATAATGAAGCATATGAGATTTTGGAAAAGATTGCCAACAATGATTATCAGTATCCTACCATTAGAGTTGGGACAGGCAAAAGAGCTGCTGGTATTATGGAGCTAGATGCAATCACTTCGTTAACAGCCCAAGTGTGTTTATTGTGTGTTTGTTATGGTGACGACCATGTGTTTAATGAATGCCTATCAAATCCAACATCTGTTTACTACATGGGTAATTTCAACTGGAACAATAACCTTTATCCAACACGTATAATCTTGGGTGAAAGCAACATTTGAACTTTAGTTGGAATCATAAACGTACAGGGAATTTTAACAATACGGTAAGACATAATGCCATCAATACACCGCCTGGTTATAATCAACCTATGCTGAGATAAAATGTATAGCAAGATTAGGCATTGGTTTCATCATCATCATCATCATCATCTTCATCTATCAAAGCTTGGCTAAAAGAATACATAGCCAAGAATGATGTCGTAATTCAGAGTCAAGCAATGTCTCTACAAGCTCTTGAGAACCAAGTGGGGCAAATTGAAAATTCTTTAAATTTGAGACCACAAAGGGCATTGACTAGTGATACCAAGAATTCAAGAGCACAAAGGAAAGAGCAATGCAATACCATCACTCTTAGAAGCGAAACCCAGTTGTATGACGTTGCTCAAGATGCCACGGTAGGAGAGGAAAACTCAAATAACAACCAGGTAAGCTCAAGATGCCACAGTAGGAGAGGAAAACTCAAATAACAACCAGGTAAAGATCTTAGAGTCATTTGAAAAACATACTGAATCTAAAAAGGGTAAGCAGCAAAATGCTGTGGCAAACCCAGATCATGTTTTCAACAATAATACAACAACAAAATACTATCAGCAATCTGAAAGATGATCATCTTTACCTTTTCTTCATCGACTGATAACTCTTGAAAAAAATTATATTTTAAACCTCTAAGCTTGATTAAATGCCTATACTTAAGTAAATATATTTTCATTTTTAGGTTATTCTTAGAACATTGCATAATAATGCTTGGATTATGCTTTAAATGTCATTTCATGTTACTTATATTGTTGGGAATAAGAGAATTGGTTGTTGTATGCAGCAGGTGCAAGAAGGATGAAAAAATAGGAGGAAGAGAATGAAGGAAGTGAAATATTGCCATGGTAAAAGGTTAGATGGATTGCTAACATAAATGCCATGGCAATTCTAGGAAAATGCTAATGCAACATTTAGTCCTTGACACTCTCAATCAGCTGGACATGTACCAGATAAATCCACTTGAAAAAGAGGGAGAAAAGTGTATGCTGAGAGAGGGGGACCTACCTTATAAATGAGGATTTTGGACGAGGATTTTTTGAAGGGGATTTGGAGAGAAATTTTCTCTATGGAGAAATTGGTGAAAAATTCCAAAGAAAAGTGAGAGCATAGCAGATTAAGAGAAGAGCAGAAATGTAAGGAAAGGGATGAGAAATCAACCTTGGGTCCTAAATGATTTAGTAGCATCAAAGTGTAAGCTAGAGTGGCGAAAGCTTCCTACAGTTCTACCTTCATTCTGTTAATTAATTTCTGTGATTTCTAAACTGTTAACGATGATGTTGAATGTTATTCTGATTTTGGATTTTAAATTCCAACCCATGAGCTAATTTCATTTGGGTTGGAATTTTTAGATCTATCTTGATATACTTAATGATCATGTTGATATTTTGAGTAGATCTATTGTTTTATTCGGTTTGGATTATTTTAAATATATGCATGCAAGCTCTAGACATAGACGAATGCATGGTATATCCTTTAACTTGATTTAATTCTGAAATGGTAAAATAAGTTGGATCACAATCGAATGTTACGAGTGAGTACTCGAGTGTATTCTCGTAGAACTATAGACATAGTGTTGTGGTCTATATAGAGGAAGGAATAATATTGTTAGGTATTGTTCTTAAGACTTGTAGACATACAAAGACTTAGAATGATAGCTTTAATTCTAACTCTCGAAAGAAGCATAATGCAGTAGTTATACTCTGAACAGTAATTTGGTCAAGATTTTGCCACGACATTATTATGTTATTAAGATATAATCCAAGTAATTCCAACCTTCCTATTCAATAAAATCAATCCTCTCAGCTTTGTCTCGTAGAATTGCCATAACATTTTATTCATTATTTTATTTTTGTATTTCATACATTAATACTTCACTTCAAATCATTATTTTGTTTACTTTGCCATAAGCCTCATTACTATAGTTTATAGTAATAACTCAACCATATTTTTACCTATTCCAATTCCTATGGAGATGATCTCACTTATCACTTTATTATTTGATTCGATGTGTATACTCGTACATTCGCATTACATATTCACACGCGACAAGTTTTTGGCGCTGTTGCCGAGGATCGATAAAATTGGTGAATTTTGGCTTGTTATTATCGATTTAATTTTGTTAGCTTTAGCTTACTTAGTCTTTTTTATTCTTTTTTAGGTTTGCTACTAGTTTATGAGTAGAGCTATTTCGAGAACGAAGAGTATTCTTTTGACCTAGAAATTGAGAGAACTTTGAGGAGGAGAAAAGAATTACGAGAAATGGAAATGATTGGAAATGATCCAGGTAGAGATCCATTACATATGAATGATAAGGACACTGATATTCCTCGTGTGATAGATGATAGAGACAGACCCATTAGAGAACGTATAGTGCCAATCTTGGATGATTTGGATCTAGAGATTGTCAGGCCACATTATAACAGCCTGATTTTGGGTCTAGTCGGAACAGTGGTTTCGGGACCACAAATCTGACACATTAAAATTCATTTTTATTATATTTTTATGGTCTGAAGTTTTATGGAATGATTTTGTGAAAATTTCGGTCAAAAATTTTGACGTTTGGGCACTCAATTTAGTCAAAAGGACTAAATTGGAAAAAGTGCAAAACTTGAATTCTATATGTTAGAGGTGTCCAATTGCTATGAGATTTTAAATTAGAGATTCTTAAATGGTAATTAGACCATTGGTTAAGTCCCTGGAAAATATGGACATGGTTTGGTATGTTTTCAAAGCTTTTCATTAAGGGCATTTTGGTAATTTGGTAATTAAAATTAATTAAAAAGCCAAAATAAAACCAAATTTGTCCATGTTCTTAATCCTTGGCAAAAATTCACAAGGGGGAAGCCATAGCTAGGGTTTGACGACTTCCAAGCTTGATTGTAAGTCCATTCTAGCCCCATTTTTAATGCTCTTTACATTTTTGAAGTCATTGTAACTCGATCTTTCTATTTCTACCATCAATTTGAAGAGATGTCAAAGTCTAAAATTTTACCCGTGTTGAACATGTATGTATTTTGATGTCTAATGGTAGACAATGCATGTTTGGTGTATGGTAAATGACTTTTGCTAAGTGATTTTTGGTAAAATGCCTAAAAGGACTTGTTTGTAAAAGTTGTAAAATATGTTGTAAAAGTGTGAATAAATGAAAAATGTGGGCTGTTATGAGCATGTATAAGGTTTGGCTAGGCATGGGTATTAAAGAAATTGAGTACATTTCATTTTACGAGCCTAAGGACTAAATTGTAAAATGTCAAAAGTTTAGGGGAAAAATGCAATTTTTGCCATAATATGATTTTTGGCTGATTTGAATAGTGTATTGATTAAATAAGTTAAATGTGATATTATAGATCAAGAAAAATGAGGTTTGGACCTAGAAAGGGGAAAAATAAGTATTTAACGATTTAGTCCTTTTCGCCACTTTTTATGTCGAGGTAAGTTCGTATGTTAATAATGCATTGTTTTATTTATGTTTTAAATGCTTTTAAGTTGTATGAATTGTGATTGACTCTATGGAAGTATTCGTCAAAGTTTCGACAAGCGAGAAATCTTGGTTTAACCTTAGGAATAGATAGGATACAAATGTCATGACATTAGGGTTACTGAGATTATGTGTAAGACCATATTTGGGATATGGCATCGTTATGAGACTTCGTGTAAGACCATATCTGGGATATGGCATCGATATGAGATTTCGTGTAAGACCATAGTTGTGCTATTAGCATCGATACGAGATTACGTGTAAGACCATATCTGGGATATGACATTGGTACGGTACTGTGTGTACCCAAGTATCCTTTAGTATTTCAAATGGTTCAACGGGAAATTCAACGAGTTTTTCATAGATAAGAAAGTATGTGGTTATGTTACAAGTTGGTACATGTAACATCCCAAAATTGGGCCTACTAGGATTGGGCCCAATGGGCTTGGTACATGTAACATCCCAAAATTGGGCCTACTAGGATTGGGCCCAATGGGCCTTGAGCGTAGTAGCGTTTAAAATTTTTGGAGAACAAGAGATCGGCTTTAGTGCAAGTTAGACTTATTAGGTGAGTGATTTTGAAATGTTAGAGGGCTTCTATGAAGTCCCGGTATCAAACTTTGGCTTTAGGGAAATTTTGGTTTTAGGCGAAAAAAACCCTGGGAGTTAGTAGGTAGGTTTTAAGAATAAAATATGGAGAAAAATGACACAAGTGGAGTGTGTGGTGTAGTGGCAAAGTGACGCCACATAAGAGGCAAGGGGATGACGCCACAAGGAAAGAAGGAGGTCCAAGGTTCAAGTCTTAGCTCTTGCATTTTGGTTTTCTTTTTACATGGACCTTAGTATTTGGCTATAGATTTATATTTAGTTGCGCATGGTTTAAGACACAAGAGAAGCTTGTGGCCAAGTGGTTAGCGGCGTGGATTATGTTACAAGGGAGCCTGGGTTCGAATCTCATGACAAGTAAAGGAGTATTTATTTTACGTATTGGACGGGAAGAGTTTGCGTTGGACTTAAACTTTGCTGACGGAAGGATCCCACATCAAAAAGATACAAAAAAAGAAGGTGAGAAGCTACCTATATATATATATCATTCTAGGAGGATGATGAATACACCTTGGAGGGCTTTTGGGCACAGGAGTGGTCGAAGCGCGGATTAGCACCAGATTCCTATCAGGTGTGTAACTCTCTCTCCTCTAGCTGTAGAGCGGCAAACGCCGAAGTACTGGTCACGGCAATAGTAGCCACACGAGTGTGCGAGCGCACGTGTAGGGCTTCGACGCGATAGTTGAGGCCATTAGTAGTATTCTTGTGGGTTGAGGCTGGTTGGGCCACGATGGGCTGAAGTGGGCCCAATGGGCCTGTGGGTCTAATTGATTAAAATTGTATGATGGTGTAGTATATAGTGAACTAGACTAGGTGAATCTCATATACGTGGCTAGATTTGGGTTAGGTGGGCCACACGAGCGTGTGGGCCCGAATGGGCCAAAATTAGGTTTTAGGCCCAATAGTCCGGTAATGACCGGGAATGGTAGTTGAGTCGCTCGAGGGGACATTAGGCCTTCGGAAAGGCCATTGCAGGTGCGAAATTACTGAAATACCCTCAATAGGTAAATTACGAAAATACCCCTGAAAGGTAAATTACTGTTATACCCTTAGAGGTTGATTAGCTTGATTATGTTGTATTTTTTATTCGAATTATGATGGTAATTCGTTTCATGTTATACTTATATTTGATATATGATTTGCATACATGTCTTACTGCATACATGAATTATTATGTCACGACATGTTGCATGGGCTTGGGAATATGATATTAAATGGGAAGCGTTCTGGTGGCTCTACCACGATCTGTTCTGGTGACTATGTCACGATTCTGACGATGAGCAGCTAACTACAGCATAACTGTCATTGATGGTGTGTAGCGGTGAGGGTTGATTGTAGAAATCCCCATTGGTGTGATTGGCAAGTACGGGTGGTGTGTAGCGGATGGAAATTTAGGCTGGTTTTGGGTTTTGCATCATCTTGCATATGCTATCTGTTATTCTGTACTGTAGGGCTAAGGCCCAGTTGGTATTTGAATGGGCTCGGGCACAGCTATGGTTGGTGTGGAGTGATTGCACATTGATTCTTCTTGACTCACCCTTTCTACTTAAATTATTGCAGGTAATTCTTAGATCGCGGGTTTTGGAGCCTGGGCGGACTCGAGGTGGTCATGCATTACGATTGCTTCGTTTTAATTTGAACTTATTTTAATTCGGGATTTTATTTTGTAATAAGGCCACTATAACTTTAGTTTTGGTATTTTCTTTGGTTTAGCTTTTAATTTGATCACTGCCTATTATTATTGAATGTGCGATACAGGATTTTCCTAAACCCTTAATAACTTTTTTTTCTCAAAATGTTGACAAAAAGGATAACAATCAATAAATATTTAAACTCGAAATTTTTACAAACGCGCAGTTTTTAGACACCCTTTTATGTGACATACCAGATCCAGTCATAACTTCTAGGCTGGGTTTGGGGTGTTACAGTACAGGTATATAGGTAAAGTTTCTAAGCATTGACTTCATGAAATTGTGAGTTCATGAATTTCCACGAGAATGATTTTGTGAAAACCTTGTGACTATTAGTCTATACTTGTGATGTATGAAATTCATGATAAATTCGATTAACAATTATTTGATTGACTTTCAGGCCAAATTGAGTTATGATATAGCATGTTTTATTCATACAAATTGTGATTTATTGGATATGAGAAAATGTGAAGATAAGAACTTATGCAATTGAAAGATGTTAAAGTATCTGCTTGAAATGTAAATACTCATAATTAATGTGCATGCTTACTAAGAGGTTTGAAATAATTTGTTATTTACTGTAATATGTTAGAAAGGAGAGATTAATGGTTGTTAGGTGATAAACCGTAATATAAACATATTTTAATCCCACATTTAGCATACTTTTGGTTGATTTATTTCCTGAATTTTGTAATTTGGTGCTCTTAATCATTTGTTTTCATGTTTTATACTTAGGAGAGCACTGGAGGATGAAAAGAATGAGAAATGGGCCTAAAACGGAGTAAATGGGCCATATCACGAAATCAACATGGCCTGGGCCCAAGCCACACAATCGTGCCTCATTAACAGACCCGAGCACGGCCTGGCCACGATTCACACGGGTGTGTGCCATGGGCGTGTCCTGCCATGACAAAAAAGAGTTTCATTCGGATTAGGGTACTTAGAGGCAAAGAAAGTCATTCCAAAAGCCTATATAAACACGCTAGAGGCCAACCTTCAAGGGGAGAGGAGTTAGGCGTCCAGTTAGGCTGAAGAGCCAAGCCAGAGAGGCCAGAATTGTGGAAATTACTCGAAGAAAGCCAATTGATTCATCTCAAGAAGTCAGAGTTATACTCAAGACGAAAGATCTTCCCTTCAATTTCCTTCAGGGGGTTTAGGGTTTTTCTTATGTTTTGCCTTATATTTACTTCTGAGATGTATTCTTTTATAATTATGAACTGAACCCCTCAAATACCTGAGGGGGATGAAACCTAAGAAGA
Source organism: Gossypium bickii (assembly GCA_025503065.1). Taxonomy (NCBI): domain Eukaryota; kingdom Viridiplantae; phylum Streptophyta; class Magnoliopsida; order Malvales; family Malvaceae; genus Gossypium; species Gossypium bickii. The sequence goes on from CP106712.1 coordinate 25,565,617, forward strand.
ATCTTGTTATTTTTTCTGAACTATATGATAAATACTTGATTTGTTCTTAATTATGTGTTCTTAATTCTTGCTTTGATATTTCAGGATATTAATTCAAGTATTGATGTTCTTAGGCAGTGGAGCAAAAGTCCCTGTTTAAGAGTAGATCTAGCATAATTAAGTAGAGTTGATCACAACCCTAGACATAGGATGACGAAAATCTGCCAGATTAGGGTTAAACCCAATATGGGAATCTATAGATTGAGTTAATGCAATTCTAGGGGTTTTAATTAGAAAGAGATTTCAATTAATCAACGTAGGGTTAGACGTTAGTAGCCTCGAGAGAGGATTAATATAACTTAGGGAATCTTACGGATCAAGTCGAGTGAATAAATTGTCTGGTTCAGAGTTAAATAACAAGTGAAGTCTAGGTGGATTCTTCCTCAGGTATTGTCTCAATCAATTGGTTTTTACCATAAGTATTTTCCCAATTCATTCTCTTTGTCTTAGCATATTTAGCTTAATAGTTAGTTAATTTTAGATTAATTAATAATTTCCTTTATTCTTAGGCTAAATAATAAAAAGAAAGATAGTATTAGTACTTTTAGTTCCTTTGGGTTCGATAATCCGTTCTTGCCATTAAACTATACTACTGTTCAATAGGTGCGCTTGCCTCAATCGTTGTCATAGTTAGTTTTTAGGCTCGATCAATATTTTTATAAATCTTTAAGACTCTAACATACACGATCATTAGGCTAATGCCAAGACATGTTAAATTATGCTTATAAGTTGATAGAGTAAATATTATGATTGAATAAGAATTATAACTTTGAGATTTGTAGTAATTTTTATTATCTTGCGTTTAAATTGTTGGAGTTGATAAAAGATTTGTAAGAGTTGCATATTATTTTCATGCGAACTTACTAAGCTATATATATATAGCTTACCCCCTTCCTTTCAAATGTCTTATAGGGTTATTAAACAAGCTCGGGTTGGAGATCGCTGGAGATCATATCACACTATCGAGCTATCATTTTGGGTATTAATGAATTAAGTATTTTGAGTTTATGGCATGTATAGGGACTTAGTCATTTGTTAAATGTGTCACTGTGATTGTAGCAAATGTGTTGGCTTGTGATTTTCAAATGCTTGTTTTGATAATTGGCCATTTAGATTGGTTTATTTGGGCTATCATGGTTGAAAGCCTAAGTATATATATATGTGTGCTAATGATTTCGGTGATATGGTCATGGTATGCTTGGTGAATGATAGAAATGTTATTTATGACATGAATGTGAGATGTTTGGAAATGTGATCTATTGATGAAATGATAAAGTGGTGTACAATTAGGTATCTTGAAAGTAGTCAATTGTGACTTAGTAAATGTTGTGAGTATGATAGATGTATGTGCCTTAAATACGGTTGATGATTATGTGATTGGCTTTCGGGCCAAATTGAGTTATGATATAGCATGTTTTATTCATGCAAATTGTGATTTATCAGATATGAGAAAATGGGAAGATAAGAACTTTGGAAATTGAAAGATGTTAAAGTATATTCTTGAAATGCAAATAGTCATAATTAATGTGCATGCTTACAAAGGAGAGATTATGGTTGCTAGGAAAATGCCAAGATATGTTAAATTATGCTTAACGTTGATAGAGTAAATATTATGATTGAATAAGAATTATAACTGTGAGATTTATAGTAATTTGTATTATCTTGTGTTTTAATTGTTGGACTTGATAAAAGATTTTTAACAGTTGCATATTACTTTCATGCGGACTTACTAAGCTATATATATATTGAAACACCCCACACCCGGCCTACGAGCCTTGACCGGATCTGGTATGTTTCTCGATGTAAACCGGTTAAAAAAAAATCCTTTTGTTCATTCGGAAAATACTGTGTTTTAAAAGAAATATTGTTTTGGGTTAGGCTCAAGTTGAAAACAAATTTATTTTATATTGAAACCCATTTAATTTCAAGTGATAAAATAATTAAAGTTTATTTCGAATTAAATTGACTTAATCTCTAATAAATAAAATTTCGCAACATAGTAAATAAAACAGAAAATAACATAGTTCACTATGGCCTTATTACATCAAATAAACCCAAATAATTTAAAATACTTAAATAAAAATAAAATGTCCAAATAAAATTCCTTGCTGAGCATGGCCACCTTTAAGCTCCTACCGACTCGGTTCATTACTGATCATCACCTGAAAAATGTTCCTACTACGGGGTGAGTCAACAGACTCAATGTGTACACAAACACTAAATCCAAATAAATTCAGGCATTTCATAACATTCATATTCATATATCATTAAATTAAAAATGATGCAACCCGAACCCAAACCTAGATTCCATCCGCTACACATCACCCGTACCATCCTGTACACCGTGGGGACTACTAAGTCAACCCTCCGTCCGCTACACACCATCGAAGGCAGTCGCTGCAGTCGACGTGCTCATCGCCCTTATAAGTATTCGTGGTCTTAGGTCACCACATTCAGATATCGTGGTCTTAGGTCACCACATTCAGATATCGTGGTCTTAGGTCACCACATTCACTTCCCCTTTTCAATAACCCATATGCCCCATATCATACATATTATGCATTACATGCCAAATTTCACATTCTTATCACTTATCATATGTTAAATATAACATATTTCATAATCCTAGTAGGAGTAGGAAACGTACCTGAGTACTTTGTACCATAACATGGTACCTTAGCCACATTCTTACACTTTCATATTAATACATATATCAGGTTTAAGCCATAGATCTATTAAGATTAGTGTAGGGTACACACCTGATTAGCTTAACAAATTCACTGAAATCCCGAAATCCGATCTACTGCCTTAGATCCTTAACTCCCTACATTTGATCAATCACTTACTATTTAGTAAAAGCCTATTCGGCCATAAGACTAAATCCTATTAGGATTGTTGTAACTTAAAACTTACTTTGGTGCCGATTTCACTACTAATCAAGTCCAGAAATATTTGCTATGCTCCTTCTTGTATTCGACCAAGCACTAGATCTCTTCATAGGTTAGTTTCCAGCTTTTAAGATAATGAGAAACAAGTCTAAATACTAAAATAGGCCCTTGGTCGAATGTGTGAGTACACTTACCTTGTGAATCTCAAATCCCGAAAATAACCACTTGCTTAGGGAGTTGTCGAAATACCTATAGGCTCATATTAGATCCGATTTCAACCTTAAACATTATAAATGGCCTCTGGCCAAATATACATATGACTTACCTTGAATCTTTGAATCCCAAAATTCTCTTCCTTATAGTCGACCTAGACAAATCCCGAAAGATCTACCCATGTTTCGGCCAAGAACAATAATGGGTTAGATGCTTATCTTTGATTAATCTAAAATAAAAAGAGGAAAAATATCAGTTAATCCTTACCCTTAATGATGAATTCGATGGAACCCTTGCTTGAACCCTTAGCAATATTCGGCTATGGCCTTGATGTAGATCACAATTTCGGCTCTTGAGGCTTAATGAGAAATTGGCTAGGGCTATTGGTATATTCGGCTTTTGGAGAATCAAAAAAGAGAGGAGAAGAGAGTGTATGAGGCTTAGAGAAAATCATTAATGGTGGATTTAGGGAGAGGAATATTTCGACTAAAGAAAAAAGAAGAGAGAAAAGAAGAGTTGCACTAGAAAATTCAGCAGAGAGAAAAGAGTTGAGAGAAAGAATGATGAATGGCCCTCTTTTCCTTTAGTAGCCGAAATTACTAACTCAGAATCCCTTACTTGGCCATCACTCTTCTATTTTGATAGCTTTATCTCTTTAATTATCACCTAAAATAAAAGATAATTCAGCAACTATCCTTACTTAGCCGAAATTATTAAACTCAAAGTCCCTTACTTGGCCGTCACTTCTCCTTATTTTCCTTATTAAAGAATAATTCCTCATTTATCATCTTTTATCCTTAAATAAAATAAAAGGGATAAAACTCCTAAAATTTAGCCATGTGCCGCCCCCCTATTCCCTCTTATTGACGCCACTTAGCAAAATAAAGGCTTTAGAATTTTGCTCTCCACGCGACTCGAACACAAGTCCTTCCCCCTTGCATGTGGCGTCATTTCTAGAGCTCTAAGTGGTGCCTCCAAGCCACTTTTCTAAGCTCATTTGTGTGTCATGTTTTGCATAAAATTCCTCCTAAGGCCACCTTGCTTCATATCCCTCTTTTAAATCTTAAACTTGACATTTCTAAGACATTTCCTTACATTTCCAAGACATTTCCTTACATTTCCAGGACAAGACATTTCCTTACATTTCCAAGACATTTTCTTACATTTCCAAGACATGACATTTCCTTACATTTCCAGGTTTCCAAAAATGTTCTCTTTCCTCTTTTAAACTTAACATTTCCTCACATTTCCAGGTTTCCAAAAATGTTCACTTTCCTCTTTTAAACTTAACATTTCCTTACATTTCCAGGTTTCCAAAAATGTTCATAATACATTTATAACACATAAGACATGTCATTTCATATAATTAAATCAAAAATGCATAGGCCCATTTCCAGGATGTTACATATATAGCTTACCCCCTTCCTTTCCAATGTCTTATTAGGTTATTAAGCAAGCTCGGGTTGGAGATCACCGGAGATCATATCACACTATCAAGCTATCATTTTGGGTGTTAATGAATTCAAGTATTTTGAGTTTATGGCATGTATAGGGACTTAGTCATTTGTTAAATGTATCGTTGTGATTGTAGCAAATGTGTTGGCTTGTGATTGGTTTATTTGGGCTATCATAGTTGAAAGCCTAAGTATATATGTATATGTGTGTGCTAATGATTTCAGTGATATGGTCATGGTATGCTTAGTGAATGATAGAAATGTTATTTATGACATGAATGTGAGATGTTTAGAAATGTGATCTATTGATGAAATGATAAAGTGGTGTACAGTCAGGTATCTTGAAAGTAGTCAATTGTGACTTAGTAAATGTTGTGAGTATGATAGATGTTGTTATTGTGTTGGCCATAATTGTGGATGATTTGGTTACCTAAGTACTTTATTTATGTGCCTTGAATTGATGTAAGTGTATGTGTGTACAAGGGTGGCAAAATGGGTTGGTAAATAGCCTTGTTTTTGTCCATACGGGTAGATAGACGGGTGTGTGTCTAATCCATGTGTGACACACGGTCTATCCCACCGGCATGTGTTTCGACCGTGTGTCCCCTACAACTTAATTGTTGCAAAAAAGAATGTCCAGAATTGAGCAAACGGGCAGAGACACAGGCGTGTGTCTCAGCCGTGTGTTCTACACGGCCTAATACACGGGTATGTGGAATGGCCGTGTGGCACAAGTCATAGAGCACCCTAATTTCAAACACGGCCTGTAGCACAGACGTATCTAAGGGTCACACAGGCATGTCCATTGGACCACACGGGCGTGTGAACCCTGTAACATGAATTTTTATCTATGTTTTATAAAAATTCCTAAAGTTCTCGGTTTATTCTCGAACCACCTCCAAAGTAAGTTTTGGGCCTCGTAAGCTCGATAAGGGACTTTACGATTGAATATGGATGGTTTTAATTTGGACGCAAATTTTATGACTCGAAATTGTGTGATTGCTTGTGATGTGAGTCTGGTAATGCCTCGTACCCTATTCTGGCGTGGAATACGGGTAAGGGGTGTTGCATTTAGTGGTATCAGAGCCAAGTTTAGTCGATTTTTAGACTAACGTAGCGTATGTGAGTCTAGCTATACATGCCATATTACTACCTGTGATAGTGTGATATCTCCCTGCTCTAATGAAATTGTTTTGTTGAGGCAGAGATGCTTTCCAACTGAGCTATTTTCAAAAACAATGAAAGTGATATTAAGATATTTGAAATTTTTTTTTTTTGCGATGAGTCAAAACTTGGAAAGGTATGAATAAGATTTCATGACACGTATGTGATGATGTACAAAATGAAATAACCATAAGTTGAGAAATATGGATGAAATGTCATTGTTTCGGTTGAATGTTGTATTTTGATGGATTATGGTGATTTTATGAAATAGATAAAATGCTTTAAATGTCGTAAAAAGGATTTAGCCTGGAAAGGTAATCCTAAATTAAGCCCTTTCGAGCATAAGTTATGAAATGGATTTAGCCAAGACGGGTAATCCAGAGTAAGCCTTTAAAGCATACGTTATCGAAAGGATTTAGCCTGAATTGGCAATCTTGTTATGTCATATATGGCTCGAAAGTGTGCTCCATGAGTATGTGCTAAAAGGGCACCTATGAATTGACGGATTGTTGACATGAATACCTTGAGTATACTACTCAAGTATCCATCAAAATTACAATAGTTTAATAGGAATTATTCTTGAAATATGGAAAAGTGATATGAAATGAAAGTTTATATTGTGATAAACTCATCCTTGTTTGTTTGGCATTCATATGATGTTATGTGCCTAATGTAACAGCCTGATTTATGGCCTAGTCAGAATAGTGGTTGTGAGACCACAAATTTAAGGTAAACATATGTGTTTTATGGCTTTTATGAGGTCTATAGATTGTTTGCATAATTGTGTGAAAATTTCATGAAGAAATTTTATGAACTAGTGAACAATTTGTTTATTAGGACTAAATTGCAAAGATTGGAAAGTATGAGATTCTAGAAGATTTAAGTATGAAATAGCATTATAAAATTTATTAAAAGTCCTTATTTAGCAATTAAACCAATATATGTCAAGATGGACAAAAACAGACGTGGGAAGGAAAAATCTCAAGAAAGGGCCTTAAGGGCATTTTTGTCATTTGGTTAATAAAAGAATTAAAAGGGAAAAAGAAGTAAAAAATTCATGTCCATCTTCTTCCTAAGTACTGAAATTTTCAAGCTCTCTATAGCTAGGGTTTCTTTATCTTTCAAGCTTTATTGTAAGTACCTCCTAGCCCCGTTTTTAATGTTTTTCGTATTTTTGAGATCCTCATAGCTCGATTTAGCTATTTCTAGCTATATTTTGAGCTAGGGTTTACGTTCAAAAATTTACCCATGTATGACATGCATGTATTTTGATGATTTATGGAAGAATATGAAATTTTGATGACTGATAAACATCTTTTTCTAAGTGATTTTCATGAGAAATTCATGAAAAGGATTAAATTGTAAAAGTCATGAAAATGGTCATACATGAGTGAAATAGTGGAAACTGGGGGCTGTTGTAGTTAAGAAGATGATTCGGCTAGGCTTAAAATACAAGAAAATTGAATAAAAATCAATTTACGAGCCTAGGGGAAAAAGTGTAATTATATGAAAGTTTAGGGACAAAATTGTAATTTTGTCGAAGTATGATTCATAGGTCAATTTAGTCAATGTGAGTATTAAACAAGTGAAATTGTTATTATAGATCAAGAAACACGAAGCCCAGACCAAAACTGAGGCAAGAATAAGGTTGTGGACTAATTTGAATATCTACGCACATTTTAATACCGAGGTAAGTTTTTGTGAAATTAAAGCTACATAATGTTTTTTATATTTTCAATTGCTTGATATTATGTGAAATGAATATTATTTCTATGAAATCGACTAATGAGGCTTCGATGAGAGTATAATGAAAATATGTCAAGTTGAAGTCTCGGTTGAATATTCGGAATAACAGGAATACAAATGTCACAACATGAAATAAGGAAGGTCCCGTATAAGACCATGTCTGGGACATGGCATCGGCACCAAATAAGGAAGGTCCCGTATAAGACCATGTCTGGGACATGGCCTCGGCACCAAAGGAAGATCCCGTGTAAGACCATATCTGGGATATGGCATCGGTATCAAGATGTGATCCCATGTAAGACCATATCTGGGACGTGGCATTGGCATCGTGATACATGTATAATGAGATTGAGTATCCTTCGATATTCCAAGTAGTTCAACGGGCAAAGAGCTAAGTTTATGTACCAATGACAGAGAGTTACATCTAAGAGCTAAGTTGTACCAATGACAAAGAGTTACATCTATGTTTAAAGAGTATAAAAGTACTAAAGTTATGTGATGAAGTGATACAGGTACCCATGAGTAACTTACGAGAAATGAATGCAAAATGTGATATGTAAATTGGTAAGAGTATGTATAAGGAATTTGTGTTGATGTGTTTGTGAAATTGTGTATTATTCAATGAGATGAATGGATGCTATTATAAGTCCTAATGTTGCTATTTATTTCATGCAACTTACTAAGCTTTATGCTTACCCTTCTCCTTTCCCTTTTCCTTGTAGTGTCGCCAAACTAGCTCGTGGATCATAGGACGTTGGAGTTTGGATCACATTATTAATCATTCTTTTGGTATAGTAAAGTTGATTTAGTTTGGGTGTGGCATGTATAGGAACTTGGTCATTTTGTTATGTCATATTTGTTAGCCTAAGTATTTTCTATTAATGTTACTCATCCATTTTGTAAATGGCCATTGTGAATTGGCCAATACTTGTTAAGTTTAATATATTTAATAATGATGGGTTTATGAAGTGAAGGTTCATGCAATTGGTTGAGTAAAATGTGATATGTATGCATGATGAATTAGTGATCATTTATAGTGTATTATTGTTATGTTATGTGTTGCTTGAGGTGGCATAAGTGTGTTTACTTTTTAGAATGGCAATTAGCTTGGAAAATAGCCTTATAATAGTCCACACGGGTAGACACATGGGCGTGTGTCTTGTCCGTGTGTGACACACGGTCAGCCCCATGTGTGTGTTGATATGCTGTGTGTCCCCTGCATCAAAATTACGAGAATTCAATTCATCACACGGGCCAGCACACGGGCGTGTGACTAGGCCGTGTACCCCTAAGTGTTTGCTGACGTCATAAACAGAATACCTAAGTCTTCACACACGGGTGAGGACACGGGCGTCTAGGCTGTGTGAGGGACATGGGCCACAGACTCGGGCGTGTGTCCGGCCGTGTGAAAACCCATGTAGGTTTGAAATGAAAAATAAAATCCACACGGGCTAGGAGCTTGGGCGTGTGTGACCATACGGCCTACACATACGAGCGTGTTCCATTTCACACGGGCGTGTGGCCCTATTTTAAGCAAAAATTTTCTAAGTGCACAAAAGTTTCCGGTTTAATCCCGAACCATCTCGTATATATGTTTAGGGTCTCGTAGACCCATAATAGGGACGTTATGAATATGAATGAAATTTTTTTAAGTTAGAACGAAATTTTATAGCCCGATGTTGTAACGTTTGAGCAAGTTAAGTTCGGTAATGCCTCGCATCCGGTTTCGGCGTTGAATACGGGTAAGGGGTGCTACACCTAACTTGTTTGATTAAGTGAATGCGATAAGTATACTTACTCAAATTTATGGAATGTATGTTTAAGTACACTTGTTCGAATAAAGTTAATCGGAAAGTTTATGTAGCATAAATATGTATGTTAATTAGCTTGAAGTGAATTATATGACTGTGAAGATATTATGTTGATGATGAATGCTAATCTATGTGTCTATTTATGAGAGTTGAGTTAGAGGCTTTACGACCTCACCCCCTTACCAATGTGGTATTTTATAACGAAATTTCACGACATTTAAGTTGAATGAGCTCACAAGTAAAAGACCAAAGAGTTTAGTAGCGGAATAACTAATAATGTGGTCAGAGTTACGAATAGTTTGACAAGTGAATACAGTTCTGGAAAAGATGCCAGGTTATTCTAAAGATCATTCAGATTTCACAACGCCACGGTTCAAGAAAAGTTAATCTCGGCTAAACGACTCTTTCAGGTATAATTCTAAAGTATGTATTTGCTGGAATTTCTTCCGGATTTATTTTCATTAGTGAATGGAATAATACGGGATTAGTGACTATAGATTTAGTCAGAGAAATGATATTTGAATCGTAAAGATGTCTGAGCATAACAGTTGTAATTGAATAGATTATGATGATCTCTCCTGGGTATTTTATGTATTCATTTATCCTCAGAGATATATGTGATTATTCCTTTTCTGATGAAATTTATTATTGAATGAGAACGCTTGCTGTTTATAATGATAGATGAAAATGTTGTTAGTCTAGTTGGTTGATGAGCAACATTTCTTATATCTCTATTTGGGATTCTATTATATTATGTTTGGAATAAAAGTTGTTGGTGAAAATTTATGTGAGGTTATTCTTCTGTTTCTACTAGATGTTGTTTTGTTATATATATATATATATATATATATGGAAAATATATTATCTCTTTTACAATTGATTCCAGAGCGTATAAGCATTGTTTTTCTTTTGGTTTTCTCTAAGGAATCATCAAGATCTTTATTATTTTCTTATGAGTTATGTTCTTGGACTTCCAGTATGGTATCACATCTTGGATTTCTTTATCTCGGTTTTCTTATCATCCTTATTTCATAAATTCTCAATCATGGCTCATCTTTAAAGTGTGTTCTTTGGCTTGTGGTAACTATGTCTATTATGGTTGTATTTCTGGTTCGATTATGGGAGCGTGGTGATTTTGGTGTCAGGATTTCTCTAATTTTCATGAAAGGAATTGACATCGGCAAAGGTATAGATAGTGGGAGCTCAAGCTCAAATTGTACAATGATTTTCTTTTCTCAGGTAAGTTTTATTAAGGTCAATGAGTTCAATCAAAATATTTTGTTTCCTTGAGCTAATATGACTGTAAAGATCCTTTGATTAGCATGTGAGGAAATTTTGAAAGATTGTATGTTTGAATTGTTTTAACAGCATAGAGAAGTGAGTATTTTGATATGATATTATTTGATAGTTGAGATCGACTCAGTTGTTTTTATCTGAGCGAGCTGGTTAGTTGAAAGGTAATTTGAGTCATATGCATTTAAGTTTATCCTCAGGTAAGAAGATAAAATCTTGTTCATTCATGAGTGAATAGGCAGACGTGTAACATCCTTAAATCGGGGTTCTGCATTTTTCTTGTGTTGCATGTGATGAATTATCTTCAATGTTCAATTGTCATGTTCTGGGGTCTAGTTATAACCCTAGGATAGGCCTGAGTTAGGGCTAAGAATTTTGTTTTAGCACTTAAGGAAATGGAGCTAAGGGAATTAGGGGTTAAAAGAATTTAGTGGAGGTTTAAGACACAAGAATACCAGTGGAAAAGTGGCAAGGGGCGCCACTAGGGTGTTCAAGGAATGACACCACAAGCAGGGTGGGAGTGTCTGTGTTCGAGCAGCAAGAATTGCACTCCCTGTTATTTCTTTTTGACGCCACAAGCTAGAGGAGGAGTGCTCAGGTGGGACTCTCTAGAATGGATGAGGAGGAGAAAATTTAGGAGTTTTGACTTGTTCAAGCAAATTTGAACTGATGGAGGGGAGAAAAGTTGGGAGTTTGAATTATTTCAGACTCACTTGGGAAGAGTTGGCCGAATGGTGGACTGTGGACAAGGGGGCTAACGGTTTTGGGGAGCTTTTGGTGTGGCCGAATATCAATAGTGGCTTAGGGAGTGTTTCGGCTAACACATCAAAGTACTTTTCTTTTCTTTCATTTTTGACAACTCTAGCTGCTGGCTGAATTGTTCTTTTGCAAGTCTTGCCAAGTGCCGAAACTCAATGGCCTTTCTTCTTTTCTTTGTTGGTTATTCATTGCTAGCCGAACCTGCTCCTTGCCGAACCCATCTTTTGCTCTCTTTTTCTTCTTCCTATTTTTTCTAGAAATCGAAACCAACAACCCCACCCCCCATGCGACATCTTTTTCTTCTTCTCTCAAACCCCTTTCGTTCTGTCGAAACCTCTTTCATTCTCCCTTGCCGAATACTTATTTCCCCTTTTTCATTTTCTTATTCTTCATCTTGGTTATCCACTAAAGCCTAAAGCAATACTCCCTTCTCCATTTGATTTCTTTTCTCAAAACCTCTTGTACTGAAAGTGATTGCATTCACCTTTGCCGAATCCCAAACCTTGGTGTGGTAAGCCTTTGTTATTTCATCTCTATTTCTCTCTTTTTCTTTCGGTTTATGGCCAAATCTTTTAATAGTCTTATTTCCTCTTTTTGGTTGCCGATTTCCTTATCTTGGTGCTTGGGCCGAATCCCTTTAGGTACCGAAGGGATCACTTGCGTTATGACAAGTCTAGTTCTTGTGGCTGACTCTTTTAGAGATTTGGTAATCATAGCCGAATGGCTATGGGTGTTGATGAGGGTGTTAATCGATTGTAGGAAGGAGGTTGGACGTATACTGTGGATCTTCGGGATTTGGCTAAGTGACCTAGGCAAGGGTGTTATCATTACAATATATATTTCTTAATTATTTTAAGCCGAAGGCTAACCTTTGTATGTGCTAGTGTCTGGCCGATTACAAGGGGGTTCACCATAAAGTTTCAGGATTTGGTTGGAAACCAAATCGGCTATAAGGTAAGGAATTGTCTTCATGCGTTATATTTTCCGGATTTTGTGGATAAGCCGAATGGCTTTAGATCTAAAAGGATATGTGTTCGCCGATTGTAAGAGGAAAACAACATCTCGGGAATTCGCTAGTTTCATATAGTTTCAGGATTCTTATTTAGATCTGCGATTAGACAGGTGTGTAAATGCTTACACACTTTATTAGTTTAACGATGCTTATTATGTTACTGTATAACCCTCGGTATTAGTGACTTTGCCTTGTGGGCATGAGCTTGGATTCTGGGTAAGTTCCCTGCTATGTGATTTACGATATACATCATCATGTTTTGTTAAATGCTATGCTATGCCTTAAATTATGATACATGATATTATGACACGTATGATATGAGCATGGAGATGATGGGATTGATGAGAGGAGAGGGGATGATCTATTTAGACTATCACCAGTGGTTTTGACCACAAGATGGGTTGGCCCCATCAGTTGATTTGTGACTACAGTCACCAGCAGTTTTGACCACACTATTGATATGATTTGTGACTAAGTCCCAGTGGTTTTGACCACCAGTGGTTTTGACCACACGATTGATATTTGTGACTATGGTCACCAGTGGTTTTGACCACACATGGATTATTATGACTCGTCCCAGTGGTTTGGTACCACAGTGGGTTGGCCCCACATGATATTACGGGATTGTCATCAGTGGTTTTGACCACACGATGGGTTGGCCCCATCATTGATATATATGTATTTGTGACTTCGGTCACCAGTGGTTTTGGCCACCAGTGGTTTTGGCCACACGGGGTAGTTAAAGAAGATTGGATGGCTAGGTTATGGGTTGCATAATCTGCATGTTTTACTGATGATCTGTGTGTAAGTGGTTGAATTATCGGGTTGGGGGTTTATACACTGAGTCTTGGTGACTCACCTCTTCCCTTACATTTTTTAGATGAGACATAGATCGCGGATATGGAGCCGGGGAGGACTCGAGGTGGCCATGCAGATTTATTTTCAGTTTTTCGACTTTAACTTATTATTTCAGTTTATTTGATTTTCCTTAAATTTGGTTTTGGTTTTGTAATAAGGCCGCTAAGTTTATTTTGGTTTTATTATTACTTGATTTTACTCTGCTTATAAATTAAATGTTGGATTTATGGATATGGTAAAATTAACTGATAGAAAGCAAGGATTTCTAAACTATATCTCCTCGGGTTTTTTTAAACGTTACCATCGGGTAACAACGATCATAACATAATCAGAGGTAACCTGGATGATTTTACAAACTCTAAATCTTTCACTCAACTTCAAAGGCATATGGATAAACTCTTCACACAACCGTTTTAATCAAAATCAAACGTTCCTCTAAACTTGGTATCAACAAATGGGTTTCCAAACATGTGTTTTCCCAAATTTCTTAACACCTAAAAGACAATCCTAAACATCACCTATTACTAAGTTTTCTAAACCTGTATATGATAAAAGAAGTTTTCTAAAATTTAATTGGTAACTTGTGTTTTCAAAAAATGTTTTCACTCTGTAGCTTGCCAGATTCGGTCGTGGTGTGTTGACCGGGTTTGGGGTGTTACAATTGTGGTATCAGAGCCAGTTTCAACAGCTCGGCTATGGGTCTGAGGCCCAAAAATGTTTTATAATGGTTTATAAAAGGCTTTGATGGGAAAAGTACAGTGGTAAAAGCATGGCACCGAGTCTCCGGCACCAATCCGTCTAGGTATGTACCTCGAACTATTTTTGGTGATGATATGATTATGTGGATATGATGATGGCATGACTGAGTAGTAGTAGGAACTACTTTAGAGACATGAACCATAGGATGACGTGTACTCGCGAAACAATCTTCTATTAAAACTTTTCATAAGACTGTGCTTTAATAGACAGTGGAATAAAAGTCTAACGCATAAAACTTTTAATCAGCTTGAATATATCGGTAGATATGAGTGCACGTGGACGTGGGCGTAACACACGTGAACGAGGTAGGAGTAGGATGACGGTCTCGGAACCAGTAGTGTCCGGACATGGTTCAGAAAATGAGGTACCACCGCCGCCAGCTGTGGGCGTGGAATATCAGGATCAGACGGGTGGCAATGATGCAGTTTCGCAGGCTGTGCTGCGAGTATTGGAGAGGGTTGCGAGTGCAGGAGTAGGAACTAGAGCTCGAAAATCTGTGACCGAGCGACTCAAGGCTAATGGTGCAGAGGTATTCAGAGGTGTGTCTGGGGTGGCACCTAGTACAACGAAATATTGGTTGGAGGCGATGGAACGCATCATGGATGACCTAGATTTTTCAACTGAGGAGAAGCTGAAAGGGATAGTATCTTTGCTGAGAGATGAGTCGTACCAGTGGTGGCTCACGGTTAGGGACGGAGCGATGGCAGATGACCTCACTTGGGAGTTCTTTAGGGCAGCTTATCAGAGGAAATACATAGGGGCTAGTTATGTTGACGCGCAGCGCAGAGCTTTCTTGAACTTGGTCCAGTGTAATAAGACTTTAGCAGAATATGAGGCGGAATTCCTTCGGTTGAGTAGGTATGCTCGGGGTATTGTGGGTATCGAGCATGAGCACTGTGTCAGGTTTGAGGATGGGCTGAGAGATGAGCTGCGGATGATAACTGCCCCACAGCAGGAACGAGAGTTTGCCATTCTAGTGGAGAAAGCTCAGGTCGCTGAAGGGGTAAGAGAGTCTGTAAGGCAGAATCAGGATAGGGGTTGGAATAAGAGGAGTTTTAGATCATCTGGATTTTCTGGGAATCAGCAGAAAAGGGTTAGATATAGTGGGCCAAATCAAGCTGCTAGGCCTGCTGCTACTAATATTCAGTTGCTGTCGTGGTGTGCTCGGTGTGGAAACTCTCACGTGGGAGAGCGTTGGACTGGTAACAGAGGATGCTTTGAGTGTGGTTCGATGGGACATCGAGTTAGGGATTGTCCACAGAGGTCAGCTAGGTCGCAGCCCGAGGAAACGAACCTGCATACGCTTAGGAGGGATAATCGTGAGCCACGCAGGGGCCGTGGTTCGATTAGGGGAGGTAATGGCTCAGGTAGAGGCCATGGAGCACCGGGCAGAGGTGTAGGTGGTACAGAGGCGAGACAGCCTGGGTTGGTCTACGCAATGAGGCGTCAAGAGGAGGGCGACGCACCAGACGTCATAATCGGTACGTTCTTAATTTTTGGAGTGCCTTATAATACTTTAATTGATGTTGGTTCGACGCACTCGTATGTTGCCAGTAGCATAGTGGAAACCCTGAACTTATACTCTGAGATCACTTCTAGGAAGATGACTGTGATAAGCCCTCTAGGTCACTCTGTAGAAGTAAGCAAACTATATAGAGATGTACCCTAGAACTTCAAGGGGTCGCATTTTGGGCTCATTTGATGGAACTGCCGTTTGGGGAGTTCGATCTGATTCTCAGGATGGATTGGCTGGTAAAGTATCAAGCTAGTTTAGATTGCGCAGCTAAGCGTATGGTGTTGAAGACCATGGAAGGTGATGAGGTGGTAATGATATGTAATAGGAGAGATTACTTATCTAATGTTGTCTCCGCACTAAAGGCTGAGAAAATGGTTAGAAAGGGGTGTGAATCATTTTTGGTGCATGTTTGTGCCTTGGAAGCTAAGGATGCAGCTGTGAAGAATGTCTGAACTGTACGGGAATTTACTGATGTCTTTCCAGAGGAGCTCCCGGGGTATACCTCCTGACCGCGAGGTTGAGTTTGGTATAGACTTGTTACCCGGAACTGCGCCAGTATCTATTACTCCATATAGGATGGCGCCAAAAGAGTTGGTGGAGTTAAAGGCTCAAATTCAGGAGTTTTTGGACAGAGGTTTTATCCGGCCGAGTGTATCACCTTCGGGAGCTCCAGTGCTTTTTGTCAAGAAGAAGGATGGTACGATGCGGATGTGTATAGACTACCGCCAGCTGAACAAGTTGACTATAAAAAACAAGTATCCGTTGCCCAGGATTGACGACTTGTTTAATCAACTCAAAGGTGCATCGGTTTCCTCTAAGATTGACCTTAGGTCGGGGTATCATCAGCTCAAAGTGAAGGAGGCTGATATTCATAAGACGGCATTCCGTACTCGGTATGGGCACTACCAGTTTCTGGTAATGCCTTTTGGTTTGACCAACGCTCCGACAGCATTCATGGACATGATGAATCGTATGTTTCAGTCGTATCTGGATCGTTTCGTCGTAGTGTTTATAGATAATATTTTGGTGTACTCGAAATCGGAGGAGGAACATGACGCTCATCTGCGAGTGGTTCTGCAGGTTCTGAGGGAAAAGCAGTTGTACGCCAAGTTTAGTAAGTGTGAGTTCTGGCTTAAGGAGGTAACTTTCTTGGGTCATGTGGTATCAGCTGAGGGAATTAGGGTGGATCCTCGTAAGATTGAGGTGGTGTTGGATTGGAAACCACCTAAGTCGGTTGCAGAGATTCGAAGTTTTCTGGGGTTTGGTGGATACTACTGTAAGGTTTGTAGAAGGGTTTTCCTAATTGCAAAGACCGCTTGACTAAGTTTGTTGAGAAAAGGGGTTCCGTTTGTGTGGACTGAGAAACAACAGGAGAGTTTTGATAAGTTGAAGAAGATTTTAACTGAAGCTCTAGTGTTAATTCAGCCTGAGGCAGGGAAGGAATTCATGGTTTATTGTGATGCATCGCATACTGGTTTAGGGTGTGTGCTGATGCAAGATGGAAAAGTGGTTGCGTATACATCTCGGCAGTTGAGGCCTCATGAGGGTAACTATCCGACACACGACTTGGAATTGGCTGCCGTGGTCTTTGCCTTGAAGATTTGGAGGCATTACTTATATGGAGAAAGGTCAATAATCTACACGGATAACAAGAGTCAGAAGTACCTCTTGAATCAGAAGGATTTAAATTTAAGGCAGCGAAGGTGGATCGAATTGTTGAAAGATTACGACTGTTCGATTGAGTACCATTCGGGTAAGGCTAACGTAGTAACTGATGCATTGAGCTACAAGGTGGTAGCAGACTTGTGAGCGATGTTTGCTCACTTTAGCCTCTATGATGATGGGAGTCTTTTGGCGGAATTGCAAGTTAAGCCGTCTTGGATTGATCAGGTTAAGGAGAAACAGCTGACAGATGGGGTTTTAAGTGCTCGGAGGTTACAAGTGTAGAATGGTGAATCTGAGGGTTACAACTTGGATAGTGGTGGAGTACTGCGTTTTCAAGAGAAGGTATGTATGCCTGAGGATGCTAAATTGAGACAGCGGATTCTTCAGGAAGCTCATAGCAGCCCATACGCTATGCATCCTGGAGGCAGTAAGATGTATCGTGATTTAAGGGAACAGTTTTGGTGGCCAGGGCTTAAGCGGGAAGTAATGGAGTTTGTGGGCAAATGTTTGACATGTCTGCAGGTTAAAGCTGAGCATCAGATACCGTCAGGGTTGTTGTAGCCGATAAAGATTTTGCAGTGGAAGTGGGAAAGGATTACGATGGATTTTGTCAGTGGGCTTCCCCTTACGCCCAGTAAGAAAGATTCAGTCTGGGTGATTGTGGATCGATTGACTAAGTCGGCTCATTTCATACCGGTGAGGGTTGATTATTCGCTTCAGAAATTAGCCAAGCTGTATGTGGTAGAGATAGTAAGGTTGCATGGAGTGCCTGTGTCAATTATTTCGGATAGGGACCCCAGGTTCACTTCGAGGTTCTGAAAAGCTTTGCAACAAGCTTTGGGTACTAGGTTGGATTTTAGCACGGCTTTTCATCCGCAGTCTGATGGACAGTCTGAGAGGGTAATCCAGATTCTGGAAGATATGTTAAGGGGCTATGTTCTGGATTTCAGTGGTAGTTGGGAGGAGTACCTACCTTTGGCAGAGTTCGCTTATAACAATAGTTATCAAGCGAGTATTCAGATGGCACCATATGAGGCACTATATGGGCGGAAATGTCGTACTCCTACGTGTTGGATTGAATTAGGTGAACGATGGTTGTTGGGTCCAGAGTTGGTAGTAGAAACAGAGGATAAAGTTAAGGTAATTCGGGCTCGACTTAAGGAAGCGTCGGACAGGCAGAAATCTTACGCCGATCTTAAGCACAGGGATATTGAGTATGCAGTGGGTGATAAGGTCTTTCTGAAGGTATAGCCTTGGAAGAAGGTGTTGAGATTTGGTCGGAAGGGCAAGCTACGCCCTAGATTCATCGGGCCTTATACTGTGTTGAAGCGAGTGGGACCGGTAGCTTATCAGCTCGAGCTACCAGCAGAGTTAAGTCAGATTCATGATGTCTTTCATGTTTCGATGCTTCGGCGCTATCGATCAGATCCGTCACATGTTGTACCAGTTGAGGAGATAGAGGTGAGTCCTGATTTGTCTTTCGAGGAGGAACCAGTACGGATTTTGGATCGGGATGTCAAGGTTCTATGACGGAAGTCAGTTCCCTTGGTGAAAGTATTATGGCAGAACCATGGCATGGAGGAAGCCACATGGGAACCAGAGGATGTGATGCGACAGCAATACCCTCAACTCTTCTGACCAGGTAATTTCGAGGCCAAAATTATTTTTAAGGGGGTAGAACTGTAACATCCTTAAATTGGGGTTCTGCATTTTTCTTGTGTTGCATGTGATGAATTGCCTTAAATGTTCATTTGTCATGTTCTGGGGTCTAGTTATAACCCTAGGATAGGCCTGAGTTAGGGCTAAGAATTTTGTTTTAGCACTTAAAGAAATGGAGCTAAGGGAATTAGGGGTTAAAAGAATTTAGTGGAGGTTTAAGACACAAGAATACCAGTGGAAAAGTGGCAAGGGGGCGCCATTAGGGTGTTCAAGGAATGACGCCACAAGCAGGGTGGGAGTGCCTGTGTTTGAGTAGCAGGAATTGCACTCCTTGCTATTTCTTTTTGACGCCACAAGCTAGAGGAGGAGTGCTCAGGTGGGACTCTCTGGAATGGATGAGGAGGAGAAAATTTAGGAGTTTTGACTTGTTCAAGCAAATTTGAACTGATGGAGGGGAGAAAAGTTGGGAGTTTGAATTATTTCAAACTCACTCGGGAAGAGTTGGCCGAATGGTGGACTGTGGGCAAGGGGGGCTATCGGTTTTGGGAAGCTTTTGGTGTGGCTGAATATCAATAGTGGCTTAGAGAGTGTTTCGGCTAGCACACCAGAGTACTTCTCTTTTCTTTCATTTTCGACAACTCTAGCTGCTGGCCGAATTGTTCTTTTGCAAGTCTTGCCAAGTGTCGAAACTCAATGGCCTTTCTTCTTTTCTTTGTTGGTTAGTCATTGCTAGCCGAACCTGCTCCTTACCGAATCCATCTTTTGCTCTCTTTTTCTTCTTCCTATTTTTGCTAGAAACCGAAACCAACAACTCTACCCCCCATGCGACATCTTTTTCTTCTTCTCTCAAACCCCTTTCATTGTGCCAAAACCTCTTTCATTCTCCCTTGCCGAATACTTATTTCCCCTTTTTCATTTTCTTATTATTCAACTTGGTTATCCACTAAAGCCTAAAGCAATACTCCCTTCTCCATTTGATTTCTTTTCTCAAAACCTCTTGTACTGAAAGTGATTGCATTCACCTTTGCTGAATCCCAAACCTTGGTGTGGTAAGCCTTTATTATTTCATCTCTATTTCTCTCTTTTTCTTTCAGTTTATGGCCAAATCTTTTAGTAGTCTTATTTCCTCTTTTTGGTTGCCGATTTCCTTATCTTGGTGCTTGGGCCGAATCCCTTTAGGTACTGAAGGGATCACTTGCGTTAAGGTAAGTCTAGTTCTTGTGGCTGACTCTTTTAGAGATTTGGTAATCATAGCCGAATGGCTATGGGTGTTGATGGGGGTGTTAATCGATTGTAGGAAGGAGGTTGGACGTATACTGTGGATCTTCGGGATTTGGCTAAGTGACCTAGGTAAGGGTGTTATCATCACAATATCTATTTCTTAATTATTTTAAGCCGAAGGCTAACCTTTGTGTGTGCTAGTGTCTGGCCGATTACGAGGGGGTTCACCATAAAGTTTCGGGATTTGGTTAGAAACCAAATCGGCTCTAAGGTAAGGAATGGTCTTCATGCGTTATATTTTCCGGATTTTTTGGATAAGCCGAATGGCTTTAGATCTAAAAGGATATGTGTTGGCCGATTGTAGGAGGAAAACAACGTCTCGGGAATTCGCTAGTTTCATATAGTTTCGGGATTCTTATTTAGATCTGCGATTAGACAGGTGTGTAAACGCTTACATACTTTATTAGTTTAACGATGCTTATTATGTTACTGTATAACCCTCGGTATTAGTGACTTTGCCTTGTGTGTATGAGCTTGGATTCCGGGTAAGTTCCCTACTATGTGATTTACGATATACATCATCATGTTTTGTTAAATGCTATGCTATGCCTTAAATGCATGATACATGATATTATGACACGTATGATATGAGCATGATGATGATGGGATTGATGAGAGGAGGGGGGATGATCTATTTGGACTGTCACTAGTGGTTTGACCACAAGACGGGTTGGCCCCATCAGTTGATTTGTGACTACGGTCACCAGTGGTTTTGACCACACTATTGATATGATTTGTGCCCAGTGGTTTTGACCACCAGTGGTTTTGACCACACGATTGATATTTGTGACTACGGTCACCAGTGGTTTTGACCACACATGGATTATTGTGACTCGTCCCAGTGGTTTGGTACCACAGTAGGTTGGCCCCACATGATATTACGGGATTGTCATCAGTGGTTTTGACCAAACGATGGGTTGGCCCCATCATTGATATGTATTTGTGACTTCGGTCACCTGTGGTTTTGACCACACGGGGTAGTTAAAGGAGATTGGATGGCTAGGTTATGGGTTGCATAATTTGCATGTTTTACTGATGATCTGTGTGTAAGTGGTTGAATTATCGGGTTAGGGATTTATACACTGAGTCTTGGTGACTCACCTCTTCCCTTACATTTTGCAGATGAGACATAGATCGCAGATATGGAGCCGGGGAGGACTCGAGGTGGCCATGCAGATTTGTTTTCGATTTTTCGACTTTAACTTATTATTTCGGTTTATTTGATTTTCCTTAAATTTGGTTTTGGTTTTGTAATAAGGTCACTAAGTTTATTTTGGTTTTATTATTACTTGATTTTACTCTGCTTATAAATTACATGTTGGATTTATGGATATGGTAAAATTAACCGGTAGAAAGCAAGGTTTTCTAAACTATATCTCCTCGAGTTTTTTTAAACGTTACCATCGGGTAACAACGATCATAACATAATCAGAGGTAACCTGGATGATTTTACAAACTCTAAATCTTTCACTCAACTTCAAAGGCATATGGATAAACTCTTCACACAACCGTTTTAATCAAAATCAAACGTTTCTCTAAACTTGGTATCAACAAATGTGTTTCCAAACATGTGTTTTCCCAAATTTCTTAACACCTAGAAGACAGTCCTAAACATCACCTATTACTAAGTTTTCTGAACCTGTATACGATAAAAGAAGTTGTCAAAAATTTAATTGGTAACTTGTGTTTTCAAAAATGTTTTCACTCCGTAGCATTCCAGATTCGGTCGTGATATGTTGTTACAAGTTAAAGTTGTTCCGATTGCTAAAGTTATCACATTTATGAAAGTGTGAATGGTCTGTTGCATGTTAGCAAAGTTGAAAACTTATGAAGGTGTTATTAACCGAAACGCTGGTTATGGGATCTGTTTGAATTGATTAAAGAATTCGTAAGTTTTCAGTGATTCACTATTGAACGGATTGAAATGTGTTTAATACAAGAATGTGAAGTGATAGTTTATGCTTTCAGATGGATAAAGGCACAAGAAAGGAACTGTCCAACGGGTGATTTAGAGTCGACCACTTTTTATGTCTGTGTTTAGAATTTGATAGCGCCGGTTGATCGAAGAAAAATGCCATATGTTTTCTGATCCCAAGAGTTTAAAGTATCTAATGTCACAGAAGAATTTGAATTTAAAACAGCATAGATGGCTTGAACTATTGAAAGATTGAGAGCAGTTATCGATTAACCCTTGGGAAAGTAGATATAGTTGCAAATGTTAGAATGGAAAACCTTAGATTATTTTGTGAGTATTGGATACATGATTAATCTTATTTGATAACGGTTTGAATCTAGCTAAATTAGAAGATAAATCATGTTTCCTTTGCAAGATTGAGAACCTCAGGATTGTGATACTGAGTGGTAGACTAAACGAGTACAGTGTAAGATGAGTTTTTATTCTGAATTTTAGGTCGAACCTAATGGCTGTTATTATTATTCCGAGATAGAATTTACGCACTGAGTAATTCAGAGCTTATGCAGAAAATTTTGTACGAAGCTCAGTAGTAGCTCGTTTGTTCATTTAAGGAGTAATAAAATGTACAATTATTTGAAATAAATGTTCTGGTGATCGGGTATGTAACATGATAGATTAGTTGAGTTATATGTTTCAGATGACTATCCGATCAGAAATCGTACAGAAATTAAAAGTGATTCGTGGCAGTTTAGAATCCACTTCTAATTGTCAAGAAACGTATGTGAATTTGAAACATGAGGATATGAAATTCCCGTTCAGCGATAACACGCTTCCAAATGTATTGCCTTGGAAAAAGATTTAAAATGTGTTTTGTGAATCTATGTTGCGATGGTATCGGTTGGACTCTTTGAGTATGAATTCTCCGATGGAGATTCAGATTCAGTCGATGTGTTGTATAACAAAGAATCGATCGAAAATAAAAGCATAACCTTAGTGAGAGTTCTTTGGCAGTGTCACGAGATAGAGGAGTCTATGTGAGGATCGAATTTAAACTCTGGTAAGATTTTCGGGGACGACAATCCCTAAATAGGGGAGAGTTGTAACATCCGATTTTGGTTCTAGTCTGAATAGTGGTTTCAGGGCCACAAATATGACGCAGTAAATTCGTTTTTATTATATTTTTATAGTCTATAGTTTTATGGAACAATTTTGTGAAAATTTTGTTCGAAAATTTCGACGTTTGGGCACTCAATTTAGTCAAAAAGGACTAAATTGATAAAAGTGAAAAACTTGAATTCTATATGCTATGAGATTTTAACTTAGAGGTCCTTAAATGGTAATTAGACCATTGAATAAGTTGGTGGACAAAAATGGACATGGTTTGGTATGTTTTCAAAGTTTTTCATTAAGGGCATTTTGGTAATTAAAATGAATTAAAAAGCCAAAATAAAGCCAAATTTGTCCATCTTCATCATCCTTGGTCAAAATTCACAAGGGTGAAGCCATAGCTAGGGTTTTTCCAGTTACAAGCTTCATTGTAAATCCATTTTAGCCCCGTTTTTAATGCTCTTTACATTTCTTAAGTCGTTGTAACTCGATCTTTCTATTTCTACCATCAATTTGAAGAGATGTCAAAGTCTAAAATTTTATCCATGTTGAACATGTATGTATTTTTATGTCTAATGGTAGAAAATGCATGTTTGGTGTATGGTAAACGACTTTTGCTAAGTGATTTTCGATGAAAATGCCTAAAAGGACTTGTCTGTAAAAGTTGTAAAATATGTTGTAAAAGTGTGAATAAATAAAAATGTGGGCTATTATGAGCATGTATAGTTCGGCTAGGCATGGGTATTAAAGAAATTGAGTACATTTCATTTTACGAGTCTAGGGACTAAATTGTAAAATGTCAAAAGTTTAGGGGAAAAATGTAATTTTTTCCATAATATGAGTTTTTGCTGATTTGAGTAGTATAATGATTAAATAAGCTAGATGTGATTTTATAGATCAAGAAAAATGAGGTTCAGACCTAGAATGGGGAAAAATGAGTATTTGACGATTTAGTCCTTTTCAAGAAAAACGTGTTTTATTTCTGTTTTAAATGCTTTAAATATGTATGAATTGTGATTGACTCTATGGAAGTATTTGTCAAAGTTTCGAAAAGCGAGAAATTTCGGTTGAACCTTGGGAATAGATAGGATACAGATGTCATGCCATTAGGGTTACTGAGATTACGTGTAAGACCATATCTGTGACATGGCATCGTTATGAGACTTCGTGTAACACCATATCTAGGATATGACATCGATATGAGACTTCATGTAAGACAATAGCTGGGATATTGGCATCGATACGAGATTACATGTAAGGCCATATCTGGGATATTGCATTGGTACGGTACTGTGTATACCCGAGTATCCTTTAGTATTCCAAATGGTTCAACCGAAAATTCAATGGGTATATCAAAGACGAGAAAGTATGTGATTATGTTACAAGTTGGTACAAGTATGTATGCAAAGTTTATAAGCATTGACTTCATGAAATTGTGAGTTCATGAATTTCCACGAGAATATTTTTGTGAAAACCTTGTGATTATTAGTCTATACTTGTGATGTATGAAATTCATGATAAATTCGGTTGACGATTATGTGATTGGCTTTCGGGCCAAATTGAGTTATGATATAGCATGTTTTATTCATGCAAATTGTGATTTATCAGATATGAGAAAATGGGAAGATAAGAACTTTGGAAACTGAAAGATGTTAAAGTATATTCTTGAAATGCAAATAGTCATAATTAATGTGCATGCTTACAAAGGAGAGATTATGGTTGTTAGGCTAATGCCAAGATATGTTAAATAATGCTTAACGTTGATAGAGTAAATATTATGATTGAATAAGAATTATAACTGTGAGATTTATAGTAATTTGTATTATCTTGTGTTTAAATTGTTGGACTTGATAAAAGATTTTTAACAGTTGCATATTATTTTCATGCGGACTTACTAAGCTATATATATAGCTTACCCCCTTCCTTTCCAATGTCTTATAGGGTTATTAAGCGAGCACGGGTTGGAGATCGCTGGAGATCATATCACACTATCAAGCTATCATTTTGGGTATTAATGAATTCAAGTATTTTGAGTTTATGGCATGTATAGGGACTTAGTCATTTGTTAAATGTATCGTTGTGATTGTAGCAAATGTGCTGGCTTGTGATTGGTTTATTTGGGCTATCATGGTTGAAAGCCTAAGTATATATATACGTATGTGCTAATGATTTCGGTGATATGGGCATGGTATGCTTAGTGAATGATAGAAATGTTAATTATGACATGAATGTGAGATGTTTGGAAATGTGATCTATTGATGAAATGATAAAGTGGTGTATAATTAGGTATCTTGAAAGTAGTCAATTGTGACTTAGTAAATGTTGTGAGTATGATAGATGTTGTTATTGTGTTGGCCATAATTGTGGATGATTTGGTATCTAAGTACTTTATGTATGTGCCTTGAATTGGTGTAAGTGTATGTGTGTACAAGGGTGGCAAAATGGGTTGGTAAATAGCCTTGTTTTTGTCCACACGGGTAGATAGATGGGTGTGTGTCTAAGCCGTGTGTGACACACGGTCTACCCCACGGGCATGTGTTTCGGCCATGTGTCCCCTGGAACTTAATTGTTGCAAAACAGAATGTCCAGAATTCAGCAGACGGGCATAGACACGGGCGTGTGTCTTAGCCGTGTGTACTACACGGCCTAGCACACGGGCGTGAGGCACGATCGTGTGGAACAAGTCAGAGAGCACCCTAATTTTGAACACGACCTATAGCAGGAGCGTGTCTAAGGGTCACACGGGCATGTCCCTTGGACCATACAGGTGTTTGAACCCTGTAACATGAAAAAAATTTCTATGTTTTATAAAAATTATTCCTAGAGTTCTCGGTTTAGTCCCGAACTACCTCTAAAGTATGTTTTTGGCCTCGTAGGCTCGTATAAGGGACTTTATGATTGAATATGGATGGTTTTAATTTGGACGCAAATTTTATGATTCGGAATTGTGTGATTGCTTGTGATCTGAGTCCGGTAATGCCTCGTGCCCTGTTCCAGCGTCGAATTCAGATAAGGTGTGCTACACACATATTCAACCTCAACACTTTAAGTTGAAACTAATGATATTTCAAATTCTGCAAATAGCATGTAACGCCCCTAACCCATATTCATCACCAGAATAGGGTTACAATGCATTATCGGACTTATTACACAAATAAACATATGATTCTCATACATTTTTCATAACTAAATAATAATCATTCATAATCAATCACATTAAACCTAATACGAGCCTACGAGGCCCAAAACATGCATTTGGACTGGTTCAGGACTAAACCGATAACTCAGGAAGTTCTTGGAAAACTTAGAAAATTTTACAAAATACAGGGGACACATGCATATGTGGCCCGACCATGTGTCTCCCACGGCCAAAGACACGCCCGTGTCATAGGTTGTGTGGACATTCAAAATGGGATCACATGGTCGTGTCCCAGTCCGTGTCCGACCCCGTGTAACTCTCTGACTTGGGTCACACGACCAACACACATGCTCGTGTGACTAGCCCATGTGCCTTTCAAAATGGCCACATATGCCCGTGTGCCAGGTTGTGTGCTACGCTGTGCCAAACCTATAGGGTATACTGACTTATGCCACACGGCCAAGTCACACGCCCGTGTGTTGGGCTGTGTGAAGCATACTGACTTGGTTTCCAATTAAACACCAGGGGACACACGGCCATGTCATTTGACCACGTGTCACACACAGCTGAGAAACACGCCCGTGTCTCTGCCCATGTGGGCAAAAATAGGCTATTTACCAAGCCATTTTTCGCACCCAAACTTTCAATCACCTACACAAACCAAATGGCATATAACATGGCATAAATAGGCATTCCAACCAATCTCAATCAAGTCTAATTCATGCTAAATCCATACCATAATCACAAGTTACACAAGTATCGCAATAAGGCATTCAATTTTATACCAAAATTCACATTCTCAAATCATCAATATGGTCACTTTCAATTATGCATCACATTACCTAAAACCACAACCATACCAATCTCAAATTCAACCATTTGATACTCCAAATACCAATTAGAAACAAGCATATCAATGGAAATTATACACAACATATCAAAAGGCCTTTTTGCACATATGTATACATCACCAAGCATTCATCATTTACAACCCAAATCAAATGGCTAAATCCATTACCAAACTATATACCAAAATGACCATATCTCCTATACATTCCTTATAACCAAATACATAAGTTCAAAAGTACCATAGTGATAGCTTGATAGTGTGATGAGATCTCCGACGACTCCCAAATCCGAGCAAGCTTTGATAAACACTATAAAACATGGAAAAGTAAACAAAATAAGCTATAAAGCTTAGTAAGCTTGTATAGTTAATAAGTTAAGCTCACCATTCATTCACCAATTAGGTAGTATGAACATAATATACTACAAAATCATTAACTCATAATGTTAACATATATTCAATCCCATAAGTAATCATGAACTCTCAAATTTCATACGTTCAATGTTCATATAGTTTCCGTACATACCTATACTGATACGTATCTATTTCTCACTATTTCATATCTTTGATATACCCGTTGAACCATTTGGAATACTATCGGATACTCGGGAATCTCGAACCCTAAGTGCCAATACATAGCCGAAGCTATCTCAATCTCATATCTCATATAATGCTTACTCTCAAGCTATCAACAGGTCTGTTCACACAAGCTGACGGTCATGACGTAGATACACAGTGCTACTCACACAAGCTGACAAGAATCTGTAACACATGTCGGATAACACAGCCACCGGTAAGACGTATGGACCAGCACCCAAACACATAACCCCTAATGACATGTCATTCGTATCCTAATCTATTCCTAAGGTTCAACCGAGTTTTCACATTGTCGAATCTTCATCGAACATATCCGTGAGGTTGTATTCAAAATTAAATTCAATAACAAATCATTTAAAACACAATTATAATAATGTTTATTAACTTATGAACTTACCTCAATCGCAAAAACAACGAAATGGATCGACTAGTTAAAAACTTCGTTTTTCCCACAATCTTTTACCCCTTATATTTCAACATCTTTACAATTTAGTCTTTAGCTCATAAAAATACAAATTCATGCAATTAAGTCCCTACCGATGTTAGCCAAAAAATTTTTATTACCATAGTAGCCCATAGTTTTCAATATTTCACACATTTACCACATAATTTATCACATTTCTCAATTTAATCCCTAATTGGAAATTTTACCAAAAATCACTTTACAAATGTTGTTTATTTAACAACAACCATACATTTTCTATCATCTAACATCAAAATACACATACATTCATCAATGGAAAAACCCTAAGCCTTTAATAGTTTTGCAAACTAGTCCCTGGGCTAGTTAGTTTAAGCTGCAACGATCTCAAAAACATAGAAATTATTAAAAACAGGACAAAAATTACTCACATTCAAGTCTAGGAGTGAAGGCCGAACACTTAAGCTTTCATGGAGGTTTTCTCCTTCAAAAATTTGGTGGTATCATCCATTAAGGAAGATGATACCTTTTTTTCCTTTTGTTTTAATTAGTTTATTTACTAAATTACTTAATTAAACTTAATGAATAACTTTTAAAACACTTAATAATATGTCCATATAAATCCACTCAAATATGCAATGGTCTAATTACAACATAAGGACCTCCAATTTAAGGTTCTATAGCTATTAGACACCTTTAGCTAATAGAACTCAAGTTTTACACTTTACGCGATTTAGTCCTTTTTATCAAATTGAGCATTCAAATGATAAAATTTCTTAACGAAATTTTCACATAATCACACAATCATGCTGTAAATATTAAAATAATAATAAAATAATTATTTTAAGATTGGATTTGTGGTTCTGAAACCACTATTCTAATTCAACTAAAAGCGAGTTGTTACAGCTCTCCCCCCATAGGAATTTTTGCCCTTGAAAATCTTACCATAAAATAGGTTAGGGTACTATTTTCTCATAGCTTCCTCGGGTTTCCGCGTAGCCACTTAGATACCGTGATGTTGCCAAAGAACTTTCACTAAAGATATGCTTTTATTTCTCAACTCTTTAATCTCTCGAGCCAGAATTCTGATCGGTTCTTCATTATACGTCATATCAGGCTAAATTTCAATCTTTGTCAGAGAAATGATATGCGATGGATCCAATCGATACCGTCGTAACATCAACATATGAAATACATTGTGAATCTTTTTCTAATTCTGAAGGTAAAGCTAGTCGATATGCCACTAGCCTTATTCTTTCTACAATCTCATACGGCTCGATAAATCGCGAACTTAATTTTCCTCTGCCACCAAAACGGAGAATCTTCTACCCCGGAGATACTTTCAAAAATACTCTATCGTCGATTTGAAATTCAATGTCTTTAAGTCTCAAATTCGCATACGATTTCTGTTGATCTGAAGCTGCTTTCAAACTGTCACGAATTACTTTCACTTTCTCTTTGGTTTCTCTGATCAAATCAACCCTGTGAGTCTTTTTCTCACTAAGTTCGGTCCAGTACAATCGAGTTTGACATTTGCCACCATACAAGGCTTCATACGGTGCCATCTTTATGCTCAATTGAAAACTATTGTTATATGCAAATTCAACCAACGGTAAATATTTCTCCAAGTTGTCTTCAAACTCTAAAACATAGCAACGAAGCATATCTTCGAGAATCTGAATTACTCTCTTAGACTGACAGTCAGTTTGGGGATGATATGATAGAAACTAGCACCTCGTGCAATCTAACAATCTCAGAGATGTACAATTCAGCTAATCTATCGAACGAAAAATTTGTACGTACCGGGATGAAGTGTGCAGATTTCGTCAATTTATCAACAATAATCCAGATAGCATCTTTCTTTTTCAAATATAGGGGTAATCCCGATACGAAATCCATTGTAACTCTATCCCATTTCCACTCTAGTATCATTACTAGCTGTAGTAGTCCGGAAGGCACTTGATGTTCATATTTGACTTGTTGACAATCCAAGCATTTAGATACAAACTTTGAAATGTCTCGTTTCATGCCCGACCACCAGTACAACTGTTTCAAATCATTGTACATTTTAGTACTCCCTAGATGAATAGATAAACATCCACTGTGTGCTTTGTGTAGAATTTTTTGAATAAGCTCAGAATTATTTGGTACACAAATTCTACCTCAAAACATTAAACAATTATCTGATCCAATATGATAGTCTGAATCAGCAGTCAACTCGCATTGCACTCTTTTAGCTTGCAATTCATTATCACACTTCTGAGCTTCAAAAATTTGCTAAAGAAATAACGGTTTTGCTTTTAGTTCAGCCAAAGTCGATCCATCATCAGACAAGGTTAACTGTGTGTTCATCACTTACAAAGAAAACAAAGATTTTCTACTTAAAGCATCCGCGACTACATTCGCTTTCCCCGGATAAGAATCAATTATTAGTTCATAGTCTTTCAACAACTCGATCCACCTTCGTTGTTGCAAATTTAAATCTTTTTGAGTCATTATATACTTAAAACTCTTGTGGTTGGTAAAGATATGGCACTTGTCACCAAATAAATGATGTCACCAAATTTTCAATGTGAACACAATAGTGGCCAACTCTAAATCGTGCGTCGAATAATTTTTTTCATTCAATTTTAATTGTCTGGAAGCATAAGCTATCACTTTTCCTTCTTGCATCAAAACACGACCCAAACCGTTCAATGACGCGTCACTGAAAGTCACAAACTCTTTACCTGACTCAGGCTGAACCAAAACTGGATCTCCAGTTAACAATGCTTTCAACTGTTCAAAACTCAGTTGGCATTTCTCGGACCAATCAAACTTTACATCTTTCTGTAGCAATTGAGTCATTGGTGTAGCAATCATCAAGAACCCTTTTACAAAATGCTGACAGTATCCAGCTAATCCCAGAAAACTTCTCACTTCTAATACATTTCTTGGTGGTTTCTTGTCAGCAACTGCTGAAATTTTACCCAGATCAACTCATATACCTTCTGCTAAAACAATATGCCCCAACAATTCAACTTATTGGAGCCAGAACTCGCATTTACTAAATTTAGCAAACAATTGCTTGTCTCTCAAAGTTTTAATACAGTTCTCAAATGTTCAGCATGCTCAGACTCATCTCGGAAATATATCAAAATGTCATCAATGAATACAACAACAAAACTGTCTAAATATGGTCTAAATATTTGATTCATAAAATCCATAAAAATTGCAGGAGCGTTAGTTAATCCGAAAGGCATAACAAGAAATTCATAATGCCCGTAGCTTGTTCTAAACGCAGTTTTTAGCACATTCGAATCTTTAACTCTGAACCGATAATAACCAGATCTCAAATAAATCTTTTAAAATACTATTGCTCCTTTCAACTGATCAAACAAATCATCAATTCTCGGCAAAGGATACTTATTCTTAATCGTAACCTTATTGAGCTAACGATAATCAATACACAGTCACATCGATCCATCTTTCTTCTTTAAGAACAGAACTGGTGCACCCCAGGGCAAAAAACTAGGTCATGCAAAACCCTTATCTACTAACTCTTACAACTGAGCCTTCAATTATTTCAACTCTATTGGAGCCATTCTATATGGAGCTATCGATATCAGTGATATAGCAAACTCGACCTCTCTAATCGATGGCAACCCAGGTAACTCTTCTGGAAACACATCTGAATACTCACAAACCACTGGTACTAATTCAATCTTCGATCCAGACACTTTTTTATCCAGTACATAGATGATAAGCTTCGCAACCTTTCCTCATATATTTCTGAGCTAACATCGTCGATATTACGACATGCAACTCACTCAACTCATCAGATTTAATTTGAAGAATTTCATTATTATGGCATTTAAATTCAATAGTCTTTCGTTTACAATCCACAACAGCATCATGCAGAGTTAACCAATCCATACCCAAAATCACATCAAATTCATCAAATAGTAAAAGCATCAAATCAGTCGAAAAATAGTAACCCTGAGTCATCAAAGGAAAATTCTTGCAAACTTTATCAACTAGGACATACTTGCCTAAGGGGTTCGATACTTTAATCACAAATTCAGTAGACTCAACAGGTAAACTCTTACTAGACACTAAATTCATACAGATATATGAATGAGTCAATCCAAGATCAATCAAGGAAATTACATTAGTGTCATAGAGAGAAAATATACTAGTGATAACATCTGGTGATGACGCATCTTCACGAGTGCGAATAGCGTAAGCTCTGGCTGGTGCTGTAGCCTCGGATCTCACACCAGAGTCCTTTTTTGCTCCTTTGCTACTAGTCACATTTCTCGTATTTCTAGGTGGTCTCCCTCTAACAGCTATATTATTCGGTCTTGCATTCTGATATTTGTCTTTCTCGAGCAACTGAGGACAATCTTGAATAAAATGATCTTGTGAACTATATTTAAAACAACCTTTATTATTTATCCTGCAGTCTCCAAAATGTCGTCTTCCACACTGTTGACACTCGGGTTTATTGTTTCTCACACTACCAACACTTAATGTTGAAGTAGCTGAAGCATTCAAATGACTATACGAATCTCATGATTTCTTTGACGAAAAGTGATAGGGTTTACTCATCGACCTCTTTCTCGAATCTCTAGCCTCGAAATCAACTTTTCTCCTTTCTTTGTCAAGTTCTTCGGCTTTGCAAGCTCTGTCGACTAACACAACAAATTCTTTCAATTTTAGAATCTCGACTAGAAATCTAATGTCTTCGTTCAACCTGTCTTCAAATCTCTTACACACAATTGCCTTAGTGGAAACACATTCTTGAGTATATTTACTGAGTCTCACAAACTCTCTCGCATACTTGGTCACAGACATTCGATCTTGTTTCAGTTCCAGAAATTCTTTGTGCTTTTAATCAATAAACCGCTGCCTTATGTATTTCTTTCTGAACTCGATTCAAAAGAATTCCCACGTGACCCGTTCTCTCAACACCATAGATATCAAAGTATTCAACATCAAATATCTCAGAAGTGATACGGCGCATTTTACACATTCAGCTGACATGCAAGATAGTTTATCAAATATTCAAATTGTATTCTCAAGCCAAAACTCATCTCTCTCAGGATCGTCATCAATAGTAGCTCTAAACTCTTTAGCCCCATACTTTCAAATTTTATCCACAGATGGCTTACTCAACCATAAAGGTTCCAAACCTTGAGGAGCTATGGGGACTGGTTGGGGAATAGGTGGGGTGGAGGTTGCTGAGCAGCCGGATTAGTTCGGACAAACTCAGTGAACCATTTGTTCATCATTTGGAAGAAGGCTTCTTTGGCCTCTCCTCCCTGACTACCTGATATAGGTCTCGACTCAGATTGTGCTACTCTGTGAATGGAGGCCGGCGTATTACTCTCAACATCATCAGCTACTGCTCGATTGGGATACATTACTATAAGAAAACACGATTTTAAAACTGTGAGGAGATATCACACTATCACAGGTTATATATGGCATGTATAGCTAGACTCACATACGCTATGTTAGTCCTAGAATCGACTAAATCGTAACTCTGATACCAATAAATGTAACACCCCTAACCCATATTCATCACCGGAATAGGGTTACAGAGCATTACCGGACTTATTGCAACAAATAAACATACAATTCTCTTACATCTTTCATATCTAAATAATAATCATTCATAACCAATCACATTGACCCTAATACAAGCCTACGAGGCCCGAAACATGCATTTGGAGTGGTTCGGAACTAAACCGATAACTCAAGAAGTTTTTGGAAAACTTAGAAAATTTTACAAAATACAGGGGACACATGCCCGTGTGGCCCGGCCGTGTGCCTCATACGGCCAAAGACACGCCTGTGTCACAAGCCGCATGCGCATTCGAAATAGGATCACATGGCCGTGTCGCAGCCTGTGTCTAACCCCGTGTAACTCTCTAACTTGGGTCACACAACCAACACACACGCTCGTGTGACTACCCTATGTGCCCTTTGAAATGGCCACACACGCCCGTGTGCCAGGCTGTGTGCTAGGTCGTGCCAAACTTATAGGGTATACTGACTTATGGCACACGACCAAGTCAAATGCCCGTCTGCTGGGTCGTGTGGAGCATACTAACTTGGTTCCGAATTAAACACCAAGGGACACAAGGCTATGTCACCTGATCGTGTTTCACACACAGCTGAGACACACGCCCGTGTCTCTACCCGTATGGACAAAAATAGGCTATTTACCAAGCCATTTTTCGCACCCAAACTTTCAATCACCTATACAAACCAAATGGCATATAACATGGCATAAATAGGCATTCGAACCAATCTCAATCAAGCCTAATTCATGCTAAATCCATACCATTAATCACAAGTTACACAAGTATCACAATAAGCCATTCAATTTTATACCAAAATTCACATTCTCAAATCATCAATATGGTCACTTTCAATTATGCATCACGTTACCTAAAACCACAACCATACCAATCTCAAATTCAACCATTTGATACTCCAAATACCAATTCACAACAAGCATATAAATGGAAATTATACACAACATATCAAAAGGCCTTTTTGCACATATATATATACATCACCAAGCATGCCAAAATAAGCCAAATTATATGGCTATACACATAAGCAAGCATTCATCTTTTACAAGCCAAATCAAATGGCAAAATCCATTACCAAACTATATACCAAAATGACCATAATTCCTATAAATGCCATATAACCAAATACATAAGCTCAAAAGTACCAAAGTGATAGCTTGATAGTGTAATGAGATCTTCGACGACTCCCAAATTTGAGCAAGCTTCGATAAACACTATAAAACACGGAAAAGTAAACAAAATAAGCTATAAAGCTTAGTAAGCTTGTAACACCCCTCACCCGTATCTGTCGCCAGAATAGGGTTACAGAGTATTACTAGAACATTTACAAATATTTATTTAAAATACTATTCATTAATCGAAATTATTGATATTGCCCCTTAAATGGACCCTTGAGGCCCAATACAAGCATTAGAATCAAGTCGGGACTTAATTAGAAACTATAAAATTTTTTCGCGAAATTATAAAAATTTTCCAAGTTGCAGGGCTCACATGCTCGTGTGGTCTGAGGG
This sequence comes from Gossypium bickii, assembly GCA_025503065.1. NCBI lineage: Eukaryota > Viridiplantae > Streptophyta > Magnoliopsida > Malvales > Malvaceae > Gossypium > Gossypium bickii. The sequence goes on from CP106712.1 coordinate 25,600,856, forward strand.
ATATGCTCGTGTGACCCTAGGACCTGCCCGTGCTACAAGCCATGTTCGAACCCGTGTAACTCTCTGACTTGTGCACATGGCCCTGCCACACGCCCGTGTGGTTAATTCAATTTTCATAAAATTAGGTGCATGTTTCACACGGCCAGGACACATGCCCTTTCTAGCTTTATTTCTCACCCAAAATCACACCAATGTCCCGCACTAAACTCACATCCAATTACCAACCATTTCAAGCATTAAAATTAAGCAAACTCTGTCATTCCACAAGGCATATCATTACATGCATACATGTTTATAATTTTACCTTGGTTTAATCCATATGTTAGACATAATTTGATCAATTACTTAACATATATGAAGCTACCATATTATGACGTTACAAGTACATCAAAATAAGCCATTACTATCCATTCCAATGGCTAGATTACAAACATCATTATCAAGCTACTAATGGCCAAGTTGTCCTATACATGCCATTATACCAAAATGATTTTACTATGTATACCCAAAATAAGCTAGTGGATAGTGTGATGATGCTCCAATGATCTCCAACCTTCATGAGCTTCCGAGGACTATAAAAGAGGGGAAAATAAAATGGAATAAGAATTACATGCTTAGTAAGTTCGTATAATGGAAAACTAAACTTACTGGTCCTGTAACATCCTAGATTAGGGGTTATGCATTTAGTGCATAATTCAAGTGACAGTAGGCTTGGAGTGTGTTTGGATATGTTTGGGAGGTTTTGAGAACCTAAGGATGTAGGAGGAAGTCTTGGAAAAATATTGGATTTTAAGTTAAAAAGAGGAGCTAGGCTGAAGAGGCCTTAAGAAAAGTTTTGGGGAATTTAGGACACAATGAACCGTGTGGCAAATTGGCCAGGGACGCCACTTGGGAGCAGGGGAGCTTGCGTCAGGAGGGAGGAGGTTCGAACTGCAGAATTTGCATTGTGGGCTTTTCTTTTTGCGTCAAGAAGGGGAGCAAGGCCAGGGAGGCCTTAAGGGAAAATTGTAGGCGCTTTTGGACAAGAAATGGGCCTTGGTAAAGTGGCTTGGGGCGTTATCTGTAGCTTGCAACAAAGAGGGCTCAGGTTCGAGCCTTGTTGACAGAGGGAGCTAGGGAAGGAACTCTTAAAAGGAATTGTAGGGAGTTTATGACACAAAGGAGCTAGCAACAAAGTGGCTGGTAGCGTGTGGTGGTTCCAGCAGGTCTCATGTTCGAAACTTGGGGGTAGCAGATGGGTGTTTTATTTTTGCTTTGGCGTCAAGGTAGAGAGGAGGAGTATGGGACGGCATAGGACTTTGGAAAAGGTAAAGATAAGCCTTGATTGTATTTTGAATTTTGGCTAGATAAGTAGTAGATAATTGCTACTTTATTTTATTTAATTTAAATGAATAGATAGAAGATAATTGTGGCTTTAGTTTATTTATTTTTATGAGTAGATAAGGGATAATTGTTGTTTTAATTTATTTATTTCTGAATAAGTGTTTAAGAGAAAAGATAGAAGTAAAACATGGGATTTGAGAGGAGAGGATGTAATGGCCGGCTAAGGGACTCTCTTGGAGGCTATTTTCGGTTTTGTTGAAGTGTGCATAGGGGTGCCGAAATTTTGTAGTATAAATAGGAGTGATCACCTGTTGGAAATTCTTTTCTCCAATTATTATTTCTTTAGCCGAAAGTTCTCCTCTCATCTCACTCTCTTTGTGCCGAAAAACCATAAGAGCTCACTTGTTTTCTCTTTTTAATAAGTGCCGAAACCCCTCCACTATTAGCTAGCATTGCCGAATATTCCAACTTCATTTGAGGGCTTAGCTGAACCATGTAAGTGCTCATACTCCCATTTGTATGTTATTTTTATTAAAGAGCCATGGCCGAATATCAAAGTACACTTATTCCTATTCTTTTGTCGCAAGTCTCAAAAGCCAAAGATCAAGCGTTTTCTCTCTTTTGTCGAATACACTCTCTCTTGTACTTCAACCGTGTGATTGTGGTAAGTATTTTCTGTCCTAGTAATCCGTTATAGGTTCTCTTCCATTTGTGTGCCAAAAGCAAGTGTTTAAGGCCTTGGTTTTTGGTTTGGCCGAATCTAATAGTTGTTTAGTAAGGATTTCGACAGGAATAAGTGGTGATTCGGAAAATAGGTAAGATTGGTAAGTGGAGAGTAATATTCGGCCATAGGCCATATTTTGGTATAAGTGTGACCGATTTTTGACTATGGTTATTTAGGGACAAGTCGACATAGGTAAGCAAGCTTTTAGGGACACAAGATCATTTTGGTAAGTACGTTAGATTATAGTCTATTCGATTAAGATCTCATTTTAACTGGTTGATTCTGACTAAGTGTGTTGATGGAGGCGAATACCAGTCAAGAAGGGAAAGGGAAGGTCCCTATCCCGAAGTTTAAGAAGAGATCCATTTCGGCGGTTCGGGATTGGCCACCGGGGTGTGGGCCAGCAGCGGGGAAAGCTATAGGCAAATAGCTGTAGTTTCACTTAGTGATAGCATCGGGATCGAGAGTTTAGAACTCCAAGTGATCAAGTGTGTAGTTAGTCTACCGTTTTTCGGGTTTTCGCTATAACTGTATGTGTTGATTATGTACTAATAAGTGCAGTAAAATTTATGAGATGGATACCCTTAAAGGGGAATGTCGATAATCCGGTAAGTACCAAACCTGATGATATGTAATTATTAATGTGCATATGTGTTGTGATAGTATGCTTGATTAGCATGTACATGTATTATACATCATATTGTTATTTTATGTTACATGTGCATGGGTTGGGATATGATATGAAAGAAGGTACGGGTGTACTTTGAGTACGTGGTTTGATGTTAGCCTTGAGCTACATCGTGGATTGACGTTGATTGAGGTCACATTGTGGATTAATTGCGATTTAGTTCACGTGGCTTGATGAGTAGCTATGTGCCTCATCGTGGTTGATATCGGCTATGTGCCATATCGTGGTTGATGAGTGACTATGTGTCCCATCGTGGTTTTGGTGTTAGCTATGGCTACATCGTGGATTGGCGCTGACTGAGGTCTCGTTGTGGATTATTGTGCTTAATTGCACGTGGATGGCATTGATTGCCTTTTGGAGTGAAAAGGAAAGGGTGATTTGATAATCCCCTGGTGTGTGGTGGCTGGATACGGGGGTGTGTAGAGGATGGACCCTAGGTTGGGTTGGGTGCACTTTGCATAATTTCAATGGATATGTGAATTATTGTGAAAATGGGCCAAGCCCAGTTGATATGTGGATTAATGTGGAAATGGGCCAAGCCCAGTATATGAATGTGGATCAGTGTGGAAATGGGCTAAGCCCGATATGTGGAAATTATGTGGTTAATTACCCTGTTACCTGATAAGTGATATGAATATGGGCCAAGCCCAGAATGTGTTATTATGTGAATATGATATCCTGTTATCTGATATACGGGTTAATATGTGGTTAACATGTGGGTGGAATTCAGTGGATTAATTACACACTGAGTCTGTATGACTCACCCAAATTTTTATCAACATTGCAGGTGATGCCTAAAGCTTGGACCGGGTTGGAGTGGATACGAGGTGGCCCATGCAGAAGAAGATGGTTTAAGTATTTTATGCATTTTAATATTAAGTACTTTGTTTAAGTATTGGTTGTAATAAGGGCTTTATAATATGTGTTATTATTTTTATTATGGCTTGATTAAATTAAATTACTATTTGCAAATGATTTTATTTTTAGCAACTTATTTATTCAAAATATATTTATTAAAGTTTTAATTCGGGTATTTTGTAACATTAAAGTTTTACTTATAATTTTAAACACACAATGTTTTATTAAAGACAAAAATTTTTAATGTTTTTCCAAAAGTGAAATCAGTCTTCAAATGTTTTTCCGCAGTGACATACCAGATCCGGTCAGGGCTCGTGAAATCAGTCTTCAAATGTCTTCAGATCCTGTTTATTAAATGTAAGCATACAATAACATGTTTTCCATCAACTTGGCAAAATTGCCTAAATACAAACATTCAATCAAACATGTTAGTCACAAAAATTTCCTATACATCAAGTAAACATAGATGATCTCATCATACTATTTTCTTTCAGGGCATCATTCATTTCATTCTATAATTCTCTTATCATGCCAAGAGTTTTGTCCGTTGAACCATTGAAGTTCCGATGGACGTTCAAGTGGTACACTCGAGGTGTACGATTCAATAACTCGTCAGTTCTTTTTCAAGAGTACCAATTAGGGCACTTAATCAAGGAGCACACTCTCGAGTCACATATCGTATAACAGGATTACCAATCCAGGCTAAATCCTTTATTTAACGTATGCTCAGAAGAGCTCAATTAGGATTACCAGTCTAGGCTAAATCCTAATTGTAACGTATACTCGAGAGGTATTATATTAGAATTACCCATCCGGGCTAAATCCTTTCTATAATGAGGTCAACAGGATTACTCATCCAAGCTAAATCCATCAGCAACAAATGCAGGACCTCATGCATTTCGGGAAGGCACATATATTCATCGGAATTCAATATTCAAACGGAACTTAACCCTTTTTCAACCATTTTAAGCATGTATTCATTCTTATATCGAAATATCCAATAAATTCACATAAATAATAATCACATTTCATACAACACAACATTTAATTTAACATAATTACATGCTCGGTTAAGTTACACGAACTTACCTCGACACTTGTTCGCGTACAAAATCTACTAATCCAAAACATTTTCATTTCCTTGGTCTAACCTCGAATGTGTTGTCTGGATCTGTATAAATAACTTTAATCATTAATTTCACACATTTCATATTCATTTGGACTCAATTTATGTCCTAGGTAAAATTACCATTTTGCCCTTAACTTTTCCATAAATTCCAATTTCGTCCCTAGGCTCGGAAAATGAAATTTATGCAATTTACTCCCTATTCCAAGCCAAACTGAAATTTCAATATAGAATTTACAGGACATATTTTCTATAAATTTTAGAATTTTTCATCAATTTTCATAACTTTAAATTTTAGTCCCTAAATCATGTTTTCATCAAAAATCACTTTGTAAAAGTTGTTTATCTATCAACAATCTTTCATTTTCTACCATAAATTTCTAATTTTCAGCATATTCATCCATGACCCAAATTTTAGAGTTTGATAACTTTTCAAATTGATCCCCCAAATAGATAGATTAAGTTATCCCAGTTTCAAAAATATCAAAATTACTAAAAATGGGACAAGAAAACATACCCATTTAAGCCATGAAAGTTTCTTCTCTCTCTCATAGGGATTCCATGTGTTTTAGGTTGAGGATGACATAAAAATAAGATGATATCTTTTATCATCTTTTAATTAATTTAATTTTTTCTAATTTCCAATTTAGTCTTTGCCCTTTTTTCTAAATTTCCATGGATGAGTCACCAAAATATCTACATACTTTTCTTTAATGGTCTCATTACCATATAAGGACCTCCAGTTTTGAATTCCATAGCTATTTAATCCTTATAGCTACTGGAATTCAACTTTTGCATTTTATGCGATTTAGTTCTTCTCGTAATTAACCATATAATTAGTAAAATTTTCTTATCATACTTTCGACATGACATTTCTAACATATTACGGACCATGTAATAAAATAAAAATAAATTTGATTTTCGGATCGAATTTGTGGTCCCGAAACCACTATTCGATTTCACTGAAAAACGGGTTGTTCTAAAGCCCATATAGTTAATAAGTTAAGCTCACCATTCATTCACCAATCAGGTAGTATGAGCATAATATACTACAAAATCATTAAATCATAATGTTAAGATATATTCAATCTCATAAGTAATCATGAACTCACAACTTTCATAGGTTCAATGTTCATATAGTTTTCGTACATACCTGTACTGATACTTATCTATTTCTCACTGTTTCATATCTTTGATATACCCATTGAACCATTTGGAATACTATCGAATACTCAGGAATCTCTCACCCTAAGTGCCAATGCATTGTCGAAGCTATCTCAATTACATATATCATATAATGCTCACTCTCGAGCTATCAACGGGTCTGGTCACACAAGCTGACGGTCATGACGTAGCTATACGGTGCTGCTCACACAAGCTGACGAGAATCTATAACACATGCCGGATAACTCAGCCACCAGTAGGACATACGGACCAGCACCCAAACACATAACCCCTAATGACATGTCATTCGTATCCTAATCTATTCCTAAGGTTCAACTGGGATTTTCACATTGTCGAATCTTCGTTGAACATATTCGTAAGATCTTATTCACAATTAAATTTAATAATAAAGCATATAAAATATAATTATAATAATGTTTATTAACATACGAACTTACCTTGATCGTAAAAATGACAAAATGGACTAACTAGTCTAAAACTTTGTTTTTCCCCCGATCTAAATCCAAACTTCGTTTTTCTTGATCTATATAATATCAAATTTAACTTATTCAATTATCATTCTATTCAATTTAGCCCAAAAATAACATTATGACAAAATTCCACTTTTGCCCCTTATATTTCAACATCTTTACAATTTAGTCCTTAGCTCATAAAAATACAAATTCATGCAATTAGGCCCTTACCCATGCTAGCCAAATTTCTCTTATTACTATAGCAGCCCATATTTTTCAAATTTCACACATTTACCACATAATTTATCACATTTCTCAATTTAATCCCTAATTGGAAATTTTACCAAAAATCAGTTTACAAATGTTGTTTATTTAACAATAACCATACATTTTCTATTATCGAACATCAAAATACACATACATTCATCAATGGAAAAACCCTAAACCTTTAACAGTTTTGCGAATTGGTCCTTGGGCTAGCTAGCTTAAGCTGTAACGATCTCAAAAACATAAAAATCATTAAAAACGGGACAAAAATTACTCACATGCAAGGCTAGGAGTGAAGGCTGAACACTTAAGCTTTCACGGAGGTTTTCTCCTTCAAAAATTTGGTGGTATCATCTATTAAGGAAGATGATACTTATTTTTTTCTTTTGTTTTAATTAGTTTATTTACCAAATTACTTAATTAACCTTAATGAATAACCTTTAAAACACTTAATAATATGTCCATATAAGTCCAATCAAATATTTTAAATGCTCGATCTGCAGGCCAAGAAAAAACTTTGTTTTCCCAAGATGTTTCATCTCAATTTCTTTCTTTAAACAATTTACTGCATTTTGAAGCTCTTTAGTTCCAATAATATTTAAATCATCAACATAAACAACAATTATCACAAAATCTAATCTAGACCCTTTTTTACAAAACACATGGTCAAATTGTATCATTTTTATAACATTCTTTCAACAAATATTCACTAAGATGATTGTACCACATACATTCATAATGTTTTAATCCAAAAAAACTTTTCTTTAATCTGATCAAGCAATTTTCCCGAGAAACTCTATATCCTTTTGGGATTTTAAATCCTTCAGGGATTTTCATATAAATTTCACTATCAAGTGTACCATACAAATAGTATGTAAAAACATCCATTAGATGTATTCAAGTTTTTTCACATAATGCCAAATTAATAAGATATCAAAACATGATTGCATCCACCACAGGAGAATATATCTCTTCGTAATCAATGTCAGGCATTTGTGAAAACCCTTTGTGCTACAAGTCGTACTTTATATCTTACGACTTCATTATTCTCATTTGTGTTCGCACAAAAACCCATTTATATCCTATCGGCTTTACATATTAGGTGGTTGGACTACAAATGTAACAACCTTACCTGATCTGAACACCGGATTCGGGTATGGAGTGTCACAAAATGACCTGATTTGAGATCAAGGATTGTATTTAAACTTAATAAATTTAAGTCGAAATTATTTTAACTAATATACATATATATAAATCACTTAAAGCAAAATCCTTGAATAAAAGTTTTCTATCTTCAAGTCCTGGCTCTACAAGGTCTAACTAATTTCATCATTTTCACCCCTATGGTGAAGTTTCTGAAGGTACCCGTTTCCTACATGCATGACTCAACAAATCCTTAATGCCACCCAACCTTACTTGGTCTCTCCTCGAGTTCTTTATCCCATAGATCAAACATTTGTAAGTTCAAATGAACTTAGTGAGTTTTCACACTACATGTACTTAGACTCCATCTTGTAGGGTGTAACACCCCCTAACCTATCTGCCGTCGGATTAGGGTTACAGAGCATTACCATATAATCAAAACATTTAAACATAAATTTCATACATAATCATAAACATATTATAACCCAATCATTCACATACATATCATCCATAAATCGAGCTTTCAAGGCCTTAAAAATTGTAACATCCCAAAATAGGGGTTATTTGGGATTGAATTATTTTTCTTGTGTATGAATTTCTGTGATATTATATGTGGTGTTATAAGACTTAATTAGGGGTCTTGAGTAAGCTCGGTTTAGTAGGATAATTCTTAGTATGGCTTATTTAATGAAGAGGATTAAATGAGCTTAGCACTTAAGTTAATTTAAGTGTATATTAAAGCACAAAAGGAGTTAGTGGCAAGTTGGTTAAAGAGCTTGAAAGGTTGCATGAGGTTAATGGTTCGAGTAGTAGGTATAGCATTTTTAAAGTTTATTTTTGTATGTTAGCTTTAATGGACGGTCAAACATAATTATGATAGGTGGACTAATAATTTTGGTAAGTTGAATTGTTGTTTAAGGAAAGCATGGAATAAGGGATAAGATTCCTAAGGTTATGGTAAGATATCTTGAAGTTATGGTAAATTGAGGGGACAAAGGCTTGGTTTGTGGGAAATGTTTTGAAACAAATTCATGGCCTTTATGCCATGAACTTGGACGGCAATGTGGCTAAGGGGGATTTGGCGAATATGCTAGTTGTTGGGAAAGGCTTAGGAATTGTTTTGGTCATTTCTTTCATTTGGTGCAAAAGTTGCAAAACATTTTCTCTCAAACACTTTTCTTTTTGGCCGAATTCTACATTGTGGTAAGCCTAAACTCTTTTGACCATTTGGTCATTTTTGATCATTTGCTATTTTCTCCTTTTCATTCTCTCAAAAACCGAAACTTGTATTAACCTTTTGTTCTCCCATTCGTTTTGCTAAAACATCAAAAACCTCCTATACATTCTTCGTTGCCGAAATTATATTTCTCTTCCTATTATTTTCTTTTTGTTCCATAGCCGAATATACCTCTTTGTTGTGCCGAAAATCTTCTTCTCCTATCTTGATCAACTTTGGCCGAATATTGAAGGTAGCATAGATTTCCTCGGTACTTCTCTAGCAATCGGTTTTGGTAAGGTGGTAAGGGTTTATTTCAAAGGATTATTCTTTTAAGTTTTCGTTTAAGCCGAAGGCTAATAACCTTGATGATGATGGTTGATTGTAGGAAATTGAGGCCGATTCATTTAGGAGTGTGTTGGCTAGTGTTCAAAGGCTTTTGGGTAAGATATTAGGTTCACAAGGAACCCTTCTCAAATATTTTGGTTTGGCCGAATAGGCCATGGTTCTAATGATCATTTTTGGCCGAATATAGGGACAAGAATACTTGTGTGGCCAATTTGCTTATTTGAGATTTAGGACTCTCGTTAGTATCAGGTGTGTACATACACATCTTATGACTTTTTAATATGCTAAGTGTTATTTTATGTCTAATCAATTTGTGTAGACATGGATGTAATACCTTCATGGTATTAACAAGGACTCGGGTAGTCTTTATTGCTATGAGATTATTATTTGATGCTTTATAAAGCATGACACATTTGGTATGTGTATTATTTGATATATGGCTTATGATAATCGATTGGATGTTGATAAATAAATCTATCAACATGATTTTTTGTATATGCATATGAATGATTGATATGGGTTGATGAGAGGAGGGGGCAGTGATATTCGTGTCGACGGACACCAGTGTTTTGGTAACACATCGTGACTACGGTCACCAGAGGTTTGGTACCTCCAGAGGTTTGGCACCTCATAGCGACTTGTCCCTGTGGTTTACACCACCGTGGGTTGGCCCCACTTTGAGATATGGGATTGTCTGCCAGTGATTTGGTATCACACGATGGGTTGGCCCCATCATCTATTTTGTGACTTCGGTCACCAGTGTTTTGGTAACACAATCGTGTCTTCGGACACCAATGATTTGGTATCACATTTGTGACTATATGTCACCGGTGGTTTGGCACCACCAAAGTGGTTTGGTACCACACGGGGTAGAAAAAGGTGTTTGGATGGCTAGGTTGGGTGCATATTTTAATGCAGGTTAAATTGTTATAAATTGTGTATGTTGTTGAATTAAACCGGGAAAAAGGGTTACACATTGGGTCTTGATGACTCACCTTTTTCCTTTAACATTTTCAGTGATTCGTAGTCATGATAAGGAGTCGGATGAACCCGAGGTGGCCATGCGATAAAAACAAGGACTAGGTGGATTTTGAACTATTTTATTTTATTATGGGTTTGATTTATTTTGTAATAAGGCCTCCTAGAATTATATTTTGGTTATTTATCTGCTTTGGATAATCGGTTTAACAACTTAATGACTTGAAAAATGGTTACACATGTTTTATGAAAATTAATACGTAAAATGTTTTATTGTGCCATCGGTACACTTGAAATTTGTAAATAACACGACTCAACAAATATTTTTTTAAAATAAAATTAAGCATGGTTTTTAACAAAGACATTTAAATTGAATGGCATTTCAACTAATTTCAAAATCGGTCTTAAAATGGTTTTCAAAATGTTTTCTCTCAGAGCATACTGAAAATTCGGTCATAATGTTTGGGCGGGTTTGGGGTGTTACAAAATTGGTATCGAGCCAGCTCAAAGCTCATACTGTGGGGCCCAAGGCCCAAAATGTTTTTAGTAGGCCTATTTGAAATATTTTGGATTTTGAATAAGCATGGCACCGAGTCTCCCAGACCTATCCGCCTGTAAGTACCTCTAACTTTTTGTGTGGATTATTATTGTAGAAGGGTAGGAGACATGGGGCGTAGATAGTGATAAATACCTTAAACTTTAGGACTAGTTTACCCCAAACAGAGACATAAGACTTTAATGGCCTAAATAAAACCAACCTAGGACCAAGTCGCCGAGTTAGGGTGTGGTAATCTTGGTGCGCATGTCTAGGATTGGATCCGGAAGAGCTTGGTATTTAAGCAGTCCTCGTGACTCACCCCCTCTTCGCGAGATTCCTACCTGGTGCGTAGCTTCGGTTCACCCTAACCAAGAGGACTCAGTCATAGGCAAAATCCTAAATAAAACCCAAAAGGGACTAGCTATGTTTTAAGGAAAACTTCGATTTTAAAACCACTAAATTATCTCTTTTAGATAGTAGGACAAATTTATCTTTAGAAATTATCAAATATTCCCGGTTTACAAAAAAATTTACCGAAATGCCCCTAGTGGCAAAATTACTGAAAATACCCTTGATTTCTAAAATTACCATATTACTTCAATTTGATTAAATTTTTATTTTGTTTAAGTACTCGAAAATTTTGCATTTCAAAATAATACCCTGACTTTGGAAATTTACAAAATCACCCCTGATTGACAAAATTACCAAAATACCCCTGGTTTTCAAAATTTTGCTGTACCTTTAAATTGTGAAATTTACAAAGAATACTTCTCAGTTTTAGAAACTACAAAATGTTTTGATTCATTAAAGTTTTCAAAATTTCTTCGGTTTATTACAAAAATACCCTATAGGAAAATGACGGAAATACCACACAGGTTAGAAACTATGAAATGTCTCAAGAGTGATAGGTATGAAAGGTATTAGGGAATGGATGTACTTTTTCTGTGTAAACTAGGATAGAAGACTTAGAACTTTGTTTGATCGAAAGAATCTCTATTAAACTCTTTTCATAAAATTTCTTCGCGGATAATCAAGTGAAACATGTACTAATTCATAAAATTTCCTAATCAGATTAAAGCGCAATAATTAGAATGAGTTTTAGAGGATGTGGCCGTCGTGGACGCGGAAGGGGTAGGATGACAAAGTCGAACTCACAGCCGGGTCGGGTCGTGGATCCGAGAACGAGATACCACCGCCACCACACCACCCCAACCTTTGGAGCTGAGGAGCAGGATCAAACGGGTGATGACGCAGTCTCACAAGCAATGCTGCGGGTTCTAGAAAGGGTAGCTGGAATGGGTGGAGGTGGAGGAGCTCGGAAGTCAGTTCCTGAGAGACTTCGAGCTAACGGAGCTGAATTTTTTCGAGGTGTGTCCAGTGTCGCGCCCAATACGGCTGAGTATTGGCTAGAATCGACCGAAAGAATCATGGATGAGATAGATTTGACAAATGAGGAGAAACTGAAAGGAGCGGTGTCGCTTCTCAAGGATGAGTCCTATCGATGGTGGCTCACGGTGCGTGATGGTGCTACGGCAGATGATCCTACTTGGGAGTATTTCAAAACTGCTTATCAGAAGAAGTATGTGGGCACAAGCTACATTGATGCTCAGAGGAAAGCTTTTCTGGGGTTGGTACAAGGGAATAAGTCTGTGTCGGAATATGAAGCGGAATTCCTAAGGCTGAGTCGTTACGCTCAGGGAATAGTGGCATCGGAGCATGACCGTTGTGTTCGCTTTGAAGACGGGCTTAGGGATGAGTTAAGGCTGCTGATTGCTCCACAGCAGGAGCGTGAGTTTGCTATCTTGGTGGAGAAGGCCAAGGTAGCCGAAGGAGTCAAGGAGTCCGCGAGGCAGGGTTATGATAGGAGCAAGCTGAAAAGAGGCTTTGGGTCATCTGGGTCAAGTGGTATTGTTCAGAAAAGGCTTAGGCAGAGTGGGCCAAATCGGCGTGGAAGGTCCACACCGCTAATCGAGAGACCGACTCGATTGTCGATGTGGAAAGTTTCATTGGGGTGAATGTTGGACCGGAGGGAAAGGATGTTTCGAGTGTGGTTCGCTGGAACATCGTGTGAGGGACTGTCCACGTAAGCAAGCTAGGAATCAGTCTGAAGGTCAAGGTCGTACTCAGTTCGAGAAAGGAGGACCAAACCGCAGAGGTCGTGGCAATGGTAGAGGTGGTTATGGCTCTAGTAGAGGTCGTGGAGTAGCCGGCAGAGGTATTGGCAACACGGAGGCTAGACAGCCTGGTTTGATGTATGCTGCGATGCGTCGTGAGGAGGGAGACGCACCGGACGTCACAACCGGTACGTTTTTAATCTTTGGTGTTCCATATACTGCTTTGATAGATGTGGGTTCGACGCATTCTTACGTTGCTAGTAGCATAGTTGAGACCATGAGTTTAGTTCCTGTGACTGCTTCTAGGAGGATGACTGTACTTAGTCCTCTAGGTCACTCTATAGTAGTAGACAAGCTGTATAGGGATGTACCCCTAGAACTCCAAGGGGTAGTGTTTGTTGCCAATCTGATGGAACTGCCGTTTGAGGAGTTCGATCTGATTCTTGGGATGGATTGGTTGGTCAACTACCAAGCAAGTTTGGATTGTGCTGCTAAGCGCATGGTTTTGAAGACGGTTGAAGGTGAAGAAGTGGTCATGATAGGTAATAGGAGAGATTATCTATCCAATGTGGTATCTGCGCTAAAAGCTGTAGAGATGGTCAAGAAGGGCTGTGAGGCGTTCGTAGTTCATGTGTGTGCTTTGGAAGCTAAGGAGTCTTCTGTGGGGAATGTTCAAACTGTAAAGGAATTTACTGACGTATTTCCTAAAGAACTTCCGGGATTACCTCCAGATCGTGAAGTCGAATTCGGTATAGATCGTGAAGTCGAATTCGGTATAGATCTGTTACCTGGAACGGCGCCAGTGTCTATAGCTCCATATAGGATGGCACCGAAGGAACTGTTGGAATTGAAGGCTCAGATTCAAGAGTTGTTGGATCGAGGTTTCATTCGACCAAGTGTTTCACCTTGGGGAGCGCCGGTACTTTTTGTCAAGAAGAAGGATGGTGCGATGCGGATGTGTATAGACTACCGCCAGATTGAATAAGTCGACGATCAAAAACAAGTATCCTTTGCGAGGATAGATGACTTGTTTGATCGACCAAAGAAATGCGATTTTCTCTAAGATTGATTTAAAGTCCAATATCATCATCGGTGAAGGTGAAAGAGGTGATATCCATAAGACGGCATTTTGTACTCGGTATGGACACTACGAGTTCCTAGTGATGCCGCTTCGGTTTGACTAACGCACTGCCAGCTTTTCATGGATATGATGAATCGGGTGTTTCAAAGTAGCTTTTGGATCAATTTGTTGTGGTCTTTATAGACGATATTTTGGTATACTCGAAGTCGAAAGAGGAGCATGATGCGCATTTGCGAGTGGTGTTGCGTATTCTTAGGGAAAAGCAAACAGATGCAAAATTTAGTAAGTGCGACTCGCTTAGGGAGGTGACTTTCTTGGGTCACGTTGTTTCCGCGCGAGGATTAGAGTGGATCCTCGAAAGATTGAGGCGATGTTGGATTGGAAGCCGCCTAAGTCCGTGGGTGAGATTCGAGTTTTCTAGGTCCAGCGGGTATTACCAAGATTTGTGGAAAGATTTTCTTTGATTGCCGCACCTATGACCAAGTTGTTGAGGAAAGGAGTCCCATTTGTGTGGACCGAGGAGCAGCAAGAAAGTTTCGACAAATTGAAGAAGATTCTGACTGAAACTCCGGTTTTGATTCAACCTGAGGCAGGCAAGGAATTCACGGTTTATTGCGATGCATCACATATTGGTTTGGGATGTGTGCTGATGCAAGAAGGGAAGGTAGTAGCTTATGCATCTCGGCAGTTGAGACCACATGAGGCTAATTATCCGACTCATGACTTGGAGTTAGTGGCTGTAGTCTTCGCTTTGAAGATATGGAGGCACTACTTGTACGGAGAGAAGTCGATAGTCTACACGGATCACAAAAGTCTGAAGTATCTCTTGACTCAGAAGGATTTGAATTTGAGGCAGCGTAGGTGGATTGAGCTGTTGAAGGACTACGACTGTTCGATCGAGTATCATCCGGGTAAGGCTAACGTGGTGACAGATGCGTTGAGCCGTAAGGTTGTATCAGATTTAAGATCGATGTCTGCTCGACTTAGTCTGTTCGACGATGGGAGTCTTTTGGCAGAATTGCAAGTAAAGCCGACTTGGTTAGATCAGATTAAGGAGAAGCAATTAGAGGATGATGGTTTGAATGATCGGAGGTTACAAGTTCAGAATGGTGGATTAGAGGATTTTAGTTTGTCCAGTGATGGAGTTTTGTGCTTTAAAGGGAGAGCTTGTATGCCTAAGGATGTGGAGTTGAGACAAAGGATTCTTCGGGACGCACATAGCAGGCCATATGCTATGCATCCCGGAGGTAGTAAGATGTATCGGGATTTGAGAGAGCAATTTTGGTGGCCAGGTCTGAAGCGGGAAGTAACTGAGTTCGTGGGTAAATGTCTGACGTGTCAACAAGTTAAGGCTGAACATCGTTACCATCTGGTTACTTCAGCCGGTGAAGATTCCTCAGTGGAAGTGGGAGAGGATCACCATGGACTTTGTCGATGGATTACCTCTTACGCCTAGTAAGAAGGATTCGGTTTGGGTGATTGTGGATCGTCCGACTAAGTCGGCATTTCATTCCATTCGGTAAGGGTAGATTATTCACTTCAGAAGCTAGCTAAGTTATATGTAGCCAAGATAGTGAGATTGCATGGTGTGCCAGTATCGATCATCTCGGATAGAGATCCCAGATTTACGTCGAGGTTTTGGAGAGCGTTGCATCAAGCCTTGGGAACAAGATTGGATTTCAAAGACGCTTTTCATCCGCAATCGATTTGACAATCGGAGAGAATGATTCGAGATCTTAGAAGATATGCTCAGAGGTTGCGTTCTGGATTTCAGTGGCAGTTGGGAGGAGTATCTACCATTGGCGGAATTCGCTTATAACAATAGTTATCAAGCGAGTATTCAGATGGCTCCATATGAAGCGCTGTATGGACGGAAGTGCCGTACTCTTACGTGTTGGATGGAGTTAGGTGAACGTCAGGTTTTGGGTCCGGAATTGGTAACTGAAACTGAGGACAAAGTTAAGGTAATTCGGGCTCGTCTCAAGGAAGCGTCTAATAGGCAGAAGTCTTACGCCGATCTCAAGTGCAAGGATATGGAATACGAGGTAGGAGATAAAGTCTTTCTGAAGGTGTCGCCTTGGAAGAAGGTGTTGCATTTTGGGCGAAAAGGGAAGTTAAGCCCAAGGTTCATCGGCCCGTATACTGTGTTGAAGCGAGTAGGACCGGTAGCTTACCAGCGCGAACTACCGGCAGAGTTGAATCAGATTCATGACGTCTTTCATGTGTCGATGCTTAGACGGTATCGGTCGGATCCATCGCACGTCGTGCCAGTGGCAGAGATTGAAGTTAACACCGACTTATCTTTCGAGGAGGAACCAGTTTAGATTTTAGATCGTGATGTCAAGGTTTTGCGTAGAAAGTCAGTACCTTTAGTGAAAGTGCTATGGCAAAACCATGGTACGGAGGAAGCAACGTGGGAACCCGAGGATGTGATGCGGCAGCAATACCCCCATCTTTTCTGATCAGGTAATTTTGAGGTCGAAATTATTTTAAGGGGGTAGAACTGTAACATCCCAAAATAGGGGTTATTTGGGATTGAATTATTTTTCTTGTGTATGAATTTCTGTGATATTATATGTGGTGTTATAAGACTTAATTAGGGGTCTTGAGTAAGCTCGGTTTAGTAGGATAATTCTTAGTATGGCTTATTTAATGAAGAGGATTAAATGAGCTTAGCACTTAAGTTAATTTAAGTGTATATTAAAGCACAAGAGGAGTTAGTGGCAAGTTGGTTAAAGAGCTTGAAAGGTTGCATGAGGTTAATGGTTCGAGTAGTAGGTATAGCATTTTTAAAGTTTATTTTTGTATGTTAGCTTTAATGGACAAATCAAACATAATTATGATAGGTGGACTAATAATTTTGGTAAGTTGAATTGTTGTTTAAGGAAAGCATGGAATAAGGGATAAGATTCCTAAGGTTATGGTAAGATATCTTGAAGTTATGGTAAATTGAGGGGACAAAGGCTTGGTTTGTGGGAAATGTTTTGGAAACAAATTCATGGCCTTTATGCCATGAACTTGGACGGCAATGTGGCTAAGGGGGGGATTTGGCCGAATATGCTAGTTGTTGGGAAAGGCTTAGGAATTGTTTTGGTCATTTCTTTCATTTGGTGCAAAAGTTGCAAAACATTTTCTCTCAAACACTTTTCTTTTTGGCCAAATTCTACATTGTGGTAAGCCTAAACTCTTTTGACCATTTGGTCATTTTTGATCATTTGCTATTTTCTCCTTTTCATTCTCTCAAAAATCGAAACTTGCATTAACCTTTTGTTCTCCCATTCGTTTTGCTAAAACATCAAAAACCTCCTATACACTCTTCTTTGCCGAAATTATATTTCTCTTCCTATTATTTTCTTTTTGTTCCATAGCCGAATATACCTCTTTGTTGTGCCGAAAATCTTCTTCTCGCTATCTTGATCAACTTTGGCCGAATATTGAAGGTAGCATAGATTTCCTCATACTTCTCTAGCAATCGGTTTTGGTAAGGTGGTAAGTGTTTATTTCAAAGGATTATTCTTTTAAGTTTTCGTTTAAGCCAAGGCTAATAACCTTGATGATGATGGTTGATTGTAGGAAAGTGAGGCCGATTCATTTAGGAGTGTGTTGGCTAGTGTTCAAAGGCTTTTGGGTAAGATTTTAGGTTCACAAGGAACCCTTCTCAATTATTTTGGTTTGGCCGAATAGGCCATGGTTCTAATGATCATTTTTGGCGAATATAGGACAAGAATACTTGTGTGGCCGATTTGCTTATTCGAGATTTAGGACTCTCGTTAGTATCAGTGTGTACATACACATCTTATGACTTTTAATATGCTAAGTGTTATTTTATGTCTAATCAATTTGTGTAGACATGGATGTAATACCTTCATGGTATTAACAAGGACTCGGGTAAGTCTTTATTGCTATGAGATTATTATTTGATGCTTTGGGAAGCATGACACATTTGGTATGTGTATTATTTGATATATGGCTTATGATAATCAATTGGATGTTGTTAAATAAATCTATCAACATGATTTTTGTATATGCATATGAATGATTGATATGGGTTGATGAGAGGAGGGGCGTTGATATTCGTGTCGACGGACACCGTGTGTTTTGGTAACACATCGTGACTACGGTCACCGGAGGTTTGGTACCTCCGGAGGTTTGGCACCTCATAGCGACTTGTCCCCGTGGTTTACACCACCGTGGGTTGGCCCCACTTTGAGATATGGGATTGTCCGCCAAAGATTTGGTATCACACGCGATGGGTTGGCCCCATCATCTATTTTGTGACTTCGGTCACGATGTTTTAATAACACAATCGTGTCTTCTGACACCGGTGATTTGGTATCACATTTGTGACTATATGTCACCAGGTGGTTTAGCACCACCAAAGGTTTGGTACCACACGGGGTAGAAAAAGTGTTTGGATGGCTAGGTTGGGTGCATATTTTAATGCATGTTAAATTGTTATAAATTGTGTATGTTGTTGAATTAAACCGGGAAAAAGGGTTACACATTGGCTCTTGATGACTCACCTTTTTCCTTTAACATTTTCAGGTGATTCGTAGCTACGGATAAGGAGTCGGATGAACTCGAGGTGGCCATGCGATAAAAATAAGGACTAGGTGGATTTTGAACTATTTTATTTTATTATGGGTTTGATTTATTTTGTAATAAGGCCTCCTAGAATTATATTTTGGTTATTTATCTGTTTTGGATAATCGGTTTAACAACTTAATGACTTGAAAAATGGTTACACATGTTTTATGAAAATTAATACGTAAAATGTTTTATTGTGCCATCGGGTACACTTGAAATTTGTAAACAACACGACTCAACAAATATTTTTTTTTAAAATAAAATTAAGCATGGTTTTTAACAAAGACATTTAAATTGAATGGCATTTCAACTAATTTCAAAATCGGTCTTAAAATGGTTTTCAAAATGTTTTCTCTGTAGCATACCAAATTCGGTCATAATGTTTGGGCCGAGTTTGGGGTGTTACAAAAATATATTAGAAACAATTTGGGACCAATTTAAATCATTTGGGAAGTTTAGGAAAAAGTTACAAAATTTTGACTACAGGGGTCACATGGCTGTGTGGCCACGCGTGTGCCTCACAGGACCAAAAAACAATTGACATTTTCTCAACTCAATCATTAACATCAATATTAAGTTTATCATATTTTCTTCTAATTTCCATAACTAACTGAATATACAAATAATTTATTAACAATCTCTAAATTCTTGAATTTTATAATTTAACACCATGCTAGTTTAATTTATAGCATT
This sequence comes from Gossypium bickii, assembly GCA_025503065.1. NCBI lineage: Eukaryota > Viridiplantae > Streptophyta > Magnoliopsida > Malvales > Malvaceae > Gossypium > Gossypium bickii. Next base: position 25,620,177 of record CP106712.1, read on the forward strand.
TAACTCCTTGAAAGTTAATACTAACAAAACTCATAGCACAAAATATTTTACTTGCTTACTGAACTTAGTAATTCAACCCAATTTTATGCACAAGAACAATCCATCAAAAATAGTCCCTGTACTTCACAAAATTAAATATTTTACCCTCACAATTTCAAAGTTTACTACAATTAAAAATCTCAATGCAGAAATTCATGAATTAGCTTACAATTCTTCCCACATCTATTTCAACTTCAAAAATCTACCCTAAAAACATTAAGAACTTAGATTTTTCTATAATGCTAACTTATTTTAACATCAAAAATTGTAAAATTTCAACATGGGTTATTTAACTCATGATCTAAAGATTCTAAAAAAACAAAATACATGAATAAAGAACAAAAAATTACTAACCAAATTGAGCTCTAAGACATGAAACAAAATGGCCAAATGTTCTTCTCCCCTTTTCAGCATGCAAAGAGGAAATGAAGCTTTTAATTTATTTTTTTCTTCTTTTTCCCCCACTAAACTATTTCTTTCCTTATTAAACAATTTCTTTTCATTTTATATTTTATTTATTCTAACCAATATACTAATTGTCTCCATGTACATAATATATTAATATATTTAATATAAAAAATCATTATAAACTTCCACTATCAAAAGTCTATATAACTAATGGTCTATTCTTTGAATAAGTGCTTAATCTAATCCCACTTCGTAATTTAATATCCATAAAAATTTTATCACCTATTTAATTTAATCTTTGTACTTAATTTTAAACATTAGTAATTAAAATAATCTAACTATCATTTAATTCACTTCTAAGGTAACTCTAAAAATATTATAAATAAATATTTATAAACCTGATTCACAAAGGCGGGGGTCTCAGAGGTATGGTTCCCGACACCCCTGACTTATGGGTTGTTACATAGGGGTTCAATTAAACAGAAATCAATGTAAATAAACTTCTTGCATGTTTGGGAAACTTCATTCTGATAAACCGTAAAAGTAACATATTTTTACCCCACATTTAGCATACTTTTGGATGATTTACCCTTTGATTTGTGCAAAACGGTGCTCTTAATCCTTTCTTTTCATGTCTTATACTCAGGAAAGCACCGGAGGTTGGAAAGAACAAGAAACGGGCCTAAAACGGACAAAATTGGGCCACGGTAGAAATAGACACAGCCTGGACTCAAGCCCACACGACCGTACCTCCCTGATAAACTAGAACACGGCCTGATCCCGATTGCCACGGCCGTGCCTTATGAAAGAAATCCAAACACGGCCTTGCCACGACTTACACGGGCGTGTGCCATGGCCGCATCCTTGTCGCTGGAAAGAAGAGTTTCATTCGGAAAAGGATGCTTAGGGGCAAAGAAACCTATTTCAAAAGCCTATATAAACCCCCTAAGTATTACCTAAAAGAGGGCGATTAGCGAGGCCAATGACCCGAGCCGAAAAGGTCAGATTTGTGGGAAACACTCGAAGATAGCCAGTTGATCCATCTCAAGAAGCTAGAATTCTACTCAATACGGCAGATTTCTCCTTCAATTTTTTCAGGGGGTTTTAGGGATTTCTTGTGTTTTGTTTTATCTTTTCTTCTGAGATGTTTTCTTTTATTGTTATGAACTAAACCCTTTAGATACCTGAAGGGGATGAAACCTAAGATGGATCTTGTTATTGTTTCTTAACTATATGATAAATACTTGATTTGTTCTTAACTATGTGTGCTTAATTCTTGTGTTAATATTTTCGGGATATTGAATCAAGTATGATGTGCTTAGGTGGAGGAGCAAAAGTCCCTGCTTAAGAGCAGATCTAGCATAATTAAGCGGAGTTGATCGCGCGCCTAGAGATAGGGTGATGAGATTTTTCTGGATTAGGGTGAAACCTAATATGGGAGTCCATGGATCGAGTTAATGCGATTCTAGAGGTTTTAATTAGAAAGAGATTTCAATTAATCAACCTAGGGTTAGACGTTATTCGCCTCGAGGGAGGGTTTAATATAACTTAGGGAATCTTAAGGATCAAGTCAAGTGAATAAATCGTCTGGTTCAGTGTTATATAACAAGTGAAGTCTTGGTGGATTCTTCCTAAGAGTATCGTCTTAATCAACTGAGTTTTTCCAACAGTACTTCCCCAATTTATTCTTTTTGTCTTCGCATCTTTAGCTTAGTAGTTAGATTTAGATTAAACAACAACTTCAATTATTTTAGGCTAGATAATAAAAAAAAGGTTAGTATTAGTGCTTTTAGTTCCCTTGGGTTCGACATTCCGGTCTTGCCTTAACTATACTACTGATTGATAAGTGCGCTTGCCTCAAAATCGTTGTCAGAGTTAGTTTCTAGGTTCGATCCTTCTCATTTTAAATTTAAAACTCTGAATTCGACGATCAAGTTTTTGGCGCCGTTGTCAGGGACTTAAAATATTAAGAAAGCCCTATTTTTATTACTTTAGCCATTATTTTTATTTTCCGCAATTTACTTTTATTTTAGGTTAAATTTTGATTTTGCTAAATTTTCTTTCTTTCTTTTGTTCCTTTCAGGTACCTTTAGTTTGCGACTAGAAGAAACCCGATAGGACCACTACTTTACAATAGTAATATTAAAGCTACCACTCGAAGGAATCACAGAGAAATGAGGCGAGCCCTAAGTTACACAGAAGAGCGAGAAGACAGATCCAATCCTACTGAAGGGATGGACGAGAATAATCCACCACCACAAGATGTGGCAGAAAATAATGCTCCGCATACTATGTATGCTTATGCTAAACCTTATTTAACAGGAGTAGAATCGAGTATTGTTAGGCCTGCTATAGCTACTAATAATTTTGAATTAAAGCCTAATTCTATACAAATGATTCAGCAATTTGTTCAATTTGATCGTTTGCAGGACGAAGATCCAAATACTCATATAGCTAATTTTTTAGAGTTCTATGATACCTTCAAAATAAATAGTGTTTCTGATGATGCCATACATCTTCGGTTATTTCCCTTTTCATTAAGCAATAAAGCCAAACAGTGGTTAAACTCGTTACCACGAGGGTTAATCACTACATGGGATCAAATGATCGAAAATTTTTTATTAAAATATTTCCCACCAGCCAAAACGGCCAAATTACGGAATGATATCTCTTCTTTTGTACAGATGGGTTTAGAAACATTATACGATGCATATGAGAGATAAGGATCTCTTGAGAAGGTGTCCGCACCATGGTTTACCCTTATGGCTCCAAGTCCAAACTTTCTATAACGGTGTGAACCCCTTAACGAGGCAACTAATTGATTCAGCCGCCGGTGGAACCCTGAACAACAGAACTCCTAAAGCAGCCTACGAGTTTATTGAAGAGATGTCACTAAATAACTATTAGTGGTAGGTTACAAGGACAAAACCAACAAAATCAGCCGGAGTATTCAACCTCGATGCAGTAACCATGCTATCAACACAGGTAGAGATGATGAATAAAAAGCTTGATAGTTTGTGTTCCTCGCAGGCACATCCAATAATGCAGTGCGACGCAAGTGGAACTGTGGCAAATCCTTAGTACCCACCCTACCAACCGGGCATAGAAAGTGAAGAGATGAACTATATAGGTAACAATTTCAGATATAATAATAACCCTTATAGTAATACTTATAATCCAGGTTGGAGGAACCACCAAAATTTTTCATGGGGAGCTCAAGGAAATCAAGGAAATCAAAGACAACAACCCCCTCAAAATTTCCAAAATCAATCCTATCCACAGGAAAAGAGGCCGAACCTTGAAGAGATGCTGACAAAATTCATGGCAGCCACAGAAACCCGTCTCCAAAAAATCGAGACGACGCTCGGTAATCAACAGGCATCAATCAAAAGGATCGAAAGCCAAGTTGGGGAACTTACTAAGTCAGTTAGACAACTTACTAAGATAGTTTTTGAAATTCGTTCAGAGATTTTCGAACGACCGCAAAGGCATCTACCAAGCAACACTGAGATTAACCCAAAAGAGCAAATCCAAGAAATCACAGTTCATGATAGTATAGAGTTAGATGAACCAAATCCAATTCAAGAAAACGAGGCAAAGGAAGGTAAAGTTGAGGTAACACAAGAAAAGCCAAAACCGGTAATCAAGAAGTACCAACCTCGCATTCCTTATCCCGAAGCGATGAAAAGAGACGATACAGAGGAATAGTTCGGTAAGTTTCTTAAACTTTTAAAAAAATTACATATCAACTTACCTCTTCTTGAAGCTCTTTCATAGATTCTAGATTTGAGGAAATTTTTAAAACAACTCTTGATAAACAAACGTAAGTTAGACGAGGAATCACATGTGGAATTAAATGTAGTATGCTAGGCAATGCTACAGAATAGACTATCGAGAAAGCTAAAAGATCCAGGGAGCAAGGAGACAGTCACTCTTCAAGCCCTCAACTCAGCTAGAACATCAAGTAACCAAGGTGAGAATGTAAATTCTATTAATAACCATTTGGTTAACCCTTCTTTTCAGGAAACACTACAAGGTTACAAACCTGAGCCGAATCATGGACCTCATTCCAACAAGGAAGAATTATATAAGGAACGAAGCCTTAGGGTCGACAAATTAGAAGAGTGGACGGCACACTTTAAAGAAGAACAGGAACCACACGATGTAAAACCGAAGGAGCCCCCAGAAGAGCTCATAGGAACAACAAACCACTTTAAAATAGGATACCAAGTACTGTTAGATAAAGTAGATCCTCGCATCATCACATCAGACCTGAACACGAATGAAGAAATTCCTCTTGAGGTACGTAATTTTTTCCCATACAGAACAGTCGAGGTAAGCAATCCTATCTTTGGTATTTTTAAGGTAAACGCTTCTCGACTTAAACTTTATAGTGAGAATAGCACTGATAGCATAATACGAGGAAAGTCTAGCTTAAGACTCTAAACGAGCGCTTATCCGGAGGCAACCCGAGCACTAACCCTATTTACTTTCACAATTATTTTCATTTTATTTTCTTTTCTTCTCTTCGTCTTAAACACCTAGCTTTAAACTAACCAAAAGTGCAGATTTCCAGACCACACGGCCTTGCACACGACCGTGTGGAAGTACAGAATCTCCATACTGACATGGCAGAGACAGTACGAATCAAACCCAACTAATTTTTGAAGTCACAGACCCAACCACTCCACCACGGGCACCGATAAAGCGACATGGCTGTGTGATGCAGCCATGGATGACACTAACTTATCCTCAACAGGCGTGGCAATCTGTAAAGCGGGCGTGGGTGTATTAACACGCCTAGACACACAGCCATGCGAGGTGGCTGTGGATGACACTGACTTATCACAAACGAGCATGGCAATCTGAAAAATGGGCATGGGAGGAACAACACGCTCCACAACATGGGCGTGCGAGGTGGCCATGTGAATCGACACGCCCACGGTCCACGGGCGTGGGGGAGCATCAAACCCCAAAACTCTATTTAAACAACCCCCTCCCATTCTTCCCACATATTCCCCATCCTCTTTCTTCCTTCCTTTTCTCAGATTTCTCCCCTCTCCATAACAATTCTCTATACTCTTGAGCTACACCGAAGCCATGTCGAAGAAGTGGAAGAAGACAAGCGTAGTCTCTGCAAGAGTGACCCTATACGTAAGTTCATGCCAGCCGCTTCATCCAAACAACAAGCCAAGGGGCTTTGAGACCATTTATCTTTTGTTTTACTTTTATCTTCTCATTTATTTTCGTTCTATTTAACAATCTTATGCTTAATTTAGTTTATTTTACTTTAGTTTCTTAGTGTCAGGTTCAAAAGGCTGCTAGGGAATCACACCGGAACCACGACCACCAACTCAACGCAGCCTTCGAAATTCTCCAGGCTGCTTGGGAATCACCACGACCACGGCCATAGCCACCCTCCGCAGCCTTAGAGGTTATACCCACCTCGCGAACCATCCATCAATAAGGACTTCTCAGTCCATTAATCTTTTCTTTTAAGTTTATTTCCTTCTCAGTCTCTTTCTCTTTCTCTTTCTTGTCTTTATTTATATATTTAGTTTATTTTAAATGTGTCTTAATAACTCCTGGCTAATTCTCTATGAGCTCCCCAATTTTTTCATCTAGCGCAGAGCTTGGTAGCAGACACCACCCCTATCGACTTCCAACTCCGGGAAACCATCCAAGTTTAGGAAGTCTCACCTCCCTCTCTCTCTCTCTCTTAAACTACATATCTATGTTTGTACATTGAGGGCAATGTACATCTTAAGTGTGGGGGTGAATAGTTATTTCGAGAAAGTGCCTAACTTTCTTCATTATTCTCAAAATCCCTGAATTATGCTTTATTCTTAAGTAATTTCCTCATATTACTAATTAGGATGAAATTTCTGATGATTTATGATTTTTATTGATATGTTTTAGATTAAGTCATAGTTAATTGTGCATTGATGATTTAAATTTGAAGGACACTAGAGAATCAAGCATGATAAGTCTATTTTTAAGAAAATTAAAAAAAATTTAGGTTGTTAACCTAAATTTGAATATTATCTTGAAATTTGAAATTTACAAGGTTGATATAAAAAAAACACCCATAATTTTTGTGATATTTTGAGCCTTATAGAGCATATATTCTTTTTCATGCTCACTTATTGATTATGAGTGTGTCAACATTGAAACTGTTATTCTAGAACTGGCCTTAATTATACATATCGAGACCACATTTATGATTTGATATACCGAGATGATAAAGGCACCTAGGTTTTAACCCACTTACTTCACTAAATAGCCTACCTCCATAAATTAACCCCTAGTGAACCCCGTTTAATCCTAACAACCCTTTTTATTAACTCACCCACTAATATTACCCAAAACCCTTTGTCTTTGTTATCACCATTACTTTTTGACTACCCTTATATCGAGATTTGATTTGATAAGTTACCTAATTATATTATTTCAGTAGTTGAATTTATCCTTTATTATTTGATTTGTTCTTAAAAAAAAAAAATCAAAGTATATTCAGTATTAGTATTATGAAAAGCGAGCTCATACAGTTAAAAGTCTATTTATCAAAAGAAAAGCTCGTATTATTAGGGTTATTACTCAGTTGATGTAATTATCGCCTCAGTATTTCTAGATAGGTAACTTGTCAATTCGATCTCGATTCTAACCTTCTAATTCAGCCTTTATCCACACCTTTAAACCTAGCCCCGTTAAAACCCTGTTAAAGACCTTTTGATCTGTTTATCATCTCATTTTATAGTGGTGGAGATTTTGATTTTTAGGCAAGCCTATGGGATTAACTTTTCAGGTTCGACTTATGAGTGCTCTTTTCCCTGAACCTTAAACACTTTTTGAGTGATTTCGGTGAATCTTTTTGTGAGGATATCAATCCTTATCGGTTTTGAATTAAAGGTGATTATTTAGATAAGGGGAGACACCTACGTTTTCGTGATACAAATGTATGACTTATATTGTTTGAATCTTTAGGAATTTTTGAGTTAGATTATCCATGTATAAATTATCTATGAATTATGATGAGACATTGTTGATAGGAATTATGAATTATGGAAAGTTCGTTTTAATTGTAAGTTGAGAATTTTGCTTGAGGACAAGCAAAAGCTTAAATGTGGGGGTATGTGATAAACCGTAAAAGTAACATATTTTGATCCCACATTTAGCATACTTTTGGATGATTTACCCCTTGATTTGTGTAAAAAGGTGCTCTTAATCCTTTTTTTTCATGTCTTATACTCAGGAAAGCACCGGAAGATGGAAAGAACAAGAAACGGGCCTAAAAAGGACAAAATTGGGCCAAAGTGGAAATCGACACGGCCTGGACTCAAGCCCACACGGTCGTGCCTCCCTGATAAACTAGAACACAGCCTAATCCCAATTCACACAACTGTGCCTCATTAAAGAAATCTGAGCATGGCCTGGCCACGACTTACACGAGTGTGTGCCATGGCCGTGTCTCTGTCACTGGAAAGAAGAGTTTCATTCGGAAAAGGATGCTTAGAGGCAAAGAAACCTATTTCAAAAGCCTATATAAACCCCCTAAGTATTACCTAAAAGATTAGCGAGGCTAAGGAGCCGAGCGGAAAAGGTCAGATTTGTGGGAAACACTCGAAGATAGCCAGTTGATCCATCTGAAGAAGCTGGAATTCTACTCAAGACTGTAGATTTCTCCTTTAGTTCCTTCAAGGGGTTTTAGGGATTTCTTATGTTTTGTTTTATCTTTTCTTTTGAGATGTTTTCTTTTATTGTTATGAACTAAACCCTTAAGATACCTGAAGGGGATGAAACCTAAGATGGATCTTGTTATTGTTTTCTGAACTATATGATAAATACTTGATTTGTTCTTAATTATGTGTGCTTAATTATTGTGTTAATATTTCCAGGATATTGATTCAAGTATGATGTGCTCAGGTGGAGGAGCAAAAGTCCCTGCTTAAGAGTATATCTAGCATAATTAAGCGGAGTTGATTGTGCGCCTAGAGATAGGGTAACGAGATTTTGCTAGATTATGGTGAAACCTAATATGGGAGTCCATAGATCGAGTTAATGCGATTCTAAGGGTTTTAATTAGAAAGAGATTTCAATTAATCAACCTAGGGTTTGACGTTATTCGCCTCGAGAGAGGGTTTAATATAACTTAGGGAATCTTACAGATCAAGTCAAGTGAATAAATCGTCTGGTTCAGTGTTAGATAACAAGTGAAGTCTAGGTGGATTCTTCCTAAGGGTATCGTCTTAATCAACTGAGTTTTTCCAACAGTGCTTCCCCAATTTATTCTTTTTGTCTTCACATCTTTAGCTTAGTAGTTAGATTTAGATTAAACAACAAATTCAATTATTTTAGGCTAGATAATAAAAAGAAGGTTAGTATTAGTACTTTTAGTTCCTTTGGGTTCGACATTCCTATCTTGTCTTAACTATACTACTATTCGATAGGTACGCTTGCCTTGAAATCGTTGTCAGAGTTAGTTTCTAGGTTCGATCATTCTTATTATGAATTTAAAACCCTGAATTCGATGATCACACTCAAACCCGTCGTAGTGGACTTCATCCTATTTCGATACTATCTTTTGGTGAATAGATCATTGAGTAATTTCCTTTCCGGCTATTCTATCAACCTTTGATTAGCCTAAACAGTTCCTCTGGATGTCTCTCCATCTTTGCGGACTCTATCCTTCATTTTCCTATATTATTTCCTTAAACCTTACTCTAGAGCGGGTTTCTTTTTCCCTCCATTTAATTATAAAGGGGGTTTTTTGACTTGGCAAATGTTTGCATCTATTTAACTCAGGGCGGACTTTCTATATTACCATAGATTCACTAGGCTTATCAACTTTACGTTTATTAGATAGCTTATGAGGTCTCTCATCACTCAGGTGGACTATGTCCCACTTGGTTTAAATTGAGATCGATTTACATCCTTGGAACCCACCTCGAAGGTGGTACCTTGCTTTAAGTATAACACACCCTTCTTTTATGGTATGCTTGGCTTACAACACTTAGTTAACTATCATTCATGTGGTCTTCTGAGCTCATGATTTCTCTTACATTCTGATTTCCTATGCAAGTAGTCATTTGGTTGTTACTTCTGTACTAGTTCCCCATTCTTAAAAGGAACGGTCTTGATGGACATGTTGTCACTCGATGTAACCCATCGTACATATCCCTCTTTCGAGGGGTTTCATCTAACCCCCATTCACTTCATGAACTAATCACTGAGCCTATGCTCAATCTCTATCAAAAAAGATTGTAACACCCCAAACCCGACCTAGACGTTACGACCGGATCCAACGTGTCATATCAAAGTGTTGGTTTAAACTGGTCTTGTTGATGAAAGTTCATGACTAAAGTTTCAATCCCTTTTAGCTAATTGCTATTGAAAATGTTGGTGTTGTAAAATCTAAACTTGTTGACCAATTATTGGTCAAATTATTTTATACAAGTTTATTAATTTGAATTAGAAACCCACGGAAGCTTTTCTAATTGTAAACCTTAAAATTTAAAATGCATGATTTTCTTTGGAAACAGTTATTATTTTGAAAAAACCCATTTTTCCTAATCTAGCAGGTAAAAGTAAGAAGCTTAAACCAAATAAAAGTTAACCCTCAAATGGCCTTATTACATAATCAAACCCAAGTATAAATTAAAATATTTAAGTCTCAAGCGAAAAATCAGTGTTCACGTGGCCACCTCCGGGTCCCTCGCGACTCCAAATGGATTAAGGTTGGGGATTACATGTATAGTTAAAAGAAAGGGTGAGTTTGCGAAAACTTAATGTGTAATCCCCTATCAGTCAAATAACAATCGGTGCTAGCGAAATGAGATCGGGCCTAAGCCCTATACATATGATCGATGCGGGCTTTAGCCCTATACAAAGATGCTGCAATGTGGTTTAAGCCCAAAATAATAACAGTACAGAACAAAGATGCAACCAAACCTAATCCAGCCAACACACCACCCTTACCAACCAACACACCATGTGGGGACTAAGTCGACCCACCAAGTCAACACACCAATATCGCAGCATAGCTGCTAATAGTAACACAGTAAAATTGCTAACAACAGTAATCGTGGCCCAGCCACTAAGATCAGAATACGTGGCGAAGCCATTAGAGCAGTAAAAATATGGCAGAACCACCAGTATAGTACTTCCTCCAAATCAGAATCCCAACCCCAATGCAGAATATCGTGTCATAAATATTAGGTGTGTGCAGTATGTCATATTCATAACTAGTATATACATATCATATACACATCAATTAAACTACCACTAGGGGTATAATGGTCATTTCGTCGATTACCCCTCAGGGGTATTTTGGTCATTTAACTACTTTTGGGGTCTCGACACAGATGACGACCCTTAAAAGGTCTGTAGTCATCTCCAATGACTCAGATAACCTATATGGCCCAAAACAGTGTAATTGAGCCCAATCCATTATTATTCACTTACCGTGGATTTTAACCATGTGGGGCCCATGAGCCCATTGGCCCTCATGGCCCATCTCGGCCCAACGAGGCCCATTACGACCTAAGCCCAGGAGAACATTTGTGGTGGCCTCTACAGTCTGTCGCTGATGATTTGTGGGCTTGGGTTACCATACGAGAGTTCGCACGCTCGTGAGCCCTCAGATGCCAAAGTTTAAACTTTTCGACTTTTGCCAATTCACAGTAACACAGTGGTGTGAATACACACCATTGTCAATCGTTTTAACAGTAACAATACTGGGTGTATGGCTACACACCTTTTAGCGACCATTTGTGAAATTCCAATCGCACCAACCTTGGTAAACAGGAGTATAGCCTTTAACCCTAAAATCGTTTGGCTAGACTCCCACAATTGTTGATCTATCACTTGCGAATCCCTCAGAACCGAAAGCTGAGTTTTAGAAAATGTGAGGAGGAGGCAAGGTATTCGGCTATTACTCAAGAAGAGAGGAAATAGAAGAAACTTAATTCGATTTAGCCAAAGAGAAGAAGAAGAATACCAATTCGGCAGAGAGAAAATGTGAAGAAGAAAGAAAAGCTTCAAGGGAGAATTCGGCACTTAGTATTTGTGATTCGGCAAATGTGAACAACAGTTGAGAAATAAAGTTGAAAAGAGAAAGACCCGAATGGTCAAAAATGCTGCACGAAATGCTACAAAGAGAGTAAAACCCAAAACGAAAAAAGGGAAAAACCCAAAATAATGGAGAGGAAAATCAGCTTCTACACTCTCACCAAATGCCGAAAATGCACCAAATGAATTCCCTTAGCCGAATTCCCCTACTCTAGCTTTCCAATTCAGCTATGACTCCCTTCACATCCTAATTCCTTAAAAATCTCCATCGATTTCTCCTAGATTTACTCCAAACCCCCACATTCAAATCCATTCAAATTTTAATGACCAATTCTCCAACCACCTCTGCAGAGTTTGGATCAAACTCCACCTCTCACGCTACAGAGACATAAAATAAAACCCCCTTTTTGCATGCCGTGGGATTTGAACCCACTCCCTCTTAAATGCCCCAACACACCACTTGCCACCACAACAGAAGATCTCTTGTGTCTCAAAACAAACACAACTTAATATATGCCCTTTAAGCTAACACACAACTGAATATATGCCCTTTAAGCTAACATCCAGGTTTCCAAAAGAACAAAAATCAAAATTTTGTCAAAGGCCATCTTGAACCCAGGCTTCCTAAAGTCCCCAAAACATGCCCAGATTACCTGACCCACAAGCAACCATGATATTTACGTCCAAGCTTGCAAAAACAACGACTCTAAATTTTTGGGGCGTTATAAAGGTTTTCACTGAGCAACCTCTGGCGGCCTTTATTTGCGGATATTTGTTTGTAATCCTCGTATAACTTCTTACACTTGTCTTTACCCCAATCATTATTGGCATGTTATTACCCCTATTTGAATCTTGATGGGTTACCACCCTCATGTCCTTTCGGCTCTCACTACTACTTTTTTATCGGTCTTTTCCCATTGCTATCACATTTTTCATTCCTCGAAAGATTCCTCCGTCCAATTGGTTGACTAGTTCTTGTTCACACTTCCATTTTCTTTTTACCCTTTTTTCCTTGTTTGCGGAATTGGCCACAATTACTTTCTTAATTATCCAGCTGTTTATTATCTCGGCGGACTCTAATATGCTACCACAACCAATATATGGTCTTATACCATTTAACCTTGTGTTTAACATCCTGGTGAACTACTCTGTGTTTAGTGTCCCGATAGACTCTACATACTTCCATAGTCGAGCTATGGTCTTACTCATCAGATCCATGTTTAATGTCCTGATAGACTCTATTCATTGTAATAATTGAGCTATGGTCTTACACCTTGTACTCCCCATGTTTATTGTCCCAGTGGGTTATCCTGTGCTTATCGTCCTGATGGACTATCCACGATGCTACAGCATCTTTTAGCTATGGTCTTACTCAATATAAACTCGTGTTTACTGTCACGACAGACAATCAAAGGATTTCATAACATCTTTTAGCTATGGTCTTATTCCTATTTTGGCATTCTGGTATGCTTTCGTATGATGCCAAAGCATCTTTCAGCTATGCTCTTACTCATTTTTTATGTCATAACATCTTTCAGTTATGGTATTACTTATTGTAGGCGTATAACCTCCAATTAGACCCATGGCCCCGCCATAATATTTATATTTCCTTCTCTGTTGCACTTCATCCATTCCTTCATTTCACCAATTCTAACCTTGATGCTCAAACACCACAGTGTTCCCTCCGCAAGTCTCCGAGCTTCACCATCATAGTTTCCACACGGCATCACCGTATGATGGTATCTAACAGAAAGTCCATTTTTCCCATTCCTAACTTCGTCTAAACCTTCGATAGTTCCCTTGCCATTAATCCATATTCAATACATGCATTTTATAATTGAAATATCATGGACCATGCATTTTGAACTAAAATGGTGGATACTCATGAACCCATGCAGGCTTTCAACATACTTAACATTTCAGGGTTGAGGAGAAGAAACTCACATGACGCTTCTTCGCCGCCCTCCTCAACTTAGCTTTTCCAAATGCCATAGCTCCCACTCTCTCCTGGCAGTAACTTACTAGATTTTTTACTTTTTCGGTTCAAACCTCATTATCACCGTTCCATACAGAGCTTTCCTTAATTGTCTTATTTTCGAAGCAACTAAGGAAAAAGATGAAGAAGAAAGGAAACTAAAATAGAAAATGAAAAGATTTCTTTCATTCAGAATTCGTTTCCCCAGCTATTTATAGCCCTTCCTGCACGGTCTTCAACAGTGAAAAATCCACTCGTTCACAACTATAGGACCGCCCGGTTCTAATCTAACTGAACAAGAATTGGATTTCAACCATGTCTAATTCTGTTTCTATCTTTTCCTGATTTTTCAGTAGAGACCGCCAACTTACATTCTCTTTCAATTTAACCCCTAAATGTTCCTAATTTCGGGTTTTAAGGAAATCTGAGTGTGACAACGGATCCAAAAATCTCACGTTTAGAAAGTAAATTCAATTTTGCTTGAATTGTGTCTTTCCATTTTGTTCAATCTTTTTTATTTCTATATTCCTCTATAGATTCAAGCTCAAGATCCTCATTTTCTTTTGTTATTTCAATAGCAACATTATAAGTAAAATTATTGTCGATGTAACACCCTATACCCAGCCTAGTTGCCAAACATGAATATCAGGATGCAACATCACCATCTCGTGTCATACAAAACATTTTAAAATCTCATTGTGAAAGAAATGTCTTCTATTTTAGTATTCATATAGGTGTAAGTCAATCTTACTTTTTAGTTATTATCGTTACATGCTAAACATACTTCACATAGTCTTCTAACAATAATTATACATGCATTTAGACCAATCAAAAAATTTCTCAAACTGTTATGTAGGTATCGATATTTCTCTCAAGTGCTATTGATACTACTTGGAAAAATTGATACCAAATTAGCTTATTGTTTCTTGTTTCAAAAACACAACTTTCAAAAAATATCGCTACCACTGACAAAAAATCGATAATTTCAGCCTGAGTATCGATACTCAAGATAAAATTTCAATACCTACTAGAAAAATAAACTTCTTAAAAATTGAAAATAGCAGAGGTATCGTTTTTTAGGCCCGAATATCAATACCTCTGTTCTAGACCTTAAAAATATAACATATATCAGCACATTGATCATTCTCAATTAATCCTAAACATCATGCATCAAATACCTTATAAAATACACACCAAAATACCTCAAATGGCAGTCCCAAACATCATATTTTCAAGTCTACAAAATACCAATCATAATAGGCATGCAATCAACTAAAAATCCATAGTAAAATCACATACATCTACCATATTACCTTTTATTCCCAAAACCTAATTAAACAAATGACACCTACTGATAACAACTAAGTTCCTGGCTTGGATCACTCTTCGAGATCACACTGCTCACACCAGCACTACTTATCTGCAATGGTTTAAAAGGAGTGGATAAACTTAACAAGCTTAGTGAATGCTTAACCACTACGCAAACAAGTTGTCATGCATCAACCAAACAACTTATAGCATTTTTCTAAAATGTCTTTAACTTAGTGCCATAATTTACATATTTAGTCATCTTTCATGTCTCCCTTTTACACATTTATATACGAATATTTAGGCATGTATTCCGATACATAGTAATCACATATAGTCAAATATAATCCAATTTAATGCAATTTATAATAATTTACATAGCATCCACATACTCATTTAGGCATACATCACATTACACTTATTTACACTTTTTAAGATAATTTGGCACTTGAACTATGAAACATAAAAGTGAACTCTATCATCACTCATTAGATGCACGGATCTCTAACACACCACACATAGACTCGTAGAGTCGAACATATCCCATAAGTGTAGCTTATAGCTAACACTCTCCAATACACGAAACACACATATCCCAGTGAATGGAGCTTAGCTCACATTCCCTTATCTCTCCAAAAACTGTCTTTAGGCCTCAACGCCCCAAATATCATAACACATATAAGTGAGTACTCACAATCCTATCACATGTCAACTTTTTGTGTTTGCTTTTTATTTTTATTTTTTCTTATCAACTTTTGCTACATTATTATTTCACATGTTCTTTAATTACTCCATGTACTACATCAATTAATTGTTTAAATTTTTTTAAATAAGTTAAAGTATTAAAAAACTTTTTATAAAATATACCATTTTATCTTTCTGTTTTGAAACAAATACTATTTAAACCATACAATAATTATTGTATCCCGAATCATATTTAACTAAATTAGATTAAAGAAAAGGTTACAAATTATACTTTTCCTCCAAATTTCGAGTTTAAGTTAAACTTACAAGCACAGTTAATGTTGAATGCATACAACTATAAAAAGTTATTTTCCATAATGATATTAAATTTTTGTAACATATTATTATTCCAATACATAAACTCAGTATTTATAATATTTTCAAACACTCAAAAAAGATAGCGGCAGACGCATGTAAATGTATACTCGGAAATATGTATGGAAAAATTGAAATCATGGGTGAAGTAAAAAAAAAAAATTGAAATTAAGTTATATATTATTATAATAGTAAAAATTTAATTTCATCATTTCAATAACTAATATTTCCATGAATCTATTTCTAGAAAATAAATGAAAACCCCAAAAAAATACATTTTTTTTTGCCATAAGGCATTCCTTGTGTCTTCGACCTCCATCGCTCCATCTTCTCCTCGTCATGGACTCTTTTTTTGGAAAAATTACATTTATGTCCTATATTCGTTTTCGGCTCACAAATATTCATAAATAAATAAATAAAAACTTACATGGAGATTATAGTCCATGGTCTATTTCCTAAGAACCACAACATTAAAAAAATAATACTTATATAACAAATATGTATAATATTGCATTCATTCACATACATTCCCCTAAACATGCGAATAATTATACGAATGTCACATCTTCTCAAATATTAATCAAATAAAATGAATAGAGAGATTCGATCTTGATTTACACTATAAACATAGCACAATCTGACTTTGATACCAATTGCTGGAAATATTTGATTTGAAAATGATTTTCTTACACAGCGGAAAATTAGAATTTTGAAAACTGACCTGGTTTGTGATATTTATAGCAATAAAACTTAACCAAAAGTGTGTCTGTGTTTTTGGATTAAGTGGATACTTGATCTTTTCCAACTTTCAGCCAAGCGATCTTCTCCGCTATTCTCGTACCATGTACTGCTTCGAGTGTGGGCTCAAACCAATTGAACTGAAACACAGAAGTAGAAAAAGTTTTCTCTCTTTTTGGGGTGAAAATGAAAATTCTATCTTCTTTAATAGAAACCGATAGAATTGTTATTCCGGAAAAAATATATATGTAACAGTTGAGAATAAACTCTCTCTATTTTTCAGTAGAATAACAATATCTCAAAATTGTGTAAATAGCTTTATCGGTGCTATCTATTTATAAGAAGAAAAGGTAGAACTCTTGTTGAGTTGTAGCGCTTTATTTCAAATAGAAAAACAACTTCCTACTTAGAGTAGAAGAGGGGTGGACGACACACCCCAGTATTCCTACTAGGATTGCCGTCGCTTACATGTTACATGAGGGGTTTTGGCCCTCTTTCACATTGGATTCAATTGCGAGTACATCTTAGGCCTTTTTGACCTAGTTTTCTATAATATGATCCAACACAATTAAGTTTTTCTATTTCCCAAAATAAAATTTAATATTTATATATAAAAAAATCTGTCATCCCTATTTTACCACTAGCAAAATTTTGACAATTTTACCCCTACTAAAATTTTGATGATTTTGCCCCTGGTAAAATTTCGAGAAAATATGTTCAATATTTTACAACTCAACATGTTCACTATGACTGAATAGTTTATTTTCATTTTTGAGCATCAAAATAGTCAAAAAAACAGAAACTCATTCTTCTGATCATTTTTTAAGTAATACATATAGGATTGAAAATTTCCATTTCCATTTTTGGAAACCTACGTTCATTTCCAAATGATTCAATTTCTCCATTTCGGAGAAAACCATAAGCATTCCTAAATTTTTTTCTATTCCTCTTTTTCTATTCATTTTGTTCATTTCTAATCAAACACACAATTCATTTCTAATGACCGATTGGACATATGCAGTTGAGGCTCAAATGATTTATAATTAAGTTTTGGCTTTTCGCCTATTAATTATAAACTCATATAGTAACAAAGTCATTCAGCTATAGTATCAGGACTGAGCTTTCCCCAATGACATACCATTACAAAAGTAACTACCCATAAGTGTGTTACCCTTATAGGATATCCTTGGTCTCTTTAAGATAATATTCGTTCTCCTAGTATGATCCTATTTAATATCATGGTAATCATTACATCTTCATTCATGAAAATTCAATCTCTATCAAATAGTGATCAAGTCATCCATCACAAAGACGGACAACCTGTGACCACGTTTACTTTTCATCAACCATGTAATGTCAATGAGAGGATATCAGTCACTCATGTTTTGGGTTATGAATTTCACTATTGTGAATGAAACTACATACTACAGAAGTTGTACACCCAACGTACCAACTTTCGGTTTCTTATTTATTTGAACTCAGGCTTTTACTTACATCAAAATGTACGAGTCACGTGTACTTAGTCCACCATCCACTTAGGATTTAGGTATGCCACACTATGAACATCATAAGTGAAGAAATCCATAAAGGATTTAGGATCTTTTCTACTTGGGTCATGTCCAACATAATGCCAGTCCAGTCAATCACATTTATGTCTCTATCTTCTGGGAGTCATCCGCTTCGATGCCCAAGTCAAGGCATCTCCACAATTGGACTTGATAAACAACATATTAGTCTTTCAATCCCTTTGCTCATTTTTTATTAGACTAATGACATATTTAGATTTGTCTACTAATACAAGTTGTCTTATCATATTACAATCCGACAACATAAGACCGCTTAGTATCAGTTAAACATTAGACAATCAATGAGCAACATTTGCTTCAATTTTACTTTGCATGCAAAAACCATGTATGGAAAATTATACACAGTATATTAATGTAATTAATGAATTTGTTTTATTAACCAATTTGTTCAAAAAAATTACAAATGTAACAGCCCGTTTTTAGTGAAATCAGAATAGTGGTTTTGGGACCACAAATCCGATTAGTAAAGTATTATTTTATTATTATTTTAATGTCTACGATATGTTAGTAGGGTTGTATACAAATTTCAATAAGAAATTTTGACATTTGCAGGCTTAATTTCGTGAAAAGGACTAAATCGTAAAAGGTGCAAAAGTAGAGTTCTATTAGTTAAAGGTATCTATTATCTATGAAATTTAAATGTAAGAGGATTTATATGGTAACTAGACCATTATTATTAGTGGACAAAGATAGGCACATTATTACGTGATTTAAAGGTTAATAAGCAAGGTTAATTTAGTAATTTAATAATTATGTTATGTAAAATAACATAAACTAAAACTATCATCTTCCCTAGTTGCTTTTTCCACCAAAAATAAGAAAGAAAACTCCATTGAAGAGTGCTTGAAGGTTTGGCTAGTTCATCCATTGCATGTACGTAATTTTTTATCCCATTTTTAATTATTTTTATGTTTTAGAAGTCGTTGTAGCTTAATCTAGCTAGCCCGGTGGTCAATTTGCAAAATTGTTAGAGGTTTAAGGTTTTTCCATGAATTTTCTTGCATTTTAATGAAAGATTGTGAGTCTTTATGGTTAAATAAACTAGTTTTGTAAAGAGATTTTTTATGAAATTGTTACTTAGGGACTTATTTGTAAAAATGATAAAAGTTTAAGTTAAATTCATGAAATGGTGATTTTTATGAGTTGGTAGAGGTCCTTAGTAAATTTGGTTAGCAATAAATATGGATAAAATTTCTTAAATTTCAATTTACGAGCTTAAGGACTAATTTGTAAAGAAGTTAAAATATTAAGGGAAAAATTATAATTTTGAAAAAATAAAATTTAGACTGAATTGAATAGTATAAGTACTAAATGGATCGAATTTTCCTATTTTGATCAAGATAGACCTTGTATGGATCCAGATCGAGGAAAAGCTAAAGCCTCAGATTAGCTGATCTCGTTTCTACGTCTTTGTTATCGAGGTAAGTTTGTATGATTAAATAACGTTTTAATGTTATATTGATTTATATATATTCATGTATTGTTTTCCATGAAATTAAATGGTTGAAATCCAATGATGTTACGATGATTATCGAGCCCTATTTGAACCTTAGGAATACATAGGATACAAATGACATGTCATTAGGGTTACCATGTTTCAGGTGCTAGTCTTGAATATACTACCAATGGCTGAGGTCCTACAATTGTTGCGAATACACTATAGCTTGAGTGAGCAGCATCGTGTAGTTTACATTTAGACCTACAGCTTGTGTAAGTATACCCATTTCACATCTTGTGTGAGCAACGACGTAAAGGAAAAGGAAAGGTTATGACTATATGTTTAGCACACTTTGTGTGAGCTTTCACATGTATCTGATGTTATTGTAAATGGTTCAACGAGCATGAAAAGGAAAGGAATGATAATTGTTCAAATGAACTATGTCATGAATCTATGAAAATGTATGAAATGAAAATTATCAATGAATGTATATATATGTTCATGGAAATGAGGTAACAAAAGCATTATGTTCATGTATACCTAGCTTACCTTATGTTAATTCAAGCCAATTATGAGTTGATGCATTAACATGTGTTGTTGATGATGCTTAGGCTTGTGCCAAGCTTATGGCTGGATTGTATCATGTTTAAATTTTAAAGTTATGCATTGAAATGGTAAGTTATGTTCATGTTTTATGAACTTACTAAGCATTATATGCTTACATAGTTTTATTTCCTATGTTTTATAGATAAACGGAAGCTCAATCGATTTTGAAGCTCGTCGAAGATCTATCACACTGTTCAGCGATTATATCGGTAGTCTTTCATGTTTTGGCCAAGGTTATAATTGCATGTATAGGTGGTCTTGTGTTTGATGTTAGTTGATAAGTTCGGCATGTATATGTTATTTTGGTTGATGTACTTTTGGTACTTTTGGTGCCTTGTTGGTATGTGTTATTATGGTTAAGTTTTGATGCATGTTTTAATGGTCAAAATGTTATGTTTATGTGGAGGTTCTATTGATCATAACTATGGTATGTTATGAAATGGTATTTGACTAAATGTTTATGATTGAAAATGGCCAAATATACATGTGTATAGGTAAGTTTGTATGCTTGCTTTTGAGGTGCCTTATATGGCATATTGGTTGAATGGATTTGGTCATTTCAATTGGTCAATTATGCATGTCTTGGTATGTTTGTGATACCTTGGTCATGGGTGAAAATTGCTTGTGTAACACCCCAAACCCGACCTAGACTTTATGGCCCAATCTGGCAATGTCACATGGAAGGGTTTTCGAAAACGAAGCTAACTCGATAAAAACCTTAAACTTATATTGCTTTCATTTACTTTCACACATATATTCAATTTAGCGGATGCTTACGAAAATCATTGAAAACTAAACAGGTTAAATCCAAAATCCCAAATAGTTTTAAAGAGTTCAGAGCCCCAGAAAATACAAACTCCCAAAATATAACCAAAATATAAAATAAAACCATAATTTGAAAACTTAAGTAGTGATATGGAACAAGGTGGTCATCGTTGAGTCCTCCGCTACACATCATCTCCGATCATCCCTACACACCTTGTGGGGTTTAAAACACCCACCCAGCCCTACACACCATATTGTA
Source organism: Gossypium bickii (assembly GCA_025503065.1). Taxonomy (NCBI): domain Eukaryota; kingdom Viridiplantae; phylum Streptophyta; class Magnoliopsida; order Malvales; family Malvaceae; genus Gossypium; species Gossypium bickii. The sequence continues at coordinate 25,641,425 of CP106712.1, forward strand.
CCGATGTAGTACATAACAGATGTAATCCAACCATGCTGCCAGATAACAGCCAAAACTGCCTTTTAGAACACTTCCTCCATTATAACAATCCCACCCCAAAAATAGTAACAGAAATAGAACATACACACAGTATTATAGATAGTACATGCTTAACATGCGTATATAAACAAATAGCAGATATGCATGGCATAGACAAGCTTGGAACAGTACATCAGTCTAATAGAATACATAGTTTTAGGGTTTAGTAGCCTTTACCAACCCCTCGATAGGTCCACAGTTGATTAGGATGACCCGTGCGACCCTACGAAAAATTTCAGTATAATAGGCCCACATGCCGTGTAGGCCAACACACCCGTGTGGCCCACATGTTTAGATTGGCCTAGCCCATTTGGATGACATGGCCTAGCCCAGTTATCACACGCCCGTGTGGGCCCACGAGCCCCATCTGGCCTAGCTCGTGTGGCTCACACGGCCACACTCTTGTCATCACTCGGTTGTGTCTTGCACATGGCCTGACCTTCATCGATCACACGGCCATATCATCGCACACGTCCTACTACACGGGTGACCACACGCCTGTGTGGTGTCGATAGATTAGTTTTTCAGCTTTTATCAAACCTCAATTTTCTGTGATTCGGGTACAACCCTGTTGTCAGTTTTACGCGAAACCACTCCCCAGTCACACAGCACCTAAAATGGACCAATAAACCACCAGATTAGACTCTTAAATTGTCACTAACCTGAACTTCATCGGAATAACAACCTTTTTATCCAACAAAGTTCTTACCTTTGAATGAGTACCAGAAACTTTGCACACATAGAACGTCAATTGAAGACCTTCAGCCTCTTGATCAACTCCTAATCATCAAACGAACCCCCTTTAAACAACGATTCTACAACACAAAATAGAAATCACACCTACCCTACTTACCAGAAACGCACAACATGTCTAAATACCGAAGAATAGCAATACGCTAATAGACAGTAAGGATGCAAAAATGCAGGAAAGGGGAGAAAAGAAAGAAATGGCAGAAAGACAGAGCACTGGTGTTAGGTTCTTAGGGAGAGAGAAACATCAATGGCATTTGAGATATTTTGATAACTCCCCACTAAATCACATCCTAACCACCCACTCTCAGTCTTTCAACGCAATCAAAACTCTTTCAGTCAGTAGAGCAAAAATAATTCCCTCGTTTGCGTAGGAATTCGAACACAAGACCTCCAAACAACACACAAACTCCCTTACCATTCAAACCAGCAGGCTCATTCTGCTATGGTTTTACAATTAATTTAATATAAACCCACTGAGCAAGTAAAAGGCTTAAGTTAGAAATTTTCCAAAATTTACCAAATACAAGGCTTGAATTCAAGACCTCTCACACACACCCAAAACACTTAACCATTGAAGGAGATACACATTTGTCACATTTTCTCCAAAGTAGAAATAAGAATTTTGGGGCTTTACAACTCTACCCCTTAAAAGAAATTTTGACCTCGAAATTTACCTGATCAGAACAGATGAGGATACTGCTGACGCATCAGGTCCTCAGGTTCCTACGTGGCCTCCTCATTACCATGATTCGCCACAGAACCTTCACTAATGGAATGGAATTCCTCCTAAAGAATCTTAACATCTTAATCTAGGATCTAAATCGGCTCCTCCTCAAAGGTCAAGTTTGGCCTAACCTTGATCTCCTCAACAGATACAACATGAGACGGATCAGACCAGTATCGCCTCAGTAGCGAGACGTGAAACACATTGTGAATCCGATCTAACTCTAGATATAGCTCCAACTAATAAGCAACTGGTCCTACACGTTTTAGAATCCGATACGGCCCGATCAACTTAGTGCTCAACCTGCCCTTGTGACCGAATCTCAGAACTTTCTTCCATGGAGAAACCTTGAGAAAAACAAAGTCCCCCAAAAAATACTCAATATCACGCCTCTTCAGATCCGCATAAGACTTCTACCTATCAGAAGCCGCCTTCATACTATCCCAAATTAGTCGAACCTTATCTTTAGTCACCAAAACTCGTCGTTCACCCAACTCAGTCCAACACAAAGGAGTACGACACTTACAACCATACAGAGCCTCGTAAGGTGCCATTTGAATACTAGCTTGGAAACTATTGTTATAGGTGAACTCAGCTAGAGGTAGATAATCCTTCCAACTACCTCGAAAGTCAATCAGGCAACTCCGAAGCATATCCTCTAGTATCTGAATCACCTTCTCGGATTGACCATCGGTCTGAGGATGGAACACAGTACTGAAGTCCAATCTCGACCCCAAAGCTTCATGCAACTTTTTCCAGAACTGAGATGTGAACTGAAGATCTCTGTCAGAAATAATCGACACAGGTACCCTATACAGTCTAACTATCTCGAAAATATACAACTTTGATAGCTCCTGCAGAAAATAATCAGTTCAAACCGAAATGAAGTGAGTAGATTTGGTAATAATCAGTTCAAACCGGAATGAAATGAGCAGATTTGGTCAATCGATCCACAATGACCCAAACAAAATCCTTCTTAGTGGGTGTCAAGGGCAACCCACTAACGAAATCCATAGCCACTCGTTCCCATTTCCATAAGGGAATCTTAACTGGCTGCAATAAACCTGAAGGCAACTGGTGCTCAGGCTTAACTTGTTGGCACGTCAGATATCGAGCCATAAAGTCAGTAACCTTACGCTTCAAACCCGGCTACTAGTATAACTCACGAAGGTCACAATACATCACATTACCGCTGGGATGCATAGCATTAGGGCTATTATATGCCTCCCTCAGAATAGAGTCCCTCAGATCAGAATCGTTCGGTACAAATTCAAAAGTAGTACTACTCTCCACCATACGGAAATGTACACCCAAAGTCCCATCCACTAATTGTTTATCTCGAATCTACTCAAGCCAAGTTCGCTTAATCTGCAACTCGGCTAACAGACTCCCATCATTAAACAGACTAAGGCGAACAAACATCACCTTTAAATCAGAAATCATTTTTTGGTTTAAAGCGTCGGCCACCGCATTGGCCTTACCAGTATGATACTCGATGGTGCAATCATAATCCTTAAGCAGCACAATCCATCGATGCTGCCTAAGATTAAACTCTTTCTGTGTAAGGAGATACTTAAGGCTTTTGTGATCGGTGTAGATGATACACCTCTCACCATACAGATAGTGCCTCTAAATTTTCAATGCAAAAACCACAGTGGCCAACTCGAGATCTTGCATCATATAGTTCCCCTCGTGTGTCTTAAGCTAACGAGACGCAAAAGTCACAACCTTACCATCCTGCATCAGAACACATCCCAAACTAACATGCGATACATCACTGTATACCACAAACTCCTTTCCAGATTCAGGCTGTATTAGAACAGGAGACTGAGTCAGAACAGACTTGAGCTTCTCAAATCTCTCTTGCTATGCATTAGTCCAGACACATGGGACGCCCTTATGCAGAATCTTAGTAAAAGGAGCTGCAATCAAAGAGAATCCCTCGACAAAATGACGATAATATCTCACCAAACCCAAGAAGCTACGGATCTCAGATACATTCTTAGGCTATTTCTAATCCAGCATAGCCTCAACCTTTTGAGGATCAACATGAATCCCCTCAGCAGATACCACATACCCCAGAAAAGTTACTTCATGAAGCTAGAACTCACATTTGCTTAGCTTCAAGTAAGGTTGCTTCTCACGTAGAATTTGAAGCACTACTCTAAGATGCTCATCATGCTCCTCATCAGTCTTAGAGTAAACCAGAATGTCATCGATGAAGACCACGATGAACTAATCCAGATAGAGGTAAAACACTCGATTCGTCAAATCCATGAATGCGGCCGGTGCATTCGTCAACCCAAAAGGCATAACTAGGAACTCGTAATGCCCATACCGAGTCCTAAATGTAGTTTTATGTACATCAGCCTCCTTAACCCTCAACTTATGATATTCAGAAGGAAGATCTATCTTAGAGAACACTAAAGCCCCTTGAAACCAATTAAAAAAGTCATTGATCCTCAAAAGTGGATACCTATTCTTCACAGTCAACTTGTTTAACTGCCTATAATCGATGCATGTAATAACCCGATTTTGGGGCTAGTCGAAATAGTGGTTTTGAAACCACTAATACGAGGTCAGAGAAAATTATTTTAATATTATTATGTGTTATAACATGATTATATGAGTGCATGAGAATTTTGGTGAATTAGTTTTAGTGATTGCATGCTTAATTTTGAAAAAGGACTAAATCGCATAAAGTACGAAAGTTTTGTTCTACAAGCTAAAGGTGTCAAATAGCTATAGAACCTTAAATTAGAGGTCCTTAATGTGCATTTAGGCCTTTAGGAGAGTGTTGGCCAGCCATAGGGGACAAGAAAATGCAAATTGGTCAAAGTTGGTGGAATTAAGTGACTTAATTGATGAAATAAAATAAAATAAAGAGAAGAAAAAAGATATCACCTTTCACATCCATCCTCTCCACTGAAAATATCAGCAAAATAGGGGTTTTGGAAGCTTGAAATTTTCAACAACTTACAATCCTTGCAAGTAAGTGATTTTAATGGTCATTCTTGATAATTTTTGTACTTTTGGAACTCTTGTAGCATAATCTAGCTAATGAGGGGACTATTTTGAACTATGATTGAAAGTCTAGGGTTTTTCCATGAGAACATTAGTGTTGTTTGCTAAATTTTTATGAAAGAAAATTAATCTTGGTTGTTAAATAAACAACTTTTGTGAAAGGGGTTTCCATAAAAACACCTAAAATGGACCTTTTTGTAAAGGTTGTAAAATATGTAATTAATGTGTGAAATAATTGGATTTGTGAGTTGCTATAAGCTTAAAATAGTTTTGGCTAGGCTTGGTTAATAAGGAAATTTGATGAAAATCGTGAACCGTAATTATGTGAAAGTCTAAGGGCAAAACGATAATTTTTCCAAAGTAGGAATTTTGGAATTCTTGATTTATGTAGTGATTAAATAAGTTAATTTTTCATTATAGATCAAGAAAAGAGGATTCTGGACCTAGACCGGGGGAAAGCCAAGCTAGTAGACTAATTCAATCTAGTCACCCACTTTTTGTATACCAAGGTAAGTTGTACGTAAATAATACAACTCTATTGTTGTTATGCATTAAACAATTGATATGGCATGAAATGTTAGATTATTGTTATGATTGTGCGTGAGGAAACTTGATATGGCATAATCTCGGTTGAAATTTAGGAATAGATTGGATGTGCTAGTGTAAAACCATGTTTAGGACATGGCATCGGCAATGATATTCGTGCTAGTGTAAGACCATGTCTGGGACATGGCATTGGCCACATTATGAGAGCCAGTGTAAGACCATGTTTAGGACATGGCATCGGCATTGAGAAGAGAGCTAGTGTAAGACCATGTCTGGGACATGGCATCGGCCTCGACATGTGAGCCAGTGTAAGACCATGTCTGGGACATGGCATTGGCATTTTACCCTCTTGTGTGAGGCTTGTCGGGTATCCTTTGGTATTCCAACTGGTTCAACGGGAAATTTAAAGTTTGTACCAAAAGTGAGAAAAGTTACGTTTATGTTGTAAGTGATACAAGTACCTACACAAAATTCATGAGAAATAAGCTCGGTTTATATTGTATGATTAGTAAGGATGAAAATGAGTAAGCTATGCCTTTAATTATCTGAGAATTTGGTGCAAGTTTATGATATGCTATGAGTATGATAATGCACGGTAATTGTTGTTAATTATTTACATGCGACTTACTAAGCTTTATGCTTACTCCCTTTCCTTTCCATTTTCTTATAGTATCGCCGAGCTAGCTCAGGGATCAAAGGACATTGGAGGCTCAATCACAGTATCAATCTGAATATTTGGTATAGTTAGATTTATCATTTTGAGTATGTCATGTATAGGGACTTGGTCTTTTTCATGTGTTATATTGTTTTGGCCAAATGTGTTGGCTTGTCTTGAAGATTGATTCATTTTGTATAAGACCATGGATGACGGCTATTACTTATTATTGATATATGAAAATGATGATGTTTTTCATGGATGTGCAAATTGCATGGTTGAGTATTTGGTATATTAATGCATGAATGAGTAGGTTATTTGATGTGGCTTATGTTGGTGCAAGTAAGGGTGGCAGAAAGGGCTTGGTAAATAGCATTGTTTTCGTCCACACGAGTAGACACACGGGCGTGTGGCTAGGCCGTGTGTGATACACGGTCTGCCCCATGGGCATGTAGTTCAACCGTGTGTCCCTTTGCATACTAAGTTTGCTAAACAGAATGCCCAGTAGTAACCACATGGGCTGAGGCATGGCCGTGTGTCTCAACCGTGTGAAAGACATAGACATAGGACATGGGCATGTACCCAGGCCATGTGAAGTCTGAACTTGAATTTAGGAATTTAATTCGCCACACGGCCTAAAGACACGGGCGCATGCCTTGGCCATGTGACTTTATTTGGTTGATGATGTCAGAAATAGAATGTCAATGTTTTTGCAAACGGACTGAGACATGGGCGAGTCATGGCCGTGTCGGGACACGGGCCATGGGCACAGCCATGTTCCAGGCCATGTGAAAACCTCTGTAGGTTCAAATTGAAAAATAAATCCACACAGCTAGGGATATGGACGTGTGTGGCCACACGGTCTGCCCATACGGACGTGTCCCACATGGGCGTGTGCCCCTGTTTTTAGTGACATTTTTCAAAGTTTTCTAAAGAACTCAATTTGATCCCAAAATTTCTAAAATGTGTTCTGGGCCTCGTAGACCTATATTAAGGGCGTTAAGAGGAAGTTGAAAAGTTTTGAGTTTGAACGAACTTTTATGACTTGAAAATGTATGCTAGTATGTGTTTTAGTAAGATAACGCATCGTACTCTGTACCGGCGTTGGTTACGGGTAAGGGGTGTTACAATGCACATCCTTATGGTCCCATCCTTCTTCCTACCAAACAGAACTGGTGCTCCCCACGAAGACACACTGGGCCGAATGACACCACGGTCCAACAACTCTTGTAGTTGAGCATTAACATCTGTAAGCTCGTTTGGTGCCATACAGTAGTGAGCGATGGACACCTGAGCTATACCCAGAAGAAGCTTGATTCCAAACTCAACCTCTCGGTTTGGAGGCAATCCCGGTAACTCCTCAGGAAAAACATCCAGAAAATCCCTCACAGTTTTGATACCCCCAATCAAAGAGTTCCTAGAAGCAGTAGTACTAACGTAAGCCAAATACGCCTCGCACTCTTTTCGGACCAATTTCTCAGCTACCAGTGTGAAGATCATATGCGATAGATAATCTCAACGCTCTCCGAATACAACCACCTTTTCATCTTCTTCAATTCTCAAAACGACCCTCTTAGTCACACAATCCAGACTGACTCGGTGCTTGACCAACCAGTCCATTCCCAGAATTATATCGAACTCCCTAAACGGAAGCTCCATCAAATCTTCCAGAAAAATAGTTTCTTACACCACTAAGGGTACATCCCTACTGAGTTTACTAACCTGAACTGATTGTCCCAATAGACTCAGTACAGTGACCTCACTCGTAGTGCTCTCAATCGTAATCCCTAAGTTTTTAGAAAATAAACTGGCTATATAGGAATGAGTAGATCCTATGTCTATCAGAGCAATGTGAGGTACATCAAATATAAAGAACGTTCTGGTAATGACGTCAAGAGTATCTCTGTCCTCTCGGTGACCTGTAGCATAAACCAAAGTAGGCTGCCTCACCTCAGTCTGACCAGCACCTCTGCCCAATGCTCTTTGGCCTTGGCCCATACCATTACCACCCTTAGCCTAACCTCGGCCCCTAGGTGGCTGCTGAACTACCCTCTGAGGCTACACAAAACCTGAAGCTTGCGTCTGATCTTCCCGCTGTGGACAGTCTCTAATACGGTGCTCTAAAAATCCAGATCTCAAACAGGCCCTAATCCTTCTCCAACACCCACCCGGATGGCGCCTACCGTAATCACCACAAGGCTACAACCCAACCAAAGTAGTAGGAGTCCCCACTCTAACTGGCCTCTCAAATCTATCCTTTTTCTTTGGCATCTGCACAGATTTCAAGGGCTCCAAATCCCTCTTGTTCTTACCTCTCTCATGGTCTCTGTTCTAGCGCTCAGCGCACTTAACATCCTCAACAATCTTTGCCTTCTCTACCAGAACCGCGAACTCATGCTCCCTTTGCGTAGCTATTAGAACCCTCAGATTATCCCTTAGGCCATCCTCAAAACTAACACATCTTTCATACTCTAGTGCCACCATACCTCGAGGATAGTGGCTCAACCTCAAAAATTCGGCCTCATACTTGACTACAGATCGGTCACCTTGCGTGAGGTTCAGAAACTCATACCTCAGAGCAATGACATAACTAGCTCCCACATACTTGCTCTGAAATGTGGTCTTAAAGAATTCTCAACTCAGACAATCAGGCTGAGTGCCCTCCTTAACCGTCAACCACCACTGATAAGCCTCATCGCGAAGTAAGAAAACTACACCCTTCATTTTTTCCTTGGGGGTACAATCCATGTCATCCATAATTCTCTCAGTGGCCTCCAACAAATACTCAGCCACATTAGGGGCAACTCCTGTGAAACCCCTAAACAACTCAGCTCCATTAGACCAGAGTCCCTCAGTTATCGACTTTCGGCCCCCAAATCTAGAACTAGGTCCAGCGACCCTCTCCAATATCTTTAACATGGCTTAGGACAGTGCGTCATCCCTAGACGAATGACTCTAAGACCCAGTCTCAGTAGCAGGTGACACAGGTGTCTCACTAGTGTCCAGATTCGGCATACTGCCCAAATATGAGGACTCAGCTTGAGCCTCCCTACGGCCTCTACCTCGGCCTCGTATACCATGTCCATGGATACCTTATGTGCTTATTGTGACTTAGAAGTTTTATCTACATTAAAAATTTTATGCATCAATTTCAATATTTATTAACAGATGTTTTATGCATAAAGTATCAGAAGTTCAGATTTGTTTTCGAAAGTTTTAGTCTCTATCAGTTTTTCTACAGTTTCAGAGTGTACTAACTATACTATTTTCAAGTAGACTATCAACAATGTTTTCAGAGTTTTTATCAGAAATCAGAAATACTTAAAAGATCAACGTTGGAGACTCGATGTACCACATTCTTAATTAGAATATTTTAAACCATTTGTAAACCAATTCTTTAATACATATTTTGAAACCAAAAATATACAGTCGAGTTTTGCAACCGGCCTCTGATACCACTAAATGTAACACCCCAAATCCAGCCTAGATGTTATGGTCGAATCTGGCAATGTCACATGAAAGGGTGTTCAAAAACGGAGCTAACTCGATAAAAACCTTAAACTTATATTGCTTTCATTTACTTTAATACATATATTCAATTTAGCGTATGCTTAGGAAATCATTGACAACTAAATAGGTTAAATTCAAAAGCCCAAATAGTTTTAAATAGTTTAGAGCCCTAGAGAATACAAACTCTCAAAATATACCCAAAATATAAAATAAAACTATAATTCGAAAACTTAAGCAGTGATGTAATATCTTGGATTATAGCCTATGCATTAATACTAAGTTATATGAAATAACATGCTTGTGTGTGTTGTGAATGTGCATTATGAATTTTGTGAACCTTAGTGCATAGGTGAGCACTTTAGAAATTACTCGATTTTAAAGTTTATAATAGGGAACTAAGGCAAGGTAGCCTTAAGAAAATTTATGAAGGAAATATGACCTGAAATTGGGCTTGAAAAAGTGGCCTGGAGGTGCCACTTAGGGCTCTGGAAATGACGCCACATGATAAGGGGAAGGACTTGTGTTCGAGTCGCGTGGGAAGCAAAATTCTAAAGCTTTTATTTTTGCTTGTGACGTCAATGAGAGGGAGTAGGGAAGACGGCACTTAGGCTAAATTCTAGTAGTTTATATCCTTTTTATTTTTAGAGATAAATGGTGGATAATTGAAAGATTATTTCTATTAATTTTAAACGGAGTGATAAGGATATGAGAGTGATGGCCAAGTAAGGGACTCTAGGCTTAGTAATTTGGGCAAAAGGAGGAAAAATAAGGCCATTCATCATTCTTCCTTCTCATTTTCTCTCTGCCGAATTCTCTCTGTCATTATTCTTCTTTTTCTTTTCAATTCTTCACAAAGCCGAAAGCAGAATCCCCTAGTCTTGCCGAATTTTCCTAAGTTTTATATCTTCCTTTTCTTTCTTTGAAAAACCGAAAACCTCTAGTGTTCATTAAGAAGCCGAAATCAAGTGATCAACATTTAGGCCATAGCCGAATAGCCCTGTGGATTCAAGAAAAGGTGTTGCCGATTTCAATATATGGGGTAAGGATCTATAGTCATCATCTTTTTCTTTCTTTTAGCCAAAAGATTAATAAACTAATCTCATTAATATCCTTGGTTGCCGAAACTACATAGGATCTTTCGGGAATTTATCTATAGTTGACTATAAGGAGGAGAGCCTCGGGATATCAGATCTAAGGTAAGCCACAAGTGATATTTGGCCATAGGCCATCTTATTGTGTTTTAATGATGGATCAGACCTATATGTGTATAGGGCTGTCGACATCTTCATAGTCAAGTGGTTGTTTCGAGATTTGTTTAGGAATCAAATCGACAGCAAGGTAAGATTTAGATTGTGATAAACCCTTCGGGATTTAATCTTTTAGCCGAATAGGTTTTTGCTCAACATTGAGTGATTGACTGAATATAGGAATTGAAGATCTAAAGCAATAGATCGGGATTCGAGATTTCAGTAACTTGCTAAGAAAATCAGGTGTGTACCCTTCTCTAAGACTTAATAAATTTAAAGCATTACATTTAATATAAATGTTATAATGATGTGAAAGCTAGGGCTAAGGTACCATGATATGGTACAAAGTATCCAGGTACGTTTTCCTACTCCTACTAGGATTATAATAAGATTTGTTATGGTACATGTGTAAATAATGACAAGAATGTGAAATAAGGCCTATGGTATGAAATTGCATGATATGAATGATTTAGGGGGCATATGGGATGTTATGGAAGGGGAAGTGAATGTGGTGACTTATGTCACGATATCTGAATGTGGTGACTTCGGTCACAATTATTTGAATATGGTGTTTCATGACACAAAATATTATCTGGTGGCTATGCCACAATATTTATAAGGGCGATGAGCACGCGTGACTGCAAATGATCGCTTCTTGATGGTGTGTAGCGGATGGAGGGTTGACTCAAAGAGTCCCCACGGTGTGTGCGAGTTGGTACGGGTGATGTGTAGCGGATGGCATCTAGGTTTGGGTTCGGGTTTGCATCATATTATATAGATGTTATATGTACATGTATGACTTGTATGCTTGGATTTGTTAGGACTTAGTGTTGTGGTTACACATTGAGTCTATTGACTCACCCCGTTGTGGGAACATGTTTCAGGTGACGATCAGTGACGGGCCGGGTTGGCAGAAGCTTAGAGGTGGCTATGCTCAGCAAGGAAATTTATTTTATTGGGACTTTTTATTTTAAATACTTTGAATTTAATTTTGGAATTTATTTGATGTAATAAGGCCATAGTTGAACTATTCTATTGTTTTGTTTTATTCTATTATTTTTTATTTAATTAAAGTTTTAACTAAATTTATTTTAAAACAAACTCTAAACCTTTTATCACCTAAAATCTCAATATAAGCTAAATTTGTTTTCAACTCGAGCCCAACCCAAAAATGATCTTTCTTTCAAAACACACGGATTTTTCCAAAGTAACAAAAGAATTTCGAACCGGTTTACATCGAGGAACATACCAGATCCGGTCAAGGCTCGTGGGCCAGGTTTGGGGTGTTTCAAGTGATCTGGAAAAGGTGGTCACCGTTGAGTCCTCTACTGCACTGATCCGCCTAACTCTGAGGTTTACCTATACAGAATAAACAGAAAAGGGTGACTTTACATAAACTCAATGTGTAACCCCTTAGAATTAAGCACGCACACACATACATAGTATCACAAATCAGACAAATTTAGATTCGGGCTTGGGCCCCTATCTGATACAGATACAGATTCGGGTCAAAGCCCATTTCAGATGCAGATACAGATATGCAAATCAGATATCAGAATCCTACCCCCATCCTCTACACACAATCTCCGACCATCTCTACACACCATGTGGGATTTAAAACACCCACCCAACCCTACACACCACATTGTATCGATACAGCACATAACAGATGTAATGCAGCCATGCTGTCAGATAACAGGTAAAACTGTTTTTCAAAAAACTTCCTCCATTATAACAATCCCAGCCCAAAAATAGTAACAGAAATAGAACATACATACAGTATTACAGATAGTACATGCTTAACATGCGTATATAAATAGATAGCAAATATGCATGGCATAGACAAGCTCAAAACTATATATCAGTCTAAAAGAACACATAGTTTTAGGGTTTAGTAGCCTTTACCAACCCTTCGGTAGGTCCACAGTCGAATAGGATGACCCGTGCGACCCTACGAAAAATTTTAATATAATCGGCCCACATGCCTGTGTGGGCCTACACATCTGTGTGGCCCGCATGACCAGATTGGCCTAGCTCATACGGATGACACAGCCTAGTCCAGTTATCACATGCCCGTGTGGTGCACCCTGTGAGCCCACACACCCAATCGGGCCTAGCGCTTGTGGCTCACACGGCCACTCTTTGGCCATCACACGGCCATGCCTTTATCCATCACACGACCGTGTCATTGCACACGGCCTACCACACGGGTGACCACACACCTGTGTGGTGTCGACAGAATCATTTTTTGGCTTTTTTTTAACCTCATTTTTCTACGATTTGGTGTTTACACACCTATTATCAATTTGACGCAAAACTATTCCCGATCACACAGCACCTAAAATGGACGAATAAAACACTAGATTAGACTCTTAAATCGTTACTAACCCAAACTACATCAGAATAACAACTTTTTTATCCAACAAAGTTCTTACCTTCGAATGAGTCATAGAAACTTCGCACACTTAGAACGTCAATTGAAGACCTTCAGCCTCTTGGTCAACTCCTAATCATCAAACGGATCCCCTTTAAACAACGATTCAACAACACAAAATAGAAATCACACTTACCCTACTTACCAGAAACACACAACACGTTGAAATACCTAAGAATAGAAATATGCTAACAAACAGTAAGGAGGCAGAAATGCAGGAAACAGAAAAAAAATGGCAGAAAGACAGAGCACTGGCGTTAGGTTCTTGGGGGAAGAGAAAGAGTAATGATTTTTGAGATATTCTGATAACTGCCCATTAAATCACATCCTAACCATCCACTCTCAGTCTTTCAACACAGTCGAAACTCTTTCAGTCAGTAGAACAAAAATAAACTCCATCACTTGCACAGAGATTCAAACACAAGACCTCCACACAACACATAGACTCCCTTACCACTCGAACCAACACCCTCATTCTGCAATGGTTTTACAATTAATTCAATATAAGCCCACTAAACAAGTAAAAGGCTTAAGTCTGAAAATTTCCAAAATTTACCAAATACAAGGATTGAACTCAAGACCTCTCACACATACCTAGAACACTTAATCACTGAAGCAGATACACATTTGCCACATTTTCACAAAAGCAGAAATAAGAATTTTGGGGTGTTACAGCTTGTAGGTACATGCTTGTAATGGTGATGGAAATGGCTTGAATTTGGTCAATTTCATGTCAACACGGCCTAAGACACGGGCGTGTGACTCAGCCGTGTGTCCCCTGTAGATTTAATATAGTTAATCTTAATTTTTAATCAATCACTCAAATTATTAGGTTAAATAATATAAAGATGATAATTACTAGTATTTTTAGTCTTCGTGGGAACTGTAACAACCAATTTCGATGAGATCGGAACAGTGGTTTCGGGACCACAAATTCGATCCAAAAATAAAATTTATTTTAATATTATTTTATGATTTTCCTTATTATAGGAATGTCATATGAAAATTTTGATGCGAAAATTTTACCGATTGCATGATTAATTAGGGAAAGGACTAAATTGCATAAAATGCAAAAGTTGCCTTCTAGTAGTTATAAGTATCAAATAGCTATAGAATTCAAAACTTAAGGTCCTTATATGGTAATTAGACCATTGAAGAAAAGTTAGTAGGTAACTTAGTGACTTATCCATGGAAATATTAGAAATGGGTAAGGACTAAATTGAAAATCACTAAAATTAAAAGATGACAAATAATTAAAAAGGAAATTATCATTTTTTTTATTCATATTATTCTCCAAAATTTCTATGGAAACCTGAGGAGAGAGGATGAAAAGTTTTCAAGCAAAATAAGGTATGAAATCAAGTCCTGTTTTTCATGATTTTTATATTTATGGAATCGGGATAGTCTAATCTATCTATTTGAGGGATTTATTTGAAAAGATAACAAAGTGTAGAAACCTTTCCATGGATGAATATGATGGAAATTTGAAATTTATGGTAGAAAATGATAGGTTGTTGGTAGATAAACAACTTTTACAAAGCAATTTTTGATGAAAACTCAGTTTAGGGACTAAAATGAAAAATGGGTAAAACCCATGGAAAATGCTGAAATTTATGAAATGTAGGTGTTGTAAAAGTTGTACATAAATTTCGGCTACGCTTGGAAAGAGGGTTAAATTCCATGAATTTCATTTTCTGAACCTAGGGATGAAATTGGAATTTATGAAAAGTATAGGGGTAAAATGAAAATTTTGCCTAGGATGTAATTGAATGCAAATGTACATGAAATGTGATAAATTTATAGTTAAATTTGTTTATATAGACCCGAAAAGACTAACTACCGAACTAGATCGATGGAAACAAAAGGTTTTAGATTAGTTGAAATTCAAATACGAACAATTGTCAAGGTAAGTTCGAGTAACTTAAACGTGTATGTTAATATGTTTGAATTGAATTGTATGATTTTGTTGATATGTATGTGAAGATATACATTATGAAATAACTACAAATTGGAAAATGATGATAAAATGTTATGTCCAGGTTGAATGTTGAAATTCGATGGAATAAAGTGATTTTTCAAAAAGAGTATAATACTGCATATGTTGCAGATTGGATTTAACCTAGATAGGTAATCTTGAAATAAGCCCTCTCGAGTATAAGTTATAGATTGGATTTAGCCCATACGGGTAATCCAAATCAAGCTTTTTAGAGCATATACTACAGAAAGGATTTAGCCTGGACTGGTAATCCTGTTATAAAATACGTGGCTTCAGAGTGTGCTATATGATCATGTGCCAAACAGGTACTTTTGAACATGAGTTGACGAATAGTTGATATGTATACTTTGTGTATGCTACCCGAATGTCAATTGAAATTTCAATAGTTCAACAGAAAGATTCTTGAAATATGGAAAGGTGAAACTAACTAGATATTTATCTTGCGATGAGCTTACCTATGGTTACTTGATATGCATATGATGTTATGAAACTAACTTGCTTGATTAAGTGTTTATGTTTAGGTAAATTTACCCAAAAATTTTGGATGGTATGTTTATGTATGCTTGTATGAATAATTATAACCAATAAGTTTATTTTCCCGTTATACGAACTTACTAAGCATGAATATGCTTACCTCATTTAAAGTTTCCCTGTTTTATAGTGCTCGTAAGCTCACGAAGGTTGGAGGTCGGTTGAAGCATCAATCACACTATCCACTATCTCATTTTGGTATAATGGCATGT
This sequence comes from Gossypium bickii, assembly GCA_025503065.1. NCBI lineage: Eukaryota > Viridiplantae > Streptophyta > Magnoliopsida > Malvales > Malvaceae > Gossypium > Gossypium bickii. The sequence goes on from CP106712.1 coordinate 25,657,135, forward strand.
ATAGGTTCATTTGGCCAAATGATGGTTTGTAAGTGATGTTTTGTAATCTAGCCATTGGAATGGCTAGTAATGGTTTAAGTTTGGTTATGTATGAAGTTATTTTTATGGAAATTACTTAAGTTTATTATGGATTGGTATGATGGAATTATATCAAGCTTATGTGTTTATGATTAGAGTATATTTAGTTAAGAGTACATGTGATGCTCTGACATATTAGACAGTTTAACTTGCATGATTATAATGTTTGGATTGGTTGATATATGTTTGCATGATTTGGTGTAAGTTTGTGGTAAATTGGGTGAGAAAATAAAGCTAGGAAATGGCTTTATTTTGTCCACACGGGTAGACACATGGGCGTGTGTCTAGGCCATGTGTGATACACGGCCTGTCCCATGGGCATGTGTTTTGGCTGTGTGTCCCATGCATCTTAAAAATGTGAAACAGAATGCTCAGAATTGGGTACACATGCAGGGACACGGGCATGTCTCTCAGCTGTATGGTTGGCACGACCTTGAACACATGCGTGTGTCCTGGCCGTATGAAAATTGCACTTTAATTTCAAAAATTAAATTCGCCATACGGCCAAACACACGGGCGTGTGACTTAGCCTTTTGACTTCAATTTCTTCATGCTTTACAAGTCAATGAGTTACACGGGTTAGGGACACGGGCGTGTGTGAGCACACGACCGAACCACACGGGAATGTGAGCCCTGTAACTTAGAAAAAAATTTATAATTTCACGAAAAACTCTTAGAGGTTCTGATATAGTCCCAATTTGTTTCTACTATTCATATTGGGCCTTGAGGGTCCATTTAAGGGACGTTATGAATGGACTCGGTTAAGGAATAGTAATTGGTATGAATTATCTGAAAAATGTTTCAAAAGTCTTGGTAATGCTCCGTAACCTTGTTTTGGCGACGGATACGGGTTAGGGGTGTTACATTCAGTGGTATCAGAGCTACGATTTAGCCAATTCTCTGACTAACATAGCAAGTACGAGTCTAGCTATACATGCCATTATATAAATCATGATAGTGTGATATCTCCTGACCACTCTTAAATGTATTTTCATATAGTAATGTCTTCCAACAAAGCCAGAGATAAGTTTGAGGAAGCTGAGAACACAGCTCAAGCTTCCGTGGAACGAGCCGCAACCAGTAGTAGTTAGAGGCCCATGTATGAGGGCTGTAAAGAAGCAAAAGCAGCCTTCTTCAAAATGATGGATGAATGGTTTAGTGAATATTTAACATATTTGCTGTTCAACGACGTCCCCCACCTGCTTCAGAACGTGATGAAACGCCACAGGGTACTAGACTTGTTAGAATCAATAAGGCTCTAGTAGATAAAATTAGAAAATATGGGGCTGAAGAATTTAGGGCTACAGCCGATGACGATCCAGATAGGGATGAGTTTTGGCTAGAAAATACTATTCGAGTTCTAGATGAGCTATCTTGCACATTAGCCGAATATCTGAAATGTGCGGTATCTCTGTTGAAAGACATAGCCTACCATTGGTGGAAAATTATACCTTCTGTGGTACCAACGGAAAATGTTACATGGGAATTTTTCCAAATAGAGTTCAAAAAGAAATATATTAGTCAGAGATTTCTGGACCAGAAAAATAAGGAATTTTTAGAGCTCAAATAGGGAAATATGACAATGTTCGAGTATGAACGAGAATTTGTTAGATTGAACAACTATGCTAGTGAATGGGTTCAGACTGAATCCGATATGTGCAAACGATTTGAAGAATGGCTTAATGAAGATGTCAAGTTGTTGATTGGATTTCTAGAATTAAGATAATTCGTGGTGTTGGTTGAATGGGCACACAAGGCCGAAGAATTAAGCAAAGAAAATAAGCAAGAAGAAAGGGAAGCTCGGGTTCTGAGTAAAAGATTTTTTAGCAAGACTCAATCATCTGCTTCAAAGAAATCAAAGAATTATCATGAACATTCTGCTACATCAAGGGAGTATTCGAGAAAGGAACAAACCTCTAAACGCACTAACCCGAGGTCTTCATCTCCCTTAACAACCAATGTTAGGAGTGTTGGAAACCCCAAACCACGATGCAGTGTCTGCAATAAATTACATTTCGGGGAGTGCCAGATGACAAGTGGGGCTTGCTTTAAGTGTGGTTCTCTCGACCAGTTTCTTAAAGGTTGCCTGGAAAGGGTTGAGAAAGACATTGAACAAACTCCGAAGCCGAGTAATCCTATCTTAAAGGGTAGACCACCACGGTATTCCAAAAATGTTAGTGGTAGTCGTAGTGCTACAAAAGATTCAACAGTTAAATCCGAGGCTCGGACTCTGGCAAGAACATATGCGATACGTGAAAAAGAAGATGTCTCGACAGTAGATGTTATCAGTGGTACATTCTCTCTACTTGATACTAATATTATTACTTTGATTGATCTTGGTTCCACGCATTCATATATATGCACAAAATTTGTGTCTGATAAAAATATGATTGTTGAATTCATCGAATTAGTGGTTAAAGTTTCAAACCCCTTGGGTCACCATGTTATGGTGGATAAAATTTGTAAGAATTGTACATTGATAATAGATGGGCACTATTTTCTAGCTAATTTGATGTTGTTACCCTTTGATGAATTTGATGTAATATTGGGAATGGATTGGTTAACCCAACATGCTGCAGGGGGTAAATTGTAAGCATAAATACATTGTATTGAAGTGTCCGAATGGTGAGTTACTTCAGGTTGAATTTGAGAAACCGGATGGGTTGTCTAATGTGATTTCAGCAATGTCAGCACAAGGATATATTAAAAAGAGGTGGAATTTTCCATAGACCTTGTACCAATAATGACTCCAATATCTATAACACCATATAGAATGGCTCCTACCGAATTGAAAGAACTGAAGGTACAGTTACAAGAGTTGATTGATAGAGGATTTTCCCGACCCAGCTTTTTACCATGGAGTGCACCAGTATTGTTTGTAAAGAAGAAAGATGGATCATTGAGATTATGCATCGATTACAGACAACTTAATAAAGTCACAGTAAAGAATAAGTACACGTTGCCTCGTATAGATGACTTGTTTGATCAATTAAAAGGTGCCACTGTATTTTCAAAAATTGACCTATGATCCGGTTACTATCAACTACGGATAAAAGATTCAGATGTGTTGAAGACAGCTTTCAGAACCAGATATGGGCAGTATGAGTTTTTGGTGATGCCATTCGGGTTAACTAATACCCTGGCGGTATTTATGGATTTAATGAATAGAATTTTCAGACCATACTTGGATAGGTTCGTGCTTGTTTTTTATTGATGATATTTTGGTTTATTCCCAAGATAGAAATGAGCATGCTGAACATTTGAGAACTATATTGCAAACTCTGTGTGAGAAGCAATTGTATGCCAAGTTCATTAAATGTGAATTCTTGTTAAAGGAAGTTAGTTTCCTTGTTCATGTTGCATCTGAAAAAGGTAGTTGGGTGGACCCGAATAAAATTTCAGCTATTGTAAGTTGGAAGCCACCGAGGAATGTTTCAGAAGCAAAAAGTTTTTTGGGGCTAGTTGGATATTATCGGAGATTTCTTAAAGGGTTTTCAATGATAGCTTTTCCGATGACCCGATTGATGCAAAAAGATGTGAAATTTGAGTGGACTGACAAGTGTCAATAGAGTTTTGATAGATTGAAAGCTTTATTGACGGAAGCGCCCATATTAGTCCAACCTGAATCGCGTAAGGAATTTATGTGTATTGATGCAAGATGGTAAAGTAGTGGCTTATGCATCTAGGCAACTAAAACCACATGAAAGAAATTACCCAGTACATGATCTTGAATTGGCAGCCATCGTTTTTGCACTAAAAATATGGCGGCATTATCTCTTTGGCGAAAAGTGTCACATCTTTACGGATCACAAAATTTTGAAGTATTTAATGACACAAAAAGAATTGAATTTGAGACAATGAAGATGGTTATAGTTATTGAAGGCTTATGACCTCGTTATTAACTATCATCCGGGGAAAGCTAATGTAGTTGCGGATGCCTTGAGCCGAAAATCTTTATTTGCCTTAAGGGCATTGAGCACTCGGTTATCATTGTCTCATGATGATTCAATCATAGCTGAGTTAAAAGCTAGACCAACATTTCGACAACATATCTGTAAAGCTCAGAAGGATGATAATAAGTTACAGGCCAAACGAGTACAAAGTGAGTCAGATCCTGACTCAGAGTTTTAGATTGATTTGGACAGTTGTTTGTTATTCAAAGACAGAATATGTGTACCGAAGAATTCAAAATTGGTACAAAAGATTCTACATGAAGCACACAATGGTATAATGTTTGTACATCCCGGGAGTAACAAAATGTACAATGACTTGAAGAAAATGTATTGGTGACCGAGTATGAAAAGAGATATTTTTGAATTTGTATCTAGATGTTTGATCTATCAGCAAGTAAAGGCTAAACATTAAGTACCTTCGGGATTATTGCAGCCGATTTCAATATCAGAATGGAAATGGGAAAGAATTACCATGGATTTTGTATCAGGATTACCCTTATCACTGAAAAAGAAAGATTTTGTTTGGATAACTATTGATCGTTTGACGAAGTCAACACACTTTATCTCCATACGTATGGATTTTTCATTGGATAGATTGGCTAAATTATATGTCTCTGAGATTGTAAGACTACATGCCAATCTCCATTATTTCAGATAGAGATCCACGATTTACGTCCCGGTTTTGGAGTAAATTGCAAGAAGCTCTGGGTACTCAGTTACGCTTCAGTACTGCATTCCATCCTCAAACAGATGGACAATCCGAACGTGTTATACAAATTTTAGAGGATATGCTTGGGTGTTGTGTACTTGATTTTGGAGGTAACTGGGAAAAATATCTGTCTTTGATTGAATTTTCTTACAATAACAGTTATTAGTCCAGTATGAAAATGGCATCTTATGAGGCTCTATATGGTTCCAAATGTAGAACTCCCTTGTATTGGACAAAGTTAAGTGATAAAAAGATCCACGGAGTTGACTTGATCCGTGAAACTGAAGAGAAAGTAAAGGTAATTCGAGACAGTTTGAAAGCAGCCTCTAACCGTCAAAAGTCCTATGCCGATTTGAAACGGAAAGAGATAGAATTTTAGATTGGTGATAAAGTGTTCCTGAAAGTATCACCATGGACGAAAGTTTTCTGGTTTGGTTAAAAAGGGAAATTGAGTAAACGATTCATTGGGCCATATGAGATCATTGAAAGAATCGGGCCTATTGCATATCGGTTAGCATTACCACCAGAACTCAAAAAAATTCATAACGTGTTTCATGTATCCATGTTTTGACGCTACAAATCAGACCCTTCACACATTATTACTCCAACAGAAGTGGAGATTCAACCTGATATGACCTACAATGAAGAACTGATTAAAATACTGGCATATGAGACGAAAGAACTAAGAAATAAAAAAGTGGCATTGGTAAAAGTTTTCTGGCAACGACATGGATTAGAGGAAGCCACCTGGGAGCCGGAGGATACTATGAGGAAGCAATACCCTAACCTCTTTTCTGGTAAGAATTTTCGAGGACTAAAATTTTTAAGGGGGAGAGTTCTAACAGCCTAATTTCGATGAGATTGAAACAGTGGCTTCGGGACCACAAATCCAAGCCAAAAACAAAATTTATTTTAATATTATTTTATGATTTGCCTTATTATAGGGAGGTCATATGAAAATTTTACCAATTGCATGATTAATTAGTGAAAGGACTAAATTGCATAAAATGCAAAAGTTGCCTTCTAGTAGTTATTAGTATCAAATAGCTATAGAATTCAAAACTTAAGGTCCTTATATGGTAATTAGACCATTGAAGAAAAGTTAGTAGGTAAATTAGTGACTCATCCATGGAAAAATTAGAAATGGGCAAGGACTAAATTGAAAATCACTAAAATTAAAAGATGACAAATAATTAAAAAGGAAATTATCATCTTTTTAATCATCTTCTTCTCTAAAATTTCTATGGAAACCCGATGAGAGAGGATGAAAACTTTTCAAGCAAAATAAGGTATGAAATCAAGTTTCATTTTTCATGATATTTATATTTATGGAATCGGGATAGTCTAATCTATCTATTTGAGGGATTTATTTGAAAAGATAACAAAGTGTTTGTAACAATTCAGTTTAGACCCTAGTCGGAACAGTGGTTTCGAGACCACGAATTCGAGTCAGTGAAATATTTTAATATTATTTTCTTTGCCATTGATAGGTGATTAAGCATGTGCTAAATATTCGTATGTTAATTTGTCCGTCTGTATGCTTATGTTGATAAAAGGATTAAATTGCATTAAATGCAAAACTAGCATGCTATTTGTTAAAGTACCTATATGTAGTGGCTTTTAAAAGAGGAGGCCTTATGAGGCAATTAAACCACTATTTAGTTAGTGGATGAACAAATGACAAATATGCCCTTAATATATGTTTGTTTTAATTATTAGTTGAAGGGATAATTTTGTAAATAGGTAAATAATATGATAATACATAAAAGAAACAATTGAAAGATGATAGTTATCATCTTATTTTAGCCAAAATTAGCAAATGAAAGAAAGAAATAAGAAAGCTAGGGCATTCGACTATGGTTTGGCTATATTAAGGTAAGATTTGGACTCGGTTTTTGATAATTTCTATGTTTTTGAGATTGCTGCTTAGTCTACTATCAAGCCCATGTTGTAATTTGAAGAATTGATGATGTTTACGATATGTACCATTGATGAAATGGTGAGTTTTGTGATGAGTTTAGGTGTTAAATTAAAGATATGTGTTTAATGAACATATTTTGTTGTTGAATTTTTGATGAATTTAGCTAATTAGGGCTAAATTGTGAAAATAGTATTCTTGAGGGACTAAATTGTAAAGTAAATGAAATGTATGGACTTGTATGAGATGCATGAATATTCGGCTAAGCATGGTTATATGATGATTTTGTGTATTTCATGATTTTGTGAAATAGGGACTAAAATGTCCAAATGTGCAAATGTGAGGGCTAGGTTGCAAATAGCACTAAATGTATGTTTTTAGATTGAATTGAATAAGTTGATGAATAAAAGGGTTAAATTTGAATATGTATAGATCAAGAACCAAAGAAAACAAACTTAGATCGTGGGAAAGTGAAAGTAGTTGAATAACCGAGTCCGATCTAATATCCGAATCCGAGGTAAGTCAATAAACAAATAAATGTATTTGTATTGAATTATTTGAATATATATATATAATAGTTGAATTACTATGATTATCTATTAAGATGGAATGTTAGTGCAATCCGAGGTTACGAATAAGTCGACAAGTTGTTAAAGTCTGAGAAGTCCCGTTCGAACATAGGAATAGATAGTATTAATTATATCATGACATAGGTGTTTGTTGTGTGATATCATGTAAGACCACGTCTGGGACGTTGGCATTGATTCAAGCTTTCGTGTAAGACCACGTCTGAGACATTGGCATCGTATTGATCTGTGTAAGACCCTGTCTGGGACAGTGGCATCAATATCTAATTACATGTAAGATCACGTCTGGGACGTTGGCATTGTACGACTATTCTGAGCACTCCGTGTATCCTATTAGATTCTGAACGGTTCAACAGGAAAATTCGAGATACGAAGGATTATGTGATTGTATATCCGTTTTAGATACGTTTGATATGTACACTAAGTGTGTATGAAAGGTAAGTATCTATATGAACTTACTAAGATGAATATGTGCAATGGAATGATGAGATGATATGTGAAAATATGTTTAAAAGAGCTATGTGTAAATGTGATTTTTTTAAGTTGAAGAATGTGGTAAAATATGGCTCAGCATATGAGCCATGAAATATATGTGTGATGAAATTTCTATGAGAATCAATAATGTCATTGTTTCAATTTGGTTATACGTATTTTATGCTAAGTTTATTTGTATATGGCTTACTAAGCTTTTGTAAGCTTACTATGTGTATGTTTACTCTATTTTATAGATCGTTAAAGCTACTGAAGGCTCAGGGACCGTCGAGGATTATCATCACACTACTCAACTTGTTTTGGTACATTTGAAATATATATATATAGCTAAATATGGCATGTATAGGCTAGTCATTTTGAATTATGTTTGAAATGTATGTAAATAGCCATGAGATGTGGCTAGCTAAGTGTTGGTAATATGCATGAGCAAATGTGATATTTGATGCATATTTTGGCATGGCTAGATAGCTAATGAAATGGTCAAGCTATGGTAAGTATATAAATGCATTATGAGTATGTATGTTAGAGCAAAGGAACGATTGTATGAAAGGTAAATATGGATGAATCATGCTTGGATATATGTATGTGTTTTAGTTGTGCAAAATTGGCATGAATGGAAATGAAATTGAATGTGGAGACTTGTTGATCTTTGGCATGTCTTTGACTGTCAATTGTGTATGATATGAATTGGTATATTGTTTGTAGGTATGACCTTAATGTGGGTGGCATTATGGCCTTGCAAATGGCCTGTTTTGCCAACACGGTGGTGGCACACGGGCGTGCCTGGTAGCTGTGTGAATAAGTCAGTAGCTAGTCTAAATTTACACAACCATGCTACACAGACGTGCCTGGTAGCCGTGTGGTTAAGTCAGTAGCTAGTCTAATGTTATATTGTCATGGCACACGGGCGTGCCTGGAGGTCATGTGGATAAGTCAGTATACATGCTCTGATTTTGCACAGCTAGGACACATCGGTGTGTCTAGTAGCCGTGGGAGGCACACGGCCTGCCCACACGGGCTTGTGACCTCTGTGACTTAGAAAAGTTTTAAATTTCTAAGAATTTCATATGTGTTTGGTTTAGTCCCGACCCTATTCTAAAGTATGATTAAGGTCTCGTTGATCTATGAAAGGGGCACTTTGATTATGATTGATGAATTGTATTATGAATGTCTGTAAAAGTTTTTGGTCTGTCTGGTAACACCTTTAACCTTAATCTAGCTACGGATACGGGTTATGGGTGTTACATTTGATTGGTATCAGAGCTACGATTTAGTCAATTCTTAAACTAAAGTAGCGTGTCAGAGTCTAGCTATACATGCCATATATCTGAACTGTGACAGTGTAATGAATTCTGACGTGAAAAATGTAATTTTCGTATAGTAATGGATCACGAAAGAGTCGTAGCTAATGATGTAAAAAGTAATGCACCTACTCCCGTGCAAGGGACAACGCCCTCTGATTCGAGACCGGCTACAATCAGTCAAGAGGGAGAAGCTAAACAAGCTTTCTTTCAGATGACGAGTGAATGGTTCATTCAATATAAGAGAAATAATCCGGCTGTTTCACAACCTCCACCCCCGGTTAATCCCTCTCAGACTTCAGTTGTGCCTCTAATTATGAATTTGAATCTGTTGAACAAGCCTCCGATTGATAAAATCCGCAAGTATGGGGCTGCAGTGTTTAGGGCTACTAGTGATGATGATGCTGAAAGAGCCGAGTTTTGGCTAGAGAAAATAATTCGGGTATTTGATGAAATGTCTTTGACTTCAAAAAAATGTATTAAATGTGTTATTTCACTATTACGAGATGCAGCTTATCAGTGGTGGAAGACTTTAATTTCTGTTGTTCTGAAAGAGCGAGTCACTTGGGATTTCTTCCAGTCTGAGTTTCAGAAGAAATACATTAGTTAGAGATTTATTGATCAGAAATGGAAAGAATTTTTAGAATTGAAACAGGGCCGCATGTCTGTCACTGAATACGAACGAGAGTTCGTGAAGTTAAGCTAGTATGCCTATGAATGTGTATCATCGGAAGCAATAATGTGTAAGAGGTTTGAAGATGGTTTAAATGAAGATATCCGCTTACTAGTCGGGATTTTAGAGATAAAAGAGTTTGTGGTACTTTTTGATCGAGCATGTAAAGTCAAGGCACTCGGGAAAGACAAAAGAAAAGCTGAGTCTGAAGTCAGAGATGTGAGAAAAAGATTTCCGGGTAAATCATTTTAGCCTGCTCCGAAGAAATTCAGAAATGAACATAGCCATTCAAAGGCTAATATAGGACATTCGGGTAGGGATCGAGCTAGATCCTAATTGAATTCCAAAGCCCCGGCAACTTTAATGGCAAGTGTTGGAAATGTACGATCCGAGCGACCCGAATGTAAACATTTTGGAAAAAGGCATCCAGGAAGTTGTAGATTGAATGACCAAGCGTGTTTCAGATGTGGATCATTTGATCATTTCATCCGTGATTGCCCAGAGTCTGCTGAGCCAGAGACTGCCCAGAATCCGAGATCTGATAATGCTCCAGGAAGAGGTAGACTTTCCTGAAATGTAAGAAATTTCAATGGTGGTCAAAGAACTACAAGAGATAATGTTACGAGATCCGAAGCTAGAGCGCCTGCCAGAACGTATGCTATTTAAGCTCAGGAGGAAGCTTCATCTCCAGATGTTATAACGGGTACATTTACACTTTATGATACTTCTATAATTGCATTGATAGACCCTGGTTCTATACATTCATATATATGCATGAACTTAGTATCCAGTAAGACTTTGCCTGTAGAGTCTACTGAGTTTGTTATAAAAGTATCGAACCCCTTAGGTAAAAGTGTTCTAGTTGACAAAGTATACAAGAGATGTCCGTTAATGTTTCGAAATATCTATTTTCCTACTGATCTGATGCTATTACCATTTGATGAGTTTGATATCATTCGGGGTATGGACTGGTTGACATTACATGATGTTGTTGTAAATTGTAAAAGAAAAACTTGATTTGAGATGTCCGAATGATGAAATAATTCGGGTTGAGTCTAATGATTTAAATGGATTGCCTGCTGTGATATCTGTATTGAAAGCTCTGAGTTATATGAAAAAGGGATATAAAGCATATTTTTCTTATGTAATTGATTCGAAAGTATTTGAAAAGAAAGTTGAATCAGTACTAGTTGTTTGTGAGTTTTCTGATGTATTCCCTAAAGAATTGTCGAGATTGCCTCCGATACGAGAAGTCGAATTTGGTATTGATTTGTTGCCCGGTACGACACCTATTTCGATAGCTTCAAATAGAATGGCACCAACGGAATTAAAAGAGTTAAAGTCTCAGTTTCAAGAATTAATCGATAGAGGGTTTGCAAGATCGAGTTTTTCACATTGGGGTGCCCCTGTTCTGTTTGTGAAAAAGAAAGATGGTACAATTAAAATGTGCATTGACTATCGTCAGTTGAATAAAATGATAATAAATAACAAATATCTGTTGCCCAGAATAGATGATTTGTTTGGTCAGCTAAAAGGAGCCACCGTATTTTCAAAGATTGACCTAAGATCGGGATATTATCAATTGAGAGTGAAAGATTTAGACATTCCGAAAACTGCTTTCAGAATGAGGTACGGGCATTATGAGTTTTTGGTTATGCCTTTTGGATTAAAAAATGCTCCTGCTATTTCTACGGATCTGATGAACAAAATTTTTAGACCGTACCTATATCGATTTGTTTATGTTTTCATTGACAACATTTTGATTTATTCACGGGATGAAACTGAACATGCTGAACATCTGAGTATTTTGTTGCAAACTCTGAGAGAAAAGCAATTATATGCGAAATTTAGTAAATGTGAATTCTAGTTGCGTGAAGTCAGTTTTCTGGGACATATTATATCTGCTTCTGGAATAAGAGTCGACCCGAGTAAAATTTCTGCTATTCTGGAATGGAAACCTCCAAAAAATGTGTTTGAAGTCTGTAGCTTTTTGGGACTCGCTGGTTATTATCGTCGATTTGTAAAAGGATTCTCGACGATAGCTACTCCATTAACTAAATTGCTTCAGAAAGGTGTTAGATTTGAATGGTCCGATAGATGTCAGAAAAGTTTTGATCAGTTGAAAGTCCTTTTGACTGAAGCTCCAGTTTTGGTACAACCAGAGTTAGGCAAAGAGTTTGTAATTTATAGTGATACTTCGTTGAATGGTCTAGGATGTGTACTGATGCAATAAGGCAAAGTTATAGCTTATGCCTCAAGACAACTAAAACCTCATGAAAAGAACTATCCGACACACGATCTTGAGCTAATTGCTATTATGTTTGCCCTAAAGATTTGGCGTCATTATGTGTTTGGACAAAAATGCCATGTGTTTTCAGATCATAAAAGTATGAAATATCTGATGAATCAGAAAGATTTGAATCTACGATAGAGAAGATGGTTAGAGCTATTGAAAGACTATGAGCTTGTGATAGAATATCATCCGGGTAAAGCAAATGTTGTTGCCAATGCACTGAGTAGGAAATCATTGTTTGCATTGCGTGCTATAAATGTTTAATTAGATCTGTCTGATGAAGGTTCAATGTTAGCTGAATTGAAAGCGAAACCGTTGTTTTTACAAAAAATAGTTGATGCTCAGAAAGTTGATAACGAAATGTTAGTGAAACGAGCTCAATGTGATTCGAACTCTGATTCTGAATTTCAAGTGGATGCTATAATTGTCTGAGATTTCGAGATTGAGTTTGTGTTTCGAGAAACTCAGAGTTGATTCAGTTGATATTAAATGAAGCTCATAATAGTAGCCTATTTGTTCATCCGAGAAGTACAAAGATGCATCATGTTTTAAAGCAACATTATTGGTGGTCAGGTATGACAAGAGATATCTCAAATTTTGTCTCAAAATGCTTAGTCTGTCAGCAAGTAAAGGCTAAACATTAGGTTCCATCTGGGTTGCTACAACCGATTCTGATTCCTGAGTGGAAATGGGATAGAGTAACGGTCGATTTTTTTTTCTGGATTGCCTATGACTCCAAGAAAGAAAGATGTGGTTTAGGTGGTAGTTGATCGATTGACGAAATCTGCCCATTTTATTCCGGTACGATATGATTACTCACTTGATAGATTAGTTGAGTTTTATATTTCTAAGATTGTGAGATTTCACGGAGTGCCACTATCCATTGTGTCAGATAGAGATCCTAGGCTTACATCAAGGTTCTAGAAGAAACTGCAAGAAGCTTTAGGCATGAAATTGCATTTTAGTACCGCTTTTCATCCGCAAACAGATGGTCAATCTAAACGAATTATTCAGATTCTCAAGGATATGTTGAGATGCTGCATTCTTGAGTTTAACGGTACGTGGGAACAGTACTTACCACTGATTGAATTTGCATATAACAATAGTTTTCAGTCGAGTATTAAAATGGCACCTTATGAAGCTTTGTACGGACGTAAATGTCGAAAACCTCTGTATTGGACTGAACTCAGTGAAAATAAGCTACACGGGGTCGATTTGATAAAAGATTCAGAACATAAAGTGAAAGTAATCCGAGATAATTTGAAAGCAGCGTCTGATCGTTAGAAGTCTAATAAAAACTTAAAAAGAAAAGATATTGAGTTTGAAATCGGTGATAAAGGATTTTTAAAAGTGTCTCCGTGGAAGAAAGTACTTCGATTCGGATGTAAAGGTAAGTTGTGTCTGAGATTCATCGGACCGTATGAAATCATTGAGCGCGTTGGACTAGTTGCATATAGATTGCCATCTGAGCTAGAAAAGATACATAATGTATTCCATGTGTCAATGCTCCGACAATACCGATCTGATCCGTCACATGTGATTGCACCGTCTGAAATTGAAATCCGATCTGACATGACATAAGAGGAAGAACCGATCCGTATTTTAGCTCGTGAAGTGAAAGAGTTGAGAAATAAGAAAATTCCATTAGTGAAAGTGTTATGGCATCGGCACAGAGTGGAAGAGGCTACGTCGGAGCCTAAAGATTTAATGAGACAGCAATATCCGAATCTGTTTAACGGTAAGATTTTTGGGGACAAAAATACCTTACGGGAGAGAATTGAAACAGTTTGGTTTAGACCCTAGTCAGAACAGTGGTTTTGAGACCACGAATCCGAGTCAGTGAAATATTTTAATATTATTTTCTTTGCTATTGATAGGTGATTAAGCATGTGCTAAATATCCGTAAGTTAATTTGTCCGTCTATATGCTTATTTTGATAAAAGGATTAAATTGCATTAAATGCAAAACCAACATGCTATTTGTTAAAGTACCTATGTGTTGTGGCTTTTAAAAGAGGAGGCCTTATGAGGCAATTAAACCACTATTTAGTTAGTGGATGAACAAGGACAAATATGCCCTTAATATAAGTTTGTTTTAATTATTAGTTGAAGGGTAATTTTGTAAATACGTAAATAATATGATAATACATAAAAGAAACAATTGAAAGATGATAGTTATCATCTTATTTTAGTCGAAATTAGAAAAGAAAAGAAAGAAATAAGAAAGCTACGGCATTCGGCTATGGTTCAGCTAAATTAAGGTAAGATTTTGACTCGGTTATTCATAATTTCTATGTTTTTGATATTGTTGTTCAGTCTACTATCAAGCCCACGTTGTAATTTGAAGAATTGATGATATTTATGAGATGTACCATTGATGAAATGGTGAGTTTTGTGATAAGTTTAGGTGTTAAATGAAAAATGTGTTTAATGAACATATTTTGTTCTTGAATTTTTGATGAATTTAGCTAATTAGGGCTAAATTGTGAAAATAGTATTTTGAGGGACTAAATTGTAAAGTAAATGGAATGTATGGACTTGTATGAGGTACATGAATATTCAGCTAAGAATGGGTATATAGTGATTTTATGTATTTGATGATTTTGTGAAATAGGGACTAAAATATCCAAATGTGCAAATGTGAGGGCTAAGTTGTAAACAGCCCTAAATGTATGTTTTTGGATTGAATTGAATAAGCTGATGAATAAAAGGGTTAAATTTGAATATGTTAGATCAAGAACCGAAGAAAACAGACTTAGATCGTGGGAAAGCGAAAGTAGTTGAATAACCGAGTCTGATCGAATATCCGAATCCGAGGTAAGTCAATATACATATAAATGTATATGTATTGAATTATTTGAATATATATATAATAGTTGAATTACTATGATTATCCATTAAGATGGTGTTTGTGCAATCCGAGGATACGAATAAGTCGACAAGTTGTTAAAGTCTGAGAAGTCCTGTTCGAACCTAGGAATAAATAGAATTAATTATGTCATGACATAGGTGTTTGTTGTGTGATATCATATAAGACCACGTCTGGGACGTTGGCATCGATTCGAGCTTTTGTGTAAGACTACGTCTGGGACGTTAGCATCGATATGAGATTTACGTGTGAGACCTTGTTTGGGACATTGGCATCATATTGATTCGTGTAAGACCCTGTTTGGGACAGCGACATCGACAACTAATTACATGTAAGACCATATCTGGGATGTTGGCATTGTACGACTATTCTGAGCACTCTGTGTATCCTATTAGATTCCGAACGGCTCAACGGGCAAATCCGAGATACGAACGATTATTTGATTGTATATCCGTTTTATGTACGTTTGATATGTACACTGAGTGTGTTTGAAAGGTAAGTATCTATATGAACTTACTAAGATGAATATGTGCAATGGAATGATGAGATGATATGTGAAAATATGTTTAAAAGAGCTATGTGTATATGTGATTTTTTTTAAGTTGGAAGAATGTGGTAAAATATGGCTAAGCATATGTGCCAAGAAATATATGTGTGATGAAATTGCTATGAGAATCAATAATGCCATTGTTTCAATTTGGTTATATGTATTTTATGCTAAGTTTATTTGTATATGGCTTTCTAAGCTTTTGTAAGCTTACTCTGTGTATGTTTACTCTGTTTTATAGATCGTTAAAGCTACTGAAGGCTCGGGGACCGTCGAGGATTACCATCACACTACTCAACTTGATTTGGTAGCTTATATGACATGTATAGGCTAGTCATTTTGAATTATGTTTGAAATATGTATAAATAGCCATAAGATGTGGCTAGCTAAGTGTTGGTAATATGCATGAGCAAATGTGATATTTGATGCATGTTTTGGCATGGCTAGATAGCTAATGAAATGGTCAAGCTATGGTAAGTATATAAATGCATTATGAATATGTATGTTAGAGCAAAGGAATGATTATATGAAAGGTAAATGTGAATGAATCATGCTTGGATATATGTATGTGTTTTAGTTGTGTAAAATTTGTATGAATGGAAATGAAATTGAATGTGGAGACTTGTTGATTTTTGGCATGTCTTTGATTGTTAATTGTGTATGATATGAATTGGTATATTGTTTGTAGGTATGACCCTAATGTGGGTGGCATTATGGCCATGCAAATGGCCTGTTTTGCCTACACGATTGTGGCACACGGGCGTGCTTGGTAGCCGTGTGAATAAGTCAGTAGCTAGTTTAACTTTACATGGCCATGGTACACGGGCATGCCTGGTAGCCGTGTGGTTAAGTCAGTAGCCCGTGCCTAGAGGCCGTGTGGATAAGTCAGTATACATGCTTTGATTTGGCACGGCCAGGACACATGGGTGTGTCTAGTAGCCGTGGGAGGCACACGGCCTGCCACACGGGCGTGTGACTTCTATGACTTAGAAAAGTTTTAAATTTCTGAGAATTTCATACTTGTTTGGTTTAGTCCCATCCCTATTCTAAAGTATGATTAAGGTCTCGTTGATCTATCGATGGGACACTTTGATTATGACTAATGAATTGTATTATGAATGTCTGTAAAAGTTTTTGATCTGTCCGGTAACACCTTTAACCTTAATTCGGCTACGGATATGGGTTAGGGGTGTTACAGTTTCCATGGATGAATATGCTGGAAATTTGAAATTTATGGTAGAAAATGAAAGGTTGTTGGTAGATAAACAACTTTTACAAAGCAAATTTTGATGAAAACTCGGTTTAGGGACTAAAATGAAAAATGGGTAAAACCCAATAAAAATGCTGAAATTTGTGAAATGTAGGTGCTGTAAAAGTTGTGCATAAATTTTGGCTAGGCTTGGAAAGAGGGTTAAATTTCATGAATTTCATTTTTCGAGCCTAGGGACGAAATTGAAATTTATGAAAAGTATAGGGGCAAAATGATAATTTTGCTTAGGATGTAATTAAATGCGAATGTATATGAAATGTGATAAATAGTTAAATTTGTTTATATAGACCCGGAAAGACCAACTACCGAACTAGATCGAGGGAAACAAAAGGTTTTAAATTAGTTGAAATTCAAATACGAACAATTGTCAAGGTAAGTTCGTATAACTTAAATGTGTATGTTACTATGTTTGAATTGAATTGTATGATTGTGTTGATATGTATGTGAAGATATACATTATGAAATGACCACAAATTGGAAAATTATGATAAAATGTTATGTCCCGGTTGAATGTTGAAATTCGATGGAATAAGGTGATTTTTTGAAAAGAGTATAATATTGCATATGTTGCAGATAGGATTTTGCCTGGACAAGTAATCCTGAAATAAACCCTCTCGAGCATAAGTTATAGATTGGATTTAGCTCGGATGAGTAATCCAAATCAAGCTTTTTAGAGCATATACTACTGAAAGGATTTAGCTTGGACTAGTAATCCTGTTATAAAATACGTGGCTTGAGAGTGTGCTATATGATCATATGCCAAACGGGTACTTTTGAACATAAATTGGCGAATAGTTGATATGTATACTTTGTGTATTCTACTCTAATGTCCATCGAAATTTAAATAGTTCAACGGGAAAGATTCTTGAAATACGGAAAGGTGAAACTAACTAGATATTATAATGCGATGAGCTTATATATGGTTACTTGATATGCATATGATGTTATGTGACTAACTTGCTTGACTAAGTGTTTATGGTTAGGTAAATTTACCCAAAACTTTTGGATGGTATGTCTATGTATGCTTGTATGAATAATTATAACTGGTAAGTTTATTTTCACGTTATATGAACTTACTAAGCATGAAAATGCTTACCCCGTTTAAATTTTCCCTGTTTTATAGTGCTCGTAAGCTCGCGAAGGTTGGAGGTCGGTCGGAGCATCAATCACACTATCCACTATCTCATTTTGGTATAATGGCATGTATAAGCCCATTTGGCCAAATGATGGTTATGTATGAAGTTATTTTATGGTAATTACTTAAGTCTATTATGGGTTGGTTTGATGGAATTATATCAAGCTTATGTGTTTATGATTAGAGTATATTTAGTTAAGAGTACATGTGATGCTATGACATATTAGACGCTTTAACTTGCATGATTATAATGTTTGGATTGGTTGATATATGTTTGCATGATTTGGTGTAGGTTTGTGGTAAATTGGGTGAGAAAATAAAGCTAGGAAATGGCTTTATTTTGTCCACACGGGTAGACACATGGGCGTGTGTCTAGGCCGTGTGTGACACACGGCATGTCCCATGGGCATGTGATTTGGCCGTGTGTCCCCTGTATCTTAAAAATAAGAAACAGAATGCTCAGAATTAGGCACACAAGCGGAGACATGAGCGTGTGCCTCAGTCGTGTGGTTGGCACGGCCTTGAACATAGGCGTATATCCTGGCCGTGTGAAAACTGCACCGTAATTTCGAAAATTAAATTCACCACATGGGCGTGTGACTTCAATTTCTTCATGTGTTACAAGTAAATGTGTGACACGAGTTAGGGACACGAGTGTGTGTGACCACACGGCCAGACCATATGGGCGTGTCCCTAGACCATACAGGCGTGTGAGCCCTGCAACTTAAAATTTTTTTTATAATTTCGCGAAAAATTCTTAGAGGCTCCGATTAAGTCCCAATTTGTTTCTACTGTTCATATTGGGCCTCGAGGGTCCATTTAAGGGACGTTACGAATGAACTCAGTGAATGAATAGTAATTGACGCAAATTATCTGAAAAATGTTTCCAAAGTCCTGGTAATGCTCCGTAACTCTATTCCGGCGACAGATACGAGTTAAGGGTGCTAGAGGAACAATATATTTGACCACTATAACTATAGTATTGATGGTCTCGAAACTAACTATTATTTCGACAAAGGCAAGCGCACCTATCAAACAGTAGTATAGTTGTGGTGAGTCTGGAATATCGTATCCTCAAGGACTAAAATTACTAGTAATAACTATCTTTTTATTATCTAGCCTAATAATTAAAGGGATTTATTTTTAATCTAAAAGTAACTAACTAATTTAACTAACTAAATGACTATGAACGTGACAGAGAGTGAATTGGAAAAATACTTGTGGACAACTTATATGAGATAGGCAATACCTAAGGAAGAATTCACCTAGACTTATTACTTTTGATTCATATGATTTATTCACTTGACTTAATCCGTAGAAATCCTTGATTTATGTTAATATCTCTTTCAAGACTAAAAACAACTGACTCTAGGTTGATTAATTGAAATCTCTTTCTAATTAAAACCTCTATTGTCGCATTAACTCGATCTATGGATTCCCTTATTAGATTTGACTCTAACCCGACAGATTTTCGTCATCCTATTTCTAGGATTGCAATTAACTCCGCTTAATTGTGTTGATCTTCTCTTAAACAGGGACATGTGATCCACTGAATAAGCACATTCAAATTGAATCAATAACCTGAATTATCAAAACAATAATAAGAACTCACAATTAAGAATAAGAATAAGTATTTATCTTATAAATCAAGCAATAATAATATCTGTCTTAGGTTTCATCCCCTTAGGTATTTAGGGAATTTAGTTCATACTGATAGAGAGGAACATATTAGAATGGGGAAAACAACAAAACATAAGAAAACCCAAAAACTTCTAAAGAACATGATGGGAGATCCTCCTTCTTGATGGAGATCCTTCTCCTAAGCTACTCCCGACGGCTGTCTTGGAGTATTTTCTGCCTTCTACTCGGCCCCTGCTCGCCGTCCCCTTTTAGGTGCCCTCTAGGGTGTTTATATAGGCTTTGAGATGCCTTACTTGGCCCACAAGTATCCCATTCCGAATGGAATTCATCTTGATTTCGGCAGGAACTCGCCCATGTGACACGCCAGTGGTGGACTCCTTTGGCCGTGGTTGATCCCGCTCGCCACACACGACCGTGTGATCTGCTCGTGGTCGATAGTCCAGGTCGTGTGATTTCTGATGTAGGCCCATTTTGTCCCTTTTTGGCCCGTTTCTCATTCTTTTTGACTGCCTCTCCTAAGTATAAAACATGAAATTAAGAGATTAGGAGCTTCGAATTCATCAAATTCAATGGAAAATCATCCAAAATTAAGCCAAGCATGGGGTTAAAATATGTGTAAATTATGGTTTATCAAGTATTAATCGATAAGTGTCCTTGTCTTAGTCAAAATTTTAATTAATTTCGTGATACATCAAATGTATTAATTTAAAATATAAAATTATCATAAATTGTGAGATTATATGCTTGATAACCTTATTTGATCGATGAGACTCACCGCTAACACTGATTCTTTTGCCTACCCAATAATTGGGTTAAATTGCAATATAGTCCTATTTATTGAAGGTGGAATTTTCCTTTCTCTCTTTGCACCAAAATGAAGCAAAATGTTTGCAGCTTCACTCACCTCATCCAGCCTAATTAGCATGCTATGGAGGGATTTCTTGGTATCACTGTCATTAGCCACCTATCACCAAAATTCCTTTTAATTATTACACACTTTGACACCTAGCCACAATGTGTCATTTAAACCTTTTAATGACCCTTACTTAACACACACTAAATGGCTTAATTGCCACCAAGTCTTTTTAACTCAATGGTGAAAATGCATTTTAGGTCCTCCATAATCTCTTTCAATTTCCAAAATAATCCTTACCCAAAGGTATCAATTATTATTATCCAACTTTAATTAATTCTCCTCATATTATTCGAATATAATTAATTACTTTTGCGAGAAATTTACAACAACAGAATAACAAGATCTTAGTATAATCTTCCTTCGATCTAAAATTTGAATATGTTCGGTCCTAAGAACTATTACTCAAAAATCTATCATATTTTCAAGATGTTGGGTTCTAATATATGTATAGGTTTAAATACTAATGAGTTATAAATTAGATAAGGTTCTTATTGATGAATGCACAAATTAACATCAGTCTGGTTTCATCTTAATATGTTACAGCAATGAAAGCTCGCTAGTAAGACACAGAGAAGTAAACAAGCAGAAGTCAAACGTATAGATAACAACATATTGTAGTGAACATTTTGTTGAGTGATCACTCATCATCATCGTGGTTAATCCCATCAAGGATGGCTATGAGAGCTACCACGAAGGCATAATCCACGTTCGGATATACCGTCACCATAAACTTGTCCTTCCCAAGCAATATGCTTTCAACACTGTGCTTCTTGTGCATCTGCAGTGCTCACACATATAGAACCCACACACATGTAAATATCATTATTCCTATGCTAATATAATCTTACAAATATTAATCTATCAGTTAAAGCACTTGGGAGATTATCTATTATTAAATTCATCAATTTAATCCATAATCAAATAAATCTAAACTGAAAGAGAATTAACATTACTTTATGTAAAATGTGTTAATTTTTTTCCAATTACAGTTCATATAAAAAAATCATTTACAAAACCATAAAGGCTTTAAAAAATATTAACTTTGTTAAAGAACAAATGATATTTTTTCAAACAACAAATGTTAACTCATTTGCAATTTAAACTTATTTGATTCTTTTTAGTAGTACATGGACTAAATTGATCCATTCAATAATTGAGAGATTAATTTGATATAGTCCCTGTAATACTTGGATCTCCTAGATACTTTCACCTCTATCTATCTATCTAGTACATATTTAAACTATTTTGTTAAGTTGATATCACTAGTCAACTCGACACGAATTCAATAAAAATTTTTACCTAAAATTCCTCTTTTAATTAAGGTTTGAATGTTAATATATTGATATTTTTGTCCTTTTACTATTTTTATATGAAATGTTTTAAATAAAAAAAAAATAAAAATGTAATACCTAAGAATTGAACTATTTTACTAGTTGACTTATAACTCAATTATTATTTTTTATACATACAATTTTAATTGAAAGTGTGACAAAATCTAGTGTAGTTGATTGAATTTATGTCACCCATCAATCAAATCCCAACTTTTTTGTGAATTTATCAAAAGTTCATTTATTTTACAAAGCAACAAATACTATTTAGAGGATATTTAAATTATTTTATACTTTGATAAATCTCTAAAAATATATAAGTATATGATAAAATTTGAGTCCAAAATACCTTAATAACCCCTTACTCCATTTTATATAAAATAAAAACATGATCAACACTCTTTATCAGTCGGTTGCTTTCTTCACATCACCACTAGATGATGTGTCCATTTTATATAAAATTTGCCTTTGATTTTGAACATGATGTTGCCATTGATGTCACTGACAGCAAATTTGCCCTCACTGATGGTCAAAACCTTTCTGACGACAGCCAGATCTACTGGTTGAGGATAGCAGTATTCAGGCCCAATCACGGAAACGCAAGTAGCCAAAGGTGGGTAAGCACTTGGTGCAGCCGGCGTAGGATATTCCTGTACGTGTTCCATCTGGCTACCACTGCAGTAGCCGATGAATGAAGATGAACTCTTCAATTGATCTTGTATATGGTTTACGTCTTCAATTTGTACCACGAACTCTGTCAACTCACCTCTCCTCTTGACAATTGTAAACGTACTAAAATTCCAAGATCCTGACTTCTTATGTCCTCATGCTTAAAAAAGAAAGGGACCAAAAAGAAAAAAAAGGCTTCAATTGAATCATTTAATTATCTGAAATAAGTTGGCGTTTGATAATTTAAAAATTAAGTATCTAATTTAAATTATATAATTTATTTGATATATTATTTAAAGTTAATTACGAAAGATAAATGGATTGTTTGATAAATATATATTTTAAATTATAAAAAAATTATATATTTTATCTTTAATTTTTAAACATTTCACCTTATTCTAAAATACAATTTTAAAGGTTACCTTTTTATAAGATAATAAAATAATATTAAATTAATTGAAAATATTCTAAAATAAGTAGCACTTACCTACTTATTATTTTCTACATTTTTTTAGAAAATAATTATTTCATATTATTTTAATTTTGGATTATTAAATATCTGTAAAAAAAATAAAAATAAATTTAATTTTTTTCAATGGTTTATCAAAAGAAAGCCTAAGTTAAAATTTTAAATTAGCAATAATTACTAAAAACTTTAAAATATATAAAATATGAAAAATTGAAAGAAAATATTGTATTTATAAAAAACCAAAATGAAATTGAATTAAAACATAATAAAAGTCATTTTTTATTAAAAGAATATGAAATTAATGAAATTAAATTAAATAAAAAAATTCATTTACTTTTTTAACTAATTATTTGAGTTTTCAATATGAAAGCCAATTTTAACTAATTTTTCAATTTTATTTTTTAATTTTTTTAACGAATTACATGTGTTATTCTTTTTCTAAATTATATGACATATTTATTATACATATATATATATATGTATATGAATATATTTTACAATCAATTCAAACACTTATTTAATTATTTATCTATTCAATTTAGTCCAAAATTCACATTAAAGTACTTTTACACATTTGCCCCTAATGTTTCACATTTTTACAATTTAGTCTTTATTTCATAAAATCACAATTTCATGCAATTTAATGCCAACCCATACTAGCCGAATTTTCCTAGTACTCATATCAGCCTATAATTTTAATTTATTTCACAATTTACCCCCAAATTTTCCACATTTCATAATTTAATCCCTAATTTGCATTTTCACTAAAAATCACTTAACAAACTTGTACAACTATCATCAAACATTCATAATCTATCATCAATCATTAAAATACATGATTATTGATCAATGGAAACATCCTAAATCTTTAACAATTTTGCAAAATAGTCCCTGGGCTAGTTAGACTGAGCTGCAACGATCTCAAAAAAGTAAAAATCATTAAAAACGGGACAAAATACACTCACCAATTGAGCTTTCAAAGTAGCCGAACCCTAGCTCATTCCCATGGCTTTTAATCTTTGATAATTCGGTTGAAGAATTAGTAATGGAAGATGATACAAAATTTTGTTTTATTATAATTATCCTTTAATAATTAATTTACATATTTAACCTTTAAAACCTTATAAATTTCAAAATTACCAGGCCATTATCATCCACTAACGTGTTTTTGGGATATTTACCACATAGGGACCTTCACTTTAAATTTCTATAGCTATTAGATACCTTTAGCTATTAGAACAGAAGTTTTACGCTTTACTCGATTTAGTCCTTTTTATCAAATTAAACACTCAAACGATAAAATTTCTGAATGAAACTTTCACACCATCATATTATCATGCTGTAGACATTAAAATATTAATAACATAATTATTTTAACTTTGGATTTGCGGTCCCGAAACCACTGTTCTGATTTGACCAAAAACTGGCTGTTACAGGTTTGATCTCTTGTCTCACATCATTTGCACAAACATAGTTCGCACATCTTCCCAGCGTACTTTTATCCTCCCTTGCATTGGCTCAACTTGAAAATTCATGCACTCACAGCATTACTACAATCTTCCATTTTAATCGCTTGTGTTATAAGCTAAAATTTAGAATGATTTCGCTTACCCATTTGCTATGGTTTTTTACAAGATGAATCATTACCTTTTTTGCTTGCAAAACATGTGTGTGTTACCCTGACAAGTATTATCATTATGGACTAATGTACGATGGATTGATTTCATAAAACTCAAGCATGGAGATTCACACGTGGATAATTTTTACTTGCAGATTTACACTCAAAGTCTTACAAAACACGGACTCAAGCATGGAGAATGCATACTTGTAGACCATACTTGCAAATCCTTTATATACGGAAGCATCATCACGGATTCATATATACAAATTCTTACTTGTGAGTTCATTCTAAAATGGTAGTCACTACCTGACTTTTGTTTGGCAGATAGTCACTGCCAGAATCATGTTTTAAAGATAATCCTTGACGGACTCCCATATGAAATAAGATCCCTGCGATTTTGGCTTGAGAAAAATATCCTATATGAGCTCTCGTAGCTTGAACATAAAAATAATCCCATGCGGTCTCTTACTTGGATAATAGTCCAAGTTGACTCTTATGAAAGATGGTCTCTTTGATATCTTTAACTTGAAACATGAATATAAGATCAGTAGATTGTCATAGCTTGAATCATAAAGATAAATCCAGCCAACTGTCATATATATAGATTCATGGATGTGAACTCATATATGAGGGACTCATACATGTGAATCCATAGGAGAATACTTACATATAAATGTGGATTCTTATACACAGGCTGTTATGTAGACTTTCCCATGAGGGAATTCACATATAACTTTGTCATAAAACTAAAAGAGCAAGTTCGACAGACTGTCATGCATAAGGATTTATAAAAGAAGATTCACGAATATTGCGAACTCACACATGCAGATTTTGTTATAGACTTCGTATGGTGAATTCCCACATATAAATTTGACATAAAACTTAAAGAACAAGTCAATCAGACTTCCATAACTTAAATATGTCAAGGCCATAGACTTGCTTATAAACATTAGGCTTTAAGCCTTAGACTCCACAGAGTCTCATGCTTACAAAGAAGCCTTATAGCATTTTCATTTTCTTGTGCGCATATATCCTCGTACAATCCAATTGAACCTTCACAAAGCCAAATATCATGCACATACATTCTCTATACAATCCACTCAAACCTCGGTAAAGCCAAATAACATGTGGAACAGAATGCACAGCATGACTTATCTTCATCTTTTATCCACTATACACCCTTTAATCTCCATATATAATTTTTTTACACGATTGACATATAACAAGCATTCAACTAATCATGTTATTAAATAACACAAGGAAAATCATACCATACATATCACCTAACTAGCCATTCAAAAATATCATATTTGATAGGACTTTACTAGCAACAACTCATCAAAACTCCAACTTATACTTACAGCCAAACATGCATTTACATCTCAACACTAAACATATATTAACAATATAGCAAACATTCTGCCATAGAACAATTCCCCACCATCAAAATAACTTAGAGTCTAACATACCAAACAACACGATACTAAAACAAATAAAATAACCAATGAGAAATTGAGTTCAAGAATTCACCAGCAAAACACCAGAAAGTTGGTATCAGTTATACCAGGTTAGCTTTTCCTTATCACTTGAGTTTCCTCCTTCTCGATTAGCTAAACATAATAACCATATCAAGATCAAAATGGAGGACTTCATGTGTAAGAAAACCATAATTCATTTGCATGCAAAGAGATTTCAAAAGGTTAGCTGCAAACATAAACATCTCAGTACAAGCTCGATGAATTAAACTGAGATCTTCAAATTTCCTTCCTTTTTCTTCAATCAAAAGATACATAAAAGCTTAGAAAGATTATCAGTTTACTAAATCCTCAATCACTTAGAAAGATTTTCTCCCTCCATGCAAATTGTTTCTTAATAAAGACGGAAAAAAGAAAATGAACACCAGAATGAAAGAACCTTCCCATATATAATCATTTCACTACTATTTCCCTTAATCCCAAGTTGGTCAATACTACTGATACCCTTAATCATAATGTTTCTCACAAAAATAAAGCTCTTGGTTCTAATGTAATAAGCCTAAACTTGAATTCTAACTATTTACCAGTCAGTCCGCAAGACTCTCATAATCATACTAAAGCTTGCTTCAACATAATTTTTTTCTAATTAAATACTTAAAATTTTTGTTATACCAAACCTTTAACATTTTCAGGTGTGACAATAGGAAAATTACATTTCTTCTGAATATGTTGGGTCAATAACATTAGCCAAACATACTATTACTTACCTCATGCATTGCAATTATTTTTGCATGATTTGAAGAGGTGGCCACTGATGTCTACTTTGTTGAACACCATGATATGACAATATCTCCACATGTAAATAAATATCCTATTTGAGATCGACCTTTATGTGGATCCAGTAAATACCCAATATCAACATAGTCGACTAATGGAGATTTTGAATAATTTGAATTAAATAACTCCATATCAATGGTCTCTCTAAGATATCTAAGTACATGTTTAATTTTATTCAAAGGTCTACGTGCTGGAGAAGAACTAAATCTTGCTAACAAGTTTACACCAAAAGCTATATCAGGTCTTCTATTATTTGCAAGAAACATCAATGCCCTTATGGCATTTAGATATGTTACTTTAGGAACAAGAAACTCTTCATCATTCTCACAAGGACGAAATTGATCTTTATTCACATCTAACGATCGCACAACCATTGGGGGTGCTTATTGGATGTGCTTTATCTATGTAAAATTTCTGTAAGATCTTTTTTGTATAAGTTAACTGATGGACATGAATTTAATCTTTTAAATGCTCGATTTGCAAGACAAGACAAAACTTTATTTTACCAAGATCTTTCATCTCAATTATTTCTTTAAAAAAATTTACTGCATTTTGAAGCTCTTCAGGAGTTCTAATAATATTTAAATAATCAACATAACAACAATTATCACAAAATCTGATCCAGACCTACACATGGACAAATTGGACCGTTTCTATAACATTCTTTCAACAAATATTCACTAAAACGATTGTACCACATACGTCTAGATTATTTTAATCCATATAAACTTTTTTTAATCTGATTAAGCAATTTTCTCGAGAAACTCTATGTCCTTCTGGGATTTTAAATTCTTAAGGGATTTTCAAATAAATTTCACTATCAAGTGCACCATACAAATAGTATGTAACAAAATCCATTAGACAAATGTCAAGGTTTTCATGTATTGCCAGACTAATAAGATATCAAACGTGATTGCATCCACCACAAGAGAATATGTCTCTTCATAATTAATGTCGAGCCTTTATGGAAACCCTTTGTGCTACAAGTCATGCTTTACATCTTACAACTTATTTTTTCTCATTTTGTGTTCACACAAATACTCATTTATATTCTACTGGCTTTACATCATTAGGTGTTTGGACTACAAACGTAACACCCTTACCCAACCCGAACATCGAATCTGTGTATGGAGTGACACAAAAGGACCTGATTTGAGGCTAAGAATCATTTTTAAACTTAATAAATTTAAGTAAAACTTATTTTAACCAATATACATATACATAAATCTCTTACAGCAAAATCCTTAAATAAAAGTTTTCTATCTTCATGTTTTGGCTCTACAAGGACTAACTAGTTTCATCACTTTTGCCCCCATGGCGAAGTCTCTAAATGTACTCGCTTTCTACGTGCATGACTCAATAAATCCTCGATGCCACCCAACTTGACTTGGTCCATCATTGATTTCCTTATCCCACAGATCCTGTATTCACAAATCAAACCTTTAAAAGTTTGAATGAACTTAGTGAGTTCCCACACTACATGTATATAGACCCATCTTGTAGGGATTTAATTAAATAGAAATAATTGTAAATAAACTTCTTGCATGTTTGGGAAATTTCTATCAAACTCGTCGTAGTGGACTTCATCCTATTCTGATCCTATCCTTTGGCAGATAGATCATTGAGTAATTTCCTTTTCAGCTATTCGTTTACCCTTCGATTAGCCAAACTTTTCCACTGGATGTCTCTCCATCTTTGCGAACTATATCATTCCTTTTCCAATATTCTTTCCTTAAACCCTACTCTAGATCAGATTTCTTCTTCCCTCCATTTAATTATAAAATAGGTTCTTCAACCTCCCTCCTAATGGCCATTTTGGCTATTTGCCTTGTCTAATGTTTCGCATCTATTTAACCCAGGGAAAAATTCCTATCTTACCATAGTTTCACTAGAACTAATGACTTTCCTTTTATTAGTATAGAATGTTTCGCATCTATTTAACCCACGGAAAACTTCCTATCTTACCATAGTTTCACTAGAACTAATGACTTTCCTTTTATTACTATAGCTTCTGACCTCTCATATCACTCGGGCGAACTAATTCCCACTTGGTTTAAATCGAGATCGATTTAAACCCTTGTAACCCACCTTGTGTAACTCCCCTAACCCGTAACCATCACCGGTCTAGGGTTAAAGGCATTACCGAACAAACCAGATCTTCTACGAACATTACACAACATAATTTAATAAATCAAATCAAAGTGTCCCTTAAATAGGTCTACGATACCTTAAACATGCATTAGAAAGGGGTCGGGACTAAACCGAACACATACGAAAATTTCTAAAAATTATACATTTTTTCAAAGCTACAGAGGTCACAAGCCTGTGTGTCTAAGACATGGCAAAACAGGGCATACATACTGACTTGTCCACACGGCCTGAGACACGCCCATGTGCCTCACCCATGGTCGACACTGACTTGCACCACACGGCCAGTCACACGCCCGTGTGTCCAGTCCGTGGTCGAGTCTGACTTGTTTTGAAATACAACCACAAAGGACACGGTCGAACCACACGCCCGTGTGCTCAACCGTGTGGGCAAATATAGGCTATTTGCAAAGCCAATTTGCCACCCACATTTTGGGTTATACCTACAAACACAAATAAGAATAATTCCAAGCATCAAGAATATCCAAAACATACCAAAATGACCATCTTTTCTAGCCATTCAAAAACAAATCAAACACACCAACTTATGTGCCATTTAGTTTAATCCAATCACAAACATTTTTAAGTAAAATCCATCCACAAACTTACCAATTCATGGCGTCATCTTTTCATCCATAATATACTAGCTATGCAATTATCAAACTTATCACAAACTTGACCATCTCAATAGTCCAATTATTAACCATCATACCTTACCAAATTATGCAACCTATAGCATGAATTACTCATTCACATCATATTCATTATCTAGCCATATCACATGGCTATATTATACAACTCAAAACATAACCAAGACTCACTAGACTATACATGCCATACTTCAATATATACACTTTCAAAAGATACCAAAATAGGATTTCATAGTATGGTGATGATCCTCAACGATCCCCTGAGCCTTCCGTAGCTTCAACAATCCATAAAACAAAACAGATACACACACACAGCGTAAGCTTTCAAAAGCTTAGTAAGCCATATAAAAATAAACTTAACATATAACATACATAATCAAATCAAATACAAGATCATTAATGTTTCTCAATTGCAAATTCATAAATCTTCTTTGGCTCATTTGTTTAGCCATTTGCTCACCAAAAAATACATCTCCATGTACATCATTAGATCATAGCTTATTCATACATATATCACAACTTGTCTCAACAAATCTATACCCATATCTCACAATTGCAAGTTCACATGTACTCACCTTTTATCATCAAATATAATGTACTTTTCAAACGTACCTGGATCGATTACACATTTCACATAGTCTTTTATTTCTTGAAATTGCATGTGGAACCATTCAGAATCAAATAGGATACTCAGAATTCTCGTACAATGCCAACGTCCCAGACGTGGTCTTACATGTAAACAAATATCGATGCCACTGTCCCAGACAAGGTCTTACACAAATCAAATACGATGCCAATGTCCCAGACATGGTCTTACACGTAAATCTCATATTGAAGCCAACATCCCAGACGCGGTCTTACACGTTATCACATATCGGAAGCCTATGTCATGACATATAAAATCCTATCTATTCCTAGGTTCGTACGGAACTTTTCGGATAGTGGCATATTTTCGATACTTTCTCGAATTTCATGTATATATCATCTCGTACACAATCATCACAAATAAATTTCATAGGTACATAAATAAGCCAATTCAAATACATTTATTTGTATATAGACTTACCTCGTATTCAGATATAAACAGATGGATTCGACTACTCGATCACTTTCGACTTTCCGCGGTCTAAATCCGTTTTATTCGGTTCTTGATCTATACATATTCAAATTTAATCCATTTATTCACCAAGACATTCAATTCAATCCAAAAACACACATTTAGGGCAATTTATAATTTATCCCTCACATTTTCACATTTTGACATTTTAGTCCCTATTTCACAAAATCACAAAATACACATTATTTCATATAACCCATGCTTAGCCGAATTCTCTATAGGTCCCTAGCAACCCATTTTTTCATTTATTTCACATTTTCGTCATTCAAACTATTATTTTCTCAATTTAATCCAAATTACTCAAATTCACCAAAAATTCAAGGACAAACTATGTTAATCTATCATATATCTTTCATATTTCATCCTCAAACATCACAAACCTCATGAATTCATCAATGTCACATTTCAAAATCATCATCAAATTAAAAAATTAAGACATGGGTTTTGAAGCATTCGAAGCAACGATTACAAAACTGTAGAAATTATCAAAAACCGAACAAAAACCAACCTTAAATCAAACTTGAACATAGCCAAAACCTAGAACACTTTTCTTCTTTTCTTTCCTTTCTATATTAAGCCAACAAGATGAATAAATGGCCATGTTTTATGTTTGTTTAATTATAACATATATTATTAATTCAATTACCAAATTAACCTTATTATTAAACATATAAAACATATATAATGGTTGGTCATAATGTCCATTAACCATACTAATGGTTTAATTACTTCATAAGGCCACCACGTTTATAAAGACATAACACATAGGTGTTTTTAACATATGGCATGCTAATTTTGCATTTTTTGTGATTTAATCCTTTTCTCGAATTAAGCACACAATCAATAAAATTAATTCACGAAACTTTCACACATGCTTAATCACATATTATAAGCACAGAAAATAATGTTAAAATATTTTTTTGACTCGAATTTGTAGTCCCAAAACCACTATTCTGACTAGGTTTCTAAACCGGACTGTTACACCTTGTAACATCTCTAACCTATCTCCGTCGTCGAATTAGGGTTACAGAGCATTACCATACAATAAAAAACATTTAAACATTTAAACATTTAAACATTCAATACTTTAAATAATATCATAAATCATTTATACACATGTATACTGTCCCTAAATCAAGCCCTCGAGGTTTTGAAAATAGCTTAGAAGCAAATCGGACCAATTTGAAACAATTTGGAAAGTTTAGGAAAAAGTTGCAAAATTTACAAAACAGGGGTCACATGGTCGTGTGACCAGGCCGTTGCCTCACACGGTTGAGACACACGTCCGTGTCTCAGGCTGTGTGGACCCAATTTTACCCAAAATCAAGCCATTTTAAAATCCATTCCATGCATGAACATATAGACCAATTATGCATGTAACATCCCGAAATTGGGCTTAGTAGGATTGGGCCTTGAGCTTTAGGAAAAATTTGAGTATTATTTTGTGTTGGCTCGGGTAGGAATTTTTGTGTGTTAGCATAGTCTTGTGAAGACTTGATTTTATTTAGGAAGTTAGAATAATTTTTAGTATGGTTTATTTAATGAAGTGGATTTAAGTTAATTTAATTTTTAGTATGGTTTATTTAGTGATTTTATTTGTGAGCTTAGCACTTAAGTTAATTTAATTGTTTAATTATAGCACAAGAGGAATTAGTGGCAAGGTGGTTAAGGAGCTTGGAAAGTTACTTGAGGGAAGTGGTTCGAGTAATATGGAAGGCATTTTGAGAATTTTATATTTTGTTCATCCTAGCATTTATGGACGGTCAAATTCAAGTTTATGATAGGTTGGACTTTCAACTTTTGGCAAGTTGAATGTTGGTTTAAGGAAAACATGAAATTGGGGATAAGAATCTTAAAGTTATGGAAGGTTGGGGAGACAAAGGGCATGGCTTAAGGAAGATGTTTTGGAAACTCTTTCAAGGCCTTTAGTGCATGTATATGGACGACAAGTGTGGCTAGGGGTGGCCGAATGTTGTTAAGTGATTTGGGGGAGGATATTTGGTCAACTTTTGGCATTTGTGCATCTTTTGGCTTTTGTTTTCTTTTCTCTCCACAAACACTCCCTATAGTCGAATGTGTCTTGGGCATAAGGTGAGTTTTTGGTGTTAGTTTTGACCTTCAATACTTGTTTTGGTGTCATAACCGAAAATCCTTTCTAGTTTTTGCAAGTTTCTCCCTAGTGCATCAAAGTGAGCCATAGCCGAATGTTCATTGGAGTTGTTGTCTTTCTTCCCTCTTAGGCTTTTGGCCGAATCTTCTTTGGAACCTCCCTCTCATCTCTTATTTCTTTGTAGCCGAAAACAACCTCTCTTGTTCTCATCTCTCTTTTTCATTTTTATTTTCATATTGTTCATTCTTCTTTTACTTTTCTTTGGCCGAATCTTCCTCCTCTCAATTTTTTTTCTTTTCTTCTATTGTTTGCTCATGCAGAATTCTCCTATTTTATTTTCACTTTATTTTCCATTCTTTTCTTGTATCTAGCCGAATCCTATTTGTGTCTCACTCAACCACATTACCGTAATTGTTTGTCTTGAGAGGATCTTTTTGACCGAATTTATTATCTTTTCTCTTTCAAACAAACCTTTTTATTTTGGTAGTGGTATAGTGGAGTGTTGATTATTTCTTTATTTATAGTCGACTATAGCCATTCTAAGATCGTGTGGAAAAGAATATTATCATTGAAGGATTTTAACAAACTCCATAGGCAAGTGACGATTTTCGGAATTGAATCGAAGTGTTAAGGTAAGGATCTTTATGCTAGTTATATCGTTTTAGATGGTCTTCTAATCGATTAAGTTTTAGGGGACTCTATCGTCCGTTTATTATCTTCTTTCCTTGAATGTTAGATTTTGGAGCAATCAAGAATGGGTTCGAAAAGAGCGATTCGTAGTGTTTGGAAGAGGGGGTGGTTCTCGCTATACCTCAAACTTCAAGCGAAGAATGGTCATGGTCGGGAGTTCGAGACTTTCCACCGGGATGTGGACCCTCTGTCGGCGATAATCGTTTATTTGAAGTCGTTCGTACCTCTGAGCCATTGTTCGTTCGTGGTTCTTCATCGGGTTATGAGCCACCCACCGGAGAGAAATCACATATAGATGTTGTTCGAGATTTCGAGGGTATCGATGAGCGGGAAAGTTTAGTTATCACTATTATCAGGTGTGTATCTTACACACTTTATAACTTGGTTTATATATATGTATATTTGTGTGTTAAATAACGATTCATGTTGCTAAAGTGGAAAACGATGAGAACTTGATATGATACCATGATGGTATAAATGAGGATTTGGGTAAGTCCGTTTCTATATGTTGTTAATACATGTGGATTGAAATCATAATCTATGATTTATGATATTTTTGTTAAGTGATTTATATCAAAGTATATTGACATGATTTGTCTATCTATTGCATTGGTATGGGCAATATGAGAGGAGGGGGAAGATTGATATCGTGTCTTCAGACACCAGTGGTTTGGCACCACCAGTGATTTGGTATCACACTTGTGTCTTTGGGACACCAGAGGTTTGGAACCTCATAGCGACTCGTCCCTGTGGTTAATTCCACCGTGGGTTGGCCCCACTTTTGAGATATGGGATTGTCGCCAGTGATTTGGTATCACACGTGGGTTGGCCCCACAATTTGATGATTCGTGACTTCGGTCACCAGTGGTTTGGCACCACCAGTGGTTTGGCACCACCGTGATTTGGTATCACATTCGTGTCTTCGGACACCAGAGGTTTGGGACCTCATAGCGACTCGTCCCTGTGGTTAACACCACCGTGGGTTGGCCCCACTTTTGTGATATGGGATCGTCGCCAGTGATTTGGTATCACACGTGGGTTGGCCCCACAGATGGATCGTGTCTTTGGACACCAGAGGTTTGGCACCTCCAGTGATTTGGTATCACATTTGTGACTTTGAGTCACCAGTGGTTTGTCACCACCAGTGGTTTGGTACCACACGGGGTAGAAAAGGAGTTATGGATGGATAGGTTGGGTGCATTATACATATATGTTGCTTTGTTATAATTTGTGTAAGTATGCGGCATTTACCCGGGAGAGGGATTATGCACTGAGTCTTGGTGACTCACCTTCTCCCTTATCATTTTAGGTGATTCGTGAGTTCGCAGATGAGGAGCCGGATGAACTCGAGGAGGCCATGCAATAAAAGTTGGTTTTATATGAACTTCTATTTGGGTACTTATTTTATTTGGTTTTCATATTTTATGGATTTGTAATAAGGCCTCTTTAAATTATGTTTTTGGATTATTTATATGTTTTGGACATGTTTTAAAATGTGATTTATAAATTACTTGGTTAATTTAATAATTGAACCCAAAGTTTTCTAAACTATAAAATCGCAATGGTTTTAAAATCTTACCATCGGGTAATACAAATTGTTTGTTGGCAAAATTATAAATTAAGAGTTTTCTACAATTTAAGTGATTTCCAAAATTCAAGTTTCTATACTCATATGCAAATGGTTTCCAAAGTAAAATTCGGATTTTTCTTAAAAGATATAAATGTTTTCTATCCTATGATTTATCGACTAAGTTTTAAAGTTTTTATTTATGAAATTTCAAATAAATTTTCGGTGTTAACTTATTTTACACCTGAATTCTACAAATATAAAATTACAAAGAGTATCTCACTAAAAAAAATTTATCTGTTAAATTCGATTCTTTTCAAAATGTTTTCCTCTGTGGCATGCCAGATTCGGACATGGCGTATTGACCGGGTTTGGGGTGTTACAATGCACACTCTCAAAGAATCAAAACCTCATCTAAATACACATATATTTTCCACTTCCAAAACTTTAATTCAATTAACAAATATGCCAGTCAAAGCACCACCGTTAATATCCAAATATCGCATACATAAACAAGTTCATATGACACATTTCATGCATATAAATCTAATCCATTTAGATACTAAAACATACCACATTTAACCTTTTCCAAACCATTCAAGACATACGATAATAGTCTCATACCATTATATACCTAGAGTACATCACAATTGACCATTTTCAAGCTAACAAGTTGTACCAACAAGCCATACACTTTCATTGTCAAAAAGTGACCAAAACGACTTACCAAAACAAGCATTACAAGTCCATAAACCATACATAAACATCAAGGAACAAACAGGCTCAATTTACCATTTTCAAACTATCACCAACATGCCAAGAGAACCTTATAAACAAGCATTATAAAGTTACCGAAACATCAAAACTTGGTAAAGCATCAAAGTGAATCCAATCAACATAGCTTTACAAAGCTTAAATATACCAATACATAATTACACATACACCATAATATTATTACAAAACACCCTATACATGTCATTATAAACCTTAGCCAAATTACTCAACAACTACTAAATCGACCACTGGATAGTGTGGTAAATCTCCGATGAACTTCCAACCGATCGAGCTTCTAATAATCTATAAAACAAAGGAAATAACTACGTAAGCAATGAATGCTTAGTAAGCTCATATAAACTTTAAACATAATATACTGTTTCAATAATGAACTTTATAGAATAAGTATAAACCTTTACCAATGCCATAAGATTAATAAAGCCTATATAACACCATCAAACTCACAAGTTATCATACTTGTCCATGATACATATAAAATCAACCATAAATGTATAAACATAACATTTAATTCATCATCATTTCCATATGATCATGTCTCATTCCATTAGCTTACTTACCGTTTCCAAATTCTTAGTATAAGCCTAAACAACATCATCAAATCACAAGTTAGTGCACTTGTCCGTAATATATAACATAAGTAGATTTCTCATATATAAGTACATCATTTAATTCATCATTCTTTTTATAACATCATGTTACATCTCAATTGTGAACTTATCGTTTCATTCCCTTTTCTTACCCGTTGAACCATTTAGAATTACATTGGATACTAGTAAAGCTCACATGAAGTGTGCCTTTACATACAACCGTAACTTTTCCTTTACATCAATCCTCACACGAGCTGTGAAATAAGCTTGCTCACACGAGTTATGGGTCGAAACGTAAACTACATGATGCTACTCACATGAGCTATGGAGAATCTAAAACAAATGCATGACCTCAGTCATCGGTATGACATTCAAGACTAGCACCTAAAACATGAAATCCCTAATGACATGTCATTCGTATCTTAAGAATTCCTAAGGTTTAACAGGGACTCAATCTCCGTTAATTCATCATAGCTTTGATACATTTATATTTTGATTCATTTACATCAAAACAGCATAATAAACATTCAATTTAAACAACATTTAAGTGATTACAGTTCATACGAACTTACTTGACTAAATTGCAGCAATTATTAAATACAAGGGCTATTTGGTAATTTTCTCTTCTCCTCGATTTTCCACTCGTTCTTGATCTAAAATAATAATTTCATTCAATTCATTAATTCTAACTGAAAATGAATTCATTTTATGCAGTTAAGTCTTTTTTGAAATTTTTACAAAATTGTGCACAACATTTTACTTTTGTACAATTTAGTCCCTAAGCCCGAAACATGCAAATTAACCATTTGTACTCAATTTCATGTTTAGTCGAATTGTTTGGAACCCTACTATAGCCCATTTGATGTTATTTTATAGCAAGTCCTTGTACTCTTACTAATTTCACATTTCAGTCCTTAAACATTAAAATTACCAAAAATTACTTTACAAAATAGTTCTATCTAGCAATCAAGCTTAAGATTCTACCTAAAATTTCAATAACATCTCAAATTCATCCGTGATAAAATTTTAAAAATTTTAAAATTTAACAAATTGACCCCCAGGTTAACTAGATTAAGCTGCAATGATCTCAAAAACATAAAAATCATGAAAAACGAAGTAAAAATACACTTACATGCTATACTTTGGTGTTGGCTGAAACATGGAATTTTTTAACAATGGCTTCCCAAGCTAAGTTTTATAATTTTCAATGGTGGAAGCAAAATGGAAGATGATGGCCATTTGTTTTATTTTAATTTACCTTATTTTATTAATTTAATATTTTTAGCTAATAAAATTTCTAAGTTAAACACTCCACCAACCGTCCATACATATAAAAAGGGTCTAAATACAATATAAATCCTCTCATATTTATTAATTAAATCATTTAATCAATAAAATTCAATAGATATTAAGTTTTATGTCTTTTACAATTTAGTCTTTTTAATTAATTAACTATTTAAACATTAAAATTTCTTAATGAAACTTTAATACAACCTTAATAACACTCCATGAATATTTAATAAAATATTTTAGGCTTGGTTTATAGAAACGAGGTCCTGATACCTCATTTTCTAAAACCACTTGACTTTAGGGTCATACCACTTGAACCTAATTATTCATTCAAATAGCATAAATTGTCAATTCAAAATTTATTCTAATACCATATTTGACTCATAATTTTAAATAATAACATTTACGAACTTCTTCATCGGATTTGTGGCCTCGAAACAACTATTTTCGACAACCACTGAAAAATGGGCTATTACACATCTCGTACACGATACCTTTCTTTTAAGTATAACATGCCCTTTTGTTGTTATCTACTTGGCCTACAACACTTAGGTAACTATCATCCGTGTGGCCATCTGAGCTCACAATTACTCTTGCATTCCGTTTTCCAACTCAACTAGTCGTTTGGCTATTACTTCTACACTAGTTCCATCTTTCTTAAGAGGAACAGTATTGAGGGACATGTTGTCACTCGATATAACCCATTTTACATCTCCCTCTATCGTGGGGTTTCAGCTAACCCTCATTCATTTCTTGAACTAATCATTGAGCCTATGCGCAATCTCTATCAAACATGATTCTTACTAAGCACCTTCTAGCAGACTTTATTTGCGGATCCTTATCTGTGATCCTTGTATAACTTCTTACACTTGTCTTTACCCAATCAATACTGCATGTCACTACCCGTGTCTAAATCTTGTTGGGTTTCCACCCTCATGCCCTTTCAGCACTCACGACTATTGTTTTATTGATCTTGTTACATTATTATCACGTTTTTCAATCCTCGATAGATTCCTCCAACCCACTATTTGACAAGTTCTTGTTCACACTTCCATTTTTCTTTTTCTTTTTTACCCTTTTTCCTTGTTTACAAAATTCCCCGCGATTATTTTCTTGAATATCTAGCCGTGTTATTATCCCGGTAGACTCTAATATGCTGGCACAACCAAGCGATGGTCTTACGCCATTTAACCTCATGTTCAACATCCTGGCGAACTACCCCGTGTTTAGTATCCCAACGGACTCTACATTCTGCCATAGCCAAGCTATGGCCTTACTTGCCAGGTCCATATTTAATGTCCTGGTGGACTCCATTGGTTGCCATAACTGAGCAATAGTCTTACACCTCATACTTCACGTGTTTACTGTCCCAATGGACTATCCTATGTTTATCATCTTGACGGACTATCCACGAGTCGTAGCGTCTTTCAACTATGGTCTTACTTAATATAACCCTGTGTTTATTGTCCCAACGAACTATCAAAGGATGTCATAACTCTTTCAGCTATGGTCTTAGTCCTATTTAGGCATTTTGACGTGCTTTCATATGATGTCAAAGCATCTTTCAGCTACGATCTTACATATTTTTTATGTCACAACATCTTTCAGTTATGGTTTTGTAAGGATATAGCTTCTGATCGAACCTATGGCCCCACCATGATCGTTTTATTTCCTTCTTTGTTGCACTCCATTCATGCCTCCATTTCACAAATCCTAACATTAATGCTCAAACACTACAGTGTCCCTTCCACAAGGCCCAAAGCTTCACCATCATGATTTGCACATGGGAACATTATATAGTGGTATCTAATAGAAAGTCTATTTTTCCCATTCCTAACTTTGTCTAACCCTTCAATAGTTCCCTTTCCATGAACCCGTACGCATTTCATACATTTCATAAATGAAATATCATAGACTATGCATTTTGAACTAAAATGGCGGGTACTCCTAAACCCATTTAGGCTTTCAACATACTTAACATTTTAGGGTTGAGGTGTAAAAACTCACTTGATGCTTCTTCACCTCCACTCTCAGCTTAGCTTTTCTGAATTTTAGAGCTCCTACTCTCTCCTAGAAGTAGCTTACTAAATTTTCTACTTTTCTGATTCACACCTCATGATCACCGTTCCATGTAGAACTTCCCTTAATCGTCTCTTCTTCAAAGCAACCAGGGAAGAAGATAAAGAAGAGAAGAAATTGAAACAGAGAATGAGAAAAATTCTCTTCTTTAGAAATCATTTCCCCGATAGCCTTTCCCGCACATTCTTCAACAATGTAAAATCCATCCGTTCACAATCATTTTCCCCCACTATCGTACCGTCCAGTTCTAATCTAATCGAACCAAAATTAGATTTCAACCATGTCCGATTATGTTCCTATCTTTTCTTGATTTTTCAATAGAGGCCACCAACTTACGATATCTTGTAAATTAACCTTTAAATGCTCCTAATTTCTGGGTTTTAAGGAAATTCGAGTGTTACAACTCTCCCAGCCTAAAAAACTTTCGTCCTCGAATTTTCTTGTCACACTCAGCCAAAGGGGGTACTTAACAAGACACTTCCTTATTCATGTCTTCTCATGGCTTACTGAAGTATTTGCCCTTTATTTTTACCAGAACCTTCAACTTGGTTCCCTTACCATGCATTTGCATTATTCTTGTTCCACCTAATTTGAGGATCCCTTCGACACTTAACGAATTATAGATATTGGCTCATTTGCGGGTATCTGACCATTCCGTCGTTAGACGTATTCTAGTTCAAAACTTCTTTTAGATCAAAACTTTTTGCAAATGCACTGAAGTGTGCGCCGCCTAACTGTTATCTTATTTCTCTGATTTCAACGGATAGTTCCTGTGATTCCTAGATTCGTTTATACACTTACTTTGCCCATATAATGGGTCAATTCTTTTTCTATCTCTAAGTAGCTAAGCTCGCCTATGAAATGTTCTGGCTTCTACCTTGTCGGAGTATTAGAGCTATTTTTTTACTCCAGAGTTCTACTCTAAATATGACGAAGGCTTATTAGCCTTACTCAAAAAGTTTTGTCATTGAACGAACTTACGATTAATTCTACTTCCATAGCGGTTAGACCAAATGGGTAATAGTTGGCAGATATTTTAACTTGGGAATCTTAAAGGATTCTTCCTTCTTTCGATGTCAACAGGTGGCTTACTTACACTGATACATTTGAATGGTTCCTTAGCACTCATTTAATTTCTTCGTAACTGCCACGCTCTATTATGGTTATAAATAAACCAAAAGGATAAGGAGAAGTTCATAGGTCCACAGGCCTTTGGCTTGATCCATCTTCCCGTTATCTTTCACATATCTTCTTCCTATCTTCTCTTTCTTCATTTATTTACGTCCCTTGGGTGTAGTTGCCTAGCTACTCTCATTATAAAGATTCTTAAAGATAAATCATTTATTCTTTGCCTTCTTTCTCTACTCACTAGCTAATTCTCAACAGAAGCCATAGGCAAGGCGATAGTTCTTGATTTCAAGGATACACCCATTGGTTACAACATGGAGGGTTACTCGGCATCCCAAAAAATTTTCCCCCTTCTTTGTTACTCTCGAGGCAAACCTAGGAATGGGTTGACTAGACGATACTAGTAACTACTTCATCTTCCCTTGGAAGGTACGTTTTATTACAAGAATACACACACCTTCTCTGGCTTCGGTTAGCCTAGAATATGGAAAGGGTCTATTTCAAGAATCGAGAGAGTCCTTTTTCTCAACCTCACTGTTCCTTCCCGAAACCTCACTCATTGCAACTCCTTTTACAACATCGTGTGGAGACCACATCAGCATTGCTCATCTTCTCCTCTTTTCTCTGCTAGGGATTCACCTCCCTTCTTTAACAACCCTGGTGACTTCCTTCCACTATTGTTAGGGTGGAAAATTCCTTGTCTGCCCTTCAAAGTGGAAGCAAAGCCAAATGACCTAGACTCTAAATGGTCACCAATCATAGTGGACAATGAAGCATACAACACCCTAGCTTTATAGGAATTTGTGCACCAGAGTTATGGATTTGCCAATGCTCTCCCCTAACTCACATAGGGAGATTGATAGAAGAAACCCGATGACTTCCATCCTATCAAGGATTCAAGGGGAATCATTTTTAATCCTCTTGAAAAGACTAGTTAGAAGAAGGTGTAGACACCATTAAGGTGATCATCGCACTAGGTGGATGAAAATGCTTATTTCCCCTCGTATCTTTTCTTCAATGAAATTTCTTAGCTTTAATACTTGTACCTTTCAACATTTCTTAGCTTCAACACTTGTACCTTTCAACCAATGTATTCACTTAACTACACTTCCTTTGTATCATTTTCCAACTTGCCTACTTTTATTTTCATCACTATCTGCCAATTTAGGCAAGTGCGTCTACATTTAACACTTATGTACTCAAATAATTAAGGACTTAAGGGACTTCACCAGATCGAACATCATGCACATAAAGGGTACTCTTTCCATTTTCTAGATCAAAAGGGCCACCTAAACCTTGCTCAGATACCACTTAATATGTAACACTCTTACCTGTCCCAAACACTAAATCCGGGTATAGAGTGCCATAAAAGGACCTGATTTGAGACTAAGAGCTATATTTAATCTAAATAAATTTAAGGCAGACTTATTTTAACTAAAATAAATATACATAAATCTTTTATAGAAAAACCCTTAAATAATAGTTTTCTATCTTCAAGTCCTAGCTCTACAGGGACTAACTGATTTAATCATTTTTGCCCTCATGGAAAAATCTCTAAAGGTACCCATTTTCTACGTGTATTATTCAACAAATCCTCGATGCCACCCAATCTGGTTTGGTCCCTCATCGAGTTCCTTATCCCAAAGATCATGCATTCATAGATCAAACCTTTATACGTTCGAATGAACTTAGTGAATTCCACACTATATATACATAGGCCCCATCTTGTATGGGTTTAATTAAATAGAAATAAATGTAAATAAACTCCTTGCATGTTTGGGAATTTTTTTTCAAATTCATCGTAGTGGACTTTATCCTATTCCAACCCTACCCTTTGGTGGATAGATCATTGAACAATTTTCTTTTCGGCTATTCTATCAGCCTTTGATCAGCCTAAACAATTCCTCTAGTTGTCTTGCCATTTTGCAGACTCTATCCTTCCTTTTCCTATATTCTTTCATTAAACTCTACTCCAAAGTGGATTTATTGTAACATCCTGAATCAGGGCCTTTCCATTTTATGTGTTTGTATGTGAATGCTATGTTTGTCATGCTAGTTTAGGGTACCTTAGGGTCCAGGAATGAGTTAGGGGTAAGCCGAAGTGATACGAGCACGCCCGGGGCACCCATCGAGTTTTCAAGTCGACGAAGCTCGACTCCAAATTTTTAATTTTCATGCTTTAAATAAAATTGAGTCTTAAATTGCAGGGAAATTAAATTGCTGAATTTAATTAAATAAATTGAACAATTTCATTTATTTAATTAATTTTCTACAGCAAATTAATTTGTCTAAATATTTTATTTAGTGTCTAAAATAATTTCTCTTAGTCTAAATTAATTTTTCACATTTTATTACATGTTTTTAAGATGTTTGATTTTAAAAGTAAATGTTTTTTTTAAATAAATTGCATCCTCAAATTAATTATTGCTTACCACAAATTAATGCGGCCTAATAATTTAAATTGGTGTCTAAATTAATTTGTCCAAGCTTTAATTAATTTGTTTGCATGTTTTTAATAAAATTTTAAGTTATCTAGTTTTAAAATTTTAATGTGTTTGCATTAGTCATAGTCGAATTTAATATGTCTTGACTTTATTAAATTGTTTAGTTTAATTTATGTATCTATTAATGTGTGTTAATTGTTGCATGTGTTTAATTGTGTTTTAAAGTCATTATTTTAATATGTGTTTAATTGTGTAGGTGGACGGCTTAGAATGGAATGAATAAATAAAATTTGGGAGTGCAAAAACCATCATGAATAAACAATTGATGCTAAGTGGCGGCAAAGACAAATGCATGGATTACTTAGGTGGACGGCAATTCATTTGAATGAAGCATAAGAAAATTGTTGATTAAACAAATAAAAGGTGAAAGTGTGTGAAAGCATTTGCACGGCAAATTGGAGCAAGTTATTAAGCACATGGAACATTGAATTGATGCATGCGGCACTAATTTGAGGAAAGCATTAAACAATTGAATGGAAATTCAAGCATAAGCAATTAGAAATTAATGGGACGGCAATTGGAGCATTGGAAGATAAAAAAATATTGGCCATATTTTTAACTTAATGGGACGGCAATTGGAGCATTAGAAGATAAAAAAATATATTGGCCATATTATTTTAATAAAGCCAAATGGAACATTTTTGCAATTGAGTTTGTTGGAAGGCATTCAAGGAATTGAAGCCATGTAATTAAGAAAGTGGACGGCACACACAAAAGAGCATGCATAATGGGACGGCACAAGCATTTTAAAATTAGGATAATTTAAGTGTTTATTTTTAATTGCAAGTAGCCATCATTAATAAGGCCTATAAATATTACACATTTACATTCTTGTAAAGAGATGTAGAACTTGAATTTGAATGAAAAGAAGAATTTCCTTTGGTGAGTTTTCACTCTCCTTATTCTCGAGGTTTGAATTGACTTATCTAGTTTTCTAGTGGCGTCGTTCTTTCCTTGTTTTGAACTTATCATCCTCACGGGTGTGGCGTTCATCTACCTATACCGTTGGTTCCTATCTCGCTAGGTAGTGGGTCTCGGTTTTATTTCAAAATATCATACCGTCTTGCCCTATCTCGCTAGATAGTGGGTCTCGCT
This sequence comes from Gossypium bickii, assembly GCA_025503065.1. Lineage (NCBI taxonomy): Eukaryota > Viridiplantae > Streptophyta > Magnoliopsida > Malvales > Malvaceae > Gossypium > Gossypium bickii. The sequence goes on from CP106712.1 coordinate 25,701,675, forward strand.
TTTATTTGAAACTCCTTCTATCAATTTGAAACCTATAAGATTCGGTCTTTAATTTTTATTAAAGGTTCTTTCTTGTTTCAAATTCAAAACTCCTTCCATCAATTTGAAACTTATAAGATTCGGGTCTTTAATTTTTATTAAAGGTTCTTTCTTGTTTCAAATACGTATCCATTCAACCTATCACCTATCCTTATTTATTTTTGAAGATATTATTTTTTTTCAACCAAAATTATCCCTTTGTTAGTTGAACGAGAAACTGTCTAATTTACGATCGGGCAACATTAACGATTCGTCTCCTAACCCGGGATGACCCGTTATCATCTGGTATCAGAGCTAATCAAATTAGGCACGTTTTGATCGTCTTGAGTATTTCCGAGTAAGTTTCAAAAAAAAAAATTTGAGTTAAAAAAAAAAAAAGAAACAGAAACCTCTTCCTACCTTAGCCTGATTAGATTGTCAAGTTCTTCTCTAAGAAGACGAACGACATTTGCTTGCTTATATTCCCAGTGTTTTACAAAGTATACTAACTGAGACGAGCCCTTGTCTGTATAATTAGTTAGCTCTATAAGATGTTGGAAATCAACTATAGTTGACTTTCCTGCAATTATTACCTCCTCTAACCTATCTTGGTCATCTCTTGGCTTTTCTACATTAAACTGCTTTCCAGCTTCAAGCTCAATTAGCTTAACACGACCTACGAGTTGCTAGTAAGTCAAAGACAACCTTCTAGAATCTAGAAGAGTGAATTTGAGCAGTAAAAAGCAAGAGTGAATACATAAAAAAAAAATCAGAAGTGAGTAAAAACACGAGTGTGAGTGTTGATAATTTTTCTTTGTGAGTGACTTATGAGATTTTGTGGTAAGGTATTTCAAATTTTGTCGATTTATTTCCTTTTGTTATAATAGTTTCTTTTCAGCAACAAATATGCCTCTAAATTTCGAAAGAAGAAGTGTTGTAGATAGTGATTGGTTCGATCCATCATACAACCAAGGCGAAAGGCGACGCGATCAAAGAAACCGAGGCTTTAGAGATCAAGGATGTTTTAATGACTTCAAGAAGAATAACAAAAACATTCCACCGTTTCAAGGTAAAGCCGATCCGGATGCATACCTTGAATGGGAAATGCGAGTAGAAAAGGTTTTTGGGTACCACGATTATTTGGAAAGCAAGAAAGTAAGACTGGCAGAAAATAGTTTCACCGATTTTGCCATGACTTGGTGGGATGAATTTACCAAGAATCGAAAACAAAATGGAGAGTATCCAATATTAACGTGGTCTGAAATGAAAGACGTGATGCGCAAACGGTACCTCCCATCTTCCTATCATCGAGGGCGAACTTCTTCAACTCAAAGGAAGGAGTTAAGAGCAGTACGGCAATACCCAACCAAGGACTATTCTAGAGGAGATTATTACCAAGACTCCTACTCAACGCGGTCTTCGAAACGGAGAGAAAAAAGTCACAAGCTCAATTCTCTTCAAGATGACGGACAAGAAAGCACGAGTTATTCGACGTATGATTCAAGAAATCCTACATGGAGTATTCTTCCAAGAAATTATCATGATTCATCCAGAAATAATTTTTCTTCTTTTAGAAATTCTTATTATTGTGATTCTTTTGTAACTTCATGTAATAAAAACAAAGAAAAGAAAAAGAAAATGAAATAAAAAGAAAAGAGGCAAGAAAGAGAGAAAATGAGCAAGTTTTGAGAAGGCTTGAAAAGGCCATTGAGAAGATCATTGAAAAGAACAAGAAAAAGAGAGAAAGAAAACAAAAAGAGTGTGAAAGGGAAACAAGAAAACGAGATGAGCAAATAAAAGTGAGTGTTGATTTAACTAACTCATTTGAAGTTTGTTCTTCTTTTTCATTCATTTCAGTCCCCGACGTATCTCACAAGAGCCTACCACTTCAACTCCTCCCTAAGAGCAAAGTATTTCTTTGATTGAAAGAGGTAAAGTTGAAGGTGAAGTTGAACCTCCCGAGTTGAAAGGTAAGGAAGGTAAGCGTTTTGAAGCATCAAATTTTTTGTATAAAGATGATTTTTCTTCTAACCCTAATTTGATTGATTGTAGATATTACGAGATTAATTCATTTTCCAAAATGAAATCCTTGAGCTTTTGTAAATACATTTTGAAATATGTTAAAAGTTTTGATCGTTTCATCTTGAACGTACATAATTCTTATTGGTCTAACATGATTGATTTTTCTAACCTAAGTCCCATAAATCGGGCATATGTTTCCATTGTTTTAGGAGAACTCAAGTATCATCAAATATGTGTGAAAAATTCCTATTGTGTTGATACTTGGTTTTTAAATAAGGTAACGAATTTTGTCAACCTTATTTTTAATTTTTATTCGTTTCTTAAGCAAATTTTATATTTGTATATGCAATTCGTGTACATGGATTTCCCATTTTTTTTTGAAAAATGTTGATTCGCGCATAAAGCATCGGCTACATTACATGCCCGAGGAGAGAAAGTTCGTCCTAATCAAGCAAAATAAATTCGAACTTCGAGTTTTAGCTTGTGAAGACAAGCAAGGTAAGAATGACTTTTGTCATACCGCACATAAAGGTAAAGTCGAATTCTTTCTTTCAACACCCAAAGGTAAGACACTTGAACCTTATGAACCCATTTTGTGTTCTTCGGATGTTGACAAAAATCACGTTGTTGAATCCACTCTTGTAAAATTTTTGAAACGTGATGTTCTTCATTGTTCTATCTTGTTGGATAATGGACTATCTATTTTAGTTCTTAATAAAAATATAATTGTTTGCGATAAGTGTCATGAAGCATTTGTTAAAATATTTTTGTTCATTTTTGATGTTGAAAGAGTTCATAATGATGATTGCCATTTTGTAAAGAATTTTGTTTTAAAGAAAAACAAAAGGAGTTTTGTGTTTGATCGTTTTTATTCATATGCGAATACGAAGCAAGGTTTGAATGTTCAATTTCAGGTGCCATATGCGTTTTCTTCATTACTTGCTGTTGACGATTATATCTATCATTTGATGTATTATTTGCATGATTATTTTGACTTATGGGATCCAATTAGATCGTGTGCATGCTTTAAAGCTTATTCGATTTTGTTCCAAGATTTTGACGAGGCATTGATCCTTTTGTATGATAAAGTGTTTATGCCTGACCGCATGCGATTTATTTTGGTGTTGATTTTATTCGGGTTGCAAGTATGTTTAAAACATTGCTTACTAATCCTTGAATTTTCTTTTCAGGTATTGTTATTATCATCCTTCCCATTTGATCGAGGAAAGACGAACAAGGAGTTGTTCGAATAACAAACAGGTCGATTCGAGGACGAATCGTCTTGAAGAGGGAGGGGATGATACGAGCACGCCCGGGGCACCCATTGAATTTTCAAGTCGACGAAGCTCGACTCCAAATTTTTAATTTTCATGCTTTAAATAAAATTGAGTCTTAAATTGCAGGGAAATTAAATTGCTGAATTTAATTAAATAAATTGAACAATTTCATTTATTTAATTAATTTTCTACAGCAAATTAATTTGTCTAAATATTTTATTTAGTGTCTAAAATAATTTCTCTTAGTCTAAATTAATTTTTCACATTTTATTACATGTTTTTAAGATGTTTGATTTTAAAAGTAAATGTTTTTTTTAAATAAATTGCATCCTCAAATTAATTATTGCTTACCACAAATTAATGCGGCCTAATAATTTAAATTGGTGTCTAAATTAATTTGTCCAAGCTTTAATTAATTTGTTTGCATGTTTTTAATAAAATTTTAAGTTATCTAGTTTTAAAATTTTAATGTGTTTGCATTAGTCATAGTCGAATTTAATATGTCTTGACTTTATTAAATTGTTTAGTTTAATTTATGTATCTATTAATGTGTGTTAATTGTTGCATGTGTTTAATTGTGTTTTAAAGTCATTATTTTAATATGTGTTTAATTGTGTAGGTGGACGGCTTAGAATGGAATGAATAAATAAAATTTGGGAGTGCAAAAACCATCATGAATAAACAATTGATGCTAAGTGGGCGGCAAAGACAAATGCATGGATTACTTAGGTGGACGGCAATTCATTTGAATGAAGCATAAGAAAATTGTTGATTAAACAAATAAAAGGTGAAAGTGTGTGAAAGCATTTGCACGGCAAATTGGAGCAAGTTATTAAGCACATGGAACATTGAATTGATGCATGCGGCACTAATTTGAGGAAAGCATTAAACAATTGAATGGAAATTCAAGCATGAGCAATTAGAAATTAATGGGACGGCAATTGGAGCATTGGAAGATAAAAAAATATTGGCCATATTATTAACTTAATGGGGCGGCAATTGGAGCATTAGAAGATAAAAAAAAAATATATTGGCCATATTATTTTAATAAAGCCAAATGGAACATTTTTGCAATTGGAGTTTGTTGGAAGGCATTCAAGGAATTGAAGCCATGTAATTAAGAAAGTGGACGGCACACACAAAAGAGCATGCATAATGGGACGGCACAAGCATTTTAAAATTAGGATAATTTAAGTGTTTATTTTTAATTGCAAGTAGCCATCATTAATAAGGCCTATAAATATTACACATTTACATTCTTGTAAAGAGATGTAGAACTTGAATTTGAATGAAAAGAAGAATTTCCTTTGGTGAGTTTTCACTCTCCTTATTCTCGAGGTTTGAATTGACTTATCTAGTTTTCTAGTGGCGTCGTTCTTTCCTTGTTTTGAACTTATCATCCTCACGGGTGTGGCGTTCATCTACCTATACCGTTGGTTCCTATCTCGCTAGGTAGTGGGTCTCGGTTTTATTTCAAAATATCATACCGTCGGTTCCTATCTCGCTAGATAGTGGGTCTCGGTTTTATTTCGAAACTCCTTCTATCAATTTGAAACCTATAAGATTCGGGTCTTTAATTTTTATTAAAGGTTCTTTCTTGTTTCAAATTCCGAAACTCCTTCCATCAATTTGAAACTTATAAGATTCGGGTCTTTAATTTTTATTAAAGGTTCTTTCTTGTTTCAAATACGTATCCATTCAACCTATCACCTATCCTTATTTATTTTTGAAGATATTATTTTTTTTCAACCAAAATTATCCCTTTGTTAGTTGAATGAGAAACTGTCTAATTTACGATCGGGCAACATTAACGATTCGTCTCCTAACCCGGGATGGCCCGTTATCACGAAGTCTTGGTGAAAATTTTCTTTTTGAGCACTTTTCGGGGAAGCTAGTAGAATTGGGCCTTAAGGGACATTGTTTGTGTTGGATAACACAAAGAAATGCCTTAGCAAAGTGGCAATGAGGCGCCACTTAAAGCTCATGGAAGTGAAGCCTCGGGGAAGCTGGAGGGACTTGGGTTGAGCTGCGAGAATTCCCTTTTGGGGATTTCTTTTTGACGCCAAGGCAAGGGAGAGTTGCACTCAGCTTGGACACTGGTGGAAGAGTGTTGAAGGGGCCAACACCTTTGAATGAGTGGAAGAGAGCGATTTAAGAAGTTTGAAGGATTCAAATCAGTTTGAATGAGTGTTCAGGAGTGGATTAAGGAGGAAAACAAGAGATTGAGCAAGGGGTGTGGGTGGTGGCCGAAATTCAAATGCTTGGCATAGGGAAGGGATCGGATTTAGTTTTGATTTGGGTGTGCCGAATTTGTGTGTCAGTTATAGGCACTTTGGTGCTCAGAGTGCCGAAATTTTGAAGTGGTAAGTAGCTAGGATAGAGGGTTTTTCTTTTCGCCATTTGGAGTTTTCTTTTGTCAGCCTTTGAACCATTTCTTTGATTAGCTGAACCCTCCTATCTGGATCTCAGATTTTTCTTATCTTCGTTAGTTCTAGCTGAAAGTCGAAGGCACATCTTTCTCTCTACCTCCCATTGGCCGAATCTTTCTTTACCTCACCATTCCTCTTGGGACCTCTTCTCTTTTCTTTCTCTACTTGTTCTACTTCAAATTGAAACCATTCTTTTCTCTCATAGTCCTTGCCGAATCTCTTTCTTTCTTTCTCTTTTCTCTTCTTCATCCATACTTTGTGTAAGCCGAATCTCCTAGCCATTCTCTCTTGCGTTTCCCTAAAAGCCAAAACTCCTAAGCCTCCATTTGAAGATCTTTATTTCTATTTTTGTCTCTTTTATCTGATTCTCTTCTACCTTAGCCTTTGCTGAACCTTTTCTACAGTGGTGTGGTGCCGATTCTTCCTAGGTGTTGATCGAATCTGTTGCGTTAAGGTAAGGGGCGATATCCTTTATTTTGTTATCTCTTTCGGGTTTTGGTAGCCAAAGCCGAATGGCTAATTGGCCTAATGCTTGGATGCTTGGCCGAATATAGGTAAAGGTGGTGTCGCATTCTTTTTGGAGATTTTTTGGATTCGCTTGACTTGTGAGTCAAGCCTAAAGCTTCGGCTTTTGTCAATCTGGGTAAGGAGATCTATTCAGCTAAAACGTGTAAATCTATTCATATATTACTCTATGTGTTAACTCGGTCTTCTGACCAAGATCTTTCCCATGGACTCAAATGCCAGCAATTCTAAGCAGGGGGTTCGACCTATAAACCCAGCCCCCTAAGTTTAAGAAGCGAGCAGTGTCAGCAGTTCGAGGCTAGCCGTCGGGTGTGGGCTGGCTTCTGAGCAGAATCATAGGCAGATAGCGATTAGCGATAGTGTCGACGTAGAGAGCGTGATATTACATGTTATCAGGTGTGTAACTCTTACACACTTTATATGTGAAATGTGTTTTTATGTGTGTATGGCCAAAAGCCGAAGTGATGGTATGAATCACTAAGTTACCCTTGTGGGTAAAAACGAGGACTCTAGGTAAGTTTTATTATATACTGTTATTAATGGATGCATGTATGTTGTTGCGCATGGATAGCATGTTCATACCATAACATAAAGCATGTACATGAAAATGGGATATGATGAGAAGAGGGAGGAAATATGATATTAGGTACCACATATATCTCGTCTCTGTGACTCGTCCCAGTGGTTAGGTACCACATATATCTCGTTTTTGTGACTCGTCCTAGTGGTTTGGTACCACAGTGGGTTGGCCCCACATATTGATATTAGGGGTTGTCACCAGTGGTTAGGTACCACAAGTGGGTTGGCCCCACATATCATTATTTGTGACTTTTGTCACCAGTGGTTTGGAACCACCAGTGGTCCGGTATCACTAGTGGCTAGGTGCCATAAATGTTGGGTAGACACAGGAGATACGGATGGATATCTAGGTTGGTTGGGTTGCATGGAATACATACTTTGGGACGGGGATTTACACAGTGAGTCTCGGTGACTTACCCCTTCCATAAATCTTTGCAGGTAATCCTTGGACTGCGGATATGGAGCCGAGGAGGACTCGAGGCGGCCATGCATAATATTTTGGATTTTACTTTAAATAGTTATTTTGGAGTTATTCTACTTTAATTTGGATTTGGTAATGTAATAAGGCCAAATAAACGTTAATTTGGTTGTTGTTTTATTTTTATAAATTCTCTTTTATTTTATTTTCGATTATTAAGTCATGCCTAATAAATTTTCGAAATGGGTGATTTTCGGAATTTAAAGAACTTCGGGATTTTCATGATTTTATACTTGGGTAATTAACATTTGGGTTTTTAGTAACAAGACAACTCAACTTTCCAAACTAAAACTCAAAGTTGCTTTCAAATGATCACTCAAAATAAAATTTTATTTTATAAAATCAAAGATTTTTCCCAACTCACTACGTTAACTCAGTTTTTTCAAAATTTTTCTTTCCGAGTGACATGCCAGATTCGGTCGTAGCGTTTTGATCGGGTTTGGGTGTTACAATTCTGGTATCAGAGCCTGGTTCAAAAGCTCGGCTGTGGGTATGAGGCCCAAATTATTTTTCAATAGATGGTTTGTAAAGTGGTTTATGATGAAATACATGTTTTTGGGAAGCATGGCACCTGAGTCTCCGGCACCGATCCACGACGGTAAGTTTTCTAATTATTGATTGTATGATTTAATTGTTTTGTGATATGAATGCTGGTATTAGGAAATTTACCTTAGAAACTGAAGCCTGTAGGACTGTGTGCATTTGCAAGAACAACTACTCTGATAATATACTCATAAGATTGTGCGGTAATAAACAGTGGAAGAAAGCTGACTCATAAAACTCCTAAATCAGATTAAATCGCGAACGTTAGTCATGAGCACTCGAGGACGTGGGCGTAACGTACGTGGTCGTGGTAGGGGTAGTGTAACACCCTGGTTTAGGGGCTATGCAGTTTGAGTATAATTCAGGTGTTGGAAGGTTTTTGGGTGTGCTTGGATGTGTTTAGAGGTTTTAAGAATGCTTGGATGAAAGGGGAGTACCTTGGAAAATTTTAGATTTTTAGTGTAAAAAGGGGAAATAGGGCAAGAAGGCCTTAAAATAATTTGGTGGAGTTTAAGACGCAAGAAACAGCTTGGTGGAGTGGCATGGAGGCGCTGCTTGGGGCTTGGGAAGGTGACGCCTCAAGGTGCTGGGGGTCTCATGTTCAAACCAAGGTGGTAGCAAGGGGTTTTGAATTTTTGGGTTTCGCGTTTAGAGGGGAGAAGGCCTTAAAAGGAGCTGGGATGAGTTTGTGACGCAAAGAGCTCATTGGCAAAGTGGCTCTTATACGCCACTTAGGAGGCGAGAAGGGGAAGAGGCGCGAGTTCGAGGGTGGAGCAAAGATTGTTGCGCTTTTATTTTGTTATTTGGTGATGGGTCGAGGTAGGAAGGATTTAAAAATAAATGTTGGGGCTTTTTGACATGAAAGTCAGGTTGGCCGAGTGGCACAGGCGCTACTTGGTCTGCTGTTCCCCAGTCCAGTGTTCGAACCTTGGAGGTTGCAGGTGGGGTTGTTTTTCTTCTTTTGCTGCTGATTGGCGTGAATGTGGACGGCACATGGGAGCTACAAATTTAAGTTTTATTTTTATTCTTGTTGTGCAGCAGTTTGGTAAGTGTTGGACGGCTAGGTGGGGATAATGTTTATTTTATCTAGTATTATTCTTTTAAGTGTAGGATAATTATTATTTTTATTTGAATAGGTGGGATAATAGTTGAACCATTCAAACTGTTTTTGAATGGATGAAGATGAGTAAATAAAGGGATTTGTTTAATTCAAAGTAATTTGAATTAGTGGCCAGGATCTCTTGAAGGTGGTAGCCGAATTTGGAGTCTTCAAGGGGGGCATGTGCCAAATTTGCTATTTAATGGGCAGCCTTCCTCTTGAATTTCTTTTGACCATTTGCCAAATTCTTTTATTTGGTGCATTTCGGTCAGCCATAGTTTGTGTGCCTAGCCGAATGTGCAAGGGGAGTTCTCTTAATTTCTTTTCTACCTTAAAACCGAAATCTTACCAAACAACATTAACCCTTGCCGATTTCTCATTTGGCCTTTATAGTCAAATATTTCTATTTGTTTTCTTTTAATCCCTTGATAGCCGAAACCTTTAGCCCTCCATCCCTCTTCTATTTTACCAAGCTTGAAGCCGAACCTGTGAAGTGTGGTGCTGTCGACATCTAAAGCTTGTGGGTAAGTGTTCTAGTTACTTGTTTTAGTGGCCAAAACCGTATGGTTGGCCTTAGTTTGGTATGGCCGAATGTCTCTAGGGCCAAGGTGATGCTTTGTTTTGTGTTGTTTGTAGCCAGCACCAAGGAGCTTAAAGGGAGAGTCTCTCGAGATTAGACTTATCAAGGTAAGTGGTGGTAGGGTATTCGGCCAAAGGGGCCTCTTTCATGGATTTTGTCATTAGCCGATTCTAATGGTTTTGTAGCAGGGACTTTCGGCAATTTCGTAGGATCATTGGTGTTTCGGGTAAGTGATTCTTGGCTATTCGGCCTTGGGCCATTAGATGTGTTCTTGTGTTGACCGAGTATTGACCTTGGTGTTTCGGGGCAAATCGACAGAAGCAAAGGAAAGCCTTCGGGATCTCAGTGTTTCGGTAAGGATGTTAATAAGTGATCTAGATTCGATACATGTAGATTATGATTGCTATGATTGATCGTGTGGTTCTGATTAAGTATCGTCGATGGATGCGAGTGCCAGTCAAGAGGGGAAAGGGAAAGCTCCTATCCCGAAGTTCAAGAAAAGAGCTGTCTCAGCAGTTCGTGATTGGCCACCGTGGTGTGGGCCAGCGGCGGAAAACTATAGGCAGATAGCGGTAGTCTCGCTAAACGATAATGTCGGGATCGAGGGATTAGAGCTTCAGGTTATAAGGTGTGTAGTTAGCCATTGTTTCCGGGATTTGCGTGATATTTGCCTATGTTATATGTTTGCTAACAAGTGCAGTTAAATGTGAAAATGGTACCCTTAAGGGGTATGACGATGACCAGGTAAGTAGCAAATTTGTTAATATGTGATAATTGATTTTAAATATGTGAGTATGCCTATATTTGTGAATATCATGCACACGCATCATCTCAGCATTATATTACGTTACATGTGCATGGGTGGGTTATGAAAGAAGGACCGGGTGTACTTCGAGTACGTGGTTGATGTCAGCTTTGTGCTACATCGTGGATTGGCGCTGACTGAGGTCGCGTTGTGGACTCTTTGCGATTAAGTTCGCGTGGTTACCTTGATTGATATTGGCTCCATGCCATATCGTGGCTTGATGGGTTGCTGTGTGCCCCATCGTGGTTTGATGTTAGCTACGTGCTACATCGTGGATGGCATTGGTTGCCTTTTTGGAGGTAAAAGGAGAGGGTGATTCGATAATCCCCTGGTGTGTGGTAGGCTGGATAAGGGGGTGTGTAGCGGATGGACCTTAGGTTTGGGTTGGGTTCATGATTGCATTATTTCGTTTATGAAATGGTATGAAAAGGGCCTAGCCCAGTACTTGAATATTTGAATGTGGGCCAAGCCCATAGCGTGGTAATGTCTGATTATATTTACATGTTGCATTTGATAATTGGGTTGATTTGTGGCTAATATGTGGGTGGATACCAGTGGTTTAATTACACACTGAGTCATTATGACTCACCCAATTATTTACCCAACATCGCAGGTAACAGGATGATCGGACCGGGTTGGAGCGGATACAAGGTGGCCCATGCAAAGGACGTTTTAAATATTTTCTTTATGCATTTTATTACCAAGTATTGGGATTCATTATTTTTGTAACAAGAGCCTTATTTTTATTATTTTTGTTATTACTATTTTTGATATTACTTGATATTATGGTTTACTAAAAGAAATTATTCTGTGAAGATGATTTTAATTTTAGCAACATATTTAATCAAAGTATTTATATATTTTTACACTAAAGTTTTAATATGGATTATTTTTAATAACAAAGCTTTATTTATAATTTTAAAAGAAAAGACATGGTTTCCAAAAGTTAACAATTTTCTTGTTTATTCAAAGGATGAAAAGATTTTCAACCGTCTTTCCGCAGTGACATAACCAGATCTGGTCAAGACTCGTGGGCCAGGTTTGGGGGTGTTACAGGTAGGATTACTATGTCGGAACCAGTAGGGTCTGGTCATGGTTCAGGAGATGAGGCGCGGCCGCCGCCAGCTGTAGAACAAGAGTTTTAGGACCAGACGGGTGGAGACGACGCGGCGTCTCAGGTGATGCCACGGGTCTTAGAGAGAGTTGCTGGAGCAAGCATGGGCACGGAGGTCCAGAAATCGGTGTCTGAACGACTCCGAGCTAATGGAGCGGAAGTGTTTAGGGGTGTTTCTAGTGTAGCCCCTAACACAGCTGAATACTGGTTAGAAGCGACTGAGCGTATAATAGATGATCTTTACTTCACGACTGAGGAGAAGTTGAAAAGGATCGTGTCTCTCCTTCGAGACGAGTCCTATCAGTGGTGGCTCACGGTCAGGGATGGTGCGATGGCTGATGATATCACCTGGGATTTCTTCAAAGCGGCATTTCAGAGGAAGTACGTCGGGTCCTGTTATGTGGATGTGCAGCGTAAGGTATTTTTGAATGTGGTTGAGGGGAGCAAGTCGGTGTCTGAGTACGAGTCAGAATTCTTACGGTTAAGCCGTTATGCCTGGGGTATTGTGGCTACGGACCATGAGCGCTGTGTTCGGTTTGAGGACGGGCTGAGAGATGAGCTGCGGGTGTTAATTGCTCTACAGCGAGAGAGAGAATTTGCTATCCTTGTGGAAAAGGCTAAGAGTGCCGAGGAGGTGAAGTAGTCCGAGAAACAAAATCAGGACAGAAATAGGAATAAAAGGAGTTTTGGGCCATCAGGGTCTGCCGGGGGTTTTCAGAAAAGGGCTAGATTAGGCGGGCCGAGTCAAGCTGTGAAGCCTGCTGCTGCTCAGTGGCCACCGCAGTGTGCTCGATGCGGGAAGTTTCATTCGAAAGAGTGTTGGACAGACAACAGAAGATGTTTCGAGTGTCGGTCGATGGACCATCGGATAAGGGATTGCTCGCAGAGGCCAGTTATGACACAGTCCGAGGGTCCAGGATGTGCAGAATACAAAAGAGACGGTCAGCAACCGCAGAGGGGTCGTGGTCCAGCTAGTAGAGGTAATAGGCTCGGTCGAGGCCGCGGAGCACCAGGCAGAGGTGCTGGGAATACAGATGCAAGACAGCCTGGGTTGGTCTACGCAGCTAGGCTTCGAGATGAGGGCGACGCACTGGATGTCATAACCGGTACGTTCTTAATTTATGGTCTGCCTTATACTGCCTTGATTGATATTGGTTTGACGTACTCTTATGTTGCTAGTACTATAGCGGGAACTTTGAACTACACTACGAGACTTCTTCTAGGGAGATGATTGTAGTTAGCCCTCTAGGACAATCTGTAGTGGTGAACAAACTATATAAGGATGTCCCTCTGGAAGTTCAAGGGGTAGTTTTTCTGGCTGATCTGATGGAACTGCCATTTGGGGAGTTCGATTTGATCTTAGGTATGGATTGGCTAGTGAAGCATCAAGTGAATCTGGACTACGCAGTCAAGCGTATGGTGTTAAAAACTGTTGAGGATGTAGAGGTGGTGATGATAGGTGAGAGAAGGAATTACCTATCCAATGTGGTATACGTTTTGAAGGCCGAGAAAATGGTGAGAAAAGGATGTAAAGCGTTTGTGGCTTATGTTTGCACTTTGGAGGTTAAGGAATCAACTGCGAGGGATGTCCGAACGGTGAAGGAGTTTTTCGATGTTTTTCCAGAAGAGCTCTCGGGATTGCCTCTAGATCGCGAAGTGGAGTTTAGTTTTGATCTTCTACCGGGAACAGCGCCAGTGTCTATTGCCCCATATAGAATGGCTCCGAAGGAGTTAGTGGAGCTGAAAGCAAAGATTCAGGAGTTGTTAGACCGGGGTTTTATCCGACCGAGTGTATCGCCTTGGGGGGCGCCCGTGCTTTTTGTTAAGAAGAAGGACGGATCGATGCGAATGTGTATTGACTACCATCAGTTGAATAAGTTAACGATCAAGAATAAGTATCCGTTGCCGAGGATAGATGACCTGTTCGACCAACTTAAGGGAGCATCAGTCTTCTCCAAGATAGATTTGAGGTCGGGGTATCACAAGTTTAAGGTCAATGAGACGGATATTCATAAGATAGTGTTTCGTACTCGCTATGGTCACTACGAATTCTTGGTGATGCCGTTTGGATTGACCAACGCACCAGCAGCGTTTATGGACATGATGAATCGGGTTTTTCAACCGTGTTTGGATCGATTTGTCATAATGTTTATAGACGATATTTTGGTGTATTCAAAGTCCTACGAGGAGCATGATTCACATCTTCGAGTGGTTTTGCAAATTCTAAGGGAGAAGCAGTTATTCGTAAAGTTTAGTAAGTACGAGTTCTGGCTAAGGGAAGTTACCTTTTTGGGTCATGTGGTGTCAGCTAAGGGGATTAGGGTTGACCCTCGGAAGGTTGAAGCGGTGTTGGATTGGAAACCACCTAAGTCTGTGGTGGAGTCCAGAGTTTTCTTGGTTTAGCTGGGTATTGCAGAAGGTTTGTGGAAGGTTTTTCTTTGATTGCAGTACTATTAACCAAGTTGTTAAGGAAAGGAGTTCCGTTTGTGTAGTCAGACAAACAACAAGAAAGTTTTGAGAAGTTAAAGAGGAATTTGACAGAAGCTCTGATATTGATTTAGCCTGAGGTAGGGAAAAAGTTTACTGTCTATTGTGATGCATCGTATACAGGGTTAGGATGTGTGCTGATGTAAGAGGGGAAAGTGGTAGCGTATGCTTTTCGACAGATGAGACCTCGCGAAGTGAATTATCCGACGCATGACCTGGAGTTGGCTACAGTGGTTTTCGCCCTGAAGATCTGGAGACATTACTTGTATGGGGAGAAGTCTATCGTTTACACGGATCACAAGAGTTTGAAATACCTCCTTACCCAGAAGGAGTTGAATTTAAGGCAGCGAAGGTAGATCAAAGCTGTTGAAGGAGACTGCTCGATTAAGTATCATCCGGGTAAGGCTAACATGGTGGCAGACGAGTTGAGCTGCAAGTTAATATTAGACTTAAGAGCAATGTTTGCCCACCTTAGTTTGTATGATGACGGAAGTTTGATAGCAGAACTGCAAGTGAAGCCGACATGGGTGAATCAGGTTAAAGAGAAACTGTTATCAGATGATGTCTAGAGCGCTCGACTTTTACAAGTGCAGAATGGTGGATTGGAAGGGTATAGCTTGAACAGCGATGGAGTTTTATGTTTTCATGGAAAGGTTTGCATGCCAAAAGATATGGAGTTGAGGCAGAAGATTCTTTAGAAAGCACATAGTAGTCCATACGCTATGCATCCTGGAGGTAGTAAGATGTACTAGGATTTGCAGGAACAGTTTTGGTGGCCAGGTCTAAAGCGAGAAATAACTAAATTTGTGGGTAAGTGTTTTACATGTCAGCAGATAAAGGCAGAACATCAGTTGCCTTTGGAATTGTTGCAACCGGTGAAGATTCTGCAGTAGAAGTGGGAAAGGATCACGATGGATTCTGTCAGTGGGCTACCCCTTACGCCTACTAAGAAGGATTCGGTTTGGGTGATAGTGGACTGTTTGACAAAGTCTACTCATTTCATACCGGTTCGGGTCGATTACTCTCTACAAAAGTTGGCTAAGTTGTATATAGCGGAGATCGTAAGGTTGCATGGGGTGCCAGTGTCAATCATTTTGGACAGAGACCCTAAATTTACGTCAAGATTTTGGAAGGTGTTGCATCAAGCCTTGGGTACGAAGTTGGACTTCAGTACAGCGTTTCATCCACAGTCTGATGGGCAGTCGGAGAGGGTAATTCAGATTCTGGAGGATATGTTGAGGGGCTGTGTCTTAGACTTCAGAGGTAGTTGGGAAGAATTCCTACCGTTGGCGGAATTCGCATATAACAATAGCTAACAGGCGAGTATTCATATGGCGCCATATGAAGCGTTATATGGGCGGAAGTGTCGTACCCCTACATGTTGGACAGAGTTGGGTAAGCGTCATTGTTGGGTCCAGAGTTGGTTGCTGAAACGTAAGATAAGGTTAAGCTAATTCGGACTCGATTGAAGGAAGTTTGGACAGGCAGAAGTCCTATGCTGATCTAAAGTGGAAAGATATAAAATTTGTACTGGGTGACAAGGTTTTCTTAAAGGTGTCGCCGTGGAAGAAGGTGCTAAGATTTGGTCGGAAAGGCAAGTTGAGCCCCAAGTTTATCGGGCCTTATCGGGTGTTGAAGCGTATGGGACCAGTAGCTTATCAGCTCGAGTTACCTTCAGAGTTGAGTCAGATCCATGATGTATTTCACATTTCTATGTTTAGAGGCTATCGTTCGGATCCGTCTTATGTTGTGCCAGTAGAAGAAATTGAAGTAAGCTCGAACTTATCTTTTGAGGAGGAACCAGTGCAGACCTTGGATTGGGATGTCAAAGTATTGCGTAAGAAATCAGTTCCTTAGGTGAAGGTGTTGTGGCGGAACCATAGATCAGAGGAAGCCACGTGAGAGCCAGAGGATGTTATGCGGTAGCAATACCCTCAACTCTTTTGACCAGGTAATTTCGAGGCCGAAATTGATTTAAGGGGGGGTAGAACTGTAACATCATGAATCAGGGCCTTTGCACTTTATGTGTTTGTATGTGAATGCTATGTTTGTCACGCTAGTTTAGGGTACTTTAGGGTCCAAGAGTGAGTTTGGGGTAAGCCGGAGTCTTGGTGAAAATTTGCTTTTTGAGCACTTTTAGGGGAAGCTAGCTGAATCTGCCCTTAAGGGATATTGTTTGTGTTGGATAACACAAAGAAGTGCCTTAGCAAAGTGGCAAGGAGGTGCCACTTAAAGCTCAGGGAAGTGACGCCTCAGGGAAGCTGGAGGGACTTGGTTCGAGCTGCAGGAATTCCCTTTTGGGGATTTCTTTTTGACGCCAAGGCAAGGGAGAGTTGCACTCAGCTTGGACTCTGGTGGATGAGTGTTGAAGGGGTCAACACCATTGAATGAGTGGAAGAGAGCGATTTAAGGAGTTTGAAGGATTCAAATCGGTTTGAATGAGTGTTCAGGAGTGGATTAAGGAGGAAAACAAGGGATTGAGCAAGGGGTGTGGGTGGTGGCCGAAATTCAAATGCTTGGCATAGGGAAGGGATCAGTTTTAGTTTTGATTTGGGTGTGCCGAATTTTTGTGTGAGTTATAGGCACTTTGCTGCTCAGGGTACCGAAATTTTAAAGTGGTAAGTAGCTTGGACAGAGAGTTTTTCTTTTCGGCATTTGGAGATTTCTTTTGTCAGCCTTTCGACCATTTCTTTAATTAGCCGAACCCTCTTATCTGGATCTCAGATTTTTCTTCTCTTCATTAGTTCTAGCTGAAAGCCGAAAGCACATCTTTCTCTCTACCTCTTCTTGGCCGAATCTTTCTTTACCTCACCATTCCTCTTGTGACCTCTTCTCTTTTCTTTCTCTACTTTACTTGTTTTATTTCAAACCGAAACCATTCTTTTCTCTCATAGTCCTTGCCGAATCTCTTCCGTTCTTCCTCTTTTCTCTTCTTCATCCATACTTTGTGTAAGCCGAATCTCCTAAGCCTCCATTTGAAGATCTTTATTTCTATTTTCGGCTATTCTATCTGATTCTCTTCTACCTTAGCCTTTGCTGAATCTTCTCTATAGTGGTGTGGTGCTGATTCTTCCTAGGTGTTGATCGAATCTGTTGCATTAAGGTAAGGGGCGATTTCTCTTATTTTGTTATCTCTTTCGGGTTTTGGTAGCCAAAGCCGAATGGCTAATTAGCCTAATGCTTGGATGCTTGGCCGAATATAGGTGAAGGTGGTGTCGCATTCTTTTTGCAGACTTTCAGGATTCGCTTGATTTGTTAGTCAAGCCTAAAGCTTCGGCTTTTGTCAATCTAGGTAAGGAGATCTATTCAGCTAAAAAGTGTAAATCTATTCACATCTTACTCTATGTGTTAACTCGGTCTTCTGACCAAGATCTGTTCCATGGACTAAAATGCCAGCAATTCTAAGGAGGGGTTGGACACAGAAACCCAAATTTAAGTTTAAGTTTAAAGCGGCGATGTCGATGGTTCAAGACTGCCACTGTGTTGTGGGCGGCTTTCGAGCGAAATCGTGGCGGATAGCGGTGGTTTCGATTAGCGATAGTGTCAACGTAAAGAGCATGATATTACGTGTTATCAGGTGTGGAACTCTTACACAATTTATATGTGAAATATGTTGTTATCTGTGTATGGCCAAAAGCTGAAGTGATGGTATGGATCACTAAGTTACCCTTGTGGGTAAAAACGAGGACTCCAGGTAAGTTTTATTATGTACTGTTATTAATGGATGCATATATGTTGTTGCGCATGGATAGCATGTTCATACCATAATGTAAAGCATGTACATGAAAATGGGATATGATGAGAAGAGGGAGGAAATATGATGTTTCAGACTGTCACCAGCGGTTAGGTACCACAAGTGGGTTGGCCCCACATATTATCATTTTGTGACTAAGTCTCAGTGGTTTGGACCCACCAGTGGTTAGGTACCACATACATCTCGTTTCTGTGACTCGTCCCAGTGGTTTGGTACCACAATGGGTTGGCCCCACGTATTGATATTAGGGATTGTCACCAGTGGTTAGGTACCACAAGTGGATTGGCCCCACATATCATTATTTGTGACTTTTGTCACCTGTGGTTTCGAACCACCAGTGGTTAGGTACCACCAGTGGCTAGGTGCCACAAATGTTGGGTAGACACAGGAGATACGGATGGATATCTAGGTTGGTTGGGTTGCATGGCATACATACTTTTCATATGAATCTGTGTGAGAGCCTAAAATCTTTTGGGACGGGGATTTACACACTGAGTCTCGGTGACTCACCCCTTCCGTTAATCTTTGCAGGTAATCCTTAGACTACGGATATGGAGCTGAGGAGGACTTGAGGCGGCCATGCATAATATTTTGGATGTTACTTTAAATAGTTATTTTGGAGTTATTCTACTTTAATTTGAATTTGGTAATGTAATAAGGCCAAATAAACATTAATTTGGTTGTTGTTTTGTTTTTATAAATTCTCTTTTATTTTATTTTCGATTATTAAGTGATGCCTAATAAATTTTCAAAATGGGTGATTTTCGGAATTTAAAGAACTTCGAGATTTTCATGATTTTATACTTGGGTAATTAACATTCGGGTTGTTAGTAACAAGACAACTCAACTTTCCAAACTAAAACTCAAAGTTGTTTTCAAATGATCACTCAATATAAAATTCTGTTTTATAAAATCAAAGATTTTTCCCAACTCACTACGTTAACTCGGTTTTTTCAAAATTTTTATTTCTGAGTGACATGCCAGATTCGGTCGTAGCGTTTTGACCGGGTTTGGGGTGTTATATTTATTCTTCCCTTCATTTAATTATAAAAGGGGTTTTTCGACCTACCTCTTAATGGCCATTTTGGCTATATCTGCTTTGGCAAATGTTTCGCATTTGTTTAACCCTGGACATGCTTTCTATCTTACGGTTGTTTCACTAGACTTAATGGCTTTCCTTCTATTAGGGTAACTTATGAGATCTCTCATCACTTGGACAGACTAAGTCCTACCTGGATTAAATCGAGATCGACTTACATCCTTATAACCTGCCTCGTACACGATACATAACGCCCAAAAAGTTTTGAGGTTTAACTGTTAGATTCTGTTGTAACTAAATCTCTATATCTTTGGTTCAGTGCATTGCTTATGTGATTGAGGTCAGGAGTTCGAGTCACATCTTTTACATTTTTGTTATTTTAATTTAAGGTAACTGCTATCCTTGAATAACACATTTAAGTTTAATTCAGTGTAAATCTGTGTTAAGAATGGGCCTACTGGTTCAGTGGTTAAGCATCTGTCCACTCTCTGATCATGTGTTCGGGTCTCAGTGTTGGCATTATTGAAATTTTGTTAAATGCTAGAATTGTGCTGGTAATTAGTTAACAATTAATGTTACATTAATTCCCTTTCCCTTTCCCCTTCCCTTTTCTATTTCTTTATTTTTTTTTCTTTCTTTGTTCTTTCTTTTTACTCCTTTGGATTTTCTTTTTAATTGCGTTCAACAAGTGAGTATCGGAATAATTGAGACTCCTAAGTTGTTCGGAGTGTTGTTAGAAGATTTATGTGTGTGAATAAGGAGGGAGGTGGTCCTTCGGGTGCTGTTTCAAATTAGTGCTGTTAAATTATCGGTTTCAGGATTTCTCCGTATTGTTTCTACATCAAAACGAGATCAGGTGCGCACCAGAAACCCTTAATTCTATGAATTTTAGACACCAAAAAACGTGGTTGTCGACCACAGGACCAGGCACATTGGCACGTGCCCAAGCTGTATGGTTGGCTATGTAACTTACTGTTTATCGAATTAGAGCCATACGGGCAAGGCATACGGGCGTGTGTCCAGGCCATGTGTGGTCATGTTAATGCATGCTTCACATGAGCAATAGACACGGGCATATGTTTAGGCTGTGTAACTAAGTTTTTGTGATTTAGGACCACATGGGCAGAGGATATGGGTGTGTTCCAGGCCGTGTAGCATATAAATAGGGTTCGAATCTTATTTTTGAGGCCATGAGTGTTGCTCAACACTAATATTGACCTCCCCAATGTATGAATGATCTAAATTGATTGTACAAGGGCTCTCTGATGCTCTGTGACTGATATATGAATAACATGATTATATGTGCACTGTGATAGCTATTTTTGACACTGAACTGTATTATCTAATTGTGATATGAATTAGAATGACTGAACACATGTTGCGGATATTTGCACTCTACATTTACATTGTTGGGATATTGTGAAAAAAGGAAGTAATATGTTCTGAAATAGTGGTTAAGCAACGATGCGCATAAATATGAATATGGTGCTTTGTTGCATTTTGATATAGCAACTAAGCTACGTCTCTGTAAACGTGTCAGGCTGACACTCTGTAGTGTGTAAGGTTGGTTGGGCATTGAATGCCCTTAACGGTGTGTTGGGATGGTCGAACAAGGTATGTAGCAGATGGGGGTAGGAATATCTGAATCTGATCTGCTCTGTATCTGAACTTACCTAACCGAATCTTGGGATTCGAGAATTATATTATAAATGTGTTTTAATTGAACAAACTTCTTTTACGCACTGAGTTCACAACTCATCTCAAACATGAATGGGTCGGTGCTGCGAGAGCTCGGTCAACCTTTTATCTTTCCTTTAAATACTACTATTAGGAATTTAGGTATTCTATGATATTATGATGTTTGAGAAGATTATATACTTAGTTAATTGATATGATTGATATTATTTGTTGAATGGTTCATTTTGACTGTGTTATAAATGTGGTATTCTTAATCTCGATGATGTAACTCTCTAGAATTGGGATAGACGTCTAGGTCAGGTTTAAGGTGTTACATGATACCTTGCTTTTAAGTATAACATGCCCTTCTGTTATGGTCTGTTTGGCTTACAACACTCAGCTAACTATCATCCATGTAGTTTTCTAAGCTCACGATATCTTTTACATTCCAATTTCCTACAAAACTAGCCGTTTGGCTATTGCTTTCACACTATTTTCCCCCTTCTAAAGGAACAGTCTTGACGGACATGTTGTCACTCGATGTAGCCCATCGTAGATATCCCTCTTTCGAGGGGTTTTAGCTAACCCCTATTCACTTCATGAACTAATCATTGAGCCTATGTTCAATCTCTATCAAACAAGATTTTCACTAAGCACCCTTTGGTGGCATTTATTTGCGAACCCTTATCTGTGATCCTCGTATAATTTCTTACACTTGTCTTCACCCTAGTCATTACTTTCACATTAGTATCCCCTACCTAAACCTATTGGTTACCATCCTCATGCCCTTTCAGCTCTCACGATTGCTATTTTATCGTTCTTTTCCTATTGCTATCATGTTTTAAATTCCTTGATAGATTCCCCCGTTTCGCTAGTTGACTAGTTCTTGTTCACACTTTAATTTTCTTTTTTTTAATCTTTTTTCCTTATTTACAGAATTACCCATGATTACTTTCCTGATTATCCAACCATGTTATTATCATGACGAACTCTAATATGCTACCATAGTCGAGCTATGGTCTTACGCCATTTAACCCTATGTTTATTGTCGTGAAGGACTACCTCCTCTTTAGTGTCCCGACATACTTCACATGCTGTCACAACCGAGGTATGGTCTTACTTGTCAGATCCATGTTTAATGTTCTAGACGGCTCCATTTGTTTCTATAATCGAGCTATGGCTATACAGCTCGTTCTTCCTGTGTTTATTGTCCCGACGTACTATCATATGTTTCTTATCTCGATGGACTTTCTCGTATTTATTGTCCCAGTGGACTATCCACGATGTCATAGCATCTTTTAGCTATGGTCTTACTCAATATAACCTTTTGTTTACTATCCCGATGACTTATCAAATGATGCCATAAAATCTTTCAGCTATGGTCTTAGTCCTACTTAGGCATTCTCGTATGCTTTCATATGATGCCATAGTGTCTTTCAGCTATGGTCTTACTCATTTTTTACGCCATAACATTTTTCAGTTATGGTCTTTTATTGCCTTCTTCGTTGCACTCCATCCATTCCTCTATTTCACCAATTCTAACCTTGATGCTTGAATATTGTAGTGTCCCCTCTACAGGGCTCAAAGCTTCACCATTATGGTTTGCACACGGCAACATCGTATGGCTGTATATAACAGAAAGTTCCTTTTATCCAATCCTAACTTCATCTAACCCCTTGATAGTTATTTTTCCATGAATCCTTATGCAATACATGCATTTTATAAATGAAATATCATAGACCATGCATTATGAACTAAAATGGAATATACTCATAAAGCCATGCAGGCTTTCAACATACTTATGGAATATACTCATAAACCCATCCTTGAGAATAATTCTCTCCTTCAAGAAGTCATTTCCCAAACTATTTATCCCTTCCTATACGGTCTTCAACTGTGTAAAATCCACCCGTTCACAATAATTTTGTCCCCCACTATGGGACTGTTTGGTTCTAATCCAACCGAACCAGAATTGGATTTCAACCATGTCCAATTTCATTTCAATCTTTTTTTATTTTTCAAAAGATACCACAAACTTACAATCTCTTTCGATTTAATCCCTAAATGTTCCTAATTTTTAGGTTTTAAGGAAATACGAATGTGACAAAAAATCTAAACACCTCACGTTTAGAAAATGAATTCAATTCTACTTTATTTGCATCTTTCCATTTTGGTCAATCTTTTCTATTTCTATATTCCTTAATAGATTTAGGCTTAAGATCCTCATTTTCTTTTGTTATTTCAATAGCAACATTATAAGCAAAATTATTATCGACAACTATATTTTTTTCTGGTTCCATCAATTTTTTTTTTACTAAAGTAACATAACTTATCGAGATCTCTTCGTTATCACTATTTTTAGGTACCTGAACCTCTTTTGGGTTTTTTTTATTAATTATATCATAGGCCTTTTCTTGGGCACTTGCATCCACAATATAACCATCTTGAACAATTCCTCTGTAACACCCCTAACTCGTATCCATCACCAGAATAGGGTTACAGAGCATTACCAGATTTACAAATCAGACAGACAGAAATTTCAAACATTTTATATCATTTAGCATTTATGTCATAAACCAATCAAAAACATACATAATGTCCCTACTACGAGCTTTTGAGGCCAAAAATACACCTTAGAAACAAATCAGGTGTAACACCCTGAATTTGGGCCTAGTAGAATTGGGCCTATTAGGCCTTGGGTAGGGGAGCGTTTAAAACATTTGAGAATAAAAGAACGGCACTAATGCAAGTTGGGTCTATTAAGTGAGTGATTTTGGATGGTTTTGGGGCTTCTATGAAGTCCAGGGTTAAAGTCGATATAGTGTGTGTAACCACACTCCTTCTTAACGTAGATCGAAAAAATGTCGAAAAATCGAAGTACCGGCGAATGATGCCACACGAGCGTGCGATCGCACGTGTGGTGGACCGAGCCCACGAATATGGGTGAAAGATGGTTGAGGCCACCATGAGCGTTCTCATGGGCTTAGGCCGTTTTGGGGGCCAAATGGACAGGAATGGGCCGAGTGTGCCTAATGGGCCGTGGGCCCTACGCGAGTAAATTTTGAGGATGGATAGGAAATAGTGAGTCGGCCATGACGATCACATGGCCAAAGGCAATTTTGGGCTAAATGGGCCACCCGAGCTTGTGGGCCCATTTGGTTTGAATAATGGGCCTTGGGCCCATTTACATAGTTAGGACCATATATGATATATATGTCGCTCGAGGCGACTGCAGACCTTAGTGAAGGTTGCTAAATTACCGAAATACCCTCGAAGGGTAAAATTACCGAAATACCCACAGAGGGTAAAATTACCGAAATACCTCTGGAGGGAAAAATGACCGAAATACCCCTAGAGGGAAAAATGACCGAAATACCCCTCGAGGGTAAAATTACCGAAATACCCCTGGAGGGAAAAATGACTACACTGAGACTCTTTAGCTTGAGTAAACTTAGAGGGAAAAATGACTTAAATACCCCAAGAGGGAAAAATGACCAAAATACCCCTAAAGGGTAAAATTACCGAAATACTCATGGAGGGAAAAATGACCGAAATACCTCTGGAGGGAAAAATAGCTATACTGAGACTCTTTAGCTAGAGTAAACTCTTTAGCCGGCCATAACGATCACATGGCAAAAAGGCAATTTTTGGGCTAAATGGGCCACTCGAGCTTGTGGGTCCATTTGGTCTGAATAATAGGCCTTGGGCCCATTTACACCGTTAGGACCATATATGATATATGTGTCGCTCGAGGCGACTGCAGACCTTCATGAAGGTTGCTAAATTATCAAAATACCCTCGAAGGGTAAAATTATCGAAATATTCTTAGAGGGTAAAATTACCGAAATACCCCTGGAAGGATAAATGACTGAAATACCCCTAGAGGGTAAAATTACAGAAATACCCCTGGAGGGAAAAATGATAGAAATACCCTTGGAGGGAAAAATGACCAAAATACCCTTGGAGGGGAAAAATGACAGAAATACCCTTGGAAGGTAAAATTACCAAAATACCCTTGAAAGGTAAAATGACCGAAATATCCCCATAAGGTAAAATGATCGTTATGTCCTTGAAGGGTAAAATGACTAAAATGCCCGTACATGTTATATGGTTATTATTGTATGCTATTTATGGTATGTCTCCATTCATGTGATATTATGCTGCATGGGGGATGGGATTATTAATACGGAGGAAGTTTTGATAGGATCGCATGGTCGCTACTGTGGATCCATCGATGGCTCTAAGCCGATTATGCGATTGGCAGCTCTGCTGCAACATTGGTTAGTGTCGTAACCGGTGCTACATAAGGAGTGTAGGGATGGGTGGGTCGATTAAATCCCCACAGGAGTGCAGGGTTAGATAGGAGACGGAGTGCAGGGTTGGTATGGGCATTAATGCATTGCATATATGTATTTTAATATTAAGATGGGCGAAGGCCCAGATAAATATGATATGTGACATTTGACATGGGTTAAGGCCCAAGTGAGCCTATTATGGCCTAAATGCCACCGCTACTGTGTTGGGCTTGGGCCCACATTGATGACTGTAATGGGCTTGGGCCCGGATTGTTGTGATGCATATTTTTACCAATGAGGGTTGTACACACTAAGTTTTCGTAAACTCACCCCTTTTGTTTTTAATTTTTCAGGTAATCCTCAATAAACGGTTCGATGTATTGGAGGGCTCGGAGGTGGCCACACTACGAGAAGCTTTTGTAACACCCCGTACCCTAGACCGATGCTAGGACTGGATACGAGACATTACCATGCTTGAACTTATTTAAACATACACTTACGGGCTGTAAAATTTTATTCCGACTTAAAAACTTCTCTTTCTTAGTCTAATCATACACTTCATGGGCCTACGAGGCCCTAAGCACTTATCTGAAAACTTTCGGAACTTAATTGAAAACTCTTCTTTGAAGCAGGGTTAACACACTCATGTGACTTGGAACACGCCTGTGTACCCTTAGACACACCCATGTCTTCAAACCGTGGGGCGTTACTGACTATATTCACACGACCTTGACACGCCCGTGGGCTTAGACCGTCTGTTATTCCTTGATATACTGACTTGATCACACGGTCTGGGGCACACGCCCATGTTCTAACCCTGTGTCATACACGGCTCATACAAATGGCCGTGGGATTTGACCGTGGCCTATCCTGACTTACAACAATAAGGTCCAGGATACACACGGCCTAGACACACGCCCGTGCGTCCAACCGTGTGGGCACTTAGAGGCTATTTACCAAGCCAATTGCCACCCTGAAATCAAGATCAATCCAATACATTTCATGAACAATACTACATGCTTCATTGAATTCAATAACATACACACTTAGTCAATTTTGGCCAACCACTTAGCCATATACAAAAGAATAATAACTTGATAGTCTATACAATGGCCCTTCTTAAAACATATTCTCAAGTGTGCTATGATAGTGTGCTATGAGCTCCGACTCCAAAGATCCACAAGTTAGCTTGGCGGGACTACATAGAAAGAAAGAATTAAAGACGTAAGCATTTAGCTTAGTAAGTTTTCATGTAAAGCACATATCAATATACTTGCTTAATATAAACCATTTGACATAACAAAGGTATCATAAACTTCAGCTGTAGAGTTTACTTACTCATACTGACTCTTATCAGCTATAGAGTTTACTTACTCATACTGACTCTTACATGTCTCATGATACTTACTATTCTCATACTTGTAAGGTAAACAAGGTACCTGTATCACTTGATCACATTGATCAGCATACTTTAATATAATAATCATGATCTCTAATTCTTCATTCATAACATAAATAATACTCAATTTTAACTTGATGATAGCTTTGCTTACTTAGCTTTCTTGTTATCTCATTTTAACTTTACTCATTTGCCCGATGAATTTCTGCGAATAACCGAGGATACTAAATCTCATCCCACGTAACTTGATGCCAAAGCCATATCCTAGATACGGTCTTACATGGAATATCTCATCTTGGTTTTGAGGCTATGTCTTGACATGGACTTATACGAAGTCTTTACTCGTGAACTGGTCAATGCCGAGCCTTGGCTGGGACTTACATAAAATCTTTCTTATTCTCACCAATGCCATGCCTTGGCTTAGACTTACATGGGATCTCTTTCTCTTGATAGCTTTTCAATGCCAAGACTTGTCTTGGGCTTACATGATAACTTTTCAATGCTAAGCTTGCCTTGGACTTACATGATAACTGTTCAATGCCAAGCTTGCCTTGGACTTACATGATATCTGTTCAATGCTAAGCTTGCCTTGGACATACATGATATCTGTTCAATGCCAAGCTTGCCTTGGACTTACATGATATGTAACACCCTTAACCCGTATCTGTTACCGGATCGGGTCACAAGGTATTACCGAACACAAGTGCAAAACCAAACATTCACACGAAACCATATCATGTATATTATCATATTTTCAAACGAATAAACGTGCCACAAAGTTATATAACATATATATACATACTTTATAAAACACAGAACCTAAATCATATGCACATCATCTTAATAATATTCGAATACCGAACAAAAATTAAACACTTCACTTCATAATTCTGTGCATGCTTATACATGGCTTAATGACCATAAGCAATTAAGGCATTAACAACTCCATATTATGATCAAACATATTTCATTAATCATTAAAATCAAAAATCATGACATATACAACATGTCATATACTTATTTATACATTTCATATTTCCAAACCTATGCCTTCACATTTGACCTAACTGGCTATATACATTATAACATTTTCTATTCGATATAAATTTGAATAAATCACTTCGTTAACACTTCTTCCTAAATCCATGAATCAAACACATTCACATAAATACAAACGTTAACTTCTTAATTATAACCCTTATAATTCGAACCTCATAATGTAACCAACCAAAAGACCTTGCATAATCAACTTCATTCGATAACTATCTTAACATTTAGGACAAACCATATGAATATCTATTCTAAACAAAATGCATTATTCAATATACTGATATAATAAGTTAAATACTAATCAGATGAATGATATGAATGTCATGATGATTAACTATACATCTATTCATGCAAACTCACATTACCAATTATACTGCCATAAAGAACATGCATCATTGCCAAATACATTTAAGATCAAAGTACTTAACTTAGCCATTTTCGCATGCCTTTGATTCAAAAACTAAGCTTATAAGTACCAAAATAAGTCGGTAGTGTGGATGACTTCGTTGATGATCCCCTGAGCTCGTAGCTTGATCCAAATCTATTAAACAGAATGACAATTACACAAAATAAGCTATTTAGCTTAGTAAGCCTTAAGCAATTATAACAATATAATCAATCGTTTATTATTATACCCTACTCATTTTATATCCTTGATTTGAACATATAGTACATAACGATCATCGTAACCAAATATCACCAACTTAATAAATATTAGATTCAACTTCAATCCATACGATCGAAAATACACATTTTATTATAGAATTAACTCCACATGTCCGAATACCTATGAAACACCCCAAACCCGGCCCACAAGCCTTGACCGGATCCGGCATGTTCTTTGAGTAAAACGGTTCAAACTGGTTTGTATCTTTTGAAAATCTTTGAGTGATTTTGGGAGAAAACTCGAATTGGGTTAGGCTCAAGTTGGAAACTAATTTATTTTTGAAATATAAGTTTTTATAAAAATCCCATTGTTAAGTTTCAAAACACTAAGTTAGAAGATATGCCGAATTTCTTTTAGGCTTTATCTTTAAATTAGAAATCATTTTCTTTTAGATGTCAAAACATATAGAGTTCATTCTTAAATAAAATTTACTTAATCTTTAATTTTGAGAAAAATTTCGTATCATAAGAAAATAATTAAAAGGCATGCATAAACAGTTTATAACTATGGCCTTATTACAACAAAACCCGAAATAAATTCAAAAATACTAAAATATAAAAAGTCCAAATTAAAATAAAGTCTCGAACTGAACATGGCCACCCCTAAGCTCCTGCCGACCCGGTCCATCACTGATCGTCACCTGAAAAATATTCCCACAACGGGGTGAGTCAACAGACTCAGTGTGTACAACCAACACTAAGTCCTAACAGTTTAGGTATATCAGCTCATACAAGTACATATAGTAAAAATAAAGATAATGATGCAACCCGAACCCAAACCTAGGTACCATCCCCTACACATCACCCGTACCAACCTGCACACCGTGGGAACTACTAAGTCAACCCTCCATCCGCTACACATCATCGAAGCGATCATTTGCGATCGGCGTGCTCATCGCCCTTATAAAATTCGTGGCATAGCCACCAGATAATTATCTTGTGACAAGAGTCACCACATTCAGATAATGTGACCGAAGTCACCACATTCAGATATTGTGGTATAAAACCACCACATTCACTTCCCCTTTCATAATCACCCATATGCCCCATGTCATACAAATATGCATAAGCCATGTCATGTTCCTTATTCATATTCTTATGGTTTCACATATGCTATAACAGATCATACTATACTCATAGTAGGAGTAGAAAACGTACCTGAGTACTTTGTACCTTAACATGGTACCTTAGCCATATCTTTCACATTCTTATTAACATATTTAAGAAAACATAACCATAAATCTATCGAGAAATAGTGTGGGGTACACACCTGATTTATTTAACAAGTTCACTCAAGTCCCGAAAGCCCGATCCAATACGTTAGATCTTAGTCCTTCGCTGCCGATTTGATGACTAATCAAATCCCGAAACTTTGTAGTATTTCCTTCTTTAAATCGGCTAGCATCAAATCACTTCACAGGTTAGTTTTCGGCTTTTGCATAATAAAGAAAAAGATCTAAATCACTGAATAGGACCTTGGCCTAATATCAGATTCACTTGCCTTGTGAATCTTAATTCCCGAAAACAACCACTTAATTAGGGAGTTACCGAAATACCCTACAGACATATGTTAGATCCAACCTAACATTTAATCATAATAAAATGGCCTATGGCCGAATATCATCCATGGCTTACCTTAGATCTCTTAAGTCCCAAAATATTCCCCCTTGTAGTCGACAATAGCAGAATCTCGAAATCTCTCCTTCAGAGTTTCGGCCAAGATACATAAATAAGATTAGTCTCTTCATTTTCGGCTAACAAAAAAGAAAAGAAATTGAATAGCCTTTAAACTTACCCTTACCACAGAAATCGATAGCACCTATGCCTGACACCACAAAGATTCGGCTTTGAGGCTGAGAGAGTAGTCGACTATGAGTCACTTGTGTATTCGGCTTCAGCAAAGGTGAAAAGAGAGGGATATGAATCTGTTTAGGGGTTACGGCAATGGTGGATTAGGGAGAAGAAGTTTTCGGTTTTGGCAAAATAAAAGAGAAGAGGAGGTTCACTTAGAGAATTCGGCAGAGGAAAAGAAAGAATGAAGAATAGCCACCCCTTTTCCCCTTTCTGCCGAAATTAGTCTACCTAGAGACCCTTATTCGGCCAACTCTCCCTATTCAGATAGCTTTATCTCTCAATTATCACCTTATTCAAATTAATAAAATTAACCCAACGTTTATCCCCTATCTTAATTAATTATCACCATTTATCTCTAAAATAAAATAAAAGGATTAAAGCTCCTAAAATTTAGCCTTAGTGCCGTCCCTTGCTGCTCATCTCTGCTGCAAAATAAAACCTTTATTTTGCTTCTCCTGTAGCTCAAACCTAGGCCTCCCTGACACTCCTTGTGGTATCACTTACTGGGCTTTAAGTGGCGCCTCCTTGCCACTTTTCCAAGCCCATTTTTGAGTTACATTTCACCTACAATTTCCCTTAAGGCCTATCAGGCTTAGCTTCCCTTTTTAAACTTGAAATCTAATAATTTCTAAGGCATTTGCCTATATTCTAAGGTTCCCCAAGATTTATAAAACACATTCATCACACACAAAGGCATGCTTTCACATATATTCAAGCACAAATGCATAAGCCCAAAAATACAGGATATTACAGTTCCACCCCCTTAAAATAATTTAAGTCCTCGAAATTACCTGGCTGAAATAAGTGAGGGTATTGCTGTCGCATTGCTTCTTCTGGCTCCCACGAAGCTTCTTCTGATCCATGATTACGCCATAACGCTTTAAGTAGAGGAACTGACTTCCTCCGTAACACTTTCTCATCTCGTTCCAAGATTTGAACCGGCTCTTTCTCGTAGGACAAACCAGGCCTTTGCTCCACTTCCTCAACCGGGACTACATGAGATGGATTCGCTCGATAACGACGTAGCATAGAGACATGGAATACGTCGTGCATCTGTTTCAACTCTAGTGGCAACTCCAACTGGTATGCCACTAGTCCAACTCGCTTCAATACCCGGTAAGGTCCTATAAACCTTGGACTTAACTTTCCTTTTTGTCCAAATCTCATCACTTTCTTCCAAGGCGAGACCTTAAGAAACACTTGATCTCCCACATCAAATTCTATTTCCTTGCGCTTGAGATCTGTATACGACTTCTGCCTGTCAGATGCCTCCTTTAACCGTGCCCGAATTACCTGAATCTTTTCCTCTGATTCTGCCACAATCTCTGGACCCAAAACTCGACGTTCCCCTAATTCTGTCCAACATGTAGGAGTGCGATACTTCCGTCCATACAATGCTTCATACGGTGCCATCTGAATACTAGCTTGATAGCTATTATTATAAGCAAATTCCGCTAGAGGCAAATACTCTTCCCAACTTCCTCTGAAGTCTATCACACATCCTCTCAGCATATCCTCCAACACTTGGATTACTCGTTCTGACTGCCCGTCAGACTGTGGATGAAAGGCCGTAGTGAAATCCAATCTGGTGCCTAACGCTTGATGTAGAGCTTTCCAAAACCGAGACGTAAACCTTGGATCCCAGACTGAGATGATCGACACCGGTACTCCATGCAACCTTACAATTTCTGCCACATACAATTTCGCCAACTTCTGAAGAGAATAATCAACCCGTACCGGAATGAAATGCACGGACTTTGTCAGTTGATCCACTATCACCCATACCGAGTCCTTTTTAGTAGGCATAAGGGGAAGCTCACTAACGAAGTCCATGGTAATTCTCTCCCACTTCACTGCGGAATCTTGATTAGCTGAAGTAACCCTGACGGAACTTGGTATTCAGCCTTAACTTGCTGACACATCAAACACTTGCCGACAAATTCTGTAACTTCCCTCTTAAGACCAGGCCACTAAAACTGTTCTCTTAAATCTCTATACAACTTGGTACCTCCGGGATGTATAGCATAAGGGCTACTATGCGCTTCCCGAAGAATCTTCTGCCTTAACTCCTCATTCTTTGGCATACAGACCTTACCCTTGAAACACAACACTCCTTCGTCATTAACGCCATAATCTTCCAACTCTTCATTCCGCACTTGCTACAACTTAGCGCTTAAATCCTCATCTGCCCATTGACTTTCACCTCATTCAACCACGTCGGCTTGACTTGCAACTCTGCCAGCAGACTTCCATCGTCATACAAACTCAGACGCACAAACATCACCCTCAGATTCGACACTACCTTCCGACTCAGGGCATCTGCTACTACATTCGCCTTGCCCGGGTGATACTCTATAGAACAATCGTAGTCCTTCAGTAACTCCACCCACCTTCGCTGTCTCAGATTCAACTCCTTCTAAGTCAACAGATACTTAAGACTCTTGTGGTCTGTGTAGATCACTGACTTTTCTCCATAGAGATAGTGCCTCCATACCTTGAGGGCAAAGACCACTGCCGCTAATTCCAAATCATGCGTTGGGTAGTTAACCTCGTGAGGCCTTAACTGTCGAGACGCATAAGCGACCACTTTCCCGTCTTGCATCAAAACACACCCTAATCCTATGTGAGAAGCATCACAGTACACCGCGAAGTCCTTTCCTGCCTCAGGCTGAATCAAATCTGGAGCTTCAGTCAAGACCCTCTTAAGCTTGTCAAAGCTCTCCTGTTGCTTCTCGATCCATACGAAAGGTACTTCCTTCCTCAGCAACTATGTGAAAGGTGCGGCGATTGATGAGAACCCTTCCACAAACCTTCTGTAGTAGCCTGCCAATCCCAAGAAGCTACGAATCTCAGCCACAGACTTAGGTGGTTTCCAATCTAGCACTGCTTCAATCTTCCTAGGATCCACCCTTATCCCTTCAGCAGACACCACATGCCCTAAAAACGCCACTTCCTTAAGCCAAAATTCACACTTGCTGAATTTGGCATAGAGCTTTTTCTCCCTTAACACTTGCAACACAACCCGAAGATGCTCATCATGCTCTTCTTCAGACTTGGAGTACACAAGAATGTCGTCGATAAACACAATGACAAACCTATCCAAGTAGGGTTGAAAAACCCGGTTCATCATATCCATGAACGCGGCTGGGGCGTTTGTCAATTCGAACAGTATTACTAAGAACTCATAATAGCCGTATCTTGTTCGGAAAGTCGTCTTATGGATATCTACCTCCTTCACCTTCAACTGATGATACCCCGACCTTAAGTCAATCTTTGAGAATACCGCGGCCCCCTTAAGCTGATCGAACAAGTCGTCTATCCTTGGCAAAGGGTACTTGTTCTTGATGGTCAGCTTATTCAACTGGCGATAATCTATGCACATGCGTATAGTTCCATCCTTCTTCTTCACAAACAAGACCGGTGCTCCCATGAAGACACACTGGGTCGAATAAACCCACGATCAAGCAACTCCTGAATCTGAGCCTTGAGCTCAACCAACTCCTTTGGTGCCATTCTATAAGGGGCAATTAACACAGGAGCTGTACCTGGTAGTAAGTCAATTCCGAACTCCACCTCCCTGTCCGGGAGTATTCCCGGTAATTCCTTCGGAAAGACATCCACAAATTCCTTTACGGTCCTAACTCCATTAACTTCCCTTTCTTTTACATCCAACGCACTAACAAAGGCCAAGAATGCCTTACACCCTTTCCGAACCATCTTATCAGCTTTTAACGCCGAAACTACATTAGACAAGTAGTTTCTTCTTTTACCTATCATAACTATCACCTCATCCTCCGGGGTTCTTAATTCTATTCGTTTAGCTGCACAATCCAACACAGCTCGATGTTCTACTAGCCAGTCCATGCCCAGTATAAGGTCGAATTCTCCGAAGGTAGTTCCATTAAGTCAGCGGAAAATACTACTCCTTGAATTTCTAGAGGTACACTCCGAAAGATCTTATCCACCACTACAGTTTGACCTAGTAGGCTCACTACAGTCATCTCCCTATTAGAAAGTTCAAAGGCTATGTCTAGAGTTTCGACTACTCTACATGTAACTTAAGAACGGGTCGAGCCCACATCAATCAAAGTAAAATAAGGCTTGCCAAATATAAGGAACGTACCGGTTATGACGTCCGGTGCGTCACCATCCTCCCTCCGGTAAACCGCATACACTAGACTCGGTTGTCTTGCCTCTGCATGACCAACACCTATGCCAGGTGTTCCACGTCCTCTTCCAGCACCATTACCTCTACCATTCGGACCACGACCCCGTTGAGGCTGCTGTCCACCTCTACCAGCCTGATTAGAACCCTGACCCATGGGCCGACTCCCGTCTGTCTTTATCGGACAGTCCTTGATCATATGGTCCTTAGACCCACACTTGAAGCATCCTCCCGTTTTCTTCCAACACTCCCCTAAGTGCATCTTCCTACATTGAGCATAAGTACGATACTGCCCTCCTGTAGAAACTTGCTGACCTCGCGGCCCATCAGCTCTAGGCCTCTTTTGTACATTTCCTAACGATCCAGACGATCCAAATCCTCTTTTCTGCCTATTCCGATCAGTGTTCTGCCTTACAAAGTCTTTAATTCCCTCGGCTACCTTAGCCTTCTCTACCAACACTGCGAACTCCCTCTCTTGCTGTAGAGCTATCAATAACCTTAGATCATCCCTCAGTTCGTCCTCAAACCGGACACATCGCTCATGTTCAGTAGCCACTCTCCCTCTAGCATAACGGCTTCGCCTTAAGAATTCAGCCTCGTACGCTGCTACGAACTTATTTCCTTGAACCAGCCCCAGAAATTCCTTCCTCAGCGCATCAATGTAGTGAGTACCAACATACTTCTTCTGATATGCCGCTTTAACATATTCCCAAGTAAGTTCCTCAGCCGTAGCACTATCCCGAACCGTGAGCCACCATTGATATGACTCATCGCGGAGAAGCGACACCAACCCTTTCAATTTTTCCTCAGCGGTCAGATCGAGCTCATCCATGATCCGCTCAGTCACTTCCAACCAATACTCAGCCATACTGGGTGCCACACCAGATACACCACGGAACACCTTAGCTCCATTGGCCCGGAGTCGCTCGGGTACAGATTTCTGAGCTCCCATATTTCCTTCTACTCCAGCCACCATTTCAAGAACTCACAGCACAGCCTGCGATACAGCATCATCACCCGTCTGATCTTGCTGCTCAACACCAACAGCTGGTGGTGGGGGTGGTGGTGCCTCATTCTCAGATCCTTGACCCGATCTAAAGGGTTCCGACACGGTTATTCTGCCTCTACTGCGGCGTCAGACAAATGCGTTACGACCACGTCCCTTAGAGCTCATTTCTACGCTCGCGCTTTAGTCTGATTAAGAAATTTTTATGCATTAGTATATGTTCCACTGATTATCCGCGAAGAAATTTTATGAGAGATGTTTATTAGTAGTTCTTTCGATCAATCAAAGTTTCAAGTTCTCTATCCTAATTTAGAGAAGCACATTCATCCAAACATTCATTCAGTAGTACCTAGCACACACATTCACTATTTGAACTTCCTTGTCTATTCCTATCCCAGGGGTATTTTCGTAATTTGTCCTACAAGGGTATTTTGTTAATAAATCAGGGTCAATTTGAAAATCTCAATGAATCAAGATATTTTGAAATTTTCAAAACTCGAGGGTATTTTCAAAAATTTTCCCAAATCAGAGGTATGGCAGAAATTTTAGAAATCAGGGTTATTTTTGTAATTTTTGTAAGTCAGGGGTAATTTGGTAAATTTTTCCAAATCAAGGTGTCTTAGTATTTTGTAACGGTAAGGTTTTTGGACATTTCTGCAAAATCAAAAAATTTTATCAAAATTGGGGTAGTATGGTAATTTTGAAATCCAAAGGCATTTTAGTAATTTTTCCACTAGGGGTATTTAGGTAATTTTGTAAATCAAAAAATATTTTGGAAAATTTTTTAAACTAAGTTTTGCTACAATTTAAAGGGGTAATTTGGTGATTTTAAGACTAGGGTTTTCATGAAAATACGGCTAATCCCTTTCGGGTTTTAGTTATTGAGTTTCGCCCGTCAATAAGTCCTCTTGGTTAGGGTGAACCGTAGCTACGCATCAGGTAGGATTCCAGTGAAGAGGAGGTGAGTCACTAGGATCGCTTAAGTACCGAGCTCTTACGGATCCAATCCTGAGACATGCGCACGATGGTTGCCACACCCTAACTCGGCGACTTAGTCACAGGTTTGTTTAATTAGGCTTTAAAGTTTTATGTAATTGTTGGGGTAACCTAGTCCAAGGGTTCAAGTACTTAATATACTAATCTACGTTCCATTTATACCCTTCTACAGTTCATACTATAAATCACACAAATGAATAAGGGTACTTACCTGGTGGACTTCGGGTCGGAGACTTAGGTGCCATGCCAGAAAACCTGCTCAATTTCACAAAACTTCCTCAAAAATTCATTTGGGCCTAATTTTTAAAATATTGTGGGCTTTAAACCCAAGGCCGAGGGTTTAAAACTGGCTCTGATACCAAGCTGAAACACCCCAAACCCGGCCCACGAGCCTTGACCGGATCCGGTATGTTCTTTGAGTAAAACGGTTCAAAACTGGTTTGTATCTTTTGAAAATCTTTGAGTGATTTTGGGAGAAAACTCGAATTGGGTTGGGCTCAAGTTGGAAACTAATTTATTTTTGAAATATAAGTTTTTATAAAAATCCCATTGTTAAGTTTCAAAACTCTAAGTTAGAAGATATGCCGAATTTGTTTTAGGCTTTATCTTTAAATTAGAAATCATTTTCTTTTAGATGTCAAAACGTATAGAGTTCATTCTTGAATAAAATTTACTTAATCTTTAATTTTGAGAAAAATTTCGTATCATAAGAAAATAATTAAAAGGCATGCATAAACAATTTATAACTATGGCCTTATTACAACAAAACCCGAAATAAATTCAAAAATACTAAAATATAAAAAGTCCAAATTAAAATAAAGTCAAGAACTGAGCATGGCCACCCCTAAGCTCCTGCCGACCCGGTCCATCACTGATCGTCACCTAAAAAGTATTCCCACAACGGGGTGAGTCAACAGACTCAGTGTATACAACCAACACTAAGTCCTAACAGTTTAGGTATATCAGCTCATACAAGTACATATAGCAAAAATAAAGATAATGATGCAACCCGAACCCAAACCTAGGTACCATCCCCTACACATCACCCGTACCAACCTGCACACTGTGGGGACTACTAAGTCAACCCTCCATCCGCTACACATCATCGAAGCGCGATCATTTGCGATCGACGTGCTCATCGCCCTTATAAAATTTGTGGCATAGCCACCAGATAATTATTTTGTGACAAGAGTCACCACATTCAGATAATGTGACCGAAGTCACCACATTCAGATATTGTGGTATAAAACCACCACATTCACTTCCCCTTTCATAATCACCCATATGCCCCATGTCATACAAATATGCATAAGCCATGTCATGTTCCTTATTCATATTCTTATGGTTTCACATATGCCATAACAGATCATACTATACTCATAGTAGGAGTGGAAAACGTACCTGAGTACTTTGTACCTTAACATGGTACTTTAGCCATATCTTTCACATTCTTATTAACATATTTAAGAAAACATAACCATAAATCTATCGAGAAATAGTGTGGGGTACACACCTGATTTATTTAACAAGTTCACTCAAGTCCCGAAAGCTCGATCTAATGCGTTAGATCTTAGTCCCTCGCTGCCGATTTAATGACTAATCAAATCCCGAAACTTTGTAGTATTTCCTTCTTTAAATCGGCTAGCATCAAATCACTTCACATGTTAGTTTTCGGCTTTTGCATAATAAAGAAATAGATCTAAATCACTGAATAGGACCTTGGCCGAATATCAGATTCACTTACTTTGCGAATCTTAATTCTCGAAAACAACCACTTGATTAGGGAGTTGCCGAAATACCCTACAGACATATGTTAGATCCAACCTAACATTTAATCACAATAAAATGGCCTATGGCCGAATATCATCCATGGCTTACCTTAGATCTCTTAAGTCCCGAAAGATTCCCCCTTGTAGTCGACAATAGCAGAATCCCGAAATCTCTCCTTCAGAGTTTCGGCCAAGATACATAAATAAGATTAGTCTCTTCATTTTCGGCTAACAGAAAAGAAAAGAAATTGAATAGCCTTTAAACTTAGCCTTACCACAGAAATCGACAGCACCTATGCCTGACACCACAAAGATTCGGCTTTGAGGCTGAAAGAGTAGTTGACTATGAGTCACTTGTGTATTCGGCTTTAGCAAAGGTGAAAAGAGAGGCGTATGAATCTATTTAGGGGTTATGGCAATGGTGGATTAGGGAGAAGAAGTTTTAGGCTTTGGCAAAATAAAAGAGAAGAGGAGGTTCACTTAGAGAATTCGGCAGAGGAAAAGAAAGAATGAAGAATAGCCGCCCCTTTTCCCCTTTCTGCCGAAATTAGTCTACATAGAGACCCTTATTCGGCCAACACTCCCTATTCAGATAGTTTTATCTCTCAATTATCACCTTATTCAAATTAACAAAATTAACCCAACATTTATCCCCTATCTTAATTAATTATCACCATTTATCTCTAAAATAAAATAAAAGGATTAAAGCTCCTAAAATTTAGCCTTAGTGCCGTCCCTTGCTGCTCATCTCTGCTGCATAATAAAACCTTTATTTTGCTTCCCTTGTAGCTCGAACCTAGGCCTCCTGACACTCTTTGTGTGGCGTCACCTTATCGGGCTTTAAGTGGCGCCTCCTTGCCACTTTTCCAAGCCCATTTTTGAGTTACATTTCACCTACAATTTCCCTTAAAGCCTATCAGGCTTAGCTTCCCTTTTTAAACTTGAAATCTAATAATTTCTAAGGCATTTGCCTATATTCTAAGGTTCCCCAAGATTTATAAAACACATTCATCACACACAAATGCATGCTTTCACATATATTCAAGCACAAATGCATAAGCCCAAAAATCCAGGATATTACAACCTATCCATAAAATTTTCATGTGGCCAAATATACTTATGTATACATACTCATACAGTCATTGAATACTCAAATGTTAGCAAATGGACACTATCCAATCGATATTAAATTACCCACATGTCCAAAATACCAAATGCATAACACATTATCTATAACTTACCTAATCAATAAACATCACATATAATCATATACTTAAGTCAATACATACCTTATGGCCAAGTAATTTAATTCACATGAATAAGCTTTAGCTTGTTCTTTTGTCACCATAACTCCACCATTTTGTATGCATAAGCTCGTATTAAAATCCACCGGTATTAAGCCTACTAGGCAACAAAGCCTGAAATACACACCGATACTAAGCCTGCTAGACCCGAGGTCTAAAATTTAATCACCGGCATTCAGCCTGCTAGGCAATAAGCCTGATACACTTCACCGGCACAACCCGAATATTGATATTATTCAACCATCTCATACACATTACATATTCCAATTTCACATATGCTATACATAATTCATATCACTTGCACATAATGAACTCAATCAAATTTAACTACCTTTCATTATCGAATCACTATGTCACATTCGGCTTTAACAAAAATTTCAATCCAATAGTTCAAAATTCAGCTGTAAACTAGGTTACGAACAATATTTACTGTATTAACTTGCTTAAAGACTTACCTCGACTATCGACGGACGACGAAGACCGGCTATTCAACTACTTTCGCTTTTCCCCGATCCAAGTCCATTTTCTTTTGTTTTTTATCTAAACATAATCAAATTAAGCTCATTCAAGCACATTTAATTTCAATTTAATCCAAAAACACTTAAATGGGCAAATTACCATTTTGCCCCTAATATTTCACACTTTTACAATTTAGTCCTATTTGCACAAAACACAAAATATGCAAAATCTCACAACAACATAGCTAGGCCGAATCTTCCATATGATCCTATATGTCTCTACATTTTATTTATTTTTCATTTTAACCCCTCAAAAATTTATTTTCTCAATTTAGCCCAAAATACTCAAATTCACCAAAATTTCCAATTCAAAACATGTTAATTCAAAACATACTTTTAATATTTTTCCATCAAACATTACAAAGCATAAACAACCATCAATGGCCGAATATCAAACATGCTCAAATTCAAAAATTCTAACATGGGTCAACTTGTACTCGAAGCAACAATCTCAAAAACGTAAAAATTAACAAAAACTAAACTAACCACATACCTTAATTTGGCTTAAAGATGGCCGAACCAAGCTTGCTATTTTTCTTTTCTCTTGTGCATCTATTCGGTCAAAGAATATGAACAAAAACATGGTTCCTTTTTGTGTTTTATGTTAACATATATATGTTTATTACTAAATTATTTTATTAACCTTATAATATAATATTTTATAACAAAATTTCTAAGGCCATTTTTAACTATGTACCGTCCACTATCATTTAAATGGGCTTATTGTCCTTTAGGAACCCCATATTATAAAGCCACTAACAAATAGGCACTTTTCACTATAGTTTGTAACTTTTACACTTTACGCGATTAAGTCCTTTTATTCTATTAAGCACACAAACAATCAAATTTTCATACAAAACTTTCACACATAATAATTCACATATAATAAACACATAAAATAATATTTAAAGATTTTTCAGACTCGGATCCATGGTCCCGAAACCACTGTTCTGATTAGGGTCAAATTCGGATTGTTACATGATATCTGTTAAATGCCAAGCTTGCCTTGGACTTACATGATATCTATTCAATGCCAAGCTTGCCTTGGACTTACATGATATCTGTTCAATGCCAAGCTTGTCTTGGACTTACATGATATCTCTGCTTGATTGGCGATGTCATGCCTTGGCTTGGTCTTATACGGGCTTTCTTATCTCATGTGGTGGATCGAGTATCCTGGGAAATTCATCTTTAATCGGGACTTGCTCATACTTAATCTCGTTGTTTTCTTTGTTTAGCATAGCACTAAACAATCCATGGAAATAATGTACATTATACTAAGCAATTCAATGATAGAAATCATAGAGCTGAGAAATCATACAAACTTACCTCAATATACAAAATGTATGTAGATATGCAATTTAGTCCTCGACTTTGTTCTTGCCTCGGTTTCGATCCGAGCTTCATTTTTCTTAATCTAAAATCATAAATAGACCATTTAATACTCACATTGACTAAATTGACTCTTTACTCATATTTTGGCAAAATTATTATTTTGTCCCTAAACTTTCTCATATTTGCGCTTTTGCCCCTAGGCTCGTAAAATGATTTTCATTCAACTTTCTTAAACTTCATGCTTAGCTGATTCATTTTCTCCACTATAACAATCATCAATTCTCACTATTTCTAGTATGTATGACCAATTTTCATAACTATTACAAATTGGTCCATACTATCATTTTTCATGAAATTCATTAAGGAAAAGATGTTTATCTAACATCAAACTCTCATAAACTTCCATAAAACATCATTTAACATGCACGTCATTCATGGGTAGATTTTTGAACATGCATCTTAGCTCATTTTATTGCTAAAAATAGCTAATTCATAATACGAGAACTTCAAAAATACGAAGAATATTAAAAACGGGGCTAAGATGAACTTACTAACAAGCTTGAAAAAAAATGAAAGACCCTAGCTATGGAGTCTTCAAATTTTCGGCAATGGGAGGAAGAAGATGAATAGATTTTTATCATCTTTTTCCTATTTTAATCATTTATTAGACAAATAACCAAAATGCCCTTCTCTTAAAAATTTTCCATTTTACCAACTCATGACCAATTTTGTCCAAAAATTATAATTTGGGCAAATTGCTATTTAAGGACTTCTAATTATTATTCTAAAGCTATTTCATATAAAAAGCTTCTAGAAACTAATATTTTGCAACTTTTGCAATCTAGTCCTTTTTAACCATTCAACCTCAATTTAAAAAAATTGCTTCATGAAACTTCCACAATAATCATGCAAACATGGCGTAAACTTTAAAAACTCATAAATTCACCTCGAATTCGTGGCCTCGCACCACTATTCCGACTAGGCCCTAAATCGGGCTGTTACAACTTTTAATTTCAATTTTTATTTTACCTTACTAAAACCGCTTTCTTATTGGGTTGTAAATAAGGCCGCTTTTAATTTTTGGGTTTTACTTGGGATATTTATCTATGATGTTTTATAACTGTTAAAAGTAGATCGCGACTTCCCTAACCAAAACTGTTTTCAAAACATCACCTTTTCGTAACACAATTATTCTTAAATTAAGTTTCTGTAACAAACAAGGTTTTTATGGTAATAATTTTTTTTATAAACCTCAGGAAATAATAATAAACCGACGTAACTGAGATTTTACTCAAGTTTTAATTAAGAAGGGTTTTCAATGAAAACTTGGTTTTCAGAAAACACTTCAATGTGGCACGCCGGGTTCGGGCCTAACTTCTGGCCGGGTTTGGAGTGTTACATCGGGACTAAATTAGAAATTTAGAGAATTTTCAGAAACTTATAAAATTTTCAAAACTGTAGGAGACACACTGTAACACTCCTAACCCATATCCGTCACTGAATTAGGGTTACGAGGCATTAATCGACCAAATACAAGTCAGTACACCTTTATAAATACTAGCACATTAATTGATGCATAATCAGTTACTACTATCATGATTAATTATGTAATTTCTATTTACATATCAATTACGATAACAAACATATCACAAGCAATATCATTAAATACTTATACAAATAAATATCCATACAAATAGTAAAAGTACTACAAATAAATATCCATACATGAAACACCCCAAACCCGGCCCACGAGCCTTGTTTATTTCATTATTAAATTGGGCCCCAAGACCGGATCTGGTATGTTCCTCGATGAAAACCGGTTCAAATTCTTTTGTTACTTAGGAAAAACTTGTGTGTTTTGAAAGAAGGATTGTGTCGGATTGGGCTCGAGTCGAAAACAAGTTTATTTCATTATTAATTTCCTTTACTTTAAGTGACAAAACGTTTAGGCTTTGTTTTAAAAGAAATCTACTTAAACTTTAATTGATAAAAATTTGCAAACATAATAAATAAAATAAATGTAAAATAGTTCAACTATGCCTTATTACATCAAATAAACCCAAATAATTTAAAATACTTAAATAAAAATAAAATGTCCAAATAATATTCCTTGCTGAGCATGGCCACCTTTAAGCTCCTACCGACCCGGTCCATTACTAATCATCACCTGAAAAATGTTCCCACAACGGGGTGAGTCAACAGACTAAATGTGTACACAAACACTAAGTCCAAATAAATTCAGGCATTTCATAACATACATATCCATATATCATTAAATTAAAAATGATGCAACCTGAACCCAAACCTAGATGCCATTCGCTACACATCACCCGTACCATCCTGCACACCGTGGGGACTACTAAGTCAACCCTCCATCCGCTACACACCATCGAAGCGATCGGTGCGATCGACGTGCTCATCATCCCTTTATGAGTATTCGTGGTCTTAGGTCACCACACTCGAGATATCGTGGTCTTAGGTCACCATATTCAGATATCGTGGTCTTAGGTCACCACATTCAGATCTCGTGCTCTTAGGTCACCACATTCAAATATCGTGGTCTTAGGTCACCACATTCACTTCCCCTTTTCAATAACCCATATGCCCCATATCATACATATTATGCATTAACATGCCAAATTTCACATTCTTATCACTTATCACATGTTAAATATAACATATTTCATAATCCTAGTAGGAGTAGGAAACGTACCTGAGTACTTTATACCATAACATGGTACCTTAGCCACATTCTTACACTTTCATATTAATACATATATCAAGTTTAAGCCATAAATCTATTAAGATTAGTGTAGGGTACACCCCTGATTAACTTAGCAACTTCACTTCAAATCCCAAAAATCTGCTCTAAAGCCTTAGATCCTTAGCCCCTACATTCGGCCATTACTTAAAATTTTAATGAAGACCATTCGGCCATAAAACCAAATCCTATTAGGATTGTTGTAACCCAAAACTTACCTTGGTGTCGATTTCACTATAAATCAAATCTCGAAAACTTTGTGCTACTCCTCCCTTCAATCAGCTTTTTAAACAAATAAAGAATAGTTCTAATTACCAAAATAGACCTTGGCCGATTGTACTTATGCACTCACCTTGCGATTTCAAATCCCGAAAGTATCCCTTGTCTTAATTATCTATCGAAATACCTATACACATATGTTAGATTCGATTCTAACATTAAATCATCATAGATGGCCCTTGGCCGAATGCTATAGACACTTACCTTGTGGATTTTAAATCCCGAAACTCACCGAATAACTAGGGAACACGCGGCCTATGGTGTACCTTCGAGAAAAGAACTTCTCCTTCCTTGTAGTCGACACTTAGTAAATCCTGAAAGATCTCTTCAAAGTTTCAGCAACAAGATATTAATGGGGTTAGTCCTAGATTTCGGCAAATCTTAAAAGAAAAAGGATGAAACCGAATGAGATCTTACCCTTACTATAGGAATCGGCAATCCTTGCTTGAACC
Source organism: Gossypium bickii (assembly GCA_025503065.1). Classification (NCBI taxonomy): domain Eukaryota; kingdom Viridiplantae; phylum Streptophyta; class Magnoliopsida; order Malvales; family Malvaceae; genus Gossypium; species Gossypium bickii. The sequence goes on from CP106712.1 coordinate 25,745,950, forward strand.
TTCAACAATATTCGGCTATGTAGTCTAGAAGGATCTTGATTTCGGCTTTTTGATTGGTAGAAAGAAAAGAGAAAGAAGAATAAAGATGGAGGATTCGGCTAGAGCACAAGGTATTTTGGCTTAGCAAAAAATAAAAGAGAAGAGAGGAGTTATTTGCTACAGAGAATTCGGCAGAGAGAGAGTTGAAAGAAAGAATGAATGGCCCTCTTTTCCTTTAGTAGCCAAAATTACTAACTTAGAATCCCTTACTTGGCCATCACTCTTCTATTTTGATATCTTTATCTCTTTAATTATCAATATATTCAAATTAAAATAATTTAATCCATCAATTATCTCTTATCTCTTAATAAAAATAATACTAATAATAACCCATCATTATCTATCTATTTGTCGAATTTTAAAGAGAATAAAACTCCTCTTTTAAGAGCCTTAATGCCGTCCACCTCTCTGCTCCTTGTAGCAAAAATAAAATTCTTTATTTGCTTCCCATGCGACTCGATCCTTGGCCCATTTGCCTATGTATGTGGCGTCACTTGATAGGCCCTTAAGTGGCGCCTTGTAGCCATTTTACCAAGGCTATTTCTATGTCATATTTCACATACATTTTCTCTTAAGACCACCTTGCTTCATGTCCCTCTTTTAAACTTTAAACTTGACATTTCTAAAGCATTTCCTTACATTTTTAAGACATTTGCTTACATTTCCAAGACATTTCCTTACATTTCCAAGACAAGATATTTCCTTACATTTCCAAGTCATTTCCTTACATTTCCAAGTCATTTTCTTACATTTCCAAGACAAGACATTTCCTTCCATTTCCAAGTCATTTCTTTACATTTCTAAGACAAGACATTTCCTTACATTTCCAAGATTCTAAAAATGCACACATCACATCCATAACACATAAGACATACTAATGCATAGGCTATAATCCAGGATGTTACAGTTCTACCCTCCTTAAAAATAATTTCGTCCTCGAAATTACTTACTAACGAATAATCGTACATCTTAACTCACCGCACTACGCTTATCTGTGCGCTCTCGATCTTAATAGAACCATCATACTTCCTAGGCACAATCTCTAAGTTCACGTCCCCTAGAACTCATCTCTAACGCCGCGATTTAATCTGATTAGAAAGTTTTATGCATCAGAATTTTGTTCCACTTATTAACCGCGAACAATTTTATGAAATAAAGATATTTAGAAGTAGTTCTTTCAATCACACAAAGTTTCGATTCAAGTTCACTACTCTAATTCGAGAATCACATTCACATTCATCAACAGAGACACCTTCATTCCTCAATAGAGGCACATTCATTCATCAACATAGACATATTTATTCAGTGGTATCTACCACCCACATTCACTATTCGAACACTCTTTGCCTTATTCCTATCCCAGGGGTATTTTCGTAATTTATCCCACATGGGTATTTTCGTAATTTTTCAAAATAAGGTTCCTTGGTGATTTTATCAATAAGGGTATTTTGGTAATTTTGAAACTCAGGGGTATTTTGGTAATAAACCAGGGTAAATTTGTAAAGCTCAATAAATCAGGGGTATTTCAGATTTTACAAAACTTTAGGGTTACTTTTGAGAATTTGTTTTCCAAAATGGTGATGTTGCAAAAATTTTGGAAATTAGGGTCATTTTGGTAATTTTGTAGTCCGGGGCAATTTCGTAATTTTCCAAAATCAAGGTATTTTGATATTTTGCAAATTAGGGTTTTTGGAGACATTTTATAAACCAAGGGCATTTTTGTAATTTCACAATCAGGGGTATTTAGGTAATTTTTTTATAAATCGGAAATTTTTCAGAAAATTTTGTAGAAATAGTTCTCACAAATTAGAAGGGTCATTTTAAGAGTTTTAAAACTAGGGTTTTTATAAAAATACGGCTAGTTCCCTTTCGGGTTTTAGTTATTGAGTTTAGCCTGCGACTGAGTCCTCTTGGTTAGGGTGGACCGTAGCTACGCACCAGGTAGGATTCCAGTGAAGAGGAGGTGAGTCACTAGGATCGCTAAGTACCGTGCTCTTCCTGATCCAATCCTGAGACATGCGCATGCTGGTGGTTGCCACACCCTAACTCGGCGACTTAACCATAGGTTTGTTTAATTAGGCATTAAGTCTTATGTAATAGTTGGGGTAAACTAGTCCTAGGGTTCAAATACTTATCATACTATTTCTACGTTCCATTCCATTTCTACCCTTCTATATATCATACTATAAATCACACAAATGGATAGAAGTACTTACCTGGTGGACTGCGGGTCGGAGACTTAGGTGCCATGCCAAAACCTGCTTATTTCAAAAAAATGTTTTCATAAAACTTATTTGGGCTCGATTTGAAAATGTTTTGGGCCTTAAACCTCAGGCCGAGGGTTTGAAACTAGGCTCTGATACCAAATTGAAACACCCCAAACCCGGCCCATGAGCCTTGACCGGATCTGGTATGTTCCTCGATGAAAACCAGTTTAAATTCTTTTGTTACTTAGGAAAAACTTGTGTGTTTTGAAAGAAGGATTGTGTCGGGTTGGGCTCGAGTTGAAAACAAGTTTATTTCATTATTAAAATCCTTTACTTTAGGTGAATAAACGTTTAGGCTTTGTCTTAAAAGAAATCTACTTAAACTTTAATTGATAAAAATTTGTAAACATAATAAATAAAATAAATGTAAAATAGTTCAACTATGGCCTCATTACATCAAATAAACCCAAATAATTTAAAATACTTAAATAAAAATAAAATGTCCAAATAATATTCCTTGCTGAGCAGGGCCACCTTTAAGCTCCTACCGACCCGGTCCATTACTGATCATCACCTGAAAAATGTTTCCACAACGGGGTGAGTCAACAGACTCAATGTGTACACAAACACTAAGTCCAAATAAATTCAGGCATTTCATAACATACATATTCATATATCATTAAATTAAAAATGATGCAACCTGAACCCAAACCTAGATGCCATCCGCTACACATCACCCGTACCATCCTGCACACCGTGGGGACTACTAAGTCAACCCTCCATCCGCTACACACCATCAAAGGCAGTCGGTGCAGTCGACGTGCTCATCGCCCTTATGAGTATTCGTGGTCTTAGGTCACCACACTCAGATATCGTGGTCTTAGGTCACCACATTCAGATATCGTGGTCTTAGGTCACCACATTCAGATCTCGTGCTCTTAGGTCACCACATTCAAATATCGTGGTCTTAGGTCACCACATTCACTTCCCCTTTTCAATAACCCATATGCCCCATATCATACATATTATGCATTAACATGCCAAATTTCACATTCTTATCACTTATCACATGTTAAATATAACATATTTCATAATCCTAGTAGGAGTAGGAAACGTACCTGAGTACTTTGTACCATAACATGGTACCTTAGCCACATTCTTACACTTTCATATTAATACATATATCAAGTTTAAGCCATAAATCTATTAAGATTAGTGTAGGGTACACACCTGATTAACTTAGCAACTTCACTTCAACTCCCGAAAATCTGATCTAAAGCCTTAGATCCTTAGTCCCTACATTCGGCCATTACTTAAAAATTTAATGAAGACCATTCGGCCATAAAACCAAATCCTATTAGGATTGTTGTAACCCAAAACTTACCTTGGTGCTGATTTCACTATAAATCAAATCTCGAAAACTTTGTGCTACTCCTCCCTTCAATTGGCCAATGCTAGATCATTTAACTTGATTAGTTTCGGCTTTTCAAACAAATAAAGAATAGATCTAATTACCAAAATAGACCTTGGCCGATTGTACTTATGCACTCACCTTGCGATTTCAAATCCCGAAAGTATCCCTTGTCTTAATTATCTGTCGAAATACCTATACACGTATGTTAGATTCGATTCTAACATTAAATCATCATAGATGGCCCTTGGCCGAATGCTATAGACACTTACCTTGTGGATTTTAAATCCCAAACTCACCGAATAACTAGGGAACACGCGGCCTATGGTGTACCTTCTGAAAAGAACTTCTCCTTCCTTGTAGTCGACACTTAGTAAATCCCGAAAGATCTCTTCAAAGTTTCGGCAACAAGATATTAATGGGGTTAGTCCTAGATTTCGGCATATCTTAAATAGAAAAAGGATGAAACCGAATAAGATCTTACCCTTACTTTAGGAATCGGCAATCTTTGCTTGAACCTTTAACAATATTCGGCTATGTAGGCTAGAAGGATCTTGATTTCGGCTTTTTGATTGGTAGAAAGAAAAGAGAAAGAAGAATAAAGATGGAGGATTCGGCTAGAGCACAAGGTATTTTGGCTTGGCAAAAATAAAAGAGAAGAGAGGAGTTATTTGCTACAGAGAATTCGGCAGAGAGAGAGTTGAAAGAAAGAATGAATGGCCCTCTTTTCCTTTAGTAGCCAAAATTACTAACTTAGAATCCCTTACTTGGCCATCACTCTTCTATTTTGATAGCTTTATCTCTTTAATTATCAATATATTCAAATTAAAATAATTTAATCCATCAATTATCTCTTATCTCTTAATAAAAAAAATACTAATAATAACCCATCATTATCTATCTATTTGCCGAATTTTAAAGAGAATAAAACTCCTCTTTTAAGAGCCTTAATGTTGTCCACCTCTCTGCTCCTTGTAGCAAAAATAAAATTCTTTTTTTGCTTCCCATGCGACTTGATCCTTGGCCCATTTGCCTATGTATGTGGCGTCACTTGCTAGGCCCTTAAGTGGCGCCTTGTAGCCATTTTATCAAGGCTATTTGTATGTCATATTTCACATACATTTTCTCTTAAGACCACCTTGCTTCATGTCCCTCTTTTAAACTTTAAACTTGACATTTCTAAAGCATTTCCTTACATTTCTAAGACATTTCCTTACATTTCCAAGACATTTTCTTACATTTCCAAGACAAGACATTTCATTACATTTCCAAGTCATTTCCTTACATTTCCAAGTCATTTCCTTACATTTCTAAGACAAGACATTTCCTTCCATTTCCAAGTTATTTCCTTACATTTCTAAGACAAGACATTTCCTTACATTTCCAAGATTCTAAAAATGCACACATCACATCCATAACACATAAGACATACTAATGCATAGGCTATAATCCAGGATGTTACAATACAAATAGTAAAAGTACTATTCATTTGGTCATTTAGAAGTAAGGGCCGAATTGATTATGACCAAGCTCAAGTAAGACCTAATCATTCATATAAATGTTTCTCATATTACAATTTAAAGTTTCCAACTAAAACAATATCATGGCCAAATATTTACAATGAGATTGTTTTCATTCAATCATTTATAATTCGAATTCATTTATGACATGCACAAATTACATCCTATTTCTTTCATGGCTTATCACATAAATGCACACAAAATAACTAAATGCTTATCCATCAACCAAATTGTACTTTGTTCCATATTCAAACCAAAAATTTTCCCATACTCAAATTTCTCATAGCATAATATGAAATAATTCCTAGCTAAGCTTATAAGTTATTCCATAAATATACATTTATACTATATGGATAACTTACCTTTAATGATCTCATGAAGACACACTTACCATAATAAGTTTATGAAATGACTGATTATGCACATACATATGCGACATCTCAAGCATATTTAATTAACTCAAACATAGAAATAAAGCCATTTTCGCATGGCACTTATATACATACACACATACATCATTTGAGTCAACTCCAAAGTAGTTTAGCCTATACATGGCATAGACTTTAGGTTCATACACGAAAGAGGTACCCAAAATATTGACGATAGTGTGATGAGCTTCAAAGATGATCCCCGAGCACGAGATGAACACCCAAAAGAGATCTACAATACACAAACAACCAAATCCAAAATAAGCTTTCATAGCTTAGTAAGTTTTAAGCATTTAACTCACATATACATTTTATCATGATTTAACAAATTATTTCATTTACAACTTCCTTTCCGAATAGTCAAACATATTAAAATATATTTCATAGCAACATTATATGCATATATAAATATGTATATATCCATACACCACCTTCAAATGATCAAATAAACAGCATATGCCTCTTTTACTTACCAAATTTCTACTTACATTTCAAGCCACCATCAATAACAAGTTGTTATAAATAATACATACCTTTTGGTTATTTACCTCTCCAACCTTAACCACCCGAGCATAACATATGATTGCATACTCGAACATTTTATTATCCTTATCAACATTAATAATACGAGTCTATTAAAAAGCATCAAACCTGTATATCAGTTACAAGAGTTTAGTAACGTATCGCAAACATAGTGTCGTTAGTTTAACATTTCGCACACTTAGTGCCAAAGTTTCCATAACGTATCGCACACTTAGTGCCGTTACTTTAAAAATTCACACACATAGTGCCTTGTAACCAATTTCGCACACTTAGTGCTCGGTTATAAGCTCGCACACTCAGTGCCTTTCATAGCCTGTCATTCATTCAAATGTACATTTACGTATACAAGATCCAACCCACAACTTCATATATAAACGCATACACATAGGTATAACTTTATTATTTTCTATCCAAGTCTATATCATATTCGGCCAAGACATTTTCATGTAACTAACCTTTCCTTTAGATAAATTCATATCCTAGTTTAGTATCCCTCATATCTATTTACATCATTAACATGTAAATATCCATTTCATGCAATTAAATCCAACCTCCAAGCAACCTCACATTCGGTCGCATTATACCAAGTTCATACACACATTCGGCAATGTGACATTTAACATACTTACTTCCATTTAATGAAGGAATATAATATAGAGTAGAATTCGATTTAACTCAATTGCTTAAAACTTACCTCGAAAACCGATGGATTAGGGTTTCTCGGCTATTCATTCAATTTTGCCTTTCCCCGATCCAATCCCGTGTCTTTATGTTCTTGATCTAAATAAATTCCAAATTAAATTCATTCAAAGATATTTTCATTCATTTTAATACAAAAATCGCATAAATGGGCAAATTACCATTTTACCCTTAACATTATAATTTTTTACAATTTAGTCCATAATACACAACTCACAAATTACTCAAATTTTGGCTACTACACTTTAGAGCCAAATTTTCCTAGGGACTATATAAGTCCATATTTCTCATGAATTTTGCAGTTTAACCCTCCAAAATAATATTTTCACAAGTTAACCTAAATTAGCTAAATTCATCAAAAACTCAAGAACAAAATATGTTCATCTAGCTCCAATCTCTCATTTATCACCATAAATCATCACAAAGCTCAACATATCATCCATGGCATATCTCACAAACATCAACAATGCACAAAATTAATACATGGGCTTGATAGTAGAGTGAACAAAAATCTCAAAAATACAAAAATCATCAAAAATCTAAAGCCAAAACTTACCTAATTTTGCTTGATGAGTGTCGAAACCCTTGTTTTTTTTTCGCTCTTTTTTTCTCTTTTGGTTTCGGTCAAGAAGGGATAAAATGATGAACATGCAATGGCTTTCTTTCTTTTTCCTTTTATGTTTTATTATATTATGCTTATAAAATATATTATAACATTAATATATATTTAACACATAAAACAAACATATAATATATATATAAAGCCATATTGCCATCTACTATAATTATAATAGGGGTAATTGCAACATAAAACCCCTTTATTAAAAAGACACATTGATTTAACCTTTCAATCAAGCAAATAGCTAATTTCACCACTCATGCACTTTAATCTTTTTTCCTGAATTGCACATAAAAACAGTCAAATTATCCCACGATATTTTAACACATGCTCAAACATATATCATAGATATCAAATATAATATTAAAATATTTTTCTAACTCAGATTCGTGGTCCCGAAACCACCGTTCCGATTAGGGCCATAATCGGGCTATTACAACTCTCCCCCTTAAGGGATTTTCGTCCCCGAAACTCTTCTCTCCCCCTTACGGGATTTTTGTCCCCGAAACTTTTACTGTTGAATAATTGTGGGTAACGTTCTTTCATTGATTCCTCAGTTTCCCAGGTTGCTTCCTTAACTCCGTGTTTAAGCTACATTACTTTAACCAACGAGATTTTCTTATTTTGTAACTCTTTCACTTCACGAGCTAGGATACGAATCGGTTCTTCCTCATAAGTCAAGTCGGGTTGAATCTCAATCTCTGATGGGCTAATCACATGAGAAGGATCTGATCGGTATCATCGAAGCATCGATACATGAAAAACATTGTGAATCTTGTCTAGCTCAGATGGCAACATAAGTCTGTATGCAACCAGCCCGATACGCTCAATAACTTCATACGGCCCGATAAATCTCGGACTCAGCTTTCCTTTACAACCAAATCCAAGTATCTTTTTCCACGGTGAGACTTTCAAAAATACTCGGTCGCTCACTTGAAACTCTATATCTTTACGTTTCAAGTCCGCATACGACTTCTGACGATCTGACGCGGCTTTCAAACTTTCTCGAATTACTTTTACTTTCTGCTCAGTCTCTTTGATTAAATCAACCCCGTGTATCTTGCTTTTACTTAGCTCAGTCCAATATAGAGGTGTACGACATTTACGACTGTACAATGCTTCATATGGTGCCATTTCGATACTCGATTGAAAGTTGTTGTTGTATGCAAATTCAATCAAAGGCAGGTATCGTTCCCACATACCCTCAAACTCAAGAACGTAACATCTCAACATGTCCTTGAGTATTTGAATAACACGTTTGGATTGTCCATCCGACTGAGGGTGAAAACCAGTGCTGAAATGCAATTTGGTACTTAAAGCATCTTGCAGTTTCTTCCAAAACCGCGATGTAAACCTCGGATCTCTATTCGAAACAATAGAAATAGGTACTCCGTGCAATCGTATGATCTGCGATATGTACAACTCAGCTAACTTATCAAGTGAGAAATCCGTACGTACCGGAATGAAATGGACCGATTTCGTCAATCGATCAACAACAACCCAGATTAAGTCTTTCTTGCTCGGTGTTAATGGCAACCCAAATACAAAATCCATCGTGCCTCGATCCCATTTCCACTCTGGTACCATAATTGGTTGAAGTAGTCCCAATGGTACCTGATGCTTGGCTTTCACTTGTTGACATGTTAAACACTTCGACACATAGTCTGAAATATCTCGTTTCATACCATGCCACTAGTAATGCTGTCTCAGGTCGTTATACATCTTCGTACTACCCGGATGAATCGACAATCGACCATTATGAGCTTCATCACAAATCATTCGAATCAACTCAGGATTCTTAGGTACACATATTCGATTTTTAAACCATAGACACCCCTCAGCATCTAACTGAAAATCTGAATCAGCACTCGAGCCACATTTACTCCTTTTTATTATTAAGTCATTATCAGCCTCTTGAGCTTCTCGAATCTGTTATACGAATAGTGGTCTCACTTTCAATTCTGCAATAATCACACCATCATCAGTCATAGCTATAACCGCATTCATTGCACGTAGAGCAAATAGTGACTTTTGGCTAAGTGCGTCAGCCACCACATTAGCTTTCCCCTGGTGATAATCAATCACAAGCTCGTAATCTTTTAATAGCTCTAACCATCATCGTTGTCTTAAAGTTAGATTCTTCTGAGTCATTAAATATTTTAGACTCTTGTGATCCGAATAGACATGACATCTTTCACCAAATAGATAATGACGCCATATTTTGAAAGCAAAAGCTATGGCGGCCAACTCAAGGTCGTGCGCCGGATAGTTTTTCTCATGCGGTTTCAACTGTCTCAAGGTGTAGGCTACAACTTTACCCTCCTGCATCAAAACACAGCCCAGCCCATTTGAGGATGCATCGCTGAAAATGACAAACTCCTTACCCGACTCTGGCTGAACAAGCACTGGAGCTTCGGTTAGTAAAGTTTTTAGCTGATCAAAACTCTTCTGGCACCTTTCTGACCACTCTAATTTAACGTCTTTCTGTAATAGCTTTGTCATCGGTGCTGCTATCATAAAAATACCTTTCACAAAGCGTCTATAATATCCGGCAAGTCTCAGAAAGCTACGAACCTCAAAAACATTTTGCGGAGGTTTCCAATCAAGTATAGCCGAGATTTTACTCGGGTCAACCCGAATGCCCGATGCTGAAACAACATGCCCCAGGAAACTAACTTCATTCAACCAAAACTCACATTTGCTGAATTTCACGTACAACTGCTTATCACGCAAAATTTGTAACACAAGTCTCAAATGCTCAGCATGCTAGGTTTCGTCTCGCGAATAGATCAGAATGTCATCTATGAATACAACCACAAACCGATCTAGATACGATCTGAATACCCGATTCATCAGATCCATAAAAATAGCAGGGGCATTAGTGAATCCGAATGGCATTACTAAAAACTCGTAATGGTCGTATCTCGTCTGAAAAGCAGTCTTTGGTACATCCGAGTCTCTAACTCGCAACTGGTAATAACCTAACCTCAAATCAATTTTCGAGAATATCAAAGCTCCTTTAAGCTGATCAAATAAATCATCAATACGTGGCAATAGATATTTATTCTTTACGGTCACTTTATTGAGTTGTCGATAATCGATGGACATTCTTAAAGTTCCGTCCTTCTTTTTCACAAATAATACTGGCGCACCAGAGGGAGAGAAACTCGGTCGGACAAAACCTTTATCTATCAATTCTTGCAACTGAGCCTTCAACTCTTTTAATTCGGTCGGTGCCATTCTATATGAAGCTATCGAAATCGGAGTCGTCCCTGGCACTAACTCAATACCAAACTCTACCTCTCGAACAGGTGGCAATCTCGGCAATTCCTCCGGGAACACATTTGGATACTCACAAACAACCAGTACAGATTCAATCTTCTTTTCTGTTACTTTGCTGTCAATTACATACGCAAGATAAGCTTCACAACCCTTTCTCAAATACTGTCGAGCCAACATCGATGATATCACAGCTGGTAGCCCATTCAAATCTGCATATTCAATTCGAATTATCTCGTTATTTTGACACCTCAAATCAATAGTCTTTCATCTGTAATTCACTACTGCATCGTGTACGGTTAATCAATCCATACCGAGGATAATATTGAACTCATCAAATGGTAGCAACATCAGATCGACCGAAAAACACGAGTCTCAAATCATTAAAGGGCAATTCTTGCACACTCTATCAACTAGCACACACCAACCCAGGGGGTTCGAAACCCGAATCACAAACTCAGTAGACTCAACAGGTGGAGTCTTGCTGGATACTAATGTTTCACACACATACGAATGAGTTGAACCAGGATCAATCAAAGCAATTACACTAGTATCAAAGAGAGTGAATATACCGGTGATGACATCTGGAGATGAAGCCTCCTCTCTGGCACGAATGGCATAAGCTCTAGCCGGTGCACGGGCCTCTGGTCGAATAGCCGCATCTGACGTCCCCTTTTGAGTGCCATTCCTACCTCCCACATTACGAGATGGTCTACCTCTAGCTGCAGTGCTGCTCGGTCTCGCACTCTGAGCAATACGCTTTTCATCTGTCTCTGGGCAATCCCGAATAAAATGATCCTGCGAACCACACTTTTAACAAGTACGATTATTAGATTTACCCCAACATTCACTAAAATGCCATCTACCGCACTGTTGACACTCGTACTTATTCAGTCGGGTATTGCCAACACTAGCAATCGATGTAGCCTGAGAACTCACTAGTGGTCATTCTCGTATAGAGATCCCTGTGTTAGGTTTGGATCGGCTACTATCATTCTTGAACTTCTTTGTTGACACTTGAGGAAATTTACCCGTTGATCTCTTTTGGAAATATTTAGCTTCAAACTCTGCTTTCCACTTTTCTTTCCCTAGCCCTTTGGCTTTACAAGCTCGCTCAACAAGTACTACAAACTCATTTATTTTGAGGATGCCAACCAGAAGTTTTATATTTTCATTTAACCCTTCTTTGAATCTCCGGCACATAGCAGCCTCAGATGAAACACATTCACGACCCTATTTAAGCTCGAGAAATTCCTTGCGTTTGGAGTCTATAAATCGCTGACTGATGAATTTCTTATGGAACTCCGTCTGAAAGAAGTCCCAGGTAACTCGTTCCTTTGGAACAACCGATATGAGAGTATTCCACCAATAGTAGGCAGAATCCCGTAATAATGATATGGCACACTTCAGACACTCATCAGGTGTGCAAGACAGCTCATCGAAAACACGAATAGTATTATCAAGCCAAAATTCAGCTCGCTCAGCATCATCATCATCTTCGGCTCTAAATTCTTGAGCCCCGTGTTTTCTAATTCGGTCAACAAGAGGCTTGCTTGCTCTCTCAGGATTTACGACCGGGGGTACCACTGGTACTACAGGGGGAGTGTTCAGATTCAGGGGTTGTTGAATAGCCAGATTGGCTCGAATATATTAACTGAACCAATCATTCATCATGCTATAGAAGGCTTGTTTAGCCCCCTCATCGAGATTACTCGCAGCTGGTCGAGATTCCTCCGGCACGGTCCCTTGCGTGGGAGCAGGCGCCATGCTCTCAACATCATCAGCTATAGCTCGCTCGGGGATCAGGATCCATTACTATATGAAAGGAACAAACACATTTCACTGTCAGAAGTCATCACACTATCACATTAAAAACTATGGCATGTATAGCTAGACTCACACGCACTATGTTAGTCCAAGAACCGACTAAATCGTAGCTCTGATATCAATCAAATGTAACACCTCTAACCCATATCCGTCACCGGATCAGGGTTACGAGGCATTACTCGACCAAATACAAGTTAGTACACCTTTATAAATACTAACACATTAATTGATGCATAATCAGTTACTACTATCATGATTAATTATGTAATTTCCATTTACATATCAATTACGATAACAAACATATCACAAGCAATATCATTAAAAACTTATACAAATAAATATTCATACAAATAGTAGAAGTACTAATCATTTAGTCATTTAGAAGTAAGGGCCAAATTAATTATGACCAAGCTCAAATAAGACCTAATCATTCATATAAATGTTTATCGTATTACAATTTAAAGTTTCCAACTAAAACAATGTCATGGCCAAATATTTACAATGAGCTTGTTTTCATTCAATCATTTATAATTCGAATTCATTTATGACATGCATAAATTACATCCTATTTCTTTCATGGCTTATCACATAAATGCACACAGAATAACTAAATGCTTATCCATCAACCAAATTGTACATTGTTCCTTATTCAAACAAAAATTTTCCGATACTCAAATTTCTCATAGCATAATATGAAATAATTCCTAGCTAAGCTTATAAGTCATTCCATAAATATGCATTTATACTATATGGATAACTTACCTTTAATGATCTTATGAAGACACACTTACCATAATAAGTTTATGAAATGACTGATTATGCACATACATATGCAACATCTCAAGCATATTTAATTAACTCAAACATAGAAATAAAGCCATTTTCGCATGGCACTTATATACATACACACGTACATAATTTGGGTCAACTCCAAAGTAGTTTAGCCTATATATGCCATAGACTTTAAGTTCATACACGAAAGAGGTAACCAAAATATTGATGATAGTGTGATGAGCTTCAAAGATGATCCCCGAGCACGAGATGAACACCCAAAAGAGATCTACAATACACAAACAACCGAATTCAAAATAAGCTTTCATAGCTTAGTAAGTTTTAAGCATTTAACTCACATATATGCTTTATCATGATTTAATAAATTATTTCATTTACAACTTCCTTGTCGAATAGTCAAACATACTAAAATATATTTCATAGCAACATTATATGCATATATAAATATGTATATATCCATACACCACCTATGCATATATAAATATGTATATATCCATACACCACCTTCACATGATAAAATAAACAGCATATGCCTCTTTTACTTAACAAAATTCTATTTACATTTCAAGCCACCATCAATCACAAGTTGTTATAAATAATACATACCTTTTGGTTATTTACCTCTCCAACCTTAACCACTCGAGCATAACATATGATTGTATACTCGAACATTTTATTATCCTTATCAACATTAATAATACGAGTCTATTAAAAAGCATCAAACCTGTATATCTGTTACAAGAATTTAGTAACGTATCGCACACATAGTGCCGTTACTTTAACATTCCGCACACTTAGTGCCAAGTTTCTGTAACGTATCACACTTAGTGTCGTTACTTTAAAAGTTCACACACATAGTGCCTTGTAACCGATTTCGCACACTTAGTGCTCGGTTATAAGCTCGCACACTCATTGCCTTTCATAACCTGTCATTCTTTCAAATGTACATTTACGTATACAAGATCCAATCCACAACTTCACATATAAATGCATACACATAGGTATAACTTTATTATTTTCTATCCAAGTCTATATCATATTCGGCCAAGACATTTCCATGTAACTAACCTTTCCTTTAGATATATTCATATCCTAGTTTAGTATCCCTCATATCTATTTGCATCATTAACATGTAAATATCCATTTCATGCAATTAAATCCACCTCCAAGCAACCTCACATTCGGCCGAATTATACCAAGTTCATACACACATTCGGCAATGTGACATTTAACATACTTACTTCCATTTAATGAAGGCATATAATATAGAGTAAAATTTGATTTAACTCAATTCCTTAAAACTTACCTCGGAAATCGATGGATTAGGGTTTCTCGGTAATTCATTCAATTTCGCCTTTCCCCGATCCAATCCCGTGTCTTTATGTTCTTGATCTAAATGAATTCCAAATTAAATTCATTCAAAGATATCTTCATTCATTTTAATACAAAAATCACATAAATGGGCAAATTACCATTTTACCCTGACATTTACAATTTTTTACAATTTAGTCCCTAATACACAACTCACAAATTACTCAAAATTCGGCTACCATTCTTTAGAGCCGAATTTTCCTAGGGACTATATAAGTCCATATTTCTCATGAATTTTGCAATTTAACCCACCAAAATAATATTTTCACACGTTAACCTAAATTAGCTAAATTCATCAAAAACTCAAGATCAAAATATGTTCAACTAGCTCCAATCTTTCATTTAACACCATAAATCATCACAACGCTCAACATATCATCCATGGCATATCTCACAAACATCACCAATGCACAAAATTAATACATGGGCTTGATAGTAGAGTGAACAACAGTCTCAAAAATACAAAAATCATCAAAAATCTAAAGCCAAAACTTACCTAATTTTGCTTGATGAGTGCCGAAACCCTTGTTTGTTTTTCTCTCTTTTTTTCTCTTTTGGTTTCGGTCAAGAAGGGATAAAAATGATGAACATGCAATGGCTTTCTTTCTTTTTCTTTTTATGTTTTATTATATTATGCTTATAAAATATATTGTAACATTAATATATATTTAACACACAAAACAAACAAATAATATATATAAAGCCATATTGCCGTCCACTATAATTATAATAGGGGTA
The DNA here is from genome assembly GCA_025503065.1 of Gossypium bickii. Taxonomy (NCBI): domain Eukaryota; kingdom Viridiplantae; phylum Streptophyta; class Magnoliopsida; order Malvales; family Malvaceae; genus Gossypium; species Gossypium bickii. The sequence continues at coordinate 25,761,423 of CP106712.1, forward strand.
ATTGCAACATAAAAACCCTTTATTAAAAAGACACATTGATTTAACATTTCAATCAAGCAAATAGCTAATTTCACCACTCATGCAATTTAATCCTTTTTCTTGAATTGAACATACAGATAGTCAAATTATGCCACGATATTTTAACACATGCTCAAACATATATCATAGATATCAAATATAATATTAAAATATTTTTCTAACTCGGATTCGTGGTCCTGAAACCACCGTTTTAATTAGGGTCGTAATCAGGCTATTACACACACGACCGTGTGGCCAGGCCGTGTGACTCACACAGCCAAGAGACATGACTCACACGGCCAAAAGGCACACCCGTGTGCTAAGCCGTGTAAGGATACTGACTTATGCTCTTTAAAGATACAGGGGACATACGACCATTTCCCAAGCCATATTTCTCACCCAAATTGGTACCAACCTAAACACAACAATTTGCATATAACCAAGTCATAACTAGGCATCCAAAACCAACCAAAATCAAGCTTAAAACATGTATTTTCATCACATACAACCAATATTCCCATAGGCACCTCAAATGACCATTTAAAAACATGTCAACTATGTATCCAAACTTACCTAAATGACCAAACACATATATGCATAATTGTACCAAAACTTAACATGTAGGTCACTTATCAAGCTCAACCATTTGGTACCCAAAATACCAATTCACAAAATAAATCATTTACATTATAACCATACATCAAACATGATAAGGCCATTTACATATATACATAACAAAATATACCAAAACACAAGCCAATTCAAATGGCTAAAAACATAACAAAACATTTAGGCTATCATTAGCCAAAATAACCTATACATGCCATTATAACAAAAATTAGATAACCAAAAGTACTAAAAGATTCGATAGATAGTGGGATATAACTTCGAAAAGCTTTCAACCCGAACGAGCTTCTGAACCACTATAAAATACGAAAAATAACACAAAGTAAGCATTTAAGCTTAGTAAGTTTATAAAACAAAGAATTTAACTTACCATTTGACCATAATTTAGGTAAGTAAACCAAAGCATATCACAACTCAATTTGGCCAAAAGTCTAACACATATTCATCAACCAAGTTAGCCATATAATTTGTATCAAAACCAAGAATCATGTATGAATTCAAAAATTATTTAAATTCCATATACATGTAACATCTATACCATGTGTCCATATATCATATGTAAAGCATTTCCATGTAATTCACGTAAATACCTCTGCCAGTTTATATCGAACTAATATAAACTCGTAATAGAACTATGCCTGTTGAACCATTCAGAATATCATTAGATACGCGGGTAGTACACACAAGGTGTATTGAACTGTAATCCGTCAATTATGTACATGTATGCTCATACGAGCTATAAACGGTAAGCTCCTCTAAGTTGAATAACGGTAAGATCCTTTGAGCTGAATAACGGTAAGCTCATATGAGCTGAGTATTGGTAAGCTCATAAGAGCTAAGATCGGTAACCCTAATGAACAGTCATTTGTATCCTACAAATTCCTAACGTTCAAACGGGGCTCGGTAGTTGTCGTATGTCATTGGATATGTGATCGGTAATTGTACATAGAAATTATACAATCCACATACATATATTTCAATTAAAGTATATAAATATGCAATTTAACTACATGTACTTACCTTGATGAGGGTATGTAGACACGGAGGCAATTAATCTGAGATTTTCTTTTTGCCTCGATCTAACTCCGTACGAGGTCTAACTGGATCTATACGAATGAATTTAACTCAATTCAATACAAATCACATTCAATTTAGTCCAACACACATTTTTTTGCAAAATTACCATTTACAATAATTTAGTCCCTAAACCTTATACTTTTAATTCTTTGCAATTTAGTCCCTTGGCTCGGAAAATGAAATTCATTCAATTTTATCCCTACCCAAGCCTATCCAAATTATAAACATTCTTATAGCAGCCCATATATTTCACAAATTCACACTTTTACCACAATTTATCACATTTCTCAATTTAATTCTTAATTGTTAATTTCATCAAAAATTCCTTTACAAAATTTGTTTATCTAACAACAACCATTCTTTTTCTACCATTAAACTTTAAAACCCTAAAATGCACATCAATGAAAAAACTCAAATACTTTAACAGTTTCACAAATTAGTCACCGAGCGAGCTTGATTAAGCTATAACGATCTCGGAAACATAGAATCATTAAAAATTGGACAAAAATTATACCTACTTGGACAATGGAAGCTTGGCCAAACCTATCTCTCAAAAATGGCCTTCTTCTCTTTAATTTTTGATTGAAGAAGAGAAAATAAAGATGAAAGCTTTAATGTTTTGTTTATTTATTCATTTAATTACTAATTTCCAAAATTAACCTTTATAATCCTTTAAAATTACACAATTGCCAAGCCAACATCTTCCACTATCTCTTTAATGGGATATTTACCATATAAGGACCTCCACTTTAGAGTTCTATAGCTATTTAATACTTTTAACTAATAGAACTCAACCTTTGCACTTTATGCGATTTATTCGTTTTTATCAAATTGAACATGTAATTGGTAAAATTTCCTGATGAAATTTTTATACGGTAATACTATCATGCTGTAGATCATAAAATGATATTAAAAATAAATTTTTTGACCTCAAAATTTTTGGTCTTGAAACTACTGTTCCAAATTCACTGAAAATGGACTGTTACATGCTCCTTTCCTTTTACGATGATTTTTATCTTTAGAATCGACTGGTCTTCCATGCTTCAAGCGTGCGTTACTTTCTTTTGCACTAACAGCTTGCCCTATTAGGACATCAATTCGTATTAGAGCGTTTTCAGCTAGTATGTGATATTTTAAAATTGTCTTTAAGTTAGTAAATGAATCTAACAGTTTATTTATAAAATGAATTATCTAGTGAACTTCTGGTTCACATTGCTTTGTATGAGGATCTTTGTAACACCCCAATCACGACCTAGACGTTATGGCCAAATTTGGCGTGTCACATTGAATTGTTTTTCGAAAACCATGTTTTCATTGAAACCCTTCTTGAAATTACAAACTTCTTGCCATTTAAAACTTGTACCAAACCTCAGTTTGCATTTGTTTATTTTCAATCGAGGTTTATTAAAAAGTTATTACCTTTAAAACCTTATTGTTGTAGAATATTAATTTAAAGCAAATGATTTACGAAAACGTGATATTGGAAAATTGAGTTGCAAAAACATAGTGTTTTTAAAACAGTTATCGTTTTGGGAAAACCGCGTTCTACTTCTAACAAGTATAAATCATAATGATTAAAATCTCAGATCGAAAGCTATGAATTGGAGAGTCTTTATTACAAAAATAAAAACCAGACAAAAACTATTAGTAAATAAAAGCCAAATAACAAAAATAGGACCAGTAGTGTGGCCATCTTCGAGTCCTTCGCAGCACCGAACCCTGTAACGCTGGGGATTGCCTGAAAGGTTAAAAACGGGTGAGTTTACAAAAAACTCAATATGTAATCCCCTTATTAAAGAAACAATCGAGAATACGAAAGCAGATTAGTCTCGCTCGAGCCAAGAATACGAATCGCATGCTGATTCGGTTTAGAGTATATGTAGGCCAAAGCCCAAAACAATATCATTTGGGTCACAGCCCATAATAGAATCAATTGGGCTTAGCCCATTCCAGTAACGGTGGCAACTGAGCCTTAGCCCTTTCAGCCTCAGTCGGGCCTGAGCCCATATCAAAAGTCACATACCACATATATCAGGGCCTAATCCTATCTCAATATCAGAATCAGTATATGCAATGCATAAATACCCAAACCAACCCCGCACTCTGTCTCCAGTCCAACCCTACACTCTTGTGGAGATTAAATCGACCCACCCAACCAACACACCAAGCGTAGCACCGGTTGCGGCACTGAGTCAACAGAATGGCTCGACGCCATGGACAGAACAGCTAAAAGCCATAAATATCACAGCACCGCTGTCGGTTAACAGAATAGCTAAAAGCCATAAATATAGCAGAAAGGCTGAAAGCCTTGTACAGAACAGCAACGGCTATACACTTCCTCCGTAACAATGTTCCAACCCCATGCAATATGTCGTGTATGTCATGCTCAATCATCACGGGTGTATGAAGAATGGCCATGCTCAGTAACAGTCATTTAAACATATATTAAAAGCATATTAGTCACACGACCACAGTCAAGTTAGTTAAAACACAGTCATACGATCACAACCAAATCAGTCAAATTCGTAGTCTAAGTCAGTCATTTACCCACAAGGGCAAAATAGTCATTTACCCTCCAAGGGCATTACGTTCAATTTACCCTACAGGGGCATTACGGTCATTTTACCCTACAGGTGTATTACGGTCATTTTACCCTACAGGAGTATTATAGTCATTTTACCCTATAGGGGTATTTCAGTCATTTACCCTATGGGGTATTTCGGTCATTTTACCTTATGGGGGTATTTTGGTCATTTACCCTATGGGGGTATTTTGGTCATTTTACCCTATGGGGGTATTTTGGTCATTTACCCTATAGGGGTATTACGGTAATTCTACCCTACAAGGGTATTTTGGTAATCTTACCTTAACAGTCAATAGTGTGAATGGGCCCAAGGCTCATTATGCGGCCCATGCGGGCCCACATGCCCGTGTGGCCCATTTAGCCCAATTTCAGTCATGGCTATGCGAACGATATAGCTCAGTCCAGTATTTGTCACTTTTTGTAGATTTACTCTGTGTGGGGCCCACAAGCCTATTGGGCCTGCACAGCCCATTTCAGCCAACCGAGGCCCATAACGGTCCAAGTGCACGAGAACACTCGTAGTGGCCTCTTTAGTCTACCGCCCACGGTTGTGGGCTTGATTTTTCCACACGAGCGATTGCACGCTCGTGAGGCCTCAAACGCCGAAGTTTCGACTTTTTAGCTTTTGCTGACTCACAGAAACGATAGTGTGATTACACACCCTTTTCGGCTTTTAAGCCGACTATCATTTACAAAAAATAGTTACACACAACCTTTCGGCTTTACGACAGTAATGATTTACGGTGTACAGATACACACCTGATTACGTAGAGTACTAAAAATCCACGAGCGTCAGAACTTTGACTAGATCGGTCGACTGTCATTTGCCTACTTGTCCCAGAGCTCGGTGCAGCCACCCTTCCGCATCCTGGCAGAAAATCTCGAACAGCCGACACCTTACGCCACTTAAACTTGGGAGTAGAAGCTATGTGCTCAAACTCAGTCGGTACCTTTGCTATCACTTTATTACTAGCACCCTCTTCACCCATCGGAAGTTCTAAAACCTGAAAGAACATACATATAGGAGAAAGGAGAAGAATCGGTAATAAGAGATCGCACCATTTGGCTTAAACAGTAAAAGAGAGTACTGAAAGGAACCGAGAGACTTACTGATTAATAGAGATTACTTGCCAAATCAAAACCAGGAATGGAGAGAGTACGGAATGTAGGAGCAAAGGATCCCTTAAACCAAGACTCACCGTTAGAGGTTTGAGAGGGGAACAAAAAGTAGATTTAACCAGAAGTGAAGAGTATAATCACTTACCGATAATCAGAATCCTTGTAGTACTGGAACAGCAGTAAATAAAGAAGAGAAGGTAGACGCAGAGAGAGGTAACCCAAAGTGATATTTGGCCAGACTAGAAGGTAGAAAGTGGAATATTTTGACAAGGTACTCCGACTGGGAGATGAAGAATATTCGGCCAAAAAAGAGTTCAGTTTGAGGAAGGGGAAAAGGGGAGAAAAAGAAAGGAAAGGTTGACTTTAAAATCGGTCTATTGATAAAAATGAAAGGGTCGAAAGAACCAAAAGAAGGGAAAAAGGGTGTATGTGGCAAAGGAGAAGAAGAAAAAACGCAAAAGAGAAGTGTGTAGAGAAAAAAAATGCCCAAAAGAAAACCTACCACACTCGGCCAAAGAGGGAAAAATAGCCCACTGAGCAGTACACCTCTCTTAGCTGAATTCTTGAGTGCCAGAGTTCTAAATCGGCACAAACTCCCTCCTCTCTCAACTCCTTGATTTTATCCCCGATTCTCTCCCCTTATCCCTTCTTGCATTTCTCCATAACCAGTTCAAACTCTCCCTTAGCTGTGTCCAGTCCAACTCTACTACCTACACAGCTCAAGCAGTAAAATGAACACTTCATTGCGTAACCCAGGACTTGAACCTCAGACCTCTCAGTTATACCACATGCCACCTTGCCACTACACCATAGGCTCTTTTTGTGTCACGAAACTAGCACTATTATTAATAAGGCCTATGTGCCAGTGTCCAGGTTCCTTTAAAAGAAAAACCAAAATAAATTGCAAGAGCCAAGACTTGAACCTAGGCTCCCTTGCAACCTTAATGACACCACAACCACTAGACCACATGCTTCCTTGTGTCATTTTTTTAACACAATAATTTAAAAGGCCTACATCCAAGCATCCAGGGTTTTACCCACTTAAAACCAAAATTTTGCTAAAGCCCAGGTTTGAACCCAAGACTTTTCCAACTCCTCTCAGGTCCCTTAACCACTTGAGCAGACATTTAATTGTGTCATTTCCTAGCTCACATAAACTTTTATACATAGTCTCCTAACCATTCCCTTGCTCAAGGTCTAATATTTCTAGGCCCAAATTTCGGGGCGTTACAATCTTAGATATTGATAATTCATTCCAAGTATTTTATTCATCCAGCTTTTTATTCTCTCCCCTTAATGTTGGGAAAACTATCTCATAATAAGTGGCAATTTATGTCATAACAAAATCTCCAATTAATATATCAAAAATATTTATTAATAAAAGGAGATTTATATCAATTTACATTTCCAAACTCCTATGAGGACTCACTTATATTTATTCATTGTGGTGGAGCAATTGGAACATATACCGCATATCCAAAAATTCTAAGATAGGAAATATTTGGTTCCTAACCGAAGGCCAATTGTAATTAGGAGTATTTATTATAACTTGTTGGTCTAATGCCCACAAGTGTTATTGCATGCAAAATAGCATATCCCCAAGTTGTATCAAGGAGTTTTCTTCTTATAAGTAATAATCTAGCTATTAGTTGGAGGCGTTTGATAAACGATCTATCTAAACCCTTTTGTGTGTGAACATAAGCTATAAGATGTTCAATTTTTATCCCAAATAATCATTGAAAACTTAGGACGTAAACTCACTAGCATTAGCAAAATGAATTATCTTAATTGCATAATTTGATATTAATGATTTAAACAAGCAATCTCGCAAATGACAAATTGTTAGTTGATATTACATATGTGATTATTGTGTAGATGTATCTACCAAAATCATCCACATGGTGGATGAATGAGCCCACATTCATTTTATAAATGTAAGACATTAAATTTCAACTTTAGCTAGTGAGTTTCTAATAATCATTTTTCATTGAGAACAAGCAACACATGAGAATTCTTTCAAATTAAAGAATTTTCTGGTTTTTTAATGAATGTCCATATAAATTCTCAATTCATTTCTGCATCATATATTATCCAAGATGGTCAAATCAATTATACCAACACTAGTGAACGTTGTGCCACTATCTCATGTGTCAATCATATAAATGTAATGTTTTTCTTTAAGGAATATTTATAATACAAATACATGAGTATCTTATGTCATTTTTGTACATGATTTTAATGTAAAACCCATAAAGATTTCATTCAATATATATATAGATATATCTTCCCGATCTAAAATAATAATATTATGTTCTACAATATTTTGCATCATAAGGAGGTGCAACATTAACTCTTCAGGAGATTTTACAATATGATATAATACTTAATGGATGCGTAACTTATTTTAAATAATATGCAATTTTGCAATTCTTTTCAACATGGATGATAAAAATTTCGAATCCTTAAAAACTTTATTTGTTCATATAAAAGAAAGTTTATATTTGTATAAATAATAAGCATAAATAAAATATATGTTAAACACAGTAAATAATAAATTCATATTACTACTCAATCACTTTAACAAACATGCGGTTAGATAATTTTTTATATACATAACACAATAAAATACAAAATATTATAAGGTCATAATAAGATATTAAAGTTGCAGCTATAGAGGTTTTAAATTAAAATTTTCCAACCTCTACCTCTTATAGCATAATTTCAATTCAAATTTTATTATCATGCATTGTGGAATATCATTTTTTTATAAGACTTGGTAAAATTTAATGTTTTAGACATGCTATAGGCATGTACATGATGCATTCATATTTATCATATTGTTTATTAGCATCATCTTTTGTTTGAGCCTTATATATTTTCACAACTGGTAAAATTATAATATTAATATAAATTGTGACAATTGATAATTCCATTGTCATTCTTTTTATTTTGTATCCACTATGACATTTACTTTTGAAAATGTTTAAACCAATGAGAGGTTCATAATGTCATTAACTCAACAAAAGAAATATAATTTATATAAAATTATGTGCAATATTTGCTTCAGGAAATATGTCAAAATTTTCAAATATCCAAATTGATTTTAATGATCAAAAGTAATCAAATGCGATAAATCAAATGTGTCAAATAATCTTTGAGTATCACATAAATATTTTTGTTTGATTTGAAATGCTATTTGGAAAACTTTAGTGATTCTATTCTTTAAATTTATCATTCCACTTTATAGGAGAGAAAAAAAATATTATAATTATTGTAGTTACAATGATTATTATACCCATACTAGCCTATAAAAAACTATGTTCGTAACCATAGCTATAACTTTGTCCTTTTTAAGATTGATTATATAACTTTATCCTTTTTAAGATTGATTATATAATGCTACATTCATTTCAGGGAATGAAGCATATCTAATGATCAATTTTTTTCAAAACTAATCCATAATTTTAAAAAATTCTTAGTGAAGTTGTAGTAAAAAAAAATCATGATTAATATCATAATACAGTTCTCAAGCATGTATGGAATTGAACTACAAACTAACCATTAAATAATAAGATATAAGAACAATCATATATTTTAATCAAAATTAAAACTAAAACTAAACCAATCAATTCTACAAAAATAACAAAAAGAAATATACCTTCACGTAGAAAGATCAACAATTAAACTCGAGAAGGGATTGATAAATCCATATAGATACAAATAGAGAATGATATAAATATAACTTCTTAATAGAAACCGAATCAAATTTTGGAAAAAAAAAATTGATTAGACTTACTCAAGTAATTGTGGATGAAAAGTAGAGACTACGAGCATTCTTTGTAGTAAAGAAAATGTGATCATCCCCAAGCAAATCTCAAGCAAGCCCTCACGATTTTTTATCCAAAAAATTAAATTTCAATGCTTGGAGTCCAATAAAATTTTGACACAAAATAAGAATCTATTACTCTTGAATAAAATCATGTTTATAACGTATTATAAAATAAAGAGAAATACAAAATGACAAGAGTGAAGAATAGAAAAAATAAAAAGATTATTCAACTTTCACTTTTAGATATCTAAAAAATCTATACATGTCCTCTATTTATAGGGCTGAACCATCATAGGCTACAAAACTCTAATAAATATAATTAAAGTACACTATAATTTTTTAGGGGTTACAAGAGTTACAAAAAGATGAATATCCATTTTACTAAGAGATTAAGGAAAATAAGAATAATTTGATAAAAAATGATTTTTTAACATTAATTATTAGAATTTACTTTTATTTTATGTTTTTTATTTAATAACAATCTTATCGTTTAAATAAAAAAAAATCGACATCACTATTTTTTCACTATGTCTAAACTTTTCGTGTTTGCTTTTTATTTCTATTTTTCTTATCAACTTTTGCTACATTATTATTTCACATGTTCTTTAATTACTCCATGTACTACATCAATTAATTGTTTAACAAATTTTAAATAAGTTAAAGTATTAAAAGACTTTTTATAAAATACCATTTTATCTCTCTATTTTAACACAAATACTATTTAAATCCTATTACCAATTGATGAATATTATTTAATCTTCTGATTGGTACAACATTTTAATCATACATGGAACACCCCAAACCAGGCCTAGAAGTTAGGCCTAAATCTGGCGTGTCGCATTGAAGTGTTTTTTGAAAACCATGTTTTCATTGAAAACCCTTCTTGTTTAAAGGCTTAAGTAAAAACCCAGTTACGTTGGTTTATTTTTAAAACGTGGTACATTGAAAAATTATTATTTTTAATCCCAAAACATCTTTTTAGTTGCGGAAGCTGATTTTGAAAGTAATTGATTTACGAAAAAGATTAAGTCGCGAAATCATTTCGAAAATGTTGCGAAAACGCAGTGTTGTTCTAAAAACAATTTGCATTTTGGAAAACCGTGATTTACTTCTAACGGATATAATTCAAAGTAAATAAAGACCCATAGTTAAAATCCAGAAACTTAAAGAGGCCTTATTACAACCCAAATCAAAATACTTGAATGTAACTAATCAAAACGGAAAACACAAGCAGTGTGTGCCCTTCTCCGAGTCCCTCGTAGCACCGATCCATCTAAGGCTGGGGATTACCTGCACAGTTAAAAATGATGTGAGTTTACAAAAACTCAGTGTGTAATCTCCTTACTAGAGTAACAGTCAATATACAAAAACAGAAACCTAAACAGTCTAGGCCAAAGCCCTTTTAACAGTAACAGTACAGTATAGTACAAATCAGAGCATACGTGGGCCAAAGCCCACTACAATATCATTTGGGTCACAGCCTATAACAGAATCAATTGGGCCTAGCCCAAACCAATAACAGAACAAGTGGGCCTAAGCCCAGTACAGTGATAGATCTCATAACAAATATGTAATAGTATGAGGATGCATCCCACCCCGATCCAGCCAACACACCACCCGTACCAACCCTACACTTACGTGGGGATAAAATCGACCCACCCAGCCAGCTGCTAGTATATATATACAGCTCTAAGCCTTCAGTAGCGGTATTATAATTGGCACAAAGCCATCAGTAACTGTATTATGTTTGACACATAGTCATCAGTGACGGTAATATAATCGGCACACAGCCTTGGGTAAATATGATCGACACAGAGTCATCGGTATATATGTTAGCTACATAGCCACGAGTAAATACGATTGGCACAAAGCCATAATCAAGATGGCACAAAACCATAATCAGATTACGCAGCTTTAAGCTGTCCGTCGATCCACAGTCGTCTCGGGCGACTCGTACAACCTGAATAGATCAATATTGGATCCACAGTCGTCATGCGACCCGTGCGATCCTATCAGAACTTCCTCCGTATCAATGTCCCAACCCCATGCAATATGTCGTGTATGCCATGCTCAATCGTTACACGTGTATGCAAAATGGCCATGCTTAGTAACAGTCATTTACACACATATTAAAAGAATATTAGTCACACGACCACAGTCAAGTCAGTTTAAACACAGTCATACGAGCACAGTCAAATCAGACAAATTCATAGTCTAAGTCAGTCATTTACCTACAAAGGCAAAACAGTCATTTTACCCTATAAGGGTATTTCGGTAATCCTACCCTTTAGGGTTATGTCGGTAATTCTACCCTACAGGTGTATTTCAGTAATTTTGCAAACTAGGGGTATTTCGGTAATTTTTTAAATCGAGGGTATTTCGATAATTTTGCAAATTAAGGGTATTTCAGTAATTTTTCCAACTGAGGGTATTTCAGTAATTTTTCAAATCGAGGGTATTTCAGTAATTTTGCAATCGGGGATATTTCAGTAATTTTGCAAACTGGGGTATTTCGGTAATTTTACCAATCGGGGGTATTTCGATAATTTTGCAAACTGGGGTATTTTGATAATTTTACAAGTTGGGGGTATTTCGATAATTTTGCAAACTGGGGGTATTTCAGTAATTTTGCAAATGGGGGTATTTTGATAATTTTACAAATCAAGGGTATTTCAATAATTTTACAAATCGGGGGTATTTCGGTAATTTCATAATTCGAGGGTATTTTAGTAATTTTACAAATCGAGGGTATTTTGGTAATTTTGCAAACCGGGAACCCAACAGAAGGTCCACCGTCGCCTCGAGCGACTTAAGTAACCTAAATAGTCACAACGGTGTAAATGGGCCTAAGGCCCATTACTCGGCCCAAGTGGGCCCACATGCTCGTGTGGCCCAATTAGCCAAGAAATAGCCTCGACTATACGAACAACACAATTCAAACCAATAAACACCATATAACATGTATTTCATCCGTGTGGGGCCTACTAGCCTAGTGGGCCCACACCACCCATTACTCAAAAACGACCCTAGCCATGTGGACTACACGGCTCGGTCTAACATTCACCACAATATGCAAATTTAATCCTTGTGGGGCCCACAAGCCCATTTTGGCCCATCGAGGCCCATAATAGCCTCTACAATCCTACGCCTAAGATTTGTAGGCTTGAATCACCACACGTGCGATCGCACGCTTGTGTGGCATCAAACACCGTATTTTGGCTTTTTGACTTTTCAGCTTTTTGGCCGATCATCAATAGAGCACAAAGTTACACACCTGATTGCAAGCTTTCGTGAAACCCTAGAACACCAACCTACACTTGACTCAAAAATTACAATAAGTTTTCCATGCATTAATGATCGAAAGCACTTAATCCCCAAAAGGATATTCACTACCATACCTTGACTAAGTAACAAGCGATCTATTGCCCTTAGATTGCTGACTGAGGATTGATCACCCATCCTTGGTACAACCTGCATTGTATCTTAACGTCTTTAACTATTACCATGAACGAAAAATAACTAGAACCTAAAGAACGACAACTTATCACTACGTAGAACTAAGAACGATCGATAGAAGAAATTGGCCTATACCCACACGCAAGAGTCGAGATGCTTTTACCCTTTTTTCATGAATAGGCAACACAGGAAGATGTTCGATGAAAAGACCACAACAGTGGAAAGAAACAAGAGTAAACCAAGAGCACTTATCGATTTTAGGAGTACTTGCAAAACTTGAAACAGAGAGGGAAGGAAGCAGAAATTTGATCACCACCGAACTAATCAAGAGAAAAGAGAAAGATTCGGTTCACAAGCCACTAGGAAGCTGAAAGAAAAAGGCGAGAGATGATATTCGGCTTAGGAGAAGAAAGGTAAAAGAAGAAAAAGAAAAGAATAAAGAGGAAGGGAGAGGGAAGCAGAGATTCGGCCACAAGATGCTTGAAGAAGAAGTGCTAAACCAAACAGCAAAAGTGCATGAATGGTTAAATGCAAGACAAAATGATGCACGAATGGTAAGTGGAATTTTGGCACTCAGGAAAACCAAGACTATCCCAAAATGCTCTCCAATTGCCGAAAATGCACACAAATGAGGCCCCTAGCTGAATATGCATGAACAAGCTTCCCCAACCGGCTACAACTCTCCAAGTTTTGAATTCCTTGATTTCCTCCTCCTAATTCTCCTCCAAATCACCCAACTACCAACCACATCCCCTGATTCTCTCTTCCTTGACCAATTCAAACCTCATCCAGCAGAGTTTCAATCTAACTCTTCCACCTTCCCAGCTCAAGCAGCAAAATAAACACTTCCCTGCTTATCCCAGGACTTAAACCTCAGACTACATAGATGCCCAACACGCCACTTGCCACTAGGCCACAAACTCTTCTTGTGTCACTACCCAAACATTATTATTAATAAAGCCTAAGTGTCAATGTCCAGGTTCATTTAAAAGAAAACCAAAATAAATTACAAGGGCCAAGACTTGAACCCAGGCTCTCTTGAAATCTTAATGACGCCACAACCACTAAACCACATGCTTTCTTGTGTCATGTTTTCCCCAACAATATTCTTAAAGCCTACTTACTTACATCTAGGGTTTTATTCACCTAAAACCAAAATTTTCCTAAAACCCAGATTTGAAACCAAGACTTCTTCAATACTTCTCAGGACCCTTAACCACCAAAACAGATATACTTTTAGGTTATTCATATGCACAACTAAATTCCAATTCCTCCGGCACGTGAGACCCATTTCTTTTAGGCCCAAAATTTGAGGCGTTACAATACAATAATTAATATTTAAATAAATTAGATTAGAGAAAAGATTATAGATTATACTTTCACTCTAAATTTTGAGTTTAAATTAAACTTACAAATATCGATAATGTTGACTGTATACAACTATTAAAAAATTATTTTCTAAAATAATACTAAATTTTAATGACATATTATTATTCCAATACATAATCTCAGTATTTGTAATATTTTGAAATATTAAAAAAATATAGCATTTAAAAAGTGCAAACGTATGTAAATGTATATTTGGAAATATGTACAAAAAACTTAAATCACACTCATCGGCGAAGTTAGAAAAGAAATTATGTGGGACGGAATTAAATTGTATATTTTTATAATAGTAAAAATATAATTTTATTATTTTAATATTTTATATTTTTATCAATTTTAAAAAACTAAATCAAACATTTATCATTTAAAAAATATATAATTTGATGATATATTAATTTAAGATTTATACATAGTAAATAAGCTAAAATTTAAAATTTTCAGTTTAGGGGGCTTTGCTTTGCTGAACACCCCGTAGCAGTGCTGCCCCTACTATTCAATAATATATATATATAGACACACATGACAATATAGTAATGCAAAGCAAAATTTTAATAGTTATCAACATAAGGTTTAAATTACTTCTTCTCATTTACTTAAAATTCATATTTATTATCATATTTCTTAAAAAAATATTCATTTTAATGCAAAAAATTATATAGAATGTCTATCATAATGTTTTTTTTTTTGAAATTTAACAGATTGGGCTTTTATTGGATAAAACTATAACCATAACAAGTAAATGACCCAAACTCAGAAAGCCCACCAACTAGAAAGACTAGAAAGTGAAGAAAATGAACCCAAACATAAACAAACCCACCAAATAGAAGAATCCGGAAGGAAAAAGAAAAAACAAAAAAACTACCAATTCAAAATTTAAAAATGCCGACCTAACAGCCCAATCAGCTATCTGCACCGGTCTTATCGCCTCCCATCAATCACTCCTGCTTTAATGGTGCATTTCGGTTCACGAGGAAAGAGAAAACACAATTCTTATTGAGAATCTGACGAATAGTCTTTCCTCTACCATACTCTTCCTTCCCCTTCTCAATCTGGTTCCCTTGCATACTCGGCTTTCAACTGGTTCTCAGCATAGGGAGGTACTCCATTCTCCAGGTAAACTCTTTCTTTCCTTCTCAGAGTCCCTGTTGCTAAGATGTGAGCTAAAGTATTGGCTGATCTAGGAACGAACTCAAATCTGACATGTGAAACTTTGGTCTTCAGTTCTTGAATATCATGAATAAAGGAACCCACTTGTGATTTGTCGATATCTTTCATGTTGCATTTCTTGATTATTGACAAAGAATTACCTTCGATAATAACTTTTCCTTTGTTTATTTCGAGGGCTAGTTGGGTTGCTCTCCGACAGGCGATGGCTTCGGCAACAAAAGATGAAACCACTCCTTTGTGAAGTTCGGTACTAGAAAGTAAAGCAAAACCATGATGGTCACAGACCACAACCCCCGATGCTGAAAGTTTAGATCTATCGTCGAAGGCACCTTCGAAGTTGATCTTGACTGTCTGGTAGGAAGGACTTCTCCACTTAACTGTCTCTGTAAAGGTACTGTGATTAACTCTTCTGATTGCGTCAAGTTCCGTAATATATCCATGTATAAAACTCACTGTCTCTTTGCTCGATCTGTTCTTTTTATCATGTATACAAGAATTCCTGTCCCCTTAGATAGCCCAGAGAGTTACGCAAAACAGTCTACACACCTTCAAGGAAAGATTATCCAGAGTCTTGGTAAGCCATTCAACAAAGTCTGTGGATGAAGAAGATACTGTAATGGTATCGGATAGATCTGACCAAATCATAACTGATGTAGGGCAAACTCGGAAGAGATGGTTCGTTGTTTCCTCTCCAGTCCCACAACGAGGACATAAGCTACTTAATGTAAGATTTCTAAGGGACATGTTCACTCGTGTGGCAAGATAATTTAGAGAAATTTTCCAGATAAATAGCTTTATTTTCAAAGGAATGTCTACTTTCCACAGCTCATTGTAAAATCCCTTGTAGATGTCTTGTAAAGCATAAGCTGTAGGATCATTATTTTGTAATAGTTTATAGGAACTACGCACAGAAAACTCACCAGACAGTTCGCCATCCCACACAAGGAGATCCCCGTGCGAGTTCTGCGCCAAAGGGATTTGAAGTATCAATTCTGCCTCGGCTGCTGTAAAGGTATTCTCAATCAAACTCCTATTCCATTTGCGCTGATTTTTATTGATTAATTCTGCAACTTCAACAAAATGCAAATTATCAACACAAGGCGTTAATTTAAATTCTCATAATTTAGAATCCATGCGTCATTAAAAACTTAGATGTTTTCACCCGAACCAACCCTCCAAATCAGACCCATTTCGAGTGAAGCCTTTGCTGCCCAAAACTACGCCAAACATAAGAGCTAGAATTTCCTAAGATCGAGTCTCGAAAACCGCAATCTGGATAATACTTTGCTTTGAAAACCCAGGCTACCAATGAATCTGAGGAAGTTAACAGTCGCCACCCCTGTTTTGCTAATAAAGCAACATTAAATTGGGCCATGTTTCTAAACCCCAAACCTCCCTCTTCTTTAGATCTGCACAAATGGCTCCACTTGCACCAATGAATTCCTCTCTTTCCAGCTCCTTTTTGCCACCAAAATCTAGCCAACTTACCCTCAATCATCTCGCACAGGGTTTTAGGAAGGAGAAAGCAAGACATAGGATAAGTGGGGGTAGCTTGAAGAATGGATTTAATAAAAATTTCTTTACCCCCTTGCGACAGAAACCTGGTACTCCAACTGTCAATTTTCAAAGAGATCTTATCCAGTATATTTTGAAAAGCTGCCTTTTTTTTCTTACCTACCACATTAGGTAAGCTCAAATATTTCTCTGGATTTGAAGAAATTCTGACCCCTAACATAGCTGTCACCGACTCTTTTGCAGCTTGGGAAGTGTTTGAACTATAAAAAATAGTCGATTTGTTAAAATTAACACACTGACCTGAACATCTTTCATATTCATTCAGAATGTCTTTCATATTCTTCGCGCCCTGTTCTGTGGCTTCCCCAAACATCATACAATCATCAGCAAAAAGCAGATGAGAAATCTCTAGCCCTTTTCTGCTGACCTTTGCACCTTTAACCATACCTGATTTTTTTGCTGTCCTCATTAAAGATGAAAGTCCTTCACTACAGATGAGAAAAAGGAAAGGACTAAGTGGATCCCCCTGTTGTAGTCCCCTTGATGGTTGAAAAATTCTACCCCGATGACCATTAATGTTAACAGCATAAGAGACTGAGGAAATGCAGTTCATTATCAAACCCACCCATTCCTGCGCAAAACCCATCTTGATCATCACTTTCTTCACAAAGTTCCATTCTACCCTGTCGTATGCTTTGCTCATATCTAATTTAACAGCCATATAACCCTTTAGCCCTGTTCGTTTCTGTCGAAATGTGTGAAGAATCTCATAGGCTAAAAGTACATTATCAGTTATCAGACACCCTGGAACAAATGCACTTTTTACTTCGTCAATGCAAACACCTATAACATTCTGCAATCTGTTAGCAATTATCTTTGCCACAATCTTATACAGAACTGAACAAAGACTTATTGGCCTGAAATTGACTAGGGTTGAAGGGTTGGGAATTTTTGGGATAAGCACAATTTCTGTGACATTAACGTGACCAACTTCTTTTTTCTCATTAAGGATTCTCAAACAGAATTTCAAGATTCTCCTCACTGCAGATGCGATCTTGTGAAAGAACATAGCTGGAAAACCATCCGATCCAGGAGCCTTTGTAGGGCCCATATTCTTCAACGCGTTCCAAACTTCTTCCTCACGAAAAGGAGACAATAGGGACTCATTATGTTCATTTGAAATAATCCTCTGTATGCCGTCCATCACCTTTTGAGAATCTCCAATACCCTTAGAAGCAAATAGATCTTTAAAATATTTTGTAGCTGTCTCTATTATTGTAGAAACTGTAGTGATCTCTCTACCATCGTTGGACAGTAATTTTGTAATTGAATTAGTCCTTTTCCTTGATGTTGCACACTTATGGAAATAAGTTGTATTTTTGTCTCCTAGTTGAAGCCAATTAGCTCGTGCTCTCTGCTCCCAATATACCTCTTCTCTATCAATCTCCATATTCAGGTGAATCTTCGTATCTATAAGCTTTGACATCGTTTCATCATCTCTCTCCTGTCCCAACAAGAACTCAAGTTCTTTTGTAAGTCTCTTCTTAATTCCCACCCTCCTCCTTTGAATAGAACTCGCCCATTCTTTCAAACAAATCTGTAGGCGCATTAGTTTGTCCCACAATGGTAGTTGACATGAATTTCAGAACTCCTTCAGTAAACCTTCAAAAGTTTCTTCCATAGACTACCATGCTTCAAAACGAAATCTTCCCGGTCCTGAAAATGTGGATTGATTCTCTGTAGAAATCAGAATGGGACAATGATCAGACGTGGAATGGGGAAGGTACTGAAGTGTCGCCATTGGAAATAGAAGTAGCCATGCTTCATTTGCCACCCCTCTATCTAAACGTTCTCTTATATTTGTCTCTAGCAGATTACCCCTTTCCCAAGTAAACCACGTAACTGAAAACCCAATATCCACCAATTGACAATCCTCCAAAGTATCCCTAAAAGCTTCCATTCTTTTCTGTTCTATGGGAGCTCCACCACTTTTTTCAAAAGAGTATAAGATTTCATTGAAATCTCCTGGTACTAGCCATGGATAGTTACCGTCTTGACTTAGTCTTCTGAGTAAGTTCCAAACGAAACTTCTATCTTTTAAATACAGTGAGCCATAGAATCCCGTAAATCTCCACTCCTTCTGTGTACAGCCCTCTCTAACTAAGACATCAATGTGCCATTTGGAGAAACTTCTCAGCGTAACCATAATGTCACTTTTCCAAGCTAGACAAAGCCCCCCTCTTGACCCTTCAGCTTCAATGTCAATTCCATAACTAAAACCACAACTCCGTCTTATTTTTTCCATATGTTTTTTATTCAACTTAGTCTCCATAAAGAAGACCAGATGGGGATTCTGCTGCTTACACAAATTTCGCAGCCTCCTCACAGCCCGTGGGCTCCCCAACCCACGGACATTCCAACATAAGTTTTTCATGGCGCCCGGTCGGCTTGCCCATTGGCAGCCGCCGATCATAAAGTTTTAAAACCAACCATTTGTACCTCTTCATCAATCATTCTACTGAAGAAGAACCACCACAATCATCTTTTAACCTCTTCTGGCCCTCCCTATTGAATAGCTCCAAGCTAGCCTCAGCACTGCCATCATCTGAACATTTTCTTTTTCTCGGACCACCATTACTCATATGCACACTTTCCTGTTTAGTTCTGGCCATCCTCTTCTAGCAAGTTTTCCTGGAAGTTTTAAATGAATCCTCACCATTGTTTAATTCTGCTTCCTGAACCACGTGCTCTTGCAAGGAGAGTTTTCCTTCTTGGAATTTCAATCCGTCTTCCCATCTCAACAGGATTGTTCCTCCTGTAATATTACCGAACCAAGGGGTAGATTCGCCATAAGTTTCTTGACTGTCACATTTTTTACTTTGACCTAAATAAGTACATTGCAACCCCTGCTTTTTAGAAAATTCATGAAACTTTAAACATTCTTTTCCCAACATTCTTGATTCTGCTTTTAAAGCAATAGGAAAAGGTGGGTCTTCTCTGATTTTTGTCCTTTCTGCAGGATCTATCGTCATACAATCATTAAGGCTGCGATCAAGTTTACCGCACCCAAAGTAGAAAACCGGCAACTTTTCATATTTAAATAGGATCCAGGTACTTACCCCACTTGCACTTGAGATGAAAATTCCTCTTCTAAGTGGTTTTTGAACCTCCAGATTCACCTTAAGTCTGCAAAAATCATTATTAATTTCAGATCTGAGGACCCCACCAAAGGTACTACCAATCGCATGTAACATATCCTTCTTGTCAAACTCTGGAGGGCACATGCCAATCTTAAGCCAATACGGACATGAATTAAGACAGATTTGGTCACGCTCAATGGAATTCTTTAATCGATCAAACAAAACAAGGGATTTTCGGAAAAGCCATGGTCTACCCTCCAAAATAAATTCTAAATCATCTTCCAAATCAAAACTAATTAAAAATAAATTTTGTCCTACCATCTGAATGTCGAACTTCTTCTTGGATTTCCATATGCTTTTCATCTGAGCCTTAAAGCTTTCTGGATTAAAGTATTTCTTCGTCCACACCGAACAGATCAAAGTTGGCTTTTCACTGGGAACCACCAGCGATCTACCAATGGACAACTGAATCAGTTCTTCAGCCAGCAGTGATATCTCAGCAATATTCTCCCTCTCCCCGCCACTACCCTCGGCCATTCCTAGCTACAGTAGAGACTGTTATCTCTAGGACTCTACAGAGAGCACTCTTGGTTTTTGAGAGAAACTGCTTATTTTTCATCAATTTCCACAAGTTAATATTTGTATGTCTATCATAATGTTATACACATTAATAATGGTGATAAAAAAAATTTTCCATGTCTTTGTTCATTTTAATAATGTTTATAGCAATTACGTAAAAATTGCACTAACAACAATCAAGGAAAATTTGTACTTAAATTAATTAATGGTATTTAAGGAAAATTCGACTAATGACAATTAAGGAAGAATTAGAAAAAAAAAAGTTATTCAACTATATAAGAATGCCTAAAAATACTGTTCATGCACAGTGAATGAACACACAAAGACAGATGATCAATTCAGGTTATTAGTAATTTAAGGTATTTTTTTAATCCCAAATTTTATATTCTTTTATTTTTGACACAACTTTATATTCAAATTTTATGCCACTTACCAATTTATAATTTTCTAACTTCTTTTACATTATTTATATCAAAGAAAAAGAAGAATCCAAGCTATATTTAAGATATTTTGTAACCCTAATTTTTATCTACATTATAGTAGAGTATTTTTGGTAATAGAACTCATAAATTTTGGTATTTAAAGGAAATAGAAAAGAGATATTTGCAACATAAATCTTTTTACGTTTATATTCTTTAGGTGGTTTCGCTTTTTGATATTTCATAATTAGTCTACTATTTGTACATTCGTTAAAATTAAGAATTTTTTCCTTATAAATTATTATATTAGTTGCTTTGATTTCTTTTTATAAGTGTGTTTTATTTGTTTACTTACAAAGTTATATTAAATATTTATTTTTTAAAAGATATTAAATATTCCTTTAATGTTATTAAAACTTACCATATTACTTTCCATATATGCTATAAACAATACATTATATTAAAATTGTAATGCTCTGAATAATTTATTTCTGTTTCTATAAATATTTGACATAATTGTGTATTTGCTTCAATGCTTAAGTATTCTGGGTATGTGTGAGAGGTCTTGGGTTTAATTCCCACTTTGGCAATTTTTGTTATTTTTGAACGAAGCTTTACCCTTGTTGAGTAGGCTTATATAAAATTTTCTGTTAATTTATATTAGAATGAGCTTGCTGGTTCGAGTGGCTAGGAGTTTGTGTGTTGGAGGTTCTGTGTTTGAATCTCTATGCAAGCATAGAAGTTAACTTTTGCTCGATTGTCTAATAGAATTTCGGTTGAGTTAAAATTCTAAGGTGGTTATGAGTTAGTGGGTTAGTGGAAGGAAAATAAAGGATATGTTATCATATCTGTGATTATTTCTTTTTTTCCAAATTTTAATTTCTCTCTTTCCCCAAAAAAATCTGACGTTAGTCTCTTTTCTCTGCCATTTTTCCCCTTTTCCTCTTCCTCCCTTCAACTCTGTTTTCTTGTATCGTATTCCTATTTCTCATTATTTCGATGTTTTTGCACTATTCTGGTAAGAGGGATTTTGGTTTCCGTAGCATAGTATTTCAACTCGTTGGGTAGGGCTTAATCATTGTGTTGGTGTTTTGGTATGTAAGTAAAGGGACTGATTTCTGCATATTTGTGGTATAGCAAAAGGTGGTAAGCGGTGAAGTTTCATTTTGATAGCCTAAATCGCACTAAGGTTTGTTCGTTTCATCAGTAAGTCTTGTGCGTTATTTCGGGTTATATATCAATTCGTAATTGTCTATTAATTGGGTCTCTGAACGCTATGTTTTAGGTTTTGAAGGCTTCGGGAGTGGTTTTGCACCATAATCGTACCAGGTGTGTACCTGAAACGCAGGAAATCGAACTTCGGCAAAAGCCAAAAAACTGTTCTGTCGACACCACACGAGCGTGTGGTCGGCCATGTGATTGGTTGTGTGCGAGACACGGCTGTGTGATCGACAAAGGCATGGCCATGTACAAGACACGTCCGTGTGGAGGTGTGAACGTGGCCGTGTGAGCCATAGGGGCTAGGCCAAGTTAGGCGTTGGGCCCACACGGGCATGTGGATTTTGGCCAGGCCGTGTGGGCTACACGGGCAAGGCCAATCTGGGCGTGTGGGCCCATGTTTTTGAAATTTTTCCTAGGGTCACAAGGGTCGTTCCGATCAGCTGTGGGCCTACCGTAGGGTCGATAAGGGCTAACCAAACCCTATATTCTATGTTATGATATTCTGATAGACTAATCTGAGTTGGATACTAAGTGTTTGTCTGACTGTACTGCTTACGTATGTTTGTTATCTGTATATAAGCATGTTGAGCATGGTTAATCTGTTACTTCTGTATCTAATTTTTGCATCTATTTATGGGGTGGGGTTTGTATATATGGAGGAAGTGTTTTGAAAGCCAACCTTCACCTATATTTTGGCAGCATGGCTGCAGATTATCTGACTTGTGTCGTAATGGCATGATATGGTGTGTAGGGATGGGTGAGTGTTTTAACCCCACATGGTGGGTGTTTTAACCCCATATACTATGTTGGGATGGTCGAAGTTGGTGTGTAGAGGATGGGGGTAGGATTCTGTATATCTGATTCTATTTTCTGTATCTGAAATGGGCATGAGCCCAACTTTGTATCTGATAGTTTATGAGATTTCTATATGTTTCCATGCTTAATTATGTTGGCTTACACATTGAGTTTACGAAAACTTACATCTGTTTGTCTATTTTGTTCAGGTAATCTACAGATTTAGGCGGATCGGTGTGGTGGAGACTCAGCGGTGACCACTCGACCGTAAACTGTTAAACTTAGTAATTTACGGTTTATTTAAAATTCTGGATTCATTTGAGAGTTTGTAATTTCTGGGACTCTCTGGACTGTATAGTTTTTTTTAACTGTTGATTTTCGTTTGCCTGATAGTTTGCATGCTTTGTTAAAATGTTTTATGAAAACGACGGTTTTACGCAAATAAAGGTTTTTCCAAAAATACAAATCAGATTTCTGAAATGTATTGATTTTACTAAACTTCCACTATAATAAGTGTTTTGGCAAATGAACTAATTAAATGATGTCTTCAGCAATAATCATGAATGAAAATAAGTTATAAAAGTTACATGGTTTATCAAAACAACTCAGTTTTCAAAACCCATTTTTTGTGACATTTCTGGATTTGGCCATAACGTCTAGGCCAGGTCTGGGGTGTTACAAAAATTATTAAAATGTAATTATTTTTTATAAATTATTAATAAAAAATTTTATGATTTGATACATTGATAATTTTTTTTACTTTTTTAAAATCAAACTTCTAATCATGCAATTTTTCATTCTCAAATTGACTCTAATAATTGAATGTTTAAATTTTTTGTTGGGGATCAACCTGTATAAACAATGAGAAAGAAGAAATAGAGAAAATTAGGCATACAAATTTACGTGAAAAACCCTCAATTAAGAGGATAAAAACTACAGGCAAAGAAGGCTTCAACTTTTTACTTGATGAGTAAACAAATGATAGTACAATATGAAGAAAATAAACCTAAATGTATTACATGTATAAAACCCAAACCCCGAATACGAAGCTCTAACCTGGGTACAAAGTTCTCTCCATAGCTATCACGGAACTCTCTCTAAAACTCATCCTGCGACTACATCTTGTCACCTCTTAATTGGCCTATAAAAAATAGAGATACAATGACCCCTTTAAATATGCTAAGTTTAAAGTTCTAATCATACCAAAATATCTCTAATATAATTAGAGTTCGATTGGGAGAAGGAGTCCTGTTGAGCTGTCAAAACGTGACTACTTAATTGGAGAAATCGTTGCAACGTCATGAGTGTCCTTGCCATGACGTCACTCTTGCTTTCTGACTGGTTGCGTCTATCTTCAATAAGTGCTTGCATACTGTTCGATAAATGGAAGGCACACTCCACATTTTTATACAATAATCTTAAAAAATAAATATAACATATTTTAATAAATATACACAATCAACTACACATCACATGGACCGAAAAACTAATATAAACCTAAAATTACATAAAATGTATTAATTTAAATGTAAAATTATTATACCGAATTGTGAGATTATATTCCTAATAAATCTTAACTCCAACATCAATTTTCATGTCATTAATATTTAAATTGACATTTTTAACTTACCTTTAAAAATTTATATTTTGAACATAATTACATATGCTTAAGATGAGCAAAATTCAATAAGCACATACCCAATTGGAGTGCCAATTTCTTCCTTTTTTTGATCAGGTAACACGATTAAGAATTAATTCAATTCCAATTCTTTAAGAACATAATATTAGTAAAGAGTAAATGGACATAATTCATAATTTTCTTAACACTTTCCACTTATTCTTCTTGTCATATCCGGATGTCATTTAGATTTCATTACAATTCCCTTTCTTCAATATACGTGCATATACACAATTACACACATAACCATATTTATTCACCAATCCTAGGTAACATAAAATTTAGTATTAGAAGTAAAACTTAATCAATTCAGACTTAATTAACTATCTTCTTTAATAATTTGGGTATGAATTTTTGGCTTCTACCACCACCAATCTCCTCACTTATACACTTTCCTTCAATTATGAACTATAATAATTCAACTGTATGGTGTATTCATTACAACCATAGGTTAGAATTGATGAAAAGATATCTTTTTTCCTCCTCCATGAATAGCTAGGCTTTCTCTAATTTTTTCCTTAGTTTTTCACCTTCTCTTTTTGTCAAATGTTAGCTGATTGCTTCAGCATCAATCTCTCCTTCATTCAGCCGTGAGTGCCTTGATTTGTGGGGTTGCTTGGCTTCCAAATTCTTTGCCACCTAGCTTCACTATTCTCTTAATTTTCCTTACTTTGAGACCTAGTTTCCAAGGTGTCATCAAGCCTTATCTGATTAATGAGACTCACCACTAACACCAATTCTTTTGCCTACCCAATGGTAGGGTTAAATTGCAATTTAGTCCTATTTATTGAAGGTAGAATTTTCCTTTCTCTCTTTGTACCAAAATGAAGCAAAATGTTTGCAGCCTCACTCCCCTCATCCAGCCCAATTAGCATGCTATGGTGGGATTTCTTGGCATCATCACTGTCATTTGCCACCTATCACCAAAATTTCTTTAATTATTACACACACTGACACCTAGCCACCTAGCCACAATCATTTACACCTTTTAATGGCATTTAACACACAATATGTAGCTTAGTTGCCACCAAGTCTTTTTAACTCAATGGTGAAAATGCACTTTAGGTCCCCATAATCTCTTTCAATTTCCAAAATACTCCTTACCCAAAGTTATCAATCATTATTATCCAACTTTAATTAATTCTTCTTATATTATTCAAATATAACTGATTACTTTTTCAAGAAATTTACAACATCAGAATAACAAGATCTTAGTATAATCTTTGAATATGTTGGGTTCTAAGAACTATTACTCAAAAATCTATCACATTTTGAAGATGCTGGGTTCTGATATATATATAGGTTTAGATATTACTGAGTAATAAATTAGCTAAGGTTCTTATTGATGAACACACGAATTAACATCAAACTGGTTTCATCATAATATGTTACAGCAGTGAAAACTGACTGCTAAGACACAAAGAAGTAAACAAGCCGAAGTCAAAGGTGTAGATAACGTGAAAAGTAAGTTTCACCAAATTAAGCATCAAGCAGGCAGAAGGTCTTCCTCCTTTATTCTAAATGATCACGTAACACAGTTTCTTGTAGTTCTAATAGCAGCATTTAATTTTGATGAGTGATCACTAAACATCGTCGTCTTGGTTAATCCCATCAAGGATGGCTATGAGAGCCACCACGAAGGCATAATCCACGTTCGGATATACCGTCACCATAAACTTGTCCTTCCCAAGCAATACGCTTTCAACACTATGCTTCTTGTGCATCTGCAGTGCTCACACATATAGAACCCACATTCCTATGTTAATATAATCTTACAAATATTAATCTATCGGTTAAATCAGTTGGGAGATAATTGTATTAGGAATATATCAAATTTTCTAGTATTAAATTCATCAATTTAATCCATAAACTATTAAAAAAGAATCAAATAAATCTAAATTGTAATAGAATTAACATTGATGTAAGCAAAATATCTTGAAAATTATTTTTTTCAATTGAAGTTCATTTAAAAAAATATTTACAAAACACTAAAAACTTTTAAAAAAATACTAACTTTGTTAAATAATAAATAATATTTTTTCAAACAACAAATGTTAATTCATTTTCAATTTGAACTTATTTAATTCTTTTTAATAGTACAGGGACTAAATTGATCCATTCAATAATAGAGGGATTAATTTGATATGGTCCCTATTATACATGGATCTCTTAGATATTTTCACTTTTATCTATCTATCTATATATATAGTAATTATTTAAACTTTTATTGAGTTGATAACACTAGTCAACTTGACACGAATTCAATAAAAAAAATTACTTAAAAAATCTCTCATTTAATTAAGATTTGAATATTAATATATTAATATTTTAGTCTTTTACCATTTTTATATGAAATGATTAAATAAAACAACTAAAAAAAGCAATATCTAATAATTGAACCAAAAAATAAAATCCAACCCATGCCCAAGAAATATTTAAACATAACTATTTAACTATTTTACTTATAACTCAATTATTATTTTTTTTTATAAATATAATTTTAATTGAAAGTATAGTAAAATCGAGTATATTCTTATAATGCATTTAATTGAATTTATGTAACCCATCAATCAAACTCTAACTTTTTAGTAAATTTATCAAAAACTCATTTATTTGACAAAACAACAAATATTATTTACACAATATTTAAATTATTTTATACTTCAATAAATTTAAAAAATTATAGGCATATGGTAAAGTTTGAGTCCAAAATACCTTAATAACCCAATCCTCCATTTTATCAATTCAACCACATTTAATTTTTAATAAATTCATTTCACTTGTGGTGTGCCATTAGAGTATGTGTAATTAAATCGTAGGAAGAGGGTGTTAAGTACCTGAGCCAAAATAGTGTTAGACTCTCCGGAATAAATGGTACAGGATCTTTCAAGCCAACTTCCTTCCACTCTGAAATCACAAACATCCTCTTTTGGGTTGGTTGCCAAGAACACATGCAATTTGGTCTTGAGTTGAATCATTGATGATCGCTTCACTGTGAATATCAGATCTTTTTCTTCCGTGCTTTCTCCCCTGAATACTTGCCATCTATCGTGGACAGTCATTATCTATTAACAAATCAAGGTAGCTAGATTTATATGTAGTATTGAAATAAAGCTATGTCTGAGAAACTTGAACAACAAAAACCAAACCTTGGGTCGAAGAGTGCAAACGGGATTTCCCGCAGCATCGGTTAAGAGGCGACGGTCATGGATGCTGAAAAATTTGCCTTTGATTTTGAACATGATGTTGCCATTGATGTCAGTGACAGCAAAGTTGCCCTCAGTGATGGTCAAAACCTTTCTGACGACTGCCAGATCTACTGGTTGAGGATAGCAGTATTGAGGCCCAATCACGGAAACAGGAGTAGCCAAAGGTGGGTAAGCACTTGGTGCAGCCGGGGGAGGATATGCTTGTACGTGTTCCATCTATCTACCACTGCAGTCACCGATGAATGAAGATGAACTCTTCAATTGGTTTTGTATTTGGTTTAGATCTTCAATTTGTACCCACGAAGTCAGTCAACTCACCTCTCCTCTTGAAAATTGTAACGTACTAAGATTCCAAGATCATGACTTCTTATGTCCACATGCATAAAAAGAAGGGGACCAAAAAAATGAGGCCACCACCATTTCCTTTACAGCAACTTGGAGATCATGCATTCGAACTACTTTGTGTATACTATTTTCCTATTTAGTTAGACCTGCAATTTAATTAGTTTAAGATTTTTTTTTTGGACCACTTCAACTGAATCATTTAATTATCTTAAATAACATGCCCCTTTAAATTTTTTAATTTTAATTCAGTTTATTTAATAATTTTAATTAATATTAATTTAATAATTTAATCTAAAAAGCTGAAATTCGAATTGTTGTTTAATTTTTTTTTAGTTCTATGTAATTTTCGACCTATCACGAGTGGAATCATGCTCTGTAGGATTTGAACCTACGATATTGGGTTTTGGAGACCCACGTTCTACCGAAAAGTATTTTCTTATCATAATAAATAACACTGTAAAAATGATGATTAAGTGTTGAAAAAATAAGTATTGAATTTAAATTATATTTTTTGATATATAAGTTAAAGTTAATTATTGAATATAAATAGATTATTTGATAAATATAGATTTTAAATTGAAAAAATTATATTCTATATTTTATCCTTAATTTTTAAACATTTTAACTTATTCTAAACAAAAAAAATTAAACTTAAAATTTTTATAAGATAATAAAATAATATTAAATTAATTGAAAATATTCTCCAATAAGCTCTTACTTATTATTTTCTATACTTATTTTTAGAAAAAAATCTATCAGATTGTTTTAATTTTGGATTATCGAACATATATATAAAAAAAAAAGTAAAAATGAATTTAATTTTTTTCAATGGTTTATCAAAAGAAAGCCTAAGTTAAAATTTTAAATTAACAATAATTATTAAAAACTTTAAAATTTTTAAAATAAATAAAATATGAAAAAAATTAAAAAAAAGAAAATATTGTATTTATAAAAAAATGAATTGAATCAAAACATAATAAAAAAGTTAATTTTTAATAAAAATAAAAAAAATATTAATTTTTTAACGATATTTGAGTTTTCAATATGAAAGTCAAATTTACTAATTCTTCAATTTGATTTTTTCATTTTTTAACCAATTACATGTGGTATTTTTTTTCCTACACTATTTGGCATGCTTATCATATATATACATGAACATATTTTGCAGACAATTTAAATATTATCATTCTATCACAGAAAAGCATAAAATTAAGCATTCTGACCTGATAAAGTTTCATGATTCCATCCTATAAAAATAAGGAAAATTACAATTATTTCCTCAAAGCATATTCGGGTCTTTTGGGTGAAATCCAAGCGTCTTGAATTTTGAGGTTTTCTCTAAAACTACAAGTAACTTGAAAACACACTGAAGGGATCTATTGTTGAACTTCTATTGTCATCGCAAACTTCTGCTATGGCCACGGTTGATGTCATTGGGCCGCCATCGAACCATCGCTGACCATCATTGTAGGCCATTGTCAACCACTGCTAAACCACTATCAGCCACTTTATCAGACCACTAGCAGCCTCCGTTGCCAAACCACCATCAGTCTTTTGCCGGTTGGCTAGGTCGGGTTTGCGTCGTCTCGATTAGTCTTAGATTGGTCTTGGTTCTTTGAGTTCCACCAAAAAATTGTTTATATAAGACTTATGTCTGTTTCTGGGTCACATGATTTATTCAAAAAATAAATTAATAAAACCTATGTGGAAATAATAGTCCACAATCTAATTACATATCCCAAAAATGATTGAAATAATAATTATAGCCACTTTAATTTTTTAGAGTTACAACTTTGGAAATTTTACTTTATCATATAAATAATAAAATAATATAATACATTCGTTCACATATATAACCCAAAACATACTAATAATTATAAGAATGCCACTGATTCGCAATGAAATGTGCAAGTGTACACAGTTGTTATCAAGTAAAAAGTAAGTAAAAGAGTTATCGTCTCCACAGAGACTATATTTAAATCGATAATTGTAAAATTACTATTCACAAGTTGGTAAAGAAACACAATAATTTGGAGTGATAGATGTTAAATTAAAGTAATTAACTAAATGCAATTTAACCTAAATGCAAATAAGATGAAATAAAATGCAAGGTGATGGTTTAGCAGCAATTTCACAAGTTCAACAACAATAACATGAACAAGCTAGAATAATTACAATACTTCACTTAATTCATTCTCACCATGTTTGCAACACCCCTTACCCATAATCAACTCTGGAACTAGGTACTAGGCATTACCAGACTTAACGCACTTTAACATACAACCTTGGGTTATCAATTTTCATTCCAATATAAAATCTTTCATTCACATTCATAACATTCTTATTATGGGTCTATGAGGCCTTACACCTGCAAACGGAGGGCCTCGGAATCAAATCAGAATTTTTCGTATACTTAGAAAATTTTTTCCTTAACAAGGCCACACCCCCGTGTGAAATGGAACACACACGTGTGGGCAGGCCGTGTGGTCACACATGCCCATGTCCCTAGCCTGTGTGGAATTTATTTTATCTTCGAACCTACAGGGTTTTTTCACATGGCCGGACACATGCCCATGTCTTTGGCCCGTGTCCTCCACACGACCTAGACACGCTCGTGTCATCACCTGTGTGTGGGAACCTGGGTATTCTGTTTGTGACATCAGCAACCAAATAAGGGGCACACGGCCTAGGCACACGCCAGTGTGTCTAGCCCGTGGTCGACACTGACTTGCATCACTGACATGTAGGGGACACATGGCCTAGTCACACACCCATGGGACTGACCGTGCTTCACACACGGCCTAGACACACGCCCGTGTGCCTACCCGTGTGGACAAGAACAAGGCTATTTGCCAAGCTCTTTTTATCACCCTAACTCATACAATATCAATCATATTCAACCATTTACCAAGCAACTCAATCATGTATCATCCACATTCATGAATAACCTTATCTTTTTATATATATAATGATAATGAGCCATTAAATATGGCCATTTACAAAAGTGTTCATCTTTAAAAGAGATAACACACTTGGCCAAAACAACAAAACATTTCACCTAGTCTAGCCCCTATACATGTCATACTCAAAATGCTAAGTCTAGATATGTAACACCCCAAACCCGGCCCACAAGCCCTGACTGGATCTGGTGTGTCACTGCGGAAAATGTTTGGAAAATCTTTTTGACTTAGAATAAAACTTGAAAATTTTATTAATGTTTTTGAAAACTGTGTCCATTAGAAATCTATTAAATAATATAAGCTTGATATAAATTTCCGAATTAAAACTTTGTTATAAGTTATTATATAAATCATTTGTAAAAAAAAAAATATTCCTAAATATAATGTAAACTTTAACAACCTTAAATAGAGTACTCTAAAACAAAAGTGGCCCTTATTACATTAAATAAATTCCCAAAATACTGATAATATAAAATATTTAAATAAAGAAAAGCATCTTCTACATGGAAATCCCCTTCTGCATGGCCACCTTTGTAACCACTCCAACCCGGTCCGTTAATCACGACTCACCTGCTATGTTTAAAAAGTTGGGTGAGTCACACAGACTCAGTGTGTAATTAGCCACTGAAATCCACCCACATGCTAACCACATAATAACCCAAGCATCAGATATTACATCTCAGATTCAGTTCATAACACAATCTGGGCTTGGCCCATACTCAGAATACTTATCAAATAATCGGGTATTTAGCCACATACCCTCCACATACTGGGCTTAGCCCATTTCTTGTTCAAGTCTACAATCACACGTATTCACATACCATATTTATGCAATAATGAAAACCCGACCCAAACCTAAGGTCCATCCTCTACACACCCCCTTATCCAGCCTACCACACACCAGAGGATTAATACATCGCCCTCTCCTTTTAACTCCATAAAGGCATTCGATGCCATCCACGTGCAATTAAGCACAAAATCCACAACGCGACCTCAGTCAGCACCAATCCACAATGTAGCCGTAGCTAACACCAAAATCACGATGGGACACATAGTCACTCATCAATCCACGATATGGCACATAGCCTATATCAATCACGATGAGGCACACAGCTACTCATCAACCACGTACTCGAAGTACACCCGTACCTTCTTTCATAGCCCACCCATGCACATGCAACATAAAATACAGTCATGATAATGCATGCACATGTTTTATTCGTAATCATAGGCATATTCACATATACAAATCAATAATCATATTTCAACCACTTTGTTACTAACCTGATCCTCGTCATACCCTTGAAGGGTATCAATATCACACTTATCACTGCACTTGTTAGTAAACACATTACACATACAAATATAAACCCCGGAAACAGTAGGCTAGCTACACACCTTATAATTTGAAGTTCTAGACCCTTGATCCCGATGCTATCGCTTAGCGAGACTACGGCTATCTGCTTATAGTTCTCTCTTGCTACTGGCCCACACCCCGGTGGCCAATCCCGAACCGTTGAGACAGCTCTTTTCTTAAACTTCGGGATAGGGACTTTCCCCCCTTCCTTGACTGGCATCTACGTCCATCGCAATCACTTAATCAGAATCCTTTGGTTAAAAGTCATAATACAAGATCTTAGGCGAATAAACTACAATTTTAACTTACTTACCGAAACGATCTAGAATCCTAAAGGCTCCTATGTACTTCTATCAATTTACCCCTAAGAATCATAGCACATAATCGGTCAATACTTAATAACCAAAATGGCCTATGGCCGACTATTAGCACTTACTTACCTAGCTTACTTAAATCCCGAAACCTGCACTTGTCTTATAGAATTGTCGAGATCCCTACATATATCACATGTTAGAATCGGCCTAAACACAAACCTATGGACAATGGCCCATTGGCCAAATATTACTAATCGCTTACCTTAATCTCTGCAAATCCCGAAAGACTCCTTTTTAATGCTCCCAACGTTTGTTTAGAGAGACTACCAGAAAGTAGTCGACGGCACCTTCCTTGATGATTCGGCTTTTGAGACCACAAGAGAAGAAAAAGAGATGTTGATGAGGCTTACTAGAGATTCGGCTTATGCTCTAAATGATGACTACACATTCGGCCATGGCTCTCAAAAGAAGATGGGGTATTCGGCTATTCAAGAAATAAAAAGAAAGGATTTGGGGTTGAAAGAAAATAAAGAAAAGAAGAGGAGAAGAGTAGGGGAATTTCGGCACAAAGAAAAAATTAAAGAAACAAAAGAGAAGCCAAAGATGAACACTCCCCCCTTATAAAGAATTCGGCTACTAGCTTCCCCCTAATCAAATTCTAAAGTTTTCTCCCATTTAATCTTTTTAATAAAATAATGCAATACATTATCTCTTATCACTCTCCTACTTTATCTCTTTATCCCTTTAACAAATAAAATAAATTAATCCCATATCAAACTCCTACCTATTAAACTAAAATAAATAAAACAAATAAAACAACTCTACAATTATCTCCTATCTACTAATTTAAACCAAATAAAAATAAATTAATGATTATTCCCTCTTCCAGTCGAATTCAAAGACAAGCGTCAAGCTTATCCCCCTATTTTATAACTTTATCACCTATTCAAAAAAAAAAACAATTAAAAAGACCACCCTTATCATCTAATAAATAAAAATAAAGTCCAGCCTTAATCCAATACCTCAGCCGAAAATTAAAAAAACTAACTTAATTCTTATCTCAATTTGAAGGTCCCATATGATGTCCACTGCCTCTTCAACTGCTGCAAAATGAGAAAAAAAAAATAAAACATCCCTTAGGCTGCCTTTGAGCCTCGAACCAGCGACCTCCAGGAGCCAAGAACTTCAGCTAGTGCCCCAGCCAATTTGCCAATGCGCTATTTGTGATATAATCCCCCCAAAACTTCTTTTAACACCTCACTCCCTAGCTCCCTTGTCTCAACGCCAAACCCAAAAATAAAACACCCTTGCTTTGCCGCTTTGGATTCGAACCAGTGCCCTCATTAGCGTCACCACCAAGCCTTTAAGCGCATGCATGGAGCCACTTTGCCAACTGGACTTTCATGTCCATTAACCCTGCCATTTATTTTTAAGGCATACCTAGCCCTGCTCCCCTAATTGACGCAAAATAAAACCAAAATGCTGCCTTTGCAGCTCGAACATGAGACCCCCAAGCACCATGAGGCGTCCCCTTCCCAAAGCCCCAAGTAGCGCCCCATGCCACTCCACCAAAGCCATTCTTGCGTCTTAACCTTCCAAATTTTTGTCTTAAGACCTCCAAAGCCAAGCTCCCCTTCTTTACACTAAAATTCAAAAATTTCCTAAGTCATCCCTTGCCTTCTAGGGTTCTCCAAACCTCACCCTAAGCCTTCCATCCCCTGAGTTATGCACTAAATGCATAACCCCTAGACCGGGATGTTACAAGATATACCGAGATGAACTACTAGTGTAGGTGATCTTCCAGTTAACTTCGTATCCCGAAACGGCTCTTTGACACTATAAACAAGGGAAAAGAAAGGCAGTAAGCTTTAAGCTTAGTAAGTATACATGTAAACAATAAACATCATAACATATATATATAATCAATGCTTTTCATAACAAGTAAGAACAATCCACATTTCATAATCATGCTTACTCATGTCATCTCTTACCACATTTCAACCATATAACAAATATAATGCTCTCATTTATTTGCATGCATTCCCTGCACTCATCACCACAATATCATATGAAACACATACTTAAATGATTTCTCAATGAATCATTCAGAATAATACCAAACACTCAGTGGTTTCGCACACATCCCACCATTACTCTATAATAGGGTGGTATCGCACATAGCCCACCAACAAGATTATTTACGGTGGTATTGCACTTAGCCCACCAAATGATAATATAAACGATGGTATCGCACACAGCCCATCGTGAATAAGTAATAAGGTGGTATCGCACATAGCCCACCAACAAGAATAATTAAGGTGGTATCGCACATAGCCCACCAATGATTATTACGAATAGTATTCCACACTTACCTAACCATTTCAAGGTTCATACGAGAATTACTCATTTTCTATCGAATTCGATCCATCTCAATCATGAATGATCTCATTCATACAATACAATAATAAGTAACAACGTAAGTATTCAAGATGTACCGTTTACACATAAACTTACCTCGATGCAAAATGTGTTAATTTACAGTTTAATCCGAAACCTTGTCTTTTCCCCGGTCAAGGTTGATTCCGCGTTCTTCTTGATCTATAATAATAAAATTCACTTATTCAATCACTTTATAAATAATGATATATCAAAAGTTCTACTTAGGCAAAAAATGACCATTTTGCCCTTCTACTTTGGCAAAATTATGATTTTGCCCCTAGGCCCGTAAATTATTTTTCATCACATTTTCTCATTAAACAAGCCTAGGTGAATATTTATTTCTCTTTCAACAACTTACAAAACCATTTATTTCATGCATTTATTATACAATTTCAACCTTTACAAATAAGTCCTATTTAGGTGTTTTCTTGATAACCCCTTTCACAGAAGTTGTTTCTCATCTCACTAACATTCATTTTATTCCATAAAAAAAATCAGAAAACAACATAAAATATCTCATGGCAAGTCCCTAAACTTTTAACAATTTTGCAAAATAGTCCCCTCATTAGCCAGCTTAAGCTTTGGGGGTTTCAAAAGTACAAAAATTATAAAATAAAACCACCAAAATCACTTACTTGTAAGAGGATAAGTTGCTGAAATTTCAAAGCTTTCAAAACCCTTCTTTGAATGTAAAAATTGGTGGAAGGAGAAGAGAAGGGAAAAAGATGATAACCTTCCTTTATTTTATCGTATTTTATTCATTTAGTCACCAACTATCACCAAATTTTTGACCAAATTAAATGCCTTTGTCTCCCTAGTCTTTATGGTCGGCCAACACTTCTTTATTAGCCTAATTTCACTTTAAGGACCTCCAATTTAATATTCCATAGCTATTAGACACCCCTAGCTTGTAAAATAGAACTTTCAGACTTTATGCGATTTAGTCCTTGTTCGCAATTAAGCATGCAATCGCTAAAATTAATGCACCAAAATTCTCATGCATCCTTATAATCATGCTATAACACATAAAATAATATCAGAATAATTTTCTTCAACCTTGGATTAGTGGTCCCAAAACTACTGTTCCGACTAGTCCCAAAATTGTGCTGTTACAATGTTTAACAATGTTCCGGAAAAAAAATTCGTGGCAACTCGATCATTCATTAACTTGAAATCTAATATAATTTCTTTCGAAGTCTTATACTTAGAAAAACATGTATATTTCTATGTCCATATTTAACTAAGGATCCCTTATAATTTATGTGAGGTAATAGGGACTGATCAGGTTTGAAACAATTTAATCACACAAAGCTAAAGTTATGCAAGGTAATAGAGCTCTCTCGAGTTAATATGAACCTTTAATTTAATCGGATCAGGATCTAAATTAAGCAATCACCTTTCAATTATCGTGTCCATTAATCGCCATCTCATTGGGATTGATTAAAAATTATATTGCATTGAAACATGTTTTAATGCATGAAATATATAAATGATTTTAATTGGAAGGATGAAAACTTGAGGCACAGAACATCATAAACATGAATCAAATGAATTTTATCAAATTACTGCAATCATTCAAGCTAAAACAAAATTAAGTCAGTATCGTTAATGGAAAAATAATTAAACAATTTGCAAACATATTTGAATAACTAAGAACAAAAATAAAGAAAAAGGAAGAAGGAACTCTTGATGATTTCAATGATTCTATGAAGATTGATCATGGTGGCTTTCTCCAATTCTCGTGATTGCTCCTTCGCAAACTACTTCTCAAGGTGGCTGACCAAGAGATTTTTTCTCAAGAAAAATTCTAGCTAAAGGGAAATGCAGAAATGGATCTTTTGGCATGGAAAGAAAGAGAGAAAAATGAGAAATGAAAGATGTGATGAAGGATGTGTGTGATGAATAGGATTTTAGGATGAGATGTTTGAAATGGGAGATGAGGGGTGGTATTTATACTAGAGGAATGGCTTGGGATTTTCTAAAAATAACATAGAGATCCCTAGGATTTCTCCCTTGCTTCGTTGTCCATAAATTGTGGAGAGAGGGTTGAGTGGTTGCTTGATTCATGCATGATTTTTGATTTAGTTGGACCATTTTTAAAGGTTTAGTTGGAGGCTGATTTCTTATTTTTCCACACATGTGAGGACCTTCAATTCAAATATTTCAAAGCTAATTTGGACTGACTTTCATGCTTTTGCTGAATTGGGCTCTTCTCCCCCTTGTTGGACGGTTTTGGCAACCCAACTAGCTAGCAGACTAGCCTTTCTCAGCAACCAACTTTCAACTGGGTTTAATTAATCTTTTCTAGGTCAAATTTGTTCTCTTTGATGTCCACATAAAGTGGATTTTAGCTCATGTTCACATTTATCAACTTAATGGTCCAACTGCAACAAATTGAGTAAAAATTAACATGTAACATAAAATAGTAAAATTATGTAGAATTAATACTTAATTTCATAAAATTACACACTTTACTAAATTATGCCCAATGTCTTAATATGAACTAAAATTACTCAATTAGTTGTCCATATACTCGAAATTTGCAAGGATTATAACTAAAAAGGTGCTAAAAAACTATATAATTTTGACATATCACACCCCTAAACTTAATCCATTGCTCGTCCTGAGTAATGTTTCTTGCAAAGCAAAAATTAAAGCAATCTTGCACAATATTTACAAAGAATCAACTTTTCACATAATCATGCAGGAAAAAAATTATGCTCACAATCTCTTCTTGCTAATAAATCGCTCACATGCAGATATTATTTCAAATATTATGTTAAGTAAAAGAAAATTCTATCATTAGTCATAATTTGCATGCATTCCAAAGTCATATATAAAATTTACCATTTCACAAATATTCATTATCTAGTTAGACAAAACAATTCTAAGGTTTAATTATTGGTCTTCATATGCTGCACTTAGTAATTTCTCTCCACTATTGTAGTCAGTTTAATTATCAAAATAAATAGGTCTTTTATAAGGTTGTAATGGGGCTAGGCTCAAGGTAAGGATAAAGAGAAGTGATTTTTAGGCTAAATCATCTTAACCCTAACTTCATGTTGGATCTTTTTGGGGTACAACCTTCCTACTAATAGGTCTTAACACCCCCAACCTTAATTTGAAACTTATGCTTAACAATACATCTTAATACTTGAGTAGAGATTTTTCTTTCCTTTTGTTTTCTCTTTTTTTTTTCCGAAGCATGTACATCTTTCTGAATTTCCCCTCAAATTTTACTCACCAAGACAAGTATAATTAAGAGTGGTGCAAGGTAGGGTAAAAATTTAAAAGATGATAATATGGTGGCTTATTATGTAGGTAAATAACATAAAATAGACTATATGGCTCAAACTAAGGTTTCAAGGGTCAAATTCATATGGTAGGCTTGAAAGGCTAAAATGATCCAAAGAAAATGTGCCTAAATCATATTTAGATTCTTATGACTCCTAGGATTTCGCCTTAAGAAAGTTGCTAAGACAATTCTAAAGACTTAAACCTTCATGCATGTTTATTTTTAAGGAAAATAGATTTTCATGGCAAAGACTATATAAGACTAATGAAAAATACAAGCATACCATAACTAAGCTAACATATAACAAGAACTTAAATAAAATTAGAAATTATACTGGCACATGGGCTAACTTATTAACAAAATTCTTTCTGAGCATCACTTTATTTCAACATACTTATGTGTGAAGATTGAAAAAATTTAAAAATCATACAAGATTGACCCTTACCCCCCTTTAAAAAGAAGCAATGTCCTCATTGCGAAATAAAAAAGTAGTGAATGAAAACTATATACTAGGTAGGACTCGAAAAAGAGAGGTGAATCATGAAGACTGCTTAAGTACCATGTCTTTCTTGAAAAATCCAATCCTTAGACATGTATATTCACATTGCCACACTACCATTCTTTTTACTAGAGAACAAAATTTAATGGAAAATCATTGGCTTAGTTTATTCATAAATTGCAAATTATTCAACTTTATTGTGCATAGAATTCCTAAAATAAATAAATGTCTTAAAAGTAATACTAAAGAGAACAATTTCCCCTTTTTATTCATTTGTGTCATCCCATTTGTCTTGCCCCTTTGCCTTCTCGTTCTCTCTTGTATTCATGACCTCTTCTTACCATGACTTGAAGATATGATACGGGAACTTTGGAATAAAAGTGTTAGAGATATTCTTAAAAGTATTCCTTATGGAATCATCTCTAATTTTTGCATATTTCCAATAAGCCTATTGTTGGTTATGCATAAATTTCCACATATCCATCATAGTTAAAATTTTTGACTTATTCATAGTGTTTCAAGAATTGGTCATCGGAATGCTCAACTCAAGATTAACACTTGGCTCAACTGATTCAGCAGTATTTGGTTCCATTCTTGATTCAAGGCTCTTTGGTTCATCTTTAGATTCTGCTTATTCTGTCTCATTTAATGAGTTAGCTTTTATTTCAAATTTGGTTGACGACTCATCAGATTCTGGTTCGTCTGACTCGATTTGGTTTAATTGTTCAACATTCTCCATTAACCTTTCAAGATCATGTCTTGTTATGCAACCTTGAACATAACTACCCTTCAGGTTTGCTTTTGATTTAACTTGGGCCCTCAAGCAGAATAAAGTAATCTATGATGGAAAATAAGCACTTCCTGCCTGTTTTCTTGCACAATCTTGGATTTCTTTAAGAATAATTTTCCCAACATTGATAGACTTCTCTATCATAATTGCATATAAAAAAAGCATTCATTCCGTTGAGATGGTGGAACTATATGAGATAGGTATGAAGCTATATAGAATAAAGTAGAACCATACCTTCACCACTGGTTTTAAGTACTGCCTTTGGCAAGAATGACTGTTGTATTTTCTTATAGTCCATTGGGATCCTAGATTTGTAACAACGTTAAGTACTTGTTTAAGAAAATCTCAATTGATATTTTTTCATCATTGCAGAGTATTCATCTTCTTCAAGATTAGGTAAGTTAAACAAATCATTAATAGACTTAGAAGTAAGGGGTAACTTCCTTTAATGAACAAGAACTTCAGAAGCATTTGAGTGGTTAAATTGGCATAGAACTCTCATATTAATTCCTCTTCAGGCAATGATCGTGCGTCACAAAATTGATTCCAATTTAAGGCCTTAATTATTTTCTAGATTGACAAAGGCACAATCATCTTGAAACACCCCTTACCCGTATCCAACGTCAGAATCGGGTACGAGGTATTACCGTACTTAACTTACTCAAACATACAATCTCATTCATACTTAAGACTTCTCATTCGAAACCATAACGTCCCTCTTATAGGTCTACTAGACCTTAAACATACATATGGAATGGTTTGGGACTAAACTGGAAACTTTTGAACATTTACAAAATTTTTACACAAAACAGGGCCACACGCTCGTGTGAAGAGGGACACGCCAGTGTGGGCAGGCCGTGTAATCACACACGCCCATGTCCGTAGTCCTTGTGGATTTTATTTTTCATTTCAAACCTACAGGGGTTTTCACACTGCCTGACACATGCCCATGTCCATAGTCCGTGTCCCTTACATGGCTATGACACGCCCTTGTCTTCACCCGTGTGTGAAAACCTTGACATTCTGTTTATGATGTCATCATTTCAATAAAGTCACACGGCCAAGGCATACTCCTGTGCTCTATGGCCGTGTCTTCCACAAGGTTGAGGCACATGGCCGTGACTCAGCCCGTATGTTTACTACTAGGCATACTGACTTACCAACTTAGTATGCAGGGGGACACACGGCCTATCAACATGCCCATGGGGCTGACTGTGTGTCACACATGGCCTAGACACACGCCCGTGTGTCTACCCGTGTGGACAATTGTAAGGCTATCTACTAAGCCAATTGCCACCCTACCAAGCAACCACACTTATACCATTTCAATACAACATACATCATGACCATAAGGCACTTCTAATACCCAAAATCAAGACATCCACACATTGGTTTACACTACATTCATCATGTGTGTACTTTACTCATTACTCATCCCATCACACAAGCATACACTTCATGAACTTCATCATCATTGAATATATAAACTTGTCAAGTATTGGCCAATTTCCAATGACCATTTACAAAATGAATTGAATGTCATTAATAGCCACACATTGGCTAACAAATATGACATAACACAAAATAACCAAGTTCCTATACATGCCATTCCCAAAATTAATCAAACTTTGTTGTACCAAAGAGAAGCTGATAGTGTGATTCCGAACTCCGACGTCCTACGATCTTCGAGTCAGCTTGGTGATACTATAAGGAAGAGGGAAATGAGAGGGGTAAGCATAAAGCTTAGTAAGTTTGCATGAAATAGATAGCAACATAAAGGTTCATGATAACATCCATTCATCACACTAGATAATACACAAGTTCTCAACCTCATCAGCATAACTTACTCATGCTTACTCTTACCAAATCACATATCACATTTTGAATTTATTACTCGTAAGTTACTCATGGGTACCTGTATCACTTAATCACATAACTTTAGTAATTTTACTCTCTTGTACATAGAATTAGCTCATTGATCTCTTAAACGTAAACTTATCTTTTTGCCCGTTGAACTAACTAGAATATCGAAGGATACACAATCTCATCATACTTGTAACATGATGCCAATTCCATATCCTAAATATGGTCTTACATGGGATCGCATCTTGATGCCGATGCCATATCCCAGATATGGTCTTACACGGGATCTCATATCTCAATGTCGATGCCATGTCCCAGGCATGGTCTTACACGAGATCTCCATTCAGTGCCGATGCCATGTCCCAGACATGGTCTCTTACGAGACTTTCTTTATCTTATGTTTTGATAATGGTATCCTTACTATTCCTAATGTTCAACCGGGGCTTTAACTCAACATAATTGCATTATACTCTCATCGAGGCATCATAAATCAATTTCATAGAAATACTAAACATTTCTCATGATATCAAGAAATCAAGAATATAATAGCATTATGTAGCTTTAATTTCACATAAACTTAACTCGGTACCAAAATATATGTGGAATCGTTCAATTTAGTCCACCACCTTGTTCTTGCCTCAGTTTCGGTCTGGGCTTCATGTTTCTTGATTTATAATACCAAATTCACTCATTTTAATTATCACTTTAATCAAGGCATTTCAAAAAATCATACATTGGCAAAATTACCATTTTGCCCTTAAACTTTTACAAAATTATTATTTCGCCTCTAGGCTTGTATATCGATTTTCATCACGTTTCCTTAGAAATCAAGCCTAGTCGAATACATTTTAAGCTTATAGCAACTCTAAATTCCAATTACTTCTCACATTTAACACCTGTTTTATAACCTTTGCAAAAAAGGTCCTTTTAGGTATTTTCATGGAAACACCTTTCAAAAAAGTTATTTATTTAAAAACTAATATTCATTTTCTTCCATAAAATTTCAAAAATCAACATGAATATTCACATGGAAAAACCCTAGACTCTTAACCATTTTGCAAAATAATCCCCTCATTAGCTAGATCATGCTACAAGGGTCCCAAAAGTACAAAAATTATCAAGAAATACCACCAAAATCACTCACTTTCAAGGGTGAGAACTTGCTGAAAATTTTAGGCTTCCAAAACCCCTCCTTAGCTGATATTTTCGATGGAAGAAGATGAATGAATAGGGTGATATCATCTTTTCTTTATTTTATTTATTTCCTTCAATTTAATCCACATAATCCACCAACTTGACCAATTTTGACATTTTTGTCCCCTCTGGCCGGCCACTCTATTTTATAAGGGTATAATTGCACATTAAGGGCCTCCAAAAATATTCAATGGCTTTTAGACACCTTTAGCCTGTAAAATAGAACTTTCGCATTTTATGCGATTTTGTCATTTTACGTAATTAAGCATGGAATCGCTAAAATTAAACCACCAAAATTTTCATGCACCCATATAATCATGCTATAACACATAAAATAATATTAAAATAATTTTCTTCAACCTTAGATTAGTGGTTCCGAAACCACTATTCCGACTTGACTCTAAATCGGGCTGTTACACATCTTGTCATTACTCTCCAAATTGAAACCTTTTTCTGGCATCATGGGTTGATTTTTGAAGATGGAATCAAATCTTTCTCTTGCTTCTTCATCTTGAATCACAATTAGATTTTTGGTAGAAATCTTTGAGGATCTAGTTCTTTTTTGAGACATGACAACTTTTCCCAAAAGAAAAGAAAAATTTGGCCCTTTGAAATGTTAATTCTTTGTGGCGTCGAAGGATGTGAAGTATATGGCAAAGTTTGGCTAGGGATGAGGGTAACTTGTGATGGTTATAGGGATTTACGGTGGCGATGCAATGACAAAAGGGTTTATGTGTGAGACAAGAAAGAAAAGAAAAGAAATTAAGAGAAAATCTTGGAGCTTGGAGGTCGACAACAAGGAGAAAAAAATATTGAGGTTAGGGTTTAAGGCTATTTGTTTTTGGGTGTAGAAAATATGATGGGAAAAGGGGGTTTATCTAGTAGTAAACTAGGGCAAACTTTTATCAAAAATTTAGTTAAAGTATATGCTTGGGCGACAAGGCATGGAGGGAAGAGAGATGTGGCAGTATTTTTAGGGTTTTGAGGGGTCTTATGGATGGCATGTTTGAGGTTTTTTCCTCTTTTTCACTGTTCTAGGCCTCGAGCCCAAACTGCAAAATTTTTATTACCTGTACTAAAATAAAACTAAACAAAGAAACAAATTATAACTTGCGCCAATCTTGACAATCTTATTAAACATAAAACAATAAAATTAAAATTAAAATTAAAATTAAAAATTTCTTTTAGGTTATTTAGAAAATTCCTTCTCAAAAAATTACATCAAATTAAGTTCCCAAGAACTATTGGGTGGTCACAAATGGTCCTGCTTAAGTTCCAACCTTCTTAGACAGAATTATTTTAATGTATTAATTCAAGAAAAACAATTTATAAATATAACATTTATTCAAATTAATTACATAAAAAATTAAGGGTCTATTAAATTGAATGAATTTTCAATTCGCTCAACTTCAGCATCCTAATAGTGCTTGAGACGTTGACCATTAACTTTAAATGTCCTCCCTTTTTATTTTGTAATTCCACCACTCCATACGGATGGACTTTGTGAATGGTGTAAGCTCCAAGCCATGGAAATTTTAGCTTTCCGGGGAATAACTTTAGCCTTGAATTGAACGACAAGACTGTAACAGCTCGATTTAGGGGTTAGTCAGAACAGTGGTTTCGGAACCAGTAATTTGAGGTCAGAGAAAATTATTTTTATGTTACTTTATGAGTTAGAGCATGATTATATAGGTGCATGAAAATTTTGGTGCTTTAATTCTAACGTTTTCATGCTTAATTGCAAAAAATGACTAAATCGCATAAAGTGCGAAAGTTCTATTTTACAAGCTAAAGGTGTCCAATAGCTATAAAATATTAATTGGAGGTCTTTAAAGTGCAATTGACCCCTCTAGTAATGGTTGGCCAGCCATAGGGGACAAACAATGTCAAAATTGGTCAAAGTTTTTGAAGTTAGGTGGATTAAATTGAGGTTTTATATTAAAATAAAGAAAGAGAAGATATCATCTTTTCTCCCTCACTCCAACAAAAATTAGCAGTAAATAATGGTTTGAAAGCTCA
Organism: Gossypium bickii; assembly: GCA_025503065.1. Taxonomy (NCBI): domain Eukaryota; kingdom Viridiplantae; phylum Streptophyta; class Magnoliopsida; order Malvales; family Malvaceae; genus Gossypium; species Gossypium bickii. The sequence continues at coordinate 25,806,317 of CP106712.1, forward strand.
AAAATTTCAGAAAACTCTTCTCCTTACAAGTAAGTGTTTTAGTGATAATTTTTTAATAATATTTGTACTTTTAGAACCCCTAAAGCTTAAGCTAGCTAAAGAGGGGACTATTTTGCAAAATGGTTGAAAGTTTAAAGTTTTTCCAAGTGATCTTTTAAGTTGTTTGCTACATTTTTATGGAAGAAAATGAGTCTTAGTTGTTAGATAAACAACTTTTGTGAAAGGTGTTACCATGAAAACACCTAAAAGGACCTTTTTGTGAAGGTTGTAAAACATGTGGTAAGTGTGTGAAATAATGAGTATTGAGGATTTCCATAAGAGTAGTAAATGTTCATATAGGCTTGTAAAAATAAGAAATTCGACTAGAATCGATTTACGAGCCTAGGGGTAAAATAGTCATTTTGTGAAAGTATAAGGGCAAAATGGTAATTTTGCCAAAGTATGATTATTGAAATGTGTTTATTAATGTGATAATTAAATGAGCTAATTTGTTATTATAGATCAAGAAAAACGAAGAAGAATTAACCTTGACCGAGGAAATGGTAAGGTATCAGACTAAATTGATAATTTGGCCTATTTTGAAATTGAGGTAAGTTTGTGTGTAATAAATTCAACACCATGCTTGTATGATTTAAAATGTTGGTATTTGTAAAGGTGTATAATATTTCTATGAATTTGAGAAATGAGGTTAAATAAGAAAAAGATGAGAATTGTGATGTTGAAGTCCTGGTTGGACTTTAAATAAATGAGAGAATAATATCAACAAGACTTGAGATGGGTAAGGTCTCGTATAAGACCATGTCCGAGACATGGCCTCAGCACCAAATTAAGATTCCGTATAAGACCATATTTGGGATATGTCATCGGTATTGATTATGAGAATCGTATAAGACCATATCTGGGATATGGCATCGACAATCTATATGAGATCTCGTATAAGACCATATCTGGGATATGGCATCGGCATTTAAATGTAATCCATGTAAGACCACATCTGGATGTGGCATTGGTGTCGCATTTATGTGAATGTTGATAATATAAAACTCCGAGTATTCCAAGTGAAATCAATAGGTAAACAGCTAAGCTCATAATAGAGATGAGATTAGTGCTAAAGCTATGTGATGAAGTGATTACAGGTACACGTGAGTGATTCACGAGAAATGTTTACAACTTGAGATATGATATCTAATTGGTATGAGTAAGCATGAGTAAGTTTTGGCAATGAGCTTAAGACTTTGTGTTTTATTCAATGCAATGGATGGATGACATTATGAGCTTTTATGTTGTTACTTATTTCATGCAAACTTACTAAGCTTTATGCTTACCCATCTCATTTCCCTTGTCCTTGTAGTATGTCCAAGCTAGCTAGAGAATTCGTGGAATGTCAGAGTTTGGAAATCACACTATCGACTACTCTTTGGTATAGCCAAGTTAGATTCATTTTGAGTATGGCATGTATAGGACTTGGTCTCTTTTGTTATGTCATATTTGTTAGCCAAAGTGTTGGTTATTAATATTATCAAATTCATTTTGTAAGTGGTCATTGGAATTGGGCCAATACTTGACAAGTTTATATATATGCAATGATGATGATATTTATTAAGTGTATGCTTGTATGGATGTCTTGATTTTGAGTCTCTAGAAGTGCTTTATAGTTATGATACATGTTGGATTGAATTGGTATAAGTATGGTTGCTGTGTAGGGTGGCATTTGGCTTAGTAGATAGCCTTTCAAATGTCCACACGGGTAGACACACATACACGGCCAGCCCTATGGGCATGTTGATTGGCCGTGTGTCCCCTTGCATGCTAGGTTTACAAGTTAGTATGCTTAGTAGTAAACACACGGGCAGAGACACGGTTGTGTGTCTCAGCCGTGTGGGAGGCACGGCCATGGACATGGGCATGTGCCCAGGCCGTGTGAAGTCTGCACCTAAAATTAGAAATTTAATTTGACACACGGTCAAAGGACACGGGCGTGTGCCTTGGCCGTGTGACCTTATTGAGATGATGACATCATAAACAGAATGTTAAGGTTTTCTTACATGGGCGAGGACATAGGCGTGTCATGGCCGTGTAAGAGACATGGGCCAGGGACACGGGCGTGTGAAAACCCCTATAGGTTCGAATTAGAAAATAAAATTCACACGGGGCTAGGAACATGGGCGTTTGTGACCACACGGCCTGCCCACATGGGCGTGTTCCATTCTACACAGGTGTGTGGCCCTAATTTAAGCAAAAATTTTCTGAGTGTATAAAAGTTTCTGGTTTAATCCCGAACCATTCCATATGTATGTTTTGGGTCTCGTAGACCCATAATAAGGATGTTATGAATATGAATGAAAAAGTTTTATTTTGAAACGAAATTTTATGGCTCGATGTTGTGTGTTTGAGCAAGTTAAGTTTGGTAATGCCTTATATCCGGTTTCGGCGTTGAATGCGGGTAAGGGGTGTTACAAAGACTCTTTGACCTTTTCTGAATTCTCGAGGTTGTATACATTTGTTGTAACAATGGTTTTGGGACCACAATTTTGAGTTTGAAATATTTATTCTATTAATATTTTAATGTCTACAACATGATAGTATGATTGTAGGTAAATTTTGTTAAGAAATTTTATCGTTTGAATGCTCAATTTGATAAAGAGGACTAAATTACATAAAGTGCAAAAGTGGTTTTCTAATAGCTAAAGATGTCTAATAGCAATAGAACCTTAAAGTGGAGGTCCTTATGTGGTAAATAGCCCATTAATATGTTAGTGGATGATAATGGCTTGGCAATTTTGAAATTTGTGATAATTTTTAAGGTTAATTTTGGTAATTGATAATTAATGTTAAAACAAAAAAAACAAAACAAGGTATCATCTTTTTGTTCTTCATTTTCAACTGAAACTAGGGTAAAAAGAAGCCATTTTTCATCTTTTACATTTGGCCAAGCTTGTGTATGCAATTGATGAGTGATTTTTGTCCCGTTTTTAATGATTTCTATGTTTTCTGAGTCATTGTAACTTAATCTAGCTAGCCCAGGGACTAATTTGAAAAAATGTTAAAATTATAGGGTTTTACCATTGATGAATATGTATGTGTTTTGATGTTTGATAATAGAAAATGAGTGGTTGTTGTTAGATAAACAACTTTTGTTAAGTGATTTTTGATAAAATTGTCAATTAGGGATTAATTTGAGAAATGTGATAAATTGTGTGGTAAATGTGTGAAATAATGAAAAATATGGACTGCTTTGTTAATAAGGGAAATTTGGCTAGCTTGGGTAGGGACCTAATTGCATGAGTTTGTATTTTTATGAGCTAAGGACTAAATTATAAATATGTTGAAATATTAGGGGCAAAAGTGTAATTTTTCCATAATATACTTTTTGGGCTAAATTGAATAGATTGATAATTGAATAAGTGAAATTTGATATTATCTAGATTAAGAAAAACGAAGTTCAGTTTTAGATCGGGGAAAAAATAAAGTATTGGACTAGTCGATTCTGTTCCGATGTTTTTGTAATCGAGGTAAGTTCATATGTTAATAAGTAGTAATATAATTGTGTTTTAAATGCTTTATTATTGAATTCATTGTGGATATGACCTTATGGATATGTTCGATGAAGATTCAACAATGTGAAATCCCTATTGAACCTTAGGAATAGGTTAAGATACAAATGACATGTCATTAGGGGTTATGTGTTTGGGTGTTGGTCCGTATGTCCAACTGGTGGCTGTCATCCGGTAAGTGTTGCAGATTCTTGTAAGCTTTTGTGAGCAGCACCGTGTAGTTACGTCTTGACCGTCAACTTGTGTGAGCAGACCTGTTGATAGCTCGAGAGTGGGCATTATATGGGATATGAGATTGAGATAGCTTCGGCTATGTATTGACACTTAGGGTGCGAGATTCCCGAGTATCCGATATTATTCAAAATGGTTCAACATGTATATCAAAGATATGAAATGGTGAGAGATAGATACGTATCAGTGTAGGTATGTACGTAAATCGTATAAGCATTGAATCTATGAAATTTGTGAGTATATGATTTATCATGTGGATAAACATATGTTAGCCTTATATTTAAGTTGAATTGCATTGTATTATAATAGATAGTTTAATTGATGAATGAATGATAAGTTTTACTTATTAACTATACGAGCTTACTAAGCTTTATAGCTTACTCTGTTTACTTTTTCGTGTTTTATAGTTATTAGCGAAGCTTACTCAGATTTGGGAGTCGTTGGAGATCTCATCACACTATCCACTGTCATTTTGGTACTTTTGAACTTATGTATTTGGTTATATGGCATGTATAGGAGTTGTGGTTGGTATGATATATATGTTAGTAAAGGATTTAGCCATTTGAATTGGCTTGTAAATGATGTGTGTTTTGGCTAAGTGTATAGCCACGTGATTTGGATTATTTTGGCATGCTTGGTGATATATATTTATATATGTGTAAATGGCCTATGTTATGTGATTGGTAATTTCCAGATGAATGCTTGTTGTGAATTGGTATGTTGAATACCAAATGGCTGAAATTTGGAGATATGGCATGCTTGTGATTTTAGGCAAGATAATGTATATATGAAGTTAACCAATTAGGTGATTTGTGAATGTGAAAATTGGTATGTTTTGAATATGTAAATTATGATGTTATGAACATTATACTTCTTGGTATGGAATTAGCATGAACTAGGCTTGGTAGAGATTGGTTTGAACGCCTATTTATGACATGTTATACGCCATTTGGGTTGTGTAGGTAAATACAAGATTGGACGAGAAAGATGGCTTAGAAAATAACCTATTTTAGTCCACACGGACAGAGACATGAACGTGTGTCTCAGCTGTGTGTGACACACGGTCAGGTGACACGGCTATGTGTCCCCTGGTGTTTAATTAGAAACCAAGTCAGTATGCTCTACACCTGTGACTTGACCGTGTGTCACACACGGCTGAGACACGGCCTAGTACACGGCCTGGCACACGGGTATGTGTGGCCATTTTGAAGGGTACACGGGCTAGTCACATGGGCGTGTGGTTGGCCGTGTGACCCAAGTCAGAGAGTTACATAGGGTCGGACACGGGCTGGGACAAGACCATGTGATCCCATTTCGAATGTCCACATGGCCTGTGACACGAGCGTGTCTTTGGCTGTGTGAGACACACGGCCGGGCCACACAGGCATATGTCCACTGTATTTTGAAAATTTTCTAAGTTTTCCAAGATTTTTCTTAAGTTATCGGTTTAGTGCCGAACCACTTCTAATGCATGATTTGGGCCTCGTAGGCTCATAATAGGGACTATATGATTGATTGTGAATGATTTTTATTTGGAATGGAAAAATCTATGAGAATTGTATAATTGTTTAATTGTTAAGTCCGGTAATGCTCTGTAATCCTATTTCGACGATGGATACGGGTTAGGGGTGTTACATTTGTCATGCCATCTCTTAGTCTTTTCTTTCTATATCTTGGCATTCTCGTATGAAAGTAACCTTAACTCCTCCAACTCATCAAGTTGTAACTGTTAGAGTTGTGTGACCCAAATTCTTGTTAAATAAAATAAGAGATTGCTTGCAAGTCAAGTTAAACAAAATATATTTTCATTCTAGAATATTTAGTATTTATTATTATAATATATTTAGCATTTATTAGTAATTTGACCTACGAATTTAGTATATAAATAGACTCTTTTAAAACCTTTGAAGAAACACCCATTAAAAGATTAGAACTCATAACACTTTTTGAGAATTTGTGTTTACATTTTGAGGATTTTTTATTTTCTAGTTTCGGGGTTTAGTTTTATCTCCATCTTTTGTACTCTTTGTTCTTTTCTCATTATAGTAAAATTATCTTTGCCTATGGTTTTTTATTCTCTTCGGAGGGGTTTTCCCACGTTAAATTTATATGTTCAATTTCTCAATTTCTTTCACTATTTTTAATTGTTCATTGCTTAATCGGGTTGATCCCCAACAAGTGGTATCAGAGGAAGGTTCAATTTTTGTAGATCAGCCTATTCAGAGATGACAGTAATAAGTTTCACATTGAAAAATTCAATGATGTCACAGATTTCAATCTATGGCAAGTTTAGATAATAGTAATTTTAATTTAGACCGGCCTGAAAAAGGTCGTTATCAAGAAAAAGTCTAAGAATCTAGATCAGCCAGAATGGGAAGAGCTTGATGAAAAGGCACTGTTTGCAATCTAGTTGTGCCTCACAAATAGGGTATTTCATGAGGTATTGATGGAGAAAACCTTATCCGCCTTATGGAAAAGGTTATAAACTTTTTATTCGACTAAGTCTCTTGCTAACCGTTTAGTGTTGAAACAAAATCTGTTTACGTTTCTCATGAATGAAGGTGAGCTTCTTAGGGATCACATTAGTCTATTTATTTCTTTTTTGAATGATTTAAAGAATGTTGAGCTTAAGATTGATGATGAAGATCAGACTATGCTATTATTGTGCTCTTTACCCTCTTCATACAAGTTTTTTAGGGAGACCTTGATTTGTGGCAGAGACAAATTCTTGTTCAATGATGTGAAGAGTTATTTGTTGAGCAAAGACAAACTTACAATGAGTTTGGTTCGGATAGTGAGGCAGATATGTAAGCTTCCATTTTGGTAGCATCAAAGAAACGAGACAAAAGGTGTCGCTATTGAAAGAAGTTAGGTCACGTCAAAGCAAATTGTTATAAACTGCGAAATAAAAGGGTTGCTGAGAGTAACGAGGAAGATGTATGTAACACCCCTAACTCGTATCCATCGTCGGAACAGGGTTACGAAGCATTATTGAAGTTTGTAGAACAATTATAGATAATTCATTTCATTTACTGTTCATATCTGAAACTATTCATATTGTCCCTTGAATAGACCATCGAAGCTCAATTTAAGCATTAGAAACAAGTCGGGACTAAATCAGGATCTCAAAAATTTTTTCTAAAAATTTCAAAATTTTTCTTATATACAAAGGTCACACGCCCGTCTGAGTAGGCTATGTGGCTCACAAGCCCAAGAGACATGCCCATGTCTCAGGCCGTGTGGGCATTCGATATAATGCACACGGCTGAGTCCCAGCCTGTGTCCTTACCCGTGTAAGTCTCTGACTTGTGCCACACGGCCTGCCATACGCCCGTGTACTAGGCCGTATAGTCAATTTAATTTTTCACAAATTAGATGCAGGTTTCACATGGCCAGGACACATGCCCGTGTTCTAGGCCATGTGTCACACACGACTAAGACACACGCCCATGTCTCTGACCGTGTGCCTAATTTTTAGCATTTTTTTCTCAATTTTAAGATGAAGGGGACACACGGTCAAACCACACGCCTATATGCCAAGCTGTGTGTCACACACGATCAAGTCTGTCTTCCCGTATAGACAAAATAAGGCCATTTCCGAGCCTTATTTCTCACCCAAATTTGCCAACAACCTACACCAAAACTTGCAATCACATACCAACCAATTCAAGAATTATAACCAAGCTCACTTTATCATCTAGCATATTATATCATCACATGCATTCATGTTTATAATCTTACCTTTTACAAACATACATGTTTAACATAACTCATTTAAACATACTAAAAACATATGTATTTATCATGATTTAACTTTATAAATATACCAAAACCAACTATCACTAGCCATTCCAATGGTTAGATTACATACAACCATTTACAAGCCAACAACTGGCCAAGTTAACCTATACATGCCATTATACCAAAATAAGTTTATTATTTATACCAAAACAAGATGGTGGATAGTGTGACGATGCTCTGACCGATCTCCAACCTTTACGAGCTTTCAGGCACTATAAAACAGAGAAAAGAAAACCTGGTAAGCATTTAATGCTTAGTAAATTCATAAAATAGGAATTAAACTTACCAATCATATTCAATTACATAAGCATCACAATAATATGCTTCCCAAAAAATTGACAATTTTCCTAACCACATACACTCAATTAAGCAAGTTAGTCACATAATTCACATGTACGTCAAATAAATATGGATGAGCTCATCATGTTTCACACTTTCAGGTATTTCAGAAGCATTAAAGACATAATTATTTTAATCTCATAATTTCTCATGTCATGAGTTTTATCCGTTGAATTATTGAAATGATGATGGATACTCAGGTAGTACACACAAGGTGTACAAAACTGTAAACTATCAACTCATAATCAGGGGTACCATTAGGGCACATAATCAGGGAGCACACTTTCGAGCCACATATTAGGATGCTCAAATGAGGCATGTAACATGACACTTATCCGAGCTAAACAGGAAACTCATAAGAGTTTTAATCAAGGAGCTCATAGGGATTTATAGGTAACTTCGAAGAGTTATTATCCGAGAGCATCGAATAAGGTAACAGAGAAATGTCAGGAAGCTCATAAGAGCCTATATCAGGACTCTCACATAGAGCTGCGTCTGTGTCTGCAATATATGCTGGATCACAACTGATCGAATCATGTAACAGGATGCTCACAAAGAGCTGCGGTAGTGCGCAACACATGCAGAATCACTAGTGATCAGGATGCTCGCAAGAACTATATAACAGGATGATCAAGATGGCTTATAATAGGATTGCTTGCCCGAGCTATAATCTATCCGCAACATATGCAGGACCACTTTCAATATGGGAAATTATGTATCCATCGAAATTCATTATTCAATGATACTTATCATTTATCAAGTAATATCGGGCATATTGTTAATTTCATACATTAAATATTTATATAATTCACCCAAAAACATCATTCAATTTCAAACATATTAATTTGCATAATTAAGTTACATGTACTTACCTCAACACTTGTTCATGTTTAAAAGTCTACTAATATGACACCTTTTCTTTTCCTCGATCTAACTTCAAATTTGAGTTAACTAGATCCAATTGAACCAATTGAGCTTTCTTGAACACTTTTGTCTTTCCTAGGGTTTCCATGTCTAAATTTGAGGAAGATGATATAAAATAAGATGATATTTTCGATTACCATCTTTTAATTATTTTATTTTCTAATTTAATCATTGCATTTTTTAATTTTTCCATGGATGATTCATCAAAAATATCTACTAACTTTTCTTTAATGGTCTAATTACCATATAAGGACCTCAATTTTTGAATTCCATATTAGCTACTAGAACTCAACTTTTGCATTTTATGCAATTTGGTCATTTCCATAATTAAACACATAATCAATAAAATTTTCTTATCAGAATTTTCATATAACATTCCTATCATAATACGGACCATAAAATAATATTCAAATAAATTTTATTTCTAGCTCAAATTTGTGGTCCCGAAACCACTATTCCAATTTCACTGAAAATGGGTTGTTACAACTATCCCCCTTAAAGAATTTTTGTCCTCGAAAATTTTACTAGTAAAGAGATTTGGATATTGCTTTCTCATGGTATCCTCCAGTTCTCAGGTAACTTCTTCTATACCATGTCGTTGCCAGAGAACTTTCACTGAAGCTACCTTTTTATTTCTTGACTTTTTTGTCTCATGGGCTAAACTTTTGATTAGTTCCTCACTGTATGTTATGTTAGGCTGAATCTCAACTTCTGTTGGAGAAATAACATGTGAAGGATCCGACTGATACCGTCGCAACAAAGACACATGAAAAACATTATAATTCTGTCGAGTTCTTCTGGTAATGCCAACCGATATGCAACAGGTCTGATTCTTTCAGTAATCTCATATGGCCCGATGAATCGTGGACTCAATTTTCCTTTTCGAATAAACCGAAAAACTTTCTTCTAAGGTGATACTTTCAAAAATACCTTATCACCGACTTGAAATTCTTTCACTTTTAGGTTAAGATCGGCATAAGACTTTTGACAATTAGAGGGTGCTTTCAAACTACCTTGAATTAATTTTACCTTTTCTTCAGTTTCACGGACTAAGACAACTCCGTGTATCTTTGTAACACCCCAAACTCGGCCTAGACGTTATGGCCGAATCTGGCGTGTCACGTTGATGTGTCTTTCGAAAATTGGACTTGTTGGTAGAAATTTGTTTCTGAGTTGAACTCTCTTTATTGAAACTTAAATAATCTTAACCATTTACTAACCAATTAAAACATCTATACTTTAAAAACATTGTTTGTTGCGGAAGCAATATCCAAAATGTTGCGAAAATGCGGTGTTTTGAAAACAATTAATCTTTTTGAAAACCAACGTTTTATCACTATCAGTTAAGTATCAAATAAATAAAGCCAAAATAAGATAACTTAGGTTTAATAGGCCTTATTACAGAATCAATAGCCCAATAAGAAATTTAAATAAATAAGTCTAAAGCAGAACATCAGCGATTGTGTAGCCACCTTCGAGTCTCTTGCGGCTCCAAATTGTCTAAGGCTAGGGATTACCTGTACAGTTAAAAGAAAGGGTGTGTAACACCCCTATCCCGTGTCCGTCGCCAGATTGGGGTTAGGAGCGTTACTGGACAGATTAGAAACAATCTCAGAAGTTCATATAATCATCCATCAAACTCAAACATAATGTCCCTTAATACGGTTAACGAGACCTAAAACATGCTTATAAATCGGGTCGGGACTAAACCGAAACACATATAAAAATTTCACGGAAAATTAAAACTTCTCTAGGTTTCAGGGGTTACACGCCTGCGTAGGCAGGTCGCGTGCTCCCCACGGCTATTAGACACACCTGTGTGTCCTCCCTGTTGTCTAACCTGACTATACTTCCACGGCCACCAAGCACGCTCGTGTACCCTGGCCGTGGACTATACTGACTTGCCCCCCACGGTAACTAGGCACGCCCGTGTGCCACAACCGTGTGACATTATAGGCCAATTTCAAGGCCCAAAATCCACCCATTTGGGTCATACCTACAAGCAATGTCAACCAACTCATTTCATATCCATATGTCAAGTAAGAACATGCCAATTAACCATTCAATAACCATTTTAACAATGCCAACTTCGAAGACCCAAACATATATAACAAAAGCATAATACATTCATTTGCTTAATTCAAAAGCTTGACCATTTCATGCACTAACTAGCCATGCCAAAACATGCTTCACATATCATGATCATAATACATAATCTCAACTCATCTCTAGCCAAATCCCATGGCTAAGTTCACATGACAACTTATACCGTAATACTAGCCTATACATGCCATATCTATATATATACATTTTCAAAGTGTACCAAAATGAGTTTAGTAGTGTGATGACGATCCCTGACAATCCCGATAGTAGCTTTGACGACCTATAAAATAGAGAAAACACACGTACAGAGTAAGCTTTCCAAAAGCTTAGTAAGTCCATATACAATTAAACTTAGCATTAATTTCACATAATCAAATTAATAAGATGACCAATATGGTTCTCACGACAAAATTACCTCATTCTTTCTTAAGCTCATTTGCTTAGCCATAACTTACCATATTTCCAATTAACATACCATATATGCATATAGTTCATCTAGTCAAAACTTTACATATCATATTATCAATTCCATATACATAATATTATAGTATGACCACATAGATACTTACCTTGTATACACAATTAGTGTATAAACAACGTACCTGAAACGAATATTCATTCACTTAATTTATCATACCTCGGATTTGCAATTCGTATCACAGGCTAACCCGTAGAACCATTAGGAATCTAGTAGGATACTCAGAAAGCTCGAAATGGTTGTATAATGCCAACGTCCCAGACGAGGTCTTACATGCACTCAGATATCGATGCCAGTGTCTTAGACATGGTCTTACACGTAAAGCTCAGCTCGATGCCAACGTCCCAGACGTGGTATTACACGTAAAGCTCAAATTGATGCCAACGTCCCAGACGTGGTCTTACACGTAAAGATCAAATCAATGCCAACGTCCCTAACGTGGTCTTACATGATAAAACAGAACAGATACCTATGTCATGACATAGCTAATCCTATCTATTCCTAGGTTCGTACGGGACTTCTCGGACATTGTCACTATATCAACCTTATCTCGAAATTCATATGCATAACCTCTCATAAGCATTCATTATCAACATTAGTCATATCAACATTTTCAAATTCATACGAGTACGCTTATTTGCATGGTGACTTACCTCGGATTTGATTTATCGGAATGGAAACAGCTACTCGGTTACTTTCGTTTTCCCGCAATCTAAGTCCATTTTCCTCGGTTCCTGATCTATACATATTCAGAATTAACCCTTTTTCTCACTAATTCACTCAATTCAGTCCATACACTTATGTTTAGGGCTACTTGCAACTTAGCCTACACATTTGCACATTTTATCAATTTAGTCCATTTTTCTCAAAACATCCAAATTCACAAAATCCACACATGCACATACTTAGCCGAATGCTCATACATCACATACAAGCCCATATTTTCCATCAAATTTTGAATTTAGTCCTTCAAATTACTATTTTTCTCAATTTAGCCCTAATTAGCTAAATTCATCAAAAATTCAAGAACAAAGTATGTTCATCTAGCTTAAATATTTCATTTAACACCATAAATCATCACAAAGCTCAACATAGCATCAATGGCATTTCTCATGAACAACATCAATTCATAAAATTGAGACATGGGTTTCGTAGCTCTCAAAGCAACGATTGCAAAAATGTAGAATTTATCAAAAATGAATAAAAAAATAACCTTGAATTCAAGCTTGTATGTGTCGAATGTATGAGAGCTTTTAAACCCTTCTTTTCTTTTGATTTTCGACGGATGAATGCATGAAAAAATGTCCATTTTCATGTTTTAATCATATTATAATTCATTAATAAACAATTTCCAATTTTATCCTTATAATATAAAATCACAAGACATAATTTCTAAGGTTATTATGGACCATAACCGTCCACTATCTATAAAAATGGCTAATTTGCCATATAAAGCCTCCACTTTTACAAAGCCACAATACATTGATACTTCAACAAATAGCAAGCAACTTTCACATTTAATACAATTCAATCCTTTTGTCAAATTAAAATACACAGACAGACAAATTAACTTACGAAAATTTAGCACATGCTTAATCACATATTAAGGACATAGAAAATACTATTAAAATATTGTTCAGACTCAGATTTGTGGTCCCGAAACCACTATTCTGACTAGGGTCTAAACTGAACTACTACAATTCTCCCCCTTAGGGATTTTCATCCCCGAAAATCTTACCGTTAAACAGAGTTGGATATTGTTGTCTCACTAAGTCCTCAGGCTCCCACGTAGCCTCTTCTATTCCCTGTCGATTCCACAGTACTTTTACTAACGAAATTTTCTTGTTTCTCAACTCTTTCACTTCACGAGCTATGATACGGATCGGTTCTCTTCATATGTCCTATCAGATCGGATTTTAATATCAGATGGGGCAATCACATGTAACAGATCGGATCGATATCTACGAAGCATTGAAAGATGAAATACATTATGAATCTTTTCTAACTCAGACGACAACTATAATCTTTATGCAATAGGCCCGACACGTTCAATGATCTCATACGGTCTGATGAATCTCGGACTCAGTTTTCCTTTACGTCTGAATTTAAGCACTTTCTTTCGCGGAGATACTTTCTGAAATACTTTTTTGCCGATTTCAGATTCTATATCTTTTCGTTTCAAATCCGCATAAGACTTCTGACGATCAGATGCTGCTCTCAAACAATCTCGAATTAGTTTCACTGTCAATTCTGAGTCCTTTATCAAATCAACCCCATGTAGTTTATTTTCACTAAGCTCGGTCCAATACAGAGGTGTACGACATTTACGTCTGTACAAAGCTTCATAAATTGCCATTTTGATGCTTGACTGAAAACTATTATTATACGCAAATTCTATCAATGGAAAATACTGATCCCACGAACCATGAAACTCAAGTATACAGCATCTTAACATGTCTTCAAGAATCTGAATAATTCGTTCAGACTGACCATCTGTTTGCGGATGAAAAGCTGTATTAAAGTGTAATTTCGTGCCCAAAGCTTCTTGCAATTTCTTCCAAAATTGTGATGTAAATCTCGGATCTCTATCTGACACAATGGATAGTGGCACCCTGTGCAATGCAATCTCACAATCTCAGAAATATAGAGCTCGGCTAATCTCTCAAGTGAGTAGTCAGATTCCACAGGAATAAAATGGGCAGATTTCGTTAATCGGTTAACTACGACCCAAATCGCATCTTTCTTTCTCGGAGTCAGAGGCAATCCAGAAACAAAATCCATTGTAACTCTATCCCATTTCCACTCAGGAATTAGAATCGGTTGTAGCAATCTAGATGGAACTTGATGTTTAGCTTTCACTTGTTGACAGATTATACATTTCGAAACAAAGTCAGAAATATCTTGCTTCATACCAGACCACCAATAGTGACATTTCAAATCGTGGTACATTTTAGTACTTCCCGGATGAATAGATAAACGACTATTATGTGCTTCACTCAAAATTAACTGAATCAACTCTTGATTTCTCAGAACACAGATTCGATCTTGGAATCTCAAGCAATCATCAACAACTCGAAATTCAGATTTAGAATTCGAATCACACAGAACTCTTTTCGCTAGTAATTCATTATCAAATTTCTGAGCATCACATATCTGTTGTATAAACAACGATTTCGCTTTTAATTCAGCTATCACAAAACTGTCATCAGTCAAATCTAACTGGCCATTCAGAGCATATAGTGCAAATAATGATTTTCGACTCAATGCATCTGCAACAACATTTGCTTTACCGAATGATAATCTATCACAAGCTCATAATCTTTTAACAGTTCTAACCATCTTTTTTGACGTAGGTTCAAATCTTTCTGAGTCATCAGATATTTCAATCTTTTATGATCTAAAAACACCTGACATTTCTCACCGTACAGATAATGGCGCCAAATATTAAGTGCAAACACGAAAGCAGCAAGTTCAAGGTCGCGTGTCGGATAGTTCTTTTCATGCGACTTCAATTGTCCCGAAGCATAAGCTACAACTTTGCCTTCTTGCATTAAAACACATCCCAGACCATTTAATGAAGCATCACTGTATATAACAAATTCTTTACCCAATTCTGGCTGTACTAACACTGGAGCTTCTGTTAACAGAGTTTTCAACTAATCAAAACTTTTCTGGCAATTATCCGACCATTCAAACCTAGCATCTTTCTGAAGTAATCTAGTCAACGGGGTAGCTATTGTCGAAAAGCCTTTTACAAATCTGCGGTAATAACCAGCTAGTCCTAAAAAACTACAGACTTCAGACATGTTCTTCGGAGGTTTCCAATCCAGAATAGCAAAAATCTTGCTTGGATCCATCGGATTCCAGAAGCTGACACAATATGTCCCAGAAAACTAACCTCGTGCTACCAGAATTCACATTTGCTGAATTTTGCATACAATTGATTTTCTCTCAAAGTTTGCAACACAATTCTCAAATGTTCAGCATGCTCATTTTCATCACGTGAATAAATCAAGATGTCATCTATAAATACCACAACGAATCGATCTAGGTATGGTCTGAAAATTCTGTTTATTAGATCCATAAAAACAGCAGGAGCATTGGTTAGTCCAAATGCCATAACTAAAAACTCATAATGCCCGTACCTCGTTCTAAAAGCAGTTTTCGATATGTCTGAATCTTTCACTCTCAACTGATAGTATCCCGACCTCAGATCTATCTTTGAAAATACAGTAGCTCCTTTTAACTGATCAAATAAGTCATCAATTCTAGGTAACGGATATTTATTCTTTATTGTCACCTTATTCAACTGACGATAATCGATACACATTCTTATCGTACCATCTTTCTTTTTCACAAATAGAACAGGAGCACCCCAAAGCGAGAAACTCGGTCTAGCAAATCCTCTATTGGTAAACTCTTGCAACTGTGACTTTAACTCTTTCATCTGTATTGGTGCCATTCTATACGGAGCCATTGAAATAGGTGTCGTACCTGGCAATATATCAATACCAAACTCAACTTCACGAACCAGAGGCAAATCCGGCAACTCTTCAGGGAATACATCAGAAAACTCGCAGACAATATGTACTGAATCAATTTTCCTTTCAGATATTTTTGAATCAATCGCATAAGCAAAATATGCTTCATATCCCTTTTTCACACAACTTTGAACTTTTAATACAGATATCACAGCAGGCAATCCATTCAAATCATCAGACTCAATCCGTACAATTTTATTATTCGAACATCTTAAGTCAATAGTTTTTCTTTTACAGTTCACAACAGCATCATGCAAAGACAACCAGTCCATAACCAAAATAATATCAAACTCATCAAATGGCAAAAGCATCAAATCAGCAGGGAAACAAATATCTCGAAACATTAACGGACAGTTCTTGTATACTTTGTCAACCAGGACACTTTTACCTAAGGGGTTCGATACTTTTATAACAAACTCAGTAGACTCTACAGGCAAAGTCTTACTGTATACTAAATTCATGCATATGTACGAATGCATAGAACTAGGGTATATCAATGCAATCACAGAAGTATCATAAAGTGTAAAAGTACCCATTATAACATTAGGTGACGAAGCTTCCTCACGAGCTCGAATAGCATATGCTCTGGCAGGCGCTCTAGCTTCAGACTTGGCAACATTGTCTTTTGTAGTTCTCTGACTACCACTGATATTTCTTACATTCCTCAATGGTCTACCTCTCACAGGTGCATTATCGGATCTCAAATTCTGAACAGTCTTTGGCTCGATGGATTCAAGGCAATCACGGATAAAATGATCAAGTGATCCACATCTGAAGCAAGCTCTGTCATTAAGTCTACAACTTCCCGGATGCCTTTTTCCACAATGTTTACATTCAGGTCTCTCAGTCCGGACATTTCCAACACTAGACACTGAAGATGCTGGGGTTTTAGAACTCATTTGTGATCTAGCTCGATTTCTATTCGAATGTCCCACATTATCTCTAGAATGACTTTGATCATCTCTGAATCTCTTCGGAGCAGACTGAAATGATTTACTCTGAAATCTCTTTCTCATATCTCGAGCTTCAGACTCAGCTTTTCTTTTATCCTTCCCGAGTGACTCAGCTTTGCAAGCTCGGTCAACGAGTACAACGAACTCTTTTATTTCTAAGATACCAACCAGCAAACGGATGTCTTCAATAAGTTTGTTTTCAAATCTTTTGCACATTATAGCTTTGGAAGATACACATTCCCGAGCATACTGACTCAATCTCTCGAACTCTCATTCATATTCAGAAATAGTCATTCTGCCCTATTTATGTTCCATAAATTATTTTAGTTTTTGATCGACGAATTTTTCACTGATATATTTCTTTCGAAACTCAATCTGAAAGAAGTCCCATGTAACTTGTTCTCTCGGAACAACAGAAATTAAGGTTTTCTACCATTGATAAGCTGCATCTCGGAGTAATGATACAACACACTTTATGCATTCTTCCGGAGTCAGAGACGTTTCATCGAATACCCGGATCATATTCTCTAACCAGAACTCGGCTTTTCAGCATCATCATCATTGGTAGCCCAGAACTCTTCGGCCCCATACTTACGGATCTTGTCAACCAGAGGCTTATTCAATAGATTTGGATGCATAACCGGTGGCACAATTGTAGTCTGAGGGGGATTAACTGGGGGCAGAGGTTGTGAAATAGTCGGGTTATTCTTTACAAATTGAGTGAACCACTCACTAATCATTTGCAAGAAAGCTTGTTTAGCTTCTCCCTCTTGACCGCTTGTAGCCGATCTCGAATCAGAAGGCGCTGTCCCTTGCGCGGGAGCACGCGGATTACTTTCTACGTCGTAAGCTACGGCTCTTTTAGGATCCATTGCTATACAAAAAATCATATTCTACACGTCAGGATTCATCACACTATCACAATTCAGATATATGGCATGTATAGTTGGACTCTAACATGCTACGTTAGTCCGAGAATCGACTAAACTGTAGTTCTGATACTAACCAAATGTAGCACCCTATCCCGTGTCAGTCGCCAGATTGGGTTAGGAGCGTTACTGGACAGATCGAAAACAATTTTAGACGTTCATATAATAACCCATCAAACTCAAACATAATGTCCCTTAATGCGATTAACGAGACCTAAAACATGCTTATAAACCGGGTCGGGACTAAACTGAAACACATACAAAAATTTCATGGAAAATTAAAACTTCTCTAGGTTTCAAGGGTTAAATGCCCGTGTGGGCAGGCTGTGTGCCTCCCACGGCTATTAGACACACCCGTGTGTCCTCTCCATGGTCTAACCTGACTATACTTCGACGGCCACCAAGCACGCCCTTGTACCCTGGCTGTGGTCTATACTGACTTGGCCCCCATGGTCACTAGGCACGCCCGTGTGCCACAACCGTGTGACATTATAGGCCATTTTCAAGGCAAAAAATCTACCCATTTGGGTCATACCTACAAGCATTGTCAACCAACTCATTTCATATCCATATGTCAAGCAAGAACATACCAATTAGCCATTCAATAACCATTTTAACAATGCCAACTTCCAAGACCCAAACATATATAACAAAAGCATAATACATTCATTTGATTAACTCAAAAGCTTGACCATTTCATGAATTAACTAACCATGCCAAAACATGCTTCACATATCATGATCATAATACATAATCTCAACTCATCTCTAGCTAAATTCCATGGCTAAGTTCACATAACAACTTATACCATAATACTAGCCTATACATGCCATATCTATATATATACATTCTCAAAGTGTACCAAAATGAGTTTAGTAGTGTGATGACGATCCCTGACGGTCCCAAGCCTTCAGTAGCTTTAACGACCTATAGAACGGAGAAAACACACGCATAGAGTAAGATTTCCAAAAGCTTAGTAAGTCAATGTACAATTAAACTTAGCATTAATTGCACATAACCAAATTAATAAGATGACCAATATGGTTCTCACGACAAAATTACCTCATTCTTTCTTAAGCTCATTTGCTTAGCCATAACTTACCATATTTCCAATTAACATACCATATATGCACATAGTTCATCTAGTCAAAACTTTACATATCGTATTATCAATTCCATATACATAATATCATAGTATGACCACATAGATACTTATCTTGTATACACAATTAGTGTATAAACAACGTACCTGAAACGGATATTCATTCACTTAATTTATCATAGCTCGGATTTGCAATTCATATCACAGACTAACCCGTAGAACCATTAGGAATCTAGTAGGATACTTAGAAAGCTCGAAATGGTTGTATAATGCCAACGTCCCAGATGAGGTCTTACATGCACTTAGATATCGATACCACTGTCCCAAAAATGGTCTTACACGTAAAGCTCAAATCGATGCCAACATTCCAGACGTGGTTTTACACGTAAAGATCAAATCAATGCCAACGTCCCTGACGTGGTCTTACATGATAAAGCAAAACAGATACCTATGTCATGACATAGCTAATCCTATCTATTCCTAGGTTCGTACGGGACTTCTCGGACATTGTCACTGTAACATCCTGGAAATAGGCCTATGCATTTTTGATTTAATTATACGAAATGGCATGTCTTATGTGTTATGAATGTATGGTGAACATTTTTGGAAACTTGGAAATGTAAGGAAATGACTTGGAAAAGTAAGGAAATGTCTTGTCTTGGAAATGTAAGGAAATGACTTGGAAATGGAAGGAAATGTCTTGTCTTGGAAATGTAAGGAAATGACTTGGAAATGTAAGGAAATGTCTTGTCTTGGAAATGTAAGGAAATGTCTTGGAAATGTAAGGAAATGTCTTAGAAATGTAAGGAAATGCTTTAAAAATGTCAAGTTTAAAGTTTAAAAGAGGAAATTAAGGCAAGGTGGCCTTAAGAGAAAAAGTATGTGAAATTTGACACACAAACAGGCTTGGAAAAGTGGCCTGGAGATACCACTTAAGGCCTCTGGAAATGGCGCCACATGCAAGGGGATTGGGCCTGAGTTCGAGTCACAGGGAAAGCAAATAAAAGAAATTTTATTTTGCTTCTAGAAGAAGTGAGGTGGACGGCACAAGGCTATAATTTAGGAGCCTTTATTCTTTTATTTTTAAGAGATAAATAGTGGATAAATAAGGGATAAATAATGGATTTATTTTAGATTATTTTCAAGAGATAAATGAGGAATTATTCTTTAATTAGGAAAATAAGGGAGAAGTGATGGCCAAGTAAGGGACTTTGAGTTTAATAATTTCGGCTAAGTAAGGATAGTTGCTGAATTATCTTTTATTTTAGAAGATAATTAAAGAGATAAAGCTATCAAAATAGAATAGTGATATCCAAGTAAGGGATTCTAAGTTAGTAAATTCGGCTATATAAGGAAAAGAGGGCCATTCATCATTCTTTCTCTCAACCTTTCTCTCTGCCGAATTTCCTAAAGCATTTGTTCTTCTTCTTTTTGTTAGCCAAAGCCGAAAATTCAAGATATCACCATTAGCCAATTTCTTTTCTTTCCAATCCATCAAAAGCCGAATCTTTGAGGGGCTTCAAGCATAGGTGCTGTCGATTTCTTCAAGAAAGGGTAAGAACAAGTTTTGATTTCTATTCTTTTCTTTTAGATTTGTCGAAATCTAGGACTATTCCCATCAATATTTTTATTTGCCGAAATTTGGAAGGATTCTTTCGGGATTTAAGATCCTTAAGGTAAGCGACTATGAATATTCGGCCAAGGCCTATTTTAGTAGTTAGATCTATATTTATGTGTTTTAAGCCGAAAACTAACCGATTCAAGGGATCTAGTGATTAGCCGATTTCAAAGGGGAAGAATACAAGTTTCCAGGATTTGATTAATTATCAAATCGATAGCAAGGTAAGAAAGTGGATACGATAATCCTTCGGGATTTGATTAAATTAGCCGAATAGGCTTTTCCTAAAATACTAAATGTGGCCAAATGTAGGGATTTAGGATCTAAAGTGATAGATCAGTTTTTCGGGATTTCAAGGAATTCGTTAAGCTAATCAGGTGTGTACCCCACACTATTTCTTAATAAGTTTTATGGCAATGTTTAAATATATGTATGTGATTTTAAGAATGTGAAAAGTATGGCTAAGGTACCATACAATGGTACAAAGTACTCAGGTACGTTTCCTACTCCTACTAGGATTATGAAATATGTTATTTTTAACATGTGAAAAGTTATAAGAATGTGAAAATTGGCATATTAATGCATAATATATGATTTGGGGCATATGGGTTATTGAAAGGGGAAGTGAATGTGGTGACCTAAGACCACGAACACGGTGACCTAAGACCGTGGTATCTGAATGTGGTGACCTAAGACCACAGTAATCTGAATGCGGTGACCTAAGAAATGTGGTGACCTAAGACCACGAACACGGTGACCTAAGACCGTGGTATCTGAATGTGGTGACCTAAGACCACAGTAATCTGAATGCGGTGACCTAAGACCGCGATATCTGAATGTGGTGACCTAAGACCACAAATGCGGTGACCTAAGACCGCGATATGGAGTGTAGCGGAAGGAGGGTCGACTTAGTAGTCCCCACGGTGTACAGGTTGGTACGGGGGAGTGTAGCGGATGGCTTATTAGGTTTGGGTTTGGGAATGCATCATAATATGTATGCTATGATATGAATGTGTAATATTTGTTATGCCTGATTCTATTATGATTTAGTATTGTGTACACATTGAGTCTGGTTGATTCACCCGTTGGGGAATATTTTTTCGGTGATGATCGGTGATGAACCTGGTGGCGTGAAGCTTAGGGGTGGCCATGCGAAAATTCAGATTTTATTTTATTCCAGACTTTCTTTTATTTCTAAGTACCTTGAATTTTATTTTGGGTTTTAATTTGACGTAATAAGGCCATAGTGCACTATTTTATTACTGTTTTATTTATTATGTTACGAAACTTTATTTATTAAAGATTAAGTTAATTTCATTTAAAATAAACTCCAAATGTTTTGCCACCTGAAATAAATGGGTTTCCAATATAAAACAAGCTTGTTTTCAACTCGAGCCCAACCCACAAACAAACTTTCTTCAAAACACATAGTTTTTCCAAAGTAACAAAAGAATTTTGAATCGGTTTACTTCAGGGAACATACCAGATCCGGTCAAGGCTCGTGGGTCGGGTCTGGGGTGTTTCAGTCACTATATCAACCTTATCTCGGAATTCATATGCATAACCTCTCATAAGTATTCATTATCAATATTTACAAATTCATACGAGTACGCTTATTTGCATAGTGACTTACCTCAGATTTGATTTATGGGAATGGAAACGGCTACTCGACTACTTTCATTTTCCCGCAATCTAAGTCCGTTTTCCTCGGTTCTTGATCTATACATATTTAGAATTAACCTTTTTATTCACTAATTCACTCAATTCAATCCATACACTTATGTTTAGGGCTACTTGCAACATAGCCCACACATTTGCACATTTTATCAATTTAGTCCATTTTTCTCAAAACATCAAATTCACAAAATCCACACATGCACATACTTAGCCGAATGCCCATACATCACATACGAGCCCATATTTTCCATCAAATTGTCAATTTAGTCCCTCAAATTACTACTTTCTTAATTTAGCCCTAATTAGCTAAATTCATCAAAAATTCAAGAACAAAGTACGTTCATCTAGCGTAAATCTTTCGTTTAACACCATAAATCATCACAAAGCTCAACATAGCATCAATGGCATTTCTCATGAACAACATCAATTCATAAAATTGAGACATGGGTTTCGTAGCTCTCAAAGCAACGATTGAAAAAACGTAGAAATTATCAAAAAATAGATCAAAAACTAACCTTGAATTCAAGCTTGTATGTGCCGAATGTATGAGAGCTTTTAAACCTTTCTTTTCTTTTTATTTTCGGTGGATGAATGCATGAAAAAATGTCCATTTTCATGTTTTAATCATATTATAATTCATTAATAAACAATTTCCAATTTTAGCCTTATAATATAAAATCACAAAACAAAATTTCTAAGGTTATTATGGACCATAACCATCCACTATCTATAACAATGGCTAATTTGCCATATAAAGCCTCCACTTTTTCAAAGCCACAACACATTGATACTTCAACAAATAGCAAGCAACTTTCACATTTAATGCAATTCAATCCTTTTGTCAAATTAAAATACACAGACATACAAATTAACTTACGAAAATTTAGCACATGCTTAATCACATATTAGGGACACAGAAAATAATATTAAAATATTATTCAGACTCAGACTTGTGGTCCCGAAACCACTATTCCGACTAGGGTATAAACCGAACTGTTATAGGGTGAGTTTACGAAAACTCAATGTGTAATCCCCTATCGGTCGATCGGTAATAATATATGCGATAATGATGCAGGCCTTGGCCCTATTCAAGAATATAAGGAAGGTGTGGGCCATAGCCCATTTTAGTAACAGTGTGGGCCTAAGCCCAATACAATATCAGTACGGTGTAAATATGCAACCCACCCCAATCCAACCAACACACCACCCGTACCAACCAACCAACACACCATGTGGGGATAAATCGACCCACCCAGCCAGCACACCAATATCGTAGCATAGCTTTCAGTAATAATAACGTAGCAGAGCTGCCAGTAACAATATAAATTATTAAGAGCCATAAATAGGATAGCTATAAGCTATAAACAGGATGGCTAAAAAGCCATCAGTAGGTGTAATATGATCGGCACAGAGCCATCGGTAGCTGTAATATGATAGGCACAAAGCCTTCAGTAGTCGGCGTGTTACTAGCTGCATCATCAGCAGCCGCTCGATCAGGATCCATTTATTATATAAAAACAAAGTTTAAGATTATCAGAAGCCACCACACTATTAATATACATTTATGGCATGTATAGCTAGACTCTTACGGTAGTTCGATAACCGACTAAACTATATCTCTTATACCACTAAATGTGACACCCCTTACCCGTATCTTACGCCAAAACTGGGTACGAGGCATTATCGGACTTAACTCTCTTGGTCATACAACTTAAAATATCTTTTTCACCATCAAAACATTCTCCTTAAGGACCCACGAGGCCGTAAACATCATACGGAGGGTTTCGAAACCCAACCGGAAACTTTTGTACATTTAAAAATTTTCACCTAAACAGGGGCCACATGCCCGTGTAAAATGAGACACGCTCGTGTGGGCAAGCCGTGTGGTCACACATGCCCATGTCCTAACCTCGTGTGGGATTTATTTTCATTTCAAACATACAGTGTAACAGTCCGATTTTGGGGCTAGTCGAAACAGCGGTTTCGAGACCACTAAATCGAGGATAGGGAAAATTATTTTGATGTTATTTTATGTGTTATGGTATTAATATATGGCTATGTGGAAATTTTGGTGCTTTAATTTTTGCAATAGCATGCTTAATTGTGAAAAAGGACTAAATCGCATAAAGTGCGGAAGTTCTATTTTTCAAGGTAGAGGTGTCAAATAGCCATAGAATGTTAAATTGTAGGTCCTTAAAGTGAAATTAGGCCATTAGAAGAGTATGGCTGGACATAGGAATGAAGGGAGACAATAGCATTATATGTTGATCAAATTTGGTGGGAATTAGGTGATAAAAAGATGAGATATCATCTTTTACTATTCATGCATCTTCTCCATCGAAATTTGAAGAGAGAATAGGGGCTTTTGAAGTTAAAAATTTCAGCTATATTTCATCCTTGCTAGTAAGTCAATTTGATGATTATTTTTGATGATTTTTGTACTTTTGAAGTCCCCAAAGCTTAAGCTAGCTAATGAGGGGACTAATTTGTGATATGGTTGAAAGTTTAGGGACTTGCCATGAGAATGGTTATGTTGTTAGCTGAGTTTTTATGGAAGAAAATGAATGTTCGGGAGATGGGAAACAACTTTGGTGAAAGGTGTAGTCATGAAAACACCTAAATGGGACCAAGTTGTAAAAGTTGTGATTTTGTAATAAATGCATGAAATAGATAAAATTGTGAGCAGTTGTAGAAGAAATAAATGTTCAGCTAGGCTTGTTTATTGAGAAAGTGAGTTGAAAAATGATTTACAAGCTTAGGGGGAAATCGTAATTTTGCCATAGTACAAGGGCAAAATGGTCATTTTTGCCTAAATGTAGATTTTGATGCATTATAATCATAGAATGATCTAAATGAATGAATTTCATTGTTATAGATCAAGAAGAGCGTGGAATCAACCTTGACCATGGAAAAGGCAAGGTGACAGATTAAACAGTTAGTTAACACGTTTTGCACCGAGGTAAGTTTATCTGTAAATGATGTATTTTATATACACATTGTTGTTGTTGATTGGTGCATGGCATGATTGAGAACATGTATGAATCTAGTGAATTGAATTTGATAGTTATTGTATAGTTTTGTATGAATGACGAAACAGTCATATAAACGTGTAATGATAACAACTTACGGTGGGCTAAGTGCGATACCGCCTTGCTACTTAATTACGATAGGCTATGTGCGATACCACCGTAACTAACCTTTTTGGTGGGCTATGTGTGGTACCACCCTAATAAAGATTGATGGTGGGCTAAGTGCGAAACCGCCGAGTAAATTAATTATGAGTGGTTGATTAAGAGATTGTGATGTGTTGTATTATGTGTTATTGTGGTGCTAAGTGCAGGGAGGCAGGCAAATGAATGTATACATTAAGCTTGTGATATGGTTGGAATGTGCAAATGGAAGAAATAAGTAAGCACGATTATGAATGTGGATTGTTTCTTGTATAGTATGTAGTATTATATAATTGTTTAGCATGTACTATATTGTTAAATTGTTTACATGTAAACTTACTAAGCTCAAAGCTTACTCCCCTTTCTTTTCCCTTGTTTTATAGAGTTAAAGAGTAGGGATGGGATACGTTGATAACTAGAAGATCGCCCACACTATCAGCTCATCTCGGTACATTTATACTTAGTACATTTGTGTATGGCATGTATATAGGCTAGACAAGTTAATTTATTTTGTTATATTGGCCAAAAGTGTGTTGGCCTTTGTGACGGACAAACCATTTTGTATATTGCCATGGTTGATGGCTCACCTTGTTATATATATGAAAAGATGTAGTTTTATGGAAATTTATATTGCAAAACATGAGTTGTTCGATGACTTCCTGAGTAAATCCATGTTGTGTGAGCTAGAGTGGTGAAAAGAGCTTGGTAAATAGCCTTGTTCTTGTCCACACGGGTAGGCACACGGGCGCGTGTCTAGGCTGTGTGAAGTCTGCACCTTGAATTCGGAATTTAAATCACCATACAGTTGAAGCACATGGGTGTGCGATAGACCGTGTGGATTAATCAGAGGCGACCATGGGCCAGACATATGGGCGTGTTCCCAGGCCGTGTGATTCAAGTTAGTGTCAACCATGGGTGTCGAACACGAGTGCGTGAGATGATACACGAGCATGTCATTTTCCCCCACGGGCGTGTAGATTGTGTTTAGGAAATATTTTCTTAAGTGGGTAAAAGTTTCCAAATTATCTTCGAAACCTTTTTGGAAGCATGTTTAGAGCCTCATAGGTCCAGTATAAGGATGATAGACATATGAATGAAAAAGTTTTAATTTGAAATGAGTTTTATAGCCCAAGGTTGTATAATTGTGTGAGTTAAGTATGGTAATGCCTCGTGCCCGGTTCTAGCATAGAATACTGGTAAAGGGTGTTACATACAGCGGTTTTCACACGGCCTCGACACGCCCGTGTCTTAGCCTGTGTGCCAAAACCTTGGAATTCTGTTTATGACGTCATCATCTCACTAAGGTCACACGGCCAAGGCACACGCCTATGTCCTTAGACCGTGTGTCAAATTAAATTCCAATTCCAAGGTGCAGACATCACACGGCCTGGGCACACACCCATGTTCTTGGCCTTGCCTACCACACGGAAGGGTCGTATCTCTGCCCTGTGTTTACTACAAAGCTTACTAACTTGTAAAACTAACTCACACAACATAAATCCATTCAACAAATCATTAAACAACTTAGATTTGCAATATACACTTCCATGAACAACTCCATCTTTTCATTTATAATAATAAGCCATCAATTATGGCTATATATAAAAGAGTTCACCTCTAAAGAAGCCAACACACTCTTGGCCAAAATAACAAAACCATTTACCTACTCTAGCCCCTATACATGCCATACTCAAAACACTAAGTCTAGATATGCCGGTATAGGTGATCTTCCAATTATCTTCGTATCCCAACCCGGCTCTTTAACACTATAAAACAAGGGAAAAGAAAAGGGGAGTAAGCTTTAAGCTTAGTAAGTTTACATGTAAACAAATAACATCATATTATGTGCTAAACAATAAATAGCATTACATACTAAGCAAGAACAATCTACATTCCATGATCATGCTTACTCATTTCATCTCTTACAACATTCCAAACATATCACAAGCTGAAGGCCCATATTATTTAACATACATCCTTGCACTTATCACCATATGATCACATGAAACAACACATTATAATTTTTATCAATAAGCCATTCATAATTTTACCAATCACTTGGTGGTTTCGCACTTAGCCCATCATCAACCTTTAACATGGTGGTATTGCAAATAGCCCATCAAGAAGAATGTTTACAGTGGTAACACACTTAGTGTAAC
The DNA here is from genome assembly GCA_025503065.1 of Gossypium bickii. NCBI lineage: Eukaryota > Viridiplantae > Streptophyta > Magnoliopsida > Malvales > Malvaceae > Gossypium > Gossypium bickii. The sequence goes on from CP106712.1 coordinate 25,833,896, forward strand.
ACCCTATACCCGAGTCCGATGCTAGGACTGGATACGAGACATTACCATGCTTGAACTCACTTTAACATATACTTACAGGCTATAAAATTTCATTCCGACTTAAAAACTTCTATTTCTTAGTCTAATCATACATTTCATGGGCCTACGAGGACTTAAACATGTATCCAAAAACTTTCGGAAATTAATCAAAAACTTTTCTTTAAAGTAGGGTTCACACGCCCATGTGACTTGGAACACGCCCGTGTATCCTTAGACACGCCCGTGTATGTCTTCCAACCGTGGGTGACATTGACTATATTCACAAGGCCTTAACACGCCCGTGGACTAAGACTGTGTACTATATCTTGATATACTGACTTGATCACATGATCTGGGGCACACGCCCATGTCCAAACTGTGTGTCCTACACGGCTCATACAAACAGCCGTGGGGTTTGACCGTGGCCTATCTTAACTTAAAACAATAAGGTGCAGGGTACGCACGGCCTAGACACACGCCTGTGTGTCTAACCGTGTGGGCACTTAGAGGCTATTCACCAAGCCATTTGCATCCCTGAAATCAAGATCAACTCAAGCTCAATTTAGTACATTTTTTTCATAAACAATACTACATGTTTCATTGACCACAATAAACATACATACATAGTCAATTTTGGCCAATCACTTAGCCATATACAAAAGAATAATAACTTGATAGTCTATACAATGGCCCTTCTTAAAACATGTTCTCAAAATGAATGCTTCCTATACATGCCATACTTAGTAAAATAACTTGGCTATACCAAAATAAAGATTGATAGTGTGCTACGAGCTCCGACTCCAACGATCCACAAGTTAGCTTGGCGGGACTACATAGAAAGAAAGAATTTAAAGATGTAAGCATTTAACTTAGTAAGTTTGCATGTAAAGCACATATCAATATACTTGCTTAATATAAACCATTTGACATAACAATGGTATCATAATTTCAGCTATAAAGCTTACTTTCTCATACTGATTCTTACATGTCTCATAATACTTACTATTCTCATACTTGTAAGGTAAACAAGGTACCTGCATCACTTGATCACATTGATCAGCATACTTTAATATAATAATCATGATCTCTAATTCTTCATTCATAACATAAGTAATACTCAATTTCAACTTGATGATAGCTTCGCTTTCTTAGATTTCTTGTTATCTCATTTTAACTTTACTCATTTGCCCGATGAATTTCTACAAATAACCGAGGATACTAAATCTCTTCCAACAAACTTAACGCCAAAACCATATCCTAGATACGGTCTTACATGGAATATCTCATCTTGGTTACCTATTCTACTAGCCCCATTCCCCGGGTTTCCTTGAGGTCTTCCTCGGACCGTACTCTTGGATCTTGGGTTCTGAGTTCTTTCTTCTTTCGTTATCTCTGGACAATCTTTTATATAGTGGTCTTGCAAACTTCATCTGAAACATACGTTTTCATATGCTCGGCATTCTCCAAAGTGACGTCTGCCACACTGTGGGCATTCGGGTCCGTCAGATCTAACTGAAGTCGTCTATGCTTTATTTCCCGAATATTGCTTACTCTTGTGTTTCCTTGAAAACCCAATGGAAGTAGCCGATCGGGTAGGGAAATCTCTTGACTTTTTGGACGAAGATTGGAATGACTTATTCCACTGTCTCTTTCTAGAGTCACGAGATTCCATTTTAGACTTCCTCTTCTCTTTTACTAATTCTTCGGCTTTACAAGCCCTCTCTACTAGCACACTAGTTCTAGGACAGCAATAAACAGTTTGATGTCCTCATTTAACCCTTCTTCAAATCTTTTACTCATGATGGCCTCAGTGGATACGCATTCACGAGCGTACTTACTGAGTCGTACAAACTCACGCTCACAATCAGTCACTGACATCTTGCCTTGCTTTTGTTCTAGGAATTCCTTCCTTTTCTGGTCTACAAACATTTGGCTGATTTACTTTTTCTTGAACTCTTCTTGGAAAAATTCCCATGTAACCTTTTCCCTCGGTACTACCGACATAAGGGTGTTCCACCATTGGTAAGCAGAATCTCTTAAAAGAGAAACTACACACTTCATGCATTCCTCAAATGTGCATGACAGCTCATGAAATACCCTGATGGTATTTTCTAACCAGAATTTAGCTCTTTCTAGATCATCATCTTTTCTAGCCCGAAATTCTTTTGCCCCATGTTTCCTAATCCTATCAATTGGAGGTTTATCTCCTCTTACCACCTCTACTACTTGAGGGGCTACTGGAGCAGGTTGTGGAACAAGCGGGGGTGGAGTGGGTTGCGCATTCGGGTTCGCACGAATGAACTCCGTATACCATGTATTCATCATATAGAGGAAGGCTTCTCTAACCTCTTCTCCTCCTCTTTGACTCACGATAGTGGGTCTATTCTCATTCTCAGTCGACACCGTCCCTTCTACGGGAGCTGGCGCGTTACTTTCTACATCATCCGCTACGGCTCTTTTGGGATCCTTTTACTATATGTATAAACATAATTTAAGTCTTCAGGAGTCGTCACACTATCATTATAAAGACATTCTTACGTATGGCATGTATAGCTAGACTCGTGTTCGTGCTATGTTAGTCCTAGAATCGACTAAACCGTAGTCCTGATACCACTAAATGTAACACCCCATACCCGAGTTCGATGCTAGGACTGGATACGAGACATTACCATGCTTGAACTCACTTTAACATACACTTACGGGCTGTAAAATTTCATTCCGACTTAAAAACTTCTCTTTCTTAGTCTAATCATACATTTCATGGGCCTACGAGGCCTTAAACATGTATCCAAAAACTTTCAGAAATTAATCGAAAACTTTTCTTTAAAGCAGGGTTCACATGCCTATGTGACTTGGAACACGCCCGTGTATCCTTAGACACGCCCATGTCTTCCAATCGTGGGCAATACTGACTATATTCACACGGCCTTGACACGCCCGTGGACTAAGACCATGTACTATTTCTTGATATACTGGCTTGATCACACGGTCTGGGGCACACGCCCATGTCCAAACCGTGTGTCCTACATGGCTCATACAAACGGCCGTGGGGTTTGACCGTGGCCTATCCTGACTTAAAACAATAAGGCATAGGGTACGCACGGCCTAGACACACGCCCGTGTGTATAACCGTATGGGCACTTAGAGGCTATTTACCAAGCCATTTTCCTCCTTGAAATCAAGATCAACTCAAGTTCAATTTAATACATTCTTTTCATAAACAATACTACATGTTTCATTGACCTCAATAAACATACATACATAGTCAATTTTGGCCAACCACTTAGCCATATACAAAAGAATAATAACTTGTCTATACAATGGCCCTTCTTAAAACATGTTCTCAAAATGAATGCTTCCTATACATGCCATACTTAGTAAAATAACTTGGCTATACCAAAATAAAGATTGATAGTGTGCTACGAGCTCTGACTCCAACGATCCACAAGTTAGCTTGGCGGGACTACATAGAAAGAAAGAATTTAAAGACGTAAGCATTTAGCTTAGTAAGTTTGTATGTAAAGCATATATCAATATACTTGCTTAATATAAACCATTTGACATAACAATGGTATCATAATTTCAGCTATAGAGCTTAGTTTCTCATACTGATTCTTACATGTCTCATAATACTTACTATTCTCATACTTGTAAGGTAAACAAGGTACCTGCATCACTTGATCACATTGATCATCATACTTTAATATAATAATCATGATCTCTAATTCTTCATTCATAACATAAGTAATACTCAATTTCAACTTGATGATAGCTTTAGTTTCTTAGCTTTCTTGTTATCTCATTTTAACTTTACTCGTTTGCCCGATGAATTTCTGTGAATAACCGAGGATACTAAATATCTTCCCATGAACTTAACGCCAAAGCCATATCCTAGATACGGTCTTACATGGAATATCTCATCTTGGTTTCGAGGCCATGTCTTGACATGGACTTATACGAGGTCTTTCTTGTTCTCACCAATGCCATGCCTTGGCTTGGACTTACATGGGATCTCTTTCTCCTAATAGATTTTCAATGCCAAGCTTGCCTTGGACTTATATGATATCTATTCAATGCCAAGCTTGCCTTGGACTTACATGATATCTGTTCAATGCCAAGCTTGGCTTGGACTTACATGATATCTATTCAATGCCAAGCTTGGCTTGGACTTACATGATATCTGTTCAATGCCAAGCTTGCCTTGGACTTACATGATATCTTTCCTTGATTGTCGATGCCATGCCTTGGCTTGGTCTTATACGGACATTCTTATCTCATGTGGTAGATTGAGTATCCTGGGAAATTCATCTTCAATCGGGACTTGCTCATACTTAATCCCATTGATTTGTTTGTTTAACATAGCATTAAGTATTCCATGGAAATAATGTACATTATATTAGCAATTCAATGATAGAAATCATAAAACTTAGAAATCATACAAACTTACCTCAATATACAAAATGTATGTAGATATGCAATTTAGTCCTCGACTTTGTTCATGCCTTGGTTTTGATCCGGGCTTTGTTTTTCTTGATCTATAATCATAAATAGATCATTTAATACTCACATTGACTAAATTGACTCTTTACTCACTCTTTGGCAAAATTACTATTTTGGCCCTGTACTTTCTCATATTTGCACTTTTGCCCTTAAGCTCGTAAAATGATTTTCATTCAACTTTCTTAAACTTCATGCTTAGCTGATTAATAATCTCAACTATAGCAATCATCAATTCTCACTATTTCTAATAGGGATGACCAATTTCATAACTTTTACAAACTAGTCCCTGTATTCATTTTTCATGAAATTCACTTAGAAACAGATGTTTATCTAACATCAAACTCTCATAAACTTCCATAAAACATCATTTAACAAGCATATCATTCATGGGTAGATTTTTGAACATGCATCTTAGCTCATTTTATAGCTAAAAATAGCTAATTTATAATACGAGAACTTCAAAAATACGAAGAATAGTAAAAACGGGGCTACGATGAACTTACTAGCAAGCTTGAAAAAAATGAAGAACCCTAGCTATGGAGTCTCCAAATTTTCGACACAAGGGGAAAGAAGATGAATAGATTTTTATCATCTTTTTCCCATTTTAATCATTTAATAAATTAAATGACCAAAATGCCCATCTCTTTAAAAATTTCTATTTTACTAACTCATGTCCAATTTTGTCCAAAAAATTATAATTTGGGAAAATTTCTATTTAAGGACTTCTAATTGATATTCTAAAGCTATTTCATACAAAAAGCTTATAGAAACTCATATTTTGCAACTTCTGTAATTTAGTCCTTTATGGACCATTAAACCTCAATTTAGCAAAATTGCTTCATGAAACTTTCATACTAGCATGCAAACATGGCATAAGCTTTAAAAACTCATAAATTCACCTCGGATTTGTGGCCTCGCACCACTATTCCGACTAGGCCCTAAATCGGGCTGTTACACTTAGCCTACCAAATAATATAAAAGATGGTATCGCACATAGCCCATCATAAATAAGTAATAAAGTGGTGTCGCACTTAGCCCACCATCAAGAATTATTAAGGTGGTATCGCACACAGCCCACCATTTATTACTACGGATGTTATTTCGCATTTACATATCTATTTCGTCATTCAAACGAAAATTATTCAATATCTACCAAATTCATTCCACTTGAATCATACATGTTCCCAATCATACAACGCACCAACAATTAACAACATGTGTATATAAGGTGCATCATTTACACATAAACTTACCTCGGTACAAAATGCGTTAATCAACGGTTTATTTCGTAACCTTTCCTTTACCTCAGTCAAGGTTGATTCCACGCTATTCTTGGTTTATAACAACAAAATTCACTCATTTAAAACATTTTATGTTCATAATGCATCAAAATCTATACTTAGGTAAAAATGACCATTTTGCCCTTACACTTTGGCAAAATTATGATTTTGCCCCTAGGCTCGTAAATCATTTTTCAACACATTTTCTCATCAAACAAGCCTAGCTAAACATTTATTTTCATGCCCCTAGTTTATGTTGCCCCTAGTTTTCATGCTAACACCTTTCACAAAAGTTGTTTCTCATCTCCGTAACATTCATTTTCTTCCATAAAAACTCAACTAACAACATAAACCCTCTCATGGCAAGTCCCTAAACTTTTAACCATTTCACAAATTAGTCCCCTCATTAGCTAGCTTAAGCTTTGGGGACTCCAAAAATACAAAAATTGTCAAATAAAACCACCAAAATCACTTACTCGCGAGAGATTTGTTTTCCTGAAAATTGTTGAACTCCAAGAAGCCTTATTCTTGTAAACTTTCGGTGGTTAGGAGAAGAAGGAATAGTAAAAGATGACAACATCTTTTATTCATATATTTTACTCATTTTTATCACCTATTTTCCACCAAATTTGACCAAAATTTAATGTCTTGTCTCCTTAGCCTCTATATGGCCAGCCATCACACATCCAATGGCCTAATTTCAATTTAAGGACCTCCAATTTGATATTCTTTGGCTATTAGACACCTCTCCCACTTATAATGGAACTTTCACACTTTATGCGATTTAGTCCTTTTTCACAATTTCACATACAATTGCTAAAATTAAAGCACCAAAATTTTCATATAGTCATATATTAATGCCATAAGACATAAAGTAATATCAAAATAATTTTCCTCAACCTCGGATTAGCGGTTTCAAAACTACTGTTTCGACTAGCCCCAAAATCGAGCAGTTACAACTCTCCCCCTTTAGAGATTTTCGCTCTAAAAAATCTTACCGGTAAAAAGGTTTGGATATTGTTCCCTCATGGCTTCTTCCGGTTCCAACGTAGCCTCTTCCACACCGTGTTCTTGCCATAACATTTTTACTAAAGCTATACTCTTGTTCCTCAACTGTTTCACTTCTCGAGCCATAATCTTAATTGGCTCCTCTTCATACGTCATGTCTGATCGCATCTCAATTTCCGATGGAGGGATCACATGCAAAGGATCAGAACGATATTGTCGCAACATCGACGCATGAAGCATGTTGTGTATTTTCTCTAACTTTATCGGCAAAGCCAATTGGTATGCTATTGGCCCAATTCTTTCGATAACCTCATACGATCCTATGAATCGTGGACTCAATTTGCCCTTACGACCAAATCTCAATATTTTCTTCCATGGAGATACTTTTAGAAATACCTTGTCGCCCACTTGAAACTCGATTTCTTTTCTTTTCAAATTCGCGTACGACTTTTGCCAGTCCAAATCGACCCCATGAATTTGCTTCTCACTTAACTCGGTCCAATACAAGCGAGTCTGAAACTTGCGACCGTTTAAAGCTTCGTATGGCGCCATCCGTATACTCGACTTATAACTGTTGTTATAGGCAAACTCAACCAAAGGTAGATATCTTTCCCACCTACTTCGAACTCTAACACACAGCATCGAAGCATATCCTCCAGAACTTGAATCACTCATTTTAGATTGACCGTCAGTTTGAGGATGAAACGCAGTCCTAAAATTTAGTCTTGTACCCAAGGCTTCCTGCAACTTCTTCTAGAACCTCGAAGTAAACCTCGGATCCTTATCCGAGATAATAGATATAGGCACCCCATGAAGTCTCACTACCTCAGCAATATATAACTCGGCCAACTTATCAAGAGCATAATCAACACACACCGGTATAAAATGAGTCGACTTTGTTAGTCTATCAACAATAACCCACACAACATCTTTCATTTTTGAAGTCATAGGCAGCCCTGTTACAAAATCCATGGTGATCCGATCCCACTTCCACTTGGGAACCATCATCGGCTGAAGCAATCCCGAAGGTACTTGGTGCTCGGCTTTCACTTGTTAGCAGATCAAACATCTTGTCACAAACTCAGAGATGTCTCTTTCAATACCCGACTACCAATAAAATCTCTTTAAATCATTGTATATTTCCATGCTATCGGGATGTACTAACAAATGACCAATGTGTGCTTCATGTAAAATTTTTCGGATCAACTTATCATCGTTTGGTACACAAATTTTGTAGTGAAACATTAAATAACCATCTGAACTCACACAAAAATCAGAATCATTACCCAATTCACAGATAGCTCACTTAGCTTGCATCTCATTATCATTCTTTTGAGCCTCATATATTTGTTTAATAAATAGCGGTCTAGCCCTCAACTTGGCCAATATAGAACCATTATCAGACAACACTAAGCTCATGCTCATAGATCTCAAAGCATACAAAGATTTCCTACTCAAGGCATTTGCAACTACATTCGCTTTCCCCGGATGATAATCGATTACTAGCTCATAGTCCTTAAATAATTCGAGCCACTGCCATTGCTGCAAATTCAAATCCTTTCGGTCCATTAAGTACTTCAAACTCTTATGATCGGTGAAGATTCAACACTTCTCACCATATAAATAATGACGCCAGATCTTTAATGCAAAAACAATAGCAACCAACTCCAAATCATGAGTTGGATAATTCTACTACCTTACCCTCTTGCATCAACACACAATCGAGACCATTTAATGACGCATCACTGTAGACCACAAACTCTTTCCCCGACTCAGGTTGTACTAAAACTGGCTTCTTAGTCAACAATGTTTTCAATCTCTCAAAATTCTATTGACATTTCTCAGTCAATTCAAACTTGACATCATTATGCAAAAGTTTTGTCATCGGGGTAGCAATCATGGAAAACCCTTTTATGAACCGTTTGTAGTACCCTGCTAAACCTAAAAAGCTTCCGTCTTCTGACACAATCTTCGGCGGTTTCCACTCTACAATAGCTGAGATCTTACTCAGATCAACTCTAATACCATCACTCGACACAATGTGTCCTAAGAATCCAACTTCTCGAAGCCAAAACTCACTTTTGCTAAATTTAGCCTACAGCTATTTGTCTCTTAAAGTCTGTAAAACAATTCTCAAATGCTCTACATGATCACTCTCATCCCGAGAATAAATCAGTATGTCATCGATAAAGACAACTACAAACTTGTCCAAATATGGTCTAAAGACACGATTCATTAGATCCATAAAAAAAATAGGAGCATTCGTTTGATTGAACGGCATGACAAGAAACTCATAATGGCCATGCCTCATCTGAAATGCATTTTTCGGTACATCTTGCTCCTTAACCCTCAACTGGTAATAGCCAGACCTTAGGTTTATCTTAGAGAACACCGTAGCTCCCTTCAGTTGAGCAAATAAATCATCTATCCTTGGCGATACTTATTCTTCACAGTCACTTTGTTGAGCTGTATATAGTCTATGCACAATCTCATCGACCCATTTTTCTTCTTCACAAAAAGCACCGGAGCACCCCATGGTGAATAGCTTGGTCTTGTAAAACCCTTGTCCGTTATCTCTTGCAACTGAGCTTTCAGCTCTTTCAACTCTAATGGTACCATCCTATATGGAGCAACCGAAATAGGTTCCGTTTCTAGAATTAACTCAATCCTAAACTCGACCTCTCTAACTGGAGGCAATCCAGGTAACTCTTTCGTGAATACATCTGAATACTCACATACCACCGGCACAATTTCAATCTTTACCTCAAACTCTTGAGTATTTAACACAAAAGCGAGGTAGGACTCGTATCCTTTTCTCAAATATTTCTCAGCCACCATGGAAGAAATTATCACCGGTAAACTATCTGACCCACTTGATGCAACCCGAGTGACATTGTAACATCCTAGATTAGGGGTTATGCGTTCGTGCCTAATTCATGAGTTAGTAGGTTTTGGCAGTGTTGGAAGTGTATTAAGGGTTTTTAGAATTCTAGGATGGAAGAAGAAAGCTTTGGAAAATTATTGGTTTTAAGTAAAAGGGGAGCTAGGTAAATGAGGCTTTAAAAGAAACTCAGTGTGAAGCATGGCACAAGGAACCATGTGGTAAAATGGCATGTTTTATGAATTATGAATGTGTTATGTGAATTCTAGAAATAAGAAATGTATGGAAATGTAAGGAAATGTAAGGAAACGTATGGAAATGTAAGAAATGTAAGGAAATGTATGGAAATGTAAGGAAATGTATGGAAATGTATGGAAATGTAAGGAAATGTAAGAAATGTATGGAAATGTAAGGAAATTTAAGGAAATGCCTTGTCTTGGAAATGTAAGGAAATGTAAGAAAATGTCTTGTCTTGGAAATGTAGGGAAATGTGTTGGAAATGTAAGGAAATGTCTTGTCTTGGAAATGTAGGGAAATGTGTTGGAAATGTAAGAAATGTCTTGTCTTGGAAATGTGAGGAAATGTCACGAAATGTAAGGAAATGATGTGGAAATGATTCAAAAGAGAAAGTAAACATTTCGAAACTTGGAAATATAAGGAAGTGTCAAGTTTAAAGAGGCAAACGAAAATTTTTGGAAACTTGGAAATGAAAGGAAATGTCAAGTTTTAAAGCTTAAAAATAGGAAATTAAGGCAAGGCGGCCTTAAGAAAATTAGTAGGAAGAATTTGGCACACAAACAGGCTTGGAAAAGTGGCCTGGAAATGCCACTTAAGGCCCAGGTAAGTGACGCCACCTACATGAGCAAGTGGGCCTGAGTTCGAGTCACATGGAAAGCAAATAAAAGAAATTTTATTTTTGCTTTGAGAGACCGAGTGGACGGCACATGCTTCTAGAAAGGAGGTGTTATCTTTTCATAAATATTCGATTAAAAAGGTGATAATTAAAGGATTTTTAAATTGGATTATTTTGAAGAGATAAATGTTGGATTAAACTCTTTTATTTATGATAATTAAAGGATAAAGTTATTAGGAGTGGTGGCCAAGTAAGGGACTTTGAATTATCTTTTATTTTAGGTGATAATTAAAAAGATAAATAAGGGATTATTCTTTAATTTTTAAATAAGAAGATAAGGAGGAAAATAAGGAAGAGTGGTGGCCAAGTAAGGGACTCTAGCCTAGTAATTTCGGCTATAAAAGGAAAAGAGAGGCCAACCTTTATTCTTCCTTTTCTCTTTTGTTCATCTGTCGAAATTCTCTAGCAAAATTCTCTCTTCTCTGTTTTGCCAAACCAAAATACCTTGTGTTCTAGCCGAATCCTCCATCTTTATTCTTCCTTTTCTTTTCTTTCTAATCCTTCCAAAAGCTGAAAGTTGTGAGAGCATCATTTAGCCATAGCCGAATCTCTGAAAGTTGAAGTGAAGGTGCAATCAATTTCTTCAAATAAGGGTAAGATCCAAGTTTGGTTTCCATTCTTTTATATTTTAGACTTATCGAAATTTAGGGACTAATTCCTATTATTGATCTTGGCCAATCATGGAAGGAAAGTTTGGGATTTATTAAGTGTCGACTACAAGGAAGGAGAAGTTCTTTTCCCGAAGGTACACCATAGGCCGCATGTTCCTAGTTATTCGGTGAATTTGAGATTTAAGAATCTAAGGTAAGTCATATTTAACATTCGGCTAAGGGTTATTTGTTGTGAATAAATGTTAGAAATTGATCTAACATGTAGTTATAGGGATTTCGACAGAGGGATACAAAGATTTCGGGATTTGAGAATTTCAAGGTAAGTTTAAGAATACTAATCCTACTAGGATTTGGATTTATGGCCGAATGGCTTTTTATTAAAATAGTAAGTGAATAATCAAATGTAGGGATTAAGGATCTAAGCGATGATCGGGTTTCGAGATGTCAAGGAATTTGCTAAGTGAATCGTGTGTGTACCCCACAAGACTTCATAATACGTTTTATGGCATGTTTAATTAAAATATGTGACATTAAGAATATGAAAGTGGCTAAGGTACCATGTGATGGTACTAAGTACTCAGGTACGTTTCCTACTTCTACTAGGAATATGAAAATGTTATTAGTAACATGAGAATATGATAAGAATGTGAACTCTGGCATATTTATGCATATTATTATTATATGGGGCATATGGTTGTATATTGAAAGGGGAAGTGAAAAGTGGTGAATTAAGACCACAATAATCGAAAAGTGGTGACTTACGACCACGATGTCCCGAAAAGTGGTGACCTAAGACCACAGTAATCTGAAAAGTGGTTTCCTAAGACCACAAAGCGGAGCCTTAAGCCTGCAAATTGGTGTGTAGCAGAAGGAGGGTCGACTTAGTAGTCCCCACGGTGTGTTTGGCAGGTACGGGGTGTGTAGCGGATGGACAATTAGGTTTGGGTTTGGGAATGCATCATAACTTGTATTTTATGTTTTGAATGTGTAACATTGTATGCCTGATTCTATTATGATTTAGTGTCGTGTACACATTGAGTCTGTTTGACTCACCCGTTGGGGAATATTTTTCAGGTGATGAGCAGTAATGGACCGGGTCGGCAGGAGATAAAGATGCCCATGGTCAGCCTGAAGTTTTATTCAATATGGACATTTTATTTTATTTAAGTACTTTAGAACTTTTATTTTGGGAATTATTTGATGTAATAAGGCCATAAGGCCATGATTGAATTTCTTTATTTCTTTTTTACTTTTATTTATTTTGTTTACAAATTATTATTTAGGGATCAAGTAAATTTATTTTTAAAATAAACTCCAAGTGTTTTGTCACCTTAATTAAAAAGGAATTTTTAATATAAGATTAACTCATTTTCAACCCAAGCCCAGCCCAAAAAAAAACTAATTTTGTTTCAAAACACACAAAAATTTTCCAAAGTAATAAAAGAATATTTAACCGGTTTACTTGAGGAACATACCAGATCTGGCCAAGGCTCGTGGGCCGGGTTTGAGGTGTTTCAGACATCTCCGTTTTCACATTTCAATTCAATAAGTTTACTACCACAATTCACTAAAACACTATGAGTAGTCAACAAATCCATACCAAGAATCAAGTCAAATTCATCAAACGGCAACAACATAAGTTTTTTCAGAAAATAATGACCTCTAATGGTCAAAAGACAATTTCTACACACTTTGTCGACTAGCACATGTTTGCCTAACGGGTTTGACACCTTTACTACAAATTCCGTAGACTCAACAATCTTGCTCATACTAGATGTCAATCTTATGCAAATGTAAGAATGGGTAGACCCCAGATCAATCAAAGCAATAACATAGGTGTCATGAAGAGAAAAAGTACATGTTATCACATCTAGAGATGATGCCTCTTCGCGAGTGCGAATGGCATAATTCCTTGTAGGTTCTCGACCCTCCGGTCTCACAGCAGAATCTCAAGGTGCACCTCTACCATTAGTCCCACCTCTCGGGTTCTTTTGTGGTCTACCCATTGAAGATACATTGTTTGATCTTATCTCTTGCTTCCTTTCCTTGTCATCCCTCTCAGGGCAATTTTGGATGAAATGATCGGGTGAACCACACTTGTAACAATTTTTGCTATTCCTCAACACTCCCCCTTGTGTTGTCTTCCACAATTTGGACACTCCGATTTGGACTTTGGATTGCCGCCCACACTTGCCATCAAAGTGGTTAGAACTCTCGTGCCCGAGTATGTGTTACCTCGGTCTCTATATGAATATCCAACTAACGTAGTCATCCGAGGGTTTATTTCCTTGGAGTTTTTCGATTGAGTTTGGTATGATTTATTCATCAGCGTTTTTCTTGCATCCCAGGCCTCACTCACAGCCTTCCTCTTTTCCTTATTCAGTTCTTCAGCTTTACATGCCCTATCAACCAACACTACAAACTCTTTTAACTCCAAGATCTCAACAAGAAGTCTGATATCCTCATTTAACCCATCTTCAAACCTCTTGCACAAGATAGATTCTATAGACATGCACTTTTGTGCATACTTGCTAAGCATAACAAACTCGCGCTCATATTCTACCACAGTCATTTTTGCTTACTTTAACTCAAGGAATTCCTTTCGTTTCTTATCAACAAATCACTGACTTATATACTTCTTTCGGAACTCTTCCAAAAAGAAATCCCACGTCACTCTCTGCTTTGGAACCACTAATGCGAATGTTTTCCACCAATGGTATGCCGAGTCCCTCAACAAAGACACGACGTATTTTAAGCTCTCCTCAGGTGTACAAAAGAGTTCATCAAATACTCTCATTGAGTTCTCAAGCCAAAACTTTTCCCTCTGTAGGTTATCATCTATATTAGATCTGAACTCCTCAGCCCCTTGCGTCCGAATCTTATCTACTGGGGGCTTGGTTATCCTCACTAAATCTATACCTTGAGGAGCCACTGGAACTGGCTGAGGTATAGGAAGGGGTGGAGGAGGTTGAGCATTAGGATTTGCTCGTATATACTCCGTGTAAAAATTACTCATAATTTGGAGAGAGGCTTCTCGAGCCTCTTCTCCTTGACCCCTAGTCTCGGGTCCACTCTCTACAAGCGCGGTCCCTTGCACGGGAGCCGGTGCGTTACTAGCTACGTCTTCAGCAGCCGCTCGTTCGGGATCCATTTGCTCTATAAAAACAAAGTTTAAGATTATCAGAAGCCACCACACTATCAATATACATTTATGGCATGTATAGCTAGACTCTTACACAAGCTACAGTAGTCTGAGAACTGACTAAACCATAGCTCTGATACCACTAAATGTAACACCCCTTACCCGTATCTTATGCCGGAACAGGCACGAGGCATTACTGAACTTAACTTACTTGGTCATACAACTTAAAATATCTCTTTCACCATTAAAACATTCTCATTAAGGTCCTACAAGGCCTTAAACATGCATACGGAGGGTTTCAAAACCCAACCGAAAACTTTTGTGCATTTAATAATTTTCACCTAAACAGGGGCCACACGCCCCTGTGGCCAGGCTGTATGGTCACACATGTCTATGTCCCTACCCCGTGTGGGATTTATTTTCATTTCAAACATACAGGGATTTTCACACGGCCGGACACACGCCAGTGTCCTTGGCCCGTGTCCCTAACACGGCCTCGACACTCCCGTGTCTTAGCCCGTGTGCCAAAACCTTGCCATTTTGTTTATGATGTCATCATCTCACTAAGGTCACACGGCCAAGGCACCCGCCCGTGTACAAAAACCATGTGTTGAATTAAATTCCAATTTCAAGGTGTAGACTTCACACGGCTTGGGCACGCACCCATGTTTGTGGCCGTGCCTACCACACAGCTGACACACACGGTCGTGTCTCTACCCGTGTGTTTACTACAAAGCTTACTGACTTGTAAAACTAACTCACAGAGGACACACGGCCTGGTCACACAGCCATAGGACTGATCGTGTGTCACACACGGCCTAGACACATGCCCGTGTGCCTACCCGTGTGGACAAGAACAAGGCTATTTGCTCTTTTCACCACCCTAACCAACACAACATAAATCCATTGAACAAATCACTAAACAACTCAGTTTTGCAATATACACTTCCATGAATAACTTTATCTTTTTATTTATAATAATAAGCCATCAACTATAGCTATATACAAAAAAGTACACCTATAAAGGAGTCAACACACTCTTGGCCAAAATAACAAAACCATTTACCTACTCTAGCCCCTATACATGCCATACTCAAAACACTAAGTCTAGATATACCGAAAGGAGCTGATAGTGTATGTGATCTTCCAATTATCTTCGTATCCCGACCCGACTCTTTAATATTATAAAACAAGGGAAAAGAAAAGGGGAGTAAGCTTTAAGCTTAGTAAGTTTACATGTAAACAAATAACATCATAATATGTGCTAAACAATAAATAACATTACATACTAAGCAAGAACAATCCACTTCCATGATCATGCTTACTCATTTCATCTTTTACCACATTCCAAACATATGACAAGCCGAAGGCCCATATTATTTAACATACATCCCTGCATTTATCACCACATGATCACACATGAAACAACACATCATAATTTTTCTCAATAAATCAGAATCTTACCAATCACTTGGTTGTTTCGCACTTAGCCCACCATCAATCTTTAATAGGGTGGTATCACACATAGCCCACCAACAAGAATATTTACGGTGGTAACACACTTAGCCTACTGTCTAACCATTTTTTTTGAAAAAAATAGGAATCGACTTGGTTTTGAAAATAAAAAGGAGAGTCGCCACCGATCTTTTTACCAGGTATGATCGGATCACCTTTGTTTTAATAAAACATTTTGATTTACTAAAACAATATTTTTGGTCTACGAAAATTTGAGAAAATAGGTTCGGGAGTCAGTTACGTGCGAGGAAGGATTAGCACTCTCGTCACGCCCAAAATTGGTACCAAATCGATTATTTAATGCCTCAATGTCGAAAGTTGAAAATTTAAAAAGAAAAAGGAAATTGATCTTTTTGGAAATATTTTAGCTTTCTCGAATTGAATATCAAGATTTTCTCGTTCCAAAGGGCAAAATATCACATCCAGTACGTAAGACACGATGATTTTAATCCTTGAATCTAAGATCACCTCTTAATTCCCGAGACTCATCCCTTAAAATAACAAAAGGTTATTCGGTTACTTGGCCAAGCGAGAGAACCGAAACCCAAAACATAGGGCACAGTCTCTCGAATTTCTAAACATAGAATATTGCCTTATTTGGGAAACTTTTATTTTAAAACGATAGCGAGTACAATACTTAAATAAGATGCATCGTTTGTTTGAAGTAAGATGACAACTTGTACAGAATGAAAACATTGGAATTTAATGCGTGATGTGATGGCATAATAACATAATAATAATAATAAGAATACGTGAACAAAATGTTATACGAGTAAATAATAATAGCATGCGAATACAAGTGTAACATCCTAAAATAGGGGTTATTTGTGATTGAATTAATTTGCTTGTAATTGAATTGCTGTGGTGTTATTTATTGTGTAAGAAGGCTTAATTAGAGGTCTTGAGTAGGCTCGGAATAGTAGAAAATTTTATTTGGAAGCTTTAAAGGTAGGGAGCCTTAGTAAGTAGGGGTTACAAGAATAAGTGAAGGATTATTTGACACTAAAAAGCCCTTGGAAAAGTGGCAAAAGGGATGCCACTTAAGAGCTGGAGTTGACGCCACAGGGAGAGAGAGAGAGGAGCCTGGGTTCGAGCTGTAGAAATCCCTTTTTACTCTTTATTTTGGACGGCAATAGGGGGAGAGTTTTTCTCTGTTTAAACTCTTTATGATAATGAGGATAATAATAAGATTTCTTTTTATTATTAATTGGATTATTAGGTGAATAATCAACAATAGTTGGCAGAGGAAAAATAGGCACGTGGCTAATTCAAATTATTTTGAATTAGTTCAAATTAGTGGCCAAGAGAAAAGCAAGTAGTTGGCCGAATTTTGAACTCTTCATGGGAAGAGTGGACGGCAAGCATAGGGGGAGGAGTGCCGAATTTCTTCAATTAATTCATTTTCTTTTTCCTTTTTGCAATAGTCGAAATTCCCTACTCTCTCTCATCTTCCATCTCTTTTTCCTCTTTTCTTCTTTTCTAAGATACCGAAATCACCATTGCTACCTTCTCTTTTCTTCTTTGAACCAAAACTCTCCTCTACTCTCTTCTTTGTCGAATCCCCAATCTTCCTTCTTCCCTTTTTCTTTGTTAGCCGAACCTACTCCCTAACCATAGCCGAATCCCCCTTCACCATATTTTGAAGTCTTGGCCGAATATCAAAGTAAGGGTGATCCCTTTTCAGTGTTTTCCAATCGGTTTGGGTAGGTAAGTGTGTTAGCCGAATGGCTATTCCTTTTTCTCTCTTATGTTACATGCATTATGGATGGTTGGGAAGAGCCAAAATCGCATATCTTGATGGTTGGTTAATCTTTTTGTTGAAGCCGATTTCACCTAGGACTCGGGATCTCAAAGCGATGAGATCTGAACCATCATTCTCTGTCAATCGAATTTGGTAAGTGAGGGTAAGGTCTATTTTAGTATTCCAAAGCCGAAGGCCATTGTTTTAAATATTGTTGATTGACCGATTGTAGTTTGGTGAAACAGATTCGTGTATCGTGTGTCGTGGTTAGTACTCAAAAAGCGTGTAGGTAAGGATTCAGGTTCAAGAGATGACCCCTTTAGATTGTTTTAGTTTGGCCGAATGGCCTTGGTACTAATTTTTGGTAATGGCCGAATATAGGGGCAAGAAGTCTAGGGTGGCCGATTGGTTTCGTCGGGATTTAGTACTATCGTCGACATCAAGTGTGTACATATACACTTTATAATGAATTAATATGTTAAGTGTTTGTTAAATCTGACTTGTGTAGATGTGAGGTTTAATACCGTAATGGTATAAGCGAAAAATCAGGTAAGTCTCGTGGTTATGACTCTTTTTATGATGCTTTCGGGAAGCATGACATGTTGTTATATGTGGTTATGGCTAATGGTAACTTTATGGCATGATCTCTATTAAATGTGTATCCTTGATTGATGTGGGATATGTGAGTGGAGGGGGAAGGAATATTCGTGTCGACGGACACCAGTGGTTTGGTACCACAATGTGACTACGGTCACCAGAGGTTTGGCACCTCCAGAGGTTTGGCACCCCGTAGCGTCACCACAGTGGGTTGGCCCCATAGTTTACATTATGGGATTGACGCCAGTGATTTGGTATCACACGATGGGTTGGCCCCATCATTGGATTGTGACTTCGGGTCACTAGTGGTTTGGCACCACAAGTATTGACGGATATCGTGACTATAAGTCACCAGTGGTTTGGCACCACTAGTGGTTTGGTACCACACGGGGTAGAGAAAGGTGATACGGATGGTTGGGTTGGGCGCATGATTTAGTGCATGTTAATTTATTATAAACTGTGTATGATGTGGCATTAAACCGGCGGAAGGGTTACATATTGAGTCTTGGTGACTCACCTTCTCTCTTATCTTTCCAAGTGATCCGTAGATCGCGGATAAGGAGCCGGATGGACTCGAGGTGGCCATGCAGTGGAATTAGGTTTGAATGGACTTTGAATTTCATTTTATTTTATTCGATTGTTAGTTTTAATTTAATCAGATTGTAATAAGGCCTCCTAATACTTTACTTTAATTATTTTACATGTTTTGGATACTTGTTTTAAAACTATTTTGTGATATTGAAATAAGTACACATGTTTTCTAAATTTAATCGAAAAATGTTTTATCGTGCCATCGGGTACGTTTAAGATCCATAACAACTTGACTTAATAAAATTTCAAACAACCCTAAGTATGGTTTTTATATACCTCAACTGTTTTAAACAAAGACACTATCTTTTATCAAAAAGTCAAGTCGGTTTTAAGAAGTTTTACAAAGCATTTTCTCTGTAGCACACCAAATTCGGTCGTAGTGTTTGGGTCGGGTTTGGGTTGTTACAAAACTGTTATCAGAGCCCAGTTCAAAGCTCGGCTGTGGGGGCCCAAGGCCCAAAAATGATTTGGTAGTTCTTTTTGAAGTATTTTTGGTTTTGGAACAGCATGACACCGAGCCTCCGGCCCCAATCCGCTCAGGTAAGCACCTCTAACTTTTTGTTTGAATTATTACTTATAGAAAGGGTAGGAATGGAACGTAGAATAGTCTTATAGGAACTTGAACCCTAGGATTAGACTACTCAAACACAAAAAAACAAAACATAAGCTTTAATGAACTAAACCAACCTATGGCTAAGTCACTGAGCTAGGGTGTGGTAACCCCTGTACGCATGTCTAGGATTGGATCCGAGAGAGCTTGGTATTTAAGCAGTCCCAGTGGCTCACCTCCTCTTCGCAGGTATCCTACCTGGTGCGTAGCTTCGGTTCACCCTAACTCAGAGGGCTCAGTGGTGTGGCAACCTCTGTGCGCATGTCTAGGAGTGGTTTCGGTGGGAGCTTGGTATTTAAGCAATCCGCGTGACTCACCTCCTCTCCACTCGAATCCTGCCTGGTGCGCAGCTTTGGTTCACCCTGACCGAGAGGGCTCGGTCATAGGCTAAACATAATGACTAAAACCCGAAAGGGAATTAGCCATGTTTTTAGAAAAAAAAGAAAACAACGAAACCCTAGTTTTTCAATCTTTCAAATTTGAGAACAACCATCTTTACAACTTTTCCCGAAAATTTTGATTTGTGAAAATTACGAAAATGCCCTTAGGGGGTAAAATTACCAAAATGCCCTTGGTTCATAAAATGCCAACTACTCAATGGTTTTTCCAAAAATTTCATTATTTTATAAATATCCAAAAACCCTACTTTGCAAATAATCAAAAATACTTTGGTTTTGGAAAATTACGAAAATGCCCCCAACTTGCAAAATTACCAAAATGACCCTGATTACTAAAATTTTGGTAACATCATCATTTTAAAAAGGGAAACTCTCAAAAAGGAACCTTCAAAGTTTTACAACTGTTAAAATATCCCTGATTTATTAAATTTACAAAATTACCCCTGATTGACAAAATTACCAAAATACCCCTAGTTTCCAAAAATTTTGCTATACCTTTAATTTATGAAGTTTTCGAAAATACCCTCCAGTTTTGGAAAATTTCAAAATGTTTTGATTTAATAAAGTTTTAGAATTTCTTTTATTACGAAAATACCCCTGTAAGTAAATGACGAAAATACCCCTGGGATAGAAACAGGACAGAAATGTCCGAAGAGTGAACAAGTATGAAAGATATTAGGGAATGGATGTTCCTCTCTGTGTGTACTAGGATAGAGGACTTAAAACTTTGTTTGCTCGAAAGGATCCCTGGTAAACTCTTCTCATAAAATTTCTTCGCGAATAACCAAGTGAAACAAAGTACTAATCCATTAAAATTTCTTAATCTGATTAAAGCGCGGTAGTTAGAATGAGCTCTAGAGGACGTGGACATCGTGGACGCGGTAGAGGCAGGATAACCAGGTCAGAACCCGTTAGGTCGGGTCAGGGGTCGGAGAATGAGGTACCTCCGCCACCACCACCCCCAACTTTTGGAGCTGAGGAGCGAGGATCGGGAGGGGGTGAGGCGATGCTCGCAAGTCGTATTGCGAGTCCTTGATATGGTGGCTGGGGCTAGTGGAGGAATGGGAGCTCGAAAGTCTGTTCCCGAGCGACTCCGATCCAATGGAGCTGAGGTATTCCGGGGTGTACCGGGAGTGGCACCCAGTCAATGAATCTTGTTAGAATCAATCGAGAGAGAATCATGGACGATCTCGATCTGACCAATGAGGAGAAGCTAAAAGGAGCGGTGTCGCTTCTAAAGGATGAGTCATATCAGTGGTGGCTCACGGCTCAGGATGGTGCTATGGCAGATGATCTTACTTGGGAGTATTTCAAAACTGCTTATCAGAAGAAGTATGTGGGTACCAGCTACACTGATGCTCAGAGGAAAGCCTTTCTGGGGTTGATACAAGGAAATAAGTTAGTGTCGGAATATGGGGCAGAATTTCTGAGGCTGAGCCGCTATGCTCGGGGAATTGTGTCAACCGAGCATGATCGTTGTGTCCGCTTTGAAGATGGACTTAGAGATGAGTTAAGGTTACTGATTGCTCCACAGCAGAAGCGTGAGTTTGCGGTGCTGGTGGAAAAGGCTAAGGTAGCCGAAGGGGTCAAGGAGTCTGTGAGACAGAACTATGATAGGAATAAGTGGAAGAGAGGCTTTGGGTCGTCTGGGCCAGGTGGTAATGTTCAGAAAAGGGCCAGGTAGAGTGGGCCAAATCAGGTAGGAAGGCTCATGGCTACTAATCAGAGACCGGCCTAGTGTAATCGCTGTGGAAAATCACATTGGGGAGGTTGTTGGACCAGTGAGAGGGGTTGCTTTGAATGTGGGTTTCTGGATCACCGTGTAAGGGATTGTCCTCGGAAGTTAGTTAAGAATCAGCCAGAGGGGCAGAACCGTACTCAGGATAGAAATGTGGGACAGCAGAGGGGTCGTGGTAATAGTAGAGAAGGCAATGGTCCTAATCGAGGTCGTGGAATTCAGGGCAGAGGCGCAGGCAACACTGAGGCAAGGCAGCCTGGCTTAGTCTATGCGGCAAGGCGTCGCGAGGAGGGAGATGCACCGGATGTCATAACCGGTACGTTCCTAATTTTTGGTCTTCCATATGTTGCATTAATTGACGTGGGTTCGACGCATTCATACGTTGCTAGTAGTGTGGTAGAGACTATGAACCTAGACTTTGAGACTGCTTCTAGGGAGATGACTGTAATTAGCCCTCTAGAACACTCTGTAGTTGTAAACAAGCTATATAGAGATGTACCCCTAGAACTCCAAGGGGTAGTGTTTGTGGCTGATCTGATGGAACTACCATTTGGGAGTTCGATTTGATCCTTGGAATGGACTGGTTGGTTAAATATCAGGCGAGGTTGGATTGCGCTGCTAAGCGCATGGTTCTTAAGATGGCTGAAAGTGATGAAGTGGTCATGATAGGTAATAGAAGAGATTACCTATCCAATGTGGTGTCTGCCTTGAAGGCTGAGAAGATGGTCAAGAAGGGTTGTGAGGCGTTTCTGGTTCGAATATGTGCCTTGGAGGCTAAAGAGTCAGCAGTTGAGAAGGTTCGAACAGTAGGGGAATTCACTGATGTGTTCCCAGAAGAACTTCCGGGTCTGCCTCCAGATCGGGAAGTTGAATTCGGTATAGACTTGCTACCCGGAATGGCACCTGTGTCTATAGCACCGTATCGAATGGCACCAAAGGAATTGGTGGAGCTAAAGGCTCAGATTCAGGAGCTCTTGGATCGAGGGTTTATTCGACCAAGTATATCTCTGTGGGGAGCACCTGTGTTGTTTGTCAAGAAGAAAGACGGTTCAATGAGGATGTGTATCGACTACCGCTAGTTAAACAAGTTAACGATCAAGAACAAGTACCCGTTGCCTCGGATTGATGACTTGTTTGATCAACTGAAGGGTGCATCTGTGTTCTCGAAGATAGACCTTAGGTCGGGTTACCATCAACTTAAGGTGAAGGAGGGTGACAAGACGGCATTCCGAACTCGGTATGGGCATTACGAGTTCCTAGTGATGCCATTTGGGTTGACCAACGCACCGGCAGCATTCATGGACTTAATGAATAGAGTGTTTGAGCATTACTTGGATCAATTTATCGTGGTGTTTATAGACGACATATTAGTTTACTCAAAGACGGAGAAGGAGCATGACATGCATTTGCTGATAGTTCTACAAGTACTAAGGGAGAAGCAGTTATATGCCAAATTCAGTAAGTGCGAATTTGGGCTTAGGGAGGTGGCTTTCTTAGGTCACGTAGTGTCAGCTGAAGGGATTAGAGTAGATCCTCGCAAGATTGAAGCGGTGTTGGATTGGAAACCTCCTAGGTCAGTGGCGAAAATTCGAAGTTTTCTGGGTCTAGCAGGGTACTATCGGAGATTTGTGGAAGGATTCTCCTTAATCGCAGCTCTATTAACTAAGTTATTAATGAAGGGAGTTCCTTTTGTTTGGTCAGAGAAGCAGCAAGAAAGTTTCGATAAACTAAGGAAGATTCGACTAAGAAGCTCCAGATTCTGCAGTACGACTGAGCGGGGAAGTTGTTTACGGTTTATTGTGATGCATCCCATACTGGATTGGGATGTGTGTTGATGCAGGAAGGAAAGGTAGTGGCCTATGCATCCCGGCAGTTAAGACCGCATCAGGCTAACTATCCAACGCACGACTTGGAATTAGCGGCGGTGGTATTTGCTTTGAAGATATGAAGACATTACTTGTATGGGGAGAAGTCGATAGTCTACACGGATCACAGAAGTTTGAGGTATCTCTTGACCACGAAGGATTTGAATTTGAGGCAAATACGATGGATTGAGTCGTTGAAGGACTACGATCGCTTCAATTGAGTACCATCCGGGTAAGGCTAACGCGTGGTGGTGGCGCGTTGGCGGGAAGGTCGTGTGACCTTAAGAGCGATGTTTGCTCACCTCAGTCTATACGACGATGGAAGTCTTTTGGCAGAGTTACAAGTTAAGCCAACTTGGGTCGAGGAGATTAAGAAAAAGTAATTGATAGAGGATAGTTTGATTGCACGAGATTGCAAGTTCAAGATGGTGGTTTGGAAGGGTATAGTTTGACTGAGGATGGCGTGTTATGTTTTCAAGGGCAGCCTTGTATGCCGAAAGATGTGGAATTAAGGCAAAGAATTCTTCACGATGCACATAGAAGCCCGTATGCTATGCATCCGGGAGGAAGCAAGATGTATGGAGATTTGCAAAAACAGTTCTGGTGGCCAGGGTTGAAGCGTGAGGTAACTGAGTTCGTGGGAAGATGTCTGACGTGTCAGCAGGTTAAGGCTGAACACCAGTTGCCATCAGGGTTACTTCATCCAGTGAAGATCCCTCAATGGAAATGGGAGAGGATCACTATGGATTTCGTCAGTGGGCTACCCCTTACGCCCAGCAAGAAGGACGCAGTTTGGGTAATTGTGGACCGCCTGACTAAGTCAGCTCACTTTATACAGGTGAGAGTGGATTATTCCCTCCAGAGGCTAGCAAAGTTGTATGTGGCGGAGATAGTAAGATTGCATGGTGTGCCAGTGTCAATTATCTCGGATAGGGATCCGAGGTTCACGTCAAGGTTCTGGAAAGTGTTGCATCAGGCTTGGGGTACACGATTGGATTTCGATCTGACTTTCCATCCATCCACGACCGACGGGCGATCGAAAAGGTTATACAGATCTTAGAGGATATGCTAAGAGGATGTATTTTGGATTTCGAAATTCGCTTATAACAATAGTTATCAAGCGAGTATTCAAATGGCACTGTACGAAGCACTGTATGGACGAAAATGTCGAACTCCTACGTGTTGGACGGAGTTGGGTGAACGACAGGTTTTGGGTCCAGAGTTGGTAACGGAAACTGAGGATAAAGTGAAGGTGATTCGGGTTCGTCTTAAGGAAGCGGCAGATAGATAGAAGTCTTATGCTGATCTTAAGCGTAAAGAAATGGAGTATGCGGTAGGAGATAAAGTTTTTCTAAAGGTGTCACCTTGGAAGAAGGTATTGAGATTTGGGCGAAAAGGAAAGCTAAGCCCAAGGTTCATCGGCCCATATACGGTGTTAAAGCGAGTGGGACCGGTAGCTTATCAGCTTGAGTTACCGGCAGAGTTGAGTCAGATTCATGACGTCTTTCATGTGCCGATGCTTAGACGATATCGGTCAGATCCATCGCACGTTGTGCCAGTGGCTGAGATTGAGGTAAATTTGGACTAATCTTTCGAGGAGGAACCAGTTCAGATCTTAGAGCGAGATGTCAAGGTTCTACGAAGGAAATCAGTACCTTTGGTGAAAGTGCTATGGTGAAACCATGGTGCAGAAGAAGCTATGTGGGAACCCGAGGATGTGATGCAGCAGCAATACCCCCATCTCTTCTAATCAAGTAATTTCGAGGCCGAAATTATTTTAAGGGGGTAGAACTGTAACATCCTAAAATAGGGATTATTTGTGATTGAATTAATTTGCTTGTGATTGAATTGCTGTGGTGTTATTTATTGTGTAAGAAGGCTTAATTAGAGGTCTTGAGTAGGCTCGGAATAGTAGAAAATTTTATTTGGAAGCTTTAAAGGTAGGGAGCCTTAGTAAGTAGGAGTTACAAGAATAAGTGAAAGATTATTTGACACTAAAAAGCCCTTGGAAAAGTGGCAAAGGGATGCCACTTAAGAGATGGAGTTGACGCCACAGGAGAGAGAGAGGAGCACAGGTTGAGCTGCTGAAATCCTTTTTACTCTTTATTTTGGGACTGCAATAGGGGAGAGTTTTTCTCTGTTTAAACTCTTTATGATAATGAGGATAATAATAAGATTTCTTTTTATTATTAATTGGATTATTAGGTGAATAATCAACAATAGTTAGCGAGAGGAAAAAAATAGCATGTGGCTAATTCAAATTATTTTGAATTAGTTCAAATTAGTGGCCAAGAGAAAAGCAAGTAGTTGGTCGAATTTTGAACTCTTCATGGAAAGAGTGGACGGCAAGCATAGGGGAGGAGTGCGAATTTCTTCAATTAATTCCTTTTCTTTTCCTTTTTGCAATAGCCAGAAATTCCTACTCTCTCTCTCATCTTCCATCTCTTTTTCCTCTTTTCTTCTTTTCTAAGATACCAAATCACCATTGTTACCTTCTCTTTTCTTCCTTGAACCAAAACTCTCCTCTACTCTCTTCTTTGCTTTGAATCCCCAATCTTCCTTCTTCCCTTTTTCCTTGTTAGCCTAACCTACTCCTTAACCATAGCCGAATCCCCTTCACCATATTTTGAAGTCTTGGCCGAATATCAAAGCAAGGGTGATTCCTTTTCAGTGTTTTCCAATCGGTTTGGGTAGGTAAGTGTGTTAGCCGAATGGCTATTCTTTTTTCTCTCTTATGTTCTGTCGTATGGATGGTTGGGAAGAGCCGAAATCCGGCATATACTGATGGTTGGTTAATCTTTTTGTTGAAGCCGATTCCACCTAGGACTCCGGGATCTCAAAGCGATGAGATCTGAACCATCATTCTCTCATCAATCGAATTTGGTAAGTGAGGTAAGGTCTATTTTAGTATTCCAAAGCCGAAGGCCATTGTTTTAAATATTGTTGATTGACCGATTGTAGTTTGGTGAAGTAGATTCGTGTATCGTGTGCTGTGGTTAGTACTCAAAAAGTGTGTAGGTAAGGATTCGGGTTCAAGAGATGACCCCTTTAGATTGTTTTGGTTTGGCCGAATGGCCTTGGTACTAATTTTTGGTAATGGCCGAATATAGGGGCAAGAAGTCTAGGGTGGCTAATTGGTTTCGTCGGGATTTAGGACTATCGTCGACATCAGGTGTGTACATACACACTTTATAATGAATTAATATGTTAAGTGTTTGTTAAATCTGACTCGTGTAGATGCGAGGTTTAATACCGTAATGGTATAAGTGTAACATCCCCAAACCCGGCCCATTCACTACGACCGAATCCGGTTATGTCACTGCGGAAAGACGGTGGAAAAATTCTCTTTGACTTAAAATAAAATAATAAATCTATTAACCTTTGAAAATCCATGTACTTTAAAAAAAAAATACTTTACACTTGATATTATAAAAATGTCCATGTTAAAACACTTTATTAACTTATGAAGACTTTGAATAAGTAGATTAGAATAAAATCATTTTAACAAGCTAGTAATTAAATTTTTCCCAAGTCATAACCAAATTAAAATAAAAGAAAAAGTACCCAAAGTAATAATTAAGTAATTTCCAAAGTAAATAAAATTAAATAAAAGGCCCTTATTACACAATATTTAAACCCAAATACTTCAAATATAAATCAGCTTTAAAAGTATTTAAACTTCTCCTCCTGCATGGGCCACCATGTGTCTTCTCCGATCCCGGGTCCAATCTATACGTCACCAAATGGTTAATGAAAAGAGTGAGTCCAAAGTGACTCGATGCATAACCACAACACGTATTTCCATCTGTTTGGGCTTGGCCCATACCCACACAAACCCTCGAAACAAATCATGCAAGAATGCATCTCAGCCAAACCCACTCTCCCACCATAACACCAACCTTAGCAGACTCCGCCCCAAGGCCGTGGCTAACCCACCACCGATCACATCGTGATTCATAAACCTTACCTTGGCAATTGGCCGCCAAGGCCGTGGTGAGCCACCGATCAACCATAGTGATCCCAATATCGAATCGTCTACTGGTGATGCACATAGCCATCAACCGCCGAGATGGGCACCGAGCCACACCTCCCTTGAGGTAGCACAAAGCTAGCCATCAAGCGCTAATGTAGCCTGAGCTATCATTAGACCACGTACATCCTGTGTACACTTCTTCCTTCTTCAATCCAATCCCATGCCCATGTGTCAATAAATCATGCAAGAATGTCATATAGAGTGAGTAATTATTAATTACCAATACCACATCAAACATATATAAAATATATACAACATAACCAATCTTACCAATCCTCGATTCACATCACTTAAGCCATTATAATCAGCCTCCACATATAATACACATGTAATCACATTAAACAAACCAACAATCGCAGAAATAGTGCGTTGATTACGCACCTTCTAACACAAACAATCAAAATCCGAAATGCTACTTTATGCCTCTGCAAACGCTGACTAAACGTGTCCTGAAAAGGTCTCCTGCGCTAGGCTCTCCTCCCCTACAACCGGCCTCAGCATCAAATACTTAACCATTTTAAGCTTAAACGAAATACCAAAACATAGCTTACCAAAAGCCTGACCACCACTTACCAAATCGATCACTACAAACGGAGGCTTATCCTAACAATGGTTGAAATGAAAACCCAACGAGACCTATGCTAACATTCGGCCAAGGTGCTACTATATAAAAAAAAGGGGGACACGGCACAAGGGTGAGGCGTAGATTCGGCTTATCAAGGAAATCAATGAAATGGGTATAATAGGTTCGGCCAAAGAGGTTTGGAAAGAGGAGAGGGAAGTATGGGAGTGTACTTTCGATCTAGCAAAATGGAAGAAGAGGGATGGATAGAAGAGTGGGTGGTTCGGCTAAAGGTCCAAAAGAAAAGAAAGAAAAGAATGGCAATGGAGGTTTCGGTTTAGGAGAGTGGGAGAACAATGGAGAAACTTCCTAGCAAGAAAACAAGTGGGAAAAACTAAAAGGTGAGCACCCCCTCCCTATTTATAATATTCGGCCAAGCTTCCCCTCCCAAAGAAAGAAAAATTCGGCCACTACTCAACTCCCCTTCAAAATCCCAAAAATTTCTCCTACTTTCACTCTACACCAACCCTTCAAAAATTCAAAATAAAAGCTATCACATCTCTCCTCCTAGCCATCCATTTAAAATGATTTGAACAAGTCAAATCCTTCTTTTAAGGTGCCAAAACCAGACCCAACTCTTCCCCTTGCTCTCGACGCAAAAACAAAAACAAAGCAAAATGTCTGCTTCTCTGCAGCTCGAACACTGGCCCCCTTCTGCTCCCTGAGGCGTCACTTCTCCATGCCTTATGTGGCGCCTCCTTGCCACTCTGTCAAAGCCAATTCTGTGCCTTAACCTCCCAAATAATTCTCTTAAGGCCCCCTCTATCCAAGCTCCCATTTTAACCCTTAAACTAAAAATTTTCCAGGGCGTTCCACTACACTCTAGGGTTCTCAAGACCCCTAAAACTAACCCAACCACACACTGAAGTGTGCCAACACCCGAGCTAAGCACCCAAAAATCTAACCCCTAAAACCAGGGTGTTACAATTCTACCCTCCTTAAAATAATTTCGTCCTCGAAATTACTTGTCTAAACTAACCGTCCAATTCCTTCCACTACGCTATGGTCACAAGACTCTGGATCTTATAGAGCTAACATACTTCTAGGCACAGATTCTAAGTTCCTACTCAAAGTCCCAATACTTTATGAGTAACAAAACAAACAGTCACCAACACTAACGAGACCACAAGGAATATTCCGAACATAAGAAACTTACCCGCTGGCACATCAGGCACATCATTATCCTCTCTCCGACGGACTGCATAAACCAGACCTGGCTGTCTTGCCTCGGTGCCACCATTACCGCGGTCTACTGCTCCACGACCTCGGCCGGAACCATTTCCTCCATGGTTCGGACCACGACCTCTTGCCGCTTGTTGACCACCTCTGCCTGGTTGCACATAACCTTGACCCACTATCCGAGTCCTATTCGGATCCTGGGGACAATCCTTAACCAGATGAGTCTTGGACTTGCATCTAAAGCATTCTCGAACCCGATTCCAGCACTCGCCAACATGATACCTTCCGCACTGCACACACGGACGATCTGGATTTCCGGCGGCTGGCTTAGAAACATGAGCAGAGGTCTCGACTCTCGGTCTTTTCTGAACCCTCTCAACCCCTTCCGCGATCCAGTAGCTTCTCTTTTCACTGTTCCTTTCTCTGTTGTGCCTTTCACCTTCTTCTTGACCTCCTCGGCTATTCGAGCTTTCTCCACTAATATGGCGAAGTCTCTTTCACGATGCGGAGCAATCAAAACTCGCAGACTCATCCCGATCCATCTTCAAATCGACGCATCTCTCATAATCGAGAGCCCACGATGCCTCGAGCATACCGACTCAACCGCAAAAACTCACCTCGTACTCGCTATTGACTTGCTTCCTTGCACCAAGTTAAGAACGCCTTCCTCTGAGCATCCACATAGCTCATTCCGACATACTTCCCCTCAAACTTGACCTTAAAGTAACCCTTGATCCACTCGATCCGCGGGTACTTTCCTTAACGATGAGCCACCACCGGTATGCTTCATCCCGGCTAAACGAAACAACACCCTTAAGCTTCTCCTCGGCAGCTTAAGTCTAAGTCGTCCATAATCCTTTCAACGACCTCAAGCCAATACTCGCCACGTTTGGAGCTACCCCGGACACTCCCACAAGACCTCGGCTCCAT
The DNA here is from genome assembly GCA_025503065.1 of Gossypium bickii. Lineage (NCBI taxonomy): Eukaryota > Viridiplantae > Streptophyta > Magnoliopsida > Malvales > Malvaceae > Gossypium > Gossypium bickii. Next base: position 25,864,068 of record CP106712.1, read on the forward strand.
TCGCCCCTAAGCCTTTCGGCACCGACTTCCGAGTCCTATTGCCCACATTGGCTCCTCGCCACTCGTTCGAGCACTCGCGCGAAAGACGACTTGACACAACTGCGTCGTCTCCTCGATCCCGATCCTGCTGTTCAACCTCAACAGCTGGTGGCGGTGCATCGCTCTCTGACCCATGACGTGACCCAACCGGTTCCGATACTGACATCCTGCCTCTACCACGTCCACGAGTATTGCGACCACGCCCCTAGAACTCATATCTAGCGCTTGATTTAGTCTGCATTTAAAAAGTTTTATGCATTAGAAATTATTGTTTCAACTGCTTTATCCACGAGAAATTTTATGCAATAAAGTTTCCAGAGTAGTTCTTTCGATCAATCAAAGTTTCCTTCCTACCCAGGGGTAATCTCGTCATTTTCCTATAAGAGGTATTTCGGTAATAACTCAGGGTCAATTTTGAAAATAGTTTTCCAACTTAAAGATATCTCAAAATTCACAAATCTCAGGGGTCATCTTGAAAATTTTGTTTTTCGAACAAAATGTGTTGCACAAATTTCAGAAAGCAGGGTTTATTTTTGTAATTTTGGAAATCATGGGCATTTTCGTAAATTCTCAAAATCGAGATATCACAACATTTTACAAAATAGAATTTTCTGATATTTAGTAAAATAGGAATATTTCAGTAGAAGTTGAGAGAAATCTGAAAATTTAGAAACCAGGGGCATTTTGGTAATTTTATCAACTAGGGGTATTTTCGTAAATTCTCACAAACCAGAGTATCTGAATATTTCGAAACCGAAAAATTTTGGTATTTTACAAAGTAAAAATCATTTTATCAAAAGTTGAGGGTAGTACGGTAATTTTATAACACAAGGGCATTTTTGTAATTTTACAAGTAGGGGTATTTTAGTAATTTTGTAAATCAAAAACGTCCTTCAAAATAAAATTTAGGGTTTATAGACCAAAGGGGTAAAGTTGAAAATTTTAAAACAGGGGATTTTAAAACAATCAGGCCAAATCCCTTTCGGGTTTTAATAATCGATTTAGCCTATGAACAAGTCCTCTTGGTTAAGGTGAACCGTAGCTACGCACCAGGTAGGATTCCCGCGAAGAGGAGGTGAGTCACACGGACTGCTTAAATACCAGGCTCTTCCGGTTCCACTCCTAGACATGCGTACAGGGGTTACCACACCTTAACTCGGCGGCTTACTTCACAAGTTTGTTTAAGAGATTTAAGTTTTATGCATATGTTTGAGTAAACTAATCCTAGGGTCCAATAGTCCTAACTTTCTAATCTACGAGCCCAACTAAGCCCAAATCAATTCATGTAAACAATTCAATTCAAGAAAGTCCGAAGTACTTACTGTGGACTTGAGGGCGAGACACAGTGCCATGCCGAAAAACTCAAAAACTTTTATAAAAGCCCACTTTCCAAAAACCCATTTTGAAAACTGTTTCGGGCCCAAACCCTCAAAGCCGAGTTTTGAACCGGGCTCTGATACCAATTTGTAACATCCCCAAACCCGGCCCATTCACTACGACCGAATCCGATTATGTCACTGCGGAAAGACGGTGGAAAAATTCTCTTTGACTTAAAATAAAATAATAAATCTATTAACCTTTGAAAATCCATGTACTTTAAAAAAAAAATACTTTAGACTTGATATTATAAAAATGTCCATGTTAAAACACTTTATTAACTTATGAAGACTTTGAATAAGTAGATTAGAATAAAATCATTTTAACAAGCTAGTAATTAAATTTTTCCCAAGTCATAACCAAATTAAAATAAAAGAAAAAGTACCCAAAATAATAATTAAGTAATTTCCAAAGTAAATAAAATTAAATAAAAGGCCCTTATTACACAATATTTAAACCCAAATACTTCAAATATAAATCAGCTTTAAAAGTATTTAAACTTCTCCTCCTGCATGGGCCACCATGTGTCTTCTCCGATCCCTACCCAATCTATACGTCACCGAAAAATGGTTAATGAAAAGAGTGAGTCCACCGATTCATGCATAACCACAACACGTATTTCCATCTGTTTGGGCTTGGCCCATACCCACACAAAATCGAAACAAATCATGCAAGAATGCATCTCAGCCAAACCCACTCTCCCACCGTAACACCAACCTTAGCAGACTCCCTGCCCAAGGCCGTGGCTAACCCACCACTGATCACATCGTGATTCATAAACCTTACCTTGGCAATTCGCTGCTCAAGGCCGTGGCTGAGCCACCGATCAACCATAGTGATCCCAATATCGAAATCTGTCTACGGTGATGCACATAGCCATCAACCGCCGAGATAGGCACTTAGCCACACCTCCCTTGAGGTAGCACAAAGCTAGCCATCAAGCGCTAATGTAGCCTGAGCTATCATTAGACCACGTACATCCTGTGTACACTTCTTCCTTCTTCAATCCAATCCCATGCCCATGTGTCAATAAATCATGCAAGAATGTCATATAGAGTGAGTAATTATTAATTACCAATACCACATCAAACATATATAAAATATATACAACATAACCAATCTTACCAATCCTCGATTCACATCACTTAAGCCATTATAATCAGCCTCCACATATAATACACATGTAATCACATTAAACAAACCAACAATCGCAGAAATAGTGCGTTGATTACGCACCTTCTAACACAAACAATCAAAATCCAAATGCTACTTTATGCCTCTCGCAAACGCCGACTAAACGTGTCTGAAAAGGTCTCTGCGCTAGGCTCTCTCCTCTACAACCTACTCTCGGCATCAAATACTTAACCATTTTAAGCTTAAACGAAATACCAAAACATAGCTTACCAAAAGCCCGACCACCACTTACCAAATCGTAGTGATCACACAAACGGAGGCTTATCCTAACAATGGTTGAAATGAAAACCCAACGAGACCTATGCTAACATTCGGCCAAGGTGCTACTATATAAAAAAAAGGGGACACGGCACAAGGGTGAGGCGTAGATTCGGCTTATCAAGGAAATCAATGAAATGGGTATAATAGGTTCGGCCAAAGAGGTTTGGAAAGAGGAGAGGGAAGTATGGGAGTGTACTTTCGATCTAGCAAAATGGAAGAAGAGGGATGGATAGAAGAGTGGGTGGTTCGGCTAAAGGTCCAAAAGAAAAGAAAGAAAAGAATGGCAATGGAGGTTTCGGTTTAGGAGAGTGGGAGAACAATGGAGAAACTTCCGGCAAGAAAACAAGTGGGGAAAAACTAAAAAGGTGAGCACCCCTCCCCCTATTTATAATATTCGGCCAAGCTTCCCCCTCCCAAAGAAAGAAAAATTCGGCCACTACTCAACTCCCCTTCAAAATCCCAAAAATTTCTCCTACTTTCACTCTACACCAACCCTTCAAAAATTCAAAATAAAAGCTATCACATCTCTCCTCCTAGCCATCCATTTAAAATGATTTGAACAAGTCAAATCCTTCTTTTAAGGTGCCAAAACCGAACCCAACTCTTCCCCCTTGCTCCTGACGCAAAAACAAAGGCAAAATGCTGCTCTTGCAGCTCGAACACCGCCCCTTACGCTCCTCCCGAGGCGTCACTTCTCCATGCCTTATGTGGCGCCTCCTTGCCACTCTGTCAAAGCCAATTCTGTGCCTTAACCTCCCAAATAATTCTCTTAAGGCCCCCTCTATCCAAGCTCCCATTTTAACCCTTAAACTAAAAATTTTCCAGGGCGTTCCACTACACTCTAGGGTTCTCAAGACCCCTAAAACTAACCCAACCACACACTGAAGTGTGCCAACACCCGAGCTAAGCACCCAAAAATCTAACCCCTAAAACCAGGGTGTTACAATAAGCGAGAAATCAAGTAAGTCTCGTGGTTATGACTCTTTTTATGATGCTTTCGGGAAGCATGACATGTTGTTATATGTGGTTATGGCTAATGGTAACTTTATGGCATGATCTCTGTTAAATGTGTATCCTTGATTGATGTGGGATATGTGAGTGGAGGGGGAAGGAATATTCGTGTTGACGGACACCAGTGGTTTGGTACCACAATGTGACTATGGTCACCAGAGGTTTGGCACCTCCAGAGGTTTGGCACCTCGTAGCGTCTCGTCCCAGTGGCTTAGCACCGTAGTGGGTTGGCCCCACAATTTACATTATGGGATTGACGCCAGTGATTTGGTATCACACGATGGGTTGGCCCCATCATTGGATTGTGACTTCAGGTCACTAGTGGTTTGGCACCACAAGTATTGACGGATATCGTGACTATAAGTCACCAGTGGTTTGGCACCACCAGTGGTTTGGTACCACACGGGGTAGAGAAAGGTGATATGGATGGTTAGGTTGGGCGCATGATTTAGTGCATGTTAATTTATTATAAACTGTGTATGATGTGGCATTAAACCGGGGGAAGGGTTACACATTGAGTCTTGGTGACTCACCTTCTCTCTTATCTTTCTAGGTGATCTGTAGATCGCGGATGAGGAGCCGGATGGACTCGAGGTGGCCATGCAGTGGAATTAGATTTGAATGGACTTTGAATTTCAGTTTATTTTATTCGATTGTTAGTTTTAATTTAATCAGATTGTAATAAGGCCTCCTAATACTTTACTTTAATTATTTTACATGTTTTGGATACTTGTTTTAAAACTATTTTGTGATATTGAAATAAGTACACATGTTTTCTAAATTTAATCGAAAAATTTTTTATCGTGCCATCGGGTACATTTAAGATCCATAACAACTCGACTTAATAAAATTTCAAACAACCCTAAGTATGGTTTTTGTATACCTCAACTGTTTTAAACAAAGACACTATCTTTTATCAAAAAGTCAAATCGGTTTTAAGAAGTTTTACAAAGCATTTTCTCTGTAGCACACCAAATTCAGTCGTAGTGTTTGGGCTGGGTTTAGGTTGTTACAACAAGTGAACGAATTGTAACATGCGCAATAACAATAATCACACATATGTGTCATTCAAATACCAGCAATAATAGTCAAAGAATGAGATATTTAAAATAAGAAATAATAAAGACAAAACAGTAATAATGATACTTAAAATAGTGACAAGATAATAATGATGATAATTGAAATAAGAAATAATAGTGGAAAAAAAAGGTAATGATGATACTTGAAATAAGAAATAGTAATGACAAAATAGTAATGATGATACTTAAAAGAAAAAATAAAATAAAAGGATGATAGTAGTAATACTAATAGTAACAATGATAATGGCGGTAAAATATTGATAATATATGCATGTAAAACACACATAATATAAAACGTGATATGCGAGTAAGTATTAGATCAATAGGTGAGCAGGTAAAATAAAGGCCTAACAATAAGTATATACAAAAAAATTAATAAATAAAAATGAGAATGCATTACGGTAAAAAGAGTAGTAATAATCATATAAATTAACAATAATAATAACAGCATAATTGTGAAAATAACAAGTAAGAGCTAAGCTAAAATTAGAATAAAATTAAAGCACTGTAATCGCAATAAATAAAGATAAAAAATGGGGTATGGACTTAAATGAAACGCGCGCAAAACAAAGAGGATCGAACGGGTAAATTTCCCAGGCCTAAATGCGCATCTATGGGTCAAGGACCCGATTGAAAACCCAAAGTGTTTTAAGGGTAAAATCCATAAAAGAAAAAAATGAAAAGGGGCTAATTGGATGGTGTTGCAATGGGGAGGGTCCTGGGCGCACAAATTTCCATTTAAGGTGAAGATGTGCCTATCCCTTTTGCAAATTGTTAATGCACAAGCCTTTACTTCTCAAGGAAACCGAAAGTGATAAAACCTTTATTATATTTATTGTTATTTTTAAAGCTAACAAATTTTTTTTCAAACAAAAAAACAAAGAGCCACCCCTCTCATTCTCAAGGAAACCAAAAAGGCAGGGAACTCCCTTCCTCCCTCTTTCGCCCGACGTTTGGGCTGTCGCACCTTCGCGCCACCACCGTATCGGTGACCGGCGATGCTCGAGGCCAAATTTTTAGCCTTCTTTCGAGACCTCTTTGAAGATCTAGCCCTCGACGCCCCAAAAAATTTGAGAGAAGAACAAAGCAACCTCCTTTCGCCTTTAGGCTCGGCTCCGACAACGGGGAAGGCATTCTGACGCCTTGACCATGGGGTTTTGGTAAGGTTTTTGTTTTTTTCTTTTCGGTTTCTAGATTCAAAATAAAAATAAATAAAATCAAAAGTAATTAAGAATATAAAATAAGCAAAAGATCTAAACCTTGAATGTTTCTGTTCAGGTTTTTTATCGCTAATGATTCTTGAGATTGGAAAAATATTTCAAACTTCTATTTTTATTTTTGTATTTTCGGTATTCCTTAGTTCGTAAGACCAAAAAAAAGGAACCCTTTACAAACGTTTTACTTCTATTTTTTATCCCTGATTTCTACAGATTTGTCCTTCTTTTATTTTTCTTCATTTGTTTTTCTATTGTTTTCTTTTTTGTCGTCTTCTCCTTGGTTCTATTGTGCATGCTACTCCTTGCAGGTGACGTCGAGATGCGTGGAGGAGGGCATGGCAATGGTCAGAAGCGTGGAGGCCGCTAGTGGAGGTTTTTAGAAACGTGTGGACGTTGACCGAGGCAGTGCATGGCTTAAGACTAGGGTTTGTGATTCTTTGTCTTTTTTTTCTCAGAAACGGCCGCTTTATTTTGGGCTTGAACTGGGGTTTTGGGCCATTTTCTGTTGTAATTGGACATTTATTTTAGACCATTTATTGTTTGTTTATTTTGGTTTTGGATTTGACTTTTGTTTTATTGATTGGGCCTTTTTGGTTTAATTTCGTAAATGGACATTTTGGACTGTTAAGGTTTATTTTGTTTTTTGTTTCTGATTCGGGCTCGGGCTAAATTGGGTTACTTTATTGATTGAGCCTTTAGTCTGTTTTGGGTTCCGACAAAAATTGGTTATTACGCCTTCAAATAATATAAACGATGGTATCGCACATAGCCCATCGTAAATAAGTAATAAGGTGGTATCGCACTTAGCCCACCATCAAGAATTATTAAGATGGTATTGCACACAGCCCACCATTTATTACTACGGAGGTTATTTTGCATTTACATATCTATTTTGTCATTCATATGAAAATTATTAAATATCTTCCAAATTCAATCCACTTGAATCATACATGTTCCCAATCATACAACGCACCAACAAGTAGCAACATGTGTATATAAGGTGCATCGTTTACACATAAACTTACCTCGGTGCAAAATGCGTTAATCAACGGTCTATTCCGTAACCTTGCCTTTACCTCGGTCAAGGTTGATTCCATGCTTTTCTTGGTCTATAACAACAAATTTCACTCATTTAAAACATTTTATGATCATAATGCATCAAAATCTATACTTAGGCAAAAATGACCATTTTGCCCTTACACTTTGACAAAATTATGATTTTACCCCTAGGCTCGTAATTCATTTTTCAACACATTTTCTCATCAAACAAGCCTAGCTGTACATTTATTCATCTTACAACTACCCACAAATCTAACTATTTCATGCATTTATTACACATTTTAAATCTTTGCATTCAAGTCCTATTTAGGTGTTTTCATGCTAACACCTTTCACAAAAGTTGTTTCTTATCTCCCTAACATTCATTTTCTTCCATAAAAACTCAGCTAACAACATAAACCCTCTCATGGCAAGTCCCTAAACTTATCAACCATTTCACAAATTAGTCCCCTCATTAGCTAGCTTAAGCTTTAGGGACTCCAAAAGTACAAAAATTGTCAAATAAAACCACCAAAATCACTTACTTGCAAGAGATTTATTTTGCTAAAATTTTTGAACTCCAAGAACCCTTATTCCTCTAAATTTTTTGTGGTAAGAGAAAAAGGAATAGTAAAAGATGACAACATATTTTATTCATTTTATTTTACTCATTTTTATCACTTAGTTTCCACCAAATTTGACCAAAATTTAATGTCTTGTCTCCCTAGCCTCTATATGGCCGGCCATCACACATCCAATGGCCTAATTTCACTTAAAGGACCTCCAATTTGATATTTTTTGGCTATTAGACACCTCTCCCACTTATAATGGAACTTTCACACTTTATGTGATTTAGTCCTTTTTCACAATTTCATCAGTAGTGACCACGGGCTGGACACACGGGCATGTGACTGGCCGTGTGGTGCAAGTCAGTAGCGACCACGGGTGAGGCACATGGGCATGTCCACGGCCGTGTGGACAAGTCAGTATGTATGCCTTGTTTTGACTCAGCTTAGACACAAAATTTTTCTGTTTGAATGTTTAATTTGAGAAAAGGATTAAATCGCATAAAAGGTATATTATTATGTTAAATAAAATGAAAAGCATGAAAATAGGCCATTTTATCATCTTTGTTTGCACCGATTATTGAAAGAAAAAGAAGGGTTTAAGCTTCCATGATATTCAGCACTTATTTAGCTTAATTCAAGGTTAGTTTTCATTCGGTTTTTGATAATTTTTACGTTTTCGTAATCGTTGCTTCAAGTACTTTGAAACCCATGCTTCAATTTTGTGAATTGATGAATGTTTTGAAATGTGCCATTGATGAACACATGAGTTTTGTAATGTTTGATGGTGAGATATGAAATATATGTGTTAGATTAACATGTTTTGTCTTTGAAGTTTTGATGATTTTGAGTATTTTGGATTTAGTTGAGAAAATAATATTTTGAGGCACTAAATTGTGAAATAAATGAAATGTATGGACTTGTATGGACTACATGTGAATTCAGCTAAGCATGGGTGTATTGAAATTTTGTGCATTTTGTGATTTTGTGAAATAGGGATTAAAATGTCAAAATGTGAAAATATGAGGGCCAATTTGTAAATTGCCCAAAATAAGTGTTGTTGGATTGAATTGAAAGATTTGGTGAATAAATGGATTAAATTTGAATATGTATAGATCAAGAACCGAAAAGAACGGACTTAGATCGCGAAAAGTCAAAAGTGATTGAATAGTCGAGTCAATACATTAACCGAATCCGAGGTAAGTAGATATACAAATAAATACATTTGAATTGAGTTAATTATGTATATATGAAATTTAGCTTGTGTTGATTATTCTCGAGATGTTATGTACATAGAATTCAAGGTAGTATCGACAATGTATCTATGTCCGAGAAGTCCTGTAAGAACCTTGGAATAGATAGGATTACGTATGTCATGATATAAGTTTCTGATGTGGGATATCATGTAAGACCACGTCTGGGATGCTGGCAATGATATGAGATTTACATGTAAGACCATGTATAGGATATTGTCATTGTATTGATTCGTGTAAGACCCTGTCTGGGACAGTGGCATCAATATATGGTTACATGTAAGACCACGTCTGGGACGTTGGCATTGTACGACTATTCCAATCATTCTGGGTATAACGGTTCAACGGGCAAGCCCGATAAATGAATGACTATGTGAGTTGTATATCTGTTTCAGATACATTTGATGTATATGCTTTGAATAGGCATGAAAGGTGAGTAAATACGTACATAGATGCAATGAGCTAAAATACGATATATGAATGAATGTGATAAGAGCAAATGAGATAGATGGAGATATGATGATTGATATGCAATGGCTAAATAATGAGCCAATGAAGAATTATGAATTTGACATTGAGATATGTTAATGATTCATGTATTGATATGATAATGTGAATTATATGATAAGTTTATTTGTATATGGCTTACTAAGCTTTTGGAAAGCTTACTTTGTGTGTGTTTGCTCTGTTTTACAGATCGTTAAAGCTACGAAAGGCTCGGGAATCATCAAGGATTGTCATCACACTACTCAAATCACATTTTGGTACCTTTTGAAAATGTATTGACATTAAAGTATGGCATGTATAGGCTTACCTTTTGAAAATGTATTCATATTAAAGTATGGCATGTATAGGCTAGTTGTTTTGGAGTATGTTTGAGATATATATATAGCCATGTGATATGGCTAGATAAATGGTTAAGTTATGAATGAGTAGCCATGTCTTATGATGTTTAGTTTGGTATGTTTTGGTGGTTATGAAATGGTCAAGATAATGCTAAGCTTATTGATGCAAAGTGAGTATATGTGTTTGATGAATGATGGTTATGTTGAAGTGGTAAGTTGGGGATGAATCATGCTTGGTTTATTTGTGAATTTATTTAGCTATTTAGTAAATAAGTTTAGAAATGAGATTGAATGGGATGATATGATGACCATTTTGGTGTGTTTTGGTTGCCAATTGTGTTAAAAAATATGCTTGTATGTGCTTGTAGGGATAACTCAATATGTGGGTGGCATTTTGGCCTTGAAAATGGCCTATAATTGCCCACACGTTTGAGCACACGGGCGTGTGGCTCGACCGTGTCTCTCGTGGTTGAAATTTAAAACAAGTTAGACTTGACCACGGGCTGGACATACGGGCGTGTGACTGGCCGTGTTGATAAAGTCAGTAGTGACCACAGGCTGGACACACGGGCTTGTGACTGGCCGTGTGGTGCAAGTCAGTAGCGACCATGGGTGAGGCACATGGGCGTGTCCATAGCAGTGTGGACAAGTCAGTATGTATGCCCTATTTTGACACGACTTAGACACACGGGCGTGTCTGAGGCCGTGTGAGGCACACGGCCTGCCCTCACGGGCATGTGACCTCTGTAACTTTGAAAAATTTTTAAATTTTCGAGATTTTTTGTATGTGTTCGGTTTAGTCCCGGCCCTATTCTAAAGCATGTTTAAGGTCTCGTAGACCTACTTAAGGGATACTTTGATGTGATTTGTTAGATTTTGCTATGAAATGTCAGTAAAAGTTTTTGATCGTCTGATAATGCCTCTCAACCATAGACCGGCGACGGTTACGGGTTAGGGCTGTTACACAAATTCATAACAATATATATACCAAAATGACTCGAAGTTCCTATACCTGCCATATGCTTAAAATACCAAAGTTCATAGGTTCCAAGTGATAGGTGGATACTGTGAAGCGATCTCCGGTGATCCCCGAATTCGAGCTACCTAGAAGTCACTATAAAACATAGAAAAATAAACAACGTAAGCTATAAAGCTTAGTAAGCTCGTATGAAATAAACATGATATAATCATAAACACATAATTCAACAATTGATTATAATTATATGAATTCACATCAACTAACAGACCTATCAATTACTCATTCAGAAAACTATATACGTTCTTCATCATTTCTTCGATTCAAAGTTAATATGGTTTATGCACATACCTATACCATCTCGTACCAATCTCATTCTCAACCACATCATTCATTTACCCGTTGAACCATTCGGAATAGAAATCAGATACTTAGGAGCCTCGCTCGATAGGTACCTATACCATGGCCCGAAGCCAAATCAGTCGATATTCATGGCCCAGAGCCAAATCGGTATAACTCGCACTTGAAGTGCTAATATCATGGCTCAAAGCCAACCCAATGTATCCCCTAATGACATGTCACTAGTATCCTAAACTATTCCTAAGGTTCAACCGGGATTTCGAATGCTGAATTACCATCGAATCATTTTCAAACTTATCTGAAGTCTCGTATTCACAACTTATACAATATCAAAGCATTTGAAGTACACTTATAATGAAAATATTCACATACGAACTTACCTCAAATGTGAAAGCGATAGAATAAGTCGATTAGTCAATAACTTTAGTTTTCCCCCGATCTATCCAAATTCCTCTTTTCTTGATCTAAATATAATCAAAATTAACTTATTTAATAATATCTCTATTCAATTTAATCCAAAACACAAATTCAAGCACATTTAATCTTTTACCCCTAGAATTTCACCACTTTTACAATTTAGTCCTTATTTCATAAAATTACAAATTAATGAAATTTAAAGTAAACCAATGCTAGCCAAATTACTATTATGCCCTTGGCAGCCCATATTTTTCATCTATTTCACATTTTAACCACAAAGTTTCAACATTTCTCAATTTAATCCCTATTTTACATTTTCACTAAAAATCACTTTATAAAACTTGTATATTTCACAGCAAACATTCATAATCTATCATCAAACATCAAAACACACATGTATTCATCAATGGAATCATTCAAAATCTTTAACAGTTTTGCAAAATAGTCCCTGAGCTAGCTAAACTAAGCTGCAACGATCTTAAAAACATAAAAATCAATAAAAACCGAGTCAAAATTACTTACCAATTGAGCTACTAAGTGATCGAACCCTAAACCAACTTTCATGGCTTCTTCTTCTTTGCATTTTCAATTGAAATGAAGAATATGAAAGCTTTTTGTTTTGTTTTACTTATTTTATCTTAATTAATAACTAATTTACTATATTAAAGTTAATATAAAACTATTTAAATCATCCATTTAATGACCAGTATTGTCCTCTAACCATTATAATGGTCTAATTACTACTTAATGACCCTTACTTTAAGCCTATATAGCTATTTGACACCTTTAGCTATTAGAATTCAAGTTTTATGCTTTACGCAATTTAGTCATTTTTACTGAATTAAGCATTCAAACGATGAAATTTCTTAACAAAATTTTCACACAACTATACTATCATGCCATAAACATTAAAATAATAATAAAATAGTTATTCTGACATCAGATTTGTGGTTCCAAAACCACTGTTCTGATTTGACTAAAAACAAGCTGTTACAACTCTCCCCCCTTGTAACACCCCAAACCCAGCCTAGAAGTGAGGCCCGAATCTGGCGTGTCACATCAAGGCATAATTCAAACGATTTTGCTAATTGAAAATTTTAGGCCCAAAAGCCCAAAATCCTTGAGTCTTGTTAAGTAATGAGAAAACCCATTTTTATAATTTTAAGTACTTCGAAAACCAAGTTTAAACGTAAGAAAATTTACTTAGGTTTAATAATTAAGTGAACAGTTGAAACAACAAAACCCAAAATCTAGAGTCAAATCGTAGTACAAAGCCATATTACATTCAACAAAAATAAGCAATTAAAACTGTGCCTTTTGAAACAATTAAATAATAGTTTAAACATCTTGTAGTGTGGCCATCTCCGAGTCCTCTCCCATGTCGAGCCATTTACTGAGGATCACCTGAAACATTAAATAAAGGGTGTGAGTTTCGAAACTCAGTGGGTACAACCTTGGCATTCAATTCAAAATACAATTATCACATTGGCCTGAGCCTTATCAAAATTGGTGGTATTGTGCCTTGGCCCACAATGACCTTATATAATATCATATCATAACATATCATATACAAAACAAGGTAATGCAAAACCCTCCCCAAAAATCCATCCGCTACACACCATTTCCCTTCCAACCCTACACACATGTGGGGATTTCTAAATCGACCCACCCATCCTCTACACACCAAAGGTAGCACTCACAGTGGCACTACTCAACGTTGCAGCAAAGCTACTAATCATATAATGGGCTTAAAGCCATCGGTGGATCCATGGTCGTCGAGCAACTATGCGATCCTCAAATCTTCCTCCGTACCATAATTCCCACCCATATGCATCCTAATCATAATATCATATGAATGCAACATGCACATGAGTAACATCCACAAAACTCATACTCATCACATAGGGGTATTTTCGTCACTTCACAACCCAAGGGTATTTCCGTAAATCTACTCTATAGGGGTATTTAGGTAATTTTGTAAAATAGAGGTACTTTGGAAATTTTGTAAATCAAGGATGCTTTGGTAATTTTGCAAACGAAGGGTATTCTGGTAATTCCACAATTCGGGGCTATTTTAGTAATTTTGCAAATCTAAGGATGTTTTGGTAATTTTCAAACTAAGGGTATTTTGGTTATTTTCAAATTAGGGGTATTTTAGTCATTTTACAAATCTAGGGGTATTTGGTGCCTCTCGGGTTTTAGTTATGAACCTTGGCCCATTAATAAGTCCTTGCGGCTAAAGTGAACAGACACTATGCACCAGGTAGGATTCCAAAGAAGAGGAGGTGCGCCGCTTAAGTACCAAGCTCTCCCTAGATCCAATCCTAGACATGCACATGCCCGTTACCACACTTTAACCCAGCAACTTGTCCACGAACAATGTTTAATTATTATAAAGTCTTATGCAGTTTAAGAGTTGTTCAAACTAGGCCTATAGTCCATTAACCTTAGCATGCTTGTCTACGTCCCCACAAAACCCATCAAGCCCAAATTACATCCTTACAGCCCATTTGGCCCAAGTCATATTCTTATGGCCTATTAGGCCCAAAACAGTTCTAGATCAAGTAACATGCTTGACTAACTCAGTTCATATACCAAACCAAACAAACTCATCAAACTTAGCCTTACGACCCACTAGGCCCATTTAGCCACTTTCGACTTTTCGACTTTTCGGCGTTGCCGATATCGTGTGTGTAGTGTTTGTACACACCTGGTAACCATGAGTACTGCAAACCCCTTAATCACGAACCTACAATCGACATCACTTAACAATTAATCAAGGCTTAATACACACTTTATCGGAAACCGAAACCTCATCGTAACCTTATCTGTACCACACGTTCTAGTAGCCCTTCCTTTGCTACTATTCGTGATTATCCTCTAGATCTGCACCCAAACATATATCATCAAAATCAAGTGACCCATAATCCTCATAAGTTACCCCTATAAGCCATATTACATTCCGCCATTTACTAAACCACAACCGAGACGAGTGCACTTACCTCTTGCTAACGATCCTTACCTACCACGATTGTGATCGTTGAACCTTACCCTTGTTAATACAAAGTTAACGACAAGGAGAAATTAGATTGCCCTTCGGCTTTTAACAAAACGTACTAAGGAGATTGACTAAATACTTAACGATACCCTTCTTTGAGCCTGTGGCCTAGATCGCTACTGAACAAGATTCGGCTTGACTAAAAGTGGGAAACAATCAATTGTGATGAAGGAGAAATAACTAAGAATCGGCACAAGTAGGGCTAGATGATGTAAAGGTGTATTCGGCTTTTTAGAGAAAGAAAAAGAACACAACACTAATAGAAATTTTTGGCAAAAAGAATTATGGGTTTTTTTTTTGGCAAATGGAAGAATTCGATTGAGGGGGACAAAAAAAATTTCCAAGAACCTCTCAAAGGGATTTGGCACCTCCTTTTATAGCCAATAGCTGAATCCTACCTTCCCCCACAATCCAATTTGGCACCAACTCTTCCCACCTCTCATCTCCTAATTTTTCTCAATGATATCTCCATTATCTCATCCGAAATTCCCTCCTTTATCAGCTCACAAGACCAATTCAAACACTTCAACAAATGAGTCCAAATACCACGCAACTCTGGCCGTCCACTAAGCAAAATAAACACTCCAAAAACACCTTACCACTACTCGAACTTTGGACCTCTTCACGCCACCTTGTGGCTCCCCTAGTGACGCCACCTTGCCACTGGACCACAAGCCCATTTGTGACCTATTTTCACTCAATCTTCTTAAGAGGCCTAATGCCTGAGACTAGGGTCCACTAAAGCAAGAAAAATAAATTTTTACTTATGGTCTTTCCTATCTCTAAGGCCTCAAATAATCCCGATAATACCTTAAAACTAATATTCTAAGTGCTACTCATAGATACCATCCTCAGTGCACAGAAATTTAAAGTTTCAGGATTTTTGGGGCATTACAACCCAATAGGCCCAAATCTACTAGGCCCAAATTCAGGGAGTTACACCCTTTAGTGATTTTCATCCCCAAAAATCTTACCAGTGAATAGATTAAGGTACTGTTTTCTCATAGCTTCCTCGGGTTCCCATATGGCTTCTTCGATACTATGTCGTTACCACAAAACCTTCACCAAAGCTATTCACTTATTTCTCAATTCTTTAATTTCTCGAGCTAGAATTCTTCTTGGTTCTTCATTGTATGTCATATCTGGTTGAATTTCAATCTCTACCCAAGAAATTACATGTGAAGGATCTGATCTATGTCGACACAACATCAACACATGAAACACATTATGGATTTTCTCTAAGTCAGTTGGTAATGCTAGCCGATATGCCACTTGCCCTATTCTTTTAATCTTGTACGGCCCGATGAAACGCGGACTCAACTTGCCTTTGCACCCAAAACAAAGTATTTTCTTCCACGGAGATACTTTTAGAAATACTTTATCACCGATTTGAAATTCAATTTCTTTTCGTTTCAAATCCGTGTATGATTTCTGTCGATCTGAAGCTGCTTTCAAACAGTCGCGAATTACTTTCACTTTCTCTTCGGTTTCTCTAACCAAATCAACCACGTGAATCTGTTTATCGTTAAGCTTAGTCCAGTACAATGGTGTTCGGCATTTATGACCATACAATGCTTCATACGATGCCATCTTTATGCTCGATTGAAAGCTGTTGCTATACGCAAATTCAACCAATGGCAAAAATTTCATCCAATTGTATTTGAACTCTAAAACACAACATTGGAGCATATCTTCAAGAACCTGAATTACTCTCTCAGACTGTCCCTCAGTTTACGGATGAAATGTTGTACTAAAATTCAACCCCTACCCAGAGCTTCTTGCAATTTCTTCCAAAATCGTGACGTAAATCTCGGATCTCTATCCGAAATAATCAAAATTGGCACCCCGTGCAATCTAACAATCTTAGCAACGTATAATTCAGCTAATCTATCAAGTGAATAATCTATATGTATTGGTAAAATGTGCCGATTTCATCAATTGATCAATGACAACCCAAACATCATCTTTCTTTTTTGGAGTCAGGGGTAATCCTGATACGAAATCCATCGTAACTCTGTCCCACTTCCACTTTTGTCCCACTTCCACTTTGGTATCATCACATGTTGTAGTAAACCCGAAGGCACTTGATGCTCAGCTTTTACTTGTTGACACACTAAACATCTTGATACAAATTCTGATATGTCTTGTTTCATTCCCAACCACCAATACAATTGTTTCAGACCATTGTACATTTTATTACTTCTGGTATGAATGGATAAACTCTCACTATATGCCACATGTAAAATTTTCTGAATCAACTCTGGATATTTCGGTACACAGATTCTATCTTGAAACATCAAACAATCATCTGATTCGATTTGGTACTCTGAATCCCTATTCAACTCACATTGCATTCTTTTAGCTTGTAACTCGGTATCACACTTTTGAGCTTCACAAATTTGCTGAAGAAAAACTGGTTTAGCTTTCAACTCTGCCAATATCAAACCATCATCAAATAATGACAATCAAGTGTTCATTGCTCGCAAAACATATAATGATTTTCTACTCAGTGCATCTGTGACTACATTTTCTTTCCTCGGATGATAGTTAATGATTAACTCGTAATCTTTCAATAGTTCAAGCCATCTCCGTTGTCGCAGATTCAAATATTTCTGAGTCATTATTTACTTTAAACTTTTGTGATCAGTAAAGATGTGGCATTTTTCACCGTACAAATAATGTCGCCAAATTTTCAATTCAAAAACAATAGTAGCCAACTCTAAATCGTGCGTCAGATAGTTCTTTTCATGCGGTTTCAACTGTCTGGAGGCATAAGCTATAACTTTTCCCTCTTTCATCAACACGCAACCCAAACCATTTAATGACGCGTCGCTATAAATCATGAATTCTTTACCCGACTCAGGTTGAACCAACACTGGTGCCTCAGTTAACAATGCTTTCAATTGATCGAAACTCTATTGACATTTCTCAGACCAATCAAACTTCACATCTTTCTGTAGTAGTCGAGTCATTGGTGTAGCAATCATTGAGAATCCTTTAACAAAATGTCGATAGTAGCTAGCTAACCCCAGAAAACTTCTAACTTCGGATGCATTTCTCGGTGGTTTCCAATCAACAACTATCAAAATCTAACTCGGATCAACTCTTATACCTTCCGCTGAAATAATGTGCCCTAAAAATCCAACTTCTCGAAGCTAAAATTCACATTTGCTGAATTTAGTGAATAGTTGCTTATCTCTCAAAGTTTGTAGCACAATTTTCAAATGCTCGGCATGTTCAGACCCATTACGTGAATAGATCAAAATGTCTTCAATGAACACAACAACGAATCTGTCTAAATACAGTCTAAAAATTCGGTTCATCAAATCTTTAAAGACTGCAGGAGCATTAGTTAATTTGAAAGGCAAAACAAGAAATTCATAATGTCCGTACCTCATCTTGAACGCAGTTTTTGGCATATCTAAATCTTTCACTCGTAACTGATAATAGCTGGATATCAAATCTATCTACGAGAACATTGTTGCCCCTTTCAACTGATCAACTAAATCATCTATTCTCAGAAATGCATACTTGTTCTTTACTTTAACCTTGTTGAGATGACGGTAATCAATACACATTCTCATCGATCTGTCTTTCTTCTTTACAAATAATACCGGTGCACCCCAGGGCAAAAAACTAGGTCGTGCAAAACCTCTACCTGTCAAGTCTTGCAACTGAGATTTCAACTCCTTTAATTCTGTCGGAGCCATTCTGTAAGGAGCTATAGATATCGATGATGTTCCCGGTATTAACTAAATTGCAAATTCAACTTCTCTAATTGGTGGTAACCCAGGCATCTCTTCTGGAAACACATCTGGAAGCTTACACGCTATAGGCACTGATTCAATCTTCGTTTTAGACACTTTTGTACCTAAAACATATGCAAGATAAGCTTCACAACCTTTTCTTACATATCTCTGATCTGACATAAGCGAAATCACAACTGATAATCCACCCAACTCATTAGATTCAATCCGAAGAACTTCATTATTCTGGCATTTCAATTCAATAATATTTCGTCTACAGTTCACAATGGCATCATGTAGAGTTAACCAATCCATACCCAAAAATGACATCGAACTCATCAAACAGCAAAAGCATCAAGTCAGCCGAAAAACAGTAACCCCGAGTCATTAAAGGACAATCATTGCAAACTTTATCAACAAAACATACTTGCTTAAGGGGTTCGATACTTTAATTACAAATTCTGTAGACTCAACATGCAAATTTTTACTAGACACTAAATTTATACAGATATACGAATGATTCGATCCAGGACCAATCAATGCAATCACA
The DNA here is from genome assembly GCA_025503065.1 of Gossypium bickii. Taxonomy (NCBI): domain Eukaryota; kingdom Viridiplantae; phylum Streptophyta; class Magnoliopsida; order Malvales; family Malvaceae; genus Gossypium; species Gossypium bickii. The sequence continues at coordinate 25,883,055 of CP106712.1, forward strand.
TTAGTGTCATAAAGAAAAAATGTACCGGTGATAACATCTGGTGATGACGCATCTTCACAAGCGCGAATAGCGTAGGCTCTGGCTAGTGCTTTAGCCTCAGATCTCACAACGGAATCCCTAGTCACACCTTTGCCACAAGATACATTCCCCATATTTGGCGGTGGTCTCCCTCTCGCAGACGTATTGCTCAGTCTTGCGTTCTAAAATTTATCTTTCTCAGATAACTCCGGGAAATATCGAATAAAATGATCTGGCGAGCCACATTTGAAAAAAGCTTTATTACTCTTATTCCAGCACTCTCCAAAATGTCGTCTCCCACACTGTTGACATTCGATTTTATTGTTTCTCACACTGCCAATGCTCGGGACGAAAGTGGCTTGAGCTTTAGGACTCACATGTTGATTTCCACGATCTCTTTTCTGGTATCATACTGATGCATTTGATTTACTATACAAATCTTAGGATTTCTTTGATGAAGAATGATAAGGTTTACTCATTGGTCTTTTTCTAGAATCTCTAGCCTCTAAATTAGCTTTCCTCTTTTCTTGGCTAAAGTCTTCGATTTTACAATCCCAATCAACTAATACAACAAATTCTTTCAAATCTAAAATCCTGACCAGGAGTTTAATGTCTTCATTCAAACCATTAACAAACCGTTTGCACATGATTTTTTCGGTAGAAACATACTCTCGAGCATATTTTCTCAATCGTACAAATTCTCTCACGTACTCAATTACGATTATACAGCCCTGTTTCAGTTCTAAAACTCTTTATGCTTTTGATCTAAAAACTGTTGACTTATGTATTTCTTTTGAAATTTAGTCTGAAAGAATTCTCGGGTGACTCTCTCTCTCGGTACCACAGATACTAATGTGTTCCACCACTGATACGCAGTATCTTTCCATAATGAAATCACACACTTTAAACTCTTAGTCAGAGCACACGACAGCTTATCACATACTCGAATAGTGTTTTCAAGGCAAAATTTAGCTTTCTCGGGATCGTCATCAATAGTAGCTCTGAACTCTTCGACCCGTACTTACGAATTTTATCAACTGGAAGCTTATTTAGTAGTTGAAATTCCACAACTTGAGGGGCTACAGGAATCGATTGAGGATTAGGTGCGGTAGAGGTTGTTAAGCAGTCAGATTTGTCCGGACATACTGCGTGAACCATTCGTTCATCAGTTGGAAGAAGGCTTCCCTAGCCTCTCCTCCGTGAGTATTCGACATCAGTGTAGAATCAGACAGTGCTGTCACTTGAGCAGGAGCTGGCGCATTACTCTCAACATCATCACCCAAGCTCGTTTGGGATCCATTTACTATACGAAAATACATTTCAAATGTCAGGAGTCACCACACTATCACAGTTTGTATATGGCATGTATAGCTAGACTCTCACACACACTACGTTAGTCTTTGAATCGACTAAACCGTAGCTCTGATACCAATAAATGTAACACCCTTCACCTGTATTTAACGCCAGAATAGGGTTACGGAGTATTACCAGACTTATCATACAATTACACATTTATTTCTCAAACATTTTCACATTTCATGCAATCTTCATTCAACATCAATCATAATGTCCCTAAAATGAGCCAACGAGGCCCTACACATGCTTTGGGAATGGTTCGAGACTAAACCGATAACCTAGGAAACATTCAAGAAACCTTGAAAATTTTTTTCAAAATAGGAGACACATGCCCGTGTGGCCTGCCCGTTTGTCTCACACTACCAACAGACATGCTTGTGTCACAGGCCGTGTGGGCATTTGAAATGGGATCACATGGCCGTGTCCCAGCTCGTGTTCGACCCCGTGTAACTCTCTAACTTGGGTCACACGACCAATAAACACGCTCGTGTGGCTAGCTCGTGTACCCTAATAATGGCCATACACGCCCGTGTGACAGGTCACGTGCTAGACTGTGTCAATCCTTTAGGGTATACTGACTTATGCCACACGGCCAAGTCACATGGCTATGTGTGAGGCCATGTAGAACATACTGACCTGATTTCTAATTCAACATTAGGGGACACACGACTGTGTAACATAACTGTGAGTCACACACAGTTGAGATAGACGCCCATGTCTCTACCCATGTGGACAAAAATTAGGCTATTTACCAAGCCATTTTGCCACCCTAAATTGGCACACACCCACATCAAACAAAATGCACAACTCATAACATTTATAAACAACCAAAACAACCAGAACCAAGAAAAAAATATATACCATTTCAATACCAACACCTATTATGCTTATAATACCATATCTTGCCTATTCAAATTATGCCAATTCACATTTCCAGAGCATTCATATGTACCATTTCTACAAAGCATTTTCTTAGCCTAAAACCACAAGCATTTAAATCTCAAATTCAACCATTAGCTACTCGACTAATAATCCACAATCAACCATTAACAAAGCAATATAAACCATATCACAAAATGGAACTAGCACACATATATATATACATACATTACCAACTAAGCCAAATAGGTCAACTTACATGGCAATGAGCAACATTATAAACATAACATTTATAAACCAACACAAATGGCCAAATTCATAACAATACATATGCAAAAATGACTCAAAGTTCCTATACATGCCATCTGATAAAATACCAAAGTTCATAGTTACCAAGTGATAGGTGGATAGTGTGAATTGAACTCCAACGGTCCCCGAATCCGAGCTAGCTTGAAGTCACTATAAAACATAGAAAAATAAACAATGTAAGCTATAAAGCTTAGAAAGCTCGTATAACACATAATTCAACAATTGATTATAATTACACGAATTCATATCAACTAACAGACCTATCAATTACTCATTCACAAAACTATATATGTTCTTCATCATTTCTTTGATTCAGAGTTAATATGATTTACGCACATACCTGTACCATCTCATACCAATCTCATTCTCAGCCACATCATTCATTTACCCATTGAACCATTCAGAATAGAAATCGAATACTTAGGAGTCTCGCTCGATAAGTACCTATACCATAGCCCGAAAAAGCCAAATCAAGGTAACTTATATCCGAAGTACTGATATCATGAGTCGAAGCCAAATCAATCGATATTCATGGCCCAGAGCCAAATCGGTATAACTCGCACCCAAAGTGCTAATATCATTTCCCGAAGCCGACCCAATGTATCCCCTAATGATATGTCACTAGTATCCTAAATTATTCCTAAGGTTCAACCGGGATTTAGAATGCTGAATTACCATCGAATCATAGTCGAACTTATTCGAAGTCTCGTATTCACAACTTATAGAATATCAAAGCATTTGAAATACACTTATAATGATATTTATCATATATGAACTTACCTCGGATGTGAAAACGATAGAATAAGTCGATTAGTCGATAACTTTAGTTTTTTGCCCGATATAGATCCGAATTCCACTTTTCTTGATCTAAATATAAGAAAAATTTATTTAATAATATCTCTATTCAATTTAATCCAAAACACATATTTAAGCACATTTACTCTTTTACCCCCTAGAATTTCACCACTTTTACAATTTAGTCCTTATTTCATAAAATTATAGATTAATGAAATTCAAAATATACCCATGCTAGCCGAATTACTATTATGCCCTTAGCAGCCCATATTTTTCATCTATTTCACATTTTAACCATGAAGTTTCAACATTTCTCATTTTAATCCCTATTTTGCATTTTCACTAAAAATTACTTTATAAAACTTGTATATTTCACAAAAAAATATTCATAATCTATCATAAAACATCAAAACAGACATGTATTCATCAATGACATCATTCAAAATCTTTAACAGTTTTGCAAAATAGTCCCTGGACTAGCTAAACTAAGCTGCAACGATTTTAAAAACATAAAAATCAATAAAAACTGGGTCACAAAACACTTACCAATTGATCTACTAAGTGACCAAACCCTAAAACAACTTCCATGGCTTCTTCTTCCTTGTATTTTCGGTTGAAATGAAGAATATGAAAGCTTTTTCTTTTGTTTTACTTATTTTATCTTAATTAATAACTAATTTACTATATTAACCTTATTATAAAACCATTTAAATCATCCATTTAATGACGAATATTATCCACTAATCATTATAATGGTCTATTTACTAGTTAAAGACCCTTACTTTAAGGTCCTAGAGCTATTTGACAGCTTTAGCTATTAGAATTCAAGTTTAACGCTTTATGCAATTTAGTCCTTTTACCGAATTAAGCATTCAATCGATAAAATTTCTTAACAAAATTTTCACACAACTATCTATCATGCCATAGAAATTAAAATAAAAAAAATAATTATTCTGACCTCAAATTTGTGGTTCTAAAACCACTGTTCTGATTTGACGAAAAACGGGCTGTTACACTGACTGAATCTTCGACTGTAATACTTTAGTATCCAATACATAAGCAAGATAAGCATCATACCATTTTCTGACATCTTTCTGTGTTGTTATTGCTAAGATCATATTAGATATCCCATCCAATTTATCAGATTCAACATGGAGTAACTCACCATTTTGACACTTCAACACAATGTATTTCTATTTACAATTCACTACTGCATCATTCTGAGTTAGCCGATCCATTCCCAAAATCACATCAAATTCATCAAAAGGAAGTAACATCAAATCAGCTGAAAAGTAATAATCCTTTACCATCAATGGACAGTTTTTACAAATTTTATCCACCATAACATATTGGCCTAGGGTTTGAAACTTTAACCACAAATTTAGTGAATTCAACAAGTAAATTTTTAACAAACGCTAATTTTGTGCATATGTATGAATGTTTTGAAACGAGATCAATCAAAGTAATAATATCAGTACCAAGTAGAGAAAATGTACCAGTAATGACATCTGGTGCAGAGGCATCCTCTCTTGCACGTATAGCATATGTCGTTGCCGGTGCTCGTGCTTCAGATTTAACTATTGAATCTTTTGTAGCACTTTGGATACCACTGACATTTCTAGGATGTCGGGGTGGTCTACCTCTTGAACCAGGATTGTTTGACTTTGAAGTCTGATCAATATCTTTTCAATCCTTTCTGAACAATATTTAAGAAAATGGTCAACAGAACCACATCTATAACATGCTTCACTTCTCAAACGACATTCCCCAAAATAAAATTTATTACAGTGTTTACACCTCCGTTTGGGATTTCTTTGAAGCAAATGATTGTGACTTACCCAAAAATCTTTTACCAGATACCCGAGCTTCTCTCTCTGCTTGCTTCTTTTCTTGACTTAATTCCTTGGCTTTAGGTGCTCGATCAGCCAATACCATAAATTCCCCTAATTCAAAAATTCCAATCAATAACTTGATGTCCTTATTTAACCCTTCTTCAAAATGTTTACACATATTAACCTTGGTTAGAACTGATTCTATAGCGTACTTTCTCAATCTAACAAATTCTCACTCCTACTCAGATACAGTCATGTTTCCTTATTTTGAGCTCTAAAAATTCTTTTTTTTTTTTTTTAGATCCAGAAATCTCTGACTAATGTATTTCTTTCAAAATTCTATCTGGAAGAATTCCCATGTAATATTTTCCCTCGGTACAATAGAAGTTATAGTATTCCACCATTGATAAGCTGTGTCTTTCAACAGTGATACAACATATTTTAGACACTCAGCTAGTGTGCATGATAATTCATCCAAAACCCTGATGGTATTTTCCAACCAAAACTCAACTCTCTCCAGATCATCATTGACAGTAGCTCTAAATTCTTCTGCCCCATATTTTCAGATTTTATCCACAGGAGGCTTACCAATTCTAACAGATTCAGCACCCTGTGGCATCTCAGGGACTGATTGAGGAGCAGGTGGAGGAAGTTGTTGTATAGCAGGATTTGTTCTCAAATATTCAGTGAACCACTCATTCATCATTTGAAAGAAGGCTTCTTTTGCCTCCTTACCTCGGCCCTCAGATACGGCTTCCTTAGATTCAACTCTAGCTTGGTTGGATGACCTTACTATATGAAAAACACAATTAAGAATTGTCAGGAGATATCACACTATCATAAATTATAAAATGGCATGTATAGCTAAACTCGTACATGCTACATTAATCTAAGAATCAGCTAAACTGTAGCTCTGATACCAATAAATGTAACACCCCTAACCCATATTCATTGTCGAAACAGGGTTACGAAGCATTACTAGAGTTTACAGAACAATTTCAGATAATTCATGTCATTTACTGTTCATATCCAAAACTATTCATATTGTCCCTTGAATAGACCCTCGAAGCCCAATTTAAACATTAGAAACAAGTCGGGACTAAATCGGGATCTCAAAACATTTTTCATAAAATTTTAAAATTTTTCTTATGTACAAGGGTCATACACTCGTGTGAGTTGGCCGTGTGGTTCATACGGCCAAGTGACATGTCCATGTCTTAGGCCGTATGGGCATTCGGTATAAAGCACACGGCTAAGTCCTAGCCTGTGTCCTTAATCGTGTAGCTCTCTGACTTGTGCCACACAGCCTGCCACACGTCCTTGTGCTAGGCCGTGTGGTTAATTTAATTTTTCACAAATTAGGTGCAGGTTTCACATGGCCAAGACACATGCCTGTGTTCTGGGCCATGTGTCACACACGGTTGAGACACACGCCTGTGTCTTTGCCCGTGTGCCTAATTTCGAGCATTCTGTTTCTTAATTTTAAGATGCAGGGGACACACGGCCAAACCACACGTCCATGTGCAAGACCGTGTGTCACACACGGTCAAGACACATGCCCGTGTGTCTATTCGTGTGGATAGAATAAGGGCACTTCCTAGCCTTAGTTCTTGCCCAAACTTGCCAACAACCTACAGCAAAACTTGCAATCATATACCAACCAATTCAAGTATTATAACCAAGCCAACTTTATCATCTAGCATATTATAGCATCACATGCATTCATGTTTATAATCTTACCTTTTATAAACATACATGTTTAATGTAACTCATTTAAACATACAAAACACATATGTATTTATCTTGATTTAACCTTATAAATATACCAAAACCAATGATCACTAGCCATTCTAATGGCTAGATTACATACAACCATTTACAAGCCAACAATTGGCCAAGTTAACCTATACATGCCATTATACCAAAATAAGTTTACTATTTATACCGAAACAAGTTGGTGGATAGTGTGATGATGCTCCGGCCGATCTCCAACCTTTTTGAGCTTTCGAGCACTATAAAATAGAGAAAAGAAAACCTAGTAAGCATTTAATGCTTAGTAAGTTCATATAACATTAAACTTACCAATCATATTCAATTACATAAGCATAACAATAATATGCTTCCCAATAACTTGGCAATTTGCCTAACCACATACACTCAATTAAGCAAGTTAGCCACATAATTCACATGTACGTCAAATAAATATGTATGAACTCATCATGTTTCACACTTTCAGGTATTTTAGAAGCATTAAAGACATAGTTCTTTTAATCTCATAATTTCGCATGTCAGGAATTTGATCCATTGAATTATTGAAATAATGATGGATACTCAGGTAGTACACACAAGGTGTACAGAACTGTAAATCGTCAACTCATAATCAGGGGTACCCATTAGGGCACATAATCAGGAAGCACACTCTTGAGTCACATATCAGGATGCTCAAATGAGCCATGTAACAGGACACTTATCCGGGCTAAATAGAAAAATCATAAGAGTTTTAATCAAAGAGCTCATAGAGCTTTACAGGTAACTCCGAAGGTTATTATCTAAGAGCACCAGATAAGGTAGCAGAGAGTTCAAGCGAGCCATGTCAGGAAGCTCATAAGAGCTTATATCAAGATGCTCACGTAGAGCTACGTTTGTGTCGCTATATATGCTGGATCACAATCGATTGAATCATGTAACAAGATGCTCACAAAAAGCTACGGTAGTGCGCAACACATGCAGAATCACTATCGATTCACAAGAACTATATAACAGGATGCTCAAGAGGGCTTACAACAGGATTGGTTTTCAGAGCTATATTTTGTCCACAACATATGGAGAACCACTTTCAATATGGGAAATTATGTATCCATCGAAATTCATTATTCAACGAAACTTATACATTATCAAGTAATATCGGGCATATGATTAATTTCATACATTAAATATTTATATAATTCATCAAAAAACATCATTCAATTTCAAACATATTAATATGCATAGTTAAGTTACATGAACTTACCTCAACACTTTTTCATGTTTAAAAGCCTACTAATCCGACACCTTTTCTTTTCCTCGATCTAACTTCAAATTTGTGTTATCTGGATCCAATTGAACCAATAGAGCTTTCTTGAACACTTTTCTCTTTCCTAGGGTTTCCATGTCTAAATTTGGGGAAGATGATATAAAATAAGAAGATATTTTCTATTATCATCTTTTAATTATTTTAGTTTCCATTTTAGTCCATGCCCTTTTTTAATTTTTCCATGGATGATTCATCAAAAATATCTACTAACATTTCTTTGATGGTCTAATTACCATATAAGGACCTCAAGTTTTGAATTCCATCTAATTAATCATTTTAGCTACTAGAACTCAACTTTTGCATTTTATGCAATTTGGTCTTTTCCATAATTAAACACATAATCGAGAAAATTTTCTTATCAGAATTTTCATATAACATTCCTATCACAATACGAACCATGAAATAATATTCAAATAAATTTTATTTCTAGATCGGATTTGTGGTCTCGAAACAACTATTTTGATTTCATTGAAAATGGGTTGTTACAATGTAGCTGGTGCTAATTTGGTCGATAAAAGCGGTGATGATTTCTATTTAGTGTCAACTAGTGATAGCTCTGAGCTTACGTCCGAGTGGATCTTAGGTTTTGGATGTTCTTTCCACATGTGTCCTAATAGAGAATGGTTCTCCACATGCAGTTTGGTTGAAGGTGGAGCTATGTGTATGGTAAATGATTCATCCAGTAAGATAATCAGTCTTGGTACTGTTAAAATTAGGATGCATGATAGGACAATTAGGACACTTTTAGATATCAAGTTTGTACCCGATTTACAAAAGAATCTCATCTCCTTGAGCATTTTAGACACGAAATGTTACAGAATCAACATCGAGTTGAGCGACAGTAAGGTATATTGTGGGCCTTTCGTTTTGTTAAAAGGTAAAAGGACCAGCAGTCTTTATTTTCTGAAAGGTTCTATGGTGACTGGTGAAACCGGACATCCATCATCTATTTTAGAGTCGAAGTCAACTCGTTTGGAGTGAAGACAACTTGGTCATAGGAGGGAAAAATGTATGACCGATTCATTGAAGAGAGGTTCTCTTTTGGATGCAAGTTTTCAAATGTTAGGGCATTGTGTTCGTGAAAATCAGACATGGGTTAGTTTTGATTTATCAATGCACAAGTCAAAGGCTAGAAATGTTCTAGCTTCTAAGCACAGATTCGACTCAGTTAATTCCCTGCATAGTTCAAGATAGGCCCATGGCGGGCTTTGGAAAAAATGGCATTTTGAGAATTCATGTCAAGGTGGAGATTGTTAAAGTTGTGAGACCCAAATTCCTGCTAAATAAAATAAGAGATTGCTTTCAAATCAAGTTAGCCTATAACTTTAACATTATTAGTATTTGTTAGTATAATATATTTAGCATTTATTAGCTTTTTTTTTTACCTACGAATTTAGCCAATATATAGGCTCTTTTTCAACCTTAAAAAAGAATATCCATTAAAAGATTATAACTTATAACATTTTTGGAGAATTTTTTGTTTACGTTTTGAGGGTTCTTTGTTTTCGAGTTTCAGGGTTTAGTTTTATCTCCATCTTTTGTACTATTTATTCTTTTTCCATTATAGTAAAATTATCTTTGTCCGTGGTGTTTTATCCTCTTTGGAGGGTTTTTTCCGCGTTAAATTTATGTGTTCAATTCCTCAATTTCTTCTGCTATTTTTACTTGTTCATTGATTAATCGGGTTGATCCCCAACAGTAACATTCTTCTCTCACTGGCTTGCTTCAGATCTAGATTTGATTGTTTTAAGGCCTAATGAGCTTTATTTTCCAACTCAAGCGGCAAATGACATGCCTTTCTAAAGACTAACGGATAAGGAGTCTTCAAAGCTGTTCGATATGCCAATAGAGCATCGTCGAGCCTTCGGGATCAATCTCTTCTATTAGGTCGTACCACCTTTTCAAGGATTCTTTTGATCTCACGATTCGCAAGATCAACTTGCCCACTCGTTTGTGGATGATAGGTAGTTGCTACTTTGTGCTTCATGTCATTCTTGTCAAGCAACCACTTAAGAAATTTATTTACAAAGTGAGATCCTTCATCACTAATTGTAGCTCTAGGAGTCCTAAACCTTGTAAATACATGCTTATGTAGGAATCGCATGACAACCTTAGCATCATTCGTTGGCTATGCCTCAGCTTCCACCCACTTGGATACATAATCGACAACCACTAGGATGTACTTGTTACCATAAGAAGAAGGAAACAGACCTAGAAAATCAATGCCCTAAAGATGAAATAATTTTATCTCTAAGGTGTTTATCAAGGGCATCTCGTTCCTCATTGATATGTTTCTAGTCCTCTGGTATCGATGGTAATTTTTCACATGTACGTATGCATCCTTGAACAATGTTGGCAAAAAACATCCAGCTTGTAAGATCTTTACTGCAGTACGAGAAGCACCAAAATGCCCCCCACTTGATGATGAATGGAAGTGGTATAGGATCTCGTCAATATTTCTTCCATCTACATGCTTCCTAATTATATTATCTATACATTGCTTAAATAGAAACGGTTCCTCCCAGAAATAATACCTAATATCAAGAAGGAATTTCTTCCTTTGTTGGTATGTCATTCCAATAGGCATTATTCCATATGATAATTTACAAAATTGGCAAACCAAGGATTTGACTCACCTAAAAAATATGCTCATCTGGGAAATTTTGATTAATTGAAACAAGTGAATGTGTTACCTCATTTTCTTCCAACCTCGACAGATGATCAACTACTTGATTTTTGACTCCTTTTTTGTCTTAAATCTCAATGTCAAATTCTTGGAGTAAAAGTACCCACCGAATCAACCTTGGTTCAGCATTTTTCTTTGCGAGTAAGTATTTGATGGTCGCATGATCAATAAAGATTGTGACTTTTGCACCTATAATATATGAACGAGACTTGTTAAAAGTAAAACCTATAGCAAAGAGTTATTTTTCATTTACTGTGTAATTAAGTTGGGCTCGTGTCAAAGTTCTACTTACATAGTAGATCGGATGGAACACTTTGTTTCTTCTTTTCCCCATCATAGCTCCTACAGCAAAATTGATTGTGTCATACATCAACTCAAAAGAAGAGTTCCAATTTGGTGTAACAGTTCTTGGGGCTAAGATTAACCAATTTTTCAATTCTTCAAATGCTTTCAAGCATGATTTGTTGAACTCAAAAGTGGTGTCTTTTTCTAATAAATTACACAAAGGCTTGGAAATTTTTGAAAAAACTTTAATAAACCTTTGGTAAAAACCTATATGGCCTAAGAAACTTCTTACTCCTTCTATACTGACTAGAGGTGGTAACTTTTCAATTACATCCTCATTTGATTTATCGACTTCGATCACTCTTCTGGGAATTGTGTCCTAAGACAATCCCTTCCTTAACCATAAAATGACATTTCTCCTAGTTAAGAACAGGATTTGTCTCTTTACATAACTTCAATACCTTAGCCAAATTACTCTAACAAACATCATATGAATTACCAAAAATAGAAAAATCATCCATGAATACTTCAATAAAATTTTCAACCATATCAGTAAATATTTCAATCATGCGTCGTTTAAATGTTGTAGGTGAATTACATAAAGTAAAAGGCATTCGCCTAAAAGCAAACGTACCATTGTTTTGTGTTCGTCTTTCAAGGCTACAACTATTTGGTTATATCCCAAATATTCATCTAAGAAACAATAATATTCGTTACCTGCCAGTCACTCTAACATCTAATCCATAAAAGGTAGCGAAAAATGATCCTTCTATGTGGCCTTATTCAATTTTTTATAGTCTATACAGATTCTCTAGCCTGTGACCATTCTTTTTTAGGATTAACTCATTACGTCCATTCTTAACAATCGTGCTTTTTTTTGGTAAACACTGTACCGGACTTACCTATGATCTATCTGAGATTGGGTAGATAATTCCCACATCTAACCATTTAATAACTTCATTTGTAACTATCTCTTTCATGATAGGATTAAGCCTCCTTTACCCGTCAATTCTAGCTCACTCACCCTCCTCTAGGATAATCTTGTGCATACAAAAAGACGAGTTTACTCATCGGGTATCAACTATGGTCCAACCGATCACCTTTTTAAATTTTTTTTAAAACTTCAATCAATTTCTTCTCTTGGTGTTATGTTAAATCTGCTAAAATAATCACAGGAAAAGTAGAACAGTTACCTAAATAAATGTATTTCAAATGATTGGGAAGCACCTTTAGTTCAAGTTTTGGTGGCTCTTTGATTGACAATTTTAGTTGTGTGTATTCCTAAGCTTCTAACTCCAAAGGTTCAAATCATAATGGTTGAACAGAGTCCTTCAAATTGGCTTCCATTAAAGCCATATTTTCCTTACCTTGTTCATCTTTCAATGGCTTAGACCCTAAGGTGTTTTCCAATGGACCTTCTACAAAATTGCTTTCCCATTCCATAGAAACTAAGGTTCTAGCTCATCCATTACTGAACATTCTTCTGTCAGATCAGGGAATTTCATGGCTTTAAGAACATTAAATATTACCTTGTCATCTTAAACTCGCATAGTGAGTTTTCCTTTTTACGCGTCTATTAATTTTCTTCTCATTGCTAGGAAAGGTCTCCCCAGGATGATCAACACTTCTTTATCTGCTTCAAAATCTGAAACAAAAAAACCAGCAGGAAAAATAAACTTATCTACATGTATCCAAACATCCTCGTTATTTTCTTCTAGATATGCCAAAGATCAATCTGCTAAATGGAGTGTCACAGTCGTGGGTCTTACTTCACCTAATCCCAATATCTGGAAAATAGACTTTGGCATCAGGTTGATGCTTGCTCCTAGATCACATAAAGCTTTACCACAATAAGATTCTCCAATATTACAGGGTATAGTAAAGCTTTAGAGGTCCTTCATTTTAAGAGGTACTTTGTTCTGTAAGAACGCACAGCACTCATTTGTTAGTGCTATAGTCTCAAACTCACTAAGCCTCTTTTTATTGGAAAAAATGTCCTTCATGAACTTGACATAATTAGGCATTTTTTCTAAGGCTTCTACCAATGGGATATTGGCGTGAAACTTCTTTAGGACATCAAAAATTTCTTGAATTTCACCTCCTGCTTCTGCTACTTGAGTCTTTATGGATATAGAGGTGATGGAACTTTGGCTTGGATTGGACAACTTTTCTGAGGAATTACATCTGTATATGAAGAAGGTGCTAGCTTATCACAATTCACTAGTTTAGATTTTATCTCTTCAAACTTTGTAGGATCTGGCTCTTCTAGTGCAATAATTTCAACTGTCGATTGATTTTTCATTTCCTTGGCAGGTTCATCTTCAACCTCAACTACCTTGGGTTCTAAAGTCTTTCCACATTGTAAAGTAACTACATTGTAATGTTCTGTAACGCGTAGGTTTCTGCAATTGTACACAGTCGTTATCAAGTAATAAGTAAGTATCGAGTTATCGTCTCCACAGGGATTGTATTTGTGCTAAGTCACTTAATTTGTAAAATTATATTAACAATTTGGTAAATAAAAACACAATATAGTTGAGAAGTGGTGGTTAAAGTATAATAAACTAAATGCAATGATCCCTAATGCAGATTATCCTAAGTATGCAAACTATATGAATAAAATAGATTTTAGCAAAATTAAACACAATTTGCAACAATTATAACATAAATAAACTAGGACATTTACTTTAATTAAACTCAATTTATTATCAACATGCTTAATAACATTCGGAAAAACATTCTATGGCAACTCGATCTTTTATGAGTTTGGAAACCACATTAGGTCCTTCCGGAATCCTTTACTTAGTAAATAAACATTTAACTGATTCTTATTTACTAAGGGTTTCTTAGCATTCGTGTGAAGTAACAGGGACATGTCAGGTTTGAAATAGTTTAATCACACAAATCTAAAAACTATGCAGATAACAGAGCTTGGTCAGAATTGTTATGCAACCTACAATTTAATCGGGTCAAAATCTAAATTGAGCATGCACATTTCTATTATGTGTCGATTAGTCATCGTCTGGTCAGGATCATTCAGCTAATTCATGTGCATTTCAAACATGTATGAACGAAATACAGACTTGATTTTAATTGAAAACATGATGGATTGAGGCACAAACATTGTAAGCATGAATCAAATAAATATTATTCAATCAAAGCAATCATCCTAGCTTAAATAAAATTAAGCTAACATTGTTGTAAACAAGAACAAAGAACACATAGCAAAAATTTTTACATTAAATTAAAGAACACAAAGATTAAATCCAATTCAGAGTGGCTGTCACCCAAGACTCTGACTGATGAGGCTCATTCGTTCCTTTGCTAATGGCTCTCTAAGGTGGCCGACCAAGGGTTCTTTAAGAGGCTTAATTTCTAAAATCTCTATGAAGAGATGATGCTAGGTGTGGGAATGGAAAGGCTGAGAGAATTTGGAGAGAAAAGAGAGTGATGAATGATGAGAATGAATGAGGAATGATTAAGGGATGATGAATGAGGGAATGAGAGGGTCTTATTTATAGGTGAGGAGAGGGGGATAGTTTGCTAAAAATAGTGGATATTAACCTCTTCAAATCCCCTAAAATTGTGGCCAGCCATGCTTAGTGGCTTTTGACTTGATTTTTGCTTGATTTTTAAGCAATTTTGGATGCCACACAACTTAGGACTGAGACTCGGTCAATCGTGTATCTTCTGGCAAATCTCTAATTTCTTCAACACTGCAAGGACTTTGTGTAATTAAACCAAAGGATGGTTTAAATGGACATCCATGTGTAGCCAAATATTGGGTTGACTTGGTCTCCAATTTGGACGGTTATGTAATCTAGCAAATCCATCAGACCTGTCCAGAATAAAACAACAAACTAGAGGACCAAAGAATAAAATTTATCTAATTTAATTAATTAATTAAAACCAAAATTATTAATGAAATATTTTAAAATGAATTATTAAATATAATTTTATATTTTATTATTTAATTTAATCATGCATGACCCACTTTATGTCTTAAAAATATAATATATTCAAATTAATATAAAATAAGCCATTTATTGCATGAAAACTATATAATAAAGCTTAAAATCACATTTTAATAATTTATATGTCCTAATTTCATATTCTCAAATATTTCACTAATTTATTAAACAATTACTTAGTTTTAGCAACGGATTTAAGTTAAAAGGTGATAAATTACATAGCAAAAATCCTATATATTTTTTCGTTTACATGTTCCTTACCCAAATTCCTTGTATTTTATATGTCACTTGGCAAGGTTCCTTGTGGTCTATTAGGAAGCTCCGTAGCTAACTGCTCCATTTGGTTTACCAATTTTTTTAGTGTTGCTACTTGGCTTTGGATTAAGGTGTCATTCTTAGCCATGTATGCCTTCAACAAATTATCCAAATTGTTAAACAATTCAGCTTGTGGTGGTTTTGAACTTGTTCATTGAAACCAAGAGGTTAATTTGATCTACGTTGTATGTAGTTGTTGTTTGATCTAGCTCCTTGGTTACTCCAAGAAAAGTTTGGATGGTTTCGCCACGAAGGATTATAGAAGTTGGATTGTGGTGCTTGTCCACTTCTATTGTGGTTTTGATTCCCTACATAATAAACAGACTCAGGATTTTATAGACAATTCTTAACACATGAAATATTGTCGAATTGACTCTGTGGCTGAGCTGCAACATTATTTAAACCATTAGTAGTAAACTATTTCAACATTGAAGAGATAGAAGATACCTGAGCTGAGAGTGAAGTGAAAACATCTACTTCATGCACTCCTGCTACTCGTCTTCCTAAAGCAGCTCGATTTGTCAGCCACCTCTAGTTGTTACTGACTATTCTCTTGATAATTTCATAAGCCTCATTATAAGACTTGTAAATGAGAGCATCATTCGCAGAAGCATCTACAACCATTCTAGCGTGTGCGTTGAGACCGTTATAAAATGTCTCCAACTGAATGTAATATAGAATCCCGTGGTGAAGGCACTTGCGAAGTAACTCTTTCAATCTTTCCCACACCTCATATAGAGATTCATAATCAATTTATTGGAAAGTGATTATCTCATTTCGTAACTTAGCATTGTTTCTAGGAGGGAAATACTTTACCAAAAAGCATTTAGCTAATTCTTGCCAAGTAGAAATTGAGCTTGGTGGCAACAAATTAAGCCATGCTCGTGCTCGATCTTGCAATTAGTATGTAAACAACTTCAGTCTCAATGTGTCTTCAGGTACACCAACTATCTTGAAGGAATCTCTCACCTCCATGAACAATCGGAGGTGAAAATGTGGATCTTCTATGGGCATTCCACAACACTAGCCCATTATTTGAAGCATCTAAAAGATCACAAGCTTCAATTCAAACTATGGTGCCTCGATCTTCAGCCTCATATTTCCTGGATCTAGCTCATTAAAAAGTGGCACAACATACTGCCATATAGCTCGATCCTTATCATCAGCAATAAGGATTGGATTATGAGAATTAATGGCTCTATTCTCTTGAACATTGTTGTGATTTTCAAGGTCCATTTCTACGGCTTGTCTCTGGGCTAGTCTTTCTCATCTTCTTTGCCTAAATGTCCATTCTATTTTAGGGTCTACAGTGAGTAAATCAATGATTTGATCTATGATCATAAACACCTAAAAAGAAAATCACAAAAAATTGTAAATAAAAATTAAAAATAATTAAACCAAATTGCAAGAAACAATTTCACAAATAATGATTAAATTAATAGTCCTCGACAACACCAAAAAGTTGGTTCACGACAGAATGTGCAAGTTTACACAGTCGTTATCAAGTAAAAAGTAAGTAAAAGAGTTATCATCTCCATATGGACTATATTTAAATGGATAATTGTAAAATTACTATCCACAAGTTGGTAAAGAAACACATTAATTTGGACTGATAGTGTTAAATTAAATTAATTAACTAAATGCAAATAAGATGAAAAAAAATGCAAGGTGATGGTTTAGCAACAATTTCACAAGTTTAACAACAATAACATGAATAAATAAAATAATTACAACACTTGACTTAATTCATTCTCATCATGTTTAACAATGTTCTGAAAAAAAAAAATGTAACATCCTGACAAAGGCCTATGTATTTTCGGTTTTATTGTACGAAATGACAAGTCTTAAGTACTATGAATGAATTTTTGAATATTTTGGAAACCTAGAAATGCATGGAAATGGAAATGAACATTTTTGGAAACTTGAACATTTTTGGAAACCTGAACATTTTTGGAAACCTGAACATTTTTGGAAATGATTCAAAAATGGAAAGTAAACATTTCTGGAAACCTGGAAATGTAAGAAAATGGCAAGTTTACAGAGCCGATCGAAAATTTTAGGAAACTTAGAAATGATGCAGAAATGTCAAATTTTAAAGTTTAAAATAGGAAATAAGGGCAAGATGGACTTAAAAGAAAAAGTTGGAGAAATTTGACACACAAACAGGCTTGGAAAAGTGGCCTGAAGGTGTCACTTAGGGCCTATGGAAATGGCGCCACATGCAGGAGGAATGGGCCTGAGTTCGAGTCACTTGGGAAGCAAATGAAGGAGGTTTATTTTTGCTTCCATGAGCAAGGGGGTGGACGGCACATGCTTCTAGAAATAAAGGTGTTTTATTCTCATAAATATGTGAATAATAAGTGATAAATAAAGGATTTTCTTTTTATATAATTATTAAGGAGATAAATGATGGATTAAACACTTTTATAAAAGAGATAATATTATCACAAGGAAGAGTGGTGGCCAAGTCAAGGACTCTTGGCCTAGTAATTTCGGCTAAAGAAGGAGAGTTAAAGGCTATTCTCTCATCTTTTCTAAGCCTTGCCAAAAATTCCATAGCAAAACTCCCTCTGCTGAATTTTCTTTTCATCTTTTCTTCTTCTCTTTTCTTCATCTGTCAAGCCAAAACCCTTTTCTTTTGATCTCTGATTAAAACTCCATAACCGAATCTCTGTGACTCTAGGCAAGGAAGCAATCGATTAAAGGCATTAAGGTAAGGCTAAGCTATTCAAATTCCTTTCTTTTCTATTTTGCCGAAAGAGAAGGGTCTAATCCCTATTCTTGTCTTATGGCCGAATCTATAAGGATCTCTCAGGATCTTTTTACAACAGTTGAATACAAGGAGAAATCTTTTGGGAAATTCGAGGATCTAAGGTAAGATAAATTTATTTGATTAAAGGTTATGATGTATATGTTAGATTAAATTTAACATATGATTATAGGGATTTCGACAAATATATATATAAGGCAAGGAATTCTTTTCAGTCTTGGAAATTGTAAGGTAAGTACATAGATCCAATCGACCTAGGGTGATTTTGGTATTATTTTCCATTTATTCAAAAGTTAGAAACTGACATAATTACCTGATTTAGTGTTAGCCAATTCCAAGGAAAAGGATACTAGCAATTTTTGGGACTTGATTTTCAATCATCCAATTCGGCAACAAGGTAAGTAATACAAATCCTAGTTGTATTTGGAAAAGTGGTCGAATGGTCTTTTAAAGTGATTAACTTATATAGGATTTGAGATCTAAATCTGTGGTCGATTCTCTTCGGGATTTCAAGGAACCTATTAAGCGAATCAGGTGTGTACCCATACTAACCTTCAATACGTTATATGGCAATTATTAATTATATGAATATGCATAAGAATGTGAATGTAGCTATGTGCCCTAATGTGGTACAAAAGGTACTCAGGTACGTTTCCTACTTCTAATAGGATTATGAATATGTTATATTCTTAACATGTGAATAGTAATATGAATGAGAAAAATAAGTATGTTGTGCATGATAAATAAGTGGGGCATTTCGGGCTATATGTGAAAGGGGAAGAAGGTGTTGACTTCGGTCTCACCAACGGAATATGGTGACTACGGTCACATAATTTGAACATGGTAACTTCGGTTACATTATCTGAATTTGGTAACTTCGGTTACATTATCTGAACATGGTGTCTATTGACACAATTATATGGGCGATGAGCACGTACTGCAGCGACTGCCTTCGATGGTGTGTAGCGGATGGAGGGTTGACTTAGCAGTCCCCACGGTGTGATTGGCAGGTACAGGTGGTGTGTAGCGGATGGACAAATAGGCTTGGGTTTGGGTTGCATCATTTAATTGTATATGAATATGAACTTGATATGAACTTGTATGCCTGATTTGTTGAATGTTAGTATTGTGTGCACATTGAGTCTGTTGACTCACCCTTTGTGGGACCATTTTCAGGTAATGAGCAATAATGGACCGGGTCGGCAGGAGCTAAAGGTGGCCATGCATAGCAAGGAAAAACTTTTATTATTTGGGACTGTTATTTTTATTAAGTACTTCAATTTTATTTTTGGTTTTTGATTGATGTAATAAGGCCATAAGGCCCAAGTTGAATTTCTTTACTTCTGTTTATTTTTACTTTATAATGTTACGCATTATTTTTTTAATTAAGTTCAATTATATTTATTTTAATAATAATAAACCTTAAATTGTTTTTTTTTTTTTCATAGCTAAATGATTTCTAAGTAAAATAAATGGGTTTTTAATCTAAGCCCAACCCAAAACGAGATTTTCCTGAAAATACACAAATTTTCTCTAAAAGACAAAGAATTTTGCAACTGGTTTACTTAAGGAACATACCAGATCCGGTTCAGGCTCGTGGGCCGGGTTTGGGGTGTTTCAAAAAATTCATGGTAACTCGATCGTTCATTAACTTTGAATATGATATAAGTTCTTTCGAAGTCTTATACTTGTAAAAATATGTATATTTCTATGTTCATATTTAACTAAGGATTCCTTAGAATTTATTGGAGTTAACAGGGACTGATTAGGTTTGAAACAATATAATCACACAGGCCCAAAGTTATGCAAGGTAATAGAGCTCTCTAAAGTTATTACAAACCTTTAATTTAATTGGATCAGGATCAAAATTAAGCAAGCACCTTTCAATTATCGTGTCTATTAATCACCATCTAATTAGGATTGATCAACAAATTCTAATGCATTCAAACATGTTTTAACTGCATAAATTACATAAATGATTTTAGTTGGAAGCATGAACAACTGAGGCACAAAACATCCTAAACATGAAACAAATGAATTTTATCAAATCATTGCAATCATTCCAACTAAAACAAAATTAAGTCATTATCGTTAATAATAAAAAAAAATTAAACAATTTACAAACATATTTGAATAACTAAGAACAAAAATAGAGAAAAAGGAAGAAGGAACTCTTGATGATTTTGGTGATTCTCCGAAGGCCGATCGTGGTGGCTTCCTCTAATTCTAGTGATTGCTCTTTCGCAAATTGCTCCTCAAGGTGGCCGGCTAAGAGAGTTTTTCTCAAGGAAAATGCTAGCTAAAGGGAAGTGAAGAAATGGATGCTTTTGGTGTGGAAGGAAAGAGAGAAAGATGAGAAATGATAGATGTGTGTGATGAATGGGATTTTAGGATGAGATGCTTGAAATGGGAGACGAGTGTTGGTATTTATACTAGAGGAATGACTTGGGAGCTTGCTAAAAATAACATGGAAATCCCTTGGATTTCTTCCTTGATTGGCTGACCATAAATTGTGGAGAGAGGGTTGAGTGGTTGCTTGATTCATGCTTGGTTTATACTAAAAGAATGCTTTTGGACGATTTTCAAAGGTTTAGTTGGAGGCTATTTGTAACATCCTGAATTTTTAGGCCTATGTGTTTAATGAGAAAACATGTGTAATGTGTTAATTTAACTGTTAGGGGTCCAAATTGGGCTCAGGACTAGGCAAAAGCCTTGGTTAAATTATCTGATTGGGCATTATAGAGTTAAAAAGAGGTAATTGTGTTTAAAATACCAATGTGGGCTTGTGGCCCAACAATAGGTGGCACTGCAAGGGAATTTGAAGGTGGCATCATTAACAATTAAAGGGGCCCAAGTTTTGGCCGCAAGGAGCCCATGTCTCTGGGCCATTTTCGGCACTTTAAAGTGAGCAAGGGGTGATGCCATACATAAGGAGTTAGGGGCCCAAAATTTAAGTTTCATAGAGCCCAAATCCTTTAATTTAAGTTAGCTAAATTCGACATTAGGGTTAGGTGAAGTGGACGGCAACAAGGCTCAAAAATAGGAGGATTTATGTGGATTTTATAATTGATAATATAGATGATAAAAAGGAGAAAAGATAGGAGCTATCTGCAAGGCAAGGTGATGGCCGAAAATCCACCACCTAGAGGAGTAAAGAATTCAACTACTTCATGGATAAGAGGTGCCAAATTTTCCCTTTTTATTAGCTTGACTTTTAGTTATCAAGAAGGGCGTTTTCGGTTTTAAGCAGTAGATGCCAAAATTTCTATAAATAGGGAGGGATATCTCATTAATTTTGGCATTTAAACCTTAATTTCCTCTTCACTCTTTGTGCCGAAATTCTTAGCCTCTCCCTCTACATTTTCTTTTCTTCAATTTCTTCAGAAGCCGAAACCTCTCCTTTCACTCTCTTCTCCATTCTTTTTCTCTTGAGCCAATTTCTCTAAAAAGTCGAAATCTCCATAGTTTTTCTCTATTCATCCTAATTGTGAGATAGTTCTATTCTTCTGGCATTTAATCTTTTCCTTTGGCATTGCCGAATCTTCTCTCTAGTGCTAGCTGAATCCCCTGTGTTAAGGTAAGCGTCAACTTCTGTTAAGCTCTCACGTTCTATTTTGATTTTTGAAAGGCAAATGCCGAAAAGCTAATAGTTTAATGGTTCTATGTTGGGCGACATTCCGGGATTTGAAGGAAACTTGGTCGTCTAGATCTAAAAGCCGAAAAACGTTAGTCTCTAATTTCGGGATTTTAAGGTAAGAAGATTTTCCTTAGATTTTTACTAGATTCGCTTATTATATGCAAGATCTTAACTTTATGATGAGGATTAATGATCATAAATTGTGATAGTAGTTCTGACAAGGACTTGTGATGGAATTAAATATTGATCAGGCAAAGGAGAGAATCCCTAAGTTTAAGAAACGAACGGTATCTGCCGTTCGAGATTGGCCACTTGGTTGTGGACCGACTTCTGAACAACATCTTAGGCAGATAGCGGTTGTGTCGACTACGGATAGCGTCGACGTAGAAAGTATCATTCTATCAGTAATCAGGTGTGTAGATCTCTAACACACTATTAATCCTGTATGTATGTCTATAAGTATGTTATGGGCTAACAAAAGCTGGAAAGAGGCTGTATAGACAGTCGAATGGAACCCTAAAAGGTTTGGGCATGGATGCCAGGTATGTAAACATAGAAATCTCTAT
This sequence comes from Gossypium bickii, assembly GCA_025503065.1. NCBI lineage: Eukaryota > Viridiplantae > Streptophyta > Magnoliopsida > Malvales > Malvaceae > Gossypium > Gossypium bickii. The sequence continues at coordinate 25,905,547 of CP106712.1, forward strand.
GTGTATCGAAATATTTATAAGCCTGTATGATGTTTTCTTTATGTGTATGCATGGGGTGGGATTATGATGTGAAAAGGGAAGAGCATGATTGGTCACATGATGATCAGTGGTAGGAAACCCACGTAATGAAATGTTAGGTCACATGGTGATCGGTGGTAGAAAACCACGTTAAAATTCCTGATTGATAAGGAATAGGCAGTATGACTGTCGATATTGTGAGTACTGGTTGGTGAGTTGATTGTAGAAATCCCCAAGGTGTGATGGTTTGTACGGGTTGGTGTGTAGAGGATGGAATTCAGGTTGGACTGGGCTATGCATCATTTATTATTCATCATGTGGTTATGATTGTTGCCTTTATGTATGGGCCAGGGCTCATAATGTGTTTGTGGGCCTCAGGTCATTATGTTTCGGGATTTACACACTGAGTCTTTGTGACTCACCCTATTATTTTCCCTAACTTTTCAGATGAGCAGTAGATCGTGGACATGGGAGTCGAGACGGACTCAAGGGGCCATCAAGTTTTATTTCTTTAGACTATTCTCGGTTTTCTTTAAGTTTTATTTTATTTCTATGTTGGAATTATCTATGTAATAAGGCCCCATAGTTTATACTCACCTAAGTAGTTTTTAATATTTGCAACTTAAGAAATTTTGTCAAAAGGTTTAATTATTCAAAATAATAATAATACAAGGTTTTATTTTCAAAAGGTCACCTATTTATTCAAATATTGTCTAATTAACTTACAATTTCCGAAACCAACGAAGCAAAAGTTTTCAATGTACAACCCGTAGCATACCAGATCTGGTCGAAACGTATGGGCCAGGTTTGGGGTGTTACACTATTTTCTTACTTTTTCATTTACAAGCGAGGACCTTCAATTCAAGTGTTCCGAAGCTAATTTTGGCTGATTTTCATGAATTAGCCGAATTGGGCTCTTCTCCTTCTTGTTGGACGGTTTTTACAACCCAACTAGCTAGCAAACTAGCCATTGTCAGCAACCAACTTTCAACTGGGTTTAATCAATCTTTTCAGGGTCAATTTTGTTGTCTTTGTTGTCTAGATGAAGTGGACTTTATGTAACACCTCAAACCCAGCCTAGACAATATGGCCGGATCTAGCATGTCACATCAAAACGGTGTTTAAAAGCGACGCGTTCGTTGTAAACTTCATATTCTTTTTGAAACTCTAAATTTCGTTGTTTGAAGAAAAAAACAAGATTTGCTTAAAGTGTATTCTTGTAAAGATGTTATTATTTTTCGAAAACTTGTTTATTACAGAAATCTTACTTAATAATTGCGGAAATGTGATATTTTAGAAAACAGTTGTTATCGTTTTAAAAATCCGTGTTTGACCAATTAACAATTATTAACTAGAAGAATTACCAAATGAAAGTTTAAAAAGAAAAATCCAACGGCCTTATTACACAAAATATTAACCCAAAAATATTCATATAAAATAAACTAAAATCGAATTAACTAAGTTCCGTAAGAAGCAAAATCGACGTATGGCCACCTCTGAGTCCCTCGCATCTCCAAATCCTCTACCGCTAGGGATTACTTGCATGGTTAAAAGAAAGGGGTGAGTTACGAGAACTCAGTGTACAATCCCCTTACTAGAGTAACAGTCAGTATATAGAATCAGAAATCTAATAGTCTAGGCCAAAGCCCTTTAACTGTTATAGTATAGTCTAGTTCAGAGCATACCTGGGTCAAAGCCTACTACAATATTATTTGGGTCACAGCCTATAATAGAATCAATTGGGCTTAGCCCAAAAATCATGGTAACAAAAACAAAGTAATGCAAACAAATTAATGCAGCCCAACCCAATCCAACCATCACACCACCTGTACCAACCTTACACACCATGTGGGGACCAAGTCAACCTACCTAGCCCTACACACCAAGAGCGCAGCCAACTACCAATATCAACTTAGCAAAGCTGCCAGTAACAGTATACGTGGCTGAGCCACTAAAATCAATATATCGTGGCAGAGCCGCTGAATCAGTATAACGTGGCATAGCCACCAGTACAGTACTTCCTCCAAATCAGTAACCCAACCCAATGCAATATGTCGTGTATGTCATGCGCAATCATTACACATGTATGCAAAATGGCCATGCTTACTAACAGTCATTTCAACACATATTAACAGCAAATCAGACACACGCCCATAGTCAAGTCGGTTAAAACACAGTCATACAATCACAGTCAAATCATGGCACAAAATCAGTCTTTTACCCTCAGGGGCAAAATAGTAATTTTACCCTGTAAGGGTATTTTGGTAATCCTACCCTACAAGGATAATTTGGTAATTCTACTCATAACTAATCCATGTATGCAGTCCATCTCAAACATAATCAATCATATAATTAACAAATACAACACTAGTACTACCACGAAGGTACAACGGTCATTTAATCGGTTAGGGGTAAAACAGTCATTTCGCCCCGTAAGGGCATCTCAGTAATTTTACCCATCGAGGGTATTTTGATAACTTTACCCATAGAGGGTATTTTAGTAATTTTACAAACTAGGGGTATTTTGGTAATCTCGCAAATCGGGGTATTTCAACAATTCTATAAATCTGAGGGTATTTCGGTAATTTCACAAATCAAGGGTATTTCAGTAATTTAGCAATCTGAGGGTATTTCAGTAATTTCACAAATCAGGGGTATTTCGGTAATTTTACAAACTGGGGGTACTTTGGTAATTTCGCAATCTGAGGGTTTTTCAGTAATTTTGTAAACCAAGGGTATTCTAATAATTTTGTAAACCGAGGTATTCTAAGCATAGATAACGATGCGAATGGGCCTATGGCCCATTCTCGGCCCAAATGGGCCCACACACTCATGTGGCCCATTTAGTCCAAATCTAGCCACAGATATGAGATTCACATAGACCAGTTCACTATCTACTACACAATCATACAATTTATTCATATGGGCCCACAGGCCCATTGGGCCCACTTGGCCCCTTTCGGCCCAAACAGCATCAACCCACAAAAATACTCATGGTGGCCTCAGCTATCGCATCGAAGCTCCCACACATGCGCTCGCACACTCGTGTGGCTACCATCACCGTGTGACCGGCATTTCGGCATTTGCCGCTCTACAACTAGAGTAGTGCGAAATACACACCTGATAGGAATCTGGAGTTAATCCGCGCTCCGACCACTCCTGTGCCCAAACGCCAACCAAGGTGTCCTTACTCTCCTCATAGATTGCTCTATTTAAAGCCAGCTTCTCACCTTCCCTCTTGCTAGCTTCCCGATGTGGGATCTCTCCTTCAGGAGAGTTTAATTCCAACACAAACTCTGGTAGTCCCAACTTAGCAAAATAAATATCCCTTTTTGCTTGCGATGGGATTCGAACTTAGGCTCCCCTGTAACATAATCCACGCCGCTAGCCACTAAGCCATAAGCTCCTCGTATGTCTAAAATCTTGCGCAACTAAATATAAGTCTATGGGCCAATGTCTAAGTTCACTTAAAAATAAATCAAAATGAAATGCAAGCGCCAAGACTTGAACCTTGGACCCCTTGCTTCCTTGTGTGGCGTCATTCCCTTGTCTCCTATATGGCACCATTTGCCACTAGACCACAACTCCTTTTGTTTCAATTTTCTCCATATTTTATTCTTAAAGCCTACTTACTAACCCCTAGGGTTTTACTCACCTAAAACCAAAATTTTCCTAAAGCCCAGGTTTGATCCCGGGACTTCATAGAAGGCCCCTAACCTTCCAAAATCACGCACCTAATAGGACCAACTTGCATTAATGTCATTCTCTTGTTCTCAAAAACTTTAAACACTCCCCTGATGAAGGCCCAATAAGCCCAATTCTACTAGGTCCAAATTCGGGTCGTTACATTTTAGCTGATGTCCATGTGTGCTTTTAGGCTCTCACATTTATCAACTCAATGGTCCAACTGCAGCAAATTGACATAAAATAGTAAATTTATGTAAAATTAATACTTAATTTCATAAAATTACACACTACTAAAATTATACTCAATGTCTTAATATGAACTAAAATGAGTAAATTAGTCGTCCATATACTCGAAATTTGCATAGGTTATAACTAAAAAGGTTCTAAAAAACTATATAATTTAGATGTATCAGCCATATCTTATAAAACATTAACCAAACTTGAAGAATGGAGAAATTTCAGTATTGGTTTACGCTATAAACATAGTAAAATCTGGCATTGATTCCAATTGTTGAAGAAAAATCCGATTTGAAAATGGTTTTCTGTCGTAGGGGGAAATTTTAAATTTTGAAAACTACGTCAGTTTTTTATATTTATAGTAATAAACTTCTCTCTAAAAGTACATGCCCTTTCCACAGGACAGATCTAGACATTCTCGACTTTCAACCGAACAACCTTCTTCGCTATTCTCGTACAACAAATCACTTCGATTTTGGGCTCAAATAATCATGAATCGAACACAAAATTAGAAACAATTTTCTTACTTTTAGTAGGAAAGTAGATTTTTCTCACTATATAAACCGATAGAATTATTATTCCTAGAGACATAATTTATACTTAGAAACAAATTCACACTATTTTCGAGCAAAAAAAAAAAAATATATCAAATTTGTATATTACTTATATTTTTTTAGTCCTACCAGTTCCATCTATTTATAGGGAGAGATATAAGAATCCTAGTTGAATTAGTAGAGTACAAATAATACTTATTTGATAGAAAATCTTGTCCTCTAGTGTCATTAGGAGAGAGGGGCAATCAACCCTAGCTAAACATACTAGAGGTACCGCCCCTCATACGTATTATGAGGGGTTTTGGCATCTTTTATATTGAGTCCAATTATATGTGCTTCCTAGACTTTTAACCCATCATTTTATAATTTTCTTCCAACCCAAAACATGTTTTTCTATTTCCCAAAATAAATATTATTTATTAAACTAATTTAAATTAATTAATTTTCAATTTAAATAATTTTTTCAAACCAATTCTAATTTCGTTAAAGTCATATCAACTTTACCATAAAAAAATCTATAAGAAAATATATTTAATTTTCATATTCAAGGGATTCACAATGACCAATTAATTTAGTTTCATTTTTAATTTAAATAATAATTCAAAAAACTTAAATTAATTCTCAAGTCATTTCCATACTTAGCAAGAGACCACATTCATTTATGAATATAAGTAATTTCTATAACTTTATCAGTTCTATCCATTTTTGTTCATTTGATTCAAAATGCAATTCATTTCTAGTTTCAACAAGCTTGTAGTGGGACCAACTATACATATTTAATTAGAGCTTAAATGATTTATAATTAATTTCTAATTTTTCACCTATTAATTATAAACTTATTTAGAAATAAGGTCATTCCACTATAGTATTGTGACTAAGCTCTCCCTAATTACATATCATTACGAAAGTTACTCAATCAATGCTCATCCAATGACATTGTCATAAGTGTGTTACCTTCATAGGATATCCTTAACCTCTTTGGGATAAATTCGTTCTCTCAATATGATTCTATTTTATCTAATGGTAACCATTACATCTTCCTTTAAAAAAAAAAGGCAGCTACTATCATAGTAATTAAGTCATTTACCATAAAGACAAACGATCAATGGTCATATTTACTTTCCATCTATCATGTAATGCTAATAAGAGAATATCATTTGCCCAATTATTGGGCTATGAATTCCACTATTGTGAATGATGCTACATACTGCAAAAGTCATATACCCAATGCACCAGCTTTCGGTTCCTTATCTATTTAAACTCAACTTTTTACTTACATCAAAGTATATGAGTCACGCATACATAGTCCATCATCCATTCGGCATTAAGGTATGTCACACTATGAATGTCATATGTGAATAAATCCATAAATGGATTCAAGATCTACTCTACTTGGGTCTTGTCTGATGTACTGTCAATCTTGTAACAACCCATTTTTTAGTGGTGTCGAAAACAGTGGTTTCGGGACCACAAATCTGATGAGTGAGTTTGAAAATTCTATTAATTAATATTTATGAGTCAAGTATAATATTATTGAAATTTTGATTTAATAAATTTTATTAATTGGTCGTATAGTTAGGTTCAAGTTGTTAATCCCTGAGTTAAGTGGGTTTGGAAATGCGGTATCGGGACCTTGTTTCCATAAATCGAGCCCGTAAATATTTTTATTAGATATTATATTTTTATTAAATATTTATGGAATGATCATATAGGTGTATCAAAATTTAGTTAAGAAATTTTAATGTTTAGATAGTTAATTAATTGAAAATGACTAAATCGTAAAAGCTACAAAAGTTAAATTCTATTAGTTACATGTGTTAAATAGTTAAATTTATAATTTAATAAGGGTTTATGTGGAAATAATACCATAGACAAATGATATTTATGGTTGGTGCTTAAAATTTGTTAATTTATATGTTATATTTCAATAAAAATTAAAAGAAAGGTTAAGCTAAAATAAAATAAAATAAACAAAACAAAACATTACTATTTTTTAATGCTTATGCTCATCTTCTTCAAGCCGAAGCCCACCACTAGAGAGTATTTGAATCTCGGCGAAACTTCCTTCCTTGTATGCATGTGTTTTTTGAGGTCCATTTTTCATGATTTTTATATTTTTGTTTTCGTGTTAGCTTAATCTAGCTAACACGGGGTTAATTTGTGAAACTGTTAAAAGTTTAGGGACTTACCATAAGTGATTTAACTGTGTTTGTGAATTTAATTGATGGATTCTTTAGTCTTATAATTACATATAAGTTGTAATGTCCCAAAATTAGTATACATAATTTGTTAGATCTTGTCATAAATTAGTATATGTTTCAGCAGTTAAGTGCCTTAATTGTGGGTTTGAGGTTTTGGGTTCTAGTCACATTCTTTAGGGAAAATTCAATTATTTTTGTTCCTAGACATATCTCTATTTATTCATCTTAAATGTTATTTTCGATCAATTTGTAACAAAATGAGCATGCTGGTTTAGTGGTAAGGTGTTAGCTTACCCTTGAATCTTGTGTTCAAATCCCTACATGAGTGTGTCGACAATATTTTTGCTATTAATGTTTGAGTCGATTATTGGGTTGTTGAAGTCTAATCGAACTCTATCTAGGGAAATCTGATAAGTTATTAGAATGTTCAGTTAGTTGTAAAGTGGTTTTTGTTTAAAATATATTATTATTTTATTTTTATTTCTTAATCCCAAATTCCCATCAATCCCACGTTTCCCATATTTTCCTTATTTTCTTTTTCATTCATTATTTACGCCACTGCCAATATAGGAATTGGAAAATTTTAATCTCTCATTTTTCTCTTTTCTTCGATCCTTTTTCTTTATCTCTTTTGGTCTTGGATGGATGTTCATTTGGTTTTATTTTGTTCCTTTGTTTGGGTTCATCGACTTCATTCTTGGTAGGTAAGTTTGCTTGTTAGTTCTCTAATCATGTGTTGTGGGTGTTCGTTTAGTTTGAGGGGTTTTGGGTTGCAAAGTGGTATTGTTAAATTTGTATTATACGTTAGCTAATTAATCTATTGCGTTTAGGGGAGGATCAAGAGCGGTTGTGTGTTCCTCCAATGATCTATCGAATACGTTATTGGTAGTGTTGTATGAGATTGTTGTGTTTGAATCTTGACTAATGTGGTGTCTCGTTTTTCAAATTAACTATATTAAATATCACATTTAGGTTTTGTAAGTCTTATGGTTGTTTATGTATCAGAATCGAACCAGGTATGTAACAAAAAAACACGAAAAAAATAGCAAACAGAGAAAGCCAAAAATCTGCATAGTCGATGCCACACGGCCGTGTGGTAAGCTGTGTGGGACACACGACCGTGTGCTGGACTGTATGAGACAAATGGTTTAGGCTATTTAGGCCGTGTGGGATACACAGACGTGTGGGTCACACAGGCGTGTCTGAGGCCGTGTGGGCCACACTGGCTGGCCATTTGAACTATGTGGGCCCAAAATTATGAATTTTTCCTAGGGCCATACACATCATTCTGATCGATCATAGGCCTTCCGTGGAGTAAGTATGTGTACAAATAGACTGTAAAATATGAAATCCGATCATCTTTTAGTATAAATTCTGATATTTGTTCATATATTTGAGACGCCATATGATAAGTAACCTTATAATAGGCTATGAGTAACCCGGAAAATGTTATATATGCTTTGTATATGTTATGTCATGCATATATAACTGTAGAATGCCTGATTCAATTCTGATCTATATTTGTGTTTGTGATGGGTTATGTTATGTAGAGGAAGTATTTGTGTGAGTAGCGAGTACTTACCTATTACACTGGCTGCTCAGCTGCGAATATTCTGAAAATGTCATATCGACACTAAGTGGTGTGTAGGATTGGAAGGGTGTTTCGTACCCCATATAGTGTGTTGGGATGGTCGGAGATGATGTGTAGCGAATGGGGGTAAAAAATCTGTCGAGAAAATAAACTTGGTTTTTCCAAAACATAATGATTTAAGAATTTCCACTATAAAGTAATCGTTTTTAGGAAATGTAAGTGGACATCATTTTCAACTAAAAAGTTTAGTTAGGTGTGTTTTCTATGGAACTGGGGTTATAAGTAATAACATTTACAACATTTTCCAAAGATTTCAATTACAACCATTTTACGTAACATCTCTAGATTTAGGAATGATGTCTAGGCCAAGTTTAGGGTGTTACATTTAATGGTATTAGAGCCAGGTTGCAAAACTCGGGCTTTGAAAGTTTAGTTTCAAAATTTTGTAAAAACTATTTTCTGAGTAAAGTTCATTTCTGCATTAATCTGAAAAATAATTACCGAGTCTCTGACATCAATAATGTAGTACTTCTGAATTCGATAAACTTTAGTTAGAAGAAAATTCTAAAATGATTAGAACTGTACTGTGATAATTAGAGACTGAAACATCTCTGTAAATTCTTCTGATAAATTTTTAAGCATATAATATCTATTAATAAATATTGGAACTGATACATAAAATTTGTAATGTAGATAATATTTACGATGCGTACTTATGGAACATGTGGACGCGATACCCATGGGCGTGACAGGCATCAAAGATGGGCTCGAGCTAAGTTGTCCTTGATGGGCAGTATGCCCAATTTGGATACATGTGAGACACTGGCTACACCTACTACTGATACTGAGTCTCAATGTCACTCGACTAGGGATGACGCATTGTCACAAGCCATGTTGAGGGTTTTAAAAAGGGTCGCTGGGCTTTATTTTGGTTCTGGGAGCCGTGGGTCTGTGACTAAACGACTCTGGTCCAACGATGCAAAATTATTTAGAGGCATCACTGGAGTCACCTTGATTATGGTCGAATATTGGTTTGAGGCAACAGACAAGATTATGAACGATATCAACTGTACTCCTAAATAGATATTGAAGGGTGCAGTATCTCTACTTCGCGATGAGGCGTATCAAAGATGGTTGACGATTAAGGAGGGTACTCAGTTGGATCAGATTACATGGGATTATTTTATGAGTGCCTTCCAGAGTAAATATGTAGAGGCGAGTTATGTGAATGCTTGTAGACAAAAGTTTATGAGTTTTACTCAGGCAGACAGGATTGTGGCCGACTATGAGGTCCAATTCTTGAGACTAAGAAGATATGCTCGTGGGATGGTATTGAACGACTATGATAAGTATATTCACTTCAAAGAAGGGTTGATGGGTAATTTTAGGGTCTTGATAGCTTCATAGAGGGAGTGGACTTTTGCTATCTTGGTGGACAATGAGAGACTTACTGATGAGGTTAAGCACGTTGAGCGCGAAAATGGGGACCATGAGAGAGGAAATAATAAGAAGGATGAATCTATTTTGAGGACTAAGAAACAAGCCAGATCTGATGGACCTCCGAGAGTTGAGGTTTTTGTTGCTCCTACTGTGTTTCAACCGTGTAGAGATTGTGGTAGACGCCATCTGGGAAAATGTTGGAGGAGGTTAAAAGCTTATCTGTAATGCAAGTTGATGGAACACCATATCAGTAATAGTCTACAACATTTTGATCAAATGCAAGCTCCAGCTCTGGGTTTGGTTCAGCCCTAGAAAGCAGTACAACAATCACCTAGGGGTCATGGTCCTGCTAGGGATGGTAATGGTATGAGTAGAGGTTAGAGAGCATCGGGTAGAGATGCTAATCAGACTGAGGCTAGGTAGCCTGTACTAGTTTATGCGACTAGATGTCATGAGGACAGAGATGTCGAAGACATTACCACCATTACGTTTTTCATTAATACTGCTCTCTATTTTACTTTGATAGATATAGATCAACACACTCCTATATAGCTAGTTCTGCTTCTGTGAATTTGGGTATGCCTGTTAAGAGCACTTCCAGAGAGGTTACTATAATTAGTCCACTCGGTCAGCCTGTTTGAATTAATCAGATCTAAAAGTACCACTGGAGATACAGGGGGTTGTGTTTCCAACTAATCTAATAGAACTACCATTTGGAGAATTCGATTTAATTTTTAGAATGGACTGGCTTGTGGAACATTGAGTCAGCTTGAATTGTGCTATGAAAAGAGTGGTTTTAAAATCTGATAATGGTGTGGAAGTTGTTATAATTGGCGAGCATCGGGATTACTTATCTAATGTAATCTCCACTCTTATGGCTGAAAAGTTGGTTCGTAAAGGATGTGATGGATTTCTTGTAACACCCTTCACTTGTATTCAATGCTGGAATAGGTTACGGAGTATTACTGAACTTATCACACATTTAAACATACATCTCTCATACAATTAATTAATTTAAAGAAAATTCATTCACGACCAATCATATTGTCCCTAAATCGAGCCTACGAGGCTCAAAACATGCATTTGGGGTGGTTCGGGACTAAACTAATAACGTTTAAAATAACTTTAAGAACACTAAGAAAAAATTCCCAAAAATAAGGGACACACGCCCGTGTGGCCCGGCCGTGTGTCTCACATGGAAAAAGACATGCCCGTGTCGTAGGCCATGTTGAAATTCAAAATGGGAGCACATGGTCATGTCCCAGCTCGTGTCCGACCCCGTGTAACTCTCTGACTTGGGTCACACGGCCAACACACACTCCCGTGTGACTAGCCTGTGTACCCTAAAAATGGCCATACATGCTTGTGTACCAAGCCGTGTCCTAGGCCATGCCAAACCTATACAGTATACTGGCTTATGCCACACGACCAAGTCATACGCCCGTGTTTGAAGCCGTGTGAAGTATACTAACTTGATTTCTAATTCAGCACCAGGGGACACATGACCATGTAACCTAATCATGTATCGCACACGGCTAAGACACACGCCTGTGTCTCTACCCGCGTGGACAAAAATAGGCTATTTATCAAGCCATTTTGCCACCCAAACTTGTGCACACCTACACCAAACTCAATGGCACCAAAACATAGCATATATGGACATTCAAACCAACTAAATCAAGCCTAACTTATGTCATCTCAATACCATTATCCACAATACACACAAGTCACAAAATAGGCCATTTTACTATACCAAATTCACATATACAATTTATCTAGTTAAACATGTCCAAACATGCATCTTTATACTTAAATTCACAAGCATACATTTTCACTAATATCAACAATTTAACATCCACAATACCAACTATCAATAAACATCACAAAACCAACCCAATCACAATACATAGTCCATATGCACACATATATATATAACCAAAGCATCCAATTTAAGTCAACTCTCATGGCTATATATACAAATCAAAACATAGACATTTACAAGCCAATTCATATGGCTATAATCATCATCAACTTATGAACCAAAATGAACAAAGTCCCTAAACATGCTATATACCCAAAATACTTAAATTCAAAGGGCCAAGGTGATAGTTTGATAGTGTGAAGCGATCTCCGACGAACCCCGAATCCGAGCTAGCTTTGAAATCACTAAAACCATGGTAAAATAAACAAAGTAAGCATTATAGCTTAGAAAGCTTGTATGGAAATAATAAGCAAATCTCACCATTCATTTACATTTCAAATTAAATGACATATTATGCAACAATACATTAATCACAAAGTTAACATGTATTTTAATCACATAATTGATCATAAGCTTACAACTTCTTTAGACACATTGCTCGTATAGATTTCTGTACATACCTGTACCGATACGTATCTATTTCTCACCATTTCACATCTTCAACATACCTGTTGAACCATTCGGAATAAAAGTCGAATACTCGGGAGTCTCGCCCCCTAAGTGCCAATATCATGGCCCGAAGCCAAATCAATGTAAATCGCACCCGGAGCTAACTCACTGAAGCACCTAATGACGTGTCCATCATATCCTAATTTATTCCTAAAGTTCAATTGGGATTTCAAATGTTGAATCTTTGTTGAATGTCCCTGCAAGTTCGTAATTCAGAATGCAATATCAAAACATTTTAAACACAAATATAGCATTGCTTATTACATACGAACTTACCTCAAACGCAAAAATGGTGAAGTAGGTCGATTTGTAATAGCCCAATTAAGGGGCTAGTCAGAACAGTAATCTCGGGATCACTAATCCAAGGTTGGAGAAAATACTTCTCTTGCCATTTGACGAGCTAGAGCATGATTATATGTGTGCATGAAAATTTTGGTGCCTTAATTTTAGCAATTTCATGCTTAATCGTGAAAAAGGACTAAATCGCATAAAGTGCAAAAGTTCCATTGATGGAGCTCGAAACTAACTATTATTTCGACAAAGGCAAGCGCACCTATCGAATAGTAGTATAGCTGTGGTGAGTCCGGAATATCGTATCCTCAAGGACCAAGAGTAATAGTATTAACTATCTTTTTATTATCTAGCCTAATAATTGAGGGGATTTATTTTTAATCTAAAATTAACTAACTAATTTAACTAACTATGAATGCAACAGAGAGTAAATTGGAAAAATACTTTTAGACAACTTTATATGAGATAGGAAATACCTAAGGAAGAATCCACATAGACTTCACTTATTACTTTTGATTCATGCGATTTATTCACTTGACTTAATCCGTAGAAATCCCTAAATTATATTAATACCTCTTTCGAGGCTACTAACAAATAGGTTGATTAATTGAAATCTCTTTCTAATTAAAACCCCTATTATTAACTCGATCTATGGATTCCCTTATTAGGTTTGACCCTAATCCAACAGATTTTCGTCGCCCTATTTCTAGGGTTGCAATTAACTCCATTTAATTGTGTTGATCTACTCATAGACAGGGACTTTTCCTCCACTAAATAAGCACATTCGACCTGAATCAATAACCTGAATTATCAAACAAGAATAAAAACTCACAATTAAAAATAAGCACAAGTATTTATGTCATAAATCAAATAATAAGATCTGTCGTAGATTTCATCCCCTTAGGTATTTAAGGGATTTAGTTCATACTGATAGAGGGAAACATATTAGAATAGGGAATATAACAAAACATAAGAAAACTGAAAAACTTCTAAAGAATTTGATGGGAGACGCTTTTTCTTGAGGGAGATCCTTTTCCTAAGCTGTTTCCGATGGTTGTCTTGAATTATTTTCTCCTTTTACTCGACGTCTATTTGACGTCCTGTCAAACTCCCCCTTTTAGGTTGCCCCCTAGGGTGTTTATATAGGCTTTGAGATGCCTTACTTGGCCCACAAGTATTCTATTTCGAATAGAATTCATCTTGATTTCGGTAGGGAAACGCCCGTGGTGGACTCCTTCGGCCGTGCTCGATTCTGCTCGCTACACACAGCTGTGTGGTCTGCCCATGGATGATAGTCCAGGCTGTGGTTGATCCTGCTCATAACACACAGTCCTGTCCAATGGTCCAGGCCGTGTTGATTTCCTAGGTAGGCCCATTTTGCCCCTTTCTGGCCCGCTTCTTGTTCTTTTTTACTCGCTAAGCTCTCCTGAGTATAAAACATGAAATTAAGAGATTAGGAGCATCGAATTCATCAAATTCAATGGAAAATCATCCAAAATTAAGCCAAGCATGGGGTTAAAATATGTGTAAATTATGGTTTATCATCCATTTTATAAGCTAAAGGTGCCAAATAGCCATAGAATGTTAACTTGAGGTCTTTAAAGGGCAATTAACCCCTTTGTAAATGGTTGGTCGACCATAGGAGATTATAGGAGACAAGAATTGACATTGGTCAAAGTTGGTAATAGTTGTTGACTAAATTGATAAATAAAATAAATTAAAAAAAAAGATGATATCCATCATTTCTTTTTATCTTTCTCCACCAAAAATACCAAGCAAATAGGGGTTTTTGAAAGCTCAAAATTTCAGCAAGCTATTCTCCATCCTAGTAAATGATTTTAATGATTTTTCTTGAAGATAGTTGTACTTTTAGAACCCTTAGAGCTTAAGATTTCAAATGAAGAGACTAATCTGCAATATGGTGAAAATTTTAGAGTTTTGCCATGAGAGCTTTCATTTTTATTTTCTGCATTTTCATGGAAGAAATGGAGTCTTAGTTGTTAGCTGAACAACTTTTGTAAAAGGTGTTGGCATGAAAACACTAAAAAGGACATTGTTGAAAAGGTTATAAAGTTTGTAGTAAATGTGTGAAATGTTTGGTTTTGATGATAGTCATAAGAGAAACAAATGTTCACCTAGGCTTGTTGAAAATAGAAATTTGATAAGAATTTATTTCCGAGCCTAGGGGTAAAATGGTCATTTTGCCAAAGTCTAAGGGCAAAATAGTAATTTTTCCAAAGCATGATTATTAAAATGCTTTTATTAATGTGATGATTAGAATGAGTTAAGTTGCTATTATAGAGCAAAAATAACCAAGAATCCACCTCGATCGGGGAAAAAATAAAGTCTCGGACTAGATCGACGATCTAGCTTATTTTGAAATCAAGGTAAGTTTGTATGTGATAAATTTAACATTTATGTTAGCACGTTTGAGAATGTTTGGTATTATATTGATACATGATGTTCTATTAAAATGAGTATGTTGAGATGTTGAAGTCTTAGTGGACTATAATGAATATGAAAATGCTATCATCGAGACATGAATTGGATAAGGTCCCGTATAAGTCCATGTCTGGGACATGGCCTCGGTACCGAACTGAGATTTCGTATAAGACTATATCTGGGATATGGATTCGGTATTAAATATGAGAATCGTATATGACCATATTCGAGATATGGCATCGATATTTGATATGAGATTCCGTATAAAACCAAATCCGGGATATGGCATCGGCACAGTGAGGTGACCCCATGTAAGGCCACATTTGAGATGTGGCATTGGCTTTGTACTTACATTAATGACGATGAATATGCAATCTTGAGTATCCGTAGTGATTAATGAGATAAATATATGAGCTTGGAAATAGAAATGAGATTAGTACTAAAGTTATGTGAATGAGTGAATACAGGTACTCGTGAATGAATCACGAAGAAATATTTACGACATGCGGCATGGTATGTGCTAAATAAGGGCAAGTATGAGTAAGTATGGCAAGTTGCCTACAACCTTGTGTATCGTTAATTAATGTCATGGATGGATTTTATCATGAGCTTATTATTGCTATTTATTTCCATGTAAACTTACTAAGCTTTATGCTTACCCCTTTTCATTGCCCTTTTTCCTTGTAGTACTGCCTAGATAACTCAAGGAACATGGAACGTTGGAGTTTGGAAATCACACTATCGACATCGCTTTGGTATAACAATTTAGACTTATTTTGAGTATGGCATATATAGGACTTGGGTAATTTGTTAGGTCGTAATTGTTAGTCAAAGTGTTGGCTATGTATGTTATTAAAGTCATTTTGTAAATGGTCATTGAAATTGGGCCAACACTTGATAAGTTTGTATTCAATGATGATGAAATTATGAAGTTTATGCTTGTGTGAAGGTTTTGATTTGGGTTCTTGGATGTACCTTTGGGTTATGAGTTGTGTTGATATGAGTCGCAGTAAGTATGCTTGCTATGCAGGGTGGCATTTGGCTTGGAATATAGCCTTTCTAATGTCAACACAGGTAGACATACGGGCGTGTGTCTAGGTCGTGTGAGACACACGGTCAGCCCCATGGGCGTGTTGATCGGCCGTGTGTCCCCTTGCATGCTAGGCTTCCAAGTCAGTATGCTCAGTAGTAACCACACGGGTAGAGACACGGTCGTGTGTCTCAGTCATATAAAAGGCACGACATGGTTATGGGTATGTGCCCAGGCCATGTGAATTCTGCACTTATATCTCGAATTTAATTGGACACACGGTTTAAGGACACGGGCATGTGCCTTGGCTGTGTGACCTTTGTGAGGTGATGACGTCATAAATAGAATGCCAAGGTTTTGGCACACGGGCTAAGACACGGGCGTGTGTCCGGCCGTGTGAAAGCCCCTGTAGGTTTGAAATGAAAAAAAAATCCCACACGGGGTAGGGACATGGGCGTGTGTGACCACACAGCCTGCCCACATGGGCGTGTCCTATTTCACACGGGCATGTAGCCCCTGTTTAGGCAAAAAATTTTAAGTGCACTAAAGTTTTCGGTTGGGTCCCGAATCCCTCTATATGCATGTCTAAGGCCCCGTAGGTCCTTAATGGGAATGTTATGAAGGTGAAAGAGATATTTTATAGACTAAAGTTGCATGATCAAGTGAGTTAAGTTAGGTAATGCCTCAAATCCAGTTCCAGCTTCGAACACGGGTAAAGGGTGTTACACGATTTAGTCGAGTACTTTATTTTTCTCCCGATCTAGATCCGAATTTCATTTCACTTGATCTATATAATAAAAAAATTAGCTTATTTAATAATCTTTCTATTCAATTTAATCCATATCACACTTTAAAGCATTTCTACACATTTGCCCCTAATATTTCACATTTTTTACAATTTAGTCCTTATTTCATAAAATCACAAATTCATGCAATTTAACCACAACCCATACGAGCCGAATTTCAATTTGGTCCCTAGCAGCCCATATTTTTCATTTATTTCAAAATTTAACCACCAAATTTCAACATTTCACAAATTAATCCCTATTTTGCATTTTCACTAAAAATCACTTAACAAAACTTGTATAACTATCATTAAACATTCATAATATATCATTAAACATCAAAATACTCATGTATTCATCAATGAAAACATCTAAAATCTTTAACAATTTTGAAAAAGAGTCCTGGGATAGCTAAACCTAGTTGCAACGTTGTCAATAACATAGAAATCATTAAAAATAGAGTTCAAATCACTTACCAATTAAGCAATGAAATGATCGAATGTTTAAAGCCCTAGATATGGCTTCTTTTCTTCTAATTTTTGGAAAAAGAAGAAGATGATAGCATAAAAATTTAGTTTGTTTTATTAAATTAATCTTGAATAACTAAATTACAATTTTATCCATAAAAATAAACCATTAAATCACTTAATTAATGGTCATAATTGTCCACTCACAATCTAAATGGTCTAATTACAAATTAAGAACTCTTACTTTAATATTCCATAGCTTTTAGGCACTTTTAACTAATAGAACACAAGTTTTACGCTTTACGCGATTTACTTCTTTTTACCAAATTAAGCATTCAAACGATAAAATTTCTTAATGAATTTTTCACACAAACACACTATCATGCTGAAAACATTAAAATAATAATAAAATAATTATTTTGACTTCAGATTTATGGTCCTGAAACCAATGTTTCGATTTGACTAAAAACGGGTTGTTACATTTCTGGCCTATGTGTGTGATTCAGCTTTTGTGAATCTATTTGTTGGGGACATTTGTACTGTTAAGGAGTTTCTAAATGTCTTTTTCGAAGAGTTTCCAGGTTTTCCTCCGAATAGGGAGGTCAAGTTCGATATTAAGATTCTATCAGGTGCAACTTCAGTGTCCATTGCTCCCTATCGCATGGCACTGAAGGAGCTTATGGAACTAAAGGCTCAGCTTTAGGAACTCCTAAATCGGGGGTTCATTCGTCTTAGTGTATCTCTGTTGGGGACACGAGCTCTATTTGTAAAGAAGAAAGATGGAACTATGAGGATGTGTAGATTACTGTCAGCTGAATAAATTGATGGTAAAGAACAAGTACCCACTTTGAGGATCAACAACTTATTTGATCAGTTTCGGAAGGCTTTTGTGTTCTCCTAGATAGATCTCTGTCCAGGGTTCCTGTAACACCCCAAAAATCTCAAAACTTTAAAATTCTGTGCACTGAAGTTGGTATGTATGGGTAGCACTTAGAATAATAATTTTAATGTATTATCGGGATTATTTGAAGTCTTAGAGATAGGGAAGACCATAGGGAAAAATTTATTTTTCTTGCTTTAGTGGACCCTTGTCTCGGGCATTAGGCCTTTTTAATAGAGTATGGGAAAATAGGACACAAGTGGGCTTGTGGTCCAGTGGCAAATGGCGTCACATGGGGAGCTATAAGGTGGCGTGTCTGTCAGCTGAGGAGGTCTAAGGTTCGAGGCTTAGGAGTGGCAGTTTGTGGAGTGTTTATTTTGCATAGGTGGACTGCCAGAGTTGTGTTGAATTTGAACTCTTGTGTTGGGGTGTTCGGGAGGTCTTATGAAGTAATAATGGAGGAAATTTTTGGATAAGATTAGGGAGTTATCAGGGAGAAAAGTTAGAAGATGAAGAGTATGGATGAGGTGGTACCGAATGGGACCCTAGGGGAAGGCATTTTCGGCTAGTGGCTATAAAGGAAGAGTGCTGAACCCTTTGAAGGGTTCTTTGAGTTGCCATTATTCTTTTTCTTTCTTTTTTTTTTCTCCTTAATCGGTTCTTTCCATAGCCAAATTCTCCCATTGTCGAAATCTCCTAAAGTCGAATCCCTTTGTGCCGAATTCTTTGAAAGGCTCTTTCGGTTTTCAATACTTTTCTCTTCTCTCCCATTCTATTTTCCCATAAGCCGAATTCTCTCATTACCAAAGTATCACCATCTTTTCCTTGCCGAAATTCCTATTGGTGCTGAATCTTGGTGGTTGTTCCTCCATCAAAAATCGATTGTTACCTACTCTCGATCAAGTGTTAAAAGCCGAATTTAGGCCGCAGGATCGAAAGTGGTTTTGGTAAGTATTTGGTTAACCTCTCTTGTACATTTTGCTAAAAGCCAAAAGGCTATCTAACTGTCTTGTCGTTAACTCTGTGATAACAAGGATAAGGTTCATAGATCGCAAGCGTGGTAGAATCGTTAGCAAGGGTAAGTGTACTCAACTCGATTGTGGTTTAAGTAAATGGCCGAATGTGTGTATGATCTATAGGGGTGACTTGTGTGGATTATGAGTCACTCAGATTTTGATGGTGTATGTATGAGTGCAGATCTAGGGGATACTCCTGATTAGTAGCTAAGGAAGGGCTATTAGAACCCGATGGCACACGATAAGGTTACGGTAGGGTTTCGGTTTCTGCTAAATGTTTTGATTTAGTGATTGATTTAACGTTGGTTGGTTGTAGGTTCAAGGCTAAGGATAGTATAGCACGTCGTAGTAACCAGGTGTGTACAAATACTACACACACGATATCGGCAATGCCGGAAATCCAGAAAGTAGAAAGTGGCTAAAGGGTCCCGATGGGCCCTAAGGCTAAGTTTGATGAAATTGTTTGGTTGGTTATAAGAATTGACTTAGCCATACATGTTACATGATTTGGAATTTTTTGGGGCCTAATAAGCCATATGGATGAGACTTGGGCCTAATGGGCTGTAAGGATGTGATTTGGGCTTGATGGGGTTTATGGGGACGTAGAAACGTATGCTAGGGTTTAGTAGACTTTAGGCCTAGTTCTGAACAACTCTTAAACCGCATAAGACTTAATCTAATAATTAAACATGTCCGTGATTAGGTCTCTGGGTTAGAGTGTGGCAACGGATATATGCATGTCTAGGATTAGATCTAGGGAGAGCTTGGTATTTAAGCGATCCTAGTGGCCCACCTCCTCTTCTCTGGAATCCTACTTGGTGCATAGTGTCTGTTCACTTTAGCCGTAAGGACTTGTTAATGGGCCAAAGTTCATAACTAAAACCCGAGAGGTACCAAATACCCCTGATTTGTAAAATTACTAAAATACCCCTAATTTGTAAAATTACCAGAATACCCTTGATTTGTGAAATTACCAAAATATCCCTGGTTTACAAAATTTCCAAAATACCCATATTTTACAAAATTACCTAAATAACCCCTGTAGGGCAGATTTACGAAAATACCCTTGGGTACTAAAATGACTAAAATACCCCTAGGTGCCGAATGTGTGAAAATGTGTATGTTGCATTCATGAAATATATGTTGCACTTGGGTGGGTTATGATGATACGGAGGAAGATTTAAGGATCGCATAGTTGCTTGACGACCATGGATCCATCGGTGGCTTTAAGCCCATTATAGCAACTTTGTTGCAACGTTTGAGTAGTGACGTTGCTGGTGCTACCTTTGGTGTGTAGGGATGGGTGGGTTGATATTTATATCCCCACAGGTGTGTAGGGTTGGAAGGGAAATGGTGTGCAGGGTTGGATTTGGGATGGGTGCATTGTATTCATATGATACTGACGTGATATGAGGTCATTGTGGGCTAAGGCCCAAGACCACCGTTTTTGATAGGGCTTAGGCCCAATGTGACAATTGTATGCTGATTGGATTACCAAGGTTAGTACACACTATGTAACAGCCCGATTTAGGGCCTAGTCGAAAAAGTGGTGCAAAACCACAAATACGGAGTAGTAATATGAGTTTTTATGGTATGTGATGTTTGCATGATATTATGAAAGTTTCGTGTAGAAATTTTATGAAAATTTCCATTAAAGGGTCCATTAGGACTAAATTGCAAAAGTTGCAAAATATGACTTTCTAGAAGCTTTTTGTATGAAATAGCTTTAGAATAGTAATTAGAAGTCCTTAAATAGCAATTTTCCCAAATTATAATTTTTGGACAAAATTTGACATGAGTTAGTAATTTGTAAAAATTTAGAGAGAAGGGTATTTTGGTCATTTATCAATTAAATGATTAAAATAGGAAAAAGATGATAAAAATCTCATTCATCTTCTTCCTTGGTCCCGAAAATTTGAAGAACCCCATAGCTAGGGTTTGTTCATCTTTCAAGCTTGCTAGTAAGTTCATCTTAGCCCTGTTTTTAATATTCTTCATATTTTTGAAGTTCTCGTATTATGAATTAGCTATTTTTAGCTATAAAATGAGCTAAGATGCATGTTCAAAAATTTACCCAAGAATGACATGCTTGTAAAATGATATTTTATGGAAGTTTATGAGAGTTTGATGTTAGATAAACATTTTTTTCGTAATGAATTTCATGAAAAATGATAGTATGGACTAATTTGTAATAGTTATGAAATTGGTCATACATATTAGAAATAGTGAGAATTGATGATTGTTATAGTAGGGAAAATGAATCAGCTAAGCATGATGTTTAAGAAGGTTGAATGAGAATCATTTTACGAGCGTAGGGGTAAAAGTGCAAAAATGAGAAAGTTTAGGGGCAAAATAGTAATTTTGCCAAAGTCTGAGTTAAGAGTCAATTTAGTCAATGGGAGTATTAAATGATCTAATTATTATTATAGATCAATAAAAACGAAGCGCGGATTGAAACCGAGGCAAGAACAAAGTCGAGGGCTAAATCGCATATCTACATACATTTTGTATATTGATGTAAGTTTGTATGATTTCTAAGCTTTATGATTACTATCATTGAATTGCTTAGTATAATGTACATTATTACCATAGAAATGCTTATTGCTATGTTAAATAAAGAAATTAATGAGATTAAGCACGAGAAAGTCCCGATTGAAATTGAATTACTTAGGATACTCGATCTACCACACGAGATAAGAAAGCCCGTATAAGACCAAGCCAAGGTATGGCATCGGCAAGCAAGTAAAGTTATCATGCAAGTCAAAGACAAGTCTTGGCATTGAAGAGTTATTATGAGATGAAGACCCATGTAAGCCCAAGCCAAGGCATGGCATTGGTTAGTCTCCAAGCAAAGATGTCATGTAAGTCCAAGACAAGTCTTGGCATTGAAAAGCTATCATGAGATAGAGATCCCATGTAAGTCCAAGCCAAGGCATAGCATTGGTGAGCAACAAGAAAGATTTCATGTAAGCCCAAGCCAAGGCTCGGCATTGACCAATTCATGAGTAAAGATACCAAGTAAGACCATGTCAAGACATGGCAATGGTAAGTTCCCAAGGGAACACACAAGGAAGACTTTGAGTAAGTCCATGTCAAGACATGGCATCAATACCAAGATGAGAGAACCCATGTAAGACCATATCGAGGATACGACTTTGGCATCGAGTTAAGTAGGATGAGATTCAGTATCCTCGGTTATTCATAGAAATTCATCGGGCAAAAGAGTAAAGCTTAAATGAGTAAAGCTCAAAAGAGTAAAGCTTAAATGAGTAAAGCTTAATTGATATAGCAAGAAAATTTAGTAAGAAAAGTTATTATTAAGTTGTAAATGAGTATTATTCATGTTACGAATGATGAATTAGAGATTATGATTATTATAATAAAGTATGTTGATCTATGTGACCAAGTGATACAGGTATCTTGTTTACCTCACGAGCATGAGACTAGTAAGTGTCATGAGATATGTAAGAATCAGTAAGAGTAAGTAAGCTTAAATAGCTGAATTTATGATGCCATTGTTTATGCCAAATGGTTTATGTTACGCAAGTATGCTGCTATGTGCATTACATGCAAACTTACTAAGCTAAATGCTTACGCCTTTTATTCTTTCTTCCCATGTAGTTCCGCCAAGCTAATCTGGTGGATCATTATCATCGGAGCTCGGAGCACACTATCAATCGATATTTTGTTATAGCCAAGTGTTTATATTAAGTATGGCATGTATAGGAAACATTTCATTTTGAGCTATGTTTTAAAATTAGCCAAAGTGTTGGCTATCAAGCTTAGTATCCTTTTTGTATATGGCCAAAGAGATTGGTCATGAATTATTAAGTAAGTACGATTTTATTTATCAATGAAGTATGCATCCTTGTTCATGTTAGATTTATTAAATTGAGTTGTTGAATTGAGCATGAGTTTGGTCTTGATTTTAGGGTGGCAACTGGCTTGGTAAATAGCCTCTGAGTGCCCACACGGTTGGAGACACAAGCGTGTGTTTAGGCTGTGCGTACCCTGCACCTTTGTACCTTAAGTCAGGATAGACGCGGGCTAATCCCACGGCTGTTTGTTTAGGTCATGTGTGATACACGGTTAGAACATGGGCGTGTGCCCAAGCAGTGTGAATAAGTCAGTATATCAAGGTATATCACACGGTCTAAGTCCACGGACGTGTCAGGACCGTGTGAAATTAGTCAGTGTCGACCACGGTTGGGAGACGTGGGCGTGTCTTAGGGGTACACGGGCGTGTCTCAAGTCACATGGGCGTGTGACCCCTGTTTTGAGGAAAAGTTCCCGATTGAATTCTGAAAGTTCCCAGATATATATATTTAAGGCCTCATAGGCCCATGATATGTACGTTTTAACTAAGAAAGAAGAGTTTCTATTTTGAAACAAACATTTACAGCCCGTAAGTACATTTTTAAGTGAGTTCAAGCATGGTAATGTCTAGTATCCAGTCTTAGTCTCAGACTCAAGAATGGGGTGTTACACACTATGTTTCGAAACTCACCCCTTTTTATTAAATGTTTCAAGTGATCCTCAGTAAACAGCTCGACGCGGGAAAGGACTCGGACATGGCCACATTACATGATACTTAGAAGTTTTACTTAATTGTTCAAAATACATTATTTTAATTAGTTTATTTTCGATGGATGTAATAAGGCCTTATACTCCAATTTGACTTTAGATTTTGAGCTCTGTTGTCATTGTTTCAACTGCTTACTGAGTTATTAAACCTGAGTAAATTTCTTATGTTTAAACATGTTTTTCGAAATAAATAAAAAAAATATGGGCTTTTATCATTACTTAACAAGATTCAAGGATTTTGGGCTTTTAGGCCTTAAAAGTTAATTTAGCAAAACCGTTTTAAAATATGCCTTTGATGTGACATTCCTAAATTCGGTCATAACATCTGGGTCGGGTCTAAGGGTGTTACATTTAGTGGTATCAGAGCCCGGTTGCAAAGCTCGAGCTGCGAAATGGGCCTTAGATTTTGGGTTTTTAAAAAATAAGTAGATTAAAAAGTTTTTGCAGGATTCTTGAAGTGTGGTTCTCCGAGCCCTCGACGTCGAGCCAAGTAAGTTTTCTGTGTTTACCTCTGTTTAAATTACGAAACTATATCCAGATATTGGACTACTTTAAAATAGGTTTTTAGAGACTAAAACCCGTAGGAAACTTAAGTCTGTAGTGGATTTATGACCTCGAAATAACTTTCAAAATTGTTACTTACATAAGATATGTGCTTTAAATAGTGGAATTACGAACTAATTTCATAAAAATTTTAATCCAAAAATACACAACGATGAGTGCTAGACGAGGTGCAAGAGGCCGCGGCAGAGGCCGTGGAAGTGTTAGGGCTGGGTCGTTGGCATCGGGCCATATGCCCAGCGTTGGAATAGGGAAGGCTCTGGCCTCACCAGTAGCTGAAATCGAACCATATGGATGGGCTGCTGCTACAAAGGATGCAGTATCACAGGCCATGTTAAGGATTTTGGAAAAGGTCGTTGGGCCCAATAATGGTACGGGAAGTCGTGGGTCGATCATGGAGTGACTCCGAGCTAATGGGGCGGAGATTTTCAAAGGAGTAGCCGGGGTGGCCCCGAATGTGGCAGAGTACTGGTTGGAAGCTACAGAAAGGATAATGGATGACCTGGATTGCACGGGGCGATATTCCTACTTAGGGAAGAAGCTTATCAGTGGTGGTTGACCGTAAGGGAAGGCAACCAACCAGAGCAGATCACCTGGGAGTTCTTCAAGTCGACCTTCCAGGGGAAGTATATTGGAGTGGGATATGTAGATGCCCGAAGGAAGGAGTTTTGAGTTTGACTCGGGGAGATAAGTCGGTAGCAGAGTATGAGGCTGAGTTTCTGCGCCTTAGTTGGTATGCCAAAGGAATAGTCACAATGGAGTATGAGAGATGCGAACGGTTTGAGGATGGGTTAAGAGACAACCTTAGGGTACTTATAGCTCCACAGAGAGAGCGGGATTTTGTGGTCTTGGTGGAGAAAGCATAGATAGCGGAGGAAGTAAATCACACAGAGTGTTTCAACCGAGACAAAGAGAAGGGCAAGAACAAATAGAACATGGAAGCTATGGGGGCTGGACAGAGACCTACGAGGAGGGCCAGAGTGGATGGGCCGGTTAGAGCTGAGGCCTCTGTTGCTGCTGCTAATACTAGGATACCACCTTGTGTTGCATGTGGAAAAGGGCATACGAGCTAATGTTGGAGGAGAATAAGAGCTTGTTTGAGTTGCGGATCTATGGAACATAGGATTAGAGAGTGCCCGAGAAGGCTAGATCAGGTACGAGTCGATGGCAGAGATAATTTTCAACCACCAAAGGATGGTCAGTAGCCGCCTAGAGGCCGTGGGCCAGCCAGGGGTGGAAACGATTTGGGTCAAGGAGCTCCAGGCAGAGGTGCTGGTCATGCGGAGGCGAGGCAGCCAGCTTTGGTCTATGCAACATGTCTCCAAGGGGACGGAGACGCTCTAGATGCGAATACTGGTGCGTACCCTACCATAGTACACTGAGTGTTTATTTTGGCTCTAGAATTAGAGTGCGCAGCGAAAGCATAGTGGTGAGACTTGGGTAGTACGATTAATAGTTAGTTGGAAATTTCGAGGACAAAATTTTTTAAGAGAGGTAGAATCTAAATGTAACACCCCCAGACCCGGCCCAGACGTTATGGTCGAATCTGGGAATGTCACATCAAAGGCATATTTCAAAACGATTTTGTTAAATTAACTTTTAAGGCCTAAAAGCCCAAAATCCTTGAATCTTGTTAAGTAATATAAAAGCCCATATTATTTTAAGTATTTTGGAAACCATGTTTAAACATAAGAAATTTACTCAGGTTTAATAACTAAGTAAACATTTGAAACAATGATAACAAAACTCAAAATGTAAAGTCAAATCAGAGTATAAGGCCTTATTACATCCATCAAAAATAAAGCAATTAAAATCATGTCTTTTGAACAATTAAGTAAAACTTCTAAGTATCTTGTAGTGTGGCCATCTCCGAGTCATCTCCTACGTCGAGCTGTTTACTGAGGATCACTTGAAACATTTAATAAAAAAGGGTGAGTTTCGAAACTCAGTGTGTACGACCCTTGGTAATCCAATCAGCATACAATTGTCACATTGGGCCTAAGCCTTATCAAAAACGGTGGTCTTGGGCCTTAGCCCACAACGACCTCATATCACGTCAATATCACATGAATGCAATGAACCTATCCCAAATCCAACCCTGCACACCATTTCCCTTCCAACCCTACACACCTATAGGGATATAAATATCAACCCACCCATCCCTACAGACCAAAGGTAGCACCAGCAGCGGACTACTCAAACGTTGCAGCAAAGTTGCTATAATGGGCTTAAAGCCACCGGTGGATCCACAGTCGTCAAGCGACTATGCGATCCTCAAATCTTCCTCCATATCATGATAACCCACCCAAGTGCAACAAATATTTCATGAATGCAACATACACATTTTCACACATTCGGCACCTAGGGGTATTTTAGTCATTTCACTACCCAAGGGTATTTCTGTAAATCTACCCTACAGGGGGTATTTAGGTAATTTTGCAAAACATGGGTATTCTGGAAATTTTGTAAACTGGGGATATTTTGGTAATTCTGCAAATCAAGGGTATTCTGGTAATTTTACAAATCAGGGGTATTCGGTCCCTCTCGGGTTTTAGTTATGAACTTTGGCCCATTAACAAGTCCTTACGGCTAAAGTGAATAGACACCATGCACCAAGTAGGATTCCAGAGAAGAGGAGGTGGGCCAATTGGACCGCTTAAGTACCAAGCTCTCCCAAGATCCAATCCTAGACATGCATATGTCCGTTGCCACACTCTAACCCAGAGACTTGTTCACGGACATGTTTAATTATTAGATTAAGTCTTATGCGGTTTAAGAGTTGTTCAGAACTAGGCCTAAAGTCTATTAAACCCTAGCATACTTTTCTACGTCCTCATAAAGCCCATCAAGCCCAAATCACATCCTTACGGCCCATTAGGCCCAAATCTCATCCATATGGCCTATTAGGCCCAAAACAATTCCAAATCGTGTAACATGCATGGCTAACTCAATTCGTATAACCAACCAAATAATTTTATCAAACTTAGCCTCACGGCCCACCGGGCCTATTTAGCCACTTTCGGCTTTCCAGCTTTCCAGCATTGCCGATATCGTGTGTGTAGTGTTTGTACACACCTAGTTACTGCAACGTGCTATACTATCCTTAGCCTTGAACCTACAACCAACCAACCTTTAATCAATCACTAAATCAAAGCATTTACCAAAAGCTAAAACCTTACCGTAACCTTACCGTGTGCTATTGGGTTCTAATAGCCTTTCCTTAGCAACTAATCAGGAGTATCCCCTAGATCTGCATTCACACATACTCCATCAAAATTCTAGTGACTCATAATCCACACAAGTCACCCCTATAGATCATACACACATTCGGCCATTTACTTAAACCACAATCGAATTGAGTACACTTATCCTTGCTAACGATTCTACCATGCTTGCGATCTTTGAACCTTATCCTTGTTATCACAGAGTTAACGACAGGACAGTTAGATAACCTTTCGGCTTTTAGCAAAACATACAAGAGAGATTAACTGAATACTTACCAAATCCCCTTTCAATCCTGCGGCCTAAATTTGGCTTTTAACCTTGACTGAGAGTAGGTAATAATCGATTTCTGATGGAGGAACAACCACCAAGATTTAGAACCAATAGGAATTTCAGCAAGGAAAAGATGGTGATACTTCGGCAATGTGAGAATTCGGCTTATGGGAAAATAGAATGGGAGAGAAGAGAAAAGTATTGAAAATTGAAAGAGCCTTTCAAAGAATTCGTCACAAAGGGATTCGGCTTTAGGAGATTTCGGCAATGGGAGAATTTGGCTATGGAAAGAACCGATTGAGGAGAAAAAAAAGAAAGAAAAAGAATAATGGCAACTCAAAGAACCCTTCAAAGGGTTCGGCACACTCTTTTTATAGCCACTAGCCAAAAATGCCTTCCCTAGAGTCCCATTCGGCGCCACCTTATCCACACTCTTCATCTTCTAACTTTTCTCCCTGATAACTCCCTAATCTTATCCGAAATTTCCTCCATTATCAGTTCATAAGACCCCCCAAACACTCCAACGCAAGAGTTCAAATTCAACACAACTCTGGCCGTCCACCTATGCAAAATAAAAACTCTACAAAATGCCACTCCTAAGCCTCGAACCTTGGACCTCCTCTGCTGACAGACACGCCACCTTATAGCTCCCCATGTGACGCCATTTGCCACTGGACCACAGGCCCACTTGTGTCCTATTTTCCCTTACTCTATTAAAAAGGCCCAATGCCTGGGACTAAGGTCCACTAAAGTAAGAAAAATAAATTTTTCCCTATGGTCTTCCTTATCTCTAAAACTTCAAATAATCCCGATAATACCTTAAAATTATTATTCTAATTGCTACTCATACATACCAACTTCAGTGCACAGAAATTCAAAGTTTTGGGATTTTTGAGGCGTTACAGTACCATCAGCTTAAGGTTAAGGATGTTGATGTTTATAACTACTTTTAGGACCCGTTATGGGCACTACGGGTTTTTAGTTATGCCCTTTGGCTTGACAAGTGCTCCGGCTGCATTTATGGACCTTATGAACCTAGTTTTCCAGTCGTATTTGGATCAATTCATCGTGGTCTTCATTGATGAAATTACGGTACACTGTAAGACCGAGGATGATCATGATTAGCATCTTAGAGTAGTTCTTTAAATACTCCATGAGAAACAACTCTACGCTAAGTTAAGAGAATGCGAGTTTCGACTTAAGGAAGTCACTTGTTTGGGTCATGTGGTTTTTGCTTGAGTGGAAACAACCAAGAGATATTTTTGAGATCTGTAGCTTCCTTGGGTTAGTGGGTTACTATCAAAGGTTTGTCGATGGATTTTCACTTATCACAGCTCCTCTGACTAAGTTACAGCATAAGAACGAACCATTTATCTGGACTGATGAGCAGTAATCGAGCTTTAAGAAGCACAAACCTATTTTGACTAAGGCTTCTTCTCTGATACAACTTGAATCTGGTAAGGAATTTATGGTTTATAGTGATGCATCACATGTTGGATTGAGTTGTGTTCTAATGCAAGACGTTAAGTGTAAACTGAAAAATATATAGGTTTTTTCCTATGTAATTTATCACTTTTTTTACTTAAATTCGTTGTTAAAACTAAGTAATTGTTTAATAAATTAATAAAATATGTGAAAATATGAAATTATGACATATAAATTGTAACACCCCTAACCTGTATCTGTCATCGGACTAGGGTTATGAGGTATCACCGATCAAATCAAAACCTTTAACCTTCATAGTTCATACAACATTATATCATAATCAATCATTGTCACTAAGTCCCTTAATAAGGTCTACGAGACCTTAAACATGCATTGGAAAGGGGTCAGGACTAAACCGAGCTCATACAAAATTTTTCCTAAAACTTAACATTTTTTGAAGTTACAGAGGTCACACGCCTATGTGGGTAGGCTGTGTGCATCACACAGCCTCAGACACACCCGTGTGTCCAAGCCATGGTAAAACAAGGCATACATACTGACTTGTCCACACGATCTATGACACGCCCGTGTGCTTAACCCGTGGTCGACACTAACTTATTTCACAGGGCCAGTCACACGCCCGAATAAAGTGATCTCGTGATCCATATTTATAGCAAGCTCTATTATTGTACTTACCCTAGCATTCTCCGATATGACGTCTTCCACACTGTTTACACTTGGGCTTATTACTTCTAACACTTCCAACACTTGATTCCATTGAAGTTTGAATTTTAGAACCAGTATTTTGTTTCACTCGATCTTTACTCGAATGTCCAAACGGAACATTTGGGTGATTAGCTGCATCTCTGAATCTCTTTGACGAAGATTGATATGACTAATTCATCGACCTTTTTCTTTCATCTCTAGCTCTGGAATCCGCTTTCTTCTTTTCTTTACTAAGCTCTATGGCTTTGCAGGCTCTTTCAACCAATACTACAAATTCATTCAGATCAAGAATTCCAACCAAAAGTTTAATGTCTTCATTCAAACCTTTAATGAATCATTTACACATAGTAGTTTCTGTTGAAACACATTCTTGCGCATTCTGAATTAATCTTACAAATTCTCGCTAGTATTTCGTAATAGACATACGGCCTTGTTTCAGCTCTAGGAACTCTTTACTTTCTGGTCTATAAACCGTTGACTGATTTACTTCTTCCGAAATTCAGCTTGAAAGAAATCTCAGGTGATTCTTTCTCTCGAAACCACTGATATCAATGTCTTCCACCAATGATATGCCATATCTCTCAACAATGAAATAGCACTTTTTAAGCATTCATCAGGAGTACATGATAATTCATCAAACACTCTTATGGTATTCTCAATCCAGATTTCAGCTCGCTCAGTATCATCATCCACTTTGGCCCAGAACTCTTCGGCCCCGTACTTTTGAATTTTATCCACAAGAGGTTTACTCAATCGAATCGGATCTACAACTCGTGACACTACAGGAACTTGTGGGGGTGGAGGTTGTTGAGCAGCCGAATTTGTTCGAACGAACTCCTAAACCACTCTCTCATCATTTGGAAAAAGGCTTGCTTTGCCTCTCCGTCATGACTACTAGCTATCGGCCTAGATTCAGCCATCGTTGTCCCTTGAGCAGGAGCAGGTGCATTACTTTTGACATCATCAGCTACTACTCGATCGGGATCCATTTGCTATATAAAAAATACATTTTTAACTGTCAGGAATCATCACACTATCTCAGGCATATATGGCATGTATAGCTAAACTTTCATACGCTACGTTAATCCTAGAATTGACTAAACCGTAGCTCTGACACTAATAAAATGTAACCCCCCTAACCCGTATCCGTCGTTGGACTATGGTTATGAGGTACCACCGATCAAATCAAAACATTTAACCTTCATAGTTCATACAATATTATATCATAATCAATCATTGTCACTAGGTCCTTTAATAAGGTCTACGAGACCTTAAACATGCATTGGAAAGTGGTCGGGACCAAATCGAGCTTATATGAAAATTTTCGAAAAACTTAACATTTTTCAAAGCTACAGAGGTCGCACGCTCGTGTGGACAGGCCGTGTGATGAAACACCCGTGTGTCCAAGCCATGGAAAAATAGGGCATACATATTGACTTGTCCACACGGCCGATGACACGCCCGTGTGCTTAACCCGTGGTCGACACTGATTTATTTCACACAGCCAGTCACACGCCCGTGTGTTCAGCCCGTGTGCGAGTCTGACTTGTTTGAATTTGAAAACTTAAGAGACACAGTCGAGCCACATGCCTGTGTGTTCAACCGTGTGGGAAAATATAGGCCAATTTGCTACCCACACTTTGGGTCACACCTACAAGCATCAAACTATATAATTTCATAAACCAAATGACATCCAAACATACTAAACATGGCATAATTTAAACTCTTAACATCATCATTCATTCCCTATACAACTTCAACTCAACTTACCAATCCAAATCATATAATCCGTTCATCATTCAATCATTACCAAATCTAAACATGAAACATACCATTTCCATTATACTAATTCATTCCATAATGGTCATTCACATTGAACACACATACACATATTGACCATCTTTTTCACACATCCAAAGCATATATCAAAATCATTAAACTATCAAGCCATATCACATGGCAAGATCTATACATCTTAAACATACCAGGATCACTAGCATATACATGCCATATACCAAATATACGACTTCAAAAAGTACCAAAATAGATGGTCGATAGTGTGACTGAGTCGCTGATGATCCCCTGATCCGAGCTAGCTTTAATGACACTATAAAAAAGAGAAACACTTCACACAGTAAGCTTAAAATCTTAGTATGTTCATCATGTAATACATTTAACTTAACCATTTGAATTCAATATACAAAATAAACTATCACATGGTTCAATTCACAATGATATACAATTCTCATTCATAGTCATTACTCACATAATCATCCATTTATTCATATATGATATCATCAACGACATAGGTTCCATACATACCTATGCCAACACTTAGTTAATGATCACTTTTGCTACTCAATGCTCAATACCACATTTCGTTCCATCTTCATTAATCATTTGATTTACTCACACACTTAGTGCCAATTTCTTAGCCGAAGCTTTACTATCATCGCACACTTAGTGCCTTTACATTAAACCGAATCTAACTCGGTATCACACACACAGTGCCAATTAATATAGTCGATGCTTTCTTTATCTCGTACACATAGTGCCATTCACCACTGTATCAATTTTATTTACGCACACTTAGTGCCACATCTATTCAATCTCATATTTAGCATTACTAACTCATCATCCACATTTTCATTCATTACATAACATATAAACATAATTAAGATAATCCGTATTATACACGAACTTACCTCGAACGTAGAAATAATGAGACAAGTCAATTAATCGAGCACTTTGTCTTTGCCTCGATCTCGATCCAAATCTCTCTTTTCTTGATCTATATAATATTGAACTCAACTCATTCAATCACCAAATCATTCAATTTAATCCAAACACACATATTTAGGGCATTTTACAAAATAGCCCTCACATTTTCACATTTCGACATTTAAGTCCATATTTCATAAAATCATCAAATACACATAATTTCACTATACTCTTGCTTAGCCGAATTTTCCCCTAACTCATACAAGTCCACATTTAAGTCCATATTTCATAAAATCATCAAATACACATAATTTCACTATACTCTTGCTTAGCCGAATTTTCCCCTAACTCATACAAGGCCACATATTTCATTTATTTCACATTTTATTTCTTCAATGTCTCATTTTCACAATTTAGTCCATAATACTCAAATTCATCAAAAATTCAAAGACAAAATATGTTAACCTATCACATATCTTTCATATTTCATCATCAACTATCACAAAGCTCAAGCATTCATCAATGGCACTTCTCAAATCATCATCAAATTTTAAAATTAAGACATGGGCTTGATAGAACACAAAGCAACGATCACAAAAATGTAAAAATCACTAAAAATCGAGCTCAAAACATACCTCAATCAAGCCTTGTATGTGTCGAGTATTCAAAGCTCAAGAACCCTATGTTTTCTTTCTATTTTCAGTGGAATAAAGATGATAAAATGGCCAGCAATTTTTTTTTAATTATAATAACTTTAATAACTCAATTACCATTTTAACCTTTGATTAAAACATTAAATTTCCACTAAGATAAGCCCATTTTTGTCCATCCCCTCTATCAGGGTCTAATTACATAAGTACTTCTTATTTAATAAGCCATGACAATTAAGCACTTAAACAACTAGCACACAGCTTTTACACTTTATGCGATTAAGTCCTTTTTACAATTCATCACACAAACGATAAAATTTTCACACAGAATTTTCACACATGCTTAATCACATACTATAAACAATAAAAATAATATTAAAATATTTTTTTACCTCAGGTTTGTGGTCCCAAAACCACTTCTCCGACTAGGGTCTAAACCGGGCTGTTACATAAATTATTAAAATGTGATTTTATGCTTTATTATATAGTTTTTATGCATAGAATGGCTAATTTTTTATTTATTTGAACATATTATATATGGAACACCCTAAACCCGGCCTATACGTTATGACTAGATCTGGCATGTTACAGGGTGAAGTAAAAACGAAGTTTTGTTTGAAGTAGGAAAAATCGTACTTGTGAATTTTTGATTTAAAACGATGTCTATGAAAACAGGGGTTTGGTAGTATAGGAAAAATTCAATTTTACGTTAATCATATATTCGTTATGTTCGGTGATATTTGGAAGAAACATGTGTCTTGAATTACTTGTATTTTGAAAACTCCATTTTCAATTTAGTGATTAAGTTTGCATAGTGTCAACTTATAAATAATAATAAGTAAATAAAATAAAACCCAAATGTTAATTTAGAAAGACCTTATTACACAAATAAAATCCCCAATTCAAATTTAAAGTAAAGCAAGAAAAGTTTACGAGAAATAAAGTCTTTATGGCCTCGATGCCCATATCCACGATCTACTGATCACCTGAAAGGTTAAACAAAGGGGTGAATCACCGAGACTCAGTGTCTAAATCCCCTATAACGCATAGTCAGGCTCGAGGCCCACAATCGCATATTGGGCCTTAGCCCACTCAGGAAGACATAAAATAAATGTATGCAGCATGACCCAGCCCAAACCTAGTTGTTTCCATCCTCTACACACCATTCCATACCAGCCAATCACACCGTGGGGATTTCTACAGCCAACCTTCCATCCACTACACTTCATATGTGGCACCTAGCCACTGGTGATAGAGTCACAAAATATCATATGTGGGGCCAACCCACTTGTGGTACCAAACCACTAGTGACAATCCCTAATAATCATGCATGTGGGGCCAACCCACTGTGGTATCAAACCACTGGGACAAGTCACGAAATCATATGTATGTGGTACCAAACCACTAGTGGTTCGAAATCATTGAGACTTAGTCACGGAATCAAGAATGTGAGGCCAACCCACTTGTGGTACCAAACCACTAGTGACAGTCTTATGCACTTCCCCTTCACAACATATCCAACCCATGCATAACATATGTAAACCAAATGATAGTATCATGCTAATTTAACAAACAATATCATTATGCATGCATACACATATTAATTCATACATAACAACAAGGTACTTACCTGGTATTTCAACCATACCCTTATAGGCACAACGACTATCCATCTAGTCACTTAAGCTTTTTAGCCCAACGATTAGTAACACATATTAATATTAAATTGCAAAGTTTTACACACCTGATTACACGCAGCACTATGCTATCTATGTCGACACTATCACTAGCAGAAACCACCACTATCTGCCTACGACTCTGCTCTGAAGCCGGTCCACAACCCGTGGCCAATTACGGACTGTTGACACTGCACGCTTCTTAAACTTAGGGGCTGGGTTTACGGGTCCAACCCCCTCCTTTTCCTGATCGGTATTGGATTCCATCAAAAGATCTTGTCAGAGGGTACTATAAGGAAATATGGTTGTTTACCAACAATACAGGGTTAAGATAACGAATACGATAAGCGAATCCTAACCAAAAATCTAAAGAGAGCCCCTTACCTTGAGATCTCGAACGAAGAGATAAGATTCGATTGATTCCTCGACTTGGAGCTAGATTCTTTCGGCTTAAACTAACCAAACCCGGTAGCCCCTTTAGATCCTTCAATCGTAGACCCAATGATGAGAAATACAGAAATGAGGCCCCTTTTTTCCATCCGGCCAAACCAAGGTACAAAATTAATGTCTTCGGTTAATAGAAAGAGAAGAAAGATTCGAAAAGAAATAACGAGTACTTACCACTACTATGATGAATCCGGTCGAGAAGACTAGGGATCAGGGGGACGACAACCTTAGAGGTAACGAATGAACGAGATAAACACTCAAAGGGATTCGGCTACAGGGGAAGAAGAGTGAATCAAAATGAAAAGGAAGTATGGCTAATAGTTTCGGCCTAGAGAAGAAAAATTTAAAAGAGAAAGAATGATGAGAGGCTAATGGGTGCTTTGGCTTTTAGTGAAAAGAAGAATAGATGAGGGAAATGGAGGATTCGGCCAATAGAAGAAAATAGGAGTTTTGGGGGTTTCAGCTTAGGCTCTTACCAATCGGCTGAGAAGAAATAAGGGATTAATTGACTTGGGGAATTCGGCTATGAGAGAAATGACTAGCAACACAAAGACGAAAGCAAAGAGAACACAGTCAAAATGCACTTTCAACTAAGCACAAAAGGAGAAAGAAACGTAGAAGAGCATTAGGAGGTGTTTCGATTTTGACCAATAAGACAATGAGGCAAAAGTTCCCAAAACTGCAAAAATAAAGAAAGGAGAATGCTTTAGGTGTTTTCTAGCTAGCCAAAATGCTCACCACGCCCCTAGGTGCTACTGTCTAAGGTTCAGCCACCCCCCAAACCAAGTAAACCGTGCACCCACACCCTCACACACCTCACTTCCCACATTTGGCCAAACTCTCTTCCTCTCTCCCCAATCCCATAACTCTCTCCACTAATCACTCTCCACTCCCTATTCGAAATTGTTGATCGATTCCTCCTCCTTGAATTCCTCTCCTCCCTTCATTCAAATGTGTTGACTCATTCAACGCTCATCCACCAGAGTCCAAGTTACATTCACCTCTCCTCCTCTTGGCGTCAAAAAGAAATTCCCAAAAGGGAACCACGCAACTCGAACCTGCTCCCTGCCAGCTCACCTGAGGCGTCACTCACCTGCCTCCTAAGTGGCGCCTCCTTGCCACTTTACCACTGACTTTCCTGCAACAACCAAGTACGAACAACCACCCTTAAGTCCTATTCCAGCTAGTTCTCCCACTAAAGTGCCTAAAAAGAAAATTTTAGCCAGGGCTACGGCTTTTCCCCGGGCCTTTTCTAGACTCCCATACACCCTAAACAAGCACATTACACAAAGCATACACACCAACCACATCAAATGCATAGCCCCTAGATCAGGATGTTACAATTCTACCCCCTTAAAAAAATTTTGACCTCGAAATTACCTGGTCAAAAGAGGTGAGGATGTTGCTGTCGCATCGCTTCTTCTGATTCCCACGTAGCCTCCTCAGAACCGTGATTACGCCACAACTCCTTAACTAATGAACTGTCTTCTTACGTAATACCTTGACATCACGATCCAAAATCTGAACTGGTTCCTCTTCAAAGGATAGGTTAGGCCTTACTCAATTTCTTCCACTGGCACCACGTGAGATGGATCTGAATGTTAACGTCTTAGCATCGATACGTGAAACACATCATGGATCTGACTTAACTCTGCAGGTAACTCGAGTTGATAAGCTACTGGTCCCACACGCTTCAACACCCGATAAGGCCCAATGAACCTGGGGCTTAGCTTACCCATCCGTCCAAACCTAAGCACTTTCTTCCACGGTGAAACCTTTAAGAACACCTGGTCACCTACCTCAAATTCTATATCCTTACGCTTTAGATCAGCATAGGATTTCTGCCTATCTGATGCTTCCTTTAGACATGTCCCAATTAGCTTAACCATGCGCTTGGCAGCACAATCCAAATTGCTCGAAACTTTACTAACCAGTCCATGCCTAAGATCAAATCGAACTCCCTGAACGGTAGTTCCATCAGATCAGCCGGAAAAACCACCCCTTGAACTTCTAAAGGTACATCCCTATAAATTCTGTTCACCACTATCGATTGTCCTAATAGGCTAATTATGGTCATCTCCCTAGAATCAATTTCAAAGTCTATTCTTAAAGTTCCAAATACACCGCTAGCAACATAAGAATGTGTCGATCCTATATCAATTAATGCAGTATAAGGCAAACCATAAATAAGGAACGTACCAGTTATGACGTCCGGTGCATCTCCTTCTTCTCGATGTTTGGCTGCATAGACCAGCCCAGGCCGCCTTGCATCAATGCTCCCAGCACCTCTGCCTGGTGCTCTACGTCCATGACCAAAACCATTACCCCCTCTGACTGAACCACGACCTCTCCGTGGTTGCTGACCACCTCTACCTGACTGAACATAACCCTGACCCATTGGTTGCGCCCTGCCCCTCTCCTGTGGACAGTCCCTTATCCGATGCTCTGTGGACCCACACTTGAAATAGCCTCTACTACCAGCCCAACACATACCAAAATGAAATTTATCACATCGAGCACACCTCGGAGGCCGACTATCAGCAGCAAGTCTCACAACATGATTCGGCCCCTCAACCTTAGGTCTCTTCTGAAATCGTCTAACTGATCCTGAAGAATCAAAGTTCCTTTTATTTCTATTTCTCTCCCGATTCTGCTTTTCGGACTGCTTCACCTCCTCGGATATCTTAGCCTTTTCCACAAGAACAACAAATTCCCTCTCTCGCTGTGGAGCTATCAGCACTCGCAACTCATCTCTCAGCCCATCCTCAAACTGAACACAACGCTCATGGTCTGTGGCCACAATACCCCAGGCATTACGGCTTAGGCGTAAGAATTCTGCCTCATACTCGGACACCGACTTGCTCCCCTGAACCAAATTTAGAAATGCCTTACGCTGTGCATCCACATAACTTGATCCAACGTACTTCCTCTGGAATGCTGTTTTGAAGAGATCCCAGGTGATATTATCAACCATCGTACCATCCCTGACCGTGAGCCACCATTGATAGGCCTCGTCTCGAAGAAGAGACACGACTCCTTTCAACTTCTCCTCTCCTGTGAAGTCAAGATCATCGATTATACGCTTAACTGCTTCTAACCAATATTCAGCTGGGCTGGGAGCTACACTAGAAATGGCCCTAAACATTTTCGCTCCATTGGCTCGGAGTCGTTCAGACACAGATTTTCAAGCCCCTATGCCCATGCCTGCCGTAGCAACTCTCTCCAAAACCCATAACATCGCCTGAGACACCGCATCATCTCCGGCCGTTTGGTCCTGGAATTCTGCTTCCGCAGCCAGTGGTACTGGCATCTCATTTCCTAACCCATGACCAGATCCAACCAGTTCTGACACAGCAATCCTGCCCCTACCATGACCACGCACACCACGTCCACGTCCCCTAGTGCTCATGACTAATGTTTGCGACTTAATCTGATTAAAAGTTTTATGAGTTAGTTATTTCTTTCGCTGTTTAACACCGAGCAGTTTTATGGAAAATAGTCTTAGAGAGTAGTTTTCGCCAAACACATCGAAGTTTCAATCTCTATAGTCTGGGTTTCCTAAGGCTAACAACCATATTCACTTACATTAACAGTCATTTCATGCATAAATCATCAGCAGGTTCAGAATACTTACCTGGGTGGACCGGGTGCCAACGGATTCGGATGCCATGTTCCAATCAAATCATTCCCAAAAATTATTTAGACCAACTTAATAAAACATCAGTGAACCCATTTCCACAGCCCGAGTTTTGCAACCTAGGCTCTGATACCAAAATTGTAACACCCTAAACCTGACTTATACGTTACGACCAGATCTGGCATGTTACAGGGTGAAGTAAAAATGAAGTTTTGTTTGAAGTAGGAAAAATTGTACTTGTGAAAACTTTTCGATTTAAAATGATGTCTTTGAAAACAAGGGTTTGGTAGTATAGGAAAAATTCCAATTTTACGTTAATCATATATTCGTTATGTTCGGTGATATTTGGAAGAAACATGTGTCTTGAATTACTTGTATTTTGAAAACTCCGTTTTCAATTTAGTGATTAAATTTGCGTAGTGCCAACTTATAAATAATAATAAGTAAATAAAATAAAACCCAAATGTTAATTTAGAAAGGCCTTATTACACAAATAAAATCCCCAATCCAAATTTAAAGTAAAGCAAGAAAAGTTTACGAGAAATAAAGTCTTTATGGCCTCCACGAATCCACCTCGAAGCCCATATCCACGATCTACTGATCACCTGGAAGGTTAAACAAAGGGATGAGTCACCGAGACTCAGTGTGCAAATCCCCTATAATGCATAGTCGGGATCGAGGCCCACAATCACATATTGGGCCTTAGCCCAGTCAAGAAGACATAAAATAAATGTATGCAGCATGACCCAGCCCAAACCTAGTTTTTTCCATCCTCTACACACCATCCCGTACTAGCCAATCACACCGTGGGGATTTCTACAATCAACCCTCCATCCGCTGCACTCCATATGTGGCACCTAGCCACTGGTGACAGAGTCACAAAATATCATATGTGGGGCCAACCCACTTGTGGTACCAAACCACTAGTGACAATCCCTAATAATCATGCATGTGAGGCCAACCCACTATGGTACCGAACCACTGGGACAAGTCACGACATCATATGTATGTGGTCCCAAACCACTGGTGGTTCCAAACCACTAGTGACAGTCTTAAGCACTTTCCCTTCACAACATATCCAACCCATGTATAACATATGTAAACCAAATGATAGTATCATGCTAATTTAACGAACAGTATCATTATGGCATGCATACACATATTAATTCATACATAACAACAAGGTACTTACCTGGTATTTCAACCATACCCTTATAGGCACAACGACTATCCATCTAGTCACTTCGGCTTTTCAGCCTAACGATTAGTAACACATATTAATATTAAATTGCAAAGTTTTACACACCTGATTACACGCAGCACTATGCTATCTATGTCAACACTATCACTAGCAAAAACCACAGCTATCTGCCTACGACTCTGCTCTGAAGCCGGTTCACAACCCGGTGGCCAATCCCGGACTGCTGACACCGCATGCTTCTTAAACTTAGGGGCTGGGTTTACGAGTCCAACCCTCTCTTTTGCCTGATCGGTATTGGATTCCATCAAAAGATCTTGTCAGAGGGTACTATAAGGAAATATGGTTGTTTAACAATAACACAGGGTTAAGATAACGAATACGATAAGCGAATCCTAATAAAAAAATCTAAAGAGAGCCCCTTACCTTGAGATCTCGAACGAAGAGATAAGATTTGGTTGATTCCTCTACTTGGAGTTAGATTGATTTGGCTTAAACCAACCAAACCTAACAGCCCTTTTAGATCCTTCAATCGCAGACCCGATAATGAGAAATACAAAAATGAGGCCCCCTTTTTCCATCCGGCCAAACCAAGGTAGAAAATTAATGTCTTCGGTTAACAGAAAGAGAACAAAGATTCGAAAAGAAATAATGAGTACTTACCACTACTATGATGAATCCGATCGAGAAGACTGGGGATCAGAGGGACGGCAACCTTAGAGGTAATGAATGAATGAGATAAACACTCAAAGGGATTCAGCTACAGGGGAAGAAGAATGAATCAAAACGAAAAGGAAGTGTGGCTAATAGTTTCGGCCTAGAGAAGAGAAAATTAAAAGAGAAAGAATGAGGAGAGGCTAATGGGTGCTTCGACTTTTGGTGAAAAGAAGAATAGATGAGGGAAATAGGGGATTCGGCCAATAAAAGAAAATGGAGAAGAAAATGGGAGTTTAGGGCTTTCGGCTTAGGCTCTTACCAATCGACTGAGAAGAAATAAGGGAGTAATTGACTTGGGGAATTCGGCTATGACAGAAATGACTAGCAACACAAAGAGGAAAGCAAAGAGAAAACAGTCAAAATGCACTTTTGGCAAAGCACAAAAGGAGAAAGAAAAGTAGAAGAGCATTATGAGGTGTTTCGGTTTTGGCCAATAAGAAAATGAGGCAAAAGTTCCGAAAAATGCAAAAATAACAGAAAGGAGAATGCTTTAGGTGTTTTCTAGCTAGCCGAAATGCTCACCACTCCCCTTGGTGCTACTATCTAAGTTTTGGCCAACCCCCAAACCAACTAAACCGTGCACCCATACCCTCACACACCTCACTTCCTACATTCAGCCAATTTGTAACACCCCTAACCCGAAACCATCGCCGGAACAGGGTGAAGAGGCATTACTGATCAAACGGAACATTTAACATCCATAAATTACAACTCAAAGTCAATCATTCCCCTTCTCATTCAATTATAAACATAGTGTCCCTTAAATAAATCATCAAGACCCTAAGCATGCTTATAAACTGAGTGGGGACTAAACTGAAACACACACGAAATTCCATGAAAATTTGAAACTTTTCTAAATACAGGGGAGACACGCCCGTGGGAGGAGACTGTGTGCCCTCCACGGCTTCTAGACACCCCTGTGTGTCCCTTCGTGTCTATATACTAACTTTCCCACCACAGCCACCAAGCACGCTCGTGTACTTTAGTCGTGTACTTTTATGTTAGCTACTGACTTGCACACCACGGTCAGATGACACACCCGTGTCGAGGCCGTGTGATTTTAGGCTGCATCCTGCCAATTTACCCACGGTCTAAGGCACGCCTGTGTGCCACGACCGTGTGACATTATGGGTCATTTACAAGGCCAAAATGCCAACCAATTGGTTTATACCTATAAGCATCATTTACCAACACATATCAAGCATATATGGCAACCAAAAACATACCAAATAGCCATCCAAATCATGCACATTTGATCACTAAGATAATCACAACTATACACTAAATTTTCATTCAATATATACCTTCAAAACCAATTCTAAACATACCAATTTGCATAACTAAAACTCAATCATACTTATGCACCATTTGTCTATAAACTTACCATATCAACCGTGTCATATATCAACTAATCATGCCAAAACAACTTTCCAATTCACACTCATCTAAGCATGATACCAAAACATAACTAGCCAAATCACATGGCTAAGTTCACTTACAAATCATCACAAGAACTAGCCTATACATGCCATAACTAGCTATATACATATCAAAGGTGTACCAAAATGATATTTGTAGTGTGATGACGATCCTTGACGGTCCCGAGCCTTCAGTAGATTTGACGACCTATAAAACAGATTAAACACACACAGAGTAAGCTTTCCAAAAGCTTAGTAAGTCAATACACAAATGTAAAGCATGTAAACATATAACCACATTGGCACATTTCTTCTACAAGGTAAAATTCTCACATTTATACTTTGATTCATATTCTTGGCCAAATTACCACATTTATCAATTCAAGAACCACAAACACATAGCTTTTCATATATACTTTCATGTAACATATTTCCAATCCAACATAGTAAAACACACCTTATATACACATTTATTGTATAATCAACGTACCTGAAACAGATTCATCTCATTCTTTCTTTAGCTCATTATCAATCTCAACCCCATACTCAAGTATCTATTCTTTCAACTCTTAAAACTATCATTATCCACATAGCTATCATACATACCTTGATCAACACTTAATTACTCACCATTCATGCTACTCAATATCTTGGTATTACCTCTTACTTACATACCGTATATTCATTTTCAGACAAGCTCATAGATTAATGAATTACATCTCGTTCCTTTAATCTCGTAAAGTAAGAACAACTTACCTCATTAGTACTATGTTACCAAGATATCATGCATTATTTACATAAATAATATTTCTCGGGTATCTTCATTAGTGGGTTAATGTTTTAATGGATCCGTAGCTCTGCACACTTAGTGCAAATCAAATAACATATCATACGCTTAGTGTCGTTACTGAAAAAGAAGAGCACACACAGTGCTATTTATTAGGAATGTATCGCACACTTAGTGCCAATTTCATAACTGAACATAATCGTTATCGTACACTTAGTGCCAATATGTTAAACTGAACTTATTTTTGGTATCGCACACACATAGTGCATATTCAATAAGCCAAAACTTTTGTCTTTTCGCACACACAGTGCTAATTGTTAAGGCCATAGCTTCTATCAATATCGCACACATAGTGCTAATCACAAAGTCGAAACTTATATTATTTCACACATACAGTGCTATTCATTAAAGTCGTAGCTTCTATTGCTTCGCACACACAGTGCTATTCATTAATTATGATCGCACACTTAGTGCCTCAACTCATAGCCGAAGCTTAAATGATGTCGCACACTTAGTGCATTTATAATAAACTGATCTTAAACCGGTATCGCACACACAGTGCCATCCACAAAGTCGCAGCTTATAATATGTCGCACACACAGTGCAAATCATCTCGAGTCACATTTCCATTGACGCACACTTAGTGCCACAAAAATCCATTTCTCACATAGCATTTAAAATTCAATGATATCATAACCATTTGTTTCACAACATTTAAACATAGCTTAGTACACTTTTTATATTCGAACTTATCTCAGAATTCATATGCACAATCCTCTCATAAACATCCATTATCAACATTAGTCATAGGAATAATTATAATTTCATACAAGTATGTTTATTTGTATAGTGACTTACCTCAAATTCAG
The DNA here is from genome assembly GCA_025503065.1 of Gossypium bickii. NCBI lineage: Eukaryota > Viridiplantae > Streptophyta > Magnoliopsida > Malvales > Malvaceae > Gossypium > Gossypium bickii. The sequence goes on from CP106712.1 coordinate 25,949,528, forward strand.
TTTATCGGGACGAGAACGGCTATTCATTTATTTTCGCTTTCCTGCGATCTAAATCCATTTTCCTCGGTTCTTGATCTAAACATATTCAAAATTAACTCTTTTATTCACTAGTTTATTCAATTTAATCCAAAGATACACATTTAGGGCTATTTGCAATTTAGCCCTCACATTTGCACATTTTATCAATCTAGTCTGTTTTTCACAAAACACAGAATTCACAAAATCAACCCATGCTTATGCTTAACCGAATATCCCTAAGGACTATACAAGTCCAAATATTTCATCAAATTCACAAATTAGTCCTCCAGAATAATGTTTTCACAATTTAACCCTATTTAGCTAATTTCATCAAAACTTCAAGAACAAAACATGTTCATCTAGCTCATATATTTAATTTAACACCATAAAACATCACAAAACTCAACATAGCATCAATGGCATTTTACACAAACATCACCAATTCATGAAATTGAGACATGGGTTTTAAAGTTCTCGAAGCAACGATTACAAAAACGTAGAAATTATCAAAAATCGATCAAAAATACATACCCAATTTAAGCATGAACCATGGCCGAATACCAAGCTTCCTTATTTCTTTCTCTCTTTTTTTTTTTTTTTTTTGGTGGAGATGGATGAACAATCCACTACCCCCTTTCTTTTTATTATAATAGTTTATAATATACATAATATATATATAATATACTTTAACTTATAAGCTAATATATATACATATAAACATATATATATACACAAATCAACATTTAATGCCGTCCACCACATATAATTTGGCTAATTACGACATTAATCCTCCCTTTTATAAAAACAACAACAATTTAGCACTTATAAATCAGCACACAGGTTTTACACTTTACGCGATTTAGTCCTTTCTCTTAATTCGACACACAAACGATCAAATTATCACACAGAATTTCCACACAGACTATATCACATATCATTCACACAGAAAATATCATTAATATATTTTTATGATCTCAGATTTGTGGTCTCGAACCACTGTTCCGACTAGGGTATAAACCAGACTATTACACAAACTCTCTTCCTCTCTCCCCAATGCTATAATTCTCTCCACCGATCACTCTCCACTCTCCATTCGAAATTGTTGACCGGTTCCTCCTCCTTGAATTTCTCTCCTCCCTTCATTCAAATGTGTTGACTCATTCAACACTCATCCACCAGAGTCCAAGTTGCATCCACCTCTCCTCCCCTTGGCTTAAAAAAGAAATCCCCAAAAGGGAACCACGCAACTCGAACTTGCTCCCTGCCAGCTCACCTGAGGCGTCACTCACCTGCCTCCTAAGTGGCGCCTCCTTGCCACTTTACCACTGGCTTTCCTGTAACAACCAAGTACGAACAACCACCCTTAAGTCCTATTTCAGCTAGCTCTCCCACTAAAGTGCCTAAAAAGAAAATTTTAGCCAGGGCTCCGGCTTTTCCCCGGGCCTTTCCTAGACTCCCATCACCCTAAAAAGCACATTACACAAAGCATACACGCCAACCACATCAAATGCATAGCCCCTAGATCAGGATGTTACAATATATTTAAGACATAAAATAGGCATGCATGATTAAATTAAATAATAAAATATAAAATTATATTTAATAATTCATTTTAAAATATTTCATTAATAATTTGGGTTTTAATTAATTAATTATTTTATTCTTTGGTCCTTTAATTTATTGATTTATTTTGGATAGGTCTAATAGCTTTGTTGGATTACAAAAATCATCCAAATTGAAGACCAAGTCAACTCAATTTCAGCTACACATGGCTGTCCACATAAACCATTTTTTGGTTTAATTACACAAGGTCATTGCAATGTTGAAGAAATTAGAGATTTGCCCAAAGATTTACATTTGACCGAATCTCAGTCTTGAGTTGTTATGGCATTTAAATTACTTAAAAATCAAGAAAAATTTAACTCAGAATCCACTAATCATGGTCGACCACTCATTGAAGAAACTTGAAGAGACTAAACCTCTATATTTTTAGCAAACTACTCTCCTCTCTTTACTTATAAATAAGACTTCATTACACCATTCCTAATCATCCCTCATCGCTCATCATTCTCTCTTTTCTCTCAATTCTCTTTAACATTTTCCATTCCCCACGGCTAGCACCATCTCTTCAAAGAGATTTTAGCAATTAAGCCTTTTAAAGAGCCCTTAGTCGGCCACCTTAGAGAGCCGTTAGCAAAGGAGCAAAGCGGAGTAGTGAAAGAGCCTCGTCGGTCAGAGTCTTGGGTGACAGCCACTTTGATTTGGGTTTACTCTTTCTTTTCTTTGATTTAATCTGAAAATGTTTGCTATGTGTTTTTTGTTCTTGTTACAACAATGTTAGCTTAATTTTATTTAAGATAGGATGATTGTTTTGATTAAATAATATTTATTTACTTCATGCTTATAATGTTTGTGCCTCAATCGATCATGTTTTCAATTAGAATCAAGTTTGTATTTCGTTCATACGTGATTGAAATGCACCGAAATTAGCTGAGCGAATCTAACCAGACGATGGTTGATAAACCGTAAAAGTAACATATTTTAATCCCACATTTAATATGCTTTTTGATGATTTATTCCTTGATTAATATAAAAAGGTGCTTGTAATCCTTTCTTTTCATGTCTTATACCCAGGAAAGCACCCGAGGATGAAAAGAACACAAAACGAGCCTAAAACAGAGTAAATGGGCCTTAGCACGAAATTGGCACGGCCTGGCCCAACATCTACGCGGCCGTGCCTCGATGAATACCTAGAGCACGGCCTCAACTCCGTCACACACGGCCGTGCCTCAAGTTAGAAATTCGAAAACGGTCTGGTCTCGATGCACACGGGCGTGTGCCATGGCCGTGCCTCTGTCGCTGGAAAGAGTAATTTTAGTCGGAAAAGGATACTTAGAGAGAAAGAATCACATTCCAAAGAGCCTATATAAATCCCCCAAGTACCACCTTTGAAAGGCATCGAAAGCTAGGCCAAGGAGCCAAGCCGAGAAGGTCAGAGTTAGGGAATAACGCGAGGATAGCCAGTTGATCCATCCCAAGAAGCCGGAGTTATTCTCAAGACGGCGGAATTCTCCTTCAATTCCTTCAGGGGGTTTTAGGATTTTCTTATGTTTTATTTTATCTTTTCTCTTGGGATGTTTTGTTTATTCATTATGAACTAAACCCCTCAGATACCTGAAAGGGATGAAACCTAGATGGATTTTGTTATTTGATTTCTAAGTTTTATGATAATTACTTAGTTTGTTCTTAATTATGTTACTTAATCCAAATCTAATGTGCTTAGGTGGAGGAGGAATAGACCCTGCCTAAGAGTAGATCTAACAAAATTAAGCAGAGTTGATTGAACGCCTAGAGATAGGGTTATGAGATTTTGCCAGATTAGGGTGAAATCTAATATGGGAGTCCATTGATCGATTTATTGCTATCCTAGGGGGTTATTATAAGCGAACGATAGTTCCACTAATTAACCTAGGGTTAGACGTTATTCACCTCAAGAGAGGGTTTAATATAGGTTAGAGAGTCTCACGGATCAAGCTAAGTAAAGAAATCATATAACTTAGGGTTAGAAAACAAGTGAAGTCTAGGTGGATTCTTCCTGAGGGTATCATCGCAATCAACTGATTTTTTCTTCAAAGTTATTTTCCAATTCATCTTTTTGTCCTATTTCTTTAGTTTAGTCATCGTCAATTTAGATTAAAGAAACCTTCAATTTAATTTAGGCTAAATAATAAAGAGAAAGTGAGTATTAATACTTTTAGTTCCTTGGGGTTCGATATCCAGTCTTGCCTAAGCTGTACTACTGTTCGATAGGTACACTTGCCTTTAATCGTTGTCATAATTAGTTTTCAGGTTTGATAATTCTTTTATAAATATTTAAAGCTCTGATTTTGCAGTGATCAAGTTTTTGGCTCCGTTGCCATGAACTAAAATATTAAGAAAACTCTATTTTTATTACTTTAGCCATTATTTTATTTTCAGTAATTTATTTTGTTTTTAGTTGAATTTTTAAATTTGCTAATTTTTCTTTCTTTCTTTTCTTTCCAGGTACCTCTAGTTTATGACTAGAAGGAACCTGAGAGGACCTTTAGTATATGAAAGTGATATTGAAGCTACCGTCGCCGAGAAACCAGGAGAGCCCTAAACTATACAGAAAGAGAGGAAGAAAACAGATCCAATCTTACTGAAGGGATGGACGAAAATAATCCACCACCACGCGATGTGGGAGATTGCAATGCTCCACGTACAATGTTTGATTATGCTAAACCACATTTAACAGGAGCAGAATCTAGTATTGTTAGGCCTGCTATATCTGCTAACAATTTTGAATTAAAGCCTAACACAATACGAATAATTCAACAGTTTGTTTAATTTGATGGTTTGCAGGATGAAGATCCAAACACGCATATAGCTAACTTTTTAGAGTTCTGTGATGCCTTCAAAACAAATGGTGTTTCTGATGATGCCATACGTCTTCGTTTATTCCCTTTTTTATTGAAAAATAAAGCCAAACAGTAGTTAAACTCGTTACAACGAGGATCAATCACTACATGGGATCAGATGACCGAAAAGTTTTTAATGAAATATTTTCCACCGGCTAAAACGGCCAAATTAAGGAATGATATCTCTTCTTTTGTACAGATGGATTTAGAAACTCTATACGATGCATGGGAGAGATTCAAAGATCTCTTGAGGAGGTGCCCACACCATGGCTTATCCTTGTGGCTACAAGTCCAAACATTCTATAACGGTGTAAACCCCTCAACAAGGCAACTGATTAATTCAGTCGCTGGTGGAACCCTGAATAACAAAACTCCAAAAGCAGCCTACAAGTTCATTGAGGAGATGTCATTAAATAATTATCAGTGGCAAGCTTCAAGGACTAAACCGATGAAATCAGCAGGAGTTTTCAACGTCGACACCATGACCATGCTATCAACGCAGCTTGAGATGATGAATAAAAAGCTTGATAGTTTGTGTTCTTCGCAGGTACATCTAGTCATGCAGTGCGACACAAGTGGAACAGTGGCGAATCCTGAGTATCCACCATACCAACCAAGAGCAGAGGATGAAAACATGAACTATATAGGTAATAATTTCCGATCCAATAATAATCCTTATAGTAACACTTACAATCCAGGTTGGAGGAACCACCCAAATTTTTCATGGGGAGGTCAAGGCAACCAAGGAAATCAAAGGCAACAACCTCCTCAAAACTTCCGAAATCAACCCTATCCACAAGAAAAGAAACCAACCCACGAGGGGAGCTAACAAAATTGGCAAACACAGAACAACACCTACAAGATATTGATAGAACCATTAAAAGCAACGAGAGCCGAATTAGTGAAATTGCTAAATTAGTAAAGGAAGTTACAAATGCAGTCGAACGGCTCGCACAGCTCATGTCAGAACGACCGCAAGGACGTCTACCAAGTAACACCTAAATTAATCCTAAGGAGCAAGTTCAAGTCATAGCAGCTCAGGAAGATGCAGAGATAGACGAAACCATCTCGCAACAAGAAGACAAGGTACACGAAGGAAAGGTAGAGGTAACATAAGAAAGGCCAAAACTGGTAATCAAAGAATACCAACATCGCATTCCTTATCCCGAAGCATTAAAAAGAGATGATTCAGAAGAACAATTTGGTAAGTTTCTTAAACTTTTAAAGAAATTACACATTAACTTACCTCTTCTTGAAGCCCTTTTTTAGATGCCAGACACGGGGAAATTTTTAAGACAGCTCCTGACAAACAAACGCAAATTAGATGAAGAGCCACACATTGAACTCAACGCAAAGTGCTCAGCAATTCTACAAAATAGACTACCACAGGAATTAAAAGACCCAGGGATTTTTACAATTCCATGTTTAATTAGTAGTTTAACTATTGATAATGCGTTAGCTGATTTAGGGGCAAGCATAAATGTCATGCCTTATTCACTGTTTAAACGACTAGGTTTAGGGAAGCCCAAGCAAACTAGGATGAGTATTCAATTAGCTGATAAAACTGTTAGAATTCCTAGGGGCATTATTGAAGATGTTCTCGTAAAGATTGATAAATTTGTTTTCCCAGTAGATTTTGTTGTTTTAGACATGGATGAGGATAATTCAATCCCCTTAATTTTAGGAAGACCTTTCCTAGCAACTGCCAAGACTAAAATTGATGTTGCCACAGGCGAGCTCATACTTTGTGTAGGAGACGACTCAATTAGTCTTCAAGCCCTTGACTCAGCCAGGTCATTAAAGAACGAAGGTAAGAAAGAAAATTCTTTTGATAACCATCCAATTACACCCTCTTTTCAAGAACCACCGGAAAAAGGAACGATTGAACCCAATCCTCAGTTCAGTGCCAACAAAGAAATAATTCACTAGGGGCAAAGGATTCAATCCAATGACTTAGACGAGTGGAAAACGCACTTCAAGGAAAAACTAGGGTTACACAAGGAAGAATCAAAATCACACAAAGAAAAACCAAAGGAACCACCAGAAGAGCTCATAGGGACATCAAATCATTTCAAAATAGGAGACCAGGTACTGTTAGACAAAGCCGATCCTCACATCACCACTACAGACTTGAAAAAAAAAAGGAGAAATCCTTCTTAAGGTACACGATATCTTCCTACAAGGAATAGTCGAGGTAAGCAATCCAATATTCAAAGAAATAAAAACATAGACATGAGGAAACATATTCAGACTTTTAAACCTCCCTAAAATTTTCAAATACGAGGAAAGTCTAGCTTAAGACTATAAACGAGCGCTTCTCGGGAGGCAACCTGAGTACTAACCCTATTTCTTTTTGAATTTGTTTACATTTTATTTTCTTTTTCTTTTTCTTCTCCTTTTTAACTAATCAAAAGTGCAGAATTCCAGACCACATAGCCTTACACATGGCTGTGCCCGTAGCCCTGTGGACCACCTGAACTACCACCCTGACAGGGCAGAGGCCGTGCAATTCAGTCCAACCACCCCCCAACATCACGAATCCAACAACCCTTCCCACGGGCACCGACAGAGAGGGCACGGCTGTGCCCTCAACCGTGTGAAGCTACTGACTTATCGAACACGGGTAAGACACGCTCGTGCAGAACGACCATGCCAAAAGAAAAACTTCACAAGCACGGGCATGGAGGGATCAAACACGAGCATAGGGTGACAACACCCTCTATAACACGGCCGTGTGAGGAAGCCCTGTAAATCGACACACCCTAGGACCACGGCCATGGGGAAGCACCAAATTTGAACCTCTATTTAAACCCCTCAACTCTTCCCCTTCCCTCCATCTGATTTCATCCTTATTTTCTTTGCTTTTCACTCTTCTCCATCTTAGATTCTCCACTTACTAAGACTTTAGATCCTTGAGCAAGCCAACACTATGCCGAAGAAGCGGAAGATGCTAAGCATAGGCTCCTTAACAAAGAACGATCAACATGAGTTCATGCCGGCAGCTTCGTCTCAACACCAAGCCAAGGATCCTTGAGACCAATTAGTTTTTATTTTCCATTTCTCTTTCCTTTCAGTCTCCTTTTCTTTAATAATATTATGTTTAATTTATTTTAATTTAATTTAGTTTCGTAGGGCCAGGTTCGAAAGGCTGCTTGGGAATCACGCCAACCACCACGGTAACCTCTTCACTTCCGCCACCGCAAGCACCTCCCCAGCCTTAGAAATCACACCCACCTTGCGAACCATCCTTCAATAAGGACTTCACAGTCCATTAATATTTTCTTTTCATTTTAGTTTTCTTCTTAGTCTCCTTCCTTTTAGTTTGTTTTTCTTTAATTTTATATTTAGTGTATTTTTATTAGGTCTTCATAAATCTTGGCTACTTTTCAAGGCGCTACCCAATTTCTTCATCTAGCGCAGGTTCGTCATCCCGACCGACCATCACCACCACCAAAGACACTCATCCGAGAAAACATCCAAAACTCAGGGAGTAATTCTTTCCCCTTATCTTTTGATTTATCCATTGAATGTTATTCTCTATCTTTGTACATTGAGGGCAATGTACATCTTAAGTGTGGGGGGGGTAAATAGTTATTCTGAGAAAATGCCTAACTTATTTCATTATTCTCAAACCTTGAGGATAAAAATGCCTAACTTTCTTCATTGTTCTTAAATCCCTGAATTTAATCTTGTTTTAAAGTAATTTTCTCATATTACTAATTAAGATGAAATTTCTGATGATTTGTGATGATTATTGACATGTTTTAGAATAAGTCATAGTTAATTGTACATTGATGAATAAATTTAAATAGTACTATAGAATCAAGCATGATAAGTCTATTTTTCAGGAATTAAAATTCTTGCTAGGTTGTTGATCCAATTTTGAATATTAACTTGAAATTCGAATTTTACAAAGATGAATTTTTGTGGGTATTTGAACCTTATAGAGCATACATTCTTTTTCGTGCTCATTCTTTGATTATGAGTGTGTCAACTATGAACTGTTATTCTAGAACTTGCCTCGTTTTTACATGTCGAGACCACACTTTTGATTTGATATACAGAGATGGTAAAGGCACCTAGGTTTTAACCCACTCACTCCACTAAATAGCCTACCTTCACAATTAACCCCTAATGAACCCCGTTGATCCTTACAAACCCTTTTTATTGACTCACCTATTAATATTAACCCAAAGCCTTTGTATTTGTTATCACCCTTCCTTTTGACTACCCCTTTAATCGAGACTTGATTTGATCTGTTATCGAAGTTTATATAGTTAAATATATCCTGTAATTACTTAGTTTGTTCTTAAAAAAAAAGTTTTCAATATTAGTAGTATGAAAAGTGAGCTTATACAATCAAAAGAAAAGCTCGTATTAGTAGCTTCATTATTATTTTCAGTTTATGGAATTCCAAAGATTTTAGGTAGGTACTTATCAATTCAATCTCGATTCTAACCCTATAATTTTAGCCTGTGACCACACCTTTAACCCTAGCCCCGTTACAACCCTGACAAAGACCTTTTGATCTGTTTGTCATATCATATTATAGTGGTGGAGATTTGATTTTCAGGCAAGCCTATGGGATTAACTTTTCAGGTTCAACTTATGAGCGATCTTTTTTCTGAACCTTAAACACTTTAGAGTGATTTGAGTGAACCTTAAGTGAGGATATCAATCCTTGTCGATTTTGAATTGAAAACATAGTTATTTAAAAGAGGGGAGACACCTATGTTTTTAAGGTACAAAATCATGACTTATCTCGTTTGAAACTTTAGGACACTTTGAATCCAATTATCCATGTATGAATTCTCTATGAATTAGGATAGCACATTGTTGATAAGAATTTTAGATCATGGAAAGTTCGTTTTAATTGTAAGTTGAGAATTTTGCTTGAGGACAAGCAAAAGCTTAAGTGTGGGGGTATTTGATAAACCGTAAAAGTAACATATTTTAATCCCACATTTAATATGCTTTTTGATGATTTATTCCTTGATTTATATAAAAAGGTGCTTGTAATCCTTTCTTTTCATGTCTTATACCCAGGAAAGCACCCGAGGATGAAAAGAACACAAAACGGGCCTAAAACGGAGTAAATAGGCCTTAGCACAAAATTGACACGGCCTGGCCCAAGGTCTGCACGGTCGTACCTCGATGAATACCTAGAGCACGGCCTCAACTCCGTCACACACGACTGTGCCTCAAGTTAGAAATCTGAACACAGTCTGGTCTCGATCCACACGGGCGTGTGCCACGACCGTGCCTCTCTCGCTGGAAAGAGCAATTTCAGTCAAAAAAGGATACTTAGAGAGAAAGAATCGCATTCCAAAGAGCCTATATATATATCCCACTAATTAACCGGGGGTTAGGCATTATTCGCCTCGAGAGAGGGTTTAATATAGGTTAGGGAGTCTCACGGATCAAGCTAAGTAAAGAAATCATATAATTTAGGTTTAGAAAACAAGTGAAGTCTATGTAGATTCTTCCTGAGCGTATCATCGCAATCAACTGAGTTTTTCTTTAGAGTTATTTTCCAATTCATCTCTTGTCCTGTTTCTTTAGTTTAATCTTCGTCAATTTAGATTAAAGAAACCTTCACTTTAATTTAGGCTAAATAATAGAAAGAAAGTGAATATTAGTATTTTCAGTTCCTTTGGGTTCGATATCCGGTCTTGCCTACACTATACTACTATTCGATAGGTACACTTGCCTTTAATCGTTGTCAGAGTTAGTTTCCAGGTTTGATCATTCTTTCATAAATATTTAAAGCTCTGATTTTGCAGCGATCAATGGCTAGTGGACACATAATTGAAATGTGAATGCTCAATTTAGATCCTAATCCGATTAAATTGCATGTCGCATAGCAACTCTAACCAAGCTTTGTTATCTATATAGTTGTTAGATTTCTGTGATTAAACTGTTTCAAACCTAACACATCCATATTACCTCGGACGAATGCTAAGAAACCCTTACTAAATAAGGATCAATAAAATGCATGTTTACTAAGTAAAGGATTCCGAAAGGGCCTCATATGGTTTCCAAACTCATGAAAGATCGAGTTGCCATGGAACGTTTTTCTGAATGTTATTAAGCATGTTGATAATAAATTGAGTTTAATGAAAGTAATTGTCCTAGTTTATTTATGTTATAATTGTTGCAAATTGTGTTTAATTTTGCTAAGATCTATTTCATTCATATAGTTTTCATATTTAGGATAATTTGCATTGGGGATCATTGCATTTAGATTAATATATTTAATTTTAATCACCACTTCTCAATCATATTGTGTTTTTATTTACCAAGTTGTTAATATAATTTTACAATTAAGTGATTTAACACAAATACAATCCCTGTAGAGACGATAACTGTAACACCCCTAACACGTATATGTCGCCGGAATAGGGTTATGAGGCATTACCTATCAAATCACAACGTATAACATATATTTGTGCATCCATTCTCAAACACCATTTAATCATAATCACATTGTTCCTTATAAGGGCCTACGAGGCGTTAAACATTCTTTAGAAATGTTTCGAGACTAAACCGATAACATACAAAAATTCTTGAAAACTTAGAATTTTTTTTCAAACATACAAGGGTCACACGCCCGTGTGAACAGGCCGTGTGCCTCACACGGCTTCAGACACGCCCGTGTCCCAGGCCGTGTGAAAACAGGGCATACATACTGACTTGGGTCACACGGCTGACCACACACCCGTGTGTCTAGCCCCTGTGCTGTTCAAAATGGCCACACACGCCCATGTGCCAGGCTGTGTGCTAGGCCATGGCAATCCTGTAGGTTATACTGACTTATGCAATACGGCCAAGTCACACACCCATGTCCTAGACTGTGTGCCGTTTAGGGGGTATACTAACTTATGCAACACGGCCAAGTCACATGCCCGTGTGCTAGACCATGTGCCATTTAGGTGGTATATTGACTTGTGCCACACGGTCGCTCACACGCCTGTGTGTGAGGCCATGTAGAGCATACTGACTTTAATTCAATATCAACACTAGGGGACACACGGTCGTGTATCATGACCGTGTGTCGCACACGTCTGAGACACAAGCCCGTGTCTCTGCCAGTGTAGACAAGAATAAGCCATTTGCAAGGCTAATTTGCCACCCTTTCTCATTCTCACCTGAACAACCAAAATAATACTATTTCATCACATTTATAAGCAATAAAAACATGCTATTTCATATACAAATCATACCATTTAAAATCCATCTATTTCACTACTCAAATCATAATCCAAAACTTACTAAAATAATATGCCATTACTGATCGTTGTTTTGTCAAGTTTTAATATTTATAAATTAGGGAGGTTTAAAGGTTTGAATATATTCCCTCATGCTATTAGTTCTATTTTCTTGATAAAGTTTAAGTCGAGAAGTGTGTACCTTAAAAGTGCCAAATATAGGATTGCTTACCTTGACTATTCCGTCTGGGAAGATATTTTGTACCTCAAGAGGGATTTCTTTGTTTGCTTTCAGGTTTGATGTGGTGATGAGAGAATCTGCTTTATCTAACAGTACCTGGTCTTCTATTTTGAAGTGGTTGGATGTTCCTATGAGCTCTTCAGGGGGCTCCTTTGGTTTTTCTTCGTGTAGTTCTAGTTCCTCTTTAAAGTGCATCTTCTACTCTTCTAATTTGTCAATCTTAAAGCTTAGCTCATTGTGCAATCCTTCTGTGTTGGCATGAGGTCCATGATTCGGCTCAGGTTTGTGTCCTTATAGTGTTTCTTGTGGTGAAAGTATAACAATCTGGTTATCAACTAAATTTTCTTTTTCATCTTTATCAATTGTTGTCTTGGCCGAGTTAAGAGCTTGTAAACTGATCGATTCATCACCTACCTGAAGTATGAGTTCTCCTGTGCTAACATCAATTTTAGTTCTTTCAGTTGCTAAAAAGGGTCTTCCTAAAATTAAGGGAATCAAATTATCCTCATCCATGTCCAAGAAAACAAAATCTACTGGAAAAATGAATTTATCAATTTTTATAAGAACATCTTCGATAATACCCCTAGGAATTCTAATAGGTTTATCAGCTAATTGAATGCTCATCCTAATTTGTTTGGGTTTCCCTAGACCTAGTTGTTTAAACATTTTATAAGGCATGACATTTATACTTGCCCCTAAATCAGCTAACGCATTATCAACAGTTAGTCTACCAATTAAACATGGAATTGTAAAACTCCCTGGATCTTTTAGCTTCCGCAGTAGTCTATTCTGTAGCATTACTGAGCACACTACGTTTAGTTCCACATATGGTTCCTCGTTTAATTTGCGTTTGTTCATCAAGAGCTGTTTCAAAAATTTCCTCGAATCTGGCATGTGAAAAAGAGCTTCAAAAAGAGGTAAGCTGATATGTAATTTCTTTGAAAGTTTAAGAAACTTACCGAACTGTTCCTTTGTATCATCTCTCTTTATCGCTTCGGGATAAGGTATGCAAGGTCGGTACTCTTTCATTATCGATTTTGGCTTTTCCTGTGTTACCTCTACTTTACCTTCTTCTACCTCATTTCCTTGTATTGAATTGGGTTCATCTAACCCTTTACTCTCATGAACTGTGATGGCTTGGATTTGCTTCATTGAGTTAATCTCAGTGTTGCTTGGTAGACGCCCTTGCGGCCGTTCGGACATTAACTTTGCAGGTTGTCCAACTGACTTAGTTACTTCCCCAACTGACTTAGTAAGTTCCCCAACTTGGCTCTTGATCTCTTCAATCGATGTTCGTTGGTTTGTTTCAGTGTCTTTGAAATGGTTTTCTATGGCTGCCATGAATTTTGTCAGCATCTCTTCAAGGCTCGGCTTCTTTTCCTGTGGATAGGACTGATTTTGGAAATTTTGAGGAGGTTGTTGTCTTTGATTTCCTTGATTTCCTTGACCTCCCCATGAAAAATTTGGGTGGTTCCTCCAACCTGGAATATAAATATTACTTTAAGGATTATTATTAGATCTGAAATTATTACCTATATAGTTCATCTATTCGCTCTCTGTGCCCGGTTGGTAGGGTGGGTACTCAGGATTTGCCACAGTTCCACTTGCGTCTCACTACATTACTGGATGTACCTGCGAAAAACACAAACTATCAAGCTTTTTATTCATCATCTCTACCTGTGTTGATAGCATGGTTACTGCATCGAGGTTAAAAACTCCAGCTGATTTTGTTGGTTTGGTCCTTGTAACCTGCCACTGATAGTTATTTAGTGACATCTCTTCAATAAACTCGTAGGCTGCTTCAGGAGTACTGTTGTTCAGGGTTCCACCGGTGGCTAAATCAATTAGTTGCCTCGTTGAGAGGTTCACACCATTATAGAAAGTTTGGACTTGGAGCCACAATGGTAGACCATGGTGCGGACACCTTCTCAAGAGATCCTTGTATCTCTCCCATGCGTCGTATAATGTCTCTAAATCCATCTATACAAACGAAGAGATATCATTCCGTAATTTGGCCGTTTTGGCCGGTGGGAAATATTTTAATAAAAATTTTTCGGTCATTTGTTCCCATGTAGTGATTGACCCTCGTGGTAACGAGTTTAACCACCGTTTGGCTTTATTCCTTAATGAAAAGAGAAATAACCGAAGATGTATGGCATCATCAGAAGCGCCATTTATTTTGAAGGTACCACAGAACTCTAAAAAATTAGTTATATGAGTGTTTGGGTCTTCGTCCTGCAAACCATTAAATTGAACAAATTGTTGAATCATTTGTATTGTGTTAGGCTTTAATTCAAAATTATTTGCAGCTATAGCAGGCCTAACAATATTCGATTCTGCTCCTGTTAAATGAGGTTTAGCATAATCGTACTTAGTACGCGGAGCATTATTTTCTCCCACATCTTGTGGTGGATTATTCTTGTCCATCCCTTCAGTAGGATCGGATCTGTCTTTTCACTCTTCTTCTATGTAGTTTAGGGCTCGTCTAATTTCTCTGTGATTCCTGCGAGCTGTAGCTTCAATATCACTGTTGTAAAATAGGGGTACTGTCGGGTTCCTTCTAGTCATAAACTAGAGGTACCTGCTGAGGAAAGAAAGAAAGAAAATTTAGCAAAAATCAAAATTTAACATAAAAAAATAAAAGTAAATTGCGGAAAATAAAAATAATGGCTAAAGTAATAGAAATAGAGCTTTCTTAATATTTTAGTTCCCCGGTAACGGCGCCAAAAACTTGATCATTGTTTTGTCGAGTTTTAATATTTATAAAGAGAATGATCGAACCTGGAAACTAACTCTGACAATGATTTAAGGCAAGTGCACTTATCGAACAGTAGTATAGCTTAGGCAAGACCGGATTGTCAAACCCAAAGAAACTAAAAGTACTAATACTAACTTTCTTTTTATTATCTAGCCTAAAATAAGTGAAGTTGTTGTTTAATCTAAATCTAACTAACTACTAAGCTAAAGACGTGAAGACAAAAAGAATAAAGTTGGAGAAATATTGTTGGAAAAACTCAGTTGATTAAGACAATACCCTTAGGAAGAATCCACCTAGACTTCACTTGTTATCTAACACTGAACCAGACGATATATTCACTTGACTTGATCCGTAAGATTCCCTAATTTATATTAAACCCTCTCTCGAAGCGAATAACGTCTAACTCTAGGTTGATTAATTGAAATCTCTTTCTAATTAAAACCCCTAGAATCGCATTAACTCGATCTATGGACTCCCATATTAGGTTTCACCCTAATCTGGCAAAATCTCGTCACCCTATCTCTAGGCGTACGATCAACTCCACTTAATTATGCTAGACCTATTCTTAAGCAAGGACTTTTGCTCCTCCACCTAAGCACATCATACTTGAATCAATATCCCGAAAATATTAACACAAGAATTAAGCACACATAATTAAGAACAAATCAAGTATTTATCATATAGTTCAGAAAATAATAACAAGATCCGTCTTAGGTTTCATCCCCTTCAGGTATCTGAAGAGTTTAGTTCATAATAATAAAAGAAAACATCTCAGAAGAAAAGATAAAACAAAACATAAGAAATCCCTAAAACCCCTTGAAGGAATTGAAGGAGAAATCCGCCGTCTTGAGTAGAATTCCGGCTTTTTGAGATGGATCAACTGGCTATCCTCAAGTGATTCCCACTATTCTGACCTTTCTGGCTTGGCTCCTTGGCCTAGCTCACTGCCCTCTTTCAGGTTGCACTTAGGGGGTTTATATAGGCTTTCGAAATAGGTTTCTTTGCCCCTAAGCATCCTTTTCCGAGTAGAATTACTCTTCTCCACGACAGGGGCACGGGTATTGCACACGCCCGTGTGAACGGTCTTTAAGCTGTGTTTGGACTTCTTTAATGAGGCACGGCCATGTAAATTGGGATCAGGCCATGTTCTAGTTGCTCAATGAGGCAAGGCCATGTGGGCTTAAGTCCAGGCCGTGTCAATTTCCACTTTGGCCCAATTTGGATTGTTTTAGGCCTGTTTCTCGTTCTTTCCATCCTCGGGTGCTTTCCTGAGTATAAGATATGAAAAGAAAGGATTAAGAGCACCTTTTTACATAAATCAAGGAGTAAATCATCCAAAAGTATGCTAGATGTGGGATTAAAATATGTTACTTTAACGGTTTATCAATTACCAACAATTTTAATCTATTCCAAACATGTATCTTTTTACCAATACACACCATAAAATCAAGCTTCAAGATCATACCAATTCAACATCTCAATTTCATACCAATACATGCCATTTCTTAAACCACATTGTTACCACATTTGCATTCCAAGCCAAACCACAAATACATAACATAAGCCAAATACACATTTTGCACCAATCATGCCAAAACATAAGGCCACATTATATCCATCAATCAAAATCATTATTAAGCCATTTCAAATGTGTAACACCCCAAACTCGGCCTAAACGTTACGACCGGATCTGGTATGTCACATGGAAAGGTTGTTTTAAAGACACTTCGTGACTGCTTAAAAATCCTGATCTTTTAATGTTTATAAGTTGAAAACTGTTTGCTAGTGTTTCCATTTCTTACCAACTCCTTATTAAGTTAACTAAAAGTTAACAAGGGGTTTAATTAAAAAAAAAAACCTGAACTTGGAAAATTTTATAAGGTAACAATTGAAAACAATCTGGAGGTACGTGATCTTTTGAAAATAATATTTGTAGTATTAAGAAAATCCCAAGTTTAATCATTTATTGCTTGTCATCTGTATGTTAATATTTGGAAAACCGTTAGTTACGTTTTTAAGATAACCCCATATTTAATAGTTTATAAAACATTTAATATCAGCATTGAAATAAAACCTAAATTTAAGTTATAGTGGCCTTATTACAAAATAAAATCCTGAATTAACTAAGTTCAAAATAAAGTAATGAAATTTACGAGAGAAATAACAACGCATGGCCACCTCGAGTCCGCCCCGGCTCCAAAACCCGCTATCTACTTATTACCTGCAAAATTAAGCAGAGGGTTGAGTCACCGAGACTCAGTGTGTAACTCCCCGAATAACGCAAACTGGGGCTTAAGCCCACAAATGCACATTGGGCCTTAGCCCACTCAATATGGCATATATCACGTGTATGCAATGCAGCCCAGCCCAATCTGGATTTCCATTCAAACACCCGTGGCATTATGCCACTGTGGTTCTTGACCACCGTGGTCCCAAACCACTCGTGACAAAGTCTCTAAGATATATAATCGTGGGGCCAGCCCACTGTGGTCTTAGACCACCGTGACGATCTCTGCTAAGTTTATGCATACGTGGGGCCAACCCACTGTAGTCTTAGACCACTGAGACAAGTCACTGTTATACGTATACGTGGTTTCAACCACTGTGGTTCATAGACCACCGTGACCATAGTCACTTAATTCACACTCCCCCTTTCATTCAATCCCGAGCCCATGCTCATCTCATCATGCTAAATATAAATGCAACATACTCTCAATGTGTAATAGTAATTATGTCATACATGCATAAAATCAGAAATATCATCATAACAGAACTTACCCGGTTCCTACCTTAGCCACAAGGGTATCCCAACTGTCTATACAGTCATTTCGGCTTTTAGCCAATGTAGTTAATAACAAAAACAGTAAAGAAGCATGTGAGTAATACACACCTGATAATGCGTAACACTAAGCTTTCTACGTTGACGCTTTCACTAGCAGGGACGACGGCTATTTGCCTATCCCAGGCAAACGCCGGCTCTCTACTACAACCCGACAGATAATCCCGAATCGCCGACACAACCCGCTTTTTAAACTTAGGAGTCGAAACTATGAGTTCGCTCCCTTCTCTTGATTGATCGGCACTTACATCCATGGAGAAACTTGATCAATAAAATACTTTAATGAAAATGACGGTTATCTAACAACGTATCAGACTAAGGCGGCGAATCAACAGTTAATGACCAAACGAATAGAATCAGAGGGTAACTCCTTACCTTTGTTACTAACGCGAGTAAGCAAGATTGGTTGGAAAGAACTTTCCGCAACCGAAGAAGTCTTAGCACTTCTCTTCCTGATATTCGGCTACTATCCATGAATGAAAGAACGCGTTACGGAAGAATGAGTAGCCAGTTTGTTGAATAAAGATAAAGATAAAGGAGATGAAGAGAAACCAAAGAGAATTCCTTACCTTGACCAACAAAAACTGAATACTAAAAGGTTGGCTTGTGAAACCAAATGAGTCCCTAGATAAAATCAAGTTAGAACCAATTCCCAAATACTGAACAAAAGAGACAGCCTTTCGGCCAACCAAAAACGAGAAGGGACCCTCTACCAACCAATCGGCCAACATCTAACTTACCAAAGACCACTCGTATGCAGGCTAAATGAAGAAGAGAATTCAAGAATGAGTCCCCCTACAATCAGCCAATGCCCCAACGGAACCAAGTCAGCACCGTCGGTTTAACAACCAACAGGAGTAAAGGAAAAGAATGAACAGAAAAGAAGAAGAAGAAATGGAAAACAAGGTTCGGCTATGAAGCAGATGAGTTTGAGAGATGATTCGGCTAGGGAAAGAAAATAGTAGAGAAGAAAAAAGGTTTCGGCTTGGCAAGAGAGGAGATGAGAGTTGAACTAGGTTCGGTTATGGTGTTTAAGAGAAAAGCAAAAAAGAAGAAAAGATTCGGCAAGGGTGCTTCAAAGAGTTTCAGCTAACACATGAAATGGGGAAAAGATGTAGGGAAAACAAAATGATGAGAGAAAGAGAATGGGGAGCTACGATTTTCTTTAGTAAACAAAAAGAAAATAAGACAAACTAATTGAAGAGCAGAAGAAAAGGGAGGACCCTCAGGATGGTTTCGGCTTAACCTTCACCCAATAGACACTATGAAGATCGGCACACAAACACGCATATGACTGAAATGCTCACCCAAAAATGCCAAAGTTGCTTACTGAAATTTCGGCACACACCTCTTACAAGTCAAAACTGAATTCTCCTCCCCCTTCAAGCTACCCACAACCGGCCATCACTTCCTGTAACAGCCCAAACCCGACCCAAACATTATGACCGAATTTGGTTTGTTACGGAGGAAAACTTTTTGTAAATTAAATCTTTTTAAGTCGATTTAAGCTTTGTTGAAAATTCTTTCATTTTTGATTGTCTTGCTAAAACCATACTTAGTGTTTATTTGAAAAATAATTAAGTCAATTTGATACCAAATTAAGATGCACCCGATGGCACGGTAAAACATTTTTCGATTTAAGTTTAAGAAGCATGTGTACTCATTTTAAAGTCATTAAATAATTTAAACAAACTATCCAAAATATATAAAATAACCCAAAAACAATCTCTTAGGAGGCCTTATTACAACTGAAATAAAATTTAACCCACGATAAAATAAAATAAACTAAAATTTAAAGTTCATTTAGATTGAATCCCACTGCATGGCCACCTCGAGTCCATCCGGCTCCTCATCCGCGATCTAGGGGTCACCTGAAAAGATAAGAGAGAAGGTGAGTCACCAAGACTCAATGTGTAACCCTTTCCCCGATTTTAAGCAATTTCATACACAATTTATAATTAATAATCATGCACTAAGGCATGCATCCAACCTAGCCATCCAAACGCCTTTGTCTACCCCGTGTGGTACCAAACCACTGGTGGTGCCAAACCACTGGTGACTTATAGTCACAGATGTGATGCCAAATCACTGGAGGTGCCAAACCTCTAGTGTCCGAAGACACAAATCGATTGATGGGGCCAACCCATCGTGTGATACCAAATCACTGGCATCAATCCCGTAATGTAACCTGTGGGGCCAACCCACTGTGGTGCTAAGCCACTGGAACGAGACGCTATGAGGTGCCAAACCTTTGGAGGTGCCAAACCTCTGGTGACCGTAGTCACAATGTGGTACCAAACCACTGGTGTCCGTCGACACAAATATCACTGCCCCCTCTTCTCATCAACCCACATCAAATAATTATATAACAGAATTCATGCCAACATATATTTAATCACATATATCAGATTTATCATCAGCCATATGCCACGCATATCAAATATACCATGCTTCCCAAAAGCATCATAAAATAACTCATAATCAACAAGGACTTACCTAAATCCTTGCTTATACCATTCATGGTATTAAATTCGAATCTACATAGATTCGATTAGCACACAACAGATTTAGTACATTAATTAATTATAAAGTGTGTATGTACACACCTGTCACCAACGGTCGTTCTAAGTCCCAAAGAATCGATCGCGGCACCTAGACTTCCTGCTCCTATATTCGGCCAACCACTAGGTCAGTGCCATGGCCTATTCGGCCAAACCAAATTAATTGAGAAGGGTTCTTTGTGAACCCGAAACCTTACCTATCACCCTTAAGTACTCGCTTCGGTACTCGATATGCGATTCCTGCTTCACTCCCTACAATCAGCCATCACTAAAGTTAATAGCCTGAATATTAAATAAATATATAGTTCCTTACCAAAGTCGCTTGACAGGGAATGGGGCTTGGATCGTATACCTTAAGATCCCGAGTACCTAAACAAAATCTGTTCAGAATAGGTGATTAGTACCCTCGCCAACAAGTGCCGAAATCGGCTCTTACTCGCTTTAGAAGTCGACAAGAACAAGAGAACCAAAAGAAAATATTCGGCCTTGGACACTCACCTTAAAACCGATTGGAGAAAAATAGAAGAGGCACCCTTGCTTGAGATTCGGCAACACTTCACAAAATAGGGAGAAAAGAATTTGGCTTAGAATGAAAAGAAAATAGTGAGAAAAGGGAGATAGGGGTTCGAATTTGAGAAGAAAAAGAAAAGAAAATAGATTGGAGAGGGTGTAGAGGATTCAGCCAAGGTCTAAGAAGAAAAAGGTAAATGGCAAATGGTGTTTCGGTTTGAGAGAGAATGAAGAAGAAAAATCTAAAAGAAGTGAAGGCTAGCCGAATTTGTGAGGTAATGTACTAGGGAAATTCGGCCTCCCCCCTCCTATGCTTGCCGTCCACTCTTCCTAGGGAGAGTTCAAATTTTCGGCAACTTCCTTGAAACCCTCCTGGCCAACCATTTGAATTAATTCAAAATAATTTGAATTAATCTCATGCCTAAATTTTCTCCTGCAAACCTTTTAGAATTAATCCAAGAATAATACAATTTAAAATTCTTATTATCCCTTATTATCTCAAAGTTTAAAATTGAGCAATTCCCTCTCCCTTGTGCCATCCAAAATAAAGAGTAAAAAGGGAGACTCCGTGACTCGAACACAGGTTCCCCTTACTCCCCCTGTGGCGTCATCTCCATCCCTTAAGTGGCCTTCCTTTTGCCACTTTTCCAAGGCCTTTTCTGTGTCAAAAGTTCCCTATTTTAACTTGTAACCCCTACCTATTAAGGCTTCCTACCTTTAAAGCTTATAAAAGTATTTTTCCACCATACCGAGCCTACTCAAGACCCCTAAATAAGTCTTACTATACCATAATTAATATCTCAGCCATTCAAACACAGGCAAAATAATGCAAACACAAATAACCCCAATTTTAGGATGTTACAGTTCTACCCCCCTTAAAAATAATTTCGGCCTCAAAATTACCTGATTAGAAGAGGTGAGGGTATTGCTGTCGTATTACATCCTCAGGTTCCCACGTAGCTTCCTCTGCACCATGGTTCCGCCAAAGCACCTTCACCAAAAGCACTGACTTTCTACACAAAACTTTGACATCTCTATCTAAGATCTGAACTGGTTCTTCCTCAAAAGATAAATCTGAGTTTACCTCAATCTCAGCTACTGGCACGACGTGTGATGGATCTGACCGATACCGTCTCAGCATCGACACATGAAAGACATCATGAATCTGGCTCAACTCTACTGGCAACTCGAGCTGATAAGCTACCGGTCCTACTCGCTTTACAACTGTATATGGCCCGATGAACCTTAGGCTTAGCTTCCCTTTTCGGCCAAATATCAATACCTTTTTTCAAGGCGACACCTTCAGAAAGACTTTATCCCCTACTGCATACTCCATTTCCTTGCGCCTTAGATCAGCATAGGACTTACGCCTATCGATGCTTCCTTAAGACGAGCCCAATCACTTTAACTTTATCCTCGGTTTACACACCAATTCCGGACCCAAAACTCATGCGTTCACCCAACTCCGTCCAACGTAGTAGAGTACGGCATTTCTGTCCATACAGTGCTTCGTATGGTGCCATCTGAAACCTTGCTTGAAAACTATTGTTATAAGTGAATTCTGCTAATGGTAGATACTCCTCCCAACTTCCACTAAAATCCAAAACACAACCTCTCAAAGATATCCTCTAAGATCTCAGATAACCCTTTCTCGATCGCCCGTCCGATCGTGGATGGAAAGTCATCTTCAAATCCAATCGTGTACCCAAAGCCCGATGCAATGCTTTCCGAATCTTGACGTGAACCTCGGGTCCCTATCCGAAATAATTGATACTGGCACACCATGCAATCTTACTATCTCAGCCACATACAACTTCACTAGCCTCTGAAGAGGATAATCCACTCTTACCGGTATGAAGTGAACTGATTTAGTTAGACGGTCCACAATCACCCACACTGCATCCTTCTTGCCGGGCGTGAGGGGTAGCCCACTGACGAAATCCATAGTGATCCTCTCCCACTTCCATTGAGGGATCTTTACTGGTTGAAGTAGCCCCGATGGTAACTGATGTTCAGCCTTAACCTGCTGACACGTCAGACACCTTCCCACGCTTCAACCCCAGCCACCAGAACTGTTTCCGCAAATCCCCATACATCTTGCTTCCTCCAGGATGCATAGTGTATGGGCTGCTATGTGCATCTTAGAGAATTCTTTGTCTCAATTCCACATCCTTCGGCATACAAGCTCGCCCTTGAAAACATAGCACTCCATCACTAGATAGACTGTACCCTTCCAAACCACCATCTTGTGCTTGCAACCTTTGCGCGTTCAAACTATCATCCACCAACTATTTTTCCTTAATCTCCTCAATCCAAGTTGGCTTAACTTGAAGCTCTGCCAAAAGACTTCCATCGTCATATAGACTCAAACGAGCAAACATCGCTCTTAAGTCTGTCACGACCTTCCGGCTCAACACGTCAGCCACCACGTTAGCCTTACCCGGATGGTACTCAATTGAACAGTCGTAATCCTTTAACAGTTCAATCCATCGACGCTGTTTTAGGTTTAGATCCTTCTGAGTCAGAAGATACCTCAAACCCTTGTGATCCGTGTAGACTATCGACTTCTCCCCATACAAATAATGCCTCCATATTTTCAGAGCAAAGACGACTGCTGCTAACTCCAAGTCGTGCGTTGGGTAGTTAACCTCATGCGGTCAGAACTGACGGGATGCATAGGCTACTACCTTCCCTTCTTGCATCAACACACATCCCAAACCAGTATGGGATGCATCACAATAAACTGTAAACAACTTCCCTGCCTCAGGCTGTACCAAAATCGGAGCTTCTGTCAGAATCCTCCTTAGCTTATCAAAACTTCCTTGTTGCTTCTCCTACCATACAAATGGAACTCCCTTTCTTAGTAACTTAGTCAACGGCACTGCTATTAAAGAGAAACCTTCCACAAATCTCCGATAGTACCCTGCTAGACCCAGAAAACTTCAATTTCGCCACTCGACCTAGGCGCTTCCAATCCAACACTGCTTCCACCTTGCGAGGTCCACTCTAATCCTTCCGCCGACACTACGTGACCTAAGAAAGCCACCTCCCTAAGCCAAAATTCGCACTTCACTGAATTTGGCATATAAATCGCTTCTCCTCAAAGACTTGTAGAATCAGACGCAAATGCATATCATGCTCCTCCTCCGTCTTTGAATAAACCAATATGTCATCTATGAACACCACGACAAATTGATCCAAGTACTGCTGAAACACCCTATTCATTAAGTCCATGAACGCTACCGGCGTGTTGGTCAACCCAAATGGCATTACTAGAAACTCGTAATGCCCATACCGAGTTCGGAATGCCGTTTTGTGAACATCAGCCTCCTTCACCTTAAGTTGATGATAACCCGATCTGAGATCTATCTTCGAGAAGACCGATGCACCCTTCAGTTGATCAAACAAGTCATCAATCCGGGACAACGGATACTTGTTCTTGATCGTTAACTTGCTCAGTTGACGGTAGTCGATACACATCCGCATCGACCCGTCTTTCTTCTTGACAAACAGCACAGGTGCTCCCCACGGATATATACTTGGTCCAATAAACCCTCTATCCAAGAGCTCCTGAATTTGAGCCTTTAGCTCCACCAATTCCTTTGGTGCCATTCGGTACGGTGCTATAGACACAGGTGTCATTCCGGGTAGCAAGTCTATACCGAATTCAACTTCCCAATCTGGAGGCAGACCCAGAAGTTCTTCTGGGAACACATCAGTGAATTCCCTTACAGTACGGACCCTCTCAACTGCTAACTCCTTAGCCTCCAAGGCACAAATTCGAACCAAAAACGCCTCGCAACCTTTCTTGACCATTTTCTCAGCCTTCAAGGCAAACACCACGTTGGATAGGTAATCTCTTCTATCACCTATCATGACCACTTCATCACCTTCAGCCATATTAAGAACCATGCGCTTAGCAGCGCAATCCAATCTCGCCTGATACTTAACAAACCAGTCCATTCCAAGGATCTAATCGAACTCCCCAAACGGCAGTTCCATCAGATTGGCCACAAACACTACCCCTTAGAGTTCTAGGGGTACATCTCTATAAAGCTTGTTTACGACTACAGAGTGACCTAAAGGGCTAATTACAGTCATCTCCCTAGAAGCAGTCTCAGAGTCTAAGTTCATAGTCTCTACCACACTACTAGCAACGTATGAATGCGTTGAACCCACATCAATTAAGGCAACATATGGAAGACCGAAAATTAGGAACGTACTGGTTATGACGTCCGGTGCGTCACCCTCCTCGCGACGCCTCGCTGCATAGACTAAGCCAGGCTGCCTAGCCTCTGTGTTGCCTGCACCTCTGCCCTGAATTCCGCGACCTCGATTAGGCCCATTGCCTCCTCTACCATTACCATGACCCCTCTATGGTCCCACATTCCTATCCTGAGTACGGTTCTGCCCCTCTGGCTGATTCTTAGCTAGCTTCCGAGGATAACCCCTTACGCGGTGATCCAAAGACCCACATT
Source organism: Gossypium bickii (assembly GCA_025503065.1). Taxonomy (NCBI): domain Eukaryota; kingdom Viridiplantae; phylum Streptophyta; class Magnoliopsida; order Malvales; family Malvaceae; genus Gossypium; species Gossypium bickii. The sequence continues at coordinate 25,974,580 of CP106712.1, forward strand.
TAAAGCAACCCCTCTCACCGGTCCAACAACCTCCCCAATGGGATTTTCCACAGCGATTACACTGGGCTGGTCTCTGATTAGTAGCCATGGGCCTTCCTTCTGACTTGGCCCAGTCTGCCTAGCCCTTTTCTGAACATTACCACCTGACCCAGATGACCCAAAGCCTCTCTTCTGCTTGTTCCTATCATAGTGCTGTCTCACAGACTCCTTGACCCCTTCGGCTACCTTAGCCTTCTCCACCAAGACAGAAAACTCTCGTTCCTGCTGTGGAGCAATCAGCAACCTTAACTCATCCCTAAGTCCGTCCTCAAAACGGACACAACGATCATGCTCAGTTGACACGATGCCTCTAGCATATCGACTCAGCCTTAAGAACTCTGCCTCATACTCAGATACCGACTTATTTCCTTGTACCAATCCCAAAAAGGCTTTCCTCTGAGCATCAGTGTAGCTAGTGCCCACATACTTCTTCTGATAAGTAGTTTTGAAGTAATCCCAAGTCAGATCGTCTACCGTCGCACCATCTCGAACCGTGAGACACCATTGGTACGCCTCATCCTTTAGAAGCGATACCGCTCCTTTCAGCTTCTCCTCATTTGTTAGATCGAGATCGTCCATGATTCTCTCAGTCGATTCTAGCCAGTACTCCACTGCACTGGGTGCCACCCCCGACACACCCCGGAACACCTCAGCTCCGTTGGATCAGAGTCGCTCGGGAACAGATTTCCGAGCTCCCATTCCTCCACTAGCCCCAGCCACCATCTTGAGAACTCGTAACACAGCTTGCGACACTGCCTCACCCCCTGTCTGATCCTGTTCCTCAGCTCCAAAAGTTGGAGGTGGTGGTGGCGGTGGTACTTCATTTTCGAACCACGACGACTGACGGGTTCGACACGGTCATCCTACCCTACCGCGTCCACGGCGTCCACGTCCTCTAGAGCTCATTCTAACTACTGCGCTTTAATCTGATTAAGAAAATTTTTATGCATTAGCATTTGTTCCACTTGGTTATCCGCGAAGAAATTTTATGGAGAAAGTTTAATTAGGGATTCTTTCGGGCAGACAAGGTTTTAAGTCCTCTATCCTAGTTCACACAGAAGAGTACATCCATTCCCTAATACTTTCCATACTTATTCACTCCTTGGACATCTCTGTCCGTTTCTATCCCAGGGGTATTTTCGTTATTTTCCTACAGGGGTATTTTTGTAATAAAATCCGAGGGATTTCAAACTTTAATAAAGCAGGTCACTCTGAAATTCCCAAAACTGGAGGGTGTTTCTGGAAATTTGGAAAATTTAAAGATATGGCATCATTTTGGAAACTAGGGGTATTTTGGTAATTTTGTCAATCAGGGGTAATTTTGTAAATTTAGTAAATCAGGGATATTTTAACAGTTGTAGAACTTTGAGGGTTCCTTTTTAAGAGTTTCCCCTTTTAAAACGATGCTGCTGCAAAAATCTTAAAATTAGGGTCATTTTGGTAATTTGCAAGTCGAGGGCATTTTCGTAATTTTCTAAAACCAAAGTATTTTATTGGTGATTTGCTAAGTAGAGTTTTGGGTATTTATAAAATAATGAAATTTTTGGGCAAAACCATTGAGTTGATATTTTATGAACCAAGGGCATTTTGGTAATTTTACCCCTAAGGGCATTTCTGTAATTTTTTTTTCACAAATCAAATTTTACGGGAAAAAGTTGTAAAGATGGTTGTTCTCAAATTTGAAAGAGTGATTTTAAGAGTTTTGAAAAACTAGGGTTTTGTTGTTTTCTTCTTTTTCAAAAACATGGCTAGTTCCCTTTCGGGTTTTAGTCATTATGTTTAGCCTATGACCGAGCCCTCTTGGTCAGGGTGAACCAAAGCTACGCACCAGGCAGGGTTCGAGTGGAGAGGAGGTGAGTCACGCGGACTCCTTAAATACCAAGCTCCCACCGAGACCTTTCTAGACATGCGCACAGAGGTTGCCACACCACTGAGCCCTCTGAGTTAGGGTGAACCGAAGCTACGCACTAGGTAGGATACCTGCGAATAGGAGGTGAGTCACGAGGACTGCTTAAATACCAGGCTCTTCTGGATCCACTCCTAGACATGCGTACAGGGGTTACCACACCCTAGCTTAGTGACTAAGTCATAGGTTGGTTTAGTTCATTAAGACTTATGTTTTATCTTCGTGTTTGAGTAATCTAATCCTAGGGTTCAAGTTCCTATCAGTCTATTCTACGTTCCATGCTTCCTACCCTTCTACAGAAAATAATTCATACAAAAGTTAGGAACACTTACCTGGGCGGATCGGTGCCGGAGACTCGGGCCATGCCGTTCAAAACCCAACAAAATTTCAAATCATTCCAATAAGGCCTACTAACAATAAACAAAACATTTTGGGCCTTGGGCCCCCACAGCTGAGCTTTTGAACTGGGCTCTGATACCAATTTTGTAACAGCCCAAACCCGGCCCAAACATTATGACCGAATTTGGTTTGTTACGGAGGAAAACTTTTTGTAAATTAAATCTTTTTAAGTCGATTTAAGCTTTGTTGAAAATCCTTTCATTTTTGATTGTCTTGCTAAAACCATACTTAGTGTTTATTTGAAAATTAATTAAGTTAATTTGATACCGAATTAAGATGCACCCGATGGCACGGTAAAACATTTTTCGATTTAAGTTTAAGAAGCATGTGTACTCATTTTAAAGTCATTAAATAATTTAAACAAACTATCCAAAATAAATAAAATAACCCAAAAACAATCTCTTAGGAGGCCTTATTACAACTGAAATAAAATTTAACCCACGATAAAATAAAATAAACTAAAATTTAAAGTTCATTTAGATTGAATCCCACTGCATGGCCACCTCGAGTCCATCCGGCTCCTCATCCGCGATCTACGGGTCACCTGAAAAGATAAGAGAGAAGGTGAGTCACCAAGACTCAATGTGTAACCCTTTCCCCGGTTTTAAGCAATTTCATACACAATTTATAATTAATAATCGTACACTAAGTCATGCATCCAACCTAGCCATCCAAACGCCTTTGTCTACCCCGTGTGGTACCAAACCACTGGTGGTGCCAAACCACTGGTGACTTATAGTCACAGATGTGATGCCAAATCACTGGAGGTACCAAACCTCTGGTGTCCGAAGACACAAATCGATTGATGGGGCCAACCCATCATGTGATACCAAATCACTGGCGTCAATCTCGTAATGTAAATCGGGGCTAACCTTTGTGGTGCTAAGCCACCGGGACGAGACGCTATGAGGTGCCAAACCTCTGGAGGTGCCAAACCTCTGGTGACCGTAGTCACAATGTGGTACCAAACCACTGGTGTCCGTCGACACAAATATCACTGCCCCCTCCTCTCATCAACCCACATCAAATAATTATATAACAGAATTCAGGCCAACATATATTTAATCACATATATCAGATTTATCATCAGCCATATGCCACGCATATCAAATATACCATGCTTCCCAAAAGCATCATAAAATAACTCATAATCAACAAGGACTTACCTGAATCCTTGCTTATACCATTCATGGTATTAAATCCGAATCTACATAGATTCGATTAGCACACAACAGATTTAGTACATTAATTAATTATAAAGTGTGTATGTACACACCTGTCACCAACGGTCGTTCTAAGTCCTGAAGAATCAAATCGGCACCCTAGACTTCCTGCTCCTATATTCGGTCAACCACTAGGTCAGTGCCATGGCCTATTCGGCCAAACCAAATTAATTGAGAAGGGTTCCTTGTGAACCCAAAACCTTACCTATCACCCTTGAGTACTCGCTTCGGTGCTCGATATGCGATTCCTGCTTCACTCCCTACAATCGGCCATCACTAAAGTTAATAGCCTGAATATTAAATAAATATATAGTTCCTTACCAAAGTCGCTTGACAGGGAATGGGGCTTGGATCGTATACCTTAAGATCCCGAGTACCTAAACAAAATCTGTTCAGAATAGGTGATTAGTACCCTCGCCAACAAGTGCCGAAATCGGCTCTTACTCGCTTTAGAAGTCGACAAGAACAAGAGAACCAAAAGAAAATATTCGGCCTTGGACACTCACCTTAAAACCGATTGGAGAAAAATAGAAGAGGCACCCTTGCTTGAGATTCGGCAACACTTCACAAAATAGGGAGAAAAGAATTTGGCTTAGAATGAAAAGAAAATAGTGAGAAAAGGGAGATAGGGGTTCGAATTTGAGAAGAAAAAGAAAAGAAAATAGATTGGAGAGGGTGTAGAGGATTCAGCCAAGGTCTAAGAAGAAAAAGGTAAATGGCAAATGGTGTTTCGGTTTGAGAGAGAATGAAGAAGAAAAATCTAAAAGAAGTGAAGGCTAGCCGAATTTGTGAGGTAATGTACTAGGGAAATTCGGCCTCCCCCTCCTATGCTTGCTTGTCCACTCTTCCTAGGAGAGTTCAAATTTTCGGCAACTTCCTTGAAACCCTCCTCACCAACCATTTGAATTAATTCAAAATAATTTGAATTAATCTCATGCCTAAATTTTCTCTTGCAAACCTTTTAGAATTAATCCAAGAATAATACAATTTAAAATTCTTATTATCCCTTATTATCTCAAAGTTTAAAATTGAGCAATTCCCTCTCCCTTGTGCCATCCAAAATAAAGAGTAAAAAGGGAGACTCCGCGACTCGAACACAGGTTCCCCTTACTCCCCCTGTGGCGTCATTTCCATCCCTTAAGTGGCCTTCCTTTTGCCACTTTTCCAAGGCCTTTTCTGTGTCAAAAGTTCCCTATTTTAACTTGTAACCCCTACCTATTAAGGCTTCCTACCTTTAAAGCTTATACAAGTATTTTTCCACCATACCAAGCCTACTCAAGACCCCTAAATACAGTCAAAAGGACTAAATTATAAAAAGTGCAAAAGTTGAGTTCTATATATTTAAGGTGTCAAATTGCTATGAGTTTTAAATTGGAGGTCCTTAAAAGGTAATTAGACCATTGGATAACTTGATGGTCAAAAATGGGCATGAATAGGACAAAATTGAAAGAAAAGCCTTAAGGGTATTTTAGTAATTTAGTGTTTTAATGAATAAAAAAGACAAAATACAAGAAAAAAAATCAGCTCATCTTCTTCAAGTTGCTGCCGAAAATTTCATGACTCCATGGCTAAGGGTTTCAAGCTTTTCAAGCTTCATAGTAAGTGTTTCTAAGCCCAGTTCTTAATGTTCATCGATTTTTTGAAATCCTGGTAACTTAGTTTAGCTATTTCTACCATTATTTTGAGCTAGAGTTTAGTTTTAAAAATTGACCCATGTTGAATAATTTTGTATTTTGATGAATTTTGGTAGATTATGCATGTTTATGAGTAGAGGAACGATTTTTACTAAGTGATTTTCGGTGAAAACGAGTAAAACGAGCTCATTGGTAAAAGTTGTTATTGTTCATAATAATGTATTATAGTAAGAATTTGAAGTTGCTATAGAAGGGAAAAATGTTCAGCATGTTATAAAACATAAGAAAAAGGAACAAAGTTTAATTTTCGAGCCTAGGGACAAAATCATAAATATGCAAAAGTTTAGGGGCAAAATTGTAATTTTTCCAAAGTTTGAGTTAGGGACTGTTTTGAGTAGTACATTAATTAAATAAGTGAAATGTGATGTTTTAGACCCTGAAAAATGGGATTTGGACCTAGAACTAGAGGAAAATCGAAAATCGTGAAAGTTGGTAAAATGGTCGTTTCGGTATTCGAGGTAAGTTCGTGTGTTAATAATAATGCAACACCATGCTTGAATTGTAATTTTCTATTGATATGGCATAAATTGCATGATTTAATATGTTTAGCAGAAGTTGATGGATGGTATGTATGGTATGGAAAATGTGATGTTTGTTGTGTCATGTGAAATTGAATGGCAAATTAATGTTACAAGAATTGAATATTAAATTAATATTACATGGGTTGTATGAGTTGCTACACAGTTGTACCTGACGAGATTTCGACAAGAAAGTTTATATGTAAATAATGCATTTATTTTACTTGTTCAATAATTATTTTGCTAGATATTATGGAAATCATTGGGTGATAACTAAAATATGAAAATGTATGGAAATGGAAATTCTTGATTGAACCTTCAGAAAATCGAGAGATACAGACAATATGTAGCTAGGTCACACGAGTGATAAGGGACCTTCACTGTGTGCAGAAGAAAGCTACTAGATGGCAAAATTTGATATGTAGCTAGGCCACATGGATGATAAGGGACTTTCACCATGTGTGCAAGAAAGCTATGGGATAATAATTTCATATGTAACTAGGTCACATGTGTAATACTGTGTGTATACCATGTGTACAAGAAAGTTACGGGTTATGAGTAGCTAGGTCACATGAGTGGTTCCTAGTGTTGGACACCATGTAGACAAGAAAGCTACGAGATGGAATGGCTAGGTCACATGGGTGATAAGGGACCTTCACCATGTGTACAAGAAAGCCGAATTATGTGTAGATGGAGCTATGTGCTGAGACCGCCGAGTATCGGGCGTTTTTCGAAGGGGTTCAACGAGATAATTTACTAATGATGATTGGTGCCATCATGTTACGAATAAGTGCAAGTGTGAATGTGACCAATTGAGAAATGTGGAAAATGTACGTATGAACAATATGCTCGATATGTAATCGGAAATTGGAAAGATTGGTATAGGCAAGTGATGAATACAACTAAAGTGTGAGAGAGCAAAAATTTACAATGGAACTGCTTTGGACGGTAGCAGTGATATGAATTTGAAAAATCACAAAAAATGACTCTTATATATTTATATATTTGAATTTCTGTGAGACTGGTTCAGAATGATTATGTGATCCCCTGTTATGCCTTGGAAAAATCATTAAATATTGTACAAAAATAATTGTGGAATATAATTTATATTCTTGAAATCGTGAATGACTCTATTTTCAAATGAAGGAAATAAGAAGGTGATATGACTCTTTACAAGGAGAAAAGTGATTTGTAGTGAAGAGAGGTCAGAATAGTCAAATAGTGAAACAGAGGAATCTTTAATGAATAAGCTGTATTGATTGGCTAAACCAAAAATTCTAGAAATTTTATGGTAAAAAGATATGAGCGTAGCTGCAAGAAAAATTTACGGATCTTAATTTGTAGTTCCGTAGCTCCAGATATAAATAATTTAATGACTGTGACTCAAGAAAATAGCTTAACTGTAATTTGAATAAATAAAAAGAATATGAAAATGTTATCACATTGCTTAATATTTTCATGCGAGCTTACTAAGCGTAAAGCTTACTCCCTCCTTTCTATTTCTTTTAGTTTTGTCAGGTCAGCTCAGGGTTGGAGATCGTCGGAGGCAGTATCACACTATCGAGCCATTATCATTGGAGTATTTGCATATGTATGTTGAATGTTTTCGAGTGAGTGGCATGTATAGAGACTTAATTTTTCTATGATGGATGTTGTTGTGATTAGTCAAATGTATTGGCTTATATTGATTTGTTGATTATAGCCATGAGATGTGGCTTATGATGATTTTGGCTTGTAAGCCTATTTGTCCATAGTATGTGTTAATGTATTGTTATGTGGTATAAATGATTAAATAGATGATAATGTCAAATGCATGTATTTGAAAAGTTGAAATTTTGGGTGAAATTTGGTAACCCGGTTTTGTATGATTGTGAATGTTTAAGTCTGGTAACGCCTCGAACCCTATCCCGGAGTTGGATACGGGTGAGGGGTGTTACAGTAATTATATGAAATGTTATGTGGTTATGAAAGTTGAAATGGAAGATGTTGGTATAATGCTTTGATTTGGATGAGTTATGCAAATTGGTAATGTGATGAACGAAAGATGTATTTGCTATGTTACTATTATGTGTTTTATGACATGATAAGATTATATGCTATGTAACATCCCGAATTAGGGCCTAGTCAAAACAGTGGTTTCAAGATCACAAATTCGACGAGGAAAATTTTATTTTTATTATATTTGTATGGTCTACAATTTCACGGAATGAATTCATGAAAATCTCATTTGAAAATTTTGACATTTGGGCACTCAATTTAGTCAAAAGAACTAAATTGTAAAAAGTGCAAAAGTTGAGTTCTACATGTTAGAGGTGTCCAATTGTTATAAAATTTTAAATTGGAGGTCCTTAAATAATAATTAGACCATTGGTTAAGTTGGTGGACAAAAATGGACATGGATGGGTATGTTTCAAAAGATTTTTTAAGGGGCAGTTTGGTAATTTAGTGAATTAAATGAATTAAAAACAAAATTTAAATGCCAAATTTGTCCATCTTCAAGCTTAGGCCGAATTTAACATGTGGGAAGCCATGGATAGGGTTTTCAAGCTTCCCAAGCTTCATGGTAAGTCTATTCTAGCCCCGTTTTTCATGCTCTTTACGTTTTTGGAGTCCCGATAACTTGATTTAGCTTATTCTAGCAATAATTTAACCTAGGGTTCATATTTGGAAAAATACCCATAGGTGAAATGTGTTTATTTTGATGTTTTATGGAAGAATATGAAGCTTAGAATTATGTTAAACAACTTGTACTAAGCGATTTTAAGTGAAAACAAGTAAAACGACATAATCGACAAAAATACCTAATGTACATAAATGCATGTTAGAGAAAGAATTTGATGTTGCCATAGAAGAGAAAAATGACCAGCATGTTATAGAACATAAGAATAAGGGCTGAAGTTTAATTTACGAGCATTGGGGAAAAAGTGCAAATATGTAAAATTTTAGGGGTCAAAGTGCAATTTGTAAAAAAATATGATTTTTTGACCCATATGAATAATGTGACTAATTAGTAGGCTAAATGTGATATATATATATCAAGGAAGTCGAGATTCGGGCTTAAATCGTGAAAATACAAGGTTATGGATTTAAATGGTAAATTGTCGTTTCTGGATCCGAGGTAAGTTTGTGTGTTAATAATAATGCAACACCATGCTTGAATTGTAATTCTCTATTGATATGGCATAAATTGTATGATTTAATATGTTTAGCAGGAGTTGATGGATGGTATGTATGGTATGGAAAATGTGATGTTTGTTGTGTCATGTGAAATTGAATGGAAAATTAATGTTACAAGAGTTGAATGTTAAATTAATATTACATGGGTTGTATGAGTTGCTACACATTTGTACCTGACGAGATTTCGACAAGAAAGTTTATATGTAAATAACGTATTTATTTTACTTGTTCAATAATTATTTTGCTAGATATTATGGAAATCATTAAGTGATAATTAAAATATGAAAATGTATGGAATGGGAAATTCTCGATTGAACCTTCGGAAAACCGAGAGATACGGACAATATGTAGCTAGGTCACACGAGTGATAAGGGACCTTCACCGTGTGCACAAGAAAGTTATGAGATGGCAAATTTTGATATGTAGCTAAGACACATGGATGATAAGGGACTTTCACCATGTGTGCAAGAAAGGTACGGGATAATAATTTCATATGTAACTAGGTCACATGTGTAATACTGTTTGTATACCACGTGTACAAGAAAGTTACGGGTTATGAGTAGCTAGGTCACATGAGTGGTTCCTAGTGTTGGACGCCATGTAGACAAGAAAGCTACGAGATGGAATGGCTAGGTCACATGGGTGATAAGGGACCTTCACCATATGTACAAGAAAGCCGAATTATGTGTAGGTGGAGTTATGTGCTGAGACCACCTAGTATCAGACGTTTTCCGAAGGGGTTCAACGAGATAATTTACTAATGATGATTGGTGTGATCATGTTATGAATAAGTATAGGTGTGAATGTGACCAATTGAGAAATGTGGCAAATTTACGTGTGAGCAAGTGTTTGTGTGAATAAGGGTGCATGTGATCATATGTGTATGTGCATAATGTGTTTGATATGTGATACGTGATTGAAATGGTGGTAAGGCTGATATCGTGTAAGTGCCACTATGAATACTTGTAAATATTGGTGATAGTTATTTATTTCAATGGCTAGTATTGACTATGCTTGGTGTTATGTGTGCAGATATGAAAGTGATATGAAGAAAACATGGGAGAGTAAAATTTTCAGTAAAATAGATTGAAACAACAGCAGTTATATGATTTTTTAAAATTCACCAAAAATAGTAGAAATTTAATTATAAGTTGGATGAGATATTGATGTAAAGATCATTGAGTCTATTTTCATATAAAAGAAACAGATCAAACAAATGATTTGTATAATTTGAGATATTTAATTTTTTGTGAGACTGGTTCAGAATGATTACGTGATCCCCTTTTCTTCTTTGGAAAAATCATTAAAAATTGTAAAAGAATAATTATAGGATATAATTTATATGCATAAAATCCTAAATGAGTCTATTTTCAATTTAACTAAACAAGAAGGTCATATGAACTCTGTATGAGGAGAAAATTGATTCGTAGTGAAGAGAGGTCAGAATAGTCAAATAGTGAAACAGAGGAGACTTTCAAGAATAAACTATACTAATTGGCTTAATCACAAATTCTGAAAATTTTATGGTAAGAGGATATGTGAGTCTAATTTCATGTAAAATTAACAGATCTTAATTTGGAGTACCGTATCTCCAGATATAAATAATTTAATAACTATGACCCGAGAAAATAGCTTAACTGGAATTTGAATAAATAGAAAGAATATGAAAATAGCATGTTATCGCATTGCTTATTATTTTCATAAGAGCTTACTAAGCGTAAAGCTTACTCCCTCCTTTCTATTTCTTTTAGTTTTTTCAAGTCAGCTCAGGATTGGAGATCGTCGGAGGCAGCATCACACTATCGAGCCATTATCATTGGAGTATTGGCATATGTATGTTAAATGTTTTCAAGTGAGTGGCATGTATAGGGACTTAATTTTTCTATGATGGATGTTGTTGTGATTAGTCAAATGTATTGGCTTATATTGATTTGTTGATTATACCCATGAGATGTGGCTTATGATGATTTTGGCTTGTAAGCCTATTTGTCCATGGTATGTGTTAATGTCATGTTATGTGGTATAAGTGATTAAATAGATGACAAGGTCAAATGCATGTATTTGAAAAGTTGAAATTTTGGGTGAAATTTGGTAACCCAATTTTGTATAATTGTGAATGTTTAAGTCTGGTAACGCCTCGAACCCTATCCCGGAGTTGGATACGGGTGAGGGTGTTACATGCTACCTTGTTGAGCTCACTAACTTGCGGGATTTGTGATGTGTATAAGATTTATTAAATTCATGAACTTGATAATGGTATGATGCATCAAGCATGTAACCTCCCAAACCCGGCCTAAATGTTATGGCTTGATCGAGAAGGCTACATTAGCCACTGAAATGGCTAATTTTGAATACCTTAAATAAACTCATTTTAGAGAAAACCGTAGTTTTACTTTGAGTTAGCTTAAAAGCATTCATTCATTAGGTCGTGTATACTTAGGATTCATTTTATTGTTGATAATGTTGTTTTAGAAAAATAGTTTGTTTGTTGCTCTTCTTTAAAAAAAAAAAAACTCGATGTTAAACTAATCCAGCTGAAAAACCATTTTTCAAGTCATTTTGTAAGCTTAGTTGCCTTATCAATTTATTTTTCAAAAATGGTTCCTTTGCAATGCAACAAAAACTAGGGAACAATATCAAATTTTACTTAAGTGCGATATAATGCATTATCCGGTTATTATGCTTGAGTAATCAATGCATGCAAAATCCCAGAAGAAAAGTTACCAAGTCACAAACCAAAAATCATTAAAAATTACAAACCAAAACCATTAGAGATTGATTAATACTTATTAAAAAATAATCTGAGGTCCAAGGAGATTCTCCGTGTAACATCCAAGATTTAGGGGCTATGCAGTTTGGGTATAATTCAAGTGTTGGAAGGTTTTGGGTGTGCTTGGATGTGTTTAGAGGTTTTAAGAATGCTTGGATGAGAGGGGAGTACCTTGGAAAATTTTAGATTTTTAGTGTTAGAAGAGGGAGCTTGGCTATGGGGGTCTTAAGAGGAAAATTTGGAAGGCTAAGACACAAGAATGTCTTTGGTGGAGTGGCATGGAGGCGCTACTTGGGGCTTTGGGAAGGTGACGCCTCAAGGGGGGCTAAGGGGCCTGGGTTCGAACCAAAGTGGCGGCTAAGTGTTTTATTTATTTGGGTTTTGGCGTTAAAAGGAAAAAGGCCCTAAAAGAGGCTGGGGTGAGTCTTTGACGCAAAGAGCTCATTGGCAAAGTGGCTTTCATGCGCCACTTAGGAGTTGGAGGAGAGGAAGGGCGCAGGTTCGAGCGGCTGGTGGCGGTTATATTTTATATGTGGTGATGGGCTAAAGTAGGAAGGATTTAAAATTAAATGATGGGGGTTTTTGACATGAAAATCAAGTTGGCAGAGTGGCCTGGGGCGTTGGAAAAGAGGGCTGCAGCAGTAGGTTCCAGGTTCGAACCAAGGGAGTTGCAATTGGAGTTTTATTTGTATTTTATGCTTATTTTGCAGCAGTTTGGTAAGGTGTTGGACGGCACATGGAACCTTCAATTGGGATAAAGATTAAGTTAAGTTTGTTTTTAATTTCGGCTGGATGAATAATTATTAGTTTAGTTTTTATTTTTTTTTAATTTGAAAGAGGTGGTGTTGGATAAAAGGTGGATTTTTAATTTAATTTGAATTGGTTGGTGTAGAGTGAATTTAGGAAGGAATTTTGGGATTTGGTGAAAGCCATGGCCGAATGTGGGGCTTAGGGTGTTTAATCGGTTTTGGGGTTTTGTTAGGGGGGTGCCGAATTAAGTAGTATAAATAGGGGGTGCTCACCTTTGGCCACCCTTTTTACCATTTGTTCTCCCTTGGTTTTTTTTTTTTCAAATATTTCTATTGTTTTCTTTTAATCCCTTGATAGCCGAAACTTTACTCTTCTAAGTATCCTCTCATTCTTTTGTTCTCTTCCATTTTTATGCAAGCCTAACCTTCCTCTCCCATTTCTAATTTCCCATTGCTTGGTTTCTTCTTTCTTCTTAAATCATATCTCTTTTGTTTCAACTCTCTAAGGCTCTGTAGCCAAACTCCCTATTAGTTCTTTTGGTTTAGTTTGGGTCGAATCGAAGGCAAGAGTTTCTTCAATCGGTTTTAGAAAGGGCTCTCCGGAGTTTGGAATAGTCAAGCAAGGACTCGCAACCTTATGTAATCAATTGGTAAGTGGTGGTAAGGATTTATGTTTATAGTATATCTCTTTTAGTATTCGTTAACCAAAGGGTGGTCTTGGTGTTGGATTTGGCCAATGTTCTTGGGGTCTTAATATGGTATTTCTTTCATGTGTAGCCGAGGGAAGGAAGCGCTAAAGATTTGTCAAGACTTGATTGCTTAAGGTAGGCGAGTTCAAAGGCAAATCGATGTGAAGCCTATAGTAGACTTTGGGATTCAAGTGATTTTGGTAAGCAATATGTAGTAAAGATTCAACGTTTAGTTTATGATTTGGAAGTTTAACTGGTTTATCTGATTAAGCGTTTTGATGGAGGCCAATACCAATTAAGGAGGACAAGGAAAAGCCCCTATCCCGAAGTTCAAGAAAAGAGCTATCTCAGCAGTTCGCGATTGGCCACCGGGGTGTGGGCCAGCAGCAGAAAACTATAGACAAGTAGCTGTAGTTTCGTTGAGCGATAGTGTCGGGATCGAAGGTTTAGAGCTTGAGTTATAAGGTGTGTAGTTAGCCCACTGCTTTTCGGATTTGCGTGATATTTGCCTATGTTATATGTTTGCTAACTAGTGCAGTTAAATGTGAAAATGGTACCCTTAGGGGGTATGACGATGACCAGGTTAGTGGCAAACTTGTTACTATGTGATCACTGATTTAAATATGAGTGTATGCCTATATTTGTGTGAATGACATGCACATGCATCACCTTGTCATTATATCATGTTACATGTGCATGGGTGGGTTATGAAAGAAGGACAGGGTGTACTTCGAGTACGTGGTTGATGTCAGCTTTGTGCTACATCGTGGATTGGCGCTGACTGAGGTCGCGTTGTGGATCTTTGCGATTTAGTTCGCGTGGTTGCCGTGGTTGATATCGGCTCTGTGCCATATCATGGCTTGATGGGTTGCTGTGTGCCCCATCGTGGTTTGATGTTAGCTATACGCTACATCGTGGATGGCGTTGGTTGCCTTTTGGAGTGAAAAGGAGAGGGTGATTCGATAATCCCCTGGTGTGTGGTAAATGGATAAGGGGGTGTGTAGCGGATGGACCCTAGGCTTGGGTGGGGTTTCATGATTGCATTATTCCGCTTTATGAAACGATATGGAAATGGGCCAAGCCCGGTGATCGATGGATCGATGAGAAAAGGGCCTAGCCCAAATTTGAATATAATTTGATTGTGGGCCAAGCCCAGAACGCGGTAACGTCTGATTGTAATTACATGTTGAATTTGATAATTGGGTTGATTTGTGGCTAGCATGTGGGTGGATTTCAGTGGTTTAATTACACACTGAGTCTGTTTGACTCACCCAATTGTTTATTAATCATCGCAGGTGACATGACGATCGGACCGGGTTGGAGCGGATACGAGGTGGCCCATGCAGAAGAAGACATTTTAAATTTTTTTTTACGCACTTTAATATCAAGTACTTGGATTAATTATTTTTGTAATAAGGGCCTTATTATTGTTATTATTGTTATTGTTATTTTTGATATTATTTTATATTATGTTTTACTTAAAACAAATTACTATGTTAAAATGATTTTAATTTTAGCAATCTATTTATTCAAAGTATATATTTTTACACCAAAGTTTTAATATGGATTATTTTTAATAACAAAGTTTTATTTAAAATTTTAGAAAGGACATGGTTTCAAAAGTTAACAATTTTCATGGTTTATTCGAAAGACAAAAAGGATTTTCAACCGTTCTCCCACAGTGACATAACCAGATCCGGTCAAGGCTCTTGGGTAGGGTTTGGGGGTGTTACAGTTTGGTATCAGAGCCAGTTCAAAACTAGGCTTTGAGGGTTTTGGGGCCCAAAAACGTTTTCAAAATGGGCTTTTCAAAAATATGGGTTTGTATGAAATATTTTCAGGCATTCTGGCATGGCACCTGTACCTCCGGCCCGCAGTCCACCAGGCAAGTATTTCGGACTTTTTGACGTGGTTCTCATATGAATTGTGATGGGCTTAGTTGGGCTCGTAGATTAGTGAACTAGGATCTGTTGAACCCTAGGACTAGTCTACTCAAACATATGTAAGACTTAAAGTTACTAAACAAACCTACGACTAAGTCGCCGAGTTAGGGTGTGGTAACCTTGTGCGCATGTCAAGGATTGGATCCGGAAGAGCTTGGTACTTAAGCAGTCCTCGTGACTCACCTCCTCTTCGCGGGATTCCTACCTGGTGCGTAGCTTCGGTTCGCCCTAACCAAGAGGACTCAGTCATAGGCTAAACACACTGAATAAAACCTGAAAGGGATTAGCCTTGTTTTATGGAAACCCTAGTTTTAAATTCACTAAAGCATTGTTTTTTTTAGTAACGAAAAATTTATTTTTGAAAATTTTCAGAATATTCTCGATTTACCAAAATTACCAAAATGCCCCTAGCGACAAAATTATGGAAATGCCCTTGATTTCTAAAATTATCGTACTACCTCGATTTCGATAAAATTCTCATACTTCGTGAAAGTACCCAAAATTCTGTATTTCAAAAATATACCCTGACTGTGGAAATTTACGAAAATACCCCTGTGTTGAAAATTACTAAAATGCCCTTGACTTTTAAAATTTTCGGTTTAACCCCAATTTAATTTCCCTACTTTGCAAAAGTATCCAAGATTCTGGATTTCAAAATAATACTCTGATTTTGGAAATTTACAAAATTACCCCTGATTGACAAAATTACCGAAATACCCCTGGTTTCCAAACTTCTGCTGTACTTTCAAATTGAAGAATTTTCGAAAATACCCTCCGGTTTTAGGAATTTCAAAGTGTCTTGATTTATTAATGTTTTAAAATTTTTCTGGTTTATTATCGAAATACCCCTGTAGGAAAATGACGAAATTGCCCCTGGGTTGGAATAAGGGTTAAGATGCCATAGAAGTGCAGTTAAGGTTGTGAATGTGATCCTTTGAGTAGAGTAGTAAACTCGAACTGAAACTTTGATTGGACGAAAGAACCACTTCTGAAACTTTCTTTTCATAAGATTTGTTCGCGGCTAAACAAGTGAAATAGAATTTCTAATGCATAAAATTATTTAATCAGATTAAAACGCGACGCTAGATATGAGCTCTAGAGGGTGTGGTCGACTGGCAGCGTCAGAGCTAGTAGGGTCTGGCCAGGGGTCAGGAAATGAAGTACCGCCGCCAGTCGTGGGCGCGGAAGATCAAGATCAAGCAGGAGCAGATGACGCAGTGTCGCAGGCCATGTTACGCGTGCTACAACAAGTGGCAAGAGCCGGTATGGGAAACAGAGCTCGGAAGTTAGTGTCCGAGAGACTCAGGTCGAACGGGGCTGAAGTTTTTAGAGGAGTGTCAGGAGTAGCTCCGAACGTAGCAGAATATTGGCTGGAAGGAGTCGAGAGAATCATGGACGATTTGGATTGTACCCCAGAGGAAAAGTTGAAAGGTGCTGTTTCGCTACTTCGGGATGAGGCTTATCGATGGTGGCTCACGGTCAGGCAAGGTGCTCCGGCAGAACGAGTGGATTGGGATTACTTTAAGGCTAAGTTTGAATGGAAGTACATTGGAGCAAGTTATTTGGACTCACAAAGGAAAGCGTTTCTAAATCTAGTGCAAGGGAATAAGTCGATAGTAGAGTACGAGGCAGAGTTTGTGCGGCTAAATCAGTATGCCGAGGGAATCGTGGCCACCGACTATGAGAGGTGTGTCCGGTTTGAAGACGAGTTGTGAGATGAACTTCGAGTGCTGATTGCTCCGCAAAGAGAGAGAGACTTCGCGGTGCTAGTGGAGAAAGCTCGGATAGCTGAAGAAGTTAAGAGGACTGTAAGGGAAAACCGAGAAAAGAATAGGAACGGGAATAAGAGAAGTGTTAGACCGTCGGCATCACCTGGAGATGTTAAGAAAAGATCAAGAGTTGAGAATAGGGTACGTTCACCTGTGCTAGTTGCTTAGTATCGAAATCGTTCTTGTGTTCGATGTGGAAGACCTCACACAGGAGAGTGTTGGGGAAATAGTAAAGAATGCTTTCGGTGTGGATCTAAGGCACACCTGGTTAAGAATTGTCCTCGAGCAACGAGGGGTCGTGGTTCAAGCCATGGAGGGAATGGTTCTAGTCAGAGTCAACCAAGGATATGATATCGGGTAAGCTCCTTTGCTTTGGTACATGCTTCAATTGCTTTGCTTGCTTGTGAGTTAGCCCTTTTCTGTGTTGCTAAGAAAGGTGTTTCGAATTTTGAGTGCAAACTTAGAGCCTATGTTTGGAAGTATGATAGCCCTAGTAAGATCAGAGTGCGTAGCATAAGCGTAAGGTGGTAAGATAGGTTGTACGGATGTTCGTTAGCCAAGTAATTTCGAGGACGAAATTATTTTTAAGGAAGGTAGAATTGTAACATCCAAGATTTAGGGGCTATGCAGTTTGGGTATAATTCAAGTGTTGGAAGGTTTTGGGCGTGCTTGGATGTGTTTAGAGGTTTTAAGAATGCTTGGATGAGAGGGGAGTACCTTGGAAAATTTTAGATTTTTAGTGTTAGAAGAGGGAGCTTGGCTATGGGGGTCTTAAGAGGAAACTTTGGAAGGCTAAGACACAAGAATGTCTTTGGTGGAGTAGCATGGAGGCGCTACTTGGGGCTTTGGGAAGGTGACGCCTCAAGGGGGGCTAAGGGGCCTGGGTTCGAACCAAAGTGGCGGCTAAGTGTTTTATTTTTTTGGGTTTTGGCGTTAAAAGGAAAAAGGCCCTAAAAGAGGCTGGGGTGAGACTTTGACGCAAAGAGCTCATTGGCAAAGTGGCTTTCATGCGCCACTTAGGAGTTGGAGGAGAGGAAGGGCGCAGGTTCGAGCGGCTGGTGGCGGTTATATTTTATATGTGGTGATGGGCTGAAGTAGGAAGGATTTAAAATTAAATGATGGGGGTTTTTGACATGAAAATCAAGTTGGCAGAGTGGCCTGGGGCGTCGGAAGAGAGGCCTGCAGCAGTAGGTTCCAGGTTCGAACCAAGGGAGTTGCAATTGGAGTTTTATTTTTATTTTATGCTTATTTTGTAGCAGTTTGGTAAGGTGTTGGACGGCACATGGAACCTTCAATTGGGATAAAGATTAAGTTAAGTTTGTTTTTAATTTCGGCTGGATGAATAATTATTAGTTTATCTTTTATTTTATTTTTTTATTTGAAAGAGGTGGTGTTGGATAAAAGGTGGGTTTTTAATTTAATTTGAATTGGTTGGTGTAGAGTGAATTTAGGAAGGAATTTTGGGATTTGGTGAAAGCCATGGCCAAATGTGGGGCTTAGAGTGTTTAATCGGGTATGGGGTTTTGTTAGGGGGGTGCCGAATTAAGTAGTATAAATAGGGGGTGCTCACCTTTGGCCACCCTTTTTACCATTTGTTCTCCTTTGGTTTTTTTTCAAATATTTCTATTGTTTTCTTTTAATCCCTTGATAGCCGAAACTTTACTCTTCTAAGTATCCTCTCATTCCTTTGTTCTCTTCCATTTTTATGCAAGCCGAACCTTCCCTCTCCCATTTCTAATTTCCTATTGCCGGTTTCTTCTTTCTTCTTAAATCATATCTCTTTTGTTTCAACTCTCTAAGGCTCTAGCCGAAACTCCCTATTAGTTCTTTTGGTTAGTTTGGGTCAAATCGAAGGTAAGAGTTTCTCCAATCGGTTTTAGAGAAA
The DNA here is from genome assembly GCA_025503065.1 of Gossypium bickii. Lineage (NCBI taxonomy): Eukaryota > Viridiplantae > Streptophyta > Magnoliopsida > Malvales > Malvaceae > Gossypium > Gossypium bickii. The sequence continues at coordinate 25,993,341 of CP106712.1, forward strand.
GGGCTCCGGGAGTTTGGAATAGTCAAGCAAGGACTGCAACTTTATGTAATCAGTTGGTAAGTGGTGGTAAGGATTTATGTTTATAGTATATCTCTTTTAGTATTCGTTAACCAAAGGGTGGTCTTGTTGTTAGATTTGGCCGAATGTTCTTGGGGTCTTAATATGGTATTTCTTTCATGTGTAGCCAGAGGAAGGAAGCGCTAAAGATTTGTCAAGACTTGATTGCTTAAGGTAATCGAGTTCAAAGGCAAATCGACAGAAGCCTATAGTAGACTTTGGGATTCAAGTGATTTTGGTAAGCAATATGTAGTAAAGAATCAACTTTTAGTTTATGATTTGGAAGTTTAACTAGTTTATCTGATTAAGCATTTTGATGGAGGCCAATACCAATTAAGGAGGACGAGGAAAAGTCCCTATCCCGAAGTTCAAGAAAAGAGTCGCCTCGATGGTTCGCGATTGGCACCGGGTGTGGGCGGCAGAATGAAAACTATAGACAAGTAGTCGTAGTTTCGTTGAGCGATAGTGTCGGGATCGAAGGTTTAGAGCTTCAGGTTATAAGGTGTGTAGTTAGCCCACTGTTTCCGGGATTTGCGTGATATTTGCCTATGTTATATGTTTGCTAACAAGTGCAGTTAAATGTGAAAATGGTACCCTTAAGGGGTATGACGATGACCAGGTTAGTGGCAAACTTGTTACTATGTGATCACTGATTTAAATATGAGTGTATGCCTATATTTGTGTGAATGACATGCACATGCATCACCTTGTCATTATATCATGTTACATGTGTATGGGTGGGTTATGAAAGAAGGACAGGGTGTACTTCGAGTACGTGGTTGATGTCAGCTTTGTGCTACATCGTGGATTGGCGCTGACTGAGGTCGCGTTGTGGATCTTTGCAATTTAGTTCGCGTGGTTACCGTGGTTGATATCGGCTCTGTGCCATATCATGGCTTGATGGGTTGCTGTGTGCCCCATCGTGGTTTGATGTTAGCTATGCGCTACATCGTGGATGGCGTTGGTTGCCTTTTGGAGTGAAAAGGAGAGGGTGATTCGATAATCCCTGTGTGGTAGGTGGATAAGGGGGGTGTGTAGCGGATGGACCCTAGGCTTGGGTGGGGTTTCATGATTGCATTATTCCGCTTTATGAAACGATATGGAAATGGGCCAAGCCCGGATCTCGTGGATCGATGAGAAAAGGGCCTAGCCCAAATGATTTGAATATAATTTGATTGTGGGCCAAGCACGTAACGCGTAACGCCCGATTGTAATTACATGTTGAATTTGATAATTGGGTTGATTTGTGGCTAGCATGTAGGTGGATTTCAGTGGTTTAATTACACACCGAGTCCAGTATGACTCACCCAATTGTTTATCACCATCGCAGTGACATGACGATCGGACCGGGTTGGAGCGGATACGAGGTGGCCCATGCAGAAGAAGACATTTTAAATTTTTTTTTACGCACTTGAATATCAAGTACTTGGATTAATTATTTTTGTAATAAGGGCCTTATTATTGTTATTATTGTTATTGTTATTTTTTATATTATTTTATATTATGTTTTACTTAAAACAAATTACTATGTGAAAATGATTTTAATTTTAGCAATCTATTTATTCAAAGTATATATTTTTACCCCAAAGTTTTAATATGGATTACTTTTAATAACAAAGTTTTATTTAAAATTTTAGAAAGGACATGGTTTCAAAAGTTAACAATTTTCATGGTTGATTCGAAAGACAAAAAGGATTTTCAACCGTTCTTCCACAGTGACATAACCAGATCCGGTCAAGGCTCGTGGGCCGGGTTTGGGGGTGTTACACTCCGAATACCGAGTCTTGTCCTAATTTTGTGATTTACTTGAAAAGTTAAACACTTTTGGGGGGTGAGCTTATGAAAAGCTTAGAGTGAGTCAAATAATTATTTAAACAGACATAAATATTGAATACAGTGAAACATAGTAGCTTTAACAAAAGAAAACAAAACCATCATAGCAATTTCATATCATTACATAGCCATTATAAAATTGATGTCAAATGGTATATGAGCATGGGTCATCATTCATTCGAGTAACAATGATTAATTTCGATACCACTCAATAAAACATGATACAATACGTAGCATAAATCAATAACATTCGAGTATGTCATGAGCATGTCGCAATACAAAAAGGTTCCTACCCATACCATCCGCTACACACCACAAGTTCCCCTCGTGGGCTTAAGCCCATTGTGGTTAAAACCACCAATAACAATATGCATAAAATTATACCAGTAAAAATGTGATAAATCACCATTCCCCTCGGTACTACAGGTGCAGTGAACTGACTATGAATAATGCAGACTTAATATGTCACCGATACTCTACGAAACTCCTCCATCAACCACAAAATCTCAACCCAGTGCTTATGCAATGTCACACAATCTCATACATAATCATTTCTCAATACTTTTTACATTCATTTGACATGCTCAGCAGTTCCCTAATAATCACATACTTTCAGTAAATGGAAACAGTGTTCCAATCTTTCAAATTACCATTGTGTTTATATCAATCAATATCGTTCAATTTCACACACTTTACGGATTTTCATTGTGTATAAATAACACCCTTTTTAGTACACAATATAACAAATATCTCATGCATTTAAATCATACATAAACTTAATATCTCAAAAAATTATATCATTTAGTCAAACATTCTCATATCTCATAACTCAAATATGCAATTACAAATTCAATCAAACATCCATACTATCAAACTACAATTTTACTAACATGTCAATCTTTTAAGGCTCGAAACATACCTGGTTCGGCCACTCACAAAATCAATAATTTGGCTATTAAGCCAATCCAATAAGAAAACTAATTTATCAAATATAAAATGATATTTAACATTTTCAAAAAAATTTATGAGTTTAGAACCCACACCTTATTTTTCGCTTCCACGCAGCACACTAGCAAATCCTCCAAATTTCTTTAATAATTTATTAAATGAATCTAAACCAAAACTGATTATAAATTAAATAATTTTACCATTAAACCAACCCCTAAACACCCACTCATTGAAATTATAACTATTTTATGAATCCAAACTAGTTAGATTCCTTACACTGTATCGATGCGAACAGTATGTACAATCGTTCTTTACCTTTACGGATGATTTGGGGAGTATAGGTCAGCACCTAATTAAATAATATACTGGAAAATAAGTATATAATTAATGATTAAATTCTTTCATTTAATCAATTCATAAACTTTACCCAACAACGATGTCGAAATAACAAACTAGTTACCCTTAATTGCACTTGTGCTTCACGATTAGCTAATTGATTAGGAATGTATCTCCCTAATTAACATGTGATTAAAGGCTGGTTAGGAGGATTAAAGAACACAATTTAATGCTGGAAAAATATAGGAAAGACCCAAGAAACAAAATAGCCCCCTTTCTTGCACATAGGCACACGCACCACCACCCATGGTGGCCAAAATTGGGGCTAAACTTTAAAATGGTTTGAGATCTCATTAAAATATAGAAAAATACCTTTGAAATAATTTAAAATACCCCAAATTTTAGATCTATAAATTTTTTTAAAAAATTGACGAGATTAATTAAGAAATTAAAGAGTAAAGGGATCTTACCCAAGCTAGTTGAAAGAAACGGCAATGGCATTTTCTTGGCAATGTTCGGGATCAATCCTGGGGTTCAAGATTTAAAATTTGGAGCTAATTTAGATGAGGATAACTGGAAGAAATAGATTGAAGGAGATGGTGTACAATCCTGATACAAAAAGAAGAAGAAAGAGATGGTAAAATGGGAAGTGTAGGCGACGACAACAATGGGAGAAAGAAAGAAAATTGAAAAGAAAAGAGGAGAGGAAGAGCGTGACAACTAGGGTAGGGAAAATTTGAATTAAAATCTGTAAAATACAATAAAAATTTGTATTTATACTTAGGGTTCAAGAGTATGGATGGAACACACATTAAAAAAAACAAGGGATTTTGCAAAATTTAAATATTTTGCAAGGGAAAGGATTCGAACTTGGGACCTCATTTAATTCCCATACTTTCTCATATTTCTTTTAACCATTAGTCTTTTTCTTCATTCTTGAAATATGTAACACCCTGGTTTTAGGGGTTAGATTTTTGGGTGCTTAGCTCGGGTGTTGGCACACTTCAGTGTGTGGTTGGGTTAGTTTTAGGGGTCTTGAGAACCCTAGAGTGTAGTGGAACTCCCTGGAAAATTTTTAGTTTAAGGGTTAAAATGGGAGCTTGGATAGAGAGGGCCTTAAGAGAATTATTTGGGAGGTTAAGGCACAGAATTGGCTTTGACAGAGTGGCAAGGAGGCGCCACATAAGGCATGGAGAAGTGACGCCTCGTGAGCGAGAAGGGGCGATGTTCGAGCCACAAGAGCAACATTTTGCCTTTGTTTTTGCGTCGAGAGCAAGGGGAAGAGTTGGGTTCGGTTTGGCACCTTAAAAGAAGGATTTGACTTGTTCAAATCATTTTAAATGGATGGCTAGGAGGAGAGATGTGATAGCTTTTATTTTGAATTTTTGAAGGGTTGGTGTAGAGTGAAAGTAGGGGAAATTTTTGGGATTTTGAAGGGAGTTGAGTAGTGGCGAATTTTTCTTTCTTTGGGAGGGGAAGCTTACTCGAATATTATAAATAGGGGAGGGGGTGCTCACCTTTTAGTTTTTCCCCACTTGTTTTCTTGCTGGAAGTTTCTCCATTGTTCTCCCACTCTCCTAAATCGAAACCTCCATTGCCATTCTTTTCTTTCTTTTCTTTTGGACCTTTAGCCGAACCACCCACTCTTCTATCCATCCCTCTTCTTCCATTTTGCTAGATCGAAAGTACACTCCCATACTTCCCTCTCCTCTTTCCAAACCTCTTTGGCCGAACCTATTATACCCATTTCATTGATTTCCTTGATAAGCCGAATCTACGCCTCACCCTTGTGCCGTGTCCCCTTTCTTTTATATAGTAGCACCTTGGCCGAATGTTAGCATAGGTCTCGTTGGGTTTTCATTTCAACCATTGTTAGGATAAGCCTCCATTTGTAGCAGTCAGTTTGGTAAGTGGTGGTCAGGCTTTTGGTAAGCTATGTTTTGGTATTTCGTTTAAGCTTAAAATGGTTAAGTATTTGATGCTGAGGCCGGTTGTAGGGGAGGAGAGCCTAGCGCAGGAGACCTTTTCAGACACGTTTAGTCGGCGTTGCAGAGGCATAAAGTAGCATTTCGGATTTTGATTGTTTGTGTTAGAAGGTGCGTAATCAACGCACTATTTCTGCGATTGTTGGTTTGTTTAATGTGATTACATGTGTATTATATGTGGAGGCTGATTATAATGGCTTAAGTGATGTGAATCGAGGATTGGTAAGATTGGTTATGTTGTATATATTTTATATATGTTTGATGTGGTAATGGTAATTAATAATTACTCACTCTATATGACATTCTTGCATGATTTATTGACACATGGGCATGGGATTGGATTGAAGAAGGAAGAAGTGTACACTGGATGTACGTGGTCTAATGATAGCTCAGGCTACATTAGCTGTAACACCCCAGTTTTAGGGGTTATGCACCTAGTGCATATCTCGGGTGTTGGTAGGCTATTTGTGTGCTTAGGCATGTTTTTAGGGGGGGTTTGGAGAACTCTGGAAGGTAGGGAAGGCTTTAAGAAATTTTTGATTTTTAGTGGGTAAGGAAGGGAGCTTGGCTTTTGGGGGTCTTAAAAGAATAATTAGGTGGTTTTTATCGCATAAGATGGGCTAGCAAAGTGGCAGGTGAGATGCCACTAAGGTCTTGTGTGTATGGCGTCATTTGCAGGAGGGGAAGGTCTTGGGTTCAAGCTGTGGAATGCTCCCATTTTGCATTCTTTTTGGACGGCATGGAGGGAGGAGTTTGTAGGCAGTTCAAACTCTGCCTTGGACCTAGTCTATGGGTGAGATGGATGGCAAAGAGTGATTGGTGGAGTTTGACTAGTTCAAACATGTTTGAATTAGGGGCTTGGAGAGTTTCTAGGTGGTGGACGTTTGGTGGAGTCTTCAAGTGACTTTGTGGCCGGTTTTTGAAGTGTTAAGGGGGGTGAATGCCGAATTTCTCTTTGGCATTTTGATGTTCGGTCAGCCTTGCTTTTGGGTGCCTTAAGCCGAAATTTCTTTTGATGTTTTCTTGAAACCGAAATCCTCAAGTAGCTTGTACTTCGAGCCGACCTTATGTTTGTTTCTTCTATTTCTCTTGTTGCCGAATCTAGCTACATATCCATCCTCATTCTTTTTCTATTTCTCTTCTTCTCTTAAAACCTTTGGTGCCGAATGTCATCTCCCTTTTTCTTTAAAAATTGTTAAAGCCGAATATGGTGATCTTTATTTCTCTCATTTCCATTCTTTACAATTGTGATGCCGAATCCTCATTTACCTTCTTAGCCGAATGCCTCATGTCATTCTTGCCATTTCTTTAAGCCGAAACCATTGTACTTTATGCTCCTAAAATTCATCTTCTTTTCTTAATACCATCTTACCGAAATTGTACTCTATTAGCACATATTTCTTTTACTTCACTTTTAAAATCCTAGCCGAATCCCTCCCTGGTATTGCCGAAATTCCTTTCTAGCATTTGTTCTTATTTTGGCCGAATATTACCCCTCACCTACTAGTTCTCTTGGCCGAATATTGGAGTGGGGTGGACCTCTGTTGTGTAGTGCTCAATCGGGTTTAGAATAAGGGCAATCGAGATTTCGAAGCAGTCGATCGAAGTCGATATCTGTTGGCGATCTATTGGTAGGTATTGGTAAGTAGTGGTTAGTTTACCCTTTTAAGTTTCGTTAAGTCAAGTTGCAAAGGACTAACTATTTGCTTGTTTAGGGGTTGGCCGATTGTCTAAGGAGAACCCTTGTTGGTTCCGGTTTTGGTAGGAAACCAAACCTATAGCAAGGAGCGAGAGGATCAAGGGTCTTAGATCAATTCTTTGGTTAAAGCTTGTAGGTGTGTTCAAACACACACTTTCTGTTAAATAAATATGTTACTATTTGGTGTGTACATTTACACTGCTATGCTATGTGATTTTATATGAATTGTGTGTTATGTGGATCCATAGTAAGGTGGATGAGATATCATTGAGGTATGAGGCAAAGGGTCAGGTAAGTCCCTGTTGTGATGCTTTTGGTAAGCATAATGTATCTGGCTTGTGATATATTGATTGGTTGATGATTAAACCTATGTGCGTTACTAAACATTCATGATGATATATTTTGATACATGTGCATGATTGATGTGGGTTGTACGAGTGGAGGGGGCAATGATATTTTGTGTTTGAGCACCGTGTGTTTTGGTAACACAACTTTGTGACTTTGGGTCACGGAGGTTTGGCACCTCGGAGGTTTGGCACCTCGGCGTCTCGTCCCCCGTGGTCTCGTACCACAGTGGGTTGGCCCCACAAGGCGGTATTGAGGGATTGACGCCAGTGATTTGGTATCACACGATGGGTTGGCCCCATCACTCGATTATTGTGACTACGGTCACTAGTGGTTTGGTACCACATTTGTGTCTTTGGGACACCGTGAGGTTTGGCACCTCATTGCGACTCGCCCCGTGGTTTGACACCACCGTGGGTTGGCCCCACTCGAGATATGGGATTGTCTGCTAGTGATTTGGTATCACACGATGGGTTGGCCCCATCATCGGATTTGTGACTTTGGTCACCAGTGTTTTGGTAACACAACTTGTGTCTTTGGGACACCAGTGGTTTGGCACCACATTGATGATAATGTGTCTTTGGGACACCAAGTTTTTGGTAACACATTGTGACTATATGTCACCAAGTGGTTTGGCACCACCAAAGTGGTTTGGTACCACACGGGTAGAAAAGGTGTATGGATGGTTAGGATTGGGTGCATATTGATTGGATGCATGATGAGCATGATTATGGTTGTATATGATGTTTTGTTAATCCGGGAAAGAGGGTGGCACACTGAGTCTTGGTGACTCACCTTTTTCCTTTAACCATTTCAGGTATTGCATAAAGTCGACCGGGACCTGAGAGGACAAGGTGGCCCATGCCAAGATGATGATTTAATATTTGATGCTTGGTTTTGATATAAGTACTTTATTTTAATTATTGGGTTGTAATAAAGGCCATTTTATTATTTTGGTATTACTTTAACCATGGTTTATTTAATTTGGATTTCTATGTGAAAATGGTTTTAATTCCAAGACTTATTTATAACAAAGATGTTTACTAAAGTATTTTCGCACAATTTGTAACTTCTAAAGTTGTCATATTGCTATAAATGAACATGGTTTTCAAAAATTGAATTCTTTCATGCTTTATGCTAAGTTAATGAAGTTTTTCAACCGTCTTTCCGTATTAACATAACCAGATTCGGTCGTAGTGAATGGGCCGGGTTTGGGGATGTTACATTAGCGCTTGATGGCTAGCTTTGTGCTACCTCAAGGGAGGTGTGGCTCGGTGCCCATCTCGGCGGTTGATGGCTATGTGCATCACCGTAGACGATTTCGATATTGGGATCACTATGGTTGATCGGTGGCTCACCACGCGGCGCGAGCAGCGGCCAATTGCCAAGGTAAGGTTTATGAATCACGATGTGATCGGTGGTGGGTTAGCCACGGCCTTGGGCGGAGTCCGCTAAGGTTGGTGTTACTGGTGGGAGAGTGGGTTTGGTGAGATGCATTCTTGCATGATTTGTTTCGAGGGTCAGTGTGGTATGGGCCAAGCCCAAACAGATGGAAATACGTGTTGTGGTTATGCACTGAGTCAGTGGACTCACTCATTTCATTAACCATTTCAGGTGACGTATAGATTGGACCGGGATCGGAGAAGACACATGGTGGCCCATGCAGGAGGAGAAGTTTAAATACTTTTAAAGCTGATTTATATTTGAAGTATTTGGGTTTAAATATTGTGTAATAAGGGCCTTTTATTTAATTTTATTTACTTTGGAAATTACTTAATTATTATTTTGGGTACTTTTTCTTTTATTTTAATTTGGTTATGACTTGGGAAAAATTTAATTACTATCTTGTTAAAATGATTTTATTCTAATCTACTTATTCAAAGTCTTCATAAGTTAATAAAGTGTTTTAACATGGACATTTTTATAATATCAAGTCTAAAATATTTTTTTTTTTTAAAGTACATGGATTTTCAAAGGTTAATAGATTTATTATTTTATTTTAAGTCAAAGAGAATTTTTCCACCGTCTTTCCGCAGTGACATAACCGGATTCGGTCGTAGTGAATGGGCCGGGTTTGGGGATGTTACAAATTGGTATCAGAGCCCGGTTCAAAACTCGGCTTTGAGGGTTTGGGCAAATAGTTTTCAAAATGGGTTTTTGAAAGTGGGCTTTATAAAAGTTTTCGTGTTTTCCGGCATGGCACTGTGTCTCTCACCCAAGTCCACCAGTAAGTACTTCCTGACTTTCTTGAATTGAATTGTTTACATGAATTGATTTGGGCTTAGTTGGGCTCGTAGATTAGAAAGTTAGGACTATTGGACCCTAGGATTAGTTTACTCAAACATATGCATAAAACTTAAATCTCTTAAACAAACTTGTGAAATAAGCCACCAGAAGTTAAGGTGTGGTAACCCAGATGCGCGCATGTCTAGGAGTGGAACCTAAGAGCACGGTATTTAAGCAATCAGTGTGTGACTCACCTCCTCTTCGCGGAATCCTACCCAGTGCGTAGCTACTGGTTCACCTTAACCAAGAGGACTTGTTCATAAAGCAAAATCGATTATTAAAACCCGAAAGGGATTTGGCCCGATTGTTTTAAAATCCCTGCTTTAAAATTTTCAACTTTACCCCTTTGGTCTATAAACCCTAAATTTTATTTTGAAGGACGCGTTTTGATTTACAAAATTACTAAAATACCCCTACTTGTAAAATTACAAAAATGCCCTTGTGTTATAAAATTACTGCACTACTCTCAACTTTTGATAAAATGATTTTTACTTTGTAAAATACCAAAAATTTGCGGTTTCAAATATTCCAGATACTCTGGTTTGTGAGAATTTACGAAAAATACCCCTAGTTGATAAAATTACCAAAATGCCCCTGGTTTCTAAATTTTCAAATTTCTCTCAACTTCTACTGAAATATTCCTATTTTACTAAATATCAGAAAATTCTATTTTGTAAAATGTTGTGATATCTCGATTTTTAGAATTTACGAAAATGCCCATGATTTCCAAAATTACAAAAATAAACCCTGCTTTCTGAAATTTGTGCAACACATTTTGTTCGAAAAACAAAATTTTCAAGATGACCCCTGAGATTTGTGAATTTTGAGATATCTTTAAGTTGGAAAACTATTTTCAAAATTGACCCTGAGTTATTACCGAAATACCTCTTATAGGAAAATGACGAGATTACCCCTGGGTAGGAAGGAAACTTTGATTGATCGAAAGAACTACTCTCGGAAACTTTATTGCATAAAATTTCTCGTGGATAAAACAGTGAAACAATAATTTCTAATGCATAAAACTTTTTTAAACAGACTAAATCGAAGCGCTAGATATGAGTTCTAGGGGGCGTGGTCGCAATACTCGTGGACGTGGTAGAGCGGGATGTCGATGATCGTAACCGGTTGGGTCACGCCATGGGTCGAGAGCGATGCATCGCCACCACCGTTGAGGTTGAACAAAGAAGATCGGGATCGAGAAGACGACGCAGTGTCACAAGTCGTCTTTGCGAGTGCTCGAACGAGTGGCGAGAGCTAATGTGGGCAATAGGACTCGGAAGTCGCGTGCCGAAAGGCTTAGGCGAATGGAGCCGGGTCTTCGTGAGGAGGAGTGTCCGGGGTAGCTCCAAACGTGGCGCAGTATTGGCTTGAGGTCATTGAAAGGATTATGGACGACTTAGACTTAATCGCTGCGAGGAGAAGCTTAAGGGTGTTGTTTCGTTGCTTCGAGATGAAGCATACCAGTGGTGGCTCACTGTTAAGGAAAGTACCCCTGCGGATCGAGTGGACTGGGGTTACTTTAAGGTCAAGTTTGAGGGGAAGTATGTCGGAGCGAGCTATGTGGATGCTCAGAGGAAGGCGTTCCTTAACTTGGTGCAAGGAAGCAAGTCAATAGCGGAGTACGAGGCTGAGTTTTTGCGGTTGAGTCGGTATGCTCGAGGCATCGTGGCCTCTGATTATGAGAGATGCGTCAGATTTGAAGATGGATCATGGGATGAGTCATGAGTTTTGATTGCTCCGCATCGTGAAAGAGACTTCGCCATATTAGTGGAGAAAGCTCGAATAGCTGAGGAGGTCAAGAAGGCTGAAAGGCACAACAGAGAAAGGAACCGTGAAAAGAGAAGCGCTGGATCGCCAGAAGGGGTTGAGAGGGTTCAGAAAAGACCGAGAGTCGAGACCTCTGCTCATGTTTCTAAGCCAGCCGCCGGAAATCCAGATCGTCCGTGTGTGCAGTGCGGAAGGTATCATGTTGGCGAGTGCTGGAATCGGGTTCGAGAATGCTTTAGATGCAAGTCCAAGACTCATCTGGTTAAGGATTGTCCCGTGATCCGAATAGGACTCGGATAGTGGGTCAAGGTTATGTGCAACCAGGCAGAGGTGGTCAACAAGCGGCAAGAGGTCGTGGTCCGAACCATGGAGGAAATGGTTCCGGCCGAGGTCGTGGAGCAAGAGATGATGCATGATAATGGTGGCACCGAGGCAAGACAAACAGTGTCCGGTTTATGCAATCCGTCGGAGAGAGGATAATGATGTGCCCGATGTGCGGTAGGTAAGTTTCTTATGTTCGAATATTCCTTGTGGTCTCGTTAGTGTTGGTGATTGCTTGTTTTGTTACTCATAAAGTATTGGGACTTTGAGTAGGAACTTAGAATCGTGCCTAGAAGTATGTTAGCTCTATAAGATCCGAGTGCGCACCATATAGCGTAGTGGAAGGAATTGGGCTATTAGTTTAGACAAGTAATTTCGAGGACGAAATTATTTTAAGGAGGGTAGAATTGTAACACCCTCGGTTTTAGGGGTTAGATTTTTGGGTGCTTAGCTCGGGTGTTGGCACACTTCAAAGGTGTGGTTGGGTTAGTTTTAGGGGTCTTGAGAACCCTAGAGTGTAGTGGAACGCCCGGAAAATTTTTAGTTTAAGGGTTAAAATGGGAGCTTGGATAGAGGGGCCTTAAGAGAATTATTTGGGAGGTTAAGGCACGTGAATTGGCTTTGACAGAGTGGCAAGGAGGCGCCACATAAGGCATGGAGAAGTGACGCCTCGTGGAGCGAGAAGGGGCCGATGTTCGAGCCGCAAGAGCAAGATTTTGCCTTTGTTTTTGCGTCGAGAGCAAGGGGAAGAGTTGGGTTCGGTTTGGCACCTTAAAAGAAGGATTTGACTTGTTCAAATCATTTTAAATGGATGGCTAGGAGGAGAGATGTGATAGCTTTTATTTTGAATTTTTGAAGGGTTGGTGTAGAGTGAAAGTAGGAGAAATTTTTGGGATTTTGAAGGGGAGTTGAGTAGTGGCCGAATTTTTCTTTCTCTGGGAGGGGGAAGCTTGGCCGAATATTATAAATAGGGGGAGGGGTGCTCACCTTTTTAGTTTTTCCCCACTTATTTTCTTGCCGAAAGTTTCTCCATTGTTCTCCCACTCTCCTAAACCGAAACCTCCATTGCCATTCTTTTCTTTCTTTTCTTTTGGACCTTTAGCCGAACCACCCACTCTTCTATCCATCCCTCTTCTTCCATTTTGCTAGATCGAAAGTACACTCCCATACTTCCCTCTCCTCTTTCCAAACCTCTTTGGCCGAACCTATTATACCCATTTCATTGATTTCCTTGATAAGCCGAATCTACGCCTCGCCCTTGTGCTATGTCCCCTTTCTTTTATATAGTAGCACCTTGGCCGAATGTTAGCATAGGTCTCGTTGGGTTTTCATTTCAACCATTGTTAGGATAAGCCTCCGTTTGTAGCAATCGATTTGTAAGTGGTGGTGGGCTTTTGGTAAGCTATGTTTTGGTATTTCGTTTAAGCTTAAAATGGTTAAGTATTTGATGCCGAGGCCGGTTGTAGGGAGGAGAGCCTAGCGCAGAGACCTTTTCGGACACGTTTAGTCGGCGTTTGCAGAGGCATAAAGTAGCATTTCGGATTTTGATTGTTTGTGTTAGAAGGTGCGTAATCAACGCACTATTTCTGCGATTGTTGGTTTGTTTAATGTGATTACATGTGTATTATATGTGGAGGCTGATTATAATGGCTTAAGTGATGTGAATCGAGGATTGGTAAGATTGGTTATGTTGTATATATTTTATATATGTTTGATGTGGTATTGGTAATTAATAATTACTCACTCTATATGACATTCTTGCATGATTTATTGACACATGGGCATGGGATTGGATTGAAGAAAGAAGAAGTGTACACAGGATGTACGTGGTCTAATGATAGCTCAGGCTACATTAGCGCTTGATGGCTAGCTTTGTGCTACCTCAAGGGAGGTGTGGCTCGGTGCCCATCTCGGCGGTTGATGGCTATGTGCATCACCGTAGACAGATTTCGATATTGGGATCACTATGGTTGATCGGTGGCTCAGCCATGGCCTTGAGCAGCGAATTGCCAAGGTAAGGTTTATGAATCACGATGTGATCAGTGGTGGGTTAGCCACGGCCTTGGGCAGGGAGTCTGCTAAGGTTGGTGTTACGGTGGGAGAGTGGGTTTGGCTGAGATGCATTCTTGCATGATTTGTTTCGAGGGCTGTGTGGGTATGGGCCAAGCCCAAACAGATGGAAATACGTGTTGTGGTTATGCACTGAGTCAGTGGACTCACTCTTTTCATTAACCATTTCAGGTGACGTATAGATTGGACCGGGATCGGAGAAGACACATGGTGGCCCATGCAGGAGGAGAAGTTTAAATACTTTTAAAGCTGATTTATATTTGAAGTATTTGGGTTTAAATATTGTGTAATGAGGGCCTTTTATTTAATTTTATTTACTTTGGAAATTACTTAATTATTATTTTGGGTACTTTTTCTTTTATTTTAATTTGGTTATGACTTGGGAAAAATTTAATTACTAGCTTGTTAAAATGATTTTATTCTAATCTACTTATTCAAAGTCTTCATAAGTTAATAAAGTGTTTTAACATGGACATTTTTATAATATCAAGTCTAAAGTATTTTTTTTTAAAGTACATGGATTTTCAAAGGTTAATAGATTTATTATTTTATTTTAAGTCAAAGAGAATTTTTCCACCGTCTTTCCGCAGTGACATAACCGGATTCGGTCGTAGTGAATGGGCCGGGTTTGGGGATGTTACAAAATAAATTTGCAATATTTATTTTAAAAACAAGGCATGCTGCATACTAGGGTTTAAGGAAATATTTGCAAAATAATAAAAAAAATGCGAGATAAGGGATTTGAACTTGGGTTTCAATAAAAGTTAACCAACAGACCAATACCTCATTTATTTCCTAAAAATGCATAGATAATTTCAAAAATTAAGGCATGATCACTCTCTCTCGATTCACAAACTCAATTTTACTAACCCCTGATTTTTGGGATTGTACGAAACATATATGAATTGAGTCTATTAGGTAAGTTTACATTTAAGTTATATACGTGCTTGTTAATACCTAGTTGCTTATGTTAGTTGTTTTCTTTTCTTTTTTTAGATCAATGAAAAGCTCGACCGGTTGGAATCTCGTCGGAGTATGCTTACACTATTTTGGTTATTTTGTGAAATGGTTATAAATGACATGTAATAAGGGTTTTAATGTTATTTTGTTAATATGGTATGGTTGATGTTTATGTCAAGCTCTCTTGTATATATGTCCTTGATAGTTGATTGGTTTGTAAGTGTTTATGTACAGGTGCTTGGTCACTTTATTTATGCCTTTTTAAAGTAGATGACATATGGTAAAATGGAGTGTGAAGGAAATGGCCATTTGGTATATTTTTTATATGTTTAAGATGTGAATCTGTAGCCTTGTAATTGAATTAATTTGGTGTGTGAATTGTGGAGCCAAGTGAAGACATATTGAATGGTTTGGCATGTTTTAGGTATGTTTGAATGTGTTCAACCATGTGAATGTGTTAGGAAAAGGTTTGGATTGGTGTCTAAGAAATGGGTGTTAAATTGGCTTGTTAGGGGTTATTTTGGGAGCACACGACATGGGACACGGGCTACCACAGGGCTATGTGTCATCTAAATTTTAGGTGTCATCTAATACTTTCCACACAATATCAATCTATTACATGGCCAGGCGTCACAACTGTGTGACTCATACATCGAGCTGTACACGGTTTGGCACACTATTAGCGACACGGTTGTAACATCCTTAAATCAAGGCCTTTGCATTTTATTTGTTTGCATGTAGATGGTATGGATGTCATGCAAGATCAGGCTATTTTAAGGCCTAGGCTTGAGCCAGGGGTAGGCTAGAGCCTTATCAAAAATTTTCTTTTTGGGGTGCTTAGAAGGGAGAGCTGAGAGGGTTAGGTGTTAAGGGTTGTTGGTGGCAAGTTTTGACACAAGAAATGCCTTGGAAAAGTGGCAAGGAGGCGCCACTTAAGGCTCAAGGAGGTGACGTCTCATGTGAGTGGATAAAGCCTTGGTTCGAGCTGTAAAAATCTCCTTTCTGCTTATTATTTTTTACGCCAAGACCAGGAGGAGTTGTGCTCAGGATGGACTTTGGTGGATAAAGGTTGAAGGAGTCAACAGATTTGGATGAATAGAAGAGAGAAAAATAAAGAGTTTGAAATATTCAAACAGGTTTGAATGTGTGGTCAGGAGGAATTTGTGGAGAGAAAAGGGGGATGGGCACTTGAGCTTGGAGTTGGCCATATGTTAAACACTAAGTGAGGGGGGAGAAATCTATTTTTGGTGGCTTAGGGGTGCCGAATTTCACATTTGGTATTTAGGGGAGAATTGTTCTCAAGTGAGCATTTTCGGCTAGCTAAGAAAGGCTGAAAACATTCTTTTGCTTCATCTCTTTTTGACAAAACCGAAATACCCCATAGCACCTTTGTTGCATTTTCTTTTCTCTCAGGTGCCAAAACTGAAACCCCTCCTAAACATTTTTTCATTTCTTTCTGCTTCTGTTATGTATGGCCGAACCCATCTTGCTCTCCACTCATCATTTGTGATTCATTTTCTTGCCATATCCTTAAGAACCGAAATCTCATCTACCATTCCTCCTCTTCATCTTTTTCACTTTTATTTTGTTGTTACCTGAATCCTTTTGAAGTCTCATCCTTTGCCAAAACTTCTGCTACTCTTCTCTTTTCTCTTTCAACACTTTGGCTGAATCTCTCTCATCTCTTTTCCCTCCCCTCTATCGTTTTCTATAGCCAGGATTTGACATCTGTTTTGTGTAGTTCTTTAGCCGAATTCCTTTGGCTCTCATAATCGTTTCTTCAGTTCTTGTAACAGCAGATCGTCATTATCTATTCTCCTCCACTTCCAATCGATTTTGCTAGTGTTGTGGTAAGTGTCCCTACCGTTCAATCTTTTCTTATTGCGCTTAATGCCGAAGGCAGAGATCCAATTCTATTTGATGTTTGGCCGAATGTAGGTGGGGTTTTGACGCTTTCTTTTGGGCTCTCGGGATTCGGTTGTTTTGTAAACCGAGCCTGAAGCCTCGGGATTTGTCGATTTAGGTAAGGGTCTTTCTTTCGAGTGTTAATCCTTTTGATTTGATTTCACTGCGTTAATTCAGTTTAGTGACCAAGGTGTATTCATGGACTCTAATGCCATAAAAGTCAGAGGAGGGTGGGATCGGTAAACCCAAATTTCTAAGTTCAAGAAGCGAAGCAAGATCTCGGTCGCGCGAGATTGGCCACCGGGTTGTGGGCTAGCTTCTGAGCAGGAAAGTAGGCAGATAGCGGTAGTGTCGGTTAATGACAGTGTCGACATAGAGAGTGTGGTATTGCGAGTAATCAGGTGTGTAACTCTTACACACTTCATATGTTAATATGTTATTATTTTGTATGTTGTCAAAAGCCGGAATAACTGTAGGAAACGATAAGTTACCCTTGTGGGTAGAAGCGAGGACTCCAGGTAAGTCCATTTGGTAGCTAACGTTAATTGCCTCTGCTAAATCTTCATATGCCATGTTATGTTATATCTGAGTGTTAAGCATGACAATTATGCATCGAAAAGTATGTTCATAAGATGGGTATGATGAGAGGAGGGGGAAGATATGATTATCAGACTGTCACCAGTGGTTTGGTACCACACAGTGGGTTGGCCCCATTTCTCATTACTTTATGACTAAGTCTCAGTGGTTTGGAACCACCAGTGGTTTGGTACCACATATATTTATCTTTATGACTCGTCCCAGTGGTTTGGCACCACAGTGGGTTGGCCCCACATAATATCAAAAGGGATCGTCATAAGTGGTTTGGTACCACAAAGTGGGTTGGCCCCACACATGTTATTTGTGACTTCGGTCACCAGTGATTTGGGACCACCAGTGGTTTGGTACCACACGGGGTAAATTTGGGAGTTTCAGATGGACAGGTTGGATGGGTTGCATGACATGCATATTTGCATATGAATTTGTGTATGAGCTTGAAATCATTTGGATGGGGATTTACACATTGAGTTTGGTGACTTACCCCTTTTAAGTCTGGTACAAGGGATAGGATGGGGATTTACACATTGAGGTGGCCATGCATTAACAAAGTCTGGCACAAGGGAACAAGTCCGTAGTGGAATACGAGGCTGAATTCTTAAGGTTGAGCCGGTATGCTCGAGGAATAGTGGCTACGGAGCATGAACGATGTGTCCGGTTTGAAGACGGACTGAGGGATGACCTGAGGTTATTGATAGCTCCGCAGCAGGAGCGAGAATTTGCCGTGTTAGTCGAGAAGGCCAAGGTAGCTGAGGGGATTAAGGATTCTGTAAGGAAGAACACTGATCGAAATAGGCAAAAGAGAGGTTTTGGATCGTCAGGATCATCTGGGAATATTCAAAAGAGGCCTAGAGTTGATGGGCCGCGAAGTCAGCAGGCTGTGACCGGAGGGCAGTATCATACTTGTACTCAATGTGGGAAGATGCACCAAGGAGAGTGTTGGAAAAAGACAGGAGGATGTTTCAAGTGTTGGTCCAAGGAGCACATGATTAAGGACTGTCCTATAAAGATAGACGGGAGTCGATCAACAGGTCAGGGTTTTAATCAGGCTGGAAGAGGTGGACAGCAGCCTCAGCGAGGTCGTGGTCCGAATGGTAGAGGTAACGGTGCTGGAAGAGGACGTGGAACACCGGGTCGAGGTGTTGGTAATCTGAGAGGCAAGACACAGTAGTGGGCCGTGTATGCAAAGATCTTGTGGAGGGAGGATGGAGACGCGCCGGACGTCATAACCGGTACATTCCTTATAGTTGACACGCCTTATGTTGCTCTAATTGATGTGGGCTCGACCCATTCTTATGTTGCATGTAGAGTAGTTGAAACTCTAGGCATAGCCTCTAAACTATCTGATAGGGAGATGACTGTAGTAAGCCCATTAGGTTAAACTGTAGTGGTGAATAGGATATTCCGGAGTGTACCTCTAGAGACTCAGGGAGTGGTGTTTTCTACCGACTTGATAGAACTACCCTTCGGAGAATTTGATCTTATTCTTGGCATGGACTGGCTAGTGGAACTTCAAACTGTATTGGATTGCGCGGCTAAGCAAATAGAGTTAAGAACGCCTGAGGATGAGGTGATAATTGTGATAGGAGAAAGAAGAAACTACTTGTCTAACGTAGTCTCTGCTTTAAAGGCTGATAAGATGGTTCGGAAGGGGTGCAAGGCATTTTTGGCCTTCGTTAGTGCGTTGGATGCAAAAGAAGGGGGAGTTAGTGGAGTTAGAACAGTAAGAGAGTTTGTGGATGTTTTTCCGGAAGAGTTACCTGGAATACCCCTGGATAGAGAGGTGGAGTTTGGAATTGACTTCCTACCAGGTACAGCTCCTGTGTCAATTGCCCCGTACAGAATGGCACCGAACGAGTTGGTTGAGCACAAGGCTCAGATCCAAGAGTTGCTTGATCGTGGGTTTATTCGACCCAATGTGTCTCTATAGGGAGCACCGGTCTTGTTTGTGAAGAAGAAGGACGGAACTATGCATATGTGCATAGATTATCGTCAGTTGAATAAGCTAACCATCAAGACCAAGTACCCGTTGCCAAGGATGGACGACTTGTTCAATCAGCTTAAGGGGGCAACAGTGTTCTCAAAGATAGATCTAAGGTCTGGATATCATCAGCTTAAGGTGAAGGAGGCAGATATCCATAAGACAGCTTTCCGAACAAGATACGACCATTATGAGTTTCTAGTAATGCCGTTTGGATTGACGAACGCCCCAGCCGCGTTCATAGATATGATGAACAGGGTTTTTCAATCTTACTTGGATCGGTTCATCGTTGTGTTCATCGATGACATTCTAGTGTATTCCAAGTTTGAGGAAGAGCATGATGAGCATCTCCGGATAGTGTTGCAAGTGTTAAGAGAGAAGAAGCTCTACGCCAAATTCAGCAAGTGTGAATTTTGGCTTAAGGAAGTCGCATTCTTAGGGTATGTAGTGTCTGCAGAAGGAATAAGGGTGGATCCTCGAAAGATTGAGGCAGTATTAGATTGGAAACCACCTAAGTCTGTGGCTGAGGTTCGTAGTTTCTTGGGATTGGCAGGCTAC
The DNA here is from genome assembly GCA_025503065.1 of Gossypium bickii. NCBI lineage: Eukaryota > Viridiplantae > Streptophyta > Magnoliopsida > Malvales > Malvaceae > Gossypium > Gossypium bickii. Next base: position 26,012,986 of record CP106712.1, read on the forward strand.
TACAGAAGGTTTGTAGAAGGGTTTTCATCAATAGCCGCACTGTTGACGAAATTGTTGAGAAAGGAGGTACCTTTCGTATGGATAGATAAGCAACAGGAGAGCTTTGAGAAGCTTAAGAGGGTTTTGACTGAAGCTCCAGCTTTGATTCAGCCGGAGGCGAGGAAGGACTTTGTGGTGTACTGTGATACTTCTCACACAGGATTGGGATGCGTATTGATGCAAGACGGGAAAGTAGTCGCTTATGCGTCTCGCCAATTAATGCCACACGAGGTTAACTACCCGACGTATGATTTGGAATTGACGGCAGTGGTTTTTGCTCTTAAAGTATGGAGGCACTATCCTTAAGTATCTGTTGACTCAGAAGGAGTTGAATCTGAGACAGCGAAGGTGGGTGGAGTTATTGAAGGACTACGATTGTTCTATAGAGTATCACCCAGGCAAGGCGAATGTAGTGGTGGATGCCTTAAGTCGAAAAGTGGTGTCAGATCTGAGGGCGATGTTTGCACATCTGAGCTTGTATGAAGATGGAAGTCTGCTGGCAGAGTTGCAAGTTAAGCCGACATGGCTGAATGAGGTGAAAGAAAGTCAGTTAATGGATGAGGATTTAAGTGCTAAGTTGCAGCAAGTGTAGAGTGGGGAGTTGGAAGATTATGGTATTAATGACGAGGGAGTATTGTGTTTCAAGGGCAAGGTCTGTATGCCGAAGAATGAGGACTTAAGGCAGAGGATTCTTCAGGAATCGCATAGTAGCCCCTATGCTATGCATCCTGGAGGTAGCAAGTTTTATAAAGATCTAAGAGAACAGTTTTGGTGGCCTGGTCTTAAGCGAGAAATTACAGAGTTTGTGGGGAAATGCTTGACGTGTCAGCAAGTTAAGGCTGGACAACAAGTTCCTTCAGGATTGCTTCAGCCAATAAAGATTCCGCAGTGGAAGTGGGAGAGAATCACCATGGACTTTGTTAGTGGGCTTCCCCTTATGCCTACTAAGAAGGACTCGGTATGGGTGATAGTGGATCGATTAACAAAGTCCGCGCATTTCATTCCAGTGCGGGTTGATTATTCTTTGCAGAAGTTGGCAAAGTTGTATGTGGCGCAGATTGTGAGGTTGCATGGAGTGTCGGTATCGATTACCTCGGATAGGGGTCCAAGGTTTACGTCTCGATTTTGGAAAGCTCTACATCAGGCTTTAGGCACCAGGTTGGATTTCACTACTGCTTTTCATCCCCAATCAGACGGTCAATCTGAACGAGTAATCCAAGTGTTAGAGGATATGCTGAGGGGATGTGTGATAGACTTCAGAGGAAGTAGGGAAGAATATTTACCTTTAGCTGAGTTTGCATATAACAACAGCTATCAGGCCAGTATTCGGATGGCACCGTATGAAACGCTGTATGACGAAAGTGTCGCACTCCTACGTGTTGGACAGAATTAGGGGAACGTCAGGTTTTGGGTCCAGAGATTGTGGCAGAATCCAAGGAGAACGTTAAGGTAATTCGGGCACGGTTAAAGGAGGCGTCTGACAGGCAAAAGTCATATGCAGATCTTAAGCGGAAGGAAATAGAATTTGATGTGGGGGATCAAGTGTTTCTTAAAGTGTCACCTTGGAAGAAGGTGATGAGATTTGGTCGCAAAGGGAAGCTAAGTCCCAGGTTTATAGGACCTTATCGGATATTGAAGCGAATGGGACCAGTGGCATATCAGTTAGAGTTGCCACCAGAGTTGAAGCAGATGCACGATGTATTCCATGTTTAGATGCTACGTCGTTATCGATCAGATCCATATCATGTAGTACCACTTGAGGAGGTGGAACTAAGGCCAGATTTGTCCTACGAGGAAGAGCCGATTCAGATCTTGGAACGGGATGTGAAAGTGTTAAGGAGGAAATCAGTTCCTCTAGTCAAAGTGTTATGGCGTAATCATGGATCGAAAGAAGCTTCGTGGGAGTCAGAAGAAGCAATGCGACAGCAATACCCTCACTTATTTTAGCCAGGTAATTTCGAGGTCGAAATTATTTTAAGGGGGTAGAACTGTAATTTTCGGGATTTTGGGCTTATGCATTATTGCTTAATTGAATGAAGTAGCATGCCTATGTGTATTATAAATGTGTTTTATGAATTTTGAGAACCTTAGAATATTAAAGAATGCCTTAGAAAATATTAAGTTTTAAAGTTTCAAAGAGGGAGCTAAGCCTGATAGGCCTTAAGAGAAATTGTAGGGGGAAATTAGACACAAAAAATGGGCTGGTGTAAGTGCCTTGGAGGCGCCATTTAGGGCCTTGGTAGGTGACGCCATAAGCTGTGAGGAAAGGGGCTTAGGTTCGAATCTCATAAAATGCAAAAGGGAAATTTTATTTTTGCTGCAAGATTGAGCAGTAATGGACGGCAATGGGGCACTAAGGGATGAGTTTAAGTTGTGGTCTAACCCTTTTAAAAATTTCGGCTAAGTAGAAGATAAATGATGATTTTATTTTAAATTATTTTGAATGTGCAAATAGGACAGAAAAGAGGAGAAAAATAAGGGATTTGATAAGGAAGGAGGAAGTGGCCGAATGTGGGGCTCTTTGGATGACAAATTCGGTCAAGTTAAGGGAGGTAGTGCTGAATTTTGGAGTGTCCATCTTTTTCTCTCTTTTAGTTGCTTTGCCGAATTTCTTCTCACTTTCTCCTCTTCCTTTTTTCTTTCTTTCAACCTTAATTCTCCATCTTTTTTATTATATGGCTGAATGCCCTATTTTGCACTAGAGTCATAGCCGAACCTTGTAGATTCTTTTTCCTCTTATCTGTGCTTGAAGCCTTAAAGAAACACCATAGCTGAATGTTTCATCTTCATTTGAAGCCATAGCCGAATCTCAAGGGGGCCTTATTCTCTCTTCCTTGTCGCAAGTTTTAGAAGCCGAAACCTTCTCTCATTTTAGTCTCTTCAAACAACGTTGGTTGTAAGTATTTCTCTTAGTAATTGGTTTATCTTTTCTTCATTAGTGTGCCGAAATCAAGGTACTAATCCCACTAGTAATCTTTGGCTGAAACTTTGAACGGTCTTTCGGGATTCTGTGATTGTCGACTACAAGGGGAAGACCTTCGGGATTTTAAAGATCTAAGGTAAGTCATGTGTATATTCGGCCAAGGGCCATTTGTTGAGATTAAAGGTTAGAGTTAAATCTAACATAGTGCTTGTAGGGATTTCGACAGATACCAAGAGTAATTAGCAATTTTGGGATTTGGTTGGTAACCCAATCGGCAGCAAGGTAAGGATTTTGGTTGTCATAATCCTTCGGGATTTGATTATTTGGCCGAATGGATTGTTGCTAATATACTTAGTATTGGCCGAATGTATGAACTTGAGATCTAAAGCATTAGATCGGGATTTTCAGGATTTGAGTGAACTCGTTAAGTAAATCAGGTGTGTACCCCACACTGAATCTCGATTGATTTACGGTATTATTTTAATAAATGTGTTAATAAGAATATGTAAGATGTGGCTAAAGGTACCATACAATGGTACAAAGTACTCAGGTACGTAACCTTAAATTATGTTAATAAATGATACGAATATTATTATGATATGAATATTCGGAATATGGTACATATGTGAATGTCGATAAGAATGTGAAATAAGGCATAAGGCATGATATTGCATGTTTTGTGTGACATGGGGCATATGGGTTATATGGAAAAGGGGAAGTGATCTAGTGGTTTATACCACAATATATGAATGTGGTGACTCATGTCACGTAATCTGAATGTGGTGACTTGTGTCACAAAATAATATCTGGTGGCTATACCACAAAATTTATAAGGGCGATGAGCACGTCGTCTGCAGCGACTGCCTTCGATGATGCGTAGCGGATGGAGGGTCGACTTAGTAGTTCCCATGGTGTGATGGTTGGTACGGGTGATGTGTAGCGGATGGTTATCTAGGTTTGGGTTCGGGTTTGCATCATTATTCCTATCTGTTATATCTATGTATGATATGATATGATATGCCTGAATCGTTGGGACTTAGTGTTGGTTATACACACTGAGTCTGTTTGACTCACCCCGTTGTGGGATATGTTTTAGGTGACGCTCAGTGATGGACCGGGTCGACAAGAACTTGGTGGTGGCCATGCTCAGCTAAGTGAACTTTTATTTTGAGACTTTATGTTTTAAGTTTGGATTTATTCGGGTCATGTTTTGATGTAATAAGCCATAAGTATTAAACTATTTTATGCTTGCTTTTATTTGTTTTTATCACGATATTATTATTGTTAAATCAAAGGTTATCTAATTTGTTTTTGAAATAAATCTTCAAATGTTTTGACACCCTAAAGCAAATGATTTTCAATATAAGGTAAACTCTAAAACAACTTGATATTTCTTTAATTTAATATTTGAAACTTAGGACTGAAGTTTTATAAAAACCTAGATTTCAAGAATAAACTTGTTTCCAACTCGAGCCCAACACAAAATAAATTTTCCTTCAAAACCTCTCAGATTTTCCAAAGTAACAAACGAATTTTGAATCGTTTTACTCAAGGAACATACCGGATCCGGTCAAGGCTTGTGGGCCGGGTTTAGGGTGTTTCACAAATAATTTCAATAAATTCGCTTAGTACAAGTTTTACTCTTTAATAAACTCAAAGGTTTTCTTCCCCACTCAAGATGACAACTAGGTTTCAAAACGTTTTAGTTCCTGTGACATGCCAGATTCGGTCGTAGCGTTTTGACCGGGTTTGGGGTGTTACAATTATGGTATCAGAGCCTGGTTCAAAAGCTCGGTTTTGGGTACATGGCCCAAATTGTTTTCAATAAAAGGGTTTGCAAAATGATTTCGATGGAAATACATGTTTTGAGAAGCATGGTACCTGAGTCTCCGGCACCGATGTGCAACGGTAAGTCTCCTAACTGCTGTTACTAATGTTTAATGATTGTGATATGAATGCTAGTAATAGGAATTCACTTTAGAGACTGAAGCCTGTAGGATTGTATGGACTTGCGAGAACAACCACTCAAATAAACTGTTCATAAAACTATGCCATATAAATAGTGGAAGTAAGCTAACTCATAAAATTCTTAAATCAGATTAAATCGTGAACGCTAGTCATGAGAACTCGAGGACGTGGACGTAATATGCATGGACGTGGTAAGGGTAGGATGACTGTGTCTGAACCAGTAGGGTCTGGTCATGGGTCAGAGAATGAGGTACCGCCACCGCCGCCAGCTTTGAGTGCTGAGTTTCAGGATCAAACGGGTGGTGATGACGCGGTGTCACAGGCGATGCTGCGGGTCCTGCAGAGAGTTGCTGGAGCAAGTGGAGGTACGGGGGCTCAGAAATCTGTGTCCGAACGACTTCGAGCTAATAGAGCAGAATTATTTAGGGGCGTTTCGGGTGTAGCTCCCAGCATAGCGGAGTACTGGCTAGAGGCGACTGAGCGTATAATGAACGATCTGGACTTTACGATTGAGGAGAAGTTGAAAGGCATAGTGCCTCTTCTCCGGGATGAGTCTTACCAGTGGTGGCTCACATTCAGGGATGGTGTGATGGTCGATGATATCACTTGGGATTTTTTTAAGGCGGCTTATCAGAGGAAGTATGTCGGATCCGGTTATACAGATGCTCAGCGAAAGGCATTTTTGAATCTAGTTTAAGGGAGTAAGTCAGTATATGAATATGAGGCGAAATTCTTACGATTGAGCCGTTATGCCCAGGGTATCATGGCTACGGAGCATGAGCGTTGCGCTAGGTTTGAAGACGATCTGAGAGATGAGTTGTGGTTGTTGATTGCTCCATAGCGAGAGAGGGAATTTATTGTTCTTGTGGAGAAGGCCAAAATAGCTGAGGGGTGAAGGAGTCCACGAAGCAGAACCTGGACAGAAATAGAAACAAGAGGAGTTTTGGGCCGTTAGGGTCTGCTGGGAATTCTCTAAAGAGGGTTAGATTTGGGGGATCGAGTCAAGCTGCAAGGCCTGTTGCTACCACTCAATGGCCACCACGGTGTGCTCGATATGTGAAGTCTCATTGGGGGGAGTGTTGGACTGGTAGCAAAGGGTGTTTTGAGTGCGAGTCGATGGATCATTGAGTAAAGGATTGTCCACGTAAGCTAGCTAGGATGCATTCTGAGGGTCAGGCGCGTGCTCAGTTCAGGAGTGGTGGACAGCAACCACAGAGGGGTCGCGGTTCGGCCAGGGGAGGTAATGGTTCTGGACGAGGCCGTGGAGCACCAGGCAGAGGTGCTGGAAATACTGATGCAAGACAGCCTGGGTTGGTCTATACTGCGAGGCATTGAGAGGAGGCCGACGTACCAGACGTCATAACCGGTACGTTCTTAATTTATGGGTTGCCTTATACAGCTCTGATTGATGTTGGTTCAACGCACTCTTATGTTGCTCGTAGTACAGCGGGAACTCTGAACTTAGCCTATGAGATTTCTTCTAGGGAGATGACTGTAGTTAGCCCTAGAACTCCAAGGGGTAGTGCTTTTGGCTGATCTGATGGAACTGCCATTCGAGGAGTTCGATTTGATCTTAGTTATGGACTGGTTGGTGAGGTATCAGGCGAATCTAGACTGTGCAGCTACGCGCATGGTGTTGAGAATGGTTGAGGGTGAAGAGGTGGTGATGATTGGTGAGAGGAGGAACTATCTAGCTAATGTGGTATCTGCTTTGAAGGCCGAGAAAATGGTGAGGAAAGGTTGTGAGGCATTCATGGTTCATGTTTATGCTTTGAGGGTTAAGGATTCAACTGTGGAGGATGTCCGAACGGTGAAAGAATTTACCGATGTGTTCCCAGAAGAGCTTCTGGGTTTGCCTCCAGATCGCAAGGTTGAGTTTGGTATAGACCTGCTACCGAGAACTGCGCCAGTGTCTATTGCCCTATATGGAATGGCGCCGAAGGAGTTAGTGGAACTGAAAGCACAGATTCAGGAGTTGCTGGATCGAGGTTTTATCCGGCCAAGTGTATCGCCTTGAGGAGCGCCCGTACTTTTTGTTAAAAAGAAGGACGGAACAATGCGGATGTGTATTGATTACCGTCAGCTGAATAAGTTGACGATTAAAAATAAGTATTCATTGCCGAGGATAGACGATCTGTTCGATCAACTTAAGGGAGCATCAGTTTTCTCTAAGATTGATTTGAGGTCAGGATATCACCAGCTTAAGGTAAAGGAGGCCGATATCCATAAGATGGCATTCGAAATTTGAGGAGGAGCATGATGTGCATCTACATGTAGTTTTGCAGATTCTGAGGGAGAAGCAGCTATTCGCAAAGTTTAGTAAGTGCGAGTTCTGGCTAAAAGAAGTAACCTTCTTGGGTCATGTGGTGTCAGCTGAGGGGATTAGAGTGGACCCTCGGAAGATTGATGCGGTGTTGGACTGGAAACCACCTAAGTCAGTGGTGGAGATTTAGAGTTTTCTGGGTTTGGCTGGATACTACAGAAGGTTTGTGGAAGGGTTTTCTTTGATTACAGCGGAGTTAACCAAGTTGTTAAGGAAAGGGGTTCCATTTGTATGGTCAGACAAACAACAAGAAAGTTTTGATAAGTTAAAGAGGATTCTGACAGAGCTCCAGTGTTGATTCAGCCTGAAGCAGGGAAGGAGTTTACAGTTTATTGTGATTCGTCGCATACTGGTCTAGGATGTGTGCTGATGCAAGAGGGCAAAGTAGTGGCGTATGCTTCTCGACAATTGAGACCTCACAAAGTGAATTACCCGACGCACGATCTGGAGTTGGCTGCAGTGGTTTTCGCTCTGAAGATTTGGAGACATTACTTGTACGGGGAGAAATCTATCGTGTACACAGACCATAAGAGTTTGAAATACCATCTTTCTCAGAAAGAGTTGAATTTGAGGCAGCGAAGGTGGATAGAGTTGTTGAAGGACTACGATTGCTCGATTGAGTACCACCCGAGGAAAGCCAACATGGTGGCAGACGCGTTGAGTCGTAAGGTGGTGTCAGACTTAGGAGCAATGTTTGCCCACCTTAGTCTGTGTGATGACGGAAGTTTGCTAGCGGAACTGCAAGTGAAGCCAACATGGGTAAACCAAGTTAAGGAAAAACAGTTAGTGGATGAAGCTTTAAGTGCTCGATGTTGGCAAGTGCAGAATGGTGGATTTGAGGGATATAGCTTGAGTAGCGATGGAGTGTTGTGTTTTCAGGGGAAGGTTTGCATGTCGAAGGATGTGGAGTTGAGGCAGAAGATTCTTCAGAAAGCACATAGTAGTCCGTACACTATGCATCCTGGAGGTAGTAAGATGTACCGAGATTTTTGAGAGCAGTTTTGGTGGTCGGGTCTAAAACGAGAAGTAACGAAATTTGTAAGTAGGTGTCTGACGTGTCAGCAGGTCAAAGCCGAACATCAGTTGCCTTCGGGATTGTTGCAACCAGTAAAGATTCCGTAGTGGAAGTGGGAAAGGATTGCGATGGATTTCGTCAGTGGGCTACCCCTCACGCCTACTAAAAAGGATTCGGTTTGGGTGATTATTGACCGTTTGACAAAATCGGCTCATTTTATACCGGTTCGGGTTGATTACTCACTTCAAAGGTTGGCTAAGTTGTATGTGGCGAAAATCGTTAGACTACATGGAGTGCCAGTTTCGATCATCTCAGACAGGGACCCTAGCTTCACGTCAAGATTTTGGAAAGCGTTGCACCAGGCATTGGGTACAAGGTTGGATTTCAGTACGGCGTTTCATCCCCAGTCAGATGGGTAATTAGATAGGGTAATTCAGATTTTAGAAGATATGTTGAGGGGTTGTGTCTTGGATTTCAGTAGTAGTTGGGAAGAATTTCTACCGTTGGCAGAGTTCGCATACAACAATAACTACCAGGCAAGTATTCAGATGGCACCGTATGAAGCGTTATATGGACGAAAGTGTCGTACCCCTACGTGTTGGACAGAGTTGGGTGAGCGTCAATTGTTGGGTCCAGAGTTGGTTGCTAAAATAGAGGATAGGGTTAAGTCGATTCGAGCTCGTTTGAAGAAAGCTTCGGATAGGCAGAAATCTTATGCCGATCTTAAGCGAAAGGATATAGAGTTTGCAGTGGGTGACAAGGTTTTCCTGAAGGTGTCGCCGTGGAAGAAGGTGCTGAGATTTGGTCAGAAGGGCAAGCTGAGCCATAGATTTATCGGGCCTTATAAGGTGTTGAAGCGTGTGGGACCAGTAGCTTATCATCTCAAGTTACCATCCGAATTGAGTCAGATCCATGACGCGTTTCATGTTTCTACGCTTAGACGTTATCGTTCAGATCCGTCGCATGTTGTGTCGGTGGAGGAAATTGAAGTGAGCCCGGATTTGTCTTTTGAGGAGGAACCAGAGCAGATTATGGATCGGGATGTCAAAGTCTTACGTAGGAAATCAGCTCCTTTGGTGAAGGTGTTATGGTAGAATCACGGAACAGAAGAAGCCACGTGGGAGCTAAAGGACGCGATGCAGCAGCAATACCCTCAACTCTTTTGACCAGGTAATTTCGAGGCCAAAATTATTTTAAGGGGGTAGAACTGTAACATCCTTAAACCGGGGCCTTTGCATTTTATTTGTTTGCATGTGGATGCTATGGATGTCATGCTAGATCAGGCTATTTTAGGGCCTAGGCTTGAGCCAGGGGTAGGCTAGAGCCTTATCAAAAATTTTCTTTTTGGGGTGCTTAGAAGGGAGAGCTGAGAGGGTTAGGTGTTAAGGGTTGTTGGTGGCAAGTTTTGACACAAGAAGTACGTTGGAAAAGTGGCAAGGAGACGCCACTTAAGGCTCAAGGAGGTGATGCTTCGTGCGAGTGGATAGAGCCTTGGTTCGAGCTACGAAAATCTCCTTTCTGCTTATTATTTTTGACGCCAAGACCAGGAGGAGTTGTGCTCATGATGGACTTTGGTGGATAAGGGTTGAAGGAGTCAACAGATTTGGATGAATGGAAGAGAGAAAAATAAGGAGTTTGAAACATTCAAACAGGCTTGAATGTGTGGTCAGGAGGAATTTGTGGAGAGAAAAGGGGGATGGGCACTTGAGCTTGGAGTTGGCCGTATGTCAAACACTAAGTGAGGGGAGAGAAATCAATTTTTGGTGGTTTAGGGGTGCCGAATTTCACATTTCGAATTTAGGGGGAGAATTGTTCTCAAGTGAGCATTTCCGGCTAGCTAGGTAAGGCTGAAAACATTCTTTTGCTTCATCTCTTTTTGACAAAACCAAAATACCCCATAGCACCTTTGTTGCGTTTTCTTTTCTCTCAGGTGCCAAAACTGAAACCCCTTCTAAACCTCTTTTTATTTCTTTCTGCTTCTTTTGTGTATGGCCGAACCCATCTTGCTCTCCACTCATCATTTGTGATTCATTTTCTTGCCATATCCTTAAGAACCGAAATCTCATCTACCATTCCTCCTCTTCATCTTTTTCACTTTTATTTTGTTCTTAGCCGAATCCTTCTGAAGTCTCATCCTTTGCCAAAACCTCTACTACTCTTCTCTTTTCTCTTTCAACACTTTGGCCGAATCTCTCTCATCTCTTTTCCCTTCCCTCTATCATTTTCTATAGGAAGAAAAGCCGGGATTTGACATCTATTTTGGGTAGTTCTTTAGCCAAATTCCTTTGGCCCTCATAATCATTTCTTCAGTTCTTGTAACAGCAGATCGTCGTTATCTATTCTCCTCCACTCCTAATCGATTTTGCTAGTGTTGTGGTAAGTGTCCCTGCAGTTCAATCTTATCTTATTGCGCTTAATGCCGAAGGCAGAGATCCAATTCTATTTGATGTTTGGCTGAATGTAGGTAGGGTGTTGACGCTTTCTTTTGGGCTCTCGGGATTCGGTTGGTTTGTAAATCGAGCCTGAAGCCTCGGGATTTGTCGATTTAGGTAAGGGTCTTTCGTTCGAGTGTTAATCCTTTTGATTTGATTTCACTGCGTTAATTCGGTTTAGTGACCAAGGTGTATTCATGGACTCTAATGCCAGTCAAGCGATAGGAGGAGTGGGATCGGTAAACCCAGCCCCTAAGTTCAAGAAGCGGGCAGTATCAGCGGTGCGAGATTGGCCACCGGGTTGTGGGCGGCACTTCGAGCGGTGAAAGTAGGCGATATAAGCGGTAGTGTCGGTTAACAGCGATTAAAGTCGACATAGAGAGTGTGGTATTGTGAGTAATCAGGTGTGTAACTCTTACACACTTCATATGTTAATATGTTATTATTTTGTATGTTGTCAAAAGCCGGAATAACTGTAGGAAACTATAAGTTACCCTTGTGGGTAGAAGCGAGGATTCCGGGTAAGTCCATTTTGGTGGCTAACGTTAATTTCCTCTGCTAAATATGCATATGCCATGTTATATTATTTCTGAGTGTTAAGCATGACAATAATGCCTCGAAAAGTATGTTCATAAGATGGGTATGATGAGAGGAGGGGGAAGATATGATTATCAGACTATCACCAGTGGTTTGGTACCACATAGCGGGTCGGCCCCACTTTTCATTACTTTGTGACTAAGTCTCAGTGGTTTGGAACCACCAGTGGTTTGGTACCACGTATATTTATCTTTGTGACTCGTCCCAGTGGTTTGGCACCACAGTGGGTTGGCCCCACATAATATCAGAAGGGATCGTCATCAGTGGTTTGGTACCACAAAGTGGGTTGGTCCCATACATGTTATTTGTGACTTCGGTCACCAGTGGTTCAGTACCACATATGTTATTTGTGACTTGGGTCACCAGTGGTTTGGGACCACCAGTGGTTTGGTACCACACGGGTAGATTTGGGAGTTTCGGATGGATAGGTTGGATTGGTTGCATGACATGCATATTTGCATATGAATTTGTGTATGAGCTTGACATCATTTGGATGGGGATTTACACATTGAGTCTGGATAACTCACCCCTTCCGTTAACATTTTGCAGGTGATTCTTAGATCGCGGATGGGGAGCCGAGGTGGACTCGAGGTGGCCATGCATGATATTTCTATTTTAATTTAATAGTATTTCGGGTTTATTTTATTTTAAGTTGGATTTTGGTTATGTAATAAGGCCACTTAAATTTTAACTTAAGATACTTACTTTGTTAATTTCTTAAAATACACTTTGATCATTGAGGCATGCTTAACAAACTATGAAATGGACGTTTTCAAAAACTTGAATGAACGTTTGGGTTTTCCAAAATTTTACCATCGGGTAATTAACCTGTACGTAATAACAACAAAGTACTCTACCTTCTTTCAAACTAAGTTTCACAAATAATTTCAATAAATTCACTTAGTCCAAGTTTTACTCTTTAATAAACACAAAGGTTTTCTTCCCCACTCAAGACGACAACTAGGTTTCAATACGTTTTTGTTCCTGTGACATGCCAGATTCGATCGTAGCATTTTGACCGGGTTTGGGGTGTTAGAACGATCGTGTGACCCTAAGTTACACAAGTACAGTATGTTGCACAGTTTGACTACACACCCATGTACCTAAGCCACACGACTTGGACTGTGTCACACAGCCGTGTAACCCCTGTTTCCAAAATTTTCATATTTTTTTTGTTTTGTTTTAAATTTTTCCTTGCTTGTTTTCAAACTATTTTAAAAGTCCTTTAAACTCGATTTAAGACTCGTATTTGTACTTATGCTATGAATAATATTTTGTAATGAATATTTGATATTTATTTTGATAAATGATTTATTGAATGATCTAAAGTGATGCAATATGTATTGTAATATTCAGTAACCCTAATTCGGTGACGGAGACGGTTATGAGTGTTACAAGTCCAGTTAATCACATCGTGTCTCTATCTTCTGGGAGTCATCTGCTCCGATGCTCAAGAAAAAAACATCTCCCTAATTGGATTTGATAGACGACATATTATTCTTTCAATTTGTTTGCTTATTTCCGATTAGACTAAGGACATGTTTAGGTTCATCTACTAATACTAGTCGTCTTTCATATTACAATCCAACCACTTAATATTGCTTAGTATTAGTTAAACATTATGTTAATAATGAGTCAATATTTGCATTTATTTTTCTTTGCATGCAGAAACCATTTAGGACAATATACAAAGAGTGTTAATGTAATTTATGGATAATTTTATTAAACCAATTTGTATTAAAAAAATACAAGCATGCAAATGAATAAACTACACCTAGGGCACCAGATCCAGCAATTCCTTCAACCACTAAACGGAAACAGTAAAAATACATAACATAAGATGGTTGTTTACGCAATTTGGTTTCACTACGTCTCAGGAGCCTAGCTTAGTGAAAAATATCCACTCTCTTCAATAATTACTACAAGTGATCCTACTCAATCACACCTCATAATGATTTCCCTTATCCTTATACTTTGAAGACTCGATACTCTCACCATTAAATTTACCTCTTACTAATTCAGCAAGTAAAACCACAATGCCAAATGTTTCACTATCAATATGCACTCACAAAATGTAGTTCCTCACTTGAAAAGATTTAGTGCTCTCAATTCTAAGTACATATACCTATATAAGTCTCTCAATTCTCTCAATTTATAAAGAATATTTTGAGACTTTCTAACATTCTATCACAATCCATATAAAATAGCCACTATATAAGTTGAACGAAATATAATAATAGACAAAGTAACTAAGGATTTTTAGTAGCTAAGCCTTTAGTCATTCAATTAAATCCAACTTCCTTGATTCAGAGAATTAGATAAGGGTGATCCGATTTGATCCAATCTCCAAGATATGTTTCCCCAAGTGATATGATCTTCATTAATGGACTAGATACCGTCCATATACTCACAATAGCCTATATGAACCGTTCAATAAATTTCCAACTCCTTAAATATGGAAACTATCTCCACTTAGATTTGGAGATTAGGGAAGTGGGCACTCCCTTTGACACCAAATCGCCAGTTTCATATTTTTTAACAAGTTGAATGATATCACCCGTACAATCATTATAGGATACTTAATTTAAAATTATGAACTATTTGAATATGGTCAAAAATTTCAAGATAATTTGGAGTATAATATGATTATATGGTATGAATATAACATCATAAATATAATAAAAACATAACATGATAGAAAAAAACATAAACATAATACATCAACACGAATGTGTTAAAATCACATAAAATTATCATTAATGTGTCAATTTTTATTTAAGTATATTATACCTTGAGTATATTTATGACAAAAAAATGATGATACATGACATAAAATTAAAAATATTTTATTAATGTTTATTAGATTAGCAGTTTACGATCAACATGATTATGTGATATAAATATAATATATAGATATAATTACTATAATTAAATCTATAGTTAAATTAGTGTCATCCATCAACCGAGTCTGTAACACCCCAAACCCAGCCTAGAACGTAGGCCCGAATCTGGCGTGTCACATTGGGATGTTTTTCAAAAACCGTGGTTCCGCTTGAAAATTCTTCCTGATATTAATAACTAAAGTCCCAGTTTGCGTTTGTTTATTATTAATCGACATTTTTTTCATAATTATAAATTTCAAAACTTTTTGCTATTCAAAACCTCAGATTTCTTTTACTTACTTTTAAAACGTGGTTTATTAGAAATCATTTTTAGAAAACAATATTATTTTTAAAACCTTGTTTATTGCGGAAGCTTAATTTAAAATAATTGACTTATGAAAACGTGATATTTACAACTTAGTTGCGAAATCGTAGTGTTTTGAAAACAATATTATTTTGGAAAATCGCGATTCAATGTTGAGCAGATTTAAAACAAAATAAACTAAAAATCCAAAACTAAAAATCGAAATTTAAGAGAGGCCTTATTATAAAGTATGAACCCAAAATAAAATAAAAATAAAAATAAGTAGAATACGAAAAACTGAATCTGCTCGTAGTGTGGCCACCTCCGAGTCCTCCAGTACGTCGAACTGCCTACTGAGGATTACCTGAGAAAAATTAAAAAGAGGGGGTGAGTTTACGAAAACTCAGTGTGTAATCCCCTAATCGGTCATAATCTGGGCCTAAGCCCACAGAAGCAGACTGGGCCTTAGCCCATACAAAAGAAAACTAGCATGAGGCCCATACAGAAACAAACTGGGCCTTAGCCCTATTATCATGGTAAAACAGATAATGCATGCAATGCAACCCAACCTAATAATCTGTTCGCTACACACCACTCGTACCAGCTCAACACACCTGTGGGGATTTCTACAATCAACCCTCCATTCGCTACACACCTCGATGGCAGTCATGCTGCTCATCGCAAATCTTGTGGTGAAGCCACCAAAATAATAGAATATACATGGCATAGCCACTATACAGATTGTGGCAGAGCCACCAGAATCATAATGGACACATAACCATCAGCGACGGTAATATAATCGGCACACAGCCTTGGGTAAATAGGATTGACACAGAGTCATCGATATCTTTTAGGCACAAAGCCACGGGTAAATATGATTGGCACAAAGACATATTCAAGATGGCACAGAGCCAAGCTCTCCAATAATGCAGCCAAGCTGCTAATAACGGTATATGTGGCTGAGCCACCAAAATAATATATGTGGCATAGCCACTAAAATAGAATGTGGCAGGGCCACCAGAATACACTTCATCCGATCATCATACCCAACCCAATGCAATATGCCGTGTATGTCATGCTCAATTATTACACGTGTATGCAAAATGGCCATGCTTAGTAACAGTCATTTCAACACATATTAACAGAAAATCAGACACACGCCCACAGTCAAGTCAGTTAAAACACAGTCATACAATCACAGTCAACTCAGTCAAATTCACAGTCAAAATCAGTCATTTACCTTTTTTTCATTTTTCTTCTTTTCCACCGGAAAACATCATGGAAGAAGCTTTAATGGTCAGCCGAGTGTGTGTCCTTGCATGTGAGCATTTTTTAAGCTTGTTTTTCGTAAATTTTATGTTTTTGATATCGTTGTAACTTAATCTAGCTAGCCCGGATATTAAATTGTAAAACTGCCAAAGTTTTAAAAACTTTTAATTGATATTACTTGAAGTTTTTGAATGTCAATGATAGATTTTGAAGCTCAAAAATGAAACAAGACTAATTTGTAAAGTAAATTTTGTTAGTTTTAAGTTTAGGGATTAAAATGTAAAAATGTAAAGTTTGATATGAGATTTCTAAAATTTATGTATTTAAAGGGCTGTATAGGAATGTAACTGAAATTGGATTGTAAAATAAAGCTTGAATTTGAAAGATATAATAGTTCTGGCTTTAAGGTCTAAAATGAATAATATGTAAAACTTTAGGGGCATCCGAATAATGAAATTGAGCTGATACATGTTTATAATTTGATGAAATAAGAGGGTTGAAATTGATAAATTTGATTGAATAATTGTATAAATCGAGAATTGGGCCAAATTGGAATTAATTGGGGAAAAAATAAAATTTGTTGATTAGTCCTTATAGAATTAATAGTTTGTTGTTTTTCCAGATCAGTTCACACAATATAATTATAATTAAATTGTTTTACATTTGATGTGTGAATTTGTATTTATTCAATAGTAGTGTGAATTGTTCATAATTTAGTATAATGGGTGAGTTATGGATTAAATTGTAGAGAAATGGTAAAATGTTAGATAAAATTTAATATGATGAATTGGAATCTGAGGTAAAAATGAATTGATAGTTGGTTGAAATTGATTGAGTCATCATTGTATGAAATTGATCGGTTGTCTACGGTAAGGACTAAATTGAATTGATTTGAGAATATTGTATATTGTTGTAAATGCAAAATTGATTTTGTATTGAGAAGAACTATGTTGATATACCGATATGTATTGATGATTTTCTATTGAACGAATAATATTGAATTCAGAAATTGTCTTATAAATGAAATGGAGTAAATTGCTACCTTATTATCTGTTTGGGAAGAGTCGGATATAGTCGACATGCCATAGGATAGGAAGAGTTCAGGCTTACTTCGACTACGTGTCGATGAGGCACTAGGTTCCAAATTATTTCAATTATATCGATGAGGCACTAGGTGATAAACACATTGGTGAGCATCGGGCGCAATGTAACGCCCCAATTTTTTAGATTTCTAAATGTGTATGTTTGGTAAATAATTTGATTTGGTGTGTTGGTTAAGTTCCTTGAAAGTTTGCTTTAGGTCTTGAGTTTGATTCCCTTGTTTTGGATTTTTCCTCATTAATTTTGGCTTTATATTAAGCTTGAGTATTGTGACTTAAATCAATTTCTTTGATGGGTTGTGACAACAATGAGCCTAGTGGTTCAATGGTTAAGTATTTAGTTACTCCCAAGTCTCGGGTTTGAAGCCTATGTAGCGCACATTTGAATTTTTTTTGTTTCAGATCAACTATTGTGAGAAGTTGGATTTTATTTGAAATCTTTTGAAAAAATCTGTTGGTTAAGTATTAATTATGCAAATACAATTTAAGTTTTACCCAAATTCCCAATTTTTCTCTTTATTCCAATCGCCAAGTCTCAAATCCCTACACGTCCTCTTGTTTTTTTTTTTTTGGCGTCTTTGTTCCTTGTTATTTCTTTCCTTTATTCCACTTTCTTGAAAATCCTTTCCTATTCCCTTGCTAATTTTTGAAGTGCTGGCGATTGTTGAGGATCATTGTTAATTTTTAGAGTAAGTTTCTTTGAATGTTTTCTTTTGTTCTTTTTAGTCTTTGACTTGACCATTGTTATAGGATTAAATTTGGAGCATTTATTCTCGTTATTTTCTATGTTAAGTATTCTTGTGGTTTGTATAGGCGAAAGGGTAGTGAAAAAATACCCCCAACGGAGTAGGCTCAGTTTTGGATGTTATTTCGCAAAGGTGGGCAAGCGAATTGCTATTTGGGATCTAAAATATTTTAATAATCGAAATGAACTTGGGATGACTTTCTTTCATTTAATTAGTGCAAGTGTTGAGCAACTGTAAGTTTTGAAGAGCTCCTGTTGTGTAGTCGATCAAATCATCAATCAGGTGTGTAAAACTAACCCGATTTATTTTTTGAAACTCGAGAAAAATGTGAAACAAGGGCTATTTTTGAAACTATTCAGTGCCACATGGCCATGTGTTAGACCGTGTGGTAGACCATGTGTGCTACACGACCGTGTGGTAGGCCGTGTGCCAGGTCTTGTTAAATATTGTGGCCTTTATGGTTAGGCCGTGTACAGCACCTGACAGTGTGAAACTTTGTAGACCGTGTAAACCACACGGGCTAGGTATTTGGACCATATGGGCCGTATTGGCCAATTTTTGGCCCCGATTTAGGGTTGTTTAAGGGACTCAAAATTTGGGTTTGAAGACGTCGTAAGGGGCTAGAAAACTATAAGTTTTAGTACATAAGTTTGTTTGAATAGGTTTAAAAGATTGGATATGTAACACCCCAAACCCGGCCCATGCGTTATGAGCGGATTTGGTATGTCACATGAAGGAAATGAAAAACATCTTTGTGATTCGTACAAAAATAGGTATTGCTTTGTTAAAATCAAGAAAACAAGCTTGATTTGAAGCATATGATAAAACACTACTAATCTCAAAGGTTGATTGATAAATCGATAACTTGAAATAGAGATCTTATAAACTGTGATTTTTGAAAACGACGTTGAAAATTTGAAAGGGAATCCGGGTCTTTTGAAAATTTCGTTGATATTTCAAAAGAAAATATACGTGTTAAAAATATTCATTAAAGTTTATTTTGAAATCCATTTGTTAATCGATTTTGGAAAACCTTTATTTAAGTTTTTAGAAAATTCTCATTTAAAACAATTTAAGCAAAATAATAAGTATATCAAACATAGAGCAAATAATAAAATACTCCAGAGGCCTTATTACAACATAAAAACCCAAAATAGTAAAGTGAATGAAGATAGAAATCTAAAGTTCCGAAATAAAAACACCATTTCTGAAGTATGGCCTCCCTCGAGTCATCCATAGCCCAAGTCCATATCATCAAGCATTACCTACAAGGGTTAAGAGAAAGGGGGTGAGTTACAAGAACTCAGTACGAAATCCCCTTACCGTTATCCATTGGGCCTGAACCCAAATAGCAACATCTTGGGCCTAAGCCCATTAACAAAATAATAACTGAATGAAATGAATGCAACCCATCCCATCCAAACCAATCTCTCCACCCGTATCACCCAAAATTTCTCTCCGCGTGGGGATCTAGTCAACCCACCCAGCCAGTCTCTCCAATTTGCAGTCAAGCTGCCATTTATAAAAATTGTGGCTGAGCCACCAGATTCATATACGGTAATATAATCGGCACACAGCCTTAATCACGATGGCACAAAGCCAAAATCACGTTTATATTGGCGCATAGCCTTTATCGGTATTTGTGGTAATGCCACCGGTCTATACTTCTCTTCATTCAAAATTTTCACATCCCATGCAATATGTAAAGATGCATCATACATAATCGTAAAACATCCATATAAACATAACATCCATTAACCTATTGCATACTTTTTATGAATCAGTACATTAAAGCAATACGATTATTTGGCCCATAGGGGCATTTCGGTAATTCGGTCCATAAGGACATTTCGGTAAATCGGCTCATTATAACACTTTGCATATCGGCCCATTATAACAATCTATCAAATTGGCCCATTAAGGCAATATAACAATTCGGACCATTATAACAATCTATTAAATCGGCCCATTAAGGCAATATAACAATTCGGCCCATTATAACATCTATCAAATCGGCCCATTAAGGCAATATAACAATTCGGCCCACTGGGGTATTTCGGTAATTCAGCTCGTAAGGGCAATTTCGTAATTCATTAATTTACCCACTAAGGGTAATTCGGTAATTTCGCAATCCAGACTTAACTACTAAATTGGGCATAACAATTTAAAACTGTCCATCTGCATCGTACTAACTAAATTGACTATAACTTGAGTTAGAAATCTCAAAATCTAAATCCATTAATTTTCATTGAAACTAGACTCATATATCTTCTTACTACAATTTTTCCAGAATTTTTGGCTTAACCAATTAGTACAATTTATTCCTTAAAATTTTCCTTGTTTCACTAACTAATGATTCTGACCTCTCTTATCCAAAATTCAAATATCTCATTGTACAATTTTCATATGTTGCTCTCACTTATTTATATTGAAAATAGACTCACTAAGAAATCTGTACATATAAACTATAACTCATAATTCACTTTGTACAATTTTATACAATTTTTCCAAGACAGATCAGGTAACCACAAAGTCATTCAGAACTAGTCTTACTAAAATTAAGATATCTCAGAATATAGAATTCTTTTTCCTTCTCTGTTTCTTTCTTATAAAATTAGACACTGTAAGATTTAATTTGATATCTTATTCACTTTCTAATTCCCTTTCTCCTATTTTTCGTGATTTTTCAAAAACACGTCACTGTTTCTAAACGAAACTATTTTATTACAAAATATGATTACCACTACGATCATATGTACGCCCGATTGATCACGGATGCTGGTTTTTGGTTTTCTTTGGTATTTTGACCGATTCACAGAATATTTCAATCAAACTTTCAGAGAAGTGTGAGATTACACACCATTTCAAATATGTATACAGAAGGTACGGGATTATACACCTTGATTAGGATTCCCTAAAGAACCACTCTTCGTTGACCCACTATATCCGAAGGATTTGCAAATAGGATATATATATCGAGTGATTTCGTCCCTAAAACATAATCGATTAGTCAAAACTTCAATTCGATTTGCAACATAGCCAAATAGAGATATAACGAAAAATCCAACATGAACACCCTTACCTTATCGATATTGGATCCAATTTCCACCGTTTGACTTCGGCTAGAACAATACATGGTCTCCCACTTAAAACACCACAAAAAAGAGCAAATAATATCGTTTGAGAGGGTAGAATAAAATGATGGTCTCGGTTAAAAGGACCATCCCATGCCAAGACATATATTCGGCTAGGAGAAAGAAAAATAAAAATGTTTGAATAGAACCACTTACCGATTGATCAAAGGAGTGAGTGTTAATACGGATGAGAAGAACGATAAAGAAGAAATGAAGGGTTCGATTTTTCCAAAGGAAAATGAGTGAACAATTTAATCTCCAAGGCTTAGGTACTTTCGGCAACAAAGAAGAAAAGAAGAAACAAAAATGCACACTAAAGGCTAGAAAATTCGGCAAAGAGAAGAGGAAATTTGGAGAGAAGAGAATGATACAAAAACTAAAGAGAACAACCTCTCAAGCACTAGCTTTGCCAAAAACTCCTAGCAAAATTCGGCTATCACCCCCATTAGCCCCAAAACTGTCTACATTCATGTCCCTAATAGTCAAAAATTTTCCAACACATCCCTTGAAAAAGGCCACATGTTCCCCCTACTTTCCCCTTTCTCTTGATTTCTTTCCTCACATTCATCCTTTCCTGTTTTCCTTAGCCATCTTGCCAAAAATAAAAAGTCCACCTTGCCATATTTACATGCTTGGCCGACACTTAGGGAAAGAGTGCAAAAATAATAGTCAAAATTTGCACACAAGAACCTCTTCCCTCAAGGTACTTCACTTGATGCCATAAACCCTTTACTACTTGCTCATTTATGCAAGCACATTCCTCATTTATTTCTATAAGTCTTGAAGCTACTTACCATCTCTCCTTAAAGTGCTAAAATACCAAATTTTTCTTAAGGCCCAATTAAACCCGAGACTTTATAGAAACCTCGTAACCTTCCAAATTCACTTAACTAATAAGTCCAATTTGCAATAATGCCATTCTCTTGTTCTCAAAGATTTTAAACACTCCTACGCCGAAGGCCCATTGGGCCTAATCCTACTAGGCCCAATTTTGGGATGTTACAGGATAAGTAGGACAAGCTATAATTAAATTATATGCCATGTGATATAGGCTATATGTATGTACGCTTTATGTTTATGAGTATGATGCGCATATGTTTGGGGTGGATTATGTTATGATGGATGAAGTGTATATGGCAGTTTATACTGCAAATATGGTAGCTAGACCGCAAATAAAATGTATGGCAGCTCAGTTGCAAATATATGTGAGTGGCATTGATCGACTATTTAACGTCACAGCAATAATTTGCAAGCGTACACTGTCGATGCAAGTATAGTAGACAGATATGAGTCTGTCGGTTATTGATCCCACGAGGATGGTTTTCATTTGTTTATCAATGTCAGTGCAATAAATGGATGGATGGAAATGAGATAAATTGTGAGAGTAAGTGTCAAAGCAATAACTTGAAAACAATAAGATATAATATGATAATGATAAATTGAGATCCCTAATGTGAATATTCAATAGAATGCTAAGTGCTCACAAGGTATAAAAGGATAGGTGATTGTTAATGCATTAAATTGCAATGAATATCTTACCAAGCTTAACTTTTATATTTAATCTAAGACTTAAGCATGCACATTAACCCTGTAATAGCCCAATTTTGGGGCTATTCAAAACAGTGGTTTCGAGACCACTAACCCGAGGTTGAGGAAAATTATTTTCATAATATTTCATGTGTTGTAGCATGATTATATGGATGCATGAAGATTTTGGTGCTTTAATTATAACAATTGTATGTGTAATTGTGAAAAAGGACTAAACCGCATAAAGTACGAAAGTTCTATTTTACAAGGTAGATGTACCTAACAACTATAGAATGTTAAAATGAAGGTCTTTAAAGTGGAAGTATAACAATAGAGGAGTGTTGGCCGACCATATGGTATAGGGAGACAAGAGCATTTAATTTTTGGTCAAAATTGGGTGAATTAGGTGAGAAAAGATTATTATAATATGGTAAAAAGAAAAACTATCATCTTTCACTATTCACTCTTCATCTCCACCGAAAATTTCATGCTTAGAGGGGTTTTGAAAGCTTGTAAGTTTCAACAACTCATCTTCTCTACAAGTAAATGATTTTGGTGGTGTTATTTGATAATTTTTGTACTTTTGGAGTCCTCAAAGCCTAATCTAGCTAATGAGAGGGCGAGGATTTGCTCCGATGCTGTGTCTTAGAATTTGAAGGTAGTTGGGAAGGATACCTACCCTTAGTTGAATTTCCATACATCAACAGTTATCAGTCGAGTATAGGGATGGCACCGTATGAAGCCTTGTATGGTCGTAAGTGTCAGGCCCCCTTGTATTGGACCGAGCCGAGTGAGAAGCAAATTCATGGGGTTGATCTAGTTAAAGAGACAGAGGAGAAAGTGAAAGTGATCCGGGATAGTCTGAAGGCTGCTTCGGATCGACAAAGGTTGTACACGGATTTGAAAAGAAAAGAAATTGAGTTTCAAGTGGGCGACAAAGTATTTCTAAAAGTGTCCCCGTGAAAGAAAATATTGAGAATTGGCCGAACGGGGAAATTGAGTCCATGATTCATAGGGCCGTATAAGATTACTGAAAGAATCAGGCCAGTGGCATACTGGTTGGCTTTGCCGGTAGAGTCAGAGAAAATACACAATGTGTTCTATGTGTCGATGTTAAGGCATTATCGCTCCGATCCTTCACATGTTACTCCTCCAGCAGAAATTGAGATACGACCGGATATGACATATGAGGAGTAGCCGATTAAGATTATAGCTCGAGAGGTGAAACAGTTGAGGAATAAGGATATAACCTTAGTAAAAGTGTTATGGAAAAAGCACGGTGTAGAAGAGGCTATGTGGGAACCGGAAGAAGCCATGAGAGAGCAATATCCAAACCTTTTTACTAATAAGATTTTCGAGGGCGAAAATCTCTAAAGAAGGGGAGAGTTGTAACAGCCTGATTTTGGGGCTATTCAGAACAGTGGTTTTGAGACCACTAACCCGAGGTTGAGGAAAATTATTTTCATAATATTTAATGTGTTGTAGCATGATTATATGGATGCATGAAGATTTTGGTGCTTTAATTATAACAATTATATGTGTAATTGTGAAAAAGGACTAAATCGCATAAAGTGCGAAAGTTCTATTTTACAAGGTAGAGGTACCTAATAGCTATAGAATGTTAAAATGGAGGTCTTTAAAGTGGAATTAGGCCAATAGAGAAGTGTTGGTCGACCATATGGTATAAGGAGATAAGAGCATTTAATTTTTGCTCAAAATTGGGTAAATTAGGTGAGAAAAAGAAGATTATAATATGGTAAAAATAAAAACTATCATCTTTCACTATTCACTCTTCATCTCTACCGAAAATTTCATTCTTAGAGGGGTTTTGAAAGCTTGGAAATTTCAGCAACTCATCTTCTCTACAAGTAAGTGATTTTGGTGGTTTTATTTGATAATTTTTGTACTTTTGGAGTCCTTAAAGCTTAACCTAGCTAATGAGAGGAATAATTTGTGATATGGTTGAAAGTCTAGGGACTTGCCATGAAAATGGTTATGTTTTCAGCTGAGTTTATATGGAAGAAAATGAATGTTAGAGAGATGAGAAACAACTTTTGTGAAAGGTGTTAGCGTGAAAACACCTAATTGGGACTTGAATGCAAAGAATGAATTTGTGTCATAAATGCATAAAATAGATGGAATTGTGAGTAGTTGGAAGAGAAATAAGTATTTAGCTAGGCTTGTCTAATGAGAAAATGTGTTGAAAAATGATTTACGAGCCTAGGGGCAAAATTGTAATTTTTGCCATAATACAAGGGCAAAACGGTCATTTTGCCAAGTGTAGATTTTGATGCATTATGATCATAGAATGATCTAAATGAGTGAATATTATTGTTATAGATCAAGAAGAGCACGGAATTAACCTTGACCGGGGAAAAGGCAAGGTTACGGATTAAACCACAAATTGAAACGTTTTGCACCGAGGTAAGTTTATGTGTAAACGATGCATTTTATATATAAAATGTTGCTGCTAATTAGTGCATGGCACAATTGAGAACATGTATGATTCAAATGGATTGAGTGTGATAGTTATTTAATAGTTTTCGTATGAATGATGAAATAGATATGTAAATGTGTAATATCAATACTTAATTACGATAAGCTGTGTGTGATACCATCGTCTATTTATCATTGGTGGTTTATGTGCGATACCACTATAACTATCCTTTTGGTTGCTATGTGCGATACCATCATAACTATCCTTTTGGTGGGCTATGTGCGATACCACCGTAACTATCCTTTTGGTGGGCTATGTGCAATACCACCGTAACTATCCTTTTTGGTGGGCTATGTGTAATACCACCCTAATAAAGACTAATGGTGGGCTAAGTGCGAAAACACCAAGTGATTGAATTATGAATGGTTGATTAAGAAATTGTGACGTGTTGTAATATGTGATATTGTGGTGCTAAGTGCAGGGAAGCATGTTAATGAATGTAAGCATTAAGCTTGTGATATAGTTGGAAGGTGGTAAGGGAAGAAATGAGTAAGCATGATTATGAACGTGGATTATTCTTGTTTAGTATGTAATGCTATATATTGTTTAGCACATACCTTAATGTTATTTGTTTACATGTAAACTTACTAAGATCAAAGCTTACTCCTTTTTTTCCCTTGTCTTATAGAGTTAAAGAGTCGGGTCAGGATACGAAGATAATTGGAAGATCACCCACACTATCAGCTCACCTCGGTATATCTAAACTTAGTACATTTGAGTATGGCATGTATAGGGGCTAGACTAGGTATATTGTTTTGTTATTTTGGCCAAGAGTGTGTTGGCCCCTTTGTTCAGAAATTCTTGTGTATATAGCCATAGTTGTTGGCTCTTTGTTATATATATGGAAATATGAAGTTAGTCATGGAAGATTATATTGCAAAATATGAGTTGTTTAGTGATATGTTGAATGGATTCATGTTGTATGAGCTAGAGGGACGAAAAGAGTTGGTAAATAGCCTTGTTCTTGTCCACACAGGTAGGTATACAGGCGTGTGTCTAGGCCGTGTGTCCCATGGGTGTGTGACTTGGCCGTGTGTCCCCCTGCATGTTGGTGTTGTAAGTCAGTGTCGACCACGGGCTAACCACACAGGCGTGTGCCTAGGTCGTGTGACTTTTATAAGGTTGCTGACGTCACAAATAGAATACCCAAGTTTTTACACACAGGGGCGTGTCTAGGTCGTGTGGAGGATACGGGCCAAGAACACGGGCATGTGTTCGGCCGTGTGAAAACCCCTGTAGGTTCAAAATGAAAATAAATCCCACACGGGGTAGGGACATGGGCGTGTGTGACCACACGGCCCAACCACACGGGCATGTCCCATTTCACACGGGCGTGTGGCCCCTGTTTAGGTGAAAAAAATTTAAGATCACAAAAGTTTCCGATTGGGTTCTGAAACCCCTCGTAAGTATGTTTAAGGCCTCGTAGGTCCTTAATGAGGTTGTTGTGATGACGATAGAGATATGTCAAGTTGGGACTGAAAGTTTATAGACTAATGTTGTTGATTAAGTATGGTAATGCCTCATGCCTGGTTCTGGTATAGGATACGGGTAAGGGGTGTTACAAACCCCACCTTCTGATGCTAACAATGGAACAATATTAAGAGCAAGTGGATTAAATTCTTCTAATCCTTAAGAAAATTTTGTTGTCATGCTTGTTAGCTTAAACTGTCACTGCACCTTCCAGTGTCAGTGACTGCAACAACACTTCCGTGCTAAAAACTGTAACAACCTAAATTTGGGCTTAGTAGACTTGGGCTTATTGGGCCTTGGGCATGGGAGTGTTTAAAACTTTTGAGAACAAGAGAATGGCACTAATGCAAGTTGGATATATTAGGTGAGTGATTTTGGAAGCCTAGGGGGCTTTTATGAAGTCCTGGGTTCATGCCATGTCATTTGGAAAATTTTTATTTTTAGCACTAGAGGACCCTGACTCCTGGTATTAAGCCTTATAAGTATTTGTGATTAAAAAGGAGAAACAAGAAAGCCTGTGATGGAGTGGTTGTGGCATCACAGGTATGGCAAGGAGGGCAGAGGTTCAAGTATCAGTGCATGCAAAAAGGGATTATTTATTTTGCTCATGAGTGGGCAAGAGTTGGTGTTGGATTGTAACTCTGTGTTGGAGAGTTTGAATGAGTCAATTGAGGGATTTAAGGAGTGGACCATGGAGGAAATCAAGGAGAGGGAGGTGGGGATTTTCAAGGAGTTGAAGGCTTGAGGAGTTGGTGCCGAAATGGGGTCTTTAATCTTAGACATTCGGCCAAAGGGGTTTTGGGGTATATTTTGGACTTTGATGAGTTTTTTCTTTTCTTTTTTTTTTTTTTGGTCAGTTTGGTTACCAAAATCAAAGTTCATTTTTGTTCTTTTCTGTGTTGCCGAATTTGCGCAAAAGTGACCTCTCGTGCATGCTTTTTGCTTGGTTTCACCCTACTTTCTTGTTAGCCTATTTTGTGTTACCATTTAGGCAACTTTCGTACCATTTCTATCTATTTCTCCATGGGCCGATTGCATCTTCCTCTGTTCTTTTTCCTTGTGCCGAAAAGTGATCTTCTATTCTCTTCATCTCTTCTACCCTCTTTTCCAATCGTATTCGTTCCTTAATCAGAAGGGTTCAACTTGGGGGTTTGTTTTGATTGTTCGGATTGCACTTTCATTTTCTTCTTCTCTTTTTGCCGTGGGAAAGTGTAAGTATTAATGACTCTTTTTATTTAGGAATCTTCATTACGGGTGCTATTTACTTTCTCTTTTGCCGAATCTCCCCCTCTTCTCATATTCTGATATTGGTTAATACCTAGGTCCTCTCGAGGATTAATAGAGGGACAAGTAACTTGAAGTAAGCAACATTCCACTCTCAGTTCTTCACCAAGGTGAGTGTTCTTGCCTTGTTAGTTAGGGCCGAATACTCTTGATGGCTTGTAAACAGTCAAGTGTGGTTTTAATCACAAGGTTATTCGTTTCTCTTAATAAGGCTTGATGTAATGCAGAATCCGTCAGGGGGTTTAACCTTGCTAACGATTAGAGAGGGCTTAACAAGGTTCGGTCGATTAAGGTAAGTGATATTGTGGTTTCGGCTTTTAGTTGGAAAAGGAGGATAATTGTATGGATCAAATGGCTAACTGTTAGTTTTAAATGTTGTAGGTTCAGTGCTAGGGATTCATATGGCGCTTCGTAACAGGTGTGTAGCAATACCCTGTGACTGATAATCAGCAAAAGAGCCGATAATCAACAAATGTCGAAATGCCGAAACGCCAAAGTGTCGCTGAATGATGCCGCACGAGCGTGCGATTGCACGTGCAGTGGACCGAGCCCACGAATATGGGCGTAAGATGGTTGAGGCCACTATGACCATTCTCATGAGCTTACGTCATTATGGGCCTCGTTTGGTTGAAATAGGTCGTGTAGGCCCAACGGGCTTGTAGGCCCCACACGGATTAAATTTACGAAATATGGCAAAATTTGAAATGGGCTATAGCATTCACAAAGCCGTGATTGAAAATCGGCCGAATGGGCCACACAAGATGTGGGCCCACCTGGGCTGAGTATTGGGCTTTGGGCCCAAATACACCGTTTTGATGAAATATGTTATCTATGTCGCTCGAGGCGACTGTAGACCTTCAAAAAGGTTGGTAAATTACCGAAATACCCTTAGAGGGTAAGATTATCGAAATACCCTCGAAAGGTAAAATTATCGAAATACCCTCGAAGGGTAAAATTATCGAAAAACTCTCGAAGGGTAGAATTACTGAAATACCCTTATAGGGTAGAATTATCGAAATACCCTTAGAGGGTAGGATTACCGAAATACCCCTGGAGGGTAAAACAATCGTTATGCCCCTGAAGGGCAAAATGACTAAAATGCCCCTGCATGTTAAATGATTGTTATTGTATGTTATTTATGGTATGTTGCATTCATGTGATATTATGTTGCATGGGGGATGGGATCATTGATTTGGAGGAAGTATATGATTTGTCGAGTCACATGGTTACTTGACGACTATGGATCCACCGATGGCTTTAAGTCGATTATGTGATTGGCAGCTCTGCTGCAACATTGGTTAGTGCCGCAACCAGTGCTACATAAGGAGTGTAGGGATGGGTGGGTGGATTAAATCCCCATAAGAGTGCAGGGTTGGACAGGAGACGGAGTGCAAGGTTGGTATGGGCATTAATGCGTTGCATATATGGATTTTAATACTGAGATGGGCTTAGGCCCAGATAAAGATGATATGTGACTTTTGACATAGGTTAAGGCCCAAATGAGGCTACTATGGGCTAAGGCCCAAATGCCACCGCTACTGTGTTAGGCTTGGGCCCACATTGATGACTGTAATGGGCTTAGGCCCGGATCATTGTGATGCATGGTTTTACTGATGAGGGTTGTACGCACTGAATTTTAGTAAACTCACCCCCTCTTTTTAATTTTTCAAGTAATCCTTAGTAGGGTTCAACGTACTAGAGGACACGGAGGCAGCCACACTACGAACAACTTTAAACTTAGTGTTCTATTTTACCTTAATTAAACCGATTTTTTATTGAGTTGTAATAAGGCCGCTTATAATTTCTAGTTTTTACTTGGGATATTTATCTATGATGTTTTATAACTGTTAAAAGTAGATCGCGACTTTCCAAAACAAAACTGTTTTCAGAACATCACGTTTTCATAACTCAATTATTCTTAAATTAAGCTTCCGCAACAAACAAGGTTTTTAGGGTAATAAATTTTTTTTAATAAACCTTAGGAAATAATAACAAACAGACATAACTGGGACTTTACTCAAGTTTTAATTAAGAAGGGTTTTCAATGAAAACATGGTTTTTGAAAAACACTTTAATATGGCACGCCGGATTCGGGCCTAACTTCTAGGCCGGGTTTGGGGTGTTACAAAAACATTCAAAATCAAAGACTAAACTGCAGAAGCAAGATTGAATAAAATAACATTTAACCCAGAAATCATGTGTACTTCCATACTAACATGAAATAGAAAGTAATCACCAGCGTTTAGAAAAGAAAAATAAAAGAAACCAGTGCAGAAGACTTTTCGTAGACAACTCGACTTGAATCTCTCTATTCCCTCTTGTGTTGCACTCAAGGCTCCCCGTCAAAAGTTGGTCTCCATCCTTTTCACATTGGCTCACCTGTCGGAGCTTAAGCTGTCATAGTTGAAAGCTTCAAGGGATAAGTTGAAGAAGGTGATAATCCAAAAGCTCCTTATTTTTTTATATGAATATTTATATTTTTTTTCCAAATAGCCCAGGTGTCCTTTCGTCAGAATCATGTTGCCTTTGTACGTACAAGTTAGTTGTACCAAACTGGACAACTCAGGCATTTTTGTTCCTATCTGGACAGCTATCAAGTGCGGAGACAATTCTAGGCGCAATCTGAAAATACTCATGCAGCAACATCAGTACCAGAACATGACAAAATTAAGGATAACTAAATTAAGTTCCACTTAGTTATAAAATGTAAATTACTAAACTGAAAATGCTAAAATATGTGCTTAAGATAACTAAATGGGAACAAATAAACCAATAAGTAGGGAGAAAACATATGTTCTTTCTAGTACAATCAGGCACACCGCCACATATTGGTGTGATTGGATGGATGGACTCTTGTAGTCCTATATGGTGTGAATGGTTGGATGGAGATAGTGTGTAGTAGATGTGGGTAGGATATGATTTGTTATGCTATGATTCAATTTGATATGATATGTTATGAAACAATCCAACATGATAAGTTATGATCTATATGAATTCTGATATAATATGAATTGCTTGAAAGAAATATGTTATGTGATGTTCTGATATATAAATTTGTATGTATATATATATATATATGTTCTTTTGAAATATGGGCCGAAACACACACTGGGCTTTAAGCTTACATCTTTGTTGGTTGGTTTTAGGTAATCCTCCGAATTAGGAGTGGATGGCGATTCTAGAGCTCGAGTTTCAAATACTTGTTTTATATACCATGGACTCTTAATTTGTTTAATTTGGACATTTCAGACCTTTCCTTGGGTTTATTTATTTTTGAAAATTTTATATATTGATTAGGTTGATAGGATTATTTTTAGCATTTATTATGCAACAGCCTTAATCTTTTAATGATGCTTAAGTTAAGATAACTAAAAAGAAATCGCGGTTTTGCAAACTAAAAGTTTTAAGGTTTTCTGCTGCAAACTTAACTGAGAGTTTCTCTAAAATGTTTTGGTAAGCAATGTTTTTAGTAATTTAGTTTTGATTTTAGAAACATGAATAAGCTAAGATTTTGGAGATTCGTTATGTTTTCAAAAAGAGTACTTTGAATGTATTCCCTTTCCATCGAAGTTGGTTTCCATCAAGTTAAAGATTTGTCTCTTTTTCACACAAGCATTGTAACCTTCATAATCCGACCATAACATCTAGGCCAGGTGTGGGGTGTTACATTTGGTAGTATCAGAGTCAGGTTGCAAAACTCGACTGTGTATTTTGGGTCCAAATTGTTTTCAAAAGTATACTTTGTTTTTTAAAACTGAAATTTTTATTATCTTCGAATTTTTTATAAGTGAAACAGAGACTCCGGTGCCGATCCAAGTAATAACTCTAAACTTTAGTTATGCTTTAGAGATATTTTGTATGCAATACTTTAGTATAAGAACTTGCCTATAGAGACTGTGGTGTAGAAAAACACGCTCTATACATTGTTAAGAATTCTAATAAAATTTTAAGATTAAGGTTTAAAACTTAAATTGGTTTCATAAAATTTCTTGAAAAATATAGATAACATAATGAGCACTCATGGTTCTTATGGACGTAGTACCTATTGGCGTGGTGGTGGTCGTCAAGGGCTAGGGTTGAGCCTTCTTCGATGGGCAGTATGCCCTAATTAGATATGAATGAGATTGTCAAAACTCGAACTGTTAAAACTGAGTCTGTAGCTCAGACTACCAGGGATGATGCACTATCCCAAGCAATGTTGAGGGTTTTAGAGAGGGTCGTTGGGACCTATACGGGATTTGGATCTAAGAGCTGAAGGTTGATAACTAAACGACTCCAATCTAATGGAGCTGAGTTATTTATAGGCATCACTAGAGTCATCCCGACTATGGATAAGTACTGGTTAGAAGCCACAGAAAGGATAATAAATGATTTAGATTGCACCTTTGAGCAGATATTGAAGGGTGCAGTATCCTTGCTTCGCAATAAAGCATACCAGTGGTGGTTGACTGTGCAGGAGGGCAATCAGCCTAAACAGTTGACATGGGATTATTTTTGGAATGCCTTCTAGAGTAAATATGTGGGGGGACAAGCTGTGTTGAGACCCATAAACATGAGTTTATTGGGCTAACTTAGAGGGACAAATTGGGGCCAAGTATGAGGCCTAATTTTTAACAATAAGTAGGTATGCTAGAGCATTGGTTGCTAATTACTATGAAAAGAGTGTACATTTTGAGCATTGATAGCTCCTTAAAAGGAGTGGGTTTTTGCGGCCTTGGTGGATAACGCCAACATTATTGAGGAGGTTAAGCGCACCGAGCGCAAGAAGATGGAGCGAGAGAAAAAGTTGAATGAAAACAAGAGGGATTCGAGCCCTTGTAGTTCATCTCAACGGCCCATGAAATGGGAAAGATTTGATAGACCCCCAAAGGCAGAGTCAGCTACCAGAGTTGAGTTAGTTGAGAAAGCTGAGAAGGTTCAGATATGTGGGTATTGTATCAGACGCCATCTGAGTAAGTGTTGGAGGAGGATTGAAGCTTACTTTAGGTGGAGAATAGTAGGGCATAAGATTAGTGACTGTCCTCTTATGGTTTAGACTGGGTGGGCTCTGGTTCAGAGTCAGATTCTACCTCAAAGGTTTTGTCAGCAACTTGGTAGGGGTCATGGTCAGATGTGAGGGGGTAATGGCAGTGGTCATGGTCAGAGAGCACCGGGTAGAGGTGCGGATCAGGCTGAGGCTAGGTAGCCAGCTTTGCTCTATGCGGTGAGGCACCGTGAGGATAAAGATGGGACAGATGTGATTGCCAATATGTCTGTTATCGATACTTTGCCTCATTTTGCTTTAATTGATTGCGATTCTATGTATTCCTATGTATCTAATAGTGTAATGGGGAATTTGGGGATTGTGGTGAAGGACACTAGTTGTGAACTTTCAATGATTAGTCCACTGGGTCAATCTATTCAAGTTAGTAAGGTATATAGAAGGTGTCTACTTGAGGTTTAAGGGTGTGTATTCCCTACCAATTTGATGGAATTGTTATTTGGGTAGTTCGACTTGATTTTGGGTATGGATTGGTTGGTGGAGCATCGTGTAAGGTTGAACTGTAAGACTAAAAGAGTGACCTTTAAGGTTGGTGATTGTATAGAGGTTGTGATGGTTGGCGAGTGTCGAGATTACCACTGTTAAGGATTTTCTTAACGTTTTAGTAGCTGAAAAGGTAATTCGTAAGGGTTGTGATGTGTATTTAGCTTATGTGCATGATACAAATAGTGTGGGTTCAACTGTGGAAGGGATTCGAACTGTTAAGGATTTTCTTAATGTTTTTCATAAGTAGTTGTCAGGATTACCTCGAGATAGAGAGGTTGAATTCGGGATTTAGTTACTGCCAAGTATAGCTCTGATGTCTATTGCCCCTTATCTAATGGCACCAATGAAGCTGAAAGAACTTAAGTTGTAGCTTCAAGAACTTTTGGATAGATGGTTTATTCGGCCTAGTGTCCCTGTGAGGAGCAGCAATTCTTTTCGTAAAGAAAAATGATGGATCGATGAGGATGTGTGTGTATCATAATCAGTTGAACAAATTGACGATAAAGAATAAGCACCCACTTCCAAGGATTGATGATCAATTGATCAGTTCTATGGGGCTTCTGTGTTTTCGAAAATTGATCTTCATTCTAGGTATCATCGTTTGAAGGTTAAGGAAGCTAATGTGCATAAGACTGCCTTCAGGACTCGTTATAGACATTACGAGTTCATTGTTATGCCCTTTAGGTTAACTAACGCTCTGGCAGCATTGATGGATCTCATGAACCAAGTTTTTTAATCTTATCATAATCAGTTTGTCATAGTGTTTATTAATGACATTATGGTATATTCGAAGATTGAGGATGAGCATGATAAGCATCTTCGAATAGCTCTTCAGATTCT
This sequence comes from Gossypium bickii, assembly GCA_025503065.1. Taxonomy (NCBI): domain Eukaryota; kingdom Viridiplantae; phylum Streptophyta; class Magnoliopsida; order Malvales; family Malvaceae; genus Gossypium; species Gossypium bickii. Next base: position 26,046,863 of record CP106712.1, read on the forward strand.
TCGTGAAAAGGAACTGTATGCTAAGTTAAGTAAATGTGAGTTCTGGTTGGGTGAGGTTATATTTTGGGGGCATGTGGTTTCTACTCAGGGTATCCGAGTGGATCCTAAGAAGATAGAGGCTATTCCGGACTAAAAGCAGCCTTGAAATGTGACTGAACTACAGAGATTTCTTGGTTTGGCGGGATAGTATCGAAGGTTCGTTAAGGGGTTTTCTTTGTTAGCAGCACTTTTGACTAAACTACTACACAATAATACTCCATTTGTTTGGGCTGTTGAGCAACAATCAAGCTTTGAGAAGCTCAAGTCGGTTCTGACTCAAGCACTTGTCTTAGTTCAACCTAAGCCTGGGAAAGAGTTCGTGGTTTATAGTGATGCTTTGCACACAGGTTTGGGGTGTGTTTTAATGTAGGAAGGTAAAGTCATTGCATATGCGTCTACACAACTTAAGCAGCACAAGGGTCATTATCCGACTCATGACCTCGAGTTTGCTACGGTTATTTTTGCACTTAAGATTTGGAGGCATTACTTGTATGGTTATAAATGTATCATCTTCACTGACCATCAAAGCCTGAAGTACCTCCTCACTCAGAAAGAGATGAATCTTAGGCAACATCGCTGGACTGAGTTGCTTAAGGATTATTGTTCGATTGAGTATTATTCTGGTAAGGCCAATGTAGTGGTCGATATACTTTGTTGGAGATCTATGTCTGATTTGAGGGCGATGTTTGCTTGCCTAAGTTTGTTTGATGATGGTGGAATTTTGGTTGAGTTGTAAGTTAAGCCATCTTGGTTGGATGAGATTAAGAGTAAGCCACTTTTGGATGATTCCCTGATTAGTCGGGTTCAGCAGATGGATGATGGTAAGACTTCAGATTTTAGGTATAATAATGATGGGATTTTATGTTTTCGGGGTCGTATCTATGTGCCTAAGGATATGAATTTGAGACTGTCTATTCTAAGGATGCGCTATAATAGCTCTTATGCTATGCATCCCGGAGGTAATAAGATGTACCATGATGTCTGTGATTTGTATTAGTGGCCTGGGTTAAAACGTGAGGTAACCGATTTTGTGTCCCATTGCTTGGCGTGTCAGTAAGTTAAGGCTGAGCACCAACTTCCTTCTAGATTGCTTCAACCCGTTAAGATTCCACTATGGAAATAGGAATGGGTAACTATAGATTTCGTTAGTGGGTTGCCCTTGACACCCACTAAGAGGGATTCAGTTTGGGTTATTGTGGATCAATTAACTAAGTCTACTCACTTCATTCCAATTAGGACCAGCTACTCGTTGCAAAAATTGGTGAAGCTATATGTTTCCAAGATTGTCAGACTCCATGGGGTTCCTGTGTCTATTATTTCAAATTGAGATCCTTGTTTTACTTCTCGTTTTTGTCAAATGTTACATGAGGCATTGGATACCCGATTTGAATTTAGTATGCTATTTCATCCTCAGACTGAGGGTCAATCAGAAAGAGTGATTCAGATTTTGGAGGATATGCTTCAGAGCTGTGTAATTGATTTTGGAGGGAGTTGGGAGGAGTTTTTACCATTGGCTGAATTTTCTTATAATAATAGCTTTTAATCTAGCATTTAGATGGTGCCTTCTGAGGCTTTATATGGTAGGAAATGTCGCACACCACTTTGTTGGACTGATTTGGGAGAGAGGAAAGTTTTGGGTCTTGAGTTAGTGGCTGAGACTAAGGACAAATTTGTTTGATTCTAGATTGAGTTAAGGCCAATTCTGATAGGCAGAAACCTTATGCGGATTTTAAGAGATGAGAGATTGAGTTTGAGGTAAGGGATCATGTCTTCCTTAAGGCGTGTCCTTAAGAAAAAGTTCTCAAGTTTGGTCGTAAGGCTAAATTAAGCCCTCATTTCATTAGGTCCTATCAAGTTTTGAGGCGTGTTGGGCCCGTTTCTTATCATCTTGAGTTGCCTTCGGAGTTGGACTGTATCTATAACACCCCTTAGCTATATTCAACCCTAGAACCGGGTATGAGGCATTACTAAACTTAGTGATAAACCATAATAGTAACATATTTTAATCCCACATTTAGTATGCTTTTGGATGATTTATCCTCTGTTTCATATAAAAAGATGCTCTTAATCCTTTCTTTTCATGTCTTATACCCAGGAAAGCACTCGAGGATAAAAAGAACGAGAAACGGACCCAAAACGGAGTAAATTGGGCCAAGGAAGAAATCAACACGGCCTGGACCAAAGCCCACACGGTCGTGCCTCGCTGATCATCTGGAACATGGTCTTTCCTCGAGTCATATGGTCATGTCTCATTAAAGGAATCCGAACACGACTTGAAGACCGACCATACGGACGTGTGCCATGGCCGTGTTCCGATCGTGGAAAAGAACAATTTCATTTAGATTTGGATACTTTGGGGCAAAGGAACCTATTTCAAAAGCCTATATAAACCCCCTAAGTGTCAACTGAAAAGGGGGCGGTTAACTAGGCCAAGGAGCCAAGCCGAAAAGGTTAGAATTATGGGAAACACTCGAAGATAGCCAGTGGATCCATCCCAAGAAGTCGGAATTCTACTCAAGACGGCGGATCTTACCTTCAATTCCTTCAGGGAGTTTTAGGGATTTCTTATGTTTTGTTTTATCTTTTCTCTTGAGATGTTTTCTTTATTTGTTATGAACTAAACCCTTCAGATACCTAAAGAGGATGAAACCTAGATTAATTTTGTTATTGTTTTCTGAGCTATATGATAAATACTTAGTTTATTCTTAATTATGTGTGCTCAACTCTTGTGTTAATATTTCCGGGATATTGATTCAAGTCAGATGTGCTTAGGTAGAGGAGCAAAAGTCCCTGCTTAAAAGTAGATCTAGCATAATTAAGTGGAGTTGATCGTACGCCTAGAGATAGGGTGACGAGATTTCGCCGGATTAGGGTGAAACCTAATATGGGAGTCCATAGATCGATTTACTGCTATCCTGGGGGTTATTAACAGAGAAAGAGATTTCCATTAATTAACCTAGGGTTAGACGTTGTTTGCCTCGAGAGAGGGTTTAATATACATTAAGGAGTCTTACGGATCAAACTAAGTGAATAAATCATATGGTTCAGTGTTAGATAACTAAAAGTTATCTCCCTAATTTAGTCTTTTTGTCTTTGCGTCTTAGCTTGATAGTTAGATAATTTTAGATTAAGCAACCAATCACTTAATATTTAGGCTAGATAATAGAAAGAAAGTTAGTATTAGTACTTTTAGTTCCTTTGGGTTCGATAATCCAGTCTTGCCTTAACTATACTACTGTTCGATAGGTGCACTTGCCTTAAATCGTTGTCAGAGTTAGTTTCCAGGTCTGATCATTCTTTTATAAATTTTAAAGCTCTGGTTCATAGTGATCAATTTTTTGGCGCCGTTGTCGGAGAACTAAAATATTAAGAAAACTCTATTTTTATATCTCTAGCCATTTTTTTTATTTTTTGTTTTTGCTGAAATTTCTCTTTCTTTTACTATCGGCACCTCTAGTTTATGACTAGAAGGAACCCGACAGGACCGTTAGTATACCGCAGTGATATTGAAGCAATCGCTCGAAGGAACCGTCGAGAGATTAAGCGAGCCCTAAATTACACAGAAGAAGAGCAACTGAAAGGATGGAGGAAAATAATCCACCACCACATGATGTGGGAGAAAACAATGCTCCACGTACTATGTTTGATTATGCTAAACCGCATTTAACAGGAGTAGAATCGAGTATTGTTAGGCCTGCTATAGCTGCTAATAATTTTGATATAAAGCCTAACACTATACAAATGATTCAACAATTTGTTCAATTTGATGGTTTGTAGGACGAAGACCCAAATACACATATAGCTAACTTCTTAGAGTTTTGTGATACCTTCAAAATAAATGGTGTTTCTAATGATGCCATACATCTTCGGTTATTTCCCTTTTCATTAAGGAATAAAGCCAAACGGTGGTTAAACTCGTTACCACGAGGGCCAATCACTACATGGGACCAAATGACTGAAAAATTTTTATTAAAATATTTCCCACCGGCCAAGACGGCCAAATTACGGAATGATATCTCTTCTTTTGTGCAGATGGATTTAGAGACATTATACGACGCATGGGAAGGATATAAGGATCTCTTGAGAAGGTGTCCACACCATGGTTTACTTTTGTGGCTTCAAGTCCAAACTTTTTATAACGGTGTAAACCCCTCAACGAGGCAACTAATCGACTCAGCTGCCGGTGGAACCCTGAATAATGAAACTCCTGAAGCAGCCTACGAGTTCATTGAAGAGATGTTGCTGAATAACTATCAATGGCAAGTTACAAGGACAAGGCCAACAAAAACAGCCGGAGTTTACAACCTCGATGTAGTAACCATGCTATCAAATTAGGTAGAATTGATGAATAAAAAGCTTGATAGTTTTTGTTCTTCACAAGCACATCCAGTAATGCAGTGCGACGCAAGTGGAACTTTGGCGAATCCTGAGTACCCGCCCTACCAAGTGGGCATAGAGAGCGAACAAATGAACTATATAGGTAACAATTTCAGATCTAATAATAACACTTATAGTAATAATTATAATCCGGGTTGGAGGAACCACCCAAATTTTTCGTGGGGAGGTCAAGGAAATCAAGGAAATCAAAGATAACAACCTCCTCAAAATTTCCAATATCAGCCTTATCCACAAGAGAAGAAGCCTAACCTCGAAGAGATGTTAGAAAAATTCATGGCAACCACCGACACTCGTATCCAAAAAACTAAGACAACGTTTAATGACCAACAAGCATCGATCAAAGCAATTGAGAACCAAGTTGGGGAAATTACTAAGCCAGTCGAACAGCTTGCGAAACTGATGTCCGAACGAACGCAAGGGCGTCTACCAAGCAACACTAAGATTAATCCAAAGGAGCAAATCCAAGCCATAACAGCTGAGGAAAATGAAGAGTTAGACAAACCCAATCCAATACAAGAAAACGAGGTCGAAAAAGGTAAAGTTGAGGTAACACAAGAAAAACCAAAATCGGTAATCAAAGAATACCAACTTCCCATTCCTTATCCCGAAGCAATAAAGAGAGACGATACGGAGGAACAGTTCGATAAGTTTCTTAAACTTTTAAAAAATTTACACATTAACTTACCACTACTCGAAGCTCTTTCTCAAATGCCAGACTCTGGAAAATTTTTAAAGGAGCTGTTAACAAAAAAACGAAAGATAGACGAGGAACCACATGTGGAACTCAATGCAAAGTGCTCAGCAATTCTACAAAATAGACTACCACGGAAATTAAAAGATCCAGGGAGTTTTACAATTCCATGCATAATTGGTAGTTTATCTATAGAAAATGCGTTAGCCGATTTAGAGGCAAGCATAAATGTCACGCCTTATAAACTATTTAAACAACTAGGTCTAGGGAAACCAAAACAAACTAGGATGACCATCCAGTCAGCTGATAAAACTATTAGAACTCCTAGGGGTATAATCGAGGATGTGCTCGTAAAGGTCGATAAATTCGTCTTTCCAGTAGATTTTGTTGTCTTAGATACGGATGAGGACAATTCTATCCCCTTAATCTTAGGAAGACCATTCTTAGCAACTGCCAGAACTAAAATTGATGTTGATGCAGGCAAACTTATACTTTGTGTAGTCAAGGAGACAGTAACTCTTCAAGCCCTCAACTCGGCTAGAACATCAAGCAACAAAGGTGAGAATGTGAATTCTTTTGATAACCATTCGGTTAACCCTTCTTTTCAGGAAGCACCACAAAAGGACAAAATTGAACCCGATCCTAAACCCTGTAAAGAAATAACTCCTGAGGATCAAAGGATTCAGACCAATAAACTAAACGAATGGATAATGCAAATCAAAGAGGAACCAGAATAGCACGAAGTAAAACCGAAAGAGCCTCCAGAAAAGCTCGTGGGAACATCAAACCACTTCAAAATAGGAGACCAGGTACTGTTAGACAAAGCCAATCGTCGAATCACTATATCAGGCCTGAAAGCAAATGAAGAAATTCCTCTTAAGGTACACAACATCTTGTCACACAGAACAGTCGAGGTAAGCACTCCAACATTCGACACTTTTAAGGTAAACACTTCCCGACTTAAACTTTATCGAGAAAATAAAACTGTAAGTATGAGGGAAGATATTCAAACCTTTAAACCTCCCTGATTTTTTTTTTCAAATACAAGGAAAAGTCTAGCTTAAGACTATAAAAAAGCGCTTCTCGGGAGGCAACCCGGGTACTAACCTTATTAAGTTTCATGTTTTTCATTATTTATATTATCTTATTCCTTCTTTTACCTAACTGTAAAAATAACCAAGGGTGCAAATTTCCAGGCCACACGGCCTTGCACACGACCATGGCCGTGGCCGTGTGGACCACCAGAATCTTGGTACTAACATGGCAGGACGGTACAAGTCAGATTCAACTAAATTTCAAAGTCACAGACACAACCACTCCCCCACGGGCACTGACGAAATGGCATGGCCGTGTCCCACGACCGTGTGTAGCTACTAACTTAACGAACCACAGGCAGAACATGCCCGTGCCTTCCAATCGTGTCAACATACTGACTTATTATCAACGGCCGTGGCAACCTGTAAAATAGGTGTGGTGAGCCAACACACCCAAACGCACGGCCGTGTGAGGCAGCTGTGTGAATCGACGTGCCCTCGGACCACGGGTGTGTGCGTGTACCAGAATTGAAACTCTATTTAAACCCAACCCCCTCCCCCATCCTCCCCCTCTACTCTCCACCCCTTCTCATCTTCCCTCTTCTCAGATTTCCCCATAACAAGTTTCAATAACCCTTGAGCCACACCGAAACCATGCTAAAGAAGTGTAAAAGGCCAAACTCCTCAACGGGAACGATTTACATGAGTTCATGTCGTCAGCTTCATCCAAACAACAAGCCAAGGGTCTTTTAGACCATTTAGTTTTTACTTTTCTTTTCTCTTTTGCTTCAATTTCCTTCCCTTTGACAATCTTATGCTTAATTTAGTTCAAATTATTTTACTTTCTTCATATCAGTTCAAAAGGCTGCTTGGGAATCACGCCACTTCCGCCACCGCCAGCACCTCCGCAGCCTTAGAGGTCACACCCACCTCGCGAACCATCTAACAATAAGGACTCTTCGGACCATTCATTTTTAATTTTCATTTTGTTTACATTTTTGTTTCCTTTTTCCTTATCTTTCTTATCTTTACATATATATTTAGTCTATTTTCAATTTGTCTTAATAACCCTTGGCTAATTCTTCACTAGCTTCCCAATTTCTTCATCTGGCACAGGTTCGCCATCCAGACCGACCCCTCTAAACATCCGAAGTAAGGAATACATCCAAAATTCAGGAAGTTCCACTTCTTCCCTTCTCTTTTGATTTATCCCTTAAATGTCATATCTATCTTTGTACATTGAGGACAATGTACATCTTAAGTGTAGGGGGTAAAAGTGCCTAACTTTCTGCATGATTCTCAAATCCCTGAGGGTAAAAGTGCCTAACTTTTTTTCATTATTCTCAAATCCCTAAATTTAGACCTGTTCTTAAGTAGCTTTCTCATATTACTAATTAGGATGAAATTTCTGATGATTTATGATTTTTGTTGATGTGTTTTAGAGTAAGTTTCTGATGATTTATGATTTTTATTGATGTGTTTTAGAGTAAGTCATTGATAATTGTGCCTTGATGATTAAATTTTAAGAATACTAGAGAATCAAGCGTGATAAGTCTATTTTTCAAAATTAAAATTCTTGCTAGGTTGTTAACCTAAATTTGAATATTACTTGAAATTTGAAATCTATAAAGGTTGATGTCAAAAACACCCATAATTTTGTGAGATTTTGAGCCTTATAGAGCATACATCCTTTTCCATGCTCACTTTATTGATTATGAGTGTGTCAACTATGAACTGTTATTCTAGAACTTGCCTTGATTATACATGTCAAGACCACAGTTATGATTTGATATACGGAGATGATAAAGGCAACTAGGTTTTAACCCACTTACTCCACTGAAAAGCCTACCTTCATAATTAATCCCTAGTGAACCCCGTTGATCCTAACAACCCTTTTTATTGACTCACCCGCTAATATTAATCCAAAACCCCTTTGTTTTTGTTATCACCATTCTATTTGACTACCCTTATGTCGAGACTTGATGTGATCTGTTGCCTAGCTATACTCATTCATTATTATGTAATATTTAGTTTGTTCTTAAAAATATTCAAAGTATATTCAATATTAGTATTATGAAAAGTGAGCTTATACAGTTAAAGTCTAATTATCAAAAGAAAAATCTAGTATTATTAGGGTTATTACTTTTCTAGTTGATGTAATTATTATTGTCTCAGTATTTCTAGATAAGTAACTTGTCACTTCAATCTCGATTCTAACCTTCTAATTCAGCCTTTATCCATACCTTTAACCCTAGCACAGTTACAACCCTAACAAAGACCTTTTGATCTGTTTATCATCTCATTTTACAGTAGTGGAGATTTGATTTTAAGGCAAGCCTATCGAATTAACATTTCAGGTTCGACTGATGAGTGATCTTTTAACTTTGAACCTTAAACACGTTTTGAGTGATTTGAGTGAATCTTTTGTGAGGATGTCAATTCTTGTAGGTTTTGAATTAAAGGTAATTATTCAGATAACAGGGGACACCTATGTTTTCGTGATACAAATGTATGACTTATCTTGTTTGAATCTTTAGGACTCTTTGAGTTGAATTATCCATGTATAAATTATCTATGAATTATGATAAGACATTGTTGATGGGAATTATGAATTCTTAAAAGTTTTATAATTGTAAGTTGAGAATTTTGCTTGAGGACAAGCAAAATCTTGTGGGGGTATTTGATAAACCATAATAGTAACATATTTTAATCCCATATTTAGTATGCTTTTGGATGATTTATCCTCTGTTTCCTATAAAAAGGTGCTCTTAATCCTTTCTTTTCATGTCTTATACCCAGGAAAGCACCCGAAGATAAAAATAACGAGAAACGGGCCACAACGGAGTAAATTGGGCCAAAAAAGAAATCGACACGGCCTGGACCAAAGCCCACACGGCCGTGCCTCGCTGATCATCTAGAACACGGTCTTTCCTCGAGTGTCACGGCCGTGTCTCATTAAAGAAATCCGAACACGGCTTGAAGACCGACCACACGGGCGTGTGCCATGGCCGTGTCCCTATCGTGGCAAAGAACAATTTCATTCAGATTTGGATACTTTGGGGAAAAGGAACTTATCTCAGAAGCCTATATAAACCCCCTAAGTGTCAGCTGAAAAGGGGGCGGTTAGCTAGGCTAAGGAGCCAAGCCAGAAAGGTTAGTGGGAAACTCTCGAAGATAGCTAGTGGATCCATCCCAAGAAGCCGAAATTCTACTCAAGACGGTAGATCTCACCTTCAATTCCTTCATGGAGTTTTAGGGATTTCTTATGTTTTGTTTTATCTTTTCTCTTGAGATGTTTTGTTTATTTGTTATGAACTAAACCCTTTAGATACCTCAAGGGGATGAAACCTAGATGAATTTTGTTATTGTTTTCTGAACTATATGATAAATACTTAGTTTGTTCTTAATTATGTGTGCTAAATTCTTGTGTTAATATTTTCGGGATATTGATTCAAGTCAGATGTGCTTAGGTGGAGGAGCAGAAGTCCCTGCTTAAGAGTAGATCTAGCATAATTCAGCGGAGTTGATCGCACGCCTAGAGATAGGGTGACGAGATTTTGCCGGATTAGGGTGAAACCTAATATGGGAGTCCATAGATCGATTTACTCCTATCCTAGGGGGTTATTAACAGAGAAATAGATTTCCATTAACTAACCTATGGTTAGACGTTATTCGCCTCGAGAGAGGGTTTAATATACGTTAGGGAGTCTTATGGATCAAACTAAGTGAATAAATCGTATGGTTCCGTGTTATATAACAAGTTAAGTCTAGGTGGATTCTTCCTAAGGGTATCGTCTAAATCAACTGAGCTTTTCTAAAAGTTATCTCCCCAATTTAGTCTTTTTGTCTTTGCGTCTTAGCTTGGTAGTTAGATAATTTTAGATTAAAAAACCAATCACTTAATATTTAGGCTAGATAATAGAAAGAAAGTTAGTATTAGTACTTTTAGTTCCTTTGGGTTCGATAATCTAGTCTTGCCTTAGCTATACTACTGTTCGATAGGTGCACTTGCCTTAAATCGTTGTCAGAGTTAGTTTCCAGGTTCGATCATTCTTTTATAAATTTTAAAGCTCTGATTCATAGCGATCACTTAGCTTGTTCAAACATACAATACTGGGCCATAACATTTCTTTCCTACATACAACTTCTTCATTCATATACATAACATCTTTATTATAGGCCTATGAGGCCCTAAACATGCTTACGGAAGGGTTCAAGATTAAACCGGAAACTTTTGCGCACTTAGAAATTTTTTTGCCTAAAACTGGGCCACACGCTTGTGTGAAATGGTACACGCCCCTCTGGGCAGGCAGTGTGGTCACACACGCCCATATTCCTAGCCCATGTGGATTTTATTTTTCATTTCGAACCTACAGGGGTTTTCACACGCCCATGTATATGGCCCGTGTCCTTTACACGGCCTAGACACGCCCATGTCCTCGCCCGTGTGTGAAAACCTTAGCATTCTGTTTATGACGTCAGCAACCTCTTAAGGGCACATGGCCTAGTCAGACGCCCGTGTGCTGGCCTGTTTGACGATTCTCGCAAATTTGATGCAGTGGACACATGGCTTATCAATACACCCATGGGGCTGACTGTGTGTCACATACGGCCTAGACACACACCCGTGTGTCTACCCGTATGGACAATTAGAAGTCTATTTACCAAGCCAATTTCCACCCTGAAACATAAACACACTTATACCATCACAAACAACACATAAAATGGCAATAATACACTATGAAAAAACTAAATCATCATTCATACACTTCACATTTTACTCCATCAATTGCATGAACTTTAACTTCATAAAACTCATCATCATTTAATATATGAAACTTGACAAATATTGGGCAATCCCCAATGGCCATTTACAAAATGAGTGAGTGACATTAATAGCCAACACTTAGGCTCTCAAATATGACATAACACAAGATGACCAAGTTCCTATACATGCCATACCCAAAATAAATCAACTTTACTATGCCAAAAGAATGATTGATAGTGTGAACTGATCTCCGATGTTCTGCGATCCCCTAGCTAGCTTGGCGATACTACAAGAAAAAAGGAAAAGAGAGGGGTAAGCATATAGCTTAGTAAGTTTGCATGAAATAACTAGCAACATTAAGACTTATAATAGCATCCATTCATCTCATCGAATGATATACAAATTCTCAAACATATCAACATAACTTACTCATGTATACTCTTACCAAATTACACAGCACATATTGCATGCATTTCTCATAAGTTACTCATGGGTACTTGTATCACTTCATCACATAACTTTAGCACTTTTATACTCTTTAATCATAGACTTGACTCTTTAATCTTCTTTGCATAACTTTATACTCTTTGTCATCTTTACATAACTTAGCTCTTTGCCCGTTGAACTAATCGGAATATCAGAGGATACCCAATCTTATCATATATGTATCGCGATGCCAATGCCATATCCCAGATATGGTCTTACATGGGATCACCTCTTGATGCCAATGCCATATCCCAGATATGGTCTTACACCGAATCTCTTGTCTCGATGTCGAAGCCATATCCCAGATATGATCTTATACGAGATCGTATATAGATGTCGATGCCATGTCCCAGACATGGTCTTACACGAGATCATTTTTGGTTCCTGTCCGGTCTTATACGGGACCTTCTTTATCTCATGTTATGACATAGGTATCCTTGTTATTCCGAATATTCAATCGAGACTTCAACTTAGCATATTTTCATCATATTCTCATCGAAGCATCATTAATGAATTTTCATAAAAATAACATTCATTTCTCATAATGTCAAGCATTTAAAAATATACAAACGTTATGTAGCTTTATTTTCACACAAACTTACCTCGGTACTCAAAATACGTATAGTTGTTCGATTTAGTCCACAACCTTGTTCTTGCCTCGATCTCGATCTGGGCTTTGTGTTTCGTGATCTATAATAACAATTTCACTTGTTTAATACTCACATTTTGCCCCTAAACTTTTACATAATTACACTTTTGCCCCTAGGCTCGTAAAATGATTTTTATTCAACTTTCTTGTATTTCAAGCCTAGCTGAATCATTTTTTTAACTACAATAGCCCCCAATTTCCACTATTTCACTCATGTATGACCATATTCATAACTTTTACAATTTAGTCATTTTCATGAATTTCTCATGCAAATCATTTTGAAAAAGATGTTTATCATGCATCAAACTTTCATATTCTTCCATAAATCATCAACATGCATGCATGTCATACATGGGTAAATTTTTTAACATAAACCCTAGCTCAAAATATAGCTAGAAATAGCTAAATCGAGCTACGAGGATCTCAAAAATACGAAGAACATTAAAAACGGAGCTAGGAGGTACTTACAATCAAGCTTGAAAGTTGAAGAAACCCTAGCTATGGCTCCTTGTAAATTTTGACACTTAGGGGAAGCAGATGAACACAATTTTTTACTTCTTTTTCCCTTTTTAATTCTTTTATTAACCAAATGATAAAAATGCCCTTAAGGTCCCTTTCTTGAGATTCCTTCCCATGTCTATTTTTGTCCATCTTAACATATAATGGTCTAATTGCTAAATAAGGACTTCTAATAATTTTTATGATTCTATTTCATACTTAAATTTTCTAGAATCTCATATTTTCTAATCTTTGCAATTTAGTCCTAATGGACAAATTGATCACTAATTAATAAAATTTCCTCATAAAATTTTCACACTCATGCAAACACATAATAAGCCTCATCGAAATCATAAAACACATATTTCAACTTTGAATTTGTGGTCTCATAACCACTATTCTAACTAGGCCCTAAATCGAGCTGTTATAATTCTCCCCCTTAGGGATTTTTGTCCCCAAAAATCTTACCGGTAAAAAGGTTTGGATACTGGTTTCTCATAGCCTCCTCGGGCTCCCATGTAGTCTCTTCTACCCCATGTCCTTGCCACAATACTTTTACAAGAGCTATACTTTTGTTTCTTAATTGTTTGACTTCTCGTGCCAAATCTTAACTAGTTTTTCGCCATAAGTCATGTTGGGTTCAATTTCAACCTCTATCGGTGTAATCACATGCGAAAGATCTGATCGGTAATGTCGCAACATAGACACGTGAAACACGTCATGAATCTTTTCTAATTCAATCGGCAAAGCCAAACGACAGGCTACCGGCCCTATCCTCTCCGTAATCTCATAAGATCCGATAAATAGCAGACTGAATTTGCCTTTTCGGCCAAATCTAAGAACTTTCTTCCATGGTGACACTTTTAAAAATACCTTATCACCAACTTGAAACTCGATCTCTTTTCGTTTCAAGTCCGAGTAGGATTTTTGTCTATCGAAAGCAGCTTTTAAACAATCACGGATTATTTTTACCTTCTCTTCAATTTCTCTAACCAGATCGACCCCATGAATCTGACTTTCCTTGAGTTCAGTCCAATACAAAGGCGTTCAGCACTTTCGCCCATATAAAGCCTCGTAAGGCGCCATTTTCAAACTTGACTGAAAACTGTTATTGTAGGCAAACTCTACCAAAGTTAAATACTTTTCCCAGCTGCGTTGAAACTCAAGAACACAACATCGGAGCATATCCTCAAGTATTTGTATTAATCTCTCCTACTATCCGGCAGTTTGTGGGTGAAAAGTCGTACTAAAACTCAGCTTTGTGCCCAAAGCTTCTTGGAACTTTTTCCAAAATTGGGATGTGAACCTCGGATCTCTATCTGATACAATTGACAAAGGCACTCCATGTAGCCTTACAATCTCTAAAATATATAAGTCTGCCAACTTATCAAGTGAATAATCAATGCGTACAGGTATGAAATGGGTCGATTTCATAAGTCTATCTACCACCACCCGTACGGCATCTTTCTTGCTCGGTGTCAACGGCAAATCGATTACAAAGTCCATAGTAACACGGTCTCATTTCCACTCGGGAACCATAATAGGTTGAAGCAAACCCGAAGGTACTTGGTGTTCAGCTTTCACTTGTTGACAAATCAAGCATCTTGAAACAAACTCAGAAATATCATTCTTCATACTCGGCCACCAATACCATTTCTTTAAATCATTATACATTTTTGTGCTGTCCGGATGTACAAATAGACATCCGCTATGTGCCTCTTGTAAAATATTTTGAATAAGCTCATCATTCCTCGGTACACAGACTCTATCACTAAACATCAAACATCTATCAGAATTAATCCGAAAGTCAGACTTAACACCCGACTAGCACTGAACTCCTTTGGCTTGCAAGTCACGGTCATTTTTCTGAGCCTCATAAATCTCTTGAAGGAACATCAATCTAGCCCTCAAGTCAGCTAGAATAGAACCATCATCTGAAAAAGTAACCCATGTATTCATAGCCCTCAATGCAAAAAGGGATTTTTTTACTCAAAGCATCGGTGACTACATTCGCCTTTCCCGGGTGGTAGTCAATTACTAATTCATAATCCTTTATCAACTCTAGCCATCTTCGTTGCCTTAAGTTCAATTCCTTTTGAGTCATCAAGTACTTTAGGCTTTTATGATGGGTGAATATCTGACATCTTTCACCATACAAATGGTGCATCCATATCTTCAATGCAAACACAATGGCAGCCAACTCTAAGTCATGTGTCGAGTAATTCTTCTCGTATGGCTTTAACTGTCTAGAAGCATATGCTATCACCTGGCCCTCTTGCATAAGCACACAGCCCAATCCATTCAAGGATGCATCACTATAAATCACAAATTCTTTTCCTGATTTAGGTTGCACTAGAACTGGAGCCTCAGTCAACAATGCCTTTATTTTTTTGAAACTCTGTTGGCATTTTTCTGTCCATTCAAACTTCACATCTTTTTGTAACAACCTAGTTATTGGAGTCGCTATCATGGAAAATCCCTTGACAAACCGTCGGTAATAGCCATCTAGGCTTAGACTTCTAACCTCTGATACATTTCTTGGCGATTTCCAATCAACAATAGCTGAAATCTTGCTTAGATCAACTCAGGTTCCATCTCCCGAGACAATGTGCCCCAAAAATCCAACTTCTTTGAGCCAAAACTCACTTTTACTAAACTTGGCATATAACTGATTATCTTGTAAAATTTGTAAAACCGTCCTCAGGTGCTCGGCATGCTCGTCCTCATCACGAGAATAAATCAGTATATCATCAATAAAAACCATGACAAATTTATCCAAGTATGGCCGAAAGATGTGGTTCATTAAATCCATAAACACAGCAGGGGCATTTGTTAAACCGGAAAGCATGACTAGAAATTCATAGAGCCCATACCTTGTCTGGAATGCAGTTTTCAGCGCATCTGAGTCTTTGACTCTTAACTGATAATATCTCGACCTCAAATCTATCTTGGAAAACACAGTGGCTCCCTTCAATTGATCAAACAAATCGTCGATCCTTGGCAATGGGTACTTGTTCTTTATTGTTACCTTATTAAGCTGTCGATAATCTATGCATAATCTCATGGAACCATCTTTCTTTTTCACAAATAATACTGGAGAACCCCACGAAGAATAACTCAGTCGTGCAAAACTTTTGTCCGTCAACTCTTCTAAATGTGCCTCCAATTCTTTCAACTCAGTTGGAGCCATCCTATACGGAGCAATTGCAATGGATGCAGTATCAGGAGCTAACTCAATGCCAAATTCAACCTATCTAACCGGAGGCAACCCTGGCAACTCTTCTGGGAATACATCTGGATACTCACATATTATTAGCACTGATTTAATTCTTAACTCGGTCTCTTTGGCATTCATCACAAAGGCAAGATAGGCTTCATACCCTTTTCTTACATATTTCTAGGCAGACATTTGAGAGATCACTACAGGCAATCTATCTTGTTCATCTGATTCAACACGAAGAGTGTCCCCATTTTCACACCTTAATTCAACGTATTTCTTTCCATAATTTACTATCACATCATGAGCGGTTAACTAGTCCATACCAAGAATTATATCAAATTCATCAAATGGCAATAGCATGAGATTCGTCTTAAAATAACGACCTCTAATCATCAATAGGCAATCTTTGCATACGTTATCAACTAATACACATTTGTCTAAAGGATTAGACACTTTTATCACAAATTCTATGGACTCTACAGTCATGCCTATACTAGATGCTAATTTCATACAAATATATGAGTAGGTAGATCCCGAATCAAATAAAGCAACAACATTAGTATCATGGAGAGAAAATGTACCCGTAATTACATCAGGTGATGACGCCTCTTCTCGAGAGCGAATAGCTTAAGTCCTCACAGGCGCTCTACCCTCGGATCTTGCAATCAGCTCTCTAGGTGAGTTCTTACTACTCGTTCCACTTCCCGAGTTTCTCTGCTGTCTCCCTTTAGTAGTGCTTCCCGATCTTGCACTTTGAATTTTCTCTTTTTCGACCATCTCAGGGCATTCTCTAATAAAATGATCTTGGGAACCATACTTAAAATAGGCTCTCTCATGTGTTCGGCACTCACTGGGGTGACGTCTACCACACTATGGACATTCTGGTATATTTGGTCATGTGTTCCCAACACTAGCGATTGAAGTGGTCTAAGCTTTAGACCCCGAGTATTGTTTACCCTTACCTCGGCTTGAAAACCTAGCTGAAGTAGCTGATCGAGTTATGAAATCTCTTGAATTCTTAAATGAAGATTGGAATGACTTGTTCAATTGTCTCTTTCTTGAGTCACGGGACTCCATTTTAGCTTTTCTTTTCTCTTTAACTAACTCCTCGGCTTTGCAAGCCCTGTCCACTAGCACAACAAATTCTTTCAATTCTAGAACACCAACAAACAATCAGATATCTTCATTCAATCCATCCTTAAACCTTTTGCACATGATGGCTTCAGTGGATACACACTCTCGAGTGTATTTGCTGGGCCTTACGAACTCACGCTCATACTCAGTTACTGCCATTCTATCTTGTTTTAGCTCAAGGAATTCTTTTCTCTTCTGATCAATAAATCTTTGGGTAATGTACTTCTTCCAAAATTCTTCTTGTAAAAACTCCCATGTAATCCTTTCCCTTGGTACAACCGACACAAGGATGTTCCACCACTGGTAAATGGAATCTCTTAAGAGAGACACCACACATTTCGTGCACTCTTTAGGTGTGCAAGATAGTTCATCAAATACCCTAATGGTATTTTCAAGCCAAAATTTTCTCTTTCTGGATCATCATCTTTACTAGCTTGAAATTCCTCAACTCCTTGTTTCCGGATTCTATCACCTAGAGCCTTTTCTCTTCTTACCATTTCTACCACTTGGGGAGCTACAGGGGTAGGCTAAGGAATAGGTGGGGGTGGAGGGGGTTGTGCATTCGGTTTTGTACAAACGAACTCCGTATACCATGCATTCATCATGAGGAGAAAGGCTTCCCTAGCCTCTTCTCCTCCTCTCTGACTCACAGTCGTTGGTCTATTCTCATTTTCATTCAGCACCGTCCCTTCAACGAGAGTCGGCGTGTTACTTTCTACATCATCTGCCACAGCTCTATCAGGATTCATTTACTATATGAAACACACAATTTAAATCGTCAAGAGTCATCACACTATCATTATGTAAATACTCGCATGTATGGCATGTATAGCTAGACTCATGCTACGCTAGTCCGAGAATCGACTAAACCTGGCTTTGATACCACTAAATGTAACACCCCTTATCCGTATTCAACGCCGGAACTAGGTACGAGGCATTACTAAACATAGCTTGTTCAAACATACAATATCGGGCCATAAAATTTCTTTCCGACTTAAAACTTCTTCATTCATATACATAACATCTCTATTATGGGCCTACGAGGCCCTAAGCATACATATGGAAGGGTTCGAAATTAAACCAGAAACTTTTGCACAATTAGAAAATTTTTTTGCCTAACACTGGGCTACACGCTCGTGTGAAATGGAACATGCCCGTGTGGGCAGGCCGTGTAGTCACACACGTACATATTCCTATCCCGTGTAGATTTTTCATTTCGAACCTACAGCGATTTTCACACGGTCGGACACACGCCCATGTCCTTCACATGGCCAAGACACACCCGTGTGTGAAAACCTTACCATTCTATTTATGGCGTCAGTAACCTCTTAAGGGTACACGGCCTAGTCACATGCCCGTGTGATGATTTGAATTCTCGCAAATTTGATACAGGGGACACACGGCCTATCAACACACCCATGGGGCTGACCGTGTGTCACACACTGCCAAGACACACGCCCGTGTGTCTACCCGTGAGACAATTAGAAGGCTATTTACCAAGCCAATTGCCACCCTGAAACACAAACACACTTATACCACCACAAACAACACATAACATGGCAATAATACACTATGGAAAATCACTAAATCATCAGTCATACACTTCACATTTTACTCCATCAATTGCATGAACTTTCACTTCATAAAACTCATCATCATTCAATATATGAAACTTGAAAAATATTGGCCAATCCCCAATAGCCATTTACAAAATGAATGAGTGACAATAATAGCCAACACTTAGGCTTTCAAATATGACATAACACAAGATGACCAAGTTCCTATACATGCCATACCCAAAATAAATCAATTTTACTATACCAAAAGAATGATTGATAATGTGATCTGAGCTCCGACGTTCTGCGATCCCCTAGCTAGCTTGGCGATACTACAAGGAAAAGGGAAAAGAGAGGGGTAAGGTTATAGCTTAGTAAGTTTGCATGAAATAAATAGTAACATTAAGACTTATAATAGCATCCATTCATCTCATTGAATGATATACAAATTCTTAAACACATCAACATAACTTACTCATGTATACTCTTACCAAATTACATGGCACATATTACATGCATTTCTCGTAAGTTACTCATGGGTACTTGTATCACTTCATCACATAACTTTAGCACTTTTATACTCTTTAATCATAGACTTAACTCTTTAATCTTCTTTGCATAACTTCACTCTTTGTCATCTTTACATAACTTCGCTTTTTGCCTGTTGAACTAACCGAAATATCGGAGGATACTCAATCTCATCATATATGTATCACGATGCCAATGTCATATCCTAGATATGGTCTTACACGGAATCTCTTGTCTCGATGTCGAAGTCATATCCCAGATATGGTATTATACGAGATCGTATATAGATGTCGATGTCATGTCTCAAACATGGTCTTACACGAGATCTTCTTTTGGTGCCAAGGCCATATGCCGAACATGGTCTTATACGAGACCTTCCTTATCTCATGTTGTGACATAGGTATCCTTGTTATTCCGAATATTCAACCTGGACTTCAACTTAACATATTTTCATCATATTCTCATCGAGGCATCATTAATCAATTTTCATAAAAATAACATTCATTTGTCATAATGTCAAGCAATTAAAAATATAAAAACTTTATGTAGCTTTATTTTCACACAAACTTACCTCGGTTTAGATTCGGGCTTCGTGTTTCTTGATCTATAATAATAATTTCACTTGTTTAATACTCACATTGACTAAATTAACCCATAAATCATACTAAATTAACCCATAAATCATACTTTGGAAAATTTACAATTTTGCCCCTAAACTTTTACATAATTACATTTTTTCCCCTAGGCTCGTAAATTGATTTTTATTCAACTTTCTTGTATTTTAAGCCTAGCCGAATCATTTTCTTAACTACAATAGCCCCCAATTTCCATTATTTCACTCATGTATGACCATATTCATAACTTTTACAATTTAGTCCTTTTCATGAATTTCTCATGCAAATCATTTTGAAAAATATGTTTATCATGCATTAAACTTTCTTATTCTTCCATAAATTATCAAAATACATGCATGTCATACATGGGTAAATTTTTGAACATAAACCCTAGCTCAAAATATAGCTAGAAATAGCTAAATCGAGCTACGAGGATCTCAAAAATATGAAGAACATTAAAAACGGGGCTAGGAGGTACTTACAATCAAGCTTGAAAGTTGAAGAAACCCCGGCTATGGCTCCTTGCAAATTTCGACAATTAGGGGAAGAAGATGGACACAATTTTTGACTTCTTTTTCCCTTTTTAGTTCTTTTATTAACCAAATGACAAAAATGCCCTTAAGGTCCCTTTCTTGAGATTTTTCCTTCCCATGTTTATTTTTGTCCATCTTAACATATAATGGTCTGATTGCTAAATAAGGAATTCTAATAATTTTTATGGTGCTATTTCATACTTAAATCTTCTAGAATCTCATATTTTCTAATCTTGCAATTTAGTCCTAATGGACAAATTGATCACTAATTAATAAAATTTCCTCATAAAATTTTCACACACTCATGCAAACACATAATAAGCCTCATAGAAATCATAAAACACATATTTCTATTTCAAATTTATGGTCTCGCAACACTATTCTGACTAGGCCCTAAATCAGGTTGTTACAGTATCCATGACATATTTCATGTGTCTATGTTGAGACGTTATCAATTTGATCCATCGCATGTGATTCCTTTAGAGGAGGTTGAGTTGAGGCCAGATTTGTCCTGTGAGGAGGAGACGATATGGGTTTTGGATTATAAGGTTAAATTTTTCAGAAGAAAGATCATTCCTCTGGTTAAAGTACTTTAGAAGAATCATGTTCCAAGAAAGCCACTTAGGAGCTTGAGGATTTGATGCATCAGCAGTATCCTGATCTCTTTGAGTTAGGTAAATTTTGAGGCCAATATTTCTTTTAGGAGGTTTGGATTTGTGAATATATATGTTTGGTAAATAATTCGATTTGTTGTGTTAGTTAAGTGCCTTGAAAGTTTGCTTTAGGTCTTGAGTTCGATTCCCTTGTTTTGGATTTTTCATCATTAATTTTGGTTATATGTTAAGCTTGATTATTGTGGCTTAAATCAATTTCTTTGATGGGTTGTGACAACGATGAGCCTAGTGGTTCAATGGTTAAGTATATGGTTACTTCCAAGTCTCGGGTTCGAAGCCTATGTAGCGTACATTTGAATTTTTTTTTTTTTTTTTTGGATTCAACTGTTGTGAGAAGTTGGATTTTATTTGAAGTCTTTTTGAAAAATCTGTTGGTTAAGTATTAACTATCCAAATACAATTTAAGTTTTACCCAAATTCCCAATTTTTCTCTTTATTCCAACTGCCAAGTCTCAAATCCCTACATGTTCTCTTGTTTTTTTGTTTTTTTGTCTTTGTTATCTATTTTTTCTGCTCTTTTCGTCTTTGTTATCTATTCTTTCTTTCCTTTATTCCACTTTCTTGAAAATTCTTTCCTATTCCCTTGCTAATTTTTGAAGTGCTGCAGAGGATTATAGTTAATTTGCAGGGTAAGTTTCGTTGAATATTTTCTTTTGTTCTTTTTAGTCTTTGAATTGGCCATTATTATAGGATTGAATTTGGAGCCTTTATTCTCATTATTTGTTGTGTTAAGTATTCTTATGGTTCGTATATGCGAAAGGGTTGTGAACCAAGACCCCCAACAGAGTAGGCTCGATTTTGGATATTATTTCAAAGAGGTGCGTAAGCAAATTGCTATTTGGGATCTAAAATTTCGGATTAATTGACGTGAACTTGGGATGATTTTCTTTCGTTTAATTAGTGCGAGTGTTGAAAACTTGTAGGTTTCGAAGAGTTTTTGTTGTGTAGTTGATCAAATCAACAATTAGGTGTGCGAAACTAACCCAATTTATCATCTGAAACTCGATAAAAATACAAAACATTGGTTGTTTCCAAAACTGCCAAATACCACACACCGTGTGGTAGACCGTGTGTGCCACACAACTATGTGTAGGCTGTGTGCCAGGCTATGTGGAGCACATGGCCCTGAGAAATCTTGCAACTCGTGTGGCTGAGCCGTGTGGAGCACGCAACCATGTGAAACTTTGTAAACCGTGTAGACCACATAGGCTAGGTTTTTGGGCTGTCTAAGCCCTTCTGGCCAATTTTTGGGCCCGATTTGGGGTCATTTGAGGGACTCAAAATTTTGGTCCGAAGACATCGTAAGGGTTGGAAAATTGTAAGTTTTAGTACATAAGTTAATTTGGGTAGGTTTAAAATATTGGATAAGTAAGACAAGCTATAATTAAATTATATGTCATGTTATGATCAGTATGAACTATGTATGTAAGCATGCCATGCGATATATGCTATATGTATGTACGCTTTATGTTTATAAGTATGATACGCATACATTTAGGGTGGGCTATGTTATGATAGAGGAAGTGTATATGGTATTTTCTACTACAAATATGGCAGTTAGACCGTAAATTAAATGTATGGCAGCTTAGCTGTAAATATAGGTGAGTGGCACACTGCCACGTATTGGTGTGATTGGATGGACGGGCTCTTGTAGTCTTATATGGTGTGAATGGTTGGATGGAGATGGTGTGTAGCGGATGGGGGTAGGATATGATTTGCTATACTATGATTCGATTTTATATGATATGTTATGATACGATCCAGCATGATATGTTTGATATGATAAGTTATGATCCGTATGAATTCTGATATGATATGAATTACTTGAAAGAAATATGTTATGTGGCGTTCTGATATATAAATTTGTATATATTTATGTTCTTTTGAAATATGGGCCGAAACACACATTGGGCTTTAAGATCACATCTTTGTTGGTTGGTTTTAGGTAACCCTCCAAATTAGGAGTGGACTACGATTTTGGAGCTCGGGTTTCACATGCTTGTTTTTATATACTATGGACTCTTAATTTGTTTAATTTGGACATTACGGACTTTTCCTTGGGTTTGTTTGTTTTTGAACATTTTATATATTGATTAGGTTGTTAGGATTGTTTTTAGCATTTATTATGTAACAGCCTTAATCTTTTAATGATGCTTAACTTAAGATAACTAAAAAGGAATCACAGTTTTGTAGACTAAAAGTTTTAAGGTTTTCTGCTGCAAACTTAATCGAGAGTTTCTCTAAAATGTTTTGGTACACAAATGTTTTTATTAATTTAGTTTTGATTTTAGAAACACGAATAAGTTAAGATTTTGGAGATTCGTTATGTTTTCAAAAAAAGTACTTCGAGTGTAATCCCTTTCCGCTGAAGTTGGTTTCCATCAAGTCAAAGATTTGTCTCTTTTTCGTACAAGCATTGTAACCTTCATAATCCGACCATAACGTCTAGGCCGATTATGGGGTGTTACACGCAAACTATTTACTTCGGCATTGTCCGATAAGCACTAGGTGATAAACTAGTGTGTTAGTTAGATCCGTGTATCTGTTCGAGTCTGAGTCAGGCTAATAGGTATATAAATATGATATTTGATAAATAATATATATATGATGTGATTTATGATGTGATTTGGTAATATCAATATGATTTATGATATATAAATATCATCAGTATGTAAAAGATCATGCAAATTGGATTTACGAGCCGGAGGGCCGTTAGGTATTTATGATGAAACAAGTTATTCGATTGTGAGCTTCATTTTGTAATGTTAAGTAATGAAGTGTCGCAAATAAATGCGCAATGCATTAGTTTTGAGATAATGATATGTTATGTTTGTTAGCTTGTTTGATTGAAGTAATATACATATGATTCATATAATGCGTAATTGAGTAAATGTTTATACTTATAGGTCATAATTGATATAAACTAAATGGCCTATGAATTGAATGTTATTGGACTATTCAAATGACATTTAAATGTTGTTTATAAGTAAACTAGAATATTATATGCTTGAATTACTATATGAATTGGTTATATAATGAACTCACCTTGTTGATTTATGATTGCCATGTTTAGGCAAAATTGTCCAATTGAATAGCTTGTTGTGTTTAATCATAAAATGAGGTAAGATGTTGTTTAAGTGCCTGTGAACTTACTAAGCATTTGTAATGCTTACTCCCTTGTTTCTTTTTCCTTGTAGATTGCTAACTTACAAAACGTGTCAAGCATATTATCAAAAAGCTCACACTATCATGTTGTTTCGGTAATCTTTTAATCGTTTAAAGCTCAATTTTGTGGCATGTATATAGGTGATTCATTTTTGGTCAATCTTGAATGTTGATACTTTGGTTCTTGAATGTGGTTTGTATTTTGAATGGTTACATTTATATACATAGGTATTATTATAAGTGCTTAACTTGGTTTACAATTGGATAATGTTTGAGGTATGGTATATGTTGATGTGGAATAGTTTGAATAAGTATGTAAGTATAAACTATGTTTGAATAAGTCATATTGGTATGTTCTGGGGCCTATTGAGGCTTATCAGTGATTATAAATGTGTGGGATGTGATTAAAAATGAATTAGGTCCAAAGCAAGCTAGTAGTTAAATGTAGTATAATGAATGATGTTTGTTAGTGAATTCGTCAAGTAAATAATATGCTAGTATTACCATGATTAGGTAAGGGAAATGTTGATTTCATAATAACCAAGATATGATCTTATGTGATTTATTTGAATATGTATATTGGTAGGTGTTTTTGATGAGTGAAAGAGATCTGTATGTTAATAACTTATATGATGGTTAATTGACATGTTATAAGTATGAATTTGTAGATAAACTAGTTTTGATGTAATGGTTGAAATGCTTGTGTCAACTCAAATGTTTTGGTAAGCTTAATGCCTAACTTATAGGATTGATTTTTGGGGTGTCGTTTGAGGTACATTGGTATCTTAAATGAATGTGTTATGAAAATGCCATATTGGTATGCTTGTTGTGAAAATTCTACCTGTTTTGAGTAGACATTAATGTATAATTGAAATTGGATTGAGCATGTATTTAGTTAGGCTTGAAATAGTTCCTAAAATGACAATTTATGCCACACAGTTTGGCCACACAACTGTACATGGCCATGTGCTATGTATGTTCAAGGTGGTTTTTGTTAAACATGACCACATTCTTTCACATGGCCTGACTACACGACCTCAGTTTGTTACACGGCCTGGCGACACAGCCATGTGACCGCTATTTTACATTTATATTGCTCTTTTGTGCAAAGTTTCAAATTAGCCTCTATTATTTTTAATTAATTTTGGAGCTTTCATAAGCTCGATTTCAAGTCGAACTTGTATGCAAAGTACATTTTGTTTGAATGATTGAGATTTAATGAATGTTTTGATGAATCTTGATTTAATTTCATGTGCTCCTATTTTGTATATTATTGTAGCATCCTGTAACCCGATTCCAGTGTCGAAGACGAGTGAGGAGTGCTACAATTAAAATTTAATTTTCTTTAAAAAAATTGATATGTGAATCAATGTTTTAATTATATTGGAGCCTTTAAGGACGTATAAAAAATAAAAAAATATTTTAGAAAATAAATAAATATAAATAAATTTTAATTTTATTAGTCATTCATGTAAAGATTTTTTTTTTAAAATGTATCAATATATCCATTTATTTAAACCTTGTAGGATACACATCTAAAAAAATAATTGATTCTCCTATTAGACTACACATGTAATAAAATAATTTATTCACATTTTTAATTAAATATATTCATACATTAAAAAACTGTACATATACATTGAATAAATTTCAAATTTTAAAATTTATTTATTTTCTAAAATATTTTTTATACATCCTAAAAAGTACAATATGTCCAGATTCATTCTGGACGGTTTTTATTAATTTTTATTTTTTAAAATTTTATTTAATAGTCTTATAAATTTTAATAATGTTTTACAAATTTATAAAATTTATATTAAATGAATCCTAATATTTTAAATATATATATATATATATTTTTTTTTAAATTATGCTTTCAAGCAAATGAACTTAGACAACCTTGTGTCCAAGTTCATTTTAACAAAAAATAAAAATATTTCTTTTATTTTTGTTTGGTTTTTAATTTTTTTTTATTTTTTTTTTTACTAATGTGGCAACTGACCATGTTATCATGTCAACATTATTAACGATTACTCAACGTTGGAATGACCAATGTTACTTAAAGAGCTTATTAAATTAATTTTAAAGGCTTATTTTACCAACAAACTTTTAAATTTTTATATAAACTTTTGATAAAGTATATATAAACTAAAACACCACAGAAAAAATATGAAAATATCACAAATGATGACGGAGTAACTTATCAAAATTCATTTAAGTATATAATATGTTAAAATATGATGATTACATAACAATAATACGAAAATACAAAGACACATATTTTTTTCCTTTTCTTTTTCCTTTTCCTAATTTGATCTTTCTTCCCTTTTTTCTTTCACCAAAAAATTGGCTGGAAATACCTTAATTGTCTTTCCATTTGTATTTTATACCTAGGCTTACTTGTGTTAAAATTATGAAAGCTCTTTTATGACCTTGACACTTAAGCTCATAGGTCCTTTGATAGTTCACTCATGGAAGAAAGTTGGATGTGCTTAAATACGGATGCTTCAGTGAGACAGGATCAAGGACTTACTGCAGTAGGAGGCTTAGTACGAGATCAAAATGGTAGATGGATCATGGGGTTTAATAGATATTTAGGGAATTGTATAGAGATAGAGGCTGAGCTTTGGGGCATCTTGGATGGGCTAAAGCTTATCCTAGATAGAAGATTTTAAAGGATCTTAATTCAAACAGATAGTCTCGAGGCCGTTATTGCCATTCATGAAGGTGCCTTTAGAATCTCAAGCTCAAATTTACTCAGAAGAATCCATCAGATCCTAACAAAGGTTAAATAGTGGAAGATTTAGCATATTCCCCGAGAGAAAAACACAGTGGCTGATAGTCTTGTCAAAATGATTGATGATAGAAAGTCGAGCTTAAGACTATTTGAAGATCTTCCTTTGAAGATCTAGTCCTCTTTAGTTTTGTTTCTTGTATTTTTGAAAAAAAAAATTATAAAAGCTCAATTCAAGTTAAGCAATGCTATTGCTCAGGTAACTTTTAAATCATTATTATTTTTTTACCTTCCAACTTTATAAAAAAATTATTTTAGTCATTTATTTAATTTTTCAACTCTTTTAACTTTAAATTTGAATTTAAATTTTTTTGTTAAATCAATTAAAATAAATTAAAAAGTTAACGTTTATTAACTTTACTAACATGACATATAAATGGATCGCCATATAAATATTATATAAGCATTTAATTAATTTTTAAAAATATTAAAATATATGTATTTTATATTTTTTTTACAATTTTAATTATTTTAAATTTTTAAAAATTAATTAAATATTAACGTCAACATGAGCCAAGTTAACTTTTTCAAAAAATTGGAGTGGATTAAACTAACAGCTTTAATTGGTAGCAGGAGAGGAATAATTGATGGTGGAAGCATTAATTGGATTATGACAACAATGATAATGAAAAAGGAGAAATATAGAGAATAATAATGTGAGAAGATGCATGATTACACTTGGGCTAAGATATTTTGAAAATAACTATAGACAATCGTTCTAATATCCACACATTGGGAATCTAGAGGCTTCGGGTACCTTCTTAAATGTAAGGCTATCAATAAAAGTATTCATATTATTTAATAAAAGTCGATCATGTTTTTTAAATATTTAGAAAGATTTATACATTCTGTTGGAATAAAAAGATTTATAGTTCCGCTGATTTTGATAGTAAATTATAAATACTGTTATAAAATAAAAAGAAATGAATAAAATAAAGTACAAATAAAGTATGAAATTAATAAAGAATATATTTTATTGATTAAATGGATGATTACAATGCTTCATTAGAGTCTCTATTTATAGGCATAATAAGTATAAAAGAAGTAGAGATCTAATTCTAATAACTATTAGAATTTAAAGTACATCAAAATTTTATATCATGATGGACATTTACTTAATAAGATATTCATAACACTCCCCCTTAGATGTCCATTAGTAGATAATGTGCTCGCTAAAACTTTATTAGGAAAAATCCTATGGGATAAAAACCTAATGAAGGAAAAAGAGTACACAATCTTCTATTACAAGCTGCCTCATTAAAAATCTTTACCAGGAAAACCCAATGGGACAAAATATTTGTTAAAGGAAAAGAGAATAACTTGTTTTAGACTCCCCCTAATGGCAACATTATATTACATCTTTGAGTTGATGCAATCTAATCTTGTATAGTAATCTTTCAAATATTGAAGTTGGCAGTACCTTAGTAAAAAGATATGTTAAATTATCACTAGAACGAATTTGTTGAACATTTATATCACTTTTTTTTCTTAAGATCATGGGTGAAGAATAATTTTGGCGAAATATGCTTCGTTCTATCACTTTTGATGTAACCACCCTTTAAACGAGCTCTACATGTTGCATTATCTTTATATAAGATAGTTGACATATTTTCCTGTAAATGTAAAATACATATCTTTTGGATATGTTGGGTCAATAACTTAGCCAAACATACTCTCGACTTGCCTCATACATTGCAATTATTTCTGCATGATTTGAAGAAGCGGCAGATAATGTTTGCTTTGCTGACCAACATGATATGGTAGTACCCCCACATGTAAATAAATATATTATTTGAGATTAACCTTTATGTGGATCTGATAAGTATTCAGCATCAACATAGTCGACTAATAAGAATTTTGAATCATTTGAATAAAATAACTCAATATCAATGGTCTCTCTGAGATATCTAAATACATATTTAATTTCATTCCAATGTCTACATGTTGGAGAAAACCTAAATCTTGTCTAACAAGTTTACGGCAAAAACTATATCAAGTCTTGTGTTTTTGCAAGATACATCAATGCCCCTATGGCACTTAGATATGGTACTTCATAACCAAGAAACTCTTCATCGTTCTCGTAAGGACGAGATTGATCTTTATTCACATCTAATGATCGTACAACCATCGGAGTACTCAATGGATGTGCTTTATCAATGTAAAATTTTTTTAATATCTTTTCCATATAAGTTGATTGATGAACATGAATTTCATCTTTTAAAAGCTCGATTTGAAAGCCACGAAAAAACTTTATTTTTCCAAGATCTTTCATCTCAAATTCTTTCTTTAAACAAGTTATTGTATTTTAAAGCTCTTCATGACTTCCAATAATATTTAGATCATCAACATAAACAAAAATTATCACAAAATCTGATCCAAACCTTTTTATAAAAACACATGGACAAATTGGAATCATTTTTGTAACCTTCTTTTAACAAGTATTCACTAAGACAATTGTACCACATACATCCAGATTGTTGTAAACCATATAAACTTTTCTTTAATCTGATCAAGCAATTTTCTCAAGAAACTCTATATCATTCAGGGATTTTAAATCCTTCAGGGATTTTCATAAAAATTTCACTATCAATTGTATCATATAAATAGACCGTAACAACATCCATTAGATGCATGTCAACTTTTTCACATACTACTAGACTAATAAGATATATAAACATGATTGCATCCACCACAGGAGAATGTCTCTTCATAATCAATGTCGGGCCTTTGCGAAAATTCTTGTGCTACAAGTCGTGCTTTATATCTTACGATTTCATTTTTGCACAAATACTCATTTATATCCTATCGTCTTTATACCTTTAAGTGTTTGGATTACAAGTCTAAAAAATTCACGTTTAGAAAGTGAATTCAATTCTGCTTGAATTACATCTTTCCGTTTTAGCCAGTCTTTTCTATTTTTACATTCCTTAGTAGATTTAGGCTCAGAATCCTCATTTTCTTTTGTTATTTCAATAGCAACATTATAAGTAAAATTGTTGTCGACAACTACATTTTTTTTTGTTCCATCTTTTTCTCGTATTTACATAACTTATCGAGATCTCTTTATTTTCATCATTTTCATTTTCACTTTTAAGTACCTAAATCTCTTCTTGAGTTTTATAATTAGTTATGTCATGAGTCTCTTCAGGAACTCCTACCTCTACTATATGACTATCTTGAATGTTTGCTCCTTTTCTTTTACGATGATTTTTATCTTTGGAACCGAACGGTCTTCCACACTTCAGGCATGGATTACTTTCTTTTGCACTAACAATTTTTCCTATTAGGACATCAATTCGTATTGGAGCATTTTCAACTGGTATGTGAGATTTAATGAATTTGGCAGTTGATTTGTAAAATGAATTATCTGTTGAACTTCTGGTTCACATTGCTTTGTACGAGTATCTTAGACATTGATAATTCATTTCAAGTACCTTATTAATCCAGCTTTTTATTCTCTCCCCCTAATGCTAGGAAAACTGACAACTCATGTCATAACTAAATATCAAATTAATAGCTCAAAAATATTATGAGACTCATATAAATATACATTCCCAATCTCTTATGATGACCCATCTTTGTGCGTTGTGGTGGAGCAGTTGGAACATATACCGCACATCCAAAAATTGTAAGATGAGAAATATTTGGCTCTTGACCAAAAATCAATTGTAATGGGGAGTATTTATAATTTATTAGCTTCATGCGTACAACATGTAAATCAATACAATCTCATACTGAAATAGGAAGTTTGTAATGATTTAGCTATTAGTTAGATACATTTGATAAATGATTCAGCTATATCATTTTATGTGTGAACATGAACTACAAGATGTTCACCTTTTATCCCGATTGACATACAATAATTATTGAAAGCTTGGGACATAAACTCACCAACATAAGAAAGATGAATTGTTTTAATTGTATAATCTGAAATTAATCATTTAAACAAGCAATATCGCAAACAACAGGTTGCGAGTTGATAACGGATGTGATTATTTTGTAGATGCATCTACCAAAATCATAGAATGTTAAAAAATCCACATGGTGGAAGAATGGACCCATATTCATTTCAGAAATACAAAACATTAATTTTCAACTTTAACCAGTGAGTTTGTAATAATCAATTATCATTGAGAATAAGCAACACATGAGAATTCTTTAGATTAGAGAATATTCTAGTTCTTTAATAAATGTCTATATGAATTCTCAATTAATTTTAACATCATATATAATCCAGGATGGTCTAATTGGTCACGCCAAATAGTAAATGTATTTGTATCAGTAAATTCCGGTTTACTTAATCATGTTTTTCAATTGTACTACTAATGTAAATATAAATTTTGAAAATTAATAATTGTATCGTCATTCTTTTTATTTTGTATTCACATATAAGCAATATTGTGACATTTACTTCTAGAAATGTCTACATCAATATGAAGTCCATAATGTTATTAACTCAATAAAAGAAATATAATTTGCAAACAATTATTTACAATATTCACTTCAAGGAATATGCCAAAATCTTCAAATATTCTGACCATATTTTTTTTTTTTGTTTTTTTCATTATTATTCTTTTTCTAGTGATTAGAAGTATCACTATTATAACCACCTTGATAGTGGTTATTAGTACGTCTCCAACCACATCCTCAATTGCAACAACAATCATTGTAACATCCTGGAAAGGGCCTATGCATTTTCGGTTTAATTGTACGAAGTGACATGTTTTATGTACTAAGAATAAATTTTTAATATTTTTGGAAACCCGGAAATGAATGAAAATGATTTGGAAATGAACATTTTTGGAAACCTGAAAATGTATGGACATGATTTAGAAATGATTCAAAAGAGGAAAGTGAATATTTCTGGAAACTTGGAAATGTAAGGAAATGTCAAGTTTACAGAGCCGAACGAAAATTTTTGGAAACTTAGAAATGACTTAGAAATGTTGAGTTTTAAAGTTTAAAAGAGGAAATTAAGGCAAGGTGGCCTTAAAAGAAAAAGTTGGTGAAATTTGACACACAAACAGGCTTGGAAAAATGGCCTAAAGATGTCACTTAGGGCCTATGGAAATGGCGCCACATGCAAGGTGATGGGCCTGAGTTCGAGTCACTTGGGAAGCAAATAAAGGAAGTTTTATTTTTGCTTCCAGAAGCCTGAGGTGGACGGCACAAGCCTTCTAGAAATGAGGAGTTTTATTCTCTTTAATATTCGATTAATAAGGTGATAAATAAGGGATTTAATTTGGATTATTTTTGAAGAGATAATAAAGGATTATTCTCTAATTATTTTAAATTAAGGAGACAAAGTTATCAAATAAAGAAGAGTGGTGGCCAAGTAAGGGATTCTGAGTAGTAGTTTCGGCTATAAAAGGAAGAGAATAGGGCTACTCATCAATTTTTCTTCCTCCTCTTCTCTCTGCCAAATTTCTGAGTGCTCTCTTCTCTTCTCTTCTCTTTTTCTTTTGTCAAGCCGAATCTATAGTCCACCATTGTCAAAATTCTCAAGTTTTCTTTTCTTCCTATTTCTTCTTACCAATCCATTCAAAAGCCGAATCTTGGAAGGGCTTCAAGCATAGTCTTTGTTGATTTCTTCAAAGGTAAGAACAAGTTTGATTTCCATTCTTTTCTTTTAGATTAGCCGAGAGATAATCTAACCCCATACATATTATGGTTGCCGAATATGGAAGGATCTTTCGGGATTATCAGAGTAGTTGACTAAAAGGAGGAGTATTCGGGATTTCTAAGATTAAGGTAAGACATGTGAATATTCGGCCAAAGGCCTTGATTTATGTTTCGATGATTAAGATTAAGTCTAACGTAAGGTTTTAGGGATTTTGACATTCCTAGGGAAACAAGGAACAATTTCGGGATTTGTTGGTGTTCCAATCGGCAACAAGGTAAGAATACTAATCCTATTAGGATTTGGAATTTTGGCCGAATGGCTTTTTATTAAGGTAATAAGTGATAAATCAATGTAGGGATTAAGGATCTAAGCATTAGATCAAGCTTTTCGGGATCTCAAGGAAATTTTAAGCGAATCAGGTGTGTACCCCACACTACTTCATAATACGTTTTATGGCATGTTTAATTAAAATATGTGTTATTAAGAATATAAAAGTAGCTAAGGTACCATGTTATGGTAGTAAGTACTCAGGTACGTTTCCTACTTCTACTAGGAATATGAAAAATGTTATTAGTAACATGAGAATATGATAAGAATGTGAACTCGCATATATTTATGCATATTATTATTATATGGGGCATATGGGTATGTTTGAAAGGGGAAGTGAATGTGGTGACCTAAGACCACGAACACGGTGACCTAAGACCGTGATATCTGAAAAGTGGTGACCTAAGACCACAATAATCTGAACGTGGTGACCTAAGACCACGAATGCGGTGACCTAAGACCGCAAATTGGTGTGTAGCGGAAGGAGGGTCGACTTAGTAGTCCCCACGGTGTGATTGGCAGGTACGGGGGTGTGTAGCGGATGGACAATTAGGTTTGGGTTTGGGAATGCATCATAACTTGTATACCTTGTTCTGAATGTGTAACTCTTGTATGCCTAATCCTATTATGATTTAGTGTCGTGTACACATTGAGTCTGTTTGACTCACCCCATTGTGGGACCATGTTTCAGGTGTTGAACAGTGATGGACCGGGACGGCAGAACTTGTGGTGGCCATGCTCAACATGAAGTTTTTATTTTTATGGACTATTAATTTTTAAGTACTCCGAATTATTTGGATTTATTTGATGTAATAAGGCCATAAGGCCATAGTGCACTATTTTATTTTTATTATTATTTAACTACGTTACAAACTTTATTAAGCTAAAGTTTTAAGAAATTTATTTTAAATGTACTCTAAATGTTTTATTCTTAAAATTATAAAGGGTTTCCAATATAAAAAAACGTATTCATTTTCATCATAAGCCCAACCCAAACAATATTTTTTTTTAAATCACACAAGTTTTCCCTAAGAAACAAAAGAACTTTGAACAGGTTTACTTGAGGAACATACCAAATCTGGTCAAAGCTCGTGGGCCGGGTTTGGGGTGTTTCAATCATGATCTCTATATTTTCATTTTGCATAATTGTTATGTACTACTACATTCACTTTAGGGAATAAAGCAAAACTAGTTGGAAGAATTTCATAATTTTTCATTAGTAACTTATTATTTTACTTAGCCACTAGAAGGTATGAGATTGTTCAAAAATACTTTTAAAGTCATTCTAACTATATTGCTATTGCAGGAGCACATTAGATATTTCAATCATATAGTGTAATGTATTCCTTCAGGGAATATATATAATACAAATGCATGAGTATCTATGTTATTTCTATATATGGTTTTAATGTAAAACACATTAAGGTTTTATTCAACATATATCTTCTTGATCTAAAAAACAATATTATATATTACAAAATTTTGCATCACGAGGAGGTAAAAAATTAGCTCTTAAAGAGCTTTTTACAGTTTGATGCAATATTAACTCTTCATGAGCATATAATCATTTTATTATATAACCTTTTTGAATGCTTAATTTATTTTAAATAATATATAGTTTTGCAATTCTTTTTAACATGAATGATAAAAAAATTTATGATCTTCTAAAATTTTATTTATTTATAAAAAAATAAAATGAATAGGTATAAATAAAACATATATTAAACATAACAAATAATAAATTCATATTACTAATAAATCATTGTGGTTAGATAATATTTTTTATATTGATAATATTTTTTATATATATCATAACACAAAAAAATACAAAATATTATAGTGTCAAATAAAAATAACTTTACAACTATAAAGGTTTAAACATAAACATTTTCTAACCTCCACCTCTTATATATAATTTCATTTCAAATTTTACAATGATATGCAATTATCACAGACAGGGTGAATATCTCAAAGTTCATAACAAGTAAGTATTTTTACTCACATTCCACAATAATCATATATCTTATTCAAAATCAAAATTAAACCTATCAATTCTATTAAAAATGAAAAAAAAAATTATCTCCACATAAAAATCTCAATAACTAAATGTGTGAAGGGTTTTATAAATCTATAGAGATACGAATAGTGAATTATATAAATTAAACTTTTTAATAGAAATCAAATCAAATTTCAAAAGAAGTTGATTAGATCGACTTACGTTACCATGGATGAGAAGTAATGATTATAAACATCCTTTGTAGTGAAGAGAAAGAGATCATCTCCAAGCAAATATCAAAAAGTAAACTTTGAGAGTGGATCTTACTTCTCGATTTCATATAGATAAAGATATCAAATCTTTCACCATCCTTAAGAATAAAAAGTAAAATAAGTTAATCAAAACAATGATAACATATAATGAAAGAAGAATGAAAAATAATAATAAAATATGAAACATTAAATAAAAGAAACTTCCTGTAAAAACTTTGCATCTTGCCGTCAAAGATATTGGAAATCATGGAGGATAAATTTGATCGTCAATAAAAGGAACTATTACTTTGAGCAAGATCGTGCTGACGTCTTATAAAATAAAAAGAGATGGAGAGAATAAAGAACAAAAAAAATATATGAAAGCAATAGAAAATGTACTTTATTGATAAAAGGAATGATTACAATGCTTTATTAGAGTCTCTATTTATAGGCATAAGAAGTACAAAAGAAGTAGGGATCTAATTTTAATAACTATTAGAATTTAAAATACATCAAAATTTTATCTTGATCATGATGGATATTCACTTAATAAGATGTTCATAACAAATACAATACATTATTTTTTATTTGCAAATAAAATTAAAAAATTATTCAAAATCTCAAAAATAAATGATATATTTCAAAATCTCAAACTTTTGATTTTCATCATGTTTGACTTCAAAAATATTTAATGATGTTTAAAATTTGTAATAACTTATTATATTGCATTTCAAAAATTATTAACGTTAATTATTAGTTCTATAATAAATTGAAAACGATTAAATAATTTAATTGACTTTAATTTTATTGTATTTTAAAATTAAGAAAATGAAGTTTATCTATTTTAGTAGCCAAACTTAATATGAATCTAAAATAATCTAATTCAATATAATTTGTGTTAAATAATTAGATTTAGATGACCTAACCCGAAAACATATAAAATTGAAATTAACCCAAATCGAACCAATCCAAATCAACCCAGCTGGCCCAAGTGACAGATTTAATTGAAAATAATAATTATAAATAACTTATGGTAAGACCTAAACATTAATATTTATCAAAATGATAATAAATACTCAATCCAGCAATGTTAATGGTTAGAATTCGGGGAATTCCAAGAGAAAACACTTCTTTCCAATCGAAAAACTTTAACAGAAAGTGATTGTGGATTCATCTACACATCACTTCCCATCACTAGGTGATGCCATAACGTACGACTCCAACAACTTAATTGCAAAAGAGCATGCCATCAATATATATTGGGTTTGGCACGAGGTTTTCGGAACTTCACTCCATCTCGGTTTCATCAATTCCATCGCCAATGCAATTAATTCACATATTAAAATAAAAAGATAAAATTTAAAAAATCTGAAAATTAAGAAAAAAAAGTTTTAAAACATTCTGATCCATAACAATTTTAAAATTTTAATTATTTAAACTAGCAAAAAGAATAATTATTTAAACTAAATATAACTTGCTATCCCTTCCATTCAATTTTCATTATTTCTAATTTTGCAACCTAAATCCCCAAAACACTCCCTTTCCTTTCATCTTTTCTTCCAACCTCTCTCAATTCTCTCTTCAACTTTTTTAGTTAACCTTTTGTTAGTTGTTTTCTTTTCGTTTCTTTTTATTTTGCAGGTTTGAGTTTATCCTTGCATTGGATCGATAGTGAAACATCGCTTCAATCCCCTTTGACAACATCAAATCATTTTGGTTAAATCTTCCTTTTCTTTTAATATTTTCTTGAATTTTTGGTTGATTTCATTTTGTTTTATTTTTTTATTACCGTTTTTTATTGTTATTGGTTAGTAGGCTAGTTTATATTATCGTCCTATAAATTGCTTGTTAAAAGAAACAAAAAAAAAAAATTTCAAAAAGCCACCAAGAGCCCCCAAACAATCTCGCACCCAATCTGAATCGGTCCTATCATCGGGATATAATGAGGACAAATTTATGTCCGAAGAGGCAGAAAATTTTTTTCAATCAATTCAAAGTCGATCGTTCATTTATGAACGTGGTTTTCACTTAGCCGCCCCGGATTGTAACGAAATTTGAAACTTGGTTCACCACCATCAGTGGAATCAATTCGCGGTTCTACGTAAGGCGTAAGTGGATAGACATTGCCCCTGAACGAATTTGCGAACATTACGACATCCCTTTTTATCAAAGTGGTGATATTCAAAACATGGACGTTGATCGTTTTACAAACATAGATATGGATGTCGTTTTAAAATTTTTAACCGAGGACCTAAGTGTATGGAAACGTGACGGGGGCACTGAATTTCCACTTTCTTTTAAACAATAAATTATGTTCCCCATAGTTAAGATGTAGATGCAATTAATTTGCACACAATGTTAGCCCTCCACTCAACACTAACACTATTAATGTCTTTCGAATTGTGCTTCTTTTCTCCATTTTACAGCGCAAGCGTATTTGCTTAGGCCACTGGATTAATCGAGAAATGAAAAAGTGGATGGCAGGATGCAAAGTTGGGATCTATTTTCCTTAGCTGATTACGGATTTATGTCGTAATACAAAGATGATTATAGACCTAATGGAGCAATCACACCGATCAGTTCGCAGCATCCTTGGCAATTTGATGCTTCATCAGTTTCAAGCTCTGAAACCAACGACGGAAGCATAAGATGGACATACCACCTACTCATCCGAAGAAAGCATCCACTAAATCCGCATCTAGAGGTCTTGAAAAACAACTTGAAAAGTTGTTTAGAGAGATCCGATACACTAACCGCAGATTGGATGCAATGCAACTTTTCGCGGATGCATTCATGGAAAGCCAAGGGAAAGATCCTATTCAATGACAAACGAGGTTAGATGATGAGGACATGAACGATGAAGCCAACGAGGAGGTGAACGGAGAGGAAGAAGGTGATGATGATGAGGCTATAGAAGATGATGATGTGGAACCATATCGTGACGACTTCGAGGATTTATTTGCGTCTGAGCAACCATCCACATGAGGCCCTATCATCAGAGAATCAATCAACCAATCCAAACTGCCTTATAAGAAGTCAGTCGTGCAAGGTAAGGGAAAAGGAAACACAGGATCGAGCAAGGGTCCATGAGGATGACTCGGATTAGTTTCATGTATTTTGCATTTTATTTATTTTATTTTTAATACGTCATGTAAACTATTAAACACTTTTGGATTTGTCATTTTTAATTTGTGTTTGTTATTGTTTGTCTTTGTCTTTATTTTTGTTTCTTTGTCTTATGTGCAGCAAGTAACTTGAAAGAATACACGATATATAGAGCTCCAACAAGGAGGTGAACGCCTGAGCTAGTCTAATGCTTCGTTCTAAGGTAGTTCAATAACCTCCTATCCTTCTTTTGAACACATTGAGGACAATGTGTAGTCTGAGTGTGGGGGGTGCACATAAGTTTTATGTGAGTTTATGTTTTCTTGTTTTATGTTTATTTATGTGCTTATTTTAATTTTTATGCATTTTTCAAAAAAAATCCATTTTTGTTTTTAATTTTACAAAAATCTAAAAATATTTCTTGTTTTCATTTTTTATTTTTGTTATTGCATGGTGCTTGGACTGTAATTAAGCAATAAGTTAGTAGTTGTACATATCAAATGCCTATATAGAATTGCCAAACTTGTAAATTTTGAATGATACTAGATAGTTTCTTACTCTTGGTTGTAGGTTAAATAGTTCATTTAGTTAATAGGTATAATAGACTAGAGGCAATAACCAAAATGAAAATGTATAAAATGTATCGTAGGCTTGGGGTCACACGCCCGTGTGGCTTGGGACACGCCCGTGTGGGTAGGCCGTGTGGTCACACACGCCCATGTCCTTAACCAGTGTAACTCTCTGTTTATGACATCATCAACAAAATAAGGTAACACGGCCAAGTCACACGCTCGTGCGCTTAGGCCGTGTGGTGAATTAAATTCTAAAAACAAAATGCAGACTTCACAAGACTTTGGCACACACCCATGTCCCGGGACCGTGTCCTCCACACGGCTGAGACACACGGTCGTGTCTCTACCCGTGTGGCCAAGAAAATGGATATTTACCAAACCCTTTTGGCACCTTCATTTACACATACTTATACACAACTTCAATGGCATCTTTCATGGCATAATTCAGCACTAAAACATCATCAAACAAGTCATGATCATAGAGAACTCATAAAATCTTATTCATGCATAAGGCACCATGCTTTGCCTAGCTTAAACTTATCAAACTTTCATGCCATGATTATCATCAACACATCCTCAATCTGTAACACCCCTTACCTTTGTTCAAAGCTGGAACCGGATATGAGGTAATACCTAACTTAACTTGCTTAAACATATCAAATCAGGCTATAAAATTTCATTTCAACATAAAACGTTTCCATTTAAACTCATATCCTGCTCATTCTTGGTCTACGAGGCCCTAAACATACTTCCAAGAGGTTTCGGAATTAAACCGAGAACTTTTATGGACTTAGAAAATTTTTCATCAAAACAGGGACCACACGCCCATGTTGCTCTGGGGACACGCCCGTGTGCCCCTAAGACATGCCCATGTCCTTCACCCATGGTCGACACTGGCTTATTTCACACTCCCGTACACCCGTGTTTTAAGCCGTGTGCCAAAACCTTGGCATTTTGTTTATGACGTCATCACCTCACGAAGGTCACACGGTCAAGGCACACGCCCGTGTCCCTAGACCGTGTGTCGAATTAAATTCCACATTTAAAGTGCATACTTCACATGGCCTGAGCACACACCCATATTCGTGGTCGTGCCTACCACACAGCTGAGACACACGGTTGTGTCTCTACCCGTGTGTTTATTACAAAGCTTACTGACGTGTAAAACTAACATGCAGGGGACACACGGCCTGGTCACACACCCATAGAACTGACCGTGTGTCGCACACGGCCTAGACACATGCCCGTGTGCCACCCGTGTGGACAAGAATAAGGCTATTTGCTAAGCTCTTTTCACCACCCTAACTCACACAACATAAATCCATTTAACAAATCACTAGACAACTCAAATTTGCAATATACACTTCCATGAATAACTTCATCTTTCAATATATAATAATGAGCCATCAACTGTGGCTATATACAAAAGAGTTCACCTTTAAAGGGGCCAACA
Source organism: Gossypium bickii (assembly GCA_025503065.1). Classification (NCBI taxonomy): domain Eukaryota; kingdom Viridiplantae; phylum Streptophyta; class Magnoliopsida; order Malvales; family Malvaceae; genus Gossypium; species Gossypium bickii. Next base: position 26,086,971 of record CP106712.1, read on the forward strand.
CACTCTTGGCCAGAATTAAGAAAACAATTTACCTAGTCTAGCCCCTATACATGCCATACTCAAAACACTAAGTCTAAATATACCTAGAAGAGCTGATAGAGTGGGTGATCTTCCAATTATCTTCGTATCCTGACCCGACTCTTTGACTCTATAAAACAAGGAAAAAGAAAATGGGAGTAAGCTTTAAGCTTAGTAAGTTTACATGTAAACAAATAACATCATAGTACGTGCTAAACAATAAATAGCATTACATACTAAGCAAGAACAATCCACATTCCATGATCATGCTTACTCATTTTATCTCTTACCACATTCCAACCATATCACAAGCCAAATGCCCACATTATTTAACATACATCCCTGCACTTATCACCACATGATCACAAGAAACAACACACCATAATTTTCTAAATAAACCATTCATGATACCACCAATTACTCGGTGGTTTCGCACTTAGCCCACCATCAATCTTTAACAGAGTGGTATCGCACATAGCCCATCAACAAGAATATTACGGTGGTAACGCACTTAGCTAACCAAATAATATAAGCGATGGTATCGCACATAACCCATCGTGGATAAGTAATAAGGTGGTATTGTACTTAGCCCACCATCAAGAATTATTAAGGTGGTATCACACACAGCCCACCATTTATTACTACGGATGTTATTTTACATTTATAGATTTATTTTATCTTTCATATGAAAATCATTCAATATCTACCAAATTCAATCCCCTTGAATCATACAAGGCACCATTAAGTAACAACATGTGTATATATAAGATGTATCGTTTACACATAAACTTACCTCGGTGCAAAACGCATTAATCAACGGTCTATTTCGTAACATTGCCTTTTCCTCGGTCAAGGTTGATTCCACGCTCTTCTTGGTCTATAACAAAAAAATTCACTCATTTCAAATATTTTATGATTATAATGCATCAAAATCTTTACTTAGGAAAAAATGATCATTTTGCCCTTACACTTTGGCAAAATTATGATTTTGCCCCTAGGCTCGTAAATCATTTTTCAACACATTTTCTCATCAAACAAGCCTAGCTGAACAGTTATTCCTCTTACAACTACTAACAAATCTAACTACTTCATCCATTTATTACACATTTTTAATCTTCGCATTCAAGTCCTATTTAGGTGTTTTCATGTTAACACCTTTCACAAAAATTGTTTCTCATCTCCCTAACATTCATTGTCTTCCATAAAAACTCAGCTAACAACATAAACACTCTCATGGAAAGTCCCTAGACTTTTAACTATATCACAAATTAGTCCCCTCATTAGATAGCTTAAGCTTTGGAGACTCCGAAAGTACAAAAATTGTCAAATAAAACCACCAAAATCACTTACTTGCAAGAGATTTGTTTTGTTGAAAATTTTGAACTCCAAGAACCCTTATTCCTCTAAATTTTTGGTGGTAGAAGAAGAAGGAATAGTAAAAGATGACAACATCTTTTATTCATCTTATTTTACTCATTTTTATCACCAAATTTCCACCAAATTTGATAAAAATTTAATGTCTTGTCTCCCTAGCCTTTATATGGCCAGCCATTACTCATCCAATGGCCTAATTTCACTTTAAGGACCTTCAATTTGATATTCCTTGGCTATTAGACACCTCTCCCACTTATAATGGAACTTTCGCACTTTATGCGATTTAGTCCTTTTTCACAATTTCACATACAATTGCTAAAATTAAAGCACCAAAATTTTCATATAACCATATATTAATGCCATAAAACATGAAGTAATATCAAAATAATTTTCCTCAAACTCGGATTAGCGGTCTTGAAACCACTGTTCCGACTCTTCTCCTTGACCCCTGTTCCGACTAGCCCCAAAATCGGGCTGTTACACAATCCAACTTTCCCAAACACACATAACCACATCACATGAAACTTTTAGTATAAGCGCGCACATATAAATTGGCATTACAACTCATTAACCAATATGAGCCACATCTCATGGCCATATACAAAATGAATCATTTTACCATTATGAACTAACACATTTGGCCAAATCAAATGACACATACTCAATTGACTAAGTCCCTATACATGCCATAAACTTAAGAGGTCTGTATTCACTTTTATCCCACGATGATAGCTTGATAGTCTGATAGCATCTCCAGCGATCTCCAACTGAGCTAACATAAAACCCTATAAGATATGAGAAAGGAAGGAAAGTAAGCTACAATGCTTAGTAAGTTTTTATGCAAATAATAAGCAACTTATTATCATGTTTTCCACTAATTCTCACAATTCATTTATGTTCATCTTGAGCTGTACTCGCATTACAGTCACTAAATTTTTTTTTCGGAGCTGCCAAACTCCAAATTAAGATCTACTAATTTTCATTGAAACTAGACTCATATATCTTCTTACCATAAAATTTCCAGAATTTTTGGTTCAACCAACCAGTACAGTTTATTCTTTCAAGTCTCCCCTGTTTCGATTCCGACAATCCTGATCCCTCTTCACAAAAAAATATTTTCTCATGGTACAGAACTCGAATGATGTTTCTGTTTATTTCTCTTGAAAATAGACTAATTAAGAAATTCAATCATATAAACTTTATCTATTGATTATTTTTGTACAATTTTTAATGAATTTCCCAAGTTAGAATAGGGGATTACGAAATCACTCTGACCCTGTCTTATAAAAATTCAAATATCTCATAATATGAAATTCCTTTGCTTGGACTGTTTCTTTTAACCAAAAATAGACTCAATAAGATTTAATTTAATATCGTATTAAACTTCTAATTCAATTTCCACCATTTTTGGTAAATTTTAAAAGTGATACAACTACTGTTGTCCAAACTGTTTTGTTGCTAATTTAACTCTGTCATGTTTTCTTTGTATTAATTCTCATTTACACACATATAACACTAAAGTATATCTATAGTTAGCCATGCCAATAGCTAGTCATCATCAAATATTTACAAGCCATTCATTGGCCAATTTAACCTATACATTAACAACAAAAACTTGAACATTTCATATCTCAATTTAATTTGGCTTTAAAGCCTCACACATGATTATCAATCACATTTCCCACTTATTCATACATCATAAGCATGGTCTTATAATCACAAGGTCATTCTCATAGGTATAACTTACTCGTTTGCCTTCTTACCAAAATTTGATCACATTCCGAGCACAGTGCTCATGAGTGTATACATACATATACTTGCACTTAATCGTCACATATCACATATCAGACTCATTTCTCGTGAGTTTCTCTGTACCTATATCACTTCATCACATAACTTTAGCACTTTTTCCTTCTTGAACATAAACTTAGCTCTTTACCCATTGAACCACTTGGAATATCGAAGGATACCAAACTCGTCATACACGTAATAAGATGCCAATGCCATATCCCAGATATGGTCTTACATGGGATCACATGTCGATGCCGATGCTATATCCCAGATATGGTCTTATATGGGATCTCATATCAATGTCGATGCCATATCCCAGATATGGTCTTATACGAGATCGTATATTGATGCCATGTCCCAGACATGGTCTTACACGATTTCATACCGAAGCCAGGTCCCAGTCGTGGTCTTACAGGGAGTCTGTCTTTGATGTCGATGCCATATCCCAGATATGGTCTTACACGGGATCACTCTTCAATGTCGATTCCATATCCTAGATATGGTCTTACATGGGATCTCAATTCGGTGTCGAGGCCATGTCCCAAACATGGTCTTACATGGTACCTTAATAATCTCATGTCATGACAGTGGTATCCTTTCTATTCCTAAGGTTCAACCGGGACTTCAACATAATATAACTTCATCATATTCACCATCGATACCTTATTAATCAACTTCATAGAAATAATATACATTTCACAAAATGTCAAACATTTAAAAGCATAATAACATGATGATGAATTATTACACACAAACTTACCTCGACTTAAAATGGCGAAAGGGACAGAGTCATCCAATATTCGTCTTTCCTCCGTTCTAAGTCCAAAACTCATTTTCTTTATCTAAAATATCACATTTGACTTATTAAGTTATTATATTATTCAATTCAGTCCAAAAATCATATTATGGCAAAATTACATTTTTGCCCCTAAACTTTGTCATATATACACTTTTGCCCTTAGGCTCGTAAAATGATTTTTATTCAATTTCCTTGTATTTTAGTCCTAGCCGAACCATTTTCATAACTATAGCAGTCCACAATTTGCATTCATTCACACATTTTCATACATTTTTTAACTTTTACAAACCAGTTCTTTTATGTGATTTCATCGAAAACCACTTATTAAAAGTCATTTACTACACATCGAGCATTCATATTCTACCATTAGACATCAAAATACATGCATGTCATCAATGGGTAAATTTTTAAACACAAACCCTAGCTCAAAATAATGGTAGAAATAGCTAAATCGAGTTACGGGGATCTCAAAAATGTAAAGAACATTAAAAACGGGGCTTGGATGCACTTTCTATTGAGATTGAAAGCTTGAAAACCCTAGCCATGGCTTCTGCCATGCTAAATTCGGCCAAGCAAGAAAATGGACAAGGGTTTTTGGCTTTTATTTTGTCTTTTAGTCCATTTAATTACCAAATTACCAAAATACCCCTAACTTAAAAATATCCTATTTCACTTATCTCCTGTTCATTTTTGTCCAACAATTTAACAAAGGTTTAATTACCATTTAAGGACCTCCAATTTCCAATTTCATAGAAATTGGACACTTATAGCATGTGAAACACAACTTTTACATTATTTACAATTTAATCCTTTTGACTAAATTGAGTGCCCAAACGTAGAAATTTTCAAAAGAAATTTTCACAAAATCTTTTCGTGAAATCGTAGACCATAAAAATATAATAAAAGTAAGATTTTTCTCGTCGGATTTGTGGCCCCAAAACCACTGTTCCAACTAGGCCCAAAATCGGGCTGTTACAAAGTTCGTATAACTAGAATTAAACTTTTAAATAATTGTAATTATATGAAATGAATGTATGTAATTGAGTAAATGATCTACTTGAAATTCTAACGCCTTATTGATATAGTCTGATGGTTACCGAGCTCCGTTTGAACTGTAAGGATTCGTAGGATACGAGTGACATGTCATTAGGGTTACCGTTTAGGTCGAGATCCTTCATGTGTTGCAGACACACTGCAGCTCGTATGAGCTTACTGATATATCAGTTTGTAAGAGCTTACTGTTGTCAGCTCACCAGAGCTTACTGTTTACAATTTGATAGAGCTTACTGTTCATCAGCTCAGGAGGAGTTCACCGATCATAGCTTAAAAGAGTGAATACGATGATGAATTGACAGATTACCGATTAATACATTTAGTGTGTATCACTCATGTATCTATCGATATTCTAATAGGTTCAACAAGCATAATTCTTCTAATGGTTATACGGATGAATTATTGGTTATATAAATGGTTTGTCGATTATATGAATGAGAATGAATAGTTACATATGTTATACATGTTACATGAATTTGGTATGATATAATACATTGATGAATGCTGGTGTATAGGAATTTCGCAAGTGAATTTGATATACTTTGTTTAATTATTTGATTATATATAAATGGTAAGTTAAATTCTGAATTATACGGGCTTACTAAGCTATAAAGCTTACTCTGTTTCTTTTTCGTGTTTTATAGAGGTTCGATAGCTCGCTCGATTCGGATAAAGTCGGAGTTACGCATCACACTATCCAGCTGCTGATTGGTACTTTTGAACTCATGGATATATGTAAATATGGCATGTATAGACTAGTTATAAAGATGATAGTTATGGTTACTTGAACTAGTGATTTTGTATACATGTTGTGGTATAAAGTAAAGCCATTTGATTTGGCTTAATTTGGTATAATACTTTGGTTGCATATAAGTATTCAAATATGTGTATGAAATGTTATGGATTGGCTGCCTATTGAGTTATAAAATGTTGCATATTATGCTTGTGCAGGTAAATAAAAATAGGGTGGCAAAATGGCTTTGCAAATAGACATGTGTGTGGCCGTGTGTGACACATAGTCATGTTACACGGCCATGTGCCCGTTGGTGTTGAAATTAAAATGAAGTCATTATGCTCCACACGGTCTCACACACAGGCGTGTGATTGGCCGTGTGGCACAAGTCAGTATACCCTTCTAATTGGCAAACGGGCGTGTGACTTGGCCGTGTTGCATAAGTCAGTATACCCTACAAGTTTGACACGGCCTAGCACACGGGTGTGTGTGGCCACTTCGAAGTGCACACGGGCTAGACACACGGGCGTGAGGTCGGCCGTGTAACCCAAGTTAGTATGTACCCCCTATTTTCACACGGCTGGTGACACGGGCATGTCTAGTGGCCGTGTAAGACACACTACTTGGCTACACGGGCGTGTGTCCTCTATTTAAGGCAAAATTTTCTAAGTTCAACAAAAAATTCCCGAGTTATCAGTTTAGTCCCGAACCATTTCTAATGCATGTTTAAGGCCTCGTAGGCCCTTTTAAGGGATAAAGTGATTGTATTTGAATGAGATATGAGTGATGAATGATTGAATTAAGAAAATGTATGTTTAAGTAGTTGTTTACCGATTTTGTAAGTCCGATAATGCTCCGTAACCCTATTATGACGTTGAATACGGGTGAGGGGTGTTACATTTATTGGTATCAAAGCTACGATTTAATCGATTATAGGACTAACGTAACGTGTGTGAGAGTCTAGCTATACATGACATATATAAACTGAGATAGTATGATAACTCCTGACATTTAAAATGTGTTTTTATATAGCAAATAGATCCCAATCGAGTGATAATTGATGAGGTTGAAAGTAATGCACCTACTCCCACGTAAGGGACAACGCCATCTAATTCTAGATTCGTGATGGGTAGTTAGAGAGAAGAGGCTAAAGAAGCCTTCTTCCAAATGGTGAACGAATGGTTCATGTAGTACGTTTGAGCTAATCCGGCTACGCAACAACCTCCACCCCCACCTATTCCCAAATCGATCCTGTAGTTCCTCAAGGTATGGATCCTTTGAGATTGAATAAACCCCCTGTTGATAAGATACGGAAATATGGGGATGAGGAATTCGAAGCTGCTATTAGTGATGACCCTGAAAGAGCCGAGTTTTGGCTTGAGAACACGATTCAGGTATTTGATGAACTTTCTTGCACCCCTGAAGAATGCTTAAAATGTGTTGCATCACTGTTGAGAGACATTGCATATCAGTGGTGGAATACATTGATATCCATAGTTCCACGAGAAAGAGTTACTTGGGAAGTCTTTCAAGTTGAATTCAGAAAGAAATATATCAGCCAACGGTTCATCGATCAGAAATGAAAGCAATTTCTTGAACTGAAACAGGGCCATATGTCGGTAACAGAGTACGAAAGAGAGTTTGTACGACTCAGCAAATATGCTCGTGAATGTGTTTCTTCCGAAGCTATAATGTGTAAAAGATTCGAAGATGGATTAAATGAAGAAATCAGACTATTAGTTAGGATTCTTGAGCTGAAAGAGTTTTTCGTTCTAGTTGACAGAGCTTGTAAAGTCGAAAAGCTTAGCAAAGAGAAAAGAAAAGCTGATTCTGAGGCTAGAGACTTTAGAAAGAGATTTGCGAGCAAATCACATCAGTCAGTATCAAAGAAATCTAGAGAATATCATCCTCGTTCTACTGGTTCTACGGGGATTTCGATCAAAGATAGAGATGCGAGATATTTTAGCTTTAAACCTCAGACGACATCTGTTACCAGTGTGGGTAGTGTTAGAAATGTTGGACCTGAATCTAAGCACTGCAATAAGCAACATTACGGTGAATGTAGAATATTGAGCGGAGCTTTTTTTAGATGTGGATCTCTTGATCATTATCTCCGGGACTATCCAGAAAAGTCTATAGCTGAAAGAGATCAACCGGCGAAAGCAAGTAATACGGCTACTAGAGGAAGACCACCCCAAAACACTGGAATTACGAGTGGTAATCGAGGTGCTACAAGAGATTCTGCTGTGAGATCTGAGGCACGAGCATCTACTCGAGCTTATGTTATCCGTGCACGGGATGAGGCATCATTGCCAGACGTTATTACCGGTACTTTTTCTCTTTTTTATAATGATATAATTGCGTTGATAGATCCTAGATCAACCCATTCATGTATCTGTATGAATTTAGTATTTAAAAAGAGTTTACATGTCGAGTCTACAGAGTTTATAATTAAAGTATCGAACCCTTAGGCAAGTCTATTTTAGTTGATAAGATTTGTAAGAATTGTCCTTTGATGACTCGGGGTTATTGTTTTCTGGCTGACATGATGCTTCTACCGTTCGATGAGTTTGATGTGACTCTGGGTATGGATTGGCTAATTATGCATGATTCAGTTGTGAATTGTAGACGAAAGATTATCGAATTGAAATGTCAAAACAGTGAAATTCTTTGGATTGAGTCTAATGATTTGAGTGAATTACCTACTGTGATATCATTTATGTTAGCTCAGAAATGTATGAAAAAGGGCCATGATGCATATCTTGCATACGTACTGGATACAAAGGTGTCTGAATCAAAGATTGAATATGTACCTATTGTTTGTGAGTTTTTAGATGTGTTTCCAGAAGAATTATTGGGTTTGCCACTGACCAGAGAGGTTGAATTTAGTATTGAATTAGTATAGGGAACAATACCGATATTGATAGCTCCGTACAGAATGGCTCCAATAGAATTAAAAGAGTTGAAAGCTCAGCTGCAAGAATTGACAGACAGAGGTTTTACACGACCGAGTTATTCACCCTGGGGTGCACTAGTATTGTTTGTAAAGAGGAAAGATGGCATGATGAGAATGTATATCGATTACAGACAGCTGAATAAAGTAACTATAAAGAAAAAATACCCTCTACCGTGGATTAAGGATTTATTTGATCAGTTGAAAGGGGCTACAGTATTTTCAAAGAATGATTTGAGATCGGGTTATTATCAGTTGCGAGTTAAAGAGTTGGATGTGCCGAAAATCGTGTTCAGAATGAGGTACGGACATTATGAATTCCTTGTTATGCCTTTCGGATTTACTAATGCTCCTGCAGTTTTTATGGACTTAATGAACCGGATATTCAGACCGTATAGATAGATTTATTTTTGTATTCATTGACGACATTCTGATTTATTCGCGAGATGAATCTGAACATACCGAGCATTTGAGAATTGTGTTACAAACTCTACGTGATAAGCAATTGTTTGCAAAGTTCAGTAAATGTGAGTTTTGGCTTCGAGAGGTTGGATTTCTGGGGCATATAGTTTCAGCCGGAGGTTTTAAAGTTGACCCGAGTAAGATTTCTGCTATTGTTGACTGGAAACCTCCGAGAAATGTGTCTGAAGTCCGTAGTTTTCTGGGTTTAGAGGGGTATTACCAAAGATTCGTGAAAGGATTTTTGATGATTGCGACACCGATGACATGACTGCTTCAGAAAGATGTGAAATTCGAATGGTTAGAAAAATGTTAGCAGAGTTTCGAACAGTTGAAAGTATTGTTAACTGAAGCATCAGTTCTGGTTCAACCTGAATCGGGGAAAGAGTTTGTGATTTATAGTGAAGCGTTATTAAACAGTCTGGGATGTGTTTTAATGCAAGAAGGAAACTTTATAGCTTATGCTTCCCGACAATTGAAAGTGCATGAAAAGAACTATCTGACACACAACTTAGAGTTGGCTGCAATTGTGTTCGCATTGAAAATTTGGCGACACTACTTATACAGTGAAAAATGCCACATTTATACAGATCAGAAAAGCTTAAAATATCTGATGTCACAGAAAGATTTGAATCCGCGACAACAAAGATGGCTCAAGTTATTGAAAGATTATGAATTTGTGATTGATTATCACCCGGGAAAAGTTAATGTTGTTACTGATGCCCTGAGCCGAAAATCTTTGTTTGCATTACGAGCAATGAATACCCAGTTGATGATTTGTGATGATGGGTCTATTTTAGTTAAATTAAAAGCTAAACCGGTATTTCTTCAATAAATCTGTGAACTTTAGAAAGATGACCGTGAATTGCAAGTTAAACGGATTCAATGTGAGACTATCCCTAATGCAGAGTTTCAGATTGGAGCCGATGATTGTTTAAGGTTCTAGAATAGAATTTGCATACCGAGAAATTCAGAACTCATTCAGAAGATTTTGCATGAAACGCACAATAGTTGTTTATCTGTTCATCCAGGGAGTACCAAAATGTACAACGATTTGAAACAGTTTTATTGGTGGCAAGGTATGAAACGAGCTATCTCAGAGTTTGTTTCTAAATGTTTGATTTGTCTGCAAGTCAAAGCTGAACATCAAGTACCATCGTGTTTACTGCAGCCTGTTGATATGCGAACCCTGAAAACTTTACTATTCGCATGTCTTAATGTTCATTATGTCATTAGGTCTCATGTTTTACACAAGTATGTTTGTGAGTTCGCTACGCAAGTGATAACTCTAGCATGTTATTTCTTTATGCAAAAGACATTGTAAGTTCACATGTTCTATATTTCATGCATGATGATATGACATTCCGCTGCATTGTGATAAATTAGCACAAACTTTTTGTAAATTGTGGTGAGTTGGAGGAACAATTGGGAGTTAAACCGAGAGTCACTCTAGTGGCTAATGTGACACACTAGATTCAGATCGAACCAACTGGGTCGGGTTTGGGGTGTTATACATGGCGTGCTTTGTTTTCTTGTGGCATTTTCTGTTCTTTTGTTACTCTTTCGTTTTGAGTGAATTCAGCTTTAATTTTGGTGTCTTAAGAAAATTTCTATGGAGAATTCTCGCTTTGCGAGAGTTAGGCTGACTTAGGCAGATTTAAACCCAAAAATCGCCTAAGACCTCACAGATTGCATGATTAAAGTTCTAGCCCTGTGACACTATTTAGGCAAGAAGCATTCTAAAATCTACCATAATTTCCATACACATCATCAAACTACCTTCCCAAATCATGTACGCTCAAAAGAAACATAATACCACAACATACCAAATCTCAAACATAACAATCTAAAAAACAAAGTCTAAGACAATTTAAGCTGGTTAAAACTTGAGCTCAAAAAGCTTAAGCTCATAATAATTAGAGCTCAAGATCATTCTAGCCCAAGCTCGAGATAAATTTAATCCAAAATTTGAAAATGCCTGAATTTATAACTAAACAACCATAACAAGCATTAATAATTAATATGATTATATGATACTATTTAAAATAAAAATAAAAATAGATAATCTTTTATTTTATGAGAATATATTTATAAACATTATAAAATTATATTGAAAATTTATTAACAACAAAAGTAATTACTAATAAATATTTATGTTAAATTATAAAATGGATTTGGGCTTGTATATAATATATTTGGATTTAGATTCGAGTATAAATATTTTAATCTACTAAAATTAAAATTAACTTAACCAACAAAGTTGATCAAAATGATTTGAGTTGAACCGTTAAATCAATTTTAATCAAGTTAGCTATAATAATATATTATATAGATTATAGTAGATGATATTCTATAGTATACAATTTAATATTACATAATATAATATGTTATAAAACTATTAATATATTTATAATTTTTAATATCTGATATAGTATTACCTAATAAAATAATATATTATATAACTATTAGTATACTATATATAATAGTGTATGATATTGTTTTACATAAGATATTGTTTTACATAAGATAATAATATATTATAGAATTATTAATGTAAATTTTAATACATATATGATATAATATTAATTTTTAGTTAAATTCAATTATATAATGTAATTTTGTGATTACTTTATTATAATGAGATGTTTGATATTGTATAACATAGTTATAGTGTATATAGATTTTATTAAACAAAAAATTGAATAATAGTTATAATATATATAGTATTATATAATATAATAATGCACATTATAGTATCAATAGTTTCCTATAATTTATTATATTATTAAAAATATATAACTAGCAATACATAAACTATTATTAAAATTTTAATATCTTAATTTGTTTATATTTTAGTTTTATTAAATTAAATTTTGGATTGAATTTTTAACTATTACAAATTGTAATTGGGTAAATTCTTGTACAACTAAGTTATAATTTTATGTAATATAATAATTTATTCAAAAAAATGTTATTGTTGCCAATAAGGTATTAGCACTACTAGCAAAGGCTGAGGCCCAAACCCCGACCTTCAAAAATTCGAGTTCGAATCTCATCATTTACAATTGCAACATGTAAATCTCTCTCACAAACTATGTATGCCTATTTCAATTCTTTTCAAATTTAATCTGACTTTTATCCAATTCTTTATTCATTGTGCATTATATTTGTTTAATTCTACATTATAATTGATCAAATATTATATTTGTTATTGCACTATCTTTGTACTAGTGAAACTTTTAAAAAAATATTCTTGTTTAATTTTCTTTATGAAATAGAGAACATTGCAAAATAGGGTTTAATTACTAATCATAATCTTTTAGAAAATAAATAACAATAGCCATGTTTAAATAACATACAAAGAAACCTAATGATGAAGTATTATGTTGTAGATATGGGAACTTGTGTTCAATTCCAAGTAGCCTCATTCCCCATCCCAATATAAAGATAAACAAATAAAAGAAAAAACTTGCGGTAACAACTCACATGACTGCTCCTCCATAGATAAATAGAGTAGGAAAGTTTCCATCACAAATGGGGCTAAAATCCTAGATACCATACACAGCCTACAAACAATGGCAAATTCAAGAATCAACCGCTGTTTCTACTTAAACGTGCTTTAATGGTAAACAATCACCTGAAAATCCAAAAGACAAGATATCAAAACTTCAAACATGAGCAACACTAAATTACAAAATAGCAGCAACAATACTAATACCAGTAAACATTCTAAGGAATCTCACATTTATGGATTTGGATACAGCAAGCACGTAATTCAAGGGTTGAAGTACTATTTTGTTCAATTTCAAATGGAAAAAAACAATTATTTTCAACTGCCAAACACCTTGACACCTTTTTTTGGGTGGTGGGGGGAACTGAAGCAGGAAATGGGTTTCATTTCCTACAATTAAATTACTGAATATCATGTATGTGGAAAATCATAAAAGTATATCCAATTTTAGTCCAAATTTAACACAGGACTAATGCAGACAATAACAGTCAATTGAAAATACGAAAATGTACATAAAAATGAAGTGAATCAAAGAAGAATATGAATTCACTTTCCGAAATTGAGTGTTTTGCCCTGTGGGAGAAATATGATATGATTATGAGGTTAAACAGATGAGAACAAATGAAAAAAGATGAAAGCTCTGCTCTCGTGTGTGTCATAGATTGGCCATGCAAAGTAGTGATGTGAAGCAGGGAAAAAACGAAGATCCAAGAACAAGGAATAAATCAAAATAGAAAAAGAAAATTGAGAGGAGACTTCTGATCTTGGTTAAGAAAAGGAGATTTATTCCTGATTCCTTTCCGGGCCTTCTTTCCTTCTCTTTGTGTGCAGAGGGAACTTTTAAATTATAAATAAACACCGAGCATAACTAGTTTCAATTGCTTTTAGCTGCTCTTTGTTGAAAAATGCAAGGATTCATGCAAACTGCAAACTGCAAACTAAGAAGCTCCTTACATGCCTAAATGAGAGAGAGAACAAGAAGAACGGTGTTTCTTCTTCATTTGTGTTTAATTGTGATTATTATCACTAGAATGAAAATTATAATGCATGACTGCTTGTGTTATTATCATGTCAAAATGGGACGGACGTCAAGTACTTAAGTATTTATTCTACACTGAAAGTGGAATATAGGTTGAGTACTCATATTTGAGTTCAGCGAAATGATATTATCAAACAGAACAGCATAATTTATATGGAGTTGTATACAAAAGGCATAAACTGCTAGTTCAACACTAATAATTCCATGAATGGAATGATAATTACCTGCTTATCCACTCGAACAACTCTTGGAATCTTCCTAACCTGAATAGGGTGTGAGATCAATGTTGAAGCGTTTCTTCCCTTTGCTTACTCTCTGGAAAACATCAATTGAAGAAATGATAAATACCGACATTCCTACGTATTTGATAAATAAAGATAATGCTGCATTGAAAGGCATCAAAGTGGTAACAACCCATGCACAAGAACAGTTATTATTACCAAAATCATAGATATCCTGAATATCGCTGCTATTTTTAATAAAAGAGTAGCAAATAAGTCAAAGACAGTAATACTTTTTTGCCCACGAATGTCTCAATAAAAGATGACAAACTTTTTCGTTGTAAGTTATTAATGTTAAAATTATGCCTTTAGATGTTTTCCAAAAAAAGTAAAAAGAAAAGAAAAAACCTTCCTTAGGGCCCTTATCTTCTGAATAGCTTGCCAAAGAAAATTGCTACAAACTACCCTAGAATTATATTCTTCACAAGTTGCCAAGGGAGCAATCCTATCTCAAGAAACAAAAACTTCATATAGACTCTGTATAATATGAAATAACACCAAGTAAATCCATCTCTACAGTAAACATGAAGCAGAAAGATAGAATGCCTACTATCCACCTTGAAAGAAGTACAAACCAAAAACTAGTGCCATTACTTTCTAAACCATTTAAAATACTAATCACCAATCTCTCCAAACTAGCAACAGTTAGTACAACTAAAGAAACTTTTACCACCAAAAATCTCCAAAGCCACTTTCCAAGAAGAGCTTTCATAAGGGATACGAGAAACTTCCATTGGTTATTTGGCCAGATCCCATGTAACCAAATGGAAACTAAAATCGTCACCCATAATCCCTTAAAAGAAAACAAACTTTTTGTTGCCTTTTTCTTAAGTCACCCCCCAAGAGATGAGACAAATGAGATAAATTAAATGGGGAGGTTTAGAAGGTGTTTGATAGGCAAAAGTCTATTAGTTTTGAAAGAATAATGATTAACATGCAGCCATATTTTCCAACATTTCTGAAATTGGTTCCTACCGTCTATGTTACTGAGACTTAGGTGTGTTAGATACATGTATGTATTTGACACCAATGTGATTATTCTTTTCTAAGTTTTTCCATGTATTCAGAGGATCCTTGGAGGTCATATCCCCATGTCCAGAGCACAAGTGTCAAACACGGGAACTTTAAGAAAAATGAAGAGTCCAAACAACATCCTACCGTTCTCCAAAATCTATCATCCAAAAAGTGGTCAAAATGATTAAAAGAGCACCTAGAAAATACCCAATGGCAACCAAAAGTTCCATACAAACTCTTTCTCCAAGCAGAATCAACTACTTTTTGCCGGGATTCATATTTAACTAGAGACCATTAAGGGAAAAAAATAATAATTCAAAAGCTTCTTAATCTCTACCTAACAAACAAACTTTTGCCTTCCATTTGAATATTTGAAAATGAGTTAATAAAACAAGCTTATAATTTAGTACTACATGAAACATGCATAAGAGCCAATTAAGTTAATATGATAAACTATGGGCTTAGCACATCGTATTGGGATATTACAGTGTAGGCCTTAGCTCAATAAGCCCTTCATATGTGCTCCATTAGGATTAAGTGGCTAGATGTGCAAACAAGATGAAGTTGAATTATAAGCTTCCATAAGGAAATTCTAATATTCTCCCACTTTGGCATCATTAGCAGAGTAATTTTAAGAAAAGCCATTTAAAAAACAAGACAAAGTTGATTAACAAAGCTCAAATTCAGTCTTGTTGAGAGTGCAAAGTTTATTTTACTTAAATAACCTCTCCCATTTACAATACCTGATGAGGTATTTAGGTATCAACAGATAAGCTTGGGACACCCAAGAATAGAAACAGCCAAGTAAAACGTGCAAAGTGCAAACAGAATTATATTGCTATGAATTATTATGGACACAAATTCTAGAAGTTTGTGGGATTTTGACTTAAGATCTCTCCAAATATGTGACTGGTTGCAATAGAATTTTCCTCACCAAATATCAGAATTGGGCTTTGTTTCTGGTTGAAGAGTGGTTGCTCCTACATACATCATAAAAGGGATTCTTTGTAAACAAACTAAGTACTGTCTCTCATTCCTCAAGTCACTCATGCTAATACCATAACCTTCTTCTCCAACAATACCATTTGAGAAACAACAGATTACAGAAGAAAGATTATTTATAAAAAAGAGCTCATAATTCCTCCTTTTGATAGTTTGTCTTTTCTAATATCCTTTTCAACTCATCCCTCCAACATTCTTTTTCCTTCTCTTTGTTCTAAACACAAAGATCTTAGTTTTACCACTCTGTGTGTCTCTTTGACAACAAATTCACTTTACTCTTTTGATGTGTATATATATATATATATATGTTTCTGTTCAAACCAATAATATCACATCTCCTTTAATTAAGATTTATGGAATTTACTACCCAAATTCCTAGTAGCCAACCATATCTATACAAAGGTCTGCATATCTGGTGACTTTACCCTGGATCTATTTTTGTTTTGTTTTGTTTTGTTCCGTTTTTTATTACGGATTTTTTTTAAAAAAAAATTTCTACTTACTTCTTATTTCATTTTTCTTATTTCAACTCAAAACTCAATGCAAAGGTTAGAAGGTAAAAGAAAAGCCTAACACTATGTTTTGTAGAAAAGAAAATAGAGGGAAGAGAAAAAAGTGGGGAAAGAGAAAGGGAGGAAGGAAGTCATTTTTCCTCGTTGTGTTTGGTATAAAGGATGAGAAATAGAGTGAATTATGCGGTAAAGTTGTAAATAAAATTGTTAATTATGTTGATGAGTGTTTTCCTCCCACAATTGAGAGGATTGGATTTGGAGGGGAAGTACCTATTAACCAGCTTGGGAAGGACATCCCCACCACAGCTTCAAGCTATCCATAGCTGTTCTATCTTAATATCAGTTTCTTGTAAACAATTCAAATTGCTCAAGAAAAAAAAATTACCATGCAAATACCGGAACAGTATAAAATAACCATTCACATCAATGATGGAAAAAGAACTTACAGCTATTGCAATTAGCTCCTCCAGAAGTTCCTCCAAATGGCGCAGTGGCTATCTCCAGTAACAAGCAAAACATGTTCTGATAAGTTTATGACTTGATAATAAGGTCTGATAATATAACTTCTCTACATTAATTGACCTGAAGACACAATGTTCTAGTATTTGAGCAAGCGCAAATTATAAATTTAACTCACCCATTGAGTCGGACCATCAACCAGTGCATTTAATGGATTATCATGCACCTAGATATCAAAGAGAAACTTTTAGGCGCCTAATCCAAAATCGATCTCCATAGAAACTATATGAGAATGTATTTTGCACACATGCTATTTCAATAATCAAAGTAAAAATCAATGCCTGTAAATTGTAAGTTGAGTAAAAGCCAACCCAAAACTCCAGCTTAGTCTCTCAATAACTTTATAATACAGTTTTCCACAAGGCAGTCAAGCAAAACATACCTCCATGAAAATTCCATCCACTCCAACAGCAACTGCAGTTCTTGCAATGCATGGTATGAGTTCACGGAAACCTCCACTGGCTACACCTCCACCATCCAACTATATAAGAAAGAAAATAATTAACATGATAAAAAGTGAAACTCAGAAGCCATACAAACTAATAAACTAAAGGAAAACAATGACGATCAGGAAACCTATATCATAAAGAACACCAACTATATAGCAAAAGTATTTAGCAGAAAATGAGAATGAAAGAAAAGTTACCGTAGAATATTAATCCTCAAGCTAATATGTTTCAAATATTTCAGACCAATGCTTTGGCCACACAATATCAAATGGACAGAATTGCAAATAACAAAATGCAACATAGGAAGATTTAATGTGATTTTTGGAGCTTTTGCCACTGAAGTAATTAAGTGAGTTTGAATTAGCACTGACCTTTGGTCAAGAAAAAGAATAAGAACTATAAAGGAAATGGCAGGTACACTGACAAAATTTGAGTTTGAGTTTGCACCAACCTACCCTTTGGTCAAGAAAAAGGGCAAAATAATAAGAACTATACATGAAATGATAGGTAAGGCAGCTTATCATCCATATTATCATTTTCATTGGAAAATTAATTAATCCTGTGAAATATGCTGGACCTTGAAGGTATGAAACAGCCCTAGGCGTATCAACATTCAAAAGAAAGAAATTCCAACTATAACCATCAACTCCGAACAAAACACAAAGATGAAATGAATATGAAACAAGCAGATCCAATGTCAAAAGCCATTTTTGGTTAAAACTACATTTCCCTTAGCCTATCCCATATTGATTGTCCTTACAGCAAAAATATCAAGAAAAATATATAATGTTAGTCAACTATCCCATTTCAAAATCAGTGACAGATCCTTCCGAATTTCTTGAACATAACTGATTGAAAGATACTATACAATATCAAAATATCGGTTAACAAGTAACATCATCCATAGCCATAACAAGAGAGCACTCTATCACACTCTAGTTTCGGAAACAAAAAGTCATATTCAAAGTTATCCCAACCTTTCTTCCAGCTGGCTGTTGCAGTGAATGTGTGATATCAGCAACCTGGAGTGAAATTATTAAATCAGATAATGAAGTCCGCCGGTTAACAGCATGAAAATGGAACAAAAATTGTTAAAATTACACACAGATGAAAAAAAAAGTCATACTGCAAATAACTATTTTTTGTTTGTAATGTCTCTTCAAAATAAACATAGGAAGTGACATATTGCAAATAAACACACATGACTGAAGCAAGCATTATAGACTACAGTCAACCAGACCTAGCTCCAGGTCCGCCCTTGAGAGTCTGAATGCATGATTAAAATATTTTCAGGGAGGAAAGAAACATTAGAAAGTATAGTAATTGCAATCATAAACCATATGCTTACAACAGGACAATTCGCTTCCCTCATCCACTCCAAGTTACGTGGATCAACAATAAGATCATCTGTAAATCAAAATAAATGCAATAAGATCAATCAAAAAGGGTAAACAAAAATAACAATGCATCAAAAAGTTGAATTCGAATATTCAGTAAAGGTGATCTTAGGCTTGAATTACAATAAAATTCTGATAGACCAAAAGGGGGTTGATTAATGATATTAGAACACAAAAAGATGGAACAAGAAATAAAAACTAAATAAATATTTTATTTATGCATTGATAATACAGAAAACAGATGAGCACTCAATTGTTCAAGAAACATAAATCCATGAGAACCTATAAATTAGTATTTCCAAAACTTACCATGCTGGAAGCAAGGCTGAGGTGATTGCACCTTTCCTATAATGTTCCTCAAGTCATGTTGCTTTATAAGATTAAGGGTTAATGTCTTGAATCAATGTAACACTTCTGCTTTAAAAATGTTCAATATTGTACCTATACTATGAAACTGTTTAACATTGTGGTACCTAGCATTAACACCATTAAATATTAGTTATGATGTGACCTTTGATCAATCATGTCCGGACACATGGAAAATCCCGATTTATTTAGAAATTAACGTAAGGTTTACTTTTTTTAAAAAATAAAAAATGCAATTATTTTTAAAATACTAAATATTTAAAATTATATTAAAATAATATACTGTTTTAAAAATAAAATAAAATAATATTGAGATAAATAATATTATTTCCAAAATATGAAAATTAAAGATTTACTCGTTTAAATTTTTTTTAGATATGTAGTATTTAATCAACATTATCTTTTTTGAAAAAAACTTTTAAATGTCCTTATAATATCTAAATTTATTTTTAAAAATAAAAAATTTTAAATTAAAACTTATTCCTGAATTTAATTAAATTAATTAATTTTAAACAAGAGTTATTTTAAAACTAATTTATTAATTTTTTAAACATGTAATTTTAAATAATTTCCTTTTTTAAATGATTTAAGAAAAATAAAGTAATTTAATTTCATATTTTATATTTTGTAATTTTTAAAATATTTTTGAAAAATACAATATAAATTCCTAACGAGTAAATTTAAAAGTTTTATAT
This sequence comes from Gossypium bickii, assembly GCA_025503065.1. Lineage (NCBI taxonomy): Eukaryota > Viridiplantae > Streptophyta > Magnoliopsida > Malvales > Malvaceae > Gossypium > Gossypium bickii. The sequence goes on from CP106712.1 coordinate 26,106,936, forward strand.
TTAAAAGTGATTCTATTTTTAATTTTTAAAATTAATTTCTTAATTTAAAAATGAAATGTTTTAAATATATTATAATTGAAGAGTCACATATTTTTTAAAATAATATATATTTTAAATATCTTATATTTTAAAAATAACTTTATTCCTTTTTTATCTTTTAAAAGGAAACTCTATATGTTAACTTAAAAATAAATCAGGTCCTGCAACCATATGACGGGACTTGATAGGTTAAAGCCACATCATAACTCACATTTAACCGTGTTAATGCTATGTTCCATAATTGGTTAAAGCTACATCATAACTCATTCAACAGATATAATCCTGAGTACACAATGATAACGGTTCGATAGTATAGGTATCAAACTAGTCATTTTTTCGAGGTAGAGGTACGGCATTGACAAATACAATAACCTTTAGGGGTCATTTATGATATCATCTCTAATACTAACTTTCTAGTTGTCATACCTAATGCCCCTTCAAAACACCCATCTACAGCTTGTGCCTAGACAACAAAAGTGACTCAAGATGATTTTGGGCAAGGCGCATTAGATTAGACACTTGCCATGTCATTGAGGCACGCATTTTTGTTATGTGATAGGCATTAAAAAAGAAAGAAAAAAGCTAGCTATGAAGTTTTCTTTATTTTATTTTATTTTTAACACTTTTATTTATATATTATTTATTTATTCTTTTCATTATAGGATCTTTATTAGTATGCAAAGGGATAGTATTAAATCAATATTTGAGTATTCAACAATAGACGTGACACCACAAGGAAATCATGCATATTAGCCAACAAAAAATTGCATGTTTTTAGATAAACCGGATCACTCCTTAGTGTTTGTCATAATTATATATCTTAAGCTTATACAGACACATAGATGCACATTGAAAAATACACAAATATGCTTATTGTGCCTTACATCACTCAACTGAGTGACTTTTTCTATCTTGTGTTGCACCTAAGGCAATATAAGAGTTGTAAAGCCTAGATTGTAGCTTGTGCCCTTGACAAAATGTATTATATTGAGATTGGGCCCTCCATCTATTGCTTGCTAGTTGTTGCATTGAATAGATTAACACAATATCACATGTTATTTGTTGCCTTGTTTTCAAGTCTAGTTTATAAGAACATTCATATGAATAATTTATGACCCTACATGTGAAGGGAGACATAAGGTTATATCAAATTTAGCCTAGAGTTTGTTGTGGCTCTATATCCAAGTTGGACATCACCACCAACTAATGACCAATTTATTTTAGTTTGAAGGGTTTAACATCATTCAATGAATCAAATGATCGTATATTGTTTCCTAAATAAGTTCTTGAAGAATGTTAGTGAAAATTAACAGAAAGATTTGAGAATCCATTAACATTCTATACTATTACCATATTACTACTTATTTCAAGAGTGTGCAAACAACACACAAGTACTCAATAGATCTATATATGAAGTTATGAACCAAGAAACCTTCCAAAAGAGCCTAAATACAGATCCAAAATAATTTCTATCTTTTTTGTCAAAATGTCCAGAACAACTTACTATAGCCAAACATGGTGCCTCTTTCACAAACCATCACATTCGGATTCCCAGCCAATCTAATCTTCTCAGCAGAATTTACCATAACCTACAGATATGCATAATTACAATGAACAGCCATGTATAATAACAGAAAAGTAGAGTTTACTTAAACTTGAGAGTCTGTACTCCAAATACGAGTTTTGAAATTTGTTTTAGTATCAGAAGCAGAACACTCACAGAAGGAGCACAGAACTGGCCTTTTTTAATATTGATAATTCTTCCAGTCTTGGCTGCCTCAACTAGAAGATCCGTCTGTCAAACAAACAAAGACAAAATATTCTCAACCATAGACCAAGGTCAATCATAACTTTTTTTTTTCATGAACATGGAATGGTGCTGTTAATAATAAATATCAGGTTAACCTGACGACATAAGAATGCTGGAATCTGAATAACATCAGTGACTCTTCCAACTGCTTCACACTGAAAGCAAACAGGTATTTGATAGTTATCCAAACAATAGATTAAATGGAAGGAATATAAGAAATAATTTCTGTCCAGCAAAAGGTGTGTAGGCTCATATTATGCTTACTTCATTTGGTATGTCAGATTTTGTTCATGGCCAGACTAACAATATGAAAAAGCATCCACCAAAAACATTAAAAGGTGTTGTTAGTAATGATCTGGTATGGAAATTTTGATTTCATCACACAACTACTTTAAACAACGTATGATTTATATATGTGCTTGTTCATTAAGTCTAAAGTTATGGAAACTATGATTCATATATGTGCTTGTTCATTAAGTCTAAAGTTATGGTTTCCTATTAAGAGAGTAGGATAGTGCATTGGCCACATTACTTCTCATCAACGGCACAAGCAATGCATGATAATATAAAAAGTACATCAGCAGATGTATAGATGATTTTTGAAACAAAATACATTTGAAAAGACATAATCCAAAGAAATCACATTCACAAAAATTCCAAAATGAATACATGAACATAGATTTAAAATAAATGATAAAGTTTGTGTATAGATAGATGACCTCCAAGGTTTACTCATACCTGAATAGTTTCATGGACATCAGTTACAATAGGAATGTCATATGCTACTTTAACTTTGTCAAGGATCTGCAACCCAAAAATAAATTGAAATATTAATGTAAGTAAATATATCCAAGATAAAGTTGCACAAAATTTAAATTGACCTCAGACAATGTACTTGCAATTCCAGAATTGTAAAGAATAGTAGGAAAAGCCAAACTCTACCATATGTAGGAATACATCCTAAGCTCAATAATAAAATTAAAAAAACAAACTCTGCAGATCCGTGTCAAGCAACCATGTAGCATGCAATGTAAGGAAAGCAGCCATGATATGTAATAAAGTAAAGAAACTAAAGAAAAGAACCTTCAAGCCTTCAGCCATTCCAGGACCCCGAAATGATTTTGATGATGTTCGGTTAGCTTTATCAAAGCTTGATTTGAAAACCAAAGGCAACCCAAGTCTACAAAATACAAAACGCGCAGATATAATTCAGATATTAAAAAAAAAAAAAAAAAAACCATAGCTTTGTACATGTTCTACTATGATCAATCTCAAGTAGTTTTGCACAAGTGATTCCAAAAAAAAAAAAAAAGGCGGGGGGGGGGGAAGAAAAAAGAAATTCATGCTTGGTAGTGATAGTCTTGATGTAGCCAGCCATCCTTAGAATGTGATCTTCAGATTCAATCACATTGGGACCCGCTAACAAGAAAAATGGATCCGCCCCCTGAGATTCAACATTTATTCATACAATTATTGAACAGAAACTACTAGCTCGGGTTATAAAGAACAAATAATAATGAATAATATAAAGTGGGAACCATCACCTTGAGCTTGTTTAACAGCGAAGCCGAGGAATCCATACTAAACTTCAGCAATTGCAGTTATCAGTCCCGACTACCGAGTATAAAAAAAATTTAATTATTTAGAAAAACTCCACCACTGAATTAATAAATTGAGAGAGATAAGTATCAAGAAAGAAATGGCATAAATCAGAATAAAAGAAAACTCCGAGATCTAAAATATTGCGAAATGAACATTAAAAAAAAAAGAATAATGTTAAAAAAAGCAGAGAGTTAAATTATAAAGAGAGAAAGAGAGTACCAGAAAAAAAAAAATAGGGTGGGGGTACAGAAAGAAGAGAAACTCACAGTCGAATCAAATATGCTGAAAAGGACGGGAAGTCATGAACTAAGAAAACTCTCCTCTCCGGATAATAGTAAATTTTTTTAATAAATAATAATTAGAATTAAGCCAAACAGATCATTTATTTAACAGGAAAATCATATAGTAAGGCCTAGTATGACAATTCATTGAAAAATTTAAATGTATTGAAAATTAATATTTATGATTTAATAATAAGTATTTATCATTTAATGTAGGATATTTTTAATTAATTATTTTATTTTATTTATCTTATAAAAGTTTTATGTTTAAGATTTAATTTTTTATTAATAATAAAGCGAAATGTTTAAATATCAAATATCAAATATAGAATATTTTTTCTTAATTTAAAATATGTATTTATCAAATAATTTAATTATATTTAATTATTAATTTTAAGTAATATATTAAATAAATTTTATAACTTAAATTCATTATTAAATGTTTAACACTTATTTTTTGAACATTTAATTGTTGAGTTTATTAAATAGCACTAATTATTTTTAAAAAAATATTAAATAATCATTATTTTATTTAAGTATTTATCTTATCTTATTATATGGTATAGTTATGTGTTATTTATAGAAGGTTAAAAATATTATAAAGTAAGGAAGAAGGAGAGTAGCTAACAATCTCTTGGTCTAATAGCAAGAGTATTATATTATAAGCAGAAGAGTTTGTGTTCAATCCGAAACAACATCATCTCTCTTAAAACTTTACTAAAATAAAAACATTGTGGGAATCGGTGGGACCTCTTCAAGAGTTTTAACAAAATCATGACAAATTTTTATATGATTCTTTTATAAATAGGTATTTTAAATCAATTTATAATTTTTCTCCAACTACTAGTCACCAAGTCAAATTTATCACATATATTCAAATAATTTCTATATGCCTATGACATTATGAATCCTTCAAGGATTTTAATATAAACTTTACTATATAGTGATTCATATAAAAGTTTGTAACAATTATCATTAGACGCATGTCAAATTTCCATGATTTGTCAGATTAATAAGATATCCAAAGGTTATTGCATCCACAGTAAAAGAATATTATATCTTCTCATAATCAATGCCATGTTTTAGAGAATGTAATCTCTAAAAATTTTTATATGACACATGACATAATTTCGAGCTCAAACATCGAGGAAATTGTGAGAAAATTTGTGGAGTGACTTAGATAAGAAATTTTATGAAAGAAAATTGATATTGGAGAATAGATTATGTGAAAAGAGTCGTAAAGGTGAAAATATGATAGAAAGTACCAAATCATAAATTTTGAAAAGTATGAGGACTAATATGTAAAATTATCCAAAAATGAAAAATATTAATTATTATAGATTATTTGACATGAAATGGATTGGAATGTGATTTTTTTTATGAAGATCACTTTGGGACTAAATTGTAAAATTTGAGAAGTATACTAAATTGTAATTTTCCAATTTTTACAAAAAAAGAGAAGTGCAACTTTTATCACTCATGGAATTCTATTAAAGATTTAGTATGATTTATGAACTTGAATCGGTCTAAGTATTAAATCTTCAGAAGAAATCGCTTGAAAATGCAAAAATGGGCAAAATGGTAATGTTGACGTAAAATGGTAATTTGGTCAATTCTTGAGACTTTTATGATGGAAATCATATTTAAATATGATATTTGGAACCTAGAACTATTTTGGGCTATTGGACCTTGAATTAAGAAAACGAGCTTCAAATTCACAAATTTGGACTTAAGTTATTGGACATGGGCCTAAGGCCCACATGTTGATATTTCTGTGGGGATAAACCACATTCCCCCACTCCCTCTTCCATTTTCTTGCTTATTTCTTCAATTTCTCTCAAAATTCCCACTACTTATCTTATGATTTTGTTAAAATCTTCGTGGAAACAACCTCCTAAACTCAATTTTTCCATGAATTTCTTCAAACGGAAGCCTAGGGTATATGGAGTTTTTATTAGAGAAGTTGAAGTTAGAGTGAAAAAGCTTCAATAAGGCATGAAATGACTTTCTACATCTCCTAAGTTAAATTTTGTAAATGGTTCTTTGAGAAAGCTTAGAATGAATTTATATTAATTTTTGAATATATATATTTAGTTTATGGAAAACAAGGAGATGGTGATTAGTGAATTTTCAAGGTTGATTGATGGTGGAATAACTCTTAATGGCAGCTTAATTAAGCATTGTAGAGCATCCATTGAGTTGAGTATCATGGATACTCATCTTTCTCCTAAGTTAGTAAGCTTAGGGTTTATGTAATTAATGTTATAGTTACGTGTTTAATGGTGCTAATATTACTGTGAAATTCCATGACATTAAGATATGAAATAACACATTAAAATGTGAAGTTGTAATTGTATAGCCATGAAGTGCTTTGTGAATTAAAATTTATTACATAAGAACTTTGGGGTGCTATGGAAGTATAGGTGGACATGTATGAACCATGTCACTATTATGGAAAGATTAGATAAGGCCACCATGGCAAAAAAAAAAATGAGTCAAATTGAAAGTCCTACTTTAACTCGACAAGTGTTGATTGTAACATCCTGAATTTGTGGGCCTTTTCGTTTATGTGATGTGATGTTTATGTTATGCTTGATGTGCTAGTTAGGGTGTTTAAGGGGTCAAGAATGGGCTCAGGGTTGGGCCGAGGCCTTAATTGAATTTTCTATTTGGACAATCTAGTGGAAAGCCTGATAAGATAGGGCTTAAAAGATGTTATCTGTAAATTAAGACACACAAATGGGCTTGTGACCCAGTGGTCAGTGGCGTTACTTAGGGGCTTTGAGGTGGTGTGATAAGCAATAAGGAGGTCCAAGGTTCGAGTCGCATTACCCACTTATTTTAAATGTTTTTGGCGTCAAAAGAGAGGAGAGTTGGGGACGACTAGCATGCTTGAAATTAGGGAGATTAATTGAATGGATAATATGGATAATGTGGCAGATAGAGGAAGGAAGATGTGGTGTTATCTGGGCCATTTGTGGATAAGAGATCAGATAATGATAAGGGAGAAAATCTAGGAGTTATCTGGTAAGCTGAGTGGTGGCCGGTTTTCAAACTCTAAGGGGAAGGGGGAATCGGTTTTGGCTTGGGCAAGGGTGTGCCGAATTCTCTTTAGCCATAGGACTCAGTGCCTTTCTTTAGTTGCAAATTTCGGCTTTTGGAGTGATAAGTGCTGAAATTTTAAATAGTTAGGTGAGGGTTCTCTTCTTTATTTTCGGCATTTAGGGTTCTCATCTTCTCTATTTTCCTTCTTTTCTGAATGAGAGCCGAAAACTCCCTGTACACCATCTTTCTTTTAATCTTCGCAGAAGCCAAAACCCGTTAGGAGTAGCCGAATCTGTTGGTATTAAGGTAAGTGCCGACTTCTTTTATGTTCCACCTTTCTCTTTCGGTTTTTGGAGGCTAAAGCCGAAAGGCTAATTGGCATGGCAAGATTATCTTTTGAATAATGTTTTGATTGTTCCTATGTTCTCATGACATTTCGGGAATTGAAGAAGATCGAATCATCTAGATTCCAAAAGCCAGAAATCACTAGTCTCTGAGTCCCACATCTCTTTTTGGAATTTCAAGGTAAGGGGTTCTCTTTAGATTTTCGTTAGGTTCACTTGTCATAATCGTAATCTTAACCCTATGATATGGATTAACAACCACATGTTGTGATGGTAGCAACTGATAAGGTCTTGTGATGGAATCACATGTCGTTCAGGTAAAGGAGGGGATTGGATCTGTAAACCCAATCCCTAAGTTTAAGAAACGAGCGAGTGTCGTGATTCGGGATTGGCCATCGGGTTGTGGATCAAGCGTCGAACAAAATCTTAGACAGTTAGCAGTCGTATCGGCTTCTGATAGTGTCGACATAGAAGGTCTCGTCTTGACTGTAATTAGGCGTATAGATCTCTAACACACTAGTTTATCTGTACTATATATGTTATGGGCTAAAAGCCAGAAAAAGGCTGTATGAACAGTCGTATTACCCTAGAAGGGTAGGCATGGGATGCCAGGTACGTAATCATAGAAATTTCTTTATGTGTATCAATGTATGTAAAAACCTGTGATCTTTTAGGTAGTATTTTGTTTTGATTCTGCATGGATGTATGCATGGGATGGGGTTGATATGATGAAGGGGAAGAGCATGTTAAAAGGTCACTTAGTGATCGGTGGTTAAACCACGATATGTACATCTAGGTCACAACAGTGATCGGTGGCTCTGCCACAGTAGATTATAAGGGCACATGGTGATCAGCATTTCAAATGACAGCATGACTGTCGATATGGTGTGTAGCGGTTGGTGGGTTGATTGTAGAAATCCCCGAGGTGTGATGGCTGGTACGGGCTGGTGTGTAGAGGATGGACTTTTAGGTTGGGTTGGGCCATGTTGCATGTAAATATTCTGTTGCTATTGTGTATGGGCCAAGGCTCATAATGTGTTTGTGGGCCTCAAGCCTTCTATGTGTTTTCGGGATTTGCACACTGAGTCTTGGTGACTCACTCCTTTAATTTCCCTAACTTTTCAGATGAGCAGTAGATCATGGACATGGGAGCCGAGGCGGACTCAAAGGGCCATCTAGTTCTTTTATTTTCATAAACTATTTCCGGTTTTCCTTTAAGTTTTAATTTTTGGATTATTTATGTAATAAGGCCCCATGGCTTAGGTTTCGGTTTACTATTTATTAATGTTCACAATTTATAAATTTATGTTCGAGGACAAGTCATAAGGAGTAATAAAATGGGATTTTCAAACATGTTCAACGAAAAAGCAAATGTTTTCATCAAATATCGTTTTTCTGGATGAATACCTAAATAAATAAATTGAGATTTCCAAAAACCATCAAAACAAAGTTTCTAACATTAACCCGTAGCATACTAGATCTGGTCGTAGCGTTTGGGCCGGGTTTGGGGTATTACATTTTGGTATCAGAGTCCAGTTGCAAAACTCGGGCTGTGAAATGGGTCCAGTAGTAGTTTATAAATTGGTAAAAATGCTATGGTTGAGATATGGCCTTCGAGTCTACCGGCACCCACTCCACGCAGATAAGTATTCTAACTCATGATGTGATATGCATGTTGGGTTTGATGGGCTTTATGGACGTAGACTAGCATGTTAGGAATTAATGGACTCTAGGCCTAGTTTAAACAACTCTTTAAATTCATAAAACTTAATCTAATTAAACATATCCGTAAACAAGTCGCTGGGTTAGGGTGTGGTAACAGGCATACGCATGTCTAGGATTGGATTCAAGGAGAGCTTGGTACTTAAGCGGTCCTAGTGACTCACCTCCTCTTCGTTGGAATCCTACCTGGTGCGTAGAACCCGAAAGGGACCAGCCACCCTATTTCGCAAAATTACTAAAATACCCCCTAGTTTTGTAAAATTTTTGAAATATCTTTGATTTGTGAAAAATTTCCCAGAATACCCTGGATTTATAAAACTACCAAAATTCGTGAAATTACCGAAACATCCCCGGTTGGCAAAATTACCCAAATACATATATTTTGAAAATTTACCCGAAAACCCCTAGATTTACAAAAGCACCCGGTTTACAAAATTATCAGAATTTATGAAATTACCAAAATACCCTCGATTGGGAAAAAGAATTTATTTAAATTTTTCGAAATACCCCTGCTTTACAAATATATATATACACCAAAATATCTCTATTTCGAAAAATCACCAAGATACCCTATTTTGGGAAATTATGAAAACACCCCTGTAGGATAAAATTACAGAAATACCCCTGGGTAGTGAGATGACGAAAACACCCTTATGTGATGAATGTGAGTTCATGGATGCTATTTATACATTGATGTATGATGGTTGAATGTATGTGGTTTCTAGAACTAGGAGATACAAACTTGAGATTGAAACCCGTAGATATAATTTCGAATTCGAAAGAACTACTCCTGAAACTACTGTCCATAAGATTGTTCGTGGTTAATCAGTGAAAGAAATTAATAATTCATAAAATTTCTAATCAAATAAATGCGAATCGGTAGAATGAGTACAAGGGGTCGTGGACGTCCGCCGCATAGTCGTGGTAGGGGTAGAACGGCTGTGTCAGAACCAGTAGGATCTAGCCATGAGTCTGGAAACGAGATGCCGGTTCCACTAGCTGCGGAGGTGGAATTTCAGGACCAGACGGCCAGAGATGATGCTGTATCTCAGACGATGTTAAGGGTTTTAGAGAGGGTTGCTGGGGCAGGCATGGGCACAGGAGCTCGAAAATCGGTGTCGGAGCGACTTAGAGCCAATAGGGCAGAAGTGTTTAGGGGAATTTCTGGTATAGCCCTGAGTACAGCTGAGTATTGGTTGGAGGCAGTTGAGTGTATAACGGATGATCTGGATTTCACGGAAGAGGAAAAACTGAAAGAGGTTGTATCTCTCTTGCGGGACGAAGCTTATCAATGGTGGCTTACGGTTAAGGATGGTACGATGGCTGACCGTATCACCTGGGATTTCTTTAAAACGGCGTTTCAGAATAAATACATTGGGACAAGTTATGTGGATGCGCAGCGTAGAGCATTTTTGAATTTGGTACAAGGAAGTAGGTCGGTGGCTGCGTACGAAGCGGAATTCTTACGCCTTAGCCATTATGCTCGAGGAATGGTGGCCACAGACCATGAATGTTGTGTTCGATTTGAAGATGGTCTGAGGGATAACTTGCGTGTATTGATAGCTCCACAGCGGGAAAGGGAATTTGCTGTGCTTGTGGAAAAAGCTAAGATAGCTGAGGAGGTTAAGCAGACAGAAAAATTGAATCGGGATATAGATAGGGGTGGAAGTAAGAGAAATTTTGAATCATCAGGGGCAGATGGGCGTAATTAGATAAGACCCAAGTCAGACGGGCCGAGATGAGATGAGAGACCTGCTGCTAGTCAGACACAGAAGTGTGCTCGATGTGGTAAATTCCACGTAGGTGAATGTTGGGCGGACAGTGAGAAGTGCTTTAAGTGTGGATCTATGGACCACCAAGTTAGAAATCGTCCCGCAAAGATCAAGGCGATGAAGGGCCCACAGGTCAGGAAATGCACAACCAGGAAGTGGTAGACAGCAGCCACAGAGAGGTCGTGGTCCAGCCAGAGGTGGTAACGGTTCCGGTCGAGGCCGTGGAGCTCCGGGCCAAGGGGCAGGAAACACTGAGGCGAGACAGCCGGGGTTGGTCTATGCTACCAGGCGTCGAGAGGAAGCTGACGCACCGGATGTCATAACCGATACGTTTTTAATTTTTAGCTTGCCTTACACTGCATTGATAGATATTGGCTCGACACACTCTTATGTTGCTAGCCCTATAGCGGGAACTTTGAACATAGATTATGAGATTTCTTCTAGGGAGATGACTGTAGTGAGCCCTCTAGGACAAACTGTAGTGGTAAATTATATAAGGATGTACCCCTGGAAGTTCAAGGGGTAGCTTTTTGGCCTGATCTGATGGAACTGCCGTTTGGGGAGTTCGATTTGATCTTAGGAATGGATTGGTTAGTGAAGTATCAAACAAATTTGGACTGTGCAGCCAAGCGTATAGTGTTAAAAACTCCCGAGGGAGGTGAAGTGTTGGTGATAGGTGAAAGGAGAAACTGTTTGTCAAATGTAGTGTCTGCCTTAGGAGCAGAAAGGATGGTGAGAAAAGGATGCAAGGCAATTTTAATGTTTGTTCGGGCTCTAGAAGCCAAGGAACTAACTGTTGGGGTCGTTAGGACGGTGAAGGAATTTCCTGATGTTTTTCCAGAAGAGCTTCCGAGACTACCCCGGATCGTGAAGTGGAGTTTGGTATTGATCTTCTTCCGGGAACAGCGCCAGTATCTATTGCTCCGTATAAGATGGCGCCAAAGGAGTTGGTGGAATTGAAAGCGCAGATTCAGGAGTTGCTGGATAGAGGGTTATTGGAATTAGAGTGCGCAGCGTGAGCGTAGTGTTGTAGGTTAGGTTGTACGACTGTTCCTGTAGTTGGAAATTTCAAGGACGAAATTTCTTTAAGGAGGGTAGAACTGTAACATCCTGAATTTTTGGGCCTTTGTGTTTATGTGCTGTGATGTTTATGTTATGCTTGATATGCTAGTTAGGGTGTTTAAGGGGTCAAGAATGGGCTCAGGGTTGGGCCGAGGCCTTAATTGAATTTTCTGTTTGGACACTCTAGTGGAAAGCCTGATAAGATAGGGCTTAAAAGATGTTATCTGTAAATTAAGACACACAAATGGGCTTGTGGCCTAGTGGTCAGTGGCGTTACTTAGGGGCTTTGAGGTGGCGTAATAAGCAATAAGGAGGTCCAAGGTTTGAGTCGCATTACCCATTTATTTTAAATGTTTTTGGCGTCAAAAGAGAGGAGAGTTGGGGACGGCTAGCATGCTTGAAATTAGGGAGATTAATTGAATGGATAATATGGATAATGTGGCAGATAGAGGAAGGATGACGTGGTGTTATCTAGGCCACTTGTGGATAAGAGATCAGATAATGATAAGGGAGAAAATCTAGGAGTTATCTGGTAAGCTGAGTGGTGGCCGATTGTCAAACTCTAAGTGGAAAGGGGAATCGATTTTGGCTTGGGCAAGGGTGTGCCGAAATCTCTTTAGCCATAGGACTCGGTGCCTTCCTTTAGTTGCAAATTTCGGCTTTTGGAGTGATAAGTGCCGAAATTTTAAATAGTTAGGTGAGGGTTCTCTTCTTTATTTTCGGCATTTAGGGTTCTCATCTTCTTTCTTTTCCTTCTTTTTTGAATGAGAGCTGAAAACTCCCTTAAGCATTCTTTCTTTTCACATTTGTCTGCCATAGCCGAATCTGCCCTAGCCTTGCCGAAATTCTTTTTTTTTTCTATACCATTCCTATCACTTCTTTATGTTTGATATTACTCTTCTTCTCTCGATTAGTTCTCTCTAAAAGCCAAATCCTAAACCCCATTCTCATCTCCATTACTATAGCCGAATGTTCCCTTGTTCATTCTTTTCTCTTTGCCGATCTCTTCAGTAAGCCGAATCTCCATAGATCCCTGTGCACCATCTTTCTTTTAATCTTCATAGAAGCTGAAACCCGTTAGGAGTAGCCGAATCTGTTGGTATTAAGGTAAGTGTCGAAATAAGGCGCCATGGTTATCTAACGTTTAACTAATACTAAGAGGTATTACATGGTCAGATTGTAATACAAAAAGATAACTTGTAATAGTAGATAAACCTAAACATATTTTTAGTTTAATCAGAAATGAACAAACTGGTTGAAAGACTAATATGACGTATATCAAGTCCACATGGGGAGATGCTTTGTCTTGAGTATCGGAGTGGATGACACCCAGAATATAGAGACACAAATGTGACTGACTGGACTGACAATACATCACACAAGACCCAAGTAGAATAGATCCTAGATCAGTTTATGGACTTATTCACTTGTCACGTTCATAATGTGGCACACCATAATCCCGAGTGGATGATGGACTATGTATGCCTGACTCGTAAACTTTGATGTAAGTAAAAGCTTAAGTTCAAATAAATAAGGAACCGAAAGCTGATGTGTTGGTTATATGACTTTTGCAGTATGTAACATCATTTACAATAGTGGAATTCATAGCCCAACTAATGGGTAAATGGTATCATCTCATTGGCATTACATGATAGATGAAAATTAAACGCAGCCACGGGTCGTTTGTCTTTATGATAAATGACTTGATTACTATCTGATAGTGATTCACTTTTCATGAAGGAGAATGCAATGGTCACCATGAAATAAAATAGGATTATATTGATAAAATGAATTTATCCCCAAAAGATCAAGAATATCCTATAAGGGTAACAGACTTATGACAAGGTCATTGGACTGACATTTCTTAAGTAGCTTTTGTAATGGTATGTAATTAGGGAGAGCTTAACCACAATAATATGGTAGAATGACTTCGTGACTAAATAAATTTATAATTAATAGGCTAAAAGCTGAAATTTAATTACAAATTATTTGAACTTTAATTATATATATTCAATCAGTCCCTCCACTAGCTTGTTGAAACTAGAATTAAATTGCATGTAAAACTAAATGAATATAAATGAATGGAAACGATAAAGTTAGAAAAATGAGTCACATTCACAAATGAATGCATTTTCTCACTAAGTATAAAAATGACTTGAGAATTAATTTAATGTTTTCAAATTATTATTTAATTAATTATAATTAAATAATTAAATTTAAAAAGAGAACTACATTAATTAGTCATTATGAACCCACTGAATAAAGAAATTAAATATATTTCCTCATAGATTCTTTTAAGTTAAAGTTGTCATAACTTTAACAGAATTAGAATTAGGTTGAAAAAATTATTTAATTAGAAAATTAATTTAGTTGAATAAATAATATTTATTTTTTATGTATGTAACACTCCATACCCAACTCAATCGTCGAGTCCAAGTTACAAGATGATACATTCATTTTCAGAGCAACTGCAGACAATTATACACCATTTGTTGCTCCAAATATGTAAATAAGCATTAAACACGCTCACAATATGTTACACAATCAATTCTTGGTCTCACACAAGCTTACGAAAGCTCTTTGGCTAACTCGAGAAAGAATTAGGACTAAAATGTAAAGTTTTTAAAATATCGAGTTGACGTCGCGACTTCATAACTTCCTCGTCGTGGCGTTGCCAAATCAGTGAGTCACGTCGCAATAACATGTATAACCATGTCACGACATCACTCACTGTCGGACGAGGTTGTGATGTTAAAGACTCATTGTCACGATGTACATTTGGTATCTAATTCAAATGTTTCCAACACAAACAATCATCAAATCCTTTCATATATCAATTCCACCTATACCAAAATGTGTCAAACAAACTAAAACAAGTTTAAAACATGTAAACCAACCATTTAACATAACATTCCATCCATAAACATCATTTTAATTCAAGTCATTTCTTTATCTACTTAACCAACTCAAGCCAAGCCAAACAACTATAACACATATACATACTTGTACATTTTGGTGCATCAAAAACTTACATTGTAAAAAACTAAGCCAAAACAAACTCATAAGTCAAGCTACATATAAACATATTATGATCAACCATCAATATTTACCATTTCCTAATCATTCACCAACTTACCAACGTAACCACTTCATTATATAACTTTGAACACACTAGACTCAATTATGTTCTTGATCATCCTTTTTTCTAGCATCAAATATTTACCAATTCAAGCATCAACCAAATTATAAGCTATGTTTAAAATCCAAAATCAACATTTATATACTTATCACATAATTCACAACTCAAAATGACCATTTGCACATCAAGGTGCCTTTATATACATGCCACAATATCTAGACTCAAAATGAACATATATCTACCATCTTTTGATAGTGTGAGCTTATCTGCTGATCCACTCTGTAAGCTATGCAAGGAAACAATCTAGAATGAAGAAAAACAACTAGAGCAAGCATTAAAAATGCTTAGTAAATTCAAATGGAATCACTACACTTACCTTGATCATTTTAAGCATAGTTAAGCTAATCATTTTGGCATTCAACATGGCTATCCTTGGCACATACTAGGCATATAACAACATTACTAATAAAATGTGTTAGTCATGTTCCCATATCATGAGTAATATCAATACCTTAATGAATCATATACTAATCACATAACAAACATCAAAATATACCATCTCATTTCCAATTCACATTTAAATTTCCATTTCCAATTAATTAAGGGTGAGCAAAATTCGATTCGATTCAAAAAATTTGAAAAAAAAAATTAATTTAGAATTATTCGAATTGAGTTATTCAAGTTAATTAAATCAACTTGAATTTTTTTTTGAATTTCGTTTTTGAGTCGAGTTGAATTTTCGAATTCGAATAACTCGAATAATTCGAATAAACTAAATACAAACTATATAATTTTAAATTTTAAATTTTAAATTTATATTCCTCAGGCCCAAATCCTTTTAAAATGCTCATTTCCCCCCAAAACCTAAACCCATCCTATTCCCCCTTAAAAGACCTGTGCCATTTTCCCAAATTCCCAAAGCCTAGCTAGTCCCACCATCCCAATTTCCCCAAAAGTCAAAATTCTATTGTCCATTTTCTTCTTAAATTCAAACATGAAACTCCAAATTCTCAAATACCAAATTAATCCTTATTAAAAAAACCTAAATTAAACCCCAAATAAATTCTTCTTCTTCAAAGAAAACCCTAAATTAAGCCCTCCATTCTTTTTCTTATTCTTCATCAGTTCATTCAAGCCCCCAAAATCAAAATCCCTATAATGACAAATCCAGGAAGAAAATTTTAAAGAATTTTTTTTTTAAAAAAATTACATAAAAATAAACAACACCAAAGTTATTTTTAAAATTTAACTTTGAACAAATATATTTGATTTGATTTGAATTCTATCTCACTCGACTCGATTCGTAAAATTTTCAAATCGAGTTAGGATGATGAAATAAGATTTGAAAACTCAGTTAACTCAATTTTTTTTGATTCAATTCGATCGAATGCTCAACCCTCCAATCAATTGAATATCGCTCGATGGAACTATAGTAAAACGAACTCGGATACATAGGAATAGGTTGCTCACACAAGCTGATAGTATAACAGGGTTGCTCACACAAGGTGACATTATATCGAGGTTACTCGTCCGGGCTAAACCTACGATGTATATATAACCCTAAAATCTGCAAAAAATTGCTAGACCTTGTTATAACATGTAAAATCCCTAATCAAGCATGCGCATAACCCTAATGGCAGGCCAAACGCATCCTAACCTTTTACTAAGTCCACATATCATCATTTTTGCATACATTTCATTACCATAAGCTGTATATGATTACATATTTCATTTCCATGTGCTGTAATCAATCGATTTTCACATTTGCACCCTGTACTACTACATAATAACCAATAAACACTTGACATTTCAATTCAGTCCACAATTAGCCATCATGTCAAATTTACTAGAATTCTAATTATAACTAGACATATATATATATATATATGAATCAAACACAACATCAAATAAACTAGTAAGTTCCATATGAATTTAACTGTTCAAAATATGAAAAGAGTGAATACTTCAGAGGCTAATCTGTAATTTTAGCTTTTTCCCGATTAACTCCACTTCGATCTGATTCTTGATCTAAACAATTATTTTATGTACAAATCAATACCAATTACTTTTATAAAATGTTATGCTATGCATGATTCTACAAAAAAAAATTTTATTTCCTCCAAAATTTTACATTTTATTCAATTTAGTCCCTAAACTCAGGATAAGCTTAACTTTTGATTCCTAACTTTGGATTAAAATCTGATTTCATAATTTCTCATTAGGGACCCTATATTTCCTATTTCCAACAAAATTTTGTGACTAATTTTACATTTATTCAGTTTGGTCTCTAATGTAACAAAGTTGACAAACAAGCTAAATTAACTTTACAATCTAGGCAATTTCATATTCTAAGCTTAAAATCTATCAATTTCAAGCCTAATTCTTCAAGAAACAACAATGGAAATTTTCTAAAACTTTAACAGTTTTACAAATTGGTACATGGGCTAGCTAAATCAAGCTTCCATGACTTCAAACCTATGGAAATTATAAGAAAAGGATTTGAATTACTTACCAATTTGTTGGTCGAATGTTTTAAACCTAAAAACCTTATCCTTTGGTGTTTCCATGGCTTTGGACGGTTGAAGAAATGGAAAAGATGAACAATTCCACTAACATTTGTCTTATATACTATAATTAACCTTTAATCACCTAACTTAATTAATGTAATCATTTTTTATTTAGCTTAATCCATCATTAATCAACTTAAGTGGAATTCTCCATCACTATCTTCCAATTAAAATTGGTTTAATAACCATTTTGGGCATTTGGCTAATTGCCATTTAAGTCCTCAAGCCTTTTGTCAATTAAAAATATATAGCAATTGAACTTTTACAAATTAATCCTAAGCCTTAATTAACCATTAATTTGGCGAAATTACTAAACCAATCTTTAATACTTTTTTATATTGTCCTTGTTAATATTTATGTACTTAGACTTCAAAAATGGTGTTTCAAAACCATATTTTTTGATACCACCGGGCCATTACAATTCTTCCCTTTAAAAAATTTCGTCATTGAAGCTTACTTGAGAAAAGATGAGGTACTTAGATTTCATAGCTTCTTTTGGCTCTCAAGTAGCCTCTTCTGCGTCGTGACGATGTCACAAAACTTTCACCAATGCCATGCTCTTGTTTTTCAATTCTTTTGTTTCTCGAGCTAAGACTTTAACTGGTTCCTCCCCATATGACAAGTTAGGTTATAATTCGATATTGCCAAGGGTTAAGATTTGGGAGGGATCAGATTTGTATCTTCTCAACATTGACACATGGAAAACATTATGGATCTTATCCAATTCTAGAGGTAGAGCTAACCAATATGCTACAGGTCCAATTCTTTTGAGAATTTCATACAGTTCAATGAACCTCGGGTTGAGCTTTCCTTTCCAACCAAACCTCAAAACTTTCCTCTAAGGCGAAACCTTTAAGAAGACTTTATTATCAATTTGAAACTCAATGTCTTTTCTTTTCAAGTGGGCATAAGATTTTTGTCTATTTAAAGCAGCCTTTAACTAATCTCGAATAACCCTGACTTTATCTTTAGTTTCTCGCATCAAGTCTGTTCCTTTCATCTGTCTTTCACTTAGCTTTGACCAGCACAAAGGAGTTTGACACTTACGACCATATAAAACTTCATAAGGCACCATTTTTATGTTCAACTAATAGCTATTACTGTAGGCAAATTTGACCAACGGTAAGAATCTTCCTAGCTTCCCCTAAATTCAATTATACAACATCGCAACATACCTTTAAGTATTTGGATTACTCGTTCTAAATTACCGTTGGTCTGGGGATGAAATGCTATACTGAAATTCAATTTAGTACCCAAAGCTTCATGCAAATTACCCTAAAATCTAGTGGTAAACCTTGGATCCCAATCCAAGATGATAGATGTTGGCACACAATGTAATTTCACAATCTTTAAAATGTAGAATTTGACTAGTTTCTCCAGTGAATAATCAATTCTCATCAGAATAAAATGGGTGGACTTTGTCAACTTGTTAACTATCACCTAAATAGAATCTTCCTTTTTCGGCAATAATGGTAATATTGTTACAAAATCCATAGTGAATTGCTCCCACTTCCATTTAGGAACCATTATAGGTTACAATAATCCTGAAGGAACTTGGTGTTTTGCCTTAACTTGCTGACATACCAAACACTTAGCTATGCATTTAGTTATCTCATGTTTCATGCCCGGTCATCAATACAATGATCTTAATTCATTATACATTTTGTTGCCACCCGGATGTATTGCATAGAAACTATTGTGAGCCTCGTGAAGAATGTCTCACTTCAACTCCGAATCATTTGATACACACAATCTATTTCAAAAGTGTAACACCCCTTACCCGTATCCGACGCCGAGACAGGGTACGAGGCGTTACCTATCTTAAACACATACATACCCACAATTCTGAGTCATAAATTTGTGTCCAAATTAGAACCATCCATATTCAATCATAAAGTCCCTTATACGAGCCTACGAGGCCCAAAACATGCTTTAGGAACGGTTTAGGACCAAATCAAATTCTTTAGAAGACTTTGGAAAAAGTCACAAAAAACATGGGCACACGCCCGTGTAGAAAGGCAACACGCCCGTGTGTCCTGATAACATGGCCATGCTAAAGGACCGTGTAACTCACACGACCTAAACATATCGGGACACACCCGTGTTCCTCACCCGTATGAATTTATTTTCTTGATTCGAACCTATAGGGGTTTTCACATGGCCAGACACAAGCCCGTGTCCATGGCCCGTGTCCCTCACACGGCCATGACACGCCCGTGTCTTAGCCCGTGTGCAAAAACCTTGACATTCTGTTTCTACCGTCATCAACCTAATAAGGTCACACGGCCAAGGCACACGCCCGTGTCCTTGGACCGTGTGGCGAATTAAATTCCTAAATTCAAGTGCAGACTTCACACGGCCTGGGCACATGCCCGTGTCTTATGGCCGTGTCTTCCACACGGTTAAGACACACGGTCGTGCCTCAGCCCGTGTGATTATTACTAGGCATTCTGTTTTGCCAACTTAGGATGCAGGGGGACACACGGCCAAACCATACGCCCACGGGGTAGATTGTATGCCGCACACGGTCTAGACACACGCCTGTGTGTCCCCGTGTGGACAAAAACAAGACTATTTACCAAGCCCTTTCTGCCACCCCTACTTGCACCAACATAAGCCATATTAAGCAACCTATTCAATCATGCATATCTATACCAATTACTCAACCATGCAATTTGCACATACATGATAAACCTCATCATTTTCATATATTAATAATAAAAATTAGCCATCAATTATGGCCTTATACAAAATGAATTCATCTTCCAAAATAAGCCAACACATTTGGCCAAAACAATATGACACTTTACAAAGACTAAGTCCCTATACATGCCATACTCAAAAAGATAAGTCTAACTATACCACATATTCCAATTGATAGTGTGATCGAGCCTCCGATGTCCTTTGATCCCCAAGCTAGCTTGGAATACTATACGAGAATGGAAAGGAAAGAGAGTAAGCACAAAGCTTCGTAAGTCATAGGTAAATAATTATCAACAACTACCATGAATTATCATGGTCATAGCATTTTATAAACTTGCACATGGTTCTTGAATTAATAAAGGCATAACTTACTCATTTTCACCCTTACTAATCATACATCATAATTCGAACTCATTTCTCATGAATCTCATGTAGGTACCTGTATCACTTACAACATAATCATAACTTTCCTCACTTTTGACACAAACTTTAACTTACCCGTTGAACCAATTGGAATACCAAAGGATACCCGACAAGCCTCACACAAGAGGGTAAAAATGCCGATGCCATGTCCCAGACATGGTCTTACACTGGCTCACATGTAGAGGCTGATGCCATGTCCCAGACATGGTCTTACACTAGCACACATATCAACGTCGATGCCATGTCCCAGACATGGTCTTACACTTGCTTATATAATGTGGTTGATGCCATGTCCCAGACATGGTCTTACATTAGCACACATATCAACGCCGATCATGTCCTAGACATGGTCTTACACTGGCTTCCATAATGTGGTTGATGCCATGTCCCAGACATGGTCTTCATTAGCACACATATCACTCAAATGTCATGGCTTGGGTATCCAATCTATTCCTAAGGTCTAACTGTAAGTATATCACATCAACTCTAATTATGCATAATCATAGCAATAATAAAACAATTCATGAAATATCAATTATTTAATGCATAAATTCAATAACATTGTATTATTTACATATAACTTACTTCGATATGCAAAAAGTGAGCAACTAAATTGAATTAATCTACTAGCTTGACTTTCCCCCGGTCTAGGTTTGGACTCCATTTTTCTTGATCTATAATGATAAAATTCACTTATTTAATCACTACATTAATCAAGACATTTTAAAATTTCTACTTTGGTAAAATTACCATTTTGCCCTTAGACTTTCACAAAATTACGATTTTGCCCCTAGGCTCGTAAATCTATTTTCATAAAATTTCCTTATTCACCAAGCCTAGCTAAATATATAATAAGCTTATAGCAACTCACAATTCCAATTATTTCATACATTTACTACTTATTCTACAACCTTTACAAAAAGGTCCCTTTTAGGTGTTTTCATGAAAACTATTTTCACAAAAGTTGTTTATTTAACAACCAAGTTTCATTTTCTTCCATAAAAACTCAACAAACAAAACTCATGTTCTCATGGCAAAACCCTATACTCTCAACCATTTTGCAAAATAGTCCCCTCATTAGTTAGATTATGTTACAAGGGTCTCAAAAGTACAAAAATTATCAAGGATAACCATTAAAATCACTTACTTGCAAGGGTTTAAGTGGGTTAAAATTTTCAAGCTTTCTAAAGCCCCTCCTTTGCTGAAATTTTCGGTGGTAGGGAGAATGAGGAAGAGATGATATCTTTTTTTTCTTTATTTTATTATATTTTTAGACAATTTATCACCAAAACATCACCTAATCCCTTGACAATCTTATTTCTTTGTCCCCTATGGCTGGCCAACACATTCCTAAGGGCCTAATGCACATTAAGGACCTCTAATTTAATATTCTATATCTATTTGACACTTTTAGCTTGTAGAACAAAACATTTTCACTTTATGCGATTTAGTCCTTTTTTAAAATTAAGCATGTAATCACTAAAATTAATGCACCAAAATTTTCATGTACTCATATAATCATGCTATAACACCCAAAATAATATTAAAAGAATTTTTTCCATCCTCCGATAAGTGGTTCTAAAATCACTATTTCAATTAGCCCCAAAATCGGGCCGTTACAAAAAGCATAGAATCCCATCGTTGTTTATACTAAATTCACTAGTTTGATCATTTTCAGCCAGCTTCCGCTTAGCTTTCAGCTCGATATCACATTTTTACAATTTCCAAATCTTTTGAAGAAATACAAGTTTAGCTCTCAGCTCAGCTAAAATGGAGCCATCCCACTCAAAATTCAAATGTGCATTCATTACTTTTAAAGCAAAAAAGGATTTTCGACTTAGTGTGTTAGCCACAACATTAATTTTTCTCCGATAATAATCTATGATCATATCAGAATCTTTAAGCAATTCGAGCCACCTATACTATATCAAATTTAACTCTTTCTTTGTCAACAAATACTTTAGAATCTTATGATCAATAAATACGTGGCATTTTTATTTGTAAAGGTAGTGTCTCCAAATTGTTAGAGTAAAAACTACAACTACGAGTTCCATGTCGTGAGTAGGATAATTCTTCTCGGGCGATTTAAGCTGTCCTGAAGCATAAGAAATCACTTTCCATTCTTGCATCAATACACATCCTAAACTGCTGAGAGATGAGTTGCCGAACACAACGAGGTCCTTTCCCAAGGCTTGGTTAAAATTGGAGCTTCAGTCAACATGGTTTTTAACATTTCAAAACTTTGCTGACACTTTTCAGACCATTCAAAACTAACATTTTTCTGTACTATTTTGGTCAGTGGAAGGGCCATCATAAAAAATCCTTTTACGAACCGTCGATAGTACCCCGTTAAACCTAGAAAGCTTCTCACTTCTGTGACATTCTTCGGCTATAATAACTGAGATTTTACTCAGATCAACTCGAATACCTTCGACTGATATCAAATACCCCAGGAATTCCACTTCTTGGAGCCAAAATTCGCACTTGTTAATCTTGGCATACAATTGTTTTTCTCGCAGAATCTGCAACATGACCTTTAGATGTTGATCGTGATTTTTTTCATTCTTCGAATAAATCAAAATGTCATTGATAAATACAATAAACTGGCCCAGATACAGTTGAAAAATTCTATTCATCATATCGATAAAGGTGGTCGGGCATTGGTAAGCCCAAATGACATTACCAAGAATTCATAATGTCCGTAACGGGTTTGGAAACCATTTTTTTAGCATATTTGATTCTTTAACTCTGAGCTAATAATATCTTGATCAAAGTTCAATCTTTGAAAACAAATTTGCTCCCTTGAGTTTATCGAACAAATCATCAATTCGGGGAAACGAATATTTTTTCTCTATTGTTACCTTATTCAATTGTCGGTAATCGATACAGAATCTCAGGGTTCTGTCCCTTTTCTTTACAAACAATATCAGGGCTCCCTAAGGTGATATGTTAGGTTGGATAAATCCTGGATCTAGAAGTTCTTGAAACTGGGCTTTCAACTCACTTGGAACCATTCTATAAAACGCGATAGAAATCGGTGCAGTTCCGGGTGCCACATCAATAACAAATTCAACCTCCCTTTCAAGCAGTAAGCCTGGTTATTCTTCAGGAAATACATCTACAAGTTCTCATACTTTAAAAACTCAATCCAATTCAAATCCCAATATTCTCAAATCCAGGATATAGGTTAAATACGTGTCACATCTTTTTCTAATCAATTCCCTAGCTGACATTGTAGAAATTATATTGGTTGGGCATTCTAATTTGATTGTATCTACATTAATCATTTCACCTCCCACACATTTCAACAATATTCTCTTCTGCTTACAGTTGACCACAACATCATGGAGGGTCAACCAATCAATA
Source organism: Gossypium bickii (assembly GCA_025503065.1). NCBI lineage: Eukaryota > Viridiplantae > Streptophyta > Magnoliopsida > Malvales > Malvaceae > Gossypium > Gossypium bickii. The sequence continues at coordinate 26,130,811 of CP106712.1, forward strand.
CCGAGGATTACATCAAATTCATCAAACGGTAATAGCATTAGATTGTCCAAAAATTCTCATCCCCAGATTTTCAGTGTACAATTTCTATAATTTTGTTGACACACTCTGGCCTAACGAGTTGGTTACCCAAACATCAAATTCTATAATTTCTATTGGTATGTTTCCTTTTGTTACTAATAAGGTGCAAATATAAGAATGAGTTAACATTGGGTCAACTAATGCATGAACAAATGTATCAAATAAGGAAAATGTACTAACAATAACATTAGGAGCAACAACTTTCTCTCTGGCTCAGATGGCATAAGCTCTGGCAGTGCACGAGCCTCAAATATCAGAGATATATCCCTAGCTCCTCCTCGATTACCACCAAAACTACTACTAGACCCCAATTTCCTTCTTCTCTAAAAGGTTGGTGTTGGTTTTGTAGTTGGTTATTTGCTTTCATTTGACTTCCTTGGGAAGTCCCTCTTTAAATGTTCTTTAAAGCCACAGAAAACAAGCTCCTCTTTTCAACCTACACTTTCCTCCATGATTTCTTCCACAATACCTGCAAACTAATCTATCTACATTGTGAACACTTCCCAAGCTAGCTATGGACGTAGCTTGGGGTTGCAGAATACTCATTCTCAATTCATGTCTCTTTGAAATTCCTGATGGAATAAGAAATGACTTTGAAGATCTGTTTACTTTTGAAGTAAAGGATTCAGAAAAGATCTGGCCATATTATGCTTACCGAAGTATCAGATCTTGGACTTGGCTTGCTTTTTCTCATTACTCATGTCCTCCATTTTCTATGCTATTTTGGACAAACTAATAAACCCTTTCAATTCTAGTGCTCCCACTAACATACATATATCTTCATTCAAACCCCATTCAGAATAAGTGCACATATTGACTTTGGTAGACATGAGCTCCCTGGCATATTTACTAAGGCGGACAAATTCTCGTTCGTATTCGGCTATCGTCATCTCTCCTTGCTTTAGCTCCTTAAATTCTCTTAATATAATAAATTAATGTATTTCTTTTTAAACTCAATTTGAAAGAATTCCAATCTACCCGTTCTCTTGGGACTACTGATGTCAAAGTCATCCACCACTGATACGCTACTTCTTTAAGTAGAGATACGACACATCTCATGATATCCTCTGGGGAACACATCAGTTTATTGAGAACTCTCTTAGTATTTTATAACCAGTACTCGACTTTTACTGGGTCATCGTGTAACAGCCCATTTTTAGAGAAATCAAAATAGTGGTTTCAGGACCACAAATCCGATTCCGGAAAGAAAATTTATTTTAATATTACTTTATGGTCTATAATATGATAATATTGTTGTGTGGAAATTTCGTAAAGAAATTTTATCGATTACATGCTTAAATCAATAAATCGATAAAGGACCAAATTGCACAAGGTGTAAAAGTTGAGTTCTAATAGCTAAAGGGATTAAATAGCTATAAACTTGAAATTTGAAGTCCTTATATGGTAATTAGACCATTAAAAATGCTTAGTCATTAAGCATGATGATTCATCCGTGGAAAATAAAATTAAAGAAAAGGACAAAATTGGGAGAATAAAAAAATAAAGGTGATAAATAATAAAAGATGAAAATATCATCATTTATCATCATCTTCCCCAAATATTTTGCATGGAAACCCTAATAAAGAGAAATCAAGCTTTCTTGGTCAAATTAGGTATGTATTCAAGCCCCGTTTCTAGTAATTTTTATATTTTTGAGATCGGGGTAACTTAATCTATTTATTTTGGGGATCAATTTGAAAAGATATCAAAGTAGAGAATTTTTACCATGGATGAATATGTTGAAATTATGAAATTTATGGTAGAAAATGAAAGGTTGTTGATAGATAAACAACTTTTACACAGTGAATTTTGATGAAAACTTGATTTAGGGACTAAATTGTAAAAATGAGAAATCCATGGAAAAATTCTGATTTTTATGAAATATATGGGTTGTAAATATTACATGAAAAATTCAGTTAGGCTCGAAACAAAAATTAAATTGAATGAATTTTATTTTCCGAGTTTATGGACGAAATCGTCATTTATTAAAAGTTTAGGGGCAAAATGATAATTTTTCCTAAAGTGTAAATTGGACTAAATTGAGCATGAATTACATTAAATTGATGTTAAATTTACTCGTATAGATCTGGATAAACTGAATATGGTGTTAGAACGACGAAAGGAGAAAATGTCGGATTAGTAGACTTTATGTACACAAACACTTATTGAGGTAAGTTCGTATAACTAAATTGTATATGTTTATATGCTTGAATTGAATGTTGTGTATGTAAATTGTATAAATGCCATACTTATGTGAAATGATCACATATTCGTTAAAGCCCGATAAATGAAAGTGCCTGAAATAAATGATAATACCCGATAAGTGATAAATGATAAAAATGTTATTTTTATGCTTAAGTTGAACGTGAACATTTGAATTGCATAAATGCGTAAATATATGAGATAGATCACATACCCGAAAATTTCTTGATAAATGTCAAACTCCGTTTGAATAAATGAAAAATCGACGGATATGTGATTTCCCGAAATGAATGAGGTCTTGCATTTGATGCTGATGGGATTTAGCTCGGACGAGTAATCCTATTGACCTCATTACAGTTAGGATTTAGCCCGGACAGTAATTCTGATATAATCCCTCTCGAGCATATGTTACAATTAGGATTTAGCCTAGCCTGGTAATCCGAATTGAGCTCTTCTGAGCATATGTTACAGAAAGGATTTAGCCTGGACTAGTAATCCTAATTAAACTCTTGTGAGCATATGTTGGAGACAGGATTTAGCCTGGACTGGTAATCTTGTTATATGATATGTGGCTCGAGAGTGTGTTTCCTGATTAAGTGCCCTAATGTGTACTCCTGAATATGAATTGACAGATTTACTGATTTGTACACTTTGTGTGTACTTCCTGAGTATCCATTGATATTTTCAATAATTCAACGGGTAATGTAATATCCTGGATTTTGGGGCTTATGCATTTGTGCTTAAATATATGTGAAAGCATGCCTTTGTGTGTTATGAATGTGTTGTATGGATTTTGTGAACTTTAGAGAATAGGAGAGTGCTTTAGAAATTATCAGATTTTGAGTTAAAAGAGGAAACTAGGCAGAGGAGGCCTTAAGAGAAATTGTAGGTGAATTATAACACAAAATTGGGCTTGGAAAAGTGGCAAGGAGGCACCACTTAAAGCCCAGTAAGTAATGCCACCAGCAGTTAAAAGGGGCTTGTGTTCGAGCCACAAGGGAAGCAAAATAGGAGTTTTATTTTTGCAGCAACAAGGGGAAGTAATGGACGGCAAGGGGAGACTGTGGGAAGAGTTTAAGATGAGGGCTAATTCTTTTGGAAATTTCGGCTAAGATAGGAGATAAGTGATGATTTTATTTTGAATTGTTAAAAAGAGAGAAAAGAGGAGAAAAATAAGGGATCGGATAAAGGAAGAGGAGTTGGCCGAATTTGGGGCACAGGGGGATGGTAATTTCGGTTTAGCTATAGTGAGGAGGGAGAGCCAAAAATTCATTCTTTTCTCATCTCTTTCACTTGTGCCGAAAATCCCAAAGAGATCAACTTGTGTTCTTTTCTCTTTTTTTTTTCTTTTATTTGTGCTAGCCGAAATCTCCTTCTCCATAAAGATCACCATTGCCGATTCTTTCTAAGTCCCATACTCTTCCATTAAAGCCGAATCCTCATCATCAATCTTCCTCTTCTTCTTTTCATAATCTTTCAAAAGCTAAAACCTATCGATCACTGCCTGTAATATCCCGGATTTAGGGTTTATGCATTTAGTGCATAATTCAAGTGACAGTAGGCTTGGAGTGTGTTTGGATATGCTTTAGGAGTTTTAGAGAACTTTAAAATATAAGGGAATGATTTGGAAAAATATTGGAATTTTAAGTCTAAAGGAAAAGCTAGGCTGAAGAGGTCTTAAGAGAAATTGTAGGGAGTTTATGACACAAAAGAGCTGGCAGCAAAGTGGCAAGGGACGCCACCTGGGGTGCTGTGGAGTTTGCGTTAAAGGGAGCTTCAGGGGGAGGAGGTTCGAGCAATGTGGGAAGCATTAGAGACTTGTATTTTTACGTGAAGAAGGGGAAGTTGAGCTAAGGAGGCCTTAAGGAAAATTGTAAGAGTGTTTGGACATGAAAGTGAGCTTGGCAAAGTGGCTTGGAGGCGCCACTTAGGGACTTGGTAAGTGACGCCTCAAGCAAAGGGGAAGGGCTCATGTTCGAATCTTGGGGGCAGCAAAATGGGTGGCTATTATTTTGCATTTTGGCGTAAGGGAGAGGGGGAGTGATGGACGGCTTTGGACTTTCAAATGGATAAGGATAAGTCTTGCTATTTCTTTTTAATTTCGGCTAGAAGAGTTGGATATATATGGTTTTATTTTATTTATTTTAAATGGGAAGATAAGGGATAATTATTGTTTTATTTATTTATTTATTTTGAATAAGTGATTAAGAGATGAAATAGGAGCAATATGAGGGGTATGATAAGTAAAGATAAGGTGACCATCTTTTGTTATTTCTTTTCTTCTTAATTTTCTTTGTGTCGAAATTGGCTTCTTTCATCTCACTCTTTCTTTATGCCGTTTTCTTCTTATGAACAAGCCATCAAGTTCGGCGTTCATACTCTTTTGATTGGTGACCGAAATTGCAAAGACCATTAAGGTCATTACCGGTTTTCTTCTTCTTCTTTATTTGTTCTTGGCCGAACCTATACCTCTTTCCCCAAACTTTTTCTTTATTTTGTGTTGGCCGAATCCTCTGTGCAAGAAACTCCTCCACTTTTGTGTTTTCTTTCTTCACCAATAAAGAGCCGAAACCTACTCTCTTTTGGTCTTCACAAGTAGCGTGGGGTGGTAAGTGTGTTCTCTCCTTAAACAATCAGTTTTTGGGTTCTTTTATTGGTTTGCCGAAACCAAGTATTTGGTCTTGGTTTTTATAACATGGCCGAATGTCATAGTGCCATTAAGTATGTTCTTTTGTGTGTGTAGCTGAAAGAAGGAAGCGTTAAGGGAGTCTCGGGATTTGATCTATCATGGGATATTGGTAACTTCAAGAATAAGCAAGTATTCGGGTTTTTAATAAGCAAGGCAAGTGATAGCAAATATTCGGCCATAGGCTATTTTTGTATAGTATTAGCCGATTCTGACTTAGGTTCTGTAGGAAAGAGTGCAACAATCGCAAGGGTGCAAATCATTTAGACGTGAGTTTTGGGATTAAGTAGACTGTGCCAAAAAGGTGCATAGTTATCGCACTGTACTCTTGATTGTTTATATGTGTTGTTGTTGTATATGTGTATGATGTGTACGGTAGCCGAAATAAGGGCTAAGATGGTGGATACCCAAGGTGGGTGATCGAATAACCAGGTCAGTGTTTTATGTTCTTAAATGATCACTGATAAATATGTAAAATGGAGATGAGCATGTGTTATATACTTAACTAAATGATATTTTATCTTGATATATCTAAGCATGGGGGCTTGGGATATGAATATTGAAGGACAGGGTGTACATTATGTACGTGGTCTGATGTTAGCCTTGTGCTACATTGGCGCTTGATGTTAGCTAGGTGCTTCATCAAGGTGGAGTGTTGGCTATGTGCTACCTCCTAGTGGATGATAGCTGTGTGCATCACCGTGGATTGAGGATGACCTCGAGTCACCTCGTGGATATTGACATGTGGGGTCACTTAGGTGATCGGTGGATAAGCCACGGCCTTGGGCAGCAGGTCTGCTAAGGTAGGTGTAACGGATGGACTTTAGGTTGGGTTGGGATACATTTTTGCATGACTGATTATGTGGACTGTGTGGATATGGGCCAAGCCCATATGTGTGGAGACATGTGAAATAACTATGCACTGAGTCTGTATGACTCACCCAAATTTTACCAACATCGCAGGTGATGCATAAAGCTTGGACCGGGTTGGAGTGGATACGAGGTGGCCCATGCAGAAGATATTTCAATCGATTAAGTATTTTAATTGTGTTCAGTATTTTTAAGCATTTATTTATTGTAATAAGGGCCTCCTAAAATATTAAAGCATTTTTATTATGTTTTAAGAGGGATTGTTAATTTGAATTATTATCTGTGAATGTCTTTATTTAAGCAACTTACATATTAAAATATATATACTAACGTTTTAATTCCAGAGAATTTGTAACATCAAAGTTTCACTTATAATTTTAAATGGACACGGTTTTACAAATGACAACAAAATTTTCAAGTTTTCACCTTTAAGTCAAAATCTTTCAAACGTTTTCCGCAGTGACATACCAGATCCGGTCAAGGCTCGTGGGCCGGGTTTGGGGGTGTTATACTGCCTAGCCTATATAGTCGAATATTGCTAAGGGTCCAAGCAAGGGTTCAATCAAATTCATCATTAAGGGTAAGGATCAACTGATATTGTTTCTCTCTTTATTTTAGATTAATCGAAAATAGGCATCTAACCCATTATTGTTCTTGGCCGAAACATGGGAAGATCTTTCGGGATTTCCATAGTAGCCGATTTCTAGGGGGAGCATTTGGGAGTTTAAAGAATCCAAGGTAAGAAGGTGTAATATTCGGCCATATTGGTTATTATGTTAGCCGAATCTGACTATGGTTATTTAGGGGCAGTCGACAATGGTATACAAGGATTTCGGGATTTAAAATCGCAAGGTAAGTACATACGTACAATCGACCAAGGCTATAGTAATGTTCTAGATCTGTTCTAATGTTTTTCAAAAGCTGAAACTAACCAAGTCAAGTGATTGAGTGTTAGTCGATTGCAAGGAAGAAAGACTACAAGTTTCGGGGATCTGATTAGTGAGCAAATCGGCAACAAGGTAAGGATTTAAGTTGTGATAATCCTTTGGGATTTGGTTATATAGCCGAATAGGCTTTTGCTAAAGTACTAAGTGTTGGCCGAATGTAGGAATTAAGGATCCAAAGCATTAGATCGGGTTTTCGGGATTCCAGTAAACTCGATAAGTATACCAGGTGTATACCCCGCACTAAGCCTAAATAGATTTACGGTTATGTCTTAATAAATGTGATAATATAAATGTGTAATATGTGGCTAAGGGTACCATGCAATGGTACAAAGTACTCAGGTACTTTAACTTACTACTACTGTAGTTATGATATTATGAATATCTGTTATGGCATAAGTGAACATTAATAAGAATATGAAATAAGGCCTAAGGCATGTTAATTGTATGATTTGTATGACATGGGGCATACGGTTTATATGGAAAGGGGAAGTGATCTGGTGGTTTATACCACAAATATCTGAATGTGGTGACTCATGTCACAAAATATTATCTGGTGGCTATGCCACAAAATTATAAGGGCGATGAGCATGTCGTCTGCAGCGACTGCCTTCGATGATGTGTAGCGGATGGAGGGTCGACTTAGTGGTAAAATTACCTAAATACCCCTAGTGGTAAAGTTTCTAAAATGCCCTTGGTTTTCAAAATTTCCATACTACCCCCGATTTTAATAAAATTTTCTGATTTTGGCAAAAGTATCCAAAAACTTTATCTTTACGAAATACTAAGATACCTTGACTTGGAAAATTTATGAAATTACCCCTAATTTACAAAATTACCAAAATGACCCCGATTTCTAAAATTTCTGCCATACCTCTGATTTGGGAAAATTTTCAAAAGTACCCTCGAGTTTTGAAAATTTCAAAGTACTTTGATTTATTAAGATTTTCAAATTAACCCCGATTTATTACTAAAATGCCCCTGTAGGACAAATTACGAAACTCCCCCTCGGATAGGAATAGACAAAACTATTCGAATGATGAATGTGTGTGGTAGATGCTACTGAATGGATGTACTCCTCTAATTAGGATAGAAGACTTGAAACTCTAAACGAACGAAAGAACTACTATTAAACTTCTTTTCATAAAATTGTTCGCGGATAATCAGCGGAACAAAGGCCAATACATAAAACTTTGTAATCAGATTAAAGCGCGATCGTAGAAATAAGCTCTAGGGGACGCGGTCGTAATGTGCGAGGACGTGGTAGAGGCAGGATGACTGTGTTTGAACCCGTTAGATCGAGTCAAGGGTCTGAAAATGAGGTACCACCACCACCCCCACCACCCCCACCACCAACTGTTAGTGTTGAACAACAAGATCAGACGGGGGATGATGCAGTGTCGCAGGCGGTGCTGTGAGTTCTTGAGATGGTGGCTGGAGCAGGTGGAAATATGGAAGCTCAAAAATCTGTACCTGAGCGACTCCGAGCCAACGGAGCTGAGGTATTCCGTGGTGTATCCGGTGTGGCACCCAGTACAGCTGAGTATTGGTTGGAGGCGACAGAACGAATTATGGATGAGCTAGATTTGACCCCTAAAGAGAAACTGAAAGGAATGGTGGCGCTACTACGCGATGAAGCATATCAATGGTGGCTCACAGTTTGGAATGGTGCCACAGATGAGGATCTGACTTGGGAGTATGTTAAGGCGGCGTATCAGAAGAAGTATGTCGGCACACGTTACACTGATGCGCAGAGGAAGGCATTTCTGGGGCTGGTTCAAGGAAATAAGTCCGTAGCAGAGTACGAAGCTGAATTCTTAAGATTGAGCCGGTATGCTCGAGGAGTAGTGGCTTTGGAGCATGAGCTATGTGTTCGTTTTGAGGACGGACTAAGGGATGACCTGAGGTTGCTAATAGCTCCGCACCAGGAACGAGAGTTTTCTGCATTGGTAGAGAAGGCTAAAGTAGCTGAAGGGATTAAGTACTCTGTGAGGCAAAACACGAATCGGAACAAGCAGAAAAGAGGTTTTGGATCGTCAAGATCGTTTGGGAATGTGCAGAAGAGGCCTAGAGTTGATGGGCCGCGAGGTCAGCAGTCTGGTACAGGAGGGCAATACCGTACTTGTACCCAGTGTGGTAAGATACATTTAGGAGAGTGTTGGAAGAAGACGGGAGGATGTTTTAAGTGTGGATCCAAGGATCACATGATTAATGACTGTCCCTTAAAGATAGACGGGAGTCGACCAACAGGTCAGGGTGTTAATCAGGCTGGCAGAGGTAGACAGCAGCCTCAGCAAGGTCGTGGTCCGAATGGTAGAGGTAACGGTGCTGAAAGGGGACGAGGAACACCTGGCAGAGGTGTTGGGAATACAGAGGCAAGACAGCCGGGTCTAGTGTATGCGATTCGTCGGAGGGAGGATGGAGACACACCGGACGTCATAACCGGTACGTTCCTTATATTTGGCAAGCCTTATTTTACTTTGATTGATGTGGGCTCGACCCATTCTTATGTTGCATGTAGCGTAGTTGAAACACTAGGCATAGCCTCTGAACTTTCTGATAGAGAGATGACTGTAGTAAGCCCATTAAGCCAAACTGTAGTGGTGAATAAGATCTTTTGAAGTGTACCTCTAGAGATTCAGGGAGTGGTATTCTCTGCCGACTTGATGGAACTACCCTTTGGAGAATTCGATCTCATCCTTGATATGGACTGGGTAGTGGAACATCGGGCTATATTGGATTGTCCGGCTAAGCGAATGGAGTTAAGGACTCCGGAGGAGGAGGCGGTAATTATAATAGGAGAAAGAAGAAATTACTTGTCTAACGTAGTTTCAGCACTAAAGGCGGATAAGATGGTTCGGAAGGGGTGCAAGGCATTTCTGGCCTTCATAAGCGCGTTGGATGTGAAGGAAGGGGGAGTTAGTGGAGTTCAAACGGTAAAGGAATTTGTGGATGCCTTTCCGGAGGAGTTACCGGGAATACCCCCGGATAGGGAAGTGGAATTCGGAATTGATTTGCTGCCGGGAACAGCTCTTGTGTCAATTGCCCCTTATAGAATGGCACCAAAGGAGTTGGTTGAGCTCAAGGCTCAAATCCAAGAGCTGCTTAATCGTGGGTTTATTCGACCCAGTGTGTCTCCATGGGGAGCACCGGTCTTGTTTGTGAAGAAGAAGGATGGAACTATGCGTATGTGCATAGATTATCGTCAGTTGAATAAGTTAACCATCAAGAACAAGTACCCGTTGCCAAGGATAGACGATTTTTTCGATCAGCTTAAGAGGGCCGCGGTATTCTCAAAGATCGACTTAAGGTCGGGGTATCATCAGTTGAAGGTAAAGGAAGCAGATATCCATAAGACAGCTTTTCGGACAAGATACGGCCATTACGAGTTTCTAGTGATGCCGTTCGGATTGACGAACGCCCCAGCCGCGTTCTTGGATATGATGAACCGGGTTTTCCAACCTTACTTGGATCGATTCATCGTTGTGTTCATTGACGACATCTTTGTGTACTCCAAGTCTGAAGAGGAGCACGATGAGCATCTTCGGGTTGTGTTGCAAGTGTTGAGGGAGAAGAAGCTTTATGCCAAATTCAGCAAGTGTGAATTTTGGCTTAAGGAAGTTACCTTCTTAGGGAATGTGGTGTCTGCTGAAGGAATAAGGGTGGATCTCAGAAAGATTGAGGCAGTGTTGGATTGGAAACCACCTAAGTCTGTGGCTGAGGTTCGTAGTTTCTTAGGATTGGCAGGCTACTACAGAAGGTTCGTGGAAGGGTTCTCATCAATAGTCGCACCTCTGACAAAGTTGTTGAGGAAGGAGATACCTTTCGTATGGACAGATAAGCAACAGGAGAGCTTTGAGAAGCTTAAGAGGGTTCTGACTGAAGCTCCGGTTTTTATTCAACCAGAGGCAGGAAAGGATTTCGTAGTGTATTGTGACGCTTCCCATACAGGTTTGGGATGTGTTCTGATGCAAGCCGGGAAGGTAGTTGCTTACGCGTCTCGACAATTAAGGCCTCACGATGTTAACTACCCGACGCATGATTTGGAATTGGCGGCAGTGGTCTTTGCTCTTAAAGTATGGAGGCACTATTTGTATGGAGAAAAGTCAGTAATCTACACAGACCACAAAAGTCTTAAGTATCTGTTGACTCAGAAGGAGTTGAACTTGAGACAACGAAGGTGGGTGGAATTATTGAAAGACTACGATTGTTCCATAGAGTATCTTTCGGGCAAGGCGAATGTAGTGGCGGACGCCCTAAGTCGGAAAGTAGTATCGGATCTGAGGGCGATGTTCACACATCTGAGTTTATATGACGATGGATGTCTGCTGGCAGAATTGCAAGTTAAGCCAACGTGGTTGAATGAAGTGAAAGAGAGACAGTTGTTGGATGAGGATCTAAGAATTAAGTTACAGTAAGTGCAGAATAGAGAGTTAGAGGATTATGGTATTAATGACGAGGGAGTATTGTGTTTCAAGGGAAAGGTCTGTATGCCTAGGGATAAGGAGTTAAGGCAGAGGATACTTCAGGAATCGCATAGTAGCTCCTATGCTATGCATCCCGGAGGTAGTAAGTTGTATAGGGATCTAAGGGAACAGCTTTGGTGGCCTGGTCTTAAGCGGGAAATTACAGAGTTTGTGGGGGAAATGCTTGACGTGTCAGCAAGTTAAGGCTGAACACCAAGTTCCGTCAGGGTTGCTTCAGCCGATAATGATTCCGCAGTGGAAGTGTGAGAGAATTACCATGGACTTCATTAGTGGGCTTCCCCTTACGCCTACTAAAAAGGACTCGGTATGGGTGATAGTGGACCGATTGACAAAATCCGCGTATTTCATTCCAGTGCGGGTTGACTATTCTCTGCAGAAGTTAGCGAAGTTGTATGTGGCGAAAATTGTAAGGTTGTATGGAGTTCCGGTGTCGATTATCTCAGATAGGGATCCAAGGTTTACGTCTCGGTTTTGGAAAGCTCTACATCAAGCGTTAGGCACCAGATTGGATTTCACTACGGCATTTCATCCACAATCAGACGGTCAGTCTGAACGAGTAATCCAAGTGTTGGAAGATATGTTGAGGGGCTGTGTGATAGACTTCAGTAAGAGTTGGGAGGAGTATTTGCCTTTATCGGAATTTGCATACAACAACAGCTATCAGGCCAGTATTAGGATGGCACCGTATGAAGCATTGTATGGACGGAAGTGTCGCACTCCTACGTGTTGGATAGAATTAGGGGAACATCAGGTTTTGGGTCCAGAGATTGTGGCAGAATCCGAAAAGAAGGTTAAGTTAATTCGGGCACGGTTAAAGGAAGCATCTGATAGGCAAAAGTTGTACGCTGATCTGAAACGGAAGAAGATAGAATTTGCTGTGGGAGATCAAGTGTTCCTTAAGGTTTCGCCATGGAAGAAAGTAATGAGGTTTGGTCACAAAGGAAAATTATGTCCAAGGTTTATAGGACCTTATCGGGTATTGAAGCGAGTTGGACCAGTGGCATATCAGTTAGAGTTACCACTGGAGTTAAAACAGATGCACGACGTATTCCATGTGTCTATGCTACATCGTTATCGATCGGATCCATCTCATGTGGTACCAATTGAGGAAGTGGAACTAAGGCCAGATTTGTCCTACGAGGAGGAGCCAATTCAGATCTTGGAACGAGATGTGAAAATGTTACGGAGGAAGACAGTCCCTCTAGTCAAAGTGTTATGGCGCAATCATGGATCGGAGGAAGCTTCATGGGAGCCAGAAGAAGCAATGCGACAGCAATACCCTCACTTGTTTCAGCCAGGTAATTTTGAGGACGAAATTATTTTAAGGGGGTAGAATTGTAATATCCTGGATTTTGGGGCTTATGCATTTGTGCTTAAATATATGTGAAAGCATGCCTTTGTGTGTTATGAATGTGTTGTATGAATTTTGTGAACTTTAGAGAATAGGAGAGTGCTTTAGAAATTATCAGATTTTGAGCTAAAAGAGGAAACTAGGTAGAGGAGGCCTTAAGAGAAATTGAAAGTGAATTATACACAAAATTGGGCTTGGAAAAGTGGCAAGGAGACGCCACTTAAGGCCCAGTAAGTGACGCCACCAGCAGTTAAAAGGGGCTTGTGTTCGAGCCACAAGGGAAGCAAAATAGAAGTTTTATTTTTGCAGCAACAAGGGGAAGTAATGGACGGGAAGGGGAGACTGTGGGAAGAGTTTAAAATGAGGGCTAATTCTTTTGGAAATTTCGACTAAGGTAGGAGATAAGTGATGATTTTATTTTGAATTGTTAAAAAGAGAGAAAAGAGGAGAAAAATAAGGGATTGGATAAAGGAAGAGGAGTTGGCCGAATTTGGGGCACAGGGGGATGGTAATTTCGGTTTAGCTATAGTGAGGAGGGAGAGCCAAAAATTCATTCTCTTCTCATCTGTTTCACTTGTGCCGAAAATCCCAAAGAGAACAACTTGTGTTCTTTTCTCTTTTCTTTCTTTTATTTGTGCTAGCCAAAATCTCCTTCTCCATAAAGACCACCATTGCCGATTCTTCCTAAGTCCTATACTCTTCCATTAAAGCCGAATCCTCATCATCAATCTTCCTCTTCTTCTTTTCATAATCTTTCAAAAGCCAAAACCTGTCGATCACTGCCTAGCCTATATAGCTGAATATTGCTAAGGGTCCAAGCAAGGGTTCAATCAAATTCATCATTAAGGGTAAGGATCAACTGATATTGTTTCTTTATTTTAGATTAATCGAAAATAGGCATCTAACCCATTATTGTTCTTGGCCGAAACATGGGAAGATCTTTTGAGATTTCCATAGTAGCCGATTTCTAGGGGGAGCATTCGGGAGTTTAAAGAATCCAAGGTAAGGAGGTGTAATATTCGGCCATATTGGTTATTATGTTAGCCGAATCTGACTATGGTTATTTAGGGGCAGTCGACAGTGGTATACAAGGATTTCGGGATTTAAAATCGCAAGGTAAGTACATATGTACAATCGACCAAGGCTATAGTAATGTTATAGATCTGTTCTTATGTTTTTCAAAAGCTGAAACTAACCAAGTCAAGTGATTGAGTGTTAGCCGATTGCAAGGAAGAAAGACTACAAGTTTCGGGGATCTGATTAGTGAGCAAATCGGCAACAAGGTAAGGATTTAAGTTGTGATAATCCTTCGAGATTTGGTTATATAGCCGAATAGGCTTTTGCTAAAGTACTAAGTGTTGGCCGAATGTAGGAATTAAGGATCTAAAGCATTAGATCGGGTTTTCGGGATTCCAGTAAACTCGATAAGTATACCAGGTGTGTACCTCGCACTAAGCCTAAATAGATTTACGGTTATGTCTTAATAACTGTGATAATATAAATGTGTAATATGTGGCTAAGGGTACCATGCAACGGTACAAAGTACTCAGGTACGTTAACTTACTACTACTGTAGTTATGATATTATGAATATCTATTATGGCATAAGTGAACATTGATAAGAATGTGAAATAAGGCCTAAGGCATGTTAATTGTATGATTTGTATGACATGGGGCATACGGGTTATATGGAAAGGGGAAGTGATCTGGTGGTTTATACCACAAATATCTGAATGTGGTGACTCATGTCACAAAATATTATCTGGTGGCTATGCCACAAAATTATAAGGGCGATGAGCATGTCGTCTGCAGTGACTGCCTTCGATGATGTGTAGCGGATGGAGGGTCGACTTAGTAGTCCCCACGGTGTGATGGTTGGTACGGGTGATGTGTAGCGGATGGCTATCTAGGTTGGGTTCGGGTTTGCATCATTAATTCCATCTGTTATATATATACATGTGTGATATGATATGATATGCCTGAATCGTTGAAACTTAGTGTTGGTTACACATTGAGTCTGTTTGACTCACCCCGTTAGGGAATATGTACTTTCAGGTGACACTCAATGATGGACCGGGTCGGCAGGAGCTTAGTGGTGGCCATGCTCAGCTCAGGATTTATTTTATTTGGACTTTCTAAACTTTAAGTATTTTGGATTTATTTTGGTATTGTTTCAGTTGTAATAAGGCCAATAGTGTTTAATCATTTAATGGTTGCTTTTATTTGTTTTATTACGATACTATTATTATTAAGTCAAAGGTTACCTAAATTGTCTTTTTTTTTAAAAATAAATCTTTAAATGTTTTGACACCTAATACAAATGATTTTCAATTTAAATGGTAAACTCTAAAAACTCGGTTTTTACCTTTAACTTGTAGTTTCGAAATATAACAGTAGAGTTTTATAAAACCTAGATTTCAAGAATGAACTTGTTTTCAACTCTAGCCCAACACAAAGTAAAATTTCTTTCAAAACCATCCCAGTTTTCCAAAGTATTCAAGGAGTTTTGAACCGTTTTACTCGAGGAACATACCAGATCCGGTCAAGGCTCGTGGGCCGGGTTTAGGGTGTTGCAGGTAAAATCCTGACATGAAAAGAAATGGGTTTTTACATGTATTTTCCTGAAGTACATGAAACTGATGTTATATGAAATATGGAAGTATAAACTTATGTTATATGAACATGGAAATTTTTTTGATGAAGACATTCATCTATGAGATTAGATTTGTACATCTCAAGTGTATTATCTTTGTGATTATCAATATTTCAGTTGAATAATGAGAAAGTTCTGACATGAAATATACTAAAACTCGAGATGAATTATTATAAAATGTACCCGAAAAATATGGAAATAATTTGTATATATGTTATATGAATACATGATGTGGAAAACATATATGTATGAGAATCTGAATATTGTTGAGCTCATATATGTGTTTCTTGATGTTTCTATGAAATAAGTTACTAACAAGGGTGAAGAGAATATGTGTTAGGGCTTGGGAAAGAATGGTTGATTGCGACATACATGTTTATCTTTAATATGAATAGTTGGTATGTTAATTTCCAAGTTATACAGACTTACTAAGCATTATATACTTATTCTGTTTTATTTTTCCCTGTTTTATAGTAAATCGAAAGCTCGTTGGATTGGAAGCTCGACGGATATCACTCACACTAACCATCGACTCAATTTGATATATAAGGTAAAACAATTGTGGTTATAATGGCATGTATAGGTTAAATTGGCCAAGGAATGATATGCATATATTTGTTAATGACTAGCTATCGGAATGGCTAGTTATGAACATGTTTTGGTGTTTATGTATAAAAGACTATATGATGGTATATGTTTGAAAATGATTAATTAATAGAAATCACAATGAGATATGTATAAAGGAATTAAATTAGCATATTTGATAGAATATGCACAAATATGAACATGGTATCTAGATCAATATGGGTATAAGTTGACATGTATAAGACTTAAATTTTGGTATGAAAATGTGGGTGGTGAATGTGATAAATTGTGTATAAGTGTTGGTGTAGATGGAAGGCTAAAGATGTAGCACCCCTTACCCGTATTCGACACTTGAACCTGATACGAGGTTTTACCGTACTTAACTAGCTCAATCATAGAAAATCGATCCATAAAATTTTGTTTCAAAATAAAACTTTTCATTCAAGACCATAATGTCCTTATTATAGGTCTACGAGACCTTAAACTTGCACCTAGAATGATTCGAGGCCAAACTGGAAACTTTAAAACACTTAGAAAAATTTAACTCAAAACGGGGCCACACTCCTGGGTAAAGGATGGGACACACCCGTGTGGCAAATCACATGGCCGTGTTCCACACCCATGTGGATTTATTTTCTAATTCGAACCTACATGGGATTTTCACATAGCCTGACACATTCCCGTGTCCCTCACACGGCAATGACACACCCGTGTCTTCGTCCGTGTGTGAAAACCTGTACATTCTATTTATGAGATCATCACCTCACTAAGATCACACGGTCAAGGCACACGCCCGTGTCCTTAGGTCGTGTGTAGAATTAAATTCCTAATTCCAGGTGCAGACTTTACACGGCCTAGGCACATGTCCGTATCTTAAGCCTTGTCTCCCACACGGTTGAGACACATGGTCGTGTCTTCACCCGTGTGTTTACTACTGAGCATACTGACTTGCCAACCTAGCATGCATGGGGACACACGGCCTATCAACATCCCCATGGGGCTGACCGTGTGTCACACACGGCCTAGACATACGCCCGTGTGTCTACCCGTGTGGACATTTGTAAGGCTGTCTACCAAACCAAATGCCACCCTACAAAGCAACCATACTTATACCAATTCAATTCAACATATATCATAACCATAAGGCACTTCTAAAAACTCAAATCAAGACATACACACAAGCATACACTTCATGAATTTCATCAACATTGAATAGATGAACTTGTCAAGTATTGGACAATTTCCAAAGACCATTTACAAAATGAATTGAACAACATTAGTAGCCAACACCTTGGCTAAAAAATATGACATAACAAAATAACCAAATCCTATACATGCTATACTAAAAAAGAATCTAACTTTGTTATACCAAAGAGAAGGCGGTAGTGTGATTTTCGAACTCTGACATTCCACGAATTCCCGAACTAAATTGGCAATACTACAAGAAAAAAGGAAATGAGAGGGGTAAGCATAAAGCTTAGTAAGTTTGCATGAAATAAATACCAACATAAAGGCTCATAATGTCATCCATCCATTGCATCGAATAAAACACAAAGTCTTAAACACATTGCCATAACTTATGCTTACTCTTACCAATTTCATATCATGTCTCATATCGTAAACATTTCTCGTGAATTACTCACATGTACCTATAAGACATCATCACATAGCTTTAGCACTAATCTCATCTCTATTGTAAACTTAACTATTTACCCATTGAATTATTTGGGAATACTCGAAGATACATAATCATCATCATTCACATAAATACGACGCCAATTCCATATCCTAGATATGGTCTTACATGGGGTCACCTCTAGATGCCGATGCCATATCCCAGATATGGTCTTATACGGGCTCTCATATTAATTGTCGATGCCACATCCCGAATATGGTCTTATACGATTCTCAGATTCGATGCCGATGCCATATCCAAGATATGGTCCTATGTGGGATCTCAATTTGGTGCCGAGGCCATGTCCCAGACATGGTCTTATACGGGACCTTACCCTTCTCAAATCTTGATGACATTATTCTCTCATTTATTAAAGTCCAACTGGGACTTCCATATCACAATTCTCATCATTTTCTCATTCAACATCATTACTCAATTTCGTATAAATATTATAAAACATCACTAATATCAAACATTTAGAGACTTAATAACATGACGTTGAATTTATTGCACACAAACTTACCTCGATTTCAGAATAGGCCAAATTGTCGACTTAGTCCGATACCTTGTCTTTTCCTTGGTCAAGGTTAATCTCTCATTCTTCTTGATCTATAATAACAAATTAGCTCATTTAATAGCCATATAAATCAATACATCTCAATAATCATATTTTGGCAAAATTACCATTTTACCCTTAAGCTTTTACAAAATGACAATTTTACCCCGAGGCTCGTAAATCGATTCCAATAGAATTTCCTCCTTTTACAAGCCTAGATGAACATTTATTACTCCTATGGCAACTCTCAGTACTCATTATTTCACACCTTTACCACGTTTATACAACTTTCTCAAAAAGGTCCTTTTAGGTGTTTTCTTGGTAACACCTTTTACAAAAGTTGTTTATCTAACAACTAAGACTCATTTTCTTCTATAAAAATGCAGCAAACAACTTAAAAGCTCACATGGATAAACTCTAAACTTTCAACCATTTTGCAAAATAGTCCTCTCTTTAGCTAGCTTAAGCTTTAGGGGTTCCAAAAGTACAAATATCATCAAGAAATGATCATCAAAACACTTACTTGTAAGGAGAAGAGCTTGCTAAAATTTTTGAGCTTTCAAACACCTATTTTTGCTGGTACTTTTTGTGGAGAAGAAGAGAAGAAAATATGATATTTTTCCTTTCATTTTATTATAAAACATCAATCTAGTCCACCAAATTCCTACCAACTTTGGCCAATTTGACAGGTTTGTCCCCTATGGCCGACCACCCTACATCTAAGGGTCTAATTGCTCTTTAAGGGCCTCTAATTAATATCCTATGGCTTTTAGACACCTTTAGCTTGTAAAATAGAACTTTCACACTTTATGCGATTTAGTCCTTCTTTTTTGCAATTAAGCATGAAATCGCTAAAATTAAAACACAAAAATTTTCATGCACTCTTGCAATCATGTTATAACACATAAAATATTATAAAAATGATTTTCTCTAACCTTGGATTAGTGGTTCCGAAACCACTATTCTAACTAGCCCCTAAATCAGGCTATTACAATTCTCCCCCTTAAGGATATTCATCCCTGAAAATCTTATTGGTGAAAAGGTTGGGAAATTGGTATCCTATAGTCTCCTCGGGCTCCCATGTAGCCTCTTCTACCCCTTGTCTTTGCCATAGTACTTTCATAAGGGCAATGCTTTTGTTTCTCAACTATTTGACTTCCTGTGCCAAAACTTTAATCGGCTGTTCGCCATAAGTCATGTCCAGTCGAATCTCTACCTCTGATGGTGCAATCACATGAGAAGAGTTCGAACGATAATGGTGTATCATAGACACGTGGAAGACATCATGAATCTTTTCCAATTCAGGTGGCAAAGTCAAACGATAAGCTACCGACCCTATCCTCTCGGTAATATCATATGGTCTGATAAAGCGCGGACCCAATTTGCCTTTCCTGCCAAATCTAAGGACTTTTCTCCATGGTGATACTTTCAGAAACACTTTATCACCAACTTGAAACTCAATCTCTTTCCGTTTCAAATCCGCGTAGGACTTTTTTTCTATCTGAGGCAGCTTTTAAACAATCGCGTATACTTTCTCTTCAATTTCTCTGACTAAATCAACCCCGTGAAGCTGGTTCTCTCTGAGTTCGGTCCAATACAAGGGCATTCAGCACTTACGCCCATACAGTGCCTCATAAGGCGCCATCTTCAACCTCGACTGAAAGCTGTTATTGTAAGCAAATTCCATTAACGGTAAGTATTTCTCCCAATTACCTTAGAATTCCAAAACGCAACATCTAAGCATGTCTTCAAGTATCTGTATTACTCTCTCTGACTGCCCATCGATTTGCAGATGGAAAGCTGTACTAAAGCTCAATTTTGTGCCTAAGGCCTCTTGCAACTTTTTCCAAAATCGTGACGTAAATCTCAGATCTCTATCCAAAATAATCGACAATGGTACTCCGTGAAGTCTTACTATTTCTGTCACATACAATTCCGCCAACTTATCAAGCGAGTAGTCAACCCGCACTGGTATGAAATGGGCTGACTTCATGAGTCTATCGACTACAACCCATACGATATCTTTCTTTTTCGGCATCAACAGCAAACCCATCACGAAGTCCATAGTAATACGATCCCATTTCCACTCGGAAACCATAATGGGCTGAAGTAGACCCGAAGGCACTTGGTGTTCAACCTTCACTTATTGACAAATTAGGCATCTCGATACAAACTCGAAAATATCTTTCATCATACTCAGCCACCAATACCATTTCTTCAAGTTATTATACATCTTCGTGCTACCTAGATGTATAGACAAACATCCACTATGTGCTTCATGCAAAATCTTCCGGATAAGTTCATCATTTCTGGGTACATAGACTCTATCTCGGAACATCAAACATCCATCAGGACTTATCCGAAAGTCTGACTCAACATTTGACTCATATTGAACTCTTTTAGCTTGCAAATTATTGTCACTTTTCTGAGCTTCACAAATATCTTGGAGAAACAGTGGTCTAGCCCTCAACTTAGCTAGAATAGAACCATCATCTGACAAAACTATCCGTGTATTCATGGCTCTCAGCGTAAACAGGGATTTCCTGCTCAAGGCATTGATGACCATGTTCACCTGTCCCAGATGGTAGTCAATGACTAGCTCATAATCCTTTATTAGCTCTAACCATCTTCTCTGCCTTAGATTCAACTCCTTTGGGGTCATTAAATACTTTAGGCTCTTATGATTAGTGAACACATGACATTTCTCACCATAAAAATGGTGTCTCCAAATCTTTAGTGCAAATACAATTGTAGCTAACTCCAAATCATGGGTTGAGTAATTCTTCTCGTGCGGCTTTAGTTGTCTAGAAGCATATGCTATCACCTTGCCCTCTTGCATGAGTACACAACCCAATCCATTCAAGGATGCATCGCTGTCAATTATGAATTCCTTTTCCGACTCAGGTTGCACTAAAACGGGAGCTTCAATCAACAATGCCTTTAATCTCTCAAAACTCTATTGGCATTTTTTTATCCATTCCAACTTTACATCTTTTTGCAATAGTATTGTCATCGGAGTAGCTATCATGGAAAACCCCTTGACAAATCGTCTATAGTAGCCAATTAGGCCCAGAAAACTCCTCACCTTGGTTACTTTGTTTGGTGGTTTACATTCAACAATCACGGAAATCTTACTCGGGTTGACTCTATTTCCATCTCTCGAGACGATGAGTCCTAAAAATCCAACTTCTTTAAGCCAAAATTCACTTTTACTAAACTTGGCATACAATTGTTTATCTCTCAAAATTTCCAGAATCGTTCTCAAATGCTCGGCATGCTCGTTCTTATCCTGAGAGTAGATCAATATATCATGGATAAAGACTACCCCAAATTTATCCAAATATGGGAGAAAGATACAATTCATCAAATCCATGAAAACTGCAGGGGCATTGGTTAAATCGAAAGACATGATAAAAAATTAATAGTGGCCATTCCTTGTCCGAAATGCAGTTTTAGGCACATCCGAGTCCTGGACTCTCAACTAATAATATCCAGACCTCAAGTCTATCTTGGAAAACATCGTGGCTCCCTTCAATTGATCAAACAAATCATCGATTCTTGGCAATGGGTACTTGTTCTTCACAGTTACCTTATTAAGCTATCGATAATCTATACATAACCTCATGGAACCATCTTTCTTCTTCACAAATAATACGGGAGCACCCCACGAAAAAAACTCGGTCTTGCGAAGCCTTTATCTGTTAACTCTTGTAACTGTGCTTTCAGTTCTTTTAGCTCGGTTGGAGCCATTCTGTAGGGAGCAATAGAAATGGGGGCAGTACCAGGAGCTAAATCAATCCCAAATTTTATCTCTCTAACCGGAGGTAACCCTGGTAATTCCTCTGGGAAAACGTTTGAATACTCACATACCACAGGCACTAATTCAATCCTTAACTCAATCTCTCTAGCATTCCTCACAAAGGCAAGGTAAGCTTCGTACCCCTTTCTTAGGTATTTCCGAGTCAACAAGGAAGATATCACTACTGGCAATCTGTCTTGCTCATCTGATTGAACACAAATAAGATCCCCACTTTCACATTTCAACTTAATAAACTTTCTTCCACAATTCACTATCACATCATGGGTAGTTAACCAATCCATCTCAAGGATGACATCGAATTCATCAAACGTCAATAACATAAGATTAGCCAGAAAATAATGACCCCTAATCATCAAAGGGAAACTTTTGCATATCTGTTAACCAACACACATTTGCCTAGGGGATTTGACACTTTTATCACAAATTTAGTAGACTCTACAGGCATGTTCATGCTAGAGACTAATTTCATGCAAATATATGAGTGGGTAGATCCCGGATCAATTAAAGCTATAACATGAGTATCATAGAGAGAAAATGTACCCGTGATCACGTCGGGGGAGCACGCCTCTTCACGAGCATGAGTGGCATATGTTCTCGTCGATAATCTACCCTCAGCTCTTGCAGTCTGCTCTCTAGATATCTTCTTACTACTCATTTCATTTCCTGGGTTTCTTATGGTCTTCCTTTAACAGTACTTCCCGGTCTTGCATTCTAAGGTTTCTCTTTCTCACCCATCTCGGGGCAATCTCTAAAAAAATGGTCTAGGGATCCACACTTGAAACAAGCTTTCTCGTTTTCTCGACACTTACGGGGATGATGTCTGCCACACTGCGAACATTCTGGTCTACTTGGTCGAGCGTTGCCGACACTAGCAACCGAAGTGGTCTGAGCTTTAGAACTCGAGTACTGTCTACTCTTACTCCTCTCGAGCCTCTTCTCCCTGACCCAAAGTCTCGGGTCTACTTTCTACTGGCGTGGTCCCTTGCATGGGAGCTGGCTCATTACTTGTAGCATCATCGGCTGCAGCTCGATCAGGATCCATTTAATATATAAAAACACAATTCAATTTGTCAGGAGTCGTCACACTATCATTATATAAATACTTATATGTATGGCAGGTATAGCTAGACTTATACTTACGCTATGTTATTCCAAGAATCGACTAAACTTTAACTCTGATACCACTAAATGTAACACCCCTTACCTGTATTCGACACTTGAACCAGGTACGAGGTATTACCGTACTTAACTAGCTCAATCATACAACATCGATCCATAAAATTTCATTTCAAAATAAAACTTTTCATTCAAGACCATATGTCCTTATTATAGGTCTACGAGACCTTAAACTTGCACCCGAAATGATTCGGGGCCAAACTAGAAACTTTAGAACACTTAGAAAAATTTGACTCAAAACAGGGCCACACGCCCGCGTAAAGGATGGGACACGCCCGTGTGGCATATCACATGCCCGTGTTCCACACCCGTGTAGATTTATTTTCTAATTCGAACCTATAGGTGTTTTCACACGGCCTGACACACGCCTGTGTCCATAGCCCGTGTCCTTCACACGGCCATGACACGCTCGTGTCTTCGCCCGTGTGTGAAAACCTTGACATTCTGTTCATGACGTCATGACCTCAATAAGGTCACACGGCCAAGGCACACGCCCGTGTCCTTAGACCGTGTGTGAAGTAAATTCCTAATTTCAGGTGCGGACTTTACGGCACAGGGCACATGCTCGTGTCTTATCTTTGTGTCTCCACACGTTGAGACACACACAGCGCCGTGTCTCTGCCGTGTGTTTCTTCTTGAGCATCTTGACTTTCCAACCTAGCATGTATGGGGATACACAGCGTATTAACATGCCCATGGGGCTGACCGTGTGTCACACACGGCCTAGACACACGCCCGTGTGTCTACCCGTGTGGACATTTGTAAGGCTACCAAGCAAAATGTCACCCTACAAAGCAACCATACTTATACCAATTCAATTCAACTTATATCATAACCATAAGGCACTTTTAAAAACTCAAATCAAGACATCCACACAAGCATACACTTCACGAATTTCATCAACATTGAATAAATAAGCTTGTTAAGTATTGGTCAATTTCCAAAGACCATTTACAAAATGAATTGAACAACAATAATAGCCAACACCTTGGCTAACAAATATGACATAACAAAATAACCAAATCATATACATGCCATACTCAAAAGAAAGCTAACTTTGTTATACCAAAGAGAATGCGATAATGTGAATTTCGAACTCCGACGTTCCACAAATTCCTGAACTAACTTGGCAATACTACAAGGAAAAAGGAAATGAGAGGGGTAAGCATAAAGCTTAGTAAGTTTGCATGAAATAAATAGCAACATAAAGGCTCACAATGTCATCCATCCATTGCATCGAATAAAACACAAAGTCTTAAACACTTTGCCATAACTTACTCATGCTTACTCTTACCAATTTCATATCATGTCTTATATCGTAAACATTTCTCGTGAAATACTCACATGTACCTGTAAGACTTCATCACATAGCTTTAGCACTAATCTCATCTCCATTGTAAACTTAACTATTTACCCATTGAATTACTTGGGAACACTCGAAGATACATAATCATCATCATTCACATAAATACGACGCCAATGCCATATCCTAGATATGGTCTTACATGAAGTCACCTCTATATGTCGATGCCATATCCCAGATATGGTCTTATACGGGCTCTCATATCGATTGTCGATGCCATGTCCCTGATATGGTCGTATACAATTCTGATATTCAATGCTGATGCCATATCCTAGATATGGTCTTATATGTGATCTCAATTCAGTGCCGAGGCAATGTCCCAGACATGGTCTTATATGGGACCTTACCCTTCTCAAATCTTGATGACATTATTCTCTCATTTATTAAAGTCTAACCGGGACTTCCGTATCACAATTCTCATCATTTTCTCTGAGTATAAATATTATACAACATCACTAATATCAAACATTTAGAGACTTAATAACATGACGTTGAATTTATTGCACACAAACTTACCTCGATTTCAAAATAGGCCAAATTATCGATTTAGTCTGATACCTTGCCTTTTCCTCGGTCAAGGTTAATCCCTCGTTCTTCTTAATCTAAAATAACAAATTAGCTCATTTAATAGCCACATAAATCAATACATCTCAATAATAATATTTTGGCAAAATTACCATTTTGCCCTTAAGCTTTTACAAAATAACGATTTTACCCCTACGCTCGTAAATCGATTCCAATTGAATTTCCTCCTTTTACAAGCCTAGATGAGCATTTATTACTCCTATGGAAACTCTCAATACTCATTATTTCACACAGATACAACATTTATACAACCTTTTCAAAAAGGTCCTTTTAGGTGTTTTCATGGTAACACCTTTTACAAAAGTTGTTTATCTAACAACTAAGACTCATTTTCTTCCATAAAAATGAAGAAAACAACTTAAAAGCTCACATGGAAAAACTCTAAACTTTCAACCATTTTGCAAAATAGTCCTCTCTTTAGCTAGCTTAAGCTTTAGGGGTTCCAAAAGTACAAATATTATCAAAAAATGATCATCAAAACACTTACTTGTAAGGAGAATAGCTTGCTAAAATTTTTGAGCTTTCAAACCCCTATTTTTACTGGTATTTTCGGTGGAGAAGAAGAGAAGAAAAAAATGATATTTTCCCTTTCTTTATTTTATTATAAAACATCAATCTAGTCCACCAAATTCCTACCAACTTTGACCAATTTGACATGGTTTGTCACCTATGGCTGGCCACCCTACATATAAGGGTCTAATTGCTCTTTAAGGGCCTCCAATTAGTATCCTATGGCTTTTAGACACCTTTAGCTTGTAAAATAGAACTTTCGCACTTTACGCGATTTAGTCTTTTTTTTTTTACAATTAAGCATGAAATCGCTAAAACATATAAAATATTATAAAAATGATTTTAGTGGTTTCAAAACCACTATTCTGACTGGCCCTTAAATCTGGCTGTTACAAAAGAAATGGCTTTATTTTTTCCATACGGGTAGACACACGGCCATGTGTCTTGACCGTGTGAGACACACGGCTTAGCACATGGGTGTGTGGCCTGGCTGTGTGTCCCCTGTATCTTTAATTTTAGAAACAGAATGCTCTGAATTGAGCACAGGGGTAGAGACACGGGCATGTGTCTCAGCCGTATGGGTAACACGGCCTAGCACACGGGCGTGTGACTTGGCCGTGTGATGCAAGTCAGAGAGTTACATGGGGCAAGACACGACTTGATGTACGGGAGTCTTATAGGGTCACACGGATGTGTCCCTTGGCCACACGGGAGTGTGAGCCCTACATTTAGGAAAAATTTTAAAATTTCATGAAAATTTTTTTAAGATCCCGGTTATATCCCGATTTGATTTTAATGTTTATATTGGGACTTGAGGGCCCATTCAAGTGGCAATATGATTAGTATCGGACATGGATAGTAAATGATATGAAATATCTGTAATTATTCTGTAAACTTTGGTAATACTCTATAACCCTGTTCTGGCGATAGATACGGGTTAGGGATGTTACACATCGTCTTTCGTGCCTTCAAACTCCTCCGCTCCACATTTGTAGGGGTTTTTGATCAGAGGGTGTACCACTAGAATTATAGGTGGAGAAAGGGCATTTGTTGTTGGGGAACTGAAGGGGTAGCTTCCATAAATAGTGTGAACCATTCATCATATTGATAAAGGCCTAACTGCCCTCATTTCCAAGCCCTTGTGGAATGGACAAACTTCTAGTAACTCCTTGATCAGAGGTAGGGGTATTACTTTCAACTTCATCACTTACATCTTAATTAAAATCGACCGACATGGTTTGTAACATCCTAAATCGGGGCCTTTGCATTTTATGTGATTGCATGTAGATAGTATGGTTGTCATGCTAGTTTAGGGTACTTTAGGGTCTAGGAAGGAGTTAGGGGTAAGCCAGAGTCTTGGTGAAAATTTGCTGTTTGAGCACTTTAAGGGGGAGTTAGCTGAGTTGGGCCTTAAGGGGGATTGTTTGTGTTGGATGACACAAAGAAGTGCCTTAGCAAAGTGGTAAGGAGGCGCCACTTAAGGGGATGAAGAGGTGACGCCACAAGGGAGTTTGTGGGAGTAGGTTCGAGTCACTGCATTCTCATTTTGAGAATTCTTTTGGCGTCAGGAGGAGCAGAGGTGGAATTCGGCTGGGATGCTTGAAAATGGAGGAGTGGATTGAGTCAAAAGTTTTTGAACAGATGGTGGAAAGAAATTTTAGGAGTTTGAAGTATTCAAATTTGTTTGAATGTGTGATCAGGAGAAAAGCAAGGAGGAAAAGAAGGGATTGAAGAGGGGTGAGTGTTAGCCGAATTTAAAAGGAGTTAGAAGGGGGTTGGGCATTCGGTTTTGGGTGTAGCTTAGGGGGTGGCCTATTATTGATGTTAGCCTTTGGGGGTGTGGAATATTTGGCTAGTTTGGGAGCACCTAGGGCCTTTCCCTCTCATTTTCTTTTGTGCCGAAACAACTCTTCATAGTTTGTATTCTTTCTTTTCTCTCAATTACCCAAAACCGAATGGTCTCCTAAGCCTCTTCTTCTTTTTTACTTTTGCTGTTTGGCCGAAACCTATTGCTCTTTACTCATCACCTTTGTCGATTCTCTTTGCCAATAACATAAAAGCTAAACCCTCCTTCCATCTTGGTTTTTCCTTTCTCTCAATTTCTTCTTGGGGCCGAAACTCTCTGACTCTCTTCTCATCTTCAAACCCTTACCAAAAGCCGAACATCTCATGCCCATACTTTCCCCCATTGCTGAATCTCCGAGCCATTCCCTTTTGCGTTTTCTCTCAATCTCCCTAAGAGCCGAAACTTGTTTCTTATTTCTCTCCTTCTCTATTTGTGCACTCTCAAAATCGAAACCTCAAACTCCTTCTTCCTATTTCATTTTTCCCTAAAAGTCGAAACCCCTAAACATCCATTTGAAGACCTTTGTTTCTATTTTCGGCTTTTCCATTGGATTCTCTCTTACTCTAGCCTTGCCAAATCTTCTCTAGGGTGGTGGTTTTGATTCTTGCTAGGTGGTGATCGAATCTGTCAGGTTAAGGTAATGGGGTGATTTCTTTTATTTCGTAGTATCTCTTTCGGGTTTTCATGCCAAAGCCGAATGGCTACTTGGCCTAATGGTTGGATGCTTTGCTGATTATATGTGGAAGTGGTGTCGCATTCTTTTGGAGATCTCTGGGATTCATTTGGTCTGTGAATCAAGCCTAAAGCCTCGGGATTTGTCGGTCTAGGTAAGGGCCTTATCCTTAAGCGTTAATCTCTGTTAATTCGCTTTCACTACTTTAATCCGATTTAGTGACCAAGGTGTGTTCATGGACTCAAATGCCAGCCAAGTGATAGGAAGGGTTGGATGCAGATGGCGATGTCTGCTTTGTTCGGGATTGGCCACCGGGGGTTGTGGGCGACATCATCGAGCAGTAGTAGGCAGTAGCGGTAGTGCCTATCAACGAGAGTGTCGACGTAGAAAGTATCGTGCTACGAGTAGTCAGGTGTGTAACTTTTACACACTTCATATGTTAATATGCTATTATTTGTGTATTGTCAAAAGCTGAAGTGATAGCAGAAATCACTAAGTTACCCTTGTGGGTAAAAGCAAGGACTCCGGGTAAGTCCATTTTGGTGGCTAACGTTACTTGCCTATATTAAAACCTGCATGTGCCATGTCATATTTTTCTTAAATGCTAAGCATGATCATATTGTATTGAAAAGCATGTACATGAAAAATGGGTAAGATGAGAGGAGGGGAGGGTATGATTATCAGACTGTCACCAGTGGTTAGGTACCACAAGTGGGTTGGCCCCACATATTATTATTGTGTGACTAAGTCTCAGTTGGAACCACCAGTGGTTAGGTACCACATATGCTCATTTTTGTGACTCGTCCCAGTGGTTTGGTAGCACAATGGGTTGGCCCCACATATCGATATAAGGGATCGTCACCAGTGGTTAGGTACCACAAGTAGGTTGGCCCCACATATGACTATTTGTGACTTCGGTCACCAGTGGTTAGGTACCACCAGTGGCTAGGTGCCACAAAATTTGGGTAAACTTGGGTGACTCGGATGGATACCTAGGATGAATGGGTTGCATGACATACATATTTGCATATGAATCTGTGTAAGAGCTTAAAATCTTTTGGTTGGGGATTTACACACTGAGTCTCAGTAACTCACCCCTTCCGTTAATATTTTTGCAGATAATTCTTAGATCGCGGATATGGAGCCGAGGTGGACTCAAGGTGGCTATGCGCAATATTTCGGTTTTTATTTTAAATAGTTACTTCGAATTTATTTGGTTTTAAATTTGGATTTTTGGTTATGTAATAAGGCCATCTAAATTTTATTTTGGGATCGTTTATTTTATTAAATTCCTTAAAATTTTGTGGTGATCATAAAGGCATGCCTAATAAGTTATGAAATGGACGTTTTCAAATCTTAAAAAAAAGTTCGAGGTTTTCAGGATTTTAAAATCGGGTAATTAACAACCAAATATTAATAACAAGGCAACTTTACTTTTCAAACTATGTCTCAAAATGGTTTCAACGGATCACTCAATACAAACTCGGTTTTTATAAATTCAAAGGTTTCATTCCATCTCGAGACGATACCTCGATTTCTCAGAAACATTTTCTTCTATGTGACATGCCAGACTTGGCCGTAGTGTTTTGACCGGGTTTGGGGTGTTACATGGTTTATCTATATAAAAATCAAAGATGATTCAGATCAATATGCATCACTATCACATGCTATTGTAGCATGTATTTCTTGACTTGACTTACACTACAATTCAGTCTTAGAATCGATTAAATCGTAGTTTCGATACCAATAAGTGTAACACCCCTTACCCAACCTGATTGCCGAGTCCAAACTACAGGATGCTACATTCTTTGTTAGAGCAACTACAGACAATTGTACAACATTTGTTTATCCAAGTATGTAAATAAGCATTAAAGACACAACATGTTACGCTATCATTTTTGAGTCTCCCATGAGCTTATAAAAGCTCTTTTGCTAACCTAAGAATGAATTAGGACCAAAATGTAAAGTTTTTAAAATATCAGGCCGGCTTCGTGACTTTATAACTTCCTCATTGTAGCATTTCTAACTCAGTGAGTCACGTCGCGAAGATAGTTTAGCCACGTTGTGTAACATCCCGATTTAGGGCCTAGTCGGAACAGTGGTTTCGACATCACAAATCCGACGAGGAAAATTTTATTTTTACTATATTTTTATGGTCTACGATTTCACGGAAAGATTTCATGAAAATTTCGTTCAAAAATTTCGACGTTTGGGCACTCAATTTAGTCAAAAGGATTAAATTGTAAAAAGTGCAAAAGTTGAGTTCTATATATTAAAGGTGTCAAATTGCTATGAGTTTTAAATTGGAGGTCCTTAAAAGGTAATTAGACCATTGGATAACTTGATGGACAAAAATGGGCATGAATTAGACAAAATTGAAAGAAAAGCCTTAAGGGTATTTTAGTCATTTAGTGTTTTAATGAATAAAAAAAGACTAAATACAAGAAAAAAATCTGCTCATCTTCTTCAAGTTGCTGCCGAAACTTTCATGACTCCATGGCTAAGGGTTTCAAGCTTTTCAAGCTTCATAGTAAGTGTTTCTAAGCCCCGTTTTTAATGTTTATCGATTTTTTGAAATCCCGGTAACTTAGTTTAGCTATTTCTACCATTCTTTTAAGCTAGAGTTTAATTTTAAAAATTACCCATGTTGAATAATTGTGTATTTTTGATGAATTTTGGTAGATTATGCATGTTTATGAGTAGAGGAACGATTTTTACTAAGTGATTTTCGGTGAAAACGAGTAAAACGAGCTAATTGGTAAAAGTTGTTATTGTTCATAATAATGTGTTATAGTAAAGAGTTGAAGTTGCTATAGAAGGGAAAAATGTTCAGCATGTCATAAAACATAAGAAAAAGGAATAAAGTTTAATTTTCGAGCCTAGGGGCAAAATCGTAATTATGTAAAAGTTTAGGGGCAAAATTGTAATTTTTCCAAAGTTTGAGTTAGGGACTGTTTTGAGTAGTACATTAATTAAATAAGTGAAATGTGATGTTTTAGACCCCGAAAAACGAGATTTGGACCTAGAATTGGAGGAAAATCGAAAATCGGGAAAGTTGGTAAAACGGTCATTTCGGCAATCGAGGTAAGTTCGTGTGTTAATAATAATGCAACACCATGCTTGAATTGTAATTTTCTATTGATATGGCATAAATTGTATGATTTAATATGTTTAGGAGAAGTTGATGGATGGTATGTATGGTATGGAAAATGTGATGTTTGTTGTGTCATGTGAAATTGAATGGCAAATTAATGTTACAAGAATTGAATGTTAAATTAATATTACATGGGTTGTATGAGTTGCTACACGGTTGTACCTGACGAAATTTCGACAAGAAAGTTTATATGTAAATAATGTATTTATCTTACTTGTTCAATAATTATTTTGCTAGATATTATGGAAATCATTAAGTGATAACTAAAATATGAAAGTGTATGGAATGGGAAATTCTCGATTGAACCTTTGGAAAACCGAGAGATACGGACAATATGTAGCTAGGTGACACGAGTGATAAGGGACCTTCACTGTGTGCACAAGAAAGCTACTAAATGGCAAAATTTGATATGTAGCTAGGCCACATGGATGATAAGGGACTTTCACCATGTGTGCAAGAAAGCTACGGGATAATAATTTCATATGTAACTAGGTCACATGTGTAATACTGTGTGTATACCATGTGTACAAGAAAGTTACGGGTTATGAGTAGTTAGGTCACATTAGTGGTTCCTAGTGTTGGACACCATGTAGACAAGAAAGCTACGAGATGGAATGGCTAGGTCACATGGTGATAAGGGACCTTCACCATGTGTACAAGAAAGCCGAATTATGTGTAGGCGGAGCTATGTGCTGAGACCACCGAGTATCGGGCGTTTTCTGAAGGGGTTCAACGAGATAATTTACTAATGATGATTGGTGCGATCATGTTACGAAAAAGTGCAAGCGTGAATGTGACCAATTGAGAAATGTGGCAAATGTACGTATGAACAATATGCTCGATATGTAACGGAAATTGGAAAGATTGGTATAGGAAAGTGATGAATACAACTAAAGTGAGAGAGAGCAACATTTTACAATAGAACTGCTTTGGACGGTAGCAGTGACGTGAATTTGAAAAATCACCAAAAATAGTAGAAATTGAATTATAAGTTGGATGAAATATTTATTTAAATATTATTGAGTCTATTTTCATATAAAAGAAACATAGCAAACAAATGATTCATATATTTTTAGATATTTGAATTTCTGTGAGATTGGTTCAGAATGATTACGTGATCCCCTGTTCTTCCTTGGAAAACTCATTAACAATTGTACAAAAATAATTGTGGGATATAATTTATATGCCTGAAATTGTGAATGAGTCTATTTTCAAATGAACCAAATAAGAAGGTCATATGAACTCTGTACGAGGAGAAAATCATTCGTAGTGAAGAGAGGTCAGAATAGTTGAATAGTGAAATAGGGGAATCTTTAATGAATAAACTGTATTGATTGGCTGAACCAAAAATTTTGGAAATTTTATGGTAAGAAGGTATGTGAGTCTAGTTTCATAAAAAAATTACAGATCTTAATTTTGACTTCCTTAGCTCCAGATATAAATAATTTAATGAATCTGACTCAAGAAAACAACTTAACTGGAATTTGAATAAATAGGAAGAACATGAAAATGTTATCACATTGCTTATTATTTTCATGCGAGCTTACTAAGCATAAAGCTTACTCCCTCCTTTCTATTTCTTTTAGTTTTGTTAGGTCAGCTCAAGGTTGGAGATCGTCGGAGGCAGCATCACACTATCGAGCCATTATCCTTGGAGTATTGGCATATGTATGTTAAATGTTTTCAAGTGAGTGGCATGTATAGGGACTTAATTTTTCTATGATGGATGTTGTTGTGATTAGTCAAATGTATTGGCTTATATTGATTTGTTGATTATAGCCATGAGATGTGGCTTATGATGACTTTGGCTTGTAAGCCTATTTGTCCATGGTATGTGTTAATGTATTGTTATGTGGTATAAGTGATTAAATAGATGACAAGGACAAATGCATGTATTTGAAAAGTTGAAATTTTTGGTGAAATTTTGTAACCCGGTTTTGTATGACTGTGAATGTTTAAGTCTGGTAACGACTCGAACCCTAGCCTGGAGTTGGATACAGGTGAGGGGTGTTACACGTTGTGACATCACTCACTGTTGGGAGAGGTTGTGACGTCAAAGACTCCTCGTCACGATGTTGCCCTTATTTTTTTTCAAAATGTACATTTGGTACCTAATTCAAATATTTCCAACACAATCTATCATCAAATCCTTTCATTTATCAAATCCACCTACACAAAAATGTGTCAAACAAACCAAAAGAAGTTTAAAACATGTAAACCAGCCATTTAACATAACATTCCATCCATGAACATCATTTTAATTGAAGTCAATTCTTTATCCACCTAACCAACTAAAGCTAAGCCAAACAACTTTAGCACACATACATACTTGTACATTTTGGTGCACAAGAAACTTACATTGTCAAAAACTAAGCCAAAACAAACACATAAGTCTTTCTTTCTCTTCGTGAACGGTAACCCTGATACGAAGTCCATAGTAATATGCTCCCATTTCCACTCGAGAATCATAATAGGCTGTAAGAACCCAAATAGAACCTGATGCTTGGCTTTTACCTGTTGACGCACAAGACATTTAGATACAAACTCAGAGATCTTGTGTTTCATTCCAACCACCAATACATTTGTTTCAAATTACAATACATTTTCATACTTCCTGGGTGTAACGTATAAACACTATTGTGAGCTTCATTTAAAATGTTCTATTTCAACTACATATCTTCAGGTATGCACAATCAAACTATCATCTAAACCAATACTATAATTGGCTATTTGACCATTTTCAACCAGTTTCTGTTTAGCCAATAATTTCAGATCATCAAACTGCAATGCCTGAATTTTCTGTAAAGACAAAGGCTTAACCTTCAACTCGGCTAAAATAGAACCATCATGCTCCAACTTAAGCTGAGCATTCATCGATCAGAGAGAAAAAAGGGATTTCTGACTCAAAGCATTGACAACAATGTTTGCTTTACTTAGATGATAGTCTATCATCAGATTGTAGTCTTTTAGTACCTCAAGTCACCTTCGTTGACGTAGATTTAACTCTTTTTGAGTCATCAAATATTTCAGACTTTTGTGATTGGTATAAACATGACATTTCTCACCGTATAGATAGTGTCGCCAAATTTTTAATGCAAATACAACTGCATCTAACTCAAGGTCGTGTGTCAGGTAATTCTTTTTATGAGTTTTAAGCTATCGAGAAGCATACACAACAAACTTGTGTTCCTGTATCAAAACGCATCCCAAATCGTTTACTAAAAACAACAAATTCTTTCCCGGATTCAGGCTATGTCAACACTATTGCATTTGTCATATGTAACATTTCACTGAGGCTATTATTGAGAATTTTTTAACAAATTTTTGATAATATCCGACTAATCCCTAGAAACTACGTACCTTAGAAACATTTCACTGAGGCTTCCAATTCAAAATAGCAGAAATCTTACTCGGATCATGTAACACCCTTTACCCGTGTCTGATGCCGGGACAGGATACGAGGTATTACCGGACTTAAACATAAACATTTATACAAAATCGGGCTATAAAATTTCATTCAATTTAAAATCACTCTTTCACATTTAAATCGTCCCTTATATGGGCCCACGAGGCCCAAAACAATAATTGGGAACTGTTTGGGACTAAACCGAGAACTTAGGAAACTTTACGAAGACTTATAAAATTTTTCATCAAAACAGGGGTCACACACCCGTGTGGCTTGGGACATGCCTGTGTGGGTAGGTCGTGTGGTCACACACGCCCACGTCCTCAGTCCGTGTAACCCTCTGTTTATGGCGTCATCAACAAAATAGGGTCACACGGCCAAGACACATGCCCGTGTGCTTAGGCCATGTGGTGAATTAAATTTTGAAAAACAAATGCAGACTTCACATGCCTTGGGCACACACCCATGTCCCGAGGCTGTGTCCTCCACACTGCTGAGACACACGACTGTGTCTCTGTCCGTGTGGCTAAGAAAATGGCTATGTACCAAACCATTTGGCATGTAACACCCCAAACCTGGTCAACACACCACGATCGGATCTGGCATGTTACGGAGTGAAAACATTTTTGAAAACATTTTTGAAAACACAAGTTTGCTGAGAACTTTCTAAGTAAAACTCTTTTATCGTTTAAGGTTAGAAATCCCTCCTTAAAGAGATGTTGAAATCGTGTGGTTGTCGTTTTAGAACTCATGTTTGGATTTTTGTTATTACAAATCTTAGAAAACATCCGATACTTGTTAAAAACGGAGCGTGATGAGGAAAAACAAGTTTCAAACCATTTGCACTTGAAGTTGTTTGCAAATTTAAGATGTGAAAACATCCAAGTTACCTTTATTATCTTGTGAACTTTGTTACCCGATGGTTACGTTGGAAAAACCCGAAGAGGTGTAATTTTGAAAACGTTGTTTTTACCAGTTAATTAAGCAATCAAATTCCTAAGCACATGCATAATATAATCAGAAGTAAATCAAATAATTAAAACCCAAAATGATAACCAGCGGCCTTATTACAAAACCAAAACCAAATTTAAAGAAAATAAATAAAACCGAAAAAAAAGAAGTTTATAGTCAAAACCTGAAACTAACATGCATGGCCACCTCGAGTCCTCCCTGGCTCCATATTCGCGATCTATGCCTCATCTACAAAATATAAAGGAAGAGGTGAGTCACCGAGACTCAGTGTATAAATCCCCAACCCGATAGTTCAAGCACTTACACAGATCATCAGTAAAACATGCAAATTATGCAACCCATAACCTAACCATCCGTTCTCCTTTATCTACCCCGTGTGGTCAAAACCACTGGTGGTCAAAACCACTGGTGACCAAAGTCACAATATCATATATCGGTGTGGTCAAAACCACTGGTGACCGTAGTCACAAATCAAGTGATGGGGCCAACCCATCGTGTGGTCAAAACCACTGATGACAATCCCGTATCAATCATGTGGGGCCAACCCACTGTGGTACCAAACCACTGGGACGAGTCACAATATCCATATATGGTCAAAACCACTGGTGACCGTAGTCACAAATATCATACATGTGGTCAAAACCAGTGGTGGTCAAAACCACTGGGACTTAGTCACAAATAATAGTATCAAAGACGAGGCCAACCCGTCGTGTGGTCAAAACCACTGGTGACAGTCCAAATAAATCTTCCCCCTCCTCTCATCAATCCCACCATCATGTCCATATCAACCGTGGCATAATAACATATGATGATGCAAAATAACATATGGCATAACATTTAACAGTGACATGATAGCAAATAGCGAGAATCCATAATCAGAGGACTTACCCGGAGTCCACACTCATGCCCACAATGCATAGCTACCAGTTACAGTGGCTATAACAGTAACACAATTTACATATACTACTAACGAAGTGCGTAAGCGTTACACACCTGACTATTTGTAGATCTAAGCAAAAATCCCGAACTACGCGAAACTAACGAGATTCCGAAACTTTGCTTTTCCCCCTTCCTACAATTGGCCAATACTTGTTAGTAACCAAAAGCCCATTCGGCTAAACTAGCAATC
Organism: Gossypium bickii; assembly: GCA_025503065.1. Classification (NCBI taxonomy): domain Eukaryota; kingdom Viridiplantae; phylum Streptophyta; class Magnoliopsida; order Malvales; family Malvaceae; genus Gossypium; species Gossypium bickii. The sequence continues at coordinate 26,167,531 of CP106712.1, forward strand.
CCAAAGGATGTATCGCCCAAGGGTAATACGTTACCTTAATGCCGATTTGGTTTCCTGCCAAATCCCGAAACTTCATGATGAATCCCCCTTGCAATTGGCCAAACACTAGCACACACAAAGGTTAGCCTTCGGCTTTTGAACAAATAAGAACTAGATCTAAACGTTAGAGCCCTTACCTAGATCGACCACCAAATTCTGAAGATAGGTTGTACTCCTCCCTACAATCGGTTTAACACACCATTAAAAATCCAAAGGCCATTCGACCATAACATGAATCCCGAAACCAAATAAGTTTGTCGCCCCTTACCTTGATGACTGCTTTGGCCTTTAAACACCACAGATCGGCACCCCCTTTTGGTGTTAAAGGTTTCGGCTACAACATGGGACAAGAATAAGTTAAGATCTCGATTACCAACGATTAAAGAAATATCAAAAGAAAGACAAAAGAGGTTCGGCATTACTCAAATCGATCAAGAAGAAAAGAACAGATCCCTTACCAGAAGATTCGGCTATATCCCCAAAAGAAAACTAGATTTCGGCACTTAAGATGATGAAGAGATAATGCAAAAAGAGAGGGGTTTATGAGCAAGATATTCGGCTTTCCAAGAAGTGGGAAGATGAAGAAGAAAAATAGAATGGAAAAGAAGAGATTCGGCAAAGGGAGAGTGGAAGAAACTTCGGCATAAGAGGATTTGAAAGAGAGAAGAAAAGATGTCGAATGAGGGAGGGGTTGTTGGTTTCGGCTTTGAACAAAATAGAAAAAGAAGAAGATGTGCACAAGGTGATTTCGGCAAAGAGAAGACTAGCAAAAAGTGAACCGAAAAGAAAAGAAAAAGAATGGCTATTTGGGTTTCGACTTTTACAAAGAAAAAGCAAAGGTGGTTCGGCCAAGCACCAAGAATGCCAAAAAGAGAGAATCAAAATGAGGGGAAAGGGAAGAGAGGTTTCGGTTTTAACCTTAAACACCAAGAGACTGCCCTTCTAAGCTAGCCGTCCCTAGCTATCCCACACAACACATTCAGCCACTCCCTAAAACCCCAAAACCGATTATAGCCCCTTCCCCAAAGTCAAAAATTCGGCTAACACTTCAAATGAGTTTGAAATAATCCAAACTCCTAAATTTCCTCCCTTCCATCAGTTCAAATTTGTTTGAATGAGTCAAACTCCACATTTTCCTCCCTTTCAACCATTTAAAATCTGATAGCTTAATCCTCATCCATCTAGGGAGTCCCACCCGAGCACACTTCTTCCCTGCTTCTGGCGTGAAAAAAAAATAGCAAAGCAGGGATTTCTGCAGCTCGATCCCAAGCTCCCCTTCCCCTGCTTGTGGCATCATCCCCCTTGTGCTTAAGTGGCGACTCTTTGCCACTTTTCCAGTTGATTTCTTGTGTCATAATTCCCCAATAAATTCTCTTAACCCCTATCTCACCTAGCTCCCTCTTCCCAAGTACTAAAATGAAATTTTTAGCCCTAACTCAGGCCTAACCCAGGGTTATAACTAGACCCCAGAACACGATAAATAACCATAATAGACAATTCATCACATGCATCATAAGCAAAATGCAGAGACCCCGATTAAGGATGTTACAGTTCTACCCCCATTAAAAATAATTTCGGCCTCGAAATTACCTGGTCAGAAGAGTTGAGGGTATTGCTGTCGTATCACATCCTCTGGCTCCCATGTGGCCTCCTCCGTACCATGGTTCCGCCATAATACTTTCACCAAGGGTACTGGCTTCCTACGCAGAACCTTGACATCCCAATCCAAGATCTGCACTGGCTCCTCCTCGAAAGACAAATCAGGGCTTACCTCTATCTCCACAACTGGCACAACATGTGACGGATCTGATCGATAGTGCCTAAGCATTGAAACATGAAAGACATCATGAATCTAGCTTAACTCTGCTGGTAACTCAAGCTGATAGGTTACCGGTCCCACTCTCTTCAACACTGTATACAGCCCGGTAAACTGAGGGCTTAGCTTCCCTTTTCGCCCAAATCTCAACACTTTCTTCCACGGTGATACCTTCAGGAAGACCTTATCACCCACTGCATACTCTATATCCCTGCGCTTAAGATCGACCTAAGACTTCTGCCTGTCCGACGCTTCCTTAAGATGAGCCCGAATCACCTTAACCTTATCCTCTGTTTCTGCCACCAACTCCGGACCCAACATCTCCCGTTCACCCAGCTCTATCCAGCACGTAGAAGTACGACATTTCCGTCCATATAGTGCCTCATATGGTGCCATCTGAATACTCACTTGATAACTGTTGTTATAAGCAAACTCTGCCAATGGTAGATACTCCTCCCAACTACCACTGAAATCCAGAACGCAACCTCTTAACATGTCCTCCAGAATCTGGATTACCCTCTCAGACTGTCCATCCGACTGAGGATGAAAAGCCGTACTAAAATCTAACCTTGTACCCAGAGCCTGATGCAAAGCTTTCCAGAACCTCGACGTGAATCTGGGATCCCTATCCGAAATAATTGACACTGGCACTCCATGCAACCGTATTATCTCTGCCACATATAGCTTGGCTAATTTCTGGAGTGAATAATCACCTCGGACTGGAATAAAATGAGCCGATTTAGTCAGACGATCCACTATTACCCAAACTGAGTCCTTCTTGCTAGGCGTAAGGGGAAGCCCACTAACGAAATCCATCGTAATCCTTTCCCACTTCCACTGCGAAATCTTTCTGGTTGTCGCAATGTACTGATGATGTCGATGCTCAGCTTTAACTTGCTGGCATGTCAAACACTTACCCACAAACTCTGTTACTTCCTGCTTAAGACCCGACCACCAGAACTGTCCCCTCAAATCACGATACATCTTACTGCCTCTAGGATGCATAGCGTATGGGCTGCTATGAGCTTCCTGAAGAATCCACTGTTTCAATTCAACATCTTTAGGCATGCATACTTTCCCCTAAAAACACAGTACTCCATCACTGCCCAAGCTGTAACCTTTGATTTCACCATTCTGCACTTGCAACCTTCGAGCACTCAAAACCTCATCTGTCAGCTGTCTCTCCTTAACCTGATCAATCCAAGAAGGCTTTACTTGCAATTCTGCCAAAAGACTCCCATCGTCATAAAGACTAAGGTGAGAAAACATCGCTCTCAAGTCTGCTACCACCTTACGGCTCAACGTGTCAGCTACTACGTTAGCCTTACCCGAATGGTACTCAATCGAGCAGTCGTAGTCCTTCAACAATTCAATCCACCTCCGCTGCCTCAAATTTAAATCTTTCTAAGTCAAGAGGTACTTCAGACTCTTGTGATCCATGTAAACTATCGACTTTTCCCCATACAAGTGATGCCGCCAAATCTTTAAGGCAAAAACCACTACAGCCAATTCCAAGTTGTGTGTCAGATAGTTACCCTCATAAGGCCTCAACTGCCGAGATGCATATGCTACCACTTTTCCATCTTGCATCAGCGTACACCCTAAACCAGTATGCGATGCATCACAATAGACAGTGAATTCCTTCCCTGTCTCAGGCTGAATCAAAACCGGAGCTTCAGTCAGAATCTTCTTCAACTTATCGAAACTCTCTTGCTGTTTCTCAGACCACACAAATGGAACCCCTTTTCTCAACAACTTAGTCAACGGCGCTGCAATCAAGGAAAAACCCTCTACGAACCTTCTGTAGTATCCTACCAAACCCAGAAAACTTCGAATCTCTACAACAGACTTAGGTGGTTTCCAATCCAACACTGCCTCGATTTTTCGAGGATCCACCCTAATCCCCTCAGTTGATACAACATGACCCAATAAAGTTACCTCCTTATGCCAGAACTCACACTTACTAAACTTGGCGTATAACTGCTTTTCCCTCAGAACCTGTAGAACCACTGGAAGATGCGCGTCAGGTTCTTCCTCAGATTTCGAGTACACCAAGATGTCGTCTATAAACACTACGACAAATCGATCCAAATACGGCTGAAACACCCGATTCATCATGTCCATAAATGCTGCCGGCGCATTAGTCAACCCGAATGGCATTACCAAAAACTCGTAGTGCCCATACTGAGTACGAAATACCGTCTTATGAATATCGGCCTCTTTCACCTTGAGCTGATGATACCCCGACCTAAGGTCTATCTTAGAGAAAATCGATGCACCCTTAAGTTGATCAAACAGGTCGTCAATCTTGGGCAAGGGTACTTGTTCTTTATCGTCAACTTATTCAGCTGGTGGTAGTCTATACACATCCGTATCGTACCGTCTTTCTTTTTAACAAAGAGCACAGGTGCTCCCCAACGAGATATACTCGGCCGGATGAAACCCCTGTCCAACAATTCCTGAATCTGCACCTTTAACTCCACCAATTCCTTTGGCGCCATCCTATATGGAGCAATAGACACTGGCGCGGTTCCTGGAAACAGATCTATCCCGAATTTAACTTCACGGTCCGGGGACACACTCGGAAGTTCCTTTGGAAATACATCAGCAAATTCCCTCACGGTTCGAACATTCTCCACAGCTGAATCCTTAGCTCCCAAAGCACAAACATGTACCATAAATGCCTCACAACCCTTCCTAACCATTTTCTCTGCTTTCAGCGCAGAAACCACATTGGATAGGTAATCTCTCCTATTACCTATCATTACCACCTTTTCGCCTTCCACCGTCTTCAACACCATGCGCTTAGCTGCGCAATCCAAACTAGCTTGATACTTTACCAGCCAATCCATTCTGAGAATTAGATCGAACTCCCCAAACGGCAGTTCCATCAAGTCAGCCAAAAACATGACCCCTTGGAGTTCTAGGGGTACCTCCCTATACAGTTTACTTACTTCTATAGAGTGACCTAGAGGGCTTATCACTGTCATCTTCCTAGAAGTAATCTTAGAATCTAAGTTCATGGTTTCCACTATGCTACTAGCAATATACGAGTGCGTCGAACCAACATCTATCAAAGCATTATAAGGTACTCCAAAAATTAAAAATGTACTGGTTATGACGTCCGGTGCGTCACGCTCCTCTCGACGCCTCGCTGCGTAGACCAACCTAGGCTGTCTTGCCTCCGTACCACCTGTACCTCTGCCCGGTGCTCCACGGCCTCTACCAGAGCCATTACCTCCCTTAGCTACACCACGGCCCCTCTGTGGCTGCTGACCATCCCTCATGACCTGAGTACGATTCTGACCCTCAGACCGCAACCTAGCTGTCCTCTATGGACAATCCCTCACTCGATGCCCCACCGATCCACACTCAAAGCAACCTCTGTTTCCAATCCAGCATTCCCCCGTGTGAGACTTCCCACACCGAGCACATCGTGGTGGCCACTGAATATTAGTAGCAGCAGGCCTGACAGCTTGATTAGGCCCACTATATCTAACCCTTTTCTGCTGATTCCCGGCAAACCCAGATGACCCTGAACTCCGTTTATTCCAACTCTTATCCTGGTTCCGCCTTACAGACTATTTTACCCCTCAACAACCTTGGCTTTCTCTACTAAAACGACAAACTCTCGTTCCTGCTGTGGGGTAATTATTATCCGCAGCTCGTCTCTCAGCCCATCCTCAAATCTGACACAGCGCTCATACTCAGTGCCCACAATACCACGTGCATAGCGACTCAGCCGAAGGATTCCGCCTCATATTCCGCTACAGTCTTATTACCCTGGACCAAGTTCAAGAACGCCCTGCGCTGCGCATCAATGTAGCTAGCCCCTATGTATTTCCTCTGATAGGCTGCTCTAAAGAATTCCCAAGTGATATCATCTGCTATCGCTCCGTCCCTAACCGTGAGCCACCACTGATATGACTCATCCCGAAGCAGAGATACAATCCCCTTCAGCTTTTCCTCAGCTGAAAAATCCAGATCATCCATGATGCCTTCCGTCACCTCCAACCAATATTCTACTGTACTAGGTGCCACGCCGGATACACCTCTGAATACTTCTGCACCATTAGCCTTGAGTCGCTCGGTCACAGATTTCCGAGCTCCTGTTCCAACGCCTGCACTCGCAACCTTTTCTAGAACTCGCAGCACAGCCTGTGACACTGCGTCATTACCACCCGTCTGATCCTGATATTCCGCGCCCACAGCTGGCGGTGGTGGTACCTCATTTTTGGACCCATGTCTAGACCCTACCGGTTCCGAGACCGTCATCCTACCCCTTCCTCGTCCACGAGTGTTACGCCCATGCCCACGTGTATTCATGTCTCCCGATACGATACGAGCTGATTAAAAGTTTTATGCATTAGACTTTTATTCCACTGTCTATTAAGGCATAGTTTTATGAGAAGTTTAATCAGAGGTTGTTTCGCGAGTACATCCATCCTATAGTTCAAATCCCTAGAGTAGTTCCTACTACTATTAGTCATGCCAATATCCTCATAATCACATCATCAAAACAATAGTTTGGGGTACTTACCTGGGCGAATTGGTGCCGGAGACTCGGTGCCATGCTTTCACCACTATACCTTTTCCCATAAAAGCCTTTCTTAAACCATTTTAAAACATTTTTGGGCCTCGGGCCCACAGTCGAGCTATTGAACCTGGCTCTGATACCACAATTGTAACACCCCAAACTCGGTCAACACACCACGATCGGATCTGGCATGTTACAGAGTGAAAATATTTTTGAAAACACAAGTTTGCTTAGTACTTTCTAAGTAAAACTCTTTTATCGTTTAAGGTTAGAAATCCCTGCTTGAAGAGATGTTGAAATCGTGTGGTTTTCGTTTTACAACTCATGTTTGGATTTTTGTTATTACAAATCTTAGAAAACATACGATACTTGTTAAAAACAGAGCGTGATGAGGAAAAACAAGTTTCAAACCATTTGCATTTGAAGTTGTTTGCAAATTTAAGATGTGAAAACATCCAAGTTACCTTTATTATTTTGTGAACTTTGTTACCCGATGGTTACGTTAGAAAAACCCGAAGAGGTATAATTTTGAAAACATTGTTTTTACCGGTTAATTAAGCAATCAAATTCCTAAGCACATGCATAATATAATCAGAAGTAAATCAAATAATTAAAACCCAAAATGATAACCAGTGGTCTTATTACAAAACCAAAACCAAATTTAAAGAAAATAAATAAAACCGAAAAAAGTAGTTTATGGTCAAAACCTGAAACTAACATGCATGGCCACCTCGAGTCCTCCCCGGCTCTATATCCGCGATCTATGCCTCATCTGCAAAATATAATGGAAGGGGTGAGTCACCGAGACTCAGTGTATAAATCCCCAGCCCGATAGTTCAAGCACTTACACAGATCATCAGTAAAACATGCAAATTATACAACCCATAACCTAACCATTCGTTCTCCTTTATCTACCCCGTGTGGTCAAAACCACTGGTGGCCAAAACCACTGGTGACCGAAGTCACAATATCATATATTGGTGTGGTCAAAACCACTGGTGACCGTAGTCACAAATCAAGTGATGGGGCCAACTCATCGTATGGTCAAAACCACTGATGACAATCCCGTATCAATCATGTGGGGCCAACCCACTGTGGTACAAACCACTGGGACGAGTCACAATATCCATATGTGGTCAAAACCACTGGTGACCGTAGTCACAAATATCATACATGTGGTCAAAACCACTGGTGGTTAAGACCACTGGGACTTAGTCACAAATAATAGTATCAAAGACGGGGCCAACCCGTCGTGTGGTCAAAACCACTGGTGACAGTCAAAATAAATCTTCCCCCTCCTCTCATCAATCCCACCATCATGTCCATATCAACCATGGCATAATAACATATGATGATGTAAAATAACATATGGCATAACATTTAACAGTGACATGATAGCAAATATCGAGAATCCATAATCAGGGGGCTTACCTGGAGTCCACACTCATGCCCACAATGCATAGCTACCAGTTACAGTGGCTATAACAGTAACACAATTTACATATACTACTAACGAAGTGCGTAAGCGTTACATACCTGACTATTTTTAGATCTAAGCGAAAATCCCGAACTACGCGAAACTAACGAGATTCCAAAATGTTGCTTTTCCCCCTTCCTACAATCGGCCAATACTTGTTAGTAACCAAAAGCCCATTTGGCTAAACTAGCAATCCCAAAGGATGTATCGCCAAGGGTAATACTTTACCTTAATGCCGATTTGGTTTCCTACCAAATCCTGAAACTTCGTGATGAATCCCCCTTGCAATCGACCAAACACTTGCACACACAAAGGTTAGCCTTCCGCTTTTAAACAAATAAGAACTAGATCTAAACGTTAGAGCCCTTACCTAGATCGACCACCAAATCCCGAAGATAGGTTGCGCTCCTCCCTACAATCGGTTTAACACACCATTAAGAATCCAAAGGCCATTCAGCCATAACATGAATCCCGAAACCAAATAAGTTTGTCGCCCCTTACCTTGATGACTGCTTTGGGCTTTAAACACCACAGATCGGCACCCTCTATTGGTGTTAAAGGTTTCGGCTACCACATGGGACAAGAATAAGTTAAGATCTCGATTACCAACGATTGAAGAAATATCAAAAGAAAGACAGAAGAGGTTCGGCATTACTCAAATCGGTCAAGAAGAAAAGAAGAGATCCTTTACCAGAAGATTCGGCTATATCCCCAAAAGAAAACTAGATTTCGGCACTTAAGATGATGAAGAGATAACACAAAAAGAGAGGGGTTTATGAGCAAGATATTCGGCTTTCCAAGAAGTGGGAAGATGAAGAAGAAAAATAGAATGGAAAAGAAGAGATTCGGCAAAAGGAGAATGGAAGAAACTTCGGCACAAGAGGATTTGAAAGAGAGAAGAAAAGATGTCGAATGAGGGAGGGGTTGTTGGTTTCAGCTTTGAACAAAATAGAAAAAGAAGAATAAGTGCACAAGGTGATTTCGGCAAAGAGAAGACTAGCAAAAAGTGGACCGAAAAGAAAAGTAAAAGAATGGCTATTTGGGTTTCGGCTTTTACAAAGAAAAAGCAAAGGTGGTTCGGCCAAGCACCAAGAATGCCGAAAAGAGAGAATCAAAATGAGGGGAAAGGCAAGAGAGGTTTCGGTTTTGACCTTAAACACCAAGAGACTGCCCTTCTAAGCTAGCCGTCCCTAGCTATCCCACATAACACATTCAGCCACTCCCCAAAATCCCAAAACCGATTACACCCCCTTCCCCAAAGTCAAAAATTCGGCCAACACTTCAAATGAGTTTGAAATAATCCAAACTCCTAAATTTCCTCCCTTCCATCAGTTCAAATTTGTTTGAATGAGTGAAACTCCACATTTTCCTCCCCTTGAACCATTTAAAATCTGATAGCTTAATCCTCATCCATCCAGAGAGTCCCACCTGAGCACACTTCCTCCCTGCTTCTGACGTGAAAAAGAAATAGCAAAGCAGGGATTTCTGCAGCTCGAACCCAAGCTCCCCTTTCCCTGCTTGTGGCATCATCCCCCTTGTGCTTAAGTGGTGACTCCTTGCCACTTTTCCAGTTGATTTCTTGTGTCACAATTCCTCAATAAATTCTCTTAACCCCTATCTCACCTAGCTCCCTCTTCCCAAGTACTGAAATGAAATTTTTAGCCCTAACTCAGGCCTAACCCAGGGTTATAACTAGACCCAGAACACGATAAATAACCATAATAGACAATTCATCACATGCATCATAAGCAAAATGCAGAGACCCCGATTAAGGATGTTACATGGCACCCTCATTTGCACATACTTAAACACAACCTCAATGGCATCTTTCATGGAATAATTGAGCACTTAAACATCATCAAACAAGTCATTGTCATAGCGAATTCATATAATCTTATTCATGCATAAGGCACCATACTTTGCCTAGCTTAAACTTATCAAGCTTTCATGCCATGATTATCATTAACACATCCTAAATCCATCCATACCAAATACATATAACCAATTCACATGAAAACTTTAGTATAAACACTCACATATAAATAGACAATACAACTCATTAACCAATATGAGCCACATCTCATGGCCATATACAAAATGAATCATATTAGTATTATGAACCAACACATTTGGCCAAATCGAATAACACATACACAATTGACTAAGTCCCTATACATGCCATAAACTTAAGAGGCCTGTATTCACTTTTACCCCACGATAATAGCTTGATAGTGTGATAACATCTCCGATGATCTCCAACTCGAGCTAACATAAAACACTATAAGATATGAGAAAGGAAGGGAAGTAAGCTATAATGCTTAGTACGTTTGTATGCAAATAATAAGCAACTTATTAACATGTTTTTCACCAATTCTCACAATATGTTCTCTAAGTAATACTGTAACACCCCTAACTCGTATCCGTCGCCGGATTAGGGTTACAGGCATTACTGAACCAATACAAGTCAATGCATTCTATCAGAACTATTACTTGGTAAAATGCATACCACTTCATACTATCATGAATAAAATGTATATACCATCTAATCCCAATTCATCAACATGCATATCAGGAATAATATTATTCACATCACTTAGTGTCTAATTACAACCAATAAGCAAGTCACTACTCAAATAGCCATGTATAAGGCAATGGCCGAATAGGTATATGGCACTTAACCATTTAATGAATAGATATACTATCCACAAAACATTCATACATAAATATTTCACTCTTGATCATATATGCTTTCCAATTCAATACCACATATGTTATAAGATTTATTTATCTATTTGATTAACGATGGAACATACCATAATCATGAGTTTCAAATCAAGTCATTATCTAATAGTGACTTATCGCTTTCGGTAATAATCATTTCATATGCATAAACATGAAATCATAAACACATCTTAGCTAGGTATTACATTCAAAATTCTACCATTCATTTCTCATAACTGGACACACATAAGAACATCCAAAGAATAAATTTAAAGTACCCAACAGGATAAATGTAATGACCGAATATTTACAATAAGTTTGTTTCATTTGATCACCAACTAATCGATTTCCCTAATAACTTAATATGAATAATTTCGAACTAACCCTATAAGCATTCAATAAACATTTATTTGTACTATATGCATAACATGCCATACATGATCTCGTGAAAATGCACCTACTAAAAATGAGTCTATATTGTAATTGATTATATACACACAAGCAACATCTCAAGCATAGTCACTTAACTCAAACCTAAAAATAAAGCCATTTTCGCATGGCAATATTACATTCATATAACCATCGATTAAGTCAACTCAAAAATGGTTTAACCTATACATGCCATATATTTAAAGTTTATACACAAAAGAGATACCCAAAATATCGTTGATAGTGTGATGAGCTTCCAAATTGATCCCCAAGCTCAAGCCTCGACTTTAAAGAATCTATAAAACAATGTAGCAAACATACCAAGTAAGCTATTATAGCTTAGTAAGTTTTAAGCATTTAACTCACATATAAGCTTTATCATGATCAAATAAATTATTACATTCACAACCTCTTTGCCGAATAGTCAAACATTCAAAGATAGATTTCATAACGACATTATATGCATGTATAAATATGTATATACTCTTACACCACCTTCACATGAATAAGATAAACAGCATATGTCTCTTTTACTTACCAAATTCTACTTACAATTAAGCTACCATCAATCGCAAGTTGTCATAAGTAGTACATACCTTTAGTTGCTTACCTCTCAACCTTAACTACCCGTGCATAGCATAATTGTACACTTGACTATTACCCATACCAACATTAATAATACGAGCCTAACATATAGTATCAAACTTGTATATTTGTTACAAGAATTTAGTAACGTATCACACACATAGTACTGTTACTTTAGCATTTCCGCACACTTAGTGCCAAGTTTCCGTAACGTATCGCACACATAGTGCCGTTACTTTAATAACTCGTACACATAGTGCCGTGTAACTGATTTCGCACACTTAGTGCTCTGTGATATGCTCGCACACTCAGTGCCTTTCATAACCTATCGTTCATTCGATTCCATATATACATATACAAGATCCAATCCACAGATTCACATATAATTACATACACCAAGATATAACTTTATTATTTTTTATCCAAGTTTATATCACATTCGGCCAAGCCATTTTCATGCATCTAACCATTCCTTTTAAAAATATTCATAGTCTAGATTAGTATCCCTCGTACCTAATTACACCATTAACAAGAAAATATCCTTTTCATGCAATTAAATCCAATCTATGAACAACCTCACATTCGGCCAATTTATATCAAGCATACAAACACATTCGGCAATGTATCAATTAACATACTTACCTCCACTTAATAAAAGTTTATAATATAAGACAAAATTCAATTTAACTCAATCGCTTAAAACTTACCTCGGAAATTGTCGGATTAAGGTTGTTCGGCTATTCGTTCAACTTTGCCTTTCCCCGATCTAATCCCGTTTCCTTTTGTTCTTGATCTAAATAATTTCAAATTGAGCTCATTCAAATACATTTTTATTCAATTTAATCCAAAAACTCATAATTATGCAAATTACCATTTTACCCCTGACATTTACAATTTTTACAATTTAGTCCCTAATGCACAAAGCACAAAATACACATAATTTGAGTTCACTCCTTAAGGGCCGAATGTTCTTCATGCTTATATAAGTCCATACAAACTATTTATTTAGCATTTTAGTCCCTCAACTGTTTATTTTAACATTAAATTCTAATTCACTCAATTTCATCAAAAGTTCAAGAACAAAACTTACTAATCTATCACCTATCATCAATATTTCACCATTAATCAACAAGAACATCAAGTTTCCTTCAATGGCATCTCATGGAAAACACAACCAAATCACAAATTACAACATGGGCTAAGTAAAGCTCAAAACAACTATCTCAGAAATGCAAGAATTATCAAAAATCAAGCTAAATATTTACCTTAATCAAGCTCAAATGTGACTGAAAATTTGAAAGCTTAAATTCTTTCTTTTCTTCTTTGGTAAATTCGGCCAAAGGAAGATGATGATAAAAACAAAGCCACTAATTCCTTTTCTTTTTATTATAATATTATTATTACATAATATGTGTAGTTTTATTATTAATTAATATATTAAACTATTAATAAATCACTTAATGGATGCATGTTGCCGTCCCACTTCATGCAAAAAGGGTAATTTGCAAGTTAAATACTCATTCAAAAGAAAATCATTCAATTTAGTCACTTAATTGAATAATGACTACCTTTTCCCCCTTTCTCAATTTAGTCCTTTAACTTAAAATAAACACCCGAACAAGCAAATTAATCCACAATATTTTAACCCATGCTTCAACACATAACATAAATATCAAATAAAATATAAAAAATATTTTTCTAACTTGGATTCATGGTTCCGAAACCACCGTTCCGATTAGGGCCAAAGTCGGGCTGTTACAACTCTCCCCCTTTAAGGGATTTTCGTCCTCGAAAATCTTACCGTTGAATAATTGTGGGTAGCGTTCTTTCATTGATTCCTCGGTTTCCCAGGTTGCTTCATCAACCCCGTGCTAATGCCACATAACTTTAACCAACGGAATTTTCTTATTTCGCAACTCTTTCACTTCACGAGCTAAGATGCGAATCGATTCTTCCTCGTAAGTCAAATCAGGTTGAATTTCAATCTCTGATGGACTGATCACATGCGAAGGACCAGATCGGTATGGTCTAAGCATCAATACATGGAAGACATTATGAATCTTGTTTAGCTCAGATGGCAACATAAGTCTGTACGCAACTGGCCCAATACGCTCAATAACTTTATACGGCCCAATGAATCGCGGACTCAATTTTCCTTTACAACCAAATCTAAGTATCTTTTTCCACAGTGAGACCTTCAAAAATACTCGGTCACCCATCTGAAACTCTATATCCTTTCGTTTCAAATCTGCATACGACTTTTGACGATCTGACGCGGCTTTCAAACTTTTCTGAATTACTTTAACTTCCTGCTCCGTTTCTTTGATTAAATCAACCCCGTGTATCTTGCTTTCACCTAACTCGGTCCAATATAGAGGTGTACGGCATTTACGATCGTACAAAGCTTCATAGGGTGCCATTTTGATACTTGATTGAAAACTGTTGTTGTACGCAAATTCAATTAAAGACAAGTATCGATCCCACGTTCGGATTTGGATAACATCTCAACATGTTCTGATTATCCTCGAATACAAACTCAAACTCAAGAACGCAACATCTCAACATATCCTCGATTATTTGGATAACATGTTCAGATTGACCATCCGACTGAGGGTGAAAAGTTGTACTGAAATACAACTTGGTACCTAGAGCATCCTACAGTTTCTTCCAAAACAGCGATGTAAACCTCGGATCCCTATCCGAGACAATAGAAACAGGTACTCGTGCAATCGTACGATCTGTGATATGTACAACTTAGCTAACTTACCAAGTGAGAAATCAGTACGTACTGAAATAAAATGGCCCGATTTCGTCAATCTATTAACAATAACCCAAATTGAATCTTTCTTACTCGACGTCAACATAAAACTTGATACGAAGTCCATCGTGACTCGATCCCACTTCCACTCAGGTATCATAATCGGTTGAAGTAGTCTCGATGGTACCTGATGCTTAGCTTTCACTTGCTGACATACTAAACACTTCGACACATAGTCTGAAATGTCTTGTTTCATACCATGCCACCAGTAATGCTGTCTCAGGTCGTTATACATTTTTGTGCTACCCGGATGAATCGATAATATACTATTGTGAGCTTCATCACAAATCATTTGAATCAATTCTGGGTTATTAGGCACACATATCCGATTCTTAAACCGTAGATATCCCTCAGCATTTATCTGAAAATCTGATTCAGTACTCAAGTCACATTGACTCCTTTTTCCCTTTACATATTCATTAACATCTTGAGCTTCGCGAATCTGTTGTACAAACAGTGGTCTCGCTTTCAATTCTGCAATGATTACACCATCATCAGTCATAGCTATATCCGTATTCATTGCGCGTAAAGCAAATAGTGACTTTCGGGTAAGTGCATCAGCAACCACATTTGCCTTCCCCGGATGATAGTCAATCACAAGCTCATAGTCTTTTAACAATTCCAACCATCGTCGCTGTCTCAAATTCAGATCCTTCTGAGTCATTAAATACTTTAGACTCTTGTGATCCGAATAGACATGGCATTTCTCACTGAACAGATAGTGATGCCATATTTTCAAAGCAAAGACTATAGCAGCCAACTCAAGATCGTGGGTCGGATAGTTCCTTTCGTGCGGCTTCAACTGTTTCGAGGCATAGGCTACAACTTTAGCCTCGTGTATCAAAACACAACCCAGCCCATTTAAGGATACATCACTGAAAATAATGAACTCCTTACCCGATTCTGGCTGAACCAGCACTGGAGCTTCCGTTAGCAAAATTTTTAGCTGATCAAAACTCGTCTGGCACCTTTCTGACCACTCGAATTTAACGTCTTTCTCTAATAGCTTTGTCATCGGGGCTGCAATCATAGAAAACCCTTTCACGAAGCCTCTATAATATCTGGCAAGTCCCAGAAAGCTACGTACCTCAGAAACATTCCACGGAGGTTTCCAATCCAGTATAACTGAGATTTTACTTGGGTCAACCCGAATGCCCGATGCTGAAACAACATGTCCCAGGAAGCTAACTTCATTCAACCAACACTCACATTTGCTGAATTTCGCGTACAACTGCTTCTCACGTAAAATCTGTAACACCAGTCTCAAATGCTTAGCATGCTCGGTTCTGTCACGTGAATAGATCAGTATGTCATCTATGAATAAAACCACAAACTGATCTAGATACGGTCTAAATAGCCGATTCATCAAGTCCATAAAAATAGCAAGGGCATTAGTGAGTCCAAACGGCATCACCAAGAACACGTAATGGCCGTATCTAGTCCAAAAAGCAGTCTTTGATATATCCGATTCCCTAACTCGCAGCTAATAATATCCTGACCTCAGATCAATTTTCGAGAACATCGAGGCTCCCTTAAGCTGATCGAATAAATCATCTATACGAGGCAACTTATATTTATTCTTTATGGTCACCTTATTAAGCTGTCGATAATCGATGCACATTCTTAAAGTTTCGTTCTTCTTTTTCACAAATAGGACTGGCGTACCCCAGGGAGAGAAACTCAGTCGGGTGAGACCTCTATCTGTCAATTCTTGCAACTGAGCCTTCAACTCTTTTAATTCAGTCGGTGCCATTCTATATGGAGCTATCGAAATCAGAGTTGTCCCTAGCACTAGCTCGATACCAAACTCTACCTCTCGAACAGGTGGCAATCCCGGCAATTCCTCCGGAAACACATCCGGATACTCACAAACAGCCGGTACAGATTCAATCTTCCTTTTGGTTACCTTGCTGTCAATCACATACGCAAGATAAGCTTCGCAACTCTTTCTCAAATACTGTCGAGCCAACATTGAAGATATCACTGGTGGTAGCCCATTTTAATTCGCAGATTCAATTCGAATTATCTCGTTATTCTGGCACCTTAAATCAATAATCTTTTGTCTACAATTCACTACTGCGTCGTGTACAGTTAACCAATCCATACCGAGGATAATATCAAACTCGTCAAATGGTAACAACTTCAAATCAGCCGGAAAACATGAGTTTTGAATCATTAAAGGGCAATTCTTGTACACTCTATCAACTAGCACACATCGACCCAGGGGGTTTGAAACCCGAATCACAAGCTCAGTAGACTCAACAGGTAGAGCCTTACTGGATACTAATGTTTCACACACATATGAATGAGTTGAATCGGGATCAACCAAAGTAGTTACACTAGTATGAAAGAGAGGGAAAATACTGGTAATGGCGTCTGGAGATGAAGCCTCCTCTCCTGCACGAATGGCATAAGCTCTAGCCAGTGCATGGGCCTCTGATCGAATAGCCGCATCTGAAATCTCCCTCTGAGCACCACTCTTACCTCCCACATTACGAGATGGTCTACCTCTAGCTGTAGTGCTACTCGGTCTCGCACTCTGAGCAATACCTTTTTCAGTAGTCTCCGAGCAATCTCGAATGAAATGATCTTGAGAACCACATTTATAACAAGTGCGATTAATAGATTTACCCCAAAACTTGCCGAAATGCTTCTACTGCACTGCTGACACTCGGGTTTACTCGGTCGGGTATTGCCAACACTAGCAACTGATGTAGCCCGAGAACTCACTGCTGGTCGTTCTCGTATAGAAATCCCGGTGTTAGGTTTGGACTGGCTATCATCATTCTTGAACTTCTTCGTTGTCATTTGAGAAAATTTACCCGCAGATCTCTTTCGGAAGTCTTTAGCTTCAAACTCAGCTTTCCGCTTTTCTTTTCCCAACTCTTCAGCTTTGCAAGCTCGTTCAACCAATACTACAAACTCGTTTATTTCAAGGATGCCAACCAGAAGCTTTATATCTTCATTTAAACCTTCTTCAAATCTCTGGCACATAGCAACCTCGGATGAAACATATTCACGAGCGTAGGGACTAAGTCTCAAAAACTTGCGCTCATATTCGGATGCGGTCATACGACCCTGCTTAGGCTCGAGAAATTCTTTACATTTAGAGTCTATGAAGCGCTGACTTATGTATTTCTTACGGAATTTCGTCTGAAAGAAGCCCCAGGTAACTTTCTCCTTCGGAATAACTGATACAAGAGTATTCCACCAACAGTAGGCAGAATCCCGTAATAATGATATGGTACACTTCAGGCACTCATCGGTTGTGCAAGACAGCTGTAACACCCCTATCCCGTGTCCGTCGTCAGATTAAGGTTAGGAGCGTTACCGGAAAGATCAGAAATATTCACATACAAAAATCATACATTCAATCATTCACAGGCATAGTGTCCCTTAAACGGCTTCTCGAAACCCTAATCATGCTTAGAAGTCGAGTTGGGACTAAACTGAAACACATATGAAATTCCATGAAAATTTGAAACTTTTCTAAAATACAGGGGTGACATGCCCGTGGGAGGAGACCGTGTGCCATCCATGGCTTCTAGACACCCCCGTGTGTCCCTTCGTGCCTATATACTGACTTGGTCCCCATGGCCACCAGACACGGCTGTGTGTCCTGACCGTGGTCCTACTGACTTCCCCACCACGGCCACAAGACATGCCCGTGTCAAGGCCATGTTATTTTAGGCTGCATTCTGCCAATTTACCCACGGTCTAAGGCACGCCCGTGTGCCACAATTGTGTGACATTATAGGCCATTTACAAGGCCAAAATGCCACCCATAAGGGTCAAACCTATAATCAACATATAACATCCCATTTCATTCACCTATGACCATTAAAACATACCAAATAGCCAACCAAATCATGCATATTTGTCAACTAAAGTAATTACACTACAATCCATTCAATATTGATTCAATCTAGCCATTCAAACCAATTCCAAACATAACAATTTGCATGACCAAATCACAATTACACCCAAACATCATTCATCTATAAACTTACCATATCAACCATGTCATATATCAACTAATCATGCCAAAACAACTTTTCAATTCACATTCATCTAAGCATGATACCAAAACATAACTAGCCAAATCACATGGCTAAGTTCACTTTACAAATCATCACAAGAACTAGCCTATACATGCCATATCTAGCTATATACATATCCAAGGTGTACCAAAATGATATTAGTAGTGTGATGACGATCCGTGACGGTTCCAAGCCTATCTGTAGCTTTGACGACCTACAGAACAAAGAAATCAAATACAAAGAGTAAGCTTTCCAAAAGCTTAGTAAGTCATATACAAATAAACTACATATGTAAGCATATAAACATATAAAAACATAAGCACATTTCTTATACATAACCAACTTCTCACATATATATACTTTGGTTCATACTTTTGGCCACATTTGCCACCATCATCAATTCAAGAATCATATATAAATACTTAGCTTTTTTTATGCTCACCTTCACATATCATATTGATATCCCATTATACATAATCATCATAATAAGATCACATAGTGAATTACCTTATATACACACTTAGTGTACAATTCAACGTACCTGAAAAAGATTCATCTCATTCTTTCTTTAGCTCATTATCAATCTCAACCCCATACTCAAGTATCTATTCTTTCAACTCTTAAAACTATCATTATCCACATAGCTATCATACATACCTTAATCAACACTTGGTTACTCACCATTCATGCTACTCAATTTCTTGATATTACCTCATTAGTACTATGTTACCAAGATATCATGCATTATTTACATAAATAATATTTCTCGGGTATCTCCATTAGTGGGTTAATGTTTTAATGGATCCGTAACTCCGCAAACTTAGTGCAAATCAAATAACATATTGAACACTTAGTGTTGTTACTGAAAAAGGAGAGCACACACAATGCTATTTAATAGAAATGTATCGCACACTTAGTGCCAATTTCATAACCGAACATAATCGTTATCGCACGTTTAGTGCCAATATGTTAAACTAAACTTATTTTTGGTATCGCACACACAGTGCATATTTTATAAACCAAAACTTTTGTCTTTTCGCACACACAATGCTAATTGTTAAGGCCGTAGCTTCTATCAATATCGCACACACAGTGCTAATCACAAAGTCAAAACTTATATTATTTCGCACACACAGTGTTATTCATTAAAGCCGTAGCTTCTATTGTTTCGAACACACAGTACTATTCATTAATTATGACCGCACATTTAGTGCCTCAACTAATAGCCGTAGCTTAAATGATATCGCACACTTAGTGCATTTATAATAAACTGATCTTAAACCGGTATCGCACACACAGTGTCATCCACAAAGTTAAAGCTTATAATATGTCGTACACACAGTGCATATCATCTCGGTCACATTTCCATTTACGCACACTTAGTGCCACAAAAATCCATTTCTCACATAGCATTTATAATTCAATGATATCATAACCATTCGTTTCACAACATTTAAACATCGCTTAGTACACTTTTTATATTCGAACTTATCTCGGAAGTCATATGCACAATCCTCTCATAAACATCCATTATCAACATTAGTCATAGGAATAATTATAATTTCATACAAGTATGTTTATTTGTATAGTGACTTACCTCGGATTCGGTTTATCGAAAATAAAAACAACTACTCGTTTACTTTCTCTTTCCTGCGATCTAAATCTGTTTTCCTCGGTTCTTGATCTAAACATATCCAAAATTAACCCTTTTTATTCACTAATTCATTCAATTAAATCCAAAGACACACATTTAGAGCTATTTGCAATTTAGCTCTCACATTTGCACATTTTATCAATTTAGCCTATTTTTCACAAAACATCAAATTCACAATATCCACCCATGCTCATGCTTAGCCGAATATCCCTGAGGACTATATAAGTCCAAATATTTTATCAAATTCACAAATTAGTCCTCCAAAATAATATTTTCACAATTTAGCCCTATTTTGCTAATTTCACCAAAACTTCAACAACAAAACATGTTCATCTAGCTCATATATTTAATTTAACACCATAAAACATCACAAAACTCAACATAGCATCAATGGCATTTTACACAAACATCACCAATTCATGAAATTGAGACATGGGTTTTGTAGCTCTCAAAGCAACGATTACAAAAACGTAGAAATTATCGGCAAACCGAATTTAAAACATACCTTGAATTTAAGCTTTCAAATGGCCGAACCTTAGCAAGCTTATTCTTTCTTTTTCTTTTACTAGTTTCGGTCAAAACAAAAACAATAAAGATGAACACTTTCATCTTTTGTTTCTTTTATTATTATGATAATAAAACAATTACCTTTTTAGCCATTTAAAAGATATTTGGCATCATTAGACAACAAGGGTATAATACGCCATTTACCATCCACTATCTAAATAGTGGTCTATTTGCCATTTAAGGCCACAACCTTACAAAGCCACAACACATTGATACTTTATCAAATAGCAAGCCACTTTCATATTCAATGTAATTTCATCCTTTTGTCAAATTAAACACACAGACGGACAAATTAGTTCACGGAAATTTACCACATGCTTAATCACACATTAACAACACAGAAAATAATATTAAAATATAATACGGACTCAGATTTGTGGTCCCAAAACCACTGTTCTGACTAGGTATAAACCAGACTGTTACAACAGCTCATCAAAAAAACAAATAGTATTATCAAGCCCAAATTCAGCTCGCTCTACGTCATCATCATCTTTGGCTCTAAATTCTTGAGCCCCGTGTTTTCTAATGCAGTCAACCGTAGGCTTGCTTGCTCTCTCAGGATTTACAATCGGGGGTACCACCGGTACTACTCGGGGTGTGTTCGGATTTAGGGGTTGTTGAACAGCCGGATTGGCTCTATATACTGACTGAACCAATCATTCATCATGCAATAAAAGGCTTGTTTAGCCCCATCATCGGGATTACTCGTAGCTGGTCGAGATTCCTCCGGCACGGTCCCTTACGCGGGAGCAGGTGCCACGCTCTCGATGTCATCAGCTATAGCTCGCTCGAGATCAGGATCCATTACTATACGAAAGGAACAAACATATTTCACTGTCAGAGGTCATCACACTATCACGTTATAAAATATGGCATGTATAGCTAGACTCACACGCGCTACGTTAGTCCGAGAACCGACTAAACCGTAGCATGTTACCGTCCCACTTCATGCAAAAAGGGTAATTTGCAAGTTAAATACTCATTCAAAAGAAAACCATTCAATTTAGTCACTTAATTGAATAATGACTACCTTTTCCCCCCTTTCTCAATTTAGTCCTTTAACTTAAAATAAACACCCGAACAAGTAAATTAATCCATAATATTTTAACACATGCTTCAACACATAACATAAAATCAAATAAAATATAAAAAATATTTTTCTAACTCGGATTCGTGGTTCCGAATCCACCGTTCCGATTAGGGCCAAAGTCGGGCTATTACAAATACAATCATTATTACATAAAATTTCACAATTCAATTATGTTCATCTTGAGTTGTCTACTCGAGTTACAGTCACTAAATAATTTTTATCTGGAGCTACGGAACTCCAAATTAAGATCTGATAAGTTTAATTGAAACTAGACTCACATATATTCTTATCATAAAATTTCCAAAATTTTTGGTTTAGCCAATCAGTACAGTTTATTCTTTAAAGTCTTCCCTATTTCACTGTCTGACAGTTCTGAACCCTCTTCACTAAAAATTTGTTTTCTAGTGGTCCAGAACTCGAATGATGTTCTCGTTTTTTTTTGACAATAGAATCATTAAGAATTTAAAGAATATAAATTTTATCCCTTGGTTATTTTTTTTACAATTTTTAATGAATTTTCCAATTCAAAACAGGGGATTCCAAAATCATTTTGACCCTGTCTCACTAAAATCCAAATATCTCATCATATGATTTTTTTTTTTTGCTTATTCTGTTTCTTTTATGCAAAAATAGACGCAATAATATTTAATTTCATATCTTATTCAACTTCTAATTAAATTTCCATTATTTTTGGTGAATTGTCAAAGTGATACAATTGCTGCTGTTCAAACTGTTTTGTTTCTAATTTTACTCTATCATGTTTTCTTTGTATTAATTCTCATTTACACACATATAACACTAAAATATATCCATAGTTAGTCATGCCAATAGCTAGTCATCATCAAATATTTACAGGCCATTTATTGGCCAATTTAACCTATACATCCACAACAATGACTTGAACATTTCATTTCTCAATTTAGTTTGGCTTTACAGCCTCACACATGATCATCAATCACATTTCCCACTTATTCATACATCATAAGCATGATCTTATAATCACAAGGTCATTCACATAGGTATAACTTACTCGTTTACCTTCTTACCTAAATTAAATCACATCCCGAGCAAATTGCTCATGAGTGTATACATACATATACTTGCACTTAATCATCACATATAACATATCAGACTCATTTCTCGTGAGTTTTTCATATGTATCTGTATCACTTTATCACATAACTTTAGCACTTTTTCCTTCTTGAATCATAAACTTAGCTCTTTACCGTTGAACTACTCATAATATCGAAGGATACTCAATCTCATCATACTAGTATCATGATGCCAATTCCATATCCCAGATATGGTCTTACATGGATCACATCTTGATGTCAATGCCATATCCCAGAAATGGTCTTATACGAGATCGTATATAGATGTCGATGCCATGTCCCAGACATGGTCTTACACGAAATCTTACGAAATCTTTCTTTGGTGCCGACGCCATGTCCTAGACATGGTCTTATATGGGACCTCCTTTATTTGGTGCCGATGCCATGTCCCAGACATGGTCTTACACGAGACCCTATTTCGGTGCCGATGCCATGTCCTAGACATGGTCTTATACAGGACCTACATTTGGTGCTGATGCCATGTCCCAGACATGGTCTTATACGGGACCTTTCTTATTTCATGTTGTGACACTGGTATCCTTGCTATTCCGAATGTTCAACCGGGACTTCATCTTAACATATTTTCATTATACTCTCATCGAGGCATCATTAGTCGAATTCATTCATGAAATGTCAAACATTTAAAAGCATAATAACGTGATGATGAATTATTACACACAAACTTAGCTCGACTTAAAATGGCGAAACGGACCGAGTCGTCCAATATTCGTCTTTCCCCCGTTCTAAGTTCGAAACTCATTTTCTTTATTATTAATCTTGAAAACCCTAGCCATGGCTTCCCACATGCTAAATTCGGCCAAGCAAGAAGATGGAAAAGGATTTTTGGCTTTTATTTTGTCTTTTAGTCCATTTAATTGCCAAATTACAAAAATACCCATAATTTAAAAATATCCTATTTCACTTATCTCATGTCCATTTTTGTTTAAAAATTTAACCAATGGTCTAATTACCATTTAAGGACCTCCAATTTAAAAGTTCATAGAAATTGGACACTTCTAACAAGTGGAACTCAACTTTTACACTATTTACAATTTAGTCCTTTTGACTAAATTGAGTGCCCAAACGTTAAAATTTTCGAAAGAAATTTTCACGAAATCTTTCCGTGAAATCGTAGACCATAAAAATATAATAAAAATAAGATTTTCCTCGTTGAATTTGTGGCCCCAAAACCACTGTTTTGGCTAGGCCCAAAATCGGGTTGTTACAGATCAACTCGTATTTACTAAACTTTGTGTACAATTTTTTTTCAGACAAGGTCTGTAATATGGTTCTCAAATGCTGGGCATGCTGAAATTCATATATGGAGTAAATCAAAATGTCATCAATAAAAACAAAAATGAACCTATCGAGGTGAGGCTAAAAAACTCAATTTATCAAATCCATAAATGCTACCGGGGCATTCATCAATCCGAAAGGCATGAGTAGAAACTCGTAGAGTCCATAATGGGTTCTGAATGTTGTTTTTGGTACACCAACATCTTTAACTCACAAAGTGATAATAACCAATTCTGAGATCAATCTTTGAAAACATTATGGCACCTTTCAGCTGATCAAATAAATCATCAATACGGGGTAATGAATATTTATTCTTCATCATGAATTTTTTCAATTGCTAGTAGCCTATACACAATCTCATCTACCCATCTTTCCTTTTCACAAACAAAACAGCTGCACCCCAAGGTGATGTACTCAGTTGAATAAATCCTCTGTGTTCTTGCAACTGATATTTTAATTCTTTTAGTTCAGTTAGAGCCATTTTGTATAGAGTAATCGAGATCGGAGCAATTTCTAGCAATCAAATGCTGGGCTGCTCAAATTCATTTGTAGAGTAAATCAAAATGTCATCAATAAAAACAAAAATGAACCTATCGAGGTGAGGCTGAAAAACTCAATTTAGCAAATCCATAAACGTTGTCAGGTCATTCATCAATCCGAAAGGCAAGACTAAAAACTCGTAGTATCCGTAGCAGGTTCTAAACATTGTTTTTGGTACATCAACATCTTTAACTTGCAAAGTGATAATAACCAGATCAGATATCAATCTTGGAAAACATTATGGCACCTTTCAACTTATAATATAAATCATCAATACGAGGTAACAAATATTTATTCTTCATCATGAATATGTTCAATTGCCGGTAGTCTATACACAATCTCATCGACCCATCTTTCTTTTTCACAAACAAAACAGATGCAATCCAAGGTGGTGTACTCAGCTGAATAAAATCTCTGTGAATCAATTCTTGCAACTGATCTTTTAATTCTTTTAGTTCGGTTAGAGCCATTGTGTACGAAGTAATCGAGATCAGAACAATCTTTAGCATTAATTCAATAGCAAACTCAACCTCTCGCTCTGGCGGTAAACCCGACAATTCCTTAAGAAAAACATTTGTAAACTCACAAACTGTCGGTTGCTGATCAACTGTCAGTTCAGATGTTTTTCTTGAGGAATTACAAGATTGGAGCCATGTTCTCAATTATTTCATATGCATCATCGTACGTTTTGGTCATGAGAGCTCTTGCTGCTACTCCGTCTAATCCGGAACTTTCATTTGCATTTAAACCATTGTAAAACACCCACAATCGCATCCACTCAGGAAATCTGTGCTGCAGGCATTTTTGGATCAATGTTTTAAAATGTTCCTAGGCCTCGTGAAAACTTTCCCCTTCCAACTGTCTAGTAATAGTGATTTCTCTTCTTAGTTGAATCGCTTTGCTAATAGGGAAAATCTTCTGTGAAAACTTTCCAACGAGCTATCAATTAAAGAAAAATGTTCCTGGTGCTTGCAGATCTAACCAAGAAAAGGTGTTATCAATTAAAGAAAAGGGAAACAACCAAAGACGAATAGCGTCATCAGTGACCCTGTTGTACTTGAAAGTTTCACAAAGTTGGAGAAATTGTTTTAACTGTTGATTCAGATCCTCTAAAATTTTTCCCCTGAATTGCATATTATTCTAGATCATTTGAATCATTTTTGGTTTGATCTCAAAATTTTTAGCTATAATAGCCGACCTTGTTATGCTCTCCTAAACCATGTCTAGACTTGGTAATGCATAATCTTTTAAGGTTCTCTCATTATGAGCCATATGTAAGTTTACGGGTAGCTGTGATGGTGCTGTTGGATCTCTTAAAGCATGATTGTTAGCTCCGTCAAATAGTGGGTTCTCGTGTGGGACGTTACCTATAATAGCTGCTGGTGGCTGTTGTTGTTGTTTCTGTAGATGATTTCTGCGAATTATTTTTTCTGGATCTATGTCTGGCTGTATAGGTATTCACCTACTACGAGTCATACACTAAACCCAAAAAGAGAAGGTTAGCAACAATAAAAATTCAAATCATATCTATAGCCTAAAAATTTCCTAATTATTCTTATTGAAGTGAAAAAATTAAAATAGAACTAGTGACGTTACCTCCCTAGAAATGACACCAACAACTTGGCCGCCTCCAGATGTACTAACATCCAGAGTGTGTGAAACACCCCGAACCCGGCCCACGAGCCTTGACCGGATCTGGTATGTTCCTCGATGTAATCCGGTTCAAATTCTTTAGTTACTTTGAAAAGAAACTGTGTGTTTTGAAAGAAGCATTATTTTTTTTGTTGGGTTGGGCTCGAGTTGAAAACAAGGTTATCTTTTATTAAAAATTCTTTAGTTTAGGTGACAAAACACTTAGAGTTTATTTTAGAAATAAATTTACTAAAACTTTAATTGATAAATATCCATAACATAATAAATCAAAGTAAAATAAGCAGTTCAACTATGGCCTTATTACATCAAATTGAAACCCAAAATAAAATTCAAAGTACGTAAAACTAAAAAGTCCAAATAATAACTTCCTTGCTGAGCATGGCCACCCCTAAGCTTCTGCCAACACGGTCCGTCACTGATCGTCACCTGGAAGAAAAAGTTCCCCAACGGGGTGAGTCAAACAGACTTAATGTGTAACCAACACTAAAATTTAATAACTCAGGCATACATCATCATACCACATACATATTCGTATATCAGATACGAAAAAGTGATGCAACCTGAATCCAAACCTATATGCCATCCGCTGCACATCACCCGTACCATCCTGCACACCATGGGGACTGCTAAGTCAACCCTCCATCCGCTACACATCATCGAAGGCTGCCGCTGCAGACGACATGCTCATCGCCCTTATAAAATTCGTGGCATAGCCACCAGATAATATTTGTGTCATGTGACACCACATTCAGATAATGTGACCGAAGTCACCACATTCAGTTCCCCTTTTCATATAACCCGGATGCCCCATATCATACATATCATTTCACATGTTATATATAACATATATTCATATTCCTAGTAGGAGTAGGAAGCGTACCTGGGTACTTTGTACCATAGCATGGTACTTAGCCATATTTTCCACATTCATATTAACACATGCATATAATCAATACCATGAAACTATTAAGGTTTAGTGTGGGTACACACCTGATTCGCTTAACAAATTCACTGAAATCCTGAAATTCGATCTACTGCCTTAGATCCTTAACTCCCTACATTCGGCCACACTTAGTATTTTAGGGAAAAACCTATTCGGCTATAAGGTTAAATCCCGAAGGATTATTGTAACCAAAAATCCTTACCTTGCCGATTTGATTACTAATCAAATCCCGGAACGTGGTAGACTCTCTTCCTTGTAATCGGCTGATATTAAATCCCTTCATAGATTAGTTTCCAGCTTAAACACATAAAAATAGATCTAAATACTAAAACAGGGCCTTTGCCGAATATTCATAGTCACTTACCTTAAGATTCTTAAATCCCGGAATAACCCCTTGGTTATAGTTTCTGTTGAAATCCCTAAAAACATATGTTAGATCTGATTTCCAATCGCTTTATGAATTTAATCAAGTGGCCTTCGGCCTAAACCATACTTTTCTTACCTTAGATCTATAACTCCTGGACGATCTCTTCTCCTAGTAGCCGACAATAGACAAAATCCTGAAAGATCCTTTGTAGTTTCGGCCAAGAGACACAATTGGCATTAGAATCTTAATCTTGGACTTAAAGAAAAGAAATATAATGATAATAATAGATCCTTACCCTTACTACAGAAGTCGACATACCCTTGCTTGAAGCCCCTCAAAGATTCGGCTATGGAGACTAGATAGTGATCAAAATGGTTTCGGCTTTTGATGGATTGGATTGGAGAAGAAAAAAGAAGAAGATGAAGAATAGAGATGGAGGATTCGGCAATGGTGAGTCTTTGAGAGAGAGAGCTTGCGATTTTGTCAAAAGAGAAAACAGAGGAGATGACAAGAGAATTTCGGCAGAGGCTTCAAAAGAATAGAAAAAGAAAATAATGCAGAATGGCCTCTCTTTTCCTCCTATTGCCGAAATTACTAGGCCAAGACTCCCTTACTTGGCCATCACTTCTCCCTTGTTTTCCTCCTTATCTCTTTATTTAAAAATTAAAGAATAATCCCTCATTTATCTCTTGAAAATAATCTAAAATAAATCATCATTTATCTACCCCTTAGCCGAAATTTTAAAAGAATTTAAACTCCTCCCTTAATGCCTTAATGCCGTCCATTACCTCTTCCCCATGGCAAAAAATAAAACTTTTATTTGCTTCCTCACGACTCGAACACAAGCCCTCCTTGCACAGTGTATGGCGTCATTTCCAGAGCCTTAAGTGGCACCTCCAAGCCACTTTTCCAAGCCCAATTTCATGTCATTTTTCCTCCATAAATTTTCTTAATGCCACCTTGCCGTAGTTCCCTCTTTTAAACTTTAAGACTTAACATTTCTAAGGCATTTCCTTACATTTCCAAGACATTTCCTTACATTTCCAAGATAAGACATTTCCTTACATTTCCAAGACATTTCCTTACATTTCCAAGGTTCTAAAAATGCACACAACACATGCATATCAAAATAGACATGCTATTTCATAAAATTAATCAAAAATGCATAAGCCCAATTTTAGGATATTATAGTTCTACCCCCCTTAAAATAATTTCGTCCTCGAAATTACCTGGCTAAAATAAGTGAGGGTATTGCTGTCGCATTGCCTCTTCTGGCTCCCACGAAGCTTCCTCCGCTCCATGATTGCGCCATAAAACTTTGACTAGAGGAACTGACTTCCTCCATAACACTTTCACATCACGTTCCAATATCTGAATTGGCTCTTCCTCATAGGACAAATCTAGTCTTAGCTCCACCTCCTCGATCAGTACCACATGAAATGGGTCTGATCGATATCGATGTAGCATGGACACATGGAATACGTCGTGCATCTGCTTCAATTTTGGTGGCAACTCTAGCTGGTATGCCACTGGTCCAATTCGCTTCAATACTTGATAGAGTCCTATAAACCTTGGACTTAACTTTCCTTTTCGTCCAAATCTCATTACCTTCTTCCAAGGTGACACTTTAAGGAACACTTGATCCCCCACATCGAACTCTATTTCCTTCCGTTTCAGGTCCGCGTACGACTTTTACCTATCAGATGCTTCCTTCAACCGTGCCCGAATTATCTCAACCTTTTCCTCAAATTCTGCCACAATTTCTGGATCCAAAACTCAACGTTCTCCCAATTCCATCAAATATGTAGGAGTTCGACACTTCCGGCCATACAATGCTTCATACGGTGCCATCCGAATACTAGCCTGATAGCTGTTGTTGTAGGCGAACTCAGCTAAAGGCAAGTAGTCTTCCCGACTTCCTCGGAAAACCATAACACAGCCTCTCAACATATCCTCCAACACTTGTATTACCCGTTCAGACTGACCGTCCGACTGTGGATGAAAAGCCGTAGTGAAATCCAACTTAGTGCCTAAAGCTTGATGTAGCGCTTTCCAAAATCGAGGCATAAACCTTGGGTCCCTATCCGAAATGATTGACACCGGCACTCCATGCAACCTCACAATTTCTGCCACATATAACTTTGCCAACTTCTGCAAAGAATAATCAACTCTTACCGAGATGAAGTGCGCGGACTTGGTGAAACGATCCACTATTACCCTTACCGAGTCCTTCTTAGTAGGCGTAAGGGGAAGCCCACTAACGAAGTCCATGGTGATTCTCTCCCACTTCCACTGCGGAATCTCGATTGGCTAAAGTAATCCCGATGGAACTTGGTGCTCAGCCTTAACTTGCTGACACGTCAGACACTTTCCCACGAATTCGAGAACTTCCGCTTAAGATCGGGCCACCAAAATCGCTTCCTTAGATCCTCAGATGACTTTAGTGCCTCTGGGATGGATAGCATAAGGGCTACTATACGCTTCCCGAAGAATCCTCTATCTTAACTCCTCGTCCTTCGGCATATAGACCTTTCCCTTGAAGCACAATACTCCCTCATCATTAACACTATAATCCTCTAACTCTCCGTTCTGTACTTGTTGCAACTTAACACTTAGATCCTCATCCACCAACTAACTTTTCTTTACCTCATTCAACCATGTTGGTTTGACTTGCAATTCTGCCAGCAGACTTCCATCATCATACAAACTCAAGTGTGCGAACATCGCCCTCAGATCCGACCCCACCTTCTGACTTAAAGCATCTGCTACCACATTCGCCTTGCCCGGGTGATACTCTATCGAACAATCATAATCCTTCAATAATTCCACCCACCTTCGCTGTCTCAAGTTCAACTCCTTCTGAGTCAACAGATACTTGAGGCTCTTGTGGTCTGTGTAAATTATCGACTTTTCTCCATAAAGATAATGCCTCCACACCTTAAGAACGAAGACCACAGCCGCCAATTCCAAGTCATGAATCGGGTAATTAACTTCATGAGGCCTTAATTATCGAGACGCATATACGACCACCTTCCCGTCTTGCATCAATATGCAACCCAAACTTGTATGGGAAGTGTCACAATACACCGTAAAATCCTTTCTTGCCTCAGGCTGAATTAACACTGGAGCTTCAGTCAAAACC
This sequence comes from Gossypium bickii, assembly GCA_025503065.1. NCBI lineage: Eukaryota > Viridiplantae > Streptophyta > Magnoliopsida > Malvales > Malvaceae > Gossypium > Gossypium bickii. The sequence continues at coordinate 26,198,357 of CP106712.1, forward strand.
CTCTTCAGCTTCTCAAAGCCCTCCTGTTGCTTATCTGTCCATACAAAGGGTACTTCCTTCCTCAAAAACTTTGTTAGAGGCACGGCTATTGACGAGAACCCTTCCACGAACCTTCTGTAATAGCCTGCCAAACCTAAGAAACTACGGATCTCAGCCACGGACCTAGGTGGTTTCCAATCCAACACTACTTCGATCTTCCTAGGATCTAGCCTTATTCCCTCTGCGGATACCACATGCCCTAAGAATGCCACCTCCTTAAGCCAAAATTCACACTTGCTAAATTTGGCATAGAGCTGCTTCTCCCTTAATACTTGTAACACTATCCGTAGGTGCTCATCATGCTCTTCCTCTGACTTCGAGTATACTAAGATGTCGTCGATGAACACAACGATGAACCTATCCAAGTAAGGTTGAAAAACCCGGTTCATCATATCCATGAACGCGGCTGGAGCGTTTGTTAACCCAAACGGCATTACTACAAACTCATAGTGGCTGTACCTTGTCCTAAAGGCTGTCTTATGGATATCTGCCTCCTTCATCTTCAACTGATGATATCCTGACCTTAAGTCGATCTTTGAGAATACCGCGGCCCCCCTTAAGCTGATCGAACAAGTCATCTATCCTTGGCAAAGGATACTTATTCTTGATGGTCGACTTATTCAATCGATTTATAGTCTATGCACATACGCATAGTTCCATCCTTCTTCTTCACAAACAGGACCGGTGCTCCCTATGGAGACACACTGGGTCGGATAAACCCATAATCCAACAACTCTTGGATTTGAGCCTTGAGCTCAACCAACTCCTTTGGTGCCATTCATGCACGGCAATTCACACGGAGAGTCAGTTCTCGTGAGCAAGTCAATTCCAAACTCCACCTCCCTATCTGGGGGTATTCCTAGTAATTCCTCCGGAAACACATCTTCAAAATCCCTTACAGTTCTAACTCCACTAACACCTTTTTCCTTTCCATCTAACGCACTTACGAAGGGTAAAAATGCCTTGCACCCTTTCCGCACCATCTTCTCAGCCTTCAGCGCCAAAGCTACATTAGACAGGTAGTTTCTTCTTTCTCCCATCATGACGACTACTTCATCCTCTGGGGTCCATAACTCCATTCACTTAGCCGCACAATCCAACATGGCACGGTGCTCTACTAACCAATCCATTCCAAGTATGAGTTCAAACTCTCTGAAGGGTAGTTCCATTAAGTTAGCCCGAAAGTTCACTCCCTGAATCTCTAGAGGTACACTCCGAAAGGTCTTATTCACCACTACAGTTTGGCCTAATGGGCTTACTACAGTCATCTGCCTATCAGAAAGTTTAGAGTCCAGGCCTAGTGTCTCGACTACACTACATGCAACATAAGAATGGGTCGAGCCCATCAATCAGAGCAAAATAGAGCTTGCCATAAATAAGGAACGTCTCTGCTATATGACGTCCGCGCGTCTCCATCCTCCTCCCTCAAACCGCATAAACTAAACCCGTTGCCTTGCCTCGAAGATAGCAAACACCTCTGCCCGGTGTTCCACGTCCTCTGCCAGCACCATTACCTCTGCCATTCAGACCACGGCCTCGTTGAGGCTGCTGTCCACCTCTACCAACCTGATTAACATTCTAAGCTGCTGGTCGATTCCCATCAGGTTTCATTGGACAGTTCTTAATCATATGATCTTTGGACCCACACTTAATGCATCCTCCCGTCTTTTTCCAACACTCACCTAAGTGCTTCTTTCCACACTGATCACAAGTACGATACTGCCCTCCTGTGGCAGCTTGCTGGCCTCGCGGCCCATCAACTCTAGGCCTCTTATTCCCAGATGCTCCTGACGATCAAAAACCTCTTTTTGGCCTATTCCGATCCATATTCTGCTTCATAGAATCCTTAATTCCCTCAGCTACTTTTGCCTTCTCAACTAACGCAGAAAATTCCCGCTCCTGATGTGGAGCTATCAACAACCTTAGATCATCCCTTAGTCCGTCCTCAAAACGGACACATCGCTCATGCTCCGTTGCCACTACTCCTCGAGCATACCGGCTTAACCTTAAAAATTCAGCTTCATACTCTGCTACGGACTTGTTCCCTTGAACTAGTCCCAGAAAAGTCTTCCTTTGCTCATCAGTATACCTTGTGCCGACATACTTCTTCTGATATGCGGCCTTAACATATTCCCAGGTCAGATCCTTAGCTGTGGCACCATCCCGAACTGTTAACCACCATTGATACGCTTCATCGCGTAACAGTGCCACCATTCCTTTCAACTTCTCCTCAGGGGTCAAATCGAGCTCATCCATAATGCGCTCGATTGCCTCTAACCAATATTCGGCTGTACTGTGTGCTACACCAGATACGCCACGGAATACCTCAGCTCTATTGGCACGAAGTCGCTCAGGTACCGACTTTCGAGCTCCCGAATTTCCTCCTACACCAGCCACCAACTCAAGAACTCGCAACACACCGCGATACAAACGATCGCCTCCCGTTTGATCTTGGCTGCTCAAAGACCAACAACCGTGGTGGCGGTGGCGGTACCTCATTCTCAGATCCTTGACCCGACCTCACGAGTTCCGACACAGTTATTCTACCTCTACAGCGTCCTCGTACGTTACGACCACGTCCCCTAGAGCTCATGTCTACGTTCGTGCTTTAATCTGATTAAGAAATTTTATGAATTAATACTGGTTTCACTGATTATCCGCGAAGAAATTTTATGAAAGAAGTTTAGAAGTAGTTCTTTCGATCAATCAAAGTTTAAGTTTTCTATCCTAATTTAGAGAAGCACATTCATTCAAACATTCATTCACACACATTCTCTATTTCTCTATTTTTGTCTATTCCTACCCCATGGGTATTTTCGTAATTTGTCCTACAAGGGTATTTTCATAATTTTTCAAAATATGATTCCTTGGTGATTTTGTCAATAAGGGTATTTTGGTAATTTTGCATTTTCGAGGGTATTTTGGAAATTTTGAAATCCGGGGGTACTTCGGTAATTTTGTAACTCGAGGGTATTTCGGTAATAAACTAGGGTAAATTTGTAAAGTGTTAATAATTCTGAGGTATTTCAAAATTTGCAAAACTTGGGGGTTCTTTTTGAGAATTTGTTTTTCAAAACGGTGATGTTGCAAAAATTTTAGAAATTAGGGTCATTTTGGTAATTTGCAAGTTATGGGCAATTTCGTAATTTTCCAAAATCAAGGTATTTTGATATTTTGAAAATTAGGGTTTTTGGACTTGTCATAAAGTAAGGAAATTTTTGATAAAACTATGAGTAGTTTGGACATTTTATACACCCAAGGGCATTTTTGTAATTTTACAACCAGGGGTATTTAGGTAATTTTTATAAATCAAAAATTTTTCGGAAAATTTTGTAAAAATAGTTCTCACTGATTAAAAGGGAAATTTTAAGAGTTTTAAAACTAGGGTTTTTATAAAAATACGGCTAGTTCCCTTTCGGGTTTTAGTTCATCGGGTTTAGCCAGTGGATCGAGTCCTCTTGGTTAGGGTGAACCGAAGCTACGCACTGTAGGATTCCAGTGAAGAGGAGGTGAGTCACTAGGGCCGCTAAGTACCAAGCTCTTGAGATCCAATCCTGACATGCGCATTGTGGGTTGCCACACCCTAACTCCTGGCGACTTAGCCATAGGTTTGTTTAATTAGGCATTAAAGTCTTATGTAATAGTTGGGGTAAACTAGTCCTAGGGTTCACATACTTAATATTCTAATCTACGTTCCAATCCTACCCTTTTAAAATTCATATCATAAATCACACCATGGATAGGGGTACATACCTGGATGACTTCGGGTCGGAGACTTAGGTGCCATGCCAGAAAAACCTGCTTATTTCCAAAAATATTTTCATAAAACTCATTTGGGCTCGATTTGAAAATGTTTTGGGCCTTAAACCCCAGGCCAAGAGTTTAAAACTGGGCTCTGATACCAAGCTGAAACACCCTGAACCCAGCCCACGAGCCTTGATCGGATTTGGTATGTTCCTCGATGTAATCCGGTTCAAATTCTTTAGTTACTTTGAAAAGAAACTGTGTGTTTTGAAAGAAACATTATTTTTTTGTTGGGTTGGGCTCGAGTTGCAAACAAGGTTATCTTTTACTAAAAATTCTTTAGTTTAGGTGACAAAACACTTAGAGTTTATTTTAGAAATAAATTTACTAAAACTTTAATTCATAAATATCCATAACATAATAAATCAAAGTAAAATAAGTAGTTCAACTATGGCCTTATTACATCAAATTGAAACTAAAAATAAAATTCAAAGTACGTAAAAATAAAAAGTCCAAATAATAACTTCCTTGCTGAGCATGGCCACCCCTAAGCTTCTGCCGACCCGGTCCGTCACTGATCGTCACCTGGAAGAAAAAGTTCCCCAACGGGGTGAGTCAAACAGACTCAATGTGTAACCAACACTAAAATTTAATAACTCAGGCATACATTATCATATCACATACATATTCATATATCAGATACGAAAAAGTGATGCAACCCGAACCCAAACCTATATGCCATCCGCTACACATCACCCGTACCATCCTGCACACCATGGGGACTACTAAGTCAATCCTCCATCCGCTACACATCATCGAAGGCTGGCGTTGCAGACGACATGCTCATCGCCCTTATAAAATTCGTGGCATAGCCACCAGATAATATTTGTGTCATGTGACACCACATTCAGATAATGTGACCAAGTCACCACATTCGAGATAATGTGACCAAGTCACCACATTCAGTTCCCCTTTTCATATAACCCGAATGCCCCATATCATACATATCATGCACATCATGCCTTAATTCGCATTCTTATCACTTTTCACATGTTATATATAACATATATTCATATTCCTAGTAGAAGTAGGAAACGTACCTGGGTACTTTGTACCATAGCATGGTACTTAGCCATATTTTCCACATTCATATTAACACATGTATATAATCAATACCATGAAACTATTAAGGTTTAGTGTGGGGTACACACCTGATTCGCTTAACAAATTCACTGAAATCCTGAAATCTGATCTACTGCCTTAGATCCTTAACTCCCTACATTCAGCCACACTTAGTATTTTAGGGAAAAACCTATTTGGCTATAAGGTTAAATCCCGAAGGATTATTGTAACCAAACTTGCCGATTTGATTACTAATCAAATCCCGGAACGTGGTAGACTCCCCTCCTTGTAATTGGCTGATATTAAATCCCTTCATATATTAGTTTCCGGCTTAAACTGTAACACCCTGGTTTTAGGGGTTAGGCTTTTGGTGCTTAGCTCGGGTGTTGACCCACTTTAGTGTGTGGTTGGAGGTATTTTAGGGGTCTTGAGAACTTTTAAGGGTAGTGGAATGCCTTAGAAAATTTTTGGTTTTTAGTGTTGAAAGGGGGAGCTTGGCAAAGAGGGGACTTAAGAGAATTATTTGGAAGTTTATGTCACAAGAAAGGAGCTGGTGGAGTGGCAGGATGGGCGCCACTAAGGCCTTGTGTGTATGACGCCATTTGCAGGGGAAAGGGGTCTCAGGTTCTATTCGCATGGGCAGCAGGTGAAGCCTTGTTTTTGCGTCATTAAGGATTGGTGGTGGACGGTTTTGGGAGGCTTAAAAGGTGGAGAAGACTTGGTCAATTTTTTTTAAATTTTGGCTAGAAGGTTTGACCCATTCAAACTATTTTGAATGGATGGTGGGGAGGTATTTTAGGAGAATTTTAGGGATTATTTTTGGGGTTGGAGCTTGGCTTTTTAGTATAAATAGGGGGAGGTGTTCATTTATTTTCACCATTTGTTTTCTCTCCTTGCCGAATTTTGCTTCCCAAAATTCCTTTGGTGCTTAAAACTTCCTTCTCCAAATTCTTTTGCTCTCACATTTTTTCAAGTGGCCGAACCCTTCACTCTCCCTATTTTCCCTTCCTTTTCACTTCAAAAACCGAAAGTGCACCCTATACCCTTCCTTCTCTTCTCTTTGGCAAAACCACTGCTCCCTACCCCTTGATTTTATAGATAGCCGAATCTATATCCACCACCCTTTGCCGAATTTCTTTCCTCAACTTGTTAGCACTTTGGCCGAATGTTAGCATAGATCTCTTGGGTTTCATTCTTTGAGATACTCAAGTTTTAGTGGTTAGCCAAGCCTCCTTTTTGTTAGCAATCGAAGTTGGTAAGGAGTTGTTTTAATAAGTTGTATATTCGGTATTCGTTTAAGCCTAAGGTTTTGATGCTAAGGCCGATTGTAGGGGAGAAGAGCCCATCGCAGAAACTTTTCGAGAGTCGGTTAGTCGAGATTGAGTAGCGTTTGAGTAGGACCGTGGTGCTATTGAGGTGCGTAATCATCGCACTATTTCTTCTGTATTATGCTTGCTAACGTTGTACATGAGTAAGTTTGTGATATTGAAGTTATCATGATGTATATATAAATATATGATGATATGAGATGTATGCTCCTATTATATGATGATTTGATAAGATGCTTTATCACATGTGCATGGGATTCGGGTTGATTGAGGAAGGAAGGGAGTACACATTGGTGTACGTGGTCTAGTGTTAGCTTCGGGCTACACTAGCGCTTGATGAGTTGCTGTGTGCATCATCAAGGGAGATGTTGGCTTGGTGCCCATCTCGGCGGTTGATTGCTATGTGCATCACCGTAGGCGATTACGATATTTGGATCACTTGGGTTGATCGGTGGCTCACCACGGCCTTGGCAATGAGATTGCCAAGGTAAGATGTTATGGATCACGATGTGATCGGTGGGAAGTTTTCCACGGCCTTAGGCGGGGAGTCTGCTAAGGTTGGTGTCACGGTTGGACAATGGGTTGGGCTGAGATGCATTCTTGCATGATTTGTTTCGATGGCTGTGTGGGTATGGGCCAAGCCCATACGGATGAAATTGTGTGGTGGTTATGCACTGAGTCAGTGGACTCACCCTTTTATTTCTAACCATTCCAGGTAATGAGTAGAATCGGACCGGGATCGGAGAGGACACATGGTGGCCCATGCAGAAAGAAGAATTCAGATCTTTTAAGTTTATTTATATTAAGTATTTGGGTTTAAATGTTGATGTAATAAGGCCCTTTGACTTTCTCCTTTATTTTGGGAATTTCTTTATTATTAATATCAAATAATGGTTTGATTATCTTGATTACTATGTGCAAATGACTCAGTTTTTAGCCATTTATTTACTCAACAAAATTTATAAATTAAACGAGTGTTAAAATGGACATTTCTATTTATTATCAAAGTCTAAAAATATATTTTTTTAAAGTACACGGGTTTTACCAGAAAGATAGTAAATTTTTCGTGTTTTAAATTCTAAGTAAAGAAAAAATATTTTCACTAACATAACCAGATTCGGTCGTAATGAATGGGCCGGGTTTGGGGATGTTACAAATTGGTATCAGAGCCAGGTTCAAAACTCGGCTTTGAGGGTTTTGGGCCCGAAACAGTTTTCAAAATGGGTTTTGGAAGGTGGGCTTTTATAAAAGTATTTCAGGATTATTCTGACATGGCACCTGTGTCTCCGGCCCGAAGTCCACCAGGTAAGTGCTTCGAACTTTTAAATTGTGTAGTTTTGTTTGTATGAATTGATTTGGGCTTAGGTTGGGCTCGTAGATTAGAAAGTTAGGACTATTGGACCCTAGGACTAGACTACTCAAACATGTGCATAAAACTTAAAGCTCTTAAACAAACTTGTGAAGTAAGTCGCCGAGAGTTAAGGTGTGGCAACCATCAGACGCGCATGTCTAGGAGTGGAACCTAAGAGCACGGTATTTAAGCGGTCCGTGTGACTCACCTCCTCTTCGCAGTATCCTACAGTGCGTAGCTACGGTTCACCTTAACCAAGAGGACTTGTTCATAAAGCTAAACCAATTATTAAAACCCGAAAGGGATTTGACTGATTGTTTTAATATCTTTCGTTTAAAATTTTTCAAATTTACCCCTTTTGGTTTGTAAACCCTAATTTCGATTTTGAAAGACGTTTTCTCGACTTACAAAATTACCAAAATGCCCTAGTGGCAAAATTACAAAAATACCCTTGTGTTATAAAATTTTACGTACTACCTCTCAACTTTTGATAAAATGATTTTTACCTTGTAAAATACCAAAATTTTATGGTTTCAAATATTAAGATATCTTGGTTTGTGAAAATTTACGAAAATACCCCAGTTAATAAAATTACCAAAATGCCCCAGTTTCTAAATTTTCAGATTTCTCTCGACTTTTACAAGAAGTATTCCTATTCCACTAAATATCAGAAAATTCTATTTTGTAAAATGTTGTGACATTTCGATTTTTGAGGATTTACGAAAATGCCCATGATTTCCAAAATTACGAAAATGACCCTACTTTCTGAAATTTGTGCAACACATTTTGTTTGAAAAACAAAATTTTCAAGATGACCCCTGAGATTTGTGAATTTTGAGATATCTTTAAGTGGGAAAACTATTTTCAAAATTGACCCTGAGTTATTACAGAAATACCCCTCTTTAGGAAAAATGACGGAATTACCCCCGGGTAGGAAGAAAACTTGATTGCTCGAAAGAACTACTCTCGAAAAATTCATTGCATAAAATTGCTCGTGGATAAAACAGTGAAGCAAGAATTTCTAACGCATAAAACTTTCTAAACAGACTAAATCGAAGCGCTAGATATGAGTTCTAGGGGGCGTGGTCGAAATACTCGTGGACGTGGTAGCGGCAGGATGTCGATGATCGGGCCCGGTTGGGTCACGCCATGGGTCGAGAGCGATGCACCGCCACCACCGTTGAGGTTGAACAAAGGGATCGGGATCGGAGGAGACGACGCAGTTGTCACAAGTCGTCTTTGCGAGTGCTCGAACGAGTGGCAGGAGCCAATGTGGGCAATAGGAATCGGAAGTCAGTGCCCGAAAGACTTAGGGCGAATGGAGCCGAGGTTTTCAGAGGAGTGTCTGGGGTAGCTCCAAATGTGGCAGAGTATTGGTTGGAGGCTGTTGAAAGGATTATGGACGACTTAGACTTAACTGCTGAGGAGAAGCTTAAGGGTGTTGTTTCGTTGCTGCGGGATGAAGCCTACCAGTGGTGGCTCACTGTTAAGGAAAGTACCCCTGCGGATCGAGTGGATTGGGGTTACTTCAAGATTAAGTTTGAAGGGAAGTATGTCGGAGCGAGCTATGTGGACGCTCAGAGGAAGGCGTTCCTTAATCTGGTGCAAGGTAGTAAGTCGATAGCGGAGTACGAAGCTGAGTTTTTGCGTTTGAGTCGGTATGCTCGGGGCATCGTGGCAACGGATTATGAGAGATGCGTCAGATTTGAAGATGGTCTGCGGGATGAGCTGCGAGTTTTGATTGCTCCGCATCAGGAAAGAGACTTCGCCGTTCTAGTGGAGAAAGCTCGAATAGCTGAGGAGGTCAAGAAGGCTGAGAGGCTCAATAGAGAAAGGAACCGTGATAAGAGAAGTTTTGGATCGTCAGAAGTGTTTGAGAGGGTTCATAAGAGACCGAGAGTCGAGACTCACTCATATTGCTAAGCCACCACGGAAATTCGGATCATCCGTAGCGCAGATCACGGAAGGTATCACGTTGGCGAGTCTTTGGAATCGTGTTCGGAGTGCTTTAGATGCAAGTCCAAGTCCCACTTGATTAAGGATTGTCCCAGTAATCCGAATAGGACTCGGACGAGAAGGTCAAGGTTATGTGCAACCAGCGGAGGTGGTGGTCGACCAGCGGCGAGAGGTCGTGGTCCAAACCATGGAGGAAATGGTTCCGGCCGGTCGTGGAGCTTTAGGCCGCGTAATGGTAGCACCGAGGCAAGGCAATAGTCCAGTTTATATGCAATCCCGTCGGAGGAGGATAATGATGTGCCTGATGGGTCAGCTGGTAAGTTCCTTGTGTTTGGAATTTTCTCTGTTGTTTTGTTCTTTTGGATGGTTGGTTGTTTTGATTGGTCGTAAAGTATGTGGAACTTTGAGTATGAATTTAGAATCTTTGCCTAGATATATGTTAACTCTTTAAGATCAGAGTGCGCAGCCATAGTATAGTGGGAGGATTTGGACTGTTAGTCGAGACAAGTAATTTCGAGGACGAAATTATTTTAAGGAGGGTAGAATTGTAACACCCTGGTTTTAGGGGTTAGGCTTTTGGTGCTTAGCTCGGGTGTTGACCCACTTTAGTGTGTGGTTGGAGGTATTTTAGGGGTCTTGAGAACTTTTAAGGGTAGTGGAATGCCTTAGAAAATTTTTGGTTTTTAGTGTTGAAAGGGGGAGCTTGGCAAAGAGGGGACTTAAGAGAATTATTTGGAAGTTTATGTCACAAGAAAGGAGCTGGTGGAGTGGCAGGATGGGCGCCACTAAGGCCTTGTGTGTATGACGCCATTTGCAGGGGAAAGGGTCTCGTGTTCTATTCGCATGGGCGTGAGGGTGAAGCCTTGTTTTTGCGTCATTAAGGATTGGTGGTGGACGGTTTTGGGAGGCTTAAAAGGTGGAGAAGACTTGGTCAATTTTTTTTAAATTTTGGCTAGAAGGTTTGACCCATTCAAACTATTTTGAATGGATGGTGGGGAGGTATTTTAGGAGAATTTTAGGGATTATTTTTGGGGTTGGAGCTTGGCTTTTTAGTATAAATAGGGGAGGTGTTCATTTATTTTCACCATTTGTTTTCTCTCCCTTGCCGAATTTTGCTTCCCAAAATTCCTTTGGTTGCTTAAAACTTCCTTCTCCAAATTCTTTTGCTCTCACATTTTTTCAAGTGGCCGAACCCTTCACTCTCCTATTTTCCTTCCTTTTCACTTCAAAAACCGAAAGTGCACCCTATACCCTTCCTTCTCTTCTCTTTGGCCAAACCACTGTTCCCTACCCCTTGATTTTATAGATAGCCGAATCTATATCCACCACCCTTTGCCGAATTTCTTTCCCTCAACTTGTTAGCACTTTGGCGAATGTTAGCATAGATCTCTTCTGGTTTCATTCTTTGAGATACTCTGAAGTTTTAGTGGTTAGCCAAGCCTCCTTTTGTTAGCAATCGAAGTTGGTAAGGAGTTGTTTTAATAAGTTGTATATTCGTGATTCGTTTAAGCCTAAGGTTTTGATGCTAAGGCCGATTGTAGGGGAGAAGAGCCCATCGCAGAAACTTTTCGAGAGTCGGTTAGTCGACATTGAGTAGCGTTTGAGAGTAGGACCGTGGTGCTATTGAGGTGCGTAATCATCGCACTATTTCTTGATATTATGCTTGCTAACGTTGTACATGAGTAAGTTTGTGATATTGAAGTTATCATGATGTATATATAAATATATGATGATATGAGATGTATGCTCCTATTATATGATGATTTGATAAGATGCTTTATCACATGTGCATGGGATTCGGGTTGATTGAGGAAGGAAGGGAGTACACATTGGTGTACGTGGTCTAGTGTTAGCTTCGGGCTACACTAGCGCTTGATGAGTTCTTTGTGTGCATCATCAAGGGAGATGTTGGCTTGGTGCCCATCTCGGCGGTTGATTGCTATGTGCATCACCGTAGACAGATTACGATATTTGGATCACTTGGGTTGATCGGTGGCTCAGCCACGGCCTTGAGCAGCGAGATTGCCAAGGTAAGATGTTATGGATCACGATGTGATCGGTGGGAAGTTTTCCACGGCCTTAGGCGGGGAGTCTGCTAAGGTTGGTGTCACGGTTGGACAATGGGTTGGGCTGAGATGCATTCTTGCATGATTTGTTTCGATGGCTGTGTGGGTATGGGCCAAGCCCATACGGATGAAATTGTGTGGTGGTTATGCACTGAGTCAGTGGACTCACCCTTTTATTTCTAACCATTCCAGGTAATGAGTAGAATCGGACCGGGATCGGAGAGGACACATGGTGGCCCATGCAGAAAGAAGAATTCAGATCTTTTAAGTTTATTTATATTAAGTATTTGGGTTTAAATGTTGATGTAATAAGGCCCTTTGACTTTCTCCTTTATTTTGGGAATTTCTTTATTATTAATATCAAATAATGGTTTGATTATCTTGATTACTATGTGCAAATGACTCAGTTTTTAGCCATTTATTTACTCAACAAAATTTATAAATTAAACGAGTGTTAAAATGGACATTTCTATTTATTATCAAAGTCTAAAAATATATTTTTTTAAAGTACACGGGTTTTACCAGAAAGATAGTAAATTTTTCGTGTTTTAAATTCTAAGTAAAGAAAAAATATTTTCACTAACATAACCAGATTCGGTCGTAGTGAATGGGCCGGGTTTGGGGATGTTACATAAACACATAAAAATATATCTAAATACTAAAACAGGGCCTTGGTCGAATATTCATAGTCACTTACCTTAAGATTCTTAAATCCTGGAAGAACCCCTTGGTTATAGTTTCTGTCGAAATCCCTAAAAACACATGTTAGATCTGATTTCCAATCGCTTTATGAATTTAATCAAGTGGCCTTCGGCCTAAACCATACTTTTCTTACCTTAGATCTATAACTCCCGGAGGATCTCTTCTCCTAGTAGCCGACAATAGACAAAATCCCGAAGATCCTTTATAGTTTCGGCCAAGAGACACAAGTGGCATTAAAATCTTAATCTTGGACTTAAAGAAAAGAAATATAATGATAATAATAGATCCTTACCCTTACTACAGAAGTCGACACACCCTTGCTTGAAGGCCCTTAAAGATTCGGCTATGGAGACTAGATAGTGATCAAAAAGGTTTCGGCTTTTGATGGATTGGATTGGAGAAGAAAAAAGAAGAAGATGAAGAATAGAGATGGAGGATTCGGCAATAGTGAGTCTTTGAGAGAGAGAGCTTGCGATTTTGTCAAAAGAGAAAATAGAGGAGATGACAAGAGAATTTCGGCAGAGGCTTCAAAAGAATAGAAAAAGAAAATAATACAGAATGGCCTCTCTTTTCCTCCTATTGCTGAAATTACTAGGCCAAGATTCCCTTACTTGGCCATCACTTCTCCCTTGTTTTCCTCTTTATCTCTTTATTTAAAAATTAAAGAATAATCCCTCATTTATCTCTTGAAAATAATCTAAAATAAATCATCATTTATCTACGCCTTAGCGGAAATTTTAAAAGAATTTAAACTCCTCCCTTAATGCCTTAATGCCGTCCATTACCTCTTCCCCATGGCGCAAAAATAAAACTTTTATTTGCTTCCCTCACGACTCGAACACAAGCCCTCCTTGCACAGTGTATGGCGTCATTTCCAGAGCCTTAAGTGGCACCTCCAAGCCACTTTTCCAAGCCCAATTTCATGTCATTTTTCCTCCATAAATTTTCTTAAGGCCACCTTGCCTTAGTTCCCTCTTTTAAACTTTAAGACTTAACATTTCTAAGGCATTTCCTCACATTTCCAAGACAAGACATTTCCTTACATTTCCAAGGTTCTAAAAATGCACACAACACATCCATATCACAATAGACATGCTATTTCATAAAATTAAGCAAAAATGCATAAGCCCAATTTCAGGATATTACAGTGTGAATACTTCAACAAAATATATGTATATGAGGCGGTATCCCCAAGTATACAAGTCTAGTTGTAATATAGTTACAAAGGAGTAGGTGAGTACTCCGAGGATCGTACCCAAGGGAGGCTAGCGCTATATCAATTTTAACCTAAACACCAAAAGATCTATTTAGTACTCAAAATAAGTTATAGAAAAAAAGTAAAAATAAAAGGAGGTTTTAAGATTTTTATAATAATAAAATATATATAAAAAAACAATAAATATCAAGAAATTGAAAAGTAGGATTAATCAAATCTAGTTATGGGTGATTAGCTCGCTTTGGTAATCTTCATTAACTATTGTTTCGTGTTCCTCGTCAATCAACTAGTCGCTATCCCAACTGGATCTTTTGATCTTTCACTAAAATATAGCAAGGACTACTTATCTTCTGACCTCACAATCAGATTGGCTTGGGGTGAAGGTGTTTAAGGATAGGCCATACAATTTTTAGGTTAATTCCCTCCTTGATGAGTTCCTAGGATTGGCAGGCCTAGGGTTTAGGTTCTTCCTTTCCCAAATAGTTAACCCGTTGAGTAGCCCTATAAAATAGTTAACAGATCAAATCTCCACTAGCTGATCCCCATAGAAGGATTAGTTTCTCATGGTTTTCATAAAGAATATAGAATCGATATAAAGAGTAAACATGCTAAATGAATAAAAAATATAGAGTTTAAAAAAAGCCTAATTTGTATTAAGAATGAACGTGAATCCACAAATTTTGATTGTTTCCACAAACCAGAAATCTCGAGATAAAAAAAAACAAACTAAAAGTAAATCTAAACCTAAGATAAGAGAACAACTAAACTAAATTTAAAAGAAGAATCCTAGACTAAGTAATTACCCCATAACATCTGACAAGTGAGCCTATTTATGGATTTTAGGTGGCCGTCTTCCTTAACCCTAGGTTAGCTAACATTCTCGTGCTTTTATTGTGCAGACTAAAATACCCCTGACTTGTATTAATTCTCATCTAGAGTTGATGTCGCGACACATATGGACATGTGTTGCGGCATAGAAGGCAACATACTCTTCTTGGGATGTCCTCAGGGGTATGTCACGACACCGTTAGGTTGTGTTGCAACATCGAAGGTAGTCACAAAATTTCCCTATTTTGCTCCCTATGTTGCGACATAGATGGTGATATTGCTTTAGCACGCCTTCTAATGGTCTCCAGGACACTCACGAAGTTCATTAGCTCACCTTTAGGTATCATTTGGTGTAACACCCCAAACCCGGCCCAAGCACTACTACCGGATCTGGTATGTCACTTAAGAGATTTTATAAAACATGTCACATTTTGGGAAAAACTATTTGTCAGGTTTAAACGTTTATATCGGAAAACTTAATAATTTAATAATTCATATAAGAAGTAAATTTTATAAAATGCCTTGGTAAATAAAAATTGAATTTGTTACATACCATAACCCAATTAAAGGAAAAATTTAAACGTCTAATAATAGTAAAAGCCCAAAATAAAACCGAAATAAATAAAGCTAATGGCCCAAGGCCTTATTACAAAGAAATTTAAAACCCATTCATTTAAAATAAAATTGCTAAATAAAATCTTCTGCTGGATCAAATGACTCTCTCGCATGGCCACCTTGCGCTCCTCTCCAACCCGGTTCGATGCACTAGGTGCTACCTAAAAGATATTAAATAATAGGGTGAGTCGCGAGACTTAGTGTGCAACCCTCATGCACCATTAGATTTGGGGCCTTAACCCCACAGAAGATATAACAGAATATAATATATACAAAAAAATAATATATGCAAAGCCCAGCCCAAATCCTAGGTTTCCATCCGCTACACACCACTTTTACCTGCCAGTCACACCATTGGGGATTTCTACAATCAACACACACCGCTACACACCATCGATGGCAGTCATGCTGCAGTTAGCTGCTCATCGTCAAAGTTGTTACATAGTCACCAGGTCATGGCATAAGCCACTACAACAGCTCTCGGCAAAAGCCGCTACAACAGGTCACGACAAAAGCCACTGTAACAGGTCACGGCAAAAGCTGCTACAACAGAACACTTCCCTTTTTAATAAACCCGACCCCATGCAATCACAGAAATCGGCTTTTTTTTACCTATCACACATATCATCTTAACAGGAACATTCACTTAGGAATGACAGAGATCACTAACCTAGTGATTCACTTTTACCCTCATCGGGTTTCAACCATTATGCCGGGATTTCGGCATTTATCAAAATAAAACAGATTTGTAAACAAATTTTAACAGGCAATCTAAATGGTGTGGGAGTGTTACACACCTGATATCGCGTAGTTTTACTCCCCTAGTCAATATCCTTGCTATCTGGATCTACTACCCTTTTGCCTAAAACCTTGCTCAAACGCCGGAAGAACATGAAGATTTGGCCTCCCCTACATTTGGCCAAGGGTTAGCAAATCCCGAATTTTACACGTTAAAAACAATAGATCTCCTTACCCTTCAAATCCTGGAATGCTGCAAAAGAAAACAAAATATTAGTTCCATATAGCTATTCGGCTATGGCCTCCAAAAGCAGGAAAAGAATAAAAAGAAAACCCAAATCGTTACTTACCCTACAGAAGATTTCGGCTATCCCTCGTAGAATGATTCGGCAACTGTAGAAGATTCTAGGAGTTTCGCCTCTTTAAGGAAAAATCTCGGAAAGATGATCTTATGTGTTTTTGGCTTTTGAAAAAACTAAGAATTGAAGAGATGGCCAAGAGAGATTCGGCCAATGAATATTAAGGAGAGGAAAAGGTGGTTGGCAGGATTTCGACAATTGATGAGACTTCAGGGGTTTCAGTTTCTGACAGAAAAGAAAAAGAAAAAGAGATGATTCGAAAGAGAGAAAAACTAAAGGCTATTCGTAAAGAAAACAAATGAAAATTCGGCACACTCCCTAGCATTTACCAAACCGATTTCCCCCCACTGAGTTTGATTTTCGGCCAACTCTAGCCTCCTAGACGAGCTCTCATCTTTTCCCTTATCTTGATCTATTAATTCCTCAAAAATAGCCCTAATTAGCACCAACTCCTCCCTTTTTTATCTGCTTATTATCCTCATAATTAAAACACTAAAATCTCCTAAATAATAGCCTTGTGCCGTCCCCTCCTAGTCCCCTTTTAAGTGCCGAAATTTGGCCCTCTAACTTGGGCTTCAAGCAACCAAAATTTGGGCCCTCCTCATGCACTAGTGATGCCACCCTCTTCCTTCACTGTGGCGCCACCTAACTTTGGGCCCCAAGCCCAATTTGACATTCTTAATCATAGATTCCTACCTTTAAACCTTATAATGCCCAAACTGAATATTTTAACTGAGGTCTCAGCCCATTCCTGAGCCCAATTAGTACCTAAATTCTCAATTTAACATTTTCAAGCATACATTACACAAAATGCACAGGCCCATAAATTCAGGATGTCACAGTTCTACCCCCCTTAAAAGAAATTTTGGCCTCGAAATTTACCTGATCAAAAGAGATGGGGATACTGTTGTTGTATAACATCCTTTGGCTCCCACGTCGCCTCTTTTACGCCGTGATTTTGCCACAGAACTTTGACCAAAGGGATGGACTTCCTTCTCAACACTTTTACGTCTCGATCCAAGATTTGCACTGGTTCTTCCTCAAAGGATAAATCTGGCCTTACTTCAATCTCTTCCACCGGCACCACATACGATGGATCAAAACGATAACATCTTAGCATCGAGACATGAAACACGTCATGTGTCTGCTCCAACTCTGAAGGCAACTCAAAACGATATGCCACTGGGCCCACACATTCTAGCACCCGATAAGGCCCAATAAACTGAGGACTTAACTTACCCTTCCGTCCAAACCTCGCTACCTTCTTCCATGGAGATACTTTCAAAAAGACCTGATCTCCTACTACAAATTCCATTTCCTTCCGCTTTAGATCTGCATAAGACTTTTGCCGATCAGACGCTTCCTTCAACCGAGCCCGTATCAACTTAACTTTCTCCTCTGTTTTCGAAACTAGTTCTAGACCCAACACCTGACATTCAGCAAACTCTGTCCAACAAATTGGGGTACGACATCTCCTTCCATATAACACTTCATAAGGCGCCATCTGAATACTAGCTTGATAACTGTTATTATATGCGAGTTCTGCCAAAGGTAGATACTCCTCCCAACTACCCCTAAAATCGATGATGCAACCCCTTGGCATATCCTCCAAGATCTGAATTACCCTCTCAGACTGACCATCAGTCAGTGGGTGAAAAACGGTACTAAAGTCTAACCTTGTTCCCATTGCTTAATGAAAAGCCTTCCAGAAACGTGACGTGAATCTAGGGTCCCTATCTGATATGATCGACACGGGTACACCATGTAGCCTCACGACCTCAGCCACATACAACTTAGCCAACTTCTGCAGAGAATAGTCAACGCGAACCGGTATGAAGTGAGCAGACTTCGTGAGTCGATCCACAATCACCCAAATTGAATCCTTCTTAGTGGGCGTAAGGGGTAATCCACTAACAAAACCCATCGTGATTCTCTCCCATTTCCACTGCGGAATCTTCACCGGTTGCAACAACCCTGAAGGCAACTGGTGTTTCGATTTCACCTGTTGGCACGTCAAGCACTTACCCACGAATTCCGTTACCTCTCCCTTCAGACCTGGCCACCAAAATTTCTCCCGCAAATCCCGATACATCTTAACTCTTCCAGGATGCATAGCATATGGACTACTATGCACCTCTCACAAAATTATCTGTCTTAACTCCACATCCTTAGGCATGCAAACTCTCCCTCGAAAACACAAAACTCTGTCACAATTCAAGCTATAGTCTTCTACTTTACCATTCTACACTTGTCGAATTTGAGTACTCAAGACATCGTCCAGAAGTTATTTTTCCTTGATTTGACTTGTCCACATGGGTCTTACTTGAAGTTCGGCTACCAGACTGCCATCCTCATACAGGCTAAGATGAGCGAACATCGCCCTTAAATCCGCTATCACTTTACGACTCAACACATCCCCCACCACGTTAGCCTTACCCGGGTGGTACTCAATCGAGCAGTCATAGTCCTTTAACAGCTCGATCCATCTTCTCTGTCTTAGGTTCAACTCTTTCTGGGTAAGGATATACTTCAGGCTCTTATGGTCTGTATAAATAATCGACTTCTCCCCATACAGGTAGTGCCTCCAAATCATTAGAGCGAACACTACCGCCGCCAATTCTAGATCATGCCTAGGGTAGTTCAAATCATGTGGTCTTAACTGTCGGGACGCATATGCAACCACCTTTCCATCTTGCATTAACACACAACCTAAACCTGTGTGTGACGCATCACAGTAGACGGTAAATTCTTTTCCCGCCTCTGGTTGAATTAACACCGGTGCTTCTGTCAAAATTCTCTTCAATTTCTCAAAGCTCTCTTGCTATTTGTCGGTCCACACAAACGATACTCCCTTCCTCAACAACTTAGTTAAAGGTGTCGCTATCAATGAGAACCCTTCAACAAACCTTCGGTAATACCCGGCCAATCCCAAGAAACTTCGAACTTCCACCACAGACTTCGACAGTTTCCAATCCAATACAGCTTCTATCTTCCAAGGGTCCACCCTAATTCCCTTTACAGAAACCACATGTCCTAAGAAAGTTACTTCCCTTAGCCAGAACTCACACTTACTGAACTTTGCGAACAACTGCTTCTCCCTCAAAGTTCGCAATACCACACGAAGATGTTTGTCATGTTCCTCTTCTGACTTGGAATAAACCAAGATGTCATCGATAAACACCACGACGAACCGATCAAGATATGGTTGGAACACCCGATTCATCATATCCATAAATACTGCTGGCGCGGTCGTCAGCCCGAATGGCATCACCAAGAACTCATAATGACCGTACCGAGTTCGAAACACCGTCTTATGAATGTCTCCTTCCTTAACCCTTAACTAATGATATCCCAATCTTAAGTCAATCTTAGAAAAGACCGAAGCTCCTTTGAGCTGATCGAACAGATCATCGATTCTCAACAGTGGGTACTTGTTCTTAATCGTCAACTTATTCAGTTGACGATAATCCACACACATACGCATAGATCCGTCCTTCTTCTTCACGAATAGGACCGGCGCTCCCTATGGAGACACACTCGGTCGAATAAATCCTCGATCCAAAAATTCCTGTATCTGAGCTTTGAGCTCCACCAGCTCCTTCGGCGCTATTCTATAAGGAGCAACGGACACCAGAGCCGTACTCGGAAGTAGCTCTATTCCAAACTCCACTTCGCGATCCGGGGGTAATCCTGGTAACTCCTCCGAAAAAACATCCGCAAAATCCTTGACTGTTCGAACCTCATTGACAGTCACCTCCTTAGCATCCAAAACAGTGATAAAAGTTAGAAATGTGTTGCATCCTTTCCGAATCATCTTAACAGCTTTCAATGCAGATACCATGTTGGACAAATAATTCCTTCCCGCTCCTAACACAACCACCTCCCCGCCTTTCCGGGTACTCAACACCATGTGCTTAATCCCACAATCCAACTTAGCACGATGCTTAATCAACCAATCCATTCCTAAGATAAGGTCGAACTCTCCAAACGGTAATTCCATTAAGTCTGCCGAAAACACTACCCCTTGAGTCTCTAAAGGTACATCCTTAAATAGTTTGTCCACTACCCTAGATTGTCCTAGGGGGCTAACCACAGTCATCTTACTAGTAGTTGTTTCAGAATCTATACTTAGGGTCTCAGATACTGAACATGCAACATAGGAGTGGGTTGACCCAATATCGATTAAGGCAAGAAAATGGTTTATCAACAATAAGAAACATACCGGTTATAACATCCGGTGCATCACCATCCTCCCGTCTGCGAGCTGCATAAACTAGACCTGGCTGCCTCCCATCTACATTACCTGCACCTCTACCAGGTGCTCCATGACCCCGACCAGACCCGTTTCCTCCACTGGCTGCGACACGACCCCTTGGTCCTGGCTGATCACCACTCCTAGTCTAATCAGAACCTTGGCCCGTTGGCTGTACTTGCTCCACCTGTGGACAATCCTTAATCAGATGCTCCGTGGATCCACACCTAAAGCATCCACCGATTTTCCATCTGCACTCCCCATAATGCGCCTTCCCACAAGAAGGATATGATCGATTCTGGCCCGTCGGAGCACGAGCTGGCCCATCAGACCTAGGCCTTTTCTGGAAATTTTCGGATGATCCTGATGACCCAAAACTTCTCTTATTCTTACCCCGATCCTTATCCCTTTCTTGTCTCTCAGTCCGCTTCACCTCCTCAGCTATCTTAACCTTCTCCACTAGAACAGCAAAGTCTCTCTCTCGCTGCGATGCTATCAAAACCCTTAACTCATTCCGCAGTCAATCCTCGAACCGTACACAACGTTCATATTCAGTTGCTACAATCCCTCGAGCGTAACGGCTCAAGCGCAGAAACTCCGCCTCATATTCAGCCACAGATTTACTTCACTGCACCAAATTCAAAAATGCCTTCCTCTGTGCATCCACATAGCTGGCCCCAACATACTTTCCTTGGAATGACTCCTTAAAGAAATCCCAATTAATCTGGTATGCAGCAGTACCCTCCTTTACCGTGAGCCACCATTGGTAAGCCTCGTCTCGAAGAAGAGACACGACCCCTTTCAACTTCTCCTCCACCGTGAAGTCTAGGTCATCCATTATGCGCTCCCTCACTTCTAACTAATACTCTGCCGTGTTAGGGGCTACATCAGAAACACCCCTAAGCATCTCCACTCCTTTGGCTCAGAGTCGTTTCAACACAGATTTCTGAGCTTCGGAACCCGTGCCTACCCCAACAACTCTCTCAAGGACCCGCAACATTGCCTGAGATACCGCATCATCTCCAGCTGCCTGGTCCCGAAATCCTCACTCCACAGCCGCCATATCCGGCATCTCGTTTCCTGACTCGTGGCCAGACCCTGCTGGCTCGGACATGGTCATTCTACCCCTACCACGTCCACGCGGCAGACGTCCTCGACCCCTTATGAATAAAAATTTTAAAGGTAGTTCTTTCGAATTCGAACCTATCTACAGTTTTGGTCTCAAGTTTACCTCTTAATTCCAGGGAGCACGCACATTCAATCATCAAATATTAACATACAAGTACATCCACGAACCTACATTCTTCGTGTAAGGGTATTTTCGTCATTTCACTACCCAAAGGTATCTTCGTAATTTATCCTATAGGGGTATTTTCGTAATTTTTCAAAAAATAGGGTTCCGTGGTGATTTCGTGAAATAGGGGTATTTTGGTAATTTTGCAATTCGAGGTATTTCGATAATTTTGTAAATCGGGGGGTTTTAGTCATTTTACAAATCAAGGGCAATTTGGTAATTTTACAAACCAGGGGTAACTTAGTAATGTTACAAATCAGGGATATTTGGGAAATTTTTATAAATCAGGGGTATTTTCAAAAATTTTACAAAACTAAGGGTTTTTTTTTTAAAAAAACAAAACAGGGGTATCTTGGAGAATTTGGTTTCAAAGAAAATAGTAGTGTTCAGGTGTTTGTGGGTTTTTCGTTGTTGTCGTGTGTTGTGTGTGTGTGTATTTTTTTCTGTTAAAAACTGGTGACTTTGTTAATCGGGGTATTTTCGTAAATCTGGAGGTATATTTGCAAATCATAGGTATCTTGACAATTTTCAAAAATAAGGGTATTTTAGCAACTTTGTGAAAATAGGGTGGCTGGTCCCTTTCGGGTTTTAGTTATGGATTTTGGCCCATCAACAAATCCTCGTAGCTAGAGTGAATAGCCACTACGCACCAGGTAGGATTCCAGCGAAGAGGAGGTGAGTCACTAGGATTGCTTAAGTACCAGGCTCTTCCGGATCCAATCCTAGACATGCGCATGCCTATTGCCACATCCTAGTCTTGCGACTCGTTCACGGGTTTGTTTAGTGAAATTAAGTCTTATGAGATTTAAGGGGTTGTTTCAGCTAAGCCTAGAGTCCATTAAATTCTAATCTAGATAGTCTATGTCCCATAAAGCCCATCAAGCCCACATACTTATATAACACACAGTGAGTCCAGAATACTTACCTGGCGGACTTGGGCAGGAGACGCAGGTGCCATGCTGAGAAAACCCTCTTGTATGATTTATAAATATACATGTTTCAAAAACCTATTTTTAGAAAATGTTTTGAGCCCAAAACCCCAAAGTCGAGTTTTGAATCGGGCTCTGATACCAATTTGTAACACCCTAAACCCGGCCCAAGCACTACTACCGGATTTGGTATGTCACTTAAGAGATTTTATAAAACATGTCACATTTTGGGAAAAACAATTTGTCAGGTTTAAACGTTTATACCGGAAAACTTAATAATTTAATAATTCATATAAGAAGTAAATTTTATAAAACGCCTTGGTAAATAAAAACTGAATTTGTTACATACCCCAACCCAATTAAAGGAAAAATTTAAACGTCTAATAATAGTAAAAGCCCAAAATAAAACCGGAATAAATAAAGCTAATGGCCCAATGCCTTATTACAAAGAAATTTAAAACCCATTCATTTAAAATAAAACTGCTAAATAAAATCTTCTACTTGATCAAATGACTCTCTCGCATGGCCACCTTGCGCTCCTCTCCAACTCGGTCCGATGCACTAGGTGCTACCTGAAAGATATTAAATAATAGGGTGAGTCGGGAGATTCAGTGTGCAACCCTCGTGCACCATTAGATTTGGGGCCTTAACCCCACAGAAGATATAACAGAATATAATATATACAAAAAAAATAATATATGCAAAGCCCAGCCCAAATCCTAGGTTTCCATCCGCTACACACCACCCTTACCTGTCGGTCACACCATTGGGGATTTCTACAATCAACACACACTGCTACACACCATCGATGGCAGTCATGCTACAATTAGCTGCTCATCGTCAAAGTTGTGACATAGTCACCGGGTCATGGCATAAGCCACTACAACAGGTCACAGTAAAAGCCGCTACAATAGGTCACGACAAAAGCCGCTACAACAGGTCACGGTAAGAGCCACAACAATAGGTCACGGCAAAAGCCGCTACAACATAACACTTCCCCTTTTAAGAAACCCGACCCCATGCAATCACAAAAATCGGCATACCTATCACACATATCATCTTAACAGGAACATTCACTTAGGAATGACAGAGATCGCTAACCTGGTGATTCGCTTTTACCTTCCTCGGGTTTCAACCATTATGCCGGGATTTCGGCATTTATCAAAATATAATAGATTTGTAAACAAATTTTAACAGGCAATCACAATGGTGTGGGAGTGTTACACACCTGATATCGCGTAGTTCTACTCCCCTAGTCAATATCCTTGCTATCTAGATCTACTACCCTTTGCCTAAAACCTTGCTCAAAAGCAGGAAGAACACGAAGATTTGGCCTCCCCTACATTCGGCTAAGGGTTAGCAAATCCCGAATTTTACACGTTAAAAACAATAGATCTCCATACCCTTCAAATCCTGGAATGCCGCAAAAGAAAACAAAATATTAGTTCCATATAGTCATTCGGCTATGGCCTCCAAAAGCAGGAAAAGAATCAGAAGAAAACCCAAATCGTTACTTACCCTACAGAAGATTTCAGCTATCACTTATAGAAAGATTCGGCAATTGTAGAAGATTAGGGATCTAGGATTTTCTGCTCTTTAAGGAAAAATCTCGGAAAGATGATCTGACATGTTTTCGACTTTTGAAAGAACTAAGAATTGAAGAGATGGCTAAGAGAGATTCGACCAATAAATATTAAGGAGAGGAGAAGGTGGTTGGCAGGATTTCGGCAATTGATGAGACTTAAGGGGTTTCGGTTTCTGGCAGAAAAGAAAAAGAAAAAGAGATGATTTGAAAGAGTGTTTGTAGGTTCAAGAAAAATTTTCGAATTTAATTAATTATTCGCTTGTCATCTTTTGTTAAGACTTGAAAAAAAAAGATTGTTTATGTTTTTATTTTAAAAAAACTACATATTTGACATCTCACGAAATATGAAATAGCAGCATAAAATCAAAACCCAAATTAAAGTCCCGGAGGCCTTATTACATAACAAAATCCCAAATTAAAATAAGTTTAAATAAAGAAAACAAAATTTACGTAAGAAGTAATGCATGGCCACCTCATAGTCCACCTCGGCGCCAAATCCGCAACTAAGAGTTACCTGCAAAATTAAGTAGAGGGGTGAGTCGCCAAGACTCAGTGTGTAATTCCCCTTACAAACGCAATCTGGGCCTAAGCCCACAGAAGCACATTGGGCCTTAGCCCTCACAACATGGCATATTAAAAATGAATGCAATGCAGCCTAGCCCAACCTGGTTTTCCATCCTCTACATCTCCTAATTCAGCCAAACACCTGTGGCACCAAGCCACTGTGGTACCAAACCACTGTGACAGAGTCACTGATAAATATATATGTGGGGCCAACCCACTGTGGTACCAAACCACTGCGACAGTCACTGATAAATATATGTGGGGCCAACCCACTGTGGTACCAAACCACTGTGACAGTCACTGATAAGTATATATATATATGGTGCCAAACCATTGTGGTACCTAACCACTGTGACATAGTCACTGGTAAAAATATGTGGGGCTAACCCACTGTGGTACCAAACCACTGTGACAGTCACTGAATCACACTTCCCCTTTCAATATCATATCCCAAAGCCCATGCAACATATTATCCTACTAAGATGAATGCATTCATATTTCCAATGTACAACAAATAATCAAATCATACATATTTTTAGGCTATGACATTCAAAAGTAGAAACATAGAGATACTTACCCGGTGTCTCCAACCTTACCCACAAGGGTTTTTCAACCGTCTATACAGTCGTTTCGGCTCTCAGCCAACACAGTTATTAATGCAAAATAATAAAGAAAAGAGTGAGCATTACACACCTGATTACGCGAAGAACTAAACACTCTATATAGTCAACACTCTCACTAGCAGGAATAACAGTGATTTACCTATCCCAACCCGATGTCGACTCTCTAGCACAACCCGGCGGAAAATCTCGAACTGCCGACACAGCACGCCGTTTAAACTTAGGGGCAGAGACTACGAGTCTACTCCCCTCCTTAGTTTGACTGGCACTTGCATCCATGAAGAGACTTGATCAGTACTCAGAGTGAAACGTTGATTGTCTAATAAGGGAATTTGGTTAAGGCAGACTGCAACGAAAGGAAATAATAGTAGAGAACCCAAAAAGAAATGACTCCTTACCTTGATAAATGATGAACCGCACAACAACTGATTCGTCCTCGAACCAGAGATGAATCGCAAGAGAAGCAGAGGTTCGGCCTAATAGTCAATGGTTACCCTTGAGTATTCGGCTTTAAAGGAACTCAAAGAAGGAAAAGATAGAGTACATCATTACCTTGTGTTGATAACAGTGGTGAAAAGCCAAAATAGATTCGGTAGAAAAATAGCCCTTCACGCCTTAGGCTACTCGAGCAACAACGATTCGAGATGAAAAGAAACAGATGTTCGTTTAGTGAAGAAGGAGATAGAGGAGCAGAGAAGAAAAGAAGAAGAAGATTCAACTTTTATTAAAAGAGAGAAAAGAAGAACATATGTGCCAAACAAGATAAAAGAGATCATTACCTTCAACAATCAAATAAACAAGGTGCATCCGATTCACTTGGGACCAAAGGAATTATTCAGCTTAAGAAGAGAAATAAAAGGATGACAATGAAGGAGCAGCAAGGTTTCGGCTATGAGAAGAAAAGAGAAGACAGTTGGTAGGTATAGATGAAGAGAAAAAGAAAGGCACAAATGGTCACTCTCAAGATTCGGCTAACACCAGAGAGTCAAGAAGAAATAAAGAAATGAAGGAAAAAACCACTCGAAAGACTTAAGTTTCGGTAAAAGAAAATGAGACTAGAATTGAACCCAAACGACAAAAAGAAAGGAAGGCTCACACTTACAATAATGTTCAGAAATATGCTCCAAAATTTGGCACACACATAATACCCCAAAACCGAAAATACCAAGATGGAAAAGCCTAAGACTAAAGAGAATTTCCGCACACCTCCACTAGCTAAATCAAAATGCTCCCACACTAGACCCCTTTCATGATCGAAATTCTCCCCTCCAAGACCCCCACATTCGGCCAACACCTCCACCACATCCAAATCCCTTATTTTACTCCACAATTTTCTCCCCATCACCCATTCAAATTGGTTTGACCAATTCAAACTTTTCCAAGCTCTCTTGTCCATCCATTTGGATGCATTTGACCCATTCAACAACCACCTTTGAAGAGTCCTAGCCGAAAACCATCTCCTCTCCATCCTGGCGCTAAATTGATAATTATATCTGAAAAATGGGAACTATATGGATGTGTACTTGTAATGGTATAATATGAATAAGATTATATAATGTGGCCCGTATGAACCTTATGAATACTTAGGATACAAATGACATGCCATTGGGTTATTTACCGTTTCGGATGCTAGTCTTGGATATCCTACCGATGGCTGAGGTCTTGCATTTGTTGCGGATTCTCCATAGCTCGTGTGAGAGACATCATGTAGCCTAACATCCCAACCCATAGCTTGTGTGAGTAGGCCCATTTCATAGCTTGTGTGAGCATGTACAAATATGGCTTGTGAGAGCAATTATAGTTACAGCTTGTGTAAGAATCTTTCTCGCGTATTTGATGTTATTTCATTTGTTTCATCGGATTTTAAATGCATAAAATGAAAGGGAATATACCAAACAATTATATGGAGTTAGACATTTAATGGAGAAATTTATATGAATTATTGAAATGAAATGTGATATACAGAATGATTAGGTGTTAAATGTGTAAATGAAATGATAAAATTAAATGTTTAGATGAAATGGTTATATGAAATGAATACATAAAATGGTTATATGAATTGATCATAAGGAAATAAATGTATGAATTGAGACATTGGGTATGGATATTTGAAATCAAATGTGAGTTGTTAAAAGAATAGGTGATGGTTGAATTAAATTTTAAATGTGTTCACTTGTAATGTTCTATGACATGATAAGAAAATTTCATGTTATGTTTATATGAACTCACTAAACTTGTGAGACTTGTGATATCTATAGGTTAATAATGAACTCTTGTTCTTGTTACGGTATTTAGTTGACAAATGTTTAAGTTACAACTGTTACAGTAAGTTAAAGTTCATAATTAAGAAGAACTTACTAAGCTTTACATAAGCTTACCTCGTGTTGATTTTTCTTTCTTGTAGATCGTTGGATTCGAGCTGTGGATTGGATTGCTTTTGGAGATCACACTATCCAGTAGCTTATTTGGTATCTAATTGTTCATTTTGGTTCAGTTATAAGTGGCATGTAACTAGGGTTTTGGTTATGAATGTTATAAGCACTATAGTTATATTTTTGTGCCATTTAAAGTATATAGTATGTGTATTGATGAAAATCCTAATTGGTATTTTGGTTGGTTGTGATGTTTGATGGTTAATGCATGATTTGATATCTAAATACATTTTAAATGGTTATTTTGATATGTTTATGTTAATAGGTATCTTGGGATGTTTTGTGCCTTTTGAGATAAAATCATGTTTTTGGTGTTTTGGTAACTTGAATTTGGTAGCTTATCACTTGATGCCTATCTTGATCATTTATTGTAACACCCGTAACTCGGCCTAGAAGTTTAGACCAAATCTCAGATGTCACATTGATCACCAACGTGATCATAGGTAAGTTTTTACAAAGCAACTTATCACGTCAAATCGAAACACTCAACCAATTAAAATTCAGATAGTAAAATTACAGTTAAGTTTAATACTTATTTAACTGAAATAAAATCGCATAAAACTTAAAATGGAATTTTACCACAATTTTTATAAATCCTCACATTTCAAAACTGATTAACAAAGTAGTAACTGAAAACCAAACCGATAATTTATTTTCCACCGAGACTGTCCAAGACCTCCGCATACTGAGTCTGGTGTTAGAATTAAGAAAGGGTACCTAAAAAAACACTAAGAGGGGGTGAGCTACTCGAGCTCAGTGTGAGTCTGAAACCAGTCTCAAACAAAGATACAAAATTCAAAACAGTAGCACAATAGATTTTTAGTTACTTACGGAGTCAGAACGCACACTTGGGACTAATGTCCCAACAGAACTTAACAACCAACGCACATCAAATTCACTCAAATACTCAGCTCAAATGCTGATCAGACAAACATATTACAGACAACCAATCTTGTAGTCAGAACACAAAGACAGATGCAGATGAAATGCAGTCAGATAAATATAACCCACCCATCCAGCCAACACACCTCTTCGTCCCCCAATCACACCTTATTAGAGTTGTTAAAGCTCATCCAACCAATCACACCAATTAGGACCTTAGAAGGCCCATCCAACCCTACACTCCACATATGTGGACTAAGCCACTCAGATAATAATACGCAGCAGGGCTAGCGTATGTTCTGTACTATGCAAAGTGGTAGACCGTGGTATAGGCCAGATCAGATAATGGTACGCAGCAAAGCTAACGTACATACAGTACAGTGCAATGCAGTAATCCTCTGTAAAGTCATGTTGCAGTTAAACTGCCAGATCAGATAATAGTGCGCAGCAAAGCTGACGCACGTATGGTACAGTGCGATAAATCGCTGTACATATAAGTTTGTAGTTAAACTACCATTTCAGTACATATATAGTATTCCTTCTCTTCACAACCCAACCCAGAATATTTAATGCAAATGCATGAATGCATTCAAGCTAACAAAACAGAGACACATTAATAGACAATCAGTCAAAATAGTTACGTAGAACACTCCTCAGACCAGATTCAAAATCATACATTACACACAACTATCACAGATATCGAGTCTTGAAGCCCTTCACTAAACTTAGTTGAGGGTCAGAGCGCACACAAACACATATTCAAATCAGAAATGCATACAAAACCATTATAAGTGTCTTAAAACCACACGCCCGTGTGCTCTGGCCGTGTGGTATTGCCTAGGCCGTGTGGAAGATCAAAAGCTCTTGTGACGAGGGACACACGACTGTGGATAGAGGCACACGCCTATGTGAAGAGAGGCATGCGGTTGTGTGACTGAGGCACACGCTCGTGTGGACCAGGAACATGTTCGTAGGGATAGGCCGTGTAACTCTCTGTCCATTTGTACTACTCACTTACCCTAACCACAAAACCCAAAACTTCTAGTCCCAAAATTTGGGGTGTTAAAACTCACCCCTCCCTAAAGAAATTTTGTCCCTGAAATTTCCAACTAACAGATCAGTGGTATAACACAAGCTACACCACCGCGCTCCCGCTGAGCACTCTAACTCGAACAGAACCAAATCAGCTTGAGACTTCTCACACTCACCCAGAGCACTTAACCACTGAAGCAGATACACAGTTATCCTTTCACATATACAAAAATTATCCAACAAGAAATCATCAATGTCATTCAAATAAATCACACACGGATCTAGAACAATCTACAACCATGCCTCTCTTAAGTCATCGCGGACACTCCCTAATTCGATCTCTGTGGACCTGCATCTAAGACACGCACCCGCCTTTTTCCAACACTTTCCTGGATGGCGCTTCTTGCAGTGCTCGCAAGAAGAAACACTTGCACCACCGCTAGCACCCACTGTAGAACAACTATTGCTACTCAAATGCATTCTAACACGCTTGAAAAATGAGGCTCCAACCTCGGAGGACGGTGATCTCTTTTCTTCCCACAATCCACACACCTAGCTTGAAGGGTTTCACTAGTCTCCCTTATCCTAGCCTCGAACACCTTCTCTAATACCTCTTTCACTACCCGAGTCAATGCCTCAGTCCCAAGCTCTGGGTTATCGCTACCCGAAGTTAACAGAATTGCACTATGTTTCAACTCCTGAACAGGCACACGCTCTGAAGAAGTAGAAGACTTCTCACGATCTTGCTTACCTTCAGAGTCCATATCAGTCCTGTAGCTAGCTTAGGATATCTACACTTTCAGAAAGCAAACATAAAATGAGTACAAGAATCTACATTTCTAATCTTATAGTTTCATATTCATACCTGGACCAATATCGGAGTCTCATACAGTTCATTTTCGTTAATCATTTTCCCAAAATACAAATCATTTTCAGCTTACTGTGGTAAGGTTTTCTCAAAAGTCTTTTTAAAATCTTCACCATGCACACGGATATGTAAAAACACAGGCTGGGTTTTTGCAAACCTGGCTCTGATACCACTAAATGTAACACTCGTAACTCGACCTGAAAGTTTAGATCGGATCTCAGATGTCACATTGATCACCAAAGTGATCATAGGTAAACTTTTACAAAGCAAGTTATCACGTCAAATTGAAACACTTAACCGTTTAAAATTCAGACAGTAAAATTACAGTTAAGTTTAATACTTATTTAACTGAAATAAAATCGCATAAAACTTAAAACGAAATTTTACCACAATTTTTTATAAATCCTTACATTTCAAAATTGATTAACAAAGTAGTAACTGAAAACCCAAATTGATAATTTATTTTCCACTGAGACTGTCCGAGACATTTGCATATTGAGTCCAGCGTCAGAATTCAGAAAGGGTACCTGAAAAGAAACACTAAGAGGGGTTGAGCTACTCGAGCTCAGTGTGAGTCTAAAACAAGTCTCAAACAGAGATATAGAATTCCAAACAGTAGCACAATAGATTTTCAGTTACTCATGGAGTCAGAAAGCACACGTGGGACTAATGTCCCAACAGAACTTAACAACCAGAGCACATCAAATTCACTCAAATACTCAGCTCAAATGTTGATCAGACAAATAGATTACAGAAAACCAGTCTTGCAGTTAGAATACACAGACAAATGCAGATGAAATGCAGTCAGATAAATATAACCCACCCGTCCAGCCAGCGCACCTCATAAGAGTTGTTAAAGCTCATCCAACCAATCACACCAGTTAGGACCTCAGAAGGCCCATCCAATCCTACACTCCACATACGTGGACTAAGCCACTCAGATAATAATACGCAGCAGGGCTAATGTATGTGTTGTACTGTGCAATGCGGTAGACCTTGGTACAGGCCAGATCAAATAATGGTACACAGCAAAGCTAGCGTACATACAATATAGTAAAATGTCGTAATCCACTGTATAATCATGTAGCTTAATCTAGTTAACCCGAGGATTAATTCATAAAACTGTTAAATATTTTGATTTATGTCATGAATAAATTTGTGATTTTTTTATGGTAGATTATTAATCTTTGTAAGTTGTTAAATTAATTAAATTAATTAGTTGCTGTTGTTGTGATTTAATAAATGTTTATGTATGTTGTGATTGAGTTTATTTTCTTGATAAATGGTAATTGATGAAATTTATTATGTTGCAGTGTTTATAAAATTAAAGGTTATGATTGAAAATGGAAAACTATATAGATGAGTTATTGTGATAAAGTAATGTATATATATAATTAAATGATATGGATATGGATATGAAACATGATCCATATGAACTCGTGAATGCTTAGGATACAAATGACATACCATAACAGTTATTTACTGATACGAATGCTGGTCTTGGATGTCCTACCGATGGTTAAGGTCCTGCATTTGTTGCGGATTCTCCAGAGCTCATGTGAGTAGCATCGTGTAGCCTAACATCCCGGCCCATAGCTCGTGTGAGCAGTCCCATTTCACAGCTCACGTGAGCATTGTTCCTGTGTATCCATCGTTATTTCATTTTGGTTTATCGAGTGAAAACTGCATAAACGAGAATGGTTATATGAAATGGTTATACGAAATGGTTATAAGGAAATAGATATATGAAAGGGGACACTAGATATGGATATTTGAAATGAAATGTGATTTTTTAAATGAATATGTGATGGTTTATTT
The DNA here is from genome assembly GCA_025503065.1 of Gossypium bickii. Lineage (NCBI taxonomy): Eukaryota > Viridiplantae > Streptophyta > Magnoliopsida > Malvales > Malvaceae > Gossypium > Gossypium bickii. Next base: position 26,230,697 of record CP106712.1, read on the forward strand.
GAGTTTTACATGTGTTTACTTGTAATATTTTATGATATGATGATGTTATATGTTTCGTATATGTGAACTCACTAACCTTGTGAGATTTGTGGTTTGTATAGGAAATAAAGCAACTCATGACCTTATTTGTGAATTTAATTGCGAAATGTTTAAGTTACAACCTTTGAAGTAAGTTAATGTAATACAAACTTACTAAGCAATGATTTGCTTATATCCGTTGTGTTTGATGTCTTATAGATCATCAAAAGTTTATGTTGGCTGGAAGTTCAAGTCGGAGCTCACACTTTCCGTTCAAAGACTCGGTAGAAACTTTGATCATTTTTTTAGGTTATTAATGACATGTACTAGGAGTTTTAAAAGTCTAAATGTATATATCCATGTTGTTTTATATTTTGGTTATTTAATTTTTTTGAAGTATTATTTAATTGGCACTTTTGGTAAGTATGTCCATATATGCATATGAGTAGGTTGAATCATGTTTTGTGAGTTTGGTTATGGATGTAATAAGATGCTATGGTTTAGTTGGTAGGTATATGATTGGGATTTAGTGTATGATGAATGTGCAATGGTTTTAATGTTTGAATTGTGGTGCCAATGATGCCATATTGGTTAGGCACTTAGGTTGATGTTATTCGGTATATTTTGCCATGTTTTGGTGTTTTTTAATAGAAAAAAAATGGATGCAAATGGTATGGATTCAGGACTTAAGACATTGTAGGTGAAATGACTTGGTTTTGAAGGTATTTTAGGTGTACATGGCCTCTAACACAGTTTGCCACAGGGTCACCCAACACGACCATGTCGCCTTTTTGATTTTGGTACAGGTGTGACCCTAAGTTACACGGACACAGTTTGGCCACACGGCCATGTTTTTGAGCCACACAGTATGGGCTCTGTCACAAGGTTGTGTGACCCCTTTTTTTAGTTTTTACCAATTTTTTAATTTTGTTTCATATTAGTCCCTACTTGTTTCTAAACTGATTTTTGGGTTCCGTAACCTCGATTTAAGTATCATTTTCATATGTATGCTATGATTACTGAATGGCTTTTGATTTATGATGTTTAAATTGATCTCTAAATTATTTTGATGCATTATTGGAATTGTTAACTATTGTAACATCTTGTAACCCTAATATGGTGACGGAGACAGGTTAGGGGTGTTACATTTTCAGACTTTATCAATAGAAATTTCATGAGTATTCGATCATATAGGGCTTTGGGGATGGGGGTGGAGGTTGTCGAGCTGCGGGATTGGCTCTCAAATATGCGTCATGAAACACCCCAAACCCGGCCCACGAGCTTTGACCGAATCTGGTATGTTCCTAGAGTAAAACAGTTCAAAATATTCTTTTGATACTTTGGAAAACTGTATGGTTTTGAAAGAAAGATTACTTTGTGTTGGGTTGGGCTTGAAATGAAAACAAGTTTATCTTAATATGAAAACCATTTGTATTAAGGTGTCCAAAATAATTAGAGATTATTTTCTTTAAAAATTAATTTTCTAACTCTTTAATTTGATAACAAATCGTAACATAATAAATTCAAATAAAATAACATGCATAAAACAGTTCAAACTATGACCTTATTACATCAAAATAAAACCCAAGATTAAATTCAAAGTACTTGAAATAAAAAGTCCAAATAAAATAAATTCCTTGCTGAGCATGGCCACCCCTAAGCTCCTGTCGACCCGGTCCATCACTGATCATCACCTGAAAAATAATCCCACAACGGGGTGAGTCAAATAGACTCAATGTGTAACCATAATGCTAAGTCCCAAAAGATTCAGGCATGTCATATCGTGTCATACAAATATATAACAAATAAAAAGTAATGATGCAACCCGAACCCAAACCTAAGCACCATCCGCTACACATCACCCGTACCAACCTGCACACCGTGGGTCTACTAAGTCAACCCTCCATCCGCTACACACCATCGAAGGCAGTCGCTGCAGTCGACGTGCTCATCGCCCTTATAAAATTCGTGGCACAGCCACCAAATAATATTTTGTGTCATGAGACACCACATTCAGATAATTGTGACCAAAGTCACGACATTCAGATAATTGTGACCGAAGTCACCACATTCACTTCCCCTTTCATAATCACCCAAAATGCCCCAGGTCATATAAGTATGCATATGTCACATTCCTATTTCTCATTCTTACAATTTCACATATGTCATAACAGATCACATTACAATCCTAGTAGGAGTAGGAAAACGTACCTGGGTACCTTGTACCATTGCATGGTACCTTAGCCATATTGTTCACATTCTTATTAACATATTTAATTAAACATACCATAAATCTATCGAGAAACAGTGTGGGGTACACACTTGATTTACTTAACAAGTTCATTGAAGTCCCGAAAATCCCGATCTGAGCTTTAGACCTTTAATCCCTACATTCGGTCAATACCAAGTGTTTTAGCACAAAGCCTATTCGGCTATAAGATCAAATCCCGAAAGATTTACGAATCCAACTTCTTACCTTACTGCCGATTTGACTATTAGTAAATCCTAAAATCTTGCGATACCTCCTTCCTTAGAATCGATTAGCACTAAATTACTATACAGGTTAGTTTCCGGGTTTTAAACATGTGAGAATTAGATCTAGGTACTAAAATAGGCCTTGGCCGAATGAGTAGATACACTTACCTTTGCGAATCTAAAATCCGAAAACACCACTTGACTATGGAGATGTCGACAATAGCAGAAATCTCGGAGAACCCTTCAAGTTTCAGCCAAAGATCACTAATAGGATTAATACCTTGATTTCGACAAGTCTAAAAGTAAAAGAATGGAAACTGAATTTTAATCTTACCCTTACTTGAAGAAATCGACAACACCCTTGTCTGACACTACAGAAGATTCGGCTTTTGTATTCAATGAACAATCGGCTAGGGTCAATTAAAACCTGCTTTCAGCTTTTGGAAGGTTGAGAGGAGAAAAGAAGAAGAAGAAGAGAGGAAAGTGAAGAAATCAGCTATGCTTTGCTTGAATTTCGGCTTGGCAAAAATTAAAAGAAGAAAGAGAGGAGACGCACTAGAGAATTCGGTAGAGAGAAAAGGAGAAAGAAAGAATGATGAATGGCCTTATTTTTCCTCATTTTGCCGAAATTACTAAGCCTAGAGTCCCCTACTTGGCCATCATTATCATATCCCTTATTTTCCTCTTTATCTCCTCATTAAAATAATCCATCATTTATCTCAAAAAAATAAAAGGATAAAACTCCTAAAATTTAGCCTTAGTGCCGTCCACTACTCCCCTCTCATTGACGTCACAAGCAAAATAAAAACCTCAAAAATTTTGCTTCCCACGCGACTCGAACTCAAGCCCTTTCCCCCTAGCATATGGCGTCACATACTAAGGCCCTAAGTGGCGCCCTGTAGCAACATTACCAAGCTCACTTTCATGTCATATTTCCTCTATAAATTTTTTTAAGGCCACCTTGCTTTAGTTCCCTCTTTTAATACTTAAAACTTAATATTTCTAAGGCATTTCCTTACATTTCCAAGGTCCTAAAAATGCACACAACACATCCATAACACATAAGACATGCTATTTCATAAAATTAAGCAGAAATGCACAAGCCCAATTTCAGGATATTACACGTCACACATTTCGTGCAGTATATTTAAAAAGGAATTGTGAGCCTCATCTCTGGCTTTTGAAACTCGAGTACATTATGAGCAGCCCTTTGATCAGTGGTTGGAATATTACTCTATACATCAGCGGAATGTAATCGATTGAAATAAGTTGACATCTTTAACCTATAAGAAAATAAGTCAAATTGATTAGGAGTCATCACACTATCACATTGTATAAAGTGGCATGTATTTCTAGACTCAATACATGCTACATTTAGTCCTAGAATCGATTAAACCATAGCTCTAATACCACTAAATGTAACACCCTATACTCGGTCTAGTCGCCCAACTCAAGCTATAAGTTATTACAACTATACAACTTTGACATAATTCACAATTCAATTAAAAATAACCAAAAAATTCATTTCCTATCATTTTCCATGTTATTAAACCAAAATAGGACTTAATTTGAGCTCACGGAATGTGTAAAACAAACCAGGAACAATTTTAAATTGAAATGAAACTTTTACAAAAGTTTGAGTTAAGAGTGAAAACAGGGGTCACACGGCTGTGTGGCAAGGCTATTTGATAGAGCTCAGCACGTGTGGCTTAAGAACATAGCCGTGTGGCCAAACCGTGTATCAACTTTTGCTCATGTAACCCAAGGTTACATGGCCGTGTTGCCAGGCCGTGTAACACTCTAAGATCGTGTGGATAAACCTACGCCAGATATCAAAGAGGCCACACGGTTGTGTAATGCAACCATGCAAGACACACGGCCGTGTGGCAGGCCGTGCCACAGGTCGTGTGTGCTCAAAATACCTTCAAACACAACCCAAATCACCCACAATTTCTTAAACTCCGAGCCATGCATTTACCATCACATAAACCTATTCAAAATGTACCAAAACATACCAAAATATGCCAATTCACATTCAACCTATGTGCCTAACCAATATGCCCTCAATGGCACCTCAATTCAAGTTTAAACAAAAACTATCCAAACCAAGACATAATCAACATATCCACCTTATTCAATCATCAATCAAGTCCCAAATACCATATGCCAAAATCATCCTTTTATACTAAACTTTCAAATGCAAACATACTCCATTATAAGTTCATAAATTACCAATACCAAAATGACCATTTCAACAACATCTCATCAATAAAAGGCATCAAGTGAAAAGCTACCATTTCAAGACCAAAATACCAAATACAAAATTGCATCCTAAATGACACAAGTCATCACCTAGTTACCTAATAACATAAACATACTGAAACCTATTTTCATGCCACTTATAGTCGAGTCGAAGGAAACAAATAACTACCAAAAGAGTTGTCAGATACTTTGATCTCAAACGATGTTCCAATTGACAACAAAAGTCTAAAAATTTACGAAGAAGAAAAACAAATAGAGTAAGCTTATATAAAACTTAGTAATTTCATAAAATAAAACATCACATACCTGTCAATTTAATTTATAAATCATCTATAACATAGAATAATTATTCCTTTGTCTTGTTTCATCATTCCAACTATATGAAGTGACTAAATCTGAATAATTCATATCATGTTAAGATTCACATATCACGATACAATCAAACAAATATAATCCATTATATCATCCCATTCCATTTCTATTTCAATAGTTAACTATTTTGCCTAGAGAACAATAAACACAAGTTGACAAAATGACATTAACCGATACAAGATGCTTCAAACACAAGCTTCAGAGAATCTGAAACACATGTAGGATCACTGATACATAGTACCTGATAAATGTAACACAAACACATAGTGCCTGATACTGTAATCACTGGCAACTAGTGCTTGATACACCCTACTGATATGTCATTTGTATCCTAGCTATTCACTAAGTTCACTCGGGCTTATCCTATTTTACCGAGATCATTCTATGCTCTAACTTTACTTTTCAAACTATAATCTTTCCATTTCATTACCATTCAATAGATCAAACATCATTCAAATTCATATAACCAAACACATAATTAATTAAGACATTATTAAACATAATAAACGTAATATGAACTTACCAAAATACAATAGCTATCAACGTTCGACAATGACTACTCGATGACTTTTCCTTTCTGCGATTATCAACCAACTGATTCGTTTCTTGATCTAAATATAATAATTTTATTCAATTAATCAATTTAAAAACATAAAAATTTAAATTCACATATTTGACCCTTAATCTTCATTTTACACATTTACCCTAGACTTTGACCTTTTATTCAATTTAATCCCTAAACCTGAAACTTCCAAACCTATCAAAATTGCACCAACTTCATGCTAGCCAAATGTTATCTTATACCATTACATCCCATATTTATTAAAATTTTACAAGAACTTCATGCCTAATTTAATATTTTATCAATTTAATCCTTTAACTTAAAACTAACAAAAATCACTTTACAAAATAGTTCTACTTAACTATCAAGCTTAATAATCTAACAACAAACTTCAAAAACATCACAAATTCATCCATGGCATAATTCTAAACATTTAAAGATTTTACGAATTAGTCCCCGAGTTAGCTAGATTAAGCTACAACAATGTAAGAAACATATAAATGATGAAAATGGTTGAAAAACACTTACATGCACCCAATTAGAGCTTGGCCGAGAGTTAAGAACTTAAAAATGGTGTTTTTCTCCTCTTACTATCAATGGGTGACGAAAAATAAAGATGACAACATGTTCTGTTATATTTTGTTTTTAGTTAATTTATTAGATTACCATTTTAACCTTGGTTATTTAATCAAATTTCACATAAAACCTATCACCTAATCATCCACTATACTTCAATTTGGTAGATTTACCATTAAGTCCTTAATTCATGGTTTTATAACTATATAATATAATTTAACTTATAAAAATTAACTCTTGTAACTTTTACGATTTAGCCATTTTTACTTAATTAACTATCTAAACGTTAAAATTTTCTAACCAAAATTTAATACGACACTATAATAACTATATAAATATTAAATAAAGAATAAACTATTGACTGACTGACTGATCAGAATCGTGGTCTCGAAACCAATTTTTTGACACCAGTGAAAATGGGATGTTACAGATAGAGCTATACACAAAACCTTTGAGATATTATTGTTCTGGAAAAAAAATAGAGAGAGTTTATTCTCGACTTTTAAATATATTTTTGTAGAATATCAATTTTACGAGTTCCTATTAAGAAGAGAGAATTTTTGTTTTCACCCCCAAAAAAGAGAAAACTTTTTCTAGTTATGTGTTTTAATTCAATTGGTTCGAGCCCACACTCGAAGCAGTTCATGGTACGAGAATAGCGGAGAAGATCGTTTGGTTGAAAGCTGGGAACAAAGATAGTCTACTAAGCCTAAAACACAAGTATGAATTTAGTTAAGGTATAAATAGCACAAATCGAGTCGATTTTCAAAATTTTAATTTTTCATTGTGCAAGAAAATTGTTTTCAAACTGGATACTTTTCAACACAAATTAGAAAAAGTAGGCACAAAATTCTTAGAAATACTCAAAACTATTATGTTTATTTTTTTGGAAATTCCAATAGCCAAAGTTTCTTGTTAAGTGAGGAGTGGGTTTGATGAATCCCATTACGATTTGCTCCTTGAATTCCTTATAATAACAATCTATAAGCACTACGAATAATATACTCTCCTGATGCCTTACCTCTCCAGACACGAAAATCATCCGTTGAATCTACGCCAAGGGAATACACAAAATTCATTGCGCATCCACCTCATCTAATGTAGTCCGAACCAACTCTTCTATTCATTTCCTTGTAATTGGATTGATCAAGTATACCACAGTTTGTATGTTTTGATGATTCAATGTTTGCTTAATTTTATAATTAAAAATCATAAGAATCCAGACATCGTCCCTAACCAATACTGCTCTAATTGTGCCTACTCTCTAACACAAACCCGAAAAAAGAAGACTCTTTGTTCACAAACTTTTCCAGGTATACGAAGGTAGATTCTTTAAACTCAAGTTTAGAAAATCTGTATTTAGAAAATATTTTGCTTTTAACGATCTAACAAGCAATGAATTCGGATAACTAATAAGTCTCAATCCTTGCCTTGCAAGCAAAGCCAAATTAAACTTTGCTAGACTACAAAAGCCTATACCTCTATTCTCTTTTAATTCGCATAAATGCCTCCATTCACACCAATGAATTCCGCATTTTCTAGTAACTTTTTGCCACCGAAAATTCCAAATAATACTCTCTAACTTCGCACACAAAGAATTTGGTAACAAAAAACAGAACATAGAATACATAGGAATCACTTGCAAAATAGATTTTATAAACACCTCCTTACCTCCTTGTAAAGATGTTGAATGCTCCACCTGCTTATCATTTTCCTAATTCTATCCTTTAGGGCATGGAAAGCCTACCGTTTACCTTTACCCACTATATTCGGCAGCCCCAAATATTTCTCTAGGTCCACTAACAGTAAGAATGTAACACCCCTAACATGTATCTGTCACCGGAATAGGGTTACGAGGTATTACCGGACAAGTCACAACCTTTATACAATCATATAATCACTTAAATCATATTAAAATATATTTATGTATTCACACATCATTTACGGATTTTATCTTAAAATTCAACTGAATTAAAACCGAACACATACACACACACACACACACACACACATATATATATATATGACCTTTTATTTCATGATAATATACATGCATTCACTTAACCAAAATCATATGCGGCATTATCATTAAAGAACCATAACCAAACATACTATATACATTTATTCAAGTCACAAAATAATTCACCATTTCATATGCCTAATTTGCCGTATTTAAAATACAAATACATAATCAAATCACCAACCGACTTTAGGCATAAATCATGTTCTTCATTATCCATTTACTATGTACTCAAAACAACCAAACCATTAATGTCTATAAATGTTAGATCTAAAACATTCATCTCTCAATTAACTAACATTACTCAAGTTTATCATGTACCTTATTTACTAACCTTAAGCTCATTTTAAAAGACAACTACACATCATTCTATAAGACCAAAACATACATATTTAACTATTACAAGCTTGCGCATGTGTGTACTCCAAATGAACCATTTCCGAACATCCATATTTCATTATCACTACAAAACTAATTAATACATACTCTGTCATTATAACACTCAAACCAAAGCATATTTATGTTTTCATAATATTCTCTAACACACATACTTATCAATATAAATATGAAAACCAAAACCGAATCATATAATCACTTACATTTTCAAATAAAACATACTTTAAATACACCACATGTATATACAATATTTCTAAATACCTAATTATCACATAACATAATCTTAATTCAACTAACATCCAACATTAATCTTATTGCTGAAACACATAACTAAATATCACCTTTTTATTCAACTCATATCTCAAGACTTTAATACCTAGCATAAACCAAATTTATTACATACATGTAATTTGAATAACTCATTCGAATGCAAGCTCAAATCATGATCAAATGTAGGCAAATTCGAGCATAAAAATTAAACACATCAAGCACCCATTCAAAAGCACAAAAAAAAAAAAAAGGAAAAAAAACCCAACTTAAACAAAATGATCATGGACAAGCCATTTTTAAACCAATCCGAACACAAGTATGGAAATTAAGCCATTTTCGCATAGCTATTTATATATACATCCCAAAATCAAACATTTCATCTATACTATACATGCCATAAGATCAAATTCAGACTTAACAAAATACCAAAAAGAGTCGATAGTGTGACGGATTTCTCTGACGATCGTCGAGCTCGTAACGTGACTCCAAAAATCTATAAAATAGAGGTAAACAAAAACACACCCACAATAAGCTATTTAAGCTTAGTAAGTCATAAGCAAATATATATCAACAATTGTATATTAACACTAAGTTAATAAGGCCGAATAGACATATCCTCTGAAACACCCCACACCCGGCCCACGAGCCTGAACCGGATCTGGTATGTTCCTTAAGTAAACCGGTTTCAAAATTCTTTATTACTTAGGGAAAATTTATGTAATTTTAGAGAAAATATCGTTTTGGATTAGGCGTAGAGCGAAAACCCATTTATTTTATTTAGAAATCATTTAATTATGGTGACAAAACAATTTAGGGTTTATTTTTAAAATAAATTTAATTGAACTTAATTAAAAGTAACTCGTGACATAATAATTAAAAATAAAAGCAAAGAAATAAAACTATCCAACTTGGGCCTTATGGCCTTATTACATCAAGCAACTCCCAAACTTAAAATAAAAGTACTTAGTAAAAATAAAAGTCCAAATCTTTAGATTTCTCCTTGCTATGCATGGCCACCTTTAGCTCCCGCCGACCCACCAGTCCATTATTGCTCATCACCAAAAATATTTCCCACAACGGGTGAGTCAAACAGACTCAATGTGTACACGACACCAAATCGTAATAGAATCGGGCATACAATACATTCAAACATAAAATACAAGTTATAATGCATTCCCAAACCCAACCTAATTGTCCATCCGCTACACACCCGCATTCATCGCCAACACACCGTGGGGACTACTAAGTCGACCCTCCTTCCACTACACACCAAATTGCGGGCTTAAGTCACTCGTGCATCGTGGTCTTAGGTCACCACTTTTCAAATTACCGTGGTCTTAGGTCACCACTTTTCGACATCGTGGTCGTAAGTCACCACTTTTCGACATCGTGGTCTTAAGTCACCACTTTTCACTTCCCCTTTCAATATACAACCATATGCCCCATATATTAATATGCATAATATACCAGAGTCCACAATCGTATAATATTCTCATGTTACGAATAACATATTTCATATTCCTAGGAGTAGGAAACGTACCTGAGTAATTAGTACCATAACATGGTACCTTAGCCACGTTCATATTTCCATTAACACATATTTTAATACATATAACCATAATTCATGTTACAAAGTAGTGTGGGGTACACACCTGATTCGCTTAATAATTTCCTTGAGATCCCCAAAGACTGATATTTGCCTTAGATCCGTTTACTCCTATATTCGGTCAATCATTTAAACACATCAATAAACCTATTCGGCTTAAAAACCAAATCCTAATAGGATTTGTATTCTAAAAACTTACCTTTGATGTCGATTTGATTATTCGAATCCCGAAATAGATCCTTGCTTCCTTGATGCTGTCGAAAATCCTATAAGCACATGTTAGATTGATTTCTAACACTTAATCATCTTTAAATGGCCTATGGCCGAATATTCATATGGCTTACCTTGAGTCTTAGAAATCCCAAAACTTCATTGTACTTCTTCTTGTAGTCGACAACTACTAGATCTCGAAGAAAACCTTCCAAATTTCAGCCATGGAATTCTAAAGGAGTTAGATTCCTATATTTCGGCTAAAGAGAGATTGAAAATCAAATAATAGTTGATCTTACCTTTTTGAATGAAATCAGCAACACCCTTCTGTCACAACAAAGATTCGGCTTTGGCAAAATTTCGGCTTGGTTGGATTGTGTTTTTGGTTTTGAATAAAAGAGAGGGGAGGCTAGGGAATTCGGCTAGAAAAGAAAAGAGAAGAGGAGAGAACCCTAAGAATTTCGACAGAGCAGAGAAAAAAAGAAAACTGATAAGTATCCCTCCTTCCTTCCTCTTATAGACGAAATTATCAGCTAAGGAATCCCTTACTCGGCCACCACTCTTCAATTTGATAGCTTTATCCTTTAATTATCATAAAATAAAAGAGTTTAATCCAGCCTTTATCTCATGGAAATTATGATAAATAAATTCCCTTTTGAAAATACTTAAGATAAATCATCATTTATCTCTACAATTAAAAAAAAATCATTTATTTATCCTTAATATCCAAATTTTAAAGAGGATAAACCTCCCTTTTTCTAGAAGCCTTGCCGTCCACTCCTTGGCTTATGAAAGCAAAATAAAACCTCCTTTATTTGCTTCCCAAGTGACTCGAACCCAGGCCCATTCCTCTTGCATATGGCGCCATTTCCATAGGCCCTAAGTGACATCTTGAGCCACTTTTCCAAGCTTTGTTTGTGTGTCAAATTTCACAAACTTTTTCTTTTAAGGCCACCTTGCCTTACTTTCCTATTTTAAACTTTAAATCTTGACATTTCTGCATCATTTCTAAGTTTCCTAAAATTTTCGATCGACTCTGTAAACTTGCCATTTTCTTACATTTCCAAGTTTCCAGAAATGTTCACTTTCCATTTTTGAATCATTTCCTTACATTTCTAGGTTTCCAAAAATGTTCATTTCCATTTCCATTTCCATGAATTTCTAGGTTTCCAAAAATATCCATTTCCATTTTCTTTTCCAAAAATGTTAGAAATTTATTCATAGTACTTAAGACTTGTCATTTCGTACAATTAAACCGGAAATGCATAGGCCCTTTCCAGGATGCTACAGTTCTACCCCCTTAAAATAATTTCGTCCTCGAAATTACTTACTAACAAATAATCGTACGGTCTAACTCACCCCACTACGCTATTGCTGCGCACTCTAATCTTAAAGAACTATCATACTTTCTAGGCACATTCTCTAAGTTCACATCCAAGGTTTCAGTCACTTCACTAGCAATACAAGAATAAGCTAACCCTATAACAAGCAAAGCAATTAAGGGTATTCCAGAAATAAAGAACGTTCCCGTTGTCACATCTGGCACATCTTCCTCCTCGCGACGGCCAACTGCATAAACCAACCTTGGTTGCCTCGCGTCTGCACCTTCAGCACCTCTCCTTGGTGCTTCACGTCCACGGCCCGAACCATTTCCTCCATGGTTCGGTCTACGACCTTGCCGAGGTCAGCCCCCCCTCTACCACCGACTAACATTCTGAGTTGCGGTCGGCTTTCATCTAAGTTCTTAGGACATTCCTTGACCACATGATCCTTGGACCCCACCCCTAAAACACCCTCCTGTTTTCCTCCAACACTCTCCCAAATGCTTCTTTCCACACATATCACAAGGTCGATACATCCCTTTCCGATCCAAATTCGTGACCTCGCGGCCCATCAACTCTAGGCCTCTTATTCCCAGATGATCCAAACGATCCAAAACCTCTTTCTGGCCTATTCTCGATCGTTGTTCGCCTTGCGAGAATCCTTAATTCCTTCACCACTTTAGCCTTTTCCACTAACGCAGAAAATTCCCGCTCCTGATGCGATGCTATCAACAATCTTAGATCATCCCTTAGCCCGTCCCCAAAACGGACACAGCGCTCATGCTCAGTCGCCACGACACTTCGAGCGTACCGGCTCAACCTCAGGAATTCAGCCTCATATTCTGCAACCGACTTGTTTCCTTGAATCAGCCCCAGAAAAGCTTTCCTTTGCTCATCAATGTACCGGTTCCCACATACTTCTTTTGGTACGCTTCCTTAACGCACTCCCGTGTCGATCCTTAGCCGTGGCACCATCCCGCACGCTTAACCACCATTGATACGCTTCATCGCGTAATGGTGCCACCATTCCTTTAACTTTTCCTCGTGGGTCGATCAAGCTCATCCATGATGCGCTCCGTTGTTTCTAACCAAGATCACCGGTGTACTAGGGTGCTACTCGCACACTCCTCGAAAACATCTTGGCTCCATTAGCTCGGAGCCGTTCGAGCACGAACTTTGATTCCCGAATTTCCTCCCGCACACACCACCAATTCCAAAACTCGCAAAGACGACTGCGACACAAAGATCTTCCCCGTCTCTCGAGCTCGTTGCTCAACACCAACAAATGGGGGTGGTGGTGGCGGTGGTACTTCATTATCTGATCCCTGACCCGATCTAAAGGGTTCCGACCTAGTCATTCTTCCTCTACCTCGTCCATGACGTCCACGTCCTCTAGAGCTCATTTTCTAACGTCGAGATCTGATTAAAAAGTTTTATGAATTAGTTATTGTTCCACTTATTTACCAGCGAAGGAGTTTTATGAAAAAGGATTTAGGAGTGGTTCTTTCGTATTCATACAAGCATACAGTCTTTCCATTCATTCATCCGTCAAACAAGTATGAACTTTCGTTCATTCAGAGAAACGTTGTAGTTCTCATTGTTATTGTTTTTTCACTACCCAGGGGTATTTTCGTAATTTGTCCTACAGGGCATTTTCGTAATTTTTCAAAATAAAAAGTTCTTCGGTGATTTTGTCAAAAGTATTTTGGAAATTTTAAAGCCCCGGGTAATTTTGGAAAAATTTTGAAATCCAGGGGTATTTCAGAAATTTTTGACCTCGAGGTATTTCGGTAATTATTCGCAAACCGGGGTAAATTTGTAAAAGTTAACAAATCAGGGATATTTTAGAAGTTGTAAAACTTTGAGGGTTCTTTTCGAGAATTGTACCTTTCAAAATGGTGATGTTTGCAAAGATTTGAAAATCAGGGTCATTTTGGTAATTTTCGCAAATTAAGGACAATTTTGTAATTTTTCAAAATCAAGGTATTTTTGATAGTTTGCAAATTAGGGTTTGTGCACATTTATAAAATAATGAAATTTTGGCAAAACTGTTGAGTAGTTTGTCATTTTGTAAATCAAGGGCATTTTGGTAATTTTACCACTAAGGGCTTTTTTTTGTAATTTTCACAAATCAGAAATTTTTCGGAAAATTTTGTAAAGATGGTTTTAAAAGAAAGTTTTAAGAATTTAAAACTAGAGTTTGTTGTTTTGTTCTCTTTTTTTTATAAAGCAAAACGGGTAGTTCCCTTTTTGAGTTTTAGTCATTATGTTTAGCCTATTACCGAGCCCTCTTGGTCGGGGTGAACCAAATCTACGCACCAGGCAGGATTCGAGTGGAGAGGAGGTAAGTCACGCGGACTGCTTAAGTACCAAGCTCCCACCGAAACCATTCCTGGACATGCGCACAGAGGTTGCCACACCACTGAGCCTTCTGAGTTAGGGTGAACCGGCTACGCACTGCAGGATTCTCGCGAAGAGGAGGTGAGTCACTAGGACTGCTTAAATACCAGGCTCTTCCGGATCCAATCCTAGACATGCGCACAGGGGTTACCACACCCTAGCTCAGTGACTTAGCCATAGGTTTGTTTAGTGTATTAAGTCATATGTGTTTTGTGTTTGAGTAGTCTAATCCTAGGGTTCAAGTTCCTATCATACTATTCTATGTTCCATGCCTTTTCTACCCCTCTAATGTTCATAATATAATTCACATAATCACCCAAATAGTTAGGGGTACTTACCTGGTGGACTGCGGGTCGGAGGCTTAGGTGCCATGCCAGAGAACCTGTTTAATTTCAAAGAAAATCATTTGGCTCGCTTTGAAAATGTTTTGGGCCTTAGCCCACAGGCCGAGAGTTTAAAACTGGGCTCTGATACCAAACTGAAACACCCTACACCCTACACCACGAGCACAACCGGATCCTAGATGTTCCTTAAGTAAACCTGGTTTCAAAATTCTTTATTACTTAGGGAAAATTTGTGTAATTTTAGAGAAAATATCGTTTTGGATTGGGCTTAGAGCGAAAACCCATTTATTTTACTTAGAAATCATTTAATTATGGTGACAAAACAATTTAGGGTTTATTTTTAAAATAAATTTAATTAAACTTAATTAAAAGTAACTCGTGACATAATAATTAAAAATAAAAGCAAAGAAATAAAACTATCCAACTTGGGCCTTATGGCCTTATTACATCAAGCAACTCTCAAACTTAAAATAAAAGTACTTAGTAAAAATAAAAGTCCAAATCTTTAGATTTCTCCTTGCTATGCATGGCCACCTTTAGCTCCTGCCCGACCAGTCCATTATTGCTCATCACCGAAAAATATTTCCCACAACGGGTGAGTCAAACAGACTCAATGTGTACACGACACCAAATCGTAATAGAATCAGGCATACAATACATTCAAACATAAAATACAAGTTATGATGCATTCCCAAACCCGAACCTAATTGTCCATCCGCTACACACCCCCGTACCTGCCAAACACACCGTGGGGACTACTAAGTCGACCCTCCTTCCGCTACACACCAAATTGCGGGCTTAAGTGACCGCATCTGTGGTCTTAGGTCACCACTTTTCAAATTACTGTGGTCTTAGGTCACCACTTTTCAGATTACTGTGGTCGTAAGTCACCACTTTTCAGATTACTATGGTCTTAAGTCACCACTTTTCACTTCCCCTTTCAATATACAACCATATGCCCCATATATTAATATGCATAATATACCAGAGTTCACAATCGTATAATATTCTCATGTTACGAATAACATATTTCATATTCCTAGTAGGAGTAGGAAACGTACCTAGGTACTTAGTACCATAACATGGTACCTTAGCCACGTTCATATTTCCATTAACACATATTTTAATACATATAACCATAATTCATGTTACAAAGTAGTGTGGGGTACACACCTGATTCGCTTAATAATTTCCTTGAGATCCCGAAAGACTGATATTTGCCTTAGATCCGTTTACTCCTATATTCGGTCAATCATTTAAACACATCAATAAACCTATTCGGCTTAAAAACTAAATCCTAATAGGATTTGTATTCTAAAAACTTACCTTTGATGCCGATTTGATTATTCAAATCCCGAAATAGATCCTTGCTTCCTTGATGCTGTCGAAAATCCTAGAAGCACATGTTAGATTGATTTCTAACACTTAATCATCTTTAAATGGCCTATGGCTGAATATTCATATGACTTACCTTGAGTCTTAGAAATCCCAAAACTTCGTTGTACTTCTCCTTGTAGTCGACAACTACTAGATCTCGAAGAAAATCTTCCAAATTTCGGCCATGGAATTCTAAAGGAGTTAGATTCCTATATTTCGGCTAAAGAGAGATTGAAAATCAAATAATAGCTGATCTTACCTTTTTGAATGAAATCGGCAACACCCTTCTCATCACAACAAAGATTCGGCTTTGGCGAAATTTCACTTGGTTGGATTGTGTTTTTGGTTTTGAATAAAAGAGAGGGGAGGCTAGGGAATTCGGCTAGAAAAGAAAAGAGAAGAGGAGAGAACCCTAAGAATTTCTACAGAGCAGAGAAAAAAGAAAACTCGATGAGTATCCTCCTTCCTTCCATTTATAGACGAAATTATCAGCTAAGGAGTCCCTTACTTGGCCACCACTCTTCAATTTGATAGCTTTATCCTTTAATTATCATAAAATAAAAAAGTTTAATCCAGCCTTTATCTCATGGAAATTATGATAAATAAATTCCCTTTTGAAAATACTTAAGATAAATCATCATTTATCTCTCCAATTAAAAAAAAAATCCTTTATTTATCCTTAATATCCAAATTTTAAAGAGGATAAACCTCCCTTTTTCTAGAAGCCTTGCCGTCCACTCCTTGGCTTATGGAAGCAAAATAAAACCTCCTTTATTTGCTTCCCAAGTGACTCGAACCCAGGCCCATTCCTCTTGCATATGGCGCCATTTCCATAGGCCCTAAATGACATCTTCAGGCCACTTTTCCAAGCCTGTTTATGTGTCAAATTTCACAAACTTTTTCTTTTAAGGCCACCTTGCCTTACTTTCCTATTTTAAACTTTAAATCTTGACATTTCTGCATCATTTCTAAGTTTCCTAAAATTTTCGATCGGCTCAGAAACTTGCCATTTTCTTACATTTCAAGTTTCGAAAATGTTCACTTTCCATTTTTGAATCATTTCCTTACATTTCGTGTTTCCAAAATGTTCATTTCCATTTCCATTTCCATGCATTTCTAGGTTTCCAAAAATATCCATTTCCATTTTCATTTCCAAAAATGTTAGAAATTTATTCATAGTACTTAAGACTTGTCATTTCGTACAATTAAACCGAAAATGTATAGGCCTTTTCCAGGATGTTACATCCTTAATCACAAAGTTATCATTTTAATCATACATACATATATCATATGGATAAATGATTAAATACACATGAACATAAATAAATCTCACTATTAATATCACATATACCTCATTTGGCCGAATATACATAATCACATATGCAAAAACCTAATTCACATTTATAACTTAAACATTTATACAATCAATTTAACATCCAACTTACCTTATTTTCACAACTTAGGATAAGCACATACATGAACCTTGTTATTTGATTTCACATTCGGTCTTCACTTAACATTGCCCATTGAACCATTCAGAATTAAAAAGGATACGTGGATAGTCGGTAGGCTCGTACAATGCCAACGTCCCAGATGTGGTCTTACATGTAATCACATATCGATGCCACTGTCCTAGATAGGGTCTTACACGAATCAAATACGATGCCAATGTCCCAGACATAGTCTTACATGTAAAGACAAGTCGATGCCAACGTCCCAGACGTGGTCTTACACGAAAGCACATATCAGAATCTTATGTCATGACATATGTATCCTATCTATTCCTAGGGTTCGTACGGGACTTTCGGACATTTAATCTCGATCGAAACGAGCTCGAAACATAGTTCCCTATCAAAAATTACATTAGGCCAAAATACATATATAATTGAATAATTCATTTCATCACATAACATTTATATATTCTCAATTAACAACATTTAAATGCTTATAGACTTACCTCGAATGTTGTCGGACGATTTAATAGACTATTCGACTACTTTCGATTTCCCCCGATCTAATTCCGTTTTCTTCCATTCTTGAGCTAAACAAATTCAAATTTAACTAATTTAAACACACATTCATTCAATTAAATCTAAAAACACATAAATGGGTAAATTGCCATTTTACCCCTGACATTTTACACTTTTTGCAATTTAGTCCATATTGCATAAAACACAAAATACACAAAATTTGCATATAACATGCTTAGGCCAAATATTCACAAGCTCCACACAAGTCCATATATTTCAATTTTTTTACATTTTAGTCCCTTAAAATATTATTATCACAATTTAGTCCAAATTACTCAAATTCAGCAAAAATCCAAAGACAAAACATATTAATCTAACACATATATTTCATAATTCATCAACTATCATCATAAAACTCATAAACTCATCAATGGCACATTTCAAAATCTTTATCAAAATAAAAAATTCAAGCATGGGTCTTGAAGTATTCGAAGCAACGATTACAAAAACGTAAAAATTATCAAAAATCGAACAAAACTAACCTTGAATCAAGCTTCAAAGATGGTCGAACCTAGCTTAGATTTCTTTCTTTTTCTTTTCTTTAGTTTCTGCCAAAGAAGATGAGAACATGGCTTTTAAATTGTGTGATATATATTATAACATATATAAACTTATTATTACTCTACTAAATTAACCTTTGTTAATTAATATATAAAACATATATAATAAGGTCATTCTTGACCATTGCCATCCACTATCATTAATAGTGGGCTAATTACCTTTTAAGGACTTTACATTATAAAGACATCATCAAATTAGCACTTACACATTAATTAGCCAATTTCACATTTTACGTGATTAAGTCCTTTTACTTAATCGGACACTTAAACGACGAAATTAAAACACAAAAATTTCACACAGACAAATTCATACATAATAAACACAGAAAATAACATTAAAATATTTTTCAGACTCGGATTTGTGGTCCCGAAACCACTATTCTGATTAGGGTCAAAATCTGGCTGGTACAAAGAATCTATGAAACAAACTGCTTATCCTGATCTGATATGTTATTGTTGAATAAATTAGTAGATTTATTGAAATTAATACACTATCCCAAAATTTCTTCATATTCCCTAAGGATGCCCTGTATAATATTAGCTCCTCTGCTAGTTGTCTCCCTAAACAGAATGCAATCATTTGCACATCAGATGGGTTATTTGTGGTCCTCTCCAACACACTTTTGCACCCTTCAACAATCCATATTTCTGGGCAAGTCTCATCAGGGCCGAGACCCTCATTGTAAAATAGGAACAAATATGGACTTAACGGATCTGTCTATCTCAAACCTCTATTCGGCTTAAAATTTTCACTTGATTAACCATTAATAACCATTGAGTGCGATACTACCCATGGCTCGTAAATCCCATTTTCAACATCATTTTTTCAATGACATACCATTTCACTCGATCGTAAGCCTTGCTTGTATCCAATTTCAAAGCTAGATACCCCTTTCTCTCTGTCCTCTTTTGTTTAAAAGCATGTAAAACTTCATAAGGCAAGAGCACATTATCTTTAATTAGTCTGTCAAACAAAAAAGTACTTTATGCTTCATCAATGCAAGACTCTAGCTTATTTTGTAAACTATTTTCAATAGTCAACACCATACATAAACTTATAGGTTTGAAATTTTTCAAGTTCGTGGGATGATCCACTTTTGGGACTAACACTATGTTCGTTCTATTCAAAGGCTCTTAAGAATTACCCCCATTTAGTAAGTCAAGAAAAAAAGCACAAACGTCCCTACCAACTATGTGCCAATAATTTTGAAAGAACATAGCTGTAAATCTATCCTCCCTCGATGCTTTCGTTGGGCCTATTGTCTTTAAAGATTCAAAAAACTTACTTGACTTTGTATTCAAGCATCAACTCTCGAATCATACCATTAGTAACATATGGCTTCACTCTTGATAACAAATTATCTAAATCTCCAATACCTCTAGTCGAGAAAAGATTAGGAAAATAATTTCTAGCCACCCTTTTCATTTCAAAATGTTCCGTTACCAATATTTCTTCCTCATTTTGCAACCCACTAATTCAGTTTTGATGATGCTTATGGGAAGCAAAATTATGGAAAAATGATGTATTTCGATCTCCCATTTTTAACCAAATTTCTCTCACCCTCTATTCTTAATACGTTCCCTCTTTCTTCGCCTCCAAATTGAAATGCAATTTACATCAATCAGTTCTACTAACAATTCATCTGTTCTTTCCTGACTATACAGCTCCTTGAGTCTCCTATTAAGCCTCCTAGTCATATCCCCTCTTTTTGATTTCACCCTTTCGGCCCAAACCACCAATCCCAAACTCAATTTCCCTGGTCTATCAAATAAATCTCTTGAGCTAGACTCCCATAGCTTCTTAATTTTTGAATCACATGTATCCTTCGTACTCCACCACACCTCAAATGTGAGTTACTTATTTTTATCTTCTTATGTGCTCCCTGATCAGTTTGGATAAACAATAAACAATGATCAGAGAATGAATATGGAAAATACCGTAGAGAGAAATTCAAAAAAAAGTTGCACCCAATCTGTTATCGCCATATCTTGGTCAGGTCTCTCTCTAATGTTTGTTTCTAGTAGATTACATTGTTCACATCTAAACCAAGGACCTAAAAAACTGATATCCTCTAAGCAAAACTTCTTCAAAACTGTCCTAAACCCCTTCATTAATCTTTCTTCCTTCTGGACACCCCCACTCTTTTCATAAAAAAATAATATTTCATTAAAATCTCCATTCACTAACCATGGTAAATCTTGAGACTTTCCAAAGTTTTTCAATAAATTCCATGTCCCCACTATGTCCCTATTATTTGGGGCTCCATAAAAACCAGTCCATCTCCAAACTAAACTCTCTGAAGTTCCCTTGTAACGCCCCAGAATTTGGGCATAGAAGTATTGGGCCTTGATCAAGGGAACGGTTAGGAAACTGTGCATAAAATTTTATGTGAGCTAGGAAATGACACAATTAAATGTCTGCTCAAGTGGTTAAGGTCCTGAGAGGAGTTGGAAAAGTCTTGGGTTCAAACCTGGGCTTTAGCAAAAATTTTGGTTTTAAGTGGATAAAACCCTAGATGCTTGGATGTAGGCCTTTTAAACTATTGTGTTAAAAAAATGACACAAGGAAGCATGTGGTCTAGTGGTTGTGGTGTCATTAAGGTTACAAGGGATCCTGGGTTCAAGTCTTGGCTCTTGTAATTTATTTTGGTTTTTCTTTTAAAGGAACCTGGACACTGGCACATAGGCCTTATTAATAATAGTACTAGTTTCATGACACAAGAAGAGCTTGTGGCCTAGTAGCAAGTGGCGTGTTGTGTAACTGTGATGTAACATCCTGAAATTCAGAATTTTATGTTTTACATTATACCATGCGATAGGCTAGTTAAGAATGTTAATTGTGTATGTTTAGGGGTCCTAAGAAGGCTTGGGGTTGAGTTGGGCCTTAGCAAAATGTTTATGTTTAAGCACTTAAAGGGAGAAGGCAAGTGGCATCAAGACTTAAGGAAATAAGTGTGTATTTTGCTAGCATAAAAGGAGCTAGTAGTAGAGAGGTGTGGCGTCACATGAAGGGTCTTAAAGGGTGGAGTTCGAATCCCACCTAGTGTAAATTTTTGGATTAATTTTTTTGTGCTTCTTTCCAAAGTGTCGGCCATGGCTATAAATAAGGAAAGGAAGACTTTCTAATGATGGAAAGAAGACTAAGGAATATGGTAAGGAGGAAAACAAGGGAAAAAGAACGAAAGAAATAAAGGAAATGGATAGGGGGGACATGTTGGCCGAATATTAGGAGTTGCCTAGGGAAAGAATTTTGGTCAACACTCATCTTTTTGGTAAAGGTGATACACGGTTTTGGTAGGGGAAATGAGGGAGCTGAATTTCCTATAGCTTTTTACAAGTTTTGTGCATGAGAGGTATTTTCTCTTTTTGAACATTTTTGTGTTTCTTTTCCAACCTCTTTCCTTTGTTTGGCCGAAACACTCCAATCATTTTGTTCTTTTTCCTTTGTTTTGCCGAATTACTCAAGACATTTTGATCATCTTCTCCTTGGTGTTAGTCCAAACTCCCTAACACTTCTTTTCCATCTTTTTTCTCTTTTCTCACCATTACTTTTATTTTCTCCCTTTTTCACTAGTCAATAATCCTTGAAGGCCGAACCTTCCTTGTCATTTTCTCTCTATTAGCTGAATCTTTTAACACTTAATCTCTTCTTCATTATTTCTTTTTCTTTCATGTTGGGCATTTCTTCTTGACCGAATTGGTAAGTGATCTCTTTCTCTTCTTTTCATTTTTCTTCCTAGCCAAATGTGTGTCCATCACTATTCGATTGTTCTACTTGTTTCTAAATCGAAAACATAACTCTCTCCTATTTCCTCATATCGTAATCAACTCTTTTTCGTAGTGATCTAGTAGGTAGCCGAATACCACATCCTTGTCAATTCATTCATAGTCAAAAGCCCAATCGGTGGAAGTTGGATCTATTATTGTCAAGGTAAGGGATTTCTTCAAGGTTCATCTCGATATCTCTCAATACTTGGTTATTCCGCTAAAACGGATCGATGATTACGTTTAAATGTTTATTCTAGGGACTAATCGCTCATTCTTCTTTATTTGTTGATCCTTCGGAAGTAGTGGTAAGCCGAATCCTATCCTTAAACAACTACTTTCACTCATCATAGTATTTTCTAACCGAGACCTTTCCAATGGAGGCAAGTGGTAGCGATTTTAAAGGAAAAGCGATTGGAGGAAAAAAAGGGAGTGGATTTGCAATTCCTACTCCTAAGTTCAAACGTAAGGCGGTATCAGCAGTTCAGGATTTCCTACCGGGTTGTGGACCATCATCCGGTGAGAATAGTCAAATCGTGGTCGTTCACGATACTAAGGGTAAGCATTTTAGATCGTTTGATTTAGATTTGGATTAATAAAATCTTGTTTGTTGGTTAATCGAGTGTAATGGTGATTTAGGTGCCGACGACCAAGAGGGTTTAGTCCTTACCGTAATCAGGTGTGTAATCTCACACCGAAATCCCATTGATTCATGACTCACTATTATGATTGGACGAATAGATCGTTGTTGTTTTAAAAGTCTAATAACCATAATATAGCATGAATCGAGTAATTAGCTTAAACATCATTATTTCTAAAATCTATTAAAATCGGTATAAAATTTGATAAATTACGAAAATGCCCTTTCTGGGCGGATTTACTAAAATGCCCCTATGGGCTGATTTACAAAAATGTCCCTATGGGCCGATTTACTAGAATGCCTTAGTAGGCCGAACTATCAAAGTGCTTTAATGGGCTGATTCATCGAAATAATTTACTAGATTAATGGTTGTTATATTGGTTGTTATATATATATTTGGATATTTTATTATGTATGTTGCATTTTTACATATTGCATGGGATGGGAAAATTGTATGGAGAGCAGTGTAGCCTGGTGGCTTAGCCACAATTTGTTCAATATTATGCTTACTTATGAATTCAATGGCATGGCCACAGTAATAATATAATATAGTAGCTCGACTTCAAATTGGTGTGAGCGGCGGGGTGGGTTGACTTGATCCCCACTGCTGTGATTGGCTGGTCGGGGGTGTGATGGATGGATGGGTTGGGTTGCATACATTTACTTCATTTAAATATTGTTATGTAATTGGGCTTCGGTCCAAGATAATGCTTTACGGGTTCAGGCCCAGTGGATAACGGTAAGGGGATTATGCACTGAGTTCTTGTAACGCACCCCTTTTTCTTAATCCTTACAGGCAATGCTCAGTGATGAGGACTTAGGCCATGGATGACTCGGTGGAGGCCATACTTCAGAATTGGTGTTTTTGAACTTTAAATTTCTTCTTCCGTTTATTTTATTACTTTTACTATTTTGGGTTTTAAAGTTGTACTAAGGCCTCTAGGATATGTTTTGTTTTGCTTTATGTTTAGACGTACTTAATATTTTTCTTGAATTAGTTTAAATGGAGATTTTCTAAAATCAGAAATAAAGGTTTTCCAAAATTGATTAACAAATAAATTTCACAATAAACTTTTACAAATAATTTAACTCAAAAATTCTCTTTCGAATTATCAGCAATATTTTTTTAAAGTCACGGTTTTATAAGATCACTAGTTTAATTATCGATTCTTCAATCAACCTTTCAAGATTAATAATATTTTTATCAAACAATAAACAACATCTTTAGTAAAAATCGCAAGTTCTTTACTCGTTTTCTTTATGTGACATACCAGATCTGGCCATACTGCAAGGGCCGGGTTTGGGGTGTTACATGTGAAGTCTGAGGTTCAAGTCCTAGGTTACGCAATGAAGTGTTTATTTTGCTGCTTGAGCTGTGTAGGTAGTAGAGTTGGACTGAAACACAACTAAGGGAGAGTTTGAATTGGTCATTGAGAAATGCAATGAGGGATAAGGGGAGAGAATCGGGGAAAAAATCAAGGAGTTGATAGAGGAGGGAGTTTGTGCCGATTTAGGGCTCTGGCACTCAAGAATTCAGCCAAGAAAGGTGTACTGCTCAGTGGGCTATTTTTTCTTCTCCCTTGCCGCATACACCCTTTTTCCCTTCTTTTAGTTCTTTCGACCCTTTCCTTTTTGTCAATAGCTTGATTTTAATGTCAACCATTCCTTTCTTTTCTCCTTTTCTCCCCTTCCTCAAACTGAGCTCTCTTCTGGCCGAATATTCTTTATCTTCCAGTCGGTGTACCCTGTCAAAATATTCCACTTTCTACCTTCTAGCCTGGCCGAATATCACTTTGGGTTACCTCTCTCTGCGTTGACCTTCTTTTCTTTATTTACTACTGTTCTAATGCTGCAAGGATTCTGATTATCGGTAAGTGATTATACTCTTCACTTCTGGTTAAATCTACTTTTTGTTCCCCTCTCAAACCCTTGATGGTTAGTCTTGGTTTAAGGGATCCTCAGCTCCTACATTCCGTACTCTCTCCATTCCTGTTTTGATTTGGCAAGTAATCTTTGTTAATCGGTAAGTCTCTCGGTTCCTTTTAGTACTCTCTTTTACTGTTTAAGCCAAATGGTGCGATCCCTTATTACTGATTCTTCTCCTTTCTCCTATGTGTATGTTCTTTCGAGTTCTAGAACTTCCGATGGGTGAAGAGGGTGCTAGTAATAAAGCGATGGCAAAAGTACCGACTGAGTTTGAGCGTGTAGCCTCAACTCCCAAGTTTAATTGGTGTAAGGTGTCGACTGTTCAGGATTTTCTACCAAGATGTGGGAGGGTGGCTGCACCGAGCTCTGGAACAAGTAGGCAAATCACAGTCGACTGATCTAGTCAAGGCTGTGGCGCTCGTGGATTTTTAGTACTCTACGTAATTAGGTGTGTATCTGTACACCGTAAATCATTACTGTCGTAAAGCCGAAAGGGTGTGTGTAACTGCTTTTCGTAAATAATAGTCGGCTTAAAAGACAAAATGGGTGTGTAATCACACTATCCCCGCTATGAATTGGCAAAAGTCGAAAGGTCGAAACATCGGCAGTTGAGGCCCCACGAGCATGATATCGCTTGTGTAGTAAATCGAGCCCACAATCATGGGCGATAGACTGTAGAGGCCACCACGAGCATCCTCGTGCTCTTGGGTCATTATGGGCCTCGTTGGACAAAAACGGGCCGTGCGAGCCCAATGGGCTCGTGGGCCCCACACGGACAAAATTTACAAAAAATGGAAAAAACTGAACTGAACTATAATGTTCACATAGTCGTGACTGAATTTGGGCTAAATGGGCCACACGAGCTTGTGGGCCCACTTGAGTCGAATATTGGGCCTTGGGCCCATTTACACCGTTATGACCATTTAGGTTATCTGTGTCGCTCGAGGCGACTGTCGACCTGCGGAAAGGCTGTTATCTGACCGTAATGCCCCCATAGGGTAAAATGACCGAAATACCCCCATAGGGTAAATGACCGAAATACCCCAATAGGGTAAAATGACCGTAATGCCCCTAGAGGTGAAATGACTCTTTTGCCGTTGTGGGTAAATGACTGACTTAGGCTATGAACTTGATTGATTTGACTATGATCGTATGACTGTGTTTTAACTAACTTGACTGTGGTCGTGTGACTAATATGCTTTTAATAAATGTTTAAATGACTATTACTAAGCATGACCATTCTGCATACACCTGTGATGATTGAGCATGACATACACGACATATTGCATGGGGTTGGGACATTGTTACAGTGGAAGTGTACGACCCATTGCCGTTCTGTACAAGGCTTTCAGCGATATTTATGGCTTTTAGCCGCTACGCCTACTTCCGAGCCACGTTTCATGCTGACTTAGTGCTTTGCCAGTGCTAAGCTTGGTGTGTTGGCTGGGTGGGTCAATTTAATCCCCACCGGAGTGTAGGGTTGGACAGGAGACGGAGTGCAGGGTTGGTTTGGGTATTCATGCATTGCACATACTGGTTCTGATATTGAGATGGGCTTAGGCCCAAATATATGTGATATG
Organism: Gossypium bickii; assembly: GCA_025503065.1. Taxonomy (NCBI): domain Eukaryota; kingdom Viridiplantae; phylum Streptophyta; class Magnoliopsida; order Malvales; family Malvaceae; genus Gossypium; species Gossypium bickii. The sequence goes on from CP106712.1 coordinate 26,257,408, forward strand.
TGACTTTTGATATAGTTTCAGGCCCAACTGAGGCTGATGGGGGCTAAGGCCCAGTTACCATTATTACTGGAATGGGCTAAGCCCAATTGGTTCTATTATGGGCTGTGACCCAAATGAAATTGTTTTGGGCTTTGGCCCACATATACTCTGAACTACACAGTTGCTGTTATAGGGCTCAGGCCCAGTCTGTTCTGCATACCGTATATCTGACTGTTTCTTTAATAAGGGGATTACACACTGAGTTTTTTTTGTAAACTTACCCCATTTTTAACCTTTCAGGTAATCCCCAGCGTTAGGTGATTTGGAGCCGCAAGAGACTCAAAGGTGGCCACACGACTGCTGATGCTCTACTGTAGACTTTTTATTTGAATTTTATATTTTGGGTTGTAATTCTATTATAAGGCCTTTGAGGGATTAAAATTTTTTTAAATGGACTTTAGATTTCATTATTTAAAACTGCTAAACACGAATTTTCAAAATTAACAACTATTTTCAAAAACACTTAAAAATAGACGTCTTTATATTTCAAACTTTAGGAGCTTTCACGATTGGAATAACCTAAAGTATCAATGCCAGACATTAAGTAAACGTTTTTGACGAGATGATTTGCTAAACTCGAGCAAAAGGATTTAAACATAGAAATGACCTTTTAACGACAAACTCAGTTTTTGAATGACGCTTTGATGTGACACGTCAGATTCTGCCATAACATATGGGCCGGGTTTGGGGTGTTTACATCCCTGTATTGTAATATCTATATGGTTTGGTGAGAAAATTTGAAGAATAATTGACCAACCTTCCATCCATCCCAAACTTAAACTCCCCTCGTGCCCTCAGTTGTCACGTCAGTTCCACAATGAAAGCAACACAACATTCTTAATTTTTATATCCTATTGGCACTAAGCTTTGTCTCCATAAAGAAGACGAGTTAGGGAAGATGTATATTTAGCATGTGCTAGAGTTGAAAAATTACCCGAAGATTCCCCAAATCGTGAATGTTCCAACATAGCATTTTCATGGCATGCGACTAGTCTACCTATTGGAAACCACCATTATCTGTTTGTTTTGAACATTACCACCATCGATAGTATCATCCACCTGATCCGAATAAATCGACACCTTGGAACTCAATTATACAAACTTAGGCTTTTTCCTCCCTTCCATTATCTATATTAGGTTTTCTTCATGACCATGGTCCATTATCTTTAGGCCCAACCCATTTGAATATCCATCCTTTTCATGATTAATCTTCTGCATATAATCTTTCTTATCACTCATTTTTAGTGGTGTTGCAATCTCGATAAATGAGTCAGTAAAAGTTATTTATTTAATATTTAAGAGGTTATTATAGTGTCGTATAAAGTTGGGATCTGATAATCTTGGTGATTAAATAATTAATTAGAGTAAAAGTACTATGTAACACCCCTTACCCGTATTCAACGCCAGAACTGGATACAAGGCATTACCAAACTTAACTTGCTCAAACATACAACATCGAGACTTAAAATTTCGTTCTAACTTAAAACTATTTATTCATATTCATAACGTCCCTATTATGGGTCAACGAGACCCTAAACATACATATGAGATGATTCGAGATTAAACCGAAAACTTTTACGCACTTAGAATTTTTTTTGCTTAAAATAGGGTCACACGCCCGTGTGAAATGGAATACACTCGTGTGGGTAGGCTGTGTGGTCACACACGGCCATGTTTCTAGCCCGTGTGGATTTTATTTTTCATTTCGAATCTACAGGGGTTTTCATACGGCCGGACACAGGCCCGTGTCCGTAGCTCGTGTCCCTCACACGGCCTAGACACACCCGTGTCCTTACCTGTGTGTGAAAACCTGGGTATTCTGTTTATGATGTCAGCAAACACTTAGGGGCACACGGTCTAGTCACATGCCCGACTGCTAGCCTATGTGACGAATGGAATTCTCACAAATTTGATGTAGGGGACACACGACCTATTAACACACCCATGTGGATGACGTGTGTCACACGCGACCTTGGCACACACCTGTGTGTTTATCCGTGTGGAAAATTATAAGGATATTTTCCAAGCCAATTGCCACCCTAAAATGTAAACACACTTGTTCCACCTCAAGTAACACATAACATAACAATAATACACTATGAAAGATCACTAATTCATCATGCATACATTTCGCATTTTATTCAATCAATTGCATGAACTTTCACTTCATAAAACTCATCATCATTAAATATATGAAACTTATCAAGTATTAGCCAATTCACAATGGCCATTTACAAAATGGATGAGTAACGTTAATAGCAAACACTTAGGCTAACAAATATGACATAACAAAATGACCAAGTTCCTATACATGCCATACCTAAAATAGATCAACTTTACTATACCAAAAGAATGGTTGATAGTGTGATCTGAACTCTGATGTCCTACGATCCCTGAGCTAGCTTGGCGATACTATAAGGAAAAGGGAAAAGAGGGGGGTAAGCATAAAGCTTAGTAAGTTTGCATGAAATAAATAACAACATTAAGACTTATGATAGCATCCATTCATCTCATTGAATAATATACAATTTCTTAAACACATCAACATAACTTACTCATGCATACCCTTACCAATTTACATATCACATTTTGCATTCATTTCTCATAAGTTACTCATGGGTACCTGTATCAATTCATCACATAACTTTAGCACTTTTATACACTTTAAATATAGACTTAACTCTTTGTCATTGGTACATAAACTTAGCTCTTTGCCCGTTGAACTACTCAGAATATCGAAAGATACTCAATCCCATCATACATGTATCATGATGCCAATGCCATATCCCAAATATGGTCTTACATGGGATCACATCTTGATGCCGATGCCATATCCCAGATATGGTCTTACACAGGATCTCATATCTCGATGTCGATGCCATGTCCCAGACATGGTCTTATATGGGACCTTCTTCATTTGGTGTTGGTGCCATGTCCCATACATGGTCTTATATGGGACCTACATTCAGTGCCGATGCCATATCCCAGACATGGTCTTATACGGGTCCTTTCTTATCTCATGTTGTGACATTAGTATCCTTGTTATTCCGAATGTTTAACCGGGAGTTCAACTTAACATATTTTCATCATACTCTCATCGAGGCATCATTAGTCAATTTCATAGGAATAATATTCATTTCACATAATATCAAGCAATTAAAAATATAAAAACATTATGTAGCTTTAATTTCTCATAAACTTACCTCGGTATTCAAAATGTGTGTAGATATTCGATTTAGTCCACAACCTTGTTCTGCCTCAGTTTCAGTTTGGGCTTCGTGTTTCTTGATCTATAATAAAAATTTCACTTGTTTAATACTCACACTGACTAAATTGACCCATGAATCATGCTTTGGAAAAATTATGATTTTTCCCCTAAACTTTCACATAATTACACTTTTGCCCCTAGGCTCATAAAAATGATTTTTTATTCAACTTTCTTGTATTTTAAGCCTAGCCGAATCATTTTTTTAACTACAACAGCCCCCAATTTCCACTATTTCACTCATGTATGACCATTTTCATGACTTTTACAATTTAGTCCTTTTCATGAATTTCTCATGAAAATCACTTAAAAAAAAAGATGTTTATCATGCATCAAACTTCCATATTCTTCCATAAATCATCAAAATACGTGCATGTCATACATGGGTAAATTTTTGAACATAAATCCTACCTCAAAATATAGCTAGAAATAGCTAAATCGAGCTACGAGGATCTCAAAAATACGAATAACATTAAAAACGGGGATAAAAGGCACTTACAATCAAGCTTGAAAGATGAAGAAACCCTAGCTATGGAGAGCTTGAAAATTTTGGCACTTAAGAAGAAGATGGACATGAATTTTGACTTCTTTTTCCCTTTTAATTCTTTTATTAACCATATGAGAATAATGCCCTTAAGGCCCTTTCTTGAGATTTTTCCTTCCCATGTCTATTTTTGTCCATCTTGACATATATTGGTCTAATTGCTAAATAAGGACTTCTAATAATTTTTATAATGCTATTTCATACTTAAATCTTCTAGAATTTCATATTTTCCAATATTTTCAATTTAGTCCTAATAAATAAATTATTCACTAGATCATAAAATTTCTTCATGAAAATTTTACACAATTATACAAACATGCTATAGACCTCATAAAAGCCATAAAACACATATTTCTAACTCAAATTTATGGTCTCGCAACCACAATTCCAACTACGCCCAAAATTGAACTGTTACAATTCTCCCCCTTAGGGATTTTCGTCCCAAAAAATCTTATCGGTAAAAAAGTTTGGATATTGGTTTCTCATAGCCTCCTCGGGCTCCCATGTAGCCTCTTCTACCCCATGTCTTTCCCATAGTACTTTCACAAGGGCTATACTTTTATTCATTAGCTGTTTGACTTCACGTGACAAAATCTTAACTGGTTCTTGATAAACGGTAAAAGTAACATATTTTAGGCCCACATTTAGCATGCTTTTGGATGATTTAAGCCCTGAATTATTTAATTTGGTGCTCTTAATCCTTTGTTTTCATGTTTTATACTCAGGAGAGCACCCAATGATGAAAAGAACGGAAAACGGGCCCAAAATGGAGTAAATGGACTATATCACGAAATCAACACGGCCTGGGCCTAAGAGCACACGGCTGTGCCCCATTCAATAGGATCGAACACGGCCTGGCCATGACTTACATGGGTGTGTGCCATGGGCGTGTCCCTGTCGCAGGAAAGAAGAGTTTCACTCGAATTTGGATACTTAGGGGCAAAGAAACATATTCTAAAGCCTATATAAACACCCTAAGTATGATCAGAAAAGGGGGAACCCAAAGCTTTAGTCAGGGGGAGTCCAACTAGGCTGAAGGAGGTAGAATTGTGGAGAATTACTCGAAGATAGAAGTTGATCCATCTCAAGAAGCCAGAATTATACTCAAGACAGAGGATCTCTCCTTCAATTCCTTTAGGGGGTTTTAGGGATTTCTTATGTTTTGTTTTATCTTTTCTTTTGAGATGTTTTCTTTCATTGTTGTGAATTAAACCCTCAGATACCTGAGGGGGATGAAACCTAAGATGAATCTAATTACCGTTTGCTAACTATATGATAAATATTTGACTTGTTCTTAATTATGTGTTCTTAATTCATGTGTTGATATTTCCAGGATATTAATTCAAGTGTGATGTGCTTAAGTGGAGGAGCAAAAGTCCCTGCCTAAGAGTAGATCTAGCTTAGCTAAGCGGAGTTGATCGCGCGCCTAGAGATAGGGTGACAAGATTTTGCCAGATTAGGGTGAAACCTAATATGGGAGTCCATAGATCGAGTTAATGCAATTCTAGGGGTTTTAATTAGATAGAGATTTCAATTAATCAACCTAGGGTTAGGCATTAGTCGCCTCGAGAGAGGGATTAATATAACTTAGGGAATCTTACGGATCAAGTCAAATGAATAAATCGTTTGGTTCAGAGTTAGATAACAAGTGAAGTCTAGGTGGATTCTTCTTTGGGTGTCGTCTTAATCATTTGGTTTTTCCTCAAGTTATTTTCACAATTTCATTATTCTTTGTCTTAGAGTATTTAATTTAATAGTTAGTTAATTTTAGATAAGATAAAAATTCATTTAATTATTAGGCTAGATAATAAAAAGAGGGTTAGTATTAGTACTTTTGGTTCCTTTGGGTTCAACATTCCGGTCTTGCCTAAACTATACTACTGTTCGATAGGTGCACTTGCCTCAAATCGTTGTCATAGTTAGTTTCCAGGTTCGATCATTCTTTTTATAAATTTTAAGACGTTGACATCGCATAAAACAATGATCAAGTTTTTGGCGCTATTGCCGAGGAACTAAAATATTAAGAAAGCTTAATTTTTATTACTTTAGCCATATTTATTTTTGCAATTAAATTTTATTTTTTTTTTTTAAATTTTCTTTCTTTCTATTGTTCCTTTCAGGTACCTCTACTTTATGACTAGAAGGAACCCGACAGGACCCCTACTTTTACGACAATGATATTAAAGGTACCATTCGTAGAAATCGCAGAGAGATAAATTTTTTATTAAAATATTTTCCGCCGACCAAAACGTCCAAGTTGAGGAATGACATCTCTTCTTTTTTGCAGATGGATTTAGAGACACTTTATGATGCATGGGAGAGATACAAAGACTTGTTGAGGAGGTGCCCACACCACGGATTACCTTTGTGGCTACAGGTCCAAAATTTTTACAATGGTGTGAACCCTTCAACTAATCGATTGAGCCACCCGCGGAACCCTGAACAACAAAACTCCTGAAGCGGCCTACGAGTTTATAGAGGATATGTCATTGAATAACTATCAGTGGCAAGTTACAAGGATAAGGCCAGCCAAAGCAGCCGGAGTTTTCAACCTCGACGCAGTAACTGTGCTATCAAATCAGGTAGAGATGCTACATAAAAAATTTGATAGTTTCTATGGTTCTTCGCATGCACATCCAGTTATGTAGTGCCACGCAAGTGAAAGAGTGGTGAATCCTGAGTACCCACCCTACGGACAGAGCATGGAGAGCGAACAAATGAACTATATGGGTAACAATTTTCGAGCTAACAATAACCCTTATAGTAATACTTATAATCCAGGTTGGAAGAACCACCCCAATTTCTCATTGGGTGGCCAGAGAAATCAACGGCAACAACCATCCCAAAACTTCCAACAACAGCCCTATCCACAGGAAAAGAAGCCTCAGAAACACGTTTCCAAAAGATAGAAACAAAACTTGAGGCATTGACACAAAAGTTCAAGGATCAAATCAGGCAACTTACTAAGTTAATCTTTGAAACACGATCATAAAGCTTACCGAGGGAAACAGAGCAGGTACATGCAGTAACACTAAGAAGTGGAAGGGAGTTAATCGAAACGAAGAAAGAGGGACCACATGAAACCGAGAAGGTAAAGATAACACCAACCCGTGAGGAGATCAAACCAACAATTCCATACTCAGCAAAATTGAATAAAGACCGCTTAGACGCACAATATGGTAAATTTCTTGAACTTTTTAAACATTTACATATTAACTTACCTTTTGTTGAAGCTATTTCACAGATGCCAACATATGAAAAAGTTTTAAAGGAGCTTCTAACAAATAAAAGGAAGTTCGAGGAAATTTCAACAGTGGAGCTTAATGAAGAATGCTCAGCTATCATCCAAAACAAGCTGCCAACCAAATTGAAAGATCCAGGAAGTTTCACTATTCCTTATTTAATTGGTAGTTTGAGCATAGAAAAAGTATTAGCTAATTTAGGTGCCAGTATTAATCTAATGCCTTATAAAATGTTTAAACAACTTGGTCTAGGGGAACCAACACCCACTAGGATGAGTATTCAGTTAGCTGACAGATCTGTTAAGTATCCTAGGGGAATTATTGAAGATGTTTTGGTAAAAGTAGATAAATTTATATTCCCTGTTGATTTTTGTTGTGCTCAACATGAATGAGGACGTAGAGGTACCTTTAATTTTGGGACGACCCTTTTTAGCTACTGTTAGGGCTGTCATTAATGTTGGTGATGGTAAACTTGCACTAAGGGTTGGAGATGAGGAAATTGCTTGCCAAATTCATGATGCCATGCGATATTCTAGAGAACAAGATGATTCTTGTTAATTTGTTGATGCCACTGATCACATTTTTCAAGAATCTTTGCAGTAAATCATGTACAGTAACACGATAGAACTGTGTCTTGCACAAGGTGAGGGGAAAGATGACGATACCGATGAAGAGAATCCCAATGCATCATCTTCTAGATAGATGAAAATAGAGGACATCGAGATTAATGACGAACTAAAACAGAAACCCTCTATTGATGAGCCACCCAAGCTAGAACTAAAACAATTACCAAAGCATTTAGAATATACATTCCTGGGGGATAATTTACGCTACCAGTAATCATCTCTTCGGAACTAAGACCCAAGGAGAAAAAAGAGTTGCTAAGGGTACTAAAGAAGCACAAAAAGGCCATAGCATGGAAAATGTCGGACATTAAAGGAATAAGCCCATCATTTTCCACCCACAAAATTTTAATGGAAGATGAGTATAAACTGTGTGTGCAACCTCAGAGATGGTTAAACCCCAATATAAAAAAAGTTGTCAAAGTTGAGGTAATTAAACTTCTAGATGCAGGAATAATTTATCCTATTTCTGATAGCATTTGGGTAAGTCCTATGCAGGTAATTCCGAAGAAAAGAGGCATGACTGTGGTAACCAACGAAAAGAATGAATTGATTCCCACAAGAACAGTCACAGGTTGGAGAGTCTGTATAGACTATAGGAAGCTAAACGACGCCCCCAGAAAAGATCACTTCCCTATACCCTTTATAGATCAGATGTTAGAAAGATTGTCTGGGCATATGTACTACTGCTTCTTGGACAGACTCTCCGGCTACTTCCAAATCCCAATCAGTCCTGAAGATCAAGAGAAGACAACATTTACATGCCCATACGGTACGTTTGTTTATTGTAGAATGCCTTTTGGATTATGTAATGCTCCTGCTCCTTTTCAGCGCTGCATGTTGGCCATCTTTGATGAACTTGTGGAAGACATTATGGAGTTATTTATGGACGACTTTTCGGTATTCGGTAATTCTTTCCACCTTTTCCTTAAAAATTTAGAACGAGTTTTAATAAGATGTGAGGAAACGAATTTTATCTTGAATTGGGAAAAATGTCACTTTATGGTTAGAAAAGGGATTGTGTTAGGATACAAGATTAGGTAGATAAAGCAAAGATTGAAACCATAGAAAAATTACCTCCCCCTAGTTCAGTTAAGTCTATTAAAAGCTTTTTAGGACATGCTGGATTCTATAGAAGATTCATTAAAGATTTCTCTAAAATAGCTAAGCCTTTAACAAAATTACTAGAAAAAGATGTTCCTTTCAATTTCAATCAGGAATGTTTAGACGCATTTAATATCCTCAAAGATAAACTAATAAATGCTCTGATTATAATTGCACCTAATTGGAATTTACCCTTTGAACTAATATGTGATGCGAGTGATTTTGCAGTAGGTGCAGTTCTGGGACAATGAAGAGACAAGCATTTTCAGCCAATTTATTATGCTAGCAGAACATTGACACTCGCACAAGAAAACTACACCACCACAGAGAAAGAATTGCTAGCTATAGTTTTTGCTTTTGATAAAAGAATTGCTAGCTATAGTTTTTGCTTTTGATAAATTTAGGCAGTATTTAATATTATCTAAAGTTGTCATTTACACTAACCATTCAGCTCTTCGTTATCTTTTAACTAAATCTGATACAAAACCTCGACTCATACGATGGACTTTACTCTTACAGGAATTTGATTTGGAAATACAAGATAAGAAGGGAGCTGAGAATCTTGCAGCAGATCATCTCTCTAGGCTTGCGAACCCACATATCGAAGAGCTCGATAAAAGTTAGATAAACGACTCGTTTGCCGACGAACAACTTTTTTCTATAACCAACTTTGAGGTACCATGGTTTGCAGATATTGCGAATTATTTAGCTGCTAACATCTTGCCAAAAAGATTAGCACATCACCAAAAGAAGTGATTCTTTGCTGATGCGAAAAACTATTTTTGGGAAAATCCCTTCCTTTTTCGTATATGTGCAGATCAAGTAATTTAAAGATGCATTACAAAGGTGAAAGCAAGTAAGATCCTAGAACATTGCCATTTAAGACCTTCAGGAGGACATTACAGCGGGATTAAGACAGCACACAAAATGCTCGAATCAGGATTCTACTGGCCAACTCTTTTCAAAGATGCCAACAGGTATGCCGCTTCGTGTGATAAATGCCAAAGATCAGGTAATATTTCTAAACGCGATGAAATGCCTCAGAGATATATGTTATCATGTGAATATTTGATGTATGGGGTATTGACTTTATGGGTCTGTTCCCTAGTTCATTCGAAAATAAATACATCTTAGTAGCAGTTGATTACGTGTCAAAATGGGCGGAAGCCCAAGCTTTACCTACTAACGATGCTAGAGCTGTAGTAAAAGTTTCTTAAGAAACTTTTCTCTCATTTTAGAACACCCAGAGCAATCATCAGTGATAGGGCACTCACTTTTGCAATACTCAATTTGAAAAAGTCTTAAGAAAATATGGAGTACAACACAGAACAGCTACCCTTTATCATTCTCAAACCAGTGGGCAAGTGGAAGTGGCAAATCGAGAGCTTAAGCGAATCCTAGAGAAAGCAGTTGAATCAAATAGGAAAGATTGGGCAGTAAAAGTAGATGATGCTTTATGGGCCTATAGAACAGCATTTAAAACCCCTTTAGGGACATCCCCGTACAAACTTGTTTATGGAAAGAGTTGTCATGTACCATTTGAGTTAGAGTATAAAGCCTACTGGGCTATAAAATTCTTAAATTACAATCATAAAATCGCAGGTGAGAAGAGGATGATGCAGTTAAACGAACTAGATGAATGGCGAGCTGAGGTCTATGAGAATCCACAACTATATAAGGAGGCAACAAAACGACACCATGATGCTCGTTTAAAACAATCAAAGCAATTCGAAGTAGGAGACCTAGTCCTGTTGTATAATTCAAGGCTCAAACTATTCACTGGAAAGTTGAAATCAAGGTGGTCAGGCCCATTCGTGATAAAATCCATTTTTCCTTACGGCACAGTCGAGGTAACCCATCCAACCCAAGGAACATTCAAGGCAAATGGCCATCGACTAAATTTTATAATGGTGAAGATTTCAAGGAATTGATAGAGGAGCTTCAGCTCCATGAACCTTCTTTTAAGAATGAGAATAGGGTCAGTCTAGCTTAAGACTTTAAACGAGCGATTCTCGGGAGGCAACCTGAGCACTAACTTCACTAACCCCATTAATTTTCACATTTAAATTTTATTTTCCCTTTTCAGCACCAAAATCAAATGAACTAATTCAATAAAATGCAGGTTTCCTACCACACGGGCATGCCCGTGGCCGTGTGGTCAACATGGGATGAAAAAAGGGCATGCAGGTAACGTGTGAGAAGAAGAAGAGACTTTTTTCCCCAACACGGGTTGCGATAAAAAGACCACGGCCATGCGATGCGATCGTGGTCTATCCTAAGTAACTGAGCACGGGCATACGCCACGCCCGTGCCTACCAACCGTGCGAGACATTGACTATATATACACAGGCATGGGAGAAGCGAACATAATAAAACACGCCCAGGGGACACGGGCGTGGGCAACGTCGCAAACGCGCCCAAATTTAAAAATCATGAAAAACACGGGCCAAATAAAAGAGACACGGGTGTGGCCTCTGCCCGTGTCCCCTTCCCTATTTAAAGAAACGCAGCCCCATTTTTTCCCAATTTTCTTCCCCAAACCCCAACCCTAGCCGTTCTCCCTCAAGAACCCTCTACGCCACTACCGAGCTAGCATCCCTCCTATGCAACAGCTTCACTTTCGGACATTTTTGCACGCCTCACTCCATTTGAGCACTACTGTACTCAACAATTCAATGATACCGCTCAACGATTTGATGGCATTGAGGCCACGCTTCAGCAGATTTGTCACCACTTTCATATATCACCACCTCGACCACCCAGCAACTCAGCAGATGACGAGGACCTTTGAGTCCTTTTTCTTATCTTTATTTGCCTTTTATTATTATTATTATTATTATTTATGTTTAATTTTCAATTATTAAACTTTTTATCTTGTCTTGTTAGAACTTTTATTTAGTACAGTTCAGTTTCTTTTATCACTGGCTATCTAACCTTCGAGTATCTCTAACAACTTTCATTAAATATTTCTCCCTAAACATTTCATTGATGACTTCGCAGATTAGATAGAATTAATATACAACTCAAGGAACAAAATTAGCACTTATACCTAGTCATCACATCCATCATGAAACATCCTCCAAGGATCTCATCCATAATTCAGGAAGTTTCACTTCTCTCCCTATCTTATGATTTTATTATTAATGCGTTATTATCTATCTTTGTACATTGAGGGCAATGTACATCTTAAGTGTGGGGGGTGAATAGTTATTTCGAGAAAGTGCCTAATTTTCTTCATTATTCTCAAATCCCTGAATTATGCCTTGTCTTGAAGTAAGTTTCTCATATTATGATTAGGATGAAATTTCCTTTGATTTATGATTTTTATTGAAATGTCTTGGATTAAGTCATTGATAATTATACATTGATGATTAAATTTGAAGAATACTAGAGAATCAAGTATGATAAGTCTATTTTTCAGAATTAAAATTTTTTTCTAGGTTGTCTACCTGAATCTAAATGATATCTTGAAATTTAAAATTTACAAGGTTGACATCAAAAACCCATAATTTTCTGTGAGATTTTGAGCTTTTTAGAGCATATATTCTTTTTCTTGCTCATTTTATTTATTATGAGTGTGTCAACATTGATCTGTTATTCTAGAACTTACATTGATTATACAATGTCGATACCACACCTATGATTTGATATACCGAGATGATAAAGGCACCTAGGTTTTAACCCACGTACTCCATCAAAAAGCATACCTTCATAAGTAACCCCTAGTGAACCCTGTTTTTCCTAACAACCCTTTTTATTGACTCACCTACTATTTGTTATCACCATTCCTTATTGACTACCCTGATGTCGAGATTTGATTGGATCAGTTTCCTGACTACTTTATCTATTTCAATCTATCCTTTATTATGTATTTGACTTGTTCTTAAAAAAATCGAAGTATATTCATTATTAGTTCTATAATTAAGTGAGCTTACATGTTTAAATTTCAAATCTTGAAGAAAAAGCTCGTATTATTAGTTTTCAATTGATGTAATTATTTAAGATTAGTTCACTTTTCTAGTTAGGTAATTTGTCAAGTCAATCTCGATTCTAACCTTCTAATTCATCCTTTATCCACACCTTAAACCCAAGCAACGTTACAACCCTGTTAAAGACCTTTTAATTTGTGTATCATCTCATTTTACAGTGGTTTAGATTTGATTTTCATGCAAGCCTATGGGATTAACTCTTCATGTTTGACTTTTGAGTGCTTAATTCTGAACCTTAAACACTTCAAGTGATTTGAGTGAACCTTTAGTGAGGATGTCAATTCTTGTCGATTTCGAATCAGAGGTAACTATTTAGATGAGAGAAAACACCTATGTTTTGTGCTATAAATGTATGACTTTGATTGTTTGAATCTTTAGGATCCTTGTCGATTTCGAATCAGAGGTAATTATTTAGATGAGGGAAAACACCTATGTTTTGTGCTATAAATGTATGACTTTGATTGTTTGAATCTTTAGGATCCTTCTATTTAAATTATCAATGTATGAATTATCTTTGAATTATGATGAAACATTATTGATAAATATTATGAATTAAGGAAGTTCGTTTTAATTGTGAGTTGAGAATTTTGCTTGAGGACAAGCAAAAGCTTAAGTGTGGGGGTATTTGATAAACGGTAAAAGTAACTTATTTTAGGCCCACATTTAGCATGCTTTTGGATGATTTAAGCCTTGAATTGTGTAATTTGGTGCTCTTAATCCTTTGTTTTCATGTTTTATACTCAAGAGACCACCCAATGACGAAAAGAACAGAAAACGGACCCAAACAGAGTAAATGGACCATATCATGAAATCAACACGGCTTGGGCCCAAGATCACACGGCCGTGCCCCATTCAACAGGCTCGAACATGGCCTGGCCACGATTTACACGGGCGTGTGCCATGGGCGTGTCCCTGTCGCAGAAAAGAAGAGTTTCACTCGGATTTGGATACTTAGGGGCAAAGAAACATATTCTAAAGCCTATATAAACACCCTAAGTATGACCAAAAAAGGGGGAACCCAAGGCTTTACTCAGGGGGCGTCCAGCTAGGCCGAAGGAGGCAGATTTGTGGAGAATTACCCGAAGATAGCCAGTTGATCCATCTCAAGAAGCTGGAATTATACTCAAGACGGAGGATCTCTCCTTCAATTCCTTCAGGGGGTTTTAGGGATTTCTTATGTTTTGTTTTATCTTTTCTTTTGAGATGTTTTCTTTCATTGTTATGAACTAAACCCTCAAATACCTGAGGGGGATGAAACCTAAGATGAATTTTGTTACCGTTTGCTGAACTATATGATAAATATTTGACTTGTTCTTAATTATGTGTTCTTAATTCTTGTGTTGATATTTCTGGGATATTAATTCATGTGTGATGTGCTTAGGTGGAGGAGCAAAAGTCCCCTACTTAAGAGTAGATCTAGAATAATTAAGCGGAGTTGATCGCGTGCCTAAAGATAGGGTGACAAGATTTTGCCGGATTAGGGTGAAACCTAATATGGGAGTCCATAGATCGAGTTAATGCAATTCTAGGGGATTTAATTAGAAAGAGATTTCTAATCAACCTAGGGTTAGATGTTAGTCGCCTCGAGAGATGGATTATTATAACTTACAGAATCTTACAGATCAAGTCAAATGAATAATGTAACATCCCAAAATTTGAGTTTTTTTTTTATATATATGTTGCATTATTTTGGTGCTCAGCTAGTTAAATTATCCAATGTGTGTGTTTAAATAGTCTTGAGAAGGCTCGGGATTTATTTGGATTTGGAATAATTTTTGGCATTTAGTATTTTAAGGAAATGGAATAAGTGACTTTAAAGCTTAAGGTAATAAAGTGATAAAAAGCTAGCATAAATGAACAAATAGTAAAGGGGATATGGCGCCATGTGTGTTACCTTGAGGGAAGGAGTTCGAATCCCTTTGTGTGCATGTGAGAATTTTATTTTTGCTTTCCTTCCTCGTAGTCTCGGTCAAGCATTGAATTTATGGTAAGTTGCACTTTTATTTTTATGGCAAGATGGCTAAGAGAAAAGGCAAGATTAAACTTAGGGAAATGAATCAAATGGAAAAAGCATTTAGGGGGAACATAAGGCTTATAACAAGGGAGATGTTTTGGAAAGTTTGGGTGGCTAAACTTTGACCATTTGGCCATGCACATGGACGGTTTTAGGGGCTAGGGGGGATGGCCGAATTTTTGGGTAGCATTTGGTAAGGTAGGTGCTAGTTTTGGTCATTTTTCATTTTGGCATTTTGGTGTATCAATAGTTATCCTCTCCAAAATTTTTCTCTCCAAATTATTCTCCCTAGCCGAATATGTCATGAGCAATAGGTAAAACTTTTGTTTTCTTTTGGCCATTTCATTTTTTGACCATTTCGGTATTATCCTTCTTTCTCCCCAAAGTCTTTTCCTCTTTGCGCCGAAACCATACATCTTAAAGGGTATTTTTTTCTTTTCTTCTTGCAAAAACTCTCAAACATCACTCCCTCTCCAATATTTTCACTATAGCTGGATCTTCCTTCCTTCCATTGAACTTTCTTTTTCATTCGAGTGGTTATCTTTGAACAATCGGTAAGAACACCCTTTTCAATTCTTTTATTTTTCCTCTATTGTCGCAATTCATATGTTGGCTTGCGAGGGTCTTTTTGACCGAATCATCATCTTTTCTCTTTTAAACAAAACCTTTCTTCTTGTAGTGGTATAGTGGAGTGCCGATTATTTCTACATCGTTTAATCGACCTTAGCCATAGGAAGATCGTGAGAAAAAGGGATATCATCGTTTAAGGTAATTTTTGAAGGGTTCTATATCACTTTTAATTCGTTAAAGATAGTGTTGATTAACCATTTTATCATAGGGACTCTACCCCTCGATTTTCATCTTGTGAATATAAGGATTTTGTGGTAAGCCGACTTCACTCATAAGATCAATTGGTTATAATAACGAAATATTAGTTTGGACTAATATTTATTTGTCAATGGAGGCAAACAAGATCTAATCAAAAGGAGTAGTGTTTGGTGATCAAAAAAGGAGCGGATTTGCGATCCCTTCTAGATTCAAACGAAGGGCCGTTTCGGCGATTCGGGATTTTCTACCGAGTTGTGGACCCTCATCTGGTGAAAATCAACTATTCGAGCTTGTTCGCAATCGTGAGGCATCAACGATTCGGGATTTTCCACCGGGTTGTGAACCGTCAACTGAGGAGAACTGGCAAATAGTTACTATTCACGATCCCGAGGGTAAAAACCTAGACCGTTTATTTTAGAGTAGATTTACTATAAGTGTTATGTTCTAATCGAGCGTTAAAAATATATTTAGGCGTCGACAATCAGGAAAGTGTAGTGCTTACTGTAATCAGGTGTGTAATCTCACACCGTATTCCATGGGTTAGAAAATTATATCGTGTTAATCATTTGATTAAATTGCATGTTAGTGACATCGGGTAAAATGACATAATTAACACTATATTGGTAAAGACTATGAAATCGGTATTAAGACTGAAAATTTTGAGATTACCCTTAATGGGCCAATTCAATAAAAGTGATTATATGGGCCAAATGTGATATTTGATATATGGGCCAAATGTGATATTTGATATATGGGCAAAGTGTGATATTTGATATATGGGCCAAAAGATGATATGGGCCAGATTGTGGAAATTTTATAATGGGCCATATTGTTCGTAATAATTATATGAATGGATTGTTGTAAATGAATATGCATATTATATACATGATTTGCATGGGTTGGGATATTGACGAAGAGAAGTTCTGGTAGCTTTGCTACAAAATTTTGGTGGCTCTGCCACAAATCTGAAAGATGGCAAATGCCATGTAAACTCTGTAAATCTGGTGGCTTGTCCACAAATTGATGAACGGCTTAATGCCTATTTTAGTGTGTTGGCGGGGTGGGTGACTAAAGCTCCCTATAGGTGTGCTGGTTGGTATGAGTGGTGTGTAGCAGATGGAAATTAGGTTTGGTTTGGGAATTGCATATTACATTCATTTTATACATGTTATTATGTTATATTTGTAATGGGCTTTGGCCCAATAAATGCTAAATTGGATTTTGGCCCAATGGACAATGGTAAGTGGTATACACACTGAGATCTAAGTAACTCAACCCGTTTTCCTTACTCTTCTCAGGTAATGATCAGTGACGGAGACTTGGGCTGTGGACGACTCGGTGGAGGCCATACTACGAATAATGGGTTATTGAAATTTTGGATTTCTTTTAAGTACTTTTTATTATTTTGCTATTTTAAGTTAAGTTGTAATAAGGCCTCTGGATAAATTTTAATATTGTTTCACGTTTGATGGATTCTATAATTTGCTTGAATACTTTAAGTGGGATTTTTCTAAAAAAATTAAATAAATGTTTTTCTCAAAATGAACATGCAAAAAGGGTTTTCATTCTTAAATATTTTAACTCGGAAAATTTTCTGTTAACAACGTTCTTCAAAATTTTGTTTTCAAAATTATTTTCGAACTCTATGAAATTTTCTCGAAATATTAATTTAATTTCTTTTTAAGTTTCAATTTATAAATTCTTACGTCTCAAATTGGTTAATTTATCAACCAACCTTAGTTTTCAATAAACTTCACGTCATGATGTTTTGAAAATCCATTTTCTTAAAATCTGTAAAAGACTAGATGTATATTCCTTCCGTGTGACATGTCAAATTTGGTCTTAACGCATAGACCGGGTTTGGGGTGTAACATTTTATGGTATCAGAGCCCAGTTCGAAACTCGACTGTGGTTTGGGTTCAAAAACATTTATAGTTCAAAACTGTTTTGAATTATGGAACTTGTGTTTTTAAAGGTAGTATGGCACCACGAGTATCCGGAACCAAGTCATGTTAGTGTATGTGAATTTAATAATTATTATTGTGATATGACTACAGGAACACTCTAGAACTTTTAGTTTTAGGTGTTGCAACTATAGAGATTGAGACTTTAGGATACGTTAATAAACATTGAAATAGTATACTGATTCATAAAACTTGTAATCAGATTAAAACGAAATAGTCAATATGAGCACTAGAGGACGTGGACATGGTAGACGTGGCCATGGTAGAGGCCGAGGTGCTAGAGTTGTGTCTGAGGCATCGAGACATATGCCGAAAATGGACGTACCGGCGTCACCTGTGTTAGATAATGGATCACATGACCGTATGAGAGAAGACATTGCTCTGTCCCAAGCAATGTTATGAGTCTTGGAAAGGGTTGCTGGGGCTAGATCAGCGCCAGTAGCTCGTGGGTCAATATCGGAGCGACTCAGATCAAATGGTGCTGAGACTTTTAGGGTTATATCGGGAGTAGCCCCAAATGTCGCGGAGTATTAGCTCGAGGCTGTGGAGTGGATCATGGACGACCTGGAGTGCACCGCCAAGCAAAAACTGAGAGGGGCTGTGTCCTTGTTGAGAGATGAGGAGTATCAATGGTGGCTTACTGTTCGGGAGGGCACCCAGGCCAATCTGTTACTTGAGATTTCTTCAAAACTACATTTCAAGGAAAGTATGTCAGGGCAAGCTATGTGGATGCTCGAAGGAAGGAATTCCTAAATCTGGTTCAAGGAAATAAGACCGTGGCAGCTTATGAAGTAGAATTTCTACATTTGAGTCGTTATGCTCGGGCTATAGTGCCAACTGACCATGAATGCTGTGTGCGTTTTGAGGATGGGTTGAATGATGAGTTGCGGGTACTGATAGCCCCACAAGAAGAAAGGAATTTTGCCACGATAGTGAAGAAAGCGAAAATAGTCAAAGAGGCTAAGCACTCAGAGCGGCAAAACCGAGAAAGAGATAGAGGCAGGAACAAGAGGGACTTTAAGTACTCGGGTCCTCCTAAAAGGTTCCAAAAGAGGCCCATGAATGATGAGCCAGCTAAAGCTAGAGCACCTACTGCTACCAATCAGATTCAACCATGTGCTGACTGTGGAAGATGACACCCTGGTGAATGTTGGAAGAGAACCGGTGGGTGTTTCAAATGTGGTTCTAAAGATCATCAGCTTAAGAATTGTCCTCGATGGACTATTTCGACTCAAGAAGCTCGTAATCATGATGCACAGCCAGCTAGAGTTGCCCAGCAGCCACCGAGGGGTCGTAGACCAAGTCGAGGTGGTAATGGCATAGGTCGAGGTCAAGGTGCACCGGGTAGAGGTAATGGCTTCAGGGGTAACGCGGAGGCGAGGCAGCCAGGGTTCATTTATGCGGTCAGACGTCGAGAGGACAACGATGCACCTGATGTGATAACCGATACGTTCTTCATTTTTGATGTACCTGTTACTACTTTGATAGATATCAGATCTACCCATTCGTATGCTGCTAGCGCTATATTTGGAAATCTGAATATTAGATCTGAGATTACTAATAGAGAGATGACGGTAATTAGTCCCTTAGGACAATCTGTGATAGTGAATAAACTTTTTAGAGACATGCCCTTAGAAATTCAAAGAGAAATATTTTTGGCGGATTTGATGGAATTGCCTTTCAGCGAGTTCGACCTTATTTTGGGCATGGATTGGTTGGTAAAGCACCGTGCGTACCTGGATTGTGCTGCAAAGTAGATGTCGATAAGGACTTTGGAAGATTAGGAAGTTGTGATGATAGGCGAGCGGAGAAATTATTTAGCAAATGTGGTATCTGCTTTAAAGGTAGAAAAGTTGGTGCGAAAAGGGTGTGGAGCATTCCTAGCCTTCATTTGTGCTTTGGATGTTAAGGAATTGTCGGTGGAAGGTGTTAGAACAGTGAAGGAGTTTTTAGATGTTTTTTCCGAGGAACTTTCGGGTTTACCTCCAGACCAGGAAGTAGAGTTTGGCATTGAGCTTTTACCCGGAACAGCTCCAGTGTCCATTGCTCCTTATAGGATGGCGCCGAAGGAGTTAGCGGAGCTTAAGGCTCAAATTCAGGAGTTGTTGGATCGAGGATTCATTCGACCAAGTGGGTCACCATGGGGAGCACCGGTCTTGTTCGTCAAGAAGAAGGATGGGTCGATGCGTATGTGCATCGATTATAGGCAGTTGAATAAGTTGACGATCAAGAATATGTATCCATTGCCGAGAATCGATGACCTATTCGACCAACTGCGAGGAGCTTCGAAAATAGATTTGAGATCGAGTTATCACCAGCTTAAGGTCAAGGAGGCGGATATTTATAAGACAGCGTTTCGAACTCGTTATGGACACTACGAGTTCTTGGTGATGCCGTTTGGGTTGACCAATGCACTAGCTGCATTTATGGACATGATGAACCGGGTCTTCCAACCCTATTTAGACCGATTTGTGGTGGTGTTCATAGATGACATTTTGGTATACTCGAAGAATGAAGAAAAGCATGATTCACATCTGCAGATAGTATTACAAATATTGCGAGAAAAGTAACTTTTTGCCAAATTCAGTAAGTGTGAATTTTGGCTGAAGGAAGTGACTTTCTTGGGGCATGTTGTGTCGGCCGAAGGAATTAGAGTTGATCCCCGGAAAGTAGAGGCTGTGTGGGATTGGAAACCATCGAAGTCAGTGGCTGAAATTTGGAGTTTTCTAGGGTTGGCTGGTTACTACAGGCGTTTCGTTGAGGGGTTTTCGTTGATTGCTGCACCTCTAACTAAACTGTTGCACAAGGGAGTACCATTTGTGTGGTCAGATCAGCAGCAAGAGAGTTTTGAGAAATTGAAGAAGATTTTAACGGAAGCCCCCGTACTGATTCAACCTGAAGCTAGGAAAGAGTTTATTGTTTACTGCGACGAGTCACACATGGGCTTGAGATGTGTGTTGATGCAAGGTGGTAAAGTGGTGGCTTATGCATCTCGTCAGTTAAGGCCGCACGAAGTCAATTATCCTACTCATGATTTGGAGTTGGCTGCGGTAGTTTTTGCTTTGAAGATCCGGAGGCATTACCTGTACGGTGAGAAGTCGATCATTTATACGGATCATAAAAGTTTGAAGTTCCTCCTTACCCAAAAGGAGTTGAACTTAAGACAGCGGAGATGGATAGAGCTGTTGAAGGATTATGACTTCTCAATCTAGTATCATCCCAAAAAGGCTAATGTGGTGGCAGACGCGTTGAGTCGTAAGGTGATATCGAATTTGAGAGCGATGTTCGCTCACCTTAGTCTGTATGAAGATGGTAGTCTTCTAGCCGAACTTCAGGTGAAGCCTGTATGGTTGGGTCAGATTAAGGAAAAGTAATTATCAGATGAAAATTGGGTTCATTACTTCAGCAAGTGGTAGGTGGTGTGATAGGGGATTTTGGATTGAATAATGATAGAGTACTGTGTTTCCGTGGAAGAATTTGTATGCCCAAAGATTCAGAATTTAGACAAATGATTTTATGTGAGGCGCATAGTAGTCCATATGCTATGCACCCCGGGGGAAAGAAAATGTATCGAGACCTTCGTGAACAGTATTGGTGGCCAGGGTTGAAACAGGAGATTACTGAGTTTGTGAGTAGGTGCTTAACATGTCAGCAAGTGAAGGCGGAACATTAATTGTCGTCGGGATTGCTACAACTGGTGAAGATTCCATTATGGAAATGGGAACGGATAACGATGGACTTTGTTAGTGGGTTACCCTTATCGCCTACTAAGAAAGATTCCGTCTGGGTAATAGTGGATCGGTTGACGAAGACTTCCCATTTTCTACCTATTCGTACGGATTACTCACTATAGAAGTTGGCCAAGTTGTATGTAGCGGAGATCGTGAGGTTACATGGGGTACCAGTGTCTATTATTTCGGATAGGGACCCTAGGTTTACATCGCAGTTTTGGAAAGCTTTGCATGAAGCTTTGGGAATAAGGTTAAATTTCAGCACGGGTTTTCATCCTCAGTCAGATGGTCAGTCGGAAAGAGTAATCCAGATTTTGGAAGATATGTTAAGGGGTTGTTTGATTTATTTCAGAGCTAGTTGGGAGGATTTCCTACCGTTGGCAGAGTTTACGTATAATAATAGCTATCAATCCAGTATCCAGATGGCACCCTACGAGGCATTGTACGGTCGTAAGTGTCATACTCCTACTTGTTGGACTGACTTGGGTGAACGACAGTTGTTGGGTCCTGAGCTGATATCAAAAACGAAGGAAAAGGTAAAAGTAATTCGGACAAGGTTAAAGGAAGCTTCGGATAGATAGAAATCGTATGCAGATTTGAAGCATAAGGATATTGAGTTTGCGGTGGGAGATCAAGTCCTTCTAAAGGTCTCACCTTGGAAGAAGATCTTCAGATTTGAAAGGAAGGGCAAGTTGAGCCCTAGGTTCATCGGACCGTATCGTGTGTTGAAGCGGGTAGAACCAGTGGCTTATCAGCTTAAATTACCTCCAGAGTTGAGTCAGATTCATAGTGTTTTTCATGTCTCAATGTTGAGGCATTATCGATCGGATCCGTCTCACATAGTACCAATAGAGGAAGTTGAGTTAAGGCCTAACTTGTCGCTTGAGGAGGAACTAGTGCAAAATTTAGATCGAGATGTTAATATGCTGAGAAGGAAGTCAGTACCGTTAGTCAAAGTTCTATGGCGTAATCACGGAGTGGAGGAATCTACATGGAAGCCTGAGGACGCGATTCAACAGCAATATCCTCACCTCTTTTAATCAGGTAAATTTCGAGGACGAAATTTTCTTTAAGGGGGTAGAATTGTAACATCCTAAAATTTGAGTTTTTTTTATATATGTTGCATTATTTTGGTGATCAACTAGTTAAATTATCCAATGTGTGTGTTTAAATAGTCCTGAGAAGGCTCGAGATTTATTTGGATTTGGAATAATTTTTGGCATTTAGTATTTTAAGAAAATGGAATAAGTGACCTTAAAGCTTAAGGTAATAAAGTGGTACAAAGCTAGCATAAATGAACAAATAGTAAAGGGGATAGGACGCCATGTGTGTTACCTTGAGGGAAGGACTTCGAATCCCTTTGTGTGCATGTGAGAATTTTATTTTTTCTTTCCTTCCTCATAGTGTCGGTCAAGCATTGAATTTATGGTAAGTTGGACTTATATTTTTATGGCAAGATGGCTAAGAGAAAAGGCAAGATTAAACTTAGGGAAAGGAATCAAATGGAAAAAGCATGTAGGGGAACATAAGGCTTATAACAACGGAGATGTTTTGGAAAGTTTGGGTGGCTAAACTTTGACCATTTGGCCATGCACTTGGATGGTTTTAGGGGCTAGGGGGGATTGCCGAATTTTTGGGTAGCATTTGGTAAGGTAGGTGCTAGTTTTGGTCATTTTTCATTTTGGCATTTTGGTGTATCAATAGTTATCCTCTCCAAAATTTTTCTCTCCAAATTCTTCTCCCTAGCCGAATATGTCATGAGCAATAGGTAAAACTTTTGTTTTCTTTTGGCCATTTCATTTTTTGACCATTTCAGTATTATCCTTCTTTCTCCTGAAGTCTTTTCCTCTTTGTGCAGAAACCATACATCTTAAAGGGTATTTTTTTCTTTTCTTCTTGCAAAAACTCTCAAGCATCACTCCCTCTCCAATATTTTCACTATAGCCAAATCTTCCTTCCTTCCATTGAACTTTCTTTTTCATTCGAGTGGTCATCTTTGAACAATCTGTAAGAACACCCTTTTCAATTCCTTTATTTTTCCTCTATTGCCGAAATTCATATGTTGGCTTGGGAGGGTCTTTTTGACCGAATCATCATCTTTTCTCTTTTAAACAAAACCTTTCTTCTTGTAGTGGTATAGTGGAGTGCCGATTATTTCTACATCGTTTAATCGACCCTAACCATAGGAAGATCATGTGAAAAAGGGATATCATCGTTCAAGGTAATTTTTGAAAGGTTCTATATTACTTTTTATTCGTTAAAGATAGTGTTGATTAACCGATTTTATCATAAGGACTCTATCACTCGATTTTCATCCTGTGAACGTAAGGATTTTCTGGTAAGCCGACTTCACTCATAAGATAATAATGAAATATTAGTTTGGACTAATATTTATTTGTCAATGGAGGCAAACAAGATCGAATCAAAAGGAGTAGTGTTTGGTGATCGAAAAAGGAGCAGATTTGCAATCCCTTCTAGATTCAAACGAAAGGCCGTTTCGGCGATTCGGGATTTTCCATCGGGTTGTGGACCCTCATCCGGTGAAAATCAAATATTCGAGGTTGTTCACAATCGTGAGGCATCAATGATTCGGGATTTTCCACCGGGTTGTGAACCGTCAACCGGGGAGAACCGGCAAATAGTTGTTATTCGTGATTCCGAGGGTAAAAACCTAGACCCTTTATTTTAGAGTAGATTTACTATAAGTGTTAATGTTCTAATCGAGCGTTAAAAATATTTTTAGGTGTCGACGATCAGAAAAGTGTAGTGCTTACCATAATCAGGTGTGTAATCTCACACCGTATTCCATGGGTTAGAAAATTATACCGTGTTAATTGTTTGATTAAATCGCATGTTAGTGAGATCGGGTAAAATGGCATAATTAACACTATATTGGTAAAGACTATGAAACCGATATTAAGACTGTAAAAATTTTGAGATTACCCTTAATGGGCCAATTCAATAAAAGTGACTATATGGGCCAAATGTGATATTTGATATATGGGCCAAATGTGATATTTGATATATGGGCCAAATGTGATATTTGATATATGGGCCAAATATGATATTTGATATATGGGCCAAGTGTGATATTTGATATATGGGCCAAATGTGATATTTGATATATGGGCCAAGTGTGATATTTGATATATGGGCCAAAAAGTGATATGGGTCAGATTGTGGAAATTTTATAATGGGCCATATTGTTCGTAATAATTATATGAATGGATTGTTGTAAATGAATATGCATATCATATACATGATTTGCATGGGTTGGGATATTGACAAAGAGAAGTTCCGATAGCTTTGCTACAAAATTCTGGTGGCTCTGCCACAAATCTGGTGGCTTGTCCACAAATTGATAAACGGCTTAATGCTTATTTTGGTGTGTTGGCGAGGTGGGTAACTAAAGCTCCCCACAGGTGTGCTGGTTGGTACGGGTGGTGTGTAGCAGATGGAAATTAGGTTTGGTTTGGGAATTGCATATTACATTCATTTTATACATGTTATTATGTTATATTTGTAATGGGCTTTGGCCCAATAAATGCTAAATTGGATTTTGGCCCAGTGGACAATGGTAAGTGGTTTACACACTGAGTTATAAGTAACTCACCCCATTTTCCTTACTCTTTTCATGTATTGATCAGTGACGGAGACTTGGGCTGTGGACGACTCGGTGGAGGCCATACTACAAATAATGGGTTATTTAAATTTTGGACTTCTTTTAAGTACTTTTTATTATTTTGCTATTTTAAGTTAAGTTGTAATAAGGCCTCTGTATAAATTTTAATGTTGTTTCACGTTTGATGGATTTTATAATTTGCTTGAATACTTTAAGTGGTATTTTTCTAAAAAAATTAAATAAATGTTTTTCTCAAAATGAACATGCAAAAAGGGTTTTCATTCTTAAATATTTTAACTCGAAAAATTTTTTGTTAACAACGTTCTTCAAAATTTTGTTTTCAAAATTATTTTCGAACTCTATTAAATTTTCTCGAAATATTAATTTAATTTCTTTTTAAGTTTCAATTTATAAATTCTTACGTCTCAAATTGGTTAATTTATCAACCAACCTTAGTTTTCAATAAACTTCACGTCAAGATGTTTTGAAAATCCATTTTCTTAAAATCCTTAAAAGACTAGATGTATATTCCTTCCGTGTGACATGTCAAATTTGGTCTTAATGCATAGATCGGGTTTGGGGTGTTACAAATAAATCGTCTGGTTCAGAGTTAGATAACAAGTGAAGTCTGGGTGGATTCTTCCTTGGGTGTCGTCTTAATCAATTGGTTTTTCCTCAAGTTATTTTCACAATTTCATTCTTCTTTGTCTTTGAGTCTTTAATTTAGTAGTTAGTTAATTTTAGATTAGATAAAAATTCATTTAATTCTTAGGCTAGATAATAAAAAGAGAGTTAGTATTAGTACTTTTGGTTCTTTTGGGTTCGACATTTCGGTCTTGCCTAAACTATACTACTGTTCGGTAGGTGCGCTTGCCTTAAATCGTTGTCATAGTTAGTTTCCAGGGTCGATCATTCTTTTTATAAATTTTAAGACTTTGACATCGCATAAAACAACGATCAGTTCTTTGCCATAAGTCATGTCTAGTTGAATTTCGACCTCTGTCGGTGTAATCACATGCGAAGGATCTGATCGGTAACGAAGTAACACAGACACGTGAAACACATCATGAATCTTTTCCAATTCGGATGGAAAAGCCAATCAATTGGCTACCGGCCCTATCCTCTTGGTGATCTCATACGGTCCAATAAAGCGCGGACTCAATTTGCCTTTCTGGCCAAATCTGGGAACTTTTTTCCATGGTGACACTTTGAAGAACACCTTATCACCAACTTGAAATTCGATCTCTTTTCGTTTCAAGTCCGACTAGGACTTTTGTCTTTCTGAAGCAGCTTTTAAACAACCAGATTATTTTTACCTTCTCTTCAATTTTTCTAACCAGATTGACCCTGTGAATTTGATTTTCTTTGAGTTCGGTCCAATACAAAGGCGTTCGACACTTCCGCCTATACAATGCCTCATAAGGTGCCATTCTCAAACTCGACTGAAAACTGTTATTGTATACAAACTCTAACAATGGTAAATACTTTTCCCAGCTGCCCTGAAACTCAAGAACACAACACCGGAGCATATCCTCAAGTATCTGTATTAATCTCTCCGACTGTCCGTCAGTTTGCGGATGTAAAGCTATACTAAAACTCAACTTTATGCCCAAAGCTTCTTGCAACTTTTTCCAAAATCGGTATGTGAATCTCGGATCTCTATCCGATATAATCGATAAAGGCACTCCATGTAGTCTCACAATATCTGAAACATACAAGTCTGCCAACTTATAAAGTGAATAATCAACGCGTATATGTATGAAATGGGTCGACTTTGTAAGTCTATCTACCACAACCCATACAACATCTTTCTTGCTCGGTGTTAACGGTAAACCCGTAACAAAGTCCATAGTAATACGGTCCCATTTCCACTCGGGAACCATAATAGGCTGAAGTAAACCCAAAGGTACTGGTGTTCAGCCTTCACTTGCTGACAAATCAAGCATTTAGATACAAAATCAGAAACATCTTTCTTCATACTCGGCCACCAATACCATTTCTTCAAATCATTATACATTTTTGTGCTGCCCGGATGTACAGATAGACATCCGCTATGTGCCTCATGTAAAATCTTCCGAATGATCTCATCATCTCTCGATACTCAGACTCTGTCTCAGAACATCAAAATCCATCAGGATTAATCCAAAAATCTGATCCAACACTCGACTCACACTGAACTCTTTTAACTTGCAAGTCGTTGTCACCTTTCTGAGCTTCACAAATCTCTTGGAAAAACATCGATCTTGCTCTCAACTCAGCTAGAATGGAACCATCGTCTGACAAAGTCACCCGTGTATTCATAGCCCTCAATACAAATAAGGATTTTCTACTCAAAGCATCGGCACTACATTCGCCTTTGCCGGGTGGTAGTCAATCACTAGTTCATAGTCCTTTATCAGCTCTTGCCATCTCCGTTGCCTTAAATGTAATTCCTTTTGAGTCATCAAGTACTTTAGGCTTTTATGATCGTTGAATATTTGACATTTTTCACCATACAAATGGTGTCTCTATATCTTCAATGCGAACACAATGGCAGCCAACTCTAAATCATATGTCGGGTAATTCTTCTCATGTGGCTTTAACTGTCTAGAGGCATATGCTATCACCTTGCCCTCTTGCAAAAGCACACAGCCCAATCCATTCAAGGATACATCACTATAAATCAAAAATTCTTTTCCTGGTTTAGGTTGTACTATAGCTGGAGCCTCAGTAAACAATGCCTTTAGTTTCTCGAAACTCTGTTGGCACTTTTCTGTCCATTCAAACTTCACATCTTTTTGTAACAACCTCGTCATTGGAGTCACTATCCTGGAAAATCCCTTGACAAACCGTCGGTAATAACCAGCTAGGCCCAGAAAGCTTCTAACCTCTGATACACTTCTTGACAGTTTCCAATCAACAATAGCTGAAATCTTACTCGGGTCAACTCGGATTCCATCTCCCAAGACAATGTGCCCCAAAAATCCAACTTCTTTGAGCCAAAATTCACTTTTGCTAAACTTGGCAAACAACTGATTATCTCTTAAAATCTGTAAAATCGTCTTCAAGTGCTCGGCATGCTCACCCTTATCACGAGAATAAATCAATATATCATCAATAAAAACCACAACAAATTTATCCAAGTATGGCTGAAAGATGCGGTTCATTAAATCTATAAACACAGTAGGGGCATTTGTTAAACCAAAAAAGCATGACTAAAAATTCGTAGTGCCCATACCTCGTCCGAAATGCGGTTTTCGGCACATCAGAGTCTTTGACACTCAACTGGTAATAACCAGACCTCAAGTCTATCTTGGAAAACACAGTGGCTCCCTTCAATTGATCAAACAAGTCATCGATTCTTGGCAACGGGTACCTATTCTTCACGGTTACCTTATTAAGCTATCGATAATCTATATAAATAATACTGGAGCACCCCATGGAGAATAACTCGATCGTGCAAAGCCTTTATCTGTCAACTTTTGTAACTGTGCCTTCAATTCTTTCAACTCAGTTGGAGCCATTCTGTATGGAGCAAACGATATAGGTGCAGTATTAGGGGCTAACTCAATGCCAAATTCAACCTCTAACTGGAGGCAACCTTGGGAATTCTTCATGGAATACATTTGGATACTCACATACTATCGGCATTGGTTAATTCTTAACTTAGTGTAACACACTGAATTTGGGCCTAAAAGAATTGGACCTATTGGGCCCTGGGCATGGGAGCGTTTAAAATTTTTGAGAATAAGAGAACGACATTAATGCAAGTTGGACCTATTAGGTGAGTGATTTTGGAAGGTTGGGGGGCTTTTATGAAGTCCCAGGATTAAACTTGGGCTTTAGGAAAATTTTGGTTTTAGGTGAATAAAACCCTGGTAGTTAGTAAGCAGCTTTAAGAATAAAATGTGGAGAAAAATGACACAAAAAGGAGTTGTGGTCTAGTGGAAAATGGTGCCACATAGGAGACAAGGAAATGACGCCACACAAGGAAGCAAGGGGTCCAAGGTTCAAGTCTTAGCGCTTGCAGTTCATTTTGATTTCTTTTTTAAATGAACTTAGACTTTGGCCATAGACTTATATTTAGTTGCGCATGTTTTAAAACAACATGGAGCTACTTGGTAAAGTGGCTAGCGGCGTAGATTATGTACAAGGGAGCCTGAGTTCGAATCCCATTGCAAGCACAAAGGGATGTTTATTTTGCTAAGTTGGGACGGCCAGAGTTTGTGTTGGATTTAAACTCTGCTGAAGGAGGGATCCCACATCTGGAACCTAGCATGAGAGTGGGCAAGAAGCTGGCTTTAAACAGAGAAATCTATGAGGAGAGTAAGCATACCTGGGTTATCGTTTGGGCATAGGAGTGCTCAGAGCGCAGATCAACTCCAGATTCCTATCAAGTGTGTATTTCGCACTACTCTAGTTGTAGAGCAGCAAATGCTGAAATGCCGGACACACGGCGATGGTAGCCACACGAGCGTCTGAGCGCACGTGTGGGAGCTTCGACACGATAGTTGAGGCCACCATGAGTATTTTATGGGTTGATGCTGTTTGGGCCACGATGGGCTGAAAAGGGGCCAATTGGGCCCAATAGGCCTATGGGCCCATATGAATAAATTGTATGATTGTGTAGTAGAGAGTGAACTGGTTTATGTGAATCTCAAATTTTTGGCTAAATTTGGGCTGAATGGGCCACATGAACGTGTGGGTCTATTTGGGCCGAGAATGGGCTGTAGGCCCATTTGCATCGTTATCTCTGTTTAAAATACCTTGATTTATGAAATTACTAAAATACCCTTGGTTTACAAAATTAGTGAAATACCCTTGACTTGTAAAATTACCGAAGTACCCCGATTTTTAAAGCTACCGAAATACCCTCGATTTTTGAAATTACCAAAGTACCCCTAATTTACAAAATTATCGAAATACCCTTGATTTGTAAAATTACCAAAATACCCCTTATTTGTAAAATTACTGGAATACCCTTAGATTGTGAAATTACTGAAATACCCTGACTTGTAAAATTACAGACATACCCTTAATTTGTGAAATTACCAAAATACCCCTAATTTATAAAATTACCAAAATACCCTCGGTTTGCAAAATTACTAAAATACCCTCGATTTGCAAAATTATCGAAATACCCTTATAGGGTAAAATGACTATTTTTCCCTTGTAAGTAAATGACTGATTTAGATTTTGAATTTAACTATTTTGACTGTGATTTATAACTATGAGTTTAACTGACTTGACTGTGGGCGTGTGACTGATATTTCTTTTAATATATGTTTAGATGATTGTTACTAAGCATGGCCATTCTGCATACATGCGTAATGAGTGAGCATGACATACACGACATATTGCATGGGGTTGGGATTTGTATTTTGGAGGTAGTACTGTACTGGTGGCTATGCCACGTTTTATTGATTTAGTGGCTATGCCACGTACACTACTTCTACTGGCTCAGCCACGTATACTGTTACTGGTAACTTTGTTGCGTTGTTATTGGCAGCTCGACTGCAATCTTAGTGTGTAGGGCTGGGTGGGTTGAGTTGGTCCGTACATGATGTGTAAGGTTGGTACGGGTGGTGTGTTGGCTGGATCGGGGTGGGATGCATCCTCATACTATTGCATATCTGTTTATAAGATCTGTCACTGTACCGGGCTTAGGCCACTTGTTCTATTATTGGTTTGGGCTAGGCCCAATTGATACTGTTATGGGCTATGACCCAAATAAATTCGTAGTGAGCTTTGACCCATGTATGCTCGATCGCACCGCATCTTATTCTCATATTCTCAAAAGGCTTCGCCCGCATCGCTTAGGTTTCTGCGTTTGTATACTGACTGTTACTATGGTAAGGGGATTACACACTGTGTTTTCGTAAACTCACCCCTTTTTAACTGTGCAGGTAATCCTCAGCCTTAGATGGATCGGAGCTGCGAGGACTCGGAGGTGACTACACGTCCGATTGGCTTTAAAGTACACGTCCTATTTTTATTTTAGTTTAATTTGTTGGGTTATAAATTTTGGAATAAGGCCTTAAGACTTCTGAACTTTAAGTTTTGGGATTTTATTTATTGTTTTATAATTACTAAAAGTAGAATATGATTTATCGGAGATAACTACTGTTTTTCAAAATATCACGTTCCGCAACTGTTTTAAATTAAGCTTTCCACAACAAACAAGGTTTTCAAGATAATAATGTCTTCCAATAATGATTTCTAATAAACCACATTTTGAAGATAAGCAAACGAAATCTGAGGTTTTGAATAGCAGAAAGTTTTAAGCTGTAAGAAGGGTTTCTAATGAAAGCATGGTTTTCAAAAAACTCTTCAATGTGACACGCCAGATTTGGGCCTAACTTCTAGGCCGGGTTTGGGGTGTTACATTTAATAGTATCAGAGCCATGTTGCAAAACTCGGCTGTGGATTGGGTTTTCAAAATTGAATTTCTAAAAGTGTTGTTTCAAAAAGGCTTGAAAAGATTTGAAGTTCTAAAATGTTGTATTGACGTTTTTCTGGAAGTATGGTTCACCGAGTCTCCGACGCCGAATTCGTAAGTTTTTTGAATACTTAATTTTTTCTGTTTAGAAATTTAAATATATTGAGTTAGAGATACTATGATTTCTTAGATATTCGACTGTATGGCTATACTTAAACTTAGAGTTTGTATTTATTCTGTGTATATTCTGGAAATGATTTGTGTGTGATATCCATCCGCTCTGATGGATAGATAGTGTGGTGTGTGCTTGTGTTATTAGAATCAAAGTGCGCAGTGGTAGCATAGTGGTGTAACCTATGTTATGCTGCTATTATACAGTTGGAAATTTCGAGGATGAAATTTCTTTAAGGGGGTAGATTTGTAACACCCTGAATTTGGGCCTAGAAGAATTGGGCCTATTGGGCCTTGGGCATGGGAGCGTTTAAATTTTTTGAGAATAAGAGAACGACATTAATGCAAGCTGGACCTATCAGGTGAGTGATTTTGGAAGGTTGGGGGGCCTCTATGAAGCCCCAGGATCAAACTTGGGCTTTAGGAAAATTTTGGTTTTAAGTGAATAAAACCCTTGGAGTTAGTAAGTAGGCTTTAAGAATAAAATGTGGAGAAAAATGACACAAAAGGAGTTGTGGTCTAGTGGCAAATGGCGCCACATAGGAGACAAGGGAATGACGCCACACAAGGAAGCAAGGGGTCCAAGGTTCAAGTCTTGGCGCTTGCAGTTCATTTTGATTTCTTTTTTAAATGAACTTAGACTTTGGCCATAGACTTATATTTAGTTGCGCATGTTTTAAAACAACAAGGAGCTAGTTGGTAAAGTGGCTAGCTGCGTGGATTATGTACAAGGGAGCCTGAGTTTGAATCCTATTGCAAGTAGAAAGGGATATTTATTTTGCTAAGTTGGGACGGCCAGAGTTTGTGTTGGATTTAAACTCTGTTAAAGGAGGGATCCCACATCGGGAAGCTAGCATGAGAGTCCGAAAGAAGCTGGCTTTAAATAGAGCAATCTATGAGCATACCTGGGTTGGCGTTTGGGCATAGGAGTGTTCGAAGCCCGGATCAACTCCAGATTCCTATCAGGTGTGTATTTTGCACTACTCTAGTTGTAGAGCGAAAAATATTGAAATGCCGGTCACACAACGATGGTAGCCACACGAGCGTGCGAGCGTACGTGTGGGAGCTTTGACGCAATAGTTGAGGCCACCATGAGTATTCTTGTGGGTTAATGCTGTTTAGGCCACAATAGGCCGAAAAGGGGCCAAGTGGGCCCAATGGGCCCGTGGGCCCATATGAATAAATGTATGATTGTGTAGTAGATAGTGAATTGGTCTATGTGAATCTCATATCTGTGGCTAGATTTGGGCTAAATGGGCTACACGAACGTGTGGGTCTATTTGGGCCGAGAATGGGCTCTAGGCCCATTCGCATCGTTATATCTGTTTAGAATACCTTGATTTATGAAATTACTGAAATACCCTTGATTTACAAAATTACTAAAATACCCTCGACTTGTAAAATTACCAAAGTACCCTCGATTTGTAAAATTACCGAAATACCCTCTCTTTGTGAAATTACCAAAGTACCCCTAATTTACAAAATTACCAAAATACACCTGATTTATGAAATTACCAAAATACCCTTGATTTGTAAAATTATCAAAATACCCTTTGATTGTGAAATTACCGAAATACCCCGGTTTGTAAAATTACCGAAATATCTCCGATTTTTGAAATTACCAAACTACCCCCGATTTATGAAATTATTGAAATACCCCCAGTTTGCGAAATTATCGAAATACCCCTTTAGGGTAGGATTACCGAAATACCTTGATAGGGTAAAATGACTATTTTTCTCTGTAGGTAAATGACTGATTTAGGCTGTGAATTTGACTGCTTTGACTGTGATTGTATAACTATGAGTTTAACTGACTTGACTGTGGACGTGTGACTGATATGCTATTAATATATGTTTAGGGAATCGGAGGTGACCACATGTCCGATTGGCTTAAAGTACATGTCCTATTTTTATTTTAGTTTAATTTATTGGGTTATAAATTTTGTAGTAAGGCCTTAAGATTTCTGAACTTTAAGTTTTAGGATTTTATTGATTGTTTTATAATTGCTAGAAGTAGAATACGATTCATAGGAGATAATTACTATTTTTCAAAATATCACATTCCGCAACTGTTTTAAATTAAGCTTTCCGCAACAAACAAGGTTTTCAAGATAATAATGTTTTCCCAAAATGATTTCTAGTAAACCACATTTTGAAGATAAGCAAACGAAATTTGAGGTTTTGATAGCAGAAAGTTTTAAGTTGTAAGAAGGGTTTCTAATGAAAGCATGGTTTTTGAAAAACTTTTCAATGTAACATGCCATATTTGGGCTTAACTTCTAGGTCGGGTTTGAGGTGTTACACTCAGTCTCTGTGGAATTCATCACAAGGCAAGATATATGAGAAATCACTAAAGGCGACCTATCCTGTTCATCTGATTCAACACGAAAAGTGTCCCCGTTTTTACATCTCAATTTAATGTATTTCTTTCCACAATTTGCTGTCACATCATGAGCGGTTAACCAGTCCATACCAAGAATTATATCAAATTCATCAAATGGCAATAGCATGAGATTTGCCTTAAAATAATGACCTCTAATCATCAATGGGCAATCTTTGCATACCTTATCAACTAGTACACATTTGCCTAAAGGATTGGAAACTTTTATCACGAATTCTGTAGACTCTACAGGCATGCTCATACTAGATATTAATTTCATGCAAATATATGAGTGGGTAGATCCCAGATCAATTAAAGTAACAACGTGAGTATCCTGGAGAGAAAATGTACCCGTAATTACATTAAGGGATGACGCCTCTTCGTGAGCGCGAATGGCATAAGTCCTCACAGGCGCACTACCCTTAGATCTCGCAGCCTGCTCTTTGGGTGTACTCTTACAACTTGTTCCACTTCCCGGGTTTCTCTATTGTCTCCCTCTAGTAGTGCTTCCCAATCTTGCACTCTAAATTTTCTCTTTTTCAACCATATCGGGGCATTCTCTAATAAAATGATATTGGGAACCACACTTAAAACAGGCTCTCTCATGTGCTACGTCTGCCACATTGTGGACATTCCGGTCTATTAGGTCGAGCATTCCCAACACTAGCAACTGAAGTAGTCTAAGCTTTAATCCCCAAGTACTGTTTAACCTTACTTCTATTCGAAAACCCAGCTGAAGTAGTTGATCGGGTAGGGAAGTCTCTTGACTTCTTGGATGAGGACTGAAATGACTTATTCAGTTGTCTCTTTCTTGAGTCACGGGACTCCACTCAGCTTTTCTTTTCTCTTTAACCAACTTCTCGACTTTACAAGCCCTGTCCACTAGCATAACAAATTCCTTTAATTCTAGGACGCTAACAAATAATCAGATATCTTCATTTAGTCCATCCTCAAACCGTTTACACATGATGGCTTTAGTGGATACACACTATCGAGCATATTTGCTGAGCCTTACGAACTCACGCTCATACTCAGTTACCGCCATCCGACCTTGTTTTAGCTCAAGGAATTCTTTTCTCTTCTTATCAATAAATATTTAGCTAATATACTTCTTCCGAAACTCTTCCTGGAAAAACTCCTATGTAATCCTTTCCCTTGGTACAACCGACACAAGGGTGTTCCACCACTAGTAAGCAGAATCTCTCAAGAGCGACGCCACGCATTTCATGCACTCTTTAAATGTGCAAGATAATCCATCAAATACCCTGATGGTATTTTCAAGCCAAAATTATGCTCTTTCCGGATCATCATCTTTACTAGCTCAAAATTCCTCGACTCATTGTTTTCGGGTTCTATTAATCGAAGGCTTTTCTCTTCTTACCACTTTTACCACTTGGGGAGCTACAGGGGTAGGTTGAGGAATAGGTGGGGGTAGAGGGGGTTACGTATTAGGGTTCGTACGAACAAACTCCGTATACCATGCATTCATCATGTGGAGAAAGGCTTCCCTAGCTTCTTCTCCTCCTTTCTGACTTACAGCCATTGGTCTATTCTCATTTTCATTTGGCACCGTCCCTTCGGCGGAAGCCGGCGTGTTACTTTCTACATCATCCGCCACAGCTCTATCGGGATCCATTTACTATATGAAAACAAAATTTAAATCGTCAGAAGTCGTCACACTATCATTATGTAAATACTCATATGTATGGCATGTATAACTAGACTCATGCTTATGCTACGTTGTTTGAGAATTGACTAAATCGTAGCTCTGATACCACTAAATATAATTACAACCCTTACCCGTATTCAACGCTGGAACCAGATACGAGGCATTACTAAACTTAACTTGCTCAAACATACAACATCGAACCATAAAATTTTGTTCTAACTTAAAACTTTTTCATTCATATTCATAACGTCCCTATTATGGGTCTACGAGACCCTAAACATACATATGAGATGATTCAGAATTAAATCGGAAACTTTTACGCACTTAAATTATTTTTTGTGCTTAAAACAGGGCCACAAGCCCATGTGAAATGGAACACGCACGTGTGGGCAGGCCGTGTGGTCACACACACCCATGTTCCTATATCGTGTGGATTTTATTTTTTCATTTCAAACCTACAGGGGTTTTCACACGGTCGGACACATGCCCGTGTCCCTCACACGGCCTAGACACACCTGTGTCCTCACCCGTGCGTGAAAACCAAGGTTTTCTGTTTATGGCATCAGCAAACACTTAGGGGCACACGTCCTAGTCACACGCCCGTGTGACGAATTGAATTCTTGCAAATTTGATGTAGGGGACACATGACCTATTAACACACCCATGGGGCTGATCGTGTGTCACACACAGCCTAGACACATGCCCATGTGTGTCTACCCATGTGGGCAATTATAAGGCTTTTTTCCAAGCCAATTGCCACCCTGAAAAGTAAACACACTTATACCACCTCAAGCAACACATAACATAACAATACTACACTATGAAAGATCACTAATTCATCATGCATACATTTCTTATTTTATTCAATCAATTGCATAAATTTTCACTTCATACAATTCATCATCATTAAATATATGAAACTTAACAAGTATTGGCCAATTCACAATGGCCATTTACAAAATGGATGAGTAATATTAATAGCCAACACTTAGGCTAACAAATATAACATAACAAAATGACCAAGTTCCTATACATGCCATACCCAAAATAAATCAACTTTACTATACCAAAAGAATGGTTGATAGTGTGATCCGAACTCTGACGTCCTATGATCCCCGAGCTAGTTTGGCGATACTACAATGAAAAGGGAAATGGCAGGGGTAAGCATAAGGCTTAATAAGTTTGCATAAAATCAATAACAACATTAAGACTTATAATAGCATTCATTCACCTCATTGAATAATACACAATTTCTCAAACACAATAACATAACTTACTCATGCATACTCTTACCAATTTACATATCACATTTTGCATTCATTTCTCATAAGTTACTCATAGGTACCTGTATCACTTCATCACATAACTTTAGCACTTTTATACTCTTTAAACATAAACTTAACTCTTTGTCATTGGTACATAAACTTAGCTCTTTGCCCATTGAACTACTCAGAATATCAAAGGATACTCAATCTCATCATACATGTACCACGATGCCAATGCCATATCCCAGATATGATCTTACATGTGATCACATCTCGATGCCAATGCCATATCCCAAATATGGTCTTACACAAGATCTCATATCTCGATATCGATGCCATGTCCCAAATATGGTCTTTTACGATATCGTATATAGATGTCGATACCATGTCCCAGACATGGTCTTACACGAGATGTAACATCCTGAATAAGGGGCTGTGCATTTGATGTGTTTCTGTATGTATGTTATGTGTTGTGTGTTGTGTTGGTGTGTTTGGGGGTTCCGGAAAGGCTTGGGGTTAAGCCTGAGCCTTGCTAAAAGTTTCTACTTTTGGCACTTTGAGGGGAAGCTAGCTGAGTTGGGCCTTAAGAGATATTGTTTGTGTTGGATAACACAAAGAAGTGCCTTAGTAAAGTAGCAAGGAGGCACTACTTAAGGTGGAGGCAAGTGACGCCAAAAGGGTGCATGAGGGAGCAGGTTCAAGTTGCGTGGTGTTCATTTTGGGAGTTCTTTTTGGCGTCAGGCAGACCAGAGGCAGGATTCGATTGGGACACTTCAGGATAGGGGAATGGACTGAGTCAAATAATTTGATTGAATGGCAGAGAGGAAAAAGTGGAGTTTGAGGTGTTCAAATTATTTCAAACGGGTGATCAGGAGGATTTTGAGGAGAAAAGAAAGGGATGGGCATGGTGAGCTGGGTGTTGGCCGAATTTCAAACTCATAGTAGAGGGGGGAATCGATTTTTACGTGGCTAGGGTGTGCCGAAATTCTAGTTGGGATCATAGGCTGTTTGTTCTCAAAATGGTACTTTTTCGACTATTGGGTTGGTAAGTGCCGAAATTTTGATTAGTCAAGTGAGAGTTCTCTTCTTATTTTCAGTATTTGGGGTTTTCTTCCTTTTTAAGGTAGGGAAAGAGTTTACCGTCTACTGTGA
This sequence comes from Gossypium bickii, assembly GCA_025503065.1. NCBI lineage: Eukaryota > Viridiplantae > Streptophyta > Magnoliopsida > Malvales > Malvaceae > Gossypium > Gossypium bickii. The sequence continues at coordinate 26,295,428 of CP106712.1, forward strand.
TGCGTCGCACACGGGGTTAGGATGTGTGCTGATGCAAGAAGGGAAAGTAGTAGCGTATGCTTCTCGACAATTGAGACCTCACGAAGTGAATTATCCAACGCATGAGCTGGAGCTAGCTGCAGTGGTTTTTGCCCTGAAGATCTGGAGGCACTACATATATGGGGAGAAGTCCATCATCTATACAGATCAGAAGAGCTTAAAATATCTCCTTACTTAGAATGAGTTGAATTTAAGACAGCAGAGGTGGATCGTGTTGTTGAAAGATTACGACTGCTCGATTGAGTACCACCCGAGTAAAGCTAATGTTGTGGCAGACACACTGAGCTGTAAGGTAATATCTGACCTGAGAGCAATGTTTGCCCACCTTAGCTTATTCGACGACGGAAGTTTATTAGCGGAATTGCAAGTGAAGCCGACATGGGTAAGTCAGGTTAAGGAGAAACAGTTGCCTTGGGTGCTCGACTTCTGCAAGTACAGGATGGTGGAATGGGGGATTTTAGTTTGAGCAGCGGTGGAGTGTTATGTTTCTGCAGGAACGTTTGCATGCCGAAAGATGTGGATTTGAGGTAGAAGATTCTTCAGGAAGCGCATTATAGCCCATATGCTATGCATCCTGGAGGAAATAAGATTTATCGGGATTTGCGGGAACAGTTTTATTAGCCGGGTTTGAAGCAAGAAGTAACTGAATTTGTGGGTAAGTGCTTGACGTGTTAGCAGGCCAAAGCTGAACACCAGTTGCCTTCGGGGTTGTTGCAACCGGTCAAGATTCCACATTGGAAATGGGAGAGGATCGCAATGGATTTTGTTAGTGGGCCACCCCTTACGCCTACTAAGAAGGATTCGGTTTGGGTAGTTGTTGACTGTTTGATTAAGTCTGCTCATTTCATACCAGTGAGTGTGGGCTACTCTCTTCAGAAGTTGGCTAAATTATAAATAGCAGAGATTGTAAGGCTGCATGGGGTGCCAGTGTCGATCATTTCGGACAGGGACCTTAGATTTACATCGAGATTTTGGAAGGCGTTGCATCAAGCATTGGGTAAAAAGGTAGATTTCAGTACAGCATTTCATCCACAGTCCGATGGACAGTCGGATAGAGTGATTTAGATCCTAGGGGATATGTTGAGGGGTTGTGTCATAGACTTTAGAGGTAGATGGGAAGAATTTCTACCGTTGGCAGAATTCGTGTATAACAATAGCTACTAGTCGAGTATTCAGATGGTACCGTATGAAGTGTTGTATTGTCAGAAGTGTCATACACATACATGTTGGATAGAGTTGGTGAGTGTCAGTTGTTGGGTCCAGAATTGATTTCTGAAACAGAAGATAAGGTTAAGCTAATTCGAACTCGATTGAAGGAAGCTTCGGACAGACAAAAGTCCTATACCGATTTAAACCGTAAGGACATAGAATTTGCAGTGGGTGACAAGGTTTTCTTAAAGGTGTCACTGTAGAAGAAAGTGCTAAGATTTGGTCGGAAGGGTAAGCTAAGCCCTAGGCTTATCGGGCCTTATCGAGTGTTGAAACGTGTGGGACCAGTAGCTTATTAGCTCGAGCTACCTTCAGAGTTAAGTCAGATCCATGATGTGTTCCATGTTTCGATGCTAAGACACTATCATTCGGATCCATCTCATGTGGTACCAGTGGAAGAGATTGAAGTAGGGCCAGACCTGTCTTTTGAAGAAGAACCAGTGCGGATCTTAGATCGCAATGTCAAGGTGTTGAGTAAGAAGACGGTTCCATTGGTTAAGGTTCTGTGGCGAAATCATGGTTCTGAGGAAGCAACGTGGGAACTAGAGGATGTGATGCAACAGCAATACCCTCAACTCTTTTGACCAGGTAATTTCGAGGCAGAAATTTCTTTAAGGGGGTAGAACTGTAGCATCCTGAATTAGGGGCTGTGCATTTGATGTGTTTCTGTATGTATGTTATGTGCTGTGTGTTGTGTTAGTGTGTTTGGGGGTTTCGGGAAGGCTTGGGGTTAAGCCTGAGCCTTGCTAAAACTTTTGGCTTTTTTCGATCTAGGTAAAGAGATCTATTCAGCTAAACGCATTATTCTAGGTAAAGAGATCTATTCAGTTAAACGCATAATTCTACTTATATCTTATTCTATGTTTTAACTCGGTCTTCTGACCAAGATCTATTTCATGGACCCAAATGCTAGCAATTTTATGGTGGGGTTTAGATTCGTAAACCCAGCCCCTAAGTTTAAGAAGCGAGCGGTGTCAGCACTCCGAGATTGGCCACTGGGTTGTGGGCCGGCTTCAGAGCAGAGTCGTAGGCAGATAGCAGTTGTCCCGATTAGCGATAGTGTCGACGTAGAGAGCGTGGTATTACGTGTTATCAGGTGTGTAACTCTCACACACTTTGTATTTTAAGTATGTTATAAACTTGTTGGCAAATGCCGAAGTGATGGCATGAATCACTAAGATACCCTTGTGGGTAAGGTCGAGGTCTCCAGGTAAGTTTTGCTGTGTTCTGTTATGAGCTAATGCATGTTTGGTTGAGACGGTTACTTGTTATATTTCGAAAGCATGACCAAACCATATTATTTGTTAAACATGAGCATGGATTTAGGGAATGATGTGAAGAGGGAGAAACATGATTTTCAGACTGTCACCAGTGGTTTGGTACCACACGTGGGTTGGCCCCACATACTATATTTTGTGAGTAAGTCTCAGTGGTTTGGAACCACAAGTGGTTTGGTACCACAGATATAATTTCTGTGACTCATCCCAGTGGTTTGGTACCACAGTGGGTTGGCCCCACGTATTGATATTAAGGATTGTCACTAGTGGTTTGGTACCACAAGTGGGTTGGCCCCACACATATACATTTTGTGACTGTTGTCACCAGTGGTTTGGAACTACCAATGGTTAGGTACCACCAGTGGCTAAGTGCCACAGATATTGGGTAGATTCCGGAGATATGGAGGATGGATAATAGGTTGTTTGGGTTACATTACATACATGTTTAATATATGATTTGTGTGAGAGCCCAAAACTCTTTTGGACGGGGAATTATACACTGAGTCTCGGTGACTCACCCCCTCCGTTAAATTTTTCAGGTAATCCTTAGACCCCGAATGTGGAGCTGAGGTGGACTCGAGGTGGCCATGCATAATGTTTTAAGTAAATTCATCTTTAATATTTATTTTGGACTATTACTATTTTAATTTGGATTTCGGGTATTGTAATAAGGCCATCTAAACGTTAATTTGGTTTTTGATATTAATTTGAAATGTTATGGCATGCCTAATGAATTATCTAAGGGGGTGTTTTCAAAATTAAAAACCTTTGAATTTTAGATGTTGTAACTTGGTTAACTGAGATCTGGTTTTAGTAACAAATTAACTCAAATTTTCAACCTAAGACGCAACATTGGTTTCAATTGATCGCTCAATAGAATCTTTCTTAAAATTTGACTTGGGATTATGAAACCTGATCTGTACCACGGCTAAAGTTGGGCTATTATTTTAAATCTTCACCAAAGGCGAGTTAATATGCAAACTCTTTCGCAACTGATGATTTGTAACTCGGTTTTTAAAATTTTCTTCCCTGTAACAAGCCAGATTCAGTCGTAGCGTTTTGACCGGGTTTGGGGTGTTACAATTGTGGTATCAGAGGCAAGTTCAAAAGCTCGGTTGTGGGTGCAAGGCCCAAAATATTTTCAATAGATGGGTTGGAAAATGGTTTCGACAAAATACATGTTTTCAGGAAGCATTGTACCTGAGTCTCCGGCGCCGATCCGCGACGGTAAGTTTTCTAACTATCAGTATATGATGTGATTTTATTGTGATATGATTGCTAGTATTAGGAAAATTTACCTTGGAGATTGAAGCCTGTAGGAATGCTTGTGTTCGCGAAAACAACTATTTTGATAATATACTCATAAGACTGTTCGGTACTAAACAGTGGAAGAAAGAAAAACTAACTCATAAAAATTTTAATCAGATTAAATCAAAATGATAGTCATGAGTGATAGAGGGCGTGGTAGTGGCATGCGAGGCCGTGGTAGAGGCTGGAGTGTTGGGTCTGAACCTTCGGAATTAGGACATGGGCCGGAAGGTGAAGTACCAGTGCCTCCAGTTGCGGGAGCTGAATTTCAGGATCAAACTGGGGGAGATGATACTCTGTCTCAGGCGATGTTAGAGTGTTGGAGAAACTAGCTGGAGCGAGTGTGGGATTGGCAGCTCAGAAATCTGTGTCAGAACGACTTAGAGCTAACGGAGCCGAGATGTTTAGGGGTGTTTCTGGTGTGGCCCCTAACGTAGCTGAATACTGGTTAAAAGCAGTGGAGCGTATTATGGATGACCTCGACTATACCGCTAAAGAGAAATTGAAGGGTGTAATGTCTCTACTCTGAGATGAGGCATATCAATGGTGGCTCACGGTTAGGGATGGCACAACGGCTGACCACATCACCTGGGAGTTCTTTAAGTCAGCATTTCAAGGAAAATACATCGGGTCGAGCTATGTGGACGCTCAGGGGAAGGCATTCCTTAATTAGGTTCAGGGAAGTAAGTCAATGGCAGAATATGAAGCCGAATTTTTACGTCTGAGCCGCTATGCTCGGGGTATCATAGCAACAGATCATGAGCACTGTGTCCGATTTGAGGATGGCCTGAGAGACGAGTTGCAAGTATTAATAGCTCCGCAATGAGAAAAGGGAGTTTGCCGTGTTGGTTGAGAAGGCTAAGATAGCCGAAGAGGTGAAGAGGTCTAAAAAGCAGAATCAGGATAAGAGTGGGAATAAGAGAAGTTTTGGGCCATCAGGGTCTACTGGGGGTTTCCAGAAAAGGTCTAGATTAGGTGGGCCGAGTCAAGTCGAAACTTTGTTCTTTGTCGATGGCCACCTCAGTGTACTCGATGCTGGAAATTTCATTCGGGAGAGTGTTGGGTAGGTAATAGAGGATGTTTCGGATGTGGGTCTATGGACCATCGGATAAAAGATTGCCCACGGAGGCCAGTCAGGGCACAATCAGAGGGTCAAAGATGTGCACCGTTCAGAAGAGAGAGTTAGAAACCGCAAAGAGGCCGTGGTCTGGCCAGAGGAGGAAATGGCTGTGGTCGCGGGAATGGATCACCGGGCAGAGGTGCTAGGAATACTGGGGCGAGGCAGCCTGGATTGGACTATGCAGTTAGGCGCAGAGAGGAGGGTGACGCACCAGACGTCATAACCGGTACGTTCCTTATTTATAGGTTACCATATACTGCTTTGATTGATATTGGTTCGACACACTCTTATGTTGCTAGTGCTATATCGGGAACTTTGAATCTAGACTTTGAGATTTCTTCTAGGGAGATGACTGTAATTAGCCCTCTAGGACAATCTGTAGTGGTGAACAAACTTTATAGGGATGTACCTCTAGAAGTTCAAGGGGTAGTTTTTCCGACTGATCTGATAGAACTGCCATTCAGGGAGTCCGATTTGATCTTAGGTATGGATTGGTTAGTGAAGTATCAAGCAAATTTGGACTGTTCAGCCAAGATCATGGTGTTAAGGACTTTCGAGGGTGAAGAGGTGGTAGTGATAGGTGAGAGGAGGAACTACCTATCTAATGTGGTGAACACTTTAAAGGACGAGAGGATGGTGAGAAAAGGATGTAAGGCATTTATAGCTCATGTTTGTGCTTTGGAGGAATTTTCTTATGTTTTCCTAGAAAAGCTTCTGGGATTACCTCCGGATTGCGAAGTAAAGTTCGGTATTGATCTTCTACCAGGAACAGCGCCAGTGTCTATTGCCCTATATAGGATGGCGTCGAAGGAGTTAGTGGAGCTGAAAGTGCAGATTCAGGAACTGTTAGATCGGGGTTTCATCAGACCAATTGTATCGCCCTGGGGAGCACCGGTACTATTCATTAAAAAGAAAGACGGATCAATGCCTATGTGCATTGACTACCGTCAGTTGAATAAGTTGACGATCAAGAACAAGTACCCGTTGCCGAGGATAGATGACTTGTTCGATCAACTTAAAGGAGCATCAGTCTTCTCAAAGATAGATTTAAGATCTGGCTATCATCAGCTTAAGGTCAAAGAGGCAGACATTCATATGACGGCGTTTTGTACTCGTTATGGTCACTACGAATTCTTGGTGATGCTGTTTGGGTTGATCAATGCATCAGCAGCGTTTATGGACATGATGACCAGGTTTTTCAACCCTATCTGGATCAATTCGTCGTAGTGTTTATAGAGGATATCCTAGTTTACTCAAAGTCTGAGGAGGAGCATGACTCACATCTTCGAGTGGTTTTACAAATTCTGAGGGAGAAGCAGTTGCTCGCTAAGTTTAGTAAATGTGAGTTCTGGCTAAATGAAGTTAAATGTTTGGGCCATGTGGTGTCAGTTGAAGGGATTAGGGTTGACCCTCGAAAAATTGAGGCTGTGCTGGATTGGAAACCACCTAAGTCCGTGGCAGAAATTTAGAGTTTTCTAGGGCTGGCTAGGTATTATAGAAGGTTCATAGAAAGATTCTCATTGATAGCGGCACCGTTAACAAAGTTATTACGGAAAGGGGTACCATTTGTTTGGTCAGTTGAACAGTAGGAAAGTTTCGAGAAGTTGAAGAGGATTTTGACAGAGGCACCGGTGTTAATCCAGTCTGAGGCAGGGACAGAGTTTACCATCTACTGTGATGCGTCGCACACGGAGTTAGAATGTGTGCTGATACAAGAAGGGAAACTAGTAGCGTATGCTTCTCGACAATTGAGACCTCACGAAGTGAATTATGCAACGCATGACCTGGAGCTAGCTGTAATTGTTTTCGCCATGAAGATCTGGAGGCACTACTTATATGGGGAGACGTCCATCATCTATACGGATTACAAGAGCTTGAAATATCTCCTTCCTTAGAAGGAGTTGAATTTAAGACATCGGAGGTGGATCGAGTTGTTGAAAGATTACGACTGCTCGATTAAGTACCACCCGGGTAAAGCTAACGTTGTGGCAGACGCGCTGAGCCGTAAGGTAATATCTGACCTGAGAGCAATGTTTGCTCACCTTAGCTTATTTGACGACCGAAGTTTATTAGCAGAATTGCAAGTGAAGCCGACATGGGTAAGTCAAGTTAAGGAGAAACAGTTGTCCTAGGTGCTCGACTTCTGCAAGTACAGGATGGTGGAATGGGGAATTTCAGTTTGAGCAGCGATGCAGTGTTATGTTTTCGCGGAAAGGTTTGCATGCCGAAAGATGTGGATTTGAGGCTGAAGATTCTTCAGGAAGCGCATTATAGCCTAGATGCTATACATCCTAGAGGAAATAAGATGTATCGGGATTTACAGGAACAATTTTGATTGCCGGGTCGGAAGCGAGAAGTAACTGAATTTGTGGGTAAGTGCTTGACGTGTCAGCAAGTCAAAGCCTAACACCAGTTGCGTTCGAGGTTGTTGCAACCGGTCAAGATTCCACAGTGGAAATGGGAGAGGATCGCAATGGACTTTGTTAGTGGGCTACCCCTTACGCCTACTAATAAGGATTCAGTTTGGGTAGTTGTTGACCGTTTGACTAAGTCTGCTCATTTCATGCCAGTGCGTGTGGACTACTCGCTTCATAATTGGGCTAAATTATATGCAGAGATTGTAAGGCTGCATGGGGTGCCAGTGTCGATCATTTCAGACAGGGACCCTAGATTTACATCGAGATTTTGGAAGGTATTGCATCAAGCGTTGGGTACAAAGTTAGATTTCAGTACAGCGTTTCATCCACAGTCGGATGGACAGTCGGAAAGAGTGATTCAGATCTTAGAGGATACGTTGAGGGGTTGTGTCATAGACTTTAGAGGTAGTTGGGAAGAATTTCTACCGTTGGCAGATTTCGCATATAACAATAGCTACTAGTCGAGTATTCAGATGGCGCCGTATGAAGCGTTGTATGGTCGGAAGTGTCATACACCTACATGTTGGAAAGAGTTGGTGAGCGTCAGTTGTTGGGTCTAGAATTGATTTCTAAAACGAAAGATAAGGGTAAGCTAATTCAAACTCGATTGAAGAAAGCTTCGGACAGACAGAAGTCCTATATCGATTTAAAGCGTAAGGACATGGAATTTGTAGTGGGTGACAAGGATTTCTTAAAGGTGTCGCCATGGAAGAAAGTGCTAAGATTTGGTCAGAAGGGTAAGCCAAGCCCCAGGTTTTTCGGGCCTTATCGGGTGTTGAAACGTGTGGGACCAGTAGCTTATCAACTCGAGCTACCTTCAGAGTTAAGTCAGATCCATGATGTGTTCCATGTTTCGATGCTAAGATACTATCGTTCGGATACATCTCATGTGGTACCAGTGGAAGAGATTGAAGTAGGGCCAGACCTGTCTTATGAAAAAGAGCCAGTGCGGATCTTGGATCACGATGTCAAGGTGTTGCGTAAGAAGATGGTTCCGTTGGTTAAGGTTCTGTGGCGAAATCATGGTTCCGAGGTAGCAACGTGGGAACCAGAGGATGTGATGTGGCAGCAATACCCTCAACTCTTTTGACTAGGTAATTTCGAGGCCAAATTTTCTTTAAGGGGGTAGAACTGTAACATCCTGAATTGGGGGCTATGCGTTTGATGTGTTTCTGTATGTATGTTATGTGCTGTGTGTTGTATTGGTGTGTTTGGGGGTTCCGGGAAGGCTTAGGGTTAAGCCTGAGCCCTGCTAAAAGTTTCTGCTTTTGGCACTTTGAGGGGAAGCTAGCTGAGTTGGGCCTTAAGAGATATTGTTTGTGTTGGATAACACAAAGAAGTGCCTTAGTAAAGTGGCAAGGAGGCGCCACTTAAGGTGGAGGCAAGTGACGCCACGAAGGAGCATGAGGGAGCAGGTTCAAGTCATGTGGTGTTCATTTTGGGGGTTCTTTTTGGTGTCAGGCAGAGCAGAGGCAGGATTCGACTGGGACACTTCAAGATAGGGGAGTGGACTGAGTCAAATAATTTGATTGTATGGCAAAGAGGAAAAAGTGGAGTTTGAGGTGTTCAAAATATTTCAAACGGGTGATCAGGAGGATTTTGAGGAGAAAAGAAAGGGATGGGCATGGTGAGCTTGGTGTTGGCCGACTTTCAAACTCATAGTAGAGGGGGGAATCGATTTTTGTGTGGCTAGGGTGTGCCGAAATTCTACTTGGAATCATAGGCTGTTTGTTCTCAAAATGGTGCTTTTTCGGCTGTTGGGTTGGTAAATGCCAAAATTTTGATTAGTCAAGTGAGAGTTCTCTTCCTATTTTCGGCATTTGGGGTTTTCTTCCATTCTCTCTTTCATTTTCTGCTAAAGCCGAATTTACTCAAGTCTTGCCGAAATTCATCTTCTTTACCATTCCTAACACTTATTTTCATTTCATTCTATTCTCCTTCTCTCAATTGTTCCTTCCTCAAAAGCCGAAACCCTTAACCCCTTCTCATCTCCATTTTCTATGCTATAGTCGAATGTCCCTTGTCCATAGTTCTCTTTTCTGATTTCTTCTACAAGCCAAATCTTCATAGCCTTTTCATTTTCATCTTTTCTTTAGATCTCTTTTAAAATCGAAATTCCTAAGTCCCATTTGTAGTTCCTTTATTTGTTATCTCTTTCCACTCTTTCATCTTCTTCCCTATTATTGCTGAACCTTCGCTACAGTTGTTCTTGTGTCGATTTCTCTTAGGTGCCATTCAAATCTTCTGTGTCAAGGTAAGAGGCGATTTTTCCTATTTCTTTATCTCCTATTCGGTTTTTGGTAGCCAAAGCCGAATGGCTGGTTGGCTTAATGTTTTGGATGCTTTGACCGAATATAGGTGGGATTGGTGTTCGCATTCTTTTTGGAGACTTTTGGGATTCACTCAACTTGTGAACCAAGCCTAAAACTTTCGGCTTTTGTCGATCTAGGTAAGGAGATCTATTCAGCTGAACGTATAATTCTACTCATATCTTATTCTATGTTTTAACTCAGTCTTCTGACCAAGATCTATTCTATAGACCCAAATGCCAGCAATTCTAAGAAGGGGGTCGGATCTGTAAACCCAGCCCCTAAGTTTAAGAAGTGAGCGGTGTCAACACTCCGAGATTGGCCACCGTGTTAGGGCCTCGGCCAGAGAAGCGAGTCGTGGCGGAGATAGCGATGAGTCTCGATTAGCATAGTGTCGACGTAGAGAGCATGGTATTACATGTTATCAGGTGTGTAACTCTCACACACTTTGTATTTTAAGTATGTTATAAACTTGTTGGCAAATACTGAAGCGATGGCATGAATCACTAAGATACCCTTGTGGGTAAGGTCGAGGACTCCAGGTAAGTTTTGATGTGTTCTGTTATTAGCTAATGCATGTTTGGTTGAGATGGTTACTTGTTATATTTCGAAAGCATGACCATACCATACTATTTGTTAAACATGAGCATGGATTTGGGGAACGATGTGAAGAGGGAGAAACATGATTTTTAGATTGTCACCAGTGGTTTGGTACCACACGTGGGTTGGCCCCACATACTATATTTTGTGACTAATTCTCAGTGGTTTGGAACCACCAGTGGTTTGGTACCACATATATAATATCTGTGACATGTCCAGTGATTTGGTACCACAGTGGGTTGGCCCCACGTATTAATATTAGGGATTGTCACCAGTGGTTTGGTACCACAAGTGGGTTGGCCCCACACATATACATTTTGTGACTGTTGTCACCAATGGTTTGGAACCACCAGTGGTTAGGTACCACCAGTGGCTAGGTGCCACAGATATTGGGTAGATTTCGGAGATGTGGAAGATGGATAATAGGTTGGTTGGGTTGCATTACATACATGCTTAATATATGATCTGTGTGAGAGCCCAAAACTCTTTTGGACGGGGAATTATACACTGAGTTTCAGTTACTCACCCCCTCCGTTAAATTCTTCAGGTAATCCTTAGACCGCGGATGTGGAGCTGAGGTGGACTCGAGGTGGCCGTGCATAATGTTTTAAGTAAATTCATCTTTAATATTTATTTTGGAATATTACTATTTTAATTTGGATTTTGGGTATTGTAATAAGGCCATCTAAACGTTAATTTGGTTTTTGATATTAATTTCAAATGTTATGGCATGCTTAATGAATTATCTAAGGGGGGTGTTTTCAAAACTGAAAACCTTTGAATTTAAAATGTTGTAACTTGGTTAACTGAGATTGGGTTTTAGTAAACAATTAACTCAAATTTTCAACCTAAGACAGCAGCATTGGTTTCAATTGATCGTTCAATAGAATCTTTCTTAAAATTTGACTTGGGATTATGAAACCTGATCTGTATCACGGCTTAAGTTGGGCTGTTGTTTTAAATCTTCACCAAAGGCGAGTTAATATGCAAACTCTTTCGCAACTCATGATTTGTAACTCGGTTTTTAAAATTTTCTTCCCTGTAACATGCCAGATTCGGTCGTAGCGTTTTGACCGGGTTTGGGGTGTTACACGAGATATTTCTTTGGTGACGAGGCCATGTCCCAGACATAGTCTTATATGAGACATTCTTCATTTGGTGCCGATGCCATGTCCGAGACATGGTCTTATACGGGACCTACATTCGGTGTCGATGTCATGTCTAAGACAAGGTCTTATACGGGACCTTCCTTGTCTCATGTTGTGACTTTAGTATCCTTGCTATTCCGAATGTTCAACCGAGACTTCAACTTAACATATTTTCATCATACTCTCATCGAGGCATCATTAGTAAATTTCATAGAAATAATATTCATTTCACATAATATCAAGAAATTAAAAATATAAAAACATTATGTAGCTTTAATTTCACACAAACTTACCTCGGTACTCAAAATGTGGGTAGATATTCGATTTAGTCTACAGCCTTGTTCTTTCCTCAGTTTCGATCCGAGTTTCGAGTTTCGTATTTCTTGATCTATAATAACAATTTCACTTGTTTAATACTCACGTTGACTAAATTAACCCATGAATCATACTTTTGAAAAATTATGATTTTTCCCCTAAACTTTCACATAATTACACTTTTACCTCCAGGCTCGTAAAAATGTTTTTTATTCAACTTTCTTGTATTTTAAGCCTAGCCGAATCATTTTCTTAACTACAACAACCCCCAATTTCCACTATTTCACTCGTGTATGACCATTTTCACGGCTTTTACAATTTAGTCGTTTTCATGAATATCTCATGAAAATCACTTAGAAAAAGACGTTTATCATGCATCAAACTTTTATATTCTTCCATAAATCATCAAAATACATGCATTTCATACATGGGTAAATTTTTGAACATAAACCCTATCTCAAAATATAGCTAGAAATAGCCAAATCAAGCTATGGGGATCTCAAAAATACGAAGAACATTAAAAGCGGGGCTAGGAGGTACTTACAATCAAGCTTGAAAGATGAAGAAACCCTAGCTATGGAGATCTTAAAAATTTTGGCACTTAGGAAGAAGATGGACATGAATTTTGACTTCTTTTTCCCTTTTTATTCTTTTATTAACCAAATGACAATAATGCTCTTAAGGCCCTTTCTTGAGATTTTTCCTTCCCATGTCTATTTTTGTCCATCTTGACATATATTGGTCTAATTGCTAAATAAGGACTTATAATAATTTTTATAATGCTATTTCATACTTAAATCTTTTAGAATCTCATATTTTTCAATCTTTGCAATTTAGTCCTAATAGACAAATTGTTCACTAGTTCATAAAATTTCTTCATGAAATTTTCACACAATTATGCAAACATGCTATAGACCTCACAAAAGCCATAAAACACATATTTCTACCCCGAATTTGTGGTCTCGCAACCACTATTCTGACTAGGCCCTAAATCGGGCTGTTACATACTAAATCATAAAATTTATCATTATTGAATTTTTAATAGCTAAAGTGTTTAAATAAATAAAAAGTATTTAAGGGTTTAAATGGAAATTAAGGCATTTAAAATGATGGTAAATGATTGATGTTTAATATTTAGTAATTTATATGTTAAAATTTTTGTAACTTTTATTAATATAAAACATTTAAACATTAAAATATGAAAAGAAATGGCCCTCTTCAACAATTTTTCTTTACCCCATTGAATGTTCATAAGAAAAGAAAGAAGAGAGCCATTTTTGGATGCTTAAGGTTCGACCCTTGCATGTAAGTTGTATTCAAGTCCATTTTTTGTAAATTTTATGTTTTTGAGATTGTTGTAACTTAATCTAGCTATCCTAAGGACTATTTCGTAATACTGTTAAAGTTTTGAAAAGCTATCATTTTTATTGCTAAATACTTTTGGATGATAATGGTTGGGTTTGAAGCTTTGTCACGAAATAGGATTATTTTATAAAGTAAATTTGTTTAGTTTTGAGTTTAGGGACTAAAATTATGATATGTTAAAATTGGCATGAAATCCTTGTAAATTTAGATGTTGAGTGTTGTAAAGGGGTGAGAATGAATTTGATCTTAAAGTTTGAGGCTCAATTGTGAAAAATATGCTTATTACGATTTTAGGGACTAAATTGAATAAAATACAAAACTTTAGGGTAATTATGTAAAATGTTAATAAAAGGTCATATGCATATGTCTAGACATCATAATGTACTTGGAGTTGATAATTGAATTAAATTATTATCTAGATTAAGAAACGGATCAACTAATTGATAAATGCGAAAAAGGAAAATTGTTGAATAGTCTTTGGTGTTGTGTTCGTTGTTGTTTTGTTTAGGTAAGTTCCTATGAGGCTTATTTGGTTAATACTTATTCATGTTTGTAGTATATGGATAAATGTGTTTGTGAGATTGGTTTGATATAAATATTGAATTTGATTCAAGTACTAAATTGCAAAGTATGGTTTCTATGTATGTTGAATGAACAGAGAAATGATAGGAAATGTTAGTTGGATTATTTTGATATATGATACAATGTCATATTGACGGAAAGTATATGGAAACTGATTTAAGGCTTGTGTGAACTTAGTAAATGATTAGGATACAAATGACATGTCATTAGGGTTGAAAGTATCAGATACTATGTACCAATGATTATTTTATAGGTACTTTGTATCGATGTTCATGTTGTATCAGGCACAATGTGACGATGATTACTTTATTAGGTACTATGTACCGGTGTTCATATTGTATCAAGCATGAGGTGCTAGTGTTTATATTTTATCAGCTACTATGTATCGGTGATGGTTATCTTATCAGCGGTTGAGATACAACATTTGTTGCGAACTCTCCACAATGTGTGTGAGCAAAGCTATGCTATGTATCTGATGTTAAGTTACTATATCTCTCAGGGTAATGTAACACCTCAAAACCGGGCTAAATGTTACGACCGGATCTGGTATGTCACATGGAAAGGTTGTTTTAAAGAGCTTAAAATTTTAAAAGAAAAACATTCTTCGCATTGTGTTAGCATTTTGAAACCCAAGTGTGTTTTAAGGTTGCCTTGCAAAAATTTTCATTAATAATACTAACAGCCGAAAACAGGCTTTATGATACGAAAACTGAAAACTAGTGGTAGTCCGGAACGTGATATTTTGAAAACAGTATTTGCGGTTTTAAGAAAAACTTTTTGGTTTTAATTAGTTATCCGCTTGCCATCTTTTGTTAACACTTTGAAAAACGAATGATTGCTTATATCTTTACTTTAGGAAAACTCCGTTTTTAGGATTTCATGTTATATGTTACAACAATATGAAAGCAAACCCAAATTAAAGTTACGGAGGCCTTATTACATAATAAAATCCCAACTTAAAATAATTTAAATAGAGTGAATGAGTTACAAAAGAAGTACTGCATGGCCACCTCGTAGTCTACCTCAGCTCCAAATCCGCAACTAGGACTTACTTGCAATATTTAGCAGAGGGGTGAGTCACCGAGACTCAGTGTGTAATTCCCCTTACGGACGCAATTTAGGTCTAAGCCCTATCAACATGGCATATCAAAGAGTGTATGCAATGCAACCCAGCCCAATCCTAGTTTTCCATCCTCTACAACACCTGAACAGCCAAACGCTTGTGGCACCAAGCCATTATGGTTCCACACCACTGTGATACCAAATCACGGTGATAGGGTCACTGATAAAAATATGTGGGGCCAACCCACTGTGGTACCAAACCAGTCTGACAGTCACTGATAAATATATATGGGGCCAACCCAATGTGACAATCATGGATAAATATATGTATGTGGTGCCAAACCACTGTGGTCCCAAACCACTGTGACGTAGTCACTGATAAAAATATATGTAGGGCCAACCCATTGTGGTACCAAACCTCTCTAACAGTCGCTGAATCACACTTCCCCTTTCAATATCATGACCCAAATCCCCATGCGTTATAAGTCATAATATAATGAGTGCAACATACATCAATGTCAATCACATGACTAAAGCATACATATATTCACGATAAAATATTTAAATAACATAATCAACTAACCTGGTATCTCCAATCTTTACCCCTCCCAAGGGTAACTCAATAACCCTTACCAACGATTTGGATTTTAAGAAATTCACAAATTAATTAATAATCAAACAGAAGATGGTGTGAGTATTACACACCTGATTACACGCAAAACTAGACTCTTTACGTTGACACTCTCACTAGCAGGAATAACAGCGATTTGCCTATCTCGGGCAGACGTCGGCTCTCTACCACAACCCGATGGAAAGTCTGAAACCACCGACACAGCATGTCTTTCAAATTTAGAAGCAGAGTTTACGGGTCCACTCCCCCCATTAGATTGACCGGCACTTGCATCCATGGAAAGACTTGATCAGTACTCAAGGAGTAACGTAGGTTGACTAACAAAAGAATTTGATTAAGGCAGACTACAATTGAAAGGGATGAAATAGCCAAGAAAGTGCCATGATGATTCCTTACCTTAAGAACCCGAATGGAAAGGTAAGATTTGGCAATCACAGACCTTCAGGCTTCAGACTTCAAAACGTTCAGCTACTGGGGTTTCCTAGAGTAAGTGATCCAAAACGAGAGAGAAGAGGAGGGATGAGCCGAAATATAACCATCAAAACAAAATAGCCATTCAGCTATGGCCACACAGAATCGAAAGAAATAAAGAAAGAAACGAAGGAGTCTCCCCTTACCTTAACCAACTGAAACTGATTGACGAGACTTCCCGCGGCCAAAGATTCCTAGCACCTTGCTTCGCGATGTTTGTCTAACAGAAAAAGAGTGTAAGAATAGGTTTAGTGTGATGTCAAAGGAGATTCGGCCAGCAAAAGAAAATGAACAATGGAAGAATGAAATTCGACTATGGAGGAAATCTAGTCAAGAATCAAAGGAGTAAGAGTTTCGGTTTAGTCGAGAGAGTAGAGACTATGGAGGAAATCTAGTCAAGAATCAAAGGAGTAAGAGTTTCGGTCTAGTCGAGAGAGTAGAGAAGTAAAGAGGAGGGATGGAGGTTCGGTTATGGTGAAAGGTGTAGAAACGAAACACAAAGAGAGAAGGATGAGAAGTAGGCTTCTGCTAGAGAAGAAAAGAAAATAAAGATGCAAGAAGAAAAGATGAAGAAAATAGGAGGAATGTAGAAGAAAAGTACTTCGGTTAAACTGTCAACAAAGGAGAAAAGAAAATGACAACTTCAAAAGGAAAAGATGGAGAAAAGACCCTGAGGGATTCGGCACAAGCTCTAAAAGTAACCAACCCAAAAAATGCCTTAAGAGTTCACACCTAAAACGTCAAAAGAAGAGTTAAAGAAACTCTAGCATTTGGCACAACACTCTTACCAGGTTCAGTTTTGCTAACACACACAACCAATGTCGCAACTCCCTAGCCTCAACAACACATAGCCGAATTTCCCCTCCCCACTCTCCAACATTCGACCAACACTCACTCACCCCACACTTCCTTGATTTGCTGCTTGTTTCACTCTCCATCACCCATTTGAATTGGTTTGACCAATTCAAACTCCATAAGCTCCTCTTGTCCATCCATTCAAATGTATTCGACCCATTCAATAGCCACCTTGAAGAGTCCCAGCCGAATACCAACACTCCACCACCTTGAGCACAAAAAATTAAGCTCTACAGGCTGCCGATGAGACTCGAACTCCTTCCCTTCTCCTGCTCCCTTGTAACGCCACTCCCCTTGCTCCTTAAGTGGCATCATCTTGCCACCACACCACACTTCTTTTTGTGTCAACAAACACAAGCAAATATACTTAAAGCCTGCTTCTACTAGCTCCCCCCCTAAAGTGCCCAAAAAGCAAATTTTTTCTAAAGTTCTGGCTCGAACCCGAGCCTCCCTAGGACCCCCAAACACACCAAAAGAACATGCTAAACAAGCCAAACACATAAAATAGCATAAAATGTAGTACCCCTAATTCCAGGATGTTACAGTTCTACCCCCTTAAAGAAATTTTGGCCTCAAAATTTACCTGGGCAAAAGAGGTGAGGGTATTGCAGTCACATCACCTCCTCTGGCTCCCATGTGGCTTCTTCTGAACTGTGATTACGCTATAAAACTTTGACCAATGGAACCGACTTCCTTCTCAACACCTTAACATCCTGATCCAAGATCTACACTGGTTCCTCTTCAAAAGATAGACCAGGTCTTACTTAAATTTCCTCCACCGGTACTATGTGAGATGGATTCGAACGATAGCACCTTTAGAAACATGAAATACATCATGTATGCTGTAACATCCTAGGATTAGGGGCTTGGCATTATTGTGTATTGCTGTGTGTTGATATGTTTTGGTTGTTGTTTTGATGTGTTTGGGGGTCCCGAGAAGGCTCGGGATTAAGCCTGAGCCTTGGTGAAAATTTTATTTTTAGGCACTTTAGGGGAAGAGCTAGCTGAGGCAGGCCTTAGGGATATTTAACTCTGTTTTGTTAACACAAGTAAAGAGGTGGTACAGTGGCAAGGAGGCGCCACTTAGAGTGCTTGAAGTGGCGTCACAAGGAGGAAACTGCAGAGAGAAGAGGTTCGAGTTGTGTCGTCAACAATGAAGAACTTTATTTTTGCGCCTAGGGAGCTTGAGTGGTGGATTTGGCAAGGGCACTGCTTGGATAGGTGTTGAATGAGTCAAATGATTCAAATGCCATGAGGAGAAAGGGGAGTTTGAATTATTCATATTCATTTGAATGGGTGAACAAGAGTGAATTAAGGAGAAAAATATGGGATCAGATGTTGGTGGAAAGTGGTGGCAAAAAGTGGGATGTTGGAAGGAGGGGGAGAAGTCGATTTTGACTAGTAGTGTGTATGTACCGAAATCTTAAGGCTAGTGGCACTTGGTCCCTCTTTTGGTGGTGGTTCAATCGGTCTTGGAGGTGCCTTGTTGTGCCGATTTCTTCTTAGGGTCACATTGAGCCTAGTGTTGGAAAACCGATTCTAGAAAACACTTCCCTTCCCTTTTCATTTTTGACCTTTTCTCCATTTCTCTTTTTGCCAAAACCAAAACTCTCACCCCCATTTTCTCTTTTGTTTATCGAAACCAAGTAGCTAGTCTCATTTCTTCATTTTTCTCCTCTTTTGTGCTCTAGCCGAACCTTTGAAAGTTGTTCACTCGTGCACTCTTCTCCTTCATCTTTCTTTCTCTTCACTTGAGTGCTAGCCGAAACTCAACTCACTTCTTTTCATACTCTCTGTTTGCATCTTCTTCTACACCATTAACACTTGGCTAAATCTTTTTCCCCTGTCTTATTTGCTCTTTGTCGCATCAACAAAAACCCCTACTACCATCTTCTTTTCTTCTTCGAGTCCTCTATCTTCATCCTTGTCAGGAGCCGAATATCCCTTGCCCCATCGTTCTCTTCTCTGGTCAGCAGTCGACTTGGTGAGTTTCACTTCTCTCAAGACTTTTTCTTCTATTTTTGTCGACCCTTTCTCTTTTGGCCGAATGCATGGTGTATTGTGGTGAGTATTCCCTTCCTTTGGTTAAGCCGTTGGTGATTTCTAATGCTTTAAACGCTGCCTTGTTTCTTTTTAATGAAGGGCCAAATCTAAGCACCCCTACTATCGATCATCTTTCTTGCGACGTTGATCTTCAAAAGTCCTTTGGTAAGTGAGTATAGCCGAATGAGGGGAAGGCCCTCCTTTAGGTTCTGTTTAGGCCATTTGGCCATTTTGTATTCATCTTTAAGCTCTATCCTCTAACTTGCGAAATATTTAAGGGATCACCTAAAGCTGCAAGCCGAATCAGTTAGTGTTATTCGCTAGAAATCAAGGTAAGGGATCTTTCGTTATTTTGTTTAGTAGGGATTCATTCGTGATGCCCTTCCTAAAACAAATCTTTCCGGTGTAGTGATCAGTGTTCCTTTTCTTTTAAGTAACTGATCAAGGCTATTCATGGATGTAAGAAACGATCAAGCCAGGGAGGGGAGTGTGGCTGTAACCCCTATTCCAAAGTTCAAGAAGCGTGCAGTATCGGCGATTCAGGATTTTCTGCCGGGCTGTGGGAGAGAGCCAATGCTTGTTTGGGATAGACAGATAGCTGTCGTTCCTGCGAGTGAAAGCATCGACGTAGAGGGTATTACCTTACGTGTTATCAGGTGTGTACTATTCACATGCCTTCATTGTTGTTGTTATTATGTTATTAACTGAAAAGGGTGAGAAGCCAAAATAACTGTTATGAAAGGTTAACTACCCTTACGGGTAAGGTTGGAGACGCCGGGTAAGTTCTCAATACTGTTATTGTTGTTAAACTGTATACACGTGTAATTTGGATATTATGCATGTAAATGATCTGTTATTCACTGTGAAATAAGTTGCATACATAATACGCATGATATGAAAGAGCATGGGCGCGGGAATGGTTGAAATGAGGAGGGAGAAAAGTGACTAATGTCACGAGTGGCTATGGTCAAAAGTGGTCTAAGTACCACGGTGGTTAATACCACGATTGCTTATAATAGTGACTTATCTCGATGGTCTTTGACCATAGTGGGTTGGCCCTACGTATGCTATATTGCTAGAGATCATCACGGTGGTCTATGACCACAGTGGGTTGGCCCCACGATTATATTACAGTGACTTTGTCACAAGTGACTACGGTCACGAGTGGTCTGGGACCACGGTGAGAGTTTGGATGGAGAGCTGATCTGGGTTGGGCTGCATTGTATGCATATAACATGTGCGGCATTGTGTGGGCTAAGGCCTAATTTGCGTTACATGGGGATGTACGCACTAAGTCTCGATGACTCACCCCTTTGCCAATTTTGTAGGTAATCTGTAGATGGCAGATTATGGGCCGAGACAGACTCGAGGTGGCCATGCGTTGCAGTTTCTTAAGTAAATTAGAACTTTATTTAAAATTTATTTTTATTTTGGGATTTCAAGTTGTAATAAGGCCGCTTTAACTTTATTCTTATTTTTTTTTGGGGTTTTATCATATGCTGATTTTATACATGTGAAGAATCATAAGAAAAATGGGTTTTTCTTAAGACGTAAACGAAGGTTTTCCAAAGGATTAACAAATATATTACAAGTCGTAAATAATTTAACTCGGTATTTTTCTCAACACTGCTAATCCTATTTTCAAAAGATCGCATACCTCAACATTGTTTTCAAAATGTCATTGTACAAAATCTTCAAAATTCGTTTTCTTTTTAAGGAAAGAAAAAATATATATCTACCGATTTTTATCACCTAGTCACCCTTATCAAGAGTTTAGCAAGCTTTAAGTTAACTAAATCAGGTACAGTTTTAACATGGAATTACTAAAACTAAATGTTTTTCTCATATCATGATACTTTGCCAATATTTCCAAATCTTCTTTCCTGTAATGTTCCAGATTCGGTCGTAACGTATTGACCGGGTTTGGGGTGTTACATATCCGATTCAACTCCAGCGGTAACTCAAGCTGATACGCTACTGGTCCCACACGTTTTAACACTCGAGAAGGCCCGATGAATCTGGGGCTCAACTTGCCTTTCCGACCAAATCTTAGGACCTTCTTCCAAGGTGAAACTTTCAGAAGTACTTGATCACCCACTGAAAATTCTATTTCCTTATGCTTCAGATTCGCATAGG
Source organism: Gossypium bickii (assembly GCA_025503065.1). Taxonomy (NCBI): domain Eukaryota; kingdom Viridiplantae; phylum Streptophyta; class Magnoliopsida; order Malvales; family Malvaceae; genus Gossypium; species Gossypium bickii. The sequence continues at coordinate 26,316,315 of CP106712.1, forward strand.
ATTTCTGCCTGTCGGAAGCTTCCTTCAACTGAGCCCGAATTAACTTAACCTTTTCCTCCATCTCTGAGACCAACTCCAGACCCAACAACTGTCGCTCACCCAACTCTGTCCAGCAGGTAGGAGTACGACACTTACGACCATACAACGTTTCATAGGGTGCCATCTGAATACTAGATTGATAGCTATTGTTGTATGCAAACTCTACCAATGGTAGAAAATCTTCCCAACTACCCCTGAAGTCAATTACACAACCTCTCAACATGTCTTCCAAAATTTGAATTACTCTCTCGGATTGACCATCAGACTGTGGATGAAACGCCGTGCTAAAATCCAATCTTGTACCCAACGCTTGATATAACACCTTACAAAATTGTGACGTAAACCTAGGGTCTCTATCTGATATGATAGACACTGGTACCCTATGTAACCTCACAATCTCCGCTACATACAACTTGGCTAACTTCTGCAATGAATAGTCGACATGAACGGGTATAAAGTGAGCGGACTTCGTCAACCGATCGACAATTAGCCACACTGAATCTTTCCTAGTAGGCGTAGGAGGTAGCCTACTAACAAAGTCCATCATTATCCTCTCCCACTTCCAAAGTGGAATCTTCACTGGCTGCAGCAACCCCAAAGGTAACTGATGCTCTACCTTCATCTGTTGACACATCAAGCATTTACTCCCAAACTCAGTAACTTCTTGCTTCAGACCTGGCCACCAAAACTGTTCACGTAAATCCCGATACATCTTACTCCCACCGGGATACATAGCGTATGGACTACTATGCGCTTCCTGCAGAATCCTCTATCTCAACTCGGAATCCTTTGGCATACAAACTTTCCCACGAAAGCACAATATCCCATCACTGTTCAATCCAAAATCTTCTATCTCACCACCTTCTACTTGCTGAAGTCGAGAACTCAATGATTCACCTGACAACTACTTCTCCTTAATCTAACTTACCCATGAAGGCTTCACTTGAAGCTCGGCTAACAAGCTTCCATCTTCATACAAACTGAGATGTGAAAACATTACCCTCAACTTCGATATCACCTTATGGCTCAATGCATCCACCACCACATTAGCTTTACCTGGGTGATACTCGATTGAGCAGTCATAGTATTTCAATAATTCGATCCACCTCCATTGCCTTAAATTCAACTCCTTTTGGGTAAGGAGATATTTCAGGCTCTTATGATCGGTGTAGATCATAGACTTTTCCCCATACAGGTAGTGTCTCCAAATCTTCAGAGCGAACACTATTGCAGCTAACTCCAGATCATGAGTGGGATAGTTCACTTCATGTGGTCTTAATTGACGGGACGCATACGCTACCACCTTCCCTTCTTGCATGAGCACACATCCTAACCCCGTGTGCGACGCATCACAATAAACGACAAACTCCTTTCTAGCCTCAGGCTGAACCAACACTGGTGCCTCAGTCAAGATCCTCTTTAGCTTCTCAAAGCTTTCCTACTGCTTATCAGTCCAAACAAACGGTACTCCGTTTCGTAAAAATTTGGTTAATGGTGCGGCAATCAACAAGAATCCCTCGACGAACCTTCTGTAGTACCCAGTTAACCCAAGAAAACTTTGAATTTCTACTACCGACTTCGGTGGTTTCCAATCCAAAATAGCTTCAATCTTTCGGGGATCAACCCTAATACCCTCGATAGACACAACATGTCCCAAAAAGGTAACTTCCTTCAACCAAAATTCACACTCGCTGAATTTGGCATACAGCTGCTTCTCTCTGAAAATCTGCAAAACTACCTGAAGATGCGAATATGCTCCTCTTTCGTCCTTGAATATACCAAGATATTGTCTATGAATACTACGACAAATCGATCCAGATAGGGTTGGAATACCCGGTTCATCATATCCGTAAACGCATTTGGTGCATTCGTCAACCCGAACGGCATCACTAAGAACTCGTAGTGACCATAACGAGTTCGAAAGGCAGTCTTACGAATATATGCCTTCTTGACCTTAAGCTGATGTGCCTGAACTTAAGTCTATCTTCGAGAAGATCGAAGTGCCACGCAGCTGATCGAACAAGTCGTCAATCCTTGGCAACGGGTACTTGTTCTTAATCGTCAACTTGTTCAATTGCCTGTAGCCAATGCACATCTGCATTGACCAGTCCTTTTTCTTAACAAATAACACCGGTGCTCCCCACAAAGACACACTTGGTTGGATAAAACCACGATCCAACAGTTCCTGAATCTGAGCTTTAAGTTCCACCAGCTCCTTCAGTGCCATCCTATATGTGGCAACGGACACCGGAGCTGTTCCCGGAAGTAAATCAATGTTGAACTCCACCTCACGATCCGGAGGTAACCCTAGAAGCTCTTCTGGAAACACATTCCTTCACTGTTATAACATCCCTTACAGACAATTCTTTGGCCTCCAAAGCACTGATGAAAGCTAGAAATGCCTCACACCCTTTCCGCACCATCCTTTCAGCCTTTATTGCAGACACCATGTTGGACAGGTAATTCCTTCCCTTGTTTATCACCAGCACCCCCTTATCCTCAAGAGTCTTCAATATCATGCGCTTAGCAGCACAATCCAAGTTTGTTTGATACTTAACTAACCAGTCTGTGCCTAAAATCAAGTCTAACTCACCGAATGGCAATTCCATCAAATCAGCCGGGAAAATAATCCTTTGTACTTTTAAAGGTACATTTCTAAAGAGTTTGTTCACCACTACAGATTGTCCTAAAGGGCTAATCACAATCATCTCTCTAGAAGCAACCTCAGATTCTATATTCAAAGTTTCAAACACAGTACAAGCAATATATGAATGTGTAGACCTAATATCTATCAAAGTTGTAAAGGGCACACCAAAAATAAGGAACGTACCGGTTATGACGTCTGGTGCATCGCCATCCTCTCGATGTCTAGCTGCATAAACCAACCCAGGCTATTTTGTATCGGTATTACCGGTACCCCTGCCCGGTGCTCCACGACCTCCACCAAAACCATTTCCTCCTCCGCCGGACCCGACCTCTCTCGGCGTCACTAACCACCCCTTCGTAATCGTGCATATCCTTGACCTCATCGCCGCGCTGCTGTCTCAAGCTATTGTGGGATAGATCCTTTATCCGATGATCCATAGATCCACACCTGAAGCATCCTCTATTACTTACCCAACACTCCCCCAAATGTAATTTCCTATATCGAGCACACTGTTGAGACCGACCAACAGCAACAGGCTTTTCAATTCGACTTGGTCCATCAAATCTAGGCCTCTTTTGGAAAACCCCAGTAGATCCTAATGACCCAATGTTCCTCTTATTCCTACCCCTATCCTTATCCCAATTCTGCCTCAGACAGCTTTACCTCTTCAGCTATCTTTGCCTTCTCAACTAGAGTAGCAAACTCTCTTTCCCATTACGGAGCTATCAATACTTGCAACTCGTTCCTCAGACCATCCTCAAACCGAACACAGCGTTCATGATCCGTTGCAACAATTCCCTGAGCATAGCGACTTAGACGCAGAAATTTTGCCTTATACTCAGCCACCGACTTATTCCCCTAGACCAAGTTCAAAAATGCCTTCCTCTGGGCGTCAACATAACTCTCCTCAACATACTTTCCCTGGAACGCTGTCTTAAAGAAGTCCCAGGTAATATGGTCCGTTGACGTACCATCTCTCACTGTGAGCCACTATTGGTATGCCTCATCCCGAAGGAGAGACACCACTCCTTTCAACTTTTCCTCTACAATAAAGTCAAGATCGTCCATGATCCGTTCAACCGCCTCCAGCCAGTATTCAGCTACGTTTGGGGCCACACCAGAAACACCCCTAAATATCTCTGCCCCATTCGCTCGAAGTCACTCAGGGATAGACTTTCGAGCCACTGATCTCATGCTTGCTCCAGCAACCCGCTCTAGAACACACAGCATAGCTTGGGACAAAGCGTTGTCCCCTCCAGTTCGATCCCAAGACCCTGATTCCGTCATCGATAATGCTAGCACTTTGAGTTTCGGCCCATGCCCTAACTTCGAGGGTTCAGCCTCAATAACCCGGCCTCTACCATGGGCGCGCATACCACGTCCATGTCCTCTAGCACTCATGACTATGGATTCTACTTAATCTAATTAAAAGTTTTATGCATTAGTACATCTTCCATTGTTTATTAACGGATAGCTTATGAAAATAGAGTTGAAAGTAGTTTTTCACAAAACATATATATACCTAAAGTTTCAATCTCTAAAGTCGAATTTCTTAGCACTAGCAATCACAGCACAATATAATCACTTCATGCAAATCAGCCAATAGTCAGAAGACTTACCGTGCGAATTTGATACCGGAGACTCGGGTGCCATACTTCCAGAAAACATATTTTCTAAACCATTTTCCAAACCAACTTTTGAAAACCCAAACCCACAGCTGAGTTTTGCAACCTGGCTCTGATACAAAAATTATAACACCCCAAACCCGAGCTAAACGTTACGATCGGATCTGGTATGTCACATGGAAAGGTTCTTTTAAAGAACTTAAAATTTTAAAAGAAAAACATTCTTCGCGTTGCGTTAACATTTTGAAACCCAAGTGAGTTTTAAGGTTGCCTTGCAAAATTTTTCATTATTACTAACAGTCGAAAACAGGCTTTATAATTCGAAAACCAAAAAGTAGTGGTAGTCCGAAAAGTGATATTTCGAAAAAAGTATTTGCGGTTTTAAGAAAAACTTTCTGGTTTTAATTAGTTATACGCTTGCCATCTATTGCTAACACTTTGAAAAATGAATGATTGTTTATATCTTTACTTTAGGAAAACTCTGTTTTTTGCATTTCATAATATATGTAATAACAATATGAAATCAAACCCAAATTAAAGTTACGGAGGCCTTATTACATAATAAAATCCCAACTTAAAATAATTTAAATAGAGAGAACGAGTTACAAAAGAAGTACTGCATGGCCACCCCGTAGTCTGCCTCAGCTCCAAATCTGCAACTAGGACTTACCTGCAATATTTAGCAGAGGGGTGAGTCACCGAGACTCAGTGTGTAATTCCCCTTACGGACGCAGTTTGGGCCTAAGCCCTATCAACATGGCATAGCAAAGAGTGTATGCAATGCAACCCAGCCCAATTCTAGTTTTCCATCCTCTACATCACCTGAATCACCCAAACGCCTGTGGCACCAAGCCATTGTGGTTTCAAACCACTGTGATACCAAATCACGGTGACAGAGTCACTGATAAAAATATGTGGGGCCAACCCACTGTGGTACCAAACCAATCTGACAGTCACTGATAAATATATGTGGGGCCAACCCACTGTGACAGTCACGGATAAATATATGTATGTGGTGCCAAACCACTGTGGTACCAAACCACCGCGACATAGTCATTGATAAAAATATATGTGGGGCCAACCCACTATGGTACCAAGCCACTCTGACAGTTGCTGAATTACACTTCCCCTTTCAATATCATGACCCAAATCCACATGCGTTATGAAGTCATAATATAATGAGTGCAACTTACATCAATGTCAATCACATGACCAAAGCATACATATATTCACGATAAAATATTTACAAAACATAATCAACTAACCTGGTATCTTCGATCTTTAACCCTCCCAAGGGTAACTCAATAACCCCTACCAACGATTCAGCTTTTAAGAAATTCACAAATTAATTAATAATCAAATAGAAGATGGTGTGAGTATTACACACCTGATTACGTGTAAAACTAAACTCTCTACGTCGACACTCTCACTAGCAGGAATAACAGCGATTTGCCTATCCCAGGCAGACGTCGGCTCTTTACCACAACCCAGCAAAAAGTCTCGAACTGCCGACACAGCACGTCTTTTAAATTTAGGAGCAGAGATTACGGGTCCACTCCCCTCCTTAGATTGACCGGCACTTGCATCTATGGAGAGACTTGATCAGTACTCAAGGAGTAATGTAGGTTGACTAACAAAAGAATTTGATTAAGGTAGACTACAATTGAAAGGGATAAAATAGCCAAGAAAACGCAATGATGGCTCCTTACCTTAAGAACCAAAATGGAAACGTAAGATTCGGCAATCACAGACCTTCAGGCTTTGGACTTCAAAATGTTCGGCTACTGGGGTTTCCCGTAGTAAGTGTTCCAAAACGAGAGAGAAGAGGAGGGATTAGCCGAAATCTAACCATCAAAACAAAATAGCCATTCAGTTATGACCACACAGAATCAAAAGAAATAAAGAAAGAAACGAAAGAGTCTCCCCTTACATTAACCAACCGAAACCGATTGAAGAGACTTCATGCGGCCAAAGATTCCTTGCACCTTTCTTCGCGATGTTTGGCTAACAGAAAAAGAGTGTAAGAATAGATTTAGTATGGTGTCAAAGGAGATTCGGCCAGCAAAAGAAAATAAAGAATGGAAGAACGAAATTTGACTATGGAGGAAATTTAGTCAAGAATCAAAAGAAGTAAGAGTTTCGGTTTAGTGGAGAGAGTAGAGAAGTAAAGAGGATAGATGGGGGTTTGGTTATGATGAAAGGTGTAGAAACGAAACACAAAGAGAGAAGGATGAGAAGTATGCTTCAGCTAGAGAAGAAAAGAAAATAAAGGTGCAAGAAGGAAAGATGAAGAAAATAGGAGGAATGTAGAAGAAAAGTGCTTCGGTTAAACTGTCAACAAAGGAGAAAAGAAAATGACAACTTCAAAGGGAAAAGATGGAGAAAAGACCCTGAGGGATTCGGCACAAGCTTTAAAAGTTACCAACCCGAAAAATGCCTTAAGAGTTCACACCCAAAACGTCAAAAGAAGAGTTAAAGAAACTCTAACATTCAGCATAACACTCTCACCAGGTTCGGTTTTGCTAACACACACAACCAATGCCGCAATTCCCTAGCCTCAACAACACATAGCTGAATTTCCCCTCCCCACTCTCCAACATTCAGCCAACAGTCACTCACCTCCCCACTTCCTTGATTTTCTCCTTGTTTCACTCTCCATCACTCATTTGAATTGGTTTGACCAATTCAAACTCCATAACCTCCTATTGTCCATCCATTCAAATGCATTCGACCCATTCAACAGCCACCTTGAAGAGTCCCAGCCGTATGCCAACACTCCACCACCTTGAGCACAAAAAATTAAGGTCCACATGCTGCCGATGAGACTCGAACTCCTTCCCTTCTCCTGCTCCCTTGTGACGCCACTCCCCTTGCTCCTTAAGTGGCGTCACCTTGCTACCACACCACACTTCTTTTTGTGTCAACAAACATAAGAAAATATACTTAAAGCCTGCTTCTACTAGCTCTTCCCCCTAAAGTGCCCAAAAAGCTAAATTTTTCTAAAGTTCTAGCTCGAACCAAGCCTCCCAAGGACCCCCAAACACACCAAAATAACATGCTAAACAAGCCAAACACATAGAATAGCATAAAATGCAGAACCTCTAATTCCAGGATGTTACAGGTAAAATGAATATATGAAAATAAATTGGAAGGAAAGCCTATAGTGCAAAGATGTTGATGTAATAAATATGAATGTTATGTTTATTATGTTGTCTAGATGATTTGGTGTTCATTATATAATCTCGGAGTAACTAACTTTGGTATGACATGAATGTGTGAGGTGACAAGGAGTACTATATTTATATGCGTTATTTTCATTTGTTAAGATATTTAAATGGCAAGTATGTCGTGTTTAAATATAAACGAACTTACTAGCTTACTTTTTTTTGTTTTATGTTCCTTGTAGATCGTTGAAAATCTTGTTGTCGATTGGATCATTTCTAGAGCTCACACTATCCACAACTCCTTTGGTAGAATTTTAAACATTTTGGTCCTGTTATAAGTGGCAAGTAAATAATTGTAAATGGTTAACTATATGTATGAGATGGAGTCATATATTTTGATACAATTTTGCCTAGAAATAGATGTAATGAATGAAAGTGATATGGTCATTTTGGTTGGTTCTGGCATGTGATGGTATAAGTAAGTTTTAGTATTTATAGTTCATTTTTTAATGAGTTTTGCACTTTGAATTGTTTATTATGCGATGGAAGTTTAGGTACAGATATTTTGAAATGCTTAATATTGAATTTCTTGCTTGTGAAAATACTTGTGGCATATTGGTTAGGCACTTAGGGTGGTGCTATAAGTTGTATTTTGGTATGTTTTTGGTGCATTTGAATAGGTTGAGGAATGGTATAATGCATGCTTGTGGTATATGTGAGTGTTTGGGTTGTAAGTTGCCTTGTAGGGTATCTATTTTGCATACATGGTCTAACACACGATCGTGTGCCACACATGGGCAAGTGGCACAACTATGTGCTCTTTATGAAATGGAAGGTGTTTGGTAAGCACGACCTCAGTCTGTTACATGGTCTAAGAACATAGTTGTGTGACTTTAAGTTGAAATTTTGCATCTTTGTCCACGTAACTTCAATTGGTTACATGGCCTGACGACATGGTTGTGTGACACCCTTCTATACAAATCCAGTTAGTTAGACGGTTTGATGACACGGTCGTGTGACTCAGACGCATACGGTCACAATTTGTCACACGGCCTAGACATACAACCATGTGACCTTTATTTGTTGAAATTTTTTTACCTTTTTATTAAGTTTTCAAATAAGTCTTGACTTGATTTCGGTTTAGTTTAAGAGTTTTCGTAAGATTTTTTAAGATTTATATTGGATTATAACTCATGTTATATTTAGTTTATTGGTTGCTTTGTGATTTGATCGATTGTTTTAGCTAAATTCATATGTGACAAATGTTGTTAACTGTCGTAGCATCCTATAGCTCAGGTCCGACAACTGAACAGGGTATAGGTGTTACATTTAATGGTATTAGAGCTACTTTTTAGTTGATTATAGGACTAAACGTCGCATGTATTGAGTCTAGAAATACATGCCACTTTATAACCTATGGTTGTATGATAACTCCTAATCTGTTTTGACTTGTTTTTCTTACAGGTAAAAGATGTCAGCTGAATCTAATCGAGTCATTTCAAACAAGGTTGAAAGTAATGTCCCAGCCTCAGAGCATGGGGTTGATAAAAGTGTGCCCAATTTTCAAGGGCTAAGAAGTGAGGCCCAAGGTGTCTTCTTCTGAATGATGAACGGTTGGTTTACTAAATTTGTACGAGCCAACCCTGCGGCTCAACAACATCCACCCCACCTGTGCCTACTCCGACAACCCTTCGTCCTCAATGTTCTACTTTGATAAAATTTTACAGGCCATATATAAATAAAATACACAAATGTGGGGCCAATTCGTTTCATGGTAAAGTGGATGGTGATCCTGCCAAAGCTGAGTATTGGTTAGATTATACATAAAGAGTTTTGGATGAAATGTTGTGCCCTCCGATAATTGTTTGAGATGTGGTTTTGGATGAAATGTTGTGCCCTCCGATGATTGTTTGAGATGTGTAGTATATTTATGAAAATAAGCTTTTCATTAGTGGTCGACTTTAACAGTTGTAGTACCAAAGAGTTAACTAGGAATTTTTTTGAACTAAATTTTGGAAGAAATATGTTAGTAAGTGGTATTTATAAATGAAGAAGATGGAATTCCTTGAGCAGAAACAAGGAAATAGATTGGTTTCTGAATATGAGAAAGAGTTTGAACAGCTTAGTAAATATGCTCGTGAGATTGTGCCAACTGAAGAAGAGATGCGTATTCATTTTATCAAGATGTTAGTGGGTGCAATGGATCTATGAGAATTTGTTGTTTTATTTAATATAGCGTAAAATATGGAAGAAATCTGTAATAATAAGAAACATAATGAGGCGAGGGTTTAAGATTTTGGGAAAAAGGAATGCATCAAGATCATTTTCTGCTCCCCCACCAAAGTAGATAAAAGAAGTTCATAACCATTTTACAAATCCTCTAAATTTTCTAGTAGAGGAATAAGACAAAGTAATGTGAAACCTTAGACGACTTTGGTAGCTAGTGTTGGTAGTGTGTTGAATATGGATAGACCTGAATGTAACCAATGTGGCAAACATTACTTCGGAATGTGCAGATTGAAAGACAGGTCTTGCTTCAATTGTGGATTGTTGAATCATTTCTAAAAGGATTGTCCAAACTAATCTGACTAAAACAGAGATTAGAGTGTAAAACCTATAGTCACTTCTACGAGAGGAAGACGATTAGGAAATAGTGGCACGGTTGGAGTCAGTAGGGGTGGAACAAAAGATACAGCTGTGCGATCTGAAGCTCGAGTTCCTGCCAGAGCTTATGCTATTTGTGCTCGTGAAGACGCTTAGCTCCTGACGTTATCGTTGCTGCCTTTTCTCTCTTTGATGTTAATAAACGATTCAAAACATTTAACAAAAATAGTTTACATTTTCTCAATTATTTTAAACTTGATATTTAAAGTTCCAAAAAGGAAAACTTAACATTTGGAAATTTATAATAAAATATATGATAAATAACTTATTACATCAGATTTGTTACATACCATTACAAGATAGAAAGTCATTTTAAGACAGACCCTGCCACTAACTTGAGTACTCCTAGCATTGCCCCTCCAGGCGAAACCCTCTCCTCAACATACTTTAAAATAAATAACAAACCTTGTAAGCACAAGAGTACTTAGTGAGCTCATGAATGATACCTTGATGGATGCTTTTTAATCTTGTAAGAATTTCTATGAGTCAACTACTACTTAGCATTATTTACTACGATTGATACCATAATCATATCACTCTTGTATAGCCAATTATCATACCCTTTTTATACTTAATCTTTCATATCTACTTACCTGGAGAATACACCCTATCTAATCATAATTCTCTTGACCCATAATCATTTCTTAACAGAATATCCCTTAGAAACCACTTTTAACAATTCATACCCTAAACCCATGATGTTCTCTCAAAAATTGTGCACTAAAAATATCTTGGGCGGATACTTACATATGGCGAATACTTACACAAAATTTCATACTATTGATTCACACTCAGACATAACTTGATCTAGTTCTGTACACATATCCATGCTGATAATTTACTACGTATAACATCCAGATGAGCTTTGTATCATGCTTTATCAGAATCTCATAATTCAAACTAGCATTAACTCATATTTAGAATAATTTTGGAAGAAGACACAATATTCCTTACTTTTCATATTTACAAATCATCTTAACAAATAACCTTCTTGACATACAGATATACATCCCTTCTTCCTTGAAAACCTTTAAGACTTTACTCAATTTTTTTACCTAGAGCATCTCAATACCTTAACTTACTCATACTTGTTACAAAACTACTATAATTTACTTGTCTTTCATAGAGACAAACATTCAAATTCATAGCTTATCAGATATTCCTAACCATTCACGCCATATAGACTTAGTATAACACCACACATAAATTCAGGTAGAGTACGCCACTAAGGAGATCCATTCAGAGTTTGCCACAAAGGCATTCCTTTTAAAGTTTGCCAAAAATGTTATGTAACAACCCATTTTCAATGAAATCAGAACAGTGGTTTTGGGACCACAAATCCGGGCCAAAAAGAAATTTTTTTTAATCTTATTTCATGGTCTACAATAGGATAGCAATGTTATATGAAAATTCTGATAAGAAAATTTTACAGATTATGTGTTTAATTATGGAAATGACCAAATTGCATAAAATGCAAAAGTTGAGTTCTAGTAGTTATAAGTACCAAATAGCTATGGAATTCAATACTTGAGGTCCTTATATGGTAATTAGACCATTAAAGAAAAGTTTGTTGATATTTTTGATGAATCATCCATGGAAAATTAGAAAAAGGTAAGGACTAAATTGGAAAGTGGAAAAAATTAAAAGATGATAATCAAATTAAATAGAAAACATCATCTTATTTTCATCATCTTCCCCACAATTTCTATGAAAACCCTAGGAAAGAGAGAACAATGCTTTCTTGGCTTAATTGGGTAAGTATTCTTGTCCCTTTTTAGTAATTTTTATATTTTTGAGATGGGAATAACTTAATTTAGCTATTTTGGGGATTAATTTGAAAAGTTATCAAAGTATAGAAGTTTTGCCATGGATGAATATGCTGAAATTTTGAAATTTATGGTAGAAAATGAAATGTTGTTGATAGATAAATAACTTTTACAAAGTGAATTTTGATGAAAATACGATTTAGGGATTAAATTGTAAAGATGTAAAAGTTATGAAAAATTTCTAAATTTTGTGAAATACATGTGCTGTAAAAGTTATATGAAAATTTCGATTAGGCTTGGAATAAGGATTAAATTGCATGAATTTTATTTTTCGAGCCTAGGGACGAAATCATCTTTTGTGAAAAGTATACGGGAAAAATAGTAATTTTGCCTAGGATGTGATGTAACGGCCCGATTTAGGGGCTAGCCGAAACAGTGATCTCGGGATCATCATTCCGAGATTTTAGAAATTTATTTTCATGATATATTATAAGTTAGGACATGGTAGTACATATGCATGAAAATTTCGATGCTTTAATTTTAGCTATTTCGTGTTTAATCATGAAAAAGGACTAAATCGCATAAAGTGCTAAAGTTCCATTCTATTAACTAAAGGTACCAAATGGCCATAGATTGTTATTAGGAGGTCTTTAAAAGACAATTAGACCTCCCACTACTTGCTTGGCCGGCCATAGGAGATAAGATGGACAAAATTTTGGTCAAAGTAGTTAATAGTTGGGGACTAATTTGACTAGTTTAATATTAGAATAAAGAAAGAAAAGCTATCATCTTTTCTCTCCATCTTCTCCACCGAAATTTGTAAGCAAAATAGGGGTTTGAAAGCTCAAAATTTTCAGCAAGCTCTTCTCCATTCTAGTAAGTGTTCTAGTGATCTTTTTATTTTAAATAATTGTATTTCTGAGATCCCTAAAGCTTAAGCTTTCAAATGAGGGGACTATTGTGCAATATGATAGAGAGTTTAAAGTTTTACCATGAGAACTATTTTAATTATTGCTGCATTTTTATGGAAGAAATTGAGTCTTAGTTGTTAGATGAACAACTTTTGTGAAGGTGTTAGTATGAAAAACACCAAATAGGACCATGATGAAAAGATTATAAAGTTTGTGGTTAATATATGAATTATTGATTTTTGATGATAACTTTAAGAGCATTAAATGTTCACCTAGGCTTGTTAAAGGTAAAAATATGATTAGAATTTATTTCCGAGCCTAGGGGTAAAATGGTCATTTTGCCAAAGTCTAGGGGCAAAATAGTAAATTTTGCCTAAGCATGATTTTTGAAATGCTATTATTAATATAGTAATTAAAATGAGTTAAGTTGCTATTATAAAGCAAGAAGAGCCGAGGACCCGTCTTGATTGGGGAAAGAACAAAGTCTCAAACTAGATTGCCAAGCTAGCTCATTTTGAAATCGAAGTAAGTTCGTATGTGATTTAAGCAACGTTTATGTTAACATGTTGAGAAATGCTTGACATTATATTAATGCATAATGCACTACTAAATTTAGTAGTTAATGTGAATGAGATATTGAGGTCCTAGTGGGCCATAATGATCATAAAGATGTTATCATTGAGATATGGATTAGATAAGGTCCCGTGTAAGACCATGTTCGGGACATGGCCTCGGCACCGAGTTGAGATCCCGTATAAGACCATATCTGGGATATCGCTTCGGAAATGAATATGGAAATCGTATAAGGCCATATCTGGGATATGGCATTGGCATCTAGTGGTAATCCCATATAAGACCATGCCCAAGATATAGCATTGGCATCTAGAGGAGACTCCACGTAAGACCACCTCGAGGATGTGGCATTGACTTTATACATACAGTAGTGGCGATAGACACACGTCTTTGAATATCCCTTGTAAGTAGTGGGATAAATAGATGTGATTAGAAGTAGAGATGTGAATGATATTAAGTTATGTGAATTAGTGATTACAGGTACTCGTGAATGAGTCACGAAGAATTGGTGAGATATGTGGCACGATATGTGCTAGATAAGGGCAATTGTAAGTAAGTATTGTCAAGAAGCCTTGAATTGTGTACGGTTAACTAATACCGTGGAGGGATTATTTTATGAGAACTATTATTGCTATTTATTTCCATGAAACTTACTACCCTTTTTCATTGCCCTTCTTTCTTGTAGTATTGCCAAGGTAACCTGAGGATTATGGCCATAGGAGTTTGGAAATCACACTATCGATAGCACTTTGGTATAACAAATTTAGACGTATTTTGAGTATGGCATGTATAGGGCTTGGGTATTTTGTTAAGTTGTAATTGTTAGTCAAAGTGTTGGCTATGTAATTTATTTTGTAAATGGCCTTATGAGTTAGGCAAATACTTGGCAAACTCTTTTGTTCAATGAAGATGAAATTCATGAGTGTGTGTCCCTTTTATTATCTTATATGTTGGAGATGAGTTCTTAGACTTGCTTATGGGATAGAAATTGTATTATTTTGAGTAGAAGTATGTATGTGTGAATTCTAGGGTGGTAAGGGCTTGGTATATAGTCTACTAATTTCCCATATAGGCAGACACACGGGCGTGTGTCTAGACCATGTAGGAGGCACGGTTAGCACATGGGCCTTTGCCCAGGTCGTGTGAAGTCTGCACCTTGCACTTGGAATTTGAATCACCACACGGCTGGAGTACACGGGCATGTCAAGGCCGTGTGACCTTAGTCAGAATCGACCACGATTGGAAGACACGGGAGTGTTAAGGCCGTGTGAAATTAGTCAGTGTCGACCACGGGTGGGAGACACGGGCCTGCCTCAGGGGCACATGGGCGTGTCCCTAGGGCTACACGGGCGTGTGGCCCTTGTTTTGTAAAAAGGTTTCTCTAACTCGTGACAGTTCCCGGAAAGATTCCAATCCTCTTGAAAGTATGTTTAAGGCCTCTTAAGCCGAGTATATTGCGAGCAGCGGGGTTAAACGAAATTTTATAACCTTATTCTAGAAGTTTAAGCAAGTTTAGCTATGTACTGCCTCGAATCCCATTCCTGCTCGAATACGGGCAAGGGGTGTTACATGTGAATTAAATTAAATTGGGTATGAAATGGATTAAATTGATGTTAAATTCATTTATATAGATCCTAAAAGACCTAATACTGAGTTAGATCGAGGAAAACAAAAAGTTTCGGATTAGTAGAATTTGTATACGAACAAGTATTGAGGTAAGTTCGTGTAACTAGATTGTGTACATTTATATGTTTGAATTAAATGTTGTCTATGTGAATTGTATAATTGTCATGTATGTGAAATTGATTGAATATCCGATAATGCCTTATAAATGTCAAATCTCGTTTGAATAAATGAAAGTCAATGGAAATATGATTTCCCGTATTGGTTGTAGTCCAGCATATGTTGCGGATATACCATAGCTCGAAAGAGCATCCCGTTATTAGCCCTCTCAAGCTTCACGATATATGGTTTAACGAGCTTCCCATTATACCTCTTCGGGGTGTCTCGATAGATAGTGATCCTACATTTTTTGTGGATACACCTTAGCTCTTATGAACATCCCGATTATAGGTTCTTCGGGAGCTTCCTGTTAATGCTCGTTTGAACTTCCCGATATTGGCTATCCGTAGCTTCCTAATATGGTTCTTTGTGAACTTCCCGATTATGGCTCTTATGAGCTTCCTATTATATAGCCCAAGGTTCCCGATAGGCTCTTTATGAGCTTTCTGAAATGGCTCTGTGTGAGCTTCCTTACAAGGCTCGAGAGTGTGCTTCCCGATTATGTGCCCTAATTAGGTACCCCTGGAAATGAATAGACGAATTATAGTAGTGTACACTAAAGTGTACTATATGAGAGTATCCATCGGTATTTCAAATAAATTCAACGGGTAAAGTTCTGACATGACTAAACTGAACTTGAAATGATTTGTCATTAGAGTGTACATGTAATATGGAATAATGTTATGGAAAGCAAATGTATATGAAAGACATTCAATGATGAGCTCATCCATGTTCTTGGTATTATGTGAATTACTTGACCAACATGAATTGTGAAGTTGTGTTTTAGGCTATATGCCAAATTGCTTGGATGCATTATTGTATGCTTATATTAAATGTAAATATATGGTAAGTTAAATTCTTGTTATACGAACTTACTAAGAATTAAATGCTTACTAGGTTTTCTTTTCTCTATTTTATAGTGCTCGGAAGCTCGTAAGGTTGGAGATTGGTCGGAGTATCATCACACTATCCTCCAGCTTGTTTTGGTATAAATAGAAAACTTATTTTGACAAAATAGCATGTATAAGCTAATTTTACCAATGATTGATAAACCGTAAAATTAACATATTTTAATCCCATATTTAATATGCTTTTTGATGATTTATTCCTTGATTTTTATAAAAAGGTGCTTTTAATCCTTTCTTTTCATGTCTTATACTCAGGAAAGCACCCACGGATGAAAAGATAAAACGGGCCAAATGGGCCAATTCACGAAATCAACACGGCCTGGACTTCAAGCCACATGGCAGTGCCTCATTAAAATTACTAGAACACAGCCTGGACCCCGATAAACACGGCCATGCCTCATTAAAAGTCCAAACACGGCTTGGCCACGATTCACACGGGCATGTGCCATGGCCGTGTCCCTGTCGCTGGAAAGAGAAATTTCATTCGGGAAAGGATACTTGGAGGCAAAGAAACACATTCCAAAGCCTATTCAAACACCCTAGTAGGAATTCTACTTAAATTAGGAAACTTAGGGGCCAAGTAAAGCATCACAAAGTTTATATAAACACCCAAGGGGCAACTTGGAAGGGGAGTTCGGCAGAAGCTGAAGCAGGCGTCAAAGCTAGGCCAATGAGCCAAGCCAAGAAAGTCAGAGTTAAGGAATAACACGAAGATAGCCAGTTGATCCATCCCAAAAAGCTGGAATTATACTCAAGATGGCGGAATTCTCCTTCAATTCCTTCAGGGAGTTTTAGGATTTTCTTATGTTTTGTTTTATCTTTTCTCTTGCGATGTTTTGTTTATTCAATATGAACTAAACCCTTCAGATACCTGAAGGGGATGAAACCTAGATGGATCTTTTTATTTGATTTTTAAGTTATATGATAATTACTTAATTTGTTCTTAAGTATGTTGCTTAATCCAAATCTAATGTGCTTAGTGGAGGAGGAATAGACCCCTGCCTAAGAGTAGATCTTACATAATTAAGCGGAGTTGATCGAATGCCTAGAGATAGGGTTACGAGATTTTGCCGGATTAGGGTGAAACCTAATATGGGAGTCCATTGATCGATTTACTGTTATCCTAGGGGGTTATTATAAGCGAACAAGAGTTCCACTAATTAACCTAGGGTTAGACGTTATTCACCTCGAGAGAGGGTTTAATATAGGTTAGGGAGTCTTACGGATCAAGCTAAGTAGAAGAAATCATATAATTTAGGGTTAAATAATAAGTGAAGTCTAGGTGGATTTTTCCTGAGGGTATCGTCGTAATCAACTGAGTCTTTCTTCAAGTTATTTTCCTATTCGTCCTTTTTGTCTTTGTATTCTTATTTTAGTCTTCGTCAATATAGTTTAAAGCAACCTCACTCTATTTTTAAGGCTAAATAATAAAAAGAAAGTTAGTATTAGTACTTTTAGTTCCTTTGGGTTCAATATCCGGTCTTGCCTAAGCTATACTATTGTTCGATAGGTACACTTGCCTTTAATCGTTGTCAAAGTTAGTTTTCAGGTTTTGATCATTCTTTTATAAATTTTAAAACTCTGATTTACTGCGATCATGTTTTTTTCGTAGTTACCGGGGAACTAAAATACTAAGAAAACTCTATTTTTATTACTTTAGCCATTATTTTTTTTATTTTTCAGTAATTTATTTTTATTTTTTAGGATAATTTTTAATTTTGCTAATTTTGTCTTTCTTGCTTTTCTTTCCAGGTACTTCTACTTTATGACTAGAAGGAACCCAAGAGGACCTTTAGTATACAAAAGTGATATTGAAGCTACCGCTCGAAGGAATCGTCGGGAAACCAGGTGAGCCCTAAATTACACAGAAAAAGAGGAAGAAGACAAATCCAATCCCACTGAAGGCATGGATGAAAACAACCCACCACCACGCGATGTGGGAGATCGTAACGCTCCATGTACAATGTTTGATTATGCGAAACGCATTTAACAGGAGCAGAATCGAGTATTGTTAGGCCTGCTATATCTGCTAAAATTTTGAATTAAAGCCTAACACAATACAAATGATTCAACAGTTTGTTCAATTTGATGGTTTGCAGGATGAAGATCCAAACATGCATATAGCTAACTTTTTAAAGTTCTGTGATACATTCAAAATAAATGGCGTTTCTGATGATGCCATACGTCTTCGGTTATTCCCTTTTTCATTAAGAAATAAAGCTAAACAGTGGTTAAACTCATTACAACGAAGGTCAATCACTACATGGGATCAGATGACCGAAAAGTTTTTAATGAAATATTTTCCACCAGACAAAATGGCCAAATTAAGGAATGATATCTCTTCTTTTGTGTGGATGGATTTAGAAACACTATATGATACATGGGAGAGATTCAAAGATCTCTTCAAGAGGTGCCCACACCATGGCTTACCCTTATGGCTACAAGTCCAAACATTCTACAATGGTGTAAACCCTTCAACAAGGCAACTGATTGATTCAGCCGTCGGTGGAACACTGAGCAACAAACTCCAAAAGTATCCTACTAATTAATTGAGGAGATGTCATTAAACAATTATCAGTGGCAAGCTTCAAGGACTAAACCAACGAAATCGGCAGGAGTCTTCAACGTCGACACCATGACCATGCTATCAATGTAGCTTTGGATGATGAATAGAAAGCTTGATAGTTTATGTTCCTCACAGGTACATCCAATTATGCAGTGTGACGCAAGTGGAACCGTGGTGAATCCTAAGTACCCACCCTACCAACCGGAAGAAGAGAGCGAACAGATGAACTATATAGGTAATAATTTCCGATCCAATAATAATCCTTATAGTAATACTTACAATCCAGGTTAGAGGAACCACCCAAATTTTTCATGGGGAGGTCAACGCAATCAAAGAAATCAAGGGCAACAACCTCCTCAGAACTTCCAAAATCAGCCCTATCCACGAGAGAAGAAACCAACCTACGAGGAGGAACTAAAACAATCGGCAAACACAGAAGAACGCCTACAAAATATTAATAGGACAATCAAAAGTAACGAAAGCCGAATGAGTGAAATTGCTAAATCAGTCAAGGAAATGACTAATGCAGTTGAGCAACTCACACGGCTCATGTTAGAACGACCGCAAGGACGTCTACCAAGTAACATCGAGATTAATCCAAAAGAGCAAATTCAAGCCATCACAGCTTAGAAAAATGAGGAGTTAGATGAACCACAACCAATTCCAGAAAGTAGGTAGACGAAGGTATAACAGAGGTCGTACAAGAAAAGTCAAAATCGGTAATCAAGGAGTACAAACCTCGCATACCTTATCTCGAAGCATTAAAAAGAGACGATTTAGAGGAATAATTTGGTAAGTTTCTTAAACTTTTAAAGGAATTACATATTAACTTACCTCTTCTTGAAGCTCTTTTTCAGATGCCAGACTCGAGGAAATTTTGAAGAGAGCTCTTGACCAACAAACGTAAAATAGATGAAGAGCATTACGTGGAACTAAACGCAACATGCTCAGCAATGTTACAAAATAGACTACCACAGAAGCAAAAAGATCCAGGGAGTTTTACAATTCCATGTTTAATTGGTTGTTTAAATATTGATAATGCGTTAGCTGATTTAGGGGCAAGCATAAATGTTATGCCTTATACATTGTTTAAGCGACTATATCTAGGGAAGCCCAAACAAACTAGGATGAGTATTCAATTAGCAGATAAAACTGTTAGAATTCCTAGGGGCATTATTGAAGATGTTCTCGTAAAAATTGATAAATTTGTTTTCCCAGTAGACTTTGTTGTTTTAGACATGGATGAGGATAATTCAATTCCCTGAATTTTAGGAAGACCTTTTCTAGCAACTGCCAAGACTGAAATTGATGTTGCCACAGGTGAGCTCATACTTTGTGTAGGTGACAACTCAATTAGCCTTCAAGCCCTCGACTCAGCTAGGTCATCAAAGAATCAAGGTGAGATAGAAAATTCTTTTGATAATCATTCAATTACACCCTCTTTACAGGAACCACCAAAAAAAAGAACGATTAAACCGGATCCTCAGCTCAGTGCCAACAAAGAAATAACTCACGAGGAGCAAAGAATTCAAATCGATGACCTAGATGAGTGGAAAATGCACTTCAAAGAGAAATTAGGGATAAACGGGGAAGAGCCAGAACTACACACTGAAAAGCCGAAGGAGCCACCAGAAGAGCCGATAGAAACAACAAATCACTTCAAAATAGAGGATCAGGTATTGTTGAATAAGGAAGACCCTCGAATCACCAATTCAGACCTCAAGACAAACAAAGAAATCACTTTTGAGGTACTTAATGTCTTCTTGCAAAGAACAGTCAAGATAAACAATCCTAAATTCAACACTTTTGAGGTAAACACTACTCGACTGAAACTTTATGTCAAAAATCGAGTTGAGCGCATGAGAAAGGATTTTCACCTCCTCAAACCACCTTGACCATACAAATAACAGGTAAAGTCTAGCTCAAGACTTTAAACGAGTGCTTCTCGGGAGGCAACCCGAGCACTAACCCCATTTTTACATTTTTTTTGTTTTTTATATTTTTTATTGTATTATTTTTATTTTTTCCTTTTAGCAGCTAACCATAAACTAACCAAAGAGCAGATTTCTGGGCCACACGACCCTACACACGGGCGTGCCCGTGGCCGTGTGGAAGCCAGGGGATGCACCATGGGCGTGCCAATAGCCGTGCACGACATAGAAAATTTTCTTTTCCCAAACACGGGTGGCGATAATAATCCACGCCCGTGCCGACGCCCCGTGCAAGGTTACTGACTTGTTAAGCACGGGTTAGACACGGCCGTGCTTACCAATCGTGCCAACATTCTGACTTATCGAACAGGAGAGGAGCACGCTTGTATTAAATGACCATGTGAAGAAAGACACGGGCGTGCCACTACATCCACGGCCATGCCCGAACACTCTGAACGCGCCCAAAATTTAAAATCCCAAAACACAGGCTACATCTCTATTTAAACCTCATTCTCCCTTTTTCTAGTTGTCTTTCATTTTCCATTAATTATTTTTATTTTATTTCATTATTTTTCTTTACTTTATTTTATTTTATTTTCTTCTTCTTATTCTTTATGATATTTAGATTTAGCTTAGGATACAATAAAATCAGACTGGCTGCTTCGAGGATTCAACTTCAAACAATTCGAGACGCTTCCCCACGATCACCTCCAATCCTATCCAGTTTTTTTCATTGACTTCATCCAAAATTCAGGAAGTTTCACTTCTCTCCTCATCTTATGATTTTTATGATTATTTTTCTATTATTCATCTTTGTACATTGAGGACAATGTACATCTTAAGTGTGGGGGGGTTAACTATAGTATTATTTGAAAATCCCTGAATTATGCCTTGTTCTAAAGTAAGTTTCTCATATTATAATTAGAATGAAATTTCCTTTGATTTATGATTTTTATTGATGTGTTTTGGAATAAGTCATAGTTAATTATGCATTGATGATTAAATTTGAAGAATACTAGGGAATCAAGCATGATAAGTCTAAATTTCTAAAAATTAAAATTTTAGGTTGTTAACCTGAATTTGAATGTTATCTTAAAGTTTGAAATTTATAAGGTTGATGTCAAAAACACCCATAATTTTTGTGAGATTTTGAGCCTTATAAAGCATACATTCTTTTTCATGCTCACTTTCTGATTATGAGTGTGTCAACTATGAACTGTTATTCTAGAACTTGCCTTGATTATACATGTCAAGACCACAGTTATGATTTGATATACCAAGATGATAAAGGCACTTAGGTTTTAACCCACTTACTCCACTAAATAGCCTACCCTTATAATTAACCCCTAGTGAACCCCGTTGAGCCGAATAACCCTTTTTATTGACTTACCCGCTAATTTTAACCCAAAACCCTTTGTATTTATTATCACCCTTTCTTTTGACTACCCCTTAATCGAGATTTGATTTGAGCTAGTTACCTAAGTTTATTATTCTGGTAGTTAAATTTATCTTGTATTTAGTTTGTTCTTAAAAAAAATCAAAGTATATTTAGTAATTAGTTTTATGAAAAAGAGAGCTACACAATCAAAGGCTATTTTCAAAAGAAAAGCTTGTATTAGTAGGATTATTATTTTCAGTTTATGTAATTGTTATCTTAGAAATTTTTAGGTATGTAACTTATCAATTCAATCTCGATTCCAACCTTCTAAATTCAGGCTTTATCCACACCTTTAACCCTAGCCCCGTTACAACCCTAACAAAGACCTTTTGATCTGTGTATCATTTCATTTTACAGTGGTGGAGATTTGATTTTCAGGCAAGCCTATGGGATTAACTTTTCAGGTTCGACTTATGAGTGCTTAATTTTGACCCTTAAAACACCTTTCAAGTGATTTGAGTGGGATGTCAATCCTTGTAGGTTTTGAATTAAAGGTAATTATTTAGATGAAGGGAAACACCTATGTTTTTGTGCTACAAAAATATGACCTATATTGTTTGAATCTTTAGGACTCTTTGAATTGAATTATCCATGTATAAATTATCTATGAATTATAATGAGGCATTGTTGATAGGAATTATGAATCATGGAAAGTTCGTTTTAATTGTAAGTGGAGAGTTTTGCTTGAGGACAAGCAAAAGCTTAAGTGTGGGGGTATTTGATAAACCGTAAAAGTAACATATTTTATCCCACATTTAATATGCTTTTTGATGATTTATTCCTTGATTTTTATAAAAAGGTGCTTTTAATCCTTTCTTTTCATGTCTTATACTCAGGAAAGCACCCACGGATGAAAAGAACGTAAAACAGGCTTAAAACGGGCCAAATAGACCAATTCACAAAATCGACACGGCCTGGACTTCAAGCCACACGGCCGTGCCTCATTAAAATTACTAGAACACGACCTGGACCCTGATAAAAATGGTCGTGCCTCATTAAAAGTCCAAACACGGCCTGGCCACAATTCACACGGGCATGTGCCGTGGCCGTGTCCCTGTCGCTGGAAAGAGAAATTTCATTTGGGAAAGGATACTTGGAGGCAAAGAAACACATTCCAAAGCCTATTCAAACACCCTAGCAGGAATTCTACTTAAATTAGGAAACTTAGAGGCCAAGTAAAGCATCACAAAGTCTATATAAACACCCAAGGGGCAACTTGGAAGGGGAGTTCTGCAGAAGCCAAAGCCGGCGTCAAAGCTAGGCCAAGGAGCCAAGCGGAGAAGGTCAGAGTTAGGGAATAACGCGAAGATAGCCAGTTGATCCATCCCAAGAAGCCGAAATTATACTCAAGACGGCGGAATTCTCCTTCAATTCCTTCAGGGAGTTTTAGGATTTTCTTATGTTTTTTTTTTATCTTTTCTCTTGCGATGTTTTGTTTATTCATTATGAACTAAACCCTTCAGATACCTGAAGGGGATGAAACCTAGATGGATCTTTTTATTTGATTTTTAAGTTATAGGATAATTACTTAGTTTGTTCTTAATTATATTGCTTAATCCAAATCTAATGTGCTTAGGTGGAGGAGAAATAGACCCTGCCTAAGAGTAGATCTTACATAATTAGGCGGAGTTGATCGAATAACTAGAGATAGGGTTACAAGATTTTGCCGAATTAGGGTGAAACCTAATATGGGAGTCCATTGATCGATTTACTGCTATCTTAGGAGGTTACTTATAAGCGAATGAGAGTTCCACTAATTAACCTAGGGTTGGACGTTATTCGCCTCGAGAGAGGGTTTAATATAGGTTAGGGAGTCTTACGGATCAAGCTAAGTAAAAGAAATCATATAATTTAGGGTTAAATAATAAGTGAAGTCTAGGTGGATTTTTCCTGAAGGTATCATCGTAATCAACTGAGTCTTTCTTTAAGTTATTTTCCTATTCGTCCTTTTTGTCTTTGTGTTCCTAGTTTAGTCTTTGTCAATATAGTTTAAAGCAACCTCACTGTATTTTTAAGGCTAAATAATAAAAAGAAAGTTAGTATTAGTACTTTTAGTTCCTTTGGGTTTGATATCCGGTCTTGCCTAAGCTATACTATTGTTCGATAGGTACACTTGCCTTTAATCATTGTCAAAGTTAGTTTTCAGGTTTTGATCATTCTTTTATAAATTTTAAAACCCAGATTTACAGCGATCAATGATGATATGTAAATGGATGTTTGTAATCTAGGCATTGGAATGGCTAGTAATGGTATATTTTGGATGATAATATAAAGTCATAACATGTTTAATACATACATGTATAATGTATGCTTAGATTGAATTACGGTAAAATATATATTCTTGCAAAAATGTAAGTTTGATTATATGAATGTATGTAATGTTATACTATACATATTAATGATGTTTGCTTAGTTTCATGAATGAAATTGGTTGGTAAATATGTACAAGTATTGTTATAGGTTATTGGCAAATTTGGGTGAGAAATAGGGCTAGGAAATGGCCTTATTTTGTCCACATGGCCTAGAACATGGGCATGTGGTTTTGTCGTGTGTCCCCTGCATCCTAAAATTGAGAAACAGAATGCTTAGAATTGGGCACACGGGCATGTGTCTCAACTGTGTGAGATACATGGCTTAGAACAAGGGCGTGTGTCTTGGCCATATGTGTAACAACCCAATTTTGGGGCTAGTCAGAACAGTGTTCTCGGGACCACTAATCTGAGGTTGAGGAAAATTATTTTTAATAATATTTTATGTGTTATAACATGTTTAAACTGATGCATGAAAATTTTGGTGCTTTAGTTTTAGCGATTGTAGGCTTAATTGCGAAAAAGGACTAAATCGCATATAGTGCGAAAGTTTCAAATTACAAGCTAGATGTGTCTAATAGTTATAGAATATAAAATAGAGGTCGTTATAGTGCAATTATGCCTTCCTAGAGGTGATGGTCCGCCAAGGGGGACAAGAGAATTAAAACTTGACAAGGGTTGGTGACATTAGTTGACTAAATAAATTAAATAAGATTAAATAAACAAAGGCTATCATCTTTTCATTTTCTTTTCTTCTCCCACCAAAAATATCAACAAGCTTAAGGGTTTGAAAGCTTGAAAATTTCAGCTACATCTTATCCTTGCAAGTAAGTCCTTTTGATGATTATTTTTGATGATTTTCGTACTTTTAGAGTCCCCAAAGCTTAAGTTAGCTAATGAGGGGACTAATTTGTTAAATGGTTGAAAGTTTAGGGACTTTCCATGAGAGAGTTTATGTTGTTAGCTGAGTTTTTATGGAAGAAAATGAATGTTAGTGAGATGAGAAGCAACTTCTATGAAGGGTGTTAGCATGAAAACACCTAAGTAGGACTTGAATGCAAAGATTGAAATTGTGTAATAAATGCATGAAATAATTGGAATTATGAGTAGTTGTAAGAGTAATAAATGTTCAGTTAGGCTTATTTAATGAGAAAATATGATGAAAAATGATTTACGAGCCTAGGGGAAAATTCATAATTTTGCCATAGTACAAGGGCAAAACGGTCATTTTTGCCTAAGTAGAGATTATGATGTATTATGATCATAAAATGAATAAAAGAGTGATATTTTGTTGTTATAGATCAAGAAGAGCATGGAATTAACCTTGACCGAGGAAAAGGCAAAGTTTCAGATTAAACCGCAAATTAACACATTTTGCACCGAGGTAAGTTTATATGTAAACGATGCATATTAAATACATATGTTGTTGCTTATTGGTGTATTGTATGATTGAGAACATTACGATTTAAATGGATTGAATTTGGTAGAAAATGAATAAATTTCGGATGAATGTTGAAATAGATATGTAAGTGCGGAATATTACCTGTAGTAGATAATGGTGGGCTGTGTGCAATATCACCTTAATTACTCTTGTTGGTGGGCTATGTGTGGAATCACCTATTTACTTATTCACGATGGGTTGTGTAACACCCCTAACCCGAGACCATTACCGGAATAGGGTTAAAAGGCATTACCGATCAATCAGAACATTTAACATCTGGAATTTACGACACAAAGTAAATCATCTTTAATCACCTTCTTATACAATCATGTTGTCCCTTATCAAGGTCTACGAGACCTAATTCACATGCTAAAGAGAGGTCGGGACTAAACCGAACACACATAGAAATTCTCGAACACTTAAAATTTTTTTGAAAGATTTAAGGGATACAAGCCCGTGGAAGGAGACCGTGCGCCCTCCACAGTTGCTAAACACCCCTGTGTCCTTCCGTGTCCATATACTGACTATACTAGCACGGTCACTAGGCACACCCGTGTGCCATGGCCGTGTTTTACTAGGCCATATACTGACTTCCCCTCCACAGCCACCTAGCACGCCCGTGTGCAATGCCCCTGTACTCTTAGCTAGCTACTGACTTGCATACCACGGCGAGCTGACACCCCCCATGTCAAGGCCGTGTACTACTAAGCTGCATTCTGCCAATTCACCCACGGTCTTTAGGCATGCCCGTGGGCCTAGACCATGTGACATTATAGGCCATTTTGCAAGGCCAAAGTGCCACCCACTTAGGGTCTAACTTACAAGCAATTTTACCAAGACATCCCATGCACATATAAGCACCAAAAACATACCAAAATATTCATTCAACCCATGCGTTCAATACCAATTCCAACCATGACAATTTCACTACCAAAACTTATCTCATCACAAGCATATTACATTCCATTCCAAACATCATTCCTTTTTCAAATTTCACTAATTCATGCTAGCATTTTATCAACACAAAGTTACCATTCAATAATCAATTTCTCAACCCACAAACCATACCAAAAAATGCATCACATATACCAAGTTCTTTCATGCTAAAACTAGCACATATCTAGCCACCTCGCTTGTTTATTATAACTTTTATAATTGATTTCCAATTATACCCTTAATGAAATAAATATTAAAGCTTATTATGGATGGCTATAAATGTCCATCAACCTTCCGCTATCACTAAATATGGTCTAATTACACCATAAGACCTCCCTATTTAAAAGACAACAACACTTAGATACTTATAAATCAGCACATAGCTTTTACTCTTTACGCGATTAAATCCTTTCTCTTAATTCGACATATAAACGATTAAATTATCACACAGAATTTTCACACAGTCTATATCACATACTATTCACACAAAAAATAATATTAAAATATTTTTACGACCTCGGATTTGTGGTCTCAAACCACTGTTTCGACTAGAGTCTACACTAGGATGTTACAACTCTCCCCCCTTAGGGATTTTCGTCCCCGAAAATCTTACCAGTGAATAGGTGTGGATATTGCTCTCTCATAACTATCTCAGATTCCCACATAGCCTCTTCAATCTCGTGTTTGTGCCATAATACTTTCACTAAGGAAATTCTTTTGTTTCTCAACTCTTTAATCTCTTGCGCCAAAATTCGGATCGGTTCTTCACTATACGACAAAGTCCGATCAATCTCAACCTCGCATTTGAGTAATTACATGAGACGGGTCTGATTTGTACCGTCGAAGCATTGACACATGAAACACGTTATGAATCTTTTCTAATTCAGATGGCAATCTCAATCTATAAGCAACCGGTCCAACTAGTTCAATAATCTCAAACGGTCCGATGAACCTCGGACTTAGCTTGCCCTTTTGGGCAAATCGAAGTATTTTCTTCCATGGAGACACTTTCAAAAACACTTTATCACCAACCTCAAACTCAATATCTTTTCTTTTCAAATCTGCATAAGATTTCTGATGATCTGAAGCTGCTTTTAAACTGTCACGAATTATCTTCACTTTCTGTTCGGTCTCTTTTATCAGATCAACCCCGTAAATCTTATTCTCACTCAACTCAGTCCAATATAATGGAGTTTGACACTTTCGACCATAAAGAGCCTCATATGGTGCCATTTTAATGCTATATTGAAAACTGTTGTTATACGGAAACTCAATCAAAGATAAGTGCTTTTCCCATGTATTGTCATATTCAAGATGCAACATCTCAGCATGTCTTCGAGAACCTGAATGATTTGCTCAGATTGACCATCCATTTGCGGATGAAAAGTAGTACTGAAATGTAATTTCGTGCCTAAAGCATCTTGCAATTTCTTCCAAAATCGTGAGGTAAATCTCGAATCTCTGTCAGACACTACAGATAACGGTACTCCATGTAATCTCACAATCTCATCAATATATAGTTCAGCTAACTTATCTAAAGAATAATCGGTTCTCACTGAAACGAAATGAGCTGATTTCGTTAATCTATCCACTATTTTCTTACCCGGAGATAAGGATAAACCTGACACAAAGTCCATCGTAATTCTTTCCCATTTCCACTCAGGAATCATAACCGATTGTAACAAACTAGACGGAACTTGATGTTCAGCTTTGACTTGCTGACAAACTAAGCATTTCGACACAAAGTCAGAAATATCTCTTTTCATGCCATGCCACCAATAGAACTGTTTCAGATCATTATACATCTTCATACACCCCGGATGTACAGTCAAATGACTATTGTGAGCTTCAGTCAAAATCTTCAAAATCAACCTGAATTTCTCGGAACACAAATCCGATCTCTGAATCTCAAACAAGCATCATTATCAACTCGAAATTCCGATACAGCATCTGAATCACACTGAATTCTTTTTGCTAACAACTCATTATCACTCTTCTGAGCCTCACAAATCTGTTGTAAGAACAATGGTTTTACTTTCAATTCAGCTACCACCGCATTATGATCACACAGATCTATCTGATTACTCAAAGCTCGCAAAGCATATAATAATTTACGACTCAAGACATCGGCCACAACGTTAGGTTTACCCGTGTGGTAATCTATCACAAGTTCGTAATCTTTCAACAATTCTAACCATCTTCTCTGTCACAAGTTCAAATCTTTCTGAGCCATCAAATACTTTAAACTCTTATGATCAGTATAAATATGACATTTCTCACCAAATAAGTAATAACGCTATATTTTTAATGCAAATACAATCGCAACAAACTCAAGGTCATGTGTCGGATAATTCTTTTCGTGTGGCTTTAACTGTCTCGAAGCATAAGCAATGACTTTCCCTTCTTGCATCAGCACACAGCCCAAACCATTCAACGATGCATCACTGTAAACTACGAACTCTTTGCCCAATTCGGGTTGAATCAACACTGGTGCTTCATTAATGAAATTTTCAATCGCTCAAAACTCACTGCACTTTTTCACCACTCGAATCTAACATCTTTTTGTAAGAATTTTGTCAACGGAGTCACAATCATCGAGAAGCCTTTCATAAATCGTCTATAATATCCTGCTCGTCCCAGAAAACTACGGACTTCAGACACATTTCTCGGAGGCTTCCACTCCAAAATAATAGAGATTTTACTCGGATCAACTCTTATTCCAGCAGCTGATACAGTATGTCCCAAAAACCCAACCACTCGCAACCAAAATTTGAATTTGCTAAACTTTGCAAACAACTGTTTCTCACGTAGTGTTTGTAGCATGGTTCTCAAATGTTCGACATGCTGCATCTCATCACATGAATAAATCAGAATATCATCAATGAACACCACCACAAAGCGATCCAAATAGGGTCTAAAAATCTGATTCATCAAATCCATAAACACTGCAGGAGCATTTGTTAATCCGAAAGGTATCATTAAGAATTCATAATGTCCGTACCTCGTTCTGAAAGCAGTTTTTAGCACATCAGCTTCCTTAACCCTTAACTGATAGTAACCAGACCTCAAGTCTATCTTAGAAAACACTGTAGCTCCTCTCAACTGATCAATCAAATCATTGATAGGAGGCAATAGATATATGTTCTTTATTGTCACATTGTTCAAACTGTCGGTAATCAATACACATTCTCATAGTTCCGTCTTTCTTTTTCACAAATAACACAGGAGCTCCCCAGGGTGAGAAACTCGGTGTTGTAAATCCTCTGTCAGTCAACTCTTGCAACTGCGACTTTAGCTCTTTCAATTCTGTTGGTGCCATTCTATATGGAGCTATAGAAATGGGAGTAATCCCCGGCACTAATTCAATGCTAAATTCCACTTCTCGAATCAGAGGTAATCTCAGCAGCTCTTCAAGAAACACATTTGGAAACTCACATACCACAGGAACTGATTCAACTTTCTTTTCCAACACTTTTGTATCAATCATGTATTCCAAATAAGCTTCACAACCCTTTCTCACATAGTTCATGGCTTTCATCACATAGTTCTAACTACTCAATTCAATACTCTTTCCTTTACAATTCACGATGGCATTATGCAGAGTAAGCCAATCCATACCTAGAATTATGTCAAATTCATCAAAGGGAAGCAACATCAAATTAACCGGAAAACATATATCACGAAACATCAATGGACAATTTTCACACACCTTATCCACCAAGACACGCTTGCCTAAAGGGTTCGACACTCTAACCACAAATTCAGCAGACTCAACAGTAGAGTTTTACTCGATATTAGATTTACACACACATAGGAATGAGTTGACCCCGGATCTATCAATGTAATAACATCAATATCAAATAAAGTGAAAGTACCAGTGATAACGTTTGGAGATGATGCTTCCTCTCGTGCACGTATAGCATAGGCTCGGGCAGGTGCTCTCGCTTCTGACCTCACAACTATGTCATTTGTCCCTCTCTGACTTTTGCTCACATTTCTGGTGCTTCTGGGTGGTCTATCTCTAGCCGTCACATTACTCGGTCTTTTATTCTGAACATTTTCTTCTTTGACCATTTTCGGGCAATCTTGAATAAAATGATCTCGAGAACCACACTTATAACAAACTCTATTGTTGTACTTGCCCCAACACTCTCCCACATGTCGTCTTCCACACTATCTGCATTCCAGTTTGTTACTCTTAATACTACCAACACTCGATTCATTCAGAGCTTGAATTCGTAAACCAGTACTTTGTCTAGAACGATCTTTACTTGAATGTCCAAACGAAGCATTTGAACGGTTACTTGCATCTCTATATCTCTTAGTAGAAAGTTGAGAAAATTTATTCATCGATCTCTTTCTTTCCTCGCGAGCTTCTGAATTAGCTTTCTTCTTTTCTTTACTGAGTTCCTCAGCTTTACATGCTCTCTCAACTAGTATAACAAATTCGTTTATATTGAGTATCCCGACTAATAACTTGATGTCTCCATTCAATCCTTCTATGAAACGTTTGCACATAATAGCTTCAGTCGAGACACATTCTCTCGCATATTGACTCAATCTTACAAATTCTCGCTCGTACTCAGTAACAGACAACCGGCCCTATTTCAATTCTTGAAACTATTTAAGTTTCTGATCAATGAAGCGTTGGCTGATATGCTTCTTTCTGAACTCAGCTTGAAAGAAATCCCAGGTGATTCTCTCTCTCGGAACAACAGATATCAACGTTTTCCACCAGTTGTAAGTCATGCCTCTCAACAAGGAAACTGCACACTTAATACATTCATCAGGGTTCAACGACATCTCATCAAATACTCTAATTGTATTCTGGAGCCAAACTCAACTCGCTCAGCATCGTCATCTGATGTGGCCCTAAACTCTTCGGCCCCATATTTTCGAATCTTGTCTATAGGTGGTTTATTCAATATGTTCGGATCTACAACTTGAGGCACAACAGGTACTTGCGGGGTAGAGGTTGTGGAGTAGTCGGATTCATTCGAACGAACTCCATAAACCACTCGTTCATCATTCGCAAGAAGGCTTGCTTAGCCTCTCCTCCCTCACCACTATCATTCGGCCTAGATGTGGCCGGCACTGTCCCTTGAGCGAGAGCAGACGCATTGCTTTCTACATCATTAACAACTGCTCAATCGGGATCCATTACTATATGTAAAGACATTTCCAAATGTTAGATTTCATCACACTATCGCAATTTCATATATGGCATATATAGCTAGACTCACACGCATTACGTTAGTTCAAGAATCGACTAAACCACAGCTCTGATACCAATAAAATGTAACACCCCTAACCCGAGACCGTTGCCAGAATAGGGTTAAGAGGCATTACCGATCAATCAGAACATTTAACATCTGGAATTTACGACACAAAGTCAATCATCATTAATCACCTTCATATACAATCATGTTGTCCCTTACCAAGGTTTATGAGACCTAATTCATATGCTAAAGATAGGTCGGGACTAAACCAAACACACACAAAAATTCTCAAACACTTAAAAAATTTTCCAATATTCAAGGGATACACGCCCGTGGAAGGAGATCGTGCGCCCTCCACGGCAGCTAGACACCCCCATGTGTCCTTCCGTGTCCATATACTGACTATACTAGCACGGTCACTAGGCACACCCATGTGCCATGGTCGTGTTCTACTAGGCCATATACTGACTTCCCCTCCGCGGCCACCTAGCACGCCCGTGTTCCATGGCTGTGTACTCTTAGCTAGCTACTGACTTGGATACCATGGCTAGCTGACACCCCCGTGTCAAGGTTGTGTACTACTAAGCTGCATTCTGCCAATTCACCCATGGTCTTTAGGCACGCCCGTACGCCTAGACCGTGTGACATTATAGGCCATTTTGCAAGGCCAAAGTGCCACCCACTTAGGGTCTAACTTACAAGCCATTTTATCAAGACATCTCATGCACATATAACCACCAAAAACATACCAAAATAGTCATTCAACCCATGCATTCAATACCAATTCCAACCATGACAATTTCACTACCAAAACTTATCTCATCACAAGCATATTACATTCCATTCCAAACATCATTCCTTTTTTCAAATTTCACTAATTCATGCTAGCATGTTATTAACACAAAGTTACCATTCAATAATCAATTTATCAACCCACAAACCATACCAAAAGATGCATCACATATACCAGGTTCATTCATGTTAAAACTAGCACATATCTAGCCGCCTCCCATGGCTACTTACAAACTATCAAACATGATTCAATTGACCAGCCTATACATGTCATATTTTAACTATGTATAGCTTTCCAAAATACCTCCAAAATAGATTGCCGATAGCGTGACTGAGAAGCTGACGATCCCCTGATCCGAGCTAGCTTTACTGACACTGCTTATTATGGATGGTTATAAATGTCCATCAACCTTCCACTATCACTAAATATCGTCTAATTGCACCATAAGACCTCATTATTTAAAAGACAACAACACTTAGATACTTATAAATCAGCACATAGCTTTTACTCTTTATGCGATTAAATCCTTTCTCTTAATTCAACACATAAACGATTAAATTATCAGACAGAATTTTCACACAGTCTATATCACATATTATTCACATAGAAAATAATATTAAAATATTTTTACAACCTCAAATTTGTGGTCTCGAACCACTATTCCGACTAGGGTCTAAACAGGGATGTTAGAGGTTGTGTGTGATACCACCTTCAATATTATCATTTGGTGGGCTATGCGCGATACCACCGTAAATATTCTTGTTGGTGGGCTATGTGCGATACCACCCTGTTAAAGATAAATGGTGGGCTAAGTGCGAAACCACTGAGTGTTCGGTATTACTAAGAATGGTTTATTGTGTAATTATGATGTGTTGTTTCATGTGATCTTGTGGTGATCAAGTGCAGGATGTATGTTAAATAATAAGAGCATTTGGTTGTGTTATGGTTTGATTGTGGTAAGAGATGAATGAGTAAGCATGATCTTTGATCGTTGTTTTATGCGATGTCAAAGTCTTAAAATTTATATAAAGAATGATCGAACCTGGAAACTAACTATGACAATGATTTGAGGCAAGCGCACCTATCGAACAATAGTATAGTTAAGGCAAGACTGGATTGTCGAACTAAAAGGAACCAAAAATACTAATACTAACTCTCTTTTTATTATTTATCCTAAGAATTGAATGAATTTTTTTCTAATCTAAAATTATCTAACTACTAAACTAAAGACACTAAGACAAAGAAGAATGAAACTTGGGAAAATAACTTGGAGGAAAAACCAATTGATTAAGAAGACACCCAAGGAAGAATCCACCTAGACTTCACTTGCTATCTAACTCTGAACTAGACGATTTATTCATTTGATTTTAAGATTCCCTAAGTTACATTAATCCCTCTCTCGAGGCGACTAACGTCTAACCCTAGGTTGATTAATTGAAATATCTTTCTAATTAAAACCCCTAGAATTGCGTTAACTCGACCTATGGACTCCCATATTAGGTTTCACCCTAATCAGACAAAATCTCATCACCCTATCTCTAGGCTTGCGGTCAACTCTGCTTAATTATGCTAGATCTACTCTTAGGCAGGGACTTTTGCTCCTCCACCTAAGCACATCACACTTGAATTAATATCCCAAAAATATCAACACAAGAATTAAGAACACATAATTAAGAACAAGTCAAATATTTATCATATAGTTCAGTAAACGATAACAAGATTCATCTTAGGTTTCATCCCCCTCAGGTATCTGAGGGTGTAGTTCATAATAATAATAAAAGAATACATCTCAGAAGAAAAGATAAAACAAAATATAAGAAATCCCTAAAACCCCCTAAAGGAATTGAAGGATAGATCCTTCGTCGTGATTATAATTTCGGCTTCTTAAGATGGATCAACTGGCTATCTTCGAGTAATTCCCCTCAAATCTGCCTTCTTTGACCTAGCTGGACGCCCCCTGACTAAAGCCTTGGGTTCCCCCCTTTTAGATCATACTTAGGGTGTTTATATAGGCTTCTAAATGTGTTTCTTCACCCCTAAGTATCCTAATATGAGTGAAACTTCTCTTTCTCACGGCAGGGACACGCCCATGGCACACGCTCGTGTAACTCGTGGCCAGGCCATGTTCAAAGCTGTTAAATGAGGCACGGTCGTGTGGTCTTGGGCCCAGGCCGTGTAGATTTCATGATATGACCCATTTACTCTGTTTTGGGCCCCTTTTTCGTTCTTTTCATCATCCGGTGCTTTTCTATGTATAAAACTTGAAAACAAAGGATTAAGCGCACCAAATTACATAATTCAAGGCTTAAATCACCCAAAAGCATGCTAAATGTGGGCTTAAAATATGTTACTTTTACGGTTTATTAAATACCCCCACATTTAAGCTTTTGCTTGTCCTTAAGCAAAATTCTCAACTCACAATTAAAACGAACTTCCTTGATTCATAATATTCATCAATAATGTTTTATCATAATTAAAAGATAATTCATACATGGATAATTCAACTCAAAGAGTCCTAAATATTCAAACACTCAAAGTCATGCATTTGTAGCACAAAAAATGGGTGTTTTCCCCTCATCTAAATAATTACCTCTGATTCAAAATCGACAAGAGTTGACATCCTCACTAAAGAGTCACTCAAACCACTCAAAGTGTTTTA
Source organism: Gossypium bickii (assembly GCA_025503065.1). NCBI lineage: Eukaryota > Viridiplantae > Streptophyta > Magnoliopsida > Malvales > Malvaceae > Gossypium > Gossypium bickii. Next base: position 26,351,686 of record CP106712.1, read on the forward strand.
AGGTTCAAAATTAAGCACTCAAAAGTCAAACATGAAGAGTTAATCCCTTAGGCTTGCATGAAAATCAAATCTCCACCACTATAATATGAGATGATACACAAATCAAAAGGTCTTTACAGGGTTGTAAAGGGGCTTAGGTTAAGGGTATGGATATAGGCTGAATTAGAAGGTTAGAATCGAGATTGACCTATCAAATTACCTAACTAGAAACAGTGAACTACTAATAAATAATTACATCAATTGAGAACTTGTAATACTAATGCTAATAATACGAGCTTCTTCTCCAATAATTAGAATTTAAATGTATAAGCTCATTTAATCACATAACTAATAATGAATATACTTTGATTTTTTTTAAGAACAAGTCATTACATAATAAAGGATGAATTTAACTACTGAAATAAAAATCATAGTTAGGCAACAGATCAAATCAAATCTCGATATAAGGGTAGTCAAGAAGGATGGTGATAACAAATACAAAGTGTAATAGTCCGGTTAATACGCTAGTCGAAATAGTGGTTTCGGGACCACAAATCCCAGTCCGTATAATATTTTAATATTATTTTTCATGTCGTTGATATGTGACTAAGTATGTGGTAAATTTTCGTAAGCTAATTTGTTTGTTTGTGTGTTTAATTTGAGTAAAGGATTAAATTGCATAAAGTTTAAAAGTGACTTTTTATTTTATTAATGATCAAATTGAGGCGGCTTTATTATAGTGAAGTCCTTAAAGGACAATTAGCCCATTTTTATTTATAGTGGACGGCAACATGATTTTATAACATGTTTTTATATGTTATTATATAAGTTAAAAGTTATATTATATTTATTTTATAAGTTATAATTATATTATAATAAAAGAAACATGTTAGTGGATTTCATTCATCCACACACCACTGAATATCAAAGGAAGAAAAGAAAGCTTTGAAACTTTGTATATTCGGCACTTACAAGCTTAAATTCAAGATCAAGAACCGAGGGAAACGGACTTAGATCGCGGGAAAGCGAAAGTAACTGAGTAGCCGCTTCCATTTTTGATAAACCAAATCCGAGGTAAGTCATACTGCATATAAATATAATTGTATTGAATTGAGCTTATTTACATGACTATAAATGATAATGAATGTTTATGAGATGCTATGTATAAGAATTCTGGAATAAGGTCGATATAGTGATAAGCCTGAGAAATCTCGTATGAAATCAAGAATACAAAGGTATATATATATTTTGTGTTATCGAGTAAGACCCTATCTGGGACAGTGGCATCGATATCTGAAAACGAGTAAGACCCTGTCTGGGATAGTGGCATCGATATTTGAATAGGAGCAAGACCCTGTCTGAGACAGTGGCATCGATATCTGAATACGAGTAAGACCCTGTCTGGGACAGTGGCATCGATATCTGAATACGAGTAAGACCTTGTCTGGGATAGTTGCATCGATATCTGAATACGAGTAAGACCCTGTCTGGGACAGTGGCATCGATATCTGAATACGAGTAAGACCCTGTCTAGGACAGTCGCATCGATATCTGAATACGAGTAAGACCCTATCTGGGACAGTGGCATCGATATCTGAATATGACTACCCTGTCTAGGACAGTGGCATCGATATCTGAATACGAGTAAGACCCTGTGTGGGACAGTGGCATCGATATCTGATTACATTTAAGACCATGTTTGGGACGTTAGCATTGTATAACTATTCCAGACACTCTACCTATTCTATTAGATTACAAATCGTTCAAGGGTCAATTTCGAGAAACAAGGAATATGTAAGTTGTATACTTGTTTTGGATAAGTTTGATAAGTACACCTTGCGTGTATAAGAAAGTAAGTAATTCCTTAAACTTACCTAAATGAATCATGTATTTGAATATGGGAATGTAAGTACGTTATATGGATAGAAAAGCTGTGAGGTAATAAAGTGAATGTACTAAGAAAAATTATGATGGTGCAATTGAGCCATTAGTGAATTTAGATTGATTATATGTTTTGAGTGTTTATATGCTAAGTTTATTGGTATTATGACTTACTAAGCTTTTGGAAAGCTTACATTGTGTGTGTTTTCTCTCTTTTATAGGTCGTCATAGCTACTGAAGGCTCGGGACCGTTGAGGATCGTCATCACACTATTAATCTCATTTTGGTACACTTTGAAAATGTATATAGCTAGATATGGCATGTATAGGCTAGTATTTGGTATAAGTTGTTATGTGAACTTAGCCATGTGATTTGGCTAGTTATGTTTTGGTAAACTGCTTAAATAAATGTGAAATGTGAAGTTGTTTTGGGTATGATTAGTTGATATATGAAATGGTTATGATATGGTAAGTATATAGATGAATGGTGCTTTAGCATATTTGAAGTGTAGTCATGCAAATTGGTATGTTTGGTATTGGTTTCGAGTGTATAGATTGAATGGATATTTAGTATGTTATTGGCTACCATTTATGCATGATATGTGATGGAAAACATTAATTGTAGGTATGACCCAAGTGGGTGGCAATTTGGCCTTGTAAATGGCCTATATTGTCACACGGTCAAGGCGCACTAGCATGCCTAAAGACCATGGGTGAATAGCAGGATATAGCTTAGTAGCACACGGCCTTGACACGGGGGTGTCAGCTAGCCGTGGTGTACAAGTCAGTAGCTAGCTAAAAGTTCACGGCCATGGCACACGAGTGTGCTTGGTGGCCGTGGTAGGGAAGTCAGTATATGGCCTAGTAGCACACGGCCATGGCACACAGGCGTGCCTAGTGACTGTGTGAGGAAGTCAGTATATGACCACGGGGAGGACACACGGGGGTGTCTAGAAGCCATGGAGGGCACACGGTTTCCTCCCATGGGCGTGTATCCCCTGTAGTTTTGAAAAGTTTTAAATTTTCCATGGAATTTGTATGTGTTTCGGTTGAGTCCCGACTTGATTTATAAGCATGATTAAGGTCTCGTTGACCGTTTTAAGGGACACTATGCTTGAGAATGATGAATTAATGTGTGAATTTCTGTTAATGCTTTCTGATATGTCTGGTAACGCTCCTAACCCTAATTTGGCGACGAACACGGGTTAGGGGTGTTACATTTGGTTGGTATCAGAGCTAGAGTTTAGTCGATTCACAGACTAACGTAGCGTGTCAGGGTCTAGCTATACATGCCATATATCTAAACTGTGATAGTGCGATGAATCCTGACGTGTAAAATGTGATTTCTCGTATAGTATGGATCCTGAAAGAGCCGTAGTTGACGATGTAGAAAGTAATGCGCCTGCTTTCGCGCAAAAGACAGCGCCCTTGGATCCGAGACTGGTTACGAGCGGTCAAGAGGGAGAAGCTAAACAAGCTTTCTTCTAGATTATGAGTGAGTGGTTCACTCAATTTGTGAGAAATAACCAGACTGTTTTGCAACCTCCACCCCCGGTTAATCTCCCTCAGACATCTGTTATGCTTTCGACTATGAATCTGAATCTGATGAACATGCCTCCGATTGAAAAAATTTATAAATATGAGGCCAGAGAGTTCAGGGCACTAATGATGATAATACCGAGAAAGTCGATTTTGAAGCTTGTAATAAAAGAAAAAGATCAATGAGTGATCTATCTCAACCTTTAGCGAAGAAATATAGTGATGCAAACAATAGATCAAATGCTTCATTTGGACATGCTAATAGAGATCGTGTGAGACCAAATGTTGGCTTGAGAACTCAAGCTCCAATCGAATCAAATGATGGAAGTACTAAAAGTAACACACCTAAGTGCAGACAGTGTGGAAGACGACATGTGGGAAAATCTTGGGGCAAGTATAACACACCTAAGAGTTTGTTATAAATGTGGATCACGAAATCACTTCATTCAAGATTGCCCAAAGATGGCGTGTGTTGGAAATGTCAGATCCGAGTGACTTAAGTGTAAGCATTATGGTAAAAGACATTCGGGGAATTGTAGATTGAATAATCAAGCTTGCTTCAGATGTGGATCGTTAGATCATTTTATTCGAGACTGCCCAGAGCCTGTTGAATAAGAGACTACCCAAAATTTGAGATCAGATAATGCCCCAGAGAGAGATAGACCCTTCTGAAATACAAGAAATGTCAGTAGTAGTCTGAGGTCTACGAGGGATACGGTTGCATAATCTAAATTTAGAGAGCCAACTGGAGCGTAAGCTATTCGAGCTTGTGAGGAAGCTTCATCTTCAAATATATTTACGGGTACGTTTACTTTTTATGACACTTTTGTGATTGCATTGATAGAACCTGGCTTTAGTCATTCGTGTATATATATATATGAATTTAGTAATCAGTAAGACTTCGCCTGTAGAGTCCACTGAATTTGTTGTAAAAATATCGAAACCTTAAGTGAAAGTGTTCTAGTTGACAAAACATGCAAGAATTGTCCATTAATGTTTCGAGATATCTATTTTCCTGCTAATCTGATGCTATTACCATATGATGAGTTTGACTTAAGTTTGGGTATGGACTGGTTGATACTACATGCTACTGTTGTAAATTGTAAAAGAAAGACTATTGATTTGAGATGCCAAAATGATGAAACAGTTCGGATTGAGTTAAATGATTTGAATGGCTAGACGTGACTGAATCTATCCATCTGTTTGGAAATAAATTTTGAATATACATGTGTGAATTGAGGAATAGTCTGGAAGAAGAATTTATTTTCTTGAAGACTTGATACTGAATTATATTTATAGGAACGATTCTATCTAGGAAACGTTGTGATAAATTAAAGTTAGTTTGATTGTTGAAGTTTTCTTCTGCATGGAAATGATTTCGACCGAAATATCACTTTTTGTTTAGTCTGAGGTTAATAAAGAAATTACAATATTTATCCTTATGTTAATGAATAAAAGGTCTGAACTTGGTACAACAAAAACTTTTGAGTCTATAAGTGATTTTTATCTGAAAAAAATGATTATAGTTTGGAATATTTTGTTTTGGCAATGAATAAATGATTATTTAGTGAAGTCGTGAAATTCAGAAGTGAGAAACAAACTATAAGTTAAAAGAAGTTTAACGTAAATTGATTTCTAATTTGGAATCACGGATGTGATATTGATGTTTAATTATTATTTCGAAATAGATTGTGTATGCTAAAAAGTTTTATAAAAGTATATAACAAATATATGATGTCAGAAAGTTGATATTGTAATAATAGCAAAACGAGTTTTGTGTGATTCAAATTCTGAATCTGAACTTCGGGCTGTTGATGATTGTTTGAGTTTCCGAGGTCGTATCTGTGCTCTGAGAAATTCGGAGTTGATTCAACTGATTTTAAGTGAAGCACATAAGAGTCATCTATCTGTTCATCTGGGAAGTAAAAAGATCTACCATGATCTGAAGCAATCCTATTGGTGGTCTGGTGTGAAACAAGACATTTCTGATTTTGTTTCGAAATGCTTAATCTGTCAACAAGTGAAAGCCGAACATCATGTTCCGTCTGGTTCACTATAGCTAATTCTGATTCCTGAATGGAAATGGGATAGAGTGACAACGGATTTTGTTTCTGGTTTGCCTCAGACTCCGAGAAAGAAAGATGTAATTTGGGTTATAGTTGACCGACTGACATAATCTGCCCATTTTATTCCGGTAAGATTCGATTATTCACTTGACAGATTAGCTAAGCTTTATTTCTGAGATTTTGAGATTGCACGGGGTGCCACTATCCATTGTGTTAAATAGAGATCCGAGATTTACATCGCGATTCTGGAAGAAATTGTAAGCAGCTTTAGGGACGAAACTGCATTTTAGTACAGGTTTTCATCCGCAAATAGATGGTCAATCTGAACGGACTATTCAGATTCTTAAAAATATATTAAGATGTGGCATTTTTGAGTTTGATGGTACGTAGGAACAGTACCAGCCATTGATTAAATTTGCATATAATAATAGTTTTCGGTCAAGCATCAAAATGGCACCTTATGAAGCTTTGTACGGATGTAAATGTCGTACACCACTGTATTTGACCAAACTCAGTGAACATAAGCTACATGAGGTTGATTTGATAAAAGATTCAGAAGAGAAAGTGAAACTGGTCCGAGATTGTTTGAAAGCAGCATCTGACCGTTAGAAGTCTTACACGGACTTGAAACGAAAAGATATGGAATTTCAGATCAGTGACAAAGTATTTCTGAAAGTATCTTCTTGGAAGAAAGTGCTTCGATTCAGTCATAAAAGCAAGCTAAGTCCAAGGTTCATCGGGCCGTATGAGATTATTGAACGTGTAGGGCCTGTTGCGTATAAATTACTTTTGCCCTCTGAATTAGAAAAGATTCACAATGTATTTCATATTTCGATGCTCCGTAGATATCGATTTGATCCGTCACATGTAAATCCCCTTCTGAAATTGAAATCCAATCTGATATGACATATAAAGAGGAACCGATCCGTACTTTAGCTTGTGAAGTGAAAAAGTTGAGAAAGAAGAGAATACCGTTAGTGAAAATATGGTGGAATCGACACGGAATTAAAGAGGCAATGTGGGAGCTAGAAGATTCAATCAGATAGTAAAATCCGAACCTATTTGATGGTAAGATGTTCGGGGACAAAAATCCGTAAGGGGGGAGAATTGTAACAGTCCGGTAATACCCTAGTCGGAATAGTGGTTTTGGGACCACAAATCCGAGTCTGTATAATATTTTAATATCATTTTTCGTGTCGACGATATGTGACTAAGTATGTGGTAAATTTTCGTAAGCTAATTTTTTTGTTTGCGTGTTTAATTTGAGTAAAGGATTAAATTGCATAAAGTTTAAAAGTGACTTTTTATTTGATTAATGATCAAATTGAGACGGCTTTATTATAGTGAAGTCCTTAAAGGACAATTAGCCCATTTTTATTTATAGTGGACGGCAACATGGTTTTATAACATGTTTTTATATGTTATTTTATAAGTTAAAAGTTATATTATATTTATTTTATAAGTTATAATTATATTATAATAAAACAAACATGTTAGTGGATTTCATTCATCCACACACCATCGAATATCAAAGAAAGAAAAGAAAGCTTTGAAACTTTGTATATTCGGCACTTACAAGCTTAAATTCAAGATCAAGAACCGAGGAAAGCGGACTTAGATCGCGGGAAAGCGAAAGTAACAGAGTAGCCGCTTCCATTTCCGATAAATCAAATCTGAGGTAAGTCATACTGCAAATAAATGTAATTGTCTTAAATTGAGCTTACTTACATGACTATAAATGATAATGAATATTTATGAGATGCTATGTATAAGAATTCCGGAATAAGGTCGATATAGGGATAAGTTTGAGAAATCCCGTATGAAATTAAGAATATAAAGGTATATATATATTCTGTGTTATCGAGTAAGACCCTGTCTGGGACAGTGGAACCGATATCTAAATACAAGTAAGACCCTGTCTAGAACAGTGGCATCGATATCTGAATACGAGTAAGACCCTATCTGGGACAGTGGCATCGATATCTGAATACGAGTAAGACCCTATCTAAGACAGTGGCATCGATATCTGAATACGAGTAGAACCCTGTCTGGGACAGTGGCATCGATATTTGAATATGAGTAAGACCCTATCTGGGATAGTGGCATCGATATCTAAATACGAGTAAGACCCTATCTGGGACAGTGGCATCGATATTTGAGCACGAGTAAGACCCTGTTTGGCATAGTGGCATCAATATCTGAATACGAGTAAGACCCTGTCTGGGATAGTGGCATCGATATCTAATTACATTTAAGACCATGTTTGGGACATTAGCATTGTATAACTATTCTGGACACTCTACCTATTCTATTAGATTACACACGGTTCAAGGGTCAATTTCGAGAAACAAGAACTATGCAAGTTGTATATTTGTTTTGGATAAGTTTGATAAGTACACTTGTGTGTATAAGAAGGTATGTAATTCCTTAAACTTACCTAAATGAATCATGTATTTGAATATGGGAATGTAAGTATGTTATATGGATAGAAAAGCTATGAGCTAATACAGTGAATGTACTAAGAAAAATTATGATGGTGCAATTGAGCCATTAGTGAATTTAGATTGATTATATGTTTTGAGTGTTTATATGCTAAGTTTATTGGTATTATGACTTACTAAGTTTTTGGAAAGCTTATGTTGTATATGTTTTCTCTGTTTTATAGGTCGTCATAGCTACTGAAGGCTCGGGACCATTGAGGATCGTCATCACACTATTAATCTCATTTTGGTACACTTTCAAAATGTATATAGCTAGATATGGCATGTATAGGCTAGTATTTGGTATAAGTTGTAATGTGAACTTAGCCATGTGATTTGGCTAGTTATTTTTTAGTAAATTGCTTAAATGAATGTGAAATGTGAAGTTGTTTTGGGTATGATTAGTTGATATATGAAATGGTTATGATATGGTAAGTATATAGATGAATGGTGCTTTGGCATATTTGAAGTTTAGTCATGCAAATTGGTATGTTTCATATTGGTTTCGAATGTATAGATTGAATGGATATTTAGTATGTTATTGGCTGCCATTTATGCATGATATGTGATGGAAAACATTAGTTATAGGTATGACCCAAGTGGGTGGCATTTTGGCCTTGTAAATGGCCTATATTGTCACACGGTCAAGGCACACGAGCGTTCCTAAAGACTGTGGGTGAATAGCAGGATGTAGCTTACTAGCAAACGGCCTTGACACGGGGGTGTCAGCTAGCCGTGGTGTACAAGTCAGTAGCTAGCTAAAAGTTCACGGCCATGGCACACGGGCGTGCTTGGTAGTCGTGGTAGGGAAGTCAGTATATGGCCTAGTAGCACACGGCCATGGCACACAGGTGTGCCTAGTGACCGTGTGAGGAAGTCAGTATATGACCATGGGGAGGACACACGGGGTGTCTAGAAGCAGTGGAGGGCACACGGTTTCCTCCCACGAGCGTGTATCCCCTGTAGTTTTGAAAAGTTTTAAATTTTTCATGCAATTTGTATGTGTTTCGGTTGAGTCCTGACTTGATTTATCAAGCATGATTAAGGTCTCGTTGACCGTTTTAAAGGACACTATGCTTGAGAATGATGAATGAATGTGTGAATTTCTGTTAATGCTTTTCGATATGTCTGGTAACGCTCTTAACCCTAATCCGGCGATGGACACGAGTTAGGGGTGTTACACAAAGGGTTTTGGGTTAATATTAGTGGGTGAGTCAATAAAAAAGGTTGTTAGGATTAAACGGGGTTCACTAGGGGTTAGTTGTAAAGGTAGGCTTTTAGTGGAGTGAGTGGGTTAAAACCTAGGTGCCTTTGTCATCTCTGTATATCAAATCAAAGGTGTGGTCTCGACATGTATAATCGATGCAAGTTCTAGAATAACAAATCAATGTTGACACATTCAAAATCAATAAAGTGAGTAAGAAAAGGAAAATATGCTCTAGAAGGCTCGAAATCTCACAAAAAAATTATGGGTATTTGATGTCAACCTTGTAAATTTCAAACTTCAAGGTAATAATTAGATTCAGCGTGGCAACCTAAAAAAAAAATTTAATTTTGCAAAATAGACTTATTATGCTTGATTCTCTAGTATCCTTCAAATTTAATCATCAATGAACAATTATTGATGACTTAATCCAAAACATATTAATAAAAATCATATATCAGGGAAATTTCATTCTAATCATAATATGAGAAACTTACTTTAGAACAAGGCATCATTCATGGCATAATTCAGGGATTTGAGAATAATGAAGAAAGCTAGGCACTTTCTCGAAATAAATATTCACCCCCCACACTTAAGATGTACATTGCCCTCAATGTACAAAGATAGATAATAGCAATTTAGTAAGAAAATCAAAAGAGAGGGAGAGAAGTGAAACTTCCTGAATTTGGGATGAAATCCTTGGAGGATGTTCCATGACGAATGTGATGACAAGGTATACGTGATGTTTTTGTTCCTTGGGTGGTATATTTAATCTATTTATTCTGCGAAGTCATCAATAAGATTTTAGGGGATGGATGTTGTTATGGCAATTTGTTGTTGGATAGCCAGTGATAAAGTGAGATCAATAGTATTAATTAATCGTTCAAGTCTTTAAATAGTTAACTAAAATAGAAGTGAAATATAAATGAAAATAAAAGTAGAGGTCCTCTGCATCAGCTAGGTCGGGCGGTGGTGGCGGCGATGAGATGTGAAGGTACTAACATATCTGTTGGAGGGTGGTGTCAATATGGTCGAAGCGCTGGAAGCATTGCTGCTCAAATCATGTTGAGCGCTCAAATATGTCTGAATAGATGCTGCCGCATGGGATTGACGATGGCTCGGTGGTGGTGCTTCCTGTGTTGGGGGGACATCATCAGAAATGTCCTCAGGGTCCTCCTCACTGGTGGTGGGTGCTAATTGATATTGAGGGGGATCTGTCCTACGTCGACGTTGAATCATCCTCATGTGTAACAGCGTCTGGATGCCCTGTGGGGTCATCTGACCTATCAGTGTAAGGGAAGAGGTTTGAGTGTCAGTGTTGAGGCGCCCAAAATATCGAGCCAAGCGTGAGATGTAGGGCCCCATAGAGATGACTCATCTCCTGTGCTGCTCTGTCTGATGTTGAATGGCTCGAGCGAAGAAATAGGCCAAGTTAAAAACGTACCCATTCGCCATGCACCATAGGAAGTAGGCATCGTGAGTGTTGACGACGCCGGTGCTCTCTTGCCGACTTGTCAGTGTATGAGCTAAAAGTGCGTGTACGTAACTCAAGGATGGGACAAGGGCTGTTGCTTTGGAGCTGCTAGGGTCATAATCATTATTGTTAGGAGCTATGTTTTACCAACATCTTGTGGGGGTTTTGTGCATATGGCAAGAAAGCTTCGCGAGATCATGTTCCTACTTGAATTTGTCGGTATAAAGTCCCAATGCGGCCCCGAATTGTGGTACATTTAGTTCTCATATAATGCCTCCGAGTCAGAATTGGATCGTACCAGGGTCAAAGTGTTGTGATATCAATGTCTGAAGATGGAATGTTGAACAGAGCTCCAGAGTGAGCTCTAAGTAGGTAGGCTCGATCATGTTGAAAAACTGGTTCCAAGGGTCGGCAGTTAGTAGAGCCCATACGTCGTCGGCTAGTTGGACATGTTCCAAGATGACCTAATCAATACATCTCCCTGTTCCGAGTGGTCGCGCCTGAAGTATCTTGTAACGATCCTCTTGAATACCCGGAGGAAAACATAAGAATGGGTGGCACACTTTCGTGGTTGTGCTAGCTGATGAGGAACCGGGTCCCTTTCGTTTTTTTAAACTAGGGACTGCGGTTTTTTTGCCTCTGAATGATGACATTATGGGCCTGAAAATAATCGATAATCAATGATTCAAGTATATTTCCAACCAAAATATATATCAAGGGCTTCGATCAGTATCCAAAATATACAAAGACTAAACTCATAATAAGTTAAAGTCAATCATGTTTAGCAGGAGCAAGAATTTGACAAATAAGTATTCTATCTAAGTAAGCGTTATTTGAATGAGGATTCAATGACTATATCAAAATAATAAGACTAATCTAATATTAAACCTAATTAAATATATAAAATTCTAAGTCTAAAATAGTTAAATAAAGGTAAATGTAACAATAAGATGTGTCCAGTAGTGGTAACGTTGTGATTTGGTGGAGCACGGGCATGTAGGGGTGAGCCATGGATGTGTGCTGTAATTAGTTAAGGAACGGCGGTGGCACACCTTTAGGGTGGGCGTATACTCCGTGGGCACAGGCGTGTACTGGTTTTTTGGTGTGAATGTGAAAGAAAGTGGAAGATTTGGGATGGGGGAAGGCAATGGTGGGGTTTTCTTTGATGGTGGCCAGAGTGGGAAAAGGAATTTTTGAGGGGAACGGCTAGGGTTGGGGTTTTGGGGAAATTTTGGGGAAAACGGTGGTGATGTTCTACAAATAGGGAGGGAGACACGAGCAGGTGCCACGTCTATATGTCTTTTATTTAGCCCGTGTTTTTCGTGATTTTTAAATTTGGGCGCGTTTGAGGTGTTGCCCATGCCCGTGCTCCTAGGCCGTGTACTATTATGTTCGCTTCTCCCACGCCCGTGCTAAGGTTGCCATGCTTGTGTTCATGTAGTCAGTGTCTCACAAGGTTGGTAGGCACAGGCGTGGCTCATGCCCGTGCTGGTTTACTCAAAATAGACCACGGTTGCACCGCACGGCCATGGTCTTATTATCGCAGCCCGTGTAAAAATTTTCTTCTCCATCTCGCACGTCTACCGGCACGCCCGTTTTTCATCCCATGGCGTCCACACGGTCACGGGCACGCCCGTGTGCAAGGCCGTGTGGTGGGGAAACCTGCGCTTCACTGTATTGGTTAGTTTGGGTTAGATGCTAAAAATTACAAATATAATGTTAGCGAAGTCAGCGCTCGGGTTCCCTCCCAAGAAGCGCTCGTTTAAAGTCTTAAGCTAGACTCACCTTGTTTTCATTTCTAAAAGAAGGTTCACGGAGCTAAAGCTCCTCTCTCAATTCCTTGAAATCTTCACCATTATAAAGTTTCAGTCGATGGCCACTTACCTTAAATGTTCCTTGAGTTGGATGGGTTACCTCGACTGTGCCGTAAAGAAAAATAGTTTTGATCACGAATGGGCCTGACCACCTTGATTTCAGCTTTCCAGGAAATAGTTTGAGTCTTGAATTATACAGCAGGACCAAGTCTCCTCCTTCGAATTGCTTTAATTGTTTTAAACGAGCATCATGGCATCATTTTGTTGCCTCCTTATATAGTCGTGAGTTCTCGTAGGCCTCAGCTCCCCATTCATCTAATTCATTCAACTGCATCATCCTCTTCTCGCCTGCGGTTTTAAGATAGTAATTCAATAAATTTATAGCCCAGTATGCTTTGTGCTATAGCTCAAATGGTAGATGACAACTTTTACCATAGACAAGTTTGTATGGGGATGTTCCCAAAGGGGTTTTAAATGTTATTCTATAGGCCCATAAAGCATCATCTACTTTTACTGCCCAATCTTTCCTGTTTGATTCAACTGTTTTCTCTAGGATTTGCTTAAGTTCTTGATTTGCCACTTCCACTTGCCCACTAGTTTGAGGATGATAAGGGGTAGTTGTTCTGTGGTGTACTCCACATTTTCTTAAGACTTTATTAAATTGAGTATTGCAAAAGTGAGTACCCCTACCACTGATGATTGCCCTGGATGTTCCAAAATGAGAGAAAAGTTTCTTAAGAAATTTTACTATAGCTCTAGCATCGTTAGTAGGTAAAGCTTGGGCTTCCACCCATTTTGACATGTAATCTACTGCTACTAAGATGTATTTATTTCCAAATGAACTAGGGAGCAGTCCCATAAAGTCAATACCCCATACATCGAATATTTCACATGATAACATATATGTTTGAGGCATTTCATCGCGTTTAGAAATATTACCTGTTCTTTGGCATTTATCACACGAAGCGGCATACCTGTTGGCATCTTTAAAAAGAGTTGGCCAATAAAATTCTGATTCGAGCGTTATGTGTGCTGTCTTAATCCCACTATAATGTCCTCCTGAAGGTTTTGAATGGCAATGTTTTAGGATTTTACTTGCTTCCGCCTTTGTAACGCATCTCTGAATTACTTGATCTGCACATATGAGGAAAAGAAAGGGATCCTCCCAAAAATAGCTTTTCGCATCAACAAAAAATCGCTTCTTTTGATGATGTGTTAACCTTTTTGGTAAGATGTTAGTAGCTAAATAGTTCGCAATATCTACAAACCACGGTACCTCGGCATTGGTTATAGAAAAGAGTTGTTCCTCAGGGAATGAGTCGTTTATCTCACTCTCGTCAAGCTTTTCTATATGTGGGTTTTCAAGCCTGGAGAGGGGATCTGCTGTAAGATTTTCAACTCCCTTCTTATCCTGAATTTCCAAATCAAATTCCTGTAAAAGTAAGATCCATCGTATGAGTTGAGTTTTTGTATTAGGTTTAGTTAAGAGGTAACGAAGAGCTGAATGGTCAGTGTAAACGATAACTTTAGATAATATCAGATACTGTCTAAATTTGTCAAATGCAAAAACCACAGCTGGCAATTCTTTCTCTGTGGTGGTGTAGTTTTCTTGTGCAGGTGTCAATGTTCTGCTAGCATAATAAATTGGCTGAAAATGCTTGTTTCTTCGCTGTCCCAAAACTGCACCTACTACAAAATCACTCGCATCACACATTAGTTCAAAAGGTAGATTCCAATCAGTTGCAATTATAATCGGAGCATTTATTAGTTTATCTTTGAGGATACTAAATGCATCTAAACACTCCTAATCAAAATTGAAAGGAACATCTTTTTCTAGTAGTCTCGTTAAAGGCTTATCTATTTTAGAGAAATCTTTAATGAATCTTCTGTAAAATCCAGCATGTCCTAAAAAGCTTCTAATAGCCTTATCTGAACTAGGGGGAGGTAATTTTCTATGGTTTCAATCTTTGATTTATCTACCTCAATCTCTTTACTAGAAATCTTATGTCCTAACACAATCCACTCTCTAACCATAAAGTGACATTTTTCCCAATTCAAGACAAGATTCGTTTCCTTACATTTTATTAGAACTTGTTCTAAATTTTTAAGGCAAAGGTGGAAAGAATTACCGAATACCGAGAAGTCGTCCATAAATACCTCCATAATGTTTTCCACAAGTTCATCAAAGATGGCCAGCATGCAGCGCTGAAAAGTAGCAGGAGCATTACATAATCTAAAAGGCATTCTACGATAAGCGAACATACCGTATGAACATGTAAATGTTGTCTTTTCTTGATCTTCAGGAGCTATTGGGATTTGGAAGTAGCCGGAGAGTCCCTCCAAGAAGCAGTAGTACATATGCCCAGATAGTCTTTCTAACATCTAATCAATAAAAGGTAAAGGGAAGTGATCTTTTCTGGTGGCGTCGTTCAGCTTCCTATAGTCAATACAGACTCTCCAACCTGTGACTGTTCTTGTGGGAAACAATTCATTCTTCTCGTTGGTTACCACAGTGATGCCTCCTTTCTTTGAAACTACCTGCATAGGACTTACCCAAGTGCTGTCAGAAATAGGATAAATTATTCCTGCATCTAGAAGTTTAATTACCTCAGCTTGACAACGTCTTCCATATTGCGGTTCAAACGTCTCTGAGGTTGCACACACGGTTTATACTCATCTTCCATTAAAATTTTGTAGGTGCAAAATGATGGGCTTATTCCTTTAATGTTCGACATTTTCCATGCTATGGCTTTTTTATATTTCCTTAGTACCCTTAGCAAATTTTCTTTTTCTTCGGGTCTTAGTTCTGAAGAGATGATTACTGGTAGCATAGAATTATCCCCGAGGAATGTGTATTCTAAATGTTTTGGCAATTGTTTTAATTTTAATTTGGGCGGTTCATCAACTGAGGACTTCTGTTTTTATTCGTCGTTGATTTCAATATCCTCTATTTTCATCTATCTAGAGGATGATGTATTAGGATTTAATTCATCGATATCGTCATCTATCTCCTCTCCTTATCAAAGACACAGTTCCATCGTGTCATCGTGCATGATTTCCTGCAAAGACTCTTGAAAAATGTGATCAGTGGCATCAACAAAGTAACAAGAATCATCTTGTTTCCTAGAATATCGCATGGCATCATAAATTTGGAAAACAATTTCCTCATCACCTACCCTTAGTGCAAGTTTACCATCACCAACATCAATGACAGCTTTAGCAGTAGCTAGAAAAGGTCGTCCCAAAATTAAAGGTACCTCTACATCCTCATTCATGTCAAGCACAGAATCAGCAGGAAATATAAATTTATCTACTTTTACCAGAACAGCTTCTATAATTCCCCTAGGATACTTAACAAATCTGTCAGCTAACTGCATACTCATCCTAGTGAGTTTTGGTTCTCCGAGACTTAGTTGCTTAAACATTCTATAAGGCATTAGATTAATACTGGAACCTACATCAGCTAGTGCTTTCTCTATGTTCAAACTACCAATTAAACAGAGGATAGTGAAACTTCTTAGATCTTTCAATTTGGTTGGCAACTTGTTTTGGATGATAGCTGAACATTCATCATTAAATTCCACTGTTGAAATTTCCTTGAACTTTCTCTTATTTGTTAGAAGCTCCTTTAAAAATTTTGAAAATGTTGGCATCTGTGAAATAACTTAAACAAAAGGTAAGTTAATATGTAGCTGTTTGAAAAGTTGAAGAAATTTACCATATTGTGCGTCTAAGCGGTCCTTCTTCAACTTCGCTGAATATGGCATCGTTGGTTTAATTTCCTCATGGGTCAGGGTTGCCTTTGCCTAATCGGTTTCATATGGAATCTTTTTCTTCGTTTCGACTAGCTCCCTTCCACTTCTTAGCGTCACTGCTTTTACCTACTCTTTTTCTCTAGGTAAGCTTTCTGATCGTATTTCAGAAACTATCTTAGTAAGTTTCCTAATTTGATCCTTGAGCTCCTGTGTCGATGTCTCAAGTTGATTTTAAGGGTTGTCTCAGTATTCTGAAAGTGGGTTTCTGTGGCTACTATGAATTTTGTCAGCATCTCCTCGAGGTTTGGCTTTTTTTCCTTTGGGTAGGGCTATTGTTGGAAGTTTTGGGATGGTTGTTGTCTTTGATTTCCTTCGCCACCCCATGAGAAACTGGGGTTGTTCTTCCAACCTGGATTATAAGTATTACTATAAGGGTTATTGTTAGACCGAAAATTATTACCCATGTAGTTCATTTGTTCGCTCTCCATGCCCTGTCCGTAAGGTGGGTACTCAAGATTCGCCACTCCTCCACTTGCTTCGCACTACATAACTGAATGTGCCTGTGAAGAACCATATAAACCATCAATTTTTTTATGTAGCAACTCTACCTGATTTGATAGCGCGGTTACTGCATCAAGGTTGAAAATTCCGGCTGCTTTTGCTGGCCTTGTCCTTGTAACTTGCCACTGATAGTTATTGTATGGCATTTCCTCTATAAACTCGTAGGCTGCTTCAGGAGTTTTGTTGTTCAGGGTTCCACCGATAGCTGAATCGATTAATTGCCTTGTTGAAGGGTTCACACTATTGTAAAAAGTTTAGACCTGTAGCCACAAAGGTAATCCGTGGTGTGGGCACCTCCTCAACAAATCTTTGTATCTCTCCCATGCATCGTAAAGTGTCTCTAAATCTATCTGTGCAAAAGAAGAGATATCATTCCTTAACTTGGCCATTTTGATCGGTAGGAAATATTTTAATAGAAATTTCTCGGTCATTTGATCCCATGTAGTGATTGACCCTCATGGAAAAGAATGCAACCACTGTTTGGCTTTATTCCTCAGAGAAAAGGGAAATAACTGAAGACGGATGGCATCATCAGAAACGCCATTTATTTTGAAGGTATCACAGAATTCTAGAAAATTTGCTAAGTGTGTGTTAGAATCCTCATCCAGCAAACCATCAAACTGAACAAGCTGTTGTATCATCTGTATAGTGTTAGATTTCAATTCAAAATCATTTGCAGCAATAGTAGGCATAACAATACTTGACTCAGTTCCTGTTAAACTAGGTTTAGCATAATCATACATAGTTCGGGGAGCACGATTTCCAGCCATCTCTGGAGGTGGCGGATGAATTTCAGCCATCTCTTCTGCAGTATTAATTTTAGCTTCTTGCTCTTCTTCTATGTAGTTTAAGCCTCTCCTTATTTCTCTACGATTTCTGCGAACAGTACCTTCAATATCACTGTTGTAAAATAGGGGTCCTGTCGGGTTCCTTCTAGTCATAAACTAGAGGTACCTGAAAGGAGTTAAAGAAGAAAATTTAGAAAAACAAAAATAAAGTTTAATTGCAAAAATAAAATAAATATGGCTAAAGTAATAAAAATTAAGCGTTCTTAATATTTCAGTTCCCCGGCAACGGCGCCAAAAACTTGATCGTTGTTTTATGCGATGTCAAAGTCTTAAAATTTATATAAAGAATGATCGAACCTGGAAACTAACTATGACAATGATTTGAGGCAAGTGCACCTATCGAACAGTAGTATAGTTAAGGCAAGACCAGATTGTCGAACCCAAAGGAACCAAAAGTACTAATACTAACTCTTATTTTATTATTTAGCCTAAAAATTGAATGAATTTTTTTTTCTAATCTAAAATTAAATAACTACTAAACTAAAGACTCTAAGACAAAGAAGA
The DNA here is from genome assembly GCA_025503065.1 of Gossypium bickii. Taxonomy (NCBI): domain Eukaryota; kingdom Viridiplantae; phylum Streptophyta; class Magnoliopsida; order Malvales; family Malvaceae; genus Gossypium; species Gossypium bickii. The sequence continues at coordinate 26,369,790 of CP106712.1, forward strand.
ATGAAACTTGGGAAAATAACTTGGAGGAAAAACCAATTGATTAAGACGACACCGAAAGAAGAATCCACCTAGACTTCACTTGTTATCTAACTCTGAACCAGACGATTTATTCATTTGACATGATCCATAAGATTCCCTAACTTATATTAATCCCTCTCTCGAGGCGACTAACGTCTAACCCTAGGTTGATTAATTGAAATCTCTTTCTAATTAAAACCCATAGAATTGCATTAACTTGATCTATGGACTCCCATATTAGGTTTCACCCTAATCCGACAAAATCTCGTCACCCCATTTCTAGGCGTGCGATCAACTCCGCTTAATTATGCTAGATCTACTCTTAGGCAGGGACTTTTGCTCCTCCACCTAAGCACATCACACTTGAATTAATATCCCAAAAATATCAACACAAGAATTAAGAACACATAATTAAGAACAAGTCAAATATTTATCATATAGTTCAGCAAATGATAACAAGATTCATCTTAGGTTTCATCCCCCTCAGGTATCTGAGGGTTTAGTTCATAATAATAATAAAAGAATACATCTAAAAAGAAAAAATAAAACAAAACATAAGAAATCCCTAAAAGCCCCTGAAGGAATTGAAGGATAGATCTTCCGTCTTGAGTATAATTCCGGCTTCTTGAGATGGATCAACTGGCTATCTTTAAGTAATTCCCCACAAATCTGCCTTCTTTGGCCTAGCTGGATGCCCCCTAACTAAAGCCTTGGGTTCCCCCCTTTTAGGTCATACTTAGGGTGTTTATATAGGCTTATGAATGTGTTTCTTTGCCCCTAAGTATCCTAATCCGAGTGAAACTTCTCTTTCTCATGGCAGGGACACGCCCATGGCACACGCCCGTGTAAGTCGTGGTCAGGCCATGTTCGAAGCTGTTGAATGAGGCACGGCCGTGTGGTCTTGGGCCCAGGCCGTGTGGATTTCGTGATATGGCCCATTTACTCTATTTTGGGGCCTGTTTTCCGTTCTTTTCATCATCCGGTGCTCTTCTGAGTATAAAACATGAAAACAAAAGATTAAGAGCATCAAATTACATAATTCAAGGCTTAAATCACCCAAAAGCATGCTAAATGTGGGCTTAAAATATGTTACTTTTACAGTTTATCAATCTTGGATTGTGAAATGCTATTTATTGATTAAAACATGTTATGATGTTTATTGTTTATATGTAAACTTACTAAGCTTAAAGCTTACTCCCTTTTTCCTTTCCCTTGTTTTGTAGTGACAAAGAACTGAGTCGGGATACGAAGATAATCGGAAGATCACCCACACTATCAGCCCATCCTGTTATATTTTGTATTAGCATTTTGAGTATGGCATCTATTAGGGCTAGACTAGATGAAATGTTTGTTATTTTGGCCAAGCGTGTATTGGCTCTTTATAGATGAATTCTCTTGTACATGGCCACAGTTAATGGCTCAATATTATAAATCAATGAAAAGATAAGGTTATTCATGATTGTGTAGGGTATATGATTGGGTTGTTTGGTTTTGAATTATGCTTGAATGAACTAGGGTGATGAAAGAGCTTGGCAAATAGCCTTGTTCTTGTCTACAGGGGCAGGCACACGGGAGTGTGTCTAGGCCGTGTGTGACAAGAACAAGGCTATTTGCCAAGCTCTTTCATCACCCTAACACACGATCAGTCCTATGGGTGTGTGACCAGGCCGTGTGTCCCATGCATGTTAGTTTTACAAGTTAATAAGCTTTGTAGTAAACACACGGGCAGAGACACGACCGTTTGTCTTAGCCGTGTGGGAGGCACGACCTTGGACATGGGCGTGTGCCTAGGCCATGTGAAGTCTGTACCTTGAAATTGGAATTTAATTCGAAACACAGTCTAAGGACACAGGCGTGTGCCTTGGCCGTGTGACCATAGTGAGATGATGATGTCATAAACAGAATGCCAAGGTTTTGGCACACGGGTGTGTTGAGGCCGTGTAAGGGACACGGATGTGTGTACGGCCGTGTGAAATAAGTCAGTGTCAACCATAGGTGAGGGACATGGGCGTGTGTGACCACATGGCCTGCCCATACGGGCGTGTGGCCCCTGTTCAGGTAAAATTTGTCTATGTGTGTAAAATTTTCCGATTTATTTTCGAAACCCTCCAGAATTATGTTCAAGGCCTTGTAGGCCCATTATAAGGTTGTTAGATATGAGAATGGGAAAGTTTTAATTTGGAATAAATTTTTATAACCCAAGGTTGTATGACAATGTGAGTTAAGTACGGTAACGCCTCAGACCCGGCTCCGGCGTAGAATACGAGTAAGTGGTGTTATAATGTGAAACTTGCACCTAATTTGTGAAAATTAAATTGACCACATGGCCTAGCACACGGGTGTTTGGCAGGCCGTGTGGCACAAGTCAGAAAGTTACACGGGTAAGGACACGGGCTGGGACACGGTCGTGTGCCTCACATCGAATGCCCACACGGCCTAAGACATGGGCATGTCACTTGGCCATGTTAGCCACACGACCTACTCACACGGGCGTCTGACCCCTGTATTAAAGAAATTTTTTACATTTCGTGAAAAATTCTCTAAGATCCCGATTTAGTCCCGACTTGATTTTAATGTTTAAATTGGGCCTCGAGGGTTCACTCAAGGGACAGTATGATTATTTTCCGATACGAATAGTAAATTAAATGAATTATCTGTATTTTTCTATAAACTCTAGTAATACTCTATAACCCTGTTTCAGAGATAGTTACAGGTTAAGGGTGTCACAAGTTATTCTTTTCAGAGTTCACCACAAAGGTTATTCTTAACTGTTTTTTTTAGGATATGGATTTTCCTAAACTCTCATTACATGAGGTTTGCCCATCAGCATCCTAGGACATGTAGAGAACCCTATTAGGTAATCACCATTCCTTAGTTCTTTTTCAGAGGGTGTCATGGCCATGGATTTTCCCTCAGAGTTCATATCAGAATTTGTGTTTTTAGTCCCGGTAGACTCTATTAGACACCATCGCGGTGAACAGACATAGGCTTCCTTGACAAACTCTTCATGCATTGACACAATCTATAATCAACCTTTACTTCACTAATATACACACAAACAGAATACACATCTCATAGCAAACATTACATACATATACATACTCAGCCATACTTCAATGTTTCAATACTTTTACACCAATCATTACATACTGTACTCTTCATGACTCCAGATCCAAAATTCAATAAATTTTCTATAGATGACTCACAATATGAACAATATACATGCAGGAGTCAATATAGAAGTCACCTGAATCTCACCTATTGTAGTTCAAAACTCTAGATCCAGATATCCATCATGAACCAGTAGCCATCACTGCTTAGAAACATAACTTCACCATTAATATTCGTGTACATGAAAATTACTTATCATTTCAATCACTGAAAGCCTCATGCAGAAACCTTATACTGACAGTATTGTTGTTCAATTACCATATATAGATTTACTCATTCATTACTTAACATGCAAAGATGAAATACTTACCCTGATGCCGAGTAACTACTGATCATAAAAGAACCTAAGCCTCAAGCTCATCGTGGTAGGACACATTTAGATTTAAGAAAGGTTTCAGTATATACTGATTAAGGAAAATAAAGAAGCAAGAACCTCATTTCAAAACGTAGTCTCACATATAAATATGATTCATCTTGCTTAGTGGAATTTAACAATTATTATACGCATCAGAACTTGCCTTCTTATTGGCCTACAATTTTTGAGAAAAGTATAAATAAGTTCCCTACATTAAACTTATCAATATGAACTATACAGTTGGTTTCTAACTAGATTACTTAAAGTCTAACTAGCACAGTATTATTCCATACAAACCAGGCATACTAGCTGAACATGCTAGATGTGTACCATGAGTTGGGTGAATTTAGGATTTGGCGATTATGCACGCAAAATTTAAACCCAACTTGATAGATGTCATGATTATATAGGAGAACCTGAACTGTTTCCATGAAATAAACTTATTGTATAAGTTTGTTTCTATAAATCAGGTACACAACACTTATGAAAAAATCAATCGAAACCTTAACCTTCCCTCTGCTTAAGCTTTCTGCATCCTTTATCTTCCGTTTTAGATTTTCCTTAAAGGTAACTCTTTTTTTTTTCTTTCATTTCCTTTTATTTCATTACCATCACATACAATGGTTCGAACTACCACTCGAGGGAGAGGTTGAGGTCAGGCCAAGCAAAACATTACCCTTAAGAATCTTCTTTCATTTGGTCCTTAAGAACTCAAGGATACACCACCATGGGTTGAGGTAAAAATGGTTAACTTAGCACTATTCAAGATGAGATGGACAAATATTTAAGAGTTTGAGGAATCCAAAACCTAAACTTTTCTTATAATTTTCAACGACTTGAGAAATCTTGTTTAAGTGACAATGCTTTAGGTTTCACCCTTCCACTGATTTTGCTAGAAGTTAGCTTCCTTTTGCCTTTAAATCCTTTATTTTGTGTTGTTTTAACAAAGTATAGCATTGCACCTGGGCAGTTGTCAGCCCTTTCTTGGTGGGCTTTGGTGGCTTTCTACCTATAAAATGAGACACCTTTACTGGGTGTTTTCCAAAAGTTCTATCAATTGAAGATGAAGAGATAGGGGTTATCTATTGGTAGGGCCCACTTCAGTGTACATACAGGCCTTGAGCCCATCATTGAAAATAGCATCTCCAACCTTCACCAGAGAAAAGAGAAATTTATTAGGGTCGTTTACATAATTGAATCTGGGTTAGGTTTTCCCACTAGATTGTCCCTTCGTAATGAAAATATTTGTGCACACTACTAGCCAATGGATTCTCAACTTGCTAAGAGTTAATATAAACGACTAAGAGAAGGGTATGTTCTCAATTTGGTAGAACTCGTTACTGTTAGAAATGTTTTCCAATATTGTATACAAAACTAAAGCCACCAATGGATATCGATCGAATAAGTTTATGGAGTGGTTGAATGATCTCTCTATGCCTTCAAACTTTGAAGCTTGGCCATGAAATTCTTATAGTGAATTAGCACAAATTTTGTTAGGGTGCAAAAGAGAACCTTCATTTTATTTCTATAGTTTTTATGGTTTTCACCCACGAAATTGGAATCTTATAACTAATCATGTTACATATTCTACTTCTACTCCAAATTAGGCTAATTCTCTTGTTGATGGTGTAGGGTCTTCATCGCATTCTTATCCTTAGGACATGGACATATCTTTTATTCTTAAAGAAGCTCATAACAAAGGGAAAACTACCTCTGGTCCAATAAAGAGATCATCATCAAAGAAGTCTAATAAGAGACCCAGATTGGAGGATAACAATCATGAGACTGAGAGTAGTAAGTGTCCTTCATTAACAAGGCGTAAAACAAATTGAGGGCCTACCACTGCAATTAATCCATCTTCCACAGTTCCTGCTATGCCAGAAATTTCGTTCTTACCTGGAGAGCCACCCAACAAACAACAACTCTCCAATTCACATGTCTACTCCCCTGCCATCAGAGAATCAAAGTCGTACTAAGGCATTGCCTTAAATCCAATTCTTTGCTCATCCCAATACTCCACTTCCTGATGCTCCATCCATTGCAATAGGGAAGATCTTTCCTTGGCATTATCTTTTGGAGTCAATGACAACCTCCAACTCTCTCAGATCCATCTTTCAACAACAACAAAGCTTACTACCTTTACAGTTAAGAGAGGCTTTCTCCTCTTACCTTTCACCCTGTTTTAGTGAATGCCATCTTCATTCATGGCTCAAGTTTTAGAAGTCCTGTCTATTGAACATAGTCTTTGGAGTGGGCTTTTAAAGATGCTAGTAAGAGTTATAATAACAAGATAAGAGATTAAGAAAAGGGTAGTGAAGATCAAAGAATATTCTTTAGCTGGATTTCGCCAAAAATATCAAGAATCTACCAATTTAATTGGAAGGTTGGATACTCAAGTTATAACTCTAAAGGGTAACGATTAAGATGCCTAGATTGAGAATACACAGCTAAAAGAGGAGATCAATTTGTTGAAGTATGAGAAGTCTACTGTAGGAAGAAACTCATAGTTTTTAAAGAAAGTCAGAAAGCAGAACTAGAGGATCTACGTTGTCCTCATGATGAAATCTTACCAAAGTGGAGATCAAATCTACTTCTACACGCCCAAGTGGTTGTATGTCCTTTCAATGTAAATCCTGTAGATGTTAATTGCCTTGAAAACATTTCTATAGGGTATCTCAATTTCAACATTTACAATCTTGAGAGTGAAGAGTAAGAATCCTTTCAAAGAGAATGGAAGTAATCAGGTGACTTATTCACTCCCAATATGCCTAATGCTGAAGATAATGAAGAGGGTTCGGTATCTAAGGGTCAAAATGCTTAAAATCCTCCACCAGCAGAAGAAATCCCATTTGAACCCACCAATCAGTCTAGCAAGAGAGAGGAATGAGTTTCTCTTTCTTCAATTATGGCTCTACTTTTAAATGGCTTGTAATATGAATTGTATCGTTAGCAATGAAACCAAATTTTTACCTGTTCTTTGTCTCTTATCAGCATTATTTATCTTCATTAAACTATTAATGTTTCATGCATGTACCTCATAACAAATAATTCAATCATACCTGAGGAACTCTACCAGGTTTGACGTAATATGCATACAAGGCTTCTTCCACAAAAGCTATCAAAGAATCGGCTGAACCAGGCTCTGTTACCAACTTGTAACACTCTTAACCCAACTCTATTCATAGATTTTGAATCTCAGGTGTTAATAAATGATACAAAACATTTAACCAAAATAATATACATTTTCTTATTTATTTTAAACTTGTTATTTGAAAATTTATAGTAAAATATATGATAAATAACTTATTACATCAGATTTGTTACAGATATTTACAAGATAAAAAATTATTTTAAGATAGACTCAAAGGGCATATTCAAGACTGCGCCACAAATCCACTATATGCATAACAACCCACCCTACCACCAACTTGGCATACTTCTGGCATTGCCCTCCAGGCGAAACCTCTCCTCAACATGGTTGAAAATAAATAAAAAACCATATAAGTACAAGTGTACTCAGTGAGCTCATGAACCATTAATTGATGGATGCTTTATAATCTTGTAGGAATCTCTATGAGTCAACTACTACTCTGCGTTATTTATTGCAGATGATACCATAATCTTATCACTCTTGTATATGTCTATTATCATACCCTTTTTATACTTAATCTTTCATATCTACTTACCTGGAGAATACTCCTCATCGATTCATAATTCTCTTGTTCTATGATACTTAATGGAATTTAGCAAGTGTTATATGTATCAGAACTTGCCTTCTTATTGGCCTACAATTTCTGAGAAAAGTATAAATAAGTTCCCTACATCAAACTTATTAGGTTGAACTATACAATTGGTTTCTAACCAGATTACTTAAAGTCTAACTAGCATATATCTCATACAAACCAAGCATACTATACCTTTGGCAAATACTTATCCCATATTTCCCCTTTATCCCTTAACACGAACGTCTCCTTAATATAGTAGAATATCATGAAATCAAATTCTTACTAACTCAAGTGGCAGTTACTGTACGCTCATATGTATGCACCAAAATGGTCATTTTGGCAGATATTACCAAGCTAGACAGAGGTTTTACTATTATATGCCAAAAATTTGGATCCGTCATAGCTGGGGTGTTACAGTACATGCATTGATTGTCCTTGGGTCAACACATTCGTATATATGCACTACGTTAGTAATAGAAAAGAATATTCCAGTAGATTCGATTGACTATGTTGTCAAAGTAACAAATTCATTAGATCAAATTGTCATAGATGATTTGATATGTAGATAGTGTCCACTAAAGTTTAGGGTATGACTTCCCTACAAATTTGATGTTATTGCCTTTTAACGAATTCGATATTATTCTGAGATTGGATTGGTTGACTTTCCATGATTTAATAGTGAATTATAGGAAGAAACAAATCAATCACAGATGTCAGTGTTGTAACGACCCGAATTTGGGCCTAGTAGAATTAGGCCGATTGGGCTTTAGGCTTGGGAGCGTTTAAAATTTTTTAGAACAAGAGAACAACTCTAATGCTAGTTGGACCTATTAGGAGAGTGATTTTGGAAGGTTGGGGGGCTTCTATGAAGTCCCGGGATCAAACTTGGGTTTTAAGAAAATTTTGGTTTTAGGTAAATAAAACCCTAGGAGTTAATAGGTAGGCTTTAAGAATAAAATATGGAGAAAATGACACAAAAGGAGTTGTGGTCTAGTGGCAAATGGCACCGCATAAGAGACAAGGGAATGACGCCACAAGGAAGTAAAGGGGTCCAAGGTTCATGTCTTGGTGCTGGCATTTCTTATTGTTTTATTTTAGGTGAACTTGGACTTTGGCCTATAGGTTTATATTTAGTTGCGCATGTTTTAAGACAACAAGGAGCTAGTTGGTAAAGTGGCTAGCGGCGTGGATTATGTTAGAAGGGAGCCTGGGTTCGAATCTCATGACAAGGGAATATTTATTTTGTGGATTGGATGGCCAGAGTTTGTGTTGGATTTAAACTCTACTGAATGGGGGATCCCACATCGGAAAGCTAGCAAGAGGGGAGGTGAGAAGCTGGCTATAAATAGAACCAATCTATGAGGGAGGAGACACACCTTGGTTGGCGTTTGGGCACAGGAATGGTCGGAGCGCGGATTAGTAGCCTCAGATTCCTATCAGGTGTGTATTTTGCCCTACTCTAGCTGTAAAGCGGCAAATGTCGAAATGCCAGTCACATGGCAATGGTAGCCACACGAGCGTGCGAGCGCACGTGTGGGAGCTTCGACGCGATAGTCGAGGCCACCATAAGTATTCTTGTAGGTTGAGGCTACTTGGGCCACGATGGGTCGAAGTGGGCCCATATGAATAAATTGTATGATTGTGTAGTAGAAATTGGACTAGACTATGTGAATCTCATATCTGTGGCTAGATTTGGGCTAAATAGGCCACACGAACGTGTGGGCCCATTTGGGTCGAGAATGGGCCCTAGGCCCATTCGCATCGTTATCTATGTTTAGAATACCCTTGGTTTACAAAATTACTGAAATACCCTCAGTTTGCTAAATTACTAAAATACCCCTAATTTGTGAAATTACTGAAATCCATTGATTTGAGAAATTACAGAAATACCCTCGATTTGCGAAATTACCGAAATACCACCGATTAGCGAAATTATCGAAATACTCCTAATTTGTGAAATTACTGAAATACCCTCAATTTGTGAAATTACCGAAATACCCCCGATTTGTGAAATTACCGAAATACCCCCGATTTGTGAAATTACTGAAATACCCCCGGTTGGCGAAATTATCATTTTACCCATAAACGACGAAATGATCGTTGTACCCTCGTGGTAGTACTAGCGTTGTATGTGTTAATTGTATGATTGATTATGTTTGAGATGCGTTGCATACATGGATTGGTTATGAGTAGAATTACCGAATTACCCCTTTAGGTAGAATTACCGAGATACCCTTATAGGGTAAAATGAGTAATTTGCCCTTATAGGTAAATGATCGACTTGTGCAATGAGTGGACTAATTTGACTATGGTTGTATGACTGATATGCTTTTATTACATGTTTAAATAATTGTTACTGAGCATGGCCATTTTGCATACACGTGTAATGATTGAGCATGACATACACGACATATTGCATGGGGTTGGGATTATTAATGCGGAGGAAGTGCTAATAGGATCGCATAGTCGCTTTACGACTGTGGATCTGTTGAAGGCTTTATAGCCACTGCAGGCTTTTTAGCCACCGAGCAGCCATGCTACACCAATAATGTTATCGAGGGCTGTGTGCCATTAATATGGGCTCCGTGCCGTAATTATGGGCTTTGTGCCAATACCAAAGGCTTTTTAGCCACCGAAGGCTTTATAGCCACCGTAGGCTTTTTAGCCACCGAGCAGCCATGCTGCACCGATAAAGTTAGTGCCGCAACCAGTGCTACAAAAGGAGTGTAGGGATAGGTGGGTCGATTAAATCCCCACAGGAGTGCAAGGTTGGACAGGAGACAGAGTACAGGGTTGGTATGGGCATTACTGCATTGCATTCACATGTTCTGACTGTGATGGGCTTAGGCTCGGATAAATATGATATGAGACTTTTGTTATGGGCTAAGGCCCAACCGAGGCTATTCTGGGCTAAGGCCCAATTGCCACCGTTACTGTAATGGGCTTCGGCCCAGATTATTGTGATGCATGTTTTGACTGATGAGGGTTGTACACAGTGAGTTTTCGTAAACTCACCCCTCTTTTAAAATGTTTCAGGTAACCCTTACTAGGCGGTTCGACGTACTGGAGGACTCGGAGGTGGCCACACTAGGAGCAGCTTTGGATTTTAGTATTCTACTTTACTTTATTAAACCGTTTTGTTGGGTTGTAATAAGGCCTCTCTTAAATTCCAGTTTTTAGATTGGGATATTTAGTTTAGTATGGTTAAATCTGCTCAACATTGAATCACGATTTTTCAAAATAATATCTATTTTCAAAACACTACGCTTTTGCAACTAAGTTGTAAATATCACGTTTTCATAAGTCAGTTGTTTTAAATTAAGCTTCCGCAATAAACAAGGTTTTAAAAATGATAATATTTTCCAAAAATGATTTCTAATAAACCATGTTTTAAAAGTAAGTAAAAGAAATTTGAGGTTTTAAATAGCAAAAAGTTTTGAAATTTATAATTTATAAAAAAACGCCGATTAATAATAAACAAAAGCAAACTGGGACTTTAGTTATTAATATCAGGAAGAATTTTCAAACAGAACCACGGTTTTTAAAAAACATCCCAGTGTGACACGCAGATTCGAGCCTAACTTCTAGGCCGGGTTTGGGGTGTTAAAGTGTGGTAAAGTGATTATTGTTGAATATGATAGATCTAATTGTGTTACGAATGTGATACTAGCAATGTCTGCACAGAAACTAATCAGAAAAGGTTGTAAAGTGCTTTTAGCTTATATTCTGGATTCCAGAGTATCAGAAAGGAAGATTGATTAGGTATTCACAGTTTGTGATCTTACTGATGTATTTCCTAAAGAGTTGTTTGGATCACCGCCAAAATGGGAAGTTGAATTTCATTCATTTTTTTATTTCATTAGTTCAGGTGTTTGTAATTATATAATGTTGGTTGATGGAAATTATTAATACAATTGAGTTATACAGGAGATATTGTATCGGGTCTTGAACCCAGCAGGCTCTGTGCCGGTGTATTGTATCAAATCTTGAACCCAGTAGGCTTTGTGCCGATGTATTGAATCAGGCTTTGAGCCTAGTAGGCTTTAAGCCGGTGTATTGAATCAGGCCTTGAGCCCAGCATGCTTCGAGCCGGTGTATTAAATCAGACCTTCGGCCTAGCAGACTTTATGTCGGTGTATTGTATCAGGTAACTTGTATTGAAAATATTATTACAAGTATCCGATGTTATTCTATTAAGTTCAACAGGCAAGTAATGGGTAATGGGAAGGCATGAATACAAGTTAAGTGTTGATAATGATCTTATGAAATGATAAATTGATATGTGCAATTGTGTGAGAAAGATGGATGGTTGTAATTAGTTATATGATTCATGTTATGTTTCCTTGATGTTAAATTTCAAGTTGTCTATTAATAATGTGAGTTGTTGTGAATAGGAAATTCAATTACTTATATGAGTTAATGAGAATGAATGAGTAAATGAATGTTGAGGAACAGTAAGTTTGATTTCTCTTATACGAACTTACTAGGCACTAGTTGCTTATGTCGTTGTTTTTCCTCTATTTTGTAGATCGTCAAAAGCTCGATCGATTAGAACTTTTTTGGAGTCTTAGCACACTATCTAGAAGCCACTTTTGTAGTTTTTGAATATTTTGGCTTTGGTTATAAATGGCATGTATAAGGCTTAATGTAATATGTGTCGTGATTTATGTTATTTACTCCGCTTGGTTTGGTGATGTCTTATGAATATATGCTTGTTGGACTTGTGAATCTTAGTATGAACATGCTTTTGGTCACTTTTGAATGAGATGTAAATATATGAGTTGTTATATGGCCATATATGATTGAAGAAGATAAATGATTTATTGTTGTGGTGATGTGTGTTTTAATTTTAATGTGACTTTGAATTGGTATGAGTTGAGGTGTCTTTGAATGGCATATTGGTTAGAATTCTTAGGTTGATCGTTGTGGTATGTTTTGAGTGTGATTAGAGAGAATTTTGATCAATTGAATGTGTGTGTAAATGGTGTATCTTATCGGCAAAGGTTTGGTATTAATTTGTCTTGCTTTAGAGGCTAAATTGGGAGTACACTGCTTGAGACACATGCCGTCACATGGCCGTGTGCCACACACAGGTGTGTGTTATTTACATTTTACATGCAGGTTTCACACGGTCTAAGACACGGCTATGTGTCTCAAAATAGTTTGTCACACAATCTAGAACACGACCGTGTGACTCAATATAGACTGTACACATGGTCTGGTACACGACCTGTGACACGACCGTGTAGACCTATTTCGAATACACACCCAGCTGGGACACGACCGTGTGACCCATATTTCCCAATTTTTCATTTTTTTCCATAATTTTTTATTTCTTTCAAAATGATTCTCGACTGCTTTTAAATTGTTTTTAGGGCCACGAAGGCTCAATTTAAAGCTCAAATGTGTATGTTTGTTACTATTGTAATGAGATATTGAAAATTATTCATAAATTGTAATCTTTGTTTTGAATTGAGGTTTAAAGTTCTGTTTTGTAAAGTAACACTTCGTAATCCTCATCCGACGACTGAGACGGGTTAGGGGTGCATATGTTTAGAAATTATAAGATAATTGGTGTTGATAACTGAATTAAATTATTATACTGATCAAGAAATGAATCAACCGGTCGATAAACGCGGAAAAAGAAAAATTGTTGAATAGTCATTGGTGTTGTGTTTGTTGTTGTCTTATTTAGGTAAGCTCGTATGAGGTTTATTTTTATTAATACTTATTTATGTTTGTAATATATATGTGTGCTTGTGAGATTGGTTTGATATAAATATTGAATTTGAGATTGAAGGATTGAATTGCAAAGTATGATATTTATGTATCTTGAATGAATAGAGAGATGACATGAAATGTTAATTAGATTATGTTGATATATGAGACAATTTAATATTGACGGACAATATACAGAAACGAATTTCTGGCTGGCGTGAACTTAGTGAATGATTAGCATACAAATTACATGTCATTAAGGTTTAAAGTATCAGGTACTATGTACTGGTGATTATTTTATCAAGTACTTTGTATCGGTGTTCATGTTGTGTCAGGCATATCAGGTAATATGTACCGACGATGGTTATCTTTTCAGTGGTTGAGATCCAACATTTTTTTTTTGAATTCTCCACAACGTGTATGAGCAAAGCTCTCCCGTGTATCTGAGGTTAATTTACTATAGTTCTTTGGGGAAAATGAAGATATGAATATGAATTGAAAGGAAAGCCTATGGTGCAAAGATGTTGTTCATATAATGAATATGAATGTTATGTTTATTATGCTGTCTACATGCTTTGGTTGTCATTATATAATTATAGAGTAACTAACTTTGGTATGACACGAACGTGTAATGCGACAAAGAGTACTATATTTATATGTGTTATTTTCCTTTGTTAAGATATTTAAATGGCACGTATGTTTTGTTTAAATTTATACAAACTTACTAAGCTTTGAGTAAGCTTAACTTTGTTTTGTTTTATCTTCATTATAAATTGTTGGAAATTGTGATGTCGATTGGATCATTTTCGAAGCTCACATTATCCATAACTTCTTCAGTAGCATTTTAAACATTTTGGTCTGGTTGTAAATGGCATGTAAATAGTTGTAAATGGGTAACTATATGTACGAGATGGAGTTATATATTTTGATACAATTGTACCTAAAAATAAATTTAATGAATGAATGTGATATGGTTGTTTTGGTTGGTTGTGAAATGTGATGGTATAAGTATCTTTTAGTATTTATGGTGCATTTGCTAGGTATAAGTATCTTTTAGTATTTATGGTGCATTTGCTTGATGAGTTTGGCACTTTGAAATGTTGATTAGGTGATGGAAGTTTAGGTATGGATCTTGTGAAATGCTTGATGATGAATGTTTTGTTTGTGAATTGTTGAATGAAGGTGTCGATTGTGGCATATTGGTTAGGCACTTAAGATGGTGTTATAATTTGTATTTTGGTATGTTTTTTGGTGTATTTGAACAAGTTGAGGAATGGTATAATGCATGCTTGTGGCATATGTTGGGTTGTAACTTGCCTATACAGTGTCATATCCCATATTTTTTTAATTGTAGTGCACAAACAAAAATAAGGAAATGTGTAGTCTAGTGGTAGATAGCCCTTAAGCTATCTAGGAGGTCATTAGTTCGAATCCTCTTGCTCCTTTATTTTTATTAATTTTTTTGCACACTTTTTCCATGTGCATTACAGCATTGCCGTCCAACCCTATTGTTGCCTTACGTGGTTTGATTCGTTTCCCCTTTTACAAGTCAAACTTGCCATAAGTTGGGGAGCATGATCCGCCTTTATGCTCCTATGTTCCCTCTCTTTCATTTCACCTAATCCTTGCCAAAAATCAAGTGTTGACCACCCTAGAATACCCCGTTGTCGTCCACCCCTCTCATTCCTTCTCTTTTCTTTTATTTTTTCCTCTCATCTTCACTCCATTTCCTCTCTTTTTTGACAAAACAACCACCACCTAAAATTCGATATAGCTTTACCACCTCCATACCACCGCCAAGGGTTCTCTTCTCCTCTTCTTTTAATTAGATCACTGCCATCGTTACCGTCGTGAGCCGTTGCAAACCGTCGCCAAAAAAACCTTCCTCCACCACTCATTTTCAAAAAAACCTTCCTCCACCACTCATTTTCTTTTCTCTTTTTTGTCAATATTGTGACCAAACCCTTCCACTCTTTTTATATTATTTTTCTCTCCTCATTGTACCACCGTCACTATCACCATCGCCGATGCTGTTTTTCATTGGGATTTGATTTTTTTCCCCTTTTTCTTTCTCTTTTATCTCTTCTAAGGATTTAATCATCCTATCTTATTTATTTAGTGTTCAAACTCATCGATCATATAATCTTTGCAGATCATTAAACCTCTCCGTTCCTTCACCAAGATTCATCATCGATTTCATTGTGTTATTTAGTAGTGTAAGTACAGAAGGAGAATTGAGATCATTCTTTTCCCTTTATATTTTCCTCCCATAACCAAACAGTGATAGAATATTTACATCCTTCATGTGTTAACGTCTTGTCTTTATGTTCTTTGACGGACCAAACAACACCAACCCAAAAAATCCTTAGTGTGATAACGAAGGCATCGAATCCAAGTGTTGATTTAAGGGTAAGTAGTTGGTGAGATTTATTACAATAAGCAATCTTTAAGTTATAAACCATATACGGTAGATGTATAACTAAAATATTTCTTTGGTGTGTTAGATTTATCTATCAGGGTTAGGTCCAATCAAAGAATCGAATCTACAATATAAGGTGTGGGGTCTAAATCTTTAATTTGAGTATAATATGTAACTTTCATTTTTAATAATATGCTATTAAATAATTATTTGAGAGTACACTAAGTACGCAATGCGGAGTTGAAAAACTCATCAAAGGAAAAGCCAAGTAAGTGATCCTAAGTCATTAGATCATGAAAACTCGGATTTGTGATGTGTTGATGTCTGTAATGATGACATGTGTGAAAATCTCATCTCTATGTTATGTGATGCATGGCTTAATTGATACGTTGATGATTTAAATATGTTTTGTATATATGCGTGTGATGAGATCCATGATTTAATATGAAAAAAATATATTAAAGCATGCCAAAGTGAATAAACAACAAATATTCTGTGATATATGAAAATGTGAGCATGTTTACGTGCAAATGTGTAAAATTGAGAAATCTGCATTATGTGAGACTATGAGCATGGTTATATGAAAAATGCGAGAAGTGATTATATGTGTTAAAGTGGCCATACCACATGCATGGGGTGGGTCTTGTGAAAGGTGAAAGTTATTTGGCAGTTCATCTGCGATTATGTGGTCGTTTTCGGCAATTATGTGGTGGATTGTCCACAATGTGTTATGTCACCCATTATCAACATTAATATGGTGGATTGTCCACAAATGGTGTTTTATTGGATGGATAGGTTCTAGGGAACTCGATATTGGTGTGTAGTGGAGATAGGTAGGAAATTCTTCAAAATGTGCATTGTTACATAAGCATGCCTCGATATATTCATATATAGTATCTATGATGATCTGGTTTTTCTATGAATATGATATATATATTGAAATGGATGTGTTTATTTGATGTGTTGTTATGTATGTTACAATATTTTGATAATCTCACACCGGGCTTGTAAGCTCACCCATCTAATATGTATGTTTTAGGTAATCCTCGTAATTAGGACTCGGATGTAGATTTTTAGTGATGCTCTCGGATTTAAACTTTTCAATAAATTATGGATTTTATATAATTTTTTATGGACTTTGATTTTGGTTTATTTTAATAACTTTTTGAGACTTTATGTTAGACTGTGGACTGTGGCATTGAGATTTTCATTTTTGATTTTTTTTTTTGAAATTATTGCATGGATTACTTATTTTGGATTTCAATTTTAAATGATCATTAAACGTTTTTAAGAATTAGTATCCGCTGTAAATGTGTTTTCAAAAATAAATTATAACACAAGTATTTTTAATAAAAAGGAACAAATAAATTTTATTGAAAATAACTTGATACTTCCAAAATGACATGTTTCAAGAATAAATGAACTTTTCTTTTCAAAACATTTTGGCCATCTTCATGGCCTATGTAATTACTCGGATTGGGTCGTAACGTTTAGGCCTGGTTTGAGGGGTTACATTTAGTGGTATCAGAGTCTGGTTCAAAACTATGGGAAAAATATTTTAAAAAAACTTCATTCATTATAAAAAGGGTATTTTGGGAAAAAATGTCACATATTATAAAATCCAAGACTCTTGAAGCCGATTTAAGGTAAGTGTTCTTTAGATGTGAAACTATACACTGTGAAAACTATAGGAAACTATAGATTGAGCAAAACTCTAAGTCATGAAAACAATAAATAGTAAGACTTGTGTAGATTAATAAAATAAAACTTTGATTGAAAACATTCAAGTGATAACGATAAAAACTTACCTCTATTGATAGCATTTATAAAACTTAAAATGAGTACTCGTGAAGTTAGAACTAGAGGAATGAGAGCTCGTGGAGAGTCGGGTCAGGAACCCAAGTCGACTCATCCACATCCCAAGTGCGAACCCCTGATCCTGCAGCAGAAAATGTCGAACGCGCACCTACTATTGAGGAGAGTCAGTGAGAGCCTACGAACGAGGTTGTATTGCAAGCCATGTTATGAGTATTGGAACGAGTGGTAGTTGCCCTAAATAGAGCTAACAATCGTGGCACTATTGTTGGTTGGCTTCATTTAAGTAAGGTTGAGTTACTTAGGGGCGTTTCTAGGACGACCACCACTGTAGCTGAATACTGGTTGGAAGCTATAGAGATGATTTCAGATGATATGGAGTGCACCCCTAAACAAAAGCCTAATGGGACTATGTCACTATTACGAGATGAGGCCAATCCCTGGTGGCAGGCTATTGTGGAAGGTACCCAAGTCGATTGATTGACGTGGGAATATACGCTGGAGGCTACTTAGAAGAAATATGTAGGCGTAAGGTACGTAAAGGCGAAAATGCTAGAATTTATTGAGCTCAAGCAGAGGGATATGTTCGTGGCTGATTATGTGGCTGATTTCCTGAGGCTTAGTCGTTATGCTCCGGGTATGGTAGCAAATGAGCAAGATAAGTGCACCTGATTTGAGTCTGGGCTAATATCTAACTTGATGATGCAAATAGCTCTACTTCAAAAGAGGGCCTTCAAAACTTTGGTGGAGAAGGCTAAGATTTGTGAGGAGGTCAGGCACATTGAGCGTGAACGAAAGGAGAAAGCAAGAGTTCTTACAAAGAGAGATCCCGGCCCCAGTGGGTAGACTCAGTGCCAAGTTAAACGGGTTAGAGATGATCTACCCCGCTAGAACTTTGTTGCTGCGAGAGATAGAAACCAAAATTGTGTCACTTGTGGCAAGAGATATCCAGTGAGTGTTGGCGAGGCATGCGTGCATAACTAAAATGTGGATTATTACATCATAAGATCCAAGATTGTCCTCAACTGAATGAGCAGATACAAGCACAAGGTTAGAATCATGCATCGAATTAGAGAGCTGGTCAATAACCACACTGAGCTCAAGGCCAGAATAGAGGCGGTAATGTTGGATAAAGATAACGAGCACTAGGTTAAAGTGATAACTGAGTTGATACGAGGCAACCAGCACTTGTGTATGCAGCTAGACGTCAAGAGAATCGTGATGCGGTCGATGTGATAACATGTACCTTTACTGTTAACGCTATTCCTTACTTTACATTGATAGATAATGGCTCTACCCGTTCATATGTATCTTGTGTGATGGCTGAAAAATTGGGTATTAGGGTAGAGGAAACTATTAGTGATGTGACCATTCTTAGCCCCTTAGGACAATCTGTACATGTGAATAAGATTTATAAGCGATGTCTATTGCAAGTCCAAGGTTTGATATTTCCTACCGGCCTAATGGAACTACCCTTCCAAGAATTTAATCTCATTTTTGGAATGGATTGGCTAAGTGAGCATCAGATTATCCTCGATTGTGACACTAAATAGGTTACTTTGAGGACTTTTGAAGGAATGAGATAATCTTGGTTGGAGAAAGTCAGAATTATTTATCTAATGTGATATTTGCCTTAGTTGTGGAGAAATTGCTTCATAAAGGGTGTGACGCTTATCTAGCATACATTTTGGATACGAATGCAGATAGTGTGGCATTGTACAATATTTGTGTGGTGAAAGAGTTTCTCGACGTCGTTCCTAAGGAGTTGTCTGGTTTATATCTAGAGCGTGAGGTTGAGTTCAAAATTGTGTTGCTACCTGGGACAACATTGGTGTCCAGTTCACCATACCTCATGGCACCTAAGGAGCTCAGGGCACAGTTACAAGAGTTACTTGATCGTGGCTTTATAAGGCCAAATGTGTCACTGTGTGGAGCTCTAGTACTTTTTGTGAAAAATAAGGATGGGTCTATGATGCTGTGCATTGATGATCATCAGCTGAATAAGCTAATTGTAAAAAATAATTATCTGTTACCACGGATCGATGACCTATTCGATCAATTCCGGGGTGCTAAGGTTCTCTCTAAGATCGATTTGAGGTTAGGATACTATCAGTTGCAAGTGAAGGAAGCTGATGTGCCAAAGGCTACTTTCAAGACTCGGTACGGGCACTACGAGTTTTTAGTGATACCTTTCAGTCTTACGAATGCTCCCACCGCTTTCATGGACCTAATGAATAAAGTTTTTCAACCCAATCTTGATCAGTTTGTCGTAGTATTCATTGATGACATACTGATTAACTCCAAGTCTGAGTTGGAGCATAAGGAGCACTTAAGGTTAGTTCTTCAAACCTTACGTGAGAAACAACTATATACAAAGCTCAGTAAGGGCAAGTTTTGGCTCCGAGTGGTGATGTTTTTGGGACGTGTGGTATCAACTGAGGGTATTCGCGTGGATCTAAAGAAAATCGAGACTATCTTAGATTGAAAGCAACCCAAGAATGTTAGTGAGACTCGAAGTTTTCTCATTGATTGTAGCTCCAATGAATAAATTATTGAGAAAGACAACATCGTTTAAGTGGACTAATGAGCAGCAAACTAGTTTTGAAAAGCTTAAGGCAGTTCTGACTCAAGCACCCGTGTTGAACCAACCTAAGTTTGAGAAATATTGTATGGTCTATAGTGATGCTTCTCATTCTGGTCTTGGTTGTGTGTTGATGCAAGACGGGAAATTTGTGGCCTATGCTTCGAGACAACTCAAACCACATGAGTGCAATTATTTGACACATGATCTGGAGTTGCTTGCTACAGTTTTCGTTCTAAATATATGGAGGCACTATCTTTATGGGGAGAAATGTGTCATTTATACGAATCATAAGAGTCTTAAGTATCTCCTCACCCATAAGAAGTTGAACTTAAGACAAAGACATTGGATCGAACTTCTGAAAGATTATGACTGTACCATCGAGTACCATCTGGGTAAGGCTAATCTAGTGGCAGATGCATTGAATAGGAAGTCCATGTCTGAATTGAGGGCAATGGTTGCTAGATTGAGTTTACCGGATGATGAGGGCCTACTTGCAGAATTACAAGTGCGACCAACCTTGATTGAGGAGATTAAGTTGAAACAGACTTTAGATTCATCTTTAAAGCCTCATGTGAAACTTGTTGAAGAGGGTAAAAGTTTGGATTTTGCTTTTAACTCTGATAGAGTTTTGTGTTCTCATAGGAGATTTTATGTACCTTCCGATATTGAGTTGAGGCAGTTCATATTTTGGTAAGCGCATAGCAGCCCCTACGCTATGCATCCTAGAGGTAGTAAGATGTATTGGAATATTTGTGAGCAGTATTGGTGGCTAGGACTTAAGCATAATGTGACGGACTTTGTAGCAAGATGCTTGACGTGCCAACAAGTCAAGGTTGAACACCAATTTCCTTCTAGTTTGCTTCAGCCTATTCAAGTCCCTCAGTGGAAACGGGAGTGTACCACTATGGATTTTGTTAGTGGGCAACCTTTGATGCCATCTAAGAAAGACTCCATCTAGGTAATAGTCGGTCAGTTGACAAGTTCGCTCATTTTCTACCAATGCACACCAACTATTCCTTGTAGAGGTTGGCTAGATTATATATCACTGAAATTATGAGACTTCATAGGGTACCAGTGTCTATCATATCAGATCGGGATCCTCATTTCACATCATGATTTTAGAAGAGTCTACATGAGGCCCTTGGTATGAGATTGAATTTTAGTACAGCTTACTATCCGCAGTCTGATGGACAGTCTAAGAGGGTCATCCGAATTCTCGAGGACATGTTGCTAGATTGTGTGATAGGTTTACGGGGTAATTGGGAGGAACATCTACCACTTGCAAAGTTTGTACATAATAACAGTTTCTAGACGAGCATTTAGATGGCTCCATATGAGGTACTTTATGGATGCAAGTGTAGGACACCTTTGTGTTGGATGGATTTAGAGAAAATAAAGTGTTACAACCAGATCTAGTACAAGAGACTAAGAACAATATGAAAATTATTCGAGATTGGTTGAGAGTCGCATCAGCTTGACAGAAGTCTTATTCCAAATTGAAGAGGATGGATATTGAGTTCAGTGTGGGTGACTGAGTCTTCCTTAAGGTTTCACCTTGGAAGAAAGTGCTGAGATTTGGCCACAATGGAAAATTAAGTCTGAGGTTCATTGGACCTTATAGCATCATCAAAAGAGTCGGACCAGTGGCATTTTAGTTGGAGTTACCTCTAGAATTGAATTGCAGTCCTGATGTTTTCCATGTATCTATGTTGCAACGGTATCAATTCGACCCTTCTCATGTGATCCAAGTTGAGGAGATTGAGGTTTATCATGACTTAACTTTTGATGAAGAACCAGTTCAAATTATTGATCGAGATGTCAAAGTGATGAGAAGGAAGCAAGTTCCACTTGTAAAGTTTTATAAAGGAATCACGATTACAGCGAGGCTACTTGGAAATCAGAAGATGCGATGCGACAACAACATCCTCACCTCTTCCTATTAGGTAAATTTGAAGGACAAAATTTTCTTTTGAAGAGGGTAGAGCTATCATATCCTATATTTTTTAATTGTAGTGCAAAAATAAAAACAAAGAAATTTGTAGTCTACTTCTAGCAAGCCCATAAGCTATTTAAGAGGTCTCTAGTTCGAATCCCCTTACTCCCTTATTTTTATTAAATTTTTGCACACTTTTCTCATGTGCATCAAAGCATTGTTGTCCAGCCCCCATTGTTGCCTTAATTGGTTTGATTCCTTCCCCTTTTATGGGTCAAACTTGCCATAAGTTGGGGAGAATGATCCCCTTTATGCTTCTATATTCCCTTTCCTTCCTTTCACATCATCCTTGCAAAAAATCAAATGTTGACCACCCCAAAACACCCAATTGTCCTCCACCGCTCTCACTCTCTCTTTTTTATTTTCCATTTCCTTTAATCTCCACTCTATTTTCTCTCTTTTTTTGACAAAACAACCACCACCTAAAATTCCTCCATCACAAGCTATAGCTTCACCACCTCAACACCACCATTCAAGGTTCTCTTCTCCTCCTCTTTTCTTTTGATCACCATCTTTCATTGTCACCGTTGTCGCCGTGAGCCACCGCGAACCACCACGAGAAAAACCTTCCTCCACCATTTCTATTTTTTCTCTTTTCTTTTTTTCTCTCAATATTGTGACTGAACCCTTCCACTCTTTTTATATATTTTTCTCTTTTCATTTGACCACCGCCGTCGCTGCCACTAACGTTGTTTTTCATCGGGATTCAATTTTTCCCCTTTTCTTTCTCTTTAAATATTTTCCATATCTTCTAAGGATTTAATCATCCTATCTTATTTATTTTGTGTTCAAACTTATCGATCATATAATCTTTTTAGATCGTTAAACCCCTTCGCTCCTTCACCGAGATTCATCATCGATTTTGTTGTGTTATTTAGTAGTGTAAGTACAGGAGGAGACTTGTGATCATTCTCTTCTTTTTATATTTTCTTCCCATAATTGAATAGTGATAGAATATTTACATCCTTCATGTTTTAACATTTTGTCATTACGTTCTTTGAAGGACCAAAGGATGCAAACCCAAGAAATCCTTAGTGTGATAACGAAGGCATCGAATCCAAGTGCTGATCTAAGGGTAAGTAGTTGGTGAAATTTATTACAATAAACAATCTTTAAGTAATAAACAATATCCAATTGATCTATAACTAAAATACTTATTTGGTGCATTAGATTCATCTACCGGGTTTAGATCCAAGCAAAATCTGTTTTAATAGGATTGTAACAACCAGATCTACACTATAAGGTGTGGGATCTAAATCTTTAATTTGAGTATAATATGTCACTTTCATTTTTAATAATATGCTATTAAATAATTATTTGAGAGTACACTAAGTACGCAATGCGGAGTTGAAAAACTCATCAAAGGGAAAGCCAAGTCAGTGATCCTAAGTCATTAGTTCATGAAAACTAGGATTTGTAATGTGTTGATGTATGTAATGATGACATGTGTAAAAATCTCATCTCTATGTTATGTGATGATACATGGCTTAATTGATACGTTGATGATTTAAATATGTTTTGTATATATATGTGTGATGAGATCCATGATTTAATATGAAAAAAATATATTAAAGCATGCCAAAATGAATAAACAACAAATATTCTATGATATATGAAAATGTGAGCATGTTTACGTGCAAATGTGTAAAATTGACAAATATGCATTATGTGAGACTATGAGCATGGTTATATGAAAAATGCGAGAAGTGATTATATGTGTTAAAGTGGCCATACCACATGCACGGGGTGGGTCTTGTGAAAGGTGAAAGTTATTTGGCAGTTCATCTGCGATTATGTGGTCGTTTTTGGCAATTATGTGGTGGATTGTCTACAATGTATTATGTGGCCATTTATCGACATTAATGTGGTGGCTTGTCCACAAATGGTGTGTTATTAGATGGATGGGTTCTGGGGAACTCAATATTGTGTGTAACGGAGCTGGGTAGGAAATTCTTCAAAATGTGTATTGTTACATAAGCATGCCTCGATATATTCGTATGTGTATTTATGATGATCTGAGATTTCAATGAATTTGATATATATATATATAGATATAGATATTGAAATGGATGTGTTTATTTGATGTGTTGTTATGTATGTTATAGTATTTTGATAATCTTACACCGGGCTTGTAAGCTCACCCATCTTATGTGTATGTTTCAGGTAATCCTCGTAATTAGGACTTATATACGGATTTCGGTGATACTGTCAGATTTGAACTTTTTAATAAATTATGGATTTTATATCATTTTTTATGGACTTTGATTTCGGTTTGTTTTAATAACTTTTTAGACTTTATTTTAAATTGTGGAATGTGGCATGGGGATTTTCAGTTTCTTTCTTTCTTTCTTTCTTTGAAATTATTGCATGGATTGCTTATTTTGGATTTCAATTTTAAATGATGGTATCCGCTGCATATGTGTTTTCAAAACTAATTTATAACACAAGTATTTTAATAAAAAGGAACAAATAAATTTTATTGAAAAGAACTTGAAATTTCCAAAATGACATATTTCAAGAACAAACAGACTTTTTTCATGAAAACGTTTTGGCCATCTTTGTGGCCATGTAATTGCTCAAATTGGGTCGTAACATCTAGGCCCATTCTCAGAGGTTACATACGGTATCTTTTTGGCATACAAGGTTTAACACACGACCGTGTGCTCTTTATGAAATGGAAGGTGTTTGATAAGCACGACGTCAATGTTTTATATGGTCTGGATAAATGGCCGTGTGTCTCCAACATACACAGTCTCAGTTTGTTACACGATCCAAGAACACAACCATGTAACTTTAAGTTGCAATTTTGCATTTAGGTTCACACGGCTTCATTTGGTTACTCGGCCCGACGACACGGTCATATGACACCCTTCTACATGGATTCAGTTAGCTGAACAGTTTGATGACGTGTTCATGTGACTCAGATGTACATGGTGACAGTTTGTCATACGGCCTAAACATACGATCATGTGACCCTTGTTTGTTGAAATTTTTCTACTTTTATATTAAATTTTCAATTAAGTCCTGATTTGATTCCAAGTTAGTTTGAGAGTTTTCGTAAGCTTATTTAAGACTTTGATTTGGTTATAAATCATGTTATATTTAGATTATTGATTGCTTTGTTGTTTGATAGATTGTTTAAGCTCAATTCATATGTGACAAATGTTGTTAACTATCATAGCATCTTATAGCTCGAGTTCAACAATCAGATTGGGTGTAGGGTGTTACATTTTGCCTTCCCAAATTAACCCTGATAAATCCATCGTCTCCTTCTTCTCGAAGCCAAATACTATTAACAATAACTTCCCTCCTTGGTTGCACTCACAATGAAAGATCCCAACCCAAATCCATCTCTTTCCCCTCATTATTGAGTCGAGCAAGACAAAAACTATCATCGTGGCCCAATACACCACACATGAAACAAAATAATGTTAATTTTTCATACCAAAAAGTAGCATAGATAAACTTTAAAAATGATAGCATTAATTTCTTCCTACTTTTCAAAGGATTTCAAAAATCCAATTGAACCCTAATTTTTAAAAAATTCTTCAGACCTTTGTTCACTTGTTTTGTACCGTATTCTAAAAACTTACCAATGAAATTCCCAAACTGTTTTGCCACAAATTCAGAAAAGAAACCCAGGGGAAATCATGCACTTGAACCCAAAAATTAGCAGTCACCAATGGGATCTACAACGGATCCTTATCCTTCTTCAATCGATCAATCACTGATAAGTGGTTATTAAATGTCCAAGAGTGTAACAGCCCGATTTTGGGGCTAGTCAGAATAGTGGTTTTGGGACCTCTAATCCGAGGTTGAAGAAAATTATTTTGATATTATTTTATGAGTTATAGTATGTTTATAAGGATGTATGAAAAGTTTGGTGCTTTAATTTTAGCAATTTTATGCTAAATTGTAGAAAATGACTAAATCACATAAAGTACGAAAGTTCTCTTGTACAAGGAATAGGTGTCTAATAGCCATAGAATATTAAATTGGAGGTCTTTAAAGTGCAATTAGGCCATTAAGAGGGTGTGGCCAGCCATAGGAAACAAGGAGACAAGGGCATTAAATATTGGCAAAATTTTGGTGATATTAGGTGATAAAAAATGAATAAAATAAGCTAAATAGAAGAGATGTTATCTTTTCACTATTCATGCTTCTTCTCTACTAAAAATTTAAGGAAATTAGAGGATTTTGGAGTCCAAACTTTCAGCCAAGCTTCTCTCTTACAAGTAAATGCACCCCCAAGCTTAAGCTAGCTAATGAGGGGACTAATTTGCAAGATGGTTGAAAGTTTAGAGACTTTCCATGAGGTTTTTTGTGTTGTTTTCTGAGTTTTTATGGAAGAAAATGAATGTTAGTGAGCTAAGGAACAACTTTTGTGAAAGGTGTTACCATTAAAACACCTAAAATGGACTTAGTTGTAAAAGTTGTAATTTAGTAATAAATGCATGAAATAATTGGTTTTGTGAGTTGTTGTAAGAGAAATAAATGTTCAGCTAGGCTTGGTTAATGAGAAAATATGATGAAAAATGATTTATGAGCCTAGGGGCAAAATAGTAATTTTGCCAAAGTATACGGGCAAAATGGTCATTTTTGCCTAAGTAGAAATTTTGATGTATCATGGATTATAAAGTGATTGAATGAGTAAATTTTATTATTGTAGATCAAGAAAAGCGCGGAAACAACCTTGACCGAGAAAAAGGCAAGGTTACGAACTAAGTTGTCGATTAACACATTTTGCACTGAGTTAAGTTTATGTGTAAATGATACATCTTTAATAAATATGTTGTTCCTTATTAGTGCATTGTATGAATGAGATCAATTATGGTTGAGATTGATTGAAATTGATAGATGGTAAGTAGTTCTCGTATGAACCTCAGAATAGATACGTAAGTGCGAAAAAATATCCGTAATGATTAATTGATGGGCTGTGTGCGATACCACCTTATTACTTATTCACGATGGGTTGTGTGTGATACCATCGTTATTATTATCATTTGGTGGGCTATGTGCGAAACCACCTTAATTACTCTTGTTGGTGGGCTATGTGCGATACCACCCTATTATTGATTAATGGTGGGCTGTGTGCGAAACCACCGGGTACATAGTATCATTCTGAGGGGTTCATCGAGAAATGGTATAAGTAAATGTTTCATGTTGCTTTGTGGTGATGAGTACAGGAAATGTATAGGAGCAATTGTAAGCAATATAATTGTTATATGATTGGAATATGGTAAGAGATGAAATGAGTAAGCATGACTATGGAAATGTGAATTGTTCTTGCTTAGCATGTGATGTTATTAATTGATTAGCATACGTGATGATGCTTATTGTTTACATGTAAACTTACTAAGCTTAAAGCTTACTCCCTTTCTTTTTCCCTTGCTTTATAGTGTTAAAGAGCTGGTTCGGGATACGAAGATAATTTGAAGATCATCCATATTATCAGCTCATCTCGGTATATTAGACTTAGCATTTTGAGTATGGCATGTATAGGGGCTAGACATAGTGAAATGTTTTGTTATTTTGGCCAACTGTGTTGGCTCCTTTAAAGATGGGCACTTTTGTAAATGGTCATATTTAATGGTTCATTATCATTATATATATTCATGGGTTCAAAACTAACTATTATTTCGACAAAGGCAAGCACACCTATCGAACAGTAGTATAGTTATGGTGAGTCCGGAATATCGTATCCTCAAGGACTAATATTACTAGTAATAACTATCTTTTTATTATCTAACCTGATAATTAAGGGGATTTGTTTTTAATCTGAAATTAACTAACTAATTTAACTAGCTAAATGACTATGAACGTGACCAAGAGTGAATTGGGAAAATATTTTTGGACAACTTATATGAGATAGGCAATACCTAATGAAAAATCCACCTAGACTTCACTTATTACTTTTGATTCGTACGATTTTTTCACTTGATTTAATCCGTAGAAATCCCTGAATTATGTTAATATCTCCAAGACTAAAAACAACTGACTCTAGGTTGATTAATTGAAATCTCTTTCTAATTAAAACCTCTATTATCACATTAATTCGATCTATGGATCCCTTTATTAGATTTGACTCTAATCCGGCAAACTTTTGTCACCCTATTTCTAGGGTTGCAATCAACTCCGCTTAATTGTGTTGATCTACTCTTAAACAGGGACTCTTGCTTCACTGAATAAGCACATTCGACTTGGATCAATAACCTGAATTATTAAAACAAGAATAAGAACTCACAATTAAGAATAAGAACAAGTATTTATCTTATAAATCAAATAATAATAAGATTTGTCTTAGGTTTCATCCCCTTAGGTATTTAGGGAATTTAGTTCATACTGATAGAGGAAAACATCTTAAAATATGAAAAACAACAAAACATAAGAAAACCCAAAAAATTTTAAAGAACTTGATAGGAGATCTTCAGTCTTGATGGAGATCCTTGTTCTAAGCTGTTCCCTACGGCTGTCTTAGAGTACTTTCCGCCTTCTACTCGGCGTCTCTTCAATGTCCCCTTTAAGGTTGCCCTCTAGTGTGTTTATATAGGCTTTGAGATGCCTTACTTGGCCCACAAGTATCCTATTTCGAATAGAATTCATCCTAGTTTTGGTAGGGACACGACTGTGTGACACGACCGTGTGACACGCCCGTGGTCGATAGTCCAGGCCGTGTGATTTTTGATGTAGGCCCATTTTGTCCCTTTTTGGCCCGTTTCTTATTCTTTTCGACTCCTAAGCACTCTTGAGTATAAATCATGAATTTAAAGGATTAGGAGCATCAAATTCATTAAATCTAATGAATATTCATCCAAAAAATAAGTCAAGTATGGGGTAAAAATATGTATAAATTATAGTTTATCATATATGAAAAGATGAGGATTATTCATGAATGTGTATGATACATGATTGAGTTGTTTGGTAAATGGTTGAATGTGATTAATGTCGTATGAGTTAGGGTGATAAAAAGAGCTTGTCAAATAGCCTTGCACTTGTCCACACGGGTAGGCACACGGGCGTGTGCCTAGGTCGTGTATGACGCACGGTCAGTCCCATGGGTGTGTGACCAGGTCATGTGTCCCCTGCATGTTAGTGTTGTAAGTCAGTGTCGACCACGGGCTAGACACATGGGCGTGTGCCTAGGCCGTGTGCCCTTTATAAGGTTGTTGACGTCATAAATAGAATACCTAGGTTTTCACACACTGGTGAGGACACAGGCGTGTCTAGGCCGTGTGGAGGACACGGGCCCAGGACACGGGCGTGTATCCGGCCGTGTGAAAACTCCTGTAGGTTCAAATTTAAAAATAAATTCCACACGGGCTGGGGACATGGGCGAGTGTGACCACACGGCCTACCCACACGGGCGTGTGGCGCTGTTAAGGTAAAGTTTTCCTGAGTTTACAAAAGATCCCGGTTTGATTTCAAGGCCCTCCGTTTGCATGTTTAAGGCCTCATAGGCCCATAACAAGAATGTTATGCATGTGAATGAAAGATTTTAAATTGGAATGAAGTTTGATAGCCTAAAGTTGTATGTTCATGTGAGATAAGTCCGGTAATGCCTTATACCCGATTCCGGTGTTGAATACAGGTAAGGGGTGTTACATTTAGTGGTATCAGAGCTATGGTTTAGTCGATTCTCAGACTACCGTAACGTGTGTAAGAGTCTAGCTATACATGCTATAAACGTATAATGATAGTGTAAATGATAAAGTGATTGAATGAGTAAATTTTATTATTATAGATCAAGAAAAGCGCGGAAACAACCTTGACCGAGGAAAAGGCAAGGTTACGGACTAAGTCGTCGATTAACAGATTTTGCACCGAGGTAAGTTTATGCGTAAATGATACATCTTTAATACATATGTTGTTACTTATTGGTGCATTGTATGAATGAGATCAATTATGATTGAGATTGAATGAAATTGATAGATGGTGAGTAGTTCTCATATGAACCTCGGAATAGATACGTAAGTACGAAAAAATATCCGTAATGATTAATTGGTGGGCTGTGTGCGATACCACCTTATTACTTATTCATGATGGGTTGTGTACGATACCATCGTTATTATTATCATTTGGTGGGCTATGTGCAAAACCACCTTAATTACTCTTGTTGGTGGGCTATGTGCGATACCACCCTATTATTGATTAACGGTGGACTGTGTGGGAAACCACCGGGTACATAGTATCATTCTGAAGGGTTCATCGAGAAATGGTATAAGTAAATGTTTCATGTTGCTTTGTGGTGATGAGTGCAGGAAATGTGTATGAGCAATTATGAGAAATATAATCGTTATGTGATTGGAATATGGTAAGAGATGAAATGAGTAAGCATGACTATGTACATGTGAATTGTTCTTGCTTAGTATGTGATGTTATTAATTGATTAGCATACGTGATGATGCTTATTGTTTACATGTAAACTTAATAAGCTTAAAGCTTACTCCCTTTCTTTTTACCTTGTTTTATAATGTCAAAGAGCCAGTTCGGGATACGAAGATAATTTGAAGATCATCCACCCTATCAGATCAACTCATCTTGGTATATTAGACTTAGCATTTTGAGTATGGCATCTATAGAGGCTAGACATAGTGAAATGTTTTGTTATTTTGGCCAAGCGTGTTGGCTCCTTTAGAGATGAACACTTTTGTAAATAGCCATATTTAATGGCTCATTATCATTATATATATGAAAAGATGAGGATTATTCATGAATGTGTATGATACATGATTGAGTTGCTTGGTAAATGGTTGAATGTGAGTGATGTTGTATGAGTGAGGGTGATGAAAAGAGCTTGGCAAATAGCCTTGTTCTTGTCCACACGGGTAGGCATACGGGCGTGCATTTAGGCCGTGTGTGACGCATGGTCGGTCTCATGGGTGTGTGACCAGGCTGTGTGTCCCCTGCATGTTAGTGTTGCAAGTCAGTGTCGACCATGGGCTAGACACACGGGCGTGTGCCTAGGCCGTGTGCCCCTTATGAGGTTGCTAACGTCATAAACAGAATACCCAGGTTTTCACACACGGGTGAAGACACGGGCGTGTCTAGGCGGTATGGAAGACACGGGCCAAGGACACGGGCTTGTGTCTGGCCGTATGAAAACCCCTATAGGTTCGAATTGGAAAATAAATTCCATACGGGCTAGGGACATGGGTGTGTGTGACCACACGGCCATTTCACATGGGTGTGTCCCATTTAACACGGGCGTGTGGCCCTATTAAGGTAAAATTTTCCTAAGTGTACAAAAGATCCCAGTTTGATTGTGAGGCCCTCAGTTTGCATGTGTAAGGCCTCGTAGGCCTATAATAAGAATGTTAAGAATGTGAATGAAAGATTTTAAATTGGAATGAAGTTTGATAGCCTAAAGTTGTATGTTCAAGCGAGATAAGTTCGGTAATGCCTCATACCGGTTCTGATGTTGAACACAGGTAAGGGGTGTTACAAAGAGGCTCCATTTTCCACCCTATCGATATCTATCTCATGGAAAAACTTGAATTAGAACCGTTTTCCCCCCAAATTTGAGATTTGCACCCCCGTAAGGGGATGCCAAAGATTAGCCAAAGTATTTCTCATTGCCGAGAAGTGCACTACGCTAGTAATCAGAAAACACCCCACAATGAAAAACTTATAAACCGATTTCTGAATGTCTCCCTCACCAGCAATCATCTACACTTCTTCTCCATCATCAATATTCAGATTCTCCAAGCCTTTCTCCATTCCAATTCAACCAGCAGTCTATACTCTTTACAAAGTGAAAAGAAACAAACTCAAACCCTAATAGCAAAAAAGGTGTAAACACAATAATTAAAAACAATGAACAAAGACAAAGACATGCCAAGAGGTAGACTACGTGTTAATCGGCAGACTTTTTTTTTTTTGTTGCATCAATTTTTTTACTTTAAGGAGTTTTTAAATTATCTCTTGTTAATATTTAAAATAACGTAAAGACTTCACATCCTACCAATGTGTAGTAGTTTTTCTTCCTTTTACTTATTTTTTGATGGGTGATTGTAGGAGTCTAAAACTAAATTGAAACGATTCGAATAGGTCTAATCGAAATAAGTTGATTTAGTCTATTTTTCAATATATTTAATCAAAATAATTGGTTTTGATAGTATAGCTATTGGTTTTCGATTTTAAATTTTCAAATCGCACAAATTGGATAAATTATTATTACTTTTTCATTAATTATTAGATTAAAAAAATTATATAATAAATATATTTATAAAAAATTGATATAATTAGCAAACAAAACTTTAGTTGAATTGTAAAATACAAATGTTGAAAAATATAGAAGTTTGGGTTTAAATATAATTATGCGCAGTTATATTTTTATTTTTCTATGTAAAAGATATGAAATTACACAAATAGCCTAATGTAATATATTTTGTTATTATTATCCTACTTAATTAATCCTCGATTGACACCGAACTCAATAGAAAAATATTATACCCAAATAATCCCTAAACCCAAATATCAAAATACCCATGTCCATACCAGTACCTATAACAAACCCAACCCAAAACTTAAACCCATACCAATCTCCAACCTAAAAATTAAGATTTATAATTAATTTATTAAACCAAAAACAAGCGAGTATCCTATGATAATTCCTTACCCTTTACGTGGAAGACATTTTGGTCTAATTGCAGTCACTATTCACATTCACAGCTTCATCCACTTACTATACTGCTAAAGCCTCATTAAGATTTTGAGTATCGTTATATCTAAAGTTGCAAAACCCCAATAAAAGAAAAGGATTGTTGTTGTTCATTGCAAAAAAGTCAAACCCCAACAACATAGAACCAACTCTTATTTTCGACTGTTCGAGTGAATATTTGATGTTTTTACTCAATAAACAACAATAACACCATATTTTATTTCTGGGAAAATAAAAAATTTAAGTATAAACAAAATTCAAAACTTAAAATAATATAATAATTAAAATTAATATTTAATTATATTTACATAAAATTATTAATATTTATTTCTCTATTTTTATTAATCAATGATAATATATCGTTTTATTATTTATGATGATGCATAAAATTTATGTACTAGAAAAGCATCAAATATTATCCGTAAATTTAAACTCATAATCTTATAATCAAAGACAATTTAAGATACCATAATCATGAAAATTGATAAATATTAATATTTACATAACTCATAAAATTTTAAAATTAAAATGGTTAGTTTTTGTTTGTTTAATTTTTGTCAATAGAAAATCTTCAAAAAACACAACTTCCAAAATTGAACCAACGAATTAGTTTGATTATTTCAGTTTTCTCATATATAATTGAATTGAATTGAATGATTTAGGCTTAATTTAACATTGTTTCTAATAAGTATTTTTGGGACAAAAATACTTTTGAGTAAAAATTAAATTTTTTGCTTATGCTTTTGCAAAGCATTTTTATCTTAAAAAATACTTTTAAAAAGCTCAAAAGCACATTGTTTAATAATACTTTTATTTCAAAAGCATTTTCTACCCAAAAATATTTCTTACAAATAATGCTAAACTGACAATTTCACGAGATTATCAATTTATTTAATTATTAATATAAAAAATTCTATCCCACCGAACTGATTTAAAATATTAAATAGGTTAGGTGCAATCAGTGGATTTTCAATTCTTTCTGAGTTTTTCTTTATTTTATTTTGTTTTTAAAAATGAACTATAGAGCTGTACTATATAAGTATGTGGATATAACGTATCCGTTAGATGAATCTTTTGAATTTTAATATTATAATTAGTACGATAGTTAGAATATTAATTTTTTCTTTAAAGAAAATATCAAAGTTACAATAAAAAATAGTAATAAATGTTAAGTGCGATGTTAATCTATATTATATATATATTTTTAAAATTTTAAAGATAACATCGTTAAAAAGAATAATTATTAATGTGGAATATGACATAAAAAGAATTTGAGATAGAATAAAACAATTGCAGACAAACTGGTTGTGTTTTAAAACGAATGAGTAGCGGGGTATGTGGCATGTAGCACAAAATACAAGAAGATAACAAAAAGAAATGATGGCTTTTGGCTTTGGATATGCACTGTTCGTCCAATAAAGTCATTTTCGACTGGATTAAGATAAACATGAGAATGGTGAGCGCATAATGTTGCGAGGCAAAAAGGCCGATTATGCACACCAACTTTGACGTAAATTTTGTGGTCCAAATCGATTTCAAATATTATTATGTTGGCTGTATTATCTTGGTCTTTAATAATATTCACCAATCATGGAGGGGTCAATAGTAAGGGTTTTTTTTATTTAATAGCTAGCATACGTTTAGATTTTGGCAATGCATTGAATACTAGAAAGTGGTGGCGCATGTGACTTAGAAATGAGAATTATGGGCCCTCCCTCCATTTTCTGTATGCAAATGCATGGCATTGGTCGGTCACCAACCATGTAAAACTTATGCAAGTCACTCCCAATTGCCTTGCCTGTCTGTTTATGCATTATATTTCACTACCACTTACACTGTAGCCACCCACTCATGGGCTCTATCGGAACTGTCGGTGCGATTAACCATTTCTTTAATTGTATGCAATGGCTAGAGCTGTCCATTTGAAGTGCAGCTACTGTAATACTAAAAGGATTGTCACTGTCATGTTTCACCCCATTTCTCATTTTTAACATTTTTTGTCGTTATCAATTTTGTAAATTTAACACTACAATTATTTTTATGAATCTAAACATTAACATTCTATCTCTTCCGACTACACGTAGTACTAGCTTTCCAATCGCATTCTATAATCAATTTATTTTAGGAATTCGTTGATTTATTTATTTATTTTTTAGATGCATGTTGAGTTGCAACTGGACTTATTAACTGATAACATAAAAATAAGAAATGGAAACAGAAGTGTAATTTTGTAATTTGAAAACTCTTTAAGTTTGCAAGATTTTGTCTAGAGAATAATCCATTATAATTCTCATTGTGCAAAACTTCATTTAAATTCAATTCACTTAACAAATTACAACCTCACTCTTATAATAATTTAGATCACTTTTCTCAATAAAACTTTCCCCTTAAAAGCTTAGTTGTAAACTTGTAACGACCCAAAATTATCTATAGATGTTTCTGTTATTAATGACATAAATATTTGTCTGCTTGAGTGGTTATGTGTTTTAAGAATGTCTAAGAAATCCTGGGTTCAAGTCTTGACTTGGGCAGAATTTTTGTTTTTATATGAATAAAGCTCTATCTCTAGACAGTAGGCTTTTAATTAATTGTTTGTAAAAACATGTCAGAATGGGTCTGTTGGTCTGGTGGATAAGTGAAGTGTTATTATGTTAGAGGTCTTGGGTTTGAGCTGTTGCTTGAGTATTATTTTTGTTAGTGGTGCCGTGAAGTGTTTGAACTGAACTGAAATGTCGAAGTAGTAGAGAGGTAGTAGGAAGTGTGGAGAGAAAATTTAAGGATTTGGATAGTGGGAGTGGTTGGACTGGATAATGGGGCTGAATTTTATATTTTGTTATTTTGTTATTTTCAAATTCCCAAAGTCCCTCCATTCTTCTGTCGTTTCTTCTCCCCCCAACTCTGCCGAACCTTTGCCAAAGTTTCTTTTTCTTCTCCATTCTTGTCGATTTTGGCCATTAGTTTACATTCTCTATTTGTTTGTCGGAGTTTCACTAAGAATTTCTCCCTTTTCTGTCGTTGTTCCTTTTCTTCTCTTCTTCGTTCATCGCATTAAGTTCTGCCAAAATCAAGTCTCCCAATTCCGGTTGTCAAGCTTTCGGGAAGTCTTAGTAGGTAATTTGTCTCTTTTTGATAACTTCCCTTTTGATGTGTTTCGTATATGATGTTAGGGGGAGGTTTTCAAGCATCTGTGGTCACCAATCAGAGTTCTATACCATGTGGAAAATTTTGTTCATTGATTGAAGGTGAGAGGTTAGTCACTTTTGGGTTAAATCTTGATGCGAGTTCGTTATAGATTGTTCTTTTTAATCAATATGCTATCGTGGATTTCGTAAGTACCATTGTAGTTTGATTTTGTTATTCGTATTACCTACTCCGACTGATTAAATTCGATAGTAATCACTCAATTGTGGGATTGATTGTTAGTTGTTTTGTTGGTGTAGGTGAATCTCTTTAAGCACCCAATCTTTCGACGTGATAAGTGTTGGGGTGCATCGGATCGTCTAAGTTAGGCACTTTGGAATTGGAGAAAGTAGTATGATTACTTTTTTTTTGTAACACTCCTAACCCTAAATCGTCGCCAGAATAGGGTTAGGAAGCATTACCAGACAATCGGAACATTTCACATCCATTTCACGACACAAAGTCAATCTTCAATCAAACATACTCAAATACAAGCATATAGTCCCTTATCTAGGTCTACGAGACCTTAAACACGTGTTAGAAAGAGGTCGAGACGAAACCGAACTCTTACTAAAGTTTTCAGAATTTCAAACATTCTTCAACACTGTTGAGGTCACACGCCCGTGCAGTCAGGCCGTGTGCCTCACACAGTTACCAGACACACTCATGTGTCCAGGCCATGTCATAATAGAGCATACATACTGACTTATTCCCACGGTGACTAGACACACCCGTGTGCCATGGCCGTGTGTTATTATGCGAGCTACTGACTTGATCACATGGCCACCATGCATGCCCGTGAGCCTTGGCCGTGTACCCTGTCCAGACACATCTAGAAGTGATTCTTAAACCACACGGCAAAGACACACGCCGGTGTCTCTTGGCCATGTATGCAAAATAGGCCATTTGCAAGGCCAATTTGCCACCCAAACAAGGGTCAACCCTACAAGCACATTTAAGCATGTTTTCTTACACAATTTGGCTACCAAATACATGTCAAATGATCACATACCATCCTATCCAATCTTATTTTTAATCATGCCAACTTATAACCCAAATTTCACAGCTAAAACACATGCATTACCAAGCATGATTCATCCATAATATCATTTGATCACAATGACATCAATTCATCACTAAACTTACCATTCATAAGACTTTTCATTACCAATAAGCCAAACCATAATGTGCATCATATACCAAAACATACTTCATATACTATAATCATTCAAGCATATTACCAACATTTTACCTAGCCATATCACATGGCTATTTACACATCTCAAACTTGTTTCAATTAACTAGCCTATACATGCCATATTCAACTATACACATCTTCAAAAGTACCACAATAGATTTGTCGATAGTGTGATAGAGATGCTGACATTTCCAGAATCCGAGCTAGCTTTACTGACACTGTAAACAGAGAAACAATCACAGAGTAACCTTTCAAAAGCTTAGTAAGTTCGTAACATAATACATTATACCAAAACAAGCCATCACCTAGATTAATTTACAATCACGTATATCATAACATCTAAAGCTAATATGTTCAATTAACCTTCCATAACTCATTCATAGCTTCATCAACCACATAGGTTCCAAACATACCTTAACCAACACTTAGTTATTGATTACATGTGCTACTCAATACTCACTATTTCATTTCAATCAACTTTCGTCTCTTATTTGATTCAATTGCACACTTAGTGCCCAAATAGTTAGCCGAAGCTTAATTTACGTCACACACTTAGTGCATCTATATCAAATTGATCTTAAATCGGTATCGTACACGCAGTGCCAACCACAAAGTCGAATCTTATATTGTTTCGCACATACAGTGCTAATCAACTCGATCACATTTCTGAATACGCGCACTTAGTGCCACATAACTCGAGCCCTCACATAGCATTCACATTTCAATAATATTATACCATTCATCTCATAGCATTAAACATAGTTAAATACACTTATTACGTCCGAACTTACCTTAGACATCAAAATACCCAAACGGTCGATTAATCGAGCACTTTATCTTTGCCTCGATCTTGATCTGAACCTCTCCTTTCTTGGTCTATACACATTCAAATTCAATCCATTTAATCACCAGTTCATTCAATTAAGACCACACACACTTAGTTAGGGAATTTTACAAAATAGCCCTTACATTTTCACATTTCGACACTTTAGTCCTTAATTCACAAAATCACAAAATACATCAAATTTCTACTCATACAAGCTTAGCTGAATTCTTCTCATGCTAATTCAAGCCCACACATTTTATTTATTTCACATTTTAGTCCTTCAATTTCTCATTTTCTCAATTAAGCCCAAAATACTCAATTTCACTAAAAATCCCAATACAAACTATGTTAACCCAACACTAAGCTTTCATTTTCCACCATAAACATTCAAGAACTCACATGTTCATCAATGGTACATTTCGAAAACATCATCAATTCACAAAATTTAAGCATGGGTTTGAAAGAGCACGAAGCAACGATCTCAAAAACGCAAAAATCATCAAAAACCGATTAAAGAATACACATCAATCAAGAGTAACAATGGCCGAATATCACAAAGCTATAAACCCTTCTTTTTCTTCTTCAAATTCGACTAAAAAAAGATGATAATGGCCATCTTATGTGTTTTGTTTTATTATTTATGACTTATTTTACTAATTACCACACTAACCTTTTATTTAACTTATAAAACATTTATTCATTAAGGTTATTTTGGTCTATTACCACCCGCTAACCTTAATAATGGTTTAATTGCCTCATAAGGCCATCCTATTATAAAGACAACAACAATTAAGCACTTAACAATCAGTACACAAAATTTTGCACTTTACGCGATTAAGTCCTTTCTCATAATTCGGCACACAGTCGATAAAATTACCACACAGAATTTTCACACAGGCTATATCACATATAATCAACACCAAAAATAACATTAAAATATTATTCTGACCTCGAATTTGTGGTCTCGAAACCACTATTCTGACTACGGTCTAAAGCAGGCTGTTACAACTCTCCCCCCTTTAGGGATTTTCGTCCCTGAAAATCTTACCAATGAATAAATGTGAATATTGGTCTCTCATCACATTCTCAGGCTCCCACGTAGCCTCTTCAATTCCATGCTTGTGCCACAATACTTTCACTAAAGAGATTTTCTTATTTCTCAACTCTTTGGTCTCTCGTGCTAAAATTAGGATCAATTTTTTATTATACGTCAAATCTGGTTGAATCTCAACCTCAGAATTAGTAATCACATGAGATGGATCAGATCTGTACAGTCGAAGTATTGACACGTGAAACATGTTATGAATCTTTTCTAACTCAGGTGGCAACATTAGTCTATACGCAACCGGTCCAATTCTCTCGATGATTTCATACGGTCCAATGAACTTCGGACTCAGTTTGCCTTTTCAGCCAAATCGAAGTATTTTCTTCCACGGAGACACTTTCAGAAACACTTTATCACCAATCTCAAATTTGATATCCTTCCGTTTCAAGTCTGCATAAGACTTCTGTCGATCTGAGGCCACTTTCAAGCTATCACGAATCACTTTCACTTTCTGCTCAGTCTCTTTTATCAAATCAACTCCGTGAATCTTATTCTCACTCAGCTCAATCCAATGCAATGGAGTTCAACATTTTCGACCGTAAAGAGCCTCATATGGTGCCATTGTAATGCTAGATTGAAAACTGTTATTATATGTGAATTCAATCAATGGTAGATGTTTTTCCCAAGCATTCTCAAACTCAAGTACACAACACCTCAACATATCTTCGAAGACTTGAATGATCCACTCGGATTGACCATCCATTTGCAGATAAAATGCAGTATTGAAATATAGTTTTGTGCCCAAAGCCTCATGCAATTTCTTCCAAAATTGCGCGGTAAATCATGGATCTCTGTCAGACACTATAGATAGTGGCACCCCGTGCAATCTCACAATCTTAGCAATATACAATTCAGCCAATCTATCGAGTGAATAATCTATTCTCACCGCAACAAAATGAGCTGATTTCGTCAATCTGTCAACTATCACCCAGATTGTATCTTTCTTTCCCGAAGATAAAGGCAATCTCGACACAAAGTCCATCATAATTCTCTCCCATTTCCACTCAGGAATTATGATCGGTTGTAACAAACTGGACGAAACCTAATGTTCAGCTTTAACTTGTTGACAAATTAAACATTTCGACATAAAGTCAAAGATGTCCCGTTTCATACCATGCCACCAATAAATCTGTTTTAAATCATTGTACTTTTTCGTACTCCCAACAGTCAAACGACTATTATGAGCTTCATTCAAAATCATCTAAATCAACTCTGAATTCCTCAGAACGCAAATCCGATCTCTAAATCTCGAACAATCATCACTATCCACTCAAAATTCTGAATAAACATTCAATCCACACTGAGTTCATTTAGCCATCATTTCAACATCACTTTTCTTGGCATCACAAATCTGATGTACAAACATCGGCTTTACTTTCAACTCAGCCAAAAACGCACTATCATCACACAGATCTTTCTAAGCATTCATTACTTGCAAAGCACACATAAACTTTCAGCTCAAGGCATCAGCTACAACATTAGCTTTACCCAGACGATAATCAATCACCATTTCATAGTCTTTTAGCAATTCTAACCATCTTCTCTGTCGCAAATTCAATTCTTTCTGAATCATCAAGTACTTCAAGCTCTTGTGATCAGTATAAATATGAAATTTTTCACCAAAAAGATAGTGACGCCAAATCTATAATGCAAACACAATCGCGGCTAATTCAAGGTCATGCGTCGGATAGTTCTTTTCATGTGGCTTTAACTGCCTCGAAGCATAAGCAATAACTTTGCCTTCTTGCATCAGCACACAGCCTAAACCATTTAACGATGCATCACTATAAACTATAAACTCTTTACCCGATTCTGGTTGAACTAACACAGGTGCCTCTGTCAACAACGCTTTCAACTGCTCAAAACTCTGCTGGCACTTTTCTAACCACTCAAATCTAACATCTTTCTTTAGCAGCTTCTTCAACGGAGTCGCAATCATCGAGAAGCCTTTCACAAACTGTCTATAATATCCCGCTAGTCCCAAAAAACTACGGACTTCAGACACATTTCTCGAAGGCTTCAATTCCAAAATAGCTAAAATCTTACTCGGATCAACTCGTATTCCCGCAGCTGATACAATATGCCCTAGGAAACCAACCTCACGCAACCAAAATTCACATTTGCTAAACTTAGCATATAACTATTTCTCACGCAGAGTTTGTAGCACAATTCTCAAATGCTCGGTATGCTGCGTCTCATCACATGAGTAGATCAAAATATCATCAATGAATACTACAACAAAACGATCCAAATACAGTCTGAATATCTGATTCATCGGATCCATAAACACCGCAGGAGCATTTGTTAGTCTGAAAGGCATCACTAAGAATTCGTAATGTCCGTACCTCATTCTAAAAGCAGTGTAACGTCCTGGAAATAGGGGATTAGCATTATTCTATGTTGCTGTGTGGTTGCCATTTTGTTGTGTTTGGGGGTCTCGGGAAGGCTCGTGGTTAGGCTTGAGCTTTGGTGAAATTTTTGTTTTAAGCGCTTTAAGGGGGAAACTAGCTGAGGTAGGGCTTAGGAATTAATATTTGTGTTTAATGACACAAGAGGTGATGTGGCAAAGTGGCAAGGGACGCCACTTAAGGTGCAGGGAAATGGCGTCATTATGTAGCAGCAGGGGAGGAGGTTCGAGTCTTGTGAGCCTCATTTAGGTGCTTTAATTTTTGCATTCAGGGAGCTAAGGTGGTGGTTTCTGCAGGGACTCTCCAAGTAGGTTGGTTGACTGAGTCAAATTGTTTGAATGAGTAGCCATGAGATGTTTGTGGAGGAAGACTTGGACAAATTATTTCAAAGGAATGATGGGGAGTGAAAGTAGGAGGGAATTAAGGAATGTGGCCATGGAAGAAGGAGTTGGCCGAATGAGGAGTCTTGGGTGAGGGGTGTTGCGGTTAGTTGCTTGAAGGGAGGTGTCAAAATTTTGGTTGAGTGTTGAGCTTTCTATCTAGGTGCATTCGATTTTAGGGGTTAGCATAGTGCTAAGGTGTTGTGCCGAAATTGCTAAGCTTGGTATCGGTTTTGTGAGTAGGGTGGCGTTCTAGGTGTCATTTTGGGTCTCCTTAACTTTTGTGTACTTGTACCGAACCTCTTAGCTATTTTCCTCTAGTTTTTCCTTTCGTTTGTGTGTTAGCCGAAATTCACTTCCCCATTCTCTCTTTTCCGCATCTTCTCCTACACATTAACACCATAGCCGAAACTCTCTCTTTTTTCTTCAACATTATTTTTACTCCTTTCTTCTCCAATCGAGTTCTCTTCTCATCTGTTAACTCAATTTTTCTCCTCTTTTACGAATAGCCGAATCTTAATTCTCCTTCGTTACTTCTCTACTTTTCTCCATTAAACCGAAACCTCCACTCCTTTTTATTCTTATTTAGTCTCTTATTCATTGTCGAATCGGTTCTTGAAGTTTTATCTCCTTGGTTGCCGAATCTCCTCTCCTATCGGTTCTTGTGTTAACTGAAGGTAATATGTTCACTTTCGTTAAGTATGTTTCTCCTATATCTTTTCTTTCTTCTCTCTTCTCTCTTAAAGTAATTAAAAGCATCTATATCTTAACTTCTTTCTTTTAGGCCGAATCTGAATACCCCTCTTCACTTTGAATCGTGTTTGTTCTTTTGTGGAAGCCGAAGCTCTTGTTAGCAGTAGCCGAATCATTTTGGTAAGTGGCCATGGCCGAATGGAGGGAAAGGATGGATGCCCTCATTCATTATTCATTTAAGTTGAAAGGCTATTTTTTATTATATTAGTACTTCGGCTCTAACTCATGATTTTATTTAAGGACTCGACCTAGTAACCAACCTTCGAGTATAGAGAAGAAGTGATGTTATTCTTGAAACTTATTCGGTTTCATAAGCCAATCTTCTAGAAGTTCAGTTTTCACTGATCGAGGTAAGAAGTTTCCTTTCATCTGGCACATATCTTTTCTTTCCTTTACTCTCGTTGCGTTAATCTAGTATTCTGATCAAAGACCCTTACCATGGATGCAAGGGTGGGTCGATCAAGAGAAGGGAGCGAACCTATAGTTGCGAGTCCTAAGTTTAAGAAGCGAGCGGTATCGGCAGATCGAGACTGGCCACCGGATTGTGGACCAGCCTCAGAGCAGGATAGACAGATAGCCGTCATTTCGGTTAACGAGAGTGTCGACATAGAAAGCATAGTATTGTGTGTTACCAGGTGTGTACTACTCACATGCCTTCATTGTTATTGTTATTATGTTATTAACTAAAAGAAGGCGAAAAGCCGAAATAGCTGATATGATAGATTAACTACCCTTAAGGGTAAAGGTTGAAGATACCGGGTAAGTTCTTCAATACCAATGTGACTGTTAATATGCTTATATGTATATTTTGATGTTAGGCATGTATGAAATATAATCTATACACGCTGATATATATTGCAATGCATACATACGTATTGTGCACAATGAAAAGAGCATGGGCTCGGGATTGATTGACGGAGGAGGGAGAATCAGTGACTACGGTCACGAGTGGTCTAAGTACCACGATGGTTAAAATCACAGATAAACTGATGAGTGACTATTGTCACGAGTGGTCAAGGACCACGGTGGGTAATACCACGATTGCTTATATTAAGTGACTTGTCTCGGTGGTCTATGACCACATTGGGTTGGCCCCACGTATGCTTTATTGCTAAAGATCATCACGGTGGTCTACGACCACGGTGGGTTGGCCTCACAATTGTATTACAGTGACTTTGTCATGAGTGACAACGGTCACGAGTGGTCTAAGACAACGGCAGTTATGAATCACAGTGGCATAATGCCACGGGTGTTTTGGATGGAGAGCTAATCTAGGATGGGTTGCATTGCATGCATATAACATGAATTGTATTGAGTGGGCTAAGGCCAAATTGTGTTACATGGGGAGATTTACACACTGAGTCTCGATGACTTACCCCTTTGCTAATTTTGCAGGTGATCAGTAAATGGCGGGTTTTAGGCCGAGACGGACTTGAGGTGGCCATGCGTTGTGGTTTCTTAAGTAAACTTGAACTTGAACTTTAATTTATTTTTATTTTGGGATTTTGGATTTGTAATGAGGCCGCTTTAACTTTAATTTGGAATTTGTTTATACGTTGATTTTATTCGTGCTATGAATCATAAAAAAACGAGGTTTTCCCTAAAAACATAACAATAAGTTTTCCCAAATTCACGGCAAACGGATATTAAGCTGTTAACAAATAAAACTTGAAATTTTCTTAACATTTTAGATGTTATTTTCAAAGAAATCAAGCACCTCAAAATTTATTTAAATTTTCACCTTTCAAATATTCCTCTAAGATCGGTTTTGTCAAAATAAGCCTGTTTTAGCATCCAATCGGCTTAGTTATAAAAACTCAAATTTTTGGTTATAATGGTTGGTATTAGTAAAACAGTTTTGATTAACAAAAAGGCTCTTCACCTGAATTCACCAAACTCAAATCACGATGTTTTACAAAGCTTTTAATCTGCTTCTTTTGTAGCAATCCAGATTCGGTCGTAACGTTTTGACCGGGTTTAGGGTGTTACAATTTTGGTATCAGAGCCAGGTTTAAAAACTCGCCTGTGGGTATGGGGGTTTAAAATGTTTTAGAAGATGGTCGGAAAGTAATTTAAAAATATATGTGTTGTTTGGAAGCATGGCACTCGAGTCTCCGGCACCAAATCTGCACGGTAAGTCTTCTGACTTTTGATTTTTGTGTATAAAGTGAATATGATATGTTGTGATTGTTTATGTTAAGGAATACAACTTTAGAGACTGAAACCTTAGGTGTGCATGAAATGGCGAGAACTGCTCATAATACTATTTCCATAAAACTGCTCTGTAATAAACAGTGGAAGAAAACACTAACTCATAAAACTCTTAATCAGATTAAATCG
This sequence comes from Gossypium bickii, assembly GCA_025503065.1. Lineage (NCBI taxonomy): Eukaryota > Viridiplantae > Streptophyta > Magnoliopsida > Malvales > Malvaceae > Gossypium > Gossypium bickii. The sequence continues at coordinate 26,414,438 of CP106712.1, forward strand.
CGTTAGTAATAATGAGTACTGGAGGATGCAGACGCGGTGTGCGAGGCCATGGAAGAGGCCGAGATGTTGAGGCTGAACCTTCAAAATCTGGGCATGGGCTGGAAGGTGAAGTACCAACATCGCCAGTTGCAGGGGCAAATTTTCAAGATCAAACTGGCGGAGACAATGCTGTGTCTCAGGCTATGTTACGTGTTCTGGAGAGAGTGGCTGGAGCGACCACGGGATCAGTGGCTGAAAAATCTGTGCCTGAGCGACTCAAGGCTAATGGGGTGGAAATGTTTAGGGGCGTTTCTGGTGTGGCTCCTAATGTAGGTGAGTACTGGTTAGAAGCAGTGGAACAAATTATGAATGATCTTGACTGCACTGCGAAAGAAAAGCTGAAAGGAGTTGTGTCTCTCCTCCGAGACGAGGCTTATCAATGGTGGCTCGCAGTTAGAGATGGTACGGCCGCGGATCGCATTACTTGGGACTTCTTTAAGTCTGCTTTCCAGGGAAAATACATTCGGTCAAGCTATGTGGATGCCCAACGTAAGGCATATCTAAACTTGGTGCAGAGGAGTAAGTCGGTGGGCGAGTATGAGGTAGAATTCCTGTGCCTAGGCTGGTATGCTCATGGTATTATGTCTACGGATTATGAACGTTGTGTTCAATTTGAGGATGGCTTGAGGGATGAGTTGCGAGTACTGAGAGCTCCGCAACGAGAAAGGGAATTCACTGTTCTGGTTGAGAAGGCTAAGATAGCTGAAGAGGCAAAGCGTTCAAAAAGACAGAATCAGGATAGGAACAAGGGTAGAAATAATAGAAGTTTTGGACCATCAAGATCTACTGGGAACTTTCAGAAGAGGCCTCGAGCTGTAAGGCTCGTTGTTACTGGTAGACCTCCGCAATGTGCTACGTGTGGGAAGTTTCATTTTGAGAAATGTTGGGCAAGATGTAATGGATGCTTCAGATGTGGGGCAGTGGATCATCGGGTGAAAGACTGTTCGCAGGAGACAAATAAAGTGCGACCCACAAGTCAGAGTTATGTTCAGCCTGGTAGAGGTGGTCAGCAGCCACAAAGAGGCCGTGGTCCTGCCAGGGGAGGTTATGGTTTTGGTCGTAGATGTGGAGCATCGGTCAGAGGTGCTAGAAATACAAATGCAAGGCAACCTGGGTTAGTTTATGTTGTTAGCCGCCAAGAGGAGGGTGAGGCACCAGACGTCATAACCGGTACATTCTTTATTTATGGACTGCCTTTTTCTGCACTGATTGATATTGGATCAACGCATTCTTATATTGCTAATACTGTATCTGGAACCCTGAACATAGACTGTGAGACTACTTCTAGGGAGATGACTGTACTTAGTCCTTTAGGACAATCTGTAGTCGTGAATAAACTCTTTAGGGATATACCTCTAGAAGTACAAAGGATGGTTTTCCCGGCTGACCTGATGGAATTGCTGTTCGAGGAGTTCGATTTAATCTTTGGTATAGACTGGCTAGTGAAGTATCGAGCAAACTTGGATTGTGCTGCCAAGCGCATGGTGTTAAGGACTCCTGAGGATGATGAGGTGGTGGTGTTAGGTGAAAGGAGGAACTATTTGTCTAATGTAGTATCTGCTTTAAAGGCCGAACGAATAGTGAGAAAAGGATGCGAGGCTTTTTTAATGTATGTTTGTGCTCTGGAGGCGAAGGAGTTGACTATAGGAGATGTCAGAACGGTGAGGGTATTTCCCGATGTTTTTCCAGAAGAGCTTCTAAGGATACCTCTGGATTGAGAAGTAGAATTCGGAATTAATTTTCTTCCCAGAACAACGCTAGTGTCTATTGCCCCATATAGAATGGCGCCGAAGGAGTTGGTGGAACTAAAAGCCCAAATTCAGGAGCTGTTGGATCGGGGTTTTATTCGACCCAGTGTGTTACCTTGGGGAGCGCCGGTGTTATTTGTTAAGAAGAAGGATGGATCAATGCGGATATGCATTGACTATAGGCAGTTGAACAAGTTGACGATTAAGAACAAGTACCCGCTGCTTAGAATTGATGACCTGTTCGATCAGTTGTGAGGCGCTTCGGTCTTTTCAAAGATAGGCTTGAGGTCAGGTTACCACCAACTTAAGGTCAAAGAGGCAGACATTCATAAGACAGCTTTTCGAACTCGTTATGGTCACTATAAGTTCTTGGTTATGCCGTTTGGGTTGACCAATGCACCAGCAGCGTTTATGGATATGATGAACCGAGTATTCCAACCCTATCTGGACCGGTTTGTCTTGGTATTTATAGACGATATCTTGGTTTATTCAAGATCGGAAAAGAAACATGATTCACATCTTCGAGTGGTTCTACAAATTTTGAGGGAGAAACAGCTATACGCCAAATTCAGTAAATGTGAATTCTGGCTGAAGGAAGTTACCTTCCTGGGTCATGTTGTGTCTGCTGAGGGGATTAGGATTGACCCTCGAAAAATTGAAGCTGTGTTGGATTGGAAACTGCTAAGTCTGTGGCAGAAATTCGGAGTTTTCTTGGTCTGGCTGGGTATTACAGGAGGTTTATTGAAGGGTTTTCATTAATTCTGCACCATTAACCAAGTTGCTACGAAAAGGGATACCGTTTGTGTCGTTAGATAAACAACAGGAAAGTTTTGAGAAGCTGAAGAGGATCTTGACTGAGGCTCCAGTATTGATTCAGCCCGAGGCTGGGAAGGAATTTGTTGTTTACTGCGATGCGTCACACACAGGTTTGGGATGTGTGTTGATGCAAGAAGGTAAGGTGGTGGCATATGCGTCTCGGTAGTTGAGACCGCATGAAGTGAATTATCCCACGCACGATCTGGAATTGGCTGCAGTAGTGTTTGCTTTGAAGATCTAGAGACATTATTTGTATGGGGAGAAGTCCGTTATCTACACGGACCATAAGAGCTTGAAGTATCTCCTTACCCAAAAGGAGTTGAATTTAAGGCAGCAACGCTGGGTTGAGTTGTTAAAGGACTATGATTGCTCAATTGAATACCACCCGGGTAAATCTAATGTAGTGGCAGACGCGTTGAGTCGTAAAGTGATATCGGACTTGAAGGCAATGTTCGCCCATCTCAGCTTGTACGATGATGGAAGTGTGTTAGTGGAATTGCAAGTGAAGCCTTCTTGGGTCAGTCAGATTAAAGAGAAGCAAATATCTGATGAATCACTAAGCTCGAAACTTCAGTTAGTGGCAAGTGGTAAGACAGAAGATTTTAGTGTGACAATGATCGGATACTGTGTTTTCGGGGGAAAGCTTGTATGGTGGAAGATTCTGAATTAAGGCAGAAGATTCTGCAAGAAACATATTGTAGCCCATACGCTATGCATCCTGGAGGAAGCAAGATGTATAGGGATCTACGGGAACAGTTTTGGTGGCCAGGTCTGAAGTAAGAAGTGACTGAGTATGTGGGTAAATGCTTGACGTGCCAGCAAGTGAAGGCGGACACTAAGTGCCTTCAGGGTTGCTACAGCCAGCGAAGATACCACTTTGGAAGTGGGAGAGGATAAAGATGGATTTTGTGAGTGGGCTACCCCTTACGCCTACGAAGAAAGATTCAGTGTGGGTAATTGTGGATCGGTTGATGAAATCCGCTCACTTCATTCCGGTTCGGGTTGATTACTCACTATAAAAGTTAGCCAAACTTTATGTGGCAGAGGTTGTGAGGTTGCATGGGGTACTTGTGTCTATCATATCAGACAGAGACCCCAGGTTTACGTCGAGGTTCTGGAAGGCGTTGCATCAGGCATTGGGTACAAGATTGGATTTCAGCACAGCGTTTCATCCACAGACTGATGGTCAGTCCGAAAGGGTAATTCAAATCTTGGAGGATATGTTGAGGGGCTGTTTCATTGACTTCAGGGGTAGTTGGGAGGAGTTTCTACCGTTGGCAGAATTTGCATACAACAACAGCTACCAGTCTAGTATTCAAATGGTGCCCTATGAAGCGTTGTATAGACGAAAGTGTCGTACTCCTACTTGTTGAACGGAGTTGGGTAAGCGTCAGATGTTGGGACCAGAATGGGTTACGGAGACAAAGGAGAAAGTTAAGTTGATCTGAACTCGGTTGAAAGAGGCTTCCGATAGGCAGAAATCTTATGCGGATCTTAAGCGTGAAGATATAGAATTTGTAGTAGGTGACCGAGTTTTCTTAAAGGTTTCACCATGGAAGAAAGTTCTAAGGTTTGGACAGAAAGGTAAGCTGAGTCCCATATTCATTGGGCCTTATCGTGTAGTGAAGCGTGTAGGACCGGTAGGATATCAGCTCGAGCTACCTTCGGAGTTAAGACAGATTCATGATGTGTTCTATGTTTCGATGTTAGGGCGCCACCATTCAGATCCATCTCACATAGTGCCGGTGGAAGAAATCGAGGTAAGATCAGATTTATCTTTTGAAGAGGAACCAATTCGAATCCTAGATCAGGATATGAAGGTGTTGCGGAGAAAAACGGTTTCGTTGGTTAAGTGTTGTGACAGAATCACGGTTCAGAGGAAGCCACGTGGGAGCCAGAAGAAGTGATACAACAGCAATACCCTCATCTCTTTTCACCAGGTAAATTTCGAGGCTGAAATTTCTTTTAGGGGGTGAAACTGTAACATCCTGGAAATAAGGGCTTAGCATTATTCTATGTTGCTGTGTGGTTGCCATTTTGTTGTGTTTGGGGGTCTCGGGAAGGCTCGTGGTTAGGCTTGAGCTTTGGTGAAATTTTTGTTTTAAGCGCTTTAGGGGGGAAACTAGCTGAAGTAGGGTTCAGGAATTAATATTTGTGTTTGATGACACAAGAGATGATGTGGCAAAGTGGCAAGGAGATGCCACTTAAGGTGCAGGGAAGTGGCGTCATTGTGTAGCAGCAGAGGGAGGAGGTTCGAGTTTTGTGAGCCTTATTTAGGTGCTTTAATTTTTGCATTCAGGGAGCTAAGGTGGTGGTTTTGGAAGGGAATCTCCAAGGTGGTTGGTTGACTGAGTCAAATCGTTTGAATGAGTGGCCATGAGGTGTTTGTGGAGGAAGACTTGGTCAAATTGTTTCAAAGGAATGGTGGGGAGTGAAAGTAGGAAGGAATTAAGGAATGTGGCCATGAAGGAGTTGGCCGAATGAAGAGTCTTGGGTGAGGGGTGTTACGGTTAGTTGCTTGAAGGGAGGTGCCGAAATTTTGGTTGAGTGTTGAGCTTTCCATCTAGGTGCATTCGGTTTTAGGGATTAGCATAGTGCTAATGTGTTGTGCCGAAATTGCTAAGCTTGGTATCGGTTTTGTAAGTAGGGTGGCGTTCTAGGTGTCATTTCGGGTCTCCTTAAACTTCTGTCTATTTGTGTCGAACCTCTTAGCTATTCTCCTCCACTTTTTCCTTTTGTTTATGTGTTAGCCGAAATTCACTTCCCCATTCTCTCCTTTTCGCATCTTCTCCTACACATTAACACCATAGCCGAAACTCCCTCTTTTTTCTTCAACATTCTTTTTACTCCTTTCTTCACCAATCGAGTTCTCTTCTCATCTGTTAACTCGATTTTTCTCCTCTTTTGCGAATAGCCGAATCTTAATTCTCCTTTGTTACTTCTCTACTTTTCTCCATTAAACCGAAACCTCTACTCCTTTTTATTCTTATTTAGTCTCTTATTCATTGTCGAATCGATTCTTGAAGTTTTATCTCCTTGGTTGCTGAATCTCCTCTCCTATCAATTCTTGTGCTAGCTGAAGGTAATATGTTCACTTTCGTTAAGTATGTTTCTCCTATCTCTTTTTTTTCTTCTCTCTTCTCTTTTAAGGAAATTAAAAGCATCTATCTCTTAACTCCTTTCTTTTAGGCCGAATCTGAATACCCCTCTACACGTTGAATCGTGTTTTTTTTTTTTGTGGAAGCCGAAGCTCTTGTTAGCAGTAGCTGAGTCATTTTCATAAGTGGCCATGGCTGAATGGAGGGAAAGGAAAGATGCCCTCATTCATTATTTATTTAAGCCGAAAGGCTGTTTTTTATTATATTAGTACATCGACTCTAACTCATGATTTTATTTAAGAACTCGACCTAGTAACCAACCTTCGGGTATAGAGAAGAAGTGCTGTTATTCTTGAAACTTATTCAGTTTCATAAGCCAATCTTCTAGAAGTTCAGTTTTCACTGATCGAGGTAAGAAGTTTCCTTTCATTTGGCACATATCTTTTCTTTCCTTTATTCTCGTTGCGTTAATCTAGTTTTCTGATCAAAGACCCTTACCATGGATGCAAGGGTGGGTCGATCAAGAGAAGGGAGCGAACCTATAGTTGCGATCCTAAGTTTAAGCGCGGCGGTATCGATGATTCGAGGCGCAGCCACGGGTTGTGGACCAGCCTTAGAGCAGGGTAGACAGGTAGCTGTCATTTCGGTGAACGAGAGTGTCGACATAGAAAGCATAGTATTGCATGTTACCATGTGTGTACTACTCCCACGCCTCCATTGTTATTGTTATTATGTTATTAACTAAAAGAAGGCGAAAAGCCGAAATAGCTGATATGATAGATTAACTACCCTTACGGGTAAAGGTTGAAGATGCCGGGTAAGTTCTTCAATACCGATGTGGCTGTTAATATGCTTATATGTATATTTTGATGTTAGGCATGTATGAAATATAACCTGTGCACACTGATATATATTGCATTGCATACATACGGATTGTGCGCAATGAAAAGAGCATGGGCTAGGGATTGATTGACGGATAAACTGATGAGTAACTATTGTCACGAGTGGTCAAGGACCACGGTGGGTAATACCACGATTGCTTATATTAAGTGACTTGTCTCGGTGGTCTATGACCACACTGGGTTGGCCCCATGTATGCTTTATTGCTAGAGATTGTCACGGTGGTCTACGACCATGGTGGGTTGGCCCCACAATTGTATTACAGTGACTGTGTCACGAATGACTACGGTCACGAGTGGTCTAGGACCATGGTGGTTATGAACCATAGTGGCATAATGCCACGGGTGTTTTAGATGAAGAGCTGATTTGGAATGGGTTGCATTGCATGCACATAACATGAATTGTATTGAGTGGGCTAAGGCCAAATTGCGTTACATGGGGAGATTTACACACTGAGTCTCTATGACTCACCCCTTTGCTAACTTTGCAGGTGATCAGTAAATGGCGGGTTTTCGGCCGAGACGGACTCGAGGTGGCCATGCGTTGCAGTTTCTTAAGTAAACTTGAACTTTAACTTTCATTTATTTTTATTTTGGGATTTTGGATTTGTAATAAGGCCGCTTTAACTTTAATTTGAGATTTGTTTACACGTTGATTTTATTCGTGCTATGAATCATTGAAAAACGAGGTTTTCCCTAAAAACATAACAAGAAGTTTTCCCAAATTCACGACAAACGGATATTAAGCTGTTAACAAATAAAACTTGAAATTTTCTTAACATTTTAGATGTTATTTTCAAAGAAATCAAGCACCTCAAAATTTTTTTAAATTTTTACCTTTCAAATATTCCTCTAAGATCGGTTTTGTCAAAATAAGCCTGTTTTAGCATCCAATCGGCTTAATTATAAAAACTCAAATTTATGGTTATAATGGCTGGTATTAGTAAAACAGTTTTGATTAACAAAAAGGCTCTTAACCTGGATTCACCAAACTCAAATCAAGATGTTTTACAAAGCTTTTAATCTGCTTCTTCTGTAGCAATCCAGATTCGGTCGTAACATTTTGACCGGGTTTGGGGTGTTACAATCAGTTTTCGGTACATGGGATTCTTTATCTCTCAACTGATAGTAGCCCAATCTCAAATCTATCTTAGAAAACACTGTTTCTCCTCTCAACGGATCAAACAAATCATTGATACGAGGCAATGAATATTTGTTCTTTATCGTCACTTTGTTCAATTGTCGGTAATCAATACACATTCTCATAGTTCCATCTTTCTTTTTCAAAAATAACACAGGAGCACCCCAGGGCGAGAAACTCGATCGTGTAAGTCCTCTGTCAGTCAACTCTTGCAACTGAGACTTCAACTCTTTCAATTCTATTGGTGCTATTCTATATGGAGCTATTGAGATAGGAGTAGTCCCCGGCACTAATTCAATACCAAATTCAACTTCCCGAATCAGAGGTAATCCCGATAGTTCTTCAGGAAACACATCTGGAAACTCACAAACCATAGTCACCGTTTCAACTTTCTTTTCTGAGACTTTTGTATCAATCACATATGCCAAATAAGCTTCGCAACTCTTTCTCAAATAGTTCAAAGCTTTCATTGCAGATAACTGGATTCAATTCGAATTGGATTCAATTTAAACTATCTTACCGCTCTGACTTCTCAAATCAATACTCTTTCTTTTATAATTCACAATAGCATTATGCAAAGTGAGCCAATCCATACGCAGGATTATATCAAATTCATCGAATGGTAGCAACGTCAAATTAACTGGAAAACATATATCCTGAAACATCAATGGGCAATTTTTGCACACCTTATCCACCAAGACACACTTCCCTAAGGGGTTTGATACTCTAACCACAAATTTAGTAGACTCAACAGGTAGAGTCTTATTCAATACTAGATTCACACACACATAAGAATGAGTTGAACCTGGATCTATTAATGCAATCACATCACTATCAAATAATGTAAAAGTACCAATGATGATGTCTGGAGATGATATTTCCTCTCGTGCACGTATAGCATAAGCCCGAGCAGGTGCTCTCGCCTCTAATCTCACAGCTATATTAGTAGTCCCTCTTTGACTTCCACTCACATTCCCGACATTTTTGGGTGGTCTACTCCTAGCCGTTACATTACTCGATCTCACATTTTGAACATTTTCTTCCTCAGTCATCTTTGGGCAGTCTCGAATGAAGTGATCTCGTGATCCACATTTATAGCAAACTCTATTGTTGTACTTGCCCTAGCATTCTCCCACATGTCGTCTTCTATACTCAGGTTTGTTACTTTTGGCACTATCAACACTTGATTCTAGTGGAGCTTGAGTTCTCGGACCAACACTTAGTCTTACGCGGTCTTTATTCAGATGTGCAAATGAAGCATTTGATCGATTGCTCGCATCTCTAAATCTCTTCGTCGAAAGTTGAGAAACTTACTCATCGATCTTTTTGTTTTTCATCTCGAGCTTCAGAATCAGCTTTCTTCTTTTCTTTACTAAGCTTCTCAGCTTTGCAGGCTCTTTCGACTAGCACAACAAATTCATTTATGTCAAGAATCCCAACCAATAACTTAATATCTTCACTCAGCCCTTCTATAAAACGTTTACACATAGTAGCTTCGGTCGAAACACATTCCCGTACATACTGGCTCAATCTCTCAAATTCTCGTTCGTACTCAGTAACTAACAAATGACCCTGTTTCAGCTCTAGAAACTCTTTATGTTTCTGATCTATGAACCATTGACTAATATATTTCTTCTTGAACTCAACTTGAAAGAAATCCCAGGTGATTCTCTCTCTCGGAACCACGGATGTCAACGCCTTCCACCAGTTATAAGCTGTATCTCTCAACAAAGAAACTGCACACTTAATACATTTATCAAGGGTCAACAACATCTCATTAAATACCCGAATTGTATTCTCGAGCCAAAACTCGGCTCGCTCAACATCGTCATCTGCTGTGGCCCTAAACTCTTCGGCTCTGAACTTACGAATTTTATCCACAGGAGGTTTATTCGATCGGATCGGATCTATCACTTTGATACAACAAGTACTTGTGGAGTTGGAGGTTATGGAGCAGCTGGATTTGTTCGAACAAACTCTGAAAACCACTCACTCATCATTCGGAAGAAGGATTGCTTAGCCTCTCCTCCCTCACTACTATCATCTGGCATAGATGTGGTCGGTGCTATCCCTTGAGCGGGAGCAGGCGCGTTCCTCTCAACATCGTCAGCAACTGCTCGGTCGGGATCTATTACTATATGAAAACACATTTATAACTATCAGGATTCATCACACTATCACTATTTCATATATGGCATGTATAGCTAGACTCACATACCCTACGTTAATCCGAGAATCGACTAAACCGTAGCTCTGATACTAATAAAATGTAACACCCCTAACCCAAAATCGTCACCGGAATAGGGTTAGGAAGCATTACCGGACAATCGATACATTTCACATCCATTTCACGACACAAAGTCAATCTTCAATCAAGCATACTCAAATACAAGCATATAGTCCCTTATCTAGGTCTACGAGACCTTAAGCACGTGTTAGAAAGAGGTCAGGATGAAACTGAACACTTACGAAAGTTTTTAGAATTCCAAACATTCTTCAACACTGTTGAGGTCACACGCCCGTGCAGTTAGGCCGTGTGCCTCACACGGTTACCAGACACAGCCATGTGTCCAGGCCGTGTCATAACAGAGCATACATACTGACTTATTCCCACGGCCACCAGACACGCCCGTGTGCCATGGCCATGTGTTATTATGCTAGCTACTGACTTAATCACACGACCACCATGCACGCCCGTAAGCCTCGGCCATGTACCCAATCCAGACACATCTAGAAGTGATCTTTAAACCACACGGCAGAGACACACGCCCGTGTCTCTTGGCCATGTATGCAAAATAGGCCATTTGCAAGGCCAATTTGCCACCCAAACAAGGGTCAACTCTACAAGCACATTTAAGCATGTGTTCTTACACAATTTGGCAACCAAATACATGTCAAATGATCACATACCATCCTATCCAATCTTATTTTTAATCATGCCAACTTATAACCCAAATTTCACAACTAAAACACATGTATTACCAAGCATGATTCATCCATAATAGCATTTGATCACAACGACATCAATTCATTACTAAACTTACCATTCATAAGATATTTCATTACCAATAAGCCAAACCATAATGTGCATCATATACCAAAACATACTTCACATACTATAATTATTCAAGCATATTACCAACATTTTACCTAGCTATATCACATGGTTGTTTAGATATCTCAAACTTATTTCAATTAACTAGCCTATACATGCCATATTCAACTATACACATCTTCAAAAGTACCACAATAGATTTGTCGATAGTGTGATAGAGATGCTGACGTTTCCAGAATCCGATCTAGCTTTACTGACACTATAAAGAGAGAAACAATCACAGAGTAAGCTTTCAAAAGCTTAGTAAATTTGTAACATAATACATTATACCAAAACAAGCCATCACCTAGATTAATTTACAATCACCTATATCATTCCATCCAAAGCTAATATATTCAATCAACCTTCCATAACTCATTCATAGCTTCATCAACCACATAGGTTCTGAACATACCTTAACCAACATTTAGTTGTCGATTACATGTGCTACTCAATACTCACTATTTCATTTCGATCAACTTTCATCTCTTCTTTGATTCAATCACACACTCAGTGCCCAAATAGTTAGTCGAAGCTTAATTTACGTCGCACACTTAGTGCATCTATACCAAATTGATCTTAAATCGGTATCGCACATGCAGTGCCAACCACAAAGTCGAATCTTATATTATTTCGCACACACAGTGCTAGTCAACTCGGTCATATTTCCGAATAAGCACACTTAGTGCCACATAACTCGAGCCCTCACATAGCATTTACATTTCAATATTATCATGCCATTCATCTCATAACATTAAACATAGTCAAATACACTTATTATGTCCGAACTTACCTCGGATGTTAAAATACCCAAACGGTTGATTAATCGAGCACTTTATCTTTGCCTCGATAACCTCTCCTTTCTTGGTCTATACACATTCAAATTCAATCCATTTAATCACCAATTCATTCAATTAAGACCACACACACTTATTTAGGGCATTTTACAAAATAGCCTTTACATTTTCACATTTTGACACTTTAGTCCCTAATTCACAAAATCACAAAATACATCAAATTTCCACTCACACAAGCTGAGCCTAATTCTTCCCATGCTAATTCAAGCCCACACATTTCATTTATTTTACATTTTAGTCCTTTAATTTCTCATTTTCTCAATTAAGCCCAAAATACTCAATTTCACTAAAAATCTCAATACAAACTATGTTAACCCAAAACTAAGCTTTCATTTTCCACCATCAAACATTCAAGAACTCACATCTTCATCAATGGTACATTTCAAAAACATCATCAATTCACAAAATTTAAGAATGGGTTTGAAAGAGCACAAAGCAACGATCTCAAAAACATAAAAATCATCAAAAACCAATCAAAGAACATACCTCAATCAAGAGTAACAATGGCCGAATATCACAAAGATATAAACCCTTCTTTTTCTTCTTCAAATTTGGCTAAGAAAAGATGATAATGGTCATCTTATGTGTTTTGTTTTATTATTTATGACTTATTTTACTAATTACCACACTAACCTTTTATTTAACTTATTAAACATTTATTCATTAAGGTTATTTTGGTCCATTACCATCCACTAACCTTAATAATGGTTTAATTACCTCATAAAGCCATCCTATTATAAAGATAACAAGGATTAAGCACTTAACAATCAGCACACAGCATTTTGCACTTTACGCGATTAAGTCATTTCTCATAATTCGACACACAGTCGATAAAATTAACACACAAAATTTTCACACAGGTTATATCGCATATAATCAACACCAAAAATAATATTAAAATATTATTTTGACTTTAGCTTTGTGGTCTCAAAACCACTATTTCGACTAGGGTCTAAATCAGGGTGTTACATTTTTAGGTCTAATTTAGTGTTTTAATCAGAAAATTAGGTGCTGGTGTTCTCAGAATTGCGTTGGCTATGAAACAAAACCAAGTGTGTGTAACCAAAATGGGGCTTTCGACGTCGCAGGAGCGCGTGGCCATCCATGTGGTAGGTCATGTGACAGAACACGAGTGTGTGATCGATGAGGCGGGCCATGTGCGACACACGGGCCGAACCGAATTAGGTCGTATGGTCGACACGAGTGAGCCACACGGGGTGTGAGATTTTTGGGCCAGGCCGTGTTATCCATATATCTTAGGCCATTTTGAGCCATGTGGGCCACCGAGCGTGTGGGCCGACACGAGCAGACAGCATGGGCATGTGAGCCCATTTTTACTACTTTTTTGCTAAGGTTGCACGGGTCGCCTGAGTCGACTGTGAACCTACTGTAGGGTTGGTAAGCTTACCTAGACCCCTAATTGACTGAAATGACTGTATGACTGATATATACATATGCATGTTATTGAGCATGATAAGATTCTACTGATCTAATATTGTATGTACTGTTACCATGAGATAACATGTCATAACTATATATTTGTAACAGTCCAGATTGTACCCTAGTCAGAACAGTGGTTTTGGGACCACAAATCCGAGTCTGTATAATATTTTAATATTATATTGTGCTGTAAATATGTGACTAAGCATGTGGTAAATTTCCATAAGCTAATTTGTCCGTCTGTGTGTTTAATTTGACAAAAGGATGAAATTGCATTGAATGTGAAAGTGATATGCTATATGTTAAAGCACTTATATGTTGTGGCTGTGTAAAATTGGGAGCCTTATATGGCAATTAAGCCATTCTTGAATTAGTGGATGGTAGAATGTCATAATAACCTTAGTAATAAATTGTTTTATATGTTTAATGGAAGGGCAATTTAGTAATTGAATTATTAACATAAATTAGTAAAAGAAACAATTGAAAGATGATAGTTATCATCTTATCTTCTTTGGCCGAATAGCAAGGGGAAAGAAAGAATAAAAGCTTTCAAATTTTCGGCACATACAAGCTTAAATTCAAGGTATGTTTTCGGTCGGTTTTCGATAATTTCTACATTTTCGCAATCGTTGCTTTGAGAGCTACAAAACCCATGTTTTAATTTGATGAATTGATGATGTTTGTGTGAGATGCTAGTGATGATATGTCAAGCGTTTTGATGATTTTGGTGTTAAACGAAAGTTATGAGCTTGATGAATATACTTTGTTCTTGAATTTTTGATGAATTTAGCTAAATAGGGCTAAATTGTGAAAGTATCATTTTAGAGGACTAATTTGTGAAATTGATGAAATATTTGGACTTATATAGTCCTTAGGGATATTCGGCTATACATGTGTATGAACAAATTTTGTGAATTTGATGTTTTAAGAAAAATGGACTAAATTGATAAAGTGTGCAAATGTGAGGGATAAATTACAAATAGCCCTAAATGTGTGTCCTTGGATTGAATTGAATGAATTAGTGAATAAAAGGGTTAATTCTGAATATGTTTAGATCAAGAACCGAGGAAAACGGACTTAGATCGCGGGAAAGCAAAAATAATCGAGTAGCCGTTTTCATTCCGATATACCGAATCCGAGGTAAGTCATTATGCAAATAAACATACTTGTACAATGTTATAATTGCTCATATGACTAATGTTGATTACGAATACTTATGATAAGTTGTGGTTATGAATTCCGAGAAAAGTTCGATATAATAACTAAGTCCGAAAAGTCCCTTTTGAACCTAGGAGTAGATAGGATTAGCTATATTATGACATAAGTATCTGTTCTTTTTTATCATGTAAGACCACGTCTGGGACGTTGGAATTGATTTGAGATTCGTGTAAGACCCTGTATGGGACAGTGGCATCGATATCTAATTACGTGTAAGGCCTCGTCTGGGACGTAGGCATCGATATGAGTTTTATGTGTAAGACCATGTCTGGGACATCGACATCGTATTAATTTGTGTAAGACCCTGTCTGGGACAGTGGCATCGATATCTGAGTGCATATAAGACCTCGTCTAAGATGTTGGCATTGTACGACTATTTCGAGCTTTCTGAGTATCCTATTAGATTCCTAATGGTTCCACGGGCAAATCTGTGATACGAATTACAATTCTGAGCTAGGAACAAATACGTGAATGTACATCCGTTTCAGGTAAGTTGATATATATATATATGCTTGGTATAAGCATGGAAGGTAAGTATGTATGTGCATTAATGCAAATTAAGATTTGAGATATATGTATGTTTGAGATATAAGCTAATGAGATCTTTGGGATGTGTGGATTGGTAAGAAATGGCAAACCAAGTGAGCAAAGAGTTCATTTATGTGCTTGAATTAAGGATATGTTAATGAATTCATATTGCCATACTTATGAATGAATTATGTTAAGTTATTTGTATATGATTTACTAAGCTTTTGAAAAGCTTACTCTGTATGTGTTTTCTCTGTTTTATAGGTCGTCAAAGCTACTGAAGGCTCGGGACCGTCACGGATCGTCATCACACTAATAAACTTATTTTGGTACATTTTAGAAATGGTTATATCTAGATATGGCATGTATAGTCTAGTTTTTGGTACAAGTTGATGTATATACTTAGTCATGAGATATGACTATTTTGGTTAATATCATGCCTTGATGAATTTGGTATGTGATGTTGTTTTGGCAAGGTTTAATGCCCATGAATTAGTCAAGTTTTTGGTTTGTTAAATGATGAATATATGCTTTGGTTATATATATGTTTTGTCTTGAAGGATGGCATGAATGAATTAGATATTGAATGCATGGTTTGAATAGGCAAATTAGTATGTTTTTGGTTTCTATATGTTTATGAAATGGGATGATATATGTTGCTTGTAGGTTTGACTTTTATGGGTGGCATTTTGGCCTTGTAAATGGCCTATAATGTCACACGGCTGTGGCCCACGGGCGTGCCTAAGACCGTGGGTGAATTGGTAGAATATAACCTAAAAACAACACAGCCTTAACACGGGCGTGTTTGGTGGCCGTGGTGGAGAAGTCAATATAGGACCACGGTTAGGACACACGGCCGTGTCTGGTGGCCGTGGGGACCAAGTCAATATATAGACACGAAAGGACACACGGGGGTGTCTAGAAGCTGTGGAGGACACACGGTCTCCTCCCATGAGCGTGTCTCATCTGTATTTTAGAAAAGTTTTAAATTTTGATGGAATTTTATGTGTTTCGGTTTAGTCCCAACTTAGTTTATAAGCATGCTTAGGGTCTTAATGACTCATTTTGGGGCCACTATGCTTGAGAATGATATATAAATGGATGAATTTCAGTAAAAGTTTTTGATCTGTCTGGTAAGACTCCTAACCCTAGTCCGACGTCAGTTACGGGTTAGGGGTGTTACAATATTGAATTGCATTGGGTTGGGGGTTGATGTTAATCGGAGGAAGTGTACTGAAAGGCTTCGAGCCTAACTTATTGGCAGCTCAATTGCAAACTACTGTTTAGTGCAACTTACGGTACTATTTGGAGTGCAGGGATAGGTGGGTTGATTATATCCCCACATGGAGTGTAGGGTTGGATGGAGATGGTGTGTAGAGGCTGGACGAGTAGGATTCTGTGACTCCATATCTGTTACTGTTATTCTAAGGGGCTAAATTCCTACTACATGACTTGTAACACCCCAAACCTGGTCTATGCGTTAAGTCCAGATTTGGTATGCCACACAAATCGAATATACATCTAGACATATAATGATTTAAAGAAAACAGATCTTCAAAACTATTTTTGAGATGGAGTTTGTCAAAAACCGAGGTAAATTTGTAATCCATGATTTTAAAACATAAGAGTTTATAAAATTGATCTCTGAAAAATAATTGACTTTTTATAGAAATTTAAAAGAGTTCAAAAGGAATTTGAAAACGAAATTTATAAAAGAGTTTTCACAGAAATTTTTACGAGATAGTGATATTTAAGAAAACCCGTTTTTATACGTAAATTAAAGAAAACATTTATAAACTTAAAATAGTCCACTTTAAGTATCTAAAACATATTAAAATCCATCCACTAAATAAAATCCATAAAAACAATACTAGAGGCCATATTACATCGCCAAAATAGTAATTAAGTAAAAATACTAAAGAGTAGTTTAAAGTTCATAAAAACCATCATTTGAAGTATGGCCTCCACGAAGTCATCCTTGGCCCAAGCCTCCATTACTGATCGTTACCTGAGAAGGGTAAAGGAAACGAGGTGAGTTACTTAGAACTCAGTGTGTAACCCACTTATCGTGTCCACTGGGCCAAAACCATGTAAGCATTTAATTAGGCTTGAACCCATATACAAATATAACAATATAGCAATCATAAAATGCACGTGATATGCAATTCCCAACCAAGCCTAAATTTCCATCCGCTACACACCACCCGTACCAACCAGCACACCTGTGGGGATCAAGTCAACCCACCTCACCAAACACACAAATCGCAGGCATTAAGCCATTTAATACGCAGGCACGAAGCCTTTTAATAACATGGCATGAAGCCTTTTAATAACATGGCACGAAGTGTTTTAATAACACGGCATGAAGCCTTTTAATAACATGGCACGAAGCGTTTTAATAACATGGCACGAAGCCTTCTTCTCTTCGTCAAATATCCCAACCCATGCAATCATGTATATACAATGCATAACAAATTTATTCATATGATAATTTCAACATAAGGCCCATAATATAATTTGGCCCATTAAGCAATCTAGCAAATTGGCCCATATAGCAATCTAGTAATTCGGCCCGTATAGCAATCTAGAAATTCGGCCCAAATATTAGCTTTATCATATTAGCCCATTAAGGGTGATTCCAAATTTCCACGATTTTTAATACCACTTTCATGCACTTACACAAAAAGTGTTAATAAACCATATTTTTTCGATTTTACCAATTTTACGATTTTTATTCAAATACTTAATAACCCATATAACCACCTAACAATATATCAGAATTTAAGACTATTGGTTTAAAAGGGCGAATTCGGCTTACCTTAAAATTTTGAGTTATTCTAAAAGAATCCCTTGAAAGTTATGTTCCAAATTCGAATGACTTCAAGATGACTTCGAAGAGATAATGATTCGGCTCTTCACTATTTCACTAAAAAAAATAACAGAAGAAATCGTCTAAGAGAATGAACGATTATTCGATTTAAAAGACTCTTCCAAGCCAACCTATAGATTCGGCCAAGGTGACCCATTAGCAAAAAGAAAACAAAGAAGATGATTCTCACCGATGGTCCAAAGTTTGAATAGAAGAAATGATTGAGAATAAAATCTATGAGGAAGGGAAGATTCGGCTATGATATATATAAAAGAAAGGAAAAAGATTCGGCTATGGAGACGGTCTCTAACATTCGGCCATGGAAGAAATATGAAGGAAGAAATATGTTTAAAGGATGAGAAAAATGGAGAAAGAAAGAGAATAATGATGAGAGGTTTATGATTTGGTTTTCAAAGGTAAGAGAAGAGTAAGGAAAAGGTTTTGGGACAATGGTGCATTCGGCAATAGGGAAGAAGGAAGAAAAAGAAATGGCTTTTGTGTTTGATATTTTCGGCACTAGGAGAGAAGCACAAAATGAAGCACTTGAGAGGTTGGAAAAATATGACCAAATGGTCAAAAGGAGAAGACAAAAATAAGAAAAACAAAGATGTTTACCCAAAGCATCAAGCACATTCGGCTATGAGAGAAAAAGATGAAAAGAAAAAGTGTTTTGGGAGAACAAAAGTGACCAAATGGGATTACACACTAACTACACATCCTTACCAAACTCTACCACAAAAATTCGGCCACCCCTGTAACACCCCTTACCCACATCCTATGCCGGGACCGAGTACGAGGCATTACCAGACTTAACAATACATTTGGTCAAATTACTTAACACATTTACAAAATGACTTAGTTAAGTCCCTATACATGCCATAACTTAAATCATTTATAAATAAAGATACCCATAGATAACTTGATAGTGTGAAGCGATCTCCGACGACCTCCAACCCGAGCTTTTTTTAATAGGACTCGTAACATGGGAAAGAAAAGGGGTAAGCTTATAAAGCTTAGTAAGTTCACATGTAAAAATAATAAGCATTAGCAATGAATTTAGCTTACTACTAAGCCGTTATAACTTGCATAAATAATGCTAAGTTCTTACTTTCCCAACTTATTTGTAGCTTTATGAAGGCCTCAACATGACAAATCCTCACAACAAGTTCTCAAGATAATGCAATCATAATTACACATAGTTCCACCATTTTCTCATGTTTATCTTAAGCTGTCTACTTGAGTCATTGTCACTAAATCATTTATATCTGAAGCTACGGAACTCCAATTTAAGATCCGTTAATTTTCCTTGAAACTAGACTCATATATATTTGCACTATAATTTTTCAGAATTTTTGGTATGGCCAATCAATACCAGATTATTCTTAAATTTTCCCCATTTTGCTGTTTGACTGTTCTGACCTCTCTTCACTACGAATCAAATTACTCTTTGTAAAGAATTCATATGACCTTATTATTTATTTCATTTGAAAATAAACTCATTCAGGATTCCATTCATATAAACCATATCCCATAATTATTTTTATACAATTTTTAATAATTTTTCAAAGACAGAACAGGGGATCACGAATTCATTCAGAACCAGTTTCACTAAAATTTAAATATCTCATTAATTCCATTTCTTTTGCTTACTATATTTCTTTCATATGAAAATAGACTCAAAGAGATTTCAATTCATATCTCCTTCACTTTCTAATTCCATTTCTTCTATTTTTGGTGATTTTTCAAATTCACGTAGCTGTTGCTGTCCAAAGCAGCTCTATTGTAAACTTTTGCTCTCTTTTATTTTAGTTGTGTTCATCACGTGCTTATACAAATCTTTCAAATTTCCGATTACATATTGAACATATTGTTCATACGTACATTTGCCACATTTCTCAATTGGTCACATTCATACTTGCACTTATTCATAACATGATCGTTTTCAATTACACTTAGTCATCACACCATCACATGTAGTTTCTCTTCAACTATGCATTGCTTTAAATAAATTTAACTTATCTTTTATAAGGTATAAAACTTACCTTAACACATCAGTGATTCACTTTGTTCTTATTTCACATTCTTAGCCCAAAGTAGACTTTATAGAACATACCGGATATACAGAACATGTAACAACTCATATTTCCTTATATCACATCATTCTATATAGTACTTACCAACTTCGTCAATTTAGTGAACGTCTTACGAAATTGTTCTGCACACGGTATGCCTTGAATGTCACTGATAATCCCTAATGCCATATCCCAGATATGGTTTTACTCGAAATCACTTGTCACTTGTAGCCGAAGCTACCACTATTCATTGATCAGGTAGCCGAGGCTACCACTTTTCACTGATCAGGTAGCCAAAACTACCACTTTTCACTGATCAGGTAGCCGGAGCTACCACTTTTCACTGATCAGGTAGCCGAAACTACCACTTTTCATCGATCGGTAGCTAGAGCTACCACTTTTCATCGATCGGTGGCCGAGGCTACCACTTTTCACCGATCGGTAGCCAAAACTACCATTTTTAGTCGATCGGTGGCCGAGCTACCACTTTTCACTTGATCAGGTAGCCGGAGCTACCACTTTTCTCTGATCAGGTAGCCGGAGCTACCACTTTTCACTTCCACTTGTCCTTGATCAGATAAGTGTAGCCGAAGCTATCATTTATCACTTGTTGCCATGGTTCAACCATTGTATTTTCCGTCAATTCATGTTGTCACCGAATCGAAATGCTCAATTTGATCATCAATAGATATGAAATAACACATAATAAAATTCATAAAATTAACAAATGATCACTAAAATTTAGCCATATAAGCTCACAACTTCAATTTTTGTATTATAACGATAATCATAATTTCATAATAAATATTCATGATCCAATAAATACATACAAAATAACACATGGTATCAATTAAACATTTAAACATATTAAATTTAATGCTTATTAACATACGAACTTACCTCGAATGCCAAAACGACCATTTTACCAACTTTCTCGATTTTCGATTTCCTCCAGTTCTATATCCAAATCTCATTTTTCGGGATCCATAAGCTAAGAAGCTTGGCCGAATGCTTGAAGCTTTCATGGCTGTTTATCTTTCTCATTTTCGGTGCAAGATGATGAATAGAAAGATAAAATTTGGTTTTATTATATTTTATTATCATTATTTGCCTTTTTACTAAATTAACCTTTAAAAATAATCAAATTTACACAAATGCCAAACCAAATATCAGCCACTAACTTACAATTGGATTAATTATCATATAAGGACCTTTCCTTTATTGTTCTATAGCTATTTGGCACTTTTCACTTATAGAACCCAACTTTTACGCTTTACGCAATTTAATCCTTTTTACCGAATTAACCACTTAAACGATAAAACTTCCTTACGAAAATTTCACACAACTCTAATATCGTGTTGTAAATATTAAAATAATAATAAAGTAAAATTTTCAATGTCGAATTGTGGTCCCAAACCACTGTTCCGACTAAGCCCAAAATCGGGTTGTTACAACTCTCCCTTAGGGATTTTCGTCCTCGAAAATCTCACCAGTTAATGGATTTAGGTTTAATTTCACAAGTCACTTTCAGCTTCTCATATAGTCACACGAAATTTTCACTTTGTCAAAGTTTCCCGATGAGCACTTTAGAATAATATCGAATACACAGTGGTTTTGAACACGGCCCAACCGTAATAATAAATACGGTGGTATCGCACACAGCCTACAAATAATAATAAATACTGTCGTATCGCACACAGCCCACCAATAATGACATATTCACATGCTGCCATAATAAGACTAACTTCTCAATTACTTTAGTAGATAATGCCTCAAATTGAAAACAATACATCTCGATCATCGGAAAAAATTTAAACACAAATTTCCATAACAACCAATACTAAGGCACAATTTTTATACCTCCAGTAATCATCAAAGAACTCTCACCATCAAGTCAAAAATTATAATCATTCTAAGCATTTTAATAATAATAAGAAACCATTTTCATCAATAGAACATTTCCAACCGATATCTCATGGTTGATACTTTGAACAATAATTTATTAAGGAAACAAAAATGACAAAATCTCGGAACATGGAGCTGCACATGAAAAATACTCATAACATTCACTTAATTTCACAAGTTATACTCATAGCATCATACAAATGCAAATCAACATGAACACTTATCATAGTGTAAACTTTCATTTAAATCTCATATTTTCATATTTCGAAGAATATTTTTTTATCCACAATTTATTCATCATCACATAAACATCATAAACTATTACTCTTACTTTTTACGAGTCTCAACTCATCATAAACATATTGTTTGCACTATCAAATTTAGTTCGGTTGAAGTACGCATCTGTCTAATAAAATAGTTTACATCAGGGTTGGAAGTCGTCACACTATCACAGTTCATTATGGCATGTATAGCTAGACTCTCGCACTCACTACGGTAGTCCGAGAATCGACTAAACCATAGCTCGATACCAATAAATGTAACACCCTTACCCACATCCTATGCCGGACCGAGTAATGCGAGGCATTACTGCAGACTTAACAATACATTTGGTCAAATTACTTAACACATTTACAAAATGACTTAGTTAAGTCCCTATACATGCCATAACTTAAATCATTTATAAATAAAGATACCCATAGATAACTTGATAGTGTGAAGCGATCTCCGACGACCTCCAACCCGAGCTTTTTTTTAATAGGACTCAGTAACATGGGAAAGAAAAGGGGTAAGCTTATAAAGCTTAGTAAGTTCACATGTAAAAATAATAAGCATTAGCAATGAATTTAGCTTACTACTAAGCCGTTATAACTTGCATAAATAATGCTAAGTTCTTACTTTCCCAACTTATTTGTAGCTTTATGAAGGCCTCAACATGACAAATCCTCACAACAAGTTCTCAAGATAATGCAATCATAATTACACATAGTTCCACCATTTTCTCATGTTTATCTTAAGCTGTCTACTTGAGTCATTGTCACTAAATCATTTATATCTGAAGCTACGGAACTCCAATTTAAGATCCGTTAATTTTCCTTGAAACTAGACTCATATATATTTGCACTATAATTTTTTCAGAATTTTTGGTATGGCCAATCAATACCAGATTATTCTTAAATTTTCCCCCATTTTGCTGTTTGACTGTTCTGACCTCTCTTCACTACGAATCAAATTACTCTTTGTAAAGAATTCATATGACCTTATTATTTATTTCATTTGAAAATAAACTCATTCAGGATTCCATTCATATAAACCATATCCCATAATTATTTTTATACAATTTTTAATAATTTTTCAAAGACAGAACAGGGGATCACGAATTCATTCAGAACCAGTTTCACTAAAATTTAAATATCTCATTAATTCCATTTCTTTTGCTTACTATATTTCTTTCATATGAAAATAGACTCAAAGAGATTTCAATTCATATCTCCTTCACTTTCTAATTCCATTTCTTCTATTTTTGGTGATTTTTCAAATTCACGTAGCTGTTGCTGTCCAAAGCAGCTCTATTGTAAACTTTTGCTCTCTTTTATTTTAGTTGTGTTCATCACGTGCTTATACAAATCTTTCAAATTTCCGATTACATATTGAACATATTGTTCATACGTACATTTGCCACATTTCTCAATTGGTCACATTCATACTTGCACTTATTCATAACATGATCGTTTTCAATTACACTTAGTCATCACACCATCACATGTAGTTTCTCTTCAACTATGCATTGCTTTAAATAAATTTAACTTATCTTTTATAAGGTATAAAACTTACCTTAACACATCAGTGATTCACTTTGTTCTTATTTCACATTCTTAGCCCAAAGTAGACTTTATAGAACATACCGGATATACTGTAACATGTAACAACTCATATTTCCTTATATCACATCATTCTATATAGTACTTACCAACTTCGTCAATTTAGTGAACGTCTTACGAAATTGTTCTGCACTGGTATGCCTTGAATGTCACTGATAATCCCTAATGCCATATCCCAGATATGGTTTTACTCGGAAATCACTTGTCACTTGTAGCCGAAGCTACCACTATTCATTGATCAGGTAGCCGAGGCTACCACTTTTCACTGATCAGGTAGCCAAAACTACCACTTTTCACTGATCAGGTAGCCGGAGCTACCACTTTTCACTGATCAGGTAGCCGAAACTACCACTTTTCACTGATCAGGTAGCTAGAGCTACCACTTTTCACTGATCAGGTAGCCGAGGCTACCACTTTTCACTGATCAGGTAGCCAAAACTACCATTTTTAGCTGATCGGTGGCCGAGCTACCACTTTTCACTTGATCGGTGGCCGAGCTACCACTTTTCTCGATCGGTGCCGGAGCTACCACTTTTCACTTCCACTTGTCCTTGATCGGATAAGTGTAGCCGAAGCTATCATTTATCACTTGTTGCCATGGTTCAACCATTGTATTTTCCGTCAATTCATGTTGTCACCGAATCGAAATGCTCAATTTGATCATCAATAGATATGAAATAACACATAATAAAATTCATAAAATTAACAAATGATCACTAAAATTTAGCCATATAAGCTCACAACTTCAATTTTTGTATTATAACGATAATCATAATTTCATAATAAATATTCATGATCCAATAAATACATACAAAATAACACATGGTATCAATTAAACATTTAAACATATTAAATTTAATGCTTATTAACATACTGAACTTACCTCGAATGCCAAAACGACCATTTTACCAACTTTCTCGATTTTCGATTTCCTCCAGTTCTATATCCAAATCTCATTTTTCGGGATCCATAAGCTAAGAAGCTTGGCCGAATGCTTGAAGCTTTCATGGCTGTTTATCTTTCTCATTTTCGGTGCAAGATGATGAATAGAAAGATAAAATTTGGTTTTATTATATTTTATTATCATTATTTGCCTTTTACTAAATTAACCTTTAAAAATAATCAAATTTACACAAATGCCAAACCAAATATCAGCCACTAACTTACAATTGGATTAATTATCATATAAGGACCTTTCCTTTATTGTTCTATAGCTATTTGGCACTTTTCACTTATAGAACCCAACTTTTACGCTTTACGCAATTTAATCCTTTTTACCGAATTAACCACTTAAACGATAAAACTTCCTTACGAAAATTTCACACAACTCTAATATCGTGTTGTAAATATTAAAATAATAATAAAGTAAAATTTTCAATGTCGAATTGTGGTCCCGAAACCACTGTTCCGACTAAGCCCAAAATCGGGTTGTTACAACCCCCTAGTCCACAAAACCGTCCAAGTTCATGGACAAGCTTTGCCATTCCAACTTTCCAAAACACATCCCTTAAGAAGTGCCTTGTGTTCCCCCTACATTCCATAAGTTTAGGATTTCTTTCCCCAAGTTCCATGCTTACCTTAATCATTAGCCACCTTGCCATAAAAAAATAGTCCAACCTTACAAAAAATAAGGCTTGACCTACACATGCTAGAAGGGTGTAAAAATAAAAGTCACAAAATTGCATTCCATGGGATTCAAACCTCTTCCCTCAAGCAACACCGATGACGCCAACTCCACTTTACTACTAGCTCATCTTATGCTAGCTTTTGACACTTAATTTCCTTAAACATCAAGATCATTTGTTCCTCTTCAGTAAAGTACTCATTACAAAAATAAAATTTATTCTAATTCCGAATAATCCCGAGCCTTCTCAAAACTATAAATTAAACACAGAAATTAAAACATTTACTAGCTAAGTACCAAAGTTATGCAACATGTTGATACTAATTTTTTAGGATGTTACAATTCTACCCCCTTAAAGAAAATTTCATCCTCGAAATTTACCTGGTTAAAAGAGGTGAGGATACTGTTGCCAAATTGCATCCTCAGGCTCCCACGTAGCTTCCTCCACTCCGTGATTACGCCATAGAACCTTAATCAACGGCACAGTCTTCTTTCTTATCTTCTTGACATCTCGATCTAAAATTTTCACTGGTTCTTCCTCGAAAGACAAGTCTGGCCTTAACTCCACTTCTTCTACCGGTACAATGTGGGACGGATCCGATCTATAGCGTCTCAGCATAGAAACATGGAAGACACTATGAATCTAACTCAACTCCGGAGGTAATTCAAGCTGATAGGCCACTGGTCCTACACGCTTCAACACATGGTACGGCCCAATGAACCTAGGGCTCAACTTGCCCTTCCTTCCAAACCTGAAAATTTTTTTCCAAGGTGAGACTTTCAGAAAAACCTGATCTCCCACCGCAAACTCAATATCCTTGCGCTTCAGATCTGCATATGACTTTTGTCTATCCGAAGCTTTCTTTAATCGTGCTTGAATCACCTTTACCTTTTCTTCTGTTTCAGATATCAATTCAGGACCCAACAACTGTCGTTCCCAAATTCAGTCCAACAAGTAGGGGTACGACACCTATGACCATATAACGCTTCATAGGGTGCCATCTGGATACTGGACTGGAAACTGTTATTATACGCGAACTCTGCCAACAATAGAAAATCCTCCCAACTACCTTTGAAGTCGATCACACAACCCCGTAACATGTCTTCCAAAATCTGAATTACTCTTTCTGACTGACCATCTAACTGAGGATGAAAAGCCGTACTGAAGTTTAACTTTGTTCCTAAAGCCTCATGCAAAGCTTTCCAAAACCGTGATGTAAACCTAGGATCTCTGTCCGATATGATAGACACTGGTACCCCATGCAACCTCACGATCTCAGATACATACAGCTTAGCCAACTTCTGCAGCGAGTAATCCATATGAACTGGTAGAAAATAAGCAGTCTTTGTCAATCGATCCACTACCACCCAAACAGAATCTTTCTTAGTAGGTGTTAAGGGTAACCCACTAACAAAGTCCATTGTTATCTACTCCCATTTCCATAGAGGGATCTTTACCGGTTGCAATAAACCCGACGGTAATTGATGTTCTGCCTTTACTTGTTGACAAGTCAAGCACTTACCCACAAAATCAGTAACCTCCCGCTTTAACCTTGGCCACCAATACTGTTCACGGAGGTCTCGATACATCTTATTCCTCCAGGGTGCATAGAATAAGGGCTACTATGCGCCTCCCGCAGAATCATTTGTCTCAAATCTGAATCCATGGGCATACAAACTCTTCTACGAAAACACAGCACTCCATCCTTGTTCAATCCAAAATCCCCTATTACACCACTTTCAGCTTGTTGCATTATCGGACCCAACTTTTCATCTGATATCTGCTTCTCCTTGATCTGTTCTAACCACAGAGGCTTCACTTGAAGTTTCGCTAGCAGACTGTCATCCTCATACAAACTGAGATGAGCAAATATTGCTCTTAACTCCGATACCACTTTATGACTCAACGCGTCTGCCACCACGTTAGCCTTTCCAGGATGATACTCGATTGAGAAGTCGTAATCCTTTAACAGCTCCACCCACCTTCGTTGTCTTAAGTTCAACTCCTTCTGGGTAAGGAGGTACTTAAGACTCTTATGGTCCGTATAAATGATAGACTTCTCACCGTAGAGATAGTGCCTCCAAATCTTTAAAGTAAACACTACCGCAGCCAACTCCAAGTCATGAGTAGGGTAGTTGACTTCATGCGGCCTTAACTGACGAGAAGCATAAGCCACCACTTTTCCACCTTACATCAACACACATCCTAAACCCGTGTGTGACGCATCATAGTAAACGATAAACTCTTTTCCAGCCTCAGGTTGAATCAGTACTGGCACTTCCGTCAAAATCTTCTTCAGTTTCTCAAAACATTCTTGTTGTTTATTGGTCCATACATGCAGTACTCCCTTTCATAACAGCATAGTTAATGGTGCAGCAATTAACGAAAACCCCTCAACAAAGCATCTATAATAACCAGCCAAACCTAAGAAACTCCGAATCTCAGCCACTGACTTCGGTGGTTTCCAATCCAACACAGCCTCTACCTTCCGAGGATCAACTCTTATTCCTTCGGCTGACACCACATGACCCAAGAAAGTCACTTCTTTTAGCCAAAATTCACACTTACTGAATTTGGCATAAAGTTGCTTTTCTCAAAGTATTTGTAATACTGTGCGCAAATGTGAGTCATGCTCTTCTTCATTCCTCGAATATACCAAAATATCATCTATGAACACCACTACGAACCGGTCCAAATAGGGTTAAAAGACTCGGTTCATCATGTCCATAAATGCAGCTGATGCATTGGTCAAACCAAATGGCATCACCAAAAACTTATAATGTCCATAACAAGTTTGGAATGCCGTCTTATGAATATCCACATCCTTAACCTTGAGTTGGTGATAACCCGATCTCAGATCAATCTTGGAGAAAACTGAAGCTCCCCTTAATTGATCAAACAAGTCGTCAATTCTCGGCAATGGATACCTATTCTTGATCATCAATTTATTCAACTGCCTATAATCAATGCATATACGCATCGACCCATCTTTCTTCTTAATGAACAAAACCGGTGCTCCCCACGGAGACATACCCGGTCGAGTAAACCCCCGATCCAACAATTCTTGAATTTGAGCTTTAAGCTCCGCTAACTCCTTCGGCGCCATTCTATAAGGAGCAATGGACACCGAATCAGTTCTGGGAAAAGCTCAATACCAAATTTTACTTCCAGATCTGGAGGTAGACCCGAAAGTTCCTCGAGAAAGACATCTGGAAATTCCTTCACCGTTCTCACACTTTCCATCCATAGTTCCTAGGCATCCAAAGCACTAATGAAAGCTAGGAACGCTCCATACCCTTTCCGCACCAACCTTTCTGCCTTTAAAGCAGATACCATATTTGCCAAAAAGTTCATTCGTTCGCCTATCATTACTACCTCCTTATCAACCGAAGTCCTTATTGACATCCGCTTTTCAACATAATCCAATTGCGCCCGATGCTTTACTAACCAATCCATGCACAAAATAAGATCAAACTCACCGAAAGGCAATTCCATCAAATCCGCCAGAAATATTTCTCTTTGAATCTTTAAAGGCACGTCTCTAAACAATTTATTTACTATTACCGACTGTCCTAAAGGACTAGTTACCGTCATCTCTCTATCGGTAATCTCAAATCTAATGTTCAGGTTTCCAGCTATGGCACTAGCAATATACGAGTGGGTAGACCCGATATCTATAAAAGCAGTAACAGGCACATCAAAGATAAAGAACGTACCCGTTATCACATCAAGTGCATCGCCATCTTTACGGCACCTGACCGCATAGACCAACCCCGGCTGTCTTACCTCCACGTTACCTCTAAAACCATTACCTCGACTCGGTGCACCTTGACCATGTCCAGCCCCATTACCACCATGACCTGGTCCACGGCCTCTCGGTGGGCTCTTTGGCGCCCACTGGCCGGGTGCATCAAGGTTCTGAGCTTTACGAGTCGAGCGATGCAGTCGAGTGTAATTCCTATATTGATGATCCTTGGAACCACAGTTATAACAACCACCAATTCTCTTCCAGCATTCCCCGGGGTGTCGTTTCCCACAGTCAGCACATTCTCGAATCTAATTGGTTGCCACAGGTGCTCTAGCTTGAGCTGGCTCATCACTCTGAAGCCTCTTTTGAAATCTTTTAGCTGAACTCGAGTTCTTGAAGTCCCTCTTGCCTCTGATTCTTTCTCGGTTCTGGCGTTCTGAGTTCTTAGCCTCTTTGGCTATCTTAGCTCTCTCCACAAGTGTGGCAAAAATCCTTTCTTGTTGCGGGGCTATCAGTACCCGCAACTCATCATTCAGCCCATCCTCAAAACATATACAGTGCTCATGATCAGTCGGCACTATTGTGCGAGCATAACAGCTCAAGCGAAGAAATTCTACCTCGTAAGCTACCATCGTCTCATTCCCTTGAACCAGATTTAGGAATTCCTTCCTCCGAGCATCTACATAGCTTGCCCCAACAAACTTCCCTTGAAAAGAAGCCTTGAAGAAATCCCAAGTAACACGTTCAGCCTGGGTGCCTTCTCGAACAGTAAGCCACCATTGGTACGCCACGTCCCTTAATAAGGACACAGCTCCTCTTAGTTTCTGCTTGGCAGTACACTCCAGGTCATCCATAATCTGCTCTACAGCCTCGAGCCAATATTCCGTAACATTTGGGGCTACTCCAAAAATACCCCTAAAAGTCTCAGCACCATTAGATCTGAGCCACTCCGATATTGATCCTCGAGCTACTAGCCCCGATCTAGCCCCAGCGACCCTTTCTAAAACTCGTAACATTGCTCAAGACAGAGCAATGTCTTCTCTCATACGGTGGTGGGATCCATTATCCGACACAAGTGATACCGGTGAGTCCATTTCCGGCATATGTCCCGATACCTCAGACACAGCTCTAGCACCTCGGCCTCTACCGCGACTACGTCTACCACGTCCACGTCCTCTAGCGCTCATAATGACTAATTTGATTTAATCTGATTACAAGTTTTATGAATCAGAATACTATTCCAGTGTTTATTAACGATATTTTATGAGATATGAGAGATAAAGTTGTTTTTGCAATCACATCCTATAGTCTCTATAGCTTCAACACCTAGAACTAGAAGTTCTAGAGTGTTCCTATAATCATATCACAATAATCAATCATTCAGTATTCGAATACTTACTTGACTTGGTGCCGGATGCTCGTGGTGCCATACTACCTTTAAAACATAAATTCTAAAATTTCAAAACAGTTTTGAATTAAATTGTTGTTGAACCAAAACCACAGCCAAGTTTTGAAACTGGCTCTGATACCATAAAATGTAACACCCCAAACCTGGTCTATGCGTTAAGACCAGATTTGGTATGCCACACAAATCGAATATACATCTACACATCTAATGATTTAAAGAAAACAGATCTTCAAAACTATTTTGGAGATGGAGTTTGTCAAAAATCGAGGTAAATTTGTAATCCATGATTTTAAAACATAAGAGTTTATAAAATTGATCTCTGAAAAATAATTGGTTAACTTTTTCAAGAAATTTAAAAGAGTTCAAAAGGAATTTGAAAACGAAATTTATAAAAGAGTTTTCACAGAAATTTTTACGAGATAGTGATATTTAAGAAAACCCCTTTTTATACGTAAATTAAAGAAAACATTTATAAACTTAAAATAGTCCACTTTAAGTATCTAAAACATATTAAAATCCATCCACGAAATAAAATCCATAAACACAATACTAGAGGCCTTATTACATCGCCAAAATAGTAATTAAGTAAAAATACTAAAGAGTAGTTTAAAGTTCATAAAAACCATCATTTGAAGTATGGCCTCCACGAAGTCATCCTCGGCCTAAGCCTCCTTTACTGATCGTTACCTGAGAAGGGTAAAGGAAACGGGGTGAGTTACTTAGAACTCAGTGTGTAACCCACTTACCGTGTCCACTGGGCCAAAACCATATAAGCATTTAATTGGGCTTGAACCCATATACAAATATAACAATATAGCAATCATAAAATGCATGTGATATGCAATTCCCAACCAAGCCTAAATTTCCATCCGCTACACACCACCCGTACCAACCAGCACACCTGTGGGGAGCAAGTCAACCCACCCCACCAAACACACTAATCGCAGGCATTAAGCCATTTAATACGTAGGCACGAAGCCATTTAATACGTAGGCAAGAAGCCATTTAATAACATGGCACAAAGCCTTTTAATAACCTGGCACGAAGCCTTCTTCTCTTCGTCAAATATCCCAACCCATGCAATCATGTATATACAATGCATAACAAATTTATTCATATGATAATTTCAACATAAGGCCCATAATATAATTTGGCCCATTAAGCAATCTAGCAAATTGGCCCATATAGCAATCTAGCAATTCGGCCTATATAGCAATCTAGCAATTCGGCCCAAATATCAGCTTTATCATATTAGCCCATTAAGGGCGATT
The DNA here is from genome assembly GCA_025503065.1 of Gossypium bickii. Classification (NCBI taxonomy): domain Eukaryota; kingdom Viridiplantae; phylum Streptophyta; class Magnoliopsida; order Malvales; family Malvaceae; genus Gossypium; species Gossypium bickii. The sequence continues at coordinate 26,446,094 of CP106712.1, forward strand.
CCGAATTTCCACGATTTTTAATACCAATTTCATGCACTTACACAAAAAGTGTTAATAAACCATATTTTTTCGATTTTATTAACTTTACGATTTTTATTCAAATACTTAATAACGGTATAACCATCTAACCCATGAGATAAGTGTGAAATTACACACCTGATTACGGTGAGAACTATACTTTCCCGCTCGTTGATACCTAAATACGTGTCACGTTTGATTAGAACACTAATGCTTATTATAAATCTATACTAAAGATAAGCGATCTAAATCTTTACCCTCGGAATCTCGAACCATAACTATTTGTTGGTTCTCCCCAGTTGACGGTTCACAATACGAAATCTCGAACAGCTAATGGCTCCGAACTACGAACAACTTAAAATAATCGATTCTCTTCGAATGAAGGTCTACAACCTGGTGGAATATCTCGTAATGCCGAAACAGCCCTTCGCTTAAATTTAGAGGGAATAGCGAAACCGCCCCCCTTCCGTACACTATTCACCACTCTTTTCGACCCTATCTTGTTTACCTCCATTGACGAAAGATTATTAGTCCTAACAATATATCATAATTTAAGACTATTGGTTTAAAAGGGCGAATTCAGCTTACCTTAAAATTTCGAGTTATTCTAAAAGAATCCCTTGAAAGTTATGATTCAAATTCGAATGACTTTAAGATGACTTCGAAGAGATGACGATTCGGCTCTCCACTATTTCACTAAAAAAATAACAGAAGAAATCGTCTAAGAGAATGAACGATTATTCGATTCAAAAGACTCTTCTAAGCCAACCTATAGATTCGGCCAAGGTGACCAATTAGCAAAAAGAAAACAAAGAAGATGATTCTTACCGATGGTCCAAAGTTTGAATAGAAGAAATGATTGAGAATAAAATCTATGAGGAAGGGAAGATTCGGCTATGATATATATAAAAGAAAGGAAAAAGATTCGGCTATGGAAATGGTCTCTAACATTCGGCCATGGAAGAAATATGAAGGAAGAAATGTGTTTAAAAGATGAGAAAAATGGAGAAAGAAAGAGAATAATGATGAGAGGTTTATGATTCGATTTTCAAAGGTAAGAGAAGAGTAAGGAAAAGGGTTTGGGACAATGGTGCATTCGGCAATGGGGAAGAAGGAAGAAAAAGAAATGGCTGTTGTGTTTGATATTTTCGGACTAGGAGGGAAGCACAAAATGAAGCACTTGAGAGGTTGTCAAAATATGACCAAATGGTCAAAAGGAAAAGACAAAAAGAAGAAAAACAAATATGTTTACCCAAAGCATCAAGCACATTTGGCTATGAGAGAAAAAGATGAAAAGAAAAGGTGTTTTGGGAGAACAAATATGACAAAATGGGATTATACACTAACTACAAATCCTTACCAAAGTCTACCACAAAAATTCGGCCACCCCCTAGTCCACAAAACCGTCCAAGTTCATGGACAAGCTTGGCCATTCCAACTTTCCAAAACACATCCCTTAAGAAGTGCCTTGTGTTCCCCCTACATTCCATAAGTTTAGGATTTCTTTCCCTAAGTTCCATGCATACCTTAACCATTAGCCACCTTGCCATAAAAACAAATAGTCCAACCTTACCAAAAATAAGGCTTGACCTACACATGCTAGAAGGGTGTAAAAATAAAAGTCACAAAATTGCATCCCATGGGATTCAAACCTCTTCCCTCAATCAACACCTATGACGCCAACTCCACTTTACTACTAGCTCATCTTATGCTAGCTTTTGACACTTAATTTCCTTAAACATCAAGATCATTTGTTCCTCTTCAGTAAAGTACTCATTACAAAAATAAAAGTTATTCTAATTCCGAGTAATCCCGAGCCTTCTCAAAACTATAAATTAAACACACAAATTAAAACACTCACTAGCTAAGTACCAAAATTATGCAACATGTCGATACTAATTTTTTTAGGATGTTACATGACTTCTTCTGTATAGAAATGGGCTAAGGCCCAAACTGATACTGTTACTGAAAAAGGGCTTAGACCCAGACTGTGATTAATTGCATACTGACTGTTTATCTTTATGGGGATTACACACTGAATTTACGTAAACTCACCCCTTCTGTCTAATCTGTACAGGTAACCCCCAGACTTAGGCGAATCTGTGCAGCGGAGGACTCAGCGATGGCCACACTACCTCTTTGACACTGTTTTGTACTTACTTATGATTTTAAATTTTATTTGGGTATTTTATTGTAAATATGGCCTCTGTGGATTTTTATTTTAGTTTGAGATTTTTATTGTTTATGGTTTATAACTGCTAGTATTAGGATATCTCGGGTTTTCAAAAGAAACAAACATTTTAACAAAATACTCACAAATACGCAAACTGTTCTAAAAGCTTCCGCATTGAATAAACGTTTTGAAACTTTCGATTGATTAAATAACACGATTTTAGAATTTATAAGTAATAATAAAAAGTTTCTAAATGGGAATTATTTTAAGCAAAGTTACGGTTTTCAAATACACTACCATATGACATTGCTTGATCCGGCCATAACGTCCAGGCTATGTTTGGGGTGTTACAAAACTGAACAATAAGAACAATTACAATAGTTTTGCATTAAAATAAGTTGCTCATAAAATTCTCTCAATCACACACATAAAAACGATGACAAACCTTCTTTTAATAAATATTTATTAGCTTGCAAATCTATAATCAATTTGAATTTATATCTTTTTCCATTCAACTTGATAATCTTCGATATCAAATAGAATTAGTAAAGATATTCATGATAGTCTTATAAGAAAAACAAACCTATTCAAATAACAAAAGTTGATCACATTATAAAGTCTTCAATGTAACCTTCTTGAAATTGATTTTCTTTATATTTGACTTCAATAAAGTGCCGCAAGAAACCCTCAAAGATATGCTTCAAAGAGTCAACAATTTTGATCAAAAGATTACATCTGACAAGTTACATTATCTTACCAATACAAGCTGAATTGCAACTAAAATTACATTTGTCCCATATAACTAGCACTGCCAATTTTCTTTTACCACCCTCAGTTTTTATTTTTACATTTTCATTTTTCTAAAGCTATAACTTTTACATCAAGACGTTTATCTCATACTAAACTTTAAGCTTATCATTATTCCCATCGTAGATATCACATTATTTTAAATGTCAACAAAGTCAATTTCAACCCAAAACAAATATATATATATTTCTAGTCTCATTATTTTATCTCCTCCCTTTCGGTATTTTTTACAAAATAGAATTACACAATTTACAGCATTACCTTAAAAATTTTAAGTAACGAATAAGAGTTTCTTTCCCCTTTGAATAACTTAAATCGAAAAAAGAGAGGTTAAAATTAAGAAGCCAACCACGTCTGGAGCATTTTTGGGGTACAGAAAACAAATTTGTGCATATTCATTGGTAGGCTAATCATAATAAGGAGTTGTTCATCTATGAAAATTCCTACGAAACATCAATCCATGAAAACATTTATGAGATTTCAATTTCATTCATTATGCTCACCTATTAATTACTTCTCTCCCGCATGTCATTTTCTTTTTCACTAGAAATAATGACAACGTTTGTTTCCCTTTATTTATTAGCCTATTTAAATTAAATCAATAAGCCCCCCTTTTTTTCTTTTTCTTGCACATTTGAAATTGTTTTCACGTATTCAATTATTATATCTATGAGTTGTCAATTGAGTGTTAACTTGATTAGCATGGACATAATTGTCAATGCAAGAGGACATGAATTTAAGTGCACTGAAACATATTATCCTCCTATTTATGGGTTAAGGAGAGGCTGTGGGTAATTCTAGACATTGCGTCAAAAAAAAGTAAATATAATTAGAATTTATAATGACTACTTATAATCATTAGTATCTGAAGTCACATATGTAGCATGTGATATTATGTTTTTTTTTAATTTTTTTATTATGTTTTTTTCTCGTATAATGTCTAGAATTATTTATAATCTTATCCTTTAACCCTTAAATAAGAGGATAAATGCATTTGATTGCACTCGAACTCACGTACTTCTACATTGATAACGATATTGGTTTAATTGAGTTGCAATAATTAAAAGGAAAGTTTTAAAGTGAAATAATTTCATGTTGTAACATTTTATTTATTTATTTTAATTTAAAATCATCAATAAAAATATTTCAAATAGCGTTTAAAAAATATTAAATTTCATGTTGATTTTCATCGATCAAAAATTTTATCAACATGTATTTTAGAAATGCTAGTTTCTACTTGAAAATGTTTGCTTGTTATTTGTTGAATTGTTGGAACGATAAGTTTGACAAGAGTCAGTGAGAACAAGTATGCAATAACACAAACATAAAAAATAATTTATGCAGTTGGATAAACTATTTTCGTCTAACGAGTCCTTATAAAAAAACCTACTATCAACTCACAATTAACTAATTAAAAGATAATATTATTAATATAATATTCTTCAAGAGAAAACTTATTAATTTCTAAAGGAAAAAAAGAGAAAAAAGTTGTTAAACTAGGAAGGAATGGATAAATGGTGTCACTAAATTATAATATCTATATATATAAAATGATTAATTGAATTAATATCATAAGTCAACTTGACACCAATTCAATTGTAGAATTATTAAAAGATTTTTATTTTAAAAAGTAATTAATATTGTTATAATGGTATTTTTGTGTTTTCATACTTTTATAAAATAAAATAAAATAAATGAGAAATATTATTTAGAATTGAAGACAAAACTAATAAATTTATACGGAAATTTTTTATCACTCTACCAATAATAATATATTAAAATATTTTGTAATATAAAATATTATCATTCACGGGATAAAATCTAGTATTTATATAATCCTAATCCTCTTCACCACTAAAGACGGTAACTATTATTATTATTATTTGTTCAAAAGAATTGAACCAAAGGTTGAGTGATTAAATAATGCAAGCGAATATAATACATAATATCCGAAGTGGAGTGAATGGACTTGAATTAAAAATATGGTAGTTAACTTAACTTACATACATTGAATTTTTAAGAAAAAATTAATGTTGGTTTCAGCTATATATATTTGCTGATAAGGAATCTAATATATTATAACATATACTAATTAATCAACAACTGCTAGCTGCTTAATTTAAACCACTTACTTTATTTAACTAAAGCACCGTGGCACCGACCTACCGAATCCAACCAAGGAAAATTATTATGTGTAATTTTAAGTATAAAAAATTATTATTGTTGCTATCTAAGTTAGTTGTTTGCTTAAAATAACAAATGCAATAGAAGTGTTAGATTGAAGTGTTCACTACGGTTTGACACTACGAAAAATGTGCAAACAAAACATAAATAACACCAAGGTTTGTGAACGCAGTTTGATTTTCGTACATCTGTGAAGCCTATCTCAGTTAATTATTCCACTATCTTTTATCATGAATATAATAAGTGATTCACACTCTATCAATCCCTAAGTATAGATATCTCACCTTTGTACCTCAAAATCAGAACACTCTCCTCCAAATCCTCCCCCTGAGAACTTAGGTAGTAAACACTAAATAATGCTCACAATACAATTTACACTCTCTCAAAAAAAATAGTTCCTCAATGAGTAGATTAGAATGCACTCAAATAATCTCTCATACAAAACCTATACAAGCCTCAAAAACATATATTTAAATTTGGTTTGCTAACATGGAGTCTAAGTGAATATAAAGTAACTCCTGAATAATCAAAGTTCTTATTTCCAAAACAACTACATAGTCTTCATCGATCCTCCATGTTTCAAGGGTTGATTTTATTCACTCAAATCCAGTCCAATCTCTAAATTTCAAGGATTGGTTTTCCATAGATGGACCATAATATCTTCAATAAAACAACACAACAAGTCCAACGGTTTTCTTCATTAAATTGTTGAACTGAATAATGCAAGTCCTTAAACACCTTAGTGGCAGTATGTCCTTGGCACTGTCGAGTACCACTCAGCAACTCTTAGCTCATTTTGCCTCAACAATCACCATTTTGGAATTTTGATGAACAAAATCAAACAATATAATATGCTAAACATAACAATTACTAATAGCTCCCCCTTAGCACATCCTCACTCTACTTAGCTCAACTTAGTACATAGTATAATAATTTTAACTACCAATGCGATGTTTAGAATTTGCACCAACATTAAAATACTAAATTTGTCACACCCCAAAATAGGGCCTAAGAGTTTTAGGGGTATTTTAGGAATTTTAGCCTTTGAGTGTTCGGAATTCTATGGCATGGCATATCAGTAATGTTTTCAATTATGGTTTTTAGAAAATTAAATCAATTTCAGAAAAATGAATTTTAAATACCTTTAATTTTAGAAAAAAAACTGATTTGTAAAAGGGTCAAATTGTGAGTTTTTATGAAGCAATTTAACCAGATTTTAAAATCTAAAAGTTAATTCACGTAAAAACAACCCCAAAATATGTGCTTGTCGTCCCTTGTTCTCTTTTTCTATTTCAATCTTTTTTAAATTCCAATTCCTAGTCCTCTTTGATTTCTATCACCCTTGAACCTTAAAACCTCCATTTAAACCAAGAAAATCACCCAAAAACTTTATCATCTACAATGTGGGTTTTTTAGATTAGCGTCAAAGCTCGTTTTTCTTCCATCGAAGGTAACCATTCAAATTTCTATGAGTTTAAAACGATATCTAGTTCCTTAAACATAATATTTAGCCATTGAAACACATGTTTTAAATAAAAGTAAAAATTCGGGTCTTTAATGGTGAATTTTGGGTTTGTGGATAAAAATGTGGTTTCAAAGTGTTTTTCAATTAGTTTAACATGATTAGAAGGTTTCTAAACTTACTTTGAAGTTTCGTTAAAGATTTCTCGAGTTTTAACGAATTTTCAAAAAATAGCCATAAAACATGTCGAAAAAGTCGATATCATGAATTGAGTAGTTTTGTGTAGTTTAAAGGTTGAGAATTAGTCGTAGGTGAATTATATGATGAACGTAATTGGTTTTAGGTGAAAAGATTAAGAATAGATTGAGATATTCGAATTTAAATTTTGCTATGCTATAAATTTCGGTTATATGAGAACTTAGTTTAGGCTTATGTTTTGTATGCTTGTAATGAGTCCTTAGCTGATTTTTGGATGTATTGTTGTGTGAATTTGTTGTGTTGAAGTTCTGGATTTGATAGAACCTTCTACGAGTAGAGATAAAGGCAAGGAAAAGCTAGCTTGAGCTTTCAGTTTTTTTGGCAAAAGTGTAATTGGTGAGTGTTTGGAATAATTGTTTGTGGATTTGATTCAATGTGTTATTTGCGAACTTGGTAGTAGCCTAAACCCCTACTCTAAATTCAGAGTGTAAGCTTTCTCATACCTCTACTGTAACACCCCTTACCCGTACTCGATGTTGGAACAGGGTACGAGGCGTTACTAAACTTATACGCAAACGATTATATAATACCGAGACCTGACTTTCCTTTCCAAATTAAAATTTTTCGTAACACCTCTTAAGCAGGCCTACTAGGCACAAATCACACATTAGGAATGGCTCAGGATCAAATCGAACCCTTTTGTAACTCTCTAGAAAACCTTAGAAAATTTTCACTAAATAGTCTACACGCCCGTGTAGAGGAAGGGACACGCCCATGTGGCATATCACATGCTCGTGTTCTACACCTGTATGGAATTATTTTCCATTTTGAAACTACAGGGGTTTTCACACGGCTGGACACACGCCCGTGTCCCTCACACGGCCTCGACACGCCAGTGTCTTAGCCCATGTGCAAAAACCTTAGCATTCTGTTTCTGACGTCATCACCCCATAAATGTCACACGGCCTAGGCACACGCCCGTGTCCTTCGGCCGTGTGGCGAATTAAATTCCTAATTTCAGGTGTAGACTTCACACGACCTGGGCACACGCTCATGTCCATGATCGTACCTTCCACACGGCCGAGACACACTGCGGTGTCTCTGCCCGTGTGTTTACTACTGAGCATACTAACTTGTAAACCTAGCATGCAAAGGGACACACGGCCTAACCACATGCCCATGAGGCTGACCGTGTGTCATACACAGCCTAGACACACGCCCGTGTGCCTACCCGTATGGACAAGACAAGGCTCTTTGCCAAGCTCTTTCTATCACTCCAACTCATACAAGTATAAATCACATTCAACCATCAACCCATTCATGCATAATTAAACCCAGAAAATGAACATGCTACTTGCACAATCATGAATAACCTCATCTTTTCATAGATTAATAATAAAGAGCCACCAACTATGGTCTTATAAAAATAGTTCATCTTAGAATGAGCTAACACACATGGCCAAAACAATATACATTCAACTAAGTCTAGTCCCTGTACATGCCATACACAAAACGCTAAGACTAACTATACCAAGATGAGCTGATAGTGTGGGTGATCCTTTGCTTAACTTCGTATCTCGAGCTTGCTCTTCAACATTATAAAATAAGGGAAAAGAGAAGGGAGTAAGCTTTAAGCTTAGTAAGTCTATATGTAAACAATAATCATCATACCACAAAACAATCAATCAAACATTACATGCTAAGTAATAACGATTCATATCCTCATAATCATGCTTACTCATTTCAAGTCTTACCACATCCCAAACACATATCATAAACATTGTCCACAATTACTTGCATATATACCCTGCACTTATCACCACAAAGCCACATGAAATATTCACTTAAACAAGTTTCCTGATGAACCCTTCGGAATGGTACAAGTCACCCGGTGGTTTCGCACACAGCCCATCATCAATAAATACTAGGTTGGTATCGCACACAACCCACCAACAATGATAATTACGGTGGTATCGCACATAGCCCACCAAAATGATAATAAATATGATGGCATCGCACATAGCCCATCGTTAATAAATAACAAGGTGGTATCACACACAGCCCACCAGAATTCACATATTTACGAATATTCATCCGTACTCATATTTCTCTTCCAAAGGTTCATCCGAGAGTTTTCACATTTTTTACTATTTCAATAATTCTCACCAATAAGAAATTTCATTCACACAATGCATTAATAGTTAAAGCATTCATAATAGAGATGTATCGTTTACACATAAACTTACCTCGGTGCAAAATATGTTAATTGGCGGTTTAGTCCGAAACCTTGCCTTTTCCCCGGTCAAGATTGTTTTCGTGCTCTTCTTGATCTAAAATGATAAAATTTACTCATTTAATCACTACATAAATCAAAGCACTTCAACATTTCTATTTTGGCAAAAATGACCGTTTTGCCCTTATACTTTGGCAAAATTACTATTTTGCCCCTAGGCTCGTAAATCAATTTTCATCATATTTACTCATTAAACAAGCCTAGTTGAACAATTATTTCTCTTATAACAATTCGCAATACCAATCATTTCATGCATTTATTACTCAATTAGAACCTTTACAAATAGGTCCCATTTAGGTGTTTTCATGGAAACACCTTTCACAAAAATTGTGTATTTAATACTCAAGGTTCATTTTCTTTCATAAAAACTCAGCAAATAACACAAGCACTTACATGGAAAATCCCTAAAGTTTCGACCATTTTGCAAAATGGTCCCCTCATTAGCTAGCTTAAGCTTTAGGGGTTCCAAAAGTACAAAAATTATCAAAAAAGACTTCTAAATTCACTTACTTGCAAGAGAATAACTTGGCTGAAAGTTCGAGCTTCAGAAACCCTTATTCTCACTTGAATTTTTGGTGGAAGAAGAAATGAGAATAGTAAAAGATGACAACTCCTTTATTTTATCTTATTTTATTCATTTTAGTCACATAATGTCACCGAATATTGCCCAATTAAATGCTCTTGTCCCCCTTGACCGGCCATCACCTTTAGGAAGGCCTAATTGCATTTTAAGGACCTCAAATTTAATATTCCATAGCTATTAGACACCTCTAGCTTGTAAAATGAAACTTTCGCACTTTATGCGATTTAGTCTTTTTTTCGTAATTAAACATGCAATCACTAAAATTAATGCACCAATATTTTCATACACCCATATAATTTTGATATAGCACATATAAAATTATTAAAAATAATTTCTCTAGTCTCGGATTAGTAGTTTCAAAACCACTATCCTGACTAGCCCCAATATCGGGCTGTTACATCTGCTATCTTGTGAATAATGTGCTTATGTGTCTGTGAATATGTGAATTGAGATGAGATGCTATAACATGTGATATATGGTTATGTTAACCATTGTGAAAGTGCAAATCTGTACATGATATGTATATGTTAAATGTTAGTGATAGTGTTTTGCAAAAGATGCAAATATGCAGTGATAGTGCACGGATAATCGGTAAGTGATATGTATTTGATTTCGGATATTTTGGCCTTGTGATCCTGAAACCATTGGATATAGTTGGCATGCCATAAAATTGTGAGTACTCACCTATATGTATAGTGATTTTGGGCATTGAGACCTTGGGACATGTTGTAGGGATAAGGGAATGTGAGCTAAGCTCCATTCAACGGGACATGAGAGGGGAAATAAGGAGAGTGTTAGCTTTATGCTTTACTTTTGGGACATGTTTGACTCCATGAGTCTATGTTTGGTGTGTTAGAGATCCATGTATCCGATGAGTGATTATAGAGCTCACTTTTATGTTTCATAGCTCAAGTGTCAAATTATCTTAAAGTGTATATATGTGTAATGTGATATATGCCTAAATGAGTATGTGGTAGCTATGCCAAGTTATCTTAAATTATGAATATGTGTGTATTGCGATATGTGTTTATGTGACATGTGACCATTGTGCAATTTGTCTATAAGGATATTTTCGAGTATTGTGACATATGCTCAAATTTTATGTGATTATATGAGTATTGTGATATATGCTTGTATGTTAGGTGATTATATATCTAATATGATATATGCTTGAAAGTGAATATGCTTGCTATGTAAAAGACCTAGAAAATAATGCACAAGTAAGTATATTATAACACTAAAGTTTGAACTGCTGATGTTGTGCTATTGGTTGTTTCGTTGATGCTTGATGAATTGTTTGCATTGTAGTCATTCTAGGCATTCATTAAGCTTGTTAAGCTCACCCACTCCTTTTAAACCCTTGCAGATCATTAGTCTGCTGGTGTGAGTGGTGTGGTTCTGAGAGGTGATCTAAGAAAATCTATGTTATTTTATATGTGCTCTACATTTATTTACATTTTGAGGAATGAGACAATGTGGTAGACTTGTAAATAACCATGTTAACTTCTAGACATTTTGCTGGTTTTTGGTTCGATTTATAAGGATTACATGTTGTTGTTATGCTTGAGTTCATGAACATGATGAAGGATTGACGTTACTCACTCAAACACGATATTGCGATATTGAACTATTAATTAGGCCGTTGAATGATTAATTATTGAAGTAATTGATGTATGATGTTTAGGAACTAAATTGAAATGGATTAATTGCTTTTGTATGCTGCATTTTTTACGTCTGAAGTAGAAGTATCGATAATCAGGTTTTAAAATCATTACCTCTGTGTTTTAAGACGTGCAGGAAGTCAGAATAAAGATTTGGTATCGATACCTTTGCTCGAGTATCGATAATCAGGGTTAAAGTATCAATATTTCATGACAGGTACCGATAATTTCTGAGACTTTGGGTTTTTAATCGAGAAACAAAATGCAAGTTTGGTATTATTTTTGCAGGTGATATTGATACCACAAGAAGAAAATATCAATACCGTAGTGTCAGTATCGATACCTACGTGACAGTTTTGTGATTTTGTTAAATGGACCTTATGCATGTTTGATTATTATTTTAAAACATTTGAGGTATGTTCAACATGTATAATTGATAAATAAGAATATGTTCAGTCAAGAACCTATACGTATGATAATATGAAAGATGTTTTGTTTAGAATGAGTTTTTACTTGTTGTGTATGACATGAGATAGTGGTGTGGCATCCGGATATTCGGGCCTGGCGAGTAGACCAGGTATAGGGTGTTACAAAATTATAACTAAGTAGTAGATAAAGTAAAGTGCAACAATGTAAAGCATACACTATATCATAATATCATAGTTCCATATTAGTACCAATGCCACAACATCATCTTTATTAGTATCATCAAATGAGTATTATCATCACAATTATACAAACTAGATCAAATAAAAAGTTAAAAAAACCAAGAGGGAAAGAAATCATTACCACATCAAGGTCTGATTCATCTTCAATATCAATATCATGTGTGTATTGGCTCCCAAATTTATTTAAGTTAGTGGTCCAACTGCAACAAATTGGGCAAAAATTAATACGTAACATAAAATACTATGTAAAATTAATACTTAATTTCATAAAATTACACACTTTACTAAAATTATGCCCAATGTCTTAATATGAACTAAAATAACTCAATTAGTTGTCCATTTACTCAAAATTTGCATAAATTTAAGTAAAAAGGTGCTAAAAAAAACTATATAATTTAGATGTATCACAACCCTAAACTTAATCCATTGCTTGTCTCGAGTAATATTTCATGCAAAGCAAAAATTAAGGCAATCTTGCACAATATTTACAAAGAATCAACTTTTCAAATAATCATACAGCAACAAATTTATTCTCACAATCTCTTCTTGCTAATAAATGGCTCACATATAGATATTATTTCAAAATCTTATGTAAAGTAAAAGAAAATGCTATCATTAGTCATAATTTGCATGCATTCCAAAGTCATGTATAAAATTCAACATTCAACAAATCTTCCTTATCTAGTTAGATAAAAAAGTCCTAAGGTTTAACTATTGGTCTTTACATGTTGCACTTAGTGATTTTCCTCCACTAATGTAGTCAGCATAATTGTCAAATTCAATAGGTCTTTTATTAGGTTGTGATGGGGCTAGGCTCAAGGTATGGATAAAGAGAATTGATTTTTAGGCTAAATCATCTTCACCCTAACTTTGTCCTGGATCACTTTGGGGTACAATCTTCCTACTAATGGGTTTTCACACCCCAAACTTAATTTAAAACTTATGCTCGACAGTATATCTCAACACTTCAGTAGAGAGTTTTTTTTGAATCAAATACATCTTTCTGAATTTCCCCTCGAATTTTACTCACCAAGACAAATATAGTTAAGAGTGGTGCAAGATAGGGTAAAAATTTAAGAAATGATAATATGGTAGCTTATTATGTAGGTAAGTAACAATAAAATAGGCTATTTGGCTCAAACTAAGGTTTCAAGGGTTAAATTCATATGGTAGGCTTGAAAGGCTAAAACGATCCAAAGAAAATGTGCCTAAATCATATTTAGATTCTTATGCCTCCTAGGATTTCGCCTCAAGAAAGTTACTAAGAAAATTCTAAAGACTTAAACCTTCATGCATGTCTATTTCTAAGGAATGTAAATTTTCATGGAAAATACTATATAAGACTAACGAAAAATAAAAACATACAATAACTAAGCTAACATATAACACGAGCTTAAATAAAATTAGAAATTATACTGGAATATGGGCTAACTTATTAACAAAAATTGTTTCTGAGCATTACTTTATTCCAGTATACTTTTTTGTGAAGATTGAAAAATTTTAAAAATCACACAAGATTGGCCCTTACCCTCCTTGAAAAAGAAACAATGTCCTCATTGCAAAATAACAAAGTAGTGAATGAAAACTATACACCAGGTAGGACTTAAAAAAGGAGAGGTGAGTCATGAAGATTACAAAGTACCAAGCCTTTCTTGAAAAATTCAATCCTTAAACATGTATATTCACATTATCACACTACTATGATCTTTACAAGAGAACAAAATTAATGGGAAAGCATTGACTTGGTTTATTCATAAATTGTAAATTATTCAATTTATTGTGCACAAAATGTAAAATAGCAGAAAACAAAAAAAGCAAAAACTGAAAAATATAAAATAACGATAGAGAAAAGTTAAGACAACTCCCTGTTTTTATTTGGAATTATCACTGACTGAGACAGTGTCAAAACACCATCTATCATACCAACCATACTCATCTAGGAAGTAATCATATTCTTGCCCAGCAAATGTAACAACCTGGTTTTAGCTAAATCAGAATAGTGGTTTCGGAATCACAAATCTGATGTCAAAATTTTTTTAATATTATTTTATGTGTTTACAGCATGTTAGTTGATAAGTGTGAAAATTTCGTGAGCTAATTTTATAATTTAATTGCTCAAATTAAGAAAAATGACTAAATCGCGTAGAATGCAAAAGGTGCATTCTACTTGTTAAAGGTGTCAAATAGCTTTGGCTTTTAAATATGATGGCCTTAAATGGTAATTATCCCATTAAATTAGTAAGCTGAAAATTTTGGGCATGTATTAAGTGATTTTAAGGGTTATTAAATAAGGGTAAATGTGGTATTTTGTATTTTAATGTTATTTTTAATTAAACAAAACATAAAAGATGAATTTCACTCATCTTTCTTAGCCGTGAATAGCAAAGAAGAAACCCATTCTAGGGCTTGAAATTTCGGCACAATCTTAGCTTGATTAATGTACGGTTTTAGCTCTATTTTTGATGATTTCTATGTTTTTGTGATCGTTGCTTCACGTTCTAGCTAGCCCGTACCATAGGTTTCGAAATTGTTAAAGATTATGAGAGTTGACATTGTTGAATATATGTGTTCTTTGATGTTTAATGTTGAAATATTAAAGATTGATGATATTTTTACATGTTTTGTTAAGTGATTTTTGACAAAAATGTCAAAAAGGGATTAAATTGTGAAATATGCAAATTGAGTGGTTGAAATGTGAAATAAATGAAATTTTTGGGCTGCTAGGGACTTATGTATAAATCGGCTAAGCATGGGTTAGTCTTGAATTTCATTAAATTGTGATTTTGTGAAATAAGGACTAAATTGTAAAAAATGTGAAAGTTTAGGGGCTAAAGTGCAAATAGGTCTAAATTTATGTTTTGGACTAAATTGAAAGAATAGGTGATTAAATGAGTTAATTTTGAATACATATAGATCAAGAAAGAAAGAATTCAGATTTAAATCGGGGGAAAAGCAAGGTTATCGAGTAGTCGATCTGATCCGTCAATTTCGAATACGAGGTAAGTTCGTATGTGATGATTTCTTTATAAATGTATGATAAATGGTTTGATATTGCCTAAACTGTGATTATGAGATTTTTATTAATGCATGAATTGTAAATACGATTCTACGGATATATTCGAAGATGGAATCGACAAGCTAAAAGTCTCGATTGAACCTTAGGGATAGATTTTGGATACTGATGATATGTTATAAGATGATATACCGATTTGGCTACGGGCCATGATATCGGCACTACGGGTGCGAGGGATACCTTGATTTGGCTACGGGCCATGGTATAGGTACCCCAGGATAAGGCTTTGCGCCATGGTATAGGTACTTATCGATTGAGATTCTTGAGTATCTGACTTCTATTCCAATTGATTCAACGGGTAAATGAATGATGTGGTTGAGAAATAGGTTAGTACGAGGCAATACAGGTACATACAGAACCTATTTGAATATTAAATAGAGAAAGTTTGATGAGATGGTATTCAATCATGTTTTGAGACCTGAGAAAGGTTTGTAGTTAATGTGTATATGGTGATGTTATGTATAATTAGTTGATTTGTATTTATTTGATGAATTAAGTTATTCACATATGAGCTTACTAAGCTATGAAACTTACTTTGTGTTATTTTTCTATGTTTTATAATGGATCAAGACTAGCTCAGGTCTGGGAGTCTTTGGGAACATCATCGCTATCGAACATCTATTTGGTACTTTTGAGTTGTGTATATATGGTATATGGCATGTAGAGTGTAACAGCCCGATTTAGGGGCTAATCAGAACAGTGGTTTCGGAACCACTAATCCAAGGTCAAAGAAAATTATTTTAATGTTATTTTATGAGTTATAGCATGATTATAAAGGTGCATGAAAATTTTGGTGCTTTAATTTTAGCGATTTCATGCTTAATTGAGAAAATGGACTAAATCGCATAAAGTGCGAAAGTTCCATTTTACGAGCTAAATTTGTCTAAAAGCCATAGAATATTAATTGGAAGTCTTCAAAGTGCAATTAACCCCTCAATCAATGGTTGGCCAGCCATAGGAGACAAAAAGAGGTCAACAATTGGTCAAGTTGGTGGATTAGGTGGATTCAATTGAAGGAAATTAATAAATAAAGAAAAAGATGATATCACTCTATTCATCCATCTTCTTCCATCGAAAATACTAGCAAAAATAGGGGTTTGAAAGCTTAAAATTTTCAGCAACTTGTCCTCCTTGCAAGTAAGTGATTTTGGTGACTTTTCTTGATGATTTTTGTACTTTTAGGACCGTTGTATCATGATCTAGCTAATGAGGGGTCTATTTTTCAAAATGGTTAAGAGTCTGGGGTTTTTCCATGTGAGTAATTAGGTTGTTTTCTACAATTTTATGGAAGAAAATGGGTCAAGGTTGTTAAATAAACAACTTTGTGAAAGGTGTTACCATGAAAACACCTAAAAGGACCATTTTGCAAAGGTTGTAAAATAGGTGTAAAATATGTGAAATAATGAGCATTGAGAGTTACTATAAGAGAAATAAATGTTCACCTAGTCCCGTTAAAGGAAGAAATTTGATTAGAATTGATTTACGAGCTTAAGGGTAAAATGGTCATTTTGTGAAAGTCTAAGGGCAAAATGGTAATTTTGCCAAAGTATGATTATTGAAATGTTTCTAATTTTCTATTATAGATCAAGAAGAATGAGGGATTAACCTTGACCGAGGAAAAGGCAAGGTATCGAACTAAATCGACAATTTGGCTTATTTTGAAATCGAGGTAAGTTAGTGTGCAATAAAATCAACATCATGTTATTAAGTTTCTAAATGCTTGATATTAGTGATGTTTTATAATATTTCTGTGAATTTGAGAACTGATGTTGAATGAGAAAATTATGTGAATTGTGATGTGGAAGTCCCGGTTGGACTTCAATAAATGAGAGAATAATATCATCGAGACTTGAGATGGGTAAGGTCCCGTATAAGACCATGTCTAGGACATGGCCTCGGCACCGAATTGAGATCCTGTATAAGACCATATCTGGGATATGACATCGGCATTGAATATTAGAATCGTATAAGACCATATCTAGGATATGGCATTAACAATCGATATAAGATCCAGCGTAAGACCATACCTGGGATATGGCATCGGCATCCAGAGGTGACCCAATGTAAGACCATATCTGGGATATGGCATTGGCGTCGCATTTATGTGAATGATGACAATTATGCAATTTTGAGTATCCCCAAGTGATTCAGTAGGTAAATAGCTAAGTTTATATTAGACATGAGATTAGTGCTGAAGCTATATGATGAAGTGATACAGGTACATGTGAGTAATTCATGAGAAATGTTTACGATATGAGACGTTATATGAAATTGGTAAGAGTAAGCATAAGTAAGTTATGGCAATGTGTTTAAGACTTTGTGTTTTATTTAATGCCATGGATGGATGATATTATGAGCCTTATGTTGCTATTTATTTCAAGCAAACTTACTAAGCTTTATGCTTACCCCTCTCATTTCCCTTTTTATTGTAGTATCGCCTGGCTAGCTCGGAATTTGTGGAACGTCAGAGTTCAGAAATCACACTATCAACTTCTCTTGGTATAGCAAAGCTAGATTTATTTTGAGTATGGCATGTATAGGATTTGGTTATTTTGTTATGTAACACCCCAAACCCAGCTCAAACGCCACAACCAGATCTGGTATGTTACGGGTTTAAAGTTTAAAAACTTCGCTCTGAAAGGATTTGAAATCTCGGTTGATTTGTAGAAGTATTCGTTGAATAAGTGTCAATTGAAGAAAACCTTTGTAGCATTTTTTTTCTATGAAATCTCTTGTTTGAAAAGCCCATTTTATTTCTTTTTATAAATGAAACTTTGAACATAAATTTATAAATGTAAACATCATCAAATATGAATCAAAACACTAAGCTAGGGAGGCCTTATTACAAAAATAGTCCCAAAAATTATAACTTAGATAAACACCCGAAATAGTTTATGAAAATAAGTAACGTGATGGCCCCTCGAGTCCGTCTCGGCTCCCATGTCCATGATCTACTGCTCATCTAAAAGAGTAGAGAAAAATGAAAGGGTGAGTCACCAAGACTCAGTGTATAAATCCTAAAACATACAACGACCTGAGGCCCACAAACACATTATGGGCCTTGGCCCATACATTATGGCAACAAACATACATACATATTAAATGATAAATGGTAAATGGCCCAACCCATCCTAAAAGTCCATCCTCTACACACCAACCCGTACCAACCATCACACCTCGGGGATTTCTACAATCAACCCACCAACCGCTACACACTATATCGACAGTCGTACTGGCTATTCCTATTAATCAGGAATCATTTAAGTGTGGCTTTGCCACCGATCACTATGTGACCTACCATTTGAATTCGTGGTTTAACCACCGATCACCAAGTGACCTATCATGCTCTTCCCCTTCATTATCATACTCCCACCCCATGCAAACACACATGAAAAATTGAAAACAACATACCATCTTTAAGAAAATAGGCATCTATATATATACCGATACACATAGAGAGATTTCTATGATTACGTACCTGGCATCCTTTGCCTAACCCTTTTCGGGTTTTGCGACTGTCCATACAGCCTTTTTTTCGGCTTTTAGCCCATAACATATATTTAGTACAGATTACTATACAGCCTTTTTCTAGCTTTTAGCCCATAGCATATATTTAGTACAGATTAATTAGTGTGTTAGAGATCTACACACCTGTTTACCGATAAAACGATACTTTCTATGTCGACGCTGTTCGTAGCCGACACAACTACTATCTGCCTAAGGTGTTGTTCAGAAGTCGGTCCACAACCCGATGGCCAATCCCGAACTACTGACACTACTCGTTTCTTAAACTTAGGGATTGGTTTGACAGATCCAATCCCCTCCTTTGCCTGATCGATATTTGATTCCATTAAAAGACCTTATCAGTTGCTACCATCACAACATATGGTTGTTAATCCATATCATAAAGCTAAGATTATAACTACGATGAACGAACCTAACGAAAATCTAAAGAGAACCCCTTACCTTGAAATCCCGAAAGAAGTTTGAGACTCAGAGACTAGTAGTTTCCGGCTTTTAGATCTAAAAGATCTACTTCGATTCCCGACGTTGCCCAACAAGAAAACATCAAACCATTAATCAAACGTCAACCTTACCAATCACAATAGCCTTTCGGCTTTAACTTCCAAAAATTGAAAGAGAAAGTGAAGAGAAAAAGATTGGCACTTATCCTATCACAGGAGATTCGGCTACTCCTAGAGGATTGCACCCACATATTTCCCTTGAAAGGCTGTCTTAAAGAAATCCCACGTCAAGCGGTCGGCCTGCGTACCCTCTCTTACAGTGAGCCACCACTTGTATGCCTCATCTCGCAATAAGGACACTGCTCCCTTTAATTTCTCTTCCACTGTACAGTTGAGGTCATCCATTATCCGCTCAGTAGCCTCTAAACAATACTTTGCAACATTCGGGGCTACACCAGAATCACCCCTGAAGATTTCCGCTCCATTAGACTGGAGTCACTCAGAAATTGACCCTCAGCCCACTGATCTAGTACTAGCTCCAGTAACCCTCTCAAGAACCCGTAACATTACTTAGGATAGAGCATCATCCCCAGATGCTCGATCATGAGACGCTGTCTCAGTTACTGGTGAGGCTGTTGCCTCCCTAGTAGGCATATGATCCGATGTCGATGATCCAGCCCAAGCACCTCATCGGCCTCTACCGCGGCCCCATGAACCCCTTCCGCGAGTACCTCTTGTGCTCATCTCCATATACGCTTTATCTTATTAAATTATGTATCAGTTTATAATTTCAGTAATTATTAACAAATGTATTATGAAAAGTAGTTATTAGCGGTTTCTTTTCATCGATCGAGGTCTCACTACAGTTTACAGTCTCATACAGTTTTAGTTTCTTTTATCTAGAGTTTCACAGTATATTAGTAATCAAAATTTAGAGAACTTACAGCTTTGTGCTGGAGACTCGATGTGCCACACCTGTGCATCTTTCGAAAATATTTCAAATCTTTGAAATTTACTTTCAGAAAAACTTTTCAAACCCATTCCACAGTCGAGTTTTGTAACTTGACTCTGATACCACTACATGTCAACACCTCAAACCCGGCCTACTACAAATTTGCATGAATTTGAGTTTAAAAAGGCATGAAAAAGTGTGTATATTTTCGTGTTTCCACTGATCGATCAAATATGTATCCAACCAGTGTTTTGGAAGATGTTTTGGTTCAAGTAAATGGAATAGTTTTTTCTGCAGATTTCTATGTCATAGACATGGAAGAAGAAGACTCGTCTAATCCTAATTTGATTTTGTTAGAAAGGTCATTTTTTAAAACATCAAAAATAATATTTAATGTGCATGATGGTACTCTCACTATGGAGTTTGTTGGGGAAGTTATCAAATTTAGCAGTTATGATGTCGTAAAATATCTTAGTGATGCATGTTCTTTATTTGCTTTAGAAATCATTAACCCATTGGTGTAGGAAGGAGATTACTTGTGAGTGACCCTCAATAAGAGCTATAAACTTGAAGAAATAGCAAAAATTGAGGAACCAAAACTTGATTTAAAGCCTCCTCCCAACCACTTGAAGTACGTATATGAAAATGTATCCATTTATAAAGAAAAGAGAAAGGTCTTCATGATCAAATGATTTCTATGAAAAAAAGTTCTATCTTGGAAAAAAAAATGTTGCTTTATAAATATCGTTTAAGATTATTTCCTAGAAAATTATGCTCTAGATGGATCAGGTATTTTGTTATCACTAACGTGTTTTCTCATGGTGCAGTAGAAATTCAAAGTGTGAACACTAATAAATTCTTCTAGGTCAATGGTTATTGTTTAAAGCTTTTTCATAAAGGTTTTCAAACTAATGAGTTAGACTCGATCCAATTGGAATGTCGAAAATACAAGGAGTGAAGAGGGAGTCATGTTTAGCCAAAGACTTTAAAGAGAGGCACTTCATGGGAGGCAACCCATGAGATTTCTTATTAATTTCATATATTTTTCATGTTTGATTTATTTTTAGGTAAGATTGAGAGGGATGAGAGATTTGGGTGAATCAAGGATAAGGCATGCCTACGCCTTACTTCAAAATATCAAGAAGTAACACATTTTTGTTCACAGAAGAAATTCAAGAATAAGGCTTGCCCACGCCTTATTAATGTGGAATATCAAGAAGTAACACATTTTTGTTCACAGAAAAAGTTCAAGAATAAGGCATGGGCATGCCTTATTATTGCAAAACATCAAGAAGTACAACATTTTTCTTTACAGAAGAAACTCTAAAACAAGGCGGGCCTACAACTTATTCTTAAACTTCTCTTGCCAAAAGAAATCATCAATGTAACACCCCAAACCTGGCCTAGACGTTATGACCGGATCTAGCGTGCCACATCAGGTGATGTTTGAAAACTATGCATTTGTTGGAAAACTCATCTACAAATCAAAACTTCCTACCGATTCAAAATTTCGATATTTGTTGCTTATTAACAAAACTAGTTTTACTTGAAATCATTTCCTTTTTGTAAAAACTTATTATGCATTTATTATTTTGCTTTTAAAAACTTGCCTGTTACGGAAGCTTGATTTGAACCATTGATGAAATGTGATATTTAAAAACAGATGTTATTGTTTTCAAACCCGTGTTTAATAAATTTGTAGTGATATAAGAAATACCAAATAAAAGTTAAAAACAATTCTAATGGCTTTATTACAGAAATTATTAACCCCAATAATTAAAGTAATGTAAATTAAATTAAAATTACTAAAGAACCCCATGAACAAACAGGACGCGTGTGGCCACCACCGAGTCCCTCTCAGCTCCAAATCCTCTAAGGTTGGGAATTACCTACACAGTTAAAAGAAGGGTGAGTTACGATAACTCACTGTGTAATCCCCTGTCACAGTCACAGTCTGGGCCCAAGCCCATGCAGTATCAATTTGGGCCTAAACCCCAAAATTGTGGTAATACAAACAAAAATGCAGCCCAACCTAATCCAACCATCACATCACCCGTACCAACCCTACACACCGTGTGGGGACCAAGTCAACCCACCCACCACACACACCAATATAGCGCGATTTAGTCGCTAATAACAACGCAACAAAGTCGCCAAGACAGTATACGTGGCTGAGCCACTAAAATTAGTATATCGTGGCAGAGCCACTGAATCAGTATAACGTGGCATAGCCACCAGTACAGTATTTCCTCCAAAAGCATAAACCAACCCAATGCAACATGTAGTGACATATTAAAATGATGTATGAAATAAATTACCATCATAAACAATTAAACAGGGTACACATACAACACTAGATCTACCACTAGGGGTTAATGGTCATTTGGTCGGTAGGGGGTAAAACGATAATTTACCCCTTAAGGGTATTCCAGTAATTTCACCCAATGAGGGAATTTCAGTAATTCAACCTTTTAAGGGTATGTGGTAACTTTACCCACTGAGGGTATTTCAATAATTTACCCACCAAGGGTATTTTGGTAATTTACCCACCAAGGGTATTTCAATACTTTACCATCTAACAGCTTTTCTGGAGGCCTACTGTCGCCTCGAGCGACACATGTTCCCTTTTTGGTCGAAACGGTGCGATTGGGCCTAAAGCCCAATTTTGGCCCAAGCAGGCCCACACGCTCTTGTAGCCCATTCAGCCCATTTTCGATCACGGTTCTGCGAACTTTGCAGCCGTAACAATCATCCAGCAATTACAATGGATTTTGCCTCTGTGGGCCCATTAGCCCATTGGGCCCACCTAGCCCATTTTGGCTCAACAAGGCCCATTACGGCCTATGCCCGCGAAAAAGATCGTGGCACTCCCAAAGGCCTATCATCAACGTACGTGGCTCGGTTTATCACAAGCGCTCGCACACTCGAGTGATCTCAGTTACCGGTATTCTGGCTTTTCGCCATTTCAGCTTTTAGCCGATTCATAGATCACAACAACAACAGTTTATACAGAGGTGTGAGATTACACACCTGTTACGAATTACGATTCACAACACTTTCTGAAGCACCAGAAAATGACAACTCCTTGTTATGGTAGAGTATTCAGTTTACTCCCTTTGATTAAGAAACCGAGTCCCAACCACTTTCCAATACCCTAATTTGAATGAACAGAGAAGAAGGTATGCTTGGACTCTAATAGATTCAGCCTTTGACCAGAGAAGAGCCGAATGGAAAAGAGAGATTCGACAACTAAAAGTAGCAACTATGAAATAATGATGGAACTATGAAAAGAAGTGGAAGAAGAGAGGCTTATCGATGCAATGGACGGCTACCAAAAAGGAATGAATAATGAAGAGGAACTACGATTGAATTCGGCAATGGGCAAGAAAAAGAAAAGAGGTAAATGTACGAACCCGAAATGTCACTCCAGAGAAAAAGAAAACAATTACCTAAAACGTCACTTTTAGAAAAGACCCGAAATGAAAACAAAAGAAAATGCACTCACACAAAGGAGTTTCGGTTAGCTCTCACACACCAATTGCCGAATTTATTTGCCAAAAGACTCTTCTTCAGCCGAAAGTCCCCCTTAGCTAGACTCCCGCTTTCGACCAACACCTCCTACACACAACTTCTTGATTTTCTCCCATTTTCTCTCCTACAATTCCTCTCCTTATCCATTTGAACTGTTTGACCGATTCCCCAACTCCCACTGAAGAGTTTGATCCAAACTCTGCTTCCTTCTCTCCCAAGCCACAAAATAAAAGCTACCATTTGCAGCTTATGGGATTCGAACCCCATACCACCTTGCTCTCCACTTGACACCACACCACTCCCCCATGTGCTCAACTTGTGTTAGCAAAACACACTCAAATTTACTTAAGCCCTGCTTCCAACAACCCTCTCCACAAAAGGGCCAAAAACCAAAATTTCTCCAAGGCTCCGACTCAATCCCAGGCCTCCCTAGAACCCCCAAATACACTTAAATAACCTACTGCGCAAGCACAGCATGCAATTATGCAAAAATTTATAACCCCTAACTTTTGGGATGTTACAATTTTACCCCCTTAAAGAAATTTCAGCTTCGAAATTTACCTGATCAAAAAAGATGAGGGTATTCTTTGTCGCGATTGGCTCCTCAGCTCTCACGCGTGGCTTTTACGAATCGTGATTATGCCGCGATGACCTTGACTAACGGAATAGATTTCCTTCTCAGCACATTAACATCGCGATCCAAAATCTGTACCGGTTCTTCTCCAAATGTCAGATCAGATCTTACTTTGATCTCCTCCACTGGCAGTACATGAGAAGAATCAGAACAGTAGCGCCTCAGTATAGAAACATGGAATACATCATGTATCTGATTCAACTCAGGAGGCAGCTCAAGCTGATAGGTGACCAGTCCAACACGTTTTTGACACCCGATAAGTTTCGATGAATCTGGGGCTCAACTTGCCCTTCCGTCCGAATCTCAGAATCTTTTTCCATGGTGAGACCTTCAAGAAGACATAATCCCCCACAGAATACTCTATCTCTTTATGCTTTAATTCAGCATACGACTTCTGCCTATCTAACGCTTCTTTTAACCGATCCCGTATCAACTTCACTTTCTCCTCAGTTTCAGATATTAACTCTGGACCCAACAGTCGCCGCTCACCCAATTCTGTCCAACAAGTAGGGGTACAACACCTACGCCCATATAATGCCTCGTATGGTGCCATCTGAATGCTGGATTGGTAGCTGTTGTTGTAAGCAAATTCTGCCAACGGTAAATAGTCCTCCCAACTACCTTTGAAATCAATTACATAGCTTCTTGACATATCTTCCAAAATCTGAATTACCCTCTCCAACTGACCATCAGTCTGCGGATGAAACGCTATGCTGAAATCTAATCTTGTATCCAGAGCTTCATGTAACACCCTCTAAAATCGTGATATGAATCTAGGATCCTTGTCCTAAATGATAGACACCGGTACCCCATGTAACCTCACAATTTCTGCCTCATATAACTTGGCCAACTTCTGCAACGAGTAATTGGTGTGAAGTGGTATAAAGTGGGCAGATTTAGTCAGCTGATCGACAATTACCCACACTGAATCTTTCTTAGTAGGTGCCAGGGATAGTCCACTAACAAAATCCATTGTTATACTCTCCCACTTCCAGAGTGGAATCTTAACAGGTTGTAGCAATCCGAAGCGCTTGATGCTCTCACCTTCACTTGCTGGCATGTCAAACACTTACTTACAAAGTCAGTAACCTCACGCTTAAGTCCTGGCCACCAGTACAGTTCACATAGATCTCGGTATAATTTGTTTCCACTAGGATGCATAGCATATGGGCTACTATGCGCCTCCCGCAGAATCGACTACCTTAGCTCAGAGTCCCTCGGTACACAAACTCTTCCATGGCATAACACTCCTTCACTATTCAGCCCAAACTCCTCAGTCTCTCCCTTCTTCACCTGTTGAAAACGAGAAACCAACAACTGATCCAACATTAGCTTCTCTTTAATTTGATCAACCCATGTCGGTTTCACCTGAAGTTCTACCAATAAACTACCATCCTTAAATAGGCTGAGGCAAGCAAACATTGCTCTTAGATCAGACACCACCTTACGACTCAGCGCGTCTGCTACCATGTTAGCTTTTCTCGGGTGATACTTAATTGAACAATCATAATCCTCAAGCAACTCTATCCATCTTCGTTGCCTAATATTTAACTCCTTCTGAGTAAGGAGGTATTTGAGACTTTTATGACCAGTATAAATGAACGACTTCTCCCTGTACAGGTAGTGTCTCCAAATATTTAATGCGAACACCACCGCAGCTAACTCCAAGTCATGAGTAAGATAATTCACCTCGTGCGGCCTAAGCTGACGGGATGTATAAGCCACCACCTTACCTTCTTGCATCAATACACACCCCAGTCCCGTGTACGACGCATCGTAATAGACAACAAATTACTTTCCAGCCTCTGGCTGAATTAGTACCAGAGCCTCAGTCAGAATCTTCTTCACTTTCTCAAAACTCTCCTGTTGTTTATTAGCCCAAACAAACACTACTCCTTTTTGCAGTAACTTAGTTAGAGGTGCAGTTATCAACGAAACCCCCTCAACAAATCGTCTGTAATACCCATCCAGACCTAGAAAACTTCAAATCTCAGATACTGACTTTGGTGGCTTCCAATCCAATACGGCCTCAACTTTTTGAGGATCAACCCTAATCCCCTCGGTAGACACAACATGACCCAAAAATGTCACCTCCTTTAACCAGAACTCGCACTTGCTGAATTTGGCATAGAGTTGATTTTCTCTCAATATTTGTAGAACAATCCGGAGATGGGAATCATGCTCCTCCTCAGTTCCTGAATACACCAGAATGTCATCTATAAATACCACTACGAACCAGTCTAAGTAGGGTTGGAAGACCCGGTTCATCATATCCATGAAAGCAGCTGTGCATTTGTTAATCGGAACGGCATAACCAGAAACTCGTAATGTCCATAACGAGTGCAGAATGCAGTCTTGTATATATCTGCCTCCTTGACCCTAAGCTGATGATACCTGATCTAAGATCTATCTTGAAGAAAACCGCGACTTCTCATAACTGATTGAACATATTGTGTATTCTCGGTAAAGGGCACTTGTTCTTAACCATCAGTTTATCCAGTCATACACATGCGCATTGAACCATCCTTTTTCTTCACAAACAATGCTAATGTTGTAACAGCTCGATTTAGGGCCTAGTCAAAATAGTGGTGCGAGGCCACAAATCTGAGGTGAATTTATGAGTTTGTAAGGTTTATCCATGTTTGTATGCAAGTGTGAAAGTTTCATGAAGCAATTTTGTTAAATTGTAGTTGAATGGTCCAAAAGGACTAAATTGCAAAAGTTGCAAAATATGAGTTTCTAGAAGCTTTTTGTATGAAATAGCTTTAGAATATCAATTAGAAGTCCTTAAATAGCAATTTTCCCAAATTATAATTTTTGAACAAAATTGGATATGAGTTAGTAAAATAGAAATTTTTAAAGAGAAGGGCATTTTGGTCATTTAATCTATTAAATGATTAAAATGAGAAAAAGATGACAAAAATCTATTCATCTTCTTCCCCCTTGTGCCGATAATTTCGAGACTCCATAGCTAGGGTTCTTCATTTTTTTCAAGCTTGCTAGTAAGTTCATCTTAGCCCCGTTTTTAATATTCTTCGTATTTTTAAAGTTCTCGTATTATGAGTTAGCTATTTTTAGCTATAAAATGAACTAAGATGCATGTTCAAAAATCTACCCATGAATGACATGCATGTTAAATGATGTTTTATGGAAGTTTATGAGAGTTTGATGTTAGATAAGCATCTTTTCCTTAGTGAATTTCATGAAAAATGATAATATGGACCAAATTGTAATAGTTATAAAAATTGGTCATACATACTAGAAATAGTGAGAATTGATGATTGTTATAGTAGAGAAAATGAATCAGCTAAGCATGAAGTTTAAGAAAGTTGAATAAAAAACATTTTACGAACCTAGGGGCAAAAGTGCAAATACGAGAAAGTTTAGGGGCAAAATAGTAATTTTGCCAAAAATGAGTAAAGAGTCAATTTAGTCAATGTGAGTATTAAATGGTCTATTTATGATTATAGATTAAGAAAAACGAAGCCCGGATTGAAACCGAGGCAAGAACAAAGTCGAGGACTAAATTGCTTATCTACATACATTTTGTATATTAAGGTAAGTTTGTATGATTTCTAAGCTCTAAGATTTCTATTATTGAATTGCTTAGTATAACGTACATTATTTCCATGGAATGCTTAATGATATGTTAAACAAAGAAATCAATGAGATTAAGTATGAGCAAGTCCCGATTGAAGATGAATTTCCCAGGATACTCGATCGACCATATGAGATAAGAAAGTCCATATAAGAGCAAGCCAAGGCATGGCATCGGAAATCAAGAACAGTTATCATGTAAGTCCAAGGCAAGCTAGGCATTGAACAATTATCATGTAAGTCCAAGGCAAGCTTGGCATTAAATAGTTATCATGTAAGTCCAAGGCAAGCTTGGCATTGAACAGTTATCATGTAAGTCCAAGGCAAGCTTGGCATTGAACAGTTATCATGTAAGACTAAGGCAAGCTTGGCATTGAACAGTTATCATGTAAGTCCAAGGCAAGCTTGGCATTGAATAGATATCATGTAAGCCCAAGACAAGTCTTGGCATTGAAAAGCTATCAAGAGAAAGAGATTTCATGTAAGTCCCAGCCAAGGCTCGGCATTGACCAGTTCATGAGTAAAGACTTCGTATAAGTCCATGTTAAGACATGGCCTCGAAACCAAGATGAGATTTAGTATCCTCGGTTATTCGCAGAAATTTATCGGGCAAAATGAGTAAAGTTAAAATGAGATAACAAGAAAGCTAAGTGAGCAAAGTTATTATCAAGTTGAAATTGAGTATCATTTATGCTATGAATAATGAATTAGAGATCATGATAATTATATTAAAGTATGATGATCAATGTGATCAAGTGATACAGGTACCTTGTTTACCTTATAAGTATGAGAATAGCAAGTATCATGAGACACGTAAAAATCAGTATGAGTAAGTAAGCTCTATAGTTGAAATTTATGATACCATTGTTATGTCAAATGGTTTATATTAAGCAAGTAAATATTAATATATGCTTTACATGCAAACTTACTAAGCTAAATGCTTATGTCTTTAATTCTTTCTTTCTATGTAGTCCCGCCAAGCTAACTTGTGGATCGTTGGAGTCGAAGCTCGTAACACACTATTAATCTTTATTTTGGTATAGCCAATTTATTTTACTAAGTATGGCATGTATAGGAAGCATTCATTTTGAGAACATGTTTTAAAAAGGGCCAAAGTATAGACTATCAAGTTATTATTCTTTTGTATATGGCTAAGTGATTGGCCAAAATTGACTATGTATGTATGTTTATTTAGGTCAATAAAGCATGTAATATTTTTTATGAAAAATGTATTAAATTGAGCTTAAGTCAATCTTGATTTCAGGGTGGCAAATGGCTTGGTAAATAGCCTCTAAGTGCCCACACGGTTAGACACACGGGCGTGTGTCTCAGGCCGTATGCACTCCACGCACCTTATTGTTTTAAGTCGATAGGCCACTTGTCAAACCCCACTACCGTTGAGCCGCAGGACACAAGGTTTGGACATGGGCGTGTGCCTCAGACCGTGTGATCAAGTCAGTATACCAAGGATTAGCATACGGTCTAATCCCACGGGCGTGTCAAGGCCGTGTGAATATAGTCAGTAACTCCCCACGGTTGGAGACATGGGCGTGTCTAAGGGTACACGCGCGTGTCCCAAGTCACATGGGCGTGTGACCCCTGCTTTAAATAAAAGTTTTTGACTAAGCTTCGAAAGTTTTCAGATTTGTGTGTAAGGCCTTGTAGACCCACAGATTGTATGATTTCCCTAAGAAAGATATGTTTTTAAATCGGAACGAAATTTTACAGCTCGTAAGTGTATGTTTAAGTGAGTTCAAGCATGGTAATGTCTCGTATCCAATCCTAGCATCGGGCTTGGGTATGGGGTGTTACAGGTGCTCCCCACGGAGACACACTCAGTCAGATGAACCCTCGATCCAGAAGCTCTTGGATCTGAGCCTTTAATTCTACCAGCTCCTTCGATGCCATCCTATAAGGGGCGATGGACACCGGAGCCGTTCCCGGTAAGAGCTCAATGCCGAATTTGACCTCACGGTCTGGTGGCAACCTTGGAAGCTCTTCAGTGAATACGTCCGGAAACTCCTTTATTGTCCTGACATCCCCAACAGACAAATCCTTAGTATCAGATGTGCTGACATAATATAGAAACGCCTCACAACCTTTGCGAACTAGCTTTTCGGTCCTTAACGCTGAGATTATATTGGATAAATAATCCTTTCGCTCCTCTATCACAATCACCTCCTCATCTCTTGAAGTCCTTAATACCATACACTTAGCAATGCAATCCAAATTTGCATGATGTTTCACTAACCAATCCATGCCCAAAATGAAATAAAACTCGCCAAACAGCAGTTCCATCAAATTCGCCATAAAGATAACCCCTTGGACCTCTAGAGGCACATCCCTAAACAATTTATTTACTCTAACCCGAATGCCCCAATGGACTAACCACAGACATTTCTCTATCAGTACGTTCAAACTGTATGCCTAATATTTCCGACACAATAAATGTAACATCGAGTGCGTAGACCCAATATCAGTCAAGGCTATAAATGGTACATCATGAATAAGGAACGTACGAGTTATAATGTCAGGTGCGTCGCCATCCTCTCGACACCGAGCAGCATAAACCAACCCTGGCTATCTCACCTCTATATTACCAGCAGCTCTGCCTGGTGCTCCACGACCTCGTCCAAACCCATTTCCACCTCTGGCTGGACCACGGCCTCTCGATGGCTGCTGACCACCTCTCCCTGGCAGAACATATCTCTGACCCGCAGCTTGCATCTGACCTGGCCTCTGCGTACAGTCTCTAACCCTATGATCTCTCGATCCATATCTGAAGCACGCCCCAGTTCTCTTCCAACATTCACCCTGATGAGATAACCCGTACACAGCACAAGGCTGCGGTCTACCAGCAACCATCGAAACTCTAGTTTGGACCACCCCAACAAATCTAGGCCTCTTATTAGACCTTCCAGAAAAACTTGGGGCCCAAAACCCCTCTTATTTCTGCCCCTTTCCTTCTCACGATTATGACGCTCTGAACGTTTCACCTCCTTGGCAAACTTAGCCTTCTCAACCAGGGCAGCGAAGTCTCTTTCCCTTTCCGGGGCTATCAGTACCCGCAACTCATCCCGAAGACCATCCTCAAACCGCATGCAGCGCTCATATACCCCAAGCGTACCGGCTCAAGCGTAGGAACTCCGCCTCATACTCCGCACAGACCTATTCCCCTGAACCAAATTCAAGAATTCCTTTCTCGAACACATAACTTGCCTCGACATACTTCCCCTGAAAGGCCGTCTTCAAGAAACTCCATGTTAATCGGTTCGCCTGTGTGCCTTCCCTCACGGTAAGCCACCATTGATATGCCTCATCTCGCAGTAGGGACACTGCTCCCTTCAACTTTTGCTCCACAGTGCAGTCTAGGTTATCCATGATCCGCTCAACCACCTCCAACCAATATTCTGCTTCATTCGGGGCTACACCAGAGATGCCCCTGAAGAGTTCAGCCCTGTTTGACTGGAGTCGCTCAAAAATTGACCCTCCACTCGACCCGAGATGCTCGCTCCACCACCCCTTTCCAACCCGTAGCATTGCTTGGGACAAAACATCATCCCCTCCGGCTCGGTCATGAGACCCCGTTTCAGTCATTGGTGATGCCAGTTCTTCCCTTTCAAGCATATGTCCCGATGCTGAGGACCCAGCCCTAGCACCCTGGCCTCTACCATGGCCACGTGTACCCCTTCCGCGACCTCTTGTACTCATCCCGATGTAACATATTAATCTGTTTAAGAGTTTTATGAATCAGCTTATAGTTCTCATGATTATTAACAAGTGTTTTATAAAAACAGTAATAATAGTTGTTTTCGTAAATCGAGTTTACTACCGTTTCAATCTTTATAGTCTTAGTTTCTATAGCTAAAAGTTTCAGTGTACTACCACTATCTCTAATAGTTTCTCAATACAGTCATTTCATCATATACTAAAGTATAGAGTAAAGAAACTTATGGATTTGGTGCCGGAGACTCAGTGTGCCACACGTTCAGTGATACCACTACTTTTCTAAACTATTTCAAAAAAACCATTCCACAGTCGAGTTTTGCAACCTGGCTCTGATATCATTAAATGTAACACCCTAAACCTGGCCTAGACGTTACGAACGAATCTAGCGTGCCACATCAGGTGATGTTTGAAAACTATACATTTGTTGGAAAACTCATCTACGAATCAAAACTTCCTACCGATTCAAAATTTCGATTTTTGTTGCTTATTAACAAAACTAGTTTTACTCGAAATCATTTCCTTTTTGTAAAATCTTATTATGCATTTATTATTTTGCTTTTAAAAACTTGTGTGTTACGGAAGCTTGATTTAAACTGTTGTAGAAACATGATATTTAAAAACAGATGTTATTGTTTTAAAACCCGTGTTTAATAAATTTGTGGAGATATAAGAAATACCAAATGAAAGTTAAAAACAATTCCAATGGCCTTATTACAGAAATTATTAACCCCAATAATTAAAGTAATGTAAATTAAATTAAAATTACTGAAGAACCCCATGAACAAACAGGACGCGAGTGGCCACCTCCGAGTCCCTCTCAGCTCCAAATCCTCTAAGGTTGGGAATTACCTACACAGTTAAAAGAAGGGTGAGTTACGAGAACTCACCGTAATCCCACATCACGATCCACGATTTGGGCCCAAGCCCATGCAAGATGCTCGATTCGGGTCTAAGCCCCAAAATCGTGGTAATACAAACAAAAATGCAGCCCAACCCAATCTAACCATCACACTACCCGTACCAACCCGTATCAACCCACCCACCTTCTACACACTCATAAGCGCGCATTTGAAGCTGCTAATATCAACGCAAAGAAAGCCGCCAAGATGATATGATCGTGGCTGAGCCACTAAAATCAGTATATCGTGGCAGAGCCACTGAATCAGTATAACATGGCATAGCCACCAGTACAGTACTTCCTCCAAAAGCATAACCCAACCTAATGCAACATGTAATGACATTAAAATGATGTATGAAATAAATTACCATCATAAACAATTAAACAGGGTACACATACAACACTAGATCTACCACTAGGGGTCTAATTGTCATTTGGTCGATAGGGGGTAAAACGGAAATTTACCCCTCAGGGGTATTCCAGTAATTTCACCCAACGAGGGCATTTCAGTAATTTTACCCTTTAAGGGTATTTGTGGTAACTTTACCCGCCGAGGGTATTTTAATAATTTACCTACCAAGGGTATTTCAGTAATTTACCCACCAAGGGTATATCAGTAATTTACCATCTAATAGCCTTTTCAGATGCCTACTGTCGCCTCGAGCAATACAGGTTCCCTTTTTGGTCGAAACGGTACAATTAGGCCTAAAGCCCAATTTCGGCCCAAGCGAGCCCACACACTTATGTGGCCCATTTAGCCCATTTTCGATCACGGTTCTGCGAACTTCGTAGCCGCATCAATCATCCGGCACTTACTATGGATTTTGCCTCTTTGGGCCCATTAGCCCATTGGGCCCACCTAGCCCACTTTGGCTCAATAAGGCCCATTACGGCCTACGCCCACGAAAAAGATCGTGGCACTCCCAAAGGCCTATCATCAACGTATGTGGCTCGGTTTATCACTACGAGCGCTCGCACGCTCGAGTGATCTCAATTGCCGGTATTCTGGCTTTTCGGCATCTCGGCTTTTAACCGATTCGTAAATCACAACAATAGCAGTTTATACAGAGGTGTGAGATTACACATCTGTTACGAATTACGGCTCACAACACTTTTCGAAGCACCAGAAAACGACAACTCATTATTATCGTAGAGTATTTGGTTTACTCCTTTTGATTAAGAAACCGAGTCCCAACCACTTTCTAATACCCGAATGTTGAATAAACAGAGAAGAAGTTATGCTTGGACTCTAATAGATTCGGCCTTTGACCAGATAAGAGCTTAATGGAAAGGAGAGATTCGGTAACCAAGAGTAGCAACTATAAAATAATGATGGAACTAATAAAAGAAGTGGAAGAAGAGAGGCTTATCGATGCAATGGACGGCCACCACAAAGGGATGAAGAACGAAGAGGAACTAGGATTGAATTCGGCAATGGGCAAGAAAAAGAAAAAAAGGCAAATGTACGAACCTAAAATGTCACTCCAGAGAAAAAGAAAAAAATTACCCAAAACGTCACTTTTAGGAAAGACCCGAAATGAAAAGAAAAGAAAATGCACTCACACAAAGGAGTTTCGGTTAGCTCTCACACACTAATTGCTGAATTTGTTTTCCAAAAGACTCTTCTTCAGCAGGAAGTCCCCCCTTAGCTAGACTCCCACTTTCAGCCAACAAGTCCCACACACACAACTCCTTGATTTTCTCCCCTTTTCTCTCCAACAATTCCTCTCTTTCATCCATTTGAACCGTTTGACTGATTCCCCAACTCCTACTGAAGAGTTTGATCCAAACTCTACTTCCTCCTCTCCCAAGCCACAAAATAAAAGCTACCATTTGCAGCTTGTGGGATTCGAACCCCATACCACCTTGCTCTCCACTTGATACCACACCACTCCACCATGTGCTCAACTTGTGTTAGCAAAACAATCTCAAATTTACTTAATCCCTGCTTCCAACAGCCCTCTCCACAAAAAGGGCCAAAAACCAAAATTTCTCCAAGGCAATCCCAGGCCTCCCTAGAACCCTAAAATACACTCAAATAACCCGTTGAGCAAGCACAAGATGCAATTATGCAAAAATTTATAACCCTTAACTTTTGGAAGGTTACAATCAATTCCCCGATGACTTTTCTTCTTTTTTTTTTCATTTTGTAAAAAAAGGCAACCTTACTAATAAAAAGAATCCCAGCCGCCGCAAGCAACCTTACCCAAAATCCTCCTACACAAACATCCAGCAAGTTTGCCCAAAATCCCTCACCAAATTTACATAAAAAAATTTCAAAAAAAATCATGAATCATAGCCCTCTCGCATCCAGTTCCCGGAGCCGTTCAACCAAACGAGAAAGACCAAAAAACCTCAACCTCGTATCGAGGCCATTCTCATTGTAACACCCTAAACCTGACCCATACGTTACGACTAGATCCGGTATGCTACGGGTTTGATGTTAAAAACTTTTTGTTAGAAGAGCTTTGTAATACTTAGATCGTTTTTGTAGATATTTGTTAAATAGGCGGCACTTGTAGAAAATCTTTGTATTTTATCATTTCAAATAAGTGTTATCTAAATAGTGTTTAAATATCCCATTTTTATTTTTTTTAAAACATAGGTCTTTGATCATGAATAATAAAAATAAACATAAACATTAACAAATATCAACTTATATCCTAACTGGCTTTCCACTAGAGTGTCCAAACAGAGAATTTTAACTAGGGCCTCAGCCCAATCCTGAGCCTAATCTGAACCCCTTAACACTCTAATTAACACATTGAACGTAACACACATCAAATGCAAAGGCCCATTAATTCAGGATGTTATAGTTCTACCCCCTTAAGGAAATTTCGTCCTCGAAATTTCCAACTAACTATTAATCATACTACCCAAGTCCCACCACTATGCTTTCGCTGCAAACTCTAATTCTAAAGCCAAAAGAAAGACTTAGTATACTATGATAGAGTACGCACCGGTATTCACATCTAGAGCGTCCTCGTCCCCTTGTACTCATTCTACCGATTCGCGTTTATCTGATTAGAAATTTTATGAATTATTAATTTCTTTCACTAATTACCCACGAACAATCTTATGAACAGTAGTTTTAAAAGTAGTTCTTTCGAATTCGCAATTATATCCACAATCCAGTCTCAAGTTTGCCTCTCCTAGTTCTAGGAAGCACATACATTCAATCATCAACCATCAACATACAAATAGCATCCATGAACTCACGTTCACCACATAAGGGTATTTTTGCCATTTCACTACCCAGGGGTTTTTCCGTAGTTTTGCCCTACAGGGTATTTTCCAAAATAAAGTATCTTGGTGATTTTCTTCGAATTAGAGGGTTTTTTTCTTTTTTTTAAATGAGGGTATATTGGTAATTTTACAAATTTCGATAATTTTATAAACTGGGTACTTTTGTAAATCTAGGGGTTTTTGGGTCATTTGCAAAACATGGGTGTTTGGGTAATTTTGCCAACCGAGGGTGTTTCGGTAATTTCACAAATTTTGGTAATTCTACAAGTCCAGGGTATTCTAAAAATTTTTCACAAATCAAGGTATTTTGGAAATTTTACAAAACTAAGGGTATTTTTAGTAATTTTACGAAATAAGATGGCTGGTCCCTTTCGGGTTTTAATTATAAATCCTGGCCCGTCAATAAGTCCTCGTGGCTAAGGTGAACAGTCACTACGCACCAGGTAGGATTCAGCGAAGAGGAGGTGAGTCACTAGGACTGCTTAAGTACCAAGCTCTCCCTGAATCCAATCCTAGACATGCGTATGCCTGTTGCCACACCGTAACCCAGCGATTTGTTCACGGGTTTGTTTAGATGGATTAAGTCTTATGAATATAAAAAGTTATTTAAACTAAGCCTAAAGTCCATCAGTGCCTAACATACTAGTCTACGTCCATCTAGCCCATCAAGCCCACATACATATCACATCCAAAAGTTTAGAGTACTTACCTGCGTGGATCGAGTGCCGGTAGACTCGATGGCCATATCTTCTCTTCTTCCAAATTTTTTTTCCAAATCCACATCAACTTTACAAAACATTACTAGACTTATTTCACAGCCCTAGTTTTGAACTGGGCTCTGATACCAAAATGTAACACCCCGAACTCGGCCCATACGTTACGACCAGATCCGGTATGCTACGGGTTTGATGTTAAAAACTTTTTGTTAGAAGAGCTTTGTAATACTTAGATCATTTTTGTAGATATTTGTTAAATAGGTGGCACTTGTAGAAAGTCTTTGTATTTTATCGTTTCAAATAAGTGTTATCTAAATAGTATTTAAATATCCCATTTTTATTTTTTAAAAACATAGGTCTTTGATCATGAATAATAAAAATAAACATAAACATAAACATATATCAACTTATATCCTAACTGGCTTTCCACTAAAGTGTCCAAACAGAGAATTTTAACTAGGGCCTCGGCCCAATCCTGAGCCCAATCTGAACCCCTTAACACTCTAATTAACACATTAAACGTAACACACATCAAATGCAAAGGCTCATTAATTTAGGATGTTACACTCATGCAAAATTTGGCGTCAAACAGCTATGCAAGATTTTCAATCAGTTTACTCTCTTCGTGCCTTAGATTTGCAATTTGGTAAGTGTTGCAGATTTGGGTAATTCTAACATGGCGCACAAGAAAGCTTCTACATCCACACAATCTGAATTCTTGAAAACCCTCCAGTCAAAATGTCATCTACCCAAGTATGTTCCAAATTCAAGACCAGTAATAAAAAGCCATCACCCACCACCTTGCATGGACCCCTTCAATTCTTGTCACGCAAACACAAAGAAAGGTTTTTTGAAGTTCAAAAAAGAACCGTTCTGATCTATAAGTATGTGCATCATGAATCCTTTTTAAAGTTAAATATTTTCAATTCAGTCATGACCTTATTCTCTACTATTGGTTAGGATGAATATGGTAATATTACATGCCCTGTTTATACCAAATTGGTGTGGGAATTTTACACCACTTTTGAATTCTTGATGTCTGATGATAGTGTTAACATTTACACACCAAATATGGTAAAATTCCATTTGATGGTCAAAAAATTTAACTTGTCCCTCACAAAGTTTAATTTGGCATTAAAGGTAGTTAGGAAGGGTTATGTGCAATCTGATGATTATTTAATGAGTCTTTGTGACTATAGCACAGATTTTGAGCCCATTTCCTTATATAGAGAATGGACAATAGCTAAAATGGCTTATAATTCGAGTAACTCAAAGGACTATGCACTCATAGATCCAAGCCTTAAGTACATACATCGATTTTTAGCTACCTCATACTCTAGGCGAGTTAATTCTGCCAGTGTACTAAACAAAGTCGAGCTCTTCTTTGTAACACCCCAAACCTGGCCTAGACGTTATGACTGAATCTGGCGATATCACATTGAAATGTTTTTTTCGAAAACATAGTTTCTTTGGAAAACCCGTTCTGTATTAAATCTCGTTTATGATCTTAACGGAAATTTCTAGGTATTCTGTTCATTAAAAACTCAAGTTGTTTTTAGCAGAATGTTGATTATATTAGTTTGTTACTATACTTTAAAACAATGTTTGATGCGGAAGCTTTTATTGTATGTTACGAAAATGTGGTGTTTTGAAAAGCATTTATCTTTTGAGAAACCGCATCCTACTACTCTTAGATATGAACTAAAATAAGTAAAATCTCAAATTAAAAGTTAAAAATTTAAAGAGGCCTTATTACAAAAACAAATACCCAAATCAAATTTATTGGAAATAAAACCCAAATATAGAAGTTGGTGCGGTTGTGTGGCCACCTCCAAATCCCTCGCAGCACCGATCCGCCTAAGACTGGGGATTACCTATACAGATAAACAAAGGGTGAGTTTACAAAAACTCAGTGTGTAACCCCATATAAGAAAAATGCCAATCATGCCATAGGCAAGTACAGTCTGGGCCTAAGCCCAAATCAATAACTCAGTTCAGTTGGGGCCTTAGCCCATTACAGTATCAATATCAGTGTGGGCCTTAACCCATTACAGTGACAGTAACAGTTCAAGCATGCAATTAGAAATCCTACTCAACCAGCCTCTACATTCCACTCCATCCAGCCCTACATTTCATGTGGGGAAAACATCAACCCACCCATCCCTACACTCCATAAATTAGTACCGGTTGCGGCATTAAGCAGTACTTGCAACAGAGCTGCCAGTACAATACACTTCCTCCAATCATAATAATCTCATCCCTATGCAACATATCACACATGTATGCAACATATATATCACGGCATGCTCATATACAGTCATACATAACATAAGTGATACAGTCATTTAATATCATAGGGGCATAACAGTCATTTTGTATCATAGAGGCATAACAGTCAGTTCATCAATTTGGGGTCTAAGCATACTTACCGACCCATCAGTAGGTCCACTGTCGTCTCGGACGACCCGTGCAACCTTAACAGTCAAACAGTGAAAATGGGCCTAAGGCCCATAATGCGGGCCCACACACACTCGTGTGGCCCATATAGCCCATAATTGGTCTCGGTCATGTAAATTGCACAACTTGGCCCAATATTCTCCACACGTTCGAATGGTTTACCCGTGTAGGGCCCACAAGCCTGTTGGGCCCACACGACCCATTTCGGCCCAACATGGCCCAAAATAGCCTAAGACCATGAAATTGCTCATGGTGGCCTCAATAGTCAAACACCCACATTTTATGCATTTACATTACCACACGAACGAGTGCACGCTCGTATAGCATCAATTGTCATATTTTTCGGCTTTTACCAATGTACGAATTGGGCAGTGTTTACACACTTGTTTGTGAAAACGTGCGAATAACCCGTAAGCACCAAACCTGCCTTGATTGAACAAATGTGGCTTAGTCCTCTTAGATCACTAATGAAGATTGATTACAAACTCCTTGAAAAATATTTGCGTTAGAAGTGGATTTTATTAAACAGAGTTGTTTATACTTAAATCCCCATGTAATAACTTACAGCACCACAGAACTCCAAAAGTAAGGGAAAGAGCATTTAGCCTTTACCCACAATGCAACACAAAATAGTTACCTTGATCAAGTGATGAAAGAAAGGTTTCGAACACTTCAATACCACTTGCAACTCATTCACTCCTCTAGAAGTTCTAAAAATCGAAAGAAACACAAAAGTATTCAGCTTTGACAGTGTAAGAAAGGAGGAAACTTGATACAAATTAAAAGAAAATAAGAAGGAGTCAAGTGCTCTTACTGATTTGTCAGAGAATAATCGCTAAATTGAAGACAAAATAGCAATAAAATCTACCTGGGTACCAACTAGAGAGGGACAATAACAGGGAACGATTTAAGGGAGAAAAGATAAGAGGATTAATGGAGTAGTTGGCCATAAAAGGAAGAAAAGGATAAAGAAAGTCTGTTAGCAAAAGGATCGAAAGAGGGGAAGAAGGTGTATTTGGCCAACAACAGTACCAATTGGAAAAAGAATGAAGAAGAGGCAACTGAAAGAGGGAGTATTCGGCCAAAGGAATGGTTGTAAAAAATGAAAGAGGTGAAATAGAAGAATACGCGAAAACCCCTACCACATTCGGCCTTCAAGCAAAAAGAGAAAAAACACCAAATGCACAGCAAAACCTGGAATGAGGAGTATACCAAATGAAGAGTATACCACTCTTGGTCGAATTCTTGAGTGCCCAGAGTCCAATTTCGGCACTACACTCCCTCTCCCCTTATTTCCCTTCATTTTCTCCTAAAATCCCTCCTCAAATCTCCCCATCCGATTACACCTCCCCTCAACCACTCAATTTGAAATCTCTTCAACCACTTCAGTGTTTCAGTCAACTCACAACACCCCCCACGGCACAGTAGCAAAATAAATACTCCACTGCCCCCACCAAGATTCAAACCTCAGTCCTTTGGCATAGGTAACACGTCACTTACCCCCTAGACCAACAGTCTCATTATGTCTTGCTTTACCCACAATAATTTAAAAGCCTACTAACTATAGGCAAGGGTTTACTCCTTAAAAACAAAACTTTTTGCACAAGCCCAGGCTTGAAGCCAAGACTTCTCAGACACTCCCAAACACACCCAAATCACTTAACCCCTAAAATAGGCAGTTATTTGTGTTACAAACATACAAAATAAATACTTAGATTTTGGGGCGTTACATTCTTCTTTTGATGTATGGTTAAAAAGAGGAAAGTTAATTTGGGTATTTGGTTAGCATTGCAGCTTGCTAGTGTCATGACTAAGAAAAATAAACCTTTGATTCTTGGTTCTTACATTTGTCATATTGCAATCACAGCAGGTTTAATACCTTCTAACCACTAGCTACATATAGCTCGTCTAATAGAAACTTTGGATATTCATTGTTTGTAGGTAATGGGATTAGTTCACACCAATAAGAAGGGCAACTATATTTTTTATGTAGAGGGATACATTTGTCAACAATGCAAGCGTGCCCAGATCGATGATGCACATATGGCATTGAACTGTACACAACATCACTCCACATCTGAAATAAATCACATCGGTCAACAATTTGACTAGATGGAGTGCAAAATAAAGAGAATTGAAGTTAATCAACTTGCTTTCTATGTGCATATGGGCTTCCAACCACCATTCTTGCCAACACTCTGACACTGCAGTGAATCAATCCTCATGGACCTCAAGGAAGGTTCTTTTTCTTATCTCTCATAACTACTTAATCCATGTACATCCTTTTTTTTTTTTTTACATTGCAGACAATGTATGGTCTGAGTGTGAAGGGAGTCTTTGATTGTGCATTTAAGAATAAGATTTAGTTTTCTTTTTATTTTCTTCTAATATGCTTCATGTTACTTTCTCTGTTAACCTCAAGTTTTGAAAAAACAAGTTTGCTTTTATTCTTACTTAGTTGATGATATTTGTCCTTTGAGTCAAGTTGAGAAAAATTATAGGATTCGAGTTTGAGAATGGTTGCTTTTTTGCTATTAATTGATGCTTTTGTTGATTAATTGAATGAGAAGTGACATAAGATTCAACACAAAATTTAACCCTTTCTGTGAGTTATTTGAGCCAATAACCAGGCATCATTATATGTTTCATTTTTTTCTTATTAAGTGATTTCAAACATAATTAGATGTCTCTGGAACTTACATTGTTAATCATATCTAGACCACATCTTGGAATTTGGAATGTATTGAAATGAAAAAGGCATTTAGGATAACCATTTTGAGCCTAAAAAGCCAACCTTGGTATTAACCACTAGAAGACAATTTTAGCTTTAGCCTTTCTTTGGAAATTAGCCGCATTATAAGTCAATTTGACCAATTTTTGTTGATTCCCTATGTTCACACCTGAATCAAAAGATTTACACTGATCTCCTCACTTGAAACACATTGAACTCAAGCTACCCTTTGAGAAAAAGAGAGAGAGAGAAGAAAGAATGAATAGTACTTGCTACAAATATCCCGAGATCCTTCTCTACTTTCTCACACACAAAACAAAGAAAAAAAAGACAAAAATAAAAAATATACATATCATGGTGAGATTCTCGGGTTAATTAGTTGTCTCTCCCATTGGTTACTTCCTTATAGCTTGAGTCGAAAATGTCAAGTTTCAAGTAAAGAGTATATGTATTTCTTTTATCAATAAGCCTAAAAAGTCTCTTCTTTTCATGCCTTGACTCTAGCCCCGTTACAACCTAACAAATACCCTTTGATCTTTGCATCCGATTCTAACTCTAGTGGTGGAGATTTCATATATTTGCTAGCTTATGGTAAACATTTTTTATGTTATGACTCGAGGGTTGACAATACCATAAACACTTTTGAG
The DNA here is from genome assembly GCA_025503065.1 of Gossypium bickii. Lineage (NCBI taxonomy): Eukaryota > Viridiplantae > Streptophyta > Magnoliopsida > Malvales > Malvaceae > Gossypium > Gossypium bickii. The sequence continues at coordinate 26,488,317 of CP106712.1, forward strand.
CTTTAATAAGGGAATCCATGGTGAGTATGTCAAATCTTACTTCGTTTTGATTTCAAAAAATTGATGAGATGATTGTTCATTTGTGTTGGTTTTTAAGGAAATCTTCTATGAATGACATGTTTCTTATTTTCTTTGTTTTTACTTGACTATTAGGATTTAAGACTTTGAACCATTGCATGCTTGAGGATAAGCATTTTTTAAGTTTGGGGGAATTTGTTAAAGTGTAATTTTGCAAATATTTTTAGAAGTTTCCCATGTGTTTTAATGACCTAATGTGCTTGTAAACTCATCTTTTGGTTGAATTTTATATTTTTTAAGATAAAAAGAGAGTTGGAATCATTTGGAAGCCATATGGAGAATTTTATGGACAAAATGAAGTTTGGATATTTTATGGACTAAGAAGACGGGTAGAAAAATTTGGAGAATAAGGCATGCCCCCGGCTTATGCTCAGAGAAGCAAAGCTGCATGATTTTTTTATAGTTTTTAACAAACCTCTATCTTTATGGAATAATTCTTCAAAACACAATTTTCAGGACTTGGTTAGGATTTTATGAGATATTTTAAAAGTATACTTTATTTTGAACTCTTATCTAGGATATCTTGGAGGGTATTTAAAGAGGCTTTGGAGGCATGAAACAAGATGTACAAGACTTTCATATTTTTTTTTTTTGGTATTCTATTTCTCTTCATGGATTGTAAACTTCTTCATTCTAGTCAAGGGTTTTATCAAGGTTTTTTTTATTCATTGAATTGTGAGATTATTGTTCTTCATGTTTTTAGATTCTTCAATATTTTTACATCTTCTATTTTTCATATTATTATTGATTTGTGAATTGCATCAACTGACCACTCCTCAATTTTTCAAATTAATAGACAACCCAATTAGGATCTTCTCATCCGTAATTGTGGGAAGGTTTTAATATGTGTGGTGAATAACTCAAGTTATGTGTAACAGTCCGGTTTAGACCCTAGTCGGAATAGTGGTTTCGAGACCACAAATCCGAGTCAGTAAAATATTTTAATATTATTTTTTGTGCCTTTGACATGTGGTTAAATATGTGTTAAAGTTTCGTTAGTTAATTTATTCGTTTGTGTGTTTAATTTTAGAAAAGGGATTAATCGCATAAAATGAAAGTTTGATGGTTAATTGTGAAAGTATCAAATTGTTGATGTCTTTATAATTTGAAGCCCTTAAAAAGCAATTAGCCTATTATTATGGATAGTGGACGGTTATGGTCAATAATGACCTTGAAAATTATGTTTTATAATTTTATTATATAAGGTTAATATAGTAAATGAATTAATAGTAATGTTATAATGAAAATAGCATGAGTATAAGCCATATGTTCATCCTAGTTAGCCGAAATTTACAAAAGAAAGAAAAGAAAAACACAAGCTAGGGTTCGGCCATTGTATTGCAAAATTAAGGTATGTTTTGACTTTGGTTTTTGATGATTTTTATGTTTTTGAGATTGTTACTTAGTCTTCTATCAAGCCATATTGTAATTTGAAGAATTGATGATGTTTATGAGATGTGCCATTGATGAAATGGTGAGATTTGTGATGAGTTTAGGTGTCAAATGAAAGATATATGTTAAATGAACATGTTTAGTTCTTGAAATTTTGATGAGTTTAGCTAATTAGGGCTAAATTGTGAAAATAGTATTTTGAGGGATTAATTTGTGAATTTGATGAAATTTTTGGACTTATATGAGATACATGAGCATTCGGCTAAGCATGGATATATGGTGATCTTGTATACTCGATGTTTGTAAAAAATAGACTAAATTGATAAAATGTGCAAATGTGAGGGTTAATTGGTAAATTGCCTTAAATGTGTGTTCTTGGATTGAATTGAACGAATTAGTGAATAAATGGATTGAATTTGAATATGTATAGATCAAGAATTGAAGAAAACGGACTTAGATCGCAGGAAAGCGAAAGTAATCGAGTAACAGAATTCGAACGAATATTTGAATCCGAGGTAAGTCGATATACAAATAAATGTAATTGTATTGAATTATGAATGGTCATATGACTATTGATAATGATGAATGCATATGAGATGTTGTATATATTAAATCTGAGATAAGATCGACACATTATCCGAGATAAGATCTACACATTGCTAACATCCGAAAAGTCCCGTATAAACCTAGGAATAGATAGATTAGCTACGTCATGACATAGGTGTCCGTTATATGATATCATGTAAGACCACGTCTGGGACGTTGGCATTGATTCGAGATTTCGTGTAAGACCACGTCTGGGACGTTGGCATCAATATGAGATTTACGTGTAAGACCATGTCTGGGAGATTGGCATCGTATTGATTCGTGTAAGACCCTAACTGGGACAGTGGCATCGATATTTGAGTACATGTAAGACCTCGTCTGGGATGTTGGCATTGTACAACTATTTCGAGCATTCTAAGTATCCTATTAGATTCCGAATGGTTCAACGGGCAAGTTCAAGAAACGAATGACTATGTGATTTGTATATATCTGATTCAGGTACGTTGAAAAATACACTATGTGTGTATGAAAGGTAAGTGTCTATATGAACTTACTAAGATGAATATGTGTATTGAAATGATGAGATGACATGTGAATACATGCTTAAATGAGCTATGTGTATTTGTGATATTTGAGTTGAAGAATATGATAAGATATGGCTAAGCAAAGGAGCCAAAGAATATATGGGATGAATTTGCTATGAGAACCATTATTGTTATAGTATCAATGTGGTTATGTGCATTTTATGTTGTGTTTATTTGTATATGGCTTACTAAGCTTTTGAAAGCTTACTCTGTGTGTGTTTGTTCTATTTTATAGATCGTCAAAGCTACTGAAGGCTCGGAGACCGTCAAGGATTGTTATCACACTACACAAACTTGTTTTGGTGCTTTGAAAATGTGTATATAGTTAAATATGGCATGTATAGGCTAGTCATTTTGGAATAAGTTTGAGTTATGAAATTAGCCATGTGATGTGGCTAGTTTAATGTTGATAATATGTATTTGTAAATGTGGAATATGATGTTGATTTTGGAATGATCCCATGGCTATGGAATGGTCAAGTTTATGGTAAGCATATGGATGAAATTTGAGTAAGTATGTTTGAGAAAAAGGATGATTATATGAAAGGTAAAATGTGGATGTATTGTGCTTGAATGTATATGTGCTTTATATGTGTAAATTGGCATGTTTGGAAATGAGATTGGATGCAAAGCTTTATTGATTAGTTTGACATGTTTTTGCATGTCAAATGTACATGAAATGAATTAGAAATTTGCTTGTAGGGATTGACCCTTGTGTGGGTGGCATTTTGGCCTTACAAGTGGCCTGTTTCTTCTACACAGCCATGGCACATGGGCGTGCCTGGTGGCCGTGTGAATAAATCAGTAGCTGGCCTTATTTTACACGGCTATGGCACATGGGCGTGCCTAGTGGCCATGTGAGCAAGTCAGTAGCTAGCCTAAGTACACCCGGGCGTGTCTGGTGGCCGTATGGATAAGTCAGTATAAATGCTCTGATTTGGCATAGCCAGGACACATGAGTGTGTCTAGTAGCCGTGGGAGGCACATGGCCTACCCGCACGGGCTACAAAAACCAAAATAAATTGCAATAGCCAAGACTTGAACCCAGGCTCCCTTGCAACCTTAATGACGCCACAACCACTAGACCACATGCTTCCTTGTGTCATTTTCTTAACACAATAATTTAAAAGGCCTATATCCAAGCATACAGGGTTTTATCCACTTAAAACCAATTTTTTTGCTAAAGCCCAGGTTTGAACCCAGGACTTCTCCAACACTTTTTAGGGCCTTTAACCACTGAAGTGGACATTTAATTATGTCATTTCCTTACACAATTAAATACTTATGTACAGCCTCCTTACTGATCCATACACAAGGCCCAATACTTCTAGGCCCAAAATTCGATGCATTACAACGGATAAGGGTGTTACATAGAATATATATTACAGCTAGAATTTAGTCTGGACTGGTAATTCTGCTGTGTAATATGTGGCTCAAGAATGTACCTATAAGGTACTACTGGACATGAATTGACAGATAATGGAATTGTACACCTCGAGTGTACTACTTGAAACATCCATCGGAAATTCAATGATTCAACGGATAAAACACGTACATGGCATGATGAGCTCATCTATGCATATTGGTATATTGTGACTAACATATTGTTTGAGTATGTGTGAATAGGTAAATTACCAAATAGTTGGAAAAGCATGTTTTACATGGTTAATATATTGAATGTAATGGGTAAGATTAATTTATGTTATACACGCTTACTAAGCATAATATGCTTACTAGGTTTTATTTTCCCTATCTTATAGTGCTCAAAGCTCGTGAAGGTTGGAGATTGGTCAGAGAAAATCATCACACTATCAATCTATCATTTTTGGTATAAATGAAAATCTTATTTTACTAATGGCATGTATAGGCTAACTAAGTCAAATGATAGTATGTAAATGATGAATGAAACTTAGTCATTGGAATGGCTAATATACTTATATTTTGATATATGTTATGGTTGAATCAATACATTAACTACAATGATAAGTATAAACATCTAATTTTGCAAATTATGTAAGTTACATAAAGGTAAGTCACTAAACACAAATCTATGATGAAATGTATTAATTTGGATGATAGAAATTGACTTGAATTATATTTTTGATTGGTTGGAATATACTTGTAAGTATTGATGCAGGAAAATGGTAAATTTGGGTGAGAAATGAGGCTAGGAAATGGCCTTATTTTGTCTACACGGGTAGACACACGGGCGTGTGTCTAGGCCGTGTGTGACTCACAGCCTGGTACATGGGCATGTGGTCTGGCCGTGTGTCCTTTGCACTTTAATTTTGAGAAACAGAATGCTCAAAATTAAGCACACAGGCAGAGACACGGGTGTGTGTCTCAACCGTGCCAGTGACACGGCCTTGAACACAGACGTGTGTCATGGCCGTGTGAAACCTGTACCTAATTCGAATTAAATTAATTAACCACATGGCCTAGCACACGGACATGTGGCATGGCCATGTGGCACAAGCCAGAGAGTAACTTAAATTGGAAACGGCCTGAGGCACAGGCATGTCTAAGGGTTACACAGGTGTGTCCCTTGGACCACACGGGCGTGTGAGCGCTGCACCTTGGAAAATTTTTGAAATGTCACAAAAAATTCTTAGAGTTTTCTATTAAGTCCCTATTTGATTCTAATGTTCGTATTGGGCCTCGAGGGTCCATTTAAGAGACGTTTTAAACAATCTCGGTTAATGAATAGTGATTTACATGATTTATCTAAAAATGTTCTGAAAGTACCAGTAATGCTCTGTAACCCTGTTTCGGTGATGGATATGGGTTAGGGGTGTTACATTTATTGGTATTAGAGCTACGATTTAGTCGATTCTCAGACTAACATAGTAAGTATGAGTTTAGCTACATATGTCATTATATAATTGTGATAGGGTGATATCTCTTGACCATTTTTCACTGTATTTTTCCTATAGTAAATGTCTTCAAACCGAGTTAGAGCCAATCCTGAGAAAGTTGAGAGTACTGTTCAAGCTTCCGTACAAAGAGCTACATCTAGTAGTAGAAGACCCGAGTCTGAGGGCCGAGATGATGAGGGTAAAGCTACATTATTTCAAATGATGAATGAGTGGTTTACAAAATATATAAGAACAAATCCTACTGTTCAGCAACCTCTCCCACCTGCTCCTCAACCAATTCTCAAGATACCACAAGGTACTGAATCAGTTAGAATTGGTAAGGCTCCGGTTGATAAAATTAGAAAATATGGGGCTGAAGAATTCAGAGCTACTACAGATGATGATGCAGAAAAGGCTGAGTTTTGGCTGGAGAAAACTATCTGGGTTTTAGATGAACTGTCTTATTCACCAGCTAATTGTCTGAAATGCGTGGTTTCTTTATTGAAGGACACAACCTATTATTGGTGGAAAACTATAACTTCTGTCATTTCAAAAGAAAACATTACATGGGAGTTCTTTCAAACAGAATTTAGAAAGAAATATATAAGTCAGAGATTCTTGGACCAGAAAAGAAAAGAATTCTTTGAACTTAAACAGGGGAACATGACAGTATTAGAATGTGAATGGGAATTTGTTCGATTGAGTAAATATGCTCAAGAATGGGTTCAGACTGAGGCTGAAATGTGCAAACGGTTTGAAGAAGGGCTGAATAAAGATATTAAACTGTTGGTTGGTATTCTTAAAATAGGAGAATTTACAGTATGGGATGAACGGACATTAAAAGCAGAAGAATTGAGTAAAGAAAAGAAACAAGCTGAAAGAGAAGCTCAAATTTCTGGTAAGAGATCTATGGGAAAATCCCAATCATCTGTTTCAAAGAAATTAAAGAGATACAAGGATCGTTTTGCCACATTTGCTAGATATTCAAGAAAAGGGCAGGATTCTCAATGCTCTAACCCAAGATCATCGTCCACATCAGTAACCAATGTTGGAAATCCAAAGCTGAAATGTAGCTACTGTAATAATTTTCATTTTGGAGAATGTCGTCTAAAAAGTGGGGCTTGCTCTTTTGATTTTCTTAGAGATTGTCCAGAAAGAAGGGAAAAAGAGGTTGAACAGAGTTCAAAGCCGAGTAATACTATCTCTAGAGGTAAACCACCTCGACACCCTCAAATATTGGTGGTAGCCGAAATGTTACAAAAGAATCAACAGTTAAATCTGAGGCACGAGCACCAGTGAGAACCTATGTTATACGTGCTAGAGAGGATGCCCCTACTCCAGACGTTATTATTGGTACATTTTCTTTACTTGGAAATAATATTATTTTTTTAATTGATCCCGATTCCACACACTCATATATACGCACAAAATTAGTAAATGTTAAAAATTTACCGGTTGAATTCGTTGAATTTGTGGTGGAAGTTTCAAATCCTCTAGGTCAATATGTGATAGTGGATAAAGTTTGTAAAGACGGTCCATTGATGGTAAAGGGTAAATGCTTCTCAGCTGATTTGATGTTACTACCTTTTGATGAATTTGATGTAATTTTGGGAATGGACTGGTTAACCCAACATGATGCAGTGGTGAATTGTAAATAGAAATATATTGTGCTTAAATGCCAAAATGGGAAATTACTTCATGTTGAATATGATAAATTGGATGGGTTGTCTAATGTGATTTCAGTAATAACAGCACAGAAATGTATAAGAAAGGGATACGATGCTTATCTTGCTTATGTGTTGGATACAAAAGTAACTGAGTCAAAGATTCAGTCAGTGCCGGTAGTGTGTGAATTTCTATATGTGTTTCCGGAAGAATTACCTGGATTACCACCTGAAAGAGAAGTGGAATTTTCTATAGACCTTATTCTAGGAACAACATCAATACCAATAGCACCTTATAGGATGGCTGCAGCCAGTTGAAAGAGTTGAAAACACAGATGCAAGAATTGATTGACAGAGGTTTTGCTCGACCCAGTTTCTCACCTTGGGGTGCACCGGTTTTAGTTGTAAAGAAGAAGGATAGATCTTTGAGGCTATATATTGATTACAGACAACTTAATAAAGTTACAATAAAGAACAAGTCTCTGTTGCCTCGAATAGATGACTTATTTGATCAGTTAAAAGGAGCTACCGTATTTTTAAAAATTGATCTTCGCTCGGGTTATTATCAGTTACGGGTAAAGGACTCAGATGTTCCAAAGATGACTTTTAGAACCAAGTATGGCCACTATGAGTTTTTAGTGATGCCATTTGAGCTGACTACTGCATCAGCAGTGTTTATGGATCTGATGAATAGAATTTTCAGACCGTACCTAGACAAGTTTGTGGTGGTATTCATCGATGATATTTTAGTCTATTCCCGAGATGAAAAAGAGCATGCTGATCATCTGATAATTGTATTACAAACTCCATTGGAGAAACAGTTGTATGCCAAGTTTAGTAAATGTGAATTTTGGCTACGAAAAGTTGGATTTCTTAGACATATTATATCTGCTGAAGGTATCAGAGTAGACCCGAGTAAAATTTCAGCAATTGTTAACTGGAATCCACCAAAGAGTGTGTCAGAAGTCAGAAGTTTTCTAGGTTTAGCTGGATATTATCGGAGATTTGTTAAAGGGTTTTTGATGATAGCTCTTCAGTGACTCGATTGTTGCAGAAAGATGTGAAGTTCGAGTGGACTGATAAATGTCAACAAAGTTTTGACAGACTAAAAACTTTATTAACTGAAGCACTTGTGTTAGTACAGCCTGAATCGGGTAAGGAATTTGTGATTTATTGTGGTGCATCTTTGAATGGTTTAGGTTGTGTTTTGATGCTAGAAGGTAAAGTAATTGCTTATGCTTCAAGGCAACTAAAACCACATGAAAAGAATTACCCGATACATTATCTTGAATTAGTAGTTATTTTTGTTTGCATTAAAAATATGGTGACATTATTTATATGGTGAAAAATGTCATATCTTCACTGATCACAAAAGTCTGAAGTATTTGATGACACAGAAAGACTTGAACTTGAGACAAAGCAGGTGGCTTGAACTATTAAAAGATTATGATCTTGTGATTGATTATCATCTGGGTAAAGCCAATGTAGTTGCTGATGCTTTGAGCAGAAAATCTTTATTTGCTTTACGAGCAATGAATACTCGGTTGTCTATTTCCGATGATGGTTCTATTGTGGCTGAGTTAAAAGTTAGACTGATATTATTGCAACAAATTTTTGAAGCCCAGAAAAATGATGTTGATTTACAAGCAAAACGAGATCAATGTGAATTGAATCCTGATTCAGAATTTCAGATTGGGTCTGATGGCTGTTTGTTGTTCAAAACCAGATTGTGTGTGCCGAAGAATTCAGAGTTGGTACAGAAGATTTTATACAAAGCTCACAATGGCACAATGTCTGTTCATCCCGGTAGTAATAAAATATACAATGATCTGAAAAAGATATATTGGTGGCCAGGAATGGAAAGAGATATTTCTGAATTTGTATCCAAATACTTAATATGTCAGGAAAGCTGAGCATCAGGTGCCTTCGGGATTATTACTGCCAGTTGTTAAATTCGAGCGGAAATGGGAAAGAATTACAATGGATTTTGTATTGGGATTACCTTTGACTCCGAGGAAGAAAGATGTTATTTGGGTGATTGTCGATCAGTTAAAAAAGTCTGCACATTTTATATCGATACATATGGATTTCTCTTTAGATAAATTGGTTGAATTATATGTCTCTGAGATTGTTAGATTACATGGGGTACCAGTTTCTATTATTTCTGATAGAGATCCCCGATTTACATCTCGATTTTGGAATAAATTACAAGAAGCACTGGGTACACGGTTGCATTTTAGTAATGCATTTCATTCTCAAACAAATGGTCAATCTAAACGTGTTATACAGATTTTAGAGGATATGTTACAGTGTTGTATACTTGAATTTGAAGTTAATTGGGAAAAATATTTACCTTTGATTGAATTTGTTTATAACAATAGTCATCAGTCCAGTATTAAAATGGCGCCGTATGAAGGTCTGTATGGTCAGAAATGTAGAACACCGTTGTATTGGACAGAGCTTAGTAAAAAGAAGATCCTTTGAGTTGATTTAATTTGAGAAACAGAAGAAAAGGTAAAAGTGATCCGAGATAGTTTGAAAGCAGCCTCTGATAGACAAAAGTCTTATGCCAACCTGAAAAGAAAAGAAATAGAATTTGAAGTTGGTGATACGGTATTCTTAAAAGTGTCACATTGGAAGAAAGTTTTTCGATTCAGACGGAAGGGAAAATTGAGTCCAAGATTTATCGGGCCATATGAAATTATTGAAAGAATTGGACCTGTTGCTTATAGATTAGCATTGCCACTAGAGCTTGATAAAATCCATAATATCTTTCATGTATCAATGTTACGACAACATCGATCGGATCCTTCACTTGTTATTTCTCCGACAGAAGTTGAGATTCAGCCTGATATGACATATACTGAAGAATCGATCAAGATTTTGGCACGGGAAACAAAAGAGTTGAGAAATAAAAAGGTGGCATTGGTAAAATTTCTTTGACAAAAACATAGAATTGAAGAAACTACTTGGGAGCTGGAGGATACCATGAGAAAGCAGTATCCTGATCTCTTTACTGGAAAGATTGAGGATGAAAATCCTAAAAAGAGGGAGAGTTGTAACAGCCCAATTTCAGTGAAGTCGGAATAGTGGTTTTGTAACCACAAATCCTAGCCGGAAAGATAAAATATTTTAATATTATGAAATGATTAGTAATGTGATAGAAAGATTACATGAGAATTTTGATAAGAAAATTTTATCAATTAGGTGCCAAATTCTAGAAAAGACTAAATTGCATAAAATGTCAAATTTGAATTCTAGTAGCTATAAAGATTAAATAACTATGGAATTTAAAACTTGAGGTCCTTAAATGGTAATTAGACCATTGATGAAAAATATGTAGATATTTTTGGTGAATCATCTATAGAAAATTTAGAAAATGTTAAGGACTAAATTGGAAATAGAAAAATTATAAAGATGATAATTAAATTAAAATGAAATATCATCATTTTATATCATCTTCTTCAACCTAAAATCCATGGAAACCCTAGAAGAGAGAAAATAAGCTTTCCAAGCATAAATTGGTAAGTTCCTATGTCCAGTTTTTAGTAATTTTTATATTTTTGAGATCGGGAAAGCTTAATTTCTCTATTTGGGGGGTTAATTTGAATAGATATCAAAGTATAGAAAATTTTTCATGGATGAACATGCTGAAATTTAAAATTTTATGGTAGAAAATGAAAAGTTGTTGATAGATAAACAACTTTTACAAAGGGAATTTGATGGAAACTTGCTTTAGGCACTAAATTGAAAAAAAAAATGGTAAAACCCATGGAAAATTTTGAAATTTTTAGAATACATGTGCTGTAAAAGTTATATTAGAATTTTGATTAGGCTTAGAATAAGGATTAAATTGCATGAATTTCAATTTCCGAGCCTATGGACGAAATTGGAATAAATCAAAAGTATAGGGGCAAATTGGTACTTTTGTCTAAATTGTAAATTTAGCTCAATAGAATATGAAATGGATTGAATTGATGATTAAATTCTTTTATATAGATCTAGAAGTACCAAACAAAAAGCTAGATCGAGGCAAGGAAAAGATTTCGGATTAGTAGATTTTAGTTACGAACAAATATCAAGGTAAGTTCGTAAAACTTAAATGAGCATAAAAATGTGTTGTTTTGAATGCTATATTACATTGAATATGTTGTATAAAATTGTATGTATGAAGTGTATGAAAGTTTTAATGGATGGAATGGTATAATATGGAAAGTTTATTGATAAAGGGTAAAATTTCGAATGAATATTGAATTCTGATGGATAAATGTGATTTCCCTGATAAAACTGCATGTGTTGCAGAATGGATTTAGCCCAAACGGGTAATACGAAATAAGCCTCTTGAGTATATGTTTAAATTAGGATTTAGCCTGGACTGGTAATCTGACAAAGCCCTTAGAGTATATATTACAGCTAGAATTTAGCCTGGACTGGTAATTTTGCTGTGTAATATGTGGCTCGAGAATGTACCTATAAGGTACTATTGGATATGAATTGACGGATAATGGAATTGTACACCTCGAGTGTACTACTTGAAATATCCATCGGAAATTCAATGATTCAACGGATAAAACACACATATGGCATGATGAGCTCATTTATGCATATTGGTATATTATGACTAACATGTTGTTTGAGTATGTGTGAATAGGTAAATTACCAAATAGTTGGAAAAGCATGCTTTGCATGGTTAATATATTAAATGTAATGGGTAAGATTAATTTATGTTATACGAGCTTACTAAGCATAATATGCTTATTAGGTTTTATTTTCCCTATTTTATAGTGCTCAAAGCTCGTGAAGGTTGGAGATTGGTTGGAGCAAATCATCACACAATCAATCTGCCGTTTTGGTATAAATGACAATCTTATTTTATTAATTGAATGTATAGGCTAACTAAGTCAAATGATAGTATGTAAATGATGTGTAACACCCCTTACCCGTATATGACGTCGGAATAAGGTATGAGGCATTACCGAAACGCATACACTTGTAAACATATTAAACCAAGTCATATAATTTCATCCAATCACATTTACCACTCATAATTATCACACATTTACTCATCCAACAAATGCAAGCATACACATCCTTGAAATGCATCATCATAAACTTATAACATAACAATTATTAGCCACTCTAAACGGCCTTATACAACAATAACCATCAAATAGCATAGGCCAACATTCTAGGCCAACTCATAATAACATATACACACATAATCAAGTCCCTATACATGCCATAGACTTAAAAATACTTGAAGATCGTTGATATAATACCAATCAATAACTTGTTAGTGTGATAGAATCTCCGACGACCTCCAACTTGAGCTAGCATCTATGACACTATAGGAAAAAGAAAAGGAAGGGGGTAAGATTATAGCTTAGTAAGTAGGTATGTAAATAATAAGTGATTTATTAATAGGCTTTTATAAATCTTCACAATATGTTCTCAAAATAATACAATCATAATTGCACATAGTTCCACTATTTTTTCATGTTCATCTCAAGTTGTCTACTCGAGTCATAGTCACTCAATTATTTATATCTTGAGCTACAGAACTCCAAATTAATATCTGCTAATTTTCCTTGAAACTAAACTCACATATCTTCTTATCATAAAATTTTAAGAATTTTTGGTTTAGCCAATAAGTACAGTTTATTCTTTAAAGTCACCCATGTTCCGCTGTCTGAGAGTTTCGACCCCTCTTCACTAAAAATTAATTATCTCATTGTACAGAATTTGTATAATGTTCCCGTTTATTTCTCTTGAAAGTAGACTCATTACGAAATTTAGGAATATAAATTATAAATCATAATTATTTTAAAATTATTAATTATTTTCCAAAGTTGGAACAGGGGATTCCAACATCATTCTGACCCTATCTCACAAAAATTCGAATATCACAGAATATGAAATTCTTTTGTTTACACCATTTTTTTTATGTGAAAATAGACTCAATAAGCATAAATTTCATATCTTATTGAACTTCTAATTCAATTTGCACCAGTTTTGGTGATTTTTCAAAGACACATAACTGCTGCTTTCCCAAAACTGTTTTGTTGCTAAATTTACTATGTCATAATTTCACTTACTCCATTTCATCTTACCGAAGATTCGATCAAATATCGAGCACGTTGTTCATAAATTTTCACACTTATACCTACACTTATTCATCATATAATCATATTCAATTACACTTAGTCGTTACATGATCACATGTATTTTCACTTAGTCAATTTCCCGTTGAACTCATCAGAATAATAACAGATACACGGTGGCCTGCACATAGTACCACCCTTGTAGCCGAAGCTATCTGGTGCACATAGTAGCCTACACTTAGTACTACACATGTGACCAAAACCATCACTTACACATAGTGACCTACACTTAGTACCACACAAGTGATCGAAGCTATCGGGTACGCATAGTAGCTGCACTTAGTACTACACATGCGACCTATTTGTTTGGTACACGTAGTAACCTGCACTTAGCACTACACACGTGACCTAAAACTATCTTGTAGATCTCTTGTACACATAGTAGCCTACACTTAGTACCACACATGTGACATAGCTACCTCATTCGTATCTTTTATATTCTGAAGGTTTAACCGGGAATTCTCACTTTTCAATATTTTACCAATTCATCCATAATCAATCACAATTCATAATTTGCATCAAATAATTACTCAATATTCAACCATATCTCATATAATATAACAAAATATTAAAAAATAAATAAAAAATGATGTATTATTTACATACAAATTTACCTCGGTAGCACAATCGATGAAAAGGACTTATTCGTCATATTCTTTGTTTTTCCCCCGTTCTAAGTCCTAATCTCATTTTCCTTAATCTATAACAACACATTTAACTCATTTATTCATCCTGCTACTCAAATTAGCCTAAATTCACATTTTGGCAAAATTTACATTTTTGCCCCTAAACTTTTTCATATTAACACTTTTGCCCCTAGGCCCGTAAAATGATTTTCATTCAATTTCTTTGTATTTTAAGCCTAGCCAAACCATTTTCATAACCACAACAGCCCACAATTTCCACTAATTCACACTTTTATGACAAATTTTATAACTTTTCCAAATTAGTCCTTTTAGGCATTTTCACCGAAAATCACTTAGTAAAAGTCGTTTCTCTAACCATAAACATGCATTTTCTATCATTAAACACAAAAATACACACATATTCATCATAGTTCAAAACCCTAGACTTTAACCATATCTCAAAATATTGGTAGAAATAGATAGAACTTGTTACGAGGATTTCAAAAACGTAAAAAATCATTAAAAATGAGGCTAGAACAGACTTACAATCGAGCTTGGAAGCTTAAAAAACCCTAGCCATGGTTTCCCCTTGTGAAATTCAGCCATGGGGTTGAAGATGGACAAAAATTGGCTTTTAATTTTGTTTTTAATTCATTTTAATTACTAAACGACCAAAATGCCCTTAACTTAAAAATATTCTATTTCACCTATTTCATGTCCATTTTTGTCCAAAAATATAAAAAACGGTCTAATTATCATTTAAGGGCCTCAAATTTAAAATTTCATAACAATTGGATACCTCTAACATGTAGAACTCAACTTTTGCACTTTTTACAATTTAATCCTTTTGACTAAATTGACTCCACTTAATTATGCTAGATCTACTCTTTAGTAGGGACTTTTTCTCCTCCACCTAAGCACATCACACTTGAATTAATATTCTGGAAAATATGAGCACAAGAATTAAGAACTCATAATTAAGAACAAGTCAAATATTTATCATATAGTTCAGCAAACGATAACAAGATTCATCTTAGGTTTCATCCCCCTCAGGTATCTGAGGGTTTAATTCATAACAATAAAAGAAAACATCTCAAAAGAAAAGATAAAACAAAACATAAGAAATCCCTAAAACCCCCTGAAGGAATTGAAGGAGAAATCCTCCGTCTTGATATGATTTCGGCTTCTTGAGATGGATCCACTGGCTATCTTCGAGTAAATTCCCACAAATCTGCCCTCTTTAGCCTAGCTGAACGCCCCCTGACTAAAGCCTTGGGTTCCCCCCTTTCAGGTCATACTTAGGGTGTTTATATACGCTTCTGAATATGTTTCTTTGCCCCTAAGTATCCTAATCCGAGTGAAACTCTTCTTTCTCTCGGCAGGGACACGCCCATGGCACACGCCAGTGTAAGTTGTGGCCAGGCCGTGTTCGAAGCTGTTGAATGAAGCACGGCTGTGTGGTCTTGGGCCCAGGTCATGTAGATTTCGTGATATGGCCCATTTACTCCGTTTTGGGTCCATTTTCTGTTCTTTTCTTCATCCAGTGCTCTCCTGAGTATAAAACATGAAAATAAAGGATTAAGAGCACCAAATTACATAATTCAAGGCTTAAATCATCCAAAAGCATGCTAAATGTGGGCTTAAAATATGTTACTTTTATGGTTTATCAAATACCCCCACACTTAAGCTTTTGCTTGTCCTCAAGCAAAATTCTCAACTTATAATTAAAATGAACTTCCTTGATTCATAATATTCATCAATAGTGTTTCATCATAATTCAAAGCTAATTCATACATTGATAATTCAACTTAAAGGGTCCTAAAGATTCAAACAATCAAAGTCATACATTTATAGCCCGAAAACGTTAGGTGTTTCCCTTTACCTAATTAATTACCTCTGATTCAAAATCGACAAGAGTTGACATCCTCACTAAAGATTCACTCAAACCACTCAAAGTGTTTTAAGGTTCAGAATTAAGTACTCAAAAGTCAAACATGAAGAGTTAATCCCATAGGCTTGCATGAAAATCAAATCTCCACCACGATAATATGAGATGATACATAAATCAAAAGGTCTTAAAAAGGGTTGTAATGGGGCTTGGGTGAAAGGTGTGGATAAAGGCTGAATTAGAGGCTTAGAATCGAGATTGACCTGACAAATTACCTAATTAGAGATATCGAACTGATAATAATTACATAAATTGAAAACTTGTACTAATAATACTCTAATACGAGCTTCTTCTTCAATAATTGGAATTTAACGTATAAGCTCACTGTGACACCCCCAAACCCGGCCCAAACACTACAATTGGATCTGGTATGCCACTAAGGAAATTTTACAAAAAGATATGGCACTTTGAAAAGCAATTAGCAGGTCTAAATATTTATATCGAAAACTTAATAATTGATCAATTCATATAAGATATAAAGCTATAAAATGCCTTGGTGAATTTTAAATAGAAACCGAAATTTCGTACATGTTTTAGCTTAGTTTAAACATAAAATTTAAATGCCCATAAATGGAAGCCCAACATAAAACCAAAACATAAATAATAGTCTAGTGGCCCAAGGCCTTATTACAACGAAATATAAGACCCACTTAAAACAAATTTCTTAAAAATAGATAAATAAAGTCAAGTCTTTTGCTGAATCCTCAGTCCTCTATCGCATGGCCACCTTACTCTCCTCTCCAGCCCGGTCCGACGCACTAAGTGCTACTTGAAATTGTTAAAATAATAGGGTGAGTCGCGAAACTCAGTGTGCAACCCTCGTGCACCATCAGATTGGGCCTTAGCCCACAGATCAGAATATATAACATAATATAGCAGATAACATATATAAAACCCAACCCAATCCTAGGTTTCCAACCGCTACACACCACCCTTACCTGCCAATCACACCATTGGGGATTTCTACAATCAACCCACACCACTACACACCATCGATGGCAGTCATGCTGCAGTTAGCTACTCATCGTCAAAGTTGTGACAGAGTCACCAGGCTGAGATGGCAAAAGCCATCAGAAATAGAGTCGTGACAGAGTCACCAGGCTGAAATGGCATAAGCCACTAGAACAGATCACTTCTTCCTTTCATCAATCACCCAACCCCAAGAATATATATAAAAATCGACATATATAACATATCGTTTTTAACAAAAACACTCACTGATGAATGGCAGAAATCACTAACCTGATATTTAGCCTTTACCCTTCTCGAGTTTCCAAACATTATGCTGGGATTTCAGCATTTAACAGGGTGTAGCAGATTTATTACATGCATATATATATATATATATTAGCAATCAATCTAATGGTGTGAGAAGTTACACACCTGATATTGCGTAGTACTACACTCTTAGTCAATATCATTGCTATCCAGATCTACAACCCTTAGTCTAAAACCTTGCTCAAAAGTTAGAAGAATACGAAGATTTGGCTCCTCTACATTCGGCCAAGGGCTAATAAATACCCGAATTTATACGTTGAAACTAATAGATCTTTTTACCTTGAAATCCCAAAAGTAGCACGCTTCGAGTGTTACCGAACTATGACTTAGAGATCTATGCGATTGGCTCCACTTCAGATCCCGGAATGCCGAAAATAAGAGAAAAACAATAAATTAGTCACTAAATAGCCATTCAGCTAGAGACTTTGAAAAGCCAGAAAAGATTTGGATCCCACAAATCAATACTTACCTAAAATTCCCTTCAGATTTTGGCACAAGCAGACACTTCAGAATGATTTTGGCAATCGCAGGAGACGAGATCTCACGCTTTCGGCTTTTATGAAAATCCCGGAAAAGATGAGCTAATGTGGTTTCAATTAAAAAGAAAAGTGAAAGGAAAACAAAGAGAGGCTTGAAGATTCGGCTAAAGTGTCTGAAAGAGATGAGAAAGGAGTCTATCAGAGGATTTGGCCAACTGAAGAAAAAGAAAAGAGAGGGAGAATGGAGTAGGAATTTCAACAGAGAAAAGAGAAAAATGATGAGAACTTTACAGCAAATTTCGGCACATACTTAGCCTATACTAAACCGATTTCCCCTCCTTCACAGAGTTTGATTTTCGGCCAACTCAAGCCTCCTGGATGAGCTCTCATCTTTTCCCTTATCTTGATCCATTATCTCCTCAAAAATAGCCCTAATTAACACCAACTCCTCTCTTCATTATCTGCTTATTATCCACATAATTTAAACATAATAAAATTCCCTAAAAATTAGCATTGTGCCATCCCCTTCTAGTTCCCTTTTAAGTGCCAAAATTTGGCCCTATAGCTTGGGCTTCAAGCAACCAAAATTTGGGCCCTCCTCATGCACTAGTGATGCCAACTCCCCTTCCTCCTAGTGGCACCATTTTCCTCTGGGCCACAAGCCCACTATGTCAAATAAGCTACCAAAACTTTACTTTAAGCCCCTAGAGTGTCTAAACAAAATATTTAATCAAAGCCTTAGCCCAAACCTGAGCCCCATTTGCACCTCAAATCCTTAAATTAATATTTTTAACATACACTACACAAAATGCACAGGCCCATAAATTCAGGATGTTACACTCACCTAATGATTTTTTTTAAGAATAAGTCAAATGTAATCGAAATAGATAAAATAGCTAGGCAACTGATCAAATCAAATCTCGATATAAGGGTAATCAAAAAGGATGGTGATAACAAATACAAAGGGTTTTGAGTTAATATTAGTAGGTGAGTCAATAAAAAGGGTTGTTAGGATTAAACAGGGTTCACTAGGGGTTAATTGTAGAGGTAGGCTTTTAGTGGAGTGAATGGGTTAAAACCTAGGTGCCTTTATCATCTCTGTATATCAAATCAAAGGTGTGGTCTCGACATGTATAATCAATGCAAGTTCTAGAATAACAAATCAATGTTGACATACTCATAATCAATAAAGTGAGCAAGAAAAAGAATGTATGCTCTATAAGGCTCAAAACTCTCTCAAACCTCGTAAATTTCAAACTTCAAAGTAATAATTAGATTCAGGTAGACAACCTAGAAAATTTTTAATTTTCTTAAAAATAAACTTATCATGCTTGATTTCTCTAGTATCCTTCAAATTGAATCATCAATGCACAATTATCACTGACTTACTCTAAAACATATCAATAAAAATCATAAATCAAAGGAATTTTCATTCTAATCATAATATGAGAAACTTACTTTAGAATAAGGCATAATTCAGGGATTTTCAAATAATATTATAGTTAACCCCCCACACTTAAGATGTACATTGAGGGATAGATAATAGCAATAGAGTAATCAAAAGATAGGGAGAGAAGTGAAACTTCCTGAATTATGGATGAAATTCTTGGAGGGTGTGGAAACTTGATTTGGAGGTGAAAGATAAGTTGGAGGGGCCGCCTCAAATTCTTGTGCTAGATGAAGAAATTGGGGAGCTCGTGAAGAATTAGCCAGGAAATAATAATAATTCAAAATATACTAGATATATATTTAAAAATAAGAAAGATACAAAGAGATAGTGTAAAAATTGAAATAAAACTAAAAGAAAAGATGAATGGACTGAAAAGTCCTTATTCTTGGATGGTTCGCGAGGTGGGTGTCATTTCTAAGGCTGTCGTGGTGTTGGTGGTGGCCGAAGTGGCGTGATTCCCAAGCAGCCTGAAGAACATGACACTAAGAAACTAAAATAAAATAAACTAAATTAAGCAGAAGAGAAGTAAACATAAGGAAAATAAAGGAGAAGAGAAAAGTAAAACAAAAGCTAAATGGTCTCAAAGACCCTTGGCTTGTCAAGTGGATGAAGCGGCCGGCATGAACTTATGTAGATCGGTCTTCCTAAGAAAGACTATGCTTGGATCCTTCCATTTCTTCGACATGGCCATTGTGGA
This sequence comes from Gossypium bickii, assembly GCA_025503065.1. Classification (NCBI taxonomy): domain Eukaryota; kingdom Viridiplantae; phylum Streptophyta; class Magnoliopsida; order Malvales; family Malvaceae; genus Gossypium; species Gossypium bickii. The sequence goes on from CP106712.1 coordinate 26,508,074, forward strand.
GATAAAGAGTTAAAAGAATGATATGGGAAGTTAAAGATCTGAAAAAGAAAAGAAAAAAAAAAGAAAATGATTTGGAAGAAGGGAGATGGGGGGTAGCTTAGAAGAGGGAGGGGTGGTTTAAATAGAATTTTCAGGTCTGGTACGTCTCCACGCCCGTGTGCCTTGGGCTTGTTGTGTCACACGGCCATATCCACGACCGTGTTGTGCTTTGTTCGTTTCTCCCACGCCCATGTTCCGGTCTACACGCTCGTGTATGATCTAACAGTGTCAGCCACGGCCACATCGCACGGCCGTGGCGTGGTAGTTGGAGCCCATGACTTGAAAATTGATTCATTCTGACTCGTACCATCTCTGCCATGTCAATAAGGAAATTTGGTGCATCCACACGGCCACGGCCACGGCCATGTGCAAGGCCGTGTGGCTTGAAATTTTGTACTTTTGGTTAGTTTATAGTTATGTGCTATAAAGAAAGGATAAAATAAAAATAAAAATGTAGAAGTTAATGGGGTTAGTACTCAGGTTGCCTCCTGAGAAGCGCTTGTTTATAGTCTTAAGCTAGACTTACCTCTCATTCGCATATTCATGGTGGTTTGAGGAGTTGAAAGTCCTTCCTCATGCTAGCAGTTCCATTATCATGACAAAGTGTAAGACGAGTAGCGTTTATTTTCAAAGTGCCAAAAATAGGGTTACTTACCTCGACTGTTCCGTAAGGGAAAACATTGACCACCTTAAAAGGGATTTCTTTGTTTGTGTTAGGATCAAGGGGAGGTATTCGTGGGTCTGCTTTATCTAACAATACCTGATCATCGATTTTGAACTTGTCTATCTCGTAGAGTGGCTTTGATTCTACTTCATATATCCCTAGTTTTTCTTTGAGATGCGTCTTCCACTCTTCTAGTTCATCGATTTAAATCCCGTGTTCCTCATGAGTTATTTCTTTGTTGGCACAGGGTCTAGGATCGGGATCATGCTGTGGTGCTTCCTAAAAAGAAGGGTTAACCGAATAGTTATCAATGGAATTTACTTTCTCACCTTGATTATTTGATGTCTTCGCTGAATCGAGAGCTTGAAGAGTGACTTTCTCGTCACCTACACAGAGTATGAGTTCGCCTGCATCAATATCGGTTTTAGTTCTGGCAGTTGCTAAGAATGGTCTTCCTAAAATTAGGGGGACCGTGTTGTCCTCATCCATGTCTAAAACGACAAAGTCTACTGGGAATACAAATTTATCAATTTTTACGAGTACATCTTCGATTATACCCCTAGGAATTCTAACAGTTTTATCAACTAATTGAATGTTCATCCTAGTTTGTTTGGATTTCCCTAGACCTAGTTGTTTAAACATTTTTTAAGGCATGACGTTTATGCTTGCCCCTAAATCAGCTAACGTATTATCAATAGATAAACTACCAATTAAGCATGGAATTGTAAAACTCCCTGGATCTTTTAATTTCTGTTGTAGTTTATTTTACAACATTGCTGAGCATACTGTGTTCAACTCCACATGTATTTCCTCGTCTATCTTCCGCTTATTTGTCAATAGCTTCTTTAAAAATTTCCTAGAATCTGGCATCTGCGAAAGAGCTTCAAGAAACGGTAAGTTAATATATAATTTCTTTAAAAGTTTAAGAAACTTACTGAACTGTTCTTTTGTGTCGTATTTTGTTATCGCTTCGGGATATGGTATGCGAGGTTTGTACTCTTTGATTACCGGTTTTTATTTTACCTTAACCTTTCCTTCTTCTACCACATTCTCGTGCCTTAAATTGGGCTCGTCTAACCTTTCACTATCTTGAGCTGTTATGGCTTGAATTTGCTCCTTTGGGTTAGTCTTGGTGTTGCTTGGTAGGCTTCCTTGTGGTCTTTCAGAAATCTGTTTAGCAAGTTGCCCTAACTGATTCTCGATCCTTTAAATCGAGGCTTGTTGATTTTTCAGGGTTGTTTCGGTATTCTAAACACGTGTTTCTGTGGCTACTATGAATTTTGTTAGCATCTCCTCGAGGTTTGGCTTCTTTTCTTGTGGGTAGGGCTGTTGTTAGAAGTTTTGGGATGGTTGTTGTCTTTGATTTCCTTGGCCACCCCATGAGAAATTGGGGTGGTTCTTCCAACCTGAATTAAAAGTATTACTATAAGGGTTATTGTTAGATTAGAAATTGTTACCCATATAGTTCATTTGTTAGCTTTCTGTGCCCTATCCGTAAGGTGGGTACTCAGGATTTGCCACTCCTCCACTTACGTCGCACTGCATAACTGGATGTGCCTGTGAAGAACCATATAAACCATCAAATTTTTTATGTAGCAACTCTACCTGATTTGATAGCGCGGTCACTACGTCGAGGTTGAAAACTTCAGCTGCTTTGGCTAGCCTTGTCCTTGTAACTTGCCACTGGTAGTTATTCAGTGACATCTCCTCTATAAACTCGTAGGCCGCTTTAGAAGTTTTGTTATTCAAAGTTCCGCTGGCAGCTGAATCAATTAGTTGCCTTATTGAAGGGTTCACACCATTGTAGAAAGTTTGAACCTGTAGCCACAAAGGTAATCCGCGGTATGGGAACCTCCTTAACAAATCTTTGTATCTCTCTTATGCATCGTAAAGTGTCTCTAAGTCCATTTGCACAAATGAAGAGATGTCATTCCTCAATTTGGCCGTTTTGGTCGGTGGGAGATATTTTAATAAAAATTTCTCGGTCATTTGATCCCATGTAGTGATTGACCCTCGTGGAAGAGAATGCAACCATTGCTTGGCTTTATTCCTCAAAGAAAAGGGAAATAACCGAAGATGGATGGCATTATCAGAAACGCCATTTATCTTGAAGGGATCGTAGAATTCTAGAAAATTCACTAAGTGTGTGTTAGGATCCTCATCCTACAAACCATCAAACTGAACAAACTGTTGTATCATCTGTATAGTGTTAGGTTTCAATTCAAAACTATTTGCAGCAATAGTAGGCCTAACAATACTAGACTCAGTTCCTGTTAAACTAGGTTTAGCATAATCATACATAGTGCGTGGAGCATGATGTTCAGCCATCTCTGGAGGTGGCGGATTATTCTCAGCCATCCCTTCGGTGGTATTAATTTCAGCTTCTTGCTCTTCTTCTATGTAGTTTAAACTTCACCTTATTTCTCTACAATTTCTACGAACGGTACCTTCAATATCACTATCGTAAAGTAGAAGTCCTGTCGGGTTTCTTCTAGTCATAAACTAGAGGTACCTGAAAGGAGTGAAAGAAGAAAATTTAGAAAAACAAAAATAAAATTTAATTGCAAAAATAAAAATAAATATGGCTAAAGTAATAAAAATTAAGCGTTCTTAATATTTCAGTTCCCCGACAACGGCGTCAAAAACTTGATCGTTGTTTTATGCGATGTCAAAGTCTTAAAATTTATATAAAGAATGATCGAACCTGGAAACTAACTTTGACAACGATTTGAGGCAAGCGCACCTATCGAACAGTAGTATAGTTAAGGCAAGACCGGAATGTCGAACCCAAAGGAACCAAAAGTACTAATACTAACTCTCTTTTTATTATCTCGCCTAAGAATTAAATGAATTTTTATCTAATCTGAAATTAACTAACAATTAAACTAAAGACTCTAAGACAAAGAAGAATGAAATTGGGAAAATAACTTTGAGGAAAAACCAATTGATTAAGACGATACCCAAGGAAGAATCCACCTAGACTTCACTTGTTATCTAACTCTGAATCAGATGATTTATTCATTTGACTTGATCCGTAAGATTCCGTAAGTTATATTAATCCCTCTCTCGAGGCGACTAACGTCTAACCCTAGGTTGATTAATTGAAATCTCTTTCTAATTAAAACCCCTAGAATTTCATTAACTCGATCTATGGACTCCCATATTAGGTTTCACCCTAATCTGGCAAAATCTCGTCACACTATCTCTAGGCACGCGATCAACTCCGCTTAATTATGCTAGATCTACTCTTAGGCAGGGACTTTTGCTCCTCCACCTAAGCACATCACACTTGAATTAATATTCCGGAAATATCAACACAAGAATTAAGAACTCATAATTAAGAGCAAGTCAAAGATTTATCATATAGTTCAGCAAACGATAACAAGATTCATCTTAGGTTTCATCCCCCTCAGGTATCTGAGGGTTTAGTTCATAACAATATAAGAAAACATCTCAAAAGAAAAGATAAAACAAAACATAAGAAATCCCTAAAACCCCCTAAAGGAATTGAAGGAGAAATCTCCGTCTTGAGTATGATTCCGGCTTCTTGAGATGGATCCACTAGCTATCTTTGAGTAAATTCCCACAAATCTGCCCTCTTTGGCCTAGTTGGACGCCCCCTGACTAGAGCCTTGGGTTCCCCCCTTTTAGGTCATACTTAGGGTGTTTATATAGGTTTCTGAATATGTTTCTTTGACCCTAAGTATCCTAATTCGAGTGAAACTCTTCTTTCTTTTGGCATGGACACGTCCATGGCACACGCCCGTGTAAGTTGTGGCCAGGCCGTGTTCGAAGCTGTTGAATGAGGCACGGCCGTGTGGTCTTGGGCCCAGGTCGTGTGGATTTTGTGATATGGCCCATTTACTCCATTTTGGGCCCATTTTCCGTTCTTTTCGTCATCCGGTGCTCTCCTGAGTAGAAAACATGAAAACAAAGGATTAAGAGCACCAAATTACATAATTCAAGGCTTAAATCATCCAAAAGCATGCAAAGTGTGGGCTTAAATATGTTACATTTACGGTTTATCAACGACCTAACACACGGGCGTGTGAGGATACTTCGAAAGGTACACGGCCTAGCACACGGTCGTGTGGCTTGGTTGTGTGACCAAGTTAGAGAGTTACACGGGCAAGGACACGGTCGTGTGTCCCCATTTTGAATGCCCACCTGTCCTAAGACACGGGCTTGTCTCTTGGCCGTGTGAGTTATACAGCCTGGCCACACGGCTGTAACCCCTATAGCTTTGAAAATTTTTAATGTTTTCCAAATAATTCTCTGAGTTCTCGATTTGGTCTCAACTTCTTTCTAATGTGTATTTTGGGCCTCGAAGGCTACTATAAGGGACAATATTATGACTTTGATTGGTTTTTTATATGAATTTTGAGATGTTATGAAATGTTCGAAATTCTTTTTGTTTGTACTGTAAAGTCCGATAATACTCAGTAATCTTGTTTCAGTGACGAATACGGGTTAGGGGTGTTACACCACATCCACTACACGATTACACCGATCAGGGTAAATTTGCTTCTAAGGCAATGGTTCTTCTAAGTATTTCCGACAAGTTTTCCATCTCAATGGGTGAATAAGACTTCCAAGAGGAATTGTCAACCCAAACAAAGTTTAACCTGAGCCAAAACATGAGTTCAATGACTCATAAAAGTGGAATGGTTCTGAAGCCCTGTCCCGATAACAATCGTGGACAAAACTTATGCAATGAAGAATAAGATGACGAGCCACAAGAAAAAGTAGAACCGACACCTCTCAAATCGATCATGATTCCACCTCTCTTTTCTGAAAGGCCAGCGATAGATAAGAGCGAAAAAGATGATACAGAGTTCCTTGAGATTTTTCACAAAGACGAGGTAAACATTCCACTACTAGATGATGTGATAAATACACCTTGTTTTATGAAACTTTTGATGGAATTTTATACCAAAAAGAACAACCCACCATTTTCTAAAATGTAAGAATGGGGAAGAATACATCCGCTCTTATCCATAATTAGATACCCCCTAATTGTGAGGACCCAAGTATGATTTCAATTCCATGTAAAATAGGTAATGTAGGAATTAAGGAAGCTATATGCAATTTGGGTTCATCTATATTAACACAATGTCATTATCTATTTACGAATCACTTAATGTCGGTCCTTTGAAAAATATAGAGATTAGCCTCTAATTGGCGAAAAACTTTATAATCTTCCCAGACGGAAAGATGGGAAATGTTCTAGTTAAAGTTAGCAAATTAATATTTCCCACAAATTTTTACATCGTAAATAAGAGGATGACGAAGCTTTGGGTGCTTCCAACGTTCTTTTAGGATGACCATTCCTTAGCATTTAAGAACCAAATTAGACAACTCTAATGATACACTTACTATGGAGTTTGATGGTAAGGTTGTTGAATTCAAAATTTATGATTCGGTAGAATATACTAGTGAAGTGTTTGAGGAATGCAGTGAAGATACAATTGATTCTATGACACAAAATTCTTTAGACTTACACCATAAAACTAGATCGGTTCTATTGCCTTGCATGAACGTTAATGAGGAAAAATCAAGTCAACTTGGAGAAATTCTTATGGTTGAAGAAAAAATGTTAGCTCCAATGCACAAGACAAAGGTATTGAGCCTCTGGAGTATGGCGTCGATAACACAAAAATACCATCTGCTTACTATGAACTTTGTCCACCTATTCTGCAAGCACTAAAGTGGGAACTAAAATCGCTAAGTGCCTCTTATCAGCATATCATCGAAAGCTTCCACCTCAAGATCTGGAAGAAATTCAGATTCGATATTCAATTTGAGCCACATAATGAAAAATATTGAGCCAGCGGTATTGAAGAAGGCGTTTATGGGGAGGCAACCCAATTTAATTTAACTTTATTTATTTTTCTATTTATTTTAGTAATTTTCTTCTTTTTTTTTTTTGTTTTTAGTCGTATCTAATTTTTTTTCTCGTGTAGGATTGAGCTTTGTGATCTCGGTTTAAAATTGGATGATGAAAAAAATGGTGATAAGTGAACTTTAGATGAGGCACACTACGCCTTATGACAGAACCGGTGGAAGAAATTTGTTGCTTTAAAAATTCAGCAGAGGAACATCCATAAGACGTGCCCACACTTTATAGTGAAATTGATGAGAAAAATCAATAGATGATTTCTGATAAAACATGCCCACACTTTATAATGAAATTGATGAGAAAAATCAATAGATGATTTCTGATAAAACGTGCCCACACCTTAGTGGACCTTATGTGTCGATTTATACACTTTGACCAAGTCAAATCCCTCTCCCCACTAGACAATCATACTTCTTTTTTTTTCTTCTTTTATTATTTTTTTATCCTCTTCTTCTCAATTCTTCCACACAGCCGACTTCACCTTCATCAACCATGGCCACCATCTCCATCATTGACATCCAATAGTTCTCCACCGCATTGTGCCACCACACCACACAGTAACCCAACCGCACCAACCAACTGACCTAGCTATTGCTCCTACCCAGCACCAATCAACAACATAACTCCACCACCTAGCAGTTGCCTCGCTAGCTCTATTTCTCCGTTCCACAGCCCAGTCGACCACCGACCATGCTCGCACGAGGACTTCAATTCCTTTCATTTTTTTCTCACACCAATCTTTTTTTTTTCCTTTTTTTCAAACAATTTCCTTCAAAATTAATTCACTTTTTTTTTTTTTTGCTTTTCTTTAAAAAAAAATTTATGTTTCCCCATTGCATTCTATTTTCATTTGGGAAAATCTGAAAGGTACTTTGTAGATTTTTTGAAGCATCCAGATGCTAGAAAAATTTTAATTTGATGACTTGATTCTGGAAAGAAAACACGTAGATTCGTTTTAATCACTTGAGATTAAATTGTGTGTAAAATTAATTATTTCATTATATTAATTTGTGTTAAAAGATGGATAGATATTCTAAACTACTCATTTACTCCGTTAATCTTAACAATCATGAGTAGAGCAAATAGCCAATTAAAGATGTGACAAATTAAGTAACTGAGGATGGGGTGCTTGAATTGCCATACTTATTTGTGTAAAAAGATTTAGTGACACTCTAGATAAGTTTTTTACTTAGAAAAAAACATAAGGATATCGTAGATTATTTTATACTTTTAAAAATTATTTTATACTAATATTTTATATACTTTATAATTAAATCTACATAAAAATATTTTTGATATATAATTGATATGATTAAAATTTTTTTAAAAAATAAATTTGTTCAAATTTGATTTAATATGGATTGAATGAATAGCTCAGAGTTTGAAGAGACCTTATTAATATTCATGGAGTAAATTAATAGATTTGTTCATGGGTCGAGCAAGCAAGCTTGACGCAACTTGGATCAGGCTTGGACAAGGCTTTTTATGTATCAAGTCATGCCGAAAACAAGTTTGGGCTTGAAAATTTTTTAGACCTAGGCCGTGATCTAATCCATGGACATGTCTAAGCAAATAACATATTTTATATTTTAATATATTTTTAAATTATTTAGATTGTTTTATTTTTTAAATTTTAAAGAGTTTTTAATTGTTCACAATTTTTTTATATTTTTATTGAAAATAAAAATTAACTTTCAAAAATATTTTTTTTAATTATTTATGTACTTTTAAAATGTAAGTACCAATTTGACACAAAAGGTAACTAATAGAAACTAAAAAAGTCAAATCAACCATCCTAATAGTAAAACTGATAAAGAAGTATCTCAAAATTAAAGTATTTAAATTTTAGAAAAATATATTTGCGTAAGCCTTAAATTTAATGTCAATGGGAAATTATTTGAAGAAGAATCATCCAAATAAAATAAGAATATTTATATTTTGATCGTGTTTGAAGTTGATAAAAATTAAATTATAAATACATCATTCTTATTATTTTTAAAATATAAATTTTAGAATAAAAAATAAAATTATGGTGGATGAAGTTGGGCAACGTAAGAGCGACTCGGGGTTTGCAAATTGCAACATTCAGCAAGAAATAATCCTCCAATAGGAAACACGGAGCTAAATTATCTATAACATGCGGATGGGATGCAATGTTATTGTGTACTCTCTTTGTTTTCAATTTGAATGAATCAATTATAGAAAATGGATAACCGACCAACCTTTCTTATATAACAAACTTACCATACTTTTATATTTGTTCATCATGGTTTTAGTCGTGACTCTCAATATTAAGAAACCTGAATGGGGTTTTACCAATTTATCATTTTTTAATATAATTAGTGTTTTATAATAGTATTTTTATTTTAAGGTTAATTGAGTTTTAACTCGATCAACATCAATATTATTATTATTGTAGGAGGACGTGAGTTTTAATGTGTTAAAATGTGTTTATCATTTTATTTAAGGGTAGAGAGGAATTTATAAAAAAATCATTTTATTTTAATAAAAAAATTTATGATTAATTTAAGTAAATATTATTAAAAGTAAGCACATATAAAATATTCTAAAAATGGTATTTGTGTAATTTTAAGAGTCATGTTTTATATCCATACTTTTTACTCTTTAATGTTTATTGTTTCGATGTTTGAAAATTTGATGTAAATAAATTTAATGTAAAAATGGGCACATGTTTAATGAACAGATTTTGTAATGCTAGAGTTTCTCATAATTCATTTCAATTTTTAAATAAAAATAAATACGTTTTAATCCATTTGAATATACGTATTTTTGCATTGATAATAATATCGATATTAACTGAACTAAAACTTGATCGGCTATAATATATTTTTTTTTGTATTATTGAGGACTATTTTAACTAATTTAATGTTGTAGCTTTTATCAAAGTCCTCTTTTTTTTTTCCTTCTGTTTATTACTTTCAAAGGAAATCAAGTAAAATTTCCAAATATGTTGTTTAATTAAGGCAAATAAATACAGTCAAAACTCAAAACCATCCCTTGGACATTGACAAAAACAATTAGTTATTTTTTCCATTTTTTCCATTTTCAAATTTTAAGAATATTCTTTAATAGATAAAATTAAACTAAATCTTAAAAAAAAAATTAATGAACTTAAGATTTTTGCTGTAAAAAGTCATGATTAATTTCAAATCAGTTCATATATAATATTTTTATTAATAAAGTTGATGAAGTTGTTTTTTTTTCATTTTTAACCATAATAGCTAATTTTTAATTTTAGTCTCTCTAACTTTTTATTATATAAAAATAGTTAAATTCGAATATTAGTTCCTATATTATATTAAAATTTGAGATTTCATCTTTATATTTGATTTTTTTTTATATAATTTGGTATTTCAACGTTTATAGTATCACTAGTTAGTCTAAATATTTTATTTTAATTACAATGCTCACGTAAATTTAAAGAATTGATAACATGTTAAGTTTTTTTCTGTTAAACTTAAGTTCATTATAATGCCATTTTTTATGACATGATTATCAAGTGAGCACTTTTTTTATTAAATTTTAGAATGTCACATCAACAAATTTAATAGAAAAATTTATAGGTATTGACAATTGAACCTAGATTTTTAATTTTAAAAATTAGAAAGACTAAATTTATAAAAATAAAAACTTAAATTTATAAAAATAAAAACTTAGGGATTATATTCCAAATATACATAATATAAAATATTAAAATATATTATAACTTTTAAATTTTAACTATTTAATTCAAAATAATTAATCCAACATAAAATGTGAGTCAAATACCATACTAGTTTTGTATAATGTTAAGACTTCAGAGTATATTATATTCCCTATCATTAACTTGCTTACTTTTCGAATTTCTAAATCAAAATCTAATAAAATAATTATAGTAATAATATTTAGTTATTGCTATCTTTTTCAAATTAACTTTCATTAGAATGGGCATTTACAGAGTAGTAGAAAAAGTTTATTTGGAAAGTCAATGAGGTATTAGTTCAATGGTAAAGTTGAAGTTTTAAAAATTTTGAGATTTTATGTTCGAGTCTAATCCCATGTAAATATATGGGTTCACCTTCATATTTATCTTGGTTAGTTAGCTAATTATTTAGGTAAAGTTAAGTTAATTGTTGACTTAGTTATTCAGTTCAGTGTTTGTAATGATCGACTATACTTAAACTGTTGTAATATAAAATTTGATTTAGAGGAAATTTGTCACATCCCAAGTCTTGCGGATCCAAGATATAAGCATATTCTAGTGAAATAATCTATTTGGAAAAGTATAATCCGTCCAATTTATTCTTTTGGCGAACAGGTGTGGGTGTATAATAGCCACCGTGTAAGTAAGTGAAGTTTCCATTTCAAATTATTCTACTGTTTAAAGAGAAAGGTTTTGTTAAATGAAAATGTAATTATGGTATGAGTCATCACCAAATGTATAATACGCCTTGTTTTTCTTAGTACTGTACTAGTTGGGTTGTAAAGTGACCTGGTTAAAAACCAACTGGGTAGACTGGTTTGGTATCTATTATGCAGTGTTCTCATTTATGTTTCTCTCAGAAACTGAAGACCATTATGGAGGACATTCTGAAATTTGTTACACTTGTTAAATTCTATTGAATAGGATGAGTCATATTTACATGTGTGAGAAGAGTTCTATAAAAGTTCTATAAAAATGTTATTCTCTCTTGAATATGTTACTCTTTGATTCTTTTTTTTTTTTTTTTAGTTCAATGGTATTTTTTCCTCCTTAAGCTGGAAGCTAAGGTTCTTAATTTAATCAGTGGTCATTCCACCTTTGGGTAAGTATTATAGCTCTGCATGTTAAGTTCTAAAAGAGTAAGTCTGTAAGGGGTAAATGAATAGTAAGTTGTAAGCATAAGGCTTTGCATGGGGATTGCCAATAATTGAGATGATAGAAATTTGTGTGTGAATGAGTTTTTAATTTGGTAATCCTATGTTCTTTAAATAGTTGTTGTTGTTGATTTGAGGAGGATGTCTGAGTCTGGAACTTCGAACTACTGTAAATGAGTTTCAGGTGAGTCTCTACCCTGACTCTTATATGTGAAATGTTTAAGTATAAGTATATATATATATATAAGGATATGAGATTTATGACAATTGGTAAGTGTATGATTATAGTAAATATGATACATGTGTTGTAATGATATGTACAAAGTTCTGTTGAAAATAATGTTGGTTGGTAAGCATGCAGGTAAAGTTTGATATACGAAAAGTATGAATCAGTCTGGAATGCAAACAGATCTGGGTAAGTGAATACGGAGCAATGTCCCTCTGTGATGCCTCTGGTAGGGCAATTATATTGCTAACCAGGCTGACAAATCATGATATGAAAACAAGTCTAAGACCAGGAGGTTGAAACCTATGGCATCGTCTGATATGAAACCATTAATGGTGTAGCCTCCAGAAAGATGAAGACTGGACTGGCAGATCACAATACATAGAAGTATGCACATCTATGTGGCTGAGACCCATGGCAATATATGATTATATGAATGTTCATGGTGTAGCCTTCAATAATATGTAGATTGAACAAGCAAATCACGATACATGAACTTATGTGTAAGTCCATGAAGGAGAAACCCATGGCATCTTCTATAAAAGTCTGCCAGGATAGTAAACACTTGATTTTATTTGGCCCTTATGGTGTACTCTGTTAAGTCTGTCTGGTGGAATATGTTTGTCTACCCTTATAGTAAGTTCTAGATAAATTTTGAGTGCTCTGTACTACTATGATAAGGTTATGATACGTCTGAAGTTAAAGTAGTTGAATAATATTTGTGATGTAATTGAATAAGACTTAAGAGAGTTTCTTGAAAAGAAGTGTGTACTTGTATGTTCAAAAAATGGCATCTACCATGATAACCTGTTAGTTTGGGATTTGGGCGTGTTCATAGTTATGAATGGGATAAGTATCCATTAGTCTAAGTTTATTTGTACCATATAGGGTCGAATCTGAGATATCTGGTATCTGTCATATCTGAACAGTATCGTGCCTTCTTCTAAAATCTTACGAAATCTGAATCATCATATTTCTAAATATTTGGGTTTCTGTAATAAAATTGTATAGAATTCATTTGGATGATCTATATAATTCATTATCAGTGGGAGTTTGTAGGGTATCAAACAAGAATATGATTTGACTAGTAAACTGATGGTATTCAAATCTGCATGAGTATCCACCAAATGTGTATGCATCAACCAGTGAATAGTATTTGTGATCAATCATTCTAAAATTTGTGTATTTATGAAGAGAATATCTATATGTAGCGGGCTTAAAAGAGATTAAGGTAATGTTTGGAAGGATCTTAAGTTAGTCACGTAGTTACAAGAGAATTGGTATGATTAAGAATATAGTAGTTGACGTGTAAGTGTAAGCATGAAATTGTGATAGTATCCGCCCAAATAGAATTAAGTGGTTAAGAAGGGAAACTAGAGTTCAGATGTTCTTCAAATATTATAAAATAATCTGCCAAGGTATATATTAACTCTCACTAAGCTCTCCTGATGTAGTAAGAGAATGTGCTAGGAGGGACAATGCCAGGGGTACGCCAAGGTAGTGACGAAGTGGATTATTATGCATATAGTGGAAAAATTGTGTATTGTAGGGTTACGCCCTAATAGTCTGTTTTTAGTAAATTTATGTATTGTAATATGTTGTACTAAGTGTGATGTACTAAATCGAATTCTAAATACTTTTTTTTTCTTTGAAATTAAGTCTTTTAAAAGAAATTATAAGAAAAAGGTTTTAAGTAAAGAGCGTTTGTATATTGTTTCAAATTTCGTTAAGTGTTATGTGAAGTAACACCTGAGATTTGGACCCGATGAATCGGGTCGGGTTGAAGGCGTTACAAAATTCCATCCAAAAATTAGAACAATCTCTTTATTATTATTCAATCTTGAAAGTGGAGGATACATGCACTTAAGTAAGTTAAATTCACATACTTCAAATTAATGTAACAATAATAATATCAATTGAATTAAGACTTAATCAGCAAAAACTAGAACAACATTGAATAAACTTAAAACTAAGAAGGTAAAGTCTAGTATATTATCTCACAATATTATATAAAACTAAATTTATGGCACACTTATAATGTGAGTGAAAAAATTATGTAACAAATATATTTATTAAAAAATCGCATAAGAATTAATTTATACTTTGGCGACAGGAGTAAGTTAATTGTTTGTCACACATGAGTATAGATACTAAAATAAGTATAGATACTAAAAATAATTAAAATATAAAAAAATATAATTATTATAGAAACTAGAAACTCTATCACATACATATGTAAGGACGGATCTAGGATTTTACTCCAAGAGGGGCAAAACTTTTAAACCCGAATGACCTTTTTTTTAATGTAAAAAAGTGTCAATTCTTCTCAAATACTTTTTTTTCTTATCAAACAAATCAATTTAATTTTTTTTTTTTTAAAAAGCATGGACAATTTATTTGTAAAAAAATTAAAAGAAAAAAAAATCACACTATATAAGATTAAATATTTCTTTCCAATATGCAAAAAAAAAAAAAAGGTTGAGGAACCGATTGATCATTATTACTTTCTAACACCCTTTTCTTGAAAAAAAGATTCATTTTTTTTTGTTGACCATAATTTAATAAAAAAACTTGAAGACTGTAATAATATATTAAACAACATAATATTAGGAAAAAGAAAAACATAATAAGTCAAATAAATAAATAAAAACATAATTTATTCAAAAATATTTACTAAGAGGTGTTGGAAATCGGGTTTGGAAAACGCAACAGAAAATAAATTTAAGAAAATAAAAAGAGTTTTAAAAATATTTCCAAAACAAGAACTTGGTTGTAATTTCTAAAATAATAAACACTTAATCAAAATTGTACCTATTCGATTTGTCTAGGATGAACGCTTCGACCGAGTAGTATTCTCCACTATCCTCAAGCTCACGTCTGCTGAGTGTGCGTTCGCTTCGAATCAGAAAAGTTTTCACAAAAATTACCAATGGAGTAATTTCACAATTTATCTAAACTTTTGGGCCAAGTTGTAAATAAAAAAATATTTCTAGAAATTTTTTGAAATACTTTCTTTAGAGAATTTTCTCTCTATAACTTTCTCTTGAATTCAAGTGCGGTGTAAACAATGACCCAAAACTCTCTTTATATAGGTAGAGTTTAGAGAGTTCAACTATAATTAAACTTAATGACCTTAATATTAAGTTAATAGAATATTTATCTACAAGATAAACACTAAATTAAATTTAATATTAATATAATCACTTTAATATTAAATTAATAAAATACTATTAAGATAAGTATTAAATTTAATTTAATATTAAATCTATTAAAATAATATTATTTTTGAAATAGTTAATCTAAAATTAAATTCTTGATAGAGTCCCAATAGAAGTGTAATTCTTCCACAGCTTAACCACTGAAGACTCACCGCCACCGACCATTTTTTGGCCATCGGAATGCCATTGTTGTAGTCATTGGCACCCCAAGCAGGTTCGATTGTTGTCACTTCGGTCTGGGCTAGTAATGTAACACCCCTAACCCGTATCTGTCGTCGGATTAGGGTTACGAGGCATTACCGATCAAATGCACAAATTAGAATAGTCATTTATTTTAATTGAAGCACAAACTAATATAATCTCCTTTACAAAACTTTGTTTTTTTTTTTTTCCGAACTCAATTAATAATCATCCTCTTATTTCTACAAGTCAAATTCGTATATTTAAATCAAATAATCAACCAAAATCAATCATGCTTTTTCTAGTCATTTCACATATACGATTCATGCTTCAATATTCAACCATATCAATATCATTTATCTAATCAAATTACGAACCAACTAACAATCATCAAAACCATAATGCACGTGCTTCATAAATACAGAGTTCGAACCATGTGACCATCAATTGCATGACATTCGAATACCTAAATCATAATCAAACATAATTCATCTCATATACCGAGCATATATTAAGACATCCTTTAGTGCAATTTCATTCCTATAACAAAATACCAAACATACCATTTATTTATCTATACACATTATCATTTTAAACCATGCCAACCATATTACAAGGCATAATATTCATTAGCATAATAAACTATAGTTAACATTACACCATGGCCAAATATACTTTTAATGCTATCATAATATTCGCATCTCACCCTAAAAACAAAAACCATTTCTAAACACAAATACCAAACTGTAATTACCCCACCCTGTTATCTATTTAATGAACAAACCAATTCTTATATTATGCACATTCACACATTATTGTAAGATAAGGTTCACACGGCTTAATAGGCATACGTATATATAAAACATAAACATGCATCACTTAATAACCAAAAAAAATTGTAATTATTATCAGCTCATGTGCATTACAATAAAAATAAGTCAATTTATACCTAATTCACATGCGAAATATCATGTCTAGATGTAACACCCCAAACCCGGCCTAGAAGTTAGGCCCGAATCTGGCGTGCTACATGGAAGTGTTTTTTCAAAACCATCTTTGCAATTGTTAACAACTTGTTTGAGACTTACAGCCTCTTTGTTAAAACCCAAAACACTTAAGCAATTGTGTCTACGTGAAACCATAATTATCTTTAATAAACCTTTTCGGTTGTGAAAGCATATTTGAAATAAACGATTTACGAAAATGTGACGTTTGAAATAGAGTTGCAAAAACATTTTGAAACATTGCGGAAACATCGATAAAATACAAGTACTTTTGAGAGATTGATTTATGAATCAAAAATCAAGGAATTGGACTTTCAATCCGTGACTTTTGAAAATGTCGTTAGTAATTTGAAAGAGAGTTCGAGTTAAAACATATTTGAAAAAGTTTATTTTGAAATCCATTTGTTAATCGATTTTGGAAAACCTATATTTTAGTTTTTAGAAAAATTCTCGTTTAAAACAATTTAAGCAAAATACTAAGTAAACCAACCATGAAGCAAATAATAAAATACTCTAGAGGCCTTATTACAATTTAAACCAAAATAGCAAAATAATAAAATAAACGAAAATAAAAATTTAAAATTTGATAACACCATTTTGGAAATATAGCCTCCACCGAGTCATCCATGGGCCCAAGTCCTCACTACGGAGCATTACCTACAAGGGTTAAGAGAAAGGGGGGGTGAGTTACAAGAACTCAGTGTATAATCCCCTTACCATCATCCACCGGCCTCGAACACACATAGCAATATTTTGGGCCTAAGCCCATTTACAATTATAACATAATAACATGTATATAATATGCATGTGATATGCAATTCCCAAACAAGCCTAATTTCCATCCGCTAACACCCCCGCACCAACCAAACACCTGTAGGGATCAAGTCAACCCACCCCGCCAAACACACCAATCGCAGGCATTAAGCCATTTAAATTATATTGTAGTGCACTACCGGATTAGATTGTGACATAGTCACCGAACTAGAGGCATTAAGCCAAAATTTGTGGCAGAGCCACCAAACTGGATTCGTGGCCATAGGCCTTTCTTCTCTTCATCATATATCCCATCCCATGCAATTATGTATGAATATCAAACTTTAATCATAAACAATTTATCAAGTAACCCATAATACAAATGAGTCTTTAATTAAACTTTTCTTTTGGGCCTATAATACAAAATAGTAATTAGCCCATTTAGCAATCAAGCGAACTTTGGCCCATATATCAAACTAGAAGATTTGGCCCATCAATCGATCTAGCAAAATTTGGCCCATTAATCACATGAGGCCCATATAGCAACATATTTCAATTTGACCCATAAAGGGTATTTTCATAATTCAGTCCATAAGGACATTTTTGTAATTCAGCCCATTAGGGGCATTTTCGTAACTTGACCCGTAAGGGCATTTTCATAATTCGGTAATCGTACCCACTAAGGGTAATTCAGTAATTTACCCTCTAAGGGTATGATGGTAATTTCGCAACCTAGGCTTAATTACTAATTTGGGGCATAAAATGAAACTGTCCAACTGCGTCACAATGACTAAATTGACCATAACTCGAGTTAGAAAACTCGAAATCTAAATCCGTAAATTTTCCTTGAAACTAGACTTGTATATATTTCTACTATAATTTTTTCAGAATTTTTAACTTAACCATTTAGTACAGTTTATTCCTTAAAGTTTCCCTTGTTTCACTGTCTGACGATTCTGACCTCTCTTAACTTAATCTCAAATATCTTACTGTACGCTTTTCATCTACTGCTCCCACTTATTTCTTTTGAAAATAGATTCACTAAGGAATCCATACATATCAATTATAACTCTTAATTCACTTTGTACAATTTTATAAGATTTTTCCAAGATAGAACAGAATACCTCGAAGTCATTCAGAACCAGCCTCACTAAAATTTACATATCTCCCAATATAAAATTCCTTTTCCTTCTCCGTTTCTTCATATTAAAATAGACACAGTAAGCTTTAATCTGATATCTTACTCACTTTTTAATTCCTTTTATCCAATTTTTCGTGATTTTTCAAATACACGCCACTGTTTCTCGATCTGAAACTGTTTTATTACAAAACACGCTTTACTACTACGAGTATACGCACGTCCGAGTGATCACGGATGCCGGTTATCGGTTTTCTTCGGTATTTCTACCGAATCATAGAATATTTCATGTAAAATTTTAGAGAGATGTAAGATTTACTCACCATTTCAAACATATATTCGGAAGGGTACGGATTACACACACCTTATTCGAATCAGAATACGATATTCTCCGCGGCACCTAAAGATACAATCGATCAACAATTAATCCCAAAAAAATTTACCACTTCAACCAATTATTTCGATTGATTAACAATCTATCACTTACCAACAATCCGAGTCTCTTATTACGAGGGACAAAATTCGATTGGCCCTCCGATAAAGTACTTGAGTCCTTAGAAGTGATTAACACAAAAACAATGTTAGCCACACCTTATTCGGCTTGAGAAAGAATCACCACAATACACCCCTTTCACCTATATATGGCTTGGAAGAAAAAGAAAAAGAAATGAAAAGAGGAATATACGATCACTTACCGATTTGATTAAGAAGAGATTGATGGAAGAAGAGTGCCTTGTAATTTCGGCTATCAAAGGGGAATAAACAATAGATGAAAATCTTGATCAAAAAAGAGCAAGAAAGTGCACAATTGTGCTAGGGGAATTCGGCCAAAGTAAAAAGAAAGAAGAAAATATGGTCACCAAGGCTTGTAATTTCGGCACAAAGCAAAGGAAAAGAAAAGAATTTGAGAGGAAAAACAATGCACTATTGTGCTACTATGATTTGGCAAGGAGGGTTGCAAAATTGAGAGAAATGGCACAAAGTTGTCAAAAGGATTTTTGGCCAAAACAAGGCTAAGACTTTACCAAATGCCAAATAAAATTTCAGCCACCTAATTACTCCAAAAACTGTCCACATGCATCCCCCCTTAGGATAAGATTTTGGCCACCCAAGCTTTCCAAAACATCATCCATGGAATAAGCCTCATGTCCCCCTTTCTTTCCTATTTCTCTTGATTCCTTTCCCCAACTTCAACCTTGCCTTTTTCTCTTAGCCATCTTGCCAAAAAATAAGAAGTCCACCTTACCATAAATACCTCTTGACCGACACTTAAGGAAAGCATGCAAAAATAATCAAAATTTGCACACAATGGGATTTGAACATCTTCCCTCAAGGTACTTCACTTGATGCCATAACCTCTTTACTACTTGCTCATTTTATGCAAGCTATTTACTCATAAATTTCCATATGTCTTGAAGCTACTTACCATCTCTCCTTAAAGTGCTAAAATACCAAATTTTTCATAAAGCCCAATTAAACCCGAGACTTCATAGAAACCTCGTAACCTTCCAAATCCACTTAACTAATAAGTCCAATTTGCAATAACACCATTCTCATATTCTTGAAGATTTTAAACACTCCTAAGCCCAAGGCCCAATCGGCCCAATCCTACTAGGCCCAATTTTGGAATGTTACACTAGACATCATATATTCAATCATCCAATGAACCATTAATTCGGTCATCAAAATAGCCTCAAAATTCATACCAATTCCATGACTCAATATTAAGAAAATTGTACTATTTATAACCGAATACAAACATCGATATGTCATTTTATAACTATCCATATAACCAACAAATACATACCTAAAACATAGTCATTATTTACTAATAAGTAACTGAATCCAAGTAGCCATTTTACTACTATAATTCGCCATTAACACTTTATGCTCATAACAAAAATCAAATATTAAACTAACCAACTTGACCTTTAAAAACCAAACCACAAACAAACATGTATCACGAATCAAAAACACATCCATCAACTACGTAATTACTTGAGCCTAATCACATGTTCATCAAACATACTTCTCAAAATGAGCACATTAACAAGGTCGATCATTCACAAACATTAACATCATTATCAAGCCATTTTCGCATGGCTATTTATATACAATTCAAAACAAACCATATTGAAACTAGCCTATACATGCCACATGTCAAAAGTGCAAGCTTTCAAAGTACCAAAATAGCGATCGATAGTATGATGATGATCCTTGATGATCCCCGAGCTCGAGCTAACTTTATATAACTATAAAACAAAAAAAGAATGCACAAAGTAAGCTTTAAAAGCTTAGTAAGCCATAAGCAAATAAAACATCAAAAGAACATTAATAATTCAATTCAAATAGGTCACATTTAACTAATCTCTTACACCTATACAATTACTTTTCTCATATAATCCATAATACCACAATAAGTAACTTCACTTACCTCATTTTTCAATGAACATATAAACCTTATACTTACCTGAATTGTTTATCTCAAATTCACATTCGGACTCATTTGACAATGCCCGTTGAACCATTCGGAATCATTAAGGATACTCAGAAACACATATATCACATACAATGCCATATCCTAGATATGGTCTTACATGTTATCACATACCGATGCCTCTGTTCTAGACAGGGTCTTACACGAATCATATATGATGCCAATGTCCCAGACATGGTCTTACACGAAATCACACCTGGGAAGTCCTAATTTCATGACATCAGTATCCTATACTATTCCTAAGGCTCATACGGGGCTTTTGACTTCGTAATTCAATCAATTCATGCTCGAAACAAATTCTCCAATGCTCAATTGAATTCAGAAATATATATAACTATGTACAATTCAATTCGGCAATATGTACATTTAAATTTAAAAATGTTTGTTTGCATATGAACTTACCTCGTATAGAAACAAACGGATCGGAACGACTATTCAACAAATTTTGACTTCCTCCGATCCAAATCCGATTTCTTCCTTTCTTGATCTAAATAAATTTAAATTTAACTTATTTAATTACAAGTTCATTCATTTACATCCAAAAACACATAAATGAGCATTTTGCACTTTAACCCCTAATATTTCACATTTTCTCAATTTAGTCCTATTTCAAAACAACACAAAATACACAAAATTTCCTTAAGCCCATGCTTGGTCGAATCTTCCCTAGGTCCCTAGCAGCCCATCAATTCCATTTATTTCACATTTCGACCCCCTAAAATTTCAACTTTCACAATTTAATCCACAACAAACATTTTTATCAAAAATCACTTAGTAAAACATGATAATCTAACATCAAACTCTCATAATCCATCATCAAACAACAAAAAGCTTAATTATTCATCAATGGAATTTCATGAATTCATCAACAAATTAAAAAATTTAAGTATGGGCTAGCTAGTATACGAAACAACAATATCAAAAACGTAAAAATTATCAAAAACCGAGCAAAGAACATACCTAAATCAAGCTTCCTAGGTGCCGAACTTAAAAGCTTCAACAATGGCTTCTTTCTTCTCACATTCGGCCAACAAAAAGATGGACATGCATGTGTTTTTACTTATGTTTTATTTTATTAACTATTATTACTAAATTACATAATTAACCTTTATAATTTAATTTGAAAACCATATAATACATGCCCAAAACCGTCCACTCATAAATTCAATGGTCAAATTACAACATAAAAACCTCACCTTTAATTAATTAAAACAATTAATCACTTTAACATATAACATGCTACTTTTACATTTTACGCGATTAAGTCCTTTTATTAAATTAAGCACACAAACGGTAAAGTTAAATCACGAAATTTTCACACATATCAAATATCATGCTTTAAATACCAAAAATAATATTAAAATAATTTTACGACCTCGAATTTTTGGTTCTAAAACCATTGTTCCAATTTAACTAAAATCGGGCTATTATAAGTAACAGCTCGACTGGTTCAGTCCAGCCGCTGATTGGACCATCAGCCTGGTTTCACATACTAGGCCCGATTTGACCAGTTTTTGAGTCTTGGTCTTGGTTTTGGGCTCCCAAGCCCAATTTACGATCCTAGGTCCAATTTTCAAGTTCAACTACCCATTGAGCCAATTGTCTGACTTGAAAATTAATTTTTAAAAATATCATATTAATTTTAATTAATTTGATTAATTTAATTTTATTTGATCAAAATCAATATTCCTAAAAATCACTTAGATTTTCCAAATTAATTTTTCAAGAAAATTCTCTAGTTGAACAATTCTTACGATCGCCCAATTTAATTCCACATCGAATAAATCGGCTCAATTAAATTATTTCCAAAGTCGTAAAATTTTCTTTTGATTCAAATTCAGTTCGATCGAGCTTTTGTTAGCTAGTGGAGGGACCAATAGGACATATACAATTAGGCTCTAGTAATTGCAATTATGTCCAGAAGCATCATTCAGATAATTCG
The DNA here is from genome assembly GCA_025503065.1 of Gossypium bickii. Lineage (NCBI taxonomy): Eukaryota > Viridiplantae > Streptophyta > Magnoliopsida > Malvales > Malvaceae > Gossypium > Gossypium bickii. Next base: position 26,530,491 of record CP106712.1, read on the forward strand.
CATTACTTAATCGTGGAATCAGGCCACAAGAAGTACTATGATTGAAAACTCCTTATTGTATACTCTTTATGAAAGCGATTCATCCAACTACTTTGTCTAATGACCTTGTCATGCGTGTGTTACCCTCATATGATATCCTTGATTCCTTTGAGTTAAATCCGTTCATTCAATACAATCCTATTTTATCTCATTCTCACCATTGTGTCTTCTTAATGATTAATATGATCACTATCAATAAATGACTGTGATAAATTGCTCATTCAAGAATAAGCAACCCGTGGTCATGTTTCATATTTATCAATCCACACAATGCCAATGAGAGAATATCATTAATTCTTTAATTAAGTTATGAATTCTATTGTTGCTAGTAAAGCCATGGCATACACAAGTCATGCACCCAACATATCGACTATCAGCTAGATCATCTTTAGAACATAATCCTCCACTTATAATAAAGCACATGAGTTACATACGCATGGTCAGTAACTAACTCAGGATTTAGGTAAATCACACCATGAATGTCACAAGTGAATTAATTCACAAACGGATTCAAAATTAATTCATCTTGGATCTAGTCTAATGTATCATTCTACCAATGAATACATTTATGTCTCCACTCGTGGAGTCAACTGCTCTGATAGCCAAGAAGCTATCTCCTCAATTGAAATTGTAGATGACATAATAACACTTCTCAATATTTGAATCAAATGTTCACTTTGATTCTTTTACGGAATTAGAAACTCGTTTAGATTATCCATCGAAGTAAGTTGTCTTTCTCGTAATGTAAACGTTTTTACAATGTCACTTATCATCAGTTTGAATTTAGATAATCAATGAGCTAATATTTTATTGTTACAATTTCGCTATGCATACAAAATATGAAAGAAAGAAATACAAAAGATATAACAGTGAGAGGAAGATAATTTGTATTTTTTTTACTTTGTACTCTCAGTCTCGGCATCAAACTCTTTTCTTTTTTCTCTTGATAGTGTCGACACCTTCCCAGAAGAAGATAATTCCTTAGCAAGGCATACAAATCAAAATGCAAAAAAGTCATTAACCTAATATGTATGGGTATGGGCCAAATTAATTAAATCTGTAATTTGACTTTAAAATTCATATTGGGCCCCTAAGTTTAGTCTTTCAAAGTCCATCATATATTAATATTTAACTATTATTAAAGTTATATAATTAAAAACTGAAAAATACTTTGTTAATATAAAGTATAACCTTATGGCTTTAGGGGGTAAATTATATGAAATACAATTTGGCCAAGGGGGCGAATTTTGTACAATGTGGATACCAAATTAAAATACATGATAAATTATATATAAAATTCAAAAATATAAAAATTTTAAGGGGCCACTGCCCCCTAGATCCATCTTTGTACATATGCATGTGAAAACCACATATTTAGAAAGCATACATGTGTTTAAAAATAGCATATAATAAACAATGAAATGTATGATTTGAGACTAATTAATAATAGCACATGAAATATATACAATATTAAAATAAAAATTAAATTAAATTGTAAGTAAAACAAAATTTAAACATATGAATACATCATATTAAGATTAATAAATGAATACAATTATTTATCAATGTGTTGTCATCAATTCTAAGTTGGTATCGAGTTAATTTGTGACATCATTTTAATCAACAATATTATTAATATAATATATTCAATTGATTGAGGTAATAAAATATGCGTAATAAAATTAAAATGAATGAAACTATTAAAAGAAAACTTTAATTGAGTGGTAAATTTTAGGTTTTGTTAATCCAACTGCCATGAATTCAAACCTCTTATATGTGTATTTTTATTAGTTTTTTAAAATTAAAAAAGATAAAATATCCTCAAATAACATAAATTATTTTAAATATAAAAATATATTAAAGTAATTTTCCTTCTAATCCCTTTAGATTAACGTTTATTTCTAGTGTAATGTATTTAACTTTTTTTTTGTCTCACGATGAAATATCATTACAAGATTTAACATCGTTGCCTTTTACATTAACTACAAGTCTCATCTAAAAAAACCTAAACTTGATTGATGGGTGGTACACCCAACTCAAAACTTATAAAAAAATAGTATAGATATAAATATTTAAAATTTATATAACTTGAATTATTAGTATATGTTAAATGATAATATAAAATGAAAAAGACAGGTCAACATAATAGCTTATGCAGCCAATGGCGGCTGCTGTTAGCTTTATAGTATTAATAAATAGAATGGTTTTATTCAAATAAATAAATAAATAAATAAATAAATAAAATGGTTTTATGAGAGGTTTTTTCTTTTGGGTTTTTGTGCTTGCGCAAACAAGTAGAAAAGTAGAAAGGAAGTTATAATTTCCTATTAAATTTCTGTATTTTGTTTTTCAACCATTTATCAAGAAAAAGGGAGAGAGAGAGAGAGAGAGAGAGAAAGAAAATGGAAGATAGGAATTTTGGTAAAAGATAAACACAACAACTCCTCCCCTTTTTCTCTCTTTCTTGCTTCTGCCAATAATTTTAGATCGAATCCCAAACGTAACTCTATTCTCTTTTGTGTTTTTTATTAGATTACTTTTTTGTTTCGTTTCTTAAAAGGAAAAAGAAAAGTCATTTATAAAGTCAAGTGTTTGGGAACTTTGGGTTGTTTACGAAAAAGAACATGAGCAAAGAGATTGTAAAGGAAGAAGCGCCTTCGTCGTCCCCTGTTGTTTCGGGTAGCTTTGCTTCTCTGAGAAGCGTCCGATGGCGTATTAGTCTCGGTATTTTGCCTTCTTCTTCTTCAGTTGATGATCTTCGCAGGGTAACTGCTGATTCTCGCCGAAGGTGATTTTTTTTCCTTGATAAAAATTCTAGTATTTGATTTATTTTTGGTTTTCTTTCCTTGTAAAGATTACCAGATTTTTTATTATTATTTAATTTTAAATCCGGAACTTTTTTTTTTAACTCCTATTTTTAGTTTTTTTGTACAACACTCGAGCTGATTCTAGGTTAAATTTACCCCCCCATAAAGAGAGAAGACAACTGTCTTTCTTTTTTCCTATTCCTATAACATTTTTTTCTTGTTCAAATTAGTTCTAAATTTTGCTCATTAAATTGCAATTGAGTTTTTTTTTTTTCGTTTTTCATTTTTTTTTGGAGTTAAAAACCAAGCTTCAAGTCTCTGGTTTTATTGTAATTTAGATATGCTGGGTTGAGAAGGTGGCTGCTAGTGGATCCACATGTTCCAAAGGATGGAAGAAGTAAATCCCCTGATCTTGTCATGGACAATCCACTCTCTCAAAACCCAGGTAATTGCCAATGGTTCTTATTATTTTTCTTCATTATATTGGTTACCTTTTTGTATTGTTGATTCATCAGTTTTTGTTTTATTAAGTAGTGCTATGTTTACCTCGCTATCTTATCTTGATTCACGTTGAACTTATGTAGAAAGTGTTTATGGGTCCAATGTTCGTTTCAGTTCCACAAAAAGGAGGCAAATCTCTTTGCCTCCTTTTCCACCCCATCCTGGTTGGTTGGTTGGTTGGTTGGTTTTGAAGCCAGGACTTGGGACTTGTATTTGTCAATGGAAAATGTTCCATTAAACTCTCCAATACATTAGGAATATTCTTTTTTGAGAAGCTTTATGTTGTTTCATCATAATATACTCCCCTTTCTTTTAAAAATCTTCGTTGCTTGATCTTTACTGAAACAATATATAATTCTTGATTCAGACAGCACCTGGGGGCGATTCTTTCGGAATGCTGAGCTGGAAAAAATGGTTGACCAGGATTTATCACGATTATATCCAGAACATGGAAGCTACTTCCAGACTCCTGGATGCCAGGGAATGCTGAGAAGAATATTGTTGTTGTGGTGCCTTAGACATCCAGAGTATGGTTATAGACAAGGTTTTTTCCTAAGCACTTTGCAAGCATATTTATTAGTTTCTGTTCCATCACATTTTAGATTTTGCAAGATTAAATCAGCAATGTGTTGCTGCCCTAATTATTGAGTGTTTTCTAGTATCTGAATCACTGCTTTTCATGGTAAGACATAAAAGTAACATGCTTGCCTTTGCCTTAGGTGAAAGCTAGTAGGACCTGATAATGCAAATTTCTTTTTGTAGCCTGCAAAGAAAAAGCCATTGGAAATTGTGTCACAATAACTTAAGTCAACTAACTAGTAGTTCTTGCTATTTTATTATCCGAGTCATCAAGCTGGCTCTTCATCTGTTTCTCTTTCCTGCTTATTTGTAGGAATGCATGAACTCTTAGCACCTCTTCTGTATGTTCTTCATGTCGATGTTGAGCGTCTTTTGGAAGTGCGAAAGCTACATGAACACCATTTCATTGACAAATTTGATGGATTGTCATTTGAAGAAAATGATGTCACATACAATTTTGATTTTAAGAAGCTTTTAGATTCCATGGAAGATGAGATTGGATCTCAAGGTAGTTCAAAGAAAGCTAGGAGTCTTGATGAGCTTGATCCTGAGATACAGACCATTGTATTGCTAAGTGATGCTTATGGAGCTGAAGGTGAACTTGGTATTGTCTTGTCTGAGAAATTTACGGAACATGATGCCTACTGTATGTTTGAGGCTCTGATGAGTGGGGCTCATGGTTCAGTTGCTATGGCAGATTTCTTTTCTCCCATTCCTGCTGCTGAGTCCCAGAGTGGCTTGCCCCCTGTTATTGAAGCCTCAGCTGCATTATACCATTTACTGTCAATTGTTGATTCTTCCCTGCATAGCCATCTTGTCGAGCTTGGTGTTGAACCCCAGTATTTTGCACTTCGCTGGTTGCGGGTTTTATTTGGACGGGAGTTTTCACTTCAAGATCTCTTAGTTGTATGGGATGAGATCTTCACGGCAGATAATAGCCCACTTGAAAAAGACTCTGGAAATGATGAGAATTCCAGTTTTAAAATGTTCAATTCATGCCGTGGAGCATTAATAACTGCTATGGCAGTCTCTATGATACTTTATGTGAGATCTTCCCTGCTTGCCACTGAAAATGCAACAACTTGTCTTCAGAGACTCTTGAACTTTCCGGAGACTATAAATCTGAAAAAACTTATAGATAAGGCGAAGCCACTGCAAATTCTTGCATTGGATTCTAAAATTTCACCTTTGTCATCTATATTTGATGGATCTTATAACCGTAGCAAATCTGCAGTTAGTGGTTACAATCTTTCATCTCATCCAGTTTCTCCAAAAACTCCTCTATCTGTTGTGCCCGACAGTTACTGGGAAGAAAAGTGGAGAGTACTGCATAAGGCAGAGGAACTAAAGCAAGATAGTTTAGACAAACTATCTCCAAGTGGGAAAAAAAGATGGTCGGAAAAAGTAAAGCTGGTGCTATCTAGAACTGGATCTGATCCATCGCCTGCAAGAGCAGAGAAATACAAAAAGGGCCATAAGTCATCTGTTAGGCGTAGTTTGCTTGATGATTTGACTCGGCAACTTGGCTTGGAGGAAGAAGATCCCGAAAAGGGAGGCTGTTCTGATGCTTCCAACTTAGAAGATCATCATTCTACAGAAGCTCAGGTAGAGGGGCAGCAAAATGATACTAACATAGGCTCAATTTACAGAGCTGAGGAAAGATGTGAGTGTGGAAGTGGAACTTTTGTCAGTGAAGAAAACTCCTCTATTTTTTCTGACCCTTTAAGTTCTGGAAGTGGTACTAATGACCATGAAAATGACACAGAAAAAAGTAGCTTTGCATCGAATTTATCTTCAGATGAAAATGATGATCACCACCAAAGTAACCCTGAAGATTCACCTCTGCCAGTTTCCTCTCCTCCTCCTGAAGGTGTCCCTTTAAATTCTCCGCATGAGAATGAATCTTCAGGGAAGCTGGTCTCAGCCATGAAGGAAAGAAGACATCTCTCAGGTAGATTTCAATGGCTTTTGAGGTTTGGACGAAACAATGTCAGTCAGGAGGCATCGGATAAAGGAGGAGGTACCAATGAGACTGCAAAATCTCTAAATCGTGATAGCAAGAGCAATACAGCCGACTCATCTATTGCTGGTGCTTCTCGTAATTCATCTCTCGCCAGCCAAAGAGATGTTGTGGACCAGAATGTAATGGGAACATTGAAGAATCTGGGGCAGTCTATGCTTGAACACATTCAGGTAATATTTTGGTTTTTCTAATTGTGCAGAGCTTCAAACTAATGTGGAAAATACTTTTGTTTGTTGAACAAAACAGTCTAGTTTGGTCTATTTTTCATGCTCTCCTGAATAGTGTGTGTTTGGATTACATGTGAAGAAAGCTGTATACAACTTGATCTATAGTCTTGTGAAGATTTGTAGATGGGTTTCGTAGATTCACGCTGTATGCGTAATTAACCTAGAAATTGAAAAGGATTGTGGGATTTAGGGGTAATAGCAATCCTCAATGGTATTAAATGATGTTGGTAGTTTCTTCTGTATGTACTTATGTTGTAGATCCCTCCCTTTTCATGTTACACTTGTTTTCATTGTAGACGTTCTTGGCCTTTCTGCTAGTTGGAAGGTTAGGGTAAATGATCAGAATGTTTAATATGTAAAAGATATTGTTGATTGACTTCCTTTGCATATTGAAATCGACATTTGCAGGTTCTTGAGTCTGTTTTCCAGCAAGATCGAGTTCAAGTGGGATCAGTGGACAACTTGGGTAAAAACAATCTAGTTGGCAGAGGACAAGTTACCGCAATGACAGCTCTGAAAGAGCTTCGGAAGATCAGCAACCTTCTGTCAGAGATGTGAGATTTGTTGTTCTACTTATAAAATCTGTATATACATTTTGTAGTTGCATTGGTTTTTTAAATGCAAATAATAAAATGATTTTTGTTGGTATTTTTACCTTTACTAGTGAGGTTAGGTTGGTTGTAGGTTTTGCCAAACCGGTGACTTGCAACCCTTATAGAATCATCCTCTTTTCATTCACCCTTGTCTGGTTATAGCTCAAGTTGTCATATTCACATGGTTAGTGAGATATGAAGTACAGCCCAATTAACCATCGCAAACCACAGATGAGGGAGCAAAAATCTTGTTTTTGTTGGTTGGTTGGTTTAGGGATGGAATGCTTTTGAGATCCATATTGTTTGACAATGACAGACAATGTTAAGGCTCCCATTTATTGTCAGACAATGTTAAGGCTCCCATTTATAGCCGGATAGGAGGCTCGCATTTGATGGAGATGGTTGGTTGAGAGCCTCTGACGGAATGGTAGAGTTGTCTGAGGTTGAAGATGTATGTAGTCTAATACGGTAAATATAGTAGCTGTCTTGTTTCTCCCTTGAGGGTGGTTATGCTAAGCTCCTTCTTGCTCTCCCAAAATTTTTGGGAAATTTTTAAAAATTTTAATTAGTTTTCTCTAAAAATCTGTTGAAATTGTTGACAAATTTAATTACTTTCAAAATTTAATATCGAAGTCCGCTGCTTTCTTGAGTATGTATTATAAGGCTTTGGCTATCTTTGTCACAAGGGGTTCTCAACACGTCTTGTGATGTGATTGACAAGAGTTCGTTATTCTATTGTGGATATGTCATGAGTTAAATAGATTCAGCTCAATTAAATGTCTGTTATTTGATAAATTCAAAGTTTTTTTAGACGAGTGATGAATTGTATTATCCAAAAAGAAGTTGAATTCTGCTGCAAAGTACAAAACAATAAAAAAACAAGTGAACAGATCAATACACTACCCCAAACACTATTAGATCCCAATCCCTACAAAGTTGAAAATTAGCAACGTCAACCCTATTGATCAATTTCCCTCTAAGTCAACGCCTTACAAGATCCTATACATGATGCAAAAAAACTGGCTCACTGTTACTCAAATTTTGAAATTGCCTTGGGTCTCTCCTTCAAGATGAAATAAATGTAAGCATTCCAACCAATTTTCAAAATCAAGATAGTTAGAGATCTCCTCTTAAGATTGAAGCAAGCCCAAGACATCTTGTGATGCCAACGAAGTACCCGTTTTTCAATCTTGCATAATCTGAGTATAGATTCCCAAATTCTCTTTGACACAGAACATTCAATGAATGCATGATTCCTACTTTCAATTTTTATCCCACACAACAAACATTTTTCATTAGTTACCGTCCCTCTTCTAATAAGATGATCTTTAGTTGGAAGTCTATCCAATAATGTCATCCATGTAACCAAAGAATGCTTAGGTATGTGCAAGGGAAACCATCCGAAGCTATGCCAACTAACTTTTATCTCTTCGAGACCTAAGCTTAAACCAGATTTTAGAGACATTAGGATCCTCCTAACTAAGAGAAAAAGAGCCCAAAAGGGAAGAAGCTTTACTCCTAAGCTTCAAAATCTTCCTCCAAATTAAACTAGCCGTAGACTTAAGACTGTCATTCCAAAAATCAACACCCTTCAAGATATATTCTTTAAGCCAGACAATCTAAATGGATTCCTCTCTTGCCAAAATACATCGAATAAGCTTCAAAATGCAAGCCCTATTCCAACATTCACGTTCCTTTATCCCTAAGCCTCCTTCAGACTTTAAACAACAAACTTGATCCCAATTGACTCTAGCACATGCAGCTGCAATATCATTCCCCTTCCAAAAGAATCTAATGCATAGCTGGTTGATCTTTTTAATCACTGACTTAGGCAAAATGAAATGCCTACACCAAAAATTTTGAATGCTAAAAATTACTAGACCACCAACATAACTCAGTAGGTTTGCTACCCAACATGAAATTCTAGTTTTTATTTTCTCAAGCAATGGAGAACAATCAGTCTCAATTGATCTTCTAGTGGCTTAAGGTATTCCCAAATACCTTACAAGGAGTCTACCAAGTTTAAACCTAGTGATTTCTTTAATCTCCTCTAGTGTTCCTCCATCCATACTATCACTTTTAGCTGCATTCAAATGCAATCTAGAAAGCTTGTAAAATTGAGAAAAACACACCAAATACCCACAACAGATCCCAAATTACCTTTCGAAAAGACCAATAGATCATCAACAAAGCATAGATGAGTCAACTTAATTTTATGGCACTTGGAATGATAGTTAAAAATACCATGACAAGCTGCAGCATCCAGTAACTTAGAACGAACATTCATGGACAGAACAAAGTAGGGAGACAACGGGTCTCCTTGTTTGGAAAATTTTAGTTAAGAAAAGGGTTTTACAGTTATAGCGGAAGATTAAAATTTTTCAAAATCAAGTCAGTTTTTGATATTTATAACAATAAACCTTTTACAGAAAAGTATCTATATTTTGTGCGAGACGGGTTCTGATCCCTTTCAACCGAAACACCTTATCCGCTATCCTCGTACGACAAATTGCGCTGAGTGTAAGCTCGAGTAACACGAATCAAACACAAAATAAGAAATTATATTATTACTTTCAATAGGAAATTAATTCTCTCAACAGAAACAGATAAAGATCATAATTGTAACACCCCTTACCCGTGTTCAACGCCAGAATAGGGTACGAGGCGTTATCGGATAATAACACTTGCAATTGAACAAATTCAAGGCATAAATTTTCGTTTAAAATTTAAAATTTTTATCTTATATCATCAAGTCCCTAAAATGGGCCTACGAGGCCCAAAACATGCTTTGGGAGCGATTCAGGACTAAACCAAGAACTTTTAAGACTATTGGAATATTTAGAAAATTTCCTTGTTTTGGAGAGTCACATGCTCGTGTGGGTAGGCCGTGTGGCTCAGGACACGCCCGTGTCCTCAACCCATGTAACTCTCTGTTTATGACGTCATCATTCGTTTTGGATCACACGACCAAGTCACACACCCGTGTGCTAGACCGTGTCCTCTACACGATTGAGACACACAGCTGTGTCTCTGCCTGTGTGGTCAAGAAGTTGGCTATTTTCCAAGCCAATTTCTACCCTATCATGCCCATACTTGAGTATAACTTGAATGACACATTTCATGACATACTAAAGCTACCAAAACATCCACCACACACATGTAACAAGTCATAGAATACAATTTACTCAACCATGGAATGCATCATCATGAGTTTATAGCATAACCAATTTATTGGCCACATTAAATGGCCCTATACAACAATGAACTCCGAATATCATGGGTCATTATTCTAGGACAACTCATAGTAACATATACACATGACCAAGTTCCCTATACATACCATAACCTTAAGTATAAAATCATCGATACCTAAATTGTAAGCTTGATAGTGTGATAGGTTCTCCGGTGACTTCCAACCCGAGCTAACCTGAGTACATTATAAACACAAAAAACAACGGAGTAAGCTATAAAGCTTAGTAAGTACGTATGTAAATAATAAACAATTGATTACCATGCTTTTGACAATCCTCATTATAAGCTCTCAAGATAATACCATCATTATTGCATAAAATTTCACAATTCATTTATGTTCATCTTGAGTTGTTTACTCGAGTTACAGTCACTAAATTATTTTTATCCGGAGCTACAGAACTCCAAATTAAGATCCACTAATTTTTCCTGAAACTAGACTCATATATATTCTTACCATAAAATTTAAAGAATTTTTTTGTTCAGCCAATCAGTACAGTTTATTCTTTAAAGTCTCCCCTATTTCGCTGTCCGACAATTCTAATCCCTCTTCACTAAAAATTAATTATCTCATTGTACAAAACTAGAATGATGTTACTGTTTTTTTTATTGAAAATAGGCTCATTAAGAAATTCAAGCATATAAATTTTATCCCATGATTATTTTTTTAAAATTTTTAATGAATTTCCCAAGTTAGAACAGGGGATTCCAAAATCATTTTGACCCTGTCTCACTAAAATCCAAATATCTCACCATATGAAATTCTTTTGCTTATTCTGATTCTTTTATGTAGAAATAGGCTTAATAAGATTTAATTTCATATCTCATTCAACCTCTAATTCAATTTTCACCATTTTTTTGTGATTTTTCAAAGTGATACAACTGCTGCTGTCCAAACTGTTTTATTGCTAATTTTACTCTTTCATGTTTCCTTTATATTAATTTTCATTTACACACATATAACACCAAAGTATATCCATGGTTAGCCATTCCAATAACTAGTCATTATCAAATATTTACAAGCCATTCATTGGCCAATTTAACCTATACATCAACAACAAAGACTTGAACATATCATTTCTCAATTTAATTTGGCCTAAAAGCCTCACACATGATCATCAATCACATTTACCACATATTCATACATCATAAGTATGGACTTATAATCATAAGGTCATTCTCATAGGTATAACTTACTCGTTAACATTCTTACCAAAATTCGATCACATACCGAGCACATTGCTCATGAGTGTATACATACATATACCTGCACTTAATCATCACATATTCACATTCCAAATACATATCATAGACACTACTCACAATTACATGCACTTATAAGCCTGCACTTGTCACCACATTGTCACACGTAATTTCACTTAGTCAAATTTTCCCGATGAACACGTCGGAATAATGTCGGATACACGGTGGTTTCACACACAACCCACCCACAATAATATAAACACGGTGGTATCACACATAGCCCACCAAAAATCACATATACATGGTGGTATCGCACACAGCCCACCAATAATAATAAACACGGTGGTATCGCACACAGCCCACCAATAATAATAATTATATAGTGTTCATCTGTATCCTTTTTCTATTCCGAAGGTTCATTTGGGAATTTCCTCACTTTTCATCATTTTAATAAATATCGATAATATTCACTCACATTTCACATAATACATTAATATGTAAAAACATAAATAAAAAGGATGTATCATTTACATATAAACTTACCTCGATTTAAAATGGCGAAAGGGACCGAGTCATCCAATATTCGTCTTTCCTCCATTCTAATTTCGAAACTCGTTTTTTTTTCTTTATCTAAAACATCACATTTGACTTATTAAGTTATTATACTATTCAATTCAGTCCAAAAATCATATTATGACAAAATTACATTTTTGCCCCTAAACTTTATCATATTTACACGTTTTCCCCTAGGCTCGTAAAATGATTTTTATTTAATTTCCTTGTATTTTAGGCCTATCCGAACCATTTTCATAACTATAGAAGTCCACAATTTGCATTAATTCACACATTTTTCAACTTTTTACAAACTAGTCCTTTTATGCGATTTCATCGAAAATCACTTAGTAAAAGTCGTTTATTACACACCAAGTATTCATATTCTACCATTAGACATCAAAACACATGCATGTCATCAATGGGTACATTTTTAAACACAAACCCTAACTCAAAATAATGGTAGAAATAGCTAAACCGAGTTACGGAGATCTCAAAAATGTAAAGAACGTTAAAAACGGGGCTTGAATGCACTTACTATTGAGCTTGAAAGCTTGAAAACCCTAGCCATGGTGTCCATAGCAACATTCGGCCAACACATGAAGAAGATGAACATGTTTTTAGCCTATTTTCCCTTTTTATTTCTTTTAATTACCAAATGACCAAAATGCCATTCATTAAAACCTTTAGTATTTTATCCATCCTTATCCATTTTTGTCCAAATTAAAATATAATGGTCTAATTGCCATTTAAGGATCTCCACTTTAAAAACCCATTTCAAATAAGTACCTTAGCTTCTAGAACTCACATTTCTCAGATATTGCAATTTAGTCCTAATTATCAAATTGGGCACCCAATCGATAAAATTTCTTAACGAAAATTTCACACAATCATTCTACCACACTATAAACTTTAAAACTTAATCGCAATAAATTTTTCTACTTCGGATTTGTGGTTTTCGAAACCATTGTTTTCTTTAGGCCCTAAATCAAGCTGTTACAATAATTCTTTTTATTTTAATATAATACACACTCTTTCTCTAAGTAGAGTAGGGGTGGGTGACCCATCCTAGATTTGTCGCCCCTCTTATCTATTATAAAGGAGTTTCGGCCCTTTCATGTATTGAGTGTAATTATATGTGTTTCCTAGACTTTCGATCCAATACTTTATAATTTAATCTAACCCAATACTTGTTTTTTTATTCCAAAAATAAATCTTATTTATTTAATAGTTTAATTAATTATATTAATTAAATAATTTTCTCAACCCAATTATAATTCCGTTAAAGTCATGAAACTTTACCGTAAAAGAATCTATGAGAAAATGTATTTAATTTTATTTTTCAACGAATTCATAATAACTAATTAATTTAACTCCATTTTCTAAATTTAATTATTTAATTATAATTAATTAAATAATAATTCAAAAACCTTAAATTAATTTTGTCATTTCTATACTCAGTGAGAAAACACATTTATTTGTGAGTGTTACTCATTTCTCTAACTCCATCATTTACATTTATTTCTATTCATTTGGTTCTACATGAAATTCATTTTTGGTTTCAATGAGCTAGCGAAAGGATCGATTGGGCATAATTAGGGCTCAAATAATTTAAAATTAAGTTCCAGCTTTTCTGTAATGACTTGATTTTCAGTGGTACCGGAAAATACAGTTTGGAAATCCTAGAAAATATTAATTTTAATATTTATGTGTATAATATATTGTTACATCAAAGTTTGGTCAAGGAATTTTATCGAATTAATAGTTAATTAATGTAACACCCCTTACCCGTGTCCAACACCGGAACCGGATACGAGGTATTACCATCCTTGACCTTACTTAAACATGTATTAAAGGGCTATAAAATTTTGTTTTGTTTTAAAAACTTTCCTTTCTTAGTCATAACATTCATCTCTTGGGCCCACGAGGCCATAAACATACATTTGGAAGATTTCGAGGCTCAGTCGGAAACTTTTACCCTCGTTGAAATTTTTTGTCTAAACAGGGGTCACACACCCGTGTGACTTGGGACACGCCCGTATGGGCAGGCCGTGTGGTCTGACACGCCCATATCCCTAGCCCGTGTACAGTTTATTTTTATTACAAACCTATAGGGGTTTTCACACGGCTTGACACACGCCCGTGTCAATGGCCCATGTCCTTCATATGGCCTAGACACGCCCATGTCTTCACCCGTATGAAAAATTAGGGGTATTCTGTTTGTGACCTCAGCAACCCCTTAAGGAGCACACGACCTAGGCACACACCCGTGTGGCTAGTGTAACAGTCCGATTTATACCCTAGTCAGAACAGTGGTCTCGGGACCACGAATCTGAGTTTGAACAATATTTTAATATTATTTTCTGTGTCTTTGATAAGTGGTTAAGCATGTGGTAAAGTTTCGTTTGTTAATTTGTCCGTCTGTGTGTTTAATTTGACAAAAGGATTGAATTGCATTAAATGTGAAAGTTGCTTGCTATTTGTTAAAGTACCAATATGTTGTGGCTTTGTAAAGTTGTGGCCTTAAATGGAAAATAGACCACTATTTAGATAGTGGATGGTAAATGGCCTATTATACCCTTGTTGTCTAATGATGCCAAATATCTTTTAAATGGCTAAAAAGGTAATTGTTTTATTATCATAAAAATAAATGAAACAAAAGATGAAAGTGTTCATCTTTATTATTTTTGTTTTGACTTAAACTAGTAAAAGAAAAAGAAAGAAAAATTGAGCTAAGTATTCGGTCTTTCAAGCTTGAATTCAAGGTTAGTTTTCGATCCGTTTTTGATAATTTCTACGTTTTTGTAATCGTTGCTTCGAGAGCTTTAAAACCCATGTCTCAATTTAATAAATTGATGATGTTTGTGTGATATGCCATTGCTGATAGGTCAAGATTTTTGATGATTTTTAGTGTTAAATGAAAGATATGAGCTAGATGAACATACTTTGTTCTTGAATTTTTGATGAATTTAGCTAAATAGGGCTAAATTGAGAAAATGGTAAATTGAGGGACTAAATTGCAAATTTGATGAAAAATATGGGCTTGTATGTGATGTATATGTATTCGGCCAAGTATGTATATGTGTGAATTTTGTGAATTTGATGTTTTGTGAAAAATGAACTAGATTGGTAAAATGTGCAAATGTGAGGGCTAAATTATAAATAGCCCAAAATATGTGTGTATGGGTTGAATTGAATGAAATAGTGAATAAAAGGGTTAATTTTGAATATGTTTAGATCAAGAACCGAAGAAAATAGATTTAGATCGTGGGAAAGCAAAAGTAAACGAGTAGTCTTTTTCATTCCGATAAACCGATATCCGAGGTAAGTCATTATGCAAATAAGCGTATTTGTATGAATTTGTAAATGGTCATATGACTAATAATGATAATGAATTTTTATGAGATGTTGAGTATATGAATTACGAGATAAGGTCGATATAGCGACAATGTCCGAGAAGTCCCGTTTGAACCTAGGAATAGATAGGATTAACTTTGTCATGACATAGGTATCTGTTTTGTTTTATCATGTAAGACCTCGTCTGGGACGTTGGTGTTGATTTTAGATTTCGTGTAAGACCACGTTTGGGACGTTGGCATTGATTTGATCTTTATGTGTAAGACCTCATCTGGGACGTAGGCATCGATATGAGTTTTACGTGTAAGACCATGTCTGGGACATCGGCATCGTATTAATTTATGCAAGACCTTGTCTGGGACAGTAGCATCGAAATCTGAGTGCATATAAGACCTCGTCTGGGACATTGGCATTGTACGACTATTCCGAGCTTTCTGAGTAACCTACTAGATTCCTAATGGTTCAACGGGCAAATCTGTGATATGAATTACAATTCTGAGCTAGGAACAAATATGGGATTGTACATCTGTTTCAGGTACATTGATATATATATGCTTTGTATAAGCATGGAAGGTAAGTATGTGTGTGCATTAATGCAAATGAACATTTGATATATGTATGTTTGAGATATGAGCAAATGAGATCTTTGGGATGTGTGGATTGGTAAGAAATGGCAAACCAAGTGAGCAAAAAGTTCATTTATGTGCTTGAATTAAGTATATGTTAATGACTTCAAATTGCTATATTTATGAATGAATTATGTTAAGTTATTTGTATATTGACTTACTAAGCTTTTGGAAAGCTTACTCTCTGTGTGTGTTTATTCTGTTTTATAGGTCGTCAAAGCTACTGAAGGCTCGGGACTGTCACGGATCGATATCACACTATTAAACTCTTTTTGGTACACTTTGAAATTGTATATGGCTAGATATGGCATGTATAGGCTAGTCTTGGTATAATTTGTAAAGTGAACTTAGCCATGTGATTTGGCTAGATATGTTTTGATAAATGCTTAAAGAAGTATGATATGTGAAGTTGTTTTGGTATGGTTAGTAGATATGGAAATGGTTTTGAAATGGTAAGTTTATAGATGAATGATGTTTGAGCATAATTGTGATTTGGTCATGCAAATTGTTATGTTTGGAGTTGATTTTGAATGTATTAATGTGTGATTCTCCTTAGTTGTCAAATATGCATGATTTGGGATGACTATTTGGTATGTTTTAATGGTTATATGTGAATGAAATGGGATGACATATGTTGCTTATAGGTTTGACCCTTGTGGGTGGCATTTTGGCCTTGTAAATGGCCTATAATGTCACACGGTTGTGGCACACGGGCGTGCCTAAGACCGTCGATGAATTGGCAGAATGTAGCCTAAAAATAACACGGCCTTGACACGGGCGTGTTGGGTGACCGTGGTGGGGAAGTCAGTATAGGACCACGGCTAGGACACACGGCCATGTCTGGTGGCCATGGTGACCAAGTCAGTATATAGACATGAAAGGACAGATGGGGGTGTCTAGAAGCCGTGGAGGGCACACGGTCTCCTCCCACGGGCGTGTCTCCCCTGTATTTTAGAAAGGTTTCAAAATTTTCAGGAAATTTTATATGTGTTTTGGTTTAGTCCCTACCCGATTTATAAGCATGTTTTATGTCTTGTTGACCGTATTAAGAGACATTATGTTTGAGATTGATGGATGAATGTATGAATTTCTGAAAATGTTTCCGATCGGTCTGGTAATGCCTTTAACCCTAGTCCAATGTCGGATACGGGTTAGGGGTGTTACAGCTTGCCCGTGGTTGACACTGACTTAAAACACTAACATGTAGGGGACACACGACCTGTTAACACACCCATATGGGTCGACCGTGTGTCACACACGGCCTAAACACACGCCCGTGTGCCTACCCGTGTGGACACTTAAAGGCTATTTTCCAAGCCAATTGCCACCCTGAAATCAAGATCATTCATATACCCAATCCAACCACTCAAATACTTCATCAAGAACATGAACGTTAATGCATGACTCATCATCAATTGATGTATAAACTTAGTAAATATTGGCCAATCTCTTTAGCCATATACAAAAAGAATAACAACCTTAATAGTCAACACTTTGGCCCTTCTTAGGACTTACATCAAGATGAAATAATTCCTATACATGCCATACTAAAGAAAAACAACTTGGTTATACCAAAATGGTGATTGATAGTGTACTCCGAGCTCCAATGTCAATAACCCATGACTTAACTTGGCGAGACTACAAGGAAAGAAGAAAAGAGAAAAGTAAGCATATAGTTTAGTAAGTTTTCATGTCACTCATATAACAATATAATTGCTCATTACAACAAATCCATCATGAAACATAACATCATAAATCTCAAGCACATCTTGAAACGTGACATCATAAATCTCAAGTGCTTGGGCTTACTTACTCATGCTTATTCTTACTTGTCTCATGTTACTTACTAAACTCATAGTTGTAATGTAAACATGATGCCTGTATCACTTAATCACATAGATTAGTATCTTTGCTGATGCAAACATAAAATCGGTCCTTATCCCTCTTAACTTGAATAATGCTTTTAATCAACTTTGAATAACTTAACTTGCTAATATCTTTACTTGCTTAACTTTCTTGTTACCTCTTTCATACTTGGCTCTTTTGCCCGTTGAATTTTCTAGAATAATTGAGGTTACTCAATCTTATCAAGCATGTATCTCGATGCCAATTCCATGTCCCAGACATGGTCTTACATGGGATCGCCTCATGATGCCAATGCCATGTCCCAGACATGGTCTTACATGGGATCGCCTTATGATACCAATGCCATGTCCCAGACATGGTCTTACATGGGATCGCCTCATGATGCCAATGCCATGTCCCAGACATGGTCTTACATGTGATCACCTTAACTCGATGTCGATGCCATGTCCCAAACATGGTCTTACACGAGACCTTCCTTATATGTTTCTTTTGGGAAACTTACCATTGCCATGTCTTGACATGGTCTTAGGTGGTATCCTTGCCTTGTGAATCTTATAAATGCCATCACTTATCATGGACTTACATGATATCCTTGCCTTATGCCGATACCACGTCTTGACATGGTCTTACACGGACTTTCCTTATCTCATGTTGTGATAATAGTATCCTCATTATTCCGAGACTTCAACCGGGACTTTCTCTTACATATTCTCATTTACTATTCTCATCATAGTATAAATAATTTAACTTCATAGAATTAATATATATTTTACAACATAATAAGTAATTGAATGAGAATACATGTAAAACTTTAATTCATACAAACTTACCTCGGTATTCAAAATGTATGTGGATATGCAATTTAGTCCTCGACTTTGTTCTTGCCTCGGTTTTGATCCGGGCTTCGTATCTCTTGATCTATATTAACAATTTAGCTCATTTTAATCATCACATTAATAAAAGCATTTTGATAATCATGCTTTGGCAAAATTACTATTTTGCCCCTAGACTTTGGCAAAATGACCATTTTACCCCTAGGCTCGGAAATAAATTCTAATCACATTTCTACCTTTAACAAGCCTAGGTGAACATTTAATAGTCTCTTATAGCTATCATCAAAACTCAACATTTCACATAATTACTACAAATTTGTAACCTTTTCATCAAGGTCCAATTAGGTGTTTTCAAGACAACACCTTTCACAAAAGTTGTTCATCCAACAATTAAGACTCAACTTCCTTCCTAAAAATGCAGCAGATAACAATGATAGCTCTCATGGAAAAACTCTAACAATGATAGCTCTCATGGAAAAACTCTAAACCTTTCATCATATTGCACAATAGTCCCCTCATTTGAAAGCTTGAGCTTTAGGGGTCTCAAAAGTACAATTATTATCAAGAAAGAGAGCTTGCTGAAAATTTTGAGCTTTCAAACCTAAATTTTGCTTGCTAAAATCAGTGAAGAAAGATAGAGAGAAAGATGATATCTTTTCTTTCCTTATTTTAATATTAAACTAGCAATTAGTCCACCAAACATCACCAACTTTGACCAACTTGGTCAATTCTTGTGCCCTATGGCCGGCCACGTAACACCCCTATCCCGAATCCGTCGCCGGAATAGGTTATGAGTGTTACCAAACAGATCGAAAACTCAATCAAAGAATTTATCAAATAGCGTATCAAATACATTCATAGTGTCCCTTATAGTGGTCAACGAGACCTTAAGCATGCTTATAATCCGGGTCGGGACCAAATCGAAACACATACAGACATTCTCAAAAATTTTAAAATTTTTCTAAGTTTCAGGGCTTACACGCCCGTGTGGGCAGACCGTGTGCCTCCCACGGCCGCTAGACACACCCGTGTGTCCCTTCCGTGGTCAAAACTGACTATACACCCACGACCACCAAGCATGCCTGTGTACCTTGGCCGTGGACCATCCGGTCAAAATCACACTGCTACTACGCACATCCACGTTCCAAGGCCATGTACTCTTATGCTAGTTACTGACTTAGCCCTACGATCACTAGGCACGCCCATGTGCCACCACTGTGTGATATTATAGGTCACTTTCAAGGCCAAAATGCCACCCACTTAGGTCACTTACATACAAAATTTACCAACACTTCTCATGCATATTTAACAACCAATAACATACCCAAAACAACTATTCTATCATTTCATTCAATACCAATTTCAACTATGCCAAATTACAAGACTAGAACATAGATAATACAAGCGTAATTCATCCAAATACTTACCCCAAGTTTTATGAAATACCCCAAACCCGGCTCACGAGCCTGAACCGGATCTGGTATGTTCCTTAAGTAAACCGGTTACAAAATTCTTTGTCTCTTAGAGAAAATTTGTGTATTTTCAGGAAAAATCTCGTTTTGGGTTGGACTTAGATTAAAAACCCATTTATTTTACTTAGAAATCATTTAGCTATGAAAAAACAATTTAAGGTTTATTATTATTAAAATAAATATAATTGAACTTAATTAAAAATAATGCGTAACATTATAAAGTAAAAATAAACAGAAGTAAAGAAATTCAACTTGGGCCTTATGGCCTTATTACATCAATCAAAAACCAAAAATAAAATTGAAGTACTTAATAAAAATAACAGTCCCAAATAATAAAAGTTTTTCCTTGCTATGCATGGCCACCTTTAGCTCCTGCCAGGCAGGTCCATTCTTGCTCATCTCTCGCAAAATATTCCCAACGGGTGAGTCAACAGACTCAATGTATACGCAACACTAACATTCAACAAATCCGCATACAAGTTCATATTCATATAAAAATAAATGATGCAACCCAAACCCAAGCCTATTTGACCATCCGCTACACACCACCCGTACTCGCCACCACATTGTGGGGACTACTAAGTCAACCCTCCATCCGCTACACAAAGATCGGCGCGCATTTGCGATCGGCGTGCTCATCGCCCATATCATTTGTGTCATTAGACACCATATTCAAATAATGTAACCGGTTACCAAATTCGAGATAATGTAACCGAAGTTACCATATTCGAATAATGTGACCGTAGTCACCATATTCGAATAGTGAGACCAAGTCATCACCTTCACTTCCCTTTCACAAATATCCCGAATGCCCCAAATATTTTATAACATATATAACATACTTATTTTCTAATTCATGTTACTATTCACATGTTCAAAATATATCATATTCATAATCCTATCAGAAGTAGGAAACGTACTTGGATATTTCTTACCACATTTGTGATACTTAGCCATATTCACATTCTTATGCATATTCATATATTAAGAATAATTGCCGTATGATATATCGAAAGTTAGTGTGAGTACACACCTGATTTGCTTAATAGATTCCTTGAAATCCCGAAGAACAATCTACCGATCTAGATTTTTAACTCCTATATTCGGCCAATTATTAAAACATATTAACAAACCTATTTGGCTTAGAAAAACCAAATCCTAGTAGGATTTGTATTACTTACCTTGTTGCCGAATTGGATGATTGAAAATCAAGTCCCAAAAATTGCTAGTATCCTTTTCCTTGGAATCGGCTAACACTAAATCAGGTAATTATGTCAGTTTCTAACTTTTGAATAAATGGAAAATAATACCAAAATCACCCTAGGTCGAATGGATCTATGTACTTACCTTACAATTTCCAAGACTGAAAAGAATTCCTTGCCTTATATATATATCTGTTGAAATCCCTATAATCATATGTTAAATTTAATCTAACATATACATCATAACCTTTAATCAAATAAATTTATCTTACCTTAGATCCTCGAATTTCCCGAAAGATTTCTCCTTGTATTGAATCACAAAAAAAAAGAACTCGAGAGATCCTTATAGATTCGGCCATAAGACAAGAGTAGGGATTAGACCCTTCTCTTTCGGCAAAATAGAAAAGAAAGGAATTTGAATAGCTTAACCTTACCTTAATGCCTTTAATCGATTGCTTCCTTGCCTAGAGTCTCAGAGATTTGGCTATGGAGTTTTAATCAGAGATAAAAAGAAAAGGGTTTTGGCTTGACAGATGAAGAAAAGAGAAGAAGAAAAGATGAAAAGAAAATTCGGCAGAGGGAGTTTTGCTATGGAATTTTCGGCAAGGCTTAGAAAAGATGAGAGAATAGCCTTTAACGCTCCTTCTTTAGCCGAAATTACTAGGCCAAGAGTCCTTGACTTGGCCACCACTCTTCCTTGTGATAATATTATCTCTTTTATTTAAAAAATAAAAGAGTCTAATCCATCATTTATATCCTCAATAATTATATAAAAAGAAAATCCTTTATTTATCACTTATTATTCACATATTTATGAGAATAAAATACCTTTATTTCTAGAAGCATGTGCGGTCCACCCCCTTGCTCATGGAAGCAAAAATAAACCTCCTTCATTTGCTTCCCAAGTGACTCGAACTCAGGCCCATTCCTCCTGCATGTGGCGCCATTTCCCTAGGCCCTAAGTGGAATCTTCAGGCCACTTTTCCAAGCCTGTTTGTGTGTCAAATTTCTCCAACTTTTTTTTAAGGCCATCTTGCCCTTATTTCCTATTTTAAACTTTAAAATTTGACATTTCTGCATCATTTCTAAGTTTCCTAAAATTTTCGATCGGCTCAGAAACTTGCCATTTTCTTACATTTCCAAGTTTCGAGAATGTTTACTTTCCATTTTCGAATCATTTCCAAAATGTTCAGTTTTCAAAAATGTTCAGTTTCCAAAATGTTCATTTCCATTTCCATGCATTTCTAGGTTTCCAAAATATTCAAAAATTTATTCATAGTACTTAAGACTTGTCATTTCGTACAATAAAACCGAAAATGCATAGGCCTTTGTCGAGATGTTACGCTTACTACCCCTTAAAACAAAATTTCGTCCCCCGAAATTTCCTAACTAAAATAGTTGAGGGTATTGCTGTCGCATTGTCTCTTCAGACTCCCACGAAGCTTCTTCCGATCCATGATTGCGCCATAACACTTCGACTAGAGGCACTGACTTCCTTCGTAGTACTTTCACATCTCATTCCAAAATCCGAATCGGTTCTTCCTCGTAGGATAAGTCTGGCCTTAGCTCCACCTCTTCAACAGGTACCACATGAGATGGGTTCGATCGGTAGCGACGTAGCATGGATACATGGAAAACATCGTGCATTTGCTGCAACTCTGGCGATAACTCCAACTGGTATGCTTCTGGCCCAACTCGCTTCAGTACTCTATAGGGCCCTATAAACCTTGGGCTTAGCTTCCCTTTGCGTCCGAACCTCATTACCTTCTTCCAAGGTGAGACCTTCAGAAACACTTGGTCTCCTACTTCAAACTCTATCTCCTTCCGCTTAAGGTTTGCGTACGACTTCTGCATATCAGAGGCTTCTTTCAGCCGTGCTTGAATTAACTCAACTTTCTCTTCAGTTTCTGCCACTAACTCTGGACCGAAAACTCAGCGTTCTCCTAACTCGATCCAACAAGTATGTGTTCTACACTTCCTTCCATACAGTGCTT
Organism: Gossypium bickii; assembly: GCA_025503065.1. Classification (NCBI taxonomy): domain Eukaryota; kingdom Viridiplantae; phylum Streptophyta; class Magnoliopsida; order Malvales; family Malvaceae; genus Gossypium; species Gossypium bickii. Next base: position 26,553,614 of record CP106712.1, read on the forward strand.
CGTATGGTGCCATCCGAATGCTAGCCTGATAGCTGTTGTTGTAGGCGAACTCAGCTAAAGGCAAGTAATCTTCCCAACTTCCTCGAAAATCCACCACGCCGCCTCTCAGCATATCCTCCAACACTTGTATAACCCGTTCAGACTGCCCGTCTGATTGTGGATGAAAAGCCGTAGTGAAGTCTAACTTAGTGCCTAAAGCTTGATGAAGTGCCCTTCAAAACCGAGACGTAAACCTTAGATCTCTGTCAGAGATGATCGATACCGGTACTCCATGTAACCTTACGATCTTCGCCACATATAACTTGGCTAGCTTCTGAAGAGAATAGTCCACTCTCACTGGGATAAAGTGCACGGTCTTCGTCAAGCGGTCTACTATCACCCATACCGAGTCCTTCTTAGTAGGCGTAAGGGGAAGCCCACTAACGAAGTCCATGGTAATTCTCTCCCACTTCCATTGGGGAATCTCAATTGGTTGAAGTAATCCCGATAGAACTTGGTGTTCAGCCTTAACTTGCTGACACGTCAGACACTTTCCCACGAATTCAGTCACTTCCCGCTTAAGATCAGACCACCAAAATTGTTCTCTTAGATCCCTATACAGCTTAATGCCTCCGGGATGCATGGCATAAGGGCTACCATGCGCCTCCCGAAGAATCCTTTGTCTCAACTCCTTATCCCTTGGCATACAGACTTTTCCTTTGTAGCACAGTACTCCATCATCATTGACGCCATAATCTTTTACTTCTCCATTCTGTACTTGCTGTAACTTAGCACTTAGATCCTTATCTGCCAACTGGCCCTCTTTTACCTTAATTAACCATGTGGGCTTGACTTGTAATTCGCCAACAAAGCTTCCATCATCATATAGACTTAAGTGTGCGAACAAAGCCCTTAAATCCGTCACAACCTTCCTACTTAGGGCATCAGCTACCACATTCGCCTTGCCTGGATGATATTCTATCGAATAGTCGTAGTCCTTCAACAATTCCACCCACCTTCGTTGCCTTAAGTTCAACTCCTTCTGAGTCAACAAGTACTTAAGGCTCTTGTGGTCTGTGTAGATCACCGACCTTTCTTCATAAAGGTAGTGCCTCCAAATTTTAATGGCGAAAACCACTGCTACTAGTTCCAAGTCATGAGTTGGGTAGTTAACCTCATGAGGCCTTAACTGCCGTGACGCATAAGCGACTACTTTTCCTTCTTGCATTAACACACGCCCTAACCCCGCAGTGCGGCGTCCACAAGATACTACGAAATCTTTGCCTGCCTCTGGCTGAATTAACACTGGAGCTTCTGTCAACACCCTCTTAAGCTTTTCAAAGCTCTCTTGCTGCTTATTAGTCCATTCAAAGGGTACTTCCTTTCTTAGCAACTTTGTCAAAGGCGCGGCTATTGACGAGAACCCTTCCATGAACCTTCTGTGATAGCCTGCCAAGCCTAAGAAACTTCAGATTTTAGCCACGGACCTAGGTGGTTTCCAATCTAACACTGCTTCAATCTTTCTAGGATCCACTCTTATTCCTTCTGCGGATACCACATGACCTAAGAATGCCACCTCCTTAAGCCAAAATTCACACTTGCTGAATTTGGCATAGAGCTTCTTCTTCCTTAACACTTCCAACACATCTTGGAGATGCTCATCATGCTCCTCTTCCGACTTCGAGTACACCAAAATATCGTCGATGAACACAACGACGAACCTATCCAGGTAGGGTTGGAAAACCCGATTCATCATGTCCATGAACGCGGCTGGAGCGTTCGTCAACCCAAACGGCATCACTACAAACTCAAAGTGGCCATATCTTGTCCTAAAAGCCGTCTTGTGGATATCTGCCTCCTTCACCTTTAACTGATGATATCCCGACCTTAAGTCGATCTTTTAAAATACGGTGACCCCAGGTCGTCTATCTTTGGCAAAGGATACTTGTTCTTGATGGTCAGTTTATTCAACTGACGATAGTCTATGCACATTCGCATAGTTCCATCCTTCTTCTTCACAAATAGGACCGGTGCTCCCCACGGAGACACACTGGGTCGAATGAACCCACGATCCAACAGTTCTTGGATTTGAGCCTTGAGCTCCACTAACTCCTTCGGCGCCATCCGGTAAGGAGCGATTGACACAGGAGCTATTCCCGGTAGCAAATCTATTCCAAACTCCACCTCTCTATCTGGGGGTATTCCTGGTAATTCCTCTGGAAATACATCCACGAAGTCCCTTACCGTCCTAACTCCATTAATACCTTCCTCCTTCCCACCTATCATACTAATGAAGGCTAAGAATGCCTTACGCCCCTTCTTAACCATCTTCTTGGCCTTCAGCGCCGAAACCACGTTAGACAAGTAGTTCCTCCTTTCTCCGATCATTGCTCCCGCTTTATCCTCCGGGGTTCTTAGTTCCATCCGTTTAGCCGCACAATCCAACATGGCTCGGTGTTCTACTAGCCAATTCATTCCGAGTATAAGTTCAAACTCTCCGAAAGGTAACTCCATTAAATCAGCCCAAAAGTTCACTCCCTGAATCTCTAGGGGTACATTCCGAAAGATCTTGTCTACCACTACGGTTTGGCCTAATGGGCTTACTACAGTCATCTGTCTATCAGAGAGTTCTGAGTCTAGGCCTAGTGTTTCCACTACACTACATGCAACATAGGAATGGGTCGAGCCCACATCAATCAGAGCAAAATAGGGTTTGTCAGAAATAAAGAACGTACCAGTTATTACATCCGGTGCGTCACCATCCTCCCTTCGACGAACCGCATAAACCAAACCTAGTTGCCTTGCTTCTGCATTAGCAGTACCTTGGCCCTGTGCTCCACAGCCTTTGCCAGCACCATTACCTCTGTTAGCCGAACCACGACCCGCTGAGGTCATTGCTGTCCGCCTCTACCACCGGCTAGCATTTCTAAATCGCTGCGGTCGGCTCTCATCTCGGTTGTTTGGGACAATCCTTCAAATATATGGTCCTTGGACCCACACTTGAAACATCCTCCCGTCTTTCTCCAAAGACTCTCCCAAGTGCTTCTTTCCACAATGCTCACAAGGGCGATCTCGCCACCGTGCACAAATTGTTGATTTCATGGCCCGTCAACCCTAGGCCTCTTATGACCCTTTCCAGATGGTCCAAAACCTCTCTTAGGCTTATTCTTGTCCACGGCGCTTGGTAGCATCCTTAATTCCCTCGGCCACCTTGGCCTTTTCCACCAAAGAAGAGAAACTCCCGCCTCCGATGCGGTGCTATCAACGATCCTCGTGTCGTCTCTCGATCCCGTCCTCAAAACGGACAAAGCGTTCATGTTCAGTCGCCACTACACCTCGAGCATAACGGCTCAACCTCAGAAATTCTGCCTCATATTCTGCTACGGACTTGTTCCCTTAAACTAGTCCCAGAAAAGATTTTCTTTGCTCGTCTTTATACCCGATTCCCACGTATTTCTTCTGGAATGCCTCTTTAACATATTCCCAGGTCAGATCCTCCGTCATGGCACCATCCCGCACAGTTAACCACCACTGGTATGCTTCATCGCGTAATAAAGCCACCATCCCTTTCAACTTTTCCTCTGGAGTCAGATCGAGCTCATCCATGATGCGCTCCGTCGCTTCCAACCAGTACTCAGCTGTACTGGGTGCTACTCCAAACACTCCACGAAACATTTCAGCTCGATTAGCTCGGAGCCGTTCAGGCACAGACTTACGATTTCCTGAATTTCCTCCTGCACCAGCCACCAATTCCAAGACTCGCAGCACAGCCTGCGACACAGTATCTTCCCCCGTCTGAGCTTGCTGCTCAACATAAACAGTTGGGGGTGGTGGTGGTGGTGGTATTTCATTGTCGGACCCCTGACCCGAGCTAACGGGTTCCGACACGGTCATCCTTCCTCTACCTCGTCCACGGTGACCACGTCCTCTAGAACTCATTTCCTAGCGTCGAGATCTGATTAAGGAATTTTATGGATTAGTCATTGTTCCACTTATTTACCCGCGAAGGAGTTTTATGAAAAGGGATTTAAGAGTGGTTCTTTCGTAAACACACAGTCTTTTCCATTCATTCATTCATCTATCAAATAAGTATGAACTTTCGTTCATTCAGAGAAACGTTATAGTTTTCGTTGTTGTTTTCCACTACCCAGGGGTATTTTCGTAATTTTGTCCTACAGGGGCATTTTCGTAATTTTTCAAAAGGAAAAACGTTCCTTGGTGTTTTTGTCGAAAAGTATTTTGAGAATTTAAAGTCTCGGGGTAATTTGGAGAAATTTCAAAATCCGGGTATTTCTTGTAATTTTTGACCTCGGGGTATTTTGGTAAATTTTCACAAATCGAGTAAATTTGTAAAATTTAATAAATCGGGATATTTCAAAAGTTGTAAAACTTTGTGGGTTCTTTTTGAGAATTGTTCCTTCCAAAATGGAGATGTTGCAAAAATATTGGGAATCAGGGTCATTTTGGTAATTTTGTAAGTTAGGGGCAATTCTGTAATTTTCCAAAATCAAGGTATTTTGATATTTTACAAATTAGGGTTTTTGAATATTTATAAAATAATGAAATTTTGGTAAAGCTGTTGAGTAGTTGAACCTTTTATAAACCAAGGACATTTTGGTAATTTCACCACTAAGGGCATTTTTTGTAATTTTCAGAAATCTGGAATTTTTCGGGGAAAAAAAAATGTTGTAAGGATAGTTTTCACAAAATTAAAAGAAAAATTGTAAGAATTTTAAAACTAGGGTTCGTTGTTTTGTTCTCTCTCTTTTTTTTTTTTAAAACATGGCTAGTTCCCTTTCGGGTTTTAGTCATTATGTTTAGCCTATGTCCGAGCCCTCTTTGGTCAGGGTGAACCAAAGCTACGCACCAGGCAGGATTCAAGTGGAGAGGAGGTGAGTCACACGGACTGCTTAAATACCAAGCTCTCACTGAAACCATTCCTAGACATGCGCACGCAGGTTGCCACACCACCGAGCCCTCTCGAGTTATGGTGAACCAAAGCTACGCACTGTGTGGATACTGCGAAGAGGAGGTGAGTCACTAGGGATCGCTTAAATACTGTGCTCTTCCTGATCCAATCCTAGACATGTGTACAGGGGTTACCACACCCTATCTCAAATGACTTAGCCATAGGTTTGTTTAGTGCATTAAATCTTATGTGGTTTTGTGTTTGAGTAATCTAGCCCTGGGTTCATGTTCCTATCATTCTATTCTACGTTCCATGCCTTTTCTACCCTTATACAGCTTCATAAATCACGGAATCACACATAAATTTAGGGTACTTACCGGTGGATCATGGTCTGGAGACTTAGGTGCCATGCCAGAACACCTGCTTTATTTCAAAGAAAATCATTTGGGCTCGAATTAAAAATGTTTTGGGCCTTAGCCCACAGGCCGAGAGTTGAAAACTGGGCTCTGATACCAAACTAAAACACCCCAAACCCGGCCCACGAGCCTGAACCGGATCTGGTATGTTCCTTAAGTAAACCGGTTGCAAAATTCTTTGTCTCTTAGAGAAAATTTGTGTATTTTTAGGAAAATCTCGTTTTGGGTTGGGCTTAAATTAAAAACCCATTTATTTTACTTAGAAATCATTTAGCTATGAAAAAAATTTAAGGTTTATTATTATTAAAATAAATATAATTGAACTTAATTAAAAATAATGCGTAAGATTATAAAGTAAAAATAAACAGAAGTAAAGAAATTCAACTTGGGCCTTATGGCCTTATTACATCAATCAAAAACCAAAAATAAAATTGAAGTACTTAATAAAAATAACAGTCCCAAATAATAAAAGTTTTTCCTTGCTATGCATGGCCACTTTTAGCTCCTGCCGACCCGGTCCATTACCGCTCATCTCCCGCAAAAATATATTCCCAACGGGTGAGTCAACAGACTCAATGTGCACGCAACACTAACATTCAACAAATCCGGCATACAAGTTCATATCAAGTTCATATTCATATAAAAATAAATGATGCAACCCAAACCCAAGCCTATTTGACCATCCGCTACACACCACCCGTACCTGCCAATCACACCGTGGGGACTACTAAGTCAACCCTCCATCCGCTACACAAAGATCGGCGCGATCATTGCGATCGACGTGCTCATCGCCCATATCATTTGTGTCATTAGACACCATATTCAAATAATGTAACCGGTTACCAAATTCGATAATGTAACCGGTTACCATATTCGGATAATGTGACCGTAGTCACCATATTCGATAGTGAGACCAAGTCATCACCTTCACTTCTTCACTTCCCCTTCACAAATATCCCGAATGCCCCAAATATTTTATAACATATATAACATACTTATTTTCTCATTCATGTTACTATTCACATGTTCAAAATATATCATATTCATAATCCTATCGTAAGTAGAAACGTGCACTGGTATTTCTTACCACATTTGTGGTACTTAGCCATATTCACATTCTTATGCATATTCATATATTAAAAATAATTGCCATATGATATATTGAAAGTTAGTGTGAGTACACACCTGATTTGCTTAATAGATTCCTTGAAATCCAAAGAACGATCTACCGATCTAGATTTTTAACTCCTATATACACCAATTATTAAAACATATTAACAAACCTATTTGGCTTAGAAAACCAAATCCTAGTAGGATTTGTATTACTTACCTTGTTGCCGAATTGGATGATTGAAAATCAAGTCCCAAAATTGCTAGTATCCTTTTCCTTGGAATCGGCTAACACTAAATCAGGTAATTATGTCAGTTTCTAACTTTTGAATAAATGGAAAATAATACCAAAATCACCCTAGGCTGATTGGATCTATGTACTTACCTTACAATTTCCAAGACTGAAAAGAATTCCTTGCCTTATATATATCTGTCGAAATCCCTATAATCATATGTTAAATTTAATCTAACATATACATCATAACCTTTAATCAAAAAATTTATCTTACCTTAGATCCTCGAATTTCCCGAAAGATTTCTCCTTGTATTCAATGTTGTAAAAAGAACCTGAGAGATCCTTATAGATTCGGCCATAAGACAAGAATAGGGATTAGACCCTTCTCGTTCGGCAAAATAGAAAAGAAAGGAATTTGAATAGCTTAACCTTACCTTAATGCCTTTAATCGATTGCTTCCTTGCCTAGAGTCTCAGAGATTCAGCTATGGAGTTTTAATCAGAGATCAAAAGAAAAGGGTTTTGGCTTGATAGATGAAGAAAAGAGAAGAAGAAAAGATGAAAAGAAAATTCGGCAGAGGGAGTTTTGCTATGGAATTTTCGGCAAGGCTTAGAAAAGATGGGAGAATAGCCTTTAACTCTCATTCTTTAGCCGAAATTACTAGGCCAAAAGTCCTTGACTTGGCCACCACTCTTCCTTGTGATAATATTATCTATTTTATTTAAAAAATAAAAGTGTTTAATCCATCATTTATCTCCTCAATAATTATATAAAAAGAAAATCCTTTATTTATCACTTATTATTCACATATTTATGAGAATAAAACATCTTTATTTCTAGAAGCATGTGCCATCCACCCCCTTGCTCATGGAAGCAAAAATAAACCTCATTCATTTGCTTCCCAAGTGACTCGAACTTAGGCCCATTCCTCCTGCATGTGGCGCCATTTCCATAGGCCCTAAGTGGCATCTTCAGGCCACTTTTCCAAGCCTGTTTGTGTGTCAAATTTCTCCAACTTTTTCTTTTAAGGCCATCTTGCCCTTATTTCCTATTTTAAACTTTAAAATTTGACATTTCTGCATCATTTCTAAGTTTCCTAAAATTTTCGATTGGCTCTGTAAACTTGCCATTTTCTTACATTTCCAAGTTTCCAGAAATGTTTACTTTCCATTATCGAATCATTTCCAAAACTGTTCAGGTTTCCAAAAATGTTCAGGTTTCCAAAAATGTTCATTTCCATTTCCATGCATTTCTAGGTTTCCAAAATATTCAAAAATTTATTCATAGTACTTAAGACTTGTCATTTCGTACAATAAAACCGAAAATGCATAGGCCCTTGTCAGGATGTTACATTTTACCATTTTTAATATCATCTAATCATACCAAAACATATATCACATATCATATTCATCATGGCAAAATATCATCTTATAACTAGCCAATTTTCATGGCTAAGTTCACATTCATAACCATTCAAATATCTAGTCTATACATGCCATATCTAGCTATTCATAGTTCAGTGTTGCTTGGCAAGCTTTCTTGTAGTTGTTCGGAAATCTCTGATCGAATTTCAGAAACTATCTTAGTAAGTTGTCTAACTGACTTAGTAAGTTCCCCAACTTAGCTCTCAATCCCTTTAATTGATGCTTGTTGATTATCGAGCGTTGTCTCGATTTTTTAAAGACGGATTTCTGTGGCTGCCATGAATTTTGTCAACATCTCTTCAAGGTTCAACTCCTCTTCCTGTTGGTGAGGTGGTTGTTGAAAATTTGGAGGAAGTTCTGGTCTTTGGCTATTTTGATCATCCCACGAGAAATTGGGATGGTACCTCCAACCTGCATTATAAGTGTCATTATAAAAATTATTTTGTGGTATAGAATAGTTACCCATATAGTGAGCTTGCTAGTTTTCCATGCCATATCCGTAGGGTGGGTACTCTGGATTCGCCACTCCTCCTGGATTCGAGTCATATTGCATTACTGGGTGTACCTGCGAGAGACTATACAAACCATCAAATTTTTTACTTAAAAGCTCCATCTGGTTTGATAGCATGGTTACTGGGTCGAGGTTGTAGATATCGACTGCTTCTATTGGCTTTGTCCTCATAACGTTCCACTGAAAGTTTTTCAATGCCATCTCCTCTGTCAACTAAAATTACCTGTCAAAAGCAAATAAAAGAAAAATTAAAATATAAAATTTAATTGCAAAAATAAAATATGGCTAGAGTAATAAAAATCAAGCGTTCTTAATATTTTAGTTCCCTGGCAACGGCGCCAAAAACTTGATTGTCGAAATCAGAGCTTTAAAATTTATAATGTGAATGATCGAACCTGGAAACTAACTCTGACAACAATTAAAGGCAAGTGTACCTATCGAACAGTGGTATAGCTTAGGCAAGACCAGATTGTCGAACCCAAAGGAACTAAAAGTACTAATACTAACTTTCTTTTTATTATCTAGCCTAAAATAGGTGAAGTTGTTGTTTAGTCTAAATCTATTTAACCACTAAGCTGAAGACACAAAGACAAAAAGGATGAATTGGACAAATACTTTTGGGAAAACTCAGTTGATTCAGACGATACCTTTAGGAAGAATCCACCTAGACTTTACTTGTTATCTAACACTGAACCATACGATTTATTCACTTAACTTGATCCGTAGGATTCCCTAAGTTATATTAAACCCTCTCTCGAAGCGAATAATAACTAACCCTAGGTTGATTAATTGAAATCTGTTTCTAATTAAAACCCCTAGAATCGCATTAACTCGATCTATGGATTCCTATATTAGGTTTCACCCTAATCCGGTAAAGTTTCGTCACCCTATCTGTAGGCGTGTGAACAACTCCGCTGTAATTATGCTAGATCTATGAATAGGCAGGGACTTTTGCTCCACCACCTAAACACAACATACTTGAATCAATATCCCAGAAATATTAACACAAGAGTTAAGCACACATAATTAAGAACAAATCAAGTATTTATCTTATAGTTCAGAAAACAATAACAAGATTCATCTAGGTTTCATCCCCTTTAGGTATCTGAAGGGTTTAGTTCATAATAAATAAAGAAAACATCTCAAGAGAAAAGATAAAACAAAACATAAGAAATCCCTAGAACCCCTTGAAGGAATTGAAGGAGAGATCCGCCATCTTGAGTAGGATTTCGGCTTCTTGAGATGGATCAACTAGCTATCTTCGAGTAATTCCCACAACTCTGACCTTTTCGGCTTGGCTTCTTGGCCTAGCTAACCACCTCGACTAAAGCCGTGGGTTCCGGCTTCTGCCGAACTCCGCTTTCAAGTTGCCCCATTGGGTGTTTATATAGACTTTGAGGTGCCTTACTTGGCCCCTAAGTATCCTAATTCAACTTGAATTCCTACTAGGGTGTTTGAATAGGCTTTGGAATGTTTTTCTTTGCCTCCAAGTATCCAAATATGAGTAAAACTCCTTTCCTGCGATAGGGACACGACCATGGCACACGCCCATGTGAGTCGTGGCCAGGCCGTGTTCGGACTTTTAATGAGGCACGACCGTGTTAGCTCTGGGCCAGGCCGTGTCGATTTCTCTCTTGGCCCAATTTAGTCCATTTTAAGCCCGTTTCTCATTCTTTTCATCCTCGGGTGCTTTCCTGAGTATAAGACATGGAAACAAAGGATTAAGAGCACCTTTTTACATAAATCGAGGCTTAATTCATCCAAAAGCATACTAAATGTGGGCTTAAAATATGTTACTTTTACGGTTTATCAGTGACTTTAACTCCTTCAACTCTGTTGGTGCCATTCTATACGGAGCTACCGATATAGGTGTAGTACCGGGCAACAATTCAATACCAAACTCAACTTTACGAATTGGAGGCAAACCCGGTAACTCTTCAGAAAACACATCAGAATACTCACATACCACAGGCACTGATTCAAATTTCTTTTTAGATGCTTTCGAATCAATCACATAAGCAAAATATGCTTCATATCCCTTTTCACATAACTTTGAGCTTTTAATACAGATATCACAACAGGCAATCCATTCATATCATCAGACTCAATCCGTACAATTTCATTATTTGGACATCTTAAGTCAATAGTTTTTCTTTTACAATTTACAACCACATCATGCAAAGTCAACCAGCCCCTACCCAAAATGATATCAAACTCATCAAATGGCAAAAGCATCAGATCAGTAGGGAAACAGATATCTCGAAACATTAACGGATAGTTCTTGCATACTTTGTCAACCAGGACACTTTTACCTAAGGGGTTCAATACTTTTATAGTAAACTCAGTAGACTCTACAGGCAAAGTCTTGCTGAATACTAAATTCATGCATATATACGAATGCGTAGAACCAGGGTCTATCAATGCAATCACAGAAGTATCATAAAGAGTAAAAGTACCAGTTATAACATCAGGTGACGAAGCTTCCTCGTGAGCTCGAATAGCATACGTTCTGGTAGGTGCTCTAGCTTCAGATCTAGCAACATTGTCTCTCGAAATTCTCTGACTACCATTGACATTTCTTGCATTCTTTGAAGGTTTACCTCTCGCAGGTGCATTATCAGATCTCAAATTCTGAACAGTCTCTGGCTCAACAGACTCAAGGCAATCATGGATAAAAAGGTCAAGTGACCCACATCTGAAGCAAGCTCTATCATTAAGTCTACAACTTCCCGGATGCCTTTTTCCTTAATGTTTACATTCAGGTTTCTCAGATCGAATATTACCAACACTGGCCACTGAATATGCTGGAGTTTTGGAATCTATTTGTGATCTAGCTCGATTCCTGTTTGAATGTCCCACATTATTTCTGGAATGACTTTGATAATCTCTGAATCTTTTTGGAGCAGACAGAAATGATTTACTCTGAAATCGCTTTCTTATATCTCGAGCTTCAGACTCAGCTTTTCTTTTATTTTTCCCTAGTGCCTCAGCTTTACATATGCGATCGACGAGTACAACAAACTCTTTTATTTTTAAGATCTCGACTAGCAAACGAATGTCTTCATTAAGACCATCTTCAAATCTTTTACACACTATAGCTTCAGATGATATACACTCTCGAGCGTATTGACTCAGTCTGACAAACTCTCATTCATATTCCGAAACAGTCATTCGGCCCTGTTTTAGTTCCAGAAATTCTTTTCGTTTCTGGTTGATGAATCTCTCACTGATGTATTTCTTACAGAACTCGATCTGAAAGAAGTCCCATGTAACTCACTCTTTCAGAACAACAGAAATCAAAGTTTTCCACCATTGATACGCTGCATCTTGGAGTAATGATACAACACATTTTATGCATTCTTCCCGAGTAAGAGACATTTCATCAAATACCCGTATAGTATTTTCTAACTAGAATTCAGCCCTTTCAGCATCATCATCATTAGTCGCTCAGAACTCTTCAGCCCCATACTTGCGGATCTTGTCAACCGGAGGCTTATTCAATAGATTCAGATGCATAACCAGTGGCACAAATGTAGTCTGAGTGGGATTTACTGGGGGCGGAGGTTGCGAAATAGTCGGGTTATTTCTTATGAATTGAGTGAACCACTCACTCATCATCTGGAAGAAAGCTTGTTTATCTTCTCCCTCTTGACCGCTCGTAGTCGGTCTCGAATCAGAGGGCGCTGTTCCTTGCGCGGGAGCAGGCGCATTGCTTTCTACATCGTCAGCTACGGATCTTTTGGGATCCATTACTATACAAAAATCACATTTTACATGTCAGGATTCATCACACTATCATAGTTCAGATATATGGCATGTATAGCTAGACTCTGACATGCTACGTTAGTCCGAGAATCGGCTAAATTGTAGCTCTGATACCAACAAAATGTAACACCCCTATCCCGAATCTGTCGCTGGAATAGGTTATGAGTGTTACCAGACAGATCAAAAAATCAATCAAACAGTTTATCAAATAACGCGTCAAATACATTCATAGTGTCCCTTATAGCGGCCAACGAGACCTTAAGCATGCTTATAATCTGGGTTGGGACCAAATCGAAACACATACAGACATTCTCGGAAATTTCAAATTTTTTCTAAGTTTCAGGGCTTACACGCCCGTGTGGGTAGGCTGTGTGCCTCCCACGGCCGCTAGACACACTCGTGTGTCCCTTCTGTGGTTGAAACTGACTATACACCCACGGACACCAAGCACGCCCGTGTACCTCGGTCGTGGACTATCCTGTCAAAATCACACGGCTACTAGGCACGTCCGTGTGCCAAGGCCGTGTACTCTTATGCTAGCTACTGACTTAGCCCACAGTCACTAGGCATGCCCGTGTGCCACCACCGTGTGACATTATAGGTCATTTTCAAAGCCAAAATGCCACCCACTTGGGTCACCTACATACAACATTTACCAACACTTCTCATGCATATTTAACAACCAATAACATACCCAAAATAACTATTCTATCAATTCATTCAATAGCAATTTCAACTATGCCGAATTACAAGACTAGAACATAGATAATACAAGCGTAATTCATCCAAATACTTTTCCCAAGTTTTACCATTTTTAATATCATCTTATCATACCAAAACATATATCACATATCATATTCATCATGTCAAAATATCATCTTATAACTAGCCAATTTTCATGGCTAAGTTCACATATCATAACCATCCAAATATCTAGTCTATACATGCCATATCTAGCTATTCACATTTCTAAAATGTACCAAAAACAAGTTGAATAGTATGATGACGATCCTTGACGATCCCGAGCCTTCAGTAGTTTTGACGACCTATAAAACAGAGGAATCATGCACACGGAGTAAGCTTTCCAAAAGCTTAGTAAGTCGTAATACAAATAAACTTAACATGTAAAACATTTAAGGATATAGAAAAATTGGCACAATTCCTATTCATAGTGTATTTCTCACCTATATGCATTAAACCATATCCTTGGCCATATTTGCCACATTCATCAATTCAAGAATCACATATATACACAAATCTCTTACATTACTATTTTAGTATCTCATTCACATTCTCATATTCAATTGTATATTTCCTCAAATAAAAATCACTTAGTTACATATGAAATGTACCTGAAATGATCATACATTCACGTATTTGTTCTTAGCTCAAAGTTTCATTTCGTATCACAGACTTGCCCGTTGAACCGTAAGAAATCTAGTAGGATACTCAGAAAGCTCGGACTAGTCGTACAATGCCTACGTCCTAGACGAGGTCTTATATGCACTCAAATATCGATGCCACTGTCCCAGACAGGGTCTTACACGAATCAATACGATGCCGATGTCCCGTATATGGTCTTACACGTAAAGATCAAATCGATGCAAACGTCCTTAACGTGGTCTTACACGTAAAACTCATATCGAAATCTACATCCTAGATGAGGTCTTACATGAAATCTCAAATCAACCCCAACATCCCAGACGTGGTCTTACATGATAAAACAGAACAGATACCTATGTCATGACATAGCTAATCCTATCTATTCCTAGGTTCGTACGAGACTTCTCGAACATTGTTACTATATTGATCTTATCTCAAAATTCATATACAGATCATATCGTAACCATTCATCTATAGCAATAGTCATAGGAATACACAGAATTCATTACTAATACGTTTATTTGCATAATGACTTACCTTGGATTCGGTTTAGTTGAAACAGAAACAACTACTCGGTTAATTTCGCTTTCCCGCAATCTAAGTTCGTTTTCCTAGGTTTTTGATCTAAACATATTCAGAATTAACCATTTTATTTAACAACACATTTAATTCAATCCAAATTCACATATTTAGAGCTATTTGCAATTTAGCCTTCACATTTTCACATTGGGACAATTTAGTCCATTTTTTTCAAATATACACAATTTGTTCACACCCATGTATAGCCGAACCTCCCTAGGGACCATACAAGTCCTTATTTTTCATCAAATTCACAATTTAGTCCCTCAAAATGCTATTTTCTCAATTTAGCCCTAATTAACTAAATTCATCAAAAATTCAAGAACAAAGTATGTTCATCTAGCTCAAATCTTTCATTTAACACCATAAATCATCATTAAACTCAACATATCATCAATGACATATCACACAAACATCATCAATTCGCAAAATTAATACATGGGTTTTGTAGCTCCCAAAGCAACGATTGCAAAAACGTAGAAATTATCAAAAACCGACTAAAACATACCTTGGATTTGTGCCTCAATCTAGCCGAATGTAAAAAGTCATTCTTATTTCTTTTCTTTCATGCATTCGGTGGAAGAACATAACATTTAAGCTTATTTTAAGCTTTTGATTACAAAATTTTATGATATAAACTAATTTACCAATATAACCTTTTATAATAATACACATATTATACATAGTTACAAGCTCATTTATGACCTTTTCCGCCCACTTAATATAATAATGGCTATATTGCCCTTAAATCCTTAGCATTTAAAAGCCACATTGATTTAATCACTAATCAAATAGAAAGCCATTGTTACCTTTTATGCAATTCAATCCTTAACACTAATTAAACACTTAGACAAGCAAATTAACTTACGGAAATTTAACACATGCTTAGTCACTCATCAATGACACAAAAAATAATATTAAAATATTATATTGACTCGGATTTGTGGTCCCGAAACCACTGTTCCAACTAGGGTATAAACCAGACTGTTACAGGCCAAGCATATATTGGGGGTCTAATCACCTTTTAAAGACCTCCAATTATCAATCTATGGCTATTTGGTACCTTTAGCTTATAAAATGGAACTTTCGCACTTTATGTGATTTAGTCCTTTCTCACGATTAAGCAAGAAATCGCTAAAATTAAAGTACCAAAATTTTCATGAAATTCTAAAATCATGCTCTAACACATAAAATAACATGAAAATAATTTTTCCTAACCTCGGATTAGTGATCCCGAGATCACTATTCCAACTAGCCCCTAAATCGGGCTGTTACAATTAAGGCTTAGTAAATCGTAAAATCTAGTCGCTATAAGCTTTTAATTGGCCAAAGGCTTGGAGACTTAAATAGCAATTAACCAAATGTTCAAAATCGTAATAAACCATTTTATAACATAAGATAGTGCATGATGATTAAATTTACACTAAATTTAGCTAATGGTGATTAATGTGAGATAATTAAATGTTAGTTAATTAAGTTTAATTAAAGTGTAATAGCCCGATTTTGGGCCTAGTTGGAACAGTGGTTTCGGGACTACAAATCTGATGCAGAAAAGTTTATTTTTATTATATTTTTATGGTCTACAATTTCACAAAATGATTTCGTGAAAATTTCGTTCGAAAATTTTGACGTTTGGGCACTCAATTTAGTCAAAAGGACTAAATTGTAAAAAGTGAAAAAGTTGAGTTCTACATGCTAAAGGTGTATAATAGCTATGAAATTTTAAATTGAATGTCCTTAGATGATAATTAGACCATTGGTTAAGGTAGAGGACAAAAATAGACATGGAATAAGAGAATTTTCATGTTTTAAATTAGGGGCATTTTGGTCATTTGGCTAATTAAATGAATTAATAAGTAAAATCAAAGCCAATTTTTGCTCATCTTCAACCCATTGGCCAAAATTTACAAGATGGAGACATAGCTAGGGTTTGTTAATGTAACATCATGGTTTAGACTGTAGTTAGAACAGTGGTTTCGAGACCACAAATCTGAGGTCAGAAAAATATTTTAATATAATTTTTGATGTTTATAATATGATTGAGCATGTGTGAAAATTTGGTGTGAAAATTTTATCGTTTGTGTGTCAAATTAAGAAAAAGGACTTAAACGCATAAAATGTAAAAAGCTGTGTACTGATTGTTAAAGTGTCTATTTGGCATGTCTTATTAAATGAGAAGTCCTTATGTGGTAAATAGCCCTTTGATAGTGAAGATGGACAAAAATGACCATTAAATGAATGAAATAAAAATGTTTTAACAAAGGGCAAAATGGTAAACTATGTATTAAGTTAATATTAATAAATAAATATGAAATTAGTGGCATTAGTGTTCATCCTATTCCACCAAAAAGTGAAAATAAAAGACTAAGGGTTTGAGCTTTTAACATTCAACCATAGTCTAAGCTTCAATCGGGTAAGTGTTTTTGATCCGTTTTCGATAATTTCTGCATTTTTGTAATCGTTGCTTTGTGTTCTATCAAACCCATGTCTTAATTTTAGAATTTGATGAATATTTTGAGATGTGCCATTGTTGAATATGAGAGCTTTGTGATGATAGTTGGTGAAATATGAAAGCTTAATGTTGGGTTAACGTAGTTTGTATTTGGATTTTTGATGAAATTGAGTAATTTGGACTAAATTGTGAAAATAATATTTTAAGGGACTAAAATGTAAAATGAATGAAATATATGGGCTTGTATGATACTAAGGAGAATTCTACCTAAGCATGGTGTAATGAAATTATGTGTATTTTGTGAAATTGTAAAATAGGGACTAAAGAGTCGAAATGTGAAAATCTGAGGGCTATTTTGTAAAATGCCTTAAATATGTGTGTGTGGACTAAATTGAATGATTTGGTAATTGAATAAGTTAAATTTGAATATGTATAGACCAAGAAAGGAGAAATTCGGATCGAGATCGAGGCAAAGGCAAAGTACTCGATTAATTGGCTAGTTTCAATATTTCGACGTCCGAGGTAAGTTCGGATATAATACTAGTTGTTAAATTATATCTATGTGATGTGAATTGAATGAATGTATAATTATTAAATTAGAAATGTTAAATATGAGATTGAGAAATGTGGCACTAAGTGTGCGTAATTGAAATCGAGACACAGTTGAATAGCACTGTGTGTGCGAAGTAATGGAAGCTTCGCTTTACTGATTGGCACTATGTGTGCGATGCTGAATTAAGTTCAGTTTCATATCTAGGCACTAAGTGTGCGATGTTAATTAAGCTTCGGCTATGATTTGGGCACTAAGTGTGCGATTGAGTTGAAAAGATATCGGGTCGTGAAAGAGATATGGTCTCAAGCATCGAATAGCAAGAACGTTTGTTACCTAAGTGTTGGCAAAGGTATGGTTGAACCTATGTGGTTGATGATAGTTTTAATGGTTGAATGAATTGATATTTGAGCATTTGGTTGAGGATGATAATGTACCTAATTGTGCATCTATCTATGTGATGATTTAATTATGTATTGATGTTGCATTATTGAATAGCATGTATTATATTACGAACTTACTAAGCTTGAAAGCTTGTTGTGTGATGTGTTTCTCAATTTTATAGTGTCAGTAGAGATAGCTCAAATTCGGGGATTGTCAGTGACTCGATCACACTATCAACTATCTGTTTCGGTACTTTTGAAAGATGTACATATTTGGTATATGGCATGTATAGGCTAGTAAATATGGTGCATTTTGAGGTTGCCATATCACATGGCTTGGATGTTGGATGATTTTAGTTATTATGTATGGACTATGTAAATGATGAATGTGGTGTGAAATAGTGAGGTTAGAAACGGTTTATTTCATGCTTGAATTAGTTGATGAGTATTGTGATCTAAATGTGAACTTATGGTATGGATTACATGATGCTTGTTTTATATGTTTTGAGATGTACATTTGATACTTTGGATGGACTTATTGAGATGATATTAAGTATGGAATTAGATGATGTTGATGATGATTATTTGGTGTACATATTGGTATATTTTGGTTGCCAATTGAGGTATAAATGCATGAGATTTGAAGCTTGTAGGTGATTTCAAAGTGTGGAGGGTAATTTGGCCTTGAAAATGGCCTATATTTGCCCACACGGTTGAGCATACGGGCATGTGGCTCGATCGTGTCTTTTGAGGTTGTGTTTTAGAACAAGTCAGACTCGACCACGGGTAAGACACACGGAGTGTGATTGGTCGTGTGGATCAAGTCTGTAGCGACCACGGGCTGGACACACGAGCGTGTGACTGGCCGTGTGGTGCAAGTCAGTTTCAACCACGGGTTAGGCACACGGACATGTCTCAGGCCATATTCTAAAGCATGTCTAAGGTCTCGTTGACCTATTTAAAGGATTATTTGAATGAGAATTGTTATCTTTGGATGTGGAATGATATGAAATGTTAGGAAATGATTAGTAATATCTCTTAACCCTAGTTCGATGATGGTTACAGGTTAGGGGTGTTACATTTAATTGGTATCAGTGCTACAGTTTTGTCGATTCTCGGACCGTTTTTGATTCTAGCTATACCTGCCATATATATATAGTTGCGATAGTGTGATAAATCCTGACAGTTAGTGTGATAAATCCTGACAGTTGAAAATGTGTTTTCATATAGTAATGGATCTCGATCGAGCAGTTGTTGACGATGTTAAGAGTAATGTGCCTGCTCCCACTCAAGGGATAACGCCGACCACATCTAAGCCAAATGATAGTAGCGATGGAGGAGAGGTTAAGCAACCCTTCTTCTGAATAATGAGTGAGTGGTTTTCGGAGTTTGTTTGAATGAATTTGCCTGCTCCACAACCTCCACCCCTACAAGTATCGGTTGTGCCCCAAGTTACAGATCCGATCCGATTGAATAAACCTCCTATGGATAATATCCAAAAGTACGGGGTCGAAGAGTTTAGGGCCACAGTTGATGATGATGCTGAGCGAGCTGAGTTTTGGCTCGAGAATACCATTCGAGTATTTGATGAAATATCATTGACTCCTGATGAATGCATTAAATGTGCAGTTTCCTTGTTAAGATATACAATATATAACTGGTGGAAGACATTGATATCTGTGGTTCCGAGAGAGAGAATTATTTGGGATTTCTTTCAAGTTGAATTCTGAAAGAAATATATCAGTCAACGATTTATAGATTAGAAACGTAAAGAGTTTTTAAAGCTGAAATAGGGCCGTATGTCAGTTACTGAGTACGAACGAGAGTTTGTGAGATTGAGTCAGTATGCATGTGAATGTGTTTCGACTGAAGTTACTATGTGCAAACATTTTATTGAAGGGCTGAATGAAGACATTAAATTACTGGTTGGAATATTTGACATAAATGAATTTGTTGTGTTAGTCGAAAGAGCCTACAAAGCCGAGGAGCTTAGCAAAGAAAAGAAGAAAGCATATTCTGAAGCTAGAGATGAAAGAAAAAGATTGATGAGTAAGTCGTCTCAACCTTCGATGAAGAGATTTAGAGGTTTGAGCAATTGATCAAATGCTTCGTTTGGACATTCGAGTAGAGACTGTGCTACACAAAGTGTTAGTCCAAGAACTCAAGCTCCAATTGAATCAAGTGTTGGTAATATTAAAAGCAACAAGCCTGAGTGTAGACACTGTGGAAGACAACATGTTAGAGAGTGTTGGGGCAAGTACAACAATAGAACTTGTTGTAAATGTGGATCACAAGATCATTTTATTCGAGATTCCCCAGAGTTAGCTAAAAATATAATGTTTAGAATATGAGACCGAGTAACACAATGGCTAGGGGTAGACCTCCCAGAAACACTGAAAATGTGAGTGGAAGTCAGAGGGGGACTACGGATACAACTGTAAGATCCGAGGCGAGAGCACCTGCCCGAGCTTATGCTATACGCGCGCGAGAAGAAACATCATCTCCAGACGTCATCACTAGTACTTTTACTCTATTTGATACTGATGTGATTGCTTTGATAGATCCAGGTTCTACTCATTCGTATGTGTGTGAGAATCTAGTATCAAGTAAGACTTTACCTGTTGAGTCCACTGAATTTGTGATTAGAGTATCGAACCCCTTAAGCAAGTGTGTCTCGGTGGATAAAATGTGTAAGAACTATCCGTTGATGTTTCGAGATATTTGCTTTCCGGCTAATTTGATGTTGCTACCTTTTGATGAATTTGATATTATTCTGGGTATGATTGGCTCACTTTGCATAATGCTATTATGAATTGTAAATGAAAGAGCATTGATTTGAGAAGTCAGAATAGTGAGATAGTTCGTATTGAATCCAGTGATTTGAATGGGTTACCAGCTGTTAGATCATCAATGAAAGCTTTGAATTATGTAAAAAAGGGTTGAGGAGCTTATCTTGCTTATGTGATAGGTACAAAAGTGATAGAAAAGAAAGTTGAATATGTACCTGTAGTAGGTGAGTTTCCAGATGTGTTTCCTGAAGAACTACCGGGATTACCTCCGATACGGGAAGTCAAGTTTGGTATTGATTTAGTGCTGGGGACGACTCCTATTTCAATAGCTCCGTATAGACTGGCACCAACAGAATTGAATGAGTTAAAGTCACAGTTGCAAGAGTTGACCGATAGAGGATTTGCTTGACCGAATTTTTCGCCCTAGGGTGCTCCTGTGTTGTTTGTGAAAAAGAAAGATGGTACTATGAGAATGTGTATTGACTACCGATAGTTGAACAAAGTGACGATAAAGAATAAGTATCCCCTGCCACGTATTGATGATTTTTTTGATCAGCTGAAAGGAGCTACAATGTTTCCGAAAATAGATTTAAGATCGGGTTATTACCAGTTGAGAGTTAAAGAATTAGATGTATCGAAGACTACTTTCAGAACGAGGTACGAACATTATGAATTCTTAGTTATGCCTTTTGGACTAACGAAAGCTCCTGCAGTATTTATGGATTTGATAAACTAGATATTCAGACCATATTTGGATCGTTTTGTTGTGGTGTTCATTAATGACATTCTGATTTACTCATGTGATGAGACGCAACACCGAGCATTTGAGAATAGTGCTACAGACTCTACGTAAGAAGCAATTATATGCAAAGTTTAACAAATGTGAGTTTTGGTTACGTGAGGTTGGTTTTCTGGGGCATGTTGTATCAGCTGCGGGAATACGAGTTGATCCGAGTAAAATTTTAGCAATTTTAGAATGGAAGCCTCTAAGAAATGTGTTCGAAGTCCGTAGTTTTCTGGGACTAGCGGGATATTATTGACGGTTTGTGAAATGTTTCTCGATGATTGTAACTCTGCTGACGAAATTGCTACAGAAATATGTTAAATTTGAATGGTCAGAAATGTGCTGGCAGAGTTTTGAACAGTTGAAAGCATTATTAACAGAGGCCCCAGTGTTAGTTCAACCTGAATCGAGAAAAGAATTCATAGTTTATAGTGATGCATCGTTGAATGGTTTGGGCTGTGTGTTGATGCAAGAAGGCAAAGTCATCACTTATGCTTCAAGGCAGTTAAAGCCGCATGAGAAGAATTACCGAACACATGATCTTAAATTAGCCGCGATTGCGTTTGCATTGAATTTTTGGTGTCACTACCTATTTGGTGAGAAATTTCATATATATACCGATCACAAGAGTTTGAAATATTTGATGACTCAGAAAGAATTGAATTTAAGACAGTGGAGATGGTTAGAATTACTAAAAGACTATAAGTTAGTAATTGATTATCATCTGGGTAAAGCTAATGTCATTTCTAATTCCTTGAGCCAAAAGTCTATATGTGCTTTGCGAGCAATGAGTACTCAAATAGATCTATGTGATAATGGTTCAGTTTTGGTTGATTTGAAAGTGAGGCAGATGTTTGTACATCAGATTTGTGATGCCCAGAAAAGTGATGTTGAAATGACGGCTAAACGAGATCAGTGTGGATTGAAAGTTGATTCGGAATTTTGAGTTGATAGTGATGATTGTTTGAGATTCAGAGGTCAAATTTATGTTCCGAGAAATTCAGAGTTAACTGAGTTGATTTTGAATGAAGCTCACAATAGTCGTTTAACTGTTCATCCGAGGAGTACAAAAATGTATAATGATTTGAAACAATTTTATTGGTGGCATGGTATGAATAGAGATATTTTTGACTTTGTGTCAAAATGTTTAATATGCCAGCAAGTTAAAGCTGAACATCAAGTTCCATCCAGTTTATTACAACCAATTATGATTCCTGAGTGGAAATGGGAGAGAATCACGATGGACTTTGTATCGGGATTGCCTTTATCTCCGAGAAAGAAAGACGCAATCTGGGTGATAGTTGATAGAGTAACGAAATCAGTTCATTTTTTTCGGTGAGAACAAATTATTCACTTGATTAATTAGCTGAATTGTATATTGTTGAGATTGTGAGATTACATGGGGTGCCACTATTTATTGTGTCTGACAGAGATCCGAGATTTACCTCGCGATTATGGAAGAAATTGCAAGAGGCTTTAGGCACAAAGCTACATTTCAATACTGCATTTCACCCGCAAATGGATGGTCAGTCTGAGCGGATCATTCAGGTTCTCGAAGATTTGTTATGATGTTATATTCTTTAATTTGAGAACACGTGGTAAAAACATTTACCATTAATTGAGTTTGCGTACAAAAACAGTTTTCAATCTAGTATTAAAATGGCACCTTATGAGGCTCTTTACGGTCAAAAATGTCGAATTCCATTGTATTGGACTAAGTTGAGTGAGAATAAAGAGACTAAACAGAAAGTGAAAGTGATTCGTGACAGTTTTAAAGCGTCTTTAGATCGTCAGAAGTGTTTTGCAGATTTGAAACAGAAAGATATTGAATTTGAGGTTGGTGACAAAGTGTCTTTGAAAGTGGCCCCGTGGAAGAAAATACTTCGATTTGGCCAAAAAGGCAAGTTAAGTCTGAGGTTCATAAGACCGTATGAGATTATTGAACGAGTTGGGCCGGTTCCTTATAAATTGATGTTACCACCTGAATTAGAAAAGATTCATAATGTATTTCACGAATCGATGCTTCGACGATACAGATCTGATCCTTCTCATGTGATTGCTCCTTCTGAGGTTGAAATTCAGTCAGATTTGTCGTATAGTGTAAATCCGATTCAAATTTTGGCACGAGAGATTAAAGAGTTGAGAAACAAAAGAATACCTTTAGTGAAACTGTTGTGGCACAAACACGGAGTAGAAGAGGCTACGTGGGAGCCTGAAGATGTTATGAGAGAGCAATATCCAAACCTATTCACTGGTAAGATTTTCGGGGATGAAAATCCCTAAGGGGGGAGAGTTGTAATAGCCTGGTTTAGACCCTATTTGGAACAGTGGTTTCGAGACCACAAATTCGAGGTCAAAAAATATTTTAATATTATTTTTGATGTTTATTATATGTGATTGAGCATGTGTGAAAATTTGGTGTGAAAATTTTATTGTTTGTGTGTCGAATTAAGAAAAAGGACTTAAACGCATAAAATGTAAAAGCTGTGTGCTGATTGTTAAAGTGTCTATTTGGCATGGCTTATTAAATGAGAAGTCCTTATGTGGTATATAGCCCTTTGATAGTGGAGATGGACAAAAATGACTATTAAATGAATGAAATGGTAAACTATGTATTAAGTTAATATTAATAAACAAATATGGAATTAGTTGCATTAGTGTTCATCCTATTCCACCGAAAATTAAAAATAAAAGACCAAGGGTTTGAGCTTTTAACATTTGGCCATAGTCTAAGCTTCAATCGGATAATTTGGCCTTGAAAATGGGCTATATTTGCCCACACAGTTGAGCACACGGGCGTGTGGCTCGATCGTGTCTTTCGAGGTTGTGTTTTAGAACAAGTCAGACCCGACTCCGGGCAAGACACACGGGCGTGTGACTGGCCGTGTGGTGCAAGTCAGTTTCGACCACGGGTGAGTCACACGGGCATGTCTCAGGCCGTGTGAACAAGTCAGTATGTATGCCTTATTTTACCACGGTTTGGACGCGCGGGCATGTCCGAGGCCGTGTGAGGCACATAGCCTACCCACACGGGTGTGTGACCTCTGTAACTTAGAAAAATGGTTGAATTTCAAAATTTTTCGTGTGTGTTTGGTTTAGTCCCGGCGATATTCTAAAGCATGTCTAAGGTCTCGTTGACCTATTTAAGGGACTATATGAATGAGAATTGTTATGTTTGGATGTGGAATGATATGAAATGTTCAGAAATGATTAGTAATATCTCTTAACCCTAGTCCGACAATGGTTACGGGTTAGGGGTGTTACAGTCAAGCTTCCAAGCTCGATTGTAAGTCTGATCTAGCCTCGAGACAGTTGAAACCTCACAAGAAGAATTATCCGACGCATGATTTGGAACTAACTGCTATTGTGTTTGCCTTAAAAATTTGAATACATCATCTGTACAGTGAGAAATGTCATGTTTTTACTGATCATAAGAGCTTAAAGTACTTGAAGACTCAAAAGATTTGAACTTGAGGCAACGAAGATGGCTTGAGTTATTGAAAGACTATGAGTTGGTGATTGACTATCACCCGGGTAAAGCAAATGTGGTTGCCGACGCCTTGAGTAGGAAATCTTTGTTCCCTTTGAGAGCAATGAATACATAGTTGACTTTCTCCAGTAATGGTTCGATTCTAGCCGAGTTGAGAGCTAGACCATTGTTTCTTCAATGGGCAGTGATTTGCAAGCTAATAGAGCTCAGTGTGAATCGGGCAGTGATTTAGATTTTCATATCAGATCTGACGGTTGTTTGATGTGCCGAGGTAGAATATGTGTATAGAAAGATGATGAACTTATTCTGAAAATTCTCTGTGAGGCACATAATGGTTGCTTGTCTGTGCATCCAGATAGTACGAAAATGTATAAAGATCTGAAGACATTGTACTGGTGGTCAGGTATGAAACGAGATATTTCAGAGTTTGTTTCGAGATGTTTGATTTGTCAACAAGTAAAAGCCAAACACAAAGTGGCTTCGGGTTTACTTCAACCAGTGGGGGTACTCGAATGGAAATGGGACAGGATTATGATGGATTTTGTAACAGGATTGGCTTTGACTCTAAAAAAGAAAGATGTCGTATGGGTTGTGGTTGACAGATTGACGAAATCAACTCATTTTATACCGGTACGTACTGACTACTCACTGGATAAGTTAGCTGAATTGTACATTTCTGAGATTGTGAGATTGTACGGGGTGCTATTTATATTATTTCGGATAGAGATCTGAGGTTTACTTCGAGATTTTGGAAAAAGTTAAAAGAGGCTTGGGGTACGCAGTTAAATTTTAGTACTGCATTTCATCCTCAAATCGATTGTCAGTCTAAAAGAACGATTCAGATTCTTGAAGATATGCTCCGATGTTGTGTTCTGAAATTCGAACGTAGTTGGGGGAAATATCTACCATTGATCGAATTTGCATATAACAACAGTTTTCAGTCGAGTATAAAGATGGCGCCTTATGAGGCTTTATATGGCCGCAAGTGCTGAACACCTTTGTATTAGACCGAGCTCAGTGAGAAACAAATTCACGGGGTTGACTTGGTTAGGGAAACTGAAGAAAAAGTAAAGGTAATCTGAGATTGCTTGAAAGATGCTTTAGATCGACAAAAGTCGTATACAGACTTGAAAAGAAAAGAGATCGAATTTCAGGTCGGTGACATAGTCTTTCTGAGAGTATCTCTGTGGAAGAAGATTCTAAGATTTGGCCTTAAAGGCAAGTTTAGTCCACGTTTCATTGACCCGTATGAAGTTATTGAAAGAATAGGGCCAATAGCATATTGGTTAGCTTTACCAACATAGTTGGAAATGATCCATAATGTGTTTCATGTGTCTATGCTGTGACATTATAAATCAGACCCTTCACATGTGATTTCTCCGACAGAGGTTGAGAATCGACCTGATATTACATATGGTGAAGAACCGATCAAGATTTTGGCTCGGGATGTTAAACAAATGAGAAATAAAAGTATAACCCTAATGAAAGTTTTGTGGCAAAGACATGGTGTGGAAGAGGCTACATGGGAACCTGAGGAAGTTATGCAAAAACAATACCCAAACCTATTCTCTGGTAAGATTTTCGGGGATGAAAATCCTTAAGGGGGAGAGTTGTAGCAGCCCGATTTTAGGCCTAGTCAGAACAGTGGTTTTAGGACTACAAATTTGATGCAGAAGTTCATTTTTATTATATCTTTATGGTCTACAATTTCATGGAATGATTTCGTGAAAATTTCATTCGAAAATTTTGACATTTGGGCATTCAATTTAGTCAAAAGGACTAAATTGTAAAAAGTCAAAAAGTTGAGTTCTACATGCTAGAGGTGTCTAATTGCTATGAAATTTGAAATTGAAGGTCCATAGATCGTAATCAGACCATTGGTTAAGTTAGTGGGAAAAAATGGACATAGAGTAAGAGAAATTCCGTGTTTTAAGTTAGGGGTATTTTGGTCATTTGGCTAATTAAATGAATTAATAATCAAATTAAAAGCCAATTTTTGTCCATCTTCAACCCTTTGGATGAAATTTACAAGAGGGAGACATACTAGGTTTGTCAAGCTTCCAGGCTCGATTGTAATTCCGTTCCAACCCCATTTTTAATGATTTTCATGTTTTTGAGATCCTTGTAACTTGATCTATCTATTTCTACCATTAATTTATGGAATAATCAATGTCTAGGGTTTGACCCATGTTGGATATTTGTGTATTTTGATGTCTAATGGTTGATTATGCATGTTTGATGAGTGATAAACAAATTTTGCTAGGTGTTTTTTAATGAAATTATCAAAAGGAACTATTTGTAAAAAGATTATAAAATGTGTGTAAATGTGTGATTAAATGAAAAATGTGGACTGCTATAAGTATAAAAATAGATCGGCTAGGCTTGGGAATCGAAGAAATTGAATAGATTTCATTGTTTGAGCCTAGGGGAAAAATATAAATATGTCAAAGTTTAGTGGTAAAAATGTAATTTTTTCATAATGTGTATTTTGGACTAAATTGAATAATGTGAATAATAAATGAGTTAAATTTGCTATTATAGATCAAGAGAAATGAGGTTCAGACCTATATTGGGAGAAAAATAAAGTATTTGACGATTAGGTCCCATTCCTACTATTTTTGTACCGAGGTAAGTTTGTATGTAAATAATGCATTGTATTATTTAGGTTCTAAATGATTTAATATTGTATGAATTATGACCGAATCCTTGAACGTAATCGATAAAGTTCGACAAGCGAGAAAATCTCGGTTGAACCTTAGGAATAGTTAGGATACAAATGTCATGAAATTAGGGTTATTGAGATTTCGTGTAAGGCCATATTTGGGATATGGCATCGATATGAGACTTCGTGTAATACCATAGCTGGGCTATTGGCATCAAACTGATATCCCATGTAAGACTATATCTGGGATATGGCATTGGTATGGTACTGTGAATGCGAGATATCCCGTGTATCCTTTAGTATTCCAAGTGGGTCAACGGGTAGTTCGACAGAAATGTTAAAGTTGTGAAAGACTTTGGTATGTTGTACTTGGGTACAGGTATGTACATAAGACTCTTCTTAATGAGCTCGATATATGATGCACCCTCGGTAAGTTTGAGATTGAGTAAGTTTGACTATGAGAATTATAATGACATTTATGTTAATTTACATCATGTTAATTACGTGTTAAATGTGTGTTATAATGCCTATTATTTGCATAGGAACTTACTAAGCTTTAAAGCTTACTCCCTTTTCTTTTCCCTTGTCTTATAGTGTCACCAAGCTAGCTCAGGGGTCGGAGACTGTCGGAGATTCACTCACACTATCAACATATCATTTTGGGTACCGATGAATTTAACATTTTGAGTTATGGCATGTATAGGGGCTTGGTCATTTTGTTATGTGTCATAATTGATTTGGCCAAATGTGTTGGCTTATGATGGTTGATAATTCATTTTGTAAATGGCCATTGAAATTGGCTAATATTGCTTAGATATATTTATATATGATGATGCTTATCATGGATGTGGGAATTTGCATGCTTGAGTTGATAAGTATGTGATGGTTGTATGTGATAGATGGTAGTATATGAATGAGTGTTGCTGCCTTGGTTATGGCTGATTTGGTTGAATTTATATGTTTGGATTGGTGTTATGTTTTGGGTGACAAAATGGCTTGGTAAATAGCCTTGTTTTTGTCCACACGGGCATGTGTCTAGTCCGTGTGTTACACACGGCTTTCCCCATGGGCGTGTGTTTTGGCCGTGTGTCCCCTGCACTTTAATTGTTGTAAAATAGAATGCTTAGTAATGAGCATACGGGCAGAGACACGGGCGTGTATCTCAATCTTGTGGACGGCACGGCCTCGAAAACGGGAGTGTGCCCTGGCCGTGTGAAGTCTGCACCTATTTTATAAAAAATTATGAAAATTTAATCGATCACACGGCCTAGGCACACAAGCGTGTGACTTGGCCGTGTGACCTCAATTTGATGATGACGTCATAAATAGAAAGCTCCCTAATTTGAACACGGCCTGACGCACGGGCGTGTCTTTGGGTCACACGGGCATGTCCCGAACCCACACGGGCATGTGACCTCTTTTAGTGAAAATTTTTCTAAGTTTCCTAAAAGTTTCCAAAGTTCTCGGTTTAGTCCTGAACCACTTCCGATGCATATTTTGGGCTCGTAGGCTCGTGATAGAGACGATATGAATGTATGTGAAAGGTTTTAAACTTGGATGGAAATTTATGTTTCGATTTTATATGTTTGCTTGTGTTTATGTCCAGTAATGTCTCGTACCCTGTTCTGATGTTGAATATGGGTAAAGAGTGTTACAGTTAGTGGTATCAGAGCTATGATTTAGTTGATTCTCAAACTAATGTAGCTTGTGTAAGAGTCTAGTTATACATGCCATGAATGAACTGTGATAGTGTGATGACTCTTGACAATTTTAAATTGTGTTTTCCTATAGTAATAGATCCAACCAAGCTATGGCTGATTAAGTTGATAGTAATGCACCGGCTCCCGCTCAAGGGGCAGCGTCGTCTGATAGTAGACCCACTACGGTTGGTCAAGGAGAAGAGGCTAGGGAAGCCTTTCTCCATATGATGAATGAATGTTATACGGAATTTGTTCGAATAAATCTGAATGCTGAATCTCCTCCAACCCCACCTATTCCTCGACTGGTTCTCGTAGCTCCACAAGGTATGGAGTTTGTAAGAATGAATAAGCCCCTGGTTGATAAGATCCGAAAGCACGAGGCTGAAGATTTTAGAGCTAATATGGATAATGATCCCGAGAGAGACGAGTTTTGGCTCCAAAACTCCATCAGGGTATTTGATGAGCTATCTTGCACATCGGATGAGTGTTTAAAGTGTGCCATCTCACTTCTGAGGGATTTTGTATATCACTGGTGGAATACACTGGTATCGGTGGTACCAAGAGAGAGGGTTACATGGGAATTCTTTCAATAGGAGTTTCGGAAGAAATATATTAGTCAGCGGTTCATCGATCAGAAACGTAAGGAATTTCTTAAGCTAAAGTAAGGGCATATGTCAGTTACCGAACATGAACGATAATTTTCAGACTTAGTAAATATGCTCGGGAGTGTGTTTCCACCGAGGCTATTATGTGCAAGAGATTCGAGGATGGTCTGAAAGAGGATATTCGTGTGTTAGTTGGGATTTTAGAGCTGAAAGAATTTTTTGTGTTGGTTGAACAGGCTTGTAAGGCCGAAGAGTTGAATAAAGAAAAGAGGAAAGCTGATCTTCAAGCTAAGGATTCGAAGAAAAGACATATGAGTAAGTCATTTCCGTCTCAGTCAAAGAAATCTAAAGAAATGTATTCCTGTTCGAATGTTTCAGCGGGGTATTCACATCGAGATCGTGGGAAGCAACATTCGAGTTTTAAGTCTCAGGCTACTTCAATGGCAAGTGTGGGTAATGTGAGGTCTAACAGACCCAAATGTAAACATTGTGGAAGAAGACATCCCGGTGAGTGTAGGGTGAATGACTGAGCCTGTTTCAAATGTCGTTCTCAAAAGTATTTTATTCGAGATTGCCTTGAAATGGCTGAGAAAGAAAAATTTCAGAGTGCAAAGCTGAGTAATACTACTAATAGGGGTAGGGCACAGAGAAACACTAGAAATGGAGCTAGTAGTAAAGGTGTGATGAAAGATACCGTGAGTTTTGAAGCTCGAGCACCTGCTAGAGCCTATGCCATCCGTGCTCATGAAAAAATGACATCTCCTGATGTTATCACTGGTACTTTTCCTCTCTATAATACTAATGTAGTTGCATTGATTGATCCTGGATCGACTCATTTTTATGTTTGTGTGAAATTGGTAACTAGTAGGAACTTGCCTGTTGAATTTACTGAGTTTGTGATTAGAGTGTCAAACCCCTTAGGCAAACATGTACTAGTTGATAGAGTTTGCAAGAATTGTCCATTAATGATTCGAGGTCACTATTTTTTGGTGGATTTAATGTTGTTGCCATTTGATGAATTCGATGTTATGTTGGGCATGGATTGGTTGACATTGCATGATGCCGTAGTGAACTGTAAAAGAAAGATTATTGAACTGAAATGTGAAAATGGTGAAATTCTTTGGATTGATTCAGATGAACCGGGTGAGTTACCCATTGTAATTTCTTCGGTGTCTGCCCAAAGATATGTAAGGAAAGATTGTGAAGCTTATCTTACTTATGTGTTGAATACAAAAGAGTCTGAATTGGAAATTGAATCAGTTCCAATAGTTTGTGAATATTCAGATGTGTTCCCGGAAGAATTGCTTGGGTTACCACCAGTTAGAGAAGTTGAGTTTGGTATTGACTTAGTACTAGGGACCTCGCCGATATCTATTGCTCCATATAGAATGGCTCTAACTGAATTGAAAGAGTTAAAGAATCATTTGCAAGACTTGACAGATAAGGGTTTTGCGAGACCAAGTTATTCTCCCTGGGGTGCTCCAGTATTGTTCGTAAAGAAGAAAGACGTGTCTATGAGACTTTGTATAGATTACCGATAGCTCAATAAGGTAACCATTAAGAACAAGTATCCTTTGCTGAGGAATGTTGATTTATTTGACCAACTGAAAGGAGCGACAATCTTCTCAAAGATAGATTTGAGATCTGGCTACTATGAATTCCTTGTTATGCCTTTTGGGTTATCGAATGCTCCTGCAATTTTCGTGGACCTAATGAATTGTAACACCCCAGACCCGGCCCATAAGTTTTGACCAGATTTGGTATGCTACGGGTTGTACATTGAAAACTTTTTCTAAGTTGGCTCTAGAAAATCACAAGTTAATTAGACAAAATTTGAATAAACAAGTGACTTCTGAAAAGAAAACCTTGTATTATTCTTATTTCGTATATTTAAACCTTTGACATAGTGTCATAAGTTGCAAATATTAAAAACTACTAGATGAAGATAAACTATGGGGCCTTATTACATAAATATTCCCAAAATAAATAAAACTTGAAGCAAATCGAAAATAATCTATAGAAGTAAAACTTGATGGCCCCTCAAGTCCGTCTCAGCTCCTATTTACACGATCTACTGCTCATCTAAAAAGTTAGGAAAAATAATAGGGTGAGTCACCAAGACTCAGTGTGTAAATCCTGAAAACACATAAAAGGCTTGGGCCCACAAACACATTATGAGCCCTGGCCCATACATAATGGCAACAATCATAATTACATGATAGATAATAATTGATGCATAGCCCAACCCATCCTAGAATTCCATCCTCTACACCCCAACCCGTACCAACCATCACACCTTGGGGATTTCTACAATCAACCCACCAACCGGTACACACCATATCGACAGTCATACGGCCTATTCCTTATCAACCAGGAATTTTAACGTGGTTTTCTACCACCGATCACTAAGTGACCTAACATTTCATTTCGTGGGTTTTCTACCACCGATCACCATGTGACCTAACATTTCATTACGTGGGTTTTCTACCACCGATCACCATGTGACCAATCATGCTCTTCCCCTTTCCATATCAAACCCATCCCATGCATACATTCATGCAAAATCAAACAATATACTACCTAAGAGATTACAGTCTTTCACATACATCGATACACATAGAGAAGTTTCTATGGTTACATACCTGGCATCCTTTGCCTACCCTTTCTAGGTAACCCGATTGTTCATACAGCCTATTTTTCGGCTTTTAGCCATCACATATATATATACACACAGATTCTTAGTGTGTTAGAGATATACACACCTGATTACTGATAAAATGATGCTTTCTATATCGACGCTATCCGTAGTCAACACAACCGCTATCTGCCTAAGATGTTGTTCACAAGCCGGTCGACAACCAAGTGGCCAATCTCGAACGGCAGATACTGCTCATTTCTTAAACTTAGGGATTCTCTCCTTTGCCTGATCCATATTTAATTCCATGACAAGTCCTTGTCAGAACTACTATCACAATTTATGATCGTTAATCATCATCATAAAGTTAAGATCTTGTATATAATAAGCGAATCTAGTAAAAATCCAGGGAAAATCTTCTTACCTTAAAATCCCAAAATTGGAGACTAACGATTTTCGGCTTTTAGATCTAGAAGACCAAGTTTCCTTCAAACCCCAGAATGCCGCCCATCATAGAACCATTAAACTATTAGCTTTTCGGCTTTTGCCTTTCAAAAACCGAAATAGAACGTGAGAGCTTAACAGAAGTCGACGCTTACCTTAACATAGGGGATTCGGCTAGCACTAGAGAGAAGATTCAGCAATGCCAAAGGAAAAGATTAAATTCTAGAAGAATAGAACTATCCCACAAATGGGATGAATAGAGAAAAACTATGGAGATTTCGGCTTTTTAGAGAAATTGGCTCAAGAGAAAAACAATGGAGAAGAGAGTGAAAGGAGAGGTTTCGGCTTTTGAAGAAATTGAAGAAAAGAAATTATAGAGGGAGAGGCTAAGAATTTTGGCACAAAGAGTGAAGAGGAAATTAGGGTTTAAATGCCAGAATCAATGAGATATCCCTCCCGATTTATAGAAATTTCGGCATCTACTGCTTAAAACTAAAAACGCCCTTCCTGATAACTAAAAGTCAAGCTAATAAAAAGGGAAAATTTGGCACCCCTTATCCCTGAAGTAGCCAAATTCTTTACTCCTCTAGGTGGTGGATTTTCGACCATCACCTTGCCTTGCAAATAGCTCCTATCTTTTCTCCTTTTTATCTTCTATATTATCAATTATAAAATCCATATAAATCCTCCTATTTTTGAGCCTTGTTGCCGTCCACTTCACCTACCCCTAATGCCAAATTTAGCTAACTTAAATTAAAGGATTTGGGCTCTATGAAACTTAAATTTTGGGCCCCTAACTCCTTGTGTATGGCGTCACCCCTTGCTCCCTTTAAAGTGCTGAAAATGGCCCAGAAACATGGGCTCCTTACGGCCAAAACTTGGGCCCCTTTAATTGTTATTGACGGCACCTTCAAATTCCCTTGCAGTGCCACCTATTGTTGGGCCACAAGCCCACGCTGGTATTTTAAACATAGATACCACCCTTTTAAACCTTATAGTGCCCAAACACAAATTTCACCAAGGCCTTGACCACATCCTGAGCCTAATTTGGACCCCTAACAGTTAAATTAACACATTACACCTGTTCTCCCATTAAACGTATAGGCCCAAAAATTCAGGATGTTACAGTTCTACCCCCTTAAAGAAATTTCATCCTCAAAATTTCCAACTAACTATTAATTGTACTACCCAAGTCTCACCACTATGCTTTCGCTGCGCACTCTAATTTAATACTATATAAACATTGCACGCATACAGTTTCTATACCCAAAAATATAGCATCTAGACAAAACATACCCGACTTAATGGTGATTGAACAATCCCGAGCCTTATGCTCCTCGGACCTGCAACTTAAACACGTTCCTGACTTCCTCCAGCATTCACCCGGATGACGCCTTTTGCAATATTCACAAACTCAAAAGTTTGGATGTACCTTAACATGCTTCACAGAACGAGACTGCAACCCTAGAAAACTACGATCTCTTTTTTTTCTTACAGTCCACGCACCCAAACCGAAGTGTTTCACCGATTTCTTTAACCTCCTTCAGTACCTCCCTAACTAGCTGAGTCAGCTCATCCGTCCTAACACTTCCACGACCCCGGCCGCGGCCTCTTCTTTCTCTTCTAGCGCTTATCGTTGATTCTCGTATTATCTGAATTAGAAATTTTATGAATTATTAATTTCTTTCACTGCTTAACCATGAACAATCTTATGGAAAGTAGTTTTAAGAGTGGTTCTTTCAAATTCGAACCTATCTACAGTTTCAGTCTCAAGTTTATCTCCTAATTCTAGAAATCACATACATTCAACCATCACACATCAACATACAAATAGCATCCATGCACACACATTCATCACATAAGGGTTTTTATTTTTATTTTTATTTTTATTTTTCATCATTTCTCTACCCGGGGTATTTTCGTAGTTTTGTCCTACAGGGTATTTTGTAGTTTCCTCAAAATAGGGTATCTTGGTGTTTTATTTTTTTATAAAGTAGGGGTACTTTGGAAATTTTAATTTTGCAAATCGGGTTACTTTTGTAAATCTAGGGGTTTTCGGGTAAATTTACAAAACATGGGTATTTTATAAAGTCACGGTTGTTTTGGAAATTTTCACAAACCAAGGGTATTTTGGAAATTTTGCCAATCAGAGTGTTTCGGTAATTCTCACGAACTTTGGTGGTTTTACAATTCTGGGTATTCTGAGAAATTTTCACAAATCAAGTGTATTTTGGAAATTTTACAAAACTTGGGGGTATTTTGGTTACGAAATAGGGTGGCTGGTCCCTTTCGGGTATTAATTATAGATTTTGGCTCGTCAACAAATCCTCGTGGCTAACGTGAACAGTCACTACGCACCAGGTAGGATTCCAGTGAAGAGGAGGTGAGTCATTAGGACTGCTTAAGTACCAAGCTCTTCCTGAGTCCAATCCTAGACATGCGTATGCCTGTTACCACACCTTAACCCATTGACTCGTTCACGGGTTTTGTTTAGTTGGATTAAGTCTTATGGAATTGAAGAGTTGTTTGACTAAGCCTAAGGTCCATCAATACTATCATACTAGTCTACGTCCATCAAGCCCATTAAGCCCACATGTATATCACAACAAGAGTTTAAATACTTACCTGCGTGGATCGGGTGCCGATAGACTCAAAGGCCATATCTTCATCCAAAACATTTTTTTTTCAAATTCATATCAACTTTTCAAAACACTACTAGACCCATTTCACAGATCGAATTTTGAACTGGGCTCTGATACCAAAATGTAAACCCCAAACCCGGCCCATAAGTTTCGACCAGATCTGGTATGCTACGGGTTGTACATTGAAAACTTTTGCTAAGTTGGCTCTAGAAAATCACAAGTTAATTAGATAAAATTTGAATAAACAAGTGACTTTTGAAAAGAAAACCTTGTATTATTATTATTTCGTATATTTAAACCTTTGACGTAGTTTCATAAGTTGCAAATATTAAAAACTACTAGATGAAGATAAACTATGGGGCCTTATTACATAAATATTCCCAAAATAAATAAAACTTGAAGAAACCCGAAAATAATCTATAGAAGTAAAACTTGATGGCCCCTCGAGTCCGTCTCGGCTCCTATGTCCACGATCTACTGCTAATCTAAAAAGTTAGGGAAAATAATAGGGTGAGTCACCAAGACTCAGTGTGTAAATCCCGAAAACACATAAAAGGCTTGAGCCCACAAACACATTATGAGCCCTGGCCCATACATAATGGCAACAATCATAATTACATGATATATAATAATTGATGCATAGCCCAACCCATCCTAGAATTCCATCCTCTACACACCAACCCGTACCAACCATCACACCTTGGGGATTTCTACAATCAACCCACCAACCGGTACACACCATATCGACAGTCATACTGCCTATTCCTTATCAATCAGGAATTTTAACGTGGTTTCCTACCACCGATCACCAAGTGACCTAACATTTCATTTCGTGGGTTTTCTACCACCGATCACCATGTGACCTAACATTTCATTATGTGGGTTTTCTACCACCGATCACCATGTGACCAATCATGCTCTTCCCCTTTCCATATCAAACCTATCCCATGCATACATTCATGCAAAATCAAACAATATACTACCTAAGAGATTACAGCTTTCACATACATCGATACACATAGAGAAGTTTCTATGGTTACATACCTGGCATCCTTTGCCTACCCTTTCTGGGTAACCTGACTGTTCATACAACCTATTTTTTGGCTTTTAGCCATCAGATATATATACACATATTCTTAGTGTGTTAGAGATCTACACACCTGATTACTGATAAAATGATACTTTCTATGTCGACGCTATCCGTAGTCGACACAACCGCTATCTACCTAAGATGTTGTTCACAAGCTGATCCATAACCAAGTGGCCAAAATAGAACGGCAGATACTTCTCGTTTCTTAAACTTAGGGATTCTCTCCTTTGCCTGATCCATATTTAATTCCATCACAAGTCCTTGTCAGAACTACTATCACAATTTATGATCGTTAATCCTCATCATAAAGTTAAGATCTTGCATATAATAAGCGAATTTAGTAAAAATCTAGGGAAAATCTTCTTACCTTAAAATCCCGAAATT
Source organism: Gossypium bickii (assembly GCA_025503065.1). NCBI lineage: Eukaryota > Viridiplantae > Streptophyta > Magnoliopsida > Malvales > Malvaceae > Gossypium > Gossypium bickii. The sequence continues at coordinate 26,590,535 of CP106712.1, forward strand.
GGAGACTAACGATTTTTGGCTTTTAGATCTAGACGACCAAGTTTCCTTCAAATCCCGGAATGTCGCCCAACATAGAACCATTAAACTATTAGCTTTTGGGCTTTTGCCTTTTAAAAACTGAAATAGAACGTGAGAGCTTAACAGAAGTCGACGCTTACCTGAACACGGAGGATCTGGCTAGCACTAGAGAGAAGATTCAGCAATGCCAAAAGAAAAGATTAAATGCCGAAAGAATAGAACTATCTCACAAATGGGATGAATAGAGAAAAACTATGGAGATTTTGGCTTTTTAGAGAAATCGGCTCAAGAGAAAAAGAATGGAGAAGAGAGTGAAAGGAGAGGTTTCGGCTTTTGAAGAAATTGAAGAAAAGAAATTGTAGAGGTAGAGGCTAAGAATTTTAGCACAAAGAGTGAAGAGGAAATTAGGGTTTAAATGCCAGAATCAATGAGATATCCCCCCTATTTATAGAAATTTCGGCATCTACTGCTTAAAACTGAAAATGCCTTTCCCGATAACTAAAAGTCAAGCTAATAAAAAGGGAAAATTTGGCAACCCTTATCCATGAAGTAGCCGAATTCTTTACTCCTCTAGGTGGTGGATTTTCGGCCATCACCTTGCCTTGTAGATAGCTCCTATCTTTTCTCCTTTTTATCTTCTATATTATCAATTATAAAATCCATATAAATCCTCCTATTTTTGAGTCTTGTTGCCGTCCACTTCACCTAACCCTAATGCCGAATTTAGCTAGCTTAAATTAAAGGATTTGGGCTCTATGAAACTTAAATTTTGGGCGCCTAACTCTTGTGTATGGTGTCACCCCTTGCTCCCTTTAAAGTGCTAAAAATGGCCCAGAAATATGGGCTCCTTGCGGCCAAAACTTGGGCCCCTTTAATTGTTAATGACGCCACCTTCAAATTACCTTACAGTGCCACCTATTATTGGGCAACAAGCCCACGTTGGTATTTTAAACATAGATACCACCCTTTTAAACCTTATAATGCCCAAACACAAATTTCACCAAGGCCTTGACCACATCGTGAGCCCAATTTGGACCCCTAACAGTTAAATTAACACATTACACCTATTCTCCCATTAAACGCATAGGCCCAAAAATTCAGGATGTTACATGAATCAAATCTTTAGACCGTATTTGGACAAGTTTGTGGTTGTGTTTATTGATGATATTTTGATTTATTCTCGTGATGAGTCCGAGCATGCCGAACACTTGAAAAGTATTTTATAGACTTTGAGAGATAAGAAGTTGTATGCTAAGTTCAATAAAAGTGAGTTTTGGCTCTGAGAAGATAGATTTTTAGGACATATTGTCTCAGGTGATGGTATTCAAGTTGATCCAAGTAAGATTTCAGAAATTTTTTATTAGAAACTGCCAAGGAATGTATCAAAAGTTAGAAGCTTTTTGGGCTTAGCCGATTATTACCGACATTTTATAAAAGGATTTTCAATAATTTCTACTCCAATGACCAAGTTTTTGCAAAAAGATGTTAAATTTGAATGGTCTGAAAAATGTCAGCAAAGTTTTGAGAAATTGAAGGCATTATTGACTGAGGCACCAGTTTTTGTACAACTTAAACCGAGAAAAGAATTTGTAATTTATAGTGATGCGTCACTGAATAGATTGGGATGTGTGTTGATGCAGGAGGGCAAAGTGATAGCTTATGCCTCGAGACAGTTGAAATCGCATGAGAAGAATTATCCGATGCATGATTTGGAACTAGCTGCTATTGTGTTTGCCTTGAAAATTTGGAGATATCATCTATATGGTGAGAAATGTCATGTTTTTACTGATCATAAGAGCTTGAAGTACGTGATGACTCAAAAAGATTTGAACTTCCGGCAACGAAGATGGCTTGAGTTACTGAATGACTATGAGTTGGTGATTGACTATCACCCGGGTAAAGCGAATGTGGTTGCCGATGCCTTGAGTAGGAAATATTTGTTCCCTTTGAGAGTGATAAACCGTAATTATAACATATTTTAATCCCACATTTAGAATACTTTTGGATGATTTATCCCTCGATTTATGTAAAAAAGGTACTCTTAATCCTTTCTTTTCATGTCTTATACCCAAGAAAGCACCCGAGGATAAAAAGAACGAGAAACATGCCTAAAATGAAGCAAATTGGGCCAAGGAAGAAATCGACACGGCCGTGCTGCACTAAGCATCTAGAACAAGGCCTTACTCCAATTTGCACGGCCGTGCCTCATTAAAGATGACTGAGCACGGCCTGGCCACGATCCACACGGACGTGTGCCATGGCCTTGTCCCTGTCACTGGAAAGAGCAATTTCACTCGGATTTGGATATATGGAGAAAGAAACGTATTTCAAAAGCCTATATAAACCCCCTAAGTGCCAGCTGAAAGAGGGTAGTCAAGCTAGGCCAAGGAGCCAAGCCGAAAAGGTCAGATTTGTGGGAAATCACTCGAAGATAGCCAGTTGATCCATCTCAGGAAGCCAAAATTCTACTCAAGACGTCGGATCTCTCCTTCAATTCCTTCAGGGAGTTTTAGGGATTTCTTATGTTTTGTTTTATCTTTTCTCTTGAGATGTTTTCTTTATTTGATATGAACTAAACCCTTGGATACACAGAGGGGATGAAACCTATGATCGATCTTGTTATTGTTTTCTGAATTATATGATAAATACTTAGTTTGTTCTTAATTATGTGAGCTTAATCTAAATTTGATGTGCTTAGGTGGAGGAGGAATAGACCCTGCCTAAGAGTAGATCTAGCATAATTAAGCGGAGTTGATCGCACGCCTAGAGATAGGGTGATGAGATTTTGCCGGATTAGGGTGAAACCTAATATGGGAGTCCATAGATCGATTTACTACTATTCTAGGGGTTATTATAAGAGAACGAGAGTTCCACTAATTAACCTAGGATTAGACGTTATTCGCCTCGAGAGAGGGTTTAATATACATTAGGGAGTCTTACGGATCAAACTAAGTGAATAAATCGTATGGTTCAGTGATAGATAACAAGTTATGTCTAGGTGAATTCTTCCTGAGGGTATCGTCTTAATCAACTGAGTTTTTCCTAAAGTTATTTTCCCAATTCGTTCTTTTTGTCTTTGTGTCTTTAGCTTAGTTATTCGTTAATTTTAGATTAAAAACAACTTCACTTATTTTAGGCTAAATAATAAAAATAAAGTTAGTATTAGTACTTTTAGTTCTTGTGGGTTCGACAATCCGGTATTGCCTAAGCTATACTACTGTTCGATTGGTACACTTGCCTTTAATCGTTGTCAGACTTAGTTTCCCGGTTCAATCATTCTCTTTTTATAAATTTAAAACTCGACAAAACAATGATTAGAGAGCGATGAATACACGGTTGAATTTGTCCAGTAATGCTTCGATTCTAGCCGAGTTGAGAGCTAGACTGTTGTTCCTTCAACGGACAGTGATTTGCAAGCTAAGAGACCTCAGTGTGAATCGGGTAGTGATTTAGATTTTCATATCAGATCTGATGGTTGTTTGATGTTTCGAGGTAGAATTTGTGTATCGAAAGATTATGAACTTATTCTGAAAATTCTCTGTGAGGCATATAATGTGTTGCTTGTCTGTGCATCCGGGTAGTACGAAAATGTATAATGATTCGAAGACATTGTACTGGTGGTCAGATATGAAACGAGATATTTCAGAGTTTGTTTTGAGATGTTTGATTTGTCAACAAGTAAAAGCCGAACACCAAGTGGCTTCAGGTTTACGTCAACCAGTGATGGTACCTGAATGGAAATGGGACAGGATCACGATGGATTTTGAAATGGGATTGCCTTTGACTTTGAAAAAGAAAGATTCCGTATGGGTTTTGGTTGAAAGATTGACAAAATCAACTCATTTTATACCGGTACGTATTGACTACTCACTAGATAAGTTAGCCGAATTGTACATTTCTGAGATTGTGAGATTGTATGGGGTGCCTGTTTCTATTATTTCGAATAAAGATCCGAGGTTTACCTCAAGATTTTGGAAAAAGTTAAAAGAGGCTTTGGGTACGCAGTTAAATTTTAGTACCGCGTTTCACCCGCAAATCGATGGTCAATCTGAAAGAACGATTCAGATTCTTGAAGATATGCTCCGATGTTGTGTTCTGGAATTCGAAGGTAGTTGGGAGAAATATCTACCATTGATCGAATTTGCATATAACAACAATTTTCAGTCGAGTATAATGATGGCACCTTATGAGGCATTGTATGGCCACAAGTGCTGAACACCTTTTGTATTGGGCCGAGCTCAGTGAGAAACAGATTCACGAGTTTGACTTGGTTAGGGAAACTGAAGAGAACGTAAAGGTAATATGAGATTTCATGAAAGCAGCTTCAAATCGACAAAAGTCGCATGCAGACTTGAAAAGAAAAGAGATCGAATTTCAGGTCGGTGACAAATTCTTTCTGAAAGTATCTCTATGGAAGAAGATTCTAAGATTTGGCCGTAAAGGCAAGTTGAGTCCACGTTTCATTGGGCAGTATGAAGTTACTGAAAGAATAGGGCTAGTGGCATATCAGTTAGCTTTACCGACAGAGCTAGAAAGGGTCCATAATGTGTTTCATGTGTCTATGCTGTGACGTTATAGATCATACCCTTCACATGTGATTTCTTCGAGAAAGGTTGAGATTCGACCTGATATGACTTATGGTGAAGAACCGATCAAGATTTTGGCTCGGGAAGTTAAACAATTGAGAAATAAAAGTATAGCCCTAGTGAAAGTTTTATGGCAAAGACACGGTGTGGAAGAGGCTATGTTGAAACCTGAGGAAGCTATGCGAAAATAATACCCAAACCTATTCTCTGGTAAGATTTTCGGGGACGAAAATCCGTAAGGGGGGAGAGTTGTAATAGCCTTATTATGGGCCTAGTCAGAACAGTGGTTTCGGGACTACAAATTTGACGTAGCAAAGTTCATTTTTATTATATTTTTATGGTCTTCAGTTTCACGAAACTATTTCGTGAAAATTTTGTTCGAAAATTTTGACGTTTGGGCATTCAATTTAGTCAAAAGGACTAAATTGTAAAAAGTGCAAAAGTTGAGTTCTACATGCTAGAGGTGTCTAATTGCTATGAAATTTTAAATTGAAGGTTCTTAGATGGTAATCAGACCGTTGGATAAGTTAGTGGGCAAAAATGGACATGGAGTAAGAGAATTTTCACGTTTTAAGTTAGGGGTATTTTGGTCATTTGGCTAATTAAATGAATTAATAATCAAATTAAAAGCCAATTTTTGCTCATCTTCAACCCCTTGGCCGAAATTTACAAGCGGGATACATAGTTAGGGTTTGTCAAGATTCCAGGATCGATTATAAGACCGTTCTAGCCCCGTTTTTAAAAATTTTCATGTTTTTGAGATCCTTATAACTTGATCTATCTATTTCTACCATTAATGTAAAGAATAATCAAGGTCTAGGGTGTGTAACACCCCTAACCTGTAACCGCCATCGATTTAAGGTTATGAGGCTTTACCAGACAATCAGAAACTTTTACAAACATTTCAAAACATAATTCAACAAATCACATCAAAGTGTCCCTTAAATAGGTCTTTGAGACCTGTAACATGTTTTAGAATAGCCCCAAACTAAACCGAACACATACGACAATTCTCAGAATTTAAAAATTTTTTAGTTACAGAGGTCACATGCCCGTGTGGGCAGGCCGTGTGCCTCACATGGCCTGAGAGACAACCGTGTGTCTTAGCCGTGTTAAAATAGGGCATACATATTGACTTGTCCACACAGCCGTGGACACGCTCGTGTGCCTCACCCGTGGTCGCTACTTACTTGCACCACAAGGCCAGTCACACGCCCGTGTGTCTTGCTCGTGATCAAGTCTGACTTATTTTGAAATGCAACCACGAAGGACACGATCAAGCCACACGCCTGTGTGCTCAACCGTGTGGGCATATATAGGCCATTTTTAAGGCCAAAATGCCACCCACACATTGGGTTATCCCTACAAGCAACATACCAATTCAATTCATGCCAAAATAACCAACTTTTCCAAGCATTCAAAAGCATCTCAAGCAAACCATTTTAAGCAACATTTAGCTCAACTTATTCACAAGCATTTCCAAATATGATTTATTCACAAACTTAGCATTAATAATATGCTAACTTGGCATCAATAAGGATACCATTATTATGACCATTTCATTAACCATCAAACCATACCAAAACTAATCATAAGACATGACTAGTCATTCATAACACAACCATATATCTAGCCATATCACATGGCCATGTACATATATCAAATATATCCCAAAACAACCAGCTTATACATGCCATATTTAGCTATATATAAAATCGAAATTACCAAAATAGAGATTGATAGGGTGGTGATGATCCTCGATGATTCCAGAGCCTTTCGTAGCTTTGACGATTTGTAAAACAGAGTAAACATACACAAAGTAAGCTTTCCAAAAGCTTAGTAAGCCATATCTCCACATTATCATATCAATACATGAATCATTAACATATCTCAATAGCAAATTCATAATTCTTCATTGGCTCATTATATAACCATTGCTTATCAACCATCATATCTCCATCTATCTTATTTGCTCTTATCACATTCATTCGTATATTGCATTTTAGCTCATTGCATCTATGTACGTATTTACTCACCTTCTATGCCTATTCAAAGCATATACATCAACATACTTGAAATGGATATACAACTCATATAATCATTCCTTTCTCGGACTTGTCCGTTGAACCGTTAGGAATCAAATAGGATACTCAGAATGCTCAGAATAGTCGTACAATGCCAACGTCCCAGACGTGGTCTTACATGTAACTAAATATCAATGCCACTGTCCCAGACAGGGTCTTACACGAATCAATACGATGCTAATGCCCCAGACATGGTCTTACACGTAAATCTCATATCGATGCCAACATCCCAGACGTGGTCTTACACGAAATCTCAAATCAATGCCAACGTCCCAGACGTGGTCTTACATGATATCACATATCGAAAACCTATGTCATGACATATGTAATCCTACCTCTTCCTAGGTTAGTATGGGACTTATTCGGATGTTGACAACATGTCGATACTATCACGGATTCCATATACTCATCATCTCTTACACTTTCATCATTATGAATTTTCATATGGACATACATTTATCAATGTAATACATTTATTTGTATATAGACTTACCTCGAATTTGAAAAAATGGAAATGAACTCGGCAACTTAATTACTTTCGATTTCCCACGATCTAAGTCTGTTTTCTTCAGTTCTTGATCTATACATATTCAAATTTAACTCATTTATTCACTAATTTATTCAATTCAATCCAAAGACATATATTTAGGGTAATTTACAAATTAACCCTCACATTTTGACATTTTGACATTTTAGTCCCTATTTCACAAAATCACAAAATACACATAATTTGCTTGTACCCATGCTTGGTTGAATATTCACTATAATCATACAAATCCATACATTTCATTTATTTCACAATTTAGTCCCTTAAAATATTATTTTCTCAATTAAGCCCAAATCATTCAAATTCATCAAAAATTCCAAGACAAACTATGTTAATCTATCACATATCTTTCATATTTCATCCTCAAACATCACAAAGCTTGAAAACTCATCAATGGCATATTTCACATTCATCATCAGTTCACAAAATTGAAGCATGGGATTTGAATAACACTAAGCAACGATTACAAAAAAGTAGAAATTATCAAAAACTAACCTTAAATATAAGACATCAATGGCTGAATGTTTGAAGAGTTCAAACCTTGTTTTTCTTTCTTATTTTTAGTGATGAAGCATGGAAGATGATGACATTTTAGCTTTCATTTTATTTAATATAACATTAATAATCCATTTACTTATTTACCCTTTTTAATTAACACATAAACTTATATTTAACAAGCCCATAACCGTCCACTACTATACTTAGTGGTCAAATTTCCATTTAAGGACTTCACATAATAAGAACAATGACAATTCGGCTCTTATTAAATTAATAGGCCATTTTTACCTTTTATGCGATTTAATCCTTTTCTCAAATTAATCACACAAATGACCAAATCAAATCACAGAAATTTCACACATACCAATTCATATATTGTAGACTCGAAAAATAATATTAAAATTGTAACATCCTGGAATTAGGGGTTCTGCATTTTATGCTATTCAATGTGTTTGGCTTGTTTAGCATGTTAATTTGGTGTGCTTGTAGGTCCTGGGGAGGCTCGGGTTTGAGCTAGAGTTTTAGAAAATTTTTTCTTTTTGGGCACTTTAGAAGGGAGACCTAGGGGAAGCAGACCTTAAGATTATTTGCGTGTGCTTGTTGACACAAATGAGCTTGTGTCCAAGAGGTGGTGGCGTCACTAGCAGTGCAAGGGGGAAGGCGTTATTGGCTGAGCAGGGGGGAAGAGTTCGAGTCTCATCTGCAGCATGTGGGGCTTTATTTTTTGTGCTTAAGGTGGTGAAGTGTTGGCATTCAGCTGGGACTCTTCAAGGTGGTTTTTGAATGAGTCAAATCATTTGAAATGGATGGACAAGAGAGCTTGGGGGAGTTTGAATTGGTCAAACATTTCAAATGGGTGGATGGAGAGTGAAGCAAGGAGCAAATCAAGGAGTGGGAATGTCGATGAGAGTTTGGCCGAATGAGGGAAATGCTAGGGGAGCATTTTGATTTGAGCTAGTGTGTGGGGTGTGCCGTTTCCTTTTGGTTCCTTTAGGCATCCTTGTTTTCAACATTCGGTCATAAAGGGGTAGTATGTGCCGTTTATGCCATTTGGGGAAAAAAAGAGAGGAGTGCAACTGAAAATCATTTAGAAGCTTTTCTTTCTTTTGCATATGGAGTTTCATTCATTTCTTTTTACCATAACCGTAGCATTTTTCTCTCCTCTCCTTCTTGTTTTTGGTATTAGTCGAACCTCTCTTGCATCTTCTACAGTTTGATTCTTCACCATAGCTGAAACCTTTCTCCTTCATTTTCTCTACATCCTTCATTAAGCCAAAACCCTCTTTCTCTTCTACACTACTTCTATCTTCTTCATTTTCTTTTCGTCTTCCTTGTTTTTCTCTTGAGCTGAATCACCTTTGTTAATCTCTTACAACTTGTTTATTCCCCATAGCCGAATCTCCTTTGTGGCCATTTTGAGTTGTTCTTTTTGAGTGTATGTGCCATAGCCAAATCCTGTCTTTCTTCCTTACTTCTTTGTTCGACTCTATTCTCTTTTTCCCAAGGCCGAATCACCCCTTGTATCAAACTAAACCTGTGTCTCTCAACTACTGTTATTGGCCGAATATTAAGAAGCATTCCTGTGGTTTGCCGAAAGTCTCCTTTTCAATCAGGTTCTATTTGTGCAAGGTAAGGGAGACTTTTTCGATTCTTTCTCTTTTTTTTTTTCAATTCAGTGTGGTCATAGCCGAATGGCTATTTTGTTTTGATGGTTAGATTTTGGCTAATCCCTCCTCTTCTCTCTCATTTTGGAACGCTTACTCCAGGAAACCTCAGTAGCCGGACGTTTTGAAGTTTGAAGCCTAAAGGTCTGTTGATTGCCGAATCTTACCTTTCCATTCGGGTTCTTAAGGTAAGGAGCCCCTCTTTTGTTCTTTGTGATCAACCTCTATTCATTTACTCTGTCATAATCAAACCCCCTGTTAGGGAAAATCGTTGTTTCACTATAGTACGGTGCTGATCAAGTCTCTTCATGGATGCGAGTGCTAGCCAAGCTAAGGAGGGGAGTGGACCCGTAATCTCTGCTCCTAAATTTAAAAGACGTGCTGTGTTAGCGGTTCAAGACTTTCTGTCGGGTTGTGGTAGAGAGCCGACGTCTGCTTGGAATAGGCAAATCGCTGTTATTCCTACTAGTAAGAGTGTCGACGGAAAGAGTCTAGTCTTACGCGTAATCAGGTGTGTAATACTCACACCATCTTCTGTTTGATTATTAATTAATTCGTGAATTTCTTAAAAGCTGAATCATTGGTAATGGTTATGGAGTTACCCTTGGGACGGGTAAAGATCGGAGATACCAGGTTAGTTGATTATGTTATGTAAATATTTTATCGTGAATATATGTATACTTTGGTCATGTGATTGACATTGACGTATGTTGCACTCATTATATTATGACTTCATAATGCATGGGGATTTGGGTTATGATATTGAAAGGGGAAGTGTGATTCAGCGACTGTCAGAGTGGTTTGGTACCACAGTGGGTTTGCCCCACATATATTTTTATCAGTGACTATGTCGCAGTGGTTTGGTACCACAATGGTTTGGCACCACATACATATATTTATCAGTGACTGTCACATTGGTTTGGTACCACAGTGGGTTGGCCCTACATATATTTATCAGTGATTGTCAGAGTGGTTTGGTACCACAGTGGGTTGGCCCCACATATACATTTATCAGTGACTCTGTTATAGTGGTTTGGAACCACAGTGGTTTGGTACCACAGTGGCTTGGCGCCACAGGTGTTCGGCTGGTTCAGGTGATGTAGAGGATGGAAAACTAGGTTGGGCTGGGCTGCATTGCATACAATCGTTGATATCCCATGTTGTGAGGGCTAAGGCCCAATGTGTTTTGTGGGTTTAGGCCTAGATTGCATTCATAAGGGGAATTACACACTGAGTCTCGGTGACTCACCCCTCTGCTTAACATTGGAGGTAACTCCTAGATTCAGATTTGGAGCCGAGGTGGACTTCGAGGTGGCCATGCATCACTTCTTACGTAAATTCATTTTCTTTATTTAAACTTGTTTTAATTTGGGATTTTGTTATGTAATAAGGCCTCCGTAACTCTAGTTTGGGTTTTGATTTTATACTGTTATGACATTTTATGAGATGTCAAATATGGAGCTTTTCTAAAATAAAAATATAAACAACCATTTCTTTCAAGTGTTAACAAAAGATGACAAGCGATTAAATAATTAAAATAAAAATTTTTTCTTAAAACCGCAAACACTATTTTTAAAATATCACGTTCCGGAGTACCACTAGTTTTCGGTTCTCGTATTATAAAACCTGTTTTCGACTGTTAGTATTATTAATGAAAATTTTTGCAAGGCAACCTTAAAACTCACTTGAGTTTCAAAATGTTAACACCATGCGAAGAAGGTTTTTCTTTAAAATTTTGAGTTCTTTAAAACAACCTTTCCATGTGACATACCATATCCGGTCGTAACGTTTAGGCCAGGTTTGGGGTGTTACAAAAATATTTTTTTGACACGAATTTATGGTCCCAAAACCACTATTCCGACTAGGGTCAAAACCAGACTATTACAGTTTGAACCATGTTGGATATTTGTGTATTTTGATGTCTAATGGTGGATTATGCATGTTTTGTAACACCCCAAACCCGGCCCAAACATTACGACCGAATTCGGTATGTTACAGAGGAAAACATTTTGTAAAATCCCTTTAAGCCGATTTAAGTTTTGTCGAAAACCTTTCATCTTCAATTGTCTTGTTAAAACCATACTTAGTTTGTTTAAAATTATTTATTTAAGTCATGTTGTTACCAATTTCAGATGCACCCGATGGCACAGAAGAACATTTTCGTTGGAATTTAGGAAACCTTGTGTAGTCATTTAAAAGACATTAAATGGTTTAGATGAACTATCCAAAACATATAAAATCATAAAATAAAATCATAGGAGGCCTTGTTACAACTTAAACAAAATAAAACCAATCAATAAAATAAAAATAGTCCCAAAAATTCATTTAGTCCAAACTTTCACTGCATGGCCACCTCGAGTCCATCCGGCTCCTCATCCGCGATCTACGTGTCACCTGAAAAATGTTAAAGGAGAAGGTGAGTCACCAAGACTCAATGTGTAACCCTTCCCCGATTTAGCGCAACAATATACACAAATCATAACCAATTAACATGCTCAAGTTCGATATGCTCCCAACCTAGCCATCCAAACGCCTTTCTCTACCCCGTGTGGTCCCAAACCACTGGTGGTGCCAAACCACTGGTGACTCAAAGTCACAGATGTGATGCCAAATCACTGGAGGTGCCAAACCTCTGGTGTCCGAAGACACAAATCAAATGATGGGGCCAACCCATCGTGTGATACCAAATCACTGGCGTTAATCCCTTAATATAATCTGTGGGGCCAGCCCACTGTGGTGCTAAGCCACTGGGACGAGACGCTATGAGGTGCCAAACCTCTGGAGGTGCCAAACCTCTGGTGACCGTAGTCACGAAATGTGGTACCAAACCACTGGTGTCTGTCGACACGAATATCACTTCCCCCTCTTCTCATCAACCCACATCAATCAATGATATGCATATACAGAAATCATGCTTATCAGCCACATATGATATGCCACATATACCAAGTATGTCATGCTTCCCCAAAAGCATCATAACAACAAAGACTTACCTGAATTCTTTGCTTATACCTTTTATGGTATTAAATCCTAGATCTACACATTAGATTTAGCATATACATAACACTTAGCATTTTAATTAGTCATGTGTGTATGTACACACCTGTTATCACTGACAGCCCTAAATCCCGAAAAGACAGATCGGCCACACAAGATTCCCTTGCCCTATATTCGGCCATTACCCAAAGTTAGTACCATAGACCATATGGCCAAACCCAAAATAAATCCAGAGGGTTAACACTTGAACCCGAAATCTTACCTAACGCCTTTGAGTACTAGCCACCACACACCAAGTGTTTCTGCTTCCCTATAATCGGCAATCACATGTGAATAGCCTTCGGCTTTTTAATCACTAACTAAATAACTTACTAAAATAGATTCTTACCACCACTTACCAAGTTCGATTACCAACGAATGAAGAATGAATACTTCACAAATCCCGGAGCCCTACAACATAACGATTTCAAAATAGGTGATTAGCACCCTTACTTTCAAGTGCCGAAATCGGCTCTTACCTTTTTAGAAATCGACAGAGAAGAGGGACAAAGAAGAAATAGACATTCGGCCATGACTACTTACCTTTTCCAAATCGATTGACAAAGAAAATCCGAATAGATCTATCCACTTAATATTCGGCCAAAGCAACTAAAGAGATAGCAGGGAGATTCGGCTACCACGCTAAAAAAGAAAGGGAGGGAGATCGACTATGATTGCTTCAAATAACACCTAAGATTCGGCTTGAGTGGAAGGGAAGAAAGAAAAGAAGTGGAAGAAGATAGGGGTTTCGGTACAGAGTTTGAGAAAAAGAAAATAAAAGATGAATAGGAGAAGGGTGCTTTCAGTTTTGGGAGAGGGTAAAAAGAAAGAAAAAGAGATGAGGGTTTGGAAAAGCTAGCCGAAAATTGCCAAGTAAAGGGCTAAGAAAATTCGGCCACCCCCCTCTACATAGCTCCCTTGTCGTCCACTCTTCCCCAACAAAGAGTTCAAATTTTGGCCATCACCTAAAATTTCTCTTGTCCACTAGTTTAAAATTATTCAAAATAATTTGAATACTCAAATGCCTACTTTTTCTCTTTGCCACCTTTTTAAGATTAATCAAATAAAATCCATTCAAAAAAAAAAATATCCTTATTATCCTTATTATCCCAAAAATTAAAATGATCATCTTTCTCTCTCTCTTGCCGTCCAATTAAAGAGCAAAAAAAGGAAACTTTCGTGACTCGAACATAGGCTCCCCCTTGCTCCTTGTGGCTTCAACTCTAGCACTTAAGTGGCCTCCCTTTTGCCACTTTTCCAAAGCCTTTTTATTGTCAATAACTCCCTCATTTAACCTTGTAACCACTACCTACTAAGGCTCCCTACCTTTAAACTTTCACAAACATTTTTCTACTATTCCGAGCCTACTCAAGACCCCTATTTAAGTCTTATTACACCATAAATAATATCACAGCAATTCAAACACAAGAGAAATAATTTAATCACAAATAACCCCAATTTTAGGATGTTACATGTTTGATGAGTGATAAACAACTTTTGCTAGGTGGTTTTTGATGAAAATCTCAAAAGGACCTATTTGTAAAAAGATTATAAAATGTGTGTAAAAGTCTGACTAAATGAAAAATGTAGACTGCTATAAGTAAAAAAGAGGATTGGCTAGGCTTGGGAATCGAAGAAATTGAATAGATTTCATCTTTCGAGCCTAGGGGCAAAAATATGAAAATGTCAAAGTTTAGGGGCAAAAATGTAATTTTTCTATAATGTGAATTTTGGACTAAATTGAATAATGTGAATAATAAATAAGTTAAATTTGCTATTATAGATCAAGAGAAATGAGGTTCAGACCTAGATCGGGGGAAAAATAAAGTATTTGACGATTAGGTCCCATTCCTACTATTTTTATACCGAGGTAAGTTTGTATGTAAATAATGCATTGTATTACTTATGTTCTAAATGATTTAATATTGTATGAATTATGACCGACTCTTTGAGCATAATCGACAAAGTTCGATAAGCGAGAAAATCCTGGTTGAACCTTAGGAATAGTTAGGATACAAATGTCATGACATTAGGGTTATTGAGATTTCGTGTAAGACCATATTTGGGATATGGCATCGATATGAGACTTCGTGTAAGACCATAGCTGGGCTATTGGCATCGAACTAAGATCCCATGTAAGACCATAACTGGGAAATGGCATTGGTATGGTACTGTGAATGGGAAATGTCCTGAGTATCCTTTAGTATTCCAAGTGGTTCAAGGAGTAGTTCGACAAAAATGTTAAAGTTGTGAAAGACTTCGGTATGTTGCACTTGGGTACAGGTATGTACATAAGACTCATGCTTAATGAGCTCGATATGTGATGAACCCTCGGTAAGTTTGTAATTGAGTAAGTTTGAGATTTATAATGACATTTATGTTAATTTACATCATGTTAATTACGTGTTAAATGTGTGTTATAATGCCTATTATTTGCATAGGAACTTACTAAGCTTTAAAGCGTACTCCCGTTTCTTTTCCCTTGTCTTATTAATAATGTCACGATATAAATAGAACTCGCTCATGAAGCTAAGGCTTTTGACTTAAAAGATGGATAAAGCAAAAACTACCTCCTTACTACTCAACCTATTACTACAGTGGAGTGCCCCTAAACTTATTTTTCTTTATTACACACTCTTGCCTAAAACCGCTTTTTATAATCAACAACACAATGGAGCAAACAAAGTGTTGCTGACCTATTTGGCAATTCTAAGCATTGAAGTGTTTTATGGCATTTCCTTGATTTTTCTTCAACTTTGCCATTTTATTCATTATTGAGTATTGCCTTTTAACTGAGCTTATCTTCAAAATTCTCTAAGTTTATTAAAAGAACTTACTATAGACAAATTGTAATAGAAGTTAGGATATCTCATTTTTTAGGGGTCAATTCTCAGGCAAACTTTCCTAAGCTAAATTTGCCTAATCCATTATCACATTTTTTCTAGATTTATTGAAGAACTAATCCCTTCATCAAACATCGTATGTAAAGATTGTACCCCGAATAGGCAAAATTAGTGGTTATGTGGCAGTGGCAAAACAAATTTAACGAGACTAGAATGGGCATATGTATTAGATATATAATGCAGCCTAAATGCACAATACACCCTCAAACCTAAGGGATGTTATCGCGTGTCTATCGGGTTTTAAAATTTATAAGAGAATGATCGAATCTGGAAACTAACTCTGACAACGATTAAAAGCAAGTGCACCTATCGAACAGTAGTATAGTTAAGGCAAGACCGGATTGTCGAACCCAAAGGAACTAAAAGTACTAATACTAACTTTCTTCTTATTATCTAGCCTAAATATTAAGTGATTGGTTGTTTAATCTAAAATTAACTAACTACCAAGCTAAGATGCACAGACAAAAAGACTAAATTGGGGAGATAACTTTTAGAAAAACTCAGTTGATTTAAATGATACCCTTAGGAAGAATCCACCTAGACTTCACTTGTTATTTAACACTGAACCAGACGATTTATTCACTTAGTTTGATCCGTAAGACTCCCTAACGTATATTAAACCCTTTCTGGAGGCGAATAATCTAACCCTAGGTTAATTAACAGAAATATCTTTCTCACTTAATAACCTCCTAGAATAGCAATAAATCGATCTATGGACTCCCATATTAGGTTTCACCCTAATCCGGCAAAATCTCGTCACCCTATCTCTAGGCATGCGATCAACTCCACTTAATTATGCTAGATCTACTCTTAAACAGGAACTTTTACTCTTCCACCTAAGCACATCTGACTTGAATCAATATCCCAGAAATATTAACACAAGAATTAAGCACGCATAATTAAGAACAAACTAAGTATTTATCATATAGTTCAGAAAACAATAACAAGATTCATCTAGGTTTCATCCCCTTCAGGTATCTGAAGGATTTAGATCATAACTAATAAAGAAAACATCTCAAAAGAAAAAAATAAAACAAAACACAAGAACTCCGTAAAACTCCCTGAAGGAAATGAAAGAGAGATCCGTCATCTTGAGTAGAATTCTGGCTTCTTGAGATGGATCAACTGGCTATCTTCGAGTGATTCTCCACAGATCTGGCCGTTTTGGCTTGGCTCTTTGGCCTAGCTAACCGCCGCCTTGAAAAAAGCCTTGGCAGAAGGCTTCTGCCGAACTCCCTTTTCAGGTTGCCCCCTGGGTGTTTATATAGACTTTGTGATGCCTTACTTGGCCCCTAAGTATCTTAATTTAAGTAGAATTCTTACTAGGGTGTTTGAATAGGCTTTGGAATGTGTTTCTTTGCCTCTAAGTATCCTTTCCCGAATGAAATTGCTCTTTCCAGTGACAGGGACACGGCCATGGCATACGCCCGTGTGAATCGTGGCCAGGTCGTGTTCGGACTTCTTTAATGAGGCACGACCGTGTAAATCGGGGTTGGGCCATATTCTAGTTGATTAACGTGGCAAGGCCGTGTGGGCTTAAGCCCAGGCCATGTCTATTTCCTCTTTGGAACAATTTGGTTCGTTTTAGGCCAATTTCCCGTTCTTTTCATCCTCGAGTGCTTTCCTGGGTATAAGACATGAAAAGAAAGGATTAAGGGCACCTTTTTACATAAATCAAGATTCATCCAAAAGCATACTAAATGTGGGCTTAAAATATGTTACTTTTACGGTTTATCAAATACCCCTACACTTAAGTTTTTGCTTGTCGTCCAGCAAAATTCTCAACTTACAATTAAAACGAACTTTCCATAATTCATAATTTCTATCAACAATGTCTCATCATAATTCAGAGATAATTCATACATGGATAATTCAACTCAAAGATTCCTAAAGGTTCAAACAATCAAAGTCATACATTTATAGCATGAAAACATAGGCGTTTCCCTTTACCTGAATAGTTACCTCTAATTCAAAATCGATAAGAGTTGACATCCTCACTAAAGATTCACTCAAATCACTCAAAGTGTTTAAGGTTCAAAATTAAGCACTCAATAAGTCAAACATGAAAGGTTAATCCCATAGGCTTGCATGAAAATCAAATCTCCACCACTGTAAAATGAGATGATACACAAATCAAAAGGTCTTTAATAGGATTGTAACGGGGCTTAGGTTAAGGGTATGGATAAAGGTTGAATTAGAAGGTTAGAATCGAGATTGACCTAACAAATTACCTAATTAGAAATACAAACTAATGATAAGTAATTGCATCAAATGAAAATTTGAAATACTAATACTCTAATACGAGCTTTTTCTTCAATATTTGGAATTTAAACATATAAGCTCACTTAATTATAGAACTAATACTGAATATACTTTGTTTTTTTAGAACAAATAATTATAATAATAAGAAAGAACTTTTACAACTGAAATATAGAACATAGTTAGGAAATTGTTCAAAATCAAATCTCAACAAAAGGGTAGTTAAAAGGAATGGGGATAACAAATACAAAGGGTTTTGGGTTAAAATTAGTGGGTGAGTCAATAAAAAGAGTTGTTAGGATTAAAGGGGTTCACTAGGGGTTAATTATGAGGGTACGCTTTTTATGGAGTAAGTGGGTTAAATCCTAGGTGCCTTTATCATCTCTGCATATCAAATCATAGGTGTGGTCTCAACATGTATAATCAATGCAAGTTCTAGAATAACAAATCAATGTTGACACACTCATAATCAATAAGGTGAGCAAGAAAAAGAATATATGCTCTATAAGCTCAAAATCTCACAAAAAAATTATGGGTTTTTGATGTCAACCTCGTAAATTTCAAACTTGAAAGTAATATTCAAATTCAGGTAGACAACCTAGAAAAATTTTTAATTTCTGAAAAATAGACTTATCATGCTTGATTCTTTAGTATCCTTCAAATTTAATCATCAATGCAAATTATCAATTACTTAATCCAAAACACATCAATAAAAATCATAAATCAAAGGAAATTTCATTCAAATCATAATATGAGATACTTATTTTAGAACGAGGTATAATTCAATGATTTTCAAATAATACTATAGTTAACCCCCCACATTTAAGATGTACATTGCCCTCAATGTACAAAGATAGATAATATCAAAATAATCAGAAAATCATAAGATGGGGAGAGAAGTGAAACTTCTTGAATTTTGGATGAAGTCAATGAAAAGAAATCGGATAGGATTGGAGGTGAACGTGGGGAAGCGTCTCGAACTGTTTGAAATTAAATCCTCGAAGTAGCTGGTCGAATTTTATTGTGTCCTAAGCTAAATCTAGATGGTACGAAGAATAAGAAGAAAATAAAAATAAAAATAAAAGTAAATAATGGAAAATAAAAGAAGAAAAACAACTGGAAAAGAGGAGGGAAGAAGGGGGTTAAATAGAAATTATGGATCTGGTGGTTGCCCCCGCCCTTGTACCTTCTTGTGGTGGCCACACGGATCTGCACTTTAGTTAGTTTATGGTTAGGTGCTAAAAGGAAAAATAAAAGTAAAAAAATAAAAAATAAAAAAAAAATGTAAAAATAGGGTTAGTGCTCGGGTTGCCTCCCGAGAAGTGCTCGTTTATAGTCTTAAGCTAGCCTTTACCTCTCATTCGTATGGTCATGGTGGTTTGAGGAGGTGAAAATCCTTCCTCATGCGATCAATTCGATTATGGATATATAGTTCAAGTCGAGTAGTGTTTACCTTAAAAGTGTTGAATTTAGGATTGCTTACCTTGACTGTGCCGTATAGGAAGACATTAAGTACCTCAAAAGTGATCGTTTGTCTTTAGGTCTGAATTGGTGATTCAAGGGTCTTTCTTATTCATCAATACTTGATCCCCTATTTTGAAGTGATTTGTTATTCCTATCGGCTTGTCTGGGGGTTCTTTTGGTTTTTCTTTGTGTGGTTTCGATTTCTCTTTGAAGTGCGTCTTCCACTTTTCTAGTTTGTCAACCTTAGGGCTTCGTTCCTCATATAATTCTTCTTTATTGGCACGAGGTCTATGATTCGGCTCAGGTTTGTGGCTTCGTGGTGTTTCCTATGATGAAAGTTGAACAAATTTGTTATCAACTGATTTTACTTTCTCACCTTCATCAGTCGATGTTCTGGCCGAGTCAAGAGCTTGTGGACTGATTGATTCGTCACCTATACGAAGAATGAGTTCTCCTGTACCAACGTCAATTTTAGTCCTGGCAGTTGCTAGAAAGGGTCTTCTTAAAATTAAAGGAATCGAATTGTCCGCATCCATGTCTAAAATGATAAAGTCTACTAGAAATACGAATTTATCAATTTTGATTAGAACATTTTCTATTATACCCCTAGGAATTCTGATAGTTTTATCAGTTAATTGAATGCTCATCCTAGTTAGCCTGGGTTTCCCTAGACCTAGTTGTTTAAACAATTTATAAGCCATAACATTGACACTTGCCCCTAAATCAGCTAAAGCATTATCAATAGATAAACTACCAATTAAACATGGAATTGTAAAACTCCCTGGATCTTTTAATTTCTGTGGTAATCTATTTTGCAGAATTGCTGAGCACTTTGCGTTGAGTTCCACATATGGCACTCCCTTAAAAATTTTTTAGAGTCTGGCATCTGCGAAAGAGCTTCGAGTAGCAGTAAGTTAATGTGTAATTTCTTCAAAAGTTTTAGAAACTTACCGAACTGTTCCTCCGTATAGTCTCTCTTTAACACTTCGGGGTAAGGAATGCGAGGTTGGTATTCTTTGATTACCGATTTTGGCTTTTCTTGTGTTACCTCAACTTTACCTTCTTCAACCTCGTTTTCTTGTATTGGATTGGGTTCATCTAACTCTACATTTTACTGAGCTATTATGGCTTGGATTTGCTCCTTTGGATTAATCTCAGTGTTGCTTGGTAGACGCCCTTACGGTTGTTTGAACATCAGTTTCGTGAGCTGTCCAGCTGACTTAGTAATTTCCCCAACTTGGTTCTCGATTGCTTTGATCGATGCTTGTTAGTAACTGAGTGTTGTCTCAATTTTTTGGATACGAGTGTCGGTGGCTGCCATGAGTTTTGCCAACATCTATTCGAGGTTCGGGCTTTTCTCTTATGGATAAGGCTAATTTTGAAAATTTTGAGGAGGCTGTTGTCTTTGATTTCCTTGATTTCCTCGACCTCCCCATGAAAAATTTGGGTGGTTCCTTCAACCTAGATTATAATTATTACTATAAGGGTTATTATTAGATTTGAAATTGTTACCTATATAGTTCATTTGTTCCTTTCGAAGCGTCTTAGGTTGGTAGGGTGGGTACTCAAAGATTCGCAGTTCCACTTGCGTCGCTTCTCATTCTTCTTGGGTGTACTGCAAGAACACAAACTATCGAGCTTTTTATTCATCATTTCTACCTGATTTTGATAGCATGGTTACTGCATCGAGGTTGTAAACTTCGTCTATTTTTGTTGGCCTTGTCCTTGTAACTTGCCACTGATAGTTGTTCAGTGACATCTCTTCTATAAACTAGTAGGCTGCTTCAGGAGTTTTATTATTCAAAGTTCCACCAGCGGCTGAGTCGATTAGTTGTCTCGTTGAAGGATTCACATCATCGTAAAAAGTTTGGACGTGAAGCCACAAAGGTAATCCATGGTGTGGGCATCTTCTTAGTAGGTCATTGTATTTCTCCCATGCGTCATATAATGTCTCTAAATCCATCTGCATAAAAGAAGAGATATCATTCCGTAATTTGGCCGTTTTGGCTGGTGGGAAATATTTCAATAAAAAATTTTCAGTCATTTGATCCCATGTAGTGATTGACCCTCGTGGTAACAAGTTTAACCACTGTTTGGCTTTATTCCTTAATGAAAAGGGAAATAACCGAAGACGTATGGCATAATCAGAAACACCATTTATTTTGAAAATATCACAGAACTCTAAAAAGTTAGCTATATGTGTATTTGGGTCTTCGTCCTGCAAACCATCAAATTGAACAAATTGTTGAATCGTTTGTATAGTGTTAGGCTTTAATTCAAAATTATTAGCAGCTATAGCAGGCCTAACAATACTCGATTATGCTCCTGTTAAATGTGGTTTAGCATAATCACACATGGTATGTGGAGCATTGTTTTCTCCCATATCATGTAGTTGTGGATTATTCTCGTCCATCCCTTTAGTAGGATTGGATCTGCCTTCTTCTGTGTAATTTAGGGCTCGCCTAATTTCTATGTGATTCCTTCAAGCGGTAGCTTCAATATCACTGTCGTATACTAAAGGTCCTCTCAGGTTCCTTCCAGTCATAAACTAGAGGTACCTGATAGGAAAAGAAAGAAGAAAAATTAAAGAAATTTCAGCAAAAACAAAAAAAAAAAAGCGAAAAATAAAAAAATAAAAAAATGGCTAGAGTAATAAAAATAGAGCTTTCTTAATATTTTAGTTCCCCAGCAAAGGCGCCAAAAACGTGATCGTGCGTCTATCGAGTTTTAAAATTTATAAAAGAATGATTGAACCTAGAAACTAACTCTGACAACGATTAAAGGCAAGTGCACCTATCGAACAGTAGTATAGTTAAGGCAAGACCGAAATGTCGAACCCAAAGGAACTAAAAGTACTAATACTAACTTTCTTCTTATTATCTAGCCTAAATATTAAGTGATTGGTTTTTTAATCTAAAATTAACTAACTACCAAGCTAAGATGCAAAGACAAAAACACTAAATTGGGGAGACAACTTTTAGAAAAACTCAGTTGATTTAAATGATACCCTTAGGAAGAATCCACCTAGACTTCACTTATTATTTAACACTGAACCAGACGATTTATTCACTTAGTTTGATCCGTAAGAATTCCTAACGTATATTAAACCCTCTCTCGAGGCGAATAACGTCTAACCCTAGGTTAATTAACGGAAATCTCTTTCTCACTTAATAACCCCCCAGAATAGCAGTAAATCAATCTATGGACTCCCATATTAGGTTTCACCCTAATCCGGCAAAATCTCATCACCCTATCTCTAGGCGTGCGATCAACTCCGCTTAATTATGCTAGATCTACTCTTAAGCAGGGACTTTTGCTCCTCCACCTAAGCACATCTGACTTGAATCAATATCCCGAACATGTTAACACAAGAATTAAGCACACATAACTAAGAACAAACTAAGTATTTATCATATAGTTCAGAAAACAATAACAAGATTCATCTAGGTTTCATCCCCTTCAGGTATCTGAAGGATTTAGTTCATAACTAATAAAGAAAACATCTCAAAAGAAAAAATAAAACAAAACATAAGAACTCCCTAAAACTCCCTGAAGGAATTGAAGGAGAGATCTGTCGTCTTGAGTAGAATTTCGGCTTCTTGAGATGGATCAACTGGCTATTTTTGAGTGATTCTCCACAGATCTGGCCATTTCGGCTTGGCTCCTTGGCCTAGCTAACCGCCCCCTTGACAAAAGCCCTGGCAGAAGTTTTCTACCGAACTCTCTTTTCAAGTTGCCCCCTTGGGTGTTTATATACACTTTGTGATGCCTTACTTGGCCCCTGAGTATCCTAATTTAACTAGAATTCCTACTAGGGTGTTTGAATAGGCTTTGGAATGTGTTTTTTTTCCTCCAAGTATCCTTTCCCGAATGAAATTGCTCCTTCCAGCGATAGGGACACGGCCATGGCACACGCCCATGTGAATCGTGGCCAGGCCGTGTTCAGACTTCTTTAATGAGGCACGACCGTGTAAATCGAGGTCGAGCCATGTTCTACTTGATTGACATGGCATGACCGTGTGGGCTTTAGCCTAGGCCGTGTCGATTTCCTCTTTGGCCCAATTTGGTACATTTTAGGCCCGTTTCCCGTTCTTTTCATCCTCGGGTGCTTTCCTGGGTATAAGACATGAAAAGAAAGGATTAAGAGCACCTTTTGACATAAATGAAGGCTTAATTCATCCAAAAGCATACTAAATGTGGGCTTAAAATATGTTACTTTTACGGTTTATCAGGATGCATTGTCTTCAATGCATGTATAGATATATAACAGAAAAAAATATAGATATGTACAAAAATGTCATGGTAAAATAAATAAAATGCATGAGGTAGGGAAAAACTTCCCTGCCTTGTACTAGAGTGTAATTACTTCTTTCAGCCTTACAAGTGGAATTACGAGCACTGACTTTATACCGCAGCTTCCTCTTCATAGGGTTCATTTTGTCCCCCTCCTTATTAGTTTAAGTGAGTTCATCAATAAGATGATCGATGTCACGATCTTGTGTAGTAGTGGAAACTAGTGGGATGGGTGGAACAGGGTCCTTATCTTTCGTGGTGGTAGTAGTGTCAGAGGTAGTTTCATCTTTCTTTTCTTCTTTTTTGTTCTTAAGATTTAATGATGTCAGCTTTTTAGGCTCCTCAGCAATAGTTTCCCCTTCATCAGTAGTGGTTCCCAAATTCGCAGATTTGGCTATGGTAGCAAAAGTTTGAGCTGGCTCCTCTGTAGCTTTAGGAATTGAGAGAAAAGAGGTGGGAAGGCAGGGAATTTTGTCTTCGAATTTGTAAATTTCATCTGCAGGGATCTTTTTAGAGCCAAATCTCTTCTCCTCATGTAAGTCTGATATTGAGCATGCTACTTCCAGGCCTTGACCATCTCTTCAGCTAGTTGAAACTGTTGAATCTCAAAGAGGGAAATTCTTTGCTCCAGTTGCTTTAAGGAGTGCAACACTTGCTGTTCAAAGGAGTTGCGATATGTTGAGGATGCTACAGCGGGAAAATGTGCAACAGTAGAAGTGGTAGCCTGAATATACTGAATTGATTTTGCAGCATCAATGCCTTGGCATTTGGAAAAAATGGCTCGAGAAAGTCCACCCTTTTTTGAGGTGACATCCTCATTAGCATTGAGAGAGACTCTAGCAGTGCTGCACAAAGTAGTAATGAGGGAGGAGAATTTTAGGCTGCCAGCATTTTTCTCAGCACATCAGTGCACCTCTTAAAAAATGATCTAGCCAATATTGATTCTTCTCCCCATAATGATGGAGTATAATAATAGCATCCTCTCCTTTAAAAAAATCATATTGTGAGTTGATGGCATGAGGTGGCTCTTCAAAAATGGTACCACACTTTCCCAATAGGCTAAGAAGCTCTCTCAACGGTATAGCAATCTTGACTAGAAGCAGTTTTGCAACAGCCCGATTTTATCTAATTCAGAATAGTGGTTTTGAAACCACAAATTTGATGTCAGAAAATTATTTTAATATTATTTTTAGTGTTTATAGCATGTTAATTGATATGTGTGAAAGTTTCGTGAGCTAATTTTATCATTTAATAGCTCAATTTAAGAAAAAAGACTATATTGCGTAAAATGAAAAAGTTACATTCTTTTTGTTAAAGGTGTCTAATTGCTATGAATTATTAAATGAAAGGTCCTTATGATGTTATTAGACCATTGATAGTGAAATTTGACATAAAAGGATAATAAATGGATGTTTTTAATGGTTTTTATTAAAGGTTATTTTGGTAAATGGTTAATAAAAGATATATTAAATAAAACAAAACATAAAGCCATCTTTATGTTCATCTTTTATGGCTGAATGAAGTTTGAAGAAAGGCTAAAATAGGGTTTTTCATTCGATTAGATTAATTTATGCAATTAAGGTACGAGTTTAGCTCGGTTTTTAATGATTTCTATGTTTTTGAGATCCTTGCTTTGTATTCTAGCTAGCCCATGCCTTAATTTTTGAAGTTGTTAATGATTTTATGAACTACCATTGATGAATGCTTGAGCTTTTGAATGTTTTATTATGAAAAATGAATATTTGTTGATATTTATACAAGTTCTGTTAAGTGATTTGAGTAAAAATGCCTATTAGGTGTTTAATTGTGAACAGCGTAAATTGAGGGGTTGAAATGTGAAATAAATGAAAGTTTTAGGCTGTTAGGGACCTATATGAAATTCGACTAGGCTTGGGTTTAATGAAATTTCATGAATTTTGTGTATTTGTGAAATAGGGACTAAATTGTAAAAATATGGAACTTTAAGGGCTAAAGTATAAAAATTCCCAAATATGTGTTTGTGGAATGAATTGAATGATTTGATGAAAAAATGAGTTAATTTTGAATGTATATAGATCAAGAATGAATGAAATAGGATTTAGATTGGGGAAAATCAAATGTTATCGAATAGTCGATCCAATTCGTTTATCCCGAATACAAGGTAAGTTCATATGCAAATAAATGTCTTTAAATTGAATTATATATGTTTAATTGTCTTTGAACTACTATGAATGTTGAATGATCAAATTACAAGCAAGAATCGACAAGGTTACAATATCCGAAAGTCCCATACTAACCTTAGGAATAGTATAGGATACGAATGTCATGACATTAGGATTAGCGAGATGTGATTACGTGTAAGACCATGTCTAGGACATGGGCATCGTTATTTGATTTCATATAAGACCATAGCTGGGCTATCGACATTGATATATGATAACATGTAAGACCATATCTGGGATATGGATTTTACGAGCTATATGTTATTTCGAGTATCCTTAACAATTTTAAAAGGTTCAACTGGCAAAGTCAAGTTGAGAAAGAATGTGTGTTGAGTTAAGTGACTTAGGTACGTACGAGATTCATACAAGTATTGAAAAGGGAAGTATTTAATGAATTCACTTATGATATTGAATATGTATACATTGGGAAAGGTTTGTGAGCTTATATGTGCTTACTCATAGTTTGCCTATTGATGGAAATGATGTTGATTCATGTGGTAATTTTATTTGTGTATGACTTACTAAGCTTAAAGCTTACTTTGTTTAATTGTTACATGTTTTATAGTTCTACAAAGCTAGCTCGGATCTGGGAATCGTCAAAGACTTCATCGTACTATCGATCATCTATTTTGATACTTTTGAAGCTATGTATATATGTTATATGGCATGTATAGGCTTGAGTCATTTTGGTATGTTTAATGAATGTGTAATTTGGCCATTTGTGTTGGCATAAAATGATGAACTTGATGATGCTGATGAATATGCAAGTTGATCTACTTTTAATGTTTGGTAATAGACCTATAATGGATGAATGGGATTGAGGTAGTTATGAATGTTGGGGTTTGCCTTGCCAAATGAATTATACAATGTGAATTATGATTAGAAAAGCAAGTTAAATTGCTTAGCATTTGAATAGCTAAATGGTATGGACTTGAGTATTGAATTTAATTGAAATGAATATGGTATGATTATGTATTGGTTGATGAACTTTTGGCTGCATATTTGTGTCTTAAAATGATGCCATTTGAGCTTGTGCTGGTATGAACAAAAAGGGTGGCAAATTGGCCTTGCAAATGGACTATTTTTATCCACATGGGCAGAGACACGGGCATGTGTCTCAGCCGTGTGCGACACACGGTCATGCTACACGGCCATGTGTCCCCTGGTGTTAATATTGAAGTGAAGTTAGTATGCTCCACACGGTCTCACACACGGGCGTGTGACTAGCCGTATGGTATAAGTAAGTATACCCCATTAAATGGCACATGGCTGAACACATGGGCGTGTGTGGCCATTTCATAGAGCACACGGGCTAGACACACGGGCGTGTGGTTGGTCGTGTGACCCAAGTCAGTATACTCTCCAGATTTTACACGGCCTGGCACACGGGCATGTCTTCGGCCGTGTGTTACAAGTCAGTATGTATGCCCTGTTTTCACACGGCCTAAGACGCGGGCGTGTGACCCTTATATGATTGAAAAATTTCTAAGCTTTGGAAAATTTTTGTATGTTATCAGTTTAATCCTAAACCACTTCTAAATCATGTTTAAGGCCTCGTAGGCCCTCATAAAGGACAATATGAATATGATTGAATGGAATTTGAGTATGAATGCATAAATGTATGAATTATGTATGTTAAATAATATTGATTGATCAGTAATGCCTTGTAACCCTATTCTGACTGTGAATATGGGTGAGGGGTGTTACATTTATTGGTATCAGAGCTATGATTTAGTCTATTCTAGGACTAACGTAGCGTGTGTGAGAGTCTAGCTCTACATGCCATATATACTCTATGATAGTGTGATGATTCTTGCCTGCTTAAATTGTGTTTTCGTATAGCAATGGATCCCGAACGAGCTATAGCGAATGATGTAGAGAGTAATGTGCCTGCTCCCGCTCAAGGGACAGTGCCTACTGAATCTAGACCTATAACGAGTAGCCATGAGGGAGAGGCTAAACAAACCTTTTTCCAGATTATGAGTGAGTGGTTCACAGAGTTTGTTCAAACAAATCCGGCTGCTCAACAACCTCCACCCCACCTGTTCCTCAACAAATCCCTTTTATTCCTCAAGTTATAGATCCAATATGATTGAACAAGCCGCCAATAGATAAGATTCAGAAACATGGGGCTAAAGAGTTTCGGGCTACTGTTGATGATGATGCGGAGATAGCTGAGTTCTGGCTCAAAAATACTATCAGAGTATTTGATGAAGTCTTGTACTCCTGAGGGATGTATCAAATGTATTGTATCTTTGCTGAGAGGTAATGCGTACCATTGGTGGAAAATGTTGGTATCTGTGGTTTCTAGAGAATGGGTTAATTGGGAGTTTTTCCAATCTGAATTCCGAAAGAAGTACATCAATTAAAGATTCCTTGATCAGAAGCATAAAGAGTTTCTGGAGTTAAAACAAGGTCGGATGATTGTCACTGAGTATGAAAGAAAATTCGTACGGTTAAGCAAGTATGCTCGAGAATATGTTTCCACTGAAGAAATCATGTGCAAACGATTTGTAGATGGATTGAATGAAGATATAAAATTACTACTCAGAATTCTAGAGTTGAAAGAATTTTTCGTTCTAATTTAGAAGGCTTGTAAAGCTGAGGATCTTAGTAAAGAAAAAAGAAAGGCAGATTCAGAAGCTAAAGACTTGAGAAAGAGATTAATAAGTAAGCTGTATCAATCTTCATCAAAGAAATTTCGAGACTCGTTTAATCGTTCTAATGCATTAGTGGGACATTCAAATAGAGATCGTGAAAGGCAACATTCAAGTTTTAAAGCTCCAGCTATCTTGATAACTAGTGTCAGAGTGCGAAACCAAATCGACCCGAATGTAGACAGTGTGGAAAATGACATTTCGGTGATTGTAGATTGAATGATAAAGCCTATTTTAGATGTGGCTCGCATGAACATTTCATCTGGGATTGTCCTAAGATAAATAAGAAAGATAAATCCCAGAATGTGAAATCGAGCAACCCTGCTGTGAGAGGAAGACCATTCTATAATGTTGGAAATGTGAGTGGTGGTAGAGGTGTGACACGAGATACTACTGCGAGATCTGATGCTAGAGCACCTGCCAGAGCTTACGCTATTCGCGCTCGCGAAGAAGCGTCATATCCAGATGTTATCATCGGTAGTTTCACTCTCTATGATACTAATATGATTGCATTGATAGATCCAAGATCAACTCATTCTTATATATGCATGAATTTAGTATCTAGTAAGACTTTTCCTATAGAGTCTACTGAATTTGTGATTAGAGTATCGAACCCCTTAGGCAAATGTGTTTTGGTTGACGAAAGACAGTTGAACTGAAATGTCAGAATAATGAGATTATTAGAATTGAATCTAATTATCTGAACAGTTTACTAGTTGTGATCTCGTCTATGTCAGCTTAGAGATTTATGAGAAAGGGGTGTGAAGCTTATCTGGCTTATATACTTGATACGAAAGTGACAGAAAGAAAATTGAAATAGTACCAGTTGTGTGTGAGTATCCAGATGTAATTCCTGAAGAGTTATTGAGTTTACCACCTATCAGAGAAGTTGAATTTGGTATTGAATTAGTACCGGGTACAACGCCAATATCAATAGCTCCGTACCGAATGGCCCCGGTAGAGTTAAAAGAATTGAAAGCTCAGTTGCAAGAGTTGACATATAAAGGTTTTGCTAGAACGAGTTTTCCACCTTGGGGTGCTCTCGTGTTGTTTGTAAAAAAGAAAGATGGCACGATAAGAATGTGTATTGACTACAGTTAGCTGAATAAAGTGACTATACCCCCTACTGCAGATTGATGATTTATTTGATCAGTTAAAAGGGGCAACAGTGTTTTCGAAAATCTATTTGAGATCGGGTTATTACCAGTTGTGAGTTAAAGACTCCGATGTGCCAAAAATTGCATTACGAACAAGGTATGGACATTATGATATTTTGGTTATGCCTTTTGGACTAACGAATGCACCTGCTATTTTTATGGATTTGATGAACCGAATTTTTAGGCAGTATTTAGACCGATTCGTAGTTGTGTTTATTGATGATATCCTGATTTATTCTCGAGATGAATCTGAACATGCCGAGCATTTGAGAATTGTGTTAAAAACTTTAAGAGATAAACAGTTGTTTGCAAAGTTTAGCAAATGTGAGTTTTGGCTATGAGAGGTCGGATTTCTAGGACATATAGTTTTAGCCGCGGGTATTCAAGTAGACCCGAGCAAAATTTCTACAATTATAGATTAGAATCCTCCGAGAAATGTAACTGAAGTCCATAATTTTCTAGGACTAGCCGGCTATTATAGATAATTTGTGAAAGGCTTTTTGATGATTGCGACTCCGATGACGTGATTGCTTCAAAAAGATGTTAGATTTTAGTGGTCAGAAAAGTGTCAGCAGAGTTTCAAACAGTTGAAAGCATTATTGATAGAGCCCTAGTGTTAGTTCAGCCTGAGTCGGGTAAAGATTTTGTAGTTTGCAGTGATGCATCATTAAATGGTCTGGGTTGTGTTTTGATATAGGAAGGAAAAGTTATAGCTTACGCCTCGAGACAGTTGAAGCAACACGAAAAGAATTATCCAACGCACGATCTCGAGTTAGCCGTGATAGTGTTCACATTGAAAATTTGGCGCCATTACTTGTTTGGTGAGAAATGTCATGGTTACATCGACCACAAAAGTTTGAAATATCTGATGACTTAGAAAGAATTGAATTTGTGACAGCGGAGATGGTTAGAATTGCTAAAAGACTATGAATTGATAATTGACTGTCATCCGGGGAAACAAATGTAGTTGCTGATGCATTGAGCCGAAAGTCCTTATTCGCTTTATGTGCTTTGAACACACAATTAGCATTATCTGATAATGGTTCGATAGTAGCTGAGTTGAAAGCGATACCATTATTTCTACAGCAGATTTGTGAGGCTCAAAAATTTGATAATGAATGTAACACCCCTTACCCATATTTGTCGTTGGATTAGGGTTAGATGCGTTACCAGAGAATTGAAAAACTTTTACGGACATTTCATAATACAATTTATCAAATGCAATTAAAGTGTCCCTTTTTATAGGTCAACGAGACCTTAATAATGATTTAGAATAGGGTCGGGACTAAACCGAATGCATACAAAACTTCTTGGAAATTTAAAATTTTTTCTAAGTTA
The DNA here is from genome assembly GCA_025503065.1 of Gossypium bickii. Lineage (NCBI taxonomy): Eukaryota > Viridiplantae > Streptophyta > Magnoliopsida > Malvales > Malvaceae > Gossypium > Gossypium bickii. The sequence continues at coordinate 26,621,240 of CP106712.1, forward strand.
TAGAGGTCACACGCCCGTGTGGGCAGGCCGTGTGCCTCCTATGGCCTCAACACTCCCGTGTGTCTAAGTCATGCCAAAACAGGGCATATACTGACTTGTCCACATGGCCATGGACACGCTCGTGTGCCTTACCTGTAGTCACTACTGACTTCACCACACGGCCAGTCACACGCCCGTGTGTCCAGCCCGTGGTCGATCCTGACTTGTTTTGAATTTCAACCACGAGGGACACGGTCGAGCCACATGCCCGTGTGCTCCACTGTGTGGGAAAATATAGGCCATTTTCAAGGCCAAATTGCCACCCACACAAGGGTCATCCCTACAAGCATTATACCAATTCATTTCATACACAGTTGACAACCAAAAACATGTTAAATATTCAACAAATCTTCACCTTCAATCTCATTTCTAAATATGCTAATTTGCATACTAATTTACACAACTAAAACACATATATATCCAAGCATGATACATCCACATTTTACCTATCATATAACCATTTCATTGATCAAACATACATACTCATATTGCATTCATATGCTTACCATAGCCTTTCCCATTTCATTTGCTATCAAACCATACTAAAACATGCTTCATATATCATATTCACTCATGCATATTACCAACATTTATCTAGCCATATCTCATAGATATTTATATACATTTCAAACATAATCTAAAATTACTAGCCTATACATGCCATATTTAGCTATATACACATTCAAAAGTACCAAAGTTGAGTTTGATAGTGTGGTGATGATCCTCGACGGTTCCTGAGCCTCTCGTAGCTTTAAAAATCTATAAAACAGAACAAACACACACAAAGTAAGCTTTTCAAAAGCTTAGTAAGCCATATACAAATAAACTTAACATAAATCATTCATAAGCATAGCTATTTGAATTCATTAACATATCTTCAAATCAAGTACATAAGTAAACTCTTTGGCTCACTTGGTTTGCCATTGCTTACTAATTCATACAAATATATTTCAAATGTTCATTTGCATTAGTGCTTAGTGCACATACATTCTAACCTTTTCATGCTTATACAAAGCATATATATATCAACGTACCTGAAACGGATGTACCATTCACATATTCATTCATTTCTCGGACTTGCCCATTGAACCGTTCGAAACTAAATAGGATACTCAGAAAGCTCAAACTAGTCGTACAATGCCAACGTCCCAGACAGGGCCTTACACGAATCAAATACGATGCCAACTCCCAGACTTGGTCTTACACGTAAATCGCATATTGATGCCAACATCCCAGACTTGGTATTACACGAAATTTCGAATCAATGCGTACATCTGAGACGTGGTCTTACATGATATCACATAACAGACACTTATGTCATGACATATACTATCCTATCTATCCCTAGGTTCAAACGGGACTTCTCAGACATTAACCATCTCTCGATACTTTCTCGGAATCCATATATTCATCCTTTCAAGCATTATTCATAGCAATTCAAATTTCATATATTCACAAATAAGTCAATTCAAATACATTTATTTGTATATCGACTTACCTCAGATTCGGTTATTCGACTACTTTTGCTTTCCCGCGATCTAAGCCCATTTTCTTCGGTTCTTAATCTTGAATTGAATCAAAAGCTAGCCGAATGCCCTAGCTAAATTTTCTTTTTCTTTTCTTTGATGTTTCGGCAATATGGATGATAATGACTTATTTTTAAGCCTCTTGTTTTATTAAATATCATGTAATTAACAAATTACCAATACAACATTAATGAAACAATTTTATCATCTTATATGCATGGATATAAATGTCCACTTACTCATAATGACATAATAACCTTTTAAGGACCTCATATAATAAAGACATTAGAAAATAGATTTCCTTACATAAAGCAAGCTAATTTTGCATTTAATGCAATTTAATCCTTTTCTCAAATTAGACACACAAATGATCAAATTAATTCACAAAAATTTCACACATACATAATCACATATTATAGGCACGGAAAAATAATATTAAAATATTTTATTGACTCAGATTTGTGGTCCCAAAACCACTGTTTTGACTAGGGTCTAAATCGAACTGTTACAATGAATTGCAAGCAAAACGAGCTCAGTGTGAGTCGACTTTTGATTCCAAGTTTTGAATAGGGTCTGATAACTGTTTGATGTTTCGTGATAAATATGTGTACCAAAAAATTCTGAGCTTATTTGGAAGATTCTAAACGAAGCACACAGTCGTTGTTTATTAGTACATTTGGGAAGCACGAAAATGTATAATGACTTGAAACAATTTTATTGGTGGCATGGCATGAAATGAGATATCTCAGAATTTGTTTTGAAATGTTTGGTTTGTCAGCAAGTCAAAGCTGAGCATCAAGTGCCATCAGGGTTACTAGAACCTATTATGGTTCCAGAATGAAAATGGGATAGAGTAACAATAAATTTCGTATCGGGTTTGCCCTTATCTCCAAGAAAGAAAGATGCGATTCGGGTTGTTGTTGATATATTGACGAAAGGAGCCCATTTCATTTTGGTATATACATATTTTTCACTTGATAAATTGGCTGAGTTATATATTTCAAATATTTTACGATTGCATGGAGTGCCGTTATCTATTGTTTCGGATAGAGATCCGAGGTTCACATTGTGATTTTGGAAAAAATTGCAAGAAGCTTTAGGTACAAAGCTGCATTTTAGCACTGCATTTCTGTAATATCCTGGATTTTGGGCTTATGCATTTGTGCTTAAATATATGTGAAAGCATGCCTTCGTGTATTATGTATGTGTTGTATGACTTTTGTGAACTTTAGAAAATAGGAGAGTGCTTTAAAAATTATCAGATTTTAAGTTTAAAAGAGGAAGCTAGGCAGAGGAGGCCTTAAGAGAAATTGTAGGTGAAATATAACACAGAAATAGGCTTGGTAAAGTGGTAAGGAGGCGCCACTTAAAGCCCAGTAAGTGACGCCATATGCAGTGGAGAAGGGGCTTGGGTTCGAGCCACAAGGGAAGTAAAATAGGAGTTTTATTTTGCTGAAAGGGTGAGCAGTGATGGACGGCATAGGGAGACTGAGTGGATGAGTATAGATCAAGTCAAATTCCTTTTAAAATTTCGGCTAAAGTAAGGATAAATGATAATTTTATTTTGAATTATTTTTGAATGGGTAAAAAGAGAGAAAAGAGGAGAAAAATGAGGAAGCTGATAAGGGAGTGTGAGTTGGCCGATTGGGGGATTCTAAGTGTAGTAATTTCAGCCAAGGAAGGAGAATAAGGCCATTCTTCATTCTTTTCCTCCCTTTTGAGTCTCTGCCAAATTCTCTAGCAAATCCTCTCTTCTTCTCTTTTATTTTGACAAAACCGAAAACCTCTCAAACCTTAGTTCCCTTCTTCTCCATCTTCTCACGATCCAATCATCTCCAAAAGCCAAAAATAGGATCCTCCTAGGCCTTGCTGATTCTCTCTAAGTCCCCTACTCTCTCTTTTCTTTCCATTGCTAAAGCCGAATACTCAAAGTAGTCCTAGCCGAATATCACTGTGGGTTTTGGTAAGGGTGCCGTCGACTACAACATTAAGGGTAAGGATTCAACTGTTGTCATTTTGTGTTTTTTTCTTAAAGCTGAAATCAAGACTCTAATGCCATTAATGTCTCTAGGCCGAAACTATAAAGGAGGTTTCGAGATTTTGCTAGTGTCGACTACAAGGGAGAAGGTTTTCGGGACTTTTAAGATCTAAGGTAAGATATGGGTGATATTTGGCCGTAGGCCATTTTATTAGATCTTGTGTAATAGGCTGATACTAATATGTGTCTATAAGGATTTCGGCAGATACCACAATCAAGTAACAATTTCGGGAGTTGAGATCCACAAGGTAAGTGTGCATGTACATTCGGCCAAGGCCCTATTTAGTGGCTTAGATCTGTTCTTATTTATTCAAAAGCCAGAAACTAACTAGTTAAGTGATGTAGTAGTGGGCCGATTGCAAAAGGGGGCATCACAAGGTTTTGGGATTTGATTAGTAATCAAATCGGCAGCAAGGAACTTGAGATCTAAAGCATTAGATCAGATTTTTGGGATTTAAAGTGAACTCGATATGTATACCAGGTGTGTAGCCCTACCCTAAGTCTTAATAGATTTGTGGTATTGTTTTAATGCATGTGTTATTAAGAATGTGAAAGATATCGCTAAGGTACCATGCAATGGTACAAAGTACTCAGGTACGTTTACCTACTCCTACTATGAGTATAATATGATCTGTACAGCACATATGTGAAATTATAAGAATGTGAATAAGAAATATGACATGGTTTATGCATATTTGTATGACATGGGGCATATGGGTTATATGGAAAGGGGAAGTGATCTTGTGGTTTATACCACAATATCTGAATGTGGTGACTTCGGTCACATAATCTGAATGTGGTGACTCATGTCACAAAATTTTATCTGGTGGCAATGCCACAATATATATAAGGGCGATGAGCACGTCGACTGCAGCGACTGCCTTTGATGATGTGTAGCGGATGGAGGGTTGACTTAGTAGTCCCCACGGTGTGATGGTTGGTACGGGTGATGTGTAGCGGATGGTACCTAGGTTTGGGTTCGGGAATGCATCATTATTTGTAAATTGTTATATGTATATGTATGATCTAATATGCCTGAATCATTAAGATTTAGTGTTGGTTATACACACTGAGTCTGTTTGACTCACCCCGTTGTGGGATATGTTTTCAGGTGACGCTCAGTAATGGACCGGGTTGGCAGGAGCTTAGTGGTGGCCATGCTCAGCTCAGAGTTTATTTCTAATTTGGACTTTCTACTTTCTTTTTCATATTTGGATTTATTCGGGTTTTGGTTTTGAGGTAATAAGGCCATAGTATGAACTATTTACGCTTGCATTTTAATTATTTTGGTACGATACAAATTTTATTAAATTAACGCTTAAATAATCTTTCTTAAAATAAACCTTCAAATAATTTGACATCTAAATACAAATGATTTCCAATTTAAAGATAAATCTTTAACAAATTCGGCATGTCTTCTAATTTAAAAACAAGGTTTTTAATAAATCCCTGATTTCAAAAATAACAATGTTTTCAATTGAACTTAACACGGATCAAACTTTCTTCAAAACTACCCAAGTTTTCCAAAATAATAAACGAATTTGAAAATGTTTTGCTCCCAGAACATACCAGATTCAGTCGAGACTCGTGGGCCGGGTTTGGGGTGTTTCAGCTTCACCCACAAACAGGTGGTTAATCCGAACGAGTTATTCAGATAGTTGAAGATATGTTGAGATGTTGCCTTCTTGAGTTTCAAGGTAGCTGGGAGAAATATCTACCATTGATTGAAATTTTCTTACAATAATAGCTATCAATCGAGTATAAAGATGGCACCATACGAAGCTCTATACGGTCGTAAATGTCAAACACCGTTATATTGGAGTGAGGCCAGCGAAAATAAGATTTACGGGATTGATCTGATCAGAGAGACTGAAGAAAAAGTGAAAGTTATTCGCAATAGTCTGAAAGCAACTTCAGATCGACAGAAATCGTACGTAGACTTGAAACGGAAAGATATTGAGTTTCAGATCGGCGATAGAGTGTTTCTGAAAGTGTCTCCGTCGAAAAAGATATTGCGGTTTGGTCAAAAAGGGAAATTGAGTCCGTGATTCATCGGACTGTATGAGATTATCGAGCGAGTCGGACCAGTTGCTTATCGACTATCTTTATAGTCTAAGTTAGAGAAAATACATAATGTATTTCTTGTTTCTATGCTTCGACGATACCGATCCGACCCTTCACATGTCATTAGTGAAAGTATTATGGCATCGACACGGGGTTGAAGAAGCTACGTAGGAAACCGAGGATTCTATGAGAAATCAATACCCTAACTTATTCACTGGTAAGATTTTCAGTGACGAAAATCCCTAAGGGGGGAGAGTTGTGACAACCCGGTTTTAGCTAAGCGGAACAATGGTTTTGGAACCACAAATCTGATGTCAAAAAATTATTTTAATATTATTTTTAGTGTTTATAGCATGTTAATTGATATGTGTGAAAATTTCGTGAGCTAATTTTATCGTTTAATAGCTCAATTTGAGAAAAAGGACTAAATCACGTATAATGAAAAAGTTGCATTCTATTTGTTAAAGGTGTCTAATTGCTATGAATTATTAAATGAAAGGTCCTTGTGATGTTATTAGACCATTGATAGTGGAATTTGACATAAAAGGATAATAATTGAATGTTTTTAATGGTTTTTATTAAAGGTTAGTTTGGTAAATGGTTAATAAAAGATATATTAAACAAAACAAAACATAAAGCCATCTTTATGTTCATCTTTTATGGCTGAATGAAGCTTGAAGAAAATCTAAAATAGGGTTTTTCATTCGGTTAGATTAATTTAAGCAATTAAGGTACAACTTTAGCTCGATTTTTAATGATTTTTATGTTTTTGAGATCGTTGCTTTGTATTCTAGCTAGCCCATGCCTTAATTTTTGAAGTTTTTAATGATTTTATGAACTGCAATTGATAAATTCTTGAGCTTTTGAATGTTTTATGATGAAAAAAGAATATTTGTTGATAGTTATACAAGTTTTGTTAAGTAATTTTGTGTAAAAATGCCTATTAGGGGTTTAACTATAAAAAGTGTAAATTGAGAGGTTGAAATGTAAAATAAATGAAAGTGTTGGGCTGCTAGGGCCCTATATAAAATTTGTCTAGGCTTGGGTTTAATGAAATTTCATGAATTTTGTGTATTTGTGAAGTAGGGATAAAATTGCAAAAATGTGGAACTTTAGGGGTTAAAGTATAAAAATGCTAAAATATGTGTTTGTGGACTGAATTGAATGATTTGATGAATAAATAAGTTAATTTTTAATGTATATAGATCAAGAACGAATGAAATCAGATTTAGATCGGGGAAAATTAAAGGTTATCGAATAGTCGATCTAGTCCATTTATCCTGAATACAAGGTAAGTTCATATGCAAATAAATGTCTTTAAATTGAATTATATATGTTTAGTTGTCCTTGAACTGCTATGAATGTTGAATGATCAAATACGAGCAAGAATCAACAAGGTTACAATATCCGAAAGTCCCGTACGAACCTTAGGAATAGTGTGAGATACGAATGTCATGACATTAGGATTAACGAGATGTGATTATGTGTAAGACCATGTCTGGGACATTGGCATCGTTATTTGATTTCGTGTAAGACCATAGCTGGGCTATCAGCATCGATATGTGATAACATGTAAGACCATATCTGGGATATGCCATTATACGAGCTATATGTGATTTCCGAGTATCCTTAACAATTCCAAAAGGTTCAACAAGAAAAGTCAAGTCGAGAAAGAATGTGTAATTGAGTTAAGTGACTCAGGTACGTACGAGATTCATACAAATATTGAAAAGGGAAGTATTTGATGAATTCACTTATGATATTGAATATGTATACTTTTGGAAAGGTTTGTGCTTACTTATAGTTCGCCTATTGATGGAAATGATGTTGATTCATGTGGTAATTTTATTTGTATATGACTTACTAAGCTTAAAGCTTACATTGTTTAATTGTTACCATGTTTTATAGTTCTACGAAGCTAGCTTAGATCCGGGAATCATCAGAGACTTCATCGCACTATCGACAATCTATTTTGGTACTTTTGAAGCTATGTATATATGGTATATGACATGTATAGGCTTGAGTCATTTTGATATGCTTAATGAATGTGTAATTTGGCCATTCGAGAACCCTGTTGTTGCTTTCTTCTCCAATATTTCCAAGTATTAACAATTCCAAAAGGTTCAATGGGCAAAGTCAAGTCGAGAAAGAATGTGTGATTGAGTTAAGTGACTGATCGTTGATTTTCAGAGTTTTAAATTTATAACGATCGAACCTGGAAACTAATTATGACAACGATTTGAGGCAAGTGCACCTATCGAACAGTAGAATAGCTTAGGCAAGACCGGGTTGTCGAACCCAAAGGAACTAAAAGTACTAATACTAACTTTTTTTTATTATCTAGCCAAAAATAAGTGAAGTTGTTGTTTAATCTATATTTAACTAACTACTAATCTAAAGACGCAAAGACAAACAGAATGAATTGGGGAAATACTATTGGAAAAACTCAGTTGATTAAGATAATACCCTTAGGAAGAATCCACCTAGGCTTCACTTGTTATCTAACACTGAACCAGACGATTTATTCACATGACTTGATCCGTAAGATTCCCTAAGTTATATTAAACCCTCTCTCGAGGCGAATAACGTCTAACCCTAGGTTGATTAATTGAAATCTCTTTCTAATTAAAACCCCTAGAATCGCATTAACTTGATCTATGGACTCCCATATTAGGTTTCACTCTAATCCGACAAAATCTCGTTTAATTATGATAGATCTACTCCTAAGTAGGGACTTTTGCTCCTCCACCTAAGCGCGTCATATTTGAATCAATATCCCGGAAATATTAACACAAGAATTAAGCACACATAATTAAGAACAAATCAAGTATTTATCATATAGTTCCGAAAACAATAACAAGATCCATATTTGGTTTCATCCCCTTCAGGTATCTGAAGGGTTTAGTTCATAACAATAAAAGAAAACATCTCAGAAGAAAAGATAAAACAAAACATCAGAAATCTCTAAAACTCCCTGAAGGAATTGAAGGAGAGATCCGCCATCTTGAGTATAATTTCGGCTTCTTGAGATGGATCAGCTGGCTATCTTTGAGTGTTTCCCACAAATATGATCTTTCCGGCTTGGCTCCTTGGCCTAGCTAACCGCCCCCTTTCAGGTTATACTTAGGGTGTTTATATAGGCTTTTGAAATAGGTTTCTTCGCCCCTAAGTATCCAAATCCGAATGAAATTGCTCTTCTCTATGACAGGGGCACGGCCATGACACACGCCCATGTAAGTGGTGGCCAGGCCGTGTTCGGAGTTTTAATGAGGCACGACCGTGTGGTTTTTGGGCCAGGCCATGTCGATTTCTCTCTTGGCCCAATTTGTTCCATTTTAAGCCCGTTTCTCATTCTTTCCATCCTTCGGTGGTTTCCTGAGTATAAAACATGAAAAGAAAGGATTAAGAGCAGCTTTTTACATAAATCAAGGGATAAATCATCCAAAAGTATGCAAAATGTGGGATTAAAATATGTTACTTTTACGGTTTATCACATACCCCCACACTTAAGCTTTTGCTTGTCCTCAAGCAAAATTCTCAACTTACAATTAAAACGAACTTTCCATGATTCAATATTCCTATTGATAATGTCTCATCATAATTCATAGATAATTTATTCATGGACAATTTAATTCAAAGAGTCCTAAAGATTCAAACAATATAAGTCATACATTTGTATCACGAAAACATAGGTGTCTCCCCTTATCTAAATAATTACCTTTAATTCAAAACCGACAAGGATTGACATCCTCACAAAAGATTCACTCAAATCACTGAAAGTGTTTAAAGTTCATGAAGAGAGCACTAATAAGTCGAACCTGAAAACTTAATCCCATAGGCTTGCCTGAAAATCAAATCTCGACCACTGTAAAATGAGATGATAAATAGATCAAAAGGTCTTTAACGGGGTTGTAACGAGGCTAGGGTTTAAGGTGTGGATAAAGGTTAAATAGAAGGTTAGAGTCGAGATTGACCAGACAATTTACTTAATTAGAAAAAATGAACTAATAATTACATCAATTGAAAAATAATAATACGAGCTTTTTCAAGATTTGAAATTTAAACATGTAAGCTCACTTAATTATAGAACTAATAATGAATATACTTTGTTTTATTTTTTAAGAATAAATCAATACAATAATAAGAAAGAACTTTAACAACTGAAATATAGAACATAGTCAGGCAACTGCTCAAAATCAAATCTCGACAAAAAGGGTAATCAGAAGGATGGTAATAACAAATACAAAGAGTTTTGGGTTAATATTAGTGGTTGAGCCAATAAAAAGGGTTGTTAGGATTAAACGAGGTTCACCAGGGGTTAATCGTGGAGGTACGCTTTTTAATGGAGTGAATGGGTTAAAACCTAGGTGCCTTTATCATCTCCGTATATCAAATCAAAGGTGTGGTCTCGATATGTATAATCAAGGCAAGATCTAGAATAACAGTTCAATATTGACACACTCATAATCAAAAAGTGAGCATGAAAAAGAACATATGCTCTATAAGGTTCAAAATCTCACAAAAATTATGGGTATTTTGATATCAACCTTGTATATTTCAAATTTCAAGATAATATTCAAATCTAGGTTAACAACCTAGCAAAAATTTTAATTCTGAAAAATAGACTTATCATGCTTGATTCTCTAGTATTCTTCAAATTTAATCATCAATGTACAATTAATATGGCTTACTCAAAAACATGTCAATAAAAATTATAAATCATCAGAATTTCATCCTAATTAGTAATATGAGAAAATTACTTAAGAACAAAGCATAATTCAGGGATTTGAGAAAAATGCAGAAAGTTAGGCACTATCTCGAAATAACTATTCACCCCCCACACTTAAAATGTACATTGCCCTCAATGTACAAAGATAGATATGTAATTTAAGAGAGAGAGAGAGGTGAGACTTCCAGAATTTGGATGGTTTCCCGGAGTTGGAAGTCGATAGGGGTGGTGTCTACTACCGAGCTCTGCGATAGATGAAGAAATTAGGGAGCACGTAGAGAATTAGCCAGGAGTTATTAAGACACATTTAAAATAAACTAAATATATCAATAAAGACAAGAAAGATAAAGAGAAATAAAATAAAAATGTAACTAAACTAAGGCTAAAAGATAAAGGGGCTTGAGAATCCTTATTGGTAGATGGTTCGTGAGGTGGGTGTGACTTCTAAGGGGACGGAGGTGCTGGCTGTGGCGGAAGTGGCGTGATTCCCAAGCAGCCTTTAGAACCTAAGACTGAGAAACTGAAACAAAATAAACTAGATTAAGCATAAGATAGTCAAAGAGAAGGAAAATAAAGGAGAAGATAAAAGTAAAACAAAAGATAAATGGTCTCAAAGACCCTTGGCCTGTTGTTTGGATGAAGCGGTCGACATGAACTTATGTATAGGGGTTACCCTCGGTGAGATTACGCTTGTCTTCTTCCGCTTCTTTGGCATGGCTTTGGTGTAGCTCAAGAGTATAGAGAATTATTAGGGGAGAAATCTGAGAAAGGTAAGGAAGAAAAGGAATGAGAAGTGGTTGAGAAGAGGGATAGAGGGTTGGTTTATATCGAATTTCAAATCTGGTACATTCACATGCCCGTGTTCCTTATGCGTGTCGATTTACACGGCCACCTCGCACGGTCGTGTTGTGAAGCGTGTTGTTCTCCCCACTCCTGTTTTTCAGATTGCCACGCTCGTTTGTGATAAGTCAGTGTCGTCTACGGTCACGTCGCACGGCCGTGGGATTTTGTCAGTGCCCGTGGTGGGGTGGTTGGAGCCCGTGACTGGGAGATTTGATTCTTTCTGACTTGTACCGTGCTTGCCCTGTTAGTACAGAGATTCTATACTTCAACACAGCCACGGCCACGGTCGTGTGCAAGGCCGTGTGGCCTGGAAATCTGCACTTTTGGTTAATTTAAAGTTAGTTTTTAAATAGGAAAGAATAAAGCAGAATAAATAAAAATGAAAATGTAAAGGTTAACTGGGTTAGTACTCGAGTTGCCTCCCGAGAAGCGCTCGTTTATAGTCTTAAGCTAGACTCTCCTTGTTTTTGTAAAAATCAGGGTGGTTTAAAAGTTTGAATATCTTCCCTCATGCTATCAGTTCTATTTTCTTGATAAAGTTTAAGTCGAGAAGCGTTTACCTTAAAAGTGCCGAATATTGAATTGCTTACCTCGACTGTTTCGTATGGGAAGATATTGCATACCTCAAGAGGGATTTCTTCGTTTGTATTCAGGTCTAATGTGGTAGTTCGAGGGTCTGTTTTATCTAATAGTAACTGATCTCCTATTTTGAAGTGGTTTGATGTTCCTATGAGCTCTTCTGGGGGCTCCTTTGGTTTTACTTCGTGTGGTTCTGATTTTTCTTTGAATTGTGTTTTCCACTCTTCTGGTTTGTCGACCCTAAGGCTTCGTTCCTCATGTAATTCCTCTTTGTTGGCATGGGGTCCATGATTTAGCTCAGGTTTGTAACCTTGTGGTATTTCCTGTCGTGAAAGTTGAACAACTTGGTTATCACATGAATTTAATTTCTCACCTTCATCAGTTGTTGTCCAGGCCGAGTCAAGAGCTTGTAAACTGATCGATTCATCACCTACAAAAAGTATGAGTTCTCCTGTACCAACATCAACTTTTGTCCTAGCAGTTGCTAAAAAGGGTCTTCCTAAAATTAAGGGAATCGAATTATCCTCATCCATGTCTAAGACAACAAAATCCACTGGGAAAAAAAATTCATCAATTTTTACAAGAGCATCTTCGATAATACCCCCAGGAATTCTAACAGTATTATCAGCTAATTGAATACTCATCCTAGTTTGTTTGGGTTTCCCTAGACCTTGTAACAGATCGAATTTGACCCTTATCAGAATGATGGTTTCGGGACCACGAATTTGAGCCTGAGAAATATTTTAATATTATATTTTGTGTTTATTATATGTGAATTAAGGTATGTGAAAGTTTCGTAGAAAAATTTAATCATTTGTGTGTTCAATTTAACAAAAAGGACTAAATCGCGTAAAGTGTAAAAGTTGCATACCATAGTGTAAAGTGCTAGAATGATGATGGCTTTTTAATATGGGGCATTAAAAGGGCAATTAGCCCATTTTTAAGTTAGTGGGTGGCATATGACAAGATTAGCCTTAAGTTTTATATTGTATGATTTTATATGATAAGGTTAATATGGTAATTTATTAAATACATAATATATGTAATAAAACATAAAAGAAATGGCCATTATCATCTTTTATTTAGCTTGGCCGAGTGTTGAGAAAAGAAAAGGGGTTTACTTTCATTTGATTTTCGGCACCTATAATCACAAATTCAAGGTTAGTTTGATTTCGGTACTTGATAATTTTTACGTTTTTGAGATCGTTGCTTCAAATATTAGTTGACCCATGTTAGAATTTTTGAAATTGATCATGCTTGATGTTCGGCCATTGTTATGATCTTGTGGTTTTTGATATTTGATGATTTTATATTAAAGATATGTTATAGATTGATATGTTTTGTTCTTGGATTTTTGGTAAATTTCGAGTATTTGGGCTAGATTGCAAAACTAAATTTTTAAGGGGACCGAAATGCAAAATAAATGAAAGAAATGGACTTGTAGGGTCCATATGAATATTCGGCCCTGGAGTAGATTAGTGAAATTTTGTGTATTTTGTGTTCAAATAGGACTAAATTGTAAAAATATGAAACATTAGGGGTAAAATGGTAATTTGCCTATTTATGTGTTTTGGGACTAAATTGAGATGAATTGTGCTTGAATGAGCTAAATTTTAATATGTTTAGATCAAGAGCAAAGAAAAATAGATTTGGATCGGGGAAAGGCAAAGGTTATCGAATAGCTGGTTTAAGTCGTCCGCCGATAGTCGAGGTAAGTCCCTAAGCAAGTATATGTTAAAGAATTATTTATGAACATATTAAATGATAATATTTTCAAATTTTGAGTATAATTTCATGTGATAGCCAAATAAGATAGTAGGTATTATTGGATTGACTTTGTTTTGTTTGAAAAAAAATGTGAATAAGTAAGTTCGTTTTGATATGTGAAAGAAATACGAAGTATACAAAATGTTCATGAAATTAGCATTAAGTAATGTGAAATGAATGGTTAATAGTGTTAATATTCGGGCTTCGAGCTTAGCAGGCCTTGTACCGGTGAGTTATATCGGGCTTCGAGCCTAGCAGGCCTTGTGCCGGTGAGTTATTTCGGGCTTATTGCCTAGCAGGCTTAATGCCGATGTTCAAACTTTAGACTTCGGGTCTAGCAGGCTTAATGTTGGTGAATTGCTATAAACGGAAAATCTGAGAATGAAACAAGGTGAGTCGCATATAATGCTATGTGCTAAAAGCTCGGGTAAGAGTTGTCTACTATGTTAGTATGGAATGAAGTGAGCTAATTTCTTATCGTTTTAAACAAATACGATGTGATGAAATGGACAATTTCATAAGTACTTTATTTTATAATGTTGAGCTTATCATTAATGTGTATGTCCGTTATTTATTTGTGAAATCGGATTATATACATGTATATCATAGTAAACTCGGTTATAAAATAGAAAGGTCATGATGAAAGAGTCAGAAGTGTTTTGCATATGTGTATAAGTAGATATAGAAGATCAATGCCTAAGGTTGGTTCATGTGATTCAGAATATGTGATATAATATGATATTCATGTGATTTGATAATGTATATGTTCATGATGACAGAGTGATAATATTTATATCAAGTATGTCACTAGTATTCGGCTATGTGCATTTTGCATATTGAAATATTTATGCTCAATACTATAAGCTTGGAGATTAAATGTTTACATGTATGTTCATTACATTTATATTTGCTTGAGACTTACTAAGCTAGTGAGCTTACTTTGTGTGGATTCACTGTTCGTTTTATAGATTTTGGTTAAGCTGCGGGGTCGAAGGATCATTGGTGAAGTCAACCATACTATCATCTCTTTTTGGTACCTTCCAGCTAGTTGATTTCAAATTAAAGCCATGTATAGGCTAGATAAACGTTTGAATGATGTTCTATTCATATATATATATAGCCATGCGAAAATTGCTTGATCATTTTGTTTAATTTGTTTTAATTGTTTTGGCTATGTGTATGGTGTGTTTGATTTCAATGATTCGGCTCTGACTTATTTCTTTTAGTCAAGTATATGTGATATGCATTCGACATAATTGCTTGTTTATGATATTGATGGTTGAGTTAATTTAGCTTGGTGTTTTGGCATTAAGTTAATGGTTGAATCTCATTTGAAGCTAAATTTTTATATGTATTGAATCACGATTCGAATTGTTGTAAAGCAAGCTTCATGGTTGTATTCTTGAGGTAGTTGGTCTAGATAAATTTTTAAGTAATGAAATTGTTGAAGTTATTCAACTTTGTAAATAAATTATTTGGGAATTGCTTCTAGGGTACGGTTTGGTGAAAACACAAAATGAGAAATGGGTATAAGCCATATATGTATGTTTCGGCTATGGTATTGATCATCAGTTTCAATGTTCAAAGTCCATAGGTATATTTTGGTTGTTAATGGATATGATGTAGTAGATAGCATAATTGCATAAGTATAATGAAATAAATGTTTCATGTGACCGAATAAGTAATTAATTTATGGGTTGAATGTGCATATTTTAACTATGCTATTAGATCATTCTTAATGAGTGAATTATTAATTGTTATATGTGTTCAAGTTTGGTATATGTATTTTAGATTGATTATAAAACAAGCGAACTTAGTGTGCTATAAATTGTTCTTTATATCCATAGATGTTTTGGTTTTTTTTTAAATGCGTGTGAACAAAAGTGATATATTTGATATTGAGCCTATGAAATATTAGTTCTAAGTTGTATTTTTGTTAGTAATGCCTCATAACCTTAGTCTGGCGACGAAGATGGGTTAAGGGGTGTTACATTTGATTGGTATTAGAGCTTACGATTTAGTCGATTCTAGGATTACGGTAGTGCGTGAGAGTCTAGCTATACATGCCTTTATTATATATACGATAGTGTGGTGGCTTCTAACATTTCCAATTTTGTTTTATATAGTAAATGGATTCCGATCCTGACAGAGTCGTAGCAGATGATGTAGAGAGTGTAGCACCTGATCGTGCACGCGGTTCAATGCAGTAGACTCTCGACCAGTTACGGGTAGCCATGAAGGGGAGGCTAAACAAGCCTTCTACCAGATGATGCATGAATGGTTTACCCAGTTTGTTCAGAATAACCCGGCTGTACAACCACGTCCACCCCCAAATAATCCAACTCCGGTACCTTCAGCACCCCCGATGATAGATCTGATGAGATCTAGTAGGCCTCATGTTGATAAAATCAGGAAATATAGGGCCAGAGAATTCAAAGCCAATGTTGATGATGACGTAGAGCAAGCTGAGATGTGGCTTGATAACACTATTCAGGTACTTGATAAGCTATCCTGTACTCCAGATGAATGCCTAAAGTATGCTATATCTCTACTTAGGGACACTGCCTATCACCGGTGGAAACACTACTATCAGCGGCTCCGAAAAAAAAAGTGACTTCGGACTTCTTCCAGATCGAGTTCTGTAAGAAAGATATCAGTCAGATATTCATCAATCAGAAACGAAAAAAAATTTCTAGAATTAAAACAGGGTCGTATGACTGTGACGGAATATGAGCAGAAATTTGTCAGATTAAGCCGTTATGCCCGAGAGTGTATATCCACTGAAGCCATTATGTGCAAAAGATTTGAAGACGGTCTGAATGAAGACATAAAGTTGCTTGTTGGCATTCTTGAAATCAAAGAGTTCGTGGTACTAGTCGAGCGAGCTTGCAAAGCTGAAGAGCTCGGAAAAGAGAAAAGAAAGGCTGAAATAGAAGCTAGAGACACTCGTAAAAGATCATCGAGTAAGACTTTCCATTCAGTGCCTAATAAGTTTATAGATGACTTCAGCCGACATAAAGCTACTTTAGACTTGCCTAGACGTGATCGACCTCTAGTGAGTTCCCGAGCCACATCGATGGCTAGTGTTGGTAATGTTCCACAAAACCGGGCTGAGTGCAAACATTGTGGGAAATGGCATTCTAGGAGTTGTAGATTTCATGATCGGTCCTGCTTTAAATGTAGATCATCGGACCATTTCATTCGAGAGTGTCCGATGCTAGCCGAGCAAAATACAATTTCGAGAACACTAAACCGAGCGAAGCGCTGCAGCAAGCGCGTACTCACCCATACATTCAGGCAATGTAGGTGGCAGTCAGAGAGGGACGAAAGACACTGCAGTTTGATCAGAGGCTAGAGCTCCAACTAGAGCTTATGCTATACGAGCCAGAGAGGATGCTTCTTCCCCAGATGTTATTACCGGTACTTTCACACTTTATGATACTACTCTAATTGCATTGATTGATCCTAGTTCGACTCATTCATACTTGTGTGAAACTCTAGTATTCCAGTAAGACTCTGCCAGTTGAGTCTACTGAGTTTGTAATCCATGTGTCCAACCCTTTGGGTAGATGTGTACTCGTTGATAAAGTGTGTAAAGGTTGCCCGTTGATGATTCGGGATTCCTGCTTTCTAGCCGACTTAATGTTGTTGCCTTTTGACGAGTTCGACATAATTTTGGGAATGGACTGGTTACCTTTGCATGATGCAGTGGTGAATTGCATAAGAAAGATTATTGATTTGAGATGTTAGAACGGTGAGATCATCCGAGTTGAATCTAGTGATTTAAATGGGTTACCTACAGTAATATCCTCGATGCTAGCCCAAAAGTATGTGAGAAAAGGATGCGAAGCTTATTTGGCCTATGTATTGGATAATAAAGTGTCTGAACAGATTGAATCTGTACTAGTTATGTGTGAATACCCAGATGTGTTTTCTGAAGAATTAACGGGTTTACCACCAGTACAAGAGATTGAGTTTGCAATTGAATTAGTACCGTGGACGACTCCGATCTCGATAGCTCCGTATCGATGGCACCTACTGAGTTGAAAGAGTTGAAAGCACAGTTGCAAGAGTTGACAGATAGGGGCTTTGCACGATCGGGTTTCTCTCCTTGTTGTGCACCAGTTCTGTTTGTGAAAAAGAAAGATGGGACTATGCGAATGTGTATTGATTATCGGCAGCTGACTAAAGTGACAATAAAGAATAAATACCCGTTACCTCAAATTGATGATTTGTTTGACCAATTAAAAGGGGCTTCAGTGTTCTCAAAGATGGATCTGAGATTGGGTTATTATCAGTTGCGAGTCAAGATTCAGATGTACCCAAGACTGTATTCCGAACGAGGTACGGACATTTTGAGTTTCTGGTTATGCCTTTTGGACTTACTAATGCACCTGCTATTTTTATGGATCTGATGAATTGGGTTTTCAAACAGTTTTTGGATCGGTTTGTGGTAGTGTTTATAGATGATATCCTGATCTACTCCAGAGATGAAACCGAGCATGAAGAGCATTCGAAATTGGTGCTACAAACTTTGTGAGATCAGCAGTTGTATGCAAAGTTTAGTAAGTGTGAATTCTGGATGAATGAAGCCAACTTTTTGGGACATGTTGTTTCAACGTCAGGTATTCGGGTTGATCCAAACAAAATATTGGCTATACTTGATTGGAAGCCACCAAAGAATGTTTCAGAGATTCGAAGCTTTTTGGGACTTGCGGGTTACTACAGACGATTTGTGAAAGGTTTTTCTATAATAGCTACCCTGTTGACAAAGCTATTACAAAAAGACGTTAAATTTGAATGGTCGGATAAGTGCCAGAAAAGCTTTGATCAGTTGAAAGCCCTTTGACTAAGCTCCAAAGTTAGCTTAACTTTGAATCGGGTAAAGAATTTATTGTTTATAGTGATGCTTCTCTGAATGGTTTGGGTTGCATTTTGATGCAGGAAGGCAAAGTAATAGCCTACGCTTCGAGACAATTGAAACCTCACGAAAGAAATTATCCAACTCACGATCTGGAATTAGCAGCCATTATTTTCGCATTGAAAATTTGGCGTCATTATTTATTCGGTGAGAAATGTCATGTTTACTCAGATCACAAAAGTTTGAAGTATTTGATGACTCAGGAAGATCTAAACTTGAGACAACACAGATGGTTATAGCTGTTGAAAGACTATGAATTAGTGATTGACTACCATCCGGGGAAAGCTAACGTTGTCGCAGATGCATTAAGTCGAAAATCATTGTTTACTCTTAGTGCGTTGAACGCACATATGGTTATGTCTGGTGATGGTTCAATTATAGCCGAATTAAAGACAAGACCGATGCTTATTCAACAAATTTTGATGCACAAAGACTTGACAAAGGCTTGATTGCTAGACGAGCTCAGCGTGAAAATGATGCAGAGTCAGAGTTTCAAATTGATGCAAATGATTGTTTGAACTTCAAAGACCAAATATGTGTCCTAAAGAATGTGGATTTGATTCAGATGATTTTGAACAAGGCTCATAATAGTCAATTATCGATACACTCGGGTAGCACGAAAATGTATAATGATTTGAAACAGTTCTATTGGCGGCCCGACATGAAACGGGATATATCTGAATTTGTTTCAAAGTGTTTAATATGTCAGCAAGTAAAAGTAGAGCATTAAGTGCCTTCTGGGTTACTTCAGCCGATCATGATACCTGAATGGAAATGGGATAGAATCACTATGGATTTTGTATCCAGTTTACCTACGACACCGAGCAAGAAAGATGCAATCTGGGTTATAGTAGATAGACTGACCAAATCAGCTCACTTTGTGCCAGTTCGTACAGACTATTCGCTCGATAAACTTGCTGAGTTGTATGTATCTCAAATTGTGAGATTACATGGGGTGCCGAGTTCCATTGTTTCAGACAGAGACCCGAGTTCACATCGTGGTTTTGGAAGAAGTTGCAAGATGCTTTAGGTACTAAACTTCACATTAGCACAGCTTTTCATCCGCAGACAGACGGTCAGTCTGAACGAACCATTCAGGTACTTGAGGACATGTTAAGATGTTGCGTCCTTGAGTTTGAAGGTACGTGGGAAAGATACTTACCTTTGATTAAATTTGCTTATAATAACAGTTTTCAATCAAGTATCAAAATGGCACCTTACGAAGCTCTTTATGGCCGCAAATGTCGTACACCGTTGTATTGGACTGAACTTAGTGAAAGCAAGATACACGGTGTTGATTTGATTAAAGAGACTGAACAGAAAGTGGCTGTGATCAGAGATACTTTGAAAGCTGCCTCAGATCGACAAAAGTCTTATGTTGATTTAAAGCGTAAAGATGTTGAATTTCACGTCGGAGATCGACTGTTTTTGAAAGTTTCCCCGTGGAAGAAAGTACTCCGATTTGATCGAAAAGGCAAACTAAGCCCGAGGTTTATCGGACCGTACGAGATCATCGAACGTATTGGGCCTGTTGCTTATAGATTGAGGTTGCCCTCTGAATTAGAAAAGATACACAACATATTTCACGTTTTGATGCTTCGTAAGTATAGATCAGAT
Organism: Gossypium bickii; assembly: GCA_025503065.1. Lineage (NCBI taxonomy): Eukaryota > Viridiplantae > Streptophyta > Magnoliopsida > Malvales > Malvaceae > Gossypium > Gossypium bickii. The sequence continues at coordinate 26,641,363 of CP106712.1, forward strand.
CCGTCACACGTGATCGCTCCGTCTGAGATTGAAATCCGATTCGATATGACATATGAGGAAGAACCGATCCGTATTTTAGCTCAGGAAATGAAAGATTTGAGAAAAAGAGAAATCCATTAGTGAAAGTACTATGGAATCGGCACGGAGTTGAAGAGGCTACGTGGGAGCCTGCGGATTCAATGAGGCAACACTATCCGACTTCATTTAATAGTAAGATTTTCGAGGACGAAAATCTCTAAGGGGGGAGAGTTGTAAGAGACTGAATTTGACCCTAATCAGAATGGTGGTTTCAGGACCACGAATCTGAGCCTGAGAAATATTTTAATATTATATTTTTTGTTTATTATATGTGAATTAAGGTATGTGAAAGTTCTGTAGAAAAATTTAATCGTTTGTGTGTTCAATTTAACAAAAAAGACTAAATCGCGTAAAGTGTAAAAATTGCATACTATAGTGTAAAGTGCTAGAATGATGATGGCTTTTTAATATGGGGCATTAAAAGGGCAGTTAGCCCATTTTTAAGTTAGTGGGTGGCATATGACAAGATTAGCCTTAAGTTTTATATTATATGATTTTATATGATAAGGTTAATATGGTAATTTGTTAAATACATAATATATGTAATAAAACATAAAAGAAATGGCCATTATCATCTTTTATTTAGCTTGGCCGAATGTTGAGAAAAGAAAAGGGGTTTAGTTTCATTTGATTTTTGGAACCTATAATCACAAATTCAAGGTTAGTTTGATTTCGATTCTTGATAATTTTTACGTTTTTGAGATCATTGCTTCGAATATTAGTTGACCCATGTTAGAATTTTTGAAATTGAGCATGCTTGATGTTCGGCCATTGTTATGATCTTGTGGTTTTTTGACATTTGATGATTTTATATTAAAGATATGTTATAGATTGATATGTTTTGTTCTTGGATTTTTGGTAAATTTTGAGTATTTAGGCTAGATTGCAAAAATGTATTTTTAAGGGGACCGAAATGCAAAATAAATGAAAGAAATGGACTTGTAGGGTCCCTATGAATATTCGGCCCTAGAGTAGATTAGTGAAATTTTGTGTATTTTGTGTTTTATGCAAATAGGACTAAATTGTAAAAATACTAAGCAAGTATATGTTAAAGAATTATTTATGAACATATTAAATGATAATATTTGCAAATTTTGAGTATAATTTCATGTGATGGCCGAATAAGATAGTAGGTATTATTGGATTGACTTTGTTTTGTTTGAAAGAAATGTGAATAAGTAAGTTCGTTTTGATATGTGAAAGAAATATGAAGTATACGAAATGTTCATGAAATTAGCATTAAGTAATGTGAAATGAATGGTTAATAGTGTTGATATCCGGGCTTCGAGCCTAGCAGGCCTTGTGCCGGTGAGCTATATCCGGCTTCGAGCCTAGCAGGCCTTGTGTCGGTGAGTTATATCGGGCTTTGAGCATAGCAGGCCTTGTGCCGGTGAGTTATTTCGGGCTTATTGCCTAGCAGGCTTAATGCCGGTGTTTAAACTTCAGACTTCGGGTCTAGCAGGCTTAATGCCGGTGAATTGCTATAAACGGAAAATTTGAGAATCAAACAAGGTGAGTCGCATATAATGCTATGTGCTAAAAGCTCGGGTAAGAGTTAGTCTACTATGTTAGTATGGAATGAAGTGAGCTAATTTCTTATCGTTTTAAACAAATACGATGTGATGAAATGGACAATTTCATAAGTACTTTATTTTATAATGTTGAGCTTATCATTAATGTGTATGTACGTTATTTATATGTGAAATCAGATTATATACATGTATATCATAGTAAACTCGGTTATAAAATAGAAAGGTCATTGACGAAAGAGTCGGAAGTGTTTTGCATATGTGTATAAGTAGATATAGAAGATCAATGCCAAAGGTTGGTTCATGTGATTCGGAATATGCGATATAATATGATACTCATGTGATTTGATAATGTATATGTTCATGATGACATAGTGATAATATTTATATCAAGTATGTCACTAGTATTCGGCTATGTGCATTTTGCATATTGAAATATTTATGCTCAATACTATAAGCTTGGAGATTAAATGTTTACATGTATGTTCATTACATTTATATTTGCTTGAGACTTACATTTATATTTGCTTGAGACTTACTTTGTGTGGATTCGCTATTCGTTTTATAGATTTTGGTTAAGCTGCGGGCTCGGAGGATCGTTGGTGAAGTCAAGCACACTATCATATCTTTTTGGTACCTTCCAGCTAGTTGATTTCAAATTAAAGGCATGTATAGGCTAGATAAACGTTTGAATGATGTTCTATTCATACATATATATATAGCCATGCAAAAATGGCTTGATCATTTTGTTTAATTTGTTTTAATTGTTTTGGCTATATGTATGGTGTGTTTGATTTCAATGATTCGGCTATGACTTATTTCTTTTAGTCAAGTATATGTGATATGCATTCGACATAATTGCTTGTTTATGATATTGATGGTTGAGTTAATTTAGTTTGGTATTTCAGCATTAGGTTAATGGTTGAATCTCATTTGAAGGTAAATTTTTATATGTATTGAATCACGATTCGAATTGTTGTAAAGCAAGCTTCATGGTTGTATTCTTGAGGTAGTTGGTCTAGATAAATTTTTAAGTAATGAAATTGTTGAAGTTATTCAACTTTGTAAATAAATTATTTGGGAATTGCTTCTAAGGTACGGTTTGGTGAAAACACAAAATGAGAAATGAGTATAAGCCATATATGTATGTTTCGGCTATGGTATTGATCATCTGTTTCGGTGTTCAAAGTGCAGAGGTATATTTGGGTTGTTAATGGATATGATGTGGTAGATAGCATAATTGCATAAGTATAATGAAATAAATGTTTCATGTGACCGAATAAGTAATTAATTTTATGTGTTGAATGTGTATATTTTAACTATGCTATTAGATCATTCTTAATAAGTGAATTATTAATTGTTATATGTGTTCAAGTTTGGTATATGTATTTTAGATTGATTATAAAACAAGCGAACTTGGTATGCTATAAATTGTTCTTTATATCCATAGATGTTTTGGTTTTTTTTAAATGCGTGTAAACAAAAGTGATATATTTGATATTCAGCCTATGAAATATTAGTTCTAAGTTGTATTTTTGTTAGTAATGCCTCATAACCTTAGTCTAGCGACGAAGACGGGTTAAGGGGTGTTATAGACCTAGTTGTTTAAACATTTTATAAGGCATGACATTTATACTTTCCCCTAAATCAGCTAAAACATTATCAACAGTTAATCTACCAATTAAACATGGAATTGTAAAACTCCCTGGATCTTTCAGCTTTCGTGGTAGTCTATTCTGTAGCATTGCTGAGCATACTGCGTTTAATTCCACATGTGGCTCCTCATCTACTTTACGCTTGTTCGTTAAGAGTTGTTTTAAAAATTTCCTTGAATCTGGCATCTGTGAAAGAGCTTCAAGAAGAGGTAAGTTAATATGTAATTTTTTTAAAAGTTTAAGAAACTTACCAAACTGTTCCTTTGTATCATCTCTCTTCATCACTTCGGGATAAGAAATGCGAGTTGGTACTTTTTGATTACCGATTTTGGATTTTCTTGTGTTACATCAACTTTACCTTCTTCTACCTCGTTTTCTTGTATTAGACTGGGTTCATCTAACCCTATATTATCATGAGCTGTGATGGCTTGGATTTGCTTCTTTGTGTTAATCTCAGTGTTGCTTGGTAGACACCCTTGCAGTCGTTCGGACATCATCTTTGCAAGTTGTCCAACTGTCTTAATAAGTTCCCCAACTTGGCTCTCGATCCCTTTGATTGATGCCTGTTGATTCTTAAGGGTGGTCACAGTGTCTTGGAAACGATTACCTGTGGCTGCCATGAATTTTATCAGCATCTCTTCGAGGTTCGGTCTCTTTTCCTGTGGATAGGGCTGATTTTGGAAATTTTGAGGAGGTTGTTGTCTTTGATTTCCTTGACCTCCCCATGAAAATTTTGGGTGGTTCCACCAACCTAGATTATAATTATTACTATAAGGGTTATTATTAGATCTGAAATTGTTACCTAGATAGTTCATCTGTTCACTTTCTGTGCCCGGTTGGTAGGGTGGGTACTCAGGATTCGCCATAGTTCCACTTGCGTCGCACTGCATTACTGGATGTACCTGCGAATAACACAAACTATCAAGCTTTTTTTTTCATCATCTCTACCTGTGTTGATAGCATGGTTACTGCGTCAAGGTTGAAAACTCCGGCTAATTTTGTTGGTTTCGTCCTTGTAACCTGCCATTGATAGTTATTCAGTGACATCTATTCAACAAACTCGTAGGCTGCTTCAGGAGTTCTGTTGTTCAAGGTTCCACTGGCTGTTGAATTAATTAGTTGCCTCGTTGAGGGGTTCACACCGTTATAGAAAGTTTCAACTTGGAGCCACAAGGGTAAACCATGGTGCAGACACCTTCTCAAGAGATCCTTGTATCTCTCCCATGCGTCGTATAGTGTCTCTAAATCCATCTGCACAAAAGAAGAGATATCATTCCGTAGTTTGGCCATTTTGGCCTGTGGGAAATATTTTAATAAAAATTTTTCGGTCATTTGATCCCATGTAGTGATTGATCCTCGTGGTAACGAGTTTAACCACTGTTTGGCCTTATTCCTTAATGAAAAGGGAAATAACCGAAGACGTATGGCATCATCAGAAATGCCATTTATTTTGAAGGTATCACAGAACTCTAAAAAATTAGCTATATGAGTATTTGGGTCTTCGTCCTGTAAACCATCAAATTGAACAAATTGTTGAATCATTTGTATAGTGTTAGGCTTTAATTCAAAATTATTAGCAACTATAGCATGCCTAACAATACTCGATTTTGCTCCTGTTAAATGAGGTTTAGCATAATCATACATAGTATACAGAGCATTCTTTTCTGCCACATCTTGTGGTGGTGGATTATTCTCGTCCATCCCTTCAGTAGGAATGGATCTACCTTCTCGCTCTTCTGTGTAATTTAGGGTTCGCCTAATTTCTCTGTGATTCCTGCGAGCGGTAGCTTCAATATCACTGTCGTAAAGTAGAGGTCCTGTCGGGTTCTTTCTAGTCATAAACTAGAGGTACCTGAAAGGAACAAAAGAAAGAAAGAAATTTTAGCAAAGTCAAAATTTAAGCTAAAAAAATTAAAAGTAAATTGCTGAAAATAATGGCTAAAGTAATAAAAATAGAGCTTTCTTAATATTTTAGTTCCCCAACAACGGCGCCAAAAACTTGATCGTTGATTTTCAGACTTTTAAATTTATAATGATCGAACCTGGAAACTAACTATGACAATGACTTGAGGCAAGTGCACCTATCAAACGATGTCTGCCAGGTTAATTTTCGCCCTTTGTACGAATCTGTCAAAAATAATCAAAATTCACTAAAAATAATTGTAAAATTGACTAAAAATTAACATGTTCAAATTTTTAATACAATTTAATTATTTTATAAAAATTAATTATTTTATGACAAAAATTCTATCGAAAATGCATGATTTTAAGTAAAATTAGGTATGAAAAAGTATATAAATCTTTGTGTTTCCACACCCCCAAACTTAAATAATTGCTCATTCCGAGTAATGCACAAATTTCGAAAAGAATTTCTCGGAAACACTTTTGAAAAACTCCTTTAGAACAACCTTTTTCTCAAAATTATGAATTTAATATACTTAGGCTCAAAAATAAGAAATTTGATAATTATGCTACTTAAGTATACATATCGTATAAATTACATCCAACAACTATTATAATAGAAAAATTAGAATAAATGCCTCTTTAACAAAGACATGTTAACCCTTACCAGTTTGATTTTTTTATTTCCTTATTCAAGACTAAGCTGCAATCATTAAGTTTAACTTATGTCTTCATATGTTGATCTTAGCAATTTCTCTCCACTAATGTAGGTAGCATAGAAACTTGAATCAATAGGTCTTTATTAAGGTTGTAACGTGGCTAGGCTATGGGTAGGTAAAAGATAGATAAATTTTGGCTTAAAAACCCTAAACTCAGCGTAAAATCGAACCTTCGGAATTTTTACCTTCGATACACCAACTTATTTTACTTTCACATGCTCTTTTCTACATCTATTTTCTTTCGAGTACATTTTTTTTTGAATTCAAATTTGAGCACTTGCTTCATGTACTACAATTTTCGAGCAATTGATACTTCTTTTCAATTACCCCAAACTTATTTTCAAACGATATTCTGAATAGTACTGAGTCTAGTGTTTGGGACAATTTTTAAGATAATGAAGAGAAAAGTGATGGCTAAATATTGCAAAGGTCCAAATAAAAGTAGGCCATATAGTCTCAAAGTTGGGTTTCAAAGGATAATTTTATCATGGTCGGTTTGAAAGGCTCAAATGATCCAAACAATAATTGCCTAAATCATTTTCAATATTCCATGCTTCCTAGGATTTCGCCTCAAGAAATTACTAAGTCAATTTTAAAGACTTAAACTTTCATGCATTCCTAATTTTTTCGTAGGGAACTAAAAATTTTATGGTACTAATTTGCATGCTTTATTAAAAATACATTCATATCATTATTAAGCTAACATTATAACTTATTGAAATAATAGAACTTTATTAATACTGAAGTTTAGCATACTTAACCAAATTTCAACTTATTGAACAAAAAATATCCTAATCATAATTAAAAGAAAATTTTATTCTGAGTGGAATTAATTCAAGTTTTTGGTCCCCTACTTAAAGTGAACAATGTCCTCATTATTTAAAGTGAATAGATACTATACACCAGGTAGGATTTTAGAAAATAGGAGGTGAGTCAAATTGATTGCTTAAGTACGAAGCTCTATCTAAATCCAGTCCTAGACATGTATATACCTATTTCCACACTTTAGCCTTTGTGACTTGTTCAGATTTTATTCATGATTCCGATCTCTTGTTTTATTGTGCAAAAATAAAAATTCCTAATTAATCTAATCCTAAAATAACTTAAAAAATAAAATAAAGTTAAGGTCCTCTCTTTTTTATCTGTTTGCCTATTCTTCCGAATTCGACTCATTTTTTGCTCCATCATTATTACATTTGCATGAATCGCTTTGCTCCCTCTTTGATATTGAACTCCATGATTCAAAATATGAAATCTGGAAACTCAGGAAAAAAAATAAATGGGTCATTATAAATTTTCCTAATGGCACTCCTTATCGAGTCATGCCTTATTTTTTAGAATCTCCAGTAGGCTTGTTGCTGCCATTGTATGTGTTGCATTAAGTCCATCAGCTTTGACAGCTCATCACGAAGATCTGGGCTAGGTGATAGAGCTTCAAACATTGAGGTTTCGATATCAGGTTCAGCTTCTAGTTCCATTGGTTCTGCCTCATTAGGGACTTCAGTTGATTGCTCTAGTAGGATCTCTGTGGGGTCAACTTCTGCTTTTTCGGGATCCTCACTTTCTTGAACTCGTTGCTGTAGAATAGAATCTCTAGCTACTCGATAGAGGTCCCAATCAGTGATTGTGCCCTGACTATACCCTGTCTTCTTTACATTCGCAAGAATTTTTTCTTTTAAGCATAGAATTATTATCATAAAGGGAAAATAGGTTGGGCCAGAACGTCTAACGGCACAATTTCGCATTTCTCTTAGGATGATTTTGCCCACATCAATGGTTTTTCCAGTTAGAATCGAGTATAATAGGACTATTCACTCTAATGAGATTGTAGTCCCATGCGAAATATGCATAAGGCTGAAACGGACGAAATAGAACTATACCTTCGCAAGTGGTGTTAAATATTCTTTTCGACACGTGTGGATTCCTTGCTTTGACACAGTCCACTTAGAACCTGGAACTGTGAGTTCCTCGAGAATTTCTTGCCAATTTTGAGGCTTAATGTTGCTCAACAAAGAAGAATATTCATCGTTTTCGAAATTAGGTAATTCAAAGAACTCATTAATAGCATTTGAATTTATCGGTACCTTGATTCCGTGAACTGGAACTTCAGTCAATTTGCTTGAGGTTAAGTTCGCATTGTAACAGCCCGATTTCAGGACTAATCGGAACAGTGATCTCGAAATCACTAATTCGAGGTTAGAGAAATTTATTTTTTATGTTATATTATGTGTTATAACATGTTTTGAAGGATGCATGAAAATTTTGATGCCTTAATTTTAGCGATTTGTGGCTAAATTGTAAAAAAGAACTAAATCGCATAAACTGTGAAAGTTCTATTTTATTTTCTAGAGGCACCAAATAGCTGTGGTTTATAAATTGGAGGTCCCAAATGTGCAATTAGGCCATGGGAATTTGCTTGGCCGGTCAAAGGAAGACAAAGGGGACAAAGGCATTAAATGTTGTCATGTTAGGTAATTAAAAAAGAAATGAAATAAGATGAAATAAGCAAAAAGCTATCATCTTTTTATTTCTTCTCTTCTTCCACTGAAAATACAAAAAAGAATTGGGGTTTTTAAAGCTCAAAATTTCAACAAGCATTTAGTGATTTTGATGGTTTTAGTTGATAATTTTTATACTTTTGGAGTCCCCAAAGCTTAAGCTTACTAAAGAGGGGACTATTTTGCAACATGGTTGAAAGTCTAAGGACTTGGAATGAGAGAGTTTATGCTAGTTTTTGAGTTTTTATGGAAGAAAATGAATGATAGGATGATAAGAAACAACTTTTGTGAAAGGTGTTGTCATGAAAACACCTAATTGGGACTAAAATGCAAAAGTTGTAGTTTGTTCATTTAGGCATGAAATAGTTGGAATTGTGGATAATTGTAAGAGGAATAAATGTTCAGCTAGGCTTATTTAACAAGAAAATGTGATGAAAACTTATTTACGAGCTTAGGGGCAAAATCGTAATTTTGCCAAAGTGTAGGGGAAAATGGTAATTTTGCCTAAAGTGTAGAGTATGGTGTATTATGATTTATAAGTGATTAAATCAGTAAATTCCATTGTTCTAGATCAAAGAAAACAAGTTTTGGACCTAGAATGGATGAAAAGAGAAATGTGGGCAAAAAGTCCCTTTCGACATTGAGGTAAGTTCATGTGTGAATGTGGCAATTACGGATGAGTTAATTTAGTATTCCAATGTTGTATGGAATGTATATATTTACTCTATGAATGTATGAAATATCTTTTAATGAGATGTCAAGAGAATTGAATTTGGGAGTAATGGGAAATGTATATAGCATGATATGTTGATAGTTATAGTCTCGTGTAAGACCATATTGGAATATGGACTCGGTGTAAGAATTCATATAAGACAATGTCAGGGACATGGCATCAATATGTTAATATAAGTAAGACCCTATTAGAGTATGATGTCAATGTAACACTATGTGTTTGAGACTCAATAGTGTTATCTAACAATTTTAGATGAATTTAGTATATGATGAACCTCTAGTGGGTTATGTGTAATCGATACACCTTAGTTGTATGAAATAGATTCATTAGTGCATTGTGTGAATGCGAACGAGAATTGTAGAAAGTTAAGTAAGAATAGAAATGTGTGAGGGTGTTCTCGGTTGAACATTTGAAATAGAGATATACATGTGGATTACTATCCATGAATGGAAAACAATGATGAGCTATGTGCGATATCACCTTATTGATGTTAATGATGGGCTAAGTGCGATACCATAATTATATTGTTATCGATGGGCTGTGTGCAATACCATCGTTTATGAATGACTGGTGAGCTAAGTGCAAAATCACCATAAGTGTGAATGATTGGTGGGCTGTGTGCGATACCACCCTATTAGAGATTAAATGGTGGGCTAAGTGCGAAACCACCGGAAGATTAGTAGTATGAGTGACTCATTGAAAATGCTTGATATGTTGTTTTCTATGATCATGTGGTGATCAGTGTAGGAATGTAGGCTAATTAAACGAGCAATTGGCTTGTGGCATGGTAAGAATGTGGTAAGAGATAGAATGAGTAAGCTTCAAAAGTGGTTGAGCAAGTAACCATGAGTTTATGAGAAAATTCGTTATAACACATTGTAGTCATGGATATTCAATGAATATTAAGAATTGTCAGTTATATACAGATAAACTTACTAAGCATATTTGCTTACTCTTTTTCTCTTTCCCATCCATTATAGGTTTTTAACTAGCCCGGGTTGGAGGCTGCCGGAGATGTTTTCACACTATCGAGTAGACTCCTGATATGGTGTTTCAAGTTCTTTTGAGTCATGGCATGTATAGGGATTCTTTTAAGGTTGATAAAGTTCTAATTGATGTAGCCAAGTTATTTTGGCTTAAGAGAATTTATGATTTGGTTGTGTATAACCCTACATGATGGCTTAAGTTGTTTGCAATTATTTTGGGGATAATTCTCCCTAGTGTATGGGATGAAGACTTTATTTCTTCAATGATTAAATGTCTTTAATGCATGTGTTTTAATTGATGATTTGAGAATTTTTTGAAATAGCATATGAATGTATGCAATGTAGGTTGGAAAAGGGCTTGGTAAATAGCCTGATAATGGTCCACATGGGTAGACACACGGGCATGTGTCTAGACCATGTGGGATGCACGGCTGGCACATGGGCATGTGTCTAGGCTGTGTGAAGTCTACACTTTGCATTTGGAATTTAATGCACCCCATGGCTGAAGCATACGGGCGTGTGCATATGCTGTGTGGATAAGTCAGAATGCTAAGTTTTAGCACACGGGTTATGGCCACGGGCATGTCAAGGCCGTGTGAAATTGGTCAGTGTCGACCACGGGTGGAACACACGGGCGTGTCCCTAGACCCACACGGGCGTGTGACCCCTGTTTTGTTAAAAAGTTTCTTGAACTCGTAAAGGTTCCCAGAGTAGTTTCCAAACTTCTCGGAAGTATGTTTAAGGCCTTTTAGGCTAAGTTTATGCAAATGATGGGTTTAAACGAAATTTTATAACCCTATTTGAGATGTTCAAGTAGGTTCAGTTAGGTAATGCCTTAAACCCTATTCCGGATCAAATACGGGTAAGGGGTGTTACACTCATAGAATTCACGAACTAGTTCCTCATCTATACTTGGTCTGTTTTCACAAAACAATTTCCAATTGAGGGCTTTAGCAACTTGACGAATACGTGCCATAAAATCTCTGTAGTTGCTTTCCTTCAATGTGAAGCCTTTCTCTGGATGCATTTGTTGATTTTTGAAGATACTTTCGTATCTTACTTTGGCTTCTTCACAGTGGAACTTATTTTGTGTTTCATTGATTTGGGTGGAGGCACGAGTTCTCTTGCGAGGCATGATTAACCTGAACATAAAATGGGAAAAATTATTTTCTCAATAATTTAATTAATAAAAATTATTAGTAGTTCAATGATTTGAAAAATTAAATAATTGAATAAAATTAAAATTCAAGAGAAAATTCAATCTTACCACCCTTTTTGAAGAACTCCTAAAAAAGATAATTAAAAGAAAAAGAGGCTGATTTAAGGTAGGTTGGAGGATTTGGCTAGGGATGGGTGATGGTGTGTGCCTTCAGAAGTGTTGAAAGGCTGCTAGGTGTGTGGGCGGATGGGTTCGGAAGCAGGCAGCGACAGCGTGCGGGGCCTTTGGTAAGCAGGCTTGATGCGCTAGGACGTGCATAGGTGTGGCGCACAGGAGCAGGACACGACCTGGGCGACTGCTGGGGTGTGCGGCGTGCTGAGGCTGCTAGCCAAGTAGTGTGTGATTGAGGCTTGCGGCACTTAAGGGATTTGGTGTTTTGGGGTTTTGAATGATGAATGAATGGGGGGAAGTAAGGGTGGAATTTATAGTGGGAGAAGTAGGAATTAGAGTAGAATTTTTAGAGAAATTTAATAATTTAAATATTCTAAGTCTAGTCCTACTCAAAGTTAACAACAATTAATAATTAAATATATGTATATGAAATTATCAGTTGCTATTAAATTATTAAAACAAGAATAAAATATGATTAAAATTAAACTAATCCTAATTCTATGCTAAGTTGATAAAAATTAATATATAAATTATAAAAGATATAATTATATATTAAAGTTTATCATATTTATATAAACATATATATTAAGTAAAAATATTTATTTTATATGCCTTTTGGAAATATTTACAAAAAGAGACACCTAGTTTATATTATTTACGAAATTAGCAACCAAATTTTAAAAATAATTCAATTAAGTCCCTAGATTTAATGAAAATTTGAAATTGAGTTGTAATTTAAAACTTGGATCACAATTTGACCCTTTTATTTGAAAAATTAAAAATTTATTTTGTCATTCAAGGAATAATATATCGGAAAATTATTTAAAAATCAATTCCCAGGAAGATTGGAGGGGTCACAAGCGGTCCCGATTAAGTTCCAATCTCTTAGAAAGAATTTATTTAAACATAATAAACCTGAAAATATACCCTAAATAATTTATTAAAAACAAGAAAATTTAAATATCTGATAAACTGAACAAGATTTGATCCCGTTCAGGTTTTTCTCCGTAGTAATGTTTCAAACGCTGTGCATTGACTTGAAAATTACCTCCCTTACCTTGGAGTTCAACAACTCCATATGGATAGACGCGATGAATCGTAAATGGACCGAACCAACGTGATTTTAACTTACCTGGGAAGAACTTCAATCTGGAATTAAATAACAAGGCTTGCTGACCTGCTTCAAATTCTCTAACTCGAATGTGCTTGTCATGCCATTTCTTGAGTATTTCTTTGAGTAATTTGGCATTTTTGTATGAGAACAATCGAAATTCCTCTAGCTCGTTGAGTTGGAGCATCCATTTCTCTCTAGCAAGCTTAAGATCCAAGTTGAGTCGTCAAAGAGCCTAGTAAGCTTTGTGCTCTAACTCTAGAGGTAGATGACAGGCTTTCCTAAAGACCAACCTATAGGGTAACATTCCTACAGGTGTCTTGTATGCTATTCTGTAAGCTTATAAAGCATCATCTAGTCTCTTAGACCAATCTCGTCAGTTCGGGCAAACTACCTTCTCAAGTATGCATTTGATCTCCTTATTCGCCAGCTCAGCTTGCCCATTCGTCTGCGGATGGTAAGCTGTAGCAACCTTATGCTTCACTCCATGTTTATCTAACAACCATTTTAACCACTTGTTCACAAAAATGGGTCCCTTCATCGCTGATAATAGCTCTTGGGGTTCCAAACCTTATGAACACGTGTTTCTGCACGAACTTTATCACAACCTTAGCATCGTTCGTCAGATAAGCTTCGGCCTCAACCCACTTGGCCACATAATCTATTGCTACCAATATGTACCTATGACCAAAAGACGGAGGGAAAGGACTAAGAAAGTAAATACCCTAAACATCAAACAATTCTACATCAATGATATTTGTTCGAGGCATCTAATTTCTATTGGTGACATTTCCAACCCTCTGACATCGATCACAACTCTAGGATGTGGGCCAAAAGAATCCGGCTTGTAATACTTTGGCTGCAGCGCGAGTACCTCCGAAGTGTCCCCCACTCGGAGCTGAGTGACAGTGGTATAAAATCTTTGGTATTTCATCTTCTACCACTCATCTCCTGATCATCTGATCTGCACACTTTTTAAAGAAATATGGATCTTCCGAGAAATAGTACTTTGCATCGTAAAGAAACTTTTTCCTTTGTTGATACATTTTATCAATTGGCATCAAACCACAAGCTAAATAGTTAGCAATATCAGCAAACCAAGGAATATTATGGACATTAATCGTTAATCAGTAGAAGTGGAGAATTTCCCTCTTGTGGCTCCAATCTAGACAAGTGATTTGCTACTTGGTTCTCTACTCCCTTTCGATATTGAATTTCTAGATCGAACTCTTGAAGTAGAAGTACCCACCAGATCAACCTCGGCTTAGCGTCTTTCTTGGCCAATAAATAATTAATTGCCGAGTGGTCCTATAAACAGTCACTTTGGTACCTACAAGATAAGATAGAAACTTGTCGAAAGCAGATACAATAACAAGTAACTCTTTTTCTGTTACCGTATAATTTCGTTTTGCTCCTGTTAGAGTCCGACGTGCGTAGTAGATGGGGTGAAAAACTTTGTTCCTTCGCTGGCCTATGACAACTCCAATTGCGAAGTCACTTACGTCACACATCAATTCGAATGGCTAATCCCAATCTGGTGTGATGATGATGGGTGTTGTAACTAATCAATTCTTCAACTCTTTGAATGCTATTAAACATTCATCGTCAAACTTGAATGTCGTGTCCTTCTCTAATAATTTGCACAAAAGTTTTGCAATTTTGGAGAAGTTTTTGATAAATCTACGATAAAAACCAGCGTGCCCTAAGAAACTTCTATCACCCTTTACATATGTTGAAGTAGGAGTTTCTCAATAACGTCTACCTTTGCTTTGTCTACCTCGATTCCATGTCTCGATATTTGATGCCCTAGAACAATCCCTTCTTCTACCATGAAATGGCACTTTTCCCAATTGAGTACTAGGTTTGTTTCTTCACATCGTCTTAGTACCTTAGCTAGATAAACAATCATCATAAGTGTCTCCAAGTACTAAAAAGTCATCCATAAAAACTTCCAGACACTTCTCAACCATGTCGGTAGTGGTCTTTGCTCTTAAGGTGTGGAGGCACTATCTGACTCATGACTTGGAATTGGCGGCAATGGTCTTTGCTCTTAAGGTGTGGAGGCACTATCTTCATGGCGAAAAGTCGATAATCTACACAGACCACAAGAGCCTTAAGTATCTGCTGACTCAGAAGGAGCTGAACCTGAGACAGCGAAGGTGGGTGGAATTATTGAAGGACTATGATTGTTCGATAGAGTATCATCCGGGCAAAGCGAATGTAGTGGCGGATGCTTTAAGTCGGAAGGTTGTGTCTGATCTGAGGGCAATGTTCGCACATCTGAGTTTGTATGATGATGGGAGTCTGCTGGCAGAGCTGCAAGTTAAGCCAATGTGGTTGGATGAGGTAAAAGAGAGTCAGTTGGCAGATGAGGATTTAAGTGCAAAGATGCGGCAAGTTCGGAATGGTGGTTTAGAGGATTACAGTATATCCAGTGATGAAGTATTGTGTTTCAAGGGTAATGTCTGTATGCCGAAGAATGAGGAACTTAGGCGGAGAATGCTTCAGGAATCGTATAGTAGCCCTTATGCTATGCATCCTGGAGGTACTAAGTTGTACAGGGATTTAAGGGAACAACTTTGGCGGCCTGGTCTTAAGCGTGAAGTTACAGAATTCGTTGGCAAGTGCTTAACGTGTCAGCAAGTTAAGGCTGAACATCAAGTTCTGTCAGGGTTACTTCAGCCAATCAAGATTCCACAGTGGAAGTGGGAGAGAATCACCATAGACTTCGTTAGTGGGCTTCCCCTTACGCCTACTAAGAAGGACTCGGTATGGGTAATAGTGGACTGTTTAACCAAGTCCGCGCATTTCATTTCGGTAAGAGTGGATTATTCTTTGTAAAAGTTGGCAAAGTTATATGTAGCGGAAATTGTGAGGTTACATGGAGTGCCGCTGTCAATCATCTTAGACAGGGATCCAAGGTTTACTTCTCGGTTTTGGAAAGCGCTACATCGGGCGTTAGGCACTAAATTGGATTTCACTAAGGCTTTTCATCCACAGTCGGACGGGCAGTCTGAGCGAGTGATCCAAGTGTTAGAGGATATGTTAAGGGGCTGTGTGATGGATTTCAGAGGAAGTTGGGAGGAATATTTGCCTTTGGCAGAGTTTGCCTACAACAACAGCTATCAGGCCAGTATTCGGATGGCACCGTATAAAGTGCTGTATGGATGGAAATGTCGCACTCCTACATGTTGGACGGAATTAGGGGAACGGTGAGTTTTGGGTTCAGAGATTGTGGCAGAATCTGAGGGAAAAGTTGAAGTAATTCGGGCACAGTTAAAGGAGGCATCCGAGAGGCAGAAGTCGTATGCAGGCCTTAAACGGAAGGAAATAGAATTTGAGGTGGGAGATCAAGTATTTCTTACGGTTTCGCCTTGGAAAAAGGTGATGAGATTTGGTTGGAAAGGGAAGTTAAGTCCAAGGTTTATAGGACCTTATCGGGTATTGAAGCGAGTTGGACCAGTGGCATACCAGTTAGAGTTGCCTTTGGAGTTGAAGCAGATGCATGACATATTTCATGTGTCTATGCTACGTCGTTATCGATCGGATCGATCTCATGTAGTTCCGATTGAAGAGGTGGAGCTAAGACCAGATTTGTCCTAAGAGGAGGAGCCGATTCAGATCTTAGAGCGAGATGTTAAAGTGTTACAGAGGAAGTCAGTTCCTCTAGTCAAAGTGCTATGGTGTAATCATGGATCGGAGGAAGCTTCGTGGGAGCCAGAAGAGGCAATGCGACAGCAATACCCTCACTTGTTTTAGCCAGGTAATTTCGAGGTCGAAATTATTTTAAGGGGGTAGAGCTGTAATATCCTGAAATTGGGCTTGTGCATTTCTGCTTAATTTTATGAAATAGCATGTCTTACGTGTTATAGATGTGTTGTGTGCATTTTTAGGCCTTGGAAATGTAAGGAAATGCCTTAGAAATATTAAGTTTTAAGTATTAGAAAAGGGAACTAAAGCAAGGTGGCCTTAAGAAAATTTATAGAGGAAATATGACATGAAAGTGAGCTTGGTAATGTGGCTACAAGGCGCCACTTAGGGCCTTAGTATGTGACGCCATATGCTAGGGGGAAAGGGCTTGAGTTCGAGTCGCGTGGGAAGAAATTTTTTTGAGGTTTTTATTTTACTTGTGACGTCAATGAGAGGGGAGTAGTGGATGGCACTAAGGCTAAATTTTAGGAGTTTTATCCTTTTATTTTTTTTTGAGATAAATTATGGATTATTTTAATGAGGAGATAAAGAGGAAAATAAGGGATATGATAGTGATGGCCAAGTAGGGGACTCTAGGCTTAGTAATTTTGGCAAAAGGAGGAAAAATAAGGCCATTCATCATTCTTTCTTTCTCCTTTTCTCTCTGCCGAATTCTCTAGTACATCTCCTCTCATTCTTCTTTTAATTTTTGCCAAGCTGAAATGCAAGCAAAGCCTAGCTGATTTCTTCACTTTCCTCTCTTCTTCTTCTTCTTTTCTCCTCTCAAACTTCCAAAAGCCGAAAGCAGCTTTTTATTGACCATAGCCGATTGTTCATTGAATCCCAAAGCCGAATCTTCTGTGGTGTCAGACAAGGGTGTTGTCGATTTCTTCAATTAAGGGTAAGATTAAAATTCAGTTTCCATTCTTTTACTTTTAGACTTGTCGAAATCAAGGTATTAATCCTATTAGTGATCTTTGGCTGAAACTTGAAGGGTTCTCCGGGATTTCTGCTATTGTCGACATCTCCATAGTCAAGTGGTGTTTTTGGATTTTAGATTTGCAAAGGTAAGTGTATCTACTCATTCGGCCAAGGCCTATTTTAGTACCTAGATCTAATTCTCACATGTTTAAAAGCCGAAAACTAACTTGTATAGTAATTTAGTGCTAATCGATTCTAAGGAAGGAGGTATCGCAAGATTTTGGGATTTACTAATAGTCAAATTGGCAGCAAGGTAAGAAGTTGGATTCGTAAATCTTTCGGGATTTGATCTTATAGCCGAATAGGCTTTGTGCTAAAACACTTGGTATTGACCGAATGTAGGGATTAAAGGTCTAAAGCTTAGATCGGGATTTTCGGGACTTCAATAAACTTGTTAAGTAAATCAGGTGTGTACCCCACACTATTTCTCGATAGATTTATGGTATGTTTAATTAAATATGTTAATAAGAATGTGAACAATATGGCTAAGGTACCATGCAATGGTACAAGGTACCCAGGTACATTTTCCTACTCCTACTAGGATTGTAATGTGATCTGTTATGACATATGTGAAATTGTAAGAATGAGAAATAGGAATGTGACATATGCATACTTGTATGACCTGGGGCATTTTGGGTGATTATGAAAAGGGAAGTGAATGTGGTGACTTCGGTCACAATTATCTGAATGTGGTGTCTCATGACACAAAATATTATCTGGTGGCTGTGCCACGAATTTTATAAGGGCGATGAGCAGGTCGACTGCAGCGACTGCCTTTGATGGTGTGTAGCGGATGGAGGGTTGACTTAGTAGTCCCCACGGTGTGCAGGTTGGTACGGGTGATGTGTAACGGATGGTGCCTAGGTTTGGGTTCGGGTTGCATCATTACTTTTTATTTGTTATATATTTGTATGACACGATATGACATGCCTGAATCTTTTGGGACTTAGCGTTGTGGTTACACATTGAGTCTATTTGACTCACCCCGTTGTGGGATTATTTTTCAGGTGACGATCAGTGATGGACCGGGTCGGCAGGAGCTTAGGGGTGGCCATGCTCAGCAAGGAATTTATTTTATTTGGAATTTTTATTTCAAGTACTTTGAAATTAATCTTGGGTTTTATTTTGATGTAATAAGGCCATAGTTTGAACTGTTTTATGCATGTTATTTTATTTGAATTTATTATGTTATGATTTGTTATAATCTCTAATTATTTTGGACACCTTAATACAAATGGTTTTCATTATAAGATAAACTTGTTTTCATTTCAAGCCCAACCCAACACAAAGTAATCTTTCTTTCAAAACCATACAGTTTTCCAAAGTATCAAAAGAATATTTTGAACTGTTTTACTCGAGGAACATACCAGATTTGGTCAAGGCTCGTGGGCCGGGTTTGGGGTGTTTCAAGCATAATTAAGTGGAGTTGATCGCAACCCTAGAGACAGGATGACGAAAATCTGCCAGATTAGGGTCAAACCTAAAATGGGAGTCCATAGATCTAGTTAATGCAATTCTAAGGGTTTTAATTAGAAAGAGATTTCAATTGATCCACCTAGGATTAGACGTTAGTCTCCTCGAGAGAGGTATTAATATAACATAGGGAATCCTAATGATCAAGTCAAGTGAATAAATCGTCTAGTTTAGAGTTAAATAACAAGTGAAGTGTAGGTCGATTCTTCCTCGGGTATTGTCTTAATCAATTGGTCACGATTTCTTCGAATTTTCAAACGTACAGATATTACCTTATTTTGAAAATATGGACAAAATTTGAAAGGATATTCGTTTATTTGGTCAAACAAAAAACCACACCCAGCACGATTGGGCACGATTTCTTCGAATTTCTAAACGCACAAATATTACCTTATTTTGAAACTTTAAGTAAAAATGATTTTAGAGCTCAAATAGTGTTAGAACATGACATTTTTGAGTGAATATAACGCTATGGCATAATAACATACAATATGGAGCGATTATTTACAAATGAAATATAATGTTATTGAATCTCAAGCAACAAATAAATATAAAATGAGAATTAAAACATACATAATAGCAATAATTATCAAACATTAGACCAATGATAAGGAAAATTAATTAACATACATACAAGTATAACATATGTAAGACATATTCTAAATAAACAAAAGTGATTTTAAATATATTATAATAAATAAAAATGATGTATATAATACTGCATGCAAAGTATTTAGAATCCATATAAAATGAGGTATGTACAATAAATAAATTTAAAAGAATATATATATGTGAATAAATTTAAAAGAAAATATTTACATAAAATAGTACAAAACCAATAGTAATATATAATTTAATATAAATTATATTTATATATATAAAAAGAATATATATATATATAAAATTTAATGAAAAATAACATGGAGAAATAATATCTAGAACCATGAAAATATATAATATATAATATTAATTTTAAAAAAGGATAATAGAAAAACAGTAAACAAATAATCAAATAAAATAATTAAAGGACTATATTAAAATCAAAACAAAATTAGAGAGCTAAAAGTAATAAATTAAAAAAGAAAACGAAAAGGACTATAACGCAATGCGCGCAAATGATCGGGGATTAAAATAGCAAATATTTAAACGATCAAAACGCAGTGTTTGCTACTGGATTAAATTAAAACAACACACAACATTTAAGGAAGAAATTAAAGAACGTGAAAATGAGAACAGAGCTCAATCAGTTAATAGTGCAAAATATAGGGACTAAATGCAAAAATATTCCCTCGGAGGCTAAAACACGCGGGTCTCAACCGCATTCGGGTCGGGTCACTCGACATAGGCCAATACGGCACCGTTTTATAGCCACTGAAACAGGCCCTAAACGGTACCGTTTCGTACATCATATAAAAACTAAAACCAAACCTAAAATGAAAGCCTTCAGCTAATTCTGAAACAAAACAAAAAGCTAAAAAAGGACCCTAATCTCCTATTCCTCTCTAATTGGTCGAACTAGATCTCCCCTCTCAGACACTGACCCGTCACCACAGACAGTGATTAGCGTATTTGAGACTTGAGAAAAGCTTCCTTTTTAGCCTTCAGATCCCTTCTCTTCCTCGATTTCAATGAAGCAAAAGGAAATCCATGGCATATTCGTCAGGTAAGAATTTGTTCTCCTTTTTATTCATTTATTTTACTCGATTGAAAACAAAAACAAAACGAAGTAAAAATAATCCAATAGAAAGTAACATTTTTTTCAAATCACTTTCTGTATTTCTTTGTATATTTGTCTATTTGTAAAAATGTGAAGAAGAAGATTATAGTGGCTGGTTTCGGGCTCTTTAAAGCCGAAATCAAAATAAAAATGAAAATAATGTAAAAATACAACTGGTTTCTTTTTTCTTTCTGTTTGTTGTGGTGTTCGTCCATCATTTGATGCAGGTACGAAGGTTGTTGCGCGGATGTGGCGCTGTACGGAGGCCGTACGCATGGACGTGGCGCCGTGCGCGTGTGAGGACCGAGGCAGTCCAAACGTTTGGCTGGGTTGCGGCGCTGGAACCCTTTGGAAGCTCTCCTAGGGTTTCTACTGAAGCTCTTTGATTTTGGGTTGGGGTCTAGTTTTGCGCTTCAACTGGGTCAAGGGTTAAGTTAATTGATTGGGTCTTAGTGTTTTAGGCTAGCTCATAAATGGGTTAGGTATTGAGTTTGAAATTTTGTAATTAGCATTCGGGCTTGTAAAAAATGGACTGTTATTGGGACTATTATTATATTATTCTATTTGTTGTATTTTTTGGTTTACTCTGACGGGCTCGAGCGAATTTGGGCTCTTGCAAGAGTAAAAAGTTGAAACCAATACCACCGAAGAGATGGCTGAGAATAATTCACTACCTCCAGAGGTGGCCAAAAATCATGCTCCTCGAACTATGTATGATTATGCTAAACCTAATTTAATAGGAACTGATTCAAGTATTGTTAGACCTGCTATTGCTGCAAATAATTTTGAACTGAAACCTAACACTATTCAGATGATACAACAATTTGTTCAGTTTGATGGTTTGCAGGGTGAAGATCCAAACAATCATGTGGCAAATTTCCTAGAATTTTGCGATACTTTCAAAATAAATGGCATTTCTGATGAAGCCATCCATCTTCGGTTGTTTCCCTTTTCTTTGTGGAATAAAGCTAAACAGTGGTTGAATTCTCTTCCACGAGGATCAATCACTACATGCGAACAAATGACCGAAAAACTTTTATTAAAATATTCTCCGCCGGCTAAAATAGCCAAGTCAAAGAATGATATCTCTTCTTTTGTGCAGATGGATTTAGAAACACTTTACGATGCATGGGAGAGATACAAAGATCTGTTGAGAAGGTGTCCACACCATGGATTACCCTTGTGGCTAGAGGTCCAAACTTTTTACAACGGTATGAACCCTTCAACTAGGAAATTAATTGATTCAGCCGCCGATAGAACCTTGAATAATAAAACACCTGAGGCTGCTTACAAATTCATTGAAGAAATGTCACTAAATAACTATCAATGGCAAGTCACAAGGACAAAGCCAACAAAAGTAGCCAGTGTTTTCAACCTCGACATAGTAACCATGCTATCAAATCAAGTAGAACTGTTAAATAAAAAGATTGATGGTTTATATGGTTCTTCGTAGGTACATCCAGTTATGCAGTGCGATACGAATGGAGGAGGGATGAACAATACAGACTATCCACCTTACAACCCGAGCACTAAGAACGAGCAAGTTCACTATATGGGTAACAATTTTAAATCTCAAAATAACCCTTATAGTAATACTTATAATCTAGGTTGGAAGAACCACCCCAATTTTTCATGGGGGTTAAGGAAATGAGAGACAACAACCCCCTCCAAACTTCCAACAACAACCCTACCCACAGGAGAAGAAGCCGAACTTTGACTAGATGCTGACAAAATTCATAGCGGTGTCAGAAACACGTTTACAAAACACCAAAACAACACTTAAAAATCAACAAGGATCGATTCAAGGGATCGAGAACCAATTAGGGCAACTCACTAAGCTGATCTCTGAATGACCACAAGGTAGCTTGCCAATCAACACTGAAGCTAACCCAAAGGAGCAACTTCTAGCCATAACAGTTTAGAATAGTGTAGGGTTAGATGAGCCCAAGGTAAGCCAAGAGGATTTGGTAGAAAAAGGTAAGGTCGAGATAAGTCACGAGAAGCCAAAACCGGTAATTAAAGAGTATCAGCCTCGTATACCATATCCCAATGCGATGAAGAAGGACAACACGGACGAACAGTTCGGTAAATTTCTTAAACTTTTGAAGAAATTACATATTAACTTACCATTTCTTGAAGCTCTTTCGCAGATGCCAGATTCAAGGAAATTTTTAAAAGAGCTGTTAACAAACAAGCGGAAGTTAGACAAGGAATTGCATGTGGAATTAAACGTAGTGTGCTCAGCAATGTTGGAAAACAAACTACCACGAAAATTAAAAGATCCAGGGAGTTTTACAATTCCATGCTTAATTGGTAGTTTATGTAGTGATAATGCTTTAGCAAATTTAGGGGCAAGCATAAATGTTATGCCTTATAAAATGTTTAAACAGCTAGGTCTAGGGAAACCCAAACAAACTAGGATGAGCATTCAGTTAGCTGATAAAATTATTAGAATTCCTAGGGGTATAATTGAAGATGTTCTTGTGAAAATTGATAAATTTGTACTTCCAGTAGACTTTGTCGTTTTAGACATGGATGAGGACAATAGTATCCCCTTAATTTTAAGAAGCCCCTTTTTAGCAACTGCAAAGACTAAAATTGATGTCAGTGCAGGAGAACTCATACTTTGTGTAGGTGACGAATCAATCAGTCTTCAGGCCCTCGACTCCGCTAGGACATCGAGTAATCAAGGTGAGAACATAAATTCTATTAATGACCATTCGGTTAAACCTTCTTTTCAGGAAGCATCATGGAACAACACAACTGAGCCAGATCCTATACCTCATGCCAACAAGGAAATGACTCATGAGGAATGACGGCTTCAGATCGATGAACTAGAAGAGTGGAAGACACACTTCAAGGAGAAATTAGGAATACACAAAGCAGAACCAACGCCGTTCCATTTGATAGATAAATTTAAGATCGAAGATTAGGTTTTGTTAGATAAGACAGACCCTCGAATATCTCCTCCTAACACTAATACAAACGAAGAAATCACTTTTAGGGTACTCAAGGTTTTCCCATCTAGAACATTCGAGGTAAGTAATCCTATATTCGGCACTTTTAAAGTAAACGCTACTCGACTTGAACTATATACTGATAATAGGACTGATAGCATGAGAAAGAACTTTCAACTCCTCAAACCACCATGATTATGTGAATGAGAGGTAAGTCTAGCTTAAGACTATAAACGAGCGCTTCTCGGGAGGCAACCCGAGCACTAATTTCTCATTTTTATTTTTTCTTTTATTTTTCCTTTTTAGCACCTAACTATAAACTAACCAAGTGCAAATTTCCATACCACACAGCCTTGCACACGACCGTGGCCGTGGCCGTATGGATACTACGGATGTACATACTGACATGGAAGAGATAGTACGAAACATGATGAAAAATATCTTCAAGCCACGGGCTCCAACCAACCACTACGACCGTTCGACGCGGCCATGGTCGAAACTGTTTTATCAACACGGGCGTGGCGACCTACACATGGGCGTGGGAGAAATGAATGAAGCATAACACGACTGTGCACGAGTGTGGGGATGTACCAGATTAGAAATCTCTATTTAAAACACCCCTCTCCCCTTCTCACATACTCCCAATTCCTTTCTCTTCCACACTCCTTACATTCCCCTTCTTTTTCATTCTCATTTTTCTTCATTCCCCCTAACTCTAGATCTAACCATATCCATGTAGAAGAAATGAAAGGATCCTAGCACAGTCTCCCTTTGTGAGACCGATCTACATAAGTTCATGCCGGCCGCTTCATTAACTTGACAGGAAAGGGACCTTTGAGTCCATTTAATTTTTCTTTTTATTTTCCCTTCTCCTTTATTTTCCTTTTCTTTAGTTTTCTTTTATTTGGTTTAATCTATTTTCTTTTGTTTTCTTTGATTTAGGTTCTAAAGGCTGCTTGGGAATCACACACCATGGCCTTAGAAATCAGACCCACCTCGCTAACCATTTAACAATAAGGACTCTTCGGTCCATTAATCTTTTCTTTTAATTTTATTTTACTTTTTATTTTCTTTCGCTTTATATTTCTTGTCTTTAAATATATATTTTTATATTTTGAATTATTATCATTATTTCCTGGCTAATTCTTCACGAACTTCCCAATTTCTTTATCTAGTGCAGAGATTATCGGCGGCCACCACACCAAGACACTCCCAACTCAAGGAAGCCATCCAAATTCAGGAAGTTTCACCTCTCCCTATCTCTTAAATTTCATATATATCTTTGTACGTTGAGGGAAATGTACATTTTAAGTGTGGGGGGTGAATATTTATTTCGAGAAAGTGCCTAACTTTCTGCATTATTCTCAAATCCCTGAATTATGCCTTGAATTATACCTTGTTCCTAAGCAATTTTCTCATATTATGAGTAGAATGAAATTTCTTTTGATTTATGATTTTTATTGATATATTTCGGATGAAGTCAATGATAATTGTGCAGTGATGATTTAAACTTTAGGAGACTAGAGAATCAAGCATGAGAAGTCCATTTTTAAAAATTAAAAATTTGTTAGGTTGTTTACCTGAATCTAATTATTACCTTGAAGTTTGAAATTTACAAGATTGATATCAAAACCCCATAATTTGTGTGAGATTTTGAGCCTTTTAGAGGATACATCCTTTCGTGCTCACTTTTTGATTATGAGTGTGTCAACATTGATTTGTTATTCTAGAACTTGCTTCGATTATGCATGTCAAGACCACATCATCGATTTGATATACTGAGATGATAAAGGCACTTAGGATTTAACCCACTTACTCCACTAAAAACCTACCTTCACAATTAAACCCTAGTGAACCCCTTTGATCCTAACAACCCTTTTTATTGACTCACCCACTAATATTAACCCAAAACCCTTCTTGTATTTGTTACCACCATTCCTTGACTCCCTTTTTGTCGAGATTTGATTTTGAACAGTTTCCTAACTATGTTCTACATTTTAGTTGTTAAAGTTCTTTCTTATTATTGTATTGATTTGTTCTTCTAAAAAATGAAGTATATTCAATATTAGTTCTATGTAATTGAGCTTATACATTTAAATTCCACATCTTGAGAAGAAGGTCATTGTAACATCCCGAAATTGGGCCTAGGAGAATTGAGCCCAATGGGCCTTAGGCGTAGTAGCGTTTAAATTTTTGGAGAACAAGAGATCGGTTTAAATGCTAGTTAGACCTATTGGATAAGTGATTTTGGAAGGTTAGAGGGCTTCTATGAAGTCCCGGGATCAAATATTGGCTTTGGGGAAATTTTGGTTTTAGGTGAAAAAACCACGAAGTTGGCAGATAGGCCTTAAGAATAAAATATGAAGGAAAATGACACAAGTGGAGTGTGTGGTGTAGTGGCAAAGTGACGCCACTTAGGGGACAAGGGAGTGACGCCACAAGGAAGGAAGGAGGTCCAAGGTTCAAGTCTTGGCTTTTGCATTTTGGTTTCTTTTTACTTGGATCTTAGAATTTGGGCCATAGTTTATATTTAGTTGCGCTTGGTTTAAGACACAAGAGGAGCTTATGGCCAAGTGGTTAGCGGCATGGGTTATGTTGCAAGGGAGCCTAGGTTCGAATCTCATGAGAAGCAAGGGAGTATTTATTTTGCGGTCTGGACGGGAAGAGTTTCAGTTGAATTTAAACTCTCTTGTGAAGGGATCCCACATCAGAAAGACACAAAGAATGAAGGTGAAGAGCTAGCTATATAAGGAGCATCCTAGGAGGAGAGTAAACACATCTTGGAGGGCGTTTGGGCACAAGAGTGGTCGGAGCGCGGATTAGCCCCAGAGTCCTATCAGGTGTGTAACTCTCTCTACTCTAGCTATAGAGCGGCAAAATGCCAAAATGCCGGTCACACGGCATTAGTAGCCACACGAGCGTACGAGCGCACGTGTGGGGCTTCGACGCGATAGTTGAGGCCATCAGTAGTATTCTTGTGGGTTGGGGCTGCTTGGGCCTCGATGGGCCGAAGTGGGCCCAATGGGCCCGTGGGCCCATATGAGTAAATTGTGTGATTGTTTAGTATGTGTTGAACTAGACTAGGTGGAACTTATATACGTGGCTAGATTTGTGCTAGGTGGGCCATACGAGCGTGTGGGCCCGGACGGGCCGAAATCGGGTTTTAGGCCCAATCGTCCGGTACGACCGGAAATGGTAGATGAGTCGCTAGTGGCCATATTAGGCCTTCGGAAAGGCCATTGCAGGTGTGAAATTACGAAAATACCCTTGGTGGGTAAATAATGAAAATGCCCTTGGTAGGTAAAATTACGGTTATACCTTTAGAGGTTGATTAGCATGATTATGTTGTTTAGTTTTGGCCGATTGTAGGGGAAGGCTTGATCTCGCATATCTCGGGTTGTGGCTAGTGCTCGAAAAGCGTTAAGGAATGGGATCTAGTGCGTTAGATCTTGATCTACGGGATTTGATAGTCGCGTTAGTAACCAGGTGTGTAAACTTACACACTCTATTACTTATTAATATGTTTTAATAACTTTGAATATGATAAAGTCAAACAAAGGTGGATGTTGATATGATACCCTATGGGTATGAGCGAGGATCGGGTAAGTCCGTTTCGATATGAGTTACGCTATTCGATATGTATGATATTGTGATTTATGACATATATGTATTATGATTCGTAATAAAGCATGATGACATGATTTGCATGATTTACATGAGTATGGCATGACAATGGGTGATATGAGAGGAGGGAAGTTGATATCCGTGTCTTTGGGATACCGTGAGGTTTGGCACCTCCAAAGTGGTTTGGTACCACAGATTGATTTAGTGACTTTGGGTCACCAGAGGTTTGGCACTTCATAGCGACTTGTCCCAGTGGCTTAGTACCACAGTGGGTTGGCCCCACAGTTGACATATCGGGATCATCGCCAGTGATTTGGTATCACACGTGGGTTGGCCTCACACTTGGATATTGATATTTTGTGACTTTGGGTCACCAGAGGTTTGGCACCTCATAGCGGCTTGTCCCAGTGGCTTAGCACCACAGTGGGTTGGCCCCACAGTTGATATTACGGGATTGTCGCCAGTGATTTGGTATCACACGTAGGTTGGCCTCACAGATGGATTATTCGTGACTTTGGGTCACCAGTGGTTTGGCACCACATTATTGGGTATCGTGACTTTGGGTCATCAGTAGTTTGGCACCACCAGTGGTTTGGTACCACACGGGGTAGAAAAAGGAGTTTCGGATGGTTAGGTTATGGGGTTTGCATAATTTGCATGTTTTATCAATGATCTGTGTAAGTGCTTGAATTATCGTGTTGGGGATTTATACACTGAGTCTTGGTGACTCACCCCTTCCCTTATATTTTGCGAGATGAGGCATAGATCGCGGATATGGAGCCGGGAGAGTCGAGGTGGCCATGCATGTTGGTTTCGGGTTTTGACTATAAAATACCTTCACGATTTTTATTTATTTTCTTTAAATTTGGTATAATTTTTGTAATAAGGCATTTGGTTGTTATTTTGGGTTTTGGTTATTTGATTTACTTGATGTTGTTATGCATGTGATTAGAACTTGTTTGCTTAATTAACCATTAAATACAAATGCTTTTCAAAACTATACCTCTTCTGGTTTTCAAAGCGTTACAAGATAATAAAGGTAACTTGGATGTTTTTATAAACTCTCATTTTCAAATCACTTTAAAGGCAAATGGTTCTAAACTTGATTTTTCTTATCGCGTTTAGTTTTAACAAGTGTCCAATGTTTTCTAAAATCGGCAATCACAAATGGGTTTTTACCCACGAGTTTTCCAAGTATTACTACAACTCCTAAAACAAACTCAGCATCAATTATTACTAAGTTTTCTAAACCCTAAAACAAAATAGAGTGTTCTTTAAACATTTTCGACAAACTTATGATTTTAAGATGTTTTCACTCTGTAACATGCCAGATTCGGTCGTAACATTTAGGCCGGGTTTGGGGTGTTACAGTCATGTTATTAGTATTTCATGTTTTCAATTATTGTAATTATTCAGGACTAGTTCATTTTTCTAGTTAGGTAAATTGTCAATTCAATCTCAATTCTAACCCTCTAATTCAGCCTTTATCCACACCTTTAACCCGAGCCCTATTACAACCTCTTTAAAGACCTTTTGATTTGTGTATCATCTTATTCTACAGTAGTAGAGATTTGATTTTCATGCAAGCATATGGGATTAACTTTTCATGTTTGACTTTTGAGTGCTTAATTTTGAACCTTAAAACACTTTGAATGATTTGAGTGAAACTTTAGTGAGGATGTCAACTTTTGTCGATTTTGAATTAAAGGTAATTAATTAGGTAAGGAAAGACACCTATGTTTCTATGCTACAAAAACTATGACTTTGATTGCTTCAATATTTAAGACCCTTTACTTAAATAATCAATGTATGAATTATCTATGAATTATGATGGAACATTATTGATGAATATTATGAATTTAGGAAGTTCATTTTAATTATGAGCTGAGAATTTTGCTTGAGGACAAGCAAATGCTTAAGTGTGGGGGTATTTGATAAACTGTAATATATACATATTTTAATCCCACATTTAGCATTCTTTTGGATGATTTAAGCCTTAAATTGTGGAATTTGGTGCTCTTAATCCTTTAATTTCATGTTTTATACTTAGGAAAGCACCATAGGATGAAAAGAATGAGAAACAGGCTTAGAACGGAGAAAATGGGCCAAATCACGAAATCGACACGGTCTGGGCCCAAGACCATACGGCCATGCCTCCTTAACAGAGCAGGCCACAGCTTGGATACGATTCACACGGGCGTGTGCCATGGGCATTCCCTGCCGTGACAAAGAGGAATTTCATTCGGAATAGGGTACTTAGAGGCAAAGAAAGCCATTCCAAAAGCCTATATAAACACCCTAGAGGCCAACCTTCAGGGGGCGTCCAGTTAGGCTGAAGAGCCAAGTTAGAGAAGCCAGAATTGTGGAATTTACTTGAAGAAAGCCAGTTGATTCATCTCAAGAAGTCGGAATCATACTCAAGACGGAGGATCTTCCCTTCAAATTCTTTCAGGGGGTTTTAGGGTTTTTCTAATGTTTTGTTTTAGATTTTCTTCTGAGATGTATTCTTTTATTATTATGAACTAAACCCCTCAAATACCTGAGGGGGATGAAACCTAAGATGGATCTTGTTATTGTTTTCTGAACTATATGATAAATACTTGATTTGTTCTTAATTATGAGTTCTTAATTCTTGTTTTGATATTTCAAGATATTGATTCAAGTATTGATGTGCTTATCTCTAGGCGCGCGATCAACTCCGCCTAATTATTCTAGATTTACTCTTAAGTAGGGACTTTTGCTATACCACCTAAGCACATCATACTTGAATCAATATCCCCGAAATATTAACACAAGAATTAAGCACACATAATTAAGAACAAATCAATTATTTATCATATAGTTCAGAAAACAATAACAAGATCTGTCTTAGGTTTCATCCCCTTCAGTTATCTGAAGGGTTTAGTTCATAATAAATGAAGAAAACATCTTAGAAGAAAAGATAAAACAAAACATAAGAAATCCATAAATCCCCCTGAAGGAATTGAAGGAGAGATCCGCCGTCTTGAGTAGAATTTCGACTTTTTGTGATGGATCAACTGGCTATCCTCGAGTGATTCCCACAAATCTGACCTTTCTGGCCCGGCTCCTTGGCCTAGCTCACCACCTCCTTTTCAGGTAGCACTTAGGGGGCTTATATAGGCTTTCAAAATAGGTTTCTTCGCCCTTAAGTATCCAAATCCGAATGAAATTGCTCCTTGCCACGGCCATGTCACACGCCCGTGTGAGTCGTCTTTAAGCCGTGTTTGGATTTCTTTAATGAGGCATGGCCATGTGAATCGGGGTAAGGCCGTGTTCTAGTAGAAAAAGAGGCATGGCCATGCGGTCTTGGGCCCACGCCGTGTCGATTTCATGGTTTGGCCTAATGTGGTCCGTTTAGAGCCTTTTTCTCGTTCTTTTCATCCTCCGGTGCTGTCCTAAGTATAAAACATGAAAAGAAAGGATTAAGAGCACCTTTTTACATAAATCAAGGGATAAATTATCCAAAAGTATGTTAAATGTGGGATTAAAATATGTTACTTTTACGGTTATCAAATACCCCCACACTTAAGCTTTTGCTTGTCCTCAAGCAAAATTCTCAACTTACAATTAAAACGAACTTTCCATAATTCATAATTCCTATTAATATTGCCTTATCATAATTCATAGATAATTTATACATGGATAATTTTTACTCAAAAAGTCCTAAAGGTTCGAACAATATAAATCATACATTTGTATCACGAAAATGTAGGTGTCACCCCTTATCTGAATAATTGCCTTTAATTCAAAACCGACAAGGATTGACATCCTGAGTAAGGATTCACTCAAATCACTCGAAGTGTTTAAGGTTCATGAAAAGAGCACTCATAAGTCGAACCTGAAAAGTTAATCCTATAGGCTTGCATAAAAATCAAATCTCCACCACTGTAAAATGAGATGATAAACAGATCAAAAGGTCTTTAACAGGGTTGTAACGGGGCTAGGGTTAAAGGTGTGGATATAGGCTGAATTAGAAGGTTACATTCTAGACTGAATTGACAAGTTACCTATCTAGGAAAAATGGACTAATTCTTAAATAATTACATTAGCTTTTTCAAGATTTGAAATTTAAACATGTAAGCTCACTTAATTATAGAACTAATAATGAATATACTTGGTTTTTTTTTTAAGAACAAATCATTACAATAATAATAACTTTAACAACTGAAATATAGAACATAGTTAGGCAACTGCTCAAAATCAAGTCTCGACAAAAAGGTTAGTCAAGAATAATGGTGATAACAAATATAAAGGGTTTTGGGTTATAATTAGTAGGTGAGTCAATAAAAAAGGTTGTTAGGATTAAACAGGGTTCACTAGGGGTTAATTATGGAGGTAGGCTGTTTAGTGGAGTGAGTGGGTTAAATCCTAGGTGCCTTTATCATCTCTGTATATCAAATTAAAGGTATGGTCTCGACATGTATAATCGAGGCAAGTTCTAGGATAACAAATTAGTGTTGACACACTCATAATCAAAAAGTGAGCATGAAAAATGATGTATGCTCTATTAGGCTCAAAATCTCACAAAAATTATAGGTGTTTTGATATCAACCTTGTAAATTTCAAATTTCAAGATAATATTCAAATTTAGGTTAACAACCTAGCAAAAATTTTTATTCTGAAAATTAGACTTATCATGCTTGATTATCTAGTATCTTAAAATTTTAGTCATCAATGCACAATTAACTATGACTTATTCTAAAATATGTCAATAAAAATCATAAATCATCAGAAATTTCATCCACTTAGTAATATGAAGAAATTACTTAAGAACAAGATATAATTCAGGGATTTGAGAATAATGAAAAAAGTTAGGCACTTTTATCCTCAGGGATTGAGAATAATGCAGAAAGTTAGGAACTTTTATCCCCCCCACACTTATGATGTACATTGCCCTCAATGTACAAAGATAGATAATAACAATTAATAGATAATCAAAAGAGAGGGGAAGAAGTGACACTTCTTGAATTATGGATGAATTCCCAAAGTTAGAAGTCGATAAGGGTGGCGTCTACTATCGAGCTCTGTGCTAGATGAAGAAATTGGAAAGCTATTGAAGAATTAGCCAGGGGTTATTAAGACACAATTAAAATAAACTAAATATATAAATAAAGACAAGAAAAATAAAGAAAAAGAGATTAAGAAGGAAAATAAAGTTAAAAGAAAAGAAAAATAAACCGAGGAGTCCGTATTGTTGGATGGTTCACGAGGTAGGTGTGACCTCTAAGGCTGCGGAGGTGGTGGTCGTGGTTCCTAAGTCGTGATTCCCAAGCAGCCTGACGAACCTGAAACTAAGAAACTAAATTCAATTAAACTAAATTAAGCATAAGATAGTAAAAGCGAAGAAAATTGAAGCAAAAGAGAAAAGAAGAACAAAAACTAAATGGTCTCAAAGACCCTTGGCTCGTTGTTTGGATGAAGTGGCCGGCATGAACATATGTATAGAGGTCTCCTTGAGGAGACTACGCTTTCCTTCTTCCACTTCTTCGACATGGATATGTGTAGCTCAAGAGGTTGGAGACTTTGTTATGGAGAGGGGAGAATTTGGAGAGAAAAAGAAGAAAGGATGAAGTTGGGAAGAAGGGGAGGTGGTGTGGGTTTAAATAGAGTTTTGTTTTTCGATGCTCTTCCACGTCTGTGGTCCGAGGGTGTGTCAATTCACACGGCCGTGTGTCTAGGCATGTTGATCCTCACACATCCATTTTGTAGATTGCTACGGTCATTGGTAACAAGTCAGTGCTGTCCACGGCCGCCTCGCATTGCTGTGACACTTTTTCGGTGCTCGTGGTGGGGTCCGTGATTTCAAAGATTAGTTGGGATTTGATTCATACCGCATTTGCTATGTCAGTACGGAGATTCTGTACTTCCATATGATCACGGGCACGGCCGTGTGCAGGACCGTGTGGTCTGAAATTCTGCATTTTTTGGTTAGTTTACACTAGGTATTCTGAAAGGAAAGAAGAAAAGAAAATAAATTGAAAGCAAAATGTAAAAATAAATTGGGTTAGGGGTTGCCTCCCTAGAAGCATTCGTTTATAGTCTTAAGCTAGACTTCCCTTGTATAAAAAATACCAGGGCGATTTAAAGGTTTGAATATCTTCTCTCATGCTTATAGTTCTATTTTCTTGATAAAGTTTAAGTCGAGAAGCATGTACCTTAAAAGTGCCGAATATAGGATTGTTTACCTCGACTGTTCCGTATGGGAAGATATTTTGCACCTCAAGAGGGATTTCTTTGTTTGTGTTCAAGTCTGGTGTGGTGATGTGAGGATCTGCTTTATCTAACAGTACCTGGTCTCCTATTTTGAAGTGGTTCGATGTTCCTATGAGTTCTTCTGGGGGCTCTTTTGGTTTTTCTTCGTGTGGTTCTGGTCCCTCTTTAAAGTTTGTCTTCCACTCTTCTAATTTGCCGACCTTAAGGCTGCGTTCCTTATATAATTCTTCTTTGTTGGCACGATGTTCATGATTCGGCTTAGGTTTGCAACCTAGTGGTGTTTCTTTTGGTGAAGGTTGAACATTCTGGTTATTAACTGAATTTTCTTTTTCACCTTCATCAGTTGTTGTCCTAGCCGAGTCAAGAGCTTGTAAACTGATCGATTCGTCACCTACCTGAAGTATGAGTTCTCATATGCTAACATCAATTTTAGTCCTAGCAGTTGCTAAAAAGGGTCTTCCTAAAATTAAGGGGATCTAATTATCCTCATCCACGTCTAAGACAACAAAATCTACTGGGAAAACAAATTTATCAATTTTTACAAGAACATCTTTGATAATACCCCTAGGAATTCTAACAGTTTTATCAGCTAATTGAATGTTGATCCTAGTTTGTTTGGGCTTCCCTAGACCTAGTTGTTTAAACATTTTATAAGGCATGACATTTATACTTGCCCCTAAATCAGCTAACGCATTATCAATAGTTAAACTACCAATTAAACATGGAATTGTAAAACTCTCAGGATCTTTTAGCTTCCGCGGTAGTCTATTCTGTAACATCGCTGAGCATACTGCGTTTAATTTCACATGTGGGTACTTGTCTAATTTGCATTTGTTTGTCAAGAGATGTTTTAAAAATTTCCTCGAGTCTGGCATCTAAAAAAGAGCTTCAAGAAGAGGTAAGTTGATATGTAATTTCTTTAAATGTTTAAGAAACTTACCGAACTATTCCTCTGTATCGTCTCTTTTCATCACTTCGGGATAAGGTATGCGAGGTTGGTACTCTTTGATTACCGATTTTGGCATTTCTTGTGTTTCCTCTACTTTACCTTCTTCTTCCTCATTTCCTTGTGTCAAATTGGGTTCATCTAACCCTATACTATCATGAGTTGTGATGGCTTGGATTTGCTCCTTTGGGTTAATCTCAGTGTTGCTTGGTAGACGCCCTTCCGGTCGTTCAGACATTAATTTTGGAAGTTGTCCAACTGACTTAGTAAGTTCCCCAACTTGGTTCTCGATCCTTTCGATCGATGTTTGTTGGTTTGTTTCAGTGTCTTTGGAACAATTTTCTGTGGCTGCCATGAATTTTGTCAACATCTCTTCAAGGCTCGGCTTCTTTTCCTGTGGATAGGACTGATTTTGGAAATTCTGAGAAGGTTGTTGTCTTTGATTTCCTTCATTTCCTTGACCTCCCCATGAAAAATTTGTGTGGTTCCTCCAACCTGGATTATAAT
This sequence comes from Gossypium bickii, assembly GCA_025503065.1. NCBI lineage: Eukaryota > Viridiplantae > Streptophyta > Magnoliopsida > Malvales > Malvaceae > Gossypium > Gossypium bickii. Next base: position 26,676,033 of record CP106712.1, read on the forward strand.
TATTACTATAAGGATTATTATTAGATCTGAAATTATTACTTATATAGTTCATCTGTTCGCTCTCTGTGCCCGGTTGGTAGGGTGGGTACTCAGGATTCGCCACAATTCCACTTGCGTCGCATTACAGTACTGGATGTACCTGTGAAGAACACAAACTATCAAGCTTTTTATTCATCAATTCTACCTAATTTGATAGCATGGTTACTGCATCGAGGTTGTAAACTCCGGCTCTTTTTGTTGTCCTTGTCCTTGTAACCTGCCACTAATAGTTATTCAGTGAAATCTCTTCAATAAACTCGTAGGCTACTTCAGGAGTTCTGTTGTTCAGGGTTCCACCGGCGGCTGAATCAATAAGTTGCCTCGTTGAGGGGTTCACACCGTTATAGAAAGTTTGGACTTGGAGCCACAATGGTAGACCATGGTGCGGACACCTTCTTAAGAGATCCTTGTATCTCTCCCATGCATAGTATAATGTCTCTAAATCCATCTGCACAAAAGAAGAGATACCATTCTGTAATTTGGCCCTTTTGGCCGGTGGGAAATATTTTAGTAAAAATTTTTCAGTCATTTGTTCCCATGTAGTGATTGACCCTCGTGGTAACGAGTTTAACCATTGTTTGGCTTTATTTCTTAATAAAAAAGGAAATAACCGAAGACGTATGGCATCATCAGAAACGCCATTTATTTTGAAGGTATCATAGAACTCTAAAAATTTAGCTATATGAGTGTTTGGGTCTTCGTCCTGTATTTGAACAATTTGTTGGATCATTTGTATACTGTTAGGCTTTAATTTAAAATTATTAGCAGCTATAGCAGGCCTAACAATACTCGATTCTGCTCCTGTTAAATGAGGTTTAGCATAATCGTACATAGTACGCAGAGCATTATTTTCTGCAACATCTTGTGGTGGATTATTCTCGTCCATCCCTTCAGTAGGATTGGATCTGTCTTCTCGCTCTTCTGTGTAATTTAGGGCTCGCATAATTTCTCTGCGATTCCTTCAAGCGGTTGCTTCAATATCACTGTCATATACTAGTGGTCCTTTCGGGTTCTTTCTACTCATAAACTAGAGGTACCTGAAAGGAATAAAAGAAAGAAAGAAACTTTAGCAAAATCAAAATTTAACCCAAAAATAAAATAATAAACGCAAATTGCAAAAAAATAAAAATAATGGCTAAACTAATAAAAATTAAGCTTTCTTAATAATTTAGTTCCCTGGCAACGGTGCTAAAAACTTGATCGTTGTTTTGTCAAGTTTTAATATTTATAAAGAGAGTGATCAAACCTAGAAACTAACTCTGACAACGATTTAAGGCAAGTGCACCTATCGAACAACAGTATACCTTAGGCAAGACCAGATTGTCGAACCCAAAGGATCTAAAAGTACTAATACCAACTTTCTTTTTATTATTTAGCCTAAAATAAGTGAAGTTGTTGTTTAATCTAAATCTAACTAACTACTAAGCTAAAGACACAAAGACAAAAGGAATGAATTTAGGGAAATATTGTTGGAAAAACTCAGTTAATCAAGACGATACCCTTAAGAAGAATCCACCTAGACTTCACTTGTTTTCTAACACTGAACCAGACGATGCATTCACTTGACTTGATCGTAAGATTCCCTAAGTTATATTAAACCCTCTCTCGAGGCGAATAACGTCTAACCCTAGGTTGATTAATTGAAATCTCTTTCTAATTAAAACCCCTAGAATCACATTAACTCGATCTAGGGACTCCCATATTAGGTTTCACCCTAATCCGGCAAAATCTTGTCATCTTATCTCTAGGCGCGTGATCAACTCCGTTTAATTACGCTAGATCTACTCTTAAGCAGGGACTTTTGCTCCACCACCTAAGCACATCATACTTGAATCAATATCCCCGAAATATTAACACAAGAATTAAGCACACATAATTAAGAACAAATCAATTATTTATCATATAGTTCAGAGAACAATAACAAGATCCGTCTTAGGTTTCATCCCCTTCAGGTATCTGAAGGGTTTAGTTCATAATAAATGAAGAAAACGTCTTAGAAGAAAAGATAAAACAAAACACAAGAAATCCCTAAAACCCCCTGAAGGAATTGAAGGAGAGATCTACCGTCTTGAGTAGAGTTTCGGCTTCTTGAGATGGATCAACTGGCTATCCTCGAGTGATTCCCACAAATCTGACCTTTCTGGCTTGGCTCCTTGGACTAGCTCACTGCCCCCTTTTCAGATAGCACTTAGGGGGTTTATATAGGCTTTCAAAATAGGTTTCTTCGCCCCTAAGTATCCAAATCCAAATAAAATTGCTCTTTGCTATGGCCATGTCACACACCCGTGTGAGTCGTCTTTAAGCCGTGTTTGAATTTCTTTAATGAGGCACGGCCGTGTGAATTGGGGTAAAGCCATGTTCTAGTAGAAAAGGAGGCACGGTCATGCGGTCTTAGGCCAAGGCCATGTCAATTTCATGGTTTGGCCTAATTTGGTCCGTTTTGAGCCCTTGTCTCGTTCTTTTCATCCTCTAGTGCTTTCCTGAGTATAAAACATGAAAAGAAAGGATTAAGAGTACCTTTTTACATAAATCAATGGATAAATAATCCAAAAGTATGTTAAATGTGGGATTAAAATATGTTACTTTTACGGTTTATCACTAAGTACTTACCCTTTGATCCTGCGGCCAAGATAGCTACGAAAGAGATTTGACTTTTAAACTTGACTGATAGTTGGTAACAATCGATTTGTGATAGAGGAAAACAACAAAGATTCAGCACTAATAGGGATTTCGACAAGAGAAGATGATGATACATCGGCAATAAAAGAGTTTGGCTATGAGAGAATTCGACAAAAAGGGATTCAGCTATAGGAGATTTCGGCGACAAGGAAAGGTATTTTCGGTTGTGAAAAAATAAGGTTTCATCAAGGAAAAGAAAAAGAATGGAAAAGTCAGCATTACCTAGGACCCCAGATTCGGCACACACACGTTTATATAGCCAATAGTCGAAACTTAGCCACCCCTAAAGTCCAATTCGGCACCACTTCATCCACTGTTCATCTCCTAATTTTTCTCCATGATATCTCCCTTATCTTTTTCCTAAATTCTCTCTACTGATCACTTCTCCTTATAGTCCCTCTACACGCCTCTTCCAGCCTTCTTGAAGCCTAAAATTAAACTCAAAAATAAATCTAAGCTAGCACTCGAACCTCAGACCTCCCTGCATGTATATGTCGCCACCTCTCTACACCTTAGTGGCGTCACTTAGACACTTCACCACAGGCTTCTTTGTGCCAGTTTTCACTTATTTTTATTTAAAAGCCCACTACTCACAACCCTGATTCCTTAATTAACTAAATTAAGAATCTTCCACCATAAACTCGAACCCAGAGCTTCTCCAACACACCTAGACACTCCAAATTCATTAAACCTCTAAAGCTGTCATGTCATTTGTCATTTTCTTGCTCACTTAAAAAATTTATGAGACCTAAAGCCCAATAGGCCCAATTCTTCTAGGCCCAAATTCAGGGCGTTACAGGCTTCAACCAATGGGTTGTTGATGTAAAGTTGCTTAAGTATGTTGATGGAGCTCGAAACTAACTATTATTTCGACAAAGGCAAGCGCACCTATCGAATAGTAGTACAGTTGTTGTAAGTCCGGAATATCGTATCCTCAAGGACCAAGAGTACTAGTAATTACTATCTTTTTATTATCTAGCTTAATAATTAAAGGGAATTTGTTTTTAATCTAAAATTAACTGACTAATTTAACTAACCATGAATGTAACATCCTTAAATTGGGGTCTCTGCATTTTGCATGTGTTTGCATGTGATGATATGTTTGCTGTGTTTGGCTGGTATGTTTTGAGGTCTAGGCATGACCCCGGGTTAGGTCTGAGTTAGGGCTAAAAATTTTGTTTTAGTGCTTAGGAAGAGGGAGCTAGGGGAGTTAGGGGTTAAAAGAATTTATTGGGAGGATGTGGCACAAAGAACCTAGTGGCAAAGTGGAATAAAAGGCGCCACTAAGGTGTCAGGAAGGTGACGCCACTTTCAGGAAAGGAGTGCTTGGGTTCAAGCAGCAAGAATTGCACTTCCTGCTTATTCTTTTCCATGCCAGAAGCAGGGAAGTGGAGTGCCCAGGTTGGACTGTGGAAGATAAGGATGGAAGGGGTCAAACGAATTTGAACTGATGGAAGGGAGGAAATTTAGGAGTTTGAATCTTTTCAAACTCATTTGAAGGTGTTAGCCGAATTTTGGACTTCGGGGGGGAGAAGGTGTAATCGGTTTTGGGTTTATTGGGGAGTGGCCAAATGTGTTATGGGAGATAGCTAGGGTCGGCTAGCTTGGAAGGTCATTCTCTTGGTGTTTTATGTCAAAACTGAAACCCCTCTTGCCTTTCTCCTCATTTTGGTTCTCTCTTTTCTACATTCTTGATGCTTGGCCGAATCATCTTTGCCTCTTCTTTGTAAAAAGCCGAAATTCAAATAGCTAATCTTCCTCTTTTCTTTTCGGTTCTCATTGGTTAGCCTATCTTGCCGAAACCACCTTTGTTCACTTCTTCTTCTTCCTATTTTTGCTCAAAGTCAAAATCAACATCCACTCTTCAGTTGGATTCTTTCTTCTTCTTTTTCCAATCCTCTTGTGCCAAAACTTCTTCCATTTTCTCTTTGCCGAATTCTTTCTTTTCCATTCCATTTTTCCTCTCCATCTCTTCTATCTTGGAAGCTGAAAGCCCTATTGGTTCTCTTTTGTTTCCATCGAGTACTTTGGCCGAATACTTTGCTCATAAATCCCTCTTTTTCTTGCATTTTCTCTTCATCATCTCAAGTGCCGAAACTCATCTCTTCTTTGGTTCTCGAAGCCAAACCTCAAACCTTGGTGTGGTAAGTTTCGTTACTTCATCTCTTTTCCCTTTTTATTTCTTGTGGTGTATGGCCGAATCTTCTAAGTAGCCTTACCCTCTCTTTTGGTGGTCAATTCCTTTATCTTTGGATGCTAGGCCAAATCCTTGTAAAAGCCGGAGGGATCTTTTGCGTTAAGGTACGTATAGGTTCTCGGGTTTCGTTTAGATTGTGGCTTGGAGCTAGACCTTCTAGATCTTCGAGATTTGGTTACCGGTTTAGGTAAGGGCTCTAACGTTTTGGGATCTGTTTCATGTTTTTTTTTCAAAAATGAAGGCTAATTATTTCTATGTGATAGTGTGTGGCCGACTGCAAGGGGGATCATCACGTTGTTTCGGGATTTGGTTGGAAACCAAATCGGTACTAAGGTAAGGAGTTATCTTCATGCAGCATATCCTTCGAGATTTAGTGATAAAGCCGAATAACTACAATATTAAAAGTTTGTGTTGGCCGATTGTAGGAAAGGTAAAGGCAACGTTTCGGGATCTCGCTAGTTTCGTGTAGTTTCGGGATTTCGCTTAGATCTACCAATAGTCAGGTGTGTATCCTTACACACTTCATTAGTATTACATGTTATCATGTTTACTGTTAAGACCGACATTGAAATCAGTGATTTTGCCTTGTGGGCATGAGCGTGGACTCCGGGTAAGTCCCCTGTTATGTGGTTTTGAAATACATCGTTATGTCACTGTTAAATGCTATGATATGGGTTATTTGCATGATTACATGATATTATGCCATGTATGAATTGGACATGATGATGGGATTGATGAGAGGAGGGGGATTTATTTGGACTATCACCAGTGGTTTTGACCACACGACGGGTTGGCCCCGTCTTTGATATTATTATTGTGACTATGTCCCAGTGGTTTTGACCACCAGTGGTTTTGACCACATTTATGATATTTGTGACTACGGTCACCAGTGGTTTTGACCATATATGGATATTGTGACTCGTCCCAGTGGTTTGGTGCCACAGTGGGTTGGCCCCACATGATTGATACGGGATTGTCATCAGTGGTTTTGACCACGCGATGGGTTGGCCCCATCACTTGATTTGTGACTATGGTCACTAATGGTTTTGACCACACTTATGTATATTTGTGACTTCGGTCACCAGTGGTTTTGACCACACGGGGTAGATAAAGGAGAGCGGATGGTTAGGTTATGGGGTTGCATGATTTGCATGTTCTATTAATGACTTGTGTAAGTGCTATTCCTTCGGGTTGGGGATTTATACACTGATTCTCGGTGACTCACCCCATCCCTTATATTTTGCAAATGAGGCCTAGATCGCGGATATGGAGTCGGGGAGGACTCGAGGTGGCCATGCAAACTTATTTTTCCAGTTTTGACTTTAAATTACTATTTTGGTTTTATTTATTTACTTTAAATTTGGTTTTGGTTTCGTAATAAGGCCGCTAAGTATTATTTTGGGTTTTTAATTACTTACTTTAATTTTGATTATATTATGCATGTGCTTAATAAATGGATTGCTTAAATAACCGATAAAAAGCAATGTTTTCAGAATTATATCTCTTTCAGTTTTCAAACCTTACTATCGGGTAACAACATTAACAATATGATTGCAAAGGTAACCTAAATGATTTTCGGACTTAATTTTCAAACAACTTCAAAGCGAATGGTTTTAACTTGACTATACACAACTTACTCGAAATTTAAAAAGAATTACATGATTTCCAAAAGCTAGTAACAACCAACGGATTTTTTCAAACATAAGTTTTCTGGGTTTAAAGCAACACTAAAATGATTTCAACAACACCATATACGAGGTTTTCTAAACTCTAAAATGACAAAGATTTTTTCAATAAAATTTAATCGGTAACTTGTTTTATTCAAATATTTTCACTCCTTAACATGCCATATTCGGTCGTGGTGTGTTGACCGGGTTCGGGGTGTTACAATTTTGGTATCAGAGCCAGGTTCAACAGCTCAGCTGTGGGCCTGAGGTCCAAAAATGTTTTAAAATAGATTATGACAGGCTTTAGGGGAAAAAGTATAGTGGTGAAAGCATGGCACCGAGTCTCCGGCACCAATTCGCCCAGGTAAGTACCCTAAACTGTTGCTTTTTGATGATATGATTATGATGATTGGCATGACTAAATCGTAGGGGGAACTACTCTAGAGATTTGAACTATAGGGTGGATGTACTCGCGAAACAATCCCTTATTAAACATCTCATAAAACTGTGCCTTAATAGACAGTGGAATAAAAGTCTAACGCATAAAACTTTTAATCAGTTCGTATCGTATCGGTAGACATGAGTGCACGTGGACGTGGGTGTAACACTCGTGAACGAGGTAGGGGTAGGATGACGGTCTCGGAACCGGTAGGGTCTGGTACCACCGCCGCCAGCTATAGGCGCGGAACATCAGGACCAGACTGGTGATGACGCAGTGTCGCAGGCGATGCTACGGGTGTTAGAAAGGGTTGCTAGTGTAGGCGTCGGAGCAGGGGTTTGGAAATCTATGCCCGAACGACTCCGGGCTAATGGTGCTGAAGTGTTCAAAGGTATATCTGGTGTAGCTCCTAGTACGGCGAAATATTGGTTGGAGGCGACAGAACGTATTATGGATGATCTAGACTTCTCGGTTGAGGAGAAGCTTAAGGGGGTAATATCTTTGCTGCGAGACGAGTCATATCAGTGGTGGCTCACATTTAGGGATGGAGCAATGGTGAATGATCTTACTTGGGAATTCTTTAAGGCAGCCTATCAGAGAAAATACATAGGGGCTAGCTACATTGATGCGCAACGCAAGGCGCTCCTGAACTTGGTCCAAGGTAATAAGACTGTATCAGAATATAAGGCGAAATTCCATCGACTGAGTTGCTATGCACATGGTATTGTGGGCACGGAGCATGAGCGCTGTGTCAGATTTGAGGATGGGCTGAGAGACGAGTTGCGGATAATAATTGCCCTACAGCAGGAGAGAGAGTTTGCAGTCTTAGTGGAAAAGGCCAAAGTTACTGAGGAAGTAAAACAGTCAGTAAGATGAAATCAGGATAAGGGTTGGAATAAAAGGAATTCTGGATCATCTGGGTCTACCGGGAATCAGCAGAAACAGGTAGATTTAGTGGGCCAAATCAAGCTGCTAGGCCTGCTGCTGCTAATACTCAGTGGCCACCACGGTGTGTTGGGTGTGGAAAGTCTCACACGGGGGAGTGTTGGACTGGAAACAGAGGATGCTTTGAGTGTGGATCGATGGCACATCGAGTGAGGGATTGTCCACAGAGGTCAGCTAGGTTGCAGTCTGGGGATCAGAATTGTACACAGGTTAGGAAGGATGGTCAGCAGCCTCAGAGGGGCCGTGGTGCAGCCAGGGGAGGTAATGGCTCTAGTAGAGGCCGTGGAGCACCGGGCAAAGGTGCAGCTGGTACAGAGGCGAGACAGCCTGGATTGGTCTACACAGCGAGGCGTCGAGAGGAGGGCGACGCACCGGACGTCATAACCAATACGTTCTTAATCTTTGGACTACCTTATAATGCTTTGATAGATGTGGGATTGACGCACTCATATGGAGCCAGTAGCATAGTGGAAACCATGAACTTAGACTCTGAGATTACTTCTAGGAAGATGACAGTGATAAGCCCTCTAGGTCACTCTGTAGAAGTAAGTAAACTATATAGGGATGTACCCCTAGAACTTCAAGGGGTCGTGTTTTTGGCTGACTTGATGGAACTGCCGTTTGGGGAGTTCGATTTGATTCTCGGGATGGATTGGCTAGTGAAGTACCAGGCCAGTTTAGATTGCGCAGCTAAGCGCATGGTATTGAAGACAGTGGGAGGTGAGGAGGTAGTGATGATAGGTAATAGGAGAGATTACCTATCCAATGTGGTCTCTGCACTGAAGGCGAAAAAAATGGTTAGGAAAGGTTGTGAGGCAGTTATGGTACATGTCTGTGCTTTGGGAGCTAAGTATTCAGCTGTGGAGAGTGTCCAAACTGTGAAGGAATTTGCTGATGTATTCCCAAAGGAACTTCTGGGTGTGCCTCCAGATCGTGAAGTTGAGTTCGGCATAGATCTACTGCCAGGGACCGCGCCAGTGTCTATTGCTCCATATAGGATGGCGCCAAATGAATTGGTGGAGTTAAAGACGCAGATTCAGGAATTGTTGGGCAGGGGTTTCATCCGGCCGAGTATATCTCCTTGGGGAGCACTTGTGCTATTTGTTAAAAAGAAAGACAGTACAATGCGGATGTGTATAGACTACCGTCAGCTGAACAAGTTGACGATCAAAAACAAGTATCCGTTGCCCAGGATAGACGACTTGTTTGATCAACTCAAGGGTGCATCGATTTTCTTTAAGATCGATCTCAGGTCTGAGATCGGGGTATCATCAGCTCAAAGTGAAGGAGGCTGATATACATAAGACGGCATTTCGTACTCGGTATGGGCATTACGAGTTTCTGGTGATGCCATTCGGGTTGACTAATGCACCGGTAGCATTCATGGATATGATGAATCGGGTGTTTTAGCCGTCTTTGGATCAGTTTGTCGTAGTGTTCATAGACGACATTCTGGTATACTCGAAATCTGAAGAGGAACATGACGCGTATCTTTGGGTGGTTCTACAGGTTCTGAGGGAAAAGCAGTTGTTCACCAAGTTTAGTAAGTGCGAGTTCTGGCTTAAGGAGGTAACTTTCATGGGTCATGTGGTATCAGCTGAAGGGACTAGGGTGGATCCTCGTAAGATCGAAGCAGTGTTGGATTGGAAACCACCTAAGTCGGTTGTAGAGATTCAGAGTTTTTTGGGTTCAGCAGGATACTACAGGAGATTCGTGGAGGGATTCTCTTTGATCGCAGCGCCGCTGACTAAGTTGTTGAGGAAAGGGGTGCCGTTTGTGTGGTCTGACAAACAACAAGAAAGTTTTGACAAGTTGAAGAAGATTTTGACTGAAGCTCCAGTTTTGATTCAGTCTGAGGCAAGGAAGGAATTCACGGTCTATTGTGATGCATCGCATACTGGCTTAGGGTGTGTGCTGATGCAAGATGGGAAAGTGGTGGCGTATGCATCTCGAGAGTTGAGGCCTCATGAGCATAACTATCCGACACATGACTTGGAATTGGCTGCAGTGGTTTTTGCCTTGAAGATTTAGAGGCATTATTTGTATGGGGAAAAGTCAATAGTTTACACGGATCACAAGAGTCTGAATATCTTTTAACTCAGAAAGATTTAAATTTGAGGCAGCGTAGGTGGATCGAGTTGTTGAAGGACTACGACTGCTCGATTGAGTACCATCTGGGTAAGGCTAACGTAGTAGCTAATGCGTTGAGCCATAAGATGGTAACGGACTTGCGAGCAATGTTTGCTCATCTTAATCTGTATGATGATGGGAGTCTGTTGGCGAAATTGCAAATAAAGCCGAATTGGATTAATCAGGTTAAGGAGAAACAGCTGATAGATAAGGTTTTGAGTGCTTGGAGGTTGCTAGTGCAAGATGGTGAATCCGAAGGTTACAGCTTGGGCAGTGATGGAGTACTGTGTTTTTAGGGGAAAGTATGCATGGCAAGGGACATCGAGTTGAGACAGCAGATTTTTCAGGAAGCTCATAGCAGCCCATACGCTATGCATCCTGGAGGCAGTAAGATGTATCATGATTTAAGGGAACAGTTCTGGTGGCCGAGTCTTAAGGGGAAGTAACAGAGTTTGTGGGCAAGTGTTTGACATGCCAGCAAGTTAAAGCTGAGCATCAGTTGCCGTCAGGGCTGTTGCAGTCGGTAAAGATTCCACAGTGGAAGTGGGAAAGGATTACGATGGATTTCGTTAGCGGGCTTCCCCTTACGCCTAGTAAGAAGGACTCAGTCTGGGTGATTGTGGACCGTTTGACTAAGTCAGCTCATTTCATACCTGGTAAGGGGTTGATTATTCGCTCGAGTTAGCCAAGTTGTATGTGGCAGAGATAGTAAGGTTGCATGGAGTTCCAGTGTCAATTATTTCGGATAGGGATCCCAGGTTCACATCGAGGTTCTGGAAAGATTTGCATCAGGCTTTGGGTACGAGGTTGGATTTCAGCACGGCTTTTCACCCGCAGTCTGATGGGCAGTCTGAGAGGGTAATTCAGATTCTGGAAGATATGTCAATGGCTGTGTTCTGGATTTCAGCGGTAGTTGGGAGGAGTATCTACCATTGGCAGAGTTTGCTTATAACAATAGTTATCAAGCGAGTATTCAGATGGCACCATATGAGGCACTATATGGACTGAAATGTCGTACTCCGACGTGTTGGACAGAATTGGGTGAAGGGCAGATGTTGGGTCCGGAGTTGGTGGCAAAAATAGAGGATAAGGTTAAGGTGATTCGGGCTCGTCTTAAGGAAGCGTCGGACAGGCAGAAGTCTTACACCGATCTTAAGCGCAGGGATATAGAGTATGCAGTGGGTGATAAGGTTTTTCTGAAAGTATCGCGATGGAAGAAAGTGTTGAGATTTGGGTGAAAAGGGATACTAAGCCCTAGGTTTATTGGGCCATATACGGTGTTGAAGCGAGCGGGACCGGTAGCTTATCAGCTCGAATTGCCAGCAGAGTTAAGTCAGATTCACGACGTCTTTCATGTTTCCATGCTTAGGCACTATCGATCAGATCTGTCACATGTTGTGCCAGTTGCGGAGATAGAGGTGAGCCCGGACTTGTCTTTCGAGGAGGAGCCAGTACAGATCTTGGACCGGGATGTCAAAGTTCTGCGTAGGAAGTCAGTTCCCTTGGTGAAAGTATTATGGCAAAACCATGGTACGGAGGAGGCCACGTGGGAACCAGAGGATATGATGCGGCAGCAATACCCTCAACTCTTCTTACCAGGTAATTTCGAGGCCGAAATTATTTTTAAGGGGGTAGAACTGTAACATCCTTAAATCGGGGTCTCTGCATTTTGCATGTGTTTGCATGTGATGATATGTTTGCTGTGTTTGGTTGGTATGTTTTGGGGTCTAGGCATGACCCTGGGTTAGGTCTGAGTTAGGGCTAAAAATTTTGTTTCAGTGCTTAGGAAGAGGGAGCTAGGGGAGTTAGGGGTTAAAAGAATTTATTGGGAGGATGTGGCACAAAGAACCTAGTGGCAAAATGGAATAAAAGGCGCCACTAAGGTGTCAGGAAGGTGACGCCATTTTTAGGGAAGGAGTGCTTGGGTTCAAGTAGCAAGAATTTCACTTCCTGCTTATTCTTTTTCACGCCAGAAGTAGGGAAGTGGAGTGCTCAGTTTGGACTCTGGAATATAAGGATGGAAGGGGTAAAACAAATTTGAACCGATGGAAGGGAAGAAATTTAGGAGTTTGAATATTTTTAAACTCATTTGAAGGTGTTAGCCAAATTTTGAACTTTGGGGGGAGAAGGTGTAATCAGTTTTGGGTTTGTTGGGGAGTGGCAGAATGTGTTATGGGAGATAGCTAGGGTCGGCTAGCTTGGAAGGTCATTCTCTTGGTGTTTTATGTCAAAACCAAAACCCTTCTTGCCTTTCTCCTTATTTTGGTTCTCTCATTTCGGCATTCTTGATGCTTGGCTGAATTATCTTTGCCTCTTCTTTGTAAAAATCTGAAATTCAAATAGCTAATCTTCCTCTTTTCTTTTCGGTTCTCGTTGGTTAACCTATCTTGCCGAAACCACCTTTGTTCACTTCTTCTTCTTTCTATTTTTGCTCAAAGCCGAAATCAACACCCACTCTTCAGTCGGCTTCTTTCTTCTTCTTTTTCCAATCCCCTTGTGCCAAAACTTCTTCCATTTTCTCTTTTCCAAATTCTTTCTTTTCTATTCCATTTTTCCTCTCCATCTCTTCTATCTTGGAAGCCGAAAGCCCTATTGGTTCTCTTTTGTTTCCATCGAGTACACTTTGCTCATAAATCCCTCTTTTCCTTGCATTTTCTCTTCATCATCTCAAGTGTAGAAACTCATCTCTTCTTTGGTTCTCGAAGCCGAACCTCAAACCTTGGTGTGGTAAGTTTCGTTACTTCATCTCTTTTCCCTTTTTATTTCTTATGGTGTATGGCCGAATCTTCTAAGTAGCCTCACCCTCTCTTTTGGTGGTCGATTCCTTTATATTTGGATGCTAGGGCCGAATCCTTGTAAAAGCCGGAGGGACCTTTTGCGTTAAGGTACGTGTAGGTTCTCGGGTTTCGTTTGGATCGTGGCTTGGATCTAGACCTTCTAGATCTTCGGGATTTGGTCGCCGGTTTAGGTAAGGGCTCTAACATTTTGGGATCTGTTTCATGTTTTTTTTCAAAGCTGAAGGCTAATTGTTTCTATGTGATAGTGTGTGGCCGATTGCAAGGGGGATCATCACGTACTTTCAGGATTTGGTTGGAAACCAAATCGGCACTAAGGTAAGGAGTTATCTTCATGCGGCATATCCTTCGGGATTTAGTGATAAAGCCGAATGACTACAATATTAAAAGCATGTGTTGGCCGATTGTAGGAAAGGTGAAGGCAATGTTTCGGGATCTCGCTAGTTCCGTGTAGTTTTGGGATTTCGCTTAGATCTACGAATAGTCAGGTGTGTATCCTTATACACTTAATTAGTATTACATGTTATCGTGTTTACTGTTAAGACCGATTAGCCATTGAAATCAGTGATTTTACCTTGTCAGCATGAGCATGGACTCCGGGTAAGTCCCTTGTTATGTGGTTTTGAAATACATTGTTATGTCACTGTTAAATGCTATGCTATGCATTATTTGCATGATTACATGATATTATGCCACGTATGAAATGGACATGATGATGGGATTGATGAGAGGAGGGGGAGGATTTATTTGGAATGTCACTAGTGGTTTTGACCACACGACGGGTTGGCCCTATCTTTGATATTATTATTGTGACTAAGTCCCAGTGGTTTTGACCACATGTGGATATTGTGACTCGTCCCAGTGGTTTGGTACCACAGTGGGTTGGCCCCACATGATTGATACGGGATTGTCATCAGTGGTTTTGACCACGCCATAGGTTGGCCCCATCACTTGATTTGTGACTACGGTCACCAGTGGTTTTGACCACACTTATGTATATTTGTGACTTCGGTCACCAGTGGTTTTGACCACCAGTGGTTTTGACCACACGGGGTAGATAAAGGAGAGCGGATGGTTAGGTTATGGGTTTGATGATTTGCATGTTCTATTAATGACTTGTGTAAGTGCTATTCCTTCGGGTTGGGGATTTATACACTGAGTCTCAGTGACTCACCCCTTCCCTTATATTTTGCAGATGAGGCCTAGATCGCGGATATAGAGCCGGGGAGGACTTGAGGTGGCCATGCAAACTTATTTTTCGGGTTTTAACTTTAAATTACTATTTCGATTTTATTTATTTACTTTAAATTTGGTTTTGGTTATGTAATAAGGCTGCTAAGTATTATTTTGGGTTTTTAATTACTTGCTTTAATTTTGATTATATTATGCATGTGCTTAATAAATAGATTGCTTAAATAACTGGTAAAAGCAACATTTTTAGAATTATATCTCTTTCGATTTTCAAACCTTACTATCGGGTAACAACATTCACAATATGATTGCAAAGGTAACCTAAATGATTTTCGGACTTAATTTTCAAACAACTTCAAAACGAATGGTTTTAACTTGACTATACACAACTTACTCGAAATTTAAAAAGAATTACATAATTTCCAAAAGCTAGTAACAACCAACGGATTTTTTCAAACATAAGTTTTCTGGGTTTAAAGCAACACTAAAATGATTTCAACATCACTATATACGAGGTTTTCTAAACTCTAAAATGATAAAGAGTTTTTAACCGGTAACTTGTTTTATTCAAATATTTTCCCTCCGTAACATGCCAGATTCAGTCGTGGTGTGTTGACCGGGTTTGGGGCGTTACAATGAACGCGACAGAGAGTGAATTGGGAAAATACTTTTGGACAACTTATATGAGATAGGCAATACCTAAGGAAGAATCCACTAGACTTCACTTATTACTTTTGATTCATGCGATTTATTCACTTGACTTAATCCGTAGAAATCCCTGATTTATGTTAATATCTCTTTCAAGACTAAAAACAACTAACCCTAGGTTGATTAATTGAAATCTATTTCTAATTAAAACCCCTATTGTCGCATTAACTCGATCTATGGATTCCCTTATTAGGTTTGACCCTAATTCGGCAGATTTTCGTCGCCCTATTTCTAGGGTTGCAATCAACTCTGCTTAATTGTGTTGATCTACTCTTAGAAAGAGACTTTTGCCCCACTGAATAAGCACATTTGACTTGAATCAATAACCTGAAATGTCAAAACAAGAATAACAACTCACAAGTATTTATCTCATAAATCAAATAATAATAAGATTCGTCCTAGGTTTCATCCCCTTAGGTACTTAAGGGATTTAGTTCATACTAATAAAGGGAAACATATTAGAATAGGGAAAATAACAAAACATAAAAAAACCCAAAAACTTCAAAAGAACTTGATGAGAGATCCTCAGTCTTGATGGAGATCCTTCTCCTAACCTGTTTCGGACGGCTGTCTTAGAGTATTTTCCCCTTTTACTCGACGTCTATTCGACGTCCTGTCGACCTCTCCTTTTAGGTTGCCTCTTAGGGTGTTTATATAGGCTTTAAGCTGCCTTACTTGGCCCACAAGTATCCTTTTCCAAATAGAATTCATCCTGGGGTCGGTAGGGACATGCCCTTATGACACGCTTGTGGTCGATAGCCCAGGCCGTGTTCGATCCTGCTTGTCAAACACGGTCATGTGGTCCGCCCGTATGTAGTGGCCCAGGCCGTGTAACATCCTAAAATTAGGGGTTTGGCATTTTTGCACTATTGCATGTGTTGAGCTTGTTGAGCTTGTTATTTAGGTGTGTTTCTGGGTCCGAAAGAGGCTCGGGTTCAACTCCAAGCCCTGGGAAAATTTTGGTTTTGGGCACTTTGGTGGGAAGAGCTAGTGGAAGCAGGACTTAAGTTTAATTGGGTGTATTTTGTTTACACAAATAGGCTTGTAGCAAGGTGTTGTGCCGTCACAATGGCAACCTGGAGGAAGGGAGTTTGAATCTCTCAAGCTACAATTTGTGGCTTTTATTTTGTGCGAAGCAGCTGGAAGAAGTAGAGTTCAGCTAGAACTCTACAAGGAAGTTGGTGACTCAGTCAAACAATTTGAATGAGTGGTGGAGAGGAAGTTGGGGAGTGAAAAGAGGAGTGAATCAAGGGATTGGGGGTGAGAGGTAGTAGTGGCCAAGTATGGGGAAGTGCATGGGGGAGTTTTGGTGAAGACTTGTCATTTGGATGAGTGCATATTAGGCCATGAGTGGGAAAAAAAGTGTCGAAATTCTTTAGTGTTTTTACTTTACATTTGTGCATTTTGAGTATTCTCTTATTCGTGCATTTTGACTCACCTTGTTGCTTTTTTCTACTTGTCAAAATCTTCTCTCCTTCTCGTCTTCTCTGTTCCTTTTCTATTCTTTTCTCCATAAGCCGAATCTTCTCTCTTCTTTCATCTAAATCTGTTCTTCTTTTCTTTTGCTAATAGCCGAACTCTGAGTAGCCTAAAGCGTGAAGGTCTTTTGTCTGCCGAATCTACCTTGTCTATTCAGTACTTTTGTGATCACAAGGAAATGCTTTTTTTTCTTTATTTCATTTTCTTCTTCTCTGCCTTTCCTCTCTTTAGCTGTAATTGAATCTTTTGTTTTGCTGCCAAGTGCCGAGTGGTTCCACCTTTAACTCGTTGCTGCTGTCCTTGTTGGTCGAATCGTCCCTCTATTCGGTTTCTCTCTGATCAAAGGTATTGGGTTTCTTTTCTGTCATCCTCTTCTCCTCTCTTGTTGTTTTTTGAGAACCGAAAATCCTGACTTCATCTTTTCTTTGCCTAGGCCGATTTTAATGGGGACCGGTCTTATCTTCTTCACTTTCATTCGACATTCAGATTCGGGAAGTATTTGGTAAGTAAAGCTATGACCGAATGGGGAGGGGGTGGATAGTGCTTGTAGTATTTTATGAGTTTTTAGGGCCGTATAGCCTTGTCTTTGTTGTCTTGGAACAACGTTGCTGATTTATGATTATTATTAGGGACCCAACTTCGTAATTAAAGGGAGTAACCAAACAATCTAGCATAGCTAGGAGTGCCATCTTATTGGTAAGTATGATGGATCATTTTATCAATCCCAATTCTGGGAGTAATATGGATTAAGAGAAACTGTTAGCCAATTATGATCTCAGGTGTTTTGGAAATTACCGAGTATCACAAACTCGTAAATAGGTGTGTAATCTCACACCCCTCTGAATGATTGCTTGCAATGTTCTGTGACTCGACCAAGAGCCGAAAAGTCAAAAAATCGACATCTGTGACCACTCGAGCGTGCGAATGCTTGTAGTGGTAAATCGAAATACGAATAATGACGATAAGTCGTTGAGCATGTCACGAGCATTCTTGCAAAATTGAGGCTGTAACGAGCCTAATCGAGCCAAACCGGCCAAATGGGCCTAATGGGCTACCCGGCCCATATGGGTGAATTTAATAAGAAGATATCAAATGATAGATGTGATTGCAAAATCTAAAAAACTGAGACTGAAACCATGCGAAATGGGCCACACGAGCGTGTGGGCTTGTTTGGGCCTAAAATGAAATTTAGGCCCAATAGTTCTGTAGAGACCCAAAAAGGGTCCTGTGTCGCTCCAGGCGATAGGAGGCCTTCAGAAAGACCGATAAATGCAAAATTACTAAAATACCCTTAGAGGTTAAAATTACCGAAATACCCCTAGAGGGTAAAATTACCGAAATACCCCTTGAAGGTAAATTTATTGAAATACCCCTGAAGGGTAAATGACCATTGTACCATTGATTATGATTGGTTATCATGTATATGCTTTATTTACACTTTTTGTATGTATGATGCATTGCATTTATTATATGTTGCATGGGTTGGGATTGATGATCGGAGGAAGTGTATTCTGGTGGCTTGCCACATTCTGTATAGAGGCCATGCCATGTCTATTCTGTTATTCTGGTGGCTCCGCCACAAATTATGTGATTAGCAGCTTGTCTGCCATATTGGTGTGTAGGGCTAGGGGGTTGACTTGGTCCCCACAGGTGTGTTGGGCTGGTACGGGTGGTTGTAGGGTTGGATTGGGTTAGGCTGCATACTCTATTTCCATTATCATGTTTATGGGGCTAAGGCCCAGATTGTCACTGCTCAGGGCCTCGGTGCAGTCTACTTCTGTATGGGCTCGGGCCCAGTTAATGTTTGATTAGGGGATTACACACTGAGTTCTCGTAACTCACCCCTCTGCTTTAACCATGCAGGTGATCCCCAGCACTAGAGGATTTAGAGCTGCGGAGGACTCTGTGGTGGCCATACATCAGAGTTTTATTCACAAGACTTAGCAAATCCGGTCTTTACTTTATTTTAGTATTATTTTGATTTGGGTTTAATATTATGTAATAAGGCCTTTACACTTAAACTTTCTTTTAAACTTTCATCTCTGCTATGATTTATTGCTAATGGATTAATATGGAGTTTTCTTAAAAAGTTAATAAATAGTTTTCCAAAATATCACATTTCCGCAATTCACTAAATCTAATTTCTGTTATAAACAAATTTTTGAAAATAATAATAACAATGTTTTGACAAGAAAACCACTTATATAAATCTGAATTTCGCAAACAACAAGGTTCAAAATTTTTAAAAATAATACGAGGTTTTTAACGAACACGTAGTTTTTAAACAACCCTCTTATGTGACATGCCAGATCCAGTCATAACGTCTAGGCTGGGTGTAGGGTGTTACATTTTATGGTGTCAGAGCCAGGTTGCAAAACTCGGCTGTGAAATGGGTTTGAAAACATTTTTTCAAAATTTGCTTGAAAAATGGTTTAGAAAATATAGATATCTTTATTGGAAGTATGGCACCCTGAGTCTCCGGCACCAAATCCGTAAGTCCTCTTACTTTATCTGATGATATGACGAAATGACTGTAGTAAGAAACTACTAGAGTTGGTGGTAGTACACTAGAACTGTTAGCTATAGGAATTAAGCCTATAGAGACTGAAACAGTAGGAAATTTGATCCGCGAAAACAACTCACATACCTGCTTTTCATAAGACACTTGTTAATAAACATTGGAATTATAGACTGATTCATAAAACTCTTAAATAGATTAAGATGAGTACAAGAGGTAGACGTAGCCGTGGTAGGGGCCGAGGTGCTAGGGCTGGATCCGCAGCGTCAGGGCACATGCCTGAAATTGAAGCAGCTGCATCACCAGTAACCGAAACAGGATCTCATGACCGAACTGGAGGGGACGATACTTTGTCCCAAGAAATGTTACGAGTTTTGGAATGGGTTGCTGGAGCGAGTATTGGGTCGGTATCTCGGGGATCCATTTTTGAGCGACTCCGGTCAAACAGGGCCGAGTTTTTAGGGGCATCTCTGGTGTAGCCCCAAATGCAGCGGAGTACTGGTTGGAGGCCGTGGGGCAAATTATGGATGACCTGGACTGCACAGTAGAACAGAAGTTGAAGGGAGCAGTGCCTCTACTGCGAGATGAGGCATTCTAGTGGTGGCTCACTGTGAGGGAAGCTACACAAACGGATCGTATCACCTGGGATTTTTTTAAAACAACTTTCCAGGGAAAGTATGTCGGGGCTAGTTATGTGGACGCTCGGAGGAAGGAATTTCTGAATTTGGTTCAGAGAAATAAATCCGTAGCAGAATATGAGGCGTAGTTTCTGTGCTTGAGTCGTTACGCTCGAGGTATAGTCGTGACCTACTATGAGCCCTGTGTGCGGTTCGAGGATGGTCTGCAGGATGAGCTGCGGGTACTAATAGCTCCGCAGAGAGAAAGAAATTTTGCCACTTTGATTGAGAAGGCAATGATTGACGAAGAGGTAAAACATTTTGAGAGACAAAGTCGAAATATAGAAAGGAGCAGGAATAAGAGAGGTTTTGGGTCTTTAGGTTCTTCTGGAGGTTTCCAAAAGAGGCCTAGGTTGGATGGGCTAGCTCGAGTTGAGGTGCCAATTGCTGTGGGTCAGTTGCAACCTTGTGTGCAGTGTGGAGAAATACATCTGGGGGAGTGCTTGAGAAGTTCTAGTGGGTGTTTTAGATGTGGGTCTAGGGATCATCGGATAAAGGACTATCCTCGGGAGCCTATTCAGACACAAGTAGTAGGTCGGAGGTTTATGCAGCCAGGAAGAGGTGGTCAGCAACCACCGAGAAGTCATGGTTCGGCTGAAGGGGAAATGGGTTAGGACGTGGTCGTGGAGCACCAGGCAGAGGTGCTGGTAATGTGAGTAATACAGATGTGAGGTAGCCGGGACTGGTTCATGCTGCTCGACATCGAGAGGATGGCGACGCACCAGACGTCATAACCAGTACGTTTCTCATATTTGATGTGCCATTTACAACTTTAATTGATATTGGATCTACACACTTGTATGTTGCCTGTACTGTGTCTGGGACTTTGGGTATACAATTTGAGTTTGTTGATAGAGGAATGTCAGTTAGTCCTTTAGGAAAATCTATAGTAGTGAGTAAGTTTTTTAGGAATGTGCCTCTTAAAGTGCAAGGGGTTGTATTTCCGGTATATTTGATGGAACAGCCGTTCGGTGAGTTTGATCTTATACTAGGCATGGACTGGTCAGTGAAGCACCGTGCAAACTTGGATTGTGCTGCTAAGTGTATGGTATTAAAGACTCCAGAGGATGAAGAGGTGATTGTGATAGGTGAGAGAAGGAATTATCTGTCCAATGTAATCTCTACACTAAGGGCTGAGAAGTTGGTGCGTAAAGGTTGTGAAGCGTTCATAGCTTACGTCAACTCGATTGATGCTGATAATTTGTCGGTTGAGAATGTCATGACCGTAAAGGAATTTTCGGATGTATTTCCTGAAGAGCTTCCGAGGTTGTCCCCAAATTGTGAGGTCGAATTTGGGATTGAGCTGTTATCGCGAATGGCTCTAGTGTCCATCACCCCTTATAGGATGGCACCGAAGGAGCTAGTAGAACTAAAAGCTCAGATCCAAGAGTTGTTGGACCGAGGATTTATCAGACCAAGTGTATCACCGTAGGGAGCGCCAGTATTGTTCGTGAAGAAGAAGGATGGGTCAATACGTATGTGCATTGACTATCGTCAATTGAACAAGCTAACGATCAAGAACAAATATCCGCTACCAAGGATAGACGACCTGTTCGATCAGTTGTGGGGAGCTTCGGTCTTCTCGAAAATAGATTTAAGATTGGGATACCATCAGTTAAGGGTTAAAGAGGTAAATATATACAAGACGACATTTCAAACGCATTATGGGCATTACGAGTTTTTGGTTATGCATTTCGAACTAACGAATGCACCCGACGCTTCTATGCATATGACGAACCAGGTCTTCCAACCCTATTTAGACTAGTTCGTGGTGGTATTTATAGATGACATTTTGGTGTATTCAAGAACTGAGGAGGAGCATGATACACATCTTCGGGTTGTGCTGCAGATATTGAGGGAAAAGCAACTTTACTCCAAATTCAGTAAGTGCAAGTTTTGGCTGAAGGAAGTGACATTTTGGGGGCATGTCGTGTCTGCCGAGAGGATTAGGGTTGATCCTCGAAAAGTTGAAGTCATATTGGATTGGAAGCCACCGAAGTCAGTATCAAAAATCTGAAGTTTTCTAGGTTTGGCTGGATATTACAGGCTGTTCGTTGAGGAGTTCTCTTTAATTGTTGTACCCCTAACTAAGTTACTGTGTAAGGGCGTACAATTTGTTTGGACGAATAAGCAGCAAGAGAGTTTTAAGAGACTGAAGAAGATTCTGACTGAAGCACCAGTGTTAATTCAGCCTAAGCCTGGGAAAGAATTCATTATTTATTGTGATACGTCTCACGCAGGTTTGGATTGTGTGTTGATGCAAGAAGGGAAGGTGGTGGCATATGCATCTCTTCAACTTAGGCCACATGAGGTGAACTACCCCACTCATGACTTGGAACTAGCTGCAGTGGTGTTCGCACTAAAGATATGGAGACATTACCTGTATGGAGAGAAATTGATTATCTACACTGACCACAAGAGTCTTAAGTATCTCCTTACCCAAAAAGAGTTAAATTTAAGACAACAGAGATGGATAGAGTTGCTAAAGGACTATGAATGCTCGATTGAGTATCATTCGGGTAAAGCCAATTTGGTGGCATATGCACTAAGTCGAAAGGTGGTATCTAATTTGAGAGCAATGTTTGCTTATCTCAGCCTTTATGAGGATGGTAGTTTATTAGCAGAACTTCAAGTGAAACCGACGTGGATTAGTCAGATTAAGAAGAAGCAGCCGTTGGATGAGTCGTTAGGTTCTCATTTCCAGCAAGTGAATAGTGGAGAGACGATGGATTTTGGGCTGAATAATGAGGGGATGTTATGTTTCCGTGGAAGATTTTGTATGCCGAAGGACTCTGAATTAAGACAGATGATTCTGCGGGAGGCTCATAGTAGCCTACACACTATGCATCCCGGTGGAAACAAGATGTATCGAGACCTACGTGAGCTGTACTGGTGGCCAGGACTGAAACGTGAAGTTACCGACTTCGTAAGTAGGTGCTTGACGTGTTAGCAAGTAAAGGCTGAACATCAGCTGCCTTTGGGACTACTGCAACCGGTGAAGATTCCGCTCTGGAAGTGGGAGAGGATAACAATGGTTTTTGTTAGTGGGCTACCCCTGACGCCTACTAAGAAAGATTCAGTGTGGGTGATTATTGACCGGTTGACTAAGTCCTCACACTTCATATCGGTTCGCACTGATTACTCGTTGTAGAAGTTGGCCAAGTTATATTTGGCAGAAATTGTGAGGTTAGATGGGGTACCAGTGTCTATCATCTCAGACAGGGACCTTAGATTCACGTCACGGTTTTGGAATGTGTTACATGAAGCATTGGGTACAGGGCTAGATTTCAGCACAATGTTTCATCCACAGACTGATGGTCAGTCAGAGAGGGTAATCCAGATTTTGGAAGACATGTTAAGGGGCTGTGTGATTGACTTCAGAGGTAGTTGGGAAGATTATCCTTCGTTAGTAGAATTTGCATATAACAACAGCTACCAATCCAGCATTCTGATGGCACCCTACGAGGCGTTATATGGTCGTAGGTGTCGTACCCCTACGTGTTGGACAGAATTAGGTGAGCGACGTTGTTGGGTCCAAAATTGATTTCAAAAACTGAGGAAAAGGTGAAATTGATTCGGGGTCAGTTGAAAGAAGCTTCCGATAGACAGAAGTCGTATGCAGATCTTAAGTGTAAGGAAATCGAGTATTCGGTGGGAGCGTATGTTTTCTTGAAGGTTTCACCGTGGAAAAAGATCTTAAGATTTGGACGGAAGGGTAAGCTAAGCCCTAGGTTTATCGGGCCTTATTGGGTGTTGAAACGTGTGGGACCGGTCGCCTATGAGCTTGAGTTGCCCCCAGAGTTGAATCGGATACATGATGTATTCCATGTTTCAATGCTAAGGCGCTCCCATTCAGATCCATCTCATATAATGCCGGTGGAGGAAACAAGGTTAGACCTGATCTGTCATTTGAAGAGGGTTTGCAGATTTTGGATCGTGATGTGAAAGTGTTGAGGAGGAAATCTGTTCCGTTTGTCAAGGTATTATGGCGTAACCACGGTTTAGAGGAAGCCACGTGGGAGCCTGAGGAGTCAATTCGATAGCAATACCCTCATCTCTTTTGACATGGTAAATTTCGAGGCCGAAATTTCTATAAGGATGGTAGAACTGTAACATCCTAAAATTAGGGGTCTGGCATTTTTGCACTATTGCATGTGTTGAGCTTGTTTAGCTTGTTATTTAGGTGTGTTTCGAGGTCTAAGGGAGGCTCGGGTTTGAGTCTAAGCCCTAGGAAAATTTTGGTTTTGGGCACTTTAGTGGGGAGAACTAGCGGAAGCAGGACTTAAGTTTAATTGGGTGTATTTTGTTAACACAAATGGGCTTGTAGCAAGGTGTTGTGGCGTCACAAGGGGAACCTGGAGGAAGGGAGTTCGAATCTCTCAAGCTGCAATTTGTGGCTTTTATTTTGTGCCAAGTAGGTGGAAGAAGTAGAGTTTAGCTAGAACTCTGCAAGGAAGTTGGAGACTCAGTCAAACTATTTGAACGAGTGATGGAGAGGAAGTTGGGGAACGAAAAGAGGAGTGAATCAAGGGATTGGGGGTGTGAGGTAGTAGTGGCTCAATATAGGGAAGTGCATGGGGGAGTTTCAGTGAAGACTTGTCATTTGGATGAGTGAATATTCGGCCTTGAGTGGAAAAAAAGTGCCAAAATTATTTAGTGTTTTTACTTTGCCTTTGTGCATTTTGAGTATTCTCTTCTTCGTGCATTTCGGGTCACCTTGTTGCTTTCTTCTACTTGTCAAAATCTTTCTCTCCCTCTCATCTTCTCTATTCCTTTTCTATTATTTTCTCCATAAGCCTAATCTCCTCTCTTCTTTCATCTGAATCTGTTCCTCTTTTCTTTTGCTAATAGCCGAACTCTGAGTAGCCTGAAGCGTGAGGGTCTTTTGCCTGCCGAATCTACCTTGTCTATTCGGTACTTTTGTGATCACAAGGTAATGCTTCTTTTTCTTCTTCTCTGCCTTTCTTCTCTTTAGCCGTAATTGAATCTTTTGTTTTGCTGCCAAGTGCCAAGTGGTTCCACCTTTAACTCGTTGTTGCTATACTTGGTGGCCGAATCGTCCCTCTATTCGGTTTCTCTCTGATCAAAGGTATTGGGTTTCTTTTCTGTCATCCTCTTCTCCTCTCTTGTTGTTTTGTGAAAATCGAAAATCCTGACTTCATCTCTTTTTTGCCTAGGCCGATTTTAATAGGAACCGATCTTATCTTCTTCACTTTTCATTCGACATTCATATTCGGGAAGTATTTGGTAAGTGAAGCTATGACCGAATGGGGAGGGGTGGACAGTGCTTGTAGTATTTTATGAGTTTTTAGGGCTGTATAGCCTTGTCTTTGTTGTCTTGGAACAACGTTGCTAATTTATGATTCTTATTAGGGACCCAACTTTGTAATTAAAGAGAGTAACTGATAAACCATAAAAGTAACATATTTTAGACCCACATTTAACATGCTTTTGGATGATTTAAGGCTTGAATTATGTAATTTGGTGCTCTTAATCCTTTGTTTTCATGTTTTTTACCCAGGAGAGCACCCAATGACGAAAAGAACAGAAAACGTGCCCAAAAAGGAGTAAATGGGCCAGATCACGAAATCCACACGGCCTGGGTCGAAGACCACATGGCCGTGCCCCATTCAATAGTTTCGAACATGGCCTGGCCACGATTTACACGGGCGTGTGCCATGGGCGTGTCCCTACCGCGGCCAGGAGGAGTTTTACTCGGAATAGGATACTTGGAGGCAAAGGAACACATTCCAAAGCCTATTCAAGCACCCTAATAAGAATTCTACTTGAATTAGGATACTTAGGGGCCAAGTAAGGCATCTTAAAGTCTATATAAACACCCAAGAGGGCAACTTGAAAAGAGAAGTTCGACAGAAGCCTTCTACCAGGGCTTTTCTCGAGGCGGTTAGCTAGGCCAAGGAGCCGAGCCGAAAAGGTCAGACTTGTGGGAATCACTCAAAGATAGCCAGTTGATCCATCTCAAGAAGCCAGAATTCTACTCAAGACGACGGATTTCACCTTCAATTCCTTCAAGGAGTTTTAGGGATTTCTTATGTGTTCTTTTATCTTTTCTTCTTAGATGTTTTCTTTTATTATTATGAACTAAACCCTTCAGATACTTGAAGGGGATGAAATCTAAGATGAATCTTGTTATTGTTTTCTGAACTATATGATAAATACCTGATTTGTTCTTAATTATGTGCGCTTCATTGTTGTGTTAATATTTCTGGGATATTTATTCAAGTATGATGTGTTTAGGTTGCTTAAGAGTAGATCTAGCATAATTAATCGGAGTTGATCGCGCGCCTAGAGATAGGGTGACGAGATTTTGCCGGATTAGTGTGAAACCTAATATGGGAGTACATAGATCGAGTTAATGCGATTCTAAGGATTTTAATTAGAAAGAGATTTCAATTAATCAACCTAGGGTTAGACGTTATTCGCCTCATGAGAGGGTTTAATATAACTTAGGGAATCTTACGGATCAAGTCAAGTGAATAAATCATCTGGTTCAGTGTTAGATAACAAGTGAAGTCTAGGTGGATTCTTCCTAAGGGTATCGTCTTAATCTACTAAGTTTTTCCAACAATATTTCCCCAATTCATTCTTTTTTTCTTTGCGTTTTAGCTTAGTAGTTAGTTAAATTTAGATTAAACAACAAACTTCACTTATTTTAGGCTAGATAATAAAAAGAAAGTTAGTATTAGTACTTTTAGCTCCTTTGGGTTTGACAATCCGGTCTTGCCTAAGCTATACTACTGTTCGATAGGTGCACTTGCCTCAAATCGTTGTCATAGTTAGTTTCTAGGTTCGATCATTCTCATTATAAATTTTAAGACTCTGAATCAACGATCAAGTTTTTGGCGCCGTTGCCGGGGAACTGAAATATTAAGAAAACTTAATTTTTATTACTTTAGCCATTTTTTATTATTGCAATTTATTTTCATTATTATTTTTATTTTTTTTTTACTTTGCTAATTTTTCTTATTTACTTTTGGCAGATAATTATAGTTTATAGATGAGATGGCACTAAATAACTATCATTGGCAAGTTATGAGGACAATGCCAACAAAAGCAGTCGATGTTTTCAACCTCGACACGGTCACCATGTTATCTAACCAGGTAGAGCGTTTAAATAAAAATTTGATGATTGGTATGGTTCTACGCAGGTACATTCGGTAATACAGTACGATAGAAATGGAGGAGGGGTGAACAACACAGAATATTTATCCTGCAACCCTAGCACAGACAACGAACAGATGAACTATAAGGGTAACTATTCTAGGCCTCAAAATAATCTTTACAGTAACACTTATAATGCAGGTTGGAGGTACCATCCCAACTTCTCATGGGATGGTTAAGCAAATTAGAGACAACAACCCCTCCCAGGCTTTCAACAGCAACCCTACCCACATGAGAAGGAGCTGAACCTCGAGGAGATGCTAACAAAATTTATCGCGGTGACAGAAACTCGTTTTTAAAACACCAAAACAACACTCGAAGATCAAGAAGCATCGATTCAAAGGATCGAGAACCAAGTGGGGCAACTTACTAAATCGGGTTGGGCGCTTGCTAAAAGCGATATCTCGGAACTACTACAAGAAAACTTGCCAAGCAACCCTGAAACTAACCCAAAAGAGGAAAATCAAGACATTTACGATAATGAAGGGATAAATGAACCAGAAACAAGGCAAGAAAACATGGAAGATAAAGGTAAGGTTGAAGTAAGCCATGATATACCAAAACTGGCAACTACAGAGTACCAACCTCGTGTGCCATACCCCAATACGATAAAGAAAGACCACACAGAGGAACAGTTCAGTAAGTTTCTTAAACTTCTAAAGAAATTACATATTAACTTACCTTTTCTTGAAGCTCTTTCGCAGATGCCAGATCCTAGACCTCGTAACGATAAAAAAGAAATTCATGAAGAACGAAGGCTTCGGATCGATGAACCAGACGAATGGAAGACAGACGAAGCAAAAATGAGGCAACTTCATGACAAACTTAATGATGGGGCAACCCAGCTTAAAATAGGAGATCAGGTACATAAAATCTTCCCAGATGGAACAGTCGAGCTAAGCAATCCCAAATTCAACACTTTTGAGGTAAACACTAGTCGACTTAAACTTTATATCAAAAACTGAGTTGATTGTATGAGAAAGGATTTTCACCGCCTCAAACCACCATGACCATACAAATAAAAGGTAAATCTAGCTCAAGAATTTAAACGAGCGCTTCTTGGGAGGCAACTCGAGCACTAACCCCATTTTTATTTTTATTTTTATTTTCCCTTTTTAGCAGTCAAATAAACCAAAAGTTTAAATTTCCAGACCATACGGCCTTGCACATAGATTTGACTTTTGGAAATTTGAACTTTTGGTTTATTTGACTGCTAAAAAGGGAAAATAAAAATAAAAATAAAAATGGGGTTAGTGCTCGAGTTGCCTCCATAGAAGCGCTCGTTTAAAGTCTTGAGCTAGACTTACCTTTTATTTGTATGGTCATGATGGTTTGAGGAGGTGAAAATCCTTTCTCATGCGATCAACTCAGTTTTTGATATAAAGTTTAAGTCAAGTAGTGTTTACCTCAAAAGTGCTGAATTTGGGATTGCTTACCTCGACTGTTCCATCTGGGAAGATTTTGAGTACCTGATCTCCTATTTTAAGCTGGGTTGCCCCATCATTAAGTTTGCCGTGAAGTTGCCTTATTTTTACTTCGTGTGTCTTCTATTTGTCTAGTTCATCGATTCGAACCCTTCGTTCTTCATGAATTTCTTTTTTATCGTTACGAGGTCTAGGATCTGGCATCTACGAAAGAGCTTCAAGAAAATGTAAGTTAATATGTAATTTCTTTGGAAGTTTAAGAAACTTACTGAACTGTTCTTCTGTCTGGTCTTTCTTTATCGTGTTGGGGTATGGCACATGAGGTTGGTACTCTGTAGTTGCCGGTTTTGGTATATCATGGCTTACTTCAACCTTACCTTTATCTGCCATATTTTCTTGCCTTGTTTCTGGTTCATTTACCCCTTCATTATCGTAAATGTCTTGATTTTGCTTTTTTGGGTTAGTTTCAGGGTTGCTTGGCAAGTTTTCTTGTAGTAGTTCCGATATCAGCTTAGCAAGCGGCCCAACTGACTTAGTAAGTTGCCCCACTTGGTTCTTGATCCTTTGAATCGATGCTTCTTGATCTTCGAGTGTTGTTTCGGTGTTTTAGAAACGAGTTTTAGCTGACGGAAACTTACCACATGCTTAGTCACATATCAACGGCACAAAAAATAATATTAAAATATTATACAGACTCAAATTTGTGGTCCTAAAACCACTGTTCCGACTAGGGTGTAAATCAGACTGTTACATGGATAAAGGCTGAATTTAGAGGGTTAAAATCGAGATTGACTTGACAAATTACCTAACTAGAAAAATGAACTAATGTTAAATAATTACATCAATTGAAAACTAATAATACGAGCTTTTTCTTCAAGATTTGAAATTCACATGTATGAGCTCAGCTATCATAGAACTAATAATGAATATACTTTGTTTTTTTAAGAACAAGTCATTACAATAATAAGAAAGAACTTTAACAACTGAAATATAGAACATAGTTAGGCAACTACTCAAAATCAAATCTTGAAGAAAAGGGTAGTGAAGAAGACTGGTGATAACAAATACAAAGGGTTTTGGGTTAACATTAGTAGGTAAGTCAATAAAAAGGGTTGTTAGGATCAACGGGGTTTACTAGGGGTTAGTTATGAAGGTAGGCTTTTAGTGGAGTGAGTGAGTTAAAACCTAGGTGCCTTTATCATCTCTGTATATCAAATCAAAGGTGTGGTCTCAACATGTATAATCAATGCATGTTTTAGAATAACAGATCAATGTTGATAGACTTATAATCAATAAAGTGAGCAAGAAAAAGAATATATGCTCTAATAGGCTCAAAGTCTCACAAAAATTATGGGTATTTGATGTCAATCTTGTAAATTTCAAACTTCAAGGTAATAATTAGATTTAGGTAGACAACCTAACCAAATTTTAGTTTTTGAAAATAGACTTATCATGCTTGATTCTCTAGTATTTTTCAAATTTAATCATCAATGCACAATTATCTATGACTAAATCTAATACATATCAATAAAAATAATAAATCAACAAAAATTTCATCCTAATTAGTGATATAAGAAAATTACTTAAGAACAAGTTTAAAATTCAGGGATTTACAAATAATACTATAGTTAACCCCCCACACTTAAGATGTACATTGTCCTCAATGTACAAAAATAGATAATAGCACAATAATAATAAAATCATAAGATAGGGAGAGAAGTGAAACTTCCTAAATTTTGGATGGAGTCAATGAAAGGGTACCGGATAGGATTGGGCGGAGGTGAATGTTGGGGGGCGCCTCGAACCAATTGAAATTGAATCCTCGAAGCAGCCGGCCTGATTTTATTGTATCCTAAGCTAAATCTAAATGTTATGAAAAATAAGAAGAAAATAAGAAAATAAAAATAAGAATAAATAAAACAAAAATAAATAAAAATAAATAATGGAAAATGAAAGAAGAAAGACAACTAGAAAAGAAAAAAGGAAGAAGGGGGGTTGAAATAGAGATGCAGGATGAAATTGTATTAAATGTGAAAGTTACTTGCTAATTGCTAAAGTGCCTAAGTGTTGTGGCTTTGTAAAGCTGAAGGCCTTAAATGACAATTAAGCCATTATTGAGATAGTGGACGGTAGAATGTCATAATAACCTTATTTGTTATTTGTCTTATATTTATAAAGAAAGGTTAAAATAGTAATTGTTTTAATAAAACAATTTATATGAATATATGAAAGACGATAGTGGATTGTTCATCCATCCACCACCGAAAATAGGAACGAAAAATAAGGTTTGAGCAGTTGAACATTCGACCAAGGTCTAGGCATAAATTGGGTATGTGCTTTGCT
The DNA here is from genome assembly GCA_025503065.1 of Gossypium bickii. NCBI lineage: Eukaryota > Viridiplantae > Streptophyta > Magnoliopsida > Malvales > Malvaceae > Gossypium > Gossypium bickii. Next base: position 26,706,446 of record CP106712.1, read on the forward strand.
TCGATTTTTGATAATTTTTACGTTTTTACAATCGTTACTTCTTCTACTATCAAGCCCATGTCTCAATTTGATGAATTGATGTTGTTCATGAGAAATGCCATTGATGCTATGTTGAGCTTTATGATGTTTTATGGTGTTAAATGAAAGATTTGAGTTAGATGAACATACTTTGTTCTTGAATTTTTGATGAATTTAGCTAAATAGGGCTAAATTGAGAAAATAGTAAATTGAGGGACTAAATTGTAAATTTGATGAAAGATGTGGGCTTGTATGAGATGTATATGCATTCGGCTAAGTATGTGTATGTGTGGATTTTGTGAATTTGATGTTTTGAGAAAAATAGACTAAATTGTTAAAGTGTGCAAATATGAGGGTTAATTTGCAAATAGCCCTAAATGTGTGTCTTTGGATTGAATTGAATGAATTAGTGAATAAAAGGGGTTAATTCTGAATATGTTTAGATCAAGAACCGAGGAAAACAGACTTAGATTACGGGAAAACAAAAGTAATCAAGTAGCTGTTTTCATTCCGACATATCGAATCTGAGGTAAGTCACTATGCAAATAAACGTATATGTATTCAATTATACTTGTTCATATGACTAATGATGATAATGAATGCCTATGAGAGGTTATGCATATGAATTCCGAGATAAGTTCGATATAGTGATTAAGTTCGAGAAGCCCCGTACGAATCGAGAAGCCCCGTACAGACCTAAGAATATTTTAAGCCCACATTTAGTATGCTTTTGGATGATTTAAGCCTCAAATCATGTGATTTGGTGCTCTTAATCCTTTGTTTTCATGTTTTATACCCAGGAGAGCACCCAAGGACGAAAAGAACAGAAAACGGGCCTAAAATGAAGCAATTTGGGCCAAGAAGGAATTTGACACGGCCTAGACTTAATCCCACACGACCATGCCTCACTGATCAACTAGAACACGGCCTAAACCTCGATTTACACAGCCGTGTCTCATTAAAAGTCAGAACACAGCCTGGGCCTAAGACCACACGGTCTTGCCCCACTTGACAATCTTGAACACGGCCTGGCCACGACTTACACGGGCGTGTGCCATGGGCGTGTCCCTGCCGCGGCCAAGAGGAGATTTACTCGGATTCAGAAACTTGGAGGTAAAGAAACACATTCCAAAGCGTATTCAAACACCCTAGTAGGAATTCTACTTGAATTAGGATACTTAGGGGCCAAGTAAGGCATCTCAAAGTTTATATAAACACCCAAGGGGGCAACTTGAAGAGGGAGTTCGGCAGAAACCTTCTACCAGAGCTTTTGTCAGGGCGGTGAGCTAGGCCAAGGAGCCAAGCTGAAAAGGTAAGATTTGTGGGAATCACTCGAAGATAGCCAGTTGATCCATCTCAAGAAGCCGGAATTCTACTCAAGACGGCGGATCTCTTCTTCAATTCCTTCAGGGGGTTTTAGGGATTTCTTATGTTTTGTTTTATCTTTTCTTCTGAGATGTTTTCTTTATTTGTTATAAACTAAACCCTTCGGATACCTGAAGAGGATGAAACCTAATATGAATCTTGTTATTGTTTTCTGAACTATATGATAAATACTTGATTTGCTCTTAATTATGTGTGCTTAATTCTTGTGTTAATATTTTCAATATATTGATTCAGGTCGAATTTGCTTAGGTGGAGCAAAAGTCCCTGTTGAAGAGTAGATCTAGCATAATTAAGTGGAGTTGATCACATGCCTAGAGATAGGGTGACGAGATTTTACCGGATTAGGGTGAAACCTAATATGAGAGTCCATAGATCGAGTTAATGCGATTCTAGGGGTTTTAATTCGAAAGAGATTTCAATTAATCAACCTAGGGTTAGACGTTAAATTAGGGAGTCTTACGGATCAAGTCAAGTGAATACATCGTCTGGTTCAGTGTTAGATAACAAGTGAAGTCTAGGTGGATTCTTCCTGAGGGTATCGTCTTAATCAACTGAGTTTTTCCTCAAGTTATTTCCCAATTCATTCTTTTTCTCTTTGCGTCTTTAGCATAGTAGTAGTTAATTGAGATTAGATTAAAACAACTTTACTTATTTTAGGCTAGATAATAAAAAGAAGGTTAGTATTAGTACTTTTAGTTCCTTTGGGTTCGACAATCCAATCTTGCCTAAGATATACTACTGTTCGATAGGTACACTTGCCTCAATCATTGTCAGAGTTAGTTTCCAGTTTCCAGGTTCGGTCATTCTCTTTATAAATTTTTAAAACTCGACAAGACAGACGATCACACATATGGGACTTTGGCATCGATATGAGCTTTAAGTGTAAGACAACGTATGGGACGTTGGCATCATTATGATCCTTACATGTAAGACCATGTCTAGGACATCGGCATCGTATTGATTCGTATAAGACCCTATCTGGGACAGTGGCATCGATATCCGAGTGCATGTAAGACCTCGTCTGGGACGTTGGCATTGTACGACTATTTTGTGCTTTCTGAGTATCCTACTAGATTCCTAACGGTTCTACGGGCAAGTCTGTGATACGAATTACAAATCCGAGTTAAGAACAATTATGTGATTATAAATTCGGTTCAGGTACGCTGATTATACACAAATTGTGTATACAAGGTAAGCATTTATGTGATCCTATTATGATGTTATGTATATGGAATTTATGTTATGATAAGAAATGTTTTGGCTAGATGAGCTATATGCTTATATGATTTTTTAATTGGGAAAATGGCTAATGTGGTCAAAATTATATGAACTAAAACATATATGTGATAGTTTGCTAAGTGGTTGATATGTGTTAATATAACTGTTTGCAAATATGCCTTCCATGCCAAGTTTATTTGTATATGACTTACTAAGCTTTTGGAAAGCTTACTCTGTGTGCGTTTTCTCTGTTTTATAGGTCGTCAAAGCTACTAAAGGCTCGGGACCGTCAAGGATTGTCATCACACTACTAAACTCATTTTGGTACACTTTGGAAAATGTATATATTTAGATATGGCATGTATAGTCTAGTTGGTGGCATAAGTTGATGTATAAACTTGGTTATGAGATGTGGCTAATTTGGTTCATATTTTGCCTTGATGAATATGGTATGAGATGTTGTTTTGGCATGGTTTGATGTTCATGAAATGGTCAAGTTTTTGGGTAAGTAAATGAATGAACTATGCTTGTGATGATATAAGTTTTGATATTGAATTTGTTATGGTTGGAATTGGTATTGATTGTATATATTGAGTGGACAAATTAGTATGTTTTTGATTGCCATATATGCATGATATGTCTTGGTATGTGATGCTTGTAGGTTTGACCAAATGGGTGGCATATTTGCCTTGCAAATGGCCTGTAATGTCACATGGTCGTGGCACACGAGCATGCCTAGAGACCATGGGGCCAAGTTAGTAGCTAGCTTAAGAGCACACGGCTATGGCACACGGGCGTGCCTAGTGACCGTGTGAGGAAGTCAGTATATGCCCTAGTAGCACACGGCCTTAGCACACGGGCGTGCCTAGTGACCATGTGAGGAAGTCAGTATATTTCCACGGGGAGGACACACGGGGGTGTCTAGAAGCCGTGGAGGGCACACGATTTCCTTCCACGGGCATGTATCCCCTATAGGTTAGAAAAGTTTTAAATTTTCCATGGAATTTGTATGTGTTTCAATTTAGTCCCGACCCGGGTTATAAGCATGATTGAGGTCTCGTTGACCTATTCAAGGGACATTGTATGTGTGATGGATAAATGAAATGTATGAAATGTTATGAATGTTTTCGATCTGTTCGGTAATGCTCCTAACTCTAATCCGGTGACGAACACGGGATAGGGGTGTTACATTTGTTGGTATCAGAGCTACGATTTAGTCAATTCTCGGACTAATACAGTGTGTTAGAGTCTAGCTATACATGCCATATATCTGAATTGTAATAGTGTGATGAATCCTGACGTATAAAATATGATTTTTGTATAGTAATGGTGTAATATCCTGAAATTGGGCTTATGCATTTTTGCTTAAATTATATGAGATAGCATGTCTTATGTGTTATGGATGTGATGTGTGCCTTTTTAAAACCTTGGAAATGTAAGGAAATGCCTTAGAAATATTAAGTTTTAATTATTAAAAGAGGGAACTAAAGCAAGGTGGTCTTAAGAAAATTTATAGAGGAAATATGACATGAAATTGGGCTTGGAAAAGTGGCTTGGAGGTACCACTTAGGGCTCTAGAAATGACGCCATATGCTGGGGTGGAAGGACTTGTGTTCGAGTCGCGTGGGAAGCAAAATGTTAAGGTTTTTATTTTGCTTGTGACATCAATAAGAGGGGAATAAGGGGGATGGCACCAAGACTAGATTTTAGGAGTTTAAATCCTTTTATTTTTAGAGATAAATGGTGGATAATTGATGGATTATTTTTTTTAATTTTAAATGAGGAGATAAAGAGGAAATAAGGATATGATAGTGATGGCCAAGTAGGGACTCTAGGTTATTAATTTCGGCAAAAGGAGGAGAAATAAGGCCATTCATTATTCTTTCTTTTTCCTTTTCTCTCTGCCAAAATTCTCTGGCAACAATTCTCCTTTTCTCTTTTATTTTGTTAAGCCGAAATACTCCCTGTGCTAGCCGAATTTATATTCCACCATTGCCGAAACCCTCAAGCTTTTTCCTTCTCATCTTTGTTAAGCCGATTTCTTCACTTGTTCAAAAGCCGAAACTTGAGTCATCATCATCTAGCTATAGCCGAATATCCTGGTGGGTGTAAACAAGGGTGCAGTCGACTATTGTATTAAAGGTAAGAAGAACAATTATTTAATTTCCAATCTCTCTCTTTTTTTTAGCCGAAATATAGGAATCTAACCCCTTTAATTCTTTGGCCGAAACTCTGAAGGAGATATTTCGGGATTCTGATATTGTCGACTACAAGGAAGAATCTTTCGGGACTTAAGAGATCTAAGGTGAGCCATTAATGATATTCGGCCATAGGCCATTCTTATGTGACTTAGGCTCCGTTTGTTTGCCAGTAAAATATTTTCCGGAAAATGATTTCTGGAAAATGATTTACTTTTCTGGAAAATGATTTACTGAAAATATTTTCTGGTGTTTGGATGAATCTGTGTAAAATATTTTTACATTGTTTGGCGATTTCAAAAATATTTTCTGAAAAATTCGTTTTTATATATATTAATAAATTTTATATACATATTAATAAATTTTTATATTTTAAATTGTTTTTACATATATTGCAATGATTTATTTATAAATAAATAAATCAAATTAAATATATAATAATACTCAATTATTAAGTCACAATATTAACCGTCATAAATTGAAAATAACTAAAGTCAAATAAATTATTCGTAATTGTGTTAAAAAAACAAAAATTGAATAATTACAAATTAGCTTCCAAACCACAATTAATACTAGAAATTAATAATATTATCCAAATGCATAATTAGTAATACACCACATAATAACACCACACTCTAGTACAAAGATCAATTGATCCATCACTTCCAACAATTCTACCAGTGTTTACTTCATTTACATCCTTCTTGAAAAGTCTCGCCATCCCAAAGTCTACCAGTAATATGTTGCTAGCTTTCAAATCCGTATGAATCACCGTAATATTCGTATATTCTTGAAGATACAACAGTCCTTGAGTAACCCCTTCAATGATACACGCTTTTCACGATCTAAAACATACCGCTTTGATCGGATCTCAACAACCCCACACTTTTGATCATAGCATCAAGTATAAAATTGTGTCCAATATGTGCTTTAAACTAAAATTTAAGACTTAAAATAAACTTAATAGCATACCAAAGAGATAGAGGTCTAAGCTTTTATTTGGCATTAATTCATATGTCGACAATTTTTCCTCCTTTTTCTCGTGCAATATCCCAACAAATTACTAGATTTACATGTTGAAGCTCAAGCGGTCAATGTAACCTCATTTTGAAACTCCTCATGTCCTTGAGTAGAAGTTTTGGAAGGTCTCTTCACTGCAATTTCTTGGCCTCTTGGTAATTTACCCTATCAAAATCCAAAAAGGATACTCAATCATCATTTCTTTGGTGCCTTTGCTTCAAAGATCAATGTAAATGCTATTTGACCAACCGTATGTTGTTTATGTTACCTTGTACACAGGACCAAAGCCACCTTCTCCAGGCTTATTTGCACTTGAGAAATTATTTGTAACCCCTTTGATGTTAGCAAATTTGAACACTTGCAAATGAGAAGCACCGCTACTGCCAAAATTTTCAGCAGTCGGTGCATTAATTCTTGGGCTAGGAATGCTTGTTAAAACCATTTCCGCTGTAAAAAGGAACCAAAAAAATGTACAAGGAAAACTCAGAAAAAAAAAAGAATCTTTCCTTTTATGCATTGCTATCAACCAAAACATTCGCTCCAATTCCTATCCTCAAAGTTGAAGGCCATTTACCTTCTGATTGAACCTTTCTTCTAAACAATGAAACATTTACTTCACATGCATTATAATCACAACCAATGCATCATCATCAAACAAAGATAATATATCAGCTAAAAGATCTAAATAGAGTGGAGGCTACTGAAGGTTTGGGAACTTTCCAGCAATATCTTATCTTTTGTATCTAACATTTCCCTCATCTTGAGTTAAAAATAATTACCATTTTCATCATTTGAATTACCATTTTCATATTTTAATCCCAAACCTAGAAAAAAATTAAAAATAAAGAAACAAAGAAAAGCATAAAACCCAAACCAGGGACAAGTCAGAAAAGGATGAGCAGTGCTCTTGATCTCAAACAAAGCTGAGAAATTGCAAGTGACTCATTAATGGACAAAACACAAACTCAGTTACTAGATAAACAACCTCGATAGTAATGGAAATCTGACAAATGTCAAAAGTTCTAATCATAATTAATGGTGGTTTTGGTCGAGTAACTAGAGGATGCTCATGTTCTCCAAGAAAATGTTACCGACTGCAAAATGAAAAAGGCAATTATGTAAACTAAATAGAAATACGGATTGCTAGCAGCTGATACATGGTGAAGAATTGACCAAAAAAGAACAGTCAAAAGATTGTGTACTTCTCTCCCCCAATACAATTATTCTGGACTAAAGTAAACACCATCTTAAGTAGACGTAAGAGTCTGATGTTTTTAATATGCTGTACATAGAACAACTCGCTACATGAAATAAAATAAAGAAACAAAGAACGGTTGAAGATACAAACCATCCACCTACAATGATGACCAAAGCAGGCAACACATTGATTGCATATGCTGCAATGCTTGGATCTAGAAGGTCTGGATCAAAAGAATAATCTGATCACGTTTAGAAAATTAAAAAGACACACTAATAAACATGATATCAATACAATGAACTTTGGAAGTTTACAAGTCGAGCATTCTTTCTTTCTACATATGGTATTGTCATACGGATAAATGGATAGATACCATGAAAAATTCTCAGTTGATACATTTCTCAGATCAAAAAAGCTAGTCAAAAGAAAGAGCAGAATCACTTCCTAGCTTATCATCTGTCATAATGACAAAGCCTGAAAAGGATGGCCTAAATATGAACAAAAATGCCCCTGTTTCTTGTATAAAACAAACCTCATCTTTCTCAACAATGGATATGTAAATGAAAATGAAGTGCACTTCTAGATCATGTATTGATACAATTTGAATAAGAAAGCAATTTGTTTCGATAATATTGCAAAGGTTTTGTTATATCTCACGCATGCAGGATAGCAGTGTGTTTTGAAATTTAAATGGAGTTCACTTTGGACTTCGACAAATCTATTAAGTTTATCCCCTTTCATCTAATTTACTGCACAGTTTCCAGTCAATTGAACCCCATAAATTAAATATCAAAGGACAAAACAGAACTCTCCAAATCATCTTATAATCAAAGTAAGAACCAAGGCTTGGCCTAGTAACTAAAAGAATCATATGGTTTCAATGTTTTAACATCAAATTAAGTGGAACTAAACATCATTAACAAACGTTGCTTCATTTTTAGATAAAACCCACCACTAATTCAGCACAAAAAACAAATGGGTATTCAACAGTATAAAAATACAGAACCCAAAATGATGGCATACCTTAAGCAATTTTTTAAGAATAAAAAGAAACAAAAATGATAAAGAAGATAAAGAAGATGACATACCTTAAGCCAAGACCCTGCAGCGTGTAATTTCCCTGAGAAGAGAAGATGTACGATGGACACAGCCAAGAAAAAATGGAAGAGATTATAAAAGATGAAAAAAAGGAAGAAGTAAAAGGAGGAAAGTTATGAAGAAGGAGAAGGGATGAAGAACGGAAGGAAGAAGGAGAAAGTAACCTGTTAAGAGTTGGAAAATGTCTTACAGAAATAAAATCAGTAAGACATTTTACGGAAACTCATACTCATTTTACCCGTGTTTTGGAAAACATTTTCCAAATGTAAAATATTTTCAGGCTTCCAAACACCGTAAAAGCAGGAAAACATTTTCTGGAAAATGTTTTCCTGCAAACAAACAGACCCTTAATGTTAGAATTAAATCTAACCTATGCCTATAGGTATTTCGACACCTACATAACCAAGTAGCACTTTTCGGGATTTGGTTAGTGAGCAAATCGGCAGCAAGGTAAGGATTTAAGTGTGATAATCCTTTGGGATTTGGTTTTATAGCCGAATAGGCTTTTGATTAAATATCAAATGTTGGCCGAATGTATAGGGATTAAGATCTAAAGTAGTAGATCGAGATTTTTCGAGATTGTCAGGCTTTCAGTGAATCGATAAGAATATCAGGTGTGTACCCACACTATTTCTTACTAGATTTATGGCACCTAATTAATGCATATGTGTTTATAATAATGTGAATATGGCTAAGGTACCATGTTATGGTACAAAGTATCAGGTACATTTTCCTACTCCTACTAGGATTATGATAAATATCTGTCATGGCACCTATGTATAATTATAAGAATGTGAATAAAGAATTTGGCATGACATTGCATGTTTAGTATGACATGGGCATATGGGTTATTATGAAAGGGGAAGTGAATGTGGTGGTTATTTACCACGATATCTGAATGTGGTGACTTCGATCACATTATCTGAATGTGGTAACTGATGTCACAAATATTTTATCTGGTGGCTATGCCAGAATATTTATAAGGGCGATAAGCACGTCGATCAAATGATCGCTTTCTTCGATGGTGTGTAGCGGATGGAGGGTTGACTCAGTAGTCCCTACGGTGTGCAGGTTGGTACGGGTGATGTGTAGCGGATGGCATCTAGGTTTGGGTTCGGGTTTGCATCTTATTATTTAAATGCTATATGTACATGTATGATTTGATATGCCTGAATTTGTTAGGACTTGGTGTTGTGGTTACACATTGAGTCTGTTGACTCACCCCGTTGTGGGATTATTTTTCAGGTAACGATCAGTGATGGACCGGGTCGGCAGAAGCTTAGGGTGGCCATGCTCAGCAAGGAATTTATTTTATTTGGATCTTTTTATTTTAAGTACTTTAAATTTAATTTTGGGATTTATTTGATGTAATAAGGCCATAGTTGAACTATTTTATTTTTTACTTTTATTTATTATGTTACGAATTTTTATCAATTAAAGGTTTAAGTAAATTTATTTTTAAAATAAACTCTAAAAGTTTTGTTACCTAAAATAAAGGGTTTTCTATATAAGATAAACTTGTTTTCAACTCGAGCCCAACCCAAACACAATCTTTCTTTCAAAACACACAGTTTTTCCAAAGTAATAAAAAAATTTTGAACCGGTTTACATCGAGGAACATACCAGATCTGGTCAGGGCTCGTGGGTCGGGTGTGGGGTGTTTTAGTTTGGTATCAGAGCCCAGTTTTAAACTCTCGGCCTGGGGTTTAAAGCCCACAATGTTTTAAAATTAAGGCCCAAATAGATTTTGAGAAAGTTTTGTGAAATTAAGCAGGTTTTCTGGCATGGCACCTAACCATCTGTGTGATTTACGTTATGAACTGTAGAAGGGTAGAAATGGAACGTAGAATAGTATGATAGGTATTTGAACCCTAGGACTAGTTTACCCCAACTATTACATAAGACTTAAGTGCCTAATTAAACAAACCTATGGCTAAGTCGCCGAGTTAGGGTGTGGCAACCATTGTGCGCATGTCTAGGATTGGATCCTAAGAGCACAGTACTTAGCGATCCTAGTGACTCACCTCCTCTTCGATGGAATCCTACATGGTGCGTAGCTTCGGTTCACCCTAACCAAGAGGACCCAGTCACAGGCTAAACATAATAACTAAAACCCGAAAGGGATTAGCCACATTTTCATGGAAACCCTAGTTTTTAAAAGTCAACAAACCACTCTTTTGAATTGTGAAAATTGTTATTTTTTTTAAAAAATTTCCAAAAAATTTCTAAGTTGCAAAATTACCTAAATACCCATGGCTGTAAAATTACAAAAATGCCCTTGGTTTATAAAATGCCTAAACCACCCACGGTTCTTATCAAAATTACCTTACTTATAAAATGTCCAAAAACCCTAATTTGCAAAATATCAGAATACCTTGATTTTGGAAAATTACAAAATTGCCCCTAACCTACAAATTAACAAAACGACCCTAATTTCTAAAATTTTTGCAACATCACCGTTTTGGAAAACAAATTCTCAAAAAGAACCCCCAAGTTTTGCAAATTTTGAAATACCCCTGATTTATTAAGCTTTACAAATTTACCCTGGTTTATTACCGAAATACCCCTGAGTTTCAAAATTACCGAAATACCCCCGGATTTCAAAATTTCCAAAATCCCCCTGAGAATGCAAAATTACTAAATTACCCTTATTGACAAAATCACCGAGGACCTTATTTTGAAAAAAATTACGAAAATACCCCTATAAAATAAATTACGAAAATACCCCTAGGGTAGGAATAGACAAAAATATAGAAATAGAGAATGTGTGTGAATGAATGCTTGAATGAATGTGCTCCTCTGAATTAGGATAGAAGACTTGAACTTTGATCAATCGAAAGAACTACTTCTAAACTTCTTTCATAAAAAAATTTCTTCGCGAATAATCAAGTGAAACAAAATACTAATTCATAAAATTTCTTAATCAGATTAAAGCGCGAACGTAGACATGAGCTCTAGGGGATGTGGACATAACGTACGAGGACGTGGTAGAGGTAGAATGACTGTGTCGGAACCCGTTAGATCGGGTCAAGGATCTGAAAATGAGGTACCGCCACCACCACCATCATCATTCTTTGGTCTTTGAATAGCAAGATCGGGCGGGGAGACGATCTTTGTATCGCAGTCGTCATCGCGAGTTCTTGAGTTGGTGGCTGGTGCAGGAGGAAATTCGGGAGCTCGAAAGTCGGTACCTGAGCGACTTCGTGCCAATGGAGCTGAGGTATTCCGTTGCGTATCTAGTGTAGCACCCAGTACGGCTGAATATTGGTTGGAGGCAACCGAGCGGATTATGGATGAGCTCGATCTGACTCCTGAGGAGAAATTGAAGGAATGGTGGCACTGCTACGCGATGAAGCGTATCAGTGGTGGCTCACAGTTCGGGATGGTGCCACAGCTGAGGATCTGACCTGGGAATATGTTAAGGCAGCATATCAAAAGAAATATGTTGGCACACGTTATACTGACGAGTAGAGGAAGGCTTTTCAGGGGCTGGTTCAAGAGAACAAATCTGTAGCGGAGTATGAAGCTAAATTTTTGAGGTTGAGCCGGTATGCTCAAGGAGTAGTAGCTACAGAGCATGAGCGATGTATCCGGTTTGAGGATGGGTTAAGGGATGATCTGAAGTTGTTAATAGCTCCACATCAGGAACGGGAGTTTTCTGCTTTAGTAGAGAAAGCTAAGGTAGCTGAAGGGATTAAGGATTCTGTGAAGCGGAGTATGGATCGGAATAGGCCAAAAAGAGGTTTTGGATCGTCAGGACCAACTGGAAATGTGCAGAAGAGGCCTAGAGTTGATGGGCTGCGAGGTCAGCAAGTTGCTACAAGAGGGCCGTATCGTACTTGTGATCAGTGTGGGAAGAAGCACTTAGGGGAGTGTTGGAAAAAGACGAGAGGATGTTTCAAGTGTGGGTCCAAAGAGCATATGATCAAGGACTGTCCTGTAACACCCCTTACCCGAGACCATCGCCGGAATTGAGTAAGAGGCATTACTAGACTTGACTACAATTTCAGGACATAAAAACTTAAAGCTGTCAAAACTGCATCACGCTGGATAATTCGACCATAACTCGAGCTACGAAACTCAAAATTTAGATCCGTAAATTTTGCTTGAAACTAGACTCATATAACTTTTCACCAAAATGTTTTTGGAATTTTTCATGTAGCCAATTAGTACAGTTTATTCATCAAAGTTACCCTTATTACACTGCTTGACAATTCTGACCTGTCCTTACAAAAATGCAGTTATCTAATTGCACAAATTTCCTATGATGTTCTTGTTTATACCAATGAAAAATAGATTCATTAAGGATTCTTCACATATAAACCATGCTTCTTGATTATTTTTTTACAATTTATAGCAATTTTTCGAAAACAGAACAGTGACTCACGAATGCATTCAGAGCAGGTCTCACTAGAACTTAATTATCTCATAATATATAAATCGTTTGCCTACTCTGTTTCTTTCATATAAAAATAGACACAATAAGGTTTAATCTCATTTTTCATTCACCTTCAAATTCAGTGTACCCAATTTTTGGTGATTTTTCTAATTTACATCAATGCTGCTACTACAAGCTGTTCTGTTGAATTTTATGAAAGTTTAACTTCTAGCCGAACCTACCTACTTCCCAAATTCAAGGATTTATATGTATGCAAATATTTCTTAACAAAAACGATTAAACCTGGATTTAGAATTTCATAAACATTGCCGTCATGTACCAACATACATATCGTAACACAACATCGTATTTACTAAAAAATTTTAGCCATTCTCGCATGGCTATCATAAACACGTACAAGGTTAAACATCGCATGTTTCTAAGACTTCATCTAGCCTATACATGCCTTCTAATTCATAACCAAAAATTCAAAATACCAAAGGAAGGCGATAGTGTGGTGAACTTCTTGAAGATCCTTCACGAGCCCGCTACGTAACCAAAATCTATAAAACAAAGGAATCATTCCACACGATAAGCTTGCTAGCTTAGTAAGTCCTAATTTCATAAAAATATAACAATTCAATTATTAACAATTTTTAAATTTCTATAACTCAACTTGTAGGTTTGTACTCATATTTATTATCAACCTTCAATTTCATGTCGATGTGACTCAAAGATAAATTCGTAGGTAAATTTATCTTTGCCCACATAATTGTGGTCAAGTCATAATTTAATCTTCAAATCTAAAGTGTCATCATGTAACCATAAGTACAAATATTCATATACTTAAACCTCAATTTAATATAACATGTCAACAATCATACAACCACATCATTCATCAATAAAGCCGAGAACACATACCATTGGTAATAATTCACTAGTTTACCTTATCTTAATTAAGTATGAAGCTCATTCTTACTTCATATACTCCCAGAACCATTAATTCGATAAATTTGCTTAAGTTCGCTTGAGTAAAATTTTGGTTTCTAGCTTGTGAAGTATAACACCGGCATCAAGCTCCGCTAGGCATAAAGGCCCGATAAATAACACCGGCGCAAGGCCTGCTAGGCTTAAAGCCCGATAAATAACAACGGCACAAGGCCTGCTAGGCTTAAAGCCCGAATTAAGTCACCACACTAGGCACTGCTAGGCTTAAAGCCGAAACACATTTATGTATAAATTGTCTCTAATACCTTTTATACTAGATCACATAATAAAAGTACTTGACTCACTTACATCAACCAATCAAAATCATTCCAAATAGACTTATACACATTCGGCTATGGCATGATTACTTACTAAAATTTTATCACACAATATCGTATAATAGGTTCATAACTAGTTCTTCAATATACTATAGTTTAAGGACTTACCTTAGAGGTCGATAGATTGATATCTCCAACTATTCGTTTAGTATAGCTTTTCCTCGCTCCAAATTCTTCTCCTTTTGATCTTGATCTAATTTGGTTCAACTTAAACCAATTAAACCACACTTCCATTCAATTCGAATGCAAAATCATATAATATAAAATTTCAAGACTTAAACATTTGCATTCGGCATCCATGCACTACTTTGTTCAAATGGATTCAATAATATTTGGGAACACTTTGGCAATAACCTCATTGATGCTTTTTAACTTATATCTTACCTTCTTATCTATGGCCACACATTACCTATATATATATATATATATATATAACCAAATAAAATGGCCAGGTTTTTATTCCCCCTTATGACCGAATATGCCAAGTTAATGCACTCATACATCTTCTTAAACATAAGGCCAAGTATCAAGCTAACTACTCACAACTTGTTTCCATTTTCCCACCAAATATTAGCTTGCTAAAACCCTTTCATTATTTAATTTACCCAATAACTATATCTAATTATAATCATTCATCCATGTCCAATTACAATACAAGTGTATAACCGAACATTAAAACAAGTGAAAAGAATTCAAGAATGGTTGTCTCCCATTCGGCCGAAAACAAGGGCATCTTCATGCCCAAATCAAAACAATCTCCTTAACATACTCAAGCTACTTCTTCTCATTTTGTCTAAATTTATTTTTATACAACAATTTATAATTTCTCATCCATGGCCGAATTTCCTCATGTTCATTATCAACCATTTTCTACTTGTTTTCTCTAAGGATCAAATAAATCAACCCAATCTAAGGATAGTTTATTAAGCTAGAGTTCAAACTATTACCTTGCTCCACACATGCAATGGCCGATTGAAGAAGAGGAATTTCTTCTTCTCTTGATGATAGCTTCGGGTGGGTGAGGAAGTGAAGAAGAAAGATAAAAATGATTTTCCTTTTTTTTTTTTTTTTTTTAAAACTATCTACACATTATTTTAGCATGCTTTTAGTATAATATTATATTAAACTATCATATAATTTGAAAAGCTTAATATTCTTAGCATGCTTACACAAAAATTTAAGACCATAGACTATTTTAATGCATGCTTGCCGTCCACCCTTCTAAAAATTGGGGGATTTGACATGCAAGTCCCTATGTTTGAAGCATAAGTCACTTAGCTCCTTGTTTCATTTCATATTTACTACTTTGATTATTTTATAAATTAAATCCTCTCTTTTTTTTTTTTTTTTTCTAATTACACACTCAAGCAATTCAATTCTTCTACAAAACATTCACATACATCAATTCACCCATATTAGACACAACATAGATAAAAAAAATATTTATTGGGCTCGGATTTGTGGTCCCGAAACCACCGTTCGATTAAGGTCAAAATTGGTCTGTCACAACTCTCCTCTTAAGAATTTTCGTCCAAAAATCTTACAGTTAAATAAGTTTGGATATTGTTGCCTCATTGGCTCCTCGGGCTCCCACGTAGCCTCTTCAACTCCGTGACGATTCCATAATACTTTCACTAATGGAATCCTCTTATTTCTCAATTCTTTCATTTCCGAGCTAAAATACGGATCGGTTCCTCATCATAGGTCAAATCAGATCGAATTTCAATCTCTGACGGGGTGATCACATGGGACGGGTCCGATCTATATCTGCGAAGCATCGAAACGTGAAACACATTGTGTATCTTTTCTAAGTCAAGCGCGCTTTCAATCGATAAGCAACAGTGCCCTATTCGCCGATGATTTCATATGGTCCAATAAATCTCGGACTCAACTTGCCTTTTCGCCAAATCGGAGTATTTTCTTCCACGGAGAAACCTTTAAGAACACCCGATCTCCGACACGAAATTCAATATCCTTACGCTTCAAATCGGCATAGGACTTCCGACGATCCGGCGACTTTCAAGTTATTTCTAATAAGTACCGCTATACATTCTGTTTCTTTAATCCAATCAACCCCGTGTATCTTATTTTCACGAGTTCACCCAATACAACGGTGTGTGCGACATTTTCGACCATATAAGGCTTCATAAGGCGCCATTTTTATGCTAGATTGGAAACTATTATTGTAAGCAAATTCAATCAAAGGTAGGTATCGTTCCCACGTACCTTCAAACTCGAGAACGCAACACCTCAACATGTCCTCAAGTATCAAAATAGTTCGCTCAGATCGACCGTCTCTGCTTTGAGGATGGAAGGTCAGTACTAAAATGAAGTTTAGTACCTAAAGCATCTTGCAATTTCTTCCGTAACGCGATGTAAATCTTGGGTCCCTATCTCAAAACAATGGAACTCGGTACACCGTGCAATCTTACAATCTGCGACACATACAATTCGGCAAGTTTGTCAAGTGAATAGTCGGTGCGTCTTAGGTACAAAATGAGCTGATTTTGTCGAGTCTATCAACGATAACCCACACGGCATCTTTCTTATTAGGTGTCATAGGAGACCGGATACAAAATCCATGGTAATTCTATCCCATTTCCATTCGTATCATGATTGGTCAAGTAAACCGGATGGTACCGATGCTCGCTTTCACTTGTTGACAGATTAAACACTTGGAGACAATTTCGGATATATCTCGTTTCATGCCGGCCACCAATAGAATCTGCTTTCAAATCATTATACATTTTCGTACTACCCGGTGTATCGACATTCGGCCATTATGGGCCTCGTTCGTAATCATCTCAGATCAAATCGAGTTCTTAGGAACACACAATCGGCCTTTATAATTCAAACAATCATTCGCATCAATCAAAAATCTCGATTACGTAGTGTTTCCACACCGAATCAATAGCAACTAACCTTTCATCAACTTTCACGTGCGTCACAAATTTGCTGAATAAACATTGGTCTTGCTTGTAACTCGCCATGATCGAACCATCATCGACATAGTCACCCGTGCATTCGATTGCACGAAGAGTAAATAATGACTTTCGACTTAACGCATCCGCAACAACATTAGCTTTTCCCGATGGTAGTCAATCACTAATTCATAGTCTTTTAGCAATTCTAACCATCTACGTTGTCTCAAGTTTAAGTCTTTCGAGTCATCAAATACTTCAAACTTTTGTGATCTGAATAAATGTGACATTTTTCGCCAAATAGATAGTGACGCCAAATTTTTAAGGCGAACACAATGGTCGCTAACTCCAGTCGTGAGTTGGATAATTTTTCTCGTCATGGCTTCAATTGTCTCGAAGGGTAGGCTATCACCTTGCCCTCTTGCATTAAAACACAACCCAAACCCATTTAAGGAAGCATCACTAAAAATAGTAAATTCTTTACCCGTTTGGTGAGTTAATCACTGGGTCTTCGGTCAAAAAGGCTTTCAACCGCTCAAAACTTTTCTCGACATTTTTCGACCACTCAAATTTGATATCTTTCTCTAGTAGTCTCGTCAACGGTGTAGCTATAACAGAAAAACCTTTTACAAACCGCTTTGTAATATCTGCGCGAGCCTAGGAAACTTCGAATCTCTAAACATTCTTTGGTGGTTTCCAATCGAGTATGGTCTTGCTATTTTGTTTGGATCCACCCGAATACGACACCAAACAACATGACCCAAGAAGTTGACTTCATTCATCCAGAACTCACACTTACTGAACTTTGCATACAATCGTTGATCTCTCAAAATTTGTAGTACTAATCTTAAATGCTCAGCATGTTCCGTTTCATTCTTGGAGTAGATCAGTATATCATCAATAAACACTACTACAAACCGATCCAAAAGCGTCGGAAGAACCCGGTTCATTAAATCCATAAAAACAGCCGGTGCATTAGTGAGTCCAAAAGGCATAACCAAAAACTCATAGTGTCCGTACCTCGTTCGGAAAGCGATCTTTAACACATCTGTATCTCTCGACGACTCTGGCCCGATAATAGCCCGATCTCAAATCTATTTTCAAAACACCAAGCCCCCTTCAATTGATCAAATAAATCGTCAATCCGAGGTAACGGGTACTTATTCTTTATGGTTACCTTATTTAGTTGTCGATAGTCGATACACATTCGCATAGTTCCATCTTTCTTTTCACAAATAAAACCGTGCACCCTACGGAGAGAAACTCGGTCGCGCAAAGCCCTTATCTCATCAACTCTTGCAATCTGCGCTTTCAATTCTTTTAATTCAATAGGTGCCATTCATTCGATGCGAGCTATCGAAATCGGAGCCGCACTTTGGTACTAACTCAATGCGCGAACTCAATCTCTCGTCTTTGAGGTAAACCCTGTAGTTCTTCTTCAAAACACATCGGGGTATTCACATACAACTGATACAAATTCAATTTGTATCTCGGACATTTTATTATCCAGTACATAGGCCAAATAAGCTTCACACCCTTTTCTCACATATTTCCGGGCTAACATTGAAGATATTACTGTAGGCAACCCATTTACGTCACAGGATTTAATTCTGATGGTCTCACCATTTCGACATTTCAAATCGATAAGCTTCCTTTTACAATCCACTATTGCCTCATGTGAAGTTAACCAGTCCATACCCAAGATTATATCAAATTCGTCAAAGGGCAACAACATTAAATCAGCTGGGAAGCAATAATCCCGAATCATCAACGGGCAACCTCTACACACTTTATTTACAAGCACACATCTACCCAAAGGGTTGGACACACAAATCACAAACTCGGTAGACTCAACTAGCAGAGTCTTGCCAAATTTTAAAGTTTCGCACACATAAGAATGAGTCGAACCAGGATCAATTAGTGCAATCACAGTAGTATCATAAAGAGTAAAAGTACCGTGTAATGACGTCGGGAGGAAGCATCCTCTCTAGCTTGCGCGAGATATGCTCTAGCCGGAGCTCTAGCCTCGATCGATCGATCCAGCTGCGTTCTTCGTTCCTTCGACTACCACCTACATTGCGTAATGTCCGGGTGGTCTACCCCGCAATGATGTATTGCTCGATTTAGTGTTCGAATCAGTATTCGCTTTCACCTAACCGGACACTCTCTAATAAAATGATCGGCGATCCACATTTATAGCAAGACCGATCATGGAATCTACAACTCCCTGAGTGCCATTTCCCACAGTGCTTGCATTCAACTCTATTTTGTGGAACGTTACCAACACTGGCTATCGAGGTAGCTCGGGAGCTCATAGGAGGTCGATCCCGTCTAGGTGGATCTGTAGTAGCTTTACATCTACCGTAGTCATTTACGGGCTTCTTGATCGTGGAATGAAAGACTTTATCCAAGACCTTTTTCGATGTCTCTAGCTTCATTTTGACCTTTCTTTTCTCTTTTTTCGAGCTCTTCAGCTTTGCAAGCTCTCTCAACTAAAGTTACAAACTCTTGGATTTCAAGAATGCCAACAAACATCTTTATATCTTCATTTAGGCCGTCTTCAAATCTTTTACACATAATAGCTTCAGTGGAAACACATTCTCTAGCATATCACTGAGCGACAAATTTTCTTTCATATTCAGATTCTGGTCATTCGTCCCTGTTTAACTCAAGGAACTCCTTTCGTTTTTGATCGATGAATCTCGGCTAATATACTTCTTGTGAAATTCAGTTTGGAAGAAATCCCATGTCACTTTTTCTTTCGAACCACTTGATACTAGTGTATTCCACCAGTGATATGCGATGTCCCGCATGAGGGATATAGTACACTTCAAGCATTCATCCGGAGTACAAGACGACTCATCAAGTACCGAATAGTGTTATCAAGCCACATTTCGGCTCTCTCGTCATCATCGTCATTAGCTTTAAATTCTTCTACCCATATTTTTTGATTTTATCAATCAGGGCCTACTAGATCTCATCGGATCTATCATTGGGGAGCTGAAGGAATCGAGTTGGATTATTCGGGAGTGGAGGTTGTGGTACAATGGGATTATTTTGAACAAATTGGGTAAACCACTCATTCATCATCCGATAAAAGGCTTGTTTAGTCTCTCCTTCGTGACTACCCGAAACAGGTCGAGAGTCTATCGGCGCTGATCCGTGGTGCGGTCAGCGCCACGCTCTCTACATCATCGCCTACGGCTCTTTCGGATCGGTGTCCATTTTCTATATAAAACAAAGTTTAGGCTGTCAGAAGTCACCACACTATCAACATATAATAAGGCATGTATAGCTAGACTCGCACGCGCTACGGTAGTCCTAGAATCGACTAAACCGTAAGCTCTGATACCAATCAAATGTAACACCCCTTACCCGAGACCATCGCCGGAATTGAGTAAGAGGCATTACTAGACTTGACTACAATTTCAGGACATAAAAACTTAAAGCTGTCAAAACTGCATCATGCTGGATAATTCGACCATAACTCGAGCTACGAAACTCAAAATTTAGATCCGTAAATTTTTCTTGAAACTAGACTCATATAACTTTTCACCAAAATTTTTTTGGAATTTTTCATGAAGCCAATTAGTACAGTTTATTCATCAAAATTACCCTTATTACACTGCTTGACAATTCTGACCTGTCCTTACAAAAATGCAGTTATCTAATTGCAAAAATTTTCTATGATGTTCTTGTTTATACCAATGAAAAATAGATTCATTAAGGATTCTTCACATATAAACCATGCTTCTTGATTATTTTTGTACAATTTATAGCAATTTTTCGAAAACAGAACAGTGACTCACGAATGCATTCAGAGCAGGTCTCACTAGAACTTAATTATCTCATAATATATAAATCGTTTGCCTACTCTGTTTCTTTCATATAAAAATAGACACAATAAGGTTTAATCTCATATTTCATTCACCTTCAAATTCAATGTACCCAATTTTTGGTGATTTTTCTAATTTACATCAATGCTGCTACTACAAGCTGTTCTGTTGAATTTTATGAAAGTTTAACTTCTAGCCGAACCTACCTACTTCCCAAATTCAAGGATTTATATGTATGCAAATATTTCTTAACAAAAACGATTAAACCTGGATTTAGAATTTCATAAACATTGCCGTCATGTACCAACATACATATCGTAACACAACATCGTATTTACTAAAAAATTTTAGCCATTCTCGCATGGCTATCATAAACACGCATACAGGTTAAACATCGCATGTTTCTAAGACTTCATCTAGTCTATACATGCCTTCTAATTCATAACCAAAAATTCAAAATACCAAAGGAAGGCGATAGTGTGGTGAACTTCTTGAAGATCCTTCACGAGCCCGCTCACGTAACCAAAATCTATAAAACAAAGGAATCATTCCACACGATAAGCTTGCTAGCTTAGTAAGTCCTAATTTCATAAAAATATAACAATTCAATTATTAACAATTTTTAAATTTCTATAACTCAACTTGTAGGTTTGTACTCATATTTATTATCAACCTTCAATTTCATGTCGATGTGACTCAAGATAAATTCGTGAGGTAAATTTATCTTTGCCTACATAATTGTGTGTCAAGTCATAATTTAATATTCAAATCTAAAGTGTCATCATGTAACCATAAGTACAAATATTCATATACTTAAACCTCAATTTAATATAACATGTCAACAATCATACAACCACATCATTCATCAATAAAGCCGAGAACACATACCATTGGTAATAATTCACTAGTTTACCTTATCTTAATTAAGTATGAAGCTCATTCTTACTTCATATACTCCCCAGAACCATTAATTCGATAAATTTGCTTAAGTTCGCCTTGAGTAAAATTTTGGTTTCTAGCTTGTGAAGTATAACACCGGCATCAAGCCTGCTAGGCATAAAGGCCCGATAAATAACACCGGCGCAAGGCCTGCTAGGCTTAAAGCCCGATAAATAACACCGGCACAAGGCCTGCTAGGCTTAAAGCCCGAATTAAGTCACCGGCACTAGGCCTGCTAGGCTTAAAGCCCGAAACACATTTATGTATAAATTGTCTCTAATACCTTTTTATACTAGATCACATAATAAAAGTACTTGACTCACTTACATCAACCAATCAAAATCATTCCAAATAGACTTATACACATTCGGCTATGGCATGATTACTTACTAAAATTTTATCACACAATATCGTATAATAGGTTCATAACTAGTTCTTCAATATACTATAGTTTAAGGACTTACCTTAGAGGTCGATAGATTGATATCTCCAACTATTCGCTTAGTATAGCTTTTCCTCGCTCCAAATTCTTCTCCTTTTGATCTTGATCTAATTTGGTTCAACTTAAACCAATTAAACCACACTTCCATTCAATTCGAATGCAAAATCATATAATATAAAATTTCAAGACTTAAACATTTGCATTCGGCATCCATGCACTACTTTGTTCAAATGGATTCAATAATATTTGGGAACACTTTGGCAATAACCTCATTGATGCTTTTAACTTATATCTTACCTTCTTATCTATGGCCACACATTACCTATATATATATATATATAACAATAAAATGGCAGGTTTTTATTCCCCTTATGACCGAATATGCCAAGTTAATGCACTCATACATCTTCTTAAACATAAGGCCAAGTATCAAGCTAACTACTCACAACTTGTTTCCATTTTCCCACCAAATATTAGCTTGCTAAAACCCTTTCATTATTTAATTTACCCAATAACTATATCTAATTATAATCATTCATCCATGTCCAATTACAATACAAGTGTATAACCGAACATTAAAACAAGTGAAAAGAATTCAAGAATGGTTGTCTCCCATTCGAGTTGAAAACAAGGGCATCTTCATGCCCAAATCAAAACAATCTCCTTAACATACTCAAGCTACTTCTTCTTATTTTGTCTAAATTTATTTTTATACAACAATTTATAATTTCTCATCCATGGCCGAATTTCCTCATGTTCATTATCAACCATTTTCTACTTGTTTTCTAAGGATCAAATAAATCAACCCAATCTAAGGATAGTTTATTAAGCTAGAGTTCAAACTATTACCTTGCTCCACACATGCAATGGCCGATTGAAGAAGAGGAATTTCTTCTTCTCTTGATGATAGCTTCGGGTGGGTGAGGAAGTGAAGAAGAAAGATAAAAATGATTTTTTTTTTTTTTTTTTAAAACTATCTACACATTATTTTAGCATGCTTTTAGTATAATATTATATTAAACTATCATATAATTTGAAAAGCTTAATATTCTTAGCATGCTTACACAAAAATTTAAGACCATAGACTATTTTAATGCATGCTTGCCGTCCACCCTTCTAAAAATTGGGGGATTTGACATGCAAGTCCCTATGTTTGAAGCATAAGTCACTTAGCTCCTTGTTTCATTTCATATTTACTACTTTGATTATTTTCGCAAATTAAATCCTCTTTTTTTTTTTTTTTTTTTTTCTAATTACACACTCAAGCAATTCAATTCTTCTACAAAACATTCACATACATCAATTCACCCATATTAGACACAAAATAGATAAAAAAATATTTATTGGGCTCGAATTTGTGGTCCCGAAACCACCGTTCCGATTAAGGTCAAAATTGGTCTGTCACATGTCCTATGAAACCAGAAGGGAATCGATCAGTAGCTCAAAATGTTAATCAGGCTGGTAGAGGTGGACAGCAGCCTCAGTGAGGTCGTGGTCTGAATGGCAGAGGTAATGGTGCTGGCAGAGGACGTGGAACACCAGGCAAAGGTGCTGCTAATACTGAGGCAAGGCAACCGGGTTTGGTTTATGCGGTTCGCTGGAGGGAGGATGGAGACGCGCCGGACGTTATAACCAAAGACGTTCCTTATTTATGGCAAGCCTTATGTTGCTTTAATTGATGTGGGCTCGACCCATTCTTATGTTGCATGTAGAGTAGTTGAAACTCTAGACATAGCCTCTGAACTTTCTAATAGGGAGATGACTGTAGTAAGCACAATAGGTCAAACTGTAGTGGTGAATAAGATATTTCGGAGTGTACCTTTAGAAATTTAAGGCGTAGTATTTTCTGCCGACTTGATGGAACTTCCCTTCGGAGAATTCGATCTCATACTTGGTATGGACTGGCTAGTGGAACATCGGGCTGTGTTGGACTGTGCAGCTAAGCGAATGGAGTTAAGGACCTCGGAGGATGAGGTGGTCATCATGATAGGAGAAAGAAGAAACTACTTGTCTAATGTAGTTTCGGCACTAAAGGCTGAAGAGATGGTCCGAAAAGGGTGCAAGGCGTTTTGAGCCTTTGTAAGTGCATTAGATGGAAAGGAAGAAGGTGTCAGTGGAGTTAGAACTGTAAGGGACTTTGAAGATGTGTTTCCGGAGGAATTACTGTGAATAATACCCCGGATAGGGAGGTGGAGTTTGGAATTGACTTGCTCACAGAAGCAGCTCCTTTGTCAATTTCCCGTGCGAATGGCACCAAAGGAGTTGGTTGAGTGAAGGCTCGAGATCCGAGAGTTGTTGGATCGTGGGTTTATCTCGACCAGTGTGTGTCTCCGTGGGGAGAGCACCGATCCGCTTGTAAAGAAGAAGGATGGAACTATGCGTATGTACATAGACTATCGTCAGTTGAACAAGCTGACCATCAAGAACAAGTATCCTTTTCCAAGGATAGACGACTTGTTCGATCAACTTAACGGGGCCGCGGTATTTTCAAAGATCGACTTGAGGTCGGGATATCATCAGTTGAAGGTGAAGGAGGCAGATATCCATAAGACAGCCTTTAGGACAAGATACGGCCACTATGAGTTTGTCGTAATGCCATTTGGATTGACGAACGCCCCAGCCACATTTATGGATATGATGAACCAGATCTTCCAACCCTACTTGGATAGGTTCGTCATTGTGTTTATTGACGACATCCTAGTGTACTCCAAGTCTGAAGAGGAACATGATGAGCATCTTCAGATTGTGTTACAAGTGCTAAGGGAGAAGAAGCTCTATGCCGAATTCAGCAAGTGTGAATTTTGGCTTAAGGAAGTTGCTTTCTTAGGGCATGTGGTGTCCGCAGAAGGAATAAGGGTGGATCCTCGAAAGATTGAGGCAGTGTTGGATTGGAAACCACCTAAGTCGGTGGCGGAGATTCGTAGTTTCCTTGGATTGGCATGCTACTACAGAAGCTTCGTGGAAGGATTCTCATTGATAGCCGCGCCTCTGACAAAGTTACTAAGGAAGGAAGTACCTTTTGTATGGATGAATAAACAATAGGAAAGCTTTGAGAAGCTTAAGAAAGTATTGACGGAAGCTCCAGTTTTAATTCAGCCTGAGGCAGGGAAGGATTTCGTGGTGTACTATGATGCTTCACACACGGGGTTAGGATGTGTTCTAATGCAGGACGAGAAAGTAGTCGCTTATACGTCTCGGCAGTTAAGGCCACATGAGGTTAACTACCCGACTCATGACTTGGAACTCAAGCAAGCGATGGTCTTTGCTCTCAAGGTGTGGAGGCACTATCTCTATGGTGAAAAGTCGATAATCTACACAGACCACAAGAGTCTTAAGTATTTGCTGACTCAGAAGGAGTTAAACCTGAGACAGCTAAAGTGGGTGGAATTACTGAAGGACTATGATTGTTCGATAGAGTATCATCCGGGCAAGGTGAATGTAGTGACGGATGCTCTAAGTCGGAAGGTTGTGTCGGATCTAAGGGCGATGTTCGCACATCTGAGCTTGTATGATGATGGAAGTCTGCTGGCAAAGATGCAAGTTAAGCCGACGTGGTTGAATGAGGTGAAAGAGGGACATGTGGCAGATGAGGATTTAAGTGCTAAGATATAGCAAGTTCAGAATGGTGGTTTAGAGGATTACAGTATGTCCAGTGAGGGAGTGTTGTGTTTCAAGGGTAAGGTTTGTATGCCTAAAGATGAGGAACTTAGGCAGAGGATTCTTCAGGAATTGCATAGTAGCCCTTATGCTATGCATCCTGGAGGCACTAAGTTGTACAGAGATCTAAGGGAACAGTTTTGGTGGCCTGGTCTGAAGAAGGAAGTTACGGAATTTGTTGGGAAATGCTTAACGTGTCAGCAAGTTAAGGCTGAACACCAAGTTCCGTCAGGATTGCTTCAGCCAATCATGATTCCGCAGTGGAAGTGGGAAAGAATCACCATGGGTTTCGTTAGTGGGTTTCCCCTTACGCTTACTAAGAAGGACTCGATATGGGTAATAGTGGATCGTTTGACCAAGTCCGCGCACTTTATCCGATGCAGACGAGTCGATTATTCTTTGCGTGTTGGCATAATTATATGTAGCGTAAATCGTAAGGTTGCATGGAGTGCCGTGTCAATCATTTCGGATAGGGACCCAAGGTTTACTTCTCGATTTTGGAAAGCCCTACATCAAGCATTAGGTACTAAGTTGGATTTCACTACGGCTTTTCATCCACAGTCGGACGGGCAGGCAGAACGAGTAATCTAAGTATTAGAGGATATGTTGAGGGGCTGTGTGATGGATTTCAGAGGAAGTTGGGAGGAATATTTGCCTTTAGCAGAGTTTGCTTACAACAACATGCTTATCGAGCCGATGTCGATGGCATCGTATGAAGCATTGTATGGTCGGAGGTGTCAAACTCCTACATGTTGGACTGAATTTGGGGAACGACGAGTTTTGGGTCCAGAGATTGTGTTAGAATCTGAAGAGAAGGTTGAGATAATCCGGGCACGGTTGAAGGAAGCTTCTGATAGACAAAAGTCGTATGTAGATCTTAAGCGAAAGGAGATAGAATTTGATGTGGGAGATCAAGTGTTCCTTAAGGTATCGCCTTGGAAGAAGGTGATGAGATTTGGTCGGAAAGGGAAGTTAAGTCCAAGGTTTATAGGACCCTATCGAGTGTTGAAGCGAGTTGGACCAGTGGCATACCAGTTGGAGTTGCCTTCAGAATTGAAGTAGATGCACGACGTATTCCATGTGTCCATGCTACGTCATTATCGATCGGATCCATCTCATGTGGTTCCAATGGAAGAGGTGGAGTTAAGGCCAGATTTGTCCTACGAGGAAGAGCCGATTCAGATCTTGGAGCGAGATGTGAAAGTGCTATGAAGGAAATCAGTTCCTCTAGTCAAAGTGTTATGGCGCAATCATGGATCGGAGGAAGCTTCGTGGGAGCTAGAAGAGGCAATGCAACAGCAATACCCTCATCTACTCCAGCCAGGTAATTTCGAGGACGAAATTATTTTAAGGGGGTAGAACTGTAATATCCTGAAATTGGGCTTATGCATTTTTGCTTAAATTATATGAGATAGCATGTCTTATGTGTTATGGATGTGATGTGTGCATTTTTAGAACCTTGGAAATGTAAGGAAATGCCTTAGAAATATTAAGTATTAAAAGAGGGAACTGAAGCAAGGTGGTCTTAAGAAAATTTATAGAGGAAATATGACATGAAATTGGGCTTGGAAAAGTGGCTTGGAGGTGCCACTTAGGGCTCTGGAAATGACGCCATATGCTAGGGGGGAAGGACTTGTGTTCGAGTCGCATGGGAAGCAAAATGTTAAGGTTTTTATTTTGCTTCTGACGTCAATAAGAGGGGGATAGGGGGGACGACACCAAGGCTAGATTTTAGGAGTTTAAATCCTTTTATTTTTAGAGATAAATGGTGGATAATTGATGGATTATTTTTATTAATTTTAAATGGAGAGATAAAGAGGAAATAAGGATATGATAGTGATGGCCAAATAGGGGACTCTAGGTTAGTAATTTCGGCAAAAGGAGGAGAAATAAGGCCATTCATTATTCTTTCTTTTTCCTTTTCTCTCTGCCAAAATTCTCTGGCAACAATTCTCCTATTCTCTTTTATTTTGTTAAGCCGAAATACTCCCTGTGCTAGCCGAATTTACATTCCACCATTGCCGAAACCCTCAAGCTTTTTCCTTCTCATCTTTGGTAAGCCGATTTCTTCACTTGTTCAAAAGCCGAAACTTGAGTCATCATCATCTAGCCATAGCCGAATATCCTGGTGGGTGTAAACAAGGGTGCAGTCGACTATTGTATTAAAGGTAAGAAGAACAATTATTTAATTTCCAATCTCTTTCTCTTTTTTTAGCCGAAATATAGGAATCTAACCCCTTTAATTCTTTGGCCGAAACTCTGAAGGAGAGATTTCGGGATTCTGATATTGTCGACTACAAGGAGGAATCTTTCGGGACTTAAGAGATCTAAGGTGAGCCATTAATGATATTCGGCCATAGGCCATTCTTATGTGACTTAATGTTAGAATTAAATCTAACCTATGCCTATAGGTATTTCGACACCTACATAACCAAGTAGCACTTTTTGGGATTTGGTTAGTGAGCAAATCGGTAGCAAGGTAAGGATTTAAATGTGATAATCATTCGAGATTTGGTTTTATAGCCAAATAGGCTTTTGATTAAATATCAAATGTTGGCCGAATGTAGGGATTAAGATCTAAAGTAGTATCAGGATTTTTCGAGATTGTCGGGCTTTCACTAGATTTATGGCACCTAATTAATGCATATGTGTTTATAATAATGTGAATATGGCTAAGGTACCATGTTATGGTACAAAGTATCCAGGTACGTTTTCCTACTCCTACTAGGATTATGATAAATATCTGTCATGGCACCTATGTATAATTATAAGAATGTGAATAAAGAATTTGGCATGACATTGCATGTTTAGTATGACATGGGCATACGGGTTATTATGAAAGGGGAAGTGAATGTGGTGGTTATTTACCACGATATCTGAATGTGGTAACTTCGGTCACATTATCTGAATGTGGTGACTCATGTCACAAATATTTTATCTGGTGGCTATGCCACAATATTTATAAGGGCGATGAGCACGTCGACTACAGCGACTGCCTTCGATGGTGTGTAGCGAATGGAGGGTTGACTCAGTAGTCCCCTCGGTGTGCAGGTTGGTACGGGTGATGTGTAGCGGATGGCATCTAGGTTTGGGTTCGGGTTTGCATCATATTATTTAAATGCTATATGTACATGTCTGATTTGATATGCCTGAATTTGTTAGGACTTAGTGTTGTGGTTACACATTGAGTCTGTTGACTCACCCCGTTGTGGGATTATTTTTCAGGTAACGATCAGTGATGGACCGGGTCGGCAGAAGCTTAGGGTGGCCATGCTCAGCAAGGAATTTATTTTATTTGGATCTTTTTATTTTAAGTACTTTAAATTTAATCTTGGGATTTATTTGATGTAACAAGGCCATGGTTGAACTACTTTATTTTTTACTTTTATTTATTATGTTACGAATTTTTATCAATTAAAGGTTTAAGTAAATTTATTTTTAAAATAAACTCTAAATGTTTTGTCACTTAAAATAAAGGGTTTTCTATATAAGATAAACTTGTTTTCAACTTGAGCCCAACCCAAAAACAATCTTTCTTTCAAAACACACAGTTTTTCCAAAGTAACAAAAGAATTTTGAACCTGTTTACATCGAGGAACATACCAGATCCGGTCAGGGCTCGTGGGCCGAGTGTGGGGTGTTTCAAACGGATCCCGAAAGAGGCATAGCTAACGATGTAGAAAGTAATGCACCTGCTCCCGCGCAAGGGACAGTGCCCTTTGATTCGAGACCGACTACGAGCGGTCAAGAGGGAGAAGCTAAACAACCTTTCTTCCAGATGATGAGTGAGTGGTTCACTCAGTTTGTAAAGAATAACCCGACTGTTTCGCAACCTCTGCCCCCGGTTAATCCCTCTCAGACATCTGATATACCTCCGACTGCAAATCTGAATCCATGGAATAAGCCTCCGGTTGACAAAATCCGTAAGTACGGGGCTAAAGAATTCTGGGCTACTAATAATGATGATGCTGAAAAGGCCGAGTTCTAGTTAGAGAATACGATTCGAGTATTTGATGAGATGTCTCTGACTCCGGAAGAATGTATAAAATGTGTGGAATCATTGCTTCGAGATGCGGCTTATCAATGGTGACAAACTCTAATTTCTGTTGTTCTAAGAGAACGAGTTACATGGGACTTCTTTCAGACCGAGTTTCGAAAGAAAGATATCAGTGAGAGATTCGTTGATCAGAAATGAAAGGAATTCTTGGAATTGAAACAAGGCCGTATGACTGTTTCAGAATATGAACGAGAATTCATGAGACTGAGTCAGTATGCTCGAGAATGTGTATCATCTGAAGCTATAATGTGCAAAAGATTCGAATATGGCCTTAATGAAGACATTTTTTTGCTAGTCGGGATTTTAGTAATAAAAGAGTTCGTTGTACTCGTTGATCAAGCTTGCAAAGCTGAGGCACTCAAAAAAGATAAAAAAAAAAGGTTGAGTCTGAAGCTCGAGATGTGAGAAAGAGACTTCAGAGTAAATCATTTCAGTCTGCTCCGAAAAGATTCAGAGATAATCAAATTCGTTTCAGAGATAATGTGGGACATTTGAATAGAAACAAATCTATACCACAAATGAGTTCTAAAACTCCAGCAACTTTAGTGGCTAGCGTTGGAAATGTTTGATCTGAGAGACCTAAATGTAAACATTATGGAAAAAGACTTCCGGGAAGCTGTAGATTAAATGACAGAGCTTGCTTTAGATGTGGATCACTTGATCATTTTATCCGTGATTGTCCTGAGACTGTCGAGCCAAAAACTGTTCAGAATTTGAGATCTGATAATGCACCTGTAAGGGGTAGATCATCAAAGAATGTATGAAATGTTAGTGGAAGTCGGAGAACTACGAGAGGCAATGTTGTCAGATCTGAAGCTAGAGCGGCTGCCAAAGCGTATGCTATCTAAGCTCGAGAGGAAGCTTCATCACCAGATGTTATAACGGGTACTTTTACTCTTTATGATACTTCTGTGATTGCATTGATAGACCCTGGTTCTACGCATTCATATATATGCATGAATTTAGTATTCAGCAAGACTTTGCCTGTAGAGTCTACTGAGTTTGCTATAAAAGTATCGAACCCCTTAGGTAAAAGTGCCCTTGTTGACAAAGTATGCAAGAACCATCCATTAATGTTTCTAGATATCTGTTTCCCTACTAATCTGATGCTTTTGCCATTTGATAAATTCGATATTATTTTGGGTATGGATTGGTTGTTTATGCATGATGCTGTTGTGAACTGCAAAAGAAAGACTATAGATTTGAGATGTCCAAAGGATGAAATTGTACGGATTGAGTCTGATGATTTTAATGGATTGCCTGCTGTGATATCTATTTTGAAAGCTCAGAGTTATGTGAAAAAGGGTTAGAGGCATATTTTGCTTATGTGAATGATTCAAAAGTATCCGAGAAGAAAGTTGAATCAATGCGTATTGTTTGTGAGTTTTCTAATGTGTTGCCTGAAGAGCTACCGGGTTTGCCTTCGATTCGTGAAGTGGAGTTTGGTATTGATTTGTTGCCTGGTACTACACCTATTTCGATAGCTCCGTATAGGATGGCACCAACAGAGTTAAAAGAGTTAAAGTCACAGTTGCAAGAATTGACTGAGAAAGGGTTTGCTAGACCGAGTTTTTCGCCTTGGGGTGCTCCTGTTCTGTTTGTGAAAAAGAAAGATGGCACGATGAGGATGTGTATTAATTATCGTCAGTTGAATAAAGTGACAATAAAGAATAAATATCCGTTACCTCGAATAGACGATTTATTTGATCAGTTAAAAGGAGGTACTGTGTTTTCAAAGATTGACCTGAGATCGGGATGCTATCAGTTGAGAGTTAAAGATTCAGACATTCCGAAGACTGCTTTCAGAATGAGGTACGGGCATTGTGAGTTTTTAGTTATGCCATTTGGACTAACCAATGCTCCTGCTGTTTTTATGGATTCGATGAACAGAATTTTCAGACCGTACCAAGGTGGATTTGTTCTGGTATTCATAGATGACATTCTGATTTATTCACGTGATGAAAATGAGCATGCTGAACATTTGAGAATTGTTTTACAAACTTTGAGAGAAAAGCAATTATACACGAAATTCAGCAAATGTGAATTTTGGCTACACGAGGTTGGTTTTCTGGGGCATATTGTACCAGCTTCTAGAATCCGGGTAGATCCAAGCAAGATTTCTGCTATTCTAAATTGGAAACCTCTGAAGAACGTGTCTGAAGTCCGTAGTTTTTTGGGTTTGGCTGGTTATTATCGTCGATTTGTAAAAGGATTTTCAGCGATAGCTACTCAGTTGACTAGATTACTTTAGAAAGATGTCAGATTTGAATGGTCGGATAAATGTCAGAAAAGTTTTAATTAGTTGAAAACTCTGTTAACAGAAGCTCCAGTGTTAGTATAGCCAGAATTGGGTAAAGAATTTTTTATATACAGTGATGCTTCGTTAAATGGTCTAGGATGTGTTTTGATGCAAGAAGGCAAAGTGGTAGCTTATGCCTCAAGACAGTTGAAGCTTTATGAAAAGAACTATCTGACGTACGATCTAGAGTTATCTGCAATTGTGTTTGCGCTTAAGCTTTGGCGTCATTATTTGTACGGTGAGAAATGTCACGTGTTTTCAGATCATAAAAGTTTGAAATATCTGATGACTCAGAAAGATTTGAGCCTGCGTCAAAGAAGATGGCTAGAACTGTTAAAAGATTACGAGCTTGTGATAGATTATCATCCGGGTAAAGCAAATGTTGTTGCAGATGCTCTGAGTAGAAAATCATTATTTGCACTACGTGCTTTGAATACTCAACTAGATTTGTCTGATGTGACAAGTATCTTTATCCTTATCTCTTGGAAGAGTTTTGAAGCTGACGAGAAGTTGATTTATGAAGAAATTTATTTGAATACTATTCAAGATAATTTAGGTGATAAAATTCATATTTAAAAGAGATTAATTTCAAATCCAAGTAGGGCGACAATTTTGATGGAATTCAAAGTTCAACTTTGACTAAGATTCCTTGTTATCTTAAAGGAGAAGCTGCTAATTAGATTTAATTCAAGTAGGAGACTTATTTACCATAGAGCCGGTCATGTTTACTTCAACTAGGATTCAACTTGTTGATGGTTGCCAACCTATGCTAGTTCGACTTGAAGATGAAGCTACTCAAAGCCTATTTATATATAAGTTGTTGGATCGACACAAGGGGTGTCATTTTGTGTTTTTCTTTTTTAAATTTGAGAGTTGATAACTGTGCATTCAAACACTTTTTGCTTAGACATTTATTGGAGAGTTATATCATTTGTATGGTAAGATTTTGGGGAAGTGATTTGTAACAATTTAGGTTGGATTTTGGGCTGCAATTATCCGCTTTTAAAAGGTATATTAGGCTTAAGCCAATAGTTGTATCAAATAAAATAAAATAAAATCATCCTGTATGTGAAGCTCTACAAATATAGGATTAGTGAATTTGAACTCTATTTAACAAATATCATGTGTTTATTTCTCTAATTTCTTTGCTCAAAAAAAAGTTAAAACAATAAATTTGAAATATAAGACTTTTTCAAATATTAAATCTCTAATTGTGTTGGTGTGTAATAACCAAATTTTCAATAGTATTAGAAATAGTAGTTTCGGAACTCCATTTTTGTAATTCGAGTTTGTAAATATTAAATATTAATATTTACAAGACTAGTGTAAAAATATATTAAAGTTTGGTCTAGTAATTTTGTTGAATTGCAAGTTAATTGAGGTACAATGACTAAATTGTAAAAATTTATCACTATAGATTTTTAATTAGCCAAAAGACTTGATGAGCAATTAGGCCTTTGTAAATTAGTAAACAGCTGTGGATGTTGATAATAAAAAAAACCCACTAACTTTGCTAAATTTAAGTTAAGATTTGATTAATTAAGTTTTTATTAATTAATTAAGACTAATTAGGTTAATTAAGGTGTATGAGTAATAGTTAAAAGAAAAACATAACATTTTTTTTCTTCTCTCCATCTTCCTCACCGTAGCAAAAGAAAGAAATAGGGTTTGGAAGCTTTCAAACTTTTGATTAAAATTAGGTAAGTTCAATCAAGTTCTTTTCTTGTAATTTTTATATTTTTGAGGTCATGTAAGCATGATTTAGCTAGCCCATGTACCAATTTGTAAAAATATTAAAGTTTTTGACAGTTTTCATTGATGAATTCTTGATGAAATTGATGTTAAATTAATAGGTTTTAAGCTTAGATATGTAACATGACTAGATTGTAAAGTGCAATTATAAATCATGAAATTGATGTAATAAAATAGAGGGTCATAGAAGAATGTGATTGAGATTTGTTTCGAAACCGAACCTCAAAATTGAAAGGCATTGTTATTTCGGTTTTAGAAACTAAATTGAATAAAATTCGAAACTTCAGGGACATTCAAAATATGAAATTGAATTGATTTATGCATATTATGAGATGTTATAAAATGTTTGATTTTGATAAATTGAACCAGATTATTGTATGGATTGGAAATTGAACCAAATTGAAGATAATCGAGGAAAAACAAAAATTGTTAATTAGTTCTTAAAGTCTCGTTTATTGTTGTTTTTCCAGGTAAGTTCGTATAGTATGATTGTTCTGTGTTAGCAGAATTAAAAGCAAAATCGTTGTTTTTACAATAGATATGTGATGCTAAAAAATTTGATAATGAATTACTAGCGAAACAAGTACAATGTGAAGTGGATTCCGAATCTGAATTTCAAATTATTGATGATTGTTTGAGATTCTGAGATCGTATCTATGTTCTGAGAAATCCAGAGTTAACTCAGTTGATTTTGAATGAAGCACATAATAGTAGTTTATCTGTTCATCTGGGAAGTACTAAAATGTATCATGATTTGAAACGACACTACTGGTGGTCTGCTATAAAACGAGATATTTCTGACTTTGTTTCGAAATGTTTAGTCTGTCAGCAAGTGAAAGCCGAACATCGAGTTCCATCTGGGTTGTTACAACCGATTCTGATTCCTGAGTGGAAATGGGATAGAGTGACAATGGACTTTGTTTCTGGTTTGCCCCTGACTTTGAGAA
This sequence comes from Gossypium bickii, assembly GCA_025503065.1. Lineage (NCBI taxonomy): Eukaryota > Viridiplantae > Streptophyta > Magnoliopsida > Malvales > Malvaceae > Gossypium > Gossypium bickii. The sequence goes on from CP106712.1 coordinate 26,741,135, forward strand.
AGAAAGATGCGATATGGGTCGTAGTTGATTGATTAACTAAATCTGCCCATTTTATTCCGTTAAGATCTGATTTCTCACTGGAGAGATTAGCAGAGCTCTATATTTCTGAGATTATGAGATTGCACGGGGTGCCACTATCCATTGTGTCAGATAGAGATCCGAGATTTACATCTCAATTTTGGAAGAAATTGCAAGAAGCTTTGGGCACAAAATTACACTTCAGTACAACTTTTCATCCGCAAAAAGATGGTCAGTCTGAACAAACTATTCAGATTCTTGATGACATGTTAAGATGCTGTATACTTGAGTTTAATGGTTCGTGGGAATAGTATCTGCCATTGATCGAATTTGTGTACAATAATAGTTTTCAGACGAGCATCAAAATGGCACCATATGAAGCCTTGTACGGACTTAAATGTCGTACACCTCTGAATTGGACCGAGCTCAGTGAAAATAAGCTACATGGGGTTGATCTGATAAAAGATATTTAGAACAGAAAGTGGAACTGATCCAAGATTATTTGAAAGCAGCATCTGATCATTAGAAATCTTATGCAGACTTGAAACGAAAAGATATAGAAATTGAAATCAGCGACAAAGCATTTCTAAAGGTGTCTCTGTGGAAGAAAGTGCTTCAATTCGGGCATAAAGCCAAATTGAGTTCGATATTTATTAGATCGCATGAGATCATTGAACGTGTTGGGCTTGTTGCATATAGACTATAGTTGCCGTCTAAGTTAGAAAAGATCCATAATATATTTCATGTTTCAATGCTCCGTAGATATCGATCCGATCCGTCACATATAATTGCCCCATCTAAAATTGAAATCCGATTTGATATGACATATGAAGAGGAACCAATCCGTATCTTAGCTCGTGAAGTGAAAGATTTAAGAAACAATAAAATTCCATTAGTAAAAGTACTGTGGAATCAACATGGAATTGAATAGGCTACATGGGAGCCTGAAGATTCAGTAAGACAACAATATCTGAACCTGTTTAATGGTAAGATTTTAGGGGACAAAAATCCCTAAGGGGGGAGAATTGTAACAATTCGGTTTACACCCTAGTCAGAACAGTGGTTTCGGGACGATAAATCCGAGTATGTATAATATTTTAATATTATTTCCTGTGCCATTGATATGTGACTAAGCATGTGGTAAATTTTCGTGAGCTAATTTGTTCGTCTGTGTGTTTAATATGACAAAAGGATGAAATTGAATTAAATGTGAAAGTTGCTTGCTAATTGCTAAAGTGCCTAAGTGTTGTGGCTTTGTAAAGCTGAAGGCCTTAAATGGCAATTAAGCCATTATTGAGATAGTGGATGGTAGAATGTCATAATAACCTTATTTGTTATTTGTTTTATATTTATAAAGAAAGGTTAAAATAGTAATTGTTTTAATAAAACAATTTATATGAATATATGAAAGATGATAGTGGATTGTTCATCCATCCACCACCGAAAACAGGAAAGAAAAACAAGGTTTGAGCATTTGAACATTCAGCCAAGGTCTAGGCATAAATTGGGTATGTGTTTTGCTTCGATTTTTGATAATTTCTACGTTTTTACATTCGTTGCTTCTTCTACTATCAAGCCCATGTCTCAATTTGATGAATTGATGTTGTTCATGAGAAATGCCATTGATGCTATGTTGAGCTTTATGATGTTTTATGGTGTTAAATGAAAGAAATGAGTTAGATGAACATACTTTGTTCTTGAATTTTTGATGAATTTAGCTAAATAGGGCTAAATTTAGTAATAGTATTTTGAGGGACTAAATTTTGAATTTGATGAAAAATGTCAGCTTGTATGAGATGTATATGCATTCGGCTAAGTATGTGTATGTGTGGATTTTGTGAATTTGATGTTTTGAGAAAAATGGACTAAATTGATAAAGTGTACAAACATGAGGGTTAATTTACAAATAGCCCTAAATGTGTGTCTTTGGATTGAATTGAATGAATTAGGGAATAAAAGGGGTTAATTCTAAATATGTTTAGATCAAGAACCGTGGAAAACGGACTTAGATCGCGGGAAAACGAAAGTAATCGAGTAGCCATTTTCATTCCGACATATCGAATACGAGGTAAGTCACTATGCAAATAAACGTATATGTATGCAATTGTAATTGTTCATATGACTAATGATGATAATGAATGCCAATGAGAGGTTATTCATATGAATTCCGAGATAAGTTCGATATAGTGACTAAGTCCGCGAAGCCCCGTATGAACCTAGGAATAGATAGGATTGGCTAAGTTACGACATAGATATCTGTTCTGCTTTATCATGTAAGACCACGTCTGGGATGTTGGCGTTGATTTGAGACTCGTGTAAGACCCTGTCTGGGACAGTGGCATCGATATCTGATTATGTGTAAGACCACGTCCGGGACGTTGGCATCGATATGAGCTTTACGTGTAAGACCACGTTTGGGTCGTTGGCATCGTTATGATCCTTACGTGTAAGGCCATGTCTGGGACATCGAAATCGTATTGACTCGTATAAGACCCTGTTTGGAACAGTGGCATCGATATCCGAGTGCATGTAAGACCTCGTCTGGGACGTTGGCATTGTACGACTATTCTGTGCTTTCTGAGTATCCTACTAGATTCCTAACGGTTCTACGGGCAAGTCTGTGATACGAATTACAAATCCGAGTTATGAACAATTATGTGATTATAAATCCGGTTCAGGTACGCTGATTATATACAAATTATGTATACAAGGTAAGCATTTATGTGATCCTATTATGATGTTATGTATATGGAATTTATGATATGATAAGAAATGTTTTGGTTAGATAAGCTATGTGTTTATATGATTTTTGAATTGGGAAAATAGCTAATGTGGTCAAAAGTATATGAACTAAAGCATATATATGATGGCTTGGTAAGTGGTTGATATGTGCTAATGTATCTGTTTGCAAATATGCCTTCCATACCAAGTTTATTTGTATATGACTTACTAAGCTTTTGGAAAGCTTACTCTGTGTGCGTTTTCTCTGTTTTATAGGTCGTCAAAGCTACTGAAGGCTCCGGACTGTCAAGGATTGTCATCACACCACTAAACTCATTTTGGTACACTTTGGAAAATGTATATATTTAGATATGGCATGTATAGTCTAGTTGGTGGCATAAGTTGATGTATAAACTTGGTCATGAGATGTGGCTAATTTGGTTCATATTTTGCCTTGATGAATTTGGTATGAGATGTTGTTTTGGCATGGTTTGATGTTCATGAAATGGTCAAGTTTTTGGGTAAGTAAATGAATGAATTATGCTTGTGATGAGATAAGTTTTGGTATTGAATTTGTTATGGTTGGAATTGGTATTGATTGTATATATTGAATGGACAAATTAGTATGTTTTCGGTTGCCATATATGCATGATATGTCTTGGTATGTGATGCTTGTAGGTTTGACCAAATGGGTGGCATTTTGGCCTTACAAATGGCCTATAATGTCACACGGGCGTAGCACACGAGCGTGCTTAGAGACAGTGGGGCCAAGTCAGTAGCTAGCTTAAGAGCACACGGCTATGGCACACGGGCGTGCCTAGTGACCGTGTGAGGAGGTCAGTATATGGCCTAGTAGCACACGGCCATGGCACACAGGCGTGCCTAGTGACCGTGTGAGGAAGTTAGTATATATCCACGGGGAGGACACACGGGGGTGTCTAGAAGCCGTGGAGGCACACGGTTTCCTCCCACGGGCGTGTATCCCCTGTAGTTTAGAAATGTTTTAAATTTTCTATGGAATTTGTATGTGTTTCAATTTAGTCCCGACCCAGGTTATAAGCATGATTGAGGTCTCGTTGACCTATTCAAGGGACATTGTATGTGTGATGGATAAATGAAATGTATGAAATGTTATGAATGTTTTCGATCTGTCTGGTAATGCTCCTAACCCTAATTCGATGACGAACATGGGATAGGGGTGTTACGATCCACACCTTTATCCCCCCCGTTACAACCCTGTAAAGACCTTTTGATTTGTGTATCATCTCATATTATAGTGGTGGAGATTTGATTTTCATGCAAGCCTATGGGATTAACTCTTCATGTTTGACTTTTGAGTGCTTAATTTTGAACCTTAAACAATTTGAGTGATTTGAGTGAATCTTTAGTGAGGATGTCAACTCTAGTCGATTTCGAATCAGAGGTAATTATTTAGGTAAGGGGAAACACCTAACGTTTTCAGGGCTATAAATGTATGACTTTGATTGTTTGAATCTTTAGGACTCTTTGAGTTGAATTATCCATGTATGAATTATCTTTGAATTATGATGAGATATTATTGATAAATATTATGAATCGAGGAAGTTCGTTTTAATTGTGACTTGAGAATTTTGCTTGAGGACAAGCAAAAGCTTAAGTGTGGGGGTATGTGATAAACCATAAAAGTAACATATTTTAGGCCCACATTTAGCATGCTTTGGATGATTTAAGCCTTGATTATATAATTTCGTGCTCTTAATCCTTTGTTTTCATTTTTATACCCAGGAGAGCACCCAATGACGAAAAGAATGGAAAATAGGCCCAAAATAGAGTAAATAGGCCATATCATTAAATCCAAATGGCCTGGGTCTAAGACTACACGGTCGTGCCCCATTCAATAGGTTGGAACACGGCCTGGCCATAATTTATGTGGGCGTGTGCCATGGGCGTGTCCCTGCTACGGCCAAGAGGAGTTTTACTCGGAATAAGATACTTGGAGGCAAATAAACACATTCCAAAGCCTATTCAAACACCCTAATAAGAATTCTACTTGAATTAGGATACTTAGGGGCAAAGTAAGGCATCTCAAAGTCTATATAAACACCCAAGGGGGCAACTTGAAAAGAGAAGTTCGGCAGAAGCCTTCCGCCAGGGCTTTTGTCGGGGCAGTTTGGTAGGCCAAGGAGCCGAGCTGAAAAGGTCAGATTTGTTGGAACCACTTGGAGATAGCCAGTTGATCCATCTCAAGAAGCCGGAATTCTACTCAAGACGGTGGATTTCTCCTTCAAATTCCTTCAGAGGGTTTTAGGGATTTCTTATGTTTTGTTTTATCTTTTCTTCTAAGATGTTTTCTTTTATTATTATGAACTAAACCCTTCAGATACCTGAAGGGGATGAAACCTAAGATGAATCTTGTTATTGTTTTCTGAACTATTTGATAAATACCTGATTTGTTCTTAATTATGTGTGCTTAATTCTTGTGTTAATATTTCCGGGATATTGATTCAAGTATGATGTGCTTAGGTGCAGGAGAAAAATTCCCTTCTTAAGAGTAGATCTAGCATAATTAAGCGGAGTTGATCGCGCGCCTAGAGATAGGGTGACGAGATTTTGTCGGATTAGGGTGAAACCTAATATGGGAGTCCATAGATCGAGTTAATGCGATTCTAAGGGTTTTAATTTGAAAGAGATTTCAATTAATCAACCTAGGGTTAGACGTTATTCGCCTCGAGAGAGGGTTTAATATAACTTTGGGAATGTTACGGATCAAGTCAAGTGAATAAATCGTCTGGTTCAGTGTTAGATAACAGGTGAAGTCTAGGTGGATTCTTCCTAAAGGTATCGTCTTAATCAACTGAGTTTTTCCAACAGTATTTCCCCAATTCATTCTTTTTGTCTTTGCATCTTTAGATTAGTAGTTAGTTAAATTTAGATTAAATAACAAACTTCACTTATTTTAGGCTAGATAATAAAAAGAAAGTTAGTATTAGTACTTTTAGCTCCTTTGGGTTCGACAATCTAGTCTTGCCTAAGCTATACTACTATTCGATAGCTGCACTTGCCTCAAATCATTGTCATAGTTAGTTTCTAGGTTCGATCATTCTCATCATAAATTTTAAAGCTCTGAAACAACGATCAGTAACCAAACAATCTAGCATAGAAAGGAGTGCCATCTTGTTGGTAAGTGTGATGGATCATTTTATCAATCCCGATTCTAGGAGTAATATGGATTAAGAGTAATTGTTAGCCAATTATGATCTCAGGTGTTTTGGAAATTACCGAGTATCGCAAACTTGTAAACAGGTGTGTAATCTCACACCCCTCTAGATGATTGCTTGCAATGTTCTGTGACTCGACCAAGAGCCGAAAAGCCAAAAAACTGACATCTGTGACCACTCGAGCGTACGAACGCTTGTAGTGGTAAATCGAAATACAAATAATGACGGTAAGTCATTGAGAGTGTCACGAGCACTCTCGCGAAACTGAGGCTGTAACGAGCCTGATTGAGCCAAATGGGCCAATGGACTACCTAGCCTATATGGGCAAAATTGATGGGAAGATATCAAATGATAGATGTGATTGCGAAATCTGAAAAACTGAGGCCAAAACCATGCGAAATAGGCCCCACGAGCATGTGGGCCTGAAACAAATTTCAGGCCCAATAGTTCTGTACAGACCCAAAAAGGGCCCTGTGTCACTCGAGGCAACAGAAGGCCGTCGGAAAGGCCGATAAATGCAAAATTACCAAAATACCCCTAGAGGGTAAAATTACCAAAATACCCTTGGAGGGTAAATGACCGTTGTACCCTTGATTATGGTTGGTTATCACGTATATGCTTTGTTTACACTTTTTGTATGTATGATGCATTGCATTTATTATATGTTGCATAGGTTGGGATTGATGATTGGAGGAAGTGTATTCTGGTGGCTCTGCCATATTCTTTATAGTGGCCATGCCACGTATATTCTGTTATTCTGGTTGCTCCGCCACAAATTATGTGATTAGCAGCTTGTCTGCCATATTGGTCTGTAGGGCTGGGTGGGTTGACTTGGTCCCCACAGGTGTGTAGGGCTGGTACGGGTGGTGTGTAGGGTTGGATTGGATTGGGCTGCATACTCTGTTTGCATTATCATGTTTATGGGGCTAAGGCCCAGATTGTCACTGAATAGGGCCTCGCCCAGTCTACTTCTGTATGGGCTCGGGCCCAGTTAATTTTCGATTAGGGGATTACACACTGAGTTCTCGTAACTCACCCCTCTGCTTTAACCATGTAGGTGATCCCTAGAGTTAGAGGATTTGGAGTTGCGGATGACTCTATGGTGGCCATACATCAGAGTTTTATTCACGAGACTTAGTAAATCCAATCTTTACTTTATTTTAGTATTCTTTTGATTTGGGTTTAATATTATGTAATAAGGCCTTTACACTTAAATTTTCTTTTAAACTTTCATCTCCGCTATGATTTATTACTAAAGGATTAATATGGAGTTTTCTTAAAAAGTTAATAAACGGTTTTCTAAAATATCACATTTTTGCAATTCACTAAAATCTAATTTCTGTTATAAACAAAGTTTTTGAAAATAATAATAACAACGTTTTGACAGGAAAACCACTTAAATAAATCTGAATTTCGCAAACAACAAAGTTCAAAATTTTCAAAAAGAATATGAGGTTTTTAACGAACACGCAGTTTTTAAACAACCCTCTTATGTGACATGCCAGATCCGGTCATAACGTCTAGGCCGGGTGTGGGGTGTTATAGGCCGTGTAGGCCCATTTTATCCCTTTTTGGCCCGTTTCTCATTCTTTTTGACTCCCTAAGCTCTCCTGAGTATAAAACATGAAATTAAGAGATTAGAAGTATTGAATTCATCAAATCCAATGGAAAATCATCCAAAAATTAAGCCAAGCATGGGGTTAAAATATGTGTAAATTATAGTTTATCAAATATCCCCACATTTAAACCTTTGCTTGTCCTCAAGCAAAATCCTCGACTCACAATTAAAATTAACTTCCTCAATTCATAATTCTTATGAATAATGTTTCATCATAATTCATAGATAATTCATACATTGATAATTTAACCAAAAGATTCCTAAAGATTCAAACAATCTAAGTCATAAATTTTTATAGCACGAAAACATAGGTGTTTCCCCTTACCTAAATAATTACCTCTGATTCAAAACCGACAAGAATTGACATCCTTACTAAAGATTCACTCAAATCACTTAAGGTGTTTAAGGTTCAAATTAAGCACTGAAAAAGTCAAACATGAAAAGTTAATCCCATAGGCTTGCATGAAAATCAAATCTCCACCACTAAAAAATGAGATGATACACAAATCAAAAGGTCTTAAAAAGGGTTGTAATGGGGCTTGGGTTAAAGGTGTGGATACAGGTTGAATTAAAGGGTTAAAATCGAGATCGAATTGACTATTTACCTAACTAGAAAAATAACTAATACTGAATAATTACATTGATTGAAAACTTATCACTAATAACACGAGCTTCTTCAAAAGATGTGAAATTAACAATTTAAGCTCTAATCACTAATAATGAATAAATCTTCAACTTTTTTTTAAGCACAAGAACATACAATGATAAGAAAGAACTTTAACAACTAAAATAGAGAACATAGTTAGGCTTTTTGTGGAGTAAGTGGGTTAAATCCTAGGTGTCTTATCATCCTTAGTATATCAAATCAAAAAGGTGGTCTCGATACGTATAATCGAAGCAAGTTCTAGAATAACAAATCAATGTTGACACACTTATAATCAATAAACTGAGCAAGAAATATATATGCTCTAAAAGGCTCAAAATCTCACAGAAATTATGGTTTTTTTATGTAAACCTTGTGAATTTTAAACTTCAAAGTAATATTTAAAATTAGGGAAACAACCTAATTTTTTTTTTGAAAATAGACTTATCATGCTTGATTCTCTAATATCTTAAAGTTTAAACAATCAATGCACAATTAACTATGACTTAATCCGAAACATATCAATGAAAATCATAAATCAATAGAAGTTTTGTTCTAATAGTAATATGAGAAAATTACTTAAGACAAAGCATAATTCAGGGATTTTCTAATACGAGAGTCTTGTTGATACCTCCCCACACTTAAGCTTTACATTTCCTCAATGTAAAAAGATAAAAATGATAATATAGTAAGAAAAGCATAAGAGAGGGAGAGAAGTGAAACTTCCTCAATTCTGGATAGAGTCAAAGAAAAGAAACAGTGTAAAGTTGGTTAGGGGTGGATGATACTCCGGTGGTGTTGTGGTGATTCGCTAACAGCATTTTGAACCTAAATTGACGAAATCAAAATATAATAATATAAATTAAGCACATGAATGATAAAGAGAAGGAAAATACAGGAGAAGAGAAAAAGAGAGAGAAAATAAATGGATTTAAAGGTCCTTGTTTTGTTGAGTAAATGAAGCGGCCGGCATGAACTTATGAAGATCGGTATCACATCGGGAGACTTTGTTAGGGTCCTTTCACTTCTTCGACATGGGGATGGTGGTGTTGGTCTTACCTTTAGGCATTGAGTGATGGTGGCAAGGATGGTGAAAAACAACTATGGTGGCTAGGGTTGGGAGAAAAATAATTTAGGGAGAAAGTGAGAAGAAAAAAATGGTTTAAATAGAAAACAAGGATCTGGTTGCTGCCCACGCCCGCATGCCACGGGCATGTTAGTGAACACAGCTGTACAGCATGGCTGTGGCATTTTATTTTAACCTGTGTTTTGGGAAAATTATTGTCCACGCTAATGTGCCTACTCGTGGTGTCCGCATGGCCACGGCCATGCCCGTGTGCAAAGCCATGTGGCAGGGAAGCTTGCATTTTATTAATTTAGTTAGTTTGTAGTTAGGTGCTAAAAATCAAAAATATGAAAATTAATGAGGTTAATGCTAGGGTTGCCTCCCGAGAAGCGCTCGTTTAAAGTCTTAAGCTAGACTTACCTCTCATTCGCATAATCATGGTGGTTTGAAGAGTTGAAAATCCTCTCCCCTGCTATTAGTTCTATGATCACTATGTAGTTTGAGATGGGTGGCGTTTACCTTAAAAGTGCCGAATGTAGGATTAGTTACCTCGTCTGTTCCGTATGGGAAGATATTCAGTACCGTGAAAGGGATTTCGTTGTTTGTATTAAGGTATGAAGTGGCGATTTGAGGGTCTGTCTTATCCAACAATACTTGATCCCTGTTCTTAAATTGGTTTGGCTCATGGAGTTGCTTTGGTTCATCGTGTTTTCTTGGTTTCTCACTGAAATGTGTCTTCCACTCGTCTAGTTCATCGATTTGAAGCCATCGCTCCTCGTGAGTTATTTCTTTATTGGCATAAGGTCTAGGATATGGCTCAGTTGTGTAATTTTGTTGTGCTTCCTGAAAAGAAGGTTGAACCAAATGGTCATTAATAGAATTTATGTTCTCACCTTTATTACTCGATGTCCTAGCCGAGTCAAGAGCCTGAAGAGTGATTATTTTGTCACCTACACGAAGCGTGAGTTCACTTGTGCCAACATCAATTTTAGTTCTAGCAGTTGTTAAAAAGGGTCTTCCTAAAATTAAAGGAATATTGTTGTCCTCATCCATGTCTAAAACAACGAAGCCTACTGAGAATATAAATTTATCAATTTTCACTAGTACATCTTCAATTATACCCCTAGGAATTTTAATAGTTTTATCAGCCAACTGGATGCTCATCCTAATTTGTTTGGGCTTTCCAAGACTAAGCTGTTTAAACATTTCATAAGGCATAACATTTATGCGTGCCCCTAGATCTACTAAAGCATCATTAACCGATAAACTACAAATTAAACAAGGAATCGTAAAACTCCCTAGATCGTTTAACTTTCGTGGTAGTTTATTTTGTAAGATTGCTGAGCACACTGCATTTAGCTCCACATGCGACGTATCGTCTAACTTCCGTTTGTTTGTCAAAATCTCTTTTAAAAATTTCCTTGAATTGGGCATCTGTGAAAGAGCTTCAAGAAACGGTAGGTTAATATGTAATTTTTTTAGAAGTTTAAGAAATTTACCAAATTGTTCATCAGTGTAGTCTTTCTTCATCGCATTGGGGTATGGAACACGAGGTTGGTACTCTGTAAATATTGATTTTGGTTTATCATGGCTTACCTCAATCTTACCTTCCTTTACCACATTCTCTTGCCTCAATATTGGCTCGTCTAACCCTTCACTATCATGAGCGGTAATGGCATGAATTTGCTCATTTGGGTTAGTTTCAATGTTGCTCGGCAAGCTACCTTGTGGTCTTTCTGTAATCAGCTTAGCAAGCTGACCTAATTGGTTCTCGAGCCCTTGAATCGATGCTTGTTGGTTTTTGAGTGCAGTTTCAGTGTTTTGGAAATGGATTTCTTACACTGCAATAAATTTTGTTAGCATCTCCTTAAGGTTCGGCTTCATCTCTTGTGGGTAAGGTTGTTGTTGAAAGCCTGGAAGGGGTTGTTTTCTCTTATTTCCTTGGCCACCTCATGAGAAATTGGGGTGGTTTCTCCAACCTTGATTATAAGTGTTACTATAAGGGTTATTTTGAGGTCTAGAATTATTACCCCTATAGTTCATCTGTTTGCTTTCTATGCGAAGGTTGTAGGATGGATATTCTGTATTATTCATTCCTCCTCCATTCGTATCACACTGCATCACTGGATGTACCTGTGAAGAACCACACAAACCATCAATTTTTTTACTTAAAAGTTCTACCTGATTTGATAGCATGGTTACTATGTTGAGGTTGAAAACACTGGTGGCTTTTGTTGGCTTTGTCCTCGTAACTTGCCACTAATAGTTATTCAGTGACATCTCCTCTATAAACTCATAAGCTGCTTCAGGGGTCTTGTTATTTAGGGTTCCACCGGTGGCTGAATCAATCAACTGCCTAGTTGAGGGGTCCACATCGTTGTAAAAGGTTTGAACTTGTAGCTACAAGGATAACCCATGGTGAGGACACATTCTTAGCAAAGTGTCTCTAGATCAATCTGCACAAAAGAAGAGATATCATTCCTTAACTTAGCCGTTTTAGCTGGCGAAAATATTTTAACAAAAATTTTTCGGTCATTTGGTCCCATGTAGTGATTGGTCCTCGTGGTAACGAGTTCGACCACTATTTAGCTTTGTTTCTCAACGAAAAGGGAAATAACCGAAGGAAAATGTCATCATTAGAAACGCCATTAATCTTGAAAGTGTCACAAAACTCAAGAAAATTTGCCAAGTGATTGTTTGGATCCTCATCCTGCAAACTATCAAACTGAACAAATTGCTGAATCACTTGAACAGTGTTAGGTTTCAGTTCAAAATTATTTGCATCAATAGTAGGTCTAAAAATACTTGATTCAGTTCCTGTTAGATTAGGTTTAGCATAATCATACATAGTACGAGGAGCAGGTTTTGATTCACCGGATTTGTGGCCACCATAGGAGGTAGGGGATTATTATCGGCCATCTATTCGGTAGTATTGGTATTGTCCTCTGGCTCTTCTTCTATATATTGTAGACTTCGCCTTATTTCCCTATGATTTCTATGAATGGTACCTTCTATATCACTGTCAAAAAGCAATGGTCCTGACGGGTTTCTTCTAGTCATAAACTAAAGGTTCTTGCTAGAAGCAAAGAAAAGGAAAAGTTAGTGAACTAAAAAAAAATTGCAATTAAAAGTAGGAATGGCTAAAGTAATAAAAAATTAGTGTTTCTAATATCTTAGTCCACGGCAACAGTCCTGATCGTTGTTTTCGCGACGTCAAAGTCTTAGAATTTATAAAAAAGAATGATAAAACCTGGAAACTAACTATGACAACGAATTGAGGCAAGCGCACCTATCAAACAGTAGTATAGTTAAGGCAAGACCAGAATGTCGAACAAAAAGGTACCAAAAGTACTAATACTAACTTCTTTTTACTATTTAGCCTAAGAATTAAAGTGATTTTTTATCTAATCTAAAATTAACTAACAACTAATCTAAAGACTCTAAGACAAAGAAGAATGAATTTGGGAAAATTACTTGAGGAAAAACCAATTGATTAAGACGACACCCAAGGAAGAATCCACCTAGACTTCACTTGTTATCTAACTCAAACTGCATTTATTTTATTCATTTGACTTGATCTGTAAGATTCCCTAAGTTATATTAATCCCTCTCTCGAGGCGACTAATGTCTAACCCTAGGTTGGTTAATTGAAATCTCTTTCTAATTAAAACCCCTAGAATCACATTAACTCGATCTATGGACTCCCATATTAGGTTTCACCCTAATCTGGCAAAACCTCGTCACCCTATCTCTAGGTGTGCGATCAACTCCGCTTAATTATGCTAGATCTACTCTTAGGCAGGGACTTTTGCTCCTCCACCTAAACACATCACACTTGAATTACTATCTCAGAAATATCAACACAAGAATCAAGAACACATAATTAAGAACAAGTCAAATATTTATCATATAGTTTAGCAAATGATAACAAGATTCATCTTAGGTTTCATCCCCCTCAGGTATCTGAGGGTTTAGTTCATAACAATGAAAGAAAACATCTCAAAAGAAAAGATAAAACAAAGCATAAGAAATCCCTAAAACCCCCTGAAAGAATTGAAGGAGAGATCCTCCGTCTTGAGTATAATTCTAGCTTCTTGAGATGGATCAACTGGCTATATTCGAGTAAATCTCCACAAATCTGCCCTCTTTGGCCTAGCTGGACACCGCCTGACTAAGGCCTTAGGTTCCTCCTTTTCTGGTCATACTTAGGGTGTTTATATAGGCTTCTAAATATGTTATTTTGCCCCTAAGTATCCAAATCTGAGTGAAACTCTTCTTTCCTACGACAGAGACACGCCCATGGCACACGCTCGTGTAAGTCATGGCCAGGCCGTGTTCGAACCTATTGAATGGGGCACGGTCGTGTGGTCCTAGGCCCAGGCCGTGTGGATTTCGTGATATGGCGCATTTACTCTGTTTTGGGCCCGTTTTCTATTCTTTTCGTCATCCGGTGCTTTTCTGAGTATAAAACATGAAAACAAAGGATTAAGAGCACCAAATTACATAATTAAAGGCTTAAATCATCCAAAAGCATGCTAAATGTGGGCTTAAAATATGTTAGTTTTACAGTTTATCAAATACCCTCACACTTAAGCTTTTGCTTGTCCTCAACCAAAATTCTCGGCTTACAATTAAAATAATCCTCTTTGATTCACAATATTTATCAATAATGATTCATCATAATTCAAAGATAATTCATACATGGATAATTCAACTCAAAGAGTCCTAAAGATTCAAACAATCAGAGTCATACATTTATAGCATAAAACATAGGTGTTTCCCCTCATCTAAATAATTACCCCTGATTCAAAATCGACAAGAATTGACATCCTCACTAAAGATTCACTCAAATCACTCGAAGTGTTTAAGGTTTAGAATTAAGCACTCAAAAGTCAAACATGAGAAGTTAATCCCATAAGCTTGCATGAAAATCAAATCTCCACCACTATAATATGAGATGATACACAAATCAAAAGGTCTTTAACAGGGTTGTAACAGGGCTTGGGTTAAGGTGTGGATAAAGGCTGCATTAGAATGTTAGAGTCGAGATTGTCCTGAAAAATTACCTAACTAGAGAAATGAGCTACTCCTAAATAATTACATCAATTGAAAACTAATAATACGAGCTTTTTTTCTTCGAGGTTTGGAATTTACATGCATAAGCTCCCCTAACATAGAACTAATGGTGAATATACTTTGATTTTTTTGAAGAACAAGTCAAATACATGATAAAGGATAGATTGAAATAGATAAAATAGTTAGGAAAATGATCAAATCAAATCTCGACATAAGGGTAGTCAAAAAGGATGGTGATAACAAATACAAAAGGTTTTGAGTTAATATTAGTAGGTGAGTCAATAAAAAGGGTTGTTAGGATCAACGGGGTTCACTAGAGGTTAATTATGAAGGTAGGCTTTTTGATGGAGTAAGTGGGTTAAAACCTAGATGCCTTTATCATCTCGGTATACCAAATCATCGGTGTGCTCTCGACATGTATAATCAATGCAAGTTCTAGAATAACAGATCAATGTTGACAAACTCATAATAAATAAAGTGAGCAAGAAAAAGAATATATGCTCTAGAAGGCTCAAAATCTCACAGAAAATTATGGGTTTTTGATGTCAACCTTGTAAATTTTAAATTTCAAGATATCATTCAGATTCAGGTAGACAACCTAGAAAAATTTTTAATTCGAAAAAATAGACTTCATGCTTGATTCTCTAGTATTCTTCAAATTTTATCATCAATGCATAATTATCAATGACTGAATCCAAGGCATTTCAATAAAAATCATAAATCAAAGAAAATTTCATCCTAATCATAATATGCGAAACATACTTTAAGACAAGGCATAATTCAGGGATTTGAGAATAATGAAGAAAGTTAGGCACTTTCTCGAAATAACTATTCACCCCCCCCCCCACATTTAAGATGTACATTGCCCTCAATGTACAAACATGTATATGAAATTTAAGAGAGAGGGAAAGGTGAAACTTCCTGAATTCGGATGGTTTCTTGGGTTGGAAGTCGATAGGGGTAGTGGCTGCTACCGAGCTCTGCGCTAGATGAAGAAATTGGGGAGCTCGTAGAGAGTTAGCCAGGAATTATTAAGACACATTTAAAATAAACTAAATATATAATTAAAGACAAGAAAGTTAAAGAGAAATAAAATAGAAATGTAAATAAAACTAAATTAAAGATGAATGGACTAAATAGTCCTTATTGTTGGATGGTTTGCAAGGTGGGTGTGACCTCTAAGGCTGTAGAGGTGCTGGCGGTGGCGGAAGTGATGTGATTCCCGAGCAGCCTTTAGAACTTTGAAGGCTGCGTTGAGGCTGTGGTCGCGGTTCTGGTATGATTCCCTAGCAACCTTTTGAACTTGACACTAAGAAACTAAAATAAAATAAACTAAATTAAGCATAAGATAGTCAAAGAGAAGGAAAATAAAGGAGAAGCTAAAAGTAAAACAAAATATAAATGGTCTCAAAGACCCTTGGTTTGTCGAGTGGATGAAGTGGCCGACATGAAATTATGTAGATCGGTCTCTATGAGGGAGACTATGCTGGAATCCTTCCGCTTCTTCGACATAAATTTGGTGTAGCTCGATGGTTGTGGGCAAGGATTAGAGAAGGAGAGTTGGGAGAAGTTTGAGAAAGAAAAGGAAAATTAAATGGGCTAAATGGGTGAGAAGAGGGAGGGGTGGGTGGTTTAAATAGAATTTTTCAAGTCAGGTACGTTCACACGCTCGTGTATCGTGGGCGAGGCATGTCACACGGCCACATCACATGGCCGTGGTAGGCTTCGTTTGTTTCTTCCACGCCCATGCTCATGTCGCCACACCCGTGTGTGATCTAACAGTGTCGACCACGGCCGCATCGCACAGCCGTGGGGTTTTATCGGTGCCCGTGGTATGGTGGTTAGAGTCTATGACTCTGAAAATTGATTTTCTCTGACTCATACCATCTCTGCCATGTCAGTACGACAATTCGGTGCATCCACACGGCCACGGCCCCGGTCGTGTGCAAGGCTGTGTGGCTTGAAATTCTGTATTTTTGGTTAGTTTTGAGTTAGGTGTTGTAAAGAAAATAAAATAAATAAGATGAAAAATGCAGAAGTTAATAGGGTTAGTACTCGGGTTGCCTCCCAAGAAGCGCTCGTTTATTGTCTTAAGCTAGACTATCCTCTCCTTTATATATTCATGGTGGTTTGAGGAGTTGAAAGTCCTTCCTCGTGCTGGAAATTTCATTATAATGATAGAGTGTAAGACGAGTAGCGTTTATTTTGAAAGTACCGAACATAAGGTTACTTACCTCGACTGTTCTGTTTGGAAAAACATCGATTACCTTGAAAGGGATTTCCTTGATGGTGTTAGGGTCAGGAGGGGACACTCGTGCGTCTGCTTTAACTAGTAATACCTGATCTCCAATTTTGAATTTGTGTGTCTCGTAGAGTGGCTTTGGTTCTGCTTCGGGTATCCCTAGTTCTTTTTTAAGGTACGTCTTCCCCTCTTCTAGTTCATCGATCTAAACCCTTTGTTCCTCATGAGTTATTTATTTGTTGGCACAAGGTTTAGGATCTGGCTCAGTTGTGCAGTTTCGTGGTGCTTCCTGAAAAGAAGGTTTTACCGAATGGTTATTAATAGAATTAATGTTCTCACCTTGATTACTCGATGTCCTAGCTGAGTCGAGACCTTGAAGACTGATTGATTCGTTACCTACACAAAGTATGAATTCACCTGCACTAACATCAATTTTAGTCCTGGCAGTCGCTAAGAATGGTCTTCCTAAAATTAGGGGGATCGTGTTGTCCTCATCTATGTCTAAAAAGACGAAGTCTATTGGGAATACAAATTTATCAATTTTCACAAGTACATCTTCAATTATACCCCTAGGAACTCTAATAGTTTTATCAGCTAATTGAATGCTCATCCTAGTTTGTTTGGGTTTCCCTAGACCTAGTTGTTTAAACAATTTCTAAGGCATGACATTTATACTTGCCCCTAAATCAGCTAACGCATTATCAATTGATAAACTACCAATCAAGCATGGAATTGTAAAACTCCCTGGATCTTTTAATTTCTGTGGTAGTTTATTTTGCAACATTGCTGAGCACTCTGTGCTCAGTTCCACATGCGATTCCTCGTCTATCTTCCGCTTATTTGTCAATAGTTTCTTTAAGAATTTCTTGGAATCTGGCATGTACGGAAGAGCTTCAAGAAATGGTAAGTTGATATGTAATTTCTTTAAAAGTTTAAGAAACTTACCAAACTGTTCCTCTGTGTCGTCCTTCGTTATTGCTTGGGGATATGGTATGTGAGGTTTGTACTCTTTGATTACTGGTTTTGACTTGTTATTGACCTCAATCATACCTTCTTCTACCACCTTCTTTTGTCTTGATACAGGGACGTCTAACCCTTCACTATATTGAGCTGTTATGGCTTGAACTTGCTCCCTTGGGTTAGTCTCGGTGTTACTCGGTAGTCTTCTCTGTGGTCTCTTAGAAATCAACTTAGCAAGTTGCTCGATTTGATCCTTGAACTCCTGTGACAATACTTCAAGTTTTGTTTCTACCTTTTGGAAACGTGTTTCTGAGGCTGCTATGAAATTTGTTAGCATCTCTTCAAGGTTCGGCTTCTTTTCCTGTGGGTAGGGCTGTTGTTGGAAGTTTTGGGGTGGTTGTTGCCTTTTATTCTTTGTTTGCCTCATGAGAAATTGGGGTGGTTCTTCCAACCTGGATTATAAGTATTACTAAAAGGGTTATTGTTAGATCAGAAATTGTTACCCATATAGTTCATTTGTTCGCTCTCCATGCTCTGTCCGTAGGGTGGGTACTCAGGATTCACCACTCCTTCACTTGCGTCACACTACATAACTGGATGTGCCTGCAAAGAACCATAGAAACTATCAAATTTTTTATGTAGCAACTCTACCTGATTTGATAGTGTAGTTACTGCGTCGAGGTTGAAAACTCTGGCTGCTTTGGCTGGCCTTGTCCTTGTAACTTGCCACTGATAGTTATTCAGTGACATCACCTCTATAAACTCGTAGGCTGCTTTAGGAGTTTTGTTGTTCAGGATTCCACCCGCGGCTGAATCGATTAGTTGCCTTGTTGAAGGGTTCACACCATTGTAAAAAGTTTGGACCTATAGTCACAATGGTAATCCATGGTGTGGACACCTTCTCAACAAATCGATGTATCTTTCCCAC
The DNA here is from genome assembly GCA_025503065.1 of Gossypium bickii. Classification (NCBI taxonomy): domain Eukaryota; kingdom Viridiplantae; phylum Streptophyta; class Magnoliopsida; order Malvales; family Malvaceae; genus Gossypium; species Gossypium bickii. The sequence continues at coordinate 26,759,604 of CP106712.1, forward strand.
GCGTCGTAAAGTGTCTCTGAATCTATCTGCACAAAAGAAGAGATATCATTTCTTAATTTGGCTGTTTTGGTCGGTGGATAATATTTTAAGAAAATTTTTTCGGTCATTTGATCCCATGTAGTGCTTGACTCTCGTGGAAGAGAATGTAACCACTGTTTGGCCTTATTCCTCAAAGAAAAGGGAAATAACAGAAGACAGATGGCATCATCAGAAAGGCCATTTATCTTGAAGGTATCACAGAATTCTAGAAGTAGGCCTAACAATACTTGACTCAGTTCCTGTTAAACTAGGTTTAGCATAATCATACATAGTTCGAGGAGCATGATTTTCGGCCATCTCTGGAGGTAGCGGATGATTTTCAGCCATCTCTTCGGTCGTATTAATTTCGGCTTCTTGCTCTTCTTCTATGTAGTTTAAGCTTCGCCTTATTTCTCTGTGATTTTTGTGAACGGTACCTTCAATATCACTGTCGTAAAGTAGGAGTCCTGTCTGGTTCCTCCTAGTCATAAACTAGAGGTACCTGAAAGGAACAAAAGAAGGAAGAAAAATTTAGAAAAGTAGAAAAAAATTGCAATAAAATAAATATAATATGGCTAAAGTAATAAAAATTAAGCGCTCTTAATATATCAGTTCCCCGGCAACGGCGCTAAAAACTTGATCGTTGTTTTTGCGATGTCAAAGTCTTAAAATTTATAAAAAGAATGATCAAACCTGAAAACTAACTATGGCAACGATTTGAGGCAAGCGCACCTATCAAATAGTAGTATAGTTAAGGGAAGACCAGAATTAAAGTGATTTTTATCTAATCTAAAATTAACTAACAACTAATCTTAAGACTCTAAGACAAAGAAGAATGAATTTGGGAAAATTACTTGAGGAAAAACCAATTGATTAAGACGACACCTAAGGAAGAATCCACCTAGAGTTCACTTGTTATCTAACTCTGAACAGACGATTTATTCATTTGACTTGATCCGTAAGATTCCCTAAGTTATATTAATCCCTCTCTCGAGGCGACTAACGTCTAACCCTAGGTTGATTAATTTAAATCTCTTTCTAATTAAAACCCCCAGAATCGCATTAACTCGATCTATGGACTCCCATATTAGGTTTCACCCTAATCCAGCAAAATCTCGTCACCCTATCTCTAGGCGTGCGATCAACTCCACTTAATTATGCTAGATCTACTCTTAGGCAGGGACTTTTGCTCCTCCACCTACGCACATCGCACTTGAATTAATATCCCAAAAATATCAACACAAGAATCAGGAACACATAATTAAGAACAAGTCAAATATTTATCATATAGTTCAATAAATGATAAAAAGATTCATCTTAGGTTTCATCCCCCTCAGGTATCTGAGGGTTTAGTTCATAACAATCAAAGAAAACATCTCAAAAGAAAAGATAAAACAAAACATAAGAAATCCCTAAAATCCCCTGAAGGAATTGAAGGAGAGATCCTCCGTCTTGAGTATAATTCCGGCTTCTTGAGATGGATCAACTGGCTATCTTTGAGTAAATCTCCACAAATCTGCCCTCCTTGTCCTAGTTGGACAGCCCCTAACTAAGGCCTTGGGTTCTCCCTTTTCTGGTCATACTTAGGGTGTTTATATAGGCTTCTGAATATGTTACTTTGCCCCTAAGTATCCAAATTCGAGTGAAACTCTTCTTTCCTGCGACTGGGACACGCCCATGGCACACGCCAGTGTAAGTCGTGGGCAGGCCGTGTTCGAACCTGTTGAATGGGGCACGACTGTGTGGTCCTGGGCCCAGGCCGTGTGGATTTCGTGATAAGGCCTATTTACTCCATTTTGGGCCCGTTTTCTGTTCTTTTCGTTTTCCGGTGCTTTTCTGAGTATAAAACATGAAAACAAAGGATTAAAAGCACCAAATTACATAATTAAAGGCTTAAATCATCCAAAAGCATGCTAAATGTGGGCTTAAAATATGTTACTTTTACGGTTTACCAAGCGCCAAAAACTTGATAGAGCTTGAAACTGACTATTATTTCGAAAAAGGAAAGCGCACCTATCAAACAGTAGTATAGTTGTGGTGAGTCCGAAATATCGTATCCTCAAGGACAAAGAGTACTAGTAATTACTATCTTTTTTATTATCTAGCCAAATAATTAAAGGGAGTTAGTTTTTAATCTAAAATTAAATAACTAATTTAACTAACTATGAACGTGACAGAGAGTGCATTGGGAAAATACTTTTGGACAACTTATATGAGATAGGCAATACGTAAGGAAGAATCCACCTAGACTTCTCTTATTACTTTTAATTCATGCAATTTATTCACTTGACTTAATCCGTAGAAATCCCTGATTTATGTTAATATCTCTTTCAAGACTAAAAACAACTAACCCTGGGTTGATTAATTGAAATCTCTTTCTATTTAAAACCCCTATTGTCGCATTAACTCAATTTATGGATTCCCTTATTAGGTTTGACCATAATCCGGCAGATTTTCGTCGCCCTATTTCTAGGGTTGAGATCGCTGTGAATCAAAGCTTTAAAATTTATAAAAGAATGATCGAACCTTGGAAACTAACCCTGACAATGATTTAAGGCAAGTGCACCTATCGAACAGTAGTATAGTTAAGGCAAGACCGGATTATCGAACCCAAAGGAACTAAAAGTACTAATACTAACTTTCTTTCTATTGTCTAGCCTAAATATTAAGTGATTGGTTGTTTCATCTAAAATTATCTAACTACCAAGCTAAGACTCAAAGACAGAAAGACTAAATTGGGGAGATAACTTTTAGAAAAGCTCAGTTGATTTAGAGGATACCCTCAAGAAGAATCCACCTAGACTTCACTTGTTTCTAACACTGAACCATACGATTTATTCACTTAGTTTGATCCGTAAGACTCCCTAACGTATACTAAACCCTCTCGAGGCGAATAATGTCTAACCCTAGGTTAATTAATGGAAATATCTTTCTCTGTTAATAACCCCCTAATATAGCAGTAAATCGATCTATGGACTCCCATATTAGGTTTCACCCTAATCCGGCAAAATCTCGTCACCCTATCTCTAGGTGCGCGATCAACTCCGCTTAATTATGCTAGATCTACTCTTAAGCAGGGACATTTGCTCCTACACCTAAGCACATCTGACTTGAATCAATATCCCAGAAATAATAACACAAGAATTAAGCACACATAATTAAGAACAAACTAAGTATTTATCATATAGACAAGAAAACAATAACAAGATTCATCTAGGTTTCATCCCCTTCAGGTATCTGAAGGGTTTAGTTCATAACAAATAAAGAAAACATCTCAAGAGAAAAGATAAAACAAAACATAAGAAATCCCTAAAACTCCTTAAAGGAATTGAAGGAGAGATCTGCTGTCTTGAGTAGAATTCCGGCTTCTTGAGATGGATCAACTGGCTATCTTCGAGTGTTTCCCACAATTCTAACCTTTCCAGCTTGGCTCCTTGGTCTAACTAACTCCTCCCTTTTCAACTGACACTTAGGGGGTTTATATAGGCTTTTGAAATAGGTTTCTTTGCCCCAAAGTATCCAAATCTGAATGAAATTGTTCTTTGCTACGACAGAGACATGGGCATGGCACACGCCTGAGTGGTCAATTTTCAAGCCGTGTTCGGATTCCTTTAATGAGACACGACCGTGTGACTCGAGGAAAGATCGTGTTCTAGATGATCAGCGAGGCACGGCTGTGTGGGCTTAAGTCCAAGCCGTGTCGATTTCTTTCTTGGCCCAAATTACTCTGTTTTAGGCCCATTTCTTGTTCTTTTTTATCCTCGGGTGCTTTCTTGGGTATAAGACATGAAAAGAAAGGATTAAGAGCACCTTTTTATATGAAACAAAGGATAAATCATCAAAAAGCATACTAAATGTGGGATTAAAATATGTTACTATTATGGTTTATCAAATACCCCCACACTTAAGCTTTTACTTGTCCTCAAGCAAAATTCTCAACTTACAATTAAAACTAACTTTCCATAATTCATAATTCCTATCAACAATGTCTTATCATAATTCATAGATAATTTATACATGGATAATTCAACTCAAATAGTCTTAAAAATTCAAACAAGATAAGTCATGTATTTGTATCACAAAAACATAGGTGTCCCCCCTTATCTGAATAAATACCTTTAATTCAAAACCTACAAGGATTGACATCCTCACAAAAGATTCACTCAAACCACTCAAAAAGTGTTTAAGGTTCAAAGTTAAAAGATCACTCATAAGTCGAACCTGAAAAGTTAATCCCATAGGCTTGCCTCAAAATCAGATCTCCACCACTATAAAATGAGATGATAAACAGATCAAAAGGTCTTTATCAGGGTTGTAACGGGGCTAGGGTTAAAGGTGTGGATAAAGGCTGAATTAGAAGGTTAGAATCGAGTTTGAATTGACAAGTTACCTATCTAGAAATACTGAGACAATAATAATTACATCAACTAGAAAAGTAATAACCCTAATAATACGAGCTTTTTCTTTTGATAATTAGACTTTAACTGTATAAGCTCGCTTTTCATAATAGTAATACTGAATAAACTTTGAATATATATATTTAAGAACAAACTAAATATTACATAATAATGAATGAATGAATCTATTAAAATAAATATCATAGGTAGGCAACAGATCAAATCAAATCTCGACATAAGGGTAGTCAAATAGAATGGTGATAACAAAAATAAAGGGGTTTTGGGTTAATATTATCGGGTGAGTCAATAAAAAGGGTTGTTAGGATCAACGGGGTTCACTAAGGGTTAATTATGAAGGTAGGCTTTTTAGTGGAGTAAGTGGGTTAAAACCTAGGTGCCTTTATCATCTCAGTATATCAAATCATAACTGTGGTCTTGACATGTATAATCAAGGCAAGTTCTAGAATAACAGTTCATAGTTGACACACTCATAATGAATAAAGTGAGCATGGAAAAGAATGTATGCTCTTTTAGGCTCAAAATCTCACAAATTTATGGGTGTTTTTGACATCAACCTTATAGATTTCAAATTTCAAGTAATATTCAAATTTAGGTTAACAACCTACAAGAATTTTAATTTTGAAAAATAGACTTATCCCGCTTGATTCTCTAGTATTCTTAAAATTTAATCATCAATGCAGAATTATCAATAACTTGCTCTAAAACACATCAATAAAAATCATAAATCATCAGAAATTTCATCCTAATTTGGGATATGAGGAAGTTACTTAAGAACAAGTTTAAATTCAGGGATTTGAGAATAATGAAAAAAGTTAGGCACTTTTATCCTTAGGGATTGAGAATAATGTAGAAAGTTAGGCATTTTCTCGAAATACTATTCACCCCCCCCACACTTAAGATGTACATTGCCCTCAATGTACAAAGATAGATAATAACATTTGAGAGATAAATCAATAGAGAAGGGGAAAGAATACTCCCTAAATTTTGGATGGATTCCTTGAGTCGAAAGTGAAAGGAGGATGGGGATGTCGGTCTGGGTGACGAGCCTATGCCAGATGAAGAAATTAGGGAGCTAGTGAAGAATTAGCCAGGGGTTATTAAGACAAATTTAAAGTAGACTAAATATATATGTAAAGATAAGAAAGATAAAGAAAAAGGAAACAAAAATTTAAACAAAATGAAAATTAAAGTTGAATGGACCAAAGAGTCCTTATTGTTGGATGGTTCGTAAGGTGTGTGTGACCTCTAAGGCTGCGGAGGTGCTGGCAGTGGCGGAAGTGGCATGATTCCCAAGCAGCCTTTTGAACCTGATATGAAGAAAGTAAAATAAGTTAATCTAAATTAAGCATAAGATTGTCAAAGGAAAGGAAATTGAAACAAAAGAGACAAGAAAAGTAAAAACTAAATGGTCTCAAAGACCCTTGGCTTGTTGTTTGGATGAAGCTGCTGGCATGAACTCATGTAAATTGTTCTCCGTTGAGGAGATTGGCCTTTTATGCTTGTTTAGCATTGTTTCGGTGTGGTTCAAGGGTTATTGAGACTTGTTATGGGGAAATCTGAGAAGAGGGAAAAAGAAAAGGGGTAAAGAGTAGAGGGGGAGGATGGGGGAGGGAGGTTGGGTTTAAATAGAGTTTCAATTCTGGTACACGTACACGCCCATGGTACGAGGGCGTGTCGATTCACACGGCCGCCTCACACGGTCGTGTGTTTAGGTGTGTTGGCTCACCCACACCCATTTTGTAGGTTGCTACGGCCGTTGATAATAGTTAGTATGTTGACACGGTTGGAAGGCACGGGCGTGGTCTACCTATGGTTGGCAAGTCAGTAGCTACACACGGTCTTGGGACACGGCCGTGCCACTTTGTCGGTGACCTTGAGGGAGTGGTTGAGCCTGTGACTTTGAAATTTAGTTGAATCTAATTGTACCATTCTGCCATGTTAGTACCAAGATTCTGGTGGTCCACCAGCCACGGCCACGGCCGTGTGTAAGGCCGTGTGGCCTGGAAATTTGCACCCTTTTACAGTTAGGTAAAAGAAAGAATAAGATAAAATAAATAATGAAAAACATGAAAGTTAATGAGGTTAGTACCCGGGTTGCCTCCCGAGAAGCACTCGTTTATAGTCTTAAGCTAGACTTTTCCTTGTATTTGAAAAAAAAAATCAAGGAGGTTTAAAGGTTTGAATATCTTCCCTCATGCTTACAATTTTGTTTTCTTGATAAAGTTTAAGTCGAGAAGTGCTTACCTTAGAAGTGTTGAATGTTGGAGTGCTTACCTCGACTGTTCTATGTGAGAAGGTGTTATGTACCTTAAGAGGAATTTCTTCGCTTGCTTTCAGGCCTGATATAGTGATTCGAGGGTCAGCTTTGTCTAACAGTACCTGGTCTCCTATTTTGAAGTGGTTTGATGTTCCTATGAGCTTTTCTGGAGGCTCTTTTGGTTTTATTTTGTGTGGTTCTGGTTCCTTGTTGATTTGTGTTTTCCATTTGTCTAATTCATTGGTCTGAATCCCTCGATCCTTAGGAGTTATTTCTTTACAGTGTTTAGGATCTGGTTCAATTTTTTCCTTTTGTGGTGCTTCCTGAAAAGAAGGGTTAACCGAATGGTTATCAAAAGAATTCATGTTCTCACATTTTTGGCTTGATGTTCTAGCCGAGTCGAGGGCTTGAAGAGTGACTGTCTCCTCGCCTACACAAAGTATAAGTTCGCCTGCATCAATATCAATTTTAGTTCTAGCAGTTGCTAAGAATGGTCTTCCTAAGATTAAGGGGATTGAATTGTCCTCATCCATGTCTAAGACAACAAAATCTACTAGGAAAATGAATTTATAAACCTTTACGAGCACATCCTCGATTATACCCCTAGGAGTTCTAATAGTTTTATCAGCTAACTGGATGCTCATCCTAGTTTGTTTTGGTTTCCCTAGACCTAGTTGTTTGAACAGTTTATAAGGCATGACATTTATGCTTGCCCGTAAATTGGCTAACGTATTTTCTATAGATAAACGACCAATTATGCATGGAATTGTAAAACTCCCTGGATCTTTTAATTTCCATGGTAGTCTATTTTGTAGAATTGCTGAGCACTTTGCATTGAGTTCCACATGTGGTTCCTCGTCTATCCTTCGTTTTTTTGTTAACAGCACCTTTAAAAGAGTTCTAGAGTCTGGCATCTGTGAAAGAGCTTCGAGTAGCGGTAAGTTAATGTGTAATTTCTTTAAAAGTTTAAGAAACTTACCAAACTGTTCCTCCGTATCGTCTCTCTTTAACGCTTCGGGATAAGGAATGCGAGGTTGGTATTCTTTGATTACCAGTTTTGGCTTTTCTTGTGCTACCTCAACTTTACCTTCTTCGACCTCGTTTTCTTGTATTGGATTGGGTTCGTCTAACTCTGCATTTTCCTGAGCTGTTATGGCTTGGATTTGCTCCTTTGGATTAATCTTAGTGTTGCTTGGTAGATCCCTTACGGTCATTAAGACATCAGTTTCGCAAGCTGTCCGACTGACTTAGTAATTTCCCCAACTTGGTTCTCGATTGCTTTGATTGATGCTTGTTGGTTATTAAGTGTTGTCTCAGTTTTTTGGAAAAGAGTGTCAGTGGCTGCCATGAATTTTGCCAACATCTCTTCGAGGTTCGGCTTCTTTTCTTGTGGATAGGGCTGATTTTGGAAAATTTGAGAAGGTTGTTGTCTTTGATTTCCTTGACCTCCCCGTGAAATATTTGGGTGGTTCTTCCAACCTGGATTATAATTATTACTATAAGGGTTATTATTAGATCTGAAATTATTACCTATATAGTTCATCTGTTCACTTTTCGTGCCCGGTTGGTAGGGTGGGTACTCAGGATTCGCCACGCCCACTTTACGCCATGCCGCATTTACGGATGTACTGCGAAGAACACAAACTATCAAGCTTTTTATTCATCATCTCTACTTGATTTGATAGCATGGTTACTGCATCGAGGTTGTAAACTCAGGCTATTTTTGTTGGCCTTGTCCTTGAAACTTGCCACTGATAGTTATTCAGTGACATCTCTTGAATGACCTCGTAACTTGTCCTCGTAAGCTGCTTCAGGAGTTTTATTATTCAGGGTTCCACCGGTGGCTGAGTCAATTAGTTGCCTCGTTGAGGGGTTTACACCGTTATAAAAAGTTTGGACTTGAAGCCACAAGGATAAACCATGGTGTAGACACCTTCTCAAGAGATCCTTGTATCTCTCCCATGCATCGTATAGTCTCTAAATCCATCTGCACAAAAAAGGAGATATCATTTCGTAATTTGGTCGTCTTGGCAGGTGGGAAATATTTTAATAAAAATTTTTCGGTCATTTGGTCCCATGTAGTGATTGACCTTTGTGGTAATGAGTTTAACCACTGTTTGGCTTTATTCCTTAATAAAAGGGGAAATAACCGAAGACATTTGGCATCATCAGAAACACCATTTATTTTGAAGGTATCACAAAACTCTAAGAAGTGTATTTGGGTCTTCGTCCTGCAAACCATCAAATTGAACAAATTGTTGAATCATTTGTATAGTGTTAGGCTTTAATTCAAAATTATTAACAGCTATAGCGGGCATAACAATACTCGATTCTGCTCCTGTTAAATGTGGATTAGCATAATCAAACATAGTACGTGGAGCATTGTTTTCTCCCACATCATGTGGTGGTGGATTATTTTCGTCCATCCCTTCAGTAGGATTGGATTCTCGCTCTTCTTCCGTGTAATTTAGGGCTCGCCTAATTGTTCAACGATTCCTTCGAGTAGTTGCTTTAATATCACTGTTGTATACTAACGGTCCTATCGGGTTCCTTCTAGTTATAAACTAGAGTTACAGGATAGGAAAAGAAAGAGAAATTTCAGCAAAAACAATAAAAACAAAAACAAAAATAAGAATAAATTGCGAAAAACAAAAAAATGGCTAGAGTAATAAAAATAGAGTTCCCAGCAATGGCACCAAAAACTTGATCGCTATGAATCAGAGCTTTAAAATTTATAAAAGAATGATCGAACCTTGGAAACTAACTCTCACAACGATTTAAGGCAAGTGCACCTATCGAACAGTAGTGTAGTTAAGGCAAGACCGAATTATCGAACCCAAAGGAACTAAAAATACTAATACTAACTTTCTTTCTATTATCTAGCCTAAATATTAAGTGATTGGTTGTTTAATCTAAAATTATCTAACTACCAAGCTATGACGCAAAGACAAAAAGACTAAATTGGGGTGATAACTTTTAGAAAAGCTCAGTTGATTTAGACAATACCCTCATGAAGAATCCACCTAGACTTCACTTGTTATCTAACACTGAACCATACGATTTATTCGCTTAGTTTGATCTTTAAGACTCCCTAACGTATATTAAACCCTCTCTCGAGGCGAATAATGTCTAACCCTAGTTAATTAATGGAAATCTCTTTCTCTATTAATAACCCCCTAGAATAGCAGTAAATTGATCTATGGACACCCATATTAGGTTTCACCCTAATCTGGCAAAATCTCGTTACCCTATCTCTAGGCATGTGATCAACTCCGCTTAATTATGCTAGATCTACTCTTAAGCAGGGACTTTTGCTCCTCCACCTTAGCACATCTAACTTGAATCAATATCCCATAAATATTAATGCAAGAATTAAGCACACATAATTAAAAACAAACTAAGTATTTATCATATAGTTCAGAAAACAATAACAAGATTCATCTAGGTTTCATCCCCTTCAGGTATCTGAAGGGTTTAGTTCATAACAAATAAAGAAAACATCTCAAGAGAAAAGATAAAACAAAACATAAGAAACCCCTAAAACTCCCTGAAGGAATTGAAGGAGAGATCAGCCGTCTTGAGTAGAATTCCAGCTTCTTGAGATGGATCAACTAGCTATCTTCGAGTGTTTCTCACAATTCTAACCTTTCCGACTTGGCTCCTTAGCCTAGCTAACCGCTCCCTTTTCAGCTGACACTTAAATGGTTTATATAGGCTTTTGAAATAGGTTTCTTTGCCCCAAAGTATCCAAATCTGAATGAAATTGTTCTTTGCTACAACAGAGACACGGGCATGGCACACGCCCGTGTGGTCGGTTTTCAAGCCATGTTTGGATTCCTTTAATGAGACACGACCGTGTGACTCGAGGAAAGACCGTGTTCTAGATGATCAGCGAGGCACGGCTGTGTGGGCTTAAGTCCAGGCTGTGTCGATTTCTTCCTTGGCCCAAATTACTCCGTTTTGGGCCCATTTCTCGTTCTTTTTATCCTCAGGTGCTTTCCTAGGTATAAGACATGAAAAGAAAGGATTAAGAGTACCTTTTTATATGAAACAGAGGATAAATCATCAAGAAGCATACTAAATGTGGGATTAAAATATGTTACTATTATGGTTTATCAGGTTGCAATCAACTCCGCTTAATTGTGTTGATCTATTCTTAGACAGGGACTTCTGCTCTACTGAATAAGCACATCAGACTTGAATCAATAACCTGAATTATCAAAACAAGAATAAGAACTTATAATTAAGAAGAAGAACAAGTATTTATCTCATAAATCAAATAATAATAAGATTCGTCTTAGGTTTTATCCCCTTAGGTATTTAAGGGAATTAGTTCATACTAATAAAGGGAAACATATTAGAATAGGGGAAACAACAAAACATAAGAAAACCCAGAATCTTCTAAAGAACTTGATGGGAGATCCTCAGTCTTGATGGAGATCCTTCTCCTAAGTTGTTCCCGATAGCTGTCTTGGAGTATTTTCTCCTTTTACTCGATGTCTATTCGACGTCTTGTCGACCTCTCCTTTTAGGTCGCCCTCAGGGTGTTTATATACGCTTTGAGATGCCTTACTTAGCCCATAAGTATCCTATTTCGAATATAATTCATCGTAGGGTCAGCAGAGACATGTCCGTGGTCAATAGCCCAAGCCGTGTTTGATCTTGCTTGTCACACATGGGCGTGTGGTCCGTCCATGTGTAGTGGTCCAGGCCGTGTAGGCCCATTTTTTTCCCTTTTTGGCTTGTTTCTCATTTTTTTCGACTTCCTAAGCTCTCCTGAGTGTAAAACATGAAATTAAGAGATTAGGAGCACCGAATTCATCAAATTCAATGGAAAATCATCCAAAAATTAAGCCAAGCATGGTGTTAAAATATGTGTAATTTATAGTTTATGATATGTCAAGGAACTTTTTGAATTGAATCTCCTAACTCTGTTTCTGATGTCTTTGAGGGTAGGGTGGTGATGGTTTCTTTATTGGAACTGGTAATGGTTGATTCGTATTCTGTGGTAATTCTACATCTAACGGAGTTTTTAGTTGATCAGATTTAGCTGGTTCTGAGGTTACCTTGTCGGATTTTACAGATTTTGGTTCTTGTGAAACTGGAATTTCAACACTCGGTTGAACTTTCTCTGAGTCTAGAGCCTAAGCCTGCTCCTTTTTAGCTTCAATGGTATTAGGCTCTACCGTTTTCCACTCCTCAATGTCAACGTTTTGCAGTGCTCCTTTTCTGGATTTCTCAGATTTTTTGTATCACTAGGTAAGGTACCCTGTGGTCGGTTCCTAAGTTCAGTTGCAAGCTGGCCCATTTGGTTTTCCAGATTCTTTAATGTAGCTGCTTGGCTTTGGATTAAGGCATCATTTTTTGCCATGTATGCCTTCAATAAACTCTCCAAGCTATTGGATGCTTCAGCTTGAACTGGTTTCTGAACTTGTTGAGGGAAACTAGGCAGCTGGGTTGGTCTGGGTTTGATGTAAGTGTTACTGGTTCCAGCCCCTTGGTTACTCCGGGACAAATTCGGGTGGTTTCTCTACGATAGGTTATAAAAATTGGATTGCAGCCCTTGCCTTCCTCAGTTTTGGTTCTGATTACCCATGTAGTGTACAGAGTCTGGGTTATATTCTTCAAACAAATGTCCTTCCCCACAATAGACACACGCTATATTCTCCAATTGATTAGGCAGCTGTGCTGTAAAACTATTAGACCCATTAGTAGTAAGATTTTTAAGCATTGAGGATATTAATGATACCTGAGATTCGAGTGAAGTAAGAGCGTCTACTTCATGTATTCTAGCGACTCGTCTTCCTGACGCTGCTCGACTGGTTGGCCATTGATAGTTGTTGCTGGCGATCCTCTCGATAATTTCATAAGTCTTATTATAAGACTTAGAAAGGAGATCACCATTAGCAGAAGCGTCCACTATCGTCCTCGCGTGGGCGTTGAGACCATTGTAAAATGTCTCAAGTTGGATGCAATGTGGAATTCCATGATGAGGGCACTTTCATAATTACTATTTAAACCTTTCCCATGCCTCATACAAGGATTCGTTATCCATTTGTTGGAAGGAAGTGATCTCGTTCCTCAACTTAGCATTCTTGCTAGGTTGGAAATACTTCATAAGATATCTCTCTGCTAACTCTTGCCATGTGGAAATTGAGTTTGGTGGCACTGAGTTCAACCAGGCTCGAGCTCTGTCCCTTAGCGAATATGGGAACAACTTCAATCGTAATGCATCTTCAGTTACTCCGTCTAATTTGAAAGAGTCGCTCACCTCTATGAATAGTCTCAAGTGCAGATGAGGGTCTTCGGTAGGCATTCCACTGAATTGGCCCACTGTTTGAAGCATCTGGAACATGACTGGCTTCAGCTCAAATTATTGTGCCTCGATTTCAGGTCTCCTAATACCCGGATTAAGATCATTGAACACTGGCATGGCATATTGTCTTAAGGCCCTATCCCTATCATAAGTAATAAGGATAGGATTTTGAGTAATGTTTGCACCATTTTCTTGATTCATATTCTCGATATTCATCTCTTCGACCCTCCTTTGATTTGCTTGTCTTCTATGTTGTCAAAAGGTTCATTCTATCTCCGGGTCTACAAGGAGTAAATCGATAATTTGGTCAATACTCATAAATAGCTGAAATATTCACAGAAAAATTAATAAAGTTCAAAATTAAATAGAAAACTAAACCAAAATGTAAGACTAACAAATTCACAAATAATGGCTTTTGAAAAACAGTCCCCGACAATGGCGCTAACAACTTGGAACGATGGAAATGTGCAAGTGTACACAATCGCAACAAGTAATAAAGTGACAAGTAAATGTAAAGTTATCATACCCACAGGGACTGTAAAAGAATTGTTTATGAAAGTAATTTTAAACACTTTGGTGACGGAAAAATATTTGAATTTGAGAAATGACTAAAAACTAGAAAACAAAGTAAAATAAAATAAAGTTCTAATGCACGATTTCAAAAGTTGATTTTAATCAAGATGATATAATTGTGTTTGATTAATTATATTTCCTTACCTTTGAATTATTAAACGGATGCTTATACTTGTTATGAATAAATCACGACAACTCGGTAATTTGCTAACTTATGAACATATTTACAAATAAAAAATCCATTCATCTCTTGTACATATTCCTATGTCAATTCGACTGATAAAATAGATTTATAAAGGTAAACATGTAATTGCACATACATACTTATTAAATTAAACAATCTCTCGCATATTCCTATGTCGAGCCAAATGATTAATTCAACCTAATAAGCATATAAAATACTATGTGAGGTAACAAGTATCCATACCTTGAAACAGTTTAATCACAATAATCGTGCAAGTTATGCAAGGCATATGTATCGCCAAATACCATACTAATCTAATCTTCAGCTAGCTTAGAAGAATTAAACATGCACTGATTAAGTACTATGTCCATTAATTACAATTTCAATGAATTTAAATAATTAATTCTTTAGTTATCTAAACAATTATAATGCCAGAATAACTTAGGCATGATTTTACTTAATCAGGAATTATACTAAGGCCTATAACAGCATAAACATAAATTTAACAAATCAAGAGGATGAAATGCAATCAACCCAACATGAATTAAATTCAAGATAAGCTTATTAAATTAACCATTCAAACAACATAAATATTCATAGATATGTTCATCATAAAAAAACAAAAATTAAAGAGATAGGGAACAAGAATCAAATCCGGTGGTTTTCCATGGCTTGACTAGGTTGCTCCGTTCCTCCTTCTTTGTTGTCCTCGCCGATCAAGGCTACTATGAACACTCAACTACTGCTCCAAAATGGCTGAAGAAGACCCCTTTCCCAAGAGGAGAAATTGTCACAAGAGCAAGGAACTTTGAATCGGAAAATGAGAGAAAAAGTGAGAGAGAAGAGAAGAGTTGTGAGAGAAGAGATGTGAATGAGGGATGCTTTGAATGGGCAGCAAAGGGGGGTTTATATGGCTGAGGATGGCTGCTAAAAATATCAAATTTCATCAGCGAAAGAGCCCCCTCATGGCCAGCCATCTTACATGGCAAAGTTGAGACTTTCAACTTCGCTAAAATTAGCCTGGGGCAAATCCGTAAAGCCTTAATTTAAGGTGGGGTTTGAATACAATTTGGAAGTCTTCCAAGGGCCTTTTTGCAAGCTCATTTAATCAGCTAAAATGCTTATTTGGGTCAGCATTTGAATGGTTCTGGGCTGCCCAATTGGTGGCTGGTTCGGTTCGCTCAATTTGGTTCAAGTGGTGCAGTTCAACTGGGCCCTTTTTCCATAATTAATTAAAATTAATTTATTTAGCCCAAATTAAATTGGGAATAAATTAAAATTAATTATATTATTAATTAATACACATATTTGGACCGTCTTAGGCTGGAAATTATTTCGTCTTGTTACTTCAAATTGCTTCTCGATTTTGTTTTTCTAAAGGTGTCTGCTGGGTCAATTTTCGCCCTTTATACGAATCTGTCAAAAATAATCAAAATTCACTAAAAATAATTTTAAAATTGACTAAAAATTAACATGTTCAAAGTTTTAACACAATTTAATTATTTTATAAAAATTAATTGTTTTATGACAAAAATTCTATTAAAAATGCATGATTTTAAGTAAAATTAGGTATGAAAAAGTATATAAATCTTTGTCTTTCCACCTATTGATGGAAATGATGTTGATTCATGTGGTAATTTTATTTGTATATGACTTACTAAGCTTAAACCTTACTTTGTTTAATTGTTTCCATGTTTTATAGTTCTACGAAGCTAGCTTAGATATGGGAATCATCAGAGACTTCATCACACTATTGATCATCTATTTTGGTACTTTTGAAGCTGTGTATATATGGTATATGGCATGTATAGGCTTGAGTCATTTTGGTATGTTTGATGAATGTGTAATTTGGCCATTTGTGTTTGCATAAAATGATTAACTTGATGATGCTTATGGATATGCAAATTGATCTACTTTTAATGTTTGGTAATAGACCTATAATGGATGAATGGGATTGAGGCAGTTATGAATGTTTGGATTAGCGTTGCCAAATGAATTATACAATGTGAATATGATTAGAAAAGCAAGTTAAATTGCTTAGTATTTGTGTAATAGCCCGGTTTATACCCTAGTCAGAATAGTGGTTCTGGACTACAAATCCGAGTCAAAAATATTTTAATATTATTTTATGTATTTACAGTATGTGAATTAGTATCTGTGAAAGTTTTGTATGAAAATTTTACCGTTTGTATGCCGATTTGATAAAAATAACTCAATCGCAGGAAATTCAAAAGTTATGTGCTACATGATATGTGTGCCGAATTGACATAGTATATTAAATGTGAGGTCCTTATGTTGTAAATGGACCATTGATTTTATGAATGGACATATATGCCAAGGGTTAGTATATTTTAAATGTGTTTAATAAGGCTATTTTGGTAAATGATAAATTAATGTTTATTAATTAAACAAAACATGATTTTTGCTTCATCTTTTAATCATTTTGCCGAAAATCAAAAATGAAAACAAGGGTTCAAAGCTTTTAAATATTCGGCCTTGTTCAAGCTTAATCAAGGTATGAGTTTTGTTCTGTTTTCGATGATTTTTACGTTATTATGATCGTTGCTTTGTGTTCTATCAAGCCCATGCCTAAATTTCAGAAATTGTTGATGATTGTGTGATGTTCCATTGATGATTTTGTGAGCTTAATGGTGTTATTTGGTGAAATATGAAAGTTTGGTGTTAGATGAACATGTTTTGTATTGGGATTTTTGATGAATTTGTTTATTATGGACTAAATTGAGAAAGGTATAAAATGAGGGGTTAAAATGTGAAATAAATGAAAGATATGGGCTTATATGGACTAGTGGAATATTTTGCCGAGCATGTGTATAAGGGAATTATGTGTATTTTGTGATTTTATGAAATAGGGACTAAAATGTCAAAATGTGAAAATATGAGGGCTAATTTGTAAAATGCCCTAAATATGTGTATATGGATTGAATTGAATGATTTTTTGAATGAATAAGCTAAATTTGAATGTGTATAAATCAAGAACCAAAGAAAACAGAATTAGATCGGGGGAAATCTAAAGTGGTCGAGTAATCGTTTATTTCTATCCGAATCCGAACGAGGTAAGTCTATATACAAATAAATGTGTTTGAATTGAATTATTATTGCTTATATGTCAATGAAATCTGATGAATGGCTATTGGAGCTGAATATGTGAAATTCGAGAAAATTTTGATAATGTGATGACGTTTGAAAAGCCCCGTACGAACCATAGGAATAGTTAAGATATATATGTCATGACATAGGATTCCGATATGAGTTATCGTGTAAGACTACGTTTGGGACGTTGGCTTCGATTTGAGATTTACATGTAAGACCATGTCTGGGACATCGGCATCGTATATGATATCGTGTAAGACCCTGTCTGGGACAAATGCATTGATATTTAATTACATGTAAGACTACATCTGGAACGTTGTCATTGTACAAGGTTTCTGAGCTATTCGAGTATCCTTATTGATTCTGAACAGTTCAACGGGCATTCCGAGAAATGAATGAGTATACTAATGTGCATCCAAATTTCGGTATGTATGTATGTATAAGAAATTTGGCAATGAAAGGTATGTATGTATATGATCATTTGATATGTGAGCTACATTACATGATATGTGATTATGAGGAAGTGAACATGATCAATTGAGATATAAGAGAAATATGACTTGTGATTGTGTTATGCTATGAACCATATGTATGAAATGGTTTATAATTGTTCTATGTGATAAGTTTATTTGTATATGGCTTACTAAGCTTTTAAAAGCTAACTTTGTGTGTGTTTGCATTGTTTTATAGATTATCGAAGCTACTAGGAGCTCGGGGATCGTTGAGAATCATCACCGCACTATCAAAATCTATTTTGGTACCTGTTGGAAGTGTAAATGTTAAAAGTAAGGCATGTATAGGCTAGGACTACTGTGATATGTTTTGAGATATGCATTTTATAGCCATGTGATATGGCTTGCTTGTGGAAGAAAATATGGTTTGGATGTGGTACATGATTTGTGCTAAGTAATGGTATGTTTTGAAGTTTATAAATGACCAAAAGAAATGGTCAATTTGGTATGTGCTTTGTTGAGAATTTGGTATGAATTTAGTATGAAAATGGAAGTGATATTTTGGGACATTGATCATGTATGAATTAATGAGTTGTTATGAGATTTTGGTATGTTTTTGTTTAGGTTTCGAGCATGAAATTGGTTGATGAGGAGATGGTTTAAATGGTGTATGTTTTGTGCTTGAAATTGGCTGGAAATGTGGCATATTTGTTGCTTGTTTGATGCTTGTAAGGAGGACCCAAGTTGGGTGGCAAATTGGCCTTGTAAATGGCCTATTTTGTGCCCACACGGGCAGGGACACTGACGTGTGCTAGGTCGTGTGGCCAAGTCAATATACCCCTTTCGATTGTCACAAT
The DNA here is from genome assembly GCA_025503065.1 of Gossypium bickii. Lineage (NCBI taxonomy): Eukaryota > Viridiplantae > Streptophyta > Magnoliopsida > Malvales > Malvaceae > Gossypium > Gossypium bickii. The sequence goes on from CP106712.1 coordinate 26,777,790, forward strand.
CGAGCACACGGGCGTGTGAGGCCAATTCGAATAGATACACAACCTAGACACCCAGGCGTGTGACTGGCCGTGTGACCAAGTCAGTAGCCTCCCTAATTTTCACATGGCCTGGCACACGGGCGTGTCTTGTGGCTGTGTGGACAAGTTAGTATGTATGCCCTGTTTTGCCACGTCCTAGACACACGGGCATGTCAAAGCCGTGTGAGGCACAAGGCCTGCCCACACGGGCGTGTGACCTCTATAACTTTGAAAAATGTTTAAGTTTCAAAAAAATTTGTATGTGCTCGGTTTAGTCCTGACCCCTTCCCATTGCATGTTTAAGGTCTCGTAGACCTTCTAAAAGGACCCTATATGTATATTTTGCTGTGGAATGTTTGTAAATATTTGATGTTACTAAAATGTTTGTGATATGATCCGATATGTCTGGTAATGCCTCTTAACCTTAATCCGGCGACGGATACTGGTTAGGGGTGTTACAATTTGAATAGGTAAATGGTATGAAATTGAGTATTGAATTTATTTGAAATGAATATGGTATGATTATGCATTGGTTGATGAACTTTTGGCTGCATATTTTTGTCTTAAAATGATGCCATTTGAGCTTGTGTAGGTATGTGCAAAAAAGGTGGCAAATTGGCCTTGCAAATGGCCTATTTCTGTCCACATGTGCAGAGACACGGGTGTGTGTCTCGGCCGTGTGCGACACACAGTCATGATACACGGCCATGTGTCCCCTGATGTTGATATTGAAGTGAAGTCAGTATGTTCCACACGGTCTCACACACAGGCGTGTGACTAGCCGTGTGGTATAAGCTAGTATACCCCATAAATGGCACACGGCCTAGCACATGGGCGTGTGTGGCCATTTTGTAGGGCACACGAGCTAGACACATGGGCGTGTGGTTGGCCGTGTGACCCAAGTTAGTATACTCCCTAGATTTCACACTGCCTGGCACACGTGCATGTCCTTGGCCGTGTATTGCAAGTCAGTATGTATACCGTGTCTACTAGGCGTGTGAGACACACGGGCTCATGACCTTTATAGTATGTTTAAGGCCTCGTAGTCCCTCATAACGGACAATATGAATATGATTGAATGGTATTTGAGTGTGAATGCATAAATGTATGAATTATGAATGTTAAATAATGTTGATTGATCGTTAATGCCTCGTAACCCTATTTTCACTGTGAATATGGGTGAAGGGTGTTACGAGTCCAGCGCATAACTTTGACACATAAATCATTTAAGACTGGAGTCAATCCATGAGTAATGACATTGTCAACGAAGGGTGTGTGTTCATCTTGCACATCAGCAATCCCAAATTGAGAGTTAATATGATCTTCATCAAATAGAATTGAAGTTCCATGAACAGGTAATTTATTTATCAACATTGCTGTGCACCCTTCAGTAAGAGAAGAAGTCTCAAATTCCCCCAATCTTTGCTTCTTTGACAATATATCTTTCATCAATTTCATATAATTGGGCATTTGATCCAAAGCTTCTACTAGCGGTATGTTGATGTAGAGCTTTTTCAGGACATTAGAAATATTTTGAATTGGGCATCTTGTTTATAATTGTGAAATCACTGAGGAAAATGTGGATGTGGTCGTCCTTCAGGTTGCTTATATTGTTTTGCTGTAGCATTTTTATTGGCAACGCGATCTGATTCTGCTACAACAGTCTTCTATTTAGCCTTTTCAATTGTATTATATTTTTCAGGTGATTCTAAATTCTTTCCATGGTTGAGTTTCGAGTTGTCCTCTTCTACAGTGGTGTCTTGAACAACATCATCCAACTGTGTCCCACATCTGAGAGTGATGGCCTTGCACTGTTCCTTTCAATGTGTTCTTGAATTCTTGATATCACTAGGAAATGCTCCTTGTGGCATCAAATTTAAAGCATTCGCTATTTGCACCACTAGACTCTAAAGAGCTCTGAGGGACGCAGATTGGCTCTAGATTGCAGTATCATTCTTGGCCATATGTTCCTTTAGCAAGGCTTCAATGGAAGTAGAAGATAATGTTTGACCATATTGAACATTTTGCCTCGGCATAGGATGATTATAACAGGACGGTGCACTATTAGCATTCTGTCTTGCAATATTGTTTAAATTCCCCACACCTTTATTATTCCAACTAATGTTTTGATGTTGCTTCCGCCCTGGAATGTAGGTGTTGAAATAGGGGTTATTATTCTGGTTAAAATTACCCATGTAGTATACAGATGCTAGGTTTGATGGGCATTCATCAAATACATGGTCTTCACCGCAATAAACATAAAATAGTTCGAATGATTTTATCTCCTAGACTACAGTGGGCCTTTTCATTGTTTTGATAATATTAGCTAAAGAAGATACCTGGGCTATGAATGAAGTGATTGCATCAAGTTCAATGGTGGAAGGAGCTCTCCTGCTAGTCCCAACTCGCATGGTAGGATATTGATAATCATTGTTGGCAATCTGCTCCAAAATCTCATATGCTTCATTATAGGATTTATCCAAAGAGGACCATTTGTAGAGGGATCGACTACCATCCTTGTAGTGCATTCAGCCCATTATAAAACATCTCTATCTGAGTCTAGTGTTGAAAACCATGCATATGACATTTTCTGAGTAATTCCTTAAATCTTTCCCAGGCTTCGTGAAGCGTTTCATCCTCTGATTTTTGAAAAGATGTGATGTCATTTCTAAGATTGGCATTCATGTTTGGAAAATTATACCATAGCAAAAATATCGGGCATAAGTCATTCCATGATGCCACTGTTCCCAACGACAAAGCATTAAGCCACACTGTTGCATGATTTTTAAAAGAGTATGGGAACAATTTAAGCCCCAAGGAATCTTTAGGAACACCTTATTGTCTAAATGAGTCATAGACCTCTACAAAAAGTCTTAAATGCAGTTTTAGATCTTCAGTGGGTAATCCACCAAATTGTCCTATTGTTTGAACATTTGAAACATTATCGGTTTCAACTCAAAATGCTAACATTGTATGTGTGGTCTTACTATCCCTGTATTCAAATCATAGAAAATTGGAACAACATGTTCCCAAATTGGTCAATATTGGTCATTTATTACACGATGAATAGGAAGACCAACATCTCGATCATTTGTATTCAATGGATCATTCAGACCAAGTGCATTCCCTTCCCTTGCCATATTACGTAATTCTATCTTCTCATTCGCAAATCTTTTTCAATCTTTGGGTCAAAAGGATACTCTTCGTTAACAGGAATATTTCTACTCATGCACTGATGGCAACCCTACAGTAAATAAATACAACCAAGTTAGCTAAAACTAAGAGAACAAAAGAAAATAACAAAACCAAATTTCACTAATTTCCAATCCTCAGCAATGACACCAAAAACTTATCACTTGTGAATGTGATGTGCGAATTGTACAAGTATACACGTTGAACAAGTAATAAAGTGATGAGTGAGATCATCTCCACAGGGACTAGAAGGATACAATTTGGTCGAGTTATTACAGTTAGGTTAGATTAATGTTGAAGCAAAATAATAGTGAGAATGTAATGGCAAAATGAGAGAATGATGATGTATAAAATGTACAAAACAAAACAAGTAAATGAAATAAGAATGTCACGACTAAGTAACTACAGAATAGAAGATTAAGTAATTGCAATGTTGATTAGGACGGTTGGGATTACTAATGTGTAACAACCCAAATTTGGGGCTAGTCGGAATAATGGTTTTGGGACCACTAATCCGAGGTTGAAGAAAATTATTTTCATAATATTTTATGAATTATAGTATGATAGTAAGGTTGCATAGAAGTTTTGGTGCTTTAATTTTAGCAATTGTGTTCTTAATTGTGAAAAATGACTAAATCGCATTAAATGTGAATGTATTGTATTACAAGAAAAAGGTGTCTAATAGCTGTAGATTTTAATCGGAGGTCCCTAGTATGCAAATAGACCTTTCTAAAGTTAATAGCTGGTCATAGGGGACAAAGAATTAAATTTTCAAAGCATTAGGTGAGATTTTGGTGGTAATTTGTCCGGTAAAATAATAAAATAAGGAGAAGAAAAGATATCATCTTGTCCGCTTCTTCTCACCACCGAAATTCCCAAAGAAAAACACCACGGGAGCTTGAAAATTTTCAGCAACTCCTTATCTTTACAAGTAAGTGATCTTAATGGTTTTTATTGAGAATTTTTGTACTTTTGGAGTCCCCAAAGCTTAAGCTAGCTAATGAGGGGACTAATTTGCAATATGGTTGAAAGTCTAGGGACTTTCCATGATAGAGTTTATGTTGTTTGCTGAGTTTTTATTAAAGAAAATGAATGATAGCGAGTTAAGGAACAACTTTTGTGAAAAATGTTAGCATGAAAACACCTAAATAGGACTTGAATGCAAAGGTTGAAAATGTGTAATAAATGCATGAAATAATTGGAATTATAAGTAGTTGTAAGAGTAATAAATGTTCAGCTAGGCTTCTTTAATGAGAAAATATGATGAAAAATGATTTACGAGCCTAAGGGCAAAATCGTAATTTTTGCCAAAGTACAAGGGCAAAATGGTCATTTTGCCAAAGTAGAGATTACGATGGGTTGTGAGCGATACCATCGTTTATGTTATCAATTGGTGGGCTATGTGCGATACCACCGTAAATATTCTTTTTGGTGGGCTATGTGCATTACCACCCTGTTTAAGAAAAATGGTAGCCTAAGTGCAAAACCACTGAGTGTTTGATATTTCTAAGAGTGACTTATTGTGAAATTGTGTTGTGTTTTTTCTTGTGTTCTTGTGGTGATAAGTGCAAAGATGTATGTTAAATAATAAGAGCATTTGGTGGTGATATGGTTGGAATGTGGTAAGAAAGAATGAGTAAGCATGATATTGGATTGTTGGATGCTTTTACTTATTTTGAAATGCTATTTATTGATTAGCACATGTTATGATATTTATTGTTTACATGTAAACTTACTAAGCTTTAAAGCTTACTCCCGTTCTTTTTCCCTTGTTTTCTAGAATCAAAGAGCCGGGTCGGGATACAAAGATAATCGAAAGATCACCCACACTATCAGCTCATCTTGGTATATTTTTGAAATAGCATTTTGAGTATGGCATGTATAGGGGCTAGACTAGGTGAAATGTTTGTTATTTTGGCCAAGTGTGTATTGGCTCCTTATAGACAAATTCTTTTGTACATGGCCATAATTAATGGCTCAATACTATTAATCAATGAAAAGATGAGGTTATTCATGATTGTGTAGGGTATATGATTGGGTTGTTTGGTTATGAATTATGATGGAATGAATTAGGGTGATGAAAGAGCTTGGCGAATAGCCTTGTTCTTGTCCATACGGGTAAGCACACCAGAGTGTGTCTAGGCCTTGCGTGACACACGGTCAGTCCCATGGGTGTGTGACCAAGCCGTGTGGCCCCCGCATGTTAATTTTACAAGTTCGTAAACTTTGTAGTAAACACACGGGCAGAGACACGACCGTCTGTCTCAGCCGTGTAGGAGGCACGACCAAAGACATGGGCGTGTCCCCAGGCCATGTGAAGTCTGTACCTTAAAATTGAAATTGAATTCGACATACAGTCTAAGGACACAGGCGTGTGTCCTGGCCGTGTGACCATAGTGAGGTGATGACGTCATAAACAGAATGCCAAGGTTTTGGCACACGGGCTGAGACACGGGTGTGTCGAGGCCTAGTGAGGGACACAGGCCAGGGACATAGGCCAGGGACACGGGCATGTGTCTAGCCATGTGAAATAATTTAGTTTCGACCACGAGTGAGGGACATGGGTGTCTGTGACCAAACGGCCTGCCCACACGGGCGTGTCCCTTTTCACACGGGTGTGTGGCCCCTGTTTAGGTAAAACTTTTCTAAGTGTGAATTGTTTTTTAAATTATCTTCGAAACCTTCCGGAAGCATGTTTAGGGTCTCGTAGGCCCATTATAAGGATGTTAAAGGTGTGTATGGAAAATTTTTAATTTGGAATGAAATTTGATAGCGCAAAGTTGTATGACCATGTCATTAAAAATGCGATGCGCCTCATATCCTAAGTTTCAACAGAATACAATTAAGGGGTGTTACATTTAGTGGTAGCAGAGCTATGGTTTAGTCAGTTCTTGGACTACCGTAGCGTGTGTTAGAGTCAAGCTATACGTGCGATAAGCGTATATTGATAGTGTGGTAGCTTCTGACAATTCTAATCTTTGTTTTTATATAGTAATAGGTACCGATCGAGTGGCTGCTAATGACGTAGCTAGTAACGTGTCAACTCCCGCGTAAGGGACCGCGCTTGTAGAGAGTGGACCCGAGACTATGGGTCGAGGAGAAAAGGCTCGGGAAGCCTTTCTCCAAATGATGAGTAACTGGTACACGGAGTATGTACGAGAAAACCCTAATGCTCAACCTCCTCCACCCCCTCCTATACCTCAGCCAGTTCCTATTGCTCCTCAAGGTATAGATATAGTACGAATAACCAAGCCCTTGGTAGATAGGATTCGGAAGCATGGGGCCGAGGAATTCAGAGCCAATATAGACGATGACCCTAAGAGGGTGGAGTTCTAGCTTGAGAATTTGATGAGAGTGTTTGATGAAGTCTCCTGCACACCTGAAGAGAGCTTTAAATGCGTCCTGTCCTTGCTGAGGGACTCAGCATACCATTGGTGGAAAGTGTTGATATCGGTGGTTCCAAGTGAGAACGTTACATGGGACTTCTTTTTGGAGGAGTTTCTAAAAAAGTATATATGCCAATGATTTGTGGACACGAAAATGAAGGAATTCCTTGAATTGAAGCAAAGAAGAATAACTGTGGCAGAATATGAGTGTGAGTTTGTTAGGCTCAGCAAGTATGCACAAGAGTGTGTGTCTACAGAAGCTATCTTGTGCAAGAGGTTTGAAGATGGGCTAAATGAGGATATTAGACTGCTAGTTGGGATTTTGGAGTTAAAAGGTTTGTGGTGTTGGTTGACCGAGCATGTAAGGTCGAAGAACTAAATAAGGAAAAGAGGAAAGCCATGAGTCAGGCCTAAGATGTTAGAAAAAGGCCCATGAGTAAATCATGCCAAGCTCAATCGAAGAGGTCTAAAGAAATGAACCCCCGAACAATAGCATCAGTTGGACCTTCAGATCGAGATCGAGGTAACACATACTTGGGCTCGAGAGTTCAAGACACTTCGATAGCAAGTGTGGGACATCCGAAGTCCAAATCGGAGTGTCCAAATTGTGGTAGGCAGCACACTAGGGAGTGTTGGGGAAGCAATCGGAATTGCTATAAGTGTGGTTCCCTTGATCATTTTATTCGAAATTGTCTTGAGAGGGATGACAAGGAAAAAAAAGCAAGAAGTGAGGTCAAGTGATGTATCTTCAAGGGGTAGACCACAAAAGAATCCAGGAGGAGGAACTAGTATTAGGGGTGTGCCTCGAGATTCTGCTGTAAGACTAGAGGGTCGAGCACCTACAAGGACTTATGCCATTCGCACTCGCGAAGAGGCATCATCTCCAGATGTGATAACGGGTACTTTTTCTCTTCATGAAACTTTTGTTACTGCTTTGATTGATCCAGGGTCTACCATTCATACATTTGCATGAAATTGGCATCTAGTATGAGCATGATTGTTGAGTCTATGGAATTTGTAGTAAAAGTGTCAAACCCGTTAGGCAAACATGTGCTAGTTGACAAGGTGTGTAGGAATTGTCCTTTGACAGCTAGAGGTCATTGTTTTTCGGCAAACCTTATGTTGTTGCCATTTAATGAGTTTGATTTGATTCTTGGCATGGAGTGGTTGACTGGCCATAATGTTTTAGTGAACTGTGGTAGCAAGTTTATTAAATTGAAATGTGAAAATGGGGATGTCATTCGGGTTGAATCAGGTAGATCGGATAATCTGCCAATGATTATTTCAACTATAGTAGCTGAGAAATATTTGAGGAAAAGATACGAGTCTTATCTCACTTTTGTGCAGAATACTCAAGAGTCAGAGGTAAAGATTGAATCTGTACCAGTGGTATGTGAATATCCAGATGTGTTCCCGGAGGAGTTACCTAGATTGCCTCCAGTTAGAGAGGTTAAGTTTGGGATTGAGCTAGTTCTAGGAATGGCACCTATCTCAGTTGCTCCGTATAGGATGGCACTATTGGAGTTGAAAGAACTGAAGGTTCAGTTGCAAGAGTTAACAGATAATGGCTTTCCAAGGTCAAGCTATTCACTGTAAGGTGCTCCAGTACTTTTTGCGAAAAAGAAAGATGAGTCGATGAGATTTTGTATAGACTACAAACAACTCAACAAGGTAATAGTGAAGAACAAGTATCTCTTGCCAAGGATAGATGAGTTGTTTAACTAATTAAAGGGAGCTACAGTGTTCTCCAAGATAGATATAAAGTCTGGTTATTATCATTTGAGGGTTAAGGAGCAAGATGTGCTGAAAACTGCATTTTGGACAACGTATGCTCATTATGAGATTCTTGTCATGCCATTTGGTTTAACGAATGCCCCTGTGATTTTTATGGATTTAATGAATCGTGTCTTTCGATCGTATTTGGACAAGTTTGTAGTTGTCTTCATCGATGATATATTGATTTATTCTTGGGATGAGAGTGATCATGCAGAGCACCTGAGAATTGTTTTGTAGGCTTTAAGAGACAAGCAGTTATATGCTAAGTTTAGCAATAGTGAGTTTTGGCTCTGAAAGGTCGGATTCCTAGGACACGTTGTATTGGGTGATGGTATTAGAGTTGATCCAAGTAAGATCTCGGCTATTGTGGAATGGAAACCGCCAAGAAATGTGTTGGAAGTCAGAAGCTTTTTGGGTTTAGTGGGGTACTACAAACAATTCGTAAAAAGGTTTTCTACGATTGCTACCCTAATGATGAAACTGTTGCATAAGGATGTCAAGTTTGAATGGAATGAGAAATGCCAACGTAGCTTCAAGAGATTGAAAACATTGTTGACTGAGGCACTGATTTTGGTACAACCGGAGTCGGGAAAATAATTTATAGTCTATAGTGATGCATCGTTAAACTATATTGGCTGTGTGTTGATGAAAGAGGGTAAGGTGGTAGCTTACATCTCGAGACAGTTAAAACCACATTAGAAGAATTATCCGACTCATGACTTGGAGTAGGCTGTGATCGTTTTCGCTTTGATGATCTGGTGCCATTATTTATATGGTGAGAAGTGACGAATATTCACTAATCATAAGAGTTTGAAGTACTTAATGGACCAAAAGGATTTGAATTTGCAAGAACGACTGTGTCTTGAATTATTGAAGGACTATGAGCTAGTAATTGATTATCATCCGGGGAAAGCAAATGTAGTGGCAGATGCCTTGAGTAGAAAATCTCTGTACGCTTTGAGGGCCATGAGTACGAGCTTAGTGTTGCCTTATGATGGTGCTATATTTGCCGAGCTGAAGGCTAGACCAGTATTTATTCAACAAATATGTGAGGCTCAAAAGAAAGATGAAGATATGCAAACTAAGTGAGCTAAGTGTGAATCGAGCAATGATTCTGATTTTTGAGTGAGTTCGGATGGTTGTTTGATGTTTCGCGATAGGATTTGTGTACCGAAAGATAATGAGTTGGTCTGGAAAATTTTACATGAAACACACGGTGGTTATTTGTCAGTGCATCTCGATAGCACGAAAATGTACAATGATTTGAAGAGATTTTATTGGTGGCCATGTATGAAAAGAGACATATCTGAGTTTGTGATGAGATGTTTGATCTGTCAACAACTGAAAGCCGAGCATCAAGTACCATAGGGATTACTTCAGGCGGTGATGGTTCCCGAGTGGAAGTGGGATCGGATCACCATGGATTTTGTAATCGAGTTGCCTATGACTTCGAGAAAGAAAGATGCTGTGTGGGGTATTGTGGATAAACTAACGAAGTCGGCTCACTTTATACCGGTGCGTGTTAATTATGCTCTTGATAAGTTGGCCGAGTTGTATATTGCTGAGGTGGTGAGATTACATAGGGTGCCTGTATCTATTATCTCGGATAGAGATCCAAGATTTACTTCGAGGTTTTGGAAGAAGTTACAGGAAGCCTTAGGTACAAGGTTGAATTTTAGTACTGTGTTCCATCCGCAAACTGACGGCCAATCTGAAAGAGTGATTCAAGTCCTTGAGGATATGCTCTGATGCTATGTGTTAGAGTTTAGAGGTAGTTGGGAAAGATATCTACCTTTGGTTGAGTTTGCTTACAACAACAGTTATCAGTCGAGTATATGGATGGCACTGTACGAGGCTTTAAATGGTAGAAAGTGTCGAACTCCTTTGTATTGGACCGAGCTTAGTGAGAAGCAAATCCATGGGGTCGACCTAGTTAAAGAGACCGAGGAGAAAGTGAAAGTGATTCGTGATAGTTTGAAAGCTGCTTCGGACCGACAAAAGTCGTATGCGGATTTAAAAAGGAAAGAAATTGAGTTTCAAGTGGGCGACAAAGTATTTTTGAAAGTATCCCTGTGGAAGAAAATATTGAGATTTGGTAGAAAGGGAAAATTGAGTCCACGATTCATAGGGTCGTATGAGATTACCGAAAGGATTGGACCAGTGGCATATCGGTTGCCTTTGCCAGTAAAGTTAGAGAGAATACACAATGTGTTTCATGTGACGATGTTGCGGCGATATCGTTTCGATCCTTTGCATGTAATCCCTCCCACGGAATTTGAGATACAATCAGACATGACTTATGAAGAGGAGCCAATTAAGATTATGGCTCGAGAGGTGAAACAATTGAGGAATGAGAGAATAGTCTTAGTAAAAGTGTTATGGCAAAAACACGGGGTGGAAGAGGTTACGTGGGAACCGAAAGAAGCCATGAGAGAACAATATCCAAACCTTTTTACCGGTAAGATTTTCCAAGGCGAAAATCTCTAAAGGAGGGGAGAGTTGTAACAGCCAAATTTTAGGGCTAGTTGGAATAATGGTTTTGGGACCACTAATCCGAGGTTGAAGAAAATTATTTTCATAATATTTTATGAATTATAGCATGATAGTAAGGTTGCATAAAAATTTTGGTGCTTTAATTTTAGCAATTGCGTGCCTAATTGTGGAAAAGGACTAAATCGCATTAAAGGTGTCTAATAGCTATAGATTTTAATTGGAGGTCCCTAATATGCAAATAGACCTTTCTAAAGTTAATAGCTGGTCATAGGGGACAAAGAATTAAATTTCAAAGCATTAGGTGAGATTTTGGTGGTAATTTGTCTAGTAGAGTAATAAAATAAAGAGAAGAAAATATATCATCTTTTCCCCTTCTTCTCACCACCGAAATTCCCAAAGAAAAACACCATGGGAGCTTGAAAATTTTTAGCAACTCCTTATCTCTACAAGTAAGTGATCTTAGTGGTTTTATTGAGAATTTTTGTACTTTTGGAGTCCCCAAAGCTTAAGCTAGCTAATGAGGAGACTAATTTGCAATATGGTTAAAAGTCTAGAGACTTGCAATGAGAGTGTTTATGTTGTTTGCTGAGTTTTTATGGAAGAAAATGAATGATAACGAGTTAAGGAACAACTTTTGTGAAAGGTGTTAGCATGAAAACACCTAAATAGGACTTGAATGCAAAGGTTGAAAATGTGTAATAAATGCATGAAATAATTGGAATTATGAGTAGTTGTAAGAGTAATAAATGTTCGGCTAGGCTTTTTTAATGAGAAAATGTAATGAAAAATGATTTACGAGCCTAAGGGCAAAATCGTAATTTTAGCCAAAGTACAAGGGCAGAATGGTTATTTTTGCCTAAGTAGAGATTATGATGTATTATGATCATGAAATGATTGAATGAATGAAATTTTGTTGTTATAGATCAAGAAGAGCGCGAAATTAACCTTGACTAGGGAAAAGGCAAGGTTTCGGATTAAACCGCAAATTAACGCATTTTGCACCGAGATAAGTTTAGGTGTAAACGATGTATCTTATATACACATGTTATTGTTTATTGGGGTATGTGTGATTGAGGTCATTTATGATTTAAATGAATTGGACTTGTTAGAATATGATTGTTGAAATAGATATGTAAGTGTAGAATATTATCCGTAATAAATTATGGTAGGCTGTGTGCGATACCACCTTAATTATTCTTATTGGTGGGCTATGTGCGATACCACCTTAATATTTGTTCACGATGGGTTGTGTACGATACCATCGTTTATGTTATCAATTGGTGGGCTATGTGCGATACTACCGTAAATATTCTTTTAGGTGGGCTATGTGCGTTACCACCCTGTTTTAGACAAATGGTGGGCTTAGTGCGAAACCATAGAGTGTTTGATATTTCTTAGAGTGACTTATCGTGAAATTGTGTTGTGCTGTTTCATGTGGTCTTGTGGTGATAAGTGCAAGGATGTTCGTTAAATAATAAGAGCATTTGGTTGTGATATGGTTGGAATGTGGTAAGAAAGAATGAGTAAGCATGATATTGGATTGTTGGATGCTTTTACTTATTGTGAAATGCTATTTATTGATTAGAACATGTTATGATATTTATTGTTTACATTTAAAATTACTAAGCTTTAAAGCTTATTCCCTTTCTTTTTTCCTTGTTTTATAGAGTCAAAGAACTGGGTCGAGATATGAAGATAATTGGAAGATCACCCACACTATCAGCTCATCTTGGTATATTATTGAATTAGCATTTTGAGTATGGCATGTATAGAGGCTAGACTAGGTGAAATGTTTGTTATTTTCGCCAAGTGTGTATTGGCTCCATATAGATGAATTGTTTTGTAAATGACCATAGTTAATGGCTCAATACTATTAACCAATGAAAAGATAAGGTTATTCATGATTGCTTTGGGTATATGATAAGGTTGTTTGGTTATGAATTATGCTGGAATGAATTAGGGTGATGAAAGAGCTTGGCGAATAGCCTTGTTCTTGTCCACACGGGTAGGCACACGGGTGTGTGTCGAGGCCGTGTGTGACACACGGTCAGTCCCATGGGTCTGTGACCAGGCCATGTGTCCCCTACATGTTAGTTTTACATGTCAGTAAGCTTTGTAGTAAACAGACGGGTAGAGACACGGCCGTGTGTCTCAGCCATGTGGTAGGCACGGCCACAAATATGGTCGTTTGCTCAGGCCGTGTGAAGTCTTCACCTTGAAATTGGAATTTAATTCGACACACAGTCTAAGGACACGAGCGTGTGCCCTAGCCTTATGACTATAGTGAGGTGATGACATCATAAATAGAACGCTAAGGTTTTGGCACATGGGCTAAGACACGGGCGTGTCGAGGCTGTGTGAGAGACATGGGCCAGGGACACGGGCGTGTGTCCGATCGTATGAAATAATTCAATGTCGACCACGGGTGATCGCTAGAATCAGATTCTTAAAATTTATAAAAAGAATGATCGAACCTGAAAACTAACTTTGACAACGATTAAAGGCAAGTGTACCTATCGAACAGTAGTATAGCTTAGGCAAGACCAGATTGTCGAACCCAAAAGAACTAAAACTACTAATACTAACTTTCTTTTTATTATTTAGCCTAAATATTAAGTGAAGTTGTTTTAATCTAATCTACTACTAAGCTAAAGACACAAAGACAAAAAGAACGAATTGGGAAAATAACTGTAGGAAAAACTTAGTTGACCAAGACGATACCCTCAGGAAGAGTCCACCTAGACATCACTTGTTATTAAACCCTGAACCATATGATTTATTTACTTAGTTTGATCCGTAAGACTCCCTAATGTATATTAAACTCTCTCTCGAGGCGAATAACGTCTAACCCTAGATTAATTAGCGGAAATCTCATTCTCTTATAATAACCCCCCAGAATTGCAGTAAATCGATCTATGGACTCTCATATTAGGTTTCACCCTAATCTAGCAAAATCTCGTCACCCTATCTCTAGGCGTGTGATCAACTCCACTTAATTATGCTAGATTTACTCTTATGCAGGGTCTATTCCTCCTCCACCTAAGCACATCAAATTTGGATTAAGCATGCATAATTAAGAACAAACTAAGTATTTATCATATAATTTAGAAAAGAATAACAAAATCTATCATAGGTTTCATCCCTTTCAGGTATCTGAAGGGTTTAGTTCATAACGAATAAAGAAAACATCTCAAGAGAAAAGATAAAATAAAACATAAGAAATCCCTAAAAATCCCTGAAGGAATTGAAGGAGAGATCCGCCTTCTTGAGTAGAATTCCGGCTCTTTGAGATGGATCAACTGGCTATCTTCGAGTGATTTCCCACAACTCTAACCTTTTCGGCTTGGCTCCTTGGCATAACTGAACGCCCCGACAGAGGGCTTCTGCCGAACTCCCCTTCAAGTTGCCTCCTTGGGTGTTTATATTGACTTTGAGATGCCTTACTTGCATAAGTATCCTAATTTAAGTAGAATTCCTACTAGGGTGTTTGAATAGGCTTTGGAGTGTGTTTCTTTGCCTCCAAGTATCCGTTCCCGAATGAAATTGCTCTTTCCAGTGACAGGGACACGGCCATGGCACACGCCCGTGTGAATCGTGGCTAGGTCGTGTTCAGACTTTTAATAAGGCACAGCCGTGTCGATTTTTCTCTTGGCCTAATTTGGTCCGTTTTAAGCCCGTTTCTCATTCTTTTCATCCTTGGGTGCTTTCCTGAATATAAAATATGAAAAGAAAGGATTAAGAGCACCTTTTTACATAAATCAAGGGATAAAGCATCCAAAAGCATACTAAATGTGGGCTTAAAATATGTTACTTTTACAGTTTATCAAATACCCCCATACTTAAGCTTTTGCTTGTCCTCAAGCAAAATTCTCAACTTACAATTAAAACGAGCTTCCTTGATTCATAATATTTATCAGTAATGTTTCATCATAATTCAAAGATAATTCATACATGGATAATTCAACTCAAAGAGTCCTAAAGATTCAAACAACCTAAGTCATAGTTTTTATAGTATGAAAAAATAGGTGTTTCCCCTTACCTGAATAATTACCTCTGATTCAAAATTGATAAGAGTTGACATCTTCACTAAAGAGTCACTCAAATCTCTCAAAGTGTTTATGGTTCAAAATTATGCACTCAATAAGTCGAACATGAAAAGTTAATCCCATAGGCTTGCATGAAAATCAAATCTCCACCACTGTAAAATGAGATGATACACAAATCAAAAGGTCTCTAGCAGGGTTGTAACGGGGCTTAGGTTAAGGGTATGGATAAAGGCTGAATTAGAAGGTTAGAATCGAGATTGACCTGACAAATTACCTAACTAGAAATACGAACTAATGATAAATAATTGCATCAAATGAAAATTTGTAATAATACGAGCTTTTTCTTCAAGACTTGAAATTTACATGCATAAACTCACCTAACATAGAACTAATAATAAATATACTTTGTTTTTCTTAAGCACACATCAAATAATAATAGAAAGGAACTTTTACAAATGAAATATAGAACATAGTAAGGAAACTTGTTCAAATCAAATCTCGACAAAAAGGGAGTCAAGGAATTGTAATAACAAATATAAGATAGGTTTTGGGTTAACATTAGTGGGTAAGTCAATAAAAAGGTTGTTAGGATCAAAAAGGGTTCACTAAGGGTTAATTGTTTGGGTAGCTTTTTAGTGGTGTAAGTGGGTTAAAACCTAAATGCCTTAATCATCTCTGTATATCAAATCAAAGGTGTGGTCTCGACATGTATAATCGATGCAAGTTCTAGAATAACAAATCAATGTTGACACACATATAATAAAAAAGTGTGCATTGAAAGAATGTATGCTCTATAAAGCTCAAAATCTCACAAAAATTATGGTTATTTTGATGTCAACCTCGTAAATTTCAAACTTCAAGATAATATTCAAATTCAGGTAGACAACCTAAATATTTTTTTTTTCAAAAAAATAGACTTATCATGCTTGATTCTCTAGTATCCTTCAAATTTAATCATCAATGCACAATTATCAATGACTTACTCTAAAACATATCAATAAAAATCATAAATCAAAGGAATTTTCATTCTAATCATAATATGAGAGACTTACTTTAGAACAAGGCATAATTCAGGAATTTTCAAATGATACTATAGTTAACCCCCCCACACTTAAGATGTACATTGCCCTCAATTTACAATGATAGATAAAATGACAATATAGTGAGATAATCAAAAGATTGGGAGAGATATGAAACTTCTTGAATTTTGGATGAAGTTAATGAAAAGAAACCGGATAGGATTGGAGGTGAACGTGGGGAAGCGTTTCGAACCGTTTGAAATTGAATCCTCGAAGCAGCCGGTCGAATTTTATTATAACCTAAGGTAAATCTAAATGACATAAATAATAAAAAGAAAATAATAAAGAAAATAAAAAATGAAAATAAATAAATAAATGAAAATAAATAAATAAAGATAAAAATAAAAATAAAATAAAATAAAATAAAAGTAAATAGTGATAAGGTCCATGCCCATGTGCCTACCCGTGGTGTCCACACGGCCACGGCCATGGCCGTGTGGTATGGAAATCGTGTTTTACTTATTCGGTTAGTTTGTAGTTAGATGCTGAAAAAATATGAAAGTAAAAATAAAATATGAAAATTTAAATGAGGTTAGTGCTCGGGTTGCCTCCCGAGAAGCGCTCGTTTATAGTCTTAAGCTATACTTTACCTCTTATTCGTATGGTCATGGTGGTTTGAGGAGGTGAAAATCATTTCTCATGCAATCAACTCGATTTTTGATATAAAGTTTAAGTTGGGTAATATTTACCTCAAAAGTGCTGAATTTAGGATTGCTTACCTCGACTATCCCGTATAGGAAGACATTAAGTACCTCAAAAGTGATTTCTTCGTTTGTCTTTAGGTCTGAATTGGCGATTCGAGGGTCTTCCTTATTCATCAATACTTGATCCCCTATTTTGAAGTGATTTGTTATTCCTATCGGCTTGTTTGGGGGTTCTTTCGATTTTTCTTCGTGCGGTTTCAGTTTCTCTTTAAAGTGTGTCTTCCACTCTTCTAGTTTGCCGACCTTAAGGCTTTGTTCCTCATATAATTCTTCTTTATTTGCATGAGGTCTATGATTCGGCTCAGGTTTGTGGCTTCGTGGTGTTTCCTATGATGAAGGTTGAACAAATTTGTTATCAACTGAATTTACTTTTTACCCTCATCAGTCGATGTTCTGGCCGAGTCAAAAGCTTGTTGACTGATTGATTCGTCACCTATACGAAGAATGAGTTCTCCAAACTGTTCCTCTGTGTTGTCCTTCTTCATTGCTTCGGAATATGGTATACGAGGTTGGTACTCTGTAATCACCTATTTTGGTATTTCATGGCTCACCTCAACCTTACCTTCACCTACCACAGGCTCTTGCCTCGGGTCAGATTCCACTAACCTTTCACTATCATGAGCTGTTACGGCTTGAATTTGCTCTTTTGGGTTAGTTTCAGTGTTGCTTGGCAAGCTTTCTTGTGGTAGTTCGAAAATCTCTGATCGAATTTCAGAAACTATCTTAGTAAGTTGTCCAACTGACTTAGTAAGTTCCCCAACTTGGTTCTCGATCCTTTGAATCGATGCTTCTTGATCTTCGAGTGCTAGTTCAGTGTTTTGGAAATGAGTTTCTGTCACCGCTATAAATTTTTTCAGCATCTTCTTAAGGTTCGACTCTTGTTCCTGTTGGTGAGGTGGTTGTTGAAAATTGGGAGGAAGTTCCTGTCTTTGGCTACTTTGATCATCCCATGAGAAATTGGGATGGTACCTCCACCCTGCATTATAAGTGTCATTATAAAAATTATTTTGAGGTCTAGAATAGTTACCCATATAGTGGACTTTTTCGTTCTCCATGCCATATTCGTAGGGTGGGTACTTAGGATTCGCCACGCCTCCTGGATTCGAGTCATATTGCATTACTGGGTGTACCTACGTAGAACCATACCAACCGTCAGATTTTTTATTTAAAAGCTCTACCTGGTTAGATAACATGGTGACCGCATCGAGGTTGAAAATATCAGCTGCTTTTGTTGGCGTTGTCCTTATAACTTGCCACTGATAGTCATTTAGCGCCATCTCCTCTATAAACTATAATTATCTGCCAATAGCAAATAAAAGAAAAATTAACAAAGTAAAAATAAAAATAAATAAAATAATTTGCAATAAAAAAATGGCTAAAGTAATAAAAATTAAGCTTTCTTAATATTTTCGTTTCCCGGCAACGGCGCCAAAAACTTGATCGCTAGAATCAGTCTTAAAATTTATAAAAACAATGATCGAACCTGGAAACTAACTCTGACAATGATTAAAGGAAAGTGTACCTATCGAACAGTAGTATAGCTTAGGCAAGACTAGATTGTCGAACCTAAAGGAACTAAAAGTACTAATACTAACTTTCTTTTTATTATTTAGCCTCAATATTAAGTGAAGTTGTTTTAATCTAATCTACTACTAAGCTAAAGACACAAAGACAAAAAGAACAAATTGCGAAAATAACTTTAGGAAAAACTCAATTGATCAAGACGATACCCTCAGGAAGAATCCACCTAGACTTCACTTGTTATTAAACCCTAAACCATATGATTTATTTACTTAGTTTGATCTGTAAGACTCCCTAACGTATATTAAACCCTCTCTCGAGGCGAATAATGTCTAACCCTAGGTTAATTAGTGAAACTCTCGTTCTCTTGTAATAACCCCAAGAATAGCAGTAAATCGGTCTATGGACTTAGGTTTCACCCTAATCCGGCAAAATCTCATCACCCTATCTCTAGGCATGGGATCAAATCCGCTTAATTATGCTAGATGTACTCTTAAGCAGGGTCTATTCCTCCTCTACCTAAGCACATCAAATTTGGATTAAGCATGCATAATTAAGAACAAACTAAGTATTTATCATATAATTTAGAAAATAATAACAAGATCCATCATAGGTTTCATCCCCTTTAGGTATCTGAAGGGTTTAGTTCATAACGAATAAAGAAAATATCTCAAGAGAAAAGATAAACCAAAACATAAGAAATCCCTAAAACTCCCTGAAGGAATTGAAGGAGAGATCCGCCATCTTGAGTAGAATTCTGGCTCTTTGAGATGGATCAATTGGCTATCTTCGAGTGATTCCACAACTCTAATCTTTTCGACTTGGCTCCTTGGCCTAACTAAATGCCCAGACAGAGGGCTTCTACCGAACTCCCCTTCAAGTTGCCTCCTTGGGTGTTTATATAGACTTTGAGATGCCTTACTTGGCCTCTAAGTATCCCAATTTAAGTAGAATTCCTACTAGGGTGTTTGAATAGGCTTTGGAGTGTGTTTTTTTGCCTCCAAGTATCCTTTCCCGAATTAAATTGCTCTTTCCAGTTACAGGGACACAGCCATGGCACACGCCCGTGTGAATCGTGGCCAGGTCATGTTCGGACTTTTAATGAGGCAAGGCCGTGTGGTATTTGGGCCAGGCCGTTTCGATTTCTCTCTTGGCCCAATATGGTCCGTTTTAAGCCCGTTTCTCATTCTTTTCATCCTTGGGTGCTTTCTTGAGTATAAAATATGAAAAGAAAGGATTAAGAGCACATTTTTACATAAATCAAGGGATAAATCATCCAAAAGCATACTAAATGTCGGCTTAAAATATGTTACTTTTACGGTTTATCAACGGGTGAGGTACATGGGCGTCTGTGGCCACACAGCTTGCCCATACGAGCGTGTCCCATTTCACACGGGCGTGTGGCCCTGTTTAGGTAAAATTTTTCTAAGTGTGAAATTTTTTTTGAATTATCTTCGGAACCTTCCGGAAGCATGTTTAGGGTCTCATAGGCCCATTATAAGGATGTGAGAGATGTGTATGGAAAAGTTTTAATTTGGGATGAAATTTGATAGCCCAAAGTTGTATGACCATGTGTGTTAAGTACAGTAATGCCTCGTATCTGGTTCCAGCGTAGAATACGATTAAGGGGTGTTACATAATGCATCTACCTTCTCTAACTATTAATGCCACAACAAACTCTTGAACATTCTACTACTCAATAGGTTTCTACAGTAGTCTGCTTCTCTCGAGAGCAAACCTTGGGCTACCTTCCCCAAGGTACTATATATCTATAGACTTAAGTTCAGCTACCACTAATATTTTATACCCTCTTTCGAATGAGGCAAGGCTATATTTTTAGAGGTTATTGTCTATCCAAAGAACCTAACCCTGTCGGCATTATGTTATCTTAATAACTTGGTACATATTCGTCAATACAGAGCCTAAAATAAGCATGAAATACCATTGAATAAAACAACAGAGTAATTCCAACTTAAATTGTGAACATTAATAGAAATTAAAGGGTTCAGCCAAGTAATCCCAAGCCTAAGAGATTTAGCTCATAGCTAGGTAAGTCGAGTTCAAGTTTAATGTAGTAATCAACATCATCTTTTACAATTAATTTCTAAAGGAAATGTGATAAGAATCAAAGAAGAAATTCTGAGATGTTGGCTTTCACCTATTCATCTCTTAACACCAGCAGCACAATGTCTTGCAGCTGCCAAAGATGATGCAGTTGTCTTCTCCTTCTACAGCCACCTTCCTTCTTTGTCCTTCCCTCATTACCTGTCTAAATTTGCTCCTCTTTTTCTTCTGTTCGAAACAACTGCTCCTTTCAAGGGTTCCCTTTTGGCTTTTTATAGGTTTGACCTTCTTGGGTAGGTCCATCAACCCATAATCCTTTCTCTCTTTTTTAGGTGGATTTTTTTGGTACGAGTACAGCTGGGGTTGAGAACAATACACATTAAGTGCTGATTAGGCATCTTCTAGGTATTGCCATAGCATTTGTGTTGGAAACCTACCTGAAATTTGTCACGTCAAACCTTCAACCCTCTACTCCTTCTCCTATAGTTTGCACCTGCCAATCAACCACCAATGTAACACCCTTAACCCGTATCCATTGCAAAAACAAAGTTTTGACGTATTACCAAAGTTTACAGTACAAACAAAAAGAATTTCGAACATTTCATAACATACTAAAAATTCATATAGAAAACCAATCAAAATTGTACATATTGTCCCTTATATGAGCCCTCGAGGCCCTAAATACGCATTAGAAACAAGTCAGGACTAAATCAAAAAATTAGAGAAATTTACAAAAAAACATTGAAATTTTTCAAAGCTGTAGGGGTCACATGGCCAAGAGACATCCTCGTGTCTTAAGCCGTATGGGCATTCAAAATAGGGATACACAGCCGTGTCCCAGCCCGTGTAACTTTCTGACTTGGTCACACAGCTAAGCCACATGCCCGTGTGCTAGGCCGTGTACCCTTCGAAGTAACTGAACATGCCCGTGTACCAAGCCATGTGCTAAGCCGTGTAACAGCCTGACTTGCAAACTTTTAAAAACTATAGGGGACACACGGTTATGTCACCTAGCCGTGTGTCACACACGACTGAGACACACGCTTGTGTCTGTGCCCGTGTGGACGAAAATAGGCCATTTTACAAGTCACAATTGTCACCCAATTTGGCATCCACCCACACTCAACATTGTGCATATAAGAAAACCATAATAAGGTACAAAAACCATGCATTTTCTAACTTTATACAAATGGTATGATCACATACAACCAATATGCCCTTAGGCACCTCAAATGACATTTCATAAACATGTGCAAATATAACACAATTTGATCATTTGTTTAAGAAAGGCTTGACCAAAGTTATACCATAATATACCACTTGATTTACTCATTAAAACATATCAAAAAGTACCATATATGGCATACAAAAACTAGCTCCAAATGGTCATGTAATTTACATGTAACTTGTACACTAAAAACATCATATAAGCCATCCAAACAAGTACCATTTCACAACAATTCAAGGCTTACATAAAATGCATATTCAAACCACCATTTTATCTTCCATCATTCTATCATATAAAGGAACTTATATACACATCAAAAAATACCATTTCACCAACACAAAGCCAAAATGCAAACCAACCAAATGGTCATTTCCACATCCAAGACACATGGGCTAACATTAGCCAGAATAACCTATTCATGCCATTATAACAAAAATTAAACCAACCGAAAGTGCCAAAAGAGCCATGGATAGTGTGATATAGCTCCGACAAGCTTCCAACCCGAACGAACTTTCGATTCACTATAAAACGCGAAAAAATACACATAGTAAGCATTTAAGCTTAGTAAGTTTGTATAACATAGAATTTAACTTACCATTTAAATGTACATAATAGTTAAGTAAACAATACATATCTGAACACAACTTGGCGAAGTGCCTAAACACATATTCACTAACATGTTAGCCATGTAAAATCACATATACACCAATTCATGGATGAGCTCAACATATAATCAAGTTTCTATATACATGTATCAATCATTTCATTTAACTATATATCATGTAACAACCATTCCATGAATTTCATGTATATACCTATAATAGTTCATATTGAACTCATATCATCTCTAACAGAACATTGCCCGTTGAACCATTTAGAATATCGTTGGATACTCAGGATAGCTCACACATAATGTTCTATACTGTAATCCGTCAATTCCTGTACATGTATCCTCATACGAGCTATGGATCGATATGCTCTCATACAAGCTGAGAATCAGTAAGTTCTAACTAGCTGCAAACCTGTCAGCTCATACGAGCTGTGGTATGTCTGCAACATATTTAGGACCACAACCGAATTGGTAACCCTAATGACATGCCATTTGTATCCTATGAATTTCTAAGGTTCAAACGGGACTCGGTAATTGTCGTATGTTGTTGGATATGCGCTTCAGTATTAATACATGGCAATTATACAAATCACATACATATAATTCAATTACAACATATAAACACTCAATTTAATTACAGGAACTTACCTCGATGAGTATACGTAGATACGAAGGCAATTAATCCGAGATTTTTCCTTTGTCCCGATCTAACTCCGTATGAGGTCTGCCTTGCTCTATATGGATAAATTTAATTCAATTTAATATATTTCTTAATCAAATTAGCCCATAACATATTTTTGAAAAAATTTCCATTTTGCCCATATACATTTAGTTCTTTGCAATTTAGTCCTTAGTTTATAAATATGGAAATTTACACAATTTCATCACAACTCACTATGGCGGTATATGAAATAGGTCCTTAGCATGCACTATACATTAATTATTTCACAATTTCACCATGTAATATTTTCTACTTTTCAATTTAGTCCCTTTTTGACAATTTCACTAAAAATTCCTTTACAAAAGTTGTTTATCTAACAACAACCATTCATTTTCTATCATCAAACTTCAAAACTCAAGCAAGTTCATCAATGATAAAACCCTAATAGTTTAATAGTTTCACAAATTATTCCCTGGTCTAACTAGATTAAGCTACAACTATCCCGAAAACAAAAAAAAATCATTAAAAATAGGACAAATTACACACCTAATTGAACAAAAAGAGCTTGTCGAACCTAGGTCTCCAAAAATGGCTTCATCTCTTGTGAATTTCGTTTACAAATTGATGATATTGATAATGCCTTCACCTCTGACTTCGGATACATTTCTCGGTGGTTTCCAGTCAACAACTGCAGAAATCTTTCTCGGATCAAATCTTATTCCTTCAGCTGCAACAATATATCCCAAAAATCTGACTTCTCGGAGCCAAAACTCACATTTCCTAAATTTAGTGAATAATTGCTTATCTTTCAAGGTTTGTAGCATAATTCTCAACTGTTCGGCATGTTCAGACTTACCTCATGAATAAATTAGAATGTCGTCAATGAATATAACCACAAATCTGTCTAAATACGGTCAAGTCCATAAAAATGACACGAGCATTAGTTAATCCGAAAGGCATAACAAGAAATTCATAATGTCCGTACCTTGTTCTGAATGCAGTTTTCAGTACATCTGAATCTTTTACTCGCAATTGATAATAGCCAGACCGCAAATTAATCTTCAAGAACACTGTTGCCCCTTTCAACTGATCGAACAAATAATTGATTCTCGAATACTTGTTCTTTATTTTAAATTTGTTGAGCTGACGATAATCAATATATAGTATCATTGATCCATCTTTCTTCTTTACGAATAACACTGGTGCACCCTAGGGCGTAAAACTAGGCCGTGCAAAACCTCTATCTGTTAACTCTTGCAACTGAGCTTTCAACTCTTTCATTTTGGCTGGAGCTATTCTATACAGAGCTATAGAGATCGGTGATGTTCCTGGTACTAATTCGATAGCCAACTCAAACTCTCTAATCGGTGGCAACCCCGGTAACTCTTCTGTTAACACATCCGGATACTAATAGAAAACTGACACTGATTCAATTTTTGATTCAGACACTTTTGTATCAAGCACGTAAACAAGATAAGTTTCACAACCCTTCCTCACATATCTCTGAGCTAACATCGATGATATCACAACAGGTAGTCCATTCGACTCATCAGATTCAATTTGAAGGATTTCATTATTCTGACATTTCAATTCAATAATCTTTCATCTACAATTTACAATGGCATCATGTAGCGTCAACCAATCCATACCCTGAATTACACCGAACTCATCAAAACGGTAAAAGCATCAAATTTTTTGGAAAACACCAAATCATTGAAAGACAATTCTTACAAACTTTATCGACTAGAACATATTTGCCTAAGGTTTAATTACAAACTCAATAGACTCAACAGACAAATTCTTACTAGACACCAAATTCATACAAATATATGAATGAGTTGATCCAGGATCAATCAATGCAATAACATTAATGTCATAGAGAGAAAATGTACCGGTAATAACATCTAGTGATGATGCATCTTCACGAGCGCGAATATCGTAAGCTCTAGCAGGTACTCTGGCCTCGGATCTCATAGCAAAGTCCTTTGTCATTCCTCTACTACTAGTCATAATTCTAGTACTTCGAGGTGGTTTACCCCTGGCAATTGTATTACTCGGCCTTGAAGTCTGAAGATTATCTTTCCCGGATAACTGAAGCCAATCACGAAAAAAGTGTTCTTGCGAATCACATCTGAAACAAGCTTTATTGTTATTACTCATCTAACAATCTCCAAAATGTCGTCGACCACACTATTGACACTCGAGATTATTGTTTCTCACATTGTCAACACTCGATACTAATGTAGCTTGAGCTTTAGGATTTGAGTATTGCTTTCCACGATCTTTGTTTAGATACCCAATTGAAGCATTTGAAAAAGTATACAAATCTCTTGATTTCTTTGACGAAGATTGATATGGCTTATTCGTCGATATTTTTCTCAAATCTCTAGCCTCGAAATCTGCCTTCCTCTTTTCTTTGCCAGTTTTCATCTTTAAAGGCTCTGTCAAATAGCACTACGAATTCTTTCAATTCTAGAATCCCGACTAACAATCTGAAATCTTTTTTCAACCCATCTTCAAACCTTTTGCACATAGTTGCCTCAGTTGAAACACATTCTCGAGCATATTTACTGAGTCTAACAAACTCTAGCTCATATTCAGTCACAGATATACGGCCTTATTTCAGTTCAAGAAACTCTTTTCGCTTTTGATCAATGAACCTTTGACTGATGTATTTTTTTTTTGGAACTCAGCTTGAAAGAATTCCCAGGTAACTCTTTCTCTCGGTACCACGGACACCGAAGTATTCTACTTTTGATATGCAATGTCCCTCAAAAGTGATACGGCAGATTTTAAACATTCAATCGGGGTGTAAGAAAGTTCATCAAATACCCGAATAGTATTTTCAAGCCAAGACTCAGCTCTCTCAGTATCGTCATTAACAGTAGCTCTGAACTCTTCGACCCCATATTTTCGAATCTTATTAACTGCTGGCTTATTCAGTCGTAGAAGTTCCATACCTTGAGGAGCTACGGGAAGCAGTTGGGGATTAAAAGGGGGTGGAGGTTGTTGAGCAGCTAGATTTGTCTGAACAAACTCCGTAAACCACTCATTCATCATATGAAAGAAGGCTTCTTTAGCCTTTCCTTCCTGGCTACCCGATACAGGTCTCGACTTAGATTGCATTACTCCATGAATAGAGGTAGGCGCATTACTTTCGACATCATCAGCTACGACTCGATCGAGATTCATTTACTATATGAAAACATGATTTAGAATTGTCAATTGATATCACACTATCACAGGTTATTTATGGCATGTATAGCTAGACCCCTACACATGCTACGTTAGTCCGAGAATTGACAAAATCGTAGCTCTGATACTAATAAATGAAACACCCCTCACCGATATTCAATGCTGAAATAGGGTTACGGAGCATTACCAGACTTATAAAACAATTTAACATTCAATTCACATACAATACTCAAATTCATATAATCAACATTTAATAGCATTCACATTGTCCCTATAAGGAACTTACGAGGCCCTAAGCACGCTTTAGAAGTGGTTAAGGACTAAAGCGATAGTTCATGAAATTTTTGAAACACTTAGAAAACTTTCCAAATTTTAGAGGACACACGCCCGTGTGGCCCAGCAGTGTGGACATTCGAAATGGGATTACATGGCCGTGTCCCAGCCCGTGTCTGACCCCGTGTAACTCTCTGACTTGGGTCACACATCCAACACACAAGCTCGTGTGCCAGGCCGCGTACTAGGCCGTGCCAAACCTGTAGGGTATACTGACTTATGCCACATGGCCAAGTCACACGCTCGCGTGCTAAGTCGTGTGGAGCATACTGACTTGATTTTTAATTCAACACCAGGGGACACACGGCCGTGTAACATAACCGTGTGTTACACACGGCTGAGACACACGCCCGTGCCTCTGCCCGTGTAGCCAAAAATATGCTATTTATCAAGCCAATTTGCCACCCAATCTCGCACACACCTACACCAAACCAAATGGCACCAACACATGGCATAAATAGGCTTTCAAACAAACTAAATCAAGCGTAATTCATGTTAGTTCTATACCAACATCCACAATACACACAAGTCACAAAATAGACCATTCCATTTATACCAAATTCACATACACCATTCAATTAATTAGACACTTGTAAACATTCATCATTATGCTCAACCTCACAAGCATATAACTTCTCCAATATCAACCATTTGACAACCACAATATCTATAATCTACAAGCATCATATATTCATCCATAAACTCACAACACAAGTCATATAAACATATATATACACAACCATACCAACCAAATTAAGTCAACCCTCACGGTTTTATACAAAACTAAAAACATTTAACATTTACAAGCCATTTTAAATGACCAAAGTCATTACCAATTCATATACCAAAATGACCAAACTCTTATACATGCCATATACTTAAAACAGTTAAATTCAAAAGTACCCAAGAGATAGTAGGATAGTGTGATGAAGTCCCCCGACGATCCCCGAATCTGAGCTAGCTTTCATTTCACTATAAAACACGAAAAAACAAAAAGTAAGCTATATAGCTTAGTAAGCTCGTATGAAAATAATAAGCAAAACTCACCATTTAATTACCATTCAAAATATGCATACAACATACTACAAAATATATCTAACCACAATTTTAACATATATTCAATCATCTACTTAACCATGAACTCAATTCTTTCATATGTTCGAGGCATATTTAGTTTCCGTACATACTTGTATTGATACGAATCTATTTCTTCATATCTTCGATATACCCATTAAACCATTTGGAATAATACAGGATACTCGAGAATTTCGCACCCTAAGTGCAATATATATAGCCAAAGCTATCTCAATAAAATCTTGCACCGAAGTGCCAATACATAGCCAAAGCTATCTCAATATCATATCTCA
This sequence comes from Gossypium bickii, assembly GCA_025503065.1. NCBI lineage: Eukaryota > Viridiplantae > Streptophyta > Magnoliopsida > Malvales > Malvaceae > Gossypium > Gossypium bickii. The sequence goes on from CP106712.1 coordinate 26,805,463, forward strand.
ATAATGTTCACTCTCGAGCTATCAACGAGTCTGTTCACATAAGCTAACGGTCATGACGTAGCTACACGGTGCTGCTCACACAAGCTGACAAGAATTTGCAACACATGCTGGATAACTCAGCCACCGATAGGACGTACGGTCTAGGACCCTAAACAATAATAACCTCTAATGACATGTCATTCGTAACCTAATCCATTCCTAAGGTTCAACCGGGATTTCACACATGTCAAATTGTCGTCGAACATGTCTGTAGAGTCGTAATCATAGTTTATGCAATATCAAAGCATTTAAAATACAATTAAAGCAAAGCTTATTACATACAAACTTACCTTGAATGCAAAAAATGGTGATTTAAGTCAATTAATCCGAAACTTTGTTCTTTCCCCGATCTAAATCCGTATTTTGCCTTTCTTGATCTAAATAATATCAAATTTAGCTTATTAAATAATCTCTATATTCAATTTAGTCCAAATTATACATTAAGGTAATTTTACACATTTGCCCCTAATATTTCACTTTTTACAATTTAGCCCTTATTTCATAAATAAAAAATTCATGCAATTCAATCAAAACCCATGCTATCTAAATTTCAATTAGGTCCTTAGAAGCCCATATTTTTCATTTACTTTACAATTTAACCTTAAAATTTACAGATTTCACAATTGAATCCCTAATCGGACATTTCACTAAACATTACTTAACATATGTTGTTTATCTAACAACAACCATGCATTTTCTACCATTAAACGTCAAAACACACTAACAATCATCAATAGAAAAACCCTAAAACTTTAACATTTTTGCAAAATTAGTCCCTAGGCTAGTTAGACTAAGCTGTAACGATCTCAAAAACGTAGAAATCATTAAAAATGGGACAAAAATCACTTACAATGCAAAGAAAAAAAGCTTGATCGAACCTTAGCTGTGGTTTCCTTGATAAATTCGGCTATGGATGATAAAATGAAGAAGATGGACATATTTTACTTAAGTTATTTTAACATGATTTACTAAAATACAAAATTAATCTTAAGTTAAAACATTAAAATTATATAATGCATGTCCATAATTGTCCATTCATATTAACAATGGTATATTTACCACATAAGGACCTCCACTATTTAATTTCATAGTCATTAATACCTTTAGCTATTAGAGCTCAAGTTTTACACTTTATGCAATTAATCATTTCTATCAAATTGAGCATTCAAACGATAAAATTTCTTAACGAAATTTTCACACAATTACACTTTTATGTTGAAGACATTAAAATAATAATAAAATAATTATTTTTACCACGAATTTGTGGTCTCAAAACCACTGTTTCGATTTGACTAAAAACGGACTGTTACAAGTTTAAAGGGGTCACCAAAAGTCTATCCACCCAAACCAAGGCAGGGCAATGATCACAATCTTTATGAGAAAAAAATTCCTCCCAAGATTGAGATAGCAATGAAATCCAAGTAGTGTTAACCATAAATATCAAGTATTTTAGCAAGAAAATTTTCAACTTGATGATTGGTCTTGGTAAACTAAAGCTCAAAACAAGGATGATCCAAGATCCCAGACTAGCAACAAAATTTGTGAATTCGCTCGTATTAGTAGTAGACACCTGTAAACTATCAAAATAATATCTCTCCAAAACATAGGTAATAACATTAGAGTTACCCCCAATATTTATATTGCTTGCTTGATAACTCTTGAAAAAGAGTTATATTTTATGCCTTTAGACTTGGTTAATTGCTTGTACTTAGGTAAGTTTAGTTGCATTTTAGGATTTTCCATTACTGATTTTAGGAAATTGCATTAAAAGGCTTGGACTATGCTTAAAGGTTATTACATGTTACTTCTAATTGTTTGCGGGAAGGATTTGTTTGTTAAGTGGCAGGTGAAGAATGAGGAAAAGAAGTAAATGAGTAAAGGTTGTCGTGGCATAAGGCTGGATAGTTTGCCAACACGAATGTCGTGGGAATTCTAGAAGGAGACCCTATCAACACTTAACTATTATCAACCTTTTTGTACATATACTAGGAAAATCAACCTAAAAAAAAAGGAAAAGATCATAGGATGATTGGTCTACCTTAAGGGAGTGTAACATCCTTAAATAGGGGTTATTTTGTTTGAACTTCTTTGTATGTGTGTGGATTGTTTGTGTGGTTGTTTGAGGTGTTCTAGAGGCTAGTTGTAAGCCAAGGGTAGGCCTGAGTTGTAGGAAAATTTTTGTTTTTAAGTTTTAGCTTAAGGGGAGCTGAAGGAGCTAGGGGTTAAGTGTAATTCATGGGGAATTTAAGCACAAAAATGAGCTTGGTAAAGTGGCAAGGAGGCGCCACTTAGAGCCTTGAAGGTGACGCCATATGCAGGGAAGAGAGAGCTCAGGTTCGAGCAGCAGAAATCTCACTTTCTGCTTATCATTTTGACGCCAAGGGGGAAGGAGTTGTGCTCAGCACAAACTCTGTCAGATAAGCTTGGAATGAGTCAAATTAATTTGAATGGGTGGCAAGGAGAAAATTTAGGAGCTTGACTAATTCAAACTCATTTGAATTAGTGGCCAGGAGGAGCTTGAGGTAGTGGCCGAATTTTGAACTCCTGTTTGAGGAGCAGTGTTCTGTTTGGGAAGCTGAGTAAGGGGAGTGCTGAAATTCCTTAGTGGGATAGGTGGTCATTTTCGGCTAGGTTTTGTTTTGTGTCAAGCCGAAAAACCCTTTTGAGCCTTGTCGAATTCTCCCTAGTGTACCATATTGAAGAGAAGCCGAATCTCTTTTTGTTTTTGCACTTTCCGAGACCTCTTGGAAGTACCTAGCCGAATGTCCCTCTAAGATTCTTTTTATTTCTTCTTCTTCTCAGTGCTTGGCCAAACCTTTCTTTCTCCCATCTTCTTTTTCATTCTTTTCATAATCTTTTACAAACAACATCTTCTCTTTTTTCTTTCTTTTGCCGAAACTCCTTGAATCTCTTTTCTTTAAGCCTAAGCCGAATACTAAATATCTTTCTCCCATTTTTCTTCTTTTCACTTTAGCCGAACCCCACTTATTTCTCTTCTATCAACCATAGTCGAATCTCTCTTCATCACTCAACTCTTTGCCAAAATTTCCCTTTTTCTTTCTTCTAGTTTATTTTGGCCAAATATCAAACAAGGGTGGATCTTCTTTGGATTCTTCTCTATTCGGTTTTGAGAAGGGTAAGTGTTCATGGCCGAATTTCTTTTGGTCCTCTTCTCTTCTCTTTGTCGATTCTCATGAAAGTAGGAGCCGATTTCGGCATTTGTTAGCAAGGTTTCTAATCACCTTTGAAAACCGATTTCTTTTAGTACCTACGAGATTTTGAAGCAGTAGACCTGAGCCATCTATTCTCTGTCAATCGATTTCATTAAGTCTGTGGTAAGGATCTATGTTGATTCAATCTTTCTTTTAGTTGTTTGAAAAGCCGAAGGCTATTGAGACTAAGTTTTGTTGTTGGCCGATTGTAGGGGGAGGTTCAATCTCGCATATTTTGGTGTTGTGATTAGCATTCATAAGGCAGAAAGGTAAGGATGGTGTTAGTTATGCGTTATCTCATCCTTCGGGATTTATTGGTATGGCCGAATGGCCTTTGTTAATAACCTGAGTGTTGGCCGAATGTAGGATAAGGGATCTAGTGCAGTAGATCGGGTTTCGGGAGTCAGCGTTTGTGTTAGTGACAGGTGTGTAACTTACACACTTTATAACTTGGTAAATATGTTAATAACCTAAATATGTTAAAAGCCGAAAACTGTGTGGATCATGATATGATACCTTAAGGGTATGAGCAAGAATTTGGGTAAGTCCGTTTCGATATGATTTTGCTATATGATGCTTAATACCATGATCTATGATATATTTGCTATATGTTTCATACTAAAGCAAGATGGCATGATTTGCATAAGTATTGCATTGTTATGGGTGATATGAGAGGAGGGGGAAGTTTGATATCCGTGACTTTGGGTCACCAGAGTTTTGGCACCTCCAGTGGTTTAGTACCACAGTTGATTTTGTGACTTTGGGTCACCAGAGGTTTGGCACCTCATAGCGATTCGTCCCAGTGGCTTAGTACCACAGTGGGTTGGCCCCACAGTTGATTTCTTAGGATTGTCGCCAGTGATTTGGTATCACACGTGGGTTGGCCCTACACTTGGATCATTGATATTTCGTGACTTTGGGTTACCAGAGGTTTGGCACCTCATAGCGACTCGTCCCAGTGGCTTAGCACCACAGTGGGTTGGCCCCACATTTGATATGACGGGATTGTCGTCAGTGATTTGGTATCACAACGTGGGTTGGCCCCACAAATGGATTATTCGTGACTTTGGGTCACCAGTGGTTTGGCACCACATTATTATTGGATATCGTGACTTTGGGTCACCAGTGGTTTGGCACCACCAGTGGTTTGGTACCACCCGGGGTAGAAACGGAGTTATGGATGGCTAGGTTTGGGTGCATGACATATATATTGCTTGGTTATGATTTGTGTAAGCATGTTGCATTAACCGGGAGGGGGATTACGCACTGAGTCTTGGTGACTCACCTTCTCCTTTATCTTTTCAGGTGACTCGTAGATCGCGGATGAGGAGCTGGTAGGACTCGAGGTCGCCATGCATTAAATACATTCGGTTTTACATGGACTTTTTACTTGGGTATTTATTTTAAATTTTAGATTTTAATTGGGTTTGTAATAAGGCCTTTAGATTATGGTTTGATTATTTCTATCTGTTATGAATTTTGATTTCAAATATGGTTAAATAATTTACTTGATTTGTTTTAATAACCTGAGATAGTTTTCTAATTAAACTAAGCAACGGGTTTTCAAAACTTTACCATCGGGTAATACAAATCACTTGGAAATAACCACAACTCAAATGATTTCCAAACTTAAGTCTTCCACACTCAATTCAAACGATTTCTAAATAACTAAGATTTAATCACTCGGGTTTTAACATAAACATTTTCTAACCTATGGATCGACAACTAAGCTTTAAAGATTGATTTCTGGGATTTCAAAGTAAACTATCGGTTTTTAACTAATCATGCACCCGATTTCTACAACATGAAACATTTAAAGAGTTTTGTCTAAAATTTAACCGGCAACTCGTTCTTCTTCAGTAGTGTTCGTCTGTGACATGCCAGATTCGGTCGTGGTGTATTGACCGGGTTTGGGGTGTTACAGGGAGGAAATATAAAACCTAAAAATAAAAAATGAAAAGGGGAGAGAGGAGAGAGGTAGACGATTGGAGAGTCATTTTTGGAAAGAGAAATTCCTTAGACGAAAATAGAGGGTAGCGGTTGCGGCAAGGATGGATACGCAAAGGGGAAGACAAAGGTAGTTCCTCCTTGTTACCGGAAGACATTTCGTAGCCAAAGTTATGGCAAGACAGGCGAAAGCTATCTTCCTGAGTTCTACTTTAATTCTTTATTTTCTGTTTCGTAATCTAATTTAAGGAAACAATGTTGATTACTATTTTGAATCTGGATTCTATTCACCAACCCATGAGCTAAATCTCATAGGGTTGGGATTACTTGATGAAACCTTCATTTTTGTTATTGGTCATGACTTAGATTAATTTAATTTACTATTTCATTCAATGGTATTTATGAATAACATGCTTGTAATCTCTAGACATAGGCGAATATATAGAATGTTTATAAAATTAATGTAATTCTAACAAGTTAGGTTAGTTAGATCGAAATTGAATGATATGTGCGAGTACTCGAAAGAGTACTTGCAATAGACTCTAGACATAGAGCAACATCCTATACAGAAAAAAGAATAATAGTAGAAGGAACCAAACTCAAAACCTATAGACATATAGTGCCCTAGGTGAGGCAAGTCAAGGTATAGCTCTCGAAAGAAGCAGACCACGATAGAACTATTCCGAGCACTAGAACAAGACTGGACTTGCCGAGGCATTATTGGTTAATGAGGGTAGATTCTTGGTAATCCTAGCCTTACGCTTCAACATCATAGATCCTGAACCTTTGCTATAGCAACTCTATGTTCACATCCTTAGTTGTTACTTGTTTACATATTTTTCACTTAATCATTTTCGTAATTTCCATTGCATACTTACTCTTGTCTTGCCATAGCATTTCCATTTATTTATTAGAAGTCACATATTACACACATCAGTATTCCTTAATTACCTTTGCATTCTTATTATTATTCTTGTCATAACATTAAACACTCACTTAACTAATTTTTTACCTATTCGATCCCTTTGGAGATGATCTCACTTATCACTTTATTACTTGATCCAACATGTACACTTGCACAATTCACTTAGCATATTCACACGTGATAATTTGTTGGCGTCGTTGCCAGGGATCGGCAATTTGGTGAAATTTGGTTTCTTTTATTTTCTTCTCTAACTCCATTAGTTTCATTATATTTTGTTGTTTTTAATTTCTATTGTGCATGAATAGAGGTATTCCTGCTAATGAAGAGTATCTTTTTGACCCTGAGATAGAGAGAACTTTGCAAAGAATGAAAAGAGAACTACGTAACATGGCTAGGGATGAGAATGATCCTGGTCTGAATGATCATTAAGTCCAAATGGTCAGGATATTGATCTTCCTATTCATCACGTGATAAATGATCGAGATAGGCAAATTCGTGAACATGTTGTGCCTATTTTGGATGATCTGAATCCAAAGATAGTTAGACTACGCATACAAGCTAAGCAATTTGAGTTGAAACCAATAATGTTTCAAATTTTGCAAATAGTAAAACAGTTTGGTGGGGTACCTATTGAAAATTCAAGACTGCATTTAAGATTTTTTCTAGAACTCTATGACTCGTTTAAATAACAAGGTGTTCCTAAAGACGCCCAAAGACTTATATTGTTTCCATATTCCTTGAGAGATCGAACAAGAGCGCGGCTTAATGCTTTGTCATTGGGACAGTGGCATCATGGAATGACCTTTTTTAGAGGTTTTTGTTATGGATTAGTCCAACAAACATGAATGCCAAGCTTAGAAATGACATCACGTCTTTTTGGCAATCATAGTATGAAACACTGTACGAAGCTTAGGAAAGATTTAAAGAATTACTGCGAAAATGTCTGATGCATGGGTTTCAATACTAGGTATAGATGGAGATGTTTTATAATGAGTTGAAAACACATGCAAGAATGGTAGTTGATGCTTTTACCAATGGTACATTGTTGGATAAATCTTACAATGAAACTTGTGAGATTTTGGAATGGATTGCCAATAATGATTATCAATATCCTAACACGCGAGTTGGGACTGGCAAGAGAGCTACTGGCACCATGGAACTTGATGCAATCACTTCATTAACTGCCCAAGTATCATCTTTAACTAATATGGTCAAAATTATAGTTTAGGAGACCAATTGTAGTTTAGGAGATGAAAGTAGTCGAGCCAGCATGTGTTTAATGCGGTGAAGACTATGAATTTGATGAGTGCCCATCAAATCCATCATATGCGTGTTACATGGGTAGTTTCAACCAGAACAATAACCCATATTCCAACACTTATAATCCAGGGTGGAAGCAACATCCAAACTTTAGTTGGAATAATCATGGTGCGAAGAATTTTAATAATGCTACAAGATAAAAAACCATTAATGTTCCACCTGGTTATACTCAACCTATGTTGTGGCAAAATGTCCATCAAGGTCAGACATCAGCTTCATCATCATCATCTAGTGAAGCTTTGTTGAAAGAGTATATGGCCAATAATGATGTCGTAATTTAGAGTCAAGCTGTATCCTTTCGAGATCTTGATAATCAAATGGGGAAAATAGAAAATGCTTTGAGTTCGAGACCAGAAGGAGCTCTACAAAGTGATACTGAGAATTTGAGAGCATAAGCGAAGGAGCATTGTAAGGTAATTACTCTCAAAAGTGGGACTCAGCGGAATGAAAACGTTAAAGATGCCATGGCAAAAGAGGGCAAATCATATTACAATAATGGAAAGATTTTAGAAACGTCTAAAAGTCACACTATGTCTGGAAAGTTAAACAAAAGAATGTTACAGAAGAATCAAATCATCTTGCTGATGGAAATGCTACGGCAAAACATTGTCAGCAACCTAAAGGACGGCCACATCCACCATTTCCTCAGTGATTCCACAATTGTAAACAAGAGGCTCAGCTCAAAAGATTTCTAAATGTCCTTAAACAACTTCACATTAACATACCACTGGTTGAAGCTTTGGAGCATATGCCCAATTGTGTGAAATTTATGAAAGACATACTGTTAAAGAAGTGTAGATTGGGAGAATTTGAGACTATTGCCTTCACTGAAGGGTGCACTGTGATGTTGACTAATAAATTATCTACAATGCTGAAGGACCCAGAGATTTTCACTATCCCCTGTTCAATAGAAAATTAGTATGTTGGTAAGGCATTATGTGATTTAGGAGCAAGTATAAGTCTAATGCCTATGTCTCTGTACATGAAGTTGGGAATTGGAAAAGCAAGACATACTATGGTCACATTGCAACTGGCTGACCTACTATAGTTATGTTGCAACGGTTACGTTGAAATCTTTGCCCCAACATTTAAAATATGCTTATTTGGGAGAAAACAACACTTTTCCAATAGTTATTTCTACCGGGTTGACACCCGATCAAGAGGTGAGGTTATTGGAAGTACCTTGATGATCTAAAAAGGCATTGGGATGGATAATTTCTAACATCATGGGAATTAGCCCTGCTATCTGTATGCATAAAATTCTATTGGAGGATTTCATAGTAATTCTATTGAACAACAATGGAGATTGAATCCAATCAAGAAGGAAGTTGCTAAGAAATAGATCGTCAAATGGCTTAATGCTGGTATTATTTACCCGATCTCTAACAGCTCAGGGGTGAGTTCTGTACAATGTGTGCCTAATAAATGAGGTGTCATAGTAATCAGCAATGATAACAATGAGCTTATGCCAACCCGCACTGTCATGAGATGGAAAGTATGCATGGATTACCGCAAGCTTAATAAGGTAACTTGGAAGGACCATTCTCCCTTACCATTTATTGACCAAATGTTGGATAGATTAGCTAGGAAAACTTTCTACTATTTTTTGGATGGTAATTCAGGATATAATCAATTTTTCATAGCTCCAAATGACTAATAGAAGATAATTTTCACTTGTTCATATGGTACTTTTGCATTTAGATGAATATCACTCAGGTTGTGTAATGCCTCGACAACATTTCAATCTTGCATGATGGCGATATTCTCGTACATGGTGGAAAATTTTATTGAAGTCTTCATGGATGATTTCTCTATCTTTGGAAATAATTTTGAGGACTGTTTGACAAATCTGGAAATGGTTTTCTTCCACTATGAGGAAAAAATTCTTGTTTTAAATTGGGTGAAATGCCATTTCATGGTTCGTGAAGGTATTGTGCTAGGCCATAAGATATCATAACAAGGGATTGAAGTTGACAAAGCAAAAATTGAGGTGGTGGACAATTTGTCACCTCCGACCAGTGTCAAAGATATTAGTAGTTTTCTAGGTCATGCAGGATTTTATAGAAGATTCATTAAGGATTTCTTGAAGATATCTAAACCTTTGTATACCTTGCTGGAGCAAAATAGACCTTTCAATTTTGATGAACCTTGTTTGATTACTTTCGAGGAATTGAAGAAAAGATTGGTAGTCGCATCAATTGTAATAGTTCCAAAATGGACACTGCCTTTTGAACTCATGTGTGACGCTAGCGATTATGCTGTGGGAGCAATGTTGGGAAAAAAGGAAAACAAGGTATTTCATGCAATTTATTATGCAAGCAGGACCCTGACGGATGAGCATATTAACTATACCACTACGGAAAAGGAGTTATTATTTGTGGTGTTCACATTCGATAAATTTGGATCTTATTTAATTAGTACCAAAGTCACTGTCTAAACAGACCACTTTTCTATTAAGTATTTGGTGACAAGAAAGATGCCAAGCCAAGATTAATTCGATGAATACTTTTTCTGCAAGAGTTTAATTTAGAAATTTGAGATAGAAGGGGGATTGAAAATCAAATGGCTGATCACCTCTTAAGGTTAGAAGTTGCAAATGAAGATGGAAAAATTCAACTTATTAAAGAAGATTTTCCAAATGAGCAACTGTTGGTTACTATGGCATTACCTTTGTATGCCGATATAGTGAACTTCTTAGTAAGTTGTTTGATGCCACCTAATCTCAATTGCCAAAGAAAATGGAAGTTCCTTCATGCTGCCAAGCATAATTATTGGGATGAACCCTTCTTGTTCAAATAATGTGCTGATCAAATAATTAGGAAGTGTGTCCCTCATGAAAAAGTACATAGCATCTTGGAACATTTTCATTTAGCGCCTTATGGAGGACACTTTGGAGGAATGAGAACTACTACGAAGGTACTCCAATATGGTTTTTATTGGTCAAGTTTGTTCAAGGATGCCCATGAATTTTATAAGTCATGTGACCATTGTTAGAGGACGGGAAATCTGTCTAAGAGACACAAAATGCCGCTACAGAATATTCTAGAGATTGAGTTGTTTGATGTTTGGGGAATCTATTTTTTGGGTCCATTTTCACCATCATTTGGAAATTTCTACATACTCTTGGCAATGGAATACGTCTCTAAGTGGGTCAAAGCGATACCTCTCCCTATGAATGATGCCAAGTCAGTGCCAAAGTTTTTGCGCAAGAACATTTTCACAAGATTTGGTACACCTTGGGCAATTATCAATGATGAAGGTTCTCATTTTGATTGCAAATTAGTTGCTAACGCTTTTCACAAGTATGGGGTGAAACATAAGATTGCCACGACATATCATCCCCAAATAAATGGACAAGCAGAGATTTCTAGCAGAGAAATTAAACAAATTCTGGAAAAATTGGTCAACACAACTCGAAAAGATTGGTCATCCAGATTAGATGAAGCTTTGTGGGCTTATCGTATGAAATTCAAAACACCGTTGGGGATTTCACCTTTTAATCTTGTTTTTGGAAAGCCATGTCACTTACCTATTGAGTTATAACATAAAGTATTTTGGGCTATTAAAAAGCTAAATATGGATTAGAAAGCTATTGGCCATTAAAGGTTGTTAGAATTAAATGAAATAGAAGAATTCTGGGCATAGGCATATGAGAATGCTAAACTATACAAGAAGAATACCAAGCAGTGGCATGATAAGATGATTATGCTAAGGCAATTTGAACCAGGACAACAAGTGTTGATATTCAACTCTAGGCTCAAATTGTTCAATGTTAAATTAAAATCTCGCTGGTCAGGTCCCTCTGAAGTAGCTCAAGTCTATCATCATGGAGCTATTAATGTCAAAGATACAAAAACGGGTGTCACATTTAAAGTTAATGGACAATGCTTGAAGCACATTGGGGTACTCATGTGGATCAAGACAAGCAATTGATTGACCTCCGAAATGATTGAGCTAATATTTTTTATTATTAGTTACTTTAATTTTGTTTTTATTATTAGTTATCTTTAAATTATTAGTTATCTTTAATCATTTAATGTTACTTCTATTTCTATTTTTATCTTTAAGTAGTTCTTTTCATGACTTCCAGAAACAGAATAAAGAATGGAAACTTATCAATTATGCTACTAAGAGGAGTCTACTACAGCATTACGAAAGAGAGTTATGTCGTGATAAACTGGGAAATGGATGTTGAGGTATGATGTAAAATGGGTTGACCAGACAGAAAAGTCCAAGGGAGAGATTTCTAGATAGTTGGGCCCATTACGTTACTTGGGTAGCCCACGGTGAAAAAGCCAAAATTCTTGTTTTAAGGCTAGGTCACTTAACATTTTCCCCCAAAATTAACTTTCTTTTTCCCTCCTCTATGCTACAAAACATACTCTGCACATTTAATTTTTTTGAATCGTCAACACTATCTCATAAAGGCAATTGTGAGGTTGGGTTGTATGATACCTATTGACCTATTGGGAATCTGTTTCCCAAATATTTGAGCCTGTAACCTTTTCACTTTCCCTCCAAATTTCCATCACACCGAAGTCAGGCCATAATTACCAGCCTCCCATCACTCACGTCATACCCCATTTACTTCTTACTTTCCCGTCATTTTATTTTACCCTAACCTCTTTTCTTTTCATCCTTCTCCTTTATTTTCTTTTTGTTGATTCTTGCCTTTCCCTTGCAGCTGACTGCTTTCCCTTCTCTATTGTTCTGGATATCATTCTTTATTTGCCGATAGTCGTACACTTTGTAGTGGGTACTATTCTTGCGTTATTAGTAAGTGAATATAGTATAATGTTATCTTGTTGCTGACCGATTAAGTGCTTACCCATATTCGGGTTGTGCCTAGGAACCTGTCGAAGGGTAGAAGGTTTATAATCAAAGGTTGGATAGGCGAAACTTCCCTCTTTACTCGATCAAAGGTAACGTGGTGTGAAGTTTATCGATTGGGATCTTGTTGTATTCGACTGAGTAAATGTTTAAATGATTACTTGGGAACTGTTTATCAAGTGTAGGTTTCAAAGGTGTGGGCAGTTTTCTCAACAAACAGAAACAAGGTGTGTAAACACTGCCTAAAGCGTGAATCTGAAAAAGCGAAAAATATGACTATTGGCACTACACGAGCGTACGCTCGCTCGTGAGGTAACCGGAAAGCCTAAAACGTGGTTGTTCGACTGTGGAGGACACCATGAGCGATCTCATGGTCTTGGGCCGTTTTGGGCCGAAATGAGCCGTGTGGGCCCAACAAGCTTGTGGGCCCCACATAATAAACCACACGAACGTGTGGAGATTATTGGGCCAAACTGTATAATTTTCATGACCGAGACCGATTCTGGGCTATGTGGGCCACACAAGCATGTGGGCCCGTATTATGGGCCTTGGGCCAATTTTCATTATTTGTCTGTTAAGTTGCACGGGTCGCCCGAGACGACTGTGAACCTACTGATGGGTCAGTAAGTATACCTGGACCCCCAAACTGATATAAGAATGACTGTTGTGCCCCATAGGGTAAAATGACCGAAACACCCCTAAAGGGTAAAATGATCAAAATACCCCAAAGCGTAAAATGACTTAAATAACCCCATAAGGTAAAATGATCGAAATACCCCCACAGGGTAGAATGACCGAAATACCCCCATAGGGTAAAATGACCGATACCCCCATAGGGTAAAATGACCGAAATACCCTCATAGGTAAAATGACCGAAATACCCCATAAGGTAAAATGACCAAAATAACCCCATAAGTTAAAATGACCGAAATACCCCCATAGGGTAAAATGACCAAAATACCTCCATAGGGTAAAATGACCAAAATACCCCCACAGGATAAAATGATCAAAATACCCCCATAGGGTAAAATGACTGCTATACCCCTGCGATATAATGACTTTTGTGGTCTTATGTTGTGTATAACTGATTTGCTCTATGATATGTATGACTATGATTGAGCATGACATTTTGCATACACGTATGATATTATGTCACAACATATTGCATGGGGATGGGTTGCTATATTTGGAGGAATTGTAATGTACTGATAAGGTTACACGATTCGCCCAAGATGACTATGGACCTATGGATGGCTATATGCCGTTTGTTTTGCTGGTAGCTTTGCTGCAATTCTATTTAGTGTCGCAACCGGTGCTAATCTTGGTGTGTTTGGCTGGGTCGGTCGATTTTATCCCCACATGGTGTGTTTAGTGCGACGGAGTGGTGTGTAGAGGCTGGATTGGGTAGGATTTCTGACTGCATATCTTCACTGATTAATGATACTGTACTGTTACTACATCGATTAATGATATTACATACTGTTCACTGCGTGACTGATATCTATTACTGTTATGGGCCAAGGCCCCACTGATACTATTATTGAAATTAGGCAAAGGCCCAACTGATTATTGGCACTGTGATGGACTCAAGCCCAATCATTTACTGTTACAGAAAAGGGCTTTGGCCCACACTAAACTGGACTGTTGTGGTAATGAGCTCATGCCCAAACTGCTTTTTATCTACTGTTTAATTGACTGTTTTCTTGTTAGAGGATTACACATTGAGTTCTCGTAAACTCACCCCTCTGTTTAACTATACAGGTAATCCCTAATCGTAGGCAGGTTGGGGCTGCGAAGGACTCGATGATGGCCATACAACAGCATCAGCTTTCGTTTTTAGCTTTTGATTTATAAGTAACTGAATTTGGGTATTTTTATGTAATAAGGCCTCTTTAAAGTTATAAACTTGAAATTGGGGTTTTTAGTTATTTAGTTTGATGTAAACTTCTAGTTATAGAAAAAGACGGGTTTTCAAAAGGTAACTATTTTCAAAGACACCACGTTTTTGCAACATTTCCTAAAAAAGCTTTCACAATAAATGAGATTTTGAATATTAGTAACGTTTTAAAAGTGATTAGCATTTAATGATGCATGTTTTGGAAATGAACAACCCGTTTTGGAATCACCATTTAATAACGAAATGATTAATCAATTTTGAGGATTTCAACGACAACAAGTTTTACACTAAACACTTCAATGTGACACCACCAGATTCGGCCATAATGTCTAGGCCGGGTATGGGGTGTTACATTTAGTGGTATCAGAGCTGAGTTGCAAAACTCTGCTGTGAAATGGGTTTTTAAACTTTGAATTTCTAAAAGTTGCTTTTAAGTAATTTGAAGTGTTTTGGAAGGATTTTCTAATTGTGTGGCACACCGAGTCTCCACGCCAATCCTGTAAGTTCTCTCTGAAACCTGTACTTTGATTTTGTCTGAAACTGCCATAGGTTGGAGTACTGAGACTACTGTAGGTAGTACTGCAAACTCTTTAGTAGGGTATACTGAAATTGTAGCAAACCAGTAGACACCGATGGACACTGCGTTATGCGAAAACAAACTCTAAATTACTATTTTTCATAAGACATCTGTTAATAAACAACTAGAACTATAAATCGATCTGTATAAAATTGTTATTTTAGATAAAACATGAATAGACAATAAAGACAAGTGGTACACACGAACAAGGTATAATAGGCCATGGTAGAGGCCGTAGAGGTGCTCGAGTTGGGTTCTTGTTGTTTAGCCATATAACCAATTTGGAACTAGAGTGCGCAGCAGAAGCATAGTGGTGAAGTCTGTGTTATGCGACTGATCTGATAATTGGAAATTTCGAGGACGAAATTTCTTTAAGGAGGGGTGAATTGTAACGCCCCGAATTTTTGGCCTAGAAGAAATAGGTTTTGAGCAAGGGAACAGTTAGTAGACTACACATAAATATTTAGTTATGCAAGAAAGTGACATAAATGAATGTCTGCTTCGCTGGTTAAGTGATTTAGGAGTGTTTGGAAGTGTCTGAGAAGTTAGGGGTTTAAGTCTTGACTTAGGCAAAATTTTTATTTTAAGTGAATAAAATCCTTGGATCTAGATAGTAGGTTCTTAAATTATTGTGGTTAAAATATGATACAAAGGAGTTGTTGGTCTAATGGTAAGGGGCATGTGGAGTGTACATGAGGTCTAAGGTTCGAGTGGTGACGCATCAAAAATGGAGTATTTATTTTGCTGCCTAATTCGTGTAGGTGGTAAAGTTGGATTGAAATACTGCTAAATGGAGTTTGAACTGGTCATAGAGAGAATTGAGGAGGGATATTTGGAGAGATTTTAAGAGAAAATCAAGGGAAGAGAGAGGGGAGGGAGTCTTGTGTCGAAATTGAACTCCGGCACTCAAGAATTCGGCTAAGAGAGAAATGCTCCTCATTTGTTTCCTAAGTTGGACGACAACTCCCTTTCCCTTTTGGTCGAAATTCTTCTTGTGCCTCCTTCCCTTTCTTTTCCCCTCTTTTGGAAATTGCTTCTCAAGCCTATCGTCTCTCCTTCTTTCATCTTTTGCTAAACTTTGTCCTTTTCGGTTTTGTCCTTCTTCAACCAAACGTTTCCACCTTCTTTGCCGATTACCTGTTTGGTTCTTCTTCTCTTACTATATAGTGAGCAAACGTTTTCCACACTGTTCTCCACTTGGCCAGATCTCCCAAATAGAAACAAGGTGTGCGAACACTGCCTAAAGCGTGAATCGACAAAAGCCGAAAAATATGACCGTTGGCACTATACGAGCGTGCGCTCACTCGTGTGGTAACCGAAACGCATAAAACATGGGCGTTCGACTGTGAAGGCCACCAAGAGCGATCTCATGGTCTTGGGTCGTTTTGGGCCATGTTGCACCGAAATGGGCCGTGTGGGGCCAACAAGCTTGTGGGCCCTACATGGGTAAACCACACAAACGTGTAGAGATTATTGGGCCAAACTGTATAATTTTCATCAAAGAGACCAATTCTGGGATATATGGGCCACACGAGTGTGTGGGCCCACATGGGCTCGCAATGTAATATCCTAAAAATATTAGAGTATCATCTTGTTATTTATGTTAGCTCGGATATGATTGTTATTGTGTACTTAGTATATTTGTGTGAAAATTTGGAATTATTAGCTAAGTTAGAATAATTTTTAGTATGGTTTATTTAATGAAGGGGATTAGGTGAACTTGACACTTAAGTTAATTTAAGTGTAAATTTCTAACATAAGGGAGTTAGTGGCATGGTGGTTAAGATGCATGAAAGGTGGCATGAGGGAAATGGTTCGAGTAGCATGGAAGGCATTTTGAGGACTGTATTTTTGTACATCCTAGCATTAATGGACGGTCAAGTTTTACATATGGAAGGTTGGACTTTCAAATTTTTGGTAAGTTGAATATTGGTTTAGGAAAGTTTATACTTTGGGAAAGGAATCTTAAGGTTATGGAAGGATGGGGGGACATAAGGCTTGGCTTAAGGAATATGTTTTGGAAACTATTCCAAGGCCTTTAGTCCATGTATGTGGACGGCATGTATGGCTAGGGGGGTGGCCGAATATTGATAGGAGGTTTGGGGGAGGATAGTTAGCCAACTTTAGCATTTGTGAACCTTTTGGCATATTTTTCTCTTCCTCTCCAAACAAATCCCTCTTTGGCCGAATGCACCATAAGCATTTTGTGCAATTTTACTTTTGGTTTTAGCTCTCATTTTGTTTGAACCAAATACTATTTTCTTTCACTCATTTTTCCTTTTGAAACCGAAAACTCATTTTTACATTTTGTGCACTTTTCTTTTCATGAAACTAGGTGCTTGGCGAACCTTTTCTCTATCTCTCTCTTTCTTCTTTTGATATTTGCTAAACCACATTTCCTTTTCCTTTCATTTGGCCGAACCTCTTTCTTCCCCAAACTCACTTTTCTTTTCTTCCATTGTTGCTAAAACCGAATCCTCTCTCTCTCATTTTTTTTTAATTCTCTTTTCTACTCACATACTTCCTTACTTTTTATACACATATCTTTCTTCTTTCATAACCATATTGCCGAAACTTCCCACTCCCTTTTAGTATTGTTTTGGCCGAATATCATCAAGGGTAGGCATTCTTTTTGGTTCTCTTCAATCGATTTTGGAAGAGGGCTCTTTGGGACTTCGGAAGCAATTGATTTAAGCCTTTCCTTTAGCAATTGAAGTTGGTAAGTCAAGTGGTAAGGATTCAATATTCTTTAAGTTGATTGAGAAAGCCTAAGGCTTTTGGGATTTAGATATGATGTTGACCGAATGATGTTGCTTAAAGTTTTGTGATTTGGCCAAATGTAGGACAAGGTGATCTAGTATGGTAGATCGGATCTTTGGATCTTAATATTTTCGTTGGTGTCAGGTGTGTACCTTACACACTTTATAACTTGGTTATGTATATGTATTTATAATATTAATTTACTAATCATATTATCAAAGTGGGAAAATGATGAGATTTTGATATGATACCATGATGGTATGAATGAGGATTCGGGTAAGTCCGTTTCTATATGTTGCTAATACATGTGGATTGAAATCATGATCTACAATTTATGATATATTTGTTATGTGATTCATAATAAAGTATGTTAACATGATTTTTTTATCTATTGCATTGGTATGGGCAATATGAGAGGAGGGGGAGATTGATATTTGTGTCTTCGGACACCAGAGGTTTGGCACCTCCAGTGATTTGGTATCACATTTGTGTCTTTGGGACACCAGAGGTTTGGCACCTCATAGCGACTCGTCCCTGTGGTTTAACACCACCGTGGGTTGGCCCCACTTTTGAGATATGGGATTGTCGCCAGTGATTTGGTATCACAAGTGGGTTGGCCCCACAATTGGATTATTCGTGACTTTGGTCACCAGTGATTTGGTATCACATTTGTGTCTTTGGGACACTAGAGGTTTGGCACCTCATAGCGACTCGTCCGAGTGGTTTCACACCACCGTAGGTTGGCCCCACATTTGATGTATTGGGATCGTCGCCAGTGATTTGGTATCACAAGTGGGTTGGCCCCACAACTTGATTATTTGTGACTTTGGGTCACCAGTGATTTGGTATCACAATATTGAATATCGTGACTTTGGTCACCAGTGGTTTGGCACCACCAGTGGTTTGGTACCACACGGGGTAGAAAAAGGAGTTACGGATGGCTAGGTTGGGTGCATCATATATATATTGCTTGGTTATAATTTGTGTAAGTACGTGGCAATTACCGGGGAGAGGGATTATGCACTGAGTCTTGGTGACTCACCTTCTCCCTTACCTTTTCAGGTGATTCGTAAATTCGCGGATAAAGAGCCGGATGAACTCGAGGAGGCCATGCAATAAAAGTTGGTTTTATATGAACTTCCATTTGGGTATTTTATTTTAATTTGGTTTTCATATTTTATGGATTTGTAATAAGGCCTCTTTAATTATGTTTTTGGATTATTTATATGCTTTGGATTTGTTTTAAATATGGTTATAAATTACATGGTTGATATTATAATTTGAGCACCAAGTTTTCTAAACTACAAAACGCGATGGTTTTAAAACGTTGCCATCGGGTAACATAAATCAATTGATAGTATTTAGCAACTTAAGTATTTTTGATAACTCATACTATTTTTCCAAAACTCAAGTTTCCAAATTTCTATTAGATACGGTTTTCAAAATAATCGCTTGGGTTTCTTTTAAAGTTTTCTAATATGAGGAATTGTAACTAAGTTTTAAAGTTTTATTTTCGTGATTTCAAAGTAAATTATCAATTTTTAATTTATTATACACTCGATTTTCTACGAACTTAGGACAACAAAAAGTTTTTCACTAAAATTTAATCGTTAACTCTATTTTCTTTGAAACGTTTTCCTTCGTGGCATGCCAGATTCAGTCATGGCGTTTTGACCGGGTTTGGGGTGTTACACGCATTATGGGCCTTGGGCCCATTTTCATTGTTTGTCATGTTGTACGAGCTGCCCGAGACGACTATGAACCTACTGATGGGTCGGTAAGTACACCTGGACCCCTAAACTGATTTGAGAATGACTGTTGTGCCTTCATAGGGTAAAATGACTTGAATAACCCCACAAGGTAAAAGGACCGAAATACCCTCATAGGGTAAAATGAACGAAATACCCCCATAGGGTAAAATGACTTGAATAACCCAAAGGGTAAAAGTACCAAAATACCCTCATAGGGTAAAATGACCAAAATACCCCCATAGGGTAAAATGATCGAAATGCCTCTATAGGGTAAAATGACCGAAATATCCCCATGGGGTAAAATGACTGAAATACCCCATAGGGTAAAATGACCGAAACGCCTCTATAGGGTAAAATGACGGAAATAACCCCATAGGGTAAAATGACCAAAATACCCCATAGGATAAAATGACCGAAATACCCCCATAGGGTAAAATGACTGTAATACCCCTGAGAGATGAAATGACTGTTATGGCCTTATGTTATGTATGACTGATTTGCTCTATGATGTGTATGACTATGATTGAGCATGATATTTTGCATTCACATATGATATTATGTCATGACATATTGCATGGGGATGGGTTGTTATATTTGGAGGAAGTGTACTATACTGATAAGGTCGCACGGGTCGCCCAAGACGACTGTGGACCTACTGATGGCTATATGCCGTTTGTTTTACTGGCAGCTTTTCTACATTTCTGTTTAATGCTGCAATAGGTGCTAATCTTGGTGTGTCTAGTTGGGTGGGTCAATTTTATCCCCACATGGTGTGTTTGGTGTGACGGAGTGGTGTGTAGAGGCTGGATTGGGTAGGATTTCTGACTGCATATCTGCACTGATTAATGATACTGTACTATTACTGCATCGATTAATGATATTACATACTGTTCATTACATGACTGATATCTATTACTGTTATGGGCCAAGGCCCCACTGATACTATTACTGAAATTAGGCAAAAACCTTACTGATTACTGGCACTGTGATGGGCTCAAGCCCAATCGTTTACTGTTGCAGGAAAGGGCTTAGGCCCACACTGAACTGGACTATTATGGTAACGGGCTCAGGCCCAAACTGCATTTATCTACTGTTTAATTGACTATTTTCTTATTAGGGGATTACACACTGAGTTTTCATAAACTGTACAGGTAATCCCCAATCGTAGGCGGGTCGGTGCTGCGACGGACCCGATGATGGCCACACAACAACATCAGCTTTCATTTTTAGCTTTTGATTTATAAGTAACTGAGTTTGGGTATTTTTATGTAATAATGCCTCTTTAAAGTTATAGACTTTAAATTGGGGTTTTAATTTATTTAGTTTGATATAAACTTCTAGTTGTAGAAAAAGACAAGTTTTCAAAAGGTAACTATTTTCAAAGACACCACGTTTATGATGGCCACAAAATAGCATCAAATTTCGTTTTTAGCTTTTGATTTATAAGTAACTGAATTTGGGTATTTTTATGTAATAAGGCCTCTTTAAAGTTATAAACTTTAAATTGGGGTTTTTATTTATTTAGTTTGATATAAACTTCTAGTTGTAGAAAAAGACGGGTGTTCAAAAGGTAAGTATTTTCAAAGACACCATGTTTTCGCAAAATTTCCTTAAAAAAACTTCCGCAATAAATAAGATTTTGAAAATTAGTAACGTTTTAAAAGTGATTAGCTTTTAATTATGCACGCTTTGGAAATGAACAGCCCGTTTTGGAATCATCGTTTAATAACAAAATGAGTAATCGATTTTGAGGATTTCAACGACAACAAGTTTTACACTAAACACTTCAATGTGACACCGCCAGATTCGACCATAACGTCTAGGCCGGGTATGGGGTGTTACAAAGGTAATTGTTTGCTCCATCCATCTTCTAAGTTAAAAGCCTTAGCTTAGAGTGATTTTTGTTTAAATTGTAACATGACTAAGTACTCGATAATTTATTGTTTTCTCCATTGTGATTATCGAGTCAAAGAATTTTTTGTCATGCTAAATCCCTTACATTAATATAAAAAAAAGAAAGAAATAATATATGAATAATATATATACATTTTGAGTAGGTTTAGTGCAACTTGATTTTAAGTAACAAATGAACTAAGTGAATTAGGAGATGCTTGCTATGGCCAGAAAGCACACATGAGCACTTAGGAAATTTTGTTTTTAGGATGAAATTTTTGGCACTACCTTTGTTGAGCAAACCTCTGACACTTGAACAAGTTTTTCGAGAAAGAATATTATTGAGAACTGATGTATATATTGTTCTTTGAGTAGACTGGCAATACAAGGTGGTTATGTGCAATGGAAAAGTCTTGCATATATGCATTCGTTACCTAAAGGATTCGTTACATAAATGATTTCTTACCTAAAGTCTTGCAATACAAACTTTATCAGTGAACACATACTGACCTAAAGGATTTGTTACCTTAACCACAAATTTAGTAGACTCATAAGGTATTTTCTTATTTGGCACTAAAGTTGTGCATACATATGAGTGCGTTGACCCTTGGTCAATCAAAGCATTAACATTAGCATCAAAGATAGAAAATGTACCTATGATCACATCAGGTGTTGAAGATTCCTCTCGAACTCGAATCGCATAAGCCCTAGCTGGTGCCCGTGCCTCAAATCTAATAGTAGAATCTTTCGTTCCACTTCGACTATTACCCGTATTTCCACTATTTCTTGGTCGTCTCCCTCTCACAGCTGTGTTACCCGAACAAGTGTTCTGAGCTTTCTTTTCTAAAACCTTTTAAGGCAGTTTCTAAGGAAATGGTCGTAAGAACCACATTTAATGCACAACCCGTCTCTAAATCTGCACTCTATGAAATGTCTTCTTTTGCATTGCTAACATTCAAGTTTACTATTTCTATCACTACCCATGCTCGCTACTGAATTAGCCTAAGGTCTCAAACTTGAATGTTGCTTTCCTTTATCTCTCACTGAGAATCTTACTGAAATGATGAACAACTATGAAATTCCTTTGATTTTATTGATAGAGAAGAAAATAACTTTCCTATAGATTATTTACCCATATCACGAGCCTCAAAATCTGCTTTTCTTTTTACTTTATTGAGTTCTTCAGTTTTATGTGCTCAATCCACTAAAACTACAAATTCTTTCAATTCTTGAATCCCAACTAACAACTTGATGTCTTCGTTTAAACCGTCTTCAAACCAGGTACACATAACAGCCTCTGATGGTATACATTACTGACATTATTTGTTGAATCACACAAATTCTCTTTCGTACTCGGGTACAGTGATACGACCCTATTTCAATTCGAGAAATATTTTCCATTTCTTGTTGAGAAATTGCTGACTAACATATATCTTCCTGAATTCTGTCTGAAAGAAATCCCAGTTTACACGATCTTTAGGTACTGCCACAATCAAGGTATTCCACCATTGATGTGTTGAATCTTTCAACAGAGACACTGCACACTTTAAACATTCAATAGGTGTACAAGACAATTCATCGAATACCCTCATAGTATTTTCCAAGAAAAACTTCGATTTTTTAGGGTTGACTTCAGTTGTACCATGAAACTCTTCCACCCTGCATTTACAAATTTTATCAACTGGATGTTTGCTCATACATACTTGTTCCAAACCATGGGGAATAAAAGGGACAGGTTGGGGTACGGGAGGGGTGGAGGTCATTCAGCCATTGGATTTGTTCTCACGAACCCAAAGAACCACCCAGACATCATCTGGAAGAAAGCTTAAGCGTTACTCTTAACCTCATCGGAATCGGCTCGATTGGATGACATCTTATCTATACGAAAACATAATTCATTTTGATTCAGGAGTTATAACACTATCAGATGTTATATAATGGCATGTATTTCTAGACTGCATATATAATATGTTCAGTCCAAGGACTGACTAAATTGTAACTCTGATACTACTAAATGTAACACCCCTAACCCATTTCTGTCACTGGATTAGGGTTACAAAGTATTACTGTACAATCAGAATACATTTAACAATATAAAATTAAAAAAAAAATCACATTCAAAACATATCAAACATATGCATTTCGTCCCTAAATCGAGCCTTCAAGGTCTTAAAACTACCTTTGAGGTGATTCGATACTAAATTGAAACAAAATAGAATTTTTAAGAACAGTTTGCAAAATTTGAAAAACAAGGGTCACACAGCCGTATGGCCATGCCATGTGACATAGCCCTAGGCCGTGTAACATTCAAATGAGAGAGACACTACCGTGCCCTAGCCCATGTTTTCACTCGTGTAACTCACTAAGTTGCCCCAGAAGCCCATGTGCTAGGACATGTAACTCTCTGAGTTGCCACACATGTCCGTGTGCCAAGACGTGTGTTAGGTAGTGTAACTCATTAACTTGGAACACTAAGAAATCTAAAATAACACATGGCTATGTGGCAGCCCGTGTCCTAGGACATGTGAACCCAAAATTTACCTAAAATTAAGCCATTTTATAACCAATTCATGCATAACTAACCAATCCATTTGTGCACACTTTCAAGGGACTTCATCATCATGGAAATGCACACAATCATGCCATTTCAAACAACCTAATTCACCTAACCAATATGCCATTCAAAGGCAACATAATTGCATCCAAACATCATTTATGTAACATCCTGTAAAGGGCCTATGCATTTTCGGTTTAATTGTACGAAATGACATGTTTTATGTACTAAGAATAAATTTTTAATATTTTTGGAAACCCGGAAATGAATGAGAATGATTTGGAAATGAACATTTTTGGAAACCTGAAAATGTATGGAAATGATCTGGAAATGAACATTTTTGGAAACCTGAAAATGTATGGACATGATTTAGAAATGATTTAAAAGAGGAAAGTGAACATTTTTGGAAACCTGAAAATGTAAGGAAATGATTCAAACGAGGAAAGTGAACATTTCTGGAAACTTGGAAATGTAAGGAAATGTCAAGTTTACAGAGCCGAACGAAAATTTTTGGAAACTTAGAAATGACTTAGAAATGTCGAGTTTTAAAGTTTAAAAGAGGAAATTAAGGCAAGGTGGCCTTAAAAGAAAAAGTTGGTGAAATTTGACACACAAACAGGCTTGGAAAAGTGGCCTGAAGATGCCACTTAGGGCCTCTGGAAATGGCGCCACATGCAAGGGTGTTGGGCCTGAGTTCGAGTCACATGGGAAGCAAATAAATGAAGTTTTATTTTTGCTTCCAGAAGCCTGAGGTGGACGGCACAAGCCTTCTAGAAAGGAGGAGTTTTATTTTCGTAAATATTCGATTAATAAGGTGATAAATAAGGGATTTAATTTGGATTATTTTTGAAGAGATAATAAAGGATTATTCTCTAATTATTTTAAATTAAAGGGATAAAGCTATCAAAATAGAAGAGTGGTGGCCAAGTAAGGGACTCTAGCTTAGTAATTTCGGCTATAAAAGGAAAAGAGAGGCCATTCTGCATTATTTTCTGTTCTTTGAAAGCCTATGCCGAATTCTCTTCACCAAATCTTCTTCTTCTTTTATTTTTGCCAAGCCGAAATACCTTGTGTTCTAACCGAATCCTCCTTCTTTATTCTTCCTTCTCTAATCCCTCCAAAAGCTGAAAGTTGTGAGATCATCATCTAGCCATAGCCGAATCTCTGAAGATTGAAGTGAAGGTGCAATCGATTTCTTCAAGTAAGGGTAAGATCTCATTCGGTTTCATCCTTTTTCTTTTAAGATTTGCCGAAATCTAGGACTGACCCCATTAATATCTTGTTGCCAAAAATTTGAAGAGATCTTTCGGGATTTACTAAGTGTCGACTACAAGGAAGGAGAAGTTCTTTTCCCGAAGGTGCACCATAGGCCACGTGTTCCTTAGTTATTGGGTGAGTTTCGGGATTTAAAATCCACAAGGTAAGCATATGAAGTATTCGGCCAAGGCTTATTTTTGGTATTTAGAATTATTTCCTATTTATTCAAAAGCCGGAAACTGACCTAGTTAAATGATTTCGTGGCTAGCCGATTTTTAAGGAAGGAATACTACAAATTTTGGGATTTAATTATTAATCAAATCGGCAAACAAGGTAAGTTCAAGTATACTAATCCTACTAGGATTTGGATTTATTGCCGAATGGCTTTTTAAAGTGATTAATCAAATGTAGGGATTAAGGATCTAAGCGGTAGATCAGATTTCGAGATCTCAAAGAAATTGCTAAGCGAATCAGGTGTGTACCCCACACTATTTCATAATATGTTTTATGGCTATGTTTAATTAATATATGTGATATTAAGAATGTGAATATGGCTAAGGTACCATAATGTGGTACAAAGTACCCAGGTACGTTTCCTACTCCTACTAGGAATATGAAAAATGTTATTAGTAACATGAGAATATGATAAGAATGTAAACTCTGGCATATTTATGCATATTATTATTATATGGGGCATATGGGTTTGTTTGAAAGGGGAAGTGAATGTGGTGACCTAAGACCACGAACACGGTGACCTAAGACCGTGATATCTGAAAAGTGGCGACCTAAGACCACAGTAATCTGAACGTAGTGACTTAAGACCACGAATACGGTGACTAAGACCGCAATTTGGTCTGTAGCGGAAGGAGGGTCGACTTAGTAGTCCCCACGGTGTGACTGGCAGGTACGGGGGTGTGTAGCGGATGGACAATTAGGTTTGGGTTTGGGAATGCATCATAACTTGTATTCATTGTTCTGAATGTGTAACTCTTGTATGCCTAATTCTATTATGATTTAGTGTCGTGTACACATTGAGTCTGTTAGACTCACCCCGTTGAGGGACCATGTTTCAGATGATGAACAGTAATGGACCGGGACGGCAGAACTTGTGGTGGCCATGCTCAACATGAAGTCTTTATTTTATGGAACTATTAGTTTTTAAGTACTTGAATTATTTGGAAATTATTTATTGTAATAAGGCCATAAGGCCATAGTTGAAGCATTTTACATTTATTATTATTTATTATGTTTAGGAACCTTATTTATTAAAGTTTAAGTAAAAATTTCTTTAAACTAAATCCTAAATGTTTTATCACTTAATATTAGAAAGGGGTTTCCAAAATAAAATCGAGACTATTTCAAAACAAGCCCAACCCAAACAATATTTTTTTTAATCGCACAAGTTTTCTTTAAGTAACAAAAGAATTTGAAACCAGTTTTCTTGAGGAACATACCAGATCCGGTTCAGGCTCGTGGGCCGGGTTTAGGAGTGTTTGATTTGAGTATCGAGCCCGCCAAAACCCTCGACCTAGGGGTTTAAGGCCCAAAATGTTTTCAAAGTGAGCCCAAATAAGTTTTATGAAAATATTTTATGAAATAAGCGGGTTTTTGGCATGGCACCCAAGTCTCTCGACCATGATCCACCGTAAGTAAGTACCCCTATCCATTGTGTAATTTATTGTATGATCTGTAGAAGGGTAGGAATGGAACGTAGAAATAGTATGATAGGTACTTGAACCCTAGGACTAGTTTACCCCAACTATTATATAAGACTTAATGCCTAATTAAACAAACCTATGGTTAAGTCGCCGAGTTAGGGTGTGGTAACCCTGCAATGCGCATGTCTAGGATTGGATCCTAAGAGCACAGGTACTTAAACAGTCCTAGTGACTCACCTCCTCTTGGCAGGAATCCTACCTGGTGCGTAGCTACGGTTCACCCTAACCAAGAGGACTCAGTCATAGGCTAAACGCAATAACTAAAACCCGAAAGGGAACTAGCCGTGTTTTTTTTATAAAAACGACAAAACCCTAGTTTCAAAACTCTTAAAATTTCTTTTTTAATTTGTGAGAACTATTTTTACAAAATTTTTCGAAAAAAAATTTTCCGATTTATGAAATTACAAAAAAGCCCTTAGTGGTAAAATGACAAAAATACCCTTAGTTTATAAAATGTCCAACTACTTGACAGTTTTACCAAAATTTCATTATTTTATAAATATTCAAAAAAACCCTAAATTGCAAACTATCAAAAATACCTTGATTTTGGGAAAAATTACAAAATTGCCCCTAATTTATAAAAATTACCAAAATGACCCTGATTTTCAAATTTTTGGAAACATCACTGTTTTGGAAAGTGCAATTCTCAAAAAGAACCCTCAATGTTTTGCAACTTTTGAAATATTCCTGATTTATTAAATTTTACAAATTTACCCCGACTTGTGGAAAATTACCGAAATACCCCTAGATTTCAAAATTTTTCCAAAATACCCCGGGAGTTTAAAAATACCAAAATACTTTGTGGCAAAATCACCAAAGAACTTTTTCTTTTGAAAAAGTTCAAAAATACCCCTGTAGGACAATTACGAAAATACCCCTGGGTAGTGGGAAAAGCAATAACAATGAAAACGACAACATTTCTCTGAATGAACGAAAGTTCATAATTTTTTTATGGAAGGATGAATGACTGAAAAGACTGTGTGCATGTATGAATATGAAAGAACCACTTTTAAACATCTCTTTTCATAAAACTGTTCGCGGTTAATCAGTGAAACAATAGTTTTGATGCATAAAACTCTTAAATCAGATTAAATCGCGACGTTAGAAAATGAGTTCTAGGGGACGTGGTCGTCGTGGACAAGAGGAGTCTTGGACCGTCTAAGAGTCTTCAGAAAAGATCGAAGGTTGAGAATTCTGCTCGTGTTTTTAAGCCAATTACTAAAAATCTGGACCGTCCGTGTGCTCAGTGTGGAAGGTATCATGTTGGTGAGTGTTGGAACCGAGATCAGGAATGTTTTAGATGTAAGTCTAAGGCTCATTTGGTTAAGAATTGCCCTCAGGCAACGAAGGTTTGTGGTTTAAACCATGGAGGAAATGGTCATGGAACACCCGGTAGAGGTGCTGAAGGTTCAGATGTGAGACAACCAAGGATATGATAGCGGTTAAGTTCCTTGTTTTTGAAGTACTATTTATTGTTTTAGAGATAGTTCATTCTTGTGTTACAAGTGAACTGTTTGAAACTTTGGATGTGAACTTAGAGACTGTGCCTAGAAGGTAAGATAGTTCTTTAAGATCGAGTCTTGCGCAAGAATAGCGTAGTAGGGTGAGTTAGACCGTACGATTGTTCGTTAGTAAGTAATTTCGAGGACGAAATTATTTTAAGGGGGTAGAACTGTAACATCCTGGAAAGGGCCTATGCATTTTCGATTTAATTGTACGAAGTGACATGTTTGGAAACCCAGAAATGAATGAAAATGATTTGGAAATGAACATTTTTGGAAACCTGAAAATGTATGGACATGATTTAGAAATGATTCAAAAGAGGAAAGTGAACATTTTTGGAAACCTAAAAATGTAAGGAAATGATTCAAAAGAGGAAAGTGAACATTTCTGGAAACTTGGAAATGTAAGGAAATGTCAAGTTTACAGAGCCGAATGAAAATTTTTAGAAACTTAGAAATGACTTAGAAATGTCGAGTTTTAAAGTTTAAAAGAGGAAATTAAGGCAAGGTGGCCTTAAAAGAAAAAGTTGGTGAAATTTGACACACAAACAGGCTTGGAAAAGTGGCCTGAAGGTGCCACTTAGGGCCTCTGGAAATGGCGCCACATGCAAGGGTGTTGGGCCTGAGTTCGAGTCACATGGGAAGCAAATAAAGGAAGTTTTATTTTTGCTTCCAGAAGCTTGAGGTGGACGGCACAAGCCTTCTAGAAAGGAGGAGTTTTATTTTCGTAAATATTCCATTAATAAGGTGATAAATAAGGGATTTAATTTGGATTATTTTTGAAGAGATAATAAAGGATTAGTCTCTAATTATTTTAAATTAAAGGGATAAAGCTATCAAAATAGAAGAGTGGTGGCCAAGTAAGGGACTCTAGCTTAGTAATTTCAGCTATAAAAGGAAAAGAGAGGCCATTCTGCATTATTTTCTGCTTCTTTGAAAGCCTCAGCCAAATTCTCTTCACCAAATCTTCTTCTTCTTTTATTTTTGCCAAGCCGAAATACCTTGTGTTCTAGCCGAATCCTCCATCTTTATTCTTCCTTCTTTAATCCCTCCAAAAGCCGAAAGTTGTCAGATCATCATTTAGCCATATCCGAATCTCTGAAGATTGAAGTGAAGGTGCAATCGATTTCTTCAAGTAAGGGTAAGATCTCATTCGGTTTCATCCTTTTTCTTTTAAGATTTGCCGAAATCTAGGACTGACCCTATTAATATATTGTTGCCGAAACTTTGAAGAGATCTTTCGGGATTTACTAAGTGTCGACTACAAGGAAGGAGAAGTTCTTTTCCCGAAGGTACACCATAGGCCACGTGTTCCTTAGTTATTCGGTGAGTTTCGGGATTTAAAATCCACAAGGTAAGCATATGAAGTATTCGGCCAAGGCTTATTTTTGGTATTTAGAATTATTTCCTATTTATTCAAAAGCGGAAACCGACCTAGTTAAATGATTTGGTGGCTAGCTAATTTTTAAGGAAGGAATACTACAAATTTCGGATTTGATTATTAATCAAATCGGCAAACAAGGTAAGTTTAAGTATACTAATCCTACTAGGATTTGGATTTATGGCCGAATGGCTTTTTAAAGTGATTAATCAAATGTAGTGATTAAGGATCTAAGCGGTAGATCAGATTTCGAGATCTCAAAGAATTTGCTAAGCGAATCAGGTGTGCACCCCACACTATTTCATAATATATTTTATGGCTATGTTTAATTAATATATGTGATATTAAGAATGTGAATATGGCTAAGGTACCATAATGTGGTACAAAGTACCTGTGCACGCTTCCTACTCCTACTAGGAATATGAAAAATGTTATTAGTAACATGAGAATATGATAAGAATGTGAACTCGGCATATTTATGCATATTATTATTATATGGGGCATATGGGTTTGTTTGAAAGGGGAAGTGAATGTGGTGACCTAAGACCACGAACACGGTGACCTAAGACCGTGATATCTGAAAAGTGGTGACCTAAGACCACAAAGAATCTGAACTTGGTGACTTAAGACCACGAATCGCGGTGACCTAAGACCGCAATTTGGTGTGTAGCGGAAGGAGGGGGTCGACTTAGTAGTCCCACTGTGTGACCGCGCAGTGCGTGGGTGTGTAGCGGATGGACAATTAGGTTTGGGTTTGGGAATGCATCATAACTTGTATTCATTGTTCTGATTGTGTAACTCTTGTATGCCTAATTCTATTATGATTTAGTGTCGTGTACACATTGAGTCTGTTAGACTCACCCCGTTGAGGGACCATGTTTCGTGTGATGAATCAGTAATGGACCTGACGGCAGAACTTGTGGTGGCCATGCTCAACATGAAGTCTTTATTTTATGGAACTATTAGTTTTTAAGTACTTGAAATATTTGGAAATTATTTGTTGTAATAAGGCCATAAGGCCATAGTTGAATCATTTTACATTTATTATTATTTATTATGTTTAGGAACCTTATTTATTAAAGTTTAATTAAAAATTTCTTTAAACTAAATCCTAAATGTTTTATCACTTAATATTAAAAAGGGGTTTCCAAAATAAAATCGAGTCTGTTTCAACACAAGCCTAACCCAAACAATATTTTTTTTTTAATCGCACAAGTTTTCTTTAAGTAACAAAAGAATTTGAAACCAGTTTTCTTGAGGAACATACCAGATCCGGTTCAGGCTCGTGGGCCGGGTTTGGGGTGTTTCAATTTACCTAAACATGTCAATATTACCATCTTTCAAACATACAAATCTAGATCCTTATCTACTAAATAACATCACATATGGTTATTTACATGTAACAGTCTGATTTAGACCCTAGTCAGAATAGTAGTTTTGGGGCCTCAAATCCAAGGTCAAAAAAGTATTTTAATAATATATTTAATGCTTACAGTATGTGATTAAGCATGTGTGAAAATTCTGTGTGAAAATTTTATCGTTTGTGTGTTATATTGCGAAAAAGGACTTAATTGCATAAAATGTAAAAGTTGTATGCTAATTGTTAAAGTGCTTAATTGACATGGCTTCTTAAATGAAAGGTCCTTATGTTGATAATAGACCATTGATAGTGGGAATGGACATAAATGGTCAATACTTGATGGTTAAATGGTTTATTAATTAAGGGTAAAATGGTAAACTATGTATTAAGTTAATATTAATTAAAAACCAAGCATGAATTAGTGGCATTTATTCTTATTCTTGCCAAAATTACTAAGGAAAAAGAAAAGAAAAAGGGTTCAAGGGTTTGACACACTTTTGATCTTGATTGAGGTATGTTTTGAGCTCGATTTTTGATTATTTTTATGTTTTTGTAATCATTGCTTAGCATACTATCAAGCCCATGTCTTAATTTTAGAATTTCATGATGATTTTGAATTGTGCTATTGATGAATGTATGAGCTTTGTGTTGATAGTTGGTGAAATATGAAAGTTTAATGTTGGGTTAACATATTTTGTCTTTGAATTTTTGATGAATTTGACTATTTTGGGCTAAATTGTGAAAATGAGAAATTGGTACTAAAATGTGAGATAAATAAAATATGTGGGCTTATATGAGCTAGGGTAAAATTCGGCTAGGCATGTGTGAAATGAAATTATGAGTATTTTGTGATTTATGAAATAGGGACTAAAATGTCAAAATATGCAAATTTGAGGGCTAAAATGTAACATGCTTTAACTATGTGTTATGTATTGAATTGATTGATTTGGTGAATGAATGAGTTAAATTTGAATATGTATAGATCAAGAAAAGAGAAATTCAGACTTAGATCGAAGCAAGAACAAGGTGCTCGATTGATCGACTTGTATCGTGTTTCTACGTCCGAGGTAAGTTTGTGTATAATACATGTTATTTAAACGATGTTCATATGTGTTGAAATGAATGGAAATTTGTTTGGAATTTAGAAATGTGAGATGTGATTTTGAAGTTATATGGCACTAAGTGTGCATAAACAGAATCAATACAACGATGATTGGCACTAAGTGTGCGAGGTAAAGAAAGCATCGACTATATTAGTTAGCACTGTGTGAGCAATATTGAGACATCTTCTGTTTAATGTAATGGAACCAAGTGTGCGATAATATTATGGCTTCGGCTAATTAAATGGCACTGAGTGTGCGAATTCATCGAATGTTGAAAGAGGACCGAACGAATTATGGAATTGAGTATTGAGTGGTAATGTGACTGATAATTACGTGATGGTATAGGTATGTACTGAAACACCCCAAACCCGGACCACGAGCCTGAACCGGATCTGGTATGTTCCTTAAGTAAACCGGTTGCAAAATTCTTTATCTCTTAGAGAAAATTTGTGTATTTTCAGGAAAATCTCGTTTTGGGTTGGGCTTAGATTAAAAACCCATTTATTTTACTTAGAAATCATTTAGCTATGAAAAAAAACAATTTAAGGTTTATTATTATTAAAATAAATATAATTGAACTTAATTAAAAATAATGCGTAACATTATAAAGTAAAAATAAATGTATAAAGAAATTCAACTTGGGCCTTATGGCCTTATTACATCAATCAAAAACCAAAAATAAAATTGAAGTACTTAATAAAAATAACAGTCCTAAATAATAAAAGTTTTTCCTTGCTATGCATGGCCACCTTTAGCTCCTGTCGACCCGGTCCATTATTGCTCATTACCTGAAAAATGGTCCCACAAAGGGGTGAGTCAACAGACTCAATGTGCACACAATACTAACATTCAACAAATCAGGCATACAAGTTCATATCAAGTTCATATTCATATACAATTAAATGATGCAACCCAAACCCAAGCCTATTTTTCCATCCGCTACACACCACCCGTACCTGCAAATCACACCGTGGGGACTACTAAGTCAACCCTCCATCCGCTACACACCATCGAATGCAGTCGCTGCAGTCGACGTGCTCATCGCCCATATAATATCGTGGCATAGCCACCAGATAATTGTGTCAATAGACACCATCTTCGAGATAATGTAACCGGTTACCAAATTCGGATAGTGTAACCGGTTACCATGTTCAAATTATGTGACCATAGTCACCATATTCGCTTAGTGAGACCGAAGTCAACACCTTCTTCCCTTTCACATATAGCCCGAAATGCCCCACATATTTATCATGCACAACATACTTATTTTTCTCATTCATATTACTATTCACATGTTAAGAATATAACATATTCATAATCCTATCAGAAGTAGGAAACGTACCTGGGTACTTCTTACCACATTTGTGGTACTTAGCCATATTCACATTCTTATACATATTCATATATTAAAAATAATTGCCATATGATATATCGAAAGTTAGTGTGAGTACACACCTGATTTGCTTAATAGATTCCTTGAAATCCCGAAGAACGATTTATAGACTTAGATCTCAAATCCTACATCAATTAATCACTTACTATTTAAAAGACCATTCGGCCATTATTCCAAATACTAATAGGATTTGTATTACTTACCTTGTTGCCGTATGGAATGGTTGAAAATCCCAAAAATTGATAGTATCCCTTTTCCTTGAAATCGGCTAGCACTAAAATCATAATTATATCAATTTCTGACTTTTGAATAGATGAGAAATAATACCAAAATAAGCCTTGGCCGATTGGATCTATGTACTTACCTTAAAATTTCCAAGTCCCGAAAATATTCGTTGTTTGTATGTCTATCGAAAACCATATAGTTCCATGTCAGATTTAATCTAACATATAAAACATAACCTTCGACCAAATATATATTTATCTTACCTTAGATCCTTGATCCTTGTTTTCAACAAGTGTAGAAACCTGAGAGACCCCTTGCAGATTCGGACAAAAAACAAGAATAGGGATTAGACTCTTCTCTTTCGGCAACTAGAAAAGAAAAGAATTTGAATAGCTTAACCTTACCTTTAATTCCTTTAATTGATTGCTTCCTTGCCTAGAGTCACAGAGATTCGGCTATGGACTTTAATCAGGTATCAAAAGAAAAGACTTTTGGCTTGACAGATGAAGAAAAGAGAAGAAGAGAAGAGGAGAAGAAAATTCGGCAGAGAGAGGGTTTGCTTAGGGAAATTTCGGCCACACTTGGAAAAGATGAGAGAAAATCTTTTAATTCTCCTTCTTTAGCCGAAATTACTAGGCCAAGAGTCCTTGACTAGGCCACCACTCTTCCTTGTGATAATATTATCTCTTTTATTTAAAAATAAAAATGTTTAATCCATCATTTATCTCCCCAATAATAAAAAGAAAATCCTTTATTTATCACTTATTATTCACATATTTATGAGAATTAAACACCTTTATTTCTAGAAGCATGTGCCGTCCACCCCCTTGCGCATGGAAGCAAAAATAAACCTCCTTCATTTGCTTCCCAAGTGACTCGAACTCAGGCCCATTCCTCCTGCATGTGGCTCCATTTCCATAGGCCCTAAGTGGCATCTTCAGGCCAATTTTCCAAGCCTGTTTGTGTGTCAAATTTCACCAACTTTTTCTTTTAAGGCCTCCTTGCCCTAATTTCCTATTTTAAACTTTAAAACTCATCATTTCAGGGTCATTTCTAAGTTTCCTAAAATTTTCGATCGGCTCTGTAACTTGCCATTTTTCTTACATTTCCAAGTTTCCAGAAATGTTCAGGTTACCAAAAATGTTCAGGTTTCCAAAATGTTCAGGTTTCCAAAAATGTTCAGGTTTCCAAAATGTTCATGTTTCCAAAAATGTTCAGGTTTCCAAAATGTTCAGGTTTCCTCTTTCGAATCATTTCCATTTCCATGCATTTCTAGGTTTCCAAAGATACCAAAAATTTATTCATAGTGCTTAAGACTTGTCATTTCATACAATTAAACTGAAAATGCATAGGCCATTTCTAGGATGTTACAGTTCTACCCCCTTAAAATAATTTCGTCCCCGAAATTCCTAAACTAAAATAGTTGAGGGTATTGCTGTCGCATTTTCTCTTCAGACTCCCACGAAGCTTCTTCCGATCCATGATTGCGCCATAATACTTCGACTAGAGGCACTGACTTCCTTCGTAGTACTTCCACATCACGTTCCAAGATTCGAATCGGCTCTTCCTCGTAGGATAGGTCTGGCTTAGGTCCACTTCCTCGATTGGTACCACATGGGACGGATCCGATCGGTAGCGACGTAACATGGACACATGGAAAACATCGTGCATTTGCTGCAACTCTGGCGGTAACTCCAACCGGTATGCTATCGCCCAACTCGCTTCGCGATTTATATGGGGCCCTATAAACCTTGGGCTTAGCTTCCCTTTGCGACTGAACCTCATTACCTTCTTCCAAGGTGAGACCTTCAGAAACACTTGGTCTCGTACTTCAAACTCTATCTCCTTCCGCTTAAGGTCGGCGTACGACTTTTGCCTATCAGAGGCTTCCTTTAATCGTGCCCGAATTAACTCAACTTTCTCTTCAATTTCTGCCACTAACTCTGGACCCAAAACTCGACGTTCTCCTAACTCGGTCCAACACGTAGGTGTTCTACACTTCCTTCCATACAGTGCTTCGTATGGTGCCATCCGTATGCTAGCCTCGATAGTCATTTGTTGTAGGCGAACTCACCTAAAGGGCAAGTAATCTTCCCAACTTCCTCGAAAATCCATCACACGCCTTCTCAAAGATGTCCTCCAACACTTGTATAACCCGTTCTGACTGCCCGTCAGATTGTGGATGGAAAGCCGTAGTGAAGTCTAACTTAGTTCCTAAAGCTTGATGAAGTGCCTTCCAAAATCGAGACGTAAACCTTGGGTCTCTATCAGAGATGATCGACCTTGGTACTCCATGTAACCTCACAATCTCCACCACATATAACTTAGCCAACTTCTAAAGAGAATAGTCAACCCTCACTGGGATAAAGTGCGCGGTCTTGGTCAAACGATCCACTATCACCCATACCGAGTCCTTCTTAGTAGGCGTAAGGGGAAGCCCACTAACGAAGTCCATGGTAATTCTTTCCCACTTCCATTGGGGAATCTCAATTGATTGAAGCAATCCCGGTGGAACTTGGTGTTCAGCCTTAACTTGCTGACACGTCAGACATTTTCCCACGAATTCGGGCCACCTCTCGCTTAAGATCTGGACCACCAAAATTGTTCCTTAGATCCCTATACGGCTTAATGCCTCCGGGATGCATGGCATAAGGGCTACCATGCGCCTCCCGAAGAATCCTTTGTCTCAACTCCTTATCCTTCGGCATATAGACCTTTCCCTTGTAGCACAATACTTCTTCATCATTGACGCCATAGTCCTTTAATCCTCCCATCAGATTTGCTGCTGTAACTTAGTACTTAAGTCCTTATCAGCCAACTGTCCCTCTTTCACCTCCTTTAGCCATGTGGGCTTGACTTGTAACTCTGCCAACAGGCTTCCATCATCATACAGACTTAAATGAGCGAACAAAGCCCTTAAATCCGACACAACCTTCCTACTCAGGGCATCGGCTACCACATTCGTCTTGCCCGAATGATATTCTATCGAACAATTGTAGTCTTTCAGTAATTCCACCCACCTTCATTGCCTCAAGTTCAACTCCTTCTGAGTCAACAAATACTTAAGGCTCTTGTGGTCTGTGTAGATAACTGACCTTTCTCCATAAAGGTAGTGCCTCCAAACCTTAAGGGCAAAAACCACTGCTGCTAGTTCCAAGTCATGAGTTGGGTAGTTAACCTCATGAGGCCTTAACTGCCGTGACGCATAAGCGACTACTTTTC
The DNA here is from genome assembly GCA_025503065.1 of Gossypium bickii. Classification (NCBI taxonomy): domain Eukaryota; kingdom Viridiplantae; phylum Streptophyta; class Magnoliopsida; order Malvales; family Malvaceae; genus Gossypium; species Gossypium bickii. Next base: position 26,842,329 of record CP106712.1, read on the forward strand.
CTTCTTGCATTAGCACACAGCCTAACCCCATGTGCGAAGCGTCACAGTATACTACAAAATCCTTGCCTGCCTGTGGCTGAATTAACACTGGAGCTTCCGTCAACACCCTCTTAAGCTTTTCAAAACTCTCCTGCTGCTTATTAGTCCATTCAAAGGGTACTTCCTTTCTTAGCAACTTTGTCAAAGGCGCGGCTATTGACGAGAACCCTTCCACGAACCTTCCAGTAATAGCCGCCAAGCCTAAGAAACTTGGATTTCAAACACGGACCTAGGTGGTTTCCAATCCAACACTGCTTCAATCTTCCTAGGATCCACTCTTATTCCTTCTGCGGATACCACATGACCTAAGAATGCCACCTCTTGAAGCCAAAATTCACACTTCTTGAATTTGGCATAGAGCTTCTTCTCCCTTAACACTTCCAACACATCTCGGAGATGCTCATCATGCTCCTCCTCCGACTTCATGTACACCAAAATATCGTCGATGAACACAACGACGAACCTATCCAGGTAGGGTTGGAAAACTCGATTCATCATGTCCATGAACGCGGCTGGAGCGTTTGTCAACCCAAACGGTATCACTACAAACTCAAAGTGGCCATATCTTGCCCTAAAAGCCGTCTTGTGGATATCTACCTCCTTCACCATTAACTGATGATATCCCAACCTTAAGTCGATCTTTGAAAATACGGCGGCCCCTTTCAACTGATCGAAAAAGTCGTCAATCCTTGGCAAAGGATACTTATTCTTAATGGTCAGCTTATTCAACTGATGGTAGTCTATGCACATACGCATAGTTCCTCTTCTTCACAAATAGGACTGGTGCTCCCCACGGAGACGCACTGGTTCGGATGAAACCACGATCCAACAGTTCTTGGGTTTGAGCCTTGAGCTCCACTAACTCCTTTGGCGCCATTCGGTATGGAGCGATTGACACATGAGCTGTTCCTGGTAGCAAATCTATCCCAAATTCCACCTCCCTATCTGGGGGTATTCCTGGTAGTTCCTCTGGAAATACATCCAAGAAGTCCCTTACTGTCCTAACTCCATTAATACCTTCCTCCTTCCCACCTATCGTACTAATGAAGGCTAAGAATGCCTTACACCCCTTCTTAACCATTTTCTCGGCCTTCAGCGCTGAAACCACGTTAGACAAATAGTTCGTCCTTTCTCCGATCATTGCTACCACTTTATCCTCTGGGGTTCTTAGTTCCATCCATTTAGCCGCACAATCCAACACGGCTCGATGTTCTACTAGCCAATCCATTCCGAGTATAAGCTCAGACTCTCTGAAGGGTAACTCCATTAAGTCAGCCCGCAAAATTCACTCCCTGAATCTCTAGGGGTACATTCCGAAAGATCTTGTCTACCACTACGGTTTGGCCTAATGGGCTTACTACAGTCATCTGTCTATCAGAGAGTTCTGAGTCTAGGCCTATTGTTTCCACTATGCTACATGCGACATGAATGGGTCGAGCCCACATCAATTAAAGCAAAATAGGGCTTGTCAAAAATAAAAAACGTACCGGTTATAACATCTGGCGCGTCTCCATCCTCCTTCCGGCGAACCGCATAAACCAAACTCGGTTGCCTTGCCTTAGCATTAGCAGCACCTCGACCCTGTGCTCCACGGCCTCTACCCGCACCATTACCTCTGTTAGCCGAACCACGACCTCGTTGAGGTTGCTGTCCACCTCTACCAGTCTCGCTAGCATTCTGAACTACCGGTCGGCTCTCATCTGGTTGTTTAGGACAATCCTTAAGCATATGGTCCTTGGACCCACACTTGAAACATCCCCCCGTCTTTCTCCAACACTCTCCCAAGTGCCTCTTTCCACAATGCTCACAAGGGCGACATCGCCACTCCGCACTCACCTTGTTGATTTCGTGGCCCGTCAACTCTAGGCCTCTTATGACCCTTTCCAGATGGTCCAAAACCTTTTTTGGGCTTATTTTTGTCCACAGCCTGCTTGGTAGCATCCTTAATTCCCTCGGCCACCTTGGCCTTTTCCACCAAAGAAGAGAACTCCCGCTCCTGATGCGGTGCTATCAACAGTCTCAGATCGTCCCTTAATCCGTCCTTAAAATGGACACAGCGCTCATGCTCAGTTGCCACTACTCCTCGAGCATAGTGGCTCAACCTCAGAAATTCTGCCTCATATTCTGCGACAGACTTACTCCCTTGCACCAACCCCAGAAAAGCCTTCCTTTGTTCATCTGTATACCTGGTTCCCACATACTTCTTCTGAAATGCTTCTTTAACATACTCCCAGGTCAGATCTTTAGCCGTGGCACCATCCCGAACAGTTAACCACCACTGATACGCTTCATCGTAACAACAAAGCCACCATCCCTTTCAACTTCTCCTCAGGGGTCAAGTCGAGCTCATCCATAATGCGCTCAGTTGCTTCCAACCAAGATCACCAGATTGGGTGCTACTCGCACACTCCATGAAACATTTCAGCTCCATTAGCTCGGTGCCACTCAGGCACAGACTTACGATTTCCTGAATTCCCTCCTGCACCAGCCACCAATTCCAAAACTCACAGCACAGCCTGCGACACAGAATCTTCTCCCGTCTGAGCTTGCTGCTCAACACCCATAGCTGAGGGTGGTGGTGGCGGTGGTATCTCATTGTCAGACCCTTGACCCGATCTAACGGGTTCCGACACGGTCATCCTTCCTCTACCTCGTCCACGATGACCACGTCCTCTAGAGCTCACTTTCTATCGTCGAGATCTGATTAAGAAGTTTTATGAATTAGTCATTGTTCCACTTATTTACCCGCGAAGGAGTTTTATGAAAAGGGATTTAAGAGTGGTTCTTTCATATTCATATAAACACACAGTCTTTTCCATTCATTCATTCATCCATCAAACAAGTATGAACTTTCGTTCATTCAGAGAAACGTTATAGTTTTCGTTGTTGTTTTCCACTACCCAGGGGTATTTTCGTAATTTTCTCCTACAGAGGCATTTTCGTAATTTTTCAAAAGGAAAAGCGTTCCTTGGTGATTTTGTCAAAAAGTATTTTGAGAATTCAAAGTCTCGGGGTAATTTGGAGAAATTTCAAAATCCGGGAGTATTTCGGTAATTTTCGACCTCAGGGGTATTTTGGTAAATTCTCACAAATCAGGGTAAATTTGTAAAATTTAATAAATCAGGGATATTTCAAAGGTTATAAAACTTTGTGGGTTCTTTTTGAGAATTGTTCCTTCCAAAATGGAGATGTTGCAAAAATTTTGGGAATCAGGGTCATTTTGGTCATTTTGTAAGTTATGGGCAATTTTGTAAAATTTTCCAAAATCAAGGTATTTTTGATGGTTCGTAAATTAGGGTTTTTGTATGTTTATAAAATAATGGAATTTTGGTAAAACTGTTGAGTAGTTGGACATTTGATAAACCAAGGGCATTTTGGTAATTTTACCACTAAGGGCATTTTTGTAATTTTCACAAATCAGAAATTTTTCGGGAAATTTTGTAAAGATAGTTTTTACAAATTTAAAAGAAAGTTTTAAGAATTTTAAAACTAGGGTTCGTTGTTTTGTTCTTTTTTTTTTTAAAAAAACATGGCTAGTTCCTTTCGGGGTTTTAGTCATTATATTTAGCCTATGACCGAGCCCTCTTGGTCGTGGTGAACCAAAGCTACGCACTGTGCAGATTCGAGTGGAGAGGAGGTGAGTCACGCGGATCGCTTAAATACCAAGCTCCCACCGAAACCATTCCTAAACATGCACACAGAGGTTGCCACACCACCGAGCCTTCCGAGTTAGGGTGAACTGCTACGCACTGCAGGATTCTGCGAAGAGGAGGTGAGTCACTAGGGCTCGCAATTACTGTGCTCTTCCGATCCAATCCTGAACATGCGCATGGGTTACCACACCCCAGCTCGATGACTCTAGCCGTGGGTTTGTGTAGTGCATTAAGTCTTATGCGCTTGGTGTTTGAGTAAACTAGTCCTAGGGTTCCATATTCCTATCATACTATTCTACGCCCATGCCTTTTCTACCCTCATTCAATTCATAAATCACATAATCACACATAGAGTTAGGGGTACTTACTCATGGATCATGGGTCTGAGACTTAGGTGCCATGCCGAGAACCTGCTCAATTTCAAAGAAAATCGTTTGGCTCGCTTTGAAAATGTTTTGGGCCTTAGTCCACAGGCCAAGAGTTTTAAAAAACCTGGGCTCTGATACCAAACTGAAACACCCCAAACCCGGTCCACGAGCCCGAACCGGATCTCGTATGTTCCTTAAGTAAACTCACAAAAATTCTTTGTCTCTTAGAGAAAATTTGTGTATTTTCAGAAAATCTCGCTTTGGGTTGGGCTTAGATTAAAAACCCATTTATTTTACTTAGAAATCATTTAGCTATGAAAAAAAAACAATTTAAGGTTTATTATTATTAAAATAAATATAATTGAACTTAATTAAAAATAATGCGTAACATTATAAAGTAAAAATAAATGTATAAAGAAATTCAACTTGGGCCTTATGGCCTTATTACATCAATCAAAACCAAAAATAAAATTGAAGTACTTAATAAAAATAATAAATCCCAAATAATAAAAGTTTTTCCTTGCTATGCATGGCCACCTTTAGCTCCTGCCGACCGGTCCATTATTGCTCATTACCCAAAAATGGTCCCACAAAGGGTGAGTCAACGACTCAATGTGCACACAATACTAACATTCAACAAATCGGGCATACAAGTTCATAACAAGTTCATATTCATATATAATTAAATGATGCAACCCAAACTCAAGCCTATTTGTCCATCCGCTACACACCACCCGTACCTGCCAATCACATCGTGGGGACTATTAAGTCAACCCTCCATCCGCTACACACCATCGAAGGCAAGCGCTGCAGTCGACGTGCTCATCGCCCATATAATATCGTGGCATAGCCACGGATAATTGTGTCAATAGACACCATGTTCGGATAATGTAACCAAAGTTACCAAATTCGATAGTGTAACCGGTTACCATGTTCAAATTATGTGACCGTAGTCACCATATTCTCGCTGGTGAGACCAAGTCAACACCTTCTTCCCCGCTCACATATAGCCCGAAATGCCCCACATATTTATCATGCACAACATACTTATTTTTCTCATTCATATTACTATTCACATGTTAAGAATATAACATATTCATAATCCTATCAGAAGTAGGAAACGTACCTGGGTACTTCTTACCACATTTGTGGTACTTAGCCATATTCACATTCTTATGCATATTCATATATTAAAAATAATTGCCATATGATATATCGAAAGTTAATGTAAGTACACACCTGATTTGTTTAATAGATTCCTTGAAATCCCGAAGAACGATCTATAGACTTAGATCTCAAATCCTACATCAATTAATCACTTACTATTTAAAAGACCATTCGGCCATTATTCCAGATACTAATAGGATTTGTATTACTTACCTTGTTGCCGTATGGAATGATTGAAAATCCCAAAAATTGATAGTATCCCTTTTCCTTGAAATCGGCTAGCGCTAAAATCGTAATTATATCAATTTCTCGACTTTTGAATAGATGAGAAATAATACCAAAATAAGCCTTGGCCGATTGGATCTATGTACTTACCTTAAAATTTCCAAGTCCCAAAATATTCCTTGTTTGTATGTCCATTTAAAAACCCTATAGTTCCATGTCGATTTAATCTAACATATAAAACATAACCTTCACCAAATATATATTTATCTTACCTTAGATCCTTGATCCTTGTTTTCAACAAGTGTAGAAACCTCGAGAGACCCCTTGCATTCTGCCAAAAAAATAAGAATAGGGATTAGACTCTTCTCTTTCTCGCAACTAGAAAAGAAAAGAATTTGAATAGCTTAACCTTACCTTTAATGCCTTTAATCGATTGCTTCCTTGCCTAGAGTCACAGAGAGATTCGGCTATGGAGTTTAATCAGTATCAAAAGAAAAGACTTTTGGCTTGACAGATGAAGAAAAGAGAAGAAGATAAGAGGAGAAGAAAATTCGCAGAGAGAGGGTTTGCTTAGGAAATTTCTGCCACACTCGGAAAAGATGAGAGAAAATCTTTTAATTCTCCTTCTTTAGCCGAAATTACTAGGCCAAGAGTCCTTGACTTGGCCACCACTCTTCCTTGTGATAATATTATCTCTTTTATTTAAAAATAAAAGTGTTTAATCCATCATTTATCTCCTCAATAATAAAAAGAAAATCCTTTATTTATCACTTATTATTCACATATTTATGAGAATAAAACACCTTTATTTCTAGAAGCATGTGCCGTCCACCCCCTTGCGCATGGAAGCAAAAATAAACCTCCTTCATTTGTTTCCCAAGTGACTCGAACTCAGGCCCATTCCTCCTGCATGTTGCGCCATTTCCATAGGCCCTAAGTGGCATCTTCAGGCCACTTTTCCAGGCCTGTTTGTGTGTCAAATTTCACCAACATTTTCTTTTAAGGCCTCCTTGCCCTAATTTCCTATTTTAAACTTTAAAACTCATCATTTCAGGGTCATATCTAAGTTTCCTAAAATTTTCGATCGGCTCTGTAACTTGCCATTTTTCTTACATTTCCAAGTTTACGTAAATGTTCAGTTACAAAAATGTTCTGTGTTTCCAAAATGTTCAGTTTCCAAAAATGTTCGTGTTTCAAAATGTTCAGTTTTCCAAAATGTTCAGTTTCCAAAATGTTCAGTTTCCTCTTCGAATCATTTCCATTTCCATGCATTTCTAGGTTTCCAAAGATACCAAAAATTTATTCATAGTGCTTAAGACTTGTCATTTCGTACAATTAAACTGAAAATGCATAGGCCCTTTGTAGGATGTTACATGTACGGAACCTATGTGGTTTATTATTTTGTATATGGAATAAATGGATGTTTAAGTGAGTATTATCTATGGGTGAGATTGAGTATTAATATGAATTGATCCATATGAAAATTATGGTATGAAAGTGAGTAGTAGTTATCGTTGAGTATGAGTAATGATGTGAATTGAACTAAGTGTTAGTAAATTTTGCTTATTGAATTTGAATTGTTAAGCTCAATGTGTTATATTACAAACTTACTAAGCTTTAAAGCTTACTGTGTAAAGTCTTTCTCTATTTTACAGTGTCACTAAAGCTAGCTTGGATCCAGGGATCGTCAGTGTCTCAATCACACTATCGGCCATCTATTTTTGTACATTTGGAAGTTGTATATTTGGTTATGGCATGTATAGGCTAGTGATTATGGAATGTTTTGAGATGTATAGATCTTGCCATGTGATATGGCTTGATAGTTGAATGAGTTTAGTATGTGTCTTGGATATGAGAAAATGATAGTTAAGGTGTATATGTGATGTTGTCTGAATGATCATATTGATATGTTTTGATGATATATAAATGGTATGTTTCATGCTTGAATTGGTTGATGGGAATGGCAGTTAAAATGTATGTTTTGGATGCATTTGAGGCATGAAATTAGACTGGCTTGATGCTTGTAGGTGTGACCCAAAATTTGGGTCGCAAATTGGCTTTGCAAATGGCCTATATTTTCCCATACGGTTGAGCACACAGGCGTGTGTCTCGACCGTGTCTCTTAAGTTTGTAATTCGAAACAATTTAGACTTGCACATGGGCCAGACACACGGGCATGTGACAAGTCATGTAAATTAAGTCAGTGTTGCCCACGGGTCAAGCACATGGGCATGTCTTTGGCCGTGTGGACAAGTTAGTTTGTATGCCCTATTTTTCCATGGCTTGGACACACGGGTGCCTCACACGGCCTATCCACACGGGCATGTGACCTCTATAGCTTTGAATAATGTTTGAGTTTTAGAAAAAATTTGAACGTACTCGGTTTAGTCCCGACCCCTTCCTAATACATGTTTAGGGTCTCGTATACCTACTAAAGGGACTTTGTGTCGTTGATTTCTATGATGGGTTAGTATGAGACATAATGGTATAAATGTTATGATTTGATCGGTAATACCTCGTAACCCTAGACTGGCGATGGTTACGGGTTAGGGGTGTTACATTACATGTCACCACAAACATACCAACCAAAAACTTATTTACAAGCATTTTAAAGTGACCAAAATGACAAAACTTGATGAGATGTTAAAGCTCACCAAACTAAACATAAGCTTCAAAGCATAAACATACCAAATCACCATTAATACATTCATACGATACTATCACTAAACAACCTATACATACCATTATTAACCTTGGCCAAAATATGCAAAACCTACCGAAATAGTTGTTGGATAGTGTGATAGGTCTCCGACAAGCTTCCAACTGATCGAGCTTTCGATAATCTACAAAACAAAAGAAAATAACTACATAAGCAACGAATGCATAGTAAGCTCGTATAAACTTCAACATAACTTACCATGTTATTTATGCAATTGATAGATTAAGCATAAATCATTACCAATGCCATAGGCTTAGTAAAAGCCTATACAACATCATCAAATTTACAAGTTAGTATACTTTTCCATGATACAAATAAAATCAACCATAAAATGAGTAAATTCCATAGGTAAATACATCATTTAGCTCACAAATCCTCTTCATAAGTCACGATTCAATCTATTTACATACTTACCATTTCATTTCCTTTTCTTACCCGTTGAACAATAAAGAATTACATCGGATACTCAAGAAAGCTCACAAATAGTGTGCCTTTACATATAGCCATAACATTTCCTTTTCTGAAGCAGTTTTGTCAATGACGTATCAATCATTGAAAATCATTTAAAAAATCTCGAATAATACCCGGCTATACCCAGAAAACTTTTGATTTTTGAAACACTTCTTGGAGGTTTCTAGTCCACTATAGCTGAAATTTTACTCAAGTCAACTATAATACCATCCGATGATGCAACTTGTCTTAGAAATCCAACTTCTCAGAGCCAGAACTCACATTTACTAAGTTTTTCAAACAACTATTTTCCGCGCAAAGTCTACAAAATTATTCTCAGATGCTGGGCATCTGTTTTATCTTAAGAATATATCATAATGTCATCAATAAATACAACTACAAATCTGTCTAAATACGACCTGAATATTTTGTTCATCAAATTCATAAACACAGCAAGTGCATTGGTCAAACCAAAAGGCATAACACGAACTTCGTAGTGTCCATACCTGGTTCTAAAAGTAGTTTTCGGCACATCTAAATCTTTAACCCGTAACTGATAATATCTAGAACGGAGATCAATCTTTGAAAATATTATCGCACCTTTCAGCTGATCAAACAAATCACTAATACGTAGGAATGGATACATGTTCTTGATCGTGATTTTATTAAGCTGCCGATAATCAATGTACAACCGCATTGACCCGTCCTTTTTCTTAATAAACAATATATGAGCACCCTAGAGAGAAAAACTAGGTCGAATAAAGCTTATATCTGTTAAATTTATCTACTATGCTTTCAAATCTTTCAATTATGTAAGTGTCATTCTATACGGAGCTATCAATATCAGAGAATTTCCTGGTACTAACTCAATAGCAAATTCAACCTTTCTAATTAGTGGTAACCCTGAAAACTCTTCTGGAAACACATCCAAAAATTCACAAACAGTCGGAATTGGTTCTAATTTCAATTCGGTAGCCCTGGAATCAAATATATAAGGTAGATACGCCTCACAGCCCTTTTTAACATATATCTATGTTGACATACGTGAGATGACATTAGATGTACCATCCATTTTATCTGACTCAACTCAAGTAATTTCAATATTCTAACATTTCAACAGAATACGCTTTCATCTACAATTCACGATAACATCATGCAGAGTTAACCAGTCCATACCCAGAATAATATCAAATTCATCAAAGGGTAACAACATCAAATCAGTCGAAAAGTTGCACTCCCGAATCATCAAAGGATAGTTTTTAGAGGCTTTATCAACTAACATATACTGACCTAAAGGATTTGTTACCTTAACCACAAAATCAGTAGACTCAAAAGGTATTTTATTATCTGACACTAAAGTTGTGCATACATTTGAGTGCGTTGACCCTGAGTCAATCAAATGCATCAACACTAGTATCGAAGAAAGAAAATGCACCAGTGATCACATCAGGTGCTGAAGATTCCTTTCGAGCTCAAATTGCATAAGCCTTAGCCGATGCCCATACCTCAAATCTATTAGTGGAACCTTTCGTTCCACTTCGACTGTTACCCATATTTCCACTATTTCTTGGTGGTCTCCCCTTCCTAACTGTGCTACTTGAATGAGTGTTCTAAGCTTTCTCTTTATCAGGCCTTTCAGGCCAGTCTCTAAAGAAATATCGTAAGAACCACATTTAAAGCATGATCTGTCTCTTAATCTGCACTCTTTGAAATCTCATCTATTGCATTGTTGACATTCAGGTTTACTATTTCTAACACTACTCACACTCACTACTGAAGTAGCCTAAGGTGTCAAACTCGAATGTTGCTTTCATTTATCTCTCCCAAAAAATCCTACTGAAGCTGATTTATGAATGTGAAATTCCTCTGATTTCTTCGATGAAGACGAAAATGACATTCCCATAGATTATTTACCCGTATCACGAGCCTTGAATTTGCCTTTCTTTTGCTTTCTTACCGAGTTCTTCAGCTTTATGTGCTCGATCCATTAAAATCATGAATTCCTTCAATTCTAGAATCCAAACTAACAGCTTAATATCTTCGTTTAAACCGTCTTTGAACTGAGAACACATAATAGCCTCTGATGGTATACATTCCTGAGCATATTTGTTGAGTCGCACAAATTCTCTTTTCAGATTCAACTCTGATATATACGACCTGTTTCAATTCGAGAAATTCTTTTTGTTTCTTGTCGAGAAACCACTTACTAACATATTTCTTCCTTAATTCCATCTGAAACAAATCCCAATTTACACGCTCATTAGGTACTACAACAATCAAGGTATTCCACCATTGATATGTTGAATCTTTTAACAGAGACACTACACAATTTAAACATTAAACAGGTGTACAAGACAATTCATCAAATACCCTCACAGTGTTTTCCAACCAAAACTCGGCTTTTTCAAGATTGTCTTTAGTTGTACTGCGAAACTCTTCAGTCGCGTATTTACGAATTTTATCAACTTGAGGCTTCCTCATACGTACTTGTTCCAAACCTTGAGGAATAATAGGGACAGGTTGAAGTACGAGAGAGAGTGGAGGTTGTTGAGCCATTGGGTTCGTTCTCATGAACTCAGGGAACCACTCAGACATCATTTGGAAAAAGGCTTCATTCCCCTCACTTCCCCAGCCCTAAGCTACAGGCCCACTACCACTACTAGTTGCTCTGTGTACGGAGGCTTAAGCATTACTATCAACCTCATTGGAATCAACTCGGTTGGATGACATCTTATCTATACGAAAACATAATTCATTTTGAGTCAATAGTTATCACACTATCACATGTTATATAATGGCATGTATTTCTAGACTCCATACATGCTACATTTAGTCCAAGAACCAACTAAACCATAGCTCTTATACCACTAAATGTAACACCCTTAACTCATCTCTGTCGTCAGATTAGGGTTATGAAGCATTATCGTATAATCAAAATACATTTATAGCATTAAATAAATAAATCACATTTAGAACATAGCAACCATATGTATTTTTTTCCCTAAATTGAGACTTCAAGGCACTAAAAATAACTTTGAGGCAATTCAGGATTAATTTGAAACAAAATAGATGTTTTAAGAATAGTTTGAAAATTTTGAAAAGCAAGGGTCACACTACTGCAGTGGCCAAGTGGTGTAATATAGCCCTAGGTCGTGTAACATTCGAACAAGGGACACACGGTCCTGTCCCAGCTCGTGTCTTCACCCGTGTAACTCACTGACTTGGAACACTAAGAAATCTCAAATAACACACGGTCATGTCACCAGGTCGTGTGACAACCTATGTCCCAAGACGTGTGAACCCAAAATTTACCTAAAATCAAGCCATTTCATAACCAATTCATGCATAACTAACCAATCCATTTTTAGACACCTTCAAGGGACCTCAGCATCATTTAAATACACATAATCATGCCATTTCGAACAACCTTATTCACCTAACCATTATGTCATTCAAAGGCACCACAATTGCGTCCAAATATCATTTCCCTAAACATGTCAATATTACCATCTTTCAAACATGCCAATTTAGATCATTGTCTACTAAATAACATCACATATGGTCATTTACATGTCACCACAAACATACCAACCAAAAACCTTATTTACAAGCATTTTAAAGTGACCAAAATGACAAAACTTGATAAGATGTTAAAGCTCACCAAACCAAACATAAGCTTCAAAGCATAAACATACCAAATCACCATTAATACATTCATAAGATACCATCACTAAAAAACCTATACATGCCATTATTAACATTGGCCAAAATACAAAAAACCTACCGAAATAGTTGTTGGATAGTGTGATAGGTCTCCGACAAGCTTCCAACTGATCGAGCTTTCAATAATCTATAAAACAAAGGAAAATAACTACATAAGCAACGAGTGCATAGTAAGCTAGTATAAACTTAAACATAACTTACCATGTTATTTATACAATTGATAGATTAAGCATAAATCATTACCAATGCCATAGGCTTAGTAAAAGCCTATACAACATCATCAAATTTACAAGTTAGTATACTTTTCCATGATACAAATAAAATCAACCATAAAATGAGTAAATTCCATAGGTAAATACATCATTTAGCTCATAAATCCTCTTCATAAGTCATGATTCAATCTGTTTACATACTTACCATTTCATTTCCTTTTCTTACCCGTTGAACAATAAAGAATTACATCGGATACTCAAGAAAGCTCACAAATAGTGTGCCTTTACATATAGCCATAACATTTCCTTTTCTGAAGCAGTTTTGTCAATGACGTATCAATCATTGAAAATCATTTAAAAAATCTCGAATAATACCCGGCTATACCCAGAAAACTTTTGATTTTTGAAACACTTCTTGGAGGTTTCTAGTCCACTATAGCTGAAATTTTACTCAAGTCAACTATAATACCATCCGATGATGCAACTTGTCTTAGAAATCCAACTTCTCAGAGCCAGAACTCACATTTACTAAGTTTTTCAAACAACTATTTTCCGCGCAAAGTCTACAAAATTATTCTCAGATGCTGGGCATCTGTTTTATCTTAAGAATATATCATAATGTCATCAATAAATACAACTACAAATCTGTCTAAATACGGCCTGAATATTTTGTTCATCAAATTCATAAACACAGCAAGTGCATTGGTCAAACCAAAAGGCATAACACGAACTTCGAGTGTCCATACCGGTTCTAAAAGTAGTTTTCGCACATCTAAATCTTTAACCCGTAACTGATAATATCTAGAACGGAGATCAATCTTTGAAAATATTATCGCACCTTTCAGCTGATCAAACAAATCACTAATACGTAGGAATGGATACATGTTCTTGATCGTGATTTTATTAAGCTGCCGATAATCAATGTACAACCGCATTGACCCGTCCTTTTTCTTAATAAACAATACATGAGCACCCTAGAGAGAAAAACTAGGTCGAACAAAGCTTATATCTGTTAAATTTATCTACTATGCTTTCAAATCTTTCAATTATGTAAGTGTCATTCTATACGGAGCTATCAATATCAGAGAATTTCCTGGTACTAACTCAATAGCAAATTCAACCTTTCTAATTAGTGGTAACCCTGAAAACTCTTCTGGAAACACATCCAAAAATTCACAAACAGTCGGAATTGGTTCTAATTTCAATTCAGTAGCCCTGGAATCAAATATATAAGGTAGATACGCCTCACAGCCCTTTTTAACATATATCTATGTTGACATACGTGAGATGACATTAGATGTACCATCCATTTTAGCTGACTCAACTCAGGTAATTTCAATATTCTAACATTTCAACAGAATACGCTTTCATCTACAATTCACGATAACATCATGCAGAGTTAACCAGTCCATACCCAGAATAATATCAAATTCATCAAAGGGTAACAACATCAAATCAGTCGAAAAGTTGCACTCCCGAATCATCAAAGGATAGTTTTTAGAGGCTTTATCAACTAACATATACTGACCTAAAGGATTTGTTACCTTAACCACAAAATCAGTAGACTCAAAAGGTATTTTATTATCTGACACTAAAGTTGTGCATACATTTGAGTGCGTTGACCCTAAGTCAATCAAATGCATTAACACTAGTATCGAAGAAAGAAAATGCACCAGTGATCACATCAGGTGCTGAAGATTCCTTTCGAGCTCAAATTGCATAAGCCCTAGCTGATGCCCATACCTCAAATCTATTAGTGGAACCTTTCGTTCCACTTCGACTGTTACCCATATTTCCACTATTTCTTGGTGGTCTCCCCCTCCTAACTTTGCTACTTGAATGAGTGTTCTAAGCTTTCTCTTTATCAGGCCTTTCAGGCCAGTCTCTAAAGAAATATCGTAAGAACCACATTTAAAGCATGATCTGTCTCTTAATCTGCACTCTTTGAAATCTCATCTATTGCATTGTTGACATTCAGGTTTACTATTTCTAACACTACTCACACTCACTACTGAAGTAGCCTAAGGTGTCAAACTCGAATGTTGCTTTCATTTATCTCTCCCAAAAAATCCTACTGAAGCTGATGAATGAATGTGAAATTCCTTTGATTTCTTCGATGAAGACGACAATGACATTCCCATAGATTATTTACCCGTATCACGAGCCTTGGAATTTGCCTTTCTTTTTGCTTTACCGAGTTCTTCAGCTTTATGTACTCGATCCATTAAAATCATGAATTCCTTCAATTCTAGAATCCAAACTAACAGCTTAATATCTTCGTTTAAACCGTCTTTGAACTGAGAACACATAATAGCCTCTGATGGTATACATTCCTGAGCATATTTGTTGAGTCGCACAAATTCTCTTTCGTATTCAGCTACAGTCATACGACCCTGTTTCAATTCGAGAAATTCTTTTTGTTTCTTGTCGAGAAACCACTTACTAACATATTTCTTCCTTAATTCCATCTGAAACAAATCCCAATTTACACGCTCATTAGGTACTACAACAATCAAGGTATTCCACCATTGATATGTTGAATCTTTTAACAGAGACACTACACAATTTAAACATTAAACAGGTGTACAAGACAATTCATCAAATACCCTCACAGTGTTTTCCAACCAAAACTCGGCTTTTTCAAGATTGTCTTTAGTTGTACTCGCTGAAACTCTTGATCAATGCAGATTTACTTAATTTTATCAACTTGAGGCTTCCTCATACGTACTTGTTCCAAACCTTGAGGAATAATAGGGACAGGTTGAAGTACGAGAGAGAGTGGAGGTTGTTGAGCCATTGGGTTCGTTCTCATGAACTCAGGGAACCACTCAGACATCATTTGGAAAAAGGCTTCATTCCCCACTTCCCTTCCTGAATTTCTAAGCTAACAGCCCACTACCACTACTAGTTGCTCTGTGTACGGAGGCTTAAGCATTACTATCAACCTCATTGGAATCAACTCGGTTGGATGACATCTTATCTATACGAAAACATAATTCATTTTGAGTCAATAGTTATCACACTATCACATGTTATATAATGGCATGTATTTCTAGACTCCATACATGCTACATTTAGTCCAAGAACCAACTAAACCATAGCTCTTATACCACTAAATGTAACACCCTTAACTCATCTCTGTCGTCAGATTAGGGTTATGAAGCATTATCGTATAATCAAAATACATTTATAGCATTAAATAAATAAATCACATTTAGAACATAGCAACCATATGTATTTTTTTCCCTAAATTGAGACTTCAAGGCACTAAAAATAACTTTGAGGCAATTCAGGATTAATTTGAAACAAAATAGATGTTTTAAGAATAGTTTGAAAATTTTGAAAAGCAAGGGTCACACGGCCGTGTGGCCAAGTGGTGTAATATAGCCCTAGGTCGTGTAACATTCGAACAAGGGACACACGGTCCTGTCCCAGCTCGTGTCTTCACCCGTGTAACTCACTGACTTGGAACACTAAGAAATCTCAAATAACACACGGTCATGTCACCAGGTCGTGTGACAACCTATGTCCCAAGACGTGTGAACCCAAAATTTACCTAAAATCAAGCCATTTCATAACCAATTCATGCATAACTAACCAATCCATTTTTAGACACCTTCAAGGGACCTCAGCATCATTTAAATACACATAATCATGCCATTTCGAACAACCTAATTCACCTAACCATTATGTCATTCAAAGGCACCACAATTGCATCCAAATATCATTTCCCTAAACATGTCAATATTACCATCTTTCAAACATACCAATTTAGATCATTGTCTACTAAATAACATCACATATGGTCATTTACATGTCACCAAAACATACCAACCAAAAACCTTATTTACAAGCATTTTAAAGTGACCAAAATGACAAAACTTGATAAGATGTGAAAGCTCACCAAACCAAACATAAGCTTCAAAGCATAAACATACCAAATCACCATTAATACATTCATAAGATACCATCACTAAAAAACCTATACATGCCATTATTAACATTGGCCAAAATACAAAAAACCTACCGAAATAGTTGTTGGATAGTGTGATAGGTCTCCGACAAGCTTCCAACTGATCGAGCTTTCAATAATCTATAAAACAAAGGAAAATAACTACATAAGCAACGAGTGCATAGTAAGCTAGTATAAACTTAAACATAACTTACCATGTTATTTATACAATTGATAGATTAAGCATAAATCATTACCAATGCCATAGGCTTAGTAAAAGCCTATACAACATCATCAAATTTACAAGTTAGTATACTTTTCCATGATACAAATAAAATCAACCATAAAATGAGTAAATTCCATAGGTAAATACATCATTTAGCTCATAAATCCTCTTCATAAGTCATGATTCAATCTGTTTACATACTTACCATTTCATTTCCTTTTCTTACCCGTTGAACAATAAAGAATTACATCGGATACTCAAGAAATCTCACAAATAGTGTGCCTTTACATATAGCCATAACATTTCCTTTTCTGAAGCAGTTTTGTCAATGACGTATCAATCATTGAAAATCATTTCAAAAATCTCGAATAATACCCGGCTAACCCAGAAAACTTTTGATTTTTGAAACACTTCTTGGAGGCTTCCAGTCCACTATAGCTAAAATTTTACTCAAGTCAACTATAATACCATCCGATGATACAACTTTTCTTAGAAATCCAACTTCTCAGAGCCAGAACTCACATTTACTAAATTTTTCAAACAACTATTTTCCGTGCAAAGTCTACAAAGTTATTCTCAGATGCTGGGCATCTATTTCATCTCGAGAATATATCTTATTGTCATCAATGAATACAACTACAAATCTGTCTAAATACGACCTGATTATTTTGTTCATCAAATCCATAAACACAGCAAGTGCATTGGTCAAACCAAAAGGCATAACACAAGCTTCGTAGTGTCCATACCTGGTTCTAAAAGTAGTTTTCGGCACATCTGAATCTTGAACCAGTAACTGATAATATTTAGAATGGAGATCAATCTTTGAAAATATTATTGCACCTTTTAGTTGATCAAACAAATCACCAATACGTAGGAATGGATACTTGTTCTTGATCGTGACTTTATTAAGCTGTCGATAATCAATGTACAACCACATTGACCCGTCTTTTTTCTTAACAAACAATACATGAGCACCCTAAGGAAAAAAACTAGGTTGAACAAAGCTTATATCTGTTAAATTTTGCAACTGTGCTTTCAACTCTTTCAATTATGTAAGTGCCATTCTATACGGAGCTATCAATATCAGAGAAGTTCCTGGTACTAACTCAATAGCAAATTCAACCTTTCTAATTAGTGGTAACCCTGAAAACTCTTTTGGAAACACATCCAAAAATTCACAAACAGTCGAAATTGGTTCTAATTTCAATTCTGCAGTCCTGGAATCAAATATATAAGGTAGATACGCCTCACAACCCTTTTTAACATATTTCTATGTTGACATACGTGAGATGACATTAGATGTACCATCTATTCTATCTGATTCAACTCAGATAATTTCAATATTCTAACATTTCAACACAATATGCTTTCATCTACAATTCACGATAACATCATGCAGAGTTAACCAGTCCATACCCAAAATCATATCAAATTCATCAAAGGGTAACAACATCAAATCAGTCAAAAAGTTACAATCTCGAATCATCAAAGGATAGTTTTTACAGGCTTTATCAACAAACATATACTGACCTAAAGAATTTGTTACCTTAGCCACAAAATTAGTAGACTCAAAAGGTATTTTATTATCTGACACTAAAGTTGTGCATACATATGAGTGTGTTGACCCCGAGTCAATCAAACGCATTAACACTAGTATCGAAGATAGAAAATACACCAATGATCACATCAAGTGCTGAAGATTCCTTTCAAGCTCAAATTGTATAAGCTCTAGCCGATGCCCATACCTCAAATCTAATAGTGGAACCTTTCGTTCCACTTCGACTGTTACCCGTATTTCCACTATTTCTTGGTGGTCTCCCTCTCCTAACTGTGCTACTTGAATGAGTGTTCTAAGCTTTCTCTTTATCAAACTTTTAGGTCAGCCTCTAAAGAAATATCATAAGAACCACATTTAAAGCACGATCCGTCTCTTAATCTGCACTCTCTGAAATCTCATCTATTGCATTATTGACATTCAGGTTTACTGCTTCTAACACTACCCACACCCGCTACTGAAGTAGCCTAAGGTCTTAAACTCAAATGTTGTTTTCACTTATCTCTCCCTGAGAATCCTACTGAAGCTGATGAATGAATGTGAAATTCCTTTGATTTCTTCGATGAAGAAGAAAATGACTTTCCCATAGATCATTTACCCGTATCACGAGCCTCGAAATCTGCCGTTCTTTTTGCTTTACTGAGTTCTTCAGCTTTATGTGCTCGATCCATTAAAATCACAAATTCCTTCAATTCTAAAATCCAATCTAACAGCTTAATGTCTTTGTTTAAACCATCTTTGAACCGTGTACACATAACAGCCTTTAATGGTATACATTCCCAATCATATTTGTTGAGTCGTACAAATTCTCTTTCATACTCAGCTATAGTCTTATTGCCCTATTTCAATTCGAGAAATTCTTTTTGTTTCTTGTCGAGAAACCACTTACTAACATATTTCTTCCTAAATTCTATCTAAAAGAAATCCCAATTTACACGATCTTTAGGTACTGCAACAATCAAGGTATTCCACCAATGATATGTTGAATCTTTTAACAGTGACACTGCACCGTTTAAACATTAAACAGGTGTACAAGACAATTCATCGAATACCCTCACAGTGTTTTCCAACCAAAACTCGGCTTTTTCAATATTGTCTTCAGTTATACTAAGAAACTCTTTAGTCGCGTATTTACGAATTTTATCAACTGGAGACTTGCTCATGCGTACTTTTTTCAAACCTTGAGGAATAATAGGGACAGGTTGAAGTACGGGAGAAGGTGGAGGTTGTTGAGCCATCGGGTTCATTCTCATAACCTTAGGGAACCATTCAGACATCATTTGAAAGAAGGCTTCATTCCCCTCACTTCCCCAACCCTAAGCTACAGGCCCACTACCACTACTACTTGCTCTGTGTACAGAGGCTTAAGCATTACTCTCAACCTCATTAGATTCAACTCGGTAGGATGATATCTTATTTATACAAAAACATAATTCATTTTGTGTCAATAGTTATCACACTATCATAGGTTATATAATGGCATGTATTTCTAGACTCCATACATGCTACATTCAGTCCAAGAACCAATAAACCATAGCTCTAATACCACCAAATGTAACACCCGTAACTCATCTCTGTTGTCAGATTAGAGTTACGAAGCATTATCGTACAATCAAATTACATTTATAACATTAAATAAATAAATTACATTTAAAACATAGCAAACATATGTATTTTGTCCCTAAATCGAGACTGCAAGGCACTAAAAATAACTTTGAGGCAATTCAGGATTAATTAGAAACAAAATAGAACTTTTAAGAACAGTTTGCAAAATTTGAAAAGTAAGGGTCACACGGCTGTGTGGCCAAGTCGTGTGACATAGCCCTAGGCCGTGTAACATTCGAACAAGTTACACACGGTCGTGTCCCAGCTCGTGTCTTCACCTGTGTAACTCACTGACTTGGAACACTAAGAAATCTTAAATAAGACATGGTCGTGTCACTAGGCCTGTGAACCCAAAGTTTACCTAAAATCAAGCCGTTTCATAACCAATTCATGCATAATAACCAATCCATTGGTACGCACTTTCAAGGGACTTCAGTATCATTTAAATACACATAATCATGCCATTTCGAACAACCTAATTCACCTAACCAATATGTCATTCAAAGGCACCATAATTGTATCCAAACATCATTTACCTAAACATGTCAATATTACCATCTTTCAAACATACCAATCTAGATCATTGTCTACTAAATAACATCCCATATAGTCATTTACATGTCACCACAAACATACCAACCAAAAACTTATTTACAAGCATTTTAAAGTGACCAAAATGACAAAACTTGATGAGATGTTAAAGCTCACCAAACCAAACATAAGTCAAAGCACAAATATACCAAATCACCATTAATGCATTCATAAGACACTATCACTAAACAACCTATACATGTCATTATTAACCTTGGCCAAAATACGCAAAATCTACCGAAATAGTTGTTGGAAAGTGTGATAGGTCTCCGACGAGCTTCGAACTAATCGAGCTTCCGATAATTTATAAAAAAAAGGAAAATAACTACGTAAGCAATGAGTACTTAGGTAAGCTCGCATAAACTTAAACAAGACTTACCATGTTATTTATACAATTGATAGATTAAGCATAAATCATTACCAATGCCATAAGCTTAGGAAAAGCTTATACAACATCATCAAATTTACAAGTTAGTATAGTTGTCCATGATACAAATGAAATCAACCATAAATTGAGTAAATTCCATAGGTAAATACATCATTTAGCTCATAAATCCTCTTCAAAAGTCATGATTCAATCTATTTACATACTTACCATTTCATTTCCTTTTCTTACTCGTTGAACCATCCAGAATTACATCAGATACTCGGGAAAGCTCACAAATAGTGTGTCTTTACATATAACCGTAACATTTCCTTTACATCAATGCTCACTCGAGCTATGAAATGGGCTTGCTCACAGGAGCTGTGGGTCAGAATGTAATTTACACGATACTGTTCACATGAACTGTGGAGAATCTACAACAAATATAGGACCTCAGCCATCGGTAGAACATTCAAGACCAGCACCCGAAACATAAAATCCCTAATGACATGTTATTTGTATCCTCAGAATTCTTAAGGTTCAACCAGGGCTTGATATTTGTCAATTCAGCATAGCATAGATACATTTATATATATATAAGTTCATTTATATTAAATCAACATGATAACATTCAATTTAAGTAACATCAAAACAATCACAGTTCATACTAACTTACCTCGATAACTAGGGCGTAGAAGTAAAGTCGAACTAGTCTAAAGCTTTAGCCTTTCTTCGATTTAGGTTCGATTGTGGTTTATCTTGATATGCAAGATGGAAGCCTAGTCGAATGCTCAAACCCTATATCAATGGTGGTTTTCAGAGGTAAAATAAAATTGGGAAAAAGATAAGTATAATTTCTTTAGTTAGTTTAACTTTATTTACCAAATTACTATTTTAACCTTTAAAAACTATCAAAAATTCATTAAAATCTTACCCATGCACATCCATTAACTCTTTAAATCATATATTTACCAGTCAAGTCCTTTAGTTTAAGATTTCATAGCCATTGGACCCTTTAACTAATAGAACTCAACTTTTACACTTTTTACGATTTAGTCCTTTTTACCTAATTAACCATTTAAACATCAAAATTTATTAACAAATCCTTAATACAACCTTAGTTTAATCCTGTAGATATTAAATAAATATTAAAAATAATAATTTACTTATGAAAATAGTGGTTTCGAAACCACTGTTCCCAACATTACTGAAAACGGACTGTAACACATTCAATGGTATTTATGAATTGCATGCGTGTAATCTCTAGACATAGGTGAATGTGCAACATGTTTATAAAATTAATGTAATTCTGACAAGGTTAGGTTAGTTAGATCAAAATTGATTGATATGAGTAAGTATTAGAAAGAATACTCACAGTAAACTCTGGACATAGAGCAACATTCTATATAGAAAAGAGAATAATAGTAGAAGAAATCAAACTCAAAGCCTATAGACATACCCTAGGTGAGGTACCTCAAGGCATAACTCTTGAAGGAAGCAGACCACGATAGAACGATTCCGAGTAGCCATTATTGGTTAATGAAGGTAAATTCTTGGTAATTCTAGCCTTACAATTCAACCTGTAGCATCTCTATTTTCACATCCTTAGTTGTTACTCGTTTACATATTATTCACGTAATCATTCTCGTAATTTTCATTGCATACTTACTCTTATCTTGCCATAGCATTTTCATTTGTTTGTTAGAAATCACATATTACACACATCTGTATTTCTTAATTACCTCTCCATTCTTATTATTGGTTTTTTCCATAGCATTAAGCACGCTCATTTATAATAACTTGAGCAATTTTATACTTATTTAGTCCCTGTGGAGACAATCTCACTTATCACTTTATCACTTAATCTGACATGTATACTTACACAATTCGCTTAGCATGTTCACACACGACATTACCTATTAACAGTTTGGATAAGTTCCTCAAGATGCATCCAAAATTTTCTCCTCATATCCTCTTCATTGCCACCCTAAATTACATAAGTAAAAAACTATTTTCCCTAATAAGTTATTTTTTCTAGTCAAATATGCTCGAAAGAAGTAAAAAGAACCAGTGAAATGCCATATTTCCATAGAAACCACACTACTCAACTGAACCCAAATAGAGTCTCACCAAATCAAATTCAATACACTTCATAATAACTTCCCATTTCTTAGGAATAATATGCTTATCTGAAAATGCCAAGGACCACTCTTTAATACATAGTCCTTAGCTTCAGAATGAGAAAGTTTGAAACACGAACAAATTATTCCCAACAGTACTTATATCCACATCCCCTTGCTTTTGCTCAAAAAAGGTTTGTAATCTGTTGTAATGAGCTAAAATTAAGAGGTATCCCAAGAAACTGCCATACCAAAGAATGCTGCCAAACACGAACACTAATAAACCATAATTTACACATATTTTAACCCCATGCTTGGCTTACTTTTGGATGAATTTTCATTAGATTTGATGAATTCGATGCTCCTAATCCTTTAATTTCATGTTTTATACTCAGGAGAGCTTAGGAGTCAAAAAGAATGAGAAATGGCCAAAAAAGGACAAAATGGGCCTACATGGCCTGGACTATCGACCACGAGCATGTCACACGGGCTTGTCCCTGCCAGACCCAGTTTCAATTCTATTTATAAAAGGTTACTTGTGGGCCAAGAAATGCATTCCAAAAGCCTATATAAACACCCTAGGGGGCAACCTAAAAGGGACATCGAATAAACACTGAGTAGAAGGCAAAAAATACTCCCAGACAACTGTCGGGAACAACTCAGGAGAAGGATCTCCATCAAGACTGAAGATCTCCCATCATGTTCTTTAGAAGTTTTTGGGTTTTTATATGTTTTGTTGTTTTCCCTATTCTAATATGTTTCCTTCTATCAGTATGAACTAAATCACTCAAATACCTGAGGGGATGAAACCTAAGACAAATCTCATTATTATTTGATTTATAAGATAAATACTTGTTCTTATTCTTAATTGTGAGTTCTTATTCTTGTTTTGATAATTCAAGTTATTGATTCAAAGTCAAATGTGCTTATTCAATGGAGCAAAAGTCCCTGTTTAAGAGAAGATCAACACAACTGAGCGGAGTTGATTACAACCCTAGAAATAGGGCGATGAAATCTATCGCATTAGAGTCAAATCTAATAAGGGAATCCATAGATCGAGTTAATGCGACAATAGGTGTTTTAATTAGAAAGAGATTTCAATTAATCAACCTAGAGTCAGTTGTTTTTAGTCTTGAAAGAGATATTAACATAAATCAGGGATTTCTACGGAATAAGCCAAGTGAATAAATCATATGAATCAGAAGTAATAAGTGAAGTCTAGGTGGATTCTTCCTTAGGTATTGCCTATCTCATATAAGTTGTCTAAAAGTATTTTCCCAAATCACTGTCTGTCACGTTCACAATCATTTAGTTAGTTAAATTAGTTAGGTAAATTTAGATTAAAAATAAATCCCCTTAATTACTAGGCCAGATAATAAAAAGATAGTTATTACTAGTAAATTTAGTCCTTGAGGATACGATATTTCAGACTCATCACAACTATACTATTGTTCGATAGGTGCACTTACCTTTGTCAAAATAATAGTTAGTTTCGAGACCATTAAGTTTTTGGCTTCGTTACCGGGGACTAAGATATTAGTAACACTAAATTTTTATTACTTTAGCCATTTTATTTATTTGCAATTTATATTTATTTTATTTTTAACTTTGCTAATTTTTATTTTTGCTTCTGGCGGGTAATTTTAGTTTATGACTAGAAGGAACCCGTCAGGACCATTACTTTTTGACAGTGATATAGAAGGTACCATTCACAGAATCCGAAGAGAAAGGCGAGGCCTACAATACATTGAAGAAGAGCAAGGAGACGAAATCAATACTACTGAAGAGATGGCCGACAATAATCTGCTACCTCCTGTAGTTGTCACAAATCCAGTGAATCAAAATCCTGCTCCCTGCACTATGTATGATTATGCTAAACCTACTTTAACAGAAACTGAATCAAGTATTGTTAGACCTACTATTGCTGTAAATAATTTTGAATTGAAATCTAACACTATTCAGATGATTCAGCAGTTTGTTCAGTTTGATGGTTTGCAGGATAAGAATCCAAACAATCACTTGGCAAATTTTCTGGAATTATACAATACGTTCAAAATTAATGGCGTTTCTGATGATGCAATCCACCTTCGGCTGTTTCCCTTCTCATTGAGAAACAAAGCTAAACTGTGGTTAAACTCGTTACCATGAGGATCAATCACTACATGGGACCAAATGATTGAAAAATTTTTGTTAAAATATTTTTCGCCGGCTAAAATGGCTAAGTTAAGGAATGATATTTCTTCTTTTGTGCATATGGATCTAGAAACACTTTATGATGCATGGAAGAGATATAAAGATCTACTAAGGAGATGCCCTCACCATGGGTTACCTTTATGGCTACAGGTTCAAACCTTTTATAATGGTGTGAACCCCTCAACAAGGCAGTTGATTGATTTAGCCGCCGGTGGAACCCTAAATAACAAGACCCCTGAAGGGCTTATGAGTTTATGAGGAGATGGCACTGAATAACTATCAGTGGCAAGTTATAAGGACAAAGCCAACAAAAGCCGCCAGTGTTTTCAACCTCGACGCAGTAACTATACTATCAAACCAGGTAGAACTTTTAAGTAAAAAGATTGATGGTTTGTGTGGTTCTTCGCAGGTACACCCAGTGATACAGTGTAATAAAAATGGAGGAGAGACGAACAATACAAAATACCCACCTTACAACCCTAGCATAGAAAGCGAACAGATGAACTATATGGGTAATAATTCTAGATCTCAGAATAACCCTTATAGTAACACTTACAATCCAGGTTGGATGAACGATCCTAACTTCTCATGGGGTGGCCAAGGAAATCAGAGACAACAACCCCCTCCAGGCTTTCAACAGCAACCCTACCTACAAGAGAAAAACCCAAACCTTGAAGAGACTCTAATAAAATTTATCGCAGTGTCAGAAACCCGTTTCCAAAACACCGAAACAGCACTCAAAAATCAGCAAGCATCGATTCAAGGGCTCGAGAACCAATTAGGAGAACATGCTAAGCTCATATTTGAACGACACAAGGCAGCTTGCCAAGCAACACTGAAACTAACCCAAAGGAGCAAATTCATGCCATTACTGCTCACGATAGTGAAGAGCTAGATGAACCAAAATTGAGGCAAGAGAATGTTGTAAAGGAAGGTAAGGTTGAGGTAAGCCATGATAAACCAAAACAGGTAAGTGCAGAATACCAACCTCGTGTGCCATATCCCAATGCGACAAAGATAGACCGCACAGATGAACAATTCGGTAAATTTCTTAAACTCTTAAAATATTACATATTAACTTACCATTTATTGAAGCTTTTTCGCAGATGCCCAATTTGAAAAAGTTTTTAAAAGAGATTTTGAAAAACAAACGGAAGTTAGACGAGGGGTCGCATGTGAAGCTAAATGCAGTTTGCTCAGCAATCTTACAAAATAGACTACCACAAAAGTTAAAAAATCTAGGGAGTTTTACGATTCCTTGCTTAATTGGTAGTTTATCAGTTAATAATGCTTTAGCAGATTTAGGGGCAAACATAAATGTTATGCCTTATAAAATGTTTAGATAGTTAGGTCTTGGGAAACTCAAACAAACTATGATGAGCATTCAATTAGCTGATAAAACTATTAAACTTCCTAGGGGTATAATCAAAGATGTACTAGTAAAAATTGATAAATTCATATTCCCAGTAGACTTCATTGTTTTAGACATGGATGAGGACAATAAAGTTCCTTTAATTTTAGGAAGACCCTTTTTAGCAACTGCTAAAACTAAAATTGATATTGGTACAAGTGAACTCACACTTCGTGTAAGTGATGAAATGATCACTATTCAGGCTTTTGACACGACTAAGACATCGAGTAATAAAGATGAAAACATAAATTCTATTAATGACCATTCGATTCAAGCTTCTTTTCAGAACGCACCACGAAATTACACAACTGAGCCATATCCTAAACCTCATGCCAACAAAGAAATAGCTTATGAGGAGCGAAGGCTTCATATCGATGAACTAGACGAGTGGAGGACACATGTCAAAGAGAAACCAAGAAAACATGATGAACCAAAGCGACTCCATGAAAAGCTGAAGGATGGGCCATGTAACATCTCGATTTAGACCCTAGTCAGAACAGTGGTTCGAGACCACAAATCTGAGGTTGTAAAAATATTTTAATATTATTTTCTGTGTGAAAAGTATATGATATGGTCTGTGTGATAATTTGATCGTTTGTGTGTCGAATTAAGAGAAAGGACTTAATCGCGTAAAGAATAAAAGCTATGTGATGATTTATGAGTACTTAAGTGTTGTTGTCTTAATAATAGGATGGCCTTAAGAGGCAATTAAGCCTTTATTAAAGATGGTGGATGGCTAAATGACATATTAGCCTTAATATATATTTGTCTTATATGTTTCATGAAAGGATAATATAGTAATTAGATTAATAACATATTATTATACAATCAAAAGATGAAAATAAGATGAATGTGTTAATCTTTGTCCACCGAAAACACAATAAGGAAAGAAGGAGCAAAAGCTTTGTGATATTCGGCCATTGTTCATCCTAATTGAGGTATGATCTTGAGTCGGTTTTTGATAATTTCTACGTTTTTGTAATCGTTGCTTTGTGCTCTAGCTAACCCATGTTGAAATTTCATGAGTTGATGATGTTTTGTGATGAGCCATTGATGAACATTTGAGCTATGTGCTATTTGTTAGTAAAATATGAGAACTTGGTGTTTGATTAACATGTGTTGTTTTTGAAATTTTGGTGAAATTAGCTAATTAGGGCTAAATTGTGAAAATAGTAAATTGAAGAGTTAAAATGTTAAATAAATGGAATGTGTGGGTTTGTATGGATATTAGTAAAATTCAGCTAAGCATGTGCTAGGTGAGATTTGGTGAATTTGATGATTTTGTGAATTAGGGACTAAAGTGTCGAAATGTGAAACTATGAGGGCTATTATGCAAAATGCCTTAAATGTGGGTATGTGGACTAAATTAAATGAAATAGTGATTGAATGAATTGAATTTAAATGTGTATAGACTAAGAGAGAAGAGGTTCGGATCGAGATCGAGGCAAAGATAAAGTGCTCGATTAATCGACCGTATCGATAATCGACGTCCGAGGTAAGTTCGAATATAATACAAGTTGTTAACATATGATTTTGTATTATGAAATGAATATGTATATATGTATGAAATTGAGATGCTATGTGCAAGTTTATGTTAAGGGCACTAAGCATGCGATATTAAAATCGAAACAGGAATGAATAGCACTGTGTGTGCGATGTTATAAAAGCTTCGGTTTATTGAATTGGCACTGAGTGTGCGTTACTGAGATAAGTCGGTTGAGAGATTTGGGCACTAAGTGTGCGATGACTAATATGTATCGATTGTGTATTAAGCACTGAGTGTGTGGTTAAGTTGAATGAATATCAAATGATGATGAACAAGTATAATTGAGCATTGAATAGCTTGGAGATTGAATAACTATGTGTTTGCCAAGGTATGTATCAAACCTTTGTGGTTGATGAGTTATAGATGATGTTATGGATGGACGAATGAATATTTTAGCTATTGATAGTATGGTATATGTACAAGAAGAATGATCTATGTGATGATTAGTATATGAATTGGTTTGATTTGATGATATGGTTGTGTTTTATTTTGAACTTTTTAAGCTTTATAAGCTTACTGTGTGATTTGTTTCTCTGCTTTGCAATGTCAGAAAAGCTAGCTCAGATTAAGGGATCGTCAAATTCTCAGTGACACTATCGGCAATCTATTTTGGGGTATTTTGGAAAGATGTATACAGTTAAGTTATGGCATGTATAGGCTAGTCATTCGAATCATGTTTGAGACTTGTAGTAGCCATGAGATGTGGCTATATTTGTGCTAGCTTTAGCATGAATGACTTGGTATCTATGTGATACATCCTTTGGCATGATTTGTGGTTTGAGAAGTTGACTTATGAATGGTAACTTGGTGTTGATAAAATGCTAGCATAAATTAGTGAAATTGAAAAGGAATGATGTTTGGTACTGAATGTATTATACTTGTGATGAGATAAGTTTTGCCCTGGTTGGAATTGGTATTAAATGCTTTGATTGAATGGTCATTTTGGAAAGTTTTTGGCTGCCTTATGTGCATGATATGTTTTGGTATGTGATGGTTGTAGGTTGACCCTAAGTGGGTGGCAATTTGGCCTTGTAAATGGCCTATAATGTCACACGGTTGTGGCACACGGGCGTGCCTAACGACCGTGGGTGAATGGTAGGATGCAGTTTAGCATCACACGGCCTCGACACGGGTGTGTCATCTGGCCGTGGTGTACAAGTCTGTAGCTCACATAAAAGTACACGGCTTCGACACGGGCATGCTTGGTGGCCGTGGTGGGGAAGTCAGTATATGACCTAAAAGTACACAGCCGTGGCACACGGGCGTGCCTAATGACCGTGTTGGTATAGTTAGTATAAACAAGGAATGATACACGGGGGGGTCTAAAAGCCATGAAGGGCACACGGTCTCCTCCCACGGGCATGTCCCCCTTGTATTTTCGAAAGTTTCAAATTTTCATGAAATTTTGTATGTGTTTGGGTTTAGTCTCGACTCAGTTTATAAGCATGCTTAGGGTCTCGAGGACCCGTTTAAGGGATATTATGTCTGAGAATGTTTTCGATCTGTCCGAATGCTTCTAACCTTAATCCGGCGACGGACTTGGGATAGGGGTGTTACATTTTATTGGTATCAGAGCTACAGTTTAGTCAATTCTCGGACTAACGTAGTGAGTATGAGTGTAGCTATACATGCCATATTTGAATTTGCGATAGTGTGACTAAATTTGACATTTGAAAATGTTTTGACATATAGTACTGGATCTCGATTGAGCAGTTGCTGACGATGTAGAAAGCAATGAGCCTGCTCCCGCTCAAGGGACAGGACCGGTCACATCAAGGCCGAATGATAGTGGTGAGGGAGGAGAGGCTAAGCGAGCCTTCTTTCGAATGATGAGTGAGTGGTTTACGGAGTTCGTTCGAACGAATCTGGCTGCTCCACAATCTCCACGCCCACAAGGTACCTGTTGTGCCTCAAGTTGTAGATCCGAATAGATTGAATAAACCTCCTGTGGATAAGATTCGCAAGTATGGGGCCGAACAGTTTAGGGCCACATCAGATGAAGATGCTGAACAAGCCGAGTTTTGGCTTGAGAATACAATCAGAGTATTTGATGAGATGTTGTTGAACCCTGATGAGTGCATTAAGTGTGCAGTTTCCTTGTTGAGAGACACATCTTACAACTGGTGGAAAACGTTGATATCTGTGGTTCCGAGAGAGAGAACCACCTGGGATTTCTTTCAAACTAAATTCAGAAAGAAGTATATCAGCCAACGCTTCATCTATCAGAAACGTAAAGAGTTTCTAGAATTGAAATAGGGCCGGTTGTCTGTTACTGAGTACGAGCAAGAATTTGTAAGATTGAGTCAATATGCGAGAGAATGTGTCTCGACCGAAACTACTATGTGTAAACGTTTCATAGAGGGATTGAATGAAGACATCAAATTGTTGGTTAGGATACTTTATATAAATGAATTCGTTGTGTTAGTTGAAATAGCATGCAAAGCTGAAGAGCTCAGTAAGGAAAAGAAGAAAGCTGATTCAGAAGCTCGTGATAAGAGAAAGAGCTCAGTAACCGTTCAAATGCTTCGTTTGGACATGCAAGTAAAGATCATTCGAGACAAAGTGCTGGTTTAAGAATTCAAGCTCTGAATGAACCAAGTGTTGGTAGTGTTAAGAGTAACAAACCTGAGTGCAGATAGTGTGGAAGACGACATGTGGGAGAGTGCTGGGGCAAGTACAACAATAGAGTTTGTTATAAGTGTGGATCTCGAGATCATTTCATTCGAGATTTCCCAAAGATGATTAAAGAAGAAAATGTTCAGAATGAAAGACCTAGTAATGTGACAGCAAGGGGTAGACCACCTAGAAGCACCAAAAATGTGAGTGAAAGTCAGAGATGGAAAAATGACACAGATATGAGATCAGAAGTGAGAGCACCTACTCGAGCCTATGCTATACGTGCACGAGAGGAAGCATCACCTCCAGACGTTATCACCGGTACTTTCACTTTATTCGATATTGATGTTATTGCATTGATAGATCCGGGGTCAACTCATTCCTATGTGTGTAAGAATTTAGTATTGAATAAAACTCTACCTGTTGAGTCTACTGAATTCGTGATTAGAGTATCGAACCCTTTAGGCAAATGTGTCTTGGTGGATAAGGTGTGCAAGAATTGCCCATTGATGTTTCGTGATATATGTTTTCTGATTAATTTGATGTTACTTCCTTTTGACGAATTTGACATAATTCTGGGTATGGATTGGCTTACTCTACATAATGCCATCGTGAATTGTAAAAGAAAGAGTATTGAATTGAAAAGCCAGAATGGTGAGCTAGTTTGAATTGAATCCAATGATATGAAAGGATTACCAGTTGTTGTATCTGCGATGAAAGCTATGAACTATGTGAGAAAATGTTGTGAAGCTTATTTGGCGTACGTGATTGATACAAAAATGTCAGAAAAGAAAGTTGAATCTGTGCCTGTGGTATGTGAGTTTCTAGATGTGTTTCCTGAAGAGCTGCCGGGATTACCTCTGATTCGAGAAGTTGAATTTGGTATTGAATTAGTGCTGGGGACTACTCCTATTTCTATAGCTCCGTATAGAATGTCACCAACAGAACTGAAAGAGCTAAAGTCGCAGTTGCAAGAGTTGACTGATAGAGGATTTGCACGACTGAGTTTCTCACCCTGGGGAGCTCCTGTGTTATTTGTGAAAAAGAAAGACGGAACTATGAGAATGTGTATTGATTATCGACAGTTGAACAAAGTGACGATAAAGAATAAATATCTGTCGCCTCGTATCGATGATTTGTTTGATCAGCTGAAGGGAGCTATAGTGTTTTCAAAGATAGATTTGAGATCGGGCTACTATCAGTTGAGAGTTAAAGAATCCGATGTGCCAAAAACTGCTTTTAGAATGAGGTATGGACATTATGAATTCTTAGTGATGCCTTTCGGATTAACAAATGCTCCTGCAGTGTTTATGGATCTGATGAATCGGACATTCAGACCGTATTTGGATCGTTTTGTGGTGGTGTTCATTGATGATATTTTGATTTATTCATGTGATAAAATGCAGCATGCGAAACATTTGAGAATTGTGCTACAAACTCTACGTGAGAAACAATTGTATGCAAAGTTTAGCAAATGTGAATTTTGGTTGCGTGAGGTTGGTTTTCTGGGACATGTTGTATCAGCTGTAGGGATACGAGTTGATCCGAGTAAAATCTCCGCTATTTTGGAATGGAGACCTCTGAGAAATGTATCTAAAGTCCGCAGTTTTCTGGGACTAGTAGGATATTATAGACAATTTGTAAAAGGCTTCTCGATGATTGCGACTCCGTTGACGAAGTTGTTACAGAAAGACGTTAGATTTGAGTGGTTAGAAAACTGCCAGCAGAGTTTTGAGCAATTGAAAGTGTTGTTAACAGAAGCACCAGTGTTGATTCAACCTAAGTCAGGTAAAGAGTTCATAGTTTACAGTGATGCATCGTTGAACGGTTTGGGCTGTGTACTGATGCAAGAAGGGAAAGTCATTGCTTATGCTTCGAGACAGTTAAAGCCGTACGAAAAGAACTACCCAACGCATGATCTTGAACTGACTGCGATTGTGTTCGCATGGAAGATTTGGCGTCACTATCTGTTTGGGGAAAAATGTCACATTTATACTCGGGATAGGGGTGTTACAGGCCAAACCAATTTAAGATCGGAGATCATGTATTGTTGCATAAAATAGACCCTCGAATCGCCACTTCAAACCTTAATACAAATGAAGAGGTCCCTTTTCAGGTACTCAATGTCTTCCCATACGGAACAATCGAGGTAACTAATCCTAAGTTCGGCACTTTTAAGGTAAACACTACTCGACTCAAACTGAATAGTGATAATAGAACTGATAGTAGGAGAGAGGAGTTTCAACTCCTCAAACCACCATGATTATGAGAATGAAAGGGTAAGTCTAGCTTCAGACTTTAAACGAGTGCTTCTCAGGAGTAACCCGAGCACTAACTTTACTAATGTCATATTTTCGATTTTTAGCACCTAACTCAAAACTAACCAAATTAATAAAGCGCAGGTTTCTCTAGCAACACGGCCTTGTACACGGGCATGGCCATGGCCGTGTGGACACCACAAATAGGCACATTGGCATGGCAGAAACTGTAACACCCCAAACCGGCCTAGACGTTATGACTGAATCTAGCATGTCACATAGAAAGGTTGCTTAAAAACTAAGCGTTCGTTGAAAATGTTTGCATCTCTTTTGAAAACTCCGAGTTACGTTGGTTGTTTATTAAAACCCAGTTTACTCAGTGTCCATTTCAGAAAAGTTGTAATTAACTTGAGAGCTACTTTTGCTAGGAAAACTGATTTTGAATATTTGCGATAACATGTTATTTTAGAAAACGATTGTTAATGTTTTAAGAAAACCCCGTTTTTATAAGTTTAGCAGTTATAATTGAAAGGTTAAAAGAAAAAATATATATATACCAATGGCCTTATTACAAAATATCAACCGAAAATAAATAATCTTAAAGATAAAGTAAAAAATGAATTTACTAAGTTTAAGAGAAATCTCCTTTGTATGGTCACCACTGAGTCCTCCACGGCTCCAAATCCTCTATTGGCGGGGATTACCTGCAAGATTAAAAAAAAGGGGTGAGTTACGAGAACTCAGTGTGTAATCCCCTAAATGACATTAACTGGGCCTGAGCCCATAAGACATCAATCTGGGCCTAAGCCCTATAATCATGGTAGTGCAAATGAAGTAGTACAGCCCAACCCAATCCATCCAACACACCCCCGTACCAGCCAATCACACCTGTGGGGATCAAGTCAACCCACCCCGCCAATCACACCAATATTGCAGACAAGCTACTATCACAATATTTGTGGCTGAGCCACCAGAGTCATAATCATGTATATATATAAATATATTGTGGCTATGCCACCAGGGTACACTGCTCTTCAATCATTAACTCGCCCCATGCAACATGATAAAGTGCAATCTACATATCAACATATACAAGTGTAATGTAAACATACAATCGTTACTTAACATCACTGAGGGTAAAACGGTCATTCAACCCATCGAAGGTATTCTGGTAATTTTGCAACCTGAGGGTATTTTAGTAATTTACCCTCTAAGGGTATTTTGGTAATTTCTCAACCCAGGGGTTGTAACACCCCTAACCCGTATCCGTCGCCGGATTAGGATTACGAGGCATTACCAGACAATTTTCAAAATTTGGCAAACATATTTAAATCAAATAAGCATGGTAATATAATTATCTTTCTATTTCGTCATAACCGAATGCACCATAAATGTAAAATAAATTATTACACATATAATTCATTTAAACGACTAAAATTCGGTCATGCTTTAACATAATAATACTTACATTTAATAAGTATAGAATTTGATACTTTCAATTTATTACAAGCATAAACAAACTTATTACATTTTTAAAACTATAAACACAATTTATGCCATTTAGTAATAAAAACATTATATTATTCACTTGATGTCTTGCTAACCCCCATCACACATAGCAAAAAAAAAATATAATAATAATATACAAGTGCATTCGGCAATAGCAATTTTATTTAATGGTCTAGCATATAGCTTTAGTCCTTCATCTCATAATCTATTCGACTAATACAAAAAAAAATATAAGTGAACATTGGGTATACACAACCACCAATTCAAGGACCAACATATATATATATATATATATATCCCTGTTCATATTACAATTATATACGCATATTATCATATCAATTTAATCATTTAAGGAAATTTAATAATCAATACTATCACCGAATCACATGCTAATTGATTTACCCAATTCATAAATATATATATCCTTTTAACTAATCACATATACATATTCGGTCAAACATACTAACTATATTCATATTTATCTTATTAATCCAAACTTAAGTAATTTAACATCTCGGCCGAATATACAATATGCATATCATAATGAAAAATCCTAAACCATACACAATATTACTTCAAACTATATGTCTATACCAAACACTTCACAGATATATGACATGCGAAATATTTAACTAATATCTTACATGCTATAATTCGACAAGCAACCATCACTTACCTCATTTCTAATATATATGCAACCAAACACCACCACATACATATGTATGTTTATATCATATGATTTCTCACCAAATAAAATTTAATCATGCCAAATTTAAAACCCCCCATTAACCACATGAAAAAGCCATGAAATTCAAAATACAAAACGATACAAAACCAAGAAAATTAGCTATGTTCGCACGGCTATATATATATACATAGACACAATTTATCATCTTAACAAAACCACAGTCTTTTCTATACATGCCTTTAACCGAAAACCCAAAATAAAGAGTACCAAAATATAGATTGATAGTGTAGGCGACTTTCTTGACGATCCGTCTCGAGCCCGTAGCATATCCAAAATCTATAAAACAAAGGAAACATTTCACACAAATAAGCTTACTAGCTTAGTAAGTCCTAAGTTCATAATAGCATAACATTTAAATTATTGAACTTGCGACATTGTACATAACATTTAATTTTAAAATCAATTTGCACAAGGCCGAATCTTATTAGTACGTTAACTGAAGAAGTTTTTACTTCAATTCCATAAACCTGTATTTCTTCGCAATACAATTTAATATATATTACAATAATCACGTATTCCAAATTGTGTAATTATAGCATTCATATCAACCACACTACCATATTAAAATTTCTTATATTCTAAGCATTTATACATGCAAACCGAATCTCCATAATAGTACATCAAATTCAACTTCAGTCATATGATACTCATACACATCATTCATAATCCCATTTACACATAACATAGTCCTCATAATATCAACTTGACTCAAGTAATATTAGGCATAACATACCTTGCATGCTTACCTGAGCCGTTAGCTAGATAAGTCGATTTAAAGTTTGCCTTGAAGAATATTTGATTTTCCTTAATAAAGCACATCACCGGCAACAAGCCTTCTAGGCGTTAAAGCCCGATAAATAACACCGGCACGAGGCTTGCTGGGCTCAGAGCCCGAAATAAATCACCGGCACTAGGCCTGCTAGGCTCAAAGCCCGATATCATTCATTGTGGTCAATCATTTCACACACCTTTTGCATAGTATTACATATTCACCTCAACTAAACTTATTTATCTTAAGTATTTAAAATCTTTACGTCTTCGTACAATTTTCACGAATCGCATTGAGGCACTTATTCATAGTACGCTATCAGACGACATGATTTATCTAATACACATGTATACATTCGGCTATGGCTTATTTATGTACCAAAATTTATCACACATTGTCATATAATAAATTCATAAAAATTCATTTAATATAGTTTAATTTAGGGACTTACCTCGGTTCTCGATGGATTCGAACTTTTCAACTATTCTGTCACCTTAGCCTTTCCTCGATCTAGTTCTTTCTCTTTTTGTCTTTCTCTTTTTGATCATGATCTATGAAATGTCAAATTAGTTTTGTTCATATTCATTCTATCTAATTTCTCCATTCCAAAAAAAAAAAATGCACATAGTTTAATTATAAGACTAAGAGCCGAATTTCCTTTTTCATTTATTCATCTCATTTAAAACAATATTCACACAAAAATTTTAGTATTCGACCTATTCAATTTAATCCATTTCTTACCATAATACAAATTGCAACAATTTGAGATTTCTTCTCAATGGCCGAATGGCCACTAGGTCCCTACGATTCTCTATGATTCTCCTTTCTATCATTTTAACCCTTCCACTATTTAATTTAAGCAATTTACTCTTCATACTTAATCACCCAATGACTACATGTAAGTATAACCATTCATCCATGTTTAATTTCACTATATATGTATAACCGAACATCAAAACAAGAGAAAAAGGATTCATGAATGGTGGTCTCACATTCGGCCGAATATAAGGGCATCCCCATGCCTAAATTTATAACCATTTTCTTACAAGTTTAAGCTTCTTCTTCTCATATTATCCAAGTTTATTAACAAACCAAATCATAATTCATCACCCATGGCCGAACTTCATCATGCCTAATATCATCAACCTCTACTTGTTTTCAAAAAAAAAATGATCAAAGAAATCAACCCATTCAAAGTTAGATTATTAAGTCAAAGTTTACTCTTACCTTGCCTAGCACATGCAATGGCCGAATGGAGAGAATGAAGTTTTCTTCTTCATTTTGAAGATAAAAATCGGTGAGGAAGATGATTGAGGGAAGAGAAATTAAATTCCTTTTTCTTTTGTTTATTAAACTAGTACATATATTAGCATGCTTGTAATATAAAAACGCTTTAAATATAATATTTTTAAGACAATAGATTATTTATTGCATGCTTACCGTCCACCATATTAAATATGGGGAATTTGACATGCAAATCCCCATGTTTAATAGACAAGTCACTTAGCCCTTTTTATTTCATGCTCACCACATTGGTCCTCTTAGCAAATTAATCCCTTTAGCCATTTAAACACTCAAACGGTTAAAATCTTCTACGAAACTTTCACATACATAAATTCACCTATAATTGTAATATCCCGAAATAGGGGTTGCCAGTTTGGTAAATAACTCGAATGTTAGTGGGCCTCAAGAGTGGTTTTATGTGTTTTTGGAGTTCCTAAAACTCCCGGAATAAAATGGGACACTTTTGAAAATTTTGGAAATTTGAGGGTTAAAAGTGGAATTTGGACATGAAAGTCCAAGTAGCAAAGTGGCTTCCGTGTGCCACTTAAGGGTCAACGCCAAAATGAGTCAGGGGTTCGAGTGGCATGGGGCGCATAGCATTTTATTTTGCAAGTATGCGCTACATTAAGGAAGGCTTTAAAAGAAAATCGAGATGGTTCTTACCACAAACAGCGCCTGGGCGAGATGGCAAGGACGCTAGCAACAAAAGGGGGACCTTTGCAAGGACTCGAGTTCGAATCCTGAAGGCAACGATTGCGTTTTGTTTTGTTCTTTTGCGACCAGAAAGGGACCCCTGCGAGTGATGGTTTAAAACAAATTCGCGATGCATTTATGTCATGAAATTCGAAGTGGCCGAGTGGCCAAGGACATTGCGTGAGAGCTAAGGCTCGGAGGACTCGCGTTCGAGTCCTGAGGATCGCGCATGGAGCGCTTTATTTTTATTTTAGCGCTAAGCAGTGGGGCGAGCTGATGAGTGCTTAAAAGAATTTCCGATGAAGTTATTGACATGAAAGTCAGGGTAGCCGAATGGCTGAGGCGTTGAGGAGTCCTCTCCAAGTCTCGGGTTCGAGACCTGGGGACAGCGCTGGAGGTTTTCTTTTTGGCCTTTTTCAGGCGTGAAAAAAATAGCAGCTGCATGGGCATTAAATGCATGCAGCAAGCACGCATGCAAATTTCTAAGAGTTGCTCCTCTCTACTATTATTTTTTTTATCTTATTTGTTATAGGCTGATCATTTTATATTATTAATAATGTTGGGCATGCTATTAAACAAAGAATTTTCTTACTTCTTTGATAATGGGAATAAAGCATGCTTGGGGAGTTTTATTATTATTATTATTATTATTATTAGTATGGATTAAACAATAATACGAATTGATTTTGAAGCATTGCCGTTTGGGATGCATCGGCATTAGCCCTTTTGTTTATTAAAGATTAAGTATAGAGAATGGTGCAATAGGGGAAAGGTGATAGAATAAAGAAATAAACAATGTTGAGCTTAACAAAAGGAGAGCATGCGGCATTGGAATTGAAAAGTATGGCCGGCCTTGGTCTTGTGATGCAAAAAGCATGGCCAAATTTCTTGATTTTGGTTTTCTTTGCAATTTTGTTTGGTCGAAAATGGTGAATCCTTTGGGGGACTTTCATTCGGTTGTGAGTGTAACCAAGGAGTGCCAAATTTCCTTATTTGTTTTCTTTCTCCCACATATTTCTTTTGCATGGCGAAATAGAGACTTGGGGAGATGAGCTTGGGTTTTGAGGAGCTAGAGAACCTTTCTGGCTAAGCAAATATTGCTTGCATGGCTTCCTTACGTTGTTGTTGGCGCAATTATTTGGTCACTATTACCAAATCCTTCGACCTTTTCCTTGGTCCTTTATATTTTTAACCTTAAATCTTTATTTATTTTAAATCGAGGCCGATTCTACAAGAGTAGAACCATAGAGTCTTTGCTTTTGATTGAAGGAAGGAGACTTTAGGGAGCTCTCGGGTTTTGAAACACCAAGGTAAGCAAAAGGTAAATTCGGCCAAAGGGCCACTTTATTTAGATTATTGTTTGAGCCATTTCTAACAAAGTTGTGAGTAGGGTTTCGTTAACACAAGCACGCAAGTGGTAGTTCGAGATCTTTTAGCAAAGGTGAGTGATTATAGACCTTCGACCATAGACTAAATTTGGGCTTTGTGATAACTAAATATTGAGCTTGGCTTAAGGGATGGCCGAATATGTATAAAAGACCATAATGATGTGTTTTTTTCGTCGTGAAGCTAGTATTGAGGAGCATCAAAGGAGTCTCTCGAAAGTGAAACTGCTCAAGAGACCTTGTCAAGCAAGGTAAATGGCAAGTATGACATGCGACCAAGGGCCTTTGTTTATAAATTTGTGTATTAGCCGACCCTAACCTTGCTTTAATAGGAATTTTGATAACTTCAGAGCAAATCTACGAGAACAAGTGGTGTTTCGGATCGTAATAAGCTAGGTAAATGACTTTTGGTATTCGGCCTAAGGCCATGTTTTTGGTACAAAGTATAACCGATTTCGGTTGTGTGTTCTAGGGCTAAACAATAAAAGAAACGAAGCTTTCGAGACTTTAGTTGATATTAGAATCGATAAATCGAATCTACGCTATAGTCAAAAGCGTAGTTATCGACCTCGTTCTTTTGCTTGATATATGTATTGTAAGTATTATTTTATGTAAATGTATGAGTTGTGCATGTTAGCGAAATAAAGGCTAAAAGCATGGATACAAAGGTAAGTGATCGAATAATCAAGTTAATAGTTATGATATTAACTTTTCTGTGATTTGCGATAATAATTGATTATTGATGAATGTAAAATAAAGTGATGACATGTGATGTAAAATGGTTCCGAATAATATGTGACCACGATATATAAAATATACATATTTGTTTCAGACAAATTGTTGCCATGGTACACATAATGCATTTATGAGACTTGTGATGTGACTATCGGAGAAAAGGTGTACACTATGTGAGTGGTTTAATGCTAGCCTCGAGCTACATTCGTGCTTGATGATTAGTGAACTGATTTAAAGATATATGAGATCCCTATGGGATCAGTGGCTTAGCCACGACCTTAAGAAATAATGTGCAAAAGAAGGATATGTGGATCACTTTATGGATTGGACTTCGTAATTGTATATTCGTGATCATATTTATAATATTGTGTATTCATAAAGCCCATATGTGAGGACATGTGTATTAACTATGCACTGAGTCTTGGTGACTCACTCTATTTTATTAAACCTTTCAGGTGGCGCGTAAAGCTTGGATCGGGTCGGAGAGGGTACAAAGGTGGCCATGCAAAAGTGGATTTTCATGCAAAGGAATCTCTTGGTTAATGAATAAAATATTTATATTTTTTGTATTTTGATTAAGTGTGTATTGTAATAAGGCCCACTAAAGTATTTCAGTTCATTTGTTAAGTATCGTTACTATTATGCCCTATTATGGAAAGATAGTTTAAAAGTCGATTACAAATGGTT
This sequence comes from Gossypium bickii, assembly GCA_025503065.1. NCBI lineage: Eukaryota > Viridiplantae > Streptophyta > Magnoliopsida > Malvales > Malvaceae > Gossypium > Gossypium bickii. The sequence continues at coordinate 26,883,132 of CP106712.1, forward strand.
TTATTTTCTCAAGTAAAGTTTAAATCTGATATTTTTATAATGAACTCCGATTTTACTTAGAATATTACAAGTCACGAAAATGTTTTATTAAAGGAACAAATTTTCAACGGTTTATCTCTTAAGTAAGAATGTTTTTCGAAAGTGTTCCGCAGTGGCATTCCAAATTCGGTCGAAATAAATGGGCCGAGTTTGGGGTGTTGCATTTTGGTATCAGAGCCAGGTTCAAAACTCAGCTTTGAGGTTTTGGGCCCGAAAATAGTTTTCGAAAGTGGGCTTTTCAAAATGTGAACTTCTATTTTGGGCTTATTCTGGCATGGCACCTGTACCTCCGACCCGAAGTCCACCTGGTAAGTACCTCTGACTATTGAGGTATAGTGAATATATAAATTGTATGGGCCTAATTGTGCTTGTAGATTAGAAAATTTGGGCTATCGAACCCTAAGACTAGTCTACTCAAAAACAAGTGCATAAGACTTGAGAACTGAAATGACCGTAGAGGTATAGTGAATGAATGTGTCCCTGCTTATGAACGTGTAAGTGACTCTCTGAATAAGAAGTAGCGAACTTGAACTGAACCTATGTGTGATCGAAAGAACCACTTCTAAATACTTTATTCCATAAAATTGTTCGCGGATAATCAGTGGAACAAATTTCTAATGCATAAAATTTTTAAGTCAGATTGTGCGATAAGAGATGAGTTCTAGATGACGTGGTCGAGGTAAAATGGCCATATCGGAAATCGTTAGATCGGGTTAAGAGTTTGATATAAGGTATCACCTCCACCACCTGCCTTTGATAATGAGTAGCAAGATCAAACAAGGGATAATTCTGTATCGCGGACAGTGTTGCGAGTTTAGAGATGGTGGTTGGGGAGGGAGAAATATGAGAGCTCGAAAATTTGTTCCCGAGCGACTTTGAGCCAATAAAGCGGAATTGTTCCATGATGTATCAGACGTGGCACCCAGTACGATTGAATAATGGTTGGAAATAACCAAATGAGTTATGGATGGGCTCGTTTTGAGCCCTAAGGAAAAAGTAAAAGGAATGGTGGCGCTACTTCGCGACGAGACGTATCAATGGTGGCTCACGGTTCGAGATAGTGTCACAGCGGAGAACCCCACTCGGGAGTATGTCAAGAGGACATACCAGTAGAAGTATGTCAGTACTTACTACACTGATGCTCAGAAGCATGTGTTTTTGGGACTTGTTCAATGGAACGAGTCCATGGCGAAATACGAGACTGAATTCCTAAGGTCAAGCCGATATGCTCGAAGAATAGTGGCTACAAAACATGAACAATGTGTTCGGTTTAAGGACGGATTAAGAGACGGCCTGAGATTTTTGATAGTTCCTCAACAGGAACGGGAATTGCTGTGTTAGTCAAAAAAGCTAAGATAGCTGAAGAGATTAAGGACTCGATGAGATAAAATCGAGATAAGGATATGAACTGTGGTAGAAGAAATTTTGAATTGTCTAAATTATCTGAGGATCTTCGGAAAAGACCGAGGGTTGAAAGTTTTGCTCATGTGACTAAGCCAGCTATGGGAAATCGGGACCGTCCGTGTGCTCAATGTGGAAAATATCGTGTCGGCAAGTATTGGAACCAGAAATTGAGAATGTTTTAAGTATAAGTCTATAAGCAATTGAATATTGTTAAGGTTAGTATAACCTTGTGTACATGTTGGAATCCTGGTTATAAATATAGTGAAAGCCGACTGTGGATAGACTTCCTATCATGAAATCTTACTCAAGTGATAAGTACAAGTGATATGTGGATAGACTATCTATCATGAAATATAATTGAAATGATAAATACAAGTGATGTGAATTATATGGTTTATAATTCCGGTCAGCTTGTAATGTGATTCAGATGCTGATAATATTATATTTCGAGCTTGATGCTCTAGCGAGCTTTGTGCTTGGTGTATATTTCAGGCTTTGATGCCTAGCAGGCTTTGTGCCGGTGTATATTTCAGGCTTTGATGCCTAGCAGGCTTTGTGCCGATGTATATTTCAGGCTTTGATGCCTAGCAGGCTTTGTGCCGGTGTATATTTCAGGCTTTGATGCCTAGCAGGCTTTGTGCTGGTGTATATTTCAGGCTTTGATGCCTAGTAGGCTTCGTGCCGGTGTGTATTTCAGGCTTTAATGCCTAGCAGGCTTAATGCCGATGATGTGTTATAATAGAGAATTCATGAATCACTTACAAGATGGAACATGTTTATTACCATGAGCTAAATGCTCGAGTAAGCACAAGTCTTTCCATTTGCAAGGAATAAGGAAACTTAGTATGTTCCCATTTGAATCAAGTAAGATATGATATAGTTCAAGCTTCGGTAAGACTTTTAATATGTGCAATTGATCTTACCAGTGATGTGTATAAGTTATCCATGATGGAATTGAAGCTTAAATATGCTTATGAAAAAGTGGCCATATGTGAAAATGCTAAATGTGAAAAAGTTTGAAATGTGTTTGCATATGTGTACATTTGAGTATATGTGATCGATATATGGTGAATTGAAATGTGCGGATGTTCGTTAATAAGTAATTTCGAGGACGAAATTATTTTTAAGGGGGGTAGAATTGTAATATCCCGAAATAGGGGTTGCGAGTTTGGTAAATAACTCGAGTGTTAGTGGGCCTCAAGAGTGGTTTGATGTGTTTTTGGAATTCCTAAAACTCCCGGAATAAAATGGGACACTTTTGAAAATTTTGGAAATTTGAGGGTTAAAAGTGGAATTTGGCTGAGGAAGGCCTTAAGTAAAAATTTTGTAAGGTTTGGACATGAAAGTCCAAGTAGCAAAGTGGCTTCCGTGTGCCACTTAAGGGTCAGCGCCAAAATGAGTCAGGGGTTCGAGTGGCATGGGGCGCATAGCATTTTATTTTACAAGTATGCGCTACATTAAGGAAGGCTTTAAAAGAAAATCGAGATGGTTCTTACCACAAAACAGCGCCTGGGCGAGATAGCAAGGACGCTAGCAACAAAAGGGGGACCTTTGCAAGGACTCGAGTTCGAGTCCTGAAGGCAACGATTGCATTTTGTTTTGTTCTTTTGCGACCAGAAAGGGACCCCTGCGAGTGATGGTTTAAAACAAATTTGCGATGCATTTATGTCATGAAATTCGAAGTGGCCGAGTGGCCAAGAACATTGCGTGAGAGCTAAGGCTCGGAGGACTCGCGTTCGAGTCCTGAGGATCGCACATGGAGCGCTTTATTTTTATTTTAGCGCTAAGCAGTGGGGCGAGCTGATGAGTGCTTAAAAGAATTTCCGATGAAGTTATTGACATGAAAGTCAGGGTAGCCGAATGGCTGAGGCGTTGAGGAGTCCTTTCCAGGTCTCGGGTTCGAGACACAGGGACAAATACCGGAGGTTTTCTTTTTGGCCTTTTTCAGGCGTGAAAAAAATAGCAGCTGCATGGGCATTAAATGCATGCAGCAAGCACGCATGCAGCCTAAGAGTTGCTCCTCTCTACTATTATTTTTTTATCTTATTTGTTATAGGCTGATCATTTTATATTATTAATAGTGTTGGGCATGCTATTAAACAAAGAATTTTCTTACTTCTTTGATAATGGGAATAAAGCATGCTTGTGGAGTTTTATTATTATTATTATTATTATGGATTAAACAATAATACGAATTGATTTTGAAGCATTGCCGTTTGGGATGCATCGGCATTAGCCCTTTTGTTTATTAAAGATTAAGTATAGAGAATGGTGCAATAGGGGAAAGGTGATAGAATAAAGAAATAAACAATGTTGAGCTTAACAAAAGGAGAGCATGCAAAGATTGGAATTGAAAAGTATGGCGGCCTTGGTCTTGTGATGCAAAAGCATGGCCAAATTTCTTGATTTTGGTTTTCTTTGCAATTTTGTTTGGCCAAAAATGGTGAATCCTTTGGGGGACTTTCATTCGGTTGTGAGTGTAACCAAGGAGTGCCAAATTTCCTTATTTGTTTTCTTTCTCCCACATATTTCTTTTGCATGGCGAAAATAGAGACTTGGGGAGATGAGCTTGGTTTTGAGGAGCTAGAGAACCTTTCGGCTAAGCAAATGTTGCTTGCATGGCTTCCTTACGTTGTTGTTGGCAGAATTATTTGGTCACTATTACCAAATCCTTCGACCTTTTTCCTTGGTCCTTTATATTTTTAACCTTAAATCTTTATTTATTTTAGTCGAGGCCAATTCTACAAGAGTAGGACCATAGAGTCTTTGCTTTTGATTGAAGGAAGGAGACTTTAGGGGAGCTCTCGGGTTTTGAAACACCAAGGTAAGCAAAAAGGTAAATTCGGCCAAAGGGCCACTTTATTTAGATTATTGTTTGAGCCATTTCTAATAAAGTTGTTAGTAGGGTTTCGTTAACACCAAATGCAAGTGATAGTTCAGATCTTTTAGCAAAGGTGAGTGATTATAGACCTTCGGCCATAGACTAAATTTGGGCTTTGTAATAACTAAATATTGAGCTTGGCTTAAGGGATGGCCGAATATGTATAAAAGACCATAATGATGTGTTCTTTTTCTGTGAAGCTAGTATTGAGGAGCATCAAAGGAGTCTCTCGAAAGTGAAACTGCTCAAGAGACCTTGTCAAGCAAGATAAATGGCAAGTATGACATGCGACCAAGGGCCTTTGTTTATAAATTTGTGTATTAGCCGACCCTAACCTTGCTTTAATAGGAATTTTGATAACTTCAGGAGCAAATCTACGAGAACAAGTGGTGTTTCGGAATCGTAATAAGCTAGGTAAATGACTTTTGGTATTCGGCCTAAGGCCATGTTTTTGGTACAAAGTATAACCGATTTCGGTTGTGTGTTCTAGGGGCTAAACAATAAAAGAAACAGAAGCTTTCGAGACTTTAGTTGATATTAGAATCGATAAATCAGAATCTCGCTATAGTCAGGTGCGTAGTTATCGCACTGTTCTTTTGCTTGATATATGTATTGTAAGTATTATTTTATGTAAATGTATGAGTTGTGCATGTTAGCCGAAATAAAGGCTAAAAGCATGGATACAAAGGTAAGTGATCGAATAATCAAGTTAATGGTTATGATATTAACTTTTCTGTGATTTGCGATAATAATTGATTATTGATGAATGTAAAATAAAGTGATGACATGTGATGTAAAATGGTTCCGAGTAATATGTGACCACGATATATAAAATATACATATTTGTTTCGTACAAATCGTTGCCATGGTACACATACGTACGCATGAGACTTGTGATGTGACTATCGGAGAAAAGGTGTACACTATGTGAGTGGTTTAATGCTAGCCTCGAGCTACATTCGTGCTTGATGATTAGTGAACTGATTTAAAGATATGTGAGATCCCTATGGGATCAGTGGCTTAGCCACGACCTTAAGAAGTAATGTGCAAAAGAAGGATATGTGGATCACTTTGTGGATTGGACTTCGTAATTGTATATTCGTGATCATATTTATAATATTGTGTATTCATAATCGCATATTTATAATTATATGTTATATATATATATGAATTGTGTGGATATGGGCCAAGCCCATATGTGAGGACATGTGTATTAACTATGCACTGAGTCTTGGTGACTCACTCTATTTTATTAAACCTTTCAGGTGGCGCGTAAAGCTTGGACCGGGTCGGAGAGGATACAAAGGTGGCCATGCAAAAGTGGATTTTCATGCAAAGGAATCTCTTGGTTAATGAATAAAATATTTATATTTTTCGTATTTTGATTAAGTGTGTATTGTAATAAGGCCCACTAAAATATTTCAGTTCATTTGTTAAGTATCGTTACTATTATGCCCTATTATGGAAAGATAGTTTAAAAGTCGATTACAAATGGTTTTATTTTCTCAAGTAAAGTTTAAATCTGATATTTTTATAATGAACTCCGATTTTACTTAGAATATTACAAGTCACGAAAATGTTTTATTAAAGGAACAAATTTTCAACAGTTTATCTCTTAAGTAAGAATGTTTTTCGAAAGTGTTCCGCAGTGGCATTCCAAATTCGGTCGAAGTAAATGGGCCGAGTTTGGGGTGTTACAATAATAGACACAAGATATAATATAAAAAAATATTTATCGGGCTCGAATTTCGTGGTCCCAAAACCACCGTTCCGATTAGGGTCAAAATTGGTCTGTCATAGGGGTATTTCAGTAACTTACCCTCCAAGGGTATTTTAGTAATTTACGCATTTAACAGCCTTTCTGAAGGCCTACTATCGCCTCGAGTGACACAAAACTCCTTTTAAGCCACTACAGAGTTAATTGGCCTAATGTCTACCTTAGGCCCAGTGGGGCCCACACGCACGTGTGGCCCATTTCGCATGAGTTCGGTCTCAAATTTGCAGAATTCACAACCGGGCCTATCATTTGTTATAAATCCGTCAGTCTTGCCCAAGTAGGCCGATTAGCCCGTTAGGCCCATTTAGCCTGATTCAGCCTGATTAGGCCCATTACAGCCTCTGTATCGCGAGAGTGTTCATGACACTCTCAATGACTTAGCATCACGATTCGTATCTCAATTTACCACGACGAGCGTTTGCATGCTCGAGTAGTCACCATTTCCTGCTTTTCGGCTTTTGGCTGTGTCACAGATTATCACAAGCAACCATTGAAGTAAGTGTGAGAATACACACCTGCTATGATTTACGACATTCGGCACTATATCCAGAATACCTGAGATCCATAATGACTAACGGTTAGGCTTAATATAGTATTTTCCAACATTGGAATTGATCAACACTCTACGCCACTTACCCAAAAATTCGAGAATTTCACCACCAGGAAGATTGCACGAACGATTCCTTGGTTTAAGCCCGCTGAGTCCCTTGCAACGTTGGAATCGAGAAGAACTATTAGCCATTAAAACTCACATCAAGTCCTAAAACATGGGAGCCTCTCAGCTTGAAAAAGTAGCGACCAAAAGCACCAATATTCGGCCTTAGATCCATTTACCAACCAACCTTCGAAAACCAAGACTGGCAAAGCAATAATGGGTTTGCTAGCACTTCAATAGATTCGGCCTCAGATCAGAGATCAGTCGTATGAGAATAAGAGGTTCGGCCTTGCAAGAAGAATTGCTTCGGCTTTAGAGAGAGAAGCGAAAAGAAAGAACCGATAGCAAGAAAATAAAAGAAAGGATATTACCTTGCTCACAATAGTGCCAAATAGCCAAGGTAGATTCGGCAGACACAAGTCCTTCACGCTTCTGGCTACACGATTTCGGCTATTAGCAAGGAATAAAGAAACCAATTCAATTGGAGAGGAGGGAAAGATTCGGCCTATGAAAAGAGAGTGTAGAAGGAGAAAGCAAAACGGAAAAAGAAAGAAGAATTGTACGAAAAGAGATAAGATGAGTAAGGGAGGGTTCGGCTACTAGCAAAGAGTAAAAGAAAACGACTTCAAATTTTAGAGAAGAGAGGGAGAAGATGAATTCGACTAGCAAACAAAACACAGAAAGGAATTGACCTGAAATGCCTTAAGGAAAAAATGCACAAAATGCAAGAAGTGCTAAGGGAAAAACTAAAGAAATTCGGCACACCCCTCTTTAAAACTGAAAGCCCCCTACCAATGTCCATCCATTTGACCGAAACCCCCCATGCACCATCCCATTTTCGGCCAAACTCCTCCACTCTCCCCAAATCTCATGATTCACTCTCTGATTCTCTCCTCAAACTCCTCTCCATCACTCATTCAAACTCATTTGTCTGAGTCTCCAACTTCCTTGCAGAGTCCAAGCTGAACTCTACTTCCTCCATCTGCTTATCACAAAATAAAAGCCACACTTTGCAGCATGTGGGATTCGAACTCCCTTCCTCCAGGTTCCCTTAATGACGCCACACCATAATGCCACACGCCTCCTTGTGTTAATAATTTACCCACAATTTCTCTTAAGCCTTGCCTCCAATAGTCATCTCCCCTAAAGTGTCCAAAAATTAAAATTTTACCAAGGCTCAAACTCGACCCCAGGCCTCCCTAGGGCCTCTAAACACCCTTAACAACACACAGAACCAACATAACATGCAATTACACAGATATAACCAACCCCTAATTTTTGGATTGTTACAGAAACCGTGCGAACCACGGACAAAAATTCCCCAAACCACGGGCGGAGATAAAATGCCACGGCCGTGTGATATGGCCGTGGTCGAGACTGAGAAAGTCACACGGGTGTGAGACACACCCGTGTCTCTAGGCCGTGGTTGACACTAATGAATCAACATGGGCGTGGAAACCTTTACACATGCATGGGAGAAACGAACGAAGCACCACACGCCCGTGCGATACGACCGTGTAACCTAACACGCCCGTGGCACATTGGCGTGGGCAGCAACTAGGTCCCTGATTTCTATTTAAACCCCCTTCTCCCCACTTTCTCCCTAAATTCGTCTTCTCCCAAACCCTAACCACCACACACCCCTCTCTTTTTCTATTATATTTCTCCTTTCGTTTTCCTTTCCCCCTTTCCCTCATTCTTTCTTTCCACCACCATCCTCATGTCGAAAAAGCGAAAGGACCCTAGCACAGTCTCCCCGTGCGAGACTAATCTACATAAGTTCATGTCGACCGCTTCATTAACTCGACAGGACAAGGATCTTTGAGTGCATTTATTTTTTTCTTTTTCTTTTATCTTCATTTTTAAATTTTGTCCTTTTATCTTTCTTGTCTTTAATTTATATTATTAGATTTTGATTTCTTTAATTTAGGTTCAAAAGGCTATTAGAGGATGACCACAACCTCACTAGAGTATCCACCTCCGCGTTCATCTATGCCTAACTTACCGTTTCTTTTCCTTGACTCCATCCAAAATTCAGGAAGTTCACTTCTCTCCCTATCTTATGATTTTATATATTGTAAATATCTATTTTGTACATTGAGGATAATGTACATCTTAAGTGTAGGAAGGTGTCAACAATACTGAATTATGCCTTGTCCTTAAGTAATTTTCGCATATTACTATTAGAATGAAACTTCTATTGGTTTATGATTTTCATTTATATATTTTGGATTAAGTCATAGGTAATTGTGCATTGATGGTTTAAACTTTAAGACATTAGAGAATCAAGCATGATAAGTCTATTTTCAGAATTAAAATTTTATTAGGCTTTTCCCTAATCTTAAATATTACTTCGAAGTTTGAAATTTGTAAGGTTGACATCAAAAACAATAATTCTTGTGAGATTTTGAGCCTTTTAGAGCATATATATTTCTTGCTCACTTTATTGATTATGAGTGTATCAATATTGATTTGTTATTCTAGAACTTGCTTCGATTATACATGTGAAGACCACACTTTTGATTTGATATACTGAGATGATAAAGGCACGTAGGTTTTAACCCACTTACTCCATAAAAAAAACCTACTTTCATAATTAACCCCTAGTGAACCCCTTTTAGCATAATAAACTATTTCTTGACTCATCCATTAATATTAACCCAAAACCAAATTTTTACTCCTCCTCTTTTAACCCCCTTATGTCGAGAGTTGATTTGATCAGTTGCCTAACTATTTTCTTTATTTTAGTTGTTAAATTCTAACTTATTATTGTATGAATGTTATTAAAAAAAGTTGGAAATTTATTCTTTATTAGTGTTATGAGCTCAAACAGTTAATCCCATATCGTTAGATGAAGCTCGTGTTATTTAGTGATATGTTTTCAATCAATGTAATTATTCAGTATCAGTTATTTTTCTAGTTAGGTAATTGGTAAATTCGATCTCGATTTTAACTCTCTAATTCAGCCTGTATCCACACCTTTAATCCAAGCCCCATTACAACCCTTTTAAGACCTTTTGATTTGTGTATCATCTTATTTTATAGTAGTGGAGATTTGATTTTCATGCAAGCCTATGGGATTAACTTTTCATGTTTGACTTTTGAGTGCTTAATTTGAACCTTAAACACCTTGAGTGATTTGAGTGAATCTTTAGTGAGGATGCCAATTATTGTCAGTTTTGAATCAGAGGTAATTATTCAGGTAAGGGGAAACACCTATGTTTTTGTACTATAAAAATTTATGACTTAGATTGTTCGAATCTTTAGGACTCTTTTAGTTAAATTATCAATGTATGAATTATCTATGAATTATGATGAAACATTATTGATAAGAACTATGAATTGAGGGAGTTAATTTTAATTGTGAGTTCAGGATTTTGCTTGAGGACAAGCAAAGGCTTAAGTGTGGGGTTATTTGATAAACCATAATTTACACATATTTTAACCCCATGCTTGGCTTACTTTTGGATGAATTTTCATTAGATGTGATGAATTTGATGCTCCTAATCCTTTAATTTCATGTTTTATACTCAGGAGAGCTTAGGGAGTCGAAAAGAACAAGAAGTGGGCCAAAAAGGGACAAAATGGGCCTACACGGCCTGGACCACCACACACGGGAAAATCCACACGGCCGTGTGTGCTAGGTAGAATCGAACACAGCCTAGACTATCAATCACGGGCGTGTCCCTGCCGGACCCTATTTTAATTCTATTCGGAAAAGGTTACTTGTAGGCCAAGAAAGACGTTCCAAAAGCCTATATAAACACCCTATGGGGCAACTTAAAAGGGACGTCGAATAGACGCCGAGTAAAAGGTAGAAAATACTCCAAGACAGCCGTCGGGAACAACTCAGGAGAAGGATCTCCATTAAGACTAAAGATCTCCCATCAAGTTCTTTAGAAGTTTTTGGGTTTTCATATGTTTTCCCTATTCTAATATGTTTCCTTCTATCAGTATGAACTAAATCCCTCAAATACCTGAGGGGATGAAACCTAAGACAGATCTTATTATTATTTCATTTATAAGATAAATACTTGTTCTTATTCTTAATTGTGAGTTCTTATTCTTGTTTTGATAATTTAGGTTATTGATTCAAAGTCGACTGTGTTTATTCAGTGGAGCAAAAGTCCCTGTTTAAGAGAAGATAAGCACAATTGAGCAGAGTTGATTGCAACCCTAGAAATAGGATAACGAAAATCTGTCAGATTAGAGTCAAATCTAATAAGGGAATCCATAAATCGAGTTAATGCGACAATAGGGGTTTTGATTAGAAAGAGATTTCAATTAATCAACCTAGAGTCAGTTGTTTTAAGTCTTGAAAGAGATATTAACATAAATCAGGGATTTCTACGGAATAAGCCAAGTGAATAAATCATATGAATCAAAAGTAATAAATGAAGTCTAGGTGGATTCTTCCTTAGGTATTGCCTAATTCTTCCTTAGGTATTGCCTATCTCATATAAGTTGTCTAAGAGTATTTTCCCAATTCACTCTCTGTCACGTTCATAATCATTTAGTTAGTTAAATTAGTTAGTTAAATTTAGATTAAAAATAAATCCCCTTAATTACTAGGCTAGATAATAAAAAGATAGTTATTACTAGTAATTTTAGTCATTGAGGATACAATATTCCGGACTCATCACAACTATACTACTGTTCGATAAGTGCGTTTGCCTTTGTCGAAATAATAGTTAGTTTCGAGACCATCAAACACCTTTCTCAAAGACCTCTCTCAGAGGTTTAACAGTTATAACTCCATACTTTTTTTTATGGCAAAAAATACTACAAAGGTTGATCAATAGTAGTCTCAAATAATTTCCTTCAGTCAATTGGTTTTTTTTTTTTTTTTTTTTTTTTTGCACACGGAAATAACCCTAGATTCTTCAAAGTCACCTAAATTCCAAAATGAAATCAAAATTCAGAATCAAACAATTAGAACAACAACTAAAAGAAAAAGAGCAAAAGGAATCACAAAAACAAAGAAAGAACCGAAGAAATTGAATGAAAATGAAGGGAAATTAAAGAAAAGATGGAAAAAAAAATCTCTACTAGTAATTTTTGCCAAACTGCCATCAGTCATTGAATTGAATATGGTCTCTAAAGTGAATTTTCGTTATTGAATAAATATATGTTATTTGAATTTCGAATTAAATAATTGTGGCTACATAATTTGATATTCATATATAATTTTTGTCTTTTTTATATGTTCAATGATAAAGATAAAATTACAATATTATTTTTATTACTTTTAAAATTTAAATTAGAAGATAAAACTACTTATTTTATGCATTTGGTTTTTATGTCTAATAGAACTACTTATCCCTATATATAGATGTTTTATCATATATTTTATCTGTATGAATGATTATAAATTGAAATCAATAAAATAAGTTTAATTGTGGTCACACTCTTTGTATTCTTTACACTTTTGACATTGAGCCCTCATTTTGTTTTTTATATTTTTTTATTTAACAATTGAAATTTAATTGAAAATATTATTAAAAGACTTATATTAAATTAGATTACATATCATTTTCAAAATAAAAATTTCTCATATAGCCAGTTTAAAGTTACGTGAAAATCAGGTAAGGAAAGATAATGTATCTACTTTCACTCCTTTGTAGTAGAGTCAAAAAATCTTACTAAACTCAAAATAAAAAATCTTATGACACGAACTCAACATTTTATTTGGCTGAGCTTCTATACTTGTAATATTGATCACGCGAACAAATTTCTTTATTTTAAAAATATCACATCATCTAATTTAAGAAAAGATCTTTGACCATGTTAATTAAAACTATAAAATGTAATTTAAATTATTTAATATGTAAACATAAACCTCGATTGAATCCACACTGATGGTTAACAAACCTCGCTAACAAAATATAATAGTTAGATTAGATAAATGAGACGAAAGAGCTTAAATTAAGATTGTAAACACGTTTTGTATAGCATCATGTAACTCATCCATAATGTTTAGGGATGTAAGAAATGCCATGTGTACTCAAAATATCAATGAGGGAAAGAATTTAAACTATAAAAATCAAGATGCAGATGTCCTTTTTATCTCTCAACCGGTCTTATTCATTTACTTTTTATCATGTTGCTGAAAAGTAGGTTTCTTGTCTAAGTTTTCCTAATAAACTTTATTTTTGTTTAATATTAATATCCGACACATTCAAACATCATCCTTTAAATATATGAAAAGCAGAAGAAACAACTTCGAAAGCATTAACCCTCTCTTATTTCCCAAAATGCTTAGTTGAAATTAAGTTTTAAAGAAACAGTCATTACTAAAGACACAAAAAACAAGTAATTAGACATTGATTGAAACATCTGCTTTTCTTGTAGGGACCTCAACATGTTTTATTTCCGGGGAAGGCATTCCGGGAAATGTCTACAAGAGCCTTAAAACTGTATGGTTCGTGCATAGATATTTCAGACAGTACTTTCCTATTCAATTGTATGTTCTCTTTCGTCAGTCCATGCATGAAGTTACCATAGTTTACCTGTAAACAAAATCAAATCACACACAAAAAACAAAAAAACAAAAAAAACAAAAACAAAAAACAAAGCATTAATGCATGTGAATGGTTAAATTTTATCAATTGTAATTAATTTATCGCTAACCCATATACTAAAACATGTGAAAAAATAATATTATTGCAAAATGACCGTTCATGCAAAGTTGGCGAACACTTTAACTTTGGTGAACTAAAAAATATGAACAGAATTTAAAGAGATTGCTTGAAAGTCAAGTTAAACAAAATATATTTTCTTTCTAGAAGATTTAGTATTTATTAGTATAATATATTTAGCATTTATATTTGACATTTATTAGTATAAAAAACATTATTTTTTTTCCATATTTAGGAGTTTTTCTTGTTATAAAGACCCTTATTACATTGTTCAAAACAGATGAGTGACAAATAATAAAAACCTTAGCAAACAATTTTGTTGCTAAATTTTTCGTTTCTTCTTTGCAATTCCTTATTTCTTAGTATCGCAATTCTAACAAGTGGTATCAGAGCTATCTTCTTAAGGGTCATAATTGTTCGTTCTGAGTTACACACGGCTTCCGTGAGTTTCTCACCACCTTCACCATTTGTTTTCAATGTCAAAAATTATCATATATGGGTTGTTAAGATGAAGACTTATCTGCAAGCTTATAACTTGTGGGAGATTGTGAATACTAATGTCAAGCTAGCACCATTGAGGGACAATGCTACAGTCGCTCAAATCAAACACCATAGTGACGAGCGAGTTAAAAGATACAAGGGAATGTTCTGTATTCAGAATAGTGCCTTGGATGTCATATTCATATGCATTATGGCCTGTGAAACCCGAAAGGAAGCTTGGGATAAGCTAAAGGAGGAGTTTCAAGATTTAGACAAGACCAGACAACAACAACTCATTAATCTTAGAAGATATTTTGACAATTTAAAGATGAAGGAGGCTGAAATAGTAAAGCAATATGCAGACAAAATTATGGCAGTAGTGAATAACATCAGTTTACTTGGGGAACATTTCGCAGATAGCAGGGTCATTGAGAATGTCATAACAACACTTCCTGAGAGGTATGAATCTAAGATTTCCACACTCGAAGACTCAAGGGACCTCTCAGCAATCTCCCTTTTAGAATTAATAAATGCTTTGTATGCTCAAGAATAAAGAAGAGTATCAAGGCATTGGAAGCACGCAGAAGAAGAAACAAGGCATTGGGAGCACGTAGAAGAAGAAGCACTGTGAGCCCTAAGTATTGATGATGTGAACCCCTAGAAACATAAGGGTAAGAAAGGTTAAACAAAGAAGAAAGAGGATATATGGAGAGATGGTAGCAAGGAAGAAAACCCACCATGCTCTCATTGTAAAAAGACAAATCACACGAAAAAGTATTGCCGGTTCAGGTCAAATATTCAATGTAGAAGCTGTAAAGAATTTGGCCACATGGACAAAGTATGCAAGAACAAAGGGCGAATGCATAAACAGAATGTGCAGTGTAACAGCTCGTTTTTAGTCAAATCAGAATTGTGGTTTCAGGACCACAAATCCAAAGTCAAAATAATTATTTTATTATTATTTTAATATTTACAGAATTATAGTATGATTTTGTGAAAATTTTGTTAAGAAATTTTATCGTTTGAGTGTTTAAATTGATAAAAGGACTAAATCGCGTAAAGTGTAAAACTTGTGCTTTATTAGCTAAAGGTGTCTAATAGCTATAGAATTTTAATGTGGAGGTCCTTATGTAGTAATTAACCCATTTATAAAGTTAGCGGACAAAGATGGACATCTTTTAATGGCTTTAAAGGTTTTAAATTAAGGTTAAATAAGTATATTAGTTATAAAATTAAAATTAAGTAAATTAAAACCATATTTTGTCCATCTTCTTCACCTAGCTAGAAATTAGAAGAATAAAGACTCCACTTTTGTGTTTGAAGCATTCGACCCTTGACTCTAACGCATGTAAGTGATTTTTGACTCAATTTTTAATGATTTCTATGTTTTCGGAGTCGTTATAACTTAATTTAGCTAGCACAGGGACTAATTTGCCAAACTATTAAAGGTTTAGGGTTTTTCCATGGTGAATACATGTGTATTTTGATGTTTTATGATAGAAAATGTATGCTTGTTGTTAGATAAACAACATTTGTAAAGTAATTTTTGACAAAATTGTCATTTAGAGATTAAATTGAGAAATGTTGAAATTTTGTGGTTAAATTGTGAAATAAATGAAAAGTATGGGCTGCTATGGTAATAAGAGAAATTCGGCTGGCATGGGTAGGGACTTGATTGCATGAATTTGTGTTTTTATGAGATAAGGAGTAGATTGTAAAAACGTGGAAATATTTGGGGTAAAAGTGTAAAGTTTCCTTAATATGTATTTTGGACTAAATTAAATATAATGACAATTGAATTAGTTAAATTTGATTACATATAGATCAAGAAAAGTGAAATTCTGATTTAGATCGGTGGAAAAATAAGGTTTTAGACTAGTCGATCCATTCTGTCATTTTAGAGATCGAGGTAAGTTCGTATGTAATAAGCATTGTTATATTTGTGTTTTAAATGCTTTAATATTGCATAAATTGTGAATACGACCTTGCAGATATATTCGACGACGATTCGAAAAATGTGAAATCTCGGTTGAACCTTAGGAATAGATTAGGATACGAATGACATGTCATTAGGGGTTATGTGATTTGGGTGCTGGTCCATACGTCCTACAGGTGCCTGAGTTATCCGGCATGTGTTGCGGGTTCTCGTTAGCTTGTGTGACCAACACCGTGTAGTTTCGTCATGACCGTCAGCTTGAGTGAGCAGACCTTTTGATAGCTCGAGAGTGAGCATTTTATGTGATATGAGATTGAGATAGCTTCGGCTATGTATGTGGCATTCAGGGTGCGAGATTCCCAAGTATCCGATAATATTCCAAATGGTTCAACGGGTATATTGAAGATATAAAATGGTGAGAAATAGATACTGTAACACCCCTAACCTGTAACCGTCACCGGTCTAGGGTTAAGAGGAATTACTGGACAATCAGAAACTTTTACAGACATTTCAAAACATCAAAGTGTCCTTTAAATAGGTCTTCGAGACCTTAAACATGCTTTAGAATATGGTCGGGTCTAAACTGAACACATACGGAGATCCTCGAAAATTTTAAAAAATTTTCAAAGTTACAGAGGTTACATGCCCATGTGGGCAGGCCGTGTGCCTCACATGGCCTCAGACACGCCCGTGTGTCCAAGCCGTGTCAAAACAGGGCTTACATACTGACTTGTCCACACAGCCGTGGACACGCCCGTGTGTTTCACCCGTGGTCGCTACTGACTTGCACCACACGGCCAGTCACACACCCGTGTGTCCAGCCCGTGGTTGACACTGACATGATCCACACGGCCAGACACAAGCCCGTGTGTCTTGCCTGTGGTCGAGTCTGACTTGTTTTGAAATGCAACCACAAAAGACACGATCAAGCCACACACCGTGTGCTCAACCGTGTGGGCAATTATAGGCCAAGGCCAAAATGCCACCACACATTGGGTTATCCCTATAAGCAACATACTAATTCAATTCATGCCAAAATAATCAACTTTTTCAAGCATTCGAAGGCATCTCAAGCATACCATTTTAAGCAACATTTAGCTCAACTTATTCACAAGCATTTCCAAACATGATCCATTCACAAACTTACCATTAATAATATGCTAACTTGGTATCAATAAGGATACCATTATTATGACCATTTCATTAGCCATCAAATCATACCAAAACTAAGCATCATAAGACTTGACTAGTCATTCATAACACAACCATATATCTAGGCATATCACATGAAATTGTACATATATCAAATATATCCCAAAACAACTAGCCTATACATGCCATATTTAGCTTTATACGCAATCAAAAGTACCAAAATAGAGATTGATAGTGTGGTGATAATCCTCGATGATTCCTAAGCCTTTCGTAGCTTTGATGATCTGTAAAATAGAGTAAACACACACAAAGTAAGCTTTCCAAAAGCTTAGCAAGCCATATACAAATAAACTTAACATGTAATTCACCTTATCATATCAATACATGAATCATTAACATTTCTCAATAGCAAATTCATAATTCTTCATTGGCTCATTATTTAGCCAATGCTTATCAACCATCATATCTCTATCTATGTCATTTGCTTTTATCACATTCATTCATATATTGTATTTTAGCTCATTACATCTATGTATGTATTTACTCACCTTTCATGCATATTCAAAGCATATACATCAACGTACCTGAAACGGATATACAACTCACATAACTATTCATTTCCCGAACTTGCCCGTTGAACCGTTTGGAATCAAATAGGATACTCAGAATGCTCAGAATAGTCATAAAATGCCAACGTCCCAGACGTGGTCTTACATGTAACTAAATACCGATGCCACTATCCCAGGCAGGGTCTTACACGAGTCAATACGATGCCAATGTCCCAAACATGGTTTTACACGTAAATATGATATCGATGCCAACGTCCTGGACATGGTCTTACACGAAATCTCAAATCAATGCCAACGTCCCAGACGTGGTCTTACATGATATCACATATCGGAAACCTATGTCATGACATATGTAATCCTATCTATTCCGAGGTTCGTACGGGACTTTTTCAGATGTTGACACTATGTCGATACTATCTCGGATTTCACATACTCTTCATCTCATACACATTCATCATTATGTATATTCATAGAAACATATATATATCAATGTAAATACGTTTATTTGTATATAAACTTACCTCGGATTCGGTTAACATACGGACTCGACTATTCGATCACTTTTGACATTCCGCGATCTAAATCTGTTTTCTTCGGTTCTTGATCTATACATATTCAAATTTAATCCATTTATTCACTAAATCATTCAATTTGATCCAAAAACACATATTTAGGGAAATTTGCAAATTAGCCCTGACATTTCCACATTTTGACATTTTAGTCCCTATTTCACAAAATCACAAAATATAAAGTCTCAATACACCCATGCTTAGCCAAATTCTCTATTTTCATTTATTTCATGATTTAGTCCCTCAAAATATTATTTTCTCAATTTAATCCAAATTACTCAAAATCATCAAAAATCCAAAGACAAAATATGTTAATCTAACATATATATTTCATATTTCATCACCGAACATCACAAAGCTCATGAATTCATCCATGGCACATTTCAAATTCATCATCAATTCACAAAATTTAAGCATGGGTTTTGTAGAGCACAAAGTAACGATTACAAAAACATAGAAATTATCAAAAACCGAGCATAACTCTTACCTTAATCAAGATTTAAATATGTCGAATGCTTCAAGCTCATGAACCCTATATTTTCTTTATGATTTTCGGTTATGAAGCATAAAAGATGATAGAATTTGGCTTTGGTTTTGTTTAATAATCTTTTATTTTTCAAGTTACCTATTTAACCTTATTATTATCATTTATATTCCACTAACCTTAAGCATTAATGTCCATCCATAATTCAAATGGTCCAATTGCATTATAAGGACCTCACATTTATAAAGACATGACACATAGGTGCTTTTAACATATAGCATGTTAATTTAACATCTTTCACAATGAGATCCTTTTACCAAGTTAAGCACACAAACAGACAAATTAATTCACAAAAATTTCACACATGCTAAATCATATACTGCAGACATAGAAAATAATATTATAATATTTTTCTGACTCAGATTTGTGGTCGCAAAACCACTATTTTGACTAGGGTCAAAACCAAACTGTTACAATTCTCCCCCCTTACGGATTTTCGTCCCTGAAAATCTTACTGTTAAATAGGTTCGGATATTGCTATCTTATTGTATCTTCAGGCTCCCACGTAGTCCCTTCAACCCTATGTCGATGCCATAACACTTTCACTAATGATATTTTCTAATTTCGTAATTCTTTCACTTCACGAGCTAAGATACGGATCGATTCCTCTTCATAAGTCATATCGGATTGGATTTCAATCGCAGACGGAGAAATGACATGAGAGGGATCGGATTGGTATCCTCTAAGCATTGACACGTGAAATTCATTATGTATCTTTTCCAACTTTGGTGGCAATAACAATCTATACGCAACAGGTCCAACATGTTCGATAATCTCATACGGCCCGACAAACCTCGGACTCAATTTGCCTTTATGTCAGAATTTGAGTACTTTCTTCCACAGAGACACTTTCAAGAACATTTTTTCGCAGATATCAAACTCAATGTCTTTTCTTTTCAAGTCTGCATAAGATTTCTGACGATCAGACGCTGCTTTTAGACTATCACGGATTACTTTCACTTTCTGTTCTGTGTCTTTATCAAATCAATCTTGTGTATCTTATTTTCACAGAGCTCAGTCCAATACAGAGGTGTTCGACATTTGCATCCGTACAAAGCCTCATAAGGTGCCATTTTAATGCTCGATTGAAAGCAGTTGTTATATGCAAATTCAATCAATGGCAGATATTGTTCCCACGTACCATCAAACTTAAGAATGCAACATCTTAACATATCTTCAAGTATTTGAATGATTCCCTCTGATTGACCATCCGTTTGTGGGTGAAAAGCCATACTGAAATGCAATTTAGTACCTAGGGCTTCTTGCAGTTTCTTCTAGAATCGTGAAGTATACCTCAGATCTCTGTCAGACACAATAGACAACAACACTCTGTGCAATCTAACAATATCATAAATGTAAAGCTCAGTTAACTTATCAAGTGAGTAATCAGATCGTATCGGAGTAAAATGGGCAGATTTCGTCAATCGATCAACTACGACCCAAATTGCATCTTTTTTTCTTGGAGTCAATGGCAATCTAGAAACAAAGTCCATCGTCAATCTATCCCGTTTCCACTCAGGAATCAGAATCGGTTGTAACAAACCAGATGGAACCTGATGTTCATCTTTAACTCATTGACAGACTAAACATTTCGAAACAAATTTCGAGATATCTCTTTTCATACCAGACCACCAATAATGTTGCTTCAAATCATTATACATCTTTGTACTTTCCGGATGAACAGATAACCGACTGCTATGAGCTTCGTTCAAAATCATCTGAATTAACTCTGAATTTCTCGAAACACATATTTGGTTTCTGAACCTCAAACAACCATTAGTATCAAATCGAAACTCAGATTCAACATTCGATTCACATTGAGCTCGTTTTGCTAACAAATCATTATCAACTTTCTGAGCATCACAAATATGTTGTAAGAACATATGTTTTTGCATGTAATACAATCTCCATCGAATTTTTTGTATAAATATGATTTTTCTTCTAACCCCAATTTGTTTGATTGTAGATATTACGAGATTAATTCATTGTCTAACATGAAATCATTGAGCTTTTGTAAATACATTTTGAAATATGTTAAGAGTTTTAATCACTTTATCTTGAACGTACATAATTCTTATTGGTCTAACGTGATTGATTTTTCGGAACCTAAGTCCCATAAATCGGGTATATGTTTCGATTTGTTTTGTGGAAAACTCAATTATCATCCGGTAAGTTTGAAAGATTTCTATATTCTTGATAGTTGGTTTTTGAATAAGGTAACAAATTTTGTCAACCTTGTTTTCAATTTTTATTCGTTCCTTGAGCAAATTTTGTGTTTGTATATGCAATTCGTGTACATGGAGTTCCCATTTTGTTTGAAAATATTGATTCACGAATAAAGCATTGACTACATTACATGTCCGAGGAGAGAAGGCTCGTCTTGATCGAGCAAGGAAAATTCGATCTTCGATTTTCAGCTTGTGAAGACAAGCAAGGTAAGAATGATTTTTACCATATCGCCCGTAAAGGTAAAGTCGATTTCTGTCTTTCAACACCCAAAGGTAAGACACTTGAACCCTATGAACCCATTTTGTTTTCTTCGGATGTTGACAAAAATCACGTTGTTGAATCCACTCTTGTAAAATCTTTAAAACGTGATGTTCTTCATTGTTCTATCTTATTGGATAATGAACTTTCTGTTTTAATTCTTGACAAAAGCTTGATTATTTTGTATGATGAAGTGCTTATGCCTGTTCGCATGCGAGTTATTTGTTTGGTGTTGTTTTTATTCGGGTTGCAAGTATGTTTAAAACATTTCTTGCTAATTCTTCAATTTTCTTTTCAGGTATTGCTATTATCATCCTTCCCATTTGATCGAGGAAAGACGAACAAGGAGTTTTGTTCGAATAACCAATGGGTCGATTCGAGGACGAATCATCTTGAAGAGGGAGGGGATGATACGGGCACACCCGAGGCACCCACCGAATTTTCAAGTCGACGAAGCTCGACGCCAAATTTTTAATTTTTATTGCTTTAAATAAATCGAGTCTTTGAATTTGTTGAAAATTAAATTGCTAAGTTTTAATTAAATGAATTAAACATCTTAATTCGTTTAATTGGTTTTCTATAGCAAATTAATTTGTCAAAATATTTTTTTTGTGCCTAAGTTAATTTTGGTTTCCTTAGATTAATTTAATTTGTCCATTTAGTTACTTGTTTTAATTAGTTTTAATGCAAGAGTTAAAGGTGCTGCAAAATTTTAAGTTTCCAGCCAAATTAAATTTGATTGTGGCTGTTGCATTTAAAATTATTTGTGGCTATCAAAATTATTGTAATCCAAGCTGATTAATTTTGGTTTTACTGTGCAGCAATTTTCGGCTATGAAAGAAGCAAGCATGCCACATTTGATGCAAGTAGATTGAAGAATGAAGAATGATTTGTCTTGGCCGAATTAAGGAAATAATGTGGAGAATTATAGAAAGCATGAAGCATGAATTAAACAATTGAAGAATGAATGGAAAGCACAAAATCAAAGTGGATGGACGGCTAGTGGAAATAAAATAAAAAAACTGTCTTTTTTTGTGAACAAGTTGGACGGCAATGTTGAGGCATGGTGTGATAAAGAGCATGATTATTGGGTGAATAAAATACTTAGTGGGAGCAATAAATAAATGAAATAAGACATGTGTTGATTAAGTTGGATGAGCATTCTATTTGCATGTGGACATGGACGGCATTAGCATTATAAGGAATCCATAAAGCATAAAGAATTAAAATATAAACATGTTAGGAGTATGGATAGCCAAATGGCGCATTAAAATATGAAGGCATGGACGCATGGCATTATGATATGGACGGCACAATTGGTGCATGAAGGAAAGAGTTCTAATTTGATTGAAGCGTCATCTAGTAGTGGACGGCAAGCTCATTTTAAGTTGGGATATTTTAATCAACCATGTGGGTATTTAAAAGGAGCACTTGTGGAGCAAATTATTCCCTTTTAAATGACTAGCATGGACCGCAAAGAGAGGGGAATTCACTTGAGTGGAGGCATGGGTTGTTTGACTTGAATATAATAACCCATTTGTTATTAGTAGAAAAATGGGAAGGCAAGAGGGGCATTTAGGATGAATATTTTATTACTAGATTCCTTTCTAATTGGACAACACTTGGTCATTATTTCTCAAAGCATGGGGAGACGGCAAGATTGGCATTCATGAATTTAGGGGCATGAAAATTGAGAAACAATTGTAAGCCCGGTAACCACTTATCCTATAAATAGGTGGTCCTTTGTCATTTGTATGAGATATAGAATTTTTGAATTTGAATGAAAGAAGAATTTCTTTTGGTGGGTATTCACTCTCCTAATTCTCAAGGTTGAATTGACTTATCTAGTTTTCTAGTGGCGTCGTTCTTTCCTTATTTCGAACTTATCATCCTTTCGGGTGTGGCGTTCATTTACCTATACTGTTGGTTACTATCTCGCTAGATAGTGGGTCTCAATTTTGTTTCAAAACTCATTCCATCAATCTGAAACTTATAAGATTCGGGTCTTTAATTTTTATTAAAGGTTCTTTCTTGTTTCAAATACGTTTCCATCTCAATCTATCACCTATCTTTACATTTCAAAGATATCATTTCCAATAAAATTAACCCTTTTATTAATTAAAAGAGAAACTATCTAATTTACGATCGGGCAACATTTACGATTTGCCTCCTAACCCGAGACGGACCGTATCACATAGTCATTGAATCAAATACGTGGGGCCAACCCACTATGGTACCAAACCACTGTGACAGTCCCTAATTTAGCACTTCCCCTTCTGCACCATCTCCCAAGTCCATGCATATGTTAACATACTGAAATAAATGATCATTCTTTGGATGCAAACAGCAAATTAATTCATACATATACATATTTCGGACATGAAATGGTAATGGAACTTACCCGGTGTCTCTAACCTTACCCCCAAGGGTATCTCGACTGCCAATTCAGTCGTTTCTGCTTTCAGCCAACACAGTTATTAACATAATTAATATACAAAGTGTGTGAGAGTTACACACCTGGTAACGCGTAAGACTATACCATTGGAAAAAAACCATAAGAGAAAGGAAAAAAAAATGAATCGAAGAAGAAGCAGGAGGACCCCTTACTAAGAACAACAAGAAGATGTCGATTGAGAAAGCTAACCGAATATGCAGTGGCTATCCAACAGAGAAAAGAGAAGAGTTAAGGAGTAGTAGAGACTTTCGACTTTTGCAACAAAAAAAGAAGAAGAAAATGAACAACAAGGTTCAACCATGAAGCAGATGAGTTAGAAAGGTAATTCCACTAAGGAATGAAATTAGTAGAAAAGAAAAGTGGGTTTTCGGCTTGAAAAGAGAGGAGATGGGTTGAATTAGATTCGGTTAAGGTGTTAAAGAAGAAAAGATTCGGTAAAGGAGCTTCAATAAGTTTCAGCTAAGTAGAGGGAAAGAAAAAGAGAGCTACGGTTTTCTTTGGTTACAACAAGGAAATGAGTTTCGGCTTAACACTCCTTCACAAGACACTTGTACCAATCGGCACTACCACCCCCCTATGACCGATTGAACAAAACAAAAGAGAAAAACCAAGTGCCACAAGCCCTATGTTCAGCACTTCACCCAACAAGCACTAAACTGAATTCTCCCCCTTCAAGTTCCCCACAACCGGCCATCACATCCACCAACTTGAAATCCCTTGATTATCTCCTTACATTACCCTCCAACACCCATTTGAATTGGTTTGATCAATTCAAATATCACCAACACCTCATGGCCACACGTTTGAATATGTTGATCCATTCCACCATCATCTTTGGAGAGTCCCTGCCGAATCCACCACCTTAGCTTCCCGAGTACAAAAATTAAGCTTCCAAGTGAGTGTTATAGGATTTGAACCTCTTCCCCCTTGCTGCTACATAATGACGCCACTTCCCTGCACCTTAAGTGGCGTCCCCTTGCCACTTTGCCACACCACCTCTTATGTCAACAAACACAAGAAATTAACCTTAACACCCGCCTCAGCTAACTCTCCCCTACAGTGCCTAGAAATAAAATTTTCACTAAGGCTCAAGCTTAATCCCGAGCCTTCCCGGGACCCCCAAACACACCAATTTAACAGACAAAACAAACCAGACACTCAGGAACATAACAAATTCAGAGCCCCTAATTCCCGGATGTTACAGTTCCACCCCCTTAAAGAAATTTCGGCCTCAAAATTTACCTGATCAAAAGAGGTGAGGGTATTGCTGATGCATAACCTCCTCTGGCTCCCACGTGGCCTCCTTTGAATTGTGATTCCGCCATAACACTTTAACCAACCGGACTATCTTTCTCTGCAGCACTTTAACATCTCAGTCTAAGATCTGAATTGGTTCCTCTTCGAAAGATAAATCAGGTCTCACTTCAATTTCCTCCACTGGCACTACGTGAGATGGATCCGAATGGTAGCGCCTTAACATTGAGACATGGAATACATCATGTACCTGTCTAAATTCCAGAGATAACTCAAGCTGATATGCTATTGGTCCTATCATTTCAACACTCGATAAGGCCCAATGAATCTTGGGCTCAGCTTGCCTTTCCGTCCAAACCTTAAAACTTTCTTCCAAGGTGAAACTTTCAGAAAAACCTGGTCGCCCACTGCAAACTCTATATCCCTACGCTTCAGATCAGCATAAGATTTCTGCCTGTCGGAAGCTTCTTTCAATCGAGTTCGATTCAACTTAACTTTTTCCTCTGTCTCCGAAACCAATTCCGGACCCAACAACGAATGCTCACCCAATTCTGTCCAGCAAGTAGGAGTACAACACCTCCGCCCATACAACGCTTCATAGGGCGCCATCTGAATACTAGATTGATAGCTATTGTTGTGCGTGAAATCCACCAATGGTAAAAAATCCTCCCAACTACCTCTGAAATTGATAACACAACATCTCAACATGTCTTCCAAGATTTGAATTACCCTCTCAGACTGACCATCAGTCTGTGGATGAAATGCTATGCTGAAATCTAGTCTTGTACCTAACGCTTGATGCAACACATTCCAGAACCTCGACGTAAACCTGGGGTCTCTGTCTGATATGATAGACACAGGTACCCCATGCAACCTCACAATCTTTGCCACATACACCTTGGCTAACTTTTGTAAAGAATAATCAACCTGAACCGGTATGAAATGCGCGGACTTCGTCAATCGATCCACCACTACCCACACCGAATCTTTCTTTGTAGGCGTAAGGGGTAGCCCACTCACAAAGTCCATCGTTATCCTCTCCCACTTCCAAAGTGGAATATTCACTGGCTGTAACAACCCTGAAGGTAACTGATCTTCGGCCTTCACCTGTTGACACGTCAGACACTTACCCACAAACTCAGTAACCTCTTGCTTCAAACCCGGCCACCAAAACTATTCTCGCAGATCCCTATACATCTTACTTCCACCAGGATGTATAGCGTATAGGCTACTATGCGCTTCCTGAAGAATCTTCTACCTTAACTCGGAATCCTTCGGCATACAAGCCCTTCCCCGAAAGCATAATACCCCATCACTGTTCACACTAAAATCTCCTTTCTTATCGCTTGCCACTAACTGAAGTTTTGAGCTTAACGACTCATCAGACATTTACTTCTCTTTAATCTGACTGACCCAAGAAGGTTTCACTTGAAGTTCGGCAAATAAACTTCCATCATCATACAAGCTGAGATGAGCAAACATCGCCCTTAAGTCTGATATTACCTTACGGCTCAATGCATATGCCACCACGTTAGCCTTATCCAGTTGGTACTCGATCGAACAGTCATAATCCTTCAACAATTCGATCCATCTCCGCTGCCTCAAATTCAACTCCTTCTGGGTAAGGAGATATTTCAAGCTCTTGTGATCCGTGTAGATGATGGGCTTCTCCCCATGCAGGTAGTGTCTCCAAATCTTTAGTGCAAAAACTACCGCAGCTAACTCCAGATCATGCGTTGGATAACTTACTTCATGCGGTATCAACTGCTGAGACGCATAAGCTACCACTTTCCCTTCTTGCATCAACACACATCCTAACCCTGTATGCGACGCATCGCAGTACACGATAAACTCTTTCCCTGCTTCAGGCTGAATCAACACTGGAGCCTCAGTCAAGATCCTCTTCAGCTTCTCAAAACTTTCCTATTGCTTAATTGACCAGAAAAATTGTACCCCTTTCCGTAACAACTTGGTCAACGGAGCAGCTATTAACGAGAACCCCTCAACAAACTTTCTATAATACCTAGCTAGCCCAATAAAACTCCGAATCTCTACCACAGACTTAGGCGGTTTCCAGTCCACCACAGCTTCAATTTTTCAGGGATCAACCCTAATCCCCTCAGCAGATACAACATGACCTAGAAAGGTAACTTCTTTCAACCAAAATTCACACTTACTAAATTTGGCGGATAGCTTCTTCTCCTTCAGAATCTGCAGAACCACCCGAAGATGCGAATCATGCTCCTCTTCCGTACCTGAATAAACCAGGATATTGTCTATAAACACCACCACAAACCGATCCAGATAAGGTTGGAATACCCAGTTCATCATGTCCATAAACACCGCTGGTGCATTTGTCAGCCCGAATGGCATGACCAAGAACTCTTAGTGACCATAACGAGTTCGAAATGCTGTCTTATGAATATCTGCCTCATTGACCTTAAGCTGATGATACCCTTACCTGAAGTCTATCTTTGAGAAGACCGAAGGGCCTCGCAACTGATCGAACAAATTGTCTATCCTGGGCAACGGCTACTTGTTCATAATCATTAACTTATTCAATTGCCCATAGCCGATGCACATCCGCATCGACCCGTCCTTTTTCTTAACAAATAGAACCGGCGCTCCCCAAGGTGACACACTGGGTCGAATAAAACCCCGGTCTAACAATTCCTGAATCTGTAATTTAAGTTCCGCTAACTCTTTTGGTGCCATTCTATATGGAGCAATAGACACTGGCGCTGTTCCTGAAAAAAGATCAATACCGAACTCCACCTCGCGGTTTGGAGGTAACCCTGGAAGTTCTTCTAGAAAAACATCGGAGAATTCCTGCACCGTTATGACGTCCTCTACTGTCAACTCTTTGGCCTCTAGAGTACTGACAAAAGTTGAGAAAGCCTTGCTTCCTTTTCTCACCATTCTTTTCGCCTTTAAAGCAGACACTACATCGGACAAGTAGTTCCTCCTTTCACCTATCACTAAGACTTCGTTATCCTCAGGAGTCCTTAACACCATGCGCTTAGCAGCACAATCCAAGTTTGCTCGATACTTCACTAACCAGTCTATCCTTAAGATCAAATCGAACTCGCCGAATCGCAGTTCCATCAAATCACCCGGAAAAACTATCCCTTGTACTTCTAAAGGCACATTCCTAAAGAGTTTATCCACCACTACAGATTGTTCTAAAGGGCTAAGTACAGTCATCTCCCTAGAAGCAATCTCAGAGTCTAAGTTCAAAGTTCCAGACACCATACTAGCAACATAAGAATGAGTTGACCCAATATCAATTAGTACAGAAAAAGGCAAACCGGAAATAAGGAACGTACCGGTTATAACATCCGGTGCATCGCCCTCCTCTCGATGCCTGGCTGCATAGACCAACCCAGGTTGTCTTGCATCCGAGTTCCTAGCACCTTTGCTCGGTGCTCCACGCCTACGACCAAAACTATTTCCTCCTCTAACAGGACCACGACCTCCCTGTGGTCACTGACCACCTCTCCCCAGCTGACTATAACCCTGACCATCTAGTCACGCTCCGTTGGGCTCCTGCGGACAGTCTTTTACCCGATGATCCATAGATCCACATCTGAAGCATCCTCTAGCACCCAACTAACACTCACCTGAATGAAATTTCCCACATCGTGCACATAGTTGAAATCGACTAACAGCAATAGGCTTTGCAACCCGACTCGACCCATCGAACCTAGGTCTCTTCTGGAAATTCTTAGCAGATCCTGACGGCCCAAAATTCCTTTTATTCCTACCGTTGTCCCTCTCCTGATTCTGCCTCTCAGATTACTTCACCTCTTTGACTATCTTAGCCTTCTCAACCAGGACAGCAATTTCTCTCTCCTATTGTGGAGCAATCAGTACTCGCAATTCATCCCTCAGACCATCTTGAAATCGAACACAACGCTCATGCTCCGTTGCAACTATACCTCGAGTATAATGGCTTAGATGCAAGAATTTCGCCTCATATTTGGCCACTGACTTATTCCCCTGAGCCAAGTTAAAAAATGCCTTCCGCTAAGCATCCACATAACTCGACCCAATATATTTCCCCTAGAGCGCAGACTTAAAGAAGTCCCAGGTAATGCAGTCCACTGCTGTACCATCTCTAACCGTGAGCCACCACTGGTAAGCCTCATCCCGGAGCAGAGACACCACTCCGTTCAATTTCTCTTCCGCGGTACAATTAAGGTCATCCATAATGCGCTCAACCGCTTCTAACCAATATTCAGCTACGTTAGGAGCCACACCAGCAATGCCCCTAAACATCTCAGCTCCGTTAGCTCGAAGTCGCTCCGACACAGATTTTCGAGCTATCGATTTCGCGCTCGCTCCAGCCACTCTCTCCAAAACACGTAACATCGCCTGAGACATAGCATCGTCTCCACCCGTTTGATCCTAAAATTCTGCTTCCGCAACTGGCGGTGCTGGCACTTCACTTTTGGACCCATGCCCCGATTCTGAAGGTTCAAACCCAACACCCCGGCCTCTACCACGGCCTCGCATGCCACGACCACGTCCTCTAGCACTCATGACTATTAATGCAACTTAATCTGATTAAAAGTTTTATGAATTAGTACTTTCTTCCACTATTTATTACCGAGAATTCTTATGAAATAGCATTTATGAGTAATTTTCCCCAATTCGTATAGACCTAATGTTTCTGTCTCTAAAGTTGATTTTCTAGCATCCATAACACAATACAATTACTCCATGTAAAACAACCAATGGTCAGAAAACTTACCGTGCGGATTTGGTACCGGAGACTCGGGTGTCATGCTTTCAAAAAAAAACATGTATTTTATCTAAACCACTTTTCAAACCATCTTTTGAAAACATTTTTGAACCTCATACCCACAGCCGAGCTTTTGAACCAGGCTCTGATACTAAAATTGTAACATCCCAAACCCGATCAAACACTACGACCGAATCTGGTGTGTTACAGTTAAGAAAACTTTGAAAAAAAACCTAGCTACAACCCTGAGTTGAGAGAAAAAAATTTTATGAATCGTTTCTGACTTTTAAAAACAATTTAAAATAGTGGTTAATATGAACTGAGTTACGAAATCTGATTTATTTAACGGAAGTCGAATTTAAAGATTTTCATAAAGCCATTAGTTTGAAAATAATGTTGCGGCTTCTAGTTGAAAATTTTAACCAATTTATTACTCTTTACCCCTCTTCCGTTACCGGTTGGAATTTAATCTTAGAAAACTCCCATTTTGATCATTTAATAGGCATGCCATGTTAATTTCAAAATAAAGTCTAAGTCAAAGCTTAAGTGGCGTTATTACAACACCAAAACCCAAATTAGTGACATTTAAGAAATAATGAAAATGAAAACACTTAAAGCATTATGCATGGCCACCTCGAGTCTGCCTCGGCTCCGAATCCGGGAACTACTGATTACCTGCAAAATTTAGCAAAAAGGTAAGTCACCGAGACTCGGTGTGTAAATTCCAATTAAACAACTCTGGGCTTTCCGCCCACTGAGGCCCATTGGGCCTTAGCCCACACAATCGATATATTAAGTATCTATGCGATGTAATCAAAACCCACCTATTTTCCTACCTCTACAACACCTGAATCATCCAATTGCCTGTGGCACCAAGCCACTGTGATACCAGATCACTATGATAGAGTCACTAATAATAATATGTGTGGGGCTAACCCACCGTGGTACCAAACCACTGTGACAATCCCAAATGAATATACGTGGGGCCAACCCACTGTGGTACCAAACCACTGAGACGAGTCACTGAATCATATATATACGTGGTGTTAAACCATCGTGGCACCAAGCCACTGAGACATAGTCACTGAATCAAATACGTGGGGCTAACCCACTGGGGTACCAAACCACTATGACAGTCCCTGATTTAGCACTTCCCCTTCTGCACCATCTCCCAAGTCCCTGCATATATTAACGTACTGAAATAAATGATCATGCTTTGGATGCAAATAGCCAATTAATTCATAAATACACATATTTCAAACATGAAGTGGTAATGGAACTTACCCGGTGTCTCTAACCTTACCCCCAAGGGTATCACGACTACCAATTCAGTCGTTTCGTCTTTCAGCCAAAATAGTTATTAACATAATTAATATATAGAGTGTGTGAGAGTTACACACCTGGTAACGCGTAAGACTATACCCTTTACGTTGACGCTTTCACTAGCAGAAACGACCACTATTTGCCTATCCCAGGCAGACATCGGCTCTCTACCACAGCCCGATGGAAAGTCTCGTACGGCCGATACTGCGCGCTTCTTAAATTCAGGAGTCGCTACTATGGGTTCGCTCTTTTCCCTTGGTTTATCGATACTTGCATCCATGGAGATACTTGATCAATATAATACCATAATAGAAGCAACAGTTATCTAACCAACAATATCAAACTAAGGTGGCCAATCAACCAGGAATAACCAACCGATTAGAACCAAAGGGTAACTCCTTACCTTTGTACTAACGCGAATAAGCAAGACTCCTTGGAAAAGAACTCTCGGCCACCTAAGAAGTCTCAGCACTTCTCCTCCCGATATTCAGCTACTAGCCATGAAGAATGAAAGAACACGTTAAGGGAGAAAGAGTGGTCGATTTGTTGAGTAGGAGTAAATGAGATGAAAAGAAACTAAAAGAGAATACCTTACCCTTGCCCAACGAAACCGAATACCAGAAGGTTGGCTTGCGAAACCGAATGAGTCCCTAGATAAAACCCAAGTTAGAATCGATTCCCAAATACTGAACAAAAGGGACGGCCTTTCGATCAACATCCAACTTACCAAAGACCTTCCAAACGCTAGCTAGATGAAGAAGAAAATATGAGAATGAGCCCCCTACAATCAGCCAATATCCCAAAGGAAACGAATCAACATTTTTGGTTAAAAAAACCATAACAGAAGGGAAAAAAAATGAATCGAAGAAGAAACAGAAGGACCCCTTACTAAGAACAACAAGAAGATGTCGATTGAGAAAGCTAACCGAATATGCGGTGGCTATCCAATAGAGAAAAGAGAAGAGTTAGGGAGTAGTGGAGACTTTCTGCTTTTGCAACAGAAAAAGAAGAAGAAAATGAACAACAAGGATCAGCCATGAAGCAGATGAGTTAGAGAGGTAATTCGACTAAGGAATGAAATTAGTAGAAAAGAAAAGTGGGTTTTCGGCTTGAAAAGAGAGGAGATGGGTTGAACTAGATTCGGTTAAGGTGTTAAAGAAGAACAAAGAAGAAGAAAAGATTCGGTAAGGGAGCTTCAATAAGTTTCGGCTAAATAGAGGGAGAGAAAAAGAGAGCTACGATTTTCTTTGGTTACAACAAGGAAATGTGTTTCGGCTTAACACTCCTTCACAAGACACTTGTACCAATCGGTACTACCACACCCCTATGACCGATTGAACAAAACAAAAGAGAAAAACCAAGTGCCACAAGCCCTATGTTCAGCACTTCACCCAACAAGCACTAAACCGAATTCTCCCCTTTCAAGTTCCCCACAACCGGCCATCAGATCCACCAACTTGAAATCCCTTGATTCTCTCCTTACATCACTCCCCAACACCCATTTGAATTGGTTTGACCAACTCAAATATCACCAACACCTCATGGCCACACATTTGAATATGTTGACCCATTCCACCATCATCTTTGGAAAGTCCTTGCCGAATCCACCACCTTATCTTCCTGAGTGCCAAAATTAAGCTTCCAAGTGAGTGTTATAGGGTTTGAACCTCTTACCCCTTGTTGCTACATAATGACGCCACTTTCCTGCATCTTAAGTGGCATCGCCTTGCCACTTTGCCATACCACCTCTTGTGTAAATAAACACAAGCAATTAACCTTAAGACCTGCCTCAGCTAACTCTCCCCTACAGTGCCTAGAAATAAAATTTTCACTAAGGCTCAAGCTTAATCTCGAGCCTTCCCGAGACCCTCAAACACACCAATTTAACAGACAAAACAAACCAAACACTTACGAACATAACAAATGCAGAGCCCCTAATTCCCGGATGTTACATATTCTTTATCGTTACTTTGTTTTACTAATGATAACTAATACACATTCTCATCGTGCCATCTTTCTTTTTCACAAACAAAATAGGAGCTCCCCAAGGTGAGAAACTCGGTCTTGGAAACCCTCTGTCTGTAACGCCCCGAATTTGAGCCTAGTAGAATTGGGCCTATTGGGTCTTGGGCATAGGAGCGTTTAAGATTTTTGAGAATAAGAGAACAGCACTATCCAAGTTGTAACGCCCTGAAAATCCTGAAGCTCTAAATTTTCGTGCACTGAGGTTGGTATGTAGGAGTAGCACTTAGAATATTAATTTTAAGGTATTATTGGGATTATTTGAAGCCTTAGAGATAAGGAAGACCATAGGGAAAATTTTATTTTTCTTGCTTCACTGGACCCTAGTCTCAGTCATTAGGCCTCTTAAGCAGATTAAGGGAAAATAGGACACAAATGGGCTTGTGGTCCAGTGGCAAGTAGCGTCACTTGGGGAGCTATAAGGTGGCGTGTTGTCAGCTGAGGAGGTCCAAGGTTCGAGCATTAGAAGAGGTATTTTTTGGAGTGTTTTATTTTGCATAGTTGGACGGCCAGAGTTGTGTTGAATATGAACTCTTGCGTTGGAGTGTTTGAGTGGTAAGGGGAACTGGCAATGGAGGAAAATTCAGATAAGGCTAAGGTGTTATTAGGAGAAACGTTAGGAGATGAGGAGAGGGAGGAATTGGTGCCGAATGGGCTATGGGGAAAGGAGTATTCGGCTGGTGGCTATAAAATGAGAGGGGCGAATGTCTTTGGAGAGTTCATTGAGTTTCAATAGTTTTTTCCTTGCTTCTCAATAGATTTCTTTTGTGCCGAATCACTGTCATCTCTTTATGCCAAATTCTTTTGAAGGGCTCTTTCGATTTACAATACTTTTCTCTTCTCTCTCATTCTGTTTTTCCATAGCCGAATTCTCTCATTGCCAAGTTACCACCATCTTTTCCTTGCTAATAGTGCTGAATCTTTATGGTTGTTCCTCCATCACAAATCGATTGTTACCCACTGTCAGTCAACTGTTTAAAGCTGGATCTAGTTAATAGCTGTCTAGGCCGCTGGATCAAAAAGGGATTTGGGTAAGGTTCAGAGATCGCAACTATGGTAAGGATCATTAGCAAAGTATCTAGGGGTACTCCCGATTAGTAGCTAAGGAAGGGCTATTAGAACCCGGTGGCACACGGTTCAGGACTAAGAATAGTATAGCACGTCACAGTAACCAGGTGTGTACAAACACAACACACATGATATCGGTAATGCCGGAAAGCCAAAAATGCCGAAAGTGGCTAAATGGGCCCAGTGGGCCCTGAGGCTAAGTTTGATGAAATTGTTTGGTTGGTTATACGAATTGAGTTAACCATGCATGTTACATGATCTGGAATTGTTTTGGGCCTAATAGGCTATATGGATGAGATTTGGGCCTAATGGGCCGTAAGGATGTGATTTGGGCTTGATGGGCTTTATGGGGACGTAGACAAGTATGCTAGGGTTTAATGGACTTTTAGCCTAGTTCTGAACAACTCTTAAACCGCATAAGACTTAATCTAATAATTAAACATGTCCATGGACAAGTCGCTGGGTTAGAGTGTGGCAACGAACATATGCATTTCTAGGATAGGATCTAGGAAGAGCTGGGTACTTAAGCGGTCCTAGTGGCCCACCTCCTCTTCTCTAGAATCCTACTTGGTGCATAGTGTCTGTTCACTTTAGCCGCAAGGACTTGTTAATGGGCCAAAGTTCATAACTAAAACCCGAGAGGGACCAAATACCCTCAGTTTATGAAATTACCAAAATACCCTCAATTTATGAAATTACCAAAATAACCCCAATTTGCAGAATTACCTAAATACCCCAATTTGCAAAATTACTGAAATACCTTCGGTTTGCCAAATTATTAAAATACCCTTGATTTGGAAATTACCAAAATATCCTTAGATTTGCAAAATTACTAAAGTACCCCTGAATTGTAAAATTACTAGAATACCTTTGATTTACAAAAACATCCCTGATTTACAAAATTTCCAAATTACTTCTGTTTTTCAAAATTACCTAAATACCTATGTAAGGTAGAATTATAAAAATACCCTGGGTAGTGAAATGACTAAAATGCCCCTAAGTGCCGAATGTGTGAAAATGTGTATGTTGCATTCATGAAATATATGTTGCACTTGGGTGGGTTTTGATGATACGGAGGAAGATTTGAGGATCGCATAGTCACTTGACGATCGTGGATCCACCGGTGGCTTTAAGCCCATTATAGCAGCTTTGCTGCTACGTTTGAGTAGTGTCAGGCTGGTGCTACCTTTGGTGTGTAGGGATGGGTGAGTTGATATTTATATCCCCACAGGTGTGTAGCGTTGGAAGGGAAATGGTGTGCAGGATTGAATTTGGGATGGGTGCATTGCATTCATGTTATACTGATGTGGTATGAGGTCGTTGTGGGTTAAGGCCAAGACCACCGATTTTGATAGGGCTTAGGCCCAATGTGATATTTGTATGTTGATTTGATTGCCAAGGGTCGTACACACTGAGTTTCAAAACACACACCCTTTTAATTAAATGTTTCAGGTGACCCTCAGTAGACGGCTCGACATGGGAGAGGACTCGAAGATGGCCACACTACAAGTTACTTAGAAGTTTTTGCTTTTTTCATTTCGAATGACTTATTGTCAATTATTTCGTTTGTAATAAGGCCTTGTATCTCCAATTTGATTTTACATTTGAGTTTCTTTATGTTTTCAACTGTTTAATT
Source organism: Gossypium bickii (assembly GCA_025503065.1). NCBI lineage: Eukaryota > Viridiplantae > Streptophyta > Magnoliopsida > Malvales > Malvaceae > Gossypium > Gossypium bickii. Next base: position 26,918,765 of record CP106712.1, read on the forward strand.
GTTAGACTTGAATAAATTTCTAAAAGTTTAGACAAGATTTTCGAAATACGTAAAAACATGGGCTTTTATCACAACTTAATAAATTGCAAGGATTTTGAGTTTCTAAGCCTTAAATCTAGATTTTTAACTTATTAAAATTGTTTTGAATTATTCCTTTGATGTGACATCACCAGATTCAGCCATAACGTCAGGGCCGAGTTTGGGGGTGTTACATTTAGTAGTATCAGAGCCCGATTACAAAGCTCGGGCTGTGAAATGGTCCTTAGATTTTAGGTTTTTAAAACAAGTAGATTAAAAAGTTTTTACAGGATTCTTGAAGTGTGGTTCATCGAGCCCTAGACGTCGAGCCAAGTAAGTTTTCTGTGTTTACCTTTGTTTAAATTACGGACTATATCCAGATATTGGGCAACATACCTGTTAGCATCTTTGAACAAGGTAGGCCAATAAAAACCAGATTCGAGCGTTGTGTGCTGTCCTAATCCCGCTGTAATGTCCTCCTGAAGGTTCTGAATAGCAATGCTCTAAGATTTTGCTTGCTTCTGCTTTTGTAACACATCTCCGAATTACTTGATCTGTACATATACGAAAAAGAAAAGGATCCTCCCAAAAATAGTTTTTCGCATCAGCAAAGAATCGCTTCTTTTAATGATGTGTTAACCTTTTTGGTAGGATGTTAGCAGCTAGATAATTTGCAATGTGTGCAAACCAGGGTACCTCGAAGTTAGATATAGCGAATAGTTGTTCTTCAGGAAACGAGTCATTTATCTCACTCTCATTTATCTCACTCTCATCTAGTTCTTCGTCTAGATAAAGACGATCTGCTGCAAGATTTTCAGCTCCTTTCTTATCCTGAATTTCTAAATATAAATTCTTGTAAGAGTAAAATCCATCTTATGAGTTAGTTAAAAGATAACGAAGAGCTGAATGATCAGTGTAAACAACAACTTTAGATAATATCAAATACTGTCTAAATTTGTCAAATGCAAAAACCACAACTAGCAATTCTTTTTCTGTGGTATTGTAGTTTTCTTGTGCGGCCGTCAATGTTTTGCTAGTATAATAAATTGGCTGAAAATGCTTGTCTCTCCGTTGTCCCAAAATTGCACCTACTACAAAATCACTCGCATCACACATTAGTTCAAAGGGTAAGTTCCAATCAGATGCAATTATAATTGGGGAATTTATTAATTTATTTTTAAGAGTGTTAAATGCATCTAAACATTCCTGATCAAAATTGAAAGGCACATCCTTTTCTAGTAGTTTTGTTAAAGGCTTAGCTATTTTAGAAAAATCCTTAATAAATCTTCGATAAAATCCAGCATGTCCTAAAAAGCTTCAAATAGCCTTAACTGAACTAGGAGGAGGTAATTTTTCCATGGTTTCAACCTTTGTTTTATCAGCCTCAATCCCTTTATTAGAAATTTTATGTCCTAACACAATCCCCTCTCGAACCATAAGGTGACACTTTTCCCAATTTAAAACAAGGTTCGTTTCCTCACATCTCATTAGAACTCGTTTTAGATTTTAAGGCAAAGATGGAAAGAATTACCAAATACTAAAAAATCATCCATAAATACCTCCATAATGTCTTCCACAAGTTCATCAAAGATGGCCAGCATGCAGCGTTGAAACATAGCAGGAGCATTACATAATCCAAAAGGCATTCTATGATAAGAAAACGTATCGTATGGACATGTAATTGTTGTCTTTTCTTAATCCTCAGGGGCTATTTGGATTTGGAAGTAGCCGGAGAGTCCGTCCAAGAAGCAAGAGTACATATGCCCAGATAATCTTTCTAACATCTGATCAATAAAGGGCAAAGGGAAGTGATCTTTTCTGGTGGCGTCGTTCAACTTTCTATAGTCAATACAGACTCTCCAGCCTGTGACTGTTCTTGTAGGAATCAATTCATTCTTTTCGTTGGCAACAATAGTCATGCCTCCTTTCTTTGGAACGACCTGCACAGGACTTACCCAAGTACTGTCAGAAATAGGATAAATTATTTTGGCATCTAGAAGTTTAATTACCTCAGTTTTAACAACTTCTTTCACATTGGGATTCAATCGTCTTTGAGATTGCACGCATGGTTTAAACTCATCATCCATTAAAATTTTGTGGGTGCAAAATGATGGGTTTATTCCTTTGATGTCAGAAATTTTCCAAGCTATGACTCTTTTATGTTCCCTTAGTACCTGTAGCAACTCGTCTTTCTCTTCTGGTTCTAATTCTGAAGGGATGATTACTGGTAGCATAGAATTATCCTCGAGGAATGCATATTCTAATTGATTTGGCAACTGTTTTAATTCCAATTTCGGTGGCTCATCAATAGAGGGTTTTTGTTTTAGTTCCTTGTTTATTTTAATGCCATCTTCTTTCTTTTGTCTAGAGGAAAATGTGTTAGAATTCAACTCATCGTTATCATCATCTATCCTCTCACCTTGGGTAAGACACAGTTCCATCGTGTCGTCATGTATGATTTCCTGCAAAGAATCATGAATAAAATGATCAATGGCATCAATAAAATAACAGGAATAATCTTGTTCTCTAGAATATTACATAGCATCGTAAATTTGAAAAATAATTTCCTCGTCGCCTACCCTTAACGCAAGTTTACCATCACCTACATCAATAACAGCCCTAATAGTAGCTAAAAAGGAATGCCCCAAAATTAAAGGTACCGCAATGTCTTCAACCATGTCAAGCACAACAAAATCAACAGGGAATATAAATTTATCAACTTTTACCGGAATATCTTCTATAACTTCCCTAGGATATTTAATAGATCTGTCAGTTAACTGAATACTGTTCCTAGTAGGTTTTGGTTCCCCAAAACCAAGTTGTTTAAACATTTTATAAGGCATTTAATTAATACCGGCACCTAAATCAGCTAGTGCTTTCTTAATACTTAAACTACCAATTAAGCAAGGAATAGTGAAACTTCCTGGATCTTTCAATTTGGTTGGTAGCTTATTTTGGAGGATGGCTGAACATTCTTCATTAAGTTCTACTGTTGATATCTCTTCAAACTTCCTTTTATTTGTTAGAAGTTCCTTTAGGAATTTTGCGTACGTCGGCATCTGTGAAATAGCTTCAACAAAAGGTAAGTTAATATGTAATTGTTTAAAAAGTTCAAGAAATTTACGGTATTGTGCGTCTAAGCGATCTTTCTTCAACTTTTTTGGATATGGGATCGGTGGCTTAAATTCTTCACGTATCAGAGTTACATTCTCGATTTTCTTACTTTTATCCTTATTAGTTTCTTGTGACATCTTCTTTTCTGTTTCAACCAATTCTGTCCCACTCCTTAATGTTACTGCCTTTACTTGCTCTTGTGGTTTATGTTAGATATTATTAAGTGAAAGTCCTGGTTGCTTTTCGGAAACTAACTTGGTCAGCTATCCTAGTTGATTTTTAAGCTCTTGAATTAATGTTTGCTAATTATTCAATGTCGTTTCGGTATTCTAAAAATGAGTTCCTGATGCGGAAATGAATTTTGCTAGCATATCCTCAAGGTTTAGCTTCTTTTCCTGTGAGTAGGGCTATTGTTAGAAGTTTGGAGGGGGTTGTTGTCTTTGATTTCCTTGGCCACCCCATGAGAAATTGGGGTGGTTCCTCCAACCTGGATTATAAGTATTACTATAAGGGTTATTTTGAGGTTTAAAATTGTTACCCATATAGTAAACGTGCTCGTTTTCAGCGCTCGGGTTATAGGGTGGATATTCTGTATTACTCATCCCTCCTCCATTCATATTGCACTGCATAACTGGATGTACTTGCGAAGAACCACATAAACCATCAATCTTTTTATTTAACATCTCTACCTGATTTGATAGCATGGTTACTGCGTCGAGGTTGAAAACACTAGCGGCTTTTTTTGGCCTTGCCCTCGTGACTTGGCACTGATAGTTATTCAGTGACATCTCTTCAATGAATTCGTAGGCAGCCTCAGGTGTTTTGTTATTCAAGGTTCCACCGGCGGCTGAATCAATCAATTGTCTAGTTGAGGGGTTCATACCGTTGTAAAAGGTTTGGACCTGTAGCCACAAGGGCAATCTATGGTGTGGACACCTTCTCAATAGATCTTTGCATCTCTCCCATGCATCGTAAAGTGTTTCTAAATCCATCTTCACAAAAGAAGAGATATCATTCCTTAACTTGGCCGTTTTAGCCAATGGAAAATATTTTAATAAAAAATTTTCGGTCATTTATTCCCATGTAGTGATTAATCCTCGTGGAAGGGAATTCAACCACTGTTTAGCTTTATTCCTCAAAGAAAAGGAAATAACCGAAGATGGATGGCATCATCAGAAATGCCATTTATTTTGAAAATATCGCAAAATTCTAGGAAATTTGCCAAGTAATTATTTGGATCTTCATCCTGCAAACCATCAAACTGAACAAACTGCTGTATCATTTGAATTGTGTTAGGTTTTAGTTTAAAATTATTTGCAGCAATAGTAGGTCTAACAATACTTGACTCAGTTCCTGTTAAATTAGGTTTAGCATAATCATACATAGTTCGAGGAGCATGATTTTCGGCCACCACTGGAGGTAGCGGATTATTCTCGACCATCTCTTCAATAGTATTAATTTTGTTTTCTTGCTCTTCTTGTATGCATTGTAGGCTTCTCCTTATTTCTCTTCGGTTTCTCCGAACTGTGCTTTCAATTTCACTATCGTAGAGTAAAGGTCCTGTCAGGTTTCTTTTAGTCATAAACTAGAATACCTGCCACAAGAAGAGAATAAAATTTAGAAAAGTAAAAAATAAAAATAAAATTTAATTGCAAAAGTAAAATATGGCTAAAGTAATAAAAATTGATCGTTCTTAATATTTCAGTTCCCAACAACAGCGCCAAAAACATTATCGTGTGTCAAAGTATTAAAAATTTATATAATGAATGATCGAGCCTAGAAACTAATTGTGACAACGATTGAGGCAAGCGCACCTATCGAACAGTAGTATAGTTTAATGGCAAGACCGGAATGTCGAACCCAAAGGAACCAAAAGTACTAATACTGACTTTCTTTTTATTATTTAGCCTAAAAATTAAAGAATTGTTGTTTAATCTAAAATTAACTAACTACTAAGCTAAAGATGCTAAGACAAAGAGAATGAATTGGGGAAAATACTTGTGGGAAAAAACAATTGATTAAGACAATACCCAAGGAAGAATCTACCTAGACTTCACTTGTTATCTAACTCTGAACCAGACGATTTATTCACTTGACTTGATCCATAGGATTCCCTAATTTATATTAATACCTCTTTCGAGGCTACTAAGTCTAACCCTAGGTTGATTAATTGAAATCTCTTTCTAATTAAAACCCCTAGAATTGCATTAACTCGATCTATTGACTCCCATATTAGGTTTGACCCTATTCCGGTAGATTTTCGTCATCCTATTTCTAGGGTTGTGATCAACTCCGCTTAACTATGCTAGATCTACTCTTAAACAGGGACTTTTGCTCCACTGTCTAAGCACATCAATACTTGAGTCAATATCCTGAGATATCAAAGAAAGAATTAAGAACACATAATTAAGAACAAATCAAGTATTTATCATATAGTTCAAAAAACGATAACATGATCCGTCTTAGGTTTCATCCCCATTAGGTATTTGAGGGATTTAGTTCATAATGATAAAAGAATACATCTCGGAAGAAAATACAAAACAAAACATAAGAAAATCCCTAAAAACCCCTGAAGGAATTTAAAGGAAAGAACCTCCGTCTTGAGTATAACTCTGGCTTCTTGAGATGAATCAACTGGCTTTCTTCGAGTAAATCCCACAATTCTGGACTCTCTGGCTTGGCTCTTCGGCCTAACTGGATGACCCTTCATAGGTCGCACTTAGGGTGTTTATATAGTCTTTCGAAATGTCTTTCTTCACCCCTAAGTATCCTAATCCGAGTGAAATTAAAACAGGTCGCAGTAGGGACACGCCCGTGGCACATGCCCATGTAAGTCGAGGCCAGGCCGTGTTTGGGTCTGCTAATGGAGGCATGACCGTGTGGCTTGGGTCCAGCCCGTGTGTATTTTTTACTTTGGCCTATTTTCTTCATTTTTAGCCTGTTTCTCGTTCTTTTCATCCTCCGATGCTCTCTTAAGTTTAAAATATGAAATTAAAGGATTAGGAGCACCAAATTCCACAATTCAGGGAACAAATCATCCAAAAGTATGCTAAATGTGGGATTAAAATATGTATATATTACGATTTATCATCAACCTTAGTAAGCATCATCCCAAAGCTTAGAGTGCCCTTAATGCACCTGAGAACTCTCTTTGCAGCTTGAAAATGGTTTACATTGCAGCAGTGCATGAACCTGGATAGGAGGCTGACTGTAAATATTATGTTTGGTCTTGTGGCTGTTAAATAGAGCAAATATCCAACTAGGCTTATATAGGTTGATTCACTCACTTTCTCAAAATCACCTTGAGTTGATTCAGCCACTTTCTCAAAATCACTTTGACTTGTCAGCTTTTCTCCAATAGCAACTGGAGTGCTAGTTGCTTTACAATTCCACACAGAGAATCTATTCAGAATTTTCAAGGCAAATGCATATTGGCTTAAGAAAATTCCTTGCTGAGTCTGAAACACTTCCATGCTAAGGAAATAGGATATTTCACCCAAATCTGACATTTCAAACATGCTCTCCATTTTGCCATTGAGGAAAGCATATTTTACATCAAGTTGATGTATTTTCCACTACTTTTGAGCAGCCAATGTAACCAGTAGTCTAATTGTATCAAGCTTAGCCACTGGTGCAAATGTCTCAAAGTAGTTAATCCCATACTTCTGACTGAATCCCTTCACTACTAACCTTGCCTTCAGCTTATTCAAAGTTCCATTAACATTGAGCTTAACTCGAAACACCTGCTTTACTCCTATGACCTTCTTGTGAGCTGCTCTGGCAACGAACTCCCAGGTCTAATTTTTGTGAATCAAGCTCATTTCATCAAGCATGGCTTGCCTCTATCCTTCTTGAGCTTGAGCTTCTTCAAAACATGTTGGTTCAATAGTAACCACATGTAACATCTCGATTTTAATCCTAGTCGGAATAGTGGTTTTGAGACCATAAATTTAAAGTAGAAATAATTATTTTATGAGTATTTTGAGGTCTATGGCATGATTTCATAATTGTGTGAAAATTTCATGAAGAAATTTTATGCATAAAATGTCTAATTTAATAATTAGGACTAAATTGAATAAGTTGCAAAATATATGTCCTAGAAGCTTTAAGCATGAAATTGCCATGGATTTTTAATTAGAGGGTCTTAAATAGCAATTTGACCAATTTTTATTTTTATGGACAAAAATGGACATGGATGGGTAAAATTTTAAAGAAAGGCATTAAGGGTATTTTGGTCATTTAGTAAATAAAAGAATAAAAATAGAAAATCAAGTCAAATTTGTGTCTGTCTTCTTCAACCTTGGTTGAAAATCTCAAGCTCACCATAGCTAGGGTTTTTTCATCTTTCAAGCTTGATAGTAAGTGTATCCTAGCCCTGTTTTTGAAGTTGTTATCAATCGATCTAGCTATTTCTACCATTTATTTGAGCTAGGTTCATGTTTAAAAATTTACCCATGTGTGACATGCATGTATTTGGATGTCTAATGGTAGATTATGCAAGTTTAATGTTAGATAAACAACTTTTGCTAGGTGATTTTTGGTGAAAATTGACAAAAGGGCATATTTGTAAAATGATTTCAAAATGTGTGTAAAAGTGTGCTTAAATGAAAAATGTGGACTGATATAAGTATAAAAGAGGTTAGGCTAGGCTTGAGAATCGAAGAAATTGAATAGATTTCATTTTTCAAGACTAGGGGCAAAAATTTAAATATGTCAAAGTTTAGGGGAAAAAATATAATTTTTCCATAATATGAATTTTGGACTGAATTGAGTAATGTGATTATTAAATAAGCTAAATTTTCTATTATAGATTAAAAAAAAACGGAGTCCGGACCAAAACCGAGGAAAGAACAAGGTTGTGGACTAAATCAAAATAGTTAGCCATATTTTGGTATCGAGGTAAGTTCGTATGTAAATAATGCACTATTATTTATGCTTTAATTGTGTTACTATTGTATGAATTGTGATTTACTCCTTGAATGAATTCGACAAAGTTTGACAAGTGAGAAAGTCCCGGTTGAGCCTTAGGAATAGTTAGGATACAAATGTCATGACATTAGGTTATGAGTTTACGTGTAAGACCATATCTGGGATATGGCATCGTTATGAGATTTCGTGTAAGACCATGTCTGGGACATGGCATCGATATGAGAATCGTGTAAGACCATAGCTGGGCTATAGGCATCGATATGTGATCCCATGTAAGACCATATCTGGGATATGGCATTGGTATGATTCTAAGTGTATGTGATTCCTGAGTATCCTTTAGTATTCAAAGTGGTTCAACGGGTAGTCCAAAGATTATGTCAACGAAATGACAAGGTATAAACATGTTGAAAGGGTACAGATATGTACACAAAGCTCATACATATTGAGATTATAAATCAATGAGATCTCGGTAAGAAGTGAATGAATAAATCATGATCATGAGTTTTATTGTACATTATGTAAACGACATGATTTAAAATGTATTTATGATACTTGATGACATCGTGATAGATTATATTATGTTATGCATACAATAATGCATGGTTAATGTTGATAATTATTTACATGCAAACTTACTAAGCTTTATGCTTACTCCCCTTTCTTTTCCATTTTCTTATAGAATTGCCAAGCTAGCTCGGGGATCGAAGGACGTCGGAGACTCGATCACACTATCAATTGGATAGTTATCCACATGTAATTCTCTATTTTAGATGTTCACCCGAGAACATCCTCACACACTACTATTATACATTCATGGATAGTTATCCACATGTAATTCTCTATTTTAGATGTTCACCCAAGAACATCCTCACACACTACTATTATTGCTTAACTTTCTACGATACTCGTTTGCATTCATACAATGCATTAATAAATCTATCTCATGAAATTAAAGCACATTGATTTCACATAACCCGTTAGGATTCGTTATATACTGAGTTCATCTCAACTCAATTCTAACACACACACTTGTGCTTCTCGTGGTACAACCACATACGTTCTCACTTTCAACATACCAGTTGAATCACTCAATTTTTTTTAAATGACTCTCTTGAGTCTCATACCCATAGTGTCACTTTGACGTCATACCTCAATAGGGTCTCACTTGCATTAACATGTCGATGCAATGTCCCAGACATGGTCTTATATGAATCCTTATACCGAGGCCATATTTCGATATGGTCTTACACGTATTAACATATCGATGCCATGTACTCGACATGGTCTTATTTAATATCTCTCACCGAAGCCATATTCCAATATAGTCTTACACGGAACCTTAACTAACATCATTTTATACTATCTACATTTCTCATTACTCATTGATTCATTTCTCTTGACATCTCAATAAAAGATAATTCATGCATTTCATAGAGTAATTATACATTCCATACAGCATTGGAATATTAATTTAACTCATACGTAATTGCAACATTTGCACATGAACTTACCTCGATGACGAAATGGCCGAAAAGGACTTCTTGCCCACATTTCTCTTTTCACTCGTTCTAGGTCCAAAACTCGTTTTCTTTTATCTAGAACAATGGAATTTAGTGATTTGATCACTTATAAATCATAATTCACCATAAACTACACTTTAGGCAAAAATGACTATTCTACCCCTACTCTTTGGCAAAATTACGATTTTGCCCCTAGGCTCGTAAATAATTTTTTATCACATTTTCTTGATAAACCAGCCTAGCTGAACATTTAATCCTCTTACAACTATCCGCCATTCCAACTATTTCATGCCTTAATGAACAAATTACAACTTTTGCATTTTAGCCCAAATTAGGTGTTTTCATAACAACACATTTCACAAAAGTTGTTTATCAACATCCTATCATTCATTTTCTTCCACAAAAACTCATCAAACAACATAAACTCTATCATGGTAAGCCCCTAGACATTCAACCATGTTGCAAATTAGTCCCCCCATTAGCTAGCTTAAGCTTTGGGGACTCCAAAAGTATAAAAATTATCAACTAAAGCCATCAAAATCACTTACTTGAAGAGAAAATGAGTTGCTGAAATTTTCAAGCTTTCAAAACCCTCCCATGGCTGATATTTTCGGTTGGAGAAGAAAAATAAAAGAAAGGATGATAACTTTTGCTTATATAATCTTATTTTATTTATTTTCCCAACTAATATCACCAACTTTTTATCATAATAAATGCTCTTGTCCCCTATGCGTTCCTATGGCCGGCCAAGTCACTTAATAAGGCCAAATTGCACATTTGGGACCTCCAATTTATAATCCATAGTCATTTGGCACCTGTAACAATTAAAACAGAACTTTTATGCTTTATGCTATTTAGTCCTTTTTCACAATTTAGCTAGAAATCACTACAATTAAGGCACCAAAATTTTCATGCATCATTATAAGCATGTTATAACACATAACATAACATGAAAATAATTTTCTCTAACCTCGAAATAGTGGTTCCGAGATCACTGTTCTGACTAACCTTTCAATCAGGCTGTTACAATTCTCCCCCCTTAGGGATTTTCGTCCCCGAAAATCTTATCAGGAGGAGTTGCTACCAACATTCTTACAACGTTTCCATAAACTCTTCAAAATCGCGAATCCACTTATCTTCAACTTTCTCTTGTCAACAACCTTTAAGCTATCATACACAAGGTTGAAGCATCACTTGCGACCCAGGTATTTCTTCCTCCAGGGTGTATACTCAGTAATCCACTTATTTAGAATTCTGTACACGTCCAAATGATCATTTAGATCTTTACCGGTTGATTTACTACAATTCAAATGACATTCCCCTTCTTGGGAATTTTGTCAAGCCGAATTTGAAATCAATAAGGTTTTATCTCACTTTCTCATTAAAGAATTCACCGGTATTAATACTCTTAACTTGTACGCTTTAAAAGCTCAGGTTATGATGGTCAACTACTTCTGACCATAAACTTAGTTATATCGTGAAATGTACTCTGATGTCAAAACATTTATGCACCTAACTGTACTTCCTTATTCATGCATTAGTAGACATGCTACTACTAAACCTCATACCAAAGCTTCTGTATAAGTTCTGGATTCATCATCATTCAAATTCTATCTCGAGGAAGAATCAACAACGGAAATCTTATCTAACATGGATCTCTCGTCCAGACATCTGTACTATGTCTATTATCTGAGAAGTATTACAACAACTATATCCGCCATTGTAATAGCTCAAGCAGTTTCCACTAATTCATCTTCAAAATCTTTTGTAGCATGAGATACTCACACTCAACAAAATTTTAGAAAATACACATTGACTTTTCCACAGATCATTTCATAACATCTAACTCACAACACTAACACAAAAGTAGTCATCTCGGGATCACCAACCTGTCCACTCTTTTTCTCGATTCAGACTGAACGCAGTACTAGAACATTCAATTAATAGCTCCTTCTATAGCTTTCAACTCAACCATTATGGTTTGGACATTTCGATGAGCATATCTTTATAATGTGCTCCCTATTCAAATACAGAGAGAATTTTATCCTCTTTACTGATTCATGCGCAAATATACACAGAACTTGAATCATATCTCAATACGTTAATCTACTCTTTTCTCCATACTGAGAACATATTTTAAGCACACTCTCATATGAGTTTCTCTTGCTATGCTAATCTAAAACCTTTACTATCGTCATATCTCATGACAGCAGGGACATTTTGATTGAATTCATTAACTCTATTCGGCTTGCCCGAAAACCCATCGCACAACATGAAACTTGTGATTTCACTTCTTTTACTAGGACCATTCTCAACTTCTCCCTCAAAGCACTCGAATAGGATTACGAGGAGATAAAGAAATGTTGATTTCAATTAACTAAATCAACAACCACATAGTCTGATTTCTTAATCAGCTAACATTCTCACACAATCACAATTTCCTGAAAGGAACATCCACATCACCCTTAAAAGGAAACAAGTATTAATACATAATACCCAAGGAAAACATTATAATCCATTCATGGTATCAAGCAACCATGCACAGGTCACAGGTTTCAAGCCAACTTACTCATACTTGCCCTTTATTAAGCACATACTATGCCACGCATCATACTCGCTTCTTCATGATTCATTTACGAGTACATGTTCTCACTTATCCCATAACTTTAGTACTGATTTCATTTCTACTTTTAACTCATCTACTTATTCCATTGATCACTAGGGATAGTCAAAGACACATATTCATCATCGTTCATGTAAGTACGAAACCAATGCCACATCCCTAAGGTGGTCTTATATGGAGTCACCTCTAGCTGCCAATGCCATATCCCGGATAAGGTTTTATATAGACTTCCACATCAAATATCGATGCCATATTCCCAATATGGTCTTATACGATTCTCATATTCATTACCGAAGCCATATCTCGGATATGGTCTTATAAGGGATCTCAACTCGGTGCTGAGGCCATGTCTCGGGCATGGTCTTATACAGGACCTTATCTTTTTCATATCTCAATGGTAGCCTTTTTATTATAGTCCCCTAGGACTTCAATCTCATGTCCAACAACAATTACTCTATTTAGTAGAGTATCACGTACCAATGTGATACAAGCATTCTCAAATATGCTAATATAATTATTGCATTAATCAAATGTAAACTTATTCAACTTAACTCTCATAACACATCATCATAATTCATCAGTGGTGAGGGGCGAGGTTGCAGAGCCCCTTAGCCTAACTCTCGTGACTACACACATATGATTTAATATTCATCATCAATGTAATATCATCATAGTTACACAACTCGCCTCAAGTGAGTGTTCCCATTTATCAAGCTACAATCATTTCTATTACTCATACTTTCGAACTGTGATTTTCACTTACTCAAATTCCATATTAATATCTACTTGAGTACTCAACATTTGACTGTACTTTCACTTACTATTGCTTATCAATTTAGAGAATGACTTACGGATTTGAGTACGTCGTTTACTTGAGTGCCATAGTCCAACTATGGTCTTATTCATCATTTTATCATTGAACGATCATACTCACCTCCTGCATTCTACTTAGTCAAACTTTTCAGTTTAACTCTCACACTATAATATGTGTGACTTCATAACAGTCATAGAACAAAACATTATACATTCTCTACTTTAACATTCACATGTGAGATTTAACCATGTGGACATATTTATCATAAACAATGGCATCACAAATCTCAATTGCTTACTTACTCTTACTGATTCGTACATGCCTCATGGTACTTACTAGTCTCATGCCTGAAAGGTAAACAAGATACCTGTATTACTTGATCACATAGATCAGTATACTTTGCTATGATAAGCATAATCTCAATATCATTATTCATAACATGAATAATACTCTTAGTCAGCTTTAACTAGCATAACTTGATAACAACTTTACTCGTTTTCCCACTAAATCATTATAAATGACTGAGGATACTGAAACTCAATACACATGTGTCTTAATGCCAATGCCATATCCTAGATATGGTCTTACATGATATCTTAATCTCATGATAACCTTTCAAAGCCAAGACTTGTCTTAGACTTACATGATAACTTTGCTTGGTTGCTGATGCCATGCCTTAGCCTGGTCTTACACGGACTTTCTTGTTTCATGTGGTAGATCGAGTATCCTAGGTAATTCAATTTTAATCGGGACTTTTCTATGCTTAATTTTAGTAACTTCTTTGTTTAATATAACAACTAAACATTTTCATAGAATTAATATGCATATAACAACATCACAAGCAATTTGCTGAAAATATTCATGAAGCTTGAAAATCATACAAACTTGCTGAAATTAGCTCGATTGGGGATCATCTTTGTCTTAACAAAACAATTCCGTTAGAGCCGGGAGATATCACACTATCACGGTCCACATATGGCATGTATAGCTAGACTCTTACTCACGTTAGGTTAGTCCTAGAACCGACTAAACCATAGCTCTGATACCACTAAATGTAACACCACTTACCCAGATTCTATGCCGGAACTGGGCCCGAGGCATTACCATACTGAAATCACTTGATCGCCACATAGGCTCGTATAAACTACTCTCTTAAGTCACCTCATCAATCTCATTCTCGACTTACAAGACCTCACTTATACACACGAGGACTCTCGAGACATTATCGAAACTTTTTCAAATCTTAAAAGTTTTCTCTTTTGAACAGGGCTCACACGCCCGTGCAAGTTACAACACGCCCGTGTGAAGTCACACACGCCCATGTTCCCAAGCCGTGCTTAAAACTTGAGCATTCTGCCAAATGCCCCACGGCTAGGCCACGCCCGTGCCTTCCAACCGTGGTGAACACTGACTTCCCTCACATGGCCTAGAGTCTAGGCACACGCCCGTATGGCTAGCTCGTGGCCAATTCTAACTTAAAACACTAAGGTGCAGGGTACACACGGCCTAGACACACGCCCGTGTGTCTACCCGTGTGGGCACATAAAGGCTATTTTCCAAGCCAATTACCACTCTAATTTGCATACATTCATTCATCATCACATAAATTCTAGTAATATCAATAAAATTTTTAATTTAAAGACATTTAATCATAAGAGAAATAAAGTCTTCAACCCATACACTAAGGGAACTATTTCCCGTATAATTGCAACCAGTTTAAGCCATCATCGATGGCTATACACAATCAAACTTTAAATTCTCTTAGGCCAACACAATTTGGCTACATTAATAAAAACTTAATCAACTTTAAAAGAATCCCTATACATGCCATGACTCATAAGAACTTGAAACACCATACCAAGCGATTATACGATAGTGTGAAAACATCTCCGGTAGCCTCCAACCTGAGCTAGTTGAAATAACCTATAAGAGATAAGAAGAGTAAAGGAGTAAGCAATAATGCTTAGTAAGTTCATACACATAATATAAAATGTTAATATTCATTGAATATCCATGACTACAAGGTTTTATAATGAAGTTTCTCATAAAATCATGGTTATTTACTCAACCACTTTTGAAGCTTACTCATTCTATCTCTTACCACATTCTTACCATGCCACAAGCCAATTACTCGTTTAAATAGCATACATTCCTGCACTGATCACCACATAATCATATAAACAACATACTAAGCATTTTCAACGAGTCACTCATACTACTAATTTCTCAATGGTTTCGCACTTAACCCACCATTGAATCTCTAATAGGGTGGTATCGCACACAGCCCACCAATCATTTCTACTTGTGGTGATTTCGCACTTAGCTCACCAATCATTTACACTTATGGTGATTACGCACTTAGCTTACCAATCATTAACACTTACGGTGATTTCACACTTAGCTCACCAATCATTTATAAGCGATGGTATCGCACACAGCCCATCGATTACTAAATAATCAGGTGGTAACGCACATAGCTCACCGATAACAATTAAACAGGTGGTATCGCACACAACCCACCTTTAATAATATAGTTGATGGCATCGCACACAGCCCATCACTAAGCATTCAATAAGGTGATATCGCACACAGCTCACCATTATTATACATTCATAGGTAGTTATCCATATGTAATTCTCTATTTTAGATGCTCACCCAGGAACATCCTCACACACTACTATTCTTGCTTAACTTTCTACGATACTCGTTTCCATTCATACAATGCATTAATAAATCTACCTCATGAAATTAAAGCGCATTGATTTCACATAACCCGTTAGGATTCGTTATATACTGAGTTCATCTCAACTCAATTCTAACACACACACACTTGTGCTTCTCGTGGTACAACCACATACGTTCTCACTTTCAACATACCAGTTGAATCACTCAATTTTTTTAAATGACTCTCTTGAGTCTCATACCCATAGTGTCACTTTGGTGTCATACCTCAATAGGGTCTCACTTGCATTAACATGTCGATTCCATGTCCCAGACATGGTCTTATATGAATCCTTATACCAAGGCCATATTTCGATATGGTCTTACACATATTAACATATCGATGCCATGTACCCGACATGGTCTTATTTAATATCACTCACCGAAGCCATATTCCAATATGGTCTTACACGGAATCTTAACTGACATCATTTTATACTATCTACATTTCTCATTACTCATTGATTCATTTCTCTTGACATCTCATTAAAAGATAATTCATGCATTTCATAGAGTAATTATACATTCCATATAACATTGGTATATTAATTTAACTCATACGTAATTGCAACATTTGCACATGAACTTACCTCGATGACAAAATGGCCGAAAAGGATTTTTTGCCCACATTTCTCTTTCCACTCGTTCTAGGTCCGAAACTCATTTTCTTTGATCTAGAACAATGGAATTTAGTGATTTAATCACTTATAAATCATAATTCACCATAAACTACACTTTAGGCAAAAACGACTATTCTGCCCTACTCTTTTGCAAAATTACGATTTTGCCCCTAGGCTCGTAAATAATTTTTTATCACATTTTCTTGATAAACCAGCCTAGCTGATCATTTAATCCTCTTACAACTATCCACCATTCTAACTATTTCATGACTTAATGAACAAATTACAACTTTTGCATTTTAGCCCAAATTAGGTGTTTTCATAACAACACCTTTCACAAAAGTTGTTTATCAACATCCTATCATTCATTTTCTTCCATAAAAACTCATCAAACAACATAAACTCTATCATGGTAAGTCCCTAGACTTTCAACCATGTTGCAAATTAGTCCCCCCATTAGCTAGCTTAAGCTTTGGGGACTCCAAAAGTATAAAAATTATCAACTAAAGCCATCAAAATCACTTACTTAAAGAGAAAATGAGTTGCTGAAATTTTCAAGCTTTCAAAACCTTCCCATGGCGGATATTTTCGGTTGGAGAAGAAGAATAAAAGAAAAGATGATAGCTTTTGCTTATATCGTCTTATTTTATTCATTTTCCCAACTAATATCACCAATTTTTTATCATAATAAATGCTCTTGTCCCCTATGCATTCCTATGGCCGGCCAACTCACTTAATAAGGCTAAATTGCACATTTGGGACCTCCAATTTATAATCCATAGTCATTTGGCACCTTTAACAATTAAAAAAGAGCTTTCGCGCTTTATGCGATTTAGTCTTTTTTTTCAATTTAGCTAGAAATCGCTAAAATTAAGGCACCATAATTTTCATGCATCATTATAAACATGTCATAACACATAACATAACATGAAAATAATTTTCTCTAACTTCAAAATAGTGGTTCCGAGATCGCTGTTCCGACTAACCCCTAAATCGGGCTGTTACTCCTGCTACCATTCAAGGATTATGTCTTCATAGGGCCACACACGTTAGTATGGACTAACTGTAACCCTTCAGAGGCTCTCCAAGCCTTGTTTATTGGAAATGGTAGTCTAGCTTGCTTTCCTAGCTGACACACTTCACAAACATCTTCTTTTTCAACTGTTTTTGTGAAATTTTCAACCAAGTCTTCTTTTGAAAAATGAAGTAGAGGCTTATAGTTGACATGGCCTAATCTTTTATGCCACAGTTTGGACTCATCTAAGATAGTTGTGTAGGCACTAACTGAACTTTTGTTCCAGTCAACAATAAAGCTTTTGTCAGTCATGGTTACTAACATGAGCTTGGATCCACTTGGATCACTAATCAAGCGTTCTTTACCTTTGAATACAACTGAGTATCCCTTTTCAACTTGTTGAGCAATACTTAAAAACATTTCTAACTATTTTAGGTACTAACAAAACATTAGAAATGAGTTTGGTACCTAAAGGAGTCTTAATTAGAACATCTCCCTTGCCTTCTACTTTAATGTAGTGACCATTGCCCACCTTTACTTTTGTGTTGAAGCTTCTATCGATGCTTTTGAAGATAGCAGCATCAGGTGTCACGTGGTTAGTGCAACCACTGTCAATCAGCCATCCTTTTGTGGTTTTTCTTCTAGCAACTGAGCAGGAGACAACAAATAGATGTTTTTCCTTATCACAACTCTCTTCTACCACTTGAGCTTCTATTCTAAGCTATTGAGGCTAGTTTTGCTTCTGCTGGCCTTTATTTTTGTAAACATTCTCAACATGGCCCATCTGTTTATAAACCTTGCACTGCACATCAGGTTTGTACCAGCAGTTTGCTTTAGGATGGCTAACTCTTTTGCAATGTGAGCAAGTTGGATACCTTCTTCTTGCTCCATCTCTTCTTGGTTTGTCTAGCCAAGTTTTCTTCTCTTTATAGCAGAGGAGCCTGAGGTTGGTCTGCTCTTGGCTTGAAAGGCACCTTATTGATGCTCCTCCTATCTGGTAGCTCTTTTTGTTCTTGAGCATAGAAGGAATTGATTAGCTCTGTCAAAGAGATGCTTGACAGATCTCTTGAAAATTCCAGGAAAGAGATTTTGGCTTCATATCTCTCAGGTAAGGTTGAAATAACTTTCTCCACTATTTTGGCTTCATTGTGTAAGAGGCCCATTTTGCCCGGGCTTGGAAATAAACCAGAATAAAAAAACCAAAACAAAAAAATAATAAAATGTTTAGCACAGTCCATTTTACAAAGTCCATTTAACGAAAACTACCTGGGCCCACTTACAGACCCAAAACTAATTACACCCTCAGACCTAAATGGACTACCCAACCCCAGACCCAAACTCACGGCCCAAAAAGGCCCAAATGCCTAAACAGTTTCAGTAAGCCTAAGGTTTCTGAAACCCTAGGCGCTGCAAGTGCCCAAACCCTCACGCCGCAATCAGCTCCTCGTGCCCACGCCAGCCTTCGATCGCGACTTACTCCGCGCGTGAATCGCACACCACCACCGAGACATTCATCGATCTCCTGCAAAAAAGAAAGAAACAACAAGCAAATATGGGAAAATCCCTATATTTCCTTTTTTTTTAATTTATTTTTGGGTTTATATAAACCCCAAAAACTTGTAAAACAGGGACTTACATAGAAAGAACATGAAAAGGTTCACAAAAAAATATACAGAGAAATAAAATTCCAAAACAGTTTACAAAGGTGATTTTTTAATATCCGTCTCATCTTTTTTTATTTTCTTTTCAGTTCATGCATTTTTTTATACACATATTTTTTAAAAAAAAGAAAAGAGTTTACCGTTTGATCGGCATTGAAAACGGAGGTTTTTGGGCTTTTCGATCGCCGTCGGAAGAGGCGCGTGTGGTGGTCAGACACCGAAACCTAGGCCGGAGCCAGACCTCAGGCCAAGAGAGAGAGCTTCTCAGAGCTCCTATTTTTTTTTTTTAAAAAAAAAAGTGTTTAAAATGAATTTTTTTGGGTTAAGTTTTACTTATATAGGGCCTATTGTACGACACCGTTTTAGAGGTTCCCTTGTAAGGCCAAAACGACGTCGTTTAAAGGCCTCTGACCCGCGCGTTGACCCGACCCATAGAGGACCCGCGTGTTTTTGTTTAAGGGTCTAATTGCCCTACAAGCCCTTCCGCATAATTTTAATTTTACAATTAAGTTTCTTTTTATTTTACAATCGAGCCCTGAATTATTTCTTTCATTTCAATTTAGTCCTTTGGACTACTTAATGGCCAATGACAAAACGACGCCGTTTAGGAGACAGGGTATAATTACCCATTAGGTTCGTACAATTTGTAGCGCACTTCAATGTCATCCTTTTACATTTTTTTTATTTTTATTTTGTTTATTATTCAAACCTTTTTATTTTATGTTTTTTATTTAATATTATATTAAATTATTTTTATTATATTAAAATTCTATATTATCTTTTTATTTATTTGTATATTAATTTATTACTAGTATATAATTTTTATGTATAGTTTTCCTTAAATACATATTATTTTCATAAATATTGAATTATCACTATTTATTATTTTATTTAATATAATTATTTATATATTACTTATTATTTTATAATTAAATATTATATTATATATTTTTCAAATTTTTTATTATATAGTATTATATCATATCATACATTTTTTTTTTGAAATTTTATTTTGTATAAAATCTCTTTACATTATGTAACGTATTTTATTTATATTGTTTATTATTCTTTTATTATTTATTGTTAGTATAATTTGTAGTTATGTAGAATTGCTATTAAATATGTATGTCGTAATGTCTTACTCAAACCATTGTTTTATAAAAACACCTTTTGCATTGACACATTTTATTGAAATAGTTTTAAAAAGTACGGTGATATCTAATATTTAGGGACTTCGAGAAAAATTGTGCCCTAACTCACTGGATTTCGATTTTTATCGTTGAACTTAAAATATTAAGTATCACTTTTCTTTTAAAATTGAAATTCATAAATTTCTAAATCAAAACTTATTCTCGGAAATTCAAAACGTTGTATCCTAACTTACTGGATATGATGTTTTGTGTTTTAAGATAAGAATTTTCTACAAATAAAGGCGAGCCTAACTTCGAAGTCGTGAGATGTTATATCCTAACTTACTGGATATAACATTTTATTTCTTTGAAATAGGTAAGTCTTGGTTTTCTTTCTAATAAAAGGATCATATTCTAAAATTTTTCAAACTTTCAACATTCGGACATGATTTTATCGATTAGGTACCAATTTTTGGGCGCTATGAGGGTGCTAACCCTTCCTCATACGTAACCGACTCCCGAACCCATTTTAATGTATTTCGTGGACCAAAATCAATGTTTTGAAATAAAATATTTTACAAGGTGATCCAATCACTCCTAAGTAAAAAGGGATTGGTGGCTACTCCATTTCTATTTTTTTTAAAGCCGATCCCCGTTTTTACTGAAATTTAAAAATGGTTTCGACAGCTTGGCGACTCCACTAGGGACCAATAAGAGAGTCAAGCCGTAAAATCGATAATTTCATATCCTTATGTGTGAATTTAAAAATCTGGTTTAAAAATTATGATCCTTTTTATTGCATGTGGTTCTATTTTTGTAAAATATCTCTGCATTGCATTGCATGACCGTTGTGGTCGCACCCTTAAGTGGGAGTGAGAAGCTACCCCTTCATGAGGTTTTCACCTCCGTGCAGGATAGTGAATCGCTTTCGGGATACATCCGTACCTATGTCTTCGTGAGATTTTCATCTCCATGAAGCCATAGGGAAATGTATTCCCCTGAACTAAACTCGGTCCATATGAGCCTATAATGGGTGAGGATCGAGGAATCTGCTGGTTCAGGTACCTCAACTTTAGAGCTAAACCACATATAGAAAACCTAAGTGCTTACCCTAGATAGAACTATACCAAACCTTAGCAATCACCCATATATGCGTTTGATTATTTGCTTTATATTTTACTCCATATTACTAATTGATTGTGTTTTATTTTGTTGCATGTCATTTCATATTTTAAAGAGGTATCAATTCACGGTCATTTTCTAAATTAGAAAGCTGGTTATAGAGAACGAATTCCTTGATAATGTGGAGGACAATGCAGTCGTCCGCAGGTGGTCAGAGCAAACAAAGTTAGGAAAAAGGAGATAGACTAGGTGAAGGGTACAGATCAGAGCTATGGGACTACACTCGCATCAGTGTGACGCAGAATAATCTTCAAGAATTAAGAGAGATATGGGATCAGTGGAGTAACGAGACCAAGCATTTGTTTTATGCAGTTGTGGGGATTTTTCGTACCTGTTGGACATTAAGGTAGATGAACATATGTTTCGAGCCATCTCCTGATATTAGAACTCTGCATATAGTTGCTTTACTTTCGGAAGAGCTGATTTGGTGCCTACAGTGGAGGAGTATACAGTTCTATTGCATTGTCCCAAGATTTAAGTAGATAAAGCTTACTCAATGGCTCCTAATGTTCCAACCATTGTGAGGAAACTGATGAATATTACGGGGATGAGTGAATAGTAGGTCATAGTCATAATCAAGCAAAAAGGTGAGTATAAGGGCATCTCATTAAAAGCTTTGAAGGATTTGATTTCAGAGCATTCTGATATGAAAAAGAAAGTTGATGTATTTACTTTGAGTATATTTGGAACAGTGATCTTCCCTAGGGCTTTGGGATACGTGGATGAAGCTGTCTCAGGTCTTTTTAATCGACTTGACAAACAAGCCACACTTGTTCCTGCGATCTTGGCAGAAACATTTTGATCATTGAGTGCATGTAGAAGAGCTAGGGAAGGCAGGTTTATAAGATGTGCACAGTTGTTATTGGCTTGGTTCTAGTCACTTCTAGAGAGTGGATAAGGTTTCTTATCCGGTCTTCTCAGAAAATTACTCTCCATTAAAAGAGATAGTGGCTACCCCAATGAGAGACTACATAGCTGAAGAAAATTGGATACCACTTCTACAAAATCTTCGAGAAGAAGATGTTGAGTGGAGAGCTCCTTGGATGGTTCCTAATGAAGTTCTGAATCGGTGTGGGACTTTTGGTTAGGTCCCTCTACTTGGAATTTGGGGAGCCATTGGATATGCACCTTTGCTCGTATTAAGGCAATTCAGATCAAGGAAGTTTGTACTGGCTACACATGGATAAGCTCAAAGTGAGTTTTCGTATAAATGAGATAGCTACAAGAATAGGGTTAAGGAGATTTCTAGTGCTTAGAATCAGACCCATCGCATGAAGAGAGTGGATGTAAGCCCAATGATGACCCCAGAGTATAGTGGACAGTGGAGTAGAAGAGTCAATGACAATATCCCTGTACCAAGTCTAGAAGGCGCTCGATCGATCAAAGAGTACTTACAAGTGGTCCCATCAGAATTGGAGATTATAAAACAGGATTTAGAAAGAATGAATTCAGAGCTCAGAAAGAAAATAGAGAAATTGAAGGAGGAAAAAATGTATCTGAGCTTAGACGTGGATGTTCAAAAACTAGAGACCGAAAAATTAAGAAAGGCGAAGAGGAAGATTGAGGAAGATCGAGATAGTTTGAAGACTGAATATAAGAAGATGCGTCTATCGATGAAGAATGCCAGATTGGGGAAGACTTCAGAACAGTGGCAACAAGAGGTCCAGGAGGAAACGACTAAAGCTGACTATTGGGAGAGAAAGTTTCAAGAAATGCAAGCGCAAAATGAGGCCCTAGAGAAGAGTTTGGTAGAAAGTCGAAGTGAAAAGGAAGAATTAAAAGCTATAGTGGCTGAACTTGTACGATCTCTTCATCACCATCAAAGTCGCAATTCTGCGATTGAGCTAAAGTCAAGTTTGAACAAGATTGAAGAAATGAAAGGTAAGATCAAAGAGTTAGAATCGACATTGCATAGCTGTGAACTTCGAATTGAGCTTCTTGAAACAAGAGAAGGGCGTTGGAAGGAAGAACTTCACCATTTTCATGATCCAGTTAGAAGTCGGGATTATCTCATGAGCGAAGCAATAGTCCAGATTCGAGAGGTAGCTGATCACCTACAGACTTTGGCAGTATAGGTTGATACATTGAGCTTGAAGTATGAGCTACAATTAGATCATGGCCAAAAGTTAGCTTTGTGTTTAGGAAAATTAGAACTTTGGGCCTTAGGGCGAAAGCATATTTGTAATCCGTTTTATGTAAAGGATTTTTTTTTCTAATGAAGTTTTCTAAAATGAAGTTGGATCAGAATCGATGCCTCTTTGCATTCATGCATTTGCATTACATCATATCATATGCATTTAAGTCCATAGAGAGAGCCTAATTAGTTGAAATTATCACAGAGAGAGAGAGAGAAAAAAGAAAAATCTGGAAACTGAATACCACTATGGTACACGTGCCAAAACAAAGAAAATGGATCAAAGACTTGAACAATTCCAAAGGGATATGCAAGATCAGATACAGGAGCAATTAGCAAAGCTCCAACAAGAAATCACAGATCAAATGTTGGAAGCTCAAAGGAACATGATGGCTCAAATGGCCCAGATGCTGAGTAGGGTAATGGATGAAGGAAAAGGCCCCATAGTCAACGCTGAAGACAATAAGGGCTTTCCTCATGGTTTCACCCCACTGCATGTACAACCTGAAGAATATCCCCAAAGGCCATCTGTCACGATTAAGCCTCAACAGGGGCAAGCTGATAATAGATCGCCCATGAACTTCCAAGTTGGCTCTGGATCTAATTTAGGAGATAACCCTACTAATCCTGTTATCCCTAACCTAGACATAGCAGAGAGGGAGGGGATAAGAACTGACTCCTCAAGGCAGTTAGAGGATCGCTGTAGATGGCTAGAAGAAAAGTTCAAAGCCCTAGGAAATGCTGATAATCACCATAGAATTGACGCCAAAGACTTGAGTCTGGTTCCAGATTTGGTGCTTCCTCAAAAGTTCAAGATGCTAGAATTTGAGAAGTATAATGGGACTAGCTGCTCTGAAGCCCACATCACTATGTTCTATAGACGGATGACTGGCTATGTTAACAATGATCAACTCTTGATTCATTGTTTCCAAGATAGTTTGGTGGGGTCAGCGTCCAGGTGGTATAATCAACTTAGTCGTGCTAATATTAACTTTTGGAGAGACTTAGCCCAAGCCTTCATGAAGCAATACAATCATGTCACAGACATGACGCTTGATAGAATCATGCTGCAAAACATGGAAAAGAAATCGAATGAAAGCTTCAGGCAATACGTACAAAGATAGAGGGAAGTTGCCATGCAAGTTCAATCCCCTCTCCTAGAGAAGAAACCACCATGCTTTTTATTAACACTTTGAAGGCACCATTTATCACTCATATGATAGGAAGCACCACCAAGAGCTTTGGTGGATATAGTGATGGCAGGAGAAATGATCAGAAATGCTATAAGAGGTGGAAAGATTGAAGCGGGAGAAACCACTAGAAGATCTGTTCCTAAGAAAAAAAGACAATGAGGTGAATAATACGAGCACATACAACAAAGGGTACTCAAAGGCAATCACTATTGGCCAGCCGAAAGTAGTAACTGTCGGGCAACAAGGGTCAATGAGACAAGAATCAGGCACCAGACAAAATTCTGAAAAGCTCTAATTTACGCCAATCCCAATGACGTATAAGGAGCTATATCAAAGTGTATTTGACGCGCACGTAGTGTCCCCATTTTATCTACAGTCGTTACAGCCCCCATATCCTAAATGGTATGACTCAAACGCTCAATGTGATTACCACACAGGAATATCAGGGCATTCAATAGAAAACTACATTGCCTTCTAAAAGGTAGTAGAGAGACTCATCAAGATGGGGATTGTGAAATTCGATGATACACTAAGTTCAGAGAACCCATTACCCAACCATGGAGATAAGGGGATAAACACAATTAGAGAGAATGTCGTGAGAAGGACCAAGGGGGATATCTCGGAGGTGAAAACCCCGTTGAGAATAGTGTAGAGAGAAATGATGAGAAGAAGACTAATAGAATCAGATTCAGTGAAAGGATGTGGAGGAATAAGGGACTACTGTGAGTTCTACAAAACAGAGGAGCATGAGATCCAGAAATGCACTGAGTTTAGGGTCTTGGTACAAAGCCTTATGGATAATAAGAAATTGGAATTTTATGAAGAAGGCTCAGAGGAAGGAAACATATGTGTAACAGAAGGAGAGTTGACAAACCAAAAAGTCGGTCATCCGAGGATCATCATTTCCCGACCGAGAAACACAGAAGGCAGAGCACAAATCGCACCTAAAGTTGTAATCCAGAAACCTGTTTCCTTTCCTTAAAAGGATAACAAGATGGTACCATGGAATTATAACTGTAATGTGATGACACCCAGAGTGGAAAACTCAGGTAATTCTTCCAAGGAGGTTCAAAATGAAGGATTTTACACACATAGTGGAAAGCATTACGACTCAGAGAACGCTGGAACAGAACCAGAAAAATCAAAGACCTTGTCAGTTGAACGAGAGAAAGATCATGAGGCACTTATCAACGAGCCAATAAAAGAAGAAGAAGCTAAAGAATTTCTGAAATTCTTGAAGCATAGTGAATACAGTGTAGTAGAACAACTGCGCAAACAACCGGCTCACATATCAATGTTGGCACTGCTTTTAAGCTCGAAAGTATATCGTGAGGCATTGATGAAAGTGCTGAATGATACTTACGTTACTAAAGATATATCTGTCAATAAACTTGACCGATTAGTTAGTAATATAAGTACTTACAATTTCATTTACTTCAGTGATGATGAAATTCCACCAGGTGGCATGGGATCAACAAAGGCTTTGCACATCACCACTCGTTGTAAGGGATACACTCTGCCAAGTGTGTGAATCGACAATGGATCAGCCTTGAATGTCTTACCATTATCCATGCTGAAGAGGTTACCGATAGACAGTTCTCGCATGAAGACATGCTAGAACATAGTGATAGCATTTGATGGCACCGATAGAAGAGTGATGGGAAGAATTGCCGTTGCTGATTGGGCCTAACACATATAAAGTGGTCTTTCTGGTGATGGATATCAAGCCCTCCTACAACTGCTTATTAGGAAGGCCATGGATTCATTCGGTGGGGGTAGTGCCCTCATCACTACAGCAAAAGTTGAAACTGGTAACAGAGGGTCGGCTGGTTACTATAAACGTGGAGGAAGACATCATAGCGACTATTACCAATGACGTACCATATGTAGAGACAAATGAGGAGGTCATTGAGTGTTCTTTTCGGTCTTTAGATTTCGTCAGCGCAACATTCATTTTGGAAGGAAATGAAGTTCTAGTGCCTAAGATATCCAAGACCACGAGGATGGGCTTACAAATGATGGTGGGGAAAGGAGCCTTACCAGGAAAAAGACTAGCCAGACATCTCCAAAGGGAAGTTCAAGTGCCGATGCTAAAAGGGAAGAGAGACTGTTTTGGCTTGGGTTTCAGGCCAGATGTTAAACAAAAGAAGAGAGAGGGTTATTGGAAAGTCCTCACATCAATGCCATACACGAGGACGAAACTGAGTAAAGAAACCTGTTGAGCATTCGCCCTTATAAACATGGAAGCGTTTTGGAAAATTGGACTGCAGAGGAATTTCCTGTAGTTTTTAGATATTATACAAAGTAATATTCAGAACGTACTTGTTGTTTTTAGCCTAGGAACAATAAGATTTGTTTTGTGAAATAGGCTCATGTTCAGACATTGTTGTTTCAATAAAACACATCTTTGATAATTAACTTGAGCAGATATTCTATCATATTTTTTCTAATTTCATTCTAGATTTTTTTTTTCTCTTTCATATCATGTGAATAGTTGTTCTTGAATTCCTTTGTTCTTTGCACATTCTTTGGTGCTCATCACAGGTCCCTAGATATCAATGATGTAAGCAATGATACTACAGATCCAGAGGTCCACTTTGAGCAAGACATGTGTTTAGAGGAATCTCAAGATTTTGAAAGTGACCGAGATTATGATTTATCTCTAGATTTGTTAAGAATGGTAAAGCAAGAGGAGAAAGAAATTTTACCACATGAAGAGGAGGTAGAGAACATAGCCTTAGAGGAAGGACAGGTTGTGAAAATTGGAACACGCATAGCTGAAGAGACAAAGCAAGACCTTGTTGAGTTATTACGGGAATTCAAAGACATCTTTGCATGGTCATACCAAGATATGCCTGGGCTAAGTACTGATATTGTAGTACATCGTCTCCCCATAAGAGAAGAGTGCAAGCCAGTCCAGCGAAAGTTACGAAGGATGAGGCCTGATGTGGTTTTGAAAAAAAAGGAGGAGGTCAAGAAACAGTTCGATGTTGGCTTTCTACAAGTAATCAAATACTCAGAATGGGTTACTAACATTGTTCCTGTCCCTAAAAAGGATGGAAAAGTCCGGATGTGTGTAGAATATAGGGATTTAAATAAAGCCAGCCCAAAGGACAATTTTCCTTTGCTGCGTATTGCACATTGGTGGATAATATGGCGGGATACTCATTGTTTTCTTTCAGGGACTGTTTTTCGGGATACAATCGGATCAATATGCACCTTGAGGATATGGAGAAAACTACTTTCATAACACTGTGGGGTAGCTTTTGTAATAAAGTAATGCCATTCGAGCTGAAGAATGCAGGGGCGACATATCAAAGGGTCATGGTAACTCTATTCCATGACATGATGTATAAAGAGATTGAAGTATACGTCGATGACATGATTGCTAAATCTCAAACAGAAAAGGAACACATCGAAGTCTTGAAGAAGTTGTTTCTGAAGTTGAGAAAATTTCAATTAAAGCTCAACCCGGCCAAGTGTACTTTCAGAGCTCGGTCAGAGAAATTTCTGGGTTTTGTAGTTAATGAGAGAGGAATCGAAGTTGACTCAAATAAGGTCAAAGCTATTCAAGAATTGCCTCCACCACACACTCAGAAGGAAGTTCGAGGTTTTCTTTGAAGGTTAAGTTACATTGATCGGTTTATTTCACAATTAACTGAGAAATGTGATCTCATATTTTGTCTTCTCAAGAAACGCAACCAAGGTGTATGGAACAAAGAATGCCAGAGAGCTTTTGACAAAGTCAAACAATATCTGTCAAATGCACCAGTATTATCTCTGCCTAATCTAGGTAGACCATTGATACTGTATTTGTCATTATTCAATAACTCCATGGGATGTGTGCTTGGTCAACACGATGAGTCAGGAAGAAAAAAAAAGTGATATACTATCTGAGTAAAAAAGTTTACTGAATGTGAAATGAGATATTCATCGATTGAAAAATTGTGTTGCGCCTTGATTTGGACAACTCGAAGATTGAGGCAGTATATGTTGTATCATATAACCTGGTAAATTTCAAAGCTCGATCCGTTAAAGTATATGACAGAGTCAACTGCTTTGACTGAAAGGATGGCAAGGTGGCAGATTTTGCTGTCTGAATTTGATATAGTTTTTGTGAACCAAAAGGCTATCAAAGGGAGCGTAATAGCAGAATTTTTGGCTAGCAGAGCTTTGGAGGATTATGAACCATTAAGCTTTGATTTCCCCAATGAGGAGTTAATATATGTGGAAAATACTGAAGAATGTCCATGGAAGCTAAATTTCGATGGGGCATCAAATGCTGTGGGAAATGGAATTGGGACAATCTTGGTATCCCCAAGTGGTGATCATTATCCATTTACATGCAGATTGGATTTTGATTGCACGAATAACATGGCAGAATATGAAGCATGCATCATGGGAATTCGAGCAGCTGTAGAGCGTAAGATTAGAGTGCTAGAAGTATAGGAGATTCTGCCTTAGTAATCTACCAGTTTAAATGAGAGTGGGAGACAAGAGATCCCAAGCTAATTAATTACTGAAAAATAGTTTTGGGATTGATTGAGGAGTTTGATGACATTACTTTCAATTATCTCCCACACGATGAAAACCATATGGCAGATGCTTTGGCGACCCTGGCTTCTATGATCAAAGTAAACAGACCAGAGGATATGAGACCTATCCAGATGAGTATTTTCGAAGTTTCGGCTCATTGTTATAATTTGGAAGAAGAGGAAAAAGATGACCACTCTTGGTATATGGATGTATTGCGATACATAAAAAATCGTGAATACCCGGAGCATCCCACTGAGAATGAGAAAAGGACATTAAGAAGATTGGCCTGTGACAATGTTTTAGATGGGGATATTTTGTACAAAAAGAGAAAAGATCAAGTATTGTTGAGATGAGTTGATGCTGTTGAAGCTAGAAAAATCCTAGAGGAAGTTCATGAGGCCGTTTGTGGAACACACGCTAATGGATTCACAATAGCCAGACAAATAATGAGATTTGGATATTATTGGTCCACCATGAAAGGAGATTGTATCAGCTATGCTAAGAGATGTCATAAATGCCATATTTATGGAGACAAAATTCATGTGCCTCCGTCACCTTTGCATGTTATGACTTCCCCATAGCCTTTTTCCATGTGGCGCATGGACGTTATTGGACCAATCTCACTAAAAGCTTCGAATGGGCATCGATTCATCTTCGTGGTAATTGACTATTTCACGAAATGGGTAGAGGCTGCTTCGTATACTAGCATCACTAAGTCAGCAATTAGTCGGTTCCTGAAGAAGAAGATCATTTTTCGATATGGAATGCCCAAGAGGATCATATCAGACAATGCACTGAATTTGAACAACAGCACGATAGAAAAATTTGTAGTCAATTTGGGATCAAACACCACAACTCGTCTCTGTATCGTCCAAAAATGAATGGGGCAATGGAAGCAGCCAACAAAAATATCAAGAAGATAGTAGGGAAGATGACTGAGACTTATAAAGATTGGCATGAGAAACTACCCTTTGCACTCTATGCTTATCGGACATCCGTTAGAACCTCTACTGGGGCAACGCATTTCTCGCTGGTCTATCGGATGGAGGTAGTTCTACCAATTAAAGTGGAAATACCCTCTCTTCAAGTTTTGTTAGAAATAAAGCTGGATGAGGCTGAATGGATCCAGGCTCGGTATGATCAGTTGAACTTAATTGAATAAAAGCGGCTAAGGACTATTCGTCACCGTCAGATGTACCAAAAACGAATGATGCGAGCCTACGATAAAAAAGTTTGCCCAAGAGAGTTTCATTAAGGGGACCTTACAAAAGGATTCCAGAGGAAAATGGATGCCGAATTGGGAAGGACCATATGTGGTGAAGAAAGCTTTCTCTGGAGGTGCACTGATCCTGACCGAAATGGATGGGAAAAGCTTACCTAATCCTGTAAACTCAGACTCAATCAAAAAGTATTTTGCTTGAAAAGGAGAAGAGGCCAAGGTGAAAATCCACAAAGGGCACTTTGAGTTTCTAAAAAAAAAGGAGAGGCCAAGGCGAAAACCCGCAAATGGCGCCTTGAGACCAAAGGGGTTTTGAGTTGAAGACCCGAAAAGGGCGGCTCAAATTCTAAATAGACACGCAGTCATCTTGCTATACTTGAATCAACAAGGAATGAAGTATGTTGCATATCGGGGCATCAACAAAGTACTTTGGGTCTTCTAAACACATGTTAAGCACAAAGTAGTCTTCGTGGAGTTTGTATATAGAAGCCCAATCTGTGATATCTAGGGCATCTGATCTTTGTCCTATTCATTTTACTATCTTTGGATTCTTTTTCTTCTCAAAGATATGTTCCTAGTTAATTTTCTTTGTATTTTTGATAATTCATTTAACTCTCTTTGAGATCAATTTATTTGTTACCTATTATTCATAAACATGTTGCGTTGAAATAATGATTGATGAACTAACAATTTCACAAAAGAAGTTGTACATATTACTTTGGAAATTTCTAGATAAAAACAAGAAACTGAAACATGGCAATTGTTTAGAATTTCCATGTGCATAAATTGGAAATATTTGAGAAAGAAGAGTCTGGATATATTTCTCTGAATTCTTTGTCCAAATGATAAATGGACCAAATAATGAGTCGATGTAACAGACCAATTTTGACCCTAATCGGAATGGTGGTTTCGGGACCACGAATTCGAGCCGATAAATATATTTTTATAATATATTTTATGTTTATTATATGTGAATTGATGTGTGTGAAAGTTTCGTAGAAAAATATTATTGTTTAAGTGTTTAATTTGATAAAAAGGATTTAATCGCGAAAAGCGTAAAAAAATTTGCATCCTAAGGTGTAGTGTACTAAATTGCTTGTGGCTTTTTAAGTGGGTGTCCTAAAAGGGCAATTAGCCCATTGACCATAGTGATGGACGGCAATGGGCCAAGTTAGCTAGATTTATATATATGTAGGTTTAATTAAATTTTATTATATGCTTATGTTAGTATTTTATAAAATAAAATATGTTAGTGTATAGGTTTATTAAAGCATAAAATAAAGGCCACTATCTTCTCTTCTCTCATAGCCGATTATTAGCAAATGAAAGGGGTAAATTGAATTGTTTTTCTTGCATGGGAGGGTTTGCATGTCAAATTCACCAAAATTATAGTGTAGTGGATGGTAAGCATGCTTTGAATATCATGATTTTAGTGTTTTATAACTAAAGTATAGTTTAATTAATAAGCATGCTATAAAAAAATAGGTTAATTAATAAAACAAAAAGAATTATTTTTTTTCTCTCCTTCTCCCTATCTTCTTCACCGAATCTAATTGAAAGTAGAAGAAAAGCTTCAAAAACTCCATTGTTAAATATGCATGTAGTAGTAAGGTGGGTATTTTAGCTTGATTGAGCAAATCTTTACATATGGGTTTTAGTTGCTTTGAATGCTAATAAAATCATGTTAAAAATTTTGATGGTAAGCATGTTGATATTCGGCCTAGAATGAACACTCTTGTGTGTTTTTAATTTGAAAAAAAAATGTTTAGTATTAATTCAAGAACAACATGAAATGTTTAAGAGACTAGATGAATTGAAGACTTGCGGTTTGAATGATGTGAGAGTTATAGAAATTATTTTTGGATTTGAGCATAGAGATGCTCTTACTATACGGCTGTAATGAATGATTTTAAATGGTGGTTATTTAGCTTGTTGTTTGGTCTTGTAATGAAGAAAATACATGGGTACTTTGAGTTAACAAATTCGGTCATGAGGGAAGAAGAAATCAAGTTGATATATTCGGCCTTCATGAATTTGTGTAGGTTGTTTTATAATAATAAAGTCATAAAGGCTTGTTTGGAGAAGGTGAACATCCAACCTTTGAAATAAAGCAATTAAATTCTTTATATTTCGGTTTGAATTTTAGGATTATCCTATAAATATTAGAATTGTTGAAGAGGGGGGGTAAATCGGCAAGTTGTATATTTTAAAAAAAAAATGATAATTTTCATTTTCTTTTTGTGAATAAAGATGTGGTTGAATTGGTTTAATTTTGAACCGAATTAGATCCGGAACAAAAGGAAAAGAAGTTGGAACGAGGAAAGGCTAAACTAAGCGAATAGCCGGAAGTTTCGAATCTATCAACCTCCAAGGTAAGTCCTTAAGCTATAATATATTGAATGATTATTTATGAATCTATCATATGATAATGTTTGATAAATTTTAGTATATAATAATGTCATAGCCGAATGTGTACAAGTATATTAGAAGGGTTTCAATTGTTTAATGTAAGTAAGCCAAACTAAATTCGATATGTGATATAGTCATGGAAAGTGTTTGCAATGATTTATCGTATTGATGTGTTTCGGGCTTTAAGCCTAGCAGGCCTAGTGCCGGTGATTTATTACGGGTTTTAAGCCTAGCAGGCCTAGTGCCGGTGATTTATTTCGGGCTCTGAGTCCAGCAGGCCTCGTGCCGGTGTTATTTAATTCAGGCTTTACCACCTAGCAGGCTTGTTGCCGGTAATGTGTTTCATTAAGAAAAATCGAATATTCTCCAAGGCAACTTTAATTAACGTATCTAGCTAATCGGCTCAGGTAAGTATGTAAGGTATGTTATGCCTAATATTACTTGAGTCAAGTTGATATTGTGAGGACTATGTTATGTATAATTGGGGCTATGATTGATGTGTATGAGTATCATATGACTGAAGTTGAATTTGATGTACTATTATGGAGATTCGGTTTGCATGTATAAATGCTTAGAATACAAGAAATTTTAATATGGTAGTGTGGTTGATATGAATGCTATAATTACACAACTTGGTGTATGTGATACTTGTAATATATTAAGTCGTATTGTGAAGTAATACAGGTTTATGGAATTGAAGTACAATTTCTTCGGTTAATGTACTAATAAGATTCGGCTTTGTGTAAATCAATTATCATAATTAAATGTTTGTGTACAATGTCGTAAGTTGAATAATTTAAATGTTATGTTATCATGAATTTAGGACTTACTAAGCTAGTAAGCTTATTTGTGTGAAATGTTTCCTCTGTTTTATAGATTTTGGTTACACTACGGGCTCGAGACGGATCGTCAAGAAAGTCGCCGACACTATCAATCTATATTTTGGTACTCTTTATTTTGGGTTTTCGGTTAAAGGCATGTATAGAAAAGACTGTGGTTTTGTTAAGATGATAAATTTTGTCTACGTTTATAATAGCCATGCGAATATGGCTAAATTTCTAGTTAAGTATGCTTTTTGTGCTTTTGATACAAATATCGGTTTATGTTGGTAATGTTTGTGCATTTTTTTTATCGAAGTTTAATCGTTTTTTATAAAGAAATGTATGTTCATGAAATGAACCTTTGAATTAGGTATTGTGGTAAGTAACCAATGGTACACTCGATTATATGGAACCATAGTTGTGTTTTGTTAATAAATCGATGATGTTAGGATATTATGTGAATGTTTTAGGTATAAGTTAATTGTGCATAAATGATTAAAATGCATGGACAGCATGAGTTGTATGTGGGTATGTTCGGTTATAACGAGTTAATCATATTTTGCAATGAAATAATTTTTAGTTAGCAGCAGTGATGTGATTTTGAAAAATCATCCAAAATAGGATAAATTGAATTAGAAAGTGAATAAGATATAGAATTAAAGCTTATTGTGTCTATTTTTATATTAAAGAAACAGAGTAGGCAAAGGAATTATATATTATGAGATATTTAAGTTTTAGTGAGACTTGTCCTGAATGAATTCGTGAGTCCCTATTCTGTCTTGGAAAAATTGTTAAAAATTGTACAAAAATAATTATGGAGCATAGTTTATAGTTTAGAATCCTTAATGAGTCTATTTTTGATTGGAACAAACAAGAACATTATTGAAATTTTGTACAATGAGATAACTGAGTTTTTGTAAAGATAGGTCAGAATTATCAAACAGTGAAATAGGGGTAACTTTGATGAAAAAACTGTACTAATTGGCCACATGACAATTTCTGGAAAAATTATGGTAAAAAGTTATATGAGTCTAGTTTCAAGGAAAATTTACGGATCTAAATTTTGAGTTTTGTAACTCGAGTTATGGTCAATTTAGTCAGCATGATGCAGTTGGACAGCTTTAAAATTTTATGCCCCAAATTAATAGTCAAGTCTAGTAATGCCACATACTCGACTCCGGCAAAGGTTTCGGGTAAGGGGTGTTACAGTCGATGTGACGAAAGTAAGTGATGCCATCAGGTCATAACATTCGGGGAATGGTGTGACAAACTAAGTTGATGAACAATTCAGAACCCTTGAATTATGGTGGAATGGGTTGAATTTGAAATAAATCTTATACCCTAAATTGCAGATAGGACGGATTGAAAAGGTTCAATTCCTATCATAGTAGGATTGTACAAGCCTTGGGTCTTCAAGTTTCAAGTGGAGTTGACTCCGAGCAAGCTTGTTGAGCAGAACATGATTGATGTTTCGAGAGGAACAAGAATGAAGAACAAATGAGTGATGACACCTAGAGTAGGAATCATACTCATAACATTTTTTATATATCATAGCAAATCTCATTAGGAGCATTTGATTCATTCCAATCATTGCATCCTAACCCATAAACGTAAAAAAAAAGGAATCATTTTCATGACATGTTGCGTTCATGTCACTCATAACACATTTAGCTAGAAGCATTTGATTCGTTCTGATCATAGCATCTTAGTCATGTGACATAAAGAGATGGAATCGAGTCTACAAGTCATGTCCCTTAGTGGATGGTGTAGCAATATCGGTGAATTTACAGAACTTATCTCCCTAAGCAGTAGTGGAGCAGATCAAATTTAGTGAATCTTATCTCCCCGAGGTAGCAGGGGAACAGATTTTAGCCACCAGCCTTATCTCCCTGAGGTAGCAAGGGAGCAGGCTAAAGTTCATAGTCTTATCTTCCCGAGGTAGCAGGGAAGCAAATTTTAGCCACCAGTCATATCTTCCTGAAGTTACAGCAGAGTAGACTGAAGACAGAAGATCTCATATTCCTAAAGTTACAGGAAGCAGATCCAAGACACTTCAGCCTTGCCTCCCTAAAGTTGCAGCAGAGTAGACTGAAGACAGCAGATCTCATCTTCCTGAAGTTGTAGGAAGCAGATCAAAGGCACTTCTAGACTTATCTCCCTGAAGTTGTAGCGGAGTTGACTGAAGACAGAAGATCTCATCTTCCTGAAGTTGCAGGAAGCAGATCAAAGGCACTTTCAGCCTTATCTCCCTAAAGTTGCAGCAGAGTAGACTGAAGACAGAAGATCTCATCTTCCTGAAGTTGCAGGAAGCAGATCAAAGGCACTTCCAGACTTATCTCTCGGCGTTGCGTGAGTAGGCGAAGACAGAAGATCTCATCTTCCGAAGTTGCGGGAAGAAGATCGAAGGCACTTTCACCTTATCTCCTCACGAAGTTGCGTGAAGTAGGCGAAGACAGAAGATCTCATCTTCCTGAAGTTGCAGGAAGCAGATCAAAGGCACTTTCAGCCTTATCTCTCTGAAGTTGCGGTGGAGTAGACTGAAGATAGCAGACCTTGTCTTCCTGAAGTTGCAGTGAAGCAGATCGAAGATAGCATATCTACCATTCTTGAGGTTGCAAAAAGCAGATCGAAGACATCAAATCTTGTCTCCCTTAGTTTGCAGTGGAGCAGATTAAAAGATAGCGGATACTGCTTTCCTGAAATTCCAGTGAAGCAGATTTAAGCCATCAGACTTATTGAAATCAAGATGAAGTTCCAATACTGTTGAAGTTACAGAGGAGTTGGAGCCATTTGAAGAAGACAATGACCAAGAAGTCAAGACTAGGCAAAGACCGGGCTTGGAAATAAACTAGAATTAAAAAACCAAAACAAAAAATAATAAAATGTTCAGTACAATCTATTTTACAAAGTCCATTTAACAAAAACTACCTGAGCCCACTTACAGACCCAAAACTAATTACACTCTCAGACCTAAATGGACTACCCAACCCCAGAACCAAACTCACGGCCCAAAAAGGCCCAAATGCCTAAACAGTTTCAGTAAGCCTAAGGTTTCTGAAACCCTAGGCGCTGCAAGTGCCCAGACCCTCACGCCGCCCACGCCGGCCTTCGATCGAGCCGTACTCAACGCGCGAATCACACACCACCACCCAGACCTTCGTCGATCTCCTGCAAAAAGGAAAGAAACATCAAGCAAATATGGCAAAATCCCTATATTTCCTTTTTTTAATTTATTTTCAGGTTTATATAAACCCCAAAAACTTGTAAAACGCGGACTTACACAGAAAGAACACGAAAAGATTCACAAAAAAATATACAGAGACTCAGTGTATAAATCCCCATCCTGAAGATGTTAAGCTTTTACACAGTTCATATGCAAATATGTATGTCATGCAACCCATCCAACCTATCCATCCAAAACTCCCAATTCTACCCCTTGTGACACCTAGCCACTGGTGGTACCTAACCACTGGTGGTTCCAAACCACTGGTGACCGAAGTTACAATAATTGAGTGCGGGGCCAACCCACTTGTGGTACCTAACCATTGATGACGATCCCGTATATTGATATGTGGGGCCAACCCACTGTGGTACCAAACAACTGGGATGAGTCACAAATATAATCATATGTGGTACCTAACCACTGGTGGTTCCAAACCACTAAGACTTAGTCACGAAATATTAGTATGTGGGGCCAACCCACGTGTGGTACCTAACCACTGGTGACAGTCTGATAATCATACCTTCCCCCTCCTCTCATCATACCCATTTTCATGAACATGCTTTCCAATACAATATAATCATGCTTAACATTTAGGTGAAATATAACATGGCATATGCTGATTTAATAGAGGCAATTAACGTTAGCCACCAAGATGGACTTACCCGAAGTCCTCGCTTTTACCTACAAGGTTAACTTATTGATTTCCACAAACATTCGGCTTTTGACAACACATAAAACAATAACATATTAACATATGAAGTGTGTAAAAGTTATGCACCTGATTACTCATAATACCATGCTCTCAATGTCGACACTGTCGTTAACCGACACTACTGCTATCTGCCTACTACTTTGCTCAGATGCCACCCCACAACCCAGTGGCCAATCCCAAACTGCTGACACTGCCCGCTTCTTAAACTTAGGGATCAAACCCGAAGGTTGACTTTCCTCTCCTCCTTGTATATTTCTTGCATCCATTAAAAACTTCGTCAACACTCACTACGAAAGATGTAATTTCTGGATTTCCACCCTACTAGGTTAAAATAACAGATAACCAATAGATCGATTAATAAAACCACTAAGAAGTGAGTTCCTACCTAGATCGATTAGATCCCGGAGTTAGCAGGTTTGGCCTAACACGCTGATTGCACCTACACAAGTACCTGATGAGATTCGACAAAAGAAAATAGGGTAAGAAAGTGGCCTTTCGGTTGAACATTCTACCATCACCCACATACCTTCGGCTTTCTTCAAGATTCAGCACAAACAATCATAGCAAGGGAGATTCTGCTTCCAAGAGAAGAAAAAGAAACAACTCAATAGGAATTTTAGGAAAGATTCTGCCAAGAGAGAAAAATAAGGAAAAGAAAGAAAGAAGAGAATCGATAAGATCTTACCAGAATATGGGTTGAGATCGGCTATGATGAAGTCTCCGGGAAAAAGAAGCATATAGAATGATTCTGAGATCTAAGAGATTTCGGCTAAGAAAGTGTGGTCTTCGGCTTTTAGTGAATGAAAGAAGATTAAATCAAGGTAATAAGAATCAAAGGGTTTCGGCTAGCAAGGTGTTTCAAAAAGAATAAACAAGATAGAAGAGAGGGAGAAGTGGTGATTCGGCTTTGAGAAAAGGATGGAGAAAAAGGGAAGAAGGGATTCGGCTATCACAAAAAGAGGAAGAAGAAAGAATAACCAATAAGGGTTTCAGCTTTGAGAGTGAAGTGAAAGAAAAAGTTGTACCCCAAAGGGTCTCCTAGTTTCGGCTATGGTCAAAAGAGGAGAAGAGCTTAGGTGCTTTTCAGCAAAAGAGGGATTGAGAGAAAAAGAATACTCGAATGAAAAGTGAAACCCACCTAAATGCCGAAAATATTACTCATAAGCCAACACAATTTCGGCACCCTCACCTCTCAAAACCCAAAACCAGCACACCTACCCACACCAAGAACCGATTCCCTTCCTCCCATACAGACTCCAAAATTCGGCCAACACTAAGCTCCCATGTCCATCCCTATCTTCTCTCCACAAATTTCTCCTGTCCACTCATTCAAACCTGTTTGAATATTCTAAACACCTAAATTTTCTCTCTTCCATTCATCCAAATCTGTTGACTTCTTCCACACTCCTCCATCAAAGTCCAAGCCGAATGCAACTCTCCCTTGTCCTGGCGTCAAAAAGAAATGCACCAATAGGGGATTCCCGCAGCTCGAACCAAGTCCCTATCAGCTTTCCAGATGAGTCACTCCCTTGTGCCTTAAGTGGCGTCACTTTGCAACTAGACCACACACTCCACTTGTGTCAAAACACACCACCAACCACCCTTAACTCCTATCCCTTTCAGCTCCCCCTTCTAAGTGCCCAAAAAGCAAATTTTGATAGGGCCCTGGCCTACCCCTAGCTCATGCCTGGACCCTAAAATACCCTAAACTAGCATGACAACCATACTATCTACATGCAATCAGATAAAATGCAAAGGCCCCAATTTAGGATGTTACAGTTCTACCCCCCTTAAAAATAATTTCGGCCTCGAAATTACCTGGTCAAAAGAGTTGAGGGTATTGCAGCCGCATCACATCCTCTGACTCCCACGTGGCCTCATCTGATCCATGATTCCACCATAGCACCTTCACCAAAGCAACTGATTTTCTACGCAATACTTTGACATCCCAATCCAAGATCTGCACTGGTTCCTCCTCGAACGATAAGTCTGGGATTACTTCAATTTCTTCTACTGCCACAACATGAGATGGATCTGAACGATAACGTCTAAGCATCGAAACATGAAACACATCATGTATCTGACTCAATTTCGATGGTAACTCGAGCTGATAAGCTACTAGTCCCACACGCTTCAACACCCGATAAGGTCCGATAAATCTAGGGTTCAGCTTGCCCTTTCGACCAAACCTTAGCACCTTCTTTCACGGCGACACCTTCAAGAAAACCTTGTCACCCACTGCAAATTCTATATCCTTCCTCTTAAAATCGGCATAGGACTTCTACCTGTCCGAAGCTTCCTTCAGACGAGCTCGAATCAGCTTAAACTTATCTTCCGTTTCAGCAACCAACTCTGGACCCAACAATTGTCGTTCACCCAACTCTGTCCAACACGTAGGGGTACGACACTTCCGCCCATATAACGCTTCATATGGTGCCATCTGAATACTTGCTTGAAAACTATTGTTATATGCGAACTCTGCCAATGGTAGAAATTCCTCCCAACTACCTCTGAAATCCAAGACACAACCTCTTAACATATCTTCTAAAATCTGAACCACCCTTTCCGACTGCCCATCTGATTGTGGATGAAACGCCGTACTGAAATCCAACCTTGTACCCAATGCCTGATGCAACACTTTCTAGAACCTTGACGTAAATCTAGGGTTTCTGTCTGAAATAATAGACACAGGCACCCCATGCAACCTTACTATCTCTGCTATATATAATCTAGCCAACTTCTGAAGAGAGTAATCCACACGCACAAGTATGAAGTGAGCAAACTTTGTCAGATAATCAACAATCACCCAGACCGAATCCTTCGTGCTAGGCGTAAGGGGTAGCCCACTGACAAAATCCATCATAATCCTTTTCTATTTCCACTGCGGAATCTTCACCGGTTGCAACAAACCTGAAGGTAACTGATGTTCTGCCTTCACCTGCTGACACGTCAAACACTTGCCCACAAATTCAGTTACCTCCTACTTCAGACCCGGCCACCAAAATTGCTCCTACAAATCCCGATACATCTTACCTCCAGGATGCATAGCGTATGGGCTGCTATGAGTTTCCTGAAGAATCCTCCGCCTTAACTCCACATCTTTTAGCATGCAAACTTTACCCTGAAAACATAACA
The DNA here is from genome assembly GCA_025503065.1 of Gossypium bickii. Taxonomy (NCBI): domain Eukaryota; kingdom Viridiplantae; phylum Streptophyta; class Magnoliopsida; order Malvales; family Malvaceae; genus Gossypium; species Gossypium bickii. Next base: position 26,959,494 of record CP106712.1, read on the forward strand.
CTCCATCGCTGCTCAAACTATACCCCTCCAATCCACCATTCTGCAATTGTAAACATCAAGCACTTAAGACTTCATCTACTAGCTGTTTCTCCTTAACTCGGTTTACCCATGTCAGCTTCACTTGTAGCTCCGCTAACAGACTTCTGTCATCATACAGACTAAAGGGGGCAAATATTGCTCTTAAATCTGTTACCACTTCGCGGCTCAACGCATCTGCCACTACGTTAGCTTTACCCGAATGATATTTAATCGAGCAACCATAATCCTTCAACAACTCGATCCACCTGCACTGCCTTAAATTCAATTCCTTCTGAGTGAGAAGGTATTTCAAACTCTTATGATCTGTGTACACGATAGACTTCTCCCCATACAAGTAATGTCTCCAAATTCTCAGGGCGAAAACCACTGTAGCCAACTCCAGATCATGCGTCGAGTAATTCACTTCGTGCGGTCTCAATTGTCGAGAAGCATACGCCACTACCTTCCCCTCTTACATCAGCACACATCCCAATCCAGTATGCGACACATCACAGTAAACCGTAAATTCCTTCCCTGCTTCAGGCTGAATCAATACCGGAGCTTTTGTCAAAATCTTCTTTAACTTCTCAAAACTTTCTTGTTGTTTGTCTGACCATACAAACGGAACCCCTTTCCTTAACAACTTGGTTAACGGCACTGCAATCAAAGAGAACCCTTCCACAAACCTTCTGTAATACCCTGCTAAACCCAGAAAACTCCGAATCTCTACCACAGACTTAGGTGGTTTCCAGTCCAGTACAGCTTCAATCTTTCGAGGGTCCACTCTAATCCCCTCAGCTGACACCACATAACCCAAGAAAGTAACTTCCCTTAGCCAAAACTCGTACTTACTAAACTTTGCGAACAATTGCTTTTCCCTCAGAATTTGCAGAACTACACGAAGATGTGCGTCATGCTCCTTCTCGTATTTCGAGTACACCAGAATATCATCTATAAATACTACGACGAACCGATCCAATTACGGTTAAAAAAATCGATTCATCATATCCATAAACGCTGCTGGTGTGTTAGTCAATCCAAACGGCATCACTAAAAATTCATAGTGACCGTAACAAGTACGAAACGCCGTCTTATGAATATCCGCCTCGTTGACCTTAAGTTGATGATACCCCGATCTCAGATCTATCTTCGAGAAAACTGATGCTCCTTTAAGTTGATCGAACAGGTCGTCTATTCTTGGCAACGGATACTTATTCTTAATCGTCAACTTATTCAGCTGACGGTAATCTATGAACATTCGCATCGATCCGTCCTTCTTCTTAACAAAAAGCACGGGTGCTCCCCAAGGCGATACACTTGGCCGGATAAAACCCCTATCCAATAATTCCTGAATCTGCGCTTTTAGCTCCACTAACTCCTTTGACGCCATTCTATATGGGGCAATAGACACTGGCACTGTTCCTGGTAGAAGGTCAATACTAAACTCAACCTCGCGATCCGGAGGCAAACCCGGAAGCTCTTTTGGGAAGACATCAGAAAACTCCTTCACCATTCAGACATCTCCTACAGTTGATTCCTTAACCTTCAAGGCACTAACATAAGCCACAAATGCCTTACATCCTTTCCTCACCATTTTCTTATCCTTCAAAGTAGATACTACATTAGATAGGTAGTTCCTTCTCTCACCTATCATTACCACCTCTTCACCCTTGACAGCTCTCAACACCATGCGCTTGGCTGCACAGTCCAAACTCGCTTGATACTTTACTAACCAATCCATCCCTAAGATTAAATCGAACTCCCCAAATGGCAGTTCCATTAGATCAGCCAGAAACACGACCCCTTGAAGTTCTAGGGGTACATCCTTATACAGTTTGTTCACTACCACAGAGTGTCCTAAAGGGCTAATTACAGTCATCTCCCTAGGAGAAGTCTCATAGGCTAAATTCAGAGTTCCCGCTATACTACTAGCAACATAAGAGTGCGTAGAACCAACATCAATCAAAGTAGTATAAGGCAACCCATAAATTAAGAACATACAAGTTATGACGTCCGGTGCGTCACCCTCCTCTCGATGCCTCGCTGCGTAGACCAACCCAGGCTGTCTTGCCTCAGTATTCCCAGCACCTCTGCCCGGTACTCCACGGCCCCGACCATTACCGTTACCACCTTTGGCTGAACCTCGACCCCTCTGCGATTGCTGACCATCTCTCCTGAATTATGTACGTCCTTGACCCTTAGACTGAGTCTTAACTGGCCTTCGCGGACAATCCCTTATCCGGTGATCCATTGACCCACACTCAAAGCATCCTCTATTACCTATCCAACACTCCCTCGAATGAGACTTTCCACATCGAGCACATCGTGGTGGCCACTGAGTAGCAGTAGCAGACTTTGCAGCTTGACTTGGCCCGCCAAATCTGGCCCTTTTCTGAGAATTCCCAACAAACCCTAATGGCCCAGAACTCCTTTTATTCCAATTTCTAACCTGATTTTGTTTCACAAACTGCTTCAGCTCCTCAGCTATCTTGGCCTTTTCTACAAGGACAGCAAACTCCCTCTCTCGCTGTGGAGCAATCAATACCCGCAGCTCATCTCTTAGCCCGTCTTCAAACCTAACACAGTGCTCATGTTTCGTAGCCACAATATCCCGAGCATAATGACTTAGCCATAGAAATTTTGCCTCATATTCCGATACTGAATTACTCCCCTGAACCAGATTGAAGAACGCCTTACGCTGCGCATCCATATAACCAGACCCGAGTACTTCCTCTGATAAGCTGCCTTAAAGAAATCCCAGGTGATATTATCGCCATCGCACCATCCCTGACCGCGAGCCACCATTGATATGACTCATCCCGAAGAAGAGACACTATCTCTTTCAACTTTTCCTCAGTCGTGAAATCCAAATCATCCAATATTAGCTCCGTCGCCTCTAACCAATACTCAGCTATGTTGGGAGCTACACCAGAAACACCCCTAAATACTTCTGCTCCATTAGCCCGGAGTCGTTCGGACAAAGATTTCTGAGCCCCTGTACCCACGCCTGTTTTAGCAACTCTCTCTAGGACCCGAAGCATCGCCTGAGACACCGCGTCATCACCTCCCGTTTGATCCTGAAACTCTGCACCCACAGCTGGCGGCGGCGGCACCTCATTCTCTGACCCATGGCCAGACCCTACTGGTTCCGACACAGTAATCCTACCCCTACCACGACCACGCACATTACGCTCGCATCCTCGAGTGCTCATGACTAGCATTCACGACTTAATTTGATTTAAGAATTTTATGAGTTAGCTTTCTTCCACTTATTTATTACGGTACAGTCTTATGAGCAATTTATTAGAGTAATTGTTCTCGCAAGTTCATATAGTCCTACAGGCTTCAGTCTCTAAGGTAAAGTTCCTAATACTAGCATTCATAGCACAAACATTTAAACCATATAAGCAGCAGTTAGGAGACTTACCGTAGCGGATTGGTGCCGGAGACTCAGGTGCATACTTCCCAAAACATGTTTCCCATTCAAACCATTTTGCAAACCCCTTTTATTGAAAACAATTTGGGCCTTATGCCTACAGCCGAGCTTTTGAACCAGGCTCTGATACAACAATTGTAACACCCCAAACCCGGTCAAAACGCTACGACCTAATTTGGCATGTCACAGGGAAGAAAACATTTTTGGAAAACAAGTTGTCGTCTCAATGTTGAAAAGAAAACCTTTGATTTTATAAAAACCCAAATTGTTTTAAGCAAATTATTAAAATTCTTTCGAAACTTAGTTTTAAAGAAGACAGTGTTGCTATGTTATTATTGCGTGTTTGCTAAATACCCGACGGTAAAAATTTTGGAAATCCCAAAAATTCGTTAAAGTTTTAAAGACGTCCGTTTTACGAGTTTATTAGGCATGCCGCTCATCTTTAAACAAATTTTAAGGAAACTTAGGCAGATGAATAATCCCAAAATGAAATTTAGTGGCCTTCTTACATAACCGAAAACCAAACTTAAAACAAGGTCAATCCGAAGATAACCATTAAAATAGAAACCAAACTATTGAGCATGGCCACCTCGAGTCCATCCCGGCTCCATATCCGCGACCTAGGAATTATCTACAAAATGTAATGGAAAGGGGTGAGTCACCGAGACTCAGTGTATAAATCCCCTTCCTGAAGATGTTACGGCTATGATGAAGTCTCCCGGAAAAAGAAGCACATTGAATGATTCTGAGATCTAAGAGATTTCGACTAAGAAAGTGTGGTCTTCAGCTTTTAGTGAATGAAAGAAGACTAAATCAAGGTAATGAGAATGAAAGGGTTTCGGCTAGCAAGGTCTTTCAAAAAGAATAAACAAGATGGAAGAGAGGGAGAAGTGGTGATTCCGCTTTGAGAAAAAGATGAAGAAAAAGGGTAGAAAAGAGGAAGAAGAAAGAATAACCAATTGGGGTTTCGACTTTGAGAGTGAAGTGAAAGAAAGAGTTGTACCCCAAAGGGTCTCCTAGTTTCGGCTATGGTCAAAAGAGGAGAAGAGAGGAGAAGAGCTTAGGTGCTTTTCGGCAAAAGAGGGATTGAGAGAAAAAGAATACTCGAATGAAAAGTGAAACCCACCTAAATGCCGAAAATATTACTCATAAGCCAACACAATTTTGGCACACCTAGCCACACCAAGAACCGATTCCTTTCCTCCTATACAGACTCCAAAATTCGGCCAACACTGAGCTCCCATGTCTATCCCTATCTTCTCTCCACAAATTTCTCCTGTCCACTAATTCAAACCTGTTTGAATATTCTAAACACATAAATTTTCTCTCTTCCATTCATCCAAATCTGTTGACTCCTGCCACACTCCTCCATTAAAGTCTAAGCCGAATGCAACTCTCCCTTGTCCTGGCGTCAAAAAGAAATGCACCAAAAGGGGATTCCCGCAGATCGAACCAAGTCCCTATCAGCTTCCCAGAGGAGTCACTCCCTTGTGCCTTAAGTGGCGTCACTTTGCAACTACACCACACACTCCACTTGTGTCAAAACATACCACTAACCACCCTTAACTCCTATCCATTTTAGCTCCCCCTTCTAAGTGCCCAAAAAGCAAATTTTGATAGGGCCCTGGCCTACCCCTAGCTCATGCATGGACCCTAAAATACCCTAAACTAGCATGACAACCATACTATCTACATGCAATCAGATAAAATGCAAAGGCCCCAATTTAGGATGTTACACTGACTCCTTCATTTTCAGATTTTCAAAGTCTCTTCTTAAGTTTAAAAGTCGTTGCAGTCTTATTTTTTTAGTGCCTTGAAACTCTTCTTTAAGCTTGTCCCAAGCCTGTTTTGGAGTTTCACAGGCCATGATCCTTGTGAAAATCAAGTCTGACACACTGTTTTGAATACAATACATTGGCTTGTACCTCTTGGGTCTGTCATCAGAGTTATGCCTGATCTAAGCTACCGTGGGGTTAGCTCTCAAGGGTGGTAGTTCAACATCAGTATTGGCAACCTCCCACAAGTCAACTGCCTATAGGTAGGTCTTCATTTTCACTACCTAAATATGGTATCCTTTACCACTGAATACCGGTGGTGGTGCTGGAGAGAAACCTGATGAAGACATAACATTAGAAAAGAGAAGGGTCCTCTAAGAAATCAGCTCTTGATACCAATTGTAGGAGTTGAGAAAAAAACTAAGCAATCACAGCAAAGTCTTGAGCTTTCAGCAATAGAGACTTGCTGAACAAACAAGAAAAACGAGCCAAAGAAAGAAAGAACAGATTGCTTAAGTTTAACCAAAACAACAAGAAAAATTTGCTGAAAGATTTATCATAATTCATTGAGAGATAAAAGCATTACATATATCAAGCAATCAACTTATCAACATGATTAAAATGTTACCTAAACATACCTAACTCCACTAACAAAGTCTTGAAACTTATAAAACTTTACTTGCACTCTTGATTAAGCTGATTTATCAAATCTATCAGCACCAAATCACATCAAGTATGTTACTTAGTTCTAATCTAAATAAGCAACAAAACATCAACTAAAAATAACAAAACAGCAGCTTATGCTTCAGCTGCAACTTGCATGGCTCAAACTACTTTGGTCTGCATGTAAGCCATCTTTTAACACTGAATATGTGTAAAAAATAAGTAATTTAGGAAAGTGAAGAGTAGGAGTAACATTTTGTGGCTAAGTTTTCTATAATATAAAGTTATGGGCTTACAAATTTGACCTATATACGGTTGAGCGTGAGTGACAACAAAGAAAAAAATTATAAAAGGGCACTGTACTTAGCAGCACATGCCCATAGTCAACAACCAATGCGGTACATGCATAGGCATCATTTGAATGACACATCAGGCCAAGGTGCCTAACAATCATACTTACAGCAGTAAGCTTATACCCCCAAAATATAGCACACTAAATTCATGCAAGGCAAGAAAAATAATAAACTTCAAATTCATTGGATAATCAGAAAATAAACCGACAATAAAGCTGGCCTAGTATTGGTAAATGGTTTTAGCATTCTGTTTAAGGGATAAATATGGTATTTATATAAATACAATATGGTATGCTCGTTCCGTTCCTTGTTTTTTGAACTTCAAATAGTTTAAGGGATAATGGATCCATATGTTAAAATCTATAAGAAAAAGCAAAAATTACACATGCCATGTGAAGAAAAAATCAGCCCGATCAATTAAACCCAGAATTGGTGGCCCGCCTGGTCTGGTACATCCCCAAGAATGGAGGAAGCAATGAACCAGGAAAAAAAAAAGGTAAAAAACCAGTCTCTTTTTTTTTGTGGTATTCAAATTATTTTTGTAAGTGATAAGATTTGAACTTTTAAACTCAAGATGATATATTAAACAGCATATCATTAAGCCAAATAGATATTCTTATTAACTAATTACTATATTTACACTTGTTTAATATAAAAAATTCACATTTTTAACATTTTATTTATATTTTAATTGCATAATCTGGTTTAACTTCTTGTTTGAACTCTAATCATTGGTAAGAACTAACTAGTTGGTGTGCAAAAATGGCATCTACAAGTCGCAACCTGTATGAGTTATCTTTTAGTAAAGCTAATAAAATCTTATCTTTCAGTAAAGCTAATAAAATCAAAACCATAACAAGATCAAGAAGGACATTATAAAAGATGATTCATAAAAAGAAGGAATAGCAACTTCAAGAAAGCTTGAGTTAGAAGAGTAATATGGTAAGCAAATAGAGATTTCAAATTCAAAATGATCAAGGGGAGGAAAAAAGAGATTACGCCATGTTAACTAGTGTCAGCATTGATGCATTGAATTCATACAGAACGCATGTCACTGATAAGTTATAAAAGTAATATATTTTAATCCTATTTTTAATGTGTTTTTAGATGATTAATTAATGTAGAATGGTGAATTTTATGCTCCTAATACTTTAAATTCATGTTTCTATACTTAGGAGAGCATTTGGGAGCAAAATGAGCGAAAACAGAGCGAAAATCGAACAAGTGGAGCAGATTTTAGGAGCCACACATCCATGTGCCAGACCATGTGGTTTTTGCGATTTGCACTCCAAACATGCGGAAAAATACAATTTTTAGGTTTTTCGGGTATTTTAAGACCTATAAATACCAAATATAAGAAGATAAGTGGGAGCCGTCAGAAAGTATTGAAGGAAACAACTCGTAAAACAATATTGAAGCCGACCCTGAAGCGTATTTCCACCAAGAGTGAAAATCTCCTTTTGATTTCTTTGAAGTTTATTATGAGTTTCTCTATTTCTTGTGGTTATACTATCTTTGAGTTATTTTTATTTGCGATTATGAACTAATTTACTAAATACCTAAGGTATATGAACCCTATAGTGAATTCTATCTTTTGATTTCTATTTTACGCAATAAACACTTGAATCTTATTCTCAGTTATGTGTGCCTAATTCTTAATTTAATATTTCTAAATTATTAATTCATGTTTGATATGCTTAATTTGGAGGAGGAAGAGACCCTATTTAAGAGTAGATCTAGTATAATCGAGTGGAGTTGCATGCAATCCTAGAAATAGTACGACATAAATCTATCATATTAGAGTCAAATCTAATAGGGGAATTCATAAATCGAGTTAATATGATAATAGGAGTTTTAATTAGAAAGAAATTTCAATTAATCAACCTAGAGTTTTAAGTCTTGAAGAGAGATATTAGCATAATTTAGGGATTTTTACAGATCAAGATATTAAGTGAATAAATTGTTTAATTCTGATTGATAATGGCAGATGCAATCTAGGTGGATTCTTTCCTGTGTATTATTTCGCTTCTTGGTTATTATTTTATTATTTTCCTGATTTGTTATTTGTCAAGTTCTTAGTTAATTAATTTAGTTAATTTTTGTTTAATTCAATCATCTTAATTTGTCGGTTAAACAACAGAAAGACGGTAATTACTAGTACTTTTATTCCTCGTGGGAACGATATCTTTACTCACCGTAGCTATACCATTTATCGATAGTTGCACTTGCTTTTGTTGTATTTTTAGTTGGTTTCGTTGACATCAAGTTTTTGACGTTGTTGCAGGGGAAACCAATTGACATCAAAACCATAATTTCTGTTTTATAAAGAAAGAACAAAGGAGAAAACAAGAATATTATTTCAAGATAATTTTTTATTTGTTTTTTTAATTTAATTTTTATATTTTATTATTTTCATTTGTTTGATTTTGACAAGTTCTTCTAGTTTATGACTAGAGGAAACCCATTGGAAACAATAATGTTTTGTGGTGAGATTGAAAGAACTGCTTGCAAAAATCATAGAGAGGTTATAGAAGCAAGGCAAAATCAACAGAGTACAGTAGATAATCACGTGGAAAAGGATACTACGGTGGAGATGTATGATAATTGAAATAATCAGCAAGCCATTGAGTGTCTTGCCCCTCGTACTATGTACGATTTTGCTAAGCCCACTCAAATTGGAGCTGAATCAAGTATTGTTAGGCCTGTAACATCCAGTTTAGAACCTAGTCGGAACAGTGGTGTCGGGACCACAAATCCGAGTCAAAATAATATTTTAATATTATTTTCCGTGTCTACAGTATATGAATTAGTATGTGTGAAATTTCTGTGATTAAATTTGATTATATGTGTGCATAATTTCGTATAAGGACTTGATTGTGGAAGATACTTAATTAGCATGCTTTATGAAAAGGAATCTTTTTTTCATGGCTTATTAAAGGTAGAGTCCTTATGTGGATATTATACCTTTATTCATAGTAGTGGACATTTATGTCCATCTTATGAATGATTTTTATAAGTATTATTAAAGGTTAATTATGTCATTTGTGCATTAATATGTGTTATAATAAAAACAAGTTAAAAGATGGTGGAAATTCATGTGTTCTTCCTCCGAAAAACAAACAAAAGAAAAGAAAGAAAAAGAAGCTAGGTTTTGGCTAGCTTTTGATTCAAATTCAAGGTATGTTTTTAATCGGTTTTCGGTAATTTCTACATTTTCCAATCGTTGCTTCGAGTACTTTAAAACCCATGTCTTAATTTTGATAATTGATGATATTTTTGAAATGAGCCTTTGATGAACTCATGTGTTTTGTGATGTTTGATGGTGAAAAATGAAAGATATGTGTTAGATTAACATAATTTGTCTTTGGAATTTTTGTGATTTTGAGTAATTTGGACTTAATTGAGAAAATAATATTTTGAAGAACTAAATTGTGAAATAAATGAAATGTATGGACTCATATGAGCATGAGTAAAATTTAGATGAAACTTAGATGGCTATGTATGTGAAATTCGAGAATATATCGACAAGTTATAAATGTCTGAGAAGTCCCGTACGAACCAAGAAATAGATAGGATAACATATGTCATGACATAGGTGTTCGATATGTGATATCATATAAGACCACATCTGGGACGTTAGCATTGATTTGAGATTTTGCGTAAGACCACATCTGGGATGTTGGCATCGATATGAGATTTACGCGTAAGACCATGTCTAGTACATTGGCATCGTATTTGATTCGTGTAAGACCCTGTCTGGGATGGTGGCATCAATATCTGAGTACATGTAAGACCTCGTCTGGGATGTTGTCATTGTACGACTTTTTCGAGCATTCTGAGTATCCTATTAGATTCTGAACAGTTCAACGGGCAAGTCTGAGATGCGAATGACTACGAGAAATGTATAATGATTCAGGTATGTTCGAAAAGTACACCATGTACATGTACGGAAGGTAAGTATACTATGAACTTACCGAGACGGATTATGTGTATGGAATTGATGAAGTGGGGCATGGTATATGAATGAATATGTTATGACCTATAGATATTTTTGGTGATATGCATGCTAGTAAGTAAATGGTTAATTCAATGACCCAAGAAGATTTATAAATGTGCAAATGAGCTATTAATAATTTTGTATTGATATGATTATGTGCATTTTTTGCTAAGTTTATTTGTATATGGCTTACTAAGCTTTTGAAAGCTTCTTTGTGTGTGTTTTGCTCTGTTTTATATATCGTCAAAGCTACTGAAGGCTTGGGGACCGTTGAGGATCTTCATCACACTACTTAATCATATTTTGGTACTTTGAATATGTGTATATAGTTAAATATGGCATGTATAGGCTAGTTGTTTTGGGTAACATGTTTGAGATGTGTAAATAGCCATGTGATGTGGCTAGGTAAATGTTTGGTATCATGCAATAGGGATTATGGTATATGATGCATGTTTTGGTATAGCTTGATGGTAATGAAATGGTCTTATGAATGGTAAGCTTATTGATGGATTGAAGCCATAGCGAATTGGTAAATTTTTGGATGAACCACATTTGTTTTTACATTTGTTTTAGTTGTGCAATTTGGTATACAAGTTGGCATGATTATAGATGAGATAGAATGGGATGATATGTTGATCTTATGACATGTTTTTGGTTGTCAATTACGAGCTTGTAGGGATGACCTTTGTGTGGGTGGCAATTTGGCCTTGAAAATAGCCTATAATTGCCCACACGGTTGAGCACACGGGTGTGTGGCTCGACCGTGTCCCTCGTGGTTGAAATTCAAAACAAGTCAGGATCGACCACGGGCTTGGACACACGGGCGTGTGACTGGTCGTGTAGTGCAAGTCAGGATAGACCACGGGTGAGGCACACGGGTGTGTCCATAGTCGTGTGGACAAGTCAGTATGTATGCCCTATTTTGACACTGCTTAGACACACGGGTGTGTCTGAGGCCGTGGGAGGCACACGGCCTGCCCACACGGGCTTGTGACCTCTTTAACTTAGAAAAAATTATAAATTTCTAAGAATTTCCGCATGTGTTCAGTTTAGTCCCGACCCTATTCTAAAGCATGTTTTAGGTCTCGTTGACCTATTAAAGGGACTCTTTGGTTGCATTGAATGGATTGTAATATGAAATGTCTGTAAAAGTTTCTGATCTATCTGGTAATGCCTTTAACCCTAATCCGGTGACAGATACGGGTTAGGGGTGTTACAAAGCCGACTATTAATGTAAAAAACTTTGAGATCAAATCAAATACAATTCAAATGGTGCAACAATATGTTCAGTTTAATGGTTTGCAAGATGAAGATCTGAATGCTCATCTAGCTAACTTTCTGGAGATTTGCGACACTTTCAAGGTTAATGGCGTTGATGATGATGTCATACGCTTACGGTTGTTCCCATTCTCATTGAGGAGCAAGGCAAAGCAATGGTTAAACTCTTTACCACGAGGTTCTATCTCTACTTAGGCACAGATGACTGAAAAAAGTTTGTTAAAATATTTTCCACTGACTAAAAAAGCTAAATTAAGGAATGGCATCTCTTCTTTTGTTCAGTTTGATATTGAGACTCTTTATGATACATGGGAGAGATTCAAGGATTTGTTGAGAAGGTGTCCTCAATCACGGATTACCTTTCTGGATCCAAGTTCAAACTTTTTACAATGGTTTAAACCCCTCAACTAGACATATGATTGATGCAGCAACTAGCGAAACTTTAAATAACAGAACACCTAAGGCAGCTCAAGACCTTATTGAGCAGATGACACTGAATAATTATTAGTGGTAAGTTACGAGAGTAAAACCTGTCAGGGCAACCAAAGGTTTTTATATTGATGCAATTTCTATGCTAGCAAATTAGGTTGAAGCTCTTGGTAAGAAAATTGATGGTTTAAATTTGTCTAAACAAGTGAATCTAGTGATGCAGTGCGATGCAAATGGAGTGGGGATGCTTAATTCAGAATATTCACCCTTCAAGTCTAACATGGAGCATGAGCAAGTAAACTTTATGGGTAATAGTCCTAGATCTCCAAATAATCCCTATAGCAGTACGTATAATTTAGGTTGGAGGAACCATCCAAAATTCTCTTGGAGTGGTCAAGGAAATCAAAGGTCACAACCCCCTCCTGGTTCTTAGCAACCTTATCAGCAAGAAAAAACACGAATCTTAAAGAGATGTTAGCTAAATTTATTTTGATGTTAGAAACTCGATTTCAAAACACTAAACAACTTGAAAAAAATTAGCAAGCACCAATTCATGGGCTCAAAAATCAAATTAGCCAGCTTGCTAAACTAGTTGCGGAAAGACAGCATGGTAGCTTACCTAGTAACACTAAACCCAACCCAAAAGAGCATGTGAAGGCAGTTACATTGAGGAATGGGAAGGAGTTGTCTAAACCCTAAAAGAAGCTGAAACAAGAAACTAATGAGAAAGATGATGGGGTGGCAAAAACCAAAAAAATTCAAAACATCGGTAATTAAAGAATACAAACCACTAATACCATACCCAACAAAAGTTGAAGAAAGACCGCATGGATGAACAATTTGGTAAATTTCTTGAACTTTTTAGACAATTACATATTATCTTTTGCTGAAGCTCTTTCGCAGATGCCCAGATATGCAAAATTTTTAAAGAAGCTTTTAACAAATAAAAGGAAGTTTGAAGAGCTATCAAGTGTGGAAGTCAATGAGGAGTGTTCAGCCATTCTCTAAAATAAACTACCCACCAAGCTGAAAGATCCAGGAAGTTTTACTATTTCTTGTTTTATTGGTAGTTTAAACACTGAAAAAAGCATTGACTGATTTGGGTGCCAATATTAATTTGATGCCTTATAAAATGTTCAAGCAACTTGGTCTTGGAGAACCAAAACCAACTAGGATGAGTATTCAATTAGTTGACAGATCTGTTAAATATCCTAGGGGTATTATTAAAGATGTACTTGTGAAAGCAGTAAATTCTTATTCCTTGTTGATTTTGTTATACTTGACATGGATAAGGACGTTGGGGTGACTTTAATTTTAGGTCAACCCTTTTTAGCCATTGCCAGAGCTATTACTGATGTGAGTAACGGTAAACTTGTGCTTAGGGTGGGTGATGATGAGATAATTTTTCAAATTTACCATGCCATGCAATTTTCTAGAGAGCAAGATGATTCCTGTTATTTTATTGATTTTATTGATCATGTTATTCAAGATTCTTTGTAGGAAATTGTTCATAAGGACACGTTGAAACTGTGTCTTGTTCAAGGAGAGGAGGTCGATGGAGATAATGTTGTGATAAATGAGATGAGAATTGATCTAGATACTAATGAATCTCCACTGAGACAGAAAAATTATGAGTCCATTGATGTAAGTAAAGAACTAAAATTGAAACCCTCTATTGAAGAACCTCCCAAATTGGAACTGAACCAGTTGCCAAATCATTTGGAGTATGCATTCCTTGGAAATAATTCTACATTGTTGGTGGTTATTGCTTCAAATTTAAAGCCGAATGAGAAAGATGAGTTATTGCAAGTGTTAAAGGAACACAAAAAAGTTATATCTTGGAAAATTTTACACATTAGAGGGATCAGTCCTTCTTTTTGCACCTATAAAATTTTAATGGAAGATGACTATAAGCCATGTGTGCAAGCTCAAAGGAGGTTAAATTCCAACATGAAGGAATTTGTCAAAGTTGAGGTACTTAAACTTCTAGATGCGGGAGTTATTTACCCTATTTTTGATAGTACTTGGGTGAGTCTTGTGCAGGTTGTTCATAAGAAAGGAAGCATGACTGTTGTAGCTAATGAGAAGAATGAGCTGATTCCAACAAGAATAGTCACGGGATGGAGAGTTTTTATTGACTATAGGAAGTTGAACAATGCTACAAGGAAAGACCATTTTCCTCTATCATTTGTGCAACATCTGGTTACATGTATTATTGCTTCCTAGATGGGCTTTCTGGCTACTTCCAAATTCCAATAGCTCCGGAGGATCAAGAGAAAACAACATTTACATGTTCATATGGTATGTTTTCTTACTGAAGAATGCCTTTTGGATTATGTAATGTTCTTGCTACTTTTCAACGTTGCATGTTCGCCATCTTTGATGAACTTGTAGAAGACATTATGGAGGTATTTATGGATGATTTCTTAGTATTCGGTAATTCTTTCCATCTTTGCCTTAATAATTTAAAATGAGTTTTGATAAGATGTGAGGAACGGACCTTGTTCTTAATTGGGAAAAATGTCACTTCATGGTATAAGAAGGAATTATTTTGGGCCATAAAATTTCTAGTAAAGGGATTGAGGTTGATAAAGCAAAAATTGAAAACCATCGAAAAACTACCTTACCCTAATTCAGTTAAGGCTATTAGAAGTTTCTTAGGCAATGCTAGGTTTTATGGAAGATTTATCAAAAAAATTTCTAAAATAGCTAAGCCTTTAACTAATTTTCTAGAAAAATATGTGTCTTTTAATTTCAATCAACAATGTTTAAAGGTGTTTAATGTTCTTAAGGAAAACTTAGTTAATGCCCTGATTATGGTCGCACCTGATTGGAATTTACCTTTTGAACTATTGTTTGATGTGAGTGATTTTGTAGTAGGTGCAATTCTTGGACTGTGAATAGACAAGCCGTTTTAGTCGATTTATTACGCTAGCAAGACTTTAATAAACGCACAAGAGAATTACACCACTACCGAAAAAGAATTGTTAGTTATGGTTTTTGCATTCGATAAATTTAGATCTTATTTAATATTGTTTATTTTTGTTGTGTTCACTGACCAATCTCCTCTTTACTAACTTTTGACTAAACCGGATGCAAAACCTCAACTTATAAGGTGGATTTTATTATTGCAGGAATTCGATTTGGAAATTAAGAATAAGAAAAAGGTTGAAAATTTTGCAGCAGACCACCTCTCAAGACTCGAGAATCCCCATCTTGAGTAGCTTAATGAGAAGGAGATAAATGATTTATTTCTTGAATAATGACTCTTTGCGGTAACCAATTCTGAAGGCCATTGGTTTGAAGATATCGTGAATTTTTTTATTGCTAACATCTTACCAAAAGGGTTCACTCATCATCAAAAGAAGTGATTCTTTGCTGATATAAAAGACTATTTTTTAGAGGATCCTTTTCTTTTTCATGTGTGTGCAGATCAAGTAATTCAAAGGTGTGTTACAAAGCCAGAAGCGAATAAAATTTTGGTTCATTGTCAGTCGTAACTGACAGGAGGACATTATAGTGGGATTAGTATAGCACATAAAGCACTTGAATCAAGATTTTATTGGCTCCCACTATTCAAAGATGCTCACCGGTATGTTACTTCTTGTGATAGATGCCAGAGAACAGGTAATATTTCCAAACGTAATGAAATGCCTCAAACATACATGCTTTCTTGTCAAATTTTGAACATTTGGGGTATTGATTTCATGGGACCGTTTCCTAGTTCTTATGGTAATAAATACATACTGGTAGTAGTTGATTATCTTTCGAAATGGGTTAAAGCTCAACCTTTTCCAACTAATGATGCTAGGGTGGTCGTTAGATTTCTTAAGAAACTATTCACTCATTTTGGAACACCTCGAGCAATCATTAGTGATAGGGTACACATTTTTGTAACATTCAAGTTGATAAGATTTTTAAAAAATACGGTGTACTTCTACCCCTTATCATCCCCAAGCTAGTGGCCAAGTTAAAATGTTGAACCGAAAATTGAAACGCATCCTAGAAAATAGAGACAAATAGGAAGGATTGGGCTTTAATATTAGATGATGTTTTATGAGCTTATAGGAACATCCCCCTACAGACTTGTTTATGGGAAGAGCTATCACTTACCATTAGAACTCAAACATAAAGCATTTTGGGCAATAAAATTTCTAAATTTTGATCCTAAACTGCAGGTGATAAGAGACAGTTGCAACTAATGAGTTAGACGAAAAGCAAGCAAATGCTTACGAGAGCTCGAAATCATACAAAGAAGCAACGAAAAAATGCCACGAAACTCGTTTAAAGCAACCCAAACATTTTACAGTTGGAGATCAAGTGCTTTTATATAATTCAAGGCTCAAATTGTTTCCAGGAAAGGTAAAATTGAGATGGTCAGGTCCTTATGTGGTAAAAATCATTTTTCCCTACAGTACAGTAGAGTTAACACATCCTGAATACGACACATTTAAGGTAAACGGTCATCGACTAAAATATTATATTAGAGGTGATATTAATAACGACGGAAAGGAGCTCCGGCTCCAAAATCTAAATCAGTCATGTGTAAAAAAGGAAAGTCAAGCTTCGACTTTAAATAAGTGCTTCTCTGGAGGCAACCCTAGTGTTTCAATTTTGTTAATTCCCCTAATTTTTTTGCATGTTTAATTTGTAAAAAAAAGTGAACCACATGGTTGGGAGTGGTACACATTGCCTGGCGACACGGCTATGTGTGACACACGGTCTAGACACACGAACGTATCCCAGGCCGTGTGCATACTAGAGCTAAATTTTTCCAATTCTTTTGACACACACACAACAACAGAATGTTACATGGTTTGAAGACATGGTCTTGGGAGTCGCACGGCCTGGACATATGGGCGTGTCCTAGGCCGTGTAAGTCTTACGGCCTAGACATACGAGCATGTCTTAGGCCATGTGTATACTAGAGTAAATTTTTTACATTTATTTCAAAAAAGTGAGTTACACGGGATAAAGACACGGTCGTGTGCGACACATGGCTAGTCACTCAGGCGTGTGTGAGGCCATGCACCCTACATGGCCGCTCACACAAGTATGGGAGAAGCCAAGGGTGCTCTCACACCGCCTAGACACATGGGTGTATCTCAGGTCATGTTGAAAATGGGCTAAATTTTGTTTTAGTTATTCGATTGACACACAGGCTAAGATGGAGCACATGGGCAAGGGACAAGGTCGTGTGGCCCAACATGGGCCTTTACAGAACCGTGCCCCCCTTTTTTGTCACAACTAACCCTAATCATTTTTTTTCACTTTTACTTCTTCCCCTTTTTGATATTTGCATTGTTTTCTCCCCCTCCATTCCGACTGATCTCCTTGTCTTTAGTCCGACCAATAGCCTCCCATTTTGCTCTTCTCTTCCTCATACAAACCTCTCTTTCCCCAATCTCTCTCCTTATCCACCCTCACGTCACACCAGCAGCAATACCCAACCCCTAAGACTTTTCCACTGTCGCCGCCAGTCTCCGTTCACCCCTCCTCATCACCGATCACTTAACTTCCTTTCACCGTCCCTCACATCAACATTCTAACATTCCACAACCACCAAACCTGCATACCGTAGCCCCAATTTTCCCCCTTCCTTTTTCATCTGTCCCATCACCGACGTTTTCACCCTTCGCCTCCGTTCCACCCGCCTTCACATTCTCCTTTCCGCCCCTCCTCTTCGAAACTCTACCAGCGCCCCCGTCGTTCCTACCGTCACCGCCATACTCGCCTCCACTGCCATCTGGAAAACCACCCACCACCATTTGGTCCCTTGTTCTTTCTTTATATTTTTTATTTTTATTTTATTTTACTTTATTTGATTTTTCTTATTATTATTTGTCTATTACTTACTTTATTTTTATTTTTTTATTTTATATTTATTATATTTAGTTTCTATTATTATTATTATTATTATTATTCTTATTATTATTATTATTATTATTAATGCAATGTTAGTTTTATTAGGTTGCTGGTTACACCTTTGTTTAGGATTAGATTGCTAGATTCATGTCTATTAGTTATTTACTATTTTCATTATTATCTTATTATGACTTTGGTCTTATTTGTTTAGTTAGTTTAATTAATCGTCTTATTCAATTCATGTTAGCTTCGATTTAGATTTTATTGTATTTCATTTTTATTGGGTAACTGTGTTCATTGTGTATTTCATACTTCAACTCTTGTAATTTGTTTTGGGCTTGCTCTGATTTGTTTTACTTGTTTACTGCTTGGTGTAGTTGCTCGATTAGCTTATTGATGCGACTTATTCTTTCGGTACATTGATTTACAGACATCATTTGTTATTCCAGGTACACCATGACAAAGCGAAAGACTCAAGGCATGACCTCATCCTTAGGCCCGTCCTCCGATGCACGCCATCCTTTTCTACAGTTTCCACTGGGTTCTCACAAGGACCAATATCAGCTTCCCAAGCAGAGACCCTTGGGTTTAGGGCATTGCATAGACTGGGAGGCATTACAGATGGTACACTTTGTCAATATAATACGTGCACTGATCGAGACAACTCCATAGGACCGACTTTTCTCCACTGTCGAGCCCACCTACTCAGAGATTACATTATAATTATGCTCGACCTTTTTCCTACAGCACGCGATAACGACACATGATGAGCCATGCACCGTCCCGTTTTGGTTGGGTGGTACAACACGTTATCTGAGCGTCTCGAGCTTCAGAGCTGCCCTTGGACTTTACTCTAAGGAGTTCATGATCATGGAGACATTCCCCACCTTGTATCGACATATCCATCGATCACCATCTCTTTGTTGGACTAATATTTCTGGGACGATAATACCATATGGTTCGAGTCAGTCAAAGGCCACATGTTTACCTCCTGCCCTCCATTTCATTCATGCTATTCTCGCACACACACTAACAAGCTGTAAGGAAAGTACTGGGGTCATTAGTACGACTGACACCTACTTTATTTGGTGCATGACACAGTGGCACCCCATCGATGTGGCCTACTTCGTCGCTCTTATTTGTCGCCACCAGACCGAGCGTAGTTGAAACGGTCCTATCTTTTTGGGCCCTTATGTGACTTGTCTTGCACAACATTTTGGCCTCTATGATTCTTCGAAGCAGTCATCCTCATTTATGTTGGTTAAATAGATGATCCCGCAGGGATAATCAATTATGAGTTACATGAGGATGGTCTAGTGGCAGTGTGGCGTGAGTCCTCCTCGATATAGATTGTCTCATTCTGACCCTCAGGATAAGTTTAAGGACTTCCCCAACGATGATCCTTTTCTCTATGAGGATCCACCTCGTTCTCCACCTCTGAGTCACCCTACTGTTTCTTCTACCGTTATACTCGAGGATCTTTCTGAACGGTTCACCCGTTTCGAGCAACGATGCTTTAAGTGATTCGATAGCATTGACACGACTTCGCAACAGACGTGTCAACAGCTTCACATTTCTCCTACTAGTCATGCGCCGCAGGATATCGATGCACCTCACAATGACAATCTCTGATCTACTTTCATTTTATTTATTTTATTTATTTTATTTTTAGTTAGACTTCTCTTTTTATTTTCGATTGTTTTATTTTTATTTTGGAGACTTCTTTATTTTATTTTGATTCTGAACTATGTTTTTATTTTTATTTTTATTATTTCGATGGTTGTTTCTATTCCAGTTTGTAACATCTAAATCTTCTTATTTATTTGTGTTTTTCTTCTTATTAGTTTGCTCGAAAACATGCACTACATTTAGATTTGCTCACAATTCTGATTTTCTCTATTCTAGCGATTTCATCCATATTCAAGGTAGTTTCAGTTCTCTCCCTCTTTTTTCATATTGTGCTTATTCTGTGCTTTTATCTATTTGTACATTGAGGGCAATGTACATCTTAAGTGTAGGGAGGTTGTTTATATATTTGTGATAAAATCCCTAAATTACTTGTTGTGTTTAAGTAATTTCCTCATACCCTCCATTAGAGTGAATTCTTTAAAAAAAATTTGGAATTTTCATTGATGTTGCTTTGCATTTATTTGTGGATATTTGTTCATTGGTTGATTCAATCTTTAAGACATGAAAGAGCCGAGCATGATAAGTTGTTTTTCAGAAATCATATTATAGATTGTCTCCTTGAATAGAATTATTATCTTGAAATTTTGAAGTTGCAAGTCTAACATCAAAACCATAATTTTTTGTGAGCTTTTGAGCCTATAGAGCATATATTTTATTTCATGCTCATTTTATTATTAGTTATAAGTGTGTCAACTTGATTTTTTATTCTAGAACTTGCTTTGATTATCTATGTTAAGACCACACCATTGATTTGATATACTGAGATGATAGAGGCACTTAGGTTTTAACCCACTTAACCTATAAAAAGATTACCTATTGAATTAACCCTTAGTGAACCTCATTGATCCTAACACATTTTTTTATTAACCCATTAATGTTAACTTATTACCCATATATTTTTTTGTAATTTTTTCCCATCTTATTGACTCCTTTTTTGTCGAGATTTGATGTGGTTAGTTGTCTAACTATGTTTCATTTTTCTTGAATTACTGAATTTTATTCTTGTTCTAAAAAATAAAAAAAATGAAAATGAAAAAAAAAACATATATATTTGATTAAGCTTGAATCGTTAGTTGCATATTCTATTGAAAAGCTCGTTTTTATTCTTGATTAGTCTTGTTGATGTTAATTATGTTAATTCAACAACTGATTATTTTTTCTAGTTTGGTAACTTATTAACTCGATCTCGATTATAACCAACTTTTTTGGCATTTTCCATACCCTTAACATAAGCCCCATTACGACATTTTAAAGACCTCTTGATTGGTGTGCCATCTCATTTTATAGTGGTGGAGATTTGATTTTTAAGCAAGCCTATGGTAATGACATTTCTCGTTTGACTGTTGAGTGCTTAATATTTGAACCTTAAACACTTTGAGTGTTTTGAGTGAATCTTTAGTGAGGATATAAATTCTTGTTGATTTTGAATTTAAGGTAATTGTTTAGATAAGGGGAGACACCTATATTTTTGCACTTTAAAAATTTTGGCTTGAATCTATTTGAATCTTTAGTGTCCTTCTAGTTGAATTACCAATGCATGATTGTTTGCGAATTATCTTGAGACATCAGTCACACTTCTTGTATTCTGAGTCCCCTTCCCATATGCAATGGAGAAATCATATACAAGCATCTTTGCCACCCATTTTTGCTGGTAAAGGGTGATGGCATATTGGTTAGATAAAAACGAAAGGCTTTGCTGATCAGTCTTAATTTGGAAATGGCGACCAATCAAATAAGGATGACATTTCTTAACTGTTAGAATCACTTCTATCATCTCTTTATCATAAATAGACAGGGCTTGATGCTTGACACCTAAAGCCTTACTGAAATATGCTATAGGCTTCCTCTTCTGCTATAAAATTGCCTCTACCCCTTGCCTACAAGCAGCAAATTCCACGCAAAATTATTTCTGAAAGTCAGGCAAGGCCAACACAGGTGCTTGGAAAATGGCTTCCTTAAGGTGTTGAAAGGAAGATTGGGTAGCTTCATCCCATTTCCAATGAGCTCCCTTCTTGAGAAGAGTGGTTAGAGAAGGAGTTATAACCGCATATCCTTTAATGAACCTTCGGTAGTAACCAGAAAGACCGAAGAACCCCTTAAGTCCCTTATAGATTGAGGAGTTGGCCAAGTAAGAACTCCTTCTACCTTGTACTTATCCATGCTAATAGTGCCAAAAGAGATGATATGGCCTAGATAGTCTACTTGTCTGGTACCAAAGCTATCCTTAGACCTTTTGGCATATAGCTAATAAGTGGCTCAAATGGTCTTGCCAATCTTTTGAATACACAAGAATGTCATAAAAAAATACAATACTGACCTCCTAAGAAATGCTTTAAAAGGTGGTTCATCAATGCCTTAAAACTAGATGGAGCATTAGTCAAGCCAAAGGGCATGACCATGAACTCATAATATCCCTCATGTGTTCTAAATGCAGTCTTATGGATGTCTTGTTCCAACATCTAAATCTGGCGGTATCCTAACCTAAGGTCTAACTTAGAAAAGAAATTGGCCTTTCCCAGCTTATCCAACAGCATTTCAATCACAAGGATAGGAAATTTATCCTCGATGGTGAGCTAGTTGAGTTGTCTATAATCAAAAAACATTCTCCAGCTCCCATTTTCTTCTTAACCATAACAATTAGGGATGCAAAGAGACTGTTGCTATCTCTGATCACCCCTACTTGCAGCATCTCTTGAACCAACTTCTCAATCTCAATTTTTTGTACAGCAGGGTACCTATAAGGTCTCACCCTCACTACTTGTTTCTCATCTTAAAGGGTATCTTATAATCGTGTGATCTGTTAGGAGGAAGCCCAGTAGGATTTTGAAAGACATCATCAAATTCTCTCGAAGGATCTTGCAAGTCCGAAGGTTAGGTAACCTGTGGAAAGAATAAGGCTACTTGAGTACAAGAAGAGAACAACATTGGACAAGGGCCATTTGTTACCATATACAAATATTTGGAAAGGTGGTCACCAGATACAAGCTGAAAAGCTCCATGTGGTATACCCTTGAGAGTACATTGCTAGCCTTAATATTAGAATTGCATGGTCAAGGAACTAAAGTTCCACACTATGGACCCCAATGAAAGTGACCATTGAATACCAAGAGCTAAGTCACATCCTTTAATTAGAAGTGCCAAAAAATTTGTAGTAAACTGATACCCCTGTGCTTCCCAAGTAACAGCCCTACATAGCCCTTGAGTGAACAAATTCCCTCCATTAGCAGTCATAACCTTCATTTTGTTAATTGATTCCACTAGTAAGTGCAGTCTTTTGGCCAATTTGGAATCGATGAACTTATGTGTACTTCTTGAGTCAACCAACAATATCATTTCTAGATGATCAATACAGGCTATCGATCTCATAGTCAGGTGACCTTGAGTTCCCTTCAGTGCATGCAGTGATAACACTGGAGTAGGGGTCCATTGTTAGGTTTCTGCAGTTCAAGTTGTTTAGGATAGTCTTGGAAGTCCTTAGTGGTTGGACTTCTCATAATATCATTGACATCAACGGAAAGTTCAATCACAAGCTGATACAATTATGCCTTGGTACATTTATGACCAATAGTGTATTTTGAGGCATACAAGAAGCAGATATCGTTTTTCCTCATTTCATCCATTTGTGCTTGAGAAAGGGATTTGGTAGGCAACTTGGTACTAACATCTGCACTGGGAACCCTCCAATAATATTAGTTCCATTCATGGTGCCATGTGATTTGACCCTTTGGTAAAGTTGCTTAGGAAACCCTACATTAACCCCTTATTCACTTGGAAATAAGGTTTTTTGAAGTCCTCCCCCTCCACTAGGAATTATGTACCTCTTTTGATTTCCCCCAGTATATTCTCAACATGTTTAGCTATTAAGTAGCCATCAACCAGATTATGTGGTTTGAACAACCTAAGATATTGACCAACATTAGGTCTCAGATTACTAGCAAATATATGTAAGGCATAAGGTTTTGGAAAATCGAGTTGATTCACTAAACTCACAAATTGATCATGGAACTATTTCATTGTTCCTTACTGCTTGAGGGACACCAATTCCTCTATTAGGTCCTGGTAGATCTCAGACCCAAACCTTTCCTTCAATCCCCTAGCATAAGCTTTCCAAGTCAACTGGTGCATCCTTGCCTTTCAGCAAAGAAATGATGCCAATCTAAAGCCTTGGACAATTCGAACCTTAGCATGATATCTCACACCTTCTGCTTCAAAATCTTGTTCCAACTTTGACCACCAACCCCTAAAATCCAAGCCATCGAAACAAGGACAGTCAAACTTGACATGTTTGGCATTTGACTCCAACCCACTGACACGAGAAAACTAGCCCAGATGTGATTGTGGTGATAGTATGATAGGCTCTTTAGGAGGAAGACCAAGATGAGGTTCCCCTAAAATGCCATTTCCTTTGCTCTGACCTGTACTAGCCACTTCTGTGGCTTGTGGTTGACTAAAAAATTGCTCCAAAAGAGAGTACAAATTTGAACGCATGTCATTCTTAAATCCCTCTTGAAATTTCTTAAACCTGGAATAGAGGAATATTTGCTTCAAATGATAGCGAAAATGTATTTCATTAACATAATAATGTTTGAACATGAGCCTATTTCACAAAAGAAAACTTATCACTTCTAGGCTTAAAGCAATACGTGCATTCTAAACATTACTCTGAATAAGTTTTAAATACTACAAGAATCTCCTCTGCAGTCCAGTTGTCCAAAACGCTCTCTGGTTCGCAAGGTCTAATATCCGATAAGGTCCCTTCTTCCACTATCTCTTTAGATACAGCATTAATGCAGACATTACCCAACATTGTTACAATGCCCTCTCACCTTGGCACCTTCTTCTTAGCATGAATTACCCCTCCTGACACAAAGGTTTTGGATATATGCGTAATTATCATAGGTTCCCACTTGGCCTCTTTGCCATTCAAACGAGCACGTCTCCTTTCTTGTCTCTTTTCCAGTTCTTTCTTTTTTTGTTTTGCATCTCTCCTAAATCCTAAGCCAAAGCGATCTTGTTTTTCTCTCAGTGTCGGGGACACAATTCTCCCCTGAAGATACTTTCCAAGTCCTCTTCCCAGCAAAGCTCCTTTTCCCATAGTCATTTTTAGTCCCATTCTTGTAGTCTTGGAGATCCTTGGTATCAGGATTCTATTTCTTTCTGTGACGAAAGTTGCATTCACGAACTCGAGGGACCAGAAAGAGCATTCAGTTGTCTCGTCATTTATCTCCAAGTATGGCATCTCACTGATCATAGCTGCAATGATGTCCTCTCAGCCTTTATCGTTATCAGCTGACCATCCGCTATCAAGTTCACTTTCTAATGCAATGATGAAGGTACTGCCCCTGACGCATGTATCCATGGCCTCTCTAATAAGCAGTTATAGGAATGCTTTATGTCCATTACCAGAAAATCCACTTCGTAAGTAGTCAGGCCAATTAACAAAGGTATCTCAATTCTTCCCAACACTTTCCTTTGTGTGCCATCAAATGCCTTCACTATGCTCTGGTATTCCTTTATGTGCGAGCTGTCTATCGGTAATCTGTTTAGAATGGATAAGAGCAATACGTTCAATACCAACCCGTTATCTATTAGGACCCCTGGTAGTATGTACCCTTTGCATCTAGTAGTAATATGCAAAGCCTTGGTGGATCCCCTTCCACCTGGTGGTATCTCATCATCACTGAAATGGATAAAGTTGTCAGCACTTATGTTGCCTACCAACTGATCCAATTTATCAACTGAGATATCACTGGTGACATAGGTCTCGTTTAAAACTTTCATTAATGCGTTCTTGTGTACTTCCGAATTCTTAAGCAAAGCTAACACAGATATGCGCGTTGGTTGCTTATGCAGCTACTCTACCACATAATATTCACTGTGTTTCAGAAACTTTAGGAACTCCTTGGCTTCTTCCTCTTTAACTGGTTCATTGATGGGTAATTCGAACTCAACTAATTTTTCTCCCTCTGTATCTATCATTGGAGCTTTCTCTTTTGCCAGATCGTAACGTCTCCCGCTACCAGTATGAGAGCATGCATCCAACTTTTCTTTTGAAATGCTAGTCAAATTCTCCTTCCCTGGGATTGTCACACTACATTCATAATTCTAGGGGACCCTCCTGCTATCCTCATAAGCAGAGGGTACAGGTTGTTGTATCATAACTTTCAGTGCTACCTGCATTCCAGGTCCACTATGCTTGGGTTCCGCGGGTTTGTGTTTTATCACTTTCGGTACTGTTTGCACTCCAGCTTCATTATTCTTGGGTGCTGATATGACGATCAAGGGGAATTTGACTTTTGAGCTCCTTGTTGTCAGCTCTGAGGTGCATATGCCCTTCTCTTTTGCTCCCTCCTCACAAAACTCAATTTCTTTATTGTTCATCAAATTCTGTACCAAAGTCCTGAACTCCTCACAGTTTTGAATCTCGTGCCCTGATTCCCGATGATACTCAAAATAATTCGTCAATTTTCCTTGACTCTTCTTTGCGATGATTAGCCCCTGTTTGACCATTTCTTTCCAGACCAATATGAAGGGAGTCTTAACCTCCACAACGCCTGTTTTGACCCTTCTCTCTGAACTTTCGCTGACTGCATTGACCCCATTATGACCGGGTAATGGATTTTCTGCCTTTGGCAAATCTACCAATTCTATAACCCCCATATTAACAAGCTTTTCTACCAATTTCTTGAAGGCTTGGTAATTCTCTATTGAATACCCTGTGATTCCCGCATGATATTCGCATTCTGCATTCGGGTCGTACCATTTGGGGTACGGGGCTGCATTGGTGTTAAATAGCAAGGAGACACTATATGCGCATCGAATAGGTTTTTATACATTGCCTTGTATGTTATCGAGATCGGTGTAAATTGGAGTTTCTCATTGTTTTGTCTTGTGGTGCCAGATTCCTTCTTGGACGAACCCTGATGCCCCGTAGCCACTTGTTTTGGCTGATTAACGGTGAATACCCTAAGTTTGCGTTATTCACTTCACTTTCTTCCCTCCTTACAGTCGCTCTTTTGTTACTTTCCCCTGGCTCAATCTTTCCACTTTTTATAGCATTCTCGATCATCTCTCCAGTCATTACGATGTCCGAGAAACTCTTGGTTGTACTCCCTAGCATGTGAGTAAGGAACGGTGCCTTCAACATATTGATAAAGAGCATTGTGGTCTCTTTTTCCAAAAGTGGCGGCTGGACCTGAATGGTAACCTCCCTCCACCTCTGTGCGTACTGTCCGAAACTCTTGTTAAGTTTCTTTTCCATGTTTTGCAGAACAATTCTGTCAGGGGTCACATCAGTTACATGACTGTATTGTCTCATAAATGCCTGTGCCAGATCTCTCCAAGAACCAATTTCAGTATGGCTCAACTGATTATACCATCTGGCTGCTGTTCCGACCAGGCTATCCTGGAAGCAATGTATTAGCAGCTAGTCATTGTTGATATACCCGGTCATTTTTTGGCAAAACATGGTTATATGAGCTTCAGGGCAAGTGATTCCCTTGTACTTTTCGAACTCCGGCACCTTGAATTTGTGGGGGAGTATTAGATCTGGCACTAAGCTTAGGTCTTTAGCGTCGACTCCGTGTTGCCTATCAGCATCCTCCATAGCTCGAAACTTGTCTTCTAACCATTTGCGGTGCTCTTCCAACTATCTTGGCAATTCAGACTTTGCCTTCTCCTCTTCCGCTACCTTGTCAAAGTCGGGAATAATGGCGTTGACTGGGTGATCTACCAAATTGGAACTTGATCCAGCTTAGAGATTTGGCATAGAGACACCCTCTTGAAATTGTTGAGGTTTAATTACAATGGATCTCCTTCGTGGATTCACTTCGGGATATGTTGGAGTGAGACCAGGGAGAGATAGCCGCTCCTCACTATCTTCAGCAGTGTTAACCATGAGGGCTTTCCCTTTGCCAGTCAGTAATTGAATTAATTGGGACATCATGGTTTTTTGTGATTCCATCACCTGATCCATCATATCACGCTGGATCTTAGCAAGCTGCTCCTACATTTGCAGCTGAAGTTTTTCCTGCATCTCCTTTTGGAGTTGTTCAAGTTTCTTTATTCTCTGATCCATATTTTTTGTTTTCTTTCTTGTGCCGTAGGGATGTGTCTCTGGTCGGGTTTTGTCGGTTTCCAGGTTGCTGAAATGATTTTTACTTCAATTAGAATCTTTTAATGACTTTTAATGTATATGAAATGAATGACAAATGCGAATGCATGAAATGTGAAAGAAGTCGATTCTGATTCAATTCCATTTAGGAAACTTTATTTGAAAACAAAGCTCTTTACATAAAGTGGATTACAAATACGGTCTTCCTCTATCACCTAAGGCTTTAATTTTTGCAAGTAGAAAGGCTTTAATTTTTGCAAGTAGAGAAGCTAATTCTCGTCCTCGATCTGACTGAGTCTCAAACTGCATACTCAAAACATCAGCTTGTACAGCTAAAGTTTATAAATATTCGGCTATCTCTCGCATCTGGGTTATAGCCTTCCCCATGAGGTAATCTCTATTTCTGACTTGATTCTGGGAACGACGAAGCTCCTCTTCTCTTAGTTCTTCGTTTGCCCTTACAGACTGGATATGGTTTTGGCAATTCAGCAAAGCCATTTCTAATTCTTCGATCTTCTGCTTCATTTCTCCAATTTGGCTCAAACTTGCTCTTAATTCCTTCACCGAGTTACGGTTTCGATGGTGATGAAGGGATCTTTCGAGTTCCACAACTCTAGCCTTTAACTTGTTTTGTTCACCTTGGCTTTCTGAGAGGCTCTTTTCTATAAGTTCGTTTCGTGCTTGTGCCTCTCTAAACTTCTCCTCCCATTGGTTAGCTTTAGCCCTTTCACCTTGAATTTTCTGCCGCCATTGATCTGAAGTTTTTTCTAAACTGGCGGTCCTCATTGATAGCCGTATCTTCTTATAATCAGTCTTTAAGCTATTGAGATCTTCTTCAACGTGTTCTTTTCCTTTTCTGAATTTCTCTACCTCTGCCTTTTGAACATCAGCATCTAGCCCTAAATGCATCTTCTCTTCCTCTAATAGCTCTATTTTCTTTTCTAGCTCTCGATTTCTCTTTTCAAAATCTAGCTTTATTATCTCCAATTCAGACGGGACAATTCATAAGCATTCTTCTATAGATCGGGCGCCTTACAAACTTGGTTCGGGTATATTATCGTTAATCCTCTGGCTGAACCAACTATTATACTTTAGCGTCGTCATAGGACCTACCGACAATCTCTTCATACGTCGAGTCTGGTTCCAAGCAATAGAAATTTCCTTAATTTTCTTCTTGTAATCATCTCCTTTAAACGGGAACTCGCATTGCGCTAGGCCATGAGTGGCCGGTACAAATTGTCTTGACCCATACTGTCTTAATACCAGTAAGGGAGCATAAGTCGTGGCTCTTCAAACCCCGAGTAAAGGAACCCAATTGAAACTCCCGCATCGGAACAAAATCTCACTGGGCCCCAAACAAGGAGCTCTCCTTTGAACATCCTCTTCTCGCAGATTTTGTAGCAGTGTAGTCCAATTTTCTTCTGACACGTCATCTTTTCTTGGCGTTGCAGCTACTTCTTTTAATGGAGTAATTATCACTAAAAACACGACAAGAGATCCTATCCACCTTCCAAAAATGGCTGTGAAACCAAACTAGTAACAACTGCGCACATCCGATGAACCTGCCCTCTCCGGATCTTCTACAGGCATTTAATGATCTAAAAGTCTCGGCCAAAATTGTGGGAACTGGCGTGATTCCTTTACTGAGTCGGTCAAACAGGTCTGTGACAGCCTCGTCCACATGTCCTAGAGCCCTAGGAAATAGCACCAACCCGTAGATGCTTAATGCAAAGATATTGATTTTCTTTTTTCGCATCGGGATGAGCTAAAAACAAATCCCTCAAGTTCCTCCATGGAATGCACTTACATTCACCTTTTTGCTTTATTTTGATGGTTATCCATTCCTCAGTCATTCCTGTAACATTCATTATCTTCTTCCAGAAGGCTGGTACATAAGCAGCTTTTGAGTAAATTCTATCCATTCGGGCTATTAGGTAATGCAATAGAGCAGTGTATTCCTCCACGGTCAGCACTAAGTCTACCTTCCCAAAGGTAAAACAATATATGCGGCGTTCCAATACTGAGTGATGGCCTGGAACAACTGTTTGTCTACTTTGATATCCAATAAGTACGGCAAATCCCCATAACTATGAAAGAACAACCTTTTGGCCTCATCATCCCATTGATCCCATATTACTTTCAATTCTTGGAGATTATTCTGCGTAACACTAATGCGAGTTTAGTCCCCTAACTCTGACTCATGTCCTGCAGCCAAGCTATCCCCTTGTTCTAATTGTGTTGTTTCTGACCATATTCTAACAGTCGCGTTGTCTTCCACCTTATCAAGAAAGTCGTTTCCCATGTCGAGCTCCCTAATTTAGCAACCAAACCCGAATCGACCCCTTTTATTTAATATGAGGATGTATGCAAAGCAGCAAAGATAAAACAAACAGTTAGTACGATATAAACGGAGTTCAAAGCATGTAAAAACATTCAAGCACCTATCGGGTGACTACTAGGGTTTATCACAACTCCATCTTGGGTAGGCTCTTAGGGTCTCTTACATGTGGTTTGGGTTCTAACGAACGGTACCCGAACCAGCCGATTCCTCGATCCTCACCCATTATAGGCTCATACGGACCGAGTTCGGTTCAGGGGGACACATTTTCCTATGGCTGCACGGAGATGAAAATCTCACGAAGACATAGGTACGGATGTATCCCGAAAGCGATCCACTATCTTGCATGGAGGTGAAAACCTCACGAAGAGTAGCTTCTCACTCCCACTTAGGGGTGTGACCCAGTGGTCATGCAATATTATGCAAAGGCATTTTAAAAGACTCGAACCATAACAATCAAATGAGGTGACACAAGCGAATGCAAATAAAAGGATCGTAATTATTCAAATCGAATTTTCAATTTAAGACAAAGGATCGTAATTCTTCAAATCGAATTTTCAATTTTCGACAAAAGGATAGAAATTAATCAATTTATGGCCTGACTCTCAATGAAGTCCCCAGTGGAGTCGCCAAGCTGTCGAAACCATTTTTTTCTGAAGTTTTGAAAAACGGGGACCGACATTAAAAAATATGGAAATGGAGTCGCCACCAATCTTTTTTGATGATATGTGATCGGGTCACCTTTTTTTTAATAAAACATTTTGGTTTACTAAAATGGTGTTTTTGGTCTACGAAATTTGAGAAAATAGGTTCGAGAGTCGGTTGCGTACGAGGAAGGATTAGCACCCCCGTAACGCCTAAAATTGGTATCGAATTGATTAATTGATGTTCTGATGTCGAAAATTTGAAAAGATTTTAGATTACGATCCATTTATATATATATATGAGTTTGGACAAATCCATATTGGATGCCAAAGCTCCCTATTTCGAAGAAATAGAACACCGTACTCAGTAAGTTAGGGCACAACATCTTATATTCTCGAAACTAGGTTTATCCTTCGACATTCAATACTCATACCTTTAAAAATAAGAAGGATATTCCATAATTTGGGTCAAATGAAAAATCAAAACCCAGTAAGTTAGGGCACTATTCCTCAAAATTCCCGAATACGGATTATTGCCTTTGTTCTTTTGAAATTTTTATCTCGAGATGGTAAAATATCACACCAGTAAGTTAGGGCGCAATGTCTTAAATTCCCGAGAATAAGTTTTTTATTTGAAATATCGTGCATTTTGATTTAAGAGAAAGGATACTCGGTTGCTAGGTTTTAAACGAAGAGAATCGGAACTCAGTAAGTTAGAGCACGATTTTCCCGAAATCTTTAAACGCGAGCCTTGCCTTATGATTTTGAAACCGAAATGACATTAAAACACAACATCTTTCATGGGATACAATAGAATACTAATACACAAAGCAATATATCAATCCATACATCAAACATTACAACAATAAATCACGAATAATTAATAGTTACAAGTTAACAAATTACAATTCATATAATAGCAATAATCATGTAACACGATTTTAACATTAGCAATTGAAGAAAATGGAGCAAAATAATATATAACCAATCCTAGGAAATGAACCTAAATCCAATAATAAATAAGTTTAAAAACAAATGATGTAAAAAAGATTTAAAATAAATAAAATCTAAGGTAAGGTGGATAGAATAACTTAATATATAAAATATAAAAAGTTTAAAACAATATATATAAAAGAAGAAATTAAAATATATAACAATTTTAAAAGAATACATATATAAAAAGGAATAACTATATAATATAAAAACAAATTTGAAATAAATAATATATGAAATGAATGTAAATAATGTACATAAAAGCAATTAAAATGAAAATAATATGATAATAAGACAAATGAGTGACCAATCAACAAATTAAAAATAGATTTAGGGCAAGTTTAATAGTGTGAGCAAAATTCGGGGACCACATGCTAATTATTAAAACAGTAAAAGGACCTAAATATAATACACGCGCAAAGGATGGGGCCAAATAGGTGATTATCCCGAGTTACTAAACACAGCGTTTTAAAAGTGGACAAAATTGAAATAACGTACAAAATTCGAGTGCAAAATTAAGAAAATAAGGACATTCATATGGCCTAATTAAAATACGATGAAAAGGGGAAGGATTTAATGTGCAAATATTCCTTCCTAGACTAAAACGCGCGGGTCTACGCCGAAATCGGGTCGGGTCATCAGTTCGCCCTACACGGCGTCGTTTAAAGGCTATTGCCATAAGCCAAAATGTCGCCGTTTCCTTAATGGCCTTCAGACCAGATTAAAACAAATCAGACCCCTACCTTTCTAAATGAAACCCTAAACCCCTAATGCTTCTCTTCTCCGCTGCAGAGAGAAGGGCCCTCTCGCTCACCACCCAATCGCCATCGGGGCCGACGAAGAGCTGCGCGAATGGAAAATCCCTCCTGTTTACCACCAAATCGCCCTCATGTCCGGCGACAAGTAGTATCTGGGAGGTTCAGCCGATTCCCACAACACCGACCTTGAAACTTTGCTCGCTTATCAACGTCCGACTCCGATTATGACGGAGAAGAGGAAGGTGAGCGTTCAGTCTAGGTAAACTCTCTTCCATCCCTTTTATTTATTGTATACCAAAGAAGAAAAGAAAGATATACCGAAATGGATTAAAAAAAACCATCGAAAAGATAAAAAAACAACCTTTTTGTTTGAAGTTCTGCTCTTGATTTTTTTTGTATTGCTCTATTATGTGTGCGTAAAAAAAAATTTACAATCTTTTTCCCCGACTTTTTATAGTCGAATCTTTTAAATAAAAATGAGGAATAATAAAAAAAATACAGCCGTTTGTCCTTTTTTTTCCTGCATTTTTCCTTGCTGTTGTTTCTCTGCTATTGGTTTGCAGGTACGAAAGGCGGACGTGGCTAGGGCACGGAGGCTGTACGGTGCTGATGCGCTGGGGACGAGTGGGGTGTGTGGCACGAGCGGGACACAAACAGTCGAGTGTGAGGGCACGCGGTAGTCCAAGGGTCGCGTGTGGGGAGTGTAAACAGTCGCGCGCGTGGAAGCACGCGCGAAAGGAGCTGAAGCGTCACAGGAATGTTCTGGAGCCTTCCACGGGTTTCTAGAGTGTCAGGTGTATTAGGCCCTTTGGGCCAGTTTTAAAGTTGGGTTAAAATAGGTTAAGCATTGGTCTTGAGTTTGTTTAGGCCTCACGTGCGATTTAGGTTTAGTTGGGTCAATAGTTTAGTGTATTTGGGCTTTGTATTCTTGACTGTTATTGGACATTTAATGGACTGCTTATGATTCTATTTCTTTTTTTTTTTTGGTTAATGCTTATGGCTTTACAAGTGAACTGGACAAAAATTGGAACTTACAATTAGTTTTATCAATTTGTTTTTGTTTTCATTTATGGCTCGTGTTAAATTTGAAATTAATATTTTTAATTTAAAAATGTAAATAGTTAATCATGCTATTGGTTTTGACATATTTGTGAAGATTTCAAGTTTATTGATACGAAGTCCAATGTTCGATTTTTGTGTTTGTAAATCTTTTCACTTTTTCTTTTACATTGGAGAAATTATTTTATGGACCCTTCCCACCACATCATTAATGGTCCCTTTTTAATTATTTAATGACATTTCGGAATTTTTTTTCCATATCATTGATACATAATTTTGGTAATTTTTTACCCTAAACCTTAAATCTCAAACTCTAAACATTGAACCTTAAACTCAAACCTTAAACCCAAACCCTAAATCTTAACTTTAAACTTAAATCTCAAACCCTAAACTCTGAGTTCATGGTTTGAGGTTCATAGTTTGTGTTTGGGGCTTGGGTTTAGGTGCTCATAATTTAGGATTTAATGTTTGGGGTTTGGGTAAAAAAATTTCCAAAATTATGTATTAATGATATGGAAAAAAAATTATTAAAATGTCGATAAATAATTGGAAAGGGACCATGGATTCTGCTAAGGGGGAGCTTTGGTTGATTGCCTATTAAGTTTGTTGGCTTAAAATTATTTTGTTCAAAAAATTGGGGGGGGGGGATTTGAAGTTGCTGCAATGTACTGAAGGACGTGTCCACTTCCTTCACCACTACGATAAAACGTCAACTTGTCATATTTGGAAGATTGACAATTTATTGAGCCAAATCTTTGGGTTGTGTTGATATTATGGAATGATTTAAGTCCATCAATAGAGATCAAATCATTTGGAGAAACATACCTAGAAGACTGGATAGAATTGAATTATTTATACCAAATCCCTTGGATCAAGGAAATTGGATCGAATAGATTCTAGAAAACTTGTCTTCTAATAGTACTATTATATTGTATTTAGTTATTTTAGTTATGGTTTAGAAGGGATTGTGATTAATCTTCATTATGTTAGCAAGTCTTAAAATTTTATATAATTGAGAGACTTTTATAGGTTATTGCATTGATTTTTGGGAGCACTTATCTGTTTAATTAGGAACATTATTTTGTGAGTGTATTTGTGATTGTAGAACTTCTGTGTGGTTAGTTTTACAAGCTAGTTCTCAAGGAAAGAATTTAGTGGTAAGAGATTTAGTCTTTAAAGGACAAGAGTAAGGATTCTTCATTGGGGTGTGTTAAAACTAGGACCACTAGTTATATTTGTTTCGAAGATAGTGAATTCAACTCACTGAGTTAAGCTCAAGCATAGAAAAACTGAACTACGTAGACAACTTTGTTGTCCCTTGTTTTCGTTATGCTTGTTGCAATTATTGTAGCCCACTTTTGCATTCACTTCTCCTCATATTTCGTTTCTTGTAAACTTAATAATTGTTTCATCTCAACAATAAAAAAACTTAGATAAATGGATTTCAATCAAATTGAATTTTGTGATACCATTTGTTTTTTTTTTTTTTTTTTTTTTTTCACTTTTTTTACAGATTGCAATATGTTTAAAAAATTGAATGAAATTATTTAAAGATAGTTAAATTACTAAAAGATCTAAATTAGCTATTTTTCGTTAGACCTATTTTAGAGAAAGGGATAGAGTCATTTTGTTAGCCTTTTTTTTCGTTTATTTGTTAACAGCAAATCAAAACAAACAAACAAACAAACAAAAAGGTCAAATATATAGAAACATCGTAACTTTATCTGTATTATCCAGACAAAAATTGTAGACATTTAATTGATCCTTCTGCCACTGTTAAAATTTTGTATTACAACTTCTTCTTTTTCTTATTTCTTTTTTAGAAAAAAGAAAAAGAAGAAGAAAGAAATACAAAGATGGGAACATTGAATACTCTTAGAAAGGCAAATGGGGTTCTGAAAGACAAAACCAAGATTGGCCTTGCAAAATTAATTTCAAGGTGTATAATTTATTTTCTCTTAATTATTTTTGGGTTAATTATTTATTGTTTTAATATATAATTTGTTTGATATTCATGCAGGAATTAGACATTGCAATTGTAAAAGCTACCAACCATATTGAATCTCCTCCAAAAGAACGGCATGTTTAAAGTTAGTTTTCCATATATAAAGCAATGGCTCTTCTACATGAGTTTATGTTTATTTTTTTTAATACATTTTTTTATTAATGATTCTCATTTGGTATACGTGTTTTGTTTTTCCATTTGGAATTTGGTAGAAATATTTGCAGCAACGTCAGTATCACCACCACAAACAGATATAGCATATTGCATTCAAGCTTTAGCAAAAAGATTATCCAAGACTCGAAGCTGGATTGTAACATTTTTTTTTACCTTAATTTCCTCTTTTTCTTATATTTTACGTTTTGATGTTTTTTCATTAACTATATATACATTCACAAAATTGGTCAATACAAAAATGTTTTTTTTTATCGTAGGAATTTTCTTACGTGTTATTTTAAAATAAATTTTTAAATCTTCGAATAAAATAATTTATTTTTCAATGAAAACAAAAGAAATTTATTTTCATTTAGAATTTTGAAAAAAAATGCATATAATTTTTTTTTTCTTTCATTTGCTTATCCTTTTTGTTTTTGGTTTCCATATGGTTTACCAAATGAAAACAGGTTGCTACAAAGATATTGATAGTTATTCCTAGAACATTAAGAGAAGGAGATCCTACCTTCCGAGATGAGCTTCTAAACTACGCTCATAGTGGAAATTTTCTCCAAATATCTAACTTTAAAGATGATTCAAGTCATTTTGGTATGTTGATATTTCTAATGTCATATATCAATTTTTATGTAATTTTTTAATGTAAATTTGATTTTGACCCTTAACGCTGAGGTTACAATATTTTAAGTTTACTTACAGTATATACAAACAATTATATTATCCTTAAAAAAATTTATTGGCCTAATAACATAAAAATAATTGGGTTTATTTGTACCAAAATTACAATTGATGCATATAGTTGAATTTAAATCAAAGTTATATAATATATATAAAAAATAGATTTATGACACACTTATAATATGGGTGTAACAAATATACTTATTAAAATTTTATATAAAAATTAAATGATGCTTTAATTGTAATGATAAAGTTAAATGTTTCAAATGTATGTGTTCTTAGTTCATAATCTTTTATGGTTAGTTTTTCATTGATTTATAAAATATAATAGGACATTGTTAAGGATCTGTTAAGAGCTGTTATACCAGCTAACAATATGCTGTTAAGCAAGTTATAGTTAGTTAGCTATCTTGTACTCTATAAATACAGTGTCTATTGTACAGATGAGGCAAGAAATCAATTCATAAACGAAGAAATTATTTTTCAATTCTGTTAGTGTTTAGTTACCCAAATTCTTTCATGGTATCAGTCGCCTAGGTGGTCCTTGACGATAATCACCATGCCTTCCGATGATTCAGCCAACGTCGAGACTCATGGCTATTCCTTTTCCGGTGTTCGGCTCGTGAGCTCCTTTCCACGACATGATGTTGTCAAGCTTGATGTCAATATGTTTGTTCAGTGGCAGAAATAGATTCGGCTAATTGTTGCCGAATATGATCTCGCCGGTTTTCTAGACGGATCGCTCCCCTCTCCAGCGCGGTTCGTTCTTGCGACTAACGAAAATCTTGTGCCTAATCCAGATGAGTCTGCCTTTTGTCAACAAGAGAATCTTCTCACATCTTGTCTCCTGTCTACAATCAGTCCTACTTACCTCTCCTTTTTCACCGATGTACAAACGGCATCTGATGTCTAGACGATGGTGAGCTCTCTCTTCGCGGTGGACACTGGTGCGAAGCAGTCTCGGTTACGACATGAGCTCCACTCTCTCCGCAAAGGTAATCTCTATATTACTGAGTTTGTTGCTAAAATGAAAGGTCTCTGTGCCATCTTGCATGCCTCCGAATCTCCCGTTCCTGAAGCTGAACGGACGGAGATTCTTCTAGCAGGCCTTCCGTTCGAATTTAAGCCTGTTGTATCCACTGTGAACTGTCCCCGACTCTTTTGCCGTTGCAACGCATCATAGATGCTCTTCTTGAGTGTGAACGGAGGCAACAACAGGAGGTACAGGAGGTGGTTCTTGCAACAAATCTTGTTGAAAACTCACCTGCCCCGTCGGCGATGGATTCTTCTCGTGGTGGCCGATCCTTTTCATGTGGTCATGGGAGAAGTTTCCGGCCACGCCTCCAATGCCAGATCTATGCTCGTTATGGTCATATTGCTCAATGATGTTTTTATCGTTATCACCGAGATGATGGTGCACTGGTGGTAGCACCACCTGGAAGTTTGGGTGACGACTTCTTTCCTCCGTCAGATTTTGTGCACAACACGTCTAGCTTTGAGAGGGCAAAAAATCCATCTAGACGCATGCGGTTCTCTCCCCCTTCAAATTATCAGAGTTTCGGTCAACATTATGGCTATAGTGGTCAAAATTGTAGCAACCAAAATTGCTTACCAGCTAGCCCCCATTATTTTGGTCAAAATTAGACTTATAGTGGTCAAAAGTTGAATGCTGATTTTGAACCTCATTTTGAGTCACTTGGTCACCGTCCACCAGTTCCTTTGGGCGTCACACCTGGACCCCACACTCAAGATTTTGATGGTCAACATGGGCCTCACGTACATGTTAATTTTAGGGGGCTCATACTCGTGGTTTTAATGGGCCCAAGAGAGTGCATTTTCAAGAACCGAATGCTATGGTTGGCCAAGGGTGTTCTATTCCTATTTAGCCCGTTAATAATTGTGTCCAAGTGGGTTCTCTGTTGGGCCATGGTCAATCGATTGACCCGTTTCACGGTAAGGGTATGTCTCATTCCCTTGCTCCTTGGAAGCCAAAGCCGTGTGCTCGCATTTATTTTAGGTACGACCCGTGTATTGGTCTTCCGCGGCTCGGTGATTTGTATGCGTCTGACTATTCGGACCCTGCTGGCTCACATGTCAACACTGCTCAGGTAGGGTCTACTGATGGAGGCACAGACTCATATATACCCATGCCTGCTGGATCTGCATCATGGTACCCCAACTCTGGTGCAAGCAATCATGTTTGTTGAGATACATCGACCCTGAATGGCGTCACACCATATCTAGGTACGTCCTCTCTTTTAATGGGTGATGGCACTCCAGCTCAAATATCGTCTATTGGTAATGGTGTTTTACATACACGTTCTAAATTACTTCGATTATCTGATGTTTTATGTGTGCCGAGAATACGGAAAAACTTGTTATCTGTGTCCCAATTTGCCAATGATAATAATGTGTATTTTGAGTTTCACCCGACCTACTGTGTAATTAAGGACATCACGACCCGAGTGACTCTGCTGACGGGCCATATTCGTGATGGGTTGTACCGGTTCTCTCTGCCAGCTCTCTCCCAACAGTGTGATCGAGCCCCGATTGCTGCGTCTGCTGATATTCAAAATAAGTCGAATAAAGGTGATACTTTTTTACTGTGGCACAAACATCTTGGTCACCTGTCTACTACTGTTGTTAAATCTGTTTTAGAAACATGTAATATTGTATCACAAACAAATTGCCTTGAGAATATATGTATGACATGTCAACAAGGGAAGTCACATAAGTTGCCGTTTTCAAAATCCACTACTGAATATAGTAATCCGTTTGACTTGGTTGTGTTGGATCTTTGGGGACCTGCCTCGGTTGCTTGTGGAAATAATTGGTACTATATCGAATTTGTTGATGTATGTACTTGATTCACATGGGTTTATTTACTTCGTCAAAAATCTCAGGCAGTGAAGTGCTTTGTTCAGTTTCAAAAACTTGTTAAGACCCAGTTTGGTAAGACTATTAAACAATTTCGAAGTGATTGGGGCGGAGAGTTTCGGGCGTTCTCCTCTATTCTAGCTTCTCAAGGTATCATTCATCGACTGTCGTGTCTGCATACTTCAGAATAAAACAGGATGGCTGAGCGCAAACATCATCATATTGTTGACATGGGCATTACTCTTCTGGCTCAAGCTGGTCTCTCTATGGACTACTGGGGATTTTCGTTCTGCTGTGCTGTTCATCTCATCAATAGACTTCATACGTCTGTTCTGAAAGGACAGACTCCGTATCAGGCTCTCTATGGAACTGTATCCACTTATGGTCATCTCCAAGTTTTAGGTGCTGCTGTTATCCGTGTCTACGTCCTTTTCAAACAAACAAGTTGAATTTTCGATCTCAACCGTCTGTGTTTTTGGGTTATAGTCCTCAACACAAAGGATATCAGTGTCTTTTGCCTGATGGTAAGGTTATTATCTCCCGACATGTAATTTTTGATGAAAACAAGTTTTTGCACTCCCAACGTGCTAGGGAGGAAGCTGTTGTGGATCACACACAACCGGTTTCGACCTATGTTCCACTTGTACGGACCTATCCTGTGGCACCATCTGTTACTTTACCTTCTGCTTCATGTTCCCCACATGATCATTCTTTGTCAGGAATTCCGATAGTTGAAGCCCAACTTGAAGTTGGATCTGATCGCGAGCCGATGACAAATGAGAGTAGTAACCCTGAACATCATTCGACTGCTGAGGTCTCTTCCAATGTTCAGGCACCAGTAATGCCTGTATCTGTATCTAATAATCATCCGATGGTAACTCGTTTAAAGGCCGGTATATTCAAACCCAAAGCTTTGACTGCTGAAGTAGAGGAACCTCTCACAATTGAGGAGGCATTTTCTCATTCAGAATGGCGTGATGCTGCTCAAGCTGAGTACGATGCTCTAATTCGGAATGCTACGTGGGATCTTGTTCCACTACCATCAAATCACAAAATCATTGGGTGTAAGTGGATTTTCAAACTCAAACGAAATTCAGATGGTTCGATTGCTCGACGTAAGGCTTGGTTGGCTGCAAAAGGTTGTTCTCAGATTCCTATGTGTGATTTCAAGGAAACCTTTAGTCCAGTGGTGAAACCTGCTACTATCCGGGTTATTCTCTCTATTGGTGTTTCGAGTGGGTGGCAGCTTCGCCAAGTTGATGTCAACAATGCCTTCTTAAATGGTGATCTGGACACTGAGGTGTTTATGCAACAACCTCCGGTGTATGCTAAGTGTGATCCCGATGGTAAACCTCTTGTTTGTCGTCTAAAGAAAGCCCTATATGGTCTTCGTCAGGCTCCACGTGCATGGTTTGAGAAACTTAAGAAATTTCTCGTTTCTATTGGGTTCGTCAGGTCCAAGTCTGATGCTTCGTTGTTTATCCAGATCCAGTCTGAGTTAGTTCTCTATGTACTTGTCTATGTTGATGACATTACCATTACTGGGAGTCTTACAACTACTATCGATTAGTGTGTTCGGGTGTTGAATAATGAATTTTCGCTAAAGGGTATGGGTGATCTTCACTATTTTCTTGGGATAGAAGTTACTCGAGTTTCCGGCTCTCTTCACCTCTCCCAGAAGAAATATGTTCATGACATTCTTGCTCGTTGTTCGATGTCTAATGCAAAGAGTGTTCATACATCGATGATTAGTTCGTCTACTTTGTCGAAAAATGATGGTGAGCGCTTAAAAGACCCAACGGAATACAGGAGTCTTGTCGGGGCACTTCAGTATGTTGTTCTTACTCGACCCGGTATTGCGTATGCCGTAAATCGAATTTGTCAATTCATGCACAATCCTACTGTTGTTCATATGGCCGCACTAAAACTCATTCTGAGGTATCTATGTGGTACTCTTGAGTTTGGGATCATTTTTCGTCCGTCTGCTCGTCTTTCTTTGGTTGGTTATGCTGATGCCAACTGGGGTTTGGATTTTGACGATAGGCGGTCAACTTTCGGCTATTGTGTTTACTTGGGTCATACTCCTATTTTTTGGTATTCTAAAAAGTAGCAAGTAGTTTCGCGTTCTACGGCTGAAGCAGAGTATAGAAGTCTTGCGGCAGTTACCAGTGAAGTCACTTGGTTGTTGTCTTTGTTTCAAGAGTTACACATTCAGTCTACTGATAAACCTACTATGTGGTCTGACAATTCTAGTGCCGTTGCGGTTACAGCTAACCCTGTGTTACACTCAAAGTTTAAGCATGTTGAGTTGGATTTGTTTTTTGTGAGCGAGAAAGTTGCAGATGGATCCATTTTCGTGGGTGAAGTTCCCGCGTGTGATCAAGTGGCTAATATTTTTACCAAGCCGCTGTCAGTGACCTCTTTTGCTCGGTTTAGGAATTTTCTTCGGATCTTACCCGTGGGAAAGATGGATGAATGTTAAGGATCTGTTAGGAGCTGTTATACCAGCTAACAATATGCTGTTAAGCAAGTTATAGCTAGTTAGCTATCTTGTACTCTATAAATACAGTGTCTATTGTACAGAGGAGGCAAGAAATCAATTCATAAACGAAGAAATTATTTTTCAATTCTGTTAGTGTTTAGTTGCCCAAATTCTTTAAGACATAAACACTCTCATATAACTTACTTTATATATATATATATATATATATATATATAAGAGTTTTAGTAATTTTCCGACTGAATTGGCTCGTGACACCAAGCCAAACAAAAGCTTAAATATAAGTAAGCAATAGATTATATAAAATTAAAATTCACATATTATATCCAATTAATTTACTTATTTTTACTTTAATATTTTCAGTCAACAAATTCTTGTAAACTCTAATATGCACATTGGTTTTTTTTTTTTTTTTTTTTTTTTTTTTTTTTGAGATTGTCACACAGCATGGGTTAAGACGTATGCAGTTTTTCTAGAAAAGAGGCTCGATTGTTTCAGTGTTACAATATGATATTGAAGCAGAACGGTTGACAAAATTAGCATCCGATGGCTCAAGCAAGGTTCTTATTTTAGATGTTATAATCAAAGTTAATATTAATTAATTATAAGATGAATAAATTTTCTTTATTTTTACAGGGACAAAGTAGAAGAATTAGTGAGGAATTAATAGAGCAATTGCCAGCACTACAACTTCTTTCTCGTCTTATCGGCTGTCAAGTATTTGTTTTTAGTTCTCATTTTAAATTATCGCAGTATACCTTTTTTGTTATTAAGAAGTTAAAAAATAATTAGTATTCTTTAATACTTTGT
Source organism: Gossypium bickii (assembly GCA_025503065.1). NCBI lineage: Eukaryota > Viridiplantae > Streptophyta > Magnoliopsida > Malvales > Malvaceae > Gossypium > Gossypium bickii. The sequence continues at coordinate 27,001,940 of CP106712.1, forward strand.
TTATATTAATTATAAACTCTCGCAGCCTGAAGGAGCGGCTTCTGATATTTACCTTATCCAATATGCATTAGCTTTGGTATGTGCTCAATACATATCCATTTTTTTTAAAAAAAAAAAAACTTTATAAAATTAGTAACATGTCCATGAAAAAAGAGAAATTAATTTATTATTTAAGGTTTAAAGGTTATGTATTGTTATTAATCAATAAATTTCAACTTTAAATTTTCAGTTGCATTTTGTAAAACCTTTTCTTGTCTGTATTATATATTGTTAATGCAGTTATTAAAAGAGAGTTTCAAAATATATTGTGCTATCAATGATGGAATTATGAATCTCATAGACGTGGTAGGTTATGTTGGCATTGAGATAAAAAAAAATAAGTTTATATTTCATTATATATTAATGTCAAACTTCTTGTTTCTTTTTTTACAGTTTTTAAAATGTCACAAGATGATGCAGTCAAAGCTCTTGAAATATACAAAAGAGCTAGTCAACAGGTTGATAATTTTTTTATTCAAAAATACTTTTAATTTTAATATATTACTACTTGGAGTAGAATTTCATTTTTATGTTATTTTTTTTGTTGGAATATATATATTTTTAAAAATGTTCACAGGTAGAAGAACTGGCTGAATTTTATGAATACTGCAAAGGATTAGAACTTGCTAAGAACTTGCAGTTTTCAACATTAAGACAGGTTAAACTCTTTTATATATATATATATATATATATATATATATAAAAATTATAATGCACATAGTGTCTTACACTTGTTTTTCCAATGCAATGAGCTGAAGCAGCCACCACCATCTTTTCTTGCAACAATGGAAGAATATGTAAAAGAAGCTCCACAATCAGGTTCTGTCCAAAATAAATTGGTAAGTTGTTTCAAAAAAAAAAATTTATTATTATTATGTGCAATTTTATTTACATATAAAATTTTAATTTTAAAAGGATTTGTTATAATGTCTAGAGTTAAAAAGAAAAATCTCAAACTAGTCAACACATTATAATAGTAACTACTATATAGGTAAAAAGAGATTGAGAGCAATAATTTAAAAAGTTGTATTTTATGAGGTGTTGAAGAAAAATATAAATTTGAGAATTTGATTATAGGAATATGAAGGGCGAGAGCAAGTTTCAGAAGTAGCGTCAGATGAAACAAAAAAGCAAGGAGAAATTAGAATTAATAAATTATTGATTAATGAACAAGAAAAGAACAAACTGGAGGAACCTCGACAACTTATACCAATGGGAGATTTGTTGGTAGTTTTTTTTATAAATATGTATTTCAATTTTCATTTAATAAATGTAAAATATGTAGGTTCAGGTTTTTTTTTTTTTTTTACTAAACAACTTCTTGTTTGTTCTTAAGGGTCCATATGAAACAAATCCGACAACTCTAGAAATAGAGAAAAACAATGGAATGGCTTTGCAATTGTTCCGTCAGGTATTTTCAAATATTGCACTTTGATTTATTTGCGAGTTTTTTAAGTTAATTTTCAATTTCAATAATCTATTTTACAAAAATTGAAAAATTTAAATTTTTTTTCTTGTACTTCTTGAAAATAGAGAAAATAATATTATTAAACTTTATTGTTAAATTAGTGACTTGAAAATCAATTGTTTAGTAATTTATATGCAAGTAATTAACAAAAAAACAGTATTTCAATCATTTATATGCAAAAAATTTAATAAAATTTAGCGATTCAAGTTCATTTGTTTACCATTAATTGGAATAACTTTTCGATTCTCATAAAATACAAAGATCAAAATTTGACAAATTAGATAATAAAGTTATCTCTATTTTCGTAAAATACAGAGATGAAATTAAAAATTATATCAATGTTTTATCCAGATCAATGGTTTGTGTTTGTAAAGATATAGGTTTCAACGTTTTTATTTAAAATCCATAACTTGATCATGCCAACTAACTTTTAATCGTTTTTGATGAAGGAACTAATTTAGCAAGTCATGATTTAAGTGAACAATGGGAGCTAGCGCTTTTTACAACACCGAGTAACAACACAACTCATGCGGTAGAAAGTGAATTGGTTAGTTTTCTTTACTCAATGTTCATTATGCTACTAGTATGGGGTAGGGGGTGTGACGTGTCTCTTTTAGGGCTTAATCTCTTGACCGCATTAGTTGAACTATCGGTTGAATCTCCACATTTAATTTTATAATAAAAAACATTACCCAAATGATTGTGTTATTACATCCATTTAGTGGTAATTGTAGTGAATTATTTTGGACAGGCGAATGGATTCAATAAGTTATTAGTAGATAGCGTTTCTGAAGATGAAGCTATTAGAAGACAAAAACAGCTGACAAATACAAGATATGGATATGAAGGGGTGGCTATTGTTCAAAACCCATTTCAAGATACATTTATAATGCCCAACCACATTGCAGCACCAACTAATGTACAGATGATGCCAATATTGACTCAACAACAACATATCCACAACAGCAGCAACCAATGATGATGATAGTACCTTACCAATACCCTCAACAGCTACAAGTGCAACATATGGGTCATTTTAATCCCTTTGGAGAACCTCCTCTTTTTAGCATCCCACCAAATTCAATTTTACTGCAATAGAACCATCCTACATTATTTTAAATGCTATTTTTCCTTCTTTAATTTAATTTATTCATGTATATGTTTTCACTAATTCAAACATTTAATAAATGGTATTTGAAATTATTTGGACCACTGAGTGAGTTCATTGTAATTTTTTGTCATGTAACTTGATTCAATTAATTCAAATAAAAATTTTAGGTACAATTTATTAATCAATTTTTTTAATAAAATACTACTTTTATAAATGAATCAATGTGTGGTACATGAAACATTTATTACATCCAATAATATGGTGGGGATGTCTTTTATCTAGATTTCGTCCATCGTCTTCACTAAACCATGCTCTACAAGAATATGAAAGGCTACATTATTAGCCTTTGAAACGATAAAGTTGTTAGAGGCCTTCCTTCGACAATAAGTGACCCAATCAAAGACAATCGTTGCCTGATTTCATTTTGTACAAAATGCCCATAGAATAACCACTGCAATGGCTACTGTTTTAAACCCATTTCCTTTATAGATATTTAAAAGCCATGGTAGAAGCCCTCAAAAAGTTATCTACTCATCCAAGAGTAACCCATTTCCCTCCAAATTACCATTCTCGTAAGACAACCCTAAATATGATGTAATATGGTCTCAATCTCCATCGTGCATATGAAATAACAGTCATCCACAATTACCACACCATTGGTAGTGTGGTCTTAGCCTCCATCCTGTATATTGAGGTTTCTTACAGTTCCTTTTAATTAATTGAATTTCTATGGGTTGTAAGTTCTCTCATTTGCAACAGGGTTTTGTTAAAACACCAAATGAAAAAGCTTGTTAGAAACTTTGATTGTTAGACTTCATTGTTGAACTTTTTGTTATAACATGAACCACAACAAGTTTTCTATGACATTCAAAGTAGTTTGTGTTCGTGATCTTGACTTGTAAATGCTTAATGTTTTATTATTATTATTATTATTAAAGGATGTATTAAGTAGCAAATGCAAGATATTTAATGTACAAAAGGAACTAGATAAAGTTTGGATAATGTCTAATCTTTTGTAGGAATTTTGAAATGTGTGAAAAGTTTCAAATTTGCTTATACTTTTATTCGATAAAGTTGGGCAGCTCACTTGTATTACTTGAGGCATTCTTCTGAGCATTTTACTCTCCAATTTATTTAGATATTATTAATAAAGAGATTTTGTTTATAAAAGAGATTTTTGGGTGAGTAATTGTAATAATTTGAAGATAGCTTTAAGTTTGGAATTATCCATTACAGTGAAGGTAGACTAAGCTTAAATAAAAAGTTGTATCGAATTAGTTGTTGAGTAAAATCATTTTTTGATGTAGACTAGACAAGGTACGACTGTTGAATCTAAGTTGTGTTAACACAGTTAGTATCTTTCTACTCTTTACTTTATTACTTAATTCACACAATAGTATCATTGTATTCTTTGTTATAACAACAGAATTGTAACATCCTAAAATCTAGGGGTTCGTAATATTTGTGTAAATGCATGTTATGTTGGTTCTCTGTGTTGTTTAAGAGTGTTTAGGGGCCCTAGGGGGGCCTGGGGTCGAGTTTGGGCCCTGGTAAAATTTTGGTTTTTGGGCACTTTGGGGGAAGGACTGTATGAAGCAAGGCTTAAGGGAATATGTTGGTGTTTTGCTAACACAAGTGAGTAAGTGGCACAGTGGTGGCGGCGTCAACATGCATGCTAGGGGAGTGAGGTTCGAATCCCACAAGTAGCTCTTGGGGGGTTTTATTTTTGTGCTCAGGAAAGGGAGGTAGCTGAGTGGAGACCAAACACTGCCTTGGTGGTTGAGGACTTGGTCAAACCGTTTGAATGATTGATGGAGAGGATGTTGGGGAGCAAAATGTGGAGAAAATCAAGGGATTGAGTGGGAGAGGTAGTGGTGGCTGAATATAGGGAAGTGCTTGGGGGGGAATTTCGGCTAGAGGGGGGTTTTGTGTAGCTAATTCGGCAGCCTAGGGTGTTAGTAGAACCGAAACTTTCCTTGTGTTAGGCATTTGGTTTTTCTTTTGTTGTTCTTTCAGGATTTCTCTTGAGAAGCAATCGGAGCATTTTTCTTTTCTTCTTTCTTTCGTACCATTTTGTACTTTTTGTGCATCTTTTCTTTACATCTTCAAATAGACCAAACAATTGTTGGCTGAATCATCTCCTATGTACTTCTCTTCACTTTGTGTTCCTTTCTATTTTCTTTAAGCTGAATTGCCACACCTCTTCCTACTTGATTTTTTTCTTTAAGCCGAATTTGGTAAGGTCTCATTCACTCTTTTTCTTTCTCCTCTCCTCTCATCTCCTCTAGAACTTCTTTAACAGCCGAACCTCCTCTTTTATTTCTTTTGAATCGGTTTCTCTGTGCTTTTGCTAATAGTCGAATATTAATAGTTGGAAGTGGGGTGTTCTTTGACCGTCGAACCTATCTTGTTTATTCGATTCGACTGTGATCACAAGGTAACGTCTTCCTCTATCTCTTTTCTCGTCATTCCTTTCTCTTCTCTCCCCACTATAGCCGAAATCTCTTTTCTCGTCTTTCTTTTCTCTTCTCTCCCCACTATAGCCGAAACACTCACTTTTTCTTTATCTTTATTTTAATCGTGCTGAACCTCTCTTGTTTTCTTTTGGTAAGGTTCAAATTCTCTAGGGTGCAATTTGCATCGTGTGAGTTCAAACCGCTTCGAGATATTGTCTTGTTGTGGATAAGTTGGGGATATGGTCGACTAGGGGCAATGGGTTCTCTTATTTTTGATTGAAGTCGTTAGGGCCGAAAGGCCATTTCTTTCACTATCATCTTGGATAAACTTTCTAACACAATCTTTTCGTTAGAAGCGCGGAACCTTGATCAGTAGAGGGTGGACCGAATATTCTCTTTAGAAGGAAGGCTTGTATCTGTCGGTAAGCTAAGCCTTTGTCCAGTATTCACGTTTTGGGTTTTTTTCGAACGAGAAGACTAACTGCTTAGCCGATTTCATCTCAGGTGTTTTGAAAGGTGCTGTGTATCGCAACTTGTAAACAGGTGTGTAATCTCACACCCTTCTGAATGACTTATATGATGACTTGCGAATCGGCCAAAAGCCAGAAAACCGGCATCTGTGCCACTCGAGCGTGCGAGGTAACGGTAAGTCGTTGAGAGTGTCACGAGCGCTCTCGGGACATTGAGGCTGTAATGGGCCTAACCAAGCCAATACGAGCTTAACGGGCCCAATGGGCTTTCCGGCCCACATGGGCGAAGTTGGTGGAAAATCGTCAAAGGGTAAGTGCGGTTGCGAAATCTGGAAATCTGGAAATCTAAGACTGAAACCATTAGAAATGGGCCATACGAGCGTGTGGGCCTGTTTGGGCCTGAAATAGATTTCAGGCCCATTAGTTCCGTAGAGACCCAATAAGGGGTCCCGTGTCGTTCAAAACGACAGTAAACTATTGAAAAGCCGTAATTTGATGAATTATTGAAAAACCCTCGGTGGGTAAATTACTAAAATACCCTCGGTGGTAAATTACTGAAATACTCTCGGTGGGTAAATTACTAAGATACCCTCGTTGGGTAAAATTACTGTTATACCCTTAGGGGCAAATTTGGTAGGTTTGTGTATAACTTGATTAATTTCCATGATGATACATTTTGCATACACTAAATTATTATGCCATGACATGTTGCATTGGGATGGGTTATAATGATGGAGGAAGTGCTATACTGGTGGCTATGCCACAATATCTGCGATTTGAGTGGCTCAATGCACATATACCGATCTTCGCGGCTTTGATGCGTCTATCTTGCAAAAAACAATGCATTCTTGGAGTGTAGGGTTGGGTGGGTTGACTTGGTCCCCACATGGAGTGTAGGGTGAAATACGGGTGGAGTGTAGCGGATGGACTATTAGGTTGGGTTGCATTTTCTCGTCATGCATTACCATGACTGCAGGGCCGTGGGCCCAAATTGATCTCAGTATGGGGCTTAGGCCTGCATCGAGACCATGACTGTGACTAGAATCAGGATTACACACTGAGTTCTTGTAACTCACCCCTTTTTCCCATAACCTTGTAGGTAATCCCCAGTGATAGCGGATTTGGGAACTGCGGAGAACTCGGTGCTGGCCATACATCGGAGACGCTCCTTACAAAACTCAGTAAATTTGGTTTTTATATTATTTCCAAGATTATTTGATTTGGGTTATTGTTTTGTAATAAGGCCATTAGACTAAATTTCCCTCTTAACTTTTATTTCTGATTGCTTACTATTATATGTTTTTAAATGGGGGTTTTCCTAAAACATTAATAATTGTTTTCCAAAATATCACGTTTCCACAAATGCTCCAAATTCGATTTTCATAACCAAAGCAGTTTGCAAAATAATAACTTTAACGTTTTTACAAGTAACCTTAAAAAGCACATTTGAATTTGACAAAAAACAAAGCCCGAAGATTCAAAAAGAATACGAACTCTTTAATGAAAGCATAGTTTTAAGCAACCCTTCTATGTGATATGCCAGATCCGGTCATAACGTCTAGGCCGGGTTTGGGGTGTTACAAAAATTGACAGAAAACTTCATCAAAGGCAAACTATGAGTACTTTTTTAATTGGTATTAGAGCAGACTTTAAACATACTTGAAGAAGATCCTGAGCTCACTTAGCTAACATAGGATCCATGAAGGAAGGTAGTTCAATCACTTGAGTACTATTGATACTTGGTTCATTAAACTATTCATAGTGGAAGCCGACTTTCATCATGTCAATAAATGAAAGGGCTTGGAAGGCTTTAAAAGATGGGTGGACTCGACCGACAACCATGGCTATTGATGCCACCATACTTTTAAAGAAGAGAAGCAAATACACAACTAATGAAGTGATAAATGCACATAGCAATTCAAAAGCCTTAAATGCAACATTCAATGAAGTTGATATGGAGTAAATTAATATCATCTCAATGTGTGAGTCAGCTAAGGAAGCATAGACAATATTGCAAAATCAACATTAAGGAAATGATGTCATACACATGTCAAAACTTTAGATACTAAAAACCAAGTTTGAAAATTTTAAAATGCATAAAGTTGAATAAATTTTTGAGTTTTATGCACATTTATGTTAAATTTATAAGGAAGCATTTAGTCTTGTAAACATTTCTCTAATGTTAAACTAGAGCATGAAGTTATGTTATTCTTATTAAAGTGGTTTGCTATCAATGTTACATCAATTGAGGAAGCTAACAATGTCACCACACTCAGGAGAGACAAACTCATAGGTTCACTTAGAACCTTTGAAATGAATATGGATGAGACTAAAATAGATAAGATCAAACCTAAAAAGTATATTGCTCCCAATGTTCATAAAGATGTTACACCAAAAAAATTCAACAATTGGATCCATTGCTGAAATTAAAGAGCAATTGGATTAACTTACAAAGTATTTCAGCAAGACCATTAAAAAATTCTCTAAAAATGAAAATGAATTCAAATGTTGTAAAGGACGGTAGTTAAAACAAGATCCATGTGGAAAAGAGTTTTCAAGTAAAGAAGACGATTCAAGGCTATAAATGCAAGGTCTTTAGACATATTCAATCCAAATGTGCTAACATAATCAAGAAGCAAAAGTCATTTGCAATAACTTGGAGTGATGAAGAAATGTTTCTAATTTAGATAAACTAAGAAACTATGTTGCATTTGTTGCATCTGTTGAAAATCATGTTGTATTAGAGCCCAAAATAGTGAGAAAGTTAAATTCAAATAATGCAATGCACCCTAAAAGCTTACTACCATATGTTGAAGAAATGAGAAATGGTATGTCTGATGAATAAGTCTTTAAGGGAAGAAATTACCACGCTCAAAGAAGAGACTACAAAGCTCAAATTGATTATCAAATAACAAGATGATGTGATTACTAAAAAATGTGACTCTAAGAGCAACAAAAAAGAATTAAATGATGAAAAAGTTGAGCTGAAGAGATTTGAAGGCTAAAGTGAGAAGCTTCATGAAATTTTGACATCTACAATATTCGAACTAGGCCATAGAGGATTCAGTTACACTTACTTACAATGATAAGAAATTTAAATCTTTTATAATTCTTGTTAAGCTAAAGATGTATGTTCTTCATTTGAGGAAGTGAATAAAACATATAGAAGATTTATTTGTCACAATTATTGGATAGAAGGGCACATTAGACTCTCCTATTATATAATGATGAGTAACTATAACAAGCAATTTCAGTCTATTAAATATAATGTTGCAACAACAAATTTGACAGGAAGATTTCAATAAAATCATATTTGGGTGTAAAAAGATCAACCAATTTTTAGTTATAATGATCAACAAAAATCAATGGTCAAGAGAAACATAAAATTGCAACTCATATAAATCATAATGAAGATATCTAATATTAAACATGCTATATCTAGATTTCATGCAGATCCCTATTATTCTACGAGTTACAACCCCTATTATTGATGATGTAACATTTGATTTCATCCCTTCTAAACTGTAACACCCCAAACCCGGTCCATGCGTTTAGACGAGATTTGGTTTGTCACACCAATCATACATTCGTTTATTCTCAAGTGGTTAAAATAAAATAGTGCTACAAAACTTTTTGAATATAGAGTTTAATAAAAATTAAGTACGAAGATTTGAAATTTATGACTTAAGAAAATACTTGTCTAAAACTTATCTTTTAAAAAAATATTTATCAAGAACCTTAAAGTCATTGTAAAGGAATTTGGAAGAAATTTTTGGAGAAAAATAATTTAACTGTTCAAATGTTATAAAACAATATTTTTAAGAAAACCATGTAGATTTAATATAAGCCCAAAAAAAAAGTCTTAAAACACAATTTAAATCCATCCACACAATAAAATCCATAAAAATATAATTAGAGGCCTTATTACATCAACCCATAACAGTAAATTAAGATAATAACTTAAATAAAGTTCATAGTTTATTAAACCCAAGTTCGTAGTATGGCCTCCACCAAGTCATCTCCGGCCCAAGTCCACATCAATTTCCATTACCTGAAAAGGTTGATAAAATTTGGGTGAGTTACAAAGAACTCAGTGTGCAACTCACTTACCACCATTATTGGGCCAGATCGTCAAGATATTATGCTGGGCTTGAGCCCAATTACAGATTTCAACAATATATCATATAATGAAGTAAAATAATTTAAAGATGCATGTAAAATGAATTACCCAAACCAAACCTAATATCTATCCGCTAACACCCCCGTACCAACCAACACACCTGTGGGGATCAAGTCAACCCACCCAGCCAAACACACCGATCATAGGCTTTAAGCCTTTAAAATAATTTTGTAGTGCACTACCGAACTAGAGGCATTTAGCCGAATTTGTGGCAGAGCCACCGAACTAGAGGCATTGAGCCAAATTTGTGGCAGAGCCACCGAACTAGAGGCATTGAGCCAAATTTGTGGCAGAGCCACCGAACTAGAGGCATTGAGCCAAATTTGTGGCAACTGGCCATTCTTCTCTTCATATATCCCACCCCATGCAATCATGCGTGTATAACAAAATATAGTCATATAACAAAATTTTCAATTATTCCATAACATCGGTGGGTTTATCATTAAACATTTCATTTGGCCCATAAAAATAATTTATCAACTAGCCCATTTAGCAGTTTAGTGAACTTTGGCCCAATTTATCGAACTAGAGTATTTTGGCCCAAGTTATCGAACTAGAGTATTTTGGCCCAATTTATCGAACTAGAGTATTTTGGCCCAATTTATCAACCTAACTGGTTTACAGCCCTTTTTTAGCAATTCAACAATTTTTTTCACATATTTCTCGGTTTTCACCCTTTTCATGTATTTACCAGAAAATATTGATTACTACCAAATTTCCGTTTTACCATTTTCACGATTTTAACACAAAGACTCACAACTTGATATCTAACTCGAAAATGAGTGTGAAGTTACACACCGGTTATTGAGAGAACTACACTTTCCCGCTCGTCAACACCTATACGTATCGCGATAATTAGAACACTATAATCTAATAACAAAAATCGATCTAAACATAACGATCTAGAATTTTACCCTCGGATTTTCGTAATACTTCTACTTGCGATTTCTCCCCGATTGATGGTTCGCTAACCGAATCGAACCCACGAACGAATAATGGTTCGGGAGTACGAACGACTTCGAACAGTTGATTTTCCTCGGTTGAACGTCCGCAACCCGGTGGAAAATCCCGGATTCCCGAAATAGTCCTTTGCTTATACTTAGGGGGATTAACGGAACCTCCCCTCTTTCGAAAACTAAACACCGCCCTTTTCTTCCCTATTTTGAATGTCTTCAATGACAAAGGAATATTAATCCAATCTAAAATAATATCAAAATAATACTAAGGTTTTAAAGATGTGATTTCCTTACCACAATAAATCGATTCCAACGTTTCTACGATTCTCTCGAACACTTGAGTTCCGATCTTCCGTTATTGCACTATATTATAACGAATAAAAAGTTAATAGAACGAATCGTTTATTTCGATCCAAATGGTCCTTCATGACACCATCAATATTCGGCCATATCACTATTAACTAATCGAAAACGAAAAAGAATCCTTTACCTATTTTCCACGGTCGAAAAGAAAGGATTGAGAATGGTGTTTGTAATTGATGAAGATTTCGGCTATGAAGAATCAAAGAAAAAGAGAAAATAAATTCGGCTATAGGCACATTAGCATTCGGCCATGAGAGTGTAGATGGAGAAAATTTCGATTGAAAAGAAATAAAATAAGAGAAAAGATGATGATGATGTTGTTTTTGATTTCAAAGAGAATGGAAGAAAAAGATGGGTTTAGAAGCTAGGTACATTCGGCAATGGTAAAAAGAAAAGAGAAAGAATGGTTTTTTGTATAGGTGATTTCGGCACTCAAAGAAAAGGCACAAAACAAATACTAAAGCAATAAACAAAAATGACCAAATGGTCACAAAAATTAGAGCTTTACCAATTGCACAATTCGGCCAAAGGGAGAAAAAAGGTTGAAAGAAAATTGCAAACTTGCACAAAAACTAAGAATGACCAAAAAGAACTTCAATTCTTAGCCAAACTATCACCAAAAATTCGGCTCCCCCTATAGTCCAAATTGCCGTCCCTATGCATGGTCAAATGGCCATGATATTGTTTCCATAATAATTCCCTTGATACCTGCCCCATATCTTCATATCTTTCCTTAATTTCTTGATTCCCTTCCTTAAGTTAACAATTTCCTTAATCCTTTGATATACTAACCAAAAATAACAAGTCAACACCTACCATATATGCTCTTGGCCGACACTTGCTATACATGTGCAGAAAAATTAAAAAAATAAAATTCATCTAGGTGCTAAACAAGGGATTCGAACCTTCCCCCCTCATGCTACAACTTATGCGCCAACACCACCATGCCATATACTAATCTTATGCTTCATTTTGACACTTTAATTAACTTATGTGTCAAAGCCACTTAATCCACTTCCATAAATTCTCAAAATTTAATATTATTCCATCCCAATAAATTCTAATCCTTCTTCGGGACTATATTAAACACGAAAATAAAAGTAAGAACATTTTTTTTCTTCATAAACTAAACACCAAATCATGCAATATAATACTCGGATTTTTAGGGTGTTACATAAACAATTTTATGCAATTTAGTAAGATGTAAATAAAATAAGGGAGAGTAATATCGTTCAATTAGTGTTAATGGTTACTTATACTATGTCTTATATTTATGCTAACTATGGTTGATTTATTTTTGTTTTTTGAGATGATAAGATTTGACATGATGGTTGAATTTGTTTGGCAAGTTTTTATCAAATCTGGTTTCTAGTGAAATCTAACGGTGAATAAAATTACATGTTAAGAGGAGATGAATTTGATTGTTGATCTTATTTTGGGACTGTTCGGTGATCAAGTGACTATACTTGCACATTACGAAATTGATTTGTAACATCTAAAGTATCATGATTGAGATCTCTTTTATTATATATCATGAAAGCTACTTATCAAGTGACCATCCAATGACCTTGTCATAAATGTGTTACCCTTATAAAGTATCCTTAGTCTCTTTGGGATAAATTTGTTCTCCCAATATGATCCTATTTTATTTCATTGTAATCATTGCATCTTCCTTCATCAAGTGCTTGCTTTCTTAAGTGTTAGAGCTTTCATACTCCTGCCAACAACTTACTGAATTTTCTATTTTTGGGATTTAGACCTCCTAATTTCTGCTTCATGCAGAGCTTACCGTAACCATCCCGTCTTTGGAGCAACAAAAAAGATGAAATAAGGAAGAAAATAAAGTAGAATTGAGATAAATCCTCTCTTGGAACTCACCTCTCAGCTATTTAAAGCCCTTCTCGCACAGTCTCCAATTGTATAAAATCCGTCTTTTGACAATCATTATGTTTCCCACTTACGAGTCAGCTGGTTTAAATGATACGATCGTGACCCGAAGTGCACCAAGTTCGAGCAAGGATTCAATGATGCTGCCCCAAGGACTAATTACGCGAGCTCGAGCTAATCAATTCAAAGAGGCCATTTCGGCCTTAGTTAACCAATTGTGGGGCGAGGCTTTGGTTGGAGAAATAGATCGAGTTGGGACCAGCTCAATAAAGTTTCTTTGCAACATATTGCAAATCGATTTCAGCTCAATTCCAGATTTTTGAACTGTTCCAACTAAATTGAACTCTTTATTTAATTTTTTTCAGCTTTGCATTTAGTTTGCATTTTAAATATTTGCATTTAAGCATCTTAGTTTAATAAAAGAGTTGCTGGTCATCATTTCAACTCATCTTAGTTTAATTAATTGAGTTTCTTCTAATGAATTTAATTTAATAGTTGCTTCATTAATTAATCTAGTTATTAGGTTAATTTATTGATGCAAGAGTTAAGTTTATTTAATAATATTTTACTTAATTAAACTAGTTGCTAGAATAAATGATGCATAAGTATTAGTTCATTTATTTAAGTTAGTTGTTAATTTGTTTTAAGTTTAATAATTGCATTAATGTGACGGTTACATGTGTTAATTGCAGGTGACTTTTCAACTCACATCCATTACTTTTAAAGGTTGTTATGCATTCAATAAGATGGTTTTTCAAGTGAATTCAGTTACACAAGAGGGGGCTGATATAAAGAGGCTTAGTACATCATTAAGAAGTTATTTTATCAATTAAAGAAGAACATTATTATTCTTTAATTTCGACAGCCTCTTTGTTTTCAACTTCCATAACCATTGCTTCATGAGTAATCACTACATGCAATCAATTTTCCATCAAGGAGGCTGGTGTCTTTTCGGTTGGTCATGGACACTTCAAAAGACTATGATAGCAACTTAATTGAAGAAATTAATCACATTGAAGGTGGGAGTTACTTGGGCTAGAATTTCAAAAGTTGAGACTTTTCATTTGAGCTCATTATTAGCTTCATTAAAAGTGACCATTCAGGTAGCCTCTTTTGATACTATAAATACATATAATCAACCTATTGATGGAAAATTTTTGATAATTTGTTAATGATATACTGTTCAATTTGTGAGGCAAACTTTTCTCTATTTTCGTTCAAAGATTCGTTGGCTACCTAATGTTCTAGTTGTTGTCATCTGTTTTTCTTTGTCGAAAACTGAACTTATCACTACTTGTAGTGTGGCGTTCAAACATACCGAGGTTCGTATCTTGCTAGATAGTGGGTCGAGGTTACCTTAACCATTCCTAAACCGAACTAAAGGGCTTATAAACAAAGGGTCGATACCAAATCGGTATTGGTTCTTGTTTGCACCTTTGTTTAATCCATTTTTTCCTTTCCTATCCATACCGTACCAAAAACCAAAGTTCCATCTTTATCACATCCTACCATTTCAAATCAAAATCCAATCTTTCTTTCACATCTTACCTTTTCAAGCTATATTCTTAAACTATCAACTATTTTCCAAAACTACTTCATTCCTTTCCAATTCTACTAAGCTAAATATTCATTGTTTCTCGAATACGATTGGACAATTTACATACGACTCGACTAAACCCCGAGACGGATCGTATCATTAAATCCAACCAAACCGACCTTGGATTTCAACCAAATCCTAAATTGGTTATTTAATCCTCCTGACTTTCCAGTAGAGGTCACCAAATGATGTCTTCTTTCAATTTTATCCCTCAATTATTTCTAAATTTTCGAACCTAATGGAAATCGAGTGTGATATTTACCATAATAGAATTTATGAGAAAAATATATTTAATTTTCTTATTCAGTAAAACTGTGATGACGAATTAATTTAATTCTCACTTCGAACTTAAATTATTTAACTATAATTAATTAAATAATAATTTGAAATTTTTAAATTAATTTCTAAGTCATCTTTTGTACTTAGCGAGAAAACGCATTCACTACGGATAGTGATACATGCTGTCTATTTCTCTTATTTTTTTTTTCATTCATTTCATATTATCGGTTTTACATGCAATTCGTTTATGGTTATTCGGGCTAGCAGAAGGACTAATTGGACATATATAGTTAAGGCTCAAATAGTTTGAAATTAAGTTTTATTTCTTTGCCTATTAATTACAATATTATATAGTTATTAAGTCATTCCACTAAAGTATCATGACTGAGATCTCCTTTATTATATATCATCACGAAAGCTACTTATTAAGTGCTCATCCAACGACCTTATCATAAATGTGTTACCCTTATAAAATATCTTTAATCTCTTTGGGATAAATGATCCTATTCTATCTCATGGTAATCATTGCATCTTCTTCCATAAAAAGCTAATTACTATCAAATAGTAATTAAATCATTTATCACTAAGAAAAATAACTCGTTGTCACATTACTTTTCATCTATCATGTATCATTAAGAAGATACCATTTACTCTTTTATTGGGCTATGAATTCCATTGTTGTGGAATACTGCTACATGTTGCAGAAGTCGTATATCCAACATATTAATTTTTAGTTTCGTATCTATTTGAACTCAAACTTTCATTTACATCAAAATATACAAGTCACGCATACATAATCCATCATCCACTTAGGATTAAAATATATCACACTATGAACATCACAAGTAAATAAATTCATAAATTGATATATGATCTATTCTACTTGGGTCCTGTCGATGTACTATCAGTTAAATTAGACACATTTATATCTCTATCTTTTGGGAGTCATTCGCTCTGATGCCCAAGATAATTTTATCTTCCCAAGTGGACTTGATAGACGAGATATTAGTCTTTTAATTGATTTTCTTAATTCTAATTAGACTTAAATTATCTACTAACATAAGTTGTCTTTACATATTACGATCTGGCCACGTAATATCGCTTAATATTAGTTAAACATTAAATAATCAATGAGGCAATATTTGCTTTCATTTTGCTTTACATGCAAAAACTTTTGAGGATAATATATAAAGATATGGATGATTCTGATGGATATTTTACTAAACCAATTTATTTGAAAAATTACAAATCCATATAAACGAAACCACTTCACTAAGAGCATTAGATCCGAACAATTGCTTCTATGCTAAATTTGGGTTGAAAGGTTCTTTGTCATGAAATTGTTTAATATATGATAGTTTTGCATATTTCAGCTGGCCAATCTACGATTACTTGATTGCATTCTACTCCTCTAGGTACCTT
This sequence comes from Gossypium bickii, assembly GCA_025503065.1. Classification (NCBI taxonomy): domain Eukaryota; kingdom Viridiplantae; phylum Streptophyta; class Magnoliopsida; order Malvales; family Malvaceae; genus Gossypium; species Gossypium bickii. Next base: position 27,018,168 of record CP106712.1, read on the forward strand.
TGTGAGAAAGTTAAAGCATATGTTGCTTTAAAGAAGTAAGTTTTTGTTTATTTTTATGCTTGTATTCTATGTGCAAGTTTAAAATAAGTTACCATTTCATTTTTAAATTGTAGGAGATTTTACCTAATTTTATATTGTAATATGTTAATTAATTCTAATTCTTAACATTGAAAACATGATATAATGAATTCAAAACTTTGATTGCCATACTCATACTATAACATTGGGATCAAAACTTCTACGTAGACTTCATGGATATTTAAGCTATTAATTAGGCCTCTTTATTAATAAAGAACATGTTAAATGTTGGCCAAATTACATTTGAAAAGGTGGGGAAGATTTTCGAGACAGAAGACTAGGAGGAGTTTCTAGTAATTTGTCTTAAAAGTTCAATATAGGTCTTAAATAAGAATTTGTAGTTAATGTAAGAAAATAAATTATTTATAATACTTCTGATTGAATCTAAATTACCAAGCACCCGCATGCAAAGACTACATCATTAATCTATCCATATGGAGAAAATTGCCCCCTCACAAGTTTTGTGGCTGATGACTCATGACCTCTAAGCCAATTTTTTCGAGCTAACTACACAAGTTTAGCTAGGAGTAGTTATGCTTGTATTCTATGCTTGTTTATTTTTTGAAGCTAGAGATTAGAACATGGGTGAATGGAGTGAACCTAGTGTTTTAGAAGCTTGTCAACGTAAGTGCTCATTGAATTTTAATGTGCTTTATGATCTATAACTAGGAAATTAATGAGAGTTTAATGTGCTTAAGAATTAAATGATGAAAAGTGGCTTAGTGTAAGAATGTAATTGATTACAATTGATAATGTAATTATTATTAGAAATGACTATGTATTTAAAATAAGACATGAAAATAGATAAAAGAACATGTTATTCGATGACTAATAGATCATGTTCATGTATGAAAACGAAACAATAATAATAATGAAAAGTTGATAATTGACAAAAGGAGATTTAGAAATGATATGCGTATAGTCAAAATATAAACGAATAGATTATAGCTATGAAAACTCAAGTAAGGAACCTTGAATGGAGATCGTTATAATGAAATTTTGTGACTAGTCGTGTTTCTTGATTGAACTTAGAGCTTAAATTGAATTTGATTTGCTCTTATGCAAGCTAAGTTAATGTTAATCATGATGCTCGTTAAAAGTGTAATTGATTTGTTTAAAAACAATGTTTACACCAAGCAATTTCAAGTATTAACATTTTTTAATCATGTAATACCTTCATAAATCATAATATGAGGTTTTCAAATATAGATGGTATGCCAATAAGACTATATCAGTACCAAATTTTACTGTTATGATGTGTTGGTTTGTGTATGAGTGCTTTTATGAGTATGATAGTTAAAGCACATCTTTTGCATTGGATTCTTTAGATGGGGTGCAATGAGCCGTTGGTATCATCAAATGGGGCACTTTGTACCAATACCATTATTGGATGATCGTCATCTATATAATTAACTAAGTTTCATTTTGAGTTACTAAAAGTGAAATTGTATTAAATAATAAGACCATATTACAAGAGCTTAATTAAAATAACGATAATCTAAATATAAATACATTAACAAACCATAGAGTTATGTGACTTAATCATGATATATGTCCTAAAAAGCATTTAAAAAGATTATATTGTATTAATGGTGTATTAGTGATGCTATCTATTGGGGTGAAAATTGATCTGAAAAGAGTGTGAAACATTATGATCCTTGAGACGATCACTTGAGAATGCAATCGATAAAAAAAATCCTAGAAAGGTTCAAAAGTTATTAGTTCAAGCCCTTGACCAAGCCCAAGCCCAAAGCTCTCCACAACCTCAACCCCTACTAGTAAGAATCACTTGCTAATTGGTTCAATGCATCTTTGCAGACACTTTCATAATAGCCAACACCAGGACATCCAACACCAAGTTGCTTCCCGATTGGTTATAAACTCAAGACCACTCCAGTATTCAAGGACAAGCCTTTCAATACCAACAACTCAGTTCTCACTACACAATCCAATCTACTTAAGGACTTCCTCTATCCTTGTATTTCAAAACTTTTCCTCTCATATAATGTTTTAATCCAATTGCTAACTTGAACATCAAAGTGTACCTCAAAGGGAAACCTTCTAATGCCCATTAACCTCAACGAGCACCAAGATCATCTCTAGAGACTAACTCAATTGATCCACTACCTTGGGCAAACCTTAGGTCAAGACAAGATCATCTCCCAAAGACTAACTTAATTGATCTACAACATCAAGAGGACCCTAGTTCTTCTTAAGATCATTTCTGCAACCCAATGTCCTGATTAGGATTATCTGGTCTAAAATCATCTATCGAGATTTCAAGAGTTCACCACCATCCCAACATCTCGTCCTTGATCATCCCTACATTGTCGTCATCGTCCGGATCAACTTTAAGGACATTCCATCTTCACCCACTAGCATCCCTCTGCACTTGAGAAACTATGCTCTTAGTGTTGTAATTCGAATACTTTTCCACCCTTAACACTATCAAACCGCTTTACCATATTAGATCGTAACTATTTTTGAAATTAGAATGCATGATAAATACATGTGTACAAGTGAATAGAATTAAAGAGAGCATTTAGTATGATCGTTATATTAAGATTCTATAATTAAAAGTATGCTTATGTAACAACGCTACACCCGACCCTATTGACGGGTCAAGATATCGGGATACTATATTTGTTGCCGAAACAATAGTCAAATTCATTGTTTTTGAATACCTATTTAATTAATTTAATCAATTTAAGCTTTTAATATGCCTTAGTATCATTTTTGAATCTTATATGGGTTTATTGTAGCCTTTAAAATAGTATAAAGAGGAACAAGGACTAAAGTGAAAGATCTTCAAAATTCTGGGGTGATGTCGCGACGAGAATCCTATTTCCCATATTTTACCATATTTCAAGTTTATTTAACATCCAAGTCCTTTTTCAAAGCTCAAAATTTTAATCAATTCAACTCATTTCACATATATCATTCACATTTACCCATTTATAATCTCAAGTCCACATATTAAAACATTATATTCAATCAAAGATAGCAAAGCTATTAAAACTAACACAATTATCAAAATTTTACAAATAAGTCCATTAGAGGACTTACACTTACAAATACAGTTTACTTTTTCTACATATCATAACTATTGTCAACATGTAGCAATCAATTTATCAATTAGGACTACCTTAATAAATTTTATAATCATCACTCACTTACTACCTTAACAATATATTTGAACTTCTCTTATGTATTAGTAAATCCATTATTTGCAATAACTTAGCAATATCACTCTTCTATCATTTTTCCCTCCTTCTCCTCTCCATTTCACTTCCTTAATTTGTATATATATAATCTTTTTCTCGTAACATATGATGCTTATATGTAACATTAATTAAGGTTTTCTCTAGTTACACACATACTCTTATCAAGGTTGTCCATTTGAGTGACAGTCATTAATTTATTTATATCTCAGTCTATATAATTCAAAATTAAGATCCACTTGTTGTTTTTGAAACTAGATTCAATGAGTTTTATACCATAAAAGTTTCAGAATTTATACTTAAGTCAATCAATACATTTTTTCTTCAAATTTTCCTATGTTCTATTGCTAGTCAACTCTAAATCTTCTTCACTAAAAACTAAATATCTTTTAGTAAAAGTCTTTTATTATGTTTTCATTTGTTTCAATTAAAAATAGACTCATTAATATTTTAGGTATATAAATTTCATCTCATAAACATTTTTTTTACAATTTATAATGAATTTTCAAAGTTAGAACAGAGGAACCCGAAATAATTTTGACATTGTCTTACAAAATTTATTATATCTTATAATCTACAATTTCATTGCTTAAAATGTTTCTTCTATGAAAAGCTAGACTCAATAAAATTTAATTTCATATTTTATTCAACCTCTAACTCAATTTCCACAATTTTTGATGAATTTTCAAAGTTGGATCACTACTACTATCCAGAAACTATTTTAATGCTAATTTTTACTCTTTCATGATTCTTTGTATTAATTGTCATTTAGACATACATAATCATTATACTTTTAATTATTTTCAATTTAATCCTTAAAACTCACTTATCATCAACATATAATTGTGTACCACTCTTGTAACAGCCCAATTTTGAGTCTGATCAGAACGAGTGGTTTCGAGACCACCTAACCGAGTCAAAATATTTATTTTATTATTCTATTAGTATTTTTAGCATGATAGGATTACGGTACAAAAGGTTCATAAAGAAATTTTATCGATTAAATAGTTAATTTGGTAAAAAGGACTAAATCGCGTAAAACGATAATTATGAGTTCTATTGCATAAATGGCTTAAATGACATTGGTTGTCTTAGTGGGAGTCCTTGCATGGAAATTATACCATTGCCTTTTTAAATGGACGGTAGTCGGCTTAAGTTTGCATGGCTTTATGTTTTATTAATAAGGTTAAATTTGTAAATTGGTTAATATATGTTATATTAGTAAAATAAAATAGAAAAATGTCTTTATTTTCTTCAAGAAAGAAAAGAATTCTTCTTCACATTTTTAAGGTTCGGCTATATTAATGCTTGATTAAGGTATGTATTGAACTCGGTTTTTAATAATTTTTACGTTTTTGAGATCGTTACTTAGTAATCTACAAAGCCCATGCTCTAATTTCTGAAATTGGTGATGTTTTTAAAATGTGCCATTGTTGAATATTTATGTATTTTGATGTTTCTTGATAAATTATTGATGGTTGTTTATAGATTACAAGTTTTATAAAGTGATTTTTGACAAAATTGAGTATTTGGGATTAAATTGAAAAAGATAGAATTTTTGTGGCTAAAAATGTGAATAAAATAAAAATATGGGCTGTTTTGATGCTATAGAAAATTCAGTTATGAATGGGTATACGAAAATTGTGTAATTTTGCATATTTATGTATTATGGACTAAAGTGTTAAAATGTGATAGTATAAGGGTTATTTTATAAATATGTCAAATTACATGTTTATGGATTAAATTGAATGTGTTGGTGATTAAATGGATTGAATTTGAATTAATATAGATCAAGAGAAACAATTATCAGAATTAAATCAAGGAAAACGAAAAGTAGACGAATAGTCGACGGATTACAAGGTAAGTTCGTATAGCTAAAAATCGAACTGTTAGATATGTGTAATTATTTAAATTGAATATATATATATGTATGCGTAATGAATAATTTACTAGAATTATCGGTTCTATGAATATGTTGTTGCCACTGAATTATATGATTAATTGATACAAAAATTATATGTTACAAGTATCTGAATACAAGTTTCCTGATACATGATTATATAATTAAATATATTATATGGTACAAGAACTATACGAGTAAATGAGATATGGGATGAATTGGTACTTGAATAAAAAAAATGTTATAAATGTTATATATGTACAGGAATTCGGCTGGATAATAAACATGGCTATGCAAACTGGGCATTTGAATATATATGTTTTAATTGAATTGAAAATATATGAATTGAGAAATTGTTATATTAAATATCGTTAATTTTGAATTTAAACTAGTTTAATATGCTGTTTTGAGTTTTATAGAGTTATAATTGAGATAGTTAAATATGACTATGCATGAAAATAATATATTTGAGTTTAATTCGACTGAGTTACGACATTTGAAAGTCTGTATGAATTTTATGGAATAGCTAGAATTTTCAATATATGAATTATGTATAAGATGACTTTATAACAGTGATATTCGGGCTTTGAGCCTAGCAAGCCTTATGCTGGTGAATTAAATCAGGCTTTGTGCCTAGCAGACTTTATGTAAATCAGGCTTTGAGCCTAGCAGGCTTTGTGCCGATGTGTGATACAGGCTTGTGCCTAGCAGGCTTTATGCCAGTGAATAATTATAAGCTTTATGCCTAGCAGACTTTATGCCGATATGGCATCGATATGTGATTGCATGTAAGACCACATCTGGGACGTTGGCATTGTACGATATGTGTGATTATCCGTGTATCCTATCCAATTCCGAATGGATCAATGGGTAATTTACCAATTTACTATAATTTACTATAATTTCACCTTAACATCACTTTGTAATTAATTTACTAACACTCAAAATTCCATTTAAACTTCCTAACACAACACTTTATTTCACACATAAACTTTTGTACACTTTACAATTTAGTCCTTATTATAAAAAATTTAATGTAACTTGAAATTTTCCCACATATTCACTTTTTATATCTTCACAATTTCATCACACTTCATTTATATTCTCTTTTCAACATTCAATTTCACATAACCTATTTTGTTTATTTTACAATTTAGTCTCTTTTTTTACTACTTCAATATACCAATTTAATTTTCAATACTTACTTTGTCTCTTTAATTTTCTCAATTTTTTCACCACTTTCTTCACTTCCACTTGCAATTTCTTTCTTCCAAGATGATATTCTAACTCTCTAATGTCTCTACTTCACTTCTCATTTTGGGAGGCTATGAAAATTATCAATGAGTTTGCGAGAAAAAAGTGGGATTTCAAGATAAAAGACCAAATTGTAAAGAAATGAAAACCCCTTTACATCTGTTTATAACCAACGTGACATGTATGGAAGATGAGGGAATTTTCTACACTTTTCTCCAAAAATATCTCATTCAATTATTTAGTTAAAATATTAAAATATCCTATAAATTAATAAAATAATCAACCAATCACAATTAAACACCTTTCATTCTTAATTATTATAGCATATAATTATCTAATTTGAAAAAGGTCATTTTACCTTTCACATCTTCAAAATCCCATTCTTAATTCACTACTCACTTTTGATAAAATTATGATTTAGTCCCTTATATTTCTTTCAATTATCCAATTTGGTTCCTCTATCCCAATTTCATATCCTAAGAAATTGGTTTATTTACTTTTGATCCTTTAACTTTTCTCATATTTACACTTTAACCCCTTGAATACAAAATAACTGTATTCGTGTCTCAAAACTTTTGACATTATTACAATCTAGTCCATTCCTTAAATCAACATTCTTCTTAATTCAATTTTTTCTTTGGCATCTCTTACCCTTTTTTTATCATCTTTATAACTTCTCCTCATTTTACATGTAAATCAATTATACACTATTTTAATTTAATACTATTTTTATAATATATAGAATTTAGGGGTGATTTTAGGGGTGTCAAAGGTCATCATTGAGAAAGTCATAAAAAAATTATAAGTGTTTAATAATTAACCTAATGATTTAGGAAATAGAATAGATTTCAAAGACATTGGTATTGAAAGAATGGAAGTGAGGTAAAGACCCCAAACTTATTTTTAAAGGAATGATTAAAAGAATAAAGACTAACATGGTAAAGGTAAGAAGACATAAGGCTAAAGTCTAATTAAAAGAATTTTACATATAAAAGATCTAAGCATTAAAAGAAGAGTTGTCATAGACTTCAATTAAAATTTTGAGAACCATTCAATGTTAATATGATATTTACTATATATGGCACTATTAGAATTCAATCGAGCACTACTGAGCTCTTGTAACTCAGTGCATAGTTCTTGTTCTCGCGCATGGGTTGAAGCTGAAATTTGAGTTTTAGGTTGAGAAGAGTTGCATGGCCCTTGTCAAGTCACAACCGTATCTTGACGTACTCCTTTTGTTCTTATGTTTTGGTTAAAATTTGTAGAAACAGCATGTACATAATAAGGATGTTAATGTGAGAATTCAAGCCTTTGTTTTGATGATAGCTTGGCATGTAATTAAGAATCACTACGCTATGGTTAGTATGTTTATGATATGAATGCTATAGTTGGCTGGTCTTTAATTGTGATGGATGATGGATTCAAATTAAGACTTTTGATAGGTCACTAGATAGATAGCACTTTATATGAGCATAGTGAACTTTGAGATTGTTGTTTAGACCTTAAAACCTAGCCTAAAAACTCTAGAGTGACACCAAAGCTATGGTAGGAATTTCTAGCAAGGGAACCTTAAGATGCCTGCCTTAGGCTTCACTGCACCTAGGTATCGATATCTTAAGTCGGGGTATCAATACTTGCAACGTCGAAACAAACTTTTGAGAGCACTATAGTATCGATACTTCACCTTTTGAGTATCGATACTTATAAACAACGAAGCAAGGATGTATTAAAATTATATATTAATAATTGCTTGGAATCTATAGCTTAAGTGGTGAGAAAGGCATATGGAATAATTTCCATGCTATGGCTACTCTAACTGATGATTTAGAAACTTGGTAGACTTCTAATCATGCAGGCATAAAATTTATCATAAAGTAATTGAAGTAATATTAAATCATGTTAGCATATTACTAGATTTTTCACATATATATTAATGTTATTTCAATTTGTAGTTATTTAAATAAAACTTTATATTAAATAACAACTAATTTTATTTAAATAAATCAACTTAAGATGGTGTAGCTATTATTGATTTAAAGTTTTAAAAATGACTTAGTATATGTATAATATAGAAAATCACATACACTATTTAATAACATATAATATATGCCCAAGACCATTATCACTTTCAAAATAAATGAATAATTTTTACGGCATCATTATGCATATTGTAATTAAAATTGAAATAACAAAATTAGTACAACACATCTATTTTGTTAAATATATTCAATAAAAAAACTTACCATACCCGTGTCAGATACATACTTGTATCCAACAATCACACCTACACATATATTTCTATTACAATAAAAAATATGATGAAATGTGTTTGGAATTTGGTGTTATAATCATAAGAATTACTTATACTTGAGGTTCACTTACATGGTTTTTAACTAATCATCATAACATGAACATGGCAATGTCAATCAGGCAACATTACAGATAAAAGAAATATTACTATCTAGAACGCACCTGATTCAACTTGCAACGCTTTCCATGGTGGCAATTCTACATTTGATGAGTTACTCAGAAAGTTGAACAATTTCTTAAGGGAGGAAAGTCTTCAGAGAGAGAGAGAGAGAGAGAGAGAGAGAGAGAGAGAGAGAGAGAGAGAGAGAAAGAGAGAGAAGTCTTTAATTGATAAAAACAAATCATTCCAGCCCATATATGATTCTGACTTGGACCCCGGATGCTTTTTTCAGCCATTCATCAAAAAGTCGAACCATTAAATCCAAAGAATGACCGCTGCACCAATAAAAACAAGAATAGAAATAAGATGAATTACTAAAAGATATGGAGGAATTGAATGGCAATTGAACTTCAGAGCACCAATTAAAGCACTAATAACTCCATCCAACAGAAATAAATCTCGTTTCATGCAAGTTATTTAAATGCAAGTCTAATGGCATTGCTATGTTTCAGTAACCTGATGATACAACATGTTTCTTTTGATCTTAGCATATTCATAAAATCAGCAGTTCGAATATGGATAAACATTTGCACATACGAAAAGGCATGCAAGTAGACAGATTGCATGTCTTCCTTTTGGCATATATAGTAATAGGATAATGTATTTAAGATAGATAGATAGATAGATACGCTATGGAATCAACTTCAATTGTTCAAGATACAGTCTTGAGTTGCCCGAATTGTTTATCCAGAGAACCTTGTCATGTATCTACTCAAGAGAAGTGTAAGAATTATGACTCCTATAGCTTGTCAGTCTTGTATATATGCTATAATCCGGTCCTCTCAGATAAACTTGTGCACAGTAAAATCATTTATATTTTGAAAAAAACATTTCTAATTTCTAGGTGTTCCTTCAGTAAGGAGACGACATCATGTAACATAATCAAACAGGGTAATCACATACTAATATTTAAAAACCTATCCAACTGTTAACAGCCAAAAGTGAAATAGGATGCTTAACTGCAAGCATCATTATCAGAATCAGACAGGACAGTTATTTGTTCAGGGTTTTGAGTTTCAAGTCCATTAGTCCAACCATTGGATCATTCAAGTCAATGCTTTGAATGAAATGTCATGTTCTCGAATGAGCTCGAGGAAGGTAGAGAAAAAACTAGGAGCTGGGTAGGATGGTTTGACTGCCAGGCCAGTCCAAGTTTTATAACAGAGATCTCAAGTGGCAATGAAAGAATATCCTAGTAAAAAATCCACACAAATAAGTGCTTAAAAAGCAAGATAGATACTTTACTCAATATTATGGAGTGCTAAAATGATTACTCTTAGTTTTAACATAAAAATAGATCCAAAGTAAGATGAAATTGCTTCATCTCATTGAACCCAAAACCAAGAATTGTTACTCTATTTTGAATTTTGCTTATACATAAGAGATCAAAATCACAACCACCTTAGAAGGAAAGACAATAAATTTCTAAGAGTCACTTGAAATAAGTAAAACTGAAGCTAGAAAGGTCTTCTTGCAAGTGATAATATCATCTGTTGGCCTCATTCTGATGAGTATGATGCAATTTTATTGCATGGCAGAGAGTAGAATCAAACCAAAGCATAGTTGAAGAATCATCAAAAGCCAAAAAGCATTGTTTTACAAAGGTTCCATAGAATATCTAAAATGTGAGATATACAAACAATTTATTTCTGTTTGCCTCCTACAATATTTTGGCTAAAGTTTAGCTCAAAGAAGATAAAAATTGGGTATGAATGATATAGATTATGATTACAACTAAATAATTTACATCAGACAAAGCATATATGCGTTAAAGATTATCTGTGAAAAGAAGAAAATTTACATCAGACAAAGCATATATGCGTTAAAGATTATCTGTGAAAAGAAGAAAATAATCCATGAATACCATGGAATGAAAATAGTAAAAGTAGAGTGAAAAAAAAAGACCTGAACATCATAGAATTTGATGTAGAAGCGAGAGCTATCAATTGAGAGCTTGGTTTGAAGAATATCAGCGACAGTTGAACTCAATTTGGCATTAACAGAAGGTCCAAGGCCCCCAATAGAAATCAATTCTCCATAACCAGCAGGGGCTTCCGTCCCAGCAAATGCCATGGGAACTCCGCCATTAACCAAAATCATCACGTACTGTTAACCCATTTTTACCCCCCCAGAAAAAATAATTAACCAAAATAAAGCCATTAAAATTAAAATAGACAAGGAAAAAAAGAAGTAAATAAGAACAAACAGATTCAGGTTTGCCGATGATTTTGGCAACAGCTTTGGTGGCGTCCTTAAGGATGTCAGAGGTGGTGACGGCGTCCACAGGTACGTTGGTGTATAAATTCAAGGTGGGCATTTCCTACTTCTTCTTCTTCTTCCCTTGGTTTTTGGAGTGTTAGCAGTTGAAATGAACGAGTGGCTTGAAATAGAAATTATCTTCTTTGCCTACTATCTGCCGGTCTCCACCAATACACATTGCGGCACCGCCCCTTTCTCTTTAAAACAAAACAAAACAAAAGTGACGTCATTTTGTTGAACTTATTTTTATTCCGAGAAGTATATGTTTTTCAAATAATTGTTACATGTCAGTCAATCCCATCTCAAAATGATTTTCTTTTCAAGACAACACATGATAAATATAAATTTTATTTTGGGATTTTAATGTAACTAATTAATTAAAAGTGAAGTTTTATATTACCTATAAGTTTTTATTTGTATAGAGAAACATGATAAATATCTTTATTCATCAAGAATTTATTTATCTATTATTCTCTTTTTTTTATAAAAGAATTACTTTTCAATTTTTTTTACTTATAAAATATGAAAAAATTAATCATCGATATGGGATTGCATGGCCATTATTTACAAGAATAGACAGAAGTAGTAGTGATCCCAACCAGTGGCACCACACTCACCTAGCAGCAATCATTACGTAAATGATTAAATTTTAAAAAATAATAATTTTTTTGTGCCACCTAAGCAAACGGTGACATTGGTATGTATCATGTAAAAAATATGCCCTTGAAAAATACAAATACATGCCGAAAAAATTATTTTTAATGGTGTCTGTAACAACCTAAATTAGGGTCTAGTCGAAATAGTGGTTTTAAGACCACAAATCTGAAGTAGAAATATTTATTTTATGATTGTTTTAAGGTTCATGATATGATTGCTTGATTGTGTGAAAGTTTCGTTGAGAAATTTTGTTGGTAAAGTGTCCAATTTGACTTTTAGGACTAAATTGCAAAAGTTGCAAAATGTGTGTTCTAGAACCTTTAAGTATAAAATAGTTATGGATTCTTAATTAGAGATCCTTAAATAGTAATTTGACCAGTTTCTATTTTTATGGACAAAAATGGACATGTTTAGGAAAAATTCAAATAAAGGCTTTAGGGGCATTTTGGTCATTTGGTTAATAAAAGAATAAAAAGGGAAAATAAATCCAAAATTGACTCATCTTTCTTCTACCTTGGCCGAATCTCATAAGGGCTCCATAGTTAGGGTTTTTCCACTTTTCAAGCTTGATAGTAAGTGAATCCTAGCCCCGTTTTTAATGCTCTTTACATTTTCGAAGTCCTCGTGACCTGGTTTACCTATTTCTACCATTATTTTTTAGTAGGGTTCATGTTTAAAAATTTACCCATGTGTGACATGCATGTATTTTGATGTTTGATGGAAGATTTGATTGTTTAAGGTATGATAAACAACTTTTACTGAGTGATTTTTAGTGAAAATGCCTAAAAGGACTTGTTTGTAAAAGTTGTAAAATATGTAGTAAAAGTGTGTTTTAATGGAAATTGTGGGCTGTTATAGTTATGAAAAAGGATCGGCTAGGCTTCAGAATTGAAGAAATTGAATATATTTCATTTTTCGTACCTAGGAGCAAAATTGTAAATATGTCAAAGTTTAGGGGCAAAAATGTAACTTTTGTCATAATCTGATTTTGTGCTAATTTGAATTGTATAATGATTGAATAAATTAAATGTGATATTATAGATTAAGAAAAAATGAGGTTTGGACCTAGAACGGGGGAAAAACGAGTATTTGACGATTTAGTCCTTTTTACCATTTTGATGCCGAGGTAAGTTCGTATGTAAATAACGCATTGTTTAATTTATGCTTTAAATGCTTTAATATTATATGAATTATGATCAACTCCTTGAACGTAATCGACAAAGTTCGACAATCGAGAAAATCCGGTTGAACCTTAGTAATAGATAGGATACAAATGTCATGGCATTAGAGTCACTGAGATTACGTGTAAGACCATATCTAGGATATGGCATCGATTTGAGACTTCGTGTAAGACTATATCTGGGATATGGCATCGATTTGAGACTTCGTGTAAGGCCATATCTAGGATATGGCATCGATTTGAGACTTTGTGTAAGACCATAATTGGGTTATTGGCATCGATATGAGATTACATGTAAGACCATATCTGGGATATGGTATTGGTACAGTACTGTATGTACTAGGTTCCCGAGTATCCTTTAGTATTCCAAATGGTTTAATGGGAAATTCAATGGGAATGTCAAAGACGAGAAAGTATGTGATTATGTTACGAGTTGGTATAGGTATGTACGAAAAACTCAAAGAAAATGAACTCAGTATATGATGAACAACTGGTAAAATTGTGATTGAGCAAGTTGTACTTATGAAGCTTTAATGACAAATATGTTGATATGTGTGATGTTATTCATACGATGAGCTATTGGTATATGACAATTATGTCGACATGTGTCATGAGATTCATGTGATGAGCCATTAGTATATGACAATTATGTTGACATGTGTCATGTTGATATTAAATGACATTTATGTTCATATGACATTTATGAAGTTTAATGACATTTATGTTAATATTTGTTAAGTTATTTATATGTCAAGTGTATGAATAATATTTTGTATTATTTGCATATGAACTTACTAAGCTTTAAAGCTTACTCCCCTTTCCTTTCCCATGTCTTATAGGGTTAATAAGTTAGCTCAGGTTGGAGTTCGCCTGAGATCCTATCACACTATCAAGCTGTCATTTTGGGTATAAATGAATTCAAGTATTTTAAGTCTATGGCATGTATAGGACTTAATCATTTTGTTAAATGTGTCATTGTGATTGTATCCCATGTGTTGGCTTGTGATTGTCAAAGGTTTGTTTTGCTATTTGGCCATGTAAGTTGGCTCATATTGGCTAACATGGTTGTAAGCCTAAGTATGTAATGTTATGTGCCTTTGAATTGATGTGAGTGAATGTGTGAATAAGGGTGACAAATGGCTTGGTAAATAGCCTTTTTATTGTCCACACGGGTAGACACACGGGCATGTGTCTCAACCGTGTGTGACACACGGTCTGCCCCATGGGCATGTGATCTGGCCGTGTGTCCCTTGCACCCTAAATAATTGCAAAATAGAATGCTCACTAATGAGCGCACGGGTAGAGATGCGGGCGTATGTCTTAGCCGTGTGGATGGCACGACCTCGAACACGGGCGTGTGCCCTGGTCATGTGAAGTCTGCACCTATTTTATGAAAAATTATGAGAATTTAATCGATCACACAGCCTAAGCACACGGGCATGTGACTTGGCCGTGTGACTTTAAATTGATGATGATGTCATAAACAGAATGCTCCCTAATTTGAACATGGCCTAAAGCAAGGGCATGTCTTAGGGTCACATGGGCGTGTCCCGAGCCCACACAGATGTGTGACCCCTTTTTCATGAAAAATTTTCTAAGTTCTCCAAAAGTTTCCAAAGTTCTCGGTTTAGTCCCAAACCACTTCCAATGCGTGTTTTGGGCCTCGTAGGCTTGTTTTAAGGATGATATGAATGTATGTGAAAAGCTTTAAATTTGGATGGAAATTACGTCTCGATTTTGTATGTTTGCTTGTGTTTAAGTCTGGTAATGCCTCGTACCCTGTTCCGGTGTCGAATATAGGTAAGGGGTGTTATAGTGTCGTCGACATGTCAAACGGGACTGAAATAAATTAATATATAATTTCTTTTTTTATTTTTTAAAAATTAAAAAAAGACTAAAAAGTCAAAAATCAGCAGAACACGTGGATCGATCGGTCACGCCGATGGTAGGTCGTCGTCCGCGTTCCGATGCTTTGGCGACTTAGCGACCTAACAAACAACTTTGCCATCGATGTGAGCAATCAGTCACGGTTCTGTTGATTTTTGACTTTTCATGTTTTTCTTTAACTGTTGCTATATATATATATATATATATTAAATTTAGTATAAAAGGGGTGGGTTTGATCCCCAACCCCCACACAATCGATTAAAAAAAAGCAAGGTCCCAACCACAGCAGGTATGTTAATTTTTTTTTTGTAATATTAAATTTGAAAAAAAAAGATAATTTACATTTTTTATTATATTATTATGGGTAAACTACAAAAATAGTCACTTTTGTTTGCCTTAGATTATATTTCACTTATGTTATTATTTTGTTACGAAGTGATTACTTTGACATTAAGTTTCGTTATCTCCCTGACGGTAATCCTACGTGGCAACCTAACTAGATTTTAAGTGCCAACTTGGACTCCCAAATGGGATAAAAATAGATTTTCAATTAAATAAATTTAATTAATTAAAATTTTTAAACCCTAAACCTTAGCTAAAAAAACCATTCATATCCTCTCTCTTTTTAGTTTTCTTTTTCATTTGACTGAAAAAACTATTATCATCTTTATTGAATCAAAATAGTAGAAATCAAATTGAGTGCTTTGACAATTGATTGGATTTTTTATTCAACATAGAAAAACAAAAGATGGATTCAATGGAGGGTCCAGGTATGTCTTCTTTACCGACAAGTTTATGTTCAAATACTTAAAATCAAGTGGTTGCTGACAAATAAGAAGAGGGTAACCGTTTTTGTTCCTAATCATTAAATTTTCCAATTCTTTCATGGTTCTTGATTAATTGGTTTCTTAATTCGATTTTTTCTGATCTGAATCTACTTGTTTGTTCACAATCCCTTTGTGGGTATTCCAAATTTTTCTTTCTTACTGATGATTTTTTACAGATTTACCTTGCAATCTTTTTTTTAAAACAAATGGAACTAATATAAGAAAATTTTACATTCTTAATCATTTGTTCTATTGCATCAGTTTTAGCTTTCTTTGATTAATTTCATTTTAGATGGAATTATTTCACTTATTTTTTTTCTTGTATGTGTGAAATCTTGTATGGAAACTCATAATCTATCACTCTATTGTGTGTACTATTGTTGTTGTTGATATAGAATGGACTCAGGTTGTATACATTATTCAGAAAATGAAAATCTTTCTTATTAATGAATACGGAACCAATAATAAATTGTCAGAAATAAAGGCTACTCATTCTTATAATAGAAGGTAAGACTAAAGATCAAATTGTTAGAATGGATCGTGGATGGTACATCCATCTCTGGAAAAAATTTTGTCAACTTTCGTTAGAAGTCCTCCTTAACTTGATTTCTTGATATGCTTTTTAACTTGGTTGAAAGCAACTTTTAGTAACTACCTTAAAGAGTGCTGAAACCAAGGCATACTTTTTGTTATTTTCTTTATATTGGTTGATGTCACACGATGTTTGTATTGAGGGAAGGAACTATATTGATTTGGCATTTTGTTTGTTCTTGTAAATTTGCATATCTTTCTTGTGTTCGTATAAATTCATGAATATAAGTACATAAATTTTTATGAATTTAAATTTAAATTTTAATATGTATGTCTCTGTTTACATTATTGACATGGATCATATTATGTCATTTGCAATGCAATACTTAGTTCAGGCTAATATTAAGAAACAGAACAATACATGGCTTACTTAATTACATGTTACTGCTAGCGAAAAGGGCCTTCCTTTTTATTTTTATTTTTTGTAATGATCATCTTATTTTTAATATAATTTGTATAGCTTGAACTTAATCATTTATAGATATTGTGGCAGCCTGATTCCTTCAATAAATTATAAATACAAGTTTCATTACTTAATTAGATGTAATAACCAACTCAGCATTTGATTTTAGACCTTTAAGCTAACAGTTAGGTTTTTGAAATTTGCAATCTTCTCAGGCTTGCATGCAAATTGATATTAAGAATTGTGATTGCTGGTAAATGCTCCCTCGATCATGTTGATGATCAAGCTATTGTAGTCCTACTTGCAAATGCTCTCTTACTTATGCATTGTCGATTCGCTCCTGCTAAAAGATGGTTAGAAGAAGTTAACAAGGTCGAAGAGGACGAGGAAGATCAAGGAGACAAACAAGAGTGCAAGAGGAAAGACAAGGAAAAAGGAAAAAAAATTGAGGTCTTTAATGGAAGAAGAAAACAGGAAGGTGAATGAGAGCTTAGTAGTGATGAAACAAGACCCTGATTTCTATGAAATTTCATCTGATATAGCCCAAGAGACATGGCTTGTTGGTGGAATGAAAGATCATTTGTCCTGACCGAAGTTGGAAGAGATGATTATGTTATATTATTGTCCCTGGTGACTACTCTGTTTTCTTCATAGTTTCACTTTATAAATACATCTTTATGCTTTATTTTTTAACCCTTTCATCTGAGAACTGGAAATTCTAAGCCTAATCACCACCTTATAGTTTTACTTTTGGAATTTTGATATGTTGCCATTTGTTGTGTATGATTTAAGAGTTGTATGTATTTAATTTGTGTCACATAATTTGTACAGCTTTCCTTAATTTTTTTCAATTGGAAAAAGATTTTGCTGCTATTCTATGCTATGCCATGTAAATTCCTGAGTTTTCACCATGAAACTAAAGTTGATTAGAGCGAATTAACCAGCAAAGTTGGTAGAAGTACGATTGAATTCATAATAAAAAACCTTCAAAACAAGGGTTAGAAATGTTGACAGAATCATGGGTGTAAATAAAATATGAGACAAACATGTAAATTTGAAATTAATTACCAAATAATATGAGCAATTTTATGCTAGAAAAATTGGAATATTTTGTCTCATAGTTAACTATTTATTTTACTCAATCGGTATTGTAAAAAGAAGGAGAGAAAGAAATAAACAAGCACAACATTACTTTGATCCTGTATTTATACATTTTTTTTACTTCAACTGGTTGCTAATTTGGTCCGCAAAATGAAAGTAATCAATTGTAATTTCACATGCAGTTGTTTTTACCATGAATACCTCACGCATAATTTATGAAAATTTTACTCTATAAGTTTGCTCCACAAGACATATCTTTTAGTTTATGTATATATATTAGTGTGAGGATAAAAATAAACTTCTGAGATATGCAAATTAGATCCTTAAAAGAGTTGAACATAATACACAGTAAGGCAAAAAGTGGAATATAGCTGAGATCCATAAAAGATGTAAGAAGAGTTGAACTATTTTACTCCCCTTTGAAAGTGTAACAGTCTGGTTTAGACCCTAGTCGGAATAGGGGTTTTGAGACCACAAATTTGAGTCAGAAAAATATTTTAATATTATTTTCTGTGTTTGGTATATGTGATTAAGCATGTGTTAAAGTTCCGTGAATTAATTTGTCCGTTTGTGTGCTTAATTTGAGAAAAGGATTAAATTGCATAAAAGGTAAAAATGGCATACTATATGTTAATGAGCTTATTTGAGTTGGCTTTTAAATGGAGTGGCCTTATGAGGCAGTTAAACCATTTTAAAAGATAGTGCATGGTTAAAGGACACTAATGGCCTTATAATTATATGTTTTATATGTTTATTCATAAGGTTAATTTTGTAAATGAATTAATATTATAAGTTATAATATAATAAACATAAAATATGGCCATTTTTCATCTTATTTGGCCGAATATAGCAACGAAAGAAAGGAAGAAAACCATTTTAGGTTTCGACACTCATCTAGTTCAATTAAGGTATGGATTTTGATCGGTTTTTGATAATTTCTACGTTTTTGTAATCGTTGCTTTGTATACTTCAAAACCCATGACTCAATTTTGTGAATTGATGATGATTTTGATATGAGCCATTGATGAATTCATGAGTTTTATGATGTTTGAGGATAAAATATGGAATATATGTGTTTGGTTAGCATATTTTGTCTTTGGATTTTTAGTGAATTTGAGTGTTTTGGACTTAATTGAGGAAATGAAATTTTGAAAGACTAAATTGTGAAATAAATGAAATGTGTAGACTTGTATGAGCATGGGTGACATTCGGCCAAGCATGAGTATTATGAAATTTGGTGTATTTTGTGATTTTATAAAATAAGGACTAAAATGTCCAAATGTGAAAATGTGAGGGCTAAATTGTAAATTGCCCTAAATGTGTGTTCTTGGATTGAATTGAATGAGTTTTTGAATAAATGGATTAAATCTAAATATGTATAGATCAAGAGCCGAAGAAAACGGACTTAGATCGTGGGAAATCGAAAGTAACTGAGTAGCCGAGTTCGTTTCCGTTAAACTGAATCCGAGGTAAGTCGATATACAAATAAATGTATTTGAATTGAATTATTTATACATATATGAAATTTGGATTGCTATGAATACCAATTGAGATGGAATGTATATGAAATCTGAGGATATATTTATGTTGACAAGTTGATAATGTCCGAGAAGTCCCGTTTGAACCTAGGGATAGATAGTATTGTTTATGTCATGACATAGGTGTCCGATATGTGATATCATGTAAGACCACGTCTGGGACATCGGCATTGATTCAAGATTTCGTGTAAGACCACGTTTAGGACGTTGGCATCGATATGAGCTTTTATGTGTAAGACCATGTCTGGGACATTGGCATCGTATTGATTCGTGTAAGACCCTATCTGGGACAGTGGCATCGATATTTGGTTACATGTAAGACCACGTCTGAGACGTTGGCATTGTACAACTATTCCGAGTATTCTGAGTATCCAATTTAGTTCTGAACGGTTCAACGGGCAAGTTCGAGAAATGAATGATTACGTGAGTTGTGTATCCGATTCAAGTACGTTGATATGTATGCTTTGTATAAGCATGAAAGGTGAGTAAGTATGTGCATTATTGCAAAGGAATATTTGAGATATATTATGTTTGAGATATGAATAAATGAGATGCTTGAGATATGATGTGTTGGTAAGCAATGGCAAACCAATTGAGATAAAGAGATATCTATGTGTTTGAAATGAAGATATGTTAATGAATTTAAATTGCTATGTTTATAAATGGTATTATGATAAATTTATTTGTATATGGCTTACTAAGCTTTTGAAAGCTTACTTTGTGTGTGATTACTCTGTTTTACAGATCGTCAAAGCTACTGAAGGCTCGGGGATCATCGAGGATTGTCAACACACTACACAAACTTATTTTGGTACTTTTGAATGTGTACATAACTAAATATGGCATGTATAGGCTAGTTGATTTGGGAATATGTTTGAAATATGTAAATAGCCATGTGATGTGGCTAGATAAATGTTGGTAATATGCATGAGTGATTATGGTATATGGTGCATGTTTTGGTATGGCTTGATGGCAAATGAAATGGTCATTTGAATGGTAAGCTTATTGATGGATTGATGCCATAGAGAATTGGTAAAATTGTGGATGGTTCATGCTTGGTTGTACATGTGATTTGGTTGGATTATTTAGTATATAAGTGGCATGTTTAGAAGTGAGATTGAATGGGATGGTATGTTGATCATTTTTCATGATTTTTGGTTGCCAATTGTGTATGAGATAATGCTTGTTTAAGCTTGTAGGGATGGCCCCAAGTGTCGGTGGCATTTTGGCCTAAAAAATGGCCTATAATTGCCCATACGGTTGAGCACACGGGCGTGTGGCTCGACTGTGTCCCTCGTGGTTGTATTTCAAAACAAGTCAGACTCGACCATGGGCTGAACACACGGGCGTGTGACTGGCCATGTGGTGCAAGTCAGTAGCGGCCACGGGTGAGGCACACGGGCGTGTCTGAGGCCGTAGGAGGCACACGGCCTACCCACAAGGGCGTGTGACCTCTATAACTTTGAAAAATTTTTAAATTTTTGAGAATTTTCGTATGTGTTCGGTTTAGTCCCGGCTCTATTCTAAAGCATGATTAAGGTCTCTTGACTTATTTAAGGGACATTTTCAGGTGATATGATGAATTATGTTATAAATTATCCGTAAAAGTTTTCGATTGTCTGGTAATGCCTCCTAACCCTAGTCTAGCGACGGATACGGGTTAAGGGTGTTACAAAAAGAGTATGTGAAGTGAGAACTGAAGCTACATTAATTGCTCAGATATCCTAACTTTTGTACCCCTAAAAGTTGGAAAGCATTGATTACATTGCAGTTAAAGCATATTTGTGTAACTTGTACCTGTAATCAAGTGAAACCAGCTTATTTATTTATTTTTAACTATTTGATTCCTTTGCTGCAATCATTTGATAGTCCTTGGAACTCTATTATGGTAGTAACAGATATATGTAAATTGTTTAGTTACCTTAGGGATATGCAATCATTTCTCAAGTAATTGTTCAATAGTTTAACATTTCAAAAAACTATATTGTTTCAAACCCTAAATTAAGACAAAATGTATAATCTAACTATTGTTAACATGATTCAACAACCCTTCCAAAAAGATATAGTCTTTGTCCACAAAACATATTTCCTTAAACAAAATATATTCCTAACAGTGCAACAAAATGAAATCTAATTCAGTTAAAGTAATTGATCCATTATTGGGCATTTTTCAGATTGTGATAGTTGTGTTGGAGTGGAGTCATTGATCTGTTGAGTTGGCATCCATCTAACTATTGTTCGTTGACCAAGTGGATCATTCTTTTTGAAAGGTAATTTTGCCTTAAATTTTGTTGTAAGGTTTGAGCTTTGTTAGGTTAAAGGTTGTTGGCCTGATGTGTTATCCATTAAAGTGGCTTAGTTCGAAATTTGCAGGCTCAATGATTTGTTTTTCATTTGGTTACCAACAATCTCTTTACAAGTCCTTGTATTATGGCCTGGTTTGCCATATTTGGTGCAGTTAGCTTGCTATCTTATCTTGCTTAGTTTTGGTCCACTTTTTCTTGATTCATCAACTTCTTTCCTCCTTGTTTGTTTGGGTATTCCTGGGGGCCTTCTAATCATGGGAGGAAGAATGGGTTCCATGTCCCTCACATATTCCCATTGTATATGACCTATACATAAAAATTTAAATATGTCAAACATATTTTACAAATAGGTAATATTTCATAAAGGTTTAGGGTTTTAGGGGTATTACCTTTTACAGGGTTAATCAAGTGGCTACAAATATTCAACTAGGTAGTGACAGTACAGCATGTATTGACATAAATTTCAAGGCTCACAGCAAGTAATTGCATGCAAAAAATAATATACTTACATAAGATTCTTGATGAGTCCCATTTTCTGCATGAACAGGAGGAGTTGAGGAAGTCAACCACATGCTTGTTGCCTGATCCATAGTCTACCTCATACTTCTCGTTTCCAGCATATATGGGTCATACACTACAAACAAAGTAACATTTTAAAGTTAAAACTTTTGCATCCAAGTAACAGAATCCAGCTAAGTAAAAAAGAGTTAGCAAAACTTACTTATTAGACTTACTAACAATTTTAGACAACTTCTTCTGTATCCTTGGACATAAAGGTCCAAGATTCTTCCCAGTAGCATCCATCATGGAAACCAACCTAGTCGTGACTTTTTTTCTAATTATTTCCAACATCGTTAGGATAGGTTTATCTCTAGATTCTAAAATGATCTGCAAGGAGAGCAAGTCATTAAATAACTCCAACAACAATTATATAAAATGAAGTGATAAACAATTAGATTAAAAAAAACAAATTTCAACGTTGTTGAAACATTCACTGTTGTTGTTCAGTAGCAAATCAGATTTGCATCTAGTTGAGAAAATGGTTCTTGACCAAGTCCTTGGATCCTTGTCATGCAGCCAAGCCTCAGCAGATTCTGACAATGGCCTCATTTCAAACATTGCTTCTTCAAATTGTCTTGGAAAAGTTGCTTTAGCAGCTTTCCAGTAAGTGAGACACATAGCTTGGCCTCTAAATCCTTTCATGTTTTTAAAATTATTGTAAAGATGTCTGGTACAATTTCTTGCTTCAGTAGTAGGGAACAACACAGAAATCACTTCTATTAGACCCTGTAAAACAAGTAAAACAACATGATAAGCAATCGTTTTTTATATAAACAATTTAGAGTATAGTATGAATTTATGGCACCTTTTGTTTGTTAGACATGAAGCATTTATTGTAGAGTTATCGATCTCCAAATCCCTCTACAATAGCTCAAGGAACCAAAACCATGACTGTTTGCTTTCACTCTCAATTGCAGCAAAGGCCACTAGATATATACAATTATTGGCATCAACCCCAATAGCAACAAGCAAATGTCCACCATAATATCCTTTTAGCCAACACCCATCTAACCCTATTCTCCTACAACTAGTTAACCAACCTAATTTGCATGCTTCAAGCATATATAAAGCCTCTGAAATAGCCTACAGTCTAATTTACAGATGGTTGTTGTACCAGGTTGCTTCTCCTTAACTCAAGTAAATAATCATATATATTGGCTTATTGGGCTTTGTGATTCCCTTGAACTAGTTCCAGAGCCCTAATCTTAACCCTCATATATATAGTACGAGACACTGTTGTTCCAAAATCCACCCTAATATGTGTAAAAATGTTAATGAATAATTGGGATTAACTTGAAATTTGTGTAAATAATGTCTAGCCATCCACTTTGAAGTAATATTCTTATTTTTCATTACTTTGCCACACTTATGGTGGTTGACTAAGGTCTTAATTTTCCAACTCTCATCCATTGGATCCTTGGGATTTAATTTAGATACCCACAACGTCCATGGACAACTAGGTACACAAACTGCTTTCACCTTAAGCTTGTCATTCCTAGTTAGTTTGGTTACTACCATATTTATCCTCCCATACTGTTTAATTGCATCTTTTAAAATGTCTCTACTAGGGAAAACCAAACCCTTTATCAATATAGGGTTGCTCATATCAGTTTGAGGATTAAACAGAGGGTACTTTTTATTCCCATCTTCATCATAATCCATGTCATTATTCAAGTGATTATCATTGTTACTATCAAAATAATCTATTAAACCCCAAAAATATGAGCCTAGTAAGTGGTCTAACTCCTTCTGTATCATTTCACCTACTAGTTCAACCTCTAGTTCATCTACCCCATCACCATCAGACTCAAAAGAATCAAAATAAGAAGTATCTGACTCATAAGCTTTATATGAACTATCATCTGAGTTAGATGCTTCTCTTTCAAAATCTCCCCTAAATTATTTTGTTCAACATCAAACCTTAAACCAAAAAAGGAAAATAAAACATTATATTAGTACCAACAAATTGCACAACAATTCAAACCTGAAAACAACATTATCAACTCCAGTTCAATTTCGAACAAAACCACTAATGAATTCATGAACATTTTAGGACATTTGGATAGCAGTTGATACACATTTGGACAGAATTTAAATACATAATATAAAACATGAACACAGTAGCCATTATTCACATTTTGACAACATAAATATGAGCATTAGGAGACATTATGAAAACAGTTGTAAATTACATTTGGACAGCATAAATATGCACATTAAGAGACATTTTGATAGCAACTGTAAATTACAAGTGCAAATTGTTAACACATTGTGGCAAAATTGGGAAACTTCAATCCTTACTTAGACAATTAGAGTGAAGTTAACATTATATACATCTTTAAATCAATTATTTCTTATACATTTGATCAAACTACACCCGAGTTAAAATGAAAAGTTGAACATAAACATAAGCATAAGGGACTGACAAAGAATAAAGTTTGTTTTGCTAGGATGGCAACAAAAATTGAGCAATCACAGCTCTTAATATCAATTTGCAAGCCTGAGAAGATTACAGAGATCAAAAATCTAACTGTCAGCTTAAAGGTCTAAAGTCAAATACTTGAGTTGGTTATAACATGTAATTAAGTAATGAAACCTGCATTTATAATTTATTGAAGGAATTAAGCTACCACAATATCTATAAATGATTAAGTTCAAGCTATACAAATTATATTAAAAATAAAATGATCATTAAAAAAATAAAAAGGAAGGTTCTTTTCACTAGTAGTGAGATGTAATTAAGTAAACCATGTATTTTTCTGTTTCTTAATCTTAGCCTGAACTAAGTATTGCATTGCAAATTACATAATATGACCCATGTTAACAATGTAAATAGACACACACATATTAAAATTTAAATTTAAATCCATAAAAATTTATGTACTTATATTCATGCATTTATATGAACACAATAAAGATATACAAATTTATAATAACAAGCACAGTGAAAAATCAATATAGTTCCTTCCCTCAATACAAACATCGTGTGACATCAACAAATATAAAGAAGATAACAAAAAGAATGCCCTGGTTTTAGCACTCTTTAAGGCAGTTACTAAAAGTTGCTTTCAACTAAGTTAAGAAGCATATCAAGAAACCAAGTTAAAGATGAAACACCCCAAACCCGGCCCACGAGCTTTGACCAGATTTGGTATGTTCCTCAAGTAAACCGGTTTCAAATTCTTTTGTTACTTAGAGAAAAACTTGTGTGATTTTAGGAAAAATATTGTTTTGGGTTGGGCTTGAGTTGAAAACTAATTTATCTTATATTGAAATTCATTTAATTAAGGTGACAAAACATTTCGGGTTTAGTTTAAAAATAAATTTATTGGATTCGTAATTAATAATAATTAAGTAAACATATTAATTGAAAATAAAAAAAATAAAGAAATAAAACTATGGCCTTATTACATCAATCAAAACCCAAAATAAAATTTAAAGTACTGAGTAAAATAAAGTCCAAATCTCTAAATTTCTCCTTGCGATGCATGGCCACCTTTAGCTCCTGCCGACCCGGTCCAATATTGCTCATCACCTGAAAAAAATGTTTCCCCAACGGGGTGAGTCAACCAGACTCAATGTGCACACGACACTAAATCGTAATGGAATCAGGCATACAATAGTCATACATTCAGACATAAAATACAAGTTATGATGCATTCCCAAACCCAAACCTAATTGTCCATCCGCTACACACCCCCGTACTTGCCAACACACCGTGGGGACTACTAAGTCGACCCTCCTTCCGCTACACACCAATTTGCAGGCTTAAGGCTCCGCATCTGTGGTTTTAAGAAACCACTTTTCAGATTCTTGTGGTCTTAGATCACCACTTTTCGACATCGTGGTCGTAAGTCACCACTTTTCAGACATCGTGGTCTTAAGTCACCACTTTTCACTTCCCTTTCAATATACAACCAAATGCCCCATATACATTAATATGCATAATATACCATAGTTCACATTCTTATCATATTCTCATGTTATGAATAACATATTTCATATTCCTAGTAAAAGTAGGAAACGCGTGCACAGTACTTAGCACCTTAACATGGTACCTTAGCCATGCTCATATTTTCATTAACATATATTTTAATACATGCAACCATAATTCATATTACAAAGTAGTGTGGAGTACACACCGATTCGTTTAACGAAGTCCTTGAATCCCAAGAAAACCGACATTCTGATTTAGATCTCAAATCCTACATAAGTTAATCACTTACTATTTAAAAGACCATTCGGCCATTTTTCCAAATACAACTAGGATTTGTATTACTTACCTTGTAATCGAATTGATTTTAAGAATCAAGTGCTTGGGATCTTTGTATTCCTCCTCTTGTGAATTCGGCTAAACACTATAATACTCCATAGGTTAATTTTAAACTTCGATAATAAATCTAAATATTTAAAATAGCCTTGGCCGAATATCTTAAACACATACCTTGTGATTTCAAATCCCGAAAAGTAACCCTTGGCTATGGAGATGTTGAAATCCCTACACACATATGTTAGATCTCGATTTCCATATCACTTAATAATCTTAAATCAATTGGCCTCTGCCTAAACCATGCTTTTCTTACCTTAAATCCTTAGATCCGAAATCCTGAATTCCTCCTTTAATATTCGGCCAAAAGACAACCAAAAGAATCAGCCTCCCAAATCTTGGTTGAAAGAGAGTAAACAACAAGAATCCATTATTCTTACCTTATCACCACAAATGACGGCACACCTTGATTGAAGCCACAGAGATTCAAGCTATGGAGACTTAGACAGAGATCAAAGAGGTTTCGGCTTGACAAAGAAG
This sequence comes from Gossypium bickii, assembly GCA_025503065.1. NCBI lineage: Eukaryota > Viridiplantae > Streptophyta > Magnoliopsida > Malvales > Malvaceae > Gossypium > Gossypium bickii. The sequence goes on from CP106712.1 coordinate 27,045,208, forward strand.
AAGAGAAAAGAAGAAGAAAAGAGGAGAAGAAAATTCGCAGAGAGGGAGAGAGCTAGGAATTTTCTGCAGCAGAGAAAAGAAGCAAAAACGATGAGTAGCCCTCCTTTCTTCCTTTTATAGACAAAGTTATCAGCTAGGAGTCCCTTACTTGGCCACCACTCTCTATCCGATAACTTTATCTTTTTAATATGATAAATAAAAGGATTTAATCCAAAGATTTATCTCTTTTAAATAATCTAATTTAAAAATCTAAAAAAATCCTTATTTATCACTTAATAGCCGAATTTTAAAGAGGATAAACCTCTTTTTCTAGATGCCTTGCCTTCCACTCCTTATGCTTCTGGAAACAAAAATACAACTTTCTTTATTTGCTTCCCAAGTGACTCGAACTCAGGCCCAACACCCTTGCATGTGGCGCTATTTCCAAAGGCCCTAAGTGGCATCTTCAGGCCACTTTTCCAAGCCTGTTTGTGTGTCCAATTTCTCCAACTTTTTCTTTTAAGGCCTCCTTGCCCTAATTTCCTATTTTAAACTTTAAAATTTGACATTTCTAGGTCATTTCAAGTTTCCTAAAATTTTCGATCATTCAGAAACTTGCCATTTTCTTACATTTCAAGTTTCCAGAAATGTTCACTTTCCATTTTTGAATCATTTCCTTACATTTCCTAGTTTCCAAAAATGTTCATGTCTATGCATTTCTAGGTTTCCAAAAATGTTCATGTCCATGCATTTCCAGGTTTCCAAAAATGTTCATGTCTATGCATTTCCAGGTTTCCAAAAATGTTCATTTCCATTTCATTTTCATACATTTCTGAGTTTCCAAAAACGTTCATTTCTAAATCATTTCCATGCATTTCTCGGACATTTCCAAGGTTTCTTCTTCACCTAACTTCTCGTTTAAAAATAAAATTCCAATACTTTTCCAAGACTTCCTCCTACATCCTTGGATTCTCAAAACCCTTAAAACATGCTCAACCACACTTAAAGCCTACTAACACTTGAGTTATGCTCCAAACGCATAACCCCTAATCTAGGATGTTACAAAAGAAGACTTCTAATGAGAGTTGACAAAAATTTTCTAGAGATGATGTACTATCCACGATCTGTTCTAACAATTTGATCTTCAGTCTTACTTTCTATTATAATAATGAGTAGTCTTTGTTTCTGGCAATTTCTAATTGGTTTCAATATTCTTTAATAAGAAAAATTTTCATTTTCTGAATAATGTTTACAACCTGAATACATTCTATATCAACAACAACAATAGTGCACACAATAGAGTGATATATTATGAGTTACCATACAAGATTTCACACATACAAGAAAAGAAAAATAAGTGAAATAATTCCATCTAAAATGAAATTAATCAAAGAAAGCCAAAACTGATGCAGTAGAATAGATGATTTAAGAATGTAAAATTTTCTTATATTAGTTCCATCTATTTAAAAAAAGATTGCAAGGTAAATCAGCACAAAATCAGCAATAAGCAAGAAAAATATGGAATACCCACAAAGGGATTGTGAACAAACAAGCGAATTCATATAAAAAAAAATTGGATTGAGAAACCAATTATTCAAGAATTGTGAAAGAATTGGAAAATATAATGATTAGGAACAAAAACGGTTGCCCTCTTCTTATTGGTCGGCAACCACTTGATTTTAAGTCTTTGAACATAAATTTGTCGGCAAAGAAGACATACCTGGACCTCCATTGAATCCATCTTTTATTTTTCTATGTTAAATAAAAAATCCAATCAATTGACGAAGCACTAAATTTGATTTCTACTATTTTGATTCAATAAAGATGATAATAATTTTTTCAGTCAAATGAAAAAGAAAACTAAAAAAAGAGAGGAGATGAACGGTTTGTTCAACTAAGGTTTAGGGTTTAAAATTTTTAATTAATTCAATTTATTTAATTAAAAATATATTCTCATCCCCTTTGGAAACCTAAGTTGGCACTTAAAATCTAGTTGGACTGCCACATAGGATTACCGTTAGGGAGATAACAGAACTTAATAGTAGAGTGATCACTTCATAACAAAATAATAATGCAAGTGACTAAAATGTAACCTGAGACAAATAAAAGTGACTATTTTTGTAGTTTACCCTATTATTATTAGTTTAGATTGTATTAAAAGTTTATTGATATATTCTGGAACAGATTAGTATTAATGTATGTAAACTTTGAAAATTACATTTGTGTTTGAATTATTAGAATTGTATATGTTTGTTTTGTAGTGTAGGTTTATTTTTATTTTTTTTTAGTGTATGTTTATTAAGATAGTTTTGGTAGTGCATATTTATTTTAGTAGAATTATTAGAATTGTTAGAATTGTGTATTATGATAGTTTTGGTAGTGTATGTTTATTTTATTTTTTAATGATAATTTGTATAGTTTTAAATATAACATTGATCATTATATTTTTGTTTGAATGATTAAATTTGTTTTGAAAGTAATATTAAGATTGGTTTGACTAGTGTATATATTTTTTATATTATAATAGTTTATATATTTTAAGATATAACATTGAACATTATATTTTTATTTGAACAATTAGATTTGTCTTGAAAATAAGATTAAGATACTTTTTATATATAAAAAGTTAATTACGAAAATGGGCTACAAAAAAACAATTGTCATTATTTTTATATTGTTTATTTGTTAAGCCGATGATAAAAATTTTAATTGTTTGTGCAGATATCAAAATGGGTTCTTTAATTACAGAAAACGATCACATGGCAATGATGATTCATGTGTTTGTCAAAAAATGTGTTATTTTTTATTCACAAGCATATACGTGAAGTTTGTAACAACCCGATTTCCAGTGGTGTCGAAAACTGTAGTTTCGGGACCACAATTTTGACATAATGATTCTTAAATATTATTTATTTAATATTTATGAGAGCTTTAGGCTCGTATTAAATTTTAGTTAGAAAACTTTATCCTTTCGATAGTTTATTAAGTAAAAAGGACTTAATCGTAAAAGTTGCAAAAGTTGAGTTATTTAATTTAAAGGGGCTAAATAAATAATTTAACCCATGAGAGTTAACTTAGTGGATTTAAATGATGATATGCATATGTGGGTAGTTTAATTAGGCTGATTGATTAATATTTAATTAATAAAAGTTGAAATATTTTTAAAAAAACCTAGGTATATATATTAAATTAAAGCTAAATTAAGATATATTTTTCTTTTCCTTTTCTATTCATCTTTTCTACAGCAACAAAGCCAAACCTAGGGGTTTTCATGCTTGAAATTTCAAAGATTAAATTGATAAGTGAAACTTAACCCAATGACTAATTTTTTAAATTGTTAAATGTTTTGAGTTGTGCCATTGTTGAATTTGAGTTATTCTTGAAATTTTATGAAAGATTATTGATTATGGTTGTTAGATAGGACTATTTTGTAAAGTAGTTTTTGATGATTTTAAGGTTTAAGGATTAAATTGTTAAAATAATAGAATTACAAGGACTTGATAAGAAATAATTGCAAAAATGGGTTTTATTGAAATTATTGAATATTCGCTCAACTTGGATTTAATAAAAAAGTTAAATTGCATGATTTTAGGCTTAGTTACTAAATCGAACGAAAGTGAAAAGTCTAAGGCAATTTTGTAAAATGCCAATGAATGGTTTAATTTCATAAAATGATTTCATTTTTGTTGTTAATTTAATGGATATTATTTTAGATCAAGAACGTGTTGACAATCGTGGAAAAGAAAAGGTTTTGGAGTAGTCCTTGTACATGAGCTGTTACTACATATTAGTCATGTAAGTTTGTGTCGTTATTTCTATATTACATCCATTTTTATTTCATGTATGTTATGATTATATTCAGTGTTATACTTGACTTTGGAATGATTGGAGATTGCATGATAAATGAGTATGTATATTAACTATCAGGCCTTAAGCCGGTGATACAGACTGTAGCGATGGTTGAAATCCCACATGTGTTGCGGATTCTCTACAGCTTGTGTGAGCAGCATCATGAGCCGGTGATTATTTAGCAAGTACTAAGTATCAGTGATACAGACCGTAACAATGGCTTGAGATCCTGCATCTGTTGCGGATTCTCTGTAGCTTATGTAAGTAGCATCGTGAGCCGATCCAAACTCTAAAATTAAACTCGAATGAGTGATACCCTCTGATTACCTGAGATTAGATCTTATTAATGCAACAATTGAGAATGTGATGTGAATTAATGCATTGTGTAATACTCACCTGTTGTGAGCTGTGCTTGACAGGAACTTCGTTTTCAAATCTTAACTTGATTTGTTGTGTTAATTTGGTAAGATTTATTGTTAATTTAGCGAACTTACTAAGCTTCAAGTAAGCTTACTTTTGTAGATTACATTTTGTGATCGAGAGATCGGACCAACTCACAAAATCACACGATCCCGAGGACTCTTTTGGTAGATTTTGTAAACATCTGGCTTATATGGCATGTAATAGGGCAAATGGTTATTTCATGGCTATGTGTGATGTTTGGTACTTGATGATAGAGTGGTAGTCTTCATATTATGGTTGTTAAACTTTACGTAAATTTGGGTATGAGGCTATGAAATGATAAGTGTCATATTAAGTTGGTATAGTGTGTTTGAAATGGGTTAATTTGGTGTAACATCCTGAATTTTTGGGCCTATGCGTTTAATGGGTGGATATGTTTAATGTGTTAATTTAAGTGTTAGGGGTCCAAATTGGGCTCAGGCTTAGGTAGAGGCCTTGATTAAAATTATCTGTTTAGGCATTATAGGGTTTAAAAGGTAGTATCGATATTTAAAATACCAAAGTGGGCTTGTGGCCCAATCTTAGGAGGTGACACCACACAAGGGAGTAAGGGGCCCAAATTTAAGTTTCATGGAGCCCAATTCTTTTAATTTAAGTTAGCTAAATTTTGGGCATTAGGATTAGGTGGAGTGGATGGCAACAAGGCTAAAATTTAGGGGTTTTAATGTTTAAAATATGTGGATAATAAGCAGATAAAGGCTATTATTTAGGAATTTATTTTATGTGGATAATAAGCAGATAAAGGCTAAAATTTAGGGATTTTAATGATTAAAATATGTGGATAATATGCTGATAAAGGAGGGAGGAGTTAGAGATAATTAAGTCTCTTTTAGATGAGCTAGTAGATTAAGATAAAGGAGAAAAATAGGATTTATCTGCAAGGTTAGGTAAGTGCTTAAAATTTCTACAAATAGGGGAATATCTCTTCAATTTCTAAGCATTTGGGTTTGTCTCTCATTCTTTTCTCTTCTTCTCTCGAGTAGAAGCTTCAAATCTCCTAAAGTTCCATCTTCTTCTTCATTCTCTGCAAAAGCCAAATCTCTAAGCCTAATCCTCATCTTCACTTTGATTCAAAAGCCGAAACTCTTTCCATTCTTTTTCTTCCTAGCCGAAATCTTCAAGTCTCTTCCTTGTTTTCTTTTATTCTTCTCTTTTCCTGTCAGAAACCAAAACTCTTCACTCAAGTATTTTAAAAGCTAAAGACACATCAACCTTCTCTTGTTCATACTTTTTTCGAGATTTTCCTAAAAGCCGAAATCCCTAGATCTCATCTCATGCGATTGCCGAATTGCTTCTGTGGTGCCTACTTGTGCCGAAATCTGAAGGGAACTTTAGTGGAGTCAATCGCATAGATCTCTAAGTTATAGATTGGTAGCACTCGAATCGTGTTACTTTCGAGATTTCAAGGTAAGAAGATCTATTAGTTTCAACGTGTAAATTCGGGATTTACTAACCCTTGGCCGAATATAGGAGAGACCCTATTTTCACATCTTTCCGACTTTTTGAGCAAAGTTGCAGATCGGTCTAGTAAGGGTATCGACATTAATCAGGTGTGTAACTTCCCACACCATTAGATTGTTTGCTAATATATATATTTACGTAATAAATCTGCTATACTCTGTTAAATGCCGAAATCCTGGCATAACGTTTGAAAACCCGATAAGGGTAAAGGCTAAATATCAGGTTAGTGATTTCTGCCATTCCTCAGTGAATGTTTCTGTTAAAAACGATAAGTTTTATATGTTGATTTTTATATATGCTTGGGGTTGGGTGATTGATAAAAAGGGGAAGTGATCTGTTTTGGTGGCTTTTGCCATTTCAGCCTGGTGACTCTGTCACAACTCTGTTTCTGGTGGCTTTTGCCATTTTAGCCTGGTGACTCTATCACAACTCTGTTTCTGGTGGCTTTTTCCATTTCAGCCTGGTGACTCTGTCACAACTTTGACGATGAGCATGACTTCTATCAGTGGCGTGTAGCGGTGTGGGTTGATTATAGAAATCCCCAACGGTGTGACTGGCAGGTAAGGGTGGCGTGTAGCGGATGGAAACCTAGGACTTGGGTTGGGCTTTGCATAATTTCTGTTATATTATATTCTGTTATTTATTCTGTAGGGCTAAGGCCCAAAATCTAATGGTGCACGAGGGTTGCACACTGAGTCTCGCGACTCACCCTTTTATTTTAACAATTTTAGGTGACACTTAGCGTGTCGGACTGGGCTGGAGAGGAGAGCAAGGTGGCCATGCAAAAGAACATTTGGGATTCAGCAAAAAGACTTTAGTGTATTATTTTATATTTTTATTTAATGGGTTTAAAATCTCGTTGTAATAAGGCCATGGGCCACTTGTAACAGTCTGAATTTGACCCTAATCGGAACGGTGGTTTTGGGACCACGAATCCGAGTCCGATAAATTTTAATGTATTATATTTTGTGTTATTTATATGTGAATTAATGTGTGTGAAAGTTTTGTAGAAAAATTTTATGGTTTGAGTGCTTAATTTGATAAAAAGGACTAAATCGCGTAAAGCGTAAAAGTTGCATGCTATAGTGTAAAGTGTTAGAATGATGATGGCTTCTTAATATGAAGCATTAAATGGGTAAATAACCCATTTTTTTAGTTAGTGGGTGACATATGACATGTTTAACCTTAATTTTTATATTGTATAATTATTAATAATAAGGTTATAAAGGTAAATGAATAAATGTTAAATATATGTTAAATAAAAAAAATGGCCATTATCATCCTTTATTTGCTTGGCCGAATGTTGAGAAAAGAAATGGGGTTTGGTTTCCTTTGAATTTCAGCAACTTCAATCACAAATTCAAGGTTAGTTTGATTTCGATTCTTGATAATTTTTACGTTTTTGAGATCGTTGCTTCGAACCGCAGCTGACCCATGTTAAAATTTTTAAATCTAAGCATGCTTGATGTTCGGCCATTGTTGTGTTCATGTGGTTTTGATATTTGATGATTTTAGATGAAAGATATGTAAAAGATTAGTATGTTTTGTATTGGAAGTTTTGATGAAATTGAGTATTTAGGGCTAAATTGTAAAAATAAAATTTTAGAGGGGCCTATTTGCAAAATAAATGAAAAATATGGACTTGTATAGTCCCTAGGAGTATTCGGCCCTAAAGAATTATGTGCAAATTATGTGTATTTTGTGTTTTGTGCAATTAGGACCAAAGTGTAAAAATGTGAAACCTTAGGGGTAAAAAGGGTAATTTGCCCATTTATGTGATTTGAGACTAAATTGAAATGAAACGTACTTGAATGATCTAAATTTTTATGTGTTTAGATCAAGAACAAAGAAAAACGGATTTGGATCGGGGAAAGACAAAGGTTATTGAATAAGCCTGGTCTCACGCGTCAGTCCACGATGATGATCGAGTAAGTCCTTAAGTAAATATACATTAAAGAATTTTTTTTTATGTATCAAATGATGAAATTTGAATATTCGAGGCATAAATGTGTGAAATGGCCGAATGTATTGGTGTGATATTGGATTGAGTTTTAATTGTTGAAAGTACTGTGTAATAAGTATGCTCGGTTATTTTGTGAAAGTGATAAGTATTACATAGGTTATTCGGGATGCTAATGTTGAGAAATGTGCATTGAATGATTCATTCTAATGTTAATTCGGGCTTTGAGCCTAGCAGGCCTTGTGCCGGTGACTTAATTTGGGCTTTGAGCCTAGCAGGCCTTGTGCCGGTGACTTAATTCAGGCTTATAGCCTAGCAGGCTAATTGCTGGTGCTTTATATATTTCAAACCTTTGGTCTAGTAGACTTAATGCTGGTGATACGATATAAACGAAGAAATTGAGAAGGAAACGAGGTATGGCATATTAAATGATATGTGAGAAGCTCGGGTAAGAACTATCTTACTATGTTAGTAAGGAATGAAATGAGATAAATTCTTATTGTTTTAATTAAACATGATGTGATGAAATGGACAATTCAATAAGTGTTTTATATTATGAGGTTGAGTTTGTCGTTTATATGTACGAACATTACTTATAGGTGAACTAGAGTTATATACATGTATGTTACAGTGTAAATTTTGGTTATAAAATGGAAGGATCGGTGATGAAAAAATCGAAAGTGTTATGTATATATATATATATATATATATATATATATATATATATATATGGTAAGTAGAAATAGAGATTGATGCCTAGATTGGTTCATGTGATTCTATATATTTGTATATCTTATAAAGTGTTAATCATGTGAGTTGGTAATGTGTTTGTCCATGATGTCGTGGAGAAGAAATTATATTAAGTGTATTACTATTATTTGGCTATGTATATTTTACATAATGATGTATTAAGTTCTATTATAAACTTGGAGATTAACATGTTTAAGTGTATATTCAATATATTACATTTACTTGAGACTTACTAAGATAACAACTTACTGTCTCTGTTCTTGTCCACCTCTGTTTTATAGATTTCTTTTTGATCCAAGCAACAGACTCGAAAGATCTTTGAAGAAGTCAACTGCACTATCGACTTACTTTTGGTATTGAATAACTTAGTTTTAGATAGGCTAGACTAAGCTTTATAAATAATTATGTGAAATCGTGTAATTATGATTAGCCATGCGAAAATGGCTATCTATTTTGGTTAAACCTTGTCTTTGCGTTTTGATGATATAATTTGCTCATGCCATGAATTATCATTTGTGTTTGGATGTGGTTTAGGAATTATATGAAATGGTTTAATAGATATATGTCATGATATGTATATGTATTTCGATCTTTGATGGTCAACTTGATAGTTTAGGGTTGAATCTTAATCATGTGTAAAGTATATGTGATAGATTAATAAACAGAAATGTGGCTACTTTAATTCGGTTAATTATTGTAAAGTTTGCTATGCTTAGGTATGCCTTCAATTACAAAATGGTTATATTAGGTTGTTCTCATGAAAATGTTATAAGATTATTTATTTATGGAGATGTTAGGTATTCAAATTTCAAGAAGTTGTTATGACTATGATTTTGGGTTATATGCTTGTGAAGTATGTATAAGTTGTATAATTTTTGGAATGTTTATTTGCTTAACATTATGAATAGATATGATACAGTTAAAGTACTTAATGTGTTATTTAAGTAACGTTTAGAAAATTTTGTGTGCGTATATAAAATTTTGTCAATGTCATGAATTAATGCATGTATATGTTCAGCTAACCTAGGTAAAAATGCACTTGTAATTCACATGTTTAAGATATTAGCTATTTTGACCTATTTTTCGAATATGGTAAATGAGCATATCTACGTTATATATATGTATTCATTTATATGTGAGTACCTGATCTGGTTGAGTGTTTGGGTTTTAAGATGAAGTTATTTTAGAAGTTTGTAATGTTTATAAAATTTTATAAATATGACCTTGTATAATTCGGCCAAATGGGATAAAGTTTGTAATTAGGTGTATTCAATCCTATAAGTAAGTTTCATTGAGATAATATTTTTAGTAATGCCTGTAACTCTAATCCGGCGACGGATACGTGTTAAGGGTGTTACACCACTAGACTATTATTTATGTTTTTGGGTTTAAGTTGGGTTTAATTATTAGACATTTTAATTTTTATGATTAAAATTAAGCTAAGACATGTACAAGATTTTTGGATTTTAATTAAAATTCACCAAGGCAATTTATAACTTTATATCTTATATGACTTAATAAATTATTAAGTTTTTCGGATGATTAAACCTAGAAATCATTTTCCAAAATGCGACATGTTTTGCAAAATCACTCAAGTGACATACCAGATCCGGTTGTAGTGTTTGGGCCAGGTTTGGGGTGTTACATTTGGTGTATATTATGGCTTATAGATAATTGTTTTGATAATGAATATCATGAGAATTATAATGTGTTTTACTATATGAGACTTGGTATGATGTTAAATGATTGCAATGGCATGTTTTGGTTGTTTAAAGGTGTGCTTATAGACTTGTGGATATGTATTATGAATTGGTTTAGGTACCTATGTAATTGGGTGAGGAAATAGCATGATCTTGGTCATTTTTGGACACACATGGCCTAGGACAAGAGCTGTCACATGACCGTGTGACACACAGGGGCTATTACATGGCCGTGTGACACACACGAGCGTGTGCCCTGAGCATGTTAGGTACAAGATTCACATGGGCTAGCATATGGGCTAATACACGGGCATGTGAACCAAGTCAGTGAGTCACACAGTGTAACATCCTGGAAAGGGCCTATGCATTTTCGGTTTAATTGTATGAAATGATAAGTCTTAAGCATTATGAATAAATTTTTGATATTTTTGGAAACTCAGAAATGTATAAAAATGCATGGAAATGGAAATGAACATTTTTGGAAACCTGAACATTTTTGGAAACCTGAACATTTTTGGAAACCTGGAAATGCATTAGGACATGAACATTTTAGGAAACCCAGAAATGTAAGGAAATGGTTCAAAAATGGAAAGTACACATTTTTGGAAACTAAGAAATGAAAATGGAAATGGTTCAAAAATGGAAAGTATACATTTTAGGAAACTTGGAAATGTAAGAAAATGGCAAGTAAACAGAGCCGATCAAAAATTTTAGGAAACTTAGAAATGATGCAGAAATGTCAAATTTTAAAGTTTGAAATAGGAAATAAGGGCAAGATGGCCTTAAAAGAAAAAGTTGGTAAAATTTGACACACAAACGGGCTAGGAAAAGTGGCCTGAAGATGGCACTTAGGGCCTATGGAAATGGCGCCATGTGCAAGAGGCATGGGCACTGGTTCGAGTCACGTGAGGAAGCAAATAATGAAGGTTTTATTTTGCTTCCATAAGCTAGAGGGTGGACGGCACATGCTTCTAGAATTAGAGGTGTTTTAATTCCATAAATATGTGAATAAATAAGTGATAAATAAAGGATTATTTTGTTATGAGATAAAAGATGGATTAAACACTTTTATTTTTAAATAAAATAGATGATATTATCACAAGGAAGAGTGGTGGCCAAGTCAAGGACTCTTGGCCCGATAATTTCGGCTAAAGGAGGAGAATTAAGGCTATTCTCTCATCTCTCCTAAGCTCTGCCAAAATTCCCTAGTCAAAAACCCTCTCTGCCGAATTTTCTCTAGCAAAGTAGCTTCTCTTTCATCCATATTTTCCTCTCCAAAATTCTTCTATTCTCCTCTCTGTTTCCATTATCAAAGCCGAATCTTTGTGGCTTCAAACAGGAGTGCCATCGACTGTGGTAATAAGGTAAGAATGGATTCTTGTGTTTACTTCTTTTTCAATCAAGATTTAGGACTAATCTTTTTGGATGTCTCTTGGCCGAATATCCAAGGAAGGATTTCGGGCTTTCAGATATAAGGAATCAAGGAAAGAGTTTCGGGAAATTCAAGGATTTAAGGTAAGACACCTGTATGGTCGGCCAAAGGCCATATTCAATTTGTTAAAGTTAGATTAAATCTAACTTATGGTTGTAGGAATTTCGACATCCCTAGTGGAGCAAGGAATCGATTTTGGGAATCTCATCACAAGGTAAGAAGTTATATTCGGTCTAGGCTCTCTCTTAAATAATTAGATCTATTTGTTTAACCGAAGACTAATCAAATCAGTGGATCGAGTGGGTAGCCGAATTTCAGGGAGGAATACCACAATTTCGGGATTTGATTCGGCAACAAGGTAAGTAATACAAATCCTACTAGGATTTGGTTTTTAAGCCAAATAGGGTTGTTAATATGTTTTAATGATTGGCCGAATATAGGAGTTAAAGATCTAGATCGGTAGATCGTTCTTCGGGATTTCAAGGAATCTATTAAGCGAATCAGGTGTGTACTCACACTAACTTTCAATATATTATGGCAATAATTATTTTAATATATGAATATGCATAAGAATGAGAATGTGGCTAAGTACCACAAATGTGGTAAAGAGTACCCAGGTACGTTTCCTACTTCTGATAGGATTACGAATATGATATATTTTGAACATGTGAATAGTAACATGAATGAGAAATAAGTATGTTATGCATGATATAATAATATTTGGGGCATTTTGGGCTATATGTGAAAGGGGAAGAAGGTGTTGACTTCGGTCTCACCAACTAATATGGTGACTACGGTCACATAATATGAATATGGTAACTTCTTTACATCATCCGAATTTGGTAACTTCGGTTACATTATCTGAATATGGTGTCTAATGATACAAATTATATGGGCGATGAGCACGTCGACTGCAGTGACTGCCTTCGATGGTGTGTAGCGGATGGAGGGTTGACTTAGTAGTCCCCACGGTGTGACTAGCGAATGCACGTGGTGTGTAGCGGATGGATAAATAGGCTTGGGTTTGGGTTGCATCATTTAATTGTATATGAATATGAACCCGATATGAACTTGTATGCCCGATTTGTTGAATGTTAGTATTGTGTGCACATTGAGTCATTGACTCACCCCATTGTGGGACTATTTTTCGTGTGATGCACAAAGAATGGACCTAGCCTAAGGAGCTTAGTGGTGGCCATGCTCGGTAAGGATTATTTTACTTCATTTGGACATTATATTCTTTTTTTAAGTACTTTGAATTTTATTATTGGGTTTTATTTGATGTAATAAGGCCATAAGGCCCAAGTTGAATTTCTTTATTTCTGTTTAAATTTTTATTTACTATGTTACTTAACTATTTTTTGGATTTAAAGTCCTAGTAGAATTAATTATTTAAAACCCTAAATTATTTTGTCACCCTAATTAAAAGATTTCTAAGTAAGACAAGTGGGCTTTCAATCTAAGCCCAACCCAAACCAATATTTTCTCAAAATACACAAATTTTCTTTAAGTAACAAAGAATTTTGAAACCGATTTTCTTAAGGAACATACCGATCCGGTTGAGTGGTCGTGGTGAGTGTGTGGTGTTTGATTTTGGTATCGAGCCCGATTTTCAACTCTCGGCTTTGTGGGCTAAGGCCCAAAACGTTTTTAATTCGAGCCCAAATGATTTTCTTTGAAATAAAGCAGTGTTCGGCATGGCACCTAAGTCTCCACCATGATCCACCGTAAGTACCCCTAACTCTTTTGGGTGATTATGTGAACTATATTATGAACCTTAGAAGGGTAGGAAAGGCATGGAACGTAGAATAGAATGATAGGAATTTGAACCCTGTGGCTAGATTACTCAAACACGTAACCCATAAGACTTAATGAACTTAACAAACCTATGGCTAAGTCACTGAGATTAAGGTGTGGCGACCCCTGTACGCATGTCTAGGATTGGATCCGAAAGAGCTTGGTATTTAAGCGATCCTAGTGACTCACCTCCTCTTCGCAGAATCCTGCAGTGCGTAGCTTCCTGTTCACCCGAACTCGAGAGGCTCAGTGGTGTGGCAACCTCTGTGCGCATGTCTAGGAATGGTTTCAGTGAGAGCTTGGTATTTAAGCAGTCCGTGTGACTCACCTCCTCTTCACTTGAATCCTGCCTGGTGCGTAGCTTTGGTTCACCCCGACCAAAGAGGGCTCGGACATAAAGCAAACATAATGACTAAAACCCGAAAGGAACTAGCCATGTTTTAAAAAAAAAAAAGAAAGAACAAACAACTAACCCTAGTTTTAAAATTCTTAAAACTTTCTTTTAAATTTGTAAAACTATTTTTACAAAATTTCCCAAAAATTTCTCGATTTGTGAAAATTACAAAAATACCCCTAGTGGTAAAATTACCAAAATGCCCTTGGTTTATCAAATGTCCAACTACTCAACAGTTTTACCAAAATTCCATTATTTTATAAACATACAAAAACCCTAATTTGCAAACCATCAAAAAAATACCTTGATTCTGGAAAATTTTACAAAATTGCCCCTAACTTACAAAATGACCAAAATGACCCCGGTTTCCGAAATCTTTGTAAACATCACCATTTGAAAAGAGGAACTTTCAAAAAGAACCCGCAAAGTTTTACAACTTTTGAAATATCCCTGATTTACTAAATTTTACAAATTTACCCTGATTTGTGAAAATTTACCAAAATACCCCTGAGGTCAAAAATTACCGAAATACCCCCGAATTTTGAAATTTCTCCAAATTACCCCGAGACTTTGAATTCTCAAAATACTTTTCGACAAAAACACCAAAGAATTTTTTTTTCCTTTTGAAAAATTACGAAAATGCCTCTGTAGGATAAAATTACGAAAATACCCCTGGGTAGTGGAAAAACAACAACGATAAAAAACTACAACGTTTCTCTGAATGAACGAAAGTTCATACTTGTTTGATGGAGGGATGAATGAATGGAAAAGACTGTGTGCTGTATGAATACGAAAGAACCACTCTTAAATTCTTTTTCATAAAACATCTTCGCGGGTAATAAGTGAAACAAGAATACTAATTCATAAAATTCCTTAATCAGATCTCGACGCTAAGAAATGAGCTCCCGAGGACGTGGTCGTCGTGGACGAGGTAGAGGAAGGATGACTGTGTCAGAACCCGTTAGATCGGGTCAGGGTTCTGACAATAAAATACCACCGCCACCACCACCACCACCTACCACTGTGTGGGTCTTTGCAGACAAGCTCGAGACGGGGAAGATCTTTGTGTCGCAGTCGTCTTTGCGAGTTTTGGAATTGGTGGCTGGTGCGAGTGGAAATTCGAGAACCCGGAAATCTATGTCGGAACGGCTCCGAGCTAATGGAGCCGAGATGTTTCGTGGAGTGTCGGGAGTGGCACCCAGATCTACCGAAGATCGTTGGTTGGAGGCGACGAACACATCATGGATGAGCTCGACTTGACCCCTGAGGAGAAGTTGAAAGGAATGGTGGCACTGTTACGCGATGAAGCGTATCAATGGTGCTTAACTATGCGAGATGGTGCCACGACCGAGGATCGACACGGGAGTACGTTAAGGAAGCGTACCAAAAAGAAATATGTGGGAACCAGTATACGGATGAACAAAGAAAGGCTTTTCCGGGGTTGGTGCAAGGGAGTAAGTCTGTCGCGGAATATAAAGCGGAATTCCTGAGGTTGAGCCGTTATGCTCGAGGTGTAGTGGCGACTAAACATGAACGCTGTGTCCGTTTTGAGGACGGACTGAGAGAGACGACCGAGGCTCGTGATAGCACCGCATCGGGAGCGGGAATTTTCGCGCTGGTGGAAAAGGCCAAGGTGGTGAGGAATCAAGGATGCTACCAAGCGGTGTGGATATGGAATAAGCCCAAAAGAGGTTTTGGGCCATCCGGAAAGGGTCATAAGAGGCCTAGAGTTGACGGGCCGCGGAATCAACAGTTTGATGCGGTGTGGGCAGACGCCCTTGTGAGCATTGTGGAAAGAGGCACTTGGGAGAATGTTGGAGAAAGACGGGAGGATGTTTCAAGTGTGGGTCCAAGGACCATATGCTTAAGGATTGTCCCAAGCAACCAGATGAGAGCCGACCGGCAGCTCAGAATGCTAGCCAAGCGGGTAGAGCGCGCATGCAGCAGCCCTCAACAGTGGTCGTGGTTCGACCAACCGAGGTAATGGTGCTTGGCAGAGGCCGTGGAGCACGCAGGGCCGAGGTGCTTGCTAATCTTTGGAGCAAGGCAACCGGGTTTAGTTTATGCGGTTCACCTGAGAGGAGGAGGATGGAGATGCGCCGGATGTTATAACCGGTACGTTCTTCATATTTGACAAGCCCTATTTTGCTTTAAATGATGTGGGCTCAACCCATTCATATGTTACATGTAGCGTAGTGGAAATAATAGGCCTAGACTCTGAACTTTCGGGTAGGCAGATGACTGTAGTAAGCCCATTAGGCCAAACCGTAGTGGTAGACAAGTTCTTTCGAAATGTACCCCTAGAGATTCAGGGAGTGAACTTTCGGGCTGACTTAATGGAGTTACCCTTCGGAGAGTTTGAGCTTATACTTGGAATGGATTGGCTAGTAGAGCATCAAGCCGTGTTGGATTGTGCGGCTAAATGTATGGAACTAAGAACCCCCGAGGATGAGGTAGTAGTGATGATCGGAGAAAGGAGGAACTACTTGTCTAACATAGTTTCGGCGCTGAAGGCTGAGAAAATGGTTAGGAAAGGGTGCGAGGCATTCTTAGCCTTCGTAAGTGCGTTGGGAGGAAAAGACGAAGGTGTTCATGGAGTTAGGATGGTAAGGGACTTCGTAGATGTGTTCCCAGAAGAATTACCAGGAATACCCCCAGATAGGGAGGTGGAATTTGGAATAGACTTGCTACTGGGAACAGCTCCTGTATCAATCGCTCCATACCGAATGACGCCAAAGGAGTTAGTGGCGCTCAAGGCTCAAATCCAAGAACTGTTGGATCGTGGGTTCATTCGACCCAGTGTGTCTCCATGGGGAGCACCGGTCCTATTTGTGAAGAAGAAGGATGGAACTATGCGTATGTGCATAGATTATCGTCAGTTGAACAAACTGACCATCAAGAACAAGTATCCTTTGCCAAGGATAGACGACTTGTTCGATCAGCTGAAGGGGGCCGCAGTATTTTCAAAGATCGACTTAAGGTCAGGATATCATCAGTTGAAGGTGAAGGAGGCTAATATCCATAAGACCGCTTTTAGGACAAGATATGGCCACTTTGAGTTTATAGTGATGCCGTTTGGGTTGACGAACGCTCCAGCCGCGTTCATGGACATGATGAATCGGGTTTTCCAACCCTACCTGGATAGGTTCGTCATTGTGTTCATCGACGATATTTTGGTGTACTCGAAGTCAGAGGAGGAGCATGATGAGCATCTCCGAGATGTGTTGGAAGTGTTAAGGGAGAAGAAACTCTATGCCAAATTCAGCAAGTGTGAATTTTGGCTTTAGGAGGTGGCATTCTTAGGTCATGTGGTATCCGCAGAAGGAATAAGAGTGGATCCTAGGAAGATTGAAGTAGTGTTGGATTGGAAACCACCTAGGTCTATAGCTGAAATCCGAAGTTTCTTAGGAGTGGCAGGCTATTACAGAAGGTTCGTGGAAGGATTCTCGTCAATAGCCGCGCCTTTGACAAAGTTGCTAAGGAAGGAAGTACCATTTGTATGGACGGATAAGCAACAGAGAGAGCTTTGAAAAGCTTAAAAGGTGTTGACTAAGCTCCAGTTAATTCAAGGAGGCAGGAAAAGATTTCGTGGTGTACTGTGACGCTTCGCATACAGGATTAGGCTGTGTGCTAATGCAAGATGGAAAAGTGGTCGCTTACGCGTCTCGGCAGTTAAGGCCTCATGAGGTTAATTATCCAACCCATGACTTGGAACTAGCAGCAGTGGTTTTTGCCCTCAAGGTTTGGAGGCACTACCTTTATGGAGAAAGGTCAGTTATCTACACAGACCACAAGAGCCTTAAGTACTTGTTGACTCAGAAGGAGTTGAACTTGAGGCAACGAAGGTGGGTGGAGTTGTTGAAGGATTACGATTGTTCGATAGAATATCATCTGGGCAAGGCGAATGTGGTAGCCGATGCCATGAGTAGGAAGGTTGTGTCGGATTTAAGGGCTTTGTTCGCTCACTTAAGTCTATATGATGATGGAAGCCTGTTGGCAGAATTACAAGTCAAGCCCACATGGCTGAATGAGGTGAAAGAGGGCCAGTTGGCAGATAAGAATCTAAGTGTTAAGTTACAGCAAGTACAGAATGGAGAAGTAAAAGATTATGGCATCAATGATGATGGAGTACTGTGCTACAAAGGAAAAGTCTGTATGCCAAGGGATAAGGAGTTGAGACAAAGGATTCTTCGGGAGACGCATGGTAGCCCTTATGCCATGCATCCCGGAGGTATTAAGCTGTATAGGGATCTAGGAGAACAATTTTGGTGGTCTAATCTTAAGCGGGAAGTGACTGAATTCGTGGGAAAATGTCTGACGTGTCAGCAAGTTAAGGCTGAACACCAAGTTCCATCGGGATTACTTCAACCAATTGAGATTCCCCAATGGAAGTGGGAAAGAATTACCATGGACTTCGTTAGTGGGCTTCCCCTTACGCCTACTAAGAAGGACTCGGTATGGGTGATAGTGGACCGTTTGACCAAGTCCGCGCACTTTATTCCGGTGAAGGTTGACTATTCTCTCCAGAAATTAGTAAAGTTGTATGTGGCGGAGATCGTAAGGTTACATGGGGTACCAGTATCGTTCATCTCTGATCGAGACTCAAGGTTTACGTCTCGGTTTTGGAAGGCACTTCATCAAGCGTTAGGCACTAAGTTGGACTTCACGACGGCTTTTCATCCACAATCAGACGGGCAGTCTGAACGAGTTATACAAGTGTTGGAGGATATCTTTGAGAGGTCAGTGATGGATTTCAGGAAGTTGGGAAGATTACTTGCCTCTAGCCGAGTTCGCCTCGACGACAAACGATCGTCGCAAGCATTCGGATGGCACCATACGAAGCACTGTATGAAAGGAAGTGTAGAACACCTACTTGTTGGACCGAGTTAGGAGAACGTTGAGTTTTGGGTCCAGAGTTAGTGGCATAAACTGAAGAGAAATTTGAGTTAATTCGGGCACGATTAAAGGAAGCCTCTGATAGGCAAAAGTCATACGCCGACCTTAAGCGGAAGGAGATAGAGTTTGAAGTACGAGACCAAGTGTTTCTGAAGGTCTCACCTTGGAAGAAGGTAATGAGGTTCTGATCGCAGCGGAAGCTAAGCCCAAGGTTTATAGGGCCCTATAGAGTACTGAAGCGAGTTGGGCCAGTAGCATACCAGTTGGAGTTACCGCCAGAGTTGCAGCAAATGCACGATGTTTTCCATGTGTCCATGTTACGTCACTACCGATCGGATCCATCTCATGTGGTACCAATCGAGGAAGTGGAGCTAAGGCCAAACCTATCCTACGAAGAAGAGCCGATTCGAATCTTGGAACGTGATGTGAAAGTACTACGGAGGAAGTCAGTACCTCTAGTCAAGGTGTTATGGCGCAACCATCGATCGGAAGAAGCTTCGTGGGAGTCGGAAGAGACAATGCGACAAAGAATACCCTCTCGATTGTTTAGTTAGGAAATTTCGAGGACGAAATTTTTGTTTAAGAAGGTAGAATCGTAACATCCTGGAAGGGCCTATGCATTTTCGGTTTAATTGTATGAAATGACAAGTCTTAAGCATTATGAATAAATTTTTGATATTTTTGGAAACTCGAAATGTATAAAAATGCATGGAAATGGAAATGAACATTTTGGAAACTCAGACATTTTTGGAAACTCAACATTTTTGGAAACAGAAATGCATTTGGACATGAACATTTTAGGAAACCTGAAATGTAAGAAATGGTTCAAAAATGGAAAGTACACATTTTGGAAACTAAGAAATGAAAATGGAAATAGTTCAAAAATGGAAAGTATACATTTTAGGAAACTTGGAAATGTAAGAAAATGGCAAGTAAACAGAGCCGATCGAAAATTTTAGGAAACTTAGAAATGATGCAGAAATGTCAAATTTTAAAGTTTGAAATAGGAAATAAGGGCAAGATGGCCTTAAAAGAAAAAGTTGGTAAAATTTGACACACAAACGGGCTAAGAAAAGTGGCCTGAAGATGGCACTTAGGGCCTATGGAAATGGCGCCATGTGCAAGAGGCATGGGCCTGGGTTCGAGTCACGTAAGAAGCAAATAATGAAGGTTTTATTTTGCTTCCATAAGCTAGAGGGTGGACGGCACATACTTCTAGAATTAGAGGTGTTTTAATTCCATAAATATGTGAATAAATAAGTGATAAATAAAGGATTATTTTGTTATGAGATAAAAGATGGATTAAACACTTTTATTTTTAAATAAAATAGATGATATTATCACAAGGAAGAGTGGTGGCCAAGTCAAGGACTCTTGGCCTGATAATTTCGACTAAAGGAGGAGAATTAAGGCTATTCTCTCATCTCTCCTAAGCTCTGCCGAAATTCCCTAGTCAAAAACCCTCTCTGCCGAATTTTCTCTAGCAAAGTAGCTTCTCTTTCATCCATATTTTCCTCTCCAAAATTCTTCTATTCTCCTCTCTGTTTCCATTATCAAAGCCGAATCTTTGTGGCTTCAAACAGGAGTGCCATCGACTGTGGTAATAAGGTAAGAATGGATTCTTGTGTTTACTTCTTTTTCAATCAAGATTTAGGACTAATCTTTTTGGATGTCTCTTGGCCGAATATCCAAAGAAGGATTTCCAGCTTTCAGATCTAAGGAATCAAGGAAAGAGTTTCGGGAAATTCAAGGATTTAAGGTAAGACACCTGTATGGTTGGCCAAAGGCCATATTCTATTTGTTAAAGTTAGATTAAATCTAACTTATGGTTGTAGGAATTTCGACATCCCTAGTGGAGCAAGGAATCGATTTTGGGAATCTCATCACAAGGTAAGAAGTTATATTCGGTCTAGGCTCTCCCTTAAATAATTAGATCTATTTGTTTAACCGAAGACTAATTAAATTAGTGGATCGAGTGGGTAGCCGAATTTCAGGGAGGAATACCACAATTTCGGGATTTGATTCGGCAACAAGGTAAGTAATACAAATCCTAATAGGATTTGGTTTTTAAGCCAAATAGGGTTGTTAATATGTTTTAATGATTGGCCGAATATAGGAGTTAAAGATCTAGATCGGTAGATCGTTCTTCGGGATTTCAAGGAATCTATTAAGCGAATCAGGTGTGTACTCACACTAACTTTCAATATATTATGGCAATAATTATTTTAATATATGAATATGCATAAGAATGAGAATGTGGCTATGTACCACAAATGTGGTAAAGAGTACCAGTGCACGTTTCCTACTTACGATAGGATTACGAATATGATAGATTTTGAACATGTGAATAGTAACATGAATGAGAAATAAGTATGTTATGCATGATATAATAATATTTGGGGCATTTTGGGCTATATGTGAAAGGGGAAGAAGGTGTTGACTTCGGTCTCACCAACGGAATATGGTGACTACGGTCACATAATATGAATATGGTAACTTCGGTTACATCATCTGAATTTGGTAACTTCGCCATTATTCGAATATGGTGTCTAATGACACAAATTATATGGGCGATGAGCACGTCGATCGCAGATGGATCGCCTTCGATGGTGTGTAGCGGATGGAGGGTTGACTTAGTAGTCCCACGGTGTGACCGGCGTGCGGGTGGTGTGTAGCGGATGGATAAATAGGCTTGGGTTTGGGTTGCATCATTTAATTGTATATGAATATGAACCTGATATGAACTTGTATGCCTGATTTGTTGAATGTTAGTATTGTGAGCACATTGAGTCTGTTGACTCACCCCATTGTGGGACTATTTTTCAGGTGATGCGCAGCAATGGACCGGCCTAAGGAGCTTAGTGGTGGCCATGCTCAAGAAGGATTATTTTACTTCATTTGGACATTATATTCTTTTTTTAAGTACTTTGAATTTTATTATTGGGCTTTATTTGATGTAATGAGGCCATAAGGCCCAAGTTGAATTTCTTTATTTCTGTTTAAATTTTTATTTACTATGTTACGAACTATTTTTTTTGGATTTAAAGTCCTAGTAGAATTAATTATTTAAAACCCTAAATTATTTTGTCACCCTAATTAAAAGATTTCTAAGTAAGACAAGTGGGCTTTCAATCTAAGCCCAACCCAAACCAATATTTTCTCAAAATACACAAATTTTCTCTAAGTAACAAAGAATTTTGAAACCGATTTTCTTAAGGAACATACCAGATCCGGTTCAGGCTCGTGGGCCAGGTGTGGGGTGTTTCACACAGGCTGATACACGAGCGTGTGAACCAAGTTAGTGAGTTACATAGGTGAGCACACGATTGGTCACATGGTCATGTGGGGTAGCCACACGGTCGTGTTTGGAGCCACACGGCCGTGTTTGGAGCCACACGATTTGGGCTCTGTCACACGTCCGTATGACCCCTATAGGTGAAGTTTTTCTGAAATTGTTCTGATTTGCTCTAATTAGGTCCCTGATTGCTCGAAAGCTATTTTTAGGGCCACATGGGCTCGATTTAAAGCCTGTAAATGCATGATCAATCCATTTTGAATTTCTTATACATTTATTAGATTAATTTGAATTGCTATTGGTTATAAAATGTTCCGTTTTGTACAGTAGTACTCTGTAACCCTATTCCAACGATGGGACGGGTTATGGGTGTTACAAAGTTGCACGTAATTTTTTATTTAATTGGAAGATCTTAACTAATGTTGTAATTTAATATTATTAGAATGCATATCACGTGTTGAGGACGCGTAGCCATGGTTCGAGCTACCAGCCGGACGAATAGGTTATGCCTTACCTAGATGCTGCTGGATTTGGATCGGCAGCATTAATTCGTGTGTTTGAGTTGAGGGTTGACTTAATATCGACATTGGTTGAACGATGACGCCCAGAGACACACATATTTCATTTTTTGTATGGGGGAATACAACATCACACTAGAGGGTGTTGCACTTCAATTAGGGCTCCCCGTGGATGGTGATGCGGTAACCGGTTCAAACAACGTAGCAGAACCTACGATGCTCTTCTATGACTTGCTTGGACTCTCTCCCGGTGATGGTGGAGCTAAATTGAAGAATTTAAAATTTTCGTAGTTGAAGGTAAATTTTAAAATATTATCGAGTAATGAGACTAAGAGGGAGAAGATGTGTGTTGCTCAGGCATATTTACTGCAACTAATAGGGTGTACTTATGCCGAACGCCAAAAATAAGAAAGTCAACTTGATGTACCTACCTCTACTATTTGATTTCCAAGCTTCCCATTCCTAGAGTTGAAGGTCAATAATACTAGCAATGTTGTATCATGAACTTTGTTGGGGGACAAAACACAAAACATAAGATATAGGCGGCCTCCTGGTACTGCTATAATCCTTGACGCTATACAAGATGTCATTTCTGGCTTTAGTAGGTGACCAAGCACATGTGTTCCCACTTGTGAATAAGTAAAAAAAATTGAAACTTAGATCAAGAATTATTTATGAAAGCAATTCATCCAACTGCTTTGTCCAATGATCTCGTCATGTGTGTGTTACCCTTATATGATATCTGTCGGAACCATTTTTTTGTTGTCTAAAAACAGGGTCAACATTAAAAACGAAAATAGAGTCGTCACCAATCCTTTTTTGAGGTGTGATCGGATCATGTTGAGATCAATCATTAAAACATTTTGATTTATTAAAATGATGATTTTGGACTGCAAAATTCTAGAAAACGGGTTCGGGAGTCGGTTACGCATGAGGAAGGATTAGCACCCTCGTAACGCCCAAAATTGGTACCGAATTGATTTATTAACGTCTTAATGTCAAAAAAATTGAAAAGATTTTAAAATACGATCTTCTTTGCTGAAAGACTTGAATAAATTAAATTGGATGCTAAGACCCACTTATTTCGAAGAAGTAAAACGTCATGCCCAGTGAGTTAGGATACAATATTTCGAATCCTTAAAACTAAGCTTGTCTTTTGACTTTTAAAACTAGGGCATTTAAATTCAAAAGGGTATTAGGTCATTTGGGTCAAATGAAAAATTAGAACCCAGTAAGTTAGGGCACAATTTCTCAAAATTCCAAATACAGAATATTGCCTTTGTTTTTAGAAATCCTTATCTCGAGATAACAAAATGTCACATCCAGTGAGTTAGGACACAACCTTTTTGAATTCCCAAGAATAAGCTTTTATTTAACTTATATGTTTTGATTTTAAAAAAATAATTGGTTCTTTAGACTTGATGAGAAAAATCGAAACCCAGTAAGTTACAGTACGATTTCTTTCGAATCTTAGAACGCGGAGTATTTGCTTATTTCAAAAAGTTTTAATGCATCGGATAAAATGTAATACGATCGTAGAAAAAAATGAAAATGAATTATAGTGCCGATATGCATAATAGAATAAAAATGAGGGCGATAATATAAATGACAATAATACCTGTAAAATAAAATACAATAAAACAAAAGCTAAAACAAACAATTTATATAAAATAATAGGTAAAATAAATAAATGAACAAATAAAGAAAATAATAACAAAAATAAAAGTTAATAGTAAATCAATAAATAAATACTGTGCACAATAGTTTAAAGATAATAAAATAATAATAATAATACAATAATAGTAATAAATTATAATGAAATACGTTAATAAACGAATAATAATAGTACAATGAATAAATACAAGTAATAATAATGATCATAATAATAATGATAATAGGAGTAAAAATAATAAAATAAATATTCTAATATTTGAAAGCATACATGAAAGGATATAATATAGTAAATAATAAATAAATAACCATAATGAAACTAATAATAATAAAATAAGGAATAAGTAGAATCTAAAAAAAAACATTTAATCATTAAAAATATCAATTTAATAATATAATAATAACAGTAGTGGTAGTCATAAAAATAATAATAGTAATAGTAATCATAATATCAAAAATAATAATAACAGTAGTAAAAACAATGATAATAATATTAAAATTAATAGTAATAGCAACAATAATTATAATTATAATAATATTAAAAATAATTAATTTAATAGCAAAAATAACAAAAAGAACTAATTTGAACTTAAAACAGGAATTTGGGGGCAAATTTGCAAACAAATAAAAAGAAAGGAACTGAATTAAATGCGCGAATAACGAGGAGGAACTAAAGGGGAAAATATCCTTGCCCTCCAAAATGCATCACTTTACAAAGGACTCAAATGAACTCGAGACAAAACTTAAGGGCAAAATTAAAGATAAAAGAAAACTAAATTAAAAAAGAAAAAAAATGTGGAAGGGCCAAATGAGCAAATAGACCCTTCCGTAAAATCACGAGGATCCTAAGGCTGGGTCGGGTCGCACACAAGGGTCAAGGCAAAACGGCGCCATTTTGGGCGTTTGAAGCTTACCCCAAAACGACGCCGTATGGGAGCATTATAAAAGCCAATTTTTTTTCAAAAACTCATTTCCCCATTCACTTTAAAAAAAACGAAATTCTTCTTAAAAATTCTCCCCTCTCTCTTCCGCCCGAAATCGCGGCAAAGGGCTCCAAGCATCAAGTCGCCATCGACACTGCCACACGCATACGGCACTGGAGTTCAAAAAGGTAGTTTTTTTTTTCTTTTTTATATATATTTTAGAACTTTTGTATCTTAAAAAAAAAAAAAAAAAGAAACCTTTCAAATAGAAGAACAGATTCGAAAAAGGAAAATAACAAAGATAAAAAAATGAAAACTTTTTTTTTGTCGATCTGCTTTTTAATCTTTGTATTGATAGTGATGTTTTTTTTCCGTAAAAAAGGAACCTCACACAATTGTTTTTGTGTTCGACTTTATAGCCGAACATGTAAATAAAAAATACAAATCTCTCTACTGTCGTGGTTTGTTTTCTTTTATAGGTGCGTGACGCGCAAATGGGCAAAGGTGAGAGGAGGAGGGTGCGAGGTCGTTGACGTGGCGCGTCTGGAGGCACACAGCGCGCATGGGCCGGAGTCATTGCGCTATGCAAAGCTTCCCAGGTTTCTTTTCCCTCTTTGTTGCTTTGTTTAGGTTATGGGCTAGGGTTAGATTTTAGCCTATATTGGGCCTTGTAAAAAACACTATTTAGTAAAATTAGACTTTTATTCTGGGTTATTTTTTGTTTTTTAATTTGGTTAATGGGCCTGGGCAATTTTGGATCCTACAGCTGCCCCTCTTTGCTCATTGTCGTGTAACGAAAATGAAGCAAAGACTTTAAAAAGGGCTAATTTTCCCCGGTCTCGCCGAATCTTAACTTCTTTCGGTGCTTTTCTTCTTCGAGTAGCTTCATTCCATCCCACTGCATCTTCAAGGGTATAGAACTAGCACTTCGATCTGATTGAATATAATTTCAGGGAGAAGAGATTTGCAGCTTCGATCTACTCCGCTGGAACTTCAAATAGATAAGGATTTGTAATTTCAACCTGCTCCACTGCAACTTCAGGGAGATAAGATTCGTTGTCTGCAGCTTTAGTCTGTTCCACTGCAACGCTAGAGAAATAAGATTCGCTATCTTCAGTCTGCTTCACTGCACCTTCAAAGAGATAAGGCTGGTTCCACTGCAATTTTAGGAAGATAAGATCCGCCATAATTTGTAGCTTTTATCTGTTTCATTGCAACGTCAGGGAAATATGATTCGCTGTCTTCAGTCTTATCCACTGCAACTTTAGGGAAATAAGGCTGGTGGCTTCAATCTGCTCCACTGCAACTTCAGGAAGATAAGATCCATCATAATTTCTAGCTTTAATCTGTTTCACTGTAATGTCAGGAAATACAATTCGATGTCTTCATTCTTCTCCGCTGCAACTTCAGGGAAATAAGGCTGGTGGCTTCAATCTGCTCCACTGCAACTTCAAGAAGATAAAATCTTCCATAATTTCTAGCTTTAATCTGTTTCACTGCAACGTCAGGGAAATACGATTCGCTGTATTTAGTCTTCTCCGCTGTAACTTCAGGGAAATAAGGCTGGTGGCTTCAATCTGCTCCACTGCAACTTCAGGAAGATAAGATTCACCGTCTTTAATCTGTTCCACTGCTACTTCGGGGAGATGAGAACTACAACTTCAATCAGCCCCACTGCTACTTTAGGGAGATGAGATTTGTGGATTCGTCGATCTTTCTACACCGTCCTCTGGGGACATGACGTGTAGAATCAATTTCATGGGCCTATGCTTATGCCAAATGATTAGGACGTCATGATCAGGATGAATCAAATGCTCCTAATAATATTTGCATGAATGCAAAATATCATTTTGTGAGAAATATCCCTTTCTAATGCTTATGTTGTCATTGCTTACTGTTCATAAAGGTTGTATCACTGACGCAATATCCTGTCTTCTTCTTCAACTGATATCCTTGACAGAAAATTCGAAGAAATAGTCACAATTTAGACTCTTCTTTCTCAAATATTTCCAACCCTTAGGTTTGGTGAGTTCTAAATAATAGTCATGTTTCAGGTTCTTGTACTATTTAGAAGCTTCTAGAGTAATATGCAAAACTCCTTTCATGAAAGTATTATTAGTCCATTGATCGTTATTTCAATGCAAAATGCTTGAAAATGATCATAATAATGGACAATACTGAAATTTATCAGGAGCAAAATCTAAAAAGAATGGGTTAATTAAAGAAAGAAAACATTTTTGGAATACAAAATGGTGAGGGGAAAAAATAGGTACCCTAGATATCGCAATCTGAGCTTCTCTGTACGGACTTCCTAAAGACCATTTTAAGCTTAATATGTGTTTAGAAAATCAAGAGTACTTTGTCGATGCCCCAAGATGTATTATACTTCTTCTTTGTTAATTTAGGCATAGTAAGACTACCGCATACCCTCCTTTAATCAAAATTTGAATTTCCTTTTACCGATTTTTGATTTAAAACCCCTTTGGTCTCAAGGCGTAACATCTCTCCTTCTTGTTAATTCTAAGAAAGCGAGACTACCGCAGGCCCCATATTTTGATCAAAATTTGAATTGCCCTTTCACGGGTTTTCAATTCAAAACCCCTTTGGTCTCAAGGTGCCCTTTTGCGGGTTTTCACCTTGGCCTCTCCGTTTTTTCTCTTTTTTTTTAAGAAAATCTCAAAGTGCCCTTTGCAGGTTTTCACTTTGGCCTTTTTTCCTATTTAAGTATAGTACTTCTTGACTGAATCCGAATTTATGGGATTGGGCAAACTTTCTTCATCCATTTCGGTCAAAATCAGTGCTCCTCCGGAGAAAGCCCTTTTTTACCACATAAGGTCCTTCCCAATTTGGCATCCATTTCCCTCTAAAATCTTGTTGCATGGGGAGGATCTTTTTCAATACCAAGTCCCCCTCGTGAAATTCTCTTGGGCGAACCTTTTTGTCATAAGCTTGCATCATTCGTTTTTGGTACATTTGACCCTGACTAATAGCCCTTAATCAAGTTCAACTGATCATATCGAGACTGAATCCATTCTGCTTCATCTAACTTTAGCTCTAACAAAACTCGAAAGGAAGGTATCTCTACTTCAATGGGTAAAACTGCCTCCATTCTATAAACCAATGATAAAGGCGTTGCCCCGGTGGAAGTTCTGATAGACGTTCGATAAGCATAGAGAGCAAATGATAACTTCTCGTGCCAATCTTTATAAGTTTTAACCATTTTCCCCACGATCTCTTTTTTTTTTAGATTGCTTCCACTGCACCGTTCATTTTGGTGCAATGTGATATTCATCTTGAACAGACTGCAAACTACTGATATCGTGTAATTGTTCAAATTTAGTGCATTGCCAGATATGATTCTTTTTGGCATTCCATATTGACATAGAATTTGTTGACTGTCGACTCTGTGACATCGGCATATGAAGTAGCTTCCGCACACTTGGTAAAGTAATCGATGAACACAAATATGAATCGATACTCGTTAGAAGCTTTTGGTGAGATTCATACCCCACATAGAGAAAGTCCACGGAGATGTCATGAGGAGATGAATGAGGCATAGGAATCTTGTCTTTATAAATTTGGCACTTATGGCATTTCTTAGTATAACTAATGCAAACCCCTTCCATGGTGGACCAGCAGTACCTGAACCTCTTGATTTGCCTTTTCATTGTAAAACCATTAGCGTGTGTTCTTCAGACATCCTTATGGACCTCTTCTAAGATTCTTTAGCCTTAACAGCATCCACACGTCTTAGTAACCCATCCATTTCTTGAAACGATCATGCGAAAACATCTTTAAATTTTTTTTGAATAACTTCAATGACGTCTCGCGTTGTTTTTGTGGTGATACAGGCTCCGATCTTCACCTCTTTCTCTTCTCCTAGGCTCATAATGACTTTAAGGTAGGATCTATTTTTCATCTTGTTCTATTGTCCTTAACAAATTAGAAGATAGGTTACGATCTTTTTCGTCTTCAAAGTTTTGAGATCCTTCTAGACACATATCTTGCTCAAAAGTAGATTCTGAGTCAGTAGCAGCATCGCTCATGTCATTGATATCTAGGGACCTATTGTAGGTATAAAGGAATATTCAAAGAACAAATGAATCTAAGAATAATTATTTATGTGGTGTGAACATGAACGAAATAAAGGAATGAAAGAATATTTGCTCAAAGTGAGACACAAAAATGCATTTTTTATTGAAATAAAAATATTGGACATGAGCCTATTCCATAAAAGGATTCTTATTGCTTCTAAGCTTAAAGCAACAAGTGTGTTTTAAATATTACTCTAAATTAGCTCTAAAAAATACAGGGATCTCTTCCACAGTCCCATTGTTTAAAACATTCCCAAGCTCGCAAGGGCAAATGCCTGATAAGTTTTCTCCTCTGATTCCTTCTTCGGATATAACCTTGATGCTCTCGTTTCTGCATATTCCATCCAGGCCTTCAGTATATTCATAGAATTCCAATTCCTTATTATCCATCAGGAATTGCACCAAGGCTCTGAATTCATTGCACTTTTGAATCACGTGACCCTCTTTAGCATGGAACTCACAGTAGTTCCTTGCTTCTTCGGGTTTTTCTCTAAATCATGGGTGATTAATCCTCTTTCTACCATTTTCTTCCAAATCTCCCTTAGCGGGGTTTTCACTTCTGCTACATTTGTCTTGATTCTCTTCCCTGCACTCACAATTATCGCATTTACCCCTTTGTCTGAATGGTTGGGTAATGGATTTTCTGCATCGAATTTCACAATACCCATGTTGATGAGTCTTTCGATTATCTTTTTGAAAGCGGTGCAGTTCTTAATTGAGTATCTTGTGATTCCCGCGTGGTACTCGCATTGGACGTTCGCATCGCACCATTTGGGAAAAGGAGGCTGTATAGGTTTTAGGTAGAAAGGGGATACTATATGTGCGTCAAACAAACTTTGGTACAACTCCCCATACGTGATTGGGATGGGCGTGAACCGGGGTGATACGAACTCACCTACGAAGCCTATGACGGACGTCAACCCTGACCCGATTGAGCTACCTATTGGGCCGATTACACATTCCCGTGCCAAACAATTCAAAGATGCCGCAACGATTTTGGTGGCACAAATTTGGAATGACCCTAAAAGAGAGCCCAATAACATGCTGAACTCATACAGCTTATTTGAAGTTGAATATACTAGCTAGTCCGACTGCTAGTTTATTTAACACTTTAATTTACACATGTTTTAATTTTTATTTTTCAGTAATAGCTTCATTTTCTTATTTCTTATTTATTTATTTTTAGTTGAATATTAGTATGCTCTTATCTAGTGTTTAAATAAGGTGATTAAAATTCTGTCTAGTCGAATTTTAATTAATGTGATTTTATGCAGTGCTCCACGTTTTTGATGTCATGGAAGATGGTGAAAATGCAAGCCTTGAATTTGAAACAACATGGTGGAATTAATGAAATAAACAATTGAAGCAATTACATGATAATGGGTGGATATGAAGACATGGACGGCATTAGCATTATAAGGAATCCATAAAGCATAAAGAATTAAAATATAGACATGTGAGGAGTATGGATAGCCAAATGGAGCATTAAAATATGGAGGGTCATGATGGAAATTGGAGCATGAAAGATAATGGACGGAAGGAAGGGAATTTAAAATTGAAACACATGGGATATGGGGTTATCCACTCTTGAGTTAAATAATTAAAATCCACTAACCATTGTAGGAATGTTGGACGGTACACTTGGGAGAGATAGAGACAAATCATGATTAAATTATTTCATGAGCAATTGATCAAGCATTATTGAGGGAATAATGGGAGCATTATAGATTAGAGCTTGAATTGGGCGGCATTGGGAGATTAATGGGAGAATTAATGGAAGAACCATGAATTAAGGGGATGGACGGCAAACCATGGATTGCATAAAATAATACAAGCACTTACCTAGGTGGACGGCATGGAGGCTTTGTACAAGCTAAGAATTAAAATTAATTGGAGCATGTGCTGAGATTTAAAGTGCTTTAAAAGGACATTTGCTAAATTGAAGGTGCATGGACGGTAGACACTTGGAGCATGAATTGGATTTTAAAAATTATTTATTTTGAGATAATGGATGGAAAATTAAACAATGGTGGGAATGATGGTGGTGGACAACATAAAGCTTTGGTGCTCAAAATCTTGGACGGCAACTTCATGAAGATAATGCCAATTGAAGGCACCCACGAGAATTAAACAATTTCAAGCTTGGTATTTTGGCCATTCGGCTAGTATCTATAAATAGGACATTTATTTTCATTTGTAAGGAACTTTTGAATTTGAATGAAAGAAGAATTTCTTTTGGTGAGTATTCACTCTCCTAATTCTCAAGGTTGAATTGACTTATCTAGTTTTCTAGTGGCGTCGTTCTTTCTTTGTTTCGAACTTATCCTCCTTTCGGGTGTGGCGTTCATTTACCTATACCGTTGGTTCCTATCTCGCTAGATAGTGGGTCTCGGTTTTGTTTCAAAACTCATTCCATCAATTTGAAACTTATAAGATTCGGGTCTTTAATTTTTATTAAAGGTTCTTTCTTGTTTCAAATATGTTTCCATCTCAATCTATCACCTATCTTTACATTTCAAAGATATCATTACCAATAAAATTAACCCTTTTGTTAATTAAAAGAGAAACTACCTAATTTACGATCGGGCAACATTTACGATTCGCCTCCTAAACTGAGACGGACCGTATCATCTGGTATCAGAGCCAATCAAATTAGGCACTTTTTTATTATCTCGAGTTTTCTGAGTAATTAAAAAAAATCGTAGTATCTTGAATTTTCAAACTCTTCATAATTCACCATCTCTACTGTCGAACCTTATTTTCCGATCCATCACCTATCAACCTTTCTACCTTTTCAAAGTCTACCTTTATCCGAAACCAATTTTAACCTTTTTACTCTTGAAACGACCTACGAGTTACTAGTAAGTCGAAGACAACCTTCTAGAATCTAGAAGAGTGAATTCGAGCGGTAAAAGGCACGAGTGTGTGAGCACAATAGAGTGGAGGTAAAAGCCGAAATAGAGTGCAAACACGAGTGTGAGTGTCACCTTCTTTCTGAGCGATCGAGAGGATTTGTAGTGAGGATAAAAATTAAATCATGTCCCGAAGTCCGGAACGCAACATGGCCGAGAGAACGGATAGACAACATGCTAGAAATATACCTGATCTCAATCATCAAGCCCTGTTACGTGAAGTAGAACGAATGTTCGACCGTAAACTTGAGCCAATTCAAGAAAGGCTCGACCAAGTCGAAGAGCATGCCCGTCGAGGAAAAACTCCGCAAAGCCCACCAAGGCGACGTGGAAGGCAACGGGAACCCAAAGAAGAATGGTCCGAACCAAGTGAAGCCGAAAGTGAACATGGATCCACTCATAGTGGATGATGGAGAGGCAAACGAGATCGAGTTCGAGTAGATGATGATTTGAAAAACCTCAAATTGTCCATACCGCCTTTTCAAGGCAAAATCGACCCGGAGTTGTACTTAGAATGGGAGAAGAAGATTGAGTTAGTCTTCGAATGTCACAACTACTCAGAAACCAAGAAGGTAAAGATAGCAGCCATTGAGTTCTCTGACTACGCAATGGTCTGGTGGGATCAACTAACCACTAGTCGAAAAAGGAATAGAGAGCGGCCTGTTAATACTTGGGCCGAAATGAAAGCTTTGATGCGTAAGAGGTTCATTCCAGCATACTATCATCGAGAACTGTACCAAAAGTTACAACATCTCACTCAAGGCAGTCAGAGTGTAGATGATTATTACAAAGAAATGGAGATAGCCATGATCTGAGCCAACATCGAAGAAGACCGTGAAGCAAACATGGCGAGATTTTTGGCTGGATTAAACAAAGATATTGCTAATGTAGTTGAACTCCAGCATTACGTTGAGATCGAAGAGATGGTGCACATGGCCATCAAAGTGGAGAAGCAACTCAAAAGGAAAGGCCCCGCTCGCGGTGTCTACCCAAACTCCACTCTTACCCACAAGTGGAATCAAGGAACCGGTAAGAAGGAGATCCTCTTTCGAGGACGAGAAAACGCTACAAACCCAAAGATGAACAAGCCAATTGGGGAAACAAGCAAACCTAACAATGAGACCGGACATAATCCTGCTAGAGACATCAAGTGTTTCAAGTGTCTCGGTAGGGGCCATATAGCCAGTCAGTGTCTAAATCGGCGAGTGATGTTTATGAAACCCGACGGTAAGATTGAATCGGGTGACGAAGAAGAGATTGAACACGACCCTCCTACTGAAGAAGAGAAGGAAGAAGAACTTGAATTTGCCGTTGAAAGTGAGTTGTTCGTGGTAAAACATAGTTTAAGTATTCAAAGTACCGAAGATGAACTACAACGAGAAAAGATCTTCCATTCAAGATGTCATATTCAAGGCAAAGTATGCAGCATGATCATCGATGGAGGTAGCTGTACAAACGTAGTTAGCAGCACGCTTATTGAAAAGTTGGACTTACCAACGACAAAACATCCTCAGCCTTACAAATTACATTAGCTGAACAACGGAGGCGAATTGAGGGTCACCAAGCAAGCTGTTGTCCCTTTTTCCATCGACAAGTATAGTGACGAAGTTGTTTGCGATGTGGTCACAATGCATGCGAGCCACTTACTTTTGAGAAGACCATGGCAATTCGATCGACGAGCCATTCATGACGGTTATACAAATCGCTATACCTTCCAACATCGTGGCAAAAGTGTGACTCTAGCATCAATGACTCCCAAACAAGTGTACGAGGACCAAGTACGCTTGAAAAGTTCTGTTCAACAAATGAAAGGGAAAGAACAAACAAAGGGAGAGGAAAAAGAAAAGATTTTAGAAAAGAAGAAGAGTAAGAAAATGAGCGATAAAAAAAGAGAGTGGGAACAAAAAGAAAAAGAAATGAAAGATGAGAGTGAAAAAGAAAGTTTTTATGCTAAAGAGAAGGAAATCCGGAAGTCTATGTTGTTAAAACAACCTCTGTTGGTATTTATGTACAAGGAAAGTCTCTTTGGAACTAACGATTTTGATGACAAGTTACCTTCCTCTGTTTTGTCTTTATTACAGGAATTTCGAGACGTATTTCTGGAAGAGATTCCAAGCGGATTACCCCCTATTCGTGGAATAGAACATCAAATAGATTTTGTGCCGGGAGCCGCAATTCCAAATAGACCAGCTTACCGAAGCAATCTGGAAGAGACAAAGGAACTTCAAAAACAAGTGAACGAACTTCTCGAAAAAGGGTATGTACGCGAAAGCTTGAGCCCTTGTGCTGTGCCCGTCTTGTTAGTTCCCAAGAAAGATGGAACATGGAGGATGTGCGTAGATTGCCGCGCCATCAACAAAATCACGATCAAATAGCGACACCCTATTCCACGATTGGATGACATGCTCGATGAATTGAGTGGAGCAAGCTTATTTTCAAAGATCGACCTTAAAAGCGGATATCATCAAATACGTATGCGCGAGGGTGACGAGTGGAAGACTGCTTTCAAGACAAAGCAAGGACTTTATGAATGGCTTGTTATGCCATTTGGGCTAACAAACGCCCCAAGCACGTTCATGCGACTCATGAACCACGTGTTGCGATCATTCATCGGTAGATTTTGTGTCGTATACTTTGACGACATACTTGTCTATAGTAAAACTTTAGATGAGCACGTGAAGCATTTAACGTCTGTCCTAAAAGTTTTGCGAAAAGAGACCTTATATGCAAATTTACCGAAATGTGAATTTTGTACTAACAAAGTTGTGTTTTTAGGTTTTGTTGTCAGTTCGGAAGGCCTTGAAGTTGATCAAGAGAAAGTTAAGGCTATCCAAGAATGGCCCCGTCCAACAAATATTTCCCAAGTTTAGAGTTTTCATATATTGGCTAGTTTTTATCGATTGTTCGTACCAAACTTCAGCACATTGGCGGCACCATTGACTGGTGTAATCCGTAAGAATTCTAACTTTGTTTGGGGAGAAGAGCAAGAGAAAGCATTTTTGAAAATTAAAGATTGTTTGACTCAAGCACCATTATTAGCTTTACCAAACTTTGACAAAACTTTCGAGTTAGAATGTGATGCCTGAGGGTTAGGTATTGGCGCTGTACTTATACAAGAAGGACGCCCCATTGCGTACTTCAGTGAAAAGCTCAATGGTGCTGTCTTAAACTACCCGACCTATGACAAGGAATTGTATGCTCTAATTCGCGCCTTGGAGACATGGCAACACTATCTACTGCCCAAAGAGTTTGTGATTCATACCGACCACGAGTCATTGAAATATTTAAGGGGGCAACACAAACTCAACAAGCGTCACGCTAAGTGGGTAGAATTTCTCGAATCCTTTCCTTATGTCATTAAATACAAAAAAGGTAAGGAAAATGTAGTAGCTGATGCACTATCCCAAAGGTATGCTTTGTTAAATGTGTTGGATTCTAAACTGATGGGGTTTGTATTTCTTAAGGACCTATATGCGAATGATACTGATTTTGGTGAATTTTTCAAGTTATGTAAAAAGGGAGCCTACGAGAAATACTACCGCCATGATGGATATCTGTTTCGAGAAGGTAAACTATGCATTCCGCAAAGATCTGTGCGAGAAGTGCTAGTAGATGAAGCTCATAGTGGCGGATTGATGGGACATTTCGGGATCGCTAAAACTTTAGCCACCCTTCAAGAGCACTTCTTTTGGCCTAAGATGCGACGAGATGTATAACGATATTGTGAAAGATGCATTACCTGTAGAAGGGCTAAATCTCGAACTAACCCGCACGGTTTGTACAAACCTTTACCCATTTCTGAAACTCCTTAGACTGATATTTCTATGGATTTTGTGCTAGGTTTGCCAAGGAGCAAGAATGGACGAGATTCAATATTTGTGGTTGTGGATAGATTCTCTAAAATGGCTCATTTTATAGCTTGCCATAAAACTGATGATGCGGTGAATATTGCTGATCTTTTCTTTAAGGAAGTGGTTAGATTGCATGGCATGCCTAAGACAATCGTATCCGATCAGGACGCAAAATTTCTTAGCCATTTTTGGAGAACACTGTGGGGACGGTTAGGAACCAAGTTACTATTCTCTACCACTTGCCACCCACAAACGGATGGTCAAACTGAGGTGGTAAATCGAATTCTCTCAACATTGCTACGAGCAACCATTCGGAAGAATTTAAGGACGTGGGAAGACTGCCTACCACACGTGGAATTTGCTTACAATCGCTCTATACACTCTGCTACTAAATTTTCCCCATTTGAAGTTGTGTATGGTTTTAACCCATTAACACCGCTTGATCTAATACCTTTGTCTTCTAATCAACTTGTGCATGTAGATGGAAAACACAAAGCTGAATATGTTAAGCAGTTGCACCAAAAGGTGAGGGACAACATAGAGGCAAAAACTAAGGAATACGAGCAACGAGCCAACAAAGGCCGTAGGCACATTCGTTTTGAACCGGGGGACTAGGTTTGGGTTCATATGCGAAAAGAACGGTTCCCCACTCAAAGACGATCTAAACTTCTTCCAAGGGGAGATGGGCCATTTTAAGTGCTTGAGCGAATAAATGACAACTCTTACAAATTGGACTTACCAGGTGAGTATAATGTTAGTGCAAGTTTTAATGTTTCTGATCTCTCTCCTTTCGATGTAGATGACGATTCAAGGACGAATCAACTTAAAGAGGGAGGGGATGATACGAACTCACCTACGAAGCCTATGACGGACGTCAACCCTGACCCGATTGAGCTACCTATTGGGCCGATTACACGTTCCCGTGCCAAACAATTCAAAGATGCCGCGACGATTTTGGTGGCACAAATTTGGAATGACCCTAAAAGAGAGCCCAATAACATGCTGAACTCATACAACTTATTTGAAGTTGAATATACTAGCTAGTCCGACTGCTAGTTTATTTAACACTTTAATTTGCGCATGTTTTAATTTTTATTTTTCAGTAATAGCTTCATTTTCTTATTTCTTATTTATTTATTTATTTATTTTAGTTGAATATTAGTATGCTCTTATCTAGTGTTTAAATAAGGTGATTAAAATTCTATCTAGTCGAATTTTAATTAATGTGATTTTATGCAGTGCTCCACGTTTTTGATGTCATGGAAGATGGTGAAAATGCAAGCCTTGAATTTGAAACAACATGGTGGAATTAATGAAATAAACAATTGAAGCAATTACATGATAATGGGTGGATATGAAGACATGGACGGCATTAGCATTATAAGGAATCCATAAAGCATAAAGAATTAAAATATAGACATGTGAGGAGTATGGATAGCCAAATGGAGCATTAAAATATGGAGGGTCATGATGGAAATTGGAGCATGAAAGATAATGGACGGAAGGAAGGGAATTTAAAATTGAAACACATGGGATATGGGGTTATCCACTCTTGAATTAAATAATTAAAATCCACTAACCATTGTAGGAATGTTGGACGGTACACTTGGGAGAGATAGAGACAAATCATGATTAAATTATTTTATGAGCAATTGATCAAGCATTATTGAGGGAATAATGGGTGCATTATAGATTGGAGCTTGAATTGGGCGGCATTGGGAGATTAATGGGAGAATTAATGGAAGAACCATGAATTAAGGGGATGGACGGCAAACCATGGATTGCATAAAATAATACAAGCACTTACCTAGGTGGACGGCATGGAGGCTTTGTACAAGCTAAGAATTAAAATTAATTGGAGCATGTGCTGAGATTTAAAGTGCTTTAAAAGGACACTTGCTAAATTGAAGGTGCATGGACGGTAGACACTTGGAGCATGAATTGGATTTTAAAAATTATTTATTTTGAGATAATGGATGGCAAATTAAACAATGGTGGGAATGATG
This sequence comes from Gossypium bickii, assembly GCA_025503065.1. Classification (NCBI taxonomy): domain Eukaryota; kingdom Viridiplantae; phylum Streptophyta; class Magnoliopsida; order Malvales; family Malvaceae; genus Gossypium; species Gossypium bickii. The sequence continues at coordinate 27,083,158 of CP106712.1, forward strand.
GTGGTGGACAACATAAAGCTTTGGTGCTCAAAATCTTGGACGGCAACTTCATAAAGATAATGCCAATTGAAGGCACCCACGAGAATTAAACAATTTCAAGCTTGGTATTTTGGCCATTCGGCTAGTAGCTATAAATAGGACATCTATTTTCATTTGTAAGGAACTTTTGAATTTGAATGAAAGAAGAATTTCTTTTGGTGAGTATTCACTCTCCTAATTCTCAAGGTTGAATTGACTTATCTAGTTTTCTAGTGGCGTCGTTCTTTCCTTGTTTCGAACTTATCATCTTTTCGGGCGTGGCGTTCATTTACCTATACTGTTGGTTCCTATCTCGCTAGATAGTGGGTCTCGGTTCTGTTTCAAAACTCATTCCATCAATTTGAAACTTATAAGATTTGGGTCTTTAATTTTTATTAAAGGTTCTTTCTTGTTTCAAATACGTTTCCATCTCAATCTATCATCTATCTTTACATTTCAAAGATATCATTTCCAATAAAATTAACCCTTTTGTTAATTAAAAGAGAAACTACCTAATTTACGATCGGGCAATATTTACGATTCGCCTCTTAAACTGAGACGGACCGTATCACGGGGTTTTTCTGAGCTCGGTCTTGGATTAGGATCTTGCCTTGGGGGGACCTGATGGCTAGTAGTTGCCGTCCTTGGCTGGCTTATGGTAATCGGCCTTGAATAGCCCTTATTATACATTCTCACATTATTCACTTCATTTTCCCTCTTCCTTGGGGCCTTTAAAGTATTGATTTGAGAGCTCCTCTCTTACCTTTTCCATTTGTAATGATCCTCAAATTGTTTTAGGAGCTTCGCTCTCCCCTTTTTTGTTTCCGCTATAGGGTTGATGGGTTATCCCCTGGACTAGAACTTGAATCTGTCGGGAAGTTCGCCGATGTCGAGGTACCGGTCTAGTATTGGGGTTTGATGTTAATAGATACCCTTTGTGGATTCACATTTTGTTGTGCTTGGGTGTTTGTTGGGGTAAAGCCTGAATGATAAGCGAAGTCCTTGTTATCGTTCCCGGACTCAACCATAGGGTTTTTTTCCTTTTTCTAACCTTCCAACTAGCATCTGGGTTAACTGGCTCATCATGTTTTCTTGAAATTCTAGCATCTGATTCTTTATATCTTGTTGAAGTTTGGCTAATTGCTCTAGCATCTGTATTTACATTTGCTCTAATCTCTCCAACCTTTGGTCCATTTCTTTAGTCCTTGCTTGGGTATCGTAAGGATGCTTGATTGGTAAGTTTTTGTTGGTTTCCAGATTAACTGAAATAATTTCGTTTAATTAGGGTCTTTTTCATGAAATTTAGTGTATATGATGCAATGTAATGCAAATGCATGAATGCAAAAGGAGGCATTGACTCTAATTCAATTCCATTAGTACAACTTTACTAGAAAACAAATTTCTTTACATAAAATAGATTACATATATGGCTTTGCCCTAATGCTCAAAGCCTTAACCTTCCTAAGAAGCCTAGCTAACTCTTGACCCTGATCTGATTCTGATTCATACTTCAAACTTAGTACGTCAGCCTAAACTGTTAGGTTCTGCAAATGATCGGCCACTTCAGGTATTTGAACCACAGCTTCACCTATGATATAGTCTCTATCCCTGACCTGACTTTGAGAATGGTAAAGTTGCTCTTTCCTCTGCTCGTTGCTTGCTTCGAGGAGTTCAACTCAAAGTTCACAATTTTGTAATACGATCTCGAACTCTTCTATTTTTCTTTTCAGCTCTTCAATCTTGTTTAAACTTGCTTTTAGATCAATTTTGGAATTGCGATTATGATACTGATGAAGTGACTTTTCCAATTCTGCAACCTTGGCTTTTAATCTGACCTTTTCATTCTGTCATTATAATAGGTCTTTCTCTAAGGCATTTCCTCAAACCTGGGCATCTTAATGTTTCTTTTCCCATTACTCGGCTCTGTTCTTTTCTTCGTTGATCTCTTGCCACCATTGTTCTGATGTCTTTCCAAATTCGGTAGTCCTCATTGATAAGCGTAGCTTCTTGTAATTCATATTCAGACTATCCAAATCTTCTTCAGCCTTATTTTTTCCTTTTCTTAATTTATCAGACTCTAGCTTTTAGACATCATCAACTAGTCCTAATTGCATCTTTTCTTCTTCTAATTGCTCTATCCTCTTTCCTAGCTCCAAATTCCTTCTTTCAAAATCTTGCTTTATGATCTCTAACTCAGATGGGACCACTCGCAGATATTCCTCTATTGGTCGAATGCCTCCCTGACTTGGCCTAGGGATGTTATCATTGACTCTTTTACCCAACCGTTCATTATATTTGGGAGTCGTCGTTGGACCTGCGACAAATCTCCTCATTCGGCGGGTTTGGTTCAGGCATTGGACATTTCTCAGACCTTTTTCTTGTAGTTGTCCCCTTTATACAAAAACTTGCATTGAGCCAGCGCTTGAGTTGCTAGTATGAATTATCTCGATCTATACTGTCTTAACACAAGTAGAGGAGCATATCCAACAGCTCCCCAAATCCCAAGCAGAGGGACCCAATCGAACTCGCCACATCGGTAGAGAATTCCGTCAGGAACCATCCAAGGGGCTCTCCATTTGACGTCTTCGTCACGCAAGTTTTGGAGAATCATCATCCATTTCTCTTCTATAAATCATCCCGTCCACTAACTCTTTTAGCGGAGAATAGTTTTTGGAAAAGTTTCGGTACGAGACCTTTTCTACTTTCCAAAAATGGCTGTGAAACCATGCTAATAAAAGTTGTGCACACCCAATGAATCTCCCTCCACCCGCTCTTCAGCATGCGTTCAGGGACCTGAAAGTTTCGGCCATAGTTGCAAAAATGGGTGTAACCATCTTATCAAGTCGGTTAATTAAATCAGAGATGGCCTCATCTATATGCCCCAAAGCCTATCACCAATCCATAAATGCTTAACACGAAGACATCAACCCTTTTCGTCATGTCGGGATGTGCTAGGATCAAATCTCGCAAATTTCTCCAAGGGATGCACTTACTGTCACTTTTCTATTTGATTCGAGCTGCCACCCACTGTTCGCTCATCCCCGTGACATTCATTAACTTCTTTAAGAACGTCAGAACATTGACAGCCCTATAGTAGACTTTGTCGATCTGAGTCTTCGGGCAACGAAGCAAGGTTGTGTACTCTTCCATAGTAAGTACCAAATCCACATTTCCAAAAGTAAAACAACTATAGGCAGGGTTCCAAAATTGAGCTAGAGCTCGAAATAAATGCTTTTCTACTTTTACATCAAGTAGGTAGGGTAGATCACCATAATTACTATAAAATAACTGCTTGATTTCTTCATCCCACTAGACCCATATCTCTTTCAATTCTTGAATATTGTTTTGGGCCACGCTAATACGAGTGAAATCCCATAATTTTGATACATACCCTTCCATCAAGCTATCACATTTCTCTAGTTCTGTTATCTCGGACCATATTCAGACAGCCGCATTATCTTCTACTTTATCAAGAAACCCATTCTTCATGTCAAGCTCTCTATTTAGCAATCGAATGTGAATCAATACCCTCTTTTTTTATGATGAAAATGTCATGCAATCAAAGCAAAATAAACAAGTCAATATACGAAGCAAAAATTTAAAGCAAGTAAGAAATAATAAAGCGCCTATTCGCGTAACCATTAGGGTTTGTCATAGCACTATCTAGGGTGGGCTCTTAAGGTCTTCTATATGCGGTTTGGTTCTAAAGTAAGGGTACCTGAACCGGCAGATTCCTCGATCCTCACCCATTATAGGCTCATACGGACCGAGTTCAGTTCAGGGGAATACATTTCCCTATGGCTATACGAAGATGAAAATCTCACGAAGACATAGGTACGAATGTATCCCGAAAGCATCAACTATCCTATATGGAGGTGAATACCTCACGAAGGAATAGTTTCTCACTCCCACTTAAAAAGGTAAGACCAAACAGTCCTTATGCAATATGATGCGAAAATGTTCTACGAGACTCAAACCACAGTAATGAAATAACACAAACAAATACAATAAAAGGATCGTAGTTTTTTAAATTAGATTTCAATTTTCGACAACAGGACTGAAAATAATCAATTTTACAGCTTGACTCTCTTGATGTCCCCAGTAGAGTTGCCAAGCTGTCGAAACCATTTTTTTGTTGTGTAAAAACAGGGTCAACTTTAAAAACGAAAATAGAGTCGCGACCAATCCTTTTTGAGGTGTGATTGGATCACCTTGAGATCAATCATTAAAACATTTTGATTTATTAAAATGATGATTTTGGACTACGAAATTCAAGAAAACAAGTTTGGGAGTCAGTTATGCACGAGGAAGGATTAGCACCCTCGTAACGCCCAAAATTGGTACCGAATTGATTTATTAACGTCTTAATGTCGAAATTTTGAAAAGATTTTAAAATATGATCCTCTTTGTTAAAAGACTTGAATAAATTAAATTGGATGCTAATACCCACTCATTTTGAAGAAGTAAAACGTCATGCCCAGTGAATTAGGATACGACATTTTGAATCCTCAAAACTAAGCTTGTCTTTTGACTTTTAAAACTAGGGCATTTAAATTCAAAAGGGTACTCGGTCATTTGGGTCAAATGAAAAATCAAAGCCTAGTAAATTAGGGCACAATTTCTCGAGATAACAAAATGTCACATCCAGTGAGTTAGGCCACAACCTTTTTGAATTCCCGAGAATAAGCTTTTATTTAACTTATATGTTTTGATTTTAAAAAATTAATTGGTTCTTTAGACTTGATGAGAAAAATCGAAACCCAATAAGTTAGTGTACGATTTCTTTTGAATCTTAGAACGCGGAGTATTTGCTTATTTCAAAAAGTTTTAATGCATCGGATAAAATGTAATACGATCGTAGAAAAAAATGAAAATGAATTATAGTGTCGATATGCATAATAGAATAAAAATGAGGGCGATAATATAAATGACAATAATACAGGTAAAATAAAATACAATAAAATAAAAGCTAAAACAAACAATTTATATAAAATAATAGGTAAAATAAATAAATGAACAAATAAAGAAAATAATAACAAAAATAAAAGTTAATAGTAAATCAATAAATAAATACTATGCACAATAGTTTAAAGATAATAAAATAATAATAATAGTAGATTATAATAAAAATACGTTAATAAACGAATAATAATAGTAAAATGAATAAATACGAGTAATAATAATGATCATAATAATAATGATAATAGGAGTGAAAATAATAAAATAAATATTCTAATATTTGAAAGCATACATGAAAGGATATCATATAGTAAATAATAAATAAATAACCATAATGAAAATAATAATAATAAAATAAGGAATAAGTAGAATCTAAAACAAAAACATTTAATCATTAAAAATATCAATTTAATAATATAATAATAATAATAGTCGTAGTCATAAAAATAATAATAGTAATAGGAATCATAATATCAAAAATAATAATAACAGTAGTAAAAACAATGATAATAATATTAAAATTAATAGTAATAGCAATAATAATAATTATAATATTATTATTATTAAAAATAATTAATTTAATAGCAAAAATAACAAAAAGAACTAATTTGAACTTAAAACAAGAATTTGAGGGCAAATTCGCAAACAAATAAAAAGAAAGGGACTGAATCGAATGCGCGAATAACGAGGAGGGACTAAAGGGGAAAAAATCCCTGCCCTCCAAAATGCAGCACTTTACAAAGGACTCAAATAAACTCGGGACAAAACTTAGGGGAAAAATTAAAGATAAAAGAAAACTGAATTAAAAAAAAATACGGAAGGGCCAAATGCGTAAATAGACCCTTCCGCAAAATCACGTAGATCCTAAGGCTGGGTCGGGTCGCACGCAAAACGGCGCCGTTTTGGGCGTTTGAAGCTTGCCCCAAAACGACGCCGTATGGGAGCATTATAAAAGCCAAATTTTTTTTTTCAAAAACTCATTTCCCCATTCAATTTAAAAAAAAAAAAACGAAATTCTTCTTAAAAATTCTCCCCCTCTCTCTTTCTGGCTCGAAAGCCAGCGAGGGCTCTACCGACGACCACCGCCACCGCGCATTGCGGCCGGAGTTCAAAAAGGTAGATTTTTTTTCTCTTTTTTATATATATTTTAGAACTTTTGTATCTTAAAAAAAAGAAAAAGAAAACTTTCAAATAGAAGAACAATTTCGAAAAAGAAAAATAACAAAGATAAAAAAATGAAAACCTTTTTTTTTATCGATCTGCTTTTTGATCTTTGTATTGATATTGATTTTTTTTTCGTAAAAAAGGAACCCCATACAATCATTTTTGTGTTCGACTTTATAGCCGAAAATGTAAAGAAAAAATACAAATCTCTCTACTGTAGTGGTTTGTTTTCTTTTACAGGGGGTGACGCGTAGTGGGCAAAGGTACGGAGGCTGTTGACGTGGAGCGTACGGAGGCGCAGGGCGCGTGGGTTGGAGCTATTGCGGCGGTTGAGGCTTCCTAGGGTTTCTTTTTCCTTTTTTTTGCTTTGTTTATGTTATGGGCTAGGGTTAGATTTGGGCCTATATTGTGCATTGTAAAAAAACACTGTTAAGTAAAATTGGACTTTTATTCTGGGTTATTTTTTGTTTTTTTAATTTGGTTAATTGGCCCGGGCAATTTTGGGTCCTACAATATCTTTGATTCCTTTAAGTTAAATCCGTTCACTTAATACAATCCTATTTTATCTCATTGTCACTATTGTGTCTTCTTAATAATTAATATGATCACTGTCAACAAATGACTGCGATAAATTGCTCTTTCAAGAACAATCAACCTGTGTCCACGTTACATATTTATCAATCCACACAATGCCAATGAAAGGATATCATTAACTCTTTAATTAAGCTATGAATTCCACTGTTTCTAGTAAAGTTATGTCATATATAAGTCATGTACCCAATATACCAACTATGAGCTTGATTATCTTTAGAGCATAAGCCTCCACTTATATCAAAGCACATAAGTTGCATATGTATGGTTAGTGGCTAACTCAAGATTTAGGTAAATCACACCATGAACGTCACAAGTGAATTAATTCATCTTGGGTCCAATCCAATGTATCATTCTACCAATGACTACATCAATGTCTCTACTCATTCAATCAACTGCTCCGATAACCAAGACTAGTCTTCTCACCAATTGGAATTATAGACGACATAATAATCATTCTTAGTATTTGAATAAAATGCTCAATTAGATTCTTTTACGGGATTACGGATTCATTTAAATTATCTACTGAAGTAAGTTGTTTTTCTCACAATGTAAACATTCTTTACAATTCCCCTTATCTTCAATTTGAAATTTAAACAATCAATGAGCTAATATTGCATGTCACGATTTCGCTATGCATTAAAAATATAAAAGGCATAAATACAAAAGACATAATAGTGAAATGTGGAATTAACTTTATTTATTTATTTATCGTTCAAATAAATAGAAAATAGTTACATGTTTACTACAATATGGACACATTTCTCAACATCCCAGACATTCCTATGCATTTGGATGATGACATCCACAAAATTAATAAAAGGGGAAAAGATGCAAAGAATTGGATATTAGAGCATCAAGAATATTGTAACACTCCTAACCGGTATCCGTCACCAAAATAGGGTTATGGAGTATTACCAGAGTTTACAGATCAATTACAGTAAATTCATGTCAATTACTATTCACTTCCAAAAATCTATCATAATGTCCCTCATATGGGTCCTCGAGGCTCAAACTACATATTAAAATAGAGTCAAGACTAAACCGGGATCACAAAAAAAATTTTGCGAAATCTCAAAATATTTCGTAAGTGCAGCAGACACATGCCCATGTGGCCAGGTCATGTGGTTCACACAACCAATGACACGCACGTGTCTCAGGTCATGTGGGCATGCGATATGAGGCACATGGCCTGGCCACAAGGGCATGTGTCCTCTGCACCTAAAAAATATTTTAAAATTTTGCGAAAAAAAATTTATGATCTCAGTTTAGTCCTAACTTGATTCTAATATGTATTTTGGGCCTCGAGGACCCATATGAGGGACAATATGATTGATTTTCGGAAATGAATAGTAATGACATGATAACTGTAATTGAACTGTAAACTTCGGTAATGCTCTATAACCTTGTTTTGGCAACGGATACGGGTTAGGGGTGTTACATTTATTGGTATCAGAGCTATGGTTTAGCCGACTCTCGGACTAACGTAACAAGTACGAGTTTAGCTATACATGCCATTGTATAATTTGTGATAGTGTAATATCTCCTGACCATTTTAAATGTGTTTTTCATATAGTAATGTCATCCAACCAAGCTAGAGCTGAATTCGAGGAAGCTAAGAGCACGGCTCAAGCTTCAGTTTAAAGAGCTGCATCTAGTAGTAGTAGAAGGTCCGTATCTGAGAGTCGAGGTGAGGAGGCAAAAGAAGCCATCTTTCAAATGACGAATGAGTGGTTCACAAAATTTTTTAGAACAAATCCTGTTGTACAATAACCTCCCTCTCATGCTCCTCAACCGGTTCCTAACATGCCAGAAGGTGTTGAACCTGTTAGAACTGGTAAGCCTCCAGTAGATAAAATTCGTAAGTATGGGGCAGAAGAATTTAGGGCTATTGTCGAAGATTATCTAGAAAGGGTTGAATTTTGGTTGGAAAATACTATCAGGGTTTTAGATGAATTATCATGTAAACCAGCTGAGTGCTTGAAATGTGTTGTATCACTGTTGAAAGACACAACTTATCAGTGGTAGAATAGATTGATTTCTGTTGTGCCAAGGGAAAATTTTACATGGGAGTTTTTCCAAACAGAATTTAGAAAGAAGTATATTAGCCAGAGATTTTTGGATCAGAAAAAGAAAGAATTTCTAGAGCTTAAACAAGGAAATATGACAGTATCTGAATACGAGCGGGAATTCGTTTGGTTAAGCAAGTATGCCAAAGAATGGGTCCCGACTAAGGCTGATATGTATAAACATTTTAAGAAGGATTAAATGAAGACATCAAGCTATTGACAGGAATTCTTGAATTAAGGGAATTTGTAGTACTGGCTGATCGAGCACACAAAGCTGAGGAATTAAGGAAAGAGAAGAGACAAGTAGAGAGAGAAGCCTAGATTTCTAGTTAGAGATTTATGGGAAAGTCAAGACCATCTACTTCAAAGAAATCAATAAAATACCATGATCGTTCTACCACATTTACGGGGTATTTTGGAAAAGAACGAGGCATTTAACGCTCTAATCCGAGATCTCCATCTCCATCTATAAGGAGTGTTGGAAGTGTTGGTAACCCCAAACCTAGATGCAAATAAATTTCATTTTGGGGAATACCGTATGAGAAGCAGAGCCTGCTATAAATGTGGTTCTCTTTACCATTATCTTAAAGATTGTCCAAAAAAGATTGAAAAAGATACTGATCAGACTTCAAAGCCAATTAACCCCGCCTCGAGAGGTAGACCGCCTCGACACCCTGACAATATTAGTGGTAGCCAAAGTGCTACGAAAGATTCAACAGTTAAATCTGAAGCAAGAGTACCGGCAATGACATATGCTATACGTAGAAGAGAGGATGCCTCTGCATCAGATGTCATTACTGGTACATTTTCTCTTCTTGATACTAATATAATTGTTTTGATTGATCCTAGTTCAACACATTCATACATATGCACGAATTTAGTGTCTGTTAAAAACTTATCTGTTGAATCCACTGAATTCGTGGTTAAAGTCTCAAATCCTCTGGGCCAATTTGTGATGGTAGATAAAATCTGTAAAAATTGTCCGTTGATGGTAAAGGGTTATTGTTTCTCGGCTGATCTGATGTTGTTGCCCTTTGATGAATTTGATGTAATTTTTGGAATGGACTGGTTAACCTAACATAATGTAGTGGTAAATTGTAAATGGAAATACATTGTGAAAAAATATCAGAATGATGAATTGCTTCGGGTTGAATCTGATATACTGGATGGGTTGTCTAATGTGATTTCAGCAGTATCAGCACAGAAATATGTCAGAAAAGGGTATGATACTTATCTTGCATATGTGTTAGACACTAAATTATCTGAATCAAAGATTAAGTCAATGCCAGTTGTTTGTGAGTTTCCTGATGTGTTTCGGAAGAATTACCCGGATTACTGCCAGTCAGAGTGGTGGAATTTTTTATAGATCATATTCTAGTAACAACTCCTATATCTATAGCACCTTATCGGATGGCCCTAACGGAGTTAAAAGAGTTGAAAGCACAGTTGCAAGAATTGACAGATAGGGGCTTTGCTCAACCTATTCATTCACTTTGAGGTGCACCGATTCTGTTTGTAAGAAGAAAGATAGATCGTTGAGGCTGTGTATTGATTACAGGCAGCTCAATAAGAATCTATTGCCTCAAATTAATGACCTGTTTGATCAGCTGAAAGGTGCCACTGTGTTCTCTAAAATAGATCTCCGTTCTGGATACTATCAGTTGCGAATGAATGACTTAGATGTACCGAAGACAGCTGTTATAACCAGGTATGGACACTATGAGTTCCTTGTGATGTTGTTTGGTTTGACGAATGCACCTGCGGTATTTATGGATTTGATGGATAGAATTTTCATACTGTATTTAGACAGATTTGTGGTGATATTTATTAATAATATTTTGGTATACTCCCGAGATGAAAATGAACCAACTGATCATTTGAGAATTGTGTTGTAAACTCTGCATGAGAAACAATTATATACCAAATTCAGTAAATGTGAATTTTGGCTTCGGGAAATTGGTTTCCTTGGACATATAGTATCTGCTGAAGGTATCAGAATAGACCCTAATAAAATTTCAGCTATTGTTAACTGGAAACCACCGAAAAATGTGTCTAAAGTCAAAAGTTTTCTAAGATTAGACGATTATTATCAGAGGTTTGTAAAAGCGTTCTCAATGATAGCTTCTCTAATGACTCGTTTGTTGCAAAAAGATATGAAACTTGAGTGGTCTGATAAATTTCAGCAGAGTTTTGACAGATTGAAAACTTTGTTGACTGAAGCACCTGTGTTAGTTCAACCTGAATCGGGTAAAGAATTTGTAATTTACAGTGATGCATCGTTGAATGGTTTAGACTATGTTTTGATGCAAGAAGGCAAATTAATAGCTTATGCTTCTAGACAACTAAAACCACATGAAAAAATTACCCGATACATGATTTGGAGTTAGCAGCTATTATATTTGCATTGAAAATTTAGCGGCATTACTTGTTTGGTGAAAAATGTCACATATTCACTGATCATAAGAGTTTGAAGTATCTGATGTCACAAAAAGATTTGAATCTGAGACAACGTAGATGGCTTGAGTTATTAACGGATTATGATTTGGTTATTGATTATCATCCGGGAGAGGCCAGTGTGGTTGCTGATGTTTTGAGTAGGAAATATTTGTTTGCTTTGCGAGCAATGAATACCCGGTTATCTTTGTCTAATGATGGTTCAGTCATAGCTGAGTTAAAAGCTAAACCAATATTCCTACAACAGATTTGTGAAGCTCAGAAGAGTGATGATAAATTACAAGCTAGACAGGTACAGTGCGAGTTGGATTCTAATTCAGACTTTCAACTTAGGTCTGATGATTGTCAGTTATTCAGAGGTAGGATATGTGTACCGAATAATTCAGAACTTGTAGAGAAGATTTTGTATGAAGCTCGTAATGGTACAATGTCTATTCATCCTGGTAGTAACAAGATGTACAATGATTTGAAAAAGATGTATTGGTGGCCGGGAATGAAATGGGATATTTCAGAATTTGTATCTAAATGTTTGATATGTCAGCAAGTAAAAGCTAAACTTTAGGTGCCTTCGGGATTATTACAACCAGTTACAATACCAAAATGGAAATGGGAAAGAGCTACTATAGACTTTGTATCAGTATTACCCCTATCTCCGAAAAAGAAAGATGATATTTGCGTAATTGTTGACCGGTTGACAAAGTCTGCACACTTTATTTCAGTACGTATGGATTTATCCTTGGATAAATTGGTTGAATTACATGTTTCTAAGATTGTTAGACTACATGGAGTGCCCGTTTCCATTATTTTAGACAGAGATCCCTAGTTCACAACTCGATTCTGGAGCAAATTGCAAGAAGCTCTAGGTACGCAGTTACATTTCAGTACTGCATTTCATCCTTAGACTAATGGTCAATCTGAACGTGTAATACAAATTTTAGAGGATATGCTCCAGTGTTGTGTTTTGGAATTTGAAAGTAATTGGGAAAAATACCTTCCTTTGGTTAAATTTGCATATAATAATAGCTATCAATCCAGCACTAAAATGGCACCGTATTAGGCTCTATATGGTCGTAAATGTAGAACTCTATTGTATTGGATAGAACTTAGTGAGAAAAAGATATACGGAGTTGACTTAGTCCGTGAAAATTCTTATGCCGATCTTAAACAAAAAGAGATAGAATTTCAAGTCGTTGACAAGGTATTCTTGAAAGTATCACCCTAGAAAAAAGTTCTTCGATTTGGTCGTAAAGGAAAATTCAGTCCACGGTTCATCGAACTGTATGAAATTAAAAAAAGAATCGGACCTGTTGCATTTTGACTGGAATTACCACTAGAGCTTGACAGAATTCATAATGTTTTTCACGTGTCCATGTTACGACGGTATCGGTCAGATCCTTAACATGTTATATCTCTGACAGAAGTAGAAATTCAGCTTAACATGACTTACAGTAAGAAACCGGTCAAAATTTTAGCACGTGAGATGAAAGAGTTAAGAAATAAAAAGGTGGCTCTAATAAAAGTTCTTTGGCAACGACAAAGTATAGAAGAGGCTACCTGGGAACCAGAGGAAACAATGAGAAAACAATACTCGAACCTTTTTACTGGTAAGATTTTCGAGGAAGAAAATTCTTTAGGGGGAGAATTGTAACAGCCCATTTTCAGTAACATCAGAACAGTGGTTTCGGGACCACAAATCCAAGTCAGAAAGAAAATTTATTTTAATATTATTGCATGAATTGCATTATGATAGAAATGACGTATGAAAATTTCTTTAAGAAAATTTTACCGATTTCATGTTTAATTGTGGAAAGGACCAAATTGCATAAAATGCAAAAGTTGAGTTCTAGTAGCTAAAAGTATCAAATAGCTATGGAATTCAAAACTTGAGGTCCTTATATGGTAAATAGACCATTAAGGAAAGTTAGTAGATATTTATGATGAATCGTCCATGGAAAATTAGAAAAAGAAAAGGATTAAATTGGAAAGTAGGAAAAATAAAGGATGATATAATAATTAAATAGAAATATCATATTATTATTATCATCTTCTTCCCCAAAAATATATGGAAACCCTAGGAAAGAGAGAGCAAACTTTCTTGGCTTAATTGGGTAAGTAATCTTGTCTCGTTTTTAGTAATTTTTATATTTCTAATATCGGAATAGCGTAATCTATTTATTTTGGGGATTAATTTTTAAAGATATCAAATTATGAAAATTTTTCCATATTCATCCATGGAAAAATTTTAGCATATTCATCCATGGAAAAATATCCATACTTTGATATCTTTACAAATTAATCCCCAAAATAAATAGATTAAATTATTCTAATCTTAAAAATATAAAAACTACTAAAAATGGGACAAGATTACTTACCCAATCAAGCCAAGAAAGTTTGTTTTCTCTTTCCTAAGGTTCCCATGTATTTTTGGGGAAGAAGATGATAATAATAATATGATATTTCTATTTAATTATTATATCATCCTTTATTTTTCCTACTTTCCAATTTAATCTTTTTCTTTTTCTAATTTTCCATGGATGATTCATCATAAATGTAACGCCCTAAATTTGGGCCTAGAAGAATTGGGCCTATTGGGCTTTGGGTCTTAGAAAAATTTTAAGTGAGCAAGAAAATGACAATTGGCATGTGGGCTTTAAGGGTTAATGAATTTGGAGTGTCTAGGGGTGTTGGAGATGTCCTGGGATTAAGTAAGGGTATAGGAAAAATTTTGGTCTAAGCCCAAGGGAACTGTGACTTCAGTTAGTAGGCCTTGTAAATAAATGAAGAATAAAAATGACACAAATGGGCTTGTGATCCAGTGGCAAGTGGCGTCACTTGGGGAGCTATAAGATGGCGTGGTGGTCAGCTAAGGAGGTCCAAGGTTCGAGAATTAAGAGTGGTATTTTTGGAGTGTTTTATTTTGCATAGGTGGACGGCCACAGTTGTGTTGAATATGAACTCTTGCGTTGGAGTGTTTGAGTGGTAAGGGGAACTGATAATGGAGGAAAAATACGGATAAGGCTAAGGTGTTATCAGGAGAAAAGTTAGGAGATGAGGAGAGGGAGGAATTGATGCCAAATGGGACTGTGGGGAAAGGAGTATTCGACTGGTGGCTATAAAAGGAGAGGTCGAATGCTTTGAAAGGTTCTTTGAGCTTTCATTAGTCTTTCTTTTCTTCCCTTAATCGGTTTTCCCATAGCCAAATTCTCTAATTGCCGAAATCTCCTATAGCCGAATCCTTTTTGCCGAATTCTTTCATAGCCAAACTTTTCTATTGCCGAATTACCACCATCTTTTTCCTTGCCGAAATTCCTATTTGTGCCAAACCCTTGTTGTTTTCCTTTATCACAGATCGATTATCATCTACTATCAGTCAAGTGTTGAAAGCCGGATCTAGTTAATAACTGTCTAGGTCGCAGGATCAAAAAGGGATTTGCCAAGTATTCGGTTAACCTCTTTTTTATGTTTTGCTAAAAGCCGAAAGGCTATCTAATTGTCCTGTCGTTAACTCTGTGATAACAAGGATAAGGTTCAAAGATCGCAAGCTTGGTAAGATCGTTAGCAAGGGTAAGTGTACTCAACTCAACTGTGGTTTAAGTGAATGGTCGAATGTGTGTATGATCTATAGGGGTGACTTGTGTGGATTATGAATCACTCGGATTTTGATGGTGTATGTGTGAGTGCAGATCTAGGGAATACTCTTGATTAGTAGCTAAGGAAGGGCTATTAGAACCCAGTGGCCCAAGGTAAGGTTACGGTAAGGTTTCGACTTTTGGTAAATGTTTTGATTTAGTGATTGATTGAAGGTTGGTTGGTTGTAGGTTCAAGGCTAATGATAGAATAGCACGTCGCAGTAACCAGGTGTTTACAAACACTAACACACACGATATCGGCAATGCCAGAAAGCCGAAAAGTCGGAAGTGGCTAAATAGGCCCAGTGGGCCCAGGTTAAGTTTGATGAAATTGTTTGGCTGGTTATATGAATTGAGTTAGTCATGCATGTTACATGATTTGGAATTGATTTGGGCCTAATAGGCCATATGGATGAGATTTGGGCCTAATGGGCCGTAAGGATATGATCTGGGCTTAATGGGCTTTATGGGGACGTAGACAAGTATGCTAGGGTTTAATGGACTTTAGGCCTAGTTTTAAATAACTCTTAAACCGCATAAGACTTAATCTAATAATTAAACATGCCCGTGAACAAGTTGCTGGGTTAGAGTGTGGCAACGGACATATACATGTCTAGGATTGGATTTAGGGAGAGCTTGGTACTTAAGCGGTCCTAGTGGCCCATCTCCTCTTCTCTGGAATCCTACCTGGTGCATAGTGTCTGTTCACTTTAGCCGCAAGGACTTGTTAATGGGCCAAAGTTCATAACTAAAACCCGAGAGGGACCGAATACCACTAATTTGAAAATTACCCAAAATATCCTTAAATTTGTAAAATTACTAAAATACCCCTAATTTGAAAATTACCCAAAATATCATTAGATTTGTAAAATTACCAAAATACCCTTTATTTGCAGAAACATCCCTGATTTACAAAATTTCCAAATTACTTCTGTTTTGAAAAATTACCTAGATACCCCTGTAGGGTAGAATTACAAAAATACCCCTGGGCAGTGAAATGACTAAAATACCCCTAAGTGTTTAATGTGTGAAAATGTGTGTTGCATTCACGAAATATATGTTGCACTTGGGTGGGTTTTGATGATATGGAGGAAGACATGTGAGGATCGCATAGTCACTTGACGACCGTGGATCCACCGGTGGCTTTAAGCCTATTATAGCAGCTTTGCTGCAACGTTTGAGTAGTGCCGCTGTTGATGCTACCTTTGGTGTGTAGCGATGGGTGGGTTGATTTTATATCCCCACAGGTGTGTAGTGTAACAGACCGAATTTAACCCTAATCAGAACGGTAGTTTCGGGACCACGAATCTGAGTCCGAGAAATATTTTAATATTATATTTTGTGTTTATTATAAGTGAATTAATGTGTGTGAAAACGTAGAAAAATTTAATCGTTTGTGTGTTCAATTTAACAAAAAGGATTAAATCGCGTAAAGCGTAAAAGTTGCATGCAATAGTGTAAAGTGCTAGAATGATGATGGCTTCTTAATATGGAGTATTAAAAGGGCAAATAACCCATTTTACAAGTTAGTGGATGGCTTATGACTAATGTGCCCTTATTATATATGATAGTTTTATTTTTATTTAAAGGTTATAATAGTAATCTAACAAATAACATAATATATGATTTAATAAAAAAAAAAAAGAAATGCCATTATCATCTTTATTTCTTATGGCCAAATGTTGGTGAAGGAAGAAAGGGTTTATTTCTTTGAAATTTTGGCATTTAGAAGCTCAAATTGAAGGTTAGTTTGACTTTGGTTTTTGCTAATTTTTACGTTTTTGAGATCGTTGCTTAGTATATTATCCGACCCATGCTAAAATTTTTGAGATTAGTGTACATGTGATATTCGGCCATTGATGTGTTCATGTAGGTTGTGATGTTTGATGATTTTGAATTAAAGATATGTTAAAGATTAGTATATTTTGTATTGGAGGTTTTGGTGAAATTGAGTAATTAGGGCTAGATTGTAAAAATAAAATTTTAGAGGGACTTATTTGCAAAATAAATGAAAGATATGGACTTTTATAGTCCTTAGAAGTATTCGGCCCTTGAGTAGTATTGAAAAATTTTGTGTATTTTGTGTTTTATGCAAATAGAACTAAATTGTAAAAATGTGAAACATTAGGGGTAAAATGGTAATTTGGCCTTTTATGCGTTTTGGGACTAAATTGAAATGAAATGTACTTGAATGAGCTAAATTTCAATGTGTATAGATCAAGAACAAAGAAAAACGAAATTGGATAGGGGAAAGACAAAGATTAACGAATAGCCGGTTTACGCGATCCGTCGATAGTCGAGGTAAGTCCTTAAATTAAAATATATCAAAGAGTTAATTATGAACATGTTTAATGATATTATTTGATAAATTTGAGTATGAATTTATGTGTTAGCCGAATGTAAAGGTCTTACATTGGATTGGATATGTTTTGTAAATGCAAAATGAATAAGTACACATTTGATATGATATGTGAATGTGATTTGTGTATATGATTCATTGGTAATGATAGTATTAAGAAATGTAAGTTGATGGATTAATATTAACTATGTTACTAATGAAATTTAGTAATTTTTTGCATGAATATATGTGATAGCCGAATGTGGGTATAAGGTTGAGTCAAAATGTAATTGTTAATTTTATTATGAATAAGCTTGTTCAGCTTGAAATGTGAAGTTAAAATGAAGTATATTTGATGTTGCGATTTAGCATTAAGTGATGTGTATTGAATGGATAATTGGTTGGTTATTTCGGGCTTAATGCCTAGCAGGCCTTGTGCCGGTGATCTATTTCGGGCTTAATGCCTAGCAGGCCTTGTGCCGGTGTAATATGTCAGGCTTATCGCCTAGCAGGCTTAATGCCGGTGATATGTTATAAATGG
This sequence comes from Gossypium bickii, assembly GCA_025503065.1. Lineage (NCBI taxonomy): Eukaryota > Viridiplantae > Streptophyta > Magnoliopsida > Malvales > Malvaceae > Gossypium > Gossypium bickii. The sequence goes on from CP106712.1 coordinate 27,100,921, forward strand.
AGAATCCGAGAATCAAGCAAGTTGAGACATATCTAAATAATGCTATGTGCTACAAGCTCGGGTAAGAGTTAGCTTATTATATTAATAAGGAACGAGGTAAGGTACTTTGGAAATGTTTGAGTGAAGTGTGATGTAATGAAGTTGATGATACAAATTATATTTTATTTTGGAGATATTGAATCTATCATTGATAGACATGAATTATTTATATAAATGTGAGATTTATGCATATACATATGTTTATATCACTTGAAGTTTCGATTATAATTGAGGAGGGCAATGGTAAAAGAGATCGATAATTATGACATGTTTATTTGATTTGGAATGTACGAATGTTTATAATATTGATATGATTAGATAATGTATATGTTCATGGTAGTAAAATGTTAATAATTAAGCTAAGGGCATTGAGGGTAGTCACCATGAATAATTTATTTATATAATGTTTATATTCATTGCTATGAACTTATTGATTTACAGGTTTGAATGTTTGATCATTGAGTTGTATTTGCTTAAGACTTACTAAGCTTGTAAGCTTACTCCATGTGTGTTTAATGTTTTATTTTATAGTTTTGGACAAGCTACGGGCTCGAGCAAACGTCAGCAGAGTCAACCACACTATCATCTATTTGGTACACCTTTAGCTTGGTTTATTTTGGATAAAGGCATGTATAGGGTGATTAATGTTCTTGTTTGAGTTGGGAACTTGGATAATATATGTATTATGGCCATACGAATATGGCTTTTATTTTGTGTTTTGATGAAGGTACATATGGTTTTCTTTTTAATGACTAAATGATGTTTATGGTTATGTTATTTTGAGCTTACTGTTTATTCGATTCTAGGACTACCGTAGCGCGTGAGAGTCTAGCTATACATGCCTTTTAGTATATACGATAGTGTGGTGACTTTTGACATTTCCAACTGTGTTTTATATAGTAAATGGATTTTGATCCTGACAGAGCCGTAGCTGATGATGTAGAGAGTGTAGCGCCTGATCGTGCACGCAGATCAGCGCCAGCAGACTCTCGACCAGTTTCAGGTAGCCATGAGGGGGAGGCTAAACAAGCCTTCTACCAGATGATGAATGAATGGTTTACCTAGTTTGCTCAGAATAACCCGGCTGTACAACAACCTCCACCCCTGAATAATCCAACTCCGGTACCTTCAGAACCCCCGATGATAGATCCGATGAGATCTAGTAGGCATTCTGTTGATAAAATCAGGAAATATGGGGCCGAAGAATTCAAGGCCAATGATGATGATGACGCAGAGCGAGCCGAAATATGGCTTGATAACACTATTCGGGTACTTGATGAGCTATCCTGTACTGCAGATGAATGCTTGAAATGTGCTATATCCCTACTTCGTGACACTGCATATCACTGGTGGAATACACTAGTATCAGTGGTTCCAAAAGAAAAAGTGACTTGGGAATTCTTCCAGGTTGAGTTCCGTAAGAAATATATCAGCCAGAGATTTATCGACCAAAAACGTAAAGAATTTCTTGAACTGAAACAGGGGCGAATGACCGTGATAGAATATAAGCAGAAATTTGTCAGACTCAGCAGATATGCTAGAGAGTGTGTTTCTTCCGAAGCTATTATGTGCAAAAGATTCAAAGACGGTCTGAATGAAGACATAAAGTTACTTGTGGGCATTCTTGAAATCAAAGAGTTCGTGGTGCTAGTCGAGCGAGCTTGCAAAGCTGAAGAGCTCGGAAAAGAGAAAAGAAAGGCTAAAATTGAAGCTAGAGACACTCGTAAAAGATCATCGAGTAAGACTTTCCATTCAGTGCCTAAGAAGTTCAGAGATGATTCCAGCCGACATAAAGCTACTTCAGACTTGCCTAGACGTGATCGACCTCTAGTGAGTTCCCGAGCCACTTCAATGGCTAGTGTTGGTAATGTTCCACAGAACCGAGTTGAGTGCAAACATTGTAGGAAATGGCATTCTGGGAGTTGTAGATTCCATGATCGGTCCTACTTTAAAAGTGGATCATCGGACCATTTCATTCGACAGTGCCCGATGTTGGCTGAGCAAAATACGGCTCAGAACACTAGACCGAGCAGCACGCCAGCACGGGGCAGACCACCCAGACATTCAGGTAATGTAGGTGGCAGTCAGAGAGGGACGAAGGACACTGCAGTTCGATCAGAGGCTAGAGCCCCAGCTAGAGCTTATGCTATACGTGCCAAAGAGGATGCTTCTTCCCCAGATGTCATTACCGGTACTTTCACACTTTATAATACTACTGTGATTGCATTGATTGATCCTGGTTTGACTTATTCATATGTGTGTGAAACTCTAGTATCCATTAGGACTCTGCCAGCTGATTCTACTGAATTTGTGATCCGTGTGTCCAACCCCTTGGGTCGATGTATACTTTGTTGATAAAGTGTGTAAAGGTTACCCATTGATGATTCGGGACTCCTGCTTTCCAGCTGATTTAATGTTGCTACCTTTCGACGAGTTCAACATAATTTTGGGAATGGACTGGTTAACTTTGCATGATGCAGTGGTGAATTGCAAAAGAAAGATTATTGATTTGAGATGTCAAAACAGTGAGATCATCCGAGTTGAATCTAGTGATTTAAATGGGTTACCTACAGTAATATCCTCGATGCTAGCCTGAAAGTATGTGAGAAAAGGATGTGAAGCTTATTTGGCCTATGTACTGGATAATAAAGTGTCTGAAAAATAGATTGAATCTGTACCGGTTGTGTGTGAACACCCAGATGTATTTCCTGAAGAATTATCGGGTTTACCACCAGTGCGAGAGATTGAGTTTGGCATTGAATTAGTACCGGGGATGACTCCAATCTCGATAGCTCCGTATCAGATGGCACCTATTGAGTTGAAAGAGTTAAAAGCACAGTTGCAGGAGTTAACAGATAGGGGCTTTGCACGACCAAGCTTCTCTCCTTGGGGTGCACCAGTTCTTTTTGTGAAAAAGAAAGATGGAACGATGCGAATGTGTATTGATTATCGACAGCTGAATAAGGTGACTATAAAGAATAAGTATCCGTTACCTTGGATTGATGACCTTTTTGATCGGTTGAAAGGGGCTTCAGTGTTTTCGAAGATAGATTTGAGGTCGGGTTATTATCAGTTGCGAGTCAGAGATCCTGATGTGCCAAAGACTGCATTCTAAACAAGGTATGGACATTTAGAGTTCCTAGTCATGCCTTTTGGACTTACTAATGCACCTGTTGTTTTTATGGATCTGATGAATCGGGTTTTCAGACAGTTTTTAGATCGGTTTGTAGTAGTGTTTATTGATGATATACTGATCTACTCCAAAGATGAAACCGAGCATGTCGAGCATTTGAGATTAGTGCTACAAACTTTGCGAGATCAATAGTTGTATGCAAAGTTTAGTAAGTGTGAGTTCTAGATAAATGAAGTCAGTTTCCTGGGTCATGTTGTTTCAGCTTCAGGTATTCGGGTTGATCCAAACAAAATATCGGCTATACTTAATTGGAAACCACTAAAGAATGTTTTCGAGATTCGAAGCTTTCTGGGACTTGCAGGATACTACAGATGGTTTGTGAAAGGTTTTTCTATGATAGCTACACCTTTGACAAAGCTACTACAGAAAGATGTCAAGTTCGAGTGGTCGGAAAAGTGTCAGAAAAGTTTCGATCAGTTGAAAGTCCTTTTGACCGAAGCTCCAATGTTAACTCAGCTTGAATCGGGTAAAGAATTTGTTGTGTATTCTGATGCTTTTTTAAATGGTTTGGGCTGCATTTTGATGCAAGAAGGCAAAGTCGTAGCCTACGCTTCGAGACAATTGAAGCCGCATGAAAGAAATTACCCGACGCATGATTTAGAACTCGCAGCCATTGTGTTCGCACTGAAGATTTGGTGTCATTATCTATTCAGTGAGAAATGTCACGTTTATTCAGATCACAAAAGTCTGAAGTATTTGATGGCTCAGAAAGACCTAAACTTGAGACAACGCAGATGGTTAGAATTGTTGAAAGATTATGAATTGGTAATTGACTACCATCCGGGAAAAGCTAACGTTGTTGCAGATGCCTTAAGTCAAAAATCATTGTTTTCTCTTCGTGCATTGAACGCACATATGGTTATGATTGGTGATGGTTCGATCATAGCCGAGTTGAAGGCTAGACTGTTGTTTATTCAGCAAATTTGGGAGGCACAGAAAATTGACAAAGATTTGATTGCTAAACGAGTCCAGTGTGAAAGTAATGCAGAGTTAGAGTTTCGAATTGATGAAAATGATTGTTTAAACTTCAAAGGCCGAATATGTGTTTCGAGGAATATGAATTTGGATGATTTTGAGTGAGGCTCATAACAGTCGATTATCGGTACATTCGAGTAGCACGAAAATATATAATGATTTGAAGCAGTTTTACTGGTGGCCTGGCATGAAAAGGGATATATCTGAACTTGTTTCAAAGTGTTTAATATGTCAGCAAGTCAAAGCCGAACATCAAGAGCCTTCTGGGTTACTTCAGCCGATCATAATACCTGAATGGAAATGGGATAGAATCACTATGGATTTTGTATCCGGTTTGCCTATGACACCGGGCAACAAAGATGCAGCTGCGTTATAGTAGATAGATTGACCAAATCAACTCACTTTGTGCCAGTTCGTATCGACTATTCACTCGATAAACTTGCTGAATTGTATGTATCACAGATTGTAAGGTTACATGGTGTGCCAAGTTCCATCTTGTTTCAGACAGAGATCCGAGATTCACGTCGCGATTTTGGAAGAAGATGTAGGATGCTTTAGGTACTAAACTTCATTTTAGCACAGCCTTTCATCCGCAGACAGATGGTTAGTCTGAACGAATCATTCAAATACTTGAGGACATGTTGAGATGTTGCGTCCTCGAGTTTGAAGGTACGTGGGAAAGATACTTGCCTTTGATTGAATTTGCTTATAATAACAGATTTCACTCGAGTATCAAAATGGCACCTTACGAAGCTCTATATGGCCGCAAGTGTCGTACACCGTTGCACTGGACCGAGCTCAGTGAGAATAAGATACACGGGGTTGATTTGATTAAAGAGACTGAACAGAAAGTGGCTATAATCCGAGATAGTTTGAAAGCTGCATCAAATCGTCAAAAATCCTACGCTGATTTAAAACGTAAAGACATTGAATTTCAGGTCGGAGATCGGGTATTCTTGAAAGTTTCTCCGTGGAAGAAAGTACTCCGATTTGGTCGGAAAGGCAAACTGAGTCCGAGATTTATTGGACCGTATGAAATCATCGAACGTATCGGGCCTGTTGCTTATAGATTGAAGTTGCCCTCTAAATTAGAAAAGATACATGACGTATTTCATGTTTTGATGTTTCGTAGATACAGATCAGATCCGTCGCATGTGATCGCTCCGTCTAAGATTGAAATTCGACCCGATATGATGTATGAGGAATAATCGATCCGTATTTTGGCTTGGGAAATGAAAGAGTTAAGAAACAAGAGAATTCCATTAGCGAAAGTACTATGGAATCGGCACGGAGTTGAAGAGGCTACGTGGGAGCCTGAGGATTCAATGAGGCAACAATATCCGACTTTGTTTAACGGTAAGATTTTCGGGGACAAAAATCCTTAAGGGGGGAGAGTTGTAACAGACCGAATTTGACCCTAATTGGAACGGTGGTTTCGGGACCACGAATTTGAGTTCGAGAAATATTTTAATATTATATTTTGTGTTTATTATAAGTGAATTAATGTGTGTGAAAATTTCGTAGAAAAATTTAATCGTTTGTGTGTTCAATTTAACAAAAAGGATTAAATCGCGTAAAGCGTAAAAGTTGCATGCTATAGTGTAAAGTACTAGAATGATGATGGCTTCTTAATATGGAGTATTAAAAGGGCAAATAACCCATTTTACAAGTTAGTGGATGGCTTATGACTAATGTGCCCTTATTATATATGATAGTTTTATTTTTATTTAAAGGTTATAATAGTAATCTAACAAATAACATAATATATGATTTAATAAAAAAAAAGAAATGCCATTATCATCTTTATTTCTTATGGCCGAATGTTGGTGAAGGAAGAAAGGATTTATTTCTTTGAAAGTTCGACATTTAGAAGCTCAAATTGAAGGTTAGTTTGACTTTGGTTTTTGTTAATTTTTACGTTTTTGAGATCGTTGCTTAGTATATTATCCGACCCATGCTAAAATTTTTGAGATTAGTGTACATGTGATATTCGGCCATTGATGTGTTCATGTAGGTTGTGATGTTTGATGATTTTGAATTAAAGATATGTTAAAGATTAGTATATTTTGTATTGGAGGTTTTGGTGAAATTGAGTAATTAGGGCTAGATTGTAAAAATAAAATTTTAGAGGGACTTATTTGCAAAATAAATGAAAGATATGGACTTTTATAGTCCTTAGAAGTATTCGGCCCTTGAGTAGTATTGAAAAATTTTGTGTATTTTGTGTTTTATGCAAATAGAACTAAATTGTAAAAATGTGAAACATTAGGGGTAAAATGGTAATTTGGCCTTTTATGCGTTTTGGGACTAAATTGAAATGAAATGTACTTGAATGAGCTAAATTTCAATGTGTATAGATCAAGAACAAAGAAAAACGAAATTGGATAGGGGAAAGACAAAGATTAACGAATAGCCGGTTTACGCGATCCGTCGATAGTCGAGGTAAGTCCTTAAATTAAAATATATCAAAGAGTTAATTATGAACATGTTTAATGATATTATTTGATAAATTTGAGTATGAATTTATGTGTTAGCCGAATGTAAAGGTCTTACATTGGATTGGATATGTTTTGTAAATGCAAAATGAATAAGTACACATTTGATATGATATGTGAATGTGATTTGTGTATATGATTCATTGGTAATGATAGTATTAAGAAATGTAAGTTGATGGATTAATATTAACTATGTTACTAATGAAATTTAGTAATTTTTTGCATGAATATATGTGATAGCCGAATGTGGGTATAAGGTTGAGTTAAAATGTAATTGTTAATTTTATTATGAATAAGCTTGTTCAGCTTGAAATGTGAAGTTAAAATGAAGTATATTTGATGTTGCGATTTAGCATTAAGTGATGTGTATTGAATGGATAATTGGTTGGTTATTTCGGGCTTAATGCCTAGCAGGCCTTGTGCCGGTGATCTATTTCGGGCTTAATGCCTAGCAGGCCTTGTGCCGGTGTAATATGTCAGGCTTATCGCCTAGCAGGCTTAATGCCGGTGATATGTTATAAATGGAGAATCCGAGAATCAAGCAAGTTGAGACATATCTAAATAATGCTATGTGCTACAAGCTCGGGTAAGAGTTAGCTTATTATATTAATAAGGAACGAGGTAAGGTACTTTGGAAATGTTTGAGTGAAGTGTGATGTAATGAAGTTGATGATACAAATTATATTTTATTTTGGAGATATTGAATTTATCATTGATAGACATGAATTATTTATATAAATGTGAGATTTATGCATATACATATGTTTATATCACTTGAAGTTTCGATTATAATTGAGGAGGGCAATGGTAAAAGAGATCGATAATTATGACATGTTTATTTGATTTGGAATGTACGAATGTTTATAATATTGATATGATTAGATAATGTATATGTTCATGGTAGTAAAATGTTAATAATTAAGCTAAGGGCATTGAGGGTAGTCGGCCATGAATAATTTATTTATATAATGTTTATATTCATTGCTATGAACTTATTGATTTAAAGGTTTGAATGTTTGATCATTGAGTTGTATTTGCTTAAGACTTACTAAGCTTGTAAGCTTACTCCATGTGTGTTTAATGTTTTATTTTATAGTTTTGGACAAGCTACGGGCTCGAGCAAACGTCAGCAGAGTCAACCACACTATCATCTATTTGGTACACCTTTAGCTTGGTTTATTTTGGATAAAGGGATGTATAGGGTGATTAATGTTCTTGTTTGAGTTGGGAACTTGGATAATATATGTATTATGGCCATACGAATATGGCTTTTATTTTGTGTTTTGATGAAGGTACATATGGTTTTCTTTTTAATGACTAAATGATGTTTATGGTTATGTTATTTTGATGTAAAAGTGGTAAGGATTTGTTTACCATATATTTGGCCATGGTTTTGATATCTATTATAGATACAATTTGTCTTGTGAAATATGACATCATAGGTTAAATTAATAATATCTTATTAATATGAAAGTTGTCATGAATTATAAAGATGATATTTTTGTTATGTTTGTGTTTTGTATTCAAGTATGTTAAATTGGGTTAGACATAATGAATGTAATCGAATAGGTAGTTATGTATTGATTAATTATATGAATTTTGTTTAAAATTTTTGATCATTCGAATTTAATGTAGTTATAATTGTTACTTATGCTAAAGTGTCTAATACAACTATAAACTATTTGGTAATCATTAATGAAATAAAGCGAAGATAGTATATGGTAAGTTGGTATATGAATGATGTTTTGAGTACTAAGTAAACGAATTTAGTATGTTATGAGTTATTCTTTATGTTCTTGAACGTACTATAAGAGCATATAGATATGTGATACACATACCCTATAGATATCTTAGATTCAATTATATGCACACAAATGAATTCATGTAGGCCTTGATTTGATTAATCATTTGGTTTAATTTGAATTTTTGGTATGAACTATTAGTTGGATATTTGAAATTCAATCTATGATTTTGCAAATCGTTAATTGTGTGAATTGCGATAAATGCTTGTGATATTCTCAGTCTAGTTCGGTAATGCCTTATAACCCTAATCCGGCGACGGATACTGGTTAGGGGTGTTATATGTAGGGTTGGAAGGGAAATGGTGTGCAGGGTTGGATTTGGGATGGGTGCATTGCATTCATGTGATTCTGATGTGGTATGAGGTCATTGTGGGCTAAGGCCCAAGACCACTGATTTTGATAGGGCTTAAGCCCAATGTAATATTTGTATGTTGATTTGATTGCCAAGTGTCGTACACATTGAGTTTTGAAACTCACACCCTTTTTATTAAATGTTTCAGTTGACCCTCAGTAGACGGCTCGACCTGGGAGAGGACTCGAAGATGGCCACACTACAAGTTATTTAGAAGTTTTTGCTTATTTGATTTCGAATGACTTATTGTCAATTATTTTGTTTGTAATAAGGCCTTGTATCTCCAATTTGATTTTACGTTTGAGTTTCCTTATGTTATCAACTGTTTAATTGTCAGACCTGAATAAATTTCTAAAAGTTTAAACACGGTTTTCGAAATACTTAAAAACATGGGATTTTAACATTACTTAACAAGATGTCAAGGATTTTTGGGCATTTAGGCCTTAAATTTTAACTTAGCAAAAATTGTTTTGAGTTGTGCCTTTGATGTGACATTCCCAGATTCGGTCATAACATCTGGGCCGGGTTTGAGGGTGCTACAATAAATATCTACTAACTTTTCTTAATAGTCTAATTACCATATAGGGACCTCAAGTTTTAAATTCCATAGTTATTTGATACTTTTAGCAACTAGAACTCAACTTTTGCATTTTATGCAATTTGGTCCTTTCCACAATTAAACATAAAATCGGTAAAATTTTCTTAAAGAAATTTTCATACGTCATTTCTATCATAATGCAATTCATGCAATAATATTAAAATAAATTTTCTTTCTGACTCGGATTTGTGGTCCCGAAACTACTATTCCAATATCACTGAAAATGGGTTGTTACAAATATCTTGCGTTGTGGAACTCCCTGTTGGATAGAAAGCCTCAGTTGGAATCACATTTTTTTTATATCACTCCCTCGGTGGGCTACCAACAATGGTACATGGAGAATAGGCTACCCTACCTATATGGTGGCCAATTGATGGTAATGCTTCCACATATGCACTAACGAGGTCCCCAACAAACTCAACCTCATCTTCCGCCTCCTCCTCACCCACCAGAGCCTGAGCCCGAACATGAAATGTCATACGCACAATCGACCGGTAGCTCTTATCATCCGAAGTTGGGGGTAAACAGTTTTGCTCAAGAGTACTTGGGTTACGCACTTCATCCTTAGATGGGTGGTTGTAGTTCTTCCTATCAGCAACCGAGGTCACCATGATGTTTGATATATTTAGCCCATCGCCGCCCCAGTACTTCACCCCTCTCGATCAAACCTTTGTGACACACAATTTTTCAAGTTTGCTCAGTACACCCTAAGGTTCGTCTATGGGTGATGGGAATGTAGGTTCGAGTGAGTTAAACATTGACTGTTGGGAGCACCCACAATGTGAACGAATGCCACCACGATGGTATACGCCACGGACAACTCCGTCAAACCATCAATTTTGATGGTTGTAATTCAAATGTTTCAAATTTTTGTAATGTATAGTTTAAACTTTTTAATTTTATTTCATTATAACATTTGACTCATTTTAATGAAATGTTAGAAGTTAGTAAGAAAATTAAATCATGTGTTTCTTATACAATTATAAATTCATGTTCAATGAATATACAATCAAGTTCATGCAAATATGTTAGAATTTGAATAGAAAATCATTTCATTCATTTCTTATACAAGAAAATAGATTCAAGTTCAAGGAATATATAATAATACATTTGAACATGGGATACATAAATTCACTTTCCGGTCGACCGTGACGACTGTCCTAGGTGGTAGTTTCGATGTGGGAAATTGCTTCAATTATGACCTATTATTCTGCACACGCCACAACATTCAAGTTCAGCCCTCTCCCTCATGTCCATGAAATTTCTTATCCAGGTGACATGCGGGTGACCTCTGGGCTTCCTACGTAGCCCAACGTCTAGGACCAACTCGAAATTCAGTGAAAGAACTTCCCACATTGACACATCTAGCATTGTTGGGAACTTGTTTCCCTTAATACACAATGCGCATTCTAGTGTGTACACCTCATCGATATATTTTTCAACATAGATGGAGGCGTCAGCACATGTTGCAATGATGTACGCACACGAGTGTCAAAGTGTTTGGAACTTCCCACAATCGCACCGCCTGTTTCAGAGATCAACTTTGTAAGACTTAGGTGGGATACCTGGTTGACGACTGACGATCTCTGTCACTCGAAAAGTTTCCAAATGTCAAAAATATAATTCTACGTTCATCGTCCTCACTCTTCAGAGGTTAACCTCTATCGCCTTTCTAACCTCCTTGACATACACATATCTCGCATTCATTTGATTTACTTATTTCAGCCCCATTCTCGGCATCAAGGTTGCCATCATATAGAACGCAGTTGAGAAAATAGATGAAATTGAAAGATGTCATATACATTTCAATACAACGTTAACGGCCTTTGCCAGGTTGATAGTCATATGACCATATCGTGATCTATCATCGAAACTTTTAGCCCATTGTAAGGGCTCTATGTTCCCAAACCACGGCTGTAATGTAGTGGTCATTGGACCTTGCATATCAACCTAAAGGTCAGCCAACCTTTGTCTGGAAGCAAAATAATTAATTTGAAATTCCGTAAAGCCCGTAATAAAGTTCAAACATACTTAAGTTCAAATAACTGAATCGAGCTCCAGGATCACTGCCAAACCTTAAGTTTGAGGATTACCTAAAATATGGTAAATTAACAGAGTAAGCTAAAAAGCTCAGTGTGTGCCTTGGCCCATAAACAAAAATCATACCAGAACATAAAAATATTAGAATAACATATCAAAACATGATAATCCTACCCCCATCCACTACACACCATCTCCGTCCAACCTATCACACCAAATAGGACTACCAAAGTTTAATATATATAATTAAAAGAATTATAATTATTTTATCAATAATGTTTTCGTTACAATATTGAATATGAAACTAATAGATAGACTTTACATTTATTTACAATAAAAATTACTAATATAAAGCCGATTGAGTTTTAGCTCGATTGGCATGGACATTTTTTTCAATGCAGGAGGACGTGGGTTTGAGTATACTATAGTGCATTATCCTCCTATTTATGGGTTGGGGAGGGGTTATAGTTAGTTCTAGGCATTGTATTAAAAAGAGCAAATATGATCAGAACCTATAATAAGATTATTCAAAAAAAAAATACTAATATAAAATATTTATATTTATATTTATATTTATATTTATATTTATATTTATTTCATTAATGATGTTTTCATTATTAGTATGGCATTTATTATCACTTAATTAGATTTTGGATCCATATTAAATTACACTTATCATTTTATCTTAATTATTACTTAATTAATGTTATAATTATATACAAATTAAATTATTTAATGCTACAAATAGAAGCATTAAGAATTATTTATGGGTAAACTACACAAGTAATCACTAAACTATGGGTAAGTTTTCATTTTGATCATTAAACTATTTGAAAATTTTCATTTAAGCCATTGAACTATTAATAAGTTTTTATTTAAGTCATTGGGCTATTAATTTTTTTCAAAATAAAAAGTTCCGCCAGCGAGCTCCAAGTGACGATTTGACGACCAGTACGGTAGATTAGTACTCATCACGTGTAGAAGAACATACCTTAGGTCCAAGTCAATATGAAGATTAATGTCAAAGATTGGAGAAAAAAAACTCTTTGAAATTTGGTTTGCAATTTGTGACATCCAAAGCTGTTTCATGAAAAAAAAATGAACTATAAAAGAAAAGAAGAAAAATGGATTTTGATTGGTGTAGACAATGCAAATAGAGAAAATCATATACCATCAATTTTAATAGTCTAGTAACTTAAATGAAAACATTTGAATAGTTCAATGACCAAATTGTAACTTTTTTTAGTTAAGTGACCAAAACGAAAACTTACCCATAGTTTAGTTACTAATGGAGTAGTTTACCCTATAAAGAATTACTAAAAAACTATCTTTTAGTATTATTTAGGGTAAGCTACATTAGTAGTCACCTAACTATGATTGTTTTTCTTTTTTGGTCACTCAACTATGAAAAGTTGCAAAATGACTACTCAACTATTCAATTGTCTTTTTGGGTCACCAACTATCTTGGGTTTTTCAGTGTTTTCATTTTTATGTTAGCCAACTGGTAACAAAAAGAAGATAAAATTGAACAGTTGGTGACCATTTTATAACTTTTCATAGTTAGGTGACCAAAACAAAAATATACTAATAGTTTGGTGACCATTTTGTAACTTTTCATAGTTGAGTGACAAAAAAAAAATCATAGTTTGGTGACCTCTATTGTAGTTTACCCTATTCTTTAATAGGTTTTGTTACCAATTAGGCATTGACATTGTTGGGTAAGGTAGAGGCCTTGGGTCCATGAACACTTAGGTTCAAGTTCCACCATGTACAATTACAACGTATGAGTATAGTCCCATCATGTGTGTTTTCCATGTTTGAGTTTTGTCTGATTCTTTGTTTATCGTGTTTTATACTGATTTGATTCTATGTTGTAGTTATTCAGATATGTATTTGTACTTGTGAATTTATTTTATTTGTAATAGTAAAAACTAAAAAAAATAATTATGATTTCCATTATTATTATTATTATTATTATTATTATTATTATTATTATTATTTGACTTTAATAATACTTACATACTTGTGAATGTATGTTTACCATGGTGTTTTAAAATATTACGTTTGTTCAACTAATAATTATCTATATAAAATTTCTCAAATAATTACTTATATTAATCTAAATTAAAGGAAGATTTTTAACATTAATAAGTTAGATGAATCTCAAAAGTACCGAGTTATATTGGAATGAGAAGTGTACGTGAGATAGATGTACCATGTTGTAATATTATAATTTTTATAATTTAAATTTAATTATTATTCAAATTATTTTTTAGTAGTTTAGTTTTAAATTTTAAGCTATGATGTTTAATGAATGTTGTGACTATTACTTTTTTACAATGAAAAATTTTATACCATTTGAAGTGAAGTTTATTAATGTTCATAAGATTGAATTGTCATTGACTTCATATATTGTTGTTAATGAAACAACTACAAAACATTTTGTTTTCTTTGAAATTTTGAAAAAGCACATAGACAAACAAATAACATAATGTTAGTATTAAGTATAATTATATTGTAACAATTGTCGTAATCATTTTTTTGAAAACGGGAATCGACTAGGGTTTTGAAAACAAAAATAAAAACGGGAGTCGCCACCTATCTTTATTAGGTGTGATCGGATCACCTTTGTTTTAATAAAACATTTCGGTTTACTTAAACGGTGTTTTTGGTCTAAGAAATTTGAGAAAACGGGTTCGGGAGTCGGTTACGTGCGAGGAAGGATTAGCACCCTCGTCACGCCCAAAATTGGTACTGAATTGATTAATTAGTGTCTTAATGTCAAAAGTTGAAAATTTTAAAAAAATTTAAAAATATGATCTCTTTTAAAAATACTTGAATTTTCTCGAATCGGATATTAAGATTTTCTCGCTCCGAAGGAATAAAATATCACATCCAGCACGTTAGAACACGATAATTTGAATCCTCGAATCCGAGATCATCTTATGATTCCCGCGACTCATGCATTGAAAATATCAAAAGGATATTCGATTATTTGGGCCAGTGAAAAACCGAAACCCAGCACGTTAGGGCACAATTTCTTGGTTTTCCAAACACAGAATATTGCCTTATTTTGAAAGATATTCGCTTTTGAATAAAATTAATAAAATATTTTAAAAATGATATACGATTGGTAAATTACGTTTTAAAGAAATATTATTTAAAGTGTGAATTGAGTTGTACTCGATGAATAATGGTAATGTGACACAAATTTGGCGTAATGATAACGTAATACACATAATACATAACATTGGTGCCGTTGATCTAAAGTATTAATACACATGAATAATAATAATGATAAATTGACCAATAATATAAACAATAATAACGATGATGATAATAACAATGATATGGAAATACGAATAAGCAATGTATAATACATACAAGAATGATAATCACATAGCTTACACTATTTAAATACTAATATTAATAATCAAAGACAAATAAATTAAACAACTTTAAAAGAAATAATACATAAAACAATAATTAACAAAACGATTTTAAGTAAAGAATACATAGTAAAAAAAATAAAGTAAATAATATATGAAACAATTTAAAATATTGTCAAAATTTAGAATAAACAATATATATGAAGTTTAATAAAAATAATATACAAAAAACTCAAAATAAGTAATAATAATAATAATACAATTTTGAAGAAAAATAAATAAATAAACTCTTTAAACGGGTTGAAAACTAGATTGAAATTAGATTAAAAAATGAGGACAAAAATTGCAATAAATTAAAGTAGAAGTGGGACAGGGACCATAACGTAATGCACGCGAACTTGTGGGGACTAAATGGGTGAATAACCCAGCTTCTGAATGCGCGACGTTTCAAATGGCCCAGGCACGGATCAAATTGAAAATGAAATAAAATAAATGGGCAAAATTTAAAAAGACAAAAAATGCAAAATAGGATTCGATCAAACAGCGCCGCAAGAGGGAGGGACTCATCGTGTAAATATCCCTTTTGAGGGGACATGCACGGTTTCTCTTGTATCCAAACGGCGCCTTTTTGCTAATTGTATATAAAGGCCCAAAAATTTTTTTATCACATTTTAACCCTTATTCTAAAAAAAAAACAGCAGCCACAGCCCCCTCATTCTCTCAAAAAAAGGAAACCCAAAAGGCAGCCCTCTCTTTCCCTATTTCTGTCCTACGATCAGCCTTCCTTCAGCCTCCCATCGCACCACCGTGCCACCATCGTATCGGTGGCTGGTGATGCCCAAAACCGGGCCTTTTGGTCCTCTTTCGAAACCCCCTTCGAAGGCCAAGCCTTTGATACCCCGTCGTAAACGAAGGAGGGAACACAGGCCCCCCTTTTTCGACACTAAGGGCTGCAACGAAAAGGCCCTCCAACGACATACCTACAGGGCTCAGGTAAGGTTTCCTTTTTCCTTTTCTCTTGTTATTTTGTTGCCAAAAAAGGACTTTAAATGAACAAAATAAAAGTAGCAGTAAAACAAACAAAAATGAAAGACCCAAAATTAACCTTTCTAACTTCTATTCTGCTTTGATTGATGATGATTCATAAAAAAAAAAAAAAACTACAATGGTTTGGCTTCGGTTTTTATAACCGATTTACAAAGATCTGGGTTTGTCCGTTTCTGTTTTATTTTTGTGTTTTTTTGTCTTTTTCCTCCTCGTTTTCTTTTGCTTGTGTGTAGTTTCTTGCGCTTTGTCTTTGTCTTTGCTGCGTGTGGTCTCGTCTTTGCAGGTGGTGCCAGAGGCGTGTCAGAGGCGCGTGTGGAGGGGTCTGCTGACAGCGGTTGCTGGTTGGTGTGCGTGGTGGGGGAGATGAGGAGTCTACGGCGCACAGTTTAGGGGCTAGGGTTTGATGCTGTTTCCTTTTTTCTGATAAGGGTTTAGTTGGGCTTCGGGTTTAGTTTTATTTGGGCCAACATTGGGTTGGTTTGCTTGTAAATGGACACTGTTGTTTTTATTGCTGTAATTGGACTGTTAAAGGACTTGTTATTATTGGGTTCTAATTTGTTAGGCCAAAATTGGCTACGACAAAAATGAAATAGTTTTTTTTCTTTAACTTTTTTATTATTTCTTAACATTAATCTTATTCATTATAGGTTTTATCATATCTGCTTTTTTTTATATAAAGCTTAGAATTATTTATAGCCCATCTCCAACCCTGAGGATAATGCGCTTTAGTTCACTCGAATCCATGTTCTCATGCATTGACAATAATGTCAATACCAATCGAGCTAAGATTCAATCAACTTATTATTATTGTTGTTAGATATTCGTGGTTTAATTATTAATTCCAAACCCAACATTTAAATTTTAAAAAAAAATGAAAGCATGATATAAAAAAATTATCAATTATTTTAAATTTATAAATTAATTTGATATTTTATTTAATTACTTAATTCCTTTTTATTTACTTATTTTAGTTTTCAATTATTTTTAAAATTAAATTTGTTATAAATTAAATGAATCCTAATATAATTAGTAAAATATATTATTTAATTAATTAAAAACTGGTTTAGACTTCTTGCCTTGGAATAATCAACTTTGACGGCAATTGATAATAGCAACAATGAAATGAAGCCTGATTTTGGCTCTCTTTTTAAAGCTTGCTGCTAGTGACGGATATCTCTTAGCTTAAGATTCTTGAAAGTTGAAAACCCTCACCTCTTACCCTTATTCTGGAGTGGAGTAATCATATTGTTTTAGAGATCTTGCCATTGAATGGCGTACGTAGACCATGCCTTCTCCATAACCGATGAGGACATCTTGGTGGACGCCTCCTACGCCGTTAACAATCGGCCTCCGTTCAAGGAGATCAGCCTCGCTGTGTCTCTTCTCGTCTTTGGCACGCTTGGGATCATATTGGGTATCTTCATGGCCTACAACAGAGTTGGCGGTGACCGAGCCCATGGTATATCCTTCTTTCTCTATTGAGAAAAAAGAAAATAAAAAATTTTGTTTCAATTAAGACTGAAGAGATTAGTTATAATTGTTGGTTTCAGGGCTTTTCTTTACATTACTGGGCTGCGTATTGTTCATTCCGGGATTCTATTATACGAGGATTGCTTATTATGCATATACGGGAAACAAAGGCTTCTCCTTCTCCAACATTCCCCCTGTTTAGTGTCTTCCTTCTATGTACAGATCTTCTTTTATTTATCTACGTTTCGTTACTTGTTTGTGTCTTGTTTGTGTATCCAGAATAACTTAAGAGTTTATTTTTTTATTTGTTCGTATTAGAATTATGAGCAGCCACTAGTCCAATTATTGTTTGAATGAATAGAAGGATAGATGTTGGAAAGTTGTCTTTTCCCCTGTTTTATTGCCTCGGTTGTATGATTGGAGTTATCAAAGGTATATTAGAAACATTCCTTGTAACCAGAGCTTTAGCTCGCTTCCTCACAATATGCACAAGATACAGCTTCCATTTATTTGACTGTAATCACTTAACGTTTCAAAACACGAATGATAGAAAACATAACTTTTTTTCTTTGAATTTGTTTGTGCATTATGAGACCCGTCTCCCCTTAATCCTTAAATAAGAACATAATGTGTGTTTGAGTGTAATAATGCCAATGCCAACTAAGTTAATACCCAATCGGGATTGTTTAAAAACAATATTAAACCATTTTTTTTGGAAAAAAAAAATAAAACACGAGCAATTGCATTAGACATCCCTAATCTGTGACCTAAATTCTAAATTCGCTCCCAAACTTTAAAACATTTTAATTACATCTTCAAACTATTGATGTTATTATTAATTAGGTCCTTCAATTATTAAAACTATTAAATGAGATATCAAATTTTATATAACATAATTTAAAATAAAAATTTAAAGAAAAATAAAATGTTTTCACATAACTTTAAAAAAAAAGTAAAACAAAAAAAAGAGTAAGAGTGAGTGATAAAGCTTTTACATGAAAATTTTAAAACCAACAACATATTTTCTTACAATATTCAATTTTTTATATCTTTCGTTTAAAACTATATCAAATTCAACAACCTATTTTGAATCTCTATAAATGT
Organism: Gossypium bickii; assembly: GCA_025503065.1. Lineage (NCBI taxonomy): Eukaryota > Viridiplantae > Streptophyta > Magnoliopsida > Malvales > Malvaceae > Gossypium > Gossypium bickii. Next base: position 27,119,425 of record CP106712.1, read on the forward strand.
AGTTAAAATTTATTTATTATGCTTCTATTATAGGAAAATAGATATTAAATGTTTTCATTATTAAAGGTTTTTAAGTTTAAAAAATTGATTTTTTTATAACAAAGTAGAAAAAAAATTCAAAAAGCATGAAACCTTATTGTTTCTTTCCATTTTTTCATCGTTCTTACTAAGCAAAAAGAATAGAAAGAAACATAAATACTGTTTGCATAAGGATTGAAACAAGTATGGTTGTGATATGGGGCAAAATACTGCTTTAACACAATGGTCCAGCTTTTTAATTTACTGTAATTTCGTTAATTAGATGATTCTGATAATGCTTGTTTAATTAAGGCAAAAACTCTACGTTTTGTTTAGTGAAACGGTGTATAGCGATAACTATTTTGACAGCTGTTTTTTGGTTGTTACCTTGTACCCATCGTTTGTCTCTGAGCAGCAAAGAGGCTTAGAAAATGATTATGAATGAACAAAATGGAATTCTAGCTTCTCTATCCTCTATCTTCTTCTCTAAAGTTCTCTTCTTTTTCCTCTTTCTCCCTTATTTTCCTATCTTCTGTGTGTTACTTACCAAAGGTATCAGAGACAAACAATCTTCATGGCCACCGAGTGAGTCACCACACGCCTTCAAAAAGAGATGAACCAATTGCAACTCGAAGTGACACAAATGAACACTAAACTGGAAAACCAAATGCAAAGAGATATATACAGACTTAAAGGAAGAAATATGTTCCATGCAAACGGAACTAAAAAGTGAGCTTCATTTAGAGTTACAAGCTATTTTGGAACAATATCTAGGGTAGTCTTCTCCAGTAGCAGCTTTAGAGGTCCAAAATGATAAGGGCAAGGGTATCCTAGGAGGCAACCTTCTGGCTCAACTAGGGAACCAGTTCTAGTCTCTCCAGTGACAGAGGTAGGGCACTATGGTCTTCCATCTCAAACCAACTTAGTAGAATCAGTGGGGAAGGATTACAAAATGGAATGTCCAAAGTTTGATTGGGGAGATTTTAAAGGGTGGTGGTCCAAGTTAGAACAATTTTTCGAATCTGAAGCAGTCCTTGATCACTCTAAGGTTCGGGTAGTTATGTTGCATTTGGAAGGGAAAGCATTAGACTGGCATCATTTTTTCTCACAGAGACAGGGGGTTACAACATATTACCTGGGATATTTATGCAAGGGGTTTGCAAGACAAATTGGAACTGGTACACTTATTGGACCCTATGACCGAACTAGTTACTTACAAACAACAAGGCACAATATAGCATTACCACGACACATTTGTGAGTCTCTTAAACCAGTTACGCCTACCTGAAAGCTACGCCCTTAGCATTTTTATTAGCAACTTAAAAGGGGACATTAGTCAATACTTACGATTATTTAAGCCTCAGGCATTGGCGGAAGCTTATCAGATTTCCAGACAAGTTGAAGAAATTATAGCTAACCTTTAAAGGAAGACTCACTTCTTAGGAGGTACCACTTACTCAAAACCCTTTCTACCTAGCTCTAAAGAATACCACTATGTGCAAACCTTTGTAGACACGAGAAAGATTCAACCACCTAGTACACAGTATAAGGCCCCTATTAAGTCCCTCTCACAAGGTGAATTGGAAGAATGCCGAAAAAAAGGCCTTTGTTTTTTGTGTGCCTCTAAATACACCATTGGTTACAAGTGCCTTAAGTCAAAATTATGTCAATTAGTGGTGGAAGTTTCTATACAATCAATAGAAGACCCTAAAGCACAAACTGCAGAAGTGTTTCAAGACTGTCCTGAACAGTTGGAGGGATCAGAACTCGAAATGAATTAACCACACCAGATCTATCCATACATGCTCTCAAGGGCTCCCAAGGACATAACACAATAAGGTTGGCAGCAACAACTAACCACCAAGAAGTAATTACATTGGTTGACTCAGGAGGCACACACAATTTTGTGGACCATAAATTGACCAAAAGGCTACATCTGCTAGTAGAACCAGAGGAGCAACTCAAGGTTATGATTGTCAATGGGGGAAGTTTAACTACACAAGGAGTGAGCAAGTCAATTAAATGGGAAGCACAAGGGCATATTTTTGAAACCGATTTTCTGGTTTTATCAGTAAAAGGTTGTAATTCAGTATTAGACTGTGATTTGGTATTAGGCATTCAATGGTTGTTGTCCTTAGGCTCAATTATCTAGAATTTCACCATTCTCACCATGTTGTTTGAATACCAAGAGAAGTCCTGTGCTTTGCAAGGAATCATTCCTAGGGCTTTACAATTGGTAACAGGTTCTCAAGTTTCTAAGAGCTTTACCATGACTGAAAAGGGACCAAATCTCATGTTATTGGTTGCAGGAGATCAAACATCTATTCAAATTTCTTCACTTCAAATTCCTAATGAATTAGCACGACTCCTAGTTGAATTCAAGGATGTTTTTCAAGTGCCTAAGCAACTCCCACCTCACAGGCTACATGATCACCGAATTCCATTGTTGGATGAGTCTAAAGTAGTGAAAACTAGATCATACAGCTACCCCCTCTTCAAAAGGTAGAAATTGAAAGGCTTGTAGGGGACATGCTACAAACTGTAGTAATTCGAAATAGCAATAGCCCTTTGCTTCACCAGTGGTCATGGCCAAAAAGAAGGATGGTAGTTGGCGACTTTACATTGACTACAGAAGTTAAATCAACTCACTATCAAAGACCAATTTTTGATTCCTTTAATTGAGGAGTTGTTAGATGAGCTCAGGGCATCAACTCATTTCTCTAAGTTGGACCTCCGGTCAGGTTACCACCAGATCCAAATGTGGGATCACAACATCCACAAAACAGCCTTCAAAACCCATGAAGGTCACTATGAATTTGTCGTCATGCCATTCGGCCTTACAAACACCCCATTCAGTTTCCAATCACTAATGAACACAATCTTCGAAAAACTCCTTCGAAGGTCAGTACTCGTATTTTTTGATGACATACTTGTATATTCTATTGGTTGGTAAGAATATCTAGCACATTTGAAAGAGTTTCTCCAAACCTTGAGGGATAACCAACTTTTCGCAAAGCTGAGTAAATGTAATTTCGGTACTTCACAGATAGAATATTTGGGACATATCATCCATCAAGGTTCAGTATCTATGGATCCTACCAAAGTCGAAGGTGTTTTGAATTGGCCTCCACCACAATATATCAAGGAACTTCGAGGGTTTTTAGGGTTTTCGGGATACTACCGATGATTTATTAGGAAATATGGAGCGTTGGCTAGACCCTTAACAACATTACTGAAGAAAGATAATGTGTGGAAATGGAATGATGAGACACGCACAACATTTGAGCTGTTGAAACAAGCAATCTGCCAAGCTCCAGTACTCGCACTGCCAAACTTCAAAGAGCATTTTTGCTTAGATGCAGACGCATGTGGCTATGGTGTTAGTGCTGTTTTACAACAAAAGGGGAGACTTATAGCCTTTTTTAGTAAAGGGTTAAGTGTTAAACACCAAGCACTATCCATTTACGAAAAATAAATGTTAGCTGTTTTGCTTGCAGTAAAAAAATTGCATGCATATTTAATTGGGAGGCCCTTTTTGATTCGAACAGACCACCAAAGTCTCAAATTCCTCTCGGGTGGTCAGGCCATCACACCTTACCAACAAAAGTGGGTCGCAAAAATGTTGAGGTATAATTACTCTATTCTCTACAGAAAAGGCTCCCTAAATACTATAGTCGATGCTCTATCTAGAAGGTCCAATGTGCAAGAGGGACAGATGTTCCAATGTGAGATCAGCAAGGTCTGGTCTGATATTTGGAATAGAATTATTAGCTCAGTACTGGTGGACACGAAACTGCAACAAGTAATCCATGAGCTGCAGCAACAACTCAATGTTTACCCTAAATATAGTTGGGATGGAACAGTATTGCGAAGAAAGGGAAAAGTGGTTGTTGGAAACAATACAGATCTCAAGATAGATCTTTTCCACTATTTCCATGATAGTCCATTGGGAGGCCACTCTGGAATACATGCCACAGGGCATCACATCTCCAGTTTACTTTACTGGAAGGGTCTATCGAAGGATGTTAAGAACTGAGTACAGGAATGTTTCACCTATCAAATATGCAAGGTAGACCTCATAGCCTTCCCTGGTCTCCTTCAGCCTCTACCTATCCCCTATTGAGCTTAGTCTGCCATTAGCATTAACTTCATTGAGGGATTGCCCACATCTAAGGAAAAGAACAAAATAATGGTTGTGGTTTATCGATTGACTAAGTATGGACAGTTTTTAGCACTAGCTCACTCATTCACTGTCGTCACTATTGTCCAAGAATTTCTTTATCACATTTACAAACTCATGGAGCCCCAGAATCCATTGTGTCTGACCGCAACAAAATTTTCATTAGCACCTTTTGGCAAGAGTTGTTTAAACATATGGGAACCAAATTGTATCTCTCCATCGCATACCACCCACAAATGGATAGTCAAACAGAGGTCTTGAATAAATATTTGGAAGATTATTTATGATGCATGACAGGTGAGAGACCTACCGATTGGGTCAGTTGGCTACTTTTAGTCGAATGGTGGTATAATACCACACATCACACAGCCATACACTCTTCCCCTTACACAGCACTTTATGGTCAAGACCCCCATTTGCACCAACCTTATCTTGCTAGCTCTTCACTAGTGGCTACTGTGGATCGTAGCTTACAAGCAAGAGAAGCAGCTCGATAGCTACTCAGATTCATTTGAAAAGATCTCAAGCAAGAATGAAACAGTTAGCTGATAAAAAAGATCAGATAGAGAATTTCAAGTGGGAGATTTGGTTTATATTCGATTACAATTTTATCAGCAACATTCCATTCTATGCATAGTGAATAAAAAACTATCCCCCAAATACTTTGGCTCGTATCCTGTTGAAGCTAAACTGGGATGAGTTGCTTATAGACTATCTTTACCTGTTGGCTCGAGAATTCACCCTACCTTTTACGTGTCACAACTGAAAAAACATATCGATCAAGCACCTCATTTTCCATTGCTACCCTTAGTCAGATCTGAGGGTTCTCTACTGAAAGTTCCAACCAAGATCCTGGACAGATGGATGGTAAAAAGGGGTAATCAGGCAGTCACCGAGGTTTTAGTAGAATGGACGAACACTTTTTTAGAGGACTCAACATGGGAGAATTTAAACGAACTCCGCAAGAAATTTCCAGACTTTGATCATTAAGGACAATGGTCATGTTCAAGGGAGGAGTAATTGATATGGGACAGAATGCTGCTTTAACACAATGGCTCACCTTTTAATTTACTGTAATTTCATTAATTAGATGATTCTGTTAATGCTTGTTTAATTAAGGCAAAAACTCTACGTTTTGTTTAGTGAAATGGTGCCTAGATGATAACTATTTTGACAGTTGTTTTTCGTTGTTACCTTGTACCCATCGTTTGTCTCTATTTGAGTAGGAAAGAGGCTCAAAAAATGGTTATGAATGAACAAAATGGAATTCTAGCTTCTCTATCCTTCATTTTCTTCTCCAAAGTTCTCTTCTTTTTCCTCTTTCTCTCTTATTTTCCTATCTTCTGTGTGTTACTTACCAGGTAGGCACCAAATGGAAAGGAATTGGACTTGAGTTAATCTTCTTTTGAAGTGGACTTATAGTGAAGAAACAAATTCGAATTAAAGAAACAAGTAATGAAAGAGAGCAAAAATAATGAATTGTTCAAGAGGATAACGTCCTTGTTTGAATAGAATTGGAGGTTACTTGGACATCAAGGTTGTTCTCGAATTGAGAGTAGTTACTTTTTGTTATGAACGCAAATGAAGCAGAATAACAGTAGCAATAAAAGAAGCAAAAATAGAAAAGAATTCAGTTCTGAATTTTCATAACCATCTTCCCTTCCTACACCTGCTTAAGAAGGAAAGAATTAACGGTTTCCAGAATTAATTAAGCAAGCTGTTGGTACTGTTTCATTTAATGGACACGTACTCAAAATGTCCTATTTTAGCCACTAAACAACTCGACCAAATCGCACTGTTTTATTGAAAACTAGAACATTAAAATGCAATGTTTAACCCCTAGACAATACAAGGAAACTAATGAATATGACAAAAATTTGAATGCAGCAGCCTGTTGAATATTCTTTCCATTTCACTTTTTTTAAATTCTAAAAATTAAAGGATAAATAATTAGACTTTAGACTTATTCAAGAATAATCAGAATTACAGGGAAGCAGTTTGAATGAATTAAATAAATAAGTTTATTTGAGTTGTTTAGGAATAAGGCTAGCCTTTGAAGTAGATTACCCCAACAAATTCAACAAGTCTTTAATCAACTCCAAAAAAATCACCAATAATCTTTACTCAAAGTAAATTATTATTACTATTTTGAAAATTAACGAGAAACAAATCTTATAAAGAAAGAAACTCATAAGAGTATTTTATTGAATAAATTCAAATGCAAAGTTACATGAGGGAGGCCGACCAACTTTTGTTTAAATCAACAATGAAAAAAAAAAACAAACTGAAACTCGAAAAAGTCACCTATTCAAGAGGAGTTCTTGATGAATCGTACCTTCTTCATGAGAAAGAAACTAAAAATTCTCTAAAGAACAAGGAAAGGATTTAAAGACCCAAAGGACTCTAATATTTCACCAAGCAACAAGTTTCCATGTGCTTTAGCCAAATTTAAAACGCAAATAATGAAAAGGAATTGAAAGAAATCATACCTTAAGTAGGATTCTCCAAAGTAGGCCAAAGAACTTCTAACTAGAGCAAACTTTACAAATGATTTGAATAAGATAAAAATCAACTTGCTCTATCCTTATATATGTTGAGATTTAGTGCCCTTAGTGTCAAACGTACTTGAAATTTTTCGAATAGATTGGATTAAATAAAATTCCATCATTTATATTAATATATTTTGTATTATGTCCTCAACGATTTTTGCACACAAAGCAAAATGTAAGTAAATATTAGGTAATTGATTATCTAATGTTTAACTACTATTAAGTTGCATTATATGGTTAGATCATAATGCAAAAAGACAACTTATATTAGCAGATAATCTAAATGGTCCATAGTTTAATCGAAATTGAGTAATGGTTAAAAGATTATTGTCTATCAAGCAATAAGGGAGATACTTTGTCTTGGGTATTGAAGTGGATGATTCCTAAAAGATAGAGAGACAAATATAACTGTTGGGATTGACAGCACATTGGACAGGACCTAAGTAGAATGAATTTGTTAAACTAAGCTTTATTTGATAAAATATTTTGATATAACAAAGATAATGTTTTTGAACAAAGACTTAACGAAGTTCAAAGTCAAGATTTTTTAAACACTTTGAAAATTACTTTGAACACTTAGGAAATATTTTGAACAAGTTCAGAAAGCTTTCAAACATTTTAAAACAAGTGAAAAACTGCTCCCTAACACTTAAAAAATTGTTTTAAGCTTCAAAGCTCAAAAATATTGAGCAAAAATCAAAATTATCGACACATGCTTGGTATTGATACAAAATTGCCATTTTGAAATTTTTGAGAAAAGTAAAAATTATCGATACTTATCATTAAGTATCGATAACATCATATTTTTATTGATACCTTTTTTGGTATCAATACGAAATTGACATTCTGACTTCGGGGGAAAATAAAGCAAAAGTGTTAAGTATCGATACTTGCAGTTAAGTATTGATACCTATAAAAAATTTATCGATACCCTCCCTTGGTATCAATATTATTTTAAAGTTTGAAGTTTTGAAATTTATTCAAGAAATTACCCGAGTATCGATACCCATAAAAAATTATCTATATCTTTAATCAAGTATCGATAAATTTCTCCAGGTATCGATGTGAAAAAGGGCCAACGATTATTAAATTGAACATTAAATGCTATAAGTATCAATACCCATCAAAAGGTATCGATACCTGTTGTTTCAATTGACATTAATACACTGATGTTTACATATCCAACAGCTCTATTCAATTCTACAACAACCACAACAGTTAGAAATCAAATTGGGACTATAAATATCATCTTCTAAAGGTTCAACAACAAGAAGAGAGAGTAAAAAGATCAAAAAGCTATCCTATCAATCTTTGTGCTTCAATTCTTCATAATTTTCTTATATACACTTGTGAGCATTTATAGTTTTCTATCAACTCAAGTGTTTCTTTTGTGTTAGTACTTAATTGGAAAACATCCTAATCTTGTAAGGATTGTTTCTTTGTTTGTTTATTTAGAGGGTTTGTATCTTAAGATTTTGGTAGAAATCTTAAGGGAATTGTAACCTTGTCTTCAAAGGTTAATCAGATTAGTGAATTTGGGAAAATTCTTAATTATGGAAAGCTAAGATAGTGAAGTAGGAAATTGGGGGTCGAACCACTCTAAATTCTTGTGTTCATTGTTTCATACTTTTTTCCTTTTGCTTCCAAAAATTTTTAAAAAGCCAATTCACCCCCTCTTGGCTGTTTCGGTTGATTGATCGAGCTAACAGAATCCTAGATCCATTTATGATTTTTTTTTTTATTTGTCACGTTCATAGTGTGGCTTACCTCAATCCCGAGTAAGTGATGGACTATGTGCGCGTAAGTCTTATACTTTGATGTATTAAAAGCCTGAGTTTAATTGGTAATAGAGCCAAAAGTTGGTATGTCGAGTATATGAATTCTACATGACATAGCTTCGTTTATGATAATGGAATTTGTAACACCCCAAAATTTTCTAATTAGACACGTGGCACTATTCCAGTAGCGGACATAGTGAATTCGTGAGAAAATAGGAAAATGAGTAAATTAAAGTATTATTATGGAAAAAAGTTGATACTTGAGATGAAAATTAATGAAATGATTTTTAGAAGTGAGAATGTGGAAAAAAAAGGACTAAATTGCAATTTATAAAAAGTTTGACGACTAAAGTGAAAATTTGACCAAAATGAAAATTGTGAGTTATTATTTATTAATTTTAATAAGAGTAAATTGGAATATGTATTGGTGTGATGATGATCACTTTTTTGGGATTGAACTGGAAAAAATTAGAAATATAATGACCCGAAAGTTAGTGGTATCAAAAAATACGATTTTAGAACCCTATTTCTGATGTTTTAGTCCAATAAATATTAAATATTAATATTTATGAGGTTAGTATAAAGGTTAATTGAAAATTGACCCCTTAATTTGTCAAATAGATAGTTAATTAAGGTATAAGGACTAAATTCTAAGAGTGGTAAAAGTTAATTTTAATTAATTGAAAGACCAATTGACCAATTGGATCTTCTTTATTCTAAATTGTAAAAGTGATAAAAGTTAATTTTTAATTAATTGAAGGACTAATTGAGCAATTGACCCTTCTTTATTACGTCAAACAGTAGTGGATGCAAATGATCATCCACTAATTTTGTTAATTAAGTTTAAAATTAATTTAATTAATATTTATTTAATTAATTACGTTTAATTAATTATTAACTAAAGTATATAAGACAAAAAGAAAAGAAAAGAAAAACATTTTGTTCTCTCCATCTTCTTCAACTGTAACAAAGAAAAGAAATAGAGTTTGGGGAGCTTCAAACTTTTGGCACAAAATTGGTATGTTCAATTAAGTCCTTATCTTGTAATCTTTATGTCTTTGTGGTCGTGGGAGCTTAATTTATCTAGCCCATGTACCAATTTTTAAAATTGTTAAAGTTTCTAAAAGTTGCAATTGATTAATTCTTAAAGAAATTGGTATTAATGTGTTAGATTTTAAGGATAAATATGAAAAATGACTAATTTATAAAGTGAGTGTTAGTTTTGAACATAGGGACTAAAGTGTAAATATTTTGAAATTGGTATGAAATTTTTGTAATTATGGATAGTAGAGGGTCCTAAAAGGATTTAATTGAGATCAATTTTGAAATCGATGCTCAAATTTGAAAGATATTGCAATTTTGGTTTTAGGGACTAAATTAAATAAAATGCAAAAATTTAGGGAGCATTAAAAAATGAAATTGAACTGATACATACTTATAATAGGATGAAATAAGAGGGTTGAAATTGATAAATTGAACTGAATAATTGTATAGATAGAAAATTGGACCAAATAAAAAATAATCAGGGAAAAGATAAAATTGTTGAATAGTCCTTGAAGTTTGAACTTGTTTGTTGATTTAACTAGGTAAGTTTATATGGTATGTTTGTATTTAAATTTTTATATTTTTCAATAAAGAATTTGTGAATGTTTGATAGTAATTTGAATTGTTTGCAATTTGGTACAATATGTGAGATATGGACTAAATGGGTTTATAACTAATAAACGAAAAGTTGGAAAATAATTATAAATCATATGAGGGTAACACGATGATGAGATTGTAATTGGACGAGCACTAAGTAGTTGCTTTTGTAATGCTATGTCATTAGCGAGAGCTCAGTCACAATACTATAGTGAAATGACTTCATGACTAAATGAGTTTATAATTAATAGGAGAAAAGTTGAAAAATAATTATAAACCATTTGAGTCCTAATTACATATGTTCAATTGGTCCCTCCACTAACTCGTTGAAACCAGAAATGAATTGCGTGTTTGAATAGAAAAGAACGGAATGAATAGGAAAAGAGAAATGAGAAACATTCAGGAATGATTATGGTTTTTTTCAAAATGGAAAAATGGAATCATTTAGAAATGAATGTAGGTTTCCAAAATGGAAATGGAAATGAAAATGGTTCTTTTGCAATTCTATATAGATTACTTAAAAATGATCGGAAGAATGAGTATGTTTTTGAGCTGTTTTGAAGCTCGAAAATGAAAATAAACCATTCGATCATGGTGAACATATTGAGTTGTGAAACATTAAACATTTTTTCTCGAAATTTTATCAGGGGTAAAATTGTCAAAATTTTATTAGGAGTAAAATTGTCAAGATTTTATTAGGGGTAAAATAGGGATGAAAAATTTATTTAATATAGAATATTAAAGTTTATTTTGGGAAATAGAAAAATCGAATTGGGTTGGATCACACTTTATCCATACTTTTTTTTCCCGAATCATCTGCTTTTACTTTCGTCTTTGTTTTCCAATTTAGGCGAATATATCTATACACATAACATAATAACGTAACAAAAATAAGGATTCAAGGGACCTAACTAAGTCTAACATCATGCTCATAAGGGGTATTCTTTCTAATTCCTACGTCTAGATGATCGAATAAACTATGCTCTGATACCACTAAAATTGTAACACCCTTACTCGACTCGATCACCGAGTTCGGATATAGAGTGTCACAATTGAACCAGTTTGATTTAATATTTTAATCAAAAAAATTCACCAAATGACTTTATTAACTTATTTCGAATGTTTCTTACAATGGAACCTTAAGCCAAACTTAATTTGACTACCTTGAAAGTTCTACATTCTAAGAAAAACTATTTAATTACAATATATTTAACCCAGAGGTGAAGCCTCTAAAGGTACCCATTCCTATATGCATGGCACCATACAGACGATAATCCTCGATCTAACACGGTATGGCTTGGTCCCTCCTCAAGATCCTTAATCACCCAACGAGTCTTGCAAACATAGGCCCAAATTCTGTAAGTTCAAAAGAACTTAGTGAGTTTCTTTACTATATTACTCATAAATAGACCCCATCTTGTAGGGGTAGTAAAATGAAAAGAAACTACTCTTTGAGTGTTTTGGGATAATTTCTCTTAATCTGGGATGGTGGACTCCGATTCATTTTTTGAGCTTGTCTATTGGCAGATAGACTGATAAGTGATCTTTCCTTGTCGATCCTATAACCATCTGACTAGTTTTGGTGATTTTTCAGATGTCTTACAATAACTGCGGACTCTATCCTTTCTTTGCCTACATCCGTTCTTTCGCCATATATTTAAGGTTTTCCTCTTAAACTTCTATCTTAAAGACCCTTTGGCTTTGTCTTTCTTGGCGTACATTTCAAATCTAACTAGTCTTTGGCGGACTCTTTTTTTTTTTTTTTTACTATAGTCATGAAGGACTTGTAAACATCCCATCAGTCAGGTTAACTAATAAGGACCCATGCCACTTTGGCGGACTTAATCTCATTTCACCCTGCACTCGATTGAAAAGTTGGATGGATTATTTACTCGTAATCTGCCCTTTTTAGGATACCTTGCCTTTAAGATATAGCAAGTTCGTTTATATTAGACCGTTTTAGCCCACAATATCCAATAGATTGTTATCTGAGCGACCATTCGAGTTTACAAATCCTTTTGTATATTGGTTCTCTACGGGATTAACTCTATGGCGGATATACACGTAATAGTTTCCCCTCAAAGAGGAATAGTCTTGACAAACATAATTGCCACTTGGATAATCATATAAGTACCTCTTTCTATCCTTCGTTCCAACTAACCCTATTTACCAATTAAACTGTCCGAGTATATACATTTATGCATCATCGTATAAGTTACAGTTTCAACGAAGCCTTATACTGGGAGTGAATCTCTCGTTACTCTTCCAAGACCTTCTTCTAACATCTAGAGTTTCTTAATGGCGGAACCTTACCTACGATCTATGGATAAATCCTCTCTTGTTTACCTATATACAAGGCATTATCGGTACAACGTCCCATAACTGGTTCTAGCTTGGTTACAACCATATGCCCTACCGGCTTCTTTGCTTGTCGTTTTGGTAGACATTTCTCATTTCTAATACTTTTGCATTATTCGATTGATTCCTCAATCCTGTTGGCTAGTTACCGCTTGTCAACACTTGCAATTTCCTCACTTGTGTGATTTTTCCATAATTACCTTCCTAGCGGACTACCCCGTTTTTATTGTCCCGATGGACTATTCCATGTTCACTGTCCTGGCAAACTACCCCGTGTTTATTGTCCCGGTGGACTATCACATGTTTAATGTCCTGGAAGACTTTATTGGTTGCCATAGTCAAGCTATGGTCTTATATGTGTAATCCCCATGTTTAATTTCCTGGCGAACTATCCCATGTTTACTATCTAGACAGACTCTATTGGGTGCCATAGCCAAGCTATGGTCTTACATCTTAACCTTTTTGAGGTGCCGCCTCGAAGGACCTAATAACCGTTTCCACTGTGTCGTCTCAAAGAACCTTACTACTGTCGTGATGTTGCTCCATAAAGTCAACAGACCTTCATCATGGTGTCGTTCTAGCGAGCCAGTCGATATCATTTTATCTCATATCTAACCTTGATGCTAGAATACTGCAGTGTCCCCTTTGCAAGGCCCAGAGCTCTGCACATCATGGTTTACAACCTACAACATCGGATTGCAAAATCTAATGAAAATTTCATTTTCCTGTTCATCTGCCCATTCCTTCATACACCAAATCCTAATCCATCTATCCCGTCAGTAATTTCCCTCCATACTCCACAATTCATAAACACGCAGACACATGCATATCATCACATAAACAAAATAACGCGATGTGCACTAAGTTTATATGTAGTACTACAACTATTTCATTATACCAACACACTTGCAGACATTCATATACTTACTCATCCTTATGCATACATATAATTCTCAAATAGAAAAGATCATACCAACTATATAACATTCAAAGCACATCCATGTATGGAGTATAGAAACTCACCTGATGTTTATTTGCTTCACCAGCTTAGATTTTTTGAACGCCGGAGCTTCCATTCTCCTGGCAACGAAGCATAATAATCAAAGTCATAAATTAAACTTAACATTTCCACTTAAAAACTCAGTTTCTAGAAACATGCAAAACCCTTTAAAACTTCGGAAAATTCTTAACTTCATCTCTTAAATTTACGAACACCGAAGGACTTAGCACCTTACCAGTTCACTGGATTTTCTACTTTTCCAATTCAAATCTCATGATCACCGCTCCATGCAGAGCTTCCCGGAAATATCACTTCTTCAGAGCAACTAAAGAAGAAGATGAATAAGAGAATAAAATTAAACAAAATTGATAAGAGTTCACCCTAAGAATTCATTTCTCAGCTATTTATATCCCTTCACACATGATTGTCAACCCTATAAAAATTACCCATTAGTAATCGTTTTGTCTCCCACTGAGGAACTAGTTGGTCTTAATCTAATCGAACTTGAATTAGGACTCAACTATGTCCAAATAAACCACTATTTTTTTTTGAATTTTCAGTAGAACCATTCAACTTATGACTTCTTTTAATTTAACCCCCAAGTATTCCTAAATTTCGGACTTAAGGAAAAACCGGGTGTAACAGTAAATGTTAGCTATGAGAGTGTGTTATCTGGTCAACATTGAATTTATGACATTTCTATTTCTCTAAAGAGATAAAATGAGTTTTTGAAATTTATTATTACCATATAGATACAATTAATAGATAAATGAAAATTTTGAAAAATCCAATCTAATAAATAATGAACAATTAAATAAAAAAAATATAGAAATTACTATTTAAAAAAAGAAGGAAAAATATACACTTGTCATCATTACATGGTTTTGTACCTTATTATATTAAATATGCTAGTTTTTTCACCAGCACAATGCACATTAGGGACGGAGTTAGGAGGCTGGTAGAGGCTCTGGCCCCCCTAAAATGTAAAATTATAATATTGGCTTTTTAAATTTTACAAGATTTTAATTAAGTAAAAGGTAAAACTATAATTTGACCCCCAAGATGATAAAATTTTGATTTATTCCTTTAAAAATTAAAAAGATAAAAGTTATTACAATTGCGAAATTGTATTTTGACTCTCATAAAAATATACAATTTAATTTTATTCTCTTAATAAAAATTTCTAGCTTCACACTTGACGCACGTGATAAAAAAATTGCACAGTATAATATATGCCCAAAACATAGAAAAGATAAAATATGTTATGATATTTTGATATTAAAAACGGTTTCAGAATCATATATATTACCAACATTTACATACTATTAATTAAAATTTTTAATGAAGCAATATATGAAAGAGTTAATAACTAAAAATATAAAATTTGGTTTAGAAATTAATATAAATTTGTAATAAAAAATATTTAAAATATGTGCAAATAATTTGGATAGAGTACATCAAATCATATATATAATATAATTTAACAACAGTGTTTATTTATAACACAATTACATAAATATATTGGTTTAATAATGTTTTAAAATAAAAAATAAAATTATATATTAAAAGTAGATTTAACAATCATAAGTATATTTATACTTAAAAGTATTTTATAAATATAGAAGCATTTTAATTAAATTCCGTATAGTAAGTGTGAAATTTGTTTAAATATATAAATCTTAAAAATATTTATTTATCAAGGGAAATGTATTATTTTGGTCTTAGAGAAATATTAAATAAAAATAATGTAAAATGTAAATTAAAATAGTGAATTATTATTTTGGAATAAATTTTTTTTTAAAAAAAAAAGGTAATTCAACAAAGCAAGTATACCATTTTTAGATAAAAAATTTCCTATAAAAAATATATAAAAGATACATGATATGGTGTAATATAATATATATATAATATGATTCTAAATATTTTAATTATGCCAACAAAGACTTGTATTTTTTTAAAAAAGCAAAGTTTATTTTGTTGTATATATACATGTGATATTGATGTGTGGAAATTAAACCCGACCCGACTGCTTTGGGAAAGAAAACAAACAATTGGAAGGATATTTGTGAGAAAACGATATTATTTGCAACTTGTTTAATTTAATTAGACGAAATGCAATATATACTGGACCAGCTGCCACTCACAAATCCCGTGTGAGAGAAACGAGAGAAGGGAAAAAAAAAAAAAAAAAAAAAAAAGAAAAGAAAAGGAGGAGACACGAACCCAGAATTAAAGAAAAACTACAGCAAAGAAAGGTAAAGATTCGATCTACCATCTTCACATATTCCAATTCTCACGCTTTTCCGTTTCCTTTCGTTAGAATTTGCAGTCCTCAAACTCAATTAGATTTGCCCGTTTTTAACTAAAATTCATATGATCTGGCTTCTTGATTTTGCGTAAGATTCAGATTTAACACTTTCTTAACAAATCCAGTTTTAATTAAGCTTTTACATACTTCTGAATTTCATTTTTGCATGTATTTTTATATAACCCATAACACATTTATTAATTTGTATGTTTTACAAGTTTCAGATTCTCTTTCAATCCTTGCCAATAAAGGCCCTCCTTTCTGCCCAAATTAGAAAAGAGAGATTATATTAATTGCCTTTTATTTATACATAAACTTTCGTGTAAAGTTAGCCTGAAAGGTCTCGGAAGTTTTCCTTTATTGCAAATCTTACATTCTTCTTCTTATCATTATTAATAAAATTATTATTATTTGGTATTGCCATGTTTTAGGTTCTGTGTCTCCTGTTATTGCGGTTCGAAGAGAGGATGGCAATGGAATACGAGAGTAACAATTGGATTTGGGATGGGGTATATTACTGCCCACGTCTCTTTGGTGGCCTAATGCTAACGGCTGCCTTGCTTGGTTTGTCTACCACTTATTTCGGTGGAATTGGACTGTTCCCATTGTCATATGTTTGGTCAGATTCAGGGATCTTCCACAAGAAGAGGTGTGAGAAGAAGCGCATTCGAGTTTACATGGATGGGTGCTTTGATCTCATGCATTATGGCCATGCCAATGCGTTGAGGCAAGCTAAGGCTTTGGGAGATGAATTGGTGGTTGGGGTTGTAAGTGATGAGGAGATTATTGCCAATAAAGGTCCTCCTGTTCTGCCCATGGAAGAGAGGTACTAATGTGACTCTGTTTTTCGTTCGATATTTTATTTCATTTTCTGTAGTTCATTTATGCCTTATCCTTGTGTTTTGCACATATAAACACTGCTCTGTTTTGAATCTTCATTAACTCTAATCACATGAAAGCATTCACAATGTCTTAGCTTATTAATGAAGGTTTTGAAAACTAGCACAGCTCAAAATACTGTGATATCCTCATATGTGAAAAAATAAATTTGTTGAAAGAAAACAGGGAGAAAAAAGATTATATGTGTACATGTGTGCGTGCATGTGTGCATGCATGCATGCAAGTCTATATGTATCCAAATCTGAAGTATGAGAATCAAGGAGCCTAATAAATTGTAACAGATTAGCTGTTTTACAATGGAACCTTCACATGCATGTAAAATCAGTTAATGAACAACATGAATTGCAGAGGCTAGTTATCTGGTGCAACAATTTCTTTTTCAAGAGCATGTAGGCAAGAAGGCTATATACCTTAGGTATTATCTTTGCTTCTAACTTATTAAGCTGTATTGAAATTAATATCTCCTATGCAATAAAGTTCGCTCCTTTCAACTTGATTAATCTGCATGCCGGTCTTTCCCTTGATGATTTGTTTGTCAACTCGCTACTGTTGGTAAGATTTTTGTAATTACTGTATTGTGTGGTTCCATGGATCTCATTGAAGTTCTCTCCAGGCTGGCACTTGTTAGTGGATTAAAGTGGGTGGATCAAGTAATAGCAAATGCCCCCTATGCAATTACTGAGCAATTCATGAACAGTCTGTTCAATGAGCATAAGATTGACTATATCATACACGGTGATGATCCTTGCCTTCTCCCTGATGGATCTGATGCTTATGCCTTGGCAAAGAAAGCCGGCCGCTACAAGCAGATTAAACGCACTGAAGGTGTCTCCAGCACGGATATTGTTGGTAATAAAAATTTTCTTGAGATGTGTTCAAGATTCCTTTGGTTGAACCCTTTTCATCTACTAGCTTCTGTAAATTTCAGTCATTTCTAATTATTTCACTAATTATACATATGTAGGAAGAATACTTTGTTCTGTAAAGGATACTGAAGGGGGTGGAGATCATACTAGCACACTTTTGAATGGAGATTCAGGTGAAAGATGTCATTCACAAAGGGCTCAGATTTCCCAATTTCTACCAACATCTCAGCGGATTGTGCAATTTTCAAATGGCAAGGTACTACTTAGTTTCACACTAGCCAGCCTAAGAGAAACTAAGCTTCATATTAAGGATCCTTCAGAACTTTCTTTGAGATTAGCTCATTGATATAGTTACGTAAGAAATTATAATTTTAGGCAGCATGAACATGGAATAAAGAGTGCACTCTTTAAAATCTGTTTGCAAGAAAGAGTTATAGCCTCAAAAACTCCAAAGTGCTTGGCGAGCCTATTACTAAAAATTATACTAAGTTATATTATGTTTGTCAAGTTCAGTTGGTAAAGGCATACAAAGTGCTAATTCTCTCTCCTTTGGCAGTTGACAATAACAAGAAAAAGATGATTTTATATCATCTTTCTTCAAATTAGGCTGGCTGAGCTACTCATTTACCATAGCTATTGTCTTGTTATGACCAAACTGGCCGACTGCCTTTCTGGCTTATAATCCCTTTGCAATGTTTTATTAAAGATGTGTTCTGTAGCATCATGGACGTAAAGGTCTGTATAAAATGCTTATGTAAATCTTTTGCTTGAAAGATAATTTTTAGGAAACTGATTAAAGCAATTTATTGGACGGACTTTAAAGTATAATATGGATCAATAGTTTGGTGCGTTCTTCACTTTGTTTTTCATTCTCTTTTTTTATCTCACTAGTAGTAATATTGTTTCAAAATGGCCTAAAATTCTGTCATAAGTCAATTCCCTAGCACAAGGGATGCTTGCAACCATTTCTTGTAAAAAGTTTAAGAGCTATTTTCTTCTTTATCAGACGTGGGGGAGAGTGTGGGGGTATGGATGGATGCGGTGCCAATTTAGTTCTTTTGCTTTCTTTCTCCTTTTAACTGTATGTTTATGAGAATGCATGGCTCTCTTTGCATGCCAATCTCATTCAGTTTTTCTTCAGGGACCTGGACCAAATGCTCGCGTTGTATACATTGATGGGGCATTCGATCTCTTTCATGCAGGGCATGTGGAGGTATTACATCCCTTTGATACTTTTCTCTCATCTGATTTTCTTTTTTTTTTTATGTTACTATGATTCCATAAATTTGGTGATTGCTCTCAATCAGATCCACATGTTATTCCAGTGTTGTTGTAAGATAAGCATTCTACTGTCTCATTGTAGCCTCTTTTAATACACATTTTGGTGCAAAATTTGAGCATAGCTTACTTTTATCTGGCTTGGTTACCATTGTCTGCATATATGAGCTGAGCAGCTAGCTGATATTGTTGCTCTATGGTGAGTAAATAACCCAAGTGAAACTTTTAGTCCTGATGATAATTAAAATATAGGATGCCTATCCTGTAAGGAGGATCCTTTAGATATGCACTTTCTCTATCAAATTTTAAACTAGAGTGGTGAACAGAATATTGTTAAAAGGTTGGGTGTTGATGCAGCTCAATCTATTTAATAATTTAGGTTAACACCTTTGTGATAGTCAAAGGCATAATTGATTTGTAGGGACCCATGTGGGGAATAATTACTAAGTTAAATGCCAGAAGTTCTAAATTATGTACTTCATTCTTTTGATTTAGGGGTCTCCCAATGTTGAGTGAAGTAGCATGACATATATAAGATTTAAGGTAGGTATGATTAGAAAGCAACATTACCCCTTACTTTCAAATGGGAGATTACTATTTGAAAGCTCATTTGTGTTGTTGAAATGCTGTAATCTTCATCATACTATCAAACAACTAATTAATCCCAATATGGCACCATCTGATGTGTTTTGTTGTAACATTTAATTACACTTTGTAATTGAGAACTTTTTTTTCAATCAATAACATCCTAGTCTGGATGTGGACATCTTCTGACTGATCCTTCAGAGAAAAGGTTAATTATTCTCATTTGTAAAGGACATTGCCTTGAATATGGAAGTGGTCTAATGCTTCATCCTTAATTAGCTGATATTATTTTTCATAATCAAGATCAGAAAATGTGCTCATATATTCATTGGTTAATCCATAACAATGTTTGGTGTTAAGAAAGCCTGTGCAGGAACTTACACTGCCATCACCACCCACATCCTATGTAGGTGATGGACCATATATCTTGAAAGTCCTATGAATGCATTGTGATCCTTTGGTGGATCAACAAAGAAAATAGAAACTGTGACAAAAACTTGGAGGTAACTGCTAGAAATATGCAGTTAGTCATTGGAAAGGCAGAAAAAGGTTTGGAGTTTGGAAGGAGGACTGCAATGCTGAGAATGATATGTTCTTGTGGCTACTGAGTAAGATTGAAGAAATTAAGAATATTAAACTTACGAGTTTATGATTTCTGATTGTTGGGAGAAGAGGAGAAACAACCTTATTTATTTATTTATGTTTTTGGGTGAGGGGCCCTGGCTGGGTGAGGATTTGTCTGAAAGAGTGAGAGAGGGTATATACCATCATAAACTTTAAGAGCTGAAAAGAAAATGCTATAATTTGTGATCCACTGATCTATGTTCCATGTTATTTGTTTTTCTGGAAAAATGAAAGTTCTGCAACTGATTCCATGCTGTCCATGTTTACTCAGATCCTTAAGAAGGCTAGGCAGCTTGGAGACTTTTTGCTTGTTGGTATCCATACTGACCATATTGTGAGGTACTTCATTTATTTTATGCTTTGTTTATCTTTTTGTTTTGTTAGTATCTTTAAATTTTGTTGTAATACTTGAGTTTAGAAGGTTGAGAGTTGACTTCAGATACTCGCTTGTAAATTTGCTTATCTAAACTATATTTAAGCACTTTATTGAGTTGGTGTCACCCTTAACCGGCTCACTAACTCAGCCATGAAATTATAAAAATATCTCCTTTTAAATTATAATTTAATATTATTATGATGACAGTTTTTTCTTTTCATACTTTTGTGTCATCTTTAATTAAAAGATTAAAAATTACAAATCCAAGGATTGAACACGTGTTCAATAGTATTAAAACACAAGTTCATTACCACTCAACTTATATTCATTATTGAATAATTTTAACAGAAAATATCTTTAACATACAATATTTTCATTCATCTTCTATACTACATTTAAGCACTGTGCTGAGTTGGTGTCACACTTAGCGGCTCACCAACTCTATTACTAGATTACAGAAATACCTATTCTTTTAAATTATAATTAATATTATTATGATAACACTTTTGTCTTTTTATACTTTTATATTACCTTTAAATAAAAGCATTAAAAATTACAAATCCAAGGATTGAACACATGTTCAATAGTATTAAAATACAAGTTCATTACCACTCGACCTATATTCATTATTGAATAACAAAAAATATTTTCTTTCACCCGCATCATGGGTGTGACAAATTGTAGTATTACTAAAGAGTCTCTATATAACGATATTACTTATGCGTCTACTTTGCATGCAGAGAGCACAGGGGGATGCCTTACCCAGTTATGCATGTTCATGAGCGCAGTCTTAGTGTGTTAGCTTGCCGTTATGTTGATGAAGTTATCATTGGTGCTCCTTGGGAAGTTACCAAGGACATGGTGTGGTTTTCTCTTGAATTTTATGTTGCTATGTCTATAAATTAATCTGTGTATAAGATTGTACATCCCTTCGATTTCGTATCTATTTATTTGTATCGGTTTAGCATAGTTATTTCCTAGGTGGTGGCACAAAAATATGCAACAAGCTATAGTCTGTTGGCTGTAAGTTTTAACATGACCTAATCAAGGTGATGAGGACCTCTATTTTCATTTTTAAGCATTTGAAGTGAGTAAAAGGAAAGGGTCTCGGTTTGATAAGGGGGGGTAAGTCTTATTTTCATGTATTCCTTATTCTCATCATCCATTTTATCAAATCTTGTACAAAATAATGCATCCAGAAACAAGAATTTAGATTCAAGATATTGTTCCTCTTAAAGAGTAGACACATCCTCCTTATATGCCAAAGCATGTCCATCCATTAAATACTTGTGCCATACGACTTGATAATTTAGTTGTTACTAGTTTCTGTAGCCAGGTCTTGGATTTAGAAATCCCCCCTCCCTCTCAGGCCTGAAAAAATACAAGAAATATGTTTTTCTTTTCATTTCTTTTCTTTTAGAATTACTTATTTTTGTTTGTTGTTAACTGGTTGTGCATTTCTGTACTCTCTACAGCAATTCTATTGGTAATTTGCATTATTGCTGCTGCTGCTACTACTACTATCACCATTGCTATTTGCTCTCTCACTCTTCAAAATTGGAAAGCTGTCATGGCTCATGATATTTCTTTGTTTTAACAGATTACGACCTTCAACATTTCTATTGTTGTGCATGGAACTGTTGCAGAGAGTAATTCTTTGTTGCCTGTAAGTTTTCAGACCCTCTTTGGATTTAATCCATTGTTATGACCCCTTGTGTCTATGGATTTGGAAGAATTGCTGATTTTGCTTTGTACAGGGTGAAACTGATCCATATGCATTTCCGAAGAGCATGGGAATTTTTCGGTTGCTTGAAAGCCCAAAAAGTTTAACCACGAGTTCTGTATCCCAAAGGATAGTTGCCAATCATGAGGCTTATGTGGTACTACTTACTTACACTTGACTGCATGGGAAATTTTATTGTTGTTTTATTATCTGATGCCTAAATAGAAGTGGAAATTGATCGGCAATTGTTCACATTCTTTCAGAACAACATTACATGCTAGACATTTAATTTATGGATTACAGATTATATCTTGGCTATGGATATTGTTGAAACTTTTTGCATGAGGCATGCACTGAAAGGAGTGTGCTTCTAACATCAATAGCATTTTGTTGGTCATTTTCAATTAGAAGAGAGATCAGTTGTAATTCTCTAGTTCCTTTGTATCTGATTTGCGTATCAAAATGTCTTACTAGTAACCTGAATCATGGGTGTTTTCTACATTTACTAGTTTCTTCATTTTAAGTCCTGCAAGATAGTGCTATTTCAGATGTTTAACCCTTTACCGAATGCTTGGATATATTTAAATATCATCTCTATCCTCAAATTTTTCTGCTGAATTTCAATGCAGAAACGCAATGCGAAGAAGGCACAGAGTGAAATGAAATACTATGAAGAGAAGACTTATGTCGCAGGAGAGTAGCTGATTTAGGTTTCTAATGTTAGCAAATTTGGTACAGCTCTTTATGCTGCCTTAACAATTCAGATTGATGTAGATGATTATATCAGCCTGTGGAAGACAGACAGTATTATTGGAAGATAGAAAGAGTGCAAGACATGGCAGCAATACCAGAAACTTCCAAGCCAACGCTTAATTTATATAATTTTTGTTATTCCAATTTTTTTTACCCCAGTTTTCTGAGATTTAGAAGAACCCTTTAATAATTTGTTTACTACGATGCTTGTAAACAATGTAATCACTGATTAATGATTTTTGTGTGCTTTTAATTCAAAAGCAAAGGTACTCTGTATATTTGCCTAATTATTTTGATTGTTTCAAGAGATGGTTTACGATGAAAGACGTAACAGAAAACAATCATGTAATCAAGAATGACCTGAATTGACATTTGGTTCTGTTTTCTTTTTGCCTTGCACGAATGAACGCAGAATCTCTTTTACCATAAAAGTAAGGAAATATGACTCACGTTGGAAGTACAGAAAAAACCATGTGATTGGAGTGATGAATCAGTAGCCGTTGTTTTCTTGTACATCCATTGAATCGGTAGCTTCCAGGGCAGGAACCCTCATCAATATCAGCTAATTCCATGTCATTTGCCCACATTATTTTCAATGCCAAAAACTGAACAAGGAAATCGTAACCACGAAACTCGGAAACTGCAGCAGTTATCACAACATGGTGAAGAAAAACATGAACTATTAGGGGAAAAGGAGAGCTAGAGATAAGGTCATAATTTAAACAGATAGAAGGGCAACGCAACAGAGCATTACTATCATAATGATGAAGAGAACTATAGCTCGTTCTTGATTCTCAGGAAAGGACTCGTCGTCCTCTAACGGAGGGCAAATCCGGCGACAAATAGGAGAAATTAGGTCAAATTCTTATTAGAGCCTGTACTTTGCTTAAGTTGTGGATTTAGTCTTGTATTTTTTGAATTGGTCAATTTTAGTCCCTATACTTTTTAAATTTTAAAATTTTAGTCCTATCCAACGTAGCACTTCAATGTAATTGGTTAGATTATGCTATTAGTCACATATTATGCGTAAAGTTACAAATTCAGTCTATATTATGTGTAGTCATTAAATTTATTAATTGTTTTTTTTTTGCTAGTAATTACATTTATGATAATATGCTTGCCACATTAAAATTTGAAAATAACAAAATTTAATGAAAACTTGAAATTTAGTGTCGATACTTTTATTTCTAGGAAGTTAATTGTTCTAGTTTTCAAATTTTAAAATTCATGTTTAACTATTAACGCTGTTAAAATTATTTTGTTAAATTCAAGTTCATTATAAGGTACTTTTTAGTTACGTGACTACCAAGTGAGGTTTTTTTAATTCTAAAATGTCACAATAACAAATTTAACAACAAAAAAAACTTTGTCAATAACTGGATCTGAAATTTAAAATTTGAAAAAAGAGAGAATGAAATCCCTAAAATTAAAATTATAAAGACTAAATTCTAAAATTCTGAAGAATATATAGATTTATAACCAATTTAATAGTTCATAAAAATTAAATTTTTAAAATTCTAAAAATATAAAAAAACTAAAATAAATTATAAACACTAAACTAATAAATGATTCGGTGGATGTCTCTCTTCACCTTCCCACTCAAACCCATTTTATTCTTTCGTCTTTCAACAGTGAATTTAAATTTGTTGGGTCTTGAACACACTAAACATAGACTAGTTAGTAAAATTAAAATGAGGAAACAATTACATCAAAATAATACAACAAAGCATGATACAAATACTAAAAATTAAAATAATTCTTTAGTGCGTTCAATTTTGATTAGATGGGTCCAACGATTTTAAGATTACAATTTTCTTAGAATTATAAATATGATACATTTACAACTACAATACAAAATATAGATATATGCTTTTATCAATTATTATGTAGAATGAAATCAATACAAAATATAATAGATGAAGAATCGAAAATAATTGGATCAAATAGAATAAAAAGGAACAAAATCTACGTATATAATAAAATTTTTTATTATATACTTATGATCTATGTCAATTTTTTTCCCTTTTATGAGATGTATATATCTAGAAACATCATTTCGTTTTATGTATGGTTATAACAAGAAATTTGATTTTCAAGTGTAATAAATTACCTAATTTTTTTTTAATATATGACTTTAATAAAGCATTTTGGCTTTGGCTTTATGTTTCGTTTTATTCAATTGAAGGAAATATCATTGACTTACTAAATAGTATTCACTGTTTTCTTTATGTTTTGTTTTATTCACTAAAATTTGATTATGAACCTCCAGAATGGTGTTTTTAACTTTTAATACATTGTCTTAGAATCTCCGAGATAATATCATTGTTTAAAAATTCGTAATGGAGTTACGTTTCGTATTTTTTGGTTTTTTTATTTAAACTCATTAGTGTAGGTTATTTTAAAATTATTTGACCTACAAATTTAGCTTATAAATAGACCCTTTTCCACATTTTACAATTAAGTATTAGCTTTTACAAGCTTTCAGATAATTTTGCATTTAGTTTTGAGGGTTCTTATTTCGGGTTTCAGGGTTTAGTTTTATCTCTATCTTCTGTACTCTTCGTTTTTTCCGTTATAATGAAATTATCTTTGTCTGCAGTTTTTTTATCCTCTTCTGAGGGATTTTTCTACGTAAAATATTTGTGTTCGATTTTTTCAATTTTTTTTCGTTATTTTACTTATTCATTGCTTAATCGGATTTCTCCCCAACATATTGGCACGCTAAATTTTTTTATATTATGATTTTTTAATTATTTTATTACTTTAAGATTTTGACATGTTTTCATATTGTTCTCGATGTTTATGTTGGTGTTATTTGCTTGTGGTAAGAGTACTCTAATTTCATATATAATTTGTGGCTTAAATACCAAAAATGTCAAAGGGTATTAAAAAATTAATTATACTTTTAACTCAAAGTTACTAATCAATTTAACATTGAAATATACTTTTTCATCAAAACCTTTCACAAATAGTTAAGAATTAACATGACAACTGATATGACAATTGGCATGGAAAAAATGATGATATGATAAATGATTTTTTTATAAAAAATAATTTTTTTATAAATTTTTTTATAATTTTCACAATTTTTATAGTTTCATATTTTAAAATTTTTCTCTATAAGTTTTAAAATTTTTTATAATATTTTTCATAATTATTTAATATTTTTCCATAATATATTAACAATATTTTATAAATTTAATAATTTTTTTTATATTTTTCTATAACTTCTAAAATTTTTATAATATTTTCATTTTTTCTTAATAATTTTTAAATGCTTTACAAAATTGTACCCATGATGTTCGGTGATTTTAAACGAAGAATGTATTTAATTGAATAAATTGTAAGTTATACTTTGACACTTGAAATTGATTTACATGTTTTACTAAATGAGTGTAAATCCAAGAGTCATTTGAATGTTTTAAAAATGGTTTGGAACCTTAGCTTCGCAACGTCACGACTTTGTCTTTTTGCATTGCGATCTTGCATCCAACACGCTGCGATTCTGTCAGACAACCAATGATGCCATGACGCCCTTTGTTTTGACATCGCGTGTAACAACCCATTTTCACTAAAATCGGAATAGTGGTTTCGGGACCACAAATTCGAACCAAAAAGAAAAATTATTTTTATATTTTTGCATGATTTGCATTTAGGAAGGAATATCATGTGTAAATTCTGATAAGAAATTTTATCGATTTGGTGCTTAATCACGGGAAGGACCAAATCTCATAAAATGCAAAAGTTAAATTCTAGTAGCTAGAAGGATCAAATGGCTATGGAATTCAAAATTTGAGGTCCTTATATGGTAATTAGATCATAAATCAAAAGTTACTAGATATTTTTGATAATTCATCCATTGAAAAATTAGAAAAGAGCAAGGACTAAATTGGAAATAAAAATAATTAAAATAGAAATAAAATCATTTTATATCATCTTCTTCCCCAAATATTCCATGCAAATCCTAGAAAAGAGAAAACAATCTTTCTTGGCTTAATTGGGTAAGTTTTCTTGTCCCGTTTTTAGTAATTTTGACATTTTTGAAATCGGGATAGTTTAATCTATCTATTTGGGGAATTAATTTGAAAAGTTATCAAAGTATAGAAATTATGTCATGGATGAATATGCTGAAAATTAGAAATTTATGGTAAAAATGAAAGGTTGTTGATAGATAAACAACTTTTACAAAGTGATTTTTGATGAAAACATAATTTAGGGATTAAATTGTAAAGTTATGAAAATTGAAGAAAATTCTAAATTTTATAGAATATATGTGCTGTAAATTGTATATTGAAATTTTAGTTAGGCTTGGAATAGGGAGTAAATTGCATGAATTTTATTTTTCAAGCCTAGGGACGAAATTGGAATTTATGGAAAGTTTAGGGGCAAAATGGTAATTTTGCCTAGGATGTAAATTAAGTTCAAATGAATATGAAATGTGAGAAATTGATGATTAAATTCATTTATATAGATCCGGATAACTCAAATTCAAAGTTAGATCGAGGAAAGGAGAAAGTTTTGGATTAGTAGATCTTTATACGCTAACAAGTGTTGAGGTAAGTTCGTGTAATTTAATTATGCATGATAATACGTTTAAATTGAATGTTGTAATTGTAGAGATTGTGACTTATATTTATGTGAATTATTTAGATGTTACAATATAAGAAATGAATACATGCTTGAAATTGTTTGAAAAGGGTTAAATTCCATTTTAATATTGGATTTCGATGGATAAATGTGATTTCCCCTATTGAATGAGGTCCTGCATTTTTTACTGAAGGGATTTAGCTCGGACGAGTAATCCTATTGACCTCATTACAGAAAGGATTTAGCCTGGACTGGTAATCCTGATATAATCCCTCTTGAGCATATGTTACTGATGGGATTTAGCCCGGACGGGTAATCCTGATTAAGCTCTTATGAGCATATGTTGGAAACAAGATTTAGCTTGGACAAGTAATCCTGTTATATGATTGATGGCTCGAGAGTGTAACATCCTGAATTTTTGGGCCTATGCGTTTAATGGGAGAACAGGTGTAATGTGTTAATTTAAGTGATAGGGGTCTAAATTGGGCTCAGGATTAGGCAAAGGCCCCATAGTTTATACTCACCTAAGTAGTTTTTAATATTTGCAACTTAAGAAATTTTGTCAAAAGGTTTAATTATTCAAAATAATAATAATACAAGGTTTTATTTTCAAAAGGTCACCTATTTATTCAAATATTGTCTAATTAACTTACGATTTCCGAAACCAACGAAGCAAAAGTTTTCAATGTACAACCCGTAGCATACCAGATCTGGTCGAAACCTATGGGCCGGGTTTGGGGTGTTACAGAGAGTGTACTTCCTGATTAAGTGCCTTAATGGTACTCCTGAATATGAATTGACAGGCTATTAAATTGTACACCTTGAGTGTACTATTTGAGTATCTATCGAAATTTCAATTATTCAACGGATAAAATACTTGATATGATATGAGATGAAATAAATAATGCATTGAAAGAATTATAGCATGATGAGCTTATCTATATTTACTTGATGTATATGAAAATTTTGTGACTAACATGTTTGATTGAATGTGTAACAGACTAATATTGACCCTAATTGGAACGGTGGTTTCGGGACCACGAATCCAAGCCCGAGAAAGATTTTGATATTATATTTTATGTTTATTATATGTGGACTAATGTGTGTGAAAATATCGTAGAAAAACGTTGTCGTTTAAGTGCTTAATTTAATAAAAAGGATGAAATTGCGAAGGTGACAAAAGTTGTGAGCATGAAATTAAAAAGGGTAAAGTGAATTGTTTGTGAAACTTTAGGATTTGCATGTCAAATTCCCCACTTTTAAAATAGTGGACGGTAAGCATGCCTTGATTAATATATTTTAGTATATTATAATTAAAGTATTATTTGTGTAATTAGCAAGCTTTAATATGTGTTAATTTTTAAACCAAAAATAAAGTATTTTAATTCTATTTTCTCTCTATTTCCCATCTTCTTCCCCGATTCTATTTGAAAGAAAAAGAAGAAGCCATTTTTTTTGAAACCTCCATGGCCGGACCTTGCATGTGTCTCTAAGGTGATGTATCAAGCTCCAAATTTGATAATTTTTGTATGGTTATGCTAGTAGACTTAAATGCTACCAACTTTATGTGGAAATTTTGAGTATAAAGCCTCCCTTAGATTCGGCCATTAGCAAGGATTATGTTATATTCATGTATGATGAAGAAATCTTGATTTCTTGGGTAGTGAATTAAAGTGTCATTTAAGGGAAATAGGTATGTGTTATGGCTTAGATACTTTGGAAACAATCGGCTGGAAATTATGTCTTGATGATTAGTTTGTAAATTTTGGGAAGAGAGGTACAGTGTTCGGCTCTTATGGGATTTAGTTAAAAAAAAATATATATATATATATTCATGAGAAATTGTGAATCTGTTTAGGGGCTAGATTACAAGGAAACCGTAAGCAAGGGGGGGAAGGGTAAATTGCAATTAAACTATTTTGTAATTGTAAGTAAGTATGGAGAAAGGCATATTGCCGAATGTGATAGTAAATTTGGCTTATAAAATAAATTAATGTGCTTCTTATGGACTTTAGATGTGAAATCATGAAATAAATATTTAAATGTTAATGATGCTTATAGCGTGAGAAATACTAAAATATGATAGGAATATATTTCATGATAATTCGGTTTCATGTTAGTAATTTGACCGAATCTAATAATTCATTTGGGTGTAAATTAATTGAGCTGTGGATTATATGTATGCATATATTTGCAATGTGGTGGATTGGATTTTTGTTAGTTGTATAAATGCGAGATTCAATAGTAAGAATTGTGAAATCTTGCAATTGAATTGAATAGCATTAAATCAATTGGAAATACATATTGAACGAATGTCATTGATAATTCTTAGACCGTGAGCAAAAAGAAAAGGAGCTAGACCAGGGAAAGAGCAAAGTGAACGAATAGCCGAAGCATTTGGGTTACTTAAATTTCAAGTAAGTCCTTAAACTATAGTATATTGAAGAATTAATTATGAATCTATTGTACGATAATGCTTGATAAATTTTAGTAGATATTCATGTCATAGCCGAATGTATATAAGCCTATTAGAATGGTTTTGATTGTTTGATGTAAATAAGCCAAGTACTTTCATTATGTGATATAGTATAAAAGGTATTAGCGATGATTGATTACATAAATGTGTTTCGGGCTTTAAGCCTAGCAGGCCTAGTGCCGGTGATTTAATTCGGGCTTTAAGCCTAGCAGGCCTAGTGCCGGTGATTTAATTCGGGCTTTAAGCCTAGCAGGCCTTGTGCCGGTGTTATTTATCGGGCTTTTATGCCCAAAGCAGTTTGATGCTTGGTGTTGTATTTCACAAATTAGAAACCGAAATTGTGTTCAAGGCGAATTAAAGCAAATTTATCGAGTTAACGGTTCAGGTGAGTATGTAAAGTAGGAATGAGCTTCTTACTTAATTAAGACAAGGTAAACTAGTGATTTATTACCAATGGTATGTGTTCTCGGTTTTATTGATGAATGATGTGGTTGTATAATTGATGACATGTTATAATAATTGATATTCAAGTATATGAATATTTGTACCTATGGTTACATGATGACACTTTGGATTTAAAGATTGGATTATGAACAAATATTTTGATCACAAATATGTGGGCAAAGAGAAATTTTCCTACGAATTTATACTTAGTCACATCGATATGAAGTTGAAAGTTTGATAATAAATATGAGCACAAGCCTACAAGTTGAATTGTAGTAATTAAATTGTTGATATTTGAATGTTATATTTTTATGAAATTAGGACTTACTAAGCTAGCAAGCTTATCGTGTGAAATGTTTCCTTTATTTTATAGATTAGGTACAAGCTACAAGCTGGTCGGGATCGTTCGGAAAGTCGCTCACACTATCAATCTACATTTTGGTACTCTTTTATTTTGGATTTAAATGAAGGCATGTATAGGAATGACTTGGTCTTTGTTTTGATGAGTTCTTAAGGTTCATGTATATAATAGCCATGCGAATACGGCTAAATTTTTAGTTAAGTATGCTTTTTGTGTTTTGATACGAATGTCGGTTTATGTTGGCAATGTTTATGCATACTTAATCGAAGTTAATCGTTGTTGATAATGAAATGTTTGTGTACGAAATGAATCCTTGAATTAGGGATGTAGGTATGTTTGGTTAGAAGTTAGTTTTTCATAAATTGCAACGAAACAGCTTGTTGTAGCAGCAGTGATGTGATTTAGAAAAATCACCAAAAATTGGGTATATTGAATTAGAAGGTGAATGAGATATGAAATTAAACCGTATTATGTCTATTTTTACATGAAAGAAACAGAGTAGGAAAAGGACTTATATATTATGAGATAATTAAGTTTTAGTGAGACCTGCTCTGAATGAATTCGTGAGTCACTGTTCTGTTTTGGAAAAATTGTTAAAAAGTGTAAACAAATAATTAGGAAGTATGGTTTATATGTGTAGAATCCTTAATGAGTCTATTTTTCATTGGTATAAACAAGAACATTATAGGAAATTTATGGAATGAGATAACTGTATTTTTGTAAAGACAGGTCAGAATTGTCAAGCAGTGTAATAAAGGTAACTTTGATGAATAAACTGTACTAATTGGCCACATGAAAAATTCTGGAAAAATTATGGTGAAAATTCATATGAGTCTAATTTCAAGGAAAATTTACGGATTTAAATTTCGAGTTTTGTAACTCGAGTTATGGTCGATTTAGTCAGCGTGACGCAGTTGGACAGCTTTAAATTTTTTTTTTTTTTTTTGCTCCGAGTTAATAGTCAAGTCTAGTAATACCACATACCCGATTTCGGCAAGGGTTTCGGGTAAGAGGTGTTACATTTGATTGGTATCAGAGCTTATGGTTTAGTCGATTCTAGGACTACCGTAGCGTGTGTGAGTCTAGCTATACATGCCTTTATTATATGTTGATAGTGTGGTGATTTCTGACAGCCTGAATTTCGTTTTATTTAGTATATGGACACTGATCCTGAAAGAGCCGTGGCGATGATGTAGAGAGCGTAGCGCTGACCGCACGCAGCGGATCGGTGCCGTGAGACTCTCGACCTGTTTCGGGTAGCCACGAAGGAGAGACTAAACAAGCCTTTTATCGATGATGATGAATGAGTGGTTTGCCCAATTTATTCAAAATAACCCTACATGTACACCAACCCCACCCCCGAATAATCCAACTCCGATTCCTTCACTCCCCGATGATAGATCCAATGAGATCTAGTAGGCCCCAGCTGATAAAATCCAAAATTTGGGGCGAAGAATTTAAAGCTAATGACAATGATGATCTTTGAGAGAGCCGAAATGTGGCTTGATAACACTATTCGGGTACTTGATGAGTCATCTTGTACTCGGATGAATGCTTGAAGTGTGCTATATCCTTATCATGGGACACTTTGCATATCACTGTGGAATACACTAGTATCGATGGTTCCGAAAGAAAAAGTGACATGGGATTTCTTCCAAACTGAATTTCGCAAGAAGTATATTAGACAAAGATTCATTGATCAAAACGAAAGGAGTTCCTTGAGCTAAAACAGGCGAATGATCGTAATTGGAATATGAAAGAAAATTTGTCGAGCTCAAGATATATGCTAGAGAGTGTGTTTCTACCAAGCCATTATGTGTAAAAGATTTGAAGATGGCCTAAGTGAAGATATAAAGATGTTTGTTGGCATTCTTGAAATTCAAGAGTTTGTAACTTTAGTTGAAAGAGCTTGCAAAGTTGAAGAGCTCGGGAAAGAGAAAAGAAAGGCTGAGACAGAAGCTAGAGACATCCGTAAAAGATCTTCGGGTAAGGTCTTTCATTCCACAGCCAAGAAGTCCAGAGATGACTACAGCCGACATAAAGCTACTACAGATCCTCCTAGACGGGATCAACCTCCTATGAGCTCCCGAGCTACCTCGATAGCCAGTGTTGGTAACGTTCCACAGAATAGAGTTGAATGCAAGCACTGTAGGAAGTGGCACTCAGGGAGTTGTAGATTTCATGATCGGTCTTGCTATAAATGTGGATCGTCAGGTCATTTTATTAGAGAATGTTCGAGGTTAGCTGAGCAGAATACCGTTCAGAACACTAAGCCGAGCAACGTGTCAACACGAGGTAGACCACCCAGACATTCAGGCAATGTAGGTGGTAGTCAGAAAGGAACGAAGAACACTATAGATCGATCTGAGGCTAGAGCTCCGGCTAGAGCATATGTTGCACGAGCTAGAGAGGATGCTTCCTCCCCCGATGTCATTACCGGTATTTTCACTCTTTATGATACCACTGTAATTGCACTAATCGATCCTGGTTCGACTCATTCTTATGTGTGTGAAACTTTAAAATTTGGCAAGACTCTGCTAGTTGAGTCTACCGAGTTTGTGATTCGTGTGTCCAACCCTTTGGGTAGATGTGTGCTTGTTAATAAAGTGTGTAGAGGTTGCCGTTGATGATTCGGGATTATTGCTTCCCAGCTGATTTAATGTTGTTGCCCTTTGACGAATTTGATGTAATCTTGGGTATGGACTGGTTAACTTCACATGAGGCAGTAGTGGATTGTAAAAGGAAGCTTATCGATTTGAAATGTCGAAATGGTGAGACCATCAGAATTAAATCCTGTGACATAAATGGGTTGCCTACAGTAATATCTTCAATGTTAGCCCGAAAATATGTGAGAAAAGGGTGTGAAGCTTATTTGGCCTATGTACTGGATAATAAAATGTCCGAGATACAAATTGAATCAGATCGATTGTATGTGAATACCCCGATGTGTTTCTGAAGAACTACCAGTTTTACCCGATCACGAGAGATTGAGTTCGGCATTGAGTTAGTACCGGGTGCGGCTCTGATTTCGATAGCTCTGTACCGAATGGCACCTATTAAATTAAAAGAATTGAATGCGCAGTTGCAAGAGTTGACAGATAAGGGTTTCGCGCGACCGAGTTTCTCTCCGTGGGGTGCACCGGTTTTATTTGTGAAAAAGAAAGATGGAACTATGCGAATGTGTATCGACTACCGACAACTAAATAAGGTAACCATAAAGAATAAGTACCCGTTACCTCGGATTGATGACTTATTTGATCAATTGAAGGGGCTTCAGGTGTTTTGAAAATAGATTTGAGATCGGGCTATTATCGATTCATGAGTCGAGATTTAGATGTGCCAAAGACTGCTTTCCGAACGAGGTACGGACACTATGAGTTTTTGGTTATGCCTTTTGGACTCACTAATGCACCTGCTGTTTTTATGGATCTAATGAACCGGGTCTTCGACAGTTTTTGGATCGGTTTGTAGTAGTGTTTATTGATGATATACTGATCTACTCCAAAAATGAAATGGAACATGCTGAACATTTGAGATTAGTACTACAAACTTTGAGAGATCAACGATTGTATGCAAAGTTCAGTAAGTGTGAGTTCTGGATGAATGAAGTCAACTTCTTGGGTCATGTTGTTTTGATGTCGTCGTATTCGGGTGGATTCAAACAAAATAGCAGCCATACTCGATTGGAAACCACCAAAGAATGTTTCCGAGATTCGAAGTTTCCTAGGCCTGGCGGGGTATTACAGACGGTTTGTAAAAGGTTTTTCTATTATAGCTACACCGTTGACGAGACTACTACAGAAAGATGTCAAATTTGAGTGGTCAGAAAAGTGTCAGAAAAGTTTCGAGCAGTTGAAAGCCTTTTTGACCGAAGCCCCAGTGTTAACTCAGCCTGAATCGGGTAAAGAATTTACTATTTTTAGTGATGCTTCCTTAAATGGGTTGGGTTGTGTTTTAATGCAAGAAGGCAAGGTGATAGCCTACGCTTCGAGACAATTGAAGCCGTATGAGAAAAATTATCCAACTCACGATCTGGAGTTAGCAGCCATTGTGTTCGCATTAAAAATTTGGCGTCACTACTTATTTGGCGAAAAATGTCATATTTATTCGGATCAAAAAAGTTTGAAATATTTGATGACTCGTAAAGACTTAAACTTGAGACAACGCAGATGGTTAGAATTGTTTGAAAGACTATGAATTAGTGATTGACTACCATCCGGGAAAGCTAATGTTGTTGCGGATGCGTTAAGTCGAAAATCATTATTTACTCTTCGTGCATTGAACGCACGGGTGGCTATGTCTGATGATGGTTCGATCTTAGCCGAGTTACAAGCAAGACCGATGTTTATTCAGCAGATTTGTGATGCACAAAAAGTTGACGAAAAGTTGATTTCTATCCGGAGTCAGTGTGGAAGTGGTACGTAATCGATTTTTGATGATGCAAATGATTGTTTGAATTATAAAGGCCGATTGTGTGTTCCAAAGAACTCAGATTTAATACAGATGATCCTGTGTGAGGCCCATAGTGGTCGACTATCGATACACCCAGGTAGCACTAAAATGTATAACGATTTGAAGCAATTCTATTGGTGGCCTGGCATGAAACGGGATATATCCGAGTTTGTTTCTAAGTGCTTAATCATCAACAAGAAAAAGCCGAGCATCAGTGCCGTCAGGACTACTTCAACCAATCATGATACCCGAATGGAAATGGGATAGAATTACAATGGATTTTGTATCCGGTCTTCCTATGACACTGAGAAAGAAAAATGCAGTATGGGTTATCGTTGATAGATTGACTAAATCAGCTCATTTTGTGCCCGAGTGCGTCTGACTATTCACTTGATAAGCTTGCCGAATTGTATGTGTCGGAGATTGTAAGGTTGCACGGTGTACCGAGTTCCATTGTTTCAGATAGGGACCCGAGATTCACATCGCGGTTCTGGAAGAAATTGCAAGATGCTTTAGGTACTAAACTCCATTTTAGTACAAATTTTCATCGAAGAATCGACGGTCGATCGAGCGGACTATTTTGATACTTGAGGACATGCTGAGGTGTTGTGTTCTCGAGTTTGAAGGTACGTGGGAACGATACCTACCTTTGGTTGAATTTGCTTATAATAATAGTTTCCAAACTAGTATAAAAATGGCGCCTTATGAAGCCTTATACGGTCGAAAATGTCGCACACCGTTGTATTGGACTGAGCTCAGTGAAAATAAGATACACGGGTTGATTGGATTAAAGAAACAAGCGAGTAAAGTGGTTGTCATTAGAAACAATTTGAAAGCTGCTTCGGATCGTCAAAAGTCCTATGCCGATTTGAAGCGAAAGAACATTGAATTTTAGGTTGGAGATCGAGTGTTCTTAAAAGTTTCTCCGTGGAAGAAAATACTCCGATTTGGTCGGAAAGGCAAGTTGAGTCCGAGATTTATCGGACCGTATGAAATTACTGTACGTATTGGGCCCGTTGCTTATAGATTGAAGTTGCCCTCTGAGTTAGAAAGGATACACAATGTATTTCACGCCCTCGATGCTTATGCAATCTGAGTCATCGATCCGTCTC
Source organism: Gossypium bickii (assembly GCA_025503065.1). NCBI lineage: Eukaryota > Viridiplantae > Streptophyta > Magnoliopsida > Malvales > Malvaceae > Gossypium > Gossypium bickii. Next base: position 27,155,794 of record CP106712.1, read on the forward strand.
ATGTAATCACACTGTTAGGAGTTGAAATTCAATCCGATTTGACATATGATGAAGAACCGATCCGTATCTTAGCTCGGGAAATGAAAGAGTTGAGAAATAAGAAGATTCCATTAGTGAAAGTATTATGGAATAGACACGGAGTTGAAGAGGCTACATGGGAACCTGAAGATTCAGTGAGGCAGCAATATCCGAACTTGTTTAACGGTAAGATTTTCGAGGACGAAAATCCTTAAGGGGGGGAGAGTTGTAACAGACTAATATTGACCCTAATCAGAACGGTGGTTTCGGGACCACGAATCCGAGCCCGAGAAAGATTTTGATATTATATTTTATGTTTATTATATGTGGACTAATGTGTGTGAAAATATCGTAGAAAAACATTGTCGTTTAAGTGCTTAATTTAATAAAAAGGATGAAATTGCGAAGGTGACAAAAGTTGTGAGCATGAAATTAAAAAGGGTAAAGTGAATTGTTTGTGAAACTTTAGGATTTGCATGTCAAATTCCCCACTTTTAAAATAGTGGACGGTAAGCATGCCTTGATTAATATATTTTAGTATATTATAATTAAAGTATTATTTGTGTAATTAGCAAGCTTTAATATGTGTTAATTTTTAAACCAAAAATAAAGTATTTTAATTCTATTTTCTCTCCTATTTCCCATCTTCTTCCCCGATTCTATTTGAAAGAAAAAGAAGAAGCCATTTTTTTGAAACCTCCATGGCCTGACCTTGCATGTGTCTCTAAGGTGATGTATCAAGCTCCAAATTTGATAATTTTTGTATGGTTATGCTAGTAGACTTAAATGCTACCAACTTTATGTGGAAATTTTGAGTATAAAGCCTCCCTTAGATTCGGCCATTAGCAAGGATTATGTTATATTCATGTATGATGAAGAAATCTTGATTTCTTGGGTAGTGAATTAAAGTGTCATTTAAGGGAAATAGGTATGTGTTATGGCTTAGATACTTTGGAAACAATCGGCTGGAAATTATGTCTTGATGATTAGTTTGTAAATTTTGGGAAGAGAGGTACAGTGTTCGGCTCTTATGGGATTTAGTTAAAAAAAAAATATATATATTCATGAGAAATTGTGAATCTGTTTAGGGGCTAGATTACAAGGAAACCGTAAGCAAGGGGGGGGGGAAGGGTAAATTGCAATTAAACTATTTTGTAATTGTAAGTAAGTATGGAGAAAGGCATATTGCCGAATGTGATAGTAAATTTGGCTTATAAAATAAATTAATGTGCTTCTTATGGACTTTAGAAGTGAAATCATGAAATAAATATTTAAATGTTAATGATGCTTATAGCGTGAGAAATACTAAAATATGATAGGAATATATTTCATGATAATTCGGTTTCATGTTAGTAATTTGACCGAATGTAATAATTCATTTGGGTGTAAATTAATTGAGCTGTGGATTATATGTATGCATATATTTGCAATGTGGTGGATTGGATTTTTGTTAGTTGTATAAATGCGAGATTGAATAGTAAGAATTGTGAAATCTTGCAATTGAATTGAATAGCATTAAATCAATTGGAAATACATATTGAACGAATGTCATTGATAATTCTTAGACCGTGAGCAAAAAGAAAAGGAGCTAGACCGGGGAAAGAGCAAAGTGAACGAATAGCCGAAGCATTTGGGTTACTTAAATTTCAAGTAAGTCCTTAAACTATTGTATATTGAAGAATTAATTATGAATCTATTGTACGATAATGCTTGATAAATTTTAGTAGATATTCATGTCATAGCCGAATGTATATAAGCCTATTAGAATGGTTTTGATTGTTTGATGTAAATAAGCCAAGTACTTTCATTATGTGATATAGTATAAAAGGTATTAGCGATGATTGATTACATAAATGTGTTTCGGGCTTTAAGCCTAGCAGGCCTAGTGCCGGTGATTTAATTCGGGCTTTAAGCCTAGCAGGCCTAGTGCCGGTGATTTAATTCGGGCTTTAAGCCTAGCAGGCCTTGTGTCGGTGTTATTTATCGGGCTTTTATGCCTAGCAGGCTTGATGCCGGTGTTGTATTTCACAAATTAGAAACCGAAATTGTGTTCAAGGCGAATTAAAGCAAATTTATCGAGTTAACGGTTCAGGTGAGTATGTAAAGTAGGAATGAGCTTCTTACTTAATTAAGACAAGGTAAACTAGTGATTTATTACCAATGGTATGTGTTCTCGGTTTTATTGATGAATGATGTGGTTGTATAATTGATATAATAATTGATATTCAAGTATATGAATATTTGTACCCATGGTTACATGATGACACTTTGGATTTAAAGATTGGATTATGAACAAATATTTTGATCACAAATATGTGGGCAAAGAGAAATTTTCCTACGAATTTATACTTAGTCACATCGATATGAAGTTGAAAGTTTGATAATAAATATGAGCACAAGCCTACAAAATTGTTGATATTTGAATGTTATATTTTTATGAAATTAGGATTTACTAAGCTAGCAAGCTTATCGTGTGAAATGTTTCCTTTGTTTTATAGATTAGGTACAAACTACAAGCTCGTCGGGATCGTTCGGAAAGTCGCTCACACTATCAATCTACATTTTGGTACTCTTTCATTTTGGATTTAAATGAAGGCATGTATAGGAATGACTTGGTCTTTGTTTTGATGAATTCTTAAGGTTCATGTATATAATAGCCATGCGAATATGGCTGAATTTTTAGTTAAGTATGCTTTTTGTGTTTTGATACGAATGTCGGTTTATGTTGGCAATGTTTATGCATACTTAATCGAAGTTAATCGTTGTTGATAATGAAATGTTTGTGTACGAAATGAATCCTTGAATTAGGGATGTAGGTATGTTTGGTTAGAAGTTAGTTTTTCATAAATTGCAACGAAACAGCTTGTTGTAGCAGCAGTGATGTGATTTAGAAAAATCACCAAAAATTGGATATATTGAATTAGAAGGTGAATGAGATATGAAATTAAACCGTATTATATCTATTTTTACATGAAAGAAACAGAGTAGGCAAAGGACTTATATATTATGAGATAATTAAGTTTTAGTGAGACCTGCTCTGAATGAATTCGTGAGTCACTGTTCTATTTTGGAAAAATTGTTAAAAAGTGTACAAAAATAATTAGGAAGTATGGTTTATATGTGTAGAATCCTTAATGAGTCTATTTTTCATTGGTATAAACAAGAACATTATAGGAAATTTGTGGAATGAGATAACTGTATTTTCGTAAAGACAGGTCAGAATTGTCAAGCAGTGTAATAAAGGTAACTTTGATGAATAAACTGTACTAATTGGCCACATGAAAAATTCTGGAAAAATTATGGTGAAAAGTCATATGAGTCTAATTTCAAGGAACATTTACGGATTTAAATTTCGAGTTTTGTAACTCAAGTTATGGTCGATTTAGTCAGCGTGACGCAGTTGGACAGCTTTAATTTTTTTTTTTTTTTTTTTTTTTTTCGTGTTAATAGTCAAGTCTAGTAATACCACATACCCGATTTCGGCAAGGGTTTCGGGTAAGAGGTGTTACAGAATGCATGTGTTTAGGAAATTTTTCCAAGTTGATGGAAACATGTTATTCTATACTTAATTGTAATAAATGAGATTGGTAAGTTTAATTCCAGTTATACGAACTTACTAAGCATAATATGCTTAATAGATTTACTTTTATCTATTTTATAGTATTCGGAAGCTCGCGAAGGTTGGTGAATGGTTGGAGCATCATCACACTATCCACAAGTTTATTTTGGTATAAATAGTATGTAACACCCCAAACCCGACCCATACATTTCGACCAGATCTGGTATGCTACGGGTTGTACATTGAAAACTTTTGCTTCCTTGGTTTAGGAAATCGTAAGTTAATTAGACAATATTTGAATAAATAGGTGACCTTTTGAAAATAAAACCTTGTATTATTATTATTTTGAATAATTAAACCTTTTGACAAAATTTCTTAAGTTGCAAATATTAAAAACTACTTAGGTGAGTATAAACTATGGGGCCTTTGCCTAATCCTGAGCCCAATTTGGACCCCTATCACTTAAATTAACACATTACACCTATTCTCCCATTAAAAGCATAGGCCCAAAAATTCAGGATGTTACAGTTCTACCCCCTTAAAGAAATTTCCTCCTCGAAATTTCCAACTAACTATTAATCGTACTACCCAAGTCTTACCACTATGCTTTCGCTGCGCACTCTAATTTAATAATATATAAACATTGCACGCATACAGTTTCTATACCCAAAAATATAGCATCCACACAAAACATACCCGACTTAATGGTGATTGACCAATCCCGAGCCTTATGCTCCTCAGACCCGCATCTTAAACACGTTCCTGACTTCCTCCAACATTCACCCGGATGATGCCATCTGCAATATTCGCAAACCCAAAAGTTTGGACGTACCTTAACATGCTTCACAGAACGAGACTGCAACCCTAGAAAACTACGATCTCTTTTTTTTCTTACAGTCCACACACCCAACCTGAAGTGTTTCATCGATTTCTTTAACCTCCTTCAAGACCTCCCTAACTAGCCGAGTCGAAGCCAAGACATCGGTCCTAACACTTCCACACCTCTCGCCGCGGCTCTTTCTTCCTCTTCTAGTGCTCATCGTTAATTCTCGTATTATCTAAATTAGAAATTTTATGAATTATTAATTTCTTTCACTGATTAACCATGAACAATCTTATGGGAAGTAGTTTTAATAGTAGTTCTTTCGAATTCTAACCTATCTACAGTTTCAGTCTCAAGTTTATCTCCTAAATCTAGAAACCACATACATTCAACCACCACACATCAACAAACATATAACATCCATGAACTCACATTCATCACAGAAGGGTATCTTCGTTATTTCACTACCCAGGGGTTTTTTCGTAGTTTCGCCCTACAGGGTATTTTTTTCCAAATAAAGTATCTTGGAAATTTTCTTTGAATTAGAGGTACTTTGGTACATTTTTTTTTCTTGTAAAGTAGGGGTACTTTGGAAAATTTAATTTTGCAAACCGGGTTGCTTTTGTAAATCTAGGGATTTTCAGGTAATTTTACAAAACATGGGTATTTTATAAAATCACGGTTGTTTTGGAAAATTTCACAAACCAAGGGTATTTGGGAAATTTTGCCAATCGGAGTGTTTCGGTAATTTTCACAGATTTTGGTAGTTTTACAGTTCTGGGGTATTCTGGGAAATTTTCGCAAATCAGGTGTATTTTGGAAATCTTACAACACTTGGGGGTATTTTGGTTGTGAAATAGGGTGGCTGGCCCCTTTCGGGTTTTAAATTATAGATTTTGGCCTGTCAACAAGTCCTCATGACTAAGGTGAACAGTCACTACGCACCAGGTAGGATTCCAGCGAAGAGGAGGTGAGTCACTAGGACTGCTTAAGTACTAAGCTCTCCCTAAATCCAATCCTAGACATCCGTATGCCTGTTGCCACACCCTAACTCATCGACTCGTTCACGGGTTTGTTTGGATAGATTAAGTCTTATGAATTTAAAGAGTTGTTTTAACTAAGCCTATAGTCCATCAATACTATCATACCAGTCTACGTCCATAAAGCCCATCAACCCAACAAATATATCACATCAAGAGTTAGAATACTTACCTGCGTGGATCGGGTGCCGGTAGACTCGAAGGCCATATCTTCTTCCATATTTTTTTCAAATCCACATCAACTTTTCAAAACATTACTAGACCCATTTCACAGCCCGAGTTTTGAACTGGGCTCTGATACCAAAATTGTAACACCCCAAACCCGGCCCATAGGTTTCGACCAGATCTGGTATGCTACGGGTTGTACATTGAAAACTTTTGCTTCGTTGGTTTCGGAAATCATAAGTTAATTAGACAATATTTGAAATAGGTGACTTTTTGAAAATAAAACATTGTATTATTTTTATTTTGAATAATTAAACCTTTTGACAAAATTTCTTAAGTTGTAAATATTAAAAACTATTTAGGTGAGTATAAACTATGGGGCCTTTGCCTAATCCTGAGCCCAATTTGGACCCCTATCACTTAAATTAACACATTACACCTGTTCTCCCATTAAACGCATAGGCCTAAAAATTCAAGATATTACATAGTAAACTTATTTTGGTATAATGGCATGTATAGGTTAATTCGACCATAGATGGCTTAAATATGTTATTTGTAATTTAGCTATTGGAATGACTGATAATGGTTTGTTTTGGTACTTATAAAGCATTATGTCATGATAAATACATATATGTTAATATGGATGATCAAGTGATGTTTAATGCTTAGGTTAAACTAAGGTAAGATTATAAACATATATGTATGCAATGATATAACATATTAAATGTTAGAATTTGCTTGAATTCAATACTTGGATTGGTTGGTATTTGAATGTAAGTTTTGATGTAGGTTTATGGAAAAGTTTTGGGTGAGAAATGAAGCTAGAAATGGCTTTATTTTGTCCACACGGGTAGACACACGGGCGTGTGTCTTGACTGTGTGTGACACACGGCCTGGTACATGGGTGTGTGGTTAGGCCGTGTGTCCCCTACATCTTAAATTCGAGAAACAAAATGCTTTGAATTGAGCACACGGACATAGACAGGGGTGTGTGTCTCAATCTTGTGTGCTACACGGCCCAGCACACGGGCGTGTGTCTTGGCCGTGTGAAACCTGCACCTAATTTTGGAAAATTAAATTATCCACATGGCCGAGCACACAGGAGTGTGGTTGGCCATGTGGCACAAGTCAGAGAGTTACACGGGGTCAGACACGGCCAACAGCACGGGCGTGTCCCTTGACCACACGGGCGTGTGTGCCCTGTATCTTGGAAAATTTTTGAAATTTTGAGAATTTTTTTTTATGTAGAATGAAATCAATACAAAATATAATAGATGAAGAATCGAACATAATTGGATCAAATAGAAAAAAAAAGGAACAAAACCTACCTACATAATAAAATTTTTTATTATATACTTATGATCTATGCCAAAATTTTCCCCTTTTATGAGATGTATATATCTAGAAACATCATTTCGTTTTATGTATGGTTATAACAAGAAATTTGATTTACTAAATAGTATTCACTATTTTCTTTATGTTTTGTTTTATTCACTAGAATTTGATTATAAACCTCCAGAATGGTGTTTTTAACTTTTAATACTCCGAGATAATATCATTGTTTAAAAATTCGTAATGGAGTTACGTTTCGTATTTTTTGGTTTTTTTATTTAAACTCTAATTAGTGTAGGTTATTTTAAACTTATTTGACCTACAAATTTAGCTTATAAGTAGACCCTTTTCCACCTTAGAAAAATAACCCATTTTACAATTAAGTATTAGCTTTTACAAGCTTTCAGATAATTTTGCATTTAGTTTTGAGGGTTCGTATTTCGGGTTTCGGGGTTTAGTTTTATCTCTATCTTCTGTACTCTTCGTTTTTTCCGTTATAATAAAATTATCTTTGTCTGCAGGTTTTTTATCCTCTTCGGAGGGATTTTTCTACGTAAAATATTTGTGTTCGATTTTTTCAATTTTTTTCGTTATTTTACTTGTTCATTGCTTAATCGGATTTCTCCCCAACATATTGGCACGCTAAATTTTTTTATATTATGATTTTTTAATTATTTTATTACTTTAAGATTTTAACATGTTTTCATATTATTCTCGATGTTTATGTTGGTGTTATTTGCTTGTGGTAAGAGTACTCTAATTTCATATATAATTTGTGGCTTAAATACCAAAAATGTCAAAGGGTATTAAAAAATCAATTATACTTTTAACTCAAAGTTACTAATCAATTTAACATTGAAATATACTTTTTCATCAAAACCTTTGACAAATCGTTAAGAATTAACATGACAACTGATATGACAATTGGCACGGAAAAAACGATGATGTGATAAATGAGTTTTTTATAAAAATGATTTTTTTTATAAATTTTTTATAATTTTCACAATTTTTATAGTTTCATATTTTAAAATTTTTCTCTATAAGTTTTAAAATTTTTTATAATATTTTTCATAATTATTTAATATTTTTCCATATTATATTAACAATATTTTATAAATTTAATAATTTTTTTATATTTTTCTATAACTTCTAAAATTTTTATAATATTTTCATTTTTTCTTAATAATTTTTAAATACTTTACAAAATTGCACCCATGATGTTCGGTGATTTTAAAGAAGAAAGTATTTAATTGAATAAATTGTAAGTTATACTTTGACACTTGAAATTGATGTACGTGTTTTACTAAATGAGTGTAAATCCAAGAGTCATTTGAATGTTTTAAAAATGGTTTGGAACCGATTGATATAATATAGTGTTGAGTTGGAAAATTTTGAAGTGTCTTTGGTATTCCAGTAGGTGACGCTGCGACCTTAGCTTTGCAACGTCACGACTTTGTTTTTCTGCATTGCGATCTTGCATCCAACACGCTGCGATTCTGTCAAACAACCAATGATGCCATGACGCCCTTTGTTTTGACATCGCGTGTAACAGCCCATTTTCACTAAAATCGGAACAGTGGTTTCGGGACCACAAATCCGAACCAAAAAGAAAAATTATTTTTATATTTTTGCATGATTTGCATTTAGGAAGGAATATCATGTGTAAATTCTGATAAGAAAATTTTATCGATTTAATGCTTAATCACGGGAAGGACCAAATCTCATAAAATGCAAAAGTTGAATTCTAGTAGCTAGAAGGATCAAATGGCTATGGAATTCAAAATTTGAGGTCCTTATATGGTAATTAGATCATAAATCAAAAGTTACTAGATATTTTTGATGATTCATCCATTGAAAAATTAGAAAAGAGCAAGGACTAAATTGGAAATAAAAATAATTAAAATAGAAATAAAATCATTTTATATCATCTTCTTCCCCAAATATTCCATGGAAACCCTAGAAAAGGGAAAACAATCTTTCTTGGCATAATTGGGTAAGTTTTCTTGTCCCTTTTTTAGTAATTTTGACATTTTTGAAATCGGGATAGTTTAATCTATCTATTTGGGGAATTAATTTGAAAAGTTATCAAAGTATAGAAATTATGTCATGGATGAATATGCTGAAAATTAGAAATTTATGGCAGAAAATGAAAGGTTGTTGATAGATAAACAACTTTTACAAAGTGATTTTTAATGAAAACATAATTTAGGGATTAAATGGTAAAATTGTGAAAATTGAAGAAAATTCTAAATTTTATAGAATATATGTGCTGTAAATTGTATATTGAACTTTCAGTTAGGCTTGGAATAGGGAGTAAATTGCATGAATTTTATTTTTCAAACTTAGGGACGAAATTGGAATTTATGGAAAGTTTAGGGACAAAATGGTAATTTTGCCTAGGATGTAAATTAAGTTCAAATGAATATGAAATGTGAGAAATTGATGATTAAATTCATTTATATAGATCCGGATAAGTCAAATTCAAAATTAGATCGATGAATGGAGAAAGTTTTGGATTAGTAGATCTTTGTACGCTAACAAGTGTTGAGGTAAGTTCGTGTAACTTAATTATGCATGATAATATGTTTAAATTGAATGTTGTAATTGTAGAGATTATGATTTATATTTATGTGAATTATTTGGATGTTACAATATAAGAAATGAATACATGCTTGAAACTGTTTGAAAAAGGGTTAAATTCTGTTTTAATACTGGATTTTGATGGATAAATGTGATTTCCCCTATTGAATGAGGTCCTGCATGTGTTGCTGAAGGGATTTAGCTCGGACGAGTAATCCTATTGACCTCATTACAGAAAGGATTTAGCTTGGACTGGTAATCTTGATATAATCCCTCTTGAGCATATGTTACTGATGGGATTTAGCCCGGATGGGTAATCCTGATTAAGCGCTTATGAGCATATGTTGGAAACAGGATTTAGCTTGGACAAGTAATCCTTTTATATGATTCATGGCTCGAGAGTGTACTTCCTGATTAAGTGCCTTAATGGTACTCCTGAATATGAATTGACAGGCTATTAAATTGTACACCTTGAGTGTACTATTTGAGTATCCATCAGAATTTCAATTATTCAACGGATAAAATACTTGATATGATATGAGATGAAATAAATAATGCATTGAAAGAATTATAGCATGATGAGCTCATCTATATTTACTTGATGTATATAAAAATTTTGTAATGTTTGATTGAATGCATGTGTTTAGGAAATTTTGCCAAGTTGATGGAAACATGTTATTCTATACTTAATTTTAATAAATGAGATTGGTAAGTTTAATTCCAGTTATAGGAACTTACTAAGCATAATATGTTTAATAGATTTACTTTTCTCTGTTATATAGTATTCGGAAGCTCGCTAAGGTTGGTAAATGGTTGGAGCATCATCACACTATCCACAAGTTTATTTTGGTATAAATAGTAAACTTATTTTGGTATAATGGCATGTATAGGTTAATTCGACCATAGATGGCTTAAATATGTTATTTGTGATTTAGCCTTTGGAATGACTAAAAATGGTTTGTTTTGGTACTTATAAAGCATTATGTCATGATAAATACATATATGTTAATATGGATGATCAAGTGATGTTTAATGTTTAGGTTAAACTAAGGTAAGATTATAAACATATATGTATACAATGATATAACATATTAAATATTAGAATTTGCTTGAATTTAATACTTGGATTGGTTGGTATTTGAATGTAAGTTTTGATGTAGTTTTATGGAAAAGTTTTGGGTGAGAAATGAAGCTAGAAATGGCTTTATTTTGTCCACACGGGTAGACAAATAGGCGTGTGTCTTGACCGTGTGTGACACACGGCCTTGTGCAATGGTGTCTGGTTAGGCCGTGTGTCCCCTACATCTTAAATTCGAGAAACAAAATGCTTTGAATTGAGCACACGGGCATAGACAGGGGCGTGTGTCTCAGTCATGTGTGCTACACGGCCTAGAACACGGGCGTGTGTCTTGGCCGTGTGAAACCTACACCTAATTTTGGAAAATGAAATTATCCACACGGCCTAGTACACGGGCGTTATGAACAATCTTAGAAAATGAACAGTAATTGTCACAAATTATCTGTAAATGTTCTGTAAACTTCGGTAATGCTCCGTAAGTCTATTTTGGTGATGGATACGGGTTAGGGGTGTTACATTTATTGGTATCAGAGCTACAATTTAGTCGATTCTCGAATTGAACGTAACAAGTATAATTTTAGCTATACATGCCATTATATAATTTGTGATAGTGTGATATCTCCTAACCATTTTAAATCTATTTTTCATATAGTAATGTCATCCAACCAAGCTAGAGCTGAATTCGAGGAAGTTGAGAGTAATGATTTAGCTTCAGATCAAAGAGCTGCAACTAGTAGTGAAAGGCCTGTATCTGAGGGCCGAAGTGAGGAGGTAAAACAAGCCTTCTTTCAATTGATGGATGAATGGTTCACTCAGTATATAAGAACTAATCCTGCTGTACAACAACCTCCCCCACCTGCTCCTCAATCGGTTCTTGAAATACTATAGGGTGCTGAACCCACTTGAACTAGTAAGCCTCCAGTAGATAAAATCTATAAATATGGGGCAGAGAATTTAGAGCTACCGTAAACGATCATCCGGAAAGGGTCGAGTTTTAGTTGGAAAATACCATCCAGGTTTTTGACTAATTATCTTGTACACCCGCTAAATGTCTGAAATGTGCAGTATCCTTACTGAAAGACACAACTTATCATTGGTGGAATACTATAACTTCTATGGTACCGGGAGAAAATATTACATGAGAATTCTTCCAAAATGAATTCAGAAAGAAGTATGTTAGTCAAGGATTTCTGGATCAGAAAAAGAAAGAATTTTTAGAGCTCAAACAGGGAAATATGACTGTGTCTGAATATGAACAAGAATTTGTTCGGTTGAGATAATATGCCAGAGAATAGGTTCGAACTAAAGCTGATATGTGCAAATGCTTTGAGGAGGGTTTAAATGAAGACATTAAATTGTTGATCGGAATTCTTGAATTGAGGGAATTTGTGGTACTGGCCGATCGAGCACACAAAGCTGAAGAATTGAGTAAAGAAAATAAACAAGCTGAAAAAGAAGCTCGGGTTTCTAGTAAAAGAATTATGAGTAAGTCACAATCATCTAATTCTAAGAAATTAAAGAAGTATTATGATCGTGTTACCACCTCTATGGGATATTATCTCAACTCTCTAACCCGAGGTCTTCATCTCCATCTGTAACCAGTATTGGTAGTGTTGGTAATCCCAAACCGAAATGTAAACACTGTAATAAGTTTCATTTTGGAGAATGTCGTTTGAGAAGCGGGGCTTGTTATGGATGTGGTTCCCTTGACCATTTTCTCAGAGATTGTCTAGAAAGGGTTGAAAAAGAAATTGAGTAGGCTCCAAAGCCGAGTAATCCTGTTTCAAGAGGAAGACCACCCCATCACCTTGGCAATGCCAGTGGCAGCCGAGGTACTACCAGGGATACAACAGTTAAATCTAAGGCACGAGCACCGATAAGGACATATGCTATTCGTGCTAGAGTAGATGCCTCTGCACCAGACGCCATTATTGGTACATTTTGTCTACTTGATACTGATATTACTGCTTTGATTAATCTTGGTTCCACACATTCATACATATGTACAAATTTAGTGTCTGTTAAAAATTTACCTGTTAAATTCACTGAATTTGTGGTTAAAGTTTCAAATCCCTTGGGCCATTATGTTATAGTGGATAAGGTCTGTAAAAACTGTCCATTGAGGGTAAAGGGCTATTGCTTTTCGGCTGATTTAATGCTATTTCCATTTGATGAATTTGATGTGATTTCGGGAATGGACTGGTTAACTCAACATGATGTAGTGGTGAATTGTAAACAGAAATATATTGTGTTGAAATGTCAGAATGGTGAGTTACTCCATGTTGAATCTGATAAATTAGATGGGTTATCTAATGTGATTTCAGCAATATCAGCACAGAAATATGTTAGAAAGGGTTATGATGCTTATCTTGCATATGTATTGGACACTAAAGTATCTGAGTCAAAGATTCAGTCAGTGCCAGTTATATGTGAATTTCCTAATGTATTTCTAAAAGAATTACCTGATTTACCACCAGTTAGAGAAGTGAAATTCTCTATAGATCTTGTCCTGGGAACAACACCTATATCCATAGCACCTTACAGAATGGCTCCTACCGAATTAAAGGAGTTGAAAGCACAGTTGCAAGAGTTGATTGATAGAGGCTTTGCTCGACCTAGTTTCTCACCTTGGGGTGCACCGGTTCTATTTGTAAAGAAGAAAGATGGATCCTTGAGGCTGTGCATTGATTATAGACAGCTTAACAAAGTTACAATAAAGAACAAATATCTATTGCCTTGAATTGATGAATTGTTTGATCAATTGAAAGGTGCCACTGTATTTTCAAAGATTGATCTCCATTCTGGTTACTATTAGCTATGGGTAAAAGACTTAGATGTGCTAAAGACAACTTTTAGAATAAGGTATGGACACTATGAGTTTCTAGTGATGCCATTCGGTTTGACAAATGCACCTGCAGTATTTATGGATCTGGTGAACATGATTTTCAGACCTTATTTAGACAGGTTTTTGGTGGTATTCATTGATGATATTTTGGTTTATTCTTGAGATGAAAATGAACATACTGAAAATTGAGAATTCTGTTCCAAACATTACGTGAAAAAAAATTATATGCTAAATTCAGCAATTGTGAATTTTGGATACGGGAAGTTGGTTTTCTTGGACATATTGTGTTTGCAGAGGGTATTCGAGTAGATCCAAGTAAAATTTCAGCTATTGCCAATTGGAAGCCGCCAAAGAATGTGTCTGAAGTCAGAAGTTTTCTGGGACTTGCTGGATATTATCGGAGGTTTGTAAAAGGTTTTTCAATGGTAGCACCTCCAATGACTCGCTTGTTACAGAAAGATGTAAAGTTTAAGTGGACTGATAAATGCCAGTAGAGTTTTGACAGATTGAAAGCTTTATTAATAGAAGCACTTGTGTTAGTTCAGCCTGACTCGGGTAAGGAATTTATAATTTACAGTGATGCATCATTAAATGGTTTAGGCCGTGTTTTGATGCAAGAAGGTAAAGTAATAGCCTACACTTCAAGATAACTAAAACCATATGAAAGAGATCACCTGATACATGGCAGCCTGTAACACCCCTCACCCGTATTCAATGTCGAAATAGGGTTACATAGTATTACCAAACTTATAACACATATAACCGTATTTTTCTCATACATTTGATCAATTCATACAATCATCATTCCATCTCAATCAATTTGTCTCTTATAATATCCTACAAGGCCTTAAACATGCTTTAGGAGTGGTTCAGGACTAAACCGATAATTTATAAAACTTTCACGAAACTTTGAAAATTTTCTCAAAAAAGGGGACACACGTCCGTGTGGCTAGACACACGGCCACTAGAGACGCCCGTGCCACCGGCCGTGTGAAAACAGGGGGTACATATTGTCTTGGGTCATATAGCCAACCACACGCCCGTGTGCCCTTTGAAGTGGCCTCACACGCCTGTGTGCCAGGCCGTGTGCTGGGCCGTGCCAATCCTGTAGGGTATACTGATTTATGCAACACGGCCAAGTCACACGCCCGTGTGCTAGGCTGTGTGCCAATTAGGGGGTATACTGACTTTACCACACTGCCGGTCACACGCCCATGTGTGAGACCGTGTGGAACATACTGACTTCATTTTAATATCAACACTAGGGGACACATGCCCGTGTAACATGACCGTGTATTGCACACAGCAGAGACACATGCCTGTGTCTTTGCCCGTGTGGACAAAAAGAGGCTATTTGCAAAGCCATTTTGCCATCCTATTTATACTTGCATACACAAGCATAAATTGCAACATTTTATAACCCAATAGGCAGCCAATCCATAACATTTCATGCACATTTTATATCAATTCGATATAGTATTCAAATACCTAATTAATATCATGCATTTTCCATTCATATGCCTAATACATTTCAAGACAACATTTGCATATTTCCATTCCATCTACTACTTGCTAAAACATACCATATTTGAACACTTATACACAACCAAAACATTACACCAAGTTAAGCCAAATCACATGGCTTTAACTTACACTACAACATGTACCAAAATTACTATCTCAAGTAATCATAACTATTATCTTTATAACTAGCCTATACATGCCATATTTACATATAACCATGAGTTCAAAAGTACCAAACAACAACTGGATAGTGTGATGCATAACTTCGACTTTATCCGGATCGAGCGAGTTATCGAACTCTATAAAACACGAAAAAAGAAACATAGTAAACTTTAAAGCTTAGTAGTATAATTCAGAATTTAACTTACCATTTATACATAATTAAACAATTAAACAAAGTATATCAAATTCACTTGCCAAATGCCTATACACAAGCATTCATCAACATTTATTTATCATATACATCATTTGTAACATTTCACTCTCAATCATATAAACAGTAAATCATTCGATAACAGTAACTCATCCGTTTAAACAATATTCCATCCATATAACAATAATTCATCCGTATAACACATAGCTGATTCACATAACCAATAATAGAATTTATGCCCATTGAACCTATTAGAATTTCAAGGATACTTAGGTGATATATGTAACATATAAATGAGTAATCCATCAATTCATTATCATTTTCGCTCTTTCGAGCTATGATCGGTAAGCTCCTCCTAAGCTGATGGATAGTAAGCTCTATTGAGCTGAAATGATAAGCTCTGACGAGCTGAGAATAGTAAGCTCTTATGAGCTGATACATCGGTAAGCTCATACGAGCTGTGGTGAGTCCACAACACATGCAGGATCTCAACCTAAACAGTAACATGTCACCCGCATCCTACGAATTCCTACGGTTCAAACGGGGCTCGGTAACCATTAGACTTTATCAATAAGGCATTCTTATTTCAAGTAGATCAATTACACAATTACATACATCCATTTCAAATAATTACAAGTATTTAAAAGTTCGATTCTAATTATACGAACTTGCCTCGAGTTGTTCGGATAGAAATATCGGCTAATCGTCAACCTTTCCTTTTCCCTAATCTAATCCCGATCTCGGCTTATCTTGATCTATATATTATTAAAATCAGCTTATTCAATAAACTATTTATTCAATTTAGCCCAAAACACACACATTAGGGCTATTTTACACATTTGCCCCTAAATTTTTTTATTTTTACAATTTAGTCCTTATCACATAAAAATGCGAATTCATGCAATTTAGTACAAACCCATGCTTAGCCGAATTTAATACATATTACTAGCAGCCCATATTTTCAATTTATTCACACTTTTACCCACATAATTTTACATGTTCACAAATAAATCCCTTTTTGACTTTTTTGTCAAAAATTATTTTACAAAACTAGTAAATCTATCAATAAACCTTCATAATCTATCATAATTCATCAAATTACTCAATCATTCAACAATGACGACATAATAAATCTTTAATAATTTCGAAATCTAAGGTTCGAGCTAGCTAGAATACGAAGCAACGATCTCAAAAACATAGAAATCATTAAAAACGGAACAAAAATCATACCTAATTGAGCTTATAAATCAATGGACGAATGAAATCTAAATCTCTGGCTTTCTTCTTGCAAAATTCGGCTAAAAGAGAGAAAGATGGACACAAAATTCATTTTGTTTTTATTTAATTAACCTATATTAACCAAATTACTAAATTACCCTTTAAAAATATTAAAATTTACACCAATTGCCATGCTATCATCACCCACTAACCCATAAATGGCCTATTTACCACTTAAGGAACTTTACTTTAATGTTCTGTAGCTATTTGACAATTTTAGCTAATAGAACACAAGTTTTACGCTTTACGCGATTCAGTCCTTTTTCTCGAATTAACCATTTAAACAGTAAAATTTCTTTATGAAACTTTCACACAATAATTCTATCATGCTGTAAACTTTAATAAAATAATAAAATAAATATTTTGACTTTGGATTTGTGGTCCCGAAACCACTGTTCTGATTTGACCAAAAACGGGCTATTACAACTCTCCTTCCTTAGGGATTTTTGTCCCCGAAAATCTTACTGGTGAATAGGTTAAGGTACTGTTTTCTCATAGCTTCCTCGTGTTCCCACGTAGCTTCCTCAATCCCGTGTTTATGCCAAAGAGCTTTTACTAGGGTTATGCGTTTATTTCTCAATTCTTTAATTTCACGAGCTAAAATCTTGACCGATTCTTCACTATACGTCAAATCAATTTGTATCTCAACATCTACCGGAGAAATCACATGTGACGGATCAGATCTATATCAGCGTAGCATAGAAATGTGAAACACATTATGAATCTTTTCAAGTTCTGATGGTAAAGCTATTCGATACACTACAGGCCCTATTCTTTCGACAATCTAATAAGGTTCGATAAATCGCGGACTTAGCTTTCCTTTACGGCCAAATCAAAGAACCTTTTTCCACGGTGACACCTTTAGAAACACTCGGCCCCTGACTTGAAACTCTATTTCTTTACGTTTCAAATTCACGTATGATTTTTGTCGATCTGAAGCTGCTTTTAAACTATCGCGAATCGTTTTCCCTTTTTCTTCAGTTTCTCTAATCAATTCAACCCTGTAAATCTTTTTCTCACATAGTTCAGTCCAGTATAGCGGTGTTCGACATTTGCGACCGTATAAAGCTTCGTACGGTGCCATCTTTATACTCGCATTGAAAACTGCTGTTATGCACAAACTCAATCAACGGTAAGTATTTTTCCCAACTGCCCTCAAACTCTAATATACAGCATCTCAACATGTCTTCGAGAATCTGAATAACTCTCTCGATCTGACCGTCAGTCTGAGGATGAAAAGCTGTACTAAAATACAACTTCGTACCCAAAGCTTCTTGCAGTTTCTTCTAGAATCGTGACGTAAATCTCGGATCTCTATTAGAAGTAATAGATAGTGGCACCTCGTGCAATCGAACAATCTCAGAAATATACAATTCAACTAGTCTATCAAGTCTGAAATCTGTACGTACTGGTATGAAATGAGCAGATTTCGTTAGTCGATCAACGACAACCTATATAGCATCTTTCTTTCTCGGAGTTAGGGGCAATCCAAACACAAAATCTATTGTAACTCTATCCCATTTCCACTCGCGAATCATCACAGGCTGCAGTAAACCTGATGGTACTTGATGTTCAGCTTTGACTTGCTGACAAATCAAACATTTAGAAACAAACTCTGATTATGTCTTGCCACCAATAAAACTGTTTCAAATCGTTGTACAGATAAACAACTATTGTGCGCTTTGTGCAAAATCTTCTGAATGAGTTTTGAATTTCTCAGTATACAAATTCTATTCTGAAACCTTCAACAATCATTGGCTCCAATTTGAAACTCTGAATTAGAGATAGTCTCACATTGAATTCGTTTAATTTGCAATTCACGACCAACTTTTTGAGCTTCACAAATTTTTTGAAGAAATACTGGTTTAGCTTTTAATTAAGCCAAAATAGTCCCATCATTACAAATCATCAACCAGGTATTTATTGCTCGTAATGCAAACAAAGATTTTCGGCTCAGGGCATCAATAATAGCATTAGCTTTTCCCTGGTGATAATCAATCACAAATTCATAATCTTTTAATAACTCGAGCTATCTTCGTTATCGTAGATTCAAATTTTTCTGTGACATCAGATATTTTAAGCTTTTGTGATCCATATAAATGTGGCATTTTTCCCCTATAAATAGTGTCGCCAAATTTTCAATGCGAACACAATTGCAGCCAACTCTAAGTCGTGCGTCGGATAGTTCTTTTCATGCATTTTTAGTTGTCAGGAAGCATAAGCTGTAACTTTTCCTTCTTGCATTAAAACACATCCCAGACCATTTAATGATGCGTCATTATAAATCACAAACTCTTTCCCTGATTTAGGTTGAACCAGAACTGGTGCTTCAGTTAACAGTATTTTCAATTGTTCGAAACTTTGCTGACATTTTTCTGACCATTCAAATTTCACATATTTTTGAAGCAGTCGAGTCATCGGTGTCGCAATCATCGAAAATCCTTTCACGATTATTCAATAATAGCCCACTAATCCCAGAAAACTACAGATTTCAGACACATTTCTTGGAGGTTTCCAAACAACAATAGCAGAAATCTTACTCGGGTCAACTCTGATACCTTCAGCTAAAATAATATGCCACAGAAATCCAACCTCTCGGAGCCAAAAATTACTTTTGCTGAACTTTGCAAATAATTGCTTATCACGCAGAGTTTGTAACACAACTCTGAAGTGCTCGGTATGTTCAGATTCATCTACCTAATAGATTAGAATATCATCAATGAATACAATAACAAATCTGTCTAAATACGGTCTGAATATTCGGTTCATCAAGTCTATAAAAACTGCAGGAGCATTAGTTAATTCGAAAGGCATAATCAAGAATTCATAATGTCCGTACCTCATTCTGAACTTGATTTTCGGCACATCTGACTCTTTAACTCGCAACTGATAATAAACCGATCTTAAATTAATCTTTAAAAATACTGTAGCCCTTTTTAACTGTACGAATAAACATCAATCTCTGGTAGAGGGTATTTGCTCTTTATGGTCACTTTATTCAGCTGTCTATAATTGATACACATTCTCATCATGCCGTCTTTCTTCTTTACGAACAATACTGGTGCACCCCAGGGTGAATAACTCGGTCGTGCAAAACCTCTGTCTGTCAAATCTTGCTGCTGAGCTTTCAGCTCTTTTAATTCTGTTGGAGCCATTCTGTTCGGAGCTATCGATATCGGTGTTGTTCCCGGTACTAATTCAATACGAAATTCAACCTCTCTAATCGGTGGCAAACCTGGTAATTCTTCTAGAAATACATTCGAAAACTCACAAAAAATAGGTACAGATTCAATCTTTGATTCAGCCACTTTGTATTCAATATATATGCAAGATATGCATCATAACCCTTTTTAATACATTTCTGAGCTAACATAGATGATATCACAGTAGGTAATTCACTCGAATCATCAGACTCAATCCAAAGAATTTCACCATTCTGACATTTCAATTCGATAATCTTTCTTCTACAATTCACAACTACATCATGCATAGTCAGCCAGTCCATACCCAAAATCACATCAAACTCATCAAATGGTAGAAGCATCAAGTCAGTCGAAAAACAGTAAGCCCGAGTCATCAAAGGACAATTCTAACAAATCTTATCAACTAAAACAGACTTGCCTAATGGGTTTGATACTTTAATTACAAACTCTGTAGACTCGACATGTGAACTCTTTTTAATTACTAGATTCATACAGATATATGAATGGGTTGATCTAGGATCTAACAACGCAATTATATCAGTATTGAAAAGAGAAAAAGTTCCTGTATTAACATCAGGCGATGATGCTTCCTCCCGTGCACGGATAGCATAAGCTTGAGCAGGTGCTCGTGCCTCAGATCTCATAGCAGAATCTCTCATAGCACCTCAGTTACCACTCGTATTCCTAGTGTTTCGGGGTGGTCTGCCTCTAGTAGTTGTATTACTTGCTTTTGCCGGTTGATTTCTTTCAGCTATAGACTTTTTTAGACAGTCCCGGAGATAATGATCAAGAGATCCACATTTAAAACAAGCTCCGTTCAATATTTTACATTTACCATATTGTCGTTCATTGCAATGCTTACATCAGGTCTAACATTTCTAACACTACCCACACTGGCAATAGATGTCGTCTGAGGTTTAGAGCTGAAATGTCTCACATCTCTATCTCTGATCGTAATCCCCATAGAAGCAGTAGAATGAGGATGATATTCTCTAGATTTCTTTGATGCTGACTGATGTGATTTGCCCGCAAATCTCTTTCTAAAGTCTGTAGCCTCAAAATCGGCTTTTCTTTTCTCTTTGCTAAGATCTTTAGCTTTGCAAGCTCTGTCAAATAGAACGACAAACTCTTTCAGCTCAAGAATCCCAACTAACAGTATGATTTCTTCATTTAATCCATCTCCGAAAATTTTACACATTATAGCTTCAGAAGAAACACATTCACGAGCATATTTGCTAAGTCAGACAAACTCTCTTTCATATTCTGTTAACGACATACGACCCTAGTTCAATTCAAGAAATTCTTTTCATTTCTGATCAATGAACCTTTGGCTGATGTATTTCTTTCTGAATTCAACTTGAAAGAACTCCCAATTAACTCTTACTCACAGAACTACGAATATCAAGGTATTCCACCACTGGTACAACACATTTTAAACATTATTCAGGTGTACAAGACAGTTTATCAAATACCCGATTCTGGAGTAAATTGCAAGAAGCTCTAGGTACACAGTTACATTTCCGTACTACATTCCATCCTCAGACAGATGATCAATCTAAACGTGTAATACAGATTTTGGAGGATATGCTTCGATGTTGTGTACTTAAATTTGAAGGTAATTGGGAAAAGTATCTACCTTTGGTTGAATTTGCTTATAATAACAGTTACCAGTCCAGTATCAACATGGCATTGTATGAAGCTCTCTATGGTCGCAAATGCATAACTCTGTTGTATTGGACAGACCTCAGTGAGAAAAAGTTACATGAAGTTGATTTAGTTCATGAAGCCAAAGAAAAAGTGAAGGTAATTTAGAACAATTTGAAAGTAGCTTCAGATCGTCAAAAGTCTTATGCTGATCTTAAACGGAAAGAAATAGAAATTCAGGTCGGTGAAAAGGGATTCTTGAAAGTGTCACATTGGAAGAAAGTTCTTTGATTTGGCTGTAAAGGGAAATTGAGTCCACTGTTCATTGGGCCTTATGAAATCATAGAAAGAATTGGACATGTTGCGTATCAGTTAGCTTTACCGCCAGAACTTGATCAGATTCATAATGTTATTCATGTGTCTATGCTACGACGATATCGATCAAATCCTTCACATGTTGTTTCTCCGACAGAGGCAGAGATTCATTTTGATATGACAAATAGTGAAGAGCCGATTAAAATTTTAGCTCGGGAAACAAATGAGTTAAGAAATAAAAAGGTAGCTTTGGTAAAATTTCTTTGGCAACGACATGGTATTAAAGAGGCTACTTGGGAACCAGAGGATACCATGAGAAAGCAAAATCCAAACCTCTTTACTGGTAATATTTTCGAGGACGAAAATCCTTAAGGCGGGATTTGTAACAACCCATTTTCAGTAAAATCAGAATAGTGGTTCCGGTACCACAAATCGGAACCGGAAACAAAAATTATTTTTATATTTTTTCATGATTTGCATTTAGGAAGGAATATCATGGGAAAATTCTGATAAGAAAAATTTTATCGATTTCATGCTTAATCATGAGATGGACCAAATCGTATAAAATGCAAAAGTTGAATTCTAGTAGCTAGAAGGATCAAATAGCTATTGAATTCATAATTTGAAGTCCTTATATGGTAATTGGACCATAAATCTTTTGATGATTCATCCATGGAAAAATTAAAAAAGAGTAAGGACTAAATTGGAAATAGAAATAATTAAAAGATGAAAAATAATTAAAATAGAAATAAAATCATTTTATATGATCTTCTTCCCCAAATATTCCATGGAAACCCTACGAAAGAGAAAACAATCTTTCTTGGCTTAATTGGGTAAGTTTTCTTGTCCCGTTTTTAGTAATTTTGATATTTTTGAAAACGAGATAGTTTAATCTATCTATTTGGGGAATTAATTTGAAAAGTAATCAAAGTATAGAAATTATGTCTTGGATGAATATGCTGAAAATTAGAAATTTATGGTAGAAAATGAAAGGTTGTTTGTAACACCCCAAACCCGGCCTAGATGTTATGGTCGAATCCAGAGATGTCACAAAAAAGGGGTTTTGAAAACAAGTTGATTCCCTTAACTAATCAATAATAAACTCACATTCATTCATGTTTAATACAGAAAACCTTATTTTAACAGTTCATTTGCCAAAACACTTATTACAATGGAAGTTAAACAAAACCAAAACGTTTTAGAAACCCGTTTCATATTTTTGAGAAAACCTCTTTCTGGAGTAAATCTGTTTCCCTAAAATATTTTGTCAAGCATGCAACATATCGAGCATATCAAACCAAATCAAGTTAAAAACCCAAACAGTCCAAAAAGTCCCAAAAAGTTCAAACTCTCAAAATTAAATCCCAAATTATTAAATACCATAAATTAATAAATTTAAACATTTTTATAGAAAAATGGTCATTGTTGAGTCCCTGCTACACCGATCCCCTAAGACTGTGGATTACCTGACAAAGTAGACAAACAGATGTGAGTTTACATAAACTCAGTGTGTAACCCAACAGAATTAAGCGTGCAATCATACAAAATCATATACACAGTCGGAAACAGATACAAATATAGATTTAGGCTCAAGCGCATTTCAGATACAGATGCAGTAAACAGAATCAGATAATCAGAATCCTACCCCCATCCTCTACACACCATCTCTGACCATCCCAACACACCATGTGGGGTTAAAACACCCACCCATCCCTACAAACCAAGTTGTGCCGTAACAACACATATCAGATATAGTGCAGCCTAGCTGCCATAATAGGTGATGATTACTGTACAGAGCACTTCCTCCATCAATACAAAACCCACCCCACAATCATATACATAACAGATATAAAATAACATACTAGTCATGCTCAACATGCTATGTACAGATACCAGAATATTCAAATATGCATGGCACAATCATACTCAGAACAGATTATCAATCTATCAGATCTTATAGTTTTGGGGTTTGGTTAGCCCTTATTGACCCTACGGTAGGCCCACAGTAGATTGGGACGACCCGTGCGACCCTAGGAGAAATTTTAGAAATTTGGGCCCACATGCCAGTGTTGTAACACCCCTAACTCGTATCTGTCGTCGAAACAGGGTTTCGGGGCATTACCAAAACTTTCAAGACATTTTCAAATAAAACATGTAAATTACTATTCATTAACCGAGGTCATTCATAATGTCCCTTAAATGGACCCTCGAGGCCCAATACGAGCATTAGAATCAAGTTGAGAAAAAATTAGGAACTCACGAAATTTTTCGCAAAATTCCAAAATTTTCCAAGGTGTAGGGCTCACACGCCCGTGTGGTCCAAGGGACACACCCGCATGACCCTGGGACACACCCGTGCTGTAGGCATTGTTCAAAACTAGGTAGCTCTCTGACTTGCACCACACGTCCATGCCACATGCCCACGTGCTAAGCTGTGTGGTTATTTATTTCAATTCGGATTAGGTGCAGGTTTTACATGGTCACGACATACGCCTGTTTTCAAGGCCTTGTCACCCACACGGTTGAGACACATGCCCGTGTGCTCAATTCTAAGCATTCTGTTCCTCAAAATTAAGGTGCAAGGGACACATGGGCTAACCACATGCCCATGTTACTAGGCCATGTGTCACACACTGTCTAGAAACACGCCCGTGTGTCTGCCCGTGTGGACAAAATAAAGCTATAATCCTACACAACATCTTGCATTCATAACCCAACAAATCCAAGCATTTTAATTCTATCAGTTAACATGATATATCATCACATACAATTACTAACCATTTCAAGCATTCCAATCAAGCATATTCCATCCATCATCATGGCATATCATTTCATGCATACATGTTTACAATCTTACCTTGGTTATGTCCTCATGTTAGACATAATTTGATCAACTACTTAACATATATGTGGCTAACATAATATGACATTACAAGTATTTCAAAACAATCATTACTAGCCATTCCAATGGCTAGATTACAAGCATCGTTGATGTTTACATGCCAATATGGCCAACATATCCTATACATGCCATTACAACCACAATTGATTTACCATATTGTACTAAAATGGGCTGATGGATAGTGTGAATGATTTTCGCCGAGCTTCCGATTACTCTAAAACAGGGGAAAGTAAAACAGAGTCAACATAAAATGCTTAGTAAGTTCGTATAACATGGCACATAACTTACCATTAATCCAATTTGAGGTAACTAAGTAAGACATATTCAACCACTTTGATCTCAAGCCCTACACACATCCTCATTTCCCTTGTTAGTCTTATATTCCATAGTAACATCAAGACATGTATGGACTCAACAACAATCAAGTTCCCATGCACATATATTTTCCACAACATGTATTCATTTAACATGTATAGACATCTCTTATTATTACAAGTATAGCTTCATGGTAATTCGTTTCGAGTTCAGATCATTTCATGGCAGGACTTTACTCATTTTTTTGAGTATTAAGATTGCACAAGTAGTAGTAAATTCAAGGTGTACGAGTCTATGATCAAGGATGAGCATTCTCATCCAGTAATTTCCATATACAAATATCATCTTCTTGTATTTCATGTAATATTCTTTTCATGTCATATTTCCATATCATATGTATCATTCCATGTCAATTTGTTTTAAATTCATCTTTACTCTTGCCAGAAGTTTACCCGTTGAATTTATTCAAAATATCGATGGATACACAGGCAGTACACCCAAGCTGTATAAATCAGAATCCGTCAATTCATGTCCAATAGTACCCTTAAGGTACAACTTTCAGAGAGTACACTCTCAAGCTACACATGTATATAATAGGATTACCAGTCCAGGCTAAATCTTTTTTGTCATATGCTCTAAAGAGCTTGATCTAGATTACCCGTCTGGGCTAAATCCAATCCATAACATATACTCGAGAGGACTTATATCAGGATTACCTGTCCGGGCTAAATCCTTTCTATAATGAAGTCATTAGGATTACTCGTTCGAGTTAAATCCATAATGCAACAAATGCAAGACCTCATTTATTTCAGGCAATTATATTTATCCATTGATTTTTCATTTATTCAAATGGGATTAAACAATTCCAAGCATTTTCTGGTATGTGATCATTTGATACATCTTTAACACCAAATAATTCATATGATAATATTCCACACCCATTCCGAGCATAAAATCAACATTTCCATCGTTTACCCTTTTAACATCATCGGACATTATCAATTAATTAGAACATTTTTATTTATCGGGCTTGATCAGATATGTAATTCTTTCACATATATATGACATTTATACAATTTAAATAATCAAAATCAAAGCAAGCATGTAAATAAACATAATTTAGTTACAGGAACTTACCTCGATAATGTTAGTGTACATAAATCTACAAATCCGACATTTTCTTCTTTTTCTCGTTCTAACTCTGAATTTGGTCTATCCGGATTTATACGAGTAAATTTAACGTTAATTTATCATATTTTACATTCATGTGGACTAAATTTTCATCCTAGGCAAAATTAGTATTTTGCCCTTAACTTTTCCATAAATTCTATTTTCGTCCCTAGGCTTGGAAAATGAAACTTGTGCAAATTACTCCCTACTCCAAGCCTAACCAAAGCCCCATTAAAAATTTTACAGCACATGTATTCATAAAATTTTATAATTTTTCATCAAATTTTACAACTTTTCATTGTAGTCCCTAAATCATGTTTTCATCAAAAATCACTTTGTAAAAGTTGTTTATCTATTAATAATCTTTCATTTTCTACCATAAATTTCTAATTTACAACATATAAATCCATGACCCATTTTCATACTTTCGTAACCTTTCAAATTAATCCCCTGAATAGAGAGATTAAGCTATCTCGATTCCAAAAATATCAAAATTACTAAAAACGGGACAAGAAAACTTACCCAATTTGGCCATGAAAGTCTCTTCTCTCTCTCCTAGGGTTTCCATTTTTATTTTGGGGAAGAAGATGCAAAAATATGATTTTTATTTTCTTTTCATCTTTTTAATTAATTAATATTTTCACTTTCCAATTTAGTCCCTAGCCATTTTCTCATTTTCCATGGATGAATCATCCAAAAATATCTATATACTTTTCTTAATGGTCTAATTACCATATAAGGACCTTAAGTTTTGAATTCCATAGCTATTTAATCCTTATATCTACTGGAATTCAACTTTCACATTTTATGCGATTTAGTCCTTCTCGTAATTAAGCATTCAATCGATAAAACTTTCGTACCAAAATTTTCAAATGTCATATCTATTATAATACAGACCAAATAATAAAATAAAAATAAATTTTATTTTTGGCTCGGATTTGTGGTCCCAAAACCACTATTCCAATTTCACCAAAATTTGGGTTGTTACAACTCTCCCCCCTTAAGGAATTTTCGTCCTAAAAAATTTTACCAATAAGAAGATTCAGGCATTACTTTGTCATGTTTCTATCCGGTTCCCAAATAGCTTTCTCTATATCATATCATTGTCTAAGAACTTTTACTAAAGATACCTTTGTACTTTTCATTTCTTTCACTTCACATGCCAGAATTTCAACCAGTTACTCGTTCTAAGTCATGCCAATCTGAATTTAACATTTATCAAAGTAATAACAGATGATGGGTCTGATTGATTCATTCATAACACATATACTCATAAAAATATTATGAATTCTGTAGAACTCTGATAATAATACCAATCAATACGAAACCAGTCCAATTCTTTTCAATAATCTTTATGGCCTGATAAACCATAGACTTAATCTGCCTTTATGGGCAAACCGGGGAACTTTCTTTCAGGTAAATCTCCAGAAATACTTTGTCACAATCAGAAACTCTATTTCTTTTCATTTTAGGTCTACATCGGATTTCTGATGATCAAATACTGCTTTCAAACTGCCTCATATCCCTTCCACTTTTCTTCGGTTTCAAAGAACTGAACTAACTACATGTATCTTCTTTTATTAGACTCAGTTCAAAACGCCAGAGTTTTACACTTGTGAGCATATAAAACCTCATACGGTACAATTCTATACTTGACTGTTAACTTTTATAACAAGCAAATTTAACCAACGACAAATATTTCCTTTTCAATTGCCTTTGAATTCAAGTACACAACATCGAAATATATTTTCCAGAAATCTGAGTCATATGTTCAGATTGATCATCCAACTGAAAATGAAATTCGGTACTAAAGTGTAACAGTATACGCAGAGCTTCTTGCACTTTGTTCCAGATAGAGATGTAAATCGAGGATCTCTATTAGGAATAATAGAAACTAGCACCTCATACAATCTGTCAATCTCAAAAACAGATAATTCAAGCAATCTATCAAACGAGAAATCCATTCATGCCGGAATAAAATGTATAGGCTTTGTCGAGCAATTGACAATTACTTAAATTGTATCTTTCTTTTTCATAGACAATGACAATTTCGATATAAAATTTCATAGTAACTTTGTCCCATTTCCATTTCAATATTTTCACTGACTATAACCATCTTGAAAGTATCATCTTTATCTTGCTAATACATCCAGCATTTAAATATAAATTCAGAAATATCACATTTCATTCTGGGCTACTAGTACATCTCTTACAAATCGTTGTGCATCTTATCATTTCCCAGATAAACAGACATAGTACCACTGTGATCATTCATGTAAAATTTTCTGTAAAAGTTCTGAGTTTTTCAGTACACAGGCTCTGCCTCTAAATAATAGACATTTATCGAATCTATTTTGAAATTCTGAATCAGCAATTATTTCACACTGTATTCATTTGACTTACAACTCATTATCACTTTTTTTGAATTTCACTGTTCAGTTGTAGAAACATTAGCTTAACTTTAAGTTCAGCTAAAATTACTCTTTCAGCAGATAATAACAATCGAGTATTTATTGCTCATAAAGCAAACAAAGAATTTTCTACTCAAAATATCAACAACTATATTTACTTTTCCTGAATGATAATCAATTACCAAATCAGGGTCTTTCAATAATTCAAACCATCTACTCTGTATCAGATTCAAATATTTCAATACCATCGGGTGGTTTAAAATTTTATGATCAATACATATATGATATTTTCACCATACAGATACTGTTACCAAATTCTCAGTGTAAACACAATAATTGTCAATTCAAGATCATATATCGGGTAAGTCTTTTCCTGTAACTTTACCTGGTTGGAAGTATAAACCATTACTTTACCTTTCTTCATCAAAATACATTCTAATCCATTCAATGATGTATCACTGTGATAATAAATTCCTTACCCAATTCAGACTGAACCAAAATGGATGTAACGCCCCGAATATTTAGCCTAGTAGAATTGGGCCTATTGGGCTTTCGTCTTTGGGTCTCATAAAATTTTTAAGTGAGCGAGAAAATGACAATTGGCATGTGGGCTTTGAGGGTTAATGAATTTTGAGTGTCTAGGGGTGTTGGAGATGTCTTGGGATCAAGTAAGGGTATAGGAAAAATTTTGGTGTTTGCCCTAAGGGAACTGTGACTTCAGTTAGTAGGCTTTTTAAATAAATGAAGAAGAAAAAGGACACAAGAAGAGCTTGTGGTGTAGTGGCAAAGTGGCACCACTTAGGGAGCAAGGAGGTAGCATCATTAGCAGGCAAGGGAGTCCAAGGTTCGAGTAGTGGCATTGTATTTTATTGGGGTATTTATTTTGCTGTTAGGACGACTAGAGTTTGTGTTGTAGTGAAAGTCTGATGGATGAGAGGTTTGAAATGGTCATGGAGAGATTGTAGGAGCTTATCTTGGAGAAAATTTAGGATGAGATTGAGGAGTTATCAAGGAGAAAAGTTAGGAGCTGAGAAGTGTGAAGAGTTGGTGCCATTTTAGGAAGTGGAAAGTGTATAAATTCGGCTTAGGAGGGTAGATGAGTACCGTTTTTGGGTCTTTGAGGGGGTATTGCGAATTTTCATTGTGGCTTTTAGAATTTGGAGAGTTTTGCAAATAGGTCAGTCTTTCTTTCTCTATCGAATATCCTGTAGTTACCCTCACTCAAACGCATTTGATCTTTTTCTTTTCTTCTTGTTACCTTTTCCAAACCCTCTAAAGTAGAATAGTTCCACCCTCCCTTTGCCGAAATTCTTTTTGTGCCGTCACTATTTCTTCAAACCTAGCCAATCATTGGGTAAGTACTTTACTATTTCAATTGATCTTGCTAGAACCGAATTCTCCTCTCCCTCACTCTTTCTAAATTGATATTGGTAGGGGATTGATATCGAATCTCTGTTCTACAAATCTCTGCCGAATTACTCTTTATGCGTTTTGGGATTTGGGTAAGTATTCTTCACTTTTGGTTTTGAAGGTTGGCCGAATGGTCGTAAGTAATGTAAGGGTGACTTAAGATGGATATAAGTCACTTATGGTTCAGTTTTAAATAATTAAGATTGATGTAGATTTAGGAAGTACTTGTGAATAGTGATCGAGGAAAAGCTATTAAGGCTTGGTGTTTCAAGTAAGGTTAAGGTGAGACTTCAACTTATGGTAAAATATTCGATAAGTATATGTGATTAATCATTGAGTGACATCGTTTGTAGGATCGTGGCTAAGGAGATCGCAGTGCGTTTTGGTTTTCAGGTGTGTACATAGACTATACACACAATGGATTGGGAAATCCCGAAATCCCAAAAGTTTGGCTTTGGTAGTCTTGCGAGTGTACGAACACTCGTATGAGGGAAATGGGATCGATAACAGAGACCCCATGAGCGATCTCATGGACTTCGGTCGTGTTGTGGCCAACTAGACCAGAATGAGCAAAATGGGCCTGATGGGCCATAGGCTCAAAATAGGCGAATTTGATGATTTGGTAATAAGTGATGAACTAGTCATGCTGGTTACATGGCTTGGAATGTGATTTGGGCCTAATGGGCCATACGAATGTGATTGGGCTAGATGGGCCATATGAATATGATTTGGCCTAATGGGCCATACGAAAGTGATTGGGCCATATGAATGTGATTGGGCCAGATGGGCCATATGAATGTGATTTGGGCCTAATGGGCCATACGAATGTGATTGGGCCAGATGGGCCATATGAATATGATTTGGCCTAATGGGCCATACGAAAGTGATTGGGCCATATGAATGTGATTGGGCCAGATGGGCCATATGAATGTGATTGGGCCAGATGGGCCATATGAATGTGATTTGGGCCTAATGGGCCATACGGATGAGATTGGGTCTGGTGGGCCATATGAACGTATGTGAATTTGTTTGGGCTTTGTAAGGGGTCTTGGGCTTAGTATTTGGTAAATTACTTAACCTTGCATAAAACTTAAATAATTAACTAATTGTGACCGTGGACAAGTCATAAGGTTAAGGTGTGACAATGGGTATATGTGTAACATCCCTATCCCGTGTCCATCGCTGGATTAGGGTAGGGAGCATTACCGGACATATCGGAAAACATTTACGTAAGTTCATACATTCAAACCTCATTCTCATGCATAGTGTCCCTTAAAACGGTCATCAAGACCTAAAATCATGCTTCCAAACTGTGTCGGGACTAAACGGAAACATAAACCAAATCTCATGGAAAATTTGAGACTTTTCTAAAATACAGAGGAGGCACACCCGTGGGAGGAGACCGTGTGTCTCCTACGGCTACTAGACATACCCGTGTGTCCTCCCCGTGGTAACATAATGCCAAAATTAACACGACCACCAAGCACGCCCGTGTGCCATGGCCGTGTACCATTAAATCATATACTGCCATTTTTCACACGGCCTTTAGGCACACCCGTGCCATAACCGTGTACTTTATAAGCTAGCTACTGACTTGTTCACCACGGTCTCGAGGCACGCCCGTGTGCCATGACCGTGTGACATTATAGGTCATTTTGCAAGACTAAAATACCAACCAAATGGTTCAAATCTATAAGCATCATTTACCAACACATATCAAGCATATATGGCAACCCAAAACATACCAATTTGCATAACTACAACATATATTACACCAAAGATTTAATAAACCATCAAACATTAACATAAATATATATACCGAATGAGCACCTTCCACATATGATATAAACCATGACCGAATTTAAACCATCCATTAACATTATGAACAAGCTATGAAATCAAAACATAGAAATGAAACTTAACCAAAAGAAATAGCAATTTTCGCAAGGCTATATTTATATACAAGACCAAATATCATAAGTCTACATGCCCTTAATTCAAAAACTAAGCTTAAGTACCAAAAGGGTCGATAGTGTGGTTGACTTCTTCGACGATCCTCAGATGCCCGTAGCTTGATCAAAATCTATAAAACAGAACATTGAACACCCACAGAGTAAGCTTACTAGCTTAGTAAGTCTTAAACAAATTCTATGCAACTATTAAACATTTTAATCACTAGGTTTATGGCATTAGGTATAAATATTTCAATATGTAATTTAATCATAGCCGAATGCTATCATTACCCTTAACCTAAGCATTAGTATTTTATTACCATAAAACACATACATCTTCACAACACATAATTATCACATGTATTCGCATAATCCAAGTCAAATGAATACATCACACATAACGTTTACATATACTCATTTGAACACACATACAAACACATCCAAAACTATTCCACCATTAACCTTTCCACTTATAGACATTTCTTCAAAATGATGTATTTATACTCAATTTCATATATATATAATGTTCATACTTAACTCAAATGATGATATATCAACTTACCTCATTCCTTACTAATATAGAAGGTTTATACTTACCCGAGCTTTTAGCTCAATGCATTAGAGATGTCTCACATTGTCTGATTCACGAATTCCTTGTCTATAACGTATCACCGGCATTAAGCCTGCTAGGCATCAATGCCCGAAAATACACACCGGCATTAAGCCTGCTAGACCAGAGGTCCGTGATTTAAACACCGGCATTTAGCCTACTAGGCAATAAGCCCGATATAATTCACCGGAACAAGGCCTGCTAGGCATTTAGCCCGATATAGATCACCGGCACAAGGCCTGCTAGGCTCAAAGCCTGAATATCAACATCATTAACCATTCCATGCACATTTATTAATACCAACATCACATATAACACATATACATATTTTTCATAATACTATCACATATCACACTTGGATAAACTTAATCACTTTACATCAAATAAAAATTCAATTCATGGTTATACTACTAACATTCGACCATTCCACATTTATATTCCCAAAATTTCCAAACTTCAACATTTGTTATATTACGTAAATAGTTTTCGTCATATAATCGCTTAAAGACTTACCTCGGATATTGTCGGACGTCGATAGCCAGCTATTCGTTAATTTTCGCCTTTCCCCGATCCAAGTCCGTTTTTCTTTGTTCTCGATCTAAACATAATAAAAGTAATCTCATTCAAGCACATTTCATCTCAATTTAGTCCCAAAACACATAAATGGGCAAATTACCATTTTACCCCTAATGTTTCACATTTTTACTAATTAGTCTTATTTGCACAAAGCACAAAATACACAAAATTTCATTACACCACCTAAGAGCCGAATGTTCATAGGGACTATACAAGTTAATTTATTTCATTTATTTTACATTTTAGCCCCTCAAAAATTTATTTTTGCAATTTAACCCAAAATACTCAAATTTACTAAAATTTCCAATACAAAACATTTTAATCTATAACATAACTTTAACATATATTCATCTAACATCACAAAGCATAAGCTCCTATCATGGCCGAACATCACATACACACTAATTTCAAAAATTCTAGCATGGGTCGGATAATACTCGAAGCAACGATCACAAAAACGTAAAAATTATCGAAAACCGAAATCAAACTAACCTTGGATTTAAGCCAACAAGTGCCGAAATTTCAAGCTTATTATCTCCTTTCTTCCTTAGCACATTCGGCCTTAATAAACTAAAAAGATGATAACGGCTTTTCTTATGTTTTATTTAACATATATTATGTTATTTACTAATATAACCTTATATTATAAAATTTTATAACATATAACTTAAGGTTACGTATGTTATATACCACCCACTAACTTAGAAATGGGATAATTGCCCTTTTAATACCTCATATTAAAAAACCATTATCATTTTAGCACTTTTCACTATAGTATGCAACTTTTACACTTTACGCGATTAAGTCCTTTTTGTTAAATTAAACACTCAAACTATAAAATTTTCATATGAAACTTTCACACACATTAATTCACATATAACAAACACCGCAAATAATATTTAAAATTTTTTTGGACTTGGATTTGTGGTCCTGAAACCACTATTCTGATTAGGGTCAATTTCGGACTGTTACAATATGCATGTCTAGGATTGGATCTAGGTAGAGCTTAGTACTTAAGCGGTCTTAATGACTCACCTCCTCTTCTCTGGAATCCTAGCTGGTGCATAGTATCTGTTCACTTTAGCCAACGAGGACTTGATAACGGGCCAAGGTAAGTAATAGACCCATAACAATAAGAAATGATCGAAATGCCCTAAGGGCGAAAATGACTAAAATGCCCCTATGTGTTGAATGTAAGATTTATGGATGTTACATGTACATTTGCTGCATTCATATGATATTCTGTTTAGGTTGCATATGGGTTGGGAATTATGGAACGGAGGAAGTATATGAGGATCGCATGGTTCCTTGACAACTGTGGATCCACCGATGGCTTTCTAAGCCTATTATATGATAAGCAACTTTGTTGCAACGTTTGGTAGTACCGCAAACGGGCTACCCTTGAAGTGTGTCGGATGGGTGGGTTGATTTAGAAATCCCTACAGAAGTGTTTCGGTTGGACGGAGATGATGTGTACCAGATGGATTATTTGGGGAGGGTTTTCTCAGCATTGCATGTATGATATTGTTATGTTATTATTACGATATGTATGCGATTTGTTTGACAAGGTCGTACACACTAAGTTTTCGAAAACTCATTCCCTATTTTATTTTTCTCAGGTGATCCTCAGTATGCGTTTCGACGAATGGAGGGACTCAAAGGTGGCCAACTAGCAAGACGATTATACCTATTTTTCTTAATATCTAAATTCTAGATTTTAAGTTATTTATTTTAAGTTATTTTATTTCGGATTATAATAAGGCTTTCCCTTTAATTATTATTCCATTACTTCCACTATACATTGAAATTTTGAAACGGAACTTGGATTTATTTCATTTAAGCATATTTCAAGTTTTTGAAAGTAATTTTGTTTTAAAGAACGAGTTTCCACTGTCAAAGGAAATTTTTTTTACATAGTAACAAGGAAATGGGTTTTTTGGATACACCTCGTTTTGAAAACAAAATGGATTTTACTTAACTTTTCTCTAGAGGGGTTTTCAATGAAAATAAGGTTTTTGCAAAAACGCTTCAATGTGACACACCAGATTCGGGCCTAACTTCTAGGCTGGGTTTGGGGTGTTACAATGGATGCTTCGGTCATCAGGGCTCCCAACTGATCAAAATTTTATTAACATTTGTTAGTCCATTAAAATCTTACATCTTTCTATAATAACCATATCATTAATGTAGCTATAACAGAAAACACTTTCACAAAAATTAAAAAAGATATCGAAGCTTTTAATTATTTCGAGGTCACAATCATCAGATAGGTTAAAATCATAATACTATAATAGATCCGACGTTTCCACAATATAAATGGAACAATGCCTCAACTTCATTACTATTTTTCAAATAAAAGAGGAAAACCAAGGGTGGTCCCAATATCATCCGGTGCAATAATACAGTTTCTATAATCTATGTTCCATATTACCAAATTCCCATGATCAAGTTAGAATTCATAATAGTAGTAAGTATAATTACCAATGACCAATGAATATCTTTCACAAATAAACCATTGTTGAATAATAAAGAGATTGATGACATCTCGGAGAAAATTCATAAGAGCAATATCAGACATACTCAGTAGAAACAACTGTGACAAAGATAATATAATTTTGCATATTCACAATTCAGGGCTTTAATGAGTAGAAGTAGAAAATAACATCACAAGAACCTTATCATCAAATGTTATATCAATCATGATGATTTAGAAAGCCCAAGTATGATAAAGCAATTCCACTCATGAATCAACCAGAATTATAGTAATTCCATCTATCATAATTTACTAGCATTTCAATACGATAAATATTGCATTTGTACATGCACAATTTCATATGCCTATGAGAATAACAGAGCTCATAAAGTACCCAGAAGAGGTTGCTGTGTTATTCCAGATTGTAACAGCTGCATTCAAATTTCTTTGCAATTTCATCACTATTCCGCTGACCAATAAAGTCATCAATAATCTTACATTATTCAGTTCAATGAAAAAGTCAATTTAGAAAAATTTTCGGCTAATCTGTTCTATAATTATCATATATGGATAAGTTAATTAATCATGAATAACTTCTTCTTTAACAATGACATAACATATTCAGAATAATCTTTAGAAAAAAATTTGATATCTCTTTTAATACGGTCTTTACTTACTAACCCATTCTCATTCTGGCTACATCATTAGTCATCCAGTCTTTGAACTCTTTAGTTCCATATTCATGAGCTTAATCCATATAAATCTTATGAATTTCATTGAAAAACATTATACTGGTAAGAGGGTGGAGATTGTAATCCTCAAAAATTAGCTTTCATAAATACAAACATATCACTTAACGTGTACCATTAACATGTTCACTACAAAACATTTGTTTCATACCTTTACAAGTCTCATTTCATCATAAGTAACATTTTTACTCAGGCACGTGAGTATCACTTTTAGTAGTATCGGAATCAGCTCAGTTGGAAAGCATCTCTGTCTATTTGTAAAACAATTTTCATCAGAGTCGAGAGATATTACACTATCACAGGTTATATAAAGGCATGTATTTCTAGACTCCATATATGCTACGTTCAGTTCGAGAACCAACTAAATCGTAGCACTGATACGACTAAATGTAACACCCCTAACCCGTATCCGTTATCAGAACAGGGTTTTGAGGCATTACTGGAACATTCAGGACATTTTCAGATAAAACATGTAAATCATTATTAATTAACCGGGGTTATTCATAATATCCCTTAAATGGACCCTCGAGGCCCAATACTAGCATTAGAATCAAGTCGGGACTAAATCGAGAACTCAACGAATTTTTCGCGAAATTCCAAAATTTTCCAAGGTGCAGGGCTCACACACCCGTGTGGTCTAAGGGACACGCCCGTGCTGTAGGCTGTGTTCAAAACTAGGTAGCTTTTTGACTTGCGCCACATGGCCATGCCACACGCCCGTGTGCTAGGCCATGTGGTTATTTTTTTCAATTCGAATTAGGTGCAGGTTTCACACGACCACGACACATGCTCGAGTTCAAGGTCGTGTCACCCGCACGACTGAGACACACGCCCGTGTCTCTGCCCGTGTGCTCAATTCGAAGCATTCTGTTTCTCAAAATTAAGGTGCAGGGGACACACGACCTAACCACATGGCCTGGTTTACCAGGCCATGTGTCACACACGGTCTAGACACACGCCCGTATGTCTACCCATGTGGACAAAATAAAGCCATTTCTAGCTTCATTTCTCACCCCAATCTTTTCCATAATCTTACGCCACATCTTGCATTCATAACCCAACAAATCCAAGCATTTTATTCAAGTTAATTCTATCATTTAACATGATATATCATCACATACAATTACTAACCATTTCAAGCATTCTAATCAAGCATATTCCATCCATCATCATGGCATATCATTTCTTGCATACATATTTACAATCTTACCTTGGTTATGTCATCATGTTAGACATAATTTGATCAACTACTTCACATATATGTGGCTAACATAATATGACATTACAATTATATCAAAACAATCATTACTAGCCATTCCAATGGCTAGATTACAAGAATCGTTTATGTTTACATGCCAATATGGCCAACATATCCTATACATACCATTACAACCGCAATTGATTTACCATATTGTACCGACATGGGCTGATGGATAGTGTGAGTGATCTCCGCCAAGCTTCTAATCCTACGAGCTTCCGATTACTCTAAAACAGGGGAAAGTAAAACAGAGTAAGCGTAAAATACTTAGTAAGTTCATATAACATGGCACATAACTTACTATTAATCCTATTTGAGGTATCTAAGTAAGGCATATTCAACCACTTTGATCTCAAGCCCTACACACATCCTAATTTCCCTTGTTAGTCTTATATTTCATAGTAACATCAAGACATGTATGGACTAAACAACAATCAAGTTCCCATGCACATATATTTTCCACAACATGTATTTATTTAACATGTATAGACATCTCTTATTATTACAAGTATAGCTTCATAGTAATTCGTTTCGAGTTCAGATCATTTCATGGCAGGACTTTACTCATTTTATTCGAGTATTAAGATCGCACAAGTAGTAGTACATTCAAGGTGTACGGGTCTATGATCAAGGATGAACATTCTCATCCAGTAATTTCCATACGCAAGTATTATTTTCTTGTATTTCATGTAATATTCTTTTCATGTCATATTTCCATATCATATGTATCATTCCATGTCAATTTGTTTTAAATTCATCTTTACTCTTGTCAGAAGTTTACCCGTTGAATTTATTCGAAATATCAATGTATACATAGGTAGTACACCCAAGGTGTATAAATCAAAATCCGCCAATTCACTTCCAATAGTACCCTTAAGGTACAACTTTCAGAGAGTACACTCTCGAGCTACACATGTATACAACAGGATTACCAGTCCAGACTAAATAATTTTTATGTCATATGCTTTAAAGAGCTTGATCTGGATTACCCATTCGGGCTAAATCCAATCCATAACATATGCTCGAAAGGACTTATATTAGGATTACCCATCCGGGCTAAATCTTTTCTGTAATGAAGTCATTAGGATTACTCGTCTGAGCTAAATCCATTCTGCAACAAATGCAAGACCTCATTTATTGCAGACAATTATATTTATCCATCGATTTTTTATTTATTCAAATGAGATTTAAAAATTCCAGGGATTTTCTGGTATGTGATCATTTGATACATCTTTAACACCAAATAATTCATACGATAATATTCCACATCCATTTCGAGCATAAAAGCAACATTTCCTCGTTTACCCTTGTAACATATATCGGGCATTATCAATTAATTAGAACATTATTGTTTATCGGGCTTGATCGGATATGTAATCCTTTCACATATATATTACATTTATACAATTTATATAATCAAAATCAAAACAAGGATGTAAATAAAAATAATTTAGTTATACGAACTTACCTCGATAATGTTCATGTACGTAAAATCTACTAATCCGACATTTTCCTCTTTCTCTCGTTCTAACTCTGAATTTGGTCTATCTGGATCTATACGAGTAAATTTAACGTCAATTTATCATATTTTACATTCATGTGGACTAAATTTTCGTCCTAGGCAAAATTACTATTTTGCCCTTAACTTTTCCATAAATTCTATTTTCGTCCTTAGGCTTGGAAAATGAAACTTTTGAAAATTACTCCCTACTCCAAGCCTAACCAAAGCCCCATTACAAATTTTACAGCACATGTATTCATAAAATTTCAACATTTTTCATCAAATTTTACAACTTTTTATTTTAGTCCCTAAATCATGTTTTCATCAAAAATCACTTTGTAAAAGTTGTTTATCTATCAATAATCTTTCATTTTGTACCATAAATTTCTAATTTCCAGCATATAAATCCATGACCCATTTTCATACTTTGTTAACTTTTCAAATTAATCCCCCGAATAGAGAGATTAAGCTATCTTGGTTCCAAAAATATCAAAATTACTAAAAATGGGACAAGGAAACTTACCCAATTTGGCCATGAAAGTCTCTTCTCTCTCTCCTAGGGTTTCCATGTGTATTTTAGGGAAGATGAGAAAATATGATTTTTATTTTCTTTTCATCTTTTTAATTAATTATTATTTTCACTTTTCAATTTAGTCCCTACCCTTTTTCTCATTTTCCACGGACGAATCATCTAAAAATATCTACATACTTTTCTTAATTGTCTAATTACCATAGAAGGACCTTAAGTTTTAAATTCCATAGCTATTTAATCCTTATAGCTACTAGAATTCAACTTTCACGTTTTATGCGATTTACTCCTCGTAATTAAGCACTCAATCGATAAAATTTTCGTACAAAAATTTTCACATGTCATATCTATCATAATACAGACCATATAATAAAATAAAAATAAATTTTATTTTCGTCTCAAATTTGTGGTCCTGAAACCACTGTTCTAATTTCACCGAAATTTGGGCTGTTACATGTGTGGTCCACACGCCTAAATTGTCCTTGCCTGTATGGCCCACACGGCATGGCCCAAGAATCCACACGCCCGTGTCTCATGCCCGTGTGGACCACACAATAGTGCCCTCGCACATGGCCTACCACACAGGTGACCACACGTTCGTGTGGCGTTGACAGAATAGGTTTTCGGCTTTTGCCGAATATCATTTTTCTGTGTTTTAGGTACGCACCTGGTTTCGTTTTGTTGCGAAAACACCCCCGAGATCATTGACACCTAAAATCAGAATACCCAAGACCTTTTAGCAACCAAAATCGAGTTAGCAAGCCCAATCGACTAAAACCCAAAAACTTACCATCGCAGAAACGATCACGCGGTAGCCACAGTATTCACCGATTACAACCATTTATCAACCATCAAAAAGTTTTCCCAAAATCCCATAAACCCAACTTCACTTACCACGCCAATTAACGAATTTGAAACAAATTGTAGCAACGATAGTTGCAAGAGAACACAATAGTAACTGAAGAAGAAGCAAAAAGAAATCGAAAAATGAATAGTAGGGAACGAGAGGAAAAACATCAGAAAGGGAGTTTTGGGAAAAAGAAAACAAAACTCATCATAATCTGATAACCTCCCTAGTTTTCCTCCCATTAACCCACTAACAAACCACTTACTCAGAATTTCTGTTCAACTGAAATTCTCTCAATCAAATGAGCAAAAATAAACTCCCACGCTCACCCAGGAATTTAAACACAAGACCTCCAACACACCAGCCCCTTACCACTCGAACCAACAGGCTTATTCTGATGTGGATTTACAGACAATTAAATATGAGCCCACTGAACAAAGATAAGGCTTAATTCCAAAAATAACCAAAATCTGCTAAAGGTAAGGCTTGAACTTGGGACCTCATTCACACCCCCAGAATATTTAACCACTAAAGCAGATACATGTTTGTGTCAAGTACTTACAAAAACATAAATAAAAAGAACAGGGCGTTACAACTCTAACCCCTAAAAGAAATTTTGACCTCGAAATTTACCTGATCAGAACAAATGAGGATACTGCTGACGCATCGAATCCTCAAGTTCTCACGTGGCCTCCTTAGAGCCATGATTCCGCCACAGAACCTTCACTAAAGGAATGGATCTCCTCCTCAGAACCTTGATGTCACGATATAGAATCTGAACCTACTCCTCCTCAAAGGTCAAGTTCGGCCTTCACTCGA
Organism: Gossypium bickii; assembly: GCA_025503065.1. NCBI lineage: Eukaryota > Viridiplantae > Streptophyta > Magnoliopsida > Malvales > Malvaceae > Gossypium > Gossypium bickii. Next base: position 27,197,093 of record CP106712.1, read on the forward strand.
TCTCCTCAATAGAAACAACATGAGAAGAGTCAGACCGATACTGCATCAACATCGAAACATGAAAGACATCATGGATACGGTCCAACTCTGGAGGTAGCTCCAACTGATAATCAAGTTGTCCTACACGCTTCAGAATCTGATACGACCCAATGAACCGAGGGCTCAACTTGCCCTTACGACCGAATCTCAGAACTTTCTTCCACGGTGAAACCTTAAGAAAGACAAAGTCCCCCATAGAGTACTCAATATCTCTCATCTTTAGATCCGCATAAGACTTCTATCTATCAGAAGCCGCTATCAGACTTTCCTGAATTAGTTGAACCTTATCCTCAACATCAGAAACCAACTCCAGACCCAAAACCCGACGTTCACCCAACTCAGACCAACATAGCGGAGTACGACACTTACGACCATACAGAACCTCATAAGGTGCCACCTGAATGCTAGACTGGAAACTGTTATTATAGGCGAACTCAACTGATGGCAAATAATCCTCCCAACTACCTTAAAAATCAATCACACAGCTCCGAAGCATATCCTCCAATATTTGAATCATCCTCTCAGATTGACCATCAATCTAAGGATGGAACGCAGTACTGAAGTCCAATCTCGAACCCAGAGCCTCGTGTAATTTCTTCCAAAATCAAGAAGTGAAGAGAGGATCTCTATCAGAATTAATCGAGATAGGAACCCCATGCAGTCTAACAATCTTAGAGACATAGAGCTTCGCTAACTTATGCAGAGAATAGTCCGTCCTAACTGTTATGAAGTGAGCAGACTTGGTCAATCGATCCACGATGACCTAAACAGAATCCTTCTTAGTGGGTGTCAAGGGCAACCTACTAACGAAGTCCATCGTTACACGCTCCCATTTCCATAGGGGAATCTTAACGGGTTGTGATGCTCAGCCTTAACCTGCTGACACGTCAGACATCGAGCAAAAAAATCAGTAACCTCACACTTAAAACCCGGCCACCAGTATAGTTCACGGAGATCTCGATACAGCTTATTACCACTGGGATGCATAGAATAAGGGCTACTATACGCCTCTATCAGAAACGGCTGTCTAAAATGCGAATCATTTGACACACAAATCCAACCTCGAAAGCATAGCACACCCTCATCATTCAGCCTGAAATGAGAAGTAGTACCACTCTCAACCTGATGAAACTGTACACCCAGAGTCTCATCCACTAACTGTTTATCTCGAATCTGAGCAATCCAAGTTGGCTTAACCTGCAACTTGGCTAACAAACTCCCATCATGTAACACCTTATCCCGTATACGTCGCCGGATTAGGGTTAAGGGCATTACCTCACAGGTCGAAACTTCTTCAGAAAATTCATAAAATAAATCATCAATTACAATCATCATGTCCCATCTTTAGGTCAACGAGACCTTAGCCATGCCTTAAACAGAGTCGAGACTAAACAAGAACACATACAGAAATTCTCAAAAAATTTTTAAACTTTCTAAGTTTCAGGGGTTACACGCCCGTATGGGCAGGCCGTGTGCCTCCCACAGTTGCTAGACACGCACATGTGTCTCCCCCGTGGTCGAATCTGACTTAACTCCATGGCTACCAAGCACGCTTGTGTACCTTGGCCGTGGTCAATTCTGACTTGGCTCCACGGCCACCAAGCACGCTCTTGCACTTTGGCCGTGGTCGATCCTGACTACACCACACGGCTACCAGGCATGTTCGTGTGCCAAGGCCGTGTACTCTTAACTAGATACTGACTTAGACCCACAGTCACTAGGCACATCCGTGTGCTACAACCATGTGGCCAAATAGACCATTTGCAAGGCCAATATGCAACCCACGTTAGGGTCATACCTACAAACAAATAACTCATGCACCTTTGGCAACCAAGAACGTACAAAAATAACCATCCTATCACTACATTCAAAATCCAATTTCAACCAAGCCAATTTACAAGACTAAAACTCATGCAAACACAAGCATAATTCATCCAAATACTTACCTTAAACTTAACCACTTCATACACTATCGAAATAAACCAAAACATACATCACATATCATATTCATTAAAGCATATAGCCAGCACATAACTAGCCAAATCAAATGGCTAAGTTCACATCTCAATCTCATACAAATAACTAGCCTATACATGCCATACTTAGTTATACACATTTCCAAAATGTACCAAAACAAGCTAAGTAGTGTGATGACGATCCTCGACGGTCCCCGAGCCTTCAGTAGCTTTGACGATATATAAAATAGAACAAACACACACACAGAGTAAGCTTTCAAAAAGCTTAGTAAGCCATATACAAATAAACTTAATACAAAATGCATATAACCAAATTGAATCATGGGTACTTATAAATCTCATAGCCATTTCATTTCATAGACTTTGGCACATTTACTCACTCAAAGCTTGCCACATATTTCATTTCACATATCACATATATATATACTTAGCTTATTCATATCCATTCTTGTATCTCATTCATATTGTCATGTTAAATCATACATTTCTTCCGAGCAAAGTCATATAGGTACTTAACATTTATACATGCTTAGTGTATATACCAAACGTACCTGGAACGAATATACATTCACATAATTGTTCATAGCTCGAGTTTGCCCGTTGAACCGTTCGGAATCTAATAGGATATACAGAATACACAGAATAGTTGTACAATGCCAACGTCCCAGACATGGTCTTACATGTAATCAGATAACAATGCCACTGTCCCCAACAAGGTCTTACACGAATTAATACGATGCCGAAGTCCCAGACATAGTCTTACACGTAAAGATAATATCGATGCCAACGTCCCAGACGTGGTCTTACATGAAATCTTGAATCAATGCCAACGTCCCAGACGTGGTCTTACATGATAAAACAAAACAGATACCTATGTCATGACACTGCTAATCCTATTTATTCCTAAGTTCGTACAGGACTTATCGGACATTGCTACTATGTTGTTCTTATCTTAGGATTCATGTACACATCATTTCATAGTCACTCATCGTATTCAATAGTTATAAGGACCTATACAATTCAATACAAATATGTTTATTTGCATAATGACTTACCTCAGATTTGATTTAACTGAACGAAAATGGCTACTCAGTTACTTTCGCTTTCCCGCGATCTAAGTCCGATTTCTTCAGCTCTTGATCTATACATATTCAAATTTAACCCTTTTATTCAATAATTCATTCAATTCAATCCATGAACACACATTGAGGGCAATTTGCAAATTAGCCCTCATATTCCCACATTTTATCAATTTAATCCATTTTTCTCAAAACATCAAATTCACAAAATCATCATTTAACCATGCTTAGCTGGATGCTTATGTATATCATACAAGCCCATATTTTCCATCACATTTGCAATTTAGTCCTTCAAATTGCTATTTTCTCAATTTAGCCCTATTTAGCTAAATTCATCAAAAATTCAAGAACAAAATATGTTCATCTAACACATATCTTTCATTTAAAAACTAAACTCATCACAAAGCTTACCAATTCATTAATGGCACAACTCACAAATATCATCAATTCATAAAATTGAGACATGGGCTAGATAGTAAACTAATCAACGATTACAGAAACGTAAAAATTATCAAAAACAAAAGTCGAAACTTACCTTAATCAAGCTTAAAACCAACCGAAACCTAGCTTTCTTTTTCTTTTCTTCTTTTTTTTTTCAGACAAGATGTAAGAATGGCCTTATTTAATGCATTTTCTTTTATTATAAATAACTTATAAAATATAATACTAATTTAACATATAATATAAACTTATAAAAACATATAATATATGCATAACCACACTTAATACCGTCCACTATAACTAAAAATAGACTATTTTCCTTTTAAGGACTTCACAATAATAAAGCCACATCAGTTTGATCATTAATCAAATGAAAAGCCACTTTTAGACTTTATGCAATTTAGTCCTTTTGTCAAATTAAGCACACAAGCAGACGAATTAATTCATAGAAATTTAGCACATGCTTAAACACATATCATAAGCACAGAAAATAATATTAAAATATTATTCAAACTCAGATTTGTGGTCCCGAAACCACTGTTCCGACTAAGGTATAAACCGGACTGTTGCAATTCTCCCCCTTAGGGATTTTCGTCCCCGAAAATCTTACCGCTAAACATATTCGGATATTGTCATCTCATTGAATCTTCAGGCTCCCACATAGCCTCTTCTATTTCGTGTCAATGCCATAACACTTTTACTAACAAAATTTTCTTGTTTCTCAACTCTTTCACTTCACGAGCTAAGATACGGATCGGTTCCACTTCAAATGTCATATCTGATCAGATTTCAATTTCGGAAAGGGCAATCACATGTGTCGGATCGGATCGATATTTATAGAGCATCAAAACTTGGAATACATTTTGGATCTTTTCTAACTCAGAGGGCAACTGATCGCTGAAATCAGAGTTTTAAAATTTATAAAAGAATGATCAAAACCTGAAAACTAACTCTAACAACGATTATAGGCAAGTGTACCTATCGAACAGTAGTATAGTTTAGGCAAGACCGGATATCGAACCCAAAGGAACTAAAAGTACTAATACTAACTTTCTTTTTATTATTCAGCCCTAAAAATAGAGTTAAGTTGCTTTAGACGAAGACTAAACTAAGGAGACAAAGACAAAAAGAACGAATAGAAAATAACTTGAAGGAAAACTCAATTGATTATGACGATACCCTTAGGAAGAATCCACCCAGACTTCACTTATTATTTAACCCTAAATTATATGATTTCTTTTACTTAGCTTGATCCGTAGGACTCCCTAACCTATATTAAACCCTCTCTCGAGGAAAATAACGTCTAACTCTAGGTTAATTAGTGGAACTCTCGTTCGCTTATAATAACCCCCTAGGATACCAGTAAATCGATCAATGGACTCCCATATTAGGTTTCACCCTAATCCGGTAAAATCTCGTAACCCTATCTCTAGGCGTTCGATCAGCTCCGCTTAATATGTTAGATCTACTCTTAGGCAGGGTTTATTCATCCTCCACCTAAGCACAATAGATTTGGATTAAGCAACATAATTAAGAACAAACTAAGTAATTATCATATAACTTAAAAGTCAAATAAAAAGATCCATCTAGGTTTCATCCCCTTCAGGTATCTGAAGGGTTTAGTTCATAATGAATAAACAAAACATCGCAAGGGAAAAGATAAAACAAAACATAAGAAAATCCTAATACTCTCTGAAGGAAGTAAAGGAGAATTTCGCCGTCTTGAGTATAATTCTGGCTTATTGGGATGGATCAACTGGCTATCTTCGCGTTATTCCCTAACTTTGACCTTCTCGGCTTGGCTCCTTGTTCTAGCTTTGACGCCCATTCAAAGGTGGTACTTAGGGGATATATATAGGCTCTTGGAAGGCGATTCTTTCTCTCTAAGTATCTTTTTCCGACTAAAATTGCTTATTCTTACGACAGAGGCACGACCATGTAGTACGCCCGTGTGGATCGACTCCAGGCCGTGTTCAGATTTCTAACTTGAGACACGGCCGTGTAAATTGGGGTAAAGACCGTGTTCTAGATATTAGGCGTGGCACAGCCGTGTGGCTTGAAGTTTAGGCCGTGTCAATTTCGAGAAATGGCCCATTTGGCCCATTTTAAGCCTGTTTTACGTTCTTTTCATCCTCGGATGCTTTCCTAGGTATAAGACATAAAAAGAAAGGATTAAGAGCACCTTTTTACATAAATCAAGGGATAAATCATCCAAAAGCATATTAAATGTGGGCTTAAAATATGTTATTTTTACAGTTTACCAAATACCCCACACTTAAGCTTTTGCTTGTCCTCAAGCAAAATTCTCAACTTACAATTAAAATGAACTTGCCATGATTCAAAATTCCTATCAACAATGCCTTATCCTAATTCATAGATAATTTATACATGGATAATTCAACTCAATGATTCCTAAAGATTCAAACAAGATAAGTCATACATTTGTAGCACGAAAACATAGGTGTTTCACTTCATCTAAATAATTACATTTAATTCAAAACCTACAAGGATTGACATCCTCACAAAAGATTCACTCAAATCATTCGAAAAGTGCTTTAAGGGTCAAAATTAAGCACTCATAAGTCGAACCTGAAAAGTTAATCCCATAAGCTTGCCTGAAAATCAAACCTCCACCATTGAAAAATGAAATGATAAACAGATCAAAAGGTCTTTGTTAGGGTTGTAACGGGGCTAGGGTTAAAGGTGTGGATAAAGGCTGAAATTAGAAGATTAGAATCGAGATTGAATTGATAAGTTAACTCCCTTAAAAATTTCTAAGATAACAATTACATATACTAAAAATAATAGTCCTACTAATACGAGCTTTTCTTTTGATAATTAGACTTTAACTTGTATAAGCTCATTCTTCACAATACTAATACTAAATATACTTTGCTTTTTTTTTAAGAACAAACTAAAAAGAATACAAGATAATTTTAACTATCAGAATAATATACTTATGTAACTGAGCAAATCAAATCTCGATTAAGGGGTAGTCAAAGGAAAGGGTGATAACAAATACAAAGGGGTTTTTGGTTAATATTAGTGGGTGAGTAAAAAAAAAAAAAGGGTTGTTAGGCTCAACGGGGTTCACTAGGGGTCAATTGTAAGGGTAGGCTATTTAGTGGAATTAATGGGTTAAAACCTAGGTGCCTTTATCATCTCGGTATATCAAATCATAACTGTGGTCTTGACATGTATAATCAAGGCAAGTTCTAGAATAACAGTTCATAGTTGACACATTCATAATCAAGAAGTGAGCATGAAAAAGAATGTATGCTCTGTAAGGCTCAAAATCTCACAAAATTATGGGTATTTTTGACATCAACCTTGTAAATCTCAAATTTCAAGATAACATTCAAATTCCGATTGACAACCTAAAATTTTAATTTTTAGAAAATTAAACTTATCATGCTTGATTCCCTAGTATTCTTCAAATTTAATCATCAATGCATAATTAGCTATGACTTATTCAAAAACACATCAATAAAAATCACAAATCATCAGAATTTTCATTTTAATTAGTAATATGAGAAAATTACATTAAAACAAGATTAAATTCAGGGATTTGAGAATCATGCAAAAAATTAGGCATTTTTATCCTCAGGGTTTGAGAATAATGTAGAAAGTTTGGTATTTTCTCTAAAATAGTTATTCACCCCCCACACTTAAGATGTATATTGCCCTCAATGTACAAGGATAGATAATGACATTTAAGGGATAAATCAAAAGAGAAGTGGAAAGAATTACTCCCTGAGTTGTGGATATTTTCCCTGATGAGTGTCTTTGGTGGCGGTGATGGTTGATTGGGATAACAGACCTGCGCTAGATGAAGAAATTGGGTAGCGCTTTGAGAAGTAGCCAGGTTTTACTAAGACCTAATAAAAATAAACTAAATATAAAATTATAGAAAAACAAACTAAAGGGAAGGAGACTAAGCAGAAAACTAAAATGACAAGGAAATATTAATGGACTGTGAAGTCTTATTGAAGGATGGTTCGCAAGGTGGTTGTGACTTCTAAGGCTAGGGAGGTGCTGGCGGTGGCGGAAGTTGAAGAGGCTAACGTGGTGGTCGGTGTGATTCCCTAGCAGCCTGGCGAACCTGACACTACGAAACTAAACTAAGTTAAACTAATTTAAGCCTAAGATTAGCAAAGAAAAAGAGAATGAAAGGAAAGAGAAACGAAAAATATAAACTAAATGGTCTAAAAAATCCTTGGCTTGTGTTGAGACGAAGCTACCGTGATGAACTCATGTTGATCATTCTTTGTTAATGAGCCTATGCTTAGCTTTCTCCGCTTCTTCGGCATGTTGTTGGCTTGCTTAAGGATTTAGTGTCTTAGTGAGTGAAGAATCTGAGATGGAAGAGAGTGAGAAGCAAAGAAGATAGGGATGAAAATCGGATAGAGGAAGGGAAGAGTTGAGGGGTTTAAATAGGGGTTGAAATCTGGTGCTTCCCCACGGCCGTGGTTCTAGGGGGTGTCGATGCACACGGCCACCTCGCACGGCCATGTCGATGAGTGTGTTTGCCACACCATGCCCGCGTCTTTCACCCACGCCCGTACATCAAGTTTTTCTTTGGCACGGTTGTTCTGCACGGGCGTGTTGCACCTGCGTGTTAAATAAGTCGGAGCTTCACACGGTTGAGGGCACACCGCGTGCTCTCTCGCGCGCCCGTGGGAGGGTGGTTAGATCCGCGACGTTGGGGTTGTTGGATTGACTTGCACGGCCTCTCGCTCTGTCAATGTGGCGGTTTTTTGGTGGTCCACACGCGCCATGGACACGGGCGTGTGTAAGGCCGTGTGACTTGGGAATCCTGCATTTTTGGTTAATTTAAAAAGAAGAAAAAGAAAAATAAATTTAAATGCAAATAGAAGTAAAAAGAAATAAGGTTAGTGCTCAGGTTGCCTCTCGAGAAGCGCTCGTTTATAGTCTTAAGCTAGACATTCCTTATTTTTGAAAATTTTAGGGAGGTTTAAAGGTTTGAATATCTTCCCTCATGCGTATGATTTTATTCTCTTAACAAAGTTGAAGTCGAGAAACGTTTTCCTTGAAGTCACCGAATATTGGATTGCTCACCTCTACTATTCCGTGTGGGAAGATATCATGTACCTTGAAAAGGATTTCTTTGTTTATGTGAGGGTCTGGAGGAAATAGTCGTGGGTCTACTTTATCTGACAATACCTGATCTCTGACTGTGGACTTGTCTATCTCATAGAGCGGTTTTGATTCTGTTTCCTGTATCCTTAATTTCTTCTTAAAGTGTGTTTTGCACTCGTCAAAGTCATTGATTTGAATCCTTTGCTCCTCGTGAGTTGTTTCTTTGTTGGTACTGAATTGAAGATCAGGTTCAATAACGCCCCTTTTCGGTGGTTCCTCTAATTTCACTTCGTGTGGTTTGGGTTCTTCTTTTACATGTGTCTCCTGCTCATCTAATTTATCGACCCTATGGCTTTGTTCCTCGTGTGTTTCTGTAGCTTGGGGTTCGTGTTTCGACTCAGGTTTTTGTCCTTTTCATTTTTCCTAAGATGAAAGTTGAACAAATTGGTTGTCATCTGTATTAGCTTTCTTACCGTCATCGATTGCTGCCCTGGCCGAATCAAGAGCTTGAAGACCGATTGATTCGTCACCTACAGAAGTATGAGTTCTCCTGTGGCAACATCAATTTTAGTCTTGGCAGTTGCTAGAAAAGGTCTTTCTATAATTAAGGGAATTGAATTATCCTCATCCATGTCTAAAACAACAAAATCTACTGGGAAAACAAATTTATCGATTTTTACGAGAACATCTTCAGTAATGCCCCTAGGAATTCTAATAGTTTTATTAGCTAATTGAATACTCATCCTAGTTTGTTTGGGCTTCCCTAGACCTAGTCGTTTAAACAGTGCATAAGGCATGACATTTATGCTTGCCTCTAAATCAGCTAACGCATTATCAATATTTAAACTACCAATTAAACATGGAATTGTAAAACTCCCTGGATCTTTATGCTTCTGTGGTAGTCTATTTTGTAACATTACTGAGCATGTTGCATTTAGTTCCACGTGATGCTCTTCATCTATTTTGTGTTTGTTGGTCAAGAGCTGTCTTAAAAATTTCCTTGAGTCTGGCATCTGAAAAAGAGCTTCATGAAGAGGTAAGTTAATATGTAATTTCCTTAAAAGATACATTCTATAACACATTCATTTAAGCAAAGTTTCAACTCTTAAATAACCAAATCACATGGCTAAGATCACATAACTATTTATACCAAAATACTAGCCTATACATGCCATATCTAGCTTTATACAATATCAAAATGTACCAAAATAAGTTTTATAGTGTGATAACGATCCAAGATGGTCCTGAGCCTTCAGTAGCTTTGACGACCTATAAAACATAATAAACACACACAGAGTAAGCTGTCCAAAAGCTTAGTAAGCCAATATACAACAACTTAGCATAAAATGCATATATTTTCTTTGATTTATACACTTTTGACCACATTAGCCATATTCCCAATTCAAAGATCATATAAACACATATCTCATTTCACCAAAACATTATATAACATATCATCATTTCCATATTCATAGGATCATAGTAAGATTATATTGATGCTTACCTTGTATCCACAATTAGTGTATAATCAACATACCTGAATTGAATTTTCTATCACATATTTGTTCATAGCTCGAATTTGCAATTAGTATCATAGACTTGCCCGTTGAACAGTAATAAATCCAATGGGATACTCAGAAAGCTCAGAATAATCGTACAATGCCAATGTCCCAGACGAGGTCCTACATGCACTCGGATATCGATGCCACTATCCCAAACAGGGTCTTATACGATTCAAAACGATGCCGATATCCAAGACATGGTCTTACACGTAAGTGTCATAATGATGCCAACGTCCCAGACGTGGTCTTATACGTAAAGTTTATATTGATGCCAATGTCCCAGACGTGATCTTACACATAATCAGATATCGATGCCATTGTCCCGGACAGGGTCTTACATGAAACTCAAATCAATGCCAACGTCCCAGACGTGGTCTTACATGATAAAACAGAACAGATACCTATGATTAGGTTCGTACGAGGCTTCTCAGACTTAGTCAATATACCGAACTTATCTCGGAATTCAATTACAGAATTTCTCATAAGCATTCATTATCATCATTAAACATATGAACAATTACAAATGCATACACATTCATTTATTTATATAGTGACTTACCTCGGATTCGGTTTATCAGAATAGAAAACGGCTACTCGATAACTTTCGCTTTCTCGCGATCTATATCCATTTTCCTCGATTCTTGAGCTAAACATATTCAGAATTAACCCTTTTATTCAATAATTCATTCAATTCAATCCAAGGACACTCATTTAGGGCAATATGCAAATTAGCCCTCACATTTACACATTTTATCAATTTAGTCTATTTTTCTCAAAACATCAAATTCACAAAATCCACACATACACATGCTTGGCCGAATACATATATATCACATACAAACCCACATTTTTCGTCAAGTTCAAAAATTAGTCCCTCAATTTGTCATTTTCTCAATTTAGCCCTATTAAGCTAAATTCATCAAAACTTCAAGAACAAAACATGTTCATCTACCACCAATCTATCATTTAAAACCTTAAAGCATCACAAAGCTCAACATATCACCAATGGCATCTCACAAAAACATCATCAATTTATCAAATTGAAACATGGGTTTGATAGTAGACGAAGCAACAATTACAAAAAACGTAGAAATTATCAAAAACCGACTCAAAATCATACCTTAATTGAATCTTTCAATGGCTGAATAACCTAGCTTCTTTGTCCTTTCTTTTCTTTTACTAAATTCGGCCAAAAGATAATACCAAAGTCTAATTTCATACTTTGTTTTTATTATAAAACATTTTAATACATAAATGACAAAATTAGCCTTTTATAATTCTTATAAAAATTTCCACTAACTTTGGCATTAATGTCCATCCATTTCCCAATGGTAAAATTGCATTATAAGGATTTCACACTTATAAAGACATGACACATAAGTGCTTTAGCAATTAGCACGCAAATTTTGCATTTAACACAATTTAATCCTTTTGTCAAATTAAGCAAACAGACGAACAAATTAGCTTATGAAAATTTAACACATGATTAATCACATATCATAAGCACAGAATATAATATTAAAATATTATACGAACTCGAATTTGTGGTTCCGAAACCATTGTTTCGACTAGGGTATAAATCGGACTGTTACAATTCTTCCCCCTTAGGGATTTTCGTCCCTGAAAATCTTACCGTTAAACAAGTTCGGATATTGTTGTCTCACTGAATCTTCAGGCTCCCAGGTAGCCTCTTCAATCCCATGTCGATTCCATAGTACTTTCCCTAACGGATACGTATCAGTTCCTCTTCATATGTCATATCTGATCGGATTTCAATTTCAGATGGGGCAATCACATGTGGCGGATCGGATCAGTATTTACTGAGCATTGAAACATGGAATACATTATGTATCTTTTCTAGCTCAAAAGGTAACTTTAATCTATATGCAACAGGTCCGACACGTTCAGTGATCTCATAAGGTCCGATGAACCTCGGACTTAATTTGCCTTTACGTCCGAATCGAAGCACTTTCTTCCACAGAGACACTTTCAAAAATACTTTGTCGCCAATTTCAAATTCTATATCTTTTCGTTTCAAGTCTGCATAAGACTTCTGACGATCAAATGCTGCTTTTAAACAATCTCGGATCAATTTCACTTTCTGCTCTGAATCTTTTATCAAATCAACCCCATGTAGCTTATTCTCATTGAGTTTAGTCCAATACAAAGGTGTACAACATTGTCGTCCGTACAAAGCTTCATAAGGTTCCATTTTAATACCCGACTGAAAACTATTATTGTATGCAAATTCAATCAAGGGTAGATGCTGTCTGGTATGCAGCATCTTAACATGTCTTCAAGAATCTGAATAATCCGTTCAGATCGGCCATCAGTTTGCGGATGAAAAGCTGTATTGAAATGGAGTTTCGTGCCTAAAGCCTCTCACAATTTCTTCCAGAATCTCGACGTAAACCTTGGATCTCTATCAGATACAATAGACAGTGGCACCCCGTGCAATTTCACAATCTCAGAGATATAAAGCTCAGCTAATTTGTCAAGTGATAAATCAGATCTTACCGAAATAAAATGGGCAGATTTCATTAATCTATCAACCACAACCCATATCGCATCTTTCTTTCTTGGAGTTTGAGTTAAACCAGAAACAAAGTCCATTGTTACTTTATCCCATTTCCACTTAGGAATCAGAATTGGTTGCAACAAACCCAGACGAAACTTGATGTTCGGCTTTCACTTGCTAACAAACTAAACATTTTGAAACAAAGTCGAAAATGTCCTGCTTTCATACCGCACCACCAAAGAGTGTCGTTTCAAATCCTGATACATTTTTGTGCTTCCCGGATGAACAGATAGACGACTGTTATGAGCTTCATTCAAGATCAACTGAACCAACTCTGGATTTCTCGGAACACAGGTACGGTCCCGAAATCTCAAACAATCGTTAACAATTTGAAATTCAGATTCGAAATTCACCTCACACTGAACTCGTTTTGCTAGCAATTCATTATCAAATTTCTCAGCATCACATATCTGTTGTAAGAATAACGGTTTGGCTTTTAATTCAGCCAACATAGAATTATCATCAGAAAAATCTAACTGAGCATTCAAAGCACATAATGCAAACAATGATTTCCTATTCAAAGCATCAGCAACAACAGTCGCTTTACCCGGATGATAATCTATCACGAGCTCATAATCTTTTAACAGCTCTAACCATCTTCTTTGATGCAGGTTCAAATCTTTCTGAGTCATCAAATATTTCAGACTTTTATGATCTGAAAACACGTGACATTTCTCACCGTACAGATAATGACACCAAACCATTAGCGCAAACACAATCGCAGCTAATCAAGGTCATGCGTCGGATAATTCTTTTCATGAGGCTTCAATTGTCTCGAGGCATAAGCTACCACTTTGCCTTCTTGGATCAAAACACATCCCAGACCATTTAACGAAGCATCACTGTACACAACAAATTCTTTACCCGATTCTGGCTGTACTAACACTGAGCTTCACATAATGAGTTTTCAACTAATCAAAACTTTTCTGGCATTTATTTGACCATTCAAATCTGACATCTTTCTGAAGTAATTTAGTCAATGGAGTAGTTATTATCGAAAAACCTTTCACAAACCTGCGGTAATAACCAGCCAAACCCAGAAAACTGCGGACTTTAGATACATTTCTCAGAGGTTTCCAATTCATAATAGCAGAAATCTTGCTCGGATCAACTCGAATCCCAGATGCTGACACAATATGTCCCAAAAAACTAACCTCATGCAACCAGAACTCACATTTGCTGAATTTCGCATATAATTGCTTTTCTCTTAAAGTTTGCAAAATAATTTTCAAATGTTCCACATGCTCAGCCTCATCACGAGAATAAATCAAAATGTCATCTATGAATACCACAACAAATCGATTTAGGTATGGTCTAAAAATTCTGTTCATCAGATCCATAAAAACAATAGGAGCATTGGTTAGTTCAAATGGCATAACTAAAAATTCGTAATGCCCGTACCTCATTCTGAAAGCAGTCTTCAGAATATCTGGATCTTTCACTCTCAACTGGTAATATCCAGATCTATGATCAATCTTGGAAAACACAGTAGCTCCTTTCAACTGATCAAACAAATCATCAATTCTGGGCAACAGGTATTTATTCTTTATTGTCACCTTATTCATTTGACGATAATCGATACACATCCTCATCGTGCCATCTTTCTTTTTCACAAACAAAATCGGAGCACCCCAAGGCGAGAAACTCGGTCTAGCAAACCCTCTCTCAGTCAATTCTTACAGCTGTGACTTTAACTCTTTTAACTCTATTGGTGCCATTCTATACGGAGCTATCGAAATAGCTGTAGTACCATGCAACAATTCAATACCAAAATCAACTTCTCGAATCGGAGGTGAACCCGGTAACTCTTTAGGAAACACATCAGAAAACTCACAGACAATAGGCACCGACTCAATCTTCTTTTCAGACATCTTTGAATCTATCACATACGCAAAATATGCCTCATATCCCTTATTCAAACAACTTTGAGCTTTCAAAATAGATATCACAGTAGGAAATCCATTCAAATCATTAGATTCAACTCGTACAATCTCATCATTTGGACATCTCAATTCTATAGTCTTTCTTTTGCAGTTCACAACAGCATCATGCGTAAACAACCAATCCATACCCAGAATAATATCAAACTCATCAAATGGCAAAAGCATCAGATCAGCAGAGAAACAGATATCTCGAAACATTAACGGACAGTTCTTGCATACTTTGTCAACAAGGACACTTTTACCTAAGGGGTTCGATACTTTTATAGCAAACTAAGTAGACTCTACAGGCAAGGTCTTACTGAATACTAAATTCATGCATATATATGAATGCGTAGAACCAGGGTCTATCAAAGCAATCACAAAAGTATCATAAAGAGTAAAAGTAGCTGTTATAACATCTGGTGACGAAGCTTCTTCTCTAGCTCGGATAGCATATGCTCTGGCTGGCGCTCTAGCTTTGGATCTGACAATGTTGTCTCTCGTAGTTCTCTGACTACAGTTAACATTTCTGACATTTTTCGATAGCCTACCTCTCGCAGGTGTATTATCAGATCTCAAATTACGAAGATCTGCGGTTCGACGAGCTCAGGCAATCACGTATAAAATGATCAAGTGATCCACATCTAAAGCAAGCTCTGTCGTTTAATCTAAAGCTTCCCGGGTGCCTTTTTCCACAGTGTTTACATTCAGGTCTCTCGGATCGAACATTACCAACACTGGCCACTGAAGTTGCTGGAGTTTTAGAACTTATTTGCGGTCTAGATTGATTTCTATTCGCATGCCCCACATTATCTCTGAAATGACTTTGATTATCTCTAAATCTTTTCGGAGCAGACTGAAATGATTTACTCTGAAATCTCTTTTTCAGATCTCGAGCTTCAGACTCACTTTTCTCTTATCCTTCCTGAGTGTCTCAGCTTTGCAAGCTCAGTCAACGAGTACAACAAACTCTTTTATTTCCAAAATCCCCACTAACAGACGAATGTCTTCATTAAGGCCATCTTTGAACCTTTTGCACATTATAGCTTCAGATGATACACATTCTCGAGCATACTGACTCAGTCTCCCAAAGTCTCGTTCATATTCCGTAACAGACATACGCCCCTGCTTTAGTTCCAGAAATTCCTTTCGGTTCTGATCAATGAATCTCTCACTGATATATTTCTTCTGAAACTTGATCTGAAAGAAATCCCACGTAACTCGATCTCTCAGAACAATAGAAATTAGAGTTTTCCACCATTGATAAGTTGCATCTCGGAGTAATGATACCACACACTTTATGCATTCTTCTAGAGTCAGAGACATTTCATTAAATACCCGGATCGTGTTTTCAATCTAGAACACAGCCTTTTCAGCATCATCATCTTTAGTAGCTCGGAATTCTTCGGCCCTATACTTACGGATCTTGTCAACAGGAGGCTTATTCAACAGATTCGGATGCATAACCGGTGTCACAACTGTAGTTTGAGGGGGATTAACCGGGGGCGAGGGTTGCGAAATAGTCAGGTTATTCTTAACAAACTGAGTGAACCACTCACTCATCATCTAGAAGAAAGCTTGTTTAGCTTCTCCCTCTTGACCGCTCGTAGCCGGTCTCGATTCGTAGGCGCCGCTCCGTGCGCGAGAGCGAGCTCATTACTTTCTACGTCGTCAGCTACGGCTCTTTTGGGATCCATACTATACGAAAATCACATTTATACGTCAGGATTCATCACACTATCACAATTCAGATATATGGCATGTATAGCTAGACTCTGACATGCTACGTTTGTCCGAGAATTGGCTAAACTGTAGCTCTGATACCAACCAAATGTAACACCCCTATCTCGAGTACGTCGCTAAATTAAGGTTAGGAGCGTTACCGGACAGATCGGAAACATTCACAGAGAAAATCATACATTCAATCATCACTCTCAGACATAATGTCCCTTAATCGGGTCCTCAAGACCTTAACCATGCTTATAAACCGAGTCAGGATTAAACTGAAACACATACGAAATTCCATGAAAATTTGAAACTTTTCTAATATATATGGGAGACACGCCCGTGGGAGGAGACCGTGTGCCCTCCACGGCTTCTATACACTCCCGTGTAACCATCCGTTGTTAAACAGACCATACCAACACGGTCATTAGGCACGCCCGTGTGCCATGGCCGTGTACTTTTAGGTCATACACTGACTACCTCACCACGGCCACCAAGCACGGCTATTCCAAGGCCGTGTATTTTTATGTTAGCTACCGACTTGCACACCACGGCCGATGACATGCCCGTGTCGAGGCGGTGTGATTTTAGGCTACATCCTGCCAATTTACCAAGGTCTAAGGCACGCCCATGTGCCACAACCGTGTGACATTATAGGCCATTTACAAGGCCAAAATGCCACCGACAAAGGGTCATACCTAGAAGCCATATTCAACAAGATATTTCATGTACATAAAACCATCAAAAGCATACCAAAATAGCCATTCAAACCTTACATTCAAAACCAATCCCAACTATGGCAATCTTAAGGATTAAAACACATATCATTACAAGACTAATTCATGCATTTGCTCATTCAAACTTGGCCATTCCACATTCTCTCGTCATACCAAAAGATACATTCTATAACACATTCATTTAAGCAAAGTTTCAACTCTTAAATAACCAAATCACATGGCTAAGATCACACAACTATTTATACCAAAATACTAGCCTATATATGCCATATCTAGCTTTATACAATATCAAAATGTACCAAAATAAGTTCTCTAGTGTGATGACGATCCAAGGCGGTCCCGAACCTTCAGTAGCTTTGACGACTTATAAAATAGAATAAACACACACAGAGTAAGCTTTCCAAAAGATTAGTAAGCCAATATACAGCAATTTAGCATAAAATGCATATATTTTCTTTGATTAATACACTTTTGACCACATTAGCCATATTCCCAATTCAAAGATCATATAAACACATATCTCATTTCACCAAAACCTTATATAACATATCATCATTTCCATATTCATAGCATCATAGTAAGATTATATTGATGCTTACCTTGTATACACAATTAGGGTATAATCAACATACCTGAATTGGATTTTCTATCACATATTTGTTCATAGCTCGAATTTGCAATTAGTATCATAGACTTGCCCGTTGAACAGTAATAAATCCAATGGGATACTCAGAAATCTTAGAATAATCGTACAATGCCAACGTCCCAGACGAGGTCTTACATGCACTCGGATATCGATGCCACTGTCCCAAACAGGGTCTTATACGAATCAAAACGATGCTGATGTCCCAGACATGGTCTTACACGTAAGTGTCATAAAGATGCCAACGTCCCAGGCGTGGTCTTACACATAATCAGATATCGATGCCATTGTCCCGGACAGGGTCTTACACGGAACTCAAATCAATGCCAACGTCCCAGACGTGGTCTTACATGATAAAATAGAACAGATACCTATGTCAAGGTTCGTACAAGGCTTCTCAGACTTAGTCAATATACCGAACTTACCTCGGAATTCAATTACAGAATTTCTCATAAGCATTCATTATCATTATTAAACATATGAACAATTACAAATGCATACACATTCATTTATTTATATAGTGACTTACCTCGGATTCGGTTTATCATAAAAGAAAACGGCTACTCGATAACTTTCGCTTTCCCGTGATCTATATCCATTTTCCTCGGTTCTTGATCTAAACATATTTAGAATTAACCCTTTTATTCAATAATTCATTCAATTCAATCCAAGGACACTCATTTAGGGCAATTTGCAAATTAGCCCTCACATTTACACATTTTATCAATTTAGTCCATTTTCTCTAAACATCAATTTCAAAAAATCCACACATACACATGCTTGGCTGAATACATATATATCACATACAAACCCACATTTTTCGTCAAGTTCAAAAATTAGTCCCTCAATTTGTCATTTTCTCAATTTAGCCCTATTAAGCTAAATTCATCAAAACTTCAAGAACAAAACATGTTCATCTACCACCAATCTATCATTTAAAACCTTAAAGCATCACAAAGCTCAACATATCACCAATGGCATCTCACAAAAACATAATCAATTTGTCAAATTGAAACATGGGTTTGATAGTAGACGAAGCAACGATTACAAAAAACGTAGAAATTATCAAAAACCGACTCAAAATCATACCTTAATTGAATCTTTCAATGGCCGAATAACCTAGCTTCTTTGTCCTTTCTTTTCCTTTACTAAATTCAGCCAAAAGATGATACCAAAGTCTAATTTCATACTTTGTTTTTATTATAAAACAATTTAATACATAAATGACAAAATTAACCTTTTATAATGCTTATAAAAATTTCCACTACCTTTGGCATTAATGTCCATCCATTCTCCAATGGTAAAATTGCATTATAAGGACTTCACACTTATAAAGACATTACACATAAGTGCTTTAGCAATTAGTACGCAAATTTTGCATTTAACATAATTTAATCCTTTTGTCAAATTAAACACACAGACAAACAAATTAGCTTACGAAAATTTAACACATGATTAATCACATATCATAAGCACAGAAAATAATATTAAAATATTATACGGACTCGGATTTGTGGTTCTGAAACCACTGTTCCGACTAGGGTATAAACCGGACTGTTACACCTGTCAGGAACATAAACTATCAAGCTTTTTATTCATCATCTCAAGCTGCGTTGATAGCATGGTCATGGTGTCGACGTTTAAGACTCCTGCCGATTTCGTTGGTTTACTCCTCGAAGCTTGCCACTGATAATTGTTTAATGACATCTCCGCAATGAACTTGTAGGCTGCTTCTAGAGTTTTGTTGCTCAGAGTTCCACCAGCGGCTGAATCAATCAGTTGCCTCGTTGAGGGGTTTACACCGTTGTAGAATGTTTGGACTTGTAGCCACAAGGGTAAGCCATGGTGTGGGCACCTCCTCAAGAGATCTTTGAATCTCTCCCATGCATCATATAGTGTTTCTAAATCCATCTGTACAAAAGAAGAGATATCATTCCTTAATTTGGCCGTTTTGGCTGATGGAAAATATTTCATTAAAAACTTTTCGGTCATCTGATCCTATGTAGTGATTGACCCTCGTTGTAACGAGTTTAACCACTGTTTAGCTTTATTTATTAATGAAAAAGGGAATAACCGAAGACGTATGGCATCATTAGAAATGCCATTTATTTTATAGGTATCACAGAACTCTAAAAAGTTAGCTATGTGCATATTTGGATCTTCGTCCTGCAAACCATCAAATTGAACAAACTGTTGAATCATTTGTATTGTGTTAGGTTTTAATTCAAAATTGTTAGCAGATATAGCAGGCCTAACAATACTTGATTCCGCTCCTGTTAAATGTGGTTTCGCATAATCAAACATTGTACGTAGAGCGTTGCGATCTCCCACATCGCGTGGTGTTGGGTTGTTTTCGTCCATCCCTTCAGTAGGATTGGATCTGTCTTCTTTCTCTCTTTCTGTGTAATTTAGGGCTCGCCTGGTGTCCTGACGATTCCTTCGAGCGGTAGCTTCAATATCACTTTCGTATACTAAAGGTCCTCTCAGGTTCCTTCTAGTCATAAACTAGAGGTACCTGAAAAGAAAAGCAAGAAAGAAAAAATTAGCAAACTTAAAATTTATCCTAAAATAAAAATAAATTGCTGAAAAAGAAAAAAATAATGGCTAAAGTAAAAAATAGAGTTTTCTTAATATTTTAGTTCCCCGGCAACAACGCCAAAAACTTGATCGCTGAAATCAGAGTTTTAAAATTTATAAAAGAATGATCAAAACCTGAAAACTAACTCTGACAATGATTAAAGGCAAGTGTACCTATCGGACAGTAGTACAGTTTAGGCAAGACCGGATATCGAACCCAAAGGATATAAAAGTACTAATACTAACTTTCTTTTTATTATTCAGCCTTAAAAATAGAGTGAAGTTGCTTTAGACGAAGACTAAACTAAGGACACAAAGACAAAAAGGAAAAATAGAAAATAACTTGAAGGAAAACTCAGTTGATTACAATGATACCCTTAGGAAGAATCCATCCAGACTTCACTTATTATTTACGTTCTTTTCATCCTCGGGTGCTTTCCTGGGTATAAGACATGAAAAGAAAGGATTAAAAACACTTTTTTACATAAATCAAGGGATAAATCATCCAAAAGCATATTAAATGTGGGCTTAAAGTATGTTATTTTTACGATTGATCCGTAAGACTCCCTAACCTATATTAATCCCTCTCTCGAGGTGAATAACGTCTAACCCTAGGTTAATTAGTGTAACTCTTGTTCGCTTATAATAACCCCCTAGGATAGCAAAGAAATCGATCAATGGACTCCTATATTAGGTTTCACCCTAATCCGCAAAAAATCTCGTAACCTCTATCTCTAGGCGTTCGATCAACTCCGCTTAATTATGTTAGATCTACTCTTAGGCAGGGTCTATTCCTCCTCCACCTAAGCACAGTAGATTTGGATTAAGCAACATAATTAAGAACAAACTAAGTAATTATCATATAACTTAAAAGTCAAATAAAAAGATCCATCTAGGTTTCATCCCCTTCAGGTATCTGAATGGTTTAGTTCATAATGAATAAACAAAACATCGCAAGAGAAAAGATAAGACAAAACATAAGAAAATCCTAAAACTCCCTGAAGGAATTGAAGGAGAATTCCACCGCCTTGAGTATAATTCCGACTTCTTGGGATGGATCAACTGGCTATCGTCGCGTTATTCCCTAACTCTGACCTTCTCGGCTTGGCTGCTTGTTCTAGCTTTGACGCCCCTTCAAAGGTGGTACGTAGGGGATATATATATATATAGGCTCTTGGAATGTGATTCTTTCTCCCCAAGTATCCTTTTCCGATTGAAATTGCTTATTCTAACGACAGAGGCACGACCATGTAGCACGCCCGTGTGGATCGACTCCAGGCCGTGTTTGGATTTCTAAATTGAGACATGGCCGTGTAAATTGGGGTAAAGACCGTGTTCTAGATATTAGGCGTGGCACAGCCGTGTGGCTTGAAGTCTAGGCCGTGTCGATTTTGAGAAATGGCCCATTTGGCCCATTTTAAGCCCGTTTACGTTCTTTTCATCCTCGGGTGCTTTCCTGGGTATAAGACATGAAAAGAAAGGATTAAGAGCACTTTTTTACATAAATCAAGGGATAAATCATCCAAAAGCATATTAAACGTGGGCTTAAAATATGTTATTTTTACGATTTATCAAATACCCCCACACTTAAGCTTTTGCTTGTCCCCAAGCAAAATTCTCAACTTACAATTAAAATGAACTTTGCATGATTCAAAATTCCTATCAACAATGCTTTATCCTAATTCATAGATAATTTATACATGGATAATTCAACTCAAAGATTCCTAAAAATTCAAACAAGATAAGTCATACATTTCTAGCACGAAAACATAGGTGTTTCCCTTCATCTAAATAATCACCTTTAATTCAAAACCTACAAGGATTGGCATCCTCATAAAAGATTCACTCAAATCACTCAAAAAGTGTTTTAAGGGTCAAAATTAAGCACTTATTAAGTCTAACCTGAAAAGTTAATCCCATAGGCTTGCTTGAAAATCAAATCTCCACCATTGTAAAATGAAATGATAAACAGATCAAAAGGTCTTTGTTAGGGTTGTAACGGGGCTAGGATTAAAGGTGTGGATAAAGGTTGAAATTAGAAGGTTAGAATCGAGATTGAATTGATAAGTTACCTCCCTTAAAAATTTCTAAGATAACAATTACATATACTGAAAATAATAATCGTACTAATGCGAGCTTTTCTTTTGATAATTAGACTTTAACTTGTATAAGCTCACTCTTCATAATACTAATACTGAATATACTTTGCTTTTTTTTTAAGAACAAACTAAAAAGAATTCAAGATACTTTTACCTATCAGAATAATATACTTATGTGACTGAGCAAATCAAATCTCGATTAAGGGGTAGTCAAAGGAAAGGGTGATAACAAATACAAAAGGGTTTTTGGTTAATATTAGTGGGTGAGTAAAAAAAAAAAAGGGTTGTTAGGCTCAACGGGGTTCACTAGGGGTCAATTGTAAGGGTAGGCTATTTAGTGGAATTAATGGGTTAAAACCTAGGTGCCTTTATCATCTCGATATATCAAATCATAACTGTGGTCTTGACATGTGTAATCAAGGCAATTTCTAGAATAACAGTTCATAGTTGACACACTCATAATCAAGAAGTAAGCATGAAAAAGAATATATGCTCTGTATGGCTCAAAATCTCACAAAAATTATGGGTACTTTTGACATCAACCTTGTATATCTCAAATTTCAAGATAACATTCAAATTCCGGTTGACAACCTAAAATTTTAATTTTTAGAAAATTAGACTTATCATGCTTGATTCCCTAGTATTCTTCAAATTTAATCATCAATGCATAATTAGCTATGACTTATTCAAAAGCACATCAATAAAAATCGCAAATCATCAGAATTTTCATCTTAATTAATAATATGAGAAAATTACTTTAAAACAAGATTAAATTCAGGGATTTGAGAATCATGCAAAAAATTAGGCATTTTTATCCTCAGGGTTTGAGAATAATGCAGAAAGTTTGGTATTTTCTCTAAAATAGTTATTCACCCCCTACACTTAAGATGTACATTGCCCTCAATGTACAAGGATAGATAATGACATTTAAGGGATAAATCAAAAGAGAAGGGGAAAGAATTACTCCCTGAGTTGTGGATGTTTTCCCGGATAGTGTCTTTGGTGGCGGTGATGGTCGGTTGGGATAACAGACCTGCGCTAGATGAAGAAATTGGGTAGCGCTTTGAGAAGTAGCCAGGTTTTTTTAAGACCTAATAAAAATAAACTAAATATAAAATTATAGAAAAATAAACTAAAGGGAAGGAGACTAAGAAGAAACCTAAAATGACAAGGAAATATTAATGGACTGTGAAGTCTTATTGAAGGATGGTTCGCAAGGTGGTTGTGACTTCTAAGGCTAGGGAGGTGCTGGCGGTGGCGGAAGTTGAAGAGGCTAACGTGGTGGTCGGCGTGATTCCCTAGCAGCCTGGCGAACCTGACACTACGAAACTAAACTAAGTTAAACTAATTTAAGCCTAAGATTAGCAAAGAAAAAGAGAATGAAAGGAAAGAGAAACGAAAAATATAAACTAAATGGTCTAAAAAATCCTTGGCTTGTGTTGAGACGAAGCTACCGTGATGAACTCATGTTGATCATTCTTTGTTAATGAGCCTATGCTTAGCTTTCTCCGCTTCTTCGGCATGTTGTTGGCTTGCTTAAGGATTTAGTGTCTTAGTGAGTGAAGAATCTGAGATGGAAGAGAGTGAGAAGCAAAGAAGATAGGGATGAAAATCAGATAGAGGGAAGGGGAAGAGTTGAGGGGTTTAAATAGGGGTTGAAATCTGGTGCTTCCCCACGGTCGTGGTTCTAGGGGGTGTCGATGCACACGGCCACCTCGCACGGCCATGTCGATGAGTGTGTTTGCCACACCATGCCCGTGCTGCATCACCCACGCCCGTGTACATCAAGTTTTTCTTTTGGCACGGTTATTCTGCACGGGCGTGTTGCACCCGTGTTAAATAAGTCAGTAGCTTCACACGGTTGAGGGCACAGCCGTGCCCTCTCTGTCGGTGCCCGTGGGGAGGGTGGTTAGATCCGCGACGTTGGGGTGGTTGGATTGACTTGCACGGCCTCTGCTCTGTCAATGTGGCGGTTTTGGTGGTCCACACGGCCATGGACACGGGCGTGTGTAAGGCCGTGTGACTTGGGAATCCTGCATTTTTGGTTAATTTAAAAAGAAGAAAAAGAAAAACAAATTTAAATGCAAATAGAAGTAAAAAGAAATAAGGTTAGTGCTCGGGTTGCCTCCCGAGAAGCGCTCGTTTATAGTCTTAAGCTAGACTTTCCTTATTTTTGAAAATTTTAGGGATGTTTAAAGGTTTGAATATCTTTTCTCATGTGTATGATTTTATTCTCTTGACAAAGTTGAAGTCGAGAAACGTTTACCTTGAAGTCACTGAATATTGGATTGCTCACCTCGACTATTCTGTGTGGGAAGATATTGTGTACCTTGAAAAGGATTTCTTTGTTTGTGTCAGGGTCTGGAGGAAATAGTCATGGGTCTACTTTATCTGACAATACCTGATCTCTGACTGTGGACTTGTCTATCTCATAGAGTGGTTTTGATTCTGTTTCATGTATACCTAATTTCTCCTTAAAGTGTGTTTTCCACTCATCTAAGTCATTGATTTGAATCCTTTGCTCCTCGTGAGTTGTTTCTTTGTTGGTACTGAATTGAAGATCAGGTTCAATAGCGCCCCTTTTCGGTGGTTCCTTTGATTTCACTTCGTGTGGTTTGGGTTCTTCTTTTACCTGTGTCTCCTGCTCATCTAATTTATCAACCCTAAGGCTTGTTCCTCGTGTGCTTCTTTAGCTTGGGGTTCGTGTTTCGGCTTAGGTTTTTGTCTTTTGAATTTTTTCCTGTGATGAAAGTTGAACAAATTGGTTGTCATCTGTATTAGCTTTCTTATCGTCATCAATTGTTTCCCTGGCCAAATCAAGAGCTTGAAGACTGATTGATTCGTCACCTACACGAAGTATGAGTTCTCCTGTGGCAACATCAATTTTAGTCCTGGCAGTTGCTAGAAAAGGTCTTCCTAAAATTAAGGGAATTGAATTATCCTCATCCATGTCTAAAACAACAAAATCTACTGGGAAAACAAATTTATCGATTTTTACGAGAACATCTTCAGTAATGCCCCTAGGAATTCTAATAGTTTTATCAGCTAATTGAATACTCATCCTAGTTTGTTTGGGCTTCCCTAGACTTAGTCGTTTAAACAGTGCATAAGGCATGACATTTATGCTTGCCCCTAAATCAGCTAATGCATTATCAATATTTAAACTACCAATTAAATATGGAATTCTTAAACTCCCTGGATCTTTTTGCTTCTGTGGTAGTCTATTTTGTAACATTGCTGAGCATGTTGCATTTAGTTCCACGTGATGCTCTTCATCTATTTTGCGTTTGTTGGTCAAGAGCTGTCTTAAAAATTTCCTTGAGTCTGGCATCTGAAAGAGAGCTTCAAGAAGAGGTAAGTTAATATGTAATTTCTTTAAAAGTTTAAGAAACTCATCAAACTGTTCCTCTGAATCGTCTCTTTTTAACGATTCGGGATAAGGTATGCGAGGTTTGTACTCCTTGATTACCGGTTTTAACTTTTATTGTGTGACCTCTGTTACACCTTTGTCTACCTGACTTTCTGGAACTGGTCATGGTTCATATAACTCCTCGTTTTCCTAAGCTATGATGGCTTGAATTTGCTCCTTTAGATTAATCTCGGTGTTACTTGTTAGACGTCCTTACGGTCGTTCTGACATGAGCCGTGTGAGTTGCTCGACTGCATTAGTCATTTCCTTGACTGATTTAGTAATTTCACTCATTCGGCTTTCGTTACTTTTGATTGTCCTATCAATATTTTGTAGGCATTCTTCTGTGTTTGCCGATTTTTTTAGTTCCTCCTCGTAGCTTGGTTTCTTTTCTCGTGGATAGGGCTAATTTTGGAAGTTCTGAGGAGGTTGTTTCCCTTGGTTTCTTTGATTGCTTTGACCTCCCCATGAAAAATTTGGGTGGTTTCTCCAACTTGGATTGTAATTGTTACTATAAGGATTATTATTGGATCAAAAACTATTACCTATATAGTTCATCTGTTCGCTCTCTGCTTCCAGTTGGTAGGGTGGGTACTCACGTTTCGCCACGGGTCCACTTGTGTCACACTGTATGACTGGATGTACCTGTGAGGAACATAAACTATCAAGCTTTTATTTCATCATCTCAAGCTGCGTTGATAGCATGGTCATGGTGTCGACGTTGAAGACTCCTGCCGATTTCGTTGGTTTAGTCCTCGAAGCTTGCCACTGATAATTGTTTAATGGCATCTCCTCAATGAACTCGTAGGCTACTTCTAGAGTTTTGTTGTTCAGAGTTCCATCGGTGGCTGAATCAATCAGTTGCCTCGTTGAGGGGTTTACACCGTTGTAGAATGTTTGGACTTGTAGCCACAAGGGTAAGCCATGGTGTGGGCACCTCCTCAAGAGATCTTTGAATCTCTCCCATGCATCATATAGTGTTTCTAAATTCATCTGCACAAAAGAAGAGATATCATTCCTTAATTTGGCCATTTTGGCCTGTGGAAAATATTTCATTAAAAACTTTTCAGTCATCTGATCCCATGTAGTGATTGACCCTCGTTGTAACGAGTTTAACCACTGTTTAGCTTTATTTCTTAATGAAAAAGGGAATAACCGAAGACGTATGGCATCATTAGAAACACCATTTATTTTAAAGGTATCACGGAACTCTAAAAAGTTAGCTATATGCATGTTTGGATCTTCGTCCTGCAAACCATCAAATTGAACAAATTGTTGAATCATTTGTATTGTGTTATGCTTTAATTCAAAATGTTTAGCAGATATAGCAGGCCTAACAATACTTGATTCCGCTCCTGTTAAATGTGGTTTCTCATAATCAAACATTGTACGTGGAGCATTGCGATCTCCCACATCGCGCGGTGGTGGGTTGTTTTCATCCATCCCTTCAGTAGGATTGGATCTGTCTTCTTTCTCTCTTTCTGTGTAATTTAGGGCTCGCATAGTTTCCCAACGAATCCTTCGAGCGGTAGCTTCAATATCACTTTCGTATACTAAAGGTCCTCTCGGGTTCTTTCTAGTCATAAACTAGAGGTACCTGTAAAGAAAAGCAAGAAAGAAAAAATTATCAAAATTAAAATTTATCCTAAAATAAAAATAAATTGCTGAAAAATAAAAAAAATAATGGCTAAAGTAAAAAAAATAGAGTTTTCTTAATATTTTAGTTCCTCGGTAACGGTACCAAAAACTTGATCGCTGAAATCAGAGTTTTAAAATTTATAAAAGAAAGATCAAAACCTGAAAACTAATTCTGACAACGATTAAAGGCAAGTGTACCTATCGAATAGTAGTATAGTTTAGGCAAGACCGAATATCGAACCCAAAGGAATTAAAAGTACTAATACTAACTTTCTTTTTATTATTCAGCCTTAAAAATAGAGTGAAATTGCTTTAGACGAAGACTAAACTAAGGTCACAAAGACAAAAAAGGACGAATCGAAAATAACTTGAAGGAAAACTCAGTTGATTACGACGATACCCTTAGGAAGAATCCACCCAGATTTCACTTATTATTTATCCCTAAAATATATGATTTATTTTACTTAGCTTGATCCGTAAGACTCCTTAACCTATATTAAACCCTCTCTCGAGGCGAATAACATCTAACCCTAGGTTAATTAGTGGAACTCTCATTCGCTTATAATAACCCCTAGGATAGCAGTAAATCGATCAATGGACTCCCATATTAGGTTTCACACTTATCCGGCAAAATCTCGTAACCCTATCTCTAGGCGTTCGATCAACTCCGCTTAATTATGTTAGATCTACTCTTAGGCAGGGTCTATTCCTCCTCCACCTAAGCACATTAGATTTGGATTAAGCAACATAATTAAGAACAAACTAAGTAATTATCATATAACTTAAAAGTCAAATAAAAAGATCCATCTAGGTTTCATCCCCTTCAGGTATCTGAAGGGTTTAGTTCATAATGAATAAACAAAACATCGCAAGAGAAAAGATAAAACAAAACATAAGAAAATCCTAAAACTCTCTGAAGGAATTGAAGGAGAACTCCGCCGTCTTGAGTATAATTCCGGCTTCTTGGGATGGATCAACTGGCTATCTTCGCATTATTCCCTAACTCTGGCCTTCTCAGCTTGGCTCCTTGGCCTAACTTTGACGCCCCTTCAAAGGTGGTACGTAGGGGATATATATAGGCTCTTGGAATGTGATTCTTTCTCCCCAAGTATCCTTTTCTGACTGAAATTGCTTATTCTGACGACAGAGGCACGGCCATGTAGCACGCCCGTGTGGATCGACTCCAGGCCGTGTTTGGATTTTTAACTTGAGACATGGCCATGTAAATCGGGGTAAAGACCGGGTTCTAGATATTAGGCGTGGCACGGCCGTGTGGCTCGAAGTCTAGGCCGTGTTGATTTCGAGAAATAGCCCATTTGGCCCGTTTTAAGCCTGTTTTACGTTCTTTTCATCCTCGGGTGCTTTCCTGGGTATAAGACATGAAAAGAAAGGATTAAGAGCACCTTTTTACATAAATCAAGGGATAAATCATCCAAAAGCATATTAAATGTGGGCTTAAAATATGTTATTTTTATGGTTTATCAGCAACCTTAATCTATATGTGATAAACCGTAATATGTTCATATTTTAATCCTACATTTAACATACTTTTGGATGATTTATTCCCCGAATTATCGAATTTGGTGCTCCTAATCCTTTAATTTCATGTTTTATACTTAGAGAAGCACTGGATGATGAAAAGAACGAGAAACGTGCCAAAAACGAAGAAAATGGGCCAAAGTACGAAAGCGACACGACCTGGGCCCAAGCCACACTGCCGTGCCTCCTTAGCAGACCCGAACACATCCTGGCCTCGATTTACACGGGCGTGTCCCTGCCGTGACCTATTTTAATTCCACTCGGATTAGGATACTTAGGGGCGAATAAAGACATTTTGAAAGCCTATATAAACACCCTAAGTGTGTCCTAAAAAAGAGGGGCATCCAGGTAGGCTTAGGAGCCAAGCCAGAGAGGCCAGAATTGTGGGATTTACTCGAAGCAAGCCAGTTGATTCATCTCAAGAAGCCGGAGTCATACTCAAGACAAAGGATCTTCCCTTCAATTTCCTTCATGGGGTTTTATGGTTTTTCTTATGTTTTGTTTTATATTTTCTTCTGAGATGTATTCTTTTATGATTATGAACTAAACCCCTCAAATACCTGAGGGGGATGAAACCTAAGACGGATCTTGTTTTTGTTTTCTGAACTATATGATAAATACTTGATTTGTTGTTAATTATGTGTTCTTAATTCTTGCTTTGATATTTTAGGATATTGATTCAAGTATTGATGTGCTTGGGCAGTGGAGCAAAAGTCCCTGTTTAAGAGTAGATCTAGCATAGTTAAGCGGAGTTGATTACAACCCTAGAAATAGGATGAAGAAAATCTGTCGAATTAAGGTCAAACCTAATATGGGAGTCCATAGATTGAGTTAATACAATTCTAGGGGTTTTAATTAGAAAGAGATTTCAATTAATCAGCCTAGGGTTAGACTTCAGTAGCCTCGAAAGAGGTATTAATATAAATTAGGGAATCCTACGGATCAAGTCAAGTGAATAAATCGTCTGGTTAAAATAAGAAGTGAAGTCTAGGTGGATTCTTCTTCGGGTATTGTCCTAATCAATTGGTTTTTTCCTAAGATTATTTTCCCCAATTCATTATCTGTGTCTTAGCATCCTTAGCTTGGTAGTTAGTTAATTTTAGATTAAACAACAATTCCTTTAATTCTTAAGCTAAATAATAAAAAGAAAGTTAGTATTAGTACTTTTGGTTCCCTTGGGTTGGACATTCCGGTCTTGCCACTAAACTATACGACTATTCGATAGGTGCGCTTGCCTCAATCATGGTGATAATTAGTTTCTAGGCTCGATCATTCACTATATAAATTTTAAAACTTTCCCACTACGATCAATATGCTACAGGCCCAACACGTTCAATGATTTCATATGGCCCAATGAATCTCAGACTCAACTTGCCTTTAAATTCAAAACGGAGTACTTTCTTCCATGGAGACACCTTCAGAAACACTTTGTCATCGACCTCAAATTCAGTATCTTTTCTTTTCAAGTCTACATAAGACTTCTGTTGATCAGGTGCTGCTTTCAATCTATCTCGAATCGCCTTTACTTTCTATTCTAAATCTTTTATTAAATCGACCCCGTGTATCTTGTTTTCACTGAGCTCAGTCCAATACAAAGATGTATGACATTTACGTCCGTATAAAGCTTCATAAGGTGCCATTTTGATGCTCGATTGGAAACTATTATTATACGAAAATTCAATCAATGGTAAATATTGTTCCCACGTACCGTTAAACTCAAGAATGCAGTATCTCAACATGTCTTCAAGAATCTGAATAATTCGTTCGGACTGACCATCCGTGTGTGGATGAAAAGCGATACTGAAATGCAATTTTGTTCCCAAAGCTTCTTGTAATTTCTTCCAGAATCGTGATGTGAACCTCGGATCTCTATCAGACACAATTGATAGTGGCACCCCGTGCAATATCACAATATCAAAAATGTAAAGCTCGGCTAATCTATCTAGTGAACAGTCAGACCGTACAGGAATAAAATGGGTAGATTTCATTAATCTATCAACTACAACCCAAATTGAATCTTTCTTTTCAGAGTCTGAGGCAAACTAGAAACAAAACCCATTGTCATTCTATCCATTTCCACTTGGAATCAGAATCGGTTGTAACAACCCAGACGGAACTTGATGTTCAGCTTTAACTTGCTGACAGATTAAACATTTTGACACATATTCAGAAATATCTCTTTTCATACCAGACCACCAATAGTGTCATTTCAGAACTTGATACATCTTTGTGCTTCTTGGATGAACAGATAGACGACTGTTATGTGCTTCAGTCAGAATCAATCGTAATAATTCAGAGTTTCTCGGAACACAAATACGATCTTGAAATCTCAAGCAATCATCAACGACTTTAAATTTAGAATAAGAATTCAAATCACACTAAGCTCATTTCGCTAATATCTCATTATCAACTTTCTGAGCATCACATACCTGTTGTAAGAACAGCAATTTTGCTTTTAATTCAGCTATCATTGAAATATCATCAGACAGATCTAATTGAGCATTTACAGCACGTAATACAAACAATGATTTTCGACTCAATGCATCAGCAACTACATTAGCTTTACCCGGATGATAATCTATCACAAGTTCGTAGTCTTTCAACAACTCAAGCCATCTTCTCTGACCCATATTCAAATCTTTTTGAGTCATCAGATACTTTAAACTTTTGTGATCTGAAAACACGTGACATTTCTCGCCGAACAGATAATGTCACCAAATCTTTAATGTGAAAACAATCGCAGCTAACTCGAGATCATATGTCGGATAGTTCTTCTCATGAGGCTTTAACTGTCTTGAGGCATATGCTATTACGTTGCCTTCCTGCATCAGTACACATCCCAAACCATTCAACGAAGCATCACTGTACAAACTCTTTGCTCGATTCCAGTTGTACTAACACTGGAGCTTCAGTTAACAGAGTTTTCAACTGATCAAAACTTTTCTGAAACTTAGTGGGCCATTCAAATCTAACATCTTTTTGAAGTAATCGAGTCAACGGAGTAGCTATTACTGAAAATCCCTTTACAAACCGACGATATTAACCAGCTAGTCCCAGAAAGCTATGAACTTCAGACACATTCTTTGGAGGTTTCTAATCCAGAATAGCAGAAATCTTACTCGGATCAACTTGAATTCCAAAAGCTAATACTATATGCCCCAGAAAACTGACTTCACGTAACCAGAATTCACATTTACTAAATTTCACATACAATTGCTTTTCTCGCAAAGTTTGCAACACAATTCTTAAATGTTCAGCATGCTCGTTATCATCATGTGAATAGATCAAAATATCATCAACGAAAACAACAACAAATCGATCTAGGTACGGTCTAAAAATTATGTTCATCAGATCCATAAAAATAGTAGGAGCATTAGTTAGTCCAAATGGCATAACTAAAAACTCATAATGCCCGTACCTCGTTTTGAAAGCAGTTTTTGGAATGTCTGAATCTTTCACTCTGAACTGGTAGTATCCTGATCCCAGATCAATCTTAGAGAATACAGTAGCTCCTTTTAATTGATCAAACAAATCGTCAATCCTAGGCAACGAATATTTGTTCTTTATGGTCACTTTGTTCAACTGACGGTAGTCAATGCACATTCTCATCGTGCCATCTTTCTTTTTCACAAACAGAACTGGAGCACCCCACGGTGAAAAATTTGATCTAGCGAACCCTCTGTCATTCAACTCTTGCAACTGTGACTTTAACTCTTTCAACTCTGTTGGTGCCATTCTGTATGGAGCTATCGAAATAGGTGTAGTACCAGGTAACAAATCAATACCAAATTCAACTTCACCTATCAGAGGCAAACCCGACAATTCTTCTGGGAACACATCATAATACTCACATACAACAGGCACTAATTCAACTTTGTTTTCAGATACTTTCGAATCAGTCACGTAAACAAAATAAGAATCGTAACTCTTTTTCATATAACTCTGAGCTTTCAATACAGATATCATAGCAGGTAATCCATTCAAATCATCAGACTCAATCCTGACTATTTCATCATTCGGACATCTCAAATCAATAGTCTTTCTTTTACAGTTCACAACAGCATCATGTAATGTCAACCAGTCCATACCCAGAATTATATGAAACTCATCAAACGGTAGTAGCATCAGATCAGCAGGGAAACGGATATCTCGAAACATTAACGGACAGTTCTTGCATACTTTGTCTA
Source organism: Gossypium bickii (assembly GCA_025503065.1). Classification (NCBI taxonomy): domain Eukaryota; kingdom Viridiplantae; phylum Streptophyta; class Magnoliopsida; order Malvales; family Malvaceae; genus Gossypium; species Gossypium bickii. The sequence goes on from CP106712.1 coordinate 27,230,344, forward strand.
CTAGGACACTTTTACCTAAGGGATTCGATCCTTTTATAACAACCTCGGTAAATTCTACAGGCAAAGTCTTATTGAATACTAAATTCATGCATAAATAAGAATGTGTAGAACCTGGGTCTATTAATGCAATCACAGAAGTATCATAGAGTGTAAATGTACCCGTTAATACTTCTGGAGATGAAGCTTCCTTACGAGCTTGGATATCATATGCTCTGGCAGGCGCTCTAGCTTCAGACCTCGCAATAGTATCTCTCATAGTTCTCTGATTACCACTAGCATTTCTTGCATTTTTCGGAAGTCTACCTTTCATTGGAGCATTATCAGATCTCAGATTCTAAATAGTCTCTGGCTCAACTGAGTCTGGGCAATCTTGAATGTAATGATCTAATGGTCCACATCTGAAGCAAGCCCAGTCATTCAATCTACAACTTCCCGGATGCCTTTTTCCACAATACTTACACTCGAGTCTTTCAGAATGGACATTTCCAACACTTGCTATTGAAGTTGTTGGAGTTTTGGAGCTCATCTGTGATCTAGCTCGATCTCTTTTCGATTGTTCCACATTAGCATTTGAATGGCTATGCTCATCTCGAAATTTCTTTGCAACAGGCTGAAATGATCTACTCTGAAATCTCTTTCTCATATCTCTAGCTTCAGACTCAGCTTTCTTCTTATCTTTCCCAAGTGCTTCAGCTTTACACGCTCGATCAACAAGTACAACAAACTCTTTTATTTCTAAGATCCCGACTAATAAACGAATATCTTCATTAAGGCTATCTTCAAATCTTTTGCACATTATTGCCTCAGTAGATACACATTCACGAGCATACTGACTCAATCTCACGAACTCTCGTTCATATTCTGTAATAGACATTTAGCCCTATTTCAGTTCCAGAAATTCCTTTCGTTTCTGATCGATGAATCTTTCACTGATATATTTCTTTCGAAACTCAATCTGAAAGAAGTCCCACGCGACTCGTTCTTTTGGAACAACAGAAATTAGGGTTTTCCACCACTGATAAGCTGCATCTCGGAGCAAGGATACAACATATTTTACACTTTCATCTAGAGTTAAAGACATTTCTTCGAATACCCGTATAGTGTTTTCTAACCAAAATTCAGCTTTCTCGGCATCGTCATCACTAGTAGCCCTGAACTATTCAGCCTCATACTTACGGATTTTGTCAACCGGAGGCTTATTCAACATATTTGGATACATAACCGGTGGCACAACTGTAGTTTGAGGGGGATTAACTGGGGGCGGAGGTTGAGAAACAACTGGATTATTTCTAACAAACTGAGTGAACCACTCACTCATCATTTGGAAGAAAGCTTGTTTAGCTTCTCCCTCTTGACCGCTCGTAGCCGGTCTCGAATCAGAGGGCTCTGTCCCTTGTGCGGGAGGCGCATTACTTTCTACATCGTTAGCTACGGCTCTTTCGGGATTCATTACTATACGAAAATCACATTTTACACATCAGGATTCATCACACTATCACAGTTCAAATAAATAGCATGTATAGCTAGACTTTGACACGCTACATTAGTCTGAGAATCGACTAAACCGTAGCTCTGATACCAACCAAATGTAACACCCCTATGATAGTATCCGTCGTCGGATTAGGGTTGAGGGCATTACCTGACAGATCAGAACTTCTTCAAAAAATTCATAAAATAAATCATCAATTACAATCATCGTTTCCCATCTATCGGTCAATGAGACCTTAGTCATGCTTTGAACAGAGTCGGGACTAAACCAGAACACATACAGAAATTCTCGGAAAAATTTTAAACTTTCTAAGTTCCAGGGGTTACACGCCCGTATGGGCAGGCCGTGTGCCTCCCACAGCTGCTAGACACACCCATGTGTCTCCTCCGTGGTCGAATCTGACTTAACTCCATGGCCACCAAGCATGCCTATGTACCTTGGCCGTGGTCAATACTAACTTGGCTCCACGGTCTCCAAGCACGCTCTTGCACTTTAGCCGTGGTCGATCCTGACTACAGCACACGGCTACCAGGCACGTCTGTGTGCCAAGGCCGTGTACTCTTAACTAGCTACTGACTTAAGTCCCACGGTCACTAGGCACGCTCGTGTTGCACAACCGTGTGGTAAAATAGGCCATTTGCAAGGCCAATATGCCACCCACATTAGGTTCATACCTACAAACAAATAACCAATTCAACTCATGCATCTTTGGCAACCAAGAGCATATCAAAATAACCATCCTATCACTATATTCAAAATCTAATTTCAACCAAGCCAATTTACATGACTAAAACTCATGCAAACACAAGCATAATTCATCCAAATGCTTACCTTAAACTTAACCACTTTATACACTATCAAACTACACCAAAACATACATCACATATCATATTCATTAAAACATATAGCTAGCACATAACTAGCCAAATCACATGGCTAAGTTCACATCTCAATCTCATACAAATAACTAGCCTATACATGCCATACTTAGTTATACACATTTCCAAAATGTATCGAAACAAGCTGAGTAGTGCGATGACGATCCTCGACGGTCCCTGAGCCTTCAGTAGCTTTGACGATCTATAAAACAGAACAAACACACACACAGAGTAAGCTTTCAAAAAGCTTAGTAAGCCATATACAAATAAACTTAATACACAATGCATATAACCAAATTGAATCATTGGTACTTATAAATCTCATAGCCATTTCATTTCATAGACTTTGGTACATTTACTCACTTAAAGCTTGCCACAAATTTCATTTCATATATCACATATATATACTTAGCTTATTCATATCCATTCTTGTATCTCATTCATATTCTCATGTTAAATCATACATATCTTCCAAGCAAATTCATATAGGTACTTACCTATTATACACACTTAGTGTACATACCAAACGTACCTGGAATGAATATACATTCACATAATTGTTCATAGCTCAGATTTTCCCGTTGAACCGTTTGAAATCTAATAGGATATACAGAATACTCAGAATAGTTGTACAATGCCAACGTCCCAGACGTGGTCTTACATGTAATTAGATAACGATGCCACTGTCCCCGACAGGGTCTTACATGAATTAATACGATGCGGATGTCCAAGACATGGTCTTACACGTAAAGATCATATCGATGCCAACGTCCCAGACGTGGTCTTACATGTAATCAGATAACGATGCCACTGTCCCCGACAGGGTCTCACACGAATTAATACGATACCGATGTACCAGACATGGTCTTACACGTAAAGATCATATCGATGCCAACGTCCCAGACGTGGTCTTACATGAAATCTTGAATCAATGCCAATGTCCCAGACATAGTCTTACATGGCAAAACAGAACAGATACCTTTGTCATGACATAGCTAATCCTATCTATTCCTAGGTTCGTATAGGACTTATCGGACATTGCTACTATGTCGTTCTTATCTCAGGTTTCATGTACACATCATTTCATAGTCACTCATCTTATTCAATAGTTATAAGGACATACACAATTCAATACAAATATGTTTATTTGCATAATGACTTACCTCGGATTCGACGTAACTGAACGGAAATGGTTACTCGGTTACATTAACTTTCCCGCGATCTAATTCTGATTTCTTCGACTCTTGATCTATACATATTCAAATTTAACTATTTTATTCAATAATTCGTTCAATTCAATCCATGAACACACATTTAGGGCAATTTGCAAATTAGCCCTCGTATTCCCACATTTTATCAATTTAATCTATTTTTCTCAAAACATCAAATTCACAAAATCATCATTTAACCATGCTTAGCCGAATGCTTATGTATATCATACAAGCCCATATTTTCCATCACATTTGCAATTTAGTCCTTCAAATTTCTATTTTCTCAATTTAGCCCTTTTTAGCTAAATTTATCAAAAATTCAAGAACAAAATATGTTCATCTAATACATATCTTTCATTTAACAGCTAAACTGATCACAAAGCTTACCAATTCATCAATGGCACAACTCACAAATATCATCAATTCATAAATTGAGACATGGGCTAGATAGTAGACTAAGCAACGATTACAGAAACGTAGAAATTTTCAAAAACTGAAGTCGAAACTTACCTTAATCAAGCTTAAAACCAACCAGAACCTAGCTTTCTTTTTCTTTTCTTTTTTTCTTTATTTTTCGGCCAAGATGATAAGAATGGCCTTATTTAATGCATTTTCTTTTATTATAATAACTTATAAAATATAATACTAGTTTAACATATAATATAAACTTATAAAAACATATAATATATGCATAACCACACTTAATATTGTCCACTATAACTAAAAATGGACTATTTGCCTTTTAAGGACTTCACAATAATAAAGCCACATTAGCTTGATCATTAATCAAATGAAAAGCCACTTTTAGACTTTACGCGATTTAGTCCTTTTGTCAAATTAAGCACACAGACGGACGAATTAATTCACAGAAATTTAGCACATGCTTAAACACATATAAAAAGCACAGAAAATAATATTAAAATATTATTCAAACTCGGATTTGTGGTCCTGAAACCACTGTTCCGACTAAGGTATAAACCGGACTGTTACACATCATCAAGCAGACTAAGGCGAGCAAACATCGCCCTCAAATCAGACATCTCTCTTCGACTGAGAGCATCAGCCACCACATTGGCCTTACCAGGATGGTACTCTATAGTGCAGTCATAATGTTTGAGCAGTTCAATCCAACGACGTTGCCTAAGGTTCAACTTCTTCTAAGTAAGGAGATAGCTAGGGCTCTTGTTATTGATGTAGATGATACACCTCTCACATTACAGATAGTGCCTTCAGATTTTCAACGCAAAGACTACAACAGCCAACTCGAGATCTTGCGTTGGATAGTTTCCCTCATGCGTCTTAAGCTACCGGGAAGCATAAGCCACAACCTTACCATCTTGCATCAGAACGCACTCCAAACCAATGTGTGATGCATCACTTTATACTACAAACTCCTTACTGGATACAGGCTGTATCAGAACAGGAGCCTGAGTTAGAACAGACTGAAGCTTCTCAAAGCTCGATTGTTGTGCATCAGTCTAGACAAATGGCACACCCTTACGCAGAAGCTTAGTCAAGAGAGCTATAATCAGAGAGAATCCCTCAACAACGATAATAACCCACCAAACCCAGAAAGCTATGGACTTCAGACACATTCTTATGCTGTTTCCAATCCAGTACAACCTCAGTCTTTCTCGGATCTACACAAATCCCCTCAGCAGACACCACATCCCCAAGAAGGTTACCTCTCGCAACTAGAACTCACACTTACTCAACTTAGCGTAAAGCTACTTTTCTTAGAGAATCTGAAGTACTACCTTAAGATGCTCATCATGCTCATCCTTGATCTTAGAGTAGACTAGAATGTCATCGATGAAGACCACGACGAACTGATCTAGATAAGGTTGAAACACCTAGTTCATCAAATCCATAAATGCAGCTGGGCCATTTGTCAGACCAAAAGGCATAACTAGGAACTCGTAATGTCCATAATAAGTCCTAAATGCAGTCTCATGGACATCAACTTTCTTAATCTTCAACTGATGATACCCAGATTGAAGATCAATCTTAGAGAACACTGAAGCTCCTTGAAACTGATCAAACAGCTGGTCAATCCTCAAAAACAGATACTTATTCTTCACAGTCAACTTATTCAACTGCCGGTTGTCAATACCAATCCTCATGGTCCCATCCTTTTTCTTAACGAATAGAACTGGTGCCCCCCACGGAGACACACTAGGACGGATGAAACCATGATCTAGAAGTTCTTGAAGTTGAGCCTTAAGTTTTGTGAGCTCCTTCGACGCGATTCGGTAGGGAGCGATGGACATCGGAGCTGTACTCGAAAGAAGCTTAATCCCCAACTTGACCTCTCGACTAGGAGGTAAACCCGATAACTCCTTAGGAAAGACATCCAAAAAATCCCTTACAGTTCTAATATTCCCAACAGAAGAGTCCCCAGAATCAGAAACACTTACGTAAGCCAAGTACGCCTCACACCTATTCCGAACCAGTTTCTCAGCCACAAGAGAGGAGATCACATTGGATAGATAATCTTGATGCTCGTCGATCACAACCACCTCCTTATTGTCCTTAGTCCTTAGGACGACCCTCTTAGTCGCGCAGTCCAAACTAACTCGGTGCTTGACCAACCAATCCATGCCCAGAATTAAGTCGAACTCCTCAAACAAAAACTCCACCAGATCTTCCAAAAAAAGAATCTCTTGTACCTCTAACGAAACCTCTTTATAGAGTTTACTAACCCAAACAGACCGCCTCAACGGACTTAGTACAGTGATCTCACTAGAAGTGCTCTCAACGGTAACCCCCAAGTTTTCAGATACAGTGCTAGCCACATAAGAGTGTGCAGAACCTATGTCTATAAGAGAAGTATAAGGTACATCAGAAATTAAGAATGTACCGGTGATAACATCTAGAGCATCTCTATCCTCTCGGCGTCAAGCAGCATTGTAATAGCCCGTTTTTGGTCAAATTGAAATAGTGGTTTCGGGACTACAAATCTGAGGTCAAAATATTTATTTTCTTATTTTTTAATGTTTATAACATGATTTAGTGATTGTGTGAAAATTTCATTAAGAAATTTTATCGTTTGATTGGTCAATTTGATAAAAAGAACTAAATCGCGTAAGGTGTAAAAGTGGAAATGGGACAGAGTTACAATGGATTTCTTATCAAGATTGCCTTTGACTTCAAAAAAGAAAGATGCTAATTGGGTTGTCGTTGATTAATTAACGAAATCAATACATTTCATTCTGATACGTACTGATTATTCACTCGATAAATTACATGAATTGTATATTGTTGAGATCGTTAGATTGTACGTGTAACACCCCTAACCCGTAACCGTGGATGGTATAGCGTTAAGAAGCATTACCGATCAATCCGAAACATTTACAATAATTATGCAACACAAAGTCAATCATCATCCAAACATATCAAACAAAAGCATATAGTCCCTTAATGTGGTCTACGAGACCTTTAACACGTGTTAGAAAGGGGTCGGGACTAAACCGAACATATACAAAATTTTTAGAAAATCAAACATTTTTTTTAAAGTTACAGAGGTCACACGCCCGTGTGGGTAGGCCGTGTGCCTCACACGGCTTCGGATACGCCTATGTGTCCAAGCCGTGGCAAAACAGGGCATCCATACTGACTTGTCCACACGGTCTGAGACACGCCTGTGTGCCTCCCCATGGTCGACACTGACTTGCACCACACGGCCAGCCACACGCCCGTGTGTCCAGCCCGTGGTCGAAACTGACTTGTTTTTGAAACACAACCACGAAGGACACGGTCGAGCCACACGCCCGTGTGCTCAACCGTGTGGGCAATTATAGGCCATATACAAAGCCAAACTTGCCACCCACACTTAGGATCATCTACAAGCATCAAACCATATGCATTTATACCTCAAATGGCAACCAAAACAAACCAATATATGCACCAATTATTCGTCAACAACACCATCTATTTCCATACTCAATTTCAACTCAAATAAATCCATCTAAAATACAAATTTTACATCCCAAATCATATAAGTCAAGCATCGTGTAATCCATGCCACTAGTTCACATCTAAACCACATTGCTCATTAACCAATTTAAGCATGAAACATACATATCCATTTTCACTAACTCATACCATAACTATCATTCACATAACCCACACATATGAACCAACATCATTCAACTTCCAAGCCATATCAAATGGCAAAGCTTATACACGCCTATACATGCCATATTCAAATATATACATCTTTCCAAAAATACCAATATAGATAGCCGATAGTGTGACCGAGTCAGTGATGATCCCCGAATTCTAGCTAGCTTTAAATACACTGTAAAACAAAGAAATAATTCACACAGTAAGCTCTAAAGCTTAGTAAGTTCTTAATATAATACATTTAACTCAATGATTTAGAATCAATAGACAAATTAAACCATCACATAGATTATTTCACAAGAAAGCACAATTTCATCCATAGTCAATACTCATATAACCAACCATTCATCCACATCCAAAATCATCGACCACATAAGTTTCGCACATACCTTTTCCAACACTTAGTTATGAACATTCTTGCTACTCAATGGTTGTTACCATATCTCGATCAATCATTCTTATTCATTCGATTTAATCACACACTGATCGTGTCTGAAAGTCTTAAAAATTTATATAATGAGTGATCAAGCCTAGAAACTATCTAAGATAACGATTGAGGCAAGCGCACCTATCGAACAGTAGTATAGTTTAGTGGCAAGACCGGATTGTCGAACCCAAAGGAACCAAAATTACTAATACTAACTTTCTTTTTATTATTTAGCCTAAGAATTAAGAGAATTATTATTTATTCTAAAATTAACTAACTACTAAGCTAAGGATGCTAAGACAAAGAGAATGAATTGGGGAAAATACTTATGGGAAAAACCAATTGATTAAGACAATACCCGAGGAAGAATCCACCTAGACTTCACTTGTTATCTAACTCAAACTGCATTTATTTATTCACTTGACTTGATCCGTAGGATTCCCTAATTTATATTAATACCTATTTCGAGGCTACTAACGTCTAACCCTAGGTTGATTAATTGAAATCTCTTTCTAATTAAAACCCCTAGAATTGCATTAACTCTATCAATGGACTCTTATATTAGGTTTGACCCTAATCCGGTAGATTTTCGTCATCCTATTTCTAGGGTTGCGATGAACTCCGCTTAACTATCCTAGATCTACTCTTAAACAGGGACTTTTGCTCCACTACTTAAGCACATCAATACTTGAATCAATATCCTGAAATATCAAAGCAAGAATTAAGAACACATAATTAATAAAAAATTAAGTATTTATCATATAGTTCAGAAAACAATAACAAGATCCGTCTTAGGTTTCATCCCCTTCAGGTATTTGAGGGGTTTAGTTCATAATGATAAAAGAATACATCTCAGAAGAAAATATAAAACAAAACAGAAGAAAAACCCTAAAACCCCCTAAAGGAAATTGAAGGGAAGATCTCCGTCTTGAGTATAAATCTGGCTTCTTAAGATGAATCAACTGGCTTTCCTCGAGTAAATCCCACAATTCTAGCCTCTCTAGCTTTGCTCTTCAGCCTAATTGGACTCCCCCTTTTAGGTCACACTTAGTGTATTTATATAGTCTTTCAGAATGTCTTTCTTCGCCCCTAAGTATCCTAATCTGAGTGAAATTAAAATAGGTTACGGCAGGGACACGTTCGTGGCACATGTCCGTGTAAGTCGAGGCCAGGCCGTGTTCGGGTCTGTGAAGGAGGCACGGCTGTGTGGCTTGGGCCCAGGCCGTGTCGATTTTGTAATTTGGCCCATTTTCACCGTTTTTGGGCCATTTCTCGTTCTTTTCATCCTTCGGTGCTCTCCTAAGTATAAAACATGAAATTAAAGGATTAGGAGCACCTGATTCCATAATTCAGGGGATAAACCATCCAAAAATATGCTAAATGTGGTATTAAAATATGTATATATTACAGTTTATCAAATACCCCCACACTTAAGCATTTTCTTGTCCTCAAGCAAAATTCTCAACTCACAATTAAAATTAACTTCCTCAATTCGTAATATTCATCAATAGTGTTTCGTCGTAATTCATAGATGATTTATACATGGATAATTTAACTCAAAGGGTCCTAAAGATTCAAACAATCTAAGTCATACATTTATAGCCTGAAAACATTAGGTGTTTCCCCTTATCTAAATGATTACCTTTAATTCAAAATCGACAAGGGTTGACATCCTTACTAAAGATTCACTCAAATCACTCAAAGTGTTTAAGGTTCAAAATTAAGCACTCAAAAGGCGAACATGAAAAGTTAATCCCACTTGCATGAAAATCAGATCTCCACCACTATAAAATGAAATGATACACAGATCAAAAGGTCTTTAAAAAAGGGTTGTAATAGGACTCGGGTTAAAGGTGTGGATAAAGCTGAATTAAAGGGTTAGAATCGAGATTGAATTGACAACTTACCTAAGTAGAAAAATGAACTAATCCTGAATAATTACATCAATTGAAAACTTGTAATACTAATAATACGAGCTTTTTCTTCAAGGTATGGAATTTAAACATATACGCTCACTTAATCATAAAACTAATAATGAATATACTTCGTTTTTTTTAAGAACAAATCAAGTAAACAATATTTACAATAATAAGAAAGATCTTTAACAACTGAAATATAGAACAGAGTTAGGCAACTACTTAAAATCAAATCTCGACAAAAAGGGAGTCAAGAAATGGTGATAACAAATACAAGATGGGTTTTGGGGTAATATTAGTGGGTGGGTCAATAAAAAGGGTTGTTAGGATCAAAGGGGTTCACTAAGGGTTAATTGTGAGGATAGGCTTTTTAGTGGAGTGAGTGGGTTAAATCCTAAGTGCCTTTATCATTTCTGTATATCAATTCAATGATGTGGTCTTGACATGTATAATCGAAGCAAATTCTAGAATAACAAATCAATGTTGACACACTCATATTCAAAAAGTGAGCACGAAAGAATGTATGCTCTAAAAGGCTAAAAATCTCACAAAAATTATGGGTTTTTGATATCAACTTTGTAAATTTCAAACTTCAAGGTAATAATTAGATTCAGGTAGACAACTTAATCAAAATTTTAATATTTTGGAAATAGACTCATCATGCTTGATTCTCTAGTCTCCTAAAGTTTAAATCATCACTACATAATTATCAATGATTTAATCCAAAACATATCAATAAAAATCATGAATCAAAGGAAATTTCATTCTAATTGTGATAAGAGAAAATTATATAAAGACAAGATATCATTCAGGGATTTGAGAATAATGCAGAAAGTTAGGAACTTTTCAAAATAAAATTCACCTCCCACACTTAAGATGTATATTGCCCTCAATGTACAAAGATATAAATGAGATTATAAGTGATAGGGAGAGGTGAAACTTCCTGAATTTTGGATGGCTTCCTTGAGTTGGGAGTGGTTCGTGGTGTGGTGGCCGCCGACAATCTCTGTGCTAGATGAAGAAATTGGGAAGCTCGTGAAGAATTAGCCAGGAAATAATAAGAATAATTCAAAATAAATTAATTATATATTTAAAGAAAAGAAAGATAAAAAGAAAGAAAATAGAAAGTAAAATAAAATTAAAAGAAAAGATTAATGGGCTGAAAGGTCCTTATCATTAGATGGTTAGCGAAGTGGGTGTGATTTCTAAGGCCGGGGTCTGTGACTTCCAAGCAGCCTTTAGAACCTAAATCAAAGAAAACAAAGTAAAATATATTTAACTAAGTAAAAGAAAAATAAAGAAAAGGAAAATAAAGGAGAAGGGGAAATAAAAAGAGAAGTTAAATGGACTCAAAGGTCCTTGTCCTGTTGAGTTAATGAAGCGGCCGGCGTAGACCAGTCTCACAGAAAGAGACTGTGCTAGGATCCTTTCGTTTCTTCGACATGGATATAGTTAGATTAAGAGTTAGGAGAATCAAGAAAGTTAAGAATGAAGGTATGGAAGAAGAAGGGGAATGGGGAATAGGTGAGAAGGGGAGAGGGGTGGTTTTAAATAGAAATTTCAGGTTTGGTACATCCCCACGCCCGTGTACCATGGGTGTGTCGAGTCACACGGCCGTATCGCACGGTCGTGCGGTGGTTTATTCATTTCTCCCATGTCTGTGTGCAGGTTGCCACACCCGTGTTTGATAAAACAGTGTAGGCCACGGCTGTGTCGCACGGCCACGGTTTTTAATCGGGTCCCATGGCTTGAAGATATTTTTTTCCCTGTTTCGTACTATCTCTGCCATGTCAGTACGAAAATCTGTAGTATCCACACTGCCACGGCCACGGCCGTGTGTGAGATCGTGTATGATGGAAATCTGCACTTTAGTTAGTTCATAGTTAGGTGCTAAAAAGGAGAATTAGAAGTAAAAATAAAAACATAAAAATTAATGGGGTTAGTGCTCGGGTTGCCTCCTAAGAAGCGCTCATTTAAAGTCTTAAGCTACATCTCATTCGCATACTCATGGTGCTTTGAGAAGTTGAAAATCCTTTCTCATGCTATCCGTTTTATTGTGAATGTATAGCTCGAGCCGAGTAGCGTTTACTTTAAAAGTTCCGAATATAGGATTACTTACCTCGACTGTTCTGTATGGGAAAACCTTGATTACAATAAAAGGGATTTCTTCATTTGTATTAGATCTGAAGGGGGGATTCGAGGGTCTGTCTTACCTAACAATACCTGATCTCCGATCTTGAATTCGTTTTCCCACGGAATGGCGTTGGTTCTATTTCATGTATTCCTAATTTCTCCTTGAAATGTGTCTTCCACTCGTCTAGTTCATCGATCTGGAGCCTTCGTTCCTCGTGATTTATTTCTTTTTGGGCATGAGGTTTATGATCTGGCTCAGTTGTGTAGTTTCGTGGTGGTTCCTCAAAAGAAGGTTTAACCGAATTGTCATTAATAGATTGTATGTTCTCACATTGATTACTCGATGTCCTAGCCGAATCAAGAGCTTGAAGAGTGATTGTTTCGTCACATACACAAAGTATGAGTTCATCTGCGCCGACATCAATTTTAGTCCTGGCAATTGCTAAAAGGGTCTTCCTAAAATTAAAGGAATATTATTTTCCTCATCCATGTCTAAAACGACAGAGTCTACTGGGAATACGAATTTATCAATTTTCACGAGAACATCTTCGATTATACTCCTAGGAATTCTAATAATTTTATCAACTAATTGAATACTTATCCTAGTTTGTTTGGGTTTCCCTAGACCTAGCTATTTAAACATTTTATAAGGCATGACATTGATGCTTGCCCCTAACTCAGCTAAAGCATTATCAACAGATAAACTACCAATTAAGCATGGAATTGGAAAACTCCCTGGATCTTTTAATTTTTGTGGTAGTTTATTTTACAACATTGCTGAGCACACTGCGTTTAATTCCACATGCAATTCTTCGTCTAATTTCTATTCGTTTGTTATAAGCTCTTTTAAAAATTTCCTTGAATCTGTTATCTGCGAAAGAGCTTCAAGAAATGGTAAGTTAATATGTAATTTCTTTAGAAGTTAAAGAAATTTACCGAATTGTTCATCTGTGTTGTCTTTCTTCATCACATCGGGATATGGTATATGAGGTTGGTACTCTTTAATTATCGGTTTTGGCTTGTCATGGTTTATCTCAGCCTTTCCTTCCTCTACCACTTTCTCTTGTCTTAATTTGGACTTACCTAACCCTTCACTGTCATGAGTTGTTATGGCTTGAAGTTGCTCCCTTGGGTTAGTCTCAGTGTTACTTGGCAAGCGACCTTGTGGTTATTCAGAGATCAGCTTAGCAAGTTGCCCTAACTAGTTCTCGATCCCTTGAATCGATGCTTGTTGATTTTTAAGTGTTGTTTCAGTGTTTTGGAAACGTGTTTTTGACACCGCGATGAATTTTGTCAGCATCTCTTCAAGGTTTGGCTTCTTTTCTTGTGGGTAGGGCTATTTTTGGAAGTTTGGAGGGGGTTGTTGTCTCTAATTTCCTTGACCACCCCACGAAATATTGGGGTGGTTCCTCCAACCTAGATTATAAGTGTTACTATAAGGGTTATTCTGAGGTTTAAAATTGTTACCCATATAGTGAGCTTGCTCGTTCTCAGCGTTCGGGTTGTAAGGTGGATAGTTTGTGTTGTTCATCCCTCCTCCATTTGTATCGCACTGCATAACTAGATGTACTTGCGAAGAACCACATAAACCATCAATCTTTTTATTTAACATCTCTACCTGATTTGATAGCATGGTTACTACGTCGAGGTTGAAAACACTGGCTGCTTTTGTTGGCCTGGTCTTCGTGACTTGCCACTGATAATTATTCAGTGACATCTCTTCAATGAATTCGTAAGCAGCATGAGGTGTTTTATTATTCAAGGTTCCACCGGCGGCTAAATCAATCAACTGTCTGGTTGAAGGGTTCACACCATTGTAAAAGGTTTGGACCTGTAGCCACCAGGGTAATCCATGGTGTGGGCACATTCTCAATAGATCCTTGTATCTCTCCCATGCATCGTAAAGTGTCTCTAAATCCATCTCCACAAAAGAAGAGATATCATTCCTCAACTTGGCCGTTTTAGTCGGTGGAAAATATTTTAACAAAAATTTTTCGGTCATTTGTTCCCATGTAGTGATTGATCCTCGTGGAAGATAATTCAACCACTGTTTAGCTTTGTTCCTCAAAGAAAAGGGAAATAACCGAAGACGAATGGCATCATCAGAAACGCCATTTATTTTGAAGGTATCGCAAAATTCTAGGAAATTCGCCAAGTGATTGTTTGGATCTTCATCCTGCAGACCATCAAACTGAACAAACTGCTGTATCATTTGAATTGTGTTAGGTTTCAGTTCAAAATTATTTGCAGCAATAGCAGGTCTAACAATACTTGACTCAGTTCCTATTAAATTAGGTTTAGCATAATCATGCATAGTTCGAAGAGCATGATTTTCAACCACCTCTGGAGGTACCAGATTATTCTCAGCCATCTCTTCGATAGTATTAGTTTTGGTTCTTGCTCTTCTTGTATGTACTGTAGGCTTCTCCTTATCTCTCTTCAGTTTCTGCGAATTGTGCTTTGAATTTCGCTATCATAAAGTAGAAGTCTTGACGGGTTTCTTCTAGTCATAAACTAGAATACCTGCCAGAAGCAAAGACAAAAATTTAGAAAAGTAAAAATAAAATTTAATTGCAAAAAATGAAATCCCACAATTCTGGCCTCTCTGGCTTGGCTCTTCGGCCTAATTGGATGCCCCATTTTAGGTGACACTTAGGGTATTTATATAGGCTTTTGGAATGTCTTTCTTCGCCCCTAAGTATCCTAATCCGAGTGAAATTAAAATAGGTTACGGCAGGGACACGCTCGTGGCGCACACCCGTGTAAGTCGAGGCCAGGCCGTGTTCGGGTCTGCTAAGGAGGCACGGCCGTGTGGCTTGGGCCCAGGCCGTGTCAATTTTGTACTTTGGCCCATTTTATCCATTTTTGGCCCGTTTCTCATTCTTTTTATCCTCTGGTGCTATCCTAAGTATAAAACATGAAATTAAAGGACTAGGAGCACCAGATTCCACAATTCAGGGGATAAACCATCCAAAAGTATGCTAAATGTGGGATTAAAATATGTATATATTACGGTTTATCACACACTTAGTGCCAATTTCTTAGCCGAAGCTTAAATTTCATTGCACACTTAGTGCCTTTACTTTAAATCGAATTTAACTTAGTATCGTACACATAGTGCAAATCAAAGTAGTGATACAATCTTTATTTCGCACACACAGTGCCATTCTCTACTGTATCAATTCTATTTTGCACACTTAGTGCCACACCTCTCAGAACCTCAACTAACATTTCTAATTCATCAATTACATAGTCTTTCATTGCATAGCACATGAGCATAAATTAAACACTTCGTATTATAAACGAACTTTCCTCGGACGTCGAATTAACAAAACAAGTCGATTAATCAAGCACTTTATCTTTGCCTCTATCTCGATCCAAATCTCTCTTTTCTTGATCTATACATATTCAAATTTAACTCATTTAATCACCAAATCATTCAATTTAATCCAAACATACATATTTAGGGCATTTTATAAAATAGCCCTCACATTTTCACATTTCGACATTTTAGTCCCTATTTCATAAAATCAAGAAATACACAAAATTTCCATTCACACATGCTTAGCCAAATTTTCCTTATGCTCATACAAGACCACATATTTCATTTATTTCACATTTTAGTCCCTCAAAATATTATTTTCACAATTTAGTCCAAATTACTCAAATTAACCAAAAATTAAAAGATAAAACATGTTCATATCTTTCATATTTCACCAACTATCAACACAAAGCTCAAGCATTCATCAATGAAATTTCTTAAAATCTTCATCAAATTCTAAAATTAAGGTATGGGCTTGATAATACACTAAGCAACGATCACAAAAACGTAAAAATCATCAAAAACTGAAACCAAAACATACCTTAATCAAATAACATCAATGGTCGAATATCATAAAGCTTCAAACTTTCTTTTTCCTTTCTAGTTTCGATGGAAGAAGGATGATAATGGCCATTAAAATGTGTTTATTTTAATTATATTAACATTAATAATCATTTTACCATTTTGTCCTTTTATTATTTCATTTAAAAATTCCACTAACTATGTACATATCTGTCCATCACCACTATCTATGGTCTAATTGCAACATAAGGACCTTTCATTTATTAAGCCATGCCAAATAGGCACTTTAACAATCAGCATACAACTTTTGCATTTTATGTGATTAAGTCCTTTTTGCAAATTAAGCACACAAACGTTAAAATTTTTTACACAGAACTTTCACACATACTTAATCACATATTGTAAACAACAAAAATAATATTAAAATATTTTTTTGATCTCAGATTTGTGGTCTCAAAACCACTATTCTGACTAGGGTCTAAACCGAGCTGTTATAGTACAGGGTGCCAGTTTTGATTATTTTGGATAGAGATATGAGGTTTACATCACGCTTTTTTGGAAGAAATTGCAAGAAGCTCTGGGTAGTATAGCTTTTCATCCGTAAATCGACGGTCAGTTTGAGAGAATAATTTAGATTCTCGAAGATATGCTCAGATGTTGTGTTTTAGAGTTCGAAGGTAATTGGGAGAAATATTTGCCGCTGGTTGAATTTGCGTATAATAACAGCTTTCAATCGAGTATAAAGATGGCACCGCACGAAGTTTTGTATGGTCACAAATCCTGAACTCCAGTGTATTGGACCGAGCTTAGCGAGAAATAGATTCACAGGGTTGATTTGGTTAGAGAAATCGAAGATAAAGTGAAAGTAATTCGCGACTATTTGAAAGCAGCTTTAGATCGTCAGAAATCGTACACAGATTTGAAACGAAAAGATATAGAATTTCAAATTCGTGACAATGTATTTTTGAAAGTATCTTCGTGGAAGAAAATACTTCGTTTCAGTCATAAAGGCAAATTGAGTCTAAGATTCATCGGGCCTTATGAGATAATTGAATGAATAGGTCTAGTGGCATATCGACTAGATTTACCGATTGAGTTAGAAAAAATCCACAATGTCTTTCATGTCTCGATGTTGCATTGATTTTGATTGGATACCTTACATGTAATTTATGCGTCAGAGATTGAGATTCAGCCTGATATGACATACAACAAAGAACCAATTAGAATTTTGGCTCGAAAGATCAAAAAGTTGAGAAATAAAAGCATAGCTCTCGTGAAAGTACTTTGGCAATGACACAGTGTTTAAAAGGCTACGTGGGAGCCCGAGGGAGCTATGAGAAAACAATACCCTAACCTATTCACTGGTAAGATTTTTGGGGATGAAAACTCCTAAGGGGGGAGAGTTGTAACAACCTGTTTTTGGTCAAATCAGAATAGTGGTTTTGGGACAAAAAATTTGAGGTCAAAATATTACTTTTTTTATTATTTTAATGTTTACAGCATGATTGAGTGATTGTGTGAAAATCTTGTTAATAAATTTTATCGTTTGATTGGTCAATTTGATAAAAAAGACTAAATCGTGTATGGTGTAAAAGTGGAGTTTCATTAGCTAAACGTATTTGATAGCTATGGAATCTTAATTTAGAGTTTCTTATGTTGTACTTTGGCCATTTGAAACATGAGTGGACATATTTGGACATTAAATGAATGTTTTAAATGGTTTTCATTAAGAGTATAATTGTAATTTGGTAAATAACATAAAATAAATAAAACAAACTAATAATTAAAGGCTATCATGTTTACCATAGTCGAATAAAGCATGGAGAAAAGCCATTTTAGGGCTTGAAAGTTTTGATCACTTTGATACTCAATTGTAAGTCTATTTTTGCTCGGTTTTCAATGATTTTTATGTTTTTGTGATCGTTGCAACTAGTACTAGCTAGCCCAGGGACTATTTTGCAAAGATGTTAAAGATTTTGAATGATTCCATTGATGAATACATGTGTATTTTGAAGTTTCTTGATAGATCATGAATGCTTGTTGATAGATATACAAGTTTTGTTAAGTGATTTTTAGTGAAAATGCAAAATAGGGATTAGATTGAGAAATGTGTAAAATAAGTGGTTAAAATGTAGAATAAATGAAAAATATGGTCTGATAGAGGCATAATAGTAAATCAGCTAGCATGGGTTTATGTTGAATTTCATTAATTTGTGATTTTTTGAAATACGGACTAAATTGTAAAAATATGAATGTTTAGGGGAAAATGTGAAAAATAGCCCTAATGTATATTTTGGATTGAATTGAAAAAATAGTTGATAAAATAAGTTAATTTTGAATATATTTAGATCAAGAAAGGAGAAATACAGACTTAAATCGGGGAAAGAACAAAGTTAAGGAATAGTTGATTCGATTCGCCATTTTAGCAACTGAGGTAAGTTCGCATGTTATAATTTTATTTCAAATGTATTCTATATGCTTTGGTATAGCATAAATTGCGATTATGTGACTATGGATAAGTTTGGAAGTGATTCAATGATAATTCGACAGTTTAAAATCCCGGTTGAACCTCAGGAATAGTTTAGGATACTAGTGACATGTCATTAAGGGATACAGTAAGTTGGCTTGAGGCCATGATATAGCACTTTGTGTGCAAGATAAACTTATTTGGCTTCGGGCCATAGTATAGGTACTTATCGTGTGAGACCTTTGAGTATTCAACTTCCATTTTGAATGGTTCAACGGGTAAATTAAAGACGAGAAAGTGTATGAGATTTGTACGGGATGGTACAGGTATGTATATAAACTATTCTACAATTGAATTGAAGAAATGATGATGAAAGTATATATTTTGTGAATGAGTATTTGAAAGGTTTGTTAGTTAATGTAAGATACATGTTGATGTATTCAAATTAATGATTAATATTTATGTGATTGCATTAAGTTATTTTGTACGAGCTTACTAAGTTTTATAGCTTACTTTGTGTATTTTCCCGTGTTTTATAGTGATATCGAAGCTAGCTCGGATTCAGGGATCATCGGAGATCGTTTCACACTACCACTTGTCACTTGGTACCTTTGAACTTTGGTATTTTAAGTATATGGCATGTATAGGTATTTTAAGTCATTTTGATTATGGATTGATAATGGTTTTGGTCATTTGTAATAGCTTGTAAATGTATATGTTTTGGTTTGTAATATAGCCAGGAGATTTGGCTTAATTTGGTGGATTTAGTTATGTGCTTACATGTGCATATATGGTTGATATTTGAGTTCATGGACGGATATGTGAATGACCTTTATTATGAGGTTTGTGGAATTGGCATCATGCTTGTGAATTGGTACAAAATGATGTATGTTAGGTAAAGGTTTAACCAGTTGATTGGTATATGTGTTTTGGTATGTTTTGGTTGAGTAAAATTTGATGTATAAGCATGTTGGTTGCTAGTATTGGAAATGGTATGAATTAGCCTTGATTATGGCTAAATTGGATGTTTATTTATACTATGGATTGGTCTTATTTCGGTTGTTTAGGTGAGCATAATTGTGGGTGGAAAATTGGCTTGCTAAATAGCCTATTTTTTTCCACACGGGCAGAGACACGGGCATGTGTCTCAGCTGTGTGTGACACACGGTCATGTTACACGGTCGTGTGTCCCCTAGTGTTGAAATTGAAATAAAGTTAGAATGCTTTACACGGTCTCATACACGGGCGTGTGTTTGGTCGTGTGGCATAAGTTACTATACCCTATAGGTTTGGCACGGCCTAGCGCATGGCCTGGCACATGGGCGTGTGTGACTTCGAAGGGTACACGGGCTAGACACACGGGCGTGTGGTCGGCTGTGTGACCCAATTTAGTAAGCTCACTTGTTTGGACATAGGGTAAGACACAGGATGGGACATGCCCATGTGCTCCCATTTCGAATGTTCACACGGCCTGTGACACCTGACATTTTAAAATATGTTTTTATATAGCAAATGGATCCCAATTGAGCTGTAGCTGATGAGGTTGAAAGTAATGCGTCCGCTCTCGCGCAAGGGACAGCGCCGTCTGATTCTAGACCTGTAACAGGCAGCCAGAGAGGAGAGGCTAAAAAGCCTTCTTCCAAATGATGAACGAGTGGTTCACACAATATATTCGAACGAACCTAGCTGTTCAACAACCTCTACCCCTTCCTAATCCCCAATCAGTTCCCGTAGCTCCTCAAGTAGTTGAGCTTTTAAGAGTGAATAAACCTCCAATTGATAAGATCCATAAAAACGGGGCTAAAGAATTTAGAGCTAATGCTAATGATGATCTTGAGAGAGCTGAGTTTTGTCTTTAAAATATGATTCGAGTGTTTGATAAGCTTTCTTGCACACCGACTAAATGTTTAAAATGTGCTATATCACTTTTAAAAGACACCGCGTATCAGTGGTGGAATAGATTAGTATCAGTGGTGCCGAGAGAGAGAGAGAGTCACTTGGGAGTTCTTTTAGACCGAGTTTCGAAAGAAATACATCAGTCAACGGTTTCTGGATCAAAATCATAAAGAGTTTAAGAACTGAAACAAGGCCACATGACTATAACCAAATATGAAAGAGAATTTGTACGGTTGAACAAGTATGCTTGGGAGTATGTTTCTACTGAAGAGATTATGTGCACGTGGTTTGTTGACGGGTTAAACGAGGATATTAAATTTTTGGTTGGGATATTAGGTTTAAAAGAATTCATCATGTTAGTTGATCGGGCTTGCAAAGCCGAGGATTTTAGCCGAGAAAATAGGAAAGCTGATTCAGAGGCTAGAGATTCGAAGAAGAGATCAATGAATAAACCTTATCATTCTTCATCAAAGAAATCCTAAGATTCATTTAGTCGATCGAATGCATCGGTGGGATACCGAAATAGAGATCGTGGAAATCAACATGTGAATTCTAAAGCTCAAGCTACTTCTGTCTTGAGCGTTGGCAGCGTGATAAATAACAAACCTGAGTGTCAACAGTGTGGGACACAACATTTTGGAGAATGCTGGAATAAGAGTAGTAAAGCTTTTTTCAAATGTGGTTCACTAGATCACTTTATTCGAGACTGCCTAGAGTTATCCGAGAAAGAAAAAGTTCAGAATGTAAGATCTAGCAATACGACTGCGAGAGGGAGACCACTGAGAAATACGGGGAATGTATCCCGTGGTAGAGGTATGACTAGGGACTCAGCTATGAGATCCGAGGCCAAAACACCTGCTAGAGCCTACGCTGTTCGTGCTCGTGAAGAATCGTCGTCCCCAGATGTTATTATCGGTACATTTTCTATTTATGTAATTAATGAGATTGCATTAATTGATCCTGGATCGACACACTTGTATGTTGGTAAGAATTTAGTATATAGTAAGAAATTGCCAATTGAGTCTACAAAATTTGTAATTAAAGTATCGAACCCCTTAGGCAAGTATGTTTTAGTTCACAAAATATGCAAGAATAGTCCTTTAACGACCCGGGGTTACTTTTTTTCGGCTAACTTGATGCTTTTACCATTTGATGAGTTCGATGTGATTCTGGGTATGGATTGGTTGACTTTACATCATGCCGTTGTGAACTGTAGACAAAAGATTAAAGAATTAAAATGTCAGAATAATGAAATTCATCGGATTGAATCTAATGAGTCGAGTGGGTTGCCTATAGTGATTTTGTCGATGTCAACTCAAAGATATGTGAGAAAAGGTTGCGATGCCTATCTAGCATATGTTTTAGATACCAAAGTATCTGAAAAGAAAATTGAATCAGTGCTTATAGTTTGTGAATATTCGGATGTATTTCTGGAAGAATTGCTTAGGTTGCCACCAGTCAGAGAGGTTGAGTTTGCTATTGAGTTA
This sequence comes from Gossypium bickii, assembly GCA_025503065.1. Lineage (NCBI taxonomy): Eukaryota > Viridiplantae > Streptophyta > Magnoliopsida > Malvales > Malvaceae > Gossypium > Gossypium bickii. The sequence goes on from CP106712.1 coordinate 27,252,217, forward strand.
ATACTTGGAACTTCACCGATATCTATAACTACGTATAGAATAGCTTTGACAGAGTTGAAAGAGTTGAAAGCTCAGTTGCAAGAGTTAATAGATAGAGGTTTTGCACGACCGAGTTTTTTGCCCTGGCGTGCTCCAGTATTGCTTGTTAAGAAGAAAGACGATCCATGAGAATGTGTATTGATTATCGTCAGCTCAACAAGGTTACAATAAAGAATGAGTATCCGTTGCCTAGAATATACAATTTGTTTGATCAATTGAAAGGTGCAACAATATTTTCAAAGATTGACTTGAGATCTGGCTATTATCAGTTGCGAGTTAAAGACTCAAATGTACCGAAAACTGCGTCCAGAACGAGGTACGGACATTCTGAATTTCTTTTTATGTCTTTTGGACTAACTAATGCTCCTGCCATTTTTATGGATTTGATGAATCAGATCTTTAGACTGTATTTAGACAGATTTGTTGTTGTGTTCATTGATGACATTCTGATCTATTCACGAGATGAGTCTGAGCATGCCGGTCATTTGAAGATTGTGTTGCAGACCTTGAGAGATAAGCAACTGTATGCTAAATTCAGCAAATGCTTTGGTTCCGGGAAGTTAGATTTCTAAGACATATAGTTTTAGCGGATGGCATTCGAGTTGATCTGAACAAGATTTCTACAGTTATTGACTGGAAACCACCTAGAAATGTATCCGAGGTCAGAAGCTTTTTGGGGTTGGCTGGTTACTATCGACTTTTTGTAAAAGGATTCTCGATGATTGTTACACCGATGACCAAACTACTACAGAAAGATGTTAAGTTTGAATGGTTTGAGAAATGTCAACAAAGTTTCAATCATTTGAAAGCATTATTAACTAAGGCACCAGTGTTGGTTCAACCTGAGTCGGGTAAAGAATTTGTGATTTACAACGACGCGTCATTGAATGGTTTGGGTTATGTGTTGATGCAATAGGAAAAAGTGATAGCTTATGCTTCCAGACAGTTGAAGCCACATGAAAAGAACTATCCGACGCATGATTTAGAGTTAGCTGCTATAGTTTTTGCATTGTAAATTTGGCGTCATCATTTGTATGGTGAAAAATGCCACATCTTTTCTGATTATAAAAGCTTAAAGTATATTATGACTCAGAAAGATTTGAATTTACGACAACGGAGATGGCTCGAGCTACTGAAAGATTATGAGTTAGTGATTGATTATCACCCGTGGTAAGCGAATGTAGTCGCAGATGCTTTAAGTAGAAAATCATTGTTTGGCTTGAGAGAAATGAATACACAGTTTACATTATTTGATGATGGTTCAATTTTAGCTTAATTAAAAGCTAAACTGGTTTTTCTTCAACAAATTTGTGAAGCTTAGAAATGTGATAGTGAATTGCAAGCTAAAAGAGTGCAATGTGAGACGACTAGTGATTTAGAGTAACAAATCGGATCCGATGATTGTTTAATGTTCCAAAATAGAATTTGTGTACCGAAATCTAGAGTTGATTCAGAAAATTTTACACGAGGCACATAGTGGTTGTTTATCCGTACATCTTGGAAGTTCTAAAATGTACAATGATTTGAAACGACTGTTTTGGTGGTCGGGTATGAAACAAGACATTTATGAACTTGTAGTGAAATGTTTAGTGTCTCAGCAAGTTAAAGCTGAACATCAAGTGCCATCGGGTATGTAGTAGCCCGATTTTAGGTCTAATCAAAACAGTGGTTTCGGGGCCATAAATCCGATGAGGAAAAATTTAATATACTTATATTTTTATAATTTACAGTTTTATGAATTGATTTCATGAAAATTTCGTTCGAAAATTTTGACGTTTGGACACTCAATTTAGTCAAAAGGATTAAATCATAAAAAGTGCAAAACTTCAATTCTAGAAGCTAGAGGTGTCAAATTGCTGTGAAATTTTAAATTGGAGGTCCTTAAATGGTAATTAGACCATTGGATAATTTTTTGGACAAAAATGGACATGAAATAGGTGAAATAGAATATTTTTAAGTGAGGGGCATTTTGGTCATTTAGTAATTAAATGATTTAATAAACAAAAGCAAAAATCAAAAATTTTTCCATCTTCCTTATTGGCTGAAATTTGTAAGAGGAAACCATGGCTAGGGTTTTTCAAGCTTTCAAGCTTGATTGTAAGTCCGTTCTAGCCTCGTTTTTAATGATTTTCATGCTTTTAAAATCCTTGTATTATGATCTATCTATTTCTACCATTAATTTGAGATATAATGAAGGTCTAGGGTTTGTCCCATGTTAGAAATTTGTGTATTTTGATGTTTAATGGTAGATTATGCAAGTTTAATGTTAGATGAACAACTTTTGCTATGTGAGTTTTGATGAAAATGCATAAAAAGGACTTATATGTAAAATAGTATAAAAAGTGTTGTAAAAATATGTTTTAATGGAAAATGTGGACTTATATAAGCATAAAAAAGGTCCAGCTAGGCTTAAGGTACAAAGAAATTGAATGAAAATCATTTTACGAGCCTAGGGACTAAAATGTAAATATGATAAAGCTTAGGGGCAAAAATGTAAATTTTTCCAAAATGTGATTTGGGCTAAATTGAATAGTATAATGATTAAATAAGTCAAATGTGATATTATCAGTCAATAAAATCGAGGTTCGGACCTAGAACGGGGGAAAAACAAAATATGTGACGAGTAGGCCCATTTCACCATTCTTGTGTCGAGGTAAGTTTTGTTACAATTGTATTTTAAATGTATTATTAATATTTGAATTGTATAAATGACAATGTGGATACAATCGATGATGATATGACAAATGAGAAAATCTCATTTGAACCTTAGGAATAAATAGGATACAAATGTCATGACATTAGGGTCATTGAGATTACGTATAAGACCATATCTGGGATATGGCATCGTTATGATATTTCGTATAAGACCATATCTGGGATATGGCGTCGATATGAGAATTCGTGTAAGACCATAGCTGGGCTATTGGCATCGATATGAGATTTCCATGTAAGACCATGTCTGGGATATGGCGTTGGTATGGTACATTGTATATGAGATTCCTGAGTATCCTTTAGTATTCCAAGTGGTTCAACGGGTAATTCAAAGATTATGCCAATATGAGAAAGTGATATGTTACGTGTTGGTACAGGTATGTACGAAAAATTCATATGAATGAGCTCGGTATGTGATGAACTTTTGGAAAGATTGATAATGAGTTAGTTATGCCTATGAAACTATGATGACATATATGTAAATTATGTTATGTTAATTGTATGATATTCATAATTATGTTGCTATTTATTTGCATGTGAACTTACTAAGCTATATAGCTTACTCCCCTTCATTTCCTATGCCTCATAGTGTCACTAAACTAGCTCGGGTTGGAGATCACCGGAGATGCTATCACACTATCAAGCTATCATGTTGGGTAAATGAATGCAAACCTTTGATTCTCTGGCATGTATAGGGACTTAGTCAGTTTGTGTATGTTTCATTATGATATGGCCAAATGTATTGGCTTGTAATGATTAAGGATGTGATTTGGTATAACGACATATAAATTGGCTTATATTGGCTAATGGGTTGCAAGCATATTAATTACTCATATGCCTCTGCCAATGTCATTGTGTGATGTGGTTTATAATGGTATGTTAATGAAATTAGACTAGATGATACATGTGGGAAGTTGTTATGTTGAATGTGATTGGGTATGTGTGGACTTGAAAAAGTATGATGTTATGAGCATGTAGATAAAGGTAAGAAAATGATATGTTTAAGTCTTTATTGTTGATGTATAAGTTAAATTGGCCAATGAATATCGTGTAAATATTTGATACTTACTAGCTATTGGAATGGCTAGTTATGGATATGCTTTGGTGTTATGTATGTCTAAATGAAAGTTAATACAAAGAAATCATGAAAGAATAAAAATAACATTAAAATAGTTTTAGACAGAAGCAGTAGTATAATTTTAAAAAATCACCAAAAATTGCGGAAATCGAATTAGAAGTTGAATAAAATGTGAAATTAAATCCTATTGAGTCTAGTTTTACATAGAAGAAATTGTGTAAGCAAAAGAGTTTTATTTTATGAGATATTTGAATTTTTGTGATATAAGGTCAGAATGATTTCGAGTTCCCCTATTCTAACTTTGGAAAATCATTAAAAATTGTATAAAAATAATGGTGGGTTTAAATTTATATGTTTAATTTATTAATGAGTCTAATTTGAAGAGAAACAAACAAGAACATCATTTGAATCTCGTACTAAGAGATAATTAATTTTTAGTGAAGAAAGGTCGAAACTGTCAAACAGCAGAATATGGATGAATTTGAAGAAATAACTGTACTTATTGGATATACCATAAAATCTAAAAATTTTATGGTAAGAAGATACTTTAGTCTAGTTTCGAAAAAATCAAGCGGATCTTAATTTAGAATTCTGTAGCTCAAGATATAAATAATTTAGTGACCATGACTCAAGTGGACAGTTTTGTTGTGAACACTAAATATCACAAATATATGTGATTGTTCTGAAATCTCCGGTAATACTTCGTAACCCTGTTTCAATGACAGATATGGGTTAGGGGTGTTACATTTAGTGATATCAGAGCTACGGCTTAGTCTATTCTCAGACTAACGTAGCGTATGTGGGTATAGCTATACATGCCATATTACTACCTGTGATAGTGTGATATCTCCTGACTCTGATGAGAATGGTTTTGTTGAGGCAGAGATGCTTTCTAACCGAGCTATTTTCGATAATGCTGAAAGTGCTATTAAGATATTTGAAGTGTGTTTATGATGAGTCGAAACTTGGAAAGGTATGAATAAGAATTCATGATATGTAGCATAAATAAGTATGTTAATTTGCTTGAAGTGAATTATATGTTTGTGATGATATTATGCTGATGATGAATGCTAAGTCATATGTGTGTATTTATAAGAGTCAAGTTAGAGGTTTTACGACCTCACCCTTTATCAGTGTTGCTTTTATAATGAAAGTTTACAAGAATTATGTTGAAAAAGTTCATAAGTATTAAACTAAAGATTTCAATGGTGGAATAATTAGTAATGCAGACAGAGTTGAGCATAGTTTGGCAAATGAACTCAGTTCTGGAAAAGATGCTGGGTTGCTCTAAATATCATTTGGATTTTGCGATGTCACGGTTAAGGAAAAAGTTGATCTCGGCCAATCAACTCATTCAGGTATGATGCCTAAAGAATGTGTTTGCTGAAATTTCTCCCGAATTGATTTTCGTTAGTGAATGGATTAATAGGGGGTTCATGATAACAGAATTAGTAAGAGAAATGATATTTGAGTTGTAAAAATGCCTGTGTGTAATAGTTACAGTTGAATAGATTATGATGTCCTCTTCTGGGTATTCTATATATTCATTTATCCTTAGAGATATATATGATTGTTCATTTTCTGATGAAATTATTATTGTGTGGGAATGCTAGCTAACTCTAATGTTAGACGAAATCACTTATGGTCTGGTCGGTTGATGATCAGCAATTCTTATCTCATTGGGATTCTATTATATTATGTTTAGAATAAAATTGACGATGAAATTTATGTGAGGTTATTCTTCTGTTTCTACTGGATGTTGTTATGTCTTCTATGCATATATACTGAAAATATATTATCTCTGTTACAGTGGAATTCTAGAGCTGGTAAGCAGTGTTTTTCTTCAGGTTTTCTCTGAGAAATCATCAAGATCTTTATTATTTTCTTATGAGTTATGTTTTCAGACTTCCGGTATGGTATCGCATCTTGGATTTCCTTATCTCGATTTTCTTATCATCCTTTGATCGTGTATCAGAGTCTTAAAAATTTATATAAAGAATGATCGAGCCTAGAAACTAACTATGACAACGATTGAGGCAAGCGCACCAATCGAACAGTAGTATAGTTTAGCGGCAAGACCATATTTTCGAACCCAAAGGAACCAAAAGTACTAATACTAACTTTCTTTTTATTATTTAGCCTAAGAATTAAGGGAATTGTTATTTAATCTAAAATTAACTAACAACTAAGCTAAAGATGCAAAGACAAAGAGAATGAATTGGGGAAATACTTGTGGGAAAAACCAATTGATTAAGACAATACTCGAGGAAGAATCCACCTAAACTTCACTTGTTATTTAACTCTGAACCAGACGATTTATTCAATTGACTTGATCCGTAGGATTCCCTAATGTATATTAATACCTCTCTCGAGGCTACTAATGTCTAACCCTAGGTTGACTAATTGAAATCTCTTTCTAATTGAAACCCCTAGAATTGCATTAACTCGATCTTCGGAACCCATATTAGGTTTGACCCTAATCTGACATTTTTTCGTCATCCTATCTCTAGGGTTGCGATCAACTCCGCTTAACTATGCTAGATCTACTCTTAGACAGGGTATATTCCTCCTTTGCCTAAGCACATCAATACTTGAATTAATATCTTGAAATATTAAAACAAGAATTAAGAATACATAATTAAGAACAAATCAAGTATTTATCATATAGTTTAGAAAACAATAACAAGATTCGTCTTAGGTTTCATCCCCCTCAGGTATTTGAGGGTTTAGTTCATAATAATAAAAGAATACGTCTTAGAAGAAAATATAAAACAAAACATAAGAAAAACCCTAAAACCCCCTGAAGGAAATTTATGGGAAGATATTTCGTCTTGAGTATAATTTCGGCTTCTTGAGATGAACCAACTGGCTTTCTTCGAGTAAATTCCACAATTCTGGCCTCTCTGGCTTGGCTCTTCGGCCTAACTAGATACCCCCTGAAGGTTGGCCTCTAGGGTGTTTATATAGGCTTTTGGAATGGCTTTCTTTGCCTCTAAGTACCCTAATCCGAATGAAACTCCTCTTTGTCATGACAAGGATACGCCCATGGCACACGCCCGTGTGAATAGTGGCCAGGCCGTGTTCGGGTCTGTTAATGAAGCACGGTCGTATGGTCTTGGGCCCAGGCCGTGTCGATTTCGTGATTTGGCCCATTTACTCCATTTTAAGTCTGTTTCTCGTTCTTTTCATCCTCTGGTGCTTTCCTAAGTATAGAACATGAAATTAAAGGACTAAGAGCACCAAATTCCACAATTCAAGGCTTAAATCATCCAAAAGTATGCTAAATGTGGGATTAAAATATGTTTATATTACGGTTTATCAAATACCCCCACACTTAAGCATTTGCTTGTCCTCAAGCAAAATCCTTCAACTCACAATTAAAATGAACTTCCTTGATTCATAATATACATTAATAATGTTTCATCATAATTCAAAGATAATTCATACATTGATAATTTAAATAGAAGGATCCTAAAGATTCAAACAATCAAAGTCATAGTTTTTGTAGCACAAAAACATAGGTGTTTTCCCTTACCTAAATAATCACCTTTAATTCAAAATCGACAGGAGTTGACATCCTCACTAATGATTCACTCAAATCACTCAAAGTGTGTAAGGTTCAAAATTAAGCACTCAAAAGTCGAACATGAAAAGTTAATCCCATAGGCTTGCCTGAAAATCAAATCTCCATCACTGTAAACTGAAATGATACACAAATCAAAAGGTCTTTAAAAAGGATTGTAATGGGGCTTGGGTTAAAGGTGTAGATAAAGGCTGACTTAGAAGGTTAGAATCGAGATTGACTTGACAATTTGCCTAACTAGAAAAATAAACTAATCCTAACTAATTACATCAATTAAAAACTTGTAATACTACTAAAATGAGCTTTTTCTTCAGTATGTGGAATTTAAATGCATAAGCTCACTAATGATGGATACATTTTTTTGAAGAACAAATCAAGTCATAATAAAAGATGAATTTAACTAATGAATTAAAGATTATAGTTAGGCAACTGGTCAAATCAAATCTCGATGTAAGGGTGGTCAAAAGGAATGGTGACAACAAATACAGACCGGGTTTTGGGGTTAATATTAGTGGGTGAGTCAATAAAAAAGGTTGTTAGGATCAAAGGGGTTCACTAGGGGTTAATTTCGGGGTAAACTTTTTAGTGGAGTGAATGGGTTAAATCCTAAGTGCCTTTATCATCTCATTATATCAAATCAATTAATGTGGTCTCGACATGTATAATCGAAGCAAGTTCGAGAATAATAGCTCAATGCTGACACACTAATAATCACAAGGTGAGCACGAAAGAATGTATGCTCTAAAAGGCTCAAAATCTCACAAAAATTATGGGTTTTTGATATCAACCTTGTAAATTTCAAACTTCAAGGTAATAATTAGATTCAGGTAGACTGTAACATCCTGAATTAATGGGCATTTGCATTTGTTGTGTGTTACGTATAATGTGCTAATTAGAGTGTTGTAGGGGTCCGAATTGGGCTCAGGTTTAGGTAGAGGCCTTGGTTAAATTCTCTGTTTGGGCACTATAGGGTTTAAAAGATAGTATCTGGGGTTTAAATTACAAAGTGGGCTTGTGGCCCAGTAGCAAGTGGCGCTGCAATAGAGTTATAAGATGGCACCATTTACAGTTGAAGAGGCTCAAGTTTTGGCCACAAGGAGCCCATGTAATTGGGCCATTTTCGGCACTTAAAAGGAATAAGGAGGGGGACGACAATGAGGCTTAATTTTAGGGGGATTAAGTGGCTGGATAATGTGGATATTATTCTGATAATAGTAGGGAGAGGTGGTGTTATCTAGGTTTCTTCTAAAGGTATGAATAGATTAAGATAAAGGAGAAAAGATAGGAGCTATCTGTTGAGTGTAGAGTTGGCCGAAATTCCATCTCCTAGAGAGGGGAAGGAATCAGTTTCTTTATGGCAAAGGGGTGCCGAAATTTCCCCTACTATTTGATTAATTGCTAGTTATCAGGAAGGGCACTTTTGGGTTTTGATAAGTAAGTGCCGAAATTCTCTATAAATAGGAGTGGTATCTCTTCAATTCCGGCATTTGAACCCTATTCTTTTCTTCATTCTCTGTGCCGAAACTCTCAGTCATTCTCTACAATTTCTTTTCTCTTGATTTCTTCAAAAGCCGAAACCTCTCACTTCACTTTCTGTTTCCATTCTTTTCCTCTTGTGCCGATTTCTCCATAAAGCCGAAATCTCCATAGTTTCCCTCTGTTCATCTTTTCATCTAATCCCTCTTAAAATCGAAAACCCTTAGATCTTATTTGTAAGTGGGTTCTATTTCTTTCGGCATTTAAATCTTCTTTTTTGGCATTGTCGAATCTCCTCTCAAGTGCTAGCCGAATTCCCTGTGTTGAGGTAAGTGTCGACTTCTGTTACTTTCTCATGTTTTCTTTCGATTTTTAGACACCAAAGCCGAATGGCTAGTTTGTTGCTAAGGCCAACATTAGATTGATGTTTCTCACTAATCTTGTATTTCTCTTGAGGGCGTTATTCCAGGATTTGAAGGAAACCTGATCGTCTAAATCTAAAAGCCGAAAATATCTAGTCTCAAATTTCGGGATTTTAAGGTAAAGGGGTTTTCTTTAGATTTCCGTTAGATTCGGTCTCATATTTGAGATCTTAACCATATGTTATGGTTTAACATCCGTATTTCATTATAGTAGTTCTGACAAGGACTTTTGATGGAATCAAATATGGATCAGGCAAAGGAGAGGAGTGGGTATGTAAACCCAATCCCTAAGTTTAAGAAACGCGCGATGTCAGCAGTTCGAGATTGGCCACCGGGTTGTGGACCAGCTTCTAAACAACACCTCAGGCAGATAGCCGTGGTGTTGGCTACGGATAGCGTCCACTTAGAGGGTCTTATTCTAACGGTAATCAGGTGTGTAGATCTCTAACACACTACTTAACTGTAAAATATATGTGCTATGGGCTAAAAAGCCAGAAAGAGGCTGTGTAGACAGTCGAATAAAACCCTAAAGGGTTAGGCAAAGGATGCCAGGTACGTGGTCATAGAAATCTCTATGTGTATCGATATATATATGAAAGCCTGTTTTCTTAAAGATGGTATGATGTATTCAATTTTTCATGTGTGTATGCATGGGGTGGGATTATGATAATGAAGGGGAAGTGCATGAGAGGTCACTTGGTGATCGGTGGTTAAACCAGAAATTCAAATGTTAGGTCACATAGTGATCGGCCACATTTAATGATTCCTGAATAATAGGAATAGGCAGTACGGCTGCCGTTATGGTGTGTAGCGGATGGAGGGTTGATTGTAGAAATCCCCGAGGTGTGATGGTTGGTACGGGTTGGTGTGTAGAGGATGGAATTCTAGGATGGGTTGGGCTATTCATCATTTACTATTTATCATGTAATTATGATTGATGCCTTTATGTATGGGCCAGGGCTCATAATGTGTTTGTGGGCCTCAGGTCATTCTGTTTCGGGATTTACACACTAAGTCTTGGTGACTCACCCCTTTTATTTTTCCTACTCTTTCAGATGAGTAGTAGATCGTGGACATGGGAGCCGAGACAGACTCGAGGGGTCGTAAGGACTTTTATTTAAAGAAAGACATCACCGTTTAAAATACAATGTTCTCTTTTATTTTTTATTTATTATTATTATTTTGGAATACCTATGTAATAAGGCCCCATAGTTTATATCCAACTAAGTAGTTTTTAATATTTGCAACTTATGAAATTATGTCAAAGGTTTAATTATTCAAAATAATAATAATATAAGGTTTTCTTTTCAAATGTCACTTACTTATTCAATTATTTCCTAATTAATTTATGATTTCCAAAACTGATAAGGAACTATGTTTTCAGCATCAAACCCGTAACATGCCAAATCTGGTCGAAATGTATGGGCCGGGTTCAGGGTGTTACATAGACAACCTAATAAAATTTTAATTTTTGAAAATGGACTTATCATGCTTGATTCCCTATTCTCCTACAATTTATCATCATTGCACAATTATCAATGAATTAATCCAAAATATATCAATAAAAATCATAAATCAAAAGAAATTCATTCTAATCATAATATGAGAAACTTACTTAAGAACAAGGCATAATTTGTAACATCCTGAATTAGGGCCTAGTCGGAACAGTGGTTTCGAAATCACAAATCCGACGAGGAAAATTTTATTTTTATTATATTTTTATGGTCTACAATTTCACGGAATGATTTTGTGAAAATATCATTCGAAAATTTTGACGTTTGGGCACTCAATTTAGTCAATAGGACTAAATTGTAAAAAGTGTAAAAGTTGAGTTCTACATGTTAGAGGTGTCCAATTGTTATGAAATTTTAAATTGGAGGTCCGTAAATAATAATTAGACCATTGGTTAAGTTGGTGGACAAAAATGGACATGGATGGGTATGTTTCAAAAGATTTTTTAAGGGGCATTTTGGTAATTTAGTGAATTAAATGAATTAAAAACAAAATTTAAATGCCAAATTTGTCCATCTTCAAGCTTAGGCCGAATTTAACATTTGGGAAGCCATGGATAGGGTTTTCAAGCTTTTCAAGCTTTGTGGTAAGTCTATTTGAATTTCTGTGATATTGATTTAAAGCTTATTGAGTCTATTTTCATATAAAAGAAACATAGCAAACAAATGATTCGTATATTTTTAGATATTTGAATTTTCGTGATACTGGTTCAGAATGATTACATGATCCCCTGTTTTGCCTTTGAAAAATCATTAAAAATTGTACAAAAATAATTGTGGGATTTAATTTATATGCCTAAAATCCTGAATGAGTCTATTTTCAAATGAACAAAATAAGAAGGTCATATGAACTCTGTACGAGGAGAAAATTGATTCATAGTGAAGAGAGGTCAGAATAGTCGAACAGTGAAATAGGGGTGAATTTAAAGAATAAACTGTACTAATTGGCTAAATCAAAAATTCTGAAAATTTTATGGTAAGAGGATATGTGAGTCTAATTTCATGGAAAATTAATGGATCTTAATTTGGAGTATAGTAGCTCTAGATATAAATAATCTAATGACTGTGACTCGAGAAAACAACTTAACTGGAATTTGAATAAATAGAAAGACTATGAAAATAGCATGTTATCGCATTGCTTATTATTTTCATGCGAGCTTACTAAGCGTAAAGCTTACTCCCTCCTTTCTATTTCTTTTAGTTTTGTCAGGTCAGCTCAGGGTTGGAGATCGTCGGAGGCAGCATCACACTATCAAGCCATTATCCTTGGAGTATTGGCATATGTATGTTAAATGTTTTCAAGTGAGTGGCATGTATAGGGACTTAATTTTACTATGATGGATGTTGTTGTGATTAGTCAAATGTATTGGCTTATATTGAATTGTTGATTATAGCCATGAGATGTGGCTTATGATGATTTTGGCTTGTAAGCATATTTGTCCAAGGTATGTGTTAATGTCTTGCTATGTGGTATAAGTGATTAAATAGATGACAAGGTCAAATACATGTATTTGAAAAGTTGTAATTTTGGGTGAAATTTGGTAACCCGATTTTGTATGATTGTGAATGTTTAAGTCCGGTAACGCATCGAACCCTATCCCGGAGTTGGATACAAGTGAGGGGTGTTACATAATTTAAGGAATAATTCAGGGATTTGAGAATAATGCTGAAAGTTAGGCACTTTCTCGAAATAAATATTCACCCCCAACACTTAAGATGTACATTGCCCTCAATGTACAAAGATATATATGAAATTTAAGAGATAGGGATTGGTGAAACTTCTTGAATTTGGATGGCTTCCTTGAGTTGGGAGTGTCGTGGTGTGGTGGCCACCGACAATCTCTGCGCTAGATGAGGAAATTTGGAAGCTCGTGGAGAATTAGCTAGGAAATAATGATAATAATTCAAAATACACTAAATATATATTTAAAAGACAAGAAAGATAAAGAGAAAGAAAATAGAAAGTAAAATAAAATTAAAAGAAAAGACTAATGGACCGGAGAGTCCTTATCGTTAGATGGTTAGCGGGGTGAGTGTGATTTCTAAGGCTGTGGTGTCGTGGCTATGGTCGTGGTGTGGTGATTTCCAAGCAGCCTTTAGAACCTAAATCAAAGAAAACAAAATAAAATAGATTAAACTAAGTAAAAGAAAAATGAAGAAAAGGAAAATAAAGGAGAAGTGAAAATAAAAAGAAAAGTTAAATGGACTCAAAGGTCCTTTTCCTGTCGAGTTAATAAAGCGGTCGGCATGAACTTATGTAGATCGTTCTCACAAAGGGAGACCGTGCTAGGATCCTTCTGTTTCTTCGACATGGATGTGATTAGATCTAGAGTTAGGGGCAACGAAGAAAGTTGAGAATGAAGAGTTAAGAGTGTGTTTGAAGAAAAAGGGAAGTGGGGAGTAAGTAAGAAGGGGAGAAGTGTGTGTATTAAATGGAGATTTCAAATTGGGTACATCCCCACACCCATGTACTGTGGGTGTGTCGAGTCACACGGTCGTGTCGCACGGTCGTGTTATGCTTCGTTCGTTTCTCCCACGCCCATGTGCAGGTAGCCACCCCCGTGTTGCTAAAACAGTGTTGGCCACGGTCGCATCGCACGGCCGTGGTGTTCAGTTTGGGCCCGTGGCTTGAAGATATTTTTTATCCTGTGTCGTACTATCTCTGCCATGTCAGTACATACATCCGTAGCCTCCACACGGCCACGGCCACGGCCGTGTGGTATGGAAATTTGCACTTTGGTTAGTTTATAGTTAGGTACTAAAAGTAAAAATGAAAAGAAAATAAAACAATAATAAAAAATGTGAAAATTAATGGGGTTAGTGCTCGAGTTGCCTCCCGAGAGGTGCTCGTTTATATTCTTAAGCTAGACTTACCTCTCATTCGCACATTCATGGTGGTTTGAGGAGCTGAAAGTCCTTTCTCATGCTATCAGTCCTATTATCAGTATATAGTTCAAGTCGAGTAGCGTTTACTTTAAAAGTGCCGAATATAGGATTACTTACCTCGACTGTTCCGTATGGGAAAACATTGAGTACCCTAAAAGTGATTTCTTCATTTGTATTAGGGTCAGGAGGAGGTATTCAAGGGTCTGCCTTATCAACAATACCTGATCTCTGATCGTAAATTCATTTGTCCCACGGAATGGTGTTGGTTCTGCTTTGTGTATTCCTAATTTCTCCTTGAAGTGTGTCTTCCACTTGTCTAGTTCATCGATTTGAAGCTTTCATTTCTCATGAGTTATTTCCTTGTTGTTATGAGGTCTAGGATTTGGCTCAGTTGTGTAGTTCTGTGGTGCTTCCTGAAAAGAAGGTTTAACCAAATGGTTATGAATAGAATTTATGTTCTCACCTTGACTATTTGATGTCCTAGCTGATTCAAGAGCCTGGAGACTGATTTATTTGTCACCTACACAAAGTATGAGTTCACCTGCACTGACATCAATTTTAGTCCCGGCAGTTGCTAAAAAGGGTCTTCCTAAAATTAAGGGGATACTATTGTCCTCATCCATGTCTAAAACGACGAAGTCTACTGGGAATATGAATTTATTAATTTTTACAAGTACATCTTCAATTATACCCCTAGGAATTCTAATAGTTTTATCAGCTAATTGAATGCTCATCCTAGTTTGTTTGGGTTTCCCTAGACCTAGTTGTTTAAACATTTTATAAGGCATAATGTTTATGCTTGCCCCTAAATCAGCTAAAGCATTCTCAACAGATAAACTACCAATTAAGCTTGGAATTGTAAAACTCCCTGGATCTTTTAATTTTTGTGGTAGTTTATTTTGCAACATTGTTGAGCACATTGCATTCAGTTCCACATGTGATTCCTCGTCTAACTTCTACTTGTTTTTCAAAAGCTCTTTTAGAAATTTCCTTGAATCTGGCATCTACGAAAGAGCTTCAAGAAACGGTAAGTTAATATCTAATTTCTTTAAAAGTTTAAGGAATTTATCGAATTGTTCGTCTGTGTTGTCTTTCTTTATCGCATTGGGATATGGTATACGAGGTTGGTACTTTTTAATTATCGATTTTGGCTTCTCGTGACTTACCTCGACCTTACCTTTCTCTACCAAATTCTCTTGGCTTAATTTAGGCTCATCTAACCCTACACTATCCTGAGCTGTTATGGCTTGAAGTTGCTCCTTTGGGTTAGTATCAGTGTTGCTTGGCAAGCTGCCTTGTGGTCGTTCTGAGATGATCTTGGCAAGTTGCCCTAATTGGTTCTTGATCCCTTGAACCGATGCTTGTTGTCTTGGTGTTTTGAAGACGAGTTTCTGTCAGTGCGATAAATTTTGTCAGTATCTCCTCAAGGTTCGGCTTCTTTTCCTATGCGAAGGGCTGTTGTTGGAAGTTTGGAGGGGGTTGTTGTCTCTAGTTTCCTTGACCGCCCCATGAAAAATTGGGGTGGTTCCTCCAACCTGGATTATAAGTATTACTATAAGGGTTATTTTGAGATTTAAAATTGTTACCCATATAGTGAACTTTCTCGTTCTCAGTGCTCTGGTTGTAAGGTGGATAGTCTGTGTTGTTCATCCCTCCTCCATTCGTATCGCACTACATAACTGGGTGTACATGCAAAGAATCAAATACGCCATAAATCTTTTTATTCATCAGTTCTACCTGGTTTGATAGCATGGTTACTGCGTTGAGGTTGAAAACACTGGCTGCTTTTGTTGGCTTGGTCCTTGTGACTTGACACTGATAGTTATTCAGTGACATCTCTTCAATGAATTCGTAGGCAGCCTCAGGTGTTTTGTTATTCAGTGTTCCACCGTCGGCTGAATCAATCAATTGTCTTGTTGAGGGGTTTACACCATTGTAAAAAGTTTGGACCTGTAGCCACAAAGGTAATCCATGGTGTGGGCACCTTCTCAATAGATCTTTGTATCTCTCCCATGCATCGTAAAGTGTTTTTAAATCCATCTGCACAAAAGAAGAGATATCATTCCTTAACTTGACCGTTTTAGCCTGTAGAAAATATTTTAATAAAAATTTTTCAGTCAGTTGTTCCCATGTAGTGATTGGTCCTCGAGGAAGAGAATGCAACCACTGTTTGGCTTTATTTCTCAAAGAAAAGGGAAATAACCAAAGACGGATGGCATCATCAGAAATGCCATTTATTTTGAAGGTATCGCAAAATTCTAGGAAATTCGCCAAGTGATTGTTGTATCATCTGAATTGTGTTAGGTTTCAGTTCAAAATTATTTGCAATGATAGCAGGTCTAACAATACTTGACTCAATTCCTATTAAATTAGGTTTAGCATAATCATACATAGTTCCAGGAGCATGATTTTCAGCCACCTCTGGAGGTAGCGGATTATTCTTAGCCATCTCTTCGGTGGAATTGGTTTCGACTTCATGCTCTTCTTCCATGTAATTTAAGCTTGCCCTTATTTCTCTACGATTTCTGCAGACAGTACCTTCAATATCATTGTCGTAAATTAGGGGTCCTGTCGGGTTCCTTCTAGTCATAAACTAGAGGTACCAGCTAGGAACAAAATTAAAAGAAGAAAAATTAGCAAAGTTAAAAGCAAAATAAAAATAAAAGTAAATTACAAAAAAAAAAGGCTAAAGTAATAAAAATGGAGCGTTCTTAATATTTTAGTTCCCCGGCAACGGCGCCAAAAACTTGATCGTGTGTCAGAGTCTTAAAAATTTATATAAAAAATGATCAAGCCTTAAAACAAACTATGACAATGATTGAGGCAAGCGCACCTATCGAACAGTAGTATAGTTTAGCAACAAGACAAGATTGTTGAACCCAAAGGAACCAAAAGTACTAATACTAACTTTCTTTTTATTATTTAGCCTAAGAATTAAGGGAATTGTTATTTAATCTAAAATTAACTAACAACTAAGCTAAAGATGCAAAGACAAAGAGAATGAATTGGAGAAATACTTGTAGGAAAAACCAATTGATTAAGACAATACCCGAGGAAGAATCCACCTAAACTTCACTTGTTATTTAACTCTGAACCAGACGATTTATTCACTTGACTTGATCCGTAGGATTCCCTAATGTATATTAATACCTCTCTCGAAGCTACTAACGTCTAACCCTAGGTTGATTAATTGAAATCTCTTTCTAATTAAAACCCCTAGAATTGCATTAACTCGATCTATGGACTCCCATATTAGGTTTGACCCTAATCCGGTAGATTTTCGTCATCCTATCTCTATGGTTGTGATCAACTCTGCTTAACTATGCTAGATCTACTCTTAGATAGGGTATATTCCTCCTTTGCCTAAGCACATCAATACTTGAATTAATATCCTGAAATATTAAAACAAGAATTAAGAACACATAATTAAGAACAAATCAAGTTTTTATCATATAGTTCAGAAAACAATAACAAGATCCGTCTTAGGTTTCATCCCCCTCAGGTATTTGAGGGTTTAGTTCATAATAATAAAAGAATACATCTCAGAAGAAAATATAAAACAAAACATAAGAAAAACCCTAAAACCCCCTGAAGGAAATTGATGGGAAGATATTCCATCTTGAGTATAATTCCGGCTTCTTGAGATGAATCAACTGGCTTTCTTCGAATAAATTCCACAATTCTGGCCTCTCTGGCTTAGCTCTTCGGCCTAATTGGACGCCCCCTGAAGGTTGGCCTCTAGGGTGTTTATATAGGATTTTGGAATGGCTTTCTTTGCCTCTAAGTACCCTAATCCGAATGAAACTCTTCTTTGTCACGACAGGGACACGCCCATGGCACACGCCCATGTGAATCGTGGCCAGGCCGTGTTTGGGTCTGTTAATGAGGCACAACTGTATGGTCTTGGGCCCAGGCCATGTCGATTTCGTGATCTGGCCCATTTACTCCGTTTTAAGCCCGTTTCTCGTTCTTTTCATCCTCCAGTGCTTTCCTAAGTATAAAACATGAAATTAAAGGATTAAAAGCACCAAATTCCATAATTCAAGGCTTAAATCATCCAAAAGTATGCTAAATGTGGGATTAAAATATGTTTATAATACGGTTTATCATCCTTATTTCATAACTTATCAATCATGGCTCATCTTTAAATTGTGTTCTTCGACTGGTGATAACTATGTCTATTATGGTTGTATTTCTAGTTCGATCATAGAAACGTGGTGATATTCGTATTAGGATTTCTCTAATTTTCATGAAAGGAATTTACATTAGCAAAGGTATAAATGGTGAAAGCACGAGCTCAAATTGTATGATGGTTTTCATTTATCAAGTAAGTTCGATAAAAGGTTAATAAGTTAAATCAAGGAGTTTTATTTTCTTGAGCTAATGCGGTTGTAAAGATCTTTGATTAGCATGTTAAGGGATTTATGAAAGATTGTATGTTTAATTTGTTTTAAGAGCATAAAAAAAAAGTTTTGATATGTATTATTCAATAGTTGAGATCGACTCAGTTGTTTGTATCTGAATGAGCTGGTCAGTTGGAAAGTAAGTTGAGTAGCATGCATTTAAGTTTATCCTGAGGTATGGAAGTAAATTTTGTACATTTATGAGTATATGACGGAATAGTCTGATATAGAGAATTCATATTCTAGAAAGTATGATACAGAGATATACCTATTGGATTGTTCTAATCGAATGATGCTATTACGAGTTAAAGTTGTTCTGATTGATAAGATTATCACAATCGTGAAAGTTGAATGGTCTGATTCGTGTTAGCAAAGTTCTAAACAGTTGAAGGTATTGTTAATCGAAGCATTGGTTCTGGGTTCGGTTTGAATTGAGTAAAGAATTCGTGATTTTTCAGTAATGTACTATTGAACAGATTAGAATATGTGTAGTTATCGATTTACCTTTGAGAAAGCAAATATAGTTATGGATGATTGAACGGAAAATACTTGTTTATTTTGTGAGTGTTGCTTACATGATTAACCCTATCTGATGTTGGTCTAATTCCAGCTGAATTAAAAGCTAAAGTGATGTTTTCTTTGCGAGTTTGAGAAGCTGAGAAATGTGTTATCGAATTGCAAGCTAAACGAGTACAACGTGAAATGACTCTTGATTCTAAATTTTAGGTTAGACCTGATGATTGTTATTACTTTTCCGAGATAGAATTCGCACTGAATAATTCAAAGCTTATGCAGAAAAATTTGTTCGAGGCTCACAATAGTAAATCGTCCATTCATTGAGGAAGTAATAAAATGTACAGTTGTTTGAAGTAGATGTTTTGGCGATTGAGCATGTAACATGATATTTTTGAGTTTGCGTCCAGGTGTCGATTTGTCAATGAGTTAAAGCCGAATATCAAAAGTATTCAGGACTATTACAGTTAGTGATGGCACTGGAGTGAGAATGAGATAGACTTACTATAGATTCCATATCTGGATTTCCTTTATCCCCGAAAAGGAAGATGTTGTTTGGAATGTGGTTGATCAATTGACAAAAATCCATATAATCATTTTGGTATGAACAGGTTTCTTATTTGATAGATCAACTGAGTTATATGTTTCTGGGGTTGTTATCTCTCATAGAGTGCCAGTCTCCACTATTTTTGATTGATATCCAAGGGTTATATTGCAATTATGGAGAAATCTACAGAAAACTCTATGTACGCAGTTGCATTTTGGCACTGTAATTCATCTTTAGATCGATGGTAAGTCTGAGAGAGTACTTTAGATCTTTGATGATACGCTCTGGCATTATGTTTTTGAGTTCAAAGATAACTGGGAAAAATATATACGAGGTTGAATTGATTTGTGATTCTGGGAAATAGTGAAAGTGATTCATGAAAGTTGAAAGCAACTTCAAACCGATTTAAGTGGTATACAGACTTGAAACTTAAGGGTATTGAATTTCAGATCGGCGATAGACTGTCTCCGAAAGTATCGAATCGAAGAGGATTCTTTGATGAGGTATAAGAAATTTTGAGTAAACGATATCCAAACCTCAATTCTGGTAAGATTTTCGGGGATAAAAATCCCTAAGGGGGGAGAGTTGTAAAAGCCCGATTTTGGGTCTAATCGGAACAGTGGTTTCAGGGCAACAAATCCAACGAGGAAAAATTTAATATTCTTATATTTTTATGATCTACAGTTTTACGGAATGATTTTGTGAAAATTTCGTTAAAAATTTTTGACGTTTGGGCACTCAATTTAGTCAAGAGGACTAAATCGTAAAAATTGTAAAACATGAGTTCTAGAAGCTAGAGGTGTCTAATTGCTATGAAAATTTAAATTGGAGGTCCTTAAAAGGTAATTAGACCATTGGATAATTTTTGGACAAAAATGGACATGAAATAGGTGAAATAGAATATTTTTAAGTGAGGGGCATTTTGGTCATTTAGTAATTAAATGATTTAATAAACAAAATAAAAACCCAAAAATTTGTCCATCTTCCTCCTTGGCCGAATTTTGCAAGAGGAAACCATGGCTAGGGATTTTCATGCTTTCAAGGTCGATTGTAAGTCCGTTCTAGCCCAGTTTTTAATGATTTTCATGTTTTTGAAATCCTTGTAAAATGATCTATCTATTTCTACCATTAATTTGATATATGATGAAGGTCTAGGGTTTGA
Organism: Gossypium bickii; assembly: GCA_025503065.1. Classification (NCBI taxonomy): domain Eukaryota; kingdom Viridiplantae; phylum Streptophyta; class Magnoliopsida; order Malvales; family Malvaceae; genus Gossypium; species Gossypium bickii. The sequence goes on from CP106712.1 coordinate 27,272,549, forward strand.
ACCATGTTATAAATTTGTGTATTTTTATGTTTAATGGTAGATTATGCAAGTTTAATGTTAGATAAACAACTTTTGCTAAGTGATTTTTGATGAAAATGCATAAAAAGGACCTATTTGTAAAATAGTATAAAAAGTGTTGTAAAAATCTATTTTAATGGAAAATGTGGGCTGATATAAGCATAAAAAAGGTTCGACTAGGCTTCAAGTACAAAGAAATTGAATGAAAATCATTTTACGAGCTTAGGGACTAAAATGTAAATATGATAAAGTTTAGGGTAAAAATGTAAATTTTTCCAAAATGTGATTTTGGGCTAAATTGAACAATATAATGATTAAATAGGTCAAATGTGATATTATAGATCAATAAAATCGAGGTTCGGACCTAGAACGGGGGAAAAATAAAGTATGTGACGATTAGGCTCATTTCGCCATTCTTGTGTCGAGGTAAGTTCATGTGTAAATAATGCAGTGTTACAATTTTATTTTAAATGTTTTATTAATATATGAATTGTATAAATGACAATGTGGATACAATCGATGATGATATGACAAATGAGAAAATCTCGTTTGAACCTTAGGAATAAACAGGATACAAATGTCATGACATTAGGGTCATTGAGATTATGTATAAGACCATATCTGGGATATGGCATCATTATGAGATTTCATATCAGACCATATCTAGGATATGGTGTCGATATAAGACTTCGTGTAAGACCATAGCTGGGCTATTGGCATCGATATGAGATTTCCATGTAAGACCATGTCTGGGATATGGCGTTGGTATGGTACATTATGTATGAGATTCCCGAGTATCCTTTAGTATTCCAAGTGGTTCAAAAAAAAATTCAAAGATTATGCCAAATATTAGAAAGAGTATGGTATGTTACGAGTTGGTACAAGTATGTACGAAAAATTCATATGAATGAGCTCAGTATGTGATGAACTTTTGGTAAGATTGAAAATGAGTAGACGAAGTAACGATTGCAGAAACGTAGAAATTATCAAAAACCGAAGTCAAAACTTACCTTAATTCAAGCTTGCAAGTGTTGAAACCTAGGATAGTTTTCTTTCTTTTCTTCTTTCAATATTCGACTAAATGGATGAACATTATAGCCATTTACAAACTTTTGTTTTACTTAATATTATGTTATTAACTCATTTACAAAATTAACCTTAATGCTAAACATATATAACATATAGACATAAGGCTATTCATGAGTTTTAGTCATCCACCATCTATGTATTGGCTTAATTTCCATATAAGGCCTACATCTTTACAAAGCCACAACACATTGGTATTTTAAAAAATAACAAGCAACTTTCACATTTAATGCAATTCAATCCTTTTGTCAAACTAAACACACAAACAGACAAATTAACTTCACATGCTTAGTCACATATCGAAGACACAGAAATAAATATTAAAATATTATACAAACTTGGATTTATGGTCCCGAAACCACTGTTCCGACTAGGGTGTAAACCAAACTGTTACACCCCCATGAGATGTTGGTACAATATGGCCCCCAACAACAACAATTATGACCCCAGCCGCTTAAAGGCGACGGCCCTTTCTCCATCCCTGAGGTACATACATGTTATTTTAGCTCATACACTAATAGTTCGGTGAGAGAGCACCAGCGTCGTCAACACTCACGACGCCTACTTCCTATGGTGCATGGCGAACGGGCACGTTTTTGACTTAGCCTATTTCATAGCTCGCACCATTCAACATCAGACGGAGCAACATAGGAAAGGGGTCATAACTATGGGTCCATACATCACACGCTTAGCTTGGTATTTCGGGCTCCTGAACACCATTGCCCAGACATCCTCGCTCACACTGATAGGTCAGATGTCCCCACAGGGCATCCAGACAATGTTACACATGAGGATGATTCAACAGATCCCCCCCAATATCGGCTAGCACCCACCACCGATGAGGAGGACCCTGAGGACATTACTGACGATGTCCCCCCAATACAGGAAGCACCACCACCGAGCCATCATCCATCCCATGTGGCAGCATCTATTTCAGACATATCTGAACGCCTAACGCGATTTGAGTAGCAATGCTTCCGGCGCTTCGACCATATTGACACCACCCTCCAACAGATATGTTAGTACCTTCACATCTCATCGCTGCCACCACCGCCCGACCCAGCTGACGCAGAGGACCTCTGAGTTCTTTTCTATTTATTTTTATTATTTTTATTTTTATTTTCATTTCCACTTTTATTTTCATTTATATTTTGCTTCTATTTTAGTTGACTGTTTAAAGACTTGAACGTTTAATTAGTACTATTGATCTCACTTTATCACTGGCTATCCAACAAGTTTCCATAACAACATCCATCCCCTAAAATCTTATTGATGACTTCGTAGAATAAATAGATTAAATATACCACTCAAGGAACGAAAACATCACGTATACCTAGTCATCACATTCGTCATGGAACACACTCCAAGGATTTCATCCATAATTCAAGAAGTTTCACTTCTCTCCCTATCTTTTGATTATTCTACTGCTATTATCTAACTTTATACTTGAGGGCAATGTACATCTTAAGTGTGGGGGGTTAACTACTGTATTATTTGAAAATCCTTGAATTATACCTTGTTCGAAAGTAAGTTTCTCATATTATGATTAGAATAAAAATTCCTTTGATTTATGATTTTTATTGATATGTTTTGGATTAAGTTATTGATAATTGTGCATTGATGATTTAAATTTTAGGAGACTAGAGAATCAAGCATGATAAGTCTATTTTTCAGAAATTAAAAATTTTTCTAGATTGTCTACCTAAATCTAAATGTTACCTTGAAGTTTTAAATTTACGAGGATGATATCAAACACCCAAAATTTTTGTGAGATTTTGAGCCTTTTAGAGGATGTATTCTGAAACATCCCAAACCCGGCCCACGAGCTTTGACCAGATTTGGTATGTCCCTCAAGTAAACCGGTTCAAATCCTTTTGTTACTTTGCGAATAACTTGTGTGATTTTTAAAAATTTTGTTTTGGGTTGGGCTTGTGTTGAAACGGATTCGATTTTATTTTGAAAACCCCTTTTTAATATTAAGTGATAAAACGTTTGAGGTTTAGTTTAAAGAAATTTTACTTAAACTTTAATAAATAAGGTTCATAAACATAATAAATAAAAAAAATAAATGTAAAATGATTCAACTATGGCCTTATGGCCTTATTACATCAAATAATTTCCAAATAATTCAAGTACTTAAAAACTCATAGTCCATAAAAATAAAGACTTCATGTTGAGCATGGCCACTACAAGTTCTGCCGTCCCAGTCCGTCACTGTTCATCACCTGAAACATGGTCCCACAACGGGGTGAGTCAAACAGACTCAATATGTACACGACACTAAGTCATAATAGAATCAAGCATACAAGAGTTACACATTCAAAATAATGAATACAAGTTATGATGCATTCCCAAACCCAAACCTAATTGTCCATCCGCTACACACCCCCGTACCTGCCAATCACACTGTGGGGACTACTAAGTCGACCCTCCTTCCGCTACACACCAAATTGCGGTCTTAAGTCACAGCATTCGTGGTCTTAGGTCACCACGTTCAGATTACTGTGGTCTTAGGTCACCACTTTCAGATTACTGTGGTCTTAGGTCACTACTTTTCAGATATCACGGTCTTAGGTCACCGTGTTCGTGGTCTTAAGTCATCACATTTACTTCCCCTTTCAAAATAAAACCCATATGCCCACAACATATTATGCAATTACAAGCCAAAGTTTACATTCTTATCATATTCTCATGTTACAAATAACATTTTTCATATTCCTAGTAGAAGTAGGAAACGTACCTGAGTACTTAGTACCATAACATGATACCTTAGCCACTTTCATATTCTTAATGTCACATATTTTAATTAAACATGCCATAAAACGTATTATGAAGTAGTGTGGGGTACACACCTGATTCGCTTAGAAATTCCTTGAGATCCCGAAAAGCTTGATCTAATGCTTAAATCCCTACATTTGATTTATCACTTATTACCTTAATAAAAAGCCATTCGGCCAAAATTCCAAATCCTAGTATGATTAGTATTCTTACCTTGTTTGCCGATTTGATTAATAATCAAATCCCGAAATCTGTAGTATTCCTTCCTTAAAATTGGCTAGCCACCAAATCATTTAACTATGTCAGTTTCTGGCTTTTGAATAAATAGGAAATAGTGCTAAATACCAAAAAATATAAGCCTTGGCCGAATACTTACCTTGTGGATTCTAAAATCCCGAATTGGATCCTTGCTTCTTTAATGCTGTCGAAATATCTATACACATATGTTAGATTTTAGTCTAACTCGAAATCATACTTATGGCCTATAGCCGAATATCACTTTATTGTCTTACCTTGATGCCTTAAATCCTGAAAAATCCTTCTTACAGTCGACTTGAGACAGATCCTGAAAGAGTTCTTCATATTTCGGCCAAAATACAATATGAGAGATTAGTCTCCAAATTTCGGCAGGCTTAAAAAGAAAAAGAATGGAAATCGAGTCTAGATCTTACCCTTACTTGGAGAAATCGGCAACACCTATGCTTGAAGCCTCTCCAAAATTCGGCTTTTGAATGGATTGGAAAGAAAGAAATAGGAAGAAAAGAAAGATGAAGAGAGTGGCGTGCTTTACTAGAGTTTTTGGTCTTGGCAAAATAGCAGAGAAAAGGGAGAATTTGCTAAGGAAAAATTTCGGCAGAGAGAGGAGAATGGCTTAGGGAATTCCGGCAAAGGAGAGAATGAATGAAAATTAGCCTTATTTTCCTCCCTTAGCCGAATTTACTAGGCTAGAGTCCCCTACTTGGCCACCACTCTTCTTTATTTGATAGCTTTATCTCTTTAATTTAAAATAATAAGAGAATAATCCTTTATTATCCCTTGAAAATAATCCAATTAAAAATCCTTTATTTATCACCTTATTAATCAAATATTAAAGAGAATAAAACTCCTCCTTTCTAGAAGGCTTGTGCCGTCCACCTCAGAGCTTCTGGAAGCAAAACAAAACTTCTTTTATTTGCTTCCCAAGTGACTCGAACTCAGGCCCAACACCTTACATGTGGCGCCATTTCCAGAGACCCTAAGTGGCATCTTCAGGCCACTTTTCCAAGCCTATTTGTGTGTCAAATTTCACAAACTTTTTCTTTTAAGGCCACCTTGCCTTTATTCCCTACTTTAAAACTTAAAACTCGACATTTCTAAGTCATTTCTAAGTTTCCAAAAATTTTCGTTCGCTCTCAGAAACTTGACATTTTCTTACATTTCCAAGTTTCCGTAAATGTTCACTTTCCTCTTTTGAATCATTTCCAAATCATTTCCTTACTTTTCCTAGTTTCCAAAAATGTTCACCTTCCATTTTTAAACTTAACATTTCCATACATTTTCAGGTTTCCAGAAATGTTCATTTCTAACTCATTTTCATTCATTTCCGGGTTTCCAAAAATGTTCAAAATTTATTATTAGTACATAAAACATGTCACTTCGTACAACTAAACCGAAAATGCATAGGCCCTTTTCAGGATGTTACAGTTCTACCCCCCTTAAAAATAATTTCGTCCTCGAAATTTTCTAACTAAAATAATTGAGGGTATTGCTGTCGCATCGTCTCTTCTGGTTCCCACGAAGCTTACTCCGATCCATGATTGCGCCATAACGCCTTGACTAGAGGAACTGACTTCCTCCATAGCACTTTCACATCACGTTCCAATATCTGAATCGGCTCTTCCTCGTAGGATAAGTCTGGCCTTAGCTCTACTTCTTCGACTGGTACCACATGAGACGGATCCGATCGGTAACAATGTAGCATGGATACATGGAATACGTCGTGCATCTGCTGCAACTCTGGTGGCAATTCTAACTGGTATGCCACCGGTCCAACTTGCTTCAGTACTCGATAGGGCCCTATAAACCTAGGGCTTAACTTCCCTTTGCGACCGAACCTCATAACCTTTTTCCAAGGTGAGACTTTCAGAAATACTTGGTCTCCCACTTTAAACTCTATTTCCTTCTGCTTAAGGTCTGCGTACGACTTCTGCCTATCAGAGGCTTCTTTTAACCGTGCTCGAATCATCTCAACCTTCTCTTCAGTTTCTGCCACTAACTCCGGTCCCAAAACTCGATGTTCTTCTAACTCGGTCCAACAAGTAGGAGTTCGACACTTTCGACCATACAATGCTTCATATGGTGCCATCCGAATGCTATCCTGATAACTGTAGTTGTAGCCGAACTCTGCTAAAGGCAAGTAGTCTTCCCAACTTCCTTGGAAATCCATCACACAGCCTCTCAACATATCCTCCAACACTTGTATAACCCGTTCAGACTGCCCGTCTGATTGTAGATGAAAAGCCTTAGTGAAGTCCAGCTTAGTGCCTAAAGCTTGATGAAGTGCCTTCCAAAATCGAGACGTAAACCTTGGGTCTCTATAGGAGATGATCGATACTGGTACTCCATGTAATCTCACAATTTCCACCACATATAATTTGGCTAGCTTCTGAAGAGAATAGTCAACTCTTATCGGGATGAAGTGCGCGGACTTGGTCAAACGGTCCACTATCACCCATACCGAGTCCTTCTTAGTAGGCGTAAGGGGAAGCCCACTAACATAGTCCATGGTAATTCTCTCCCACTTCCATTGGGGAATCTTGATTGGTTGAAGCAATCCCGATGGAACTTGGTATTCAGCCTTAACTTGCTGACACGTCAGACATTTTCCCACAAATTCAGTAACTTCTCTTTTAAGATCAGACCACCAAAATTGTTCCCTTAGATCTCTGTACAGCTTAATGCCTCCGGGATGCATAGCATAAGGGCTACTATGCGCCTCCCGAAGAATCCTTTGTCTTAACTCCTTGTCCTTCGGCATACAGACTTTTCCTTTGTAACACAATACTCCTTCATCACTAACGCCATAATCCTTTAATTCCCCGTTCTGCACTTGCTGTAACTTAGCACTTAGATCCTTATCAACCAACTGTCCCTCTTTCACCTTCTTCAGCCATGTGGGCTTGACTTGTAACTCGCCAACAAAGCCTGGCAGTCATCATACAAAGCTCAAGTGAGCGAACATAACCCTTAGATCCGACACAACCTTCCGACTTAGGGCATCAGCTACTACATTTGCCTTGCTCGGGTGGTACTCTATCGAGCAATCGTAATCCTTCAATAACTCCACCCACCTTCGCTGCCTCAAGTTCAACCCCTTCTGAGTCAACAGATACTTAAGACTCTTGTGCTCTGTGTAAATCACTGACCTTTCTCCATAGAGATAGTGCCTCCAAACCATAAGGGCGAAAACCACTGCTGCCAATTCTAAGTCATGGGTTGGGTAATTAACCTCATACGGCCTTAACTGCCAAGACGCATAAGCGACTACTTTTCCATCTTGCATTAGGACGCATCCTAATCCCGTATGCGAAGCGTCATAGGACACTACAAAATCCTTCCCAGCCTCCGGCTGAATTAATACTGGAGCCTCCGTCAACACCTTCTTAAGCTTTTCAAAGCTCTCCTATTGCTTATCAGTCCATTCAAAGGGTACTTCCTTCCTTAGTAGCTTTGTCAAGGGTGCGGCTATTGACGAGAACCCTTCCACGAACCTTCTGTAATAGCCTACCAAACCTAACAAACTTCGGATCTCAGCCACGGACCTAGGTGGTTTCCAATCCAACACTGCTTCGATTTTCCTAGGGTCCACTCTTATTCCCTCTGCGGATACCACATGTCCTAGGAATGCCACCTCCTTAAGCCAAAATTCACACTTGCTGAATTTGGCATAGAGCTTCTTATCCCTTAACACTTGCAGCACAACTCGGAGATGTTCATCATGCTCCTCTTCAGACTTAGAATACACCAAAATATCGTCGATGAACACAACAACGAACCTATCAAAGTAGGGTTGGAAAACCCGGTTCATCATATCCATGAACGCGGCTGGAGCGTTCGTCAATCCAAACGGCATCACCACAAACTCAAAATGGCCGTATCTTGTCCTAAAAGCGGTCTTATGGATATCTGCCTCCTTTACTTTCAACTGGTGATACCCAGACCTTAAGTCTATCTTTGAAAATACTGTGGCCCCCTTCAGCTGATCGAACAAGTCATCGATCCTTGGCAAAGGATACTTGTTCTTGATGGTCAGCTTGTTCAACTGACAGTAATCTATGCACATCCACATAGTTCCGTCCTTTTTCTTTACAAACAGGACCGGTGCTCCCCATGGAGACACACTGGGTCGAATGAACCCATGATCCAACAACTCTTGGATTTGGGCCTTGAGCTCAACTAACTCATTTGGCGCCATTCGGTATGGAGCGATTGACACAGGAGCTGTTCCTGGTAGCAAATCTATTCCAAATTCCACCTCTCTATTTGGGGGTATTCCTGGTAATTCCTCCGGAAATACGTCTTTAAAGTCTTTTACCATTCTAACTCCATTAACACCCTCTTCCTTTCCACCTAACGCACTTACGAAGGCTAAGAACGCCTTGCACCCTTTCCTAACCATTTTCTCAGCCTTCAGCGCTGAAACTACGTTAGACAGGTAGTTTCTTCTTTCTCCGATCATTACTACTACTTCATCCTCCGGGGTCCTTAATTCCATACGTTTAGCCGCACAATCCAACACGGCTCGTTGCTCTACTAGCCAGTCCATTCCAAGTATAAGTTCAAACTCCCCAAAGGGTAGTTCCATTAAGTCAGCCCGAAAGTTCACTCCCTGAATCTCTAGGGGTACATTCCGAAAGATCTTATCCACCACTACAGTTTGGCCTAATGGGCTTACTACAGTCATCTGCCTATCAGAAAGTTCAGAGTCTAGGCCTAGTGTTCCCACTACACTACATGCAACATAGGAATGGGTCGAGCCCACATCAATAAGAGCAAAATAGGGCTTGTTAAAAATAAAGAACGTACCGGTTATAACATTCGGTGCGTCTCCATCCTCCCTCTGGCGAACCACATAAACCAAACCCGGTTGCCTTGCCTCAAAGATACGCGGCACCTCGACCACCGTGTTCCACACCTGCTGTCGACCGCATTACCTCGGTTACTTGAACCACGACCTCGTTGAGGCTGCGGTCCTCCTCTACCAACCTGACTAGCACTCTGAACTACTGGTCGGCTTTCCTCTGAGTTCTTGGGACAATCCTTGATCACATGGTCCTTGGACCCACACCTAAAACATCCTCCTGTTTTCCTCCAAAGACTCTCCCAAGTGCTTCTTTCCACACACATCACAAGGTCGATACCGCCTCTTCCGATCCAAATTTTGCGACCTCGCGGCCCATCAACTCTAGGCCTCTTATGAACTTTTCCAGATGACCCAAAACCTCTTTTGGGCCTATTCCTATCCATAGCCTGCTTTGTAGAATCCTTGATTCCCTCGGCCACCTTGGCCTTTTCTACCAAAGCGTAAAACTCCCGCTCCGATGCGCGTGCTATCAACGATCTCGAGATCATCCCTTAGCTTTGTCTAAAAAGCAGACACGGCGCTCATGCTCAGTTGCCACTATACCTCGAGCATACCGGCTCAACCTCAGGAATTCAACCTCATATTCTGCAACAGACTTGTTCCCTTGTACCAGCCCCAAAAAGGCCTTCCTTTGCTCATTAATATACCTTGTTCCCACATACTTCTTCTGATAAGCTTCCTTAACGTATTCCTGTGTCGATCTCACCATGGCACCATCCTCGAGCAGCTTAACCACCACCGATACCCTTCATCGCGTAAAAGCCACCACCATTCCTTTTAACTTTTCCTCAGGGGTCAAGTCAAGCTCATCCATGATGCGCTCTGTTGCTTCCAACCAATACTCAGCTGTACTGGGTGCCACTCCAGATACTCCACGAAACATTTCGGCTCCATTAGCTCGGAGCCGTTCAGGCACAGACTTTTGATTTCCCGAATTTCTTCCTGCACCAGCCACCAACTCCAAAACTCGCAAAGACACCGCGACACAAAGATCATCCCCATCTGAGCTTGCTGCTCAACACCAACAGCTGGGGTGGTGGTGGCGGTGGTATCTCATTGTCAGACCCTTGACCTGATCTAACGGGTTCTGACACAGTCATCCTTCCTCTACCTCGTCCATGACGACCACGTCCTCTAGAGCTCATTTCTAACGTCAAGATCTGATTAAGAAGTTTTATGAATTAGTCTTTGTTTCACTTGTTTACTCGCGAAGGAGTTTTATGAAAAGAGTTTTAGGAGTGGTTCTTTCGTATTCATACATGCACACAGTCTTTTCATTCATTCATACATCCATCAACCAATTATGAACTTTCGTTCATTCAGAGAAACGTTATAGTTTTCATTGTTGTTGCTTTTCCACTACCCAGGGGTATTTTCGTGATTTTGTCCTACAGGGGTATTTTCGTAATTTTTCAAAAGAAAAAGTTTCTTGGTGATTTGCCGACAAGTATTTTGGAAATTTTAAGTTCCTGGGGTATTTTGTAAAAATTTTGAAATCCGGGGGTATTTCGGTAATTTTAGACCTCGGGGGTATTTCGGTAATTTTTCACAAATCGGGCTAAATTTGTAAAATTTACTAAATCAGGGATATTTCAAAGGTTACAAAACTTTGATGGTTCTTTTTGAAAATTGTACTTTCCAAAATAGTGATGTTGCAAAAATTTTGGAAATCAGGGTCATTTTGGTAATTTTGTAAGTTAGGGGCAATTTTGTAATTTTTTCCAAAATCAAGGTATTTTTGATATTTTGCAAATTAGGGTTTTTGAATCTTTATGAAATTTTGGTAAAACTGTTGGGTAATTGAACATTTTACAAACCAAGGGCATTTTGGTAATTTTACCACTAGGGGCATTTTTTGTAATTTCATAAAGCGGAAATTTTTTGGAAAATTTTGTAAAGATGGTTTTCACAAATTTAAAAGAAAGTTTTAAGAGTTTTAGAACTAGGGTTTTGTTGTTTTTATTAAAAACACGGCTAGTTCCCTTTCGAGTTTTAGTCATTGTGTTTAGCTTTATGACCGAGCCCTCTTAGTCGAGTGAACCAAAGCTACGCACTGTGCAGGATTCGAGTGGAGAGGAGGTGAGTCACGCGGATCGCTTAAATACCAAGCTCCCACCGAAACCATTCCTAGACATGCGCACGCAGGTTGCCACACCTCACCGAGCCCTCTCAGGTTAGGGTGAACCAGAAGCTACGCACTGCAGGATTCTGCGAAGAGGAGGTGAGTCGCTAGGATCGCTTTAAATACCGTGCTCTTCTCGGGATCCAATCCTAGACATGCGCATGTGGGTTACCACACCCTAACTCAAAGACTTAGCCATGGGTTTGTTTAACGTTCCTTAAGTCTTATGTGTTTGTGTTTAAGTAGACTAGTCTTAGGGTTCAAGTTCCTATCATGCTATTCTACGTTCCATGCCTTTTTTTACCCTTCCATAATTCTTAAATCATATAATCACATAATCACACAAATGGTTAGGGGTACTTACCAGTGGATCATGGGTCGAGACTTAGGTGCCATGCCAGAAAACCTGCAGAAATACTTTCCATAAAACTCATTTAGGCTCGATTTGAAAATGTTTTGGGCCTTAGCCCACAGGCCGAGAGTTTAAAACTGGGCTTTGATACCAAATTGAAACACCCCAAACCTGGCCCACGAGCTTTGACCAGATTTGGTATGTCCCTCAAGTAAACCGGTTCAAATCCTTTTGTTACTTTGCGAAAAACTTGTGCGATTTTTAAAAATTTTGTTTTGGGTTGGGCTTGTGTTGAAACGAATTCGATTTTATTTTGAAAACCCTTTTTTAATATTAAGTGATAAAACATTTAAGGTTTAGTTTAAAGAAATTTTACTTAAACTTTAACGAATAAGGTTCATAAACATAATAAAAAAAATGTAAAATGATTCAACTATGGCCTTATGGCCTTATTACATCAAATAACTTCCAAATAATTCAAGTACTTAAAAACTCATAGTCCATAAAAATAAAGACTTCATGTTGAGCATGGCCACCACAAGTTCTGCCGTCCCGGTCCATCACTGCATCATCACACAAACATGGTCCCACAACGGGTGAGTCAAATGCACTCAATGTGTACACGACACTAAGTCATAATAGAATCAGGCATACAAGAGTTACACATTCAAAATAATGAATACAAGTTATGATGCATTCCCAAACCTAAACCTAATTGTCCATCCGTTACACACCCCCATACCTACCAATCACACTGTGGGGACTACTAAGTCGACCCTCCTTTCGCTACACAGCAAATTACTGTCTTAAGTCACCGTATTCGTGGTCTTAGGTCACCACGTTCAGATTATCGTGGTCTTAGGTCACCACTTTCGACATCGTGGTCTTAGGTCACTACTTTTCGTGATATCACGGTCTTAGGTCACCGTGTTCGTGGTCTTAAGTCACCACATTCACTTCCCCTTTCAAAATAAAACCCATATGCCCACAACATATTATGCAATTACAAGCCAAAGTTCACATTCTTATCATATTCTCATGTTACAAATAACATTTTTCATATTCCTAGTAGAAGTCGGAAACGTACCTGAGTACTTAGTACCATAACATGATACCTTAGCCACTTTCATATTCTTAATGTCACATATTTTAATTAAACATGCCGTAAAACGTATTATGAAGTAGTGTGGGGTACACACCTGATTCGCTTAGAAATTCCTTGAGATCCCGAAAAGCTTGATCTAATGCTTAGATTCTTAATCCCTACATTTGATTTATCACTTATTACCTTAATAAAAAGCCATTCGGCCAAAATTCCAAATCCTAGTAGGATTAGTATTCTTACCTTGTTTGTCGATTTGATTAATAATCAAATCCTGAAATCTGTAGTATTCCTTCCTTAAAATCGGCTAGCCACCAAATCATTTAACTATGTCAGTTTCTGGCTTTTGAATAAATAGGAAATAGTGCTAAATACCAAAAAAGATAAGCCTTGGCCGAATACTCACCTTGTGGATTCTAAAATCTCGAATTGGATCCTTGCTTCCTTAATGCTGTTGAAATATCTATACACATATGTTAGATTTTAGTCTAACTCGAAATCATACTTATGGCCTATGGCTGAATATCACTTTATTGTCTTACCTTGATGCCTTAAATCCCGAAAAATCCTTTTACAGTCGACTTGAGACAGATCCCGAAAGAGTTCTTCATATTTCGGCCAAAATACAATATGAGAGATTAGTCTCCAAATTTCGACAGGCTTAAAAAGAAAAAGAATGGAAACCGAGTCTAGATCTTACCCTTACTTGGAGAAATCAGCAACACATATGCTTGAAGCCTCTCCAAAATTCTGCTTTTGAATGGATTGGAAAGAAAGAAATAGGAAGAAAAGAAAGATGAAGAGAGTGGCTTGCTTTACTAAAGTTTTTGGTCTTGGCAAAATAGCAGAGAAAAGAGAGAATTTGCTAGGGAAAAATTTCGGCTGAGAGAGGAGAATGGCTTAGGGAATTTTGGCAAAGGAGAGAATGAATGAAAATTAGCCTTATTTTCCTCCCTTAGCCGAATTTACTAGGCTAGAGTCCCCTACTTGGCCACCACTCTTCTTTATTTGATAGCTTTATCTCTTTAATTTAAAATAATAAGAGAATAATCCATTATTATCCCTTGTAAATAATCCAATTAAAAATCCTTTATTTATCACCTTATTAATCAAATATTAAAGAGAATAAAACTCCACCTTTATAGAAGGCTTGTGCAGTCCACCTCAGAGCTTCTGGAAGCAAAATAAAACTTCTTTTATTTGCTTCCCAAGTGACTCGAACTCAGGCCCAACACCTTGCATGTGGCGCCATTTCCAGAGACCCTAAATGGCATCTTCAGGCCACTTTTCCAAGCCTATTTGTGTGTCAAATTTCACAAACTTTTTCTTTTAAGGCCACCTTGCCTTTATTCCCTGCTTTAAAACTTAAAACTCGACATTTCTAAGTCATTTCTAAGTTTCCAAAAATTTTCGTTCGGCTCTGTAAACTTGACATTTTCTTACATTTCCAAGTTTCCAGAAATGTTCACTTTCCTCTTTTGAATCATTTCCAAATCATTTCCTTACTTTTCCTAGTTTCCAAAAATGTTCACCTTCCATTTTTAAACTTAACATTTCCATACATTTTCAGGTTTCCAGAAATGTTCATTTCTAACTCATTTTCATTCATTTTCGGGTTTCCAAAAATGTTCAAAATTTATTCTTAGTACATAAAACATGTCACTTCGTACAACTAAATCGAAAATGCATAGGCCCTTTTCAGTATGTTACATATTCTTTTCCTTGCTCACTTTTTGATTATGAGTGTGTCAACATTAATTTGTTATTCTAGAACTTGCTTTAATTATACATGTCGAGACCACACCTTTGGTTTGATATACAGAGATGATAAAGGCACCTAGGTTTTAACCCACTTACTCCACTAAAAGCCTACCTTCATAATTAACCCCTAGTGAACCCTTTTTAATCCTAACAGCCCTTTTTATTGACTCACCCACTAATATTAACCCAAAACCCTTTGTATTTGTTATCACCATCTCTTGACTACCCTTTTTGTCGAGATCTGATTTGATCAGTTGCCTAATTATTTTATTAGTTGAATTCATCTTTTATTATGTATTTGACTTATTCTTAAAAAAATCGAAGTATAGTCATTATTAGTTCTACTAAGTGAGCTTACATGTTTAAATTTCAAATATGTAAGAAAAAGCTCATATTGTTAGTTTTCAATTGATTAGTTCATTTTTCTAGTTAGGTAATGTAACACCCCAAACCCGGTCAATACACCACGACCGAATCTGGTATGTTACGGGAAAAAAACGTGATTGAGGGGTTTGGTTTCCGGTTTAAGATTTGATAAAAACCTCTTTGTTATAGTTTGTACTTGTCAAAATCTTGGGCATGATGGTTTTAAAAGTGATAGTGTATTTTGGAAACCCGGAAATTTTGAAAGCTTAGTTGAACCCACAAGTAAAACAAATTTATAACATTTAGAAATCTGAGAAAAATTCCCTTGTGTTTGCTTAGAAACATTTTAAACTTAGTGTGAATAAAATCTCAAGTTTGGAAAATATTTGGGTGGATTCATTTTAATGTTTTAGTGTGATACCCGATGGTAAAGTTTAAAACATATCGCTTTGTAGTTTTAAAAACCCTTTTCCTTTCCAAGTTTTATCCAATATTAATCCAATACTTTGTTAAGGCATATTTGAAATCACATTTGAGCATATAAATAACCAAAGCATAATTTTAAAAGGCCATTTACAATCCCAGCAAAACCAAATGAAAACAAAGGAAATAAGTACCAAGTATTTAAATCAGTGCAAATCTGAATTTATTCATGGCATGGTCACCTCGAGTCCACCCGGCTCTATGTCCGCGATCTAAGTGTCACCAGAAATGATAAGGGAGAAGGTGAGTCGCAAGACTCGATTGCATAAATCCCCTCCCGATTAATGCAACAAGCTAACACACATCATAGCAAAGCAATACAATTAATGCACCCCAATCCTAACCATCCATATCGCTTTTTCTACCCCGTGTGGTACGAAACCACTGGTGGTGCCAAACCACTGGTGACCCAAAGTCACGAATAATCCAATGATGGGGCCAACCCATCGTGTGATACCAAATCACTGGCGTCAATCCCGTATCTCAATTGTGGGGCCAACCCATCGTGGTACGGCCACCGGGGACGACGCCATGAGGTGCCAAACCTCTCGGTGTCCCAAAGACACAATGTGATACCAAATCACCGTGACCGGTCACGAATCCAATGATGGGGCCAACCCATCGTGTGTGATATCAAATCACCGGCGTCAATCCCGTAATATCAACCGTGGGGCCAACCCACTGTGGTGCTAAGCCACTGGGACGAGACGCTGAGGTGCCAAACCTCTGGTGACCCAAAGTCACGGTAGTCAATCTGTGGTACCAAACCACTGGAGGTGCCAAACCTCTAGTGTCCCAAAGACACGGATATCATATTCCCCCTCCTCTCATATCACCCAATCTCATACCGACTCATGTACAATATGCAAATCATGTAAATCATGCTAACGTGCCCAACATTGCATCTCATAGCACATACATCATAGATCATAATATTAAGTGGGTAACCAATAGAACTCGCAATGAGACGGACTTACCCGAATCCGTGCACATACCCCATAAGGTATCATATTAATCAACCCTACTGTTTGACAATCAGGTTTATTAAACATATTACTAAGCAATGAGTGTGTTAGTTTACACACCTGATAAACGCAAGCTTTTAAAACCCAACGAACCGATCTAAGACCCTCAATGCCTTGCCCCTATAATCGGCCAAACATGAACATTAGCTATCTATACCATTCGGCCAAAACCACTTAAACCAAAGGGGTTAACATTTAACCCTTACCTTACACTTGATTTGGTTTCCTACCAAATCCCGAACCAATAATGGTTCTTTTGACAATCGGCCTCACCCTAAAATGTAAACAGTTAGTCCTTTGAAACCTTTGACTTAATCAAAACTAAATGAATGAACTAATAATACCAACCCTTACCACCACTTACCAACCGATCACTAACAGGTAAAGGCCTCGCTTGACTGTTTCGAAATCCTAGATGCCCTAAATGAAATCGGTTCAAACAAAGAGATTAACTTCTTATCAACAGTTGCCATATTCGGCTCTTACCCAACCCAAAATCGACAAAGGACAAAGGAGAGGGGAAATGGCCATTCGGCCAAACACTTACCTTGCTCAAAACCCGACTGAAATTTACACAAGAGAGGTCCACCCCACACCAATATTCGGCCAAGGGAGAACTACTAAGAGAGGGGATGTTTCGACAACACAGGGGAGAGATTCGGCTAGCCTCTTGGAGGTAAAAAGCAAAAGAAATATGGTTTAAAAGAAGAAGAGAAATCGACAACAATTGAAGAAAGATTCGGCTCAAGTGAATTGGGGAGAAATAAATGGAAAATTCGGCTAAGAAGACAATGTGAATTCGGCACAAGTGTATCAAGAGAAAAGAAATGAAAGTATGAGAAGAAAGAGATATTAGTTTCGGCTAGGAAGATTTTCAAGGAGAAAAAGAGAGTATGAGAGGAAGAGGGAAGCTAATTCCGGCTCAACACAAAACAAAAAGAAAAAGAAGTGGGAGAGAAGAGAACATTCGGCCACCACCAAATCAAAAGAAGCAAAGCAAATTCGGCAAGTAGGTGCTTAGACTTTCGGTTTCAAGAGGAAATGAAGAAATTCTCTTGAAATTTTGGCTTGTTTTTGACCAAAAGGAAGATTTTGGCTTGACACTAGGTGACCGAAAATGAACCAAAATTCAAAATGAATTTCAGCACTCTCCATTCCCACACTTACCAAACCGGCCACTCCCCCCAAATCTCTCCAACATTCGGCCACCACCCTCCAAACACTCACAACCACCCATTCAAACTAGTTTGAACTAGTCAACCTCCTAAAATCACTCTCCACCCACCATTTGAACGATTTGACTTGGTCCATGGCAGAGTTTGAACTGCCAACAACTTCTCCTCCTCCATGCCGTCAAAATAAAAGCAAAATGGGTGATTTTCGCAGCTTGAACACAGGACCTCCTTCCCCTGCAAGTGACGCCAAACACAAGCCCCAAGTGGCACATGCTTTGCCACTTTACTAGCTCAACTCTTGTGCTAGAATTCACCAATTAATGTCTATAAGCCCCAGCTCCTTCAGCTCCTTCCACATGATACTTAAAACCAAAATTTTCCCTACCACTCCGGCTTACAATAAGCTTACAACTAAGCCCCAAACAATTTAATAAACAATATTGCAGACCAAGCACATGCAAACAATGCAATAACAAAATAGCCCAGGATATTACAGGTAATTTGTCAAATCAATCTCGATTCTAACCCTTTAATTCAGCCTCTATCCACACCTTTAACCCAAGCCCCGTTACAACCCTGTTAAAGACCTTTTGATTTGTGTATCATCTCATATTTTAGTGGTGGAGATTTGATTTTTCATGCAAGCTTATGGGATTAACTCTTCATTTTTGACTTTTGAGTGCTTAATATCATATTTGACTTTTGAGTGCTTAATTTTGAACCTTAAACACTTTGAGTCATTTGAGTGAATCTTTAGTGAAAATATCAATCCTTGTAAGTTTTGAATCAAAGGTGATTATTTAGATAAGGGGAAACACCTATGTTTTCATACTACAAATTTATGACTTAGATTGTTTGAATCTTTAGGACTCTTTGAGTTAAATTATCAATGTATGAATTATCTTTGAATTATGACAAAACATTACGGATGAATATTATAAAATCAAGGAAGTTCATTTTCATTGTAAGTTGAGAATTTTTCTTAAGGATAAGCAAAAGCTTTAGTGTGGGGGTATTTGATAAACTGTAATAGTAACTTATTTTAAGCCCACATTTAGCATGCTTTTGGATGATTTAAGCCTTGAATTATGTAATTTGGTGCTCTCAATCCTTTGTTTTCATGTTTTACACTCAAGAGAGCACCGGATGATGAAAAGAATGGAAAACGGGCCCAAATCAGAATAAATGGGCCATATCATGAAATCTACACGGCCTGGGCCCAAGACCGCACGACCGTGCCTCATTCAACAGTCTCTAACACGGCCTGGCCACGATTCACACAGGTGTGTGCCATGGGCGTGTCCTTGTCGTGACAAAGAGAAATTTCACTCGGACTAGGATACTTAGGGGCGAAGAAACACATTCCGAATCCTATATAAACACCCTAAGTATAACCTAAAAAGGGGGAACCCAAGGCCTTAGTTATGGGGTGTCCAGCTAGGCCAAAGAGGACAGATTTGTGGGGATTTACTTGAAGATAGCCAGTTGATTCATCTCGAGAAGCCGGAATCATACTCAAGAGGGAGGATCTTTCCTTCAATTCTTTCAGGGGGTTTTAAGGATTTCTTATGTTTTGTTTTATCTTTTCTTCTGAGATGTTTTCTTTTATTGTTATGAACTAAACCCTCAGATACCTGAGGGGGATGAAACCTAAGATGAATTTTGTTATCATTTGCTGAACTATATGATAAATATTTGACTTGTTCTTAATTATGTGTTATTAATTCTTGTGTTGATATTTCTGGGATATTAATTCAAGTATGATGTGCTTAGGTGGAGGAGCAAAAGTCCCTGCCTAAGAGTAGATCTATAATAATTAAGTAGAGTTGATCGCACGCCTAGAGATAGGGTGACGAGATTTTGCCAGATTAGGGTGAAACCTAATATGGGAGTCCATAGATCAAGTTAATGCAATTCTAGGGGTTTTAATTAGAAAGAGATTTCAATTAATCAACCTAGGGTTAGACATTAGTCACCTCGAGAGAGGGATTAATATAACTTAGGGAATCTTACGGATCAAGTTAAATGAATAAATCATCTGGTTCAAAGTGAGATAACAAGTGAAGTCTAGGTGGATTCTTCCTTGGGTATTGTCTTAATCAATTGGTTTTTCCCTAAAGTTATTTTCCCAATTTCATTCTTCTTTGTCTTAGAGCCTTTAGTTTAGTAGTTAGTTAATTTTAGATTAGATAAAAATAAAATTCATTCAATCCTTAGGCTAAATAATAAAAAGAAAGTTAGTATTAGTACTTTTGGTTCCTTTGGGTTTGATAATCCGGTCTTGCCTTAACTATACTACTGTTCGATAGGCGTGCTTGCCTCAAATCGTTGTCATAGTTAGTTTCCAGGTTCGATCATTCTTTATATAAATTTTAAGACTTTGACATCGCATAACTCAACGATCAATAAGATATGAAATTAAAGTTGAATGAGTTTATTTTCACATAAAAGAAACAGTGTAAACAAAATAATTTCATATTCTGTGATATTTGAATTTTTGTAAGACAAGGTTAGAATGATGTCAGAATCCCCTATTACGACTTTGGAAAATCACTAAAAATTGTATAAAAATAGTTATGGTTTACAAATTAATATGCTTAAATTTCTTAATGAGCCTACCTTCAATAGAAATAAACAGAAGCATCATCTGAATCTCGTATTAAAAGATACTTAATTTTTAGTGAAGAAGGGTTGAAACTGTCAAACAACAGAACATGGAAGACTTAAAGAATAAACTGTACTTATTGGCAAACCAAAAATTCTAAAAATTTTATGATAATAAGATATGTGAGTCTAGCTGCTGGGAAAATTAACGTATATTAATTTGGAGTTCTTTAGCTCGATATATAAATAATTTAGTGACTGTGACTTGAGCAGACAACTTGAGATGAACATGAATAAATAGTGGAACTATGTGCAATTATGATTGTATTATCTTGTGAACATATCGTGAAGATTTATAAAATTCTATTAATAAATCACTTATTATTTACATACCTACTTACTAAGCTATAATGCTTACCCCCATTCTTTCCTTTTTCCTATAGTGTCACAGAAGCTAGCTCGGGTTGGAGATCGTCGGAGATTTTATCACACTATCAAGCTTTTGACTAGTATCAATGCCTTCAAGTAATTTAAGTTTATGGCATGTATAGGGACTTAGTTATTTTGTGTATGTGTTATTAGGTTTTGGCCAAATGTATTGACTTGTAATGGTTAAAGGTTATTGTAGTATGTAGCCATGCTAATTGGCTTTTATTAGCTAATTTATTGTAAGCCTATATATATTATTTATATGCCAATGTCTTGTGATGTGAGCTGCATTTGCATGATACATGATGAGATGTGGGTTATGGCCTAAATACCTAATGGTTTAATGTGCTAGTAGTCTTGATGTCGAATGGCTAAGTTTGGTTCAATGGTATGGTATGATAATTAGATATAATTATGCATGTATAAGAGTTGTTGAGGATGCATTTTGAGTGTGACCCTGTTTTGAAGAAAAATTTTCTAAGTGTTGTGAAATTTTCTAAAGTTCTCGATTTTGGCCCGAACTGCTTCCAAAGCATATTTTGGGCCTCGTAGGTCCATATTAGGGACTCTATTATTGAATATGAAAAGTTTTAAACTCGGATGAAAATTTGTGACTCGAAAATGATCGATTATATGTGATTAAGTCAGGTAATGCCTCGTACCCTATTCCGATGACGGATACAAGTAAGGGATATTACATTTAGTGGTATCAAAGCTATGGTTTAGTTGATTCTCAGACTAACATAGTGTATATGAGTCTAGCTATACATGCCATATTACTACTCGTGATAGTGTGATATCTCCCGACTATGACAAAATTATTTTGTTAAGATAGAGATGACTTCCAACCGAGCTATTTTTTGATAATGCTGATAATGATATTGAAATGATTGAAACGTGCTTATGATGTGTCGAAATTTGGAAAGGTATGAATAGAAGTTCATGATATGTATGTGTTAATGTACGAAATGAGATAACCACAAGTTAAGAAATGTGAAAAGTGGAATGAAATGAAAGATTATATGGTGATAAGCCTATCCATGTTTGTTTGGCATGCATATGATGTTATGTGCCCAACATATTTGATTAAGTGAAAACAATAAGTAAATTTACTAATTTGATGGAATGTGTGTTTATGTACACTTGTTTGAATAAGATAATTGAAAAAGTTCGTGTAACATGATTATGTATGTTAATTAGCTTGAAGTGAATTATGTAATTGTGATGATATGATGTTGGTGATGAATGCTAAGTCATATGTGTGTACTTATGAGAGTCAAATTAGAGGCTTTATGACCCCACCCCCTTACCAGTGTTGCTTTATAACGAAAATTCACAAGAACCATG
Organism: Gossypium bickii; assembly: GCA_025503065.1. Taxonomy (NCBI): domain Eukaryota; kingdom Viridiplantae; phylum Streptophyta; class Magnoliopsida; order Malvales; family Malvaceae; genus Gossypium; species Gossypium bickii. The sequence continues at coordinate 27,294,319 of CP106712.1, forward strand.
TGGAATAAGTCCATAAATGTGAAACTAAAGAGTTTAGTGGCGAAATAATTAGTAATGCATATAGAGATAAGAATAATTTGGAAAGTGGAAACGATTTTGGAAGGGTATTAGAATGTTTTAAAGATTATACAGATTATGCAGTGTCATGGATGAAGGAGAAGTTAGTCTCGACTAATCGACTTATTCAGATATGATGTCTAAAGTATGTGTTTGCTGAAATTTTCCCGAATTGATTTTCGTTAGTGAAATACGGGGTTCATGATGACAGAATTAGTCAAAGAAATGATATTTGAGTAGTAAAGATGTTTGTGTGTGTGACAGTTACAGTTGAAATGAATATGATAATCTTTTCTGGGTATTCTATATATTCTTTTGTCCTTTGAGATATGTGTGTGATTGTTCAATTTCTGATGGAGTTCTTATGTTGTGAGAAGCTAGCTATGATGTTAGACAAAAGCCTTGTTGGTCTGGTCGGTTTATGATCGGTATTTCTTTATCTCTTTAGAATTCTATTCAAATATGTTGGAATGAAGTCGACGATAAAAATTTATTTGAGACTATTCTTATGTTTCTACTAATTATGGTTTTGTTTTATATATACAGAAAATACATTATCTCTGTAAGCATTGTTTTTCTGCTGGGTTTCTCCGAGGAATCATCAGGATCTCTGTTATTTTCTTATGAGTTATGTTCTCAGACTTTCTGTATGGTATTGTATATTGGATTTCTTTATCTCGGTTTTCCTATCATTCTTATTTCATGAATTATCGACCATGGCTCATCTTGAAATAGTGTTCTTCAACTTGTGATAACTATGTCTATTATGGTTGTATTTTTGGTTTGATCATATGAACATGGTGACCCAGGTATCCGGATTTCTCTAATTTTTGTATAAGGAATTGACTTTGGCAACGGTATAATTGGTGGAAGCACAAACTCAAATTGTATGATGGATTTCTTTCTCAAAGTAGGTTGATTAAAGTTAATGCATTCAATCGATATGTCTTTGTTTCTTTGAGCTAATTCGATTGTAAAGGCCTTTGATTAGCATGATAAGAGAATTTTGAAAGATTGTGTGCTTGAGATGTTTTAATAGCACGAAGAAAGAAGTATTTTGAGATGTGTTATTCTATAGTTGAGATCGACTTAGCCATTTTTATCAGAATTAGCTGATTTGTTGGGATATGATTTGAGTTATATGTATTTAAGTATGTCTTCAGCTAAGAGAATGAATTTTGTGCATTCACGAGTGTATAGACGGGCAATCTGAATGAAGAAATGATATTCTTCAAAGCATGATATAGAAAAATACCTATTAGATTTGTTTTAAATGGTTGATGTTATTCTGAATTAAAGTTGTTCTGTTAATAAAGTTATCCAAATTTTGAAAGTTTGAATGGTCTGGGCATGCTAGCAAAGTTAAAGCAATTGAAGGTATTATTAACCGAAGCTCTGGTTTTGAGTTCAGTTGGAATTGAGTAATGAATTTATGATTTTTCAGTAATGGACTAGTGAACGGATTAGAATGAGTTTTATTGCTAGAATATAAAGTGATGGTTCATGTTTTCAGACAGTTAATGTCACATTAAAAAGAACTGTTCGACTAGTGATTTAGAGACGGTCACTATTATGTCTATAATGAGAATTTGATGACATTGTTTGTTCGACGAAGATTGCCATATGTTGCTTGATCTCAAGAGTTTTATGTATCTAATGACACAGAAAAATATGAGATTAAAACAGTGTTGATGACTTGAGCTATTGAAAGATTGTGAATAATTATTGATTGACCTGTGGGGAGGCAAGTGTAGTTACAGATGCTTGTATAGAAAATCCTCATTTATTTTGTACAAGTTGGTTACTCTATTGATCTTATTTGATGATGGTCTGATTTTAGCTAAATAAAAAGCTAAAGTGATGTTTTCTTTGCAAGTTTGAGAAGCCCAGAAATGTGTTGGTGAGTGATAAGCTAAATGAGTACAGTGAGGATCGAATTTTGATTCTGAACTTCAGGTTGGACCTAATTCATGTTATTATTATTCCGAAATGAAATTTGTGTACCGAAGAATCCGAGGCTTATGTAGAAATTTTTATACGAAGTTCACAGTAGTGGCTTGTCTATTTATCTAGAGAGTAATAAAATGGGCAGTCATATGAAGTTGATGTTCTGGTAATTGCGAATTTTACAAGCTATTTTTGAGCTTGTGTTCAAATGTCGATTTATCAACAAGTAAAAGTCGAATTTCAAGAGTATTTAGGACTATTACAGTCAGTGATGATTCTAGAAAGAAAATGAGATGGAAACACTATAGATTTCGTATTTGAATTATCTTGATCTCCAGAAAGGAATATGTTATCGGATTGTTATTGATCGTTCGTGTACAGATTTCTTGTTTGACAAACCAGTCGTGTAAAATGTTTCTGGGATTATTCAATTATGCGAAGTATCAGTCTCCATTATTTCGGATTGAGATCAAGGGTTATATCCCAATTATGGAAAAAGCTATAGGAAACTCTGACCACGAAACTAAATTAAATTGTGATTATGATAAAAAGTTGAAAGCAACTTCTTCTGGTAAGATTTTCGGGGACGAAAATCCCTAAGGGGGAGAGTTGTAATAGCCCGATTTTCGGCCTAGTCGGAACAGTGGTTTCGAGATCACAAATCCGACGTAAGAAAATTTATTTTTATTATATTTTTATGGTCTACAATTTCACGGAACGATTTCATGAAAATATCGTTCGAAAATTTCAACGTTTGGGTACTCAATTTAGTCAAAAGGACTAAATTGTAAAAAAGTGCAAAACTTAACTTCTAGAAGCTAGAGGTGTCAACTTGCTATGAAATTTTCAATTGCAGGTCCTGAAATGGTAATTAGACCATTGGTTAATTTGTTGGACAAAATGGACATGAAATAGGTGAAATAGAATATTTTTAAGTTAGGGGCATTTTGGTCATTTAGTAATTAAAATGAATTAAAAAAATATTAAAAGCCAAATTTTGTCCATATTCAAGCTATGGCCGAAATTACCATGAAGAAACCATTTCTAGGGTTTTTCAAGCTTCCAAGCTCGATTGTAAGTATGTTTTAGCCCCGTTTTTAATGATTTTTAAGTTTTTGAAACCCTCGTAACAAGATCTATCTATTTCTACCATAATTTGAGATATAGTTAAAGTCTAGGGTTTTGACCCACGATGAATATGTGTGTATTTTTGTGTTTAATGGTAGAAAATGCATGTTTATTGTTAGAGAAACGACTTTTACTAAGTGATTTCAGTAAAAATGCCTAAAAGGACTAATTTGTAAAAATTATGAAATTTATCATAAAAGTTTGAATTAGTGGAAATTGTGGGCTATTTTAGTTATGAAGATGGTTCAAATAGGCTTAAAATACAAGGAAATTGAATAAAAATCATTTTACGAGCCTAAGGGAAAAAGTGTAAATATGACAAAGTTTAGGGGCAAAATTAAATTTTGCCAAAATGGGAATTTAGGATAATTTGAGTAGCAAGATGACTAAATAAATTAAATGTGTTGTTATAGATCAAGGAAGACGAGATTCGAACTTAGAACAGGGGAAAAACAAAGAGTATGACGAATAAGTCATTTTCACCGATTGTACTACCGAGGTAAGTTTGTATGTAAATAATACATAGTTTTTTTTTATTTATGTTTTAATATTTTGCTATATTATATGAGGTATGGTTGAATATGGAGTAAATATTTGATGTAAATTATGAATTGTGATTGATTATGGATGAATTGGTAAAATGTTGAAAAGTGAGAATTCCCGGTTGAACCTTCGAAATAGAAAAGATACGAATGAGGTAGCTAGGTCACTTGTGTGGTACTAAGTGTAGGCCACTATGTGTACAAGTGAGCTACGAGATGGTTTTAGGTCACGTGTGTAGCACTAGGTGCAGGCTACTACGTGTACCAGACGGATAGGTCGCATGTGTAGTAATAAGTGCAAGCTAATATGCGTACCTGATAGCTTCGATCACATGTGTGGTATTAAGTGTAGGCCACTATGCATAAGTGATGATTTTGGTTACATGTGTAGTACTAAGTGCAGGCTACTATGTGCACCAGATAGCTTCGGCTATAAAGGTGGTACTATGTGCAGGCCACTGTGTATCTGATATTATTTCTCTGAGTTCAACGGGAAATTGACTATTTTCACATAAAATGATGGAAATTGAATTAGAGGTTAAATAAGAAATGAAATTAAAGCTGAATGAGTCTATTTTCACATAAAACAAACGGTGTAAACAAAAGAATTTCATATTCTGTGATATTCGAATTGTTGTGAGACAGGGTCAGAATGAAGTCAGAATCCCCTATTCCAACTTTGGAAAATCACTAAAAATTGTATAAAAATGATTATGGTTTATAATTTATACGCTTAAATTTTTTAATGAGTCTATCTTCAATAGAAACAAATTGGAACATCATCCGAATCTCGTATGAGGAGATAATTAATTTTTAGTGAATAAGGGTTGAAACTGTCAGACAGCAGAACAGGGGATAATTTAAAGAATAAAATATACTTATTGGATAAACATCAAATTTTGAAAATTTTATGGTAATAAGATATGTGAGTCTAGTTTTAGGGAAAATTAACGAATATTAATTTGGAGTTCTGTAGCTCGAGATATAAATAATTTATTGACTGTGACTTGAGTAGACAGCTTGAGATGAACATGAATAAATAGTGGAACTATGTGTATTTATGATTGTATTATCTTGGGAACATATAGTGAAAATTTATAAAAGGCTGTTAATAAATCACTTATTATTTACATACCTACTTAATAAGCTATAATGCTTACCCCTCTTCCTATCCTTTTTCCTATAGTGTCACAGAGGCTAGCTAGGGTTGGAGATCGTCGAAGATTTTCACACTATCAAGCTTTTGATTGGTATCAATGCCTTCAAGTAGTTTAAGTCTATGGCATGTATAGGGACTTAGCCATTTTGTGTATGTGTTATTATGTTTTGGCCAAATGTATTGGCTTGTAATAGTTAAAGGTTATTGTAGTATGTAGCCCTGCTAATTGGCTAATATTGGGTAATTGATTGTAAGCCTATATATTATTTATATTCCAATGTCCTGTGATGTGAGCTGTGTTTGCATGATACATGATGAGTTGTGGGTTATGGCCTAAATACCTAATGGTTAAATGTGCTAATAGCCTTGATGTCGAATGGCTATGTTTGGTTCACTGGTATGGTATGATAATTAGATATAATTATGCATGTATAAGAGTTGTTGAGGATGCATATTGAGTGTGACCCTGTTTTGAAGAAAAAATTTCTAAGTGTTGTGAAATTTTCCAAAGTTCTTGGTTTAGTCCCGAACCGCTTCAAAAGCATGTTTTGGGCCTCGTAGGTCCATATTAGGTACTCTATGATTGAATATGAAAAGTTTTGAATTTGGATGGAAATTTTTGGCTCAGAAATGATCGGTTATATGTGATTAAGTCTGGTAATGCCTCGTACCCTATTCCGGCGACGGATACGGGTAAGGGGTGTTACATCTATAAAGCCACCAATTGTGGAGGGGTTTGTTTGCAACTTGAACAAGTCTTCAAGGGCTTCTTTCCAAGATAAATAATCAACCAATAAGATGATTTGGATCAGCATATGGACGGTTTTGGGCTGTCCACTTCTTGGTCGATTGGGTTCACTCGGTTCGGCTTATTTGGACCACTTTTTCATAATTAATTAATAATAATTTATTTAATCCAAATTATATTGGATATAAATTAAAATTAATTATATCATGAATTACTACACATAATTGGATCGACTTAGGCTGAAAATTATTTCGCCTTGATACTTCAATTTACTTCTCGGTTTTGAACTTCTAGTAGTGTCTGCTGAATCTTTTTTTGCCCTTTGTGCAAATCTCTTGAAAATGATCAAAATTAATCAAAATTAATTATAAAATTAATTAAAATTCAACATTTTTATAATTTAAGTGCAATTTAATTATTTTATAAATATTAATAATTTTTCGATAAGAATTTTATCAAAACTACATGAATTTAAGTTAAAAGGGCATGAAAAAGTGTGTATATTTTTGTGTTTCCAATATCCTGTCTAAAAAAAATGAAGACTAGGAGAATTTGAGATAGTAGCTCTGAGGAAGGAATGCATTGCATATCTTTAAGATAAACAACCCCCAAAGTTGAAGGATCTTGGATGTTTTACCATACTTTGCAACATTGGATCAACATATTGTGGTAAGGCACTATGTAATTTGGGTGCGAGTATCAACTTAATGCCTATGTCAATATTTAGGAAGTTGGGGATAGGTGAAGTTAGACCTGCTACTATTACACTTCATTTAGCAGTTCTATCCTTAACACATCCATAAAGAAAAATCGAGGACGTATTAGTACGTATAGACAAATTTCTTTTCCCTGCTAACTTTGTTATTCTAGACTTTGAAATAGATAAAGAGGTGACAATCATTCTAGGAAGGCCTTTCTTAGCAGCTGGAAGAACCCTTATTGATGTGTAGAAGGGCGAGCTCACTACGCATGTTCAGGACGATCAGGTAACATTTAATGTTTTTAAGTCTATGCGATTTCCTGACACAATTGATAATTGTTTTGCAGTATCCAATTTAGAGGAATTAATCATGAAAAGAGAACTTAACTATTTTGAGGACCCGTTCGAGCAAATTTTAACATCAGATCCTCCAAGTGATGAAGAGGAGGATGAATACTTAGCTTTGCTAGAAGCTAATTTAATTCGTAATCCCGCTTTGAATCTTTGGAGTTAGAGAATAGGAATTATGCCCAACCAAAAGCATCAATTGAGGAGCCATCTAAATTAGAACTCAAGGTACTTCATTCACATTTAAAATATGTTTATTTAGGTAACTCTTCTACTTTTCCTGTGATTGTTTCAGCAGAATTAACCGTACAGCAAGAAGAGAAACTCATCCATGTATTGAATCAATTCAAGAAGGCTATTAGATGGACCATAGCCGATATTCGTGGCATTACTCCATCTATATTGTAACATCCCAAAAGTTAAGGGTTAGTAGTTTTGCTTAAATCCATGTTGTGCTTATTTGGCTTGCTATTTGAGTGTGTTTGGGGGTCCTATAGAGGTGTGGGTTCGAGGTTGAGCCTTTGAAAAATTTTTGGATTTTTGGTCTTTAATGGAAAGGGCTATGGAAAGTAGGACTTAAGTCTAATTGTGTGTGTTTAAGAGACACAAGGTAAGCATTTGGTGGAGTGGTAGTGGCGTCATTAGCAGAGCAAGGCGTCATTCCCACTGTTGGCAATTGAAAGCATTTATTTTGCTCAGGAGGAGTCAAGAGGTTGTGTTGGAATCAAACACTGATGGAGAAGTGTTTGAATGAGTCAAATGGTTCAAATGGATGAAGGAGAGGGTTTGTAGGAGAAAAAAGGGGAGAAAATCGTGGGATTCAAGTAGAGAAATAGGTTTGCCGAATATTGGGTTCCTTGTGGTATGGATTCGACATTTGGGGGTTCTTTTGTGGGTGTGCCAAATTTGTATAGGAGCTTTAGGGGTTTTTCTCTCATGTTCTTTTCTTTTATTTTGAAAGTTTTCTTTTTGAGCTATTTTATTTTTATTCTTTTGGTGCATTTTTGACTTTTCAGGACCTTTTTCTTTCAACTTTTATCCACTTTTGCTGAAACTCAGAAAGCAAGTGTCGAATTCTCTCTGGAAAGCTTTCTCCCTTTCTTCTCCTCTTCTTGATCTTGTTCTTCTTCTCTTGTTTTTATACTCAAACTCTAGCCGAATTCATATTCTTCCCTTTCTTTTCTCAGATTGGCTAAACTTATCATCTTTTTAGTCTTCTTACTTCCGTTGTTCTGTCTTGTAAGATTGATCAACCAAGATTAGTAGCATCATACCTATCTTTTATAGTCACATCTCTGGGACCTTATTCAAGGAAAGTTGTCTTGCTGAATCTAAGGGTAAGTGGATTGGTTTTCTTTCAATCTTTTCATGGGGGGAGGTTGTCATGGTGGCTAGTACCGAATCTTCCCCATCCTTTGTGGGCTGATATGGTTGGTATGTAGGTTCACTCGAGGTGTAGGAGGGGACAAGCATTTTGAGGCAGGCATTTCATACTCATAGCCTTAATTTGGTAAGTGTATTTAATGTGCTTTATCAAGGGTAGACCTGAACCACATGTTTACTTTGTCTCTTTTTAAGAAGGGGTTTATATCGCAGAGTTCATTCAAGGGTTCGTATCCCTCATTGGAAATCAAAATGGCTTAGCCGCTCGGGAAATCAAGGTAGGAGTAAGTATGGTTTTGGCTTGTGGAATATTGGAAGAACAACTCTATTAATCGTTGGACTAATCATTGTTCTTGTCTTACATAGGATCGGTGTTAGGGGATTTACGGCATACTCGTATCAGGTGTGTACTCACACCATTCTGATTATAGATTAACAAATGCCGAAAGGCCGAAAACCCTGCAACCGTGCCCATTTGAGTATTTGAACTCTCGTAATGGCAAATCGAGATACGAATCATGGCGTTAAGTCGTTGAGAGTGTCACGAACACTCTCGCGATGCCGAGGCTGTAACGAGCTTAACCAGGCCGAATCAGGCTTAGCAGGCCCAATAGGCTATTCGGCCAACATGGGCGAAATTCATGGAAAATTGTTAAGCAATAAATCCGAATGCAGAATCTGCAAATCTGCAACCGAAAACATAAGTTTGGGCCACACGAGCGTGTAGGCCTGTTTGGGCCTAAAACAGATTTTAGGCCAAATAGTTCCGTAAAGATCTAAAAAGGGTCCCGAGTCACTCGATGAGATAATAAGCCTCCAAAAAGCCCGTTATATGTGAAATTATTGAATTACCCTCGATGGATAAAATGACCGAAATGCCCCTGAAGGGCAAAATGACGAAAATGCCCCTACATGTTATATGATTATTCTTGTATGCGATTTAGGATTGTTATCATATGATTATTATTTTATGTTGCATTTATGTGTTATTATGCTACATAAGGAGTGTACGGATGGGTGGGTCGATTAAATCCCCACAGGAGTGTACTGTTGGACAGGAGACGGAGTGCAGGGCTGGTATGGGCATTAATGCATTGCATATATGGATTATGTTATTGAGATGGGCTTCGGCCCAGATATTTGTGACATGCGACATATGATACTAAGGCCCAATTACCACCATTATTGTAATGGGCTTCGACCTAGATTGTTATGATGCATGTTTATACTGACGAGGGTTGTACACACTGAGTTTTCGTAAACTCACCCCCTCTTTTTAATTTTTCTCAGGTAATCCTCAGTAGGCGTTTCGACGTGCTGGAGGACTCGAAAGGGGCCACACTACGAGCAGTTTCAGATTTTCGTATTCCACTTATTTTTATTTTATTTTGGGTTCATATTTTGTAATAAGGCCTGAAACACCCCAAACCCGGCCCACGAGCTTTGACCAGATTTAGTATGTTCCTCAAGTAAACCGGTTTAAAGTTCTTTTGTTACTTTGGGAAAATAGTGTGTTTTGAAAGAAATATTGTTTTGGGTTGGGCTCGATAGAAAACAAAATCGTTTTATAATGAAAACCCTTTTTAAATTTTAGGTGATAAAACATATAGAATACATTTAAAGTAAATTACTTAATCTTTAACTTAATAAAAAAAATTTCGTAACATAATAAATAAAAACAGAAATAAAATAGTGCACTATGGCCTTATGGCCTTATTACATCAAGTAAATCCAAATAATTCGGAGTACTTAAAAATTAATTGTCCATAAAAATAAAAACTTCATGTTGAGCATGGCCACCACAAGTTCTGCCGTCCCGGTCCATTACTGTTCATCACCTAAAACATGGTCCCTCAACGGGATGAGTCAACAGACTCAATGTGTACACAACACTAAATCATAATAGAATCAGGCATAACAAATATTACACATTCATATCATAGCATACAAATTATGATGCATTCCTAAACCAAAACCTAATAAGCCATCCGCTACACTCCTCCGTACCAACCTGTACACCGTGGGGACTACTAAGTCGACCCTCCTTCCGCTACACTCCATATCGCGGTCTTAGGTCACCGCATTTGTGGTCTTAGGTCACCACATTCAAATATCGCGGTCTTAGGTGACCGCATTCAGATTACTGTGGTCTTAGGTCACCACATTCAGATACCACGGTCTTAGGTCACCGTGTTCGCGGTCTTAGGTCACCACATTCACTTCCCCTTTCAATAACCCATATGCCTCATTTTGTAATATGCATTAATATGCCAAAGTTCAGATTCTTATTCTCATGTTACAAATAACATATTTCATATTCCTAGTAGGAGTAGGAAACGTACCTGAGTACTTTGTACCACATTATGGTACTTAGCCATATTCACATTCTTAATATCACATATATTAATTAAACATAGCCATAAAACATATTATGAAATAGTGTAGGGTACACACCTGATTAGCTTAACAAATTCCTTGAAATCCCGAAAAATCGATCTATCGCTTTAGATCCTAAATCCCTACATTTGGCCACATTTAGTATTTTAGGAAAAAGCCTATTCAGCAAATTTAATCAAATCCCGAAGGATTATCGTATCCACTTTCTTACCTTGCTGTCGATTTGATAATTAATCAAATCCCGGAAACTTGTATTCTTCCCTTTTGAAATCGGCTAATCACTAGATCCCTTGAATCGGTTAGTTTTCGGCTTAAAACACATAAAAATAGATCTAACTACTAAAATAGGCCTTGGCCGAATAATCATAGTCACTTACCTTAAGGATCTTAAATCCCGAAATTATCCCTTGGTTATAGCTTCTGTCGAAATCCCTAAAACCACATGTTAGATCAACTTCTAACCTTTAATCACAATCAATGGCCCTTGGTCGAATGTCGATATGACTTACCTTGATGGTCAAATCCAAGATCTTTTCCTTTATAGTCGACTATGGCAAAAATCCCAAAGAATCCTTCCAAATTTCGGCAAATAAGAATATTGATGGGATTAGTCCTAGATTTCACAAATCTAAAAGAAAAGAATAGAAATCAAAACTTGTTCTTACCCTTTCTTGAAGAAATCGACAAAGACCTATAAGCTTGTAGCCCATCAAAGATTCGGCTTTTGATGGATTGGAAAGAAAAGAAATTGGCTAATGCTGATATCTTGAATTTTCGGCTTTGGCTAACAAAAAGAAGAAGAAGACAAATGCTCTAGGAAATTCGCAGAGAGAGAAGGGGTTGAGAGAAAGAATGATGAATGGCCCTCTTTTCCTTATATAGCCGAATTTACTAACTTAGAATCCCTTTACTTGGCCATCACTCTTCTATTTTGATAGCTTTATCTCTTTAATTATCTTCTAAAATAAAAGATAATTCAAAGAACTATCCTTACTTAGCCGAAATTATTAAACTCAAAGTCCCTTACTTTTCCATCACTTCTCCCTTATTTTCCTAATTAAAGAATAATTCCTCATTTATCTCTTGAAAATAATCTAAAATAAATCCATTATTTATCCCTTATTTATCCACTATTTATCTCTTAAAAATAAAAGAATAAAGGCTCCTAAATCATAGCCTTGTGCCGTTCATGTAACAGACCAAATTTGACCCAAATCAGAACGGTGGTTTCGGGACCACGAATCCGAGTCCGAGAAATGTTTTAATATTTTATTTCATGATTATTATATGTGAATGAAAATGTGTGAAAGTTTCGTAGAAAAATTTTATCGTTTAAGTGCTTAATTTGATAAAAAGGATTTAATCGAGAAAACGCGAAAGTTGCATGCTAAAGTGAAAGGTACTAATTTGATTGTGGCTTTTTAAGTGGGTGTACTAAAAGGGCAATTAGCCCATGTGCTATAAGGAGGGACGGCAATAGGCCTTTTAATTATAAAATTTATGTTATTTTAGTATAATTATAAGTTAAAGATTAGTGTTAATAAATATGATAATTTATATGTTTGTTTTAACATAAAATAATAAAGTTAAGTGGGAAGAAAGAGAACTTCACCTTGTTCTTCTTCCTTGGCCGAATGTAGGAGCTAGAAACTCCATTTTTGGAGCTTGAATTTTCGGCACTTTGGGGCTTAATTAAGGGTATGTGTTTTATTTAGTTTTTGAAAATTTTTGCATATTTGGAATGGTTGCTTTAAATCCTATACAACCCATGTTTAAATTTTTGAAAATACTACGTATATAAGATTTGGCCATTAACATGCTTGGATAGTTTTGATGTTTGATGGTTTTAAATTGAATGTATGTTAAGGATTTACAAGTTTTGTATTGGAGTTTTTGGTGATTTTGAGTTTATAGGGCTAAATTGAAAAGAATAAAATTTTGAAGGATTAAAATGTCAAATAGATGAAATGCATGGACACCCATGGCTATGGGGAAGGTTCTACTTAGCCATAGTGTTAGGAAATTTTGCATATTTTGAGTTTTGTGTAAAATTGGACCAAATTGTAAAATGGAAAACATTAGGGGCAAAATTGTAAATTGCCCATTTGTGTGTCTTGGGACTAAATTGAGATGAAAAGCAATTAAATGAGCTAAATTTTAATGTGTTTTAGATCAAGAGCAAAGAAAAACGGAATTAGACCGGGGAAAGACGAAGGTTCTCGAATAGTCGATTCGCACGGACTATCGACAACCGAGGTAAGTCCTTTAGCTAAAATATGTCAATAATTAATTATGAATTTAGTGAATGATAAAATTTGTATAAGTTTGGTGTAAAACCATGAGTTGGCCGAATGTGATGATGATGGATTGGATTGATTTCAAATTTATTTAATGCAATGGGAATAAATGTATATGATTCGATATGTGATAGTGAAATGTGAAAAGCATGTAAAAATATTCGACATTCGGGCTCGAGCCTAGCGAGCCCTCGTGTCGGTGACATAATCGGGCTTTATGCCTAGCAAGCCTTGTGCCTGTTATTTATCGGGCTTTTATGCCTAGCGTGCCCTTGTCTTTGGTGTTATTTATCGGGCTTTTATGCCTAGCGTGCCTTGTGCCTGTTACTTTACTTTACGGGCTTTTATGCCTAGCGTGCTTGATGCTTGGTGATGTATTTTACCAAAGATAAATCGAATCTTTGTTCAAGACAACTTAAAGCTAATTTATTGAGTTTACGTTTGGTAAGCATGTAAGGTATGTTATGCTTAATATTACAGGTCAAATTAATATTATAAGAATTGTGTTATATGTGTTTGAAATTAATATTGATGGATGTAATATGATGGAATTCGAGTTAGAATGTGCTATTATGGAACAATTGGTTTTCAAGTATAAATGTTAAGAAAGGAAATTTAAATGCGATATGCTTATATGAACTACAAAGAAATGTAGGTTGAAGGAAATGATTCCTAATTTACTTGGGGTTAAAGAATTACTAGTATCCGGCTTTGTATAAATAATTTACTTAATCGCCTATGTGAAATGCCATAAGTTGATTGCTTTCATTGTGTAAACAAGTAAATGTTTTATTATCATGAGTTAGGACTTACTAAGCTAGTAAGCTTAATTATGTGAAATGTTCTCCTTTGTTTTATAGATTTTGGTCACGTTATGGGCTCGTAAAGGATCTCCAAGAAGTCATCCACACTATCGCCTTCCTTTGGTATTTTGAATTTTGGTTGCGATTTAGAAGGCATGTATAGTCTAGATGAAGTTTTAAAAACATACGATGTTTGACCTTGTATATAACAGCCATGCGAATATGGCTAAATATTTAGTTAAGTATGTTTTTGGGGTTTTTGTCATAAATGTTGGTAATATTGGTACTCTTTTAAATCGATGATGTTATAATATCATGTGAATGTTTTAAGTACAAGCTAACTTTCAGTAAATGATTAAAATGCATGGATAGTATGAATTGCATGTGAGTATATTCGGTTATAAGCTAGAAATCATATTTAGTATAGAAACAGTCTTTAGTTACAGCAGTGAAGTAATTTCGAAAAATCACCAAAAATAGGATAAGTTGAATTAGATGCTGAATGAGGTATAGAATTAAACCTTATTGTGTCTATTTTTACATGAAAGAAACAGAGTAGGCAAAAGATTTATATATTATGAGAAAATTAAGTTTTAGTGAGACCTGCTCTGAATGAATTCGTCAGTCACTGTTCTGTTTTGGAAAAATTGCCATAAATTGTACAAAAATAATTAAGAAGCATGGTTTATATGTGTAGAACCCTTAATGAGTCTATTTTGCATTGGTATAAACAAGAACATCATAGGAAATTTGTGCAATCAGATAACTGCAGTTTTATAGGGACAGGTCAGAATTGTCAAGCAGTGTAATAAGGGTAACTTTGAAGAATAAACTGTACTAATTGGCCACATGAAAAATTCTGCAAAAATTATGGTGAATATTTATATGAGTCTAGTTTCAAGAAAAATTTATGGATCTAAATTTCGAGTTTTTTAACTCGAGTTATGGCCGATTTAGTCAGCGTGACGCAGTTGGACAGCTTTAAAAATTTTACTCCCCGAGTTAATGGTCACGTCTAGTAATGCCACGTACTCGATTCCGGAAAGGGTTTCGGGTAAGGGGTGTTACATTTGATTGGTATCAGAGCTTACAGTTTAGTCGATTCTAGGACTACCGTAGCGCGTATGAGTCTAGCTATACATGCCTTTATTATATGTTGATAGCGTGGTGACTTCTGACAGCCTGAACTTTGTTTTATATAGTAAATGGACACTGATCCTGAAAGAGCCGTAGCTGATGATGGGGAGAGCGTAGCGCCTGACCGTGCCCACGGATCAGCGCCGATAGACTCTCGACCTGTTTCGGGTAGCCACGAAGGAGAGACTAAACAAGCCTTTTATCAGATGATGAATGAGTGGTTTGCCCAATTTATTCGAGAATAACCCGAATGTACACCAACCTCCACCCCGAATAATCCAGGCTCCAATTCCTTCAAAGACTTCGATGATAGATCCGATGAGATCTAGTAGGCCCCCAGTTGATAAAATCCAAAAATTTGGGGCTGAAGAATTTAAAGCCAATGATGATGATGATGCCGAGAGAGCCGAAATGTGGCTTGATAACATATATACGGGTACTTGATGAGCTATCTTGTACTCCTGGATGAATGCACGAAATGTGCTATATCCTTCTCGAGGGACACTTTGATATCACCGGGTGGAACACACTAGTATTAGTGGTTCCGAAAGAAAAAGTGACATGGGATTTTTTCCAGAATGAATTCCGCAAGAAATATATCAGCCAAAGATTCATTGATCAAAAACGAAAAGAATTCCTTGAGTTGAAACAAGGACGAATGACCGTGACGGAATATGAACGAAAATTTGTCAGACTCAGCAGATATGCTAGAGAGTGTGTTTCTTCTGAAGCTATTATGTGTAAAAGATTTGAAGATGGCCTGAATGAAGATATAAAGATGTTTGTTGGCATTCTTGAAATTCAAGAGTTTGTGACTTTAGTTGAAAGAGCTTGCAAAGTCAAGAGCTCGGAAAAGAGAAAAGAAAGGCCGAGGCCAAGCTAGA
Source organism: Gossypium bickii (assembly GCA_025503065.1). Lineage (NCBI taxonomy): Eukaryota > Viridiplantae > Streptophyta > Magnoliopsida > Malvales > Malvaceae > Gossypium > Gossypium bickii. Next base: position 27,309,849 of record CP106712.1, read on the forward strand.
GACATTCGTAAAAGATCTTCTGTAAAGCCTTTCATTCCACGACCAAGAAGCCCAGAGACGACTACGGTGTGAAAGCTAATACAGATCCACCTAGACGGATCGACCTCCCCATGAGCTCCCGAGCTACCTCGATAGCCGATGTTGGTAATGTTCCACAAAATAGAGTTGAGTGCAAGCACTGTGGGAAATGGCACTCGTGGAGTTGTAGATTTCATGATCGGTCTTGCTATAAATGTGGATCATCGATCATTTTATTAGAGAGTGTCCGTTAGCCGAGTAGAATACGATCCGAACACTAAGCCGAGCAACGTGTCAATGCGAGGTAGACCACCCGCACATTCGTGCAATGTAGGTGGTAGTCGAAAAGAAACGAAGAATACTACGGATCGATCGAGGCTAGAGCTCGGATAGAGCATATGTCTTTGCACGAGCTAGAGAGGATGCTTCCTCCCCGACGTCATTACCTGGTATTTTCACTCTTTATGATACTCATCAGTAATTGCACTAATCGATCCCGGTTCGACTCATTCTTATGTGTGTGAAACTTTAAAATTCGCAAGACTCGCTAGTTGAGTCTCACCGAGTTTGTGATTCGTGTGTCCAACCCTTTGGGTAGATGTGTGCTTGTTAATAAAGTGTGTAGAGATTGCCCGTTGATGATTCGAGATTATTGCTTCCCAGCTGATTTAATGTTGTTGCCCTTTGACGAATTTGATATAATCTTGGGTATGGATTGGTTAACTTTGCACGAGGCAGTAGTGGATTGTAAAAGAAAGCTTATTGATTTGAAATGTCGAAACGGTGAGACCATCGAATTAAAATCTGTGACATAAATGGGTTGCCTACAAAGCAATATCTTCAATGTTAGCCCAAAAGTATGTGAGAAAAGGGTGTGAAAGCTTATTTGGCCTATGTCTTTGGATAATAAAATGTCCGAGAAACAAATTGAATCAGATCGCTTGTATGTGAATACCCCGATGTGTTTCCTGAAGAACTACCGGGTTTACCCCCTGTGCGAGAGATTGAGTTCGGCATTGAGTTAGTGCCGGGTACGACTCCGATTTCGATAGCTCCGTACCGAATGGCACCTACTGAATTAAAAGAATTGAAAGCGCAGTTGCAAGAGTTGACAGATAGGGGTTTTGCACGACCGAGTTTCTCTCCTTGGGGTGCACCGGTTTTATTTGTGAAAAAGAAAGATGGGACTATGCGAATGTGTATTGACTACCGGCAACTAAATAAGGTAACTATAAAGAATAAGTACCCGTTACCTCGGATTGATGATTTATTTGATCAGTTGAAGGGGGCTTCAGTGTTTTCGAAAATAGATTTGAGATCGGGCTATTATCAATTGCGAGTCAGAGATTCAGATGTGCCAAAGACTGCATTCCGAACGAGGTACGGACATTATGAGTTTTTGGTTATGCCTTTTGGACTTACTAATGCACCTGCTGTTTTTATGGATCTAATGAACCGGGTTTTCCGACGGTTTTTGGATCGGTTTGTAGTAGTGTTTATTGATGATATATTGATCTACTCCAAAAATGAAGCGGAACACGCTGAGCATTTGAGAGTAGTACTACAAACTTTGAGAGATCAACGGTTATATGCAAAGTTCAGTAAGTGTGAGTTCTGGATGAATGAAGTCAGCTTCTTGGGTCATGTTGTTTCAGTGTCAGGTGTTCGGGTGGATCCAAACAAGATAGCAGCTATACTCGAGTGGAAACCACCAAAGAATGTTTCCGAGATCCGAAGTTTCCTAGGCCTTGCGGGATATTATAGACGATTTGTAAAAGGTTTTTCCGTAATAGCTACACCTTTGACGAGACTACTACAGAAAGATGTCAAATTTGAGTGGTCGGAAAGTGTCGAGAAAAGTTTCAACAGCTTGAAAGCCCTTTTGACCGAGGCTCCGAGTATTAACTCAAATGAATCGGGTAAAGAATTTATTATTTTTAGTGATGCTTCCTTGAGTGGGTTGGGTTGCGTTTTAATGCAAGAAGGCAAGGTGATAGCCTACGCTTTCGAGACAATTGAAGCCACATGAGAAAAATTATCCAACTCACGATCCGAGTTAGCGACCATTGTGTTCGCATTGAAAATTTGGCGTCACTATTTATTCGGTGAAAAATGTCATATTTATTCGGATCATAAAAGTCTAAAATATTTAATGACTCGAAAAGATCTAAATTTGAGACAACACGGATGGTTAGAATCACTTGAAAGACTATGAATTAGTGATTGACTACCATCCGGGGAAGGCTAATGTTGTTGCGGATGCGTTAAGTCGAAAATCATTATTTGCTATTCGTGCATTGAACGCACGGGTGACCATGTCTGATGATGGTTCGATCATAGCCGAGTTACAAGCAAAGCCGATCTTTATTCAGCAGATTTGTGATGCACAGAAAGTTGACAAAAATTTGATTGCTATTCGGATTCGGTGTGAAAACGGTACGGAATCAGATTTTCAGATTGATGCAAATGATTGTTTAAATCATAAAAGTCGATTGTGTGTTCCTAAGAACTCGGTTTGATACTGAGATGATTACGAGTGAGGCCCATAATGGTCGAATGTCGATACACCCGGGTAGCACAAAAATGTATAACGATTTAAAATAGTTTTATTGGTGGCCTGGCATGAAACGGGACATATCTGAGTTTGTTTCCAAGTGCTTAATCTGTCAACAAGTGAAAGCTGAGCATCAGGTACCGTCCGGACTACTTCAACCAATCATGATACCCGAATGGAAATGGGATAGAATCACAATGGATTTTGTATCCGGTCTTCCCGTGACAATCGAGTAAGAAAGATGTTTGTATGGGTTATCGTTGATAGACCGACTAAATCACTCATTTTATACCGTGACGCACTGACTATTCCCTTGATAAGCTTGCCGAATTGTATGTGTCGCAGATTGTAAGGTTGCACGGTGTACCGAGTTCCATTGTTTCTGATAGGGACCCAAGATTCACATCGCGGTTCTGGAAGAAATTGCAAGATGCTTTAGGTACTAAACTTCATTTTAGTATGCTGACCTTCCATCCGCAAACAGACGGTCAGTCTGAGCGAACTATTTTGATACTTGAGGACATGTTGAGGTGTTGCGTTCTCGAGTTTGAAGGTACGTGGGAACGATACCTACCTTTGGTTGAATTTGCTTACAATAATAGCTTCCAATCTAGCATAAAAATGGCGCCTTATGAAGCCTTATATGGTCGAAAATGTCGCACACTGTTGTATTGGACTGAGCTCAGTGAAAACAAGATACACGGGGTTGATTGGATCAAAGAAACAGAACAGAAGGTGGTTATTATTAGAAGTAATTTGAAAGCTACTTCGGATCGTCAAAAGTCCTATGCCGATTTAAAACGTAAGGACATTGAATTTTAGGTCGGAGATCGGGTGTTCTTAAAAGTTTCTCCGTGGAAGAAAATACTCCGATTCGGTCAGAAAGGCAAGTTGAGTCCTAGATTTATCGGACCGTATGAAATCATCGAGCGTATAGGGCCTGTTGCTTATCGATTGAAACTGCCCCTTGACTTAGAAGAGATACACAATGTATTTCACGTTTCGATGCTTCGCAAATACAGATTGGATCCGTCCCATGTGATCACCCCGTCAGAGAGTGAAATTCGATCTGATTTGACCTATGATGAGGAATCGATCCGTATCTTAGCTCGGGAAACCAAAGAGTTAAGAAATAAAAGAATTCCATTAGTAAAGGTTTTATGGAGTCGTCACGGAATTGAAGAGGCTACGTGGGAGCCTGAGGAGTCAATGAGACAACAATATCCGAACTTATTCAACGGTAAAATTTTCGAGGACGAAAATTCTTAAGGGGGGAGAGTTGTAACAGACCAAATTTGACCCAAATCGGAACGGTGGTTTTGGGACCACGAATCCGAGTCCGAGAAATGTTTTAATATTTTATTTCATGATTATTATATGTGAATGAAAATGTGTGAAAGTTTCGTAGAAAAATTTTATCGTTTAAGTGCTTAATTTGATAAAAAGGATTTAATCGAGAAAACGCGAAAGTTGCATGCTAAAGTGAAAGGTACTAATTTGATTGTGGCTTTTTAAGTGGGTGTACTAAAGGGCAATTAGCCCATGTGCTATAAGGAGGGGGCAATAGGCCTTTTAATTATAAAATTTATGTTATTTTAGTATAATTATAAGTTAAAGATTAGTGTTAATAAATATGATAATTTATATGTTTGTTTTAACATAAAATAATAAAGTTAAGTGGGAAGAAAGAGAACTTCACCTTGTTCTTCTTCCTTGGCCGAATGTAGGAGCTAGAAACTCCATTTTTGGAGCTTGAATTTTCGGCACTTTGGGGCTTAATTAAGGGTATGTGTTTTATTTAGTTTTTGAAAATTTTTGCATATTTGGAATGGTTGCTTTAAATCCTATACAACCCATGTTTAAATTTTTGAAAATACTACGTATATAAGATTCGCCATTAACATGCTTGGATAGTTTTGATGTTTGATGGTTTTAAATTGAATGTATGTTAAGGATTTACAAGTTTTGTATTGGAGTTTTTGGTGATTTTGAGTTTATAGGATTAAATTGAAAAGAATAAAATTTTGAAGGATTAAAATGTCAAATAGATGAAATGCATGGACACCCATGGCTATGGGGAAGGTTCGGCCTAGCCATAGTGTTAGGAAATTTTGCATATTTTGAGTTTTGTGTAAAATTGGACCAAATTGTAAAAATGGAAAACATTAGGGGCAAAATTGTAAATTGCCCATTTGTGTGTCTTGGGACTAAATTGAGATGAAAAGCAATTAAATGAGCTAAATTTTAATGTGTTTTAGATCAAGAGCAAAGAAAAACGGAATTAGACCGGGGAAAGACGAAGGTTCTTGAATAGCCGATTCGCACGGACTATCGACAACCGAGGTAAGTCCTTTAGCTAAAATATGTCAATGAATTAATTATGAATTTAGTGAATGATAAAATTTGTATAAGTTTGGTGTAAAACCATGAGTTGGCCGAATGTGATGATGATGGATTGGATTGATTTCAAATTTATTTAATGCAATGGGAATAAATGTATATGATTCGATATGTGATAGTGAAATGTGAAAAGCATGTAAAAATATTCTGACATTCGGGCTTGAGCCTAGCGAGCCTCGTCTGGTGACATAATCGGGCTTTATGCCTAGCGTGCCTTGTGCCGATGTTATTTATCGGGCTTTTATGCCTAGCAGGCCTTGTGCCGGTGTTATTTATCGGGCTTTTACGCCTAGCAGGCCTTGTGCCAGTGTTACTTTACGGGCTTTTATGCCTAGCAGGCTTGATGCCGGTGATGTATTTTACCAAATATAAATCGAATCTTTGTTCAAGACAACTTAAAGCTAATTTATTGAGTTTACGTTTCGTAAGCATGTAAGGTATGTTATGCTTAATATTACAGGTCAAATTAATATTATGAGAATTGTGTTATATGTGTTTGAAATTAATATTGATGGATGTAATATGATGGAATTCGAGTTAGAATGTGCTATTATGGAACAATTGGTTTTCAAGTATAAATGTTAAGAAAGGAAATTTAAATGCGATATGCTTATATGAACTACAAAGAAATGTAGGTTGAAGGAAATGATTCCTAATTTACTTGGGGTTAAAGAATTACTAGTATCTGGCTTTGTATAAATAATTTACTTAACTGCCTATGTGAAATGCCATAAGTTGATTGCTTTCATTGCGTAAACAAGTAAATGTTTTATTATCATGAGTTAGGACTTACTAAGCTAGTAAGCTTAATTATGTGAAATGTTCTCCTTTGTTTTATAGATTTTGGTCACGTTACGGGCTCGTAAAGGATCTCCAAGAAGTCATACACACTATCGCTTTCCTTTGGTATTTTGAATTTTGGTTGCGATTTAGAAGGCATGTATAGGCTAGATGAAGTTTTAAAAACATACGATGTTTGACCTTGTATATAACAGCCATGCGAATATGGCTAAATATTTAGTTAAGTATGTTTTTGGGGTTTTTGTCATAAATGTTGGTAATATTGGTACTCTTTTAAATCGATGATGTTATAATATCATGTGAATGTTTTAAGTACAAGCTAACTTTCGTAAATGATTAAAATGCATGGATAGTATGAATTGCATGTGAGTATATTCGGTTATAAGCTAGAAATCATATTTAGTATAGAAACAGTCTTTAGTTACAGCAGTGAAGTAATTTCGAAAAATCACCAAAAATAGGATAAGTTGAATTAGATGCTGAATGAGGTATAGAATTAAACCTTATTGTGTCTATTTTTACATGAAAGAAACAGAGTAGGCAAAAGATTTATATATTATGAGAAAATTAAGTTTTAGTGAGACCTGCTCTGAATGAATTCGTCAGTCACTGTTCTGTTTTGGAAAAATTGCCATAAATTGTAAAACAATAATTAAGAAGCATGGTTTATATTTGTAGAACCCTTAATGAGTCTATTTTTCATTTGTATAAACAAGAACATCATAGGAAATTTTTGAAATCAGATAACTGCAGTTTTATAGGGACAGGTCAGAATTGTCAAGCAGTGTAATAAGGGTAACTTTGAAGAATAAAATCTACTAAATGGCCACATGAAAAATTCTGGAAAAATTATGGCGAATAGTTATATGAGTCTAGTTTCAAGGAAAATTTACGGATCTAAATTTTGAGTTTTGTAACTCACGTTATGGCCGATTTAGTCAGCGTGACGCAGTTGGACAGCTTTAAAAATTTTACTCCCCGAGTTAATGGTCACGTCTAGTAATGCCACGTACTCGATTCCGGCAAGGGTTTCGGGTAAGGGGTTCACCTCACTTCTTCTGGAAGCAAAATAAAATTTCTTTTATTTGCTTTCCCTGTGACTCGAACTCAGGCCCAATCCCCTTGCATGTGGTGCCATTTCCAGAGGCCCTAAGTGGCATCTCCAGTGCCACTTTTCCAAGCTTGTTTATGTCAAATTTCACATACTTTTTCTTTTAAGGCCACCTTGCCTTAATTTCCTCTTTTAAACTTTAAAACTCGACATTTCTAAGTCATTTCTAAGTTTCCTAAAATTTTTGTTCGGCTCTTTAAACTTGACATTTCCTTACATTTCCAAGTTTCCAGAAATGTTCACTTTCCATTTTTGAATCATTTTTGAATCATTTCCTTACATTTCCTAGTTTCGAAAAATGTTCACTTTCCTCTTTTAAACCTAACATTTCCATACATTTCCAGGTTTCCAAAAATGTTCATTTCTACTCATTTTCATTCATTTTCGGGTTTCCAAAAAAATATTCAAAATTTATTCTTAGTACATAAAACATGTCACTTTGTACAACTAAATCGAAAATGCATAGGCCTTTTCCAGGATGTTATAAGGCCTCTCTTAAATTCGGGTTTTTAGTTTTGGATTTTTAATTTATTATGTTTTAAATATGCTCAACGTTTAATCGCGGTTTCCCAAAACAATATCTGTTTTCAAAATACTACGTTTTCGCAACTAAGTTGTAAATATCACATTTTCAAAAGTCACTTATTTTAAATTAAGCTTCCGCAACGAACAAGGTTTTGAAGGTAATGACTTCTTAATAAATGTCGATTATTAATAACACTCGCAAACTAGGACTTTAGTTTTTAAATATCAAGAAGGGTTTTCAATGAAAATGCGGTTTTCGAAAAACACCTCAATGTGACACGCCAGATTCGGGCCTAACTTCTAGGCTGGGTTTGGGGTGTTACATATATGCATGCACAAGGTCATCCTGGAAGATGGCGAGAAAGGGACAATTGATGGACAATGAAGACTAAACCACATCATGAAGGACGTGGTAAAGAACGAAATCATTAACTGGTTAGATGTGGGTATAATTTACCCCATCTCAGAAAGTTCGTGGGTAAGTCCAGTCCAGTGCGTGCCAAAGAAAGGAGGTATTACGATCATAGGGAATGAAAACAATGAGCTAATACCAACCAGAATAGTTATGTGATGGAGAATTTGCATCGATTACCGGAAGCTGAACAAGGCAACTAGGAAAGATCATTTCCCTTTGTCGTTCTTAGACCAGATGTTGGATAGACTCGCGGGGTGAGACTATTACTATTTTATTGATTGATAGTCAAGGTATAATTAGATTATAGTAGCACCAGAGGATCAACACAAAACAACATTCACATGCCCGTACGGTACATTTGCATTTAGACGCATGCTATTTGGTTTATGTAATGCACCTGTTACATTTCAAAGATGTATGATGTCTATTTTTACTGAAATGGTTGAGAAGTACTTGGAAGTATTTATGGACTATTTTTTAGTGTTTGGAGACACTTATGATTATTGCATAGCCAATCTGGCCAAAGTACTAAGCTGATGTGAAGAAACAAACCTTGTACATAACTGGGAAAAGTGCCATTTCATGGTATGAGAAAGTATTGTTCTGGGGCATCGGATAACGAGACATGGAATTGAGGTAGATAAAGCAAAGGTAGATGTTATTGAGAAACTCCCACCTCCAACATCTATAAAGGGTGTTAGGAGCTTTTTGGGCCACGCCGGTTTCTATCGAAGATTCATCAAGGATTTCTCCAAAACTGCTAAACCTTTATGCAAATTATTGGAGAAAGACACAATGTTGAAATTCGATGAGGAGTGTTTAAAAGATTTCATGGATTTTCCATTTGAACTGATGTGTGACGCAAGTGACTTCACAATAGGAGCTATCATGGGCTAGCGAAGGAGCAAAGTTTTTCATCCCATCTACTATGCAAGTCAGATCTGACGGGAGCTCAATTAAATTATACGGTAACAGAGAAAGAACTACTTGCTATTGTGTTTGCTTTTGACAAGTTTCAATCTTATCGTGTATGTACTAAAGTAACTGTCTATATAGAACATTCAGCAATTAAGTATTTACTTGCCAAGAAAGACGCTAAGTCGAGACTGATCCGATGGGTACTTCAACTTTAATAGTTCAATCTAGAAATTCAAGATCGAAAAGGGGTAGAAAACCAAGTAGCAGACCACTTGTCCAAATTGGAGCCGCAAGAAGGGAATTCTCTACTTATACCTATTTAGGAGACATTCTCAGATGAACACATACTGAAGGTAAATCATGTCCATAATACCCATTGGTTTGCTAATATTGCTAACTATTTAGCTTGTGGCTTGATACCGATTGATAGGACGTATCATCAAAAGAAAAAGTTTCTTCACGATGTGAAGTACTATTTCTGGGAAGAACCATACTTGTTAAAAAGTGTGTAGATCAAATGATCAGGAGATGCGTGGTAGAAGATGAAGTACATAAGATTCTATATCATTTCCATTTAGCTCTGACTGGGGGACACTTTGGAGGTACATGTACTGCGACTAAAGTATTGCAAGCTGGATTCTTTTGGCCAATAGTATTTAAAGACGTGTATGCTTACGTAAGGAGCTGCGATTGATGTCAAAGGGTTGGAAATGTCACCAACAGAAATGGGATGCCTCGAACAAACATCATTGAGGTAGAAATATTCAATGTTTGGGGTATTGACTTTCTCAATCCTTTCCCTCCGTCTTTTGGTCACAAGTACATATTGGTAGTAGTAGACTACGTGTCTAAGTGGGTTGAGGCTAAGGCATATCTAACAAACGATGCTAAGGTTGTGATGAAGTTTTTACAGAAGCATGTGTTCACAAGGTTTGGAACCCCAAGAGCTATCATCAGTGATGAAGGGTCCCATTTTGTGAATAAATAGTTGAAATGGTTACTCGAAAAACATGGAGTAAAGCACAAAGTTGCCACAGCTTACCATCCGTAGACAAATGGGCAAGCTGAATTGGCAAACAAAGAGATCAAAGGTAACATCGAGAAGGTAGTTTGCCCAAACCGACGAGATTGGTCCAAAAGACTAGAGGATGCTTTATGGGCCTATAGGACAACATATAAGACACCTTTAGGGATGTCACCCTATAGGTTGGTCTTTGGGAAAACTTGTCATCTAGCCTTGGAGTTAGAGCACAAAGCTTACTGGGCTCTCCAACAACTCAACTTGGATCTTAAGCTTGCTAAAGAGAAATGGATGTTCCAACTCAATGAGTTAGAAGAATTCCGAATGTTCTCATAAGAGAATGTCAAATTACTTAAGGAAAGACTTGAGAGATGGCATGACAAGCACATTCGAATTCGAGAATTTGAAGTAGGTCAGCAACTCTTGTTATTCAATTCCAAATTAAGGTTCTTCCCAAGTACGTTAAAATCACGTATGTCTAGTCCATTTATGATTCACCATGTTTATCCATTTGGAGTTGTCGAACTTCAAAGTAAGGGAGGTAATTTTCGAGTCAATGCTCAGTGCTTAAAGCATTACTGGGGAGATAAAATTGAACGAGATCAAATCTCGTTCATTTTATCATATATTTAATTTTTATAGTTTTCCTTTTTAAATAAATAATTTCGGGTATATTTTTGGGATTAGTATGTTTAAATAAATTCTATCTAGGAGATTGGAACTTAAGCGGGACCGCTTGTGACCTTTCCAATCTTTCCTAGGAATTGATTTTAACATAATCTTCCGAGAAATTATTCCCTAAATGGCAAAAATTAATTTTTAGTTTTTCAAATAAAAGGGTCAATTTTGATCCAAGTCTTAATTGCAACTCAATTTCAAATTTTCTTCAAGACTAGGTACTTAATTGAATTATTTTCAAATTTTGGTTGCTCTTTTTGTAAATATTAAAAATTAAATGTCTCTTTTTTGTAAATATTTTCAAAAGGCATCTAGAATAAATGTTTTTAATTTAATTTAATAAATAAGATGATAATAACTATTATGTAATTATATTTATTATTATCAACTTTGCATAAAATTAGGATTAGTTTGAATTTGATCATAAGTTTTTATTTTAATAAATTAATAGTAAATAATAATTTAATATGCATTTTATTAATTATTAATTGTTGTTAACATTGTGTAGAATTAGAACTTAGAATATTTTAACTATTAAATTGTTCTAAGAATTCTAATTAAATTCCTACCTTTTCCCTATAAATTCCACAAACCTTCTCCATCATTCATCACTCATCAAACCAACCTCCATTCACCTATCCCTTCATCAATCGTAGCATCTAAAACCCACCAAGTACCGAATCACCTAGTGCCACAGCTCTCAACTCTCTAGCCGCAACATCGCCCAACAGCCTTATTCGGCCAATAGCTTACCTCGTACGCACTTGGCGCATTTGGCCACCAGCCTACCCCGCACGCACTTGCCTCCATCTCGCGCTGCTACTACCTTGCACGTCCTGCTTCGCGTGCATTGTGCAGCTCCCAGCTCTAGCTCACGTGCACCAACGCTGCTGCTCGCTCAACGTTGCTGCCTGTTGCTTGCGCAACTGCTCACGCGAGGCCTTGCTACTCCCTCGTACATCTGCCCACACACTTAGCAGCTTCCCAGCATCCTTGTGGCACACCAGCCTTGCTACTCACACCAACACCCCACACTTAGCCGATAACCCTCCAACCATCCCTAAATTGACCTTTTTTGATTTATATTTATTTTTCTTTGTTTTATAATTTTATTTAATTATTTAATTTTTCAATTTATTGAATTATTAATATTTTATACTAATTAAATTTTTGAGAAAATATTTGTTTCCATCTTATGTTTAGGTTAATCATGCCTCGCAAGAGAACTCCTGCCTATGTCCAAATTGGCGAATCACGAAACAAATTCCATTACAAAGAAGCCAAAGCGAGATACGAAATTGTTTCCAAGAATCAACAGATGCACCAAGAAAAAATGCTTCACGTTGAAAGAAAACATGTATATTGATTTCATGGCGGGCATTCGACAAATTGCTGAAGCTCTCAATTGGGAGTTATTTTGTGAGAAAAGACCTAGTGTAGATAAGGAGTTAGTTCGTGAATTTTATACAAATTTGACCTCAACTGAATTAACGGAAGTTTCTGTTCGAGTAACCAACGTACCAATAACCTCAAACACAATTAATGAATTTTTTGAATTACCTGATTTCGAAGACGATGAATATTCGTCCTTGGTGGGAAATATTGAGTCTGAAAATCTGCAAGAAATTCTCGAGGAACTTACAGTTCCAGGTTATAAGTGGACTATGTCAAAGAAAGGAATTCACACTTGTCGCAGAGAATATTTGACACCACTAGCGAAGGTATGGCTCTATTTCATTCGATTCAGGCTTATGCCTATTTCACATGGGACTACAATTTCATTAGAGCGAATGGTCTTATTATACTCAATTTTAATTGGGAAGACAAGTTATAGCTAGGGCACAATCACAGATTGGGACCTCTACCGAATAGCTAGAGACTCTGTTCTATAGAAACGAGTTGAAGAAGGCGAGGATATCAAAGAAGAAGAAGAAGATCCCACAGAGGTCCTTGATAAGGTAGAACCAATGGAATCGGTAACCGAACCTGATGTCACAGCTTCAACGTTCAAGAATCTATCATCTCGCCTAGATCTTCGAGATGAGCTGTCAAAGTTGATGGATATAATGGAACATATGCAGTGGCAGCAAGAAGCTTACTGGAGATATTCAAAAATACGGGATGACTCAATAAGAAGTGCTCTTACGAAAATATTCAACGACCCATTTATTTTTGTGCCTGAGTTTCCAGATTTCATATTTGAACCATGGGGTCTATTATCGAAAAGGGAGAGAAGCAATTCATGCTAAAACAAAGACGATGAAGCAAAAGATGAGTCTAATTCGGAGGGATCTGCAAATAAATAAAAAGGGAGGATCTTGACTTTATTTTATTTCCATTCTTAGTTTATTTAATATTTTAGGATTAGGTTTTATTAGGAATTTTTATTTTTTGCATAATAAAACAAGAGGTGGAAATCATAAATAAAAATGAACAAGTTACAAAGTACAAAGTGTGGCAATAGATATATACATGTTTAGGATTGGATCTAGAGAGAGCTTGGTACTTAAGCAGTCAAATTGACTCGCCCCCTCTTTTCTAGAATACTACTTGGTGTATAGTATCTATTCACTTTTAAAAATGAGGACATTGTTCATCTTAAGTAGGGGGACCGAAAAATTAAAATTATTTCCTCTTAGAATAAAATTTTCTTTTAATTATGATTAGGATATATTTTGTTCAAAAATTTGAAATTTTGTTAAGTATGCTAAACTTCAGTACAAATAAAGTTTGATTATTTCAATAATTGTTATGTTAGCTGAAATATGACATAAATGTATTTTTAATAAAGCATGCAAATTATACCATAAATTTTTTAGTTCCATAGGAAAGTTAGGCATGCATGAATGTTATAAGACTCTAGAATTAACTTAGTAAATTCTTAAGGCGAACTCCTAGGAAGCATGGAATGTTGAAAATGATTTAGGAAACTTTTGTTTGGACCGTTTGAGCCTTTCAAGCCAACCTTGATGAAATTTTATCCTTTGAAACCCAACTTTGAGACTATATGGCCTAATTTTATTTGAACCCTTACAATATTTAGCCATCACTTTTCTCTTAATTATCTTTAAATTGTCTCAAACACTAGACTCAATACTATTCAGAATAAGTTTGAGGGAGTTGAAAAGAAGTATCAAATGCTCAAAAATTTTGTATTACATATAACAAAATGCTTGTGAAAAAAATAAAAAAAGAAGAAGAAAAGAAAAGAAAAAAAAAAGGGAAGAGCATATGTACTTGAAAGAAAATAGATGTACAAAAGAACATGTGAAAGCAAAATAAGTTGGTGTATTGAAGGTAAATATTCCGAAGGTCCGATTGAAGCTGAGTCTAGGGTTTTAAGCCTAAATTTATCTATCATTTACCTACCCCTAGCCTAGCCACGTTACAACCTATTTAAAAGACCTATTGATTCAAGTCTTACGCTGCCTACATTAGTGGAGAGAAATTGCTATGTTCCAACATATGAAGGCATAAGTTAAACTTAATGATTGCATGAAACACCCCAAACTCGGCCCACGAGCCCTGACCGGATCTGGTATGTTCCTCGATGTAAACCGGTTCAAAATTCTTTTGTTACTTTCGAAAGCTGTGTGTTTGAAAGAAAAATTGTTTTTAGGTTGGGCTCGAGTTGAAAACAAGTTTATATTATATTGGAAACCCTTTATTTTAGGTGACAGAAACATTTAGAGTTTATTTAAAATAAATTTACTTAATCCTTTAATTAATAAAAAATAGTAACATAATAATTAAAAGTAAAATAAAATAGTTCAACTATGGCCTTATTACATCAAATAAATCCCAAAATTTAATTCAAAGTACTTAAAATAAATAGTCCAAATAAAATAAATTCCTTGCTGAGCATGGCCACCTCTAAGCTTCTGCCGACCCTGTCCATCACTGATCGTCACCTGTAAAATAATCCCACAACTGGGTGAGTCAACAGACTCAATGTGTAACCACAACACTAAGTCCTAACAAATTCAGGCATACAAGTCATACATGTACATATAACATTTAAATAATATGATGCAAACACGAACCCAAACCTAGATGCCATCCGCTACACATCACCCGTACCATCGTGCACACTGTGGGGACTACTGAGTCAACCGTCCATCCGCTACACACCATCGAAGGCATTCACTGCAGTCGACGTGCTCATCGCCCTTATAAATATTGTGGCATAGCCACCAGATAATATTTTGTGTCATGAGACACCACATTCAGATAATTGTGATCGAGGTCACCACTTTCAGATATCGTGACATAAGTCACCACATTCACTTCCCCTTTCATAATATCCCATATGCCCCCTAAATCATTCATATCATGCAATCTCATACCATAGGCCTTATTTCACATTCTTATCATTATTAACATATGTACCATAACAGATCTTATTATAATCCTATTAGGAGTAGGAAAACGTACCTGGATACGTTGTACCATAACATGGTACCTTAGCCATAACTTTCACATCATTATAACACTTATATTAAATGTAATGCTTTAAATTTATTAAGTCTTAGGGAAGGGTACACACCTGATATTCTTATCGGTTCACAGATTTCACGAAAATCCAATCTACTGACTTAGATCCTTAGTCCCTTGCTGTGGATTTGATTATTAATCAAATCCCAAAACTTGTAATATTTCCTTCTTGCAATCGGCTAATATTCAGTCACTTGACTAGGTTAGTTTTCGGCTTTTAATAAAATAAGGAATAGATCTAGGTTGCTAAATAGGCCTTGGCCAATTGGGTAGACATACTTACCTTTGCGAATCTAAAATCCCGAAACCACCTCTTGATTATGAAGATGTCGATAGCCCTATACACATATGTTAGATCTGATCCATCATTAAAACATAATAAGATGGCCTATGGCTGAATATCACTTATGGCTTACCTTAGATCTGATATCCCGAGGCTCTCCTCCTTATAGTCGACTATAGACAATTCCCGAAAGATCCTATGTAGTTTCGGCAACCAAGGATATTAATGAAATTGGTTCTTATCTTTCGGCTAAAAGAAAAGAAAGAGATGATGACTATAGATCCTTACCCCTTATATTGAAATCGGCAGCACCTTTTCTTGAATCCACAAGGCTATTCGGCTATAGCCTAAATGTTGGCCACTTGATTTCAGCTTCTTGATGAACACTAGAGGATTTCAGTTTTTCAAAGAAAGAAAAGGAAGATATAAAACTTAGGAAAATTTGGCAAGACTAGGGGATTCTGCTTTCGGCTTTGTGAAGAATTGAAAAGAAAAAGAAGAATAATGACAAAGAGAATTCGGCAGAGAGAAAAATGAGAAAGAAAGAATGAATGAATGGCCTTATTTTTCCTCCTTTTGCCGAAATTACTAAGCTAAAGTCCCCAACTTGGCCATCACTCTCATATCCTTATTTCCCTCTTTATCTCCTCATTTAAAATTAAAGAATAATCCATCATTTATCTCTTGAAAATAAAAGGATAAAACTCCTAAAATCTAGCCTTGGTGCCGTCCCCCTATTCCCCTCTCATTGACGTCACATGCAAAAATAAAAGCCTTAAAATTTTGCTTCCCACGCGACTCGAACATAAGCCCTTCCTCACATACTGGTGGCGTCATTTCCAGGGCCTTAAGTAGCACCTCCAAGCCACTTTTCCAAGCCCAATTGTGTGTCATATTTCTTCTATAAATTTTCTTAAGACCACCTTGCTTCAGTTCCCTCTTTTAATACTTAAAACTTAACATTTCTAAGGCATTTCCTTACATTTCCAAGATTCTAAAAATGCACACAACACATCCATAACACATAGGACATGCTATTTCATAAAGTTAAGCAAAATGCACAAGCCCAATTTCAGGATATTACAGTTCTACCCCCTTAAAATAATTTCGACCTCGAAATTACCTGGCAAAAACAAATGAGGATATTGCTATCGTATTGCCTCTTCTGGCTCCCACGAAGCTTCCTCTGATCCATGATTGCGCCATAACACTTTGACTAGAGGAACTGATTTCCTCTAAAGTACTTTCACATCTCGTTCTAAAATCTGAAACGGCTCTTCCTCGTAAGACAGATCTGGCCTCAGTTCCACCTCTTCAATCGAAACTACATGAGATGGATCCGATCGATAATGACGTAGCATGGACACATGGAATATGTCGTGCATCTACTTCAACTCCAAAGGCAACTCTAACTGGTATGCCACTGGTCCAACGCGCTTCAATACTCGATAAGGTCCTATAAACCTCGGACTTAGCTTTCCTTTTCGACCAAATCTCATCACCTTTTTCCAAGGCGAGACTTTAAGAAATACTTGATCTCCCACATCAAATTCTATTTCATTTCGTTTGAGATCTGCGTACGACTTTTGTCTATCAGAAGCTTACTTCAACTGTGCCCGGATTATCTCAACCTTCTCTTCGGATTCTGCCACAATCTCTAGACCTAAAACTTGTCGTTCTCCTAACTCTGTCCAACACGTAGGAGTTCGACACTTCCGACCATACAACGCTTCATACGGTGCCATCCGAATACTGGCCTGATAACTGTTGTTGTAAGCAAACTCTGCTAAAGGCAAATATTCCTCCCAACTTCCCCTGAAATCCATCACACAGCCCCTCAACATATCCTCTAACACTTGGATTACCCGTTCAGACTGCCCGTCCGACTGTGGATGAAAAGCTGTAGTGAAATCCAACTTAGTGCCTAAAGCTTGATGTAGGGCTTTCTAAAACCGAGAAGTAAACCTTGGGTCCCTATCCGAAATGATTGACACCGGCACTCCATGCAACCTTACAATTTCTGCCACATATAACTTTGCCAACCTCTGCAAAGAATAATCGACTCTTACCAGAATAAAGTGCGCGGACTTGGTCAAACGGTCCACTATTACCCATACCGAATCCTTCTTAGTAGGCGTAAGAGGAAGCCCACTAACGAAGTCCATGGTAATTCTCTCCCACTTCCACTGCGGAATCATTATCGGTTGAAGTAGTCCTGACGGAACTTGGTGTTCAGCCTTAACTTGCTGACACGTCAAACACTTGCCGACAAATTCTATAGCTTCCTTCTTCAAACTAGGCCACCAAAACTGTTCTTTTAAAGCTTTGTACAACTTAGTGCCTCCAGGATGCAAAGCATAAGGGCTACTATGCGATTCCTGAAGAATCCTCTATCTTAGGTCCTTGTCCTTAAGCATACAGACCTTACCCTTGAAACACAACACTCCATCATCATTAATACCATAATCC
Organism: Gossypium bickii; assembly: GCA_025503065.1. Lineage (NCBI taxonomy): Eukaryota > Viridiplantae > Streptophyta > Magnoliopsida > Malvales > Malvaceae > Gossypium > Gossypium bickii. The sequence goes on from CP106712.1 coordinate 27,327,536, forward strand.
TTAAACTCTCCATTCTGTACTTGATGTAGCTTAACACTTAGATCCTCATCCGCCAACTGTCCCTCTTTCACCTCATTCTACCATGTCGGCTTAACTTGTAGCTCTGCCAACAGACTTCCATCATCATACAAGCTCAGATGTGCTAACATTGCCCTCAGATCTGACACAACCTTCTGACTTAGAGCATCTGCCACTACATTCGCCTTACCCGGATGATACTCTATCGAACAATCATAATCCTTCAGTAACTCCACCTATCTTCGCTGTCTCAAGTTCAGCTTCTTCTGAGTCAGCAAATACTTAAGACTCTTGTGATCCGTGTAGATTATCAACTTTTCGCCATAAAGATAGTGCCTCCACACCTTAAGAGCAAAGACCACTGCCGCCAATTCCAAGTCATGAGTTGGGTAGTTAACCTCATGAGGCCTTAGTTACCGAGACGCATACGCGACAACTTTCCCGTCTTGCATCAATACACATCCTAATCCTGTGTGAGAAGCATCACAGTACACCACAAAATCCTTTCCTACCTCAGGTTGAATCAAAACCAGAGCTTCAGTCAAGACCGTCTTAAGCTTTTCAAAGCTCTCCTGCTGCTTATCCGTCCATACAAAAGGTACTTCCTTCCTCAATAACTTTGTCAATGGCACAGCTATCGATGAGAATCCTTTCACAAACCTTCTGTAGTAGCCAGCCAATCTCAGGAAACTACAAATCTCTGCCACAGACTTAGGTGGTTTCCAATCCAACACTGCCTCAACCTTTAGAGGATCCACCCTTATTCCTTCTGTGATACCACATGTCCCAAAAACGCAACTTCCTTCAGCCAAACTTCACACTTGCTGAATTTGGCATAAAGCTTCTTCGCCCTTAACACTTGTAACACAATCCGAAGATGCTCATCATGTTCCTCTTCAGACTTGGAGTACACTAGGATGTCGTCAATAAACACAACGACGAACTTATCCAAGTAGGGTTAAAAAACCCGGTTCATCATATCCATAAATGCGGCTGAGGTGTTCGTCAAACCAAACGGCATTACTACAAACTCATAGTGGCCGTATCTTGTCCTAAAGGCTGTCTTATGGATATCTGCCTCCTTTACCTTCAACTGATGATATCCCGACCTTAAGTCGATCTTTGCAAATACTGCGGCCCCCTTAAGCTGATCGAACAAGTCATCAATCCTTGGCAAAGGATACTTGTTCTTGATGGTCAGCTTATTCAACTGACGGTAGTTTATGCACATACGCATAGTTCCATCCTTCTTCTTTACAAATAGGACCGGTGCTCCCCATGGAGACACACTGGGTCGGATAAACCCACGATCCAACAACTCTTGGATCTGAGCCTTCAGCTCAACCAACTCCTTTGGTACCGTTCGGTACGGGGCAATTGACACAGGAGCTGTTCCCGGTAGCAAGTCAATTCCAAACTCCACCTCCCTATCTGGGGGTATTCCTGGTAATTCCTCCGAAAACACATCTTCAAAATCCCTTACAGTTCTAACTCTACTGACACCCTCTTCTTTTCCATCTAACGCACTTATGAAGGCTAAAAACGCCTTGCACCCTTTCCGAACCATCTTCTCAGCCTTAAGTGCTGAAACTATATTAGACAAGTAGTTTCTTCTTTCTCCGATCATAACTATCACTTCATCCTCTGGAGTCCTCAACTCCATTCGCTTGGCTGCACAGTCCAACACAGCCCGATGTTCTACGAGCCAATCCATGCCAAGTATAAGTTCAAATTTTCCGAAAGGTAGTTCCATTAAGTCGGCAGAAAATACCACACCTTGAATTTCTAAAGGTACACTCCGAAAAATCTTATTCACCACTACAGTTTGACCTAGTGGGCTTACTACAGTCATCTCCCTATCAGAAAGTTCAGAGGTTATTTCTAGAGTTTCAACTACACTACATGCAACATAAAAATTGGTCGAGCCCACATCAATTAAAGCAACATAAGGCTTGCCATAAATAAGGAACGTACCGGTTATAACGTTCGACGCGTCTCCATCCTCCCTCCGGTGAACCGCATAAACCAAAACACCTCTGCCCGGTGTTCCACGTCCTCTGCCAGCACCATTACCTCTGCCATTCGAACCATGACCTCGCTGAGGCTGCTATCCATCTCTACCAGCCTGATTAACATTCTGAGCTACTGGTCGATTCCCATCTGGTTTCATAGGACACTCCTTAATCATATGATCCTTGGACCCACACTTAAAGCATCCTCCCGTCTTCTTTCAACACTCTCCTAAGTGTTTCTTCCCACACTGATTACAAGTACGATACTGCCCTCCTATAGCAGCTTGCTGACCTCGCAGCCCCTCAACTATAGTCCTCTTCTGAACATTCCCAGCTGATCTAGATGATCCAAAACCTCTTTTTGACCATATTCTGCTTTACAGAATCCTTAATCCCTTCAGCTACCATAGCTTTCTCTACTAAAGCAGAAAACTCCCGCTCCTGATGTGGAGCTATCAACAACCGTAGGTCATCCCTTAGTCCGTCCTCAAACCGGACACATCGTTCATGCTCCGTAGCCATTACTCCACGAGCATACCGACTCAGCCTTAAAAATTTAGCTTCATACTCCGCCACGGATTTGTTCCCTTGAACCAGCCCCAGAAAAGCCTTCCTCTGCTTATCAGTATAGCGTGTGCCAACATATTTCTTCTGATATGCTGCCTTAACATACTCCCAGGTCAGATCCTCAGCTGTGGCACCATCCTGAACTGTTAACCACCATTGATACGCTTCATCGCGTAGTAGTGCCACCATTCCTTTTAGTTTCTCCTCAGGAGTCAGATGGAGCTTATCCATAATTCGCTCGGTTGCCTCCAACCAATATTCAGCTGTACTGGGTTCTACACCAGATACGCCACGGAATACCTCAGCTCTATTGGCACGAAGTCGCTCAGGTACCGACTTTTGAGCTCCCGAATTTCCTCCTGCACCACCCACCAACTCAAGAACTTGCGGCCACGACTTGCGTCTGATGTCGTCTCCGTCCCGATCTTCTGCTCAAAGACCAACAACGGTGGTGGTGGTAGTGGCGGTACCTCATTTTCAAATCCTTGACCCGATCTAACGGGTTCCGACACGGTCATTCTACCTCTACCGCGTCCTCGTACATTACGTCCACGTCCCCTAGAGCTCATGTCTACATTCGTGCTTTAATCTGATTAAGAAATTTTATGAATTAGTATTTTGTTTCACTGATTATTCGCGAAGAAGTTTTATGAAAGAAGTTTAGAAGTAGTTCTTTCGGTCGATCAAAGTTCAAGTCTTCTATCCTAATTCAGAGGAGCACATTCATTCAAGCATTCATTCACACACATTCTCTATTTCTCTATTTTTGTCTATTCTTACCCTAGGGGTACTTTCGTAATTTGTCCTACAGGGGTATTTTCGTAATTTTTCAAAATAAGGTTCCTTGGTGATTTTGTCAATAAGGGTATTTTGGTAATTTTGCATTCTCGGGGGTATTTTGGAAATTTTGAAATTCAGGGGTATTTCAATAATTTTGAAACTCGGGGGTATTTCGGTACTAAACTAGGGTAAATTTGTAAAGCTTAATAATTCAGGGGTATTTCAAAATTTGCAAAACTAGGGGTTTTTTTTTTTTTTGAGAATTTGGTTTCCAAGACGGTGATGTTACAAAAATTTTGGAAATTAGGGTCATTTTGGTAATTTGCAGGTTAGGGGTAATTTCGTAATTTTCCAAAATCAAGGTATTTTGATATTTTGCAAATTAGGGTTTTTGGACGTGTTATAAAGTAAGAAAATTTTGATAAGAACTGTGGGTAGTTTGGACATTTTATAAACCAAGGGCATTTTTGTAATTTTACAACCAGGGTATTTAGGTAATTCTGTAAATTAGAATTTCTTAGGAAATTTTTTCAAAATAATAATTTTCACAATTCAAGAGAGTAGTTTGTTGACTTTTAAAAAAACTAGGGTTTCCATGAAAATGTGGCTAATCCCTTTCGGGTTTCAGTCATTGTGTTTAGCCTGTGACTGAGTCCTCTTGGTTAGGGTGAACCGAAGCTACGCACCAGGTAGGATTCCAGCGAAGAGGAGGTGAGTCAATAGGACTGCTTAAGTACCAAGCTCTTCCGGATCCAATCTTAGACATGCCCACAATGGTTGCCACACCCTAACTCGGCGACTTAGCCACAGGTTTGTTTAATTAGGCATTAAGTCTTATGTAATTGTTGGGGTAACTAGTCCTAGGGTTCAAGTACCTATCATACTATTCTACATTCCATTTATACCCTTCTACAAATCATATTATAAATCACACAATGGATAGGGATCCTTACCTGGTCGACTGCGGGTCGGAGACTTAGGTGCCATGCCAGAAACCTGCTTAAAAACTTTCTCAAAATTCCTTTGGGCCTTAATTTTAAAACATTGTGGGCTTTAAACCCCAGGCCATGAGTTTAAAACTGGGCTCTGGTACCAAACTGAAACACCCCAAACCTGGCCCACAAGCCCTGACCGGATCTGGTATGTTCCTCGATGTAAATAGGTTCAAAATTCTTTTGTTATTTTGGAAAACTGTGTGTTTGAAAGAAAAATTGTTTTTAGGTTGGGCTCGTGTTGAAAAAAAGTTTATATTATATTGAAAACCCTTTATTTTAGGTGACAGAAACATTTAGAGTTTATTTAAAATAAATTTACTTAATCCTTTAATTGATAAAAATTCGTAACATAATAATTAAAAGTAAAATAAAATAGTTCAACTATGGCCTTATTACATCAAATAAATCCCAAAATTTAATTCAAAGTACTTAAAATAAATAGTCCAAATAAAATAAATTCCTTGCTGAGCATGGCCACCCCTAAGCTTCTGCCGACCCGGTCCATCACTGATCGTCACCTGTAAAATAATCCCACAATGGGGTGAGTCAACAGACTCAATGTGTAACCACAACACTAAGTCCTAACAAATTCAGGCATACAAGTCATACATGTACATATAACATTTAAATAATATGATGCAAACCCGAACCCAAACCTAGATGCCATCCGCTACATATCACCCGTACCATCATGCACACCGTGGGGACTACTGAGTCAACCCTCCATCCACTACACACCATCGAAGGCAGTCGCTGCAGTCGACGTGCTCATCGCCCTTATAAATATTGTGGCATAGCCACCAGATAATATTTTGTGTCATGAGACACCACATTCAGATAATTGTGACCGAGGTCAACACATTCAGATATCGTGACATAAGTCACCACATTCACTTCCCCTTTCATGATATCCCATATGCCCCCTAAATCATTCATATCATGCAATCTCATACCATAGGCCTTATTTCACATTCTTATCATTATTAACATATGTACCATAATAGATCTTATTATAATCCTAGTAGGAGTAGGAAAATGTACCTGGATACTTTGTACCATAACATGGTACCTTAGCCATAGCTTTCACATCATTATAACACTTATATTAAATGTAATGCTTTAAATTTATTAAGTCTTAGGGAAGGGTACACACCTGATATTCTTATCAGTTCACAGATTTCCCGAAAATCCGATCTACTGACTTAGATCCTTAGTTCCTTGCTGCGGATTTGATTATTAATCAAATCCCGAAACTTATAATATTTCCTTCTTGCAATCGGCTAATATTCAGTCACTTGACTAGGTTAGTTTTCGGCTTTTAATAAATTAAGGAATAGATCTAGGTTGCTAAATAGGCCTTGGCCGATTGGGTAGACATACTTACCTTTGCGAATCTAAAATCCCGAAACCACCTATTGATTATGAAGATGTCGACAGCCCTATACACATATGTTAGATCTGATCCATCATTAAAACACAATAAGATGGCCTATGGCCGAATATCACTTGTGGCTTACCTTAGATCTGATATCCCAAGGCTCTCCTCCTTATTGTCGACTATAGACGATTCCCGAAAGATCTTATGTAGTTTCGGCAACCAAGGATATTAATGAAATTGGTTCTTATCTTTCGGCTAAAAGAAAAGAAAGAGATGATGACTATAGATCCTTACCCCTTATATTGAAATCGGTAGCACCTTTTCTTGAATCCACAGGGCTATTCGGCTATAGCCTAAATGTTGATCACTTGATTTCAGCTTCTTGATGAACACTAGAGGATTTCGGTTTTTCAAAGAAAGAAAAGGAAGGTATAAAACTTAGGAAAATTTGGCAAGACTAGGGGATTCTGCTTTCGGCTTTATGAAGAATTGAAAAGAAAAAGAAGAATAATGACAGAGAGAATTCGGCAGAGAGAAAAAGGAGAAAGAAAGAATGAATGAATGGCCTTATTTTTCCTCCTTTTGTCGAAATTACTAAGCTAGAGTCCCCTACTTGGCCATCACTCTCATATCCTTATTTCCCTTTTTATCTCCTCATTTAAAATTAAAGAATAATCCATCATTTATCTCTTGAAAATAAAAGGATAAAACTCCTAAAATCTAGCCTTGGTGCCGTCCCCCTATTCCCCTCTCATTGACGTCACATGCAAAAATAAAAGCCTTAAAATTTTGCTTCCCACGCGACTCGAACATAAGCCCTTCCTCACATGCTGGTGGCGTCATTTCCAGGGCCTTAAGTAGCACCTCCAAGCCACTTTTCCAAGCCCAATTGTGTGTCATATTTCCTCTATAAATTTTCTTAAGACCACCTTGCTTCAGTTCCCTCTTTTAATACTTAAAACTTAACATTTCTAAGGCATTTCCTTACATTTCCAAGATTCTAAAAATGCACACAACACATCCATAACACATAAGACATGCTATTTCATAAATTAAGCAAAATGCACAAGCCCAATTTCAGGATATTACATTGCAACTTAATCTTAAATAAGGGAATAAAATTAAAGTGGTAGGGATTTAACATGTCTTTATTAGGAAAGCATTTAGTCTATTTTTGCTATCATAAGAATTATTGAGATTAATGTGAATGATATGTATACTTAAGTAGCATAAATATCAAATATCTTGTTTTTAAGCATAATTATACCAAGTTCATAATTTTGGGAAGAATGTTGTTCTGAAGGAAATTTTCAAAGGTGTTTCCGAGAAATTCTTTTCAAATTTGTGCATTACTTAGGATGAACAATGAATTAAGTTTGGGGGTGTGGAAACACAAAAAATATACACTTTTTCGTGCCCTTTTTAACTCAAATTCATACAGTTTCGGTAAATTTTGTATCGAAAAATATATAATTATTTTCGACAGATTTGCACAAAGGGCGAAAAACGACTCAGTAGACATTGCTAGAAGCATAAAATTGAGAAGCAATTTTGAAGCATTAATGCTAATTAATTTTTCAGCCTAAGAGAGTCCAAATTATGAATATTAATTCATAGTATAATTAATTTTAATTTTAATCCAATTTAATTTGGGTTAAATAAATTATTGTTAATTAATTATGAAAATGGGCTTAGTTGAGCTGAACTGAGAAAACCGATCCAACCGAGCATTGGGTAGCCCAAAACCATCCCACATGCTGACCCAATCAGCTTGTTTAGCTGATTATTTGGCTTGCAAAATAGCCCTTGAATACTCTTTCAAATTGCATTCAAACCCCTCCACTATTTATGCCTTTCTAGATTTGCCCCGACCTTAAAATAGCAAGTTTTAAGGTGTGTGGCTGGCCATGGGGGGACTCTATGGCTTCTGATTTTTTCTAATTTTAGCAGCCATCTCTACCTATAAATACCCCCTTGGCTGCTCACTTCAAACACATCTCAAACCCATTCATTTTTTCACTTCTCTCTCACTTTTCTCTCTTTATTTCATTCCACTATTCTTCATTTTCTTGCTGCATTCCCTTGCCAATTTCACCTCTTGGAAAAGAGTCCTTCAACCATCATTTGGAGTAGCTTTCAAGTGTTCGTGGAAGCCTCGGTTCAACAAGAATAAGTGGAGAATGAGGAGAAGAGAAAACTAGTCAAGCCTTAGAGAAACACCGGATTTGATTCTTGTTCCTTATCCTTTTTAATTTTATTGATGTTGTTATGAACATGTAACATCCTGAAATTTAGAATTTATGTTGGTGCATTATTTCTTGCGTTAGACTAGTTAAAATATTAATTGTGTATGTTTAGAGGTCCTAAGAATGCTCGGGGTTGAATTGGACCTTAACAAAGTTTTTGTGTTTAAGCCCTTAAGGGGGAGAAGGTAAGTGGCGTCAATGCTTATAGAAATAAGTGTGCATTTTGCTAGCACAAGAAAAGCTAGAAGAGGAGTGTTGTGCCGTTGCATGTATGGTCTTGAGGGGTGGAGTTTGAATCCAACCTAGTGCAAATGTTTTGATTAAATTTTCGCATTAATAAGGTAAGTGTCGGCCAAGGCTTATATAAGGTAAGTAAGACTTTTTAAATTATGGAAAGGTGGCTAAAGAAATATGGTATGGAGGTAAACAAGGGTTAATGAAGGAAATAATCAAAAGAAAAGGCAAGAGAAGGGGACGTGTTGGCTTATATCGTGGGTGATGTTTTGGAAAGTGTTGGTGGTCAATTTTTGACTCTTTTGGTTTGGTGCACACGGTTTTGAGGGGTAAAGGGGAGTGCTGAAAATCCTTTAGGCATTTTGTGAATTTTAGTGCTTGAAAGGTTACTTTTCTTCTTATCCTTTTGGTGATTTTTATTTTTTCCAATTCCTTTTCTCTTTGCCTAAATCTCCAAAGCCAAAGTGAACATTTTCTTTTCTTTGCTTTGGCCGAAATCTCCTAGCACATTGGTGCATTCTTTTTCTTTTTTTTGGTCAAAACATTCATCTTTTGCTCAGCTCCCCCTTGATAGCCGAAAAACCTAGCACTCCTCCATCCATCCATTCTTTTCTTTTGACCATTTCATCAATCTTTCCTCTTCTCTAAAATTGACATCACTTTGAGATCACATTTTCTTGTTTGATTTTCTTCCAAAGCTGAATCTATTATCATCCCATCTCTTCATTTCTTCTTTTCTTTTGTCTTGGATAATCTCTTTTTGACCGAAATGGTAAGTGACTTTATATCCCTCATTTCATTTCATTTTTATTTTCCATTTTCTTTTTCTTCCTAGCTGAATATATGTGTTCATCATTATTCAGTTATTCTACCTCATTTCTCTATCAAAACATCTCTCTCCCCATCACTCTCACGTTGTGATCAATATCTTTTTCATAGTGTTATAGAGGGTAGCCGATTACCACATCATCATCTAATCATCTCTAGTCATAAGACAATCGTGAGAATCGGGATTATCATCGATTAAGGTAAGGAGTTCTTTCATAGTCTATTCGATATCTCTAATTGGGTATTGTTTAATCAAATTGAAGGTTGGCTAATTGATTATGTTGGTAGGGGCGAAATCATTCAATATTCTCTCCTTATTTAGTGGTAAGCCGAACCCTTTGTCATTAGACAATCTATATTTATACCGTAATATTGTTTTGACTAAGATTTTACCCGATGGAGACCAGTGGTATCGAATCAAAAGGGAAAGTGGTTGGAGATCGCAAAAGGAGCGGATTTGCGACTCCTACTCCTAAGTTAAGCGTAGAGCGATTTCGGCGGTTCGGGATTTTCCACCGGGTTGTGGACCATCATCCGTGGTGAATCGACAAATCATGGTCGTTCATGATTTCGAGAGTAAGTAATAAAGATCGTTTGGTGTAGTTTTGGATTAATAAAAATCTCGTCCGCTAGATTAATCGAGTGTTATGTTGTCTTAGGTGCCGACGATCAAGACGGTTTAATACGTACCGTAATCAGGTGTGTAATCTCACACCGTAATTCCGTAGATCCATGGTTTGGTAATATGTTTGATAATAAACTGTTATTATTATACGGTTAAAAATCATAATACGGTAAAAATCGAGAAATTTGATTAAGTACATTATTTTTGAAGATTAGTCGAAATTGAAATTAAGAATGTTAAAATTACCGAAATGCCCCTATTGGGCCGAATTACCGAAATGCCCCTATAGGCTGAATTACCGAAATGCCCCTATGGGCTAAATTACCGAAATGCCCCTATGGGCTGATTTACCGAAATGCTCTTATGGGCCAATTTGTTTAAATGCCTTAGTGGGCCGAATGATTATATTGCTTTAATGGGCTGATTCATAAAAAAAGGATGCAATAGATTAAATGGTTGTTATTTATATATATGGATATTTTATGTTATTATGTATATTGCATCTTCACATATTACATGGGATGGGAAATTTGAATGAAGAGAAGTGTAGCCCGGTGGCAATGCCACAATTTTTGATAATCGCTATGTGCCAATGTAAACATGGCTTTGTGCCATCATGATTAAGGCCATGTGCCGATTATATTACCGTATATGAATTTGGTGGCTTAGCCACAAATATTATAAATGGCAGCTTGACTGCAAATTGGAGAGACTAGCGGGGTGGGTTAACTTGATGCCCACAGGAGAGATTGGCTGGTACGGGGGAGAGATTGGCTGGATGGGATGGGTTGCATTCATTCTTATATTTGTCTCATTTACTTATTATTTTGTAAATGGGCTTAGGCACAAGATGATGCTAAATGGGTTCAAGCCCAGTGGACAACGGTAAGGGGATTATACACTGAGGTCTAGTAACTCACCCTGATTCCTTAACCTTTGTAGGTAATGCTCAGTGACGTTGGACTTGGGCCTTGGATGACTTGGTAGAGGCCATACTTCAGAAATGGTTTTTATTGAACTTTAGTTTTCTATTTCCCTGCACTTTATTACTTTTATTATTTTGGGTTTATTTTGTGTTGTAATAAGGCCTCTGGAATATTTTATTTTGCTTAACGTTTGACGTACTTATCATCTTGCTTAAATTGTTTTAAATGGGAATTTTTCTAAAAACTTAATTATGGATTTTCTAAAATGGCTTAATAAATAGATTTCATGATAAACTTTTACGAATATTTTAAGTTGAAATTTTCTCTCAATTTATCATCAATATTTTCAAAAGTCACGGTTTTTATAAAATCACTAGTTCAAATTATTGATTTATCAAGTAACGTTTGAGGTTAGTAATATTCTATCAAATATTTCAAATCAAACTTGTGTTTCTCGATTATAACAAAAATAATATCAAATTTTAAATCCGAATTAAAAAGATTTAACGCATTTTCTCATGTGACAAGTCAAATCCGGTCGTAACACATGGGTCGATTTGGGGTGTTATATTTTATGGTATCAGAGCCCGATTTCAAAACTCAGTTGTGTTTTGGGGTTCAAAAATGTTTTCATAAGCTGTTTGAATTTTAAATTTAAAAATGCATGTTTTAAAGGAAGTATGGCATCATGGGTATTCAGCACCAAGTCAAGTAAGTATATGTTTTATGATTATGATTATTGTGGTATGACGGTAGAAGATACTCTAGAACTTTTAGCCTTAGGAGCTGAAACTATAGAGATTGAGACTATAGGATGCGTTTTTGCGAAAACAACCCTACTTTCTATGTTTCATAAAATATTGTTTAATAAACACTGAAATAGCATACTGATTCATAAGAATCTTAATTAGATTAAATCAAATTAGCGAATATGAGCACTAGAGGACATGGACGCGGTAGACGTGGCCGTGGCAGAGGCCGTGGCGCTAGAGTTGTATCGGAGGCATCGGGACATATACTAAAAATAGACGCACCTGCGTCACCTGTGACTGAAGTTGGGTCACACGATCGTATGAGAGAGGATGATATTCTGTCCCAAGTAATGCTGCGAGTTTTGGAAAGGATTGTTGGGGCAAGAACTGGGCTGACGGCACGAGGGTCAATATCGGAGCGATTCAGATTAAATGGTGCTGAGGTTTTTAGAGGTATCTCGGGTGTGGCACCAAATGTAGTGGAGTACTGGCTTGAGGCTGTGGAGCGGATCATGGACGATCTGGATTGCACCGCCGAGTAGAAACTGAAAGGAGTGGTGTCCTTGCTGAGAGACGAGGCGTATCAGTGGTGGCTCACCATTCGGGAAGGCACTCAGGCTAATTGTATTACCTGGGATTTCTTTAAGACGGCATTCTAGGAAAAGTATGTTGGGGCTAGCTATGTGGATGCCTGAAAGAAGGAGTTTCTGAATCTGGTCCAAGGAGGTAAATCTGTGGCAGCAAATGAGGCGGAATTTCTGCGTCTGAGTCGGTATGCCCAGGGAATAGTGCCGACTGATTATGAACTTTGTGTGCGTTTTGAGGACGGGTTGCGTGATAAGTTGCGGGTACTGATAACCCCACAGAAGGAGAGGAATTTTGCCATACTGGTGGAGAAAGCCAAGATAGCTCAAGAGGTTAAACACTCGGAGAGGCAAAATCGAGACAGGGATAGGGGCAGGAACAAGAGAGACTCTGGGTACTCAAGTCCTGCTAGAGGCTTTCAGAAAAGGACCAGAAATGAGGGACCAGTTCGAGTGGGTGCTCAGCTGCTACTAATCAGTTACAGCCTTGTGCTAATTGTGGGAGACTTCACTCGGGTGAATGTTGGAAGAGAACCGGTAGTTGTTTTAGATATGGTTCCAAGGATCATCGGCTTAGAGATTGCCCTCGACAACCTACTCATGCTTAGGGTGTTCGTAATGATGTTGTGCAGTAAGCTAGAGGCGCTCAGCAGCTGCCGAGAGGATGTAGGTCAGGTCGAGGTGGTAATGGCGTAGGACGAGGTCAGGGTGCACCGGGTAGAGGTACTGGTAATAGGGGTAACGCAGAGTGAGACAGCCAGGGTTGTTCTATGCTGTTAGACGTCGAGAGGATGGCGATGCACCAGATGTCATAACCGGTACGTTTTTCATAGCTAATGTACCTGTTACTACTTTGATAGATATTGGATCCACCCATTCGTATGTTGCATGTGTTTGGAACCTTGAACATTAGATCTGAGATTACTACTAGAGAAACAACTGTAATTAGCCCTTTAGGACAGTCGCTGATAGTAAATAAGTTGTTTAAGGATGTGCCCTTAGAAATTCAAGGGGAAATATTTCTGGTAGATTTTATGGAATTGCCATTCGGCGAGTTTGACCTTATTTTGGGCATGGACTGGTTGGTAAAACATCGTGCGAACTTAGATTGTGCTGCAAAGCAGATGGTGCTAAGGACTTCAGGGGATAAGAAAGTGATGATGATAGATGAGAGAAGAAACTATCTATCTAATGAGGTATCTGCTTTAGAGGTAGAAAAGTTGGTGCGAAAAGGGTGTGGAGCTTCTTAGCTTTTATCAGTGCTTTGGATGCCAAGGAGTCGAAGGTAGAAAGTGTCAGAACGGTGAAAGAATTTTCAGACGTCTTTCTCGAGGAGCTCCCAGGATTGCCTCCGGATCGGGAGGTAGAGTTTGGCATTGAGTTGTCACCAGGAACGGCTCCAGTGTCCATTGCTCCTTATAGAATGGCGCTAAAAGAATTAGCGGAGCTTAAAGCTCAAATTCAGGAGTTGTTGGATCACGGATTCATTTGATCGAGTGTGTCACCGAGGGGAGCGCCGGTCTTGTTCGTTAAGAAGAAGGATTGGTCGATGCATATGTGTATCAATTATAGGCAATTGAATAAGTTAACAATCAAGAACAAGTATCTGTTACCGAGGATCGATGATCTGTTCGGTCAGCTGCGAGGAGCTTCGGTTTTCTCAAAGATAGACTTGAGATTGGGATATCACCAGCTAAAAGTCAAGGAGGCGGATATTCATAAGACTGCGTTTCGAACTCGTTATGGGCACTACGAGTTCTTGGTGATGCTGTTTGGGTTGACTAATGCACTAGCTGCATTTATGGACATGATGAACCAGGTTTTTCAACCCTATCTAGACCGGTTTGTGGTGGTGTTTATAGACGACATCTTGGTGTACTCAAAGACCGAAGAAGAGCATGATTCGCATCTACGGGTTGTATTGCAGATATTAAGGTAGAAGCAACTTTATGCCAAATTTAGTAAGTGTGAATTTTGGCTTAGGGAAGTGACCTTTTTGGGGCATGTTGTGTCTGCCGAAGGAATTGGAGTTGATCCTCGGAACGTCGAGGCTGTGTTGGATTGGAAACCTCCGAAGACAGTGGCCGAAATTCAGAGTTTCCTAGGGTTGGCTTGTTGTTACAGGCATTTCGTTGAGGGGTTTTCGTTGATTGCTTTGCCCTAACTAAGCCGCTATTGCGTAAGAAGTACCGCTTGTGTGGTCTGATAAGCAGTAAGAGAGCTTCGAGAAATTGAAGAAGATTCTGACAGAAGCACTAGTATTGATTCAACCTGAGGCTGGAAAAGAGTTTATTGTTTATTGTGATGCGTCACACACGGGCTTGGGATGTGTGTTAATGCAAAAAGGAATAGTGGATGCTTATGCATCTCGTCAATTAAGGCTACACGAGGTGAACTATCCCACTCATGATTTGGAGTTAACTACAGTGGTGTTGGCTTTGAAGATTTGGAGACACTATCTGTACGGGGAAAAGTCGATTATCTATACAGATCATAAGAGTCTGAAGTACCTCCTTACCCAGAAGGAGTTGAACTTAAAACAGCGGAGGTGGATAGAACTGTTGAAAGATTATAACTTCTCAATCGAATATCATCCTGGAAAGGCTAACGTAGTGGCTGATGCGTGAAGTCGAAAGGTGATATCAGACTTGAGAGCGATGTTTGCTCATCTCAGTCTTTATGAAGACGGTAGCCTGTTAGCCGAGCTTTAGGTGAAGCCTGCATGATAAGTCAGATTAAGGAGAAGAAGTTATTAGATGAAAGATTGGGTTCCTTACTTCAGCAAGTGGAAGGTCGTGTGATAGGGGATTTAGGATTGAATAGCGAAGGAGTATTGTGTTTCCGTGGAAGAATGTGTATGCCCAGCGATTTGGAATTGAGACTAATGATTCTGCGAGACGCGCATAGTAGCCCATATGCTATGCACCCCGGGGGAAATAAGATGGACCGAGACCTCCGTGAGCAGTATTGGTGGCCAGGGTTGAAACGGGAGATTACTGATTTCGTGAGTAAGTGTTTGACATGTCAGCAGGTGAAGGCGAAACATTAATTACCGTCAGGGTTGCTACAACCGATGAAAACTCCAGTATGGAAATGGGAAAGAATAATGATGGACTTTGTTAGTGGGTTACCCTTAACGCCTACTAAGAAAGATTCCGTTTGGGTAATAGTGGATCAGTTGACGAAGACTGCTCATTTCCTACCAGTTCGTACGGATTATTCATTGTAGAAGCTGGACAAGTTGTATATAGCGGAAGTCGTGAGGTTGCATGGGGTACCAATGTTTATTATATCGGACAGGGACCCTAGGTTCACATCATGACTTTGGAAGGCTCTACATGAAGCTTTGGGAACAAGGTTAAATTTCAGCACGGCATTTCATCCTTAGACAGATGGTCAGTTGGAGAGAGTAATTCAGATTCTGGAATACATGTTGAGGGGTTGTGTGATCGATTTCAGTGGTAGTTGGGAGGATTTCTTACCTTTGGTAGAATTTGCCTACAATAACCGCTATCAATCCAGCATCCAGATGGCACCCTACGAGGTGTTGTATGGTCGTAGGTGTCGTACTCCTACTTGTTGGACTGAGCTGGGGGAGCGACAGTTGTTGGGTCCTGAGTTGATCTCAGAGACAGAGGAAAAAGTAAAGGTAATTCGGGCATGGTTAAAGGAAGCTTCGGATAGACAGAAATCATACACGGACCTAAAGCGTAAGGATATAGAATTTGCGGTGGGTGATCAGGTCTTTCTGAAGGTCTCACCATGGAAGAAGATCTTTAGATTTGGACGGAAGGGCAAGTTGAGCCCTAGGTTCATCAGACCATACCGTATATTGAAGCGTGTTAGGCCAGTGGCTTATCAGCTTGAGTTACCTCCGGAGTTAAGTCAGATACATAGTGTATTTCATGTATCAATGTTGAGGCATTTTCGTTCGGATCCATCTCATGTAGTGCCAGTGGAGGAAGTTGAGTTAAGTCCTGACTTGTCTTTTGACGAGGAGCCAGTAGAGATTTTAGATCGGGACGTTAAAATGCTGAGAAGGAAGTCAGTACCGTTAGTCAAAGTATTATGGCATAATCACGGATCAGAGGAAGCTACTTAGGAGCCTAAGGACATGATTCGACAGCAATATCCTCATCTCCTTTAAATAGGTAAATTTCGAGGTCGAAATTTTCTTTAAGAGGGGTAGAATTGTAACATCCTGAAATTTAGAATTTATGTTGGTGCATTATTTCTTGCGTTAGACTAGTTAAAATATTAATTGTGTATGTTTAGGGGTCCTAAGAATGCTCGGGGTTGAATTGGACCTTAACAAAATTTTTGTGTTTAAGCCCTTAAGGGGGAGAAGGTAAGTGGTGTCAATGCTTATGGAAATAAGTGTGCATTTTTCTAGCACAAGAAAAGCTAGAAGAGGAGTGGTGTGGCGTTGCATGTATGGTCTTTAGGGGTGGAGTTCAAATCCAACCTAGTGCAAATATTTTGATTAAAGTTTTGCACTAATAAGGTAAGTGTCGTCCAAAGCTTATATAAGGTAAGTAAGACTTTTTAAATTATGGAAAGGTGGCTAAATAAATATGGTATGGAGGTAAACAAGGGTTAATGAAGGAAAGAATCAAAAGAAAAGGCAAGAGAATGGGACATGTTGGCTTATATCGTGGGTGATGTTTTGGAAAGTGTTGGTGGTTAATTTTTGACTCTTTTGGTTTGGTGCACACGGTTTTGAGGGGTAAAGGGAAGTGCTAAAAATCCTTTAGGCATTTTGTGAATTTTAGTGCTTGAGAGGGTACTTTTCTTCTTAGCCTTTTGGTGATTTTTATTTTTTCCAATTCCTTTCCTTTTTTCCGAAATCTCCAAAGCCAAAGTGAACATTTTCTTTTCTTTGCTTTGGCCAAAACCTCCTAGCACATTTGTGCATTCGTTTTCTTTTGTTGGCTGAAACATTCATCTTTTGCTCAGCTCCCCTTTGATAGCCGAACCTAGCACTCCTCCATCCATCCATTCTTTTCTTTTAACCATTTCATCAATCTTTCCTCTTCTCTAAAATCGACATCACTTTAAGATCACATTTTCTTGTTTGATTTTCCTCCAAAGTCGAATCTATTATAATCACATCTCTTCATTTCTTCTTTTCTTTTGTCTTGGACAATCTCTTCTTGACCAAATTAGTAAGTGACTTTATATCCTTCTTTTCATTTCATTTTTATTTTTCATTTTCTTTTTCTTCCTAGCCGAATATATGTGTTCATCATTATTCGGTTATTCTACCTTGTTTCTCTATCGAAACATCTCTCTCCCCATCACTCTCACGTTGTGATCAATATCTTTTTCATAGTGTTATAAAGGGTGGCCAAATACCACATCATCGCCTAATCATTTCTAGTCATAAGGCAATCGTGAGAATCGGGATTATCATCGATTAAGGTAAGGAGTTCTTTCATAGTGCATTCTATATCTCTAATTGGGTATTGTGTTAATCGGATTAAAGGTTGGCTAATTGATTATGTTGGTAGGGACGAAATCATTCGATATTCTCTCCTTATTTAGTGGTAAGCCGAATCCCTTGTCATTAGACAATCTATATTTATATCGTAATATTGTTTTGACTAAGATTTTATCCGATAGAGGCTAGTGGTATCTAATCGAAAGGGAAAGTGATTGGAGATCACAAAAGGAGCGGATTTTCGACTCCTACTCCTAAGTTTAAGCGTAGAGCAGTTTCAACGGTTCGGGATTTTCCACCAGGTTGTGGATCATCATCCGTGGAGAATTGACAAATCGTGGTCGTTCACGATTTCGAGAGTAAGTAATAAAGATCGTTTGGTGTAGTTTTGGATTAATAAAAATCTCGTCCGTTAGATTAATTGAGTGTTATGTTGTCTTAGGTGGCATCAGGATCTATCACGACATGGGACGAACTTCCTGGAAAGTTTTTACAAAAATTCTTCCCGATTGGCAAAGTAGTTCAGCTAAGGAGAGAGATTTTTGTCTTAAGATAGATAGAGGGAGAAAGTTTCCATGAGGCATGGGATCGCTAAAAAATTTTGATTAAAAAATGTTTGCACCACAGATTTCCTGAATGGATGCGACTACATGTATTTTATAATAGGTTGGGTGCAAACACACGATTTAGACTGGACAGACCAGTAGGAGGGGCCCTTATGAATAGGAAATACGAGGATGCATATGAAATTATTGAAAATATGGCATTAAACTCATGTTAGTGGCCAAATGAATGTTTCACATATGGCCAAAAAAACACTATTGTCAAAGCTATTCAAGAGGATGCTAAGTATTAGCAAATAATGGACAGATTAAACTGTATTGAATCTGCTTCTACATCATTTATGTATGGAGGAGATAAACCACTCTTCCATTATATCAATAATCCTATTGAGGATGAATTACATTGGGAATAGGGATGGAAGCCCTAATCAAATACATATAATCTTGACTAGAGGGGTCACCTGGACTTGAGATGGGGAGGAAACCAAGGAGGAGGCAACAATTCAAATCAAGTTAAAAATACTAATTGCCAACCTCCTTATTTATAGAAGCCCTATGACATAACCAACCCAAGTGATCATACTGCAAGTAGTCAACGTTAGGATTGAATTGAGGAAGAGATGCAGTCAATGAGAACATATGTCATGTAGGTGTAGTCTGAGTGCACCAATTCAACAAGAACATTGACTAAGCTCGATGATCAAATGAGCAAATTGATGAGCATGATGGGTGATATCAACAAGAAAATTGGCTTAAGCATTCCTAGTAACACAGAATATAATCCACGGAGGAAAGGTAAAGAGCATGTGAAAGCTATAGCATTCAGATCAGGCAAGGTACCGAGTATCCCAGAAATACCTACTCTGAAGGTGACTGTGGATAATACTGATGAACCTCAAAACAATTCCCTGAAATTAGAAGACGAACTTGAATCGAAAGAGGAGAATGCACCAGTGGTTGAGCCAGGAAAAGAGACATTTAAAGATGTCAAAATCACAGAAGTCCCATATCCATCAAGATTAGAAGAAAGACAGAAGCGAGACGATGATGAATTCATAAGTTTTCTAAATTTATTTAGAACTTTAAATGTTAAACTACCTTTAATCGAGCTAATTGAGAATGTTCCCAAATACGCCAAATTTTTAAAGGAGATGATGGTAAGGCGTAAGAAAATCTAGGTAGGAAAGAAAGGTAGGAGAACAAGTTAGTTTAAATGCTTCCTGTAGTGTGATTATTTTAAGACAAGTACCTCGAAAGTTGAAAGACATGAGAAGTTTCACTATTCCTAAAGAAATAGGGAGCATTCGTTTTAATAGAGCTTTATGCAGTTTAGGAGCTAGTATCAATTTAATGCATTTATCAATTTTTGAAAAACTCAGGTTAGGGAATCTTGAAACAGCTCAAATAACATTACAATTAGCTGATAGATCTTCGGTCCATCCGAAGGGAGTACTAGAAGATGTGCTAGTCAAGGTGCGAAGTTTTATTATTCTAGCTGATTTTGTAGTGCTTGATTTTGAGGAAGATTGGGAGATGCCGATGTTACTAGGAAGACATTTCCTGGGAACTTCTAGATGCACCATTAATTTAGAGAAAAATGAGCTAACTAGGAAAATTAATGGTGAGACTAAAATCTTCAAATGTGGCTATCAACTCAATAAGGAAGAGTGGAGAATATTAAGGGAACATTGGAAAAAATTATTTATCTCTAACATTCCCAAGTCAAGGGGAGTGTTTCCCTTTATGAATGCAAAAAGAATAAATAGGTTCAAAGAATGGGACAAGTGGGCAAAGGTGGAGTGGCACGACGGTCGGTGGACTAATACTAATATAATAAAGAAATTATTCACAGGAGAATTGACAATATTGCTAGATAAATATGGCAGTATAACTTAAAATATGTGAATTGTTCCATGATCTTTTGTAAATTATTGTATATTTAACTAACCCCATAATTTAGATCTTAACTTTTATCTGATGTATGTTCAAGTTTTAGGCCAAAACATCCTTGAAAAGGAATTTTGGATCAAATTGGAGCCATTTTCGTGACATTGCACCAGAGAGTCGTGACATAGCAGATGATCCCTGAGAATCTCCAAACTGGCGGATGTGTCGCAACACGGAACCCCTATGTCGCAACATCGCTGCAAATTTTTCAATGTTGACCCAATCCACTACGCAACTCGGTAATTTAAACACTAACTTTACCCGATTTTAACCCTTAAAACCTTATTTTATAACCCCAAAACTATGTCTACTAATAATTAAAACACCCTTTAACCCTTGTTTCCTCAAACTCTCTCAAACCTATCAATATCCCTTAAATCCTAAACCCTCAATTTTACAAATTCCTTTTCATAACCTTGGTGCAACAAGGAACGGGGACATCACGGGTAAGTAAGGAATTGAAACGAACCTTAACTATACATTCAAGGTTAAGGGTTCCTAAACTCAAACTTTTTAATGTTCCATTGAATTATTTATTTAGCAATTCGTTAGGATTAAAAAAATTATGCCTCATAGAAAAGTTAGGCGACAGTGGAAATGAAGTCATCAATGGCTCAAAATCCCTCTTCTTTTCCAAATAGGAATGTTAAAAATAATTTTAATGAGCTTCAAGGAAAAACATTTATTCAAGAGAGGGGATTTGATCCATTGATGATTTTATGTCAAGAAATATGGCCTTTGGTTAGATATCATCGATGAGAGTGTTGTGTACGTAGTGGTTCAAGTAATAAGTAAGTAAAATTAGTTATCCTCTCCACAGGGTGTAACACCCTGAATTTGGGCCTAGTAGAATTGGGCTTATTGGGTATTGTGCATGGGAGCATTTAAAATCTTTGAGAATAAGAGAACGACACTAATGTAAGTTGGATCCATTAGATGAGTGATTTCTGGAGGTTAGGGGCTTCCATGAAGTTTTGGGTTCAAACCTGGGCTTTAGTAAAAAAATTTCTTTAAGTAGGTAAAGCCCTGGATACTTGGAAGTAGGCCTTTTAAATTATTGCATTAAGAAAATGGCGCAAGGAAGCACGTGGTCTAGTGGTTGTGGCGTCATTAGTCTTGCAAGGGAGCCTGGGAAAGGAACCTAGACCTTGGGCCTATAGTAATTAAGGATAAAGTGTGACACAAGGAGTTGGATGGCAATGAGGCAAGTGGCATATGAGATCAATGAAAGAGGCTTGGGTTCGAGTCCTTTTGCAAGCAAATAGTTGTTATTTTGCTACTTGGGATGGTAAGAGATGGATTTAGATTCAAACACTTGGAGTTGGTTGAAAAAATTGGTAAAAGAAGGGAATTGACTTGGTCATAGTGGTTGGAATTTGATTTTGAATTTGAATGAATGGTTGGAGAAAATCAAGGAGTAATTCGGGGAGGAAATCAGGGAGTTCAGCTTGAGGGATTGTGTTAGCCGAATGGGGGGGTGTGATTAGGAAATTTTGGCTAAGATCATTATGGAAGAGGCATTTCGGCATTTTTGAGCATTTTTTTGGTTGCCGAATTCTCTTTTGGTATTTAAGGTATTTGTTTTGCTTTCTTTTTTTTTTTCACGGTATTGGTTGTTGGGGACCTTTAGTGCATATTTTCTTCTCCTTTTGGGTCTCAACTCAAGTGCTTTTCTTTTTCCCCTCTTCTGTCAGGTTGTATCGAATAGCTAAGATTCCCTCTCAAAACTATTGCTTCTTGTAGGCCGAATACTTCCTACTTCCACCATTAATTCCGATTTCACTCTCTCTTCCTTTTATAAGCCCTAGCTGATTATTGCTTTACCGAATCTTCTCCAAATTTCCTTAGGACCAAATTTATCATCTCTCTACCCTAATTTTCTCTTAACTGAATTCAACTCCTTTCTAATCCTATTCTGCCAATTTGTGCCACTTTTTCTGCCTTTTGTCATCATCATATACCCTTTTTCTTTCTCTTTTTCTTAATTCCTCTTTGGCTGAATTCTACTTACTTTATCTGTTCCATTTCTTTTTGTTTAGTTTACCTTGCTATGTGGTAAAGCCGAATACAACTTTGCGTCCCTCTTTCTTAAAGATATTTTTTTCTTTCCTGTTTTTCCCTTTTCTTTTTCGGTGATTGGTATTAATCTCATTTTCTTTCTGTTAGGGTAATTAGTTACTTTGTGGTTGTGAGTTAAGCATTCATGTCGAATCTGATTCTGTAAGATCGTGTTCTTGATGAGCAAAGGGGATTTTAGCCATAAGGTGGCAGCAAAGGTGCCAGCCGAGACTGTGCGCATAGCTTCCACTCCCAAGTTTAAGCGGTGTAGGGTGCCAGTGGTTTGGGACTTTTAGCCTAGATGCGGAAGGGTGACGGCATCAAACTTTGGTTTAACTAGGCAATTCGCAGTTGATCGCTCTAGTGAAGGCAAGTTATAGTAAATCACATGGCTAGGTGTTTGGATTAGAGATCTCACAATTCTTTTGTTAAGTGAGTTAATTGTGTGCTATGTTTTGTACAAGTGGCGGCGCTCGTGGTTATTTAGTACTCTACGTGATAAGGTGTGTAATTGGACACCCACTTTAGTTCTGTCAATACGACGAATGAAGGTGTATCCAACCTTGATGAACTGTGAATTGGCTAAAGCCGAAAAATTGATAAGCCGAAACTTCGGCATTTGAGATCACTCGAGCGTGCGATTGCTTATAGAGATAAACCGAGCCATAATCATTGGTGATAGACAGTTGGGACTACCATGAACTTTCTTGTGGGCTTAGCTCGTAATGGGCCTTGTTGGGCTGAAATGGGCCTTGTTGGGCCAATATGGGCCCAATGGGTAAATGGGCCACAGGGACGAAATCCACGGTAAGTGGCAGATAATGGATTTGGCTGCGAGGTTCACATAACCACGATCGAGAATGGGCCGATTGGGCCATACAAGCGTGTGGGCCTATTTGGGCCGAGAATGGGCCTAGGCCCATTCATATTGTTATCTCTATTTAGAATACCTCAGCTTATAAAATTACTGAAATACCCTTGGTTTACAAAATTACTGAAATACACTCGACTTTTAAAATTACCAAAGTATCCTCAGTTTGTAAAAATACCGAAATACCCTTGGTTTGCGAAATTACCAAAGTAACCCTAATTTGTAAAATTACCGAAATACCCTCAGTTTGGAAAATTATCGAAATACCCCTAATTTGTAAAATTATAAAATACCCTCGATGGGTGAAATTATCAAAATACCCTCGATGGGTAGAATTACCGAAATACCCCCGAGAGGTGAAATTACCATTTTACCCCCCAATCGACCACATGACTGTTATACCCTTAGCGGTAGCATAAGTGATGTATGTGTGATATTTGTATGACTGTTTATGATTGTGATATACTATATACACGAGTTATTTATGCCACAACACTTTGCATTGGGGTTGGCACTTGTATTAGGAGGAAATACTATACTAGTGGCTCTGCCACGTTCTCACTGTTATAGTGGCATCGCCACGTATTCTAATTTTAGTGGCTCAGCCATGTATATTGTTATTAGCAGCTTTGCTGTGTTGTTTTTAGCAGCTAGGTTGCGTTATTGGTGTTCTGGCTAGGTGGGTCGACTTGGTCCCAACATTGTGTGTTGGTTGGACTGGGTTGGGTTGCATCTCTGTTCTGCATTGTTATGATTTTGGGCTTAGGCCCACTCTGTTACTGTATAGGGCTAAAGCCCAGACAGATCTGTACTGTATAGGGCTTAGGCCGAGACTGTTACTATAATAGGGGATTACATACTGAGTTCTCGTAAGGGGATTACATACTGAGTTCTCGTAACTCTTAGAGAAGACCACACACTACCTAAGCTTGCTATTTTGATTATTTACTTTTAAATATTTTGATTTGGGTTGTAATAAGGCCTATCTATTTTTTAACTTATTATTTGTGATATTTATTTATGATGTTTTCTAACTGCTAAAAGTGGAATACGATTTCCAAAATGATAACTATCTTGAAAACACTATGTTTTCGCAAAGTTTTCAAAATGCTTCTGCAAGTCAATTTTTAAACATCACATTTTTGTAAATTGTTTATTTTAAATATGCTACCGCAACAGATAAGGTTTTAAAAGTAATTACGTTTTCAAGTGGATGACAATTGCTTAAGTGTTTTGATTTTTAACAAAGAGGCTTTAACTCTCATACAAGTTTTAAACAAGAACAATGATTTTGAAAAACACTTCCATGTGACACGCCAGATTTGGGCCTAACTTCTAGGCCAGGTTTGGGGTGTTACACAAGGGCTGTATAAGCTTAACATAATATTTGTAAAATTATAACTTCACAATTTGATGTAAAAATTCAATAATTGGAATGGCGATGATTAAATTAAGTAAAATTAATTAGATGCAAAAATTGATCCCTATGCAATTCTAATCTAAATGCAATTTTGTAACATCCTGAATTAATGGGTCTATGCGTTTAGTATAGGAATATGTTTAATATGTTAACTTAGGTAAAAGGGGTCTAAATCTGGGCTTAGAATTAGGCAAAGGCCCAGATTAAATTATTTTAAGGTGGCATCATTAACAATTAAAAAGGAACAAGTTTTGGGTCACAAGGAGCCCATGTTTTTAGGCCAATTTCAGCACTTTAAATGAAGATAAGGGTGACGCCACACACAAGGAATTAGGGGCCTAAATATTAAGTTTAATGAGGCCCAAATCTTTTAATTTAAGAGAGTTAAATTTCAGCACTAGGGTTAGTAGAGGTGGACGGCTACAAGGCTCAAAATAGGAGAAATTATGTGGATTTTGTAAGTGATAATATCATAGATAAAAAGGAGAAAAGTTAGGAGCTTATCTTTAAGGGAAGTGTTGGCCGAAAATCCACCACCTAGAGGACTGTAAAATTCGGCTACTGCATGGCAAAGAGGGTGCCGAATTTCACCTCTCTTTTAGCTTGAATTTTTAAAGGTATTATCAGTTATTAGCAGTAGGTGCCGAAATATCTATAAATAGGGGGGCTAGCTCCTTGATTCTGACACTGAAAACCCTAAATTCCTCCTCTATTGTGCCAAAATTCCCTAGCCTCTCCCTCTCTAATTTCTTTTCTCCAAATTTCTTCAAAAGCCGAAACTCTTCTCCACTTTTTCTTCCTTGTGCTGATTTCTCTAAAAAGCCAAAATATCCATAGTCTTTTCTTCTATTCATCCTATTTGAGAATTAGCTCTACACTTTCGGCATTTAAATCTTCCATTGGTGTTGCCGAATCCTCTCTCTAGTGCTAGCCGAATCTCCTATGCTAGGGTAAGTGTCAATTTTTGATTAGTCTTCATGATCTATTCTCGGTTTTTGAAAAGCAAAAGATGAAAGCTAATAGTTTAATGGTTTTATGTTGGGCGGCAATTCGAGATTTGAAAGAAGCTTGGTCAATTAGATCTAAAAGCCGAAAATAGCTTGTCTCCACTTTCGGGATTTTTAAGGTAAGAAGATTTTCCTAGATTTCTATTAGATTTCATCATTATATACAAGATCTTAATGTTATAGTGAGGATTAACGATTAAATATTGTGATAGTAGTTCTGATAAGGACTTGTGATGGAATTAAATATGGATCAGGCAAAGGAGAAAATCCCTAAGTTTAAGAAAAGAGCAGTATCGGCCATTCGAGATTGGCCACTTGGTTGCGGACCGGCTTCTGTACAACACCTTAGGTAGATTGCAGTTGTGTCAACTAAGGGTAGCGTTGATATAGAAAGCATCATTTTATCGGTAATCAGGTCCATAGATCTTTAACACACTACTAATAAACCTATGTGTATGACTATTTGTAAATATTATGGGCTAAAAAGCCGGAATGAGGCTGTATAGACAGTCGAATAGAACCCTAAAAGGGTTAGGCAAGGATGCCAGGTACGTAAACATAGAACTCCCTATGTGTATCGAAAAATATATAAGTCTGCATGATGTTTTCTTTATGTATGTATGCATGGGGTGGGAATGATGATAATGAAGGGGAAGTGTATGATAGGTGTGTAGAGGATGGAACCCTAGGATGGGATGGGTTATTAATCATTTATTATTTTGATGTATGATTATGACTGATGACTTATGGGCCAGGGCCCATAATGTGTTTGTGGGCTCAGGTCGTTGTGTGCTTTGAGATTTATATACTGAGTCTTGGTGACTCACGCTTTCCTTTTTCTCTACTCTCCAGATGAGTAGTAGATCGTGGACATGGGAGCCGGGTCGGACTCGAGGGGCCATCAAGTTCTATTTCTACAAATTATATTTTCTTTAGGACTTCTTTAAGTTTGTTTTATTGTTATTTGAGGAACAATCATGTAATAAGGCTCCTAGCTTTTATTCAACTTAGGAGTTTTCTATGTTATGCAACTTATGAATATACCACAAGGTTTATTTACATTTATTAATAAAAATACAAAGAGGCTTATTTTCAAAAATATCTCTCCTTTATTCAAATTTAATTAATTTAACTCGTGTTTTCAAAATGCGATAAAGTGTTATGTGTTCGATAACATGTCGGATCTGGTCGAAATGTATGGGCCGGGTTTGGGGTGTTGTAATTTAGTATCAGAGCTCGGTTCAAAACTCGGGCTGTGAAATGGGTCTAGTACTATTTTAAAAAGTTGATAAAAAAATGTTTTGGATGAAGATATGGCCTTCGAGTCTACCGGCACCCCATCCACCCAGGTAAGTATTTTGAACTCCTGATTGTGATATATATGTGGGCTTAATGGGCTTTATAGGACGTAGACTATCTAGATTAGAACTTGATGGACTCTAGGCTTAGAGAAACCACTCTTCAAAATCCATAAGATTTAATTTCACTAAACAAAACCTGTAAACTAGTCGCAAGACTAAGGTGTGGCAATAGGCATATGCATGTCTAGGAGTAGATCCGGAAGAGCTTGGTATTTAAGCAGTCCAAGTGACTCACCTCCTCTTTACTGGAATCTTACCTGGTGCCTAGTGACTGTTCACTCTAGCTATAAGGACTTGTTCATGGGCTGAACCTATAATTAAAACCCGAAAAGGACCAACCACCCTATTTTGCAAACAAAAACCCCTAAGTTTTGAACATTTCCAAAAAGATACACTTGATTTGAAAATGTTCACAGCTATGAAAAATTTACCCAAAAACCCTATGTTTACAAGAGTACCTAGATTTTCCAAAGTGCCCTTGTTAAAAAAAAAAAAACAACAACAACATCAAAATATTCCTGGTTTGTAAAATCACCAAATTACCCTTGTTTCGTAAAATGCCCAAAATATCCCTGGTTTGTAAAATTACCAAATTACCATTATTTCCCAAAATTACCGAAATACCCCCGGATTGCCAAATTACCGAAATACCCCTGAATTTCAAAATTACCGAAATACCCCCAGATTACAAAATTACCAAAATAACCTTATTTCACAAAATCACCAATGAACCTTATTTTGAAAAATTATGAAAATACCCTTGTAGGATAAAATTATGAAAATACCCCTGAGTAGTGAAAACAACAACAACAACACTACTTTTCTGTAATGAACGTGAGTTCATGGATGTTGATGATTGAATGTATGTGTTTCTTAGAGGATATGAACTTGAGACTGAATAGTGAATGCGAATTCGAAAGAACTACTCTTAAAGCTATTATTCATAAGACTGTTCGTGGTTAAAATAGTGGAAGAAAACTAATAATTCATAAAATTCCTAATCAGATAAAAGCGAAGTGATAGAATGAGTACAAGAGGTCCAGGACATCCGCCACGTGGTCGTGGTAGGGGTAGGATGACTGTGTCAGAACCAGTAGGATCTGGTCATGGATCTAAAAATGAGACGCCAGCCGCGGAGGAGGAATTTTAGGATCAAACTGCCGGAGATGACACGATATCTCAGGCAATGTTAAGGGTTCTAGAGAGGGTTGTTGGGGCTGGTATGGGCACAGGAGCCCGAAAATCTATGCCAGAGCGGATTAGGGCCAATGGGGCAGAAGCGTTTAGAGGAATTACTGGTGTAGCCCGAAGCTCAGCTGAGTATTGGTTGGAGGCGGTAGAACGCATAATGGATGATTTAGATTTCACGAAAGAGAAGAAGTTGAATGAAGTTGTATCTCTCTTGCGAGATGAAGCATATCAATGGTGGCTCACGGTTAAGGATGGTACAGTGGCTGACCGTATCACCTGGGAACTCTTTAAAATGGCGTTCCAGAATAAGTACATTGGATCGAGTTATGTGGATGCACAGCGCAGAGCATTTCTAAATCTGCTGCAAGGGAGTAGGTCAGTGGTTGCATATGAAGCTGAATTCTTACGCCTTAGTCGTTAGGCTCGTGGGATGGTAGCCACGGAGCATGAACGTTGTGTTAGGTTCTAAGATGGCCTGAGGGATGACTTGCGTGTTTTGATAGCCCCGCAGCGAGAGATGGAATATGTTGTCCTAGTGGAAAAGGCTAAGATAGCCGAGGAGGTAAAGCAGACTGAGAAATTAAATCGAGATAGAGATAGAGGTGGAAATAAGAGGAATTTTGGATCGTCAACCGGGCGCACTCAGAAAAGGTCCAGGGCTGATGGACCCAAACGGGAAGAGAAACCTACTGCCACTAACCAGACACCCAAGTGTACTAGATGTGGTAAATTTCATACTGGTGAATGTTGGGCAGGCAGTAGGAAGTGTTTTAGGTGCGGATCTACGGACCATAAAGTTAGAAACTGTCCGTAGCAATGGGATAGTGAAAGGACCATGGGTCGATGGAATGCTCAGCCTGGTAGAGGAGGTCAGCAACCACAAAGTGGTCGTGGTACAGACCGAGGTGGTAATGCTGTTGGTCGGGGTCGTCGAGCACCAGGTCAAGGGGCAGGAAACACTGAGGCGAGACAGCCGGGTCTGGTCTATGCTGTTAGACGTTATGAGGAGGCTGACGCACCGGATGTCATAATCGGTACGTTCTTAATTTTTGGCTTGCCTTACACTGCATTGATTGACATTGGGTCGACGCATTCGTATGTAGTTAGTAGCGTATCTGGAACTTTAAAGCTAGAATCTGAAATTACCCCTAAGGCAATGACTGTAGTTAGCCTGTTAGGACAATCTGTAGTAGTGGATAAACTCTATCGGGAAGTACCTCTAGAAGTTCAGGGGATAATTTTCTGGACGGATCTAATGGAATTACCGTTCGGGGGGTTTGATTTAATTTTAGGCATGGATTGGCTTGTGAAGTATCAAGCTTGAAACACCCCAAACCCGGCCCACGAGCCTGGACTGAATTTGGTATGTTCCTTAAGTAAACCGATTCAAAGTTCGTTTGTTTCTTGGGAAAAACTTGTGCGATTTTAAGAAAAATATCGTTTTGGGTTGGGCTTGAGTTAAAACCCATTTAAAATCCAATTAATTAAGGTGACAAAACAATTAGGGTTTATTTTTAAAGAAATAAATTTTACTTAACTTTAATTGAAAATAATTCATAACATAGTGATTAAAAATAAAAATAAAGAAATGTAACTTGGGCCTTATGGCCTTATTACATCAAGTAAAAACCCAAAATAAAATTCTAAAATACTTAAATAAAATTAAATGTCCATATTGAATAAAACTTCAAGTCGAGCATGGCCACCCCTAAGCTTCACGAACCCTACCATTATTGATTGTCACTGAAAAATAGTCCCATAATGGGATGAGTCAATGACTCAATGTGTACACAACACTAAAATTCAATAGATCAAGCATACATTTTCATATCAAATACTTATTCATATAACAGATAAAAATGATGATGCAACCCAAACCCAAACCTAGGTGCCATCCGCTACACATCCCCGTACCAACCTGCACACCGTGGGGACTACTACGTCAACCCTCCATCCGCTACACACCATCGAAGGTAGTCGCTGTAGTTGACGTGCTCATCGCCCATATAAAATTTGTGGCATAGCCACCAGATAATTGTGTCATGAGACACCACATTTAGATAATGTAACCGAAGTTACCACATTCGGATAATGTGACCGAAGTCACCACATTCGGATAATGTGACCAAAGTCACCACATTCGGATAGTGAGACCAAGTCACCACATTCACTTCCCTTTCTCATATAACCCAATGCCCAATATTATTCATATTATGCATATCATACTTAAATTCACATTCATGTCACTTTTCACATGTTAAATATAACATATTTCGTAATCCTAGTAGAAGTAGGAAACGTACCTGAGTACTTAGTACCATATCATGGTACTTTAGCCACTTCCATATACTTAATAACACATGTATTAATAAACATAGCCATAGTACATATTATAAAGTAGTGTGGGGTACACACCTGATTCACTTAGCAAATTCCTTGAGATTTCAAAATCTGATCTACTACTTAAATCCTTAATCCCTACATTTGATTAATCACTTACTAATTTAATAAAAAGCCATTCAGCCATAAATCCAAATCCTAGTAGGATTAGTATTCTTAAACTTGCCTTGTTGTCGATTGGGACACCAACAAATCCCGAAACTGATCCTTGTTTTCCTAGTAGTGTCAAAATTCCTATAACCTTACGTTAGATTTAATCTAACCATTAAAACATAAAACATGGCCTTTGGCTGAATATACATATGTCTTACCTTAATCTTAGAAATCCAAAACTCACCGAATAACTAGGGAACACGTGGCTTATGGTGTACCTTCTGAAAAGAATTTCTCCTTCCTTGTAGTCGACACTTAGTAAATCCCAAAAGATCTCTTCAAAGTTTCTAACAACAAGATCTTAATGGGTTAATCCTAGATTTTGGCAAATCTTAAAAGAAAAAGGATGAAACCGAATGAGATCTTACCCTTACTTGAAGAAATCGATTGCACCTTCACTTCAATCTTCAGAGATTCGGCTATGGCTAAATGATGATCTCACAACTTTCGGCTTTTGGAGGGATTAGAGAAGGAAGAATAAATATGGAGGATTCTTTAGAACACAAGGTATTTCGGCTTGGCAAAAATAAAAGAAGAAGAAGATTTGGTGAAGAGAATTCGCAGAGGCTTTCAAAGAAACAGAAAATAATGCAGAATGGCCTCTCTTTTCCTTTTATAGCCGAAATTACTAAGCTAGAGTCCCTTACTTGGCCACCACTCTTCTATTTTGATAGCTTTATCCCTTTAATTATCATAAATAAAAGAGTTTAATCCAACATTTATCTCTTCAAAATAATCCAATTTAAAAAATCCTTTATTTATCACCTTTTTAATCGAATATTTATGAAAATAAAACACCTCCATTCTAGAAGCATGTGCCGTCCACCTCAGTCTTCTGGAAGCAAAAATAAAACCTCCTTTATTTGCTTCCCAAGTGACTCGAACTCAGGCCCACTCCTCTTGCATATGGCGCTATTTCCATAGGCCCTAAGTGACATCTTCAGGCCACTTTTCCAAGCCTGTTTGTGTGTCAAATTTCACAAACTTTTTCTTTTAAGGCCACCTTGCCTTAATTTCCCCTTTTAAACCTTAAAACTCATCATTTCTAGGTCATTTCTAAGTTTCCAAAAATTTTAGTTCGCTCTGTCAGAAACTTGACATTTCCTTACATTTCCAAGTTTCCAAATGTTCACTTTCCTTTTTTGAATCATTTCTAAATCATTTTCCTAGTTTCCATAAATGTTCACTTTCCTCTTTATTCCTTTACATTTCCAGGATGTTTCCCTACATTTCCAAGACAAGACATTTCCTTACATTTCCTTGCATTTCCTTACATTTCCATACATTTCCTCACATTTCCTTACATTTCCATACATTTCCATACATTTCCTTACATTTCCTTACTTCTAGAATTCACATAACACATTCATAATTCATAAAACATGCCATTTTACCACATGGTTCCTTGTGTCATGCTTCACACGGAGTTTCTTTTAAAGCCTCATTTACCTAGCTCCCCTTTTTACTTAAAAACCAATAATTTTCCAAAGCTTTCTTCTTCCATCCTAGAATTCTAAAAACCCTTAATACACTTCCAACACTGCAAAAACCTACTAACTCATGAATTAGGCACGAACGCATAACCCCTAATCTAGGATGTTACAGTTCTACCCTCCTTAAAAATAATTTCGTCCTCGAAATTACTTACTAACAGTCGTACAATCCTTCTCACTGCACTATGCTTACGCTGCGCACTCTGATCTTAATAGAGCCATCATACCTTCTAGGCACAATCTCTAAGTTCACGTCCCCTAGAACTTATTTCTAACATCGCGATCTAATCTGATTAAAAAGTTTTATGCATCAGAATTTTGTTCCACTTATTAACCGCGAACAATTTTATGAAATGAGTTTTAGGAGTGGTTTTTTCGTATTCATACATGCACACAGTCTTTCCATCCATTCATACATCCATCAAACAATTATGAACCTTCGTTCATTCAGACAAATGTTGTAGTTTTCGTTGTCGTTGTTTTTCCACTACCCAGGGGTATTTTCGTAATTTTGTCCTACAAGGGTATTTTCGTAATTTTTCAAAAGAAAAAGTTCCTTGGTGATTTTGTCAAAAAGTATTTTGAAATTTCTAAATTCCCGGGGTATTTTGGAAGATTTTGAAATCCGGGGGTATTTCGGTAATTTTGAAACTCAGGGGTATTTTGTTAATTTTTCACAAATCGGGGTAAATTTGTTCTAGTAAATCAGGGATATTTCAAAAGTTGCAAAACTTTGAGGGTTCTTTTTGAGAATTGTACTTTCCAAAACAGTGATGTTGCAAAAATTTGAAAATCAGGGTCATTTTGGTAATTTTCGTAAATTAAGGGCAATTTTGTAATTTTTCAAAATCAAGGTATTTTTGATAGATTGCGAATTAGGGTTTGTGAACATTTATAAAATAATGAAGTTGTAGCAAAACCGTTGAAAAGTTTGACATTTTGTGAATCAAGGGCATTTTGGTAATTTTACCACTAAGGGCATTTTTGTAATTTCATAAATCGAATTTTTTTTTCGAAAAATTTTGTAAAAATAGTTCTCACAAATTAAAAAGGAAATTTTAGGAGTTTTAAAACTAGGGTTTTTATAAAAATACGGCTAGTTCCCTTTCGGGTTTTAGTTATTGCGTTTAGCCTGTGACTGAGTCCTCTTGGTTAGGGTGAACCGTAGCTACGCACTGTAGGATTCTGCGAAGAGGAGGTGAGTCACTAGGGATCAAGCTAAGTACCGTGCTCTTCCAGATCCAATCCTAGACATGCGCATGTGGTTGCCACACCCTAACTCTCTACGACTTAGCTACAGGTTTGTTTAACTAGGCCCTTAAGTCTTATGTAATAGTTGGGGTAAACTAGTCCTAGGGTTCAAGTACTTATTCTCTACTCTACGTTCCATTCCTACCTTCTACAATTCATAGCATAAATTACACAATAGATAGGGGTACTTACCTGGTAGACTGCAGGTCCGAGACTTAGGTGCCATGCCAGAAAAAACTGCTTATTTCATAAAAATTTTCACAAACTTATTTGGGCTCGATTTGAAAACGTTTTGGGCCTTAAACCCCTAGGCCGAGGGTTTGAAACTGGGCTCTGATACCAAACTGAAACACCCCAAACCCGGCCCACGAGCCTTGACCGAATCTGGTATGTTCCTTAAGTAAACCGATTCAAAGTTCGTTTGTTTCTTGGGAAAAACTTGTGCGATTTTAAGAAAAATATCGTTTTGGGTTGGGCTTGAGTTAAAAACCCATTTAAAATCCAATTAATTAAGGTGACAAAACAATTAGGGTTTATTTTTAAAGAAATAAATTTTACTTAACTTTAATTGAAAATAATTCGTAACATAGTGATTAAAAATAAAAATAAAGAAATGTAACTTGGGCCTTATGGCCTTATTACATCAAGTAAAAACCCAAAATAAAATTCTAAAATACTTAAATAAAATTAAATGTCCATATTGAATAAAACTTCAAGTGAGCATGGCCATCCCTAAGATTCTCGCAACCCGGTCCATTATTGATTGTCACCAAAAATAGTCCCATAATGGGGTGAGTCAACAGACTCAATGTGTACACAACACTAAAATTCAATAGATCGTGCATACATTTTCATATCAAATACTTATTCATATAATGTATAAAAATGATGATGCAACCCAAACCCAAACCTAGGTGCCATCCGCTACACATCCCCGTACATCACCGCACACACCGTGGGGACTACTAAGTCAACCCTCCATCCGTTACACACCATCGAAGGCAGTCGCTGCAGTTGACGTGCTCATTGCCCATATAAAATTTGTGGCATAGCCACTGATAATTGTGTCATGAGACACCACATTCGAGATAATGTAACCCGGTTACCACATTCGAGATAATGTGACCGAAGTCACCACATTCGAGATAATGTGACCGAAGTCACCACATTCAGATAGTGAGACCAAAGTCACCACATTCACTTCCCCTTTCTCATATAACCCGAATGCCCAATATTATTCATATTATGCATATCATACTTAAATTCACATTCATGTCACTTTTCACATGTTAAATAGAACATATTTCGTAATCCTAGTAGAAGTAGGAAACGTACCTGAGTACTTAGTACCATATCATGGTACTTTAGCCACTTTCATATACTTAATAACACATGTATTAATAAACATAGCCATAATACATATTATAAAGTAGTGTGGGGTACACACCTGATTCACTTAGCAAATTCCTTGAGATTTCGAAATCTGATCTACTACTTAAATCCTTAATCCCTACATTTGATTAATCACTTACTAATTTAATAAAAAGCCATTCAGCCATAAATCCAAATCCTAGTAGGATTAGTATTCTTAAACTTACCTTGTTGTCGATTGGGACACCAACAAATCCCGAAACTGATCCTTGTTTTCCTAGTAGTGTCGAAATTCCTATAACCTTACGTTAGATTTAATCTAACCATTAAAACATAAAACATGGCCTTTGGCTGAATATACATATGTCTTACCTTAATCTTAGAAATCCCGAAACTCACCGAATTACTAGGGAACACGTGGCCTATGGTGTACCTTCGGGAAAAGAACTTCTCCTTCCTTGTAGTCGACACTTAGTAAATCCCGAAAGATCTCTTCAAAGTTTCGACAACAAGATCTTAATGGGGTTAATCCTAGATTTAGGCAAATCTTAAAAGAAAAAGGATGAAACCGAATGAGATCTTACCCTTACTTGAAGAAATCGATTGCACCTTCACTTCAATCTTCAGAGATTCGGCTATGGCTAGATGATGATCTCACAACTTTCGGCTTTTGGAGGGATTAGAGAAGGAAGAATAAATATGGAGGATTCGGCTAGAACACAAGGTATTTCGGCTTGGCAAAAATAAAAGAAGAAGAAGATTTGGTGAAGAGAATTCGGCAGAGGCTTTCAAAGAACAGAAAATAATGCAGAATGGCCTCTCTTTTCCTTTTATAGCCGAAATTACTAAGCTAGAGTCCCTTACTTGGCCACCACTCTTCTATTTTGATAGCTTTATCCCTTTAATTATCATAAATAAAAGAGTTTAATCCAACATTTATCTCTTCAAAATAATCCAATTTAAAAAAATCCTTTATTTATCACCTTTTTAATCGAATATTTATGAAAATAAAACACCCCCTTTCTAGAAGCATGTGCCGTCCACCTCAGTCTTCTGGAAGCAAAAATAAAACCTCCTTTATTTGCTTCCCAAGTGACTCGAACTCAGGCCCACTCCTCTTGCATATGGCGCCATTTCCATAGGCCCTAAGTGACATCTTCAGGCCACTTTTCCAAGCCTGTTTGTGTGTCAAATTTCATAAACTTTTTCTTTTAAGGCCACCTTGCCTTAATTTCTCCTTTTAAACCTTAAAACTCGTCATTTCTAGGTCATTTCTAAGTTTCCAAAAATTTTCATTCGGCTCTATAAACTTGACATTTCCTTACATTTCCAAGTTTCCAGAAATGTTCACTTTCCTTTTTTTGAATCATTTCTAAATCATTTTCCTAGTTTCCATAAATGTTCACTTTCATCTTTATTCCTTTACATTTCCAAGACGTTTCCCTACATTTCCAAGATAAGACATTTCCTTACATTTCCTTGCATTTCCTTACATTTCCATACATTTCCTCACATTTCCTTACATTTCCTTACTTCTAGAATTCACATAACATATTCATAATTCATAAAACATGCCATTTTACCACATGGTTCCTTGTGTCATGCTTCACACGGAGTTTCTTTTAAAGCCTCATTTACC
Organism: Gossypium bickii; assembly: GCA_025503065.1. NCBI lineage: Eukaryota > Viridiplantae > Streptophyta > Magnoliopsida > Malvales > Malvaceae > Gossypium > Gossypium bickii. The sequence continues at coordinate 27,363,646 of CP106712.1, forward strand.
TAGCTCCCCTTTTTACTTAAAAACCAATAATTTTCTAAAGCTTTCTTCTTCCATCCTAGAATTCTAAAAACCCTTAATACACTTCCAACACTGCCAAAACCTACTAACTCATGAATTAGGCACGAACGCATAACCCCTAATCTAGGATGTTACAAAGCTAATCTAGATTGTGTGGCCAAGTGTATGGTGTTGAAAACCCTCGAGGGTGATAAAATGTTAGTGATAGGAGAAAGGGGAAACTGTTTGTCGAATGTAGTGACTGCCTTAAGAGCAGAAAGGATGGTGAGGAAAGGATGTGAGGCAGTTTTATTGTTTGTTTGGGCTCTTGAAACCAAGGACCTGACTGTTTGGAACATCAGGACAGTAAAGGAATTTCCTGATGTTTCCCTGAAGAGCTTCCGGGATTACCCCCAGATCATGAAGTAGAGTTCGGTATCGATCTTCTTCCAGGAACAGCGCCAGTATCTGTTGCCCCGTATAGGATGGCACCGAAAGAGTTAGAACAGTTGAAAGCGCAGATTTAGGAGTTACTAGATAGAGGATTTATTCGACCGAGTGTGTCACCTTGGGGAGCGCCGGTGTTATTTGTTAAGAAAAAGGATGGATCAATGCGTATGTGCATTGATTATCACCAGTTGAATAAGCTAACAATCAAGAACAAGTACCCGTTACCAAGGATCGATGACTTATTCGATCAATTGAAGGGAGCCTCAATCTTTTCTAAGATAGATTTGAGGTCAGGGTACCATCAGCTTAGGGTCAAGGAGGCGGATATACATAAGACAGCTTTTAGGACTCGCTACGGTCACTATGAGTTTATGGTGATGCCGTTTGGATTAACCAATGCGCCAGCAGCGTTTATGGACATAATGAACTGAGTGTTCCAACCCTACTTAGACCGGTGTGTTGTGGTGTTTATCGATGATATCTTAGTTTATTCGAAGTCAGAGGAGGAGCATGATGCTCATCTGCGAATGGTTTTGCGATTCTAAGGAGAAGCGAGCTTGTATGCCAAATTCGATGAGTGTGAATTTTGGCTGAGGGAAGTAACGTTTCTAGGACACGTTGTGTCGACAGAAGGGATTAGGTTTGACCCTCGAAAGATTGAAGCAGTGTTAGATTGGAAGCCACCCAAGTCTGTGGCTGAGATTAGAAGTTTTCTTGGTTTAGCTGGGTACTACCGAAGGTTTGTTGAAGGATTTTCTACGGTAGCGGCACTGTTGACTAAGTTGCTACAGAAAGGGGTTCCGTTTGTTTGGTCTAATAAGCATCAGGAGAGTTTCAAAAAGTTAAAGAAGTTTGTGACGGAGGCTCCGGTGTTGACTCAGCCGGAGGCGGGGAAGAACTTCGTAATTTATTGTGATGCATCACACGCGGGATTAGGGTATATGTTGATGCAAGATGGAAAGGTGGTTGCATATGCATCTCGGCATTTAAGACCGCATGAATTTAATTACCCCACCCATGATTTGGAATTGGCGACAGTAGTGTTTGCCTTCAAAATTTGGAGGCATTATTTGTACATGGAGAAATCTGTCATTTACACAGATCATAAGAGCTTGAAGTATCTTTTGACTCAGAAGGAGTTGAATCTAAGGCAGAGAAGGTGGATCGAGTTGCTAAAGGATTATGATTGCTCGATCGAGTATCACCCGGGTAAGGCTAATGTAGTAGCAGATGCTCTAAGTCGTAAAGTAGTCTCTGACCTAAGAGCAATGTTTGCTCACCTTAGTTTATATGAGGATGGAAGCTTATTAGCCGAACTTCAAGTGAAACCTTCTTGGATTAGTCAAGTGAAGGAGAGGCAACAGACCGATGAGTTGCTGAAGGGGAAATTGCAGCTAATCTCAAAGGATGGGCCAGCAGAATTTAGTATGAATGAGGAAGGATTGCTATGCTTTCAAGGGAAGGTTTGCATGCCAAAAGATCCGGAGTTAAGGCAAAGGATTTTGAATGAAGCGCATGGTAGTGCATACGCTATGCACCTTGGAGGAAGTAAGATGTTTCGGGATTTGAGAGATCCATTCTGGTGGCCGGGTTTGAAGCAAGAGGTAACTGAATTGGTGGGTAAGTGTTTGACCTGTCAGCAGGTCAAGGAGGAACATCAGTTACCATCAGGATTATTGTAACCAGTGAAGATTCCACAATGGAAGTGGGAAAGAATTACCATGGACTTTGTTAGTGGGCTTCCTTTCACACCCACTAAGAAAGATGCGATTTGGGTAGTTGTTGATCGTTTAACGAAGTCTGCACACTTCATACCAGTGCATATTGACTATTCCTTGCAGAAGTTAGCTAAGTTATACATAGCGGAGGTGGTGAGGTTGCATGGGGTACCGGTTTCAATCATATAAGATAGGGACCCTAAGTTTACCTCACGATTTTGGAATGCGTTACATCAAGTGCTGGGTACGAAGCTGGACTTCAGTACAACGTTTCATCCTCAGACCGATGGATAGTCTGAGCGAGTGATTCAGATATTAGAGGATATGTTGAGAGGATGTGTCATTGATTTTAAATGTAGTTAGGAAGAGTTCTTACCGTTAGCAAAATTTGCTTACAACAACAGTTACCAGTCAGGTATTCAGATGGCGCCCTACGAAGCTCTGTACGGCCGGAGGTGTCGTACTCCTACTTGTTGGACAAAATTAGGAGAACATCAGATTTTGGGTCCGGAGTTGGCGACCGAGATAGAATAGAAGGTTGAATTGATTCGGGTTCGATTGAAGGAGGCGTCGGATAGACAAAAGTCCTATGCTAATTTAAAGCGTAAGGACATAGAGTTTGCAGTGGGTGATAAAGTATTTCTAAAGGTATCACCGTGGAAGAAGGTACTAAGGTTTGGTCAAAAGGGTAAATTAAGTCCTAGATTTATCGGACCATATCGGGTGTTGAAGCGAGTAGGACCAGTAGCCTATCAGCTAGAGTTACCTCCGGAGTTAAGTCAAATTCACGATGTATTTCACATTTCTATGCTAAGACGTTACTGTTTGGATCTGTCTCATATCGTACCTATGGGGGAAATCAAGGTAAGACCTGATCTAACCTTCGAAGAGGAACCGGTGGAAATTCTGGATCGTGATGTTAAGGTGTTGCGAAGGAAAACAGTTCCATTGGTTAAGGTGTTATGGCAGAATCATGGTTCCGAGGAGGCTGCATGGGAACCCGAGGAAGCAATGAGGCAGCAATACCTTCATCTTTTTTGATCAGGTAATTTCGAGGACGAAATTTCTATAAGTGGGGTAGAACTGTAACATCCTGAATTAATGGGTCTATGCGTTTAGTATAGGAATATGTTTAATATGTTAACTTAGGTAAAAGGGGTCTAAATTTGGGCTTCGAATTAGGCAACGGCCCAGGTTAAATTATTTTAAGGTGGCATCATTAACAATTAAAACGGAACAAGTTTTGGGTCGCAAGGAGCCCATTTTTTTAGGCCAATTTCGGCACTTTAAATGAAGATAAAGGTGACGCCACACACAAGGAATTAGGGCCCCAAATATTAAATTTAATGAGGCCCAAATCTTTTAATTTAAGAGGGTTAAATTTCGGAACTAGGGTTAGTAGAGGTGGACGGCTACAAGGCTCAAAATAGGAGAAATTATGTGGATTTTATAAGTGATAATATCATAGAAAAAAGGAGAAAATTTAGGAGCTTATCTTCAAGGGAAGTGTTGGCCGAAAATCCACCACCTAGAAGACTGTAAAGTTCGGCTACTGCATGGCAAAGAGGGTGCCGAATTTCCCCTCTCTTTTAGCTTGAATTTTAAGGGCGTTTTCAGTTTTTAGCAGTAGATGCCAAAATATCTATAAATAGGGGGGCTAGCTCCTTGATTCTGACACTAAAAACCCTAAATTCCTCCCCCATTGTGCCGAAATTCCCTAGCCTCTCCCTCTCCAATTTCTTTTCTCTAAATTTCTTCAAAAGCCGAAACTCTTCTTCACTTTTTCCTCCTTGTGCTGATTTCTCTAAAAAGTTGAAGCATCCATAGTCTTTTCTTCTATTCATCCTATTTGAGAATTAGTTCTACACTTCCGGCATTTAAATCTTCCATTGGTATTGCCGAATCCTCTCTCTAGTGCTAGCCGAATCTCCTATGCTAAGGTAAGTGTTGATTTTTGATTAGTTTTCATGATCTATTCCTGGTTTTTGAAAAGCAAAAGCCGAAAGCTAATAGTTTAATGGTTTTATGTTGGGCGGCAATTTGGGATTTGAAGGAAGCTTGGTCAATTAGATCCTAAAGCCGAAAATAGTTAGTCTCCACTTTCGGGATTTTTAAGGTAAGAAGATTTTCCTAGATTTCTATTAGATTTCATCATTATATACAAGATCTTAATGTTATAATGAGGATTAACGTCTAAATATTGTGATAGTAGTTCTGATAAGGACTTGCAATGGAATTAAATATGGATCAGGCAAAGGAGAAAATCCCTAAGTTTAAGAAAAGAGCAGTATCGGCCATTTGAGATTGGCCACTTGGTTGTGGATCGGCTTCTGAACAACACCTTAGGCAGATAGTAGTTGTGTCGACTAAGGATAGCGTCGATATAAAAAGCATCATTTTATCGATAATCAGGTGTGTAGATCTCTAACACACTACTAATAAACTTGTATGTATGACTATTTTTAAATATTATGGGCTAAAAAGCTGGAATGAGGCTATATAGACAGTCGAATGGAACCCTAAAAGGGTTAGGCAAGGATGCCAGGTATGTAAACATAGAACTCCCTATGTGTATCGAAAAATATATAAGTTTGCATGATGTTTTCTTTATGTATGTATGCATGGGGTGGGAATGATGATAATGAAGGGGAAGTGTATGATAGGTCACTTGGTGATCGGTGTTAGAAAACCCACATAATTTAATTGTAAGGTCACATAGTGATCGGTGGCTAAGCCACGTTTAATGATTCCTGAATAACGAGAATAGCGCTCAGTACCGTCGTTATGGTGTGTAGCAGATGGAGGGTTGATTGTAGAAATCCCCACGGTGTGATGGTTGGTACGGGTTGGTGTGTAGAGGATGGAACCTTAGGATGGGATGGGTTATTAATCATTTATTATTTTGATGTATGATTATGATTGATGCCTTATAGGCCAGGGCCCATAATGTGTTTGTGGGCTCAGGTCGTTGTGTGCTTTGAGATTTGTACACTGAGTCTTAGTGACTCACGCTTTCCTTTTTCTCTACTCTCCAGATGAGCAGTAGATCGTGGACATGGGAGCCGGGACGGACTCGAAGGGCCATCAAGTTCTATTTCTACAAATTATATTTTCTTTAGGACTTCTTTAAGTTTGTTTTATTGTTATTTGAGGAACAGTTATGTGATAAGGCCCCTAGCTTTTATTCAACTTAGGAGTTTTCTATGTTATGCAACTTAGGAATATACCGCAAGGTTTATTTACATTTATTAATAAAAATACAAAGAGGTTTATTTTCAAAAATATCTCTCCTTTATTCAAATTTAATTAATTTAACTCGTGTTTTCAAAATGCGATAAAGTGTTTTGTGTTCGATAACATGCCGGATCTGGTCGAAACGTGTGGGCCGGGTTTGGGGTGTTACAAATTTACCTATATGTATGAATGAATGAATGACTTTAGAAACAAAAACAATCAACAATAAATGGGCTAGGATAATTATATTAATCAAATCAACTTACTTTCATCATACTAACATGTTTGGAATTACTTCTATGGCAGCTCGATCTCTTACGGGTTTGGAAACCAAATTAAGTATTCTTGGATCTTTTACTTAGTGAAATATGTATGTTACTGATCATATCAAACTAAGGGTTTCTTAGAATTTATGCAAGGTCACAGGGACATTGATGTTTGCAACAGTTTAATTACATAAACCTAAAAACCATGCAAGATAATATAACTAACTAAAGATATTATGAACCTTAACTTAGTCGGCTTTAATGACCTTAATTAACCATTGCACTTTTCAATTATGCGTCTACTAGTCGTCGTCTATTTAGGGTTGCTTAGCTAATTTGAGTGCACCCAAAAATGTATGAATGAAATGCATCATGATATTAATTGAAAACATAATTGACTGAAGCACAAAATATGTTAACATGAATTAAATAAATCTCATTAAATTAATATAATCTTCCTAGTAGATAGGAATTAAAACTTCATAGTTGATGTCAAAAACATAAATCTCAAAGCAAACATGTTTAAAATAAATAACAAGAGCAAAGAGTAAACTCTATTCAATTCAGCAACCTTTCGGATCTATTCTGACTGACTTAGTTCAGTAGCCTTTCGAATATATTCTAACTAAGGTGCTCCTCCGTTCTGATTGTTGCTTCATTTGCTAAGTGTTCAAGGGGTTGCCGAGTAAAGAGTGCTTTTGACAAAGCTTTTGAGGCTAAAGATGGGAGAGGGGATGGACGACTATGTAAGGGAAAAAGGGTAAAGGAATTGAGAGAAAACTATTGTAAGTGAGAGAGGAATGTTGAGTGATGAGGGATGATGGAAAAGTGAGGAATAACAAGGTATTTATAGGTGAAGGTAAGGGTTTGAGTTTATTAAAAATATTTTTAAATTTCCTTCCATCCCTCTCTTATGTGGCCGACTATGCTTCAAGGAAAAGGGATGGCCAAGTCTTGTCGATTTGAATTTGAATTTCAAGTTAAAAATAGCTATAGAGTGGATGGTTTCAATAGAGAAGTTGTTGGGCTTAATTTTGATTATTTTTCAACTACAGGAACCTTCCATTAAATATCCCAAAATACATTTTGGGCCTCCAACATTAAGTGCCGAAACTGGGCTTTTAATTCCCCTCGTTGAACAATTTTTTTCAGTCCAATAACTTAGCGGACATGTCCATCTTTTATCACCTTCTTCACCAGGTCAAGTAGTCAACCCCATGCCCAAAATGTCATGGTCTTGCTGTCTACATGGATAATTTGTGCATGACCATTTTTTATTTATTCAAATCATGTCTCCAATAACCTACCTACATAGTGTAAAAATATATACATTAATAAACTAACACGAATTAACATAAAATACGCATGAAAATCATGTAATTAAGCGTAATTTTACATACTTTCAAAATTAATGTGTAAAATTACTAATTAAGTAAAATTCACTTATTTCAATAATAATTACTCAAGATAAACATAATAATTAAGTAAAAAGGTGGTGAAAACATATAGAAAAACCCTATATAATTTCGAGTTTACACACCCCCAAACTTAAACTTGTCCAGAGTAATGTTCATGCACAACTCAAATTTTTTCTAAGGTAATTTTGCAAAATGATAAAGCAACATCATTCATTGCACATAATCAAACATCAACAAAATCATACTCAAAAATACTTTTTATTGATAAGTAGCTCGAATGCAAATATTATTTCTAACTTTATACTAAGTACATCATAATGTCAACATGAATCATAGTTTGCATGCATTGTCAAAGTTATACATAACATTCACCAATCAGTATGGTTTCTCCATCAACTAAACATAGCAATCCCAAGGTTTAATTAGTGTCTTCATATGTTGAACTGAGTAATTCCTCTCCACTAATGGAGTTGGTATAATCATCTAATCAATTGGTCTTTTATTAGGTTGTAATAGGGCTAGGCTAAAGGTAGGGATAAATAGCAGTGCTTTTTAGGTTTAAAAAATCTTAACCCTAACTTTGTCTTAGATCTTTTGACATCTTCATACAAATGGATCTTTGGAATAGCCTCAAACTTATTTCAAACTTATGCTCCACTTTTATTTTTCTCAAACTTTGAGCAAACTTTGCTCTTTATTTCTTTATTCATTTTTTCTCTATTTTTTAACAAGTGATCTTCTCATAATTTTCCTCAAACTTTGATTACCAAGACAAATTTTAGGTTAAGATAAGTGCAAAAGAATAACAGATGTTAATGTGGCTTATAATGTCGGTAATTTGCAAGAAACAATCCATTAAGCTCAAAATTAAGTTTCAACAGTTTGAAAGGCTCAAACAATCCAAAGAAAGTGTGCCTATATCATATTAGAGTCTTACACCTCCTAGGATTTCACCTCAAGAAGGTTACTAAGCCAATTCTGAAGACTTAAACCTTCATACATGTCTATTTTTAAAGAAATCATTTTTTCATGGAAAATCTTACACAAGACTAAGGTCATACAAGCATTCCGTCACTTAAGATAATATATGAATAACTTAGATAAAATAAAAAATCATGCTTGCATTTGAACATACTTATGAACAAAAATTATTTCCAAACATTCATTTATTTCAGCATACTTAAGTAAAAAGATTAAACATACTTCAAAATTCATGCGAAATATAAACATACTTCAAAATTCATGCGAAATATCTTATTAAAAATTCATGCGAAATGCCTTAACCCCCTTTTTTTTAAAAAAAAAACAATGTCCTCATTATCAAAACAAAGTAATGAATGAAAACTGAACACCAGGTAAGGTTGCAAGAAAAGAGAGGTGAGTCATAAAGACTGCTAAAGTACCAAGTCTTTCTCACACTCCAATCCTAGACATGCTCATTCTTATTACTACATCACTTTATTTTCTTTCTATTGAAGAGGTATTGAGCTTATTTTATTTATGCTTGCTAATTTATTATGAAGAAATAGTACCAACTATCATGAAGAAATTTCTTCCTCTATTTGTATGTCATTTCTCAAGGAGTTAATCCACAAGCTAAATAATTGGCAAAATTAGCTAACCAAGGTGTTTCATAGAATTGTCTTACCTCGAAGATATGATCATCAAGAAAATTCTCATTAATTGGAATAAACGAAGAAGTTACCACATTTTGTTTCAACTTTGATAGATGATCAACTACTTGATATTCAACACCTTTTCTATCTTGGGTCTCAAGGTCAAATTATTGGAGTAAAAGTATCCATCGAATTAGCCTCGATTTAGAATCTTTCTTTGTGAGTAAGTACTTAATGGCAGTATGATCAGTAAACACTATAACTTTGGTACCTATAAGATATGAATGAAACTTTTCAAAAGAAAAAACTATAGCAAACAGTTCTTTTTCAGTTTCCGTATAATGGATCTGGGCTCCTATCAAAGTTCTACTTGCATAGTAGATAAGGTGAAAAACTTTGTTCCTTCTTTGGCCCATCATAGCTCCAATAGCGAAATCGCTTGCATCACACATCAACTCAAAAGGTGAGTTCCAATCAAGTGTAACAATTATTAGGGCTGAAACTATCCGGCTTTTCAATTTTTCAAAAGCTTCTAAACATGCTTTGTTAAAATCAAAAACATCTTTTTCTAAAAACATACAAAAAGGTTTAGAAATTTTTGAAAAATTCTTAATAAATCTACGATAAAAACTGGCATGGCCTAAAAAACTTCTAACTCCTTTCACACTAATTTGAGGTGGTAATCTTTCAATTACATCGACCTTTTCTTTATCCACTTCAATTCCATTCTTGGAAATTCTATGCCCTAAGACAATTCCCTCCTTAACCATAAATGGCACAACTCCTAGTTAAGGACGAGATTAGTCTCCTAGCATCTTTTGAGTACCTCAGCCAAATTATTCAAGCAAATACCGTAAGTATTACCATAAACAGAGAAATAATCCATGAAAACCTCAACATAATTTTTATCCATATCAATGAATATTGCTATCATACACGCTGAAGTGTGGCAGGTGCATTACATAAACCAGAAGGAATTCGCCTAAAAGAAAATGTACCATAAGGACAGGTAAAAGTAGTTTTATTGTTGGTCTTCCGGGGCTACAACTATTTTATTGCATCCCGAGTATCCATCTAAAAATTAAGAAAACTTGGTACCTGCTAGATGATCTAACATTTGATCCATAAAAGGTAAAGAAAAATGATCCTTGCAATTGGCTTTATTCAGCTTTCTGCAGTCAATATAGATTCTCCAACTCGTGATAGTTCTCATTAGGATTAACTCGTTACATTCATTATTGAAAATCGTGATCCCACCTTTTTTAGGTACACATTGTACTGGACTTACCGAAGAACTATCTGAGATGGGGTAAATAATTCCCACATCTAACCATTTAATTATATCCTTTCATACCACTTGTTTCATGATAGGGTTAGGTCTCCTTTGCCCATCAATCTTACCATTTTCATCTTCCCCTAAAATAATTTTATGCATGTAGAAGGAAGGACTTATACCTCGTATGTCAGCTATGATCCAACCAATTGTCTTCTTAAATTTCTTTAAAATAGTAATCAATTGCTCCTTTTGATGTTCTATCAGGTCCGTTGAAATAATCACAGGCAAAGTAGAACTATCACCAAGATAAACTTATTTTAAGTGAGATGGAAGTACCTTTAGTTAGAATTTAGGCAGTTCCTCGATTGATGACTTGGGTTGCACAATTTCCCAAACTTCCAACTCTAGCGGTTCAAACCGTGATAGTTGAATATAACTCCTCAAATTAGCTTCCATCAGAGCCAAACCTTCATTACCTTTTTCATCCTCGACTGGTTCAAACTCTAAAGCATTCTCCAAAGGGTCTTCTTTAGAATTACTTTCCGTAGAAACTAAGGTTTCTACTTCCACTATTACTAAACATTCTTCCATTGAATTAAGAAACTTCATTCCTTTCAAAATGTTAAGTGTTACCTTATTGTCTTGAACTCGCATGGTGATTTCACCATTTTGCACATCTATCAACATTCTTCACATGGCTAGAAAAGGTCTCCCTAGGAGGATCGAAACTTTCTTATCTACTTCAAAATCCAAAACATTGAAATCATCAGTAAAAAATAAATTTATCGACTCTTACCAAAACATCCTTGATCTTTCCATTGGGATATGCTAATGCTTGAAAATAGATTTGGGCATCAAGTCAATTCTTGCTCCTAAGTCGCACAAAGCTTGACCACCATATGATTCACCAATGTTGCAAGGTATTGTAAAGCTTCCAGGATCCTTCAGTTTCAGAGGTAGTTTGTTCTGTAAGAATGCACTAAATTCCTTTGTCAAAGCGAGAGTCTCATAATTACTAAGTCGTTTCTTCTTGGATAAAATACCCTTCATAAACTTCACATAGTTGGGCATTTGCTCTAAAGCCTTCACCAACGGAATGTTGATCTGTAATTGCTTTAAAACATCCAAGAACTTCTTGAATTCTACCTCTTGTTTCTGCTTATTCTACTGAATTTTTTGAGGATATGAAACTCTAGGTCGATATGGACAACTTTTTTGAGGAGGGAAATCTGCAAACGAAGGTGTTAGCTTTTCCAAATTCACTAATTTAGGGTTTACCTCATCAAGTTTTTTAGCATCTGAATTTCCTATTTTAGGAACTTCAACTTTGATTAACTTTCCTATTTTCTAGTAGGCTCATCTTCAACTATAATCTTTTTAGGCTCCAAAGTCTTACCACTTCGTAACTCTACCACTTTGCAATGTTGCTTACCCAAAGTTCTCAAATTTTCTACGTTGCTCGGCACGGCTCCTTGTAGTCTACTATGAAGCTCAATAGCTAATTGAGCCATCTAGTTTTCTAGAATTTTCAACGTTGTTGCTTGAATTTGGATCAATGCATCATTTTTCTCCATGTATGCCTTCAACAAGTTCTCCAAACTATTTGATGATTTAGCTTGGGGTGGACTTGGGGCTTGTTGGTTAAACCCTTGGGTTTGGTTAGGTCTATGCTGCATTTGATTGTTGTTCGATCCATTTCCTTGATTGCTCCAAGAAAATTTTGGATGGTTCTCCACGATGGATTGTAGAAGTTGGACTGCGGTCCTTTTGCATTCTGTTTTGATACTGGTTCCTTACATAGTACACCATAACGACAGCCGAACTACCTATTCCTGTTATTCAAGAATCATTAAACATGGCTTAGCCACCGATCACTATGTGACCTTACAATTAAATTATGTGGGTTTTCTACCACCGATCACCAAGTGACCTATCATACACTTCCCCTTCATTATCATCATTTCCACCCCATGCATACATACATAAAGAAAACATCATGCAGACTTATATATTTTTTGATACACATAGGGAGTTCTATGTTTACGTACTTGGCATCATTGCCTAACCCTTTTAGGGTTCCATTCGACTGTCTATACAGCCTCATTCTGGCTTTTTAGCCCATAATATTTAAAAATAGTCATACATATAGGCTTATTAGTAGTGTGTTAGAGATCTACACACGACTATTCATACAGCCTCATTTTCCGGTTTTTTAGCCCCTAACAGGTATAATACAAAATAAAACTTATGTGATAAGGATCTACACAGTTGATTACCATTAAAATGATGCTTTCTATATCGACGCTATCCTTAGTCGACACAACTACTATCTGCCTAAGTGTTGTTCAGAAGCCGGTCCACAACCAAGTGGCCAATCTCGAATGGCCGATACTGCTCTTTTCTTAAACTTAGGGATTTTCTCCTTTGCCTGATCCATATTTAATTCCATCACAAGTCCTTATCAGAACTACTATCACAATATTTAATCGTTAATCCTCATTATAACATTAAGATCTTGTATATAATGATGAAATCTAATAGAAATCTAGGAAATCCTTCTTACCTAAAAAATCCCGAAAGTGGAGACTAGCTATTTTCGGCTTTTAGATCTAATTGACCAAGCTTCCTTCAAATCTGGAATTGCCGCCCAACATAAAACCATTAAACTATTAGCTTTCGGCTTTTGCTCTTCAAAAACCGGGAATAGATCATGAAAACTAATCAAAAATCGACACTTACCTTAGCATAGGAGATGCAGCTAGCACTAGAGAGAGGATTTCGCAATACCAATGGAAGATTTAAATGCCGGAAGTGTAGAACTAATTCTCAAATAGGATGAATAGAAGAAAAGAGTATGGATGCTTTGGCTTCTTAGAGAAATCAGCACTAGGAGGAAAAAGTAGAGAAGAGTTTCGACTTTTGAAGAAATTTGGAGAAAAGAAATTAGAGAGGGAGAAGCTAGGGAATTTCGGCACAATGGGGGAGGAATTTAGGGTTTTTAGTGTCAGAATCAAGGAGCTAGCCCCCCTATTTATAGATATTTCGGCACCTACTACTAAAAATCGAAAATGCCCTGAAAATTCAAGCTAAAAGAGAGGGGAAATTCGGCACCCTCTTTGCCATGCAGTAGCCGAATTTTACACTCCTCTAGGTGGTGCACTTTCGGCCAACACTTCCCTTGAAGATAAGGTCCTAACTTTTATCCTTTTTATCTATGATATTATCACTTATAAAATCCACATAATTTCTCCTATTTTGAGTCTTGTAGCCGTCCACCTCTACTAACCCTAGTGCCGAAATTTAACTCTCTTAAATTAAAAGATTTGGGCCTCATTAAACTTAATATTTGGGCCCCTAATTCCTAGTGTGTGGCGTCACCCTTTCTTCATTTAAAGTGCCGAAATTGGCCTAAAAACATGGGCTCCTTGCGACCCAAAACTTGTTCCTTTTTAATTGTTAATGATGCCACCTTAAAATAATTTAATCTGGGCCTTTGCCTAATTCTAAGCCCAAATTTAGATCCTTTTACCTAAGTTAACATTTTAAATATATTCTTATATTAAACGCATAGACCCATTAATTCATGATGTTACACTGGCTACACGTCTTTTTGAAACTACTCGATTCGTCGGCTATTGGTAGTTTTTACTTGCGATCCTTTCGATGATCTCATAAGCCTCGTTATAGGACTTAGATAAAATCGCACCATTTGCAGAAGCTTCCACTGTTAATCTTATATGTGCAATGAGATTATTATAAAATGTCTCCAACTGGATACAATGAGAAGTCCCATGATGAGGACACTTACAAAGAAATTCCTTGAATCTTTCTTACACCTCATACAAAGATTCTATAACACCCCAAACCCGGCCTAAATATTACGACCGAATCTGACATGTCACATCAAAGTGTTTTTCGAAATCAGGCTTGTTGAGAGAAATCCGTTTTTAAACGGTAGCCATGTTTATTACTGTTGGTTTGTTAGTTGGTTAAAAACCCGCGGAAGCTACTCTAATTAATGTGGTTTTGAATTTTGAAAATATTTTTTTGTCTTTTAAAACAGTTATTATTTTTGAAAACATATTTATATCAGTTTGGCAGTTTCAAAAAGAGAAATTAAACCCAATTAAAAGAAATTAGAATCACCAGAGGCCTAATTACTTAAATATCAACCCCAATATAAAAAGTTAAATAACTAGGTCTAAATAAATTAATAGCAAACATGTGGCCACCTCTGAGTCCTTCACAGCTCCAAATCATTTAAGGCTGGGGATTACCTGTACAGTTAAAAGAAAAGGGTGAGTTACGAGATCTCAGTGTGTAATCCCCTATCATGCAGCAACAGTTTGGGCCTGAGCCCTATTCAGTAATAGTACAGTGTGGGCCTTAGCCCATTACAGTAATCAAGATGGGCCTAAGCCCAATGCAGAATCAATATAGTGCACGTATGTAACCCACCCCGATCCAACCAACACACCATGTGGGGATAAAATCGACCCGCCCAACCAACACACCAATATTGCAGCATAGATGCCTATAAATACCTTGTTATTCCTCACTTTTCCTTCATCCCTCATCACTCAACATTCCTCTCTCACTTACAATAGTTTTCTCTCAATTCCTTTACCCTTTTTCCCTTTCATAGTCGTCCATCTCCTCTCCCATCTTTAGCCTCAAAAGCTTTGTCAAAAGCACACTTTACTCGGCTACCCCTTGAACACTTAGCAAATGAAGCAACAATCAGAACGGAGGAGCACCTTAGTTAGAATAGATTCGAAAGACTACTGAACTAAGTCAGTCAAAATAGATCCGAAAGGTTGCTAAATTGAATAGAGTTTACTCTTTGCTCTTGTTATTTATTTTAAATATGTTTGCTTTGAGATTTATGTTTTTGATATCAACTATGAAGTTTTAATTCCTATCTACTTGGAAGATTATATTAATTTAATGAGATTTATTTAATTCATGTTAACATATTTTGTGCTTCAGTCAATTATGTTTTCAATTAATATCATGATGCATTTCATTCATACATTTTTGGGTGCACTCAAATTAGCTAAGCAACCCTAACTAGATGACGACTAGCAGACGCATAATTGAAAAGTGCAATGCTTAATTTAGGTCATTAAAGCCGACTAAGTTAAGGTTCATAATATCTTTAGTTAGTTATATTATCTTGCATGGTTTTTAGGTTTATGTAATTAAACTGTTGCAAACATCAATGTCCCTGTGACCTTGCATAAATTCTAAGAAACCCTTAGTTTGATATGATCAGTAACATACATATTTCACTAAGTAAAAGATCCAAGAATACTTTATTTGGTTTCCAAACCCGTAAGAGATCGAGCTGCCATAGAAGTAATTCCAAACATGTTAGTATGATGAAAGTAAGTTGATTTGATTAATATAATTATCCCAGCCCATTTATTGTTAATTGTTTTTGTTGCTAAAGTCATTCATTCAATCATACATTTAGGTAAATTTGTAACACCCCAAACCCGGCCCATACATTTCGACTAGATCCGGCATATTATCGAACACATAACACTTTATCGCATTTTGAAAACACGAGTTAAATTAATTAAATTTGAATAAAGGAGAGATATTTTTGAGAATAAACGTCTTTGTATTTTTATTAATAAATGTAAATAAACCTTGTGGTATATTCATAAGTTGCATAACATCGAAAACTCCTAAGTTGAATAAAAGCTAGGGACCTTATTACATAACTGTTCCTCAAATAACAATAAAACAAACTTAAAGAAGTCCTAAAGAAAATATAATTTGTAGAAATAGAACTTGATGGCCCCTCGAGTCCGTCCCGACTCCCATGTCCACGATCTACTGCTCATCTGGAGAGTAGAGAAAAAGGAAAGCGTGAGTCACCAAGACTCATTGTATAAATCTCAAAGCATACAATGACCTGAGCCCACAATCACATTATGGGCCCTGGCCCATAAGACATCAGTCATAATCACACATCAAAATAATAAATGATTAATAACCCATCCCATCCTAGGGTTCCATCTTCTACACACCAACCCGTACCAACCATCACATCATGGGGATTTTTACAATCAACCCTCTATCCGCTACACACCATAACGACAGCCGAACTGCCTATTCCTGTTCTTCAGAAATCATTAAACGTGGCTTAGCCACCGATCACTATGTGACCCTACAATTAAATTATGTGGGTTTTCTACCACCGATCACTAAGTTACTTATCATACACTTCCCCTTCATTATCATCATTCCCACCCCATGCATACATACATAAAGAAAACATCATGCAGACTTATATATTTTTCGATACACATAGGGAGTTCTATGTTTACGTATCTGGCATCCTTTCCTAACCCTTTTAGGGTTCCATTCGACAGTCTATACAGCCTCATTCCGGCTTTTTAGCCCAAAATTTTTAAAAATAGTCATACATACAGGTTTATTAGTAGTGTGTTAGAGATTTACACACCTGATTACCGATAAAATGATGCTTTCTATATCGACGCTATCGTTAGTTGACACAACTACTATCTGCCTAAGGTGTTATTCAGAAACCGGTCTACAACCATGTGGCCAATCTCAAATGGCCGATACTGCTCTTTTCTTAAACTTAGGGATTTTCTCCTTTGCCTGATCCATATTTAATATCATCACAAGTCCTTATCAGAACTACTATCATAATATTTAATCGTTAATCCTCATTATAACATTAAGATCTTGTATATAATGATGAAATCTAATAGAAATCTAGGAAGATCTTCTTACCTTAAAAATCCCGAAAGTGGAGACTAGCTATTCTCGGCTTTTAGATCTAATTGACCAAGCTTCCTTCAAATCCCGAATTGCCTGATTAGAAAATATGAGGGTATTGCTGCCTCATTGCTTCCTGGGGTTCCCACGTAGCCTCCTCCGAACCATGATTCCGCCATAACACCTTAACCAATGGAACCGTTTTCCTTCGCAACACCTTAACATCACGATCCAGAATTTCCACCGGTTCCTCTTCAAAGGTTAGATCAGGTCTTATCTCGATTTCCTCCACAGGTACGATATGAGACGGATTCGAACGGTAACGTCTTAGCATAGAGACGTGAAATACATCATGAATTTGACTTAACTCTGGAGGTAACTCCAGCTGATAGGCTACTGATCCTATTCGCTTCCACACCTGATATGATCTGATAAATCTAGGATTTAATTTACCCTTTCGACCAAACCTTAGTACCTTCTTCCACGACGATACCTTTAGAAATACTTTATCACCCACTGCAAACTCTATGTCCTTACACTTTAAATCAGCATAGGACTTTTCTCTGTCCGACGCCTCCTTCAATTGAACCGGAACCAATTCAACCTTCTCTTCTGTCTCGGTCACCAACTCCGAACCCAAAATCCAACGTTCTCCTAATTTCGTCCAACAAGTAGGAGTACGACACCTCCGCCCGTACAGAGCTTCGTAAAGCGCCATCTGAATACTTGACTGGTAACTGTTGTTGTAAGCAAATTCTGCTAATGGTAAAAACTCTTCCCAACTACCTTTAAAATCAATGACACATCCTCTCAACATGTCCTCTAAGATCTGAATCACTCGCTCAGACTGTCCATCGATCTGATGATGAAACGGTGTAATGAAGTCCAGCTTCGAACCTAGCGCTTGATGCAATGCCTTCCAAAATCGTGAGGTAAACCTAGGGTCCCTGTCTGATATGATTGAAACCGGTACCCCATGCAACCTCACCACCTTCGCTATGTATAACTTAGCTAACTTCTGCAAGGAATAGTCAATACGCACTGGTATAAGTGTGCAGTCTTTGTTAAACGATCAACAACTACCCAAATCGCATCTTTCTTAGTGGGTGTGAGAGGAAGCCCACTAACAAAGTCCATGGTAATTCTTTCCCACTTCCATTGTGGAATCTTCACTGGTTGCAATAATTCTGATGGTAACTGATGTTCCGCCTTGACCTACTGACAGGTCAAACACTTACCCACCAATTCAGTTACCTCTTGCTTCAAACCCAGCCACCAGAACTGATTCTCAAATCCCGAAACATCTTACTTCCTCCAGGGTGCATAGCGTATGCACTACCATGCGCTTCATTCAAAACCCTTTACCTTAACTTCGGATCTTTTGGCATGCAAACCTTCCCTTGAAAGTATAACAATCCTTCCTCATTCATACTGAATTCTGCAGGCCCATCCTTTGAGATTAGCTGCAATTTCCCCTTTAGCAACTCATCGGTCTATTGCCTCTCCTTCACTTGACTAATCCAAGAAGGTTTCACTTGAAGTTTGGCTAATAAACTTCCATCCTCATATAAACTAAGGTGAGCAAACATTGCTCTTAGGTCAGAGACTACTTTACGACTTAAATCATCCGCTACTACATTAGCCTTACCCGGGTGATACTCGATCGAGCAATCGTAATCCTTTAGCAACTCGATCCACCTTCTCTACCTTAGATTCAACTCCTTCTGAATCAAAAGATACTTCAAGCTCTTATGATATGTGTTACTGACAGATTTCTCCCCGTACAAATAATGCCTCCAAATTTTTAAGGCAAACACTGCTACCGCCAATTCCAAATCATGGGTGGGGTAATTCAATTCATGCGGTCTTAACTACCAAGATGCATATGCAACCACCTTTCCATCTTGCATCAACACACACCCTAATCTCGCGTGTGATGCATCACAGTAAATTACGAAGTCCTTCCCTGCCTCCGGCTGAGTCAACACCGGAGCCTCTATTAGAAACCTCTTTAACATTTAGAAACTCTCCTGCTGCTTATTAGACCAAACAAACGGAACTCCTTTCCGTAGCAACTTAGTCAACGGTGCCGCTACCATAGAAAATCCTTCAACAAACCTTCGGTAGTACCCAGCTAAACCAAGAAAACTTCTAATCTCAGCCACAAACTTGGGTGGCTTCCAATCTAACACTGCTTCAATCTTTCGAGGGTCAACCCTAATCCCTTCTGCCAACACAATGTGTCCTAGAAACGTTACTTCCCTCAGCCAAAATTCACACTTATTGAATTTGGCATGCAACTGCTTCTCCCTTAGAATCTGCAAAACTATTCACAGATGAGCATCATGCTCCTCTTCTGACTTCGAATAAACTAAGATATCATCGATAAACACAACAACACACCGGTCTAAGTAGGTTGAAACGCTCGGTTCATCATGTCCATAAACGCTGCTGGCGCGTTGGTCAATCCAAACGGCATCACCATAAACTTATAGTGATCGTAGCTAGTCCTAAAAGCTGTCTTATGTATATCCCCCTCCTTGACCCTAAGCTGATGGTACCCTGACCTCAGGTCTATCTTAGAAAAGATTGAGGCTCCCTTCAATTGATCGAACAAGTCATCGGTCCTTGGTAACGGGTACTTGTTCTTGATTGTTAGCTTATTCAACTGGCGATAATCAATGCACATACGCATTGATCCATCCTTCTTCTTAACAAATAACACCGGCGCTCCCCAAGGCGACACACTCGGTCGAATAAATCCTCTATCCAATAACTCTTGAATCTGCGCTTTCAACTCTACCAACTCTTTCGGCGCCATCCTATACGGGGAAATAGATACCGGCGCTGTTCCCAGAAGAAGATCGATACCAAACTCTACTCATGATCTGGGGGTAATCCCAGAAGCTCTTCAGGGAAAACATCAGGAAATTCCTTTACTGTCTTGACGTCCCCAACAGTCAGGTCCTTGGCTTCTAGAGCCCGAACAAACAATAAAACTGCCTCACATCCTTTCCTCACCATCCTTTCTGCTCTTAGGGCAGTCACTATATTCGACAAATAGTTCCCCCTTTCTCCTATCACCAACACTTCATCACCCTTGGGGGTTTTCAACACCATACGCTTGGCCACACAATCTAGATTAGCTTGATACTTCACAAGCCAATCCATGCCTAAAATTAAATCAAACTCCTCGAACGGTAATTCCATTAGATTCGTTCGGAAAACTATCCCCTGAACTTCTAGAGGTACTTCCCGATAAAGTTTATACACTACTACAGATTGTCCTAATGGGCTAACTACAGTCATTGCCTTAGGGGTAATTTCAGATTCTAGCTTAAAAGTTCCAGATAAGCTACTAGCTACATACGAATGCGTCGACACGATGTCAATCAATGCAGTGTAAGGCAAGCCAAAAATTAAGAACGTACCGGTTATGACATCCAGTACATCAGCCTCCTCATAACGTCTAACAAAGATAGACCGACCGGTACTGCCTTGCCTCGTTGTTTCTCGCCTCTTGACCTGGTGCTTCACGACCCCAACCAGCACCATTACCACCTCGGCCTGCACCACACCTCTTTGTGGTTGCTGACCTCCTCTGCCAGGCTGAGCAATCCCTCGACCCATGGTCCCTTCACTATCCCGTTGCTGCGGACAGTTTCTAACTTGATGGTCCGTAGATCCACACCTAAAACACTTCCCACTGCCTACCCAACATTCACCAGCATGAAATTTACCACATCTAGTACACTTGGGTGTCTGGTTAGCGGCAGCAGGTTTCTCTTCCCGTTTGGGTCCATCAGCCCTGGACAATTTCTGAGTACGCCCAGTTGACGATCCAAAATTCCTCTTATTTCCACCTTTATCTCTATCTCAATTTTATTTCTCAGACCACTTTACCTCCCCGGCTATCTTAGCCTTTTCCACTATGACAGCAAATTCCCTTTCCCGCTGCAGGGCTATCAAAACACGCATGTCATCCCTCAGGCCATCTTGGAACCTAACACAACATTCATGCTTCGTGGCTACCATCCCACGAGCATAACAGCTAAGGCATAAGAATTCAGCTTCATACGCAAAATACGACCTACTCCTTGCACCAGGATTTAGAAATGCTCAAGGCAAGCATCCACATAACTCGATCCAATGTACTTATTCTGGAACGCCATTTTAAAGAGTTCCAAGGTGATACAGTCAACCACTGTACCATCCTTAACCGTGAGCCACCATTGATAGGCTTCATCCCGCAGGAGAGATACAACTCCTTTCAACTTCTCCTCTTCCGTGAAATCTAAATCATCCATTATGCGTTCTACCGCCTCCAACCAATACTCAGCTGAGCTTGGGGCTACACCAGTAATTCCTCTAAATACTTCTACCCCATTGGCCCTAAGCCGCTCCAGCACAGATTTCTGGGGTCCTGTGCCCATACCAGCCCCAGCAACCCTCTCTAAAAACCTTTACATTGCCTGAGATACCGCATCATCTCCGGCAGTCTGATCCTGAAATTCCTCCTCCGCGGCTGGCATCTCATTTCCAGATCATGACCAAATCCTACTGGTTCCAACACAGTCATCCTACCCCTACCACAACCACGTGGCGGACGTCCTCGACCTCTTGTACTCATTCTACCGCTTCACTTTTATCTGATTAGGAATTTTATGAATTATTAGTTTTCTTCCACTGTTTTAACCACGATCAGTCTTATGAATAATAGCTTTAAGAGTAGTTCTTTCGAGTTCGCATTCACCATTCAGTCTCAAGTTCATATCCTCTAAGAAACACATACATTCAATCATCAACATCCATGAACTCACGTTCATTACAGAAAAGTGTTGTTATTGTTGTTTTCACTACCCAGGCGTATTTTCGTAATTTTATCCTACATGGGTATTTTCGTAATTTTTAAAAAAAAGGCTCCTTGGTGATTTTGTGAAATAAGGGTATTTTGGTAATTTTACAATTTAAGGGTATTTCGGTAATTTTGAAATCTGAGGTATTTTGGTAATTTTGTGAAACAAGGGTAATTTGGTAATTTTACAAACCAGGGATATTTTGGGCATTTTGTGAAACAAGGGTAATTTGGTGATTTTACAAACCAGGAATATTTTGATGTTGTTTTTTTTTTTTAACAGGGGCACTTTGGAAAATCTAGGTACTCTTGTAAACATAGGGTTTTTGGGTAAATTTTTCATAGCTGTGAACATTTTCAAATCAAGTGTATCTTTTTGGAAATGTTCAAAACTTAGGGTTTTTGTTTGCAAAATAGGGTGGTTGGTCCCTTTCGGGCTTTAATTATGGGTTCAGCCCATGAACAAGTCCTTATAGCTAGAGTGAACAGTCACTACGCACCAGGTAAGATTCCAGCGAAGAGGAGGTGAGTCACTAGGACTGCTTAAATACCAAGCTCTCACTGAATCCACTCCTAGACATGCGTATGCCTATTGCCGCACCCTGTCATGGCTAAAGTGAACAGTCACTATGCACCAGGTAAGATTCCAGCGAAGAGAAGGTGAGTCACTTGGACTGCTTGAATACCAAGCTCTTCCAGATCTACTCCTAGACATGCATATGCCTGTTGCCACACCTTAGTCTTGCGACTCGTTTACAGGTTTTGTTTAGTGAAATTAAATCTTATGGATTTTGAAGAGTGGTTTGTCTAAGCCTAGAGTCCATCAAGTTCTAATCTAGATAGTCTACGTCCCATAAAGCCCATTAAGCCCACATTTATATCACAATCAGGAGTTCAGAATACTTACCTGGGTGGATCGGGTGCCGGTAGACTCAAAGGCCATATCTTCATCCAAAACATTTTTTTTACCAACTTTTTAAAACAGTACTAGACCCATTTCACAGCCCGAGTTTTGAATCGGGCTCTGATACCAAATTGTAACACCCCAAACCCGGCCCATACATTTCGACCAAATTCAGCATGTTATCGAACACATAACACTTTATCGCATTTTGAAAACACGAGTTAAATTAATTAAATTTGAATAAAGGAGAGATATTTTTGAAAATAAACCTCTTTGTATTTTTATTAATAAATGTAAGTAAACCTTGTGGTATATTCATAAGTTGCATAACATAGAAAACTCTGAAGTTGAATAAAAGCTAGGGGCCTTATTACATAACTGTTCCTCAAATAACAATAAAACAAACTTAAAGAAGTCCTAAAGAAAATATAATTTGTAGAAATAGAACTTGATGGCCCCTCGAGTCCGTCCCGGCTCCCATGTCGATGATCTACTGCCCATCTGGAGAGTAGAGAAAAAGGAAAGTGTGAGTCAACAAGACTCAGTGTATAAATCTCAAAGCACACAACGACCTGAGCCCACAAACACATTATGGGCCCTGGCCCATAAGGCATCAGTCATAATCATACATCAAAATAATAAATAATTAATAACCCATCCCATCCTAGGGTTCCATCCTCTACACACCAACCCATACCAACCATCACACCGTGGGGATTTCTACAATCAACCCTCCATCCGCTACACACCATAACGACAGCCGAACTGCCTATTCCTGTTATTCAGGAATCATTAAACGTGGCTTAGCCACCGATCACTGTGTGACCTTACATTTAAATTATGTGGGTTTTCTACCACCGATCACCAAGTGACCTATCATACACTTCCCCTTCATTATCATCATCTCCACGCCATGCATACGTACATAAAGAAAACATCATGCAGACTTATATATTTTTCGATACACATAGGGAGTTCTATGTTTACGTACCTGGCATCTTTGCCTGACCCTTTTAGGGTTCCATTCGACTGTCTATATAACCTCATTCCGGCTTTTTAGCCCATAATATTTAAAAATAGTCATACATACAGGTTTATTAGTAGTGTGTTAGAGATCTACACATGACTGTTCATACAGCCTCATTTTCCGGCTTTTCAGCCCCTAACAAGTATAATACAAAATAAAACTTATGTGATAAGTATCTACACACCTGATTACCGATAAAACGATGCTTTCTATATCGACACTATCCTTCGTCAACACAACTGCTATCTGCCTAAGGTGTTGTTCAGAAGCCGGTCCACAACCAAGTGGCCAATCTCGAATGGCCGATACTAGCTATTTTTGGCTTTTAGATCTAATTGACCAAGCTTCCTTCAAATCTTGAATTCCCGTCCAACATAAAACCATTAAACTATTAGCTTTTGGCTTTTGCTTTTCAAAAATCGGAAATAGATCATGAAAACTAATCAAAAATCGACACTTACCTTAGCATAGGAGATTCGGCTAGCACTAGAGAGAGGATTCGGCAATACCAATGGAAGATTTAAATGCTGGAAGTGTAGAACTAATTCTCAAATAGGATGAATTGAAGAAAATAGTATGGATGCTTCGGCTTTTTAGAGAAATTAGCACAAGGAGGAAAAAGTGGAGAAGAGTTTCGGCTTTTGAAGAGATTTGGAGAAAAGAAATTGGAGAGGGAGAGGCTAAGGAATTTCGGCACAATGGGGGAGGAATTTAGGGTTTTCAGTGCCAGAATCAAGGAGCTAGCCCCTCTATTTATAGATATTTTGGCACCTACTGCTAAAAACAGAAAACGCCCTTAAAATTCAAGCTAAAAGAGAGGGGAAATTCAGCACCCTCTTTGCCATGCAGTAGCCGAATTTTACACTCCTCTAGGTGGTGGATTTTCGGCCAACACTTCCCTTGAAGATAAGATCCTAACTTTTATCCTTTTTATCTATGATATTATCGCTTATAAAATCCACATAATTTCTCCTACTTTGAGCCTTGTAGCCGTCCACCTCTACTAACCCTAGTGCCGAAATTTAACTCTCTTAAATTAAAAGATTTGGGCCTCATTGAACTTAATATTTGGGCCTCTAATTCCTTGTGTGTGGCGTCACCCTTATCTTCATTTAAAGTGCCAAAATTGTCCTAAAGACACGGGCTCCTTGCGACCCAAAACTTGTTCCTTTTTAATTGTTAATGGTGCCACATTAAAATAATTTAATCTGGGCCTTTGCCTAGTTCTAAGCCCAAATTTAGACCCCTTTTACCTAAGTTAACATATTAAACATATTCCTATACAAAACGCATAGACCCATTAATTCAGGATGTTATACTGGCTACACGTCTTTTTGAAACTACTCGATTCATCGGCTATTGGTAGTTTTTACTTCTGATCCTTTCAATGATCTCATAAGCCTCGTTATAAGACTTAGATAAAATCGCACCATTTGCAGAAGCTTCCACTATTAATCTTGTATGTGCAATGAGATTATTATAAAATGTCTCCAACTGGATACAATGAGAAGTCCCATGATGAGGACATTTACAAAGTAATTCCTTGAATCTTTTCCTACACCTCATACAAAGATTCTGTAACACCCCAAACTCGGCCTAGATGTTACGACCGAATCTGACGTGTCACATCGAAGTGTTTTTCGAAATCAGGCTTGTTGAGAGAAATCTATTTTTAAACGGTAGCCATGTTTATTACTGTTGGTTTCTTAGTTGGTTAAAAACCCGCGGAAGCTACTCTAATTAATGTGATTTTGAATTTTGAAAATATTTGTTTGTCTTTTAAAACAGTTATTATTTTTGAAAACTTATTTATATCAGTTTGGCAGTTTCAAAATGAGAAATTAAACCCAATTAAAAGAAATTAAAATCACCAGAGGCCTTATTACATAAATATCAACCTCAATATAAAAATTTGAATAACTAGGTCTAAATAAATTAATAGCGAACATGTGGCCACCTCCGAGTCCTTCGCAGCTCCAAATCATTTAAGGCTGGGGATTACCTGTACAGTTAAAAGAAAAGGGTGAGTTATGAGAACTCAGTGTGTAATCCCCTATCATGCAGTAACAGTTTGGGCCTAAGCCCTATTCAGTAATAGTATATGTGGGCCTTAGCCCATTACAGTAATCAAGATGGGCCTAAGCCCAATACAGAATCAATATAGTGCACGTATGTAACCCACCCCAATCCAACCAACACACCACCCGTACCAACCAACACACCATGTGGGGATAAAATCGACCCACCCAACCAACACACCAATATTGTAGCATAGCTACCAAGACAATAATGCAATCTGTGAGTGCAGAATGCGATATATATAGTAAAGCCACCATGAATGATGAATGACAAAGTTAAGGCCGCTGCAATAATAGTAAATGTGGCAGAGCCACCAGTATAGTATACTTCCTCCATAACAGTATCCCAACCCCATGCAGTATGTCAACCTCTGAAGAAAGTAGCTATCAAACTTGGTGGCAATGAATACAACCATGCTTGTGCTCGATCTCACAATGAGTACGGAAGTATTTCAACCTTAGTGCACATTCAATCACATTAGCTATTTTGAATGAATCACGTACCTTCTTGAATAAATGAAGGTGTAAGTGTGGATCTTCTGTGGGCATACCACTGAACTAGCCCACTGTTTGGAGCATTTGAAACATCACTGGTTTAAATTCAAATTTGGGTGCCTCGATATCTGGCCTTCTAATTCCCAGATTAAATTTATTGAAGAGTGGCACAACATATTGTTTGATGGCACGATCCCT
This sequence comes from Gossypium bickii, assembly GCA_025503065.1. Lineage (NCBI taxonomy): Eukaryota > Viridiplantae > Streptophyta > Magnoliopsida > Malvales > Malvaceae > Gossypium > Gossypium bickii. The sequence goes on from CP106712.1 coordinate 27,389,934, forward strand.
AAAATTAGCAATAAGGATTAGGTTTCTGCACTTTATTGACTGCATTACCTTGTTCATCATTTTGATTTCCAAGGTCCATCTCGGCTTATCATTGAGCAGATCTTTCACGTGTTCTTTGTCTAAAAGTCTGCTCGATTTTAGGGTCCACGGGTAATAAATCAATGATTCGATCTATGCTCATAAAACACCTAGAAATAAAAAATAAAAATAAAGAATAAATTAGTAGAGTTCAAAATTAAATAAAAGAAAAAGAAAAACCAAATTGTAAAAGTAATTTCACAAATAATGATTAAGGCAAAGGTCCCCAGATACGGTGCTAAACACTTGTTATGAATTGTAACGTGTTTACACAAGTGTACGTAGTCTTTTAAGTAATAAGTAAGTAAAAATAAGTTATCATCTCCACAGGGACTGTATAAGCTTAACCAAATATTTGTAAAATTATAACTTCAACATTTGATGTAAAAATTCAATAATTTGAATGCTGATGATTAAACTAAGTAAAATTAGTTAGATGCAAATTGGTCCCTATGCAAATCTAATCTAGATGAAATTTACCTAAATGTACAAATGAATGACTTTAGCAACAAAAACAATCAATATTAAATGGGCTAGGATAATTATATTAATCAAATCAACTTGCTTTCATCATGCTAACATGTTTAAAATTATTTCCATGGTAACTCGATCTCTTATGGGTTTGGAAACCAAATGAAGTCTTCCCGAATCTTTTACTTAGTGAAATATGCATGTTACTGATGATATTAGACTAAGGTTTTCTTAGAATTTATGCAAGGTCACAGGGACATTTACGTTTGTAGCAGTTTAATTACATAAACCTAAAAATCATGCAAGATAATAGAGCTAACTAAATATATTATGAACATTAACTTAGATGGTTTTAATGACCTAAATTAAGCATTGCACTTTTCAATTATGCGTCTACTAATCATCATCTAGTTAGGATCGCTCAGCTAATCTGAGTGCACCCAATCACATATGAATGAAATGCATCATGATATTAATTGAAAACATAATTGACTGAGGCACAAAACATGTTAACATGAATTAAATAAATCTCATTAAATTAATATAATCATCCTAGCATATAGGAATTAAAACCTCATAGTTGATGTCAAAAACATAAAACTCAAAGAAAACATGTTTAAAATAAATAACAAGAGGAAAGAGTAAACTCTATTCAGTTTAGCGGCCTTCGAATCTATTCTAACTAACTTAGTTCAGCAGCCATTTGGATCTATTCTAACTGAGGTGCTCCTCCATTCTGATTGATGCTTCGTTTGCTAAGTGTTCAAGTGGTAGTCGAGTAAAAAGTGCTTTTGACAAAGCTTTCGAGGCTAAAGATGGGAGAGGGGATGGACGACTATGCAAGAGAAAAAGGGAAAAGGAATTGAGAGAAAACTATTGAGAGTGGGAGAGGAATTTGAATAATGAGGGATGATGGAAAAGTGAGGAATAGCAAGGTGTTTATAGGTGAAGGTAAGGGTTTGAGTTTACTAAAAATAGGTTTAGCTTTCCTTCCTTCCCTATCTCATGTGACCGACCATGCTTCAAGGAAAAGGGATGACCAAGCCTTGTCAATTTGAATTTGAATTTAAAGCTAAAAATAGCTATAGAGTGGACGGTTTCAACAGGGAAGGTTGGGCTCAATTCTAATTATTTTCCAACTGCAGGGACCTTCAATTGAATATCGCAAAACATATTTTGGGTAGTTAGCATTAAATGTCATAATTAGGCTTTTAATTCCCCTTGTTGAACTATTTTTTTAGTCCAATAACTTAGCAGACATGTCCATATTTTATCACCTTCTTTACTGGGTCAAGTAGTCAACCCCATGCCCAAAATGTCATGGTCTTGCTGTCCACATGGATAATTTTTACATGACCATCTTTTATTTATTCAAATCATGTCTCCAATAGCCTACCTACTGTAACACCCCTAACCCATATCCATCACCAGATTAGGATTACGGAGCATTACTGAACAAATGGAACACTTAAATATACCTTTCTTACATAATCATAATCATAACTTGAATCAACCATACACATTCATATAGTCCCTAAATCGAGCCTTCAAGGCCCTAAAAATACATTAGAAACAACTTGGGACTAAATTAGAGACATTTGGAAAGTTTAGGTAAAAGTTGTAAAATTTTGACTACAGGGGTCACACGTCTGTGTGGCCTGGCTGTGTACCTCACACGACTAAGACACACGCCTATGTCTCAGGTCATGTAACATTAAAAATTTCCTCACACGTCTTTTTGCCAGGCCGTGTGACTCACTGACTTGCATGCAAAGGAACCCTCAGACAACACACGATCGTGTGGCCAGGCCGTCTCTCTGACATGGTTTTTCCTTAGCCAAAAAATGTTCAAAAACTACTAAATTAGCTGCTGGATAGTGTGATAGGTCTCCGACGAGCTTTTAACCAAAATTAAACCTTCCGATGATCTACAAGAAAAAAAAACAACCAACGTAAGCAATAATGCTTAGTAAATTTGTATAAAGAAAACTTAACTGCTGACATAATAGAATAAAAAACTAAGCATAATTTTTATTATATTCTAAGCTAACTTTCGTTTCCTATTCACTACACCTCTTATGGATAATTGGTGTACCCATGGATATACAGATATATATTTTTCCTGATAAGCATTTCATATAATCATTTTACTTAAACGTTTCTTCTTACCATAACACTTACACCTTTAACATATAATCATTCTGTAATTCATCTTTCGTTTCAAAATTTCCTATAAGCATATCATCTTGAAATCACTTACTTTCACTAAACAAGGTGAAAACTAAATAAATAAATTAATCATACCTGTTATTCATTTACGAAGAACTTATAAGATTAATACTGAAAATGGTTCATCGCATGCTTCATGTACTATAATAATTCAATCCAAACTTATACATATATGTGTATAAACATCTATCTTTAACCGAATAATCATTAATATAATTATACTCACATATGATCAAGTAATTCATTGAACATTTAACATTTAACATTTATTAATGTCTTGACTATACATTAAACTTTATCATTTAAACAATTTTTTAAATTCCATTCACATTTAGCCTGATAAACTAGTAACTTGACTTAGATACTCGAGTAACTACACCACACTAGAGGCATCATAGATGCATAACAGGGGCACCAAAGTGCAGACAAGGCAAAAATGTGCAAACAGGGGCACCGTAGTGCAAACAGAGATATCGAAGTGCAAATATCGTACAAGTGTGCATTCTAACCCTATTGTCATGCCAATCGTATCCTAATTGTTTACTATGTCCAAACGAGAATTTAAACAAAATTATAACTTTCATGAATCAAAAGCACTTTGATAAACCGTAATAGCAACATATTTTAATCCCACATTTAACATTCTTTCGGATAATTTATCCCTTGATTTATGTAAAAAGGTGCTCTTAATCCTTTCTTTTCATGTTTTATATTCAGGAAAGCACCCGAGGATAAAAAGAACAAGAAATGGGCCTAAAACGAAGCAAATTGGGCCAAGGAAGAAATTGACACGCCATGGACTTTAGCCCACACAGCCGTGCCTCATCAAGCAACTAGAACACGGCCTAACCCCGAGTTACACGGCCGTACCTCATTAAAGAAGTCTGAGCACGACTTGGCCACGATCCACACGGGCGTGTGTCATGGCCGTGCCCCTGTTGCTAGAAAGAGCAATTTCATTCGAATTTGGATACTTAGGGGTGAAGAAACATATTTCGAAAGCCTATATAAACCCCCTAAGTGCTACCAGAAAAGGGGGCAGTTAGCTAGGCCAAGGAGCCAAACTGAAAAGTTCAGAGTTGTGGGAATCGCTCGAAGATAGCCAGTTGATTCAACTTAAGAAGTCGGGATTCTACTCAAGACGGCGGATCTCTCCTTCAATTCCTTCAGGGGGTTTTAGCGATTTCTTATGTTTTGTTTTATCTTTTCTTTTGAGATGTTTTCTATTATAGTTATGAACTAAACCCTTCAGATACCTGAAGGGGATGAAACCTATGATGAATCTTGTTATTGTTTTCTGAACCATATGATAAATATTTGACTTGTTCTGTAACACCCCAAACCCGGTCAACACACCACGACCGAATCTGGCATGCCACAGAGTGAAAGCATTTTTTGAAAACACAAGTTACGAATTAAATTTTAGAAAACTTCTTTTATCGTATACAGGTTTAGAAAACTTAGTAATAGGTGATGTTTAGGATTGTCTTTTAGGTATTAAGAAATTTGGGAAAACACATGTTTGGAATCCCATTTGTTGATACCAAGTTTAGAGAAACGTTTGATTTTGATTAAAATGGTTGTATGAAGAGTTTATCCATATGCCTTTGAAGTTGAGTGAAAGATTTAGAGTTTGTAAAATCATCCAAGTTACCTCTGATTATGTTATCATCGTTGTTACCTGATGGTAACGTTTAAAAAAACCCGAGGAGATATAGTTTAGAAAACCTTGCTTTCTACCGGTTAATTTTACCATATCCATAAATACAACATGCAATTTATAAGCAGAGTAAAATCAAGTAATAATAAAACCAAAATAAACTTAGCGGCCTTATTACAAAACCAAAACCAAATTTAAGGAAAATCAAGTAAACCGAAATAATAAGTTAAAGTCGAAAAACCGAAAACAAATCTGCATGGCCACCTCGAGTCCTCCCCGGCTCCATATTCGCGATCTATGTCTCATCTGCAAAATGTAAGGGAAGAGGTGAGTCACCAAGACTCAGTGTATAAATCCCCAACCCGATAATTCAACCACTTACACACAGATCATCAGTAAAACATGCAGATTATGCAACCCATAACCTAGCCATCCAATCTCCTTTAACTACCCCGTGTGGTCAAAACCACTGGTGGTCAAAACCACTGGTGACCGAAGTCACAAATACATATATATCAATGATGGGGCAAACCCATCTTGTGGTCAAAACCACTGATGATAATCCCGTAATATCATGTGGAGCCAACCCACTGTGGTACCAGACCACTGGGATGAGTCACAATAATCCATATGTGGTCAAAACCACTGGTGACCGTAGTCACAAATATCAATCGTGTGGTCAAAACCACTGGTGGTCAAAACCACTGGGACTTAGTCACAAATCATATCGATAGTGTGGTCAAAACCACTGGTAACCGTAGTCACAAATCAACTGATGGGGCCAACCCATCTTGCGGTCAAAACCACTGGTGATAGTCCAAATAGATCATCCTCCCTCCTCTCATCAATCCCATCATCATCATGCTCATATCATACGTGTCATAATATCATGTATCATGCATTTAAGGCATAGCATAGCATTTAACAAAACATGATGATGTATATCGTAAATCACATAGCAGGGAACTTACCCGGAATCCAAGCTCATGCCCACAAGGCAAAGTCACTAATACTGAGGGTTATACAGTAACATAATAAGCATCGTTAAACTAATAAAGTGTATAAGCGTTTACACACTTGTCTAATCACAGATCTAAATAAGAATCCCAAAACTATATAAAACTAGTGAATTCCCCAGACGTTGTTTTCCTCCTACAATCGCCCAACACATATTCTTTTAGATCTAAAGCCATTCTGCTTATCCACAAAATATAACGCATGAAGACCATTCCTTACCTTAGAGCCGATTTGGTTTCCAACCAAATCCCGAAACTTTGTGGTGAACCCCCCTTGTAATCGGCAAGACACTAGCACACACAAAGGTTAACCTTTGGCTTAAAATAATTAAGAAATAGATATTGTAATGATAACACCCTTACCTAGGTCACTTAGCCAAATCCCGAAGATCCACAGTATACATCCAACCTCCTTCCTACAATCGATTAACACCCCAATCAACACCCATAGCCATTCGGCTATGATTACCAAATCTCTAAAAGAGTCAACCATAAGAACTAGACTTACCTTAACGCAAGTGATCCCTTCGGTACCTAAAGGGATTCGGCCCAAGCACCAGGATAAGGAGATCAGTAACCAAAAAGAAGAAATAAGACTACTAAAAGATTTGGCCATAAACCGAAAGAAAAAGAGAAACAGAGATGAAATAACAAAGGCTTACCACACCAAGGTTTGGGATTCGGCAAAGGTGAATGCAATCACTTTCAGTACAAGAGGTTTTGAGAAAAGAAATCAAATGGAGAAGGGAGTATTGCTTTAGGCTTTAGTGGATAACCAAGATGAAGAATAAGAAAATGAAAAAGGGGAAATAAGTATTCGGCAAGGGAGAATGAAAGAGGTTTCGGCACAATGAAAGGGGTTTGAGAGAAGAAGAAAAAGATGTCGCATGGGGGTGGGGTTGTTGGTTTCGGTTTCTAGCAAAAATAGGAAGAAGAAAAAGAGAGCAAAAGATGGATTCGGCAAGGAGCAGGTTCGGCTAGCAATGAATAACCAACAAAGAAAAAAAGAAAGGCCATTGAGTTTCGGCACTTGGCAAGACTTGCAAAAGAACAATTCGGCCAGTAACTAGAGTTGTCGAAAATGAAAGAAAAGAGAAGTACTTTGGTGTGCTAGCCGAAACACTCCCTAAGCCACTATTGATATTCGACCACACCAAAAGCTCCCCAAAACCGATAGCCCCCCTTGCCCACAGTCCACCATTCGGCCAACTCTTCCCAAGTGAGCTTGAAATAATTCGAACTCCCAACTTTTCTCCCCTCCATCAGTTCAAATTTGCTTGAACAAGTCAAAACTCCTAAATTTTCTCCTCCTCATCCATTCCAGAGAGTCCCACCTGAGCACTCCTCCTCTAGCTTGTGGCGTCAAAAAGAAATAGCAGGGAGTGCAGTTCCTGCTGCTCGAACACAGGCACTCCCACCCTGCTTGTGGCGTCATTCCTTGAACACCCTAGTGGCGCCCCCTTGCCACTTTTCCACTGGTATTCTTGTGTCTTAAACCTCCACTAAATTCTTTTAACCCCTAATTCCCTTAGCTCCATTTCCTTTAGTGCTAAAACAAAATTCTTAGCTCTAACTCAGGCCTATCCTAGGGTTATAACTAGACCCCAGAACATGACAAATGAACATTGAAGACAATTCATCACATGCAACACAAGAAAAATGCAGAACCCCGATTTAAGGATGTTACAGTTCTACCCCCTTAAAAATAATTTCGGCCTCGAAATTAGCTGGTTAGAAGAGTTGAGGGCATTGCTGTCGCATCACATCCTCTAGTTCCGACGTGGCTTCCTCCGTGCAATGGTTCCGCCATAATACTTTCACCAAACGAACTAACTTCTGTCGCAGAACCTTGACATCCCGATCCAAAATTCGTACTGGTTCCTCCTTGAAAGACAAATCAGGACTCACCTCTATCTCCTCAACTGGTACAACATGTGACGGATCTGATCGATAGCGCCGAAGCATCAAAACATGAAAGACGTCATGAATCTGACTTAACTCTGCTGGTAGCTCGAGCTGATAAGCTACCGGTCCCACTCACTTCAACACAGTATGAGGCTCGATGAATCTAGGGCTTAGCTTGCCCTTCCGACCAAATCTCAACACCTTCTTCCAGGGCAATACCTTCAGAAAGACCTTATCACCCACTGCATACTCAATATCCCTATGTTTAAGATCGACGTAAGATTTCTGCCTGTCCGATGCTTCCTTAATTCGAGCCCAAATTACCTTAACCTTATCCTCTGTTTCTGCTACCAACTCTGGACCCAACAACCGTCGTTCACCCAATTCAGTCCAACACGTAGGAGTACGACATTTCCGCCCATATAGCGCCTCATATGGTGCCATCTGAATTCTCGCTTGATAGCTATTGTTATAAGCGAACTCTGCCAAAGGTAGGTACTCCTCCCAACTACCAGTGAAATCCAGAACACAGCCCCTTAACATATCTTCCAGAATCTGGATTACCCTCTCAGACTGTCCATCAGACTGCGAATGAAAAGCCGTGCTAAAATCCAACCTAGTACCCAAAGCCTGATGCAAAGCTTTCCAGAACCTCGATGTGAACCTGGGGTCCCTATCCGAAATAATTGACACAGGCACTCCATGCAACCTTACTATCTCTGCCACATACAGCTTGGCTAATTTCTGAAGTGAATAATCAACCCTCGCCGGTATGAAATGAGCCGACTTAGTCAATCGATCCACAATCACCCAGACTGAATCTTTCTTACTGGGCGTAAGGGGAAGCCCATTGACAAAATCCATCGTAATCCTTTCCCACTTCCACTGCAGAATCTTTACCGGCTGCAACAACCCTGACGGTAACTGATGCTCAGCTTTAACCTGCTAACATGTCAAACATTTGCCCACAAACTCTGTTACTTCCCGCTTAAGCCCTGGCCAACAAAACTGTTCCCTCAAATCACGATACATCTTACTGCCTCCAGGATGCATAGCGTATGGGCTGCTATGAGCTTCCTGATGAATCCGCTGTCTCAATTCAGCATCCTCAGGCATACATACCTTCCCTTGAAAACACAGTACTCCACCACTATCCAAGTTGTAACCCTCAGATTCATCATTCTGCACTTGTAACCTCCGAGCACTCAAAACCCTATCTGTCAGCTGTTTCTCCTTAACCTGATCAATCCAAGACGGCTTAACTTGCAATTCCGCCAAAAGACTCCCATCATCACAGAGGCTAAGGTGAGCAAACATCACTCGCAAGTCTCCTACCACCTCACGGCTCAACGCATCAGCTACTACGTTAGGCTTACCCGGATGGTACTCAATCGAACAGTCGTAATCTTTCAACAATTCGATCCACCTTCGCTGCCTTAAATTTAAATCCTTCTGAGTCAAGAGGTATTTCAGACTCTTATGATCCGTGTAGACTATTGACCTTTCTCTATATAAGTAATGCCTCCAAATCTTCAAGGCAAATACCACGGCAGCCAATTCCAAGTTGTGTGTCGGATAGTTACCCTCATGAGGCCTCAACTACCGAGATGCATACGCAGCCACTTTTCCATCTTGCATCAGCACACACTCTAAACCAGTATGCGATGCATCACAATAAACCGTGAATTCCTTCCCTGCCTCAGGCTGAATTAACACCGGAGCTTCAGTCAAAATCTTCTTCAACTTATCAAAACTCTCCTGTTGTTTCTCAGTTCACACAAACGGAATCCTTTTTCTCAACAACTTAGTCAATGGTGCTGCAATTAAGGAAAACCCTTCTATAAACCTTCTGTAGTATCCAGCCAAACCCAGAAAACTTAGGTGGTTTCCAATCCAACACCGCCTCAATCTTACGAGGATCTACCCTAATTCCCTCAGCTGATACCATATGACCCAAGAAAGTTACCTCCTTAAGCCAGAACTCACACTTACTAAACTTGGCGTATAACTGCTTTTCCCTCAGAACCTGTATAACCACTCGCCGATGCACGTCATGTTCCTCCTCCGATTTTGAGTACACCAAAATATCGTCTATAAACACTACGACGAATCGATCCAGATACGACTGAAACACACGATTCATCATGTCCATGAATGCTGACGGAGCGTTGGTCAAACAAAAAGGCATTACCAGAAACTTGTAGTGCCCATACTGAGTACGGAATGTCGTCTTATGAATATTAGCCTTCTTCACTTTGAGCTGATGATACCCCGATCTAAGGTCAATCTTAGAGAAAACTGATGGACCCTTGAGTTGATCAAACAAGTCGTCAATCCTGGGCAACGGATACTTGTTTTTTATAGTCAACTTGTTCAGCTGGCGGTAGTCTATACACATCCGCATCGTACCATCCTTCTTCTTGACAAAAAGCAGTGGAGCTCCCCAAGGTGATACACTCGGCCAGATAAAACCTCTGTCCAACAACTCCTGAATCTGAGCCTTTAACTCCACCAACTCTTTCGGCGCCATCCTATATGGAGCAATAGATACTGGCGCAGTTCCGGGTAACAAGTCTATACCGAACTCAACCTCGCGGTCAGGAGGTATACTCGGGAGCTTCTCTGGAAAGACATCAGCAAATTCCCCTACAGTTCAGACATTCTTCACAGCTACATCCTTAGCTTCCAAGGCACAAACATGCACCAAAAATGATTCACACCCCTTTCTAACCATTTTCTCAGCCTTCAGTGCAGAGACAACATTAGATAAGTAATCTCTCCTATTACCTATAATCACCACCTCATCACCTTCCATGGTCTTCAACACCATGCGCTTAGCTACGCAATCCAAACTAGCTTGATACTTTACCAGCCAATCCATCCCTAGAATCAGATCGAACTCCCCAAACGGCAGTTCCATCAAATCAACCCAAAATGCGACCCCTTGAAGTTCTAGGGGTACATCTCTATATAGTTTGCTTACTTCTACAGAGTGACTTAGAGGGCTTATCACAGTCATCTTCCTAGAAGTGATCTCAGAGTCTAAGTTTAGGGTTTCCACTATGCTACTGGCAACATACGAGTGAGTCGAACCAATATCAATTAAAGCATTATAAGGTACTCCAGAAATTAAGAACGTACCGGTTATGACGTCCGGTGCATCGCCCTCCTCTCGACGCCTCGCTGCGTAGACCAACCCAGGCTGTCTCGCCTCTGTACCACCTGCACCTCTGCCCGGTGCTCCACGGCCTCTACCTGAGCCATTACATTCCTTAACTGAACCACGGCCCCTCTGTGGCTGCTGATTATCCCTCCTAAACTGTGTACGATTCTGATCCTCAGACTGCAACCTAGTTAACCTCTGTGTACAATCCCTAACTCGATGTCCCATCGAGCCACACTCAAAGCATCCCCTGTTACTAGTCCAACACTCTCTCGCGTGAGATTTTCCATACCGAGCACACTGCGGTGGCCACTGAGTATTAGTAGCAGCAGGCCTAGCAGCTTGATTTGGCCTACTATATCTAACCCTTTTCTGCTGATTCCCAGAAAATCCAGATGATCCAGAACTCCTCTTATTCCAACCCCTATCCTGATTTCGCCTTACAGACTGTCTTACCCCTTCAGTGACCTTAGCTTTCTCCACTAGAATGGGAAACTCTCATTCCTGCTGTGGGGCAATTATCATCCGTAGCTCATCTCTCAGCCCATCCTCAAACTTGACGCAACACTCATGCTCGGTACCCACAATACCCCGAGCATACCTACTCAACAGAAGGAATTCTGCCTCATATTCTGCTACAGTCTTATTACCCTGGACCAAGTTCAAGAAAGCTCTACGCTGCGCGTCAACATAACTAGCCCCTATGTATTTCCTCTGATAAGCTGCCCTAAAGAACTCCCAAGTGAGGTCATCTGTCATCGCTCCGTCCCTAACCGTGAGCCACCACTGGTACAACTCATCTCTCAGCAAAGATACTATCCCTTTCAACTTCTCCTCAGCTGAAAAATCCAGGTCATCCATGATGCGTTCCGTCGTCTCCAACCAATATTCCGTTGTACTAGGTGCCACCCCAGACACACCTCTGAATACCTCTGCACCATTAGCCTTGAGTCGCTCGGTCACAGATTTCCAAGCTTCAGTTCCTACTCCTGCACTCGCAACCCTCTCCAATACTCGCAGCACAGCCTGCGACACTGCATCATTGCCACCCGTCTGATCCTGATATTCTACGCCCACAGCTGGCGACGGTGGTACCTCATTTTTTGAACCATGTCCGGACCCTACTGGTTCCGAGACCGTCATCCTACCCCTACCTCGTCCACGAGTGTTACGCCCACGTCCACCTGCACTTATATCTACCGATATATTCAAGCTGATTAAAAGTTTTATGCGTTAGACTTTTATTCCACTGTCTATTAAAGCACAGTCTTATGAAAAGTTTTAATAGAAGATTGTTTCGCGAGTACACGTCATCCTCTGGTTCATGTCTCTAAAGTAGTTCCTACTACTACTCAGTCATGCCATCATCATATCCACATATCATATCATCACCAGAAATAGTTTGAGGTACTTACCTGGGCAGATTGGTGCCAGAGACTCGGTGCCATGCTTTTACCACTGTACTTTTCCCATCAAGTCCTTTTATAAACCATTTTAAAATATTTTTGGGCCTCGGGCCCATAGTCGAGCTATTAAAACTGGCTCTGATACCACATTTGTAACACCCCAAACCCAGTCAACACACCACGATCGAATCTGGCATGCTACGGAGTGAAAACATTTTTGAAAACATAAGTTACCAATTAAATTTTAGAAAACTTCTTTTATCGTATACAGGTTTAGAAAACTTAGTAATAGGTGATGTTTAGGATTGTCTTTTAGGTGTTAAGAAATTTGGGGAAACGCATGTTCGGAAACCCATTTGTTGATATCAAGTTTAGAGAAACGTTTGATTCTGATTAAAATGGTTGTGTGAAGAGTTTATCCATATGCCTTTGAAGTTGAGTGAAAGATTTAGAGTTTGTAAAATCATCCAGGTTACCTCTGATTATGTTATCATCGTTGTTACCCGATGGTAAAGTTTAAAAAAACCCCAGGAGATATAGTTTAGAAAACCTTGCTTTCTACCGGTTAATTTTACCATATCCATAAATCCAACATGTAATTTGTAAGCAGAGTAAAATCAAGTAATAATAAAACCAAAATAAACTTAGCAGCCTTATTACAAAACCAAAACCAAATTTAAGGAAAATCAAATAAACCGAAATAATAAGCTAAAGTCGAAAAACCAAAAACAAATCTGCATGGCCACCTCGAGTCCTCTCCGGCTCCATATCCGCGATCTATGTCTCATCTGCAAAATGTAAGGGAAGAGGTGAGTCACCAAGACTCAGTGAATAAATCCCCAACCCGATAATTCAACCATTTACACACAGATCATCAGTAAAACATGCAGATTATGCAACCCATAACCTAGCCATCCAATCTCCTTTAACTACCTCGTGTGGTCAAAACCACTGGTGGTCAAAACCACTGGTGACCAAAGTCAAAAATACATATATATCAATGATGGGGCCAACCCATCGTGTGGTCAAAACCACTGATGATAATCTCGTAATATCATGTGTGGCCAACCCACTGTGGTACCAAACCACTGGGACGAGTCACAATAATCCATGTGTGGTCAAAACCACTGGTGACCATAGTCACAAATATCAATCGTGTGGTCAAAACCACTGGGACTTAGTCACAAATCATATCAATAGTGTGGTCAAAACCACTGGTGACCGTAGTCACAAATCAACTGATGGGGCCAACCTATCTTGTGGTCAAAACCACTGGTGACAGTCCAAATAGATCATCCCCCCTCCTCTCATCAATCCCATCATCATCATGCTTATATCATACGTGTCATAATATCATGTATCATGCATTTATGGCATAGCATAGCATTTAACAAAACATGATGATGTATATCATAAATCACATAGCAGGGAACTTACCCGGAATCCAAGCTCATGCCCACAAGGCAAAGTCACTAATACCGAGGGTTATACGGTAACATAATAAGCATCGTTAAATCAATAAAGTGTGTAAGCGTTTACACACCTGTCTAATTGCAGATCTAAATAAGAATCCCGAAACTATATGAAACTAGCGAATTCCTGAGACGTTGTTTTCCTCCTACAATCGGCCAACACATATCTTTTTAGATATAAAGCCATTCGGCTTATCCACAAAATATAACGCATGAAGACCATTCCTTACCTTAGAGCCGATTTGGTTTCTAACCAAATTCGGAAACTTTGTGGTGAACCCCCTTGTAATCGGCCAGACACTAGCACACACAAAGGTTAGCCTTCGGCTTAAAATAATTAAGAAATAGATATTGTGATGATAACACCCTTACCTAGGTCACTTAGCCAAATCCCGAAGGTCCACAATATACGTCCAACCTCCTTCCTACAATCAATTAACACCCCCATCAACACCCATAGCCATATGGCTATGATTACCAAATCTCTAAAAGAGTCAGCCATAAGAACTAGACTTACCTTAATGCAAGTGATCCCTTCGGTACCTAATGGGATTTGGCCCAAGCACCAAAATAAGGAAATCGACAAACAAAAAGAGGAAATAAGGCTACTAAAAGATTTGGCCATAAACCAGAAGAAAAAGAGAGAAATAGAGATGAAATAACAAAGGCTTACCACACCAAGGTTTGGGATTCGGCAAAGGTGAATGCAATCACTTTTAGTACAAGAGGTTTTGAGAAAAGAAATCAAATGGAGAAGGGAGTATTGCTTTAGGCTTTAGTGGATAACCAAGATGAAGAATAAGAAAATGAAAAAGGGGAAATAAGTATTCGGCAAGGGAGAATGAAAGAGGTTTCGGCACAATGAAAGGGGTTTGAGAAAAGAAGAAAAAGATGTCGCATGGGGGGTGGGGTTGTTGGTTTCGATTTCTAGCAAAAATAGGATGAAGAAAAAGAGAGCAAAAGATGGATTTGGCAAGGAGCAAGTTCGGCTAGCAATGATAACCAACAAAGAAAAGGAGAAAGGCCATTGAGTTTCGGCACTTGGCAAGACTTGCAAAAGAACAATTCAGCCAGCAGCTAGAGTTGTCGAAAATGAAAGAAAAGAGAAGTACTTTGGTGTGCTAGCCGAAACACTCCCTAAGCCACTCTTGATATTCGGCCACACCAAAAGCTCCCTAAAACCGATAGCCCCCCTTGCCCACAGTCCATCATTCGGCCAACTCTTCCCAAGTGAGTTTGAAATAATTCAAACCCCCGACTTTTCTCCCCTCTATCAGTTCAAATTTGCTTGAACAAGTCAAAACTCCTAAATTTTCTCCTCCTCATCCATTCCAGAGAGTCCCACCTGAACACTCCTCCTCTAGCTTGTGGCATCAAAAAGAAATAGCAGGGAGTGCAATTCCTGCTGCTCGAACACAGGCACTCCCACCCTGCTTGTGGCGTCATCCCTTGAGCACCCTAGTGGCGCCCCCTTGCCACTTTTCCACTGGTATTCTTATGTCTTAAACCTCCACTAAATTCTTTTAACCCCTAATTCCCTTAGCTCTAGTTCCTTAAGTGCTAAAATAAAATTCTTAGCCCTAACTTAGGCCTATCCTAGGGTTATAACTAGACCCCAGAACATGAAAAATGAACATTGAAGACAATTCATCACATGCAACACAAGAAAAATGCAGAACCTCGATTTAAGGATGTTACATGTTCTTAATTATGTGTGCTTAATTCTTGTTTCGATATTTCGCGAATATTGATTCAAGTATGATGTGTTTAGGTGGTGGAGCAAAAGTCCCTGCCTATTCATAGATCTAGCATAATTACAGTGAAGTTGTTCGCAGGCCTAGAGATAGGGTGACGAAACTTTGCCGGATTAGGGTGAAACCTAATATGGGAATCCATAGATCGAGTTAATGCGATTCTAGGGGTTTTAATTAGAAAGAGATTTCAATTAATCAACCTAGGGTTAGTGGTTATTCGCTTCGAGAGAGGGTCTAATGTACATTAGGGAGTCCTACGGATCAAGTCAAGTGAATAAATCGTCTGGTTCAGTGTTAGATAACAAGTGAAGTCTAGGTTGATTCTTCCTGAGGGTATCATCTTAATCAACTCAGTTTTTCCTCAAGTTATTTCCCAATTCATTCTTTTTGACTTTGCGTCTTTAGCTTAGTACTAGTTAATTTAGATTAGATTAAAGCAACTTCACTTATTTTGGGCTAGATAATAAAAAGAAAGTTAGTATTAGTACTTTTAGTTCCTTTGGGTTCGACAATCCGGTCTTGCCTAAGCTATACTACTGTTCGATAGGTACACTGGCCTTTAATCATTGTCAGAGTTAGTTTCTAGGTTCGATCATTCTCTTTATAAATTTTAAAACTCGACAAAACAACGATCAAGTTTTTGGCGCCGTTGCCGAGGAACTAAAATATTAAGAAAACTCTATTTTTATTACTTTAGCCATTATTTTTATTTTCTGCAATTTACTTTTATTTTTATTTTATTTAGGTTAAATTTTGATTTTGCTAAATTTTCTTTCTTTCTTTTCCTAGTAGGCACCTCTAGTTTATGACTAGAAGGAACCCGAGAGAACCTCTAGTATACGACAGTGATATTGAAGCCACCGCTCGCAGGAATTGCAGAGAAATCAGGCGAACCCTAAATTACACAGAGGAAAATCGAGAAGGCAGATCCAATCCTACTGAAGGGATGGATGAGATTAATCCACCACCACAAGATGTGGGAGAAAATAATGCTAAACCGCATTTAACAGGAGCAGAATCAAGTATTTTTAGGCCTGCTATAGCTGCTAATAATTTTGAATTAAAACCTAACACTATGCAAATGATACAACAATTCGTTCAATTTGATGGTTTGCAGGACGAAGACCCAAATACACATATAGCTAATTTTTTAGAGTTCTGTGATACCTTCAAAATAAATGGCGTTTCTGATGATGCCATACGTCTTTGGCTATTTCCCTTTTCATTAAGGAATAAAGCCAAACAGTGGTTAAACTCGTTACCACAAGGGTCAATCACTACATGGGATCAAATGACCGAAAATTTTTTATTAAAATATTTCCCACTGGCCAAGATGGCCAAATTAAGGAATGATATCTCTTCTTTTGTGCAGATGGATTTAGAGAAATTATATGATGCTTGAGAGAGATACAAGGATCTCTTGAGAAGGTGTGCGCACCGTGGTTTACCCTTGTGGCTACAAGTCCAAACTTTCTATAATGGTGTAAACCCATCAACGAGGCAACTAATTGATTCAGCCGCCGGTGGAACCCTGAACAAAAAAACTCCTGAAGCAGCCTACAAGTTTATTGAAGAGATGTCATTGAATAACTATCAGTGGTAGGTTACCAGGAAAAAACCAACAAAATTAGCCGAAGTTTATAACCTCGCTGCAGTGACCATGCTATCAACACAGATGTAATTGATGAATAAAAAGATTGATATTTTGCGTTCTTCGCAGGTACACCCAGTAATACAGTGCAATGCAAGTGGAACTGTCGCGAATCCTGAGTACCCACCTTACCAACCGAGCATAGAGAACGAACAGTCGAACTATATAGGTAACAATTTCAGAACTGATAATAACCCTTATAGTAATAATTATAATCCAGGTTGGAGGAACCACCATAATTTTTTATGGGGAGGTCAAGGAAATCAAGGAAATCAAAGACAACAACCTTCTCAAAATTTCCAAAATCAGCCCTATCCACAGGAAAAGAAGCCAAACCTCGAAGAGATGCTAACAAAATTTATGGCAGCCACAGAAACCCGTCTACAAAAAAACCGAGACAATGCTTGGTAATCAACAGGCATCAATCAAAAGGATCGAGAACCAAGTTGGGGAACTTACTAAGTCAGTTGGACAACTTACTGAGATAGTTTCTGAAATTCGATCAGAGATCTCTAAACGACCACAAGGGCGTCTACCAAGCAACACTGAAATTAACCCGAAAGAACAAAATCAAGCCATCACAGCTCATGATAATATAGGGTTAGATGAACCCAATCCAATTAAAGAAAAAGAGGTAGATGAAGGAAAAGTTGAGGTAACACAGGAAAAGCCAAAAGCAGTAATCAAGGAATACCAACCTCGCATACCTTATCCCGAAGCAATGAAAAGAGATAATACAGAGGAACAGTTCGGTAAGTTTCTTAAACTGTTAAAAAAATTACATATCAACTTACCTCTTCTTGAAGCTCTTTTTCAGATGCCAGATTCTAGGAAATTTTTAAAACAGCTCTTGATGAACAAGAAAAAGATAGACGAGGAGCCACATGTGGAATTAAACGCAGCATGCTCGGCAATATTACAAAATAGACTACCACGAAAGTTAAAAGATCCAGGAAGTTTTCCAATTCCATGTTTAATCGGTAAATTAACTGTTGATAATTCGTTACCTGATTTAGGGGCAAGTATAAATGTCATGCCTTATACATTGTT
The DNA here is from genome assembly GCA_025503065.1 of Gossypium bickii. NCBI lineage: Eukaryota > Viridiplantae > Streptophyta > Magnoliopsida > Malvales > Malvaceae > Gossypium > Gossypium bickii. Next base: position 27,407,789 of record CP106712.1, read on the forward strand.
CAAACAACTAGGTCTAGGGAAGCCCAAACAAACTAGGATGAGCATTCAATTAGCTGATAAAATTGTTAGAACTCCTAGGGGTATTATCGAAGATGTTCTTGTAAAAATCGATAAATTGGTTTTCCCAATAGATTTCATTATCTTAGACATGGAAGAGGATAATTCGATTCACTTAATTTTAGGAAGACCCTTTTTAGCAATTGCCAGGACTAAGATTGATGTTGGTACAGGAGAACTAATTCTTCGTGTAGGTGACGAATCGATCAGTTTACAAGCTCTTGACTCGACCAGTACATCAGGTCATGAAGGTGAGAAAGTAAATTCAGTTGACAATCAATTTGTTCAACTTTCACCACAGGAAACACCACCAAGTTACAAACCTGAGCTAGATCATGGCCCTCGTGCCAACAAAGAAAAAGAATATGAGGAACGAAGCCTTCAGGTCAACAAATTAGAAGAAGGGATGACACGTTTTGAAGAGGAACCAAAACCACACAAAGAAGAACCGAAAGAGCATTCAGGAGAGCTCGTAGGGACATCGAACCACTTCAAAATAGGAGATCATGTACTATTAGATAAATCAGATCCTCGCATCACCACATCAGACCTGAACAAGAATGAAGATATCCCTCTTGAGGTACAAAATATCTTCCCATACGAAACAATCGAGGTAAGCAATCCAACTTTCGGCACTTTTAAGGTAAACGCTTCTCGACTCAAACTTTATCAAGAAAATAGAACTGTAAGTGTAACAGACCAATTTTGACACTAATCGGAACGGTGGTTTCGGGACCACGAATCCGAGCCCGAGAAATGTTCTAATAACTTATTCTATGTCTATTATATGTGAATGAAAATGTGTGAAAGTTTCGTAGAAAAATTTTATCGTTTAGGTGCTTAATTTGATAAAAAGGATTTAATCGAGAAAACACAAAAGTTGCATGCTAAAGTGAAAGGTGCTAAATTGATTGTGGCTTTTTAAGTGGATGTACTAAAAGGGAAATTAGCCCATACACTACAAAGAGGGACGGCAATGGGCCTTTTTATCACAAAATTGATGTTATTTTAGTATAATTATAAGTTATATTAGTGTGTTAATAAATATGTTAAAATATGTGTTTGTTTTAACATAAAATAATAAAAACAAGTGGGAAGAAAGAGAACCTTACCTTACTCATCTTCTTGGCCGAAAGTTGGAGGAAGAAACTCCATTGTTGGAGCTTGAAATTTCGGCACTTTGGGGCTTAATTAGGGGTATGTATTTTGCTTAGTTTTTGATAATTTTTACATTTTTGGAATGGATGCTTTGAATCCTACACAACCCACGTGGAAATTTTTGAGATTTTGGCACATTAAAATTCGGCTATGGTTGTATATGTATGACTTGGAATGTTTGATAGTAGATTTCAATTAGTATGTGTTAAATAATCCTCTTTTGAATTAGAAGTTGTGATGAAATTGGATGTTAGGGATTTATTTGAAAAAAATAAAAAGTTTGAAGGACTAAAACATGAAATAAATGAAATGCATGGACACATATGGCTATAGGGGATATTCGGCCAAGCTATAGTGTTGGAAAATTTTTGCATATTTTGTGTTTTGTGTAAATTGGACCAAATTGTAAAAATGGGAAACATTAGGGGCAAAATGGTAAATTGCCCATTTGTGTGTTTTGGGACTAAATTGAGATAAAATGCGATTAAATGAGCTAAATTCTAATGTGTTTTAGATCAAGAGCAAAGAAAAACGAAATTAGACCGGGGAAAGACGAAGATTCTCGAATAGCCGATTCGCACGGACTATCGACAACCGAGGTAAGTCCTTTAGTTAAATTGTGTCAAAGAATTAATTATGGTTATCTTAAATATTAAAAATTGATGGATGTTAGTATCCATTTACATCATGGCCGAATGTATATTGACATATTAGGTTGATGATTTATGTTGAGTATGTGATGGGAATTGTTGGATTGTATAATGATAAAATGGTTTTGTTGGTCCAATGTGAGTGAGCCCAATTGAATTAGATGAGTTTATAATAGTCATGAAGTGTGTTGATAATGTTTAACTGTATTGACGTGACTCGGGCTTTTACGCCTAGCAGGCCTTGTGTCGGTGTTATTTATCGGGCTTTTACGCCTAGCAGGCCTTGTGCCAGTGTTATTTATCGGGCTTTTACGCCTAGCAGGCCTTGTGCCGGTGTTATTTATCGGGCTTTTACGCCTAGCAGGCCTTGTGCCGGTGTTACTTTTCGGGCTTTTACGCCTAGCCGGCTTGATGCCGGTGATGTATTTTACAAAAGAGAAATCGAATCTTTGTTCAAGACAACTTAAAGCTAATTTTTTGAGTATATGATTCAGGTAAGCATGTAAGGTATGTTGTGCTTAATATCACTTGAGTCGAATTAATATTATGAGAATTGTGTTATATGTGTTGAAGTTAATATTGATGGGTGTAATATGATGGAATTCGAGTTAGAATGTGCTATTATGGAACAATTGGTTTTCAAGTATAAATGCTAAGAAAGGAGATTTTCATGCGATATGTTTATATGAATTTTAATGAAATGATTTCTACCTTACTTGGGTTATTGAATTTCTAGTATTCGGCCTTGTATAAGTAATTTACTTAAGTGCTTATGTGGAATACAATAAGTTGGAAGTTTTAATTTCAATTATTTGTATGTTTTATTATCATGAGATTAGGACTTACTAAGCTAGTAAGCTTACTAGTGTGAAATGTTCTCCTTTGTTTTATAGATTAGGTGCAAGCTACAAGCTCGTCGGGATCGTTCGGAAAGTCGTCCACACTATCAAACTGTTTTGGTACTCTTTCATTTTGGTTTTTCCAAAGAAGGCATGTATAGGAAAGACTTTATCTAAGTTTGACGAAAACTTTGGTTCATGTATGTAATAGCCATGCGAATATGGCTAAATTTTTAGTCAAGTATGCTTTTTGGGACTTTGGTTATAAATGTTGTTGCTCTTTTAAATCGATGATGTTATGATATTATGCGAATGATTTAGGTATAAGCTAAATTGCGTAAATGGTTAAGATGCATGGATGGTACGAATTATATGTGAGTATATTCGGTTATAAGCTAGTAATCATATCTTGTAAAGAAACAGTCTTTAGTAACAGCAGTGATGTAGTTTTGAAAAATCACCAAAAATAGGATAAGTTGAGTTAGACAGTGAATGAGGTATAGAACCAAAGCTTATTGTGTCTATTTTGATATGAAAGAAACAGAGTAGGCAAAGGAGTTTTATGTTATGAGATATTTAAATTTTAGTGAGACTTGATCTGAATGAATTCGTGAATCCATGTTCTGTCTTCGAAAAATTGTTAAAAATTGTACAAAAATAATTAGGGCGCATGGTTTATATGTTTGAAATCCTTGATGAGTCTATTTTTAATAGGAATAAACAAAAACATTATTTAAAATTTGTGCTATGAGATAAATGAGTTGTTGTAATGACAGGTCAGAATCATCAACAGTGAAATAGCGGAAACTTTGATGAATAAACTGTACTAATTGGCCACATGAAAAATTCTGGAAAAATTATGGTAAATTCTTATAAGAGTCTAGTTTCAAGGAAAATTTACGGATCTAAATTTCGAGTTTTGTAACTCAAGGTATGATCAATTTAGTCAGCATGATGCAGTTTGACAGCTTTAAATTTTTATGTTCCGAACTTGTAGTCGAGTCTTGTAATGCCACATACTCGACCCCGGCAAAGGTCTCGGGTAAGGGGTGTTACAGTAAGCATGAGGGAAGATATTCAAATTTTTAAACCTCCCTGATTCAAATACAAGGAAAGTCTAGCTTAAGACTATAAACGAGCACTTCTTGGGAGGCAACCGAGCACTAACAGAATTTATTTCCACATTTTTTTTCCATTTATTTTCTTTTCTGAATACCTAGTTTTAAAACTAACCAAAAGTGCAGAATTCCAGACCACACGGTCTTGCACACGGTCGTGGCCGTGACCGTGTTGAAGTACAAAATACCGATACTGACATAGCAGAGGCAGTACGAATCAAATCCCAACTAATTGTTGACGTCACAAATCTAACCACTCCCCCACGGGCACCGACAAAGTGGCACGGTCGTGCCTTATGGCTGCGTGAAGAAACTGACTTGCCAACCACGGGTAGAACACGCCCGTGCTGTCCAACAGTGCCAACATACTTACTTGTCACTCACGGGCGTGGCTAGCTGAAAAACGGGCATGGAGAATCAACACGCCTCGACACACGGCCATGAGAAGCGGTCATGTGAACCAACACACCCATGGCTGACGAGCTTGGGAGAACCAAATGAAGCATCACCACGGCCATGCGAGGTAGCCGTGCTAATCAACATGCCCTCGATTCACGGGCGTGGGCAAGTACCAGAAAGAAAAACTCTATTTAAATCCACCACCCCTTCCTCCCCCTTCTCAACCATTTCCTTCCCTTTTCTCTAAAAATTTCTCCCCTCTCCATAACAATTCTCAATAACTTGAGCTACACTAAAACCATGTCGAAGAAGCGGAAGAAGCCAAGCATAGTCTCCTCAAGGGAGACCCCAATACATAAGTTCATGCTGGACGCTTCATCCAAACAACAAGCCAAGGGTCTTTGAGACCATTTAGTTTCTATTTTTCTTTTCTATTTTGCTTCAATTTCCTTCCCTTTGACAATCTTATGCTTAATTTAGTTTAACTTATTTTACTTTCTTAGTATCAAGTTCAAAAGGCTGCTAGGGAATCACACTGGAACCACGAACACCAACTCAACGCAGCCTTAGAGGTTCAAAAATGCTGCTAGGGAATCACGCCACTTCCGCCACCGCCATCACCTAAGTAGCCTTAGAGGTCACACCCACCTCGCAAACCATCCATCAATAAGGACTCTTCGGTCCATTTTTCGTTTCCTTTACTTTTATTTTCCTTCTTAGTCTCTTTTTATTTATTTTTCTTATTTTTAATTATATATTTAGATTATTTTAATTGTGTCTTAATAACTCCTGGCTAATTCTTCACGAGCTCCCTAATTTCTTCATCTAGCGCAGAGCTCGTTAGTAACCGTCACAATAAAAGACGGCACTTCTCACGAATTTTCCATATCCTCCGAGGAAATCATCCATAATTCAGGGAGTGTCACTTTTCCCCTTCTCTTTTGACTTTATATTAACTGTTATTATCTATCTTTGTACATTGAGGACAATGTACACCTTAAGTGTGGGGGGGTAAAAGTGCCTAACTTTCTGCATTATTCTCAATCCCTGAGGATAAAAGTGCCTAACTTTTTTCATTATTCTCAAATTCCTAAATTATACCTTGTTCTTAAGTGATTTCCTCATATTACAAATTAGGATGAAATTTCTGATGATTTATGATTTTTATTAATATGTTTTTGAGTAAGTCATAGTTAATTGTGAATTGATGATTAAATTTCAAGAATACTAGAGAATTAAACATGATAAGTCAAAATTTTACAAAAATAAATTTTTTTTTTTTAGGTTGTCTACCTGAATCTGAATACTATCTTGAAATTTGAAATTTACAAGGATGATGTGAAAACACCCATAATTTTTGTGAGATTTTGAGCCTTATAGAGCATATATTCCTTTTCATTGTCACTTTATTGATTATGAGTGTGTCAACATTGAACTGTTATTCTAGAACTTGCCTTGATTATACATGTTGAGACCACATCTATGATTTGATATACAGAGATGATAAAGGCACCTAGGTTTTAACCCACTTAATCCACTAAAAAGACTACCTTCATAAATTAACCTCTAGTGAACCCCGTTTAATCCTAACAACCCTTTTTATTGACTCACCCACTAATTTTAAACCCAAAACCCTTTGTATTTGTTATCACATTCCTTTTTTGACTAACCTTATATCGAGATTTGATTTGATTAGTTACCTAATTATATTATTTTAACAGTTGAATTCATCTTTTATTATTGATTTGTTCTTAAAAAAATCGAAGTATATTCAGTAGAAGTATTATGAAAAGTGAGCTTATACAGTTAAACTCGATTTATCAAAAGAAAAAAGCTCGTATTATTAGTTCTCAATTGATGTAATTATTTAGGATTAGTTCATTATTCTAGATAGGTAACTTGTCAATTCAGTCTCGATTCTAACCTTCTAATTCAGCCTTTATCCACACTTTTATCCCTAGCCCCGTTACATCCCTGTAAAGACCTTTTGATTTGTGAATCATCTCATATCACAGTGGTGGAGATTTGATTTTCAGGCAGTCCTATGGGATTAACTTTTCAGCTTTGACGTATGAGTGCTCTTTTCCTGAACCTTAAACACTTAGAGTGATTTGAGATAATCTTTTGAGAGGATGCCAATCCTTGTCAGTTTTGAATTAAAAGTAATTATTCAGTTAAGGGGAGACACCTACGTTTCTCGTGATACAAATGCATGACTTATCTTGTTTGAATCTTTAGGACTCTTTAAGTTGAATTATCCATGTATAAATTATCTATGAATTATGATAAGACATTGTTGATAGGAACTATGAATTATGGAAAGTTCGTTTTAATTGTAAGTTGAGAATTTTGCTTGAGGACAAGGAAAAGCTTAAGTGTGGGGGTATTTGATAAACCGTAATAGTAACATATTTTAATCCCACATTTAACATACTTTCGGATGATTTATCCCTTGATTTATGTAAAAAGGTGCTCTTAATCCTTTCTTTTCATGTCTTATACTCAGGAAAGCACCCGAGGATAAAAAGAACAAGAAACGGGCCTAAAACAAAGCAAATTGGGCCAAGGAAGAAATCGACACGGCCTGGACTTTAGCCCACACGGTCATGCCTCATCAAGCAACTAGAACACGGCCTAACCCTGAGTTACATGGTCGTGCCTCATTAAAGAAGTCTGAGCACGGCCTGGCCACGATCCACACGGCGTGTGTCATGGCCATGCCCCTGTCGCTGGAAAGAGCAATTTCATTCGGATTTGGATACTTAGGGGCAAAGAAACATATTTCGAAAGCCTATATAAACCCCCGAAGTGCTACCAGAAAAGGGGGCAGTTAGCTAGGCCAATGAGCCAAGCCGAAAAGTTTAGAGTTGTGGGAATCACTCGAAGATAGCCAGTTGATTCATCTCAAGAAGCCATAATTCTACCCAAGACGGCGGATCTCTCCTTCAATTCCTTCAGGGAGTTTTAGGGATTTCTTATGTTTTGTTTTATCTTTTCTTTTGAGATGTTTTCTTTTATAGTTATGAACTAAACCCATTAGATACCTGAAAGGGATTAAACATATGATGAATCTTGTTATTGTTTTCTGAACTATATGATAAATATTTGACTTGTTCTTAATTATGTGTACTTAATTCTTGTTTCGATATTTCGCAAATATTGATTCAAGTATGATGTGTTTAGGTGGTGGAGCAAAAGTCCCTGCCTATTCATAGATCTAGCATAATTACAGTGGAGTTGTTCGCACGCCTAGAGATAGGGTGACGAAACTTTGCCGGATTAGGGTGAAACATAATATGGGAATCCATAGATCGAGTTAATGCGATTCTAGGGTTTTCATTAGAAAGATATTTCAATTAATCAACCTAGGGTTAGTCGTTATTCGCTTCGAGAGAGGGTCTAATGTACATTAGGGAGTCCTACAGATCAAGTCAAGTGAATAAATCGTCTGGTTCAGTGTTAGATAACAAGTGAAGTCTAGGTGGATTCTTCCTGAGGGTATCGTCTTAATCAATTGAGTTTTTCCTCAAGTTATTTCCTAATTCATTATTTTTGTCTTTGCGTCTTTAGCTTAGTAGTAGTTAATTTAGATTAGATTAAAGCAACTTCACTTATTTTGGGCTAGATAATAAAAAGAAAGTTAGTATTAGTACTTTTAGTTCCTTTGGGTTCGACAATCCGGTCTTGCCTAAGCTATACTACTGTTCGATAGGTACACTTGCCTTTAATCGTTGTCAGAGTTAGTTTCCAGGTTTGATCATTCTCTTTATAAATTTTAAAACTCGACAAAACAACGATCCCACTTCCATATATCTCCAAACACATGCTGTAACAATTCATAATCATTCCAGAGTATTTCATAATTATTCAATAGTTTTCAAATAAATCCTTTCTCACCTTATATTCAAATATAATATTTTGATTTCCAATTCACACATTAAACATCATATAAATATACATTCATAAATAAGCAGTAACATTATGTATATATATTGTAACATCCCCAAACCCGGCCCATTCACTACGACCGAATCTGGTTATGTTATTGCGGAAAGACGGTTGAAAAACCTCGTTAACTTATCATAAAGCATGAAAGAATTCAATTTTGAAAACTATATCAGATATGTGAGTAAAACGAATTCCTCTTACTTAAAACTCATGTAATTTCTTTTGTTGTGTGAAAACATTTTTGAGTTAATAAGAATTTAAAATAACAAAACCATAATCAAGTAATACCAAATAATAAAATGGCCTTTATTACAACCCAATAATTCAAATAAAGTACTTATATCAAAACCAAACATAAAATATTAAATCATCATCTTCGCATAGGCCACCTTGTCCTCTCCGATCCCTGGTCCAAATTTATGCAATACACGAAAATGGTTAAAGGAAAAAGGTGAGTCACCAAGACTCGGTGTGCCACCCTTTTTTCCTGATTAGCAAAATATCATATGCAACATAAACATAACCATCATGCATCCAATCAATATGCACCCAATCCTAACCATCCATACACCTTTTCTACCCCGTGTGTACCAAACCACCGGTGGTGCCAAACCACCGGTGACATATAGTCACAATGTGTTACCAAAACACTAGTGTCCCAAAGACACGCTTGTGATACCAAATCACCGTGACCGAGTCACAAATCCGGTGATGGGGCCAACCCATCGTGTGATACCAAATCACTAGCGACAATCCCGTATCTCTCAAGTGGGTCCAACCCACGGTGGTGTCCAACCACGTGGACGAGTCGCAATGAGGTGCCAAACCTCGGTGTCCCAAAGACACAAATGTGGTACCAAACCACCGGTGACCAAGTCACAATAATCGGGTGATGGGGCCAACCCATCGTGTGATACCAAATCACCGGCGCCAATCCTCAATACCGCCTTGTGGGGCAACCCACCGTGGTGCGAAACCACGGGGACGAGACGCCGAGGTGCCAAACCTCCGGAGGTGCCAAACCTCTCGTGACCCAAAGTCACAAAGTTGTGTTACCAAAACACTCGTGCTCGTCAAGACAAAATATCACCGCCCCCTCCTCTCATATCACCCATCATTATACCAACTCATGTATAGTATTCAAATCATGCAAACATGTTTAACGTTGCATCTCATAGCACATACATCATAAATCATGACATCATGTATCAATAACTTGATTACTCATAATGAAACGGACTTACTCGAATCCGCACACATACCCCATAGGGTATCATATCACTCAACCATACTGCTTCGATTTTACCAATCAATCAGTTTATCAAACATATACAAAGCAAGAAGTGTGTTAGTTTACACACACGGTCACTAATACGACTATCAAATCCCTGAGATCAAGATCTAACGCACTAGATCCCCTTCCTTAACACTTTTCGAGCACTAGCCACAACTCGAGATATGCGAGATCAAGCCTTCCCCTACAATCGGCCAAAACTAAACAACATAATCATGCTAATCAACCTCTAAGGGTATAATCGTAATTTTACCTACTAAGGGTATTTTCAGTAAATTCACAAAATCGAAATGGCCTTTCCAGAGGCCTAATGTCACCACTAGCGACTCAAATACCATTTCCTGGTCATACCGGGGACGATTGGGCCTAAAACCCGATTTCAAACCCATCCGGCCCATGCATGCTCGTGTGGCCCTCCTAGCACAAATCTAGCCACGTATATAACTTCCACCTAGTCTAGTTCAACATATACTAACCAATCATGCAATTTACTCATATAGGCCCATGGGCCCATTGGGCCCACTTCGACCCATCGAGGCCCAAGCAACCCAACCCACGAGAATACTACGATGGCCTCAACTATCGCGCGTCGAAGCCCCACACATGCGCCGCACGCTCGTGGGCTACTAATGCCGTGTAACCGCATTTCGGCATTTTGCCGCTCTACAACTAGAGTAGAGAGTTACACACCGATAGGACTCTGCAGGGCTAATCCGCGCTCTCGACCACTCTTGTGCCCAAACGCCCCAAGATGTGTTTACTCTCCTCCTAGGATGCTCCTTATATAGCTAGCTCTTCACCTTCATTCTTTGTGTCTTTCCGATGTGGGATCCCTTCACGTCGATGAGAGTTTAAATTCAATCAAAAACTCTTGCCGTCCAATCCAGCAAAAAATAAATACTCCTCGCTTTCTCATGAGATTCGAACCTGTGCTCCTTTGTAGCATAATCCACGCTGCTAACCACTTGGCCACAAGCTCCTCTTGTGTCTTAAACCATGCGCAACTAAATATAAACTATGGGCCAAATTCTAAGGTCCAAGCAAAAAGAAACCAAAATGCAAAAGCCAAGACTTGAACCTTGGACCTCCTTCCTTCCTTGTGGCGTCACTTCTTTGCCCCCTAAGTGGCGTCACTTTGCCACTACACCACACACTCCACTTGTGTCATTTTTCTCCATATTTTATTCTTAAGGCCTATCTCGCCAACTTCTTGGTTTTTTCACCTAAAACCAAAATTTCCCCAAAGCCAATATTTGATCCCGGGACTTCATAGAAGCCCTCTAATCTTCCAAAATCACTTATCTAATAAGTCTAACTTGCATTTAAGCCGATCTCTTATTCTCTGAAAATTTAAACGCTACTACGCCTAAGGCCCATTGGGCTCAATTCTCCTAGGCCCAATTTTGGGATGTTACATATATGTATGTACAATTCTATACATACAAACTTACCTCGACAATTACAGTTGTAAAACGAGGCTGACGACTAATCTGACACATTAGCTTTTCCTCAGTTTAGATCCGTTTGATTTATTTCTGGATCGAAATAATAATTTTCATTCAATTAATAAAATTCTTGTGACAGTCAGTTTAGACCCTAGTCAGAACAGTGGTTTCAGAACCACAAATCGAAGTTAGAATAATATATTAATATTATTTTCTGTGCTTATGATATGTGAATTAGTATGTGTGAAATTTCTGTGAGTTAATTTGTCCGTCTGTGTGTTTATTTTGAATAAATGACTAAATCGCGTAAATGGTAAAAGTGGCTTTCTATTTGATTGAGTGGTCAAATTGATGTGTCTTTCTATATATGAGGCCTTATGTTGTAAATAGGAAATTTTAATGTGGATGGACAGTTAAAGGCCATTGAAATGTGATTCTGGAAATGTTTTAATGATGGGTAAAATAGTAAATAGGCATTAATATGTATATTAAATAAAACAAACATTTGAAAGATGATGGTTATCATCTTTCAGTGCCGAAAAAATAAAGAAAAACAAAAGAAGGAAGAAACCTAAAGTTTCAGCTAGCTTTTGGTTTGATTAAGGTATGATTTTACTTCGGTTTTTAATAATTTCTACGTTTTTGTAATCGTTGCTTTGTCTACTTTAAAACCCATGCTTCAATTTTGTGAATTGATAATGTTTTTGAAATGTGCCATTGATGAAAACATGAGTTTTGTGATGTTTGATAGTGAAATATGAAAGATATGTATTTGATTATCATAGTTTGTCTTTGGAGTTTTGGATGATTTTGAATAATTTGGAGTAAATTGAAAGAATAGTATTTTGAAGGACTAAATTGTGAAAGAAATGAAATGTATTGACTCATATGAGTATGAATGAAATTCGGCTAGGCATGGGTAACATGGAATTTGATGTATTTTGTGATTTTGTAAAGTAGGGACTAAATTGTCCAAATGTGAAATTGTGAGGGCTAATTTGTAAATTGCCATAAATGAGTGTTTTTGGGTTGAATTGAATGTATTGGTGAATAAAAGGGTTAAATTTGAATATTTATAGATTAAGAACCGAAGAAAACAGACTTAGATCACGGGAAATCAAAAGTGATCGAGTAGCCGTATCTGTTTCCGTTAAACCGAACTTGAGGTAAATCGATATACAAATAAATGTATTTGAATTGAACTATTTGTGTATATACGAAATTTGAATTGCTATGAATATCCATTGAGATGGATTGTATGTGAAATCTGATTTTACGAATAAGTTGACAAGTTGTTAAAGTCCTAGAAGTCCCGTATGAGCCTAGGAATAGATAGCATTGCATATGTCATGACATAGGTGTCCGATATGTGATATCATGTAAGACCACGTCTCGGACGTTGGCATTGAGTCAAGATTTCATGTAAGACCACGTCTAGGACGTTGGCATCGATATGAGATTTATGTGTAAGACCATGTCTGGGACATTGGCATTGTATTGATTCGTGTAAGACCCTATCTGGGACAGTGGCATCGATATCTGGATACATGTAAGACCACGTCTGGGATGTTGGCATTATACGACTATTCTGAGCATTCTGAATATCCTACCTAGTTCTGAATGGTTCAACAGGCAAGTTTGAGAAATGAATGACTATGTGATTTGTATATCAATTTCATGTAGGTTTGATATGTACACATTGCGTGTACAAGAAGGTAAGTATATTCATAAACTTACCTAGATGAGTTATGTATTTGAATATAAGAAAGTAAAATATGTTACATGAATGGTCAAGCTATGTAACACCCCAAACCCAGCCCATGCGTTATGAGTGGATTTGGAATATCACATGAAGGAAATGAAAAACATCTTTGTGATTCGTACAAAAATAGGTATTGCTTTGTTAAAATCAAGAAAACAAGCTTGATTTGAAACAAATAATAAAATACTCCAGAGGCCTTATTATAACATAAAAACCCAAAATAGTAAAGTGAACGAAGATAGAAATCTAAAGTTATGAAATAAAAACACAATTTCTGAAGTATGGCCTCCCTCGAGTCATCCATAGCCTAATTCCATATCATCAAGCATTACCTACAAGGGTTAAGAGAAAGGGGGTGAGTTACAAGAACTCAGTGTGAAATCCCCTTACCGTTATCCATTGGGCCTGAACCCAAATAGCAATATCTTGGGCCTAAGCCCATTAACAAAATAATAATTGAATGAAATGAATGAAACCCATCCCATCCAGCCAATCTCTCCACTCGTACCAGCCAGTCTCTCCTGTAGGGATCTAGTCAACCCACCCCGCCAGTCTCTCCAATTTGCAGTCAAGCTGCCATTTAAAAATTTGTGTCTGAGCCACCAGATTCATATATGGTAATATAATCGGCACACAGCCTTAATCACGATGGAACACAGCCAAAATCACGTTTATATTGGCACATAGCCTTTATCGGTATTTGTGGCAATGCCACCTGTCTATACTTCTCTTCATTCAAAATTTTCCCATCCCATGCAATATGTAAAGATGCATCATACATAATCGTAAAACATCCATATAAAAATAACATCCATTAACCTATTGATTACTTTTTATGAATCAGCCCATTAAAGCAATACGATTATTCGGCCAATAGGGGCATTTCAGTAATTTGGTCCATAAGGACATTTCGGTAAATCAGCTCATTATAACACTTTGCATATCGGCCCATTATAACAATCTATCAAATTGGCCCATTAAGGCAATATAACAATTCGGCCCATTGGGGCATTTTAGTAATTCGGCCCATAAGGGCAATTTCGTAATTCGGTAATTTACTCACTAAGGATAATTCGGTAATTTCGCAATCCAGACTTAACTACTAATTTGGGCATAGCAATTTAAAACTGTCCATCTGCATCATACGGACTAAATTAACTATAACTTGAGTTAGAAATCCCAAAATCTAAATCCGTAAATTTTCCTTGAAGCTAGACTCAAATATCTTCTTACCACAATTTTTCTAGAATTTTTTACTTAACCATTTAGTACAGTTTATTCCTTAAAATTTCCATTGTTTCACTATCTAACGATTCTAACCTCTCTTACCTAAATTCAAATATCTTATTGTACAGTTTTCATATGTTGTTGCCACTTGTTTCTATTGAAAATAGACTCACTAATGAATCTGTACATATAAAATATAACTCATAATTCACATTGTACAATTTTATACTATTTTTCCAAGACAGATCAGGGAACCACGAAGTCATTCAGAACTAGTCTCACAAAAATTAACATATCTCAGAATATAGAATTCATTTTTCTTCTCCGTTTCTTCCTTATCAAGATAGACACAGTAAGATTTAATTTGATATCTTATTCACTTTCTAATTCCCTTTCTCCTATTTTTCATGATTTTTCAAAAACACATCACTGCTTCTAATTGAAACTATTTTATTACAAAATACGATTACCACTACGATCATACGCACGCCCGAGTGATCACGGATGCCAGTTTTTGGTTATCTTCGGTATTTCAACCGATTCACAGAATATTTCTTTTAAACGTTAAGAGAAGTGTGAGATTACACACCATTTCAGATATGTATATGGAAGGTACGAGATTACACACCTTGATTAGGATTCCCTAAAGAACCATTCTTCGTTGACCCACTATATCCGAAGGATTTGCAAAAAGAATATATTGAGTGATTTCGTCCCTTATTGATATTGGATCCAATTTCCACCATTTGACTTCGGCTAGAACAATACACGGTTTCCCACTTAAAGCACGATTGATCAATGGAGTGAGTGTTAATATGGATGATAAGAATGATAAAGAAGAAATGAAGGGTTCAGTTTTTCCAAAGGAAAATGAGTGAACAATTTGATCTCCAAGGCTTAGGTACTTTCGGCAACAATGAAGAAAAGAAGAAACAAAAATGCACATTAAAGGCTTGAAAATTCGGCAAAGAGAAGAGGAAATTTGGAGAGAAGAGAATGATACAAAAACTAAAGAGAACAACCTCTCAAGCACTAGCTTTGCCAAAAACTCCTAGAAAAATTTGATTATCACCCCCTTTAGCCCCAAAACCGTCCACATTCATGTCCCTAATAGTCAAAAGTTGCCAACCACCCTTTCCATAACACATCCGTTGAAAAAGGCAACATGTTCCCCCTACTTTCCCCTTTTTCTTGATTTCTTTCCTCACCTTCATCCTTTCCTATTTTCCTTAGCTATCTTACCAAAGATAAAAAGTCCACCTTGCCTTATTTACATGCTTGGCCGACACTTAAGGAAAGAGTGCAAAAATAATAGCTAAAGTTTGCACACAATGGGATTTGAACCTCTTCCCTCAAAGTCCTTCATGTGGTGCCATATCCCCTTTACCTTGAGCTCCTTTTATGCAAGCACATTCCTCATTTATTTCTATAAGTCTTGAAGCTACTTACCATCTCTCCTTAAAGTGCTAAAATACCAAATTTTTCCTAAGGCCCAATTAAACCCGAGACTTCATAGAAACCTCGTAACCTTCCAAATTCACTTAACTAATAAGTCCAATTTGCAATAATGCCATTCTCTTGTTCTCAAATTTTAAACACTCCTACGCCGAAGGCCCATTGGGCCCAATCCTACTAGGCCTAATTTCGAGATCTTACAATTCTACCCTCCTTAAAGAAATTTCATCCTCAAAATTTCCAATCAACTACTAAACGCACTGTTCAAATCACACCACTATGCTTTCGCTGCGCACTCTAATCTTAATAACACTAATGTACCTTTAACATAATCTTGAATCCTCTTTCACACAACCAAACGTCTAACCACAGAAACAGGTAGCTATCTACCATTTATACTTAGAATTTTCTACATTCAATCATCACGTCCAACCAAAACATACCTGACTTGATGGTACAATCCCGAGCCTTATGCTCCTTAGACCTGCATCTCAAGCATACTCCTAACCTCTTCCAGCATTCTCCCGAATGACGAATTCTATAATAATCGCAAGCCGAAAAGTTTGGAAGTGCCTTGACACGCTTCACGGAATGAGACTGCGATCCAAAAGAACCGCAATCTCTTTTCTTCTTATAGTCTACAGACCTAACTCGAAGTGCTTCATTGATCTCTTTAACCTCCTTCAATACCTTCTTAACTATCTGAGTCAGCTCATTAACCCCAGCTCGATCATGAGATCCCGTCTCAGCCACTAGCGATGCCAACGTCTCCCATTTGGAAACACGCCCCGATGCTGAAGATTTAGTACTAGCACCTCGGCCTCTAGCGCGTCCACGTCTACCGCGTCCACATCTTCTAGCGTTCATGTTCACTAAGTCAATTTAATCATGATTACGAGTTTTATGAATCAGTATACTATTCGATGTTTATTAAATGATGTTTTATGGAGTATGAGTAGAAAAGTTATTTTCGAGTGTCAAATCCGCATCCTAGAGTCTCAGTCTCTAAAGTTTCAACTCCTAAAGCTAACAGTTCTAGAGTATTCTATTTTGTAGAATTTTCATACCACAGTAATAACACAATAATCATAAAATGAAAACAAATACTTACTTGTCTTGGTACCGGATACCCGTGGTGCCATACTTCCTTTAGAACATATATTTATAAATCAAAATTCTAAACAGCTTTGGAAAACAGCTTTAGAAAATGCTTTTGAACCCAAACCACAGCCGAGTTTTGCAACTGGGCTCAAATACCATTAAAGGTAACACCCCAAACCCAGCCCATGCGTTATGAGCGGATTTGGTATATCACATGAAGGAAATGAAAAACACCTTTGTGATTCATACAAAAATAGGTATTGCTTTGTTAAAATCAAGAAAACAAGCTTGATTTGAAACATATGATAAAACAATACTAATCTCAAAGGTTGATTGATAAATCGATAATTTGAAATAGAGATCTTAAGTTCTGAAATAAAAACACCATTTCTGAAGTATGGCCTCCATCGAGTCATCCATAGCCCAAGTATATATCATCAAGCATTACCTACAAGGGTTAAGAGAAAGGGGGTGAGTTACAAGAACTCAGTGTGAAATCCCCTTATTGTTATCCATTGGGCCTGAACCCAAATAGCAATATCTTGGGCCTAAGCCCATTAACAAAATAATAATTGAATGAAATGAATGCAACCCATCCCATCCAGCCAATCTCTCCACCCGTACAAGCCAGTATCTCCTGTGGGGATCTAGTCAACCCACCCCGCCAGTCTCTCCAATTTGCAATCAAGGTTCCATTTATAAAATTTGTGGCTGAGCCGCCAGATTCATATATAGTAATATAATCGGCACACAGCCTTAATCACGATGGCACAAAGCCAAAATCACGTTTATATTGGCACATTGCCTTTATCGGTATTTGTGGCAATGCCACCGGTCTATACTTCTCTTCATTCAAAATTTTCCCATCCCATGCAATATGTAAAGATGCATCATACATAATCGTAAAACATCCATATAAAAATAACATCCATTAACCTATTGAATACTTTTTATGAATCAATCCATTAAAGCAATACGATTATTCGGCCTATAGGGACATTTCGGTAATTCGATCCATAAGGACATTTCGATAAATCGGCTCATTATAACACTTTGCATATCGGCCCATTATAACAATCTATCAAATCGGCCCATTAAGGCAATATAACAATTCGGCCCATTATAACAATCTATCAAATCGACCCATTAAGGCAATATAACAATTCGGCCCATTGGGGCATTTCAGTAATTCGGCCCGTAAGGGCAATTTCGCAATTCAATAATTTACCCACTAAGGATAATTCGGTAATTTCGCAATCTAGACTTAACTACTAATTTGGGCATAACAATTTAAAACTGTCCATCTACGTTGTACTGACTAAATTGACTATAACTTGAGTTAGAAATCTTGAAATATAAATCCGTAAATTTTCCTTAAAACTAGACTCATATATCTTCTTACCATAATTTTTATAGAATTTTTTACTTAACCATTTAGTACATTTTATTCCTTAAAGTTTCCCTTGTTTCACTGTCCAATGATTCTGACCTCTCTTACCTAAATTCAAGTATCTCACTAAGGAATCTGTACATATAAACTATAACTCATAATTCACTTTGTACAATTTTATAAGATTTTTCCAAGATAGATCAGGGAACCACGAAGTCATTCAGAACCAGTCTCACTGTAACATCCTGAATTAATGAAGTGATAGGGTCCAAATTGGGCTCAGGATTAGGCAAAGGCCTTGGTTAAATTATTTGATGAGGCATTAAAGAGTTAAAAGGTGGTAATTGTGTTTAAAATACTAATGTGGGCTTGTGGCCCAACAAAAGGTGACACTGCAAGGGAATTAGAAGTGGCGTCATTAACAATTAAAGGGGCTCAAGTTTTGGCCGCAAGGAGCCCATATTTCTGGGCCATTTCTGGCACTTTAAATAGAGCAAGGGGTGACGCCATACACAAGGAGTTAGAGGCCCAAAATTTAAGTTTCATAGAGCCCAAACCCTTTAATTTAAGTTAGCTAAATTTGGCATTAGGGTTAGGTGAAGTGGATGGCAACAAGGCTCAAAAATAGGATGATTTATGTGGATTTTATAATTGATAATATAGATGATAAAAAGGAGAAAAGATAGGAGCTATCTACAAGGCAAGGTGATGGCCGAAAATCCACCACCTAGAGGAGTAAAAAATTCATAAGGGGTGCCGAATTTTCCCTTTTTATTAGGTTGACTTTTAGTTATCAGGAAGGGCGTTTTCGGTTTTAAACAGTAGGTGCCGGAATTTCTATAAATAGGGGGGATATCTCATTGATTCTGGCATTTAAACCCTAATTTCCCCTTCACTCTTTGTGCCAAAATTCTTAGCCTCTCCCTTTACAATTTCTGTTCTTCAATTTCTTCAAAAGCTGAAACCTCTCCTTTCACTCTCTTCTCCATTCTTTTTCTCTTGAGCCGATTTCTCTAAAAAGCCGAAATCTCCATAGTTTTTCTCTATTCATCCCATTTGTGAGATAGTTCTATTCTTCCGGCATTTAATCTTTTCTTTTGGCATTGCTGAATCTTCTCTCTAGTGCTAGCCGAATCCCCTGTGTTAAGGTAAGCGTTGACTTCTGTTAAGCTCTCACGTTCTATTTCAGTTTTTGAAAGGCAAAAGCTGAAAAGCTAATAGTTTAATGGTTCTATGTTGGACGTCATTCTGGGATTTGAAGGAAACTCGGTCGTCTAGATCTAAAAGCCAAAAAATGTTAGTCTCTAATTTCGGGATTTTAAGGTAAGAAGATTTTCCCTAGATTTTTACTAGATTCGCTTATTATATGCAAGATCTTAACTTTATGATGAGGATTAACGATCATAAATTGTGATAATAGTTCTAACAAGGACTTGTGATGGAATTAAATATGGATCAAGCAAAGGAGAGAATCCCTAAGTTTAAGAAACGAGCGGTATCTGTCGTTCGAGATTGGCCACTTGGTTGTGGACCGGCTTCTGAACAACATCTTAAGCAGATAGCGGTTGTGTCGACTACGGATAGCGTCGACATAGAAAGTATCATTCTATCAGTAATCATGTGAGTAGATCTCTAACATACTATTAATCATGTATGTATGTCTATATATTTATGTTATGGCTAAAAAGCCGGAAAGAGGCTGTATAGACAGTCGAATGGAACCCAAAAAGGGGTTATGCTAAGATGCCAGGTACGTAAACATAGAACTCTCTATGTGTATCGAAATATGTATAAGTCTGCATGATGTTTCTTTTATGTGTATGCATGGGGTGGGATTATGTTATTGAAGGGGAAGTGCATGATAGGTCACATAGTGATCAGTGGTAGAAATCCCACAAATATGAATGTTAGATCACACAGTGATCGGTGGCTATGCCACGTTTAATGATTCCTGAATAACGGGAATATCCAGTACAGCTGTCGTTATGGTGTGTAGCGGATAGAGGGTTGATTGTAGAAATCCCCAAGGTGTGATGGTTGGTACGGGTTGGTGTGTAGAGGATGGAAACCTAAGATGGGTTGGGCTATTCATTCTTTAACATTTGATTTATATTCATGATTGTTGCCTTTATGTATGGGCCAGGGCCCATAATGTCTTTGTGGGCTCAGGTCGTTGTGTGTTTTGAGATTTATACACTGAGTCTTTGACTACCGCTTTCCTTTTTTTCTCTACTCTTTCAGATGAGCAGTAGATCGTGGACATGGGAGCCGAGACAGACTCGAAGGGCCATCCAGTTTTTGATTTATATTTCTTTAGATTATTTCAGTTTTTCTTAAGATTTTAGTTTTGGGAACTTATATGTAATAAGGCCCCCATAGTTTTTATTCATCTAAGTACTTTTTTTTATAAAAGTTCTGCAACTTGTGAATTTGTGTCAAAGGTTTTATTATATTTAATAATATTACAAAGTTTTTTTTAAATGTCACTCATTTATTCAAATAATGTTTAAATTAACTTATGACTTCCAAAACCAACAAAGCAAAAGTTTTCCATGTACAACTCGTAGCATACCAGATCTGGTAGAAATGCATGGGCCGGGTTTGGAGGTGTTACATTTTGGTATCAGAGCCCAGTTCAAAACTCGGGCTGTGAAATGGGTCTAGTAATGTTTTGAAAATTTGATGTGAATTTGAGAAAAATGTCTTGGTTGAAGATATGGCCTTCGAGTCTACCGGCACCCGATCCACGCAGGTAAGTATTCTAACTCTTGATGTGATATATATGTTGGGTTTGATGGGCTTGATGGACGTAGAATAGTATGTTAGGCATTGATGGACTTTAGGGTTAATTTAAACAACTCCTTAAATTCATAAGACTTCATCTAACTAAACAAACCCGTGAACGAGTCGATGGGTTAGGGTGTGACAACAGGCATACGCATGTCTAGGATTGGATTCAGGGAGAGCTTGGTACTTAAGCAGTCCTAGTGACTCACCTCCTCTTCGCTGGAATCCTACCTGGTGCGTAGTGACTGTTCACCTTAGCCACGAGGATTAGTTGACGGGCCAAAGCCTATAATTTAAAATCGAAAAAGGGACCAGCCACCCTATTTCACAATCAAAATACCCCCAAGTTTTGTAAAATTTCCAAAATACACCCTTATTTGCAAAAATTTCCAAAATACCCCAGAATTGTAAAACTACCAAAATTTGTGAAATTACCGAAACATTTTGGTTGGCAAAATTTCCAAAATACCCGTGGTTTGTGAAAATTTCTAAAACAACCATGATTTTATAAAATACCCATGTTTTGCAAATTTACCCAAAAACCCCTAGATTTACAAAAGTAACCCAGTTTGCAAAATTAAAATTTTCAAAATACCCTTGCTAAAAAAAACACAACAACACCACCAAGATACCCTATTTTGAGAAAATCACCAAGATACTTTATTTTGGAAAATACCCTGTAGGGCAAAACTACGGAAATACCCCTGGGTAGAGGAATGACGGAAAAAAAAAACCTTATGCGATGAATGTGTGTGCATGGATGCTACTTGTATGATTGATGTATGCTGGTTGATATATGTGGTTTCTAGAATTAAGAGATAAACTTGAGACTGAAACTGTAGATAGGTTCGAATTCGAAAGAACCACTCTTAAAACTACTTTCCATAATATTGTTCATGGTTAATCAGTGAAAGAAATTAATAGTTCATAAAGTTTCTAATTCAGATAATACGAGAATCAATGATGAGCGCTAGAAGAGGAAGAAGAGGTCGCGGCCGAGGCCGTGGAACTGTTAGGACTGATGTGCTAACTCAGCTAGTTAGGGAGGTACTAAAGGAGGTTAAAGAAATCGGTGAAACACTTCGGCTTGGGTGCGCGGACTGTAAGAAAAAAAGAGATCGTAGTTTTCTAGGGTTGCAGTCTCGTTTTGTGAAGCATGTTAAGGTACGTCCAAACTTTCAGGTTTGCAAATATTGCAGAGGGCGTCATCAGGGTGAATGTTGGAGGAAGTCAGGAATGTGTTTAAGATGCAGGTCTGAGGAGCATAAGGCTCGGGATTGTTCAATCACCATTAAGTCGGGTATGTTTTGTGTGGATGCTATATTTTTGTGTATAGAAATAGTATGCGTGCAATGTTTATATATTATTTTAGAGTACGCAATGAAAGCATAGTGGTGAGACTTGGGTAGTACGATTAATAGTTAGTTGGAAATTTCGAGGACGACATTTCTTTAAGCGGGGTAGAACTGTAACATCCTGAATTAATGGGTCTATGCGTTTAGTGTAAGGATATGTTTAATATGATAATTTAAGTGATACGGGGCCAAATTAGGCTCAGGATTAGGTACAGGCCTTGGTTAAATTATCTGATGAGGCATTAAAGAGTTAAAAGGTGGTAATTGTGTTTAAAATACTAACGTGGACTTGTGGCCCAACAAAAGGTGGCACTGCAAGGGAATTAGAAGTGGCGTCATTAACAATTAAAGGGGCTCAAGTTTTGGCCACAAGGAGCCCATGTTTCTGGGCCATTTTTGGCACTTTAAAGGGAGCAAGGGGTGACGCCATACACAAGGAGTTAGGGGCCAAAAATTTAAGTTTCATAGAGCCCAAATCCTTTAATTTAAGTTAGCTAAATTCAGTATTAGGGTTAGGTGAAGTGGACGGCAACAAGGCTCAAAAATAGGAGGATTTATGTGGATTTTATGATTGATAATATAGATGATAAAAAGGAGAAAAGATAGGAGCTATCTGCAAGGCAAGGTGATGGCCGAAAATCCACCACCTAGAGGAGTAAAGAATTCGGCTACTTCATGGATAAGGGGTGCCGAATTTTCCCTTTTTATTAGCTTGACTTTTAGTTATCAGGAAAGGCAATTTCGGTTTTAAACAATAGGTGCCGAAATTTTTATAAATAGAGAGGATATCTCATTGATTCTGGCATTTAAACCCTAATTTCCCCTTCACTCTTTGTGCCAAAATTCTTAGCCTTTCCCTCTACAATTTCTTTTTTCCTATTTCTTCAAAAGCCGAAACCTCTCCTTTCACTCTCTTCTCCATTCTTTTTCTCTTGGGGCGATTTCTCTGAAAAGCCGAAATCTCCATAGTTTTTCTCTATTCATCTCATTTGTGATGGAATCCCTAAGTTTAAGAAAGGAGCGGTATCTACCGTTCAAGATTGGCCACTTGGTTTTGGACCGGCTTCTGAACAACATCTTAGGCAGATAGCGGTTGTGTCGACTACGGATATTGTCGACATAGAAAGTATCATTCTATTAGTAATCAGGTGTGTAGATCTCTAACACACTGTTAATCCTGTATGTATGTCTATATATTTATGTTATGGGATAAAAAGCCAGAAATAGGCTGTATAGCCAGTCAAATGGAAACCAAAAAAAGGGGTTATGCTAAGATGCCAAGTACATAAACATAGAACTCTCTATGTGTATCGAAATATGTATAAGTCTGCATGATGTTTCTTTTATGTGTATGCATGGGGTGGGATTATGTTATTGAAGAGGAAGTGTATGATAGGTCACATAGTGATCAGTGGTAGAAATCCCACAAATATGAATGTTGGGTCACACAATGATCGGTGGCTATGCCACGTTTAATTATTCCTAAATAACGGGAATAGGCAGTACGGCTGTCGTTATGGTGTGTAGCGGATGGAGGGTTGATTGTAGAAATCCCCAAGGTGTGATGGTTGGTACGGGTTGGTTTGTAGAGGATGGAAATCTAGGATGGGTTGGGCTATTCATTGTTTAACATTTGATTTATATTCATGATTGTTGCCTTTATGTATGGGCCAGGGCCCATAATGTGTTTGTGGGCTTAGGTCGTTGTGTGTTTTGAGATTTATACACAGAGTCTTGGTGACTCACCGCTTTCCTTTTTTTCTTTACTCTTTCATATGAGCAGTAGATCGTGGACATGGGAGCCGAGACGGGCTCGAGGGGCCATCCAGTTTTTGATTTATATTTCTTTAGATTATTTCGATTTTTCTTAAGATTTTAGTTTTGGGAACTTATATGTAATAAGGCCCCCATAGTTTTTATTCATCTAAGTACTTTTTTTTTTATAAAAGTTCTGCAACTTGTGAATTTGTGTCAAAGGTTTTATTATATTTAATAATATTACAAAGTTTTTTTTTAAATGTCACTCATTTATTCGAATAATGTTTAAATTAACTTATGACTTCCAAAACTAACAAAGCAAAAGTTTTCCATGTACAACTCGTAGCATACCAGATCTGGTCAAAATGCATGGGTCGGGATTGGGGGTGTTACACTTACTAAAATTAACATATCTTAGAATATAGAATTCTGTTTCCTTCTCCGTTTCTTCCTTATCAAAATAGATGTAAGATTTAATTTTATATCTTATTCACTTTCAAATTATCTTTCTCCTATTTTTCGTGATTTTTCAAAAACACGTCACTGCTTCTAACCGAAACTATTTCATTACAAAATACGCTTACCACTACGATCATACGCACGCCCGAATGATCACGGATGCTGATTTTTTTTCTTCGGTATTTCGACTGATTCACAGAATATTTCTTTCAAACTTTCAAAGAAGTGTGAGATTACACTCCATTTCAGATATGTATACGGAATGTACAGGATTACACACCTTGATTAGGATTCCCTAAAGAACCACTCTTCGTTGACCCACTATATCCGAAGGATTTGTAAAAAGAATATATCGAGTGATTTCGTTCCTTATCGATATTGGATCCAATTTCCACCTTTTGACTTCAGCTAGAACAATACATGGTTTCCCACTTAAGGCACGATGGATCAATGGAGTGAGTGTTAATACGGATGAGAAGAACGATAAAGAAGAAATGAAGGGTTTCGTTTTTCCAAAGGAAAACAGTGAACAATTTGATCTCCAAGGCTTAGGTACTTTTGGCAACAAGGAAGAAAAGAAGAAACAAAAATGCACAATAAAGGCTTGAAAATTCGGCAAAGAGAAGAGGAAATTTGGAGAGAAGAGAATGATACAAAAACTAAAGAGAACAACCTCTCAAGCACTAGCTTTGCCAAAAACGCCTAGCAAAATTAGGCTATCACCCCCTTTACCCCAAAATCGTCCACATTCATGTCCCTAATAGTCAAAAATTGCCAACCACCCTTTCCATAACACATCCCTTGAAAAAGGCCACATGTTCCCCCTACTTTCCCCTTTTTCTTGATTTCTTTCCTTACCTTCATCCTTTCCTATTTTCCTTAGCCATCTTGCCAAAAATAAAAAGTCCACCTTGCCTTATTTACATACCTGGATGACACTTAAGGAAAGAGTGCAAAAATAATAGTTAAAGTTTGCACACAATGGGATTTGAACCTCTTCCCTCAAAGTCCTTTATGTGGCGCCATATCCCCTTTACCATAAGCTCTTTTTATGCAAGCACATTCCTCATTTATTTCTATAAGTCTTGAAGCTACTTACCATCTCTCCTTAAAGTGCTAAAATACCAAATTTTTCCTAAGGCCCAATTAAACCCAAGACTTCATAAAAACCTCGTAACCTTCCAAATTCACTTAACTAATAAGTCCAATTTGCAATAATGCCATTCTCTTGTTCTCAAATTTTAAACACTCCTACGCCGAAGGCCCATTAGGCCCAATCCTACTAGGCCCAATTTCGGGATATTACAAGCTATGATCCAATAAAGTATATGTTGATATGCAGGATTGAAAGATGACTGGCTAAGTGAATGTGCCAAGTTTATTTGTTTATGGCTTACTAAGCTTTTGAAAGCTTACCTTGTGTGTGTTTGTTCTATTTTATAGATTGTCAAAGCTACTGAAGTCTCGGGACCGTCGAGGATCATCATCACATTACCTAAGCTCATTTTGGTATCTGTTGGAAATGTATATATTAAGTATGGCATGTATAAGCTAGTGATAAACCGTGATAGTAACATATTTTAAGCCCACATTTAGCATGCTTTTTGGATGATTTGAGCCTTGAATTATGTAACTTGGTGCTCTTAATCCTTTTTTTTCATGTTTTACACTCAGAAGAGCACCGGATGATGAAAAGAACGAGAAACGGGCCCAGAACGGAGTAAATGTGCCATATCACGAAATCAACACGGCCTGGGCCCAAGACCACACGGCCATGCCTCATTCAACAGTCTCGAACATAGCCTGGCCACGATTCACACGGGCGTGTGCTATGGGCGTGTCCTTGCCATGACAAAGAGAAATTTCACTCGGATTAGGATACTTAGAGGCAAAGAAACACATTTAGAAGCCTATATAAACAGCCTAAGTATGATCTAAAAGGGGGAACCCAGAGCTTTAGTCAGGGGGTGTCTAGCTAGGCCAAAGAAGGCAGATTTGTGGGGATTTACTCCAAGATAGCCAGTTGATTCATCTTAAGAAGCCGGAGTTATACTCAAGATAGAGGATCTCTCCTTCAATTCTTTCAGTGAGTTTTAGGGATTTCTTATGTTTTGTTTTATCTTTTCTTCTGAGATGTTTTCTTTTATTATTATGAACTAAACCCTCAGATACCTGAGGGGGTTGAAACCTAGATGAATCTTGTTATCGTTTGCTAAACTATATGATAAATATTTGACTTGTTCTTAATTATGTGTTCTTAATTCTTGTGTTGATATTTCCGGGATATTAATTCAAGTGTGATGTGCTTAGGTGGAGGAGCAAAAGTCCCTGCCTAAGAGTAGATCTAGCATAGTTAAGCGGAGTTGCTCGCGCACCTAGAGATAGGGTGACGAAAATCTACCGGATTAGGGTCAAACCTAATATGGGAGTCCATAGATCGAGATAATACAATTCTAGGGGTTTTAATTAGAAAGATATTTCAATTAATCAGCCTACGGTTAGACGTTAGTCGCCTCGAGAAATGGATTAATATAAATAAGGGAATCCTACGGATCAAGTCAACTGAATAAATCATCTGGTTCAGAGTTAGATAACAAGTGAAGTCTAGGTGAATTCTTCCTCGGGTATTGTCTTAATCAATTGGTTTTCTCTCACAAGTATCTTCCCCAATTTCATTCTTCATTGTCTTAAAGTCTTTACCTTAGTTGTTAGTTAATTTTAGATTAGATAAAAATTCCGTTAATTCTTAGGCTAGATAATAAAAAGAGATTTAGTATTAGTACTTTTGGTTCCTTTGGGTTCGACAATCCGGTCTTGCCATAGCTATACTACTGTTCGATAGGTGCGCTTGCCTCAAATCGTTGTCATAGTTAGTTTCCAGGTTCGATCATTCTTTATATAAATTTTAAGACTTAGACATTGCATAAAACAACGATCAGCTAGTCATTTTGGATTATGTTTGAAATGTGTATAAATAGCCATGAGATGTGGCTAGATAAATGTTGGTAATATGCATGAGTGAATATGATATATGATGTATGTTTTGGTATGGCTTGGTAGCAAATGAAATGGTCAAGGCTATGGTAAGCATATGAATACATTATAAGTAAGTATGTTTGATCAAAGAAATGGTTATATGAAAGGTAAATATGGATGAATCATGTTTGAATGTATATGTGTTTTAGTTGTGCCAATTGGCATGATTGGGAATGAGTTTTAATGTGGAGATTTGTTGATCATTTGACATGCTTTTGGTTGTTAATTGTACGTGAAATGAATTGGTATATTGCTTGTAGGGTTGACCCAAATGTGGGTGGCATTTTGGCCTTGCAAATGGCCTATCTTGCATACACGGCTGTGGCACACGGGCGTGTCTGGTGGCCGTGTAAAAAAGTCAGTAGGTAGCCTAATTATACACGGCCATGACACACGGGTGTGTCTGGTGGCCGTGTGGATAAGTCAATATACATGCTCTGTTTAGGCACGGCCAGGGCACATGGGTGTGTCTGGTAGCCGTGGGAGGCACACGGCCTGCCCAAACGGGCGTGTGACCTCTGTAACTTTAAAAACGTTTTAAATTTCTGAGAATTTTTGTATGTGTTCAACTCCGGCTCTAATCTAAAGCATGCTTAAGGTCTCGTTGATCTATTCATGGGACACTGTGATTGCATTGGATTAATTGTGTTATGAAATGTCCGTAAAAGTTTTCGTTCGTCCGGTAATACCTCATAACCCTAATCCGACGACGGATACGGGTTAGGGATGTTACAATTCTAGCACTTAAATAATATGTCTAACACAATTAAGTCTTTCCATAACAATTTTACAAATTTATCCTAATATTTCACCTTTTACGCGATTCAATCCCAAAACCCGAAACTTAGCCGATTTTCATATGGTTCATAATTAGTCTATTTTTATAATCATTTCACATTATTTACCTTGAATTTTACTATTTTCACAATTTAATCCCTAATCATTAAATTCATTAAAAATCACTTAAAAATCACTTAAAAATACTTATAAATAACAACTAATACCTCAAATTCATAAGTTAACATCTAAAATCACAAAGTTTCATCAATGGAAATATTCAAAATCTTTAACAGTTTCAAAAACAAAGGCACGAGCTAGCTGGACCTAATTGTAACAATCTCAAAAACATAAAAATTACAAGAAACGGGTTCAAAACAGACTTACATGCATAGAATTTTGTTTGGCCGAAACTTGAAGCTTCTCAAATGGAGTTTCTTCCTTCTCTTTTAAATGAAGAAACAATGTAAGATGATACTTATCTATTTTACTTTTGTTTTTATTATTTTATTACTTAAACATTAATTTAATAAAACATTTCAAATTATAACTTAAAAATTAACTACATTGCCGTCCACTATTGCCAATTATTGCTAAATTTCCATATTAAACCATCGTTTTTTTAATTATACAAATGGACACTTAAATACTAATAATGATTGACTTTCGTACTTTTTACAAATTAATCCTTTTTAATTAATTAAATAACTATGTAAAAATTAAAATTTCTTAACCAAATTTTAATACGACCTTAATAACAAACTGTAAATATAAAAAGGAGGTCTCGATACCACAGTTTCTAAAACCACTTGACTTTAGGGTCATACCACTTGAACTTAAATATTCATTCAAATAACATAATTTGCCAATTCAAAATTTATTTTAATACTATATTTGACTTGTAAATATTAAATAATAATATTTACAAACTCGCTTGTCAAATTTGTGGCTCTAAAACCACTGTTTTCGACACCACTGAAAAACGAGCTGTTACACCTACATAGTAAAGAAATACATACATTAATAAATTAACGTGAATTAATATAAAATATGAATGAAAATCATGTAATTAAGCATAATTTCACGTACTTTCTAAATTCATGTCTAAAATTATGAATTAAGTAAAATTCACTTATTTTAATAATAATTACTCGAGATAAACATAATAATTAAGTAAAAATATGATAAAAACATATACAAAAACCCTATATAGTTTCGAGTTTACAGCATAACAAGGTTGGTGAAGAAAATAAAAAGGGAGGAGAGAAACAGAGGAGAAAGAAACCCTCGGTGGTGTGCGACGGTGATCACGACGGCTTTGGGAGAAGAAAAGGTAGAGGAAAGGAGGTGCAGTGGGTACGAGGCACGATGGTCAGTGGTGTAGGGTTCAATCATGGTGGATGAATGGAGCAAAAGTTAAAAGAAAGTGTGGTGGTTATTTTGCAAAATGGAGAGAAAGTGGATGAGAAAAGAGATGAAAAAGAAAGAAAATGGGAGCAAGAGGGAGGTAGGGACGACAAAAGGGTGGTGAGAGCTTAGTCAACCTTAACTAGGTTCAATGAACCTCAACTAAAGGCAAGGTAAGAAGTTTTGGCAAAAAGAGGGAGATATGGAGTGAAAAAAGGGATCATGCTCCCTCAACTTAAGGTAAGTTTGACCTATGTTGGAGGAAAGAAATCCTCCTATTTATCATGAAAATGGGGTGGATGGAAAGCACTAAAAACACATGGAAAATGTCTAAAAATTAAATAAAAAGAAAGTTAATATGGGGGCTTGAACTTAGGACTACTAGGATAGCTAAGGAGCATTAAACCACTAGACTACTTCACTTTCTTATTTTTATTTTAACAGAAAATATTTAAAAACATTAGATGACCTTTGTTAAGGGTTTAAACAAATTTGCACCAAAAAGAAATTAATGAGAGGGAATGGATTCGAACTCAAATCATCAAGGACAACTCCACCACTACTCCATGACTATACTTGATATTTATTTATTATCAAATGAGTAAAAGGTTATCTAAATAAAAATTTAGTCATGACCACTCTCGGTTCATTAGCCCAATTTCTACTAACCTGGTTTTTGGGATGTGACATAGTGGAACTTGACAAGTGTCACCAGTTTCAAAACTTGCCTTTCATTATGGCCGACATATTCTGAGGAAAATATAACTGAGAACCCGACATAGTAAATATCGAACCAGTCTATCCAGTTAGCTCTTAATTAGATCACTTTACATCCCAACTAGCACAATACTTAGACAATAGGGTAATCTAACATATGATCTTTACTTACTTATATGATGGTTGGTATACATCCATTCAGTACGCCAAAAAAAAATAGTTGGCAGATAGAACTTCATCAAGATATTTTATTTCACTAGAACACACCCGAATCTTGGGTCTGCCAGATTTAGGGTATGACAGTCTTGTCCTAGACCTTTTTGACACACACCTCTTGAACCATTTCTCACCAAAGCTGAGCTTACACCATACCACCTTTTTTCGAAATCGCCAGTTCGGGAATTACGAACTTAACTTCTTCCAAAGAATGAATGACCTAAATTTGATCTTCCTGTGCTATTTAAGCATAACTTTGTTAGAGAGTGATTTTGATCGGTTTTCTATGTGAAATATCTTCCAAAATATTGGAGAGTGCACAATGCTTCACTCTCCTCCCCGATCTCCTTCTCTTATTGAAAATTGACCTTCAAGTCATGTGGTTCAACACTCGTATAAGTGGTGTCCTCTTCAACTTCAACAGTGTCTAACTCGACACACTTGTCCACCGGAACACTCTCCCCCACTTGGTACCGAAGGAGTACAAGTACTCGGTCCAACTAATTCTTAATAACTTCCATGTCATCTTGTAATTCAGGCATGACGTCTTCAAATGCACTACCTCGAGTGGTTAGGTGGTCATCTTCCTTAAAGTCCTCCCAATATGCACTTCCATCCTTATAATAATAATAAGAATAGGGATCGTATGGGTCATATGTCAAGTGACTCCCTTCCCATCCTTGGTCATAGCTATCCATACCAGCTTATAGGCGTAAGAATAATACGAAGGATCAAATCCTTGGCTCTCATGGTAGCCTTCATACTCACAGCTTAGTGTTGAATAACCATTTGCACCAGACAAGAACAGTCCTTCGAGCCACCTATAGTCAGTATTAAACATGACTCTCAGTCAATCATCAACAAGAGAAACTTAGGAAAATCATTAAAATAGAAATACAATGTCGTATCTATAACTTCGACTTTCATCAATTATTTCTCTAAGTACATGCAATGAAAATAAAAATGGTTTAATCTGGCACTAATTCCTTGGCAACAATGCCAACAACTTGACCAAGTCATGCTAGTGTACATAAAAACAAACAATTTTATAAATACTTGATTTGTTCTTAATTATGTGTGCCTAATTCTTGTGTTAATATTTCTGGGATATTGATTCAAGTATGATGTGCTTAGGTGGTGGAGCAAAAGTCTCTGCTTAAGAGTAGATCTAGCATAATTAAGCGGAGTTTATCGCACACCTAGAGATAAGGTGACGAGATTTTGCCGGATTAGGGTGAAACCTAATATGGGAATCCATAGATTGAGTTAATGCGATTCTAAAGGTTTTAATTAGAAAGAGATTTCAATTAATCAACCTAGGGTTAAACGTTATTCGCTTCGAGAGAGGGTTTAATATAACTTAGGGAATCTTACAGATCAAGTCAAGTGAATAAATCGTCTGGTTCAGTGTTAGATAACAAGTGAAGTCTAGGTGGATTCTTCCTAAGGATATCGTCTTAATCAACTGAGGTTTTCCAACAGTATTTCCCCAATTTGTTATTTTTTTTCTTTGCGTCTTTAGCTTAGCAGTTAGTTAGATTTAGATTAAACAACAACTTCTCTTATTTTAGGCTAAATAATAAAAAGAAAGTTAGTATTAGTACTTTTAGTTCCTTTGGTTCGACAATCCGGTCTTGCCTAAGCTATACTACTGTTCGATAGGTGCACTTGCCTTAAATCGTTGTTAGAGTTAGTTTCCAGGTTCGATCATTCTCTTTATAAATATTAAAACTCGACAAAAACAACGATCAAGTTTTTGGCGCCGTGGCCGGGGAACTAGAACATTAAGAAAGCTTAATTTTTATTACTTTAGCCATTATTTTTATTTTTCGCAATTTACGTTTATAATTTTATTTTTAGTTTAAATTTTGATTTTGCTAAATTTTCTTTCTTTCTTCTCTTCGCAGGTACCTCTAGTTTATGACTAGAAGGAACCCGAAAGGACCAGTAGTATACGGCAGTGATATTAAAGGAACCGCTGGAAGGAATCGTAGAAAAATTAGGCGAGCCCTAAATTACATAGAAGAGAGAGAAGACAGATCCAATCCTACTGAAGGGATGGTTATTTCCTTTTTCATTAAGAAATAAAGCCAAACAAGGACAAGGCCAATGAAAATAGCCATAGTTTACAACCTCGATGCCGTAACCATGCTATCAAATCAGGTTGAATTGATGAGTAAAAGCTTGATAGTTTGTGTTCTTCGCAAGCACATCTAGTAATGCAGTGCGACGCAAGTGGAATCGTGGCGAATCCTGAGTACCCACCCTACCAACCAGGCACAGAGAGCGAACAGATGAACTATATAGGTAATAATTTTAGATCTAATAATAATCGTTATAGTAATAATTATAATTCAGGTTGGATGATCCACCCAAATTTTTCATGGGGAGGTCAATGAAATCAAGGAAATCAAAGACAACAACCTCCTTAGAATTTCCAAAATCAGTTCTATCCACAGGAAAAGAAGCCAAGCCTTAAAGAGATGCTAACAAAATTCATGCCAACCACAGAAAACCGTTTCAAAGATACTGAAACAAACCAATGAACATCGATTGAAAGGATCGAGAACCAAGTTGGGGAACTTACTAAGTCAGTTGGACAACTTGCAAAATTAATGTCCGAACGACCGAAAGGGCTTCTACCAAGCAACACTGAGATTAACCCAAAGGAACAAATCCAAGCCATCACAGCTCATGATAGTATAGGGTTAGATGAACCCAATTTGACACAAGGAAACGAGGAAGAAGAAGGTAAAGTAGAGGAAACACAGGAAAAGCCAAAACCGGTAATCAAAGAGTACCAACCTCGCATACCTTATCCCGAAGCGATGAAAAGAGACGATACAAAGGGACAGTTCGGTAAGTACAAATTAGATTCGAGAAAATTTTTAAAACATCTCTTGACAAACAAGTACAAATTAGACGAGGACCCACATGTTGAATTAAAGGCAGTATGCTCGGCAATGTTACAGAATAGACTACAGCGGAAGCTAAATGATCCAAGGAGTTTTACAATTCCATGTTTGATTGGTAGTTTAACTGTTAATAATGCGTTAGCTGATTTAGGGGCAAGTATAAATGTCATGCCTTATAAAATGTTTAAACAACTATGTCTAGGGAAACCCAAACAAACTAGGATGAGCATTCAATTAGCTGATAAAACTGTTAGAATTCCTATTGGTATTATCAAAGATGTTCTTGTAAAAATTGATAAATTTGTTTTCCCAGTAGATTTTGTTGTCTTATACATGGATGAGGATAATTCGATTCCCTTAATTTTAGGAAGACCCTTTTTAGCAACTGCTAGAACTAAAATTGATGTTAGCACAGGAGAACTCATACTTTGTGTAGGTGACGAATCGATCAGTTTACAAGCTCTTGACTCGAACAGGACAACAATTGATGAAGGTGAGAAAATAAATTCAGTTGATAGCCAAGTTGTTCAACCTTCACCACAGGAAACACCACAAGGTTACAAATCTGAGTCAAATCATGGACCTCGTGCCAGCAAAGAAGAATTTTATGAGGAACGAAGCCTTAAGGTCGACAAATTAGAAGAGTGGAAGACACACTTTAAAGAGGGACCAGAACCGCACAAAGAAAAATCGAAGGAGCCTCCAGAAGAGCTCATAGGAACATCGAACCACTTCAAAATAGGAGACCAGGTACTGTTAGATAAATTAGATCCTCACGTCACCACACCAGACCTGAATACGAACAAAGAAATCCCTCTTAAGGTACACAATATCTTCCCATACGAAATAGTCGAGGTAAGCAATCCAATATTCGGCACTTTTAAGGTAAACGCTTCTCGACTTAAACTTTATCAAGAAAATAGAACTGTAAGCATAAGGGAAGATATTCAAACCTTTAAACCTCCCTGATTTTTTTTTAATACGAGGAAAGTCTAGATTAAGACTATAAACGAACGCTTCTCGGGAGGCAACCCGAGCACTGACCCAATTTATTTTTACATTTTGTTTTCAATTTATTTTATTTCCTTCTTTTCCTTCTGAATACCTAGCTATAAGTTAACAAAAAGCACAAATTTCCAGATCACACGGTCTTGCACATGGCCATGGCTGTGACCGTGTGGAAGTAAAAAATCTCCATACTGACATAGCAGAGGTGATAGGAATCAAATCACAACTAATTTTTGAAATCATAGACACAACCACCCCACCACCGGCACCGACAAAGTGCCACGGCCATGCGTGGCGGCCGTGGACGACTGATAAACCGTAGAAGTAACATATTTTAGGCCTACATTTAGCATGCTTTTGGATAACTTAAGCCTCTATTTATGTAAAAAGGTGCTCTTAATCCTTTCTTTTCATGTCTTATACTCAGGAAAGCATCCAAGGATGGAAAAAAACGTAAAACGGGCTTAAAACGAGCCAAATGGGCCAATTCACGAAATCAGTACGACCTAGACTTCAAGCCACACGGCTGTGCCTCATTAAATTACTAGAACAC
Organism: Gossypium bickii; assembly: GCA_025503065.1. NCBI lineage: Eukaryota > Viridiplantae > Streptophyta > Magnoliopsida > Malvales > Malvaceae > Gossypium > Gossypium bickii. The sequence continues at coordinate 27,442,620 of CP106712.1, forward strand.
AGCCTGGCCACAATTCACATGGGCGTGTGCCATGGCCGTGTCCCTGTCGCTGGAAAGAGAAATTTCATTCGGGAAAGGATACATGGAGGTAAAGAAACACATTCCAAAGCTTATTCAAACACCCTAGCAGGAATTCTACTTAAATTAGGAAACTTAGGGGCCAAGTAAAGCATCACAAAGCCTATATAAACACTCAAGGGGCAACTTGAAATGGGAGTTCGGCAGAAGCCAAAATCGGCGTCAAAGCTAGGCCAAGGAGCCAAGCCGATAAGGTCAGAACTTGGGAATAATGCGAAGATAGCCAATTGATCCATCCCAAGAAGCTGGAATTATACTCAAGACGGCTGAATTCTCCTTCAATTCCTTCAGGGAGTTTTAGGATTTTCTTATGTTTTGTTTTATCTTTTCTCTTGCGATATTTTGTTTATTCATTACGAATTAAACCCTTCAGATGCCTGAAGGGGATGAAACCTAGATGAATCTTTTTATTTGATTTTTAAGTTATATGATAATTACTTAGTTTGTTCTTAATTATGTTGCTTAATTCAAATCTAGTTTGATTAGGTGGAGGAGGAATAGACCCTGCCTAAGAGTAGATCTAACATAATTAAGCGAAGTTGATCGAACGCCTAGAGATAGGGTTACGAGATTTTGCCGGATTAGGGTGAAACCTAATATGGGAGTCCATTGATTGATTTACTGCTATCCTAGAGGGTTATTATAAGTGAACGAGAGTTCCACTAATTAACCTAGGTTAGACGTTATTCGGCTCGAGAGAGGGTTTAATATAGGTTAGAGAGTCTTACAGATCAAGCTAAGTAAAAGAAATCATATAATTTAGGGTTAAATAATAAGTGAAGTCTAGGTGGATTCTTCCTGAGGGTATCATCGCAATCAACTGAGTTTTTCTCCAAAGTTATTTTCCTATTCGTCTTTTTGTCTTTGTGTCCTTAGTTTAGTCTTCGTCAAAAGCAACTTCGCTCTAATTTTAAGGCTAAATAATAAAAAGAAAGTTAGTATTAGTACTTTTAGTTCCTTTGGGTTCGATATCCCGTCTTGCCTAAGCTATACCACTGTTCGATAGGTACACTTGCCTTTAATCGCTGTCAGAGTTAGTCTCCAGGTTTGATCATTCTTTTATAAATATTTAAAACTCTGATTTTATCGACACGCCCTTGGACCATGGGCGTGGGAGAGCATCAGAAAACAAAACTCTATTTAAACCCACACCACCTCCCCTTCTTCCCAACTTCATCCTTCCTTCTTTTTCTCCCCAAATTCTCCCCTCTCCATAACAAAGTCTCCAACCTCTTGAGCTACAAATATCCATGTCGAAGAAGTGGAAGAAGGCAAGCATAGTCTCCTCAAGGAGACCTCTATACATAAGTTCATGCCGGCCGCTTCATCGAAACAACAAGCCATGGGTCTTTGATACCATTTAGTTTCTGTTTTTCTTGTCTCTTTTGCTTCAATTTCCTTCGCTTTTACTATCTTATGCTTAATTTTGTTTAATTTAATTTAGTTTCTTAGTTTCAGGTTCGTCAGGCTGCTTGGGAATCACACCTTGGGAACCACAACCACCACCTCCGTAGCCTTAGAGGTCACACCCACCTCGCGAACCATCCAACAATAAGGACTATTCAGCCCATTTTTCTTTTCTTTTAATTTTATTTTCCTTCTTAGTCTCTCTCTCTTTATCTTTCCTGTCTTTATAATATTTAGTTTATTTTAAATGTGTCTTAATAACCCCTGTCTAATTCTTCACGAGCTCCCTAATTTCTTCATCTAGTGCAGAGCTCGGTAACAGATGCCACCCCTATCGACTTCCAACTCCGAGAATTCATCCATAATTCAGGAAGTGTCATTTTTTCCCCTCTCGTTTAATTATCTATTAATTGTTATTATCTATCTTTTTACATTGAGGGCAATGTACATCTTAAGTGTGGGGGGATAAAAATACCTAACGTTCTGCATTATTCTCAATCCCTGAGGATAAAAATGCCTAACTTTTTTCATTATTCTCAAATCCCTGAATTATATCTTGTTCCTGAGTAATTTCCTCATATTAGTAATTAGGATGAAATTTCTGATGATTTATGATTTTTATTGACATGTTTTTGATTAAGTCATAGTTAATTGTGCATTGATGATTGAAATTTTAAGATACTAGAAAATCAAGCATGATAAGTTTATTTTTTAGAATAAAATTTTTTGCTAGGTTGTTAGCCTAAATTTGAATATTATCTTGAAATTTGAAATCTACAAGGTTGATATCAAAACACCCATATTTTTTTGTAAGATTTTGAGCCTAATAGAGTATTCATCCTTTTTCATTCTCACGTTTTGATTATGAGTGTGTCAACATTGAACTGTTATTCTAGAACTTGCCTCGATTATACATGTTGAGACCGCACCTTTGATTTGATATACAGAGATGATAAATGCACCTAAGATTTAACCCACTTACTTCACTAAACAACCTACCTCCATAAATTAACCCCTAGTGAATCACGTTTAATCCTAACAACCCTTTTTATTGACTCACCCACTAATATTACCCAAAACCTTTTGTATTTGTTATCACCATTCTTATTGACTACCCTTTTTGTCGAGATTTGGTGTTGAGCAGTTTCCTAACTATGTTCTATATTTCAGTTGTTAAAATTCTTTCTTATTATTGTAATGATTTTTTCTTTAAAAAAATAGAAGTATATTCAGTATTAGTATTATGAAAAGTGAGCTTATACAGATAAAGTCTATTTGTCAAAAGAAGAAGCTCGTATTATTAGGATTATTAATTTTCAGTTGATTTAATTGTTTATTATCGTCTTATTTTTCTAGTTAGGTAACTTGTCAGTTCAGTCTTGATTCTAACATTCTAATTTAGCCTTTATCCACACCTTTAACCCTAGCCCCGTTACAACCCTATAAAGACCTTTTGATCTATTTATCATCTCATTTTATAGTGGTGGAGACTTGATTTTTAGGCAAGCCTATGGGATTAACTTTTCAAGTTCGACTTATTAGTGCTCTTTTCATGAACCTTAAACACTTTGAGTGATTTGAGTGAATCTTTTATGATGACGTCAATCCTTGCCGGTTTTGAATGAAAGGTGATTATTCAGATAAGGGGAGACACCTACGTTTTCGTAATACAAATGTATGACTTATATTGTTTAAATCATTAGGACTCTTAGAATTAAATTATCCATGTATAAATTTTCTATGAATTATGACGAGACATTACTAATAGGAATTATGAATTACGGAAAGTTCATTTTAATTGTAAGTTGAGAATTTTGCTTGAGGACAAGCAAAAGCTTAAGTTTGGGGGTATTTGATAAATCATAAAAGTAACATGTTTTAGGCCCACATTTAACATACTTTTGGACGATTTATGTAACACCCTAACCCGAGACCGTAGCCGGAACAGGATTAAGAGGCATTACCAATCAAACGGAACCTTTAACATCCATAAATTTCAACACAAAGTCAATCATTACTGTTCGTATTTATTTACAAACATAGTGTCCCTTAAATGAGTCATCAAGACCCTAAGCATGCTTATAAACTTAGTCGGGACTAAACCGAAACACAAACAAAATTTCATGAAATTTGAAACTTTTCAAAAATATAGGGGAGACATGCCCGTGGGAGGAGACCGTGTTCCCTCCACGGCTTCTACACACCCCTGTGTGTCCTTCCGTGTCTATATATTAACTATACCAACACGGCCATTAAGCACGCTCGTGTGCCATGGCCGTGTACTTTTAGGTCATATACTGACTTCCCCACCACGGCCACCAAGCACGTCCGTGTTGAGGCCGTGTATTTTTATGTTAGCTACTGACTTGCACACCACGGCCAGATGACACGCCTATGTCGAGGCCATGTGATTTTAGGCTGCATCCTGTCAATTTACCCACGATCTAAGGCACGCCCATGTGCCACAACCGTGTGACATTATAGGCCATTTACAAGGCCAAAATGCCAACAAAAAGGTTCAAACCTATAAGCATCATTTACCAACACTTATCAAGCATATATGGCAACCAAAAACATACCAAATAGCCATTCAAATCATGTATTCAATACCAATTTCAACCATGTCAATGTCAAAGACTAAAACTCATATCATAACAAGCATATTACATTCAATACCAAACATCATTTCTTCTCAATTCACTAATTCATATTAGCATTTTATCAACACCAAGTTACCATTCATAAGTCAACTTCTCAAACCACAAACCATGCCAAAAGATGCATCACATATATACCAAAGTTATTCATGCTAAAACTAGCACATATCTAGCCACATTTCATGGCTACTACAAATCTCAAACATAATTCAAATGACTAGCCTATACATGCCATATCTTAACTATATACATCTTTCCAAAATACCCCAAAATAGATTGCCGGTAGTGAGACTGAGAAGCTGATGATCCTTTGATCCGAGCTAGCTTTACTGACACTGCAAAGCAGAGGAACAAATCACACAGTAAGCCTATAAAGCTTAGTAAGTCCGAAATAAAATACAATTATATCATCAAATCAAACCAATTCATATAATAATCATTACATAGATCATTCTTCTTGTACTTATACCATGCTATCAATAGCTTAAAATACTCATTCGTCCGTCCATAACATCATCTATAAACTCATCAACCACAAAGGTTCGATACATACCTCGGGAAACACATAGTTATTCAATCTCCAAGCTATTCAATGCTCAATTATACTTGTTGATCATTATTTGATATCCATTCAACTTAATCGCACACTCAGTGCTTAATACACGGTCGATACATATTAGTCATCGCACACTTCGTGTCCAAATCTCTCAATCGACTTATCTCGGTAACGCACACTCAGTGCCAATTCAATAAACTGAAGCTTTTATAACATCGCACACACAGTGCTATTCATTCCTATTTCAATTTTAATATCGCACACTTAGTGCCCTTAACATAAACTTGCACATAGCATCTCAATTTCATACATATATACACATTCATTTCATAATACAAAATCATATGTTAACAACATGTATTATATCCAAACTTACCTCGGACGTCGACTATCGATACGGTCGACTAATAGAGCACTTTATCTTTGCCTCAATCTCGATCCAAACCGCTTCTCTCTCGGTCTATACATATTTAAATTCAATCCATTCAATCACCATTTCATTCAATTTAGTCCACATACACAAGTTTAGGGCATTTTGCATAATAGCCCTCATAATTTCACATTTCGACACTTTAGTCCCTAATTCACAAAATTATCAAATTCACCAAATTCCACCTAACACAAGCTTAGCTAAATTTTACTAATATCCATACAAACCCACACATTTCATTTATTTCACATTTTAAACCTTCAATTTGCTATTTTCACATTTTAACCCTAATTAGCTAAATTCACCAAAAATCCAAGAACAAAGCATGTTCATTAAACACATATCTTCCATTTAACACCAATATTCACCACAAAGCTCACTATTTCATCAATGGCACATCTCATAAACATTATCAATTCATGAAATTACAACATGGGTTAGCTAGAGCACTAAGCAACGATTACAAAAACGTAGAAATTATCAAAAACAAATCAAAATCCATACCTTAATTTAGCCAAACCCTAGCCGAATGTTCAAAGTATTTCTCCTTTCTTTTCTTCTTTTCTATTTTTGGCACAAAGATGGATAAAGGATGAACAATTCCTTGTTTTGTTTTATTATAACATATAATTATTCATTTACCTTATTAACCTTTCATTAAAAATTTAAACAAATATACATTAAGGACATATTTGTCCAACAACTATCCACTATCATAGAAATGGGCTAATTACTATATAAGGTGTAATATCCTAGATTTAGGGGTTATGCATTTATGCATAATTCAAGTGATAGTGGGCTTAGTGTGTGTTTGGATATGTTTTAAGGGTTTTTAGAATTTTAGAATGTAAGGGAATGCCTTAGAAAAATATTAGATTTTTATTCTTAGAAGGGGAGCTAAGCAAAATTAGCCTTAAGAAAATTAGTTTGAGGTTTTAATCACAATGAGTCAATTGGTAAAGTGGCAAGAGGAGTGTGGAGTGTATTAATGGTCTTAGGTTTGAATCCCATGGATGACATTAAGGTGACTTTTAATTTTTGTATGGCATGTGTTGGTCAAATTTTACTTATGGTAAGGATGGACTTTGTTATTTATGGATAGTAGACTAAGGAATAAGGCAAGTACTTATTTATGGTATGGTATCAAGGAATTATGGTATAATGAGCCGACAAAAGGCATGGATTATGCAGTGTTGTTTTGGAAACTCTTCTATGGCATTTTGTCCATGAACATGGATGGTTTCATGGACTAGGGGAGTTAATGAATTTTTGGAAGGAATAGGATTCGGAGGAAATAAAGAGGAAATTGTGGGATTTGTGATGAATATGTGAGTTGGATGGCCAAGGGGGATTTCTTTGATGACCATTTCGATTTTGCCAGTAGAGGGGAGTAGCTGAATTTCTCTTAAGGAGTTTAGATGTTTTCTTTTCGAGTTTATTCTTCTTTCTCTAGTGTGGTGCTAAAATCCTAATGCCATCAAAGTGCCGTTTTTGTGCATAAGCCATTTAGTTTCGGTTTCCTTTCTCTTTGTTTTGTGTTCGAAACTTCAAAGATCATTAAGTTCACTAGCATTTTCTTCTTCTCTCTATTTGCTAGTTTGGCCGAATCTATCTCCTTTCCCAAACTCCTTCTTTTCCTTTTGATAGCCGAGTATGTCATCACCATTGGTAAGGCTTGGCCGAACCCTATAGCCTCTTTCTCTCTTGTCTTTGCTTGAAATTTTAAGAAACACCATAGCCGAATCCTCTTAGTATTCAACTCCCTCCACTTTGGCGTAATCTCTCTCTTCACCATTCAAGTGCCGAAATCTTTCTCTTTGGGACTTGAAGTCGATTCTCTGAGGGTGATACCATCGATCTCTTGCTCTTAGTTTAGTTTTAAAGTGTGAAGTGCTCGCATAAAGGAGTCTTTTGGATTCAATTCTTCAAGGTAAGTATGTAGCATTCGGCCAAGGGCCATTCTTATGGATTATTACTTAAAGCCGATTCTAACTTAGGTTGTGTAGGAAAGAGTTCAACAATGGTAGGAGTGCAAATCGTTAGACGTGGGTTTCGGGATATGATTGATTGTGCCAAAGCAGGTGCGTAGTTATCACACTATTCTCTTGTTATTTGTGTATATTGATATATATATATGTGTGTGTGTGTGTGTGTGTGTGTGTGTGTGTATGTTAGCTGAAAATAATGGCTAAGAAGGTGGATACCCATAGTGGGTAATCAGTTAATCAGGTCAGTGCTCTATTTTACCTATGATATATGTGTGATATTTGTGGTGAGCATGTGATGAATATTTACTCTAAATGTTAATCTGACATGGTACACATATATGCATGGGACTTGGGATGTGAAAATCGAAGGAAAGGGTGTACATATTTATGTACGTGGTCTAATGTTAGCCTTGTGCTACATTAGCGCTAGATGTTAGCTATGTGCTTCATCAAGGGAGGTGTTGGCTAGGTGCCCATCTCGGCGGTTGATAGCTGTGTGCATCACCGTGGATTAATTGATATGTGGGATCACTTATGTGATCGATGGCTTAGCCACGGCCTTGGGCGGCAAGTCTTCCAAGGTGAGATATGTGGGATCACTTAGGTGATCGGTGGATTAGCCACGGCCTTGGACAGCAGGTGTGCCGAGGTAGGTGTAATGGATGGACACTAGGTTAGGCTGGGCTTCATAATTGCATAATTTTGTACGTGGACTGTGTGGATATGGGCCAAGCCCATATGTGGGGACATGTGAAATAACTATGCACTGAGTCTGTGTGACTCACCCAATTTTTCTCAAACCTTACAGGTGATGCATAAAGCTTGGACCGGGTTGGAGTGGATACGAGGTGGCCCATGCAGAAGATATTTTATTTGTTTTACACATTTTATTTATGAAAGGTTATTTATTGTAATAAGGGCCACTTTAAGTATTTAAGGATTTTTATTATGTTTTAAGTTGGATTGTCAATTATATCATTATTTGAAAATGTTTTACTTTTAGCAAATTATGTTTAAAGTTTTCAAGTCGGAAATTTTGTAACAACTTAATTTTATTTGGAATTTTAATTATACAATGTTTTAGTAAAGACAATAAATTTTATGTTTTCACTCTAAGTCAAAATATTTTTCAAACGTTTTCCGCAGTGGCATTCTAAATTCGGCTGTGGCGTATGGGCCGGGTTTGGGGTGTTACATAAGGCCTCCACAATATAAAGACATCATCACTTAGGTATTTATAAATTCAGCACATAGCTTTTACTCAATACGCGATTTAGTCCTTTCTCTTAATTCGACACATAAACGATTAAATTATCACACAGACTATATCACATATCATTCACACAGAAAATATCATTAAATATTTTTACGACCTCGGATTTGTGGTCTCGAACGACTGTTCCGTCTAGGGTCTAAAACGGGATGTTACAATTTATCCCTTGATTTATGTAAAAAGGTGCTCTTAATCCTTTCTTTACATGTTTTATACTCAGGAAAGCACCGGAGGATGAAAAGAACAAGAAAAGGGTTCAAAACGGACCTTGATTCACACGGTCGTGCCTCATTAAAGAAGTCTGAACACGGCTTAAAGACGACTAACACAGGCGTGTGACATGGCCGTGTCCCTATCGTGGCAAAGAGCAATTTCATTCGGATTTGGATACTTAGGGGCGAAGAAACCTATTTCGAAAGCCTATATAAACCCTCTAAGTGCTACCTGAAAAGCGGCGGTGAGCTAGGCCAAGGAGCCGAGCCGAAAAGGACAAATTTGTGGGAATCACTCGAGGATACCCAAATTGATCCATCTCAAGAAGCCAGAATTCTACTCAAGACGGTGGATCTCTCCTTCAATTCCTCTAGGGGGTTTTAGGGATTTCTTATGTTTTGTTCTATCTTTTCTTCTGAGATGTTTTCTTTACTTATTATGAACTAAACCCTTCAGATACCTAAAGGGGATGAAACCTAAGACGGATCTTGTTATTGTTTTTTGAACTATATCATAAATACTTGATTTGTTCTTAATTATGTGTGCTTAATTCTTGTGTTAATATTTTCGGGATATTGATTCAAGTATGATGTGCTTAGGTGGAGGAGCAAAAGTCCCTGCTTAAGAGTAGATCTAGCATGATTAAGCGGAGTTGATCGTACGCCTAGAGATAGGGTGACGAGATTTTGCCGGATTAGGGTGAAACCTAATATTGGAGTCAATAGATCAAGTTAATGCAATTCTAGGGGTTCTAATTAGAAAGAGATTTCAATTAATCAACCTAGGGTTAGATGTTATTCACCTCGAGAGAGGGTTTAATATAACTTAGGGAATCTTACAAATCAAGTTAAGTGAATAAATCGTCTGGTTCAGTGTTAGATAACAAGTGAAGTCTAGGTGGATTCCTCCTAAGGGTATCGTCTTAATCAACTAAGTTTTTCCAATAGTATTTCCCTAAGTTGTTATTTTTGTCTTTGCATCTTTAGCTTAGTAGTTAGTTATATTTAGATTAAACAACAACTTCACTTATTTTAGGCTAAATAATAAAAAGAAAGTTAGTATTAGTACTTTTAGTTCCTTTGGGTTCGACAATCCGGTCTTGCCTAAGCTATACTACTGTTTGATAGGTGTACTTGCCTTAAATCGTTGTTAGAGTTAGTTTCCAGGTTCGATCATTCTCTTTATAAGTATTAAAACTCGACAAAAACAATGATCAGTGGGTCTTCATCCATTTTTGTCACTACTCTACTTCCTTTTGTGGTTTCATTGTTTGATACATCTAACCCTTCTAGTCATTTGCAACGTCTTATTGCTTCTTTTCTTCTCACTCGAGTGATTTTCTTAATTTTGAGGTTAAACTCTAATGGTTCCCTTGGGTTTAACCAGGTCACAAAGAAAAAAAAAGTTAGATTTTTGCTAGTCCCTACCAACAACGCCAAAATTTGCTGGGTGTTGAATCCACCAAAAATAAATTTAACAGTATGTAAATAGTAATTTAGGGTGTAGGGTTGATCCCACAAAGACTGAATATTTAAATTGTATTTTCTTATTAAGCAGGAGGCCTTGTAGGTAGTTGGCATGCCCATGACGTGTGTCGATTTCTACGAAAATAGAAAGGGGTTTTCATTTGATATAAAAATAAAAAAATAAAAAGTAAATTGAAATAAAAAATGAAATAAACTAAACAAAAAAGTATTAAAACTAATTAAAACTAAAAACAAATAAGATGATGTTTAGCTTCAGGCACGATTTAGGCTCCGGCTTCGAACTGATCCTTGACGATAGATCTTCTGCTCCAATTGATAAGTCAATATAGTTATTGACGAACTCCTTAGACCACCACCCTTCCTTATGTAAATTAACCGTAGGAATGCTCAATGTAACACCCCTAACCCATATCCAACTCCGGGACAGGGTTCGAGGTGTTACCGGACTTAAACCTTCACAATCATACAAAACTGGGTTACCAAATTTTGCCCAAAATTAAAATTTTTCAAACACATGCATACCGTCCCTTATACAGGCCTTCAAAGCCTATAAAATACATCGGGGTGGTTTGGGACTAAACTGAGAACTTTGAAAATCTTTGGGCAACTTAACCAATTTTCTTGCTTTGAAGAGTCACACGCCCATGTGGGTTGGGCTGTTGATAAACCGTAAAAGTAACATATTTTAGGCCCACATTTAACATACTTTTAGATGATTTATCCCTTGTTTTATGTAAAAAGGTGCTCCTAATCCTTTCTTTTCGTTTTTTATACTCAGGAAAGCATCGGAGGATGAAACGAAAGAGAAAAGGGCTCAAAACGGACCAAAATTGGGCCAAAAAGAAAATCGACACGGCCTGGGCCCAAGACCACACGGTCGTGCCTCCTTTCCTACTAGAACACAGCCTTACCCCGATTCACACGGCCATGCCTTGTTAAAGAAATCCGAACACGGCTTAAAGAACATTCACACGGGCATGTGCCATGGCCGTGTCCCTGTCGCTGGTAAGAGCAATTTCATTTGGATTTGGATACTTAGGGTGAAGAAACCTATTTTGAAAGCCTATATAAACCCTCTAAGTGCTACCTGAAAAGGGGCGGTGAGCTAGCCCAAGGAGCCGAGCCGAAAAGGTCAGATTTGTGGGAATCACTCGAGGATAGCCAGTTGATCCATCTCAAGAAGCCAGAATTCTACTCACGACGGCGGATTTCTCCTTCAATTCCTTCAGGGGGTTTTAGGTATTTCTTATGTTTTGTTTTATCTTTTCTTCTGAGATGTTTTCTTTATTTATTATGAACTAAACCCTTCAGATACCTGAAGGGGATGAAACCTAAGACGGATCTTGTTATTGTTTTCTGAACTATATGCTAAATACTTGATTTGTTCTTAATTATGTGTGCTTAATTCTTGTGTTAGTATTTTCGGGATATTAATCCAAGTATGATGTGCTTAGGTGGTGGAGCAAAAGTCCCTGCTTAAGAGTAGATCTAGCATAATTAAGCAGAGTTGCTCGCACGCCTAGAAATAGGGTGACGAGATTTTGCCAGATCAGGGTGAAACCTAATATTGGAATCCATAGATCAAGTTAATGCGATTCTAGGGGTTTTAATTAGAAAGAGATTTCAATTAATTAACCTAGGGTTAGACGTTATTTGCTTCATGAGAGGGTTTAATATAACTTAGGGAATCTTACAGATCAAGTCAAGTGAATAAATCTTCTGGTTCAGTGTTAGATAACAAGTGAAGTCTAGGTGGATTCTTCCTAAAGGTATCATCTTAATCAACTGTGTTTTTCCAACAGTATTTCCCCAATTCATTCTTTTTGTCTTTGCATCTTTAGCTTAGTAGTTAGTTAGATTTAGATTAAACAACAACTTCACTTATTTTAGGCTAGATAATAAAAAGAAAGTTAGTATTAGTACTTTTAGTTCCTTTGGGTTCGACAATCCGGTGTTGCCTAAGCTATACTGCTGTTCGATAGGTGCACTTGCCTTAAATCGTTGTCAGAGTTAGTTTATAGGTTTGATCATTCTCTTTATAATTATTAAAACTCGAGAAAACAACGATCAAGTTTTTGGCGTCGTTGCCGGGGAACTAAAATATTAAGAAAGCTCTAGTTTTATTACTTTAGCCATTATTTTTATTATTCAAAATTTACGTTTATTTTTATTTTTTAGGTTAAATTTTAATTTTTCTAAATTTTCTTTCTTTCTTTTGTTCCTTTCAGGTACCTCTAGTTTATGACTAGAAGGAACCCGACAGGACTACTACTTTACGATAGTGATATTGAAGCTATCGCTCGAAGGAATCGCAGAGAAATTAGGTGAGCCCTAAATTACACAGAAAAGCGAGAAGACAGATCCAATCCTACTGAAGGGATGGACGAGAATAATCCACCACAAGATGTGGGAGAAAATAATGCTCTGCGTACTATGTATGATTATGCTAAACCTCATTTAACAGGAGCAGAATCGAGTATTGTTAGGCCTGCTATAGCTGCTAATAATTTTGAATTAAACCCTAACATTATACAAATGATTCAACAATTTGTTCAATTTGATGGTTTGATGGACGAAGACCCAAACATTCATATAGCTAATTTTCTATAGTTCTGTGATACCTTCAAAATAAATGGTGTTTTTGATGATGCCATACGCCTTCGGTTATTTCCTTTTTCATTAAGAAATAAAGCCAAACAGTGGTTAAACTCGTTACACCAGGGTCAATCACAACATGGGAACAAATGTCCGAAAATTTTTTACTAAAATATTTCCCACCAGCCAAAACAGCCATATTACGGAATGATATCTCTTCTTTTGTGCAGATGGATTTAGAGACATTATACGATGCATGGAGAGATACAAGGATCTCTTGAGAAGGTGTCCGCACCATGGTCTACCATTGCGGCTCCAAGTCTAAACTTTCAATAACGGTGTGAACCCCTCAATGAGGCAACTAATTGACTCAGCCGCCGGTAGAACCCTGAACAACAAAACTCCTGAAGCAACCTACGGGTTGATTGAAGAGATGTCGCTAAATAACTATTAGTGGCAAGTCACAAGGACAAGGCCAACAAAAACAGTCGGAGTTTACAACCTCGATGCAGTAACTATGTTATCAAATCAGGTAGAATTGATGAATAAAAAGCTTGATAGTTTGTGTTCTTCGCAGGCACATCAAGTATGCAGTGCGACGCAAGTGGAACTGTGGCGAATCTTGAGTGCCCACCCTACCAACCGGGCGCAGAGAGCAAACAGATGAACTATATAGGTAACAATTTGAGATCTAATAAAAATCCTTATAGTAATAATTATAATCCAGGTTGAAGGAACAACCCAAATTTTTCATGGGGACGTCAAGGAAATCAAAGACAACAACCTCCTCAAAATTTCCAAAATCAGTCCTATCAATAGGAAAAGAAGCTGAGCCTTGAAGAGATGATGACAAAATTCATGGCAGCCACAGAAAACCATTTCAAAGACACTGAAACAAACCAACGAACATCGATTGAAAGGATCGAGAATCAAGTTGGGGAACTTACTAAGTCAGTTGGACAACTTGCAAAATTAATGTTTGAACGACCGCAAGGGCGTCTACCAAGCAATACTGAGATTAACCCAAAGGAGAAAATCCATGCCATCACAGCTCATGATAGTATAGGGTTAGATGAACCCAATTCGACAAAAGGAAACGAGGAAGAAGAAGGTAAAGTAGAGGTAACACAGGAAAAGCCAAAACCGGTAATCAAAGAGTACCAACCTCGCATACCTTATCCCAAAGTGATGAAAAGAGACGATACAGAGGAACAGTTCGGTAAGTTTCTTAAACTTTTAAAGAAATTACATATCAACTTACCTCTTCTTGAAGCTCTTTTTTAGATTCTAGATTTGAGAAAATTTTTAAAACATCTCTTGACAAACAAGCGCAAATTAGACGAGGAACCACATGTGGAATTAAACGCAGTATGCTCAGTAAAGTTACAGAATAGACTACCACAGAAGCTAAAAGATCCAAGGAGTTTTACAATTCCATGTTTAATTGGTAGACTAACTGTTGATAATGCGTTAGCTGATTTAGGGGCAAGTATAAATGTCATGCCTTATAAAATGTTTAAACAACTAGGTCTAGGGAAACCCAAACAAACTAGGATGACCATTCAATTAGCTGATAAAACTGTTAGAATTCCTAGGGGTATTACCGAAGATGTTCTTGTAAAAATTGATGAATACGTTTTCCCAGTAGATTTTGTTGTCTTAGGCATAGATGAGGATAATTCGATTCCCTTAATTTTAGGAAGACCCTTTTTAGTAACTGCTAGAACTAAAATTGATGTTAGCACAGGAGAACACATACATCAGGTAGGTGATGAATCAATCAGTTTACAAGCTCTTGACTCGGCCAAGACAACAACTGATAAAGGTGAAAAAGCAAATTCAGTTAATAACCAGATTGTTCAACCTTCACCACAAGAAACACCACAAAGATACAAACCTGAGCCGAATCATGGATCTCGTGCCAAAAAATAAGAATTATATGAGGAACGAAGCCTTAAGGTCAAAAAATTAGAAGAGTGGAAGACACACTTTAAAGAGGGACCAGAACCGCACAAAGAAAAATCGAAGGAGCCCCAAAAGAGCTCATAGGAACATCGAACCACTTCAAAATAGGAGACCAGGTACTGTTAGATAAATCAGATCCTCACATCACCACACTAGGCCTAAACACGAACAAAGAAATCCCTCTTGAGGTACACAATATCTTCCCATACGAAATAGTCGAGGTAAGCAATCCCCTATTCGGCACTTTTAAGGTAAACGCTTCTCGACTTAAACTTTATCAAGAAAATAGAACTGTAAGCATGAGGGAAGATATTCAAACCTTTAAACCTCCCTAGTTTCTTTTAATACGAAGAAAGTCTAGCTTAAGACTATAAATGAGTGCTTCTTGGGAGGCAAACCGAGCACTAACCCAATTTTTTTTTACACTTTGCTTTCAATTTATTTTCTTTTATTCTTTCCTTTCTGAATATCTAGTGTAAATTAACAAAAGTGCAGATCTCCATGCCACAAGGCCGTGGCTATGACCGTGTCAAAGTACAGAATCTTCGTATTGACATAGCAGAGGCAGTTCAAATCAAATCCCAATAACTTCCGAAATCATGGACCCAACTACCCCACCACGGGCACCGACAAAGTGCCACAGCCGTGCAAGGCGGTCGTGGATGACATTCACTTGTCCCCAACGGGCGTGGCAATCGGTAAGACGGGCGTGTGAGGATCAACACGCCTAGACACACGACCATCCGAGGCGGCCGTGTGAATCGACACGCCCTTGGACCACGAGCATGGGTGAGCATCAGAAAACAAAACTCTATTTAAACCCACACCACCTCTCCTTCTTCCCAACTTCATCCTTCCTTATTTTTTTCTCCAAATTCTCCTCTCTCCACAACAAAGTCTCCAACCTCTTAAGCTACACATATCCATGTCGAAGAAGCAGAAGAAGGCAAGCATAGTCTCCTCAAGGAGACCTCGATACATAAGTTCATGCCGGCCGCTTCATCCAAATAACAAGCCAAGGGTTTTTGAGACCATTTAGTTTCTGTTTTTCTTTTCTCTTTTGCTTCAATTTGCTTCGCTTTTACTATCTTATGCTTAATTTAGTTTAATTTAATTTAGTTTCTTAGTTTCAAGTTCGTCGGGTTGCTTGGGAATCACACCTTGGGAACCACGACCACTATCTCCGCAGCCTTAGAGGTCACACCTATCTCACGAACCATCCAACAATAAGGACTTTTTGGTCTATTTTTCTTTTCTTTTAATTTTATTCTCCTTCTTAGTCTCTTTCTCTTTATCTTTCTTGTCTTTATTTATATATTTATTTTATTTTAATTGTGTCTTAATAACCCCTAGCTAATTCTTCACGAGATCCCCAATTTCTTCATCTAGCGCAGAGCTCGGTAGCAGACGCCACCCCTATCGACTTCCAACTCCGGGAATTCATCCATAATTCAGGAAGTGTCACTTCTTCCCCTCTCTTTTGATTATTTAATAATTGTTATTATCTATCTTTGTACATTGAGGGCAATGTACATCTTAAGTGTGGGGGGTAAAAGTACCTAACTTTCTGCATTATTCTCAATCCCTGAGGATAAAAGTGCCTAACTTTTTTCATTATTCTCAAATCCCTAAATTATATCTTATTCTTAAGTAATTTCTTCATATTACTAATTAGGATGAAATTTCTGATGATTTATGATTTTTATTGACATGTTTTAGAGTAAGTAATAGTTAATTGTGCATTGATGATTGAAATTTTAAGATACTAGAGAATCAAACAGAATAAGTCTGTTTTTCAGAATAAATTTTTTTTTTTGCTAGGTTGTTAACCTGAATATTATCTTGAAATCTGAAATTTACAAGGTTGATATGTAAACACCCATAATTTTTGTGAGATTTTGAGCCTAACAGAGCATACATCCTTTTTCATGCTCACTTTTTGATTATGAGTGTGTCAACACTGAACTGTTATTCTAGAACTTGCCTCGATTATACATGTCGAGACCACTCCTTTGATTTGATATACAGAGATCATAAAGGCACCTAGGATTTAGCCCACTTACTCCATAAAAAGTCTACGTCCATAAATTAACTCCTAGTGAACCCCGTTTAATCCTAACAACCCTTTTTATTGACTTACCTACTAATATAACCCAAAACCCTTTGTATTTGTTATCACCATTCTTCATGACTACCCTTTTTGTCGAGATTTGAAGTTGAGCAGTTTCCTAACTATGTTCTATATTTTAGTTGTTCAAATTCTTTCTTATTATTGTAATGATTTGTTCTTAAAAAAAATGAAGTATATTCATTATTAGTTATGTGATTAGGTGAGCTTATACGCTAAACTTCAATTATTAAAGAAGAAGTTCATATCAGAGTATTATTTATGTAATTATTATTAGTTTATTTTTCTAGTTAGGGAATTTGTCAAGTCAATCTCGATTCTAACCTTCTAATTCAGCCTAGATCCACACCTTTAACCCAAGCCCCATTACAACCTTGCTGAAGACCTTTTGATCTGTTTACCATCTCATTTTACAGTGGTGGAGATGTTATTTTTAGGCATGCCTATGGGATTAACTTTTCAGGTTCGACTTATGAGTGCTCTTTTCATGAACCTTAAACACTTTGAGTGATTTGAGTGAATCTTTAGTGAGGATGTCAATTCTTATCGATTTTGAATCACAGGTAATTATTCAGATAAGGGGAGACACCTACGTTTTCGTGATACAAATGTATGACTTATATTGTTTGAATCTTTAGGACTCTTAGAATTAAATTATCCATATATAAATTTTCTATGAATTATGACGAGACATTGTTGATAGGAATTACGAATTACGAAAAGTTCGTTTTAATTGTAAGTTGAGAATTTTGCTTGAGGATAAGCAAAAGCTTAAGTGTGGGGGTATTTGATAAACAGTAAAAGTAACATATTTTAAGCCCACATTTAACATACTTTTGGATGATTTATCCCTTGATTTATGTAAAAAGGTGCTCTTAATCTTTTCTTTTCGTGTTTTATACTCAGGAAAGCACCGTAGGATGAAAAGAATGAGAAAAGCGCTCAAAACGGACCAAAATTGGGCCAAAGAGGAAATCATCATGGCCTGGGCCCAAGACCACACGGCCATGCCTCCTTTTCTGCTAGAACACAGCCTTACCCCGATTCATATGGCCGTGGCTCATTAAAGAAATCCGAACACGGCTTAAAGACCATTCACACTGGCGTGTGCCATGGCTGTGTCCCTGTCGCTAGAAAGAACAATTTCATTTGGATTTGAATACTTAGGGGTGAAGAAACCTATTTCGAAAGCCTATATAATCCCCCTAAGTGCTACCTGAAAAGCGGCGGTGAGCTAGGCTAAGGAGCCAAGCCAAAAAGGTTAGATTTTTGGGAATCACTCGAGGATAACCAGTTGATCCATCTCAAGAAGCTGGAATTCTACTCAAGACGGCGAATTTCTCCTTCAATTCCTTCAGGGGGTTTTAGGGATTTCTTATGTTTTGTTTTATCTTTTCTTCTGAGATGTTTTCTTTATTTATTATGAACTAAACCCTTCAGATACCTGAAGGGGATGAAACCTAAGACGGATCTTGTTATTGTTTTCTGAGCTATATGATAAATACTTGATTTGTTCTTAATTATGTGTGCTTAATTCTTGTGTTAATATTTTCGGGATATTAATTCAAGTATGATGTGCTTAGGTGGTGGAGCAAAAGTCCCTGCTTAAGAGTAGATCTAGCATAATTAAGCGGAGTTTATTGCACGCCTAGAGATTGGGTGACGAGATTTTGCCGAATTAGGGTGAAACCTAATATGGGAATCCATAGATTGAGTTAATGCGATTCTAAGGGTTTTAATTAGAAAGAGATTTCAATTAATCAACCTAGGGTTAAACATTATTTACTTCGAGAGAGGGTTTAATATAACTTAGGGAATCTTACAGATCAAGTCAAGTGAATAAATCGTCTGGTTCAGTGTTAGATAACAAGTGAAGTCTAGGTGGATTCTTCCTAAGGGTATCGTCTTAATCAACTGAGTTTTCCCAACAGTATTTCCCCAATTCATTCTTTTTCTCTTTGCATCTTTAGCTTAGTAGTTAGCTAGGTTTAGATTAAACAACAACTTCACTTATTTTAGGCTAGATAATAAAAAGAAAGTTAGTATTAGTACGTTTTGTTTTTTTGGGTTCGACAATCCGGTCTTGCCTAAGCTATACTATTGTTTGATAGGTGCACTTGCCTTAAATCATTGTTAGAGTTAGTTTCCAGGTTTGGTCATTCACTTTATAAATATTAAAACTCGACAAAATAATGATCAGGTGTGTAGTCACACACGCCTATGTGGCTTGGGACACGCCCGTGTCCTCAGCCTGTGTAACTCTCTGTTTGTGACGTCAGCAACCGTTTAAGGGCACAGTCCATGGCCAGAGGCCGTGTCCTCCACATCACTGAGACACCCGAATTAAGGTTTCATTCATATGATTACTAACTCATAATTATTTTTGTACAATTTCTAGTGATTTTCCAAAGTCGAAATAGGGGATTCTGAGCTCATTCTGACTCTATCTTACCAGAATTCAAATATCTCATCATATAAGATTCCTTTGCTAGCACCATTTCCTTTATATGAAATTACACCCAATAAGCTTAATGTCATATTTTGTTCATTGTCTAACTCAATTTCCACTATTTTTGGTGGATTTTTAATGTAGGACTAATGCTGCTGTCCAAATCGGTTTTGGTACAATATAATGATTACTATCATAAGATCATTTCCAACTAATCATAAACTTACCATTTCATGGATCCCTTACTCATTTTTCACAATAGAGCTCAATATAAAAGTCATTAATTCTCATAGGCATACTTAGTCATGCATTCCAAGTATAGGATAATTCCCTATCATATGTACTCAATCATCAAATTAGTCTTATGGCAAAACATCGTAGTATTAATCTTAGTTGAGCTCAATGATTCAAGAATTTCCATTCTCAGTTCTCATTTTGATCCCGTTGAATTTTTCAAGAATCTCAATGGATAGTCTATTTATCGTCAAATCATGCAAGTGATCATTTTCAAGCACGCACTCCCGCGAACCTCACATCTTACGGTGGAATTACCAGTCCAGGCTAAATCCCCCAAAATATAAACTCATAGAGTGATGTCGGGATTACCAGTCCAGGCTAAATCCCTTGTGATGACAAACACTCTCAATGAGCTCGGACCTGAATTACCAGTCCAGGCTAAATTCATACCCTATTCGAATTACCCATCTAGGCTAAATCCATAACGTACACATATTCTTCAGGAGGCTCGATCACTTAAGGAACACCCGTCCGGGCTAGATCCTTTCTGTAATTGAGCTCAACGGATTACCTGTAACACCCCCTACTCGAGTCTGAGGCTAAGACCGGATACAAGACATTACTATTCTTGAACTTGCTAAAACACTATTTACGGGCTATAAAATTTTGTTCCGAATTAAAAACTTCTCTTTTTTAAACAACCCGTACATCTTATAGGCCTACGAGGCCTTAAACACATACCTTGAGACTTTCGGAACTCAATCGATAATGCTTCCTTAAAACAGGGGTCACACGCCCATGTGGCTTGGGCCACGCCCGTGTACCCCTAAGACATGCCCATGTCTTCCACCCGTGGTCGACACTGACTAATTACACATGGCCTTGACACGCCCGTGGACTTAGACCATGTGTTATACCTTGATATACTGACTTATTCACACGGCCTGGGGCACACACCCATACTCTAACCGTGTGTCTCACACGGCCTATACAAATGGTCGTGGGATTGGCCCATGGACTATACTGACTCAAGACACTAACATGCAAGGAACACATGACCTAGACACACGCCCATGTGTCCATCTATGTGGGCACTTGAAGGCTATTTACCAAGCCAATTGCCACCCTGAAATTTAAGATCAATCTCAAGCTACATTTATCAACTCAAATACTTCATCTAACATGAACAATGATGTATCTTGCATTGACATTGAAAAGCATACATGCTTAGTTATACTTGGCCAATTTCTCTAGCCATATACAAAAACAATAAAAAACCTGATAGCTTATACTTTGGCTCTTCTTATAACATATACTCAAAATGAAGCATTTTCTATACATGCCATACTTAATATAAACAACTTGGCTATACCAAAATAGTGATTGATAGTGTGCTTCGAGCTCCGACTTTAAAGATCCACAAATTAGCTTGACGGGACTACATGGAAAGAAAGAATAAAAGACATAAGCATTTAGCTTAGTAAGTTTGCATATAATACACATAGAAACATACTTGTTTGACATAAACCATTTGGCATAAACATTAGCATCATAATTTCAGCTATCTAAGCTTACCTACTCTGATTGATTCTTATATATCTCATGATACTTACTAGTCACATGCTCGTGAAGTATCACTTGATCACATAAATAAGCATACCTTACTATCTTAATCATAATCTTTAATTCATCATTCATAACATGATTAATACTCATTTTCAACTGATAATAGCTTTGCTTACTTATTTTTCTTGTTATCTCATTTAAGCTTCACTCATTTGCCAAATGAATTTCTATGAATAACCAAGGATACTGAATCTCATCCCACATATAACTCGATGCCAAAGCCATATCCTCGATATGGTCTTACATGGGATCTCTCATCTTGGTATCGATACCATGTCTTGACATGGACTTACTCAAAGTCTTCCTTGTGTATTCCCTTGGGAACTTACCATTGCCATGTCTTGACATGGTCTTATTTGGTATCTTTACTCATGAACTGGTCAATGCCGAGCCTTGGCTTGGACTTACATAAAATCTTCCTTGTTACTCACCAATGTCATGCCTTGGCTTGGACTTACATGGGATATTTATCGCATGATAGCTTTTCAATGCCAAGACTTGTCTTGGACTTACATGACATCTTTGCTTCGAGACTCACCAATGACATGCCTTGGCTTGGGCTTACATGGGTCTTCATCTCATAATAACTCTTCAATGCCAAGACTTGTCTTGGACTTACATGATAACTTTGCTTGGTTGCGATGTCATGCCTTGGCTTGGTCTTATACGGACTTTCTGATCATATGTGGTAGATCGAGTATCCTAAGTAATTCAACTTCAATCGGGACTTTCTCATGCTTAATTCCATTGATTTCTTTATTTAACATGGCATTAAGCATTTCTATGGTAATAATGTACATTATACTAAGCAATTCAATGATAGTAATCATAAAGCTTAGAAATCATACAAACTTACCTCGATATACAAAAATGTATCTAGATATGCAATTTAGTCCTCGACTTTGTTCTTGCTTCGGTTTCGATCCGGGCTTCGTTTTTCTTGATCTATAATAATAATTTAGATCATTTAATACTAATATTGACTAAATTAACTCTTAACTCATACTTTGGCAAAATTACTATTTTGCCCCTAAACTTTCTCATAATTACACTTTTTCCCCCAGGCTCGTAAAGTGATTTTCATACCACTTTATTAAACTTCATGCTTAGCTGACTCATTATCTCAACTATAGCAATAACAAATTCTCACTATTTCTACCGTGTATGACAAATTTCATAACTATTATAAACTAGTCCTTACTAGCATTTTTCATGTAATTTATTTAGGAAAAGATGTTTATCTAACATCAAACTCTCATAATCTTCCATAAAACATCATTTTACAAACATATAATACATGGGTAGATTTTTGAACACACATCTTAGCTCATTCTATAGCTAAAAATAGCTAATCTATAGTACGAGAACTTCAAAACTATGGAGGATATTAAAAACGGGGCTAAGATGAACTTATTAGCAAGCTTGAAAGATGAACAAACCCTAGCTATGTGGTTCTTCAAATTTTCGGCACCAAGGAAGAAGATGAATGATATTTTTATCATCTTTTTCCTATTTTAATCATTTAATTGATAAATGACCAAAATGCCCTTCTTTTTAAAAATTTCCATTTTACTAACTCATGTCCATTTTTGTCCAAAAATTATAATTTGGCCAAATTGCTATTTAAGGACTTCTAATTAATATTCTAAAGCTATTTCATACAAAAGCTTCTAAGAACTTATATTTTGCAACTTTTGCAATTTAGTCCTAATGGACCTTTTAATGGAAATTTTCATAAAATTTCTACATAAAACTTTCATAATATCATGCAAACATCTCAAATACCTTAAAAACTCATTTTACTACTTCAGATTTGTGGTTTCGCATCACTTTTCCTACTAGGCCCTAAATCGGGCTATTACAATTCTCCCCCCTTAGGGATTTTCGTCCTCAAAAATCTTACCAGCAAATAAGTTTCGGTACTTGTTTCTCATGCTCTCTTCTGGTTCCCATGTAGCTTCCTTTATTCCATGCCTTTTCCATAATACTTTAACAAGGGAGATACTCTTATTCCTCAGCTGTTTGACTTCCCGAGCTAAAATCTCAACTGGCTCTTCACCATAGGTCAAGTCGGGATGAATCTCTATTTCTAATGAGGTAATTACATGTGAAGGGTCTGATCAATAGCGTTGAAACATAGACACTTGAAACACATCATGTATCTTTTCTAACTCTGATGGCAAGGCCAATCTTAAGCTACCGGCCCAACTTTCTCGGTAATCTCATATGGTCCAATAAAACATGGACTCAATTTGCCCTTCCGACCAAATCTGAGAATTCTTCTCCATGGTGACACATTCAAGAAAACTTTATCCCCGACTTAATACTCTATCTCTTTTCTCTTTAAATCCGAATAGGATTTCTATCTATCTGCTGCAGCTTTTAAGCACTCTCGTATAACTTTCACTTTCTCTTCGGTTTCTCTGACCAAATCAACTCCGTAAATTCAGTTTTCTTTGAGTTCAGTCCAATATAAAGGCGTTCTACACTTACGCCCATATTGGGCCTCATAAGGTGCCATCTTTAAACTCGATTGAAAACTATTATTATAGGCAAATTCTACCAATGGGGGAAACCTTTCCCAACTGCCTTGGATTCGAGAATACAACACCAGAGCATATCCTCTAGTATCTGAATTAACCTCTCCGACTGGCCGTTAGTTTGAGGATGAAAAGTCGTACTAAAGTTTAACTTTGTACCCAGGGCCTCTTGTAACTGCTTCCAAAATCTGGATGTAAATCTCGGATCCCTATCCGATATGATTGACAAGGAACTCCGTGAAGTCTTACTATTTCTGAAACATATAAGTTTGCCAACTTATCGAGTGCGTAATTCACTCGTACTGGTATAAAATGGGCTGACTTCGTAAGTCTATCAACTACAACCCATCTGCATCTTTCTTACTTGGTGATAACTGTAAACCGGTTACAAAATCTATAGTGATACGGTCTCATTTCCACTCGAGTACCATAATTGGTTGAACCAAACCCGAAGGTACTTGGTGTTCAGCCTTTACCTACTGACAAATCAAGCATCTTGAAATGAACTCTAAAATATCTTCATTTTCGGCCACAAATACTGTTGTTTCAAGTCATTATGCATCTTAGTACTACTCGGATGTATAGATAGACATCCGTTATGTGCCTCGTGCAAGATTATCTGAATAAGCTCCTCTTTCCTCAGTACACAAAATCTATCTTTAAACATCAAGTATCCATCAGAATTAATCCGAAAGTCAGATTCAACATCTGACTCGCACTGAGCTCTCTTGACTTGCATTTCGCTATCTTCTTTCTGAGCCTCAAAAATCTCTTAGAGGAATACTGGTCTAGCTTTTAACTCAGCTAGAATAGAACCATCATCGAATAAAGTTATCCGTGAATTCATTGCCCTTAATGCAAATAGGGATTTTCTGCTTAGAGCATCGGCGACTACATTCGTCTTTCCTGGATGGTAGTCAATGACTAACTCATAGTCTTTTATCAATTCTAACCATCTTCGTTGCCTTAAGTTCAACTCTTTCTGCGTCATCAAGTACTTTAGACTTTTGTGATCAGTAAAAATTCGACATCTTTCACCATATAAATGGTGTCTCCAAATCTTCAAAGGGAAGACTATAGCAGCCAACTCTAAATCATGCGTCGAATAATTCTTCTCATGATGCTTCAACTGTCTGGAAGCATAAGCAATAACCTTGCCTTCTTGCATAAGTACACAGCCTAATTCGTTTAAGGATGCATCGCTGTAAATGATAAATTCTTTCCCTGTCTGAGGTTGTACTAAAACTGGAGCTTCTATCAACATTGCTTTCAGTTTCTCGAAACTTTGTTGGCATCTTTCTGTCCACTCAAACTTCACATTTTTCTATAACAACTTCGTCATCGGGGTTGCAATCATGGAATACCCCTTTACGAATTGTCTGTAATAGCCGGCTAAGCCTAGGAAACTTCTAATCTCAGAGATATTCTTCGGTGGCTTCCAATCCATAATAGCTGAAATCTTACTGGGGTCTACTCGAACTCCTTCTCCCGAGATAATATGTCCCAGAAGTCCTACTTCCTTGAGCCAAAATTCACTTTCGCTGAACTTGGCATATAGCTGATTTTCTCAAAGAATCTGTAAAACTGTTCGTAGGTGTCAGCATGCTCATTCTCATCTTGAGAATAAATTAGTATATCATCAATAAAAACGACTACAAACTTGTCGAGGTATGGTATAAAGATGCGGTTCATTAAGTCCATGAATATCGCAGGAGCATTTGTCAAACGAAAGGGCATGACTAAAAATTCATAATGCCAATTTGTTAGAAAAATTGTCTTGGGTACATTTGAATCCTTTACTCTTAACTGGTAGTACCCTGATCTCAAGTCTATTTTGGAGAACACAGTGGCTTCTTTCAATTGATCGAACAAATCATCGATCCTAGGCAATGGGTACTTTTTCTTTACTGCCACTTTATTAAGCTGACGGTAATCTATGTACAATCTCATGGTGCCATCTTTCCTTTTCACAAATAACACCGGAGCACCCTATGGTGAACAACTTGATCTTTCAAAGCCTTTATCTGTCAACTCCTGCAACTACGACTTTAGCTCCTTCAACTCCGTTGGAGCCATTCTGTAAGGAGTAATAGATATTGGTATAGTACTGGGAACTAGCTCAATGCTGAACTCAACCTCTCTAACTGGTGATAGTCCTGGTAATTCCTCGGGAAAAACATCCACATACTCACATACTATCGGTACTGTTTCAATTTTTAACTCTATTTCTTTATCATTCATCACAAATGTCAGATATGCCTCATACCCTTTTCTTATGTATCTTTGTGCCATCATGTGAGAAATCATTACCGGTAATCTACTTTGTTTATCTGATTCTATATGGAGAGTATCCCTATTCTCACATCTCATTTTAATATATTTCTTCCCACAATTAACTATTACATCATGGGTGGTCAACCAGTCCATACCAAGAATGATGTCAAACTCATCAAATGGTAGCAACATAAGATTTGCTTTAAAATAATGACCTCTAATCATTAATGGACAGTCTTTACATACTTTATCAACTAAAACACTTTTGCCTAAGGAATTAGACACTTTAATCATAAATTCTGTAGACTCTATAAGCATACTCATACTTGATACTAGTGTCATGCAAATATAAGAGTGTGTGGATTCGGGATCTATTAAAGCAATAACTCTGATATCATAAAGAAAAAATGTACCCATAATAACATTAGGGGAAGATGCCTCTTCGCGAGCGCGAATGGCATAAGTTCTCGCAGGCGCCCTACCCTCGGGTCTCATAGCCTGTTCTCTTGGGTTACCTCTTCCACTTGCCCCACTTTCCGGGTTTCTCTGCGGTCTTCCTCAGACCATACTCCCAGATCTCGGGTTCTAAGTTCTCTCCTCTTTCATCATCTCTGGAAAATCTTTTATATAGTGGTCTTGGGAACCGTATCTAAAACATGTGTTTTCATGCGCTCAACATTCTCCAAGATGACGTTTGTCACACTGTGGGCATTCGAGTCTATCCGATCGGGTGTTCCCCACACAAGCAACTGAAGTCATCTGTGCTTTATTTCCCGAATACTGCTTACTCTTGTCCTTCCTTGAAAACCCAGTGGAAGTAGCCAATCGGGTGGAGAAATCTCTTGACTTCTTGGATAAGGATTAGAATGACTTATTCCATTGTCTCTTTCTAGAGTCACGAGACTCCATTTCAGATTTCTTCTTCTCCTTTACTAGTTCTTCGGCTTTACAAGCCCTCTCTTCTAGCACAATGAATTCCTTCAGTTCTAGGACAGCAACAAACAATTTGATGTCCTCATTTAACCCGTCTTCAAATCTTTTACTCATGATGGCCTTAGTGACACACATTCTCAAGCGTATTTGTTGAGTCGTACAAACTCACACTCATAATCAGTCACTGACATCTTGCCTTGCTTCAGTTCTAGGAATTCCTTCCTTTTCTGGTCCACAAACCTTTGACTGATATACTTTTTCTTAAACTCTTCTTGGAAAAATTCCCAAGTGATCTTCTCCCTTGGTACTACCGATACCAAGGTGTTCCACCATTGATAGGCAGAATCTCTTAAAAGATAAACTACACATTTCATGCATTCTTCAGATGTCCATGACAACTCATTAAATACCCTGATGGTATTTTCTAATCAGAACTCAGCCTTTTTCAAATCATCATCTTTTCTAGCCCGGAATTCTTCTGCCCCATGTTTCCTGATCCTATCAACTGGAGGTTTGTCCCCTCTAACTACCTCTACTACTTGAGGGACTGCAGGGATAGGTAGTGGAACAGGAAGGGGCGGAGGGGGTTGTGCATTCGAATTCGTACGAATGAACTCCATATACCATGTATTCATTATATGGAGGAAGGCTTTTCTAGCCTCTTCTCCCCCTTCTTGACTCACCGTAGTGGGTCTATTCTCATTCTCATTCGGCACCATCCCTTCTGCGGGAGCCAGCGCGTTACTTTCTATGTCATCTGCCATAGCCCTTTCAGGATCCATTTACTATACATATAAATAAAATTTAAGTCGTCAGGAGTCGTCACACTATCATTATAAAAACATTGTTACATATGGCATGTATAGCTAGACTCGTGCATGTGCAACGTTAGTCCTAGAACTGACTAAACCGTAGCTCTAATACCACTAAATGTAACACCCCCTACCCGAGTATGAGGTTAAGACCGGATACGAGACATTGCTATCCTTGAACTTGCTAAAACACGTATTTACGGGCTATAAAATTTTGTTCTAAATTCAAAACTTCTCTTTCTTAAACAACTCTTACATCTCATAGGCCTACAAGGCCTTAAACACATATCTTGAGACTTTCGAAACTCAATCGACAACTTTTCCTTAAAACATGGGTCACACGCCTATGTGGCTTGGGACACGCTCGTGTACCCCTAAGACATGCCCGTGTCTTCCACCCGTGGTCGACACTGACTAATTACACACGGCATTGACACGCCCGTGGACTTAGACCATGTGCTATACCTTGATATACTGACTTATTCACATGGCCTGGAGCACACGCCCGTACTCTAACCGTGTGTCTCACACGGCCTATACAAACGGCCGTGGGATTGGCCCGTGGACTATACTGACTCAAGACACTAACATTGTAACAGACCGAAATTGATCCTAATTGGAATGGTGGTTTCAGGACCACGAATCCGAGTCCGAGAAATATTTTAATATTTTATTTTGTGTTTATTATATGTGAATTAAAATGTGTGAAAGTTTCGTAGAAAAATTTCATCGTTTGGGTACTTAATTTGACAAAAAAGATTTAATTGCGTAAATTTTAAAAGTCTCAAGCTATAGTGAAAAGTGCCTATTTGATGATGGCTTTTTAAAGTGGAGCATTAAAAGGGTAAATAACCCATTTTTGAGTTAGTGGGTGGCTTATGTCAAGAATAACCTTAAGATATATGTTAGTTTTATTTTATATTAAAGGTTAAATTAGTAATTGAATAATTACTTATAATATATGTTAAAATAACATAAACAAAGCCATCATCTTTTTCACTCTCTCATGGCCGAATATTGAAGGAAGAAATAAGCTTTGGGATTCTTTGATTTTCGGCACTTCTAGGCTAAAATTCAAGGTGAGTTTTTAGTCGATTTTTGTTAATTTTAACGTTTTTGAGATCGTTGCTTCGAACGGTAGCTTCCCTATGTTGAAATTTTTGAATCTAAGCATGTTTGATATTCGGCCACTGATGTGTTCATGTAGTTTTTGATGTTTGATAATTTTATTTTGAAGATATGTTAAATATTATTATATTTTGTATTGGAAATTTTAGTAAATTTGAGTATTTTGGGCTAATTTGTAAAAATAAAATTTTTGAGGGACTTGTTTGCAAAATAAATGAAATGTATGCCTTGATATGAAGGTATAGAAGATTCGGCCCTAGAGTATTATGTGCAAAATATGTGTATTTTGTGTTTTATGCAAATAGGACTAAATTGGAAAAATGCAAAACATTAGGGGTAAAATAGTAAATTGCCCATTTATGTGTTTTGGGACTAAATTGAAATGAAATGTGCTTGAATGAGATTATTTTTGATATGTTTAGATCAAGAACAAAGAAAACGAATTTGGATCGGGGAAGTCGAAAGTTATCGAATAGTCGGATATCTGCAGTTAAATCGGTAGTCGAGGTAAGTTCTTAAGTTAAAGTTCGTTAAATGAATAATTATGAAAATGTGAAATGAAATTATTTGATTAAATTGAGTAAGATATAGGTGTTAGCCGAATGTGTATATTCTATTTTGGGATGATTATGTTTTGCAAGACAATATGAATTAGTATATTTGGCTTGACAAGTGAATTGGTTTTGTGAATATGAATTGATAGTGATGTATATGATAAGAAATGTGAGTTAATGAATTGATTTGATAAACATATTCGGGCTTATTGCCCAGCAGGCCTAGTGCCGGTGACTTATTTCAGGCTTTGTGCCTAGCAGGCTTTGTGCCGGTGTTATATATCAGGCTTTATGCCTAGCAGGCCTCGTGCCGGTGATTCATTTCAGGCTTATTGCCTAGCGAGCCTCGTCTTGCGTGATTTATTTCGGGCTTTAATGCCTAGCAGGTTTTTTTGCCGGTGATACGCCATAACAGAGAATTTGAGAGTCAAATAAGTTGAGATGTATATACATAGTAGAATGAGCTATAAGCTCTAAAAAGAAAAAAGAAATCAGCTTATTATATTGGTAAGTAATAAGGTAAGTTAGTTTACTTTTATATGAGCTAATTGTGATGTGATGAAATTAATGATTCGAATTGAATTTTATCTTATGATATTAGGCTTATCATTGGTTGGTATGATTTATATATATGTATGAGAATTTGAGGTATAGACCTATATTTGTGATACTTAAAAATTCAGTTATGGATATGAGGTGAAATGAGATCGAAATTATGACATGTTTCTGTAGCTTGAAATCTTCAAATGCATAGGTTGTACATATAGAATGTTATTGTATAAATTCATGTGATAAACTACTATTGATTAGATTAAGGATATGACTAATATTTGGCTAGGTGAAACTCGTATTGAATTATTTATGCTAATTGCCGCAAGAATGGAAGCTAAATTGTTAAGTATATGTGTATATGTCATAAATATTGCTTGAGACTTACTAAGCTAGCAAGCTTACTGTGTGTGTTCTTGTCTACCTTTGTTTTATAGATTTTTGGTTCAAGCTACGGGCTCGAAGGATCCTTGAAGAAGTCAACCGCACCATCATCTTCCTTTTGGTATTGAATAACTTGGTTTTGGATTCAAAAAGGCATGTATAGGCTAGACTAAGTTGTTTTAACTAATGATGTTTAATCGTGTATATATATATATATACTTAGCCATGCAAAAATGGCTATCTATTTTGATTAAACTTTGTTCTTGTGTTTTGATGATATGATTTGCTCATGACATGAATTATCGTTTGTGATTGGATGTGGATTAGGCAATTTATGAACTGGTATAATAGGTATATGTCATAATGTGTTTATATATTTCATTATTTGACGATTAACTTGATAAGTTAAGTCTGAATCTTATTCATGTGTATAAGTGATAGGTTAATAATTAGAAATATGGCTACTTTAATTTGGTTAATTATTTGCGAAAACTTGCTATGCTTAGGTATGCATTCGGTTATAAAATGGTACCATTGGGTTGATCGCATGATATTGTATTAAGCTTAATTATCTAGGGATAGGTTAGGTATTCGAATATATAAAAGTTGATATGAATATGATTTGAGTTATAATTGTAAAATATGAATAAGTTATATAACTTGTGAAATGTTTACATGCTTAGCATTATAAATAGAGATGACATAGTTAAAGCAATTAAGGTGTTAGTTAAGTAACATTTAGAAAAGAGTGTGCGTGTGTACAGTTTTGTCAATGTCATGAGTTAAAATTTTGGTTATGCAATGCATGTATGTATTTGGCTAAGCCTGTGAAAAAATGCATTTGTTATTAAAATGTTTAAGGAATCAGCTATTTTGGGCTTATTTTCGAATATGGTATATGAGCATGTCTATGATATATATATATGGTTTTATATATATATATATATGGTTTTATCTATAGGTGATTATTTGATCTAGATGAGTGTTTGGGATCTATCAAACTTATTTTGAAGCTTTGTAACGTATATGGAAATTTTTTTATAAATATGACTTTGTATAATTCGGTCACATGGGATAAAAATTTATGATTATGTGTATTGATTCTTATAATTAAATTCTAAAGAGATAATATTCTTTAGTAATACATGTAACTCTAATCCGGCGACAGACACGGGTTAAGGGTGTTACATTTATTGGTATCAGAGCTGCGGTTTAGTCGATTCTAGGACTACCGTAGTGTGAATGAGTCTAGCTATACATGCCTTTGAATTGTAGATATGATAGTGTGGTGACTTCTGACAATTTCAATTGTATTTTATATAGTAAATGGATCCCGATCCTGATAGAGCCGTAGCTGATGATGTGGAGAGCGTTGCGCCTGGTCTCGCAAGTGGATCAGTGCCATTAGACTCTTGACCAGTTTCAGGTAGCCATGAGGGAGAGGCTAAACAAGCCTTCTATCAGATGATGAACGAATGGTTTACCCAATTTATTCAGACTAATCCGGCAGTACAACAACCTCCACCCCCGAATAATCCAACTCCGGTACCTTCAGCACCCCCGATGATAGATCTGATGAGATCTAGCAGGCCTCCCGTTGATAAAATCAGGAAATATGGGGCCGAGGAATTCAAGGCCAATAATGATGATGACGCTGAGAGAGCCGAGATGTGGCTTGATAACACTATTCGAGTACTTGATGAGCTATCCTGTACACCAGATGAATGCTTAAAGTGTGCTATATCTCTACTTCGTGACACTGCCTATCACTGGTGGAACACACTGGTATCTGTGGTTCCGAAAGAAAAAGTAACTTGGGACTTCTTCCAAATTGAGTTTCGTAAGAAATATATTAGTCAGAGATTCATCGATCAGAAACGAAAAGAATTTCTAGAATTAAAACAGGGTCGCATGACTGTGACAGGATACGAGCGAAAGTTTGTCAGATTGAGCCGTTACGCTCGGGAGTGTATATCTACCGAAGCCATTATGTGTAAAAGATTTGAAGACGGCCTAAATGAAGACATAAAGTTACTTGTTGGCATTCTTGAAATCAAAGAGTTTGTGACATTAATCGAGCGAGCTTGTAAAGCTGAAGAGCTCGGAAAGGAGAAAAGAAAAGCTGAAGTAGAAGCTAGAGACACTCGGAAAAGATCATCGAGTAAAACTTTCCATTCCGTGCACAAGAAGTTCAGAGATGACCGCAGTCGACATAAAGCCACTTCAGACTAGCTTAGACGTGATCGACCTCCAGTGAGTTCCCGAGCCACTTCGGTAGCTAGCGTTGGTAATGTTCCACAGAACTGGGCCGAGTGTAAACATTGTGGGAAATGGCATCCTGGGAGTTGTAGAGTTCGTGATCGGTCCTGCTTTAAATGTGGATTGTCAGATTATTTTATTCGAGAGTGTTCGATGTTAGCCGAGCAAAATGCGACTCAGAACACTAGACCGAGCAGTGCGCTAACACGGGGTAGGCCACTCAGACATTCAGGCAACGTAGGTGGCAGTCAGAGAGGGACAAAGGACACCGCAATATGATCAGAGGCTAGAGCTCCAGCTAGAGCTTATGCTACACGAGCTAGAGAGGATGCTTCCTCCCCCGATGTCATTACTGGTACATTCACCCTTTATGATACTACTGTGATTGCATTGATTAATCCTGGTTCGACTCATTCATATGTGTGTGAAAGTCTAGTATTTAGTAAGACTCTGCTAGTTGAGTCTACTGAGTTTGTGATTCGTGTGTCCAACCCTTTGGGTAGATGTGTACTTGTTAATAAAGTGTGAGGATGCCCGTTGATGATTCAGGATTTTTGCTTCCCAGCCGATTTAATGCTGTTGACCTTCGATGAGTTTGATATAATTTTGGGAATGGACTGGTTAACTTCGCATGATGCAGTGGTGAATTGCAAAAGAAAGCTTATTGATTTGAGACATCAGAACGGTGAGATCATTAGAATTGAATCCAGTGATTTAAGTGGGTTTCCTACAGTAATATCCTCGATGTTAGCCCGGAAGTATGTGAGAAAAGGGTGCAAAGCTTATTTGGCTTATGTACTAGATAATAAAGTGTCTGAGAAACAGATTGAATCTGTACCAGTTGTATGTGAATACCCAGATGTGTTTCCTGAAGAACTACCAGGTTTACCACCAGTACGAGAGATTGGGTTCGGCATTGAATTAGTACCAGGAACGACTCTAATTTCGATAGCTCCATATCGGATGGCACCTACTGAGTTAAAAGAGTTGAAAGCACAGTTGCAAGAGTTAACAGATAGGGGCTTTGCACGACCGAGTTTCTCCCCTTGGGGTGCACTAGTTCTTTTTGTGAAGAAGAAAGATGGAACGATGCGAATGTGTATTGATTATCGACAACTGAATAAGGTAAGTATAAAGAATATTTACCCGCTACCTCGGATTGATGATTTGTTTGATCAGTTGAAAGGGGCTTCAGTATTTTTGAAGATAGATTTGAGATCGGGTTATTATCAATTTTTATGGATCTAATGAATCGGCTCTTCAGATAGTTTTTGGATCGGTTTGTAGTTGTGTTTATTGATGATATACTAATCTATTCCAAAGATGAAACCGAACATGCCGAGCATTTGAGATTAGTGCTACAAACTTTGCGAGATCAACAGCTGTATGCAAAGTTTAGTAAGTGTGAGTTCTGGATGAATGAAGTCAGCTTCTTGGGTCATGTTGTTTTAGCATCAGGTATTTGGGTGGATCTAAACAAAATAGCAGCTATACTCGATTGGAAACCACCAAAGAATGTTTCCGAGATTTGAAGCTTCCTAGGCCTTGCGGGATACTACAGACGGTTTGTAAAAGGTTTTTCTGTGATAGCTACACCTTTAACAAAGCTACTCCAGAAAGATGTCAAGTTTGAGTGGTCAGAAAAGTGTCGAGAAAGTTTCGAAAGCAAATGAAAACCCTTTTGACCAAAGCTCAGGTGTTAGCTCAAATTGAATCGGGTAAAGAATTTGTCGTTTTTAGTGATGCTTCTTTGAATGGGTTGGGTTGCGTTTTGATGCAGGAAGGCAAAGTTATAGCCTACGCTTCGAGACAATTGAAGCCGCATGAAAGAAATTATCTGACTCACGATCTGGATTTAGCAGCCATTGTTTTCGCATTGAAAATTTGGCGTCATTACTTATTTGGCGAGAAATGTCACGTTTATTCGGATCATAAAAGTCTAAAGTATTTGATGACTCAGAAAGATCTGAATTTGAGACAACGCAGATGGTTAGAACTGTTGAAAGACTATGAGTTGGTGATTGACTACCATCCGGGAAACGCTAATGTTGCTGCAGATGCGTTAAGTCAGAAATCATTATTTGCTCTTCGTGCGATGAACGCACAAATGGTTATGTCTGGTGATGGTTCGATCATAGCTGAGTTACAAGCAAGACGGATGTTTATTCAGCAAATTTGTGATGCACAAAAAGTTGACAAAGATTTGATTGCTAGATGAATTCAGTGTGAAAAAGATGCGGAATCAGTGTTTCAAATTGATGCAAATGACTGTTTGAATTTTAAAAGATGAATATGTGTTCCGAAGAACTCAGATTTGATTCAGATGATTCTGAGTGAGGCTCATAGTGGTCTCTATCGATACATCCGGGTAGCACAAAAATGTATAGCGATTTGAAATAGTTCTATTGGTGGCCTGGCATGAAACGGGATATATCTGAATTTGTTTCAAAGTGCTTAATCTGTCAGCAAGTAAAAGCCGAACATCAAGTGCCTTCTGGGTTGCTTCAACTGATCATGATACCTGAATGGAAATGGGATAGAATCACTATGGATTTTATATCTGGTTTGCCTATGACACCGAGCAAGAAAGATGCAGTCTGGGTTATAGTAGATAGACTGACCAAATCAACTCATTTTGTACCGGTTCGTACGGACTATTCACTCGATAAACTTGCTGAGTTGTATATATCTCAAATTGTGAGATTACATGGTGTGCCAAGTTCTATTATCTCAGACAGAGACCCAAGATTCACATCGCAATTTTGGAAGAAGTTGCAGGATGCTTTAGGTACTAAACTTCATTTTAGCACCGCCTTTCATCCGCAGACAGATGGTTAGTCTGAGCGAACCATTCAAACACTTGAGGACATGTTGAGATGTTGTGTTCTCGAGTTTGAAGGTACGCGGGAAAAGTACTTACCTTTGATTGAATTTGCTTATAATAACAGTTTTCAATCAAGTATCAAAATGGCACCCTATGAAGCTCTATATGGCCGCAAGTGTCGTACGCCTTTGCACTGGACCGAGCTCAGTGAGAATAAGATGCTAGGGGTCGATTTGATTAAAGAGACTGAACAGAAAGTGGCTATAATCAAAGATAGTTTGAAAGCTGCATCAGATCGTTAAAAGTCTTACGCTGATTTGAAACGTAAAGATATAGAATTTCAAGTCAGAGAGCGGGTATTCTTGAAAGTATCTCCGTGGAAGAAAGTACTTCGTTTGGTCGGAAAGGCAAACTGAGTCCGAGATTTATCGGACCGTATGAAATCATTGAACGCATTGGGCCTGTTGCCTATAGATTGAAGTTACCTTCTGAGTTAGAAAACATACACAATGTATTTCACGTTTCGATGCTTCGTAGATACAGATCAGACCCATCACATGTGATTACCCCGTCTGAGATTGAAATCTGACCTGATATGACGTATGAGGAAGAACCGATCCGTATTTTAGCTCAGAAAAGAAAGAGTTAAGAAACAAGAAAATTCCATTAGTGAAAGTACTGTGGAAAAGGCACGGAGTTGAAGAGGCTACATGGGAGCCTGAAGATTCAATGAGGCAACAATATCCGACGTTGTTTAATGGTAAGATTTTCGAGGATGAAAATCCTTAAAGGGGAGAGTTGTAACAGACCGAAATTGACCCTAATCGGAATGGTGGTTTCAGGACCACGAATCTAAGTCCGAGAAATATTTTAATATTTTATTTTGTGTTTATTACATGTGAATTAAAATGTGTGAAAGTTTCGTAGAAAAATTTCATCGTCTGGGTGCTTAATTTGACAAAAAGGATTTAATCGCGTAAATTTTAAAAGTCTCAAGCTATAGTGAAAAGTGCCTATTTGATGATGGCTTTTTAAAGTGGAGCATTAAAAGGGTAAATAACCCATTTTTGAGTTAGTGGGTGGCTTATGTCAAGAATAACCTTAAGATATATGTTAGTTTTATTTTATATTAAAGGTTAAATTAGTAATTGAATAATTACTTATAATATATGTTAAAATAACATAAACAAAGCCATCATCTTTTTCACTCTCTCATGGCCGAATATTGAAGGAAGAAATAAGCTTTGGGATTCTTTGATTTTCGGCACTTCTAGGCTAAAATTCAAGGTGAGTTTTTAGTCAGTTTTTGTTAAATTTGACGTTTTTGAGATCGTTGCTTCGAACGGTAGCTTACCCATGTTGAAATTTTTGAATCTAAGCATGTTTGATATTCGGCCATTGATGTGTTCATGTAGTTTTTGATGTTTGATAATTTTATTTTGAAGATATGTTAAAGATTAGTATATTTTGTATTGGAAATTTTAGTAAATTTGAGTATTTTGGGCTAATTTGTAAAAATAAAATTTTTGAGGGACTTGTTTGCAAAATAAATGAAATATATGCCTTGGTATGAAGGTATAGAAGATTCGGCCCTAGAGTATTATGTGCAAAATATGTGTATTTTGTGTTTTATGCAAATAGGACTAAATTGGAAAAATGTGAAACATTAGGGGTAAAATAGTAAATTGCCCATTTATGTGTTTTGGGACTAAATTGAAATGAAATGTGCTTGAATGAGATTATGTTTGATATGTTTAGATCAAGAACAAAGAAAAACGAATTTGGATCAGGGGAAGTCGAAAGTTATCGAATAGTTCAGTATACGCGGTTCACAAGAGTCGAGGTAAGTTCTTAAGTTAAAGTTCGTTAAATGAATAATTATGAAAATGTGAAATGAAATTATTTGATTAAATTGAGTAAGACATAGGTGTTAGCCGAATGTGTATATTCTATTTTGGGATGATTATGTTTTGCAAGACAATATAAATTAGTATATTTGGCTTGACAAGTGAATTGGTTTTGTGAATATGAATTGATAGTGATGTATATGATAAGAAATGTTAGTTAATGAATTGATTTGATAAACATATTCGGGCTTATTGCCCAGCAGGCCTAGTGCCGGTGACTTATTTCAGGCTTTGTGCCTAGCAGGTTTTGTGCCGGTGTTACATATCAGGCTTTGTGCCTAGCGCAGCCTCTCGTGCAGTGATTCATTTCAGCTTATTGCCTAGCGAGCTCGTCGTGCGGTGATTCATTTCAGGCTTATTGCCTAGCAGGCCTCGTGCCGGTGATTTATTTCAGACTTTAATGCCTAGCAGGTTTTTTTGCCGGTGATACGCCATAACAGAGAATTTGAAAGTCAAATAAGTTGAGATGTATATACATAGTAGAATGAGCTATAAGCTCTAGAAAGAAAAAGGAAATCAGCTTATTATATTGGTAAGTAATGAGGTAAGTTAGTTTACTTTTATATGAGCTAATTGTGATGTGATGAAATTAATGATTCGAATTGAATTTTATCTCATGATATTAGGCTTATCATTGGTTGGTATGATTTATATATATATATATATATATATGAGAATTTGAGGTATAGACATATATTTGTGATACTTAAAAATTCAGTTATGGATATGATGTGCAATGAGATCGAAATTATGACATGTTTCTGTAACTTGAAATCTTCAAATGCATAGGTTGTACATATGGAATGTTATTGTATAAATTCATGTGATAAACTACTATTGATTAGATTAAGGATATGACTAATATTTGGCTAGGTGAAACTCGTATTGAATTATTTATGCTAATTGCCACAAGAATGGAAGCTAAATTGTTAACTATATGTGTATATGTCATAAATATTGCTTGAGACTTACTAAGCTAACAAGCTTACTGTGTGTGTTCTTGTCTACCTTTGTTTTATAGATTTTAGGTTCAAGCTACGGACTCGAAGGATCCTTGAAGAAGTCAACCGCACTATCAACTTCCTTTTGGTATTGAATAACTTGGTTTTGGATTCAAAAAGGCATGTATAGGCTAGACTAAGTTGTTTTAACTAATGATGTTTAATTGTGTGTATATATATACTTAGCCATGCGAAAATGGCTATCTATTTGGATTAAACTTTGTTCTTGTGTTTTGATGATATGATTTGCTCATGACATGAATTATCGTTTGTGATTGGATGTGGATTAGGCAATTTATGAACTGGTATAATAGGTATATGTCATAATGTGTTTATATATTTCATTATTTGACGATTAACTTGATAAGTTAAGGCTGAATCTTATTCATGTGTATAAGTGATAGGTTAATAATTAGAAATATGGCTACTTTAGTTTGGTTAATTATTTGCGAAAACTTGCTCTGCTTAGGTATGCATTCAGTTATAAAATGGTACCATTGGGTTGATCGCATGATATTGTATTAAGCTTAATTATCTAGGGATAGGTTAGGTATTCGAATATATAAAAGTTGATATGAATATGATTTGAGTTATAATTGTAAAATATGAATAAGTTATATAACTTGTGAAATGTTTACATGCTTAGCATTATAAATAGATATGACATAGTTAAAGCAATTAAGGTGTTAGTTAAGTAACATTTAGAAAAGAGTGTGCATGTGTACAGTTTTGTCAATGTCATGAGTTAAAATTTTGGTTATGCAATGCATGTATGTATTTGGCTAGGCCTGTGAAAAAATGCATTTGTTATTAAAATGTTTAAGGAATCAGCTATTTTGGGCTTATTTTCGAATATGGTATATGAGCATGTCTATGATATATATATATATGGTTTTATCTATAGGTGATTATTTGATCTAGATGAGTGTTTGGGATCTATCAAACTTATTTTGAAGCTTTGTAACGTATATGGAAATTTTTTTATAAATATGACTTTGTATAATTCGGTCACATGGGATAAAAATTTATGATTATGTGTATTCATTCTTATAAGTAAGTTCTAAAGAGATAATATTCTTTAGTAATACCCGTAACTCTAATCCGGCGACGGACACGGGTTAGGGGTGTTACAAACATGCAAGGAACACACGGCCTAGACCCATGCCTGTGTGTCCATCCGTGTGGGCACTTGAAGGCTATTTACCAAGCCAATTGCCACCCTAAAATTTGAGATCAATCTCAACCTACATTCATCAACTCAAATACTTCATCTAACATGAACAATGATGTATTTTGCATTAACATTGATAAGCATACATACTTAGTTATACTTGGCCAATTTTTCTAGCCATATACAAAAAGAATAAAGAACTTGATAGCATATACTTTGGCTCTTCTTAAAACATATACTCAAAATGAAGTATTTTCTATACATGCCATACTTAATATAAACAACTTGGCTATACCAAAATAGTGATTGATAGTGCGCTCCGAGCTCCGACTTTAAAGATCCACAAATTAGCTTGACGGGACTACATGGAAAGATAAAATAAAAGACATAAGCATTTAGCTTAGTAAGTTTGCATATAATGCACATAGCAACATACTTGTTTAACATAAACCATTTGACATAAACAATAGCATCATAATTTTAGCTATTTAAGCTTACTTACTCTTATTGATTCTTATATATCTCATGATGCTTACTAGTCTCATGCTCGTGAAGTAAATAAGGTACCTGTATCACTTGATCACATAAATAAGCATACCTTACTATCATAATCATAATCTTTAATTCATCATTCATAACATGATTAATACTCATTTTCAACTTGATAATAACTTTGCTTACTTAATTTGCTTGCTATCTCATTTAAGCTTTACTCATTTGCCGGATGAATTTCTATGAATAACCGAGGATACTGAATCTCATCCCACATATAACTCGATGCCAAAGCCATATCCTCGATATGGTCTTACATGGGATATCTCATCTTGGCATCGATGCCATGTCTTGACATGGACTTACTCAAAGTCTTCCTTGTGTATTCCCTTGGGAAATTACCATTGCCATGTCTTGACATGGTCTTATTTGGTATCTTTACTCATGAACTGGTCAATGCCAAGCCTTGGCTTGGACTTACATGAAATCTTCCTTGTTACTCACCAATGCCATGTCTTGGCTTGGACTTACATGGGATCTTTATCTCATGATAGCTTTTCAATAC
Source organism: Gossypium bickii (assembly GCA_025503065.1). Classification (NCBI taxonomy): domain Eukaryota; kingdom Viridiplantae; phylum Streptophyta; class Magnoliopsida; order Malvales; family Malvaceae; genus Gossypium; species Gossypium bickii. The sequence goes on from CP106712.1 coordinate 27,483,102, forward strand.
CAAGGCTTGTCTTGGACTTACATGATAACTTTGCTTGATTGCCGATGTCATGCCTTGGCTTGGTCTTATACGGACTTTCTGATCTCATGTGGTAGATCGAGTATTTTAAGTAATTCAACTTCAATCGGGACTTTCTCATGCTTAATTCCATTGATTTCTTTATTTAACATAGCATTAAGCATTTCTATGGTAATAATTTACATTATACAAAGCAATTCAATGATAGTAATTATAAAGCTTAGAAATCATACAAACTTACCTCGATATACAAAATGTATGTAGATATGCAATTTAGTCCTCGACTTTGTTCTTGCCTCAGTTTCGATTCGGGCTTCATTTTTCTTGATCTATAATAATAATTTAGATCATTTAATACTAATATTGACTAAATTAACTCTTAACTCATACTTTGGCAAAATTACTATTTTGCCCCTAAATTTTCTCATAATTACACTTTTTTCCCCAGGCTCGTAAAGTGGTTTTCATACCACTTTCTTAAACTTTGTGCTTAGCTGATTCATTATCTCAACTATAGCAATAACAAATTCTCACTATTTCTACCATGTATGACAAATTTCATAACTATTATAAACTAGTCATTAGTAGCATTTTTCATGAAATTCATTTAGGAAAAGATTTTTATCTAACATCAAACTCTCATAATCTTCCATAAAACATCATTTTACAAACATATCATACATGGGTAGATTTTTGAACACACATCTTAGCTCATTCTATAGCTAAAAATAGCTAATCTATAATACGAGAACTTCAAAAATACGAAGGATATTAAAAACGGGGCTAAGATGAACTTACTAGCAAGCTTGAAAAATGAACAATCCCTAGCTATGGGGTTCTTCAAATTTTCGGCACCAAGGAAGAATATGAATGAGATTTTTATCATCTTTTTCCTATTTTAATCATTTAATTGGTAAATGACCAAATTGGCCTTCTCTTTAAAAATTTCCATTTTACTAACTCATGTCCATTTTTGTCCAAAAATTATAATTTGGGCAAATTGCTATTTAAGGACTTCTAATTAATATTCTAAAGCTATTTCATACAAAAGCTTCTAGAAACTCATATTTTGCAACTTTTGCAAGCCCTACTGAACCCTTTAATAGAAATTTTCATAAAATGTCTACACGAAACTTTCATAATATCATGCAAACATCTCAAATACCTTAAAAATTCATTTTACTACTTCGGATTTGTGGTTTCGCATCACTTTTCTGACTAGGCCCTAAATCGGGCTGTTACATTACCCGTCCGAGCTAAATTCTTTTCTGCAACACATGCGGGATCTCAAGTCACATAAGCCATGGTTCATCCATCGAATTTCCCTTTTAACTTCAACCGGGACATTTATCATTTTATCATTAATACTATTAACACAATTCATAAATTTTCATGCTATCATTTTATACAACTATCATACATTCATAAAACATGCATTTAGGCATATTATGGGCTTTCTTTAGGTTATTCAACTTACTTGTCAAAATCTCGTTGGGTACAACCTTGTAGCAACTCATACAACCCATGTAATATTAATTTAACATTCAATTCATGCAACATTAATTTATCATTCAATTTCACATGACACAACAAACATCACATTTTCCATACCATACATACCATCCATCAAATTCTCCTAAACATATTAAATCATACACTTTATGCCATATCGATAGAGAATTACAATTCAAGCATGGTGTTGCATTATTACTAACACACAAACTTACCTAGGATCCAGAAACGACAATTTACCATTTTAGTCCATAACCTTGTATTTTCCCGATTTAAGCCCGAATCTCGATTTCCTTGATCTATATCACATTTAGCCTACTAATTAGTCACATTATCCATATGGGTCCAAAAATCATATTTTTACAATTTTGCACTTTGACCCCTAAACTTTAACATATTTACACTTTTGCCCCAATGCTCGTAAAATGATTTTTATTCAATTTCATTGCATTTCAAGCCTAGTCAAATCATTTCCATAACTATGGCAGCCCCCAATTTCCACTAAATCACCCTTTTGTGACTAATTTATAACTTTTACGATTTAATCCTTTTTAAGCATTTTTACCGAAAACCATTTAGCAAAAGTCGTTTATTACACACCAAGCCTTCATATTCTACCACTAAACATCAAAATACATGCATACCATTCATGGGTAAATTTTTAAACATAAACCCTAGCTCAAAATAATGGTAGAAATGAGTAGAGCATGTTACCGGGATTTCAAAAATGTAAAGAACATAAAAAAAGGGGCTTGAATGCACTTACTATTGAGCTTGGAAGCTTGAAAACCCTAACCATGTCTTCTCCCATGCAATATTCGGCCATAGGTAGGACAAGAAATTTGGCTTTTATTTTGTCTTTTAGTCCATTTAATGACCAAATGACCAAAATGCCCTTTTAGCCTTTCTTTAAAATTTTATCCATCCAAGCCCATTTTTGTCCAAAATTTTAGAACTTAGTCAAATTGCTATTTAAGTCCCTCTAATTAAAAATCCAATTCAATTTCATACTAAAAACTTCTAGAACTCATATTTTGTAATTTATCCAATTTAGTTCTTAAAGTCTAATCGAGCACCTTAGACATATAATTTCTTCATGAAATTTTCACACAAGCATGTAAATATATCATAGACCTTATAATAATCATAAAATAATTATTTCTACTTCGGATTCGTGGTCTCGAAATCATTGTTCCGACTAGGCCCTAATTTGAGATGTTACACTCAATAGCTAACCCTTACCAATGAACAACCTTGAACCTACATCCATGATTTAGCTCTTCGATAGCTTTTAAAACTAGAATGATCCAGTTTGAATAAACAACCTCAAATGTGTGGGTCGTTTAAATCCAAATATTATTTCCCTTGACGGATCCAATCACTCACTCAATTAATCACATCAATTATTTCCTCGGTAGACCGATTACAACAATTACAGATTGCATCAGTTCTTCCAACTGTATGTCACACAACACTAAACTAATAAGTTCTTTTTGACTTAATGCTATTACAACTTTATGGGTCCACTAAGCCTATCTCCTTAAACCTTAAATCTAATATTACATAGTTATCAAAAATAAATAAAAGATACAACATTAGAAAATAAAATATTTTCCTAATAAAAGTTTAAAAATATTATTTTTATAATTAAAATTCCAGGATAAAAATTCCCAATCCATTAATTTGTGGTCCAACTCAAAAAGTCTTTTGACTATTCACATTTTCGACTCATTTCGATTTTTTTTGGATTTTCTTTGCACCAAATAAAAAATTAATTAATAAGTTTAAAATTAGTGACATCTCATTCAAAAATATATAAAAAAAATAGGCACAGTAAATATGTCAATTGGGCACATTATCAAGCAATATTAAGAAACCTTGTTAAATGCAGGAATTATAAGAACAAAAATGGTGCTTTAAATATAATTGTGTGTAAATGAATCGGTGATTGAATTCACTGACTTGAAAAGTAAAATTTGTGAATTAATTGGAAAGTGGTAATAAATTGTTCATTGAGCATTTAAAAGTGAATTTTGATTATATATGCAAAATTTGATATGTTTATTTTTTTATAAGTGCCTATGCGATCAATTGTGAAATTGAAATTTACTCAATAGTGTTATTTAGTAGAATAATTATGATACAATTGGTATATCAAAGGGATTAGTGTGTGCGCTTATGTTAAAGACATTATTTAATGTGAAGACGATTGTTTATGCCTTATGGCATAGCATGTAAGTACATAATGAAGACCCTAAGTATTTTGTTATAAGGTTGGTTGTACGTTTGGTGCAAATCAGTGTATGATACCTGAGTGTATTTTACTAAGCTTTACTGAAGCCAAAATGTTTAAAATTTTACTAATAAGCATTATTAATGAATGTCACTTGTTAACAAAAGTGATATATGCTAAGTGTTCATAAATAATGATAATTGAATTTATAATCACAATAATTATTTAAATGAATAAAGGTATACCACATGACTTAAAAAAGAATAAATGAATAAGAGTGAGACTTAAGTGAATTCATTAATGTCATCTTTGAGAATTTAATATCAAAATGCTATGTGACAAATAAGTGACATGAATATAAGTGCTATATTCATAAGTTATATAATGAAGAAAGCTATGAAATGACTAATGGAAAATGATTATGATGTGAATAATAGGTTAGAGAATTGGTAGCTTCAAAGCGAAGCTTTTAATTTATAAAATGACTTACCCTTAAGTGTAAATAATGGTAAAGTTTATAAAATCACTCTCCCGTTTCATTATTGTTCAATTATGATTTGATATTGCCCCTTCGAAGAATCATTGCTGTAATATTCTATTTTTTCTTATCAACGCTAATAATCTCTATTTTTTTTACTGATAATTTTTTTAGATGCTACTTGATTGAATATGCCTAACTATTAGATGCTATTTATAAAGCTAAACTTAAATTTTAATTGGTATATAACTTTAATATTATAATTTTTTTTGTTTTATACTTAGAGTTTTATTTAATTAATAACTCTATTTTAAAATTAGCACAACTTTTTTGAATAATAAGTTTAAATTAAATTATAATTATTTTTAAAATTAATTTAGTAATATGGTGGAAAATAAAGGGTACTCTTATCGATTCAATAACTTTTCTAAACTCATGCTTTTATATATAATATATAAAGAGCAAATTTTTATTTTGATCCTTCCAAAATTATCTATTTCAATTCTGACCAATCTTACAAAATTTCTAACTTTGCACCTGCCCTCTACAGAAATGATTTATTATGGACCTATAGGTTTGGAGTCCTCTTTCTGTTCATACATATATATATATATGTATATATATATGTATGTATGTATGTATGTGGAGTCTTATATATTGTTAGGATCGACCCGATTAAGCAACAAGTAAAAAAAAAAAATAGCGGAACAAATTGAGAAATTGAACACACAAATTTAACGTGGAAAAACCCCTCCAAAGAGAATAAAAAATCACGGGCAAAAATAATTTTACTATAGTGGCAAAAGAACGAAGAGTACAAAAGATGGAGATAAAAACTAAATTCCGAAAACAAAGAACCCTCAAAACATAAACACAAAATTCTCTAAATGTGTTATGAGTTCTAATCTCTAATGGGTATATTTTCTAAGGTTGTAAAAGAACCTATTTATAGGCTAAATTAGTAGGTCAAATAAACTATGCTAATAAATGCTAAATACATTATACTAATAAATACTAAATCTTCTAGAAAAAAAATATATTTTGTTTAACTTAACTTGCAAGTAATCTTTTAGAATTTAAGTAACACAACTCTAACCTATATAATTTTGTATTCCATCGGTATATATCAAAGACACGCCTTAAAAGAATTTATGGGAGTTCCAAGAAAACTATCCAAGATCGATTTACGCACAAAAAGTAAGATCAATAGATTGAATCCTAAAGGAATTGATGGCAACGTGTTTAACTGATTGATTAATTTAATTTAAACAAAATTATTGGGAAATTTGTCGAGTTATAAAATTTGATGGTGCAACTTTAAAATTGAAGCAAAAAAATTCACTGTTTTGTTTGTGGTAGAGACGAATTCATTCCGTAATAAACCCTCTTCCTCCTTTAAACATGTTTATGCTCAAACTTGATAAGATTATTATATCACTTATTATTGTTATGTTTATTTCGACTGTAACGAATAGTGCATTGACTTTGATAAAATTTAATGGTTAGGATAGCATTCTTGTGACCAAATAATAATAAATTAGTAGGGCATGGAAATCTGAATGACTTCCATAATTACGAAAGTGGTGTAGGTGGAAATCTTAGTCACTAGTGGATTCCTTTTTATTCTAACCAATACGGGAAATTTTACTTTAATTTACTTACAAAACAAACATCAGTCTTTAATCAGCCACCACCACAATTTGTGAATTTGAAACTTGAAAGAAGAACAAAATAAATCGCCCATTCTTTTTGTCTTTGAATTAATCTCAAAGCGATCATATATGAGTTTACAAAGCGAATGCAACCTTCAAGAATCTCATTTCTCAACTAACCAGCTTATCTCCACTCCATTCCATTCCACTTGAAGTCAAGTCACGAAGTGGACACTTCATTTTCTCCACTTGGGACATGATAGCCAAAAAAATCTTAATTGGGAAACCATCAATTTTCCCTTGTTAGGTTTTTGATGATTATTCCTTTTTTCTTGATATAGAGAATTCTAAGTTTTAAATATGAACAACTTTTATTTTGAAAAACACAATATTTTCATTAAAAATTGAGTCACCATTGCCTTTTTCAATTTTTTTTGTTATGTGCGATCAACCATTTTTTTAAATATTTTTTCTTTTAAAATATTTTTGGATTTGTGTCAAAATTAAGATTCAAAAATTGATTACATTTCGGTACTCTCGAACTTGATATCTTATTATTATACATGTTTTTAAATTTCAAAGATTATAAAATCAAATTTTAATATTTAATTATTATGTATAAAAATTTAGAGTCAACATGTATTTATTAATTTAATAAATTATATTTTAAAACTTCAATTTTTTTTCAGTAAGGAACTTTTATTTTTATTCAACAAGCAAAAACAATTTATCTAGTAATGCTTGAAAAGGACGATACATTATCCATACATTTTTACTTTTAGATAATTGATATAAGCGTACTCTTCCTCCTCATTAAGATCACCGGTAAAAATAATATTGTCATAAATCAATAAAATAATATTTCTACTTAGAAAAGATATATCCTTTGAAGTAAAAATTGACTTCCCTCAATGTAACACCCTGGTTTAGGGGCTGTGCATATTGGGTATAAATCAAGTGTTAGTGGGTTTTTGGGAGTGCTTGGATGAGTTTTAGAGGTTTTAAGAATGCTTGGATGAAAAAGGAAGGGCTTTGGAAAATTTTTTTATTTTTAGTGTAAAGAGGGGAAATAGGGCAGGAAGGCCTTAAAATATTTTTCTGGAGTTTAGGACACAAGAAAGGATGTGGCAAAGTGGCATAGAGGCTCTACTTAAGGTCTTGGAAGGGGACGCCTAAGGGGTCAAGGGTTCGAGCTGTTGGGGCAGCAATTTGGTTTTATTTTTGCGTCAAGGGACTGGGCCAGGTAAGCCTTAAAAATAAAAGGCCAAGTTGGTGGACATGAAAGTCCAATTGGCAAAGTGGCTCTTAGGCGCCACTTAGGCGCTGGAGGAGGGTGAGGGCGCTGGTTCGAGTGGCAGAAGCGGCATTTTGGCGTTTTGTTTTTGTTATGCGGTTATGGGCTGGAGTAGGTTGGGTTTAAAATAAAACGTGGAGGCTTTATGTCATAAAAATCAAAGTGGCCGAATGGCCTGGGGCTTTGGACGGAGGCGTGCAGCAGATTGGTCCCAGGTTCGAGCCAAGAGGATTGCGTGGGGAGTTTAATTTTTATTTTTAGTTCTTTTTGGCAGCAGATTTGAAGGTGGACGGCACATGGAGTCTTATCGGTTGTGGATAAGCTGTAATTTATTTTATATTTGGCTGGTAGGTAGGGGATAGGTATTTGGTTATTTTATTATTTTTTTTTAGATAATTATAGGATTATCTTAGGTAGTTTTAAATTAGAAATAGGAGATAAATGGCTGCTATTAGATTTTTTTTTTTTTTATAGGATGAGGTGATAAAATAGGAGTTTAAGATAGGAAAGGAAATTGGTTTGGAATTAAAAAGAAGTGGTGGCCGGCCAAGGGGTGGTCTTTTACTTTGATTAAGGTGGTGATATTGGAATAAAGTTGCTATTAGTATTTTATTTATCTACTTAGTTATATTAAGTATAGGATTATTATTATTTTATCTAAATAGGTGGGATAATTGTTGACCATTCAAATTGATTTTTAAATGGATGAGGATGAGTTAACAAAGGATTTGTTAATTCAAATTAATTTGAATTAGAGGCCATAGGTAGCAGCCGAAATTAGGAGTTTCCAGGAGGGAAACAAATGCCGAATGTGCTATTTAATGGGCAGCTTTCTTCTTGATTTCCTTTTGAACCTTTAGCCGAATTTTAGTCTCTTCTAAACCGTCATTTCTTTTTTCTTTTCATACTCTATTCTCACCAAAACCATCCCTCCTTCTCAAATATTATTTTGGCCGAACATCCCAACTCCATTTAGGAGTCATTGCCGAAACATTTAGCCTCTCATTCTCTCTGCTTTGGTTACAAGTCCCTGAAGCCGAACCTATTCCTTGTGGTGGCCGATTATTGGTTGAGCAAAGGTTGGAGCGTTGGCTCGTTTCTTTAGTCCTTGAGAAAGCGTGAGGGAGCAATTAGGGGCTGTTCAAATTCGGCTACTCAGGGGACCTTCAGGCCACTTCTTAAGACCGTGGGTGTGCTGGGATCCAAGTTTATCTTTCGGTAAGGATGTTAGTAAGCGATTTAGATTCGTATTAGTAGATTATGACTTTGTTGATTAATCGTGTGGATCTAATTAAGCTTTTGATGGAGACCAATACCAGATCAAGGAGGGCAAGAGAAAGCCCTATCCCGGTTTAAGAAAAGAGCCGTCTCGGCGATTCGTGATTGGCCACCGGTGTGGTCGTGGCAACGAAAAAACGATAGGCAGATAACGGTAGTCTCGCTAAGCGATAGCGTCGAAATCGAGGGTTTAGAGCTTCAGGTTATAAGGTGTGTAACTAACCCACTGTTTCCGGGTTTTATGTGTTATATGTTTTACTAACAAATGCAGTACTTAGTGTGCCATATATATCCTTAAAGGGTATAGCGATGATCAGGTTAGTACCGAACCTCTGCAATGTGATTACTTGCTTGTATATGAGTATGTTTAGGGATATTGACAAGCATGTGCATGTATTATCACGATTATATTTTATGTGGCATGTGCATGGGTGGGTTTTGAAAGAAGGCACGGGTGTACTTCGAGTACGTGGTTGATGTCAGCTTCGTGCTACATCGTGGATTGGCGCTGACTGAGGTCGCGTTGTGGATCTTTGCGATTTAGTCCGCGTGGTTACCTTGATTGATATCGGCTTTATGCCATATCGTGGCTTGATGGGTTGCTATGTGCCCAATCGTGGATGGCATTGGTTGCCTTTTTGGAGGGAAAAGGAGAAGGTGACTCGATAGTCCCCTGGTGTGTGGTAGGCTGGATAAGGGGGTGTGTAGCGGATGGACCCTAGGTTTGGGTTGGGTTTCATGTTGCATTATTCATTTATAAAATGATATGGAAATGGGCCAAGCCCAATATGACATGTGGATAGGTATGTTTTGGGAACATACGTGGAAATGGGCCAAGCCAGTTGATATGTGGTTTATTGAGAAAAAGGGCCTAGCCCAAAGGCTTGAATCTAATTTGATTGTGGGCCAAGCCCGGTTGTGGTAATATTTAATTATGTCATATCGCATTTAATAATTGGGTTGATTGCGGCTACTATGTGGGTGGATATCGGTGGTTAAATTACACACCGAGTCATATGACTCACCCAACTTTTTAAACATCGCAGTGACATGTTGATCGGACCGGTCGGAGAGGATGCAAGGTGGCCCATGCGAGAGGAGATTGATTTAATTATTTTTAAGAAATTTTTAATACTAAGTGTTTTGTTTAATATTGGTTGTAATAAGGGCCACCTTTTATTTAAAGTATTCTATTTACGATTATTGAAGTTTATATTATACTTAGATATATTTTCTTCAAATGGTTTATAATATAATAAATTATAATAAAGTTTTAATTCACATATTTTATATCGAGCTTATATTAGTAAATAATCTTTAATGGACGCACTTTCCAAGTTTAATAAAATTTTCAAGTTTTATTCTAAAGTCAAAGATTTTTCAAACGGTTTCATGATGACATAACCGCATCCTACCAGACTTGTGGGCCGGGTTTGGGGATGTTACACTCAATACCTAATAAAATGTATGAAAGGGTGCTTGAATAACCATAGGTTATTCTAAAAATCATTATAAAAGACTTCGACAAAATATTTTATTTTTTTATAAAAAAAAAATTCATTGAAGAAATACTCCAGAAGATGTTTATTATAAATGAAAAAATTGATTACGAAAAAAAAAAATTCATGTTCACATGCATGAGAATTATATAGGAACAAGAATAATCTTTGATTAAAAATCAAAATAGATTTCTTTGGAGTAATAAAACTCTCAAGGCCGACCCTGGGGCAGGGCAGGTGGGGCCCCTGCCCAGGGCCTAACAGAAAAATTATTAAATTGTATTAAAAAATTCACTTCGGGGCCCATTTTTTGAAGAAAAGAAGTGCGTTAGGGGCCCTTTTTTTAAAAAAAATTAGGGCCCAAAGAAGAAGTACGTTAGGGGCCTCAACAGAAAAATTATTAAATTTTATTGAAAAAATTCAGTCCGGGGCCCCTTTTTTTAAAAAAAAATTTAGGGCCCAAAGAAGAAGTGCGTTAGGGGCCCATTTTTTTCAGTTCGCCCCGGGCCAAGAAAAATTCAGGGACGGCTCTTAAACTCTTCAGCGTCCACTTTATTTTTTCCATTTTAATTATAATGGTAAACTTTTAGTTTTGGTTTTTGTGTTAAATTCAAATTTAAGATTTAATCTTCATATTTATATTTAATATAATTTGGTTCCCTATTTTTACAATGATACTACGTAGTCCTAATAATTAACATATCTAGCTATTCTAATTAAAATTTTTTAGTCTTTAAAGAAAATACTATTCAATCAAAAAATTATTTTGGCATATTGAATTGGAATAAGTGTTATTAAAAAAATTCACATGATCTATTAAAAATATTAAAGGTGCTAATTATTTAGACTAACTAATGACATGAATTTTTAAAAAAATTTCATCATTATAAGATAATGATAAATTTGTAGTTTCGATCTCTTTGTTATGCTCACATTTAAGATTTAGTCTTTATATTTTAATTTGACATAATTTAATCCTCTACTATTATAAAGACATTAGTTAGCCCAAATAACTATCATCCTTAGCTATATTGATTAAAACGAATGAATTTCTCTTAAAAACAAATTTCTAATATATCCACATGAAGCTAGAATAGGCATGTTTAAGAAAAAACTGACCTTATCATTTTGACCAAAATAATTAAAGGTATCAACTATTTAAAATAATTAATGATATTATGTAGAGGAATCAAATTATATATGTAACACCCTATACACGGTTCGATCACCCGATCTGAGCTATAATGTTTTACAATTGTAAAACATTAACATTATTCATTATCTTGTTATAAATAATCAAAAAATTACATCATTTCATAATAAAATTACAAGCCTTTCCATCATACTGAGCTTAAATTGAGCATATGAAGCATTTAAAACAACCTAGGAACAAATCTATACTAAACTAAAACTTTTACAAAAATTCAGTAAAAAGTGAAAATAGGGATCACATGGCCATGTGATAGAGCTCAGACCATGTAACAAACTATTGTCATGTAAGATTGGGTCACATGGCCGTGTAACTCATCTAACCGTGTGGGCAAACCTGCACGAAAATCAAATAGGCCATGTGTGAGGCACACAATCGTGTGGCAGACTGTGTCACAGGTCGTGTACACCTAAAAGTGCCTTCAAAACCAAGCCATTTCACCTATAATATCTTAGGTACCAAATCATGCAATTACCATCCTTTAAACCTATCTAAAATGCACCAGAGCATGCCAAAATATACCAAATAACCTTCAACCTAAATGCCTAACCAATTTTCCCTCATTGGCACCAAAATTCAAAAGTAAACATTAACCATCCAAACCAAAACATAACTAGCTTTTCATGCTTATACATTATCAACTTAACCACAAATACCAAATGCAAGTGCACACAATTGTAACAAGTAATAAAGTGACAAGTAAATGTCGAGTTATCGTACCCACAAGGACTATGAAAAGAATTATTTATGAATGCAATTAAAAACACTTTGGTGAAGAAAAAATATATTGATTTTGAGAAAGTGATTAAAAACTAAAATTTAATTAAGTAAAATAAATAAAGTAAAAATAAAAATTCCAATGCACGATTTCAGAAGATGATTTTAATCAAGATGACATAATTGTGTTAGATTAATTACATTTCTTAACTTAGAATTACTAAACTCATGTTCATGTTGTTATGAATAAATTCATGGCAACTTGGTAATTTGCTAACTACTGGTCATACGTACTTATTAAATTAATTAATCTCCTGAACATTTTTCAATGCCAATTCAAACAATTAATCAATCTTCATAAGCACATAAAAGATTAAGTCAGGTAACAATGTATTCCTACCTTGAAATAGTTTAATCACAATAACCTTGCAACTTATGCAAGGCTAATGTACCGTTTAATACAGTTGCTAATTTAACTTTCAGCTACCTTAGAAGATTAAACATGCACAGATTAAGTTTTGTGTCAATTATTTATAGTTTCAACACGATTAAATAATTAATTCATTAGTTACCTTACAATTATAATGCAAGAATAACTTACTCATGGTTTTACTTAATCAAACAACTTACCAAGGCCTATAACAACACAAACATAATTTTAATAACTTAAGTGAACGAAATGCAATCAACCTAATACGAATTAAATTTAAGCCATATTAATTAAATTAAACATGTCAACATAACAAGTATTCATAAATATGTTCTAAACAACAACAGCAAAAATAAAAGGATAGGAAACTAGAATCAAATCCGGTGTTTCTCCAAAGCTTGACTAGTTTGCTCCGCTCCTCCATATCCGCTTGTTCTTGTTGGATCGAGGCTTCTACGAGCACTTGAATGCTGCTTCCAACGGTGGTTGAAGGTCTCTTTTCCAAGAGGGGAAATCGACAAGGGAATGGAAGGGAAAAAGAAGAACAAAGGATGGGTTTTGAAGAGAGAAAGTGAGAGAGGAGTGAAGAATAAAGGAATGAGAGGCATGTTTCAAATGAGCAGCCAATGGGGTATTTATAGGTTGATTAGGCTGCTAAAAATAGAAAAAATCAGTAGCCATTGACTCCCCCCATGGCCGGCCACACATGTGGCAAGTTTGAAGCTTTCAAACTTGCCAAATTAAGCTAGGGCAAATCTACAAAAGCTTGATAAGTGGAGGGGTTTGAATGCAATTTCAAGGAAGCTTCAAGGGCTGTTTTGCAAGCCAAATAATCAGCTAATTAAGCTGATTGGATCAGCATGTGGGACTAGGGGTGTGCAAAATTCGGGTAAAACCAAAAAAATTCGGTTAACTGACCGAAAATCTACAAAAGCTTGATAAGTGGAGGGGTTTGAATGCAATTTCAAGGAAGCTTCAAGGGCTGTTTTGCAAGCCAAATAATCAGCTAATTAAGCTGATTGGATCAGCATGTGGGACTAGGGGTGTGCAAAATTCGGGTAAAACCAAAAAAATTCGGTTAACCGACCGAATTCGGTTAATCGGTTGGTTAACCGAATTTTTTAGGTAGGGGTTCGGTTAATTATTTTGTGATTTTTTGGTTAACGGTTAATTCGGTTCGAAACAGGTTGGTTAACCGAATTTTTTCGGTTTAACCAAAAAAAATTAATAAATAAAATTATAATATATAAATAGGCCCACTATTCACCTAAACCCAATTTCTAAACTCAATCCAAACCCAAATATCCAACCCAACCCAATTACCCAATCCAACCCAATCATAAATATTAAAAATAATTTAATAAATAAAATTAAAATTCTAAAACTAAAACTAAAAATTATGTAATCTTTTTAATTATGTAATGATTCATTTCGGGTAATCCGTGTAATTCGGTTAATTCGGGTAATTGGTTAATTCGGTTAATTCGGGTAATTTGGGTAATTCGATTTATTCGGTTAATTTTTAACCAAAAATAAAAAACATATAATTTTTGGTTAAATCGGTTAACCGACCGAATTAATCGAAACAATTTCGGTTCGGTTAATTTTTTTGAAGAAATTTTGGTTAGGTTAACGGTTAAAAATTTTGAAAGGTCGGTTAATTCGGTTCATGTTATTTTGGGTCGTTTAACCGGTCGGTTAACCAATTGAACACCCCTATGTGGGACGGTTTTGGGCAGCCTAGTTGTTCAATTGGATCAGTCTCTTGGTTTAGCACAATTGGGCCTCTTTTCATAATTTAATTAATAATAATTATTTAACCCAAAATAAATTGGATTAAAATTAAATTAATTATATTATGAATTAATATTCATAATTTGGACCGTCTTAGGCCGAAAAATAAATTTGCCTTGATGCTTCAAAAATTGCTTCTCGGTTTTACACTTCTAGTAGTGTCTGCCGAGCCAATTTTTGCCCTTTGTGCGAATCTGTCAAAAATAAATCAAAATAAATTAAATTTATTTAACATTAGTTAAAATTAAATATGTTAATAATTTAAGTGCAAGTTAATTATTTTATAATTATTATATATTTTTTGACAGGAATTACACCGAAATTGTATGAATTTGAGTTAAAAAGGGCATGAAAAAGTCTATATATTTTCGTGTTTCCAACCGCCTCACAATAATTAGATGGATCTTGGTTTGCATTTATATCTTCAGCCACATTTAAAGCCCCTCGACATGCTTCTTTGGAGGTTTAATCTCTCTTGTCGTTTTGTTTTTGGCGATAGAGTATTGTGGTGAAGAAGCAACTATATTCTGAATTTCTGTACTGGCTGGAGGAGTCAACTCTGTTGTAGATTCTAGATTAATCTGTTTCTCCACCTACTTTTGTTGTTCTTTATTGGAAGAGTTTTTAAGAGATAAGTTAGGTAGCATAGCCGTTTCATCAAAAACAACATCTCTGCTAATCACAACTTTTCTATTTTTAGGACACCATAATTTATACCCTTTTACACCAACTTTACAACCAAGAAAAACACATTTAATGGATATCAGTTCCAATTTTCCATTATCAACATGAGCATAAGTAGGACACCCAAAGATCTTTAAATCAAAATAATCAGTAGGTGTAACACCCCAAATCCGGCCCATGCATTATGACCGGATCTGACATGTCACATGAGAAAAACATGTTAAATCCTTTTTATTCGAACTCAAATAGGTAGTATATCATTATAATCAAGAAAACAAGTTTGATTTGAAATATTTGATAAAGTACTACTAACCTAGAAGGTTTGATTGATAAATCGACAATTTGAACTAGAGATCTTATAAAACCGTGACTTTTGAAAATGTCGTTGACAATTTGATAGAAAATTTCCAAGTTAAAATATTTGTAAAAGATTGTTATCAAATCCATTTGTTAATCAATTTTGGAAAATCTTTATTTAAGTTTTTAGAAAAATTTCCATTTAAAGCAATTTAAGCAAAATAATAAGTACGTCAAACATAAAGCAAAATAAAATATTCTAAAGGCCTTATTACAACATAAAAACCCAAAATAGTAAAAGTAATTAAGTGAACGGAAAAAAAATCTAAAGTTCAAAATAAAACCACATTACTGAAGTATGGCCTCCACCCGAGTCATCCATGGCCCAAGTCCACATCACTGAGCATTACCTGCAAGGGTTAAGGAAAAGAGGTGAGTTACTAGAACTCACTGTATAATCCCCTTACCGACATTCACTGGGCCTGAATCCATTTAGCAATAACATGGGCTTGAGCCCATATAGCAATAACTTGGGCCTGAGCCAATATAGCATAATCTTGGGCTGAAGCCCATTTACATATCAGAATATAAACACGTGCGATATATGCAACCCAACCCATCCTAGTAATCCATCCGCTACACACCACCCGTACCATCCCATCACACCTGCGGGGATCAAGCAACCCACCCCGCCAAACACACCAATCGCAGGCAAGTTGCCATTTATAATATATTTTCATTGTGGCCAAGCCACCGAAATCATAGTGAAATATAATAACAAACATTTTTGTGGCAATGCCACCGGGTTACACTTCTCTTCAACATTTTTCCCATCCGATGCGGAATTATGTAAATGCAACATACATAGGAAAGCATAATAGTTACAAATATAATCAACAATCATTAATCCAGAGATTTGTTACGATAAATTGGCCCATTATTGCACTTTGTAATTCAGCCTACTAGGGCAATCTATCAAATCGGCCCATAGGGGCATTTTTGTAATTCAGCCTATAAGGGCATTTTCGTAATTCGGCCCATAAGGGAATTTTTGTAATTCAGCCCATAAGGGCATTTTTGTAAATTTTACAGATAATCCCCGATTTGACAAATCTTAGTATTTACGATATTTAGGCAAAAATACTCGTTTCATACCATTTTACCAATTTTAAGTTTTTAGGCAACAATATCGATATTTCTAATATGATGCTAAATCACTGATTTACGGGATTTAGGTGTGAGATTATACACCTAATTACGGTAAGTATTAAACTCTCTTGATCGTCAGCACCTATGACAACATAATACTCGATTAATCTAATGAACGAGATTTTTATTATTCTAAATCAAAACCAAGCGATCTATTGAAACGCTTACCCTTGATATCGTGAACGACCACGATTTGCCTATTCTCACCGGATGATGGTCCATAACTCGGTGGAAAATCTCGAACCGCCGATACCGCTCTACGCTTGAACTTAGGAGTAGGAATCGCGAATCCACTCCTTTTGTTTTCTTCAGTCGCTTTTCCTTTCAAATCGGTTCCACTTGCCTCCATTGGAAAAAAAAAGTCTTAATCAAAATGATATTACGATGATATAAATATATATATCAATTGTCGAAGGAAAAAGGGTTCGGTTTACCACTAAATAAGGAGAGAATATCGAGTGATTTCGTCCTTAACAACATAATCGATTAGCCAAACGTTCAATCCAATTAACACAATAACCGAGTAGTGATATCGAATGGACTATGAAAAGACTCCTTACCTTAATCGAGGATAATCCTGATTCCCACCGACTGGCTTATGACTTGAGATGAATAGGAAAAGATGTGGTATTCGGCCAACCACTATAACACTATGAAAAAAAGAATTGATCACAATTAAGAGTGTAGGAGAGAGTGATGTTTCGTTATAGAAACAAAGTGAGATAGCCGTATAGTGAGGGACATACATAATTGACTTAGAAAGAAAAGAAAATGAAAATGAAAAGAATAAGACCACTTACCTATTCGGTCAAAGAAGTGAGTGCCCACACAAACGAGGAAGAAATAACGAAGACGAGATGAAGAATTCAAAAGTTTGGCTACGGAGGGAATTTAAGCAAGAAGATTCGGCTATGAGAATATGAGTTAAAGAGGAAGAAAGAAGAGTTGAAGATTTTGGGAAGAAGAAAAGAAAGGAGGGAGAAAGGGTGCTAACTAGTTTCAGTTATCAAAGGAGAAAATGAGTAAAAATATGGAACAAAATGGCTAGATGGTTTCGGCAAAACAAAGAAAAGAAAAATACTCACTATTGCTTTGGAGTTTCGGCAATGAGAGAAGAGATTGGAGAAAAGAACACAAAAGAATGGTAAAAGAAATTAGGCCTAACAAGCACCAATATTTTACCAAAAGACATAATGAAAAATTCCACTACTACAAAAACCCTCGCAAACCGTGTATACCATACCAAAAGATGAACATTGACCAAATAAAATCTTTCCAAAACATCACCCACATAATAGGCCAACATGTTCCCTTCCCTTGCCTTTTCTTTTGATTCTTTCCTTCATTATCCCTTGTTTTCCTCCATACCATATTTCTTAGCCTCCTTTCTAAAATTAAAAAGTCTTCCTTACCTTAATTACCACCATGGCCGACACTTAGGGAAGGAACACAAAAATAAGTCCCAAAATTTGCACTAGGTGGGATTCGAACTCCACCCCTAAAGCCCATGCATGCAACGCCACACCACTCCTCTACTAGCTTCACTTGTGCTAGCAAAATGCACACTTATTTCCTTAAGCCTTAATGCCACTTTCCTTCTCTCCTTAAAGTGCTTAAACACAAAAATTTTACTAAGGCCCTACTCAATCCTGAGCCTTCTTAAGACCTTAAAACATACACAATTAATATTTTAACTTAACCTATCGCATGGTATAATGCAACACATAAAATTCTGAATTTTAGGATGTTACAATTCTACCCCCTTAAAGAAAATTTCGGCCTCGAAATTTACCTGATTAAAAGAGATGAGGATATTGCTGCCGAATGGCATCTTCAGACTTCCATGTAGCTTCCTCTGATCCGTGGTTACACTATAATACTTTGACTAACGGTACCGACTTCCTTCTTAGCACCTTAACATCCCGATCTAAAATCTGTATTGGCTTTTCTTCAAAAGAAAAGTCAGGTCTTAACTCAACTTCCTCCACTGGTACAACATGAGACGGATCCGAATGATAACGTCTTAACATAGAGACATGGAATATATTATGTATATGACCCAACTCCGGAGGTAACTCAAGTTGATAAGCTACTGGCCCAACACGCTTCGGTACACGGTAAGGTCTGATGAACCTAGGGCTCAACTTGCCTTTCCGCCCAAATTAAAGATTTTCTTCCAAGGTGAGACCTTCAAAAAGACCTGATTACCCACCGCAAATTCTATATCCTTACGCTTCAGATCCACGTATGATTTCTGTCTGTCCGAAGCTTCTTTTAACCGAGCCCGAATTACCTTAACTTTCTCCTCTGTCTCCGAAATCAACTCAGGACCCAATAGTTGACGCTCACCCAGCTCAGCCCAGCAAGTGGGAGTACGACACCTACGACCATACAATGCCTCGTAGGGTGCCATTTAGATGCTGGATTGATAGTTGTTGCTGTATGCAAACTCTGCCAATGGTAGAAAATCTTCCCAACTATCCCTGAAGTCAATCACACAGCCCCTTAACATGTCTTCCAAAATCTGGATAACCCTCTCTGACTGACCATCGGTCTGCGGATGAAAAGCCGTGCTAAAATTTAGTCTTGTACCCAAAGCTTCATGCAAAGCCTTCCAAAACCGTGATGTGAACCTAGGGTCCCTGTCCGATATAATAGACACTGGTACCCCATGCAACCTTACGACTTCTGCTATATACAACTTGGCCAACTTCTACAATGAATAATCCGTACGAACAGGTAGGAAATGAGTAGTCTTCATCAACCAATCCACTATAACCCATACTAAATCTTTCTTAGTAGGCGTTAAGGGTAATCCACTAACAAAAAATCCATCGTTATCCTTTCCCATTTCCACAGTGGAATTTTTACTGATTGTAGCAACCCTGACGGCAGTTGATGCTCCGCCTTCACCTGCTGACATGTCAAGCACTTGCTCACGAAATCAGTAACCTCCTGTTTCAACCCTGGCCACCAATACTGCTCACGGAGGTCTCGGTACATCTTATTTCCCCTAGGGTGCATAGCGTATGACTACTATGCGCCTCCTGCAGAACCATTTATCTCAATTCTGAATCCTTGGGCATACAAACTCTTCCCCGAAAACACAATACTCCATCACTATTCAATCCAAAATCCCCTACCTCACCACTTTTCACTTGCTGAAGTAAAGAACCCAACCTTTAATCTAATAACTGCTTTTCCTTAATCTGACTTACCCATGTAGGCTTCACCTGAAGTTTAGCTAACAGACTACCATCTTCATAAAGGCTGAGATGAGCGAACATCACTCTCAAATCTGATATCACCTTACGACTCAACGCATCTGCTACTACATTAGCCTTTCCGGGATGATACCCGATTAAGAAGTCATAGTCCTTCAACAGTTCTATCCACCTCTGCTGTCTTAAGTTCAACTCCTTCTTGGTAAGGAGGTACTTCAAACTCTTATGATCCGTATAGATAATTGACTTCTCCCCGTACAGATAGTGTCTCCAAATCTTCAGAGCAAACACCACTGCAGTTAACTTTAAGTCATACGTGGGATAGTTCACCTCATGCGGCCTTAATTAATGAGATGCATAAGCCACCACCTTTCCCTCTTGCATCAACACACATCCCAAGCCCGTGTGTGACGCATCACAATAAACAATAAACTCCTTACCAGCCTCAGGTTGAATCAATACTGGTGCTTCTGTTAGAATCTTCTTCAATTTCTCAAAGCTCTATTGCTGCTTATCTGACCATACAAACGATACTCCCTTACGCAATAGCTTAGTTAGGGGTGTAGCAATCAACGAAAACCCCTCAAAGAACCGCCTATAATACCCCGCCAAGCCTAGAAAACTCCTAATTCCAGCCACTATCTTCGGTGGCTTCCAATCCAATACAGCCTCGACTTTTCGGAGATCAACTCTAATTCCTTTGGCAGACACAACATGCCCTAAAAAGATCACTTCCTTCAGCCAAAATTCACACTTACTGAATTTGGCATACAGTTGCTTCTCTCTTAATATCTGCAATACGACTTGTAGATGCGAATCATGCTCTTATTCAGTCTTTGAGTACACCAAGATGTCATCTATGAAGACCACCACAAATCGATCTAGATAGGGTTGGAAAACCCGATTCATCATGTCCATAAATACAGCTGGCGCATTTGTCAACCCAAACGGCATCACTAAGAACTCGTAATGCCCATAACGAGTTCGGAGCGCAGTCTTATGAATATCTACCTCCTTGACCTTAAGCTGGTGATATCCCGATCTCAACTCTATCTTCGAGAAGACCGAAGCTCCTCGCAGTTGATCGAACAGATCATCGATCCTCGGCAACGGATACTTGTTCTTGATCGTCAACTTATTCAATTGCCTATAATCGATGCACATACGCATCGACCCATCTTTCTTCTTAACGAATATAATCGGCACTCCCCACGGTGACACAGTTAGTCGAATGAATCCACGATCCAACAACTCCTGAATTTAAGCTTTAAGTTCCACTAATTCCTTCAGTGCCATTCTATAAGGAGCAACGGACACCGGAGCCATTCCTGGCAACAGCTCATGCCAAACTCTACCTCCCGATCTGGAGGCAATCCTGGGAGCTCCTCGGGAAAGACGTCTGAAAACTCTTTCACCGTTCTAACACTATCTACCGACAACTCTTTGGCATCCAAAGCACTGATGAAGGCTAAGAACGCTCCACAGCCCTTTCGCACCAACTTTTCTGCTTTTAAAGCAGATACCACATTAGAAGATAATTTCTTCTTTCACCTATCATCATCACTTCCTTATCCTCTGAAGTTCTTAGTACCATCTGCCTTGCAGCACAGTCCAAGTTCGCACGATGCTTAACTTGCAAGTCCATGCCCAAAATAAGATCGAACTTGCCGAATGGCAGTTCCATCAAATTCGCCAGAAAAACTTCCCCTTGAATTTCTAAGAGCACATCTCTAAACAACTTATTTACTACCACCGACTGTCCTAAAGGGCTAATCACAGTTGTTTCTCTAGCAATAATCTCAGATTTAATGTTCAAGGTTCCAGACACAGCACAAGCAACATACGAATGGGTGGATCCAATATCTATCAAAGCAGTAACAAGTACATCGGCTATGAAAAATGTACCGGTTAAGACATCAGGTGCATCGCCATCCTCTCGACGTCTGACCGCATAGACCAACCCTGGCTGCCTCACCTCCGCGTTACCCCTATTACCGGTACCTCTACCCGGTGTACCTTGACCTCATCCTATGCCATTACCATCTCGACCTGGCCCATAGCCTCTCGGCTACTGTTGAGCGCTTCTAGCTGACTGCGCATCATTGTTACGAATAACCTGAGTCTGAGCAGGCCGTCGAGGGCAATCTCTAAGTCGATGGTCCTTGGAACCACATTTGAAACAACCATCAGTTCCCTTCCAGCATTCACCCAAGTGGAGTTTCCCATAATCCGCACAAGGCTGTAACTGATTGGTAGCAGCTTGTATTCTCGCTCGAGCTAGCTTCTCATTCCTGGGCCCCTTCTGAAAACCTCTGGCAGGACCTGAGTACCTAGAGTCTCTCTTACTCCTACCCCTATCCTTGTCTCGATTTTGCCGCTCCGAGTGTTTAACCTCTTCAGCTATCTTGGCTTTCTCCACCAGTGTGGCAAAATTCCTCTCCTTCTGTGGGGCTATCAGTGCCTGTAACTAATCACGCAACCCGTTCTCAAAATGCACACAGCATTCGTAGTCAATCGGCACTATTCTCAGGGCATACCGACTCAGACGCAGAAATTCTACCTCATAAGCTGCTACAGATTTACCTTATTGGACTAGATTCAGGAATTCCTTCTTTCGGGCATCCACATAGCTAGCCTCGACATATTTTCCTTGAAATGCGGTTTTAAAGAATTCCCAGGTAATGCGGTCGCCTGAGTGCCTTCCCGAACAGTGAGCCACCACTGATACGACTTATCCCTCAGTAAAGACACCACCCCTTTCAGCTTCTGCTCAGCGGTGCAATCCAAATCGTCCATGATCTGCTCCACCGCTTTAAGCCAGTACTCCGCTACATTTGGGGCTACACCCGAGATACCCCTAAAAACCTCAGCTCTATTCGATCTGAGTCGCTCCGATATTGACCCACGAGCTGCTGACCCAGTTCTTGCCCCAGCAACCCTTTCCAAAACTCGCAACATTGCTTGGGACAGAGCGTCGTCCTCTCTCATACGATCATGTGACCTAGCTTCAATCACAGGTGATGTAGGTGCGTCCATTTCCGGCATATGTCCCGATGCCTCAGATACAACTCTAGCGCCACGGCCTCTACCACGGACACGTCTACCGCGTCCACGTCCTCTAACACTCATATTTGTTAATTCAATTTAATCTGATTAAGAGTCTTATGAGTTAGTATGCTATTTCAGTGTTTGTTAAACAATATTTTATGAAGTGCAGGAAGTAAAGTCGTTTTCGCAAAATGCATCATATAGTCTCAATCTCTATAGTTTAAGGTCCTAAAACTAAAAGTTCTAGAGTATTTCTACAGTCATACCACAATAATCATAATCATAAAATGATAACATATACTTACTTGACTTGGAGCCGGATACCCGTGGTGTCATACTTCCTTTAAAACATGCATTTATAATTTAAAATTCAAACAGCTTTGGAAAACGTTTTTGAACCCAAACCACAGCTGAGTTTTGCAACCTGACTCTAATACCATAAAATGTAACACCCCAAACCCGGCCCATACGTTATGACTGGATCTGACATGTCACATGAGAAAAACATGTTAACTCCTTTTTATTCGAACTCAAATAGGTATTATATCATTATAATCAAGAAAACAAGTTTGATTAGAAATATTTGATAAAGTACTACTAACCTAGAAGGTTTAATTGATAAATCGATAATTTGAACTAGAGATCTTATAAAACCATAACCTTTGAAAATGTCGTTGACAAATTGAGAGAAAATTTCCAAGTTAAAATATTTGTAAAAGTTTGTTATGAAATCCATTTGTTAATCAATTTTGGAAAATCTTTATTTAAGTTTTTAGAAAAATTTCCATTTAAAGCAATTTAAGCAAAATAATAAGTACGTCAAACATAAAGCAAAATAAAATATTCTAGAGGCCTTATTACAACATAAAAACCCAAAATAGTAAAAGTAATTAAGTGAACAGAAAAAAAAAATCTAAAGTTCAAAATAAAACCACATTTCTAAAGTATGGCCTCCACCCGAGTCATCCATAGCCCAAGTCCACATCAATGAGCATAACCTGCAAGGGTTAAGGAAAAGGGGTGAGTTACTAGAACTAAGTGTATAATCCCTTTACCGACATTCACTGGGCCTGAATCCATTAAGCAATAACTTGGGCCTGAGCCCATATAGCAATAACTTGGGCCTAAGCCCATACAGCATAATCTTGGGCCGAAGCCCATTTACATATCAGAATATAAATACGTGCAATGTATGCAACCCAACCCATCCTAGTAATCCATCTGCTACACACCACCCGTACCATCCCATCACACCTGTAAGGATCAAGTCAACCCACCCCGCCAAACACACCAATCGCAGGCAAGTTGCCATTTATGATATATTTTCATTGTGGCCAAGCCACCGGAATCATAGTGAAACATAATAACACACCACCCGTACCATCCCATCACACCTGTGAGGATCAAGTCAACCCACCCCGCCAAACACACCAATCGCAGGCAAGTTGCCATTTATGCTATATTTTCATTGTGGCAATGCCACCGGGTTACACTTCTCTTCAACATTTTTCCCATCCCATGCGTAATTATGTAAATGCAACATACATAAGAAAGCATAATAATTACAAATATAATCAACAATCACTAATCCAGAGATTTGTTACGATAAATTGGCCCATTATAGCACTTTGAAATTCGACCTACTAGGGCAATCTAACAAATCGACCCATAGGGGCATTATCGTAATTCGACCCATAAGGGCATTTTCGTAATTCGACCCATAAGGGCATTTTCGTAATTCGGCCCATAAGGGCATTTTCTTAAATTTTACAAATAATCCCCGATTTGACAAATCTTAGTATTTATTATATTTAGGCAAAAATACTCATTTCATACCATTTTACCAATTTTAAGTTTTTAGGCAACAATGATCGATATTTCTAATATGATGCTAAATCACAGATTTACGGGATTTAGGTGTGAGATTACACACATGATTATGGTAAGTATTAAACTCTCTTGATCGTCGGCACCTATGACAACATAATACTCGATTAATCTAATGAATGAGATTTTTATTATTCTAAATCTAAACCAAGCGATCTATTGAAACGCTTACCCTCAATATCGTGAACGACCACGATTTACCTATTCTCACCGAATGATGGTCCACAACCCGGTGAAAAATCTAGAACCGCCGATACCGCTCTACGCTTGAACTTAGGAGTAGGAATCGCGAATCCACTCCTTTTGTTTTCTCCAATCGCTTTTCCTTTCAAATCGGTTCCACTTGCCTCTATTGGAAAAAAAAAGTCTTAATGAAAATGATATTACGATGATATATATATAGATTGATTGTCTAAGGAAAAAGGGTTCTGCGTACCACTAAATAAGGAGAGAATATCGAGTGATTTTGTCCCTAACAACATAATCGATTAGCCAGACTTTCAATCTGATTAACACAATAATCGAGTAGCGATATCGAATGGACTATGAAAAGACTCCTTACCATAATCGATATTAATCCCGATTCCCACCAATTGGCTTATGACTTGAGATGAATAGGCAAAGATGTGGTATTCGGCCAATCACTATAACACTATGAAAAAAAGAATTGATCACAATTGAGAGTGTAGGAGAGAGTGATGTTTCATTATAGAAACAAAGTGAAATAGCCGTATAGTGAGGGACATACATAATCGACTTAGAAAGAAAAGAAAAAGAAAACAAAAAGAATAAGACCACTTCCCTATTCGACCAAAGAAGTGAGTGCCCACACAGACGAGGAAGAAATAACAAAGAAGAGATGAAGAATTCAAAAGTTCAGCTACGAAGGGAATTTAAGCAAGAAGATTCGGCTATTAGAATATGAATTAAAGAGGAAGAAAGAAGGGTTGAAGATTTTGTGAAGAAGAAAGGAAATGAGGGAGAAAAGGTGCTAACTAGTTTTTCTTATCAAAGGAGAAAATGAGTAAAAATATGGGACAAAATGGCTAGATGGTTTCAGCAAAACAAAGAAAAGAAAAATACTCACTATTGGCTTTGGAGTGTCGGCAATGAGAGAAGAAATTGGAGAAAAGAACACAAAATAATGCTAAAAGAAATTAGGCCTAACAAGTACCAAAATTTTACCAAAAGACTAATGAAAAATTCGGATACCACAAAACCCTCCCAAACTGTGTATACCATACCAAAAGATGAACATTAACCAAATAAAATCTTTCCAAAACATCACCCACATAATAGGCCAACATGTTCCCTTCCCTTGCCTTTTTCTTTTGATTCTTTCCTTCATTATCCCTTGTTTTCCTCCATCCAATATTTCTTAGCCTCCTTTCCAAAATTGAAAAGTCTTCCTTACCTTAATTACCACCATAGCCGACACTTAGGGAAGGAACACAAAAATAAGTCCTAAAATTTGCACTAGGTGGGATTCGAACTCCACCCCTCAAGCCCATGCATGCAACACCACACCACTTCTCTACTAGCTTCACTTGTGCTAGCAAAATGCACACTTATTTCCTTAAGCCTTAATGCCACTTACCTTCTCTCCTTAAAGTGCTTAAACACAAAAATTTTACTAAGGCCCTACTCAACCCCGAGCCTTCTTAGGACCTTAAAACATACACAATTAATATTTTAACTTAACCTATCGCATGGTATAATGCAACACATAAAATTCTGAATTTCAGGATGTTACAGTAGGATTACCAAACCATGCCTCTTGTGGAGTATTTTTCTCAATGGAAATGGAAGGAGATCGCTTGATCAAAAAACATGTAGTAGAGGCTGCTTCAGCCAAAATGACTTCGATAAGTTGGCATTCGACAACATACACAGAACCTTCTCCATGATCGTTCTGTTCATTCGTTCTGTAACACCGATTTTGCTGCGAGTATGACGAAATATCAAGTGTTTCACGATCCTTTTTTACTTGCATAGTTCATTAAACTCATTAGAACAGAACTCTAAGCCATTTTCTGTGCGGAGGTGTTTTACTTGTTTTCCCGTCTGTTTTTCAATCATAGTTTTCCAAGACTTAAATGCAGAAAACACATCACTTTTCTGCTTCAGGAAAAACACCCAAACTTTTCTGGAAAAATCACCAATAAGTTTTAGCATATAATTAGCTCCACCTCGTGAAGGCACTCTGGATGGGCCCCACAGATAAGAATGAATATACTCTAACGTTCCCTTTGTGTTATGGATTCCTTTGGTGAATCAAACTCTCTTTTGTTTTCCAAAAACGTAGTGCTCACAGAACTTCAGTTTGCAAATTCCTTACCCATCAAGAAGTCCTCTTTTGCTCAATTCTGTCATGCCATTCTCACTCATATGCCCCAGACGCATGTGCCAAAGTCTAGTAACATCATCATCTGACAAGGGAAGTGACAGTTGCATCATCAGTAACAGTAGAACCCTACAAAACATATAACTTAGTAGTCTTTTTCTGCCCTTTCATCATAATGGGGGAACCTTTGGAAATATTTAAAACCCCACTTTCAGCTGTGCATTTGTACCCTTTTGAATCAAGAGTACTAAAAGAAATCAAATTTATCTTCAATTCTGTAACATGTAGCACATCACTAAGTTTTCTGACAACTCCATCAAACATCTTAACTTTAATTGTTCCAACACCTGTGATTTTACAAGAAGTATAATTTCCCTTCAAAACAACACATTTAGACACTGTTTCATAAATTATAATCAAATCCCGATTGGGTCTCATATGAAAGGTGCAGCCCAAATCAAGGATCCATTCCTCGCTCACTTTAAAATTATTGATAGAAGTGACTAGGAGTTCATCATCACTGTAGTCTTTTACAACATTAGCTTCACCAGATTTTTTTGGTTGTTTTCCCTTTTAAATCATAGCCTTCCTTTTGATCATGTTCTGTAATTTATAACTCTCAAATTTAATGTTCCCTTTCTTCTTGCAGAAGTTACAAGTTTTACCTTTTCTTGAAGACTTCAATCTACCCTTAGATTTACAGTGAGGATACTGTTCTTGTGTCTTTCCACGATCATCATCAGCATTATGATCTTTTCTCTCACGAACAATGAGACCCTCTCCTTTAGAGTCAAGTATAACCACAAGATGCTTCATCTTATCATACAAGGTCAAAGAATCATAAACCTCATTAACTGTGAGAGAGTCGCAGCTATATAAAATTGTATTTCTAAAGGTCGAATAAGACAGAGGCAACGAACAAAGTAGAATCAACCCTAGGTCTTCCTTATCATACTGAACCTCCATGGCTTCTAAGTTTGAGAGAATTTCTTTAAACATTGTTAAGTCGTGCACAGGCACACCTTCCTCCAAATGATGAGCATAAAGACGCTACTTCATATGTAACTTGCTGGTTAGAGTTTTCAACATACATATTTGTTCCAGCCTCTTCCATAATGCAGCTGCTGTCTTCTCCTTCATCATATCCTGCAAAATTTTGTTAGACAAATGCAGATGTAACTGTGTTAATGCCTTTCAATCTTTATGCCTCTTTTCTTCCTCCGTCAATGTTGAAGGAATTTTATCTATCCCTAGAAGGTCATTCTCTAAGTCCATCTGCGCAAGAGCTACCTGCATCTTTGTCTACCACAACGCGAATCTGGTGTTGCAATCTAATAGCAGAATTTCATACTTCAAAGACGCCATTACCGTGCTTGAGATGAACAACCCAGAAACTCGAAGACTAATTTGTTAAAAAATAGAACGCCGATAATGAAAATGTATCGCAAAGAAAAGAGAAATAAAAATAAAGAAGACACAAATTTTTACGTGGAAACACTTTCGGGAAAAACACTATGGGCAGAGGAGAAGATAATTCACTATGTCCAATTCGAATTAATACAAGAGGAGTACGCTATGTCTGTTTATAGGCTTGAAAAACCATATTCTAATGGAATAAGTGTAGTAAGGTTGAAACAACTTATTCTAATCAATATCAAATAGATGAAGCGTAATAAGGTTGGAAACCTTATTCTAAAATAAAATAAAAGAAGTGTAGTTCTATATGAATTTTACTTTTATTTTATTTTACCACTATGTTCTATTTTAACAAAGATTCAGGTCACTCAATTCTAACATGGTCTTTGTGTTAAATTCAAATTTAAGATTTAATCTTCATACTTATATTTGACATAATTTGGTTTCCTACTTTTAAAATAATACTACGTAGTCCAAATAAGTAACATATTTAGCTATTCTTGTAACACCCCAAACCCGGCCCATCTCATGCATACATCCATGCAGAATCAAAATAATATACTGCCTAAAAGATCACAGTTTATTACATACATCGATACACATAGAGAAGTTTCTATGGTTACGTACCTGGCATCCCTTGCCTACCCTTTTTGGGTAATCTGACTGTCTAAACAGCCTTTTTTCGGCCTTTAGCCCATAACATATATAATACAGATTAGTTAGTGTGTCAGAGATCTACACACCTGATTATAGTCAAGATGAAACCTTCTATGTTGACACTATCAGAAGCCGATACGACTGCTAACTGTCTAAGATTTTGTTCTGACGCCGGTCCACAACCCGGTGGCCAATCCCGAACTACTGACACAGCTCGTTTCTTAAAATTAGGGATTAGGTTTACAGACCCAATCCCATCCTTCGCCTGAACGACATGTGATTCCATCACAAGACCTTATCAGTTGCTATCATTACAACATGTGGTTGTTAATCCATATCTTAGGGTTAAGATTACGATTATGATAAACGAACCTAACGAAAATCTAAGGAGAACCCCTTACCTTGAAATCCCAAAAGAGATGGAGTTTAGAGACTAATGATTTCTGGCTTTTAGATCTAGACGATCTACTTCGATTCCCGATGTCACCCAACACGTAAACACAAGAAACCAACAATCCATTAGCCTTTCGACTTTGTCTTCTAAAAATCGAAAGAGAAAAAGAATAGATCAGAAGAAATCAGCACCTACCTTTACAGAGAATTCGGCAACTCCTAGAAGATTTTTCTGCTTTTGAGAAAATCAAAAAGAGAAGATGATAGGAAGAAATCTATATAGATTCGGCTTTTAGTGAAGAGATCGACAAAAGGGAATAGAAGGTATTTGGCTATGGAGATGAGAAGAAAATTCAGAGTTTTGGCTTTTGAAGGGAAAAATGTTGAGAAGAATTGGGTGGTTTCGGCTTTGTAGAAGAAAATAGAAAATGAATATTAGACTTTCGGCTTTTACAGAAATATGAGAGAAAAGCTTTAAAAGAATAGGGTTCAAATGCCGGAATTGAAGAGATACCCCCCCCATTTTTAGGGAATTTCGGCACTTACCTATCAAAAACCGAAAGTGCCCTTCCTCCTAACTAACAACTAACCAAAAATAGGGAAATTTCGGCACCCCTATGGCATATTGAAACCGATTTCTTTCCCCCTCCAAGAGATGGAAGTTCGGCCAACACTGCACTCAGCAGATAAATCCTATATTTTCTCCCTTATCTTTATCTGATCACTCATCCTCAAGTGGCATGGATAACACCACCTCTTCCTTCCTTTTATCAGTTACTTTATCATCCATATTATCCACATTATCCATCAGTTATTCTTCCTAATTCCAAGCATCCTAACCGACTCCAACCCTGCTCTCCCTTGACGCCAAAATTAATTATAATAGATGGGTAATACGACTCGAACCTTGGACCACCCTTACTGCTTATCACGCCACCTGAAAGCCCCTAAGTGGCGCCACTTTGCCACTGGGCCACAAGCCCATTTGTGTCTTAAAACACATATAACATCTTTTAAGCCCTATCCTACTGGTTTTCCACTAGAGTGCCCCAGCAGAAAATTTTTAACTAAGGCCTCGGCCCAATCCTGAGCCAAATCTGGACCCCTTAAACACTCTAATTAGCACATTATACGTAACACACAACAAATGTACAGGCCCATTAATTCAGGATCTTACAATCCTGATTAAATTTTTTTAGTCTTTAAAAAAATAATGTTCAATCAAAAAATTATTTTGGCACATTGAATTGGAATAAGTGTTATTAAAAAAATTCACATAATCTACTAAAAATATTAAGGGTGCTAATTATTTGGGCTAACTAATGACATGACTTCTTAAAAAAAATTTAATCATTATAAGATACTAATAAATTTGTAGTTTTGAACTCTTTATTATGCTTACATTTAAGATTTAGTCTTGATATTTTAATTTGACATAATTTGATCCTCTACTTTTATAATGACATTAGTTAGCCCAAATAATTAACATCCTTAGCTATATTGATTAAAACCATATACACATGAAGTTGGAATGGGTATGTTTAAGAAAAAAACTGACCTCAGCATTTTGACCAAAATAATTAAGGGTATCAACTATTTAAACTACTTAATGATATTATGTAGAGGAACCAAATTATATATGTAACACCCCGTACCCAGTCCGGTCACCCGATTCGAGCTATAAGGTATTGCAATTGTAAAACATTAACATTTTTCACTATTTTGTCATAAATAACCAAATGATTCACTTCATAATAAAATTACAAGCATTTCCATGATATTTGATCATATTTGAGCTTAAATTGAGCATATGAGACATTAAAAATGACCCAGGAGCAAATCTAAACTAAACTAAAACTTTTACAAAAATTCAAGTAAAAAGTGAAAACAGGTCACACGGCCGTGTGATAGGGCTCAGACTATGTGGCTCAAAAACATGGTCATGTGACTAAACCATGTAACAAACTGTTGTCATCTAAGATTGGATCACACGGTCGTGTTTCCAAGTCGTGTAACTCACTGTAACCGTGTGGACAAACCTGCACCAAAATCAAATAGGCCACATGGTCATGTCATGCAATAGTGTGAGGTGCACAGCCGTGTGTCAGAACTTGTCATAGGTCATGTGCACTTAAATGTGCCTTCAAAACTAAGCCATTTCACCTATAATATCTTGGGTACCAAATCATGCAATTACCATCCCTTAAACCTATCCAAAATGTACCAGAACATGCCAAAATATACCGAATAACATTCAACCTAAGTGACTAACCAATTTTCCCTTATTGGCACCACAATTCAAACATAAACATTAACCATCCAAACCAAAACATAACTAGCTTTCCATGCTTATACATTATCAACTTAACCACAAATACCAAGTGCTAAAATCATCAATTATTACTAAATTTCAAATGCTAGCATAACCCAACCAACATTCAATAGGTTACGAATACAAAAGGATCATTCTATGATAAGATATCAAGATAGGCATCAAGTAGAATGCTACCAATTCAAGTCACCAAAATAACCAAATACAAGGTTTACACCTCAAATGGCACAAAACATTACCAAGATAGTCATTAACATATATATATACCAAAACGCTATTTACATGCCACTTATAATTGGGCAAAAATAAACAAATAACTATCGCATGAGTTGACGGATAGTGTGATCTCCAGCAATGTTCCAATCGACAGTAAGAGACCGACAATCTACATGAAAGAAAACCAAATTGGACAAGCTTATGTAAAGCTTAGTAAGTTTATTTAACGTACATTACGTACCTATTATTTAAGTTTACAATTCAAACATGCCATAGAAGTAGCATTTCCTTGCCTTGATTCATAATTCCTACCAAATCAAATGGTTAGGCATTGATAGCAAGTTAATTTTGTACTTTTAATGTATCTATTTTTGACTAATTTTTTAATAGAATACTATTGAACTTATGATTTCTTGCTTAAATCTTATTAGGGATGAAATTGGAGTGCCAAAGTTCAAAATCAAGCAAAATGGACTAAATCAAAACAATAAGCAAGAAAAGGGACAGGATTAGAAAATTACAGAATTAATGGCTGATTAGATCAGATTTTTGAAATTTTCAAATTCTATAAATATGAAAAATCTGATTTTAGTTGGCATAATCTTAGAGGAATCATGATTTTAGTTGGTTGATTCATGCTAAATTTAGCACTTCAAAAGTGTGTAAATACTTGTATTAGTGGCTTGGGAAGACACACTGGAATGAACACTTGAAGTTAAATTGAATATATTTTTTTCCTTTTTCCTTTCCACTCGTCTATAGCTTGGTAAAGCTTACTACAAATCACTTTCTTTTTCTTTCTTTTGGTATAATTGCTTTGCAAGCCCTGTATCCATTTCATCCATCACCATTACACGCAAATCTACTTTTAAACCCCAATTGAGTATGAGTAATTTCATGTTCAACGAAAACCCTCATTTAGCCTTAGTCCGGTTATCATTCCTATCGAGAACCGTGAGATATGAGCCTGCACTAAAACCTTTCAAACACGATATTGGTTATCTCTTCGGTATATGAGATAGGCACAATCGTCTTTTAAACTTTGAGCTTTTCTTTTTTCGTTAGTCGACTCTGCTAGAGAACAACTATTTTATTTACCTCTAAGATATTTTAATATATGGTCTCATATGTCTCGGTCTTGATAGGTTCTTTCCAGTAGCTCAGGCAACTGAATTAAGGAGAAATATTAATGGAATACGACAGAAGGAGGCTGAATCACTCTATGACTATTGGAAGCGATACAAGAAATTGTGTGCTAGTCGCCCACAACAATATCAATGCTCAAAGTCATCTCTTGAAACCATAGTGGAGAGGGTAGCCGTTAGCACCGAAAAGTTCCAATAAAAGGCTGAAGCACACTTCCAATAAATAGATTAGCAAATAAGTAAGTTTGCACTTGCGGTTAGTCATTTGCAAACCTAAGGGAAATTTTCATATCAAATTGAGCTGAACCCACAACAAAATGTGAGTGCTATGACTATAAAAGATGGAACGGTTTTGGAGACAGTACCTAGCACGACTCGTGATCATGACACTAAACGGGAATAACAGAGACTTAAACCAGCAGCTGCCATGGAGTCACTGAAACCGTTCGTGGTACCACCCCCATTCCTTAGAAGGCTTGCCCAATGTAAAAGGGAGTGAGAAGATAAAGGGATCCTAGAGACGTTTCGAAAGGTAGAAATTAATATACATTTATTCAATGCAATCAAATAGGTTGCACGCTATGCGAAATTCTTAAAAGAATTGTGCACTTGCAAAATAAAGCTCTTAGGCAATGAAAGGGTAAATGTAAGAGACAATATTTCTGCAGTTTTACAAAAGAAAATTTTGCTTAAGTGTAAGGACCAAGGTATATTTTTTATATCCTACAAAAAATGTTATGTTGGCATTAATAAAGCCATGTGTGATTTAGGTGCATCCATCAACGTAATGCCACTATTTATTTATAAATTTTTAAACTTGGGCCCTTTAAAAGAAACAGAGGTGATAGTTTAGTTAGCATATAAGTCAGCTGTGTATCTGGAAGGATTGGGAAACATCCTCGTCAAGTAAATGAACAAATCTTTCCTACAAATTTTTACATCGTTGACATGGAGGATGACAACTCGATAAATTCTTTTGATATTCTACTTAGGAAACCATTTTTAAGCAGTGCACGAATGAAAATTGATGTTCAGAGTAGAACACTCACCATGGAATTTGACAGTGAAGTGGTCAGGTTTAATGTTTATGAAGATATTGGTCATCCCAGTGCAATAAAAATGTCTCCAGTATCGATGAAATTGAACCATTGATGTTATGGAGTATAGATCTCGATGTTATGGAAAACAAAAGAAGAATTATCGCATAAAGGCCCCGAAAGTAGATCAAAGAACCAATACATGAAGCTGTCATTCGCTCGGATGCCCTAAAATTAGAGCTCAAATCATTACCAGAACATTTAAGGATTCCAATAATGGAAAGGCAAACCCAAATAGAGAAGCTTAAAGAAGCCTCAATCCACTGATGATGGAGGAATCCGAGAAGTATTTCAAGGTCAATGGGCAAAGGTTATGAGAACTTCCAAGTGAACATGATGGAAGAATTAATTCTCAAGGAGCCAAACGGATAGCATTTCAGGTTTTCGAACTAACGACATTAAACAAAAATGATTTTTGAGAGGCAACTCATATTTATTTTAATTTATTTAATTTTGTATTCAGTTTAATTTAGGTTGAAAATAAAAAATATATTATTATTTAATCTATTTTAACGTGTTGGTTTCTAGGAACGATGGTAGAGGTTGTCCTTTTTCATCCAAAAATAAATCAGAATCGGATTCCTATTGTGGCGTGGGCACACCTTGTCAAAATTCGTTGCTGCTATTTGCTGAAACAAACACCCAACCAAACCTGAACTAACCCAACTCGCCCTGTTCTCATGGTTGTTGAACATACACGGGGAAGTATACTTGACCTTTCTCATTATTTTTCTCTTAAAATTGCACATTGAGAGCAATGTGGGCCAAGTAGGGAGATTCATATGAAATTTCATGCTATTACTGTTCTTCTTTGCATATGTTATACTAAAATTATTCCTAATTTGTTTCAAAATTGAACCTTCAATTCCCATGCTTAGTTTATTCAAATAATTGGGTAATTCATGAATAACTAGTTATTGCTTAAATTTGGTCGACATGTGTTTTGTAGAATTGAAAATATTATGGCTAAATCAAACATTTCATGAAATTGTTATCTCTTTAAACATGCGTCATAAAAGTACTCGAGTCTCATTTAAATTTATCTATAAATAAATAAATAAGAAAAAAAGGAAAAGAAATTAAAAAATAGAATATACACTTACTCCTCTAATGGCTTAGTTATGAGTGAAGATTTTGGAAATGTGACCAAATTGAGTAACTGGGTTGAGGTGCTTGTGTTATCATCTTGGTTTGCGTAAAAAATTTGAGTGATGAATCGAAACTTATAACACTTCGCTAAACAAGCTGCCTTGAGTAAGGAAAAATAAATTGATTGGGGACATGTCAAATTGAGGAACCAGGTTGAGGTGCTTGGGTTGTCATATCATTTCACGTAAAAAGATTTGACTACGTCTCGAACTTTTGGAAAAATTTATTGAGTATGATTGTCTCGTATGTTTGATTAAGCCTAAATTTAATGAAGTGGTTGAATTTTGCATAATGTTAGAGTAGTTGAACCTAGCAATTACTTATTTTTTATTCACCTATTCATTTATATTACGCTTGGTTGAGGAAGGATATTTGATTTCAAAAAAAAAATATCGAATGATTTCTAGTATAGGAATACACATCATGTTTGATGACAAGCGTCGACTAAGTAGGGGGAATTTGATAGCAAGTTAATTTTATGCTTTTAATGTATCTATATTGGCTAATTTTTTAATAGAATACTATTGAATTTATGATTTCTTACTTAAATCTTAACAGGGATGAATCTGGAGTTCCAAAATTCAAAATCAAGCAAAATGGACTAAATTGAAACAAGAAGCAAGAAAATAGGCCAAATTAGAAAAATTGCAAAATTAGTGGATGATTAGATCAGATTTTTGAAATTGTCAAATTTTATAAATAGGAAAAATCTGATGTAACGCCCCAAATTTAGGCCTAAAAGGAATGGGCCTTGAGTAGGGGAACAGTGAAGGCTGCACATAAGTATTTGGATGTGCAAGGGAAGGACACAAATAAATAACTGCTTAGGTGGTTTTGTGTCCTAAGAAGTGCTGGAGAAGTCCTGAGTTCAAACCTGGGCTTTGGTAAAAATCCATGTTTTCCTTTTAAATGAACCTTGATGTTGGTACATAGGCTTTAAATATAATTGTGGCGGAAAGATGACACAAAAGGAGCTTGTAGCTCAGTGGTAGGTGGCGTGTTGCTTTCGCTGGGGAACCTGAGTTCGAGTCACTCCTTGCTCTAGGAGAATTTATTTTGTCTTATTGCTGCGTGAGAGCTAGAGTTTAACTGAAACTCTGCTGGGAGAGAGAGTTGAATTGGTCTTGGGAGAGAATCAGGGGATATGGATAAAGGTTGGTATGGATATAGAGAGAATTATGGGAAGGAAATCATGGAATTTGAAAGTTTGAGTGTTGTAGCTGAATTGGTAAGCTAGCTACTCAGAAATTTGGCTTAGGCTAGTAGTGAGGGGCTGTCAAATTCTCTTGCTGCCATTTTGGGGTTTTTTTTTCCCTTTTTGCATTTTTGGTTTCTCTTTATTTTTCTCTGCGCTGTGAATTCATTGTGGGAGGCTGACCATTCGTGTCATTTTATTCTGACCATTCGTGTCATTTTCTTCTGACCATTCATGTCATTTTCTTTTGTTGATGCCTGAATTCTCTACTGCTGTCGGCTGCTTTTTTCTCTCTATCTTTACTGTTTTCTTTTTCTCTTTGGCTGAATCTAGCATCGACTCTCCCTTACCATTTCTTCTTCAATCAGTTTCTCTCATAGTCTAACCTTCTCATTCTGCTTCTTTATTTTCTGTTCATTCTCTCTCGATTCTCCTATTTTTATTTGGCCGAATACTCCCTACCCTTTTTGTTGGTCATTTTTACCTTACCTTATAATTTGGTCCTTAGCCAAAACACAGTACTGTTCCCCCTCTATTTCGGTTCTGCAAAGATTCTGAGAATCGGTAGGTACTTATGTGTTCTTTATTCTTTCTTTTGTCGATAAATCTGTTTTCGTTTGACTTCTTCCCTAACAATTGGATGTTTTCTCTTTACGCCTTCTGACTGCAAAATACATTTCTTCTCTGTGATATGGCCATCGTTGGGCTTAGGGATTTCGGTGGTGTGAAGGGGTGCAAGTGGCTTAAAGCAATCAAACTTTTATTTTCTGTTCTTCGTTCTATCAAAGTAAGAACGATTATCATAATATTAGGTTTTGGACGAATGTACTTTTGTGCCTGTAAGCACGATATGTGTGGATTTAAGCCACACTTATGACAGTTTTTGTCTAATGAGATCTGTTATACTACAGATTTTTTATAAAGGCATGTACTTGATTATGATCAGCGATCTTGGGAGTTTTAAGGACGTTCGTTCAGACGGGGTAAGGAAGGTGTATTTTTGGGTTAAGTATTAAATGCGATTACCCCTAGTGGACAACTAGCTAACAAAATATTCTAATGGACTATAGGTTCGATATGAGTGGGTTAATCACGTGTTCGTAAATAGGTGTGTAACAGTACCCTACAAATAGCTTGATTGTGATGTTAATTAAGGTGTCTTAGGGTCTGAGTATGAGCCAAAGGTAGGCCCAAGCTATAGGAAAAATTTTATTTTTGAGCAATGGATAAGGGGAGCTGTAGTGGCTAGGTGTTAAGAGTATTATGTGGTAAGTTTTAGCACAAGAGAGCCTGTGGTAAAGTGGCAAGGAGGCGCCACTTAGAGCCTTAAGGAGTGACGCCACAAGTAGGGGAAGGGAGGTGAGGTTCGAGCTGTAGGAATCCCTCTTTGGGAATTTCTTTTTGACGCCAGAGAGGGGAAGAGTTGTGCTCAGTTGGAACTCTGGTGGATAGCTGTTGATCAAGTCAACAAATTCAAACGGGTGGAGAAGAGAAAATTTAGGAGTTTGAGCAATTCAAACTCGTTTGAATGACTAGTCAGGAGGGACTTGAAGTGTTGGCCGAAATTTGAACTGTTGAGAGGAGGAGAAATCAGTTGAAAGACTTAGGAGGAGTGCCAAATTTCCATAGTCAATCTAGGTGAGCATTTTAGGCTAGGCCTCCCTTAGTGCACCTTGTTGAAGCAAAAGTCAAAACCTCTTAGGCATCTGTCGTCTTCCCCTCTGAAGTATCAAGCCGAATTTTCATTAAACCATATGAGTCTCTCTCTTTTTCCCTTGAAACCGAAACCCTTCTTTCTCTAAACCCCATTTCACTTTTGATCTCTACTCCTATTTGGGTATTTGGCCGAAACTCTCTTGACCTTCTTTCTCCAAATCAAAGCCAAATTCTCTCTATTTCTTTCTATTCTCTTCCTCACCTTTGTTTCAAATCAAATCAACACTCTACTCTTTTGGTCGATTGCCTTACTTCTTCTAAACCTTCTCTTGTGCCAAAAGTTCATAGGCTTTTCTTGACTATTTGTTAAAGCCGAATCACCTCTCATATCTTGGGGTTACGCAGTCATTCTTCTCCTTTGGATCTATAGCCGAACCTTCATTCTAGGTGAGTTTCGATTCTTTCTCTTCTTTTTCCCCTTCTACTTCTTTGGTTATAAAGTCGAATCTCTCTTCTATCATTACACTCTCTCTTTT
Organism: Gossypium bickii; assembly: GCA_025503065.1. Classification (NCBI taxonomy): domain Eukaryota; kingdom Viridiplantae; phylum Streptophyta; class Magnoliopsida; order Malvales; family Malvaceae; genus Gossypium; species Gossypium bickii. Next base: position 27,521,702 of record CP106712.1, read on the forward strand.
TGTCGTTTCTAAAGGGAAGTGGAAGCCGGGATTTGATAGTTAGATGGTTGGTGATTTTGTCGACTACCTTTAGTCCTATAATCATTCTTCGGGTTTTGTAACAGTGGTTTGTGGTCATCTACTCTCTACCAATTGATTGTGTTAAGGACTGTGGTAAGGATACATGTCGAATCAACCCTTCCCTTGTTTATTTAAAAAGCCGAAGGATATTCGTTATGATGACTAAGTGTTTAGCCGATTGTAGGGGGGATTGTCATCACGTGTTTTGGAATTTGCTTAAAGATTGAAAGGTGTCAAGGTAAGATTGGTGGTCTTGTGCGATAACTCTTCGGGATTTCTTGGATAAGCCGAATGGCTATTTGCTAATGGTTTCTTGGATTTCTCGTTAGTAACCAGGTATGATCTCTTACACACTTTATAATTGATGTATAATATGTTAATAACTTAAACATGGATAAAAGTCGGAAAATATGTGGATTTCGATATGGTACCCTTAGGGGTATGAGCAAGGACTCTGGGTAAGACCGCTTTGGTGATACTTGATTTCTGATGAAATTGTATATGTTATGTTTCGATATATGTTAAATGATTTAGCATGTTGACATGGTACGTATATGCATGTGCATTACTGCGGGTGTATTGAGAGGAGGGGGAAGATATGATATCTGTGACTTTGGGTCGCCAGTGGTTTGGCACCACCAGTGGTTTGGTACCACATTTGATACTCGTGACTTTGGGTCACCAGTGGTTTGGCACCACATTGGATTTAGCGACTCGTCCTAGTGGCTTAGCACCATAGTGGGTTGGCCCCACATTTTATAAAAATATATTGTCGCCAGTGATTTGGTATCACAAAGTGGGTTGGCCCCACATATGGATTAGTCGTGACTTTGGGTCACCAGTGATTTGGTACCACATTTATACTTTGACATCAGTGACTTTTGGTCACCAGTGGTTTGGCACCACCAGTGGTTTGGTACCACACTGGGTAGAAAAAGGAGTTGTGGATGGCTAGGTTTGGGTTGCATGATATGTTTGCTTGATTATGAATTGAGTAAGAGTGTTACTATAATCGGGAGGGGGATTATGCACTGAGTCCTGGTGACTCATCTCTTCCCTTATCTTTTTCAGGTGAGTCGTAGATCGCAGATGAGGAGCCCGGCGGACTCGAGGTGGCCATGCGAAATTGCTTTTGGTTTTACATTGACTTACCAATTTGGGTACTTGTTTTAATTTGGTTCTTTTTGGGTTTGTAATAAGGCCACTTATTTTATATTTTCGGGTTTTTTTATCTACTAAAAGTTTAATCAAATAATGCTTAAGTAAATTACTTGACCTATTTTAATAATCTGAAAATCAATGTTTTCTAATTTAAACAACTCAACGAGTTTTCTAACCCTTACCATCGGGTAAAAACAAGTAAGGTGATAATACTAGTTGGGCCAAACTACTTTCAAACTAAGTTAACGTAAAGTCTAAGGTTTTAGAAATGGGTTCCAATTTATATCCAAAGAAGATCGGGTTTTCCTAAAAGCAAATGGTTTATAAAATAGATAAGGACACAATGTTTTCTCAAGGGTTTCTTCCTTCACTCAAAGATTTTCAAGTATCCAATCCATTTTCAAAAAGCATTTTCGAATTTACAACTTGTTTAGTTCAAAGACTTTTATCCCGTGACTCACAGGAATCGATCGTAGTGTATTGACCGGGTTAGGGTGTTACAATTATGGTATCAGAGCCAAGTTCAAAAGCTCGACTGTGGGCCCGAGGCCCAAAATGTTTTAAAGTAGGTTTCAAAAGATTTTGTTGGAAAAAAATAGTCTGGAAAGTATGGCACCGAGTCTCCGGAACCGATCCGCCCAGGTAAGTACCCCTAACTACTGTTTACATATGATTGTGATGATATATGGTATGGTGGATAATATTAGTTGATTACCCTAGAGACTGAAGCACATTGGATTCTGTGAACTTGCGGAAACAAAACTCTGTAATAAAGCTGTTCATAAGACTGTGCTTTAACAACAGTGGAATTAAGTCTAATGCATAAAAATTTTAAATCAGATAAGTCAGGAACATTAGTCATGAGCACTCGAGGACGTGGTCGTAACACACGCGTGGACGAGTGGTCGGGTAGGATGACCGTGGTTCCAAACCAATGGGTCCGGTCGTGGTCGAAAATGAGATACCACCACCACCAGCTGCGGGTGTTGAGTTTCAGGATCAGACGGGGGATGACGCAGTGTCGCAGGTAATGCTGCGGGTTCTTGAGAGAGTAGCTGGAGCAGGTGGAGGTGCGGGACCTCGGAAATCTGTATCTGAGCGACTCCGAGCCAATGGAGCTGAGGTATTCCGAGGTGTTTCTGGTATGGCTCCCAAAACGGTTGAGTATTGGTTGGAGGCAACGGAGCGTATCATGGATGATTTGGACCTAACTGCTGAGGAGAAATTGAAGGGAATAGTGTCGCTTTTCCGGGATGAGTCATATCAGTGGTGGCTCACAGTTCAGGATGGTGCTGCAGCCGATGATCTTGCTTGGGATTATTTCAAGGCAGCTTATCAGAAGAGATATATTGGGTCTAGTTACATTGATGCACAGCGGAAGGCGTTTCTGCGACTGGTTCAGGGAAGTAAGTCAGTATCTGAGTACGAGGCAAAATTTTTAAGGTTAAGCCAGTACGCTCGATGTATCGTGGCTACGGAGCATGAACGTTGTGTCAGGTTTGAGGACGGATTGAGGGATGAACTGAGGTTGCTGATTGCTCCACAGCAGGAGAGGGAGTTTGTCGTGTTGGTAGAGAAGGCTAAGATAGCCGAAGGACTAAAGGAATCTGTGAAACAAAATTTGGACGGGAGTAGGCATAAGAGGGGTTTTGGATCGTCTGGGTCACTCAGAAAAGGACTAGGTATGGTGGGCTGAATCAAGTTGGGAGGCCTGCTGCTACTACTTAGGAACCAGCGCAATGTACCCGGTGTGGAAAATCTCATTGGGGAGAATGTTGGACTGGTGGTAAAGGATGCTTTGAGTGTGGGTCGTTAGATTGTCGTGTGAGGGATTGTCCACATAAGCTAGCCAGGATACAGTCTGAGGGTTAGGGCCGTGCTCAGTTTAGGAATGGTGGACAGTGTAGGAGGTAATGGTTCTGGTCGGGGCCGTGGAGCACCGGGCAGAGGTGCAGGCAATACTGAAGCAAGACAGCCTGGGTTGGTATATGCAGCGAGGCGTCGAGAGGAGGGTGACGCACCAGACGTCATAAACGGTACGTTCTTAATCTTTGGACTACCATATACTGCTTTGATAGATGTTGGTTCGACGCATTCGTATGTTGCTAGTTGCATAGTGGAAACCATGAACCTAGGCTTTGAGATTACTTCTAGGGAGATGACAGTAATTAGCCCTCTAGGTCACTTTGTAGAAGTAAATAAACTGTATAAGGATGTACCCCCAGAACTCCAAGGGGTAGTGTTTGTGGCTGATCTAATGGAACTGCCATTTGGGGAGTTTGATCTGATTCTAGCGATGGACTGGTTGGTGAAGTACCAAGCGAATTTGGACCACGCAGCTACAGTTGAAGGCGAAGAAGTGGTAATGATAGGTCACAGAAGGGATTATCTATCTAACATTGTGTCTGCTCTAAAAGCTGAGAAGATGGTTAGGAAGGGTTGTGAAGCGTTCATGGTTCATGTGTGTGCTTTGGAGGCCAAGGAGTCAGCTGTAGGGAATATCCGAACAGTGAAGGAATTTACCGACGTATTTCCAGAAGAACTTTCGGGCCTGCCTCCGAATCGTGAAGTTGAATTTGGCATAGATCTATTACCCAGAACTGCGCCAGTGTCTATTGCCCGTATAGGATGGCGCCAAAGGAATTGGTGGAACTGAAGGCACAAATTCAGGAGTGGTTGGACCGGGGTTTTATCCGGCCAAGTGTTTTGCCTTGGGGAGCGCCTGTGCTCTTTGTTAAGAAGAAGGATGGTACAATGCGGATGTGTATAGACTACTGCCAGTTGAATAAGTTGACAATCAAGAACAAGTACCCGTTGCCGAGAATAGACGACTTATTTGATCAGCTTAAGGGGGCATCAGTTTTCTCGAAGATCGATTTAAGGTCGGGATATCATCAGCTTAAGGTGAAGGAGGCTGATATCCACAAGACGACATTTTACACTCAGTATGGGCACTACGAGTTTCTGGTAATGCCATTTGGGTTGACTAACGCACCGGCAGCGTTCATGGATATGATGAACCGGGTGTTCCAGCCGTACTTGGACCAGTTTGTCGTGGTATTTATAGACGACATATTGGTGTACTCAAGGTCTGAGGAGCATCATGATGGCACTTGCGGGTAGTTTTACAAATTTTTGAGGGAGAAGCAGTTATTTGCCAAGTTTAGTAGGTGCGAGTTCTGGCTTAGGGAGGTGACTTTCTTTGGGTCACGTGGTGTCAGCTGAGGGGATTAGAGTGGACCCTCGAAAGATTGAGGCAATTGGACTGGAAACCGCCTAAGTCAGTAGCGGAAGTTCAGAGTTTTCTGGGTCTAGCAGGGTATTACCGAAGGTTTATGGAAAGGTTTTCTCTGATCACAGCGCCATTGACCAAGTTACTGAGGAAAGGAGTTCTATTTGTGTGGTCCGATAAGCAGCAAGAAAGTTTTGACAAGCTAAAGAGGATTCTAACGGAAGCTTCAGTTTTGATCTAGCCCGAAGTAGGGAAAGAGTTTACAGTATATTGTAATGTATCGCATACCGGCTTGGGATGTGTGCTGATGCAGGAAGGGAAAGTAGTGGCATATGCGTCTCGACAGCTGAGACCGCATGAAGTTAACTATCCGACACATGATCTGGAGTTAGCTGCTATGGTCTTCGCTCTGAAGATATGGAGACATTATTTGTACGGGGAGAAGTCAATAGTCTACACGGATCACAAGAGTCTGAAATACCTTTTGACTCAGAAGGACTTGAATCTAAGGCAGCGGAGGTGGATCGAGTTGTTGAAAGACTACGACTATTCCATTGAGTATCATCCGGGCAAGGCCAACGTGGTGGCAAACGCGTTAAGCCGAAAGGTAGTGTCGGACCTGAGAGCGATGCTTGCTCATCTCAGCTGTGTGACGATGGGAGTTTATTAGCGGAATTGTGGGTAAAACCGACTTGGGTTGATCAAGTTAAAGAGAAACAGCTAGTAGATGAGAGTTTGAATGCTCGGAGGTTGCAAGTGCAAAATGGTGGATTAGAAGGTTACAGCTTGACCAATGATGGAGTGTTGTGTTTCCAAGGGAAAGCTTGTATGCCGAAGGACATCGAATTACGATAGAAGATTCTTCAGGATGCACATAGCAGCCCATACACTCTGTATCCTGGAGGTAGCAAGATGTACCGGGATTTGCGAGAGCAGTTTTGGTGGCCAGGTCTAAAACGGGAAGTAACTGAGTTTGTGGGTAAATGTTTGACATGTCAGCAGGTCAAAGCTGAACCTCAGTTACCGTCAGGTTTGTTGCAGCCGGTGAAGATTCCACAGTGGAAGTGGGAAAGGATTACGATGGACTTTGTCAGTGGGCTACCCCTTACGCCTGGTAAGGACTCAATCTGGGTGATTATGGATTGTCTGACTAAATAGGCTCATTTTATACCGGTACGGGTTGAATACTCGCTTCAGAAGTTAGCCAAGTTGTATGTGGCAGCGATAGTGAGGTTACACGGTGTGCCAGTATCGATTATCTCAGATAGGGATCCCAGATTCACGTCGAGGTTCTGGAAAGCGTTGCATCAGGCGTTGGGTACGCGGTTGGATTTTAGTACGACATTTCATCCACAGTCAGATGGATAGTCAAAAAGGGTTATACAAATCTTAGAAGATATGTTGAGAGGCTGTGTTTTGGACTTCAGAGGTAGCTGGGAGGAATTTCTACTGTTAGCAGATTTCGTGTACAACAATAGTTACCAGGCAAGCATTAAGATGGCACCATATGAGGCATTGTATGATAGGAAGTGTAGTACACCTACGTGCTGGACAGAGTTGGGTGAGCGTCAGATGTTGGGACCGGAGTTGGTTGCTGAGACTGAGGATAAGGTCAAGTTGATCTGGGCTCGTCTGAAGGAAGCTTCGGACAGGCAAAAGTCCTATGCCGATCTTAAGCGAAGAGTTATAAAGTTTGCAGTCGGTGACAGGGTTTTCTTGAAGGTCTCACCGTGGAAGAAAGTGCTAAGATTTGGACAGAAAGGCAAGCTGAGCCCAAGGTTTATCGGGCCATATAAGATGTTGAAACGAGTGGGACCAGTAGCTTATTAGCTTGGGTTGCCAGCAGAACTGAGTTAGATACATGATGTGTTTCACGTCTCCATGCTTAGGCGCTACCGTTCAGATCCATCGCATGTTGTATCAGTGGAAGAAATCGAGGTGAGCCCACATTTGACCATGGAAGAGGAACCAGTGCAGATTCTGGATCGGGATGTGAAGGTTTTGCGCAAGAAGTCGGTTCTATTAGTAAAGGTGTTATGGCGAAACCATGGTGCGGAAGAGGCCACGTGGGAACTAGAGAATGTGATGCGGCAGCAATACCCTCAACTCTTTTGACCAGGTAGTTTCGAGGCCAAAATTATTTTAAGGGGGATAGAACTGTAACATCCTTAAATAGGGGCTCGTATGTTTGAATTATTTGCATGTGAATGGCTTGATTGTGATGTTAATTAAGGAGTCTTAGGGTCTGGGTATGAGCCAAGGGTAGGCCCGAGCTATAGGAAAAAAATTTATTTTTGAGCAATGGATAATAGGAGCTGTAGTGGCTAGTTGTTAAGAGTATTATATGGTAAGTTTTAGCACAAGAGAGCCTGTGGTAAAGTGGCAAGGAGGCGCCCCTTAGAGCCTTGAGGAGTGACGTCACAAGCAGGAGAAGGGAGCTGAGGTTCGAGCTGTAGGAATCCCTCTTTGGGAATTTCTTTTTGATGCCAGAGAGGGGAAGAGTTGTGATCAGTTGGAACTCTGGTGGATAGCTGTTGATCAAGTCAATAAATTCAAACGGGTGGAGAAAAGAAAATTTAGGAGTTTGAGCAATTCAAACTCGTTTGAATGACTGGTCAGGAGGGACTTGAAGTGTTGGTTGAAATTTGAACTGTTGAGAGGAGGAGAAATCGGTTGAAAGACTTAGGAGGAGTGTCGAATTTCCATAGTCAATCTAGGTGAGCATTTTCGGCTAGGCCTCCCTTAGTGCACCTTGTTGAAGCAAAAGTCGAAACCTCTTAGGCATCTGTCGTCTTCCCTTCTGAAGTATCAAGACGAATTTTCATTAAACCATATGAGTCTCTCTCTTTTTCCTTTGAAATCGAAACCCTTCTTTCTCTAAACCCCATCTCACTTTTGATTTCTACTCCTATTTGGGTATTTGGCCGAAACTCCCTTGACCTTCTTTCTCCAAATCAAAGCCAAATTCTCTCTATTTATTTCTCTTCTCTTCCTCACATTTGTTTCAAACCAAATCAACACTCTACTCTTTTGGTCGATTGCCTTACTTCCTCCAAACCTTCTCTTATGCTGAAAGTTCATAAGCCTTTCTTGAGTATTTGTTGAAGCCGGATCACCTCTCATATCTTGGGGTTGTGCAATCGTTCTTCTCCTTTAGATCTATAACCAAACCTTCATTCTAGGTGAGTTTCGATTCTTTCTCTTCTTTTTCCCCTTCTACTTCTTTGGTTATAAAGCCGAATCTCTCTTCTATCATTACACTCTCTTTTTGTCGTTTCTCAAGGGAAGTGGAAGCCGGGATTTGATAGCTTGATGGTTGGTGATTTAGTCGACTACCCTTCGTCCTATAATCGTTCTTCGGGTTTTGTAACAGTGGTTCGTGGTCATCTACTCTCTACCAATTGATTGTGTTAAGGACTGTGGTAAGGATACATGTCGAATCAACCCTTCCCTTGTTTATTTAAAAAGTCGAAGGCTACTCGTTATGATGACTAAGTGTTTAGCCGATTGTAGGGGGAGATTGTCATCACGTGTTTTGGAATTTGCTTAAAGATTGAAAGGTGTCAAGGTAACATTGGTGGTCTTGTGCGATAACTCTTCGGGATTTCTTGGATAAGCCGAATGGCTATTTGCTAATGGTTTGTATTGGCCGAATATAGGAAAGGTGTATCTGGTGCATTAGATCTTGATCTACGGGGTTCGGTAGTCTTGTTAGTAACCAGGTATGATCTCTTACACACTTTATAATTGATGTATAATATGTTAATAACTTAAACATGGATAAAAGTCGGAAAATATGTGGATTTCGATATGGTACCCTTAGGGGTATGAGCAAGGACTCCGGGTAAGACCGCTTTGGTGATACTTGATTTCTGATGAAATTGTATATGTTATGTTTCGATATGTGTTAAATGATTAAGCATGTTGACATGGTACGTATATGCATGTGCATTATTGCGGGTGTATTGAGAGGAGGGGAAGATATGATATCTGTGACTTTGGGTTACCAGTGGTTTGGCACCACCAGTGGTTTGGTACCACATTTGATACTCGTAACTTTGGGTCACCAGTGGTTTGGCACCACATTGGATTTAGCGACTCGTCCCAGTGGCTTAGCACCACAGTGGGATGGCCCCACATTTTATAAAAATGGATTGTCGCCAGTGATTTGGTATCACAAAATGGGTTGGCCCCACATATGGATTATTCGTGACTTTGGGTCACTAGTGGTTTGGCACCACCAGTGGTTTGGTACCACACGGGGTAGAAAAAGGAGTTGTGGATGGCTAGGTTTGGGTTGCATGATATGTTTGCTTGATTATGAATTGTGTAAGAGTGTTGCTATAATTGGGAGGGGGATTATGCACTGAGTCTTGGTGACTCACCTCTTCCTTTATCTTTTTCAGGTGACTCGTAGATCGCGGATGGGGAGCCGGGCAGACTCGAGGTGGCCATGCGAAATTGCTTTTGGTTTTACATTGACTTACCGATTTGGGTACTTGTTTTAATTTGGTTCTATTTTGGTTTGTAATAAGGCCACTTATTTTATATTTTCGGGTTTTTTTTTATCTACTAAAAGTTTTATCAAATAATGCTTAAGTAAATTACTTGACCTATTTTAATAATCTGAAAATCAATGTTTTCTAATTTAAACAACTCAACGAGTTTTCTAACCCTTACCATCGGGTAAAAACAAGTAAAGTGATAATACTAGTTGGGCCAAACTACTTTCAAACTAAGTTAACGTAAAGTCTAAGGTTTTAGAAATGGGTCCCAATTTATATCCAAAGAAGATCGGGTTTTCCTAAAAGCAAATGGTTTATAAAATAGATAAGGACACAATGTTTTCTCAAGGGTTTCTTCCTTCACTCAAAGATTTTCAAGTATCCAATCTGTTTTCAAAAAGCATTTTCGAATTTACAACTTGTTTAGTTCAAAGACTTTTATCCCGTGACTCGCCAGATTCGGTCGTAGTGTATTGACCGGGTTGGGGTGTTACACACAATGCTACTCACACAAGTTGACAAGAATCCACAACAAATGCTAGATTCCAACCATTAGTGTGGCATCTACCACTAGTACATAGGACATGGAACTGTAATCACTGCCACAGAGTGCCTGGAATTGAAAAACCAGTACGTAGTACCTAGAATCTGTAATCATCGGCACCTAGTTCCTAGAACACCCTAATGACATGTCATTTATATCCTAGCTATTAAAAAAGTTCAGACGAGCTTCAACTTGTATTCTGTAGCCATTACATGTTCATAAACTTAAACCATGATAAACTTGATTACATACATTCCTTAGAATAATATATATATCAATACGACCATGAACAATGCTATACTTTACATTTCAATCCTTTCCACTTTCAAAACTACTTCAATTGATCACATAAATTATATATACATATATATATATGATCACACACATAATTAAACTGAACTATCATCAAACATAATAAACATAGTGCGAACTTACCAAAACACAGTAGCTACCAGCACCTCGACAACAACTACTCGACGACTTTTCCTTTCCCGCGATTATCAACCAATTTATTCGTTACTTGGTCTAAATATAATAATTTAATTCAATTAACCAATTCAAATAACGTAAAAAAAATTAAATTCATATATTTGACCCTTTATCAAAATTTTACTCTTTTACCTTGAACTTTTACCTTTCATTCAATTTAGTCCCTAAATCTGAAACTTTCACATTTTTCACAATTAAATCCAACCAGTGCTAGCCAAATACTCTATGGCCTTTATACAGCCCATAATTTTCAAAATTTATAATAATTTCATGTTAAGATTATTTTATCAAATTACTCTTTAAATTTAAAATTAACTAAAATCACTTTATAAATAGTCCTATTTAATTGCCAAACTTATAAACCTATCATTAAATTTCAAGAACATAAAAAGTTCATCAATAATATAATCAAAATATTTAACAGTTTTACGAATTAATTTCTAAATTAGATAGATTAAATTACAACAATTAAAAAAATATAAAAATAATAAAAAACGGATTGAAATATATTTACATGCAAACAAAATAAGCTTGGGCGAACCTGTATTCTGTAACAATGGTATTTCGTAAATGAATGGAGAAGAAAGTGAAAATAAAATGGTTCCGTTTTGTTTTATTACTTGTTTTACTTTTATTATTTTAACATATATTACTATTTAACATATAAAATACTTAAAAACAATCCTATAAACTTCCAAGCTACCTTGGTATGGTCTAAAACATAAAGCATTCCAACCATGATTTTATAGCCATTAAGCATTAGAATAATTTTTACTATTTTTTTTCATTAATTAACTATTCAAACGTTAAAATTTCTAAATCAAATTTCATATATATATATATATATATATATATATATATATGGTAACTCAGTAAATATTTAATAAAAATATTTACGGGTTCAGTTTACATATATGAGGTCTCGAAACCTCATTTTCTAAAATCACTTGACTTTAAGGCAAACCACTTGTACTTAATTATTCATTCAATTAGCACAATTATCAAATAAAAATTCTATATAATACTATATTTGACTCGTAAATATTAAATAATAATATTTACGAATTCACTCGTCAGATTTGTGGTCTCGAAACCACTGTTTTCGACACCACTGAAAACAAGTTGTTATAATATAAAATTAAAGAATAGATACTAAGTTCTAAATTTAAATATAGTAGAGAGACTGTAACCGCAAATTGATCTAAAATAGTCTATTTCAAGCATAATCATTCGTCTTTCCATTTATTAAAAATAATTATTTGGTACACAGGTAGTGAAAAATTTTAACTCTAAAAGTGAGATTGAGATTTTTCCACATATCCTATTGATATTTTTTAATATATATATTTAAATTTTAATTTAATTGGTATAAGTGATTATATATTTATTGAATATGAATTGGAGATAGCAAACTAATATTTACTAAAACTAACAAAAATATATATGCCCCAAAAGTAAGAAAAAAAGTTTGAATGAAAATTATTCATATTTTAATAAGGATATTAATTACTTTTTTTCACATAATTTATTATTTATAAGATCTTGAATGAAATTTAGTGCTTGTACTTCTATTTTTAGGAATTTAGTCTCTCTATTTTTCATATTTTAAAATTCAAGTTAAATTGTTAACTAATCTGTCGTAATACGGTGTAGCAGATTAAACTAGTTTTCGCACTTGAGGAGCTTGAACACAAGCACTTTTATTATGTTTTAGTTGAGTTTTTATAGTTTAGTTTACAATCAATAAAAAAATTGTATTTTGAGTCTTTTATTGACCTTAGGGGCCGAATGAGGCCTAAAGGCAAGCTAATGTACTTAGTTGGTGTACAGGAGATCATGCAAGGGCATAGGAACTCAATACTTGTGTTGGAACATGGGGTGTTCGAGGTTGCAACATAGGGAGCAGAATGCAAGAATTGCCATACTGTCTTTGGTGTCACGACACACCCTTAAACCCATCCGTGAACTACACATACTGCCCTAGATGTCACGACATCGACCTTGTATGGGAGATAATAATGAGCCAGAGGCATTTTAGTCTGTACAACCAATATTTAAACATGAGAGCATTAGCAAATCTAGGGTTGAGGTTGATGGCAACCAATAGTTAAAGGAAAACTTTTGATATTCTAAGCTTTTTTTTGTAATTTAGTTTTCCATTTTTTTTCTTTCTCTCAGGTTTAGATTTCTTTTCAGTTCTTTTCATTCGTGTTCTTCGAAGAACTTGATTTGTAGACACAATCAAACGTTTGAGGATTTCTGTGCTTCATCAATCGAATACAATGAGGATTCTATAAACTTTATTCTTGATTTATTTTTCATGCATGCATTTATCCTTAAGTTTACTATGTTTATGGATTCCATGAGAAACTAATCTTTTTATGTGGGGATTAGTGAGTTGAGGTGTGATTGATTAATTGCTATGTAGGGTTTTCTTAGTGGAACAGTTGTTCAGGAGAGAAATAATTTAAACCTTAGGCTTGACGACCCTAGGAAGTCATTAAGGTAGGAATTAACCCGAAATTGGTATGGCATATCTGTGAAAAAGTTAGCCCTGAACCGGTCTAGACTGTGAAGTCGAGAGATAAGTAGTTTTTGCCGACTCATTACTTTAGTGGAAGACCCAGAGATGTTGCTGGGGTAGCAACTAATTGATTGAATAGAAGCTCAAAATAGGAATTAGTTATGATCACTAAAGCAAGCTAATCACTCATGTCTTCGTTTGATTGAGTTTAGAAATTCGTTTTCCGAAGTCCCTTTTATTCTTGCAGTTTTTAATTTTTTATTTATAAAAACCCCAAAAATCTTTCCTTTATGTTTTATCATAATATAATTTATTAAGACTACTAATTAATTCTATTTGCGTTTAGGTTAATTTTAATTTAGTACTCGCCGTTCGTGGGTACGATTCTCAAAGTACTTACACATATACTTGCAGACATCGCCTCAAATATATATATTTAGTTGAAGTATTCACACTCTGGACGTCAGTATGTCCAGTGGTGGTCATTAACATTGTTATTTTTTTTGTTAAATTTATTAATATGACATTTTGAAATAAAAAAATACCTACTTAGTAGTAATGTAACAAAAAAATGGAACTGTAACCAATTTGAATTTAACAAAATAATTTTAATACTTTTAAGAGTTTGACCTAAAATTTGAAATCTAAAAAGTGGAGGGACAAAATTCCTAGTGATAAAAGTATAGGGACTAAATTTTAAATCTACAAAAAACACAAAGACTTATAACATATTTCAACTTAATTTTTTTAAAAGAAATTATAAAGAGATTTCCCGAGGCGAAGCTGCGGGAATTATACTAGTTAAGAATTTATTAAAGATCATATTGCAATAATTTTAATAATTATTTAGTCAATTTCTTTAATGGATAGTATTTGGTACACTTGTAGTTACTTTTTTTTAACTTCACAAGTAGGGTTAAAAAAATATTATGTATTTCATATTTTTATACATTTATTTATTTTTAAATATTTTACTATACCTATTAAACACTTATCATCACTCGAACCCCACTTATAGAGTTAAAAAATTCCATTAACAATGTATCAAATATCTTCTTTTTCTTTAATATCAAGTTTTTATTATTTTTTAAACAAGAATATTACATTATTAGTGAAACTAATTTATTGACAATCGTGAATATATGTGTTGCGTATGAACATGATTGTGTGAATACATGCCACCTACAACATAAAATTGATCATAGAAAAATAACCTAATTGCACCAATATCATGAAAGTTTTGAATTTATTCTAACATGCATACATATTAAAGAAATCCTATATAAATACTATTACCCATATTATTATTTTACTAATAATATATGTTGAAATAGTTGAGTTCAAAAGTTGATACGTGAGCGGATGTTGGACAAGTTGCAACTTAGTCAAGTGACCATTAAAGAATAGTAAACAACAAAAAAAAAAAAAAAAAAGAAAATTTTTTATACAAATTGGTTTTCATTTATGTTTGTGGGGTATTATTTAAAGAGTTAATCCACTATTTTCAAACATGTAGCAACTTCACACTTACGCTCAAAATGACTCACCTGAATTTTACTTACAAAAATTGCATTCTAAACCAATTACCTAACTAAACAGGAAACAAGTGCTAATTCCCATACCACTAACTAAACATGCGTATATGATATAAGTGTTTTTAAGGCTTGCTCATATACAAGTCAATTAAATTCCCATCAAAATAGCCTATTCACAACGAATACAAATATCCTAATAAAACATAGGATAGTGATAACTCTTGAAAAAAGTTATATTTAAGGCCTCTAAATGGAAGTAATTAGTTGTAATTAAGTGAAATCATTTGCATTTTTAGGATATTTTTATAACATTGCATAACAAAGCTTGGATTGCAATATAATGGTCATTATTTGTTACTTTTATCACTTGGGGAGGAAAGGTGTGGTTTTGTGTGAACATAGGTGCAGGTTGAGCAATAAGATGAAGAGGGAAAATAAGGAAAGTGAAATATTGCCATGACAAATGGTGAAATTGATTGCCAACATATATTTCCATGGGAATTCTGGGAAGATGACTTAGCACTTTATCCACGTCATTCTCAGCCAGTCGTGCGTGTACCAAAAAATCCAACCTCAAAAGAGGAATGAAAATAGTGTGCTGAGGGGGGATGTATCTACCCAATAAAAGAAAGAGAGAGAAGAAGAAAAAAGAGGGAGGGAAATTTGTGTGAGAAAGAGACTGGTGATGTAACACCCCAAACCCGGCCTAGAAGTTAGGCCTGAATCCGGCGTGTCACATTGAAGTGTTTTTGCGAAAACTTTGTTTTCATTTAAAACCCTTCTAAAGAAAAGTTAAGTAAAATCCAGTTTGCTTTCAAAACGAGGTGTAGCCAAAAACCATTTCCTTGTTACTATGTAAAAGAAAAATATTCCTTTGACAGTGGAAGCTCGTTCTTTAAAACACAATTATTTTCAAAAACTTGAAATATGCTTAAAAGAAATAAATTCAGGTTCCGTTTCAAAATTACAATGCATAGTGGAAGTAATGGAATAATAACTAGAGGGAAAACCTTATTACAATCCAAAATAAAAAAACTTAAAATAAATAAATTAAAATCTAGAATTTAGATGTTATGAAAAATAGGCCTAATCGTCTTGCTAGTTGGCCACCTCTGAGTCCCTCCATCCGTCGAACCGCCTACTAAGTATCACCTGAGAAAAATAAAAGAGGGAGTGAGTTTTCGAAAACTCAGTGTGTACGACCCTCGTCAACTAATAGCATACATATCATATTATTAACAAATATCATACATGCAATGCAGTGCAAACCCTCCCCAAATAATCCATCAGGTACACATCGTCTCCATCCAATCGAAACACTTTTGTGGGGATTTCTAAATCGACCCACCCATCCGATACAACAAAACTGCTAATCATATAATGGGCTTAAAAAGCCATCGGTGGATCCACGGTCGTCAAGCAACCATGCGATCCTCATATACTTCCTCCGTTCCATAATTTCCCAACCCATATGCATCCTAAACAGAATATCATATGAATGCAGAAAATGTACATATAACATCCATAAATCTTACATTCAACATATAGGGGTATTTTAGTCATTTCACAAATCAAGGATATCTTGATAATATTGCAATTCAAGGGTATTTATGTAATCCTACCCTACAGGGGTATTTTAGTAATTCTACCCTATAGGGGTATTTCAGTAATTATTAATGGTATGAGTCTTAATTACGAACCTTGGCCAGTCAACAAGTCCTCGCAGCTAAAGTGAACAGACATTACGCACCAGGTAGGATTCTAGAGAAGAGGAGGTAGGTCATTAAAACCGCTTAAGTACCAAGCTCTCCCTAGATCCAATCCTAGACATGCATATACCTGTTGCCACGCTTAAACCTTATGACTTGTCCACGGTAACTATTAGTTAATTATTTAAGTTTTATGCCCTCTTAAGGAATTATTAGAAACTAGGCCTAAAAGTCCCTTATAAAACCCTAGCAAGTCCACATGCTTTCATACATTCATATGGCCCATCAGGCCCAATCAAATTTATATGGCCCATTAGGCCTTAATCACATTTAAGCGGCCTTTTAGGCCCAAAACTAACCCAGGCCTTACAACCGACTTAATTAGCTCGTCGTTTATTACCAAACTACCAATCCTTACTATTTGAGTCCACGAGCCCGTCGGGCCTATTTGTCCCATTTTGGCCCAGTTGGCCATAACACGACCCAAGTCCATGAGATCGCTCATGGGGTCTCTGTTATCGATTCCATTTCCCTCATACGAGTGTTCACACACTCGCAAGACTACTGAATCCAAACTTTCGGGATTTTGAGATTTTCCAATCCATTGTGTGTGTATAGTGTATGTACACACCTGATAACAAAACGCACTGCGATCTCCTTAGCCACGGTCCTACAAACGATATCATTCAATGACTAATCACATATACTTATCAAATACTTTACCAAAAGCCGAAGTCTCACCTTAACCTTACCTGAAACACCAAGCCTTAATAGCTTTCCCTCGATCACTAATCACGAGTACTTCTTAAATCTGCATCAATCTTGTAACACCCCAAACCCAGCCCATACGTTCTGACCGGATCTGGCATGTCACATGAAGAAAGTACGTAAAGAAACTTTTGACTACTTTAAAGTTGGTGATATTTGGGTATAATTAAGAAAACGGGTTTGGTCTATAGCTGCTTGATTTAAAAACTTCTTATCCTGATAAGTTGTTTGGTATTACGGAAAACCGAGATAGGAAACTTTAAAATCGTGACTTTTAAGAATAATAATTGTAGCTCGAAGGAAAATCTAAATTTAATTATTTGTACATATATATATCCATTAATTATAAAATTCGTTTGTTGTTTATTCTTAGAAACATGATATTAATGTTTGCAGAAAATCCTTGTTTTTAACATTTCGTGAAAGGCAGTGTATACGTTGGAAACGTAAAGCAAATTAAAAATTCCAGAGGCCTTATTACAACTTTAAATCCAAAATAGTAAAAGTAAAGAAATAAAGCGGAAAAGAAATTTACTACGTTTGATAATAACATTCCTAAAGTATGGCCTCCATCGAGTCATCCATGGCTCCAAATCTACTGCTGAGCATTACCTGCGAGGAGAAAGAAAGGGGGTGAGTTACAAGAACCCAGTATGCAATCCCCTTACCGTCAACCACTGAGCCCGAACCAATATAGCATCATCTTGGGCCTAAGCCCATTAACATAACAATAGTTAAATGAAATGAATGCAACCCAACCCATCCATCCATCACATCCCCGACTAGCCAATCATACCGGTGGAGATCAAGTCAACCCGCCCCGCTGCACACACCAATTTGCAGTCGAGCTGCTATCGTATAGTATTTTTGTGGCCGAGCCACCGAAATCATAGTTAAGCACATTAATAAATGAATTGTGGCTATGCCACCAGGCTACACTGCTCTCCATACAATTTTTTTCCACCCCATGCCGTAAGAAAAGATGCAACATACATAGCATAATATCCAAATATAAATCAATCATTAACCCAGCGAATTATTACAATAAAACGGCCCATTAATGCATTTTTGTAATTCGGCCCACTATGGGCTTTTTAATGAATCGGCCCATCGAGGGAATTTAGTAAATCAGCCACTATGAGCATTTTAGTAAATTTTCAGAGATAACATTGTTCAGGTGTGTTATTCGGTTTCATGCAACAGTCCAGTTCATTAATCATACGGAATAAAACAATGGTTCAATTCTATCAACATGGTAGCAGATACGAAACTAAACGGTTACGGTATGAGATTACACACCTAATTACGTAGAGAATTAAACCCTTCTGATCGTCGTCACCTATACCAACATATCACACGATTAACTCACTACAAGAGAAATTCTCATTCCAGATCTAAACGATCAGTTTACCACACTCACCCTCACCACTACGAACGACCACGATCTGCCTATTCTCACCGGATGTCGGTTCCCTTCCACAACCCGGTGGAAAATCCCGAACTGCTGACACTGCCCTACTCTTGAACTTGGGAGCAGAGGCTGCAAGTCCACCCCTTTTATGCCCTCTTATCAGTTTCCCCTGAATATGGCTACCACTTGCCTCCATTAAGAGAGTCTCAGTCAGAACAATCTTACGATGAGAGAAAGTAGTTGTCTAAGAAGAGGATTTCAGCTTACCACTACTTCTGAAAGACCAAAGGGCAGAGGAGAACGAGTTGTTTAGTCCTTAAAGTAAATGATTAGACATAACTATCGATCCGTTTTAGCGGAATAACCGAGCAATGAGAGAGATTGAAATGAACCATGAAGAAACCCCTTACCTTATCGATGATGAACCCGACTTCCACAGATTCCGTTTATGGCTACGGATAAGTCAGCAAAAAATGTGAGATTCGGCACTGCACTAGAACGTTACAAAAAGGAGAACACGAGATGAGGGAGTAGGAGGAGATGATGATTCGGTTTAGAGTTAAAATGAAACGACCGAATGATGAGGGTCAATATTCGGTCATAGAGAAGAGAAGATGAGAGGAGAGAATAAATCTACTTACCCGATTCAAGCTAGGAAGAAAACGCAAAAATGGAGAAGAGATAAAGGGTTAAAAGGGTTCGGCTTTTTAGAGTGAAAAAAACAAGGAAGATTCGGCTTCCAAATATTGACGACTAAAGAAAAAGAGAGAAAGATAGAAGAAATGGTGAGAAAAGAGAAGAAGAGATGGAAAAAGAAGTGTCAGAGAGTTTCGGCTAACACCAAGGAAAAGATGAACAAAAAATGGCTTGAGTGTTTCGGCAAGTAAGGGAAAAGATTGGAAAAGAAAAGCACAAAATGCTAACAAGAGGAAAAAATCTTCATGCTCAAAACTTGCAAAAATATTTTGAGAATTACGGCTTTTTTCCCCTACCAAGACCGTATACCCCTTAGACCAAAAAGATCTTAGTTGACCAAATTTCTTTCCCCATGCACCTCCCAAAATTCGGCCAACATTCCCTCTCATCTCTATCCCTTATTTCTCCTTAATTTCCTCCTCAATCTCCTCTCCATCACCTCAATCTCCTCTCCATTACCTCAATCTCCTCACCATCACTCATTCAAATGAATTTGAATGAGTTTCCAATTTCTCCTAAAAAAATTAATTCAGTAGTTGCAATAGGTGGGATTCGAACTCTACCCCCTTTTTGCTGCTTCATGTGACGCCACCCACTCTGCTAGTAGCTCCACTTGTGCTAGCAAAATACTCACTTATTCCCTTATGCCTTGACGCCACTTACCCTCTCCCCTTTAGGTGCCTAATTAAAAAAATTCTACCAAGGCCCAACACAACCTAAGGCTTTTTTAGGTCCCCCAAACATACACAACTAACACACTTAGCTAGCCTAATGCATGGATTATTGCAAAATACAAAATCTCGAATTTTAGGATGTTACAGTTCTACCCCCCTTAAAGAAATTTCGGCCTTGAAATTTACCTAAATAAAAGAGATAAGGGTATTGTTGCCGGATCGTTTCTTCTGGTTCCCATGTGGCTTCCTCTAACCCGTGATTACGCCATAATACTTTGACCAACGAAACTGATTTCCTTCTCAGCACCTTAATATCCCGATCTAAAATCTGCACTGGCTCTTCTTCAAAAGACAATTTAGGTCTTATCTTGACTTCTTCTACCAGCATTACATGAGATGGATCTGAACGATAACGCCTCAGCATCGAAACATGGAATACATTATGAATCTGACTTAACTCCGGAGGTAACTCAAGCTGATAAGCCACTGGCCCTACACGCTTCAAGATTCGGTAAGGCCCGATGAACCTGGGGCTCAACTTATCCTTTTGTCCAAATCTTAAGACTTTTTTCCAAGGTGAGACCTTCAAAAAGACCCGATCTCCCACTGAAAACTCAATCTCCTTACGCTTCAGATCTGCATACGATTTCTGTCTATCTGAAGCTTCTTTTAATAGAGCCCGAATTGTCCTAACTTTTTCCTCCGTCTCCGAGATCAACTCGGACCCGATGAATCGCCGCTCTTCCAATTCATCCCAAAGTAGGAGAGTCGACACCTACGGCCATACAAGGCCTCGTAGGGTACTATCTGGATGCTGGATTGATAACTATTGTTGTATGTAAACTCTGCCAATGGTAGAAAATCTTCCCAACTACCCCTGAAGTCGATCACATAGCCCCTTAACATGTCTTCTAGAATCTGGATTACCGTTTCTGACTGACTATCAGTCTGCGGATGGAACGCTGTATTGAAATCTAGCATTGTACCCAAAGCTTCATGTAGAGCCTTCCAGAACCGTGATGTAAACCTAGGATCCTTGTCTGATATGATAGACACCGGTACCCTATGCAACCTCACGATCTCTGCTACATACAACTTGGCCAACTTCTGCAACGAATAATCCGTACGAACAGGTAGGAAATGAGCAGACTTCATTAATCGATCCACTATAACCCATACTAAATCTTTCTTAGTAGGCGTTAAGGGTAACCCACTAACAAAATCCATTGTTATCCTTTAACAAAATCCATTGTTATCCTTTCCCATTTCTATAGTGGGATTTTCACCGGTTGTAGCAAACCTGAAGGCAATTGATGTTCCGCCTTCACTTGCTAACATGTCAAGCACTTGCTCACAAAGTTAGTAACCTCCCGTTTCAACTCCGGCCACCAATACTGCTCACGAAGGTCTCGATACATCTTGTTTCCCCGGGGATGCATAGCGTATAAGCTACTATGCGCTTCACGTAGAATCATTTGTCTTAATTCAGAATCCCTCGGCATACAAACTCTTGCACGGAAACATAATACTCCTTAACTGTTTAATCCAAAGTCCCCTATCTTACCACCTTCCACTTGTTGAAGCTGAGAACTCAACATCTCATCCAACAATTGCTTCTCTCTGATCTGACTTACCCACGCAAGATACACTTGAAGTTCAGCTAACAGACTACCATCTTCATAGAGACTGAGATGAGTAAACATCGCTCTCAAATCTGATATCACCTTACGACTCAACGCATACGCCACTACATTAGCTTTACCTAGGTGATACTTGATTGAGCAATCATAATCTTTCAACAATTCTATCCACCTCCGTTGCATTAAATTCAATTCCTTCTGGGTAAGGAGATACTTCAGTCTCTTATGGTCGGTGTAAATAATCGACTTCTCCCCATACAGATAGTGTCTCTATATCTTCAGAGCAAACACCACCACAGCTAACTCCAAATCATGAGTGGGATAGTTTACCACATGCTATCTTAGTTGACGAGATGCATAACCCACCACCTTCCCCTCTTGCATCAGCACACATCCCAAGCCTGTGTGTGACTCATCACAATAGACAACAAACTCTTTACCTGCCTCAGGTTGAATCAATACTAGCGCTTCTGTCAAAATATTCTTCAATTTCTCAAAGCTCTCCTGCTGCTTGTTTGACCACACAAATGGTACTCCCCTACGCAACAGCTTAGTTAGGGGTGCAGCAATCAATGAAAACCCCTCAACGAATCGCCTGTAATACCCAGCCAAACCAAGAAAACTTCAGATTTCTGACACTGACTTCGGAGGCTTCCAATCCAATATAGCCTCGATCTTCCGAGGATCAACTCTAATTCCCTCGGCAGACACAACATGCCCCAAAAAGGTTACCTCCTTCAGCTAAAATTCACACTTACTGAATTTGGCATACAGCTACTGCTCCCTTAATATCTGCAACACAACCCGTAGATGTGAGTCATGCTCCTATCCAGTCTTTGAGTACACCAAGATATCATCTATAAATACCACTATGAACCGGACAAGATAGGGCTGGAAGACCCGATTCATCATGTCCATGAATGCAGCTAGTGCATTTGTCAACCCGAACAGCATCACCAAGAACTCGTAATGTTTATATCAAGTTCGGAACGCAGTCTTATGAATATCCGCCTCCTTGACCTTTAGCTGGTGATACCCCGATCTCAAGTCTATCTTCGAGAAGACCGAAGCTCCTCGCAGCTAATCGAACAGGTCATCAATCCTCAGTAACGGGTATTTGTTCTTAATCGTCAACTTGTTCAATTGTCTATAATCGATGCACATATGCATCGACCCATCCTTTTTCTTAACGAACAAAACTGGTGCTCTCTACGGCAACACACTTGGCCAAATAAACCCACGATCCATCAGCTCCTAGATCTGAGCTTTAAGTTCCACTAGCTCCTTCGGCGCCATTCTATAAGGGGCAATGGACACCGGAACCGTTCTTGGCAACATCTCAATGCCAAATTCCACCTCTCGATCCGGAGGCAATCCAGGAAGCTCCTCGAGAAAGACATCTGAAAACTCTTTCACTGTTTTAACACTCTCTACCGACAGCTCTTTGGCATCCAAAGCACTGATGAAGGCTAAGAACGCTTCACACCCCTTTCGTACTAACCTTTCAGCCTTTAGAGCAGATACCACATTAGACAAATAATTTCTTCTTTCACCTATCATCATCACTTCCTTATCTTCAGGAGTTCTTAATACCATCTGCTTCGCAGTACTGTCCAAATTCGTACGATGCTTAACCAACCAGTCCATGCCCAATATAAGATCGAACTCGCCGAATGGCAGTTCCATCAAATCCGTCAGAAATACCACCCTCTGAACTTCTCAGGGCACATCCCTAAACAACTTATTCACTACCACAGACTGTCCTAAAGGGCTAATCACAGTTGTTTCTCTAGCAGTAATCTCAGATCTAATATCCAAAGTTCTAGACACTGCACATGCAACATACAAATGGGTGTATCCAATGTCTATCAAAGAGGTAAAAGGTACATCAGATATGAAAAACGTACCAATTATGATGTCCAGTGCGTTGCCATCCTCTCGACGTCTGACCGCATAGACTAATCCAAGCTGTCTCGCCTCTGTGTTACCCCTGTTACAAGTACCTCTCCCCGGTGCATCCTAACCTCATCCTATACCATTTCCACTTCGACCTGGCCCACGGCCTCTCGGCGGCTGCTGAGCACCCCCTACTGGCTGTGCAAATCTGTGACGAACTACTTGATTCTGAACATGCTCTCAAGGGCAATCTCTAAACCGATGGTCCTTGGATCCGTATCTGAAACAACCTCCAGTTCTCTTCCAACACTCACCCGAGTGAAGTTTCCAACAATCTACACAAGGCTGTAACTGATTGGTAGCAGCTGGAACACCCACTCGAACTGGCCACTCATTCCTGGGCCTTTTCTAAAACTCTCTTGTAGAACCTGAGTACCCAGAATCTCTTTTGTTCCTGCCCCTATCCTTATCCCGATTTTGTCATTCTGAGTGTTTTACTTCCTCAGCATCTTAGCTTTTTCTACCAGTGTAGCGAAATTTCTCTCCTTCTGCAGGGCTATCAGTACCCATAACTCATCACGCAACCTATTCTCAAAACACATACAGCATTCATAATCAGTTGGCACTATTCCCCGGGCATATCGGCTCAGACGCAGAAACTCTACCTCGTATGCTGCCACAGATCTACCTTCTTGGACCAGATTCAAGAATTCCTTTCTTCGGGCATCCACATAGCTAGCCTCGACATATTTTCCCTAGAATGCTGTCTTAAGGAAATCCCAGGTAATACGATCAGCCTGAGTGCCTTCCTGAACAGTGAGCCACCACTAATACGCCTCGTCTCTCAGCAATGACACAACCGCTTTCAGTTTCTGCTCAGCTGTACAATTCAGATCGTCCATAATCCGCTCCACCACCTCAAGCCAGTACTCCGCTGCACTTGGGGCTACACCCGAAATACCCCTAAAAACTTTGGCCCCATTTGATCTAAGTCGCTCAGGTATCGACCCATGAGCTGCCGACCTAGTTCTTGCACCAGCAACCCTTTCCAGTACCCGCAACATTGCTTGGGACAGAGCGTCGTCCCCTCCCATTCGATCATGTGACCCTGCTTCAGTTACCGGTGATGCAGGTGCGTCCATTTTAGGCATATGCCCCGATGCTTCAGACCTAACTCTAGAACCTCGACCTCTACCACGGCCACGTCTACCACGTCCACGTCCTCTAGCACTCATGTTTGCTAAGTCGATTTAATCTGATTAAGAATCTTATGGATCAGTATGCTATTCAATGTTTATTAAGCAATGTTTTATGGAGTATAGGTGTAGAAGTTATTTTCGCAAATCGTATCTTAGAGTCTCAATCTCTATGGTTTCAGCTCCTAAAGCTAAAAGTTCTAGCGCACTTCTGTCATGAGAAGTTTTCTTACTACAGTCATACCACAACAATCATAAAATGAAAACAAAGACTTACTGACTTGGTGCCAGATACTCGTGGTGCCATACTTCCTCTAAGACATGTATTTATAAATCAGATTTCAAACAGTTTTTGAAAACATTTTTGAACCCAAACCACAGCCGAGTTTTGCAATCGGGCTCTGATACCATAAAATGTAACACCCCAAACCCGGCCCATATGTTCCGACCGAATCTGACATGTCACATGAAGAGAGTACGTAAAGAAACTTTTGACTACTTTAAAGTTGGTGATATTTGGGTATAATTAAGAAAACAGGTTTGGTCTATAAATGCTTGATTTAAAAACTTCTTATCCCGATAGGTTGTTTGGTATTATGGAAAATCGAAATAGGGAACTTTAAAATTGTGACTTTTAAAAATAATAATTGTAGCTCGAAGGAAAATCTAAGTTTAATTATTAGTACATATATATATACATTAATTATAAAATTCGTTTGTTGTTTATTCTTAGAAAATTGATATTTATGTTTGCAGAAAATCCCTGTTTTTAACATTTTGTGAAAGGCAGTGTATACGTTGGAAACATAAAGCAAATTAAAAATTCTAGAGGCCTTATTACAACTTTAAATCCAAAAAAGTAAAAGTAAAGAAATAAAGCGGAAAAGAAATTTACTATGGTTTGATAATAACATTCCTAAAGTATGGCCTCCACCGAGACATCTATGGCTCCAAATCTACTGCTGTGCATTACCTGTGAGGAAAAAGAAAAAGGGTGAGTTACAAGAACCTAGTATGCAATCCCCTTACCGTCAAGCACTGAGCCCGAACCAATATAGTTTCATCTTGGGCCTAAGCCCATTAACATAACAATATTTAAATGAAATGAATGCAACCCAACCCATCCATCCATCACACCCCCAACCAGCCAATCACACCTGTGGGGATCAAGTCAACCCACCCCGCCGCTCACACCAATTTGCAGTTGAGCTGCTATTGTATAGTATTTTTGTGGCCGAGCCACCGAAATCATAGTCAAGCACATTAATAAATGAATTGTGGCTATGCCACCAGGCTACACTGCTCTCCGTACAATGTTTTTCCGCCCCATGCCGTAAGAAAAAGATGTAACATACATAGCATAATATCCAAATATAAATCAATCATTAACCCTGCGGATTATTACAATAAAACGGCCCATTAATGCATTTTCGTAATTCGGCCCACTATGGGCTTTTTAATGAATCAGCCCATCGAGGGAATTTAGTAAATCGGCCACTATGTGTATTTTAGCAAATTTTCAGAGATAACATTGCTTAGGCGTGTTATTCAGTTTCATGCGACAGTCCAGTTCATTAATCATATGGAATAAAACAATGGTTCGATTCTACCAATATGGTAGCATATACGAAACTAAACGGTTACGGTATGAGATTACACACCTGATTACGTAGAGACTTAAACCCTCCTGATCGTCGTCACCTATACCAACATATCCCACGATTAACTCACTACAAGGGAAATTCTGAATCGAGATCTAAACGATCAGTTTACCATACTTACCCCCACTACCGCGAACGACCATGATCTGCCTATTCTCATCGGATGTCGGTTCCCTTTCACAACCCTGTGGAAAATCCTGAACT
This sequence comes from Gossypium bickii, assembly GCA_025503065.1. Classification (NCBI taxonomy): domain Eukaryota; kingdom Viridiplantae; phylum Streptophyta; class Magnoliopsida; order Malvales; family Malvaceae; genus Gossypium; species Gossypium bickii. The sequence goes on from CP106712.1 coordinate 27,547,607, forward strand.
GCAGACACTGCCCTACGCTTGAACTTGGGAGCAGAGGCTGCAAGTCCACCCCTTTTATGCCCTCTTATCAGTTTCCCCTGAATATGGCTACCACTTGTCTCTATTAAGAGAGTCTCAGTCAGAACGATCTTACGATGAGAGAAAGTAGTTGTCTAAGAAGAGGATTTCGGCCTACCACTACTTTCGAAAGACCAAAAAGCAGAGGAGAACGAGTTGTTTAGTCCCTAAAGTAAATGATTAGACATAACTATCGATCCGTTTTAGCGGAATAATCGAGCAATGAAAGAGATCGAAATGAACCATGAAGAAACTCATTACCTTATCGATAATGAACCCGACTTCCATAGATTCGGTTTATGGCTACGGATAAGTCAACAAAAAATGTGAGATTTGGCACCCCACTAGAACGCTACAAAAAGGAGAACACGAGATGAGGGAGTAGGAGGAGATGATGATTGGGTTTAGAGTTAAAATGAAACAACCGAATGATGAGGGTCAACATTCGGTCATAGAGAAGAGAATATGAGAGGAGAGAATGAATCTACTTACCCAATTCAACCAAGGAAGAAAGTGCCCAACACACAAAAATGGAGAAGAGATAAAGGGTTAAGAGGGTTCGGCTCTTTGAAGTAAAAGAAACAAGGAAGATTCAGCCTCCAAATATTACCGACTAAAGAAAAAGAGAGAAAGATAGAAGAAACAGTGAGAAAAGAGAAGAAGAGATGGAAAAAGAAGTGTTAGAGAGTTTCGGCTAACACCAAGGAAAAGATGAACAAAAAATGGCTTGAGTGTTTCGGCAAGTAAGGGTAAAGATTGGAAAAGAAAAGCACAAAATACTAACTAGTGGAAAAACTCTTCATGCTCAAAACTTGTAAAACTATTTTGAGAATTTCGGCTCTTTTCTCCCTACCAAAACCGTATACCCCTTACACCAAAAATATCTTAGTTGACCAAATTTCTTTCCCCATGCACTTCCCAAAATTCGGTCAACATTCCCCCTCATCTCTATCTCTTATTTCTCCTTAATTTCCTTTTCAATCTCCTCTCCATCACCTCAATCTCCTCTCCATTACCTCAATCTCCTCACCATTACTCATTCAAATGAATTTGAATGAGTTTCCAGTTGCTGCTAAAAAAAATTAATTCAATAGTTGCAATAGGTGGGATTCAAACACCATCCCCTTTTTGCTCCTTCATGTGACGCCACCCACTCTGCTACTAGCTCCACTTCTGCTAACAAAATACTCACTTATTCCTTTATGCCTTGAGGCCACTTACCTTCTCCCCTTTAAGTGCCTAATCACAAAAATTCTACCAAGGCCCAACACAACCCCAGGCCTTCTTAGGGCCCCCAAACATATACAACTAACACACTTAGCTAGCCTAACACATAGATTATTGCAAAACACAAAATCCCAAATTTTAGGATGTTACAAATCTTAATTATTAAAAACTGAACCATAAGTTACTTATATCCATCTTAAGTCACCTTTACATTACTTACGACCATTCGGCCAACCTTCAAAACCATAAGTGAAGAATACTTACCCAAATCCCGAAATGCATAAAGAGTAATTCGCCAGTTATCTGAAGAACAGAGATTCGATATCAATCCCCCTACCAAAATCGATTTAGAAAGAGTAAGGGAGAAGAGAAGTCGGTTCTAACAAGATCAATTGAAAGAGTGAAGTACTTACACAAGATTCGGCTAAGTTGAAGAAATAGGGACGGCACAAAAATAATTTCGGCAAAGGGAGGGTGGAATTATTCGGCTTTTGAGTGTTTGGAAAAGGTAACAAGAAGAAAAGAAAAAAATCAAATGTACTTGTGTGAGGGTAACTACAGGATATTCGGTAAAGAAAAGAAAGACTGACCTGTTTGAAAAACTCTCCAAATGCTGAAACCGACAATGAAAATTTTTAAAGCCCCCTAAAAGACCCAAAAACGTCACTCATTTACTCTCCTAAGCCAAATTTATACACTTTCCACTTCCCAAAACAACACCAACTCTTCACACTTATCAGCTCCTAACTTTTCTCCTTGATAACTCATCAATCTCATCTTAAATTTTCTCCAAGATAAGCTCCTACAAGCTCTCCATGACCATTTCAAACTTCTCATCCATCAGACTTTCACTGCAACACAAACTCTAGTTGTCCTGACAGAAAAATAAATACCCCAATAAAATTCCATGCCACTAATCGAACCTTGGACTCCCTTGCCTTCTAATGACGTCACCTCCCTGCTCCCTAAGTGGCGCCACTTTGCCACTACACCATAAGCTCTTTTGTGTCATTTTTTCCTTATTTTTATTTAAAAGCCCAACTACTCACCCCCCTGGTTCCTTTAATAATTAATTAAAATTCCTTCTCCTCAAAGTTCTAACCCAGCACTTCTCCAGCACCCCTAGACACTCCAAATTTATTAAACCCTTGAAGCCAACATGTCATTTGTCATTTTCTTGCTTAAAAAAAAATTTATGAGACCCAACGCCAAAAGCCCAATTCATCTAGGCCCAAAATTCGGGCCGTTACAGGTGACAACAGTCTTCTCCCTCAGAGAAGATTCTAGGGGGTTGGCATGGACCCCGACCCCCCCTAAAATAAAAATTGTCATTTAGGCTCTCTAAATTTTTGTAAAATTTTAAATTAGTAAAGGTAAAATTGCACTTTGGCCCCCTAAAATTATAAAAATTTGATTTAATTCTTTAAAAATTATAAAGATATATACTATAAAAAATTAAAATTTCATTCAGCCCCCCTAATAAATTGTTCTGGCTTCGCCCTTACTCTCTCTGCATAGAGAAGAACTCCATTGGAGAATTTCAGAGAAAGTAAGGGTAGCAGCTACAGAGAGCAGAATACAGATGTGAAGAGAGGGAAGAGACATCTATCCTGGATTCACGTACGATGGAAACGTAAAAGAGAAGCTGAAGTGTGGCGAGAAATCTTGCACTTCTGCCTCTAGTTTTCCTGATTTCTGTGATTCAAACATCAGTTGATGAATTATTTAAATTTGGTGTTTACTTTTCCACCCATGAAGTTAATCTTTTCTAGGTTGGAGTTATTCGGGTAAATGTTTGTCATTTTTAATGCTCATGATTTGAGATTGCCTATATCACTATTTCATTCGATTTATGTCTATTTGAAATACATGCATGCAAGCTCTAGACATAGTTCATTGTGTTGTGCTCATAGATGTATTTTTAATTCTAAAAAGGTTAAATTTACTAGATCTTGAATCATATGATGCAAACGAATATTTGACAGAATATTCGTAGCACTCTAGATATAGATGTTACGAGTTGTGCAGGGAAGAACGTTCATTCCAGTTATTAATCTGGAGTTCTGTAGACATACAATAACTTAGATTTTCAGCTTAAGATCTAGCTATCAAAAGAGGCAGGTTACAATAGTGACTCTTTAAGCAATTGATTAGATAATATTTTGCCATGATATTATTTTGATATGAGTATTTCACCTGAATAATTCCAGCCCTATTCATTCAACAACATAATTACTCTTACTTTTCTCTGTAATTTGCCACTACATTTTATTTTCCATATAAATTCTCTATTTTTAGCATTTAATTACATTAATTCATTATACCAACATCTTATTCAATTTAAGAGTATTTCCTGCTATTTAGTGTAGTAAATAAGATTATAATAACTTAATCAATTTCTTACCAATTTCTGATCACTATGGAGACAATACTTACTTATCACTTTATTACTTAAATGACTTGTACACTTGCCCAATTGCATTAGTTATTTGCATGCAACAAGTTTTTGACGTTATTGCCAGGGATCGACAACATTAGTGAAAAGTTAATTATTTTGATTCTTGTTATTTTTGTTAGAACATTTAATTAGTATTTTATTTGATTTTTCAGGTTCGTATTTGTGCACGAGAAGAAGTATTTAAAAGGATATAGAATACTGTTTTGATCCTGAGATTCAAAGGACATTAAGGTAAAGAAGGAAAGCATTAAAAACAATTGATAGGATTACAAATGATCCAATCAGAGAAGATCAGGTACTCCAGAATCAAAGGAATTATGATATTCCTTGAATCTTAGATGATAGAGATAGACCCATCAGAGAACATGTAGTGCCTACTTTAGGTGATCTAAGTCGAGGAATTGTTAAGCCACATCTTTAAGCTCAACACTTTGAATTAAAACCAGTAATGTTTTAGATGCTACAGATGGTAGGGCAATTTAGTGGTTTATCGACTGAAGATCCCAGATTGCACTTAAGACATTTTCTTGAAGTCTGTGACTCATTCAAGCAGCAGGGTGTTCCTCAAGATGCCCTTAGATTAAAAGTATTCCTTTATTCATTGCGAGATCGTGCTAGATCATGGTTGAATGCATTACCATCATGTACAGTGGCATCTTGGAATGATTTGTGTCAGATATTTCTACTTAGGTACAATCGTCTCAACATGAATGCCAAGTTGAGGAATGACATTACATCATTCAGACAATCTGAAGATGAGATATTATACGAAGCATGGGAGCGTTTCAATGAATTAATTGGAAAATGTCCGATGCATGGTTTTCAACATTAGACACAAATGGAAATGTTCTACAATGAATTAAATGCAAATGCACGAATGGTGGTGGATACATCTACTAATGGGATGTTGCTTAACATATCCTATAATAAAGTGTACAACATTTTGGAAAGAATAGCAAATAATTATTATCACTATCCCACTATTAGAGTTGGTACTGGTACAAGAGTTGCTGGAGTAATGGAACTTGATGAGATTAAATCATTAAAAGCTTAGGTATCGTCTTTAACAAATATGATTAAAACTATGAAAGGACCCTCTACAGTGCAGGAGATGGAGATTGCAGAACTAGTGGAAACACGAAAATTTATACACTTTTTTATGCCCTTTTTAACTCAAATTTATGCAATTTCGAGTAAATTCTTGTCGAGAAATAATTAAATCTTATAAAATAATTAAATTGTGCTAAAAATATGAACATGATGAATTTTAATTTATTTTATAGTTAATTTTGATTTATTTTGACTATTTTCGACAGATTCGCACAAAGGGCAAAAATTGGCTCGGCAGACACTGCTCGAAGAATAAACCCGAGAAGCAATTTGAAGTATCGAGGAGAATTTTTTTCTGCCCAAGACGGTCCAATTATGAATATTTAACCATAATATAATTAATTTTAATTTATTCCCAATTTAATTTGGGCTAAATAAATTAATCTTAATTAATTATGAAAAAGGCCCAGTTGAATTGCATCAGTTGAACCAAATCGGTTGAACCGAACCGAGCAAAGAGTTGGGCAGCCCAAACCATCCATATGCTGGCTCAAATCAGCTTATTGGCTGATTAATTAAGCTTGCAAAGAATCCCTTGAAGACTTTTCAAAGTTGCATTCAAACCCCTCCAAATTTAGTGGCTTTGTAGATTTGCCCCATGCCATATTTAGCAAAGTTGAAACCATCAACTTTGCCACATAGATGGCCGGCCAAGGGAGGTATCTTTGGCTACTACTATTTTCTATTTTTAGTAGCCACAATCAGCTATAAATACCATCCTTTTCTGATCATTCAACTCATCCATCAATCCCTCATTTCTCATTCACTCTCTCATTCTCTCATCACTCCATTCTCTCCTTTTTCTCCAACAAAACCAAGCCTTCTTGTGCCGATTTCCCCTCTTGAAAAAGAGATGTTTTCTCAGCCATTTGGAGTAGCAAGCAGAGTGTTCATAAGCCACCTTGATCACCAAGGACAACAGAGAACGAAGAACGGAGCAATCAATCAAGCCACGGAGAAACACCAGATTTGCTTCTTGTTCCTTATCTCTTTAAATTTTGTTGTTGTTTTGACAAACATGTTTATGAATATTTATGCTATTGAAATGGTTATTTTAATCAGCCTAGCTTGAATTTAATTCGTGTTGGGTTGATTGCATTTCGTCCTTTTAAATTATTGAAATTGTGTTTATGCTGTTATAGGCCTCGGTAAAATGCTTGATTAAGTAAAATCATGCTTAAGTTATTCTGGCATTATAATTGTTTAGATAACTAAAGAATTAATTATTTAAACGCATTGAAATTGTAATTAATGGACACAATACTTAATATGTGCATGTTTAATTCTTCTAAGGTAGCTGAAGATTAAATTAGCATTGTATTTGGCGATACATATTCCTTGCATAGCTTGCAAGATTTTCGTGATTAAACTCTTTCAAGGTAGGGATACTTTGTTACTTTGCATGATCTTTTATATGCTTATTAGGTTGAATTAATCAATTAAATCGACATAGGAATATGCGAGAGATTGTTTAATTTAATAAGTATGTATTTGCAATAACATGTTTACTTTTATAAATTTGTTTTATCGGTTGATTGACATAGGAATATGTACAAGAGATGAATGGATTTTTGATTTGTAAATATGTTCATAAGTTAGCAAATTACCGAGTTGCCGTGATTTATTCATAACAAGTGTAAGCATAAGTTTAATAATTCTAAGGTAAGAAATATAATTAATCCAACACAATTATATCATCTTGATTAAAATCAGCTTTTGAAATCGTGCATTAGAACTTTGTTTTATTTTATTTTACTTTATTTATTTTAGTTTTTAGATTTTTCTTAAATCCAAATATTTTTCCCTTTACCAAAGTGTTTGAAATCATTTTCATAAATAATTCTTTTACAGTCCCTATGGGTGAGATAACTCGACATTTACTTGTCACTTTATTACTTGTTACGATTGTGTACATTTGCACATTTCCACCATTCCATGTTTTTGGCGCCGTTTTTAGGGACTGTTTTTCAAAGCCATTATTTGTGTATTTATTTTACATTTTGGTTTATTTATTTTCGTATTGAAATTTTGACTTAATTAATTTTTCTGTGATTATTTCAGGTGTTAATGAGTATTGACCAGATTATCGACTTACTCCCTGTGGACCATGAAATAGAACGAACCTTTTGACAACGAAGAAGACAAGGGAACCAGAGAAGGACCGAAGAAATGAACTTCGAGAATATGAACCAAAGAAACGGAGCAAACCCTGCTTAGAATCCTATCCTTATTGCTGATGATAGGGATAGAGCCCTAAGACAATATGCCGTGCCAGTATTTAACGATCTTAATCATGGTATTAGAAGACTCGAAATTGAGGCACAACAATTTGAGCTGAAGCCAGTCTTGTTCCAGATGCTTCAGACAGTGGGCAAATTCAGGGGAATGCCTACTGAAGATCCTCATCTTCACTTAAGACTGTTCATGGAGGTGAGTGATTCTTTCAAGTTAGCCGGAGTTTCCAAAGATGCCTTACGATTGAAGTTGTTCCCATATTCGTTAAGGGACAGAGCTCGTGCCTGGTTGAATTCATTGCCACCGAACTCCATTTCTACATGGCAAGAGTTAGTCGAGAGATTCCTCATGAAGTATTTTCCGCCAAACAAGAATGCTAAGCTGAGGAACGAGGTCACTGCTTTCCACCAAATGGATGACGAGTCCTTATATGAGGCATGGGAAAGATTTAAAGAATTATTACGAAAATGCCCTCATCATGGAATCCCTCATTGCATTCAACTTGAGACATTCTATAATGGTCTCAACGCCCACACAAGGATGGTAGTGGACGTCTCTACTAATGGTGCTCTCCGTTCTAAGTCTTATAACGAGGCTTATGAAATTATTGAGAGGATTGCCAGCAACAATTATCAATGGCTAACCAGTCGTCCAACGTCAGGAAGACGAGTCGCTGGAATTCAGGAAGTAGACGCTCTTACTTCACTCACATCTCAAGGATCATCAATATCTTCAATGCTTAAAAATCTTACTACTAATGGGTCTAATAGTTTTGCAGCACAACCGCCTAATCAATTTGAAAGTATAGCTTGTGTTTATTGTGGGGAGGGACATTTGTTTGAAGAATGTCCGTCGAACCCATAATTTGTATACTACATGGGTAATTAGAACCAAAACCAAGGAACGCAAGGGCTGCAGTTAAATTATTATAACCCTTCATGGAGAAACCACCTGAATTTCTCCTGGAGTAACCAAGGGGTTGGAACCAGTACCACTTACACCCAAGCCAGACCAACCCAGCCGCTTTATTTTTCGCAACAAGTTCAGAAGCCAATTCAAGCTGAAGCATCCAATAGCTTGAAGTGTTTGCTAAAGACATACATGGCAAAGAATGACGCCTTAATCCAGAGCCAAGCAGCTACATTGAAGAATTTGGAGAATCAAGTGGGTCAGCTTGCTACTAAACTCAGGTGACACGGAGAATTCGAGAAATCTGGGGAAAGAACATTGCAAAGCATTGATATTGAGGAGTGGAAAGATAATAGAGCCCAACACTGTCGAAGTTGAAAAGGAGCAAGCTGATGCTCAAGACTCAAAAGAAATTCAACCAAATGTTGAAACCCCAGTTTCACCAGAACCAAAATCTGTAAAACCTTGCAAAGTAACCTCAGGACCAGTTAATTCTGATCAACCAACAACTTCGTTAGAGGCAAAATTACCGCTAAAGGCGAATCAACCAGAACCAGTTCCAGTAATGAAAACACCACCACCCTACCCTAAAAGACTTCAAAAGTCGAAGCAAGAGGTTCAATTCAAGAAGTTCCTTGATGTACTCAAGCAACTTCACATCAACATCCCGTTGGTCGAAGCACTTGAGCAAATGCCGAAGTACTTCAAGTTTATGAAAGATATCTTGTCAAAGAAACGAAGACTTGGAGAATTTGAGACGGTAGCTCTGACGAAGGAATGCAGTGCATATCTTCAAGATAAACTACCCCCAAAACTGAAGGATCCTAGATGTTTTACCATACCGTGCAACATTGGATCAACATATTGCGGTAAGGCATTATGTGACTTAGGTGCAAGTATCAACTTGATGCCTATGTCAATATTTAGGAAGTTGGGAATATGAGAAGTTAGACCAACTATCGTTACACTTCAACTAGCAGATCGATCCTTAGCGCATCCAGAAGGAAAAATCGAGGACGTATTGGTACGTGTAGATAAATTTATCTTTCCTGCTGACTTTGTAATTCTAGACTTTGAAGCAGACAAAGAAGTGCCAATTATCCTAGGAAAACCATTCTTAGCAACTGGAAGGACCCTTATTGATCTGCAAAAAGGCGAGCTGACTATACGTGTTCAGGATGATCAGATAACATTTAATGTTTTTTAGTCAATGCGATTTTCTGACACCATGGATGATTGTTCTGCAGTAGTCGATTTAGAGGAATTAATAATAGAGGAGGAACTCAACTGTGTTGAGGACCCACTGGAAAGAATTTTGACATCAGTTCCCCCAAATGATGAAGAGGAGGATGGATACTTAGCTATTCTAGAAGATAGTCAAAAGGGATTTAATCCGCAATCCCATTTTGAATCTTTAGAATTAGAGAAAAGTGATTACACCCAGCCAAAAGCATCGATCGAGGAGCCACCTAAAATAGAACTTAAGGTATTACCTTCACACTTAAAATACGTTTATTTAGGTAATGCCTCTACCCTGCCTGTGATTGTTTCAGTCGAATTAACTACTGAACAAGAAGAGAAACTTATCATAGTTTTGAAACAATTCAAGAAGGCTATTGGATGGACCATAGCCAATATTCGTGGTATTAGCCCATCTGTATGCATGCACAAGATCATATTAGAAGATGGTGAGGGAGGAACGATTGATGGACAGCGGAGACTGAACCCCATCATGAAAGATGTAGTAAAAAAGGAAATTATCAAGTGGTTGTATACGGGTATAATTTACCCCATTTCAGATAGTTCATGAGTGAGTCCAGTCCAATGCATGCCGAAATAAGGAGGTATCACGGTCGTGGAGAACCAGAACAATGAGTTGATACCAACTAAAACAGTTACGGGATGGAGAATCTGCATCGATTACCAGAAGCTGAACAAGGCAACTAGGAAAGATCATTTTCCTCTGCCGTTTTTGGACCAGATGCTAGATAGACTCACAGGACGAGATTACTACTGTTTTCTCGATGGATACTCAGGGTATAATCAGATTACAGTAGCACTGAAAGATTAACACAAAATGACATTCACCTGTCCGTACGGTACATTTGCATTTAGACGCAGCCATTTGGTTTATATAATGCACCAGCTACATTTCAAAGATGTATGATGTCTATTTTTACTGACATGGTTGAGAAGTACTTGGAAGTTTTCATGGACGATTTCTCAGTATTCAGAGATACTTACGATGATTGCTTAGCCAATCTAGCTAAGGTACAGAGGCGATACAAAGAAACGAATCTCGTACTCAACTGGGAAAAGTGCCATTTTATGGTACGAGAAGGAATTGTTCTAGGCCATTGAATAACGAGACATGGGATCGAGGTGGACAAAGCAAAAGTAGATGTTATTGAGAAACTCCCACCTCCAATATCTATAAAAGGTGTCAGGAGCTTTTTGGGCCACGCTGGTTTTTATCAAATATTTATCAAGGACTTCTCCAAAGTGGCTAAACCCTTATGCAAGCTATTAGAGAAAGACTCAGTATTCAAGTTTGATGAGGAATGCTTTAAAGACTTCAACGATCTGAAGAGTCAATTAGTCACGGCACCCATAATCATCACACCAGACTGGGATTTGTCATTTGTGTTGATGTGTGACGCAAGTGACTTCGCCATTGGAGCTGTCTTGGGCCAGCGAAGGAACAAAACTTTTCATCCCATCTACTACGCAAGTAGAACTCTAATCGGAGCTCAACTGAACTATACGATAACCAAAAAAGAGTTACTTGCTATTGTGTTTGCTTTCGACAAGTTTCAATCTTATCTTGCAGGTACCAAAGTGATTGTCTATACAGATCATTCTGCAATTAAGTACTTATTAGCCAAGAAAGATGCTAAGCTGAGATTGATCCGATGGGTGCTTCTACTTCAAGAGTTCGATCTAGAAATTCAAGATCAAAGGGGAGTAGAAAACCAAGTAGCAGATCACTTATCCAGATTAGAGTCGCAAAAGGGAAATTCTCCACTTTTACTGATCCAAGAGAGATTTCCAGATGAACACATACTGAAGGTAAATCATGTCCATAAAATTCCTTGGTTTGCTGATTTTTCTAACTATTTAGCTTGTGGTTTGATGCCGATTGATAAAACATATCAGCAAAGGAAAAAGTTTTTTCACGATGTGAAGTACTATTTCTGGGAAGAGCCATATTTGTTTAAAAAGTGTGCAGATCAGATGATTAGGAGATGTGTGACAGAAGATGAAACACCGAAGATTTTATACCACTGTCATTCAACTCCAAGTGGGGGACACTTCGGAGGTACACATACATCGGCCAAAGTATTGCAAGCCAGATTATTTTGGCCAACATTATTCAAGGATGCATACGCTTACGTAAAGAGTTGCGATTGATGTCAGAGGGTTGGAAACGTCACCAACAGAAATGAGATGCCTCGAACGAATATCATTGAGGTTGAATTGTTTGATGTTTGGGGTATTGACTTCCTTGGTCCTTCTCCTCCATCTTTTGGTCACAAGTAAATATTGGTAGCAGTAGATTATATGTCCAAGTGGGTTGAGGCTGAAGCTTATCCGACGAACGATGCTAAGGTTGTGATGAAGTTCTTGCAGAAACATGTGTTCACAAGGTTCGAAACCATAAGAGCTATTATCAACATTGAAGGGACCCATTTTGTGAACAAGTGGTTAAAATGGTTGTTAGATAAACATGGAGTGAAACACAAGGTTGCTACAGCTTACCATCCGCAGAAAAATGGGCAAGCTGAGCTAGCAAATAAGGAGATCAAAGGCATACTTGAGAAGGTAGTTTTCCGAACTGACGAGATTGGTCCAAGAGACTAGATAGTGCTTTATAGGCTTACAGAACTGTATACAAGACACCTTTAGGAATGTCACCCTACAAGTTGGTCTTAGGGAAAGCCTGTCATTTACCTCTGGAGTTAGAGGACTGTAACATCTGGGATTTAGGGGCTATTTATCTTTTATGTTTTCTGCATGTCAATGTGTAGTGCTTGTTGTTTGGTTGTGTTTGGGAGCATCGGGAAGGCTTGTGGTTAAGTCGAAGCCTTAGTGGAATTTTAAGTTTTAGCATTCTTTAGGGGATAGCTGAATGGGAGTAGGACTTAAGGGATTTTTGCTCGCATTGGGTGACATTAGGAAGTGTAGTGGAAGAGTGGCAAGTAGATGCCATCTAGCAAGCAAGGAAGTGGCGTCACAAGGAGTGAGGGGGGAAGAGGTTCGAAACACGTTGGCAGCAAGGGGGGAGTGTTATTTTTGGCTCTGGAAAGGGAGGTGGTTGATTGGCAATCAAACTCTGAGGAGAGAGTTAAGATGTGGTCAGATATTTTAAATAAGTGGAGGAGAGAAATTTTAGGAGTGTGATGAATTCAAATTTGTTTGAATGATTGGATGAGAGAGAAGGAAGGAAGATAGAGGGGACGGCACAAGGGGTGGTGTTAGTCGAAATTTTTGAAGAGCTTGAGGGGAAGGGGACTTTCAGTTTGGCTCTTGGTGAGGGTGCCGAAATCTAGTTGGCTAATGAGGTGGGTTTCACTTTTCACTCTAGTTTTCTTTTTCTCTCAATTTCTCTTTTGCCGAAAAGCACCTAAGCTATTCTCCTCTCTTCTCCTCTTTTGACCATAGCCGAAACTAGGAGACCCTTTGGGGTACAACTCTTCCTTTCACTTCTCTTTCACTCTCAAAAGCCGAAACCCCTATTGGCTTTTCTTTTCTCTTCTTCTTTTTATGATAGTTGAATCCCTTCTACCCTTTTTTCTCCATCTTTTTCCCAAAGCCGAATCACCACTTCTCCCTCTCTTCCATCTTGTTTATTCTTTTCGAAACACCTTGCTAGCCGATACCCCCTTGATTCTCATTACCTTGATTTATTCGTCTTTCATTCATTAAAAGCCGAAGACCACACTTTCTTTTGCTCTTAGCCGAAATCTCTTAGATCTCAGAATCATTCTATGTGTTTCTTTTTCCCGAAGAAATCATCATAGTCAAATCTCAACCCATATTCTGGTAAGATCTTATTGGTTTTTTTCTTCTTTCTTTCCTTTCTTTTTCTTTTCTCTCTTGGCCGAATCTTTCCTAAAAACCCTATGGAGTTGTTTCTTTTTCTTCTCTTGGAAGTCGAATCTTCCTTGCTGTGATTTCTTGTGCCGAATCCTGAAGGGAGCCGAAGGTATATGGCTGATGATAATATGTTCGGCTGGAAGGCCACTCCCTTACCCCATTCTCTTTTGCCGAATCTCATCAAGTACTTGTGTAGGTGCAACCAACGTGTTAGCCTAAGCCTGCTAACTCCGAGATCAAATCGATTTAGGTAGGAACTCTCTTCTTAGTGGTTTTATTAATCGATCTATTGGTTATATGTTGTTTTAACTTAGTGGGGTGGAAATCCTGAAATCACATCTCTCATAGTGAGTTTTGACGAAGCTTTTAATGGATGTAAGAAATATACAAGAAGGAGAGGGAAGTCAACCTTCGGGTTCAATCCCTAAGTTCAAGAAGAGGGCTATGTCTGCTGTTCGTGATTGGCCACCCGGGTGTGGGCCAGCATCTGAACAAAGTAGTAGGCAGATAGAGGTAGTGCCTATCAACGAGAGTGTCGACGTAGAAATTATCATGTTACGAGTAATCAGGTGTGTAACTTTTACACACTTCATATGTTAATATGCTATTATTTTGTGTGTTGTCAAATGCCAAAATGATAGTGGAAATCAATAAGTTACCCCTGTGGGTAAAAGCAAGGACTCCGGGTAAGTCCATTTTAATGGCTAACGTTATTTGCCTATGTTAAAAACGGCATGTGCTATGTCATTTCATTGTTAATGTTAAGTATGACCATATTGTATTGCAAAGCATGTACATGAAAATGGGTATGATGAGAGGAGGGGGAAGGTAGGATTATCAGACAATCACCAGTTGTTAGGTACCACACGTGGGTTGGCCCCGCATATTATTATTTTGTGACTAAGTCTTAGTGGTTTGGAACCACCAGTGGTTAGGTATTACATATGATTATTTTTGTGACTTGTCCCAGTGGTTTGGTACCACAGTGGGTTAGCCCCACATATCGATATATAGGATCGTCACCAGTGGTTAGGTACCACAAGTGGGTTGGCCCCACATATGATTATTTGTGACTTCGGTCACCAGTGGTTTGGAACCACCAGTGGTTAGGTACCACCAGTGGCTAGGTGCCACAAGAGGTAGACTTGGGAGACTCGAATGGATACTTAGGTTGGATGGGTTGCATGACATGCATATTTGCATATGAATCTGTGTAAGAGCTTAACATCTTTTGGATGGGGATTTACACACTGGGTCTCGGTGACTTACACCTTCCGTTATTTTTTTGCAGATAATTCCTAGATCGCGGATATGGAGCCGAGGTAGACTCGAGGTGGCCATGCTCAATATTTCAGTTTTTATTTTAATGTTTATTTCGGATTTATTCTACTTTAAGTTTGGTTTTCAATTATGTAATAAGGACAACTAGATTTTATTTAGGGATTATTCACTTTATTTAAATTTCCTTAAAAATTTGTTAAACATTAAGAGCATGCTTAGTAAATTATGAAATGGACGTTTTTCAATACTTAAATAAACTTTTGGGATTTTTTTTCAAAATTTTACCATCGGGTAATTAACAAACAAGTAATAACAACAAGGCAACTCTATTTTCCTTAAAACTAAGTTGCAAAATGTTTTCAATAGTTCACTCAACACAAACTTGGTTCTTTTATAATTACAAAGGTTTTCTTTCCAACTCAAGACGACAACTCGATTTTTCAAACATTTCCCTGTAACATGCCAAATTCGATCGTGGTGTTTTGATCGGGTTGGGGGTGTTACAATTGTGGTATCAGAGCCTGGTTCAAACACTCGGCTGTGGGCATTAGGCCCAAATTGATTTTTAAAAAGGAGTTTGCAAAATGGTTTGAATGAGAAACATTTTTTTGGGAAGCATGGCACCTGAGTCTCCGGCACCGATCCGCGACGGTAAGTCTCCTAACTGCTGCTTATATGGTTTAAATGACTGTGATATGAATGCTAGTGGTAGGAACTTATACTTTAGAGATTGAAGCCTGTAGGACGGTGAGACCTTGCGAGAACAACTACTCTAATAAATAGTTCATAAGACTATGCCGTAATAAACAGTGGAAGAAAGCTAACTCATAAAATTCTTAAATCAGATCAAAGTCGTGAACGCTAGTCATGAGCACTCGAGGACGCGGGCGTAATGTGCGTGGCCGTGGTAGGAGTAGGATTACTGTGTCGGAACCAGTAGGGTCTAGTCATGGGTCAGAGAATGATGTGCCGCCGCCACCGTTGTGTGGCGAGTTTCGATCATCAAACCGTAGTGATGATGCGGTGTCACGAGCGATCTTTGCGCGAGTGCTTGGAGAGAGTTGTTGGAGCGGCGCGTGGTGCGGGGCTCAAAAAATGCGTGTCCGAACGACTCCGAGCTAATGGAGCAGAAGTATTTAGGGGTGTTTCTGATGTAGCTCCCAACACAGCTGAGTACTGGTTAGAGGCGACGGAGCACATAATGGATGATCTGGATCTCACGACTGAGGAGAAGTTGAAAGGGATAGTGTCTCTTCTTCGGTGTGAGTCCTATCAGTGGTGGCTCACGGTCAGGGATGGTGCGATGGCAGATGATATCACCTGGGATTTCTTCAAAGCGGCTTATCAGAGGAAGTACGTCGTGTCTAGTTATATAGATGCGCAGCGTAAGGCATTTTTGAATTTGGTTCAGGGGAGTAAGTCAGTATCTAAATATAAGGCAAAATTCTTACGATTAAACCGTTATGCTCGTGGTATCGTGGCTACGGAACATGAGAGCTGTGTTAGGTTTGAGGACGGGCTAAGGAATGAGTTACGGGTATTGATTGCTCCACAGCGAGAGAGGGAGTTTGTTGTCCTCATAGAGAAGACCAAGATAGCTGAGGAGGTAAAGCAGACAGAGAAATAGAATCGGGACAGAAATAGGGATAAAAGGAGTTTTGGGCCATCAGGGTTTGCTGGGAGTTCTCAAAAAAGGGCTAGATTTGCGGCCGAGTGAGTCAGTGTAAAGCTCACTTCTTTGCTTTAGTAGGCCACCACGATGTGCTCGATGTGGGAAGTCTCATTCGGGGGAGTGTTGGACAGATAACAAAGGATGCTTCGAGTGTGGGTCGATGGATCACCGGATAAGGGATTATCCGCGGAGGCCAGCTAGGATACAGTCTGAGGGTCAAGGACATACACAATTCAAGAGGGATGGTCAGCAACCGCAGAGGGGTCGAGGTTCAGCTAGGGGTGGTAATGGTAATGGACGGGGTCGTGGAGCACCGGGTAGAGGTGCTAGAAATACAGATGCGAGATAGCCTGGGTTGGTCTATGCAGCAAGGCGTCGAGAGGAGGGCGACGAATCGGACGTCATAATCGATACGTTCTCCATTTATGGGTTGCCTTATACTGCTTTGGTTGATATTGGTTCGATGCACTCTTATGTTGCTAGTAGTATAGTGGGAACTTTAAACTTAGCCTATGGGACTACTTCTAGGGAGATGACTGTAGCTAGCCCTCTAGGACACTTTGTGGGGGTTAAGGAATCAACTGTGGAGGTGGTCTGAACAGTGAAGGAGTTCTCTGATGTCTTCCCAGAAGAGCTTCTTGGTTTGCCTCTAGATCGCGAGGTTGAGTTTGGTATTAACCTTCTACCAGGAACAGCGCCAGTGTCTATTGCCTCATATAGGATGGCGCCAAAGGAGTTAGTGGAGCTGAAGGGCAGATTCAGGAGTTGTTAGATCGAGGTTTTATCCGGCCGAGTGTATCTCCTTGGGGAGCACCCGTACTTTTTGTTAAGAAAAATGACGGATCGATGAGAATGTGTATAGATTACCGTCAGCTGAATAAGTTAGCGAATAAGAATAAGTATCCGTTGCCAAGGATAATTGACCTGTTCAACCAACTTAAGGGAGCATCAGTCTTCTCTAAGATAGATCTAAGGTCGGGATACCATCAACTTAAGGTCAAGGGGGCGGATATTCATAAGACGGCGTTTTGTACTCGTTACGTTCACTATGAATTTTTGGTGATGCCGTTTGGATTGACCAACGCACCAGTAGCGTTTATGGATATGATGAATCGGGTTTTTCAACCGTATTTGGATCAGTTCGTCGTAGTGTTTATAGATGATATACTGGTGTACTCGAAGTCCGAGGAGGAGCATGATGGCTATCTTCGTGTGGTTTTGCAAATTCTGAGGGAAAAGTAGTTATTCGCAAAGCTTAGTAAGTGCGAGTTTTGGCTATGGGAAGTTACCTTTTTGGGTCATGTGGTGTCAGCTGAGGGGATTAGGGTGGACCCTCGGAAGATTGAAGCTGTGTTAGACTGGAAACCACCTAAGTCTGTGGCAGAGATTTGGAGTTTTCTGGGTTTAGCGGGGTATTACAGAAGGTTTGTGGAAGGGCTTTCTTTGATTGCAGCGTAGTTAACCAAGTTGCTAAAGAAAAGGGTTCCGTTTGTGTGGTCAGACAAACAACAAGAAAGTTTTGAGAAGTTAAAGAGGATTTTGACAGAAGTTCCGGTATTAATTCAGCCTGAAATGGGGAAGAAGTTTACGGTTTATTGTGATGCGTCGTATACTGGACTAGGATGTGTGCTGATGCAAGAGGGGAAAGTGGTGGCATATACTTCTCGACAATTGAGACCTCACGAAGTGAATTTCCCGACGCATGATCTGGAGTTGGTTGCAGTGGTTTTCGCTCTGAAAAGTTGGAGACATTACTTGTGTGGGGAGAAGTGTATCATGTACACAGATCATAAGAGTTTGAAATACCTTCTCACTTAGAAGGAATTGAATTTTAGGCAGTGGAGGTGGATCGAGTTGTTGAAGGATTATGACTGCTCGATTGAGTACCATCCGAGTAAGGCTAACGTGGTGGCTAACGCGTTGAGCCGCAAGGTGGTAGCAGACTTGAGAGCAATGTTCGACCACCTTAGTCTGTATGATGACGGAAGTCTGTTAGCGAAACTGCAAGTGAAGCCGACGTGGGTAAACCAGGTTAAGAAGAAACAACTAGTAGATGAAGTCTTAGGCGCTCGATGTTTACAAGTGCAGAATGGTGGTTTGGAGGGGTATAGCTTGAGCAGTGATGGAATGTTATGTTTCCAAGGGAAAGTTTGCATGCCAAAAGATGTGCAGTTAAGGCAGACGATTCTTCAGAAAGCACATAGCAGTCCATATGCTATGCATCCTGGACGTAGTAAGATGTATCGGGATTTGCGGGAGCAGTTTTGGTGGCCGGGTCTAAAGCGAGAGGTAGCTGAATTTGTGGCCAAGTGTTTGACGTGTCAGCAGGTAAAGGCGGAACATCAGTTACCTTCGAGATTGTTGTAACCGATGAAGATTCCACAGTGGAAATGGGAAAGGGTTACGATGGATTTTGTCAGTGGGCTACCCCTTACGCCTACTAAGAACGATTCGGTCTATGTGATTGTTGACCGTCTAACAAAGTCTACTCATTTCATACATGTGCGTGTGGATTACTCTCTTCAGAAGTTAGCTAGATTATACATAGCAAAGATTGTGAGGTTGCATGGGGTGCCAGTGTCGATTATTTCATACAGAGACCTTAGATTTACGTCAAGGTTCTGGAAGTCGTTGCATCAGGCATTAGGTACAAGGTTGGATTTTAGTACGGCGTTTCATCCACAGTCGGATGGGCAGTTGGAGAGGGTAATTCAAATTTTCAAAGATATGTTAAGGAGTTGTGTCTTGGACTTCAGAGGTAGTTGGGAAGAATTTCTACCGTTGGCAGAGTTTGTGTATAACAATAGTTACCAGGCAAGTTTTAGATGGCACCGTATGAAACGTTATATGGGCGAAAGTGTCGTACCCGTACATGCTGGACAGAGTTAGGTGAACGACAATTGTTGGGTCCAGAGTTGGTTGCTGAAACGGAAGATAAGGTTAAGCTGATTCGAACTCGTTTGGAAGAAGCTTTGGACAGGCAGAAGTCTTATGCCAATCTTAAGCGGAAGGATATAGAATTTGCAATGGGTGACAAGGTTTCCTTGAAGGTGTCGCCGTAGAAGAAGGTGCTGAGATTTGGTCAGAAGGGCAGGCTGAGCACTAGGTTTATCGGGCCTTATCGGATGTTGAAGCGTGTGGGACAAGTAGCTTATCAGCTCGAGTTACCATTAGAATTGAGTCAGATCCATAACGTGTTTCATTTGTCGATGCTTAGACGCTATCGTTCAGATCTATCTCATGTTGTGCCAGTAGAGGAAATTGAAGTAAACCTAGACTTATCTTTTGAGGAGGAACCGGTGCAGATCTTGGATCGGGATGTCAAAGTATTGCGTAGGAAATCAGTCCATTTGGTAAAGGTGTTGTGGCGGAATCATGGAACAGAAGAGGCCACGTGGGAGCCAGAGGATGAGATGCGGCAGCAATACCCTCAACTCTTTTGACCAGGTAATTTCGAGGCCAAAATTATTTTTAAGGGGGGTAGAACTGTAACATCCGGGATTTAGGGGCTATTCATCTTTTATGTTTTCTGCATGTCAATGTGTAGTGCTTGTTGTTTGGTTGTGTTTGGGAGCATCGGAAAGGCTTGTGGTTAAGTCGAAGCCTTGGTGGAATTTTAAGTTTTAGCATTCTTTAGGGGATAGCCGAATGGGAGTAGGACTTAAGGGATTTAACTCGCATTGGGTGATATAAGGAAGTGCAGTGGAAGAGTGGCAAGTAGACGCCATCTAGCAAGCAAGGAAGTGGTGTCACAAGCAGTGAGGGAGGAGGAGGTTCGAATCATGTTGGCAGGAGGGGGGGAGTGTTATTTTAGGCTCTGGCAAGGGAGGTGGTTGATTGGCAATCAAACTCTGAGGAGAGAGTTAAGATGTGGTCAGATATTTTAAATAAGTGGGGGAGAGAAATTTTAGGAGTGTGATGAATTCAAATTTGTTTGAATGATTGGATGAGAGGGAAGGAAGGAAGATAGAGGGGACGGCACAAGGGGTGGTGTTAGCCGAAATTTTTGAAGAGCTTGAGGAGAATGGGACTTTCGGTTTGGCTCTTGGTGAGGGTGCCGAAATTGAGTTGGCTAATGAGTAGTATTTTCGGCATTTAGGTAGGTTTCACTTTTCATTCTAGTTCTCTTTTTCTCTCAATATCTCTTTTGCTGAAAAGCACCTAAGCTCTTCTCCTCTCTTCTCCTCTTTTGACCATAGCCGAAACTAGGAGACCCTTTGGGGTACAACTCTTTCTTTCACTTCTCTTTCACTCTCAAAAGCTAGAACCCCTATTGGCTTTTCTTTTCTCTTCTTCTTTTTGTGATAGCCGAATCCCTTCTACCATTTTTTCTCCATCTTTTTCCCAAAGCCGAATCACCACTTCTCCCTCTCTTCCATCTTGTTTATTATTTTCGAAACACCTTGCTAGCTGAAACCCCCTTGATTCTCATTACCTTGATTTATTCTTCTTTCATTCATTAAAAGCCGAGGCCACACTTTCTTTTGCTCTTAGCCGAAATCTCTTAGATCTCAGAATCATTCTACATGTTTCTTTTTCCCGACTAATTCATCATAGTCGAATCTCAACCCGTATTCTGGTAAGATCTTATTGTTTTTTTTCTTCTTTCTTTCTTTTCTTTTTCTTTTCTTTCTTGGCCGAATCTTTCCTGAAAACCCTGTTGAGTTGTTTCTTTTTCTTCCCTTGGAAGCTGAATCTTCCTTGCTGTGATTGCTTATGCCGAATCCTGAAGGGAGCCGAAGGTATGTGGATGATGATAATATGTTCGGCCGAAAGGCCACTCCCTTACCCCATTCTCTTTTGCCGAATCTCATCAGGTACTTGTGTAGGTACGATCAACGTGTTAGCCTAAGCCTGCTAACTCCGGGATCAAATCGATTTAGGTAGGATCTCTCTTTGTGGTTTTATTAATCGATCTATTGGTTATCTGTTGTTTTAACTTAGTGGGGTGGAAATCCCTAAATCACATCTCTCGTAGTGAGTTTTGACGAAGCTTTTAATGGATGCAAGAAATATACAAGAAGAAGAGGGAAGTCAACCTTCGGGTTCGATCCCTAAGTTCAAGAAGAGGGTTGTGTCTGCTATTCATGATTGGCCACCCGGGTGTAGGCCAGCATCTGAACAGAGTAGTAAACAGATAGTGGTAGTGCCTATCAACGAGAGTGTCGACGTAGAAAGTATCGTGTTACGAGTAATCAGGTGTGTAACTTTTACACACTTCATATGTTAATATGCTATTATTTTGTGTGTTGTCAAAAGCCGAAGTGATAGTGGAAATCAATAAGTTACCCCTGTGGGTAAATGCAAGGACTCTGGGTAAGTTCATTTCAATGGCTAACGTTATTTGCCTACGTTAAAACCTGCATGTGCTATGCCATATCATTCTTAATGTTAAGTATGACCATATTGTATTGCAAAGAATGTACATGAAAATGGGTATGATGAGAGGAAGGGGAAGGTATGATTATTAGACTGTCACTTGTGGTTAGGTACCACACATGGGTTGGTCCCACATATTATTATTTTGTGACTAAGTCTCAGTGGTTTGGAACCACCAGTGGTAGGTACCACATATGATTATTTTTGTGACTCGTCCCAGTGGTTTGGTACCACAGTGGGTTGGCCCTACATATCGATATACGGGATCGTCACCAGTGGTTAGGTACCACAAGTGGGTTGGCCCAACATATGATTATTTGTGACTTGGTCACGATGGGTTTGGAACCACCGGTGGTTAGTACCCACCAGTGGCTAGGTGCCACAAGGGGTAGACTTGGGAGACTCGGATGGATACCTAGGTTGGATGGGTTGCATGACATGCATATTTGCATATGAATCTGTGTAAGAGCTTAACATCTTTTGGATGGGGATTTACACACTGAGTCTCGATGACTCACCCCTTCCTTTATTTTTTTGCAGGTAATTCCTAGATCGCGGATATGGAGCCGGGGTAGACTCGAGGTGGCCATGCTCAATATTTCGGTTTTTATTTTATTGTTTATTTCGGATTTATTCTAGTTTAAGTTTGGTTTTCATTTATGTAATAAGGCCATCTAGATTTTATTTAGGGATTATTCACTTTGTTTAAATTTCCTTAAAAATTTGTTAAACATTAAGAGCATGCTTAGTAAACTATGAAATGGATGTTTTTCAATATTTAAATAAACTTTCGGGATTTTTTTCCAAAATTTTACCATCGGGTAATTAACAAACAAGTAATAACAACAAGGCAACTCTATTTTCCTTAAAACTAAGTTTCAAAATATTTTCAATAGTTCACTCAACACAAACTTGGTTCTTTTATAATTACAAAGGTTTTCTTTCCAACTCGAGACGACAACTCGGTTTTTCAAATGTTTTCTTCCCTGTGACATGCCAGATTCGGTCGTGCTGTTTTGACTGGGTTTGGGGTGTTACAAGCACAAAGCTTACTGGGCTCTTTGATGACTCAACTTGGATCTTAAGTATGCTAAAGAGAAGCAGATGCTCCAACTCAATGAGCTAGAGGAATTTCGAATGTTATCATATGAAAATGCCAAATTACTTAAAGAAAGACTCAAGAAATGGCATGACAAGCATATTCGAGTTCGAGAGTTTGAAGTAGGTCAGCAAGTCTTGTTATTTAATTCCAGATTGAAGTTCTTCCCCGGTAAGTTAAAATCACGTTGGTCTGGTCCATCTACGATTCATCGCGTCTATCCATACGGAGTTGTTAAACTCCAAGGTAAGGGAGGTAATTTTCAAGTCAATGCTCAGCGTTTGAAACATTACAACGGACAAAGACCTGAACGAGATCAAATCTAGTTCAGTTTATCTGATCTTTAGATTTTCATGTTTACAATAAATTATTTAGGGTATATTTTCGGGTTTATTATGTTTAAATAAATTCTGTCGAGGAGATTGGAACTTAAGCGGGATCGCTTGTGACCCCTCTAATCTTTCCTGGAATTGATTTTTATATAATTTTCCAAGAACTTAGCCCCTAAATGACAAAATAAATTTTTGGTTTTCCAAATAAAAAGGTCAATTTTGACCCAAGTCTTAAATGGCAACTCAATTTCAAATTTTCATTAAGTCTAGGGACTTAATTGAATTATTTTCAAAATTTGGTTGCTATTTTCGTAAATAATAAAAACTAGGTGCCTCTTTTTGTAAATATTTTTAGAAGGATCTAAAATAAATATTTTTACTTAATATCATATTTATAAATTATTGATAAACTTTAATATATAATTATATTCATTATAATTTACATATTCATTTTTAATCAACTTAGCTTAGGATTAGGATTAATTTTATTTTATGTTATCTTAATAATTTAATAGCAATTGATAATTTTATATGTTTATATTTAATTATTAATTGTTGTTAATCTTGAGTAAAATTAGAATTGGACTCTTATTTTTAATCATTAAATTTTACTAAAAGTTCTAGTCTAAGTGCCATTACTCCTACTATAAATTACCCCCTAGCTTCTCCCCATTCATTCACAACTCAATACCCCAAATCACCAACCCACCAAAGTGCCGCAAGTCCCTAACCACATTCAACCATTCACCAAAGAAGACCAAGACACGCGCGCGCCGCCCCACTCCCAAAGAAGTCGCCTGGTTTTAGCCTCACGCTCTTTGCCTCCAGCTCACGTTGCTGCGCACCATCTCCCCGCACACTTGACCAGCCCGTGGCCTACCTGCCGCAAGGCCTTGCGCGCTACTACTTGTGTGCAGCCATACCATGCACACTCCTCCATCCGTCCAACCTAAGCCATAAGCCTTCAACGTTCCTTTTAAATTTCCATCTTTTGTTCATTAGTATATTTTATTTTAGGAGTTCTTAATTTTTACAAGGAAGGTGATAAGAACAATTTTTTTTTCCTTAAGTTAAATTTTTACTCAATTATTTAATTTTTCAATTTATTGAAATATTAGAAATTTTTACTAATTAAATTTTTGAGAAAATAATTTTTTTCTATCTATTGTTCAGGTTAATCATGCCTCGCAAGAGAACTCGTGCCTCCGCCCAAATTGACGAAGCACAAAACAAAGTCCACTGTGAAGAAGCCAAAGTAAGATGCAAAAGTATCTTCAAAAATCAACAGATGCATCCAGAGAAAGGCTTCACATTGAAGGAAAGCAACTACAGAGACTTTATGGCACGTATTCGTCAAGTTGCTAAAGCCCTCAATTGGGAATTGTTTTGTGAAAAGAGACCAAGTGTAGATGAGGAACTAGTTCGTGAATTCTACACGAGCTTAACCTCAAGCGAATTGACCGAAGTTCCAGTCCGCAGAATTAAGGTACCAATAAATTCAAATGCTATTAATGAATTCTTTGAATTACCTGATTTCGAAAACGATGAATATTCCTCACTGTTGAGCAACATTAAGCCTGAAAATTTGCAAGAGATTCTCGGGGAACTTACAGTTCCATGTTCTAAGTGGACTGTGTCAAAGCAAGGAATCCACACGTGTCGAAGAGAGTATTTGACACCACTTGCGAAGGTATGGTTCTATTTCATCCGCTTCAGCCTTATGCCTAGTTCGCATGGGACTATAATCTTATTAGAGCGAATGGTCCTATTATACTCGATTCTAACTGGAAAGACCATTGATGTGGGAAAAATCATCCTGAGAGAAATGTGAAATTGTGCCATTAGACGTTCTGGCCCGACCTATTTCCCTTTTACAATAACAATTTTATGCTTAAAAGTAAAACCCCTTGTGGACGTGAAGGGGACAGAGTATAGTCAAGGCACAATCACCAATTGGGACATCTACCGAGTAGCCGGAGACTCTGTTCTACAGCAACAAGTTGAAGAGAGCGAGGATCCCGAAGAAGCAGAAGATGATCCCACAGAAATCCCGCCAGAGCAATCAACTGAAGCCCCTAGTGAGGCAGAATCAATGGAACTAGAAGCTAAACCTGAAATCGAAACCTCAATGTTTGGAGCTCCACCGCTTAGCCTAGATCTTCGTGATGAGCTGTTAAAGCTGATGGACTTAATGCAACACATGCAATGGCAGCAACAAGCCTACTGGAGATACTAAAAAATAAGAAATGAGTAGTGCCCTCAAGAAAATTTATAATGACCCATTTATTTTTGTTCCTGAGTTTCCAGATTTCATATTTGAACTATGGATTTCATCATCAAAGAAGAAGCAAGGCGATTTATGTAAAGGCAATACTGATGGAGCAAAAGACGAGTCTAACTCGGAAGGATCGGCAAATAAATAAAAAAGGGGAGGACTTAAACTTTAGTTTATTTTTATTTTTTAAGTTATTTTAAGATTAGGTTAATTAGGAATTTTTATTTTTGCACAATAAAACAAGAGATAGGAATCATGAATAAAATCTGAACAAGTCACAAAGGTTAAAGTGTGGCAATAGATATATACATGTCTATGATTGGATTTTAGAGAGAGCCTGGTTCTTAAGCAGTCAATTTGACTCACCTCCTCTTTTCTAAATATCCTACCTGGTGTATAGTATCTATTCACTTTAAACAATGAGGACATTGTTCACTTTAAGTAGGGTGACCGAAAATTTGAATTTCTTCCACTCAAAATAAAATTTTGTTTTGATTATGATTAGGATATATTTGGTCAATAATTTGAAACTTTTGTTAAGTATGCTGAACCTCAGTATTAATAAAGTTCTATTATTTCAATAAGTTATTATGTTAGCTTAATAATGATATGAATGTATTTTTAATAAAACATGCAAATTCGTACCATAAAATTTTTAATTCCCTACGAAAAATTAGGCATGCATGAAAGTTTAAGTCTTTAGAATTGACTTAGTAATTTCTTGAGGCGAAATCCTAGGAAACATGGAATATTGAAAATGATTTAGGCAACTAATGTTTGGATCGTTTGAGCCTTTCAAGCTGACCCTGATAAAATTATCCTTTGAAACCCAACTTTGAGACTATAGGGCCTAATTTTATTCGGACCTATGCAATATTTAGCCATCAATTTTCTCATTATTACTTTTAAAATTGTCTCAAACACTAGACTCAGTACTATTTAGAATATCGTTTGAAAATAAGTTTGGGGGAGTTGAAAAGAAGTAACAATTGCTTGAAAAATTGTAGTACATGAAGGAAGTGCTTGAATTTGAGCTTGAGCTTGAAAAAAACAACATGTACTCGAAAATGGCCGAAAGAGCAAAAGCTGGTGTATCAAGGGTAAGAATTTCGAAGTTTCGATTTTAAGCTGAGTCTAGGGTTTTTAAGCCAAAAATTTGTCTATCTTTTACCTACCCCTAAGCCCAGCCACGTTACAACCTTGTTAAAGACCTATTGATTCAAAGTTCCAATGTTACCTACATTAGTGGAGAGAAATTGCTCTGTTCAACATATGAAGACATCAGTTAAGCTTAACGATTGCAGTTTAATTTTGAATAAGGGATTAAAATAAAATTGGTAGGAATTAACATGCCTTTATTAAGAAACATTTAGTCTAATTTTGCTATTGTAGTAATTGTTGAGATTAATTTGAACGATATGTATACTTAAGTAGCATAATTATCAAATTTCTTATCTTTGAGCGTAAGTATATTAAATTCATAATTTTGAGAAGAAAGTTGTTCTGAAGGGGTTTTTCAAAGGTGTTTCTGAGAAAATTCTTTTCAAATTTTTGCATTACTCAGGACAAGCAATGAATTAAGTTTGGAGGTGTGGAAACACGAAAATTTATACACTTTTTCATGCCCTTTTTAACTCAATTTTATGCAGTTTCGAGTAAATTCTTGTCAGAAAATAATTAGATATTATAAAATAATTAAATTGTGCTAAAAATATGAACATGATGAATTTTAATTAATTTTATAGTTAATTTTGATTTATTTTGACTGTTTTCGACAGATTCGCACAAAGGGCGAAAATTGGCTCGGTAGACAATTCTCGAAGAATAAACCCGAGAAGTAATTTGAAATATCGAGGCGAATTTATTTCCAGCCCAAGACGGTCCAATTATGAATATTTAATCATAATATAATTAATTTTAATTTATTCCCAATTTAATTTGGGCTAAATAAATTAATCTTAATTAATTATGAAAAAGACCCAGTTGAACCGCATCAGTTGAACCAAACCGGTTAAACCAAACCGAGCAAAGAGTTGGGCAGCCCAAACCGTCCATATGCTGGCCCAAATCAGCTTATTGGCTGATTAATTAAGCTTGCAAAGAAGCCCTTGAAGACTTTTCAAAGTTGCATTCAAACCCCTCCAAATTTAGTGGCTTTGTATATTTGCCCCATGCCATATTTAGCAAAGTTGAAACCATCAACTTTGCCACATAGATGGGCGGCCAAGGGAGGTCTCTTTGACTGCTACTATTTGCTATTTTTAGCAGCCACAATCAGCTATAAATACCACCCCTTGCTGATCATTCAACTCATCCATCAATCCTTCAATTCTTATTCACTCTCTGATTCTCTCATCACTCCATTCTCTCCTTTTTCTCCAACAAAACCAAGCCTTCTTGTGCCGATTGCCCCTCTTGGAAAAGAGGTGTTTTCTCAGCCATTTGGAGCAGCAAGTGGAGTGTTCATAAGCCACCTTGATCGCCGAGGACAACAGAGAACGAAGAATGGAGCAATCAGTCAAGCCACGGAGAAACACCGGATTTGCTTCTTGTTCCTTATCTCTTTAAATTTCGTTGTTGTTTTGACAAACATGTTTATGAATATTTATGCTATTGAAATGCTTATTTTAATCAGATTAGCTTGAATTTAATTCGTGTTGGGTTGATTGCATTTCGTCCTTTTAAATTATTAAAATTGTGTTTATGCTGTTATAGGCCTCGGTAAAATTCTTGATTAAGTAAAATCATGCTTAAGTTATTTTGGCATTATAATTGTTTAGATAACTAAAGAATTAATTATTTGAACGCATTGAAATTGTAATTAATGGACACTATACTTAGTCTATGCATGTTTAATTCTTCTAAGGTAGCTGAAGATTAAATTAGCATTGTATTTGGCGATACATATGCCTTGCATAACTTGCAAGATTTTCGTGATTAAACTGTTTCAAGGTAGGGATACTTTCTTACTTCGCATGATCTTTTATATGCTTATTAGGTTGAATTAATCATTTGAATCGACATAGGAATATGCGAGAGATTGTTTAATTTAATAAGTATGTGTGTGCAATAACATGTTTACTTTTATAAATCTGTTTTATCGGTCGAATTGACATAGGAATATGTACAAGAGATGAATGGATTTTTTATTTGTAAATATGTTCATAAGTTAGCAAATTACCGAGTTGCCGTGATTTATTCGTAACAAGTGTAAGCATAAGTTTAATAATTCTAAGGTAAGAAATGTAATTAATCCAACACAATTATATCATCTTGATTAAAATCAGCTTTTGAAATCGTGCATTAGAACTTTGTTTTATTTTATTTTACTTTATTTATTTTAGTTTTTAAATTTTTATTAAATCCAAATATCTTTCCCTTCACAAAAGTGTTTGAAATCATTTTCATAAATAATTCTTTTACAGTCCCTGTGGGTACGATAACTCGACATTTACTTGTCATTTTATTCTTGTTACGATTGTGTACACTTGCACATTTCCACCATTACAACTAGCATGTGTACATTGTGGATAAGATCATGTTTTTGATGAAAGCCCATCCAATCCAGCCTTTACGTATTACAAGGGAAATTTTAATTGTAGCAACAACAATCCCTACTCCAACACTTATAATCCAGGGTGGAAACAACATCCAAATTTCAACTAGAGTAATCAGGGAATGGGAACTGCCAGCACTGTTAATAGACTGAATGTGGCTAGTGTATCACCTAGACACAGTCAACCAATGTCACGGCAAAATGTGCAACAAAGTTCATCATCATCAACACCAGCTATGGAAGCTTTATTAAAAGATCATATGGCTAAGAATGATGTAATTATTCAGAGCCAGGTAACTTTCTTAAGAGCTCTGGAGAATCAAGTGGGACAAATTGTCACTGCATTAAGTTCCAGACAACAAGGAGCATTGTCTAATGACATCATAAAGTTCTAGATCTCAAGGAAAAGAACAATGTAAATAAAACCTGTAACACCCCTAACCCGTATCCGTCGTCGGACTAGGGTTACGAGGCATTATCGAAAAAGACACAACTCAGAACAAGCATATTTTTTTTAAACATATCACATTACATCTAAAGTAAGTAAAACAATGATATTAACATATCTCACACATGTCACATGTTTCTGTAACCACATTTTACATTTATGAATGAAAGTGATCAATACATAACATACCAAATTCACATACTTAGTATTCCAATCAAAATTCGTATATGTATCCTGAATCATCCAAATAAAATATTGTTGTATATTTTTCTGTTACAATTGAATCATAATAATCTATATATGTTCGAACATATAATCATCTTATACCTATCATGCAATAAGACATCCAATAATTCAATTTCATTTACTAAACAAATACCAGACTCACCAAATGCTTAATCATTTTAATTCATCCCAAGTCTCTACTCATAAACTTTATTAATCCATACATACCTAATTTACTTGACATGGTTTTGTTTAAACATTATTTCTATAATCTCATAACTATCTCATAAAGAACAAATCATTAGCAACAATTATATATTTTAATCAAGTATAGTCGAATACATTTATACATACATACATGATTTCCTATTCAAATTATTACCAGTTACCAATACCAAATTTCACAACCTAAACATAAAACCAAATCCATTTGCATCACATTTAATTATTTATCACAAGTACATACCATAACCGAATATGCATAGTTAACATCATCAATTTAAACCAACTTATTAAAGACTTAATGACTAAACAAATCCTCATACCTATTTATTATATTCAAACATTTATATCACCAAAACCAAATCATGCCATACAAGTATATATATACTTACTAAAACTTTATGCACATACATTTCACTTAACATCAATCAAAATATGTATAAGTATACATTTGGTTTTAGTCCATTTCATAACTAAATCAATCCATCACACAAAGCATAATAAGTATACATGTACTAATCACCCAACCAAATTCAATATGTCCAAGTTATAAACATCACAATTACTTACCTATTATAAACTTATGCCATACCAAATATGCATAAATATTAACTTATCTTTAATGACCATTACCAACCATAAACATAGATACCAAACTAAATCAAAAGGAGATAAGCAATTTTCGCATGGCTATTATTTTCATTCAAAAGTACTTTATCCACAATCAACTTTCTATTATGCTATACATGCCATATATTCAAAATCAACTTCGTAAAATACCAAAGGAAACTGTCAATAGTGTGATAAGTCTTACTGACGATCCCCGAGCTCGTAATGTATATCCAAAATCTATAAAACAGATGTAGTGGCCCATTTGTGCCCGGGCCCGTGTAAAACAGAATAAAACCAAAAAATAAGTAAAATAAAAAATAAAAGGTCCAATTTCCTTTTACAGAGCCTAAATTTAATGGCCTAAATAAACGAAACCCCGATCCTAAACAGCTTACCTAAATACCAGAACCCAATTACAACCCTAAATGGACTACCCAACCCCAAGCCCAAAATCGCACGGCCCAAAAGGCCCAAAACCTTAGCAGATTCAGAGACCTAGGGTTTCTGGGAAACCATAGGTGCCGCTCTTCGCGCCGCAAATGGCCCCTGTCTCACGCCCACCTTCGGTCGCACCGCGATCCGCGCGCAAATCTCGCACCACCACTGGACTTCTTGCTCCACACCTGCAAAAATGGAAGGGAAAGATAGCAACAAATATGCCAGAATATATTTCCTTTTTTCATTTTTTTCCTTTGGGGTTATAATCAAATCTGTAAACAGAGTGGGGGGAATATATACAAAAAAAAAAGCAGAGATATATACAATCAAAAAAGCAAAGGTTTTATTTTATTTTATTTTTCATTTTCGAATACATTTTTATTTTTATTTTTTGTTTTATATTGAAATAATGCATATATATATTTCTAAAAAAAAAACTTACTTTTTTGAATTCTACCCACACTGTGTATGCGGTGGTCGTACCGATGTTTAGTAGAAAATCGCCCAGGCGAGAGAGAAAAGGGGAGAGCTGCATTTTTTTTTAAGAAAAAAGGAGGTATGAATTTTTTTTTAAAAAAATTTTGGTATTTATAAAGATACAAAACGGCGCAGTTTTGCACCAACCCGTTTTGCGCCAAAACGGTGCCGTTTCATGGCTCCGACCTGTGTGACCCGGCCTGCCATTATAGAATTCGCGTGTTTTCAGTTAAATGGGCTATTTGCTCATAAAGCCCTTTCGCATTTTTTAGTTTTTTAATTCAGTTCTCTTGTATTCTAAATTTACCCCAAACTTTCATTTACATATTCAATTTCATCCTTTTTCATTTCTTTTACAATTTTCATTATTTTATTATTAATTTTATTAACATTATTGTTAATTTTGATTTTGATTATCATATTATTATTATTACTATTATTATTTTATTATCATTATTATTCCTATTTTTTATTATTAATATTTTATTACAATTTTTTTTCTTACTATTATTTTTTGTACTATTATTGTTATTATATTTATGACTATTATTATTATTTTTAATCTTATTATTATGTTTTCTATTATTAGTGTTATTA
The DNA here is from genome assembly GCA_025503065.1 of Gossypium bickii. Classification (NCBI taxonomy): domain Eukaryota; kingdom Viridiplantae; phylum Streptophyta; class Magnoliopsida; order Malvales; family Malvaceae; genus Gossypium; species Gossypium bickii. Next base: position 27,579,313 of record CP106712.1, read on the forward strand.
CTATTTTTATTACCTACATTATTATTGCTATTTTTTTATCATTTCTATAATTTTTTAATATTACTTTTATCTTTACTACTATTATTATTTTTTATTATTACTATCAATTGTAATATCCTTACATTATTTTATTATTAATACTATATTTATTTTTGCTATTATTTTTATCATTATTTTCATTATTATTTTATTTTATAATTGTTAATATTATTTTTTTATTATTTAATTATTAACATATTTCCATTTTATTTTTTTACTATTATTATTATTTTATACATATTATTTACCTATTTGTTAATTTGATATTAACTTCATTTTTGTTATTATTTTCTTTCCTTTTATTTACTTATTTGTTTATTTATTTACTATTATTTTCATTCAATATCTTTATTATTATTACCTTTATTATTATTATTATCCACACTTTTATTCCATTGTGCATGTTGCCATTATAATTTATTTTTCAATTATATTATATTTTTCTCCGATGCATCGAAAATTTGGTTTTAAAATAAGCAAATACACTACGTTCTAGGGTTCGAAAGAAATCGTACCCTAACTTACTGGGTTGCGATTTTCTTTGAGTCCAAAGAATCTATTACTTTCCTTTTTAAAGTAAAATAAAAACTTATTCTCGAGAATTCGAAATTGTCGTGTCCTAACTTACTGGATATGATGATTTATTATCTCGGGATAAGAATTTCATAAAACAAGGCAATGTTTCATGTTTGGAAGTTCGAGAAATTGTGCCCTAACGTGCTGGGTTTCGATTTTTCATTCATCCAAATAACTAAATATCCTTTTAATAAATTTTGTAAATCATGAGATGATTTTGGTTACGAGGGTTTAAAACATCATGTCCTAACGTGCTGGATGTGATGTTTGTATGCTTTCGGAACAAAGGAATCTCCAATTTCAACTCAAATCGTTCAACTTTTTAAAGAAATCATATTCCCAAATCTTTTTCAAATTCTCGACATAAGGACATTAATTAATCAATTAGGCACCAATTTTTGGGTGTTACGAGGGTGCTAACCCTTCCTCGTACGTAACCGACTCTCGAACCTATTTTCTGGTATTTTGTGGAACAAAAATCAATGATTTGAAATAAAATGTTTTATAAGGTGATCCAATCACACCTAAGTAAAACGGGATTGGTGGCGACTCCATTTTTGTTTTAAAGTCGATCCCCGTTTTTTTCATCAACTCTTAAAAATGCTTTTTAAGCTTAGTAAGTCATAAGCAAGCTAATATTAACTAAATTAACAAAACAAAATATACAAAATTATGAGTACAATTGATCGCTGTAAATTAGAGCTTTAAAATTTATAAAAGAATGATCAAAACCTAAAAACTAACTCTGACAACGATTAAAGGCAAGTGTACATATCGAACAGTAGTATAGCTTAGGCAAGACCAGATATCGAACCCAAAGGAACTAAGAGTGAAGTTGCTTTAAACTATATTGATAAAGACTAAACTAAGGACACAAAGATTAAAAGGACGAATAGGAAAATAACTTTGAAGGAAAACTCAGTTGATTATGACGATACCCTCAGGAAGAATCCACCTAGACTTCACTTGTTATCTAACCCTAAATTATATGATTTCTTTACTTAGCTTGATCCGTAAGACTTCTTAACCTATATTAAACCCTCTTTTGAGGTGAATAACGTCTAACCCTAGGTTAATTAGTGAAACTCTTGTTCACTTATAATAACCCTCTAGGATAGCAGTAAATCGATCAATGGACTCCCATATTAGGATTCACCCTAATCCGGCAAAATCTCATAACCCTATCTCTAGGCGTTCGATCAACTCCGCTTAATTATGTTAGATCTACTCTTAGGCAGGGTCTATTCGTCCTCTACCTAAGCACATTAGATTTGGAGTAAGCAACATAATTAAGAACAAACTAAGCAATTATCATATAACTTAGAAATCAAATAACAAAATTCATCTAGGTTTCATCCCTTCAGGTATCTGAAGGGTTTAGTTCATAATGAATAAAAAGAACATCACAAGAGAAAAGATAAAACAAAACATAAGAAAACCCTAAAACCCCCTGAAGGAATTGAAAGAGAAATTCATCTTCTTGAGTATAATTCTGGCTTCTTGGGATGGATCAACTGGCTATCCTCGCGTTATTCCCTAATTCTGACCTTCTCGGCTTGGCTCCTTGGCCTAGCTTTTACGCCTTTTCAAAGGTGGTACTTAGGGGATATATATAGGCTCTCGGAATGCGATTATTTCTCCCTAAGTATCCTTTTCCAACTGAAATTGCTCATTCTGACAACAGAGGCATGACCATGTAGCACGCCCGTGTGGATCGACTCCAGGCCGTGTTCAGATTTCTAACTTGAGGCACGGCCGTGTGAATCAAGGGAGAGGTCTGTTCTAGATGTTTGGCATGGCACGGTCGTGTCGTCTCTGGGCCAGGCCGTGTCGAATTCATGATATGGCCCATTTACTCTGTTTTAGGCCCGTTTTGTGTTCTTTTCATCCTCGGGTGCTTTCCTGGGTATAAAACATGAAAAGAAAGGATTACAAGCACCTTTTTATATAAATCAAGGAGTAAATCATCCAAAATTAAGCTAAATGGGGGATTAAAATATGTTATAATCGCGGTTTATGAAATACCCCCCACACTTAAGCTTTTGCTTGTCTTCAAGCAAAATTTTCAACTTACAATTAAAACGAACTTTCCATGATTCATAATTCCTATCAACAATGCCTTATCCTAATTCATAGATAATTCATACATGGATAATTCAACTCAAAGAGTCCTAAAGATTCAAATGAGATAAGTCATGAATTTGTACTTTGAAAAACATAGGTGTCTCCTTTCATCTAAATAATTACCTTTTCAATCCAGAACCTACAAGGATTGGCATCCTCACAAAATATTCACTCAAATCACTCAAAAAGTGTTTAAGGGTCAAAATTAAGCACTCATAAGTCGAACTTGAAATGTTAATCCCATAGGCTTGCCTGAAAATCAAATCTCCACCACTGTAATATGAGATGACAAACAAATCAAAAGGTCTTTGTTAGGGTTGTAACGGGGCTAGGGTTAAAGGTGTGGATAAAAGGCTGAAATTAGAGGGTTAGAATCGAGATTTAATTGATAAGGTACCTACCTAAGAATTTTTAAGATAACAATTATATCAACTGAAAATAATTTTACTAATACGAGCTTTTCTTTTGGAAATAGACTTTGATTGTGTAAGCTCACTTTTTATACTTACTAATATTGACTAATTCAAATTTTTTTCTTAATTAAGAACAAACTAAGTAATTACAACTTCAAATAGTAATAATTCATAAAAACCTAGGTAACTACTCAAATCATATCTCGATTAAAGGGTAGTCAAAAAGAAGGGTGATAACAAATACAGAGGGTTTTGGGTTTATATTAGTAAGTGAGTCAATAAAAAGGGTTTGTTAGGATCAACGGGGTTCACTAAGGGTCAATTGTAAAGGTCGGCTATTTAGTGGAGTGAGTGGGTTCAACCTAGGTGCCTTTATCATCTTAGTATATCAAATCATAACTGTGGTCTTGACATGTATAATCAAGGCAAGTTCTAGAATAACAGTTCATAGTTAACACACTCATAATAAAAAAAAAGTGAGCATGAAAAAGAATGTATGCTCTATAAGGCTCAAAATCTCACAAAATTTATGGGTGTTTTTGACATCATCCTTGTAGATTTCAAATTTCAAGGTAATATTCAAATTTTGATCAACAACCTAGCAAGATTTTAATTCCTGAAAAACATACTTATCATGCTTGATTCTCTAGTATTCTTTAAATCCAATCATCAATGCACAATTAACTATGACTTATTCAAAAACATGTCAATAACAATCACAAATCATCAGAAATTTTATCTTAATTAGTAATATGAGAAAATTACTTTAAAACAAGATTAACTTCAGGGATTTGAGAAAAGGTTAGGCATAATTTGAGAATCATGCAAAACTTATACATTTTTACCCCCATACTTAAGATGTACATTGCCCTCAATGTACAAAGATAAATAATGATAATTAGTGATCAATCAAAAAGATAAGAGGGGAAAGTGTCACTTCCTGCATTTACTGCTGAGATCCTTGGAGGATGTGGACAGTGTGTGGTATCGGGTGACTTTATTGAATTTCGCCTAGTTGTGCTTTTGTGTATTTGGAATGTATGATTTATTTTGCAAAGTCACTTGTTAATGATATTTAGATATATGGTTAGGGGATGCTCGAATAGTTTGATAGCTAATGGTAAAAATTTGCAATAATAATTAAAAGTTCAAATTTAAAAGAAACAACATAAAGTAAAAACTTAAAATAAAGAAAATTAAAATGAAAAGATAACAAATCAAAAGGACTCATAGATCCTCATCATTGGTTGGGTCTGGTGGTGGTGCTACTGATGATGAAATGTGGAGGTGCTGGCATATTTGGTGCAGAGTGGCCTCTAGTCCATCAAAGCACTGAGTGTTTTCAGCGAAGTATAGTCGAACTGGTCGAGTCAGGTAGAGATGTCTGTTAATGATGGCGCTGCTCAGTACGAATGCTGGCTTGGATTCGGTGCCTCCTCTAATGGTGGTGGGACATCATCAGGAATGTCCTCGGCCTCCCCCTCGTTTGTGAGTGTCCTTAGTTTGTACTGAGGAGGGTTGGTCCTCCGACGTTGTTTGATCAACCTCATGTGGAGCATCGTCTGGATGCCTTGAGGTACCATGTTGCCCATCAGTTTGAGGGATGTGATCTGATCGTCGGTGTTGAGGAGGTTGAAATGCCGAACCAACCTCGTAATGTATGGCCCTATTGACAAAATCCCCTTCCTATGTTGCTCTGCCTGATGTTGAATCGCGCATGCGATAAAATATGCCAAGTCTAAAACATGTCCTTCAGACATGCATGATAGGAAGTAGACGTCTTGTTTGTTTACAATGCCAGTGCTCTCTCTGCGACCTGTGATGGTGTGCGCAAGAATGGCGTGAATATACCTTAGGGCTGGGGGAAGTGTTGTTGCCTTAGAGCGACTGGGGTCGTAGTCGCTTGTAGTGGGGCGTAGGCTTTGTCAGCATTCGAGCGAAGTGCAGTAGAGCTCACGGTTTAATTCGGCAGGCGGGTTTTCTTCTATGAATTCTAGCGTGTAAAGTCCAAGAGATGCGCTGAATTGGGGTACACTCAATCGAAGCACTGAGCCCCCTAGATGGAATTGGATGGCACCCGGGTCATCGAACTGAGTTGTCACCGTTTGCAAAGTGAAGGTGGTACAAAATTCTAACGTAAGCTCCAAATATGTGGGCTCGTCGATTTTGAAGAAGTTCTCCCACTATTCTGTTGAGAGAAGTGCTTGAATATCGATTGTGAGTCCAACTTGTTGCAGTGAGTTCCAGTCGATGTGCCTGCCAGTGCCTATGGATCTACCCTGGATTACTGTATACCTTTCATCCTGGGTTGCTTGAGGGAATCGGAGGAATGGGTGTCAAAGTTTAGTGGAGGAACTTGCTTGCTTGGTTGGTTTTTGGAGAAAAATGGCGAGGGGAGGAGGTGGTTGTGCGGTCAGATTTAGGGAGAAGAGGAGTTTAATACTGTCTTTAGGGTTTGATTTTGAGGGAGATGACGGTTAGATTTTATATATAGGGGAGGGGGCACGATCCATCGCCACGCCCGTGTCATGCTGAAAACGCCCGTGCTTTTCGCCATTTTCAGGATTGGGCGCGTTCAGAATTTTTGGCACAGCCGTGTGTCCAGTGGGCACGCCCGTGCTCAATAAGTTAAAATGTTGGCACGGTGCTGTCACACGGGCGTGTTTGACCCGTGTTCGACAAGTCAGTAGCTTCACACGGTTCGAAGACACGGGCATGGTATGCTCGTGGTGTAGAAGTTAGTAGCTTCACACGGTTCGAAGACACGGGCCTGGTAAGCCCGTGGTGTGGAAGTCAGTAGCTTCCCACGGTTTGTAGGCACGGGCGTGGTCTGGTACCGCAGCCCGTGTTATCGAAAGGGATTTTTCTCTGTTTGTGCATGGCTCTTGACACGCCCGTGGTGTGTCCTCTATCTTGCACATGGCTATTGTCACGCCCGTGTTTATGGCCATGTTATAAGTCCTGCATTTCTGTTAGATTATTTTAGTGTGGAGTTAATAAAAAAAATTAATAATAAAAACAATGTCAGTGTGTTAGTGCTCGGGTTGCCTCCCGAGAAGCGCTCGTTTATAGTCTTAAGCTAGACTTTCCCTGTTTGTGGTTCTAAAAGAAGGCTCGTGGAGCATAAGCTCTTCTCTCATATCTTCAAAATCTGCACCATTATAAATTTTAAGTCGGTGACCATTTACCTTGAATGTGCCTTTAGTGGGAAGAGTTACCTCGATGGTGCCGTATGGAAATATTGTTTTGATCATGAATGGTCCTGACCATCTTGATTTCAGCTTTCCCAGGAATAGTTTAAGCCTTGAGTTGTACAGTAGGACCAGGTCTCCTACTTCGAATTGTTTTGATCTCTTGAGATGAGCATCGTGGCGTCGCTTTGTTGCTTCTTTGTATAGTTTTGAGTTCTCATAAGCTTCTGTTCTCCATTCGTCCAGCTCGTTCATCTGCATCATTCTTCTCTTTCATGCAATTTTGAGGTCAGAATTCAAAAATTTTATTGCACAAAAAGCTTTGTGTTCTAATTTGAATGGTAGATGACAGCTTTTCCCGTATACAAGTTTGTATGGGGATGTCCCTAGAAGTGTTTTAAATGCAGTTCTATAGGCCCATAAAGCATCATCTACTTTAACTGCCCAATCTTTTCTATTTGATTCACCGATTTTTCTAGAATGTGCTTAAGTTCTCGGTTTTCTACCTCAACTTGCCCACTGGTTTGAGGATGATATGGGGTGGCTATCCTGTGGTATACTCCATATTTTTTTAGGACTTTTCCAAATTGAGTATTACAGAAATGAGTACTTCTATCACTAACGATGGCTCTCGGCGTGCCAAATCGGGAAAACAGTTTTTTGAGAAACTTGATTACTACCCTAGCATCATTGGTAGGTAAAGCTTCTGCTTCTACCCATTTTGACATGTAATCAACTGCCACTGGGATGTACTTATTTCCAAACGAACTAGGGAATGGTCCCATGAAATCAATACCCCATACATCAAAAATCTCACATGATAACATATATGTTTGAGGCATTTCATCACGTTTAGAAATATTACATATTATTTGACATCTATCACACGAGGTAACATACCTGTTGGCATCTTTAAATAAAGTGGGCCAATAAAAACCTGATTCGAGTATTTTGTGTGCTGTCTTAATACCACTATAGTGTCCTTCTGCCGGTCCTGAATGGCAATGCTCCAAGATTTTGTTTGCTTTTGTCTTTGTAACGCATCTTCGAATTACCTGATCTGCACATATGTGGAAAAGAAAGGGATCTTCCCAAAAATATTTTTTCACATCAGCCAAGAATCACTTCTTTTGGTGATGTGTTAATTTTCTTGGTAAGACGTTAGCTGCTAAATAATTCGCAATATTTTCAAACCATGGTACCTCGGAATATGTTATGGAAAAGAGTTGTTCTTCGGGAAACGAAACATTTATTTCACCTTCATGGAGCTCTTTGGTGTGTGGATTTTCAAGTCTAGAAAGGTGATCCGCTGCAAGATTCTCGGCTCCCTTCTTATCTTATATTTCACAGTCGAATTCTTATAAAAGTAAAATCCATCGTATAAGTCTAGGTTTTGCATCAGATTTGTTTAAAAGATAACGAAGAGCTGAATGGTCAGTGTAAACGACAACTTTAGACAATATTGAATATTGTCTAAATTTATCAAAAGCAAAAACTACAGCTAGCAACTCTTTCTCTGTGGTGGTGTAGTTTTCTCGTGCGGGTGTTAATGTTCTACTAGCGTAGTAAATCGGCTGAAAATGCTTGTCTCTTTGTTGTCCCAAAATTGCACCTACTGCAAAATCACTTGCATCACACATTAGTTCAAAGGGTAAGTTCCAATCAGGGGCAATTATAATCGGCGCATTTATTAATTTATCTTTAAGGATATTAAAGGCATCTAAACATTCCTGGTTGAAATTGAAAGGAACATCTTTTTCTAGTAATTTTGTCAGAGGCTTAGCTATTTTAGAAAAATCTTTAATAAATCTTCTATAGAACCCTGCATATCCTAAAAAGCTTCTGATAGCCTTAACAGAACTAGGGGGAGGTAGTTTTTCTATGGCTTCGACCTTTGCTATATCTACCTCAATCCCTTTACTAGAAATCTTATGTCCTAACACAATTCCTTCTCTAACCATAAAGTGACATTTTTCCCAATTTAAAACAAGGTTTGTTTCCTCACATCTCATTAGAACTCGTTTTATATTTTTAAGGCAAAGATGGAAAGAATTACCGAATACTGAGAAATCATCCATAAATACCTCTATGATGTCTTCCACGAGTTCGTCAAATATTGCCAACGTACAACGCTGAAAAGTAGCAGGAGCATTACATAATCCAAAAGGCATTCTACGATAAGAAAACGTACCGTATGGGCATGTGAATGTCGTATTCTCTTGATCTTCAGGAGCTATGGGGATTTAAAAGTAACCGAAGAGTCCGTCCAAGAAGCAATAGTACTGTAACTGTTCTTGTGGGAAGTAACTCATTCTTTTCATTGAGCACTACCGTCATTCCTCCTTTCTTTGGAACTACCTGCACAGGACTTACCCAAGTGCTGTCAGAAATAGGATAAATTATTCCTACATCTAGAAGTTTAATTACCTCATCTTTGACTACTTCTTTCATGTTGGGGTTTAACCGTCTCTGGGGTTGCACACATGGCTTGTATTCTTCTTCCATTAAAGTTTTATGGGAGCAGAATGCTGGGATTATTCCCTTGATGTCAGAAATTTTCCAAGCTATAACTTTTTTGTGTTCTCTCAGTACCTTTATCAGCTCATCTTTTTCCTTGGGTTCTAGTTCTGAAGAGATGATTACTGGTAGCGTAGAATTGTCCCCAAGGAATGCGTATTCTAAGTGTTTTGGTAACTGTTTTAATTCCAATTTGGGTGGCTCTTCGATGGAGGGTTTTTGTTTAATTTCATCATCATATTCAATGCTTTCTTTTATTTTTCTGGATGATGATGTTATTAGATTTAACTCATTATCTTCATCTTCTTCCCCCTTTTCTTGAGTCAGACACAGTTCCATTGTGTTCGTCATGCATGATTTCCTGAAATGAATTCTGTATGATATGATCAGTAGTATCAACAAAATAACAGGAATCATCTTGCTCTTTATAATATCGCATGGCATCATAAATTTGAAAAATGATTTCTTCATCTCCTATCCTGAGTGCGAGTTTACCATCACCTACATCAATAACAGCTTTAGTAGTGGCTAAAAAGGGACGTCCTAAGATTAAAGGAACATTAATGTCTTCATCCATGTCTAACACAAAAAAATCAACAGGGAAAATAAATTTTTCAATTTTTACCAAGACATCTTTGATAACTCCTCTAGAATATTTAATAGATCTATTTGCTAACTGAATACTCATCCTAGTGGGTGTTGGTTCCCCAAGATCTGTTTGTTTAAACATTTTATAAAGAATTAAGTTTATACTAGCGCCTAGATCAGCTAATGCTTTCTTAATATTTAAACTACCAATTAAACAAGGGATAGTAAAACTTCGTGGGTCTTTTAATTTGGTTGGTAGCTTATTTTGGAGAATGGCTGAACACTCTTCATTAAGTTCCACCGTTGATACTTCTTCAAGTTTTCGTTTATTCGTCAGGAGTTCCTTTAAGAATTTTGCGTACTTCGGCATCTGTGAAATGGCTTCAACAAAAGGTAAGTTAATATGTCTTTGTTTAAAAAGTTAAAGAAACTTACCGTATTTGGCATCAATTCGTTCCTTTTTTAGTGTTGTTGGATATGAGATTAGTGGTTTGTTCTCTTTGTGTAATGGAGTTACATCCTTAATCCCCTCATTACTTGCATTGTTATCTTCATTTGGAGTTTGTTTCTTCAGTTCGCCCAATTCCTTTCCACTTCTTAGTGTATGCTTACTTTTACATTGCGCCCTTTTTAGGAAAAATTTACGCTTTCGTTTTCACAGATCATCTCAGTAACTATTCCAACCGCCTTAGTGGGTTCCCCAAACGACTCAGTAAATTTTGCAATTGACACTTGTTGATCTTTAAGGGTTCTCTCGATATCTTGTAGGCGTTTTTCTGTGTTTGCTGATTTTGTTAGCTCCTCCTCGTGGGTTGGTTTATTTTCTTGTGAATAGGGTTGATTTCAGAAGTTTTGAGGAGGTTGTTGCCTTTTATTTCCTTGATTTCCTTGACCTCCCCATGAAAAATTTGGGTGGTTCCTCCAACCTGGATTGTAAGTGTTACTATAAGGATTATTATTGGATCGTAAATTATTACCTATATAGTTCATTTGGTCGTTCTCTGCTTCCAGTTGGTAGGGTGGGTACTCAGGATTCGCCACTGTTCCACTTGTGTCGCACTGCATGACTGGATGTACCTGCGAAGAACACAAACTATCAAGCTTTTTATTCATCATCTCAAGTTGTGTTGATAGCATGGTCATGGCATCGACGTTGAAAACTCTTCCTGATTTCGTTGGCTTGGTTCTTAAAGCCTACCACTGGTAATTATTCAATGACATCTCCTCGATGAACTCGTGGTCGCTTACGGGTTTTGTTATTCGAGGTTCCACCCTACATTTGAATCAATCAGTTGCCTTGTTGAGGGGTTTACACCGTTATAGAATGTTTGGACTTGTAGCCAAAAGGGTAAGCTATGGTGTGGGCACCTCCTCAAGAGATCCTTGAATCTCTCCCACGCATCATATAGTGTTTCTAAATCTATCTACACAAAAGAAGAGATATCATTCCTTAATTTGGCCATTTTGGCCAGTGGAAAATATTTCATTAATAATTTTTGGTCATCTGATCCCATGTGGTGATTGACCCTCATTGTAACGAGTTTAACCACTGTTTAGCTTTATTTCTCAATGAAAAAGGAAATAACCGAAGACGTATGGCATCATCAGAAACACCATTTATTTTGAAGGTATCACAGAACTCTAAAAAGTTAGCTATATGCATGTTTGGATCTTCGTCCTGCAAACCATCAAATTGAACAAACTGTTGAATCATTTGTATTGTGTTAGGCTTTAATTCAAAATTATTAGCAGCTATAGCAGGCCTAACAATAATCGATTTTGCTCCTGTTAACTGTGGTTTAGCATAATCAAACATTGTACGTGAAGCATTATTTTCTCCCACATTATGTGGTGGTGGGTTGTTTTCGTCCATCCCTTCAGTAGGATTGGATCTGTCTTCTTCCTCCATTTCTATATAATGTAGGGCTCGCCTGGTTTCCCGATGATTACTGCGGGCGATTGCTTCAATATCACTCTCGTATACCAAAGGTCCTCTCGGGTTCCTTCTAGTCATAAACTAGAGGTACCTAGAAAGAAAAGAAAGAAAGAAAAATTAGCAAAACTAAAAATGAAACTAAAAACAGAATAAATTGCTGAAAATAAAAATAATGGCTAAAGTAATAAAAATAGAGTTTTCTTAATATTTTAGTTCCTCGGCAACGGCGCCAAAAACATGATCGCTGTAAATCAAAGCTTTAAAATTTATAAAAGAATGATCAAAACCTGAAAACTAACTCTGACAACGATTAAAGGCAAGTGTACCTACCGAACAGTAGTATAGCTTAGGTAAGACCAAATATCGAACCCAAAGGAACTAAGAGTACTAATACTAACTTTTTTTTATTATTTAGCCTTAAAAAATAGAGTGAAGTTGCTTTAAACTATATTGACGAAAACTAAACTAAGGACACAAAGACAAAAAGGATGAATAGGAAAATAACTTTGAAGGAAAACTCAGTTGATTATGACGATACCCTCAGGAAGAATCCACCTAGACTTCACCTGTTATTTAACCCTAAATTATATGATTTCTTTACTTAGCTTGATCCGTTAGACTCCCTAACTTATATTAAACCCTCTCTCAAGGCGAATAACGTTTAACCCTAGTTTAATTAGTGGAACTCTTGTTCGCTTATAATAACCCCTTAGGATAGTAGTAAATCGATCAATGGACTCCCATATTAGGTTTCACCCTAATCCGACACAATCTCGTAATCCTATCTCTAGGCGTTCGATCAACCCTGCTTAATTATGTTTGATCTACTCCTAGGAAGGGTCTATTCCGCCTCCACCTAAGCACATTAGATTTGGAGTAAGCAACATAATTAAGAACAAACTAAGCAATTATCATATAACTTAGAAATCAAATAACAAAATTCATCTAGGTTTCATCCCCTTCAGGTATCTAAAGGGTTTAGTTCATAATGAATAACAAGAACATCACAAGAGAAAACATAAAACAAAACATAAGGAAACCTTAAAACTCCCTAAAGGAATTGAAGGAGAAATCCGCCATCTTGAGTATAATTCCGGCTTCTTGGGATGGATCAACTAGCTATCCTCGCGTTATTCCCTAATTCTGACCTTCTCGGCTTGGCTCCTTGGCCTATCTTTGACACCTTTTCAAAGGTGGTACTTAGGGGATATATATAGGCTCTTGGAATGCGATTCTTTCTCCCCAAGTATCCTTTTCCAATTGAAATTGCTCATTCTGACGACAGAGGCACGGCCATGTAGCACGCCCGTGTGGATCGAATCCAGGCCATGTTTTGATTTCTAACTTGAGGCACGGCCGTGTGAATCGGGGGTGAGGCCGTGTTCTAGATGTTTGACATGGCACGGCCGTGTCGAATTCATGATATGGCCCATTTACTCAGTTTTTGCCCGTTTTGTGTTCTTTTCATCCTCGGGTGTTTTCCTGGGTATAAAACATAAAAAGAAAGGATTACAAGCACCTTTTTATATAAATCAAGGAGTAAATCATCCAAAATTAAGCTAAATGTGAGATTAAAATATGTTATAATTGCAATTTATCAACAATCTTAACATTAAATCCTTTCATATACAAATCTAATAGTTAAACTATACACATTCACAAGAACTTATACAAATCTCAATATCAAAATCATACATAATTCATTTTGGCCGAATACACTACGTTAGAAGATTTACACATAGATCACATTCACATACTTTAGTTTTTATACAATGAATTATACAATTAGCTTACCTTACCTTTCATAACATAATTTATATACATACCTTAATCCTTTATTTTGATTTCCACGTTGGCCTTCACTTAACCATGCCCGTTGAACTGTTCGGAATTAAAAAGGATACGCGGATAGTCGGAAGCTCGTACAATGCCAACGTCCCAGACGTGGTCTTACATGTAATCACATATCGATGCCACTGTCCCAGACAGGGTCTTGCACGTAAACACAAGTCGGTGCCAACGTTCCAGATGTGGTCTTACATGACACATATCAGATATCCTATGTCATGACATATGTATCCTATCTAAAGGTTCGTACGGGGCATTCGGACATCGAATCTTGATCGAATCAAACTCAAAAGATAGCCAATTATCAATATACACATTCGAGCATATCAAAGTATAATTAAAATAATTCAAGTTATCATATAACAAACATATATTCATAAATATAACAACATTTAAAAACTTATTGACTTACCTCAGACGTCGACGGACTTTGAAATCGACTAATCAACTACTTTTGTTTTTCCCCGATCCAAAACCGATTTCTTTGGTTCTTGATCTAAATATATTCAAATTAAGCTTATTTAAAGACCATTCTATTCAATTTAATCTAAAACACATAAATGGGCAAATTATAATTTTTCCCCTAACATTTCACACTTTTTACAATTTAGTTCTTTTTACACAAAACACAAAATACACAAAATTTGAACACACTATGCTAGGGCCGAATATTCATAGTCTTCATACAAGTCCACACATGTCATTTATTTCACATTTTAGTCCCTCAAAATTTTTTTTTGCAATTTAGTCCAAATTACTCAAATTCATCAAAAATTCAAAGACAAAACATGTTAATCTAATACATATATTTCATATTTCATCATCAAACAACAAAAATCACAAGCTATAATCAATGGCAAAACACAAAATCATCATCAAAATCAAAAATTCTACCATGGGTCGGATAGTACTCAAAGCAACGGTCTCAAAAACATAAAAATTATCAAAAACCGAGCTAAAACTCACCTTGAATCAAGCTCAATCAATGGCCGAATGTTGCTAGGTTTTGTTTCTTTTTCTTTTGCTTAAATTGTACTAAGTAAAAGATGATAACATGACTTGTTTTTGTTTTATTTTAACATATATTAGTTTATTATTAATTTACTTATTTAACCTTTTATATTTAATAATTATAACATATAAATTAAGGTCATTTTAGACCATATGTCGTCCACTATAGCTAGAACAGGCTATTTGCCCTTTAAGGACCTAATATTAAAAAGCCATTAGCAAATTAGCACTTACACATTAATTAGCAAATTTCACATTTTATGCAATTAAGTCCTTTTATTTAATCAGACACTTAAATGACGAAATTAAAACAAAAAAAATTTAGCACAAGCAAATTCACACATAATAAACACTAAAAATAATTTTAAATTATTTTTCAGACTCAAATTTGTGGTCCCGAAACCATTATTCTGATTAGGGTCAAAATCAGGCTGTTACAAAACCATAACACTCTGGAGTGGCACCAACTACCAGGAGTTGTGAATGATGCCTTGTCTGAGGAGGAAAGTTCCGAAGTTCCTGGAAGCACAACTTTTGAACCAGAAGTGGAACAAACTAAGCATACAGAAGCAAATTCATCTTGCTGAGCCAATACAAATGCCATGGCACGGCAACCTCAACAAATGGAAGGAAGGCCACCGCTACCTTTTACCTAACATTTCTAAAAGTCAAAACAAGATGCTCAATTCAAGAAATTTCTGGAGGTCTTGAAGCAATTACACATCAACATACCTTTGGCGGAAGCATTAGAACAAACGCCTAACTATGTGAAATTCATGAAAGATATCCTATCCAAGAAGAGAAGGTTAGGGGAGTTCAAAACTGTTGCACTTACAGAAGGGTGCACAACAATGCTGAAGAAGAAACTGCTACCAAATTAAAAGATCCAAGGAGTTTCACTATACCCTGTTTGATTGGAAACCATTATGTAGGCAAAGCATTTTGCGATTTGGAGTCAGTACTTTGTCTATGTCAAGAAAAAAATCTGGTTTTGAATTAGGAAAAATGTCACTTCATGGTTTGTGAAGGCATTGTTTTGGGCCACAAAATTTCACAGAGAGGAATTGCCGTCGACGAAGCAAAAATAGAAGTCATTGAAAAGTTGTCACCACCCACTTCAGTGAAAGGAGTTAGATGCTTCCTCGGGCATGCTAGATTTTATCGTCGCTTCATCAAGGATTTTTCTAAGATATCAAAGCCTCTATGTCAATTGTTGGAGCAAAATAGACCATTTCATTTTGATGGGTTATGCTTAAAGTCATTCGAAGAGTTAAAGGAACGATTTATTACAACACCTATAGTCACTACACCAGACTAGACTCTACCATTTGAAATAATGTGTGATGCAAGCGACTTTGCTGTCGAAGCAGTACTAGAGAAAAGAAAAGTCAATATGTTTCATGCTATATATTATGCCAGTCACACTGTAACACCCCAAACCCGGCCTAGACATTACAACTGGATCTAGCGTGTCACATAGAAGGTTTGTTAAAAACTAGGCGTAGGTTGAAAATATCGCGTTTCTTTTAAACTTCGAGTTTTGATGTTTGTTAACAAAAACCCGATTTATTTCATGTCCTCGTGTTAAAGTTATTAAGGTTTTAAGATTAAGACGATTTCATTTGTGAAAATCAAACTTGAGTATTTGTGGGTATGTGATGGTTAGAGAAAAAAAACGTTTAATCATGCTTTAAGAAAATCCCGTGTTTATGAAACCAACAGTTATTAACGAAAACTTAAAAGAAATAATCTTAGAAATACTAAACCAGAGGCCTTACTACAAAATACTAAACCCACATAATACTAGAAATAATCTTAGAAATAAAGCAAAAAAGAAATTTACTAAGGTTCTCAAGTGATGTTCCTAAAGTATGGCCTCCACCGAGTCATCCATGGCTCCAAGTCCTTACTGCTGAACATTACCTGCGAGGTTAAAGAGAGAAGGGTGAGTTACAAGAACTCAGTATGTAATCCCTTTACCGTCACCAACTAGGTCTAAACCCATATGACGTCAAATTGGGCCTAAGCCTATTAACATAATATTGCAATACATTGATGTAGCCCAACCTATCCATCCAACACACCCTCGACCAGCAAATAACACCTATGGGGATCAAGTCAACCCACCCCGCCGCTCACACAAATAATGCAGTTAGGCTGCTAAACACAGAGTATTTGTGGTTGAGCCACCGGAGTCATAATTACAAGTATATATGTATAAATTGTGGCTAAGCTACCAGGCTACACTACTCTTCATTCAATATCCCGCCCCATGCACATGATAGAATGCAACATACATATCAACATATCAAAGCGTAATGTAACACACAATCGGCCCAAAGAGGACACTCTGGTACACGGCCCAATAAGGGCATTTTGGTAAATCGGCCCAACAAGGGCATTTTGGTAAATCGGCCCAACAAAGGCATTTTGGTAAATCGACCCAACAAGGGCATTTTGGTAAATCGGCCCTTTAAGGGCATTTTGGTAAATCGGCCCATTAAGGGTATTTTGGTAAATCGGCCCAACAAGGGCATTTTGGTAATTTAGCCTACTAACACCGATTTGAACGAATCTTAGAAGTGATGTTGTTTAAGTGAATTATTCGATTACATGCAATATTCCGGTTACTAGACTTGCAAGTAACGACGTTTTGTTTTTACCAACATTGTAGCGAATCACGAAACTACAGGATTACGGTGTGAGATTACACACTTGACTACGTAGAGAACTATACCCTCCTGATCGCCGTCACCTATACCAACATATCACATGATTAACTAACCAAAAGTGGAATCTTAATCCAGATCTAATCAATTGATTTACAACACTTACCCTCAGTATCGCGAACAACCATGATTTGCCTATTCGCACTAGATGTTGGCTCCCTTCCACAACCCAGCGGAAAATCTTGAACTACTGACACCGCCCTATGTTTAAACTTGGGAGCAGGAGTTACGAGCCTACTCCCCTTAGTTTCCCTTAGCGATACCCCCTTCGACTGATTGTCACTTGCATCCATGAGGAAAACCCGATAAGTAAAGTACCACAGGGAAAACGGCACAAAGGGTTTCGGCTCTTGCCACTACTTCTTGAACTCCAAACGATTAGAAAATAGAGAAGGGAGTTGCTTGTTCCAAAGCACAATCAGGCTTGATTAAAAGAGAATCGAGCACAGACAGATTCGGCCATGACATGAAGAGAGAAACAGAGGAGGGATTAGTTGTGAACGAAGAGAAAGTGAAATAGCCACTCTGGCTATGGAAAACATAAGAACGAATCGAAAGGAAAAGCGAAAACGAATCACCTTACCTTGATTACAGACAAGTCGACTGAGAAGGAGAGATTCGGCCAACTCCGTTTAAGCAACTACAAGATGAAGTCATAAAGAGAAAGAATAAAGGGGAAAAGAGTTTCGGTTAGTGATGCAACGGAACCAACAAATGGTGGGGGTATACATTCGGCCAAAGAAAAGAGAAAATGAGAGGAAGGGAAAGAACTTAAACTTACCAGATTCGGTTAAGAAAAAGGTGATCAATCCCGTATAGAAGAGAAAAGAGATTCGGCTTATGGTAATGCAAAGGAAAACAAATGGTAAGGGAAAGATGGAAGAGAGTAGAATTTTCGGCACATATACCATAGGAAAGTTTCGGCTCCCCCCTCTCACTTGACCGGATATACCATCTACACCCCTTAGTTGAATTTTCACTCCACCCCAAGCTCCCATTTACGGCCAAACTCTCCCTCACACCTCAATCCCATAATTTTCTCCTTGATTTACTCTTCAAACTCCTCTCCATCACTCATTCAAATTCATTTGACTGAGTCTTCAACTCCTCTTGCAGAGTCCAAGCTAAACTCTACTACCCTCACCTGCTTAGCACAAAATAAATTAAATAAGTTGCAGCAGGTGGGATTCTAACCCAAGCTCTCCTCTCTGCTATTTCACGACACAACCAATTTGCCACATGCCCAGCTTGTGCTAGCAATTTACCAACTTTTCCCCTTATGCATTGCCGCCAACAGCCTTCTCCCCTTAAATACCGAAAACCCAAAATTCCACTTGGGCCCAAACTCGACCCCAGGCCTTCCTAGGGTCCCCGAACATACCCAACTAACATACATAGCTAGCCTAACGCATGAAATAGTGCAAAATACAGAACCCCAAATTTTAGGATGTTACAGTTCTACCCCTTTAAAGAAATTTCGGCCTCGAAATTTTACCTGGTTAAAAGAGATGAAGGTATTGCCACCGAATTGTGTCTTCTGGCTCCCACGTGGCTTCCTTTGACCCGTGATTACGCCATAGCACTTTGACCAACGGAACAAATTTCTTTCTCAGCACCTTAACATCCCAATCTAAAATCTACACTGGCTCTTGTTCAAAATATAGATCAGGTCTTACCTCGATTTCTTCCACCGGTACCATATGAGACAGATCCGAACGATAGCGCCTTAGCATCGAAACATGGAATACATTATGGATCTAACTTAACTCTGGAGGTAACTCAAGCTGATAAGCCACTGGTCCCACACGTTTCAATACTCGGTAAGGCCCGATGAGCCTTGGACTCAACTTACCCTTCCGTCCAAACCTTAAAACCTTCTTCCAAGGTGAGACTTTTAAGAAGACGCGATCCCCCACTGAAAATTCTACTTCTCTACGCTTCAGATTTGTATATGATTTCTGTCTATCAAAAGCTTCCTTCAACCGAGCCCGAATCATCTTAACTTTTTCCTCAGTCTCTGATATCAATTCCGGACCCAACAATTGTCGCTCGCCCAACTCTATCCAACAGGTAGTGGTACGACACCTACGACCATACAACGCCTTGTGGGGTGCCAACTGAATGCTGGATTAATAGCTATTGTTGTATGCAAATTTTGCCAATGGTATAAAATCTTCCTAACTACCTCTGAAGTCGATCACACAGCCCCTTAACATATCTTCTAGAATCTGAATTACCCTTTCTGACTGACCATCAGTCTGCGGATGGAATGCTGTGCTAAAATCTAGCCTTGTACCCAAAGCTTCATGTAAAGCCTTCTAGAACCGTGATGTAAACCTAGGATCCCTATCTGATATGATAGACACAGGTACCCCATGCAACCTCACAATTTCTGCCACATACAGCATGGCTAACTTCTGTAATGAATAATCCGTACGAACCGATATGAAGTGACCAGACTTTGTTAACCGATCGACCATCCCCACACTGAATCCTTCTTAGTAGGTGTTAGGGGCAGCCCACTAACAAAGTCCATAGTTATCCTCTCCCATTTCCAAAGTGGAATCTTCACTGGCTACAGCAATCCTGAAGGCAACTGATGTTCTGCCTTCACTTACTGACACGTCAAACACTTGCTCACAAAATCAGTAACCTTCCGTTTCAACGCTGGCCAGTAATATTGCTCACGAAGGTCTCGATACATCTTGTTTCCATCGGGGTGCATAGCATATGGGCTACTATGCGCCTCCCACAGAATCATTTGTCTCAATTTGAAATCACTTGGCATACAAACTCTTCCACAGAAACATAGTATCCCTTCACTGTTTAGCCCAAAATCCACTGTCTCACCATTTTTCACCTGCCGAAACCAAGAAATCAATGATTCATCTGACCCTTGCTTCTCCTTAATTTGACTAACCCAATACGATTTCATCTGAAGCTATGCCAGCAAACTACGATCCTCAAAAAGGCTGAGATAGGCAAACATAGCTCTCAATTCAGACACCACCTTCCGGCTTAAAGCATCCGCTACCACATTGGCTTTACCAGGGTGATACTCGATGAGCAGTCATAGTCTTTCAGCAATTCAATCCACCTTCATTACCTTAAATTCAACTCTTTCTGGGTGAGATGATATTTCAAGCTTTTGTGATTGGTGTAGATGATCGACTTTTCTCCATACAGATAGTGCCTTCATATCTTTAGGGCGAACACCACCACAGCTAACTCCAAATCATGAGTGGGATAGTTCACTTCATGTGGTCTTAATTGCCGAGACGCATATGCCACCACCTTTCCTTCTTGCATTAGCACACATCCTAACCCTGTGTGTGATACATCACAATAGACAACAAATTCGGTCCCTGCCTCAGGCTGAATCAACACTGGTGCCTCAGTCAAAATCATCTTTAACTTCTCAAAGCTTTCCTGTTGCTTGTCAGTCCAAATAAATAGTACTCTTTTTCGTAACAACTTGGTTAAGGGTGCAGCAATCAGTGAAAATCCCTCAACAAATCTTCTATAGTACCCAGCTAAACCAAGAAAACTTTGAATTCCCGACACTGATTTTGGTGGTTTCCATTCCAACATAGCTTTGATCTTTTGGGGATCCTCTCTAATTCTCTCGGCAGACACAACATGCCCCCAAAAGGTCACCTCTTTCAGCCAAAATTTGCACTTACTAAATTTTTCATACAGCTGCTTCTCTCTTAATATCTGCAACACAATCTGAAGATGCGAATCATGCTCCTCTTCAGTCTTCGAGTACAACAAGATGTCATCTATGAATACTACCACGAACCGGTCTAGATAGGGTTGGAAGACCTGGTTTATCATGCCCATAAAAGCAGCTAGTGCATTTATTTACCCAAATGGCATTACAAGAAACTCCTAATGCCCATAACGAGTTCGGAATGCAGTCTTATTAATATTTGCCTCCTTGACCTTTAGCTGATGGTACCCACACCTCAAGTCTATCTTTGATAAAATCGAAACCCCTCGCAATTGATCGAACAGGTTATCAATCCTCGGTAGCGGGTACTTGTTCTTGACTGTCAACTTGTTCAATTGCCTATAATCGATGCACATACGCATTGACCCATCTTTTTTCTTAACGAACAAAACTGGCGCACCCCACGGTGACACACTTGGTCGGATAAAACCACGGTCCAACAGCTCCTGGATCTGAGCTTTAAGTTCCACCAGCGACGCCATCCTATAAGGGGCAATGGACATCGGAGCCGTTCCTGACAACAGCTCAATGCCAAATTCCACCTCGCGATCCAGAGGTCATCCTGGAAGCTCCTCAAGAAAGACGTCCGTAAACTCTTTCACTGTTCTAACATTCTCTACCGACAACTCCTTGGCATCCAAAGCACTGATGTAAGCTAGGAACGCCTCGCACCCTTTTTGCAACAACTTTTCAGCCTTTAAAGCAGAAACCACATTGGACAGGTAATTCCTTCTCTCACCTATCATCATCACTTCCTTATCCTTTGGAGTTCTTAGTACCATATGCTTTGCAGTACAGTCCAAGTTCGCACTATGCTTAACTAGCCAGTCCATGCCCAATATAAGGTCAAACTCGCCGAACGACAATTCCATCAAATCTGCTAGAAATACTACTCCTTGACCTTCTAGGGGCACATCCTTAAACAACATATTCACTACAATAGATTGTCCTAAAGGGCTAGTCACAAACATTTCTCTAGCAGCAATCTTATGTTTAATATCCAAAGTTCCAGACACAGCCCAGGCAACATACAAATGGGTAGATCCAATATCTATCAAAGCGGTAAAGGTACATCAAATATGAAAAACATACATATTATGACGTCCGGTGCGTCGCCATCCTCTCGACATCTAGCCCCGTAAACCAGTCCTGGCTGTCTCGCATCTGTGTTACCCCTATTACCAGTACCCCTTTCCGGTGCTCCCTGACCACGTCTTATGCCATTTCCACCTCGACTAGACCCACGATCCCTTGGCGGCTGCTGAGCGCCTCCCGCTGGCTGCACAAATCTGTGACGAACTACCTGTGTCTGAATAGGCTCTCAAGGACAATCCCTAAACCAATGGTCCTTGGATCCGCATCTAAAACACCCTCTAGTTCTCTTCCAGCACTCACCAGAGTGAAGTTTCCCACAGTCCACACAAGGTCAGAATCGATTGGTAACAATTGAACACCCACTGAACCGGCCCCCGCATGCAGGGGCCTTTCTGAAACCCTCTCACAAGTCTTAAGTACCCAGAATCTCTTTTGTTCTTGCCCCTGTCCTTATCTCGATTTCTTCGTTCCGAGTGTTTCACCTCCTCTGCAATTTTAGTTTTCTCCACTAATGTAGCAAAATTCCTCTCCCTCTGCGGGGCTATCAGTACCCACAACTCATCACGCAGCCCGTCTTTAAAATGCACACAACGTTCATATTCGGTCGACACAGAAACTTCGCCTCGTACACTGCCATAGATCTACCTCCCTGAACTAGATTTAAAAATTCTTTTCGTCGGGCATCCACATAGCTAGCTCCGACATATTTTCCCTGGAATGCTATCTTAAAGAAAACCTAGGTGATGCAATCAGCTTGTGTGCCTTCCCTAACAGTGAGCCACCACTGGTTCGCCTCGTCTCTCAGCAATGACACCACCCCTTTCAGTTTCTGTTTAGCTGTACAATCCAAATCATTCATAATCCGCTCTACAGCCTCAAGCCAATACTCTGCTACATTTGGGGCTAGACCCAAAATGCCCCTAAAAACTTCGGCCCCATTTGATCTAAGTCGCTCAAATATAGACCCACGAGTTGCGGACCCAGTACTTGCCCCAGCAACCCTTTCCGGTACCCATAGCATAGCTTGGGACAGAGCATCGTCCCCTTCCATACGATCATGTGACCCAGTTTCAGTTACCGGGGACGCAGGTGCGTCTATTTCAGGCCTCTGCCCAGATGCTTCGGACCCAATACCAGCACCTCGGCCTCTACCACGGCCATATCTATCGCATTCATGTCCTCTAGCGTTCATATTTGCTAAGTCGATTTAATCTGATTAAGAATCTTAAGAATCAGTATGTAATTCAATGTTTATTAATCAGTGTTTTATGAAGTGCAAGTATAAAAGTTGTTTTCGCGAATCATATTCCTAAAGTCTCAATCTCTATAGTTTTAGCTCATAAAGATAGAAGTTCCACTGTACTACTGTCTCGTAAAATTTTTCTTACTACAATCATAACATTATCACAACAATAATCATAGAATGAGAAGACTTGCAGATTTGGTGCCGGATGCTCCTGGTACCATACTTCCACTAAAGACGTGCATTTTTAAAACCAAGTTTCAAACAACTTTGGAAAACATTTTTTTGAACCCATTCCACAGCCGAGTTTTGCAATCGGGCTCTGATACCATAAAATGTAACACCCTAAACTCAGCCCAGACGTTACGACCGGATCTAGCGTGTCACATAGAAGGGTTGTTAAAAAATAGGCGTAGGTTGAAAATATCGCGTTTCTTTTAAACTATGAGTTTCGATGTTTGTTAACAAAAGCCCGATTTATTTAATGTCCTCGTGTTAAAGTTATTAAGGTTTTAAGATTAAGATGACTTCATTTGTGAAAATCAAACTTGAGTATTTGTGGGTATGTGATGGTTAGAGAAAAAAACGTTTAATCATGCTTTAAGAAAATCCCGTGTTTATGAAACCAACAGTTATTAACGAAAACTTAAAAGAAAGTTTAAACTAGAGGCTTATTACAAAATACTAAACCCACATAATACTATAAATAATCTTAGAAATAAAGCAGAAAAGAAATTTACCAAGGTTCTCAAGTAATGTTCCTAAAGTATGGCCTCCACCAAGTCATCCATGGCTCCAAGTCCTTACTACTGAACATTACCTGCGAGGTTAAAGAGAGAGGGGTGAGTTACAAGAACTCAGTATGTAATTCCCTTACCGTCACCAACTGGGTCTGAACCCATATGACGTCAAATTGGGCCTAAGCCCATTAACATAATAGTGCAATACATTGATGCAGCCCAACCCATCCATCCAACACACCTCCGACCAGCCAATTACACCTGTGGGGATCAAGTCAACCCACCCTGCCCCTCACACCAATAATGCAGTCAGGCTGTTAAACACAGAATATTTGTGGCTGAGCCATCGGAGTCATAATTACAAGTATATATATGTAACACCTCGTACCCGAGATCGATGCAAGGACTGGATACAAGACATTACCATGCTTGAACACACTTAGTATACACTTACGAGCTGTAAAATTTTGTTCCGACTTAAAAACTTCTCTTTATTAGTCCATTCATATATGTTATAGACCTACGAGGCCTTAAGCATAACTCTAAAAACTTTCAAAACTTGATTGAAAGCCTTTCTTAAAAACAGGGGTCCCACGCCCATGTGACTTGGGACACGCCCGTGTACCTCTTAACATGCCCATGTCTTCCAACCGTGGGGAGCTACTGACTTGATCCACACGGCCTAGGCACACGCCTATGCCCAAATCGTGTGTCTTACACGGCTCATGCACACGGCCGTTGGATTTACCCGTAGCCTATTCTAACTAATAATAAGGTGCAGGGTACGCACGGCCTAGACACACGTCGGTGTCTCTAACCATGCGGTCACTTAGAGGCTATGTACCAAGCCATTTACCACCCTGAAATCAAGATCAACACAATACATTTCATGAACTATATAATATGCTTCATTGAATTTAACAACATACATATAGTCAATTTTGGCCAACCACTTAGCCATATACAAAAGAACAATGGTTTGATAGCCTATACAATAGCCCTTCTTAAAACATGTTCTCAAAATAAATGTTTCCTATACATGCCATACTTAGTAAAATAATTTGGCTATACCAAAATGAAGATTGATAGTGTGCTACAAGCTTCGACTCCGACGATCCACAATTTAGCTTGACGGAACTTTCTTAAGCTTCATGCTTAGCTGATTCATTTTCTCTACTATAACAATCATCAATTCTCACTATTTCTAGTGTATATGACCAATTTCATAACTTTTACAAATTGACCCATACTATCATTTTTCATGAAATTCATTAAGGAAAAGATGTTTATCTAACATCAAACTCTTATAAACTTCCATAAAACATCATTTAACATCATATCATTCATGGGTAGGTTTTTTATCATGCACCTTAGCTCATTTTATAGCTAAAAATAGCTAATTCATAATATGAGAACTTCAAGAATTCGAAGAAAAAACGGGACTCAAATGAACTTACCAGCAAGCTTGAAAGATGAACAAACCCTAGCTATGGGGTTCTTCAAAATTTCGGCACCAAGGAAGAAGATGAGAATGATTTTTGTCATATTTATCCTTTATTAATCATTTAATTGATAAATGACCAAATTGCCCTTCTCTTTAAAAAATTTCTATTTTACTAACTCATATCCAATTTTGTCCAAAAACAATAATTTGGGAAAATTGCTAGTTAAGGACTTCTAATTGATATTCTAAAGCTATTTCATACAAAAAGCTTCTAGAAAATTTTATTTTGCATCTGTTGCAATTTAGTCCTTTTAGACCATTCAATCTCAATTTAGCAAAATTGCTTCATGAAACTTTCATACTAACATGCAATCATGGTATAAGCTTTAAAAACTCATAAATTCACCTCAGATTCGTCATGCCACTATTCCGACTAGGCCCTAAATCGAGCTGCTACAATATATATATTGTGGCTAAGCCACCAGGCTACACTGTTCTTCATTCAATATCCCGCCCCATGCACATGATAGAATGCAACATACATATCAACATATCAAAGCGTAATGTAACACGCAATCGACCCAAAGAGGGCACTCTGGTACTCGACCCAATAAAGGCATTTTGGTAAATCGGCCCAACAAAGGCATTTTGGTAAATCGGCCCAACAAGGGTATTTTGGTAAATCGACCCATTAAGGGCATTTTGGTAAATCAGCCCAACAAGGGCATTTTGGTAATTTAGCCTACTAACACGATTTTAACGAATCTTAGAACTGATGTTGTTTAAGTGAATTATTAGATTTCATGCAATATTCCAGTTACTAGACATGCAAGTACTGATGTTTTGTTTTTACCAACATTGTAGCGAATCACGAAACTACAGGATTACTGTGTGAGATTACACACCTGACTATGTAGAGAACTATACCCTTCTGATCGCCGTCACCTATACCAACATATCACACGATTAACTAACCAAAAGTGGAATTTTAATTCAGATCTAATCAATCGATTTACAACACTTACCCTCAGTATCGCGAACAACCACGATTTGCCTATTCGCACCAGATGTTGGCTCCCTTCCATAACCCGACGGAAAATCTCGAACTGTTGACACCGCCCTATGTTTAAAGTTGGGAGCAGGGGTTACAAGACCACTCCCCTTAGTTTCCCTTAGCGGTACCCCTTCAACTGATTATCACTTGCATCCATGAGGAAAACCCGATAAGTAAAGTACCACAGCGAAAATGGCACAAGGGGTTTCGGCTCTTACCACTACTTCCTGAAGTCCAAAGGATTAGAAAATAGAGAAGGGAGTTGCCTGTTCCAAAGCACAATCGGCCTTGATTAAAAGAGAATCGAGCACAGACAGATTCAGCCATGGCATGAAGAGAGAAATAGAGGAGGGATTAGTTGTGAACGAAGAGAAAGTGAAATAGCCACTCCGACTATGGAAGACATAAGAACGAATCGAAAGGAGAAGCGAGAACGAATCACCTTACCATGATTACAGACAAGTCGACTGAGAAGGAGAGATTCAGCTAACTCCGGTCCGTTTAAGCAACTACAAGATGAAGTCACAAAGAGAAAGAATAAGAGGGAATGGAGTTTCGGTTAGTGATGCAACGAAACAACAAATGGTGGGGGTATAAATTTGGCAATAGAAAAGAAAAAATGAGAGGAAGGGAAAAAACTTAAACTTACTAGATTCAGTCAAGAGAAAGGTGATCAATCCCGTAGAGAAGAGAAAAGAGATTCGGCTTATGGTAATGCAAAGGAAAATGAATGGTAAGGGAAAGATGGAAGAGAGTAGAAGAGAAGTGGGGTGCAAGGAAGTTTCGGCTAACACCAAAGAAAAGATGAAGAAAAGGAGGCTTGAGTATTTTGACACTAACAAGAAAGAGTTGACAAGAAAATACCCCAAATGCTTGAGTTGCCAGACTAAAAACATAAAAATACCTAATCACTATCAAAGAATTTTCGACACATACACCATAGGAAAGTTTCAGCTCCCACCTCTCACTTGACCAAATATACCATCTACACCCCTTAGCCGAATTTTCACTCCACCCCAAGCTCCCATTTACGGCCAAACTCTCCCTCACATCTCAATCCCATAATTTTCTCCTTGATTTACTCCTCAAACTCCTCTCTATCACTCATTCAAATTCATTTAACTGAGTCTTCAACTCCTCTTGCAGAGTTCAAGCTGAACTCTACTACCCTCACCTGCTTAGCATAAAATAAATTAAATAAGTTGCAGCAGGTGGGATTCGAACTCAAGCTCTCCTCTCTGCCATTTCACTCCACAGCCACCTTGCCACATGCCCAGCTTGTGCTAGCAATTTACCAACTTTTTCCCTTATGCATTGCCGCCAACAGCCTACTCCCCTTAAATACCCAAAACCCAAAATTCCACCAGGGCCCAAACTCGACCCCAGGCCTTCTTAGGGCCCCCGAACATACCCAACTAACATACATAGCTAGCCTAACACATAAAATAGTGCAAAATATAGAACCTGAAATTTTAGGATGTCACACACACACTAATAGATTCACAACTCAATTACACCACTATAGAGAAAGAACTGTTAGCAGTGGTGTTTGCCTTTGAAAAATTCAGGGCATATTTAGTGGGCACCAAAGTCACAGTTTCTATAGACCATTCTGCCATCAAATACTTTGTGACAAAAAAAGAGGCCAAACCTAGACTCGTTAGATGGATATTGCTATTGCAAGAATTTGATTTGGAAATCAAAGATAGGAAAGGCACTAGAAGTCAAGTGGCTGATCACTTGTCACGACTGGAAGCAGGGAATGCGTATGGTGAGGGTCAAATGATTAAAGACGAATTTCATGATGTGTAGATATTGTTGGCTATGACATTGCCATGGTATGCTAATATTGTTAACTTTCTAATCAGTGGGTTGCTGCCACCTGCGCTTAATCATCAAGGACAAAGAAAATTCCTTAATGATGTCAAACAATATTACTGGGACGAGCCATTTCTATTCAAGCAGTGTGTAGATCAAGTAATTCGAAGATGTATTCCAGATGATGAATTTCAAAGTATCCCGTATCATTGTCATCTACACCTTATGGTGGACATTTTGGAAGTATAAGAACTACAACAAAGGTTATCTAATCTGGTTTTTATTGGCCCACCATGTTTAAAGATGCTAATGAGTTCTGTAAAAACTGTGATCGCTGTCAAAGAACTGGTAAGTTATTAAGAAGACACGAGATGCTATTGCAAAATATTTTAGAGGTGGAATTATTTGATGCTTGGAGAATTGATTTCATGGGTCCATTTCCACCATCCTTGGGAAGAATATATATTCTCGTCACTGTGAATTATGTCTCCAAATGGGTTAAAGCTGTGGCTTTAGCTACAAGTGATGCTAAATCAGTTCTGAGATTCCTGCATACAATATTTTGATTGCAGATTAGTTGCTAACGCTCTAAATAGATATGGGTTTAAACATAAAATTACCACGACATATCACCCCAAACAAATGGACAAGCTGAAATTTCCAAAAGACAAATCAAGCAGATTTTGCAGAAATTTATCAATCGCAACTGTAAGGATTGGTTAATAAGGTTAAATGAAGTATTGTAGGCTTATCGCATAGCCTTCAAGACACCTTTAGGAATGTCACTGATAAACCGTAAAAGTAACATATTTTAATCCCACATTTAGTATGCTTTTGGATGATTTATTCTCCGTTTCATATAAAAAGGTGCTCCTAATCCTTTCTTTTCATGTCTTATACCCAGGAAAGCATCCGAGGATAAAAAGAACATAAAACGGGCCCAAAACGGAGTAAATTGGGCCAAAGATGAAATTGACACGGCCTGGACTTAAGCCTACACGGCCGTGCCTCACTGATCATCTAGAACATGGCCTAACCCCCAATTTACACGGCCATGCCTCATTAAAGAAGTCAGAGCACGGCCTGACCACGATCCACACGGGCGTGGGCCATGGCAGTGTCCCTATCGTTGGAAAGAGCAATTTCACTTAGATTTGGATACTTAGAGAGAAAGAAACGTATTTTGAAAGCTTATATAAATCCCTTAAGTGCTGCCAGAAAAGGGGGCGATAAGCTAGGCTAATGAGCCAAGCCAAAAAGGTCAGAGTTGTGGGAATACTCGAAGATAGCCAGTGGATCCATCTTAAGAAGCTGAAATTCTACTCAAGATGGCGAATCTCTCCTTCAATTCCTTCAGGGAGTTTTAGGGATTTCTTATGTTTTGTTTATTCTTTTCTCTTGAGATGTTTTCTTTATTTGTTATGAACTAAACCCTTCAGATACCTGAAGGGGATGAAACCTATGATGGATCCTGTTATTATTTTTTGAATTATATGATAAATACTTAGTTTTTCTTAATTGAGCTTAATCTAAATTTGATGTGCTTAGGTGGAGAAGGAATAGACCCTGCCTAAGAGTAGATCTAGCATAATTAAGCGGAGTTGATCGCATGCCTAGAGATAGGGTGACGAGATTTTGCCGGATTAGGGTGAAACCTAATATGGGAGTCCATAGAATGATTTACTGCTATTCTATGGGTTTATTACAAGAGAATGAGAGTTCCACTAATTAACCTAGGGTTTAATATACGTTAGGGAGTCTTACAGATCAAACTAAGTAAATAAATCATATGGTTCAGGGTTTAATAATAAGTGAAGTCTAGATGGATTCTTCCTGAGGGTATCGTCTTAATCCACCGAGTTTTTCTTAACGTTGTTTCTCCAATTCATCCTTTTTGTCTTTGTGTCTTTAGCCTAGTAGTTAATTTATATTAGATTAAACAACTTCGCTTATTTTAGGCTAGATAATAAAAAGAAAGTTAGTGTTAGTACTTTTAGTTCCTTTGGGTTCGATAATCCGGTCTTGCCTAAGCTATACTACTGTTCGATAGGTACACTTGCCTTTAATCATTCTTAGAGTTAGTTTCAAGGTTCGATCATTCTTTTTATAAATTTTAAGACTCTAATTTTAGCGATCAAGTTTTTGGCGCTGTTGCCGGGGAACTAAAATATTAAGAAAGCTCTATTTTTATTACTTTAGCCACTATTTTTACTTTCCGCAATTTATTTTTATTTTTTTGTTTTTTTTAAATTTTGCTAAATTTTATTTATTTCTTTTCCTAGCAAGTACCTCTAGTTTATGACTAGAAGGAACCTGAGAGGACCTTTAGTATACGACTGTGATATTGAAGCGACCGCTCGCAGAAATCACCGAGAAATCAAGCGAGCCCTAAACTACACAGAAAGAGAGGAAGAAGACAGGTCCAATCCTACTGAAGTGATGGACGAAAATGATCCACAACCACACGATGTGGGAGAAAACAACGCTCCACGTACTATGTATGATTATGCTAAACCACATTTAACAGGAGCAGAATCGAGTATTGTTAGGCCTGCTATAGCTGCTAATAATTTCGAATTAAAACCTAACACAACACAAATGATTCAACAATTTGTTCAATTTGATGGTTTGCAGGACGAAGACCCAAACACTCATATAGCTAAGTTTTTAGAGTTCTGTGATACCTTCAAAATTAATGGCGTTTCTGACGATGCCAAATAGTGGTTATTTCCCTTTTCATTAAGGAATAAAGCCAAATAGTGGTTAAACTCGTTACCACGAGGGTAATCACTACATGGGATCAGATGACCAAAAAGTTTTTATTAAAATATTTCCCACCGGACAAGACGGCCAAATTACAGAATGATATCTCTTATTTTGTGCATATGGATTTAGAGACATTATACGACGCATGGGAGAGATACAAGGATCTCTTGAGAAGGTGTCTGCACCATGGTTTACCTTTATGGCTTCAAGTCCAAACTTTCTATAACGGTGTAAACCCCTCAACGAGACAACTAATCGACTCAACCGCAGGTGGAACCCTGAACAATAAAACTCTTGAAGCAACTTATGAGTTCATTGAAGAAATGTCACTGAATAACTATCAGTGGCAAGTTACAAGGATGAAACCTACAAAATCAGCCGGAGTTTTCAACCTCGACACAGTGACTATGCTATCAACACAAATGGAGATGATGAATAAAAAGCTTGACAGTTTGTGTTCTTCGCAGGTACATCTAGTAATGCAGTACGATGCAAGTGGAACTGTGGCGAATCCTGAGTACCCACCCTACCAACCGAGAGCAGAAAGCAAACAGATGAACTATATAGGTAATAATTTTAGATCTAATAGTAACCCTTATAATAATAATTACAATCCAGGTTAGAGGAAACACCCAAATTTTTCATGGGGAGGACAAGGAAATCAAGGAAATCAAAGACAACAACCTCCTCAAAATTTCCAAAATCAACCTTATCCACAAGAGAAGAAGCCGAACCTCGAAGAGAAGTTAGCAAAATTCATGGCAGCCACCGACACTCGTCTCCAAAAAATCGAGACAACACTTAATAACCAACAAGCATCAATCAAGGCAATCGAGAACCAAGTTGGGGAAATTACTAAGTCATTTGGATTACTCACCGAGAGGGTTTGTAAAATACGAGCAGAGATTTGTTCTAAAGGAACAGAATGGGTAAAGGCAGTTACACTAAGAAGTGGAAAGGAATTAGTTTTACCAAAGAAAAAAATACCACACAAAGATAACAAAGCAAGAGAGGAGGGAGTGGAGGATGTAAATCCCGTACGCAAAGAAAGTAAACCACCAATCCCATATCCAGCAAGGTTAAAGAAAGAACGATTAGATGCCCAATACGGTAAGTTTCTATAACTTTTTAAACAAATACATATTAACTTACCTTTTGTTGAAGCCATTTCACAGATGCCAACGTACGCAAAATTCTTAAAGGAACTCCTGATGAATAAAAGGAAGCTTGAAGAAATATCAACGATAGAACTTAATGAAGAATGTTCAACCATTCTCCAAAACAAGTTACCAACCAAATTAAAAGACCCAGGAAGTTTTACTATTCCTTGTCTAATTGGTAGCTTAAATATTAAGAAAGCATTAGCTGATTTAGGCCCTAGTATTAATTTAATGGCTTATAAAATGTTTAAACGATTAGGCCTACTAGGATGAGTATTCAGTTAGCTGATAGATCTATTAAATATTAGAAAGATTATCCGGGCATATGTACTACTGTTTCTTGGACAGACTTTCCGGCTACTTCCAAATCCCAATAGCTCCAGAAGATCAAGAGAAAACAACATTTACATGCCCATACGGTACGTTTGTCTATCGTAGAATGCCTTTTGGATTATGTAATGCTCCTGCTACTTTTCAGCGTTGCATGTTGGCAATCTTTGACGAACTCGTGGAAGACATCATGGAGGTATTTATGGATGATTTCTCAGTATTCGGTAATTCTTTCCATCTTTGCCTTAAAAATCTAAAACGAGTTCTAATGAGATGTGAGGAAACAAACCTTGTTTTGAACTGGGAAAAATGTCACTTTATGGTTAGAGAAGGGATTGTGTTAGGACATAAGATTTCTAGTAACGGGACTGAGGTAGATAAAGCAAAAGTTCAAACCATAGAAAAATTACCTCCCCCTAGTTCAGTTAAGGACATTAAAAGCTTTTTAGGACATGCAGGTTTCTATAGAAGATTTATTAAAGATTTTTCTAAAATAGCTAAGCCTTTAACAAAATTACTAGAGAAAGATGTTCCTTTCAATTTCAATCAGGAATGTTTAGATGCATTTAATGTCCTTAAGGATAAACTAATAAATGCTCCGATTATAATTTCACCTGATTGGAACTTACCCTTTGAACTAATGTGTGATGCAAGTGATTTTGTAGCAGGCGCAGTTTTGGGACAACGAAGAGACAAGCATTTTCAGCCAATTTATTATGCCAGCAAAACACTAACACCTGCACAAGAGAACTACACCACCACAGAGAAAGAATTGCTAGCTATAGTTTTTTCTTTTGACAAATTTAGGCAGTATCTAATATTATCTAAAGTTGTCGTTTACACTGATCATTCAGCTCTTCGTTATCTTTTAACCAAACCTGATGCAAAACCTTGCCTCATACGATGGATTTTACTGTTATAGGAATTTGATTTGGAAATACAAGATAAGAAGGGAGATGAGAATCTTGCGGCAGATCACCTCTCCAGACTCGAGAATCCACATATCAAAGAGCTCGACAAAATGAGATAAACAACTCATTCCCCGAAGAACAACTCTTCTCTATAACACATTCTGAGGTACCATGGTTTGCAAATATTGCGAATTATTTAGCTGCTAACATCTTACCAAAAAGACTAACACATCGTCAAAAGAAGCGATTCTTTGCTGATGTAAAGAACTATTTTTGGGAAGATCCCTTTCTTTTTCGCATATGTGCAGATTAGGTAATTCGAAGATGAGTTACAAAGGCAAAAGCAAGCAAAATCCTAGAACATTGCCATTCAAGACCTTCAGGAGGACATTACAGTGGCATTAAGATAGCACATAAAATACTAGAATCAGGTTTTTATTGGCCCACTTTATTTAAAGACGCCTACAGGTATGTCGCTTCATGTGATAGATACCAAAGAACAGGTAATATTTCTAAATGAGATGAGATGCCTAAAACATATATGTTATCATGTGAAATATTTGATGTATGGGGTATTGATTTTATGGGACCATTCCCTAGTTCATTTGGCAATAAATACATCCTAGTGGCAGTCGCCTACATGTCAAAATGGGTGGAAGCCGAAGCTTTACCTACTAATGATGCAAGAGTGGTAGTTAAGTTTCTCAAAAAAACTATTCTCTCGATTTGGAACACCTAGAGCTATCATTAGTGATAGGGGCACTCATTTCTACAATACTCAATTCGACAAGGTCTTAAAAAAAATATGGAGTACACCACAGGATAGCTACCCCATATCACCCTCAAACCAGTGGGCAAGTTGAAGTAGCAAACTGAGAACTTAAATGCATTCTAGAAAAAACGGTTGAATCCAATAGGAAAGATTGGGCATTAAAAGTAGATGACGCCCTATGGGCCTATAATAGCATTTAAAACACCTCTAGGGACATCCCCATACAAACTTGTATACGGAAAAAGCTATCACCTACCATTCGAGTTAGAACACAAAGCTTTTTGGGCCATAAAATTTTTAAATTTTGATCTTAGAACTGCATGAAAAAAAAAAGAATGATGCAGATGAACGAGCTAGACGAATGGAGAGCTGAAGCCTACGAGAACTCGAAACTATACAAAAAGGCAACAAAGTGACGTCACGATGCTCGTCTAAAGAAGTCAAAACAATTCGAAATAGGGGAATTGGTCCTACTATACAACTCAAGGCTTAAATTATTTCCTGGGAAGCTGAAATCAAGATGCTCAGGCCCATTCATGATCAAAACAATTTTTCCATATGGCACAATCGAGGTAACTCACCCCACTAAGGGCACATTCAAGGTAAATGGTCACTGACTCAAAATTTATAATGGTGCAGATTTTGGAGATATGAGAGAGGAGCTTCTGCTCCATGAACCTTCTTCTAGAACCAAAAACAGGGAACGTCTAGCTTAAAACTATAAACAAGCGCTTCTCAGAGCAACCTGAGCACTAACTTCCCTAACATTATACCTTTAATTGTTCAACATCTAACTTTATACTAATTAATCTAATAAAGTGCAAGTTTTAGATCACACGGCCTTACACACGGGCATGCTTATGGTCGTGTGGAAGCCAGGAGAAAAACCATGGGCGTGCCGATAGCCGTGCATGACAAGGGAGAATTTATTTTTCCAACACGGCCTATGATAAAAGACCACGCCTGTGCCGACCACCCGTGCGAGGTTACTGACTTGTCAAGCACGGGGCTCACCACGCCCGTTCTAAAAGATCGTGTGAAGGTAACACGGGCGTGCCACAAATACCCATGGCCGTGGCCAACTATCTGAACGCGCCAACAATTTAAAATCACGAAAAAAACAGGAGCATAAAAATCAAGCACGGGCGTGGCCCCTGCCCGTGCTCGCACCCCTATTTAAGCAAATTTAACCGTCGCCTTCCCCAAACCCAACCCTAACAAAAATTTTACAGCCTCGTTTCCCCCATTCCGGCCACAGCCACATCCCCAATCCCCTTAAAAACCTCTCAACTTAATTTGTTTCCCAAAAACCTCACAAAACTGCACCCCACGCCCACGCCACTGCCGTGCTGCAGATATATATGCCCCCTCCACCGCCGTGTTCGTGCTGCAATCCACGCCACTGCCGTGCTCAGCATGTGTCCGGCAGAAATCCAACACCATCACCCCTGGTTCCTTCCATTATTTCAATTTCTTAACTGAATGCTTGCTAAATTTCATATTATTCTGATTTATCTTTTTGTTTGGTTTCAATACTAAGTATGATTTTTCTGTTTTAGGACTCATGATTAATTCAATATTTTCATATTATTTTGCAAAGTCAATTAATTGTTATAGTGGTAATTTTTTATTATTAGTTATCT
Source organism: Gossypium bickii (assembly GCA_025503065.1). NCBI lineage: Eukaryota > Viridiplantae > Streptophyta > Magnoliopsida > Malvales > Malvaceae > Gossypium > Gossypium bickii. The sequence goes on from CP106712.1 coordinate 27,614,994, forward strand.
TATTGTTATTTATCACTTCATATTTTATATAATCTTACAAACTCCTATTTTGAATCAGTTGCTCATCAAATATCTTGGATTTGGATAAAAAAATTGGTACAAACTCTTTCTTTTTCAGGTACCATGTCATCATCACAACCAAAATGATCCACAGCCGCCCCAAGCAAGAAAAGAAAAGGGCTCGGATCATCCTCAGCAAGTGCTTCTTCCAAGCTTCAACACCAATTTTCTCAGGAAGCTCAGGAAGAGCATTACAAGGCAATCTGGGATAGACCCCTCGGCATCGGTAGGTACATCGCTTGGGATGCACTGGAACAAGTTAGGCTCGCAACCGATATTCAAGCCCTCATCTCGACTGAACCATGGAAGCAATTCTTCTCAATCAACGAGCCCACATACTTGGAGCTTATATTAGAATTCTGCACAACTTTCACCTTGCAGACAATGATGGCACGCTCGATTCGACGACTGGTGCATCCAATTCCATTTAGGGGCACAAGACGCTGATCGTAAGCATACGCAATTTGGCTCTGCACTCGGACTATATACACCAGAATTTATAGAAGCAAACCCACTCTCCGAGTAAACCGACAACTCCACTGCACTCCCCTCTACTGTTGGAGCAACTTACACCCCATCACTGGCATCTGCGACCCTAGTAGATCCAAGGCGATAGCTGTCGCCCCATCCTTGAGGTACATCTATGCCATTCTCGCTCACACCAATATAGGCAGTCGTGAGAGCATCGGCGTGGTAAATCGACAAGATGTATATTACTTATCATGCATGGCAGAAGGACACGTGTTTGACCTTGCATACTTTATCATCAGTGCAATGCAGCATCAAATAGAGGCGCACAGGAAGGGAATCCTATCGACGGGCCCTTATATAACATAGTTGGCTCGACACTTCGACCTCCTTAACACTGACGACCAGAGATCCTCCCTTACGATGATTGGGCAGATGGCACCTCAGGGCATCCAGACGGTGCTACACATGAGGATGATTAAACATCGTCGAGGGACCAACCCCCCTCAATACCAATTAGTGACACCCACAAACGAGGGGGAGCTAGAGGACATTACTAATGATGTCCCACCACCATCGCAAGAGGCACCGATTTTGGGCCAGTGACCATCCCATGCAGTAACCTCATTGTCAGATATCTTTGCATGCCTCGACCAGTTCGACCAGTATTTCATTGACAACACTCGACGTTTTGATGGGATAGAGGCTACCCTCCAACAGATATGCCAGCACCTCCATATATCATTACTAGCACCACCACAGGACCCGGCCAATGATGAAGACCTTTGAGTCCTTTTATCTAGATTTTCTTTTCCTTATTTTATGTTTTTACGCTTATTTTGATTTGTATTAAGTTTGAACATTTTCCTCATACATTGACAATTTTTCTCAAGACTATCCTCCACCTCTAACCTTCGAGTATTCTTAACATTTATTTAATTACGCCTCTAAGATTTCTAACTAATGATTTAACAGTTTTAAAAACATCACTAGGAGCAATTCACTTTTACACAAGTCATCAGACTCTACAACCTCCACCATCCACTCCAAGGAATCCATCCAAAATTTAGGGAGTATTCTTTCCCCTTCTCTTTTGATTAATCCCTTAAAATGTCATATATATCTTTGTACATTGAGAACAATGTACATCTTAAGTGTGGGGTGAATAGTTATTTAAAAAAATGCCTAACTTTCTGCATTATTCTCAATTCCTGAGGATAAAAATGCCTAACTTTTTTCATTATTCTCAAATCCCTCAATTTAGTCTTGTTCTTAAGAAATTTCCTCATATTACTAATTAGGATGAAATTTCTAATGATTTATGATTTTTATTGAGGTGTTTTAGAGTAAGTCATTAATAATTGTGCATTGATGATTAAATTTGAAGAATACTAGAGAATCAAGCTTCATAAGTCTATTTTTCAGAATTAAAATTTTTAGGTTGTTAACCTGAATTTGGATATTACTTTGAATTTTGATATTTACAAGGTTGATGTCAAAAACACCCATAATTTTTGTGACATTTTGAGCTTTATAGAGCATACATTCCTTTTTATGCTCACTTTTTGATTATGAGTGTGTCAACTATGAACTGTTATTCTAGAACTTGCCTTGATTGTACATGTTGAAACCACAGCTATGATTTGATATACAGAGATGATAAAGGCACCTAGGTTTTAACCCACTTACTCCACTAAAAAGCCTACCTTCATGATTAACCCCTAGTGAACCCCGTTGAGCCTAACAAACCTTTTATTGACTTACCCGCTAATACTAACCCAAAACCCTTTGTTTTTTTGTTATCACCATTCTTTTTGACTACCCTTATATCGAGATTTGATTTGATCTGTTTCCTAGCATCTTTATTCTAGTTGATTCATTCATGATTGTAATACTTAGTTTGTTCTTAAAAAAAAAATTGAAGTATATTCAGTATTAGTGTTATGAAAAGTAAGCTTATACAGTTAAAGTTTAAGTTATCAGAAGAAAAAGCTCATGCTATTAGTATTATAAATTTTCAATTGATGTAATTATTTTAGATCAGTTTATTTTTTTAGACAGGTACTTGTCAATTCAATCTCGATTCTAAACTTCTAATTTAGCCTTTATCCACACCTTTAACCCTAGCCCCGTTACAACCCTGACAAAGAAATTTTGATCTGTTTATCATTTCATTTTACAGTGGTGGAGATTTGATTTTAAGGCAAGCCTACGGGATTAACTTTTCAGGTTCGACTTATGAGTGATCTTTTAACTTTGAACCTTAAACACTTTTTAAGTGATTTGAGTGAATCTTTTGTAAGGATGTCAATCCTTGTAGGTGTTGAATTAAAGGTAATTGTTCAGATAAGGGGAGATACCTATGTTTTTGTGATACAAATTCATGACTTATCTTAATTGAATCTTTAGGACTCTTTCAGTTGAATTATCCATGTCTAAATTATCTATGAATTATGATGAGACATTGTTGATAGGAATTATGAATCATGGAAAGTTCGTTTTAATTTTAAGTTGAGAAATTTGCATGAGGACAAGCAAAAGCTTAAGTGTGGGGGTATTTGATAAACTGTAAAAGTAACATATTTTAATCCCACATTTAGTAAGCTTTTGGATGATTTATTCTTCGTTTCATATAAAAAGGTGCTCTTAATCCTTTCTTTTCATGTCTTATACCCAAGAAAGCACCTGGGGATAAAAAGAACATAAAACGGGCCCAAAACATAGTAAATTGGGCTAAAGATGAAATCAACACGGCCTGGACTTAAACCCACATGATCGTGCCTCACTGATCATCTAGAACATGACCTGACCCCCAATTTACACGGTCGTGTCTCATTAAAGAAGTTCGACCACAGCCTGACCACGATCCACACGAGCGTGGGCCATGGCCGTGTCCCTGTCGCTGGAAAAAGTAATTTAACTCGAATTTGGATACTTAGGGAGAAAGAAACGTATTTTGAAAGCCTATATAAACCCCTAAGTGCTACCAAAAAAGGGCACGGTAAGCTAGGCCAAGGAGCCAAGCCGAAAAGGTCAGAGTTGTGGGAATACTCGAAGATAGCCAGTGGGTCCATCTCAATAAGCCGAAATTCTACTCAAGACGGCGGATGTCTCCTTCAATTCCTTCAGGGAGTTTTAGGGATTTCTTATGTTTTGTTTATTCTTTTCTCTTGAGATGTTTTCTTTATTTGTTTTGAACTAAACCCTTCAGATACCTGAAGGGGATGAAATCTATGATAGATCTTGTTATTGTTTTTTGAATTATATGATAAATACTTAGTTTGTTCTTAATTATGTGAGCTTAATCTAAATTTGATGTGCTTAGGTGGAGGAGGAATAGACCCTGCCTAAGAGTAGATCTAGTATAATTAAGCGATGTTGATCACACGCCTAGAGATAGGGTGACGAGATTTTGCTGGATTAGGGTGAAACCTAATATGGGAGTCCATAGATTGATTTACTGCTATTTTAGGGGGTTACTATAAGAAAATGAGAGTTCCACTAATTAACCTAGGGTTAGACGTTATTCGGCTCGAGAGAGGGTTTAATATACATTAAGGAGTCTTACGGATCAAACTAAGTAAATAAATCATATGATTCAGGGTTTAATAACAAGTGAAGTCTAGGTGGATTCTTCCTGACGGTATCTTCTTAATCAACTGAGTTTTTCTTAAAGTTATTTCTCCAATTCATCCTTTTTGTCTTTGTGTCTTTAGCCTAGTAGTTAATTTAGATTAGATTAAACAACTTCACTTATTTTAGGCTAGATAATAAAAAGAAAGTTAGTATTAGTACTTTTATTTCCTTTGGGTTTGATAATCCGGTCTTGCCTAAGCTATACTACTATTCGATAGGTACACTTGCCTTTAATTATTGTCAGAGTTAGTTTCCAGGTTCAATCATTCTTTTTATAAATTTAAAGACTGATTTTAGTGATCAGTCAACTTTCAAACTTGTTTATGGTAAACCATGTCATTTGCTAGTTGAGCTAAAACACAAAGCATTTTGGGCAATCAAAAAACTAAAAATAGACTGGGTGCTACTGCTACTCTTTACCTATGGAGCTTAATGAGATGGATGAATTTTGAGCTAAACCTTATAAGAATGGGAGATTGTGCAAAGAAAAGATAAAGTGTTGGCATGACAAGAAAATTTTGCCACGACAATTTGTACCTGGACAATAAGCCTTGCTTATCAATTCCAGACTTAAACTATTTCTTGGCAAATTAAAGTCGAGATGGTCTGGACCATTCAAAGTCAAGCGCATATATCCTTATGGAGCTGTCGACATTAAAAATGGGAAAAACATGATCAACTTTCAAAGTCAATGGTCAACGCTTGAAACACTATTTGAAACACTATTTGAAGCACTTACAATGTTTGACAAAAATTCCATTTCTCTTCGGAATAATTAAAATTTCTCTCCTGCATTTAAAATTTTCTTCATTTAATTTTTTATTTTTTTAATTCACTAAACTAATTTAATTTTTCCTTTTTGTTACAGGTTCTTTTTCCAGAAGAAAAATACTTTAAAAGTAGTGCCTACTTCTTTTATACAATTTTGTCTAATAATTTTGTTATTTCATTTCTGGTTCCTGGTCAATTTACTCCTGTGCTATGTCAAGTAAATCTTTCAACCACATCACTGTGATCTTTTCCTCACTATCTGAACTTAGATAATTAATTTTTCCTTTAAAGTTATCTCTAGTTTTTTTTCTTTATCATTTTCCTCTATTAGTTTTTCACCTTTATCACTGTAAACCTCTCAATAATTTTCTTATAGTTCACATCTTTTTGTCATAATGGCCTGTAATACACCATCTTCCTTGCATACGAAGACTTTTTTCAACAAAACAACTGAAGAAAAATATTTGAAAAACATAGTCAAAGACCATTTTGTTTTGGAAAAGGCTTCCTTTTCCAAGATTCAACCTTCCTGGGTTATGATACCTCAATTTCTTCAATAGTGGAAAATTATGGCTGGAAACTATTTTGCTAACACCCGGCTGATGTTCTTCAAAAAATGATAAGAGAACTTTATGCACATTTAACATCTCCTAACAATGCCTTCATCTATGTCAGAGCTATTTCTGTTCGGTTTGACGAGGATTCTATTAATGCCCATTACAATTTTCCTGAGGGTTTTGATGAACATTCCAAGTTTATGGCAAAGATTATAGCAGAAGGGTTACAGTAGATTCTTTATGAAATCCAGATTGAGTCCCTCCACTCACAATTCTACTATTTCTAAAGAAAGGATGTTATTACTACATTCAATTATGTTTGGTAGAAGAATTAATGTTAGAAGAATCATTTTTCGAAGAAGTTCATCGCTGCACGCAAAAGAATGTCGGCAATTTAAATTTCTTGTCTCTTTTCACGACCCCTTTTTCAGCACACAAACATCCCTGTCTGCAATAGTTAGGAGATCATAAACAACAAAAGTGTCATAACAAAATCAATTGTGCTGTGTTTCTTGGCGATGATATGCCGCAGCCATCTGCTCATGCATTTACATCATTAACCCCATTTGTAGCCCTACACACTTTACCTGATATGTTGGAACAATAAGTAACAAATTCTCTCAAGCAACTCCAACATCAGTAAGGTATGGTGGAAAAGTAGCAAAATCGAATCCCCACTAATTTTGCCATAACAAAAATGAACATGACTTTGTATTAGGAATATGTGAAGAAACGCGATGCTACACTCAAGAAAGCTCTTCAGAACAACTTCACCAAGGCAATGCCTCCTATGTTTCCTGAAGAACTTTTATCTGATGATGAAGAAGAGATGAAAAACCTGCCACTACAAACAAGCATACCAAAGAGCCCGTGAAAGATGAATAACCAACAAAATTTGCACACCTTCACTCTGACAAGAAAGACGATGACCTACAATACACTTTTACACCAACCACTATTGCCAAAGTACCACAATCCAAGGCACCAATGACTGAACAAAAACGTGAACTCATGATGTCTGATGCTGATGATGCAGATGAGGGGCCCATTAATCAACTTTAGTGAAAAAGATTTAAAAAGGCTGTCGAAAAAATAGTCCAAGAAGGTGTTGGTTTCATAACAAGGCCACAACATTACAAGAGAGCTGCAATGAAATCCATCCAACCCAAGTGAAGTAATTACTTTTCGCTTCACGCTTTGATTTTTATATTTTCATGATATTTCATTTTAGTTTTTATCTGTTTCATGCATTCATGTAATTTTTATTAATTTTACTTTGTCATGTTCATGCATTGAAGCCAATGCATCTCTTAGGTTTGGGGGTGTGTTGTGTTGTGCATATATACTGCATTGATAATTGTTCAAATAGTTTTCTTTGCCATAACGTTCAATTTCCATTCAACTGCTAAATTATGTAAGTATATAGTTATCAATGATTTTCAATGAGGATAATAACTCTTATTTGTAAACCTAGAAAATAGGATTACAATTTTTAGGCATATTTAGCATAGGACAGTTGTAACTCTCAAAGCAACGATTGCAAAAACGTAGAAATTATCAAAAACCTATTAAATGCATACCTTGAATTTGTGCCTCAAACTAACTGAATGTAACAATCTCTTCTTGTTTTCTTTCTTTTATGCATTCGGTGGAAGGATGAATGAATTAATGCCCATTTTTCATATTTTGTTTTTATCAAAAGACATTTTAATACAAAGATGACATATTTACCCTTTTACTAAACATATAAACATTATAGGCATTTATGTCTTTTATGCATCCACTAACTTAATAGTGGTCTAATTGCCTCTTAAGGCCTCCTTTTTTAAAAGCCACAACATTTAAGTGCTTTAACAAATATCCTGAATTTTTTCATTTTGATGCAATTTAATCCTTTTGTCAAATTAAGCACACAAATGGACAAATCATCACATAGAAACTTCACACATACTAATTCACATATCAACAACACAGAAAATAATATTAAAATATTATTCAGACTCGAATTTGTGGTCTCAAAACCACTGTTTTGACTAGGGTCAAAACCGGACTGTTACAATTCTCCCCTTTTAGGGATTTTCGTCCCCGAAAATCTTACCGTTAAATATATTCGAATATTGTTGTCTCATTGAATCTTCAGGTTCCCACGTAGCCTCTTCTATTCCGTGTCGATTCCATAATACTTTCACTAACAGAATTTTCTTGTTTCTCAACTCTTTCACTTCACGAGCTAAGATATGGATCGGTTCTTCCTCATAAGACATATCAGATCAAATTTCAATTTCTGACAGAGCAACTACATGTGACGGATCAGATTGATATTTATGGAGCATCGAAACATGAAATGCATTATGTATCTTTTCTAGCTCGGAAGGCAACAACAATCGGTATGCAACAAGTCCAACTCGCTCAATTATTTCATATGGTCCGATAAACCTCGGACTCAATTTGCCTTTACTTCCAAAACGGAGTACTTTCTTCCACGGGGACACTTTCAAAAATACTTTATCACCGATCTCAAATTCTATGTCATTTCTTTTCAAATCTGTGTAAGATTTCTGACGATCAGATGCTGCTTTCAAACTATCTTGGATCACTTTTACTTTCTATTCTAAATCTTTTATCAAATCAACCCCGTGTATCTTATTTTCTCTGAGCTCGGTCCAGTACAGAGGTGTTCGACATTTACGTCCGTACAGAGCCTCATATGGCGCCATCTTGATGCTTGACTAAAAACTATTGTTATAAGAAAATTCAATTAATGGGAAATACTGTTCCCGCGTACCATTAAATTCAAGAATACAACATCTTAACATATCCTCGAGAATTTGAATAATCCGTTCGGATTGACCATCTGTTTGCGGATGAAAAGCTGTACTGAAATGAAATTTCGTGCCTAAAGTTTCTTGTAGTTTCTTCTAAAATCGTGATGTAAACCTCGAATCTCTATCAGACACCATAGATATTAGCACCCCGTGCAATCTCACAATATCAGAAATATAAAGCTCGGCTATTCTATTAAGTGAATGGTCAGATCTTATCGAAGTAAAATGGGCAGATTTCGTCAATCTATCAACTACAACCCAAATCGCATCTTTCTTTCTCGGAATCAGAGGCAAACCAGAAACAAAATCCATTGTCACTTTATCCCATTTCCACTCGGGAATCAGAATCTATTGTAGCAACCCAGACGGAACTTGATGTTTAGTTTTAACTTGCTGACAAATTAAACATTTTGACACATAGTCAGAAATATCTCTTTTCATACCAGACCACCAATAGTGTCGTTTCAGATCTTGATACATCTTTGTGCTTCCCGGATGAACAGATAGACGACTGTTATGTGCTTCACTCAGAATCAATTATAATAACTCGGAGTTTCTCAGAACACAGATACGGTCTTGAAATCTCAAGCAATCATTAATAACTTGAAATTTAGATTCAGAATTCAAATCACACTGAGCTCGTTTTGATAATAATTCATTATCCACTTTTTGAGCATCATATATCTGTTGTAAGAACAACGATTTTGCTTTTAATCCAGCTATCATTGAACTATCATCAGACAGATCTAATTGAGCATTTAAAGCACGTAATGCAAACAATGATTTTCGACTGAATACATCAGCAACTACATTAGCTTTACCCGGATGATAATCTGTCACAAGCTCGTAGTCTTTCAACAACTCAAGCCATCTTCTCTGACGCAGATTCAAATCTTTCTGAGTCATCAGATATTTTAAACTTTTATGATCTGAAAACAAGTGACATTTTTTGCCAAACAGATAATGTCGCCAAATCTTTAATGCGAACACAATCGCATCTAACTTGAGATCGTGTGTCAGATAGTTCTTCTCATGAGGCTTCAATTGTCTCGAGGCATAAGCTATGACTTTGCCTTCTTGCATTAAAACACATCCCAGACCATTTAACGAAGCATCATTGTAAATCACAAATTCTTTACCAGATTCTGGCTGGGTCAAGACTGGAGCTTCTGTCAAGAGGGCTTTCAACTGATTAAAGCTTTTCTGACACTTATCAGACCATTCAAATCTCACATCTTTTTGAAGTAATCTAGTCAATGAAGTAGCTATCACTGAAAATCCTTTTACAAACCGACGATAATAACTAGCTAGTCCCAGAAAACTGCAGACTTCGGAAACATTCCTTGGAGGTTTCCAATCCAGAATAGCAGAAATCTTATTTGGATCAACTCGTATTCCAGAGGCCGATACAATATGTCCTAGAAAACTAACTTTACACAACCAAAATTCACATTTGTTGAATTTTGCAAACAATTGCTTTTCTCTCAGAGTTTGCAACACGATTCTCAGATGTTTAGCATGTTCAGTTTCATTCTGTGAATACATCAAAATTTCATCTATGAACACCACCACAAATTGATCTAGGTACGGACTAAAGATTATGTTCATCAAATCCATAAAAATAGCAGGAGCATTGGTAAGTCCAAATGGCATAACTAAGAACTCATAATACTCGTACCTCGTTCTGAAAGCAGTTTTTGGAATGTCTGAATCATTCACTCTCAACTGGTAGTATCCCGATCTCAGATCAATCTTAAAAAATACAATACCTCCTTTTAACTGATCGAATAAATCATCAATTCTGGGCAATGGATATTTATTCTTTATGGTCACTTTGTTCAACTGACAATAACCAATACACATTCTCATTGTGCCATATTTCTTTTTCACCAACAGAACAGGAGCACCCCAAGGTGAGAAACTCGGTCTAGCAAACCCTCTGTCAGTAAACTCTTGCAACTGTGACTTTAACTTTTTCAATTCTGTTGGTGCCATTCTATACAGAGCTATCGAAATAGGTGTTGTACCAGGCAACAAATCAATGCCAAATTCAACTTCACATATCGGAGGCAAACCCGGTAATTCCTCAGTGAATACACCAAAGAATTCACAGACTACTGTCACTGATTCAACTTTTCTTTTAGATACTTTAGAATCAATAACATAAGCAAAGTATGCCTCACATCCCTTTTTCATGTATATCAAAGCTTTCAATACCGATATCACAGCAGGCAATCCATTTAAATCATTAAACTCAATCCTAACTATTTCATCATTCGAACATCTCAAATCAATAGTCTTTCTTTTACAGTTCACAACAGCATCATGCAATATCTGTAATATCCTGAATTAGGGGTTACAAAAAATTGTAACATCCTAAAAATTAGAGTATCATCTTGTTACTTGTGTTAGCTCGGGTAGGATTGTTTGTGTGCTTAGTATAGTTTTGTGAAGGCTTGGAATAATTAGCTAAGCTAAAATAATTTTTTAGTATTGAAAATTTAGTGAAGGGGATTAAGTGAACCTGACACTTAAGTTAATTTAAGTGTTAAATTCTAGCAGAAGAGGAGTTAGTGGCAAGATGGTTATGGCGCTTGAAGGGTTGCTTGAGGGAAGTGGTTCGAGTAGCATGGGTTGTATTTGGAAGACTTTATTTTTACGTATCCTAACATTAAGTATCGGCCAAGCTCTAATTATGGAAGGTTGGACTTTCAATTTTTATGGCAAGTTGAATGATAGTTTAGGTAAGCTTGATGTTTGGGAAAGAAATCAATTGATTAAAGGTTGATGTGAGAACATAAGGCTTGATGTAAGGTATTTTGTTATGAAAAGTTTTGTGTGGATAGGTTTGACTTTGAAGACCATGAATTTGGATGGTTTTGGAGCCTAGGGGGGAGTGGCCGAATTTTGTATTGTTGGTTGCTAGTTGGTGCCGAAATTTCTTTTGGTTAAATGGTCATTTTCGGCTAGTTTGGTAAGCCTTCAATCTTTGTTTTGTGTCATGTTCGAAACCTTCTTGTGTATGCCGAATTCTCCATAGTGCACCAAAGTGAACAAAAACCGAATGTCCTTAGGTGTTTGTTGTTTCTCCTCTTAGGCATTTGGCCGAAACTCATTTGGAACCTCCCTCTCATCTTTTAATTCTTTGTAGCTGAAAAGAACCTCTTTTGGTTCTCATCTTTCTTTCTTTTCTTTTCATATTTGTTAAAACATACAATTCTTCTTTTACTTTCTTTTTGGCCGAACCTTTTTCTTCCCCATTTCACTTGGTTTTCCTTCCATTGTTGCTAAAGCCGAATTCTCTTTCTCTCATTTTGATTTTCCTTGCAACTCACATACTTCATTTCTTTTATCCACATATCATTTACTTTCTTCTTTCAAAACCATAGATGAAACTTCCCATTTCCTTCTTGATTTGTCTTGGCCGAATATCAACAAGGGTAGGTCTTCATTTGGTTTTCTTCAATCGGTTTTGGAAGGGGGTAAGTATTCATGGCCGTATTTCCTTTGTTTCTTTTCTCTTTTCTATGACGTTTTTCTTGAGGGCAAAGGCCAAATTTTTGGGCAATTGTTGCAAGGTTCTAACTATTCATAGGAACCGATTTTTCTTCTAGACCCTTCGGGATTTGTTGGTGTGGCCGAATGGCCTTGTTTATAGTTTTGTGGTTTGGCCGAATGTAGGACAAGGTGATCTAGTGCGGTAGATCGGGTCTTCGGAAGTTAGTACTTGCGTTAGTGACAGGTGTGTACCTTACACACTTTATAATTCGGTATATATATATTTATAAATATACTAATCATGTTACTAAAGTTGGAAACTGTGTGATTTTGATATGATACCGTAAGGGTATAAGCAAGGATTCGGGTAAGTCCGTTTCGATATGTTTTATTATATAATACTTATTACCATGACATGTGATATATATTTCTATATGACACATAAATGAGCATATGGCATGATTTGCATAATATTTGCATGGTTATGGGTAACATGAGAGGAGGGGGAAGATTTGATATCCGTGTCTTTGGGACACCAGAGGTTTGGCACCTCATAGCGACTTGTCCCAGTGGCCTCGCACCACAGTGGGTTGGCCCCACATTTGATATTACGGGATCGTCGCCAGTGATTTGGTATCACACGTGGGTTGGCCCCACAACTTTATTATTCGAGACTTTGGGTCACCAGTGGTTTGGTTCCACATATTTTGTGTCTTTGGGACACCAGAGGTTTGGCACCTCATAGCGACTCGTCCCAGTGGCTTAGCACCACAGTGGGTTGGCCCCACATTTGATATTACGGGATCGTCGCCAGTGATTTGGTATCACACGTAGGTTGGCCCCAAAACTTGATTATTCGTGACTTTGGGTCACCAGTGGTTTGGCACCACATTATTGGATATCGTGACTTTGGGTCACCAGTGGTTTGGCACCACCAGTGGTTTGGTACCACACAGGGTAGAAAAGGAGTTATGGATGGCTAGGATTGGGTGCATTGTATATATATATTGCTTGGTTATAAATTGTGTAAGTTTGTTGCATCAACCGGGGGAAGGATTTATGCACTGAGTCTTGGTGACTCACCTTCTCCCTTATCTTTTCAGGTGATTCGTGAATCGCGGATGAGGAGCCGGATGGACTCGAGGAGGCCATGAATAAAATTTGATTTACACGGATTTTGGTTTGGGTACTATATTTTATTTAAATTTGGTTTTTCATCTTTATTTGGATTTGTAATAAGGCCTTTCAAATTATGTTTTTGGATTATTTATATGCTTTGGACTTGTTTTAAACATGGGTTAATAAACTACATGGTTAATTAAATAATATGAGCGCAAAGTTTTCTAAACTACAAAACACAATGGTGTTAAAAATGTTACCATCGGGTAATATAAATCATTTGATAATATTTAACAACTTAAGTGTTTTCGATAACTCATACTATTTTCCAAAACTCAAGTTCCCAAATTTCGATTAGAAACGGTTTTTAAACTATTCGCTTTGGTTTCTTTTAAATTATAAAAGGTTTTCTAATCCATGGATTACAACTATGTTTTAAAGATATATTTACGGAATTTCAAAGAAAATTATCAATTTTTAACTTATTATACACCTGATTTCTACAATCATAGAACAACAAAGAGTTTTTCACTAAAATTTAATTGTTAACTTGATTTTCTTAAAAATGTTTTCCTCTGTGGCATGTCAGATTCGGTCATGGCGTATTGACCGGGTTTGGGGTGTTACAAATTGGTATCAGAGCCAAGTTCAAAGGCTCGGTTGTGGGTCTGAGGCCCAAAATGTTTTAAAGAATGGACTTTAAAATGTCTTTGTTTGAAATTTTATGGTTGAAAAGGCATGGCACCGAGTCTCCGGCATCGATCCGCCCAGGTAAGTACCTCAAACTGTTGATGATATGATGATGATGGTATGACTGTATAGTAGTAGGAACTACTCTAGAGACTCAAAACTATAGGTTGGATGTACTCGCGAAACAATCTCTTATTAAAATTATTCATAAAACTGTGTTTTAAAGAATGTGGAATAATGACTAATACATAACACTTTTAAATTAGATAAGTCGAGACTTTAGACATGAGTACTCGAGGTCGGGGTCGTGTTATGCGTGGACGCGGTCAGGGTAGGATGGCTGTGTCTGAGCCAGTGAGGTCTGGTCAAGGATCCGAGAATGAGGTACCACCACCCCCACCACCAGCGGTTGGAGTTGAGCATCAGGATCAAATGGGGGATGACGCAGTGTCTCAGGCGGTGCTGCGAGTTCTTGAGAGGGTAGCTGGAGTAGATGGAGGCGCATGAGCTCAGAAATATGTACCTGAGCGACTCTGAGCCAATGGAGCTAATGTATTTCGAGGTGTTTCTGGTGTGGCTCCCAGTATGGCCGAGTATTGGTTAAAGGCGACGGAGCGAATCATGGATGACTTGGATCTGAATGCTGAGGAAAAGCTGAAAGGGCTAGTGTCGCTTCTTCAGGATGAGTCATATCAGTGGTGGCTCACGGTGCGGAATAGTACTGCAGCAGAGGATCTCACTTGGGATTATTTTAAGGCAGCGTATCAGAAGAAATATGTTGGGTCTAGTTACATTGATGCACAACGTAAGGCATTTCTGAGTTTGGTCCAGGGGAGTAAGTCCGTATCAGAATATGAGGCAGAATTTTTAAGATTGAGCCGGTATGCTGGAGGTATCGTGGCTTCGGAGCACGAGCGATGTGTTCGGTTCGAGGATGGATTGAGGGATGAGCTGAGATTGCTGATTGCTCCACATCAGGAGCGAGAGTTTGCTGCGCTGGTTGAAAAGACTAAGATAGCTAAAGGAATCTGTAAGGCAGAATCACGACAAGAATAAACATAAGAGAAGTTTTGGATCATCTGAGTCGGCCGGAGATTCCCAGAAGAGGGCTAGGCATAGTGGGTCGAATCAATGGAAGGCTGTTCTTCGCTAATCGTGGGGACCAAAGACAGTTGTAATCAATGTGGAAAATCTCATTGGGGAGAATGTTGGACTGGTGGAAAAGGATGTTTTGAGTGTGGCTCGCTGGATCATCGTGTGAGAGACTGTCCACGTAAGCTAGCCAGGAATCAGTCTGAGGGTCAAGGTCGTGCTCAGTTAAGAAATGAGGGACCGCCACCGCAGAGAGGTCGTGGTAATGGTAGAGGAGGTAATGGTTCTGGCCGAGGTCGTGGAGCATCAGGCAGGGGTGCTGAGGGTGTAGATGTGAGACAGCCAGGGTTAGTTTATGCAGTCAGGCGTCACGAGGATAGTGATGCGGCAAATGGGACAACGGGTATGTCCTTTATTTTTGAAATACCCTTTATTGCCTTGTTTGTTACAGAGCTAGTTCGTTCTTGTGTTGCTAGTGAGATGTATGGAACCTTGAGTGTGAACTTTGAGACTGTTCATAGAAAGTATGTTAGTTTTATTAAGATCAGAGTGCGCAGCAAGAGCATAGTGTGGTGAGTGAGGATGCACGACTGTTAGTTAGTTGGAAATTTTGAGGACGAAATTTTCTTAAGGGGGTAGAATTGTAATATCCTGAATTAGGGGTTAGAAATAATTGTAACATCCTAAAAATTAGAGTATCATCTTGTTACTTGTGTTAGCTCGGGTAGGATTGTTTGTGTGCTTAGTATAGTTTTGTGAAGGCTTGGAATAATTAGCTAAGCCAGAATAATTTTTTAGTATTGAAAATTTAGTGAAGGGGATTAAGTGAACCTGACACTTAAGTTAATTTAAGTGTTAAATTCTAGCACAAGAGGAGTTAGTGGCAAGATGGTTATGGCGCTTGAAGGGTTGCTTGAGGGAAGTGGTTCGAGTAGCATGGGTTGCATTTGGAAGACTTTATTTTTATGTATCTTAACATTAAGTGTCGGCCAAGCTCTAATTATGGAAGGTTGGACTTTCAATTTTTATGGCAAGTTGAATGATAGTTTAGGTAAGCTTGATGTTTGGGAAAGAAATCAATTGATTAAAGGTTGATGTGAGAACATAAGGCTTGATGTAAGGTATTTTGTTATGGAAAGTTTTGTGTGGATAGGTTTGACTTTGAAGTGCATGAATTTGGACGGGTTTGGAGCCTAGGGGGGGAGTGGCCAAATTTTGTATTGTTGGTTACTAGTTGGTGCCGAAATTTCTTTTGGTTAGATGGTCATTTTCGACTAGTTTGGTAAGCCTTCAATCTTTGTTTTGTGTCATGTTCGAAACCTTCTTGTGTATGCCGAATTCTCCATAGTGCACCAAAGTGAACAAAAACCGAATGTCCTTAGGTGTTTGTTGTTTCTCCTCTTAGGCATTTGGCCGAAACTCATTTGGAACCTCCCTCTCATCTTTTAATTCTTTGTAGCCGAAAGGAACCTCTTTTGGTTCTCATCTTTCTTTCTTTTCTTTTCATATTTGTTAAAACTTACAATTCTTCTTTTACTTTCTTTTTGGCCGAACCTTTTTCTTCCCCATTTCACTTGGTTTTCCTTCTATTGTTGCCAAAGCCGAATTCTCTTTCTCTCATTTTGATTTTCCTTGCCACTCACATACTTCATTTGTTTTATCCACATATCATTTACTTTCTTCTTTCAAAACCATAGACGAAACTTCCCATTTCCTTCTTGATTTGTCTTGGCCGAATATCAACAAGGGTAGGTCTTCATTTGGTTTTCTTCAATCGATTTTGGAAGCGGGTAAGTATTCATGGCCATATTTCCTTTGTTTCTTTTCTCTTTTCTAAGACATTTTTCTTGAGGGCAAAGGCCAAATTTTTGGGCAATTGTTGCAAGGTTCTAACTATTCATAGGAACCGATTTTTCTTCTAGACCCTTCGGGATTTGTTGGTGTGGCTGAATGGCCTTGTTTGTAGTTTTGTGGTTTGGCCGAATGTAAGACAAGGTGATCTAGTGCGGTAGATCCGGTCTTTGAAAGTTAGTACTTGCATTAGTGACAGGTGTGTACCTTACACACTTTATAATTCGGTATATATATATTTATAAATATACTAATCATGTTATTAAAGTTGGAAACTGTGTGATTTTGATATGATACCGTAAGGGTATAAGCAAGGATTCGGGTAAGTCCGTTTCGATATGTTTTGCTATATGATACTTATTACCATGACATTTGATATATATTTCTATATGATACATAAATGAGCATATGGCATGATTTGCATAATATTTGCATGGTTATGGGTAACATGAGAGGAGGGGGAAGATTTAATATCCGTGTCTTTGGGACACCAGAGGTTTGGCACCTCCAGTGGTTTGGTACCACATATTTCGTGTCTTTGGGACACCAGAGGTTTGGCACCTCATAGTGACTTGTCCCAGTGGCTTCACACCACAGTGGGTTGGCCCCACATTTGATATTCCGGGATCGTCGCCAGTGATTTGGTATCACACGTGGGTTGGCCCCACAACTTTATTATTTGTGACTTTGGGTCACCAGTGGTTTGGTGCCACATATTTCGTGTCTTTGGGACACCAGAGGTTTGGCACCTCATAGCGACTCGTCCCAGTGGCTTAGCACCACAGTGGGTTGGCCCCACATTTGATATTACGGGATCATCGCCAGTGATTTGGTATCACACGTGGGTTGGCCCCACAACTTGATTATTCGTGACTTTGGGTCACTAGTGGTTTGGCACCACATTATTGGATATCGTGACTTTGGGTCACCAGTGGTTTGGCACCACCAGTGGTTTGGTACCACACGGGGTAGAAAAAGAGTTATGGATGGTTAGGATTGGGTGCATTGTATATATATATTGCTTGGTTATAAATTGTGTAAGTTTGTTGCATCAACCGGGGGAAGGATTTATGCACTGAGTCTTGGTGACTCACCTTCTCCCTTATCTTTTCAGATGATTCGTGAATCGTGGATGAGGAGCCGGATGAACTCGAGAAGGCCATGCAATAAAATTCGATTTACACGGATTTTGGTTTGGGTACTATATTTTATTTAAATTTGGTTTTTCATCTTTATTTGGATTTGTAATAAGGCTTTTCAAATTATGTTTTTGGATTAGTTATATGCTTTGGACTTGTTTTAAACATGGCTTAATAAACTACATGGTTAATTAAATAATATGAGCACAAAGTTTTCTAAACTACAAAACGCAATGGTTTTAAAAACATTACCATCGGGTAATATAAATGATTTGATAATATTTAACAACTTAAGTGTTTTCGATAACTCATACTATTTTCCAAAACTAAAGTTCCCAAATTTCAATTAGAAACGGTTTTCAAACTATTCGCTTTGGTTTCTTTTAAATTATAAAAGGTTTTCTAATCCGTGGATTTACAACTATGTTTTAAAGATTTATTTACGGAATTTCAAAGAAAATTATCAGTTTTTAACTTATTATACACCTGATTTCTACAATCATAGAACAACAAAGAGTTTTTCACTAAAATTTAATTGTTAACTTTATTTTCTTAAAAATGTTTTCCTCTGTGGCATGTCAGATTCGGTCATGGCGTATTGACCGGGTTTGGGGTGTTACAATATCAACCAATCTACACCTAGAATTATATCAAACTTATCAAACAGTTGTAGTATCAGATCAGCAGGAAAATAGATATCTCGAAACAATAATGGGCAATTCTTGCATATTTTGTCAACCAAAACACTTTTACCTAAGGGGTTCGATACTTTTATAACAAACTCAGTAGACTCTACAGGCAAAGTCTTACTGATTACCAAATTCATGCATATATACGAATGTGTAGAACTAGGGTCTATCAATGCAATCAAAGAAGTATCATAAAGAGTAAATGTACCCAATATAACATCTGGAGATGAAGCTTCTTCCCGAGCACGGATAGCATACGCTCTAGCAGGCACTCTAGCTTAGGATCTCGCAATAGTATCCCTCATAGTTCTTTGACTACCACTGACATTTCTTGCATTTCGGATAGGTCTACCCCTCACTGGAGTGTTATCGGATCTTAGATTTTTAATAGTCTCTGGCTCAACTGACTCTGGGCAATCTCGAATGAAATGATCTAATGATCCATATTTGAAGCAAGCCCGGTCATTCAATCTACAACTTGCCGGATGCCTTTTTCCACAATGCTTACACTCAGGTCTTTCAGAACGGACATTCCCAACACTTGCTATTAAAGGTGCTGGAGTTTTGGAGCTCATCTGTGAGCTAGCTCGATCACTATTCGATTGTCTCGCATTAGCCTTTGAACGGCTATGCTCATCTCGAAATTTCTTTGCAACAGGCTGAAATGATCTACTCTAAAATCTCTTTCTCACATCTCTAGCTTTAGACTCAGCTTTCCTTTTATCTTTCCCAAATGCTTCAGCTTTGCACACTCGATCAACAAGTACAACAATCTCTTTTATTTCTAAGATCCCGACTAACAAACGGATATCTTTATTAAAGCCATCTTCAAATCTTTTGCACATAATTGCCTCAGTAAATACACATTCACGAGCATATTGACTCAGTCTGACAAACTCGCGTTCATATTTTGTAACAGACATACGGCCCTGCTTCAAGTCGAGAAATTCTTTCCTTTTCTGATCGATGAATCTCTCACCAATATATTTCTTCCGAAACTCAATCTGAAAGAAGTCCCATGTCACCCGTTCCTTTAGAACAATAGAAATCAGAGTTTTCCACCACTGATAAGCTGCATCTCGAAGCAGTGAAATAATACATTTAATGCTTTCTTTCAGAGTCAAGGACATCTCATCGAATACCTGGATCGTGTTTTCTAACCAGAACTCGGCCTTCTCGGCATCTTCATCACTAGTATCCCTAAACTCTTCAGCCCCTTACTTACGAATTTTGTCAACTAGAGGCTTATTCAACAAATTCAGATTCATAGTTGGAGGCATAGCAGATGCCTGAGGGGGATTAAGCGGGGTCAGAGGTTGTGAAACAGCCGAATTATTTCTACCAAACTGAGTGAACCACTCACTCATCATCTGGAAGAAAGCTTGTTTAGCTTCTCCCTCTTGACCGCTCGTAGCCGGTCTTGAATGAAAAGGCACTATCCCTTGCGCGGGAGCAGGTGCATTACTTTCTACATCGTCAGCTACGGCTCTTTCAGGATCCATTACTATACAAAAATTACATTTTATACGTTAGGATTCATCACACTATCACAGTTCAGAAATATGACATGCATAGCTAGACTATGACATGCTACGAGAATCGACTAAACCGTAGCTCTGATACCAACCAAATGTAACACCCCTAACCCGTGTCTGTCACCGGACTAGGGTTAAAGGCATTACCGGACAATCGGAACATTTACAAAATTTTCATACAACCGTTCATCAATCTCAATCATAGTGTCCCTTAAATAGGTCAATGAGACCTTAAACACGCTTTAGAGTAGAACCGGGACTAGGCCGAACACTTACGAAAATTCTCAAAAATTTAAAACTTTTCTAAGTTTCAGGGGTTACACGCCCGTGTGGGCAGGCCGTGTGCCTCCCACGGCTGCTAGACACGCACATGTGTCTCACTCGTGGTCGAATCTGACTTAACTCCACGGCCACCAAGCACGCCCGTGTACCTTGGCCATGGTCGATCCTGACTAAACCACACAGCTACCAGGCACGTCCGTGTGCCAAGGCCGTGTACTCTTAATCAGCTACTAACTTAGTCTCGCGGTCAATAGGAACGCCTGTGTGCCACAACCGTATGGCAAAATGGGACATTTGCAAGGCCAAAATGCCACCCATTAAAGGGTCTTTCCTACAAGCAAATTTCCAATTCAATTTATGCACAATTAGACACCAAAAACATGTCAAAACAACCATTCAACCTCTACATTTAAATCCAACTCCATTCATGACAAATTACAAGACAAAAACTCATGTAATCACAAGCATAATTCATCCAACTTACCTTAAACTTAACCACTTCATATACTATCAAACTATACCAAAACATGTATTACATGTCATATTCAATAATGCATATTGCCATCACATAACTAGCCAAATCACATGGCTAAGTTCACTTCATATTCATAAACAAATAACTAGCCTATACATGCCATATCTAATTATATACATTTCCAAAATGTACCAAAACAAGCTGAGTAGTGTGATGACAAACCTTGATGGTCCCCGAGCCTTCAGTAGCTTTAACGATCTATAAAACAGAACAAGCAAACACACAGAATAAGCTTTCAAAAAGCTTAGTAAGCCATATACAAATAAACTTAATACACAATGCATATAACCAAATTGAATCATTGGTACTTATAAAACTCATAGCCATTTCATTTCATAGACTTTGGCACATTTACTCACTTAAAGCTTGCCACATGTTTCATTTCACATATCACATACATACTTAGCTTATTCATAACCATTCTTGTATCTCATTCATATTCTCATGTTCAATCATACATTTCTTCAAAGCAAATTCATATAGATACTTACCTTTTATACAAACTTAGTGTACATACCAAATGTACCTGGAATGAATATACATTCACGTAATTGTTCATAGCTCGGATTTACCCATTGAACCGTTCGAAATCTAATAGGATATACAGAATACTCTGTAATAGCCCGATTTAGGGCTTAGTCAGAATAGTGGCGCGACCCTACGAATCCGAGGTGAATTTATGAGTTTCTAAGGTTTATGCCATGTTTGCATGCTAGTGTGAAAGTTTCATGAAGCAATTTTTTAAATTGAGGTTGAATGGTCCAAAAGGACTAAATTGCAAAAAGTTGCAAAATATGAGTTTCTAGAAGCTTTTTGTATGAACTAGCTTTAGATTATAAGTTAGAAGTCCTTAAATAGCAATTTGCCTAAATTATAATTTTTGGACAAAATTGGGCATGAATTAGTAAAATAGAAATTTTTAAAGAGAAGGGCATTTTGGTCATTTGTCTAATAAATGATTAAAATAGGAAAAAGATGATAAAAATCTATTCATCTTCTTCCTCACATTGCCGAAAGTTTGAAGACTCCATAGCAAGGGTTCTTCATTTTTTTCAAGCTTGCTAGTAAGTTCATCTTAGCCCCGTTTTTAATATTCTTCGTATTTTTGAAGTTCTCGTATTATGAATTAGTTATTTTTAGCTATAAAATGAGCTTAGATGCATGTTCAAAAATCTACCCATGAATGATGTGCTTGTTACATGATGTTTTATGGAAGTTTATGAGAGTTTGATGTTAGATAAACATTTTTTTCTAAGTGAATTTCATGAAAAATGAATATAGGGACTAGTTTGTAAAAGTTATGAAATTGGTCATACCTATTAGAAATAGTGAGAATTGATGATTGCTATAGTTGAGACTATTAATTAGCTAAGCATGAAGTTTAAGAAAGTTGAATGAGAATCATTTTACGAGCCTTGGGGCAAAAGTGCAAATATGAGAAAGATTAGGGGCAAATTAGTAATTTTTCAAAAAATGAGTAATAAATTTAGTCAATGTATGTATTAAATGATCTATTTATGATTATAGATCAATAAAAACGAAGTCCGGATCGAAATCAGGGCAAGAACAAAGTCGAGGACTAAATTGCATATCTACATACATTTTTTATATTGAGGTAAGTTTGTATAATTTCTAAGCTTTATAATTTCTATCATTGAATTGCTTAGTATAATGTACATTATTACCATGAAATGCTTAATGCTATGTTAAACAAGGAAATCAATGAGATTAAGTATGAGCAAGTCCCAATTGAAGATGAATTTCCCAGGATACTCGACCTACCACATGAGATACGAAAGTCCGTATAAGACCAAGCCAAGGCATGGCATCGGCAATCAAGCAGAGCTATCATGTAAGTCCAAGGCAAGCTTGGCATTGAACAGATATCATGTAAGTCCAAGGCAAGCTTGGCATTAAACAGATATCATGTAAGTCCAAGGCAAGCTTGGCATTGAAAAGTTATCATGTAAGCCCAAGACAAGTCTTGGTATTGAAAAGTTATCATGAGAAAGAGATCCCATGTAAGTACAAGCCAAGGCATGGCATTGGTGAGAACAAGAAATATTTCATGTAAGTCCCAGCCAAGGCTCGACATTGACCAATTCACGAGTAAAGACTTCGTATAAGTCCATGTCAAGACATGACCTCGAAACCAAGATGAGATATTCCATGTAAGACCGTATCTAGGATATGGCTTTGGCATCAAGTTACATGGGATGAGATTTAGTATCCTCGGTTATTCGCAGAAATTCATGGGGCAAAATGAGTAAAATTAAAATGAGATAACCAGAAAGCTAAGTAAGCAAAGCTATTATCAAGTTGAAATTGAGTATTATATATGTTATGAATGATGAATTAGAGATCATGATTATTGTATTAAAGTATGCTGATCAATGTGATCAAGTGATACATGTACCTGGTTTACCCTACAAGTATGAGAATAGTAAGTATCATGAGACATGTAAGAATCAGTATGAGTAAGTAAGCTCTATAGCTGAAATTTATGATACCATTGTTATGTCAAATGGTTTATAATAAGCAAGTATATTGATATGTGCTTTACATGCAAACTTACTAAGCTAAATGCTTACACCTTTAATTATTTCTTTTTATGTAGTCCCGCCAAGCTAACTTGTGGATCATTGGAGTCGGAGCTCGTAGCACACTATCAATCTCTATTTTGGTATAGCCACGTTTTTTTTACTAAGTATGGCATGTATGGGATGCATTCATTTTGAGAACATGTTTTACGAAGGGCCAATGTATAGGCTATCAAGTTATTATTCTTTTGTATATGGCTAAGTGATTGGACAAAATTGACTATTTATGTATGTTTATTGAGGTCAATGAAGTATGTAGTACTGTTTATGAAAAATGTATTGAATTGAGCTTAAGTTGGTCTTGATTTTCCAGGGTGGCAAATGGCTTGGTAAATAGCCTTTAAGTGCCCACACGGTTAGACACACGGGCGTGTGTCTAGGCCGTGCGTACCCTGCACCTTATTGTTTTAAGTAAAGATAGGCCACGGTCAAATCCCACGGCCGTTTGTATGAGCCGTGTATGACACACGGTTAGAACATGGGCGTGTGCCCCAGACCGTATGATCAGGTCACTATATCAAGGAATAACACACGGTCTAAGCCGACGGGCGTGTTAAGGCCATGTGAATATAGTCAGTAACGCCGCACGGTTTGAAGACATGGGCGTATTTAAGGGTACACGGGCGTGTTCCAAGTCACATGGGCGTGTGAATCCTGCTTTAAAAAAGAGTTTTTGATTAAGTTCCGAATGTTTTTGGATAAGTGCTTAAGGCCTCATAGGCCCATGAAATGTATGATTAGACTAAGAAAGAAAGGTTTTTAAGTCAAAGCGAAATTTTATAGCCCGTAAGTGTATGTTTAAGTGAGTTCAAGCATGGTAATGTCTCGTACCCAGTCCTAGCATCGGCCTCAGGTACGGGGTGTTCCATTTAATGGTATCAGAACTACGGTTTAGTCAGTTCTAAGACTAACGTAGCACGAGCACGAGTCTAGCTATACATGCCATACATAAGAACGTTCTTCTAATGATAGTGTGACGACTCCTGATGACTTAAATTATGTTTATACATATAGTAAATGGATCCCGAAAGAGCTGTGGCGAATGATGTAGAAAGTAGTGCACCTGCGCCAGCTCCATCAGAAGGGATGGTGTCGAATAAGAATGAGAATAGACCCACTACGTTGAGTCAAAGAGAAGGAGAAGAGGCTAGAGAAGCCTTCCTCCATATGATGAATACATGGTATATGGAGTTCGTTCGTACGAACCCAAATGCACAACCCCCTCGACCCCCACCTGTTCCATAACCTATCCCTGCAACCTCTCAAGTAGTAGAGGTGGTAAGAGGAGACAAACCCCCAGTTGATAGGATCAGAAAACATGGGGCAGAAGAATTTCGGGCTAGAAAAGATAATGATCTAGAGAAGGCAGAATTCTGGTTAGAAAATAACATCAGGGTATTTAATGAGTTGTCATGCACGTCTGATAAATGCATGAAGTGTGTAGTCTCTCTTTTAAGAGACTCTGCTTATCAATAGTAGAACACCCTTGTGTCGGTGGTACCGAGGGGAAAGGTCACACGGGAATTTTTCCAAGAAAAGTTTAAGAAAAAGTATATCAGTCAAAGATTTGTGGATCAAAAAAGAAAAGAATTTCTAGAACTGAAGTAAGGCAAAATGTCAGTGGCTGATTATGAGGGTGAGTTTGTGCGACTCAGCAAGTACGCTTGAGAATGCGTGTCCACTGAGGCCATCATGAGTAAAAGATTTGAAGACGGGTTAAATGAGGACCTCAAATTGTTTGTTGCTATCCTAGAACTAAAGGAATTTCTTGTGCTAGTAGAGAGGGCTTGTAAAGCCGATGAACTAGTAAAAGAGAAGAGAAAGTTTGAAATGGAGTCTTGTGACTCTAGAAAAAGACAGTGGAATAAGTCATTCCAATCTTTATCTAAGAAGATAAGAGATTTCCCTATTCGATCAGCTACTTCCACTGAATTTTCAAGGAAAGACAAGAATAAACAGTATTCCGGGAACAAAGCACAGACTACTTCGGTTGCAAGTGTAGGGAATGTTTGATCTGACAGACCCAAGTGCCCCTAGTGTGGTAGACGTCACTTTGGAGAATGTCGAGCGCATGAAAATGTATGTTTTAGATGTGGTTCCCAAGACCACTATATAAAGGACTGTCCAGAGATGGTGAAAGAAGAGAGAATTTAGAACCTGAGATTCGGGAGTATGGTCCGAGGAAGACCTCAGAGAAACCAGGGAGGTGGGACAAGTGGAAGAGGTAACCCTCGAGACCAGCCCGTGAAATCCGAGGGTAGAGCACCTGTAAGGACTTATGCCATTCGCGCCCGCGAAGAGGCATCTTCCCATGAGGTTATTATAGGTACCTTTTCTCTTTTTGATATTAAAGTTATTGCTTTAATAGATCCTGAATCCACACACTCTTACATTTGCATGAAATTAGTACTCGATTTGAGTATGCTTATAGATTCTACAGAATTTATGATTAAGGTGTCTAATCCTTTAGGCAAGAGTGTGTTAGTTGATAAAGTATGTAAAGATTGTCCATTAATGATTAGAGGTCATTGCTTTAAAGAAAATCTTATGTTGCTACCATTTGATGAGTTTGACCTCATTCTTGGAATGGACTGGTTGACGGCCCATGATGTATTAGTTAATTGTGGAAAGAAGTACATTGACATGAGATGTGAGAATGGGGACACTCTCCGTATAGAATCAGAAGAACGAGGTGAACCGCCAGTAATGATTTCTCATATGATAGCACATAGATACATAAGAAAAAGATATGAGGCATATCTGGCCTTTGTGATGAATGATAGAGAAATAGAGTTAAAGATTGAGTTGGTGTCGATAGTATGTGAGTACTTAGATGTTTTTCCTGAGGAATTGCCAGGACTACCACCAGTTAGAGAGATTGAGTTCAGTATTGAGCTAGCTCCCGGTACTGTACCGATATCCATTACTCCTTGTAGAATGGCTCCAATAGAGTTGAAAGAGTTGAAGTTACAGTTGCAAGAATTGACTGATAAAGGCTTTGCAAGATCAAGTTGTTCACCATAGGGTGCTCCGGTTTTATTTTTGAAAAAGAAAGATGGCACCATGAGATTGTGCATAGATTATCAACAGCTTAATAAAGCGATAGTAAAGAACAGTACCCATTACCTAGGATCGATGATTTGTTCGATCAATTGAAAGGAGCCACTGTGTTCTCTAAAATAGACATGAGATCAGGGTACTACCAGCTGAGAGTGAAGGATTTAGATGTATCCAAGAACGCTTTTTGAACAAGGTATGGGCATTATGAATTTTTAGTCATGCCCTTTGGGTTAACCAATGCTCCTGCGGTATTCATGGATTTAATGAACCGTATCTTTAGACCATACCTCAACAAGTTTGTAGTCGTTTTCATTGACAACATACTGATTTATTCCCGAGATGAGAATGAGCATGAGCATGCTGAACATATACGGACAGTTTTACAAACTTTACGAGAAAACCAGTTATATGCCAAGTTCAGTAAAAGTGAATTTTGGCTTAAAGAAGTAGGATTTCTGGGACATATTGTCTCGAGAGATGGAGTCCGAGTAGATCCAAGTAAGGTCTTGGCCATTATAGAATGGAAGCCACCTAAGAACATCTCTAATATTAAAAGTTTTCTAGGCCTAGCCGGCTATTATAAACGATTCGTCAAGGGGTTTTCCATGATTGCAACCATGATGACTAAATTGTTATAGAAAAATGTGAAGTTTGAGTGGACAGAACGATGCCAACAAATTTTCGAGAAGTTGAAAGCAATGTTGACAAAAGCTCTAGTTTTAGTACAACTCAAGTCAGGGAAAGGGTTTATAAATTACAGTGATGCATCCATGAACGGATTAGGCTGTGTACTTATGCAAGAAGGCAAAGTCATTGCTTATGTCTCTAGACAGTTGAAGCCTCATGAGAAGAATTATCTGACGCATGATCTAGAATTAGCTGCCATAGTCTTCACTTTGAAGATTTGGAGACACCATTTATGTGGTGAAAGATGTCAGATTTTTACTGATCACAAAAGTATAAAGTACTTGATGATGCAGAAAGAGTTGAACTTAAGGCAACAGAGATGGTTAGAGTTGATAAAAGACTATGAATTGGTTATTGACTACCATCCAGGAAAGGCGAATGTGGTCACCAATGCTTTGAGCAGGAAGTCCCTTTTTGCGTTAAGGGCAATGAATTTGCGAATGACCTTATCAGACAATGATTCTATTCTAGCTGAGTTGAGAGCTAGACCAATGTTTCTTCAAGAGCTTTTTGAGGCTCATAAAGAAGATAACGAATTGCAAGTCAAGAGAGCTCAGTGCGAGTTAGATGTTGAATCTTATTTTCAGATTAATTCTGATTGATACTTGATGTTTAGAGATAGAGTTTGTGTACCGAGAAAAGAGGAGCTTATTCAGAGAATTTTGCATGAGGCACATAACAAATGTTTATCTGTACATCCGGGAAGTACAAAGATGTATAATGATTTGAAGCAACGGTATTGGTGGCCGAAAATGAAGAAAGATATTTCAGAGTTTCTTTCCAAGTGCATGATTTGTCAACAAGTAAAGGCTGAACACCAAGTACCTTCGGGTTTACTTCATCCCATTTTAGTTCCCCAGTGGAAATGGGACCGTATCACCATGGATTTTGTAATGGGTTTACCTTGTCACCGAGCAAGAAAGATGCCATTGGGCTGTAGTTGATAGACTCACGAAGTCATCTCATTTTATACCTATACGAGTGGATTACTCACTCGACAAGTTGGCAAACTTGTATGTTTCAGAAATAGTAAGGCTTCACGGAGTTCCCTTATCGATCATATCGGATAGAGATCTGAGATTCACCTCCAGATTTTGGAAGAAGCTGAAAGAAGCCTTGGGTACAAAGTTGAACTTTTGTACGGCTTTTCATCCTCAAACTGACGGTCAGTCAGAGAGGTTAATTCAGATACTAGAGGATATGCTCAGATATTGTGTTCTTGAATTTTGAGGCAGTTGGGAAAAGTTTCTCCCATTGGTAGAATTTGCCTATAATAATAGCTTTCAGTTAAGCTTAAAGATGGCGCCTTATGAGGCTCTATATGGGCGCAAGTGCATAACGCCTTTATTTTGGACTGAACTTAAAGAAAACCAAATTGACGAGGTTGATTTGGTTAGAGAAGCTGAAGAGAAAGTGAATGTAACACCCCAAACCTGGCCCAAACATTACGACCGAATTTGGTTTGTTACAGATGAAAATAATTTGAGAAATCCCTCTAAGCCGATTTAAGTTTTGTCAAAAACCTTTCATCTTCAATTGTCTTGTTAAAACCATACTTAATTTGTTTAAAAATATTCATTAAGTCAAGCTGTTATAGATTTCAAATGTACCCGATGGCACGATAAAACATTTTTTGTTTGAATTTGAGAAAACATGTGTACTTATTTTAATATCATTAAAATAGTTTAAACAAATTATTCAAAACATGTAAAATAATAAGAATAATCCTAGGAGGCCTTATTACAACTTGATTAAAATAAATCCAACAGAAAACAAATAAAACTCCAAGTTCATTAAATCTATAATTTCACTGCATGGCCACCTCAAGTCCATCCGGCTCCTCATCCGCAATCTACGAGTCACCTGAAAAATGTTAAAGGAGAAGGTGAGTCACCAAGACTCAATGTGTAACCCTTCCCCGATTTAGTGCAACAACATACACAGTTTATAACTAATTAACATGCACTACCTCATGCACCCAACCTAGCCATCCAAACACCTTTATCTACCCCGTGTGGTGCCAAACCACTGGTGGTGCCAAACCACTGGTGACTTAAAGTCACGTTATCCGTCAATACTTGTGGTACCAAACCACTGGTGACTCGAAGTCACAAATCAAATGATGGGGCCAACCCATCGTGTGATACCAAATCACTGGCGTCAATCCCTTAATAAAATCTGTGGGGCCAACCCACTATGGTGCTAAGCCACTGGGACGAGACGCTATGAGGTGCAAACCTCTGGAGGTGCCAAACCTCTGGTGACCGTAGTCACAAAATGTGGTACCAAACCACTGGTGTCCGTCGACACGAATATCACTGCCCCCTCCTCTCTTCAACCCGCATCAATCAATTATATAACAGAATTCATGCCAACATATAGTTAAATCACATATATCAAATATGCCATGCTTCCCAAAAGCATCAAATAGTAAACTCATACTGACAGGTACTTACCTGAATCATCACTTATACCGTCATGGTATTAAATCCAAAGCTATATAAACCAGATTTAGCATACACAACATTTAGCACAGTTAATAAATCATAAAGTGTGTATGTACACACCTGCCACCAACGATAGTTCTAAATCCCGAAGAAACCAATCGGCCACCCTAGACTTCTTGCTCCTAGATTCGGCCAAACACACGGTTAGTGCCATGGCCTATTCGGCCAAACCAAATTAATTCCAAAGGGTTCCTTGTGAACCCGAAACCTTACCTACACGCTTTTTGAGTACTAACCACGGCACACGATACACAAATCTGCTTCACCAAACTACAATCGGTCAATCAACAACATTCAAAACAATGGCCTTCGGCTTTGGAATACTAAACAAATAACTTACTAAAGTAGATTCTTACCACCACTTACCAAGTTCGATTACTTCACAAATCCCGGAGCCCTACAACAAATCGGTTTCGAAACAGGTGATTAGCACCCTTGCCATCAAATGCCGAAATCGGCTCTTACCTTCATCAAAGTCGACAGAGAAAGAGAAAAGAAGACATAAGCATTCGGCCAAAAGATCTTACCTTCTTCAAACGATTGAAAAGGAAACCCAAGAGATCTACACTACTCTTAGTATTCACCAAGGTGAAACTACTAGGAGAGGGGGTTTCAAAGAACAAGGTTTCAAGAAAGAAAGAAAGTGAAAGTATGAGAAGAAGAAAGTAACTAGTTTCAGATTAAAAATAAATGAAAAGAAAAAAAGAAAGAAATATGGTTCTGCCAAGGTAAAGAAAAAGAAAAGGAAAAGAAATAAAATAAAAGCTTGAGACTCAAGAGAGCATTCTTATGTCAATGAAAAATTAAGAGAGCACAAAAGCAAATTTCAAAGAAAGGTATGTTGTTTGGGGTTTTCAATTTCGGGGAAGAAAAATGGAGAACTCACTTTGAAGATTCTGGCTAGGTACACTAGACTAAGGCTGACCGAAATTGCACCAAGAGTGCCTAAGAACATACGACACTCCCCCCTTTGAAGTCTCCAACATTCGGCCACTCCTACAAAAGCTCATGGCCACTAATTCAATCCAATTTGAATTAGTCAAATCCCTTACTTTACTCTTCCCAATCCATTCAAATAAATAAATAAAATAAATAATCCTTATCCCTTCACCTCTTCAAATAAATAATAATAATAAAAAAATAATAATAACAACTCTTCCAGCTGAATTTAAAAACAAACATCAAGCTTATCCTTATCTTCCAATGCCCATGTGCCGCCCATCGCTCATCCAAATCACACAAAAACAAAAATAAAAAAAAGAACACCCAAACGCTGCCACCATGGTTCGAACATAGGCCCTGCCCCAGCAAGCTGCAAGTCATGCCCCAAGCCACTCTGCCGTGGCGCTCTTTGTGATATAAATTCGCCCCATTTTCTTTTAAGCCCTCTTTACTTAGTTCCTTCCTCTTTAACGCCAAAAACAAAAATAAAATACCCATTTGCTGCTCACGCCACTCGAACCTAGGACCAGCTGGAACCACCACTCGCTGCCAACCGCTTTGCCAAGGCGCCGTTTGTGTCATAGACTCGCCCCAACTTCTTTTAAGGCCTCATTCGTTAGCTCCCTTGCCTTAAAAACAAAAATAAAACACAGTAGGCGCCTCCCTCGTGGCTCGAACTTGCGTCCCTTAGCCAAGACCCTTGAGTGGCGCCCCAAGCCACTCCACCAAGCTGACTTTCTTGTCCGAATCCCTTACCAATTATTTTTATGGCCTTCCTACTTAAGCCCATCACCGCATATATAAAAATAAAACGCAAAACGCTGCTCCAGCCATTTGAACCTGCGCCCATCTTCACCTCCATCCCCTAAGTGGCGCACGGTAACCACTTAGCCAATTAATTCTTTGTGCTAAGCTTTACCTGAAATTTTACTTAACCCCTAACTCACCTAGCCCCTTCTTTAAAACACTTCGAAAGAAATTTTTAGTTCTAAGTCAGGCCTAGCTCGGGGTTATTTCTAGACCCTAAAACATGCCAAACGATCCTAGTATTTAATTCTTCAAGCACACACATGGGAAATTAATTAAATTTTAGACAACCCCTAATTCAGGATGTTACAATTCTACCCCCTTAAAATAATTTCGTCGTCAAAATTACTTACTATCGTCCAATCGTGCATCGTTAACTCCTCACACTACGCTACTGCTGCGCACTCTGATCTTAAAGAACTATCATACTTCCTAGAAACATTCCCTATGTTCATAATCCAAGTTCCATACACCTTACTAGCAACATAAGAATGAACTAACGTAACCACAACCAAGACAATTGAGGGTATTTCAGAAATAAGAAACTTACCTGTTGTCATATCTGGCACATCTTCCTCCTTGCGACGGCCAACTGCATAAATCAACCTTGGTTGCCTCGCCTCTGCACCTTCAGCACCTTGGCCACGCCCGTTACCATTATCATTACCTCTAGCTCCACCTCGACCCCTCTGTGGTTGTTGGCCATCCCTCTAGAATTGACCATATCCTTGATCCTCAGCTTGAGTCCTAGCCAACTTCCGCAGACAATCCCTTACCAGATGCTCCATTGATCCACACTCAAAGCACCCTCTACTTCCAGCCAAACATTCTCCCGAGTGGGATTTCCCGCATCTAGCACACTGAGGTGGCCACTGAGCAGGCTTTGTGGCTCTTTCTGGTTCCCCAAATCTAGCCCTCTTCTCCACATTACTGCCCGATCCAGGCGATCCAAAGCCTCTCTTCTGTTTGTTCCTTTCGTGGTTCTGTCTTATGGATTCCTTGATCCCTTCGGCTACCTTAGCCTTTTCCACTAGGACAGAAAAATCACGCTCCTATTGTGGAGCAATCAGCAACCTTAGATCATCCCTTAGACCATCCTCAAATCGGACACACCGCTCATGTTCAGTAGCCACGATGCCTCTAGCATATCGACTCAGCCTTAAGAAGTCTGCTTCATACTCCGACACAGACTTATTTCCTTGTACCAAACCCAGAAATGCTTTTCTCTGCGCATCAGTGTAACTGATGCCCACATACTTCTTCTGATAAGCAGTTTTGAAATGCTCCCAAGTAAGATCATCTGCCGTAGCACCATCCCGAACCGTGAGCCACCACTGATATGACTCATCCTTTAGAAGCGACACCGCTCCTTTCAACTTCTCCTCGTTTGTCAGATCGAGATCATCCATGATTCTTTCAGTCGACTCTAACCAATATTCCGCCGCACTGGGTGCCACTCCCGATACACCCCGAAATACCTCAGCTCCATTGGGTCGGAGTCGCTCGGGAACAGATTTCCGAGCTCCCCTACCTCCACCAGCCCTAGCCACCATCTCAAGGACTCGCAACACAGCTTGTGATACTGCCTCACCACCAGTCTGATCCTGCTCCTCAGCTCCAAAAGTTAGAGGTGGTGGTGGCGGAGGTACCTCATTCTCCGACCCCTGACCCGACCTAACGGGTTCTGACACAGTCATCCTGCCTCTACCGCGTCCACGACGTCCACGTCCTCTAGAGCTCATTCTAACTATCGCGCTTTAATCTGATTAAGAAATTTTTATGGATTAGTACGTTGTTTCACTTGGTTATTCGCGAAGAAATTTTATGAGAAGAGTTTAGCAGGGATTCTTTCGAACAATCAAAGTTTTAAGTCTTCTATCCTAGTTCACACAGAAAGAGCACATCCATTCCCTAATACCTTTCATACCTATTCACTCTTCTGCATTTACATCCGTTTCTATCCTGTGTATTATTTTCATCATTTTCCTATAGGGTATTTTCGTAATAAAAATAGTTTAAAACTTTAATAAATCAAGACATTTTGAAATTTCCCAAGACTGGAGGGTATTTTCAAAAATTTCGCAAATTAAAGGTATAGCAGAATTTTGGAAACCAGGGGTATTTTGGTAATTTGTCAATCAGGGGTAATTTTGTAAATTTCAAAAGTCAGGGTATCATTTTGAAATACAGAATTTTGGATACTTTTGAGAAGTGAGAGAATTTTATGAAAATCAGGGTAATACGGAGTTTTTAGAAACCAAGAGCATTTTCGTAATTTTGCCACTAGAGCATTCTGGTAATTTTGTAAGTCGGAAATATTTGAAAATTTTTTTTTCAAAAATCAATTTTTGCTATTCTTTAAAAGAGTACTTTAATAGTTTTAAAAACTAAAGCTTTCATAAAACACGGCTAATCCCTTTCGGGTTTTAGTTATTGGTTTAGCCTATGACCGAGTCCTCTTGGTTAGGGTGAACTGAAGCTACGCACCAGGTAGGAATCCCGTGAAGAGGAGGTGAGTCACGAGGACTGCTTAAGTACCAAGCTCTTCCGGATCCAATCCTAGACATGCGTACCAGGGTTACCACACCCTAACTCGGCGACTTGGTCGTAGGTTTGTTTAATTAGGCTTTTAAAGTCTTATGTATTTTTGTTGGGGTAAACTAGTCCTAAAGTTTACACACCTATCCTACTATCTACATTCCATACCTACCCTTCTATAAATAATTAATTCACACATAAGTTTAGAAGTACTTAACTGGGCGGATTGGTGCCGGAGACTCGGTGCCATGCTGTTCCAAAACCAAAAATATTTCAAAAAAGGCCTACTAAAACATTTTTGGGCCTTGGGCCCCCACAGCCGAGCTTTGAACTGGGCTTTGATACCAATTTTGTAACACCCCAAACCTGACCCAAACATTACGACCGAATTTGGTTTGTTACAAATGAAAATAATTTGAGAAATCCCTCTAAGCCGATTTAAGTTTTGTCAAAAACCTTTCATCTTCAATTGTCTTGTTAAAACCATACTTAGTTTGTTTAAAAATATTCATTAAGTCAAGTTGTTATAGATTTCAAATGTACCCGATGGCACGATAAAACATTTTTCGTTTGAATTTGAGAAAACATGTATACTTATTTTAATATCATTAAAATAGTTTAAACAAATTATTCAAAACATGTAAAATAATAAGAATAATCCTAGGAGGCCTTATTACAACTTGATTAAAATAAATCCAACAGAAAATAAATAAAACTCCAAGTTCATTAAATCCATAATTTCACTACATGGCCACCTCGAGTCCATCCGGCTCCTCATCCACAATCTACGAGTCACCTGAAAAATATTAAAGGAGAAGGTGAGTCAACAAGACTCAATGTGTAACCCTTCCCCGATTTAGTGCAACAACATACACAGTTTATAACTAATTAACATGCACTACCTCATGCACCCAACCTAGCCATCCAAACACCTTTATCTACCCCGTGTGGTACCAAACCACTGGTGGTGCCAAACCACTGGTGACTTAAAGTCACGTTATCCATCAATACTTGTGGTACCAAACCACTGGTGACTCGAAGTCACAAATCAAATGATGGGGCCAACCCATCGTGTGATACCAAATCACTGGCGTCAATCCCTTAATAAAATCCGTGGGGCCAACCCACTGTGGTGCTAAGCCACTGGGACGAGACGCTATGAGGTGCCAAACCTCTGGAGGTGCCAAACCTCTGGTGACCGTAGTCCCAAAATGTGGTACCAAACAACTGGTGTCCGTCGACATGAATATCACTGCCCCCTCCTCTCATCAACCCACATCAATCAATTATATAACAGAATTCATGCCATGCTTCCCAAAAGCATCAAATAGTAAATTCATACTGACAGGTACTTACCTGAATCATCACTTATACCGTCATGGTATTAAATCCAAAGCTACATAAACCAGATTTAGCATACACAACATTTAGCACAGTTAATAAATCATAAAGTGTGTATGTACACACCTGCCACCGACGATAGTTGTAACACCCCAGACCCGGCCCAAACATTACGACCGAATTTGGTGTGCTATAGAGAAAACATTTTTTTGAAAACTTCTTTAAACCGGTTTAACTTTTTAATAGAAGATAGTGTATTCTTTAAAAACAGTTGAGATGTATAAAACCCATACTTAGGTTTATTTAAAAATATTTATTAAGTCAAGTTGTTATATATTTTAAATGTACCCGATGGCACGATAAAACATTTTGCGTACAACTTGAGAAAAACATGTGTACTTATTTTAATTTCATTAAAATAGTTTAAACAAATTATTCGAAACATGTAAAATAAAAATAATTCTTAGGAGGCCTTATTACAATTTGATTAAAATAAAACTAACAATCGAATAAAATAAACTGAAATTCAAAGTCCATTAAATTCAAATTCCACTGCATGGCGACCTCGAGTCCATCCGGCTCCTCATCCGCGATCTATGGGTCACCTGAAAAGATAAGAGAGAAGGTGAGTCACCAAGACTCAATGTGTAACCCTTC
Organism: Gossypium bickii; assembly: GCA_025503065.1. Taxonomy (NCBI): domain Eukaryota; kingdom Viridiplantae; phylum Streptophyta; class Magnoliopsida; order Malvales; family Malvaceae; genus Gossypium; species Gossypium bickii. The sequence goes on from CP106712.1 coordinate 27,650,880, forward strand.
TCCCGGTTTAATGCCACATCATACACAGTTTATAACAAATTAACATGCACTAAATCATGCACCCAACCTAACCATCCGTAACACCGTTCTCTACCCCGTGTGGTACCAAACCACTGGTGGTGCCAAACCACTGGTGACTTATAGTCACGATATCCGTCAATACTTGTGGTGCCAAACCACTGGTGACTTGTAGTCACAATCAGATGATGGGGCCAACCCATTGTGTGATACCAAATCACTGGCGTTTAACCCATAATGTAAACTGTGGGGCCAACCCACTGTGGTGCTAAGCCACTGGGACGAGACGCTACGAGGTGCCAAACCTCTGGAGGTGCCAAACCTCTGGAGGTGCCAAACCTCTGGTGACCGTAGTCACAATATGGTACCAAACCACTGGTGTCCGTCGACACGAATATCACTTCCCCCTCCACTCATATATCCCACATCAGTCCATGATATATAACAGAATTCATGCCAACACATATTTAAATCACATATACCAAATATGCCATGCTTCCCAAAAGCATCAAATAGTAAACTCACACTGACAGGGACTTACCTGAATCATCGCTTATACCGTTATGGTATTAACTCCAAAGCTACGTAAACCAAATTTAGCATACACAAACATTTAGCATAGTTAATTAATCATAAAGTGTGTATGTACACACCAGTTTCTACCGAAATTCCTAGATCCCGAAAATTCGATCTACGACGCTAGATCCTTGACCCTATAATCGGCCAACAACAGGGTTAGGGATTTTGGCCTATTCAGCCAATCCAAATAATCCCGAAGGATACGATGTACCAAGAATATGGCCTTTGGCCGAATGTGCTTAACCACTTACCAAACTCACCGAAATCCCGAATTTGTCACCTGTCCTGTTGAGACCCCTACCAAAAACACTTGTTAAAAAAAATTGGCTTGCACACTAATACATAATCAAGGCCTATGGCCGAATGTTACTTACCACCTTACCTTAGGAAAGCAAATCCTGAAAGCTTCCCTCAATATACCTTAACGTTATCTACACACAAAACGTACACCATTAGAACTATAACCTCATTCGACCAACTTACCAAGGCTTGTTTCTCAAGATTTTTGGCACACAAAAGGAAAAGAAGCCGAATGTTAAAGTGGCACACTTACCCCCCTTTGGAAATCGATAGCACCTTACTAGGAGGATTCGGCCTAAGCCCTTTATGGAAAAGATATTCGGGTAGCAACACAAATGGAAGGTGCCATTTTTTTAAAAGAGAGAGGGTAGGTTCGGCTAAGTAGAAGAAGAGATGTAACATCCCAAAATAGGGGTTATTTGGGATTGAATTATTTTTCTTGTGTATGAATTACTGTGATATTATATGTGGTGTTATAAGACTTAATTAGGGGTCTTGAGTAAGCTCGGTTTAGTAGGATAATTCTTAGTATGGCTTATTTAATGAAGAGGATTAAATGAGCTTAGCACTTAAGTTAATTTAAGTGTATATTAAAGCACAAGAGGAGTTAGTGGCAAGTTGGTTAAAGAGCTTGAAAGGTTGCATGAGGTTAATGGTTCGAGTAGTAGGTATAGCATTTTTAAAGTTTATTTTTGTATGTTAGCTTTAATGGACGGTCAAACATAATTATGATAGGTGGACTAATAATTTTGGTAAGTTGGATTGTTGTTTAAGGAAAGCATGGAATAAGGGATAAGATTCCTAAGGTTATGGTAAGATATCTTGAAGTTATGGTAAATTGAGGGGACAAAGGCTTGGTTTGTGGGAAATGTTTTGGAAACAAATTCATGGCCTTTATGCCATGAACTTGGACGGCAATGTGGCTAAGGGGGGGATTTGGCCGAATATGCTAGTTGTTGGGAAAGGCTTAGGAATTGTTTTGGTCATTTCTTTCATTTGGTGCAAAAGTTGCAAAACATTTTCTCTCAAACACTTTTCTTTTTGGCCGAATTCTACATTGTGGTAAGCCTAAACTCTTTTGACCATTTGGTCATTTTTGATCATTTGCTATTTTCTCCTTTTCATTCTCTCAAAAACCGAAACTTGCATTAACCTTTTGTTCTCCCATTCGTTTTGCTAAAACATCAAAAACCTCCTATACACTCTTCTTTGCTGAAATTATATTTCTCTTCCTATTATTTTCTTTTTATCCCATAGCCGAATATACCTCTTTGTTGTGCCGAAAATCTTCTTCTCCTATCTTGATCAACTTTGGCCGAATATTGAAGGTAGCATAGATTTCCTCGGTACTTCTCTAGCAATCGGTTTTGGTAAGGTGGTAAGGGTTTATTTCAAAGGATTATTCTTTTAAGTTTTCGTTTAAGCCGAAGGCTAATAACCTTGATGATGATGGTTGATTGTAGGAAAGTGAGGCCGATTCATTTAGGAGTGTGTTGGCTAGTGTTCAAAGGCTTTTGGGTAAGATTTTAGGTTCACAAGGAACCCTTCTCAATTATTTTGGTTTGGCCGAATAGGCCATGGTTCTAATGATCATTTTTGGTCGAATATAGGGACAAGAATACTTGTGTGGCCGATTTGTTTATTCGAGATTTAGGACTCTCGTTAGTATCAGGTGTGTACATACACATCTTATGACTTTTTAATATGCTAAGTGTTATTTTATGTCTAATCAATTTGTGTAGACATGGATGTAATACCTTCATGGTATTAACAAGGACTCGGGTAAGTCTTTATTGCTATGAGATTATTATTTGATGCTTTGGGAAGCATGACACATTTGGTATGTGTATTATTTGATATATGGCTTATGATAATCGATTGGATGTTGTTAAATAAATCTATCAACATGATTTTTGTATATGCATATGAATGATTGATATGGGTTGATGAGAGGAGGGGCAAAGGTGATAATCGTGTCGACGGACACCAGTGTTTTGGTAACACATCGTGACTACGGTCACCAGAGGTTTGGTACCTCCAGAGGTTTGGCACCTCATAGCGACTTGTCCCTGTGGTTTACACCACCGTGGGTTGGCCCCACTTTGAGATATGGGATTGTCTCGCCATGATTTGGTATCACACGATGGGTTGGCCCCATCATCTATTTTGTGACTTCGGTCACCAAAGTTTTTTGGTAACACAATCGTGTCTTCTGACACAAGTGATTTGGTATCACATTTGTGACTATATGTCACCAAAGTGGTTTGGCACCACCAAAGTGGTTTGGTACCACACGGGGTAGAAAAAGGTGTTTGGATGGCTAGGTTGGGTGCATATTTTAATGCATGTTAAATTGTTATAAATTGTGTATGTTGTTGAATTAAACCGGAAAAAGGGTTACACATTGGGTCTTGATGACTCACCTTTTCCTTTAACATTTTCAGTGATTCGTAGTCATGATAAGGAGTCGGATGAACTCGAGGTGGCCATGCGATAAAAATAAGGACTAGGTGGATTTTGAACTATTTTATTTTATTATGGGTTTGATTTATTTTGTAATAAGGCCTCCTAGAATTATATTTTGGTTATTTATCTGCTTTTGGATAATCGGTTTAACAACTTAATGACTTGAAAAATGGTTACACATGTTTTATGAAAATTAATACGTAAAATGTTTTATTGTGCCATCGGGTACACTTGAAATTTGTAAACAACATGACTCAACAAATATTTTTTTAAAAAAATAAAATTAAGCATGGTTTTTAACAAAGACATTTAAATTGAATGGCATTTCAACTAATTTCAAAATCGGTCTTTAAAATGGTTTTCAAAATGTTTTCTCCAGAGCATACCAAATTCGGTCATAATGTTTGGGCCGAGTTTGGGGTGTTACAAAATTGGTATCGAGCCTTGTTCAAAGCTTTCCTATTTGTGGGGGCCAAGGCCCAAAATGTTTTTAGTAGGCCTATTTGAAATATTTTGGATTTTGAATAAGCATGGCACCGAGTCTCCCAGCACCTATCCGCCTGTAAGTACCTCTAACTTTTGTGTGGATTATTATTGTAGAAGGGTAGGAGACATGGAACGTAGATAGTGATAAATCACCAGAAACTTTAGGACTAGTTTACCCCAAACAAAGACATAAGACTTTAATGGCCTAAATAAAACCAACCTAGGACCAAGTCGCCGAGTTAGGGTGTAGTGGTAATCTTGGTGCGCATGTCTAGGATTGGATCCTAAGAGCTTGGTATTTAAGCGGTCCTCGTGACTCACCTCCTCTTCGCGAGATTCCTACAGTGCGTAGCTTTGGTTCACCCTAAACCAAGAGGACCCTTGGTCATAGGTAAAACCTAAATAAAACCCGAAAGGGACTAGCCATGTTTTAAGGAAAACTTCGGTTTTAAAACCACTAAATTATCTCTTTTAGATAGTAGGACAAATTTATCTTTAGAAATTATCAAATATTCTTGGTTTAAAAAAAAATTTTACCAAAATGCCCCTAGTGGAAAAATTACGAAAATACCCTTGATTTCTAAAATTACCATATTACTTCAATTTGATTAAATTTTTATTTTGTTTAAGTACTAAAAAAATTTTGCATTTCAAAATAATACCGACTTTGGGAATTTACAAAATCACCCCGATTGACAAAATTACCAAAATACCCCTGGTTTTCAAAATTTTGCTGTACCTTTAAATTGTGAAATTTACAAAGAATACTTCTCAGTTTTAGAAATTACAAAATGTTTTGATTCATTAAAGTTTTCAAAATTTCTTCGGTTTATTACAAAAATACCCTATAGGAAAATGACGGAAATACCCCTGGGTTAGAAACGGACAGAAATGTCTGAAGAGTGATAGGTATGAAAGGTATTAGGGAATGGATGTACTTTTCTGTGTAAACTAGGATAGAAGACTTAAAACTTTGTTTGATCGAAAGAATCTCTATTAAACTCTTTTCATAAAATTTCTTCGCGGATAATAAAGTGAAACATGTACTAATTCATAAAATTTCCTAATCAGATTAAAGCGCGATAATTAGAATGAGTTTTAGAGGACTTGGCCGTCGTGGACACGGAAGGGGTAGGATGACCGAGTGTCGAACACCGCTGGGTCGGGTCAGGGATCTGAGAACGAGATACCACCGCCACCACCACCCCTACCTTTGGAGCTGAGGAGCAGGATCAAACGGGTGATGACGCAGTCTCACAAGCAATACTGCGGGTTCTAGAAAGGGTAGCTGGAATGGGTGGAGGTGGAGGAGCTCGGAAGTCGGTTCCTGAGAGACTTCGAGCTAACGGAGCTAAATTTTTCCGAGGTGTGTTCGGTGTAGCGCCCAATACGGCTAAGTATTGGCTAGAATCGACCGAAAGAATCATGGATGAGATAGATTTGACAAATGAGGAGAAACTGAAAGGAGCGGTGTCGCTTCTCAAGGATGAGTCCTATCGATGGTCGCTCACGGTGTGTGATGGTGCTACGGCGAGATGATCTTACTTGGGAGTATTTCAAACCGCTTATCGGAAAGAAGTATGTGGGCACAAGCTACATTGATGCTCGAGGAAAGCTTTTACGGGGTTGGTACAAGGGAATAAGTCCGTGTCGAATATGAAGCGGAATTCCTAAAAATTGAGTCGTTATGCTCGAGGAATAGTGGCATCGAAGCATAACCGTTGTGTTCGCTTTGAAGACGGGCTTAGGGATGAGTTAAGGCTGCTGATTGCTCCACAGCAGGAGCGTGAGTTTGCTGTCTTGGTGGAGAAGGCCAAGGTAGCCGAAGGAGTCAAGGAGTCCGTGAGGCAGGGTTATGATAGGAGCAAGCTGAAAAGAGGCTTTGGGTTGTCTGGGTCAAGTGGTATTGTTCAGAAAAGGCTTAGGCAGAGTGGGCCAAATTAGGCAGGAAGGTCCACAGCTGCTAATCAGAGACCGGCCCAGTGTAATCGATGTGGGAAGTTTTATTGCGGTGAATGTTGGACCGGAGGGAAAGGATGTTTCGAGTGTGGTTCGCTGGAACATCATGTGAGGGACTGTCCACGTAAGCAAACTAGGAATCAGTCTGAAGGTCAAGGTTGTACTCAGTTTAGAAAGGAGAGACCAGCACCGCAGAGAGGTCGTGGCAATGGTAGAGGTGGTTATGGCTCTAGTAGAGGTCGTGGAGTAGCCGGCAGAGGTATTGGCAACACGGAGGCTAGACGGCCTGGTTTGGTGTATGCTGCGAGGCGTCGTGAGGAGGGAGACGCACCGGACGTCATAACCGGTATGTTTTTATTCTTTGGTGTTCCATATACTGCTTTGATAGATGTGGGTTCGACGCATTCTTACGTTACTAGTAGCATAGTTGAGACCATGAGTTTAGTTCCTGTGACTGCTTCTAGGAGGATGACTGTACTTAGTCCTCTAGGTCACTCTGTAGTAGTAGACAAGCTGTATAGGGATGTACCCCTAGAACTCCAAGGGGTAGTGTTTGTTGCCAATCTGATGGAACTGCCGTTTGAGGAGTTCGATCTGATTCTTGGGATGGATTGGTTGGTCAACTACCAAGCAAGTTTGGATTGTGCTGCTAAGCGCATGGTTTTGAAGACGGTTGAAGGTGAAGAAGTGGTCATGATAGGTAATAAGAGAGATTATCTATCCAATGTGGTATCTGCGCTGAAAGCTGTAAAGATGGTCAAGAAGGGCTGTGAGGCGTTCGTAGTTCATGTGTATGCTTTGGAAGCTAAGGAGTCTTCTGTGGGGAATGTTCAAACTGTAAAGGAATTTACTGACGTATTTCCTGAAGAACTTCCGAGATTACCTCCGGATCGTGAAGTCGAATTCGGTATAGATCTGTTACCTGGAACGGCGCCAGTGTCTATAACTCCATATAGGATGGCACCGAAGGAACTGTTGGAATTGAAGGCTCAGATTCAAGAGTTGTTGGATCGAGGTTTCATTCGACCAAGTGTTTCACCTTGGGGAGCGTCGGTACTTTTTTGTCAAGAAGAAGGATGGTGCGATGCGGATGTGTATAGACTACCGCTAGTTGAATAAGCTGACGATCAAAAACAAGTATCCTTTGCCGAGGATAGATGACTTGTTTGATCAGCTTAAAGGGGCTACGGTTTTCTCTAAGATTGATTTAAGGTCTGGATATCATCAGCTGAAGGTGAAAGAGGCTGATATCCATAAGACGGCATTTCGTACTCGGTATGGACACTACGAGTTCCTGGTGATGCCGTTCGGTTTGACTAACGCACCAAAGCTTTCATGGATATGATGAATCGGGTGTTTCAAATGAGCTTTTGGATCAATTTGTTGTGGTCTTTATAGACGATATTTTGGTATACTCAAAGTCAGAAGAGGAGCATGATGCGCATTTGTGAGTGGTGTTGCAGATTCTTAGGGAAAAGCAGCTGTATGCGAAATTTAATAAGTGCGAATTCTGGCTTAGGGAGGTGACTTTCTTGGGTCACGTTGTTTCTGCCGAGTGGATCCTCAAAAGATTGAGGCAGTGTTAGATTGGAAGCCGCCTAAGTCTGTGGCTGAGATTCGGAGTTTTCTAGGTCTGGCGGGGTATTACCGAAGATTTGTGGAAGGATTTTCTTTGATTGCCGCACCTATGACCAAGTTGTTGAGGAAAGGAGTCCCATTTGTGTGGACCGAGGAGCAGCAAGAAAGTTTCGACAAATTGAAGAAGATTCTGACTGAAGCTCCGGTTTTGATTCAACCTGAGGCAGGCAAGGAATTCACGGTTTATTGCGATGCATCACATATTGGTTTGAGATGTGTGCTGATGCAAGAAGGGAAGGTAGTAGCTTATGCATCTCGGCAGTTGAGACCACATGAGGCTAATTATCCGACTCATGACTTGGAGTTAGCGGCTGTAGTCTTCGCTTTGAAGATATAGAGGCACTACTTGTATGGAGAGAAGTCGATAGTCTACACGGATCACAAAAGTCTGAAGTATCTCTTGACTCAGAAGGATTTGAATTTGAGGCAGCGTAGGTGGATTGAGCTGTTAAAGGACTACGACTGTTCGATCGAGTATCATCCGGGTAAGGCTAACATGGTGGCAGACGCGTTGAGCCGTAAGGTTGTATCGGATTTAAGATCGATGTTTGCTCGACTTAGTCTATTCGACGATGGGAGTCTTTTGGCAGAATTGCAAGTCAAGCCGACTTGGTTAGATCAGATTAAGGAGAAGCAATTAGAGGATGATGGTTTGAATGATTGGAGGTTACAAGTTCGAATGGTGGATTAGAGGATTTTAGTCCATCCCGATGATGGAGTTTTGTGCTTTAAAGGGAGAGCTTGTATGCCTAAGGATGTGGAGTTGAGACAAAGGATTCTTCGGGCGCATTTTAGCAGCCATATGCTATGCATCCCGAGGTAGTAAGATGTATCGGGATTTGAGAGAGCAATTTTGGTGGCAGTCCAGGCGGGAAATGGCGAGTTCGTGGGTAAATGTCTGACGTGTCAACAAGTTAAAGCTGAACATCAGTTACCATCTGGGTTACTTCAACCGGTGAAGATTCCTCAGTGGAAGTGGGAGAGGATCACCATGGACTTTGTCGCGGATTACCTCTTACGCCTAGTAAGATGGATTCGATTTGGGTGATTGTGGATCGTCCGACTAAGTCGGCGCATTTCATTCCGTAAGGGTAGATTATTAAACCTGAGAAGCTAGCTAAGTTATATGTAGCCGAGATAGTGAGATTGCATGGTGTGCCAGTATCGATCATCTCGGATAGAGATCCCAGATTTATGTCGAGGTTTTGGAGAGCATTGCATCAAGCCTTGGGAACGAGATTGGATTTCAGCACAGCTTTTCATCCGCAATCAGACAGACAATCGGAGAGAGTGATTCAGATCTTAGAAGATATGCTCAGAGGTTGCGTTCTGGATTTCAGTGGTAGTTGGGAGGAGTATCTACCGTTAGCGGAATTCGCTTATAACAATAGTTATCAAGCGAGTATTCGGATGGCTCCATATGAAGCGCTGTATGGACGGAAGTGCCGTACTCCTACGTGTTGGATGGAGTTAGGTGAACGTCAGGTTTTGGGTCCGGAATTGGTAACTGAAACTGAGGACAAAGTTAAGGTAATTCGGGCTCGTCTCAAGGAAGCGTCGGATAGGCAGAAGTCTTACGCCGATCTCAAGCGCAAGGAAATGGAATACGAGGTAGGAGATAAAGTCTTTCTGAAGGTGTCGCCTTGGAAGAAGGTGTTGCGTTTTGGGTGAAAAGGGAAGTTAAGCCCAAGGTTCATCGGCCCGTATACTGTGTTGAAGCGAATAGGACCGGTAGCTTACCAGCTCGAACTACCGGCAGAGTTGAGTCAGATTCATGACGTCTTTCATGTGTCGATGCTTAGACGGTATCGATCGGATCCATCGCACGTCATGCCAGTGGCAGAGATTGAGGTTAACACCGACTTATCTTTCGAGGAGGAACCAGTTCAGATTTTAGATCATGATGTCAAGGTTTTGCGTAGAAAGTCAGTACCTTTAGTGAAGGTGCTATGGTGAAACCATGGTACGGAGGAAGCAACGTGGGAACCCGAGGATGTGATGCGGCAGCAATACCCCCATCTTTTCTGATCAGGTAATTTCGAGGTCGAAATTATTTTAAGGGGGTAGAACTGTAACATCCCAAAATAGGGGTTATTTGGGATTGAATTATTTTTCTTGTGTATGAATTACTGTGATATTATATGTGGTGTTATAAGACTTAATTAGGGGTCTTGAGTAAGCTCGGTTTAGTAGGATTATTCTTAGTATGGCTTATTTAATGAAGAGGATTAAATGAGCTTAGCACTTAAGTTAATTTAAGTGTATATTAAAGCACAAGAGGAGTTAGTGGCAAGTTGGTTAAAGAGCTTGAAAGGTTGCATGAGGTTAATGGTTCGAGTAGTAGGTATAGCATTTTTAAAGTTTATTTTTGTATGTTAGCTTTAATGGACGGTCAAACTTAATTATGATAGGTGGACTAATAATTTTGGTAAGTTGAATTGTTGTTTAAGGAAAGCATGGAATAAGGGATAAGATTCCTAAGGTTATGGTAAGATATCTTGAAGTTATGGTAAATTGAGGGACAAAGGCTTGGTTTGTGGGAAATGTTTTGAAAACAAATTCATGGCCTTTATGCCATGAACTTGGACGGCAATGTGGCTAAGGGGGGGATTTGGCCGAATATGCTAGTTGTTGGGAAAGGCTTAGGAATTGTTTTGGTCATTTCTTTCATTTGGTGCAAAAGTTGCAAAACATTTTCTCTCAAACACTTTTCTTTTTGGCCGAATTCTACATTGTGGTAAGCCTAAACTCTTTTGACCATTTGGCCATTTTTGATCATTTGCTATTTTCTCCTTTTCATTCTCTCAAAACTGAAACTTGCATTAACCTTTTGTTCTCCCATTCGCTTTGCTAAAACATCAAAACCTCAGACACTCTTCTTTGCCGAAATTATATTTCTCTTCCTATTATTTTCTTTTTGTCCCATAGCCGAATATACCTCTTTGTTGTGTCGAAAATCTTCTTCTCCTATCTTGATCAACTTTGGCCGAATATTGAAGGTAGCATAGATTTCCTCGGTACTTCTCTAGCAATCGGTTTTGGTAAGGTGGTAAGGGTTTATTTCAAAGGATTATTCTTTTAAGTTTTCGTTTAAGCCGAAGGCTAATAACCTTGATGATGATGGTTGATTGTAGGAAAGTGAGGCCGATTCATTTAGGAGTGTGTTGGCTAGTGTTCAAAGGCTTTTGGGTAAGATTTTAGGTTCACAAGGAACCCTTCTCAATTATTTTGGTTTGGCCGAATAGGCCATGGTTCTAATGATCATTTTTGGCCGAATATAGGGACAAGAATACTTGTGTGGCCGATTTGTTTATTCGAGATTTAGGACTCTCGTTAGTATCGTGTGTGTACATACACATATTATGACTTTTAATATGCTAAGTGTTATTTTATGTCTAATCAATTTGTGTAGACATGGATGTAATACCTTCATGGTATTAACAAGGACTCTGTAAGTCTTTATTGCTATGAGATTATTATTTGATGCTTTGGGAAGCATGACACATTTGGTATGTGTATTATTTGATATATGGCTTATGATAATCGATTGGATGTTGTTAAATAAATCTATCAACATGATTTTTTGTATATGCATATGAATGATTGATATGGGTTGATGAGAGGAGGGGGCAGTGATATTCGTGTCGATGGACACCAGTGTTTTGGTAACACATCGTGACTACGGTCACCAGAGGTTTGGTACCTCCAGAGGTTTGGCACCTCATAGCGACTTGTCCCTGTGGTTTACACCACCGTGGGTTGGCCCCACTTTGAGATATGGGATTGTCTGCCAGTGATTTGGTATCACACGATGGGTTGGCCCCATCATCTATTTTGTGACTTCGGTGACCAGTGTTTTGGTAACACAATCGTGTCTTCGGACACCAGTGATTTGGTATCACATTTGTGACTATATGTCACCAGTGGTTTGGCACCACCAAAGGGTTTGGTACCACACGGGGTAGAAAAAGGTGTTTGGATGGCTAGGTTGGGTGCATATTTTAATGCATGTTAAATTGTTATAAATTGTGTATGTTGTTGAATTAAACCGGGAAAAAGGGTTACACATTGGGTCTTGATGACTCACCTTTTCCTTTAACATTTTTAGGTGATTCGTAGTCATGGATAAGAGTCGGATGAACTCGAGGTGGCCATGCGATAAAAATAAAGGACTAGGTGGATTTTGAACTATTTTATTTTATTATGGGTTTGATTTATTTTGTAATAAGGCCTCCTAGAATTATATTTTGGTTATTTATCGGTTTTGGATAATCGGTTTAACAACTTAATGACTTGAAAAATGGTTACACATGTTTTATGAAAATTAATACGTAAAATGTTTTATTGTGCCATCGGGTACACTTGAAATTTGTAAACAACACGACTCAACAAATATTTTTTTTTAAAAAAATAAAATTAAGCATGGTTTTTAACAAAGATATTTAAATTGAATGGCATTTCAACTAATTTCAAAATCGGTCTTAAAATGGTTTTCAAAATGTTTTCTCTGTAGCATACCAAATTCGGTCATAATGTTTGGGCCGAGTTTGGGGTGTTACAAGAGAATTTCTGAAGAACTTTAGCAATTGTGGTTGGGAAGAATTCGGCACAAATGGAAATAAATTGAAGAAAAGAATTGCCAAGGGCTGATCACTTCTATTTAAACTATCCAATTCGGCACACCCACCTTATAACTTCAAAGCCAAAAATTTCCCCAAGCTGGAGAGTCCCCATTCGGCCAACCTTATCTTTTAATCAACTCCCAAATAAAGGTCCTATTTTAACTCCTTGCCACATATTCAAATGAATAAAAACAAAAACATCAATTATCCCCTGCTAATATCCCATTTAATCCATTATCACCTCTTCAAAATAAAAATTAAAATAAACTAATGCTTATCCCCACTCAGTAAATTTAATTCTAATTCAAAAAAAATGCTTAAGCTTATCCTTATCTTCCCATTTGCCCATGTGCAAGCCAACTCCCTTTTCACGCAAGCATTGAAAAATAAAAAAAAACTACCCTTTGCAGCTCTCTTGGTTCGAACCTAGAACCTTACTGCCACAGCCCTCTCTTCCAGCGCCCCAGGCCACTCTTTCCAATTGACTTTCATGTCATAAAGCCCCATCATTTAATCTTTAAGGCCTTCCAACTTAAGCCCATCACTGCATATAAAAAAAATTAAAACGCAAAACTCTGCTCCAGCCACTCGAACCTAGGACCAGCTGAACCCTTGCTGCAGGATGCGCTCCCACGCCACTCCAACCACCTAGACTTTCATGCTCAACCCTTGCCCGAAATTTCTTTAAAGCCCTCTTCACTTTAACACCCCAAAGACCCAAAAGAAAAACATTTCCCCCTTGTAACTTTTAAGAATCGAACCCAAGACCTCCCTTGCAACACCCTTAGGCGCACCAAGCCAATTGTACCAAGCCCATTCTTTGTCATATTTCGCCCAAAATTTTATTTAAGCCCTATCTCACCTAGCTCCCTCCTTTTAGGTACTAAAAAAATTTTTAACACTAAGTCAGGCCTAGCTCGGGTTTAATTTTAGACCTTAGAACATGCCAAATAAATAATAGTATTTATTTCTTCAAGCATACACACACATGGGAACAAATAATTAAATTTTCAAACAACCCCTAATTCAGGATGTTACAATTCTACCCCCTTAAAATAATTTCGTCCTCAAAATTACTTACTATCGTCCAATCGTGCATCCTTAACTCATCACACTACGCTACTGTTCGCACTCTGATCTTTAAGAACTATCATACTTTCTGGACACATTCTCTAAGTTCATAATCCAAGTTCCATACACTTTACTAGCAACATAAGAACGAACTAACATAACCACAACCAGGACAATTGAGGGTATTTCGGAAATAAGAAACTTACCCGTTGTCATATCTGGCACATCTTCCTCCTCGCGACGGCCAACTGCATAAACCAACCTTGCTTGCCTCGCCTCTGCACTTTCAGCACCTCAGCCACGCCCATTACCATTATCATTACCTCTAGCTGCACCTCGACCCCTCTGTGGTTGTTGGCCATCCCTCCAGAATTGACCACGTCCTTGATCCTCAGCTTGAGTCCTAGCCAACTTCCGCGGACAATCCCTTACCCGATTCTCCATTGATCCACACTTAAAGCACCCTCTACTTCCAGCCAAACATTCTCCCGAGTGGGATTTCCCGCATCTAGCATACTGAGGTGGCCACTGAGCAGGCTTTGTGGCTCTTTCTGGCTCCCCAAATCTAGCCCTCTTCTCCACATTACTGCCCGATCTAGGCGATCTAAAGCCTCTCTTCTGTTTGTTCCTTTCGTGGTTCTGTCTTATAGACTCCTTGATCCCTTCGGCTACCTTAGCCTTTTCCACTAGGACAGAAAACTCATGCTCCTGTTGTGGAGCAATCAATAACCTTAACTCATCCCTAAGTCCATCTTCAAAACGGACGCAACGATCATGCTCGGTTGACGCAATCCCCCTAGCATAGCGGCTCAGCCTCAAGAATTCTACCTCATACTCCGACACTGACTTATTTCCTTGTACCAACCCCAGAAAAGCTTTCCTCTGTGCGTCAGTGTAGCTGGTACCCACATACTTCTTCTGATAAGCAGTTTTGAAATACTCCCAAGTAAGGTCATCTGCCGTAGCACCATCTCAAACCGTGAGCCACCACTAATATGACTCATCCTTTAGAAGCGACACCGCCCCTTTTAACTTCTCCTCATTGGTCAGATCGAGATCGTCCATGATTCTCTCAGTTGATTCTAACCAGTATTCCACTGCACTGGGTGCCACGCCCGACACACCCCGGAATACCTCAGCTCCATTGGATTGGAGTCTCTCGGGAACAGATTTCTGAGCTCCTATTCCTCCACTAGCCCCAGCCACCAACTCAAGAACTCGTAATACAGCTTGCGATACTGCCTCACCCCCTGTCTGATCCTGATCCTCAGCTCCAAAAGTTGGGGGTGGGGGTGGCGGTACTTCATTTTCAGAACCCTGACCCGACCTAAGGGTTCTGACACGGTCATCCTACCTCTACCGCATCCACGATGTCCACGTCCTCTAGAACTCATTCTAACTACCGCGCTTTAATCTGATTAAGAAATTTTTATGGATTAGTGACTGTTCCACTTGCTTACTCGCTAAGAAATTTTATGGAAAGTTTAATAGGAATTCTTTCGATCAAACAAAGTTTCAAGTTCTCTATCCTAGTTCACACAGAGAGGAACATCCATTCCCTAATACCTTTCATACTTACTCACTCTTCGGACATTTCTGTCCTGTTTCTATCCCAGGGGTATTTTCGTCTTTTCCCCACAGGGGTATCTTTGTATTAAAAGAAATTTTGAGAGCTTTTAATGAATCAAGACATTTTAAAATTCCCAAAATTGGAGGCTAATTCTGAAAATTTGCCAAATTAAAGGTACGGCAAAATTTTGGAAACTAGGGGTATTTTGGTAATTTTGTCAATCAGGGGTAATTTTGTAAATTTAATAAATTAGGGATATTTTAACAGTTGTAAAACTTTGAGGGTCCTTTTTGAGAGTTTCCCTTCTTAAATTAATGATGTTGCAAAAATTTTTAGAATTCAGGGTCATTTTGGTAATTTTGCAAGTTGAGGGCATTTTCGTAATTTTCCAAAGCCGAGATATTTTTGATAGTTCTGCAAATTAGAGTTTTGAATGTTTGTATAAAATAATGAAATTTTGGACAAAACCATTGAGTTGATATTTTATGAACCAAGGGCATTTTTGGAAATTTTACCCCTAAGGGCATTACGGTAATTTTCACAAATCAATTTTTTTTTTCGAAAAAAGTTGTAAAGATGGTTGTTCTCAAATTTGAAGGAATGGTTTTAAAAGTTTTGAAAAAACTAGGGTTTGGTTGTTTTCTTCTTTTTCAAAAACCGGCTAGTTCCCTTTCGGGTTTTAGTCATTATGTATAGCCTATGACCGAGCCCTCTTGTTTAGGGTGAACCAAAGCTACGCACCAGGTAGGAATCCCGCGAAGAGAAGGTGAGTCACGAGGACTGCTTAAGTACCAAGCTCTTCCGGATCCAATCCTAGGCATGGCGCCAGGGTTACCACACCCTAACTCGGCGAGTTGGTCGTAGGTTTGTTTAATTAGGCTTTTAAAGTCTTATGTATTTTTGTTGGGGTAAACTAGTCCTAAAGTTTAAACACATATCATACTATCTACGTTCCATACCTACCCTTCTATAAATAATTAGTTCACACAGAAGTTTAGAAGTACTTACCTGGGCGGATTGGTGCCGAGACTCACGCTTGCCATCTTTATCTAAAACCAAAACTATTTTTCAAAAGGCCTACCAAAACATTTTGGGCCTTGGGCCCCCACAGCCGAGCTTTGAACTGGGCTCCGATACCAATTTTGTAACACCCCAGACCCGACCCAAACATTACGACCGAATTTGGTGTGCTACAGAGAAAACATTTCTTTGAAAACTTCTTTAAACCGGTTTAACTTTTTAATAGAAGATAGTGTCTTCTTTAAAAACAGTTGAGATGTATAAAACCCATACTTAGGTTTATTTAAAAATATTTATTAAGTCAAGTTGTTATATATTTTAAATGTACCCGATGGCACGATAAAACGTTTTGTGTACAACTTGAGAAAAACATGTGTACTTATTTTAATTTCATTAAAATAGTTTAAACAAATTATTCGAAACATGTAAAATAAAAATAATTCTTAGGAGGCCTTATTACAATTTGATTAAAATAAAACTAACAATCGAATAAAATAAACTGAAATTCAAAGCCCATTAAATTCAAATTCCACTGCATGGCGACCTCGAGTCCATCCGGCTCCTCATCCGCGATCTATGGGTCACCTGAAAAGATAAGAGAGAAGGTGAGTCACCAAGACTCAATGTGTAACCCTTCCCCCGGTTTAATGCCACATCATACACAGTTTATAACAAATTAACATGCATTAAATCATGCACCCAACCTAACCATCCGTAACACCGTTCTCTACCCCGTGTGGTACCAAACTACTGGTGGTGCCAAACCACTAGTGACTTATAGTCACGATATCCGTCAATACTTGTGGTGCCAAACCACTGGTGACTCGTAGTCACAATTAGATGATGGGGCTAACCCATCGTGTGATACCAAATCACTGGCGTCAATCCCATAATGTAAACTGTGGGGCCAACCCACTGTGGTGCTAAGCCACTGGGACGAGATGCTACGAGGTGCCAAACCTCTGGAGGTGCCAAACCTCTGGTGATCGTAGTCACAATGTGGTACCAAACCACTGGTGTCCGTCGACACGAATATCACTTCCCCCTCCACTCATATATCCCACATCACCCATGATATATAATGTAATTCATGCCAACACATATTTAAATCACATATACCAAATATGCCATGCTTCCCAAAAGCATCAAATAGTAAACTCACACCGACGAGGACTTACTCAATCATCGCTTATACCGTTATGGTATTAACTCCAAAGCTACGTAAACCGAGATTTAGCATACACAAACATTTAGCACGATTAATTAATCATAAATCGTGTATGTACACACCTGCTTCTACCGAATTCCTAGATCCCAAGATCCGATCTACGACGCTAGATCCTTGACCCTATAATCGGCCAACAACAGGGTTAGGGATTTTGGCCTATTCAGCCAATCCAAATAATCCCGAAGGATACGATGTACCAAGAATATGGCCTTTGGCCGAATGTGCTTAACCACTTACCAAACTCACCGAAATCCCGAATTTGTCACCTGCCCTGTTGAGACCCCTACCAAAAACACTTGTTAAAAAAAATTGGCTTGCACACTAATACATAATCAAGGCCTATGGCCGAATGTTACTTACCACCTTACCTTAGGAAAGCAAATCCTGAAAGCTTCCCTCAATATACCTTAACGTTATCTACACACAAAACGTACACTATTAGAACTATAACCTCATTCGACCAACTTACCAAGGCTTGTTTCTCAAGATTTTCGGCACACAAAAGGAAAAGAAGCCGAATGTTAAAGTGGCACACTTACCCCCCTTTGGAAATCGATAGCACCTTACTAGGAGGATTCGGCCTAAGCCCTTTATGGAAAAGATATTCGGCTAGCAACACAAATGGAAGGTGCCATTTTTTTTAAAAGAGAGAGGGTAGGTTCGGCTAAGTAGAAGAAAAGAAGAAGAGAATTTCTGAAGAACTTTAGCAATTGTGGTTGGGAAGAATTCGGCACAAATGGAAATAAATTGAAGAAAAGAATTGCCAAGGGTTGATCACTTCTATTTAAACTATCCAATTCGGCACACCCACCTTATAACTTCAAAGCCGAAAATTTCCCCAAGCTGGAGAGTCCCCATTCGGCCAACCTTATCTTTTAATCAACTCCCAAATAAAGGTCCTATTTTAACTCCTTGCCACATATTCAAATGAATAAAAACAAAAACATCAATTATCCCCTGCTAATATCCCATTTAATCCATTATCACCTCTTCAAAATAAAAATTAAAATAAACTAATGCTTATCCCCCCACTCCAGCCGAATTCTAATTCAAAAAAATGCTTAAGCTTATCCTTATCTTCCCATTTGCCCATGTGCAGGCCAACTCCCTTTTCACGCCAGCATTGAAAAATAAAAAAAACTACCCTTTGCAGCTCCCTTGGTTCGAACCTAGAACCTCACTGCCGCAGCCCTCTCTTCCAACTCCCCAGGCCACTCTTCCCAATTGACTTTCATGTCATAAAACCCCATCATTTAATCTTTAAGGCCTTCCAACTTAAGCCCATCACCGCATATAAAAAAAATTAAAACGCAAAACTCTGCTCTAGCCACTCGAACCTAGGACCAGCTGAACCCTTGCTGCAGGATGCGCCCCCACGCCACTCCAACCACCTGGACTTTCATGCTCAACCCTTGCCCGAAATTTCTTTAAAGCCCTCTTCACTTTAACGCCCCAAAGACCCAAAAGAAAAACATTTCCCCCTTGTAACTTTTAAGAATCGAACCCAAGACCTCCCTTGCAACACCCTTAGGCGTACCAAGCCAATTGTACCAAGCCCATTCTTTGTCATATTTCGCCCAAAATTTTATTTAAGCCCTATCTCACCTAGCTCCCTCCTTTTAGGTACTAAAAAAAATTTTAACACTAAGTCAGGCTTAGCTCGGGTTGAATTCTAGACCTTAGAACATGCCAAATAAATCATAGTATTTATTTCTTCAAGCACACACACACGTGGGAATAAATAAATAAATTTTCAAACAACCCCTAATTCAGGATGTTACAATAGTTCTAAATCCCGAAGAAACCAATCGGCCACCCTAGACTTCTTGCTCCTAAATTCGGCCAAACACACGGTTAGTGCCATGGCCTATTCGGCCAAACGAAATTAATTCCAAAGGGTTCCTTGTGAACCCAAAACCTTACCTACACACTTTTTGAGTACTAACCATGGCACACGATACACGAATCTGCTTCACCAAACTACAATCGGTCAATCAACAACATTCAAAACAATGGCCTTCGGCTTTGGAATACTAAACAAATAACTTACCAAAATAGATTCTTACCACCACTTACCAAGTTCGATTACTTCACAAATCCCGGAGCCCTACAATAAATCGGTTTCAAAACAGGTGATTAGCACCCTTGCCATCAAATGCCGAAATCGGCTCTTACCTTCATCAAAGTCGACAGAGAAAGAGAAAAGAAGACATAAGCATTCGGCCAAAAGATCTTACCTTCTTCAAACGATTGAAAAGGAAACCCGAAGAGATCTACACTACTCTTAGTATTCGGCCAAGGTGAAACTACTAGGAGAGGGGGTTTCGGCAACAAGGTTTCAAGAAAGAAAGAAAGTGAAAGTATGAGAAGAAGAAAGTAACTAGTTTCGGTTAAAAATAAATGAAAAAGAAAAAAAAAGAAAGAAATATGGTTCGGCCATGGTAAAGAAAAAGAAAAGGAAAAGAAATAAAATAAAAGCTTGAGACTCAAGAGAGTATTCGGCTGTCAATGAAAAATTAAGAGAGCACAAAAGCAAATTTCAGCAAAGGTATGTTGTTTGGGGTTTTCGATTTCAGGGAAGAAAAATGGGAGAACTCACTTTGAAGATTCGGCTAGGTGCACTAGACTAAGGCTGACCGAAATTGCACCAAGAGTGCCTAAGAACATACGGCACTCCCCCCTTTGAAGACTCCAACATTCGGCCACTCCTACAAAAGCTCATCGCCACTAATTCAATCCAATTTGAATTAGTCAAATCCCTTACTTTACTCTTCCCAATCCATTCAACTAAATAAATAAAATAAATAATCCTTATCCCTTCACCTCTTCAAATAAATAATAATAATAAAATAATAATAACAACTCTTCCAGCTGAATTTAAAAACAAACATCAAGCTTATCTTTATCTTCCAATGCTCATGTGCCGCCCATCGCCGCGCCAAACATCACAGCAAAAACAAAAATAAAAAAAGAACACCCAAACGCCGCCACCATGGTTCCAACATAGGCCTGCGCCAAACAAGTCGCAAGTCATGCCCTGCCACTCTCTGTGTGGCGCTTTTTATGATATAAATTCGCCCCATTTTCTTTTAAGCCCTCCTTCCTTAGTTCCTTCCTCTTTAACGCCAAAAACAAAAATAAAATACCCATTTGCTTTTGCACGCCACTCAAACCTAGGACCACCGGAACCACCACACGCCAACCGCTTTGCCAAGGCACCGTTTGTGTCATAGACTCGCCCCAACTTCTTTTAAGGCCTCCTTCGTTAGCTCCCTTGCCTTAAAAACAAAAATAAAACACAGCAGGCGCCTCCCTCGTGGCTCGAACTTGCGTCCCTTATCCAAGACCCTTGAGTGGCGCCCCAAGCCACTCCACCAAGCTGACTTTCTTGTCCGAATCCCTCACCAATTATTTTTAAGGCCTTCCTACTTAAGCACATCACCCCATATATAAAAATAAAACGCAAAACGCTGCTCCAGCCATTCGAACCTGCGCCCATCTTCACCTCTATCCCCTAAGTGGCGCACAGTAACCACTTAGCCAATTAATTCTTTGTGCTAGGCTTTACCCGAAATTTTACTTAACCCCTAACTCACCTAGCCCCCTTCTTTAAAACACTTAGAAAGAAATTTTTAG
This sequence comes from Gossypium bickii, assembly GCA_025503065.1. Classification (NCBI taxonomy): domain Eukaryota; kingdom Viridiplantae; phylum Streptophyta; class Magnoliopsida; order Malvales; family Malvaceae; genus Gossypium; species Gossypium bickii. The sequence goes on from CP106712.1 coordinate 27,671,473, forward strand.
TTCTAAGTCAGGCCTAGCTCGGGGTTATTTCTAGACCCTAAAACATGCCAAACGATCCTAGTATTTAATTCTTCAAGCACACACATGGGAAATTAATTAAATTTTAGACAACCCCTAATTCGGGATGTTACAGTGAAAGTGATACGAGAATGTTTAAAAGCTACATCAGACAGACAGAAATCCTATTTAGATTTAAAGAGAAAAGAGCTAGAGTACGAACTCGGGGATAAAGTTTTCTTGAAAGTCTCACCTTGGAGAAAACTTCTCAGATTTGGCCGGAAAGGCAAGTTAAGTCCACGTTTCATTGGACCTTACGAAATTACTGAGAGAGTTGGGTCGGTAGCTTACCGTTTGGCTTTGCCATCAGAATTAGAAAAGATACATGATGTGTTTCACGTGTCAATGTCGAGATGCTACCGATTAGATCCTTCACATGTAATTACCCCGTCAGAGATAGAGATTTGTCCCGACATGACTTATGGTGAAGAACCACTCAAGATTTTAGCTTGGAAAATTAAGCAACTGAGAAATAAAAGTATTGCCTTACTGAAAGTATTGTGGCAAAGACATGGAATAGAAGAAGCTACTTGGGAACCAGAAGAGAGTATGAGAAACCAGTATCCAAACTTTTTTCCTGGTAAGATTTTCGAGGAAGAAAATCCCTAAGGGGGAGAATTGTAATAGCCTGATTTAGGGCTTAGTCAAAATAGTGGCACAAGGCTACGAATCCGAGGTGAATTTATGAGTTTCTAAGGTTTATGCCATGTTTGCATGCTAGTGTGAAAGTTTCATGATGCAATTTTGTTAAATTGAGTTTGAATGGTCCAAAAGGACTAAATTGAAAAAAGTTGCAAAATATGAGTTTCTAGAAGCTTTTTGTATGAAATAGCTTTAGATTATTAATTAGAAGTCCTTAAATAGAAATTTTCCCAAATTATAATTTTTGGACAAAATTAGGCATGAGTTAGTAAAATAGAAATTTTTAAAGAGAAGGGCATTTTGGTCATTTGTCTAATAAATGATTAAAATAGGAAAAAGATGATAAAAATCTATTCATCTTCTTCCTCACATTTCTGAAAATTTGAAGACTCCATAGCTAGGGTTCTTCATTTTTTTCAAGCTTGCTAGTAAGTTCACCTTAGCCCGTTTTTAATATTCTTCGTATTTTCGAAGTTCTCGTATTATGAATTAGCTATTTTTAGCTATAAAAATGAGCTAAGATGCATGTTCAAAAATCTACCCATGAATGATATGCTTGTTAAATGATGTTTTATGGAAGTTTATGAGAGCTTGATGTTAGATAAATATCTTTTTCTAAGTGAATTTCATGAAAAAATGAATATAGGGACTAGTTTGTAAAAATTATGAAATTGGTCATACCTATTAGAAATAGTGAGAATTGATGATTGCTATAGTTGAGACTACTAATCAGCTAAGCATGAAGTTTAAGAAAGTTGAAATCATTTTATGAGCCTTGGTTCAAAAGTGCAAATATGAGAAAGTTTAGGGGCAAATTAGTATTTTTTTCCAAAATATGATTAAAGAGTCAATTTAGTCAATGTATGTATTAACTGATCTATTTATGATTATAGATCAAGAACAACAAAGCCCGGATCGAAACCGGGGCAAGAACAAAGTCGAGGAACAAATTGCATATCTACATACATTTTGTATATTGAGGTAAGTTTGTATGATTTCTAAGCTTTATAATTTCTATCATTGAATTGCTTAGTATAATGTACATTATTACCATGGAATGCTTAATGCTATGTTAAACAAGGAAATCAATGAGATTAAGTATGAGCAAGTCCCGATTGAAGATGAATTTCCCAGGATACTCGACCTACCACATGAGATAAGAAAGTCTGTATAAGACCAAGCCATGGCATGGCATCAGCAATCAAGCAGAGATATCATGTAAGTCCAAGGCAAGCTTGGCATTGAACAGATATCATGTAAGTCCAAGGCAAGCCTGGCATTGAACAGATATCATGTAAGTCTAAGGCAAGCTTCGCATTGAAAAGTTATCATGTAAGCCCAAGACAAGTCTTGGCATTGAAAAGCTATCAAAAGAAAGAGATCCCATGTAAGTCCAAGCCAAGGCATGGCATTGGTGAGAACAAGAAAGATTTCATGTAAGTCCCAGCCAAGGCTCGGCATTGACTAGTTCACGAGTAAAGACTTCGTATAAGTCCATGTCAAGACATGGCCTCGAAACCAAGATGAGATATTCCATGTAAGACCGTATATAGGATTTGGCTTTGGCATCAAGTTATGTGGGATGAGATTTAGTATCATCGGTTATTTGCAGAAATTTATCAGGAAAAATGAGTAAAATTAAAATGAGATAATAAGAAAGCTAAGTAAGCAAAGCTATTATCAAGTTGAAATTGAGTATTATGTATGTTATGAATGATGAATTAGAGATCATGATTATTGTATTAAACTATGCTGATCAATGTGATCAAGTGATACAGGTACCTAGTTTACCCTACAAGTATGAGAATAGTAAGTACCATGAGACATGTAAGAATTAGTATGAGTAAGTAAGCTCTATAGCTGAAATTTATGATACCATTGTTATGTCAAATGGTTTATAATAAGCAAGTATATTGATATGTGCTTTACATGCAAACTTACTAAGCTAAATGCTTACGTCTTTAATTATTTCTTTCTATGTAGTCCCGCCAAGCTAACTTGTGGATCATTGGAGTCGTAGCTCGTAGCACACTATCAATCTCTATTTTGGTATAGCCATGTTACTTTACTAAGTATGGCATGTATAGGAAGCATTCATTTTGAGAACATGTTTTACTAAGGGCCAATGTATAGGCTATGAAGTTATTATTCTTTTGTATATGGCTAAGTGATTGGCCAAAATTGACTATGTATGTATGTTTATTGTGGTCAATGAAGTAGTATTGTTTATGAAAAATGTATTGAATTGAGCTTGAGTTGGTCTTGATTTTCTAGGGTGGCAAATGGCTTGGTAAATAGCCTTTAAGTGCCCACACGGTTAGACACACGGACGTGTGTCTAGGCCATGCGTACCCTACACCTTATTGTTTTAAGTAAGGATAGGCCACGGTCAAATCCCACGGCCGTTTGTATGAGCCGTGTATGACACACGGTTAGAACATGGGCGTGTGGCCCAGACCATGTGATCAAGTCAGTATACCAAGGAATAACACACGGTCTAAGCCCACGGTCGTGTCAAGGCCGTTTGAATATAGTCAGTAACGCCCCCCGGTTTGAAGACATGGGTATGTTTGAGGGTACATGGGCGTGTTCCAAGTCACATGGGTGTGTGAATCCTTCTTCAAAGAAGATTTTTCGATTAAGTTCTGAAAGTTTTCAGATAAGTGTTTAAGGCCTCGTAGGCCCATGAAATGTATGATTAGACTAAGAAAGAGAAGTTTTTATGTCGGAACAAAATCTTACAACCCGTAAGTGTATGTTTAAGTGAGTTCAAGCATGGTAATGTCTCGTATCCAGTCCTAGCATCAGTCTCGGGTACAGGGTGTTACAATACTAAGAATAGTTGTACAATGCCAACGCCCCAGACGTGGTCTTACATGTAATCAGATAACAAGTCCACTGTCCCCGATAGGGTCTTACATGAATTAATATGATGCCGATGTCCCAGATATGGTCTTACACGTAAAGATCATATCGATGCCAGCGTTCCAGACGTGGTCTTACACGAAATCTTGAATCAATGCCATTGTTCCAGACGTGGTCTTACATGATAAAACAGAACAGATACCTATGTCATGACATAGCTAATCCTATCTACTCCTAGGTTCGTACGGGACTTCTTGGACACTATCACTGTGTCGATCTTATCTCGAAATTCATGAACACATCATCTCGTAAACATTCATCATTATCAATAGTCATATGAATATACATAATTCAATACAAGTACATTTATTTGCATAATGACTTACCTCGGATTCGATTTAACGGAAATGGAAATAGCTACTTGGTTACTTTCGTTTTCCCGCGGTCTAAGTCCGTTTTCCTCAGTTCTTGATCTAAACATATTCAAATTTAACCCTTTTATTCACCAGCATATTCATTTCAATCCAAAATCGCATATTTATGGAAATTTACAAATTAGCCCTCATATTACACATTTTATCAATTTAGTCTATTTTTCTCAAAACATCAAATATACAAAATCAACTTATACCCATGCTTAGCTGAATGCTCACATATTTCATACAAGTCCAGTCATTTCATCAAATTCACAATTTAGTCCTTCAAAATGCTATTTTCACAATTTAGCCCTAATTAGCTAAATTCATCAAGAATTCAAGAACAAAACATGTTCATTAAACACATATCTTTCATTTTTCACTATCATCCATCACAAAACACATGAGTTCATCAAAAGCTCATTTCAAAAACTTCATCAATTCTCAAAATTAATACATGGGTTTTGTAACTCTCAAAGCAACGATTGCAAAAACGTAGAAATTATCAAAAACTGATTAAATACATACCTTGAATTTGTGCCTCAAACTAGCTGAATGTAACATGCTCTTCTTGTTTTCTTTCTTTCATGCATTCGATGGAAGGATGAATGTATTAATGCCCATTTTTCATATTTTGTTTTTATCAAAAGACATTTTAATACAAAGATGACATATTTACCCTTTTACTAAACATATAAACATATAAATATTATGTGCATTTATGTCTTTTATGCATCCACTAACTTAATAGTGGTCTAATTGCCTCTTAAAGCCTCCTTTTTTAAAAACCACAACATATAAGTGCTTTAACAAATAGCATGAATTTTTGCATTTTGATGCAATTTAATCCTTTTGTCAAATTAAGCACACAGACGGACAAATCATCACACATAAACATCACACATACTAATTCACATATCAACAACACAGAAATTAATATTAAAATATTATTCAGACTCGAATTTATGGTCTCGAAACCACTGTTCCAACTAGGGTCTAAACCAGACTGTTACAAGTACTCCCTGTGGCTCAGTGACAAAATTATTCTGGTGACCATCAACCATGGATCCATGTACGAGGAACAAATCGAGTTGAAACGAGGGTTGAAATATATACCTTTCAAATTGAAAAGCAACAAATAACATTGTTGATGGGATGCCTTTCAAAGATGTCGATTGCAAGTCGCAACAATAATGTCTCAGCCTATACGTAATCCACTCAATCAAATAACGAAAAACAAAAAATCATTTAAACATTTCAAAGAGTTTCTTGAAAGAAAATGCTAGACCATTTAGTTTCTTTTCTTGGTAACCCCAACACACTAAGGGATCCATATTCCTTTTATTTTTCCTTTGATATCACATATTAGGAAAAAATGAGATTTTTCCCTTATTTTTGGAGAAATAAATGGAAAAATCAGAATAAAAATTATATTCTTTCAAAAAGAATATCAAATTCCATTCTTTTTATATTTTGACCAAAATTATTATAATTATGTATGTTAATGATTTCGGTGAACTATATTCAATTAATATTTTGTATAAATCAACTTCATATATTAATTTTACCTATGTTCTCTATTTGTGTATAACAAGCTTGTACATATAATGTGTTCAACATTTAACTATCTAATTAAATTAATTCAATAATTAATTTAATTCATGTGACAGCTAAATACAAAACCAAATGTATTTTGATTCTACTCGCTTCAACTATAGGGTGTGACCCTATAGGATCTTGTAAATTACAAGCAATGAGTGGCATCCAGTAATGCAACATTATTACCCAAGTTACAAGAAGTCGTGATTCGACATAACCTTTCTGTGATAATCTTTTCATGTATTATATCCTTTTATCCTTAATATCTAGATTGGAAACAAGTTGTAGAATAGTCACAGTTGTATAGTGCAATCTCATATTTCTTGATATTTTGAGTAGACTACAATAAACAAATAAGTGTGATATCTCATATCAACTTATTTGAGCATGACCATGCATTTCTAGTCTTATTCCATCAAGAGGCCTAAGATATTTCTCTCATTATGTAGGAGGGACAAAACCTATCTTGATCAATCATATACCACTACATAGATTGTGACATTCCCCACATTAGTCTTTATAGTATAACCTGTTATGGTAGACGTTTGATTTTGTCAAAATATACAACTCACTATGCTGGGACAATGATGATCTCAAGGTTGAAGATCATATACATAGTTATCACTATGAGTAATGTTGTGACTATTACATAATAATCCACGAACCATACTCATAGCGGGTCAGTCCAATATGTTATTCTCCAACATACTCATGTATCGATTTTGACATCCTTATGTTAATGACAACACTTTGTCATCAATCAACTACACATTAGTCTCAATGCATTGTCATTGTCCCAGCCCACAATAATACTTGACTAATGACCTTTTTAAAAATGATCATATCTTTCTTAGGACTTTATTATTAATCAATATATTTATACACACTAAAAAAGAAACTAAAAATAACAATGACAATGCCTTCTTGAATACCTCAAGACGTATCAATGTCCAGAGTAGAAGTCCTTCACAAAAGATATGAAAGGCAATATTCGCAAGTATACGGGTCAAATTGTAATATAATTAGAATGAAGTAGGTAAGTACTCTGAGGATCGCACCTAAGGGAGGCAAGCATGTAACACCCCTAACCTATATCCGTCATCGGATTAGGGTTAAAGGCATTACCGGACAGATCAAAAACTTTTATAGATATTTCATACAACCATTCATCAATCACAATCAAAGTGTCCCTTATACTGGTCATCGAGACCTTAATCATGCTTTAGAGTAGGGTCGGGACTAAACCGAACACATATAAAAACTTTCAAAAATTTAAAAATTTTTCTAAGTTACAGAGGTCACACGCTCGTGTGGGCAGGCCGTGTGCCTCCCATGGCTACTGGACACACCCATGTGTCCTAGCCGTGCCAAATCAGAGCATGAATAGTGACTTATCCACACGGTCACCAGGTACGCCTGTGTGCTATGACCGTGTACTCTTAGGCGAATTACTGTCTTATACACATGGCTACTAGGCACGTCCGTGTGCCATGGCCGTGGACACTTGGGTTGGCAACTGACTTATACCCACAACTAGTTGACACGCCCGTGTCATGGCCGTGTAGTATTAGGCTAGACAATGACTTAACCAGACGGCAGCTAGGCACGTCCGTGTGCCATGGCCTGTAGGCAAAACATGCCACTTGCAAGGCCAAAGTGCCACCCACACAAGGGTCAATCCCTATAAGCAAATTACCAATTCTTTTCATGCATATTTTGTAACACCCCAAACCCGGCCCATTCGTTATGACCAAATTTGAAATGCCACTGCGGAAAACATTTGAAAATATTCTTACTTAAGAGTAGAAACAGTTAAAAATTTGTTGCCTTTAATAAAAAATTTTCGTGACTTAAAATATTCTAAGTAAAAAATTAAATTGTTATAAAAATACCGGATTCAAAACTTTATTATACATACTTAAGAAAATAAAATCATTTGCAATTAATATTTAAATTGTCAATCCATAATAGAACATAATAATAAAAATACTTAATAAAAATACTTAAATACTTTAATGGGCCTTATTACAATAAATAATTAAACCAAAATACTTAATAATAAACCGATTGAAATAATCAAAACATCTTCTCAGATGGGCCACCTCGTATCCACTCCAACCCGGTCCAATCATCATATCACCGCGATGTTTGATAAATAATTGGGTGAGTCATACGCACTCGATGTGTAATTAAACCACCGAATTCCACCCACATGTTAACCACATAATAACCCATATATCGGATAACAATTATCATATTCACATATTATCACATTCGGGCTTGGCCCACATTCAAATCACTTATCGTAACAGGTAATTAACCACATAATTCCACATATCGGGCTTAGCCCATTTCTGCACTGATCCACATTCATATACTGGGCTTGGCCCATTTCCACATTAGTCCACATATCACTGGGCTTGGCCCATTTTCACATATGTTCACATACAAAATCATGCAATAATGAAACCCAACCCAAACCTAGGGTCCATCCGCTACACACCCCCTTATCCAGCCTACCACACACCAGGGGATTATCAAATCACCCTCTCCGTTTCACTCCAAAAGGCATTCAATGCCGTCCACGTGCAATTAAGCACAATAATCCACAACGCGACCTCAGTCAGCTCCAATCCACGATGTAGCCGCAGCTAACACCAAAACCACGATGGGACACATAGTCACTCATCAACCACTATATGGCACATAGCTCATATCAACCACGATGAGGCACAGAGCTACTCATCAAACCACGCGAACTTAATCGCAAATAATCCACAACGTGACCTCAGTCAACGTCAATCCACGATATAGCTCAAGGCTAACATCAAACCATGTACTCGAAGTACACCCTATCCTTCTTTCATAACCCACCCATGCACATGCAACATAAAATAATGCCATGATAATGCATGTACATGTTATTTAGCATATTATCACATATTCACATCAATAATCACATCATAGATTTAATACTTACCTGATTACCGATATACCCCTTGAGGGTATCCATATCACAATTTCCACTGCACTAATTAGCACATTCATAACACATACACATATAACACAAATACCCAGAAAACGGTGGTTAATCACACACCTGACTATTTAGCGAAATCCCGAACTATTTGATTATAACACGATGAACGGAGTTTTTCCTCCTCCCTTAATGCCGGTTTGGTCTCTTACCAAATCCCGAAGGCTTTGCTATACAATTCTGTCGATTTGCCCCTAAAGACCAAAATCCATATCGGTCACACTTATACACTAAATATGGCCTAAGCCGAATAGTACAAACCTCTTTACCTTACTTACCGAAATCCCGAATACTTGCTCTACTTCTGTCGACTTGATCCTTGAGTAGTCGAAATTCCTATTAATCACTTGTTAGAATCGGCTAGCTTTAATAATCAATAAGACTTATGGCCGAATTGTACATCTCACCTTACCTCTATAATGAACCGATTGGGATAACTTGTACCAAAAGAAATCGACCACACCTCCCCCCTTTGATCACTGAGATATTCGGCCACAGGAGAGAACTAGAACAAGGTTTCGGCTTTTGAAACTTGTGATAGAAGAAAAGAATAAGGCCGTCTTTGAGATTCGGTTATGGCTATTAATAAAAGTAAAATACAAATAGAAGATTGATCACTTACAAGGTTCGGCTAACAAGCGAAATAGAGAGAAGAGGAATGGAACACAATTGGCCTTAATGCTTTTGAGGTTTCGGTCAACAACAAAAAGGGAAAAGAAACTAAAACTAAATGGCTTGCACTAGAGAGGAACGGCACCTAGAGTAAAAAGAAAGCTCTAAATTTCGGCACACCCTCCTTATAAAGCTTCCAAACCGATTAAGCAACCCCAAAGAGTCCCACATTCGGCCACCTTATCACTCCTTATCAAATTCCAATTAAACTCCTATTTTAACTCCACACTACTCATTAAATTAAATAAAATAATCCAACCTTAATCCCTTATCAAACTTCTCATTTATCTCTTATTTCCCTCCTTCAACACTTATTCAAAATAAATTGAATAAGTCAATATTTATCCATCTCCTATTTAGTCTCTAAGCTTATTCAAAAATAAATAAATTAAAACAACTCTCCCTTATCTACTCATAAATAAACTAAAGCCACAATTATCTTATATCTATTTATTCAAACTAAATAAAAAAAATAAATTAACAATTATCCTTATCAAAAAGTCCTTTTATGAAACCCAAAAATTAAATTTGAATTTCATTCAAATAGCTTTCCGAACAGCAGCCATCTTTTGGCATTTTGGTCCAATTCAAATACCTTCCCACGCAGCAGCAAAAAAAATCAAACTATTGCGCACAAAGCAACTCGAACCCGAGACCTCCAAGCACAACCACACGCTACCAGCCACTGCACCAGAACCATTCTTGTGATATATTCCGTTGTCCACTTCTTTTAAAGTATACTTTCCAGAGACCGAATCATCCAAAGAAATCCAAAAATATTTACCAACACCCAGATTCGAACCTCCGCCCCTTTTTACTATGAGGCACGTCCCTTGCCCTTGCGCCACCTGTTTCATTTGAGTCATAATTCCTTCCCAATTTATTATCAACCTTTATTCCGTGCTCCTGGTTTACTAAAAAAAAACCTCAAAATTCTGCTTCCCTTGCGACTTGAACTCATGACCTGCACCAAGCCTGTGGCACACTTTTCAGAGTGTTAAGTGGCGCCTTGCAGCCACTTTACTAGACTGATTCTTATGCCATAAATCTCTACAATTCCTTTTAAGACCTTCTTCTCCCTTAGTGCCAACTTGGAAAAATAAAAACACGCTTACGCTGCCCAGGAGACTCGAACTTGAGCCCTCCTGAAGTTCCCTTACCCGCAAGCGTCCAAGCCACTTTACTACACGGCTTCCTTGTGTTCTAAACTCCACAAAAATTTCCTTTAAAGCCTCTTTGCCTAGTTTCCCCTTTTCACCTAAAATTCAATATTTTCTTTTTTTTTTTCCAAAGCCTTCCCTTATTTTTTCAGAGTTCTCAAAACCCTTAAAACTTATCCAAACACACTCAAGGCCTACTTAGCTCATGAATTATGCACTCATGCATAACCCCTAATCTAGGATGTTACATATTTGGTAACCAAAAGCATACCAAATTAATCATCAAATCTCCACATACAATTACAATACTAATCATGCCAATTTGTACAACTAAAACACATATGCATTCAAGCATGTTTCATCCATATTTACCTTTCATATATCCTCTTCTTTGATCAACATGCATACTCACATTTCATTCATGTACTTACCTTTAACATAACCACTTCATAGTTACCAAGTCGTACCAAATCATACACCATATTTTATATTTACTCATGCATATTATCAACACTTATGTAGCCACATCTCATGGCTAATTATACACTTTTCAACCTTAATCCAAAACAAGTAGCCTATACATGCCATATTTAGATATATACACATTTTAAAAGTACCAAAATGAATTTGAGTAGTGTGATGACGATCCTCAACAGTCCCCGAGCCTTCAGTAGCTTTGATGATCTATAAAACAGAGCAAACACACACAGAGAGTAAGCTTTTAAAAGCTTAGTAAGCCATATACAAATAAACTTAACATTTAGGCATTCAAGACATATAATCAATATGAGATCACTATTAATTCAATTTCATAATCATCATTCTTCTTGGCACATTTACTTAGCCATTCATCGTTTAATCTTGCATATCACCACATGCTTTATTAGCTCATAGTTTTACCATTCATATAACACATTTACATTCTCATATTCATATACATAATTCAACTAGGTAAGTTTAAGAAAATACCTACCTTCTTATACACACAATGTGTACTTATCAAACGTACCTGAAATAAATGTACAATTCACATATTCATTCATTTCTCAGACTTGCTCATTGAACCGTTCGGAATCTATGTATACGCAGAGTGCTTCGAACTGTCGTATAATGCCAACGTCCCAGACATGGTCTTGCATATAATCAGATATCGATGCCATTATCCCAGATAGGGTCTTACACAAATCAATACGATGCCAATGTCCCGGATATGGTCTTACACGTAAATCTCATATCGATGCCAACGTCCCAGACGTGGTCTTACACGAAATCTCGAATCAATGCCAACGTCCCAGATGTAGTCTTACCTGATATAACATAACAGACACCTATGTCATGACATAGTTAATCCTATCTATTCCTAGGTTCGTACGGGACTTTTCAGATGTTAACACTATGTTGATCTTATCTCGAAATTCATGTATACAACATCTTATAAGCAGTCATCATTATCAATAGTCACATGTACATACATAATTCAATACAAATATATTTATTTGTATATTGACTTACCTCGAATTTGGATATTCGTTCGGATTCGATTATTCGACTACCTTCACTTTCCCACGATCTAGGTCCGTTTTCTTTGGTTCTTGATCTATACATATTCAAATTTAACCCTCTTATTTAACAACACATTCAATTCAATCCAAAATCACATATTTAGGGCTATTTGCAACTTAGCCCTCTCATTTACACATTTTATCAATTTAGTCCATTTTTCTCAAAACATCAAATACACAAGATCACCTTACATCCATGCTTAGCCGAATGCCCATATATCTCATACAAGTCCAAACATTTCATCAAATTTACAAATTAGTCTCTCAAAATGATATTTTCTCAATTTAGCCCTAATTAGCTAAATTCATTAAAAATTCAAGAGCAAAACATGTTCATTAAACACATATCTTTCATTTAACACTTAAAATCATCACAAAACTCACCATTTCATCAATGGCACATCTCATAAACATCATCAATTCTTCAAATTATAACAAGGGCTTGATAATAGACTAAGCAACAATCTCAAACACATAAAAATCATCAAAATTCAAAATCAAAACATACCTTAATTTTGTAATACAAAGGCCGAACCCTAGCTTATTTTTCTCTTTTTTTTTTCTTTTGTGAATTTCGGCTAACTAGGATGAACATATGGCTTATTTTCATGTTATTTTCATTATAACATTACTATTATTTCATTTACTATATTAACCTTCCAATTGATAATTAAAACAACCATACATTAAGGATATAATTGTCCTTTATCCATCCACTAACTAAATAGTGGTTTAATTGCCTCTTAAGGCCTCCTCTTTTAAAAGCTACAACACATAAGTGCTTTAGTAATTAGCATACAAATCTTGCATTTAATGCAATATAATTCTTTTATCAAATTAAACACACAAACAGACAAATTAATTTACGAAACTTTAACACATGCTTAATCACATATCAACGACACAGAAAATAATATTAAAATACTTTATGGACTCAGATTTGTGGTCCCGAAACCACTGTTCCGACTAGGGTCTAAACCAGACTGTTACAGAGCACTAAACTAGTTCTAACCTAAACATAAATAGATCTAATTAGTACTTTAAATGGATTATATTACGATGAATAAAAAGAAAGGTTGTTGTAATCTATACTAATAATAATAAAAAGAAAGAAAGAAAATAAAATAAATAAATAAATAAATCACTAGAAATAAAAGAATAAAATATATATCAAATTTGGGTATGAGTGATTCAGTAATCGTAACCAACTATCATTCTAGGTTTTCTTGTTTAATCAACTAGTCAATACCCAGGCAAAATCTTTCGATCTTCAACTAAACGATAAGAACTACTTATCTCTTGACCACATAGTCTAGATTGGTTCAAGATTAAGGTGTTCACGGATAGGCTATACCAAATTTGGGTTAATTCCCACCTTAATGACTTCCTAGGGTTGCTAGGCATAGGATTTACGTTATTTTCTCTTGAACAGCTGATCCACTAAGAAACCCCTACAAAAAAGTTAATTAATCATACATCTACTCACTAATCCCCCCACAAGAGGATTAGTTTCTCATGGATCTAATAAACAATATAAACTTGACAGAAAAAATAAACATGAAGAACAATTCTAGAGAATAGAGTTTAGAATAAGCCTGATTTGTATTAGAATTTAAGCATAGAATGCTCACAAAGTATGATGGTGTTTCACAAATCTAATTTCCCCACAAAGGCGAATAACAAGAACTAGAATAAAATCTAAGCCTTAAGAGAAAAGTAAAACTAAAGACTAAATCTAAAGAGAAAATTATACACTATGAAAAGTGTCCATAACATGTGTTAAATGAGCATATTTAGAGGCTTTGCATTGGCAATTGTCCTTAACCCTAGGTCAGTTGTCGTCCTCGTGCTTACCATTTGATTGGGTAAACCAAAACGTCCCCGGATCGTAATTATTTCCTATAAATAGGTGAAGTCGTGAAACACCAGGTCCTATTTCATGACATCGGGGCAATATACCAATCTTCATGGTATCTTCATGTAATACCCTAAACCCGGCCTAGAAGTTAGGCCCGAATCTGGCGTGTCACATGGAAGTGTTTTTCAAAACCATATTTCTTGTTTAAAACTTGTTTGAGAGTTAAAGCCTCTCTATTAAAACTTAAAAAACTTAAGCAATTGTCATCCACTTGAAAATGTAATTACTTTTAAAACCTTATCTGTTGTGGAATCATATTTAGAAAACAATTTACGAAAATCTGATGTTTAAAAATTGAGTTACAAAAGCATTTTGAAAACGTTGCAGAAACGTAGTGTTTTGAAGACAGTTATCATTTTGGAAATCGTATTCCACTTTTAGCAGTTAGAAAACATCATAAATAAATATCACAAATAATAAGTTCAAAATAGAGAGGCCTTATTACAACCCAAATCTAAATATTTAAAAGTAAATAATCAAAACAGTAAGCATACGCAGCGTGTGGTCTTCTCCGAGTCCCTCGCAGCTCCAATCAGTCTAAGGCTGAGGATTACCTGCACAGTTAAAAATGGGGTGAGTTTATGAAAACTCAGTGTGTAATCCCTTTACTAGAGTAACAATCGATTATCTGAAATGCAAAGAAGTAATAACATCGATATCTGAAAACAGAAATCCGAACAATCAGGCCAAAGCCCTTTAACAATAACAGTATAGTCCAGTTCAAAGCATATGTGGGCCAAAGCCCACTACAATATCACTTGGGTCATAGCCCATAACAGAATCAATTGAGCCTAGCCCAAACCAATAGCAGAACAAGTGGCCTAAGCCCAGTACAGTGACAGATCTCATAAACAGATGTGCAACAGTATAAGGATGCATCCCACCCCAATCCAGCCAACAAACCACCCGTACCAACCAATACACCATGTGGGCATAAAATTGACCCACCCAGCCAACACACCAAGCTTAGCACAGGTTGCGGCACTAAGTCAACAAAACGGCTCGGCACGTAGATAAAACGGCTAAAATCCATAAATATCGCAACAAAGCTGCCAGGTAACAGAACGGCTAAAAGCCATAAATATTACAGCATCGCTGCCGATTAACAGAACGGCTAAAAGCCATAAATATCGCAGCATCACTGCCGGTTAACAGAACGACTAAAAGCCATAAATATCGTAGAAAGGCTGAAAGCCTAGTACAGAACAGCAATGGCCGTACACTTCCTCCTTAACTTTGTCCCAACCCCATGCAATATGTCGTGTCATGCTCAATCATTACACGTGTATGCAAAATGGTCATGCTCAGTAACATTCATTTAAACATGTATTAAAAGCATATCAGTCATACAACTACAGTTAAATTAGTCAAGTCATAGTCTAAGTCAGTCATTTACCCACAACGGCAAAATAGCCATCTTACCCTATAAGGGTATTTCGGTAATCCTACCCTACAGGGGTAATTCAGTAATTCTACCTACAGGGGCAATTTAGTAATTCTACCCTATAGGGGTATTTTAGTAATTTTGCAAACTGAGAGTGTTTCAGTTATTTTTGCACACCGGAGGTATTTCAGTAATTTTGCAAACTGAGGGTATTTTGATAATTTCACAAACTATGGTATTTCAGTAATTTCGTAAACTCGGGGTATCTCAGTAATTTTTCAAACCGGGGGTATTTCAATAATTTTGCAAATCGAGGGTATTTCAAAAATTTTACAAATCGAGGGTATTTCGATAATTTTCCAAATTAAGGGTATTTTAATAATTTTTCAAATTAGGGGTACTTTGGTAATTTCGCAAACTGAGGGTATTTCAATAATTTTACAAATTGGGGGTACTTCGATATTTTTACAAGTCGAGGGTATTTTAGTAATTTTGTAAACCAAGGTATTCTAAACAGAGATAACGATGCGAATGGGCCTAAGGCCCATTCTCAGCCCAAATGGGCCCATACGCTCGTGTGGCCCATTTAGCCCAAATCTAGCCACAGATATGAGATTCACATAGTCCACTCCAATATTTCTACACAATCATACAACTTATCTGATTGGGCCCACGAGCCCATTGGCCCCACATGGCCCCTTTCAGCCCATCGTGGCCCAAACAGCCTAAACCCACAAGAACACTCGTGATGGCCTCAACTATCTCGTCGAAGCTCCCACACGTGCGCTCACACGCTCGTGTGGCTACCATTGCCGTGTGACTGGTATTTCGACATTTACCGCTCTATAGCTAGAGTAGTGCGAAATACACACCTGATAGGAATCTGGAGTTAATCCGCCCTCCGAGCACTCCTATGCCCAATCGCCAACCAAGGTATGCTTACTCTCCTCATAGATCGCTTTATTTAAAGCCAGCTTCTCGCCTACTCTCATGCTAGCTTCCCGATGTGGGATCCCTCCATCAATCCTCTAAAACTGTCCCAAATTAGCAAAATAGTCACATTTCACAAACAAGGGGTTTCGAACTCTGGCTTCCTTGTAACTTAATCCACGCCGCTAGCCACCTTACCAACTAGCTCCTTGCAACTTAAAACATGCGCAAATATTTATAAAGCCTATGTGCTAGTGTCCAGATTCTTTTAAGAGAACAATTTAAAAATTCTGCAAGGGCCAAGACTTGAACACAGGCTCCCTTACAACCTTAATGATGCCACAACCATTAGGCAACATGCTTCCTTGCATCATAATTTCCCCAACAATATTCTTAAAGCCTACTCACTTACATCCAAGGTTTTATTCACCTAAATCAAAATTTTTCCTAAAGCCCAGGTTTAAACCTAAGACTTCATGGAAGCCCCCTAACCTTCCAAAATCACTCACCTAATAGGTCCAACTTGCATTAGTGTCGTTCTATTATTCTCAAAAATTCTAAACACTCCCATGCCCAAGGCCCAATAGGCCCAATTCTACAAGGCCCAAATTCAGGGTGCTACAATTCAGGTGTATATCGCGACATCCTCAGGATGTGTCACAACATAGAAGGTAGTCCTAGAATTCTTTTATTCTGCTCCCTATGTTGCGACATCTAATACTTCGTGTTGCAACACAATAACTAATATCGAGTTATTGTACCCTCTAGTTGTTTCCTGCATGCTCATAGAATGTATTAGTTCACCCTCAGGCCTTATTCGACCCCTAAGGTTAATAAAAGACTCAAATCACACACTTTATTGGATTTAACTAAACTCACAAAAATGTAATTAAAACTTGACTAAAATGCTTATGTTCGAACTTCTAAATTGCAGAAACTAGTTTAACTACACCGATTTACAGCAGATCAAACTCTCCAAATTTAAGTCATTGCTTATCCTCAAGCAAAACAAACAAAAATAATTAACGAAAAGATGACCTTTGAACAAGTATGGTACAAGTGTTAGCTTTGGAGCACATGAATAGACATTTCATATTCACACATAATCTTGACTTGATATATAGCTGACTTACCACTTCTGATATCAAACACATAAATTCAGTATATTAGAAAGCATAAAAGCACTAGGGGTCTCACATGTAGGAATCCATCAATAAATTATACAAGTAATTTGATTATCCTACAAACAATCATAAATGCAATTATTCACTATGATTTCAAATTGTGAATAAGTCTACCTAGATCACATAGGGCTTTTCGGCTTGTAACGTTCTGAAGCGTAGGGCAGGTATGGATTTCAAGAATAGTAAGCATCAAATAGTTTCAAGCACGAAAATAGTTTAGCACAACATATTGTCCCATATTCTCCCCCTTAGTGACCCTTTCCGGCTCACTACCTTATTTCTCCTTCTCTCACCTTCATTTTATCTCCTTATATAAAATCTCAGCATCATATAGTAACTACGGCTAGCTCATGATTTTTTGTGCAATAATGATCGAGTTTTTATATGGCTGTAAATTTGTCACTTTTTCTTTCTTTCTCATGGTACCTCACTCACAATTTCTTTTACTTTTCACGTACTTTTTCTACTCGTTAAATTTTCTTTTTGATTTCTTTTCTTTTTACAATTTTAAGCTAACCTATAATCACTATACTAATATTTCCTATCGCTCTGTTTTTACAAAATCATCGTAATTTATCTACTTACCCCTCAATATGTATTTCCAAACGTCTATAATCATGTAGTTCATAACCAAAGAATAGAGTAAGCACAAATTATAGTTTTTAGCTCAAATTTTGTATAACGGTTCATCAAGAAGTGTTTTCTAACTCAAAAATAGGTACTAAAGATGAATAAATAGGGTTGGCTTTTTGGCTCTGGGTGTATACCAAACAATTCCTTAAGTCATCCCCAGGCATCTCAAAATTCACAACTTTAGTCAACCAAACAATCACAAATTCTACAATTTATCATTCATACTAGCATGCTCGTTTCTTTGTATTCTCTATATCATTCGGTACATTCAATTGCTTAATACCTATTTACAGTGTATATATAAAACTTAATAGTCTAATAATAAAAAATTATAAAATCACCTATCCTCATGCCAAAAATTACCATGAATAAAGTCAACCTATGTACATGCTCCTAACCAATCACTTGTATTTCTATGAGCCCAAACACACAAATGACAAGAAAAATCAAAGAAAAACATAAAAATTTAAAATAAATTTTCTATGTTAACCCCCACACTTTAGATAACACACTGTCCTCAATGTGTAACCCTATAAAAGATAAGGAAAGAAGTTACCCAGTTAATTGTGATAGTTTCGCAAGCTATTGGTGAGTGCTTCTTCCTTGAAAATTCACAATGTTTGTGTTTATGCTATGTGTGGAATTTGTACATCACTTCATTAACATATCAATTGAATTCTTTAATAATTTATTAAATATTAAAATATCCTAACAACATTTATACCTAAAAAAATAGTTTTACTGAATATATGTTTTTATACATTAGTCATCTTCCTCCTGGAGTCCTTGCCTTCTCCTCTTCTCATTTTATTTCCTCTACAGATTCATGTACTCCTTATAGACATCCTCTCCTAGCAACTTCTCTGGAGGATTCGTCTCTTTATCATTTGCTTCATAGGTACTCATGCTCTCTTACATAACTCTATAATCAGATGCAAAAAGAATGTTCCTAATTTCTGATTTTATGCACATTCAATTATATTTTGATATATCCATGTGTTGATTCATAATTGCTTCTTTTGCAGGATAACGTAAACTGAAATTGCTTGGATCGGGCTAATATCTCAAAGACCAGCTGTAGGCTAGATCCTTAAACACACAAATTTCATTCATATCTTTGCCTTTGTGATCATTAATGCTTGGTTGAATGTATTAGGTATTACTGTTCCAATATTATATGTCCACACCTTTTTTCCTTCTGTTAAGATTCTCAAAATCTCTTCCATATCTATATTCTTGAATTCCTTGAGATATGTTTTGTACAAGTAATCCCAATAATAATATAGAGCATCATAAAACTAACAAATACTTCTCACAGTTATTGGGACATTAACTCCTCTATCTGACAAATACTTCTCTTTCTTTTAGTGTCAGATAAAATTCTTGTACTACAGGTATTACTATTGGCTCATCAGGTGGCAAAGAGAAATTGGTCTGCTCCCTTTCTACTGTAATCTCCCACATGCCTTTACAATTTTTCATTAATGAATCAAATCCTTATTCTTGGTTGAACGTATAAGGCTGGATTTAATGTAGATATTCATCTATGTGGCTTTCCTAAAATTCAACAATTGAATTCATGATGTTTGTATAAAAATTATTTTCAAACCTGAGCTGGCTATTGTGGCTTTTCTTATTCTCATCATGTTCTTGAATAGTGGCAAAGGAATCTTGTTTTCTCTCCAATGGTGTGTAGGTAATGACGAGAGTGATATCACCTATTTATCTTTGAGGAAGATAATAATATACTTTGGGAATTATAGTTGTGTTAGGGAATATATTTCTAATTGTTAGAAGTTTAAAAAACTCTAAGTCTACTATAATTCAACTAAAATGACATCAGTAGTTAGTTAAAATTCAAACAGTAGATCACACAGCTGTGTAACGACATCCTTTAGAGATGTCGCAACGTCATAAGCAGTTTACCTGTTCCAAATACCATACAATGTCACGACATGCGATGTTAAAGTCGCGACACTGAGACCAATTTGCTTCAGTGTTTTCTGTTGCGTCACTTGTTTCATTTGGTTCAAAATTTTTCTTTAACTGATCATCATTTCTATCTTGGCTCCATATTATATTGCATTGTAAGGTCTAAGTATCAATGACTTCTTTTGTTGTTCCTCCAAAGTAATGTTTGACTCTCTGCCCATTTACAAGAAAAAAAATTAACCTCCTTTTTCGATTAGTTTTATTGCCCCATAAGTGCCATTTGGGGGGGACATAGAATTTTTTTTAATTTTTATGTCTATTTTTATTTACTTGTCAATTGTATGCTTGAGCTTGTAGAAATACAAGTGATTGGTTAGGAGCATGTACATAGGTTGCTTGTATTTACAATAAATTAGGCATGAGGATAGGTGATTCTAAATTTTATTTTTAGACTAATAAGTTTTATATATTACACTGTAAAATAGGTATTAAGCAATTGAATGTAACAAATGATATATAGAATACAAGGAAACGAGCATGCTGGTATGAATGTTAAATTGTTGAATTTGTAGTTGTTTGGTTTATTAGAGTTGTGAATATTTAGATACCTAGGGATGACCTATGGCATTGCCTGGTATACACCAAGAGCTAAAAAGCTAACCCTATTATTTATATTTAGTACTTTTGAGGAAAGAATCACTTCTTGATGAACCTTCGTACAAAACCCGAGCCAGGATATCAATATTTACTTACCCTTTTTCTTTGCTCTTGAAATGCATGACTATAGACGTCTAGCCATATGTATTGAGGGTTAAGTAGATACATTATTGTGGATTTTGTAAAAATAGAGTGAAATAGGAGGGATCAATGTGATATAATTATTATAGGTTAGTCGATATATGTAACAAAAGAAAAATTCAAACCCAAAACAAGTAGAAAAATGACTTGAAAAGTAAAAGCATTTGTGAATGAGATGTAACAGCTCGATTTTGGGCCTAGTCAAAGCAGTGGTTTCAGGACCACATTATTTTTATTACATTTTTATGGTCTACAATTTCAAAAATTGATTTCATGAAAATTTCGTTCAAAAATTTCGACGTTTGGGCACTCAATTTAGTCAAAAGGACTAAATTGTAAAAAGTGCAGAAGTTGAGCTCTACATGTTAGAGGTGTCCAATTGTTATGAAATTTTAAATTTGAGGTCCTTAAATGATAATTAGACCATTGGTTACTTTTTTGGACAAAAATGGACATGAAATAGGTGAAATAGAATATTTTTAAGTTAGGGGCATTTTGGTCATTTAGTACTTAAAATGAATTAAAAACAAAATTAAAAGCCAAATTTTTGTCCATATTTAACCCATGGCCGAAACTTGCATGGAGAAACCATGGCTAGGGTTTTTCAAGCTTCCTAGCTCGATTGTAAGTCCGTGCTAGCCCCGTTTTTAATGATTTTTACGTTTTTGAAATCCTCGTAACAAGATCTATCTATTTCTACCAATATTTTGAGATATGGTTGAAGTCAAGGGTTTTGACCCATGATGAATATGTGTGTATTTTGATGTTTAAAGGTAGATTATGCATGTTTATGGTTAGAGAAACGACTTTTACTAAATGATTTTCGGTGAAGATGCTAAAAGGGACTAATTTGGAAAAGTTATAAAATTTGTCATAAAAGTGTGAATTAGTGGAAATTATGGGCTGTTATAGTTATGAAATTGGTTCGGCTAGGCTTAAAATACAAAGAAATTAAATGAAAATCGTCTAGGGGAAAAAGTGTAAATATGTGAAACTTTATGGGCAAAAATGTAATTTTTCCATAATATGAATTTTGGATCACATCGAATAATGTGACTAATAAATAGACTAAATGTGATGTTGTAGATCAAAGAAAATGAGGTTCAGACCTAGAACGAATGAAAACAAAGAATATGACGAATAAGTCCTTTTCACCGGTTGTGCTGTCGAGGTAAGTTTGTATGTAAATAATGCATCGTTTTTACTTGTGTTTTCATATTTTGCTAAATGGTATGAATTGATGTTGAATATTTGATGTAATTAACAAAATATCAACAAGTGAGAAATTTCCCAGTTGAACCTTAGAAATAAAAATGGATACGAGTGACATGTTCACTAGAAACCTATGTGAAATCTAAGTGAAATAAGTGATCCGGGTGCTGGTCCGTACGTTCTACCAGTGGTTGAGTTATCCGGCATGTGTTACGGATACTCGATAGCTTGTGAAAGCGGCACCGTGTAGTTTCGTCATGATTGACAGCTTGTGTGAGTAGACTCGAGATTGTGACTATGTGAAACGGGTGCTAGTCTTATAAGTTCTACCAGTGGCTGGGTAATCCAGCATGTGTTGTGGATACCTAATAGCTTGTGTGAGCAGCACTGAGTAGTTACGTATGATCCACAGCTTGTGTGAGCAGACCTGCGAATGTGAATAGCTCGAGAACGAGCCTATGTGTGATAAGTGATGTGAAGAAGCTTTGGCTACAAGTGTGGCACTATGTGCAATATTTTGATGTATCCGTTAATATTCCAATGTGTTCAACGAGAAATGACTCAGTGTAAATGATTGTGATTATGTGATGAATGAGTGCAGGTACATGTGTGTATATATTTTCATGAGCAATGTTTTCGATATGTGATCGAACATTGGTAAGATTGATCTGGAGTAAGTATGACTATGAAGACTTGTAAATATTTGATAATGACTAGCCATTGGAGTGGCTAGCTATGGACATGTCTAGTGTTATGTGTGTGTAAATGAAAGTTAATACAAAGAAAACTTGAAATAGTAAAATTAGCAATAAACAATTCTGGACAGCAGCAGTTGTGTGACTTTGAAAAATCACCAAAAGTGGTGGAAATCTAATTAGTGGTTGAATAAGATATGAAATTAAACCTTATTGAGTCTATTTTCATATAAAATAAAGGGTGTAAGCAAAAGAATTTCACTTTCTGAGATATTTTAATTTTTGTAAGACAGAATCAGAATGATTTCAGAATCCCCTATTCTAACTTGGGAAAATCATTAGAACTTTTAAAAAAATAATTATGGGTTATAATTTATATGCTTAAAATACTTAATTAGTATATTTTCAAAAGAAACAAATGAGAACATCATCCGAATCCCGTACGAGGAGATAATTAATTTTTAGTGAAGAGGGATCAAAACTGTTAGACACCGGAACAGGGATGACTTTAATGAATAAAATGTACTTATTGGCTAAACCAAAAATTCTGAAACTTTTATGGTAATAGGATATGTGGGTCTAGTTTCAGGTAAAATTAGCGGATCTTAATTTGGAGTTCCGTAGATCAAGATATAAATAATTTAGTGACTATGACTTGAGTAGACAGCTTGAGATAAACGTGAGTAAACAGTGGAACTATGTGCAATTATGATTGTATTGTCTTGAGAACATATTGTGAGGATTGGTAAAAACATATTAATTAATTTCTTATTATTTACATGCTAACTTACTAATCTATATAGCTTACACCCCTTCCTTTCTTTTTCCTATAGTGTCACAGATGCTAGCTCGAGTTGGAAGTCGTCGGAGATTCTATCACACTAAGAAGCTATGGATTGGTATCGATGATTTTTATTCTAGCTTTTTAAGTCTATGGCATGTATAAGGACTTGTTCATTTGTGTACATATTATTATGAGTTGGCCTAGAATATTGGCCTATGCTAATTGAAGGTCATTGCTGTATAAGGCCATTTGATGTGGCCAATATTTGTTATGTTATAAGTCTATGATGAAGCATTACATGGATGTGCATGCTTGTTTGGGTTGGATGAGTGAATGTGTGATAATTATGTGTAGCAAATACTAAATGTGAATGGTTGAGTAAGTTATATGCTATGATTAGCTGTGTGTGTGGTTGTGCATGATGAATGTGATTTATAAATGGTGTGTGAATGCCATGATGTAGTTATTGGGATGCCTAAAAAAATGCCATGTGTGTGTTGATAAACTTGGTATAAGTCTGCAAGAGTTTTTAGATGGAAAAAGGCTTGGTAAATAGCCTAACTTTCATCCACAAGAATGGTCGCACAGCCTAGCACACGAGCGTGTGACTTGGCCGTGTGACCCTAAATAGTTGATGACTAAATAGAGAGTTACATGGGTCGAGGACATGGGCGTGTCCCAAGCCACACGGGCATGTGGCCTTGTTTTGTGGTAAAATTTTCTAAGTATTTTAAAGTTCTCGGTTTAGTCCCAGACCACTCCCAAAGTATGTTTTGGACCTCGTAGGCCTGTAACAGGGACAATATGATTATGAATGAAATGTTTTAAATTTGAATGGAAATTTATGACTCGAAAATGATTGGTTATATGTGATTAAGTACGGTAATGCCTCATACCCTATTCTGATGACGGATACGGGTAAGGGGTGTTACATGAGATGTATTGAAAAAAATGTGACAATGTCACAAAAGTAGAAAAGCTCATTTATTGGTGCAAAAAAACTTGTATGCTAATCGTAGTTGTTATATTATGCTAGAACTTGCTATGTGGACAATTAAGGAAGATAAGAGAAGGAAAAATAAGGCGGTGAGCGGGAAATGGTTACTAAGGGGGAGAATAGGGGACAATATGATGTGATAAACTATTTTCATGCTTGAAACTATTTGATGCTTACTATTCTTGAAATCCATACCTGTCTTAAGCATTAGAATGTTACAAGCTGAAAAGCCCTATGTAATCTGGGTGAACATATTTACAATTCAAAACCATACTAAATACTTACATTTTTGGCTATTTGTATTCTGCTAGGATAATCAAATTATTGGTTATTTATTGATGGAGTCATACATTTGAGACCCTTAATGCTTGTGTGCTTTGTAATATACTGAACTTAGATGTTTGACATCGAAAGTGGTAAGTTAGTTATATCTCATGCCAAGATTATGTGTGAGTATGAAATGCCTCTTCATGTGCTCAGGCTAACACTTGTACCATACTTGTTCAAGGGGAGTCTTTTCATTTATTGTTTTTGATTGTGTTGCTTGAGGGCAAGCAATGACCTAAGGGTGGGGTAGTTTGATCTACCATAATTCGATGTAGCAGATTAAACTAGTTTTCGCACTTTAGGAGCTTGAACATGAGCATTTTAGTTAAGATTTAATTAAATTTTCGTATGAATTAGTTAAGTTAATAAAATAAGCAATTTGAGTCCTTTATTAGCCTTAGGGGTCGAATGAGGCCTGAGGGTGAGCTGTTCTACTTTGTAAGTGTGCAGTAGACCATTAGAAGGTGTATTAACTAAATATTGGTTGCTTTTGCAACAAGAAGCATGCGATGTCGCAACATAGAGAGCAAAATAGAAGAATTTTTGAAACTGCCTTTAATGTCACGACATAGCCTGAGGATGTCGCGACATACCCCTGAAGCTAAGCATATTGCCCTCAATGTTGCGACACAGGACCTGGTGTGTCACGACATCACCTCTGTACGGGAAATAATTACAAGCTAGGGGCATTTTGGTCTGCACAATGAAACATTAAGTACGAGGATGATAGCAGAACTAGGGTTGAGGATGACAACCACCCTAAATTCTATAAATAGGCTTATTTAGCACATGTTAGAGACACACCTTTTCATATTATATAATTTTCCCTTTAGATTTAGTGTTTAGATTTTCTCTATTCTTAGGTTTTAGATTTATGTTTTGTTATTTACTTTTGTGGAGAACTCAGATTCTGGAATTACTGTCATCCTCTGTGAGGATTCTACGCTTAAATTCAAATACAAATCAATCTTATTCTAAACTTTATTCTTGAACTGTTCTTTATGGTTATTCTTTCATTCAATTTTGTAATATTTATTAGATCCATGAGGAACTAATGCTCTTTTGGGGGTTTAGTGAGTGGAGGTATGGATAATTAACTAGTTTATTGGGATTTCTTAATGGATTAGCTATTCAGGAAAGGAAGAATCTAAACCCAAGGCCTAACAACCCTAGGAAGTCGTCAAGGTGGGAATTAGTTGAAATTTGGTATTGCCTATCTGTGAAGACCTTAACCCTGAACAGGTTTAGACTGTGAGGTCGAAAGATTAGTAGTTATTGTCGACTCAGTATTTTAGTGGACGTATCGAAAGATCCTTCTAGGGTATTGACTAGTTGATTGAACGAGAAAGCCTGAAACGTCAGTTGATTATGACTTCCAAAGTGAGCTAATCACTCATGCCCAGATTTTATATATATTCAATTATTTGATTTCTTGGTTTTCATTTCATATATTTCCTTTCTTCTTATTTTTAGTATTGTTTATCAAAATTCTTTCTTTTAATTCTTCATATTATAATTCAATTAAAGTACTAATTAGTTCTATCTATGTTTATATTAGAATTAATTTAGTGCTTGCCTCCCCTGGGTACAATCCTCGGAGTACTTACCTACTATGTTATAACTATATTACGACTTGACCCGTATACTTGCAGATACCGCTTTTCCCATATTTTGCGCAGGATTTCTACTCTAGACGTTGGTATGTCTAAAGGTGGTCAGTAGCAAATTAAATTGATTTTCATACTTGAGGAGCTTGAAAAGAAGTGATTTTAGTATGTTTTAGTTATGTTTTCTTAGTTTAGTTTAAATTCAATAAAAGTGTATTTTTAGTATTTTATTGACCTTAAGGGCCGAATTAGGTCTAAAGGCAAGCTAACATACTTAGTTAGTGTGCAGGAGACTATTCAAAGGCATAGGAACTCAAGACTGGTCACTTTGCTGCAATACAAGGAGTTCAAAGTCGCAACATAGGGAGCTCAATACAAGAATTGCCATACTGCCTTTGGTGTCGCGAAAGAGCCATGGAATGTTGCGACACATCCTTAAACCATGCATAATGCACTAGGGTGTCGCGACACCGATCATGTACGAGATTAATTACAAGCCAAGGGCATTTTGGTCCGCATAATATAATTTAAAAAGAAGAACATTAGCTTATCTAGGGTTGAGGATGACGGTTACCCTAATTTTATAAATATGCTCATTTAACACTTGTTTAAGGATAGGTTTTCATATTATAAGTTTTTCTCTATAGTTTTAGTTTTAGTTTTCTTTCTTTTAGGCTTTTGGTTTATTTTCAATTTTTTTTATTTGTGTTATTCAGATAACGTGATTTGTAAATGCGATCAAACGCTAGAGGGTTTTCTGTATTTCATCTATCAAATAGAAAACAAGATTATCTAAACTCTATTCTTTATTTACTTTTGATACACATGTTTATTGTCAAGTTTGTGGTGTTTACAAATTTCATAAGGAACTAATCCTCTTATGGGGGATTAGTGAGTGGAGGTTTCATTAACTAATTGCTATGTGGGGTTTTCTTAGCAGATTAGTTGTTTGGGAAAGGAAGAATTTAAACCCTAGCTTGAAGACCCTAGAAATTCATTTTGGTAGGAACTAACTCAAAATTGGTATGACTTATCCGTGAACACCATAGCATCGAACTGATCTGGACTGTGAGGTCGAGAGATAAGTAGGTCTTGCCGAGTCGTTAGTTTAGTAGAAGATCAAGAGATCCTATTAGGGTAACAAATAGTTGATTGAATATAAATTGGAATTAGAAATTAGTTATGACCACCGAAGTGAACTAATCACCCATGTCTAGATCTGATTAAGTTTATAAGTTAGTTTTTCTGAAGTTTCTTTTATTTATGTTATTTTTTATTTGAAAACCTAAAAATCTTTCCTTTATGTTTTATCATACTATAATTTACTGAAATTACTAATTACTTCTATTTGCGCTTAGGTTAACTTTAATTTAGTACTTGCTTCCGTTGGATACAATCCTCGGAGTACTCACCTACTTTGTTGGAAAAACTATAATACAACCTGACCAGTATACTTGCGGACACCGCCTCAATTCCATACATTTAGTTGCAGTATTCACACTCTAAACATTAGTAAGGTCTAGTTGTTGGTGTCTTTGCCAGGGAGGCAACGTTACTAGATTAATTTTAATTTTTCTATCTTAATAGAATAATTAAGAAATGCTTAAATCATAGATACGATTTTTATTTTTATTTGTACTAACATCTTTTATTTTCTTTTTGGGTTCAGTATATAACTCGCAATAAGGGAACACCCATAGAGCCGGTCACTGATCTGAAAAATAATCCGCAAAAATCGTTAAGAGCAATAGCAAATGTAAAAAAAACCTCATGTTGTAGGTAACTTACCATGCAAGAACCTGTTATTCGATAAGGTTGACAACTCTAACATCCAAGATCTACCACCACCACTACAATTATCAATAAACCCACCGATGGCGCCACAAAAAGAATCCTAAGAGATTATGCACTATTTAATCTGGATTTAGTTCAAGGAAGCATCGCAAGGCCAGCTATCACGGAAAAGAACATTGAGATTAAACCGGCCATGATCCATATGATCCAAAATAATCTACAGCTTAGAGGCACAATAACGGAGGATCCAAACCAGCATTTTAAACAATTTATTCATCTTTGTGATACATTTAAATACAATGGGGTCACAATGATGCTATTCGTCTTTGGTTATTTCCCTTCTCCTTGATTGATAATGCTTTTACTTGGTTAGACTCATAGTCACTAGGATCCATCATGACATGGAATGAACTTGCAGAGAAATTTCTACAAAAGTTCTTCCTGATCAGCAAGATAGTCCAACTAAGAAGAGAGATTGCTACTTTTTAGTAGTTGGAAGGAGAAAGATTTCAAGAAGCTTGGGAGCATTTTAAAATGCCGATACAAATATTCCAATACCATGGATTACTTGAGTGGCTAAGACTACAGATGTTCTATAATGAGTTGGATGCACACGTGCACTCAGGACTAAATGGAGCCACAAGAGGAGCCCTGATGAACATGACATACGAGGATGCTTATGACCTAATATAAAATATGGAAATGAAATCTTGTTAGTGGCCAAACAAATGGTATACATACGGTAAGAGACCATATACGGTAAAAGTTGTCTAGGAAGTCGAAAAATATCAATAAAATTTGGATAGACTTAACCGCATAGAGTCTACATCTGGTGTGTCATCGGAATTCATAGGAGATAAACCTATTGGAACCGTCAGTACACCCCGTGGCGTATCATAAAAATTATTCTGACAATCCACAGCAAAGTATACATGTATGAGGAACGAATCGGGTTGAAATATGGTTGAAAATATACCTTCTGTAACACCCCCAAACCCGGCCCACGAGCCTTGACCGGATCTGGTTATGTCACTGAGGAAAGACGGTTGAAAATCCTTTTTGACTTTAGAATAAACAATGAAAATTTGTTAACTTTTGAAAACCATGTCCATTCAAAAATAATATGAAAAACCTTAGTGTTATAAAATGTCTGAATTAAAACTTTAGTATATACAAACTTTGACTAAATAGATTGCTAAAATAAAAATCGTCTTTATCTAGTAATTTAATTTAATCAAGACATAATTAAAATAATATCAAAGATAATAATAAGGCCCTTATTACAACCAATACTTAAAACAATTACTGAATATTAAAAATGCTTAAAATAATTAAAATATCTTCCTCTGCATGGGCCACCTTGTG
The DNA here is from genome assembly GCA_025503065.1 of Gossypium bickii. Taxonomy (NCBI): domain Eukaryota; kingdom Viridiplantae; phylum Streptophyta; class Magnoliopsida; order Malvales; family Malvaceae; genus Gossypium; species Gossypium bickii. The sequence continues at coordinate 27,701,043 of CP106712.1, forward strand.
TCCTCTCCGAACCCGGTCCAACTTTACGCATCACCTGAAAATGTTAAAGGAGAAGGTGAGTCACCAAGACTCAATGTGTAACCCTTCCCCCGATTTAGTGCAACATCATACACAAGTCATAACTAACTTAACATGCACAAGTTCAATATTCACCCAACCTAGCCATCCATAACGCCTTTCTCTACCCCGTGTGGTACCAAACCACTGGTGGTTCCAAACCACTGGTGACTTAAGGTCACGATATTCATCAACAAGTGTGGTGCCAAACCACCGTGACCCAAGTCACAATCAAATGATGGGGCCAACCCATCGTGTGATACCAAATCACCGGCGCCAATCCCATAATATCAATCGTGGGGCCAACCCAACGTGTGTGTGCTAAGCCACCGACGGGGCGAGACGCTATGAGGTGCCAAACCTCCGAGGTGCCAAACCTCCGTGACCGAAATCACGAAATGTGGTACCAAACCACCGTGTCCGCTCGACACAAATATCACTTCCCCCACTCGCGTTTAACCCACATCAATCAAGGATATACATTTAACAACAATCATGCCAACATGTTCATTTAACAACATACATAGAGTTTACCATTAGCCATAACCACATATACCAAATATGTCATGCTTCCCAAAAGCATCATAAAGAAAGTCATAACGACAAGACTTACCTGAATCCTTGCTTATACCATTATGGTATTAAATCCCACATCTACACAAGTCAGATTTAACACATACAAACACTTAGCACATTAATTAGTTATAAAGTGTGTATGTACACACCTGATTCCAACGATAACTCTAAATCTCAAGGAGTCAATCGGCCACCCTAACTCTCCTTGCTCCTATATTCGGCCAAACATGAGATTAGCAACCTAGACCATTCGGCCAAAACAATTAAACCAAAAGGGTTAACGTTTGAGCCCTTACCTTACAATCGATTTGGTTTCCTACCAAATCCCGAACCAAACGATGGTTCTCCCTTAAGCAAACGTCCACACCCTATTAAGAAGAATGATTAATCCATTATAGTCCTTGGCTCAACGGAACCTAAACGAACAGACTAACAAAATAACTTCTTACCACCACTTACCAATCGACTATTCCAAAATGACTGTTTTACTTGATCGCTGCCAAAATCCCGGAGACCCTATAACAATTCGGTTACCTCAAGAGATTAACATACTTCCAAACAAATGCCAAAATTGGCTCTTACCTTTGTAAAAGTCGACAGAGAACAGAGAGGGGATAGCAATAAGCATTCGGCTACCAATACTTACCTTCTCCAATGATTGAAAAAAAAACAAACCCAAGGAGATCAACACCTCTCTAATATTCGGCCAAAGAGACACTAATAAGGGAGGGGAATTTCAGCACACCAAAAGGGGGAAATTCGGCTAGAGAAGAAGACTATTCGGCTTTGAAGAAACAAGAGAAGACAAATGGAATGTTGCTGGGGTTTAAAGAGGTTCGGCTATTGCTAGGAAAAGAAGAGAAAACAAAAGCTGCTCAAAGGAGAAATGGATTCGAAATAACAAGTAGAAATAGAGTTTAAGAAGATAAAAAAAAAGTGAAGGTTTTAGGAGCAAAGAGCTAAAATTCGGCTAAAGGAAGATCACACCCCCTTAAATAAGATTCGGCCACTCTCCCCCCGTTGAAGACTCCAACATTCGACCACTTCTCATCTCCCTTTCAAATCCCATTATTTTACTCCTAGTTTCTCTCAACACCAACCTTTCAAACCAATTCAAAATTAAATAAAATAAAAACCCACCTTTTATCCATTATCACCTCTTCAATTTAAAATACAAAATAAAATAAACTAACATTAAACCACCCCTCCAGCCGAATTCAAAATAAAAAAAAAACTAAGCTTATCCTTATCTTCCAATTGCCCATGTGCCGTCCAATTCCCATATTCTCTCTTGACGCCAGCATGAAAAAAAATAAAACTCCAATTGCAGCTCCCTTGGTTCGAACCTAGAACCTCACTGCCACAGCCCTCTCTTCCAACGCCCCAGGCCACTCTTCCCAATTGACTTTCATGTCATAAAACCCCATCATTTAATTTTAAAGCCTTCCTACTTAAGCCCATCACCTCATATATAAAAAATAAAACGCAAAACGTTGCTCCAGCCATTCGAACCTGCGCCCATCTTCACCTCCAACTCCTAAGTGGCGCATGGAAGCCACTTTGCCAAGGCGCCGTTTGTGTCATAGACTCGCCCCAGCTTCTTTTAAGGCCTCCTTCCTTTTAACGCCAAAACCCAAAAAAAATAAAACAGCTTGCTGCCACCTTGATTCGAACATGAGACCCCTTAGCACCTTGAGGCGTCACCTTCCCAAAGCCACAAGTAGCGTCTCCATGCCACTCCGCCAAAGCAATTCTTGTGTCTTAACCTTCCAAATATTTCTCTTAAGACCCCTATAGCCAAGCTCCCCCTTTTTAACACTAAAAACCAAAGATTTCTTAAGGCATCTCTTACCTTCTAGGGTTCTCCAAACCCCTTAAAACTCATCCAACTTCACCATAAGCCTTCCATCACTTGAGATATGCACCAAATGCATAACCCCTAGAACCCGGATGTTACACCTTCTCTAGTGACAATGTTGAAAGGATGCTATTGATTCAATCTAGATTCCAAGCCACAATGAAAATGTCCTGGCTTCTACGTAGTCCACCTCGTCAAAAATGAATAACCACTTTCTCTTGAACTTTTTAGAGATAATTAAAAACGGTTGCTAGACCTTTTAAATTATTAAGTTGTTAACCTTAACACACTAAGGAATTATCATCCTTTTATCCTCTTTGATAATACATATTAAAAAGGAAAATCAAGATTATTCTCTTATTAGTAGAGAAGGCAAATGGAAAGTTAGAAAAATGAATTATATTCTTTCCAAAAGAATATTAATTTTCATGTGTTTTATATTTTGACCGAAAATAATTAATATAACTATTTATATTAATAAATTCGGTAAAATATGTGCCATTAATACTTTGTATGAATCAAATTAATATATTAATTATATTCTTTCCAACAAAATACTAATTTTCATGTCTTTTATATTTTGACCAAAATTAATTAATATAACTATTTATATTCATAAATTCGGTAAAATATATACAATTAATATTTTGTATGTGTTCTCTATTTGTGTACAACAATTTTGAACATATAATGTGTTTAATATTTAATTATCAAATTAAGTTAATTCAACAAGTAATTTAATTCACGTGACAGCTAAATACAATACCGAATGCATTTGGATTTTGTTCGTTTCAACTATAGGGTGTGATCCTGTAGGCTCTTATAACATTTCTAATAATACTAGAATGCTTCTAATATTACAAGCAATAAGTGATATCTAGCGATGAATCATTTCCACCCAACTTAGAAGAAGTCGAGATTTGATAGAACCTTTCAGTGATAATATTTTCATGTATTATACTCTCTTTTTTTTAATATTGACCACCTCTGAACGTACCAACATCCAGAGTAGAAATTATGCACAAAAGATGTAAAAAAAAATGGTATCCACAAGTATACGGATCAGGTTGTAATATATTTATAACGGAGTAAGTAAGTACTCTGGGCATGACTGATTAGTTTGTTTCAGTTATCATAATCAACTGTCGTCTCGAGCTTTCTTGTTCAATCAACTAGTCAATACCCTAGCAGGGTCTTTCGAAACGTCCACTGAAATACAGAGTCTGCAAGAACTACTCATCTTTCAACCTCACATTCCAAACCGATTTAGGGTTAAGGTGCTCAAGGAAAGGCCATATCAATTTAGGGTTAATTCCCACCTTGATTACTTATTAGGGTTGTCAGGCCTAGGTTTAGGTTCTTCCTTTCCTGAATAACTGATCCATTAAGAAATCCCTACAAAAAGGTTAATTATTCATGCCTCCACTTACTAATCCTCCACATGAGGTGTAACACCCCAAACCCAACCCATGTGTTATGAGCGGATTTGGTATGTCACATGAAGAAAACGAAAAAAAACATCCTTGTGATTCGTACAAAAATAGGTATTGCTTTGTTAAAATCAAGAAAACAAGTTTGATTTGATAAAATACTACTAACCTCGAAGATTTGATTGATAAATCGATAAATTTGAACTAATGATCTTACAAAACCGTGACTTTTGAAAACGACGTTGAAAATTCGAAAGAGAATCCGAGTCTTTTGAAAATATCGTTAATAGTTCGAGAGAAAATATCCGTGTTAAAAGTATTTGTAAAAGTTTATTTTGAAATCCATTTGTTAATCAATTTTGGAAACCATTATTTAAGTTTTTAGAAAATTCCCTTTTTAAAAAATTTAAGAAAAATAATAAAAACATCCCAACCATAAAGCAAAAATAAAAATAGTCCAGAGGCCTTATTACAACATTTAACCCAAAATAGTAAAGTAATAAAATAAACGATAAAGAAGTCTAAAGTCCAAATAACCATTTCCGAGGTATGGCCTCCACCGAGTCATCCATGGCCCAAGTCCACATCACTGAGCATTACCTGAAAGGGATAGGAGAAAGGGGGTGAGTTACAAGAACTCAGTGCGTAATCCCCTTACCGTTATCCATTGGGCCGGAACCCATTGAGCAATATTTTGGGCCTAAGCCCTTTTACAATAATAATGTATCAATTATATCATGTGTATGAAATGCAATTCCCAAACCAAACCTAGTAATCCATCCACTACACACCACCCGTACCAGCCAACACACCTGTGGGGATCAAGTCAACCCACCCCGCCAACACACCATTCGCAGGCATTAAGCCATTTATAACAAATTTAATTGTGGACAAGCCACCAGAATAACAGAATTTACTTGGCATTGCCACTATACGGATATGTGGCAGAGCCACCAGAACTTCTCTTCAATGATATCCCATCCCATGCAAAATCATGTATATAATGCATAACAATTCATGATTTTTACAATATAACAATAGTAATTTATTCGGATATTCATTATAAAAGTACGGCCCATTAAGCAAAATATCAGATTGGCCCATTTAGCAAAATATCAGATCGGCCCATTTAGCAAAATATCAGATCGGCCCATTTAGCAAAATATCAGATCGGTTTAGCAAAATATCAGATCGGCCCATTTAGCAAAATATCTCAATTCGACCCATTAAGCAATATGTCAATTCAGCCCATTAAACAATATCAATTCGGCCCATTAAACAATATCAATTTGTCCCATTAAAGGCATTTCCATAATTCGGCCCGTAAGGGCATTTTTGTGATTCGGTAATTTACCCACTAAGGGTAATTCGGTAATTTTGCAATCCAGACTTAACTACTAATTTGGGCATAAAAATTTAAACTGTCCATCTGCGTTGTACTGACTAAATTGACTATAACTTAAGTTAGGAATCTCAAAATCTAAATCCGTAAATTTTCCTTGAAGCTAGACTCATATATCTTATTACTAAAATTTTTCCAGAATTTTTGGCTTAACCATTTAGCACAGTTTATTCCTTAAAATTTCCCTTGTTTCACTGACCAACTATTCTGACCTCTCTTACCCAAAATTCAAGTATCTCACTGTACAGTTTTCATATTTTTCTCCCACTTGTTTCTATTGAAACTAGGCTTACTAGGTAATCTATACATATAAATTACAACTTATAACTCACTTTGTAAAATTTTAAACAATTTTTCCAAGACAGATCAGGGAACCACGAAGTCATTCAGATCCAATCCCACTAAAATTAAAATATCACAGAATATAAAATTCCTTTTCCTTCTCCGTTTCTTTCATATAAAAATAGACACAGTAAGCTTTAATTAAATATCTTATTCACTTATTAATCTCTTTTCTCCTATTTTTTGTGATTTTTCAAAATCACGTCACTGATGCTGCGCAAAAACTGTTTCACTGCAAACTATGGTTACCACTACAAACATACACACGCCCGAGTGATCACGGATGCCGATTTTCGATTTTCTTCGGTATTTCGACCGAATCACAGAATATTTCATGCAAACTTTCAGAGAAGTGTGAGATTACACACCATTTCAATCATGTATTCGGAAAGTACGGGATTACACACCTTATTTGGATTTCCTAAAGAACCACTCTTCGTTGACCTTAGAACAATACCAACCAAAGGTTAGCCTCGGATTTCCAAAAGATTTCATACCCAACGTATTACTTACACTTGAATCACTTACCACTATATCCGAAGGATTAGCAAATAGAATATATCGAGTGATTTCGTCCTTAAAACATAATCGATTAGTTGAAACTTCAATCTGATTTTCAACATAGCCAAGTAGAGATATAACGAAAAATCCAAAAATGAACCCCCTTACCTTAATGATGATAGATTTGACTTCAATCGATTGACTTAAGACTAGAGAGGAATTGGCAAAAATGTGCTTTTCGACCACACAATAGAACACTACGAAAAGAAAGATGATCACGTTTAGAGAGAGTAGAAGAAATGATGTTTTCGGTTAAGAAAACCATCCCATGACAAGGGCACAAATTTGGCATGAAGAAAAGAAAATATAATGATAAAATAGAGCCACTTACCGATTCGATCAAAGAAGATGAATGCCAACACGAACAAGGAAGGAATAACGAAGAAGAGATGAAGAATTCAAAAGTTTGGCTATGGAGGGAAATTAAGCAAGAATATGCACTTTGAGAAAAAAAAAGAGGACGATTCATCCTCCAAAAATGGTCAACTAAAGAAAGAAGAGAAGAAGATAGAAGGAACGGTGAGAAAACAAGAAAAGAATAGCAATAGTGACTTGAAAGTTTCGGCACAACAAAGGAAAAGATGACAATTTGGCTTGCTAGTTTCGGCAACACCAAAGGAAAAATGCACAATATTGGCTAGAGTTTTCCGGTAAGTGAAGGAAGAAATTGGAAAAAGAAACTCAAAATGCCCAAAAGGAGAGAACTCTACATACCCAAACTTGCAAAACTATTTTGGCTCTCTTCCCCCCTTACCAAACTGTATGCCCTTACCAAAAGATGTGTGTGTTGACCAAAAATTCTTTCCAAAACATCTTTCACCTTATAAGCCAACATGTTCCCTTCTCTTACCTTTTCTTTTGATTATTTCCTTTATTTTCCCTTGTTTTTCTCCATACCATATTTCTTTAGCCATCTTTCCATAATTAAAAAGTCTTACTTACCTTATTTAAGCCTTGGCCGACACTTACCATATAGCACAAAAATTTAATCCAAAATATTTGCACTAGGTGGGATTTGAACCTCAGACCATTAGTACACTCCACACACCACTTCCCACATTACCAATAGACTCTTTGTGCTAGCAAAATGCACACTTATTTCCTTAAGTCTTGATGCTACTTGCCTACTCTCCTTAAATGCTTAAACACAACATTTTTCCTATAGCCCATCTTGAACTCGGAACTTCCTAGAAACTTCGTAACCTTCCAAATTCACTTAACTAATAAGTCCAATTGCAATAACGCCATTCTCATATTCCGGAAAATTTTAAACATTCCTACACCCAAGGCCCATTGGGCCCAGTCCTACTTGGCCCATTCCGGGTCGTTACATGAGGATTATTTCCTCATGAATCTAGTAAAAAATATAACCTTGAACGAAATAATGAACATAAAAAATAGTTTCAAGAGTAAAGTTTAGAAAAAGCTTGATTGTATTGAATTTAAGCGCAAAATCCTCATAGAGTTTGAGAACAATTCCAAAATATAATTTCTTCCCAATGAAAAATAACAAGAATGGAAATCTAAAACCTAAGAAAAGAGACACTCTAAAATATAGATCTAAAGAGAAAATTATACAGAGCAAAAAGGTGTCCATAACATGTGTTGTAACAGCCCGTTTTTAGTCAAATCAAAATAGTGGTTTTGGGACCATAAGTACGAGGTCAAAATAATTATTTTATTATTATTTTAATGTTTACAGCATGATAATTTGATTGTGTGAAAATTTTGTTAAGAAATTTTATCATTTGAGTGCTCAATTCGATAAAAAAGACTAAATCACGTAAAGTGTAAAACTTGTGTTCTATTAGCTAAAGGTGTCTAATAGCTATAGAACTTTAAAGTAAAGGTCCTTAAGTGGTAATTAACCCATTAATGAGTTAATGGATGATAATGGTTTGGCATTTAGTGAAATAATTAATATTAATTAAAGTTAATTTAGTAAATTAGTTAATAAAGAATAATTAAATGAAATAAAAACAACTATCATCTTTTTAGTCATCATCTTTAACCGATTGCTAGGGTAGAAGAAAGCCATTTTCTAAGCTTCAATATTTGGCCAAGGAAATTTGTCCAATTGGATCAAGAAAAGTGAAATTCAGATTTAGATCGGGGGAAAACAAAGTTCGTATGTAATAAGCATTATTATAATTGTGTTTTAAATGCTTTAATATTGCATGAATTGTGAATACGATCTTGCGGATATATTTGATGACGATTCGGCAAGTGTGAAATCCTGGTTGAACCTTAGGAATAGATTAGGATACAAATGACATGTCATTAAGGGTTATGTGATTGGGTGCTGGTTCTTACGTTCTACCGATGGCTGAGTTATCTGGCATGTGTTGCGGATTCTCGTCAGCTTGTGTAAGCAGCACCATGTAGCTTCGTCATGACTGTCAACTTGTGTGAGCAGACCCGTTTATAGCTCAAGAGTGAGAATTATATGTGATATGAGATTGAGATAGCTTCGGCTATATATGTGGCGCTTAGTGTGCGAGATTCCCGGGTATCCGATAGTATTTCAAATGGTTCAACGGGTATATCAAAGAAATGGATGAGTATGATATCAATACGAGCTTGTGCAGGTATGTACATGAACTATACGATCATTGAATCAAAGAATTTGATGGAAATTGTGCTTAATCTTGGATTGAATACATATGTTAAGTTATGCTTCAAATTTGAATTGCATTATTTAATGTTTATGTTATTGAATTGTTGGTTGGTAAGTTTTATTTATTTTCATATGAGCTTTTATAGCTTACTTAGTTTAATTTTTCATGTTTAATAGTGAAATCAAAGCTAGCTTGGATTTGGGAATCGTCGGAGATCTCATCACACTACCAAGCTATCACTTTGGTACTTTTGAACTTATGTTTATGGTTATATGGCATATATAGGAGCTTTGGTCATTTTGGTATATAGTTAGTAATGAATTTAATCTTTTGGGTTCGTTTGTAAATGTTAAGTGTTTGGTTTGTATATATCTATGAGAGTTGGCTTATTTTGATATATTTGGAGATGTATATATTGTTGCAAATGGCTTTTGGTTGTGTGGTTGATAATTACCATTTATATGCTTGTTGTGAATTGGTATTATGGATGCCAAATGGTTACAATTAGAAGTTGATATGCTTATGGTTTTATGGCAATATAATGTATGTATAAAGTTACCATTTAGGTGATTTGTGAACAATTTAGCATGAATGGAATAACCAAATTTGATACTATTGTATATTGTGGTTAATGGTATGGAATTAGCATAATTAAGCTTGGTTGGAGTTCATTTGAATGCCTACTTAGGCCTGGTTATGTGCCATTTGGTTTGTTGTAGGTGTGTGCAAATTTGGGTGGCAATATGGCTTGGTAAATAGCCTATTTTTGTCCACACAAGCAGAGACACGGGCGTGTGTCTCAGCCGTGTGTGACACACAGTCTGGTTACATGGTCGTGTGTCCCCTGGTGTTAAATTAGAAATCAAGTCAGTATGCTCCCTACGGCCTAGCACACAGGTGTGTGATTTGGCGATGTGGCATAATTTAGTATACCCTATAGGTTTGGCACGGCCTAGCACATGGCCTGGCACACGAGCGTATGAGGCCATTTCGAAAGGCACACTGGCTCGTCACATGGGCATGTGGTTGGCCGTGTGACCCAAGTCAGTGAGTTACACGAGGTCAGACATGGGCTGGGACACGTCCATGTGATCCTATTTCGAATGTCCACAAGGCCTGTGACACAAGCGTGTCTTTGGTCATTTGAGACACACGGCAGGGCACAGGGGCATATGTCCTCTGTATTTTGTAAAATTTTATAATTGTTCCATAAGTTTCCTAAGTTATCAGTTTAGTCCCAAACCACTCCTAATGCATGTTTTGGGGCCTTGTAGGCTCGTATTAGGGACAATATGGATGTTTGTGAATGATTTATACTTGAAATAGAAAAATGTTTGGGAAATGTATGTTTAATTGTGTAATAAGTCCGGTAATACTTCTTAACCCTATTTCGATGTTGAATGTAACACCCCAAACCCGGCCTAAACATTACGACCGGATTTGGCATGTCACAAGGAAAGGTTGTTTTAATGAACTTTGAAAATTTAAAAGAATAACATTCTTCGCGTTGTGTTAACCTTTTGAAAATCAAATTCGATCTTAGGGTCTCCTTGCAAAAGTTTTATGAATATTCTTAACAGTCGAAAACAGGTTCGGTATTACAAAAATCGAAAAATAGTGGTATTTCGAAACGTGATATTTTGAAAACAGTGTTTGTAGGTTTAGGAAAAATTCCCGAATTTAATTGATTAACCGCTTGTCATCTTTGGTTATCACTTGAAAAAACGATTGTTTATATATTTGTTTTAGAAAAACTCCATATTTGACATCTCATAAAATGTGTAATAATAGCATAAAAGCAAACCCAAATTAAAGTCTCGGAAGCCTTATTACATAACAAAACCCCAAATTAAAATAAGTTTAAATAAAGAAAATGAAATTTACGTAAGAAGTATTGCATGGCCACCTCGAAGTCCACCTCGGCTTCCAATCCGCAACTAGGGGTTACCTACAAAATTAAGCAGAGGGGTGAGTCACCGAGACTCAGTGTGTAATTCCCCTTGCGAAAGAAATTTGGGCCTAAGCCCGCAGAACACATTGGGCCTTAGCCCTCACAACATGGCATATTAAAAATTGTATGTAATGCAACACAGCCCGACCTAGTTTTCCATCCTCTACATCACCTGAACCAGCCGAACACCTGTGGCACCAAGCCACTGTGGTACCAAACCACTATGACAGTCATGAATATATATATGTGAGGCCAACCGACTGTGGTACCAAACCACTGTGACAATCACTAATAAATATATACGTGGTGCCAAACCACTGTGGTACCAAACCACTGTGGCATAGTCACTGATAAATATATGCAGAGCCAACCCACTGTGGTACCAAACCACTGTGACAGTCACTGAATCACACTTCCCCTTTCGATCATATCCCAAAGCCCATGCAAGCATATTATCAATATGTGATGAATGCAATCATATTTCCAATATAAGCAGATAATCAAATTATACATATATTTAGATTATGCTATTCGTAAAACAAAGTAATACAGGTAGTTACGTGGCATCTCCAACCTTACCCACAATGGTATCTCGACTGTCTATACAGTCGTTCCGGCTTTCAGCTAACACAATTATTAACGCAAAATAATAAAGAAAAGTGTGAGCATTACACACCTGATTACGCGAAGAACTAAACTCTCTATATCATCGACACTCTCACTAGCAGGAATAACAGCGATTTGCCTATCCCAAGCCGATGTCGGCTCTTTACCACAACCTGACGGAAAATCTTGAACTGCCGACACAACACGTCGTTTAAACTTAGGGGTAGGGACTACGAGTCCACTCCCTTCCCTCATTTAAACTTCGGCTAGGGCACACACACACACTCCAAAAAGAATAACTCACAATAGCCAAAAGGGAGGATTTGGCTACGGAGAAGAACAAATCGCAAGAAGGAAAAAGGGAGGTTTGGTCAAAGAAGAAAAATAGTAGTTCGATGAGAATGGATGAAGGGGAAAAAGATGCACAAATAGCCACCTCTAAGTTTCGGCTAATACCCAAAAACAACAAGAAGAAGAAGAAAGTGTGCTACGGTTTTGGTAGAAGAAGTGAATGAGCAACTAAAATGCAAAAGAAAGAAAAAGGACTTCACAAAAAGGGTTTTGGTTTTTACTCTCCTATCCCCAAAAAGCACAAACGGCCCCCTTCCCCTTATGACCGAATGTACCATCTAACACCTTAGCCGAATTTTCACTCCCCCTTCAAGCTTCCCCACTTTCGGCCAACTCTACCTCACTCCTCAATCCTATAAATTGCTCATCAACTTGCTCCTTAATCCACTCCCAATCATCCGTTTGAATTCATTGACCAATTCAAACTTCTCCAAGCTCTTTTGTCCATCCATTTGAATGAATTTGACCCATTCCACAACTACCTGGAAGAGTCCCAGCCGAATGCCACTTCTTCCTATCCTGGAGCACAAAAATAAAGTTCCACAATGCTGTAGATGAGACTCGAACTCCTTCCACCCTTCTGCTCCCTTGTGACGCCACTCCCTTGCTCCTTAAATGGCGTCCTCTTGTCATCACATCACACTCACTTTTGTGTCATCAAACACAAATAAATATTCTTAAAGCCTGCTTCCCCTAGCTTCCCCCTAAAGTGTCTTAAGAAGAAAAATTTACCAAAACGCTGGCTTGAACTCGAGCCTCCCCAGGACCCCCAATCACACCAAAATAACATGCTAAGCAAGCCAAACACATAGAATAGCATAAAATGCAGAACCCCTAATTCTAGGATGTTACATGTGTTACCTGAGCCTATTTATACACTTAGAATGGTCCTCGTCCTTAACCCTAGGTCAGCTGACATTCGCAAGCTTAAAGTTGGATTATGCGAACCAAAACAGCCCTTGCTCGTATTAATTTCTCGTGCAAATGCAATGTCGCGACACACCAGGTCCTGTGTAGCAACATTGAGGGCAGTATGCCCATTTCAAGGTATCTTTAGGGGCATGTCACAACATCCTCAGGTTGTGTCATGACATCGAAGGTAGTCTTAGACTTTTCTTATTCTGCTCCCTATGTTGCAACACCAAATTCTCCGTGTTGCAACCTAGCGACCAATATTGAGTTAGTACACCTCCTAATGGTCTCCTACACACTTACAACGTATATTAGATCACCCTTTGGCCTCATTCGGCACTTATAGTCAATAAAAAAATCAAATTACACTTTTATTACACTTAACTAAACTTTACCAAATTATAATTAAAATGCTTATGTTAAAGCTCTTTAAGTGCAAAAACTAGTTTAATAAGCTACATCGAATTATGGCATATAGAACTCCCCCACACTTAAGTCATTGCTTGTCCTCAAGCAAAACAAACAAAAGTAGTAAATGAAAAGACAACCCTTGAACAAGTATGATTCACATGTTAGATTTGAAGCACATGAATAGACATTTCATATTCACATATAATCTTGGAATGAGATATAATTGACTTACCACTTTTGGTCCCAAACACCTAAGTTTAGTATATTAAAAGCATATAAGTAGTAAAGGTCTCAAATGTAGGAATCTATCAATAAATTATACAAATAATTTGGTTATCCTAGTAGAATAAAAATAACCATAAATGCAATTATTCAATATGATTTTGAATTGTGAATAAGTCTACCTAGATCACATAGGGTTTTTTGGCTTGTAACGTTTTGAGGCTTAGGATAGGTATTGATTTCAAGAATAGTAAGAATCAAATAGTTTCAAGCACAAAAATAGTTTGGCACATCATATTGTCCCATATTCTTCCCCTTAGTAACCTTTTCCCACTCATTGCCTTCTATCTCATTTTCTCACCTTCCTTATCTCTCTCATAGGAAGTCACAACATAGTATAACAATCATGGTTGGCTCATGATTTTTTTGTGCATTAATGAATGAGCTTTTCTACATTTTGTGACTTTGTCAAATTGTTTCTTTTTCTTTTTCAATACATCTCACTAAAAAATGTTTTTTCTTTTCTTTTCAATTACTTTTTCTACTCATTTTGATTTTCTTCTTGAATTTTATTCTTTTGTTGCACATAATGGCTAACCTATGTTTACTATATCACACTAATCCTTCCTAGTTCACTCTATTTTTAGGAAATCTGCCATAATGTATCTACTTAACCCTCAATATGTATGGCCAGACACTATAATCGTGCAGTTTAGGACCAACTGAAAATGATAAGTACAAATTTATATTTTGGCTCGGGTTTTGTATAAAGATTAATCATAAAGTGATTTCTGGCTCAAAAGATAGGTACTAAAAATAAATAATAAGGTTAGCTTTTTGGCTCTAGGTGTATTCCAAACAATGCCTTAGGTCATCCTCAGGTATCTAAATATTCACAACTCTAATCAACCAAACAACCACAAATTCAACAATTTATCATTCATATCAGCATGCTCATTTCCTTGTATTCTCTATATCATTTGGTACAGTCAATTGTTTTAATGTCTATTTAAAGTGTAATATATAAAACTTAATAGTCTAATGATAAAAATTGTAAAATCACCTATCCTCATGCCAACTTTATTGTAAACACAAGCAACCTATGTACATGCTCCTAATCAATCAATTGTATTTCTACAAGATCAAGCATACAAATGACAAGAAAAATCAAAGAAAAACATAAAAATTTAAAATTAATTTTCTATGTCCACCCCCACACTTTAGATAACACATTGTCCTCAATGTGTAGCCTTTAAAAAGATAATGAAAGAAGTTACTTGATTGATCGTGATAGTACCATCAGTTATTGGTAAGTGTTTTTTTCATTTTATCGTTGAACGTTCTAAATGTTGTGCCTCCCCCATGTGGGGTTCCTGTGTAGAAAATTAGAACAGGACACAAAACAAATAATAATTTACTATCTACTCCTAGAAAAATTTAAATTAAAATCATCCAAGAATTAATTCAATCTTCTAAAAACAAAACTTAAAAAGTTCAGTCATCCTCAAATCCATTTCATCATATCCTTATTCTTTGCCATCCTCTCCCTCTGTCACGTGTGAAATGATATAGGAATTGTGCAAGTATACACGTCGAATCATGTAATAAAGAGATAAGTGAGATCATCTCTACAAGGATCGGTTAGGTATAAAATGGTCAAGTTATTATACTGAGTATGACTAATATTATGACAAAAATAATGATAAGAATGCAATGGTAATTTAAATTTGTAACACCCCTCACCCGTATTCAACGCCAGAATAGGGTTACAGAGTATTACCAGACTTATTAAACAGTTTAACATTCATTTCACATACATTATCAAGTTCCAAATAATCATCCTTCAACAATATGCATATCGTCCCTAGTATAAGCCTAGAGGCCTAAAACATGCATTCAGGGTGGTTAGGGACTAAATTGATAACTTAGGAAACTTTTGGAACACTTAGAAAATTATTTCAAAATACAGGAGACACACGCCCATGTGGCCCGGTCGTGTGTTTCACACGGCCAAATACACGCCCGTGTCACAGGCCTTGTGGACATTCGAATTGGGATCACATGCCATGTCCCAGCCCGTGTCTGACCCGTGTAACTCTTTGACCTGGGTCACACGGCCAGCACATACGCCCGTGTGCCCTAAAAAAGGCCACACAAGCCCATGTGCCAGGTCATGTACTAGGCCATGTCGAACCTGCAGGGTATACTGACTTATACCACACGGCCAAGTTACACGCCCGTGTGCTGGGCCTTGTGGAGCATACTGACTTGATTTCTATTTCAACACTAAGGGACACACGACCGTGTAATATGACTGTGTGTCACACATGGCTGGGACACACGCCCGTATCTCTGCCCATGCGGAAAAAAATAGGCTATTTACCGAGCCATTTTGCCACCAAAACTTGCATAGACCTACATCAACCTAAATGGCACCAAAACATAGCATATAATAGGCATTCAATCAACCCCAACCAAGCATATTTTATACCATTTCAATACTAACCAATACCAAACATAATAATACCACAATGTGTCATTCAATTTATACCAAAAACTCATAATCTCATATCAACAATACAACCACCTTCAACCATGCATCATTTAGCCTAATCTCACAAACATACTAAATTCAATTCACAACCATTTAGTACCCCAAATTATCAAATATCATCAAACATCACATATCCATCAATAACACATAACCAAAACCATATGCACATTTGAAAACACAACCAAACCAACCAAATTAATCCAACTCTCATGGCTATATACAAAACCAAAACACTTAATATTTACAAGCCATTTCAAATGACTAAATTCATTAGCAACATATATACCAAAATGACCATAATCCTATACATGCCATATTCCTAAAATACTTAAGTTCAAAAGTACCAAGTGATAACTGGATAGTGTGATGAAGTCTCCGACGATTCCCGAATCTGAGCTAGCTTGATTTCTCTATAAAACACAGAAAAATAAACGAAGTAAGCTATAAAGCTTAGTAAGCTAGTATGAAATAATAAGTAATGCTAACCATTCAATTATCATTCAATAATATGAACATAACATACTACAAAACATTTAACTACAATGATAACATGTATTCAATCACATAATTAACCATGAACTTACAATTTCCATAGATTTGATTCTTATATGGTTTCCATACATACCTGCACTGATACGTATCTATTTCTCACCATTTCATACCTTCGATATACCTGTTGAACCTGTTGGAATAATACAGGATACTCGATGTCGAAACCATTTTTATGTTTTTTTTTTAAAAAATGGGGATCGACTTTAAAAACGAAAATGGAGCCGCCACCAATCCCTTTTTGTTTAGGTGTGATCGAATCACCTTATAAAACATTTTATTTCAAAATATTGATTTTGGCCAACGAAATTCAAGAAAACGGGTTCGGGAGTTGGTTACGTACGAGGAAGGATTAGCACCCTCGTAACGCCCAAAATTGGTACCGGATTGATTAGTTATTGTCCTAATGTCAAAAATTCGAAAAGATTTAAAAACATGATTTCTTTAAAAACTTGAACAATTTGAGTTGGAACTTGAGATTCCTTTGTTCCGAAAGAATACAAACATCACATCCAGCACATTAGGACATGATGTTTTAAACCCTCATACCCAACATCATCTCATGATTTACAAAATTCATTAAAAGGATATTTAGTTATTTAGTCAAACGAAAAATCAAAACCCAGCACGTTAGGGCACTATTTCCCGAATTTCTAAACACAAAACATTGCCTTATTTAAGAAAAACTTTTGGATAAAATGTAGTAATTAAAGGAGATAAATATATTTAAACAAAGATTTAAAGAAATAACACTAAGTTATTACAAAAAGTGCAATTTACTAAAGTTACAGGTCATATTAACAATTAGCACTAACATAAACAATTAAGTAAAAGAATGACAAGCAATAATAATAATGTTAAGGTAAACAAAGATAATGGATTCAAAATTTCTTTTTTTAAAAAAATGAACAATCAAAATAAAAAATATATAGAGTAGATAATAGCAATTTTAAAAGAATCTATGAAAAAAATTAAAAAAAAAATTATTATACAAGATGAAATTCAAGTATAAAAAAATAATAATATAAGGTAAATAATATACTCAAAACAATTAATGAATATTATAAAAATTTAAAAAAATAAAAAAAGTATAAAAATGATATGGATAAATAAATAAAAAAGTTAAAAAAACGCATAAGTCAACCTAACTCCCGCAATATGAGGATTCAACGAAATTCCTCCACCAAAATCTAACTCGAACGGAAGCAAATCAAAAAGAAACGAAGATGAGTGAAGAACAAAATAAGAACAAGCCACAGAAAATAAGAACGCAAAAGAGAGAGAAATTTGAGTGAATGCTCTCAAGAATTTTTATTACTCAAAACTCAAGTGTGTTTTACAATGAAGGGAGAGGCCTCTATTTATAGTTGAGCCTCCCCAAATCCAATGGTACAGATCAATTACATCAACGGCTAAGATTAAAAGGTATCTACAAATTAAATCTCTAAGATTACAAAATCATATCTTCTAAGATTGCATACCACATCTTCTAAGATTGCATATCATATCTAAGATTTGCATATCATATCTAAGATTGCATATCATATCTTCTACGATTGCATACCATATCTTCTACGATTGCATATCATATCTAAGGTTTGCATATAATATCTAAGATTGCATATCCTTGAAGATTGTGTTCCCATATATGTCAAGCTTGTAGATGGACCTTCAATCTTTTCAAGTAATGGGTCATTCCGATCAGGCCAAATGATATATTTTGGACTGGACTTGGACTTTGTTTAATTATTTTGGGTTTATTATTTTTTGTATGGGCCCGGGCTAAATTGGCCTATTACAACTACCCCACTTTGCTCATTGTCGTGTAACGAGAATGGAACAAAGACTATAAAAGGACCAATTTACCTCGATCTTGCCGAGCCTTAACTTCTTGATCCACATCTTCTTCAAGTAGTCTCTAACCCAACTGCAAGTTCAAGGAGATTGAATCTGTAGCTTTAATCTTATTCTACTACAACTTTAGGGAGATAAGATTTGCTCTTGTAGATTTAATCCATCCTATCTGCTATTTTCAGTCTACTCTGCTACAAACTCAATGAGGCAAGCTAATATCTTCGATCTGCTTCCTGCAACTTCAGAAAGATAAGATCTACTGTCTTCGCCTACTCACCGCAACTTCGTGAGGCGGCAGCTAATATCTTCGATCGCTTCCTGCAACTTCGGAAAGATAAGATCTCATTGTCTTCATGCTGCTCACAGCAAACTCGGGGGAGGCGAGCTAATATCTTCGATCTGCTTCCTGCAACTTTAGGAAGATAAGATCTGCTGTCTTCAGTCTGCTCCGCTGCAAACTCAGGGAGGCAGGCTAATATCTTCGATCTGCTTCCTGCAACTTTAAGAAGATAAGATTTGTTTGTCTTGATGCGCTCCACTTTGCAACTTCGTGGAGGCAAGGTGACATTTTTGATCTGCTTCTGCAACTTCGGAAGATAAGATCTGCTGTCTTTAGTCTGTTCCTCTGCAAGTTCAGGGAGGTAGGCTAATATCTTCGATCTGCTTCCTACAACTTCAAGAAGATAAGATCTGCTGTCTTCAGTCTGCTCCGCTGCAACTTCAGGGAGGCAAGGCTGACATTTTTGATCTGCTTCCTTTAACTTCAGGAAGATAAGATCTGCTGTCTTTAGTCTACTCTGCTGCAACTTCAAAGAGGCAATACTGACATTTTCGATCTGCTTCCTGCAACTTCAGGAAGATAAGATCTACTATTTTTAATCTGCTCCACTACAAACTCAGGGATGCTAGACTGATGTCTTTGATCTGCTTCACTGTAACTTCAGGAATGCCAGATCTATTATTTTTAATATACTCCATTGCAAACTTAGGGAGACAAGATCTGATGTCTTTGATCTGCTTCACTGCAACTTCAGGAATGCCAGATCTGTTATTTTTAGTCTGCTCCACTGCAAACTCAGGGAGACCAGACTAACATCTTCAATCTACCTTACTACATTGTCCTCTAGAGGATATAACCTGTAGAATGGGTATATGCTTATGCCTAATAATTAGGATACCTTAATCGAAATGAGTCAAATGCTCCTATAGACATCCTATGATATATGAATGCAAAAATGTTATGAGAATGATTCCTATTTCAGTTGCCATCACTTATTTATTCATCAAGGTTTTACCTTCGTTCCTCATGAAGCATCAATCATATTCTGCTCAAATAATTTGCCCCATGGTAATTCTGAGTCCACTCCAGTTGAACCTTGGGACATAAAGTTTGTACCTCCCACTACAACTTTAGGGGAATAACATTTGGTATTTTCCATCCAATCTGTTACCACTCAGAGGTATAGAATTTGTATCATCTTCAATCAATTTAATCTGTTACACCATTCCCTGGGTGTAATGAACAGATGTATGTGCCTGAAATTTACATGAATGCAGGGTATCATTTTTCTTTTCCCGAGAATGATCCCCTTTTACACTTGGGTTGACATTGCTCGTCATTTGTCGAGATGGTACCACCGACGAAATGTCTTATCCAATAAAAATCCGAAGAGATAATCATCTTTTAATGTTTCCAACCCTTAGGCTTGGTGAGTTCTAAACAATAGTCCTGTTTTAGATTCTCATATTATTTAGAAGCTTTCAGAATAATATGCGAAACTCCTTTTATGAAAGTATTATTAGTCTATTAATCGTTATTTCATTATAAAATGCTTGAAAAACATCACAACAATGGACGAGAAAGAAATTAATCAGGAGCATAGCTCAAAACAAATAAGTTAATCAAAGATAACCAAGGCAATAAAAGAAAATTGATTGGGGTGTATCTTGAAAAGAATAAAGTAATCAAAGATAGCCAAGGCCATAAAAGAAAATTGATTGGGGTGTATCTTGAAAAGAATAAAGTAATCAAAGATAGCAAATTAAAAATAGGTAAGATAGAAGCTAGGTGCCCCAGATATCGCAGCCTGAACTTCTCTGTACAAACTTCTTGAGGACCATTTTGAGCTCAATACGTGTTTAGAGGATCCGGAGTACTTTGTCAATGCACCAAGACGTAGCATACTTCCTCATCGTTAATTCAAGCATAGCAAGACTACCACATGCTCTATCTTTGATCAAATTGTGAGCCACCATTTTCAAGTTTTCAGCTCAAAACCCCTTTGGTATCGAAGCGCCCTTTGTAGGTTTTCGCCTTGGCCTCTCCTTTTTTTTTATCTCAAGGCGCCGTTTGTGGGTTTTCACCTTGGCCTTTCCCCTTTCAGGTAAAATACCTCTTGATTGAACCTGAATTCGCCGAATTGCGCAAGTCTTTGCCATCCATCTCGGTCAATATCAATGCTCTTTTAGAACAGGCCCTTTTTATTACGTAAGGTCTTTCCCAGTTTGGCATCTGTTTTCCTTATAAATCCTTTTGTATAAGAAAGATCTTTTTCAACATCAGGTCCCTTTTGTGGAATTCCGTAAGATGAACCTCTTTAATGTAAGCTCACATCATCTGGCCATGACAGGTAGCTTTTAACCTTTTTTCCTTCGATTAGGTTCAATTGGCAAAATTGATTCTATTCCAATGAGAATTGTGTTGCCCCAGCAAAGGTTCTAACCGACGTTCGATAAGACAGAGAGTAAGTGGTAACTTTTTTATGTCAATATTTACAAGTCTCAATCATCTTTCCCATGATCCTTGTTTTGTTGTTGTTTTTTTATTTTTTCCTTTTTTTTCTACCTTTACTGCACTGTGATATGATGTCTGATCTTGCAAATTTTTGAAATTGTCCCCTTTTAGCACTCTTTGTTAGCACCTGATCTTTTTTTTTTTTTGATAATTTGATGACTATCGACCTTGTAACATTGGCATATGAAGCTACTTCCACCCTCTTAGTGAAGTAAACGATGACCACGAAGATGAATCGATGTCGACTAGAAGCTTTTGACGAGATCGGCCCCATAACATCCATGCCCCACATATAGAAAAGTCTGTGAAGAAAATGGAAGAGTCACATAAATCTTGTCTTCTTCAATTCAGAATTCACGGTATAACTGATGCGATCCTCTTCCATGGTAGACCAACAATACCTGATCCTCATGTTTAACCCATGCCTTAGTAGCCCAGGCATGTCTTGATATGATCATGCAAAAACATCTTTGAATTCTTGAAAATAACTCAATGATGTCTCGCCTTATTTCTGTGGTGAGCTAGGCTTCGATCTTCACCCCTTTCCTAGGCTTGCAATGTCTATTAACCCTATGTAAGGTAGGATCTTTTTTTCATCATGTTTTACCATCCTTAACAAATCAGAAGATAGGTTACAATCTCTGTCATCTTCAATGTTCTGAGATCCCTCTAAACACATATCTTACTCGAAAAGAGACTCTAAGTCAGTAGCGGCGTTGCTCACATCGTTGATATCTGGAGACCTATTGTAGGTTGGAAGGAAGATTCCAAAGAATAAATGATTCAAAGAATGATTATTTGTATGGTTATGAATGAAGAATGAAAGAATACTTGAAAGAAAGTCCAAAGAACAAACAAAAGAAAAAAACTAAGAACAATTGTTTGTACAGTATGAAATGAAGAATATTTTCTCAAAGAGATGCATTTTATTGAAATAAAAATTTCGGACATAAGCCTATTTCACAAAAGGGTTCTTATTGCCTCTAGGCTTAAGGCAACAAGCGTGTTTTGAATATTACTCTAGATTAGCTCTAAAAATATAGGGATCTCTTCCAAAGTCCTATTATTCAAAACACTCCCAAGTATGCAAGGGCTTGGAAACCTCGTTCCTAGTTCCCTCTTCGCTTTTGATTTCTTCAAGGAGTCGTAACTTTCTTGTCTTCTCCTTCAATTATGGCATTTACTACCTCGTCAAAGTGATCAGATTCTAATGAAACGTCGAACTTCACAATTCCCATTTTAATGAACCTTTCGACCAACTTTTTAAATAGTATAGTTTTCAATTGAGTGACCCGTTATTCCCATATGGTACTCACATTGGGCATTCTCATTATACCATTTTGGAAACGGAGGTTGCACGGGTTCTGAGTAGGATGGAGACACCACATGCATATCAAAAAGATTCTGATACAGCTCTTTATATGTCATCGGGATGGGTGTGAACTAGAGCTTTTCTGTATTTGGCCTCGAATTGGATTCCTGCCTTGAAGAGCCTTGATAACTAGTCATTACAGCCTTCGGCTGGCCTACGGTGACTGATTTGGGATGCATGCTCAAGATACTCACTTCATTTTCCTTGTTTCTCGGGGCTGATCTTTTGGCACTTTCTCCCGTGTTTATCCTCCCACTCCTTACTGCATTTTCAATCAAATCACCAGACATTACTATATCTGAAAAGCTTATGGTGGCGCTTCCCAACATATGGACAATGAATGAGGCTTTTAGAGTATTGATGAAAAGCATTGTGGTCTCCTTTTCTAAAAGCGGCGGCTGAACTTGTAAGGCAACTGTAATAGCCCGATTTAGGGGCTAGTCGAAATAGTGATATCGAGATCACTAATCTGAGATTTGAGAGATTATTTTCATGATATATTATGAGTTAGAACATGATAGCATATGGGCATGAAAATTTTGGTACTTTAATTTTAGCGATTTCATGTTTAATCGCGAAAAAGGACTAAATCGCATAAGGTGCAAAAGTTCCATTCTATATGCTAAAAGTACCAAATGGCCATGGATTTTAATTGGGGGTCTTTAAAAAGGCAATTTAGCCTTTGAAAGAGGCTTGGCCGGTTATAAGAGGGCATGGGAGACAAGATTTTCAATTTGAGTCAATGTTAGTAGTAGTAGGTGGACTAATTTGACATGTATTAATAAAATAAGGAGAGAAAAGTTATCATCTTTTCTCCTATCATCTTCCACCAAAAATTAGCAGCAAATAAGGGGTAGAAGTCTTCAAAAATTTCAGCAAGCTCTCATCCATTCAAGTAAGTGTTCTAGAGAACTTTTCTTGAATATAATTGTACTTTTAAGACCCCTAAAGTTTAAGCTTTAAAATGAGGGGACTATTATACAATGTTGTGAAAAGTTTAGAGTTCTACCATGAGAACTACCTTAGTTATTTGCTACATTTTTAAGGAAGAACTTGAGTCTTAGTTGTTAGATGAACAACTTTTGAAAAGGGTGTTAGCATGAGAACACCAAATAGGACCTTAATGAAAAGGTTATAAATTTTGTAGTAAGTATGCGAAATATTGATTTTTGATGATAGCTTTAAGAGCATTAAATGTTTATCTGGGCTTGTTGAGGATAAAAATGTGATTAGAATTAATTTTTGAGCCTAGGGGCAAAATGGTCATTTTGCCAAAATCGAGGGGTAAAATGGTAATTTTGCTTAGGCATGATTATTGAAATGCTTATATTAATGTGGCGATTAAAATGAGCTAATTTGATATTATAGAGCAAGAGGAGACAAGAATCCACCTTGATCGGGGAAAGGATAAAGTCGTGGACTAAACCGAAAAACTAGCTCATTTTGAAAACGAGGTAAGTTGTATGAGATTTAATGCAATATTATATTAGCATAATTGAGAATGTTTGATGTCAAATTGATGCATGATACTTCAATAAATTGAGAAACTAATGTGAATGTGATAATGAATGTCCTAATGGACTATGACGAATACGAAAAATACTATCATCGATTATGAGGGTCAGTGTAAAACCATGTTTGGAACATGGCATCAGCGTTGATACGTGTGCCAGTGTAAGATCATGTTTGGAACATGGCTTCGGCATTGAGACAAGAGCTGATGTAAAACCATATCCAGGATATGGCAATAGCACAAAGAAGTAATCCCATATAAGACCATGTCCGGGACATGGCATCAGTACCTAGAGGAGATTCCATTGTTTGATGGGATAAGCAGATGAAATTAAAGGTAGAGAGGTGAATGAATACAAGTACTAATGAATGAATCACGAAAATTGGCTCTATATGTGTACGATTAGCTAATGCCATGGATGAATTATTCTTTTATGAGTATTATGATTTCTATTTATTTCCATGCAACTTACTAAGCTTAATGCTTACCCTTTTTCATTGCCCTTCTTTCTTATAGTATTGCCAAGATAACTCAAGGGTCGTAGACGTAGGGGTTCGGGAAATCACACTATCAACAACACTTTGGTATAACAATTTTAGACTTGTTTTGAATATGGCATGTATAGGACTTGGGTATTTTGTCAAGTTGTAATTGTTAGTTGAAGTGTTGGCTGTAAGTCATTTTGTAAATGGTTTCTTGAGTTAGGCAAATATTTGGCAAACTCTTTATTTTCAATCAAGATGAAATTAATAAAGTGTATGCTTCTTTTATTATTCTTTGTATTTGGCTAAGTGATTGGCCAAAATTGTCTAGGTATGTATGTTTATTGAGGTCAATGAAGCATGTAGTATTGTTTATAAATAATGTATTGAATTGAGCTTAAGTTGATTTTGATCATCCAGGATGGCAAATAGCTTGGTAAATAGCCTTTAAGTACCCACACGGTTAGACTCACGGGCGTGTGTTTAGGCCGTATGTAACCTGCACTTTATTATTGCAAGTCAAGATAGGCCACGGTCAAACCCCACGACCGTTTGTATGAGCCGTGTTTGGCACATGGTTTGGTCATAGGCATGTGCCCCAGACCGTGTAATCAAGACAGTATGTCAAAGGTTAGCACACGATCTAAGCCCCCGGGCGTGTCAAGGCCGTGTGAATATAGTCAGTAACTCCCCACGGTTGGTAGACACAGGCGTGTCACAGTTGTGTGAATATAGTCAGTAACTCCCCACGGTTGGAAGACATGGGCGTGTCTAAGGGTCCACGGGCGTGTTCCAAAGTCACATGGACGTGTGAACCCTACTGCAAAGAAAAGTTGTCGATTAAGTTCTTAGAGTTTTCTGATATGTGATTAAGGCCTCGTAGGCCCACGAACTATATGTTTTGACTAAGAAAGAGAAGTTTTTAAGTCGGAACAAAATTTTATAGCTCGTAAATGTACATTTAGGTGAGTTCAAGCATTGTAATACCTCGTTTCTAGTCCTAACCTCGGACTCGGGCATGAGGTGTTACAGCAACTTCCCTCCATTTTTACGCATACTGCTTGAAACTTTCATTCGATTTTTTCTCCATGTTCTGTAAGGTGATTCTATCAGGGGTCATGTCTGTCACATGATTGTATTGCTTCATAAATGCTTGCGCTAGGTCTCTCCACGAATTAATCCTAGCGTGGCTCAGTTGATTATACCACTTGGATGCTGCCTCCACCAAACTATCTTGGAAGCAGTGGATCAGCAATTGATCATTATTAACATACCCAGTTATCCATCTACAGAACATGGTAATATGAGTTTCAGGGCAACTAGTCCCGTTGTACTTCTCGAATTCTGGCATTTTAAACTTGTGAGGAAGCACCAAGTCTGGAACCAAACCCAGGTCCTTAGCATCAATTCTATTGTGATTATCAACATTTTCCAAGGCCTTGAATTTTTCTTCCAAACCATTTACAACGGTCCACTAACTGCCTTGGCAATTCAGTTCTTGCCCCTTCTCTCTCTACTATATTCAAATCAGGGATAATAGGATTAGCTGGGTTATCTCCTGGATTAGATCCTGAGCCAACTTGGAAGTGCATGGGCACTCTAGTATCAACTTGATCTTGTTGAGACCTAATCGTGACAGATGGCCTTTGAGGATGCACCTCAGGTTGTATCTGTGCATGTGGTGGGGTGAAACCCAGATGATAGTCTTCATTATCTTCTCCAACATTACTCATGGGGCCTTTTCCCTTGTCCATTGCCCCATTCAGTAGCTGAGTCATTTGAGCCACCATATTCCTTTGGGCTTCCATCATTTGTTCCCTCATATCTTGTTGGATCTTTGCCAACTGCTCTCGTAGCTGGTCTTGCATGTCTCTCTGGAACTGTTCGAGTCTTTGATCCATATTTTTTGTCTTAGTGCGAGTACCGTAATGATTTTTAGTTTCTAGATTAACTTTCTCTCTTTCTCTCTTTTTCTGAAATAACTTCAACTAATTAGGGTCCTTCTATGGATTTTAATGCATATGATGCGATGTAATGCAAATGAATGAAATGAATGCAAAAAGAAACAGAGGCATTGATTCTGAATTCAATTCCATTAGAACAACTTTTCTTAGAAAATAAATTCATTTACATAAAGCGGATATTTATACAGCCTTTCCTTCATATTCCAAGCGAAGACATTTATCCCTTTCTTCTTATCTGGATAATAAGGTCCAATCTCGCGAACTTTCTAATAAATATCTCTACTAGCTCTTTTTACTTGATCTGGGCCACGACTCACTGCTCACTTATTTCCACAATGCTCGTTAGCCTCTTCAAGAAAGCCAAGATGTGGTGATTCTCGAATAGTCTTTGTCAGCTTGAATCCTTAGGCAATAAAGTCTTGTATTCCCTCACGGACTATCAGTCTTCTCTCGTTGTGTTTACTTGGACCATATTCAGATGACCGTATTATAATCCACTTCATCAAGAAATCCATTTTCTCATGACAAACTCTTCTATTTAGCAATCGAATTTGAATCAACTCCTCTTTTCTATAATGTGAATGCAATGCAATCAAAACAAAAGAGAACATGCTAACACAAGAGAAATAAATAACAAAATAGGGCACCTATCTGGGTGACCACTAGGGTTTGGCAAAGTTCTACCTAGGGTAAGCCCTTAGGTTCAATATATGCGGTTTAGTTCTAAAGAAAAGGTACCTGAACCAGCAAATTCCTCAATCTGCTCATACAGATCGAGTTCAGTTCAGGGGAATACATTTTCCTATGGCTGCACAGAGATGAAAATCTCACGAAGACATAGGTACGGATGTATCCCGAAAGTAATCCACTTCTATACAGAGGTGAAATCTCTCACTCCCATTTAAAAGGGTGTGACCACAACGATCATACATTGCAATGTAGAAATACTTTACAAGATTAAAACAACATGCAATAAAAAGGATCATAATTTTTCAAATGGGATTTTCAAATTTAGATAAAAGGACGTGAAATAATCAATTTTACGGCTTGACTCTCTTATTGGGTCCCCAGTGGAGTCGCCAAGCTGTCGAAACCACTTTTAAGTTTTTTTTAAAAAACGGGGATCGACTTTAAAAATGAAAATGGAGTCGCCACCAATCCCTTTTTGCTTAGGTGTGATCGGATCACCTTATAAAACATTTTATTTCAAAACATTGATTTTGGCCTACGAAATTCAAGAAAACGGGTTCAGGAGTCGATTACGTACGAGGAAGGATTAGCACCTCGTAACGTCCAAAATTGGTACCAGATTGATTAGTTATTGTCCTAATGTCGAAAATTCAAAAAATTTGAAAACATGATTTCTTTAAAAACTTGAACAATCTGAGTTGGAACTTGAGATTCCTTTGTTCCGAAAGAATACAAACATCACATCCAGCAAGTTAGGACATGATGTTTTAAACCCTTGTAGCCAACATCATCTCATAATTTACAAAATTCATTAAAAGGATATTTAGTTATTTAGTCAAACGGAAAATCGAAACCCAGCACGTTAGGGCACTATTTCCCGGATTTCTAAACACAAAACATTGCCTTATGTAAGAAAAATTTTTGGATAAAATGTAGTAATTAAAAGAGATAAATATTTTTAAAAAAAGATTTAAAAAAATAACATTAAGCTATTACAAAAAGTGCAAGTTACTAAAGTTACAGGTCATATTAACAATTAGAACTAACATAAACAATTAAGTAAAAGAATGGCAAGCAATAATAATAATGTTAAGGTAAACAAAGATAATGGATTCAAAAAAAAAATTTAAAATGAACAATCAAAATAAAAAAATATAGAGTAGATAATAGCAATTTTAAATGAATCTATGAAAAAATTTTAAAAAATTATTCACAAGATTAAATTCATGTATAAAAAATAATAATATAAGGTAAATAATATACTCAAAACAATTAATGAATATTATAAAAATTTAAAAAAATAAAAAAGTATAAAAATGATATGGATAAATAAAAAAATTTTAAAAAATGCATAAGTCAACCTAACTCCCGCAATATGAGGATTCAACGAAATTCCTCCACCAAAATCTAACTCGAACGGAAGCAACTCAAAAAGAAACGAAGATGAGCGAAGAAAAAAATAAGAACAAGTCACAGAAAATAAGAACGCAAAAGAGAGAGAAATTTGAGTGAATGCTCTCAAGAATTTTTATTACTCAAAACTCAAGTGTGTTTTACAATGAAAGGAGAGGCCTCTATTTATAGTTGAGCCTCCCCAAATCCAACGGTACAGATCAATTACATCAACGGCTAAGATTAAAAGGTATCTACAAATTAAATCTCTAAGATTACAAAATCATATCTTCTAAGACTGCATATCATATCTAAGATTTGCATATCATATCTAAGATTGCATATCATATCTTCTAAGATTGCATACCATATCTTCTAGGATTGCATATCATATCTAAGATTTGCATATCATATCTATGATTGCATATCCTTGAAGATTGTGTTCCCATATACGTCAAGCTTGTAGATGGACCTTCAATCGTTTCAAGTAATGGGTTATTCTGATCGGGCCAAATGATATATTTTGGACTAGACTTGGACTTTGTTTTATTATCTTGGGTTTATCATTTTTTGTATGGGCCCGGGCTAAATTGGCCTATTACACTCAGGAATCTCGCATCCTAAGTGCCAATATATATAGCCGAAGCTATCTCAATAAAATCTTGCACCAAAGTGCCAATACATAGCCAAAGCTATCTCAATATCATATCTTACTAATGCTCACTCTCGAGCTATCAAAGGGTCTGCTCTCACAAGCTGATGGTCATGACATAGATACACGATACTGCTAACACAAGCTGACGAGAATTTGCAACACATGCTGGATAACTCAGCCACCAGTAGGACGTACAGACCAACACCCAAAACAATAATAACCCCTAATGACATGTCATTCGTATCCTAATCTATTCCTAAGGTTCAACCGGGATTTCACACTTGCCGAATTATCGTCAAACATGTCCGTAGAGTCGTATTCACAATTTATCCAATATCAAAGCATATAAAATACAATTATAACAAAGCTTATTACATATGAACTTACCTCAAATGCGAACACGGCGAATTAAGTCGATTAATCTGAAACCTTGTTTTTTCCCAAATCTAAGTTTGTATTTCACCTTTCTTGATCTAAATAATATCAAATTTAGCTTATTTAATAATATCTCTATTCAATTTAGTCTAAATAATAAATTAAGGTAATTTAACACATTTGCCCCTAATATTTCACATTTTTACAGTTTAGTCCTTATTTCATAAAATCACAAATTCATGCAATTCAACCAAAACCCATGCTAGCCAAATTTCAATTAGGTTCCTAATAGTCCATATTTTTCATTTATTTCACAATTTAACCACAAAATTTACACATTTCACAATTTAACCCTAATTGACAATTTTGTCAAAAATCACTTGTAACAACCCGTTTTTGGTAAATTTGAAACAATAGTTTTGGGACCACAAATCTGAGGTCAAAATACTTATTTTATTATTATTTTAATGTTTACATCATGATTGAATGATTGTCTAAAAATTTCGTTAAGAAATTTTATCGTTTGAATGGTCAATTTGGGAAAAAACAATAAATCGCGTAAAGTGAAAAATTGATGTTCTATTAGTTAAAGGTGCCCAATAGCTATGAAACTTAAAATAGGAGGTCCTTCTGTTGTAATTAGACCATTAATAGCATGAGTGGACATATTTGGACATTAAATGAATGTTTTAAATGGTTTTTCATTAAAGTTAAAGTTGTAAATTAGTAATAAACTTAGTAAAATAAAGAAAAACAAATTGTCATCTTCCTAATTTCATTCATTCACCGAAAATCAGCCAAGAAAACACCATTAATAGAGCTTCAACATTCAGCTACATTGTTCTCTTGCATGTAAGTGTGATTTTGTTCCGTTTTTAATGATTTCTATGTTTTTGTGATCGTTGCTTCGTATTCTAGCTAGCCCATACCTTATATTTCGAAACTATTAAAGATTTATCATGTTTCAATTGTTGAATTCTTGAGCAATTTGATGTATTACGATAGATTTGGAAGGTTTAATGTTAGATTAATAGCTTTTGTAAAGTTATTTTTGACAAAAATGTCAAAAAGGGATTAAATTGAGGAAAATATGAAATGTGATGGTTAAAAGTGTGAATAAATGAGAAATATGGTCTAATATGAATACTAGAGAAATTTAACTAGCATGGGTTGTGGTTAAATTGCATGAATTTGTGATTTTATGTGATAAGGACTAAATTGTAAAAAAATGTGAAAGTTTAGGGACAAATGTGTAAAATAGTCCTAATATGTGCTTTGGATTAAATTGAATAGAGAAATGATTAAATAAGTTAATCTTGAATATATTACGATCAAGAAAAGCGGAATTCAAATTTGGATCGGGGAAAAACGAAAGTTTTTGACTAAACGACTTATTTCGTCGTTTCCACATTCGAAGTAAGTTCGTATGTTATAATTTCATTCCAAATGTATTCTATATGCTTTGATATAACTTAAATTGTGATTATGTGTGTACGAACAAGTTTGGAAATGATTTGACGATGATTCAACAGTTGAAATCCCGGTTGAACCTTAGGAATAGTTTAAGATACTAGTGACATGTTATTAGGTGATACAGTAAATTGGCTTTGGGCCATGATTTAGAACTATGTGTGTGAGATAAACCAATTTGGCTTTGGGCCATTCATATCGGCTGATTTGGCTTCAGGCCATGATATCAGGATTTCGAATAAGTTACCTTAATTTGGCTTCGGGCCATGGTATAGGTACTTATCGTGTGAGATCCTTGAGTATCCAACTTCTATTCCGAATGGTTCAATGGGTAAATGAAAGACAAGAAGGTATATGAGATTGGTACAGGTATGTGTTTAAACTATTTTAGCTTTGAATGGGAGAAATGATGACGAATGTATATGGTTTTGTGATTGAGCACTTGAAAGGTTTGATAGTTAAGGAAAGTTGCATATTGACATATTGAAATTAATGAATCATGTTTAAGTGATTGCATTAAGTTTATCTCATACGAGCTTACTAAGCTTTATAGCTTACTTTATTTATTTTTTCATGTTTTATAGTGATATCGATGCTAGCTCGGAGTTGGGAATCGTCAGACATTGCTTCACACTATCCACCTATAACTTGGTATCTATGAACTTTGGTAATTTGAGTATATGGCATGTATAGGGACTTTGGTAATGTTGGTTATGTTTTGGTTATGGTTTTGGCCATTTGAATTGGCTTGTAAATGTCTAGGATTTGGTTTTTATATTTGGCCATGTGAGTTGGTTTATTTTGGTTGATTTTGATTATGTTTATATGTATACAATTGACCTATGTTGTGGGATTGAGGTGGATTCATGATGCTCATTGATATTAAGTAAGTTTGAATGTTAATAGGTGATGATTTGTGAATTGGTATGTTTTTGGAATTGAGCATAATAATGTATACTTATAAATGGTTATTTTTATGTTTTGAGAAGAAAAAGATTAGTTGAAATTAGATGGCAATATGTGGTAACTATGTTTTGCATTGGTTGGTGTTGGAATTGGAATAAATCATGTTTCATTGGAATTGAAATATATGCCTTTTGATGCTATATTATGTGCTTCTTGAGAGGACTAGGTGTACTTAAATTTGGGTGGGAAAATTGCTTGGTAAATAGCCTATTTTTGTCCACACGGGCGTGTGTCCTAGCTGTGTGTGACACACGGTCATGTTACACAGCTGTGTTCCCCTGGTGTTGAAATTGAAATAAAGTCAGTATGCTCCACACGGTCTTATACATGGGCATGTGATCGGCCGTGTGGCACAAGTCAGTATACCCCCTTAATTGGCACACGACTTGGCACACGGACGTGTGACTTCACCATGTTGCATAAGTCAGTATACCCTATAGGTTTTGGCACAGCCTAGCACACGGCCTAGCACACGGGCATGTGTGGCCACTTTGAAGGGCACATGGGCCAGACATACGGGCGTGTGGTTGGCCATGTGACCTAAGTCAGTATGTATCCCCTGTTTTCACACGGGCATGTCTAGTGGCCGTGTGAGACATATAGCCTGGCCACACGAGCGTGTGTCCCCTGTTTGAAAAAAAATTTCCTAAGTTTCCCAAATTTTGTTCTGAATTATCGGTTTAGTTCTGAATTACTACTAATGCATGATTAAGGCCTCGTAGGCTTGATTAAAGGACACTATTATTGATTGTGATTTAATTGAATTTGAATTGATAAACTGTATATGAAATGTAAGTTTAAAGTTGTTGAAAGTCCGGTAATGCTCCGTAACTTTATTCTGACGGTAAATACGGGTGAGGGGTGTTACCTCACTTTACAAATTTTGTTTATCTAACAACAAGCATGAATTTCCTACTATTTTCATCAAAACACACTATATTCAACAATGGCAAAACCCTAAACCTTTAACAGTTTTGCAAATTAGTCCTTAGGCTAGCCAGACAAAGCTGCAACGATCTCAAAAACGTAGAAAATCATTAAAAAATGAAGCAAAAATCACTTACATGCATTAGTAACAATGGCCGAACCTTAAACCCTAGAAAAATGGCTTTCTTTCTTCTAATTTTCAGTGGAATATAGCATGGAGAAGATGATAGCTTAGTTTAGGTTATTTTACTTTAATTTATTTATTGAATTACACATTTAACCTTGGTTATTAAGCATACAAATCACTTAATGCCTGTCCATAATTGTCCACCCATATTTCAAATGGTCTAATTACAACATAAGGACCTCCACCTTAATAATCCATAGCTATTTGACACCTTTAGCTAATAGAACTCCACTTTTACACTTTACACAATTTAGTCCTTTTTATCAAATTAAGCACTCAAACGATAAAATTTCTTAACAAAAATTTCACACAAACATACTATCATGCTGTAGACATTAAAATAATAATAAAATAATTATTTCAACCTCAGATTTGTGGTCCTGAAACCACTTGATGTGTCTAAAACTAACTATGATCACAATAAAGGCAAGCGCACCTATTGTTTAATAGTATAGTTATGGTAAGACCGGTAATATCATATCCACAAGGACCAAGAGTACTAGTAATTACTATCTTTCTATTATCTAGCCTAAGAATTGGAATGATTTCTTTTTAAACTAAAATAATTAAAAAGCACGACAGAGAATGAATTGGGAAAATACTTTTAGACAACTTTATGAGATAGGCAATACCTAAGGAAGAATCCACCTAGACTTCACTTATTACTTTTGATTCATACGATTTATTCACTTGACTTAATCCGTAGAAATCCCTGAATTATATTAATATCTCTTTCAAGACTAAAAACAACTGACTCTAGGTTGATTAATTGAAATCACTTTCTAATTAAAACCCCTATTGTTGCATTAACTCGATCTATGGATTCCCTTATTAGATTTGACTCTAATTTGACAGATTTTCGTCGCCCTATTTCTAGGGTTGCAATCAACTCTACTTAATTGTGTTGATCTACTCTTAAACAGGGACTTTTGCTCCACTGAATAAGCACATTCGATTTGAATTAATAACCTGAATTATCAAAACAAGAATAAGAACTCACAATTAAGAATAAGAGCAAGTATTTATCTTATAAGTCAAATAGTAATAAGATATATCTTAGGTTTCATCCCCTTAAGTATGTAGGGGATTTAGTTCATACTGATAGAGGGAAACATCTTAAAATAAGGAAAACAACAAAACATAAGAAAACCCAAAAACTTCTAAAGAACTTGATGGGAGATCTTCAGTCTTGATGAATATCCTTCTTCCGAGCTGCTCCCGATGGCTGTCTTCTAGTATTTTCTACCTTCTACTCGACGTCCCCTTTTATGTTGCCCCCTAGGGTGTTTACATAGGCTTTGGGATGCCTTTCTTGGCCCACAAGTAGCCTTTTCTGAATAGAATTAAACTTGGGTTCGGCAGGGACATGCTCGTGTGACACGCCCGTGGTGGATTCCTTCGGCCGTGCTCGATTTTGCTCGTCACCATAGCCGTGTGCAAAAGTCTAAGCCGTGTTGATTTTCGAGGTAGGCCTATTTTGTCTCTTTTTGGCCCTTTTCTTATTCTTTTCGACTCCCTAAGCTCTCCTGAGTGTAAAACATGAAATTAAAGGATTAGGAGCATCAAATTCATCAAATCTAATGAAAATTCATCCAAAACTAAGCCAAGCATGGGGTAAAAATATGTATAAATTATGGTTTATCACCACTATTCCGATTTGACCAAAAACAGAATGTTACAACTCTCCCCCCTTAGGAATTTTCGTCCCCGAAAATCTTACCAGAAAAGAGGTTAGAGTACTGTTTCCTCATAGGTTCTTCGGGTTCCCACATAGCCTCTTCGACTCCGTGCCGTTGCCATAAAACCTTTACTAAAGCTACGCTTTTATTTCTCAATCCTTTAACCTCTCGAGCTAAAATTCTGATCGATTCTTCATTATATGTCATATCAGGTTGAATTTCTATCTCAAACAGAGAAATGATATGCGATGGATTTGATCGATATCGACGTAACATTGGCACATGACATACATTGTGGATCTTCCCTAACTCTGACGGTAAAGCTAGTCAATATACTATTCGGCCTATTTTTTCGATAATGTCATACGGCCCGATGAATCGCGGACTCAATTTGCCTTTGCGACCAAAACGAAGGATTTTCTTCCCCGGAGATACTTTCAGAAATACTTTGTCAACGATCTGAAATTCAAAGTCTTTACGTTTCAAATCCGCAAATGATTTCTGTCGATCTGAAGCTGCTTTCAGACTTTCGTGAATTACTTTCACTTTATGTTCAGTGTCTCTGATCAAGTCAACCCCGCGAATCTTTTTCTCACTAAGTTCGGTCTAGTACAACGGAGTTCGGCATTTATGGCCATACAAAGCTATATACGGTGTCATTTTATTGCTCGATTGAAAATTGTTGTTATACGCGAATTCAACTAACGAAAAATATTTCTCCCAATTGCCTTTAACGTAACAGCCCAATATTGGTTCTAGTCGAAACAATGATTTCGGGGCCACAAATCCAACAAAGAAAATCTTATTTTTATTATATTTTTATAGTCTACAATTTCACGAAAAGATTTCGTGAAAATTTTGATGTTTGGGCACTCAATTTAGTCCAAAGGACTAAATTGTAAATAGTGCAAAAGTTGAGTTCCACATGTTAGAAGTGTCCAATTGGTATGAAGTTTTAAATTGGAGGTCCTTAAATTGTAATTAGACCATTGGTTAAATTGTTGGACAAAAATGGACAGAGATAAGTGAAATAGGATATTTTTAAGTTAGGGCATTTTGGTCATTTAGTAATTAAAAGAACTAAAAAAGCCAAAATTAAAGCAAAATTGTGTCCATCTTCAAGCTATGGCCGAATGTTGCATGAAGAAACCATGGCTAGGGTTTTTCAAGCTTCCAATGTAACAGTCTGGTTTAGGCCCTAGTCGGAATAGTGGTTTCGGGACCACAAATTTGAGTTAGAAAAATATATATGTGATGTCTATATTTTCCAACAATGGTTTTATATAAAAACCTTGGAAATGATCTGAAAAGTGTTTTAAGACCTCAAAAATAATTGTATAAATATTTGAAATATAAATTTTTTTTTTTGCTCTATTTTCCTATATTTAAAGGTTTATGTTTTGAGCTTAAAGAGCTTAGAAAAACTCATTTTATGTTTTGGATGACCAGTCTTTATGAATGATTTGAATTTTTTTTAATTGAATTTAAATCTTTCTAAAGAACTTTATTATGATATGAGATGTGTGCTTTTATAAAAGAAATTTTTTGTATAAAATGTGAAAGTGTCAACATAACATGACTTCCACGTCAATCGTTGGATCGGGTAAGAAATATTACATATATTATAAAAACCCAATATATAAAAACTAATGGATAAATATTCATATAATGAACCAAAAGTATTAAGAAAAATAAACATAAAATAAAAATTTAACAAAAGTATAAAAGGTTAATAGAATTTAACAAATTTAAAATTTAATAAAAATTTCCTTACTTTAAACTTTTTTTGAATTAAAAACAAAGAAAAAGAAAATTGCAATTGTATTTTTTTATATTTTAAATTTGTTTGAAGAAAATAAACATGTAAATTAGGGCTAATTAATTAATAAATTTCAAAATATTCTTTATTCGATCAATAATAATTAAGAGTTTCAGAGTTTAATTAATTTAGTTAATAATAGATATTCGCTAATTAGAATTTCTTTTACAACATTAAATGTGTGCGAAAAGAGCTGGTACACGGAGTTTCTTAAGACATTGGTGATGTAAAGGGGTATCACTAATTGTTCGAAATGATCTTATAATTGTGAATTCTATTATACTTAAGATATTTTAAGTGTTTTTCCTTGGTAACCTCTAACCTCTTTAGAGGTTAATTATTTACTATTATTAAAAAAAATTGTTGAGTAAAATATATATTTAAGAACTTATAAATATAAATATAGTAAAATATAATTACAAATACATGACCCAGAAGTTATAAAGTAGAAGTTGTAAGAGCCCCATTTTGACCGGGCTTTGAAATAAACCAAATAAAAATAGATAAAATCAGTGTTTATTTTTTAAACAGTCCAGTTACAACATTTAGCCCAAACACATTACCCGTGGCCCAAATTAACCCAAACAGAAACCCAAGTTCAGACGGCCCAAATGGCCCAGGAGCTAAACAGAATCAACAATGGCCTAGTGTTTCTGAAATCCTAGGCGCTGCTTCAGCAGGAGTCCCAACAGTCGCGCCGCTCCTCGCGCCCAGGCCAACATTCGCGCACCAACAGCACCTCTAGACTTGCGCCGCAATTGGCTTTCGCACCCATGCAGAGTATCCGGTAGTGTCACGATCTGCACCCGAATCACTCCATCGCCGCGAGATATTCGTCAATCATCTGTGCAAACAAGGAAACAAGCAGCAACAAGACTGGCAATAACGACATTTTCCTTTTTTATTTTTATTTACAAGGCTATAAAAGCCGGATTTATTTTGTAAAAAAGGTGGACATGAAATACAGAGAGAATAAAAAACCCTTTGAAACAGAATACAGAGTTATTTTGAAAATAAAGGTGATTCTTTATTTTTCGATTTGTTTTATTTTATTTTTTATTTTTTTATTATATACGCAAAATAACAAACAAAAAAAAAAGAAGAAAGGGACGAGTTTTTACCTGAGCTCCGCCACGGACGACGGCGCGTGAGGCGCGTGGCAGTAGCCTGAACGTCTGACCATCGGGACCAGACGAAGAGGGCAGAGAGCATTTCAGAGCTCTCTCGTCATTTTTTTTTAAAAAAAACATTGAATGAAATTATTTTGTTAACTGTTTTTTACTTTTAAAGCAAACGAAGAACAACGCCGTTTTTGGCCCTTAGGATCCGCGCGTTGACCCGACCCGGCCCTCAGGATCCGCGCATTTTCTTTAAATGGTCTATTTATCCATTTAGTCCTTCCTAAATTTTATTGTTTTTAATTCAGCCCAATTCGCATTTTTGTTTATTTTAAAA
The DNA here is from genome assembly GCA_025503065.1 of Gossypium bickii. NCBI lineage: Eukaryota > Viridiplantae > Streptophyta > Magnoliopsida > Malvales > Malvaceae > Gossypium > Gossypium bickii. Next base: position 27,739,037 of record CP106712.1, read on the forward strand.
TTATCCCTAAAGTTTGTTTTGGGTTCCAATTTAGTCACTCGGTCCGTTTTAAAGGTAAAACCGAACGACGTCGTTTTGAAAAATACTTAATTTCTATTTTAACCCCTATATTTTAACGCGTGTTTTTATTTAGTCCTTTTAAATCTGTTTTAATTATTATTTGACCCCTATTTTCTTCGTTTTATTTTATTTTCCTTTTATTTTATTTTTAGTGTATTAAACTATTTTATTGTATTATATATTCTATATTATTTTCCTATATTTATTTATTAATTTGTGAAATTCATATATATATATTATATGTATTATTTTATCATATAATTAATTATTACTATATATATATTATTATATTTTATCTTATAATATATTTTGTATATTATATATATTATTATGTTACATTTATATATTATTTTTAAAACCTTATTTTTATAAAATTTATTCATATTACCTAATCTATTTTATTGTTTATGTTATGTATGTAAATTTATGATTAGTGTATTATATATATTATTATATTTTATCTTATATTATATTTTGTATATTATATATTATTATGTTACATTTATATATTATTTTTTAAAACTTTATTTTTATAAAATTTATTCATATTACCTAATCTATTTTATTGTTTATATTATGTATGTAAATTTATGATTAGTGTATTATATATATATATATATATATATATATATATATATATTCATCATTTTATTTTATTTTTAATATTATTTTAATTATATATTATTTTCATAAATTAGTTATTATATTATTTTATATAAAATATATTTATGTTTCATTTATATTATTTATATTATTTATTCAAAACCATTATATACTATTCTTTTTATTTATACATTGTTTGCATTATTTATATCATATATGTATGTAATATTTTTTATTTTATTGCATAAAATATGTTCATATTTGTTTTATTATTTATTGTATTTGTTTATACTTCATCATGTATTCACAATTGCCTTAGTGTAGGAATTATTACTTGACATATTTTGTATTATTGTTTCTTTGTTGCCTATCTTAAACGTTAGTATATTTGCTTTTAATATTTGTGTTCAATAATTAATGCAATGCTGTTACATGGTTATTGTTTATTATAAAAATCTATTTTTTACAAAATAAGGCAATGTTTTTAAAAGTTTTTAAAATAAGGCAATGTTTTGGTATTTAGAAAATCGGGAAATAGTGCCCTAACGTGTTGGGTGCGATTTTCCGTTTGGCTAAATAACTAAATATCTTTTTAACAAGTTGTATAAATCATGAGACGATTTTGATTACAAAGGATTTAAAATATTATGTCCTAACGTGTTGGATGTGATGTTTATATTCCTTTGGAACAAGAAAATCTCAAATTTTAACTTAAAGTGCTCGAAGTTTTATAAATTATGAGATGATCTTAGATATGAGGGTTTAAAAAACATCATGTCCAATCGTGCTGGATGTGATGTTTATAATCTTTCGTATCAAGGAACTCCCATATTTTAAATCAAATAGTTCGAAGTCTTCTAGAAATCATATTTTTAAAATGCTTTTAAATTTTAAACATTTGGACATAATTTTATCGATTAGGTACCAATTTTTGGGCGTTACGAGGGTGCTAACCCTTCCTCGTACGTAACCGACTCCCGAACCCATTTTCTTGTTTTTTTTTCGTAGACCAAAATCAAATGTTTTAAAATAAAACGTTTTACAAGGTAATCCAATCACACCTAAGCAAAAAAAAAAGGGATTGGTGGCGACCCTCATTTTGTTTTTAAAATCGATTCCCATTTTCAAAACCCGATTTTAAAAATAGTTTCGACAGAAGTAAATTAATATAGTGCATAAACGGATAAAAAATTGTTGAATAACTAGATTAAACTCGTGCATGAAAATTACATATAATAAAATTAAAAACTCTCTCATAATAATTATACATGAGAAGACCCTTGAATACTTAAAAAAGCAAAGCTCGACATTATGCTTTTTATAGTGAATACTTTGATTGTTAGGAGAGTTTCCAAGCTTTACCACATTTAAAGCTGAAATTCTTAAGCCTTCCAAAAAACATGACAACAGTAAGGATAAACTTTCCGGTGTTACTCCATCTCCCCGCGAAGCCAGCACATGAATCTGTGCACCGCTGCTCACCTTTCAATCGTCTTTTACAGCTATATCCGGTTGAGAATCCAACATTCCCATAAGCACTGCAAAAGTCAATCTAAATTGATTAAACATCTTAAAGTAAAATAGAAATAAAATAAATTTTAATTGAACATATTGTTGGTTAATAAGTTACCCCATATCTATCCTCTTTTCTAATTTAATTTTATTAATAAAAAAGTATTAAGTGATATTTAATATCAATTATCAAACACACTTGAATAGTGTAAAATTTTATTTCTTAATATGAATTAATTTTGCATCACCCTTGAATTAATTATAGACATCATGGATCTATTTAAATACTACAAATATAAATAATTTAGCTATATAAAGATACTACAACTATTAACACTTGTTACTATACTATCTATTAATAGATCTAACATTTACTCCTTTTATATTTAGTAAATGTAAAGCATAAGGTATTCATTAATTACATAGATATTTAAGCCTTTATCATTATAAAGAAAAACCTGTTATAACAATTTGTAATTGTAACTGTGTTTTCCATATGTATTTTAGCTTTTTCTAATACAGGGTTAAGATTTAAAGTCGAAAGATGGGAGTTTAAGAGTTTAAAACTTAAGGGTTAAGATCTATGAATTTTTGGTTCAAAAAAAAGATCTATGAATTTAGAGAGAAAAGGTTAGGATTTTAAAATTTACAGTTTTAGGATCTAAAACTTAGTTTCAGGATTTTATAAGAAGTGTTAAATAATTTTTAAAATTTTATTAATTATAAAAACACAAATTAAGTAAAAACATCAATATTAAATATTTAAAAAACTGGCTAAAAAAGATAAATTAATGACTTGGATGTGACCCTAGTGAAGGCATCATTACCATATTATTCATCAATGACGTGGATATTTAAGTCCTTTATCATTTTTAATTTATTCATCTGTATGCTCCCACCCTATTTCCCACCACCGTGTTCGTCTCCGTCAACTTACTTTTTTAATAGTATCCTGTCAGTAAAAATGGTAAAGTATTATATGTAATTACGTCCGACGAAACTCCGCGACTCTCATCAGATCCATCATCCATCTTCTTCTTCTTTGTCAACATATTTACAATATGATGAAAGGTGGTAGCCTTCAACCCACCATTCTCATCATCGTCTAAGACACAAAACGATTCTTCAATCCTTTCGATCTTATAGAGACATGCAATTTGTAAATTGAACGCGTGGTTGAGCATGAGGTCTTTGTCTAAACGAGATAAGGTTTGGATTAAAGGGACGAGGATCGAGAGAGAGTATTCCGTATTGATGATGAAGTTGAAGGTTTTGATGGTGTTGAAGGACCCGTCTCTCGCGCTCTTGTTGAGGAGGTAGCCTACCGTCGCCGGCTTTATGAACCTAATTGTCGTAGTCGGCCGATGTGGGGTCGTCGGGTCGGTCGGGCCGGGATTAAAGAGAAGCGTGTGAAAAAGAAGCGGAGGATAACTTGGGGATAAGGGGATTGATTGTTGAGTTTTTCGGAGAATGGACATGTTACTACATATCAAAGTTGAAAAAAACAAAACAAAGGCTTGGGTGTTGGATTTTTTTTTATTATATAAATGATAGATGTATGAAATTACAGGTTTATGACTTACGTAAAAACCGAGAAGAAAAAGAACAAGAGTATTGTAAATGGAAGGCAGCGAGGAGGGAGGAACTGTCTGATATCAGTAACAGATTGGAGAAGAATATGTTGGTAACATGGAAAAGGAATTAGAAGAGGTATAGAAAACCTATCTTGGTTACTGTAATTTCAATTATAATATCTACACTCTTCTCCTATTCTCTATCTTTTATTTTAAAAATGGTATAGAAAACCTAAATTAGAAGAGGCAAATTACCTTACGACTTCTATGGTGATGTTTAACACATTGAAGTTGAGGGGATCTTCCTTCAATTTTTGTCTTTCGGAGATGCAAATTAGGATGATGAAGATGGCCACGTATGAGAGTTGAGAGAACAAAACACACTCCAAAATGCTCTTCCCTGCTGATTCATTTTGACTTCCTTTCTCTATTTCCTTTTTCTGATATTTTGTTGGTATAAAGGAAGTATAAGGAGGGAGATACCTGAAAAATAAAGAATGAAATATATATATCCCCTAAATCAAATTACATTTATTCATATATGTTATATCACTATAAATTAATACAAAAATCGAACATAAAATCATAATAATACGTCAATTATGTAACTTGAATTATTTTTACTTTTACAATGATGACGTATGTGTAACTGCTAGAATATACGGTGGAAATATGAGGCTGAAGATATATTGAACAGCAAAATACACAAAAGAAAAACTTCTATATACAGAATTTGTGGGGTCAGAAGATTCAAAAGTTAAACGAGGCAAGTGCTCAACCCCATTTGTTTTCACTATATTATCAACCAAAATTGATGGAATGACATCAAACACCAAAACATGTACTAAAAAGTTTATATCCATTTAAAATATAAATTCAACTATTTTTTCTACAAATAATTATATGTAATAAGTAAATTACCTTTGTAATTTTTAAAAATTAAATTAAATTAATAGTAAAAAAAATAGTAAATTAAAATACGGTGGAAATTTCTAAATTGATTTATAACTGATCATATTGGCAGCTTTGATTTCAATCTCATGAATTTTAAAAATACCACTGAAGATATCAGTATCTAAGTATTTATTGTTTAACACAATAAATTAAAGAATAATTTTTTTTCAAAAGTATAAAAAAATCTTCTATTTATTTTTACCAAATCATAAGATCCGTCATCTTCCCTTCATCATTTTTTTTTTTTTGGCTTTTTTAAGGGTATTAATTAGATTGAGCCTATTGATTAATCTTTGTAGATCCTTATGAATTTTAAATTTTTTTATAGTCATCGCGAATATTGAACCCACATATTAAAATATTTTTCTTAATTTTAAATTAAAAAAATTAGGAAAAATTCTGAAATAAGAAATATGGGTAGGCATTAATTCCTTTGGATAAAATGGGAGAATTATGGGAGTGGGTAAAATTAGTCAAAAGGTAATAATATACATATTCCCTAAAAACAATGATCAAAAGGAATATATATGGTCTCTAGACATGGAGAATATGAAAATGAGGTTGATGTGGAGTAAGGCTGCATAGTTTACGTGGTTAGCTAGCGAGTTGTCACGGAATTTTGTTGAAGAATATACACCAAGTAATTTAAAAAAAGAAAAAAGAGAGAGAGATGTGGCATCTTGTCAATTCGACACATATGAGATAAAAATGGACTAGAGAGAGAGAGAGACTCACATCATAACAACAAAGAGCACCAAGATCGCTGAGGAGATGGTGGAAAGATCAACTACCGATTCACCAGCATACCTTGAGTTAACCACCTGAAACAGCGAGCCCACAACTTTCTGATATGAACTAAAACCATCCATGGTTTCTGAATTCCATTCCATTGAGCAGAAGAGAATAAACTGAACTAATGTCAACCCAAAAACAGTGGCAGCAAGAAAAGAAGAATGAAGGCCTGACAGTAAATGACTATAACCCATCTCCTTCCAGTTCTTCAGGATGTAACTGAACTCCACCTTTTTTGTCATTTTGTCCAAAACCCATATCAAGGCTCGTAGGCAAGCTGGATAAAGAGTGTTACCAATAAGAATTTGTGGAATTAGCAGCAACAGAAGACCCGAATTCTTCTTGAAGGCTATCATGTTTTCATTTGTTGGAACAAACCCACAGTTTGCGAACGTAGAAACGACAGTGAAGAAAGAAAATGTTCGTATATCAATACCTTTGGTTTTCAGTATTTTTCTGGCGCTTGGAACCAGGCTTACATACATAGAAACTAGACTAGAACCAACTGCGTGGACTACTAAAAGATACCCTAACACCAGATACCCCAAATACCTAGTGGCCTTATACTTGAGACTCTTACTATCGGAAGTCAAGTTTTTGTTACTTTCTAAGTCAGTGATAGGTTTCTCATTAGCTAAGGCTAAACAAGTAATCCTACCCAACTCCACTTCCTGGGCAATGTTTTCTGAGGTCAAGCTGTAGTCTGATTGGAGGCCCCTATTGCTAATAGAATTTACAATGTCCCCATCGAAACTTGGACGTTTTTCAAACCTGAACCTCCCCAACAGAAGTCCAAGCATGGAAGTGAATATCTCCCCACCTACCAGCATCAGAATAGTTATAATAATAAGTTGGGTATTGGAAAAAACCTCCATTTCTACAGTCGACATGCTTGAAACCGTTGTTGCTGACACAGAAGTGAAGAACACGTCTATGTTGTTAGGACTAACTGAGCCGGATTTTGGCTTTGACATTTTCAATGCCCCTAAGCCAACCAAAGACACGACTATGAAATAAGCAAGCTGAACCCAGAAAGGGTTCGCTCTAAAGACCAAGAAACGGAAACAAGTGGATATCAAAACACGATAGGATTGGTTGAGGCATGATAGTTTGGAGCGTGAATTGCTACTAAAATGCTCCAATTTTCTACCGAAACAGATAATAGTGTTACTCATCTTTATTACGAAGAAAGTTGTATGATAACATATTGAGCTTTGAGTAGTAGGGGTATATATACAAAGGGGGAGAGAGGAGCTCTTGTCCAACTTAGTGTGATTTCCTAAGAGAAACAAATAAAAAACCTTGGTGGGACTTTCAAAAAGAAATAAATAAAAAAACTTAGTGGGATTTCCCTGCACATGTGACAAATCAACTTAACATTATATAATTGGTTAAATGTTTTAAATAATCCCTGTAAGTTCTTTCTGATTTGATTCATTCACTATAATTTGAACAATTTTAATCTTTGTATTAATTGAAAATCCTTTACGAACTAAACAAAATGACATGGCATTATTTGTATTTAAGTGGCTTTAGAGTGTCATGTACAGGTCTGTATTTATGATTGCCACGTAATATTATCACCCAAAATAGGGAAGAAAATGAAGCAAAGAGGGTTATATTATATGAATTGAAAAGAATGTTTCATCAAACCCTATGTGATGGCCCTATGGTTAAAGGTGTTCATCACCCGAGGTATGATCTGGGTTCAAGTTGAACTAGTTATGTTTATTGTTCGGGTTTTATCCTATTATTATAATTCACCAAAAAAAGAAAAATTTCCATCCATGCTTCCTCGATTTCAGTGTATATTCCCCTAAACCCATACTTCGGCTTCTCTTCAATTCCTTTTTGTGATGAAATTTTCTTCTTTCATTGCTATGATAATTTCCTATCCTTTAGATGTTTTGGGTCAGCTTCAAGCAACGAACCTCCAACACAATTTCATATTCTTTTCTTTACTGTTTCCCTGCCCAGAAGTATTAGAGGATGAGGGTTTTCATTTTCTTTTATTTTTTTATTGAAATACGTGGCAATAATACATGCTTAGGTGTACAAGCCATGTCAAACACCTTAAACCCTTTATTTAAAAATAGTGCCATGTTAGGTTATTTAACGTCTTTAGTTTAGGATTGAAATTTTGATTGTTGAATAGCAGAGGGACTAAATATGTTGAAATTATAGTAAAGTGATCAAATTCACAAGAAATATAATAGGGACTGCTTACAGAATTTAACCTTTTTCTTTCGGTGATCTTCATGAGATTCAAATGCTTTTAATTTGATTTTATTATTCTAATAGTATGGCCAGCATTTTATGCAGGCTCAACGGTTATAATAAATTATATTATCTACACTAAGGAGTAGAATATAACCATTTGATTAAAAGTCAATTTAATAACTAATTCCTCCAATTTCATAAGCATTGGTGTATGTCTTTTTCTTTAAAATAATAATAATAAAATCCAACCGTATAATATCACTTTTTATTTATTATTCTGACTAGGGGCTGCGCCATGGAGGTAGAGGCTGCCCCAAAAACCTAAATACTAAATTTACTCCATATGGTATTTAAAAATGTTGTTTTATTTTTATTAAAAATTCATATATATATTTTTTAATTTAAAAACTTGGATGAGTAAAGATATTTGTTTTCTATAATTTATAATATATAAAAGTAGAGTTTAAAAAAAAATTTGAATCGATAAGAAAATCTTTAATGTTATTTTAATTACTAATATGACACTAAATACATAAGTTTTATTAATAATAAAGATTTTATTCATTTTAACAATACAATTAATAAACAAGAACAAATACGAATTTATTGTGAGCAGAGAAAAAAAAAAAGACAATATCCCCTCACTCTACCCTAAACTCTCTATGTGGCTATCGCCTTCCCTCCTTAACTTTATGGAATGTGAGGGAGGGCTAGCCACTAAGAACTAACAACAGCAGTAATGTTTGGGTGCTATAGCCAATAGCCCCCTCACTCGTGTGAACACTAACGTGCTCACACTAGAGCGCTCACACTAGAGCTGATTTTCGTAGTTGGAACCAGTCCTGATATCTCAAATTCGGGTGTGGCTAGGGTTACGAAAAAGGTTAGATGAAGAATGGAATTGCCATCTTGTTCAGATGATCCCACAGTGGATGGAGACGGTAGGAAGGTGCCGAAGGGTTCCTTACCAAAGGCGAGTTATAAGCACACTCTTATGGGTTCAGGTTCAAACGAGCCATTAGAGTGTGGCTGATGATTTTGGAATCTAGGAAGGAGATGTGTGGACAAAACTGGTAGACGGGATCCCTTCGATTACATTTTTTGATAGGGTTATTGAGAGGAAAATAGAAAAAATAATTATTATTAAGCTTTTGGGTAGGAAAATTGCCTTCAATGCACTGCTAAATAGGATCACAATACTGTGGAAAACAAATAGTCCATTCCAATTAATGGATTTGGAAAATGATTATTATTTGGTTCGGTTTAGTAAAGAGGATGACTATAATAAAGTGGTAACAAATGGACCTTGGGTGATATTTGGTCAGTATCTGACGATTCGTCCTTGGACACCGAATTTTTCGACGACTCAGGATGAGGTGGGAATCCAAGTAGTATGGGTCTGGTTGCTGAGACTTTCTGTACTATTCACCTTGTATTCTCAAAGCTATTGGACAAGACATTAGTTCGGTGGTTATGATTGATGAAAACACTGATAGTGTGAAACAGGGAAGGTTCGATAGATTAGCCATTTGTGTTGATTTAAGAAAGCCATTGATCTCTAAAGTTAGGATTAATGGTCATCTTCAGAGAGTTGAATACGAGTCGTTACCCCATGTCTATTTCAAATGTGGTCTCTATGGACATGGGTCTGATTTATGCCAAAAAGGTTGTGCCTATTCGCCAATGGAAGATAATTCCGTCAATATTTCTTGGTTCTCAAGATCTAAATCGGCGAGTTGAAGAGGAGGACTACGGACTGTGGATGTTAGTTGAATGTCAGCAATAGCGTAATGGCAGAAGCTTCGGGGTTAAGGTAAACGATATTCAAGGCGGACAAAATGGCGGATCTAGATTTGAGGCTCTGAGTGGGAACCAAGGCAGATCTGAGGAGGTTGGTTTAAACATGGAAAGTGAACCCACCGTTGGTAAAGAAATATCTAAGGTAAAGAATTCTCTAATGGTACTGATAAGGGGAAAAAACCCTAAAATAAGTGCTGCTTAGTTACGAAACAGGTTAAAGCCCAAAGGTAAGGGAGTTTTAATTGGTTCTATATCAACCCGTTTTTCAGTGGTATTAGAAACAGTAGTTTTGGGACCATTAAATCTGAAGAGTAAGTTTGTAAATATTATTATTTAATATTTACGAGTCAAATTTGATTTTAAAAAGATTTTTGATATGATAATTTATGCTATTTGAATGATTAATTAAGTTCAAGTGGTAAAACCCTAAGATTAAGTGGTTTTAGAAGATGAGGTATTATGACCTCATTTCTATAAATTCATCCATAAATATTTTTATAAACATTTACAGAGTTTTATTAAGATGGTATTAAAGTTTTGTTGAAAAATTTTAACGTTTCGATATTTAATTAATTAAAAAGGACTAAATCGTAAAAAATGTAACATTTGATCACTATTTGATTTGAGTGATTAAATAGTTAATTGAATAAAGGAAAAGGGACTTAAATGGTAATTAGACCCTTAAGGAGTTAGTGGACAATTATGGGCATGAAATTGGTGTTTTATTTATTTATTAACCAAAGTTAAAATGGTAATTTGGTATATTAAAATAAAATAAAATAAAAACAAAAGGTTAATTTGTTATTATCTTTTTGGTTTTCTTCTACAACACTGAATATCTATGGATGTTGAGATGAAGCTTTCGGCCATAGACAAATTTTTTGCATAGTATGGGATTTTGGCTCCATTTCTTTTAATGATTTTATGTTTTTGAGATCGTTGCAACTAGGTTTAGCTAGCTCATACCTTCGATTTTGAAATTGTTAAAGATTTTGAATGTTTCCATTGATTAACCTTGTGATTTTAGATGTTAAATGATGAATTTGAGATATTAATTGTTATTTAAAATTATTTTATTAAGTGATTTTTGATGAATTTATCGATTAGGGACTAAATTGTTGAAATAGTAAAAATACAAGGATTTGATTTGAAATTGTTGCAATAATAGGCTATTTTGGATTCCATAAGTATTTAGAAAATTTTGGGTAAAATTTGTTAATTTGAATGTTTTAGGCTCAGGGACTAAATTGAATAAAAGTAAAAATTATAAGGTAAATTTGTAAAATGTTAAAAATGACTAAATTGCATAAAATACATTTTTTTTGCTGTCTAAATTAATAGATTGAATGAAATTATTAATTTATATCAAGATTAGGCAGAAAATCGAGGAGAATGAAAAATTACCAAAATGCCCCTATACTTTTTCATTTTTTCAATTTAGCCAGGTAAGTTCGTATGAACTATATTATATATAATGTTGATTAAATTGAATTTTAATATATGATTTTATTGGAAATTAATCAATATATATATGTTATTATACAATTTATCATGTTATGAGACAACGTAAATCTAATGACGTTCGACGATTATCGAGCCGCGTTTGAACTTTAGGAATTCGTAAGATACAAATGACATGTCATTAGGTTTTACATGTTTCGGGTGCTGGTCTTGAATGTCCTATTGGTGGCTAAGATTCGGCATGTGTTGCGGATACTTCACAGCTCGTGTGAGTAGCACTGTGTAGCTACGTTTCGACCCACAGCTTGTGTGAGTAGGCCCATTTTCACAGCTCGTGTGAGTGTAACGCGTAGGTTTGTGCAAGTGTACACAGTCGTTATCAAATAATAAGTAAGTATCGAGTTATCGTCTCTACAGGGATTGTATTTGTGCTAAGTCACTTAATTTGTAAAATTATATTAACAATTTGGTAAATAAAAACACAATATAGTTGAGAAGTGATGATTAAAATATATTAAACAAAATGCAATGACCCCTAATGCAAATTATCCTAAGCATGCAAACTATATGAATGAAATAGATTTTAGCAAAATTAAACACAATTTGCAACAATTATAACATAAATAAACTAGGACAATTACTTTAATTAAACTCAATTTATTATCAACATGCTTAATAACATTCGGAAAAACATTCCATGGCAACTCGATCTTTCATGAGTTTGAAAACCACATTAGGTCATTTCGAAAAAGGTAATTACACGTTATTATTTACTATCATGATAGGTTAGCTCAAATTAAAAATGACCTAATTTGGTTAGAATTTTATTGAGCTTTAATTATTAAATAATGTATGGGTCAAATATGTGTAGATACTCTAGTAATTGAGTTGTAATTAAGTTCTAATTAATGATGGGCTAAATAGGAATTAGAAATAATATGCCAAAGTTATAAATATTAAGGTTATGGTCTTCAAATTATACACCATATATCTTTTCTAATATCTCATCCTTAGGAAAGAGAGAGTAAATATTCTTTGAATTTCTTGTGTACTAATTTGGAATATCAAATCCTCAAGATCGAAAAAAAACTTCAAGGAATTCATGGATTCAGGTACACTTCCGTTTTTAGTTTTATTCTTAATTTATTCTTGATGATTTGACATGATATGTCCTGGTTTATTAAGTTTTATTTTAGATTTATTTTACAAATCTAACAAGTGGCATCCGAGCCTCGTCATATCGAATCATTGAGAATTAATTAAAGTTATTCCTTTGAATGAATGATTCATGAAATTTCATCGGTTTTATATTTTGAAGGTTTATATTAAAATTTTAGAGCTTTGTTTTAATTTTTTAATTTGGGGGGATTTTCAAACTAATGGATTAAATTACGAAGTTTAAAATATTTATGTAATTGCAAATCTTGCCATTGAATTTCTATCCAGTCTTGCTTTTAAATAAAGAATGTATACTTTGCATGCTCTGTTTCAATTTCGATTTCTACTATTTGCACATATGTAATTCAAATTTTTTAATCATTTAAGATATTCAATTTAGTTAATAAATAAAATTGGAAAAGAAGTTCACAGTAGAAATTGATGTTTCGTATGTTTTATTTATATATACAAATATATAATATATATGCATGTTTTGATTGGTTTAATGCATGTTGTTTTAGAAAATTATATAAATATATATGATTATTTTTTAATTTGATTGAAAGATGAAATTAAGGTAAATATTGTGAAACAAATAAATTCAGATTTTGGCTTTTAATTAAGGATGTCTAATATTTTAAATAAATTAGTTGAAACAAAATGCCGCCGAAGTGACCTCCTTTGTGTAGATTAGTTTATTTGAAATATTAAGATGATTATATGTTTTTGTGATTCATGCATTTATTGATTGACCCAAAGGTAAGTTAATATTTGGTAGAATTTCAACGACATATGTGGTGATAAATGTGTGACAATTATAAAGTATTTTATGTGGGCAATAAGTTAGTCCAAAGATTAATTAATTGTCTGACATAATTTATTGTCAATGTTTGATTGCTACAACAAGAGTATCGCTTACTGTTAGTATTACTGTCCAAAAACTTGATATTAACGTGGTGTTTGGTATCTTGAGATGAGATTAGCCATTATCTTGAATTTATTGTTTACTTATGAATATTGATTTAAGCTTGTTTTTGTTTGTTCTATATTTAGCTAATTCATCTTCTGCTGCCACTATATCTGCTAATATAAATTCTATACCCATGCTTAATGGGACTAATTTTAAGGAATGGAAAAGACACTTACTTATAGTGCTTGGTTGTATGGACATAGACCTTGCACTAAGGGAAGAACAACCTAGACCTTTCACTGCGGAAAGCACCCCTGATGTTAAGAGGGATTTTGAGAGGTGTGATCGTTCAAATAACATGAGTCTAATGATCATGAAACACAGCATTTCAGAAGCCTTTAGGGGCATAGAATCCGAGGAGATTACTCAGGCCAAGGGTTTCCTTGATGAAATTGAGAAACGTTTTGCTAAAAACGATAAGGTTGAAATGACATCACTTCTGACTTCTTTGATGTCTATGAAGTATAAGGGTTAAGGAAACGTAAGGGAGTACATTATGGAGATGTTCCATACGCTTCAAGACTTAAGGCACTTAAGATTGAGCTTTCTGAAGAATTGCTTGTTCTTATGGTTTTGGTATCGCTTTCTGCACAATTTAATAAATTTAAAATTAGTTATAATTGTCAAAAAGAGAAATGGACCCTAAATGAGATCATTTCTCATTGTGTGCAAGAGGAAGAAAGGTTGAAGCATGATAAGTCTGAAAATGCTCATTTGGCCAATGCCCCTAAAGAAAAGGGTAAGAAAATAAAATATCAAAATGAAGCTACTAATGGCCCAGCTTAATAGAAACAACAACGAGCTATAGAGTGTTGTTTCTTTTGTAACAAGTCTGGACATGTAAAGAAAGATTGTACCAAATATCATGCCTGGCATGCAAAGAAAGGTATAATTCTTAATTTGGTCTGTTCTGAGATTAATTTAGCTTCAATACCTAGAAACACTTGGTGGATAGATTCTGGTGCTACTACTCACATTAAGTGTTTCTATGCAGGGTTGCCTGAATTACTGAAAGCCAAGTGATGGTGAAAGAAATATCTTTGTGGGCAATGGAAAATCAGTAGAAGTGGAAGCGGTTGGGCATTTTAGGTTGTTATTAGAAACTGGTTTTTATTTGGATTTAAAATACACTTTTATTATACCGTCATTTAGACGAAATTTAGTTTTTGTTTCTTCATTGGACAAATTTAGATATTATTGTTCATTTGGAAACAATCAATTTAGTTTGTCTCTAAATTCAAATGTTATTGGAACTGGTTATTTAAATACTTATGACAACCTTTATTTGCTAGAAACAATTGCATCCTATAATGAAACCTTGCATGTGGAATCACGTGGTATTAAACACAAATTAAATAAAGAAACTCAGCATCATTATGGCATAAGCGCTTAGGTCATATCTCAAAAAGTAGAGTTGAATGCCTTGTGTCTGATGGTATTTTAGAGTCCCTTGACTTCACAGACTTTGATGTCTGTGTCGATTGCATTAAGGGAAAGCAGACCAAAACCAAGGGATTGGGTGCCAACAGATCTTCAGACATTTTAGAATTAATTCATATAGATATTTGTGGGACATTCCCTACAGCATCCTTGAATGGTCAACAATATTTCACAACATTCATAAACGATTACTCACGTTATGGGTACCTATATCTCATTCATGAGAAATCTTATCTTTAGACGTGTTCAAAGCTTATAAAGCTGAAGTTGAGAATCTACTCAACAAAAGGATTAAAAACGTCAAATCTGATCGTGGTGGTGAGTACTACGGTAGATATGATGGCTCAAGTGAACAATTTCTAGGACAATTTGCGAAATTCTTAGAGGAATGCGTATTGTCCCATAATACACCATGCCAGGATCACCTAGAATGAATGGTGTAGCTGAAAGATGAAACAGAACTCTTAAGGATATGGTAAAGAGCATAATTGCTCATTCTTCCTTACCTGAGCCCCTCTAGGGAGAAGCATTAAAGATAGCAGGTTACATTCTGAATAGAGTACTCAATAAAGTAGTTGCAAAAGCACCTTATGAGCTTTGGACACGTCAAAAGCTAGTCTAAGGCACTTTCACATTTGGGGATGTCCACTTGAGGCAAGGCCTGATAGGCCACATGAAAAGAAATTGGACTTCAAAACAGTAAGCAACTACTTTATTGGTTATTCTGAATGATCTAGGGGCTATAAATTTATGATCCTATAATAAGGAATATTTTTGAGATGAGAACTACAACATTTTTTGAGGATGTTGGGTTTGGGGGAGAAATAATGTTAGAGACATTGCTTTTGAGGAGGAATTGGATTCTAACTCAGTTCCTACTATCACTTTTGACGATGTGCAGGTTCTTATACCTGTCATTGATCAAGAAGTGAATCTAGAACCTCTACAAGACAATGTTGAACAACTCTCTATTCAAAATGAGGTAATTGTTCCAGAAGAACAAACTCAACAACCTCAAGAACAAGTGCCCTTAATGTAATATCCTGAATTAGGGGTTACAAATAATTGTAACATCCTAAAAATTAGAGTATCATCTTGTTACTTGTGTTAGCTCGGGTAGGATTGTTTGTGTGCATAGTATAGTTTTGTGAAGGCTTGGAATAATTAGCTAAGCTAGAATAATTTTTAGTATTGAAAATTATTTGTAACCCCTAATTCAGGATATTACAATTAAAGTGCACAAAGTGCAAAAATGTGGTTCCGGTTTCAAAAGAGAAATGAGAGAAAGAAATTAGAATTTGGTTCATACAAAAATGAGAGCTAAACCAAAAGCAAAATTGCACCTAATGTCCAATACACATTCGGATAAGGAGGAAGTTTTTGGAGAGGAAGAGAAAAATGCAAAAGATGCACAAAATGTTAAAAAAAATTGACCAACCAATCCCCCCCAACTTGCTATCAACATTCGGCCACCCCCCTAGCCACACATGTCGTCCACATACATGGACTAATGGCCATAGAAGAGTTTCCAAAACAACTTCCTTAAGCCAAGCCTTTTGTCCCCCCATCCTTCCATAAATCTTAAGATTCCTTTCCCAAAGTTCAAGCTTTCCTAAACTAATATTCAACTTGCCATAAAATTGAAAGTCCAACCTTCCATAATTAGAGCTTGGCCGACACTTAATGTTAGGATGCATAAAAATAAAGTCTTCCAAATGCAATCCATGCTACTCGAACCACTTCCCTCAAGCAACCCTTCAAGCGCCATAACCATCTTGCCACTAACTCCTCTTGTGCTAGAATTTAACACTTAAATTAACTTAAGTGTCAAGTTCACCTAATCCCCTTCACTAAATTTTCAATACTAAAAATTATTCTAGCTTAGCTAATTATTCCAAGCCTTCACAAAACTATACTAAGCACACAAACAATCCTACCCGAGCTAACACAAGTAACAAGATGATACTCTAATTTTTAGGATGTTACAATTATTTGTAACCCCTAATTCAGGATATTACACTTAAGGAGGTCCACAAGAGGAAGGAGAAATGCTATTCTAGATGGTTATGTTGTATTTCTCCAAGAACATGATGATGATAATGGAATGATGGAAGATGATCCAATCAACTTTCATCAAGCCATGAAAAGTTTTAATTCTCAAAAGTGGATTGATGCCATGAAAGATGAGTATAAGTCTATGTAAGACAATAAAGTTTGGGAACTTGTCCCATTACTTGAAGGTGCAAAACCAATTGGTTGTAAATGGATATTTAAAACCAAGAGGGATGCAAATGGTAATGTGGAGAGGTATATGGCGTGTCTTGTAGCTAAAGGATATACTAAAAAAAAAAAAGGTATTGATTTTATAGAGACTTTCTCTCCAGTTTCATCAAAAGACTCCTTCAGGATAATCATGGCGCTTGTTTCTCATTTTGATCTTAAGTTACATTAGATGGATGTTAAGACTGCATTTCTTAATGGAAACATTAAAGAAATAATTTATATGGTGCAATCAGAAAATTTTGAGTCGGAAGACTTAAAAAATATGGTTTGCAAATTGACAAAATCCATCTATAGACTCAAACAAGCTTCCCGTCAATGGTACCACAAGTTTCATCAAATAATTGTTTCGTTCAGTTTTGAGATGAATATTGTTAATGATTGTGTGCATCACAAATTTAATGGGAGTAAGTACATATTTCTGGTTCTATATGTTGATGACATTTTGCTTGTCGCTAATGATATAGACTTATTGCACAAAACCAAGAGGTTTTTATCTAAGCATTTTGAGATGAAAGATCTTGGGGACGCCTATTTTGTTTTAGGAATTCAGATACATCGAGATCGATCTCGAGGTATTCTTGGATTATCACAAAAGAGCTATATCGATAAAGTACTCAAAAGGTTTGGCATGCAGAGTTGTAGACCAAGTAACACCCCTGTCGCTAAAGGAGACAAATTTAGTCTTACTCAATGCCCTAAAAGTAACCTTGAAATTCAGGAACTGCAAAAGATTCCCTATGCATCAACTATTGGGAGTTTAATGTATACTCAAGTATGTACGCGTCCGGACATTGCGTACATTATTAGGATGTTAGGTAGATATTTAAGCAACCCTAATATAGACCATTAGATAGTAGCCAAAAGGATTATGAGATATATTAAGAGAACAAAAGATTACATGCTTATTTATAAGAGATCAGATCTTTTGGAGGTCGTAGGGTATTCTGATTCTGATTTTGCTGGGTGCCAAGATAGTAGAAAATCTACATCAGGCTATATTTACCTGTTAGTTGGAGGAGCTATATCTTGGAAAAGTGTCAAACAAACACTTGTAGCTTCGTCCACTATGGCAGCAGAGTTTGTAACATGCTATGAGGCATCAAACCATGGAATACGGTTGCGGAACTTTGTCACAGGGCTGCGCATTTTGGAGAATGTAGAAAGACCGCTCAAATTATTTTGTGAGAATAAGTCAGCAGTGCTGTATTCCAATAACAACAAGAGTTCATCTAAGTCAAAGCATATTGACATAAAGTCCATAGTTGTAAAAGAAAGAGTGCAAAATAGTCAAATATCCATAAAGTACATTGGGACAAACTCCATGATAACGGATCCGCTCAAAAATGGTTTACCACCCAAGGTCTTTCATGAGCACACTGCTCACATAGGTGTTACATTGTTTGAGGATATCATGATTTAGTGGGAGTTTATATTTTATTTGTTTTATGTTTGTTTTCAGACATTTCATGTATTTGGTTATTTTCTAATCAGAAATGAAGTATTCAGTTTATTCACTCTGTTTATTATTTTGATACTAACCTGACTTAAGTTTAAAGAGGACCAGTTGGAAATAGACATGTTTAGATCATATGGCATGTAATTTCCATGCTACACATCCATACTTGATCTATATCATTTATTTGTGTTAATATACGTGATCAGGGATGGATTTAGTTACGATATATGTAACAAAAATCGCCTTGGTTCTATGTTAGCATAATTAATGGACGAGATTGTTTGGAATATCTTTTGTAAAATTTTGAGCTCATAAGGTTGTATAATGATATGTAATTCCAAAGGAATTAGTATATATATGTGTGGTCCAAGTGGGAGATTGCTGGAAAATATGGACATCACATATAGCCCAAATTAAAAGTGATCTAATTTAGTTAGAATTTTATTGGGCTTTAATTATTAAACAAAGAATAGGTCAACTATGTGTAGATACTCTAGTAATTGAGTTCTAATCAAATTCTAATTAATGATAAGCTAATTAGGAATTAGAACTAATATGCCAAGGTTATAAATATTAGGGTTATGGTCCCCAAATTATACACCAGATATATTTTCTAATATCCTATCCTTAGGACAGAGAGAGTAAATATTTTTTGAATTTCTAGTGTACTAATTTGGAAGATCAAACCCCCAAGATCGGGAAAAACTTCAAGGAATTCATGGATTCAGGTAAGCTTCCATTTTTAGTTTTATTCTTGATTTAATCTTGATGATTTGACATGATAGATCCTAGTTTATTAAGTTTTATTTCAGATTTATTTTACAAATCTAATTAGACTCTACTCAAGGTTGTTTTGGGGGGCAGAGAACCATAAAATTTGAGGTTTAGGGGTAGAGGTATCAATACCTCTTCTCTATGTATCAGTACCTCTACCTTGTATTGTAGCAATCTAGCTACTAACTTGATTATACTGATACAACCAACTCATGTACCGATACTTGAACCCCTAGAGCATGAAAATTGACTTAAAAACACATCTCCAAACAATATTGTATCATACCAACAAGTTCCAAATTAATTTAAAACATTTTAAAAACTATTCAAGCCTCAATTCAAATCTCACACATGTTCAAGTCAATATAAGAATTAAAAACTAACTTAAAACATCAATTTAATAATAAGCAACACTTGACTACACAAGCCAAACTACTTGCAAATACTCAACTAGCTTAAGCCTTTATGTACATGCCAAAATAATAAGTAAATATAAATCACTACCACACAACCTTCAAACTACGCCGGTAATGCAATCCTCTCAAGAAATGGTCTCAATCCTCTTGGAAAAGCTTTCCACCTAATGTGTTACACTCGAAAAACTTAGTAAGTACACTCAGATTTCCTATCTTACTTTTTTCCATCTTAGTGTTGAATATTTTTACAAACATATGGTTGAGTTTCCATTATGCCAACTTTATACTAATTTTAAAGTAGAACTTAAACACTAAAAAATATTAGGACTCAAACACTAAAAAGTGATTCATTTACAAATTTAGATCACTTATTAAGAAGGCTTGCACTTATTAACACTTATTTTTTCATTAAATGAGCTTTCACATACACCATACCATTCTTAATCCAAATCCTAGTCTAAATACATTTCCATAAATGATTTCATATTTTTTTTACATTTCATATTAAGCTATAGGCTTTTGAACATCATATTCTTATTTCATACACTAATTGCTATCATATTTATGAACATATGGTCTCATTATAACTAAATTCTATTTTTTTTCTCATATTTGCTAAGTGACTTATCCTTTACCAACCTTATTACCACACATAATTATTCAATAAATTAATTCATGTATCATTGTACTTATATGTTTACAAATTGAACGTTTTGTATATTAAGTTCAAATACTCAATACTCACATTTCTAATCAACACATTAACATATTCAATTACATAACCCTTAAGATAAGACTTAGATATACAAAATTCCATGTATGCATACCAAGATAATGCACCTAAGGTGCCTCAGTCAAACACATCAAGATATATGTAAGAATTGCACTATAAGTGCATATCCTCCAAAGAAACCAATAGCACAAATGTGTTGTAACGTCCCGCTCTTTGTTGTTGTCAAAAATGGTAAGTTTTGGAACTGAATTTATTAATCGAGTCATCTAAAATTTTATTTGATGCAGTTACAAAACAAGTACAGAACTAGAAAGTAAGGATATTAGTAATTAAATTATATAGTAATCAAAGAATAGAATATTACAATAGTACAGGGATCAGGTTGGAAGCTTATTAATTATGTAGTATAGGGACCAAATTGTAAGGTGATTAAAATAGAGGAAATTAAGTGGGAACTAAATATGTCCTTAAAGAGATGATAAGCCATGGACTAAGGTGCAATTTGCCCATCAATAAGTTTTGGATGACAAATGAACTTGTTATAAATAATGATTGTAACACTCCAAAATATCTAATGTAATAACTCGTGCTTTGGTAACCGATCGAATTAAATTTCCGAATTTGAACGGTGTGTTAAATCTCATTAAATTTTTATTTAACTTTGATGCAGAAAGGATACTAAATTTGGATTGTACAAATTATCAAGTAGTATAGAATTTGATTGAGAAGAACAAGAGCTAGTTAATAAATTACTTTGAATGAAGACTTTGTTAGCAATTAACCAAAGTCTTTAGTGGCTAATTTTCCACCATCAAACATGAAATGGTGAATGGAAATGATCTATGTCATAAAAATCCACTATCCAAGCTCTTGAAAAAATGATGGCCTTTGGTTTTTTATTAATTATATTAATTGAAGTTATATGATAATTATGTATATATAAATTAGTGAAAGTGGAGGAGAGAAGAGTCCGTTATCTTCTCCTCATCACTAATTCACTCAGGGGAAAAAGAAAGCTTTTTCAATAATTCAACAAGTTCATGCCATGAGCTACTTCTTTAGTTAGTGACGAGGTCGGAACATCGAGGGTCAAAGTGAAAACGAGCGACGGATAACAAAATTCGTTTGTGCTAGTATAATTTACCTTCATTGCATAATATAGTTAAATGTTTTCCTTGTGAGTATATTGATGTTAATTTTTATTTTTAATATCATTTATACTTGTTGAGTAAGCCTTTAAATGATGATTGTTGGATTATATGTTAAATACATGTCTAAGCTTTGTTGGTATGAGAACTAAGATTATAAGTTCATAATTACGCATGCCTGAGTTCAAATAGAGGGGTATGAATTGAACTATATATACATGAAATATTGAAAGGAAACATATTTGTTATGTAACAGCGCAATTTAGGGGCTAGTTGAAATAGTGATCTCGGGATCACTAATCTGAGGTTAGAGAAAATTATTTACATGTTATTTTATGAGTTAGAGCATGATTATATAAGTGCATGAAAATTTCGGTGCTTTAATTTTAGCGATTTCAAGCTTAATTCCAAAAAAGGACTAAATTGCATAAAGTGCGAAGTTCTATTTTATAAGCTAAAGGTGTCTAATAGCCATAGAATATTAAATTGGGGTCTTTAAAGTGCAATTAGACCCCTAAGAATAGAGTGGCCAGCCATAGGAGACAAGAATTGACAAAAAATGGTCAAAGTTGGTAAAAGTTGGTGACTAAATTGACTTGTATTAATAAAATAAAGAAAGAAAAAATATCATCTTTTCTCTCCATCTTCCTCCACTGAAAATAGCAAGCAAAATAAGGATTTTGAAAACTCAAAATTTCAGAAAACTCATCTCCATTCAAAGCAAGAAGAACCAAGAATCAACCTTGATTAGGGCAAGAATAAAGTCTCGGACTAGATAGACAATCTAGCTTATCTTGAAATCGAGGTAAGTTTGTAAAGATAAATTCAGCATTTATGTTAGCATGTTTGAGAACTTTTGATGCAATAATGATATATGATGCTCTTGAAATTGAGTATTGGTGTTGAATGAGAAGGATGATATAAGTAGATATGTTGAAGTCCCGGTTGGACTATAATAAATGTAAGAGTACTATCATCTAACCGTAAGATGGATAAGGTCCCGTATAAGACCATGTCTGGGACATGGCCTCGGCACCAAGTTAAAATTCTGTATAAGACCATATTTGGGATATGGCTTCGGTACTGAATATGAGAATCGTATAAGACCATATCCGAGATATGGCATCGATGCTTGATGTGAGAATTTCGTATAAGACCATATCTGGGAAATGACATCAGCACTCAGAGGTGACCCCATGCAAGACCACATCTGGGATGTGGCATTGGCTTCGTGCTCATAATAATGATGATGAGTATACGTCTTTGAGTATCCCTAGTGATTAATAGGATAAGTAGATAAGCCTGGAAATAGAAATGAGATTAGTACTAAAGTCACGTGATTGAGTGAATACAGGTACCCGTGAGACATTAATGAGGAATGTTACGATATGTGGCATTGTATGTTCTAGATAAGAATGAGTACGAGTAAGTTATGGCAAAATGTTTATGACCTTGTGTGGTTATCTAATGCCATGGATTGATATCATATTGAGCTTATTGTTGCTATTTATTTTCATGCAAACTTACTAAGCTTTATGCTTACCCCTCTCATTTCCCTTTTCCTTGTAGTATTGCCAAGATAACTCGAGAATCGTGGGACGCAGGAGTTCGGAAATCACACTATCAACATCACTTTGGTATAACAATTTAGACTTATTTTGAGTATGGCATGTATAGAACTCAGGTATTTTGTTAGGTCATAATTGTTAGCCAAAGTGTTGGCTATGTATGTTATCAAAGTCATTTCGTAAATGGTCATTGGAATTGGGCCAATACTTGATAAGTTTATATATATATTCAATGATGATGAAATTATGAAGTTTATGCTTGTGTGAATGCTTGAATTGAGTTCTTGGATGTGTCTTTGGGTCATGAGTTATGTTGATATGAGTTGGAGTACGTATGTTTCCTATGCAGGGTGGCGTTTGGCTTGAAATATAGCCTTTTAAATGTCCACACGGGTAGACACATGAGCGTGTGTCTAGGTCGTGTAAGACATACAGTCGGCCTCATGGGTGTGTCGATCGGCCGTTCCCTACATGCTAGGTTTACAAAGTCAAAATGATTCATAGTAAGCACACGGACAAAGACACGGCCATGTGTCTCAGCCGTGTGGAAGGCCCGGCCTTGGACACGGGCGTGTGCCTTGGCCGTGTGACCATAATGAGATGATGACGTCATAAACAGAATGCCAAAGTTTTGGCACACGAGCTAAAACATGGGCGTGTCGAGGCCATGTGAGGAACACGGGCCAGGGAGACGGACGTATGCTCGGCCGTGTGTATTAAGTCAGTGTCGACCATGAGTGAGGAACGCGGGCATGTCTCAGGGGCACACGAGCGTGTCCCTTGAACAACACGGGCGTGTGGCCCTTGTTTGGACAAAAATTTCCTAAACACATAAAAGTTTTCGGTTTAATTTCGAAACCTCTCGGAAGTATATTTAGGGCCTCATAGGCTGAGAATGAGCATGTTATGAGAGTAAATGGAAAGTTTTTAAGTTGAAATGAATTTTTATAGCCCCATGTGTTATGTTTAAGCAAGTTAAGCTAGGTAATGCCTCATATCCGGTTCTGGCTTTGAACACGGGTAATAGGGTGTTACATTTATTGGTATTAGAGCTACAATTTAGTCGATTCTCAGACTAACGTAGCATAATTATGAGTCTAGTTATACATGCCATACGTAAGAGTAATTGTGTAATGATAGTGTGACGACTCCTAACAATTTGAATTGTGTTTTTGTATTGTAAATGAACCCTGATCCTGACTGAGCTGCAGCCGATGATACTGCAAGTAATGCACTGGATCTCGTGCAAGGGACTGCGCCAGTAGAGAGTAGACCCGAAACCTTGGGTCAGAGAGAAGATGCTCGAGAAGCCTTTTTCCACATGATGAGCAACTGGTACACTAAGTACATTCGACCAAATCCTAATGCTCAACCCCCTCCAACCCCACCTATTCCTCAGCCCGCTCCTATAACTCCTCAAGTGGTTGAGGTAGTAAGATGAGAAAGGCCTCCGATCGATAAGATTCAGAAACAAGGAGCCGAAGAATTCAGGGCTAGTCAGGACGATGACCCAGAGAGGGCAGAATTCTGGTTGGAGAATACTATCAGGGTATTCGACGAGTTGTCATGCACACCTGAAGATCGCATGAAGTGTGTAGTGTCTCTTTTGAGAGATTCGGCCTATCAATGGTAGAACACCCTTGTGTTAGTGGTGCCAAGGGAGAGAGTTAGCTGGGAATTCTTCCAAGAGGAATTTCGAAAGAAGTATATCAGCCAAAGATTTATTAACCAAAAGAGGAAAGAGTTCTTAGAACTAAAGCAAGGTCGAATGACGATGATCGATTATGAATGGGAGTTCGTAAGGCTTAGCAAGTATGCTCGAGAGTGCGTGTCTACCAAGGCTATCATGTGCAAGAGATTCGAGGACGGGCTAAATGAAGATATCCATTTATATGTTGGAGTCCTTGAACTAAAATAATTCATAATGTTGGTGGATAGGGCTTGTAAAGCCGAAGAGTTGGCTAAAGAGAAAAGATGAGCTAAGATCGAGTCCCGTGACTTGAGGAAAAGAAAACTGAATAAGTCATTCTAATCCTCATCTAAGAAATCAAGGGATTTTGCTACTCGATCAGCCACTTCAGCCGAGTTTTCAAATCAAAGTAAGGGCAAACAATTTTTGGGGTCTAAAACGCAGACCACATCAGTTGCTAGTGTCGACAATGCCCGACCAAGTAGACCAGAGTGCCTGTAGTGTAGCAGACGTCATTTCAATGAGTGCCGAGCAAGCGAGAAGGCTTGTTTCAAGTGTGGGTCTCTAGACCATTTTATCAGAGATTGCCCCGAGGTGGGTGAGAAAGTGAAGTCTCAGCATTCAAGACCGGGAAGTATTACTAGAGGAAGACCACAAAGAAACCCGAGAAATGAAATGGGTAGCAAGAATTTATCTAAAGAGCAGACTGCAAGAGATGACGGTAGAGCACCGATGAGAACATATGTCATTCGTGCTCATGAAGAGGCGTCCTCCCCTGACATGATTACGGGTACATTTTCTCTCTATAATACTCATGTTATAGCTTTAATTGATCCGGAATCTACCCACTCGTATATTTACATGAAATTAGTCTGTAGCATGAGCATGCCTATAGAGTCTACTGAATTCGTAATAAGAGTATCTAATCCTCTAGGCAAGTATGTGTTGGTTGATAGAGTATGCAAAGTTTTCTTTTGATGATTAGGGGTTATTGCTTTTCGGTTGATCTTCTGATATTGCCGTTTAACGAGTTTGATGTCATCCTTGGGATGGTTTGGTTAGCTACTCATGATGTAATAGTAAATTGTGGGAGAAAGTTTATAGAGTTAAAATGTGAAAATGGGGATCTTATTCGTGTTAAATCAGATGAGCAAGAAAAATTGCCAGTAGTGATATCTTCATTGTTAACTTAGAAATATTTAAGAAAGGGGTACGAAGCATACCTTGCTTTTGTGATGAATGCTAAAGTGACTGATTTGAGAATTGTATCGGTACCCATAGTATCCGAGTATCCAGATGTTTTCCCAGAAGAATTGCCAGGGTTACCTTCGGCTAGAGAGATCGAATTCGGGATCAAGCTAGCTCCGGGTACCGCCCCCATTTCTTTTTCTCCATATAGAATGGCTCCAACCGAGCTAGAAGAGTTGAAAGCACAGTTGCAAGAACTAACGGATAAATGTTTCGCAAGACCGAGTTTTTCTCTATGGGGTTCTCCCGTTTTATTCGTGAAGAAGAAAGATGGTTCTATGAGATTATGCATAGATTACCGGCAACTTAATAAGGTAACTGTGAAGAATAAGTACACGTTGCTGAGAATCGATGATTTGTTTTGACCAATTGAAGGGAGCCACGGTGTTTTCCAAGATAGACTTAAGGTCTGGGTATTATCCGTTGAAAGTCAAGGACACAGATGTGCCGAAAATGGCATTTCGGACAAGGTATGGCCACTATGAATTTTTGGTCACGCCTTTTGGTTTAACAAATTCCCCTGCAGTTTTCATGGATTTGATGAATCGTATTTTTCGGCTGTATTTGGATAAATTTGTGGTAGTCTTCCTCAATGATATCCTGATTTACTCTCGAGATGAGAACGAACATGTCGAGCATTTGAGAAAGGTTCTACAAATATTGAGAGATAAACAATTGTATGCCAAGTTTAGTAAAAGTTAATTTTTGCTTAAGGAAGTAGGATTTTTGGGGCACATCGTCTCGGGAAATGGAATCAGAGTTGACCCAAGTAAGATTTCAGGAATTGTGGATTGGAAACCGTCGAGGAGCGTAACTGAAGTAAGGAGTTTTCTAGGCCTAGCAGGCTATTATAGCATTTTTTCAAATGGTTTTCCATGATAGCTACTCCGATGATGGGACTATTGCAAAAAAATGTGAAGTTTGAATGGACAGAGAAGTGTCAACAAAGTTTTGAGAAACTAAAGGCATTGTTGACTGAGGCTCCTATTTTGGTACAACCTAAACCGAGACGAGAATTTGTGGTTTACAGTGATGCATCCCTAAATGGATTGGGTTGTTTACTTATGCAAGAGGGCAAGGTGATTGCATATGCCTCTAGACAATTAAAGCCACACGAGAAGAATTACCCAACTCACGATTTGGAGTTAGTCGCAATTGTGTTTGCATTGAAGATATGGAAACACCATTTGTATGGTGAAAGATGTCAGATATTCATAGATCATAAGAGCCTAAAATATTTGATGACTCAAAAGGAATTGAATTTGAGGCAACAAAGGTGGTTAGAACTGATTAGGGATTATGAGTTAGTGATTGACTACCATCCGGGAAAGGCGAATGTAGTCGCTGATGCTTTAAGCAGAAAATCGTTGTTTGCGCTGAGAGTTGTGAATACTCAGATGGTTTTGTTAGATGATGGTTCTATTTTAGCCGAGCTGAAGGCTAGACCATAATTTCTTCAACAGATTTGTGAAGCACAGAAAGAAGACAGCAATTTACAAGCCAAGAGGGTTCTATGTGAGTCTAATGTTGAGTCAGACTTTCGGGTAAGTCTTGACGGATGTTTGATGTTTCGAGGTAGGGTCTGTGTACCCAGAAATGATGAACTTATTCGAAAGATTTTGTATGAAGCACATAGCGAATGTTTAACTGTGCACCCAGGCAGCACAAAGATGTTCAATAACTTGAGGAAATGGTACTGGTGGCCTAGCATGAAGAAAGACATTTCTGAGTTTGTATCGAGATATCTGATTTGTCAGCAAGTGAAGAATAAACACCAAGTACCTTCGGGTCTACTTCAGCCTATTATGGTTCCCGAGTGGAAATGGGACCGCATTACTATAGACTTCGTTACGGGCTTAACGTTGACGCCGAAAAAGAAAGATGCGATATGGATCATGGTTGATAGACTCACGAAGTCAGCCCATTTCATACTTGTGCGAGTCGATTACTTGCTTGATAAGTTGGCTGAACTGTATGTGGCAGAAATAGTAAGACTTCATGGGGTACCGTTGTCAATTGTTTCGGATAGAGACCCGAGATTCACGTCACAGTTTTGGAAAAAGTTACAAGAGGCCTTAGGCACAAAATTAAACTTCAGTACAACTTTCCATCCACAAATCGACGGGCAGTCAGAAAGAGTAATTCAAATACTCGAAGATATTCTTCGATGTTGCGTTTTAGAATTCCAAGGTAATTGGGAGAAATACTTTCCGTTGGTGGAATTTGCCTACAACAACAGTTTTCAGTCAAGTTTGAAAATGGCGCCTTATGAGGCATTGTACAGGCATAAGTGCCGAAGGCCTTTGTATTGGTCAGAACTTAGAGAGAAAAAGATACATGAGGTCAAATTGATTAGGGAAACTGAAGAGAAAGTAAAGGTGATACGTGAATGTCTGAAAGCGACTTTAGATAGACAAAAGTCCTGTTCGAATTTAAAAAGGAAAGAGATTGAGTTTCAAGTAGGTGATAAAGTGTTTCTAAAAGTATCACCGTGGAGAAAAGTCCTTAGGTTTGGCTAGAACGGCAAATTGAGTCTACGTTTTATCGGACCTTATGAAGTTACCAAGAGGGTTGGACCGGTAGCTTATCATTTGGCCTTGCCACCTGAGCTGGAAAAGATTCACGATGTCTTCCACGTGTCTATGTTACGGCGATACCGTTTGGACCCTTCGCATATGATAATCCTAACAGAGGTAGAAATTCAACCGAACTTGACTTATGGCGAAGAACCGGTTAAGATTTTGGCACGAGAGGTCAAACAATTGAGAAAGAAAAGTATAGCTCTTGTGGAAGTCCTATGGAAAAGGCATGGAATCGAAAAGGCTACATGGGTGCCCGAGGAATCTATGAGAAACCAATATCCCAACCTTTTCACCGGTAAGATTTTCGGGGACGAAAATCCTTAAGGGAGGAGAATTGTAACAACTCAATTTAGGGGCTAGTTAGAATAGTGATCTCGGGATCACTAATCTGAGGTTAGATAAAATTATTTACATGTTATTTTATGAGTTAGAGCATGATTATATAAGTGCATGAAAATTTTGGTGCTTTAATTTTAGCGATTTCAAGCTTAATCGCGAAAAAAGACTAAATCGCATAAAGTGCGAAAGTTCTATTTTATAAGCTAAAGGTGCCTAATAGCCATAGAATATTAAATTGGGGTCTTTAAAGTACAACTAGACCCCTAAGAATAGAGTGGTCGGCCATAGGAGACAAGAATTGAAAAAATTGGTCAAAGTTGGTAAAAGTTGGTGACTAAATTGACTTGTATTAATAAAATAAAGAAAGAAAAGATATCATCTTTTCTCTCCATCTTCCTCCACCGAAAATAGCAAGAAAAATAGGGGTTTTGAAAGCTCAAAATTTCAGCAAACTCATCTCCATTCAAAGTAAGAAGAACCAAGAATTAACCTTGATCAGGACAAGAATAAAGTCTCGGACAAGATTGACGATCTAGCTTATCTTGAAATCGAGGTAAGTTTGTATGTGATAAATTCAAAATTTATGTTAGAATGTTTGAGATTGTTTGAGGTCATAATGATATATGATGCTCTTGAAATTGAGTACTGGTGTTGAATGAGAAAGATGATATAAGTAGATATGCTGAGTTCCAGTTGGACTATAATAAATGTGAGAGTACTATCATCTAACCGTAAGATGGATAAGGTCCCGTATAAGACCATGTCTGGGACATGGCCTCGACATCAAGTTGAAATTCCGTATAAGACCATATCTGGGATATGGCTTCGGTACTGAATATGATAATAATATAAGACCATATCCGGGATATGGCATCGACGCTTAATGAGAGAATTTCGTATAAGACAATATCCGGTATATGGCATTGGCACTCAGAGGTGACCCCATGCAAGACCACATCTGGGATGTGGCATTAGCTTCGCGCTCATAATAATGATGATGAGTATACGTTTTTGAGTATCCCTAATGATTAATGGGATAAGTAGATAAGCCTGGAAATAGAAATGAGATTAGTACTAAAGTCACGTGACTGAGTGAATACAGGTACCCGTGAGAAATTCATGAGGAATGTTGCGATATGTGGCATGGTATGTTCTAGATAAGAACGAGTACAAGTTATGGCAAAATGTTTATGACCTTGTGTGGTTATCTAATTCCATGGATTGATGTCATATTGAGCTTATTGTTGCTATTTATTTTAATGCAAACTTACTAAGCTTTATGCTTACCCCTCTCATTTCCTTTTTCCTTGTAGTATTGCCAAGATAACTTGAGAATCATAGGACACAGGAGTTCGGAAATCACACTAACAACATCACTTTGGTATAGCAATTTAGACTTCTTTTGAGTATGGTATGTATAGGACTCGGGTATTTTGTTAGGTTGTAATTGTTAGCCAAAGTGTTGGCTATGTATGTTATCAAAGTCATTTTGTAAATGGTCATTGGAATTGGGCCAATACTTGATAAGTTTATATATATATTCAATGATGATGAAATTATGAAGTTTATGCTTGTGTGAATGCTTGAATTGAGTTCTTGGATGTGTCTTTGGGTCATGGGTTATGTTAATATGAGTACGTGTGCTATGCAGGGTGGCATTTGGCTTGGAATATAGCCTTTTAAATGTCCACACGGGTAGACACACGGGCATGTGTCTAGGCCGTGCGAGACACATGGTCGACCCCATAAGTGTTTCGATCGGCCGTGTGTTCCCTGCATGCTAGGTTTACAAAGTCAGAATGCTTAGTAGTAAACATACAGACAGTGACACGGACGTGTGTCTCAGCCGTGTGGAAGGGACGGCCTTGGACACGGGCATGTGCCTTGGCCGTGTGACCATAATGAGATGATGATGACATAAACAGAATGCTAAAGTTTTGGCACACAGGCTAAGACATAGGCGTGTCGAGGCTGTATGAGGAACACGGGCCAGGGACACGGGCGTGTGTCCGACCGTGTGTATTAAGTCAGTGTCGACCACGGGTGAGGAACACGGGCATGTCTCAGGGGTACACGGGTGTGTCCCTTGAACAACACGGGCATGTGGCCCCTGTTTGGACAAAAATTTTCTAAGTGCATTAAAGTTCTCAGTTTAATTCTGAAACTTCTCAGAAGTATGTTTAGGTCCTCGTAGGCCAAGAATGAGCATGTTATGAGAGTAAATGGAAAGTTTTTAAGTTGAAATGAATTTTTATAGCCCCATGTGTTATGTTTAAGTGAGTTAAGCTAGGTAATGCCTCGTATCCGGTTTCAGCTTCGAACACGGGTAATGGGGTGTTACATGTTACTACTTCAAGTGCTTATTTGCTTAAATGCAAAATTGTAATGGAAGTGTCAGATTACAATGGTCACTACGGATTGGCACTGCAAAGACCCGTGCAAACATAACATAAATAAGACAAAGGTTTGTTTACATAGTTTAATTTCCCTACGTTTGCTGAGCCTAGCTCAGTGTGTAAGTCCACTATCTTTAATCATGAGTACAATAAGTGATTCACACTTTATCACTCTACAAGTATAGAGATTTCACCTTTGTACCTAAAGACTAGAACAGTCACCTCCAAATCCTCTCCCTGATAACTTGGGTAGTAAACCCTTAACCATGTTTACACTTAGCAGCTTGCACTCTCTCACAAAATAGTTTCTTAATGAACAGATTAGAATGCACTCAATAAGCTCTCTTACAAAACCAATACAACCCTTAAAGCATATATCCTCTTTGACTTGCTAACATAGAATATATGTGAATACAAACATAACTCCTTGAAAATAGTTATTACAATCTCAAAAGTCAAAGTACAGTAAATTTAAGATCTGATTTCCAAAATAGCTATATAATCTTCACCAATCCTCCATGTTTCAAGGGTTGATTCTTTACTTTTTTCCTCATTCTACACCTACCACTAACAAACAAATCCTTCCCGCAAATAATTAGAAGTAACATGTAATAACATTTAAGCACAACCTAAACCTTTTAATGCAATTTCCTAAAAATTCTAATGGAAAATCCCAAAATGCAACTAAACTTACCTAAGTATAGGAAATTAACCAAGTCTAAAGGCATGAAATATAACTCTTTTTAAGAGTTATCACTTTACCTTAGTATATAATTTAAGTTTACTTAGTTATTTATAATTTTGGTTGGTTGGCTATTGATGCATCATCAATCATAGTATTAATGATTAATTCACTAAGTTATTTACTAAGTATTAATGGAAATATGCTTATGGTTGGGGGAGCACATGTTTCATGTTGATATAGCTTTTTGGTTTGTATATATTTTGTTCAAAAAATTGACAAATAGGGAAAATCTTGAAAAATATGAAATTGGCTAGTAAGTGCTAAGGAAGTGCCTGCTTTCCTAACACTGGAGCTGTGTAATTAAAATTTCCATATTTGAAGTATTGACAATTTATTGAATGGTTTGAATGGGTTGTGCTAAATATTTGGATGACATTTAGCTGAATTATAAAGATCATATTACTTGGGAACCTCATATTGGAGATTGGATTAAATCAATTCACCCTTGTGAATCCCTTGCAAACATGGACTTTTGGTTTAGATTGGAACTCTATGTGATTAGTTGCAAAGAGTCCACGTTTTTTATAATATATTGATATATTGTAAGTAGTTTATTTTATTACTATTTTAATGGGATTATTATAAATCTTCTATGTTAGCAAGTCTCGAACATAAATCTATTTATGGGAGAGGCTTGTATAGGTTATTGTACTGAGAGCTTTTAAGCATTTATCTTGTTCAAGTGTGAAACTTTTCTTAGAGTGCAAATTGTTAGTAAAATCATTCGTATTGTAGTTTTATTTGCTGAGTTCATAGGGGTGAACTTAGTGGTAAGAGTATTCATCTTGGTATTATTCGCACAAATGATCATTTTGGCGTATACATGTGGGCATTTAGTAGCCACCACATGAGTAAGTAAGAAGTTGATTTCACAATATTTTGCCCTATATTAAGAACAAGTCTATGTCAGTGATTAAAGGAAAATTTGGAAGGAGTATTCACCAAAAGTGTAGTGCGCTATGCTGTTCAAGTTAATCTGCTAGTTACACTGTAGGTATTATGGTTAAAAATCAATTGGTTTTAAGAACTAGATATTGACTAAGTTGGATTTTTATTTATGTCTTTCTCAAAAACTATAGTACTTTTAAAGAAAATTTTTAAAGTATGTGACATGTGTCAAGTTCCACTATGGGGACATAAGTATTATATATTGGTATATGGGCTTGAGGAAAGGAGTTTTACTTTTTTTCTTCTTCTATAAGGCTTTTGTTGATTTTGTTTGAATTTTAATATAGTTTTCTCTCAATAAGCTAGAAACTAAGGATCTTATCTAAAATGTTGGATTATTTATTTCTGGGTAAGTATTATAGTTATGCATGTTGAGTTCTGGAAGAATAGGTCTGTCAAAAGTAGTTGAACAATAAGATAAAGGTATAAGGCTTTGTATGAGGATTTTAAAGGACAGTAAAATGTATATGAATGAGTTTTAATGGTGTTTCTATGTTCTACAAGCAATGATGGTTGTTGCTGCATGTTAAATGTACGGTCTAGAGCAAAATTGTTGTAGGTGAGTGTCAAGTGAGTCCCTACTCTGACTATTGTATGTAAATAGTATTTATAGATAATTGGAGGAATGATTAATCTTGGGTATCAGTGAACGAGTAAAACATATGAGAAATGGTGCAAGAGCAAAGATAACATGTGAGGAATTGTATGAATGAAAAGTTGAATGATGAGCTTGCAAGTTATGTCTGATTATGGAAAAAGGAGGATTTAGTCAGGTGAAATTCCTAACATGAACTTTTGCAATCCTTCTATGTAAGTCTGTTATGATCTATATTCTAGAAATCTTGAAGAGTATATAAATGATTGATGAAGAGAGTATGTATGTTGTATATGAAACTAGATGAGTCTGATTTGCATGTTGAAATTGCGTATTGGTATTAGTTAAGTTGAACTATATCTAATGTATGTGTTTAGTGTGTAATATGAGTTCTAAGGGATGTATGAATAGTGATATGAAATGTTTAGTATGGATTGTGTTAATATATGAGGGTTGTCTCTAATCACCGCAGTGGTAAATGGTGAAGTCCGTCAGGACGGCAAACATGAACTTTAATTTGGAAAATCTAAAGGGAAAGTCCATGACCATGGCACTCTCTGAAAAGGAATTAAAGGTTAACATTTTCCAAATAGGGTTCCCTGCATGTCCCAGGCAGTGATGGGCAAACCTCACGTGATGTGGTTTATGCAAATTCATATCGCAAAAGCAATAGTCTTGGGTTGCCTTGGTGGCATCCTGTTAGCCTTTATGGCATACTCTGTTGGTGCCTTTTTGGTGTATTATGAATGTAACGCCCCTTACCCGTATTTGACGCCGAAACATGGTACTAGGCATTACTAAACTTACACGCAATTAATCATGCAGATTAGAAATTTGACCTTTCTTTCCGAATTTAAAATTCTTACTAACATCTCTTAAACAAGCCTACAAAGCTTAATTCATGTTCTAGGAATGGTTTGGGATTAAATTGAGCTCTTTCGAAGCTCTCTGGAAGATCTTAGAAAATTTTTCACTAAACAGTCCACACGCCTGTGTGGAGGAAGGGACACGCCCGTGTGGAATTATTTCTCAATTCGAACCTACAGGGGTTTTCACACTGCTGGACACACGCCTGTGTCCTTGACCTGTGTCCCTCACACGGCCTCAACACGTCTGTGTGCTCCACCCATGGTCAACACTGACTTGCACCACATTGCCTGTCACACGCCCGTGTGTCTTGCCCGTGGTCGACACTGACTTGCATCACTAACATGCTGGGGACACACGACCCAGCCACACACCCATGGGACTGATCGTGTGCTACACACGACCTAGACACACGCCCATGTGCCTACTCGTGTGGGCTAGAACAAGGCTATTTGTAACACCCCTTACCCGTATTCAAGCCGGAACTAGGTTTGAGGCATTACCTAACTAAATTTACTTAAAAGTCTCAAATACGGTTATAAAATTTTGATTAAACTCAACCTTTACTAAAATTCGGCCCACGAGACCCTATGCTTACCTCCGAGAGGTTTCAGAATCAATCCAGGAACTTTCATGAGCGTGGGAGACTTTTCCCCAAAACAGGGGCCACACGCCCATTTTGGTCAGGGGACACGCTCGTGTGCCCCTAAGACATGCCCGTGTCCCTAGTCCGTGTGCCAAACTCGATCATTCCGACTTATTCACACGGCCTATGCACATGTCCGCGTGCTTCCGCCGTGTGACGATTTAAATCCCAAGTGTAAGGTGCAGACTTCACACGGCATGGGCATACACCCATGTGCTAGCCGTGCCTTCCACACGGTCTAGACACATGCCCGTATGTCTACCCAGGTGGACATTTAGCAGGCTATATACCAAGCCCTTGCCACCCTACGTTACACTCATACTCCAATTCAAAACAATACAACTCCTATTCCAATGGTACATCTAAGAACTCATTCCAACATAAAAGGTAATCAAAAAGTATCTCTAGGAGCTCAAAAATCAAGATATACAAAAGGACATATACTTCATTAAGCAATAGAACTTGCCAAGAATTTGCATAACTCATAAGGCCATTTACAAAATGACTTTGACAACTTACCTAGCGAACACTTTGACTAACAATTACAACTTAACAAAATACCCAAGTCCTATACATACCATACTCAAAATAAGTCTAAATTGTTCCGATGATCCACGTTCCTCGAGTTATCTTGGCAATACTATAAGGAAAAAGGGCAATGAAAGGGGTAAGCATAAAGCTTAGTAAGTTTGCATGGAAATAGATAGCAATAATAAGCTCATAATATAATCCATCCATGGCATTAACTAACCATACACGAGTCATAGGATCCTTGCCATACAAACTTACAATTGCCCTTATTTAGCACATACCGTGCCACACCTCGTAATCATTTCTTCGTGACTCATTCATGAGTAACTATTTTCACTCAATCACATGACTTGAGTAAAATTCTCATTTCTACTTCTATACTCATATACTTATCCCCTTAATCACTAAGGGTAGTTAAAGATTCATTTCCATCGTTATTCTTGTAGGTACGAAGCCAATGCCACATCCCCGAGGTGGTCTTATATGGAGTCACTTCTAAATGCCAATGTCATATCTCGGATATGGTCTCATATGGATTTTCAAATTTAATATCGATGCAATATCCCTGATATGGTCTTATACAATTTTCATATTCATTACCGAAGCCTTCTCCCGAATATGGTCTTATACGGGATCTCAACTCGGTGCCGAGGCCATGTCCCAGACATAGTCTTATACGGGACCTTATCTGTTTCATATCTCAATGATAGTTTTCTCATATTCATTATAGTGCACTAGGTCTTCAACATCATATTCAACATTAATCACTCAATTTAGTAGAGTGTCATGCATCAATATGATACCAAGCATTCTCAATTATGCTAGCATGAATGTTGCATTAATCACATACAAACTTACCTCGATTTCAAAATGAGCCAACTCGTCAGTCTAGTTCGACACCTTGTTCTTTCCACGATCGAGGCAAATTCTCGGTTCTTCTTACTCTATAATATCAATTTAGCTCATTTTAATCACTACATTAATGACAGCATTTCAATAATCATACTTAGGCAATAATAGTATTTTGCCCCTAGACTTTGGCAAAATTACCATTTTTCCCCTAGGCTCAGAAATTAATTCTAATCACATTTCTGCCTTCAAGCCTAGGTGAACATTTAATACTCTTATAGCTATCATCAAAACTCAACATTTCCCATAATTACTATAAATTTGTAACCTTTTCATCAAGGTCCAATTTGGTGTTTTCAAGACAACACCTTTCACAAAAGTTGTTCATCTAACAACTAAGACTCAATTTCTTCCATAAATATGCAGCAAATAACTAAGATAGCTCTCATGGAAAAACTCTAAACTTTTTACCATATTGAACAATAGTCCCCTCATTTGAAAGCTTAAGCTTTAGGGGTCCCTAAAGTACAACTATTTTCAAGAAAAGATCACTAGAACACTTACTTGTATGGATGAGAGCTTGCCGAAATTTTGAGCTTTCAAAAACCCCTATTTGCTTTCTATTTTCGGTGGAGAAGGACGAGAAAAAAGATGGACATCATCTTTTCTTTATTCTAATATTAAACTAACAATTTAGTCCACCAAACATAACCAACTTTGACCAACTTGGTCAATTCTTGTCTCCTATGCTAGTCTATGGCCGGCCAAGCACATATTGGGGGTCTAATTGCCTTTTAAAGACCTCAAATTGTCAATCTATGGCTATTTGGTACCTTTACCTTATAGAATGAAACTTTCGTACTTTATGCAATTTAGTCCTTTTTCGCGAATAAACATGAAATCGCTAAAATTAAAGTAACAAAATTCTCATGTACATATACCATCATGCTCTGACTCATAAAATGACATAAAAATAAATTTCTCTAATATTGTATTGGTGATCCCGATATCACTGTTCTGACTAACCCCTAAATCGGGTTGTTACAATTCTCCCTCCTTAAGGATTTTCGTCCCCAAAAATCTTACCGGTGAAAAGGTTGGGATATTGGTTTCTCATCGTATCCTCGGGCTCCCATGTAGCCTCTTCTATTCCGTACCTTTGCCATAAAACTTTCACTAGGGCTATGCTTTTGTTTCTTAACTGTTTGACCTCTTACACCAAGACTCTAATCGATTCTTCACCATAAGTCAAGTCTGGTTGTATATCTACCTCTGTTGGCACTATGACGTGTGAAGGGTCTGAACGGTATCGGCATAACATGGATACGTGGAAGACGTCATGAATCTTTTCTAGATCAAGTGGCAAGGCTAACCGATAAGCTACTGGTCCTCTCCTTTCGATAACTTTATAAGGTTTGACAAAACATGGACTCAACTTGCCCTTTCGGCCAAATCTAAGGACTTTCTTCCAAGGCGATACTTTCAAAAACACTTTATCACCGACTTTGAATTCAATCTCTTTCCTTTCTAAATCCAAATAGGACTTTTGTCTATCTGAGGCGACTTTTAGACAATCACGTATCACTTTTACTTACTATTCAGTTTCCTTAACCAAATCAACCCCCCGAGTATCTGTTTCTCTCTAAGTTCTGACCAATACAAGGGCGTCCGACACTTTCGCCCATACAATGCCTCATAAGGCGCCATTTTCAAACTTGACTGGAAGCTATTATTGTAGGCGAACTCCACCAATGGTAAGTATTTCTCCCAACTACCGTGGAATTTCAAAATACAACATCGAAGCATGTCTCCAGGTATCTGAATTACCCTCTCTGACTGCCCATCGATTTGCAAATGAAAGGCTGTACTAAAACTCAATTTCGTGCCCATGGCCTCTTGCAACTTTTTTCTAAAATCGTGACGTGAATCTTGGATCTCTGTCCGAAATGATCGACAATGGTACACCATGGAGTCTTACTATCTCGGACACGTACAGGCTCGCCAATTTATCAAGTGAATAATTGACTCGTACTGGTTTAAAATGGGCTGACTTTGTGAGTTTATCAACCACCACCCATACTGCATCCTTCTTCTTTGGAGTCAATGGTAAGCCCGTCACGAAGTCCATGGTAATACGGTCCCATTTCCACTCAAGAACCATAATGGGCTAAAGTAAACTCGAAGGTACTTGGTGTTCAGCCTTCACTTGCTAACAAATCAGGCATCTCGATACAAACTTGGAAATGTCTCTCTTCATACTAAGCCACTAGTACCATTTCCTCAAATCATTGTACATCTTCGTACTGCCTAGGTGTACATTCAAACATCCGCTATGTGTTTCATGCAAGATTTTACGAATAAGCTCGTCATTTCTGGGTACACAGACCCAATCTCGAAATGTTAGACATCCATCAAGATTTACTCGAAAATCTGATTCAACGTTCGACTCACATATAACTCTCTTGGCTTGCAAATTGTTACCATTTTTCTGAGCTTCACAAATCTCTTGGAGAAACAATGGTTTAGCTCTCAATTCGACTAAAATGGAACCATCATCCAACAAAGTCATCTGGGTACTCATGACTCTTAGTGCAAACAATGATTTTCTGTTCAAAGCATCGGCGACTACGTTCGCCTTTCCCGGATGGTAGTCAATTACCAACTCATAATCCTTAATCAGCTCTAACCACCTTCGTTGCCCCAAATTCAATTCCTTTTGAGTCATCAAATATTTTAGGCTTTTATGGACGGTGAAAATCTAACACCTTTCACCATACAAATGATGCCTCCAAATTTTTAACGCAAACACGATAGTGGCCAACTCTAAATCATGAGTCGGGTAATTCTGCTCGTGCAGCTTTAGTTGCCTAGAGGCGTATGCAACCACTTTACCCTCTTGCATAAGTACTCAACCCAATCCATTCAGGGACGCATCACTGTAAACCACAAATTCTCTTCCCGGCTCAGGTTGAACCAAAACATGAGCCTCAGTTAATAGTGTCTTTAGTTTCTCAAAACTCTGTTGACACTTTTCGATCCAATCGAACTTCACATCTTTTTGCAAAAGCCTCGTCATTGGGGTAGCTATCATGGGAAACCCCTTGACAAAACGCCTATAATAGCCGGCTAGGCCTAGAAAACTCCTTACTTCAGTTACGCTCCTAGGTGGTTTCCATTCAACAATAGCTAAAATCTTACTCGGTTCTACTCTAATTCCATCTCCCAAGACAATGTGCCCCAAAAATCTCATTTCCTTGAGCCAAAATTCACTCTTACTGAATTTGGCATACAATTGTTTTTCTCTCAGAACTTATAGAACCATACTCAAATGCTCGGCATGTTTGTTCTCATCTTGAGAGTAGATCAGTATGTCGTCGATGAAGACTACGACAAATTTATCCAAGTATGGCTGAAAAATGCAATTAATCAAATCCATAAAGATCGCAGAGGCATTCGTTAGACCAAAAGGCATGACCAAAAATTCATAGTGGCCATACCTAGTCCTAAATGCAGTTTTCGGTACATCTGAGTCCTTAACTCTTAACTGATAGTACCCTGACCTCAAATCTATCTTGGAAAATACCGTGGCTCCCTTCAATTGATCGAATAGATCGTCGATCCTTAGCAACGAATACTTATTCTTCACAGTTACTTTGTTGAGTTGCCGATAATCTATACATAGTCTCATGGAACCATCTTTCTTCTTTACGAATAAAATGGGTGCACCCCACAGGGAGAAACTCGGCCTTGCAAAACCTTTATCCGTTAGTTCTTGCAACTGTGCTTTTAGCTCTTTTAGCTCAGTTGGAGCCATTCTATATGGAGCAATAGAAATAGGGGCAGTGCCTGGAGCTAACTCGATCCCAAATTCAAATTCTCTAACCGGAGGTAGCCTTGGCAACTCTTCTGGGAAGATATCTGGGTAATCGCACACTATGGGTACCGACTCAATTCTCGAATCAGTCTCTTTAGTGTTCAACACAAAGGAAAATAGGCCTCGTATCTCTTCCTTAAATACTTTTGAGTCGATAAGATTGACATCACTACTGGTGACCTATCTGGCTCATCCAATTCAACACGAATAAGATTACCATTTTCATCTCTTAATTCAATATGCTTCTCCCCACAATTCACAATTACTCCATGAGTAACTAACCATTCCATCCCAAGGATGACGTCAAACTCATCAAATGGTAATAGCATAAGATCAACCAGAAAACAATGACCCTATATCATTAAAGGGCAACCTCTGTAAACTCTATCAACCAACACGCACCTGCCTAGGGGATTAGACACTCTTATGATAAATTCGGTAGACTCTATAGGCATGCTCATACTAGGGACTAATTTCATGCATATATATGAGTGGGTAGATCCCGGATCAATTTAAGCTATAACACAAGTATTATGAAGAGAAAAGGTACCCGTGATTACGACGGGAGAAGATGCCTCTTCACGAGCACGAATGGCATATGTCCTCGCCAGTGCTCTACCCTCGACTCTAGCAGCCTGCTCTCTAGATGGGTTATTGCTACCCATTTTATGTCTCGGGTTTCTCAGTGGTCTTCCCCTAGTAGTACTTCTCGATCTTGCATTCTAGGGCTTTTCTTTCTCGCCCACCTCAGGACTGTCTCTGATAAAATGGTCTAAGGACCCACATCTGAAATAAGCTTTCATATTGGCTTGAGACTCACCAGAATGGCGCCTACCATACTGAGGGCATTTCGGTCTACTTGGTCGGATGTTGCCCACACTACCAACTGATGTGGCCTGCCCTTTCGACCCCGAAAATTGCTTACCTTTACTTCGGGTTGAAAACCCCGCTAAAGTGACTGATCGAGTAAAGAAATCCCTCAATTTCTTATATGAGGATTGGTGAGACTTATTTAGCTGTCTCTTCTTCGAGTCATAAGACTCATTCTCAACTATTCTCTTCTCTCTAGCCAACTCTTCGGCTTTATAGGCTGAATCTACCAACACTACAAATTTCTTTAGTTCAAGGACTCTAACGTATAAACGGATGCCCTCATTCAGTCTGTCCTCGATCCTCTTGCACATGACTGCCTCGGTACACACACACACCCGAGCATATTTGCTAAGCCTTATGAACTCTCATTCGTAATCAGTCACTAACATACGGCCTTGCTTCAGTTCTAAAAACTCTTTCCTCTTGTGGTCGATGAACCTCTGGCTGATATACTTCTTCCGGTATTCCTCTTGGAAAAATTCCCAGCTAACTCTCTTCCTTGGCACCACCGAGACCAGGGTGTTCTACCATCGGTAGGCTGAATCACTCAGGAGAGATACCGTACACTTTAAGCACTCTTCAAGGGTGCAGGATAACTCATCAAATACTCTGATGGTATTCTCGAGCCAGAATTCTGCTCTCTCTGGGTCATCGTCCTTATTTGCCCGAAATTCCTCTGCTCCTTGCTTCCGGATATTATCCACTGGAGGCCTTCCTCTTCTCAACACCTCAACCACTTGAGGAGCTACTGGAACGGGTTGAAGGATAGGTGGGGGTGGAGGGGGTTGAGCATTAGGATTTGCTCGGGTATACTCAGTATAGCAGTTGCTCATTATATGGAGAAAGGTTTCTTGAGCCTTTTCCCTCCTGACCTAAGGTCTCGGGCCTACTATTAGTTGGCGTAGTCCCTTAAACGAGAGCTGGCGCATTACTCGCAGCATCATTGGCTGCAGTTCGGTCTGGATCATAATCCATATACTACAAAAAACACGATTTTATACGTCAGGACCCAATCACACTATCATTACTCAGACACTCTTACATATGGCATGTATAACTAGACTCGTACTTACTCTATGTTAGTCCTAGAATCGACTAAACCGTAGCTCTGATA
Organism: Gossypium bickii; assembly: GCA_025503065.1. Classification (NCBI taxonomy): domain Eukaryota; kingdom Viridiplantae; phylum Streptophyta; class Magnoliopsida; order Malvales; family Malvaceae; genus Gossypium; species Gossypium bickii. The sequence goes on from CP106712.1 coordinate 27,781,256, forward strand.
CCAATAAATGTAACACCCTTTACCTGTATTCAAGCCGGAATCGGGTTTGAGGCATTACCTAACTAGCTTTACTTAAACGTCTCGAATAGGGTTATAAAATTTCGATTAAACCCAACCTTTGCTAAAACTCGGCCCACAAAACCCTATGCTTACCTACGAGAGGTTTCGAAATCAATCTGGGAACTTTCAAGAGCGTAGGAGACTTTTCCTCAAAACAGGAGCCACACACCTGTTTTGGTCCGCGTGTGCCCCTAAGACATGCCCGTGTCCCTAGTCTGTGTGCCAAACCTTGTCATTCTGACTTATCCACATGACCTATGCACATGCTCGTGTGCTTCTGCTGTGTGACGATTTAAATCCCAAGTCCAAGGTGCAGACTTCACACGGCCTGGGCATAGCCGTGCCTTTCACACGGTCTAGACACACGCCCGTGTGTCTACCCAAGTGGACATTTAGCATGCTATATACCAAGCCCTTGCCACCCTACGTTACACTCACACATATTCCAATTCAAAACAATACAACTCCTATCCCAATGGCACATCTATGAACTCATTCCAACATAAAAGGTAATCAAAAAGTATCTCTAGGAGCTCAAAAATCAAGATATACAAAAGGACATATACTTCATTAAGCAATAGAACTGGCCAAGAATTTGCCTAACTCATATGGCCATTTACAAAATGACTTTTACAACTTACCTAGCCAACACTTTGACTAACAATTACAACTTAACAAAATACCCAAGTCCTATACATGCCATACTCAAGATAAGTCTAAATTGTTATACCAAAGTGATGTAGCTAGTGTGATTTCCGAGCTCCGATGATCCACGTTCCTCGAGTTATCTTGGCAATACTACAAGGAAAAAGGGCAATGAAAGGGGTAAGAATAAAGCTTAGTAAGTTTGCATGGAAATAAATAGCAATAATAAGCTCATAATATAATCCATCCATGGCATTAACTAACCATACACGAGTCATAGGCTCCTTGCCATACAAACTTACAATTGCCCTTATTTAGCACATACCGTGCCACACCTCGTAATCATTTCTTCGTGACTCATTCACGAGTACCTATTTTCACTCAATCACATGACTTGAGTAAAATTCTCATTTCTACTTCTATACTCATCTACTTATCCCCTTAATCACTAAGGATAGTCAAAGACGCATATTCATCATCATTCTTGTAGGTACGAAGCTAATGCCACATCCCTGAGGTGGTCATATCCCGGATATGGTGTCATATGGATTTTCAAATTTAATATCGATGACATATCCCAGATATGGTCTTATACGATTTTCATATTCATTACCGAAGCCATATCCCGGATATGGTGTCATAAGGATTTTCAAAATTAATATCGATGCCATATCCCGGATATGGTATTATATGATTTTTATATTCATTACCGAAGCCATATCCCGGATATGATCTTATACGGGATCTCAACTAGGTGCCTAGGCCATGTCCCGGACAAGGTCTTATACGGGACCTTATCTATTTCATATCTCGATGATAGCATTTTCGTATTCATTATAGTCCACTAGGACTTCAACATCATATTCAACATCAATCACTCAATTTAGTAGAGTATCATGCATCAATATGATACCAAGCATTCTCAATTATGCTAGCATGAATGTTGCATCAATCACATACAAACTTACCTCGATTTTGAAATGAGCCAACTCGTCGGTCTAGTTTGAGACCTTGTTCTTTCCCCGATCGAGGCGGATTCTCGGTTCTTCTTGCTCTATAATAGCAATTTAGCTCATTTTAATCACCTAATTAATGAAAGCATTTTAATAATCATACTTAGGCAAAAATAGTATTTTGCCCCTACACTTTGGCAAAATGACTATTTTGCCCCTAGGCTCGGAAGTTAATTCTAATCATATTTCTACCTTCAAAAAGCTTAGGTGAACATTTAATACTCTTATAGCTATCATCAAAACTCAACATTTCACATAATTACTACAAATTTGTAATCTTTTCATCAAGGTCCAATTTGGTGTTTTCAATACAACACCTTTCACAAAAGTTGGTCATCTAACAACTAATACTCAATTTCTTCCATAAAAATGCAGCAAATAACTAAGATATCTCTCATGACAAAACTCTAAACTTTTTACCATATTGCACAATAGTCCCATCATTTGAAAGCTTAAGCTTTAGGGGTCCCTAAAGTACAACTAATTTCAAGAAAAGGTCACTAGAACACTTACTTGTATGGATGAGAGCTTGCTGAAATTTTGAGCTTTCAAAAACACCTATTTGCTTTCTATTTTCAGTGGAGAAGGATAAGCAAAAAGATAGACATCATCTTTTCTTTATTCTAATATTAAACTAACAATTTAGTCCACCAAACACCACCAACTTTGACCAACTCGGTCAATTCTTGTCTCTTATGCTAGTCTATGGTCAGCCAAGCACATATTGGGGGTCTAATTGCCTTTTAAAGACCTCAAATTGTCAATCTATGGCTATTTAGTACCTTTAGCTAATAGAATGGAATTTTTACCAAAATTCTCATGTACATATACCATCACTGTTCCCAAGATCACTCATAAAATGGCATAAAAATAAATTTCTCTAATCTCGGATTAGTGATCCCGCGATCACTATTCCGACTAACCCCTAAATCTGGCTGTTACACTATTTACCAAGCTCTTTTTATCACCCTAACTCATACAACATAAATCACATTCAACCATTAACCAAACAACCCAATCATGTATCATACACATTCATGAATAACCTCATCTTTTCATATATTAATAATAATGAGCCATCAAATATGTCTATATACAAAAGAGTTTATCTATAAAAGAGCTAACACACTTGGCCAAAACAACAAAACATTTCACTAAGTCTATTCCCTATACATGCCATACTCAAAATGCTAAGTCTAACTATACCGAGATGTGCTGATAGTGTGGGTGATCTTCTGCTTATCTTCGTATCTCGAGCTGGCTCTTTGACACTATAAAAAAATGGGGAAAGAAAGGGAGTAAGCTTTAAGCTTAGTAAGTCTACATGTAAACAATAAGCATCATACCATATGCTAATCAACCAATAACATTACACACTATGTAATAACAATTCACATTAGCATAAACATGTTTACTCATCCCAACTCTTACCACATTCCAACCATATAAAATATATATTGCTCATATTTACTTACACATATACCCTGCACTCATCACCACAAAGCCACATGAAATATCCACTTAGACAAGTTTCCCGATGAACCCTTCAGAATAATACTAGACACCCGGTGGTTTCGCACACAGCCCACCATTAATTAGTAATAGGGTGGTATCGCACATAGCCCACCAACAAGAATAAGTACGATGGTTTCGCACATAGCCCACCAAATGATAATATAAACGATGGTATCGCATGCAACACATCAAATGATAATTACGGATATTTGTCTGTACTTACATTTCTATTCCGAGGTTCATACAAAAGTTACTCATTATCTAACATTTTCAATCAATCTCACCAATAAGTATTTGCATCCAAACAATGCATCAATAGGTAACATTATGAGTATTAAAGATGTGTCGTTTACAAGTAAGCTTGCCTCGGTGCAAAATGTGCTAATTGACAGTTTAGTCCGTAACTTTACCTTTTCATCGGTCAAGGTTATTTCCATATTCTTCTTGATCTATAATAATAAAATGCACTCATTTAATCACTACATAATTCATGATACATCAAAATTTCTACTTAGGCAAAAAAGATCGTTTTGCCCTTATACTTTGGAAAAATTACAATTTTGCCCCTAGGCTCATAAATCATTTTTCATCATGTTTTCTCTAAAAATTTATTTCTCGTACAACAATTCACAAAACCAAGCATTTCATGCATTTATTACTCAATTGCAACCTTCACAAATAAGTCCCATTTAGGTGTTTTCATGATAACACCTTTTACAAAAGTTATTCCTTAACTCACTAACATTCATTTCTTCCATAAAAACTCAGCAAAAACATAAACACTCTAATGGAAAGTCCCTAAAATTTCAACCATTTTGCAAAATAGTCCCCCCATTAGCTATCTTAAGCTTTAGGGGTTCCAAAAGTACAAAAAAATTATTAAAAAAGACCTCTAAAATCACTTACTTGCAAAGGAATAGCTTGGCTGAAAGGTTGAACCCCAAAAACCTCTAATTTCTCTTCAATTTTCGATGGAAGAAGAAATGTGAATAGTGAAAGATGATATCTTCTTCCTTTATCATATTTATTCATTTTTAGTCACATAATTTCACCAAATTTTTTACCAAAATTAATGCTCTTGTATCCCTTGTCTCTATGGCCGGCCAACCCCCTATCATTGGCCTAATTGCACTTTAAGAACCTTTAATTTAATACTCCATAGCTATTAGACACCTCTAGCTTGTAAAATGGAACTTTCGCACTTTATGCGATTTAGTCCTTTTTCTCAATTGAACATGAAATTGCTAAAATTAAAGTACCAAAATTTCCATGCATCCTTATAATCATGCTATAACACAAAAAATAATATCAAAATAATTTTCTTCAACCTAGGATTAGTGGTCCCGAAACCACTATTCCGACTAGCCCAAAATCAGGTTGTTACAACTCTCCCCCTTTGGAGATTTTCGTCGTCGAAAATCTTACCGGTAAAAAGGTTTGGGTACTGTTCCGTCATGGCTTCTTTCGTTTCCCACGTAGCCTCTTCTACACCGTGTTTTTGCCATAACACTTTCACTAAGGCTATTCTCTTATTCCTCAACTATTTAATCTCTCAAGCCAAAATCTTAATTGGTTACTCTTCGTACGTCATGTCTAATCGTATCTCAATATCGATCGGAGGGATTACATGCAAAGGATCGAAACGATATTGTCGGAACATCGACACATGAAACACGTTATGTATTCTCTCTAACTCTGTCGGCAAAGCCATCTGGTAAGCTACTGGTCCAATCCTCTCAAGAACCTCATACGGCCCTATGAATCATGGACTCAATTTACCCTTTCGACCAAATCTCAATATTTTCTTCCACAATGATACTTTCAGAAATACTTTATCGCCCACCTGAAACTCAATTTCTTTCCTTTTTAAATCTGCATATGACTTTTGTTGATCTAAAGTAGCTTTCAGACTATCACGGATCACTTTCACTTTCTCCTCGGTTTCTTTAACTAGATCAACTCCATGAATTTACTTCTCATTAAGCTCGATCCAAATACAAAGGAGTCCGACACATGCATCCATATAAAGCTTCGTACGGTGCCATCTGTATACTCGACTGATAACTGTTGTTGTAGGCAAACTTAACCAAAGGTAGATATTTTTCCCAACTACCTTCAAACTCTAAAATACAGCATCAGAGCATATTCTCAAGAACTTGAATCGCTCTTTCGGATTAGCCATCGGTTTGAGGATGGAATGCGGTACTAAAATTCAATATTATACCCAAAGCTTCCTGCAACTTCTTCCAAAACCTCAAAGTAAATCTTGGATCTCTATCCGAGATAATAGATATAGGTACCCAATGTAATCTTACAACCTCAGTAATATACAGCTCGACCAACTTATCAAGTGAGTAATCCACACGCACCGGTACAAAGTGAGCCGATTTCGTTAATCTATCCAAAATTACCCACACAGCATCTTTCTTTTTCGGAGTCATAGGTAACCCCGTTACAAAATCCATTGTGATTCAATCCCATTTCCACTCAGGAACCATCACTGGCTGAAGTAATCCCAAAGGTACTTGATGCTCAGCTTTCACTTGTTGACAGATCAAACATTTTGTAACAAACTCGGAGGTGTCGCTTTTCATACCCAGCCACTAATATAACTTCTTCAAATCATTGTACATTTTCGTGCTGCCCAGATGTACTGACAAGCAACCATTGTGTGCTTCATGTAAAATTTTCCGGATCAACTCATCATCCTTTGGTACACAAACTCTATCATGAAACATCAAACAATCACTTGAACCAACTCGAAAATCAGAGTCATTTCTTGATTCGTATTGAGCTCTCTTAACTTGCATTTTTCTATCATTCCTTTGAGCTTCACATATCTGCTGAAGAAATAATGGTCTGGCCCTCAACTTGGCCAATATAGCACCCCTATCAGTCAATGGTAAGCTCGTACTCATAGCTCTAAAAGTATACAGGGACTTTCTGCTCAAGGCATCCGCAACTACATTCTTTTTTCCCTGGTGGTAATCAATTACTAGCTCATAATCCTTCAGTAATTCGAGCCATCGCCGTTGTCGTAAATTCAAATCTTTTTGGTCCATCAAGTACTTCAAGCGCTTGTGATCGGTGAAGATTTGACATTTTTCACCATACAAATAATGATGCCAAATCTACAAAGTAAAAAAGATCGCAGCCAACTCCAAGTCATGAGTCGGATAATTTTTCTCATGCGGTTTTAGCTTTCTCGAGGCATAAGCTACTACTTTACCCTTTTGCATCAACACACAGCCAAAACCATTTAACAATGCATCACTGTAGACCACAAACTCCTTTCCCGTCTCAGGTTGTACTAAAACCAGCGCCTCAGTCAACAATGCTTTCAATATATCGAAACTCTGTTGGCATTTCTCGATCCATTCAAACTTAACATCTTTATGCAACAGTTTTGTCACCGGGGTAGCAAACATGGAGAACCCTTTTACGAAACGTCTGTAGTACCCCGCTAAACCCAAAAAGCTTCTAATCTCTGACACATTCCTCAGTGGATTCCACTCCACAATAGCCGAGATCCTTCTCGAATCAACTCTAACGCCATCACCTGACACAATGTGTCCTAAAAATCTGACCTCCCGGAGCCAAAACTCACTCTTGCTAAATTTAACATACAACTGCTTGTCTCTTAGAGTCTGCAACACAGTTCTCAGGTGTTCTGCATGTTCACTCTCATCCTGGGAATAAATTAGTATATCATCAATAAAAACGACTACGAACTTATCCAAATACTACTGGAAGATACGATTCATTAAATCCATAAAGATCGCAGGAGCATTCGTTAAGCCAAATGGCATAACAAGAAACTCATAATGGCCATACCTCGTCCAAAATGCAGTTTTCGGCACATCTTGCCCCTTAACCCTTAACTGGTAATAGCCAGACCTTAAGTCTATTTTAGAAAACATCGTAGCTCCCTTCAGCTGGTCGAACAAATCATTTATCCTTGGCAAAGGATACTTGTTCTTCACTGTTACCTTGTTGAGTTGTCTGTAATCTATACACAATCTCATCGACCCGTCTTCTTCTTCACAAAAAGTACCGGAGCACCCCATGTTGAATAGCTCGGTCTTACAAAACCCTTATTCGTTAACTCTTGCAACTGAACCTTCAATTCTTTCAACTCCAATGGTGCCATCCTATACGGGGCAACCAAAATAGGTGTTGTACCCAGAACTAACTCAATCCCAAACTCGACCTCTCTAACTGGAGGCAATCCGGGTAACTCTTTTGGGAACACGTTCGAATACTCACACTAAAGGCACTGATTCAATCTTTACCTCTGACTCTAGAGTGTTCAGCACAAAGGCGAGATAGGACTCATACCCTTTTCTTAAGTATTTCTCAGCTACCATAGATGAAATCACTACAGGCAAACTATCCAATTTACCTGATTCAACCTAAATGACATCACCATTTACACATCTCAATTCAATAAACTTACTACCACAGTTTACTAAAACATTATGAGCAGACAACCAATCCATACCAAGAATTAGGTCAAATTCATCAAACGACAACAACATGAGATTTTCCAGAAAACAATGACCTCTAATTATCAAAAGGACAATTCCTACACACTTTGTCAACTAGCACATGTTTGCCTAACGGGTTAGACACTTTTACTACAAATTCTGTAGACTCAACAATCATACTCATGCTAGATACCAATTCTATGCAAATATAAGAATAGGTAGATCCCGGATCAATCAAAGCAACAACAGAGATATCATAAAGAGAAAAAGTACTTGTTATCACATCCGGAGATGATTCCTCTTCGCGAGCGCGAATGGCATAAGTCCTTGCAGGTGCTCGACCCTCCAATCTCACAGCAGAGTCTTTAGGCACACCTCTACTACCAGTCCCACCTCTTGGGTTCTTTTATAGTCTACCCCTCGATGATACATTGCTTGATCTTATTTCTTGTTTTCTATCCTTCTCATCCCTCTTTGGACAGTTGCGAATGAAATGGTCGGACGAACCACACTTTTAACAATTATGGTTGTTTCCCCAACACTCCCTAGTATGTTTCCTACCACAACTTGGACACTCTAGTTTATTTGACTTTGTATTTCCTACGCTTACCATCGAAGTGTTTTGAACTCTCGAGCCCGAATATGTATTGCCTCGATCTCGGTGTGAATGCCCAAATGAAGCTATCGTCCAAGGATTCATTTCCTTGAACCTCTTTGATTGAGCTTGGAAGGATTTACTCATTAGGCTCTTCTTTGCATCTCGGGCCTCAATCATAGCTTTTCCCTTTTCTTTATTCAACTATTCAGCCTTGCAAGCCATATCAACCAACACATCAAATTCTTTCAGTTCCAAAATCCCAACTAGCAATCAGATATCCTCATTCAGTCTATCTTCGAACCTCTTGCACAAAATAGCTTTCATAGACACACACTTTTGAACAAACTTGCTGAGCCTAACAAACCCACGTTCATACTCTGCCACAGTCATTTTGCCTTGCTTTAATTCAAGGAACTCTTTCCGTTTTTTATCTATAAACCTTTGACTTATGTACTTCTTTCGGAACTCTTCCAAGAAGAAGTCCCATGTCACTCTCTCCCTTGGAACTATCGATGTCAATGTTTTCCACCAACGATATGCCGAGTTCAGCAATGACACGACACATTTTAAGCTCTTCTCAAGCGTGCAAGAGAGTTTATTGAATACCCTCATAGAGTTCTCAAGCTAGAACTCTACCCTTTCAGGGTTATCGTCGATATTAACTCTAAATTCCTCAACCCCTTGTTTTCGAATCTTATCAACTGAGGGTTTGGTCATTCTCACCAAATCTATACCTTGAGGAGCTACAGGGATTGGCTGAGGTATAGGTGAGGGTAGAGGAGGTTGAGCATTAGGGTTCGCTAGTACAAACTCGGTGTACCAGTTACTCATTATGTGGAGAAAGGCTTCTCGAGCCTCTTCTCCTTGACCCATATTCTCGGGTCTACTCTCTACAGGCGTGGTCCTTTGCGCTGGAGCCGGTGCATTACTAGTAGCGTCATCAGTAGCCACTCAGTTGGGATCCATTTACTATACAAAAACACAGTTTAAATTGTCAGAAGTCACCACACTATCAATATACGTTCATGGCATGTATAACTAGACTCTCACACACATTACGGTAGTCCAAGAACCGACTAAACCACAGCTCTGATACCACTAAATGTAACACCCCTTACCTATATTTGACGCTGGAATAGGGTACCAGGCATTACTAAACTTACACGCAATCAATCATGCAATTTTAAAATTTGACCTTTCTTTCCCAATTTAAAATTCTTACTAACACCTCTTAAACAAGCCTACAAAGCTTAATTCACGTTCTAGGAATGGTTCGGGATTAAATTGAGCTCTTCCGAAGCTCTTTGGAAGATCTTAGAAAAATTTTCTCTAAATAGTCCACATGCTCGTGTGGAGAAGGGACACACCCGTGTAACATATCACACGCCCGTGTTCCATACCCGTGTGGAATTATTTCTCAATTCGAACCTAAAGGGGTTTTCACACGGCCAGACACATGCCCGTGTCCTTGACCCGTGTCCCTCACACGGCCTCAACACGCCCGTGTGCTCTGCCCATGGTCAACACTGACTTGCACCACACGGCCCGTCACACGCACGTATGTCTTGCCCGTGGTCGACACTAACTTGCATAACTAAAATGCAAGGGACACACGGCCTAATCACACACCCATGGGACTGACCGTGTGTCACACATGGCCTAGACACACGTTCGTGTGGGCTAGAATAAGGTTATTTGCCAAGCTCTTTTTATCACACTAACTCATACAACATAAATCACATTCAGCCATTAACCAAGCAACCTAATCATGTATCATACACATTCATGAATAACATCATCTTTTCATATATTATTAATAATAAGCCATCAACTATGGCTATATACAAAAGAGTTTATCTATAAAAGAGCCAATACACTTGGCCAAAACAACAAAACATTCCACTAAGTCTAGTCCCTATACATGCCATACCCAAAATGCTAAGTCTAACTAACTGAGATGTAGTGATAGTGTGGGTGATCTTTTGCTTATCTTTGTATCTCGAGCTGGCTCTTTGACACTATAAAACAATGGGGAAACAAAGGGAGTAAGCTTTAAGCTTAGTAAGTCTACATGTAAATAATAAGCATCATACTACATGCTAATCAACCAATAACATTACACACTATGTAAGAACAATTCACATTATCATAAACATGCTTACTCATCTCAACTCTTACCACATTTCAACCATACAAAATATATATTACCCACATTTACTTGCACATTACCCTGTAGTCATCACCACAAAGCCACATGAAATATCCACTTAGACAAGTTTCTCGATGACCCCTTCGGAATAATACTAGGTACCTGGTGGTTTCACACACAGCCCACCATTAATCAGTAATAGGATGGTATCGCACATAGCCCACTAGCAAGAATAAGTACGGTGGTTTTTCACATAGCCCACCAAATGATAATATAAACAATGGTATCGCACGTAGCCCATCAAATGATAATTACTGATATTTGTCCGTACTTACATTTCTATTCCGAGGTTCATACGAGAATTGCTCATTATCTAACATTTTCAATCAATCTCACCAATAAGTATTTGCATCCAAACAATGCATCAATAGGTAACATCATGAGTATTAAAAATGTATCGTTTACACGTAAACTTACCTCGGTGCAAAATGTGTTAATTGATAGTTTAGTTCATAACCTTGCCTTTTCCTCGGTCAAGGTTATTTCCACATTCTTCTTGATTTATAATAATAAAATGCACTCATTTAATCATTAAATAATTCATGATACATCAAAATTTCTACTTAGGCAAAAATGACCGTTTTGCCCTTATACTTTGGAAAAATTACAATTTTGCCCCTAGGCTCATAAATTATTTTTCATCACGTTTTCTCATTAAACAAGCCTAGCTAAAAAATTATTTCTCTTACAATAATTCACAAAACCAAGCATTTCATGCATTTATTACTCAATTGCAACCTTCACAAATAAGTCACATTTAGGTGTTTTCATGATAACACCTTTCACAAAAGTTATTCCTTAACTCACTAACATTCATTATCTTCCATAAAAACTCAGCAAAAACATAAACACTCTCATGGAAAGTCCCTAAACTTTCAACCATTTTGCAAAATAGTCCCCCCATTAGCTAGCTTAAGCTTTAGGTGTTTCAAAAGTACAAAAATTATCAAGAAAGACTTCTAAAATCACTTACTTGCAAAGGAATGGCTTGGATGAAAGTTTGAACCCCAAAAACATCTAATTTCTCTTCAATTTTTGGTGAAAGATGATATCTTCTTCCTTTATCTTATTTTATTCATTTTTAGTCATCTAATTTCACCAATTTTTTTACCAAAATTAATGCTCTTGTCTCCCTTGTCTCTATGGCCGGCCAACCCCCTATCATTGGCCTAATTGCACTTTAAAGGACCTCCAATTTAATATTCCATAGCTATTAGAAACATGTAGCTTGTAAAATGGAACTTTCACACTTTATGCGATTTAGTCCTTTTTCTCAATTGAACATGAAATTGCTAAAATTAAAGCACCAAAATTTCCATGCATCCTTATAATCATGCTATAACACATAAAATAATATCAAAATAATTTTCTTCAACCTCAGATTAGTGGTCCCAAAACCACTGTTTCGACTAGCCCCAAAATCGCGCTGTTACAATGAATGAACTGCCTTTGTGGTGTAAACGTAAAGGAATGTCTTTGTGGCGTAAAGGGGCGCCTTTTTGGTGTAATCGTAAAGGAATGCCTCTGTAGAATAATTTTAATGAAATGTCTTTGTGGCATATTATGAATGAACTGCCTTCGATGCGTATCATGACAAAGCCTTTTGTAAAGTATTCTGATGGATTTCTCTTGTGATGGATTCTATATGAAACTAAATGGCGTATTTGGTAATGGTATAGAGTATCTATCGATTGTACAGTAAATTAATACACGAAACTAAGATTTGATTGGAATGAATGAATGGAAGAGTTATAGAGAATTAATGGGTTTGCATTGATAGTTGTTTGATTAAAGGTTCGAATCTGCATGTTCGAAGAAGGTATTCGCCAACTCTGTATATGCTCATTCAAGAATTGTGATTGTACGATGGTTCCTAGCTAAGTATGCACATGAAATGATATTTTGGTTGCGTTGATCTCTATAGAGGAAATTGGCATTGAAATATATACATATATGACGTCTAAGATTGAAGAACATAAGTGAAGCATTGAAGGCATCGATGGAAAATAGATATGAGCTCAAGGTAATGTGTGGTAAATAGAGTATTTAAAAAATACATAATTAGAGAAGTTGTTCGACAGAAGTGAAGTTAAACAATTAAGAACAACAAAATTGACATTAAGAAGCATCGATTACCTTGTGATAGTATCAATTAAGGTAAATGGTATTTCTCTTACTGAGTTCTTACGAACTTACCCATTTATAATAATGTTTCAGGTTTTATGCTGAGAGTTTGTACTAGGAGGGACGATGCCAAGATTATGCCAATGTACTGGCGTATTGGACTATTATGCATATAGAGCAAGCCTGGAGGTGTAGTAAAGGATCAATAGTAATGCATAGAAATTTATACTTAGAATAATTGTAATAAGAATTGATTTTAGGAGATAAAATTTTGTAATTAAATCATTTTATTCATTCTTGTATATATAATTGATTTCTATGAGTTCAATTATTTTGCAACTAGGAAATATGTAAAAGTTCGTAATGTATAATAAGAATCAAAAGTTTTGTCTGTTTGCGTTTGATAACACTTGAGATCCGAATCTGGTAAATCGAATCGGGTCAAAGACATTACATAATATGAATTTATATTTAACGTAAGATATTCCTTAAGCTTTTTCCAATGCTTTGCCTTAACAACACAATGACTAGGAATGTCCTAAAATACATGACTTTGATGTATAAGGTCTTACAATTATAATTTGTTATAATTCCTTTGCAAACGTTTGATGTATAAGGATCATAGCACTGAACAAATGTTTTGTTATTTTAGTAAAATGCTTCAATTAAGTGATGCTAAAAGAGAAAATATTCTGTTCACAAAAAAAAAAAAAATTGCTCTCATTAGCAAGTGTAAATCTATAGTAAGACAGTAGGATCTAGCCCACCCAAAATTTTTAAATTTTATTTTAGCAATTTATATTTTTTTAAAAATTTGATATTAGTCCTTAATATAAATACATAAAAATATGGTAACTTACTTAATATTAATACATAAAAATATGGTAACTTACTGTTTGGGCCCCAAAATTTTGTTAGTTTTATTTTTTTGCCCCTCCAAAGATTTTTAATGGCATAATGACTTATTTGGCCCTCCAACTTTATAAAAAAACAATCATTTTAGTCTTTCATTTATTGTTTTTGGCTTTTTTAACCCTTAAACTTGTTTTATTTGTCAAACCTCTAAAAATAAATAAAAAAATTAACGTTTGTTAACTTTGTTGACGTGGCATATACATCGATTATCATGTGGATGCCATGTCAACAATTACTTAGTTTTTTAGAATTTAAAAATTTTAAAAAAATAAATAAGAATATTTTTTTAAAAATAAAAAATATAAAAATATTTTTAATTTTTAATTTTTAATATTTTTTTGAACAATCTTATTATATGATCTGATCATATCTGTTCTTTTTGACACAACACCTAGAATTACCCATAGTCCCTCCCTAACCTATAAATAAGAGAATAATGTGCTTAAACGCATTCAAACTGACGTTCTTTTGTATTGACAATAATACTCATACCAATTAAATTAATACTCAATCTGTGACTTATACTTTTTTCTTTTAATTTGACTTCATTTCTAAAATTTGAAATGTTGTTTGATAAATTTGATGATAATTTTAGTACAAACCGTATTAGTTTTACTAGTTTAATATCTTTATTAACTTTTCAATTAATTAAATGGCTATACTTATACTAATATTTGCATTAATGCTTTTCGTGATGTGTCAAGAAAGGCATAATATATAATTTAGCCTTGAACTTGTTTATTTATACTTAGTTGATCTCTAGTTTTTTTTTTTTTTTTTTTTTGGACTTAATTGGTTCTTGAATTTGTGTTCCATTAATAAGATTGGTCCCTCCACACTAGCACCGTTAGTTTGTAGTAACGTGACATTTCTAACCAATCTGGTTGTGCCACATGACAGTCTCTCAGAATGACATGTGGCAAACATAGTTTATTTATTTTATTTTATAATTTATGCTTATCACGTGAAAAATTGAGAGGCTGTCACGTGATATCATCAGATTGGCTAGCAATGTCACATCAGGACAACTAACAATATTAGTGTAGATGTACTAACCTTGTTGGCAGAATATAAGTTTAGGGACTACCTAAGTCTAAAATAAATTAGAGCCATTTTACCCAAAAAGGCCTATTTCCAAAATTATTTACAGAAATAGGCCAATTTTCTGATTATTTACCGGAAAGGGCCGATTCGCAAAAAAATCGCGTCAAGTCGCTGCTTCGTTCTCGGTGATGTGTCAAAGAAAATCATCCCCTGGGAGCATTTTTCCACGTCAGCACAAAGCGCTTCCTTGAAGGAGTGCTTTGCTGACGTGGACAAAACGCCCCCAAGGACGCGTTTTGCCCCTGCTCAATGGCTACTTTTTTTTTTTGACCGTTTGGGCTCCAACGGTCCCCAAAAAAAAAAAAACTATAAAAGGCCCCATTTTCATTCTTTTCACACAAAAGTCCTCTCATAATTCTCTCAAATTTTCTCAAAGCTCTCTTTAATTTTTGCAAAAAAGTTCTATTTAAATTTTTTTGAATTAGTTTTTTTTTAAATTAAAAAATATTAGATCGTGTTAGCAATGGCAGGAGAATTAATTCGTCTCAATAATAAACACATCTTCGTCGATCAAATAACAATGGTAAGTGATAATTTTAATTTTTCAATACTATTTAATATTTTTTTTCATATGCAATTTTAATTAATTTTTCAATACTATTTAATATTTTTTTCATTTATGCAATTTTAATTAATTTTTATTTTATAATTTTTTATAACAGTCTGTAGATTAGGTGTTGCAATGCTACATCCGCAACATGTCTGGTCCTCCATCACCGTTGATAGAGAATTACATTTGGGAAGCGGGTTTTTGGCACGTGGCCACGATAGGCCCGGGGTGCAAGTTGGACTTGAAACTAATCAGTGTGTTGATAGAGAGGTGGAGACTCGAGACGCACACTTTCCGTCTTCTATGCGGAGAGTGTACTATCATTCTGGAAGATATGCAGTTGCAATTGGGATTGCCGGTGGATGGGTACACAGTCACCGAATCCACTCAATCTGCTGATTGGGGAGCCGTATGCTACGAGCTTTTGGGTGCTATTTCGAATAATATTAACGGAGGTAGGATCGAGATGGGCTGGTTACGAGACACATTCCCGGAGCCAGATAATGATTCGACTGAACTAGAAAGAATATGATATGCTCGGGCATACATTCTTGACATGATTGAAGGTTATCTGATGTCGGACTTGTCATGAAACCTCGTACATCTGAGATGGATGCTGAAACTCGTTGATTTTAGAGTAGCTGGTGAATTTAGTTTGAGGTCTGCCGTGTTAGCAACATTGTACCAAGAGATGTGCGGGGCGACGCGACCAAATAAAGCCAAAATCGGAGGTTGCTATCACTACTGCAATCATGGGCCCGATTTCGCTTCCAATTTTTACGTCCTTAGTGGACCACCCATACACATTCCCACTGATAACGAGGTTTATTACGTAGATTTAAAATATAATTGTATGCTAAAAATTTATTTAATTAGGTGAAACCATTTGGCGAGTTATGTTGGAATACCTACCTCTCTTGAAGATATACGGCTTCTATTAGACCGACGGTCAGAAGCACAAGTAAGTGTTAAATAAAATATACATACATAATAAAATAGTCATTTCCTATTTAGTATTTAGTATTTAGTATTTAGTATTTAGTATTATGTATATAACTAATATTTTTATCATGTTTATATAGTTTCAATGGACACCATACGAGGATCCAACAATTTAGGCAGTAATTCCTGATGAATTCTTTCAAAATCTGAAATTTGGCATGTGAAGGTTTCATTGGTCAACTATGCTACCGTGGAGATGCACCAGTCAGATAGAGTATTGCGGCAATTTGGATTCTGACAACCTATTCCCGTGGCACCTGAGGTGCTCGATGATAAGCACAAAGTCGACTTACGGAAATTGAATACGGATTGGTCGAGATATTGGTTAGAATATATCGAAATGTGGAAAAATCGGTATGATTATATACCTACTCGGGAACCAATCATCGTTCCTAAGTTAGTGTGCGTACCGGAATACATGCTATGGTTTAGGATTCATAGCAAGCCATATTTACTGTCAGAAGAGGAGAGGCGACGATAAATTCATGTCCAAAAGGAACGACGGAGCCCTTTAATTCCAAGAAGAAGGGATGACAATGTGGGCCTATCAACAGCGCCCACACAGTCACCGGGCCCAACACTTCAACTGACGACACCCATATCACAGCCTTTTCAGATTATGCCATGTGCATATACTAGCCCTTATATGTTTCCTTTTTCCAGTCCTATGGCAGGTTGGAATGCATGGCCCGGTTCATCTTCGTTCCCAATTACTCCAAGTCAACCGCCAATCTATAGGTCACTGTTGCCTGAAGGATCGCACGGGGCACCTTCAGAGAGCTCTTCTTTTTACCAATCCCTATCAAGGTGATGCAAACACCTCCGCCATGGGTGATGTAAACACCTCCACAGTTATTATTCTATCAAGGTGGGTCATCCTCCTAACGTCCACAACCAGATCCCTTGCTGGAGGAACCACAATCCCCGTCAGAGCAACCACAACCCCCGCCGGAAGCTGAACCATGGAGGAATCCGGCGCGTAACCATCGACGATCCCCATGTGGCACTGATTCCGACCGGCACCAACATTGATTTTTTTAATATATTTGTACAAACTTGTTTATATTGTTTCATTTAATAAAATAAAAGTTGTTTTTAATATTTTAATTGTAATTTACTTTTTATATTTTTAATAAAATAAAAGTCTTTTTTGAATAAGGCAATATTTTTAATATTTTTGTACAAACTTTTTTATATTGTTTCATTTAATAAAATAAAATTTATTTTTAATATTTTAATTATAATTTAATTTTATATTTTTAATAAAATAAAAGGTTTTTTGAATAAGGTAATATTTTTAATATATTTGTACAAACTTTTTTATATTGTTTCGTTTAATAAAATAAAAGTTATTTTTAATATTTTAATTGTAATTTACTTTTTATAGTTTTAATAAAATAGAAGTTCTTTTGAATAAGGAAATATTTTTAAATATAAATAATGCAACATAATTTTATTACAACAACTATCAGCTATTCTGATTTGGACATGATCGAGTTGTATGACCTGGGTTCCTACACCATCCGCACAACTTTTGTTGGTTGGTTGTTTCTCGGATATCCATATTGTTACGTATTCTAGTCAAGCAAGGTCAACTCTTTGGTTTGCGACGCAATTCTCTATCCGGTAACAGTTTAAAGGGAGCAAGCGATACAGAGGGCCACTTACGTTCATCTAGGACCTGTGGGAATTCGTGTCTCTACACGTTGTACATGTATTCTATTTTGTACACTTCGTCGACATAGCTCATGGGATCCAGACGAAGATTCTGACAAGCTGCAATGACATGACGTATGGATAACGAAGTGCGTCAAACCTCCCACAGTCGCAGGTCCTATTTCTCAAGTGTACACGATATTGCCCGCCAATAATACCTTGGTTCGATCTGTCAAACTCCGTCACACGAAACCATAGGTTGTCGCGATTGTGACACGTTGGCCTGTGCCTTCGCCTTGTTAATTTCTTGCAATACCTTCGCGTACCATACATGGCCTCCCTGTATTTGGCCTTTATAACTTGCTGCTCTCTTTGGAAATAGTGTCGTTAAACGAAAATATGTCTCTCGCACAACCAATGTTATCGGCAAATGACGCATTCCTTTTAGAACAGAATTTATGCATTCATCTAGGTTTGAAGTTATATGACTATATCGTAAGCCACCGCCGTATGCTTGTGTCCACTGTTCGAAAGGTATGTTATAGAAGTAGTCTGCGCCTTCATCATTAGTTGAATGTAAAACTGCCAACATCTCATGAAAACGGTCCTTACTTATCTCATACCCTACCAACATAAGTTGATAGCGAAAATTACATACCACTCATCCATTCAGAATAAATTGAATATTACAAACGAAATTATATTAATAGAGATTAAATACCCATGTTGGTCACTTGCCGTCGTTCAGTTGTAGATCGATATTTCCCGTAGTAGTTGGACACAACATGCCTTAGGCAATACCGATAGTGTGTGCGATGCCATAGGCTTCCCTGTCACTCAATTACGGCTAGTATTCCAGTGCCCCTATCTGATAAAATGAAGATATCAAGTTGGGGGCAGACATGCCTTCTTAACCTAGAAAGAAAAAAATCTTAGTAATCAGTTGACTCCCCCAGTGTTATTGCAAACGCAATTGGAAGGATTCTCCCACTGCCATCTTATGCCACAGCTAGCAATAGCCGATAGGTATATCTACCATACATAAAGGTATCGTCAATTTGTACCAATGGCTTGCAGTATAGAAATGCATCTCGGCATTACTTAAAACTCCAGAATAGACGTTTGAACACTGGCATCCACGGAGCAATCGGTCGTTGTAGTATGCAGGTGCCATTTCAAGGTCTGTTATGCAACCTGAGAAATATCTTTCCAGCACCTGACACTACTGCCATACTTCATTATATGAAGTATCCCACCCACCATGCATCTTTTCCAAATCCTTCTGCTTAGCTATCCAAGCCTTGCGGTAAGAGGGAGTGTACCTCAATTGGTTACGACTATCGGTAATTAAGACCGGCACTGAAGTCCTAGGATCCGCCTTCACCGTTGGTAGTATTAAGCTAGCTAACGGGATGTTATTGTGAAACACCTGTCAACGAAATATGTTAAATAATGCAACATTATGTAATAACAATATTATTCAAAAACCCTAAACACCTAGTGATACTGTACCGCCAACACATGTATGTGGACATTTGTACTTTTTTATCTCCCACAAGCCTGTTCTTTTCCTCAACGAGGCCATGGTTTTCCATGAACATGTACCGTCTTGCATTGCACACTTGGCCTTAAACTTATCGAATTTGGATTTAACCACATTGTAGTTAACCCCGTTCATGATGCTATGTTGTTTCAATGGACCAAGAAAACTATCCTTATTGGAAAACTCCTTACCAACTTCCAATTCACCCAAATCCAATGACGTATTTGTACAGTTACACCTTCTGTGTGGTAGATCTGAAAACTCCAACGCATCATGTTGAGATAGATCGACATTATGCATGTAGGTTGGAGGCGAATATGCCCTGGATCACGTATCTTCTTCTTCTTCATCTAAACCCCCTTCAACATCTTCAGGTATGGTTGGAATAGGCTCCGATTCAGAAAATAATGCAACTTTTGCACCATCGGGGTCGGGTTCTCTAGGTGGATCCACATTAGACTCATCATCCGACCCACTATCATCTGCAACGAACGATGTCCCCTAGCCAGTGGACGTCGAAGGGAGTACATTTCCCTTCTTGTAGACGTTTCATAACGTCCCCAATCAGATGTGGATTGCCAACCACTAGAAGTTGATGTCATTCCCTAGTACGTATTTCCAGTATCAAACATCGACCCACTGAGGTGCATGTCCAATCCACTAACAGAGTGTCGTGCAGGGGTTGTGTATTCCATATTGCTACCAAACAAGGGCGTTTTTCGTGTTTTTCCACCCACTAATAGAGTGTCGGGCAGGGGTCTTGTATTCCTCTCGAACAGCAGTAGATGTTGAAGTTACAAATGCATTATTTGGAAACGGAAATTGTACATATAACTTAAGATAGGGTGATCCACTAGCAAGATAAGTCTGTACCATTGCCTCTAAGCTACGAGGACCTTTGATGTCGAATGAGTCATATCTCACGGGATCAACGGAAGTATAAAATCGATGCTTAATAGACAAAACTTTCATTGGCGTCGTTCCGAAGATTTTACGCCTAATTCTTTTACGAAGTTCTGACAAATCTATGTTCTAGTTAAAAACCAGTCGTGTTGTGTTCTCCGATAAAAAAACAACGTTATTCTCGGTGTCACGGACCTCACCATCATAGTAAATAATAGCACTAATACGTTCACTCATCTTCAGTTTCTATTCTACTTTAGCCTCAATTTCTCTTGCTGTAACTTATGCAACCTGAGAATGAAATTTGACTCATTTATAGTCTAAGGCCAAATAGGAACTACTGTAGAAAAAGAGCGTCCATGTGGGAGCTTTTTTCAATAATTTTGCTGACAGTTCATCCTGCTTAAAGCGCTTTGGACACTACTTGTTCAGAAACGTCTTCTCAAAATTATTTTTTCAGATACTACTGTAGAAAAAGAGCGTCCACGTGGGAGCTTTTTTCAGTGATTTTGCTGACAGTGCATCCTGCTTGAAGCGTTCTGGACACTATTTATTCAGAAACGTCTTCTCGAAATTATTTTTTAAAATACTACTATAGAAAAAAAGACAAAAAGTTTTTCTATTGCTAATATATTTTTTTCAAAACCCTAAACACAAAATTATTTTTAAAAAACTAGCACATAATTTAATTAATTAACCCTAAAACCCTAAACCTTAATTTAATTGATTTTTTAATTAATTTTTTAATTTAATTAATTAACCATAAACCCTAATCTAATTAATTTTTCCCTTAATAAACACTAAAACCCTAAACCCTAACTTTAAAACCCTAAAACCAAGCAAAAAATCCTAACCTTAAAAAAACAGGGCAAAACGTGTCCCTGGAGAGCGTTTTGTCCACGTCAGCAAAGCGCTCCTTAAGGGAAGCACTTTGTGCTGACGTCAACAAAATGCTCCCTTAGGGAAGCGTTTTGCTGACACATCACCTAAGAACGCGTTGACGTGGACGCGATTTCGCGGAATTCGACCCTTTCCGGTAAATAATTAGAAAATTGGCCCATTTCGTAAATAATTTTGGAAATGGGCCTTTTTTGATAAAATGACCAAAAATTAAGAACCAACTAAGTACAAATGAATAAGTTTAAGGTTGAATTTATATATTAACCTGTTAAGAAAAATAAAGTTAAACCGTTGTAATATCTAATATAATTTGTGTATTTTATTTTTAAATGCATGTAACCTTATAATTTTATAATATAAGATAATTTTATTTCTAATTTAATTATTTTATTTAGTATTATTATTTTTTATTAATAATTTTTAATTCATATAAAAATTTTACATATTTACTTTTACTAATGATATTTAAAAAATAACTTTTATTTTATTTAGAGAAAGTTCTATATTATATCTAATATTAATAAAAAAATATACTATTTAAAATTAATATTTTTATATTCAAAATCTTTTGATTAAATGACAAAAAAGAATTACTTATCCAAATCCGAATCTAACTCATAAGCCCTTCGAAGCTTTTTCATTATTAATAAACTAGATTTGTAATTTTAAGTATATTTATAATTATAATTAAATAACATATATTTTATAAGTATTTGGTAAATTTTTTATTTTTGATTGGCATAATGAAAAGTTTAGCTTTTAATATTTACATTTTTTTTGTTAATTTAACTTTCTTTTCTTTTCTTTTTTTTTTTTTTAGCTAAATTTGGTTATTAATCTTTTAAAAAGAGTCAAATTTGACACTCATCTTTATAAAATGAGTCAAATTGTTATCTTTTAACTGAAATACTAACTAAAATGTTAAATTTTTAAACAAGTTAGTCTGTATGGAAATCCATGTGTCTTTCATGTTATTTTTTTTTATTTTCTTATAATTTTTAACTATTTGTTGGCATGGTATAAGATAAACAATGTTACGTCCGTATAAAATACACAAGGATTTTTGCGCGGGTTGTCACGCCAACATCTTTAAAAAAGTAATATTTTAGTAATCATTTTTGTTAAAAAAAAATGACTAGAATCTTTTTAAAAGATTAATAACTAAATTTAGCTAAAAAAAAAATAAAGGTCATATTGAAAAGAAAATGTAATTATTGAAAAGTAAATTTATTATTATATTTTCTGATTTATATATATTTATTCCTTAACCCCAATAGCAACATTTTTGACTTCCCGAACAGAGGTACTTTTTCTCCAAGGACAAAACTATAGGGATGGTTTTCACTGCCGAAGCAAACCATAACTTAGCATAGGTACAGTCCTACAATCCTTACATGAATAATGGTACCCACTTTGGATCCATATTAAGACAAAAATCCATAGTCCTACCTCTTCTCTAATGTGGACTAATGTCGAAGGAAAAACGATCTCATATAGACTAGTCGAAGATTGAACTATACCTGCATAAAGCAATGATCAACTTCTCTTCATGAAACCTATTTTCTTAAAAGAAGGAAAATTATAAAAATTGTTTTAATCTCCAAAGGAAAAAAAAAAAAATCTCATCGGTGAGAAGAAGAAGAAGAAGAAGAAGATTCGTTGGCAATTGGCAAAGGCTGGATTGATCGCAAGGAAGGTTTTGTCCCTGGACCAATGTTGGTTGCTTATTGTGCAGTCTCTGTTCGAAGTGTGTGGAATTTTTGGAAAAAAGAAGAAACAAAACGAATCAAAGTTTATCTAGTGCTTCAGAATCTTGCCCTATCGGAAGCACTATTTATATATATATATATAATATATATAAGGGGCCAATTCAGCATTATGGATTTTACAAGTGCTGTCATGCCTCTAAATAATTTAGCACATGTTCAAGCACTACCACATTCACAATTCGTTATTCTAAGATTCAAACATGTCATTATGCTATTGCTGCAATTTCTCATTATTCATTATACATGTCAATCGCTATCACACGGCAACAACTTTATAGATTTGAAGCTTCTAATATTTTATATTGCAGTATGAATTAATTTATAGCTATCATTTACCCTACCATTTGATAACGAAATTATTTCTACTCCGCACAGATTGTGGTCATAATTTTATACCCAAATATGAGCACTACGAATCAACAGATATGAAATTCAAACCAATAACATTTGTTGTGTTGGTTAAGTGTATTTTTTCGTAAATAATAAACTATAAATTTTGATTTTTAATAATTTAAATAAATATTTTTAAAAAAGTTATAAATAAAATTGTTTTTGAAACAATAAAGTCTTTAAAATTTATAAAATACAAAACTGTTATGAATATCTTATTAAGTGGATGTTCATTATGATCAAGATAAAGTTTTGATGGACTTTAAATTCTAATAGTTATTAGAATTAGATATCTACTTCTTTTATACTTTTTATGCCTATAAATAGAGACTCTGATGAAACATTGTAATCATCCCTTTGATTAATAAAGTACATTCTCTATTGCTTTCATATTTTCTTTAATCTTTATTCTCTCCATCTTTCTTTATTTTATAACACGTTATTAGCACGATGATTCTCTATTTTTTCAAAATCTTTCGAAGTCATCCCACAAATCAAATTCCTTTTCACCTTAAACTTTCTCCCTTACAATTTCATCTTCAGTATGTTGAAAGATTCAATTTCAGAATGGATTGTGGTTCTTATTCCTGATCTTTGATTTATAATTGTACAAGCATGGGTAAAAAATAGATTTGTCAAGGTGATGACGATGATGTTAAAGATCTTCAGGTATATTTTATTATATTTTATTTATTATATCATGTTTATTATAATTAGAGACTAATCATGACAACATGAATATATAGATTCTAGTTTAAAATCCACGCATGTTTGCGATGTTGATTTTGAAATAAAAAATCTATTGGGACATTTATAAGTTCGTCCTAGTAAAACTATTGCATTCCTCGAAGTGAATGTAAATATAAAGAAAATAAAAGATATACTCATGGACCACTAAAAGTGGGAATATAGTAATAAATAAGAGAACAATGAGAGTTCTCAAGATAACTTTTCAAAGGGTAAAGATAACTTATGTTATCAATGTGATATGAAAGGTTATTAGCCACATATGTGGTGTATGCCCAAATATTTTGTTTCTGTTAATATTCTTTGAGGAATGATATGAAAATGTAACACCCCTAACCCGTATCTGTAGCCGAACTAGAGTTAAGAGGCATTACCAGACATATTGGAACACTTTACACTCATTTCTCAATATCAATCATACAACATCATTACATAATAATTCATATTCATATAGTCCCTTTAGAAGGTCTACGAGACCTTAAACATGCTTTAGAGAAGGTTCGGGACTAAACCGATCTCATACGAAAACTTTGAAAAACTTAGAAAATTTTTCTTTCAAAACAAGGCACACGCCCATATGGCTAGGCCGTGCGCCTCACACAGTCGTGCCTTGGACCATGCCTCAGCCAATGTGCAAAACTGACTTGAATCACACGGCCTGTCACACGCCTGTGTGTCTGGCTCGTGTGCAAGTCTAACTTGCTTCGAATTGGGACAGAGAAGGACACGGTCAGGACACACGCCCGTGTGCTCAATCGTGTGGGCAATTATAGGCCATTTGTAAGGCCAAATTGCCACCCATTTTGGGTCATACCTACAAGCATCAAACAATCATCAATTCATGTCCCAAAGGTAGTTAAAACATACCAAATTATGCACAATTTGACCCATAACAATATCATTCATTTCTATATACAAATCCAACTCAAACATATCAATTCAAAATACCAACCTCACATCAAAAACATGTGATTCATACATCATATAAATCCATTTCAATTCATAACATTTCTCATCATTTCAATTCCCAAAATTA
Organism: Gossypium bickii; assembly: GCA_025503065.1. Taxonomy (NCBI): domain Eukaryota; kingdom Viridiplantae; phylum Streptophyta; class Magnoliopsida; order Malvales; family Malvaceae; genus Gossypium; species Gossypium bickii. Next base: position 27,806,422 of record CP106712.1, read on the forward strand.
ACCATGAAACTTTCCAAACTTGACCATCTCTTTTGGCCATTCATGAGCACATCAAAACATACTTGCTTTTGCATCACATAACATAGACTAAATTCACCCATAATCACATTCATAATCAAGACATACCACATGGCTATATTTACACATTTCAAAACATATTCAAGGTTCTCTAGCCTATACATGCAATACTTCAATATGTACATTTTCAAAAGATACCAAAATATAGTTTGATAGTGTGGTGATGATCCTCGACAATCCCCGAGCTTCCAGTAGCTTTGATAATCTATAAAACAATACAAACACACACAAAGTAAGCTTTCAAAAGCTTAGTAAGCCATATACAAATAAACTTATTACTTAGAACAATTATAAACCTTTTCATACATATGGTTCATGGCATAACACAATTACAAGTCATATTTCTCTTATATCTCATTTGATCATATCCACTTGCTCATAATCACATATCATGTAATGTAGCTCACATATAAAATGATCATATACATACATACCTTTCATTGCCAAACTTCATATACATAAATACGTACCGAAATATAGATGCACATTAGTATACTCATTCATTTCTCAGAATGTCTGTTGAACCATTCGGAATCAATAAGGATACTCAGATAGCTCGTAAAGCTCATACAATGCCAACGTCCCAGACGTGGTCTTACATGTAATTAAACATCGATGCCTCTTTCCCAGACAGGGTCTTACACGAAATCATATACGATGCCGATGCCCCAGACATGGCCTTATACGTAAATATCAAATCGATGCCAACGTCCCAGACGTAGTCTTACACGATAACACATATCAAAATCCTATGTCATGACATATGTATCCTAACTACTTCCTAAGGTTCGTATGGGACTTTTCGGACCTCGTCACATTATCAGAACTTTATCAGATTTCACATATTCAGCTCAAATAGTCATAGATTACAATTCATTAACATATAAGCAATAATAATTCAATTTAAACAAATTTATTTATATATCAACTTACCTCGTACGGGAAAGAACGGAAACGAACGGCTATTCAACTACTTTCGATTTCCCTCGATCTAATTCTGTTTTCTTTGGTTCTTGATCTATACAAATTCAAATTTAACTCATTTATTCACCAAATCATTCAATTCAGTCCATATACACATATTTAGGGCATTTTACAAATTAGCCCTCACATTTTCACATTTTTACATTTATGTCCCTAATTCACAAAATATACAAAATTTCATTACACGATAGCTTGGCCGAATATTCACTTGACTCAAATAAGCCCACATATTTCATTTATTTCACATTTTAGTCCTTCAATTTCTCATTTTCATAATTTAGCCCATAATACTCAAATTCATCAAAAATCACTTTATAAAACATGAAAATCTATCAACCAAATTTCATATTTCATCATCAAACACCAAAAATATGCCTATAACACTGTACTTGACTCGTAAATATTAAATAATAATATTTATAGGCTTACTTGTCGAAATTATGATCCCAAAACCACTAGAAAATGGGTTGTTACAAGAAGTCTTCCCCCTTATTTGTATTCATCCAATAGAATCTCATTGTACTCCTTCATAGAAATTGAATACTATTGAGAACTTTTACTCAAACACTTGAAATGCTTTTGCTTTCTTTTGGCTTTTCTATTTTTTCATTACTCTTTTATCTTTGATTAGCTTCTGCTTTAATTTCAATTCCTTGGAGAATCTCTATCGAGGATTCTCACTCTGTGAGAGTTAGGTTGATTTAGAAAGATTTGAAACCAAGAAATCGTATAAAGATGCATGGATTGTGAGACTAAAGTTTTAGCCTGTAACACTAGACGGGACAAAAATGTGTGTAAAAAAAAGTTAGTACATAAAGTTCCTTAAGGAAGTGATCATGTAATGAGGTATCATTAAATGTGCAAAATGAGCTTATAGGTGTGAATTTTGTTATGCTTAAGGTCTTTGGGACTCCTCTGTTTCTTGCAACCCTTGATGAGATACTCCAGTTTATACATGAAGATTTGCAAGGAGTTGATCGACTATAGTAAGTGATGGTGTAATCTATGCATTTTCTCCTTAATTGTCAAAAAAGAAAAATTATGTTAAGTAGAATATATATATATATATATGAGAATTTACAAATATAAATACATGTTTGGAGGTGGAGATTGGGTTATATTGTTCTCTGATATGAGCTTGAAGCAATTCAATATTGAATTGAATATATGTTTTGAGAATTGTGATTGTTAGTGAATTAAATCAAATGCTTATATGCTACAAATATATGTATATGGAAATGTGACATTGGTTATATTGAAATGTGAAATGAAACCCTATTAACTATTTAGGCTAAGTCAGATATATATGGCATGCCATAGGATAGGAAGAGTTCAGGGACTTTTTTGACCTTGAGTCGATGAGACACTAGGTTCCAATTTGCTTCAGTTTAACCAATGAGACACTAGGTGTCAATTTATATAGCGTTGGGTGACAGTTATTACTTCGGATTTATTCGATAAGGCACTGGGTGCCAAACTGGTGTGTTGGTTGGATTCGTGTATCTATCCGAGTTGTGTTAATAGGGGAAATTAAATAATAAATTTATGTGTTCGATATTGAGATGGCAAAGATGAGAAATGAATATAAGACAAGAAATGAAATATGAGATGTGAATTGTGAAATAAAACCAAGTATTGATCAAAGAGTTGGATCATGCCATTACATGAATTGAGATTAACAAATGATATATGGAATACTATTGATATTGGAATGTAGTGGATGTAATAAAGAATGGGTAAATTTGTATTATTGATTTGAATCATAAGTGCATAACATTTCTTGTTGCATTCTCACATTTTGATTATTTATATCAAGTTAAATTGTTCAGATTATAGAAATACCACTGGATTTTACTCAGCGTGCAATTTTGCTTTCCGTGTACAGGTTAGGTACTTTTCAACTTGTCGTCAACTCAGCATCCAACCTCAATCTTGAGCTCAAGTGTGGTGATATTTCATTTTGTAACGGTATGTACCTAAGAAGTCTTTAGTTGATAGTTGGTTTGTTATGTGATGTTATTTTATTTTAAAGTGAAATGATGGTTACTTGTATATATGGTTGTGGTTAAAGTTATGTTTTGGTATGTAGTTTAGTTAATGTGTTGGTATGTGTTTTAGCATAAAGCTTGGTAGCCTAAGGAGATATATGTTAGTTCAATATTGGCTAATTTGGTATGAATGAAAGTCCTTGAATGGTTGATGTGTTGTTGGTGCGTTTGATGGTATAAAATGTGGTACCAATGAGGGTACATTGGTTAGGCACTTAAGATGGCTATTTTGGTATAAATTGAGTATATTTGATTGTGTTTTAAATAGGTTAAACGGCTTGTAGAATGGTTGCTTAGTGCCTAAGTAATCAAAATTTGGTAACTTGAGTTTTAAGGTACATTTAGGTACACACGGCTTGGGACACGGTCTATCACACAGTCGTGTGTCACACACGGGCAACATATACGAGCGTATGCCCTAAGCCTGTTGAAAAATAATATAGGTGTAATTTCCACACGGGCAAACACATAGCCTGTGACATGGCCGTATAACCCAAGTCAGTAGGTTACACGGGCAGAGACATGGGCTGGGACACGGCCATGTGTCCAACTTTGAAAGTCACACGGTCTGGGGCATTCCACACAGCTGTGTGTCCCCTGTTTCTAGGCATTTTGAGATTTCACCTTAAACTTCTAGAATTGTTTCGAATTGGTCCCTGCCTATTTTTAGGGTCCCATAAACTCGTACTTAGGATTGTATGAATAATTTTTATTGTAATTTGAATTAAATATCTTTCATTTTAATTATGAGTGATTAATTGATTGATTTGTTAGTAATGCCCGTAACCCTAATCCAACGACGAAGAGAGGTTAGTGGTGTTATTAAATTAATTCAATTTTTTTTTTAAAAAATAAGTCAAACAATGATTGATAAGTAGCCTTTATAATTAATTAATTTTATAAAATAAGCATAACTGGCACAATTTGTTAGTATTAAAAGTTAAATAACATGGTTTAAAAAATTAAAGGTTTATGACTTATGCACAAATTGATAGATTAATTTATTGTAGTCTTATCTTTCTGATGTAGCAAAGGAGCAGACTGAAGATTGTCGACGGTGAGGTGAATCTTATCTTCCCGAGGTAGCGGTGGAGCAGATTGAAGCCACAATGTAACATCTCGAAATTGGGCCTAGTAGGATTGGGCCCAATGGGCCTTGGGCGTAGGAATGTTTAAAATTTTTGAGAACAAGAGAATGACATTATTTCAAGTTGGACTTATTAGGAAGGTGATTTTAGAAAGTTACGGGGTTCTACGAAGTTTCGGGTTCAAGTTGGGCCTTAGTAAAATTTTGTGTTTAAGCCTATTAAGGAGAGATAGTAAGTGGCATCAAGGCTTACGGAAATAAAAGAGTAAATTGCTAGCATAAATGAGCAATTGGTAAAAGGGTTATGGCGCCACATGTAATACCTTGAGGGAAGAGGTTCGAATCCCTTTGTGTGCAATTTTGACTTTTATTTTTGCATTCCTTCCTTAGTGTTGGCCAAGGTATATATATGGCAAGGTTGACTTCTTTATTTTTGGTATGGTGGCTAAAGGAATTAAGGAAAGGTTGAGGTTGGGGAAAGGAATCAAAAGGAAAAGGCAAGTAAGGGGAACAAGTGGCTTATTTCATGGAGAATGTTATGGAAAGTATGGTTGGCAAAATTTTGACCCTTATGACTATGCATGTGGACGATTTTGGGGGTAGATAGGTAGCTGAAATTTTACTTTGGCATTTGGTAGGGTCTTGGTATTGTTTTGGCCAAAAATCCCATTTGCAACTTTTGAGTCATCTTCTCCCAATTAGCTATTCTTTTTGCCGAAACCTACTAGCACAATAGTGCATTTTTCTTCTGATTTGAATGGTCACATATTCACCTTTTGTCCATCTTCCTTGATAGCCGAAACTTCAAGTTGATTATAAGCAAATTCTTTTTCTTTCTTCTTGTCGAATGTACCTAAGCCATTGAGACCATATTGCTCTCTTTTCTTTTTACAGAATTTTCCAAACACCTTTCTTCTTCCTCTCAAATCAATATTTTTCATAACCGAATATTAATGTTTGTTTTTACCCCATAGCCGAATATCATTGTTCACTTTCCCTTATAGCCGAATCTTCCATCTCATCCATATTTTCTTCTCAGCCGTATTACTACTCATACTTTGATCAATCGGTAAGTGATTCATTTCAACATTTTATTTTTTTCTTCCTCTTAGTGCCGAATCTATGCCTTGGTATGGGATGGCCATATTGATCGAGACCATCACTTTGTTCTACTTTCTCAATCGAGATCGTTTTTCCCTTTTGTAGTATTCTAACGGGAAGCCGAACATCATTCTAGCCTTAAGTCGAAAGGAGAAATCGGATCCAATATTAATAAGGTAAGGAGTTCTTATGTATTATTGATATTATTCAATATTCGATTGGTTGCTAACGGAGTAATAATTTGAAATAATCGACTATATGTTTTAGGGACAAATCACTCGATATATTCTACCTTCAGACATAGTGGTAAGTGATTCAAGTGTAAGTGATACGAAATCTTTTGGAAATCCGAGGCTAACTTTTGGTTGGTATTGTTCTAGGTCATCGACGAGTGGTTCATTAGGAAATTGAAATCAGGTGTGTAATCCTGTACCTTCCGAATACATATTTGAAATGGTGTGTAATCTCACACTTCTTTGAAAGTTTGTATGAAATATTCTGTGAATCGGTCGAAATACCGAAGAAAACTGAAAACCGGCATCCGTGATCACTCGGGCGTGCGTATGATCGTAGTGGTAATCGTATTTTGTAATAAAACAGTTTCGGTTAGAAGCAGTAACGTATTCTTGAAAAATCATGAAAAATAAGAGAAAGGGAATTAGAAAGTGAATAAGATATCTAATTAAAACTTACTATGTCTATTTTAATATGGAAGAAACGGAGAAGGAAAAGAATTTTTATATTCTGAGATATGTTAATTTTAGTGAGACTGGTTCTGAATGACTTCGTGGTTCCCTGATCTGTCTTGGAAAAATCGTATAAAATTGTACAAAGTGAATTATGAGTTATAGTTTATATGTACAGATTACTTAGTGAGTCTATTTTCAATAGAAATAAGTGGAAGTAACATATGAAAACTGTATAGTGAGATATTTGAATTTTGGGTAAGAGAGGCCAGAATAGTTTGTCAGTGAAACAAGGGAAAATTTAAGGAATAAAATGTACTAAATGGTTAAGCCAAAAATTCTGGAAAAATTGTAGTAAGAATATATATGAGTCTAGTTTCAAGGAAAATTTACGGATTTAGATTTCAAGATTTCTAACTCAAGTTATAGTCAATTTAGTCAGTATGACACAGATGGACAGTTTTAAATTGTTATGCCCAAATTAGTAGTTAAGTCTGGATTGCGAAATTATCGAATTACCCTTAGTGGGTAAATTACCGACTTACGAAGTTGCCCTTACAGGCCGAATTATGGAAATGCCCTAAAGGGCCGAAATACAAAATTGCTTATGGGCCGAAAGGACATATTGATTAATGGGCCAATCTGATCTTTTGCTAAGTGGGCTAATCTGATATTTTGCTTAATGGGCTTTTTTGATTAATTGAGATAATGGCCATAATTTTGTAATAAATATCTGAATAAATTATTGTGATTTTTTATGCATTATATACATGATTTGCATGGGATGGGATAATGATGAAGAGAAGTTCGGGTAGCTCTGCTACATAATTCTGGTGGCTCTGCCACAAATCTGTAAAGTGGCAATTCCACGTAAATTCTGTTAATCTGGTGGCTTGACCACAAATATATTTGTTATAAATGGCTTAATGCCTGCGATTGGTGTGTTGGCGGGGTGGGTTGACTAAAAATCCCCACAGGTGTGTTGGTTGGTACGGGTGGTGTGTAGTGGATGGAATACTAGGTTTGGTTGGGAATTGCATTTCATATGCATATTATATTCGATACATTTTTATTATTGTGAATGGGCTTCGGCCCAAATAATGGCTTAATGGATTTTGGCCCAGTGGACAACGGTAAGTGGGTTACACACTGAGTTCTTGTAACTCACCCCCCTTTCTTTTAACCCTTGTAGGTAATGCTTGATGGTATGGACTTGGGCTATGGATGACTCGAGGGAGGCCATACTTCAGAAATGGTTTATTTAGACTTTAGACTTCTTTCTCGTTTATTTTATTACTTTACTATTTTGGGTTAAATGTTGTAATAAGGCCTCTGGACTATTTTTATTTTGTTTTATGGTTGGGATGTTTTTATTATTTTTCTTAAATGGTTTAAAAAGGGAATTTTCTAAAAACTTAAATAATGGTTTCCAAAATCGATTAACAAATGGATTTCAAAATAAACTTTTACAAATACTTTTAATACGAATATTTTCTCTCGAACTATTAATGATATTTTCAAAAGACTCGGATTCTCTTTCAAATTTTCAACGTCGTTTTCAAGGTCACGATTTTGTAAGATCATTAGTTCAAATTTATCGATTTATCAATCAAATCTTCGAGGTTAGTAGTATTTTATCAAATCAAACTTGTTTTCTTGATTTTAACAAAGCAATATTTTAGTGCGAATAAAAAGGGTTTAACATGTTTTGCTCGTGTGACATACCAAATCCGCTCATAACGCATGGGTCGGGTTTGGGGTGTTACACACAAGGTTAAATTCCTTGAATTGGATCGAAGCACTAGTTCTCATGCCCCTGAAGATGCAGCAGGATGGAACGAGGCTACTCGAAGAAGAAAAGCACTAAAAGAGGTTAAGATTTGGCAAGACCGAGCAAAATTGGCCCTTTTTGAAGTCTTTGCTCTATTCTCGTTACACGACAATGAGCAAAGAGGGGCAGCTGTAGGACCCAATTTATGCCCGGGCCCAATTAAATTTTCTAAACCAAAAAAACAACAAAACAATAAAAATCCAAAAAATTAAAAGTCTTTTAACAGTCAAAATTACAAAGCACGGGCCCAAATTAAATTACAGCCCAGACCCAAATACTACCCAAAAACCCTACCAGCCCATTACCTAAACCAAAACAAAAAAAACCTAACCCTAAAACAGCCATGCGCCGCAGCCTCATACGCAAGCCTCCAGCGCCGCAAGCCTCTAGCGCCCCACCTTCGTACACGTGTTGCCACATCTGCCTCCGTACGTTGGCCATACCTGCGAAAGGAGACAAACAATGACAGTGAAAAAACGAACAGCAATAGATAAAAAGAAAATACTGTATATTCTTTATTTTTTAAGCTACAAAAAAGCCACATGAGAATGATTTTTTGTTTTACGAACACTGTTTTCAAACGAGCGAATACTGTTTACGCACACATAAGCAAAAAAAAAAAGATACAAAAATCAAGAACAGAGAAATATTGAAAGGTGATTTCGGTTTTCAATAAGCTTTTCCTTTCGTTTTTTTTTCTTTTTGAATCTTAGCTTTTTCTCTGTTCGTATGAAAGTATAGAAAAAGGAAAGAATTTACCTTTGTAAAACGAACCGTCGGACTACTTTCTTCATCGAAATCGAAGTAAAGAGAGTCGTAAAGGTTCGGAATGTCAAAACAGTCGAGACTGGTTTAAAAAGATCGTTCAAATGACCTGAATCTGCCACTAATCGTCGATTGTCGTGGGGCTATGGTGGTTGGATGTTCATTCAGATGTGGCTAAGAGAGAGGGTTTAGATTGCGACTGAAAACGAAAATGAAAGAGGGCTAGGGTTTAGTTCAGAATGATGTCTGATCTGTTTTTTAATTTGGTTTTAGTCCATTAAGGATACGGCGCCGTTTGGGCTCATTTCAATAGCCTTAAAATGACACCGTGTAGAGCAACCCAATGACCCGATCCATATACGGCTGAGATCAGCATGTTTTGGTATCCGAGGGTATATTTGTGCATTTAGTCCCTCTTTTTCGTGTTGTCTTTCGATTAGATCCATTATGCATTTCTTTTGTTTTTTTTAAATTGACCTCTGTAATTTGTGCGCTATTTTAAATTGATCCATGCCTAGGCGATGTGCATAAGGATTTGGCCCAATTGCGTTTTTAACCCTCTCTCATCCATGCACACTTTAATTAAATCCTTGATTTTGTTTTTACTTGTTTAAACATTATTTTTTGATTTTGTTTTTATTTCAATTAAGTTTGTTTTTAATTCTATGTTTTTATTCCTTATAATTTATTTATTTTCTTAAATAAAGACTGATTTAACATAGAACTTAGAAATATTTTATTAATTGTTTTAATATATTATTTCATATTTTCATTTATATACTTTTATTCGTTTTACTATGATTTATTTTTTTTAAATTCTTTTTTTATATTACTTCATTTTAAAGATTTGTATAATGTTTAATTTAAATACTCTTATATATTATTATTTTATACATACATATATAATTTATGATAAAACTATTTTTTATTACTTTATGTATATATTTTATTTCAAATCTATCTATATGTGTATTTTTTCCTTATAAATCTAGTTAAATAATTTATATATATTTTTTAAAAGTTTCAATCTTATTCATATTTTTGTTCATTTCAAAACTTTCATCATACATAAATTACTTATATTAAGTTTTATTGCATATATTATTTATATTATTTCTATTTACTATTTTGTACACGGTTTATTCGGATTTTCTTTTTACATGCAATTTCCGAACTTATATATAAACTTATAATTCGTATAACATTGGTTGCAAATGGTTTTTCGTTTATGTTTTTTTATATTTGTCGCATTTGAATTATGTCAATTTGTTTGATGTTCTTTTTAAAAATTGTCTTTAAATTTATTGATTTTGATTGTTAATGTTGATATTTGTAAAATATATGTGTATTGCCATCGTATGTGTATTAATTTAGTTTCTTGGTATTTTCATATAATTTTGTTCCTTCACATGTTATTTTTGCCATATATTATAAATCCACGCTTGATACTATATCCTACTATCAATAATAATGCAAATGCTAGGTTATATACGCCAATTTAAGTTTTTTTTATCCCAAACAAATCAAATAAAATACATTTTAATTACTCTGAAAGATTTTCAAAATAAGGTTATATTTGTTGTTTGGAAATCCAAAAAATTGTGCCCAACATATTGGATCGCGGTTTTTTCGTTTGATCAAACAACTTAATACCCTTTTCAATAGCATGATTTTTGAGGCTATAAAATGATCTCGACTTTGAGGGTTCAAGATATTGCATCCTAACATACTGGGTGTAGTATTTTGTTCCTTTGGAGCGAATGAATCTTACATTCAAATTTAGAATATTCCACCCTTTCATCAAAGAAATTGCATTTTCAAAACTTTTCAAATTTTTGACATAGGGACATCTTTTAATCGATTTGGTACCAATTTTGGGCATACGAGGGTGATAACACTTCCTCGTACGTAACCGACTGCCAAACCCCTTTTTTTTATTTTCGCAGGCCAAAATTATTTTTAAAAAAATGAAACCTTTTACAGGGTGATCCAATCGCACCTAAACAAAAAAAGTTGGTGGCGACTCCATATTTTTAAAGTCGATCACCGTTTTTTCCAAAAACCTAAAAATGGTTTCGACAGTAAATATATATAAACTTATTAAAATGTATGTGATTTTTGGCGTTAGTATAAGTAAAATCATAGTGAAATTGAATGGAGATTTTCAGAAAAAGACCAATACTCCTAGAGGAAAAAAAAAGATTTCTGTGAAATAAATAAATTATATTTCTTGAAGAAAAAAATATGGATTTGATAAATAAAATTTTAAGAAAATAATAAAGCCAAATAATTACAAATGTTTTAAAATAAATCTAGATCTAGTGTTTATAGTGAAAAACTAAGAAATGATAAAAACATGAGAAATAATAGTGAAATTGGTTAAAACTTTTAAAGAGAAGTAAAGATGTTTGATTTCGAAGCAAAAATTGAACCTTCCAAAAGAGAAGGGGGAAAAAAGTAATAATATGAGAGGGATTCCATGAATGATTATGAATAATTTTTGTCTAACATCGCATGCCACCTCCGTTGATGACTTTGTTACATCACATGAAATTTTGAATTAAATTTATTCAAAATTTAAAATTTTTAAAATTTTTAAAATGTATTAAAATGTATAAATAACAAAAAAAATAATATTTTTATTTCTTATTTTCCCTCTCCCTCTCGTCTTGGCTAATTTTTCGATATATGCTGAAAAAATAATTTATTTGATAAACTATGACTTTTTTTTTTAATTTATCAAAATACGCTATTTTTGAAGAGTGAAAAGAAAATGCATCGTACAAGGTGCATTTTTAGGAGAGAGAATAAAAACGTGTCCTACAAAGCGCGTTTTCACTGACACGTTTTCACTTTGCTAAAAATTATTATTTTTTCTTTTTTTTTTTCTTGCAGTTGAAAATTAGAAGTTTTTAGTTTTATTTTTATTCGTGTTTGAGATAGACATGATTATAGTTTTAAGGAATGCTTGAATTTACAATGGTGTTGTGGAGCTGGGTGACTTACAAATTTCATCTGCCATGTGAGTATGGAGCCATCACCTGGGAAGTCGAATCACGTTGCAACTTAAGGTCCAGTTGACAGTGATTATACGGTCTCAATTTGAATTGTAACTAGGGCTTCAAGTTTGCAAAGGTTATGTTGCCAAAGGATGGAGCATAAATAGGGCCCTAGTTGACAGTGGTTATGCAGGCACGACAACGAGTTTTTCCTCGTCAGAGGAGGATGCTTTATGGAAACACGAAAATTTATATACTTTTTCATGCCCTTTTTGACTCAAATTCATGTGGTTTCGAGTAAATTCTTGTCAGAAAATAATTAAATATTATAAAATAATTAATTTGTGCTAAAAATATGAACATGATGAACTTTAATTAATTCTATAGTTAATTTTGTTTAATTTTGTCTATTTTCGACAGAATCGCACAAAAGGCAAAATTCGGCTCGGCAGACACTGCTCGAAGAATAAAACCGAGAAGCGATTTGAAGTGTCAAGGCAACTTTAATTCCAGCCCAAGACGGTCCAATTATGAAGATTTAATCATAATATAATTAATTTTAATTTATTCCCAATATAATTTGGGTTAAATAAATTATTTTTAATTAATTATGAAAAAGGGGCCTAGTTGAACCACATCAGTTGAACCGAACCGGTTGAACCGAACTAGCCACCAATTGGGCAGCCCAAACTGTCCACAATGAAGGCCCAAATCAGCTTATTAGCTGATTAATTCAACTTGCAAAGGAGCCCTTGAAGATCCTTCAAAATCCCATTCAAACCCCTCCAAAATTCATGGCTTTTAAGATTTGCCCATGCTATATTTAGCAAAGTTGAATCTTTCAACTTTGCCACATGGGATGGTCAGCCAAGGGAGCCTCTTTTGCTGCTACTATATGCTATTTTTAGCAGCCTTGATCAGCTATAAATACACCCCCTAGCTGCTCATTCAAATCACACCTCAAGCCTCCACAATTCTCCTCTCTCATTTTCTCTCAATTCCCTTTGTTCCATTTTCTTTTTGGTGTGTTCTTGTGCCGATTTCCCCTCTTGGAAAAGAGGTGTTTTTTCAGCCATTTGAAGCAGCAATTGAAGTGTTCATAAGCCCCTTTGATAGCCAAGGACAACGAAGAACGAAGAAGGGATCAATCAGACAAGCTACGGATAGCCACCGAATTTGTTTCTTGTTTCCTATCTCTTTAAATTATTTGTTGTTGTTTTGACAAACATGCTTATGAATATTCATGCTTTTGAAATGTTTAATTTAATCAATTTAGCTTGAATTTAATTCGTGTTGGTTTGATTTCATTTCGCCCTCTTAGATTATTAAAATTGTGTTTATGCTGTTAAAGGCCTCGGTGAAATGTTTGATTAGGTAAAATTATGCTAAGTTATCTGACATTATAATTGTTTAGATAGCTAATGAATTAATTATTTAAACGCATTGAAATTTTAATTAATGGACACAATACTTAATCTATGCATGTTTAATTCTTCTAAGGTAGCTGAAGATTAAATTAGCATTGTATTTGACGATACATATGCCTTGCATAACTTGCAGGATTTTTGTGATTAAATGGTTTCAAGGTAAAAATACTTTGTTACTTCACATGGTCTTTTACATGCTTGTTAGATTGAATTAATCGTTTGCATCGACATAGGAATATGCGAGAGATTGTTTAATTTAATAAGTATGTATGTGCAATAACATGCTTATTAGTAGAAGTCTGTTTAATCGTTTGCATTTGCATAGAAATATGTACAAGAGATGAATGGATTTTTATTTGTAAGTATGTTCATAAGTTAGCAAATTACCAAGTTGCCATGTTTTAACAAGTATAAACACAAGCTTAATAATTCTAAGGTAAGAAATGTCATTAATCCAACACAATTATATCATCTTGATTAAACCTAGTTTTTGAAATCGTGCATTTGAATTTTGTTTTATTTTATTTTACTTTGTTTTTCTTTAGTTTCTAAACATTTTCTCAAAATCAATTGTTTTTCCTTCACCAAGGTGTTTAAAATCATTTTCATAAATAATTCGTTTACAGTCCCTGTGGGTACGATAACTTAATATTTACTTGTCACTTTATTACTTGTTACGATTGTGTACACTTGCACATTTCCACCGTTCCACTTTATAAAACCCAAATAGAAGTACGAGGAAAAACAGAGTGGTGTTTCAGTATAATAAAGTAATGTGTCTTCTCCATCACCACTGAAGGCGGTGACCCTATTATTATAACCTGTGATAGAATTGGGGTGTAACAGGTTACACTAATAAGGTCAAAGCCTTTGGTGGAGATGGACAACACGAATTACTTAATTATATTGGAAGAACCCTTGTGTTTTCCATCCTCGCACTTTCGTATAGGTTTTATAAAGCATGCTCCTCTGACAAGGAGAAACTCATTGCCGTGCCTGCATAACCACCTTCAACTAGGGCCCTAGTTACGCTCCATCCTTTGGTCATAACCTTTGTAAACTTGAAGCCTTAGTTACACTTCAACTGAGACAGTATAATCACTGCCAACTTGGACCTCAAGTTGCAAAGTGATCCTGGCTTCTCAAGTGATGGCTTCATACTTACAATGCAGATGAATTTTGTAGGTTATCGAGCTCCACGACATTGCCATGAACCTAAACACAACTTAAGACTATGACTATGTCTCTATCAAAGCGAGAGAGAAATAAATGTTTAAACCCAAAAATTTCAACATACAAGAAAAAGAAAAAGAAATTAAAGGAGACTTAGATATGGGTGAGTATTGGATGAGAACGACCATTTATATAGGGGATGAGGTGGGGTAAAAAGGGAAATTTTAATTTACCCAGGGAATCCAGGTTACAATGTATATAATTTATCTCGGGAATCCTGGGTTGCAAGGGCTCAGAGGTAGAAGCAATCAAGTTGGTCTGGGTGTTGAAATGACCATAGAGAAAACGCTCCCTGCAAGGCGCATTTTCACCTAACATGGCAGTGAAAATGCTTCATGCAGGCACATTTTCACCTGACATAGCAGTGAAAATGCTTCCTACATGCGCATTTTCCACTAAAATTTTAGACATGTGGCTGGAAAACACGCCCTGCAGGAGGCGTTTTCACTGCCATGTCAAGTGAAAGTGCTTCCTGCAGGGGGCATTTTCTCTCTAGGCATTTCAACCCACACCCAACTTGATTGCTTCTACCTCTGAGCCCTTGCCACCCAGGATTCCTAGGATAAATTTCATACATATTTGGGTGTTGAAAAATGCCGCTGTGGGAGAGCATTTTCTCCTCAAAAAATTTCAACTTTAAGTGTATACTTCAAAAACCCGTGATGCTCAGGGTATGTGTTGTTGCTGGAATCATTTCATGTGTGTGGAGGTAAGAGCTCTATAAAATAAACTCAATACAATCCCTTAAGTTTTCATACCAACCTTTGAAGTAGATTCTTGATCTTAAGGATACTTGGCATTAGGAGTTATTGGTGTTGTCGTGAAAAACTTGAATTTTGTTTCTACGTTTTTGTCCAAGCAAAGGTAATTCGTTAAATTACATGTAGGTTTAGGGATTTAGGTGACGAAAACTATACTTTTTACTATTTTATCAATTTTTAACATGTGGAATAGTCTATTTGGTTCAAGATAAGCAGATAAGTCAAAGTTCTCGTACATTACAACGGTCAAATTTGTGAGACTGAAATTGGGCCCTTTTTTTATCAGCCCAGTCTGAAGATCTTCCATTCAACTGGAGCATAACATTAAAAGAGCTTTGGACAAGGATGAGGCACAAGTAGGGATCTGGATAAGAATTTCAAGCCTAAAATGTAGATACCTTTCGTCATTTGACCCCGTTAGATATGGCATTTTTGATATCACAGGGAACAACGAGTTGGAGACGATGATCGAATCCCATTTCTCTAGTGGGAATGTTGTACTAGAGTTATATGTCGACTTCATTAAATAAGAAAAAGGTGGCCTGAGCTCGACTACCCCATGTCCATTAAATTCTACGCCAGATCAAGAAGCTAAAAGTCCAACCACATGGTTGTGCAATGGATTCACATCATTGTTGCAAAGCTCATATTTGACACCCCAGAATCGTCATTAATGGCGAGGCATTCAGCGATTTCACCCATTGATTTCAACTTTGAGGGACAATCAAGCGTATTTGGTCACTAGGCCTACGACACACCCAGACGGAATTCTATCAATCCCTTAGATTTCAACTTTAGCGCGCCTATGTTCAACCTCAGTAACACTCACACGGGTACGCCATAAAGTTATTAAGGTGGGCCAAACAGAAGTGATTTTAGGGTTGACATCGAATTTACAAGAAGGGATGATCTACTCTAGAAAAGAGAACGAAGAGGACAAATAGGGGTCTGAAACAGATAATGACCCAATAGAGGAGGCCAGTAACATCCTATTTTTAGTGGTGTCAAAAATAGTGGTTTCGAAACCATAAATTTGACAATTAAATTATTATTTTTAATGTTTTTTTATGTTTATTGGATTATATTAGAGTTGTATTAAAATTTCGTTGAGAAATTTTGTTGTTTAAATGGTTAATTAAATAAAAAAAAGGACTAAATTGTAAAAGGTGTAAAAGTTGAATTTTATTAGTTAAAAGGGTCAAATGGCTATGAAATTTTAAACTAATGGACTTATTTGGTAATTATACCATTTAAGGAGTTAGTGGACAAATATGGACATGGATTTGATGTTTTGTATAGTTAATAACCAAGGTTAAAATGGTAATTTAATAAATAAATTTAAACAAAAGAAATTAAAAGATGGTTTTATCTTCATTTTTGTCTTCTCCACCAATTTTGAGAGTAAAGGAATAGCCATTTTAGGGCTCGAAGGTTCAACTAGCTAAGGTGATTGCATGGTATATGATTTTATTCAAGTTTTAATGATTTTTATGTTTTTGAGTCTGTTTTAGCTTAATCTAGGTCAATTTGAAATTTTTTTGAAGGTCTAGGAACTTTCCATGGATTTTTTGGGTAGGTTTTGAAGTTATTTGATAGATTATTAATCTTTGTTGCAAAATAAACATGTTTTGTTAAGTGATTTTTGTTGTATATTAGAAATAGGGATTAAATTGTTACAAGTATAAATTCATGGGGTTTTTGTGAAATTTTGGTAATAATGGGTTGTTTCAAGGTCCCTTGTAATATTGGTTAAGTTGGATTTAGGTTAAAATGGTTAAATTTCAAGTTATGAGCTTAAGGACTAAAATGTGAAAAGTTAAAATATTATGGGCAAATTTGTATTTTTTCATATATATGAACTATGGATTAAATTGAATACTAGAAGTACTTAATTAATTGAAATTATTTATTTAGATCAAGATAAACCATATTCGGACTTAAATCAGGGAAAAGCTAAAGTTTCAGATTAGTTCGACTATACTATTACGCCCCTAATTATCGAGGTAAGTTCGTATGAACTATAATCGTTTTAATGCTGGCTAAATTGTCTAATTGTTATATTGTTTTCATAAATGAATCTATATATATATGTATCCATGTCATGATGAATTGATGGATAACGAGCCCTGATTGAACCTTAAGAATTCTTAGGATACAAATGACATGTCATTAGGGATTTAATGTTTCGAGTGCTGGTCTTGAATGTTCTATCGATAGCTGAGGTCCTGTATTTGTTGCGGATTCTCCACAACTCATGTGAGCAGCATCATATAGCTTACATTCTGACCCATAGTACGTGTGAGCAATCTCTTTTCACAGCTCGTGTAAGCATTGATGTAAAGGAAATGTTACAGTTATATGTAAAGGCATACTATGTGCAAGCTTTCCCAAGTATCTGATGTAATTCTAGATGGTTCAACAAATAAGAAAAGGAATGGGATGGTAAGTAAGTTAATAGAAATGTTCATGATTTTATGAAAAGGTTGATGCATATGTAATGTATCTTATGAAATCTACTTATGATGCAAATGAGCTTATATGTGATGTTGATGAACGTACTACGTGTGAGCTTGATGATGCTTGAATAGGCTTATACTAAACTCATGGTATTGGTATTGGTTTATGCTTAATCTATGGATGGTGTTATTGAGGTGGTAAGTTATGTTTAAGTTTATACGAGCTTATTAAGCACTTGTTACTTACATAGTTATTTTCCTTTGTTTTATAGATTATCGGAAGCTCAATCAGTTGGAAACTCATCGGAGACCCATCACACTATCCAGCAACTATTTCGGTAGACTTTGAGTATTTTGGCCAAGGTTAATAATGGCATGTATAGGTCTTTTGTATAGGTAGTTTATGAATATGTAATGAATGTGTTTGTATGTTTAAGTTTTTGAAAGTTAAGTTTGGTTTGGTGCACTTTGGTGCCTTACCAAGTTATGTTATAATGGTCACTTTTAAGTGCTTGTAAATAAGTTTTTTTGCATGTTTTGATGGCCTAGAAATGGTTATGTGTGATAGTTAATTGCTCTAGATTACTTTGTTTGGAAAATGGCAATAGTGGCATATTTTGGTAATTGATGTTTCGATACAATTGTGGTGCCTTTGAATGGCATATTGGTTAGGTGATTTAAGATGTTTGAAATGGTATGTTCATGTATGTTTGAATGGTGTTTGGACCCCTTGAATCTGTATTTAAATGGTTTAAATGGTTAGGTAGGAATTGGACTTGTAATGTTTTGATTTTATGTAAATTTTGGGTTCACACGGCCTAGCACACGGGCGTGTGTGGCAACTCAGAGAGTTACACGGCCTAGTGCATGGCCTAGCATACGGGCGTGTATAGCTACTCAGTGAGTTACACAAGTGAGGACACAGGTTGGGACATGGTCGTGTGTCCCTTTGTTTGAATGTTACACTGCCTGGGGTAATGTCACACGACCTGGGGTGATGTCACACAGCCGTGTGACCCGTATTTTTCAATTTTTTGCAAATTTTTATTAAACCTTTTATTTTGTTTCAAATTAGTCCCGAATTGCTTCTGAGCTATTTTTAGGGTCTTGAAGGCTCAATTTAGGGACAAATGCATGTGGTTAAATGGATTACAATATGTTTAATTTATTTAAATGTTAAGATGTTAAATGTTTTCTGATTATTCGTAATACTTTGTAACCCTAATCTAGCGACAGAGACGGATTAGGGGTGTTACAAAGCCAGACCAGATGGTGCAGAAATTACAGTAATTTCAAAATCGGATCCCATTCCTATTAAACTAGAATATGTGGATCTAACAGTCAAGCTTCCGACATCGCTCGAGAGGATGACCTAGGTTCCACAGCGTATAAACCGTCACCCCACAAGTGTACTATCAATGTTACTAGTGAAAGTGGTTTAAAGTTCTCAGACCTTCATCATAGAAGACCAGGGCATGCGACTTCGTCAACAAATTTCAGCCATTTAGAGGTTGGGATGGAGTTTGACTCTAAAAATGCTTTTTCACATGCAGTCAAGCAGTATAGCATATAGCTTGGCATCAACTTGGCTGTTACATGCTCCCGATCCAAGAAATATGAGGCAAAGTGCATAATGCATGGAATGGGATATCCATGGAAAATCATGGTATCTGTGAGAAAAAATTTAGCGTTCTCGATGATCAGGAAGTTTACTGCACCACATACATGTGTTGTAGCTAGTATGTATCATAGTTAACAATATCGACTCGAATTTTGACCTTTTTTTGACATTATATTATGTATGGTGACCTAATTTATTTATTTATTAGGCATGTCGAATGATCATACGAAATTGGATTTGAACATGATATTTAACTTTTTATTACCCATGGTCAAAGCGAGGCTTAGGATTCCAGTCTCAATTTTTATCACAGACTGTAACACCCTTAACCCTTATCCATCGTCGGAAACGGGTTACAAGGTATTACCGGACTTAACTACCAATTTGGGGCATAAAAATTGAAACTGTCCATCAGCATCATATTGACTTAATCCACAATAACTCGAGTTACAAAACTCAAAATTTAGATCATAACATCTTTACTTCATTTCATTTAAACTCTATACATTAACCATACTTATAAATATACCAAAACCAAATCAAACGAAATCATCAAGCCAAAATATAAATTCCAAGAATAACGAGATGAACAAGCCATTTTCGCATGGCTTATACAAATATGTACAACTTCAAAACTAGCAATATCAAAATTAGTCTATACATGCCACATAACCAAATCTCCAAGCATTTATTTACCGAAGCGAAAATTGGATAGTGTGATGAGATCTCTTTTGACTTCCAACTCGAGCAAGTCTTTGAAACTCTATAAACATAGGAAAATTACACAAAGTAAGCTTTGAAAGCTTAGTAAGCCATAAGCAAATAATTCACCATAGAAACATATATAATTTAATTCAAATAGGCCAAATTTGGTTAATCACATACACATGTACAATCACTTTTCTCATATAACCCATGTTCCTCGTTAAGTAACTTCACTTACTCATAATTCATATCATCATTAGTAAACTTTCACCTTTTATATCCTTAAGGCCAAACACTCATACATTCAATAATAGATTTCATATCGATCTATAAATCACTTTCCAATCTCAAAACAAAAACATATACATTTGTTCACGTATATACATATTAACTACCTAATTTCTTTCTCACCTTTCAATTCATATAATTCACATATAAATACATATGATATAAAATTTTCATTTCAACATCTAAAACTTACTTATTAGAGCAAATACACATGATTCATTATACCATCACTTATGGCCGAATATACTAGTTTAATCCATTATCATATATATGACCGATCCTCCAAAGTTACTTAAACTATCACATGTACTTATATATTCGAATTTAATATAATATCACATATAACCACTTATACACAAATTCAATTCATCATCACATATGCACATACCTTTGTGGCCGAACCTGTAAGGTTAATTAAATCAACTTACTTGATGATAATGGATTCGTAATTGCAATTACATATACCATGCTACCATTCAACAACTATCTAGATCAATAGGTCTCAAAAATCAACTACCAACATACCATTCATTCATTCAATCAAACTCATAGATTAATAATCACCTCTCGATACTTTAATTTCGTATACAAGAACAATTTACCTCATTGATATTTAAATTACACAAATATCATACATCCCTTACCTATCTATCACTTTTCGAATAGCTCCATTCATTGAATTATATCTCCGTAAAATCTGTAAATCCGCACACACAGTGTAATTGATGTAACGTATCGCACACTTAGTGCCATTACTATTCTTACTTCTAGTAACGTATCGCTCACATAGAGCCGTTACTTAATGCTTATCGTGACGTATCACTCACATAGAGCTGTTACTTCATATTTATCGTAACGTATCGCTCACACAGAGTCGTTACTTCACATTTATCGTAACGTATCGCTCACACAGAGCCGTTACTTAACTTTTATCGAACACAGAGCCGTTACTTAACTTTTATCGTAACGTATTGCTCACACAGTGTAAAATCCTAGATTATAGCCTATGCATTAGTATGTCTTATGTGTTATGGATGTGATGTGTGCATTTTTAGAATCTTGGAAATGTAAGGAAATGACTTGGAAATGGAAGGAAATGTCTTGTCTTGGAAATGTAAGGAAATGACTTGGAAATGTAAGGAAATGTCTTGTCTTGGAAATGTAAGGAAATGTCCTAGAAATGCATGGAAATGATTTAGAAATGAACATTTTTGGAAACCCGAAAATGATTTGGAAATGATTCAAAAGTGGAAAGTGAACATTTTTGGAAACTGAAATGTATGGAAATGTTAAGTTCAAAAGAGGAAAATGAACATTTTTGAAACTAGGAAATGTAAGGAAATGATTTAGAAATGACTCGAAGAGAGAAATTGAACATTTCTGAAACTTGGAAATGTAAGGAAATGTCAAGTTTACAGAGCCGAACGAAAATTTTTGGAAACTTAGAAATGACTTAGAAATGTCGAGTTTTAAAGTTTAAAAGAGGAAATTAAGGCAAGGTGGCCTTAAAAGAAAAAGTTGGTGAAATTTGACACACAAACAGGCTTGGAAAAGTGGCCTGAAGATGCCACTTAGGGCCTCTGGAAATGGCGCCACATGCAAGGTGTTGGGCCTGAGTTCGAGTCACTTGGGAAGCAAATAAAGGAAGTTTTATTTTTGCTTCCAGAAGCCTGAGGTGGACGGCACAAGCCTTCTAGAAAGGAGGAGTTTTATTTTCATAAATATTCGATTAATAAGGTGATAAATAAGGGATTTAATTTGGATTGTTTTTGAAGAGATAATAAAGGATTTAATTTGGATTATTTTCAAGAGATAATTGTTGGATTAAATTCTTTTAATTTGAATAAAGTGATAATTAAAGGGATAAAGCTATCAAAATAGAAGAGTGGTCGCCAAGTAAGGGACTCTAGCTTAGTAATTTAATTATAAAAGGGAAAGAGAGGCCATTCTGCATTATTTTCTCGTTCTTTGAAAGCCTCTGTACGAATTCTCTTCACCAAATCTTCTTCTTCTTTTATTTTTGCAAGCCGAAATACCTTGTGTTCTAGCCGAATCCTCCATCTTTATTCTTCCTTCTCTAATCCCTCCAAAAGCCGAAAGTTGTGAGATCATCATCTAGCCATAGCCGAATCTCTCGAAGATTGAAGTGAAGGTGCAATCGATTTCTTCAAGTAAGGGTAAGATCTCATTCGTTTTCATCCTTTTTCTTTTAAGATTTGCCAAATCTAGGACTAACCCCATTAATATCTTGTTGCCGAAACTTTGAAGAGATCTTTCGGGATTTACTAAGTGTCGACTACAAGGAAGGAGAAGTTCTTTCCCGAAGGTACACCATAGGCCACGTGTTCCCTAGTTATTCTATGAGTTTCGGGATTTAAAATCCACAAGGTAAGCATATGAAGTATTCGGCCAAGGCTTATTTTTGGTATTTAGAATTATTTCCTATTTATTCAAAAGCCGGAAACTGACATAGTTAAATGATTTGGTGGCTAGCCAATTTTTAAGGAAGGAATACTACAAATTTCGGGATTTGATTATTAATCAAATCGGCAAACAAGGTAAGTTTAAGTATACTAATCCTACTAGGATTTGGAATTTTGGCGAATGGCTTTTTATTAAGGTAATAAGTGATAAATCAATGTAGGGATTAAGGATCTAAGCATTAGATCAAGCTTTTCGGGATCTCAAGGAAATTTTAAGCGAATCAGGTGTGTACCCCACACTATTTCATAATATGTTTTATGGCTATGTTTAATTAAAATATGTGACATTAAGAATATGAAAGTGGCTAAGGTATCATGTTATGGTACTAAGTACTGTGTGCGCTTTCCTACTCCTACTAGGAATATGAAAAATGTTATTAGTAACATGAGAATATGATAAGAATGTGAACTCTGGCATATTTATGCATATTATTATTATATGGGGCATATGGGTTTGTTTGAAAGGGGATGTGAATGTGGTGACCTAAGACCACGAACACGGTGACCTAAGACCGTGATATCTGAAAGTGGTGACCTAAGACCACAGTAATCTGAAAGTGGTGACCTAAGACCACGATGAATGAACGTGGTGACCTAAGACCACGAATCGGTGACCTAAGACCGCAATTTGGTGTGTAGCGGAAGGAAGGTCGACTTAGTAGTCCCCACGGTGTGATTGGAAGGTACGGGGGTGTGTAGCGGATGGACAATTAGGTTTGGGTTTGGGAATGCATCATAACTTGTATTCTATGTTTTGAATGTGTAACTCTTGTATGCATAATTCTATTATGATTTAGTGTCATGTACACATTGAGTCTGTTTGACTCACCCCGTTGTGGGACTATTTTCAGTGACGATCGGTAATGGACCGCTCGTGAAGCTTAGGGATGGCCATGCACAAAGAAGGAATTTAATTAATGTTGATTTTTATTTTTATCAAGTACTTAAACTTAAAGTTTGGGGAATTATTTGATGTAATAAGGCCATAAGGCCATAGTTGGTTTTCTTTAATTCTTATAGTTGGTTTTCTTTAATTCTTTTACTCTTATTTATTATGTTTACAAATTATTATTTATGGATTCAAGTAAATTTATTTTGAAATAAACCCCAAATGTTTATCACCTTAAATAAATGGATTTCAATGTAAGATAAATTGGTTTTCAATAAAAGCCCAACCCAAACAATATTTTTTTAAAAATCGCACAAATTTTCTCAAGTAATGTGAAGAATTTGAAACCGGTTTACTTGAGGAACATACCGAGATCTGTCAAAGCTCGTGGGGCCGGGTTTGGGGTGTTTCGATTTGATATCGAGCCAGCCAAACCCTACCTAGGGGTTTAAGGCCCAAAATGTTTTCAAATCGAGCCCAAATAAGTTTGTGAAAATTTTTATGAAATAAACTGGTTTTTTCTGGCATGGCACCCAAGTCTCCGACCCGCAGTCCACCAGGTAAGTACTTCTATCCATTTGTGTGATTTATAGTATGATGTGTAGAAGGGTAGAAATGGAATGGAACGTAGATTAGCATGATGAGTACTTGAACCCTAGGACTAGTTTTCCCCAACATTTACATAAGACTTAAGTGCTTAACTAAACAAACCTATGACTAGTCGACGAGTTAAGGTGTGGTAACCCTTGTGCGCATGTCTAGGATTGGATCCGGAAGAGCCTGGTACTTAAGCAGTCCTAGTGATTCACCTCCTCTTCGCTGGAATCCTACCTGGTGCGTAGCTTCGGTTCACCCTAACCAAGAGGACTCGGTCATAGGCTAAACTCAATAACTAAAACGCGAAAGGGAACTAGCCGTATTTTTATAAAAAAACCCTAGTTTTAAAACTCTTAAAATTACCCTTTTAATTAATGAGAACTATTTTTACAAAATTTTTTGAAAAATTTCCGATTTATAAAAATTACCTAAATACCCCTGATTGTGAAATTACAAAAATGCCTTTGGTTTATGAAATTCCCAAAATACCTATAGTTTTATCAATATTTCCTTACTTCATAACAAGTCCAAAAACCCTAATTTGCAAAATATCAAAATATCTTAATTTTGAAAAATTACAAAATTGCCCCTAACTTACAAAATTACCAAAATGACCCTGATTTTCAAAATTTTTTGCAACACTACCAATTTGGAAAACAAATTCTCAAAAAGAACCCCCAAGTTTTACAAATTTGGAAATACCCCTGAATTATTAAACTTTACAAATTTACCCTGGTTTATTACCAAAATACCTCCAAGATTCAAAATTACCGAAATACCCTCGAATTTTAAATCTTCCAAAATACCCTGGGAATTTAAAAAAAATTCCAAAATACTTTATGACAGAATCATCAAGGAACTTTTTCTTTTGAAAAATTACGAAAATACCCCTGGATAGTGGAGAAACAATAACAATGAAAACTACAACGTTTCTCTGAATGAACGAAAGTTCATAATTGGTTGATGAATGTGAATGTGATTCTCTGAATTAGAGTAGTGAACTTGAACTGAAACTTTGTGTGATCGAAAGAACTACTTCTAAATATCTTTATTTCATAAAATTGTTCGCGGTTAATAAGTGGAACAAAATTCTGATGCATAAAACTTTTTAATCAGATTAAATCGCGGCGTTAGAAATGAGTTCTAGGGGACGTGAACTTAGAGATTGTGCCTAGGAAGTATGATAGTGTTATTAAGATCAGAGTGCACAGCATAAGCGTAGTATGGTGAGTAGGGATGCAGTTAGCCAAGTAATTTCGAGGACGAAATTATTTTTAAGGGGGTAGAACTGTAACATCCTGGATTATAGCCTATGCATTAGTATGTCTTATGTGTTATGGATGTGATGTGTGCATTTTTAGAATCTTGGAAATCTAACATCCTGGAAAGGGCCTATGCATTTCCGGTTTAATTGTACGAAATGACAAGTCTTAAGTACTATGAATAAATTTCTAACATTTTTGGAAATGAAAATGGAAATGGATATTTTTGGAAACCTAGAAATGCATGGAAATGGAAATGGAAATGAACATTTTTGGAAACTTGGAAATGTAAGGAAATGATTCAAAAATGGAAAGTGAACATTTCTGGAAACTTGGAAATGTAAGAAAATGGCAAGTTTACAGAGCCGATCAAAAATTTTAGGAAACTTAAAAATGATGTAGAAATGTCAAGATTTAAAGTTTAAAATAGGAAAGTAAGGCAAGGTGGCCTTAAAAGAAAAAGTTTGTGAAATTTGACACACAAACAGGCTTGGAAAAGTGGCATGAAGGTGCCACTTAGGGCCTATGAAAATGGCGCCATATGCAAGAGGAATGGGCCTGGGTTCGAGTCACTTGGGAAGCAAATAAAGGAGGTTTTATTTTGCTTCCATAAGCCAAGGAGTGGACGGCAAGGCTTCTAGAAAAAGGGAGGTTTATCCTCTTTAAAATTTGGCTATTAAGGATAAATAAAGGATTTTTTTTTAATTGGAGAGATAAATGATGATTTATCTTAAGTATTTTCAAAAGGGAATTTATTTATCATAATTTCCATGAGATAAAGGCTGGATTAAACTCTTTTATTTTATGATAATTAAAGGATAAAGCTATCAAATTGAAGAGTGGTGGCCAAGTAAGGGACTCCTTAGCTGATAATTTCGTCTATAAAAGGAAGGAAGGAGGATACTCATCGGTTTTTTTTTTTTTCTCTTCTCACAAATTCTTAGGGTTCTCTCCTCTTCTCTTTTCTTTTCTAGCCGAATTCCCTAGCCTCCTCTCTTTTTATTCAAAACCAAAAACACAATCCAACTAAGCCAAATTCTCACCAAAGCCAATCTTTGTTGTGATAGAAGGGTGTTGCCGATTTCATTCAAAAGGTAAGATCACTATTATTTGATTTTCAATCTCTCTTTAGCCGAAACATAGGAATCTAACTCCTTTAGAATTCCATGGCTGAAATTTGGAAGGTTTTCTTCGAGATCTAGTAGTTGTCGACTACAAGGAGAAGTACAACGAAGTTTTGGGATTTCTAAGACTCAAGGTAAGTCATATGAATATTCGGCCATAGGCCATTTAAAGATGATTAAGTGTTAGAAATCAATCTAACATGTGCTTATAGGATTTTCGACAGCATCAAGGAAGCAATGATCTATTTCGGGATTTGAATAATCAAATCGACATCAAAGGTAAGTTTTTAGAATACAAATCCTATTAGGATTTGGTTTTTAACCTAATAGGTTTATTGATGTGTTTAAATGATTGACCGAATATAGGAGTAAACGGATCTAAGGCAAAGATCACTCTTTCGGGATCTCAAGGAAATTATTAAGCGAATCAGTGTGTACCCACACTACTTTGTAACATGAATTATGGTTATATGTATTAAAATATGTGTTAATGGAAATATGAACGTGGCTAAGGTACCATGTTATGGTACTAAGTACTCAGTGCACGCTTCCCTACTCCTACTAGGAATATGAAATATGTTATTCGTAACATGAGAATATTATACGATTGTGAACTCGGTATATTATGCATATTAATATATGGGGCATATGGTTGTATATTGAAAAGGGAAGTGAAAAGTGGTGACTCAAGACCACGATGTCTGAAAAGTGGTGACTTACGACCACGAGATCTCGAAAAGTGGTGACCCAAGACCACGATGTCTGAAAAGTGGTGACTAAGACCACGGATGCGGGTGACTTAAGCCCGCAATTTGGTGTGTAGCGGAAGGAGGGTCGACTTAGTAGTCCCCACGGTGTGTTTGGCGGTGCGGGGGTGTATAAGCGGATGGACAATTAGGTTCGGGTTTGGGAATGCATCATAACTTGTATTTTATGTTTGAATGTATTGTATGCCCGATTCTATTACGATTTGGTGTCGTGTACACATTGAGTCTGCTTTGACTCACCCCTTGTGGGAAATATTTTTCGTGTGATGAGCAATAATGGACCGGGTCGGCAGAGCTAAAGGTGGCCATGCATAGCAAGGAGAAATCTAAAGATTTGGACTTTTATTTTTACTAAGTACTTTAATTTTAAGTTTGGGAGTTGTTTGATGTAATAAGGCCATAAGGCCCAAGTTGGATTTCTCTAGTTCATTATTTCTTTTTTATTTTTAACTATTATGTTTACAAATTTTTATTAAGTAAAGATCAAGTAAATTTATTTTAAAAATAAACCCTCATTGCTTTGTCACCTTAATGAATTGGGTTTTCGAGATAAAATAAATGGGCTTTCCAATCTAAGCCCAACTCAAAACGATATTTTTCTAAAATTACACAAATTTTCTCTAAGTAACAAAAACTTTGAAACAAAGTTTACTTAAGGAACATACCAGATCCTGTTCTGCTGCTCAGTGGTCAAAGTGGGGTGTTTCAGAAATGTAAGAAATGACTTGAAATGGAAGGAAATGTCTTGTCTTGGAAATGTAAGGAAATGACTTGGAAATGTAAGGAAATGTCTTGTCTTGGAAATGTAAGGAAATATCCTAGAAATGCATGGAAATGATTTAGAAATGAACATTTTTGGAAACCCAGAAATGATTTGGAAATGATTCAAAAGTGGAAAGTGAACATTTTTGGAAACCTAGAAATGTATGGAAATGTTAAGTTCAAAAGAGGAAAATGAACATTTTTGGAAACTAGGAAATGTAAGGAAATGATTTAGAAATGACTCGAAAGAGGAAATTGAACATTTCTGGAAACTTGGAAATGTAAGGAAATGTCAAGTTTACAGAGCCGAACGAAAATTTTTGGAAACTTAGAAATGACTTAGAAATGTCGAGTTTTAAAGTTTAAAAGAGGAAATTTAAGGCAAGGGGCCTTAAAAGAAAAAGTTGGTGAAATTTGACACACAAACAGGCTTGGAAAAGTGGCCTGAAGATGCCACTTAGGGCCTCTGGAAATGGCGCCACATGCAAGGTGTTGGGCCTGAGTTCGAGTCACTTGGGAAGCAAATAAAGGAAGTTTTATTTTTGCTTCTAGAAGCCTGAGGTGGACGGCACAAGCCTTCTAGAAAGGAGGAGTTTTATTTTCATAAATATTCGATTAATAAGGAGATAAATAAGGGATTTAATTTGGATTATTTTTTAAGAGATAATAAAGGATTTAATTTGGATTATTTTCAAGAGATAATTGTTGGATTAAATTCTTTTAATTTGAATAAAGTGATAATTAAAGGGATAAAGCTATCAAAATAGAAGAGTGGTAGCCAAGTAAGGGACTCTAGCTTAGTAATTTCGGCTATAAAAGGAAAAGAGAGGCCATTCTCGCATTATTTTCTGTTTCTTTGAAAGCCTCTCTGCAATTCTCTTCACCAAATCTTCTTCTTCTTTTATTTTTGCCAAGCCGAAATACCTTGTGTTCTAGCCGAATCCTCCATCTTTATTCTTCCTTCTCTAATCCCTCCAAAAGCCGAAAGTTGTGAGATCATCATCTAGCCATAGCCGAATCTCTCAAGATTGAAGTGAAGGTGCAATCGATTTCTTCAAGTAAGGGTAAGATCTCATTCGGTTTCATCCTTTTTCTTTAAGATTTACTCAAATCTAGGACTAACCCCATTAATATCTTGTTGCCGAAACTTTGAAGAGATCTTTCGGGATTTACTAAGTGTCGACTACAAGGAAGGAGAAGTTCTTTTCCCAGGTACACCATAGGCCACGTGTTCCTAGTTATTCGGTGAGTTTCTGGATTTAAAATCCACAAGGTAAGCATATGAAGTATTCGGCCAAGGCTTATTTTTGGTATTTAGAATTATTTCCTATTTATTCAAAAGCCTAAACCGACCTAGTTAAATGATTTGGTGGCTAGCCAATTTTAAGGAAGGAATATTATTACAAATTTGGGATTTGATTATTAATCAAATCGGCAAACAAGGTAAGTTTAAGTATACTAATCCTACTAGGATTTGGAATTTTGGCCGAATGGCTTTTTATTAAGGTAATAAGTGATAAATCAATGTAGGGATTAAGGATCTAAGCATTAAATCAAGCTTTTCGGGATCTCAAGGAAATTTTAAGCGAATCAGGTGTGTACCCCACACTATTTCATAATATGTTTTATGGCTATGTTTAGTTAAAATATGTGACATTAAGAATATGAAAGTGGCTAAGGTATCATGTTATGGTACTAAGTACTCAGTGCACGCTTTCCTACTCCTACTAGGAATATGAAAAATGTTATTAGTAACATGAGAATATGATAAGAATGTGAACTCTGGCATATTTATGCATATTATTATTATATGGGGCATATGGGTTTGTTTGAAAGGGGAAGTGAATGTGGTGACCTAAGACCTCGAACACGGTGACCTAAGACCGTGATATCTGAAAGTGGTGACCTAAGACCACGCGATGTCTGAAAGTGGTGACCTAAGACCACGATGTCTGAACGAGGTGACCTAAGACCACGAATGCAAAGTGACCTAAGACCGCAATTTGGTGTGTAGCGGAAGGAGGGTCAACTTAGTAGTCCCCACGGTGTGACTGGCAGGTACGGGGGTGTGTAGCGGATGGACAATTAGGTTTGGGTTTGGGAATGCATCATAACTTGTATTCTATGTTTTAAATGTGTAACTCTTGTATGCCTAATTCTATTATGATTTAGTGTCGTGTACACATTGAGTCTGCTTTGACTCACCCCGCTGTGGGACTATTTTCGTGTGACGATCGGTAATGGACCTGGCTCTCAGGCTTAGGGATGGCCATGCACAAACAAGGAATTTAATTAATGTGGATTTTTATTTTTATCAAGTACTTAAACTTAAAGTTCGGGGAATTATTTGATGTAATAAGGCCATAAGGCCATAGTTGGTTTTCTTTAATTCTTTTACTCTTATTTATTATGTTTACAAATTATTATTTATGGATTCAAGTAAATTTATTTTGAAATAAACCCTAAATGTTTATCACCTTAAATAAATGGATTTTAATGTAAGATAAATTGGTTTTCAATAAAAGCCCAACCCAAACAATATTTTTTTTAAAAATCGCACAAATTTTCTCTAAGTAACAAAAGAATTTGAAACCGGTTTACTTGAGGAACATACCAGATCCGGTCAAAGCTCATGGGCCGGGTTTGGGGTGTTTCACACAGAGCCGTTACTTAACTTTTATCGTAACGTATCGCTCACACAAAACCGTTACTTAACATTTATCGTAACGTATCGCTCACACAGAGCCGTTACTTAACTTGCACATATGGTACTCATTGAACCGTATTACTCAATCTATGCTTTTCTTAACTTGTTATTCCCTCAATATGCATAATATATATATTTCACATTCACTTTACACACAAGAATATACACTTATATATGTATATATCAAAGTGTTCAATATCCAAGTACTACATTGCATTCAGCTTATACCACATCAAACCATCATCAACTCCGTTTAGTATGCCTAAATCTCATTATAATATCATCATTAAAATTTCCTATTTCATGCTTCTAATTACAACAACCAAGAACCATCACCTTCGACCATTTCTTATCAATTTCAAATATATATATGTATATTCGGCAATGCCTTGGAATAACCATCAACATTCAATTTAAACTTATAAGTAAGCATTACTTCAAATTAATTCCATTGCTTAAAACTTACTCAAGTAGTTCCTCGAACATATCAATTACCATCCCTCACATTCGATAATGGAAAATATAATTATAAACATTTCAATTCAGCATGAATAATTTACATTTATTTAAAATTAAGAACAACCATTTACTTATAGACTTACCTCGGATATCGGCGAACGTAAAATCAACTATTCGGCTATTTTTGTCTTTCCCCGATTCAAATCCGACTTTCTCTTTTCTTGATCTAAAATAAATTTCGAAAAGAGCTCTTTCAAATAAAAATTTATCCATTTTAGCTCACAACACATAATTGGAAAATTTTCCATTTCATCCCACACATTTTACATTTTTACAAATTAATCAAATTTTCAATTAATACAAATATGCCAATCTTACAAATTTGGAGCTATGGCCGAAGGTTCCTTAAGCTTATTCAAGTCCCCATATTTCATTTAATTAAAATATAAATACATAATTTAGAAATTTAGTAATTTACCCCAACATTTACTATGTTTATAATATAGTCTTTATAGCTCAAAACACCAAATATCAAAAAATCCAACCACACCTATCAATGGTCGAATATCCATAGTTCATATATCAATTCATTTCTTTCATTTTTCTTGCTATTTAGTTCTTTCATGAATTTTCTTTTCATGAATTCCTCCTTATAATAAATTCCATCAAAAATTTCAAAGAAAACCTTGTTAATCTAACATACTTACATCATATTCTAGCCTTAACCACATAAACACCCAATTTTTCATCCATGGCAACACTCCAACTATGCAACTAATTCAAAAATTCTTATATGGGTTAACTAAATTACCTTACTATAGCCTCAATAATGTCAAAATTATAAAGAACTAAGTTTAAATACTCACCCTATTTGAACATGCAAATTCTGAGCCCCCTTGAAGCTTTTCCCTTTTCTTTTCTTCTTAGTTTCGATCAAAAAGATGAAAAGATGAATATGCCAACTCTTTTCTCCTTTTTGTTTTATTATAATATACATATAAAATATATCATATCCTTATTATATATTTAACACATAAACAAACATATAATATATATTACAAAGCCATAATGCCGTCCACTAAAGATTCAAAAGGTCAATTTGACATGCAAGTCCCTCAAGAAAACAAATCAATTAAACCATCCAATTTAATAAATGCTACTTTTACCACTTCAACAATTTAGTCCTTTCTCTTAAATTAAGCACATCAAAGAGCAGATAAATTCACGAATTTTTAGCACATAATCAATCATAAGTATTTAACACGAAAAATAATATTAAAAAAATATATATTTTTTGGCTCGGATTCATGGTCCCGAAACCACCGCTCCGATTATGGTCTAAATCGGGCTATTACACAAACATCCGTAACGAGTTCAATTACACCGTGTCCTACAACAAGGCATGATTGGAAAAATAGAAGGTGTTGGAGAAGATGCATTGCGAGTGGGAGATGCATTGCGAGTGGGAGAAATCCTACAATGATTTATGGTAATAGTGTCAAGTACTAGAGCGGTACGTATCGGGTTTCGTAACCAAGCTACAAATGGAGCCAGCATATTATGATAATCGCTTGGTCCATGGAAAAAAGAGTTTTCCATCATTTTTTCTGGACTTTCAAGCAATGCATAACTACATTCTGGTACTACAAGCCACTTGTCCAAATTAACGACACATTCCTATACGAAAGATACTAGCATTGGTTGTTATTAACTATTGCTAAAAATGGTAATCAAAAAATCCCACCAATAGAATTTTCAATAACTCCTGATAAATCCAAAGATGACTGGATTTCTTCTAAACTAACCTGAGAATGCATGTTGTGCCACAGCCCAATGTATGCATCAATTTTGATAGGGGTATAGGTTGCATTCGATTGGCATTTAAGCCTATGGGATTGTGCACACCATAAGTATTATTTATGTCATATAGGATTTAAGTACATGAGTCGATACCATCAGGATGTGGAATGGCGACATGTCATTAACATGGGTACGTTGTGCATATTATTTATTTCCTGTATAACATTTTAATATATACATTTCGGTCGTGTTCTTGAATACAATATTGATAGTCATTGATAGAGTGCGAGTTCGTCTAACATTGATTCCATGAAAAGTTGGAGATACTGCGGGTTGTAAACTTACAGGTGCAACGTACCTCAATGGGATACCCAAGGAGCAGTGGACACAATTGTATGATAGAGAACTACGATACAGGCACATGATGAAAAAACCTAAGGAATGCATTAATTTCATACTAAAGGGGACGCGTCATTTTTCTGTAACCTCGATGGTTAAGAAAATGTATTCCGAATTAGCAGTCTTGTTTCCAAAGTGGGCTGAGATGTACTGGGATTTCTAATGTTAGAAATGATAAGAATTATGGGTATATAGATAGATCTTGATAAGTTTTCATGTTTTGTAGCAGTAGTTGCTATTGATATCTCGATGGGAGTCTAGATCTAGAGTTTAGAACTAGAGAAGGTACATGTCAGGTGAGTCCCTGAACCGATTTATGTAAGTGTCTTATTTATGTTGGATATTTATGTAGAAATAAAATGAACTACGTGACCGAAATGGAAAATGTGTAGCATGAATTTTAAATGAGCCTTATATGTATAGTTTATATAAAATCTGGCAAACTAAATAAGTGATGATAATCCTAATTCGAAAATACAATTGTTATGAGCAAGTCTAGAATGTGTGATTTCTGGTGTATGTTGTTTTGGTGTCAAAGCATGAAAAGTTAGTCAAGTGAATCTATATATGTCTCTGCGGAATCGTCAAAAAGGGGTTCGTTAGGACTTTAAGCATGATATCTGAAAGGAAAAGCCCATGGCCATGACACTATATTGTGTAAGACCATAACTGATGGGTTATGGCATCATATAGGAATAATCAAAAGAATGTTATTACCTAATATGGTTCTTTGCGCGATCCTGAATGATAAAGGGCAAACCTCACGAAAGGTGAGTTTAAGCAAATCTCTATCATGATAACGCCAAAAAGGGAAGCCTTTGTGGTAGTCTATGAAATGGATCTTGTGGCAACCATTGGAAGGAAATGCCTCTGTGACGGGTTTGAAAAGAAAGAAGTTATGTGCATTATGAATTCAAAAGAGCAATACGTATGGCAAACTCTAACGATATGGTAAGCATAATGAACTCTAATAAGGAAGGCCTCTGCAGCGTACCCTGTTAATGGCACCCTATCAATGGCTCCAGTGGAAATAATCAGAAAGAAGCAACTCTGTTGCTCAACTCAGGAAAAATAATGTTTGCAATGAACTCTGAAGTTAGAAAATTATGGCAAAATATTCAAGAAATGCCCTTGCGGAAAATTATGAAGGAACAACCTTTATGGTGAATTCTATAGGAAAGGCTTGTATGGCGCGCTCAGGTTGGGTTACTCTTGTGGCATGTTTAAGAAGGACTCTCAAGAATGATTTGTGCAGTGCGCCCTTGTGGCGAACTCAGTGCTAAAATGTCAGCGTATGCGACGTCATCCTCAACATGAGTAATGAAGTCGATAAATATGAAACATGTTTATGATGTATGAATAAGTTCTGAAATGAATCATGAAGAAGTATTGAGTATATGGTATGGAAATGGACAAGAGGAGTGCACACCCGAAAGAAAGAGGCTATTACCATGTGGAGATCTCTTTCCAAGACTTGGCGAACTCTCGATTTAGTGTTTGAAAAATGTAAGTAAGACCCCACAAACACTAAAAAGAATGAAATAGTCTTAAAGAAAAGTGTGGCAACAAAAATGCCTTGTAACACCCGTTACCCTTATTCTACACTGGAATAAGGTACAAGGCGTTACTGGACTAATATACAAGCAATCATACAAAACCGAGACATGACTTTCCACTCAAATTTAAAACCTTTCATAAACATTCATATCACCCCTCAAACGAGCCTACGAGACCCAAAACACACTTTAGGAATAGTTCAGAACCAAACTAAGTTCTTTGGAAGACTTTGAAAAATGTCACTAAAAATAGGGGTACACACTCGTGTGGAAGGGCAACACGCCCGTGTGTCCTTGTAACATGGCCATCCTGAAGGACCGTGTAACTCACACGACCTAAACATAACGGGACACACTCGTGTTGCTCACTCGTGTGGATTTATTTTCTCAATTCAATCCTACAGGAGTTTTCACACAGCCTGACACACACCCATATCCATGGCCTGTGTCCCTCACACAGCCATGACACGCCCGTGTCTTAAACCATTTGCAAAAACCTTGACATTCTCTTTCTGACATCATCAACCTAATAAGGTCACACGGCTAAGGAACACGCTCGTGTCCTTAGACCGTGTGGCGAATTAAATTCCTAAATTCAAGTGCAGACTTCGCACGGCTTGGGCACATGCCCATGTCCTATGACCGTGTTTTCCACACGGTTGAGACACACGATCATGCCTCAGCTAGTATGGTTACTACTAGGCATTCTATTTTGCCAACTTAGGATGCAGGGGGACACACGGACAAACCACACACCCATGGGGCTGACCGTGTGTCACACACTACCTAGACACACGTCCGTGTGTCTACCCATGTGGACAAGAACAAGGCTATTTACCGAGCCCTTTTTGCCACCCCTACTTGCACCATCACAAGCCACATCAAGCAACCTATTTATTCATGTATAACTATACCTTTTACTCAACCATGCAACTTGCACATTCATGGAAAACATCATCATTTCATATATTAATAAGAAATAGCCATCAACTATAGCCCTATGCAAAAGAATTCATTTTCAAATAAGCCAACACATTTGGCCAAAACAATATAACATTCAATAAAAGACTAAGTCCCTATACATGCCATACTCAAAATGCTAAATCCTACTATACCAAAATGTGTAGATAGTGTGGGTGATCCTCCGACGGTCTCCGTATCTCGAGCTGACTCTTTGACGCTATAAAACAAGGGAAAAGATAAGGGAGTAAGCTTTAAGCTTAGTAAGTCTATATGTAAACAATGAACATCATACCACATACTTATCAATCAAGAACATTACATACTAATCAAGAACAATTTAGATCCTCATAATTGTACTTACTCATTTCAAATCTTACCACATTCCAAATGCATAACATAAAAATAGCTCACATTTACATGCACTTATACCCTGCACTTGTCACCACATAGCCACACATAATTTCACTTAGTCAAAATTTCTCGATGAACACTTAGGAATAATACCGGATACACAATGGTATCGCACATAGCCCACCAATAATAATAACTACGGTGGTATTGCACACAGCCCACCAATAATAATAAATACGGTGGTATCACACGCAACCCACCAATAATAATAAATACAGTGGTATCACATACAGCCCACCAATAATCACATGACCACGGATGTTTATCCATATCCTTTTCCTATTCCGAAGGTTCATCCGAGAATTTCCTCACTTTCTATCATATTAATAGATATCATAATATTCATTCACATTTCACACAATGCATTATTGTGTAAAAACATAAGTAAAACGGATGTATCATTTACATATAAACTTACCTCAATACAAAATATGTCAATTTGAAGTTTAGTCCGAAACCCTTGCCTTTTCATCGGTCAAGGTTGATTCCACGTTCTTATTGATCTATAATGATAAAATTTACTCATTTAACCAGCACATTAATCAAGACATTTCAAAATTTCTATTTTGGCAAAATTACCGTTTTGCCCTTAGACTTTCACAAAATTATAACTTTGCCCCCAGGCTCGTAAATCAATTTTCATCAATTATTTCACACATTTACTACCTATTTTACAACCCTTACAAAAAGGTCCATTTTAGGTGTTTTCATGAAAAATCATTTCACAAAAGTTGTTTATTTAACAACTAAGTTTCATTTTCTTCCATAAAAATTTCAGCAAACACATGAATACTCACATGGCAAAACACTAGACTCTCAACCATTTTGCAAAATAGTCCCCTCATTAGATAGATTATGCTACAAAAGTCTCAAAAGTACAAAAATTAATAAGAATGATCACCAAAATCACTTACTAGCAAAGGTTGAAGTTGCTAAAACTTTTCAAGCTTCCAAACCGCTATTCTTGTTGATATTTTCGGTGGAAGAAAAAGAAAAATGGGAAAGATGATAGCTTTTCTTTATTTTATGATTAAAAATCAATTAAGTCACCAAATGCTTCACCTAACCTTGACTATGTCATTTCTTCGTCCCTATGGCTGGCCATCACCCTAAATAAGGCCTAATTACATATTAAGGACATCCAATTTAATTTTCTATAGCTATTTGACACTTCAAACTAGTAAAACACAAATTTTTCCTTTTATGCGATTTAGTCCTTTTTCAAAATTAAGCAAGTAATCACTACAATTAATTCACCAAAATTTTCATGCACTCATATAATCATGGTACAACCCATAAAATAACATTAAAATAATTTTCTCTGCTCTCGGATTAGTGGTTCCAAAATCACTGTTTCGACTAGCCCCAAAATCGGGCTGTTACATGCCTAATGGTGAGGGAAAAGTAAGGAAGTGTTCGCTAGTGATGATCTAAGGGATAAAAGCAATGAATTAGTGTCAAACGGGATGAGCAAATTTGACTCAGGTAAATGGTATTACACTCATTAAGTTCTCTCGAACTTACCTTCATATGTTATTATTTCAGGTGAGCTTGATGGATTTGTGCCTGGTGGGACAACGCCAGTACTACGCTGAGGGAATGGCATATTAGGTTGTTATGCATACAGAATTAGCTAGCTGGGGAGGTTGAGTCAAGTCTGCATTATAAAATCTTCTTAAGAGACATGTATAAGATCAAGTTAATCAACCTTGTCATGGATAAGATAAGAAAATTAATAATAATAAAAATACGATACTTTAGTATGATAAACTTAATCATTAATTTATTTATTTTGAATTAATTTGTAATTTTTGTTGAGAGAGTGAACAATTTGCTCATTTTCAAGTTGACAGGGATCAAAAGGGTATTTACACCAATATGTTATTTGAATTGTAAAATTCAACTCAATTCGAACTCAAAACTCGAATTACTTATTTGAATTAACTCGAATAACTCAATTCGATTAACTCAAAATTTTAATTTTTTTTTTAAATCTTTCGAATCAAATCGAATTTTACTCACCTTTATTAATTTAATCAAGGAAAAGAAAATCAATGTATCAACATTATAAGGCATGATTTCTACGGTGCGTTGATGTATTTTGTTTTTATTTTTTGTCATAAATAAGTTGTTATTTAATCAATTTATTTTAAGAATAAATATATAATAACATAACCGAGGTTGATAGAGGGGCCTAATTTATATTTTAATAT
Organism: Gossypium bickii; assembly: GCA_025503065.1. Lineage (NCBI taxonomy): Eukaryota > Viridiplantae > Streptophyta > Magnoliopsida > Malvales > Malvaceae > Gossypium > Gossypium bickii. The sequence goes on from CP106712.1 coordinate 27,844,884, forward strand.
TACTTGTTTATTAATCTGTGGATTAAAGAGTTCGTCACTTATCATAGTATAAATGTATTCATAGATTGTTGTTAAGATTGTAAGTGTATCTTGTAATATATAATATTAGTTTTAATTTTCGTGTGATACACAAATTAATTATATGTGTTAAATATAATATATTAATTAATATTGTAAAATAATGTATTCTAAAAACAATATAAAGTACAGTATATGTATTCTCACAACATAACATATTAAATTTAATTTTATGAAATTATATTAGATATGTTTTGAATCTGTGCTTTAAATTAGGTTTTATCACGTAAAATTAATATTTTAAATTTATCACTTCAAATTTCAATTTTAATCAATTACATTGTGATAATTGTGAATGTTTTAAATTAAAATTATTTTTTGGTACATAATTAAAATTGTTTTGTTATAATTAAGAAAAAAAAAACCTTACCCCAATTATTTAGGAGTAAAATTTAAGTTCAAATTTACTGAGTGTTATTTTATGCATGGGTCAATAGAAATAACATGACTTTTTTTTAATAAACTCATAAAATTGTATTAAGTTACCACAACTCAAGTAAAAAATTATTATTTCTTAAACCCATAAAATATAATGATATAAACTGATAAAATTGTATTATGTCACCATATAGTAAAATAGTTTATTTAAATTTTAGATTTAAATTTTTACTTATAAATTACAAATTTGTACTTGAAAATAATATTAAGTAATACAATTAACAATTTTATATAAACTGTATGCTATGCACGGTCAATTCCCAATATATATTTTTTATTTTAAATTCTAACCTGATTGTAGTAAAATTTATTGAGTTATTGCTTATCGTTTATAAAAAAAAAAAAGATGATGTGAACTTTAAGCATATATCTAAATTCAAACTATTGCAATGTGGTTTCTATCAGAAGGAATATTGAATATAGTAAAAAAAATGAAATTTATAAAATTAAAATTAAAATTAACAATCATGTTGATATTATTGACGGTATGCTTAATCTAGATCAACTTTGTTAATAAGTGGAAGCATCCCAACACTGTTGAGCAAAACCTTTGAATGTATCACTTTTTATTGTCGTGTCATTACTTAAATCTCATAACTTATCGCTTACCAGTATTAAAGATTCTATTTTATTTTTATTTTTTGTTATTGTCACCTTAGACTTTAGTATAAAGAATGGATTTAAATAATATCACCTCAAGATTAATTAAACAAAAGAATAAATATAATTTTAAAAAATAAAAAATGGTTAGAAAAGGGAAAAAAATAACATAAGCTTACTAATTGCTCTTGACATGATTAAAACGCCAATAACTCTAAGGTCATCCTAGTAAATTACTTGGCCACCAGCTTTTTGAATTCAAATAAATTCATCAGGTTGATCCAGCTGCAGTCAAATAATATAAGCAATTTCATTTTATTTTATTTTTATTATATTCAGTGAAACTATACGAAATTAAACTTAAAAACATTTATCTAATAAAATAATTGCTGAAATAATTTTTGTTTTAAAATTATTTCCAATTTCTTTATTTTATCTAATAAAAAATAATTTAAAAGATAAAATAAATACTTTTGTTTAAAAATAAAATATAATGATTTCAAACTATCAATAAATTAAAATAATTGTTAATCAATTTTTTTAAGGTTGGAAGCATAAAAATTCTAAATCAAAATTTGTTAATCTATTTACTTAATTTGAATTTATTACTTAAAAACTATTTTTCCAATTAAATATTGTATTTTTTTTATAAATAAAATCATAGAATTATTTCAAATATATTTATTTTTTCAAGCTTGTAAAAAACGTTTATAACTGTTAGGAAAAAATTGAAAATTATTTAAATAAAAAAATTACCAAAAAATTGTTTTTTGTAACACCCAAAATATAGTGATTAATTGAAAATAATAATTAAGAATTGGGCTTTAGTCTCAGTGGTTAAATAGCTTGTACAATTTTTTTGAGATTACTAGGTTCAAAACCCACCTCCCTCATTCCTTTTCATTTCCCTTTCAGGGAGTAATGTTGAAAATCACATTAGAATATATATTATATATTAAATAGAGTGAAAATGTGTTACATTAAATAGAGTGAAAAATGTGTTAACTGGTAGTAGCTCAAATGGCCTTAGTATTTCTAATTGAACTTTTCTTTTTCCATTTTTAATTTTGACAATAACGGTTAATTTGCTAAGCGACCCCTCAAATTTTGAAAACCTAGGTATTTAATCCCTTCTCTAAATCAAAATAGAACTCTAGTTTCTTTTCTAATTGAACTAGAAGTTTTGCTTTCTTTTTCACATTTTCCTTTGCAAATATTTTTCCTCCATTGCTGAAAATCTTGTTTTGATTCCAAACTCGAAATCAATCTCTGTTCAACAATTCTTCTTATTGGTTTAGAGTAAGTCGTCAAATTTTGTCTCTATCGTTGCCAAGATCATTAAGAAAATTCCAAATCTCGATGTTTAGATCTCAAATACCTATAGAATTCTTGTTCTCATTAATTTCAAGATTGATTCAATGATCTTTTGCGAATCTTTTACAAGTTTTCCTGAAGATCTTGGTAATTTCGATAAATCTTGAAAGTTGATATTAATTCTTGTGTTTTTGTCCACCGAAAGACCTATTGTAGGTATCTCGGATCAATTGTGGACTTGAATATCATTGGTTGAGACCTCGGTGACAGATGTGTGTTCTTTTACAAGTGAATCGAGGCAAAATCATGCTTAAGATAGGGCTACACGAGCATATGGACCACACAACCATGTCCCCCTATAAACCATAGGATAGTTTGCTTCTCACATGGGCACTACCTTCCACACAATATGCCACACGGGCATGTAGATCACACAAGTGGACCACACGACTATGTCCCCTAAAAACCCTAATGTAGTTCATAAACAACACGGCCTGGCCTTACACTCGTGTAACCCTTCCACTCAACCTAAGGCATCTCACACGGCCATGTGCCCCTTTTTTTAAATTTTATAGTTTTGACCCAGAATTTTATATCTTGTTCAATTTAGTCCCTGATTAATTCCCAATATGTTTTTAATGTTTAACTTTGTTCAATTAAGTCCATAGTAAAATGATTTAAGCTAAAAATCATGACTAATTGATTTAAATTATCAGTATTATGTAAAAGAATGATATGTTCAGTTTAATCCTTATACATTCCCTAAATTTTTTTAGAGTTTATCCTTGCTTATTTAAGTTTCTAATATTGAGTGAATTTTGAAATTTGTGTTTAATGGCCTAAGTGCTCTTATTACATCACATAATATGTGAATGCTATGTGTATTATGATAAAGTGAAACTGTTAAATGAAAAGTGATAATATTGTTACCGCCTTGTGAAGAACATGACATGTTAACTGTTAGTGATGAATTGAGTACATGTTACATGTCTACTACTAGTGTTGATTTGTTACATAGCATGACATAATGCATTGCATGGGGCAGACATTGTACGAAAGAAGAGTGACAATTTATTAAATCTGCCAACAAGTGGTGGCTCGTCCACAAAACCCAGTGGCAGTTTGTTTAATCTACGAATATGTTGTGCACTCAAAACAAGTGGCAATAACTACAAATCTATGGCTTGTCCACAAAACCCAGTGGCAGTTTGTTTAGTCTACGAATATGTTGTGCACTCACAACAAGTGACAGTAATTGCAATTGTTTTATTAAAATACTAGTGGTTTGCCCACGTTTTTCTTTACAAAGTGGCAGTTTAACTGCAAATCAGTGGTGGCTCATCTACAATCCGAAGTGATATGGTAGATGATTTTGGATTTATATAGCCTGCGTGACAGCTCATTTTTAATGGTATCAAAAACAGTAGTTTTGGGACCACAATCTCAACGAGTAAATTATTATTTTCTTATTTATTTAGTGTCTACAGGATTATTTTAAGGTCGTATTAAAATTTCGTTAAGAAATTTTAAAGTTTAAATGGTTAATTAGGTAAAAAGAACTAAATTGTAAAAAGTGTAAAAGTTGAATTCTATTAGTTAAAGGGGTCAAATGGCCATGAAATCTTAAACTAATGGACTAAGATAGTAATTATACCATTAAAAGAGTTAGTAGACAAATATGGACAAGGTTTACTTGAAATTTTTTATTATTAATAAGGGTAAAATGGTAAATTAGCACATGAACCAAAAATAAATTAAGTAAATACTATCACCTTCCACATTTTTTCCTTGCTTTGGCTGAATTCACCATTTTTGAAGGGGAGAGAGCTTCGGTTTGAGTTTCTTCTTGCATGGTATGATTTTATACCCCATTTTTAATGATTTTAATATTTTTGAGTTCATTTAAACTTAATATAGCTAGCCCAGGGGTTAATTTGCAAAACTTTTAAAGGTTGAGGGACTTGCCATAGTTTTTTTTAATAGGTTTTAAATTTATTTGATAGATTATTAATATTGGTTGTAAAATAAACATGTTCTGTTAAATGATTTTTGATGAAATTGCATTTAGGGATTTATTTGTGAAAATAGTAAAATTTGATGGTAAAATTATGAAATGATAATTTAAGTGGGTTGGTATGAGTCCCTAAGAAATTCCGCTAGCTTGTATGGAGGATTAAAATGGTTAAATTTCAAATTATGAGCTTAAGGACTAAATTGTGAAAAGTTAAAATGTTAGGGGTAATTTTGTAATTTTTACATACAATGAATTATGGATTAAATTGAATACTAGAAGTACTTAATTGAATGAAATTATCTATTTAGATCAAGATAAACAACAAGCAGACTTAAATTGTGGAAAGGCTAAAGCTTCAGATCAGTGTTCAACTCTACTTATACGACCAAAGTTATCGAGGTAAGTTCGTATGAATTATGATTGTATTAATGTTAGTTAAATTGATTATTTTCTATGTTACGTTAATATAAACGGACTTGAAATTGTATATGTATCGATGTATCAATAATTAACGTATAACAAATCCCGTTTGAGCCTTAAGAATTCTTAGGATACGAATGACATGTCATTAGGAATTTTCATGTTTCGAGTGCTGGTCTTGAATGTCCTACCAATGGTTGAGGTCTTGCCTTTGTTGCAAATTCTCTACAGCTCATGTAGCTAACATTTCGACCCACAGCTCGTGTGAGCAAGCCCATTTCACAACTCGTATGAGCACTATTGAAAAGGAAAGGTTATGATTATACGGAAAGGCACACTATGTGTGAGCATTCCCGAGTGTCCGATGTAATTATAGATGGTTCAACAGGTAAGTAAAAGAAAATGCGTAGTAAATATACAATTGAAATGGTTCATGATCTTATGAGAAGGTTGATGAGTTAAATGATATATATATGAAATTTACTTACTAAATGATTGAATTTATATATATCATTGATGAATTTACTAACTTGTGAGTTTGATGATGCTTATATAGGCTTTTACTAAACTTATGGTCTTGGTAGTGACATTATGCTTATTCTATAAATTGTGCTAATGAAATGGTAATTTTTCTTTGAGTTTCTACAAGCTTATTAAACATCAGTTGCTTATGTAGTTACTTTCCTTTGTTTTATAGTTTATCAAAAATTCAATCAATTGGAAGCTTGTCGGGGATCAATCACACTATCTAGCAACCATTTCGGTAGTTTTTGGGTGCATTTTGGCCAAGGTTATAGATGGCATGTATAGGATCCTATATATGGTATTTCTTAAATGTGTAATGGTTGATTTGGTTTGTATATACTTTTGAAGTTTATGTTTGTTTTGGTGAGCTTTGGAAACTTGCCACGTTAGGTCATTTTGACCACTTTTACGTGTTTGTATATAAGACCCTTTGGTTTGTTTGTGTTGGCAATGGTCATATATGATATCATTTGGTAGATAAAAGAGCTAGTTTCAATGCTTGAAATGTGACTATGTTGCTCTGATTTTATCAATGATGTTTTGATGCTAATGTGGTGCCTTTGAATGACATATTGGTTAAATGAAATAGAATGTTTGAAATGGTATGTTTAGGTATGATTTGGCCTTGAAATGGCTTGAATTTAGGGTCAATTTATTGATCACACGGGCTGCCACACGGCCATGTGACACACACGGCCTAGCTACACAATCATGTGTCATTTCAAATTTCTTAGTGTATTAAGTCAGTGAGTTACATAACCTAGCACACAGCCTGCGACACGGCTGTGTGTCACAAGTCAGTGACATAGTTACATAGTTTAGCACACGGCTTGTGACACGGCCATGTGACCCAACTCAGTGAGTTACACAGGTGAAGACACAGGCTGGGACACGACCGTTTGTCCCTTTGTTTGATTGTTACACAGCCTAGGTTATGTCGCACGGCCGTGTGACCCCTGTTTTCAATTTTTTACAATTTTTCTTAAATCTTTTGTCTTGTTTCAACTTAGTCTCGAATTGCTTCTAAGCTATTTTTAGGGCTTCGAAGGCTCGATTTAAGGACCAAATGCATATGTTTGATAGGTTTTGATTGAGATTAACTTATTAAATGTTATAATGTTAAATGTTGTCTCGATTGTTTGGTAATACTCCATAACCCTAATCCAGTGACGAAGACAGGTTAGGGCTGTTACAGCTTGCATGACATTTAAATTGTTTTTTTCTAAGGTGATGAAATATTTATTTGAATTAATTATGCGTGAAATATAGATGTTAGTAAAACTAAGAAAATTTCATTTTTTCGCTGCTAGGTCATAGTTAAATTCTATTTAGTAAATACACTAGAAGTTAACTATGTTTTCAATGGTAATCACCTTTTACAAGAAAAAATATTAAATTAATCGTATTTTATTAATCTATGAGTTGTTTTCTAAAAATAGATTAAGTCTTTCTAAACATAAACAAATGTTTTAATTTAACTATTTAAAATCTCTGATTGCATTATTGTTGGGACCATCGGTACGCCCCGTGGCACAGCAGAAAAATTATTACGGCGATCCTCAACCATGGATCCATGTACGAGGAACAAAATGGGTTAAAATAAGGTTGAAGATATACCTTCTTAACTGAAAAATGATGAAAGGATGTTGTTGATTCGATTTCGATTCCAAGCCACAACGAAAATGTCCCAGCCTCTACGTAATCCACCCAATCAAAGAATGACCAGCAAAATTGTAACACCTAGTACCCGAGACCGATGCTAAAACTGGATACGGGACATTACCATGCTTGAAATCACTTAAATATACACTCACGAGCTATAATATTTCGCTACGATTGAAGACTTCTCTTTCTTTGTCAAATCATACAATTCACTGGCCCACAAGGCCTTAAGCACGTATTTAAAAACTTTCGTAACTTAACCGAAAACTTTTCTTTGAAACAGGGGCCACACGCCTATGTTGCTTGGGGACACGCCCGTGTACCCTTAGACATGCCCATGTCATCAACCGTGGGGGGTTACTGCCAATTTTCACACGGCCTCGAGACGCCCATGTCTATCAACCGTGTGAAACTACAGACTTGTTCCACATGGTCTGGGCACACGCCCATCTCAAACCGTGTATCTCATACGGTTCATGCACACAGCCGTGGAATTTACCCGTGGTCTAATCTGACTAATAATAATAAGGTGCAGGGTATGCATGGCCTAGACACACGCCCGTGTCTCTAACCGTGTGGGCACTTAGAGGCTATTTACCAAGCCATTTGCCACCCTGAAATCAAAATCAGCACCACACATTTCATGAACTATACAACATGCTTCATTGACCTCAATAAACATTCATACATAGTCATTTAGGCCAATCACTTAGCCATATACAAAAGAATAATAACTTGATAGTCCATACAAAATCCCATTTTAAAACATGTTCTCAAAATGAATGTTTCCTATACATGCCATACTTAGTAAAATAATTTGGCTATGCCAAAAGAAGGTTGATAGTGTGCTACGAGTTCCAACTCCAACGATCCACAATTTAGCTTGGCGGGACTACATAGAAAGAAATAATTAAAGACGTAAGCATTTAGCTTAGTAAGTTTGCGTGTAAAACATATGTCAATATACTTGCTTAATAAATATCATTTGGCTTAAGAATAGTATCATAATTTCAGCTATAAAGCTTACTTATCATACTTGATTCATACATATCGCTTAATACTTAATATCCTCATGCTTGTAAGATAAATAAGGCACCTGTATCACTTGATCACATTGATCAGTATGCTTTAATATAATAATCATAATCTTTAACTCATCATCCATAGCATGAATAATACTCATTTCCAACTTGATAATAGCTTTACTTACTAAATTTTCTTGCTATATCATTTAAGTTTTACTCATTTAAGCTTTACTCATTTGCTTTACTCATTTAAGCTTTACTCGTTTGCTTTGCTCATTTGCTTTACTCATTTGCTTTACTCATTTAAGCTTTACTCATTTGCTTTACTCATTTACCCGATGAATTTCTATGAATAACCGAGGATACTGAATCTCATCTCACATAACTTGATACCAAAGCCATATCCTAGATATGGTCTTATATGGAATAATTCTTCTTGGTTTCAAGGCCATGCCTTGACATGGACTTATATGAAGTCTTTCTCTTGATAACTTGTTCAATGCCAAGCTTGCCTTGGACTTACATGATAACTTGTTCAATGCCAAGCTTGCCTTGGACTTACATGATATCTTGTTCAATGCCAAGCTTGCCTTGGACTTACATGATATCTTGTTCAATGCCAAGCTTGCCTTAGACTTACATGATATCTTGTTCAATGTCAAGCTTGCCTTGGACTTACATGATAACTTGCTTGATTGCTGATGCCATGCCTAGGCTTGGTCTTATACAGACTTTCTTATCTCATGTGATAGATCGGGTATCCTGGGCATTTCTTCTTCAATCGGGACTTACTCAATATTTAATCTCTTTGATTTCTTTATTTACAAAACATTAAGCATTCCATGAATACAATAGACATTATACTAAGCAATTCAATGATAGAAATCAATAAAGCTTAGAAATCACACAAACTTACTTCAAAATACCAAATGTATGTAGTTATGCAATTTAGTCATCGACTTTGTTCTTGCCTCGGTTTCGATCCGGGCTTCGTTTCTCTTGATCTATAGTCATAAATAGATCATTTAATAATCATATTGACCAAATTGACTCATAACTCATTATTTGGCAAAATTACTATTTTTCCCTTATACTTTCTCATATTTGCATTTTTTCCCCAAGGCTCGTAAAATGATTTTCATGCAACTTTCTTAATCTACATACTTAGTTGATTAGTAGTCTCAACTATAGCAATCATCAATACTCACTATTTCTAGTATGTATGACCAATTTTTACAAACATCACAAATTGGTCCATACTATCATTTTTCATAAAATTCATTAAGAAAAAGATGTTTATTAAACATTAAACTCTCATAAACTTCCATAAAACATCATTTAACATGCATGTCATTCATGGGTAGATTTTTGAACATGCATCTTAGCTCATTTTATAGCTAAAAATAGCTAATTCATAATAAGAGAACTTCAAAAATACGAAGAATATCAAAAACCGGGCTTAGGAGCACTTACTAGTAAGCTTGAAAAATTGAAGAACCCTAGCTATGGCTTCCTTCAAATTTTCGGCAATGGGAGAAAGAAGATGATTAGATTTTTATCATCTTTTTCCTATTTTAATCACTTATTAGACAAATGACCAAAATGCCCTCATCACTAAAAATTTCTATAATACCATCTCAAGGCCAATCTTGTCCAAAAATTAAATTTTGGGCAATTTGCTATTTAAGGACTTATAATTATTATTCTAAAGCTATTTCACACAAAAAGCTTCTAGAAACTCATATTTTGTAACTTTTGCAATTTAGTCCTTTTGAACCATTCAACATCAATTTAGCAAAATCGATTCATGAAACTTTCATACTAGCATGCAAACATGACATAAACCTTAAAAACTCATAAATTCATCTCAATTTCGTGGTCTCGCACCACTATTTCGACTAGGCCCTAAATTGGGCTGTTACAATTCTCCCCCTTCTTAGGGATTTTCGTCCTCAAAAATCTTACCAGCAAAAAGGTTTGGATACTGGTTTCTCATACTCTCTTCTGTTTCCCACGTAGCTTCCTCTATCCCATGTCTTTGCTACAATACTTTCACTAAGGCAATACTTTTATTTCACAATTGCTCGACTTCTCGAGCCAAAATCTTGACTGGTTCTTCACTATAAGTCATGTCGGGATGAATTTCTATTTCTGACGGAATAATTACATGTGAAGGATCTGATCAGTAGCGTCTCAACATTGACACATGAAACACATCATGTATCTTTTCTAATTCTGATGGCAAAGCCAAACAATACCGGTCCAATTCTTTCAGTAATTTCGTAAGGTCCGATGAAATGCAGACTTAACTTGCCTTTCCGGCCAAACCTGAGGACCTTTCTCCACGGTGACACTTTCAAGAAAACTTTATCCCCGACTTGATACTCTACCTCTTTTCTCTTTAAATCCGAATAGGACTTTTGTCTGTCTGATGCAGCTTTCAAACATTCTCGTATCACTTTAACTTTCTCTTCAGCTTCTCTAACCAAATCAACCCCGTGGATTTGGTTTTCTTTGAGTTCAGTCCAAAATAAAGGCGTTCTGCATTTACGCCCATATAGAGCCTCATTAGGGGCCATCTTTAAGCTCGACTGAAAGCTATTATTGTAGGCAAATTCTATTAATGGGAGAAATTTTTCCCAACTACCTCGAAATTCGAGAACACAACATCGAAGCATATCCTCTAGTACTTGAATTACTCTCTCCGACTGACCGTCAGCTTGAGGGTTAAAAGCTGTGCTAAAATTTAATCTTGTACCCAAGGCTTCTTGCAGCTTCTTCCAAAATTTGGATGTGAATCTCAGATCTCTATCCGATATGATTGATAAAGCGATTCCGTGAAGTCTTACTATTTCTGAAACATACAAGTTTGCCAACTTGTCTAGCGAGTAATCAACTCGAACAGGTAAGAAATGAGCTGACTTCGTGAGTCTATCAACCACTACCCATATAGCATCTTTCCTGCTTGGAGACAACGGTAAACCCATTACGAAATCCATAGTGATACGGTCCCATTTCCACTCGGGAACTAAAATGGCTGAAGTAAACCCGAAGGTACTTGGTGTTCAGCCTTTACTTGCTGACAAATCATGAACTTGGAAACAAACTCTGAAATGTCTTTCTTCATTTTTGGCCACCAATACAGCTGCTTCAAGTCATTATACATCTTAGTACTACCCGAATGTACAGATAAACATCCGTTATGTGCTTCGTGTAAAATTCTCTAAATAAGCTCCTCTTTTCTCGGTATACAAATTCTGTCTCTAAACATCAAGTATCCATCAGAATTAGTCCGAAGGTCAAATTCAGCATCTGACTCGCACTGAGCTTTCTTGAATTGCACTTCACTATCTTCTTTCTGATCCTCTAAGATCTCTTGAAGAAACATTGGTCTAGCTCTCAACTCAGCTAAAATAGAACCATCGTCGGATAAAATCATTCTTGAATTCAATGCTCTTAAAGCAAAAAGGGACTTCCTGCTCAAAGCATCGGCGACCACATTCGCCTTTCCTGGATGGTAATCGATGACCAACTCATAGTCTTTTATCAATTTTAACCATCTCCGTTGTCTTAAGTTCAGCTCTTTCTGCGTCATCAAATACTTCAGACTTTTGTGATCAGTAAAAATCCGACATTTTTCACCATATAAATGGTGTCTCCAAATCTTCAAAGCTAAGACTATGGCAGCCAACTCTAAATCATGCGTTGGATAATTCTTTTCATGAGGCTTCAACTGTCTGGAGGCATAAGCAATCACCTTGCCTTCTTGCATGAGTATACAGCCTAATCCATTTAAGGATGCATCGCTGTAAATTATGAATTCTTTTCCTGATTCGGGTTGTACTAAAACTGGAGCTTCTGTCAACATTGCTTTCAACTTCTCGAAACTTTGTTGGCATCGTTCCGTCCACTCAAACTTCACATTTTTCTGTAACAATTTAGTCATCGAGGTTACAATCATGGAAAACCCCTTGACAAATCGTCTGTAATAGCTGGCTAGGCCTAGAAAACTTCTAATCTCAGAGATGTTCTTCGGTGGCTTCCAGTCCATTATGGCTGAAATCTTACTTGGATCTACTCTGACTCCATCTCTCGAGACAATATGTCCCAGAAATTCACTTTTACTAAACTTGGCATACAACTGATTTTCTCGAAGAGTCTCTAAAACTATCCGTAGGTGCTCAGCATGTTCATTCTCATCTCGGGAATAAATTAGTATGTCGTCAATGAAAACAACTATAAACTTATCAAGGTACGGCTAAAGATACGGTTTATTAAATCCATGAATACCGCAGGAGCATTGGTCAACCCAAAAGGCATGACTAAAAATTCATAGTGTCCATACCTCGTTTGAAAGGTGGTCTTGGATACATCTAAATCTTTCACTCTCAGCTGGTAGTACCCTGATCTCAAGTCTATTTTGGAGAACACAGTAGCTCCTTTCAATTGATCGAACAAATCATTGATCCTAGGCAATGGGTACTTGTTCTATACTTTCACTTTATTAAGCTGACGGTAGTCTATGCACAATCTCATTGTGCCATCTTTCTTTTTCACAAATAAAACCGGAGCACCCCATGGTGCACAACTTGATCTTGCAAAGCCCTTATCAGTTAATTCTTGCAATTGTAACTTCAACTCCTTCAACTCTGTTGGAGCCATTCTGTAAGGAGTAATTGATATTGGCACTGTACCGAGAACTAACTCAATACTGAACTTAACCTCTCTAACTGGTGGCAGTCCTGGTAATTTCTCGGGAAAAACATCCACGTACTTACATACTATCGGTACTGACTCAATCATTAGCTCTGTTTCTTTGTCATTCATCACAAAGGTCAGATAGGCTTCATACCTTTTTCTTATATATCTCTGTGTCGTCATATGAGAAATCATTACTGGTGATCCACCTGGTTCATCTGATTCTACATGAAGAGTATCCCCATTCTCACATCTCATCTCAATAAATTTCTTCCCACAATTAACTATTACATCATGGGCAATCAACTAGTCCATACCAAGAATGAGGTCGAACTCATCAAATGGTAACAGCATAAGATTTGCTTTAAAGTAATGACCTCTAATCATTAATGGACAATCTTTACATACTTTATCAACTAACACACTTTTGCCTAAAGGATTGGACACTTTAATCATAAATTCTGTAGAATCTATAGGCATACACAAATCGGATACTAATTTCATACAAATGTAAGAGTGTGTGGATCCAGGATCTATTAAAGCAATAACTTTGGTATTGTAAAGAGAAAAGGTACCCGTAATAACATCAAGAGAATATGCCTCTTCGCGAGCGCGAATGGCATAAGTTCTTGCAGGCGCTCTACCCTCGGGTCTCGTGGCCTGCTCTCTGGGGATATCTCTTCCACTTGTCCCACTTCTCGGGTTTCTTTGCGGTCTCCCTCTGACCATACTCCCGGATTTCGAATTCTGAGTTCTATCTTTTTTCATCATTTCTGGACAATCTTTTATGAAATGGTCTTGGGATCCATATCTAAAACATGCATTTTCATGTACTCGGCATTCTCTGAGATGACGTCTGCCACACTGTGGACATTCAGGTCTGTCAGATCTAAAATTCCCAACACTTGCAACTGAAATCATCTGTGCTTTGTTTCCTGAATACTGTTTACTCTTGTCTTTCCTTGAAAACCTAGTGGAAGTAGCTGATCGAGCAGGGAAATCTCTTGAGTTCTTAGATGAAGACTGGAATGACTTATTCCACTGTCTCTTTCTAGAGTCACGAGACTCAATTTCAGACTTCTTCTTCTCTTTTACTAGTTCTTTAGCTTTACAAGCCCTTTCTACTAACACAACGAATTCCTTTAATTCAAGGACCGCAACAAACAACTTGATGTCCTCGTTTAATCCATCTTCAAACCTTTTACTCATAATGGCTTCAGTGGATACACATTCGCGAGCGTACTTGCTGAGCCGTACAAACTCTTGCTCATAATCAGTTACTGACATCTTGCCTTGCTTCAGCTCTAGAAATTCCTTCCTTTTCTGGTCTACAAACTTTTGGACTGATATACTTTTTCTTGAACTCTACTTGGAAGAATTCCCATGTAACCCTTTCCCTCAGTATTACGGACACAAGGGTGTTCCACCATTGGTAAGCAGAGTCTCTTAAGAGAGAGATTACACACTTCATGTATTCTTCAGGTGTGCATGACAGTTCATTGAATACCCTGATGGTATTTTCTAACCAAAATTCAGCCTTCTCTGGATCATCATCTCTTTTAGCTCAGAACTCTTCTGCCCCATGTTTTCTGATTCTATCAATTGGAGGTTTATCTCCTCTTACCACCTCTACTACTTGAGAGGCTACTGGAGTAGGTTGTGGAACAGGCGAGGGCGGAGGGGGTTGTGCATTCGGTTTCGCACGAACGAACTCCGTATACCATGTGTTCATCATATGGAGGAAGGCTTCTCTAGCCTCTTCTCCTCCTCCTTGACTCATCGTAGTGGGTCTATTCTCATTCTCGCTCGGCACTGTCCCCTCAGCTGGAGCCGGCGCATTACTTTTTACATCATCCGCCACATTTCCTTCAGGATCCATTTACTATATGTATAAACATAATTTAAGTCATCAGGAGTCGTCACACTATCATTATAAAAATATTCTTATGTACGGCATGTATAGCTAGACTCGTGCTCATGCTACGTTAATCCTAGAACCGACTAAACCGTAGCTCTAATACTACTAAATATAACACCCAATACTCGAGACCGATGCTAAGACTGGATACGAGACATTACCATGCTTGAAATCACTTAAACATACACTCACGAGCTATAAAATTTTGCTCCAATTTAAGACTTCTTTTTCTTAGTCAAATCATACAATTCACTAGCTCATAAGGCCTGAAACACGTATTTAAAAACTTTCGTAACTTAACCGAAAACTTTTCTTTGAAACAGGGGCCACACGCCCATGTTGCTTGGGGACACGCCCGTGTACCCTTAGACACGCCCATGTCATCAACCGTGGGGGGTTACTGCCAATTTTCACACAGCCTTGACACGCCCATGTCTACCAACTGTATGAAACTACTGACTTGTTCCACACAGCATAGGCACACGCCCATGCTCAAACCGTGTATCGCACACGGTTCATGCACACAGCCGTGGAATTTACCCATGGTCTAATCTGACTAATAATAATAAGGTGCAGGGTATTCACGGCCTAGACACACGCCCGTGTCTCTAACTGTGTGGGCACTTAGAGGCTATTTACCAAGCCATTTACCACCCTGAAATCAAAATCAGCACCACACATTTCATGAAATATACAACATGCTTTATTGACCTCAATAAACATTCATACATAGTCATTTAGGCCAATCACTTAGCCATATACAAAAGAATAATAACTTGATAGTCCATACAAAACCCCATTTTAAAACATGTTCTCAAAATGAATGTTTCCTATACATGCCATACTTAGTAAAATAATTTGGCTATACCAAAAGAGGATTGATAGTGTGCTACGAGTTCTGACTCCAACGATCCACAATTTAGCTTGGCGGGACTACATAGAAAGAAATAATTAAAGACGTAAGCATTTAGCTTAATAATTTTGCATGTAAAACATATGTCAATATACTTGCTTAATAAAGATCATTTGGCTTAAGAATAGTATCATAATTTCAGCTATAAAGCTTACTTACTCATACTTGATTCATACATATCGCTTAATACTTAATATCCTTATGCTTGTAAGATAAATAAGGCACCTGTATCACTTGATCACATTGATCAGTATGCTTTAATATAATAATCATGATCTTTAACTCATCATCCATAGCATGAATAATACTCATTTCCAACTTGATAATAGCTTTACTTACTAAATTTTCTTGCTATATTATTTAAGCTTTACTCATTTAAGCTTTACTCGTTTGCTTTACTCATTTGCTTTACTCATTTAGTCTTTACTCGTTCACTTTACTCATTTTCTTTACTCATTTAAGCTTTACTCATTTGCTTTAGTCATTTGCCCGATGAATTTCTATGAATAATCGAGGATACTGAATCTCATCTCACATAACTTGATACCAAAGTCATATCCTAGATATAGTCTTATATGGAATAATTCTTCTTGGTTTCAAGGCCATGCCTTGACATGGACTTATATGAAGTCTTTCTCTTGATAGCTTTTCAATGCCAAGCTTGCCTTCGACTTACATGATAACTTGTTCAATGCCAAGCTTGCCTTGGACTTACATGATAACTTGTTCAATGCCAAGCTTGCCTTGGACTTACATGATATCTTGTTCAATGCCAAGCTTGCCTTGGACTTACATGATAACTTGCTTGATTGCCGATGCCATGCCTAGGCTTGGTCTTATACAGACTTTCTTATCTCATGTGATAGATCGAGTATCCTGGGCAATTCTTCTTCAATCGGGACTTACTCAATATTTAATCTCTTTGATTTCTTTATTTACAAAACATTAAGCATTCTATGAATACAATAGACATTATACTAAGCAATTCAATGATAGAAATCAATAAAGCTTAGAAATCACACAAACTTACTTCAAAATACCAAATGTATGTAGTTATGCAATTTAGTCCTCGACTTTGTTCTTGCCTTGGTTTCGATCCGGGCTTCGTTTCTCTTGATCTATAGTCATAAATAGATCATTTAATAATCATATTGACCAAATTGACTCATAACTCATAATTTGGCAAAATTACTATTTTTCCCTTATACTTTCTCATATTTGCACTTTTGCCCCAAGGCTCGTAAAATGATTTTCATGCAACTTTCTTAATCTACATACTTATCTGATTAGTAGTCTCAACTATAGCAATCATCAATACTCATTATTTCTAGTATGTATGACCAATTTTTACAAACATCACAAATTGGTCCATACTATCATTTTTCATAAAATTCATTAAGAAAAAGATGTTTATTAAACATTAAACTCTCATAAACTTCCATAAAACATCATTTAACATGCATGTCATTCATGGGTAGATTTTTGAACATGCATCTTAGCTCATTTTATAGCTAAAAACAGCTAATTCATAATACGAAAACTTCAAAAATACGAAGAATATCGAAAATCGGACTTAGGAGCACTTACTAGTAAGCTTGAAAAATTGAAAAACCCTAGCTATGGCTTCCTTCAAATTTTCGGCAATGGGAGGAAGAAGATGATTAGATTTTTATCATCTTTTTCCTATTTTAATCACTTATTAGACAAATGACCAAAATGCCCTCATCACTAAAAATTTCAATAATACCATCTCAAGGCCAATCTTGTCCAAAAATTAAATTTTGGGCAACTTGCTATTTAAGGACATATAATTATTATTCTAAAACTATTTCATATAAAAAACTTCTAGAAACTCATATTTTGCAACTTTTGCAATTTAGTCCTTTTGAACCATTCAACATCAATCTAGCAAAATAGATTCATGAAACTTTCATACTAGCATGCAAACATGATATAAACCTTAAAAACTCATTAATTCATCTCAGTTTTGTGGTCTCGCACCATTATTCTGACTGGGCCCTAAATCGGGCTGTTACAAAAATTCTCTTGAACTTTTTAGAGAGAATTTCAAGAACAGGTGCTAGACCCCTTTTTTGTGTTTTCTTCGTAACCCTAACACACTAAGGGTGATAACATGTTAAATTTGCATGATTTTTTTGTTTCAATCGGTTAATTCTTGAATTGATCCCTGCTAAATTAGTGATTTTATGTTTTAATCCTTTCATGAATGCAATTGGGATGCTATGAGTCAAAAACGAGTAGAAAATGACTAATTTGCAGCACTGTCAATAAAGTGGGGCCGAATCAGGAGCTTGGAAATAGTCAATGACTTATCAGATTTCTTTTAACCTTGTAAAGCTAAAATTAAAAGGAAATCTGATTTTATTTTTATTTAATTCTAATTTTTTGTAGTGGTAGTTAGGCCAAATTTAGTAAATCATTTGTATATAAATAAAACAAATAAAAAAACCAACGAAAAAGAAAAAAAAAAAGAGGGGGAAGAGAGAAGAATTGGGTCAAACAGCTAACTAATCATTTATCAACCATAAAATGTCATTTCTCATAATTTAGAACAAGATTAAATTCTAGGCACCTTTCAAAAATGTTTGCAAGATTGGACAAACACACCTCAAAAGACTTCACCATACACAGTAAAGTCGTGCATGAATACGTTTTTCTCAGCAAAGGAAATACCTTACCAGTAATAATCTCTAGTAAACTCTCAAAGGTAGAATAGGAAAATTTGGTACGAGTTCTTAGAGATTATAAAGAGGTGATCAGATGGACGATAGTCGGCATTAAGGGTTTGAGTCCCTTAACTTGCATGCACAAAATTCCAGTTGCAAAGAATGCAGCTCCCTTTTTTTTTCAAATTTATTTTTATCTATTTATTTAATTTTGAGTTTTAGTATGATTTAGGTTTAAAATAAAATAAATATTTTTTTATTGAATCCAGTTAATATGATATTTTTAGGAACGTAATGGAGGTTGTCAATTTTTCAAAAATCGGATACTGATGTTGGCGTGGGCAAAGCGATTCGTTTCCTTTTTATTTTCTTTGATATCATATCTCAGAAAATAAAAACGAGATTATTCTCTTATTATTAGAGAAACAAAAGGAAATTTTGGAAAAAGATTATATTCTTTCCAAAAGAATATCACTTTCCATGTCCTTTTTATATTTTGACAGAAATTATTATAACTATTTATATTAATAATTTCAATAAAATATATATAATTAATATTTTGTATGAATCAAATTCATATATTAGTTTTATCTATGTTCTCTATTTATGTACAATAAGATTGTACAAATAATGTGTTTAATATTTAACTATCAAATTAAATTAATTCAACAATTAATTTAATTCATGTGACAACTAAATATAATACCAAATGTATTTAGATTCTGTTCGCTTCAACTATCGGGTGTGACCCTGTAGGCTCTTGTAATGTTGGTAGAAATACTAGAATGTTTCTAACATTACAAGCAATGAGTGACATCTAGATTGGACATAACATTACAAGTAATGCATCATTGCTACCCAAGTTACAAGAAGTCGTGATTCAACATAACATTTTTGTGATAATGTTTTCATGTATTATATCCTTTTATCCTTAATATCTAGATTGGGCACACATGGAATAGTCACGCTTGTATAAGTTAATCTCATATTTCTTGATTTTCTGAGTAGACTACAATAAACAAATAAGTGTGATATCTCATATCAACTTATTCGAGTATGACCATGTATTTCTAGTCTCACTCCATCAAGAAGCCTAAGATATTGCTCTTATTATGTAGGAGGGATAAATCTTATCTTGATCAACCATATCCCACTACATGGATTGTGGTATATCCAACATCAGTCTTTATAGTACACCTGTTACGGTAAACGTTTGACTGTATCAAAATATACGACTTACGATGTTGGGACAATGATGATCTCAAGTCTGAGGATCATATACATAGTTATCACTATAAGTAATATTGTGACTATTACATAATAATCCAAGAAACATACTCATAGCGGGTCAATCCAATATGTTGTTCTCTAGCACATGCTCATGTATTGATTTTGACATCCATATGTTAATGACAACACATTGTCATCAATCAACTACACATTAGTCTCAATGCATTATACTATTGTTGTCCAAACCCACAATAATACTTGACTAAGGACATTTTTAAGAATAATCATATTTTCTTAGGACTTTATTATAATTCAGTTTATTTATATATATATAAAGAAAATGAAATAATAATGGCAATGTCTTATATTAATAAACAAGATAAAATAAGTATGTAATTACAACCATCTCATGATTAGTCTTTGGGCATACTATAACAATTAAGTCAACTCGGTGACCGATGTAATCTCTCAAATTTGGGCCAACCGACTAGGTCGAGTTGGGAAGGTTACAATTAAGTCAACTCGGTGACTGATGTAATCTCTCAAATTTGGGCCAACCGACTAGGTCGAGTTGGGAAGATTATAATTTTGTAATAATTTTTATTTATATTCTTTTTAGAAAAATGTTGTTTCTTTTATTTTTAAGAAATAGAAGTTAAAAAAAATGTGCACCACTTATCACAATTTTAGGATATGTATTTTGTTAAAATAAATATATATATATATATATATATATATTTATATATATGATTTGTTGGGCGAATAAGAACTTATTCAAAACCCACTTTAACACTGAAATTGACATCACATGCTAAATTCCATTTTATTTTATCTATATTATCTTGACAATCATATGTTGAAGGTGATTTTAGATATAATTTTTAAATTTTAGTTTTTTTTTTAAAATTAAAACATTATTAAAATCATTGAAATATAAATTCAAAAAATAAAAATATTAGAACTTTTCTACATATTAAAGTATAAAATGAACTTAGTCTAACAATCATTTGTCCAAATTCATTTTACATTATTTTTAAATTATAAAAAATTAAAAATTAAAAATATATGTTAAATAATTAAAAGAAAGCCATTTAACAGAAAATAAATAGGATGAATGTTAAAATAAATAAAATTCTTATCACCATTTATGGAAAGGTTGAAAAAGACCCACTTGAGTTGTGGACCATAGTGCGCGTCCACCATCTGATCCGGAAGATGGATTATATTCGTGTTTTAGTGAGGCGTGGTTTAGTGGATTTTCATTTTCTAGGAAGAATCACTAAAGTGGAAATTATTTTAATTTATATCCGTTTATATTTGGAAAATCCAACTTACAAAAATTCCGTCTACCTCCACCAATGATTTACATTTAATATTTTTTTAAAAGAATTCTATAATTTAAAAGTAAGAATTTAAATGATTGTTTGGATTTAATTGTATCTCCATATAAACTTATCCGGATTTATTTTCGATTCATTTTTTAAATAATTTTGAATTTTAAAATTTTTTATTTCATATTTTTATAATTTTTTATTTTTTTTATATTTAAAAATATCTAGATGAATTTAAACATATGGTTCTTCAGATTCAAATAAATTTGAATATCTTTTTGTCCAAATTCATTCTAAACTTATTTTTTAAAATATTTTTATTTTTATTTTAAATTATTTAAATAAATTGACCGTCAACCACGAAACCGTTAATGAAAATGTTAATTAGCGAAATATTAACATTTGAGAGTTTAATTAAATGTGTTTTTGAAGTTTTTTTTGAAGGTAAAGGAATAAATTATACAAATAAATTTTTAATTATTATTAATGTTATTATTAAACTTATATAAAAATAGGTGCTCGACCTATGCAATTTTCTCTATTTAAGTATCTAAAGATTAATTATAAGAAAGTAATACAAAATTTTGAAATAAACTTTATTTCAAATTTCTCTCATTAAACAAATCACAAATTTCAATATTAAAATAAACCATAATCGTCTTTGCCATTAAAATAAATTCCATTTCCAATATTAAAAACTAACAATAGAAAAAAATAGTAGAAAGAAAACCCCTCTATTTTTTCCTTTTTGATGCTATGATAGATTATTTTTATGGGTTTTTCTTTTATTTCACACTTATCTAAGAAGATGAAGACAGAAAAGAAGGGAAGGGAAGGGAAAGAGAAAAGAGAAAAGAGAAATATGAAATTTTTATTTTTTAATTTAAGTTATACTTAATGCTAATTTTAAATATTTTTATTTAATTAATAATGTCATGTATTATAATATAATTAATTCAGAGCTTATTTTTAAGGAGAGTTCATGATTAGTACTTAAAGTGCTAATAGAATAAAACTTTAAATATATAAAAAAATTGCATAATTTAACTACTTGTTTTTAATATAAACCTTTTATTTATTGTTTTGAAAATATATAAATCTTATTTTTAAGAGTTAATCATATATCACAGAAAATATAAAACCAGTAAGTGGTAAGTACACAAACAAAAAAACCTTCTACCTACACATTTTATTGGGTCGGAAGAGAACCTATTCAAAGCTACCGAGACATCAAATGTTAAACTCCCCTTTGCTTTCTTTATATTATCAAAGAAATGGATTGAATAGCATCAAATGCTAAAATAGGCAAAGTTGGAATTTATAATAAAACTACAGGGCAAAAATCCCATATATACAAAAAAAAAAAAAAAAAACAAAAATTATAGAAATATATCAGTTTGAAAAATATTGACCGGAATGTACCAGTTTCTCCAAAAACGCGTCCACGTCAGCACGTTTTTGGGAGAAAAAGGGCTAAAGCGCGTCCCTGAGGGCGCGCTTTAGCACGTGTAACGGTCAAAAATTTTTTGATCGTTGGGGGCCCAACGGTCAAAAAAAAGTATAAAAACCCCACAACCCTTTATTTTTTTCACACTTCAATCCTTTCTCAATTTTCTCTCAAAGTCCTTGAAATTTACGCTCAAATTTCAAAATAGTCCTTTACTATTTACGAAAAAGCCCTTTATAATTTTTTTAATATATCTATTTTTGGAAAATTTTAAAATTTTTATCGGATTACAATGGTCGGGAATTACGTTGCCTAGACAACAAGCACATTGCCGTCGAGCAAATGAAAATGGTAAGTTTTAATGTTAATTTTTTAATATTATTAATTTTATTTTAATTATGCAATTTTAATTAATTTTGAATTTTATAATTTTTAAATCAATTAGATCGTGTGTTGGAATGTTATATTCGCAACATGCCCGGTCCCCATCGCCGTTGATCGAGAATTACTCGCGAAGCGGGTTTTTGGCACGTGGCCACGATAGGCCGGGGGTTCAAGTTGGAGCCGCCTTTGATCAGCGCGTTGATAGAGAGGTGGAGACCCGAGACGCACATTTTCCATCTGCCATGCGGAGAGTGTACCATCCCCCTAGAAGATGTGCAGTTGTAGTTGGGATTACCGGTGGACGGGTCGGTAGTCACCGGGTCCGCAACATCTATCGATTGGATGGCTGTATGCTACGAGCTTCTGGGTGTCATTTCGGATAGAATTCAAGGAGCTCGGATCGATATGGCCTGGTTACGAGACGCATTCCCGCAGCCGAACGAGGGTTCGACTGAAGAAGAAAGAATACGATATGCTCGGGCATACATTCTTCAGATAATTGGAGGCTATCTAATGCCGGACCTCTCTAGAAACCTCGTCCAGATGGCTCCTGAAACTTGTTGATTTCAGAGCAGCCGATGAATTGAGTTGGGGGTCTGCCGTGCTATTGAGGTTGTACCGGGAGATGTGCAGGGCGACGCGGCCGAGTAAAGCAAAAATCGGAGGTTGCCTATCACTACTGCAGTCATGTTTACGTCCTCGACTCGACCAGCCATATTCATTCCCACTGATTACGAGGTAAATTTAATATTATATTTTACAATTATTTCGTCGATTTATATTATAATTGCATGCTAAAAGTTTATTTAATTAGATGGAACCATTCGGTGAGTCATGTTGGAATACCTAACTCGCTTGAGGATATACGGCTCCTATTGGAACAACGGTCGGAATCACAAGTTTTGAATTTCGTTATTATAATTTAGTATTTCGTATGTAGTGTCTAGTATTATGTATATAACTAATATTTTGGTAATGTTAATATAGTTTCAATGGACACCGTATGAGGATCCCGCAATTCGGGCAGTAATTCTGGAGGAGTTCCTCTAAAATCCGAACAGTTGGCATGTTAAGGTCCCAATAATCACCTACGCGACCGTGGAGATGCACCAGTCAGATCGGGTGTTGCGGCAATTTGGATTCCGGCAACCGATTCCCGTGCCACCTGAGGTGCTCGATGATGAGCACACAGTGGACTTACGGCAGTCGCACACGGATTGGCCAAGATTTTGGTCAGGTTATATCGAGACGTGGGAGAATCGGTATGACTTTTTACCTAACCGGGAACCGATCATCGTTCCTGAGTTAGCGTGCATGCCGGAGTACATGCCATGGTTTAGAATCCATGGCAAGCCGAATCTGTTGTCGGATGAAGAGAGGCGACGACAAATTCACGAGCGAAGGGAACGTCGGGCCCCTTTACATCCAAGGAGAAGGGGTGATGAGACGGGGCCATCAACAGCGCCTACTCAGTCATGGGGCCAAGCAACAAATACTACCTACGATCCACCAAGGCCCAATAATAATACCTACACATCACAAGCCCAACAACGGCGCCACACACATCCACCAAGGCCCATCAGTTCAGCCGACAACACAGACATCACAAATATCCACCATTTATGCCAGGTGCGTACCCTACCCCTTATATGTATCCTCCTAACCCATATATGTTTCCTTTTCCCAGTCCCACCCCAAGTTGGAATGCATGGCCGGGTTCGAGCCCGTTCCCAACTACTCCCGATACCCAGCCGATCGTGAGACCGACGTCGCATGTGGGATTAGAGGAGGCACCGTCGGGGAGTAGTTCTTTCTACCAGACTCTTTTGCCAGCGGATGCGATGCACCCCCCCCGTGGTTTTATGCAAACACCTCCGGTCATTATTTTATCAAGGTGGGTCATCATTGCAACACCTGTAACTGCACTCCACCACGGAGGAACCCGATTCCCCACCCGAGGTTCCACGACCCCGCACGGAAGCTAGAAGAAGGAGGAATCCAACACAGAATCGCGAGCGCCCCTGTGTGGCACCGGTTCCCACCCCAGATCGATCCTAACCCTAATTTAGTTTTGTAATTTTTTTGTAATTTAATTATGTTTATATTTGATAAAATTTGAGTTTAATTTTATTTCTTTTGTAATTTAATATTTTTTGTAATTTAGTTTTAATAGCTTTGATAAAATAGAAATGGTTTAATTTTTATTTTTTGTAATTTAATTATGTTTATATTTGATAAAATTTGAGTTTAATTTTATTTCTTTTGTAATTTAATTTTTTTTGTAATTTAGTTTTAATATCTTTGATAAAATAGAAATGGTTTAATTTTTATTTTTTGCAATTTAATTTTTTTATATTTAATAAATTTTGAGTTTAATTTTATTTCTTTTGTAATTTAATTTTTTTATTTAATATTAATATCTTTGATAAAATAGAAATGGTTTAATTTTTATTTTATGCAATTTAATTTTTTTATATTTAATAAAATTTGAGTTTAATTTTATTTCTTTTGTAATTTAATTTTTTATTTAATATTAATATCTTTGATAAAATAGAAATGGTTTAATTTTTATTTTATGCAATTTAATTTTTTTATATTTAATAAAATTTGAGTTTAATTTTATTTCTTTTGTAATTTAATTTTTTTATTTAATATTAATATCTTTGATAAAATAGAAATGGTTTAATTTTTATTTTATGCAATTTAATTTTTTATATTTAATAAAATTTGAGTTTAATTTTATTTCTTTTGTAATTTAATTTTTTTATTTAATATTAATATCTTTGATAAAATATAAATGGTTTAATTTTCATTTTTTGCAATTTAATTTTTTTTATATTTAATAAAATTTGAGTTATTGTACAAAAGTTCACCGCTTTCCTCCAAAAAATAGAAATTACATAGCCAAATAGAGACAAACAAGCTAAGAACACGGTCAACTATTCCGATTTGGACACGAGCGAGATGTATGGCACTGGTTCCTACACCACCCGCATAGAATTTGGTTGGTTGGTCGGTTCTCGGATAACCATATTGTTGCGTATTCTAGTCGAGTAAGGTCGACCTTTTGGTTTGCGCCTCAATTGTCTATCCGGCAATAGCTTATACGGTGCAAGCGATACCGATGGCCACTTTACGCTCATCTAGGATCGGTGGGAATACGTGTCTCCACACGCTGTACATGTTTTCTAATTTGTACACTTCGTCGACATAGCTCATGGGATCAAGACGAAGATTATGACAAGCCGCAAGTACATGAGCACATGGGTAACAAAGTGCATCAAATATCCCACAGTCGCATGTCCTATTTGTCAAGTGTACACGATAATGCCTGCCAACAATACCTTGGTTCACCACAAACTCGTGACACGAAACCATAGGTCGTCCACGGTCGTGACACACCGTGTGCATGGTGTTCGCCGCGTGCCTTCCCACGGCAATTTCTTGCAAGACCTTCGGCTCCATACATGGCCTCATTGCATCCGCCTCGATAACTCGCTGCTCTCTTCGGAAATAGTGCCGCTAAACAAAAATATGTCTCCCGCACAACAGCTGTAATCGGCAGATGACGGGTTCCTTTTAGCATAGAATTTATGCATTCGGCCAGGTTTGTGGTCATATGACCATATCGTGAGGCCGCCGTCATATGCTTGTGTCTCATGCTCAAAAGGAATATTGCATAGGTACTCTGCGCTTTCGCGTTATTCTGCGCATAAACCGCCAACATCTCGTGAAAATCGCCTTTATTGATCTCGCACTCGCCAATATACGTTGATAGTGAATATTATATACCACTCTTCAATTGCGAATAAATTGAATTTTTCAAAAGAAATTATATTAATAGATATTTCATACCCATATCGGTCACTTGCCATTTCTGTCTTTTAGATCGATGTTGCCTATAGTAGTTGGATGAAACATGCCTCAAGCAATATCGATGGTGTGTGTGATGCCACATGCTTCCCTGGCGTTCTATTACCGCAAGTATTCCAGGGCCCCGATCCGATATAATGCATATGTCAGGTTGAGGGCAGACATGCCTCCTTAACCTAGATAGGAAGAAGTCCCAGTCATCAGTTGACTCCCCTGGTGTTATTGCAAACGCAATCGGAAGGATTCTCCCATAGCCGCCTTGTGCCACAGCTAGCAATAGCCGATGCGTATATCTACCATACATGAAGGTACCGTCAATTTGTACCAATGGCTTGCAGTATGTAAAAGTATCTCGGCATTGCTTAAATGTCCGCAATGCACGCTTGAACATCGCATCCATGGAGCGCATTTATCGTTGTAGTATGCCGCCCGCTTTCAAGGTCTCATTTGTCTTTGCTGCACCGGGACATACCTCTCTAGCACCTAACACCACTGCCACACTTCATTATATGAAGCGTCCCACTGACCGTGCAACTTTTCCAACGCCTTCTGCTTGGCTATCCAAGCCTTTCTGTAAGAGGGCCAATTGGCTACGAATATTGCCAATTAAGGTCGGCACTATAGTTTTAGGATCGGCCTTCAGCGTCGGGATTATTAAATCAGCCAACATGTCTGAATCCATCCTTGGATGATCTTGTGTTACACCATCAGCAACACGTTAAATAATGCAACATTCCATAATATTAGTGTTATTCAAATCATTGAACACATAGTGGTACTGCACTCATGTAAGACATGTATGCGGACCTTTGTACTTTTTCACCTCCCACAACCCTGTCCTTTTCCTCAATGACGCCATGATTTTCCATGAACATGTGCCGTCTTGCACTGCACACTTCACCTCGTACTTATCCAGCCTGGATTTAACCATATTATAGTTAACCCCGTTGCTGATGCTGTATTGTTTCAATGCAGCAAGAAAAGTATTCTTGTTGGAAAACTGGTTACCAACTTTTAATTGGTCCGAATTCAACGAAGAATTTGTACGGTCACGCATCCGGTGTGGTAGTTTAGGAAACTCCAATGCATCATCTTGAGATAGATTGACATTATGCATGTGGGCTGGAGGTGAGTATGCCTTGAATAGCGGATCTTCTTCTTCTTTGTCTGAACCGCCCTCAACGTCTTCAGGTACAATTGGAATGGGCTCCGGTTCAGAACATAATCTAACTTCTACACCGTTAGGCCTTGGCTCCCAAAGTGGATCCACATCGGATTCATCTTCCGACCCTCCATAACCTGCAACAAACGAGGGCCCCTCGCTGGTGGATGTCGTCGGGAGTACATCATCCCTCCTTAAACATCTTTCGTAAAGATCCCAATCATATGTGGATTGCTAACCACTAGAAGTTGATGACGTCCCCCAATACATATTTCTATCATCGGACGTCCAATGACGGATATGCATGTCCCATCTACCAACCGAGTGTCGTGCAGGGGTTATGCTTTCCATACTACTACCGCACACGGGCACTTCTGTGTTTTGCCTCCCACTTACAGAGCGTCGGCTTGGGGTCGTGTATTCCCCTCGAATGATAGTAGATGTTGGGGTCTCAGAAAGATCACTTGGAGATGAAAATTCTACATATACCTCGATATAGGGTGAACCACTGGCAAGATGAGTCTCCACCATTGCCTCAAGGCTCCGAGGACCTTTGATGTCGAATGAGTCATATCTCACCGGATCAACCGAAGCGCAAAATCTATACTTAATAGACTGAACTTTCATTAGCGTTGTTCCGAATATTTTACGCCTAATTCTTTTGCGAAGTTCTACCAAACGATGTTCCGATTAAAACTCAATCGCGCTGTGTTCTCCGATAAGAAAACAACACCATTTTTGGTGTCACGAACTTCACCATCGTAGTAAATAACAGCATTAATACGTTCACTCATTTTCAATTTTTTTTCTTTTGCCTGAATTTGCCTTCTGCAACCTGAGAATGAAATTTGGCTGGTTTATAGCCTAAGTTTGCCGGAGACCAGTGTAGCAAAAGAGCGTCCACGTGGGAGCTCTTTTCAATACTCCTGCTCACAGTGCACCCTGCTGGAAGCGTTTTGCCATCGTTTGTTCGTAAACGCTCTCAAAATAATTTTACCGAGACTATCAGAGCAAAAGAGCGTCCACGTGGGAGCTCTTTTCGGTACTCCTACTAACAGTGCACCCTGCTGAAAGCGTTTTTGGCCACTGTTTGTTCAGAAACGTCTCCTCAAAATAATTTTGCCGGAGACCACTGTAGCAAAAGAGCGTCCACGTGAGAGCGTTTTTGGCCACTGTTTGTTCAGAAACGTCTCCTCAAAATTATTTTCCCAGAGACTACTGGCCAAAAACTCAAATCATTTTTCACATTGCAAGTGGACGAGAAGGAACCCCAAAAACGCGCGTCCGTCGGTAGCGTTTTGCGCGCTTTAGCCCTTTTCCCAAAACGCGTCTTGACGTGGGCGCGTTTTTGGGGAAACCGTACATTCCGGCCAATATTTTTCAAATCGTATATTCCGTAATTTTTGTTTTTTTTTGGTATATATGGGATTTTTGCCCAAAACTACACGTCTAAAACAATAATACGTATGGAATTTTTAATTTTTAATTTTTTTTAGAAACAAAAGTAGCTGAAATCTACCACATCAACATAACTCTAATGGGAGTTCACACTGGTTCTGAGTTGCTAAATTTCAGCCAACAACAATGCTCAAACACTCGTTGGAGGCTTTGTAAAAGTGCAAACCGTGTTTAAATCTCTAATAGCCATCTTCGCTAAGCAATCCACAACCATATTTTGTTCCTTTGGAATATGTCGGAATCTAACTTGCCAGCCTTTAACAAATAAAGAGTGGATAAGTTGTACCTCTGAAAAGCTATTATCCATTGCATAACCATTGCTGATAGTATAAACCATAATAGCATTATTACTTTCCACTTCAACTTGTTTGAACCCTTCGTTCCACGCAATAGAGAGTCCCACATAGATTGCCCTTGCCTCGGTTTGAAAAACTCTCAATTTACAACTATCATTGCAAAGCCAAGTAACTAGTCTCTAACTTGATTTTGAAACACTCCCCCTAGTGCAACATAGGATTTTTTTTTTAAAGAAAAGCCATCGTCAGTGTTAATTTTCACCCAACCTATCAGTGACGGTTTCCAGACAATTTTTGTATGTATATTGTTGTGAAGATTAACCGTATTTTTGGTATAAGTAAAGTTTCTAGTCCAAGTTATACTAGTGGCAATCAAGGTAGCACTGCTATAGCATGTATCTTTAAAAACAAAATCATCCCTGTGCTTCTAGATTAGCCAAGAAATAGTTGAAAACAGAGTTTGCGATTCTCCATAAACAACTGTGAGCCCATAAGAATCGTGTTGAAACCATTTTTTTCTTTAGTTTGAAAAAACGAGGATCGACTTTTGAAAATGAAAATGGAGTCGCCACCGTTCTTTTTTATTTAAGGTGTGATCGGATCACCTTGGAATAAAACTTTGATTTATTAAAACATATTTTGGTTTACAGAAACTCGAGAAAACGGGTTCAGGAGTCGGTTACGTACGAGGAAAGGTTAGTACCCTCGTAGCGCCCAAAAATTGGTACCTAATTGATTACTTAATATCTTAATGTCGAAAACCTGAAAAGATTCTAGATTACGATCAATTTGCTTAAGATACATTTGGACAGAATCATATTGGATGCCAAAACTTCTTATTTCGAAGAAATAAAATGTCGTATTCAGTAAGTTAGGGTACAACATCTTATATTCTCGAAATTTAATTCATCCTTTGATTTTTAAAACCACGTAATAAAGTTTGAGAAAGGTATTCGATTATTTGGGCTTTATGAAAAATTGGAACCCACTGAGTTAGGACACAATTTCTCAAAATGTGCATTGCCTTATTTTGAGGGATTTTCAAATGGGCGATTTTAAAATCGACTTATAAAGTATTTTATTTGGTTTGTTTGGATAAAAAAAAACATTTGAACGAGTAAGTTGGAAATCTCAATTACAATGCGATGATAAAAATGAAGTAGTAGCAAGAATGGAATAATAATACATGGCAATGATGTTACGAAAAACAAATAATTTCGTATGAAAGAACACGTTAAGAAATGTACAATAGCAATGATCTCATATCAACATGACGCAAATGCTAACGATAATATTCGAAAACTTATGAATTAAGAACAATTCCAAAAGAAATTCGAAGCAAATTACAAACAAACATAATGCTTCATAAACGAATCCAAAATATATATGTTTTGAAATTTAAATAGGTGATATACAAAATAATTTAAAATGATACATAATATAAATATCATAATTTAAAATAAGATCTTTAAAATAACAATTATATATTTATATAGATTTAAAATAAAATGTATACGTATATAGATTTAAAAAGAAAATACACATATAAAAATAATATGAAATTAATAATATATATACATAAAATAAGATAGTTTTAATACAAATTATATGTAAGCATAAATTAATAATATATAAGGGTGTTTGAATTAAATACTATACAAATCTTTAAAATTGAGAAATCTTATAAAAGAAAATCTTGAAATTAAATATTTATATAATAGATTAAAAATAAATAGAAATGAAAGATAAAACAAATTAAGACATTGTAAAATCAATTTTAAATTAATTTATTAAAACAGTTTCTAAAAAATAGAAGGTAAATAATTTTAATACCATAAAAGGTTGCCAGGATTACAAAAAACTGAAAAATACTTAATTGAAATGAAAATAAAATTAAAAAGCTACTTTATAATAAATAAAATTATTTAAACATAGTCAAGGATCAAGTTGCTACGCACATAAATGGTCAGGAGCTAAACTAGGAAATATTTCTATAGCTCAAAACGCAACGTACAAGTTGGACCAAATTGAAAGCACGTGTGAATTACAGAGTCTAATTAAAAAAACAAAGAAAATGCCTAGGATCTAATCAAATAACGATGCATAAAAGAGGGACTGATTGCGCAAATATCCCTTCACCACGGAAATGCGCAAATCCTGAGGGTACTGATCGGATCGGGTCGGGTTGAATCTGGTCAATCCATGCGACACCATTTTAGAGCCATTGAAATAGGCTTAAACGGTGTCATTTCATGCACTTTAATAAAATCTAAACTAAAACATAATTCTAAGTTGTTTAATCACTTAAAACAGAAAGAAAAAAGAAACCTAATCCCCTCTTTATTCGGCCGCCTCAAAAACCAAATGTCACAAGCCTTCCGATGGCCATGTGCTTCAGAGACCAACAATGGCATTCGATAGAGGCTGAATATAGCCCCTCTGCGCCTATACACGAAAGCACCATCATCTTCTTACCCAAATCCCCCTTTTAACTTCACTTTTGACGAAGTAAAGAGGAATCCGATGACGGCACTAAAAAATAGGTAAGTACTCTTTCCTCTATTTCCTCACATGCAATAGATTAGAAAAGAAAAGAAAAGAAAAGAAAATCAATTGCCAGTAAATAAATAGAATCGAAAATTTGAAAGAAACTCAAGTCTGAAATCACCTTTGAAATATTTGTTTATGATTTTTCTATTTCTCTGTATTCTGTGTGCGTAAAATCATGAAGAAGGTTACATTTGTTGGCTTTTTGTTTATATAGCTGAAAGAAAAAAACCAAAAAAATACAATGCTATTTTCTATTTTTCTGTATTTGCTGTCGCTTTGTTCTCTTGCACAGGTACGGAGGGGATGGAGGCGTGGACGTGGCTCGTATGGAGGCTCGAACTCGCGGGGTGATGTGGAGGCTGTTGCAGCGCTAGCTAATTCCAGAAACCTTTAGGGTTTCTGGAGCTATCAGAAATTTGGGCCATTCGGGCCTATTCAGCATTGGGCTCTGTTGGGCATGCAGGTTTTGGGTTAATTTAGAAACAGGTTTTGTTAGGTTTGGGTTTAGAAACGGGTTTATTTGGTTTAGGCCAAAATTGTGTTACTTGGACTATAATTTAATTTTTATTGTTTTGTAAATGGACTGTTATTTTATTGGTTTTTATTTTGTTTTTGTGTTTAATTTTTTTGGCTTTATTCTGCTATTGGGCCCCAGGCATAAATTGGGTCCTACAGCTGCCCCTCTTTGCTCATTTTCGTGCAACGAGAATGAAGCAAAGACTATAAAAGGGCCAATTTTTCCTGGACCTGCCAAGTCCTGGCTTCTCTTGGTGCTTTTTTTCTTCAAGTAGCTTCATTCCAATCCACTGCATCTTCAAGGGCATAGGAACTAGTGCTTCGATCCGCTCCAACATAATTTCAGGGAGAAAAGATTTGTAGCTTCTATCTACTCCACTGGAATTTCAAGGAGATAAGGATTGATCCTCAATGTAATCTCAGGGAGGCGGGATTTGTAATTTCAACCTACTCTGCTGGAACTTCGAGGAAATAAGAATTCAAGGAGAAGAGATTCGTAGTCCCCATCTTCTCTACTGCAATTTCAAAGAAATAAGGATTGATCTTCATCGTAAACTCAGGGAGAAGGGATTTGTAATTTCAACCTACTCCGCTGAAACTTCGAAGATATAAGAATTCAGGGAGAAAAGATTCGTATTCTCCATCTTCTCTACTGCAATTTCAAAGAAATAAGGATTGATCCTCATCGTAAACTTAGGGAGAAGGGATTTGTAATTTCAACCTACTCCACTAGAACTTCGAGGATATAAGAATTCAGGGAGAAGAGATTCGTAGTCTCCATCTTCTCTACTGCAATTTCAAAGAAATAAGGATTGATCCTTATCGTAAACTTAGAGAACAAGGATTTGTAATTTCAACCTACTCCACTGGAACTTCAAGGACATAAGAATTCAAGGAGAAGAGATTCGTAGTCTCCATCTTCTCTGCTGCAATTTCAAAGAAATAAGGATTGATCCTCATCGTAAACTCAGGGAGCAGGGATTTGTAATTTCAACCTATTCCACTGGAACTTCGAGGATGTAAGAATTGTGGCTTTCGATCTGTTTCACTACTGCTTAGTGAGATAAGATCTGCAATCTTTAACCGATCGCTCTCCACTATCGCTTAGGGAGGCCGATCTCTGTAATCTTCACCTACTTACCCATCGCTGCTCGGTGGTGATAGAATCGTATCTTCGTTCGCCACATGCAAACTCAAGAAGATAAGATCTGCTATCTTTGGTCTGTTCCACTGCAAACTCAGGGATACCAGACTAGTGTTTTTGATCTGTTTCACTGCAAACTCAGGAAGCCCAGATCTGCTATCTTCAATCTACTTCACTGCAAACTCAGGGATGCTAGATTGGTATCTTCGATCTGCTTCGCTGCAAACTCAGGAAGACAAGATTTGCTATCTTCAATCTGCTCCACTGCAAACTTAGGGATGCCAGATTGGTATTTTCGATCTGCTTCACTGCAAACTCAGGAAGACAAGATCTGGGAATTCACCGATCTTACGACATCGTCCTCACGGGGACCTATCCTGTAAAATTGATTTTATGTGTTTATGCTTATGCAAAATGGTTAGGATGCAATGATCAGAATGAATCTAATGCTCCTAACTAAATGTATTATGGAAGACATTTGCATGAATGCAGAATGTCATGAGAATGGTCTTTTTACAATGATTAGGATCAGGATGCAATGATCGGAATAAATCAAATGCTCTTTAACTAAATGTGTCTTGAACGAATGCAGAATTTCATGAGAATGATCCCTTTTTAAATGTTTAAGGTGTCATCGCTAATTGTTTATCAGGCTTTATCACTAACGTATTCTACTGCCATCTTGTTCGGCTGGTATTCACGATAAAAAACCTGAGAAAACAATTATATCTTGCTCAATAGATCTACCCACTGTAACTTCAGGGTTCATCTCATTTTGACTTAAGGGTATAGGATCTGAATCTTTTCCAATCCATCCCACTGTAACTCAAGGGTATAAAATTTGTTTCATCTTCAATCCAACTAGCTGCAACCAAATATATAGGATCTGTAACTTGTTCCATCAACTGATCACTCCCCGGGTGACCTAACCAAATGTGTATGTATGATATTTGCATGGCTGCAGAGTATCATTTTTTCAAGAATGATTCCCCTTCTGCACTCGGGTTAACATTGCCCATCTTTCGTCAAGATTGTATCACTGATGCAATATTTTGTCATTTTGTTCAACCACCATTTTTGACAAAAACCCGAAGAGATGGTCTCAGTTGAGACTCTTCCTCCACCAATATTTCCATCCCTTAAACTTGGTGAGTTTTAAATAAAAGGCCTGTTTCAGGTTCTCGTATTATTTAAAAGTTTCCAGAGTAATATGCGAAACCCCTTTTATGAAAGTATTATTAATCCACTAATCGTTATTTCAATGCAAAATGCTTGAAAATGATCATAACAATGGAGAAGAAAGAAGTTAATTAAGGGCATAACTCGAAACAAATAAGTTAAGCAAAGATAGCAAATGAAATCAAGAAAGAAATTTATTGGTAGTGTATTTTGAAACGAATAAAACAATTAAAAATAGAAAATTCAGAATGGGTAAAATGGGAATTAGGTGCCCCAGATATCGCAGCCTGAACTTCTCTGTTCAAACTTCTTGAGGACCATTTTAAGCTCAATATGTGTTTAGGGGATCCGGAGCACTTTGTCGATGCCCTAAGACGTAACATACTTCTTCATTATTAATTCAGGCATAGTAAGACTGCTGTATGCCCCACTTTTGATCAAAATTTGAGCTGCCCTTTTCAGGTTTTCAACTCAAATCCCCTTTGGTCTTAAAGCGCCCTTTACGGGTTTTCGCCTTGACCTCTCTTTTTTCTTCTTTTTTCTTTTTTTTTTTTTGATTTTTCAATTTTTTTCTTTAAAAAGGTCTCAAAGCGCCCTTTGCGGGTTTTCACGTTGGCCTCTTTTTCTCTTCAAGTAGAGTATTTCTTGATTGAATCCGAGTTTATAGGATTGGGTAAGTTTTTCCATCCATTTCGGCCAGTATTAGTGCTCCTCTGGAGAAAGCCTTCTTTTCCATGTAAGGTCCTTCCTAGTTTGGTATCCACTTTCTTCTGAAGTCCCTTTTGCATGGAAAAAATCTTCTTCAAAGCCTTATCATGAAATTTTCTAGGGCGAACCCCTTTTTTTTGTTATAAGCTCACATCATCTGACCATGACAGATAGCTTTTAACATTTTCTCTTCGAATTCAACTGATCATATCGGGATTAAATCCATTCTACCTCTTCCAACTTCAGTTCTGACAAGACCCGAAAAAAGAAAGTCGACATCAATAGACAAAATGCTTTTATTTCACAAACTAATGTATTGCCCCAGAGAAAGTCTTGGCCAAAGTTTGATAAGCATAGAGTAAATGTAACTTCTTAATGCCAATATTTACAAGTCTAGGTCATCTTCCTAATGATATCTGTTTTGTAGCTTTTTTTTCCTGGCTGCCTTTCCTGCACAGTGATGTGGCACCTGATCTTTGAACTGACTGTAAATTTTTTGACATTGTGCAATTGTGTTAGACATATCCTTTTCTAGCATTCTTTATTGCTACTTTTCTCTTCCCCTGTTTCATTCGAATTTGAATTTGAACTTGAATTTGGATTTGGATTTGGATTTAGATTTGATGACTGTTGACTTTGTAAATTTGGCATATGAAGCGACCTTCACCCTCCTAGTAAAGTAATCGACGACCACAAAGATGAATTGATGTCGGCGAAATTGGCCCCATAACGTCCATGCCCCATATATAGAAAATATGTGAAGAAATGGAGGAGGCATATAAGTATTGTCTTCCCTAATTTGGCATTCACGGCATACTGATGCAATCTCTTTCCAGGGTGTACTAGCAGTACCAAAACCTCTTTGTTGGCTTGGCTATCGTATAACCATTAATACCTTATAGCATCCTCACGTTTAGGCATATCTTGATGTGATCATGCAAAGATATGATGTCTCGTTTCATTTCGACGGTAAGTTAGGCTTCGATCTTCATCCTTTTACTAAGCTCGCAAGGTAGGATCCATTTTCCTCTTATTCTACCATCCTTAACAAATCAGGGGATAGGCTACAATCTCTGTCACCTTCAAAGTCCCGAGATCTCTCTAGACACATATCTCACTCAAAAAGGGGTCAATAACAACGTCGCTCTTGTCGTTGATATCTGGGGACCTATTGTAGATACGAAGGCAAATTCCAGAGAATAAATGATTCATTGTATGGTATGATTATGAATAGAGAATATTTGCATGAAAATCCAAAGAACAAAAGAATCTATAGATAGCAAGAATAAAAGAATATTTACTTAAGAGAAATGCATTTTATTAAAATAAAGATTTTGAACACAAGCCTATTTCACAAAAGGACTCTTATTGCTTCTAGGTTGAAAGCAACAAGCGTTTTTTGAATATTACTCTAGATTAGCTTTAAAAATATATGTTTCTCCCACAGTCCCATTGTTCAAAACACTCTCAAGTACATAAAGGTAGATGCTTGGAAAATTTTTTATTCCTTGGTTCCCTTTTCGGATACGCTATTGGTGTTTTGATTTCCTAATTTCTAGGCTTCTGATGACTTCTTCAATGAAACGCAACTCTCCTGCCCCCACTTTCAATTATCACATTTTACTGCTTCGTCATCGAACTTCATAATACCCATATTGATGAAATGTTCCACCAATTTCTTAAAAGTAAGGCAATTTTCTATCGAATGCCCTGTGATCCCCGCGTGGTACTCACACTGGGCATCTGGGTCATACCATTTTGGGTATGGAGGTTGCATCGGTTTTGGGTAGTGGGGGGACACAACGTGCTCATCAAATAAATTTTGATACAATTCCTTATACGTTATTGGGATCAGCGTAAATTGGAGTTTTTCAGTGTTTTACCTTGTGCCAGATTCTTTTCTTGATGAACCCTGATACCTAGTAGTCACTGTTTTTGGCTGATTAACAGTAATCGACTTTGAGTACCCCATACTTGTATTATTCACTTCATTTTCTTTCTTCCTTGTGCCCATTCTCTTATTACTTTCTTCTGCATCGATCTTTCCATTTTTTATGGCGTTCTCAATCATTTCTCCCGTCATTACAATATCCGAGAAGCTCTTTGTGGTGCTTCCTAGCATATCAGTGATAAACGGGGCCTTCAGTGTATTAATAAAAAGCATTGTGGTCTCTTTCTCTAGAAATGGTGGCTGGACTTGGATGGCAACCTCCCTCCACCTCTACGCATACTGTCTAAAACTTTCATTTGCCCTTTTCTCCATGTTTTGAAGAGTAATTCTGTCGAGAGTCATGTCTGTCACATGACTGTACTGTTTCATGAATGCTTGGGCCAAATCTCTCCATGAACCAATTTTGGCATGACTCAACTAGTTATACCATTTGGCTGCTGCTCCCACCAGGCTATCCTGGAAGCAATGGATCAATAGTTGGTCATTATTCATGTACCCTGTCATTCTTCTACAAAACATAGTAATATGAGCTTCGGGGAAACTTGTCCAATTATACTTATCAAATTCAGGCATTTTGAATTTGTATGGGAGCACCAAGTCTGGGGCCAAGCTTAAATCCTTGGCATCAATTTCATAATAGCCATCGGCATTTTCTATCGCCTTAAATTTCTCCTCCAACCATTTACATCTATCTTCTATTTGCTTTGGTAATTCTACTTTTGTCCTCTCTCCTTCAGATATTTCATCCAAATCAGGGATATTAGTAATGATTGGATTATCTCCTGAACCTGAGCCAGTTTGGAGGTTCACTGAAGCACCAGCTTGGAATTGTTGAGGCCTGATCGTGACAGATGGCCTTTGTAAAGTTACTTCAGGTCGTGTTGGCACATGTGGTGGAGTAAAACCAGGGGGACATTGAGGATACTCAGTATTCTCCTCAAAATTAACCATGAGGCTCTTTCCTTTATCCATAAGCCCATTTATCAGCTGTGTCATCTGAGTCATTTGAGTCATCATATTCCTCTGAGATTCCATCATTTTGTCCATCATGTCTTGCTGGATCTTGCTCAGCTGCTCTTGCATCTGTTCTTGCATCTCCTTCTGCATTTGCTCCAACCTCTCTAGTCTTTTATCCATTGCTTTAGTTTTTCTTCTTGTATCGTAAGGATGCGTGCTTGGTTGATTTTTTTCGGTTTCCAAATTACTGAAGTAATTTTACCTAATTAGGGACCTTATGTGAAAATCTAATGCAATGCAAAGGATGTAATGCAAATGCATGAAATGAATGCAAGAAGAAAGAGAGACATTGATCTTGAATTAAATTCCATTAGAAGAACTTTTCTAGAAAACAATATCTTTACATAAAACGGATGACATATGCGATTTTGTCCTCATAGTCCAAGTGAGGACACCAATATTTTTCTTCGTATCCGGACGTTATGGTCATGTCCCATGGACTTTCTCAATAGATGCTTCTTCTAGCTCCTTGTTGCTTGATCCAGGCCGTGACCCTTTGCTCACTTATCCCCACGATGCTCGTTAGCTCCTTTAATAAAGTCAAGACATGACGGCTCTTGAATAGTTTTTTTGTCGACTTGAATCCTCGGACGAAGTCTTGTATTCTTCTGCGGACTATCAGCCTTCTCTCGTTGTTTATTTGGACCATGTCCGGACAACCGTATTATAATCCACTTTATCAAGAAATTCATTTTCTTATGACAAACTCCTCTATTTAGCAATCGAATACTAATCAACACCTCCCTTCTATGATGATGCAATGCAATGTAATCAAAATAAAAGAAAACACGTTAGTACTAGAGAAATAAACAACATAGAACACCTGTCCGGGTGACCACTAGGGTTTGGCGTGGCTCTATCTAGGGTAGGCTTCTAGGTCTCTCTATATGTGGTTTGGTTCTAAAGTTAAGGTACTCGAACTAGCAGATTCCTCGACCTTCACCCATGATAGGCTCATACAGACCGAGTTCGGTTCAGGGGAATACATTTCCCTATGGCTGCACGGAGATGAAAATCTCACGAAGACAAAAGTACGGATGTATCTCAAAAGTGATCCACTATCCTGCATGGAGATGAAGACCTCACGAAGGAGTAGTTTCTCGCCTCCACTTAAAATGGATAAAAAGCCAAAAGGTCTTTATGCAATATGATGCAATAGTAGTCTACAAAACTCAAACCACAACAATGACACAGACATATGCAATAAAAAGATCATAATTTTTCAAATCAAATTTTCAACTTTCGACAAAAAGACAACAAATAATCAATTTTACGGCTCGACTCTCTCACGTCCACAGTGGAGTCACCAAGCTATCGAAATCATTTTTTTTTCTTTAGTTTGAAAAAATGGGGATTGACTTTTGAAAATGAAAATGGAGTCGCCACCGTTCTTTTTTATTTAAGGTGTGATCGAATCACCTTGGAATAAAACTTTGATTTATTAAAACATATTTTGGTCTACAAAAACTCGAGAAAACGGGTTCGGGAGTCGGTTACATACGAGGAAGGGTTAGCACCCTTGTAGCACCCAAAAATTGGTACCTAATTGATTACTTAATGTCGAAAACCTGAAAAGATTCTAGAATACGATCCGTTTGCTTAAGATACATTTGGACAGAATCATATTGGATGCCAAAACTTCTTATTTCGAAGAAATAAAATGTTGTACTCAGTAAGTCAGGGTACAACATCTTATATTCTCGAAATTTAATTCATCCTTTGATTTTTTAAACCACATAATGAAGTTTGAGAAGGGTATTCAGTTATTTGGGCTTTATGAAAAATTGGAACCCAGTGAGTTAGGGCACAATTTCTCAAAATTCTCGATTACAAAATATTGCCTTCATTTTTAGAAATTCTTACCTCGGGATGATAAAATGTCACATCCAGTAAGTTAGGACGCAACATCTCGAATTCTCGAGAGTAAGCTTTTATTTGAAATATTTATGTGTTTTGATTTAAAAGGGAAAAGGGGACTCGGTTGCTAGGATTTAACGGAACCGGAACCCAGTAAGTTAGGGCACGATTTTCTCGAAACCTCCAAACACGAGCATTGCCTTATTTTGAGGGATTTTCAAATGGGTGATTTTAAAATCGACTTATAAAGTATTTTATTCGGTTTGTTTGGACAAAAAAAAACATTTGAACGAGTAAGTTGGAAATCTCAATTACAATGCGATGATAAAAATGAAGTAGTAGCAAGCATGGAATAATAATACATGGCAATGATGTTATGAAAAACAAATAATTTCGTATGAAAGAACACGTTAAGAAATGTACAATAGCAATGATCTCATATCAACATGACGCAAATGCTAGCGATAATATTCAAAAACTTATGAATTAAGAACAATTCCAAAAGAAATTTGAAGCAAATTACAAACAAACATAATGCTTCATAAATGAATTCAAAATATATATGTTTTGAAATTTAAATATGTGATATACAAAATAATTTAAAATGATACATAATATAAATATCATAATTTAAAATAAGATCTTTAAAATAACAATTATATATTGATATAGATTTAAAATAGAATGTATACGTATATAGATTTAAAAAGAAAATACACATATAAAAATAATATGAAATTAATAATATATATACATAAAATAAGATAGTTTTAATACAAATTATATGTAAGCATAAGTTAATAATATATAAGGGTGTTTGAATTAAATACTATACAAATCTTTAAAATTGAGAAATCTTATAAAAGAAAATCTTGAAATTAAATATTTATATAATAGATTAAAAATAAATAGAAATGAAAGATAAAACAAATTAAGACATTGTAAAATCAATTTTAAATTAATTTATTAAAACAGTTTCTAAAAAATAGAAGGTAAATAATTTTAATACCATAAAATGTTGCAAAGATTAAAAAAAATTGAAAAATACTTAATCGTAATGAAAATAAAATTAAAAAGCTATTTTATAATAAATAAAATTATTTAAACATAGTCAAGGATCAAGCTGAAATGCGCATAAATGGTCAGGGGCTAAACCAGCAAATATTTCCATAGCTCAAAACACAGCGTACAAGTTGGACCAAATTGAAAGTGCGTGTGAATTACAGGGACTAATTAAAAAATAAAGAAAATGCCTAGGATCTAATCAAATAATGATGCAGAAAAGAGGGACTGATTGTACAAATATCCCTTCACCACGGAAATGCGTGGATCCTGAGGGCACTGATAGGATCGGGTCGGGTTGAATCTGGTCAATCCATGTGACACCATTTTATAGCCACTGAAACAGGCTTAAACGGTGTCGTTTCGTGCACTTTAATAAAATCTAAACTAAAACCTAATTCTAAGTTGTTTAATTACTTAAAACAGAAAGAAAAAGAAACCTAATCCCCTCTTTATTCGGCCGCCTCAATAACCAAATGTCACAATCCCTGCTTCAGAGACCAGCAATTGTGTTCGATAGAGGCCGAATATAGCCCCTCTGCTCCTATACACGAAAGCGCCATCATCTTCGTACCTAGATCCCTCTTTTAACTTCGATTTCGACGAAGTGAAGAGGAATCCGACGATGACACTAAAAAACAGGTAAGCACTCTTTCCTTTATTTCCTCACATGCAATAGATTAGAAAAGAAAAGAAAAGAAAATCAATCGCCAGTCAATAAATAGAATCAGAAGTTTGAAAGAAACTCAAGTCGAAAATCACCTTCGAAATATTTGTTTATGATTTTTATATTTCTCTGTATTCTATGTGCATAAAATCGTGAAGAAGGTTACATTCGTTGGCTTTTTGTTTATATAGCCGAAAGAAAAAACCATAAAAATACAATGCTATTTTCTATTTCTCTGTATTTGCTGTCGCTTTGTTCTCTTGCGCAGGTACGGAGGGGACGGAGGAGTGGACGTGGCTCGTACGGAGGCTCGAACTCGCAGGGTGACGTGGAGGCTGTTGCGGCGCTGGCTGATTCCAGAACCCTTTAGGGTTTCTGGAGCTGTCAAAAATTTGGGCCATTCTGGCCTATTCAACGTTGGGCTCTGTTGGGCCTGTAGGTTTTGGTTTAATTTAGAAACGGGTTTTGTTAGGTTTGGGTTTAGAAATAAGTTTATTTGATTTGGGCCAAAATTGTGTAACTTGGACTGTAATTTAATTTTTATTGTTTTGTAAATGGACTATTATTTTATTGGTTTTTATTTTGTTTTTGTGTTTAATTTTTTTGGTTTTATTCTGCTATTGGGCCCTGGGCATAAATTGGGTCCTACAAATTGCACATATTTGCATTAAGCTAGTTTTTCTAGGAAGAAGAGTAATATGAATGCCAAACATTTTGACTTACTAATGATTTCCAAATGCCAGTCGCATATGGACAGTCTCTAATAGCATGTAGAGTTTCAATAAAACCACCACAGTGTGCACAATGGTCATCCCCTGTCATTCCGCTCTTAACTCGTATCGCACTAGTAAGTAGTCGATTTTGTAACACCCCTTACCCGTATTTATCGCCGGAACAGGGTACGGGGTGTTACCGGACTTATATGCAAGCAATCATACAAAATCTAGACATGACTTTCCACTCAATTTTAAAACTTTTCATAAACATTCATATCACCTCTTAAACGAGCCTACGAGGCCCAAAATATACATAAGGAATGGTTCGGGACTAAACCGAGAAATTTAGAAACTTCTGGGAAAACTTAGAAAATTTTCATCAAAAAGGTCCACACCCCCGTGTGGGTGAAGAGACACTCCCGTGAGGCATATCACATGCCCGAGCTTCAGGCCGTGTCAAAAAAGAGGACATTTTGTTTATGACATCATCAACCAAATAAGGTCACACGGCCAAGACACACGCCCATGTGGCAAATTAAATTTCTAAAATCAAGTGCAAACTTCACACGGCCTAGGCACTTGTCCTATGGCCGTGTCTCTCACAGGGCCGAGACACATGCCCATGTCTCGTGCCCGCGCGTTTACTACTGGGCATTCTATTTTGAATTAATTAGGGTGCATGGGGGACACATGGCCATAACACACGCTTATGGGGCAAGCCGTGTGTCACACACGGCCTAGACACATGCCCGTGTGTCTACCTGTGTGGACAAAATAAGGCTATTTACCAAGCCTTTTTGCCACCCATACTTGCACCAACCTATACAATATCAAAACCTCACCAATCCAAATATATATATATATAAATTCAAGGCACTTAATATAGGATAACTAAGTGCTTCACATCATCAAACATCCATAATCACATGCAACATATCATCATTCAACCATCAATAACCATA
Source organism: Gossypium bickii (assembly GCA_025503065.1). NCBI lineage: Eukaryota > Viridiplantae > Streptophyta > Magnoliopsida > Malvales > Malvaceae > Gossypium > Gossypium bickii. The sequence continues at coordinate 27,888,686 of CP106712.1, forward strand.
GGCCATATCATAATAGCATTGTCACATACATGCATATATGGATAGGTTTACATCCAGATAATCATTATAAGCCACATCTCATGGCCTTATACAAAATGAATCAAATATCATCATAAGCCAACACATTTGGCTAAACCAATATGATGTATAACCAAAAAGACCAAGTCCATATACATACCATAATTCAATGTAAATCTCAATATACCAAAATGTGTAGATAGTGTGGGTAATCCTCCAACGGTCTCCGTATCCCGAGCTGATTTTTTAACACTATAAAACAAGGGAAAAGAGAAGGAAGTAAGCTTTAAGCTTAGTAAGTCTATATGTAAACAATGAACATCATACCACATACTTATCCATCAAGAACATTACATACAAATCAAGAACCATTCATAACCTTGTAGTTGTACTTACTCATTTCAAATATTACCACATTCCAAATACATATCATAAACATTGCTCACATTTACATGCACTTATACCCTACACTTGTCATCACATAGTCACACATAATTTCACTTAGTCAAAGTTTCTCTATGAACACTTCAGAATAATACCGGATACACGGTGGTTTCGCACACAGCCCACCATTAATAAATAACATGGTGGTATCGCACACAACCCACCAATAATCACATATCCCTGGTGGTATCGCACACAGCCCACCATTAATCACTTATTCACGGTGTTTATCCGTATCATTTTCTTATTCCGAAGGTTCATCCGAGAATTTCCTCACTTTCTATCATTTTTATAGATATCAATAATATTCATTCACATTTCACATAATATATTAATATGTAAAAACATAAGTAAAAATGATGTATCATTCACATATAAACTTACCTTGATATAAAATATGTTAATTTGCAATTTAGTCTGAAACCTTGCCGAAACCTTGGTCAAGGTTGATCCCACGTTCTTCTTGATCTATAATGACATATTTAGCTTATTAAATAACCACATTAATCAAATCACTCCAAAATTCCTATTTTGGCAAAATTATCATTTTGCCCCTATACTTTCACAAAATTTATGATTTTGCCCCTAGACTCATAAAATGAAATTTGTTCATTTTTCTCACACCCAAGCCTAGCCGATTCATATTCTCTTTTATAGCAACTCACAATTCCAATTATTTCACACATTTACTATCCATTTTATAACTTTTACAAAATAGTCCTATTAGGTGTTTTTAAGAAAAATCCTTTCACAAAAGTTGTTTATTAAACAACCATGATTCATTTTCTTTCATAAAATTTTTGAAAACACATGAATACTCATATGGAAAAACCCTAGACTCTCAACCATTTGGCAAAATAGTCCCCTCATTAGCTAGATTATGCTACAAGGGTCCCAAAAGTACAAAAATTATCAAGAATGACCACTAAAATCACTTACTTGCAAGGAGTGTAAGTTGCTGAAAATTTCAAGCTTCCAAACCCCTATTCTTGTTGATATTTTTAGTGGAAGAAGAAGAAGATGGAAAAGATGATAGCTTTTATTTGTTTTTATTTTATTTTATTCATTTAGTCACCTAATGCCATCAAACCTTTACCAAATTCATTTCTTTGTCCCTATGGCCGGACATCACCCTAATAAAGGCCTATTTTCACATTAAGGACCTCTAATTTAAGGCTCTCTAGCTATATGACACTTCAAATTAGTAGAACACAAATTTTACCTTTTATGCGATTTAGTCCTTTTTCGAAATTAAGCAAGTAATCACTACAATTAATTCACCAAAATTTTCATGCACTCATATAATCATGATATAACACATAAAATAATATTAAAAATAATTTATTCGACCTCAAATTAGTGGTTCCAGAAACACTGTTTTGATTAGCCCTAAAATCGAGCTGTTCCAGATTTTGTAGCAATAGCCAATGTTAGGATCGACCCGATTAAGCAACAAGTAAAAAAAATAGCAGAATAAATTGAGAAATTGAAAACAAAAATTTAACGTGGAAAAACCCCTCCAAAGAGGATAAAAAACTACGGGCAAAGATAATTTTACTATAATGGCAAAAGAACGAAGAGTACAAAAGATAGAGATAAAAACTAAACCTCGAAAACCCCAAAAAAAGAACCCTCAAAACGTAAACATAAAATTCTCTAAATGTGTTATGAGTTCTAATATCTAATGTGTATTTTGTTCTAAGGTTGTAAAAGAGCCTATTATAGACTAAATCCATAGGTCAAATAATAATAAAATAATCTAAACTAATCAGTGTTTGATTGAAACAAATAAACAGAGTTTAACTAGAAGATTATTTCTCAAATTTGACTGAAATATGAGTCATACTTAACAAATCTCCACCTTGACTCATATTTCCACAACGCCATCTTTGCCAAAGCCCACCACGAGCCTATCTTGAACCATGTAGAGAATTAACTGAGTCGAATCTGTGCTTAGAAACTGGAAGACTTCTAGCTTTCGACTTGTACACTGCCAAATCAAAACTAACCTGGGTTTGATTTTCACGAACAATATGCCCTAACTTTTCAAAACTTGCATCCAAAAGAGAACATCTCTTCAACGAAACAGTTATACCTTTTTCCCTCCTATGATCAAGTTGCCTCTGCTCTAAACGAGTTAACTTCGACTCTGTAACGGACGAGGGACATCTGATTTCACCGGTCACTGTAGAACCTTCTAGAATATAGAGACTGCCAGTTCTTTTACCTTTTAACAAAACGAGAGCTCTACAAGATACATTAATGATGCTCGACTCGATGTTGATTCTGCATCCTTTCAAGTCTAATACTCAACAAGATGAGATTCTTTCGTAAATCAAGTACATACCTGACATCTGAGAGTGTCCTAATCATCCCATCGTGTATCCTAACTTTAACAGTACCAATACTGAAACACCCCGAACCCGGCCCACGAGCCTTGACTGGATCTGGTATGTTCCTCGAGTAAAACGGTTCAAAAATTCTTTTGTTACTTTGGAAAAACTGTGTGGTTTTGAGAGAAATTTTAATTTGTGTTAGGTTGGGCTCGAGTTGAAAACAAGTTTATCTTTTATTGAAAACCATTTGTTTTTGGGTGTCCAAAACAATTAGAGGTTATTTTCCTTAAAGAAAATTAATTTACTAAATCCTTAAATTGATAGCAAATCGTACATAATAAATTCAAATAAATAAAAAAAACATGCATAAAACAGTTCAAACTATGGCCTTATTACATCAAAATTTAATAACCAAAATAAATCCAAGGTACTTAGAAATAAAATGTCCGAAATTTAATAAACTTCAAGTTGAGCATGGCCACCACTAAGCTCCTGCCGACCCGGTCTATCACTGATCGTCACCTGAAAAATGTTCCCACAACGGGGTGAGTCAACAGACTCAATGTGTAACCACAACACTAAGTCCTCACAAATTCAGGCATATCAAGTCATACATGTACATATAACATTTAAATAATATGATGCAAACCCGAACCCAAACCTAGGTACCAGCTGCTACACATCACCCGTACCAACCTGCACACTGTGGGGACGACTAAGTCAACCCTCCATCCGCTACACACCATCGAAGGCAGTCGCTGCAGTCGACGTGCTCATCGTCTTTATAAATATTGTGGCATAGCCACCAGATAATATTTTGTGTCATGAGACACCACATTCAGATAATGTGACCGAGGTCACCACATTCAGATATCGTGACATAAGGCACCACATTCACTTCCCCATTCATAATATCCCATATGCCCCATATATCATTCATAAACCATGTCATATTTCTTATTCACATACTTATAGCTTCACATAGGTACCATAACAGATCATATTAAAATCCTAGTAGGTGTCGGAAAACGTACCTGAGTACTTTGTACCTTTGCATGGTACCTTAGCCATATTGTACACATTCTTATAAACACATATATATTAAATCGGTGCCATAATCTATTAAGAGATAGTGTGGGGTACACACCTGGTTTACTTATCGAGTTCACTGATTTCCTGAAAATCCCGATCTACTGCTTTAGATCCTTAATCCCTAAATTCGGTCAATCACTCAATGTTGAGCAAAAACCTATTCGGTTATAAGATTAAATCCCGAAGGCTTATTGCACCCAAAACCCTTACCTTGATGCCGATTGATTACTAATCAAATCCCGAAACTTGTAGTCTTTTTTCCTTGCAATCAGCTAATCCTCTAATCACATCACAAGTTAGTTTCTGGCTTTTTGAATAATACGAAACAGATCTAATCATTGAATAGGGCCTTGGCCGAATATACCTATGTACTTACCTTGTGATTTGAAATCCAGAAATTGGTAATTACTCTTTGTATCTGTCAAAATCACCTTGACACATGTTAGATCAACTTCTAACATTTAAATACTAATAAATGGCCTTTGGCCAAATACATGACTTACCTTAAATCTTTATCAATCCCGAAATATCCCTCCTAGAAGTCGACAACTGCAGAATCCTAAAACACTCCTTCATAGTTTTGGCAAAAGACATTAAGGGGATTAGTACCTTGATTTTTGACAGTTAGAGGAAGAAAAGAATGAGAATTCGGCCAAGAAAGATCCTTACCAACTCAATTGAATAGCCTAGTTTGAAGCAGAGATTTGGCTTTTACCTAGATGATCAAGTTAACACCAGTAGAGATATTCGGCTTGAGGTCTAAAGATCAATCGGCTAGGGGCTAGCGGTTACCTGAGTATTCGGCCTCCACAAGAATGAAAAGGGAGGGGTATAAGGCTTAGAAAGATTCGACAATAATGGGATTTGAGAGAGAGATATTCGGCCTTTGGTCAGGTGAGGAGAAAAGGAAGAAGAAAATAAAGAAACAAGTTGTATTTCCTAAGGATTTTTGGCACAATTGAGAAAGATGAGAAGAAGAATGAAATTCGGCGCCCCCTACTATCATTAGCCGAAAATATCATCCTTCTGTTCCCCATATTCAGCCAACTCCCTTTCTCTTATCTAATCCCTCATTTTTCTCCTTATCTCCTCATTTAAAAATTTAATCAAATTAATCCAACAACTATCCCCTCATCTAGCCGAATTTTAGAGAGAATTAAACTCTCCCTTGAGTGCCTTGGTGCCGTCCACTACTGCTCACTCCTGCAGCAAAATAAAATTCTTTTATTTGCTCCCCATGCAACTCGAACTCAAGCCCTTCCCTCCTAGCATATGGCGTCATTTCCAAAGGCCCTAAGTGGCACGTCCAAGCCACTTTTCCAAGCCCAATTGTGTGTCTTATTCTCCCTACAAATTCTCTTAAGGCCACCTTGCTTTAGTTCCCTCTTTTTAAGCTCAAAACTTAATATTTCCTAAGACATTTCCTTACATTTCCAAGGTTCTAAAAATGCACACAACACATTCATAACACATAAGACATGCTATTTCATATAATTAAGCAAAATGCACAAGCCCAATTTCAGGATATTACAGTTCTACCCCCCTTAAAATAATTTCGACCTCGAAATTGCCTGGCTAAAACAAGTGAAGGTATTGCTGTCGCATTGCCTCTTCTGGCTCCCACGAAGCTTCCTCCGATCCATGGTTGCGCCATAACACTTTAACAAGAGGAACTGATTTCCTTAGTAGCACTTTCACATCTCGTTCCAAGATCTGAATCGGCTCTTTCTCGTAGGACAAATCTGGCCTTAACTCCACCTCTTCAACTGGAACCACATGAGACGGATCCGATCGATAACGACGTAACATGGACACATGGAATACGTCGTGTATCTGCTTCAATTCCGAAGGCAACTCCAACTGGTATGCCACTGGTCCAACTCGCTTCAATACCCGATAAGGTCCTATAAACCTGGGACTTAGCTTCCCTTTCAGACCAAATCGCATTACCTTCTTCGAAGGTGATACCTTAAGAAATACTTGATCTCCCATATCAAATTCTATTTCCTTGCGCTTGAGATCTGCATACGACTTCTTCCTATCAGATGCCTCCTTTAACCGTGCTCGAATTACCTCAACCTTCTCTTCAGATTCTGCCACAATCTCTGGACCCAAAACTCGTCGTTCCCCTAATTCAATCCAACACGTAGGAGTTCGACACTTTCGACCATACAACGCTTCATACGGTGCCATCCGAATACTAGCCTGATAACTGTTGTTGTAGGCAAACTCTGCTAAAGGAAAATATTCCTCCCACTTCCTCTGAAGTCCATCACACAGCCCCTCAACATATCCTCTAACACTTGGATTACCCGTTCAGACTGCCCGTCCGACTGTGGATGAAAAGCCGTAGTAAAATCCAACTTAGTGCCTAAAACTTGATGTAGGGCTTTTCAACCGAGAAGTAAACCTTGGGTCCCTATCTGAAATGATTGATACCGACACTCCATGCAACCTCACAATTTCTGCCATATATAACTTTGCCAACCTCTGCAAAGAATAATCAACTCTTACCGGGATGAAGTGCGCGGACTTGGTCAAATGGTCCACTATTACCCATATCGAGTCCTTCTTAGTAGGCGTAAGAGGAAGCCTACTAACGAAGTCCATGGTAATTCTCTCCCACTTCCACTGCGGAATCATTATCGGTTGAAGCAATCCTGACGGAACCTGGTGTTCTGCCTTAACTTGTTAACACATCAAACACTTGCCGACAAATTCTGTAACTTCCTTCTTCAGACCAGGCCACCAAAACTGTTCCCTTAGATTTCTGTACAACTTAGTGCCTCCAGGATGCATAGCATAAGGGCTACTATGCGATTTCCTGAAGAATCCTCTGTCTTAGGTCCTTGTTCTTAGGCATACAGACCTTATCCTTGAAACACAACACTTCATCGCCATTAATACCATAATCCTTCAACACTCTATTCTGTACTTGCTGTAGCTTAACAATTAGGTCCTCATCAGCCAACTGTCCCTCTTTCACCTCATCCAACCACGTCAGCTTAACCTGCAGCTCTGCCAGCAGACTCCCATCATCATACAAACTCAGATATGCGAACATCACCCTCAGATCCGTCACAACCTTCTGACTTAGAGCATCCGCCACTATATTCGCCTTGCCCGAATGATACTCTATCGAACAATCATAGTCCTTCAGTAATTCTACCCACCTTCGCTGTCTCAGGTTCAGCTCCTGCTAAGTTAGCAGATACTTAAGGCTCTTGTGATCTGTGTAGATTATCGACTTTTTGCCATAAAGATAGTGCCTCCACACCTTGAGATCAAAGACCATTGCCGCCAATTCCAAATCATGAGTCGGGTAGTTAACCTCGTGTGGCCTTAGTTGCCGAGACGCATAAGCGACTACTTTCCCGTCTTGTATCAATACACACCCTAATCCTGTGTGAGAAGCATCACAATACACCACAAAATCCTTCCCTGCCTCCGGCTGAATCAAAACCGGAGCTTCAGTCAAGACCCTCTTAAGCTTTTCAAAGCTCTCCTGTTGCTTATCTGCCGATACGAAAGGTACCTCCTTCCTTAACAACTTTGTCAAAGGTGCGGCTATTGACGAGAACCCTTCTACAAACCTTCTGTAGTAGCCTTCCAATCCCAAGAAACTACGGATCTCCGCTACAGACTTAGGTGGTTTCCAATCCAACACTGCCTCGATCTTCCTAGGATCCACCCTTATTCCCTCTGCGGATACCACATGCCCTAAGAACGCAACTTCCTTCAGCCAAAATTCACACTTGCTGAATTTGGTATAGAGCTTCTTCTCCCTTAGCACTTGCAACACAATCCGAAGATGCTCATCATGCTCCTCTTCAGACTTGGAGTATACTAGGATATCGTCGATAAACACAACGACGAACCTATCCAAGTAGGGTTGGAAGACCCAGTTCATCATGTCCATGAACACGGCTGGGGCATTCGTCAAACCAAACGGAATTACTAAGAACTCGTAATGGTCGTACCTTGTCCTAAAGGCTGTCTTATGGATATCTGCCTCCTTCACCTTCAACTGATGATATCCCGACCTTAGATCTATCTTCGAGAATACTGCAGCCCCTTTAAGCTAATCGAACAAGTCATCTATCCTTGGCAAAGGATACTTATTCTTAATGGTCAGCTTATTCAACTGACGATAGTCTATGCACATACGCATAGTTCCATCCTTTTTCTTCACAAACAGAATCGGTGCTCCCCACGGAGACACACTGGGTCGAATAAACCCACGATCCAGCAACTCTTGGATTTGAGCCTTGAGATCAACCAACTCCTTTGGTGCCATTCTATACGGGGCAATTGACACAGGAGCTGTTCCCGGTAGCAAGTCAATTCCAAACTCCACCTCCCTATCTGGGGGTATTCCAGGTAATTCCTCCGGAAACACATCTTCAAAATCCCTTACCATTCTAACTCCACTAACACCTTCTTCTTTTCCATCTAACGCACTTATGAAGGCTAACAATGCCTTGCACCCTTTCCGAACCATCTTTTCAGCCTTTAGCGCCAAAACTACATTAGACAAGTAGTTTCTTCTTTCTCCTATCATAATGACCACCTCATCCTCCAGGGTCCTTAACTCTATTCGCTTAGCTGCACACCCAACACGGCCCGATGTTCCACTAGCCACCCATACCAAGTATGAGATTGAATTCTCCAGAAGGAAGTTCCATCAAGTCGTGAAAATACTACGCCTTGAATTTCTAAAGGTACACTCTGAAAGATCTTATTCACCACTACAGTTTGACCTAGTGGGCTTACTACAGTCATCTCCCTATCAGAAAGTTTAGAGGCTATGTCTAGAGTTTCAACTACTCTACATGCAACATAAGAATGGGTCGAGCCCACATCAATTAAAGCAACATAAGGCTTGCCATAAATAAGGAACATACCAGTTATAACGTTTGGCGCGTCTCCATCCTCCCTCTGGTGAACTGCATAGACCAAACCCGGCTACCTTGCCTTAGTATTAGCAATACCTCTGCCCGGTGTTCCACGTCCTCTGCCAGCACCATTTCCTCTGTTATTCGGACCACGACCCCGCTGAGACTGCTGTACACCTCTACCAGCCTGATTAACATTCTGAGCTATTGGTCGATTCCCATCAGGTTTCATTGGACAGTCCTTAATCATATGATCTTTGGACCCATACTTAAAGCATCCTCCCATCTTTTTCCAACATTCCCCTAAGTGCTTCTTCCCACACTGATCACAAGTACGATACTACCCTCCTGTAGCAGCTTGCTGACCTCACGGCCCATCAACTCTAGGCCTCTTTTGAACATTCCCTGATAGTCCTGACGATCCAAAACCTCTTTTTGGCCTATTCCGATCCATATTCTGCCTCACAGAATCCTTAATCCCTTCCGCTACCTTAGCTTTCTCTACTAATGCAGAAAATTCCCGTTCCTAATGTGGAGCTATTATCAGCCTCAGGTCATCCCTTAGCCCGTCCTCAAATCGGACACATCGCTCATGCTCCGTAGCTACTACTCCTCGAGCATACCGGCTTAACCTCAGAAATTTAGCTTCGTACTCCGCTACGGACTTGTTTCCTTGAACTAGCCCCAGAAATGCCTTCCTCTGCTCATCAGTATAACGCGTGCCAACGTACTTCTTCCGCTGTTGCGCTTTAACATACTCCTGTGTCGGACCTCGGTCACCGTGTGCACCGTCCCCTAATCGCTGACCCACCATTGATACGCATCATCGCGTAGCAGCGCCACCATTCCTTTTAGTTTCTCTTCAGGGGTTAAGTCGAGCGCATCCATAATGCGCTCGGTTGCCTCCAACCAATATTCAGCCGTACTGGGTGCCACACCAGATACGCCACGGAACACTTCAGCTCCATTAGCTTGGAGTCGCTCGGGTACAGACTTTCGAGCTCCCGAATTTCCTCCTGCACCAGCCACTAACTCAAGAACTCGCAGACAGCCTGCAATACAGCATCGTCTCCCATCTGATCTTGCTATTCAGCACCAACAGCTGGTGGTGGTGGTGGCGAAACCTCATTTTCAGATCCTTGACCCGATTTAATGGGTTCCGACACGGTCATTCTACCTCTACCGCATCCTCGCACGTTACGTCCACGTCCCCTAGAGCTCATGTCTACGTTCGTGCTTTAATCTGATTAAGAAATTTTATGAATTAGTATTTTGTTTCACTGATTATTCGCGAAGAAATTTTATGAAAGAAGTTTAGAAGTAGTTCTTTCGATCGATCAAAGTTCAAGTCTTCTATCCTAATTCAGAGGAGCACATTCATTCAAGCATTCATTTAGTAGCATCCATCACACACATTCTCTATTTCTATATTTTTGTCTATTCCTACCCCAGTGGTATTTTCGTCATTTGTCCTATAGGGGTATTTTGGTAATAAATCGGGGTCAATCTTAATAAACCAAGGGTATTTCAAAATTTGCAAAACTTGGGGGTTATTTTTGAGAATTTGTTTTCCAAATTGGTGTTGTTGCAGAAATTTTGAAGATCGGGGGTCATTTTTGTAATTTTGTAAGTTAGGGGTATTTTAGTAAATTTTCCAAATCAAGGTATTTTGGTATTTTGCAAATTAGGGTTTTTTGAACATTTTATAAAGTAAGGAAATTTTGATAAGAACTGTGGGTAGTTTGGACATTTTATAAACCATGGGCATTTTTGTAATTTTACAGCCAGAGGTATTTAAGTAATTTTGCAAATTGAAGACATTTTGAAAATTTTTTTTTCCAAAATAATGATTGCTACAATTTAGAGGAGTAATTTGGTGATTTTTAAACCGAAGCTTCCATGAAAATACAGCTAATCCCTTTCGGGTTTTAGTTATTAAGTTTAGCTTTGTGGATCGAGTCCTCTTGGTTAGGGTGAACCGTAGCTACGCACCAGTGGATTCCAAATGAAGAGGAGGTGAGTCACTAGGGCTGCGTAAGTACCAGGCTCTTCCGGATGCAATCCTAGACATGCGCACAGTGGTTGCCACACCCTAACTCGGCGACTTAGCCCTAGGTTTGTTTAATTAGGCACTTAAGTCTTATGTATTTTTTGGGGTAAACTAATCCTAGGGTTCAAATACCTAATGTTCTAATCTACTTTCCATTTCTACCCTTCTACAATTCATATTATAATTCACACAATAGATAAGGTACTTACACAGTGGATCATGTTCGGAGACTTGGGTGCCATGCCAGAAAAACCTGCTTATTTCATAAAAATTTTCACAAAACTTATTTGGGCTCGTTTTGAAAACATTTTGGGCCTTAACCCCAGGCTGAGAGTTTTAAAACTGGGCTCTGATACCAAGCTGAAACACCCCAAACCCGGCCCATGAGCCTTGACCGGATCTGATATGTTCCTCGAGTAAAACGGTTCAAAAATTCTTTTGTTACTTTGGAAAAACTATGTGGTTTTGAGAGAAATTTTAATTTGTGTTGGGTTGGGCTCGAGTTGAAAACAAGTTTATCTTTTATTGAAAAACATTTGTTTTGGGGTGTCCAAAACAATTAGAGGTTATTTTCCTTAAAGAAAAAATTAATTTACTAAATCCTTAAATTGATAGCAAATCGTACATAATAAATTCAAATAAATAAAAAAAACATGCATAAAACAGTTCAAACTATGGCCTTATTACATCAAAATTTAATAACTGAAAAAATCCAAGGTACTTAGAAATAAAAAGTCCAAAATTTAATAAACTTCAAGTTGAGCATGGCCACCACTAAGCTCCTGCCGACCCGGTCCATCACTGATCGTCACCTGAAAAAATGTTCCCACAACGGGGTGAGTCAACAGACTCAATGTGTAACCACAACACTAAGTCCTAACAAATTCAGGCATATCAAGTCATACATGTACATATAACATTTAAATAATATGATGCAAACCCAAACCCAAACCTAGGTACCAGCCGCTACACATCACCCGTACCAACCTGCACACCGTGGGGACTACTAAGTCAACCCTCCATCCGCTACACACCATCGAAGGCAGTCGCTCCAGTCGACGTGCTAATCGCCCTTATAAATATTGTGGCATAGCCACCAGATAATATTTTGTGTCATGAGACACCACATTTAGATAATGTGACCGAGGTCACCACATTCAGATATCGTGACATAAGGCACCACATTCACTTCCCCATTCATAATATCCCATATGCCCCATATATCATTCATAAACCATGTCATATTTCTTATTCACATACTTATAGCTTCACATAGGTACCATAACAGATCATATTAAAATCCTAATAGGAGTAGGAAAACGTACCTGAGTACTTTGTACCTTTGCATGGTACCTTAGCCATATTGTACACATTCTTATAAACACATATATATTAAATCGGTGCCATAATCTATTAAGAGATAGTGTGGGGTACACACCTGGTTTACTTATCGAGTTTACTGATTTCCTGAAAATCCCGATCTACTGCTTTAGATCCTTAATCCCTACATTCGGTCAATCACTCAATGTTGAGCAAAAACCTATTCGGCTATAAGATTAAATCCCGAAGGCTTATTGCACCTAAAACCCTTACCTTGATGCCGATTTGATTACTAATCAAATCCCGAAACTTGTAGTCTTTCTTCATTGCAATCGGCTAATCCTTTAATCACATCACAAGTTAGTTTTCGACGTTTTGAATAATACGAAACAGATCTAATCATTGAATAGGGCCTTGGCCGAATGTACCTATATACTTACCTTATGATTTGAAATCCCGAAATTGCTAATTACTCTTGGTATCTGTCGAAATCACCTTGACACATTTTAGATCAACTCCTAACATTTAAATACTAATAAATGGCCCTTGGCCGAATACATGACTTACCTTAAATCTTTATCAATCCCGAAATATTCTCCTAGAAGTTGACAACTGCAGAATCTCGAAACACTCCTTCATAGTTTCGGCAAAAGACATTAAGGGGATTAGTACCTTGATTTTTGACAATTAGGGGAAGAAAAGAATGAGAATTCGGCCAAGAAAGATCCTTACCAACTCAATTGAATAGCCTAGTTTGAAGCAGAGATTCGGCTTTTACCTAGATGATCAAGTTAACACTAGCAGAGATATTCGGCTTGAGGTCTAAAGATCAATCGGCTAGGGGCTAGCGGTTACCTGAGTATTCGGCCTCCACAAGAATGAAAAGGGAGGGGTATAAGGCTTAGAAAGATTCGACAATAATAGGATTTGAGAGAGAGATATTCAGCCTTTGGTCAGGTGAGGAGAAAAGGAAGAAGAAAACAAAGAAACAAGTTGTATTTCCTGAGGATTTTCGGCACAATTGAGAAAGATGAGAAGAAGAATGAAATTCGGCACCCCCTACTATCATTAGCCGAAAATATCATCCTCCTGTTCCCCATATTTGGCCAACTCCCTTTCTCTTATCTAATCCTTCATTTTTCTCCTTATCTCCTCATTTAAAAATTTAATCAAATTAATCCAACAATTATCCCCTCATCTAGCCGAATTTTAGAGAGAATTAAACTCTCCCTTGAATGCCTTGGTGCCGTCCACTACTGCTAACTCCTGCAGCAAAATAAAATTCTTTTATTTGCTTCCCATGCAACTCGAACTTAAGCCCTTCCCCCCTAGCATATGGCGTCATTTCCAGAGGCCGTAAGTGGCACCTCCAAGCCACTTTTCCAAGCCCAATTGTGTGTCATATTCTCCCTACAAATTCTCTTAAGGCCACATTGCTTTAGTTCCCTCTTTTTAAGCTCAAAACTTAATATTTCCTAAGACATTTCCTTACATTTCCAAGGTTCTAAAAATGCTCACAACACATTCATAACACATAAGACATGCTATTCCATATAATTAAGCAAAATGCACAAGCCCAATTTCAGGATATTACAAATACCAATTACCTTACTAGATGAGTCGTTTCCCATGCGCACAACTCCACATTCAACCAAACTGTATATGGAGAACCATTCTCTATTGGGACACATGTGGAAAGAACATCCTGAATCTAGGACCCACTCGGACGTGAGCTTAGAGTTATTGCTCGTTGACACTAACAACAAATCATCACCACTTTCATCGGCCAAATTAACACTAGCTACATCTTCCTTGTTACTTTTAGCAGCTCTTTAATTTCGTAGTTTATAACAATCTGCTTTGACGTGACCTAACTTTTTACAATAGAGACACCTTTTTGTCTCATTTCTTTGATGCTACCAAAACAGAAGCTTGCTTATCTACCTTGCTATCCAAACCAAACTCATTTTCGAGTTTGTCTCTACTCAACAAATGACCCTTCACATCTTCGAACGAGAGTTTGTTTCTACCATAAATCAGGGTCTCCTTGAAAGACTTGTATGAAGGGGGTAAAGAGCACAATAATAGCATAGCCTGATCTTCAACGTCAATATGAACCTCAACATTCTTTAAATAATTTAAAAGAGTAATGAATTGACTAAATTGATCTCTAAGAAGCTCACCTTCGTTCATGCAAAACGTAAATAGACGTTGTTTCAACACTAAACGGTTAGTTAGAGACCTAGCCACATAAAAAGTTTTTAACCTTTTCCACAAGGCAGATGAGGTTTTCTCCATCAATACCTCCTGCAATACCGTATTCGCAAGGCATAACTGGATTGCAGACAAGGCCTTTTCATCAAGCTCTTCCCATTCTATTTGATTTAGATTCTCAGCCTTTTTCCCGATAACAACCTTTTTCAAGCGGTTTGAACTAGAATTGCCATCATCCGAACTTGCCACAAATTGAAATTTGTCTCACCATCGAACTTTTCAATTTCAAACCTTGTTGCTGCCATATCTGAAAGGACGGATCTATGAAAATTGAACTAGATCTAATACCACTTGTTAGAATCGACCCGATTAAGCAACAAGTAAAAAATAGCGGAATAAATTGAGAAATTGAATAAACAAATTTAACGTGGAAAAACTCCCTCCAAAGAGGATAAAAAACTACGGGTAAAGATAATTTTACTATAATGCAAAAGAATGAAGAGTACAAAAGATGGAGATAAAAACTAAACCCCGAAAACCCGAAAAAAAAGAACCCTCAAAACGTAAACACAAAATTCTCTAAATGCGTTATGAGTTCTAATATCTAATGGATGTTTTTTTCTAAGGTTGTAAATGAGCCTATTTATAGGCTAAATTCATAGGTCAAATAATAATAAAATAATCTAAACTAATCAGTGTTTGATTGAAACAAATAAATAGAGTTTAACTAGAAGATTATTTTTCAAATTTGACTGAAATAGGAGTCATACTTAACAACCAAAGAAAGGTTTTCACCCTCTATGGAGTAGGTCTTCCAAACACTTAAAACAACCCTATAGTTTGCTAGCTCTCTTTGCTCCATAAAGTGACTATAGGTTTCAGCTGAAGAGAAAACACCTTTCGACATCCACCTCCAAGCCAAGCGATCAGGGCAAATTTTATGGCTGGTGGCATAATTGTAGCAATGCGAGCGATGACATTCCTTGGTAGCATAGTTTCAAGCAAACTCCAATCCCATGAGCCAGTGTCAATCACCACATCACAAACTCTCAAAGTTTCATCAATCCAACCCCTGTCTATATAAAAATATTTTAGGGGGCCTACACCCTCCACCCAGAAATCATTCTAGAAATTGACTAGACAGACATCTCCAATCATCCAAATGGTGTCTTCTTTAATTTCACTCCACTGGCTGGAAAGCGAACGCCAGAGATGCGAATAATTATTTCATTTAATGGATTCGGGTAATAACCTATGGACATTAAATTTGTTCCTTACCATACGAACCCAGAGTGCATTAGTACTGGTTTTGTAACCCATCTTTAGTAAGAAAATCTGATTTTGATCTGTAAGTAATTGGATGCCTAAACCACCATTGTCAACAGGTAAACACACGTCTTACCAATTAACTAAAGCTGACCTTCTTCCTGAAGTAGTAGAGCCCCAAATAAAACCCCTTGCTAGTTTCTCAATTTCCTTGCAAACTGTGATTGGAAACCTCACAGTGCTCATCAAATAAGTTGGAATTGCCAAGAAAACCGAATTTGTAGCATTATTCAGCCAACCAAGGAGAGTCATCGAACTTCCCAACCATTTAACTTCCTTCTAACTTTATCCACCACAAACTGGAAATTAGTAGTAGATACTCAAGTGTGAAATAGTGGCATGCCCAGGTACTTCCCCAAGTCATTAACTTTAACAAAACCAAGTTTATTATTGATGGACATCACCACATCTTTTGGGGTGTTGCTAGAGAAAACGATTTGAGTCTTGCGCTTATTGACTTTATGTGTAGAATGGGCAAAAAAAATAGTCTAAAATGTCATTAACACAATCTATGCCTTTATTATCAGCTCTGGAAAATAAAAGCAAGTTATCAACAAAAAATAAATGGGATAGACCCATACCTTGATCAGAAAGATGAAAAGGCTCCCACTCATTATTCTCGATCGCCAAATTGATCATGTGCCCCAATAACTCCATGCCCAACACAAAAAGATAATGGGATAGGGGATCCCCTTATCTTAACCCTTTTGTCGGAAGGAAAGCATCAATGGTGACCCCATTCAGAACACTTCCATAGAGGTCGTAGTGATACACTGCCTGATGGCATTAATAATAAAAGATGGGAACCCAACATTTTCTAATGAATCTTTAAGGAAATCCCACTACACTCTATCGTATGCTTTCTCTAAATCAACTTTTATGGCCATCCAAGTATTCTTACTTTTCATGACCCGCATGGAGTGAATAGCTACTTGGGCAATAATAATGTTGTCTGACATGTTGCGCCCAACTATGAAGCTAGATTGATGTTGTCTAACCAATTTATGCATTACTCGCGAAAGTCAATTAACTTTCTTCCCTGCTTAATGTTAATTTTTTTTAAAAAATACTTTAAAGGGAAGAAAATTTCCGAAATGGGAAAGATAAGTTGGAAATAATTCCTTTCGATAAAAATGGGAGAATTTTGGAAGTGGGTAAAAGTAGTCAAAAAGTAATGATATATATATATATGCTCCCTAAAAATAATGATCAAAAGAAAGAAAAATATAATAACTAAATATGGAGAACGTTGTAGTGAGGTGGAGTGAGGATGCACACTTAATGCCTGTTCTGTAGTGCTTAAATAAATCACTTCTTGCACTAAAAGCACGTTTGGAAGAAAAGTTGTGCTAAACAAGTTGTTTTTGGCTGAAATTTTTAGCTTTTCATAAGTGCTTTTCAAAAGCACTTCTAAAAAAGAGAAGCTAAAATTTTTAGCTTTTCCTCTCCCAAAAGCACTTTTAGTGCTTAATTACTTTTTAACCCCTCCAATAACATAGTACTTTCCCTTTTTTTTTTCTTGGTGCTTAATTAAAAATGTGTTAAAATCATTAATTAAAAATAAAAAATATTTTTTAAAAATACTAATTACAAATATTTAATGGTTATATTTAAATATTTAAAATATAATTTATATATTCTAATTAAATTTTATAAATAATTAATATTTATTTCTTAAAAATATTTAAAATTTATATTCATATATTAAAATATTAACAAGTTATAATAATTTTTTATATTCTTACTAAAATATAATAATATTAACTAATTTAAATATTATTTAAATGCATATTTGTTACTTGATAATAACATGTCTACAATGGAAATTTTATTTTCCAAAAGTATTTTTTAACAGCAATGCTAAACACTCAAATTTTAAACCAAACTTTTTAAAAGCACTTCTCCATAGCACTTTTCAAAAATATTACCAAACTAGCCCTTAATTAGTGATTTGGCCAAGTCATTGGATAAGTGCCAAATGGATGTGTGACTAATTTTAACATCATTGTGAGAGACTTATAAAAGAGAATATATTTATGTGAACTATTGAGTTGATGGTTATATCAAACATTGTTTTAGTTGAGTAATTTTTTTACAAAGCTCTACTTAAGTTAGAATAATGGTCAAATGTGAAACGATTATTAATATGTGTGGTGTCTAAGGGTTAGATTCACATATTAATTGGATAAAAATTCATGTTCTTACTCACTAATTAAGATTTTTTTTCACGATAACTTAATTCAATAAGTGTGAGAATTATCATTACAATGACTTACAAATTTTTCAAGGTTTAATGTAAGGTGCATGCATCATGATTAACGCATACTGTATACTGCAAAACTGTTTTTTGAAATATTTTCTTAATATAAAAATAATTAATTGATGGAAATTTTATTATTTAGTTCAAAATGACATCAAATCCATTGATCAATATTCTTATAAAAAATATTGTCGAAACCTTTTTTGAAATCGACTTTTTATTTAAAAAACAACGAAAATGAGAGTCGCCACCAATCCTTTTTTTTTATAAGGTGTGATCGGATCACCTCATACTTTGATCTTTTCAATAAAAGATTTGATTTATTAAAATAATGTTTTTCGGTCTACAAAAATCCGAAAATGGGTTCGGGAGTCAGTTACATACGAGGAAGGATTAGCACCCTCGAAACGCCCAAAATTGGTATCTAATTGATTGATTAATGTCTTAATGTCGAAAGTTGAAAACTCGAAAAGAATTTAAAATACGATCCCTCTTTGTATTAATGTTATTTTTACTTTAAAAATTGCTTGAATAAATCGAAACATACATTAAAAATCCTCTCATCTTGAGATAACAAAATGTCACATCCCGTAAATTAGGACACCACACCTTGAACCCTTGAGAAAAGCTTGCCTTTTATTTTTTTAATCTTATGTATTTTAATTTTAAAAGGATATTTGGTCATTTAGGTTCAACGAGAAAAAAATCGAAACCCTGTAAGTTAGGGTACGACTTCTCGAATCTCCAAATATGGAATATTGCCTTATTTTAAAGATTTTTGAATAATAACAAGTGTAATATTTAAACGATATGTATTTAAAACGATAAAGTAACTTCCAATAAATATGAAAATGGGAACTGCATGTTTAAAAAGGATAAATAAAATGACATGAAAATATTAATGATAATAATAAAATAATAAAATAACAAGAGCACAAGATAAAAATAATAATAATAAAATCAAATAATAACGACAATAAATAACAAATGCACAAATAAAAAAAGTATAAACAATTTGATTTTTAAGAGAAAAAAAAGTAAATAAAGAAATAATAAATAAAAAATAGTTTGTAAGAAAAAAAATTTGAAGTTAAATAAACCAAGAATCGAATTGAAATCAAAATAAAAATAAGGGGTATAAATTGTAAATAATAAAAAATAATTAAAAAATAAATAAATGATTAAAATGAAGCATGCGAAAAGAAATATGGACTAAAAGGGAAATTATCCCAAATCCTTGGGATACATGTCATTCCTTGGAGGGCCGGCAAATTGAGGACTAAATTGAGACAAGCAAAAAATTAAACAGTATAATTTCTAAAAGAAAAAAAATGGAATTGGGATCTAAATAAAATAACTAAAAAGGCGGAAGGACTGAAAGCGTGAATATCCCCCCTTAAATAAAACACGTGGATCCTAGGTCAGGCAGGTCGGGTTGGATCGGGCCGACCTCCCAAATGACATCGTTTTGGGGTCTAAAATCCCAGGCCGAAACGATGTCGTTTTAGCCTCTTATTTAAGTAAAATTAACTCCAAAAAAAAAAATCATTTTAACAGCTTTTAGAAAAAAATCCCTCTTTTTTCTCTGAAATGACCTAAGGTCCCTATAATATCCCAAATTTTGAGTATCATTTGTGTTGGCTCGAGTATGAATTTTGTGTGTTAGCATAGTCTTGTGAAGGCTTGATTTTATTTTAGGAAGCTAGAATAAGTTTTAGTATGGTTCATTTAATGAAGTGGATTAAGTGAACTTAGCACTCAAGTTAATTTAAGTGTTCATTTATAGCATAAGAGGAGTAAGTGGCAAGTTGGTTAAGGAGCTTGAAAGGTGGCTTGAGGTTAGAGGTTCGAGTATCATGGAAAGCATTTTTGAAGACTTTATTTTTTATGTCTAGCATTAATGGGCGGTCAACCTATGTTTATGATAGGTTGGACTATTGTTTTTGGTAAGTTGAATTTTGGTTTATGGAAAGCTTGAAATAGGGGATAAGAATTTTGAAGTTATGGAAGGTTATCTTAAGGTTATGGTAAGATGGGGGGACATAAGGCTTGGCTTGTGGGAAATGTTTTGGAAACAATTCCTATGCCTTTAATGGATGAATGTGGACGGCATGGGTGTCTAGGGGGTGGCTGAATTTTGTAAGTAGCTTTGGGGGGGGGGAATATTGGCCAATTTTTGTCATTTGAACATCTTTTTGCAATTGTCTTTCCTCTCCAAAAATTCCCTCTTTGGCCGAATGTGTCTTGTGCATTTTGGTGCATTTTTGCTTTTGATTTTAGCCTCTTTTTGTTGAACCAAACCATACCATTTTCCTTTCTTTCATTTGCTCTTTTGAAACCGAAACTACAATCTATCTTTGTGCATTTTTGTGCACTTTCTTTTTGGCAAAGAAGTGTTTGGCCGAATCTCTCCCACACCTCTCTCTTTTTCTTTCTTTCAATATTGTTCAAATCACAATTTCCTCCTATTCTCTCTTGGCCGAATCTTCACCCATCTCAAATTCCATTTCTTTTTCATTCACTCAAAGTTTAAACCTCCATTACCATTCTATTTCTCTTTTCTTTTTTCTTTTTCACTTCACCATAGCCGAATTTCTTAGACCATTTTTATCATTTTGCCGATATTTTCCCTTTTCCTTATTGTTTTGTTTTGGCCGAATATCCAAGGGTAGGACTACATTTGATTTCTTCAATCGGTTTTGGGTTAATAAGTAAGTATTCTTGGCCGATGTTCCTATTATTTCTTTTCTCTTTCCTATGTCAATTTCTTGTGGACAAAGGCCGAACCTATGGGCATTTGTTACAAGGTTCTAACCGTTTTTAGGATTCAGTTATTCAATTAGGCTCATTGGATTTCGGAAGCAATTGATTTAAGCCATTCCTTTAGCAAATCAAAGGTTGGTAAGTCAAGGGGTAAGGATTCTTGTTGATTCATCTTTCTTTTGAAAAGACTAAAGTTTTAGGATTAAAGTGTTGTGGTGGCCGAATGGCCTTGGTTAATAATCTTAGTATTGGCCGAATGTAGGGGGCAAAGTGATATAGTGCGGTAGATCGGATCATCGGATTTTAGTATTTCGTTGGTGAAAGGTGTGTATCTTACACACTTTATAACTTGGTTTATATATGTATGTTTATGTGTGTTATGACTAATCATATTATGAAAGTGGGAAAATCGATGAGATTTGGATATGATACCATGATGGTATGAATGAGGATTCGGGTAAGTCCGTTTCATTATGTTGTTAATACATGTGGATTGAAATCATGATCTACGATTTATGATATTTGTTATGAGATACATATCAAAGTATGTGACATGATTTGTTTATCTATTGCATTGATATGGGCAATATGAGGGGAGGGGGAAGATTAATATCGTGTCGACGGACACCAGAGATTTGGTATCTCCAGTGATTTGGTATCACATTCGTGTCTTCGGACACCAGAGGTTTGGGACCTCATAGCGACTTGTCCCTGTGGTTAAAACCACCGTGGGTTGGCCCCACTTTTGAGATATGGGATTGTCTGCCAGTGATTTGGTATCACCGTGGGTTGGCCCCACAACTTGATGATTCGTGACTTGATCACGGTGGTTGGTTTGGCACCACCAAAGTGATTTGGTATCACATTCGTGTCTTCGGACACCAGAGGTTTGGGACCTCATAGCGACTTGTCCCTGTGGTTAACACCACCGTGGGTTGGCCCCACTTTTGAGATATGGGATTGTCTGCCAGTGATTTGGTATCACACGTGGGTTGGCCCCACAATTTGATGATTCGTGACTTCGGTCACCAGTGGTTTGGCACCACCAGTGATTTGGTATCACATTCGTGTCTTCGGACACCAGAGGTTTGGGACCTCATAGCGACTTGACCCTGCGGTTAAGACCACCCTGCGGATCGTCGCCAGTGATTTGGTATCACACGTGGGTTGGCCCCACACTTAATTATTCGTGACTTTGGTCACCAGTGATTGGTATCACAATTGTGTCTTTGGACACCGGTGGTTTGGCACCACCAGTGGTTTGGTACCACACGGGGTAGAAAAGGAGTTATGGATGGCTAGGTTGGGTGCATTATACATGTATGTGCTTTGTTATAATTTGGTGTAAGTATATGGTATTTACCCGGGAGAGGGAATATACACTGAGTCTTGGTGACTCACCTTCTCCCTTATCATTTCAGGTGATTCATGAGATTGCGGATGAGGAGCCGGATGAACTCGAGGAGGCCATGCAATAAATTTTGGTTCTACGTGAACTTTACTTTATTTATATTTGGTTTTTATATTTTGTGGGTTTGTAATAAGGCCTCTCTAAATTATGGTTTGGATTATTTTTATGTTTTGAGTACGTTTTAAATATGGGTTATAAATTTATTGATTATTATAATAAATTGAGCACAAAGTTTTCTAAACTATACAACGCGATGATTTTAAAAGCGTTACCATCGGGTAACATAAATTATTTGACAATTTTAACAACTTGAGTGTTTTCGATCATTTAAATGATTTTCAAATATTAAGTTTCTACATTCAAATGCAAATGGCTTTCAAAGTAATAATTCGAGTTTTCTTAAAATGTTATAAATGTTTTCTAACCTATGATTTATTCACTTATTTTAAAGTTTTATGTAATTTCAAACTAAAATTTCAGTGTTAACCTATTAAACATGTATTTTCTTCAAATATAGAATTTCAAAAGGGTTTTTCACAAAAATTAAATCGTTAATTCGTTTTTCTTTAAAGTATTTTCCTCAGTGACATACCAGATTCGGTCATGGCGTATTGACCGGGTTTGGGGTGTTACAGTCCCGGCCATTGGCGCCTCCGTGGACAACCACAGCGGCGGCGGCCGTCCACGGTGGCCAAAAAATTCAAAATTTTCCCTATTTTTTTCGATCTCTCGAACCCAGATCTGGCGATCATCGACCAAAAAAAGCTTCTAACTTTTTTCTCTTTATATTCAGTTAATATATGTAATTTTATTTATATTCAAAACAAGAAAAAATCACCTCTTGTTGTTGATTTCTTGTAATTTTTTCTTCTTCTTTTTTCCCAGAAAAAAAAGTCCTTTCAAATACATTTAGATTCGGCTTTTATAGCCGATTTCTACATATTTTTTAATACTTGTCTACTGTTTGATGTGTGTTCTTCCTTCTTTACAGGAGCAGTTGGTGGAGCAGGTGGAGGAGTGGTAGTGGCAAAGGCTAGGGATTTAGGGTGCGGCGGCTAAGGTTTTTGTTCCCTTTTTTTTTTTTTGGCTGAAAATAGTTTAGGTTTTGGGCTTGTTAGGCCATTAGTTTTTTTTTTTTTTTGTATTTGGGCTGTTAGGGGTTTGTAATTTTGGGTCTACAATTTAGGCTAGTATTGTAACTGGACTGGACTTTTAATATTTTGGAATTTATATTTTTTTTGTCTGGGTTTGGGCCCAGATAAAATTGGCCCATTTTAGCTGCCCCTCTTTGCTCGTTGCCGTGTAACGGGAATGGAGCAAAGACTTCAAAAAGGGCCAATTTTATCTAGTCTTGCCAAATCTCAACTTCTTTGGGTGCTTCTCTTCTTCAAGTAGCCTCATTCCAACTCACTGCAGCTTCAGGGGTATAGGAATTGTAATTTCTATCTACTCCACTGCAACTTCAGGGAGATAAGATTTGTTATCTTGTAGCTTTAGTATATTCCACTGCAACTTTAGAGAGATAAGACTAGCTTTAATCTATTCCACTACAACTTCAGGGAGATAAGATTTGCTATCTTGTAGCTTTAGTCTATTCCACTACAACTATAGGGAGATAAGACTAGCAATCCTCAACCTGCTCCAATGCAACTTCAGGGAAATAAGATTCGCTATCTTCAGTCTGCTCCACTGCAACTTCAGGGAGATAAGACTTGTAACTTCAACCTGCTTCTCTGCAACTTCAGAGAGATAAGGTTTATAGCTTTAATCTACTCTACTGCAACTTCAGAGAGATAAGATTTGCTATCTTTTATCTTTAGTCTATTCCACTGTAAATTAAGAGAGATAAGATCTGTAACTTCAATATGCTCCATTGCAACTTTAAGGAGATAAAATTCACCATGATGACTTCAATCTATCCACTGTAACTTTAGGGGTATAGGATTTGTGGTTTCACTAATCTGTTACATCATTCTCTAGGGAACATGACCTGTAGAATCCGTTTCATGGGCCTATACTTATGCCAAGTGATTAGGATGTTATGATCAAAATGAATCAAATGCTCCTAACTAGATATGTATGAATGATATTAGCATGAATGCAAAATGTCATTTTTCGAGAATGATCCCTTTTTAATGCTTAGGTTGATATTGCTCGTTGTTCATCAAGGTTCTATCACTGACGCATTACCCTGCCTTCTTGTTCAGCTGGTATCTTTAACAAACAACCCGAAGAAATAATCACAATTCGTTCCCAAATGTTTCCAACTCTTAAATTTTAGTTCTGACTAGTGATCCTGTTTCAGGTTCTTGTACTATTTAGAAACCTTTTAGAGCAATATGCAAAAATCCTTTTTCTTGAATATCGTTAGTCCATTAATTGTTATTTCAAAGTAATAATGCATGAAAAAGATTATAAAAATGGACAAGATTGAAATTTATTGGGAGAAAGGCTCGGAATGAATGGATTAAGCGTTGCTAAAATACAAAATGAGTAAGATGAAATTAGATGCCCCAAATATCGCAGTATAAGCTTCTTCGTACAAACTTCTTGAGGACCATTTTGAGCCTGATATGTGTTTAGGAGATCCAGAGTACTTCGTTAATGCCCCAAGACGTAACGTTCTTCCTTTTAAGAAAACCCTACCATCACATGTTCAATCTTTAATCAAAATTTGAGATGACCTTTTTCGGGTTTTCAACTCAAAACCCCTTTGGTCTCAAGGTGCCCTTTGCGGGTTTTCGCCTTGGCTTCTCCTCTTTTTTTTTAGGTGAAGTATTTCTTGTGTAACACCCCTTACCCGTATTCAAGCTGGAACCGAGTTTGAGGCATTACCTAACTAACTTTACTTAAACGTCTCGAATAGGGTTATAAAATTTCGTTTAAACCCATCATTTCCGCATACTCGGTCTAAGAGGCCCTAAACATACCTCATAGAGGTTTTAAAACTATTCCGGGAACTTTTATGAACTCGAGAAACTTTCCAACAAAACAGGGGTCACACGTCTGTGTTGGTCTAGGAACACACCCGTGTGCCCCTATGCCCGTGTCTTCCACCGTGGTCGATTCTGAATAAGGTCACACGGCCGTGACATGCCCGTGGCCCTAACCCGTGTGCCAAACCTTGGCATTCTGACCTCTCCACACAGTTTATGTACACGTCCGTATGCTTCAGCCGTGGGGGGATTTAAATTCCAAGTGCAAGGTGCAGACTTCACACGGCCTGGGCATACACCCATGTGCAAGCGTGCCTCCCACATGGTCTAGACATACGCCCGTGTGTTGACCCATGTGGAAGATTAGCAGGCTATTTACCAAGCCCTTAGCCACCCTACGTTGCACACATACATACTTTCATTCAAAACAATACAACTTCTATCCCAAGGCATATCTAAGTACTCATTCCGATATTAAAGATAATCTTTAGGCACCTTTAGGAGCTGAAAGAATCAAGAAGTACATAAAGGCATATACTTCATGAAATTCATCTTCATTAAGAAATAGAATTTGCCAAGTATTTGCCTAACTTATAAGGCCATTTACAAAATGACTTTAATAATTTACATAGCCAACACTTTGACTAACAATTATAACTTAACAAAATACTCGAGTCCTATACATGCCATATTCGAAATAAGTCTACATTGTTATACTAAAGTGATGTCGATAATGTGATTCTCGAACTCCTACGTCCATGATCCCCGAGTTATCTTGGCAATACTACAAGGAAAAAGGGAAATGAAAGGGGTAAGCATAAAGCTTAGTAAGTTTGCATAGAAATAAATAGCAACAATGAGCTCATAATATAATTCATCCATGGTATTAACTAACCATACACAAGTCATAGGCTTCTTGCCATACTTACTCACACTTGCCCTTATTTAGCACATACCATGCCACATATCGTAAATCGTTTCTTCGTGACTCATTCACGAGTACCTGTATTCACTCATTCACATGACTTTAGTACTAATTTCATTTCTACTTCCAAACTCATCTACTCATCCCATAAATCACTAGGGATACTCAAAGATGCATATTCATCGTCATCAATGTAGATATAAACCCAATGCCACATCCCAGAGGTGGTTTTACATGGAGTCACCTCTAAATGCCAACATCATATCCTGGATATGGTATCATATGGATTTTTCATTTTAATATTGATGTCATATCCTGAATATGGTCTTACATGATTTTCATATTCATTACTGAACCCATATCCCGGATATGGTCTTATACGGGATCTCAACTCGGTGCCGAGGCTATGTCCCAAACATGGTCTTATAGGGGACCTTATCTATTTCATATTTCGATGATAGCATTTCCATATTCATTACAGTCCACTAGGACTTCAACATCATATTCAACATCAATCATTCAATTTAGTAGAGTACCATGCATCAATATGATACCAAGCATTCTCAATTATGCTAACATGGATGTTGCATTAATCACATACAAACTTACCTCGATATCAAAATGAGCCAACTCGTCAGTCTAGTCCGAGACCTTGTTCTTTCCCCGATCGAGGTGTATTCTCGGTTCTTCTTACTCTATAATAGCAATTTAGTTTATTTTAATCACCATGTTAATGAAAACATTTCAATAATTATACTTAGGCAAAATTACCATATTGCCCTTAGACTTTGGCAAAATGACCATTTTGTCCTTAGGCTCGGAAATTAATTCTAATCACATTTCTAACTTCAACAAGCCTAGGTGAATATTTAATACTCTTATAGCTATCATCAAAACTCAATATTTCATATAATTACTACAAATTTGTAACCTTTTCATCAAGGTCCAATTAGGTGTTTTCAAGACAACACCTTTCACAAAAGTTGTTCATCTAACAACTAAGACTCAATTTCTTCCATAAAAATGCGGAAAATAACTAAGATCGCTCTCATGGAAAAATTTTAAAATTTTTACCATATTGCACAATAGTCCCCTCATTTGAAAGCTTAAGCTTTAGGGGTTCCTAAAGTACAACTATTTTCAAGAAAAGATCACTAGAGTACTTACTTGTATGGATGAGAGCTTTCTAAAATTTTGAGCTTTCAAAAACCCCTATTTGCTTGCTATTTTCGATGGAGAAGGATGAGCAAAATGATGGACATCATCTTTTCTTTATTCTAATATTAAACTAGCAATTTAGTCCACCAAACACTACCAACTTTGACCAACTCGGTCAATCCTTGTCTCCTATACTAGTCTATGGCCGGCAAAGCACATATTGGGGGGTCTAATTGCCTTTTAAAGACCTCCAATTGTCAATCTATGGCTATTTGGTACCTTTGGCTTATAGAATGGAACTTTCGCACTTTATGCAATTTAGTCCATTCTTGCGATTAAACAAGAAATTGCTACAATTAAAGTACCAAAATTCTCATGTACATATACCATCATGCTCTAACTCATAAAATGACATAAAAATAAATTTCTCTAATCTCAGATTAGTGATCCCGAGATCATTGTTCTGACTAACCCCTAAAACGAGCTGTTGCATCTTGACTGAATCCGAGTTCACGGGGTTGGCAAAATCTCTGCCATCCATCTCGGCCAAAGTCAATGATCCTCCAGAAAAGGCTTTCTTCACCACATAAGGTCCTTCCCAGTTTGGCATCCACTTTCTTCTGAAGTCCTTTTGTATACGAAGGATCTTTTTCAATACTAGGTCCCCCTTATGGAATTCTCTACGACGAACCTTTTTGTTGTAAGCTTGCATCATTCGCTTTTGGTACATATGACCATGACGGATGGCTTTCAACCTTTTTTCTTCAATCAAGTTTAGCTGATCATATTGGGATTGGATCTATTCTGCTTTATCCAACTTCAATTCTGCCAAAACCCAGAGAGAAGAAAGCTCGACTTCAATGGGTAAAACCGCCTTCGTTCCATAAACCAAAAAGAAAGGCGTTGCCCCGGTGGCGGTCCTGACAGACGTTCGATAAGCATATAGAACAAATGGTAACTTCTCATACCAATCTTTATAAGTCTCAATCATTTTCCCCACGATCTTCTTGATGTTCTTATTGGCTGCCTTCACCGAACCATTCATTTTTAGGCGATATGGCAACGAGTTACGATGTTTGATCTTGAATTGACTACAGACCTCTGCTATTGTACTGTTGTTCAAATTCAATGCATTGTCAGATATGATCCTTTCTGGCATTACATACCGACATATGATCTCTTTGTTCAAGAATTTGCTAACTGTGGACTTTGTGACATTGGCGTAAGAAGTGGCCTTTACCTACTTGGTGAAGTAATCGATGACCACAAAGACGAATCGATGCCCATTAGAAGCTTTTGGTGATATCGGCCCAATGACATCCATGCCTCACATAGAGAAAGGCCATGGAGAAGTCATGATATGAAGAGGTGAAGGAGGCACTTGAATTTTGTCTCCATAAATTTGACAGTTATGGCATTTCTTGGCATAACTGATGCAATCACCTTCCATTATGAACCAATAATACCTGAATCTCATGATTTGCCTGGCCATTGTAAAACCATTGGCATGTGTTCCACAAACACTCTCGTGGACTTCTTCCAAGATTTTCTTAGCATCGACAGCGTCTACACATCTCAATAGTACATGGTCCTTTCTTTCTTTATATAGGATCTCCCCATCTAAGACATAGTCATTGTCTAGTCTTCTCAACATTCTTTTATCATTCTCAGTTGCTTAGTCAGGGTATTCACGATTCTTCACATATCACAGTATGTCATGGTACTGAGTTTGATCATCCTTTTCTTTTTCTTCTTTGATGTTGTAACAATGAGCCAGAGCCTCATAAATACTCATCTGGATAGGTATTATATCCTTTTGTTTGTCCACTTTGATCATGGAAGCTAAAGTAACCGAGGCATCAGCCATCTGATTTTCGTCTCGTGGAAGGTAACAGAAAGTGATGTCATTAAACTCTTTAACTAATTCAAGAACCAGCCTTCTATAATTGGTCAATTTGGGATCTCTCGTCTCTCATTCACCTTTGAGTTGATAGATCACTAATGCAGAATCCCCATATACCTCTAGCACTTTGATCTTGTGTTCTATGGCTGCATGGATACCCATGATGCATGCTTCATATTTTGCCATATTGTTCGTGTAATCAAAATCCAATTTACTAGTAATGATCTCTGTTTGGGGATACTAGGAATGCCCCGATTCTGTTACCCACAGCGTTTGAGGCTCTGTCGAAGTTTAGCTTCCAAGGATGACCTTCTTAAGAGTCTTCCTTAGTGGTTGCATGTAACACCCCTAACCCGTATCTATCGCCAGAACAGGGTGTCAGAACGTTACCACAACATTCAAAACATTTATCGAATAATTCAGGAAAGTTACTATTTATTCACCAAGGTCATTCATAATGTCTCTTAAATGCACCCTCGAGGCCCAATACAAGCATTAGAATCAAGTCGGGACCAAATTGGGAACTCAGGAAATTTTTTGCGAAATTCTAAAATTTTTCAAGGTACAGGGCTCACACGCCCGTGTGGTCTACGGGACACGCCCATGTGACCCAGTGACACACCCATGCTGCAAGCCATGTTCAAAACTAGGTATCTCTTTGACTTGTACCACACGGCCATGCCACACGCCCGTGTGCTAGGCCATGTGGTTAATTAATTCAATTCGAATTAGGTGCAGATTTCACACAACCAAGACACATGCTCGTGGTCAAGGCCCTGTCACCCACACGGCTGAGACACACGCCTGTGTCTCTTCCCATGTGCTCAATTCTGAGCATTATGTTTCTCAAATTTAAGGTGCAAGGGACACACGGGCTAACCACATACCCATGTCACCAGGCCGTGTGTCACACACGGTCCAGACACATGCCCGTGTGGACAAAATAAATCCCTTTCTAGATTTATTTCTCCCCCAAAATTTCACCCAAGGCCTACACTTGAATCACACATATAAATACCAACCATTTCTAGCATTCAAGATGAGCAAACTCTATCATTCAACATGATATATCATCACAAGCATTCATGTTTATGATCTTACTCTTTAAAAAGCATACTTGTTTCCCCTTTCTTATTCAAACAATATATAGCACCTATATTATCACCATAACATGAACTTAAATACATCTATACATGTACCAAAACATAATCATCATTAGCCATTCCAATGGCTAGATTACAAGCATAATTTACATTTACATGCCAATATTGCCAACATATCTTATACATGCCATTACAAACGTAATTGAATTACCATACTATACCGACATGGGCCGATGGATAGTGTGAGTGATCTTCGCCAAGCTTCCAATCCAACGAGCTTTCGATTTACTATAAAATAGGGGAAAATAAAATGAGGTAAGCATAAAATGCTTGTAAATTCATATAACATGGTACTTAACTTACCATACATCCTATTTGAGGTAACTAAGTAATGTATATTCAACCACTTTGATCTCAAGCCCTACACACATCATCATTGCCCTTGTTAGTCATATATTCCATAGTAATATCAAGACATGTATGGGCTTAACAATAATCAAGTTTCCAAGCACATATAATTTCAACATCATGTATTTATTCAACATACATGATTCATCTCATTATTTCGAGTATAATTTCATAATAGTTCATTTCAAATTCAGATCATTTCGCTTTAGAACTTTACACATATTACTCAGAATATCAAAGTCACGATTAGTACACTCTAGGTGTACAAGTCCATAATCAAGAATGAACATTCTCATCAAATAGTTTCCATGGACAAATATCATTATCTCATACTTCATTTATCACTCTTCATGTATCATCATTTTCTTGCATTTCATGTAATATTCTTTCATGTCATATTCCCATATCTTATGTATCATTCCATGTCAATTTGTTTTCAATTCATCCTTGCTCTTGTTAGAATTTTACCCGTTGAATTTATTTGAAATATCGATTTATACACAGGTAGTACACCCAAGGTGTACAAATCAGAATCCGTCAATTCACGTCCAATGGTACCTTTAAGGTACAATTTTCAGAGAGTACACTCTCGAGCTACACATGTATACAACAGGATTACTAGTCTAGGTTAAATCCTTTTCATGTCATATGCTCTAAAGAGCTTGATCTGGACTAACCGTCCGGGCTAAATCCAATCCATAACATATGCTCGAGAGGACTTATATCAGGATTACCCGTCCGAGCTAAATCCTATCTGAATTGAGGTCGAAGGATTACTTATCCGAGCTAAATCCTATCCGCAACAAATGCAGGACCTCTTTCATTTCGGAAAATCACATATCCATCAATTTTCCATTTATTCAACCGAGGTTCAAACACTTTTCATACCTTATCGGCATTTGGTAATTTCATACCTCCGTAACATTTATGTAATTTGAGTAAAACACATTCTACATTCATGTCAAGCATACAAGTAACATTTTATTCATTTACCATTTTATCGGGCATTTTCATTTACCGTGTAACACTCCAAACCCGGCCTAGACGTTATGACCAGATCTGGCATGTCACATGGAAGTTTTGTTGTTTATGAAACTTCATCTTGTTTAATAGTTTTCTTGCAAAAACATTAGGGTTACTGTTTTCAAGGATTTAGTTTATAGACAATCAGAACCGGTAACAATATTGTTTTGAAAAGAGAATTAAGCAGTTGAAAAAAAAAACTGAGCGATAGTTTAGGGAAGTAGTTCATTGAAGATGTTGTGTTTTTAAAAAAAAACGTTTAGTATTTCAATGTTGGTTATAAAATCCCGATTTATTTAGTGTCCATTTTAAAAAAATTGCTATTAATTAAAAACAGCCTTTATGGAAACCGAATTTGAAATATTTTCCAAAAACATAATATTTGAAAATAGTTATTAATGTTTAAGAAAACTCCGTATTAAACGTTTAATAAAAGATAGCAGCCGAATTAAAAGTTAAGACCCAAATAAAATCTCAGAGGCCTTATTACAAAACATAATCCCAAAACTAAAATATGATTTAAAAGAAAGTGAAGCTTAATTTACTAAAGTAAGGACGAATAGCCACCACAGGGTCCACCTTGGCTCCGAACCCTCAAAGCCAGGGATTACCTGCAAAATTAAGCAGAGGGGTGAGTTACGAGAACTCAGTGTTTTAACTGGGCCCTAGCCTATGCAGATACAAATTGGGCTTTAGCCCTTACGAAATCAAACTGGACGAAGCCTATACGGAAACGAACTGGGCCTGAGCCCTTTTAACATGGTAAAACAGATAAAAGCATGCAATGCAACCTATCCCAACCTAGAATCCATCCGCTGTACACAACACGTTCCAACCATAACACACCGGTGGGGACTTCAATAATCAACCCTCATCCGCTACACACCATGATGGCAGTTAGCTGCTCATCCCAAAATTGTGGCAGTGCCACCAAAATAATGTGATAGAGTCATCGAAATATGTGGTAGAGCCACCGAAATAATGTGACAGAGTCACCGAAATACACTTCCCCGATGAATCATTATCCCTTTCCCATGCATCATGCCATATCATCATAATGTGATGAATGCAAACATAAATCAATGTACATCAGATAATTAAAGCACACGTACGATTATGCTGAGTTTTCCAAATGGTAAAGTCATCGATTTTACTTACTTGGTATACCACCAGACTTACCCACTAGGGTACTACAACTGCGTTCTCGTTAAGGTTATTTTGGCTTTAGTTGACACATAATATAACACAAACAGAACGAATTAAAGGTGTGAAATTTACACACCTAATTACGTGAAGAGCTATACATTCTTGAATGTCGTCACCCTCACTATCACGAATAACTACAATCAGTCTATTCAGATTCGATTTTGCCTCTCTTCCAAAACCCGGTGGGTCCCGAACGGGTGATACCCTACGCCGTTTGAACTTGGGAGTAGAGACTACGAATCCACTCCCCTCAGGCTCCTTTGTCGATACCTCCTTAGAACGGCTAGCACTCGCATACATGAAGAGAGTCTTGATCAGTATAGTACTTTCAGAGAGAAGCGATGGTTGTCTAACAAGGAGGTTTGGTTAAGGCAGAGTAAAGCGAATAGAGACTAGTCGTAAAGAAACGAGAGAGAAACTTATTACCTTGATTAATGGAGAACTGAACACTAACGTATTCAGATTGCAATTTCGAATGAGTCCCTAAATAACTCACGAGTTAGAAATGATGCTCCAAAACAAAATAATAAGAAACGGCCTTTCGGCCTAACTGAAACATAAAGGAGACCCTTCATTCATTCTCCCCCTCCTATTCGGCCATTACCAAAACTTACCAAATACTTTCCAATTGAATGCTGAACGAAGAGGAGAAGGTAAGATCAATCCCTTCTACAATTGGCCTAGGCCAAAAAAATGGAGTTAAGGTTTTCGGTCTAACAATGCAACGAGAGAAGAGAAGGGATGAGGGAAAGAGAAAATTACTACCTACGGCTTGACAAAACCAAAAAGAGAGGAAGGATTCAGAAGCAACGCGTAACATCGTGAACCAATGTTGAGATGACTAGGCTTGGATCAGAGATAAGTTAAATAGGGATATAATATTCGGCACAAGTAGCAAAGTTAAGAAGGGGTTTCGACTCAAGAATAGAACAAGAAAGAATCGAAAAGAAAAGAAAGGAAAGTGGGCAAGCTGAGGTTCGGCTAGTGAAGAAAGAAATAAAGGAGAAAAGAGAAAAGAAGAAGAAGTAGAAGAAGAGTGGAAGAAGAGTGATTCGGCCTTTGAAGAATTGAAGAAGGAGATGAATAGAAGAAACACCTCAGAACAAAAAGGGGTTTCGACTTGAATGTACAAGAGAGAAAAAAAGAACAATGAGGTAATCACTAAAGGTTTTGGTAAAGAAAAAGAAAGAAATGTCTTCCCAAAAATGCTAAGACCGAAAATGCACACTAGCTACACTTGAAAAAAAACGGCACACTCACCCTACACACTTGTGACTGAATATGCTAAGAAAGAAATGTCTAAGAACTAAAGGGAATTTCGGCACACACCCATACTAGCTAAAAATTGAAAATGCTCCCCTAACACCTTCCCACATTCGGCCAAACACCTTCCACACACCAAATCCCTTGATTCTCTCCTTCACTCACTCCCCATCCACCATTTCAAATTGGTTGACCAATTCAAACTCCCCAAGCTCCTCTCCTCCATCCATTTTGAATTGTTTGACTCATTCAACAACCACCTTGGTAGAGTCCCAGCTGAATGCCACCTCTTCCCCACCTTGAGCACAAAAATTAAAGCTCCACAATGCAGCAGATAGGATTCGAACTCCTCCCCCTTTGCTCTACCAGTGACGCCACAACCACTCCACCTTATGCTCACTTGTGCTAACAATTTACCAACCTTGCCGCCAATAGCCTTCCCCCCTTAAGTGCCCAAAAGTAAAATTTCACCAAAGCTCTGGCTTGAACCCGGGCCTCCCCAGGAACCCCAAACACACCTAAATAACAAAATATGCGAGCTAAACACATGCAACAACACAAAAATGCCAGACCCCCAAATTAAGGATGTTACATACCGGGCTATATCGAGTAGGTGATCATTTCGCATATTTATGACATCGATAAAATTCACAAACACAACATTTAAATCAAGCATAAAAACATATACAATTTAGTTACATGAACTTACCTCGACAAATGTTCGTGTACATAAATCCACTAATCCGACATTTTCCTCGTTCTAACTTCGAATTTGGTCTATTTGGATCTATACGAGTAAATTTAATGGCAATTTATCACAGTTTACACTTATTTGAACTTAATTTTTATCCTAGGAAAAATTTCCATTTTGACCTTAACTTTTCCATAAATTACCATTTTGTCCCTGAAATTCATGAAATCCGACCCTCTACCCAAGCCTAGCTAAAATATACATACAACTTTTATAGCACATACATTTCACAAATTTCAGCATTTTCCATGGATTTTTACCAATTTTCATTTTAGTCCTTAAATCAAGTTTTCCTGAAAAATCACTTTGTAAAAGTTGTTTATCTATCATCAATCTTTCATTTTCTACCATCAATTTCAAATTTCCAGCACATACATCCTTGACCCAATTTTTATACTTTGATAGCTTTTCAAATTAATCCCGCAAATAGAGGGATTAAGTTATTCCAATTCCAAAAATATCAAAATTACTAAAAAGGGACAAGGAAACTTACCCAATTTGGCCATGAAAGTCTCTTCTCTCTCTTCTAGGGTTTCCATGTTTATTTTGGGGAAGAAGATGACATAAAATAAGATAATATCTTTTATCATCTTTTTAATTAATAAGTATTTTATTATTTCCAATTTAGTCCTTAACCTTTTTCTCAATTTCCATGGATGAATCATTCAAAAATATCTACATACTTTTTATTAATGGTCTAATTACCATTTAAGGACCTCTAGTTTTGAATTCCATAGCTATTTGATCCTTATAGCTACTAGAATTCAACTTTCACATTTTATGCAATTTAGTCCTCGTAATTAAGCATTAAATCGATAAAATTTTTGTATTAAAATTTTCACATGAATTTTCTAACATAATACGGTCCATATAATAAAATAAAAATAAATTATATTTTTGACTCGGATTTGTGGTCTCGAAACCACTGTTCCGATTTCACTGAAATTTGGGTTGTTACAGTTCTCCCCCTTAAGAAATTTCCGCCCTCGAAAATTTTACCAATAAGAAGATTCAGGCATTACTTTTTCATGTTTCTATCCGGTTCCCAAATAGCTTTCTCTATATCATATCATTATCCAAGAACTTTCACTAAAGATACCTTTATACTTTTCGTTTCTTTCACTTCACATGCCAGATTTTCAACCAGTCACTCGTTGTAAGTCATGCCAAGCTGCATTTAACATTTATCAAAGCAATAACAGATGATGAGTCTGATCGATTCTGTCACAACACATATACTCATAAAAACATTATAGACTCTGTAGAACTCTGATAATAATATTAATCAATACACATTAGGTCTAATTTTTTTCCATAATCTTATATGACCCAATAGACCATGGGCCTGATTTGCCTTTACGACCAAACCAGGGAACTTTCTTCCATGGCAAAACTTTCATAAACATTTTGTTGCCAATCTAAAACTCCATTTCTTTTTATTTTAGATTCACATCGGATTTCTAACGATCAAATACTACCTTTAAACTGTCTCAGATCATTTTCATCTTTCTTCGGTTTCAAAGAATCAAACCTATTACATGTATCTTTTCTCCCTAAACTCCATCTAAGACATCGGAGTTTTACATTTGTGACCATATAAAACCTCGTACAGTAAAATTTTGTACTTGCCTGTCAACTATTATAATAAGCAAATTCAACCCACGTCAAATACTTTTCTCAGTTACCTTCAAATTCAAGTACACAACATCGAAGTATATCTTCCAAAATCTGAATTATATGTTTAGATTGATCAACTGTCTAAAAATGAAATACGGTACTAAAATGTAACCATGTACCCAGAGTTTCTTGTAACTTGTCTCAGAGTTGGAACATGAACTATAGATCTCTATCAGAAATAACAGGAGCTAGCACATCATGTAATCTGACAATTTCAAAAACAGATTATTCTAGCAACTTATCAAGTGAGAAACCTATTCATACCAGGATAAGATGTGCAGGCTTCATCGCACAATCGATAATTACTCAATTTGTATATTTCTTTTTCATGGTCAGGGAGAATCCTGATATAAAATCCATAGTAACTTTGTCCCATTTCCATTTCGGTATTTTCATTGACTATAACCATCTTGAACGTATCATCTCTATCTTGCTGATACATCCAGCATTTAAATATAGATTCAAAAATACCACATTTCATTCCAGCTACTAATACATCTTTTTCGAATTATTATGCATTTTATCATTTCCTAGATAAACAGACATAGTACCATTGTGATCATTCAAGTAAAATTTTCTATAAAAGTTCCAAATTCTTCATTACATGAACTCTGTTTCTAAATAATAGGCATTTATCAGTTCTACTCTGAAATTCTGATTCAGAAATTATTTCACACTGTATTCATTTAACCTACAACTCATTATCACTTTTCTGGGTTTCACTAATCTGCTGTAGAAACATCGATTAAGCTCTACACTCAGCTAAAATCGAGTATTATCAGACAATCATAATTGATATCCATGGCTTGCAAGGTATACAGATATTTTCTACTTAGAACATCTCTGACCACATTCGCTCTTTCCGAGTGATATTCTATTATCAAGTCATAATCTTTCAACATTTCAACTATATACGCTATCTCAGATTCAAATCTTTTAGCAATGTCAGATACTTCAAACTTTTATAATCGATGAATATACAATATTTTTCACCAAACAAGTAATGTTATCATATTCCAATACAAAAACAATACTTGTCAATTCTAGATCATGTATCGGGCAATTCAAAATCAATAACTGTCACTCTTATATCATATATTGGGTAATTCTTTCCATGTAGTTCTTTACTATCTGAATGTATAGGCTATTACTTTTCCTTATCGGATCAAATCACAATCTAGGTCCATTCAATGTTACATTACTGTAATAACAAATTCCTTACCCAATTCAGGCTGAATCAGAATCAATACTTTGATCAACAAAGCTTCCAACTGGTCGAAACTTTACTGATATTTATCAGTTCATTCTAGAGTAAATTGCAAGAAGATCTGGGTACTCAGTTACACTTTAACACTTCATTTCATCCCCAAACAGATGATCAATCTAAATGGGTAATATAGATCTTGGAAGATATGCTTCGGTGTTGTGTCCTTGAGTTTGAAGGTAATTGAGAAAGGTATTTGCCTTCGGTTGAATTTGCTTATAATAACAGTTACCAGTCTAGTATTAAGATGGCATCATATGAAGCCTTGTATGGTTGCAAATGTAGAACTCCATTATACTGGAAAAAGTAGCCTGGAAGAGATAGTTTGAAAGCAGCCTGGTATCAGCAAAAATCTTATTTTGATTTGAAAAGAAAAGAGATAGAATTTCAGGTTGGTGACAAAGTATTCTTGAAAGCGTCGCATTGGAAGAAAGTTCTCCGGTTTGGTCGTAAAGGGAAATTGAGCCCACGGTTCATTGGACCATATGATATTACAGAAAGAATTAGACCTGTTGCATATCGATTAGCTTTACCACTAGAGCTTGATCAGATTCATAATATTTTTCATGTGTCTATGCTACGACGGTATCAATCCAACCCTTCACATGTTATCTTTCCAAAAGAGGTAGATATTCAGCCAGATATTACATAAGGTGAGGAACCAATCAAAATCTTAGCTCGGGAAACAAAAGAGTTAAGAAATAAAAAGGTAGCTTTAGTAAAAGTTCTTTGGAAATGACACGGTATAGAAGAGGCTACCTGGGACCCGGAGGAAACTATGAGAAAACAATACCCGAATCTTTTTACTGGCAAGATTTTTGAGGACGAAAATCCCTAAAAGGGGGAAAGTTGTAACAGCCCATTTTTCAGTGAAATCGAACAGTGGTTTCGGGACCACAGATCCGACCCAAAATACGATTAATTTTTATTTTATTATATGGTCCATAATATGATAGTCATGACATGTAAAAATTTTGACATGAAAATTTTATCGATTTAATGCCTAATTACGAGAAGGACTAAATCGCATAAAATATGAAAGTTGAATTCTAGTAGCTATAAGAATCAAATATCTATGGAATTCAAAACTAGAGGTCCTTATATTGTAATTAGACCATTAAGAAAAGTATGTAGATTTTTCATGGTGACTCATCCATGGAATTATAGAAAAAGGTCAAGGACTAAATTGAAAATAGTAAAAATTTAATTAATTAAAAGATGATAAAAAGAAAATATCATCTTATTTTGTCATCTCCAACCTTAAAAATACATGTAAACCCTAGGAGAGAGAAAACCAACTTTCAAGGCTTAATTGTCTCGCTTTTAACAATTTTAGTATTTTTGAAACTGGGATAACTTAATCTCTTTATTTGAGGGATTAATTTGAAAAGTTGTAAAAGTATAAAAATGGGTCATTGATGTATTATTATGGAACTTAGAAATTTATGATAAAAAATGAAAGATTATTGATAGATAAACAACTTTTACAAAGTGATTTTTGATGAAAACATGATTTAGGGACTAAAATGTAAACTTGTGAAATTGAAGGAAAAATTCTAAAATTTTATGTATACATGTGCTGGAAAATTTGTAATGGGGCTTTGGCTAGGCTTGGAATAGGGAGTAATTTGCACAAGTTTCATTTTATGGGCCTAGGGACAAAATCAGAATTTATAGAAAAGTTAGGGGCAAAATAGTAATTTTACCTAGGACGTAAATCGAGTCCATTTAAATATGAAAGGCATAATTGGAAAAAAAAAAACCCTCAACCTTTGGGAGCTTTTGGATATTTGCCCCTAACCTTTTTTTTCTGAAATCGGCCCTTAACGTAACGAATTTTTCAGACATCAACCCAATTGAAACGGTAACCGTCAGTTGACCGTTAGCCAACAGCCGGTCAAAAAAATTGGTCTACGTGGCG
Source organism: Gossypium bickii (assembly GCA_025503065.1). NCBI lineage: Eukaryota > Viridiplantae > Streptophyta > Magnoliopsida > Malvales > Malvaceae > Gossypium > Gossypium bickii. Next base: position 27,928,353 of record CP106712.1, read on the forward strand.
TTCTTGTTGATAGGTGACATGGCAAAAAATTAAACAAATTTAATAATCATAAAACAAAAAAAACCCTAAATCCCCAAACCCCTAAATTCGAAACTATTTTTCCAAATTCTAAAATCCCCAAATCGTAAAATTCCCTAAATCCCTAACCTCTAAAATCTTCATTGAATCCCTATCAATCATTAAATCCCTAAATCGTTAGCATTCCAAAATCTTCTTAAAATTCCTAAAATTTTTACGAATCAAATCGTTGAATCCCTAACACTATTAGGAAAGAAAAAGCTTCAACAATCGTGAGAGTTTCTGCAACCCAAAATTGAAAGGTAGGTGCTTTCTTATTTGATTTGTTGGGAAAATAAATTACAATTTTGGTTTGATTTGTTGGTTATTTGTGATTTACTATTGCAATTTTAGTGCGACAATGTAGGGTTTGTTTTGTCGATTTTTTATACGATAATGGTCCCGATGTTGGTGATAAAACTGTTGTAAAAATTGTAGATGGTTAATTGTGATTTATTATTGCAATTTCCGTGCCAGAATGTAGGGTTTGTTTGGTCAATTTTTTGATGCGACAGTGGCCCCTATGATATTGATTTCTGTTACCCAAGCAAAAAGATGTTAAAATTGTAGACATGTGTTACTATTTTGTATTGTATTCAAAGAAGTGGTCCTGATGTAGGTAGTGAGTTTTGTTTTATTATTTTTTAATGTTTTTTGCTTAGAAAATTTTTTGTTTATTCAAAGCAAATTGTTTTTGCTCAGAAAAGATGTTAAAATTGTAGACTTCTGTTACTGCTTTGTTTATTTTTTTAATGTTTTTTGCTTACAATGAGTTACTATTTTTTGTAGATGTCATCAGATGATGAATATTATATTATTTTGCATGTGGGTGGGCACTTTGTAAAGGACCCATGTGTTAGATATGTAGGTGGGGAAGTGATTAGGCTTAAAGAGGACACAAACACAATAACTTATTTTGAATTATGTAAAATAGTCAAAATTGGGTTAGGGTTTAACACTGTCATGTTAATCTATTTTCATCAGCCTGGTATAGTAGGGTTACAAAATAATCTAAGGGTGATTTATGATGACACTTCCACTATAGCTATGTTGGACTTTTGGGTCAAGTTTAAGGAGATTGAGTTATATGTTGAACATGAGGTTGATAAGCCTATAATTGTAGATGAAATTTTTCTGTTGACTACTGGGGAGGGTGATGTTGTAGGGGTAGAAGTTCATGGGGAAGGTGATGATGAAGGGGTAGAATCTGATGGTGAAGGCGATCTAGAAAAGGTAGAATCTAGTGGGAGGGTGATGTAGGAGAGGTACAAGCTGATGGAGAGGGTGTGCCTGCTACTGGTATTGAGGTAGATAAGGATATTGGTATGGAAAGTGGTGGACATATTAGTTTAGGGTTTACTATTGGAGAGGATAATGATAGTGAAGTTGCTGCTAATGAATATGCTGGTGATTTTGCAACATCAGATGGAGTGGATAATATTGTTGATGAATATGTTGGTGATTTTGAAACATCAGATGGAGTGGATAATGTTGCTAATGAATATGCTGGTGATTTTGCAACATCAGATGGACTGGATAATGTTGCTACTACACGTAGTGGAGAAAAGGAAGATGGAAATGAGACTGAGGTATGGGACTCAGATGAACATGGAAGCTTGGTTGAGTTCGATGAAGATGAAGAATATGAAGATGGTGAGAGAAGGAGGAGCAAGTTTCCCTTATACAATGATAAGTTAAAATTTAGTCTGAGAATGTTGTTTAAGGATGGCAAACAGTTTAAGAGTGCAATTCGAAAGTACTCCAAAGAATGTAAAAGACAACTAAAGTTTATTATTGTGAGGTGCATTTCTTCCCCTAACTGTCCATGGAGAATTAAGGCTAGCTACAGTCCTGTTGTGAAATGCTTGCAAATAAAGACGTTTTAGGATGAGCACCATTGTTCGGTTAGTTTTAAGAACAAAATGGTGACTGTTGCTATGATTGCCCAACATTTTGAAGCAACTATCAAGGATCATCCTAAGATGAAGCCGAGGGAAATTCAAAGAAGTTGTGCTTCTGAGATGCATGTAAATGTGACCATTGACTGTTGTTATAAAGCGAAGAAAATAGTGAATAAGAAAATGGCTGGGAATCATAAGGAGGAATTTGGCTTGCTACAGTGCTATGCTCATGAGTTAAGGTCAAAGATGCCAGGAAGCACAATAAAAATGGCTGTTCAAAGGGTGACAGCAGACTCCCTTCCACATTTTAAGAGGTATTATGTGTGCTTTGATGCACTAAAGAGAGGCTGGAAAGCGGGGTGTAGAGCACTCATTAGGCTAGATGGTTGCTTCCTAAAAGGCCAATTTAAGAGTGAATTTCTCACAGCTATTGGAAGATACGCAAACAACCAAATGTTCCCTATTGCATAGGCTGTGGTTGAAGTGGAGTGCACTGATTCATGGGGCTGGTTTCTCAGTCTCCTATCAACTGATTTGGGCTTGGAAGATGGATATGGGTACACAATTATCAGTGACCAACAAAAGGTTAGTAAATATGCAATTTTAAGCTTGGTATTGTTTTTTAAACTGTTATTTGTATTTAACTAAAATTTTATAACAATATATCTCATTCATTAGTTTGAATTAGGGCCTTGAGATTGCAATTTCTGACATACTACCAAGGGTGGAGCACAGGAATTGTCCAAGGCACGTGTTTGAAAATTGGTCAGAGAGGAAGTTAGGGAAATCTTATGAGTGTAACACCCCAAACTCGACCTATGCGTTAAGGCCAGATTTGACATGTCACACAAAATAAATATAGTTTGATTCCTTTTTAAGTAAAACAAATTTCAAGGTTTTGACGAAGTATTTATTGAGTAAGAGATTTGATTGATAAATCGACAATTTGAGATGTAAGATCTTATAAATCATAACATTGATAATATCGTTAACAGTTCAAGAAAGTTTTAAAAGTAATTTAAAGAAAATATTTTTCGTAAAGAATTGATGGAAATTATTAAGCGTAAATTTCCGAGTTTTTTAAAAAAAATGAAAATTTCTATGAAATCCTTTTTGTATATTCGATTTCGAATAAAACGTTTATTTAAAATTTTAGAAAACATAAAATCTCAATTTGAATTACTTAAAGTAGTTTATAAAATCATCAAACAATAAACAAAACAAAAATTAATCCAGAGGCCTTATTACAACCTTAATTCAAAATAGCGAATTAATTAAAATACTGAAAGAAACCCTGTAACATCCTGAATTATTGGGCCTATGCGTTTAATATGTAAATTAGAATGTGTAAGGAGTTCAGAATGGGCTAAGGTTTGGGCCGAGACTGTAGTTAAAATTCTTGTTTGGACACTATAGTGGAAAGCTTGTTAAGTTAGGACATAACAGATATTAGCTGCGTTTTAAAAAAACAAATGGGCTTGTGGCCCAGTGGTCAGTAGTGCCACTTAGAGGGCAAGGAGGTGACACCACACAAGGGAGTAAGGGGGCCCAAATTTAAGGTTCATGGAGCCCAATTCTTTTAATTTAAGTTAGCTAATTTTCGGCATTAGGGTTAGGTGGAGTGGACGGCAAGAAGGCTCAAAAATAGGAGGATTTATGTGAACGGGATAATGTGGATATTATAGTTGATAATATGGAAGATAAAAGGAGAAAAGATAGGAGTTATTTGCAAGGCTAGGTGTTGGCCGAAATTCGATTACCTAGAGGAGGGAAGAACTCGGTTTCTTTATGGCAAAGGGGTGCCGAAATTTCCCCTACTATTTGATTAGTTGTTAGTTATTAGGAAGGGCATTTTCGGTTTTAAGCAATAGGTGCCGAAATCTTCTATAAATAGAGGGGATATCTCTTCAATTTCGCCATTTAGAACCCTATTCTTTTCTTCTTTCCCTATGTCGAAATTCTCAGTCTTCCTCTGTAAGTTCTTTTCTTTTGATTTCTTCAAAAGCTGAAACCTCCCAATTTTCTCAACATCTTTTCTTTCAAAAGTCAAAACCCTAAACTCTCTTCTCATCTCCATAGCCGAATACCCCTATTCCTTTTTGTCAATTTCTCCATTAAAAGCCGAATCTACATAGACTCCTTCCTATCAACTTTTCTTCTAATCTTCTCAAAAAGCCGGAATCCCTAAGGGGTAGTCGAAATCTTTGTGTTAAGGTGAGTGCCGATTTTCCTATCTCTTCAATTTATCTTTTGGTTTTTAAAAGACAAGGCCGAAAGGCCACTTGGTTTGTTAAGGCTGTCGGTTGAGACTAATACTTTCTCTCTTCTCGCGTTTTGGGCAGCATTTCGGGATTTGAAGGAAACCCGATCGTTTAGATCTAAAAGTTGAAAGTCGCTAGTCTCTAATTTCGAGATTTCAAGGTAAGGGGTTTCTTTAGATTTCTGTTAGATTCGCTAACATACCTGTGATCTTAAATATAGGGTATGATTTAACAACCCTATTTCTTTATTGTAGTTCTGACAAGGACTTTTGATGGAAACGAATATGGATCAGGCAAAGGAGAGGATCCCTAAGTTTAAGAAATGAGCAGTGTCTGCTGTTCGAGATTGGCCACCGGGTTGTGGACCGGCTTTTGAAGAACACCTTAGGCAGATAGCAGTGGTGTTGGCTACAGATAGCATTGACTTAGAAAGTCTCGTTCTAACGGTAATCAGGTGTGTAGATCTTTAACACACTCTTTAACTGTAATTTATGTGCTATGGGCTAAAAAGTCGGGAAGTGGCTGTGTAGACAGTCAAATAAAACCCTAAAAGGGTTAGGAAAGGATGCCAGGTACATAATCATAGAAATCTCTATGTGTATCGAAATATATGAAAGCCTGTATGATGTTTTCTTTATGTGTGTATGCATGGGGCGAGATTATGATAATGAAGGGGAAGTGCATGATAGGTCGCTTGGTAATCGGTGGTTAAACCACAAATTCAAATGTTAGGTCACAATGTGATCGGTGGCTATGCAACATTTAATGATTCCTGATTAATAGGAATAGGCAGTACGGCTGTCGTTATGGTGTGTAGCGGATGGAGGGTTGATTGTAGAAATCCCCAAGGTGTGATGGTTGGTACGGGTTGGTGTGTAGAGGATGGAATCCTAGGATGGGTTGGGTTATTCATTATTTATTGTTTATCATGTAATTATGATTGTTGCCTCTATGTATGGGCCAAGGCCCATAATGTGTTTGTGGGCCTCAGGTCAGTGTGTTCGAGATTTATACATTGAGTCTTGGTGACTCACGCTTTCATTTTTCTCTACTCTTTCAGATGAGCAGTAGATCGTGGACATGGGAGCCGAGAAGCACTCGAGGGGCCATCAAGTGTTTTTTTTTTTTTATCTTTATAGATTATTTCAGCTTTTCTTTAAGTTTTTAATTTAGGCAATATTTATGTAATAAGGCCCCATAGTTTATATTTTTTTTTTCATTGCATAGTTTTTAATATTTAGTTTAATTAGTCACAATAATAATAATACAAGGTTTTTCTCCAAATGACATTTATTTATTCAAATATTGTCTGATTAACTTACGATTTCTAAACCAACGAAGCAAAAGTTTTCAATGTACAACCCGTGACATACCAGATCTGGTCGAAACTTATGGGCCGGGTTTGGGGTGTTACAAATCCAAAATCCAAATTTAATCGTTTATGAAGTATGACCTCCACCGAGTCATCCACGGCCCAAGTCTCCATCACTGATCATTACCTGAAAGGGATAAGGAAAAAGGGGGTGAGTTACTAGAACTCAGTGTGCAATCCACTTACCATTGTCCACTGGGCCAAAATCCAATTAAGCATTTATTTGGGCCAGAGCCCATTTACACATATAAATATCATCATAATATGCATGTGACATGGAATTCCCAACCCAAACCTAATTTTCCATCTGCTTCACACCACCCGTACCAACCAACACACCTGTGGGGAGCTTTAGTCACCCATCCCGCCATCACACCAAAGTAGGCATTAAGCCGTATATATCAAACTTGTGGACAAGCCACCAGATTAACAGAATTTACATGGCATTGCCATTTTTCAGATTTGTGGCAGAGCTGTAACACCCTGAATTAGGGGTTATTTATAATTTGAATAAATTCCAATGGGGCTTCAAGAAATAAAATTTATAATTTTATTTGACATGTTTAAGGGTCTAAAAATAACCCGAGCTAGGCTTGACACAAAGATATTAAAATTTTTTCTTTAAGTGTCTAAAAGGGGGGGAGTAGGCCAAAGAGGCCTTAAGAATAATTTTTGGCGTGTTTGGACACAAGGGTTGGCATTGGTAGGGTGGCTTAATGACACCACTTAAGGCTTGGGCAAATGGCGCCTTGAGCATGAGGGTTCGAGCTGCAGCAGAGGCGCTTGGGGGATTTATTTTTATGCGATCTGGGCTTTGGTAAAGAAGGCTTAAAAGAAATTTTCGGGCAAGGAATGGACATGAAACGCAGGAGGCGGAGTGGCAGAGGCGCTACTTAAAGGAACTTTGGCAAAGGGACTCGGGTTCAAGTTGTGGGAACGCAAAAGGGATTTTGTTTTTGGGCTTTAGCGCTAAAAGGGAAAAGGGCTCAGGTAAGGTTTATAATTAAATGATGTGGTTAATTGACATGAAAGTCAATGTGGCCGAGTGGCCTGGGGCGTGTTAAGGGGGGCTGCTGCTTGGGGTTCCAGGTTCGAATCCAAGCAGCAGCACCTTGGTTTTTTTTATTCCTCTCTTTTCTCTTTTTGCTGCTGGCGTGGGTGAAGAGTTTGGCTGCACTTTGGACTCTCAAGGTAGGCTGGAAGAGGTAAGTTTGGTGTTTTATTTTCACTCAATTTGTTTAAACAAAGATAGGAGATAAAGTGCTATTATCCTAGGTGATAATTAATAGTTTAATTATCAGCAAAGAGAGGAGAATTGGGCAGCATTAGGACTCTTGGGGGCTGCTCAAAATTAATCTTTTGTACAAAGAAATAGAGCAAAATTCCAAAGAACCTTTTTTCCTCTCTTTCTGCAAATTAGAAATTCCCTAGGGATTCTTCAAACAAAAATTCCAGTTTTTTTCTTCTTTTATTTAGCCAAAAACAACCTTTGATTTCTCCTACTAATTTTCCTTTTTCTTTCTTCCACCATTGGCCGAATAATCCACCACTTTTTGTCAGAAAATTCCTCTGCTGTGTTATTAATAAAATTCCAACATCTTCTCCTACTTTTTGTTCTTCTTTTTCACATAAGCGAACCTTGTTTATTATTTTAACCAACAATAGCCGAATTCCTTCTCCCTACTTTGAGAAGTCTTGGCCGAATATTAAAGCAAGGGTGTTCTCCTCTTTCTTTTTCTTCAATCGGTTTGGTAAGGAGGTAAGGGTCTACTTTTATTTTGGTATTTAATTGGTGTTCAAAGCCAAGGCTATTAAGTAGCTACTAATGGTTACCGATTATAGGGTGCAAACAGTAAGGCTAGTACTTAAAAGCGAATAGGTAGGGATTCGGGTTCAAAAAGGAGAACTCTTTTAAATAATTGGTTTGGCCGAATAGGCCTTTTAGTATTAACTTGACATTTGGCCGAATGTAGGATCGGGATCTAGCGTCATAGATCGGTTTTTGAGATCTAGGAGTTTCGATAATAACAGTGTGTAAGATCTCTACACACTTTATTAATTTACATGACATTATTATTTGTTTTGAATATTTTGATTGTGGTTAGCTTGTGGCATAATCATGGATTTCGTAAGTCCTGTCTTGTAACTTTTGATATATGTTTATATGCCATCACATGATGCTAAATGTTATGCCATGACATATGATAATTGATGTATAAGCATGTGATGGTGGGATTGATGAGAGGAGGGGATGAAATATGGACTGTCGTCAGTGGTTTTGACCACAAGATGGGTTGGCCCCATCAGATTATATGTGACCTATGGTCATCAGTGGTTTTGACCACAACGATTGAATACTTGCGACTAAGTCCCAGTGGTTTGGTACCACCAGTGGTTTTGACCACATTTGATATATTGTGACCTATGGTCATCAGTGGTTTTGACCACACGATGGGTTGGCCCCATCATTTAAATTGTGACTCTAAGTCATCGGTGGTTTTGACCACACGGGGGTAGAAAAGGTGTATGGATGGCTAGTTGGGTTGCATGAGCATGTTATTAATAAATTGTGTATGAGATATATTTTTCCGGGTAGGGGATTTATGCACTGAGTCTTGGTGACTCACCCTTCCCTTAACATTTTGCAGATGAGTAGATCGCGGAGATGGAGCCGGAGGGACTCGAGGAGGCCCATGCAGTGGAAATTTTAATTTAATGGACTTGGGTTTTATTTTATCAACTTTTGCATGTCGGTTATTTTGTTAAATTGTAATAAGGCCTCCTAGAATATTTTATTATTGTTATATGCTTGAATATTTGTTTTAAACTTGTTATTACTATTAATTAAAAATCGTATGTTTTCCAAGTCAGAACGAAATTGTTTTTAACGAGCCATCGGGCACACTTGTAATTTTATAATAATTTTACTTAATTAAATTTCTAAATTAAAATCTAAGTATGGTTTTAACAAGCCCACTTAAATGAAGAGTTTTCAAAACTTAAGTTGGTTTTCCAAACGGGCTTTAAAAAAATATTTTTCCTGTAACAACTAGATTCGGCCATAGTGTTTGGGCCGGGTTTGGGTTGTTACAAGAGCCACCAGATTTAAGTAGCAGAGCTACCAGAACTTCTTTTCATCATTTTCCCACCCCATGAAATTTATGTATTTAATACATAGCCATTCACAACAATTCATTCAAATATTTCTTACGAACATTTTGGCCCATTGTAACAATTTATCAAGTTGGCCATTTAAGCAAAATCATCTTGGCCCATTTCATAATTTATCACAATCGGCCCATACTGTAATATCAAACGGCCCGTATATCAAATATCTCAATTCGGCCCATATAGCAAATATCTCAATTTGGCCCATATAACAAATATTTCAATTGGCCCATATAACAAATATTTCAACTTGGCCCATTTAACAAATATTTCAATTGGCCTATATAACAAATATCTCAATTTGGCCCATATAACAAATATCTCAATTTGGCCCATATAACAAATATTTCAATTGGCCCATATAACAAATATCTCAATTTGGCCCTTATAACAAATATCTCAATTTGGCCCATATAACAAATATTTCAATTGGCCCATATAACAAATATTTATCGATTTGGACTATTAGGGGTATTTTCAAAATTTTCACAGTCTTAATACCGATTTCAAAATTTTACCAAAATAGTGATAACTATATCATTTTACCCGATTTCACCAAGATGTGATTAAATCAACGATTTATCACGAACATGATATAAATATCTGGCCCATGAAATACGGTGTGAGATTACACACCTGATTACGGTAAGCACTACACTTTCCTAATCGTCGACACCTAAAATATTTCAATGCTCGATTAGACAATGTACACTATTTAATAAATCTATTCTAAAACAAACAATCTAAGATTTTACCCTTGGAATCACGAACAACTACGATTTTTTGGTTTTCCTCGATTCACGATCCACAACCCAGTGGATAGTCTGGACTCGCTGATACCTCACAATTACAAACAACCTCGAATAGTTGATTCTCACCGGACGAGGGTCCACAACCCGGTGGAAAGTCTCGAATCGCTGAAACAGCCCTTCATTTGAATTTAGGAGTAGGGATCACTAACCCGCTCCTTTTTCGATCACCAATCACTACCCCTTTTGATTCGATATTGCTTTCCTCCATTGAAAACAAATATTAGTCCAAACTAATATTACATTGTTATGAATGATTGATCTTAGGAGTGAGGTCGGCTTACCACAAGGATCCGTACGATCTCAAGATGCAAGATTGAGCGATAGAGTCCCCATAATAATATCGATTAATCATCACTATCTTAACGAATAATAAAAAATGATTATAGAATCCTCGAAGAATCCTTACCTTAGAGATTTTTAGACCGAATTCTAGCGATTAAACAATGACTTCGAAAACTCCAAGTTTTGGCCTTCCACTATATTTCTATGGCAAAGAAAAGTGATTTCAAATGAGAGAAAGTATGGTGATGGTCTCGATCAATATGGCCATCCCACACCAAGGTATAGATTTGGCACTAAGAGAAAGAATAAAATAAAGAAAAATGTTGAAATGGATCACTTACCGATTGATCAAAGTATGAATGACAACTAGAATGGAAAAGAGAGTTCAATGGAAGGATGGAAGATTCGGCTATGGTGAGAATATTAGAGGGAGAGTGATGTTTGAAAGTTTTTGCAAAAAGAAAAGAAGAAGAAAAAGAAGTAGAATATATGGTGTTTAAGTTTCGGTTTTCAAGGATGAAAAATGAAAAGGAAATGGTCTCCAAGTTTGTATGCATTCGGCAAAGAGAAAGAAAAGAAATGAATTATGCCTCTTCAAGGTTGCATGGTTTCGGCACAAAGAAGAAAAGAGTTTGGGGAGAAAAGAAAATGATACCAAATTGGTCAAAAAGAAATGGCCAAAACAACCAAAAATTTACCTATTGCTATTGACCACATTCGGCTAGGGAAAAAGAGTTTTGGAGAAAAATGATACACTAGTTGCTAATGGAATTGACCAAAACTAGCACCTAAGCCTTGCCAAAATGCTAATAAAATTCGGCCATCCCCCTTAGCCCCAAAAACCGTCCATATACATAGCCAAATGGTCAAAAGTTTGGCCACCCAAACTTTCCAAAACATCACCCATGGAATAAGCCTCATGCTCCCCTCACATGCCATTTTCATTTGATTCCTTTCCCTAACTTCAGTCTTTCCTTAATCCCTTAGCCATCTTGCCATAAAAATAAAAGTCCAACTTACCATAATTAGTTCTTGGCTGACACTATAAGGAAGGAAAGCAAAAATAAAAATCACAAATGTACATAAAGGGATTCGAACTCCTTCCCTCAAGGTAACACATATGGCGTCATATCCTTTTTGCCAATTGCTCATTTATGCTAGCTATTTACCAATTTATTCCCTTAAGCTTTAAGGTGCTCAGCACCAAAATAATGCAACATATAAAATTCAAATTCTAGGATGTTACAATTCTACCCCCTTAAAGAAAATTTCATCCTCGAAATTTACCTAGTTAAAAGAGGTGAGGATGTTGCTGCGAATCATGTCCTCAGGCCACGTAGCTTCCTCCGCTCTGTGATTACGCCATAGAACCTTGACTAATGGCACGGTCTTCCTTCTCAGCACCTTAATGTCTCGATCTAGAATTTGCACTGGTTCCTCCTCGAACGACAAATCAGGTCTTATCTCAATTTCTTCTACCGATACTATATAAGACGGATCCGATCGGTAACGCCTTAACATAGAGACATGGAATACACTATGTACCTGGCTCAACTCCAGAGGTAATTCAAGCTGATACGCTACTGGCCTAACACATTTCAACACACAGTACGGTCCGATGAACCTAGGGCTCAACTTGCCCTTCCTTCCAAATCTGAAGATCTTCTTCCAAGGTGAGACCTTTAGAAAGACTTGATCTCCCACCGCAAACTCAATATCCTTACGCTTCAGATCCGCATACGATTTTTGCCTATCCAAAGCTTCCTTTAACCATGCCCGAATTACCTTTACCTTTTCCTCCGTTTCTGATATCAGCTCAGGACCCAAATTCAGTCCAATAAGTAGGAGTACGACACCTATGACCATACAATGCCTCGTAGGGTGCCAACTGAATACTGGATTGATAACTATTGTTATACGTAAATTCTGCCAACGGTAGGAAATCCTCCCAACTACCCCTGAAGTCAATCACACAACCCCTTAACATGTCTTCCAAAATTTTGATTACTCTTTCCGACTGACCATCTGACTGAGGATGAAAAGCCGTGCTGAAATTTAATTGGTTCCCAAAGCTTCATATAAGGATTTCCAAATCCGTGATGTAAACCTAGGATCCCTGTCCAATATAATAGACACTGGTACCCCATGTAACCTCACGACCTCCGCTACATACAACTTGGCCAACTTCTGCAATGAATAATCCGTACGAACAGATAAAAAATGGGCAGTCTTTTTCAACCGATCCACTATTACCTATACGGAATCTTTTTTAGTAGTCGATAAGGGTAACTCACTAACAAAGTCCATTGTTATCCGTTACCATTTTCATAATGGAATCTTTACCGGTTGCAACAATCCCGATGGTAATTGATGTTTCGCATTCACTTGCTGACACGTCAAGTACCTACTCTCAAAATTCGTAACCTCCCGCTTTAACCCTGGCCACCAATACTATTCCCAGAGGTCTCGATACATTTTATTTCCCCCGGGGCACATAGCATAAGGGCTACTATGCGCCTCTCGTAGAATCATTTGTCTCAATTTCGAATCTTTGGGCATACAAATTCTTCCGCAGAAACACAATACTCCATCATTATTCAATCCAAAATCCCCTATCACACCACCTTCCACTTGCTGAAGCATGGAACCCAACTTTTCATCTGATGACTGCTTTTCCTTAATCTGGCCTAACCACATAGGCTTCACCTGAAGTTCAGCTAGCAGACTACCATATTCATACAAACTGAGATGAGCAAACATCGCTCTCAACTCCGATATCACCTTACGACTCAACGCGTCTGCCACCACGTTAGCCTTTCCGGGGTGATACTCAATTGAGAAGTCGTAATCCTTCAACAGCTCTATCCACATCCGCTGTCTTAAGTTCAACTCCTTTTGGGTAAGCAGGTACTTTAGACTCTTATGATCCGTATAAATGATCAATTCTCACCGAATAAGTAGTGTCTCCAAATCTTCAAAGCAAACACCATCGTAGCCAACTCCAAATCATGAGTGGGATAATTCACCTCGTGCGGCCTTAACTGGCGAGATGCATAAGCCACCACTTTTCCACCTTGCATCAACACACATCCCAAGCCCGTGTGTGATGCATCGCAGTAAACAATAAACTCTTTTCCAGCCTCAGGTTGAATCAGTACTGGCGCTTCCGTCAGAATCTTCTTCAATTTCTCAAAGCTCTCTTGCTGTTGATCTGACCACACAAATGGTACTCCCTTACGCAACAGTTTAGTTAGGGGTGCAGCAATCAACGAAGACCTCTCCACGAAACGCTTGTAATAACCAGCTAATCCTAGGAAACTCTGAATTTTGGCCACTGACTTTGGTGGTTTCCAATCCAACACAGCTTCTACCTTCCGAGGATCAACTTTGATTCCTTCGGCTGACACAACATGTCCCAAGAAAGTCACTTTCTTCAACCCAAATTCACACTTACTGAATTTGGCATAAAGCTGCTTTTCCCGCAATATTTGTAATACTATTCGCAGATGTGAATCATGCTCTTCTTCATTCTTCGAGTATACCAAGATGTCATCTATGAACACCACCACGAACTGCTCTAAGTAGGGTTGAAAGACTCGGCTCATCATGTCCATAAATGCAGCTGGTGCATTGGACAATCCAAACGGCACTAAGAACTCATAATGTCCATAACGAGTTCGAAATGCCATCTTATGAATATCCATCTCCTTAACCATGAGTTAGTGATAATCCAATCTCAAATCTATCTTGGAGAAAACTGAAGCTCCTCGCAGTTGATCGAATAGGTCATTGATTCTCGGCAATGGATACCTATTCTTGATCGTCAACTTATTCAATTGCCTATAATTGATGCACATACGCATCGACCCATCCTTCTTCTTAACGAACAAAACCGGTGCTCCCCACGGTGACACACTCGATTGAATAAATCCCTATCCAACAACTCTTGATTTTGAGCTTTAAGCTTCGCTAACTCCTTTGGCGCCATTCTATAAGGAGCAATGGACACCGGTACCGTTCCGGGCAATAGCTCAATGCCAAACTCTACCTTCTGGTCTGGAGGCAAACCCGGAAGTTCCTCGAGAAAGACGTCTGAAAACTACTTCACTGTTCTAACTCTTTCTACTGACAATTCTTTGGTATCCAACGCACTGATGAAGGCTAGGAAAGCTCCACACCCTTTTCGCACCAACTTTTCTGCCTTTAAGGCAAATACCACATTCGATAGATAATTTCTCCTTTCACCTATCATCACCACTTCTTTATCTTCTGAGGTTCTTATCGACATCCACTTTGCAGCACAATCCAAGTTCGCATGGTGCTTTACCAACCAATCCATGCCCAAAATAAGGTCGAATTCATCGAAAGGCAGTTCCATTAAATTGATCAAAAATATTTCACTTTCAATTTCTAAGGGCACGTCTCTAAACAATTTATTCACTATCACAGACTGTCCTAAAGGACTAATTACCGTCATCTATTTATCAGTAATATCATATCTAATGTTCAAATTTCCAGATATAGCACTAGCAATATATGAATGGGTAGATCCAATATCTATCAAAGCAGTAACAGGTACATTAGAGATGAAGAATATACCGGTTATCACATCAGGTGCATCGACATCCTCTCGGCGTCTGACCGCATAAACTAACCCTGGCTGCCTCGCCTCCGCTTTACCCTTGAAGCCATTACCTCTATCCGATGCACCTTGACCTCGACCTAGTCCACGACCCCTCTATGGCTACTAAGCGCCTCTAACTAGTGGTGCGTCATGATTAAGAGCTTCCTGAGTCGAAGCAGTCCGTCGAGGACAATTCTTAAGCTGATGGTCCTTAGAACCACATTTGAAACAACCACTGGTTCTCTTCCAGCATTCACCAGGGTGTCGTCTTCCACAGCCAGCACATGGTTGTATCTGATTGATAGTAGCTGGTGCTCTAGCTTGAGCTGGCTCATCATTCCTGGGCTTCTTCTGAAACCTTCTAGCAGGACCCGAGTACTTAAAGTCCCTCTTGCTCTTCCCTCTATCTTTTTCTTGGTTTCGCTGCTCTGAGGTCTTAGCCTCTTCGGCTATCTTTGCTTTCTCCACCAGTGTGGCAAAATTCCTTTCTTGCTGTGGGGCTATCAATACCCGCAATTCATCACTCAACCCATCCTCGAAACGCACACAGCGTTCATAATCAGTTGGCACAATACCTCGGGCATTACTACTCAGACGCAGAAATTCTGCTTCATAAGCTGCCACGGTCTTACTTCCTTGAACTAGATTAAGAAATTCCTTCCTTCGGGCATCCACATAGCTAGCCCCAACATACTTTCCTTGAAATGAGGTTTGAAGAAATCCCAAGTAACGGGATCTGCCTGAGTGCCTTCCTGAACAGTAAGCCACCATTGATACACCTCGTCTCTCAACAAGGATACAGCTCCTCTTAGTTTCTGCTCGGTGGTACACTCCAGGTCATCCATGATTCGCTCCACAGCCTCGAGCTAATACTCCGCTACACTTGGGGCTACACCCGAGACAACCCTAAAAACCTCGGCACCACTTGATCTAAGTCATTCCAAAATTGATCCACGAGCTGTTGGCTTAGTTCTAGCCCCAGCAACCCTTTCCAAAATTCGCAACATTGCTTGGGACAGAGCAATGTCCTCCCTCATACAGTCTTGTGACCCAGCCTCAGTCACAGGGAACACATGTGCATCCATTTTCGGCATATGTCCCGACGCTTTAGACGCAACCCTAGCACCTCAGTCTCTACCACGGCCACATCTACCATGTCCACGTCCTTTAGTGCTCATATTGACTATTTTGATTTAATCTGATTACAATTTTATGAATCAGTATACTATTTCAGTGTTTATTAATGATATTTTATGAGATATAAGAAGTAGAGTTGTTTTCGTAAACGCATCCTATAGTCTCAATCTCTAAAGTTTCAACACCTAAAACTAAAAGTTCTAGAGTGTTCCTATAGTCATATCACAATAATAATAATCATTCAATTAACATACACTTACTTGACTTGGTGCCGGATACTCGTGGTGCCATACTTCCTTTAAAAACATACGTTCTATAATTCAAAACAGTTTTGAACAAAAATGTTCTTGAACCCAAACCATAGCCGAGTTTTGAAACTGGGCTCTGATACCATAAAATGTAACACCCCAAACCCAGCCTATGCGTTAAGGCCAGATTTGACATGTCACACAAAATAAATATAATTTGATTCCTTTTTAAGTAAAACAGATTTCAAAGTTTTGACGAAGTATTTATTGAGTAAGAGATTTGATTGATAAATCGACAATTTGAGATGTAAGATCTTATAAATCATAACTTCGATAATATCGTTAACAGTTCAAGAAAGTTTTAACAGTAATTTAAAGAAAATATTTTTCGTAAAGAATTGATGAAAATTATTAAAAGTAAATTTCTGAGTTTTTTAAAAAATGAAAATTTCTATGAAATCCTTTTTGTATATTCGATTTCGAATAAAACGTTTATTTAAGATTTTAGAAAACATAAAATCTCAATTTGAATTACTTAAAGCAGATTATAAAATCATCAAACAATAAACAAAACAAAAATTAATCCAGGGGCCTTATTACAACCTTAATTCAAAATAGCGAAGTAATTAAAATACTGAAAGAAATCCAAAATCCAAATTTAACCATTTACGAAGTATGGCCTCCACCGAGTCGTCCACGGCCCAAGTCTCCATCACTAATCATTACCTGAAAGGGATAAGGAAAAAAGGGGTGAGTTACTAGAACTCAGTGTGCAATCCACTTACCATTGTCCACTGGGCCAAAATCCAATTAAGCATTTATTTAGGCCAGAGCCCATTTATACATATAAATATCATACATAATATGCATGTGACATGGAATTCCCAACCCAAACCTAATTTTCCATCTGCTTCACACCACCCGTACCAACCAACACACCTGTGGGGAGCTTTAGTCACCCATCCCGCCATCACACCAAAGTAGGCATTAAGCCGTATATATCAAACTTGTGGACAAGCCACCAGATTAACAGAATTTACATGGCATTGCCATTTTTCAGATTTGTGGCAGAGCCACTAGAATTATGTAGCAGAGATACCAGAACTTCTCTTCATCATTTTCCCACCCCATGAAATTTATGTATTTAATGCATAGCTATTCACAACAATTCATTCAAATATTTCTTACGAACATTTTGGCCCATTATAACAATTTATCAAGTTGGCCATTTAAGCAAAATCATCTTGGCCCATCTCATACAATCGGCCTATATTGCAATATCAAACGGCCCGTATATCAGATATCTCAATTTGGCCCATGTAGCAAATATCTCAATTTGGCCCATATAACAAATATTTCAATTGGCCTATATAACAAATATCTCAATTTGGCCCATATAACAAATATTTCAATTGGCCCATATAACAAATATTTCAATTGGCCCATATAACAAATATTTATCGATTTGGCCTATTAGGGGTCTTTTCAAAATTTTCACAGTCTTAATACCGATTTCAAAATTTTACCAAAATAGTGATAACTATATCATTTTACCCGATTTCACCAAGATGTGATTAAATAAACGATTTATCACTAACACGATATAAATATCTAGCCCGTGAAATACGGTGTGAGATTACACACCTGATTACGGTAAGCACTACACTTTCCTGATCGTCGACACCTAAAATATTTCAACGCTCGATTAGACAATGTACACTATTTAATAAATCTATTCTAAAACAAACGATCTAAGATTTTACCCTCAGAATCGCGAACAACTACGATTTGTCTGTTTTTCTCGGTTGACGGTCCACAACCCAGTGGAAAGTCCCAACTCACTGATGCCTCACAATTGCGAACAACCTCGAATAGTTGATTCTCACCGGATGAGGGTCCACAACCCGGTGGGAAGTCTCGAATCACCGAAATAGCCCTTCATTTGAATTTAGGAGTAGGGATCGCTAATCCGCTCCTTTTTCGATCACCAATCACTACCCCTTTTGATTCGATATTGCTTGCCTCCATTGAAAACAAATATTAGTCCAAACTAATATTACGTTGTTATGAATGATTGATCTTAGGAGTGAGGTCGGTTTACCACAAGGATCTGTACGATCTCAAGATGAAAGATAAGCGATAGAGTCCCCATAATAATATCGATTAATCATCACTATCTTAACGAATAATTAAAAATGACTATAGAATCCTCGAAGAATCCTTACCTTAGAGATTTTTGGACCGAATTCTAGCGATTAAATGATGACTTCAAAAACACCAAGTTTCGGCCTTCCACTATATTTCTATGGCAAAGAAAAGTGATTTCGAATGAGAGAAAGTATGGTGATGGTCTCGATCAATATGGCCATCCCACACCAAGGTATAGAGTCGGCACTAAGAGAAAGAATAAAATAAAGAAAAATGTTGAAATGGATCACTTACCGATTGATCAAAGTATGAGTGAAAACTCGAATGGAAAAGAGAGTTCAATGGAAGGATGGAAGATTCGGCTATGGTGAGAATATTAGAGGGGGAGTGATGTTTGAAAGTTTTTGCAAAAAGAAAAGAAGAAGAAAAAGAAGTAGAAATATGGTGTTTAAGTTTCGGTTTTCAAGGATGAAAAATGAACAAGGAAATGGTCTCCAAGTTTGTATGCATTCGGCAAAGAGAAAGAAAAGAAATGAATTATCCCTCTTCAAGGTTGCGTGGTTTTGGCACAAAGAAGAAAAGAGTTTGGGGAGAAAAGAAAATGATACCAAATTGGTCAAAAAGAAATGGCCAAAACAACCAAAAATTTACCTATTGCTATTGACCACATTCGGCTATGGAAAAAGAGTTTTGGAGAAAAATGATACAATAGTTGCTAATGGAATTGACCAAAACTAGCACCTAAGCCTTACCAAAATGCTAATAAAATTCGGCCATCCCCCTTAGCCCCAAAAACCGTCCATATACATAGCCAAATGGTCAAAAGTTTGGCCACCCAAACTTTCCAAAACATCACCCATGGAATAAGCCTCATGCTCCCCTCACATGCCATTTTCATTTGATTTATTTCCCTAACTTCAAACTTTCCTTAATCCCTTAGCTATCTTGCCATAAAAATAAAAGTCCAACTTACCATAATTAGTTCTTGGCCGACACTATAAGGAACGAAAGCAAAAATAAAAATCACAAATGCACATAAAGGGATTCGAACTCCTTCCCTCAAGGTAACACATAATGCGCCATATCCTTTTTGCCAATTGCTCATTTATGCTAGCTATTTACCAATTTATTCCCTTAAGCTTTGAGGTAACTTACTCTATTTCCTTAAAGTGCTAATTTCCGAAAGTTTTTACTAGATCTAAATAAATCCTGAGCCTTCTCAGGACTACTTAAACACACACAATTGAAAGTCCAACAAGCTCAACACCAAAATAATGCAACATATAAAATTCAAATTCTAGGATGTTACAATGAGTGTGATTTCTGGCAGATTATAAAGTGCACGACTGAGAGGGGGTGGGAGGATCTATGTTCATCACTGGAGAAGAAAGATAAGGATACTTACGATAATTTCATGAAAAAGTCTCCAAAGATGTGGACAAGGGCATTTTTGGAGACTGCTTTTAAATCAGATATAGTTAACAACAATTTATGTGAAGCATTCAATTCAAGCATTGTCAAAGCTAGGTTCAAAAGCATTACCAGAATGCTTGAGGATATTAGGACCAAGACGATGACTAGGATAGTACAAAAAAGAAAGTTATATAATGGATGGACCAAAATTATGATCCATTGGTGATAGCTATGTTTGATGCCAACAAGAAGGACTGTGTAGAGTGGCAACTGATATAGAATGGTGAAAATGGATACGAGTTGAGGAAAGGAAGTTATCAGTATATAGTGGACCTAAGTCAAAGGATATGTAGTTGTAGAAGTTGGAAAATTAGTGGGATTCCATGTTCCCATGCATGTGCTGCCATGTATCCCTTAGGGCTTCAACCAGATGAATATCTACATGAATATTATCACATTGATACCTACAAGAAAGCATACTCTTTTTCCAATGCAGCTCATAAATGGGCCACATGATTAGGGAAAAGCTAGTATTTAGCCAGTGCTACCTCCTATTGAAAGGAAGATACCTGGGAGGCCCAAAAAGAATAGGCGGATGGCTAGAGATGAACCCAAAAAATTGAAACCTGGTCATTTTAGTAGGAAAGGTTTACTCATGACATGTACTTAATATGGCCAACATAACCATAACAAGCGGTCTTGCACAAATTTGAAATAGGTACAGTATTGTTCTTTAGTTATAAATATTGAGTAAATTTTTTATTTTAAATTTTTTATTTATTTTGTCTAACCAATGATTATGGTCAATTTTTTGTAGCAAGATGCACAACCAACTAAACAAAAGGGGAAATCTTCCATTAAAAGGTCAACTACCTTAGATAAATCTAAGGGAAATCTTTCATTTTTTGTAGTAAGTTTCTTCCTTTTACTATTGATATGAGTTATTTTATACATTGTTAATATTAATATAAAATACTCTTGTAGTCAGGTAGAACCACAAGGAGCATGATGACAGCTTCATGCCAAGATGATAGTGGACAAACTTCTTCAACACCCAAGTCGCAAAATAACAAGCGAAAAGCTCCTCTCGACCACCTGGGAACACAAGAATCAGTTTCGTTATTTTGTTTTGAATGACTTCTGATGTCTGTCTTGTAATTCACTATGATAACTTGCTTTTGAACTTGTGCCATAATTTACTTATCTATTTGTATTTGTATCTGTTTTCTATTTCGCAGGACCATCTCGTGATAACTCGTGATCCAAAAAGTACTGTGTAAGGTATTTTGCCTACAACATTCTGGTTTTAGAATACACCATTGTTGAATGTTCTTTTGTTGTATTGAAAACCAATACGTTGATTTTCTTTTTGGTTTATGTATAGCTCACTCATATTTTGGTTTTTGGCTGGTATAGCGTTGATGGTGTATAGGGTGATGGTGTACATTTATCGAAATTGTAAAGTACATTTATCCAAATCATATACTTGAATGATTAAATTTGTCCTTTTAGTCTTATGTTTATTGTCACCGCATTATTTATTAAGCTAAATTAAATTAGGCATAAACAACAAATGTTTTTCATTACTTCCAAGCATAATGTTAAATTACATGAAAAACAACCAATATTTTTCAATCAACATTTGCAACTGCTAGCTGCATATGCCTCTTACCAGTACTGCCAAAAAAGAAACCTATGGTGATGCATACAATACATAACATAAAGCAAGAAAATAATATCTTATACATTGACTTCTCTTTCTTGATAACTTTAATTTTTTGCTTCATGGTCAACATTTTCTTCTTTAATGCTACTTCTCCTTCAACACCAAAAACTGATCTACCTCCTTCAACCTCAATGTCAACAACACTACTGCCACCATTATGGTTACCATCGAATGCAACCGAATCCATAGCATTCTTTCTAAGTGCTAAATTATCCTTCAAAAGATTTCGTTCACTATCACGTAATTGACTCAGTAACTCAGTCACACGGTCACACATTTTCCCATCATACCACTTGAAGAAATCACAACCACCGTCCTACAAACAAATCCAAATTCAACCAAATTAAAATAATCCAAAATGAAAATGAAACAAATACTGAGATTTATGAAATCATCAAAATTGAGCTCAAGCTCAATTTGCAAATCAAAATTCTTCACTTACCCGAAAATCTGAATAAACAAAAAACCTCCCCCCCCCCAGATTTAAATCACTCCATGAAGTGTCTCTTGGAGCTAACTTATTGCAGTGGCATTTTACTATTGGTCCATCATAGACATACACCTTTCGCGATGAAGTAACAACATTTGCATATGACGATTTTTTCTTCGAACCATTCGAACCATGCGTTTCCCAACCTCTAGGTTGATTATTCGAACTATATGAATCCATGATTTCAAACGAAAAGGAAGAAAAATAAAAATTTTTGGAAAGATTAGGGATTTCACGATTTGGTTCTAAGGGATTTCATGATTTTGTTCCTAATAGTTTTAGGGATTCAACGGTTTGATTCGTAAAAATTTTAAGGATTTTAAGAAGATTTTAGAATGCTAACGATTTAGGTATTTCAAGATTTAGGGATTTGAAGATTGTTAGGGATTCAATAAAGATTTCGGAGGTTAGAGATTTAGGGAATTTCACGATTTGGGGATTTTAAAATTTGAAAAAATAGTTTTGAATTTAGGGGTTTGGGAATCTAGGGTTTTTGTTTTATGATTATTAAATTTGTTTAATTTTTTGCCACATCATCAGTCAACAAGAACGCCACGTAGACCAATTTTTTTGACCGGGTATTGACTAACGGCCAGCTAACAGTTACCATTTCAATTGGGTTGATGTCTGAAAAATCCGTTACGTTAGGGGCTGACCTCAGAAAAAAGGTTAGGGGCATATATCCAAAAGCCCCCAAAGGTTGAGGGTTTTTTTTTAAATTATGCCAATATGAAATGTATGAAATTGATGGTTAAATTCATTTAAATAGATTCGGACAACACTAATTTGAGGTTAGATCGAGGAAAAGAAAAGGTTTCAGATTAGTAGATTTCTAACGTGAACAAGTGTCGAGGTAAGTTTGTGTAACTTAATCAGACATGTAATTATGTTAATTGAATATTGTGTTTGTATTTAATGTGAATTATGTTAATGTGCTTTACTTGTATACTATGATGGAAAATTTCTACATGCTTGAAATGGTAATAAAGGGTTAGTCCCAATTGAATGTTGAATTCCGATAATTATATACACTGTCCTGAAACTAATCAGCTCCTGCATTTGTTTCGGAAGGGATTTAGCTCAAACGAGTAATCCCATTGACCTTGTTATATAAAGGATTTAGCCCGGACGGGTAATCCTAATAAAATTCCTTTCGAGTCTGCATTAAGATTAAGGTTTAGCCTGGACTGGCAATCCTAATTGACCTTCTCTGAGCTTATGTTATATAAAGGATTTAGCCTGGACTGGTAATCCTATTATACGATATGTGGCTCAAGAGTGTGTTCCTTGGTTAAGTGCCCTAAGGGGTACCCTTGAATAAGAAATTAATGGATTATGGAACCGTACACTTCAAATGTACTACTTGAGCATCCATCAGAATTCAATGATTTCAATGGGCATGTATTACTTGACTTGGCATGAAAATCTTGAGATGTAATGATAATGACTTGAAAGAACATTGCATGATGAGCTTATCTATTTTTACTTGACATGTTTGTAAATGTTGTGACTAACATGTTTGATTGAAGGTATGTGCTTAGGAAATTTTGCTAATGGATGGAAAACATGATGTTGTGTGCTTAAATTTAATAACAGGATTGGTAAGTTTAGTTTCCGTTATACGAACTTACTAAGCATGTAATGCTTACTCTATTTATTTTTCCCTTGTTTTATAGTGCTCGAAAGCTCGTGAAGGTTGGAAGATCATTGGAGCATCGCCACACTATCAACTAGCATTTTGGATATACTTAGTAAGATCATTTTGGGTATAATGGCATGTATAGGACAACTTGGCCAATAGTGGCTTAAAATGTTATTTTGTCACCTAGCCATTGGAATGGCTAATATTGGTTCATTTTGGTATGACTAAGTAGATTATTATGATATATATGTATTCACATGTGTTATGTTAAAAATATGTGATCAATGTTGGGAATGCCTAAGTTAAACTAAGGTAAGGTTGTGATCATGTATGATTGTAGTGTTATGCCTTGTGAATCATAGAAATTTCCCAATTTGAATGCTTGAATTGGTTGGTGTTGGATGTGTGTTTCAAGTGCAGGTCTTGGGTGAAATTTTGGGTGAGAAATGAAGCTAGAAATGGCTTTATTTTTTTTCCACACGTGCATGTGTCTAGACCGTGTGTGACACACGACCATGTAGTTAGGCCGTGTGTCCCCTGCACCTAAATTTTGAGAAATAAAATGCTCAGAATTGGGCACATCGGCAGAGACACGGGCGTGTGTCTCAGCCGTGTATGCCACACTCCCTAGAACACAGGCGTGTGTCTTGGCCGTGTGAAACCTGCACCTAATTTGAATTAAATTAATTAACCACATGGCCTAGCACACGGGCGTGTGCAATGGCCGTGTGGTGAAAATCAGAGTGCACCCTAAATCGAACACGACATGTAGCACGGGCGTGTTCCAGGGTCACACGGGCATGTCCCTTGGACCACAAGGGCGTGTGAGTCCTGCACCTTAGAAAAATTTTGTAATTTTGCAAAAAATTCTTAGAGGTTCCGATTAAGTCCCAATTCGATTCTAATGCATGTATTGGGCCTCGAGGGCCCACTCAAGGGACATTATGGATGATCTCGGTAAATGAATAGTAAATTTACATAGTTTAATAGAAATATATTCTAAATGTTCTGGCAATGCTCTGAAACCCTGTTCTGACAACAGGCACGAGTTAGGGGTGTTACATTTAGTGGTATCAGAGCTACAGTTTAGCTGATTGTCAGATTTGACGTAGCAAACATGAGCTTAGCTATACATTCCATTAAATAAATTGTGATAGTGTGATCACTCCTAATCATTTTAAATGTGTTTTACATGTAGTAATGTCATCCAACCAAGCTAGAGCTAAATCTGAGGAAGCTGAGAGCAATGCTTCAGCTTTAGTACAAAGAGTTGCATTTGCGTCTAGTAGTGAAAGGCTCGTGTCTGAGGGTCGAAGTGAGGAGGCAAAACAAGCCTTCTTTCAAATGAAGAATGAATGGTTTACAAAGTACCTGGGAACAAACCCTGCTGTACAACAACCACCCCACCTGCTCCCCAACTGATTCCTAAGGTACCACAGCGTGCCGAACTTGTTAGAATTGGTAAGCCTCCGATAGAAAAATCTACAAGTATGGGGCAGAGGAATTTAAAGCTACCACAGATGATGATCCGGAAAGGGCTAAGTTTTGGCTAGAAAATACCATCCAAGCTTTTGATGAATTATCCTGCACACCTGCTGAATGTCTGAAATGTGTGGTATCTCTAGTAAAAGATACAGCTTATCATTGGTGGAATACCATAACTTCGGTAGTACCGAGGGAGAATGTCACATGGGAACTTTTCCAAGCTGAATTCAGGAAGAAGTATGTGAGTCAGAGATTTATGGATAAGAAAAAAAAAGAGTTTCTCGAGCTCAAACAAGGAAACATGACTGTATCTGAATATGAACGAGAATTTGTTCGGTTGAGCAAGTATGCCAGTGAATGGGTTTTAACCGAGGTTGAAATGTGTAAATGCTTTGAAAAGGGCCTAAATGAAGATATCAAGCTATTGATTGTAATTCTCAAAATAAGGGAGTTTGCGGTGTTAGCCGGTCGAGCCCAAAAAGTTGAGGAACTAAGTAAGGAAAAGAAATAAGCCAAAAGGGAGACTCGAGTTTCAGGAAAAAGAACTATGAGTAAGTCACAATCATTTGCTTCTAAGAAATTAAAGAGGTATTATGATCATGTTAACCTCTACGGGGTATTTTGGAAGAGAGCGAGGCTCTCAACGTTCTAACCCTAGGTATTCATATCCATCTGTGACTAGTGTGGGTAGTGTCGGTAATCCCAAACTGAAATGTAAACATTGTAACAAATTTCATCATAGGGAATGTCAATCTAGAATTGGAGCTCATTTAAAATGTGGTTCACTTGACCATTTTCTTAGGGATTGTCCCGAAAGAGTTGAAAAAGAAATAGAGCTAGCTCCAAAGCCAAGTAATTCTGTTGCGAGAGGCAGACCACCCTGTCACCCCGGTAATGTTAGTGGTAGTCGAGGTACTACCAAGGATGCGATAATTAGATCTGAGTCACGAGCACCTGCAAGAACATATGCCATTCGTGCTAGAAAAGATACCTCTGTACCAGATGTCATTACTGGTACATTTTCTCTACTTGATACTGATATTACTACTTTGATTGATTCTAGTTCCACACATTCATACATATGCATGAACTTAGTGATTGTTAAAAATTTACCTGTTGAATTCATTGAATTTGTGGTTAAAATTTCAAACCCCTTGGGCCAGTGTGTTATGATGGATAAAGTTTGTAAGAACTATCTATTGATGGCAAAAGGTTATTGCTTTTCGGCTGACTTGATGTTTTAGCCATTTGATGAATTTGATGTGATCTTGGGAATGGATTGGTTAACCTGATATGATGCAGTGGTTAATTTAAGCAGAAATATATTGTATTGAAATGTTAGAATGGTGAATTGCTTCATGTTGAATCCGATAAACTGGATGGATTACCGAATGTGATTTCAGCAATAACAGCACAGAAATAGTCCGAATGGGTTATGATGCTTACCTTGCATATGTGTTGGATACCAAAGTGTCTGAATCAAAGATTCAACAGTACCAGTTGTATGTGAATTTCCAGATGTATTCCCAGAAGAATTACCTGGTTTATCACCGGATAGGGAAATGGAATTCTCTGTAGATCTTGTCCCAGGAATGACACTGATATTTATAGCACCTTATAGAATGGCTCTTACAAAATTGAAAAAGCTGAAAGTACAATTACAGGAGTTGATTGATAGAGGTTTTGCTCGACCTAGTTTCTCACCTTGGAGTGCGCCAGTCCTATTTGTAAAGAAGAAGGATGGATCATTGAGGCTGTATATTAATTACAGACAGCTCAACAAAGTCACAATAAAGAACAAGTATCTATTGCCTCGTATTGATGACTCATTTGACTAGTTGAAATGTGCCACTATATTTTTTAAGATTGATCTCCGTTCTGGTTATTATCAATTACGGGTAAAAGAATTTAATGTGCCTAAGATAGCTTTTAGAACCAGGTATGGACACTATGAGTTTCTCGTGATGCCATTCGGCTTGACAAATGCACATGTAGTTTTTATGGATTTGATGAACAGGATTTTCTGTCCGTATTTTGACTGGTTTGTGGTGGTATTTATAGATGATACTTTGGTTTAATCCCGAGATGAAAATGAACATGCTAAGCATCTGAGAATATTGTTTCAAACCCTGAGAGAGAAACAATTGTATGCCAAATTCAATAAATGTGAATTTTGGCTACGGGAAGTTAGTTTTCTTGTGCATATAGTATCTGCTGAAGGTGTCAGAATAGACCCGAATAAAATTTCAGCTATTGTTAATTGGAAGCCACCGAAGAATGTGTCTGAAGTCCGAAGTTTTCTAGGACTAGTGGGATACTATCGAAGATTTGTAAAAAAAATTCAATGATAGCTTCTCCGATGACTTGTTTACTATAGAAAGATGTAAATTTCAAGTAGACTGATAAATGTCAGCAGAGTTTTGACAGATTAAAAGCTTTATTGACAGAAGCTCCAGTGTTAGTTCAGCCAGAATCGGGTAAAGAATTTATAGTTTACAGTGATGCATCATTATAAATAGTAGCCTATGCCTCAGGACAGCTAAAGCCACGTGAAAAGAACTACCAGACACATGATCTTGAATTGGTGGCAATAGTGTTTGCATTGAAAATCTGGCGGCATTACTTATTTGGTGAAAAATGTCACATATTCACTGATCATAAAAGTCTAAAATATTTGATGTCACAGAAAGATTTGAATTTGAGACAGCGCAGATGGCTTGAGTTATTGAAAGATTATGATCTTGTTATTGACTACCATCTGGGAAAGGCCAATGTAGTGACAGATGCTTTGAGCAGAAAATCTTTGTATACTTTGCGAGTAATGAATACGCGATTGTCGTTGTTTGATGATGGTTCAATCACAGCTAAGTTAGAAGTTAGACCAACATTTTTACAGCAAATCTCTGAAGCAAAGAAAAATGATAGTAAGTTGCAAGCAAAACAGACACAAAAAGAATCGACACCTAACTCAGAATTTTAGATCGAGACTGATGGTTGTTTGTTATTCAGAGGCAGAGTATGTGTGCCGAAAAGTTCAGAACTGATACACAAGATTATGAATGAAGCTCATAGTGGTAACATGTCTATGCATCCTGGTAGTAATAAAATGTATAATGATCTAAAAATATGTACTGGTGGCTGGGAATAAAACGAGATATTTCTGAGTTTGTATCTAAATGTTTGATATGTCAGCAAGTAAAAGCTGAACATCAATTGCCTTCTGGACTATTACAGCCAGTTACGATACCGGAATAGAAATGGGAAAGAATTACTACGGACTTTGTGTCGGGACTGCCCCTATCTCCAAAGAAAAAAGATGCCATTTGGGTAATCGTTGATCGGTTGGCAAAGTCCACACAATTTGTTCCAGTATGTATGCATTATTCCTTGGATAGATTGGTTGAGTTATATGTTTATGAGATTGTCAGATTGGATGGAGTGCCTGTCTCCATCATTTCAGATAGAGATCCTCAGTTTACATCTTGATTCTGGAGTAAATTGCAAGAAGCTCTGGGTACACAGTTACACTTTAGCACTGCATTTCATCCCTAAACAGATGGTCAATCTAAATGGGTAATACAGATCTTGGAAGATATGCTTCGGTGTTGTATCTTTCAGTTATAAGGTAACTAGGAAAAGTATTTACCTTTGGTTGAATTTGCTTATAATAACAGTTACTATTCTAGTATTAAGATGGCACCGTATGAAGCCTTGTACGGTCGCAAATGTAGAATTCTATTATACTGGACAGAACTCAGTGAGAAAAAGGTACACGGAGTTGATTTGGTCCGAGAGACCGAGGAAAAAGTGAAGGTAATTCGAGATAGTTTGAAAGCAGCATCGGATTGGAAAAAATCTTATGATAATTTGAAAAGAAAAGAGATAGAATTTCAGGTTGGCGACAAAGTATTCTTGAAAGTGTCACCTTGGAAGAAAGTTCTCCTGTTTGGTCGTAAAGGGAAATTGAGCCCACGGTTCATTAGACCATATGAGATTACAGAAAGAATTGGACCTGTTGTATATCGGTTACTTTACCACCAGAGCTTGATTGGATTCATAATGTTTTTCATGTGTCTATCCTATGACGGTATAGATCTGACCCTTCACATGTTATCTCTCCGACAAAGGTAGAGATTCAACCAGATATGACATATGGTGAGGAACCAATACAAATCTTAGCTCGGGAAACAAAAGAGTTAATAAATAAAAAGGTTGCTTTGGTAAAAGTTATTTGGAAACGATACGGTATAGAAGAGGCTACCTAGGACTCGGAGGAAACTATGAATACCCAAATCTTTTTACCGGTAAGCTTTTCTAGGATGAAAATCCCTAAAAGGGGGAGAGTTGTAACAGCCCATTTTTCAGTGAAATCGGAACAATGGTTTCGGGACCACAGATCCGACCCAAAATACGATTTATTTTTATTTTACTATACGGTCCATAATATCATAGACGTGACATGTGAAAATATTGACATGAAAATTTTATCGATTTAGTGCCTAATTACGAGAAGGACTAAATTGCATAAATTATGAAAGTTGAATTCTAGTAGCTATAAGGATCAAATAGCTAAGGAATACAAAACTAGAGGTCCTTATATGGTAATTAGACCATTAAGAAAAATATGTAGATTTTTCATGGTGACTCATCCATGGACTTATAGAAAAAGGTCAAGGACTAAATTGGAAATAGAAAATTTTAATTAATTAAAAGATGATAAAAAGAAAATACCATCTTATTTTGTCATCTTCGACCTTAAAAATACATGGAAACCCTAGTAAAGAGAAAAGCAACTTTCAAGGCTTAATTGGGTAAGTTTTCTTGTCCCGTTTTTAACAATTTTAGTATTTTTGAAACTGGGATAGCTTAATCTCTCTATTTGAGGGATTAATTTGAAAATTTATCATAGTATAAAAATGGGTCATGAATGTATTATGATGGAAATTAGAAATTTATGATAGAAAATGAAAGATTATTGATAGATAAACAAATTTTACAAAGTGATTTTTGTTGAAAACATGATTTTGAGACTAAAATGTAAACTTGTGAAATTGAAGGAAAAATTCTGAAATTTTATGTATACATGTGCTGCAAAATTTGTAATGGGGCTTTGGCTAGGCTTGAAATAGGGAGTAATTTGCACAAGTCTCATTTTCCGGGCCTAGGGACAAAATCAAAATTTATGGAAAAGTTAGGGGTAAAATGGTAATTTTACCTAGGACATAAATTGAGTCCATTTAAATATGAAATGTATGAAATTGATGGTTAAATCCATTTATATAGATTCGAACAACACTAATTCGAGGTTAGATTGAGAAAAAGAAAAGGTTTCGGATTAGTAGATTTCTAACACGAACAACTGTCGAGGTAAGTCCGTGTAACTTAATCGGACATCTAATTATGTTAATTGAATGTTGTGTTTGTATTTAATGTGAATTATGTTAATGTGCTTTACTTGTATGCTATGATGGAAATTTTCTACATGCTTGAAATGGTGATAAAGGTTTAGTCCCGATTGAATGTTGAATTCCGATAATTATATACTCTTTCCCAAAACTAATAAGCTCCTACATTTGTTTCGGACGGGATTTAGCTCGAACGAGTAATCCCATTGACCTTGTTATATTAAGGATTTAGTTCGGACGGGTAATCCTAATATAATTTCTCTCGAGTATGCATTAAAATTAGGGTTTAGCCTGGACTAGTAATCCTAATCAAGCTCCTCCGAGCTTACATTATATAAAGGATTTAGCCTAGACTGGTAATCATGTTATACAATATGTGGTTTGAGAGTGTGTTCCTCGGTTAAATTCCCTAATGGGTACCCTTGAATAAGAAATTGACGGATTATGGAATCGTACACTTCAAGTGTACTACTTGAGCATCCATCAGAATTCAATGATTCAATGAGCATGTATTTCTTAACTTGGCATGAAAATCTTGAGATGTAATGATAATGACTTGAAAGAAAATTGCATGATGAGCTCATCTATTTTTACTTGACATGTTTGTAAATGTTGTGACTAACATGTTTGATTGAAGGCATGTACTTAGGAAATTTTGCTAATGGATGGATAACATGATGTTCTGTGCTTAAATTTACTAACAGGATTTGTAAGTTTAGTTTCCGTTATACGAACTTACTAAGCATGTAATGCTTGCTCCGTTTACTTTTCCCTTGTTTTATAGTGCTCGGTAGCTCGTGAAGGTTGGAAGATCATTGGAGCATCGTCACACTATCAACTAGCATTTTAGGTATACTTAGTAAGATCATTTTGGGTATAATGGCATGTATAGGACAACTTGGCCAATAGTGGCTTAAAATGTTATTTTGTAACCTAGCCATTAGAATGGCTAATATTGGTTGATTTTGGTATGACTAAGTGGCTTATTATGATATACATGTATTCACATGTGTTATGTTAAAAATATGTGATCAATGTTGGGAATGCCTAAGTTAAACTAAGGTAAGGTTGTGATCATGTATGATTGTAGTGATATGCCTTGTGAATCATAGAAATTTCCCATTCTGAATGCTTGAATTGGTTGGTATTGGATGTGTGTTTCAAGTGCAGGTGTTGGGTGAAATTTTTGGTGAGAAATGAAGCTAGAAATGGCTTCATTTTGCCTGCACAGGCGTGTGTCTAGACCATGTGTGACACACGGCCTGGTAACGGGGGCATGTAGTTAGCCCGTGTGCCCTCTGCACCTAAATTTTAAGAAACAGAATGCTCAGAATTGGGCACACGGGTAGAGACACGGGTGTGTGTCTCAACCGTGTGTGCCACACGGCCTAAAACACGGGCGTGTGTCTTGGCCGTGTGAAACTTGCACCTAATTCGGATTAAATTAATTAACCACACAGCCTAGCACACAAGCGTGTGGTATGGCCGTGTGGTGCAAGTAAAAGAGCACCCTAAATCGAACAAGGCCTATAGAACGGGCGTGTTCTAGGGTCATATGGGCTTGTCCCTTGGACCACATGGGCATGTGAGTCCTGCACCTTAGAAAAATTTTATAATTTTGTGAAATATTATTGGAGGTTCTGATTAAGTCCCGATTCGATTCTAATACTCGTATTCAGCCTCGAGGGCCTGATCAAGGGACATTATGGATGATCTTGGTAAATGAATATTAATTTTACGTAGTTTAATAGAAAAATATCCGGAATGTTCTGGTAATGCTCCGAAACCCTGTTACAACGACGGGCACGGGTTAGGGGTGTTACAATGAATAGTTCCTCCTGACACAAAAGTTCTGGATATATGGGGAAAGGTCATCAATTCCCACTTGACCTCTTCCCCACTCAGTGATATTGTTTCCTTCGACATTGAAGGTTGCATTCACAAATTCCTTCATCAATGTGATAAGATGAGTCTCTGAGCTTAAGAGTAAAGCTAGCACTAATATACGAGCTGGTTGTTTGTGTAACTGTTTTACAACACTATACTCGTTATGCTTTAAGAATTTCAAGAATTCTTTGGCCTCTTTTTCAGTTACCGGCTCATTAACAGGTGATTCCAGTCTGGTCATCTTTTCTTTCTTTTGTTCAATCGCCAAGGCTTTTCCTTTTATGAGCTCAGCTCTTGCATTTGATGGATCATAGCACTTTCCACTGTGCGTGTAGAAACCCACATCCTAGCCTTCTTCTGATGTGCTAACTAGGTTCTCCTCTCCCAGGATCATCATATTGTATTCATAGTTCTATGGAACCCTTTTGTTGTCCTTGTAAGGAAAAGCCACGGGTTTCTGAATTATGACTCTCGGTACAATTTGTGCTCCCATTTCATTTCTTTTTGGTCGTGAAATAATCACCACCGGGTGGTTGACCTTATAGACCTTCTCCGTCGATCCTGCCTCTGAGGTACATACATCTCCTTCTTTTGAGCCCTTGACCTCCTCATAAAATTCAATTTCTTTATTATCCATCAGACTTTGTACTAAAGCTCTGAATTTAGTGCACTCCTAAATCTCATGACCTTCTTCAGCGTGGAACTCACAGTAGCTCCTCATCCTTTTGGGTCTCTCCTCTGAATCTTGCATGATTAATCCTCCATCTATCATTTGTTTCAAAACCCATTTCAGTGGGGTTTTTACTTCTGCAACATTGGTTTTAGTTTTCCTTCCCCCACTCTCCATTATCGCATTTACCCCTTGATCTAAATGAATGGGCAACGGATTTCCTGCTACATT
Organism: Gossypium bickii; assembly: GCA_025503065.1. Lineage (NCBI taxonomy): Eukaryota > Viridiplantae > Streptophyta > Magnoliopsida > Malvales > Malvaceae > Gossypium > Gossypium bickii. Next base: position 27,961,312 of record CP106712.1, read on the forward strand.
AGGTCCCAATGGATCATCAAACTTTACGATCCCTTTCTTGATGAACCTTTCAATCAACTTTTTAAAGAGTGTCCCCGTTATTCTAGCGTGGTATTCGCATTGAGCATTCGCATCATACTATTTTGGGAATGGAGGTTGCATGGGTTTCAAATATAATGGGAATACCACATGTGCATCGGACAAACTCTGATACAGCTCCCTATATGTCATCAAAATAGGTGTGAACTGGAGTCTTTCTGTGTTCGGCCTTGAGTTAGATTATTGCCTTGGGAGGCCCTGATGGCTGGTAGTTATGGCTATTGGCTGTCCTACAGTAACCGGTTTGGAATACCCTTTATTATACAAGCTCACGTTATTCACTTCATGTTTCTTCTTCCTTGGGGCTGATCTTTTGGTGTTTTCCCCTGCATTTATCTTTCCACTTCTCGCTGCGTTTTCAATCATTCACCAGACATTACTATATCTGAGAAGCTCTTGGTAGCGTTTCGTAACATATAGTTGATGAACAGGGCTTTCAGAGTATTGATGAAAAGCATTGTGGTTTCTTTCTCCAAAAGAGGTGGCTGGACTTACGTTGCCACCTATCTCCATCTTTGGGCATATTGCCTAAAGCTTTTACTTTGCTTCTTCTCCATATTCTGCAATGTGATCTTGTCAGGTATCATGTCTGTCACATGACTATATTGCTTCATAAAAGCTTGTTCTAAGTCTTTCCATGAATTGATTTTGGCATGGCTCAGTTGGTTGTACCATTTGGCTGCTGACCCGATCAGACTGTCTTGGAAACAATGAATTAATAATTGGTCATTATTAACGTGCCCTGTCATCCTTCGACAGAACATCGTGATGTGAGATTTAGGACAGCTAGTCCCGTTATACTTTTCAAACTCCAGAGTTTTGAACTTTAGAGGGAGCACTAGGTCTAGGACCAAACTCAAGTCCTTAGCATCAATTCCGCACTGATAATCAGCGTTTTCCATTGCTCTGAATTTTTCTTCTAACCATCTGCACCGATCTTTAAGTTGCTTTGGCAGTTCCACTCTTGCTTTTTCCATTTCTGCCATATCATCGCGATCAAGAACAACAGGATTGGTTGGATCATCCCCCGGATTGGAGCCTAAACCTGTTGGGTAGTTCGTTGGTGCTGAGGTACCAGCCTGATATTGTTGGGGTCTGATAGTAATGGGTACCCTTCGTGGGTACACTTCTGGTTGTGCTTGGGCGTTAATCGGGGCAAAACTCGAGGGGTAGATATGGTCTTCGTTATCATCCCCTGAGTTGACCACAGTGCTCTTCCCTTTTTCAAGTCCTCCAGACAGCAACTACGTCAATTGGCTTATCATACTTCTTTGGGATTCTTGTATTTGATCCCTCATCTCCTGTTGTACTTTTCGCTAACTATTCTTGCAGTTGCGCTTGCAACTAGTCTTGCATTTCCTTTTGAATCTATTCTAGCCTTTCTAACCTTTGATCCATTACTTTGGTTTTGGCTCGAGTACTATAACGATATTCGGTTGGTTGGCTCTTATATTTTTCCAGGTTAACCGTCATAATTTCGATTAATTAGTTTCCTTTTTTGAAATTTAATGCATATGATACAATGTAATGCAAATGCATGGAATGAATGCAAAAAGAGGCATTGACTCTGATTCAATTCTATTAGAACAACTTTACTAGAAAACAAATTTCTTTACGTAAAATGGATTACATAGACTCAAAGCCTTAACTGTAACAGCCCATTTTCAGTGACATCAGAAAAGTGGTTTCGTAACCACAAATTTGAGCCCAAAAAAAAATTATTTTATTTTATTTTATTTTATGGTTGGTATTACCACAGGAAGGTCACGTGAAAATTTTGATATAAAAATTTATCAACTGTGTGGTTAATTAGGTAAAGAACTAAATTGCATAAAATGCGAAAGTTGAATTCTAGTAGCTATAAGGATTAAACAGCTGTGAAATTAAAAACTAGAGGTCCTTATATGGTAATTAGACCATTAAGAAAGGTATGTAGATTTTTCTTGGTGACTCATCCATGGAAAAATTAGAAATGACTAGGGACTAAGTTGAAAATCAACAAAATTAAAAGATGATAGAAAAATAAAAAGAAATTATCATCTTTTCTATTCATCTTCCCCACTTTTGTTTATGGAAACCCTAGGAGAGAGGAAGAGAACTTTTCAAGCTTAGAAAGACCCGAAAAGACCAACTACGAAATTAGATTGAGGGAAACAAAAAGTTTCAGATTAGTCAGAATTCAAACCCGAACAATTGTCAAGGTAAGTTCGTGTAACTTAAATATGTGTATTAAATGTTTGAATTGAATGATGTGATTGTGTTGGTATGTGTGAGATGATATCCATAATGAAATAATCATAAGTGTGAAATGTTGACAAATTGTAATGTTCCGGGTAAATGTTGAGAATTCGATGGAATAAGGTGATATTCTCGGACGAGAATAATATTACACATGTTGTATAAAGAATTTAGCCCAAACGGGTAATCCTAATGTAATCCTATTGAGCATATACTATAAATTGGATTCAACCCGAAAAGGTAATCCAAATTAAGCTCCCTAGAGCATGTGTTACGGATAGGATTCAGCCTGGACTAGCAATCCAGTTGTGAAAAATGTGGCTCAAGAGTGTGCCTCTTATTACATGCCCTAATGGGTTCTATTGCACATGAAAATACTACTCGAACATCCATCAAAATCTCATTAGTTCAACAGAAAAGACTATTGAAATATGCAAAGGTATAATTAATGGAAGTTGTACGTAATGGGCTCATCTATGTTTTACTTGAAATTCATATGAGATTATGTGACTAACTTGTTTGAATAAGTGATTGTGTGTTTAGGTAACTTACCTAAAATTGATGGATTTGTGTTTTATGTATACTTTTATTAATAAATATAACCGGTAAGTTTATTTCCCGTTTTACGAACTTACTAAGCATGAAAATGCTTACCCCGTTTAATTTTCCCTTGTAATATAATGCTCGTAAGCTCGCGAAGGATGGAGGATCGGTTGGAGCATAATCACACTATCCACAATATTCTTTTTGGTATACTTAGAAATCATTTTGGTATAATGGCATGTATAGGCTTAATTGGTCAAATGATTACTTGTAAGTGATGTTTTGTAATCTAGTCATTGGAATGGCTAGTAAGGATTTATTTGGTATGTCTAAAAGTTATTCTATGATCAATGCTTATGTGTTAAGTGTGGATGAATGGAGTATGTTTATCTTGTATATGCATTAAAAGTATGCTTATAGAAATAAATTGCATGTGATATTATGCCATGATAGATGTTAATTTAGGCTTGGTTTTAATGATTGATTTGGCTGGTATATTCATGCAAGTATTGGTGTAGGTTGTTGGCAAAATTGGGTGAGAAAATGAAGTTAAGAAATGGCTTCATTTTTTCCACACGGCCAGGTACATGGGCATGTAGCCAGGCCGTGTGTCCCCTGCACCTTAAATTCAAGAAAATAGAATGCTCAGAATTGAGCACACGGACAGAGACATGGGCATGTGTCTCAGCTGTGTGGGAGACACGGCCTAGAACATGGGCGTGTGTCTTGGCCATGTGAAACCTACACCTAGTTCGAATTAAATTAATTATCCACACGGCCTAGCACAGGGGCGTGTGGCATGGCCGTGTGGCGCAAGTCAAAAAGCACCCTAAATCGAACACGACCTGTAACACGGGTGTGTCCCAGGGTCACACGGACTTGTCCCTTGGACCACACAGGCGTGTGAGCCCTGCACCTTAAAAAATTTGTTAATTTTGCGAAAAATTTTTAGAGGTTCAGATTAAGTCTCGATTCAATTCTAATACTCGTTTTAGGCCTCGAGGGCCCATTCAAGGGACAATAAGAAAAGTTTGGACTATAAATAGTATGTTTAATACAAATTGTATGAGAATGTTTGGTGAACTCCGGTAATACTCTGTAACCCTGTTACAGCGATGGATACGAGTTAGGGGTGTTACATTGACCTTCCTAAGAAGCCAAGCTAACTCTTGACCCGATCGAGATTCATACTTCAAGCTTAGCACGTCAGCCTGAACTACTAGGGTTTGCAAATGATTGGCCACCTCTCGTATTTGAGCCACAGCTTCAACCATGATATGGTCTCTATGTCTGACCTAACCTTGAGAATGGTGGAGGTTCTCTTTCCAATGCTCATTGTTTGCTTCAAGGAGTTCAACTCAGAGTTCACAATTTTGTAATGTGGTTTCGAGCTTTTCTAATTTTCCTTTCAGCTCTTCAATCTTGTTTAGGCTCGCTTTTAGCTCAATTGTGGAGTTGCGACTATGATACTAATGAAGTGACTTTTCAAGCTCTGCCACCCGGGCTTTTGATCCGATCTTTTCACTTCGACTTCCTAACAAACTCCTTTCTAGAGCGAGCATCTTGAAACATCCTTTCCCATCGATCGGCTTTAATCTTTTCTTCTTTGATCTCTTACTGCCATTGTTCTGATGTTTTTCCTAGCCCGGCAGTCCACATCGACAAGCGCAACTTCTTATAATTCTTTTTTAGGCTGTCCAAGTCTTCCTCAGCCTTGTTATTTCCTTTTCTCAATTTTTTGGCTTCTAACTTTTGGACATTAACATCTAACCCTAGTTGCATCTTTTCCTCCTCCAATTGTTCTATCTTCTTTTCTAGCTCCAAATTCCTCTTTTCAAAATCTTGCTTGATGATCTCTAGCTCAGATGGAATCACTTGCAGGTGTTCTTCCAATGGTCGAGTGCTTTCTTGACTTGGCATAGGGATGTTGTCATTGACTCTTTTACCCCACCACCCATCATATTTAGGGGTCATTATCGGATTTGCAGCAAATCTTTTCATTCTGTGGGTTTGCTTCCAAGTGTTAGATATTTCGAGAACCTTTTTCTTGTAATTATCGCCCTTATACGAAAACCCATACTGGGCCAGCCCTTGTGTTGCTAGTATGAACTGCCTCGATCTATACAGCCTCAACATAAGTAGATGAGTATATCCAACAGCTCCTCATATCCTAAGTAGAGGGACCAAGTCAACGTTTCCACATCGGTACAAAATCTCATCGGGGATCATCCAAGGAACCCTCTATTCAATGTCTTCGTCCTGGAGATTTTGGAGAATCGCCATCCATTTTTCTTCCGAAATATCATCTCACCTCAGAGTAGCCACTAATTCTTTCAATGGAAAGTAATTCTCGGAGAATACTCGATAATAAACTTTCTCTACTCTCCAAAAGTGGCTATGGAACCATGCTAACAAGAGTTGCGCACACCCAATGAACCTTCCTTTGCTAGCTCTTCGGCATGCACTCAAAGATTTGAAGGTTTCAGCCAAGATTGTAAGGACGGGCGTGACTCTCTTGTCAGGCCGGTCAAACAAATCTGAAACTCCCTCATCTATATGCCCTAGTGCTTTGGGGAAAATTACTAACCCGTAAATACTCATGGCGAAGATATCGACCCTTTTCTTTATGTCCAGATGTGCCAAAATCAAATCTCGCAAACTTTTCCAAGGGATACATTTGTTTTCTCCTTTTTGCTTGATCCTAGACGCGACCTATTGCTCACTTATACCTGTGATGCTTATTAGTTTTTTTAAGAAAGTCGGGATATTGGCGACTCTAGAGTAAGCTTTGTCGGCTTGAATCTTCAGGCATCGAAGCAAAGTTGTATACTCCTCTACAATAGGTACCAAGTCTACCTTCCCAAAGGTAAAGCAGTTGTAGGCAAGATTCCAAAATTGAGCCAGAGCTCAAAACAAGTGCTTGTCCACTTTGATATCGAGTAGATAGGGCAAATCACCATAATTACAGTATACTTGATTTCATCTTCCCATCGGTCCCATATTTCTTTCAACTCTTGGAGGCTATTCTGAGTCATGCTAATGCAAGTGAAATCCCACGATTTTGACACATACCCCTCCGTCAAACTACCACCCTTCTCTAGTTGCGTTTTCTCGGACCATATTCGAACAGCCGCATTATCTTCCACTTTATCAAGAAATCCATTCTCCATGGCAAGCTTTCTATTTAGTAACTGAATGTGAATCAACACGTTTTTTTATGATGAAAATGCCATGCAATCGCAATCAAAACAAAACAAAACAAGTCAGTACATTGCATACCAAGCTAGAATTTAAAGCAACCAAGAAATAATAAATAGAGCACCTATTTGGGTGACCACTAAGGTTTGGTATGGTTCTACCTAGGCTAAGCTTCTAGTGCTCATTACATGCGGTTCGGTTCTAAAGTAAGGGTACGTGAACCAATAGATTCCTCGATCCTCACCCATTATAGGCTCATATGGACCGAGTTCAGTTCAGGGAAATACATTTCCCTATGGCTATACGGAGATGAAAATCTCACGAAGACATAGGTACGGATGTATCTTGAAAGTGATCCACTATCTTATACGGAGGTGAAGACCTCACGAAGGAATAGTTTCTCACTCCCACTTAACCGACCGATTATAAAATGCAATATGCGAAAATATATCCAAAGACTCGAACCAATAAAGCAAATATATCAAAATGATGCAGACCATAAAAATGAAATGCAACGAAAGGATTATAAATTTAAACCAAATTATCAATTTTCGACAGAAAGACAAGAAATAATCAACTCGTGCCTTCACTCTCTTATTTTGTCCCCAGCGGAGTTGCCAAGCTGTCGAAACCTTTTTTTGAAATCGACTTTTTGTTTTTAAGAAAAAACGAAAATGGAAGTCACCACCAATCTTTTTTTATAAGGTGTGATCGAGTCACCTCATACTTTGATCTTTTTAATAAAATATTTGATTTATTAAAACAATGTTTTTCGGTCTACAAAAATTCGAAAATGGGTTCGGGAGTCGGTTACATACGAGGAAGGATTAGCACCCTCGTAACGCCCGAAATTGGTACCTAATTGATTAATTAATGTCTTAGTGTCGAAAGTTGAAAACTTAAAAAGAATTTAAAATATCCCTCTTTGTATTAATGTTATTTTCACTTTAAAAATTGCTTGAATAAATCAAAATGTACATTAAAGCTCCTCTCATCTTGAGATAACAAAATGTCACATCCCGTAAGTTAGGACACGACACCTTGAACCCTTGAGAATAAGATTGCCTTTTATTTTTTTAATCTCATGTATTTTAATTTTAAAAGGATATTCGGTCATTTAGGTTCAACGACAAAAAATCGAAACCCCATAAGTTAGGGTCCAACTTCTCGAATTTCCAAATATGAAATATTGCCTTATTTTGAAGATTTTGAATAATAACAAGTGTAATATTTAAATGATGTATATTTAAAACGATAAAAACTTAAAATAAATATGAAAATGGGAAATGGGAAATGCATGTTTAAAAAGGATAAATAAAATGACATGAAAATATTAATGATAATAATAAAATAATAAAATAACAAGAGCACAAGATAAAATAATAATAATAATAATAAAATCAATAAATAACGACAATAAATAACAAACGCACAAATAAAAAAAGTATAAGCAATTTGATTTTTAAGAGAAAAAAAAAAGTAAATAAATAAATAAGTTTGTAAGAAAAAAAATTTGAAGTTAAATAAACCAACGATCGAATTGAAATCGAACTAAAAATAAGGGGTATAAATTGTAAATAATAAAAAATAATTAAAAAATAGAATAACGGATTAAAATGAATCACACGAAAAGAAATAAGGACTAAAAGGGAAATTATCCCAAATCCTTGGGACACATGTCATTCCCTGGAGGGGCAGCAGATTGAGGACTAAATTGAAACAAGCAAAAATTTAAACAGTATAACTTCTAAAAGAAAAAAAAATGGATCTGGGATCTAAATAAAATAACTAAAAAGGCGGAAGGATTGAAAGCGTTAATATCCCCCTTAAAAAAAACACGCGGATCCTAGGTCGAGCGGGTCGGGTCGGATTGGATCGGCCTCCCAAATGACGTCATTTTGGCGTCTAAGCTCCCAGAACGAAACGACGTCGTTTTAACCCCCTATTTAAGTAAAAATAACTCCAAAAAAATTCATTTTAACAGCTTTAAAAAAAATCCCTCTTTTTTCTCTGAAATGACTTAAGGTCTCGACCATTGGCGGCGGCCGCCGTCCACGGTGGCCGAAAAATTCAAAACTTCCCCCTTTTTTTTTCGGTCTATCGAACCCAGATCTGGCAATCACCGACCAAAAAAAAGCGTCTAACTTTTTTCTCTTTATATTCAGTTAATATATATTTATATTTATATTCTTAAAAAGAAAAAATCATCTCTTGTTGTTGATTTCTTGTATTTTCTTCTTTTTTTTCCCAAAAACAAAAGTCCTTTCAAATACATTTAGATTCAGCTTTTATAGCCGATTTCTACATATTTTTTCATACTTGTCTAATGTTTGATGCGTGTTCTTCCTTCTTTGCAAGAGCAGTTGGTGGAGCAGGTGGAGGAGTGGATGTGACAGCCCAATTTAGGGCCTAGTTAGAATAGTGGTTGCGAGACCACAAATTCGAAGTAGAAATATATTTTTTATGGTTTTTATGAGGTCAATGACATGTTTGCATGGTTGTGTGGAAATTTCATGAAGAAATTTTATGATTTAGTGATCAATTTATCTTTTAGGACTAAATTGCAAAAATTGAAAAATATGAGATTCTAGAAGTTTTAAGTATGAGATAACATTATAAAATTTATTAGAGGTCCTTATTTAGTAATTAGGCCATTATATCTCATGATGGACAAAAATGGACATGGAAGGGAAAAATATCAAGGAAGGGCCTTACGGGCATTTTAGTCATTTGGTTAATAAATTAATAAAAAGGGGAAAAGAAGTCAAAATTTGTGTCCATCTTCATCCTCCATAGTCTGAAATTTCAAGGAGCCATAGCTAGGGTTTTGTTTCACTTTCAAGCTTGATTGTAAGTACCTCCTAGCCCCGTTTTTTATGTTCTTCATATTTTTGAAATCCTCGTAGCTCGATTTAGCTATTTCTACCACTATTTTGAGCTAGGGTTTGTGTTTAAAATTTTACCCATGGATGACAGGCATGTATTTTGATGTCTAGTGGTAGAATATGAAAGTTTGAAGTGTGATAAACAACTTTTGCTAGATAATTTTTGGTGAAATTGATAAAAAGGACTTATTTGCAAAAGATGAAATAATGTGTATAAAATGTAAAATAGTTAAAATTTTGGGCTTCTATAAGAGAGATTATGAATCAGCTAGGCTTGGGTGTGAGAAAAATGAATACATTTCATCATACGAGCCTAGGGACCATTTTGCAAATATGTAAAAGTTTAGGGGTAAAATTATATTTTTTGCCAAAGTATGATTCATGGGCTATTTTAGTCAATGTGATAATTTAATAAGTGAAATATGTCATTATAGATCAAGAAACACGAAGTTCGGACCTAAACCAAGGAAAGAACAAAGTGGTGGACTAAATTGAACAACTATCTATATTTTGGTACTGAGGCAAGTTTGTGTGTAATAAATCAACATTATGTTATTATGTATTTAAATGTTTGATATTACATGAAATGTATATTCTTTTTATGAAATTGGTTAATGAAGTCTCGATGATAAAAATGATGAAGTTTTACTATATCGAATCCAGGTTGCACCTTAAGGATAGAAAGGATACCCTTGTCACGACATTAGATTAATAAAGTCCTGTATAAGACCATATCTAGGATATGCCTCGACACCTAATTGATATCCTATGTAAGACCATATCTGGGATATGGCATCGGCATCGGCATCAGCATCGAATAGTGAAATCGTGTAAGACCATGTCTGGGACATGGCATCGACATATGATCTCGTGTAAGACCATATCTGGGATATGGCGTCGACATCGATATGAGATCTCGTATAAGACCATATCTGGGATATGGCATCAGCATCGACGTGTGATCCCATGTAAGACCATATCTAAGATATGGCATTGGCATCTTACTACGTGTGTGACAATTTTTGAGTATCCCTCGATATTCCAAGTGGTTCAACACGGTAAAGTATTAAAGTTTATGTCAAAGATGGAAAAAGGACTAAAGTTATGGGATGGAGTGATACAGGTACTTATGCGAAACTTACGAGAAATGAATCCGGTATGTGATATGTGGTTGGTAAGAGTGATCATGAGTAAGCCATGTCAATGTTGCTTGAGAATTTGTGTTAATTCATAGTGTAATATGTGGATGTTAATACAAAATTTCATGTTGTTATCAATTACATGCAAACTTACTAAGCTTTATACTTACTCCCTCTCTTTTTCCTTTCCTTGTAGTATCGCCAACCTAGCTCGGGGATCGAAGGACATCAGAGCTCGATTCACACTATCAAGCTATTCTTTTGGGTATAGTAAAGTTTGATTATTTTGGGTATGGCATGTATAGGAACTTGGTCATTTATTTATATGTCACATTGGTTAACCGATGTGTTGGCCATTAATGTTACTTATTTCATTTTGTAAATGGCCATTAGAATTGGCCAATACTAGTTAAGTTATATATATTCAATGATGATGAAATTCATGAAGTTCAAGCTTGCGCAATTGAATGAGTTATGTGTGAAGTATATGCATGATGAACGTAATGTAAATTAAGGAGTGGATGTCTTGATTGTGGATATTAGAAGTGCATTATAGTTATGCTATGTGTTGCTGGAAATGGTATAAGTGTGGTTGCTTTTCAGGGTGGCAAATGGCTTGGTAAATAGCCTTATATTTGTCCACACGGGTAGACACACGGGCGTGTGTCTAGGCTATGTGTGACACACAATCAGCCCCGTGGGCGTGTTGATAGGCCGTGTGTCCCCTGCATCCAAATTTAGCAAAAAAAATGCCCAGTAGTAAACACACGAGTAGAGACATGGCCGTGTGTCTCAGTCGTGTGAAGTCTGCACATTAATTGCAAAAATTAAGTATGTTACACAGGCTAGCACACGGGCGTGTGACTCAGCCGTATGGCCCTAAATGTCTGCTGATGTCATAAACAGAATGTTAAGGTTTTCAGACATGGGTTAAGACACAGGCGTGTCATGGCCGTGTGAGGGACACGGGCCATAGACACAGGCGAGTGCCAGGCCGTGTGAAAACCCCTATAGGTTCAAAATGAAAAATAAAATCTGCACGGACTAAGTACATGGGCGTGTGTGACCACACGGCCTGCCCACACAGACGTGTTCCTTTCCACACGGGCGTGTGGCCCTGTTTTGAGCAAAAATTTTCTAAGTGTTCATAAGCTTCCAGTTCAATCCCGAACTGATCTATTTGTATGTTTCTGGTCTCATAGGCCCGTAATAGGAACAATATAATTATGAATGAAAAGTTTTAAAGTTCAAAAGAAAATTTATGGTCGTTTGCTTCATCTTTAAGTTTGTTATGGAGTTGCCTCAGTTTCGCTTCGTGTGTTCTTAGTTTCTCCTTGACATGTGTCTTCTACTCGTCTAGTTCATCGATCTGAAGCCTTCGCTCCTCATGAGTTATTTCTTTGTTGGCACAAGGTCTAGGATGTGGCTCGGTTGTGTATTTTTCATGGTGTTTCCTGAAACGAGGGTTGAACCGAATGGCTATTAATAGAATTTATGTTCTCACCTTTATTACTCGATGTCCTCGCCAAGTCACGAGCCTGAATAGTGATCGTTTTGTCACCTACACGAAGTGTGAGCTCACCTGTACCAACATCAATTCTAGTTTTAACAGTTGCTAAAAAAGGTCTCCCTAAAATTAAAGGAACGTTACTATCCTCATCCATGTCTAAAACAACAAAGTCTACTAGGAATATGAATTTGTCAATTTTTACTAGTAAATCCTCAATTATACCCCTTGAAACTCTAATGGTTTTATTAGCCAATCAAATGCTCATCCTAGTTTGTTTGGGCTTCCCAAGACCTAGCTGTTTAAACATTTTATAAGGCATAACATTAATACTTGCCCCTAGATCAACTAAAGCGTTATTAACATCTAAACTACCAATTAAACAAGGAATAGTAAAACTCTCTAGGTCCTTTAATTTATCGGGTAGTTTCTTTTGTAAAATTGCTGAGCACACTGCATTTAGCTCCACATGCGATGCAATGTCTATCTTTTGTTTATTTGTCAAAAGCTCTTTTAAAAATTTCTTTGAATTGGGCATCTGCGAAAGAGCTTCAAGAAACAGTAAGTCAATATGTATTTTTTTTAAAAGTTTAAGAAATTTACCGAATTGTTCATCTGTGTGGTCTTTCTTCATCGCATTGGGATATGGCACACGAGGTTGGTGTTCTTTACTTACCAATTTTGGTCTATCATGGCTTACCTCAACCTTACATTTATCTACCACGTTATCTTGCCTTGGGTTTGGTTCGTCTAACCCGTCACTATCATTAGTAGTTATGGCATAAAGTTTTTCTTTTGGGTTAGTTTCAGTGTTGCTTGGCAAATTGCCCTGTGGTCGTTCAGATATGAGCTTAGCAAGCTGTCCTAATTGGTTATTGAGCCCTTGAATCGATGCTTGCTGATTTTTGAGTGTTGTTTCGGTGTTTCTGAAACGGGTTTCTGACACCGCGATGAATTTTGTTAGCATCTCCTCAAGGTTCAACTTCTTCTCTTGTGGGTAGGGTTGCTGTTGGAAGCCTGGAGGGGGCTGTTGTCTCTGATTTCCTTGGCCACCCATGAGAAGTTTGGGTGGTTTCTCCAACCTAGATTATAAGTGTTACTATAAGGATTATTCTGAGGTTTAAAATTATTACCCATATAGTTCATCTGTTCGCTTTCTATGCCAGGGTTGTAGGATGGATATTCTGTATTACTCATTCCTCCTCTATTCGTATCGCACTGCATAACTGGATGTACCTGTGAAGAACCACACAAACCATCAATCTTTTTATTTAACATCTCTACCTGGTTTGATAGCATGGTTACTGCGTCGAGGTTGAAAACACTGGCGGCTTTTGTTGGCTTTGTCCTCATAACTTGCCACTGATAGTTATTCAGTGTCATCTCCTCTATAAACTCATAAGTCGCTTTAGGGGTCTTGTTATTTAGGGTTCCACCGGCGACTGAATCAATCAACTGCCTAGTTGAGGGGTTTACACCATTGTAAAAGGTTTGAACCTGTAGCCACAAAGGTAACCCATGGTGAGGGCAAAGGTAACCCATGGTGAGGGCATCTTCTTAATAGATCTTTGTATCTCTCCCATGCATCATAGAATGTTTCTAAATCCATCTGTACAAAAGAAGAAATATCATTCCTCAACTTAGCCGTTTTAGCCGGCGGAAAATATTTTAGTAAAAATTTTTCGGTCATTTGCTCCCATGTAGTGATTGATCCTCATGGTAACGAGTTCAACCACTGTTTAGCTTTGTTCCGCAACGAGAAAGGAAACAACCGAAGGTGAATGGCATCATCAGAAACACCATTAATTTTGAAAGTGTCGCAGAATTCCAGAAAATTTGCCAAATGATTGTTTGGATCCTCATCCTGCAAACCATCAAACTAAACAAATTACTGAATCATCTGAATAGTGTTAGGTTTCAGTTCAAAATTATTTGCAGCAACAGCAGGTCTAACAATACTTGATTCAGTTCCTATTAAATTAGGTTTAGCATAATCATACATAGTACGAGAGCAGGATTTTGATTCACTAGGTTTGCGACAACCACAGGTGGTAACGGATTATTATCAGCCATATCTTTGGTAGTATTGGTATCATCCTCTTGCTCTTCCTCTATGTATTGTATACTTTGCCTTATTTCTCTTCGGTTTCTGCGAGCTGTACTTTCAATCTCACTGTCAAAAAGTAATGGTCCTGACGAGTTCCTTCTAGTCATAAACTAAAAGTTCCTGCCAGAAGAAAAGAAAAAAGTTAGTAAACTAAAAATAAGAATGGCTAAAGTAATAAAATTTAGTGTTCCTAATATCTTAATCCCCGGCAACGGTGCCAAAAACTTGGTGTGTCTAAAACTAACTATGATCACAATAAAGGTAAGCGCACCTATCGTTCAATAGTATAGTTACGGTAAGACCGGTAATATCGTATCCACAAGGACCAAGAGTACTAGTAATTACTATCTTTCTATTATCTATCCTAAGAATTGGAGTGGTTTCTTTTTAAACTAAAACTTAATTAAAAACATGACAAGGAAAGAATTAAGAAAATACTTTTTAAATAACTTATATGATAAACGCAATACCTAAGGAAGAATCTACCTAGACTTCACTTATTACTTTTGATTCATATGATTTATTCACTTGACTTAATCCATACAAATCCCTGATTTATGTTAATATCTCTTTCAAGACTAAAAACAACTGACTCTAGGTTGATTAATTGAAATCTCTTTCTAATTAAAACCCCTATTGTCGCATTAACTCGATCTATGGATCCCCTTATTAGATTTGACTCTAATCCGGCGGATTTATGTCGCCCTATTTCTAGGGTTGCAATCAACTCCGCTTAATTGTGTTGATCTACTCTTAAACAGGGACTTTGCTCCACTAAATAAGCACATTCGACTTGAATCAATAACCTGAATTATCAAAACAAGAATAAGAACTCACAATTAAGAATAAAAACAAGTATTTATCTTATAAATCAAATAATAATAAGATATATCTTAAGTTTCATCCCCTCAGGTATTTAGGAAATTTAGTTCATACTGATAGAGGGAAGCATCATAAAATAAGGAAAACAACAAAACATAAGAAAACCCAAAAACTTCCAAAGAACTTGATGGGAGATCTTCAGTCTTGATGAAGATCCTTCTTCCGAGCTGCTCCCGACGATTGTCTTCGAGTATTTTCTGCCTTCTACTCGGCGTCCTCGTTTAAATTGCCCCCTAGGGTGTTTATATAGGCTTTGGAACGCCTTTCTTGGCCCACAAGTAACCTTTTCCAAATAGGATTAACCCTGGTTTCGGCAGGGACACGCCCGTGTGCAAGAGTTTAGGCCGTGCTCGACTCTGCTCGCCACACACGGCCGTGTGATCTGCCCATGTACGTTGGTCCAGGCCATGTTAATTTCCGAGGTAGGCCCATTTTATCCCTTTTTGGCCCGTTTCTCGTTCTTTTCGGCTCTCTAAGCTCTCCTGAGTATAAAACATGAAATTAAAGGATTAGGAGCATCGAATTCATTAAATCTAATGATAATTTATCCAAAAATAGGCCAAGCATGGGGTTAAAATATGTGTAAATTATGGTTTATCAGTCTACCACTAGTTGGCCAAGATGGAGCCATGACCAAGGAACCAGTTCGAGTATTGGATAGGAGATTGGTGAAAAGAAGGAGCCATGCCATCACTAAAGTTCTGGTAGAATGGGCTACTACGTTCCTTGAAGATTCTATTGGGAAGTGCTACAGGATTTACAAGTGAAGTTCCCAAATTTCAATCCTTAAGGACATGGATATCTTTAAGGGAGGAAGTACTTGTTATGGAAGGAATGTTTTCTATTGATTCTGTTAATTTTTGTTAGTTTGCTAAGCTTTTAGATCGTTGTCAATGCACAGTGTATTAGTTCAATGAACCAATTAATTGAAACAGAGCATTTTTTTTAGCTATTTCAAGAGCCTGAGGAAAACGGTGTGTTTTATTATGTTTTCTCACAGTATTGAAACAGTGCGTATAACAGAGGGTGCACGACTAGCAAGTAACAGCCACGGTAACCACTCTCCTAACCGTTGCATTATGAAATGGTTGTATGGGAAACGATTAAAGATTGAGAAAAAATTGAATTTTCTTTTTCTTCTTCTTCTTTCTATTGTTTCTTTTCTCGTTTTTTCTGGTTTTCTCACAACAGATGATTTAGATAAATTATTTGTTCCTTGAAATCAATACAAGTTTCTTAATTAGATTTGTTCTTTTATATCATTCATCAATTTCATAATAAAAAGAAAAGAAACATTTATCCTTTTTCAAAAAGAGAACAAAAAGATTCAGATTTTTCCAAAAAAAAAAAAAAGAAGTTTTATTTACCAAGGAGAGGAAAAGAAAAGAAATTAATAGTTTAGGTTATAATTTTTTTAAGGTTATAAAATTTATTAACGTTTTCAAAATATAATCGCTTTGAAATCCTTCTATTAACTTGGTCGAATTTTCTTACAACAAAATGCCATGTGACAACACTATAGTGGTCCATGTGTACTGTCACGTCATATTTTAATGTTGGTAGACTCATGTACCCTTTCGGAAGACCAAAGCAAAGTATAAGAGGCACATTCGACATTTAAAAATTGTAGGTACACAAAAAGTTTTGCTCAAGTATTGGGAACAAATATGCCATTATCCCTTGATGATTTTAAAAGAATTTTATATTGAGAATATTATGAAAATAAAGTATTAAATTGTGGACCATTTGATGTGAATAATAAGATTGATTGTGGACCACACTTTTATTTACCTCAATTTTTGTATTTTTTATGCCCAAAACCACCCCAAACGAAGCCTAAACACTATAGCTTTGTGTAATTACTTTAAAAATGTTCTGAAAAATGTTTTAAAACCTCAGAAATCATTATATAAGTATGTGAAGTATAAAAGTGGTTTTTTTATTGTTGTAAATCTCTTTTCTTCTACATCCAAAAAATCATGCTTAGAGCTTAAAGAGTTTCGAAAACTCGTTTTATTATTTGGACACATCCATATACTCATTTGATGTTACAAAATGATGTCTAAACCTATTTAAACATTGCAAATGACTTGAGGAATTTGACTAAGAATGTGAAATGAATGTTTTTATTAAAGGAAAATTTGTGTTTCTGTTATAAAAGTATTATTGTAGCATTTTTTTTATCCTGATCATTAAATCGAGTAAAGGGAATTACAAAAAACTATGCTCAGATTAATCCAAATCCAAGATACTCCGAACCCAAAATAATTTAAATCCAAAGACAACTCGAACCAAGCCCACTCATTTGCCACCTCTAATGGTCCCTTTTTTCAAAGTTGTAATGAAAAAATAAATAAATAAATATTCAAATAGTTCTTGTACCATAAGATTTAAGAGTAATTTAATCTCTATTAAAATAAATACAACAATTTAACCCATATACAATTAAAAAAGAGTAAAAATACATCTGATTATATCGTAAATTTTTTTAATAAACTATTAACTATTAAATTAGAAACAATTTAATCCTTTTTCAAATTATACAAGGCAATTTAGACCTTATACTATTCAAAAGTGAAATGCATCGGAATGCTTCCATGATCGGTTGAAAAGAAAAAAAATGAAAAACACTAGATAATATTTTAAGGATTATAGAAATTCAAAAAATTATAATAAAAATTCAAATTATTTTTAAATATTTGGAAAAAAAAAAAGCTTATTTCCAAATCCAGATTTACACCGCCAAACATAGGTACCTTAAAATCCACTGGTTTAATGACCATGTTGAACATCGATCAGAATTTTTGGCCCGAATATATAGAACAGATCACTGGAATTAAAAACCCATCATTCTACCAACAGGCCAAGACCAAAAGACAAAAATGTTGGGTGTCTAAAGATTATTTCATTTAGTTGAAACACTGCGCAAAAAATGAGACTTCCCTTCTAAGACAATCATTAGCAGACAACTATCGGGTCTAGTTCTCCTGCCAGGACATGTAAATGTTCTTTTAGTCCTCCTTTGCCATCATATCTCCCACCTTCAATTCTCAGTAAAGTTTCTCGAAACTATATAATAGCTCATTTCTAAAGAATCATTTGAAGTTGGCATCTCAACTCAAGCAACCTATATATCACAAATCCTCGTCCTGTTTGTGCTGCCCCGTGCCAACTTTATCACAGGATACAAAATATATTACTATTCCCAAGTTCTAATAAACAGCAGCAATTTAGGAGTTGAACCGGAACCTTCAATTTTCTTTAAAGTATTTTTTTAACTTCAGATTCCAACAATGAGCTCATGAGAGAAGCAAAAAAGTCATCAAATACACTTCTAGAGATGATACGAAAGAGCGTTCTTCATTCTGTTTAGTAAAAGGATTTGGAAAAACAATAAAAGGAAAGTTACAAAACGAAACAAGGAAAAGCGACAAAGTTCAAAAGAATGCTAACTGCACAACTTTTAAAATTGAAGCCCATGCTCCCTAGCAGAATCAGCAAGGGCTTGTACGCGTCCATGATAGGGATATCCACCTCTGTCAAAGGCAACCTTTGTGATCCCTTTTTCCAAACAAGATTTTGCAATGAATTCACCAACTTTCTTCGCCACTTCCTGAAGCCAGAAGATTGAAAATTTTAGGCAATTTTATCAAATACATGTTGGAAATGGAATAAACCATGAACAACACATCAAGCAGATTTGGGCTAAGGAAATTGTACAACAAATAGATCAAGCTCCACGCTGAAACAGAATGAAGGATGATGAGAAGTAAATTCAACTATGGACACAAACATAAACAAAACGAAATAACTATCAGCACAGACTCAACATGTATGGACTCAAAAAATGAGATTCAAAATTGCAGGGAGAAGGTAATCGTAGGAGAGAATGGCAAATCAAGAATAATTGATAACTCCCAAAAGGGCCTAATATTTGAGACAATTGAAGGCTTAAATACCACTTCTTTCCATTTTTCTTCCATCCAGAACAATACTCACCAACAGAACTCAAGCACTTTTTTTCCTTTGGCATTTCTTTTGACCAATTGGAAATAAGAAACACACCCAAAAAACATAAATAACTGCTTATTAAAGCAATTTATATGCTTAAGTAAAACAAGCAGGCCAATCAAAAACCCTTTAGTTATCATTCAGAACCAGAGCAATGAATGAAAGCCAGGTAGAAAAAAGCTGAAAATGATTCAGTTGACAACTAATTTTATCTGTGAACTCACAATGGTAGGACCAGATGTGTAGTTGAACTCCTCACAAATCGGTTTCTGCATTGTTGAAGCGGAAGCTAGTGTGTGCATCTTTGAGTCATCAATGACTTGGACATAGAGATGCCTGTTGGAGCGGAAGACACACAGTCTTGGTCTATCTGGTGTCCCTTCAATCTACAAAAGCAAGAAACCCCCTATAGTAAGATAGGGGATACTCTGTATGCTTGAGGGACTTAAACCCATAGGAACCAAAGCCAATAGATATCACTATATCGATATCAAGTCCATTCGGAGAGGAAACCAACCATTAAGAAAGATGATGATCATGATCAAAAGAATCTCATTTATCCGCCCATCCCCCTCTTTTCTAACTTATTAAAGATAAAGTTTACACTTAACTCCCATCAATTCTTCTATATAAGAAGAAAATATTATAGCTCTTATTTGTTTCTTTGGCACATAAAATAGCATGGCTCTTACAAAGTTTTACCACAGCTTAACATAACAGGGTTCCTTAATCTAATATATCCTATGGACAAAATAATCTAACCCCATTTGGTCCCAAAACATGTACGGAAACATCATTTTTAATAAATGAGTGAATTTGAAAGATAATCAGTACTTGATAAGATAAGAAATGGAGATAAATGTAAAAGGAATTTGCATTTGCTTAATGAGAGTATAACTGATATAAGAAATAGGATTCGCTTTAAACAAATAAAATATAGTGCTTAAAAAGAAATAGTAGTAACCTTCTTCCTAATGCGAGAATGGCGGGCCTCACGATCTTCTGTTCGGGTGCGAGCTTTGGCTTGAACATTGAGGAAGACAGAGGGTAAAGATGGCTGAGGGTTTGACATTGACAGCCTCAAGGGAACTCCTAAAAAAGAAGTCTGTTTATGATTGAGAGAACCAGCAAACTGTAATCCCGTAGTGACAGTCATAATCATAGCCGTTGCAGTAATTGCCATACCCAGTTGAGATTCGAGATTCCTTTATGCTGTCTGTCCGCGTTTCAATTTAAACAAATATCATCAAAAACATACCCATGATTATCATTCATTTATTATTAAACAGAAGAAACAATACGTCATACCTGCTTTCCAAGGCTTTAAAATGGGGCTGTACTGGAAGGCAAAGCAAAGAAAGCAAGTGTGGATAGTGCTGAGTGTTGCTGTGAGAGGGGAGTGAAGTCTGGGAGGAGCGGGATTTGGATAAGAAAAGGGATAAAGCGTAAAAATGAAATAAAGGGAATGTCCTCGGCCAGTTCGGCCTTGCTTGCCTGAACACCATGTCCTGTTCTCATCCCCTGCGTGCTGGTCCCATCACCTTCCGCCTCAACTCAAAAACCCAAGCCCAACCCAATATCATAATTTTACATTATATACTATTTCTAAGCCACTTATAAAATCAATTCACATGACACATAATTAGGGGAGTAGCTAGGGGTTAGTAGGCCCGCCACGAAAATTTTTTAAAATTTTAAATTAATAAATGTAATATTATATTTTAATTCCCTACAAATAATAAAAATTTGATTTAATCTTTAAAAATTTATAAAGATATAAGTTATTAAAATGATAAAATTATATTTTTATTACCGTAAAAATTACAATTTAATTTTGACCCCTAAAAGAATTTCTAACTTCGCCCCTACGCGTAACAACTTTTCATTTAATTTTATCATATATTAAAATTTTATATAAACTGATAAAATTCATAAAAATTCATAGAGATATATAAATATTATAATAAATCTTAAAAATAATAAAAATATATTAAAATATTTATAACCTTTTATAAACTTATCCAACTTATAAAAAAAATTATAAAAACTACTAAAATTTCTAATAAATTATCAATATTTAAAAACTTATAAAAATCATAATAAGTCCTAATAAATTAAATATATAATTTTTAATGAAATTATAAAATAAATAAAAACCATAATTCATTTATGATTTCTCATTTTGGAAATTAAACCCTTAAAATCAAAATGAACGTAATGGGAATAGTTGTTAGAACCAATGTTATACTAGACTGTATCAGTCGGCCAGATTAGTTAGACTAAGAATTGAAAAGGGTACTGGCCCAGAGAAAGTCACTAAATCAGTTGACTCAAAAATCGATACAGATGGGTTGAACAGGCAATTGAACCAAATTTTTTTTAAAATTTTTAATGATTTCTTTAATTGAATCGACGAACAAGTAGCTTGACTGATTCGACCATGGTCCGATTTTAAAAACCTTAGCTAGAATATTTCATTATGACATGCTAATGAAGTTTTGATTTAGTAGTATCTAACTGTACTAAAATTACTTTATGTTATACAATACTTAACAAACAATTTTCAACTTTTCAACGTCCAAACTATTGCACTATACTTCAAAAATTGGAGATAAAAATTTTAAAAATAATATAATAATTTATCAATAAAATGGAGGTCTCACAATTATCGTTTTATTTATAGAAGATCGAGAACATTTTATTCAAAATGAAAATTACGCTAATGATATGAGGATTCCCATTACCCAACATTTGATTTGATACCATGTGTTCATTATAATTTTAACGGTTTAAATGATTTTTTTATATTTTTATAATTTATTAGAATTTTTTATATTGTTTATAAGTTTTTATGAATTTTTATAATTTTTATAAAATTTTAAATATTTTGAATAATGTTTTAGTAATTTTATAAAGAAATTGTTGTTTTTATAATTTTTATAAGTTTATATAATTTTTTATAATTTTTATAATTGTATATCAATTTTAATAATTTTATGAGAAAATATAATATTAAACCAGGATCTATCACGTGTCATCATCTAATTAGTTTGTCAATTGAATTTAATGGTGATAAATGCCAAAAGTAACATGTTTTAGCCTCATTCTTAATGCGTTTTTGGATGATTATTTGATTTAAAATGGTGGATTTTATGCTCCTAATCATTTAAATTCATGTTTCTATACTTAGGATGGCATTTGGGAGCAAAAGGAGCAAAAAATGAGCGAAAATTGAGAAATCGGAGTAAGTTTCAAAAGCCACAAGGGCTGGACACACAGCTGTGTGAGGCATACGGGCTACCACACAGCCAAGTGTCAGACCGTGTGGATTTCGCAAATGGCACTCTGAACATGCAAAAAAAAAAAAAAAGAGACAATTTTTAGGTTTTTTTGGGCATTCTGAGACCTATATATGACAAAAATAAGAAGATAGGAGAGAGCTGTAAGAGAATACTCAATAAACTTACTCGAAAAACACCATTGAAGTCGAATCTAAAGCAAACTTCCATCAAGATTGAAGATCTCCTCTTGATTCCTTTGAAGTTTATTATGAGTTTCTTGTTTCTTGTGGTTATACTGCCTTCTAGATGTTTTTATTTGCGATTATGAACTAATTTTCCAAATACCTAGAGAGTGAACCCTAGGATGGATTCTGTTATTTGATTTCTATTTTTAAGCAATAAATACTTGGATCTTGTTCTCAATTATATATGCTTAATTCTTGGTTTAATATTTCTAAACTATTAATCCATGTTTGATGTGCTTAAATAAGAGGAGGAAAAGTCCATATTTAAGACTAGATCTAGCATAACTGAATGGAGTTGCATGCAATTCTAGAAATAAGACAACATAAATCTACCAAATTAGAGTCAAATCTAATACGGGGATCCATAGATTGAGTTAATACAATAATAGGGGTTTTAATTAGAAAGAAATTTCAATTAATCAACCTAGAGTCAATTGCTCTTACTATCAAAAGAGATATTAACACCCCTAACCCGTATCCGTCGCTGGATTTGGTTACGAGGCATTACCGATAAAAAACATAACTCAGAACAATCATTTATTACTATTCAATCATAAAGTTATAATATCTTCAAAACTCGAATACCTCAATTCACATATACCAATTTTGCATATAAAATCATATATTACATACAAACCATACACAAAAACTCAACCATTTTAATTTTGTTTCCTATTCAAATTTTTGAATTAAGCTATCATGAATTAACATTATAGCACACATATTTCATAAGTCAAATGTTCGAACTTTGTTACCATCACATTCATGTCATTCAAATATTTAAAATATATTCATGTATATATAGCCTTACAAATCAAATACCAATGCATAAGTCAAAACATCCAAATTCATACATTTATTTTATTATTCTATTATCAAATGTACCATTTCATAAACCTATATACAATCGAATATCAAGTCAAAACAAAACATATTTTACAATTTATAAGTTATCTATATAATGATTCATTCTATAACATCACTAATTGATCAAATATAGTTCTTAAACATAACCAAATTATGCGCATTTTAATAAAACAATTTGGACCATTTTTAAACACAAATAACAAGCCAAAACATACCTAATTCACATATAAATATCATGTCTAGACATCAACTATTCAATAAGCCATTAACACTTTATTTATAACCAAAAATCAAACATTAAACTAACCAACTTGATCTTTAGGTACCAAACCACATACAAACATGTCATATGCATATGTATTTAATGTATCCATCATTAGCCGAATATGAATGCCATCATTTACCAATTCCAAGCCAATATACCAAACAAATTTTACATCAAGTTATAAATTAATAATAAGCCATTCAATTAGCCAAATTCACATCATAAAGCAAAGACATCACCTAGTTATAATAACTTGTATCACCAATTGAAAAACACATCCATCAACTATGTAATTACTCGAGCTGAATCATATTTTCATCAAACATACTTCCAAAAAAAAGCACATCAACAAGGTTCATCATTCACAAACATTAACATCATTATAAAGCCATTTTCGCATGGCTAATTATATACATATCAAAATAAACCATATTAAAACTAGGCTATACATGCCATATATCAAAAGTGCAAACTATCAAAGTACCAAAATAGCAATCGATAGTGTGATGATGATCCTTGACGATCCCCGAGCTCGAGCTAACTTTATATATCTATAAAACAATGAAAGAAATGCACAAAGTAAGCTTTAAAAGCTTAGTAAGTCATAAGCAAATAAATCATCACAAGAACATGAATAATTCAATTTTGAATCGGCCAAATTAAACTAATCTCATTACATATACATTCACTTTTCTCATAAAATTCATAATACCACATTAGTAGCTTCACTTACCTTATTTTTCAACGACCATTAAAACCTTATACGTACCTGAATTATTTAGCTCAAATTCACATTCAGATTCATTTGGCATTGCCTGTTGAACCATTCGGAATCGTTAAGGATACTCGAAAACACATATATCATTTACGATGCCATATCCCAGATATGATCTTACATGTTATCACATATCGAAGCCTCTGTTCCAGACAGGGTCTTACACGAATCATATACGATGCCAATGTCCCAGACATCGTCTTACACGAAACCACACCTCGAAAATCCTAATGTCATGACATTAGTATCCTACACTATTCCTAAGGCTCATACGGGGCTTTCGACTTCGTAATTCAATCAATTCAAGCTCGAAATAATTCCTCCAACATACAATTCAATTCGGCAATCTATGTATTTATACACAAATCAAATCGGTAATATTTATATTTAAATTTAAAAACGTCTATTTGCATATCAACTTACCTCGTATGGAAACGAACGGATCGGAACGACTATTCAACAACTTTCGACTTCTCCCGATCCAAATCTAATTTCTTCCTTTCTTGATCTAAATCAATTTAAATTTAACTTATTTAATTACAAGTTCAGTCAATTTCATCCAAAAACACATAAATGAGCATTTTCACTTTAGCCCCTAATATTTCACATTTTTTCAATTTAGTCCCTATTTCAAAACAACACAAAATACTCAAAATTTCCTTAAACCCATGCTTGGCCGAATCTTACCTAGGTCTCTGGCAGCCATTAATTTCATTTATTTCATATTTTGACCCCTCAATTTACAAATTTCACAATTTAATCCTTAATATGCATTTTTATCAAAAATCACTTAATTAACTATGATAATCTACCAATCTTTATTTATTTTTCATCATCAAAAAACATAAACATCAAGCTTTCAACAATGGAAAATCACAAAATCATCATCAAATCGGAAAATTAAAGCATGGGCTAGCTAGTATACGAAGCAACGATCTCAAAAACGTAAAAATTATCAAAAACTGAGCAAAGAACATACCTAAATTAAGCTTCCTAAGTGCCAGAATTTAAAAGCTCTCAAATGGTTTCTTTTTCTTTGAGTTTCGGACAAACAAGATGAACATGCATGTTATTTTGTGTTTTATTTTATTTATTTACCTATTATTACTAAATTATCTAATTAACCTTTATAATTAAATAAAAAAACACATAATGGTTTTCCATCTTTGTCCACTCAAATATTCAATGGTCAAATCACAACATAAGGACCTTACATTTAATTAATCAAAGCAAATAAGCACTTTAACATATAGCATGCTACTTTTACATTTTTCGCGATTAAGTCCTTTTATTAAATTAAACACACAAAACGGTAAAATTAAATCACGAAATTTTCACACATATCAAATAACATGCTGTAAATACCAAGAATAATATTAAAATAATTTTACGACCTCGGATTTGTGGTTTCAAAACCACTATTCTGATTTAGCTAAAACCAGGCTGTTACAACTGTCCCCCCTTAGGGATTTTTGTCCCCGAAAATCTTACCAATGAATAGGTTTGGATATTATTCTCTCATAGC
Source organism: Gossypium bickii (assembly GCA_025503065.1). NCBI lineage: Eukaryota > Viridiplantae > Streptophyta > Magnoliopsida > Malvales > Malvaceae > Gossypium > Gossypium bickii. The sequence goes on from CP106712.1 coordinate 27,986,858, forward strand.
ATCCTTGGGCTCTCACGAAGCTTCTTCGACCCCGTGTCGATGCCATAAGACTTTCACTAATGAAATTTTCTTATTTCTCAATTATTTAATCTCGCGAGCTAAAATTCTGATCGGTTCTTCGTTGTACGTCATATCGGATTGAATCTCAATCTCAGAGGGGGAAATCACATGCGAGGGATCTGATTTGTATCGTCGAGGCATCGATACGTAAAATACATTATGAATATTTTCTAACTCAGGTGGCAACGACAATCTATAAGCAACCGGCCTGATACGCTCGATAATTTCATACCGCCTGATGAATCTCGGACTTAACTTGCCTTTTCTGCCAAATCTAAGTATTTTTTTCCACGAAGACACTTTCAAAAATACTCAATCCCCAATCTGAAACTCAATATCTTTTCGTTTCAAGTCTGCGTACGATTTTTGATGATCCGACGCTGCTTCCAAGCTATCACGAATCATTTTCACTTTCTGTTCAGTCTCTTTAATCAAATTGACCCCGTGAATCTTATTCTCGCTGAGTTCAGTCCAGGACAAAGGTGTTCGGCATTTGCGACCGTACAAAGCTTAGTAAGGTGCCATTTTTATACTCGATTGAAAGCTATTATTATACATAAATTCAATCAATAGCAAGTATCGTTCCCACGTACCTTCGAACTTAAGAAAGCAACATCTCAACATATCCTCGAGTATCTGAATAATACGCTCGAATTAACCATCCATTTGTGGGTGAAAAGCAGTACTGAAGTGTAGTTTTGTACCTAATGCACCTTGCAGTTTCTTCCAAAACTGCGATGTGAACCTTGGATCTCTATTCAATAAGCCATTAACACTTTTTATTTATAACCAAAAATCAAACATTAAACTAACCAACTTGATCTTTAGGTACCAAACGACATACAAACATGTCATATGCATATGTGTTTAATGTATCCATCATTAGCCAAATATGAATGCCATCATTTACCAATTCCAAGCCAATATACCAAAATAAATTATGCATCAAGTTATAAATTGATAATAAGCCATTCAAATAGCCAAATTCACATCATAAAGCAAATACATCACCTAGTTATAATAACATGTATCACCAATTGAAAAACACATCCATCAACTATGTAATTACTCGAGCTGAATCACATTTTCACCAAACATCCTTCCAAAATAAGCACATCAACAAGGTTGATCATTCACAAACAATAACATCATTATAAAGCCATTTTCGCATGGCTAATTATATACATGTCAAAATAAACCATATTAAAACTAGGCTATACATGCCATATATCAAAAATGCAAACTACCAAAGTACCAAAATAGTGATCAATAATGTGATGATGATCTTTGGCGATCCCCGAGCTCGAGCTAACTTTATATATCTATAAAACAATGAAAGAAATGCACAAAGTAAGCTTTAAAAGTTTAGTAAGCCATAAGAAAATAAATCATCACAAGAACATGAATAATTCAATTTTGAATAGGCCAAATTAAACTAATCTCATATACATATACATTCACTTTTCTCATAAAATCCATAATACCACATTAGTAGCTTCACTTACCTTATTTTTCAACGAACATTTAAACCTTATACGTACCTGAATTATTTAGCTCAAATTCACATTCAGATTCGTTTGGCATTTCCCGTTGAACCATTCGGAATCGTTAAGGTTACTCAGAAACACATATATCAATTATAACGCCATATCCCAGATATGGTCTTACATGTTATCACATATCGAAGCCTCTATCCCAGACATGGTGTTACACGAATCATATACGATGCCAATGTCCCAAACATGGTCTTACACGAAACCACACCTTGGAAATCCTAATGCCATGACATCAGTATCCTACACTATTCCTAAGGTTCATACGGGGCTTTTGACTTCGTAATTCAATCAATTCAAGCTTGAAATAATTCCTCCAACACACAATTCAATTCGGCAATATATGTATTTATACACAAATCAATTCGGTAATATTTATATTTAAATTTAAAAACGTCTATTTGCATATCAACTTACCTCGTACGGAAACGAAAGGATCGGAACGACTATTCAACAACTTTCGACTTCCCCCGATCCAAATCTGATTTCTTCCTTTCTTGATCTAAATCAATTTAAATTTAACCTATTTAATTACAAGTTCAGTCAATTTCATCCAAAAACACATAAATGAACATTTTACACTTTAGCCCCTAATATTTCACATTTTCTCAATTTAGTCCCTATTTCAAAACAACACAAAATTCTCAAAACTTCCTTAAACCCATGCTTGACCGAATCTTCCCTAAATCCCTAGTAGCCCATTAATTTTATTTACTTCACATTTTGACCCTCAATTTACAAATTTCACAATTTAATCCTTAATATGCATTTTTATCAAAAATCACTTAATTAACTATGATAATCTACCAACATTTATTTATTTTTCATCATCAAACAACCTAAAAATAAAGCTTTCAACAATGGAAAATCACAAAATCATCATCAAATCCGAAAATTAAAGCATGGGCTAGCTAGTATACAAAGCAACGATCTCAAAAACGTAAAAATTATCAAAAACCGAACAAAGAACATACCTAAATTAAGCTTCCTAAGTGCCAAAATTTAAAAGCTCTCAAATGATTTCTTTTTCTTTGAGTTTTGGCCAAACAAGATGAACATGCATGTCATTTTGTGTTTTATTTTATTTATTTAACTACTATTACTAAATTACCTAATTAACCTTTATAATTAAATAACAAAACACATAATGGTTGTCCATCTTTGTCCACTCAAATATTCAATGGTCAAATCACAACATAAGGACCTTACATTTAATTAATCAAAGCAAATAAGCACTTTAACATATAGCATGCTACTTTTGCGTTTTACGCGATTAAGTCCTTTTATTAAATTAAGCACACAAACGGTAAAATTAATTCACGAAATTTTCACACATATCAAATAACATGTTGTAAATAAAAAAAATAATATTAAAATAATTTTATGACCTTGGATATGTTGTTCTAAAACCATTGTTCTGATTTAGCTAAAATCAGGCTGTTACATGATATTAGCATAATTTATGGATTTTTACGGATCAAAATACGAAGTGAAGAAATTGTGTAATTTAGATTGATAATGACAGATGAAGTCTAGATGGATTCTTTTCTGAGAATTGTCTCGCTTCTTGGTTGTTAATCAATTATTTTCCTAATTTGTTCTTTTCTATGTTCTTTAGTTAATTAATTTAGTTAATTTTAGTTTTAATCAATCACTCTAATTTGTCGGTTAAATAATAGAAAGACGGAAATTACTAGTACTACTAGTCGTCGTGGGAACGATATCTTTACTCACCATAGCTATACTATTAATTGATAGGCGTACTTGTCTTAGTCAGATTTTTAATTGGTTTACGACTACACTTGTAACACCCCTTGCCCGTATACTACACCGGAACCGGGTACGAGGCGTTACCATACTTAACTCGCACGATTATACAACTTCAGGTTATTAGACTTATTTCAGACTAAAACTTTTCCATTTATATGTCTATCGTTCTTATAATGGACCTACGATGTCCTAAACACGTTTCCAAAAGGTTTTGGAGATAATTTGGAAACTTTTACGCACTTAAGAAAATTTTACCTAAACAGGGCCACATGCTTGTCGGAAAGATAACACGCCCATGTTCGACGCCCGTGGTCGACACTGACTTGAATCACACGACCTGGAAACACGCCTATATGGCTGGCCCGTGGTCATCTCTGATTACTCCACACGGCCTGGGCACGCCCATGTACTTCAACCGTGTGGCAATTCAAATTCCAAATTTAAGGTGCAGACTTCACACGGCCAGGGCACACGCCCATGGACTGGCCGTATGTCATACACGGCCTAGACACAAGCCCGTGTGCCTACCCATGTGAACAAGAACAATGCTATTTGCCAAGCTCTTTGCATCCCTCTAGCTCACACCACATGAATCCATTCAACATATCAATAAATAACTCATGATTTGCAACATGAACTTCCATAAATAACTTTATATATATAGCAAAGAGCCAACAACTATGGCTATATATGCACAAGAATTTTCTCATCAAAGGGGACAACACACTCTTGGCCAAAATAACAAAACAATACACCTAGTCTAGCGCCAATACATGCCATATTCAAAATCTTTAAGTCTAGATATACCGAGATGAACTGATAGTGTGGGTGGTCTTACGGTTATCCACGTATCCCAGCTCGACTCTTAAACTTTATAAAACAAGGGAAAAGAGAAGGAGGAGTAAGCTTTAAGCTTAGTAAGTTTACATGTAAACCATATAACATTTTTGTATATCTTAAACAATTATATTGCATTACATGCTAAGCAATAACAATCTACATTCATAATCCTGCTTACTCATTCTTTCCATTTCTACATTCCAATCATATCACAGACTTAATGTGTACATTCATTAGCATACTTCCCTGCAATTAGCACCACAACGTCATATAATACAACACATCACAATCTCTTAATCAATCGCTCATAATCAAATTACTCGGTGGTTTCGCACTTAGCCCACCATTAGTCTTTGTTAGGGTGGTATCGCACTTAGCCCACCGAAAATGTTAGCTACGGTGGTATCGCACATAGCCCACCAAATGATAATAGATGATGGTATCGCACAAAGCCCATCGTAATTAAATAACAAGGTGGTATCGCACTCAGCCCACCATCAAGTGTTGTTATTACGCGATTATATGACTATTTCGTCATTCATACAATAATCATTCAATAACTACCTCATTCAAGCCACTTGAACCACACATGTTCTCAATTATGCTATGCACTAATTGGCAACAACAATGTGTATATAAAAATGCATCGTTTACACATAAACTTACCACGGTGCAAAACGTTTCAATCCGTAACCTTGCCTTTTCCCCGGTCAAGGTTAATGTCGCGCTCTTCTTGATCTATAACAATAAAATTCATTCATTTAAATCACTTTACGATCATATTGCATTAAAATCTACACTTAGGAAAAAATGACCATTTTGCCATTGCACCATGGCAAAATTATGATTTTGCCCCCTAGGCTTGTAAATCATTTTTCATCACATTTCCTCAATAAACAAGCCTAGCTGAACATTTATTTCTCTTACAACTACTCACAATTCCAACTATTTCATGCATTTATGACACAAATTCATTCTTTGCATTTAAGTCCTATTTAGGTGTTTTCATGCTAACACCTTTCACAAAAGTTGTTTCTGATCTTCCTAACATTCATTTTCTTCCATAAAAACTCAGCTAACAACATAAACTCTCTCATGGCAAGTCCCTAGACTTTCAACCATATCGCAAATTGGTCTCTTCATTAGCTAGCTTAAACTTTGGGGATTCCAAAAACACAAAAATCATCAATTAAAACCATCTAAATCACTTACTAGCAAGGGAGATAGCTTGGCTGAAAGTTGAACCCCCAAAAGCTCTATTTTCTCCTCAATTTTCGGTGGAAAGAAGGAGGGTGAATAGTGAAAGATGATAACATCTTTTACTCATCTTATTTTATTCATTTTATCACCTAATTTCCACCAAATTTGACTAAAAAAATTAAATGCTTTTGTCCCCCTTGTCTACATAGCCAGCCGCCACACTCCAAAATGGCCTAATTGCACTTTAAAGGCCTCCAAATTACATTCTATAGCTATTAGGTACCTCTGCCTTGAAAAATAGAACTTTCGCACTTTATGCGATTTAGTCCTTTCTCACAATTAAGCATGCTATCACTCAAATTAAAGCACCAAGATTTTCATGCATCCATATAATTATGTTACAACATATAAAATAACATCAAAATAATTTTCTTAAACCTCGGATTAGTGATCTCGAGATCACTGTTCCGACTAACCCTAAAATCGGGCTGTTACAGCACCAAATGGTCAACGTGGTCGAAGATGAAAATCGTTAACAAAAGGGCTTAATTGATTATAATTTTATATTATTTATAAGTTTTTATAAAATTTTAAATATTTTGAATATTTTTGATTAATTTTATAAAAAATACAATTTATTGTAATTTTTATGAATTTTATATTATTTATAACTTTTTATGATTTTTTATAATTTTCATAAGTTTATATCAATTTTAATATTTTAATAAATTTAATGATTTTTTATAAGAAAATATAATATTAAATCAAAAGTTGTCACATGTAATCATTTGATTAGTTCATCAATTGATTTTAATGATCAGTGTGGTTGAAGACAGAAACCATTAACAAAAGGGCTTCATTGATTTTTTTTTAATTAATGATAGGGGCTTAATTGGGTATGAATTTAGGGTCCATTTGTTCACGGCAAATGACTTACGAAAAATGTTTTCTACATTTTCTTATGTTTGTTTCATAGAAAATAGCTTGATCAATAGAAAATGAGCTCATTTTCCTATAAATTGACTTACCATATTGAAAATGATAAGTCAATTTTGGAAAAAGAACTCTTTTAATGAATTTTTTTTATAAAAATTAACTTGAACCAATTTTAATATTCTTATATTAATAATAAATTTTTAATTTAATTTTTAAAATTATTTTAATGTTCAATATTATGCTACAACATACATATTTCATTATTCATATCTCTTCATATAATAAATTATTAATATAATTAATATACTATATTATTTTAATAAATTATTTAATATTACAATTTTATTTTAATAATAAATTTTAACAAAAATAATTTTAAATTCTAAATAATATTCTTAATATATTATTGAGGAATATTTATATTAATATTTTAATAATAAATATGTAATAATAAATATTTTATAGTGTAAAATATGAATATTTTAATTATATAAATATGAGTACTTGCTGAAATTATGCTTAGCTTTATTTATCCCTATCCACTCTTATTTATGTAATATATGTAATTTAAATTAAGTTTTAATTAGGCATTATTGATTATTAAGTTTATATATGATATTAATTTTTATAAAATATTATCACATTACAAGATAAACTTTTAGAAAATGATTTTAAAGAAATTGCTAAACAACAAAAAATATTTTAAACAAAATTATCCAAACACCAAAAAAATCAATTTTTCCAAAAAATAAGCAATTTTTTAGAAATTATTTTTTGCAAGCTTTTCCCAGTAAAACAAAAACTCTATTGATCTTTCTTCGCTTTTTAATATTTAGGCATAATGACTTATTTGGTCTTCTAATTTTATAAAAAAAGTCAATTTAGTCTTCCATTTAATTTTTTTTTATCTTTTTTAGTACTTAAACTTGTGTTATATGTCAAATCAGCCCAAAATGAATAAAAAAATTAATGTTTGTTAGCTTTACTAGCGTGACATATATATGGATTGCCACATGGATGCTACCTTAACAATTAAATTTTTTTAAAATTTAAACAATTTATAAAAAATTATTTTTAATTTAAAATTTATTAAATAAATATAAACAACATAAAAAATATTTTTTTTAAAATTAATTATTAACGTGACATACACATGGCAATTCACGTATATACTATATCAGCAAAGTTAACAAACGTTAACTTTTCCATCCATTTAAAGTGATTTAACAAATAATACAAATTTAAGAACTAAAAAATATCCAAAAATATTAAATGAATGACTAAAATAATTTTTTTATAGAATTAGGGATTTATGCTTATATTTTATTCACAATACTCTCCGATACACATGAAACATCCCCCAGCCGCAACAAAAAAGTGCAAATTCTTTTAGGGTGTGTTTGTTTGCCAAGAAAACATTTTCCGGATTTTCTAGTGTTTGTTTGACTGAAAACCTTTTACATGGGGAAAATGTTTTCACAATCACGGGTAAAATGCCTATACCTTTAGGGAAAATGTCTTACAGAATTTTTTTCCGTAAGACATTTTCCAACTTTCAGCAGTCTTTCCCCCATTGCGCCGTTCTTCATCTTCCTTCTTCTCCATCCAGGTACTTTCCTTCTACTTCTTCTATTTTTCATCTTTTAATTTCCTTTTTTTCCTTTAGCTTTTCGCATGTCTTCTCTTCTCAGGGCTGCTGTTTCGTTTCGCTTTGTGATTCCAACTCTCACCAATGTTTCCTAGCCAAGCTGTTCTTCATCTTCCTTCTTCTTCATCCAGGTAACTTTCCTCCTTCTACTTCCTCTGTTTGCTGTTTGTTGCAATTTGTTGTTTGCTGCAATTCTATTAACTAGGGCATTCCTTCTTACCAAAAACAAAAACCTCTTATAAAGTATTTTTAGTTAAGTTTTAAGATTCGGTAAAAAACATAGCAGTTTTGGTTTTGCTGTTTGCTGCAATTTGGTTTAGTTTTAACATAGCTTATTTTAAGCTAAAAGATGGAGGTCGACAAAAAAAGAACACTAAAAGATCAAGGAACATGTTGCTGAATTTACAGGAAGTAGTTGTTAACTACAGCTTCTTCTTTTTTCTATATGAATGGCAAGAGAATAAAATCAATGAATCAAATTTTGTTTTTTCCTTCCATTTTTCTACTTTTTATGTGTTCGTCAAAACTTTTAACAATGTGTTGTCTATTATTTTGATGATGCATGTAAATTGTTCGATGAAATTCTTGAGTGAAACATTGTTACCTAGAATTAATTGGTTATTCATAGTGCTTTTCTTAAGGCAATGCCTTTGAGGGATGTTGTTTCTTGGTCTGTCATGTTGCAACTTTAATGAACAATTGGAATGGAGTTGTAACATTATTTTACTAATAATTACAACAAAATTAATCTTGAACTAGAATAAATATTAAAAAAAATTGAGCTAAAACTTCAAAATTCGGATTATCAAACCAATACTTTGAAATGAAAGTTGAAATTGTTTAACCATAATAAATGGTGACATTTGAGGTCATTTGTTGTCGCTAAGATACTTTGAAATGAAAGTTGAAATTGTTTAATCATAAATATAAACAAAAAAATTCACAAAAATAAGAAAAACCCAGAATTTGAAACAGACAGAAAAAGAAATAGAACCTGATTGAAGCTTGACCAAAAAACAGATTGGGAAGGGGAATTAGGTGCTGGGAGCAGCAATGTGAGACCGGGTAGGGGAAAAGGGATATGGTTAAAATTTTAGGTTAAAGTATTTGAGTCGGGTTCAAACTAAATTTTTTTTATCCAAAGCTCGAATATTTTTAAAACGGATTTTATTTTTAAGTTCAATCTCTTTTTTTATTTATAATTTTATTCAAACATTTTCATATTTTGAGCAAATTTTCAAGTTATTTTCATATATGTATGTATGCACTTTAGTCATGGTAACTTTATTCATATATGTGATTTTATGATAAGCTTGCATCTTTTTTGTAGTGATCAAATATTTGTGTGTCATCATTTTGTGTAGATGGATCGTAATCAAGATCAAAATGCAATTGTCGGAGTTGAGGCTTCAGTTTTAGCTTTTGGGGCTCTTTGGATAAAAAATTAAAAACTAAAAAGGAAATTGCTTCTCACCCTCGTGTGAATCGAGATTATGAAAGGGAAAATTATATTAATAGTATTTTATATAGTGGTGACCAGCATTGTATTGATCTGATAAGGATGAGACCGATTGCCTTTTTTAATTTGTGTGATATTCTTAGTAGGAATAATTTGTTACAATCAACTAAGTCTGTGAATATTAGGGAGCAAGTAGTTATATTTTTACATATAATTAGTCATAATGTAAGGTTTCGAGTGATTGGATCTAGATATTATAGATCAACTGAGACAATTCACCGTTACTTTAGGGTTGTATTGAGAGCTATTTTGAAATTGAATAAACTAGTTATTAGATTACCTGATGAGTCAACTCCTAGTGAAATCAGAAACAATCCAAGGTTTTATCCTTATTTTTAAAATTGTATTGGAGCATTAGATGGAACTCATGTTTGTGCATCCGTTCCACTTAACATTCAAGGAAGATTTCGTAACCGTAAAGGGGAGATGACACAAAATGTATTGGCTGCCATCACATTTGATTTGAAATTTTCCTATGTTCTAGCTAGTTGGGAAGGTAGTGCACATGATTCTCGTATTTTAAGTGATGCACTTTTACGCCCTAGAGGATTAAGAATTCCAGAAGGTAAGAATTAACATTAAATACCAAATAGTTTTAGTAAGCTCATAATGTATTAGTAATATTATCTTTAGGTAAATATTATCTTGCTGATGCTGGATATGGCATCCGAAATGGATATATTACCCCCTATCATGGTGTCCGATATCATTTAAAAGAGTTTAGTGATCAGGGGCCTGAAAATGCAAAGGAACTCTTTAATCTTCTTCATTCATCATTGTGAATCACCATTGAACGTGTTTTTGGGATTTTGAAGAAACGGTTTCGTGTATTAGATGCTGAACCATTTTGGAATTTTCAAACTCAAGTAGATATAGTTTTGGCTTGTTGTATCATTCATAATCATATAATGGGAGTTGATCCTAGTGATTTACTTAATTATGGATTATACGAGGAGCCTGAGTCTGATTTGATAATACCAACTCTTACGGAGCGAGAAGAAAGAGAAGAAGCAAGAGAATGGTCTGCTAAGAGAGACCAAATTGCACAGACTATGTGGACTGATTATATGGCTAGAAATATTAGGTAGGTTTAGGGCTTAGAGTTATTATTTCTATGTTATGTATGTTTTAGTATTAAAATTGTTTTTTTTTTTTTGTTAATGTTGGTTGGATAATGATATTGAAATTGTTTGTTGGATTTTGAAATTATTATGTCTTGAATTTGTTAGATATTGAATTTATTATGTTTTAAGCTTGTTGAATTTATTATGTTAAATATTGAATTTATTTGGTTGGATAATGATATTGAAATGATTGACAATGAAAATTATTAATGTAGAATGGGTAAGGGCAACAAAAAAGGGACCTCCAAGCAATTCAGGTGGACAAAACCGATGGAACATCTTTTTCTTGAAATTCTAGCAAAGGAGGTACAGAAAGGAAATAAGCATTCTAACACTTTCAAAGCAGTGTCTTTTAATTGAGTTGTCGTAGCTATTTCTGAAGGATTTCAAGTCTAATGTGATGCGAAGCATGTGGAAAATCATTTGAGGACTGAAAAAACCAATGGCAGATTATATGCACAATTCGGGATGAAAGTGGTTTTGGTTGGGATGATAACATGAAAATGATCATATGTGATAGAGCGACATATGATGCAGCAGTGATGGTAATATATGTATATATATGTTAAGTATATTTCAATTGTTTTTTACTTGTTATTCTAATTGTGTATAATATCCAACAGGCACACAAGAAGTATGAACCATTTTTGAATAAAAGCATTGATCATTATGATGAAATGGCTTTGGTTGTTGGCAAAGATAAGGCAACAGGGAGTTTTGCCAGAACATTTGCTTACATAGATTTGGATGATAGTAACTAAGATTCAGTGCCTATAGAAGGAGACAATGAAGAGATTGAAGAGGTAAGAACAAATGTATCTTCATCTAGCACATCCAAACGTAAAAGAAAAAATGTTCAAGAAAGTGTCGTTGATGAACAAATTAAATTTGTGGGTGAACAACTTGACAAAATTGCTAATGCTTTGGAACAATTTATTGCGGATAAGACACCACGTCTTTACGAAGAAGTGATGTCGATGGAGGAAGAAGGATTTGATGATGACTTCCTGTGTTCCGTGTTTGATTATCTAGTAAGTCATGAATCCGAGGCCAAAGTTTTTTTGGTTAAAAGTAAGAAGCATAGAAAATTTTGGCTTCAAAAATTTTCTCAAGGTTGAAGATATTGATACTTTTAATGTGGTATAATATTAGTTATGCACTTGGACAATATTGTTGTTATTATGTGGTGTACTACTAATTATGCATTTGGATAATATTATTAATTTCTAGTATTAATTGTGGTTTGGAAGCTAATTTATAATTATTCAATCATTGTTTTTATTTTTTTATAACACAACTACAAATAATTTATTTAACTTTGGTTGTTTTCAATTTATGACGGTTAATATTCTAGCTTAATAATTGAATATTATTATATATTTAATTTGATTTATTCATTGCAATATATGTAAAAACAATTTAAAGTATAAATTTATTAATATATGTAAAAACAACTTTTCCGAAAAATATTTTCAGGAAATCTGCCAAACAACAAAAAATATTTTACACAGATTCATCCAAACACCAGAAAAGTAAATCATTTCCAGAAAAGTAAATCATTTTTCGGAAAACATTTTACTGGCAAATAAACGAACCCTTACTCCCATTTTCGTCATTCATGTAACTTCAATTTTCTTTTCATATTTAATTACATTTTACAATTCAAATGAATTTTAAATAAATTATTAACCTGTCCATTTGAATTAAAAAAATGATCAATTTTTTAAAAAAAGTAAAAATAGTTCTCTGATTTGTTTTCTTCTGAAACTCCTCTCTTTGTTTTTCCTAATTTGTCTTTCTTCTTTTATCCTCTCATATTGCTCTTATTTCGTAAAAACAAGATAATCAATATTGTATTAGTTAACGTAATGTTTTTCCGTTTTGGTATTGATATATACCGATACTAATATAATTTAATGTATCATTTTAGATTTTTTATTATTATTCAAATATTTTTCATATACAAATACATGCCAATTACATTCGTATAAATATATTATATAAAATATTAAATCTAAAATTATTGCTTATGATTATATTTTTATTTTTAGACATAACTAAAAAAAATAAAAACAATTAAGATAAAATATTATAAGTATTAAATATTGCACTAATCAGCACGAATTGATACGCATACGCACTAGAACAGACTGAAATAGGATTGGTATCAACCAAAATTAAAGCTAAAATTTATTTTTCCAGTTTACTACTAAAGCTAAAAGTAAAACAAGACTTCCAAATCGATGCAATATCAGTACAAAATTGACTTCTTGTTCAACTTGGAATAAGCAAAACATTGACTTCTTGTTTAACTTAGAATAAGTAAATCAGGACTTCTATTTAGTCCTTGAAAAATATAAAAGTGACACTTTGATATTATGTTAAATCATTATTTGAAAATTAAAAATTATATAAATTTTTATGATATAAATTCTCAAGAAATGATGTGGTACAATATTAGAATGTCACATTTAGTGTTTTAATAATTGGATCGGTGGTTGAATAGGTCAGACCAAGGTTTCCAATTCAACTAGTTCAACCACCGGATCAACAATAATTGAATAAATAATTAAAAATCATAAAAATCAAATAATTTAAAATAAAAAAATTATTTAGTTCAACATGTTCAAATGTCAATTTTTGTCTCAACTTTTTAGTTTTACCAATTTTTAGTAGTTTCTGAGTCAATTAGTTCAATCGTTATATCGATCAGTTCTCGATTTGTCTTAATCTAATCGTATTCTAGTAACAATGGCAACATGATCAAATATTGACAGAATCCAACTTCTAAATTTTTTAAACAGTTCCCATCATATTTTTTAATGAACACATATACTCAGTGAAGAAAGAAAAAGTGAGAATCCCAATAACAATAGTAAAAGTTCTGCCTTAAAGTTTTCTTACCTAATTCTTAAGCATCACCAGAATTTCAAGTATGAAAGCTTTTAGGACATCGGAAAGTTGCTTTATGGAGCATAAGGTTCACAGTTCAAAGTTGAAGTAAAATAAAGACCTTAAAAGCAATAAAATCAAAATTTACTCTGGCAATAAACATTCAATCTTGTTTATGGACTCAGAGATCATCCTTGTTCTCTACCTCAATACCCAACAGCTTAGCCAATTTTCCACTCTGATATGCTTCAACAGTATCTAGAAATTAGGAATAGAATTTGTAATTCCTCTACAGATACTATCTTCCAAACATATTTCAATTGCATGAAGATAGAAAGATTAAATTTGCAGGTAAAGAAAAGAAGAAATTACCGTCTGAGCCCCCGATGTGTTTTCCATTAATGAAAACCTGTGGTACAGTACGCCTACCAACAATCTCACTCAAGGCATCCTGAATATTCCATCCATCATCTGTCAAATAAAAAAGAAAAGAAACTATTTTAACTTCCAAGTATTTCAAGTTCCAAACCGAGGAATGATGTTCCATATACCAATATGGAGGTGCTACTATAAATTTCAGTTGAAGCTAGCAAACTATTTTAACTTCAAGTATTTCAAGTTCAAAACCGAGGACTGATACTCCATATGTCAATATGGAGCTGCTACTTCTGTTGAAGCTAGTAAACTATTTTAACTTCAAGTATTTCAAAGTTCAAAACCGAGGAATGATGTTCCATATGTCAAAATGGAGCTGCTACTGTAAATTTCAGTAGAAGCTAGTAAACTATTTTTAACTTCAAGTATTTCAAGTTCAAAACCGAGGAATGATGTTCCATATGTCAATATGGAGCAGCTACTGTAAATTTCAGTTGAAGCTCGTAAACAATTTTAACTTCAAGTATTTCAAGTTCAAAACCGAGAAATAATGCTCCATATGTAAATATGGAGCTGATACTGTAAATTTCAGTTGAAGCTAACGAAGTATTTCAAGTTCAAAACTGAGGACTGATGTTCCATAAGTTCAAAACCTAGGAGTGATATTCCATAAGTCAATATGGAGCTGCTAATATATTTTAAATAAGGCTTTGCTATTATACCAATTTTCAACTTTTTTTATCTTACAACCAAAACGGACTTTGTAGCTAAACAGAAATTTGGCCTGCATATAAAAATGGGAATTTATTTGTCAACAGACCTCGCTCATCAAGCTCCACAACGAATGGAACTTGTTTCAACTCCTTGAACACAGATTTTGCCTTCCTGCAGTACCTGCACAGTACCAAAGGAGAATAACTGTTTGCCCAAACTTCAAACTCGGTCACCAAAAAATATAGGAATTGTTCAGTACAACAATGAACAGTGTATTATTACTTGAAAAGAGGAAAATTATACCGAATGTGAGTATTAATAAAAACCAATGAGAAAAAAAATTAAGAGAAAAATCAGAACAGTATAGATCGGGAAGAAAAACAAAGCATATTAAATGATTTGTTGTCACTTTGGTTGATTAAAAAAAGCATAGTTGATGTGAAGAAATCGTACGGGCAATAGGACTTTGAGAAGATGACGATCTTGTGAGCAGAGATGGTCCTTTTGACGAAAGCAGCTTCAGACGAATCAGCCGACGATACCCAGCAAAGAGATGCTGCAATTACTAAGATTGACGCTATCAAGATTTTCACCGCCATTGAAGCCCAACTCTGCGTTTGTTTGTTCACAACAGCGATTGTTAGCGTTATGCCTCAACAAAATAGATCTTAAACTCGCATTCGCCGTCTCACACCCTATACCTATACTTAAATAATGGGTAAACTAGCTCATTAGTAACCCTGAAATAGTGTAGTTCTTAATTTGATCACTTCAAATTTGTTTTTGTCAATTTAATCCCGAGGAAAATGGTCCAAAATAGTCGCTCAACGGTTTACTCCTAACGAAAAGATGACCGGGCATGCCACATCATCCATTTTTCCACTTAATTAAAGGGTTAGGAATTTAAATAAATTTAAAACTTTTTATTTATTTATTTAGGTTATTTAAGAAACATAAAAGGTTTTTTTTTCCAAATAAATTTCTTCAACTCTTTCTGCAAATTTGAGTTTCTTAATCTCGTAGAACCTAGACCAGAGGAGAAGGTGCATGAATGAAATTCCATCCCAGCATGTCATTAGAAAAGATGAATTGATCCTGAATCGAAAGGGAAATCTTTAGAACGAAAATTATGGAGTAGGGGGAGAAGGAGGGCCATTGTCGTCGTCATCATCATCTAATCTTTAGTAAAGATTTCAGGGAAATAATGCAATTCCTTTTATGTTTCTTAAATAAACTAATTAAATCAAAAACATGTTTTAAATTTCTAACCTTTTAATTATGTGGATGATCATCTTTACCTTATGGAAAAGAGGATTGAGTGACCATTTTGAACAAACTTTTTTTAATAACAGTGACTAAATTAATAAAAAAAATTTAAACTATCGTTACTTATTAAATAATATATCAACTGGTATTATGAATCAACTTATCATCAATTGAATAACTAAAATTTGATTTTTAATCACTCATTAAAATTATTTTTTTAAATACTTATTAAACTATTTATAAACTAATTTTTAATAAATATTAATAAAAAATGATAAATTAAGGATTGAATTTGAGCTTTAGGAAGACTTATACATGAAATACTTTATATCTTCAATTATTAAATAAATGTTAATTCAAAGACTGTTAAATATTGTATAAATATAATTTTCCTTTCACCCCGTGGGGAAAATCTAGTATTATTTATTCTTATTAACTATTTTATTTAATAACTGAAATTAATGAAAATACTTTTTATTTTTATTTTGCTTTTTAATAAATAATTTTCATTATTTAATTTCTATAAATCGAAAACATATATTTTTTAAATGAAAATAAAATTATATTTGATACATATTCTTTTAAATAAAAATATGAAATACAATTACTAAATAGTAATTAAATTAAAAGGCAAACAAACAATGTTAATTATATAATAAAATAAAATTAATTTAAATAAACATAAGTGATAAAAATTTTAAAAATATATTGTAATGAGAATTTTTTTAATAAAAAATTGAAGTAAAAATATTTTTTTATTTTAATAAAAGAAGTCCCTACACGTATATAGACTCAAGTCATGATAAATGATTTGATATTAAAAGGTTGTTAATAAATAAAAAATGTTATTAATATAATAAAATAAAAATAATTTAAATAAACATAAGTGATCATATAGAAAATAAAATATTTTTATTTTAATAAAAATAAATATTCATTATGTTTAAAAAAAAAGTTATTGCGAACTCAAACTAGGGTCACTAATTCGTTAAGAAAAGTTATTGGCTTTATAGATTAAAATTAGGATCAATTCATCGATTAAATCCAAATTAAAAAATTATGTATTTTTCTGATTTTTCAAAATAGTTTTAGCGGAAATAATGAAACACTTTTTTTATGTTGTAGCTTTCACATATTTTCATTTTTTATAATATTTTTCAAAAGTTTCAACCCTAACATTTTAAAAATAAAATCTATTTTCCAAAAAATTAACACAAAAATAACCCATATTTTCTAAAACCAAACACACCTCCATTTGTTTTAGGAAAATAGTTTCTGTTTCTGTATTTTCTTTTTCATTTTTAGAAAATAATTTTAATTCTTTAAATTTTCTTTCTTAAAAAACATATTTTTTAAATGAAAATGAAAATTTGTTTTCAAAAAAAAAAAAATATGAAAAGATTTGGTACCTATTATTTCATTATATAAATATAAGAAAAAAATTTTAAAAATTATACATTTATATGGATTTGAACTAAGATCATGGATGTAATATCCGTAACAACCCCTAAGATGAGAGTAGTGTTATTTTGGAACTCGCATGTGTTAGAATTTTCTAAGTAAATAAAATAGGAATTATGAGTATGAGTAGAGAAGGTAGTTGGATCCCGTAGGAAATTAAAAAGACTTTTGAATTGAGAAATATTAAATTGAGGTATTGACAAAATCGCAATAATATGAAAAGTGTTGGGGTAAAAGTATGAATTTTTTTAAAAAATAGAATAATTGCATTAGATTGATGGAAAAAGAGGAAGGATTAGAAGTCTAATTTAACCAAGAACTACAATAAATTTTGGATGAGATTGAAATTGAATGTGACCACTTGATGTGTATGATGATATTTAGATTTTTTTTTTAACTAGATATCATTAATAGTTTAAAATATTAAATTAAATAGATTTTTAATATAGAAAGATGTAGAAAAATCTTCTCCGTTATCTTCATCCCTTCTCTTTCATGTCACCTCCCACTTTCCTTATAGCCAATTTTCATTTTCTTTTATTTTAGTCCTTTTCACCATTTCCAACCTCCTCAAGCTCAAAAATATCAAATTTTCCATTGATTCCTAGTGAAATCAATAGAGCAACCTCATAGCAAGCTAAGTTTAAGTTAGTTAGTGTTCACATTTATGGAGAGAAAAAAGTGAAGTTAGGGATTTAAGTAAAAGTTCAAGGTAAAGGATGATGAAGTTTCTTTAAGGATTTCATGTTTATTTCATTAAAGCACTACAACAAAACAGACTTTTAGCGGCGTTTTTTTAGGCTTTTAGCGGTGTTTATAAGCGCCACTAATAGTATTTGTGGCGCTTTTAAAAGCGCCGCAAAAAAGCCGCTAAAACAAACATCGCAAATTTTAGCGGCGTTTATAAGAAAAAACGCCACTAAAAGTCATGAAAAATAAAAAAAACTAAAATATCATACTTTTAGCGGTACTGTTTCCAAAAACGCTGCTAAAAGTCATAAAAATAAAAAAAATTAAAATATTATACGGCGTGTTTCCCAAAAACGCCACTAAATGTAATGAAAAATAAAAAAAAAAATTACAATATTATATAAAAGAGCAACACTATTATCACAGCACCCAAACAAGCTTTAATTGGATAACAGTTTATATACAAATCCATTCCTATCCCTCTACCCACTTATAGGGGTGTTCATTCGGTTAACCGACCGGTTAACCGACCCGAATTAGCATTAACCGAATTAACCGACCTCTCAAAATTTTTAACCGTTAATCGAACCGAAATTTTTTCAAAAAATTAACCGAACCAAATTTTTTCGTTAATTAGGTCGGTTAACCGAATTAACCGAAAATTATAAATTTTTGATTTTTGGTTAAAAATTAACCGAATTATCCGAATTAACCGAATTAACCGAAAGTTAACCGAATTAACCGAAAGTTAACTGAAAGTTAACCGAAAGTTAACCGAATTAATCAAAATAAATCACTACATAATTAAAAGATTTTATATGTTTTAGATGTTATGTATGCTTAGCTTAGATGATTGTTATTAGAAAGAAGTTATGAAAGAGTAAAACACAGAGGGAACAGTTTGAATGACAAGAATCAGATCGTGATTTTGAAAAATCACTAAAAATAATATAAATCGAATCAGTGTATGAATGAGATATAGAATTAAAGTTTATTGAGTCTATTTTTATATGAAAGAAACAGTATAGGAAAAAGAATTTTATATTATGAGATAATTGATTTTTAGTGTAGAGAGGTCGAATCATCGCTCGATTAGTGTAACTGGGAAACTTTAACTAATAAACTGTACTAATTGGCCACACAAAAATTCTGGAAAAATTAATGTAAGAAGATATATGAGTGTAGTTTCAAGGAAAATTTACGGATCTAAATTTCAGTTTTATAACTCGAGTTATAGTTAATTTAGTGAACATGACGCAGATGGATAGTTTCAACCTTGTCTTTTATTTTTCTCTGTCACTCTTTAGTTTGCTCTCATTTGGTGGATTTACAAGTTTATCTGTAACTGAAAACTCCATTTTCAGAATCCATAGAGCACTACAAAAATTTATTATGAACATGTGCTAAGAATGTTAAACAATAAACATAGAGACTTTGAGAGTTAAAACTTGAAAGAAGTATTTTTTTTTTGTCGTGTGTTTAAGCCTTAAGGGAGAAGTTGGGTTTAGTAATTAATTTTAGTTTTAGTTTTAGAAAGTTATTTTTATTTATTAAATTATTTGTAATTTTTATAATTTGGTTGGGTTGGGTAATTGGGGGGTTAGGTAATTGGGCTTGGTTGGATAATTGAGTTTGGTTGAATATTTGAGTTTGGATTGAATTGGGTAAGTGGGCCTTTTATATATTATAATTTTATTTATTAATTTTTTCGGTTAACCGAAAAAATTCGGTTAACCGACCGGTTTCGAACCGAATTAACCGTTAACCGAAAAATCAAAAAATAATTAACCGACCCCCGACCGAAAAATTTCGGTTAACCGACCGATTAACCTAATTCGGTCGGTTAACCGAATTTTTTCGGTTTTACCCGAATTTTGCACACCCCTACCCACTTAAGCAAATCCTTTAGCATTACTTTGATAACAGTTCCGATACAAATCAATTTATGTTCCAGGGGCACAAATCTATTTAACAAACAAATAGAAACTCAACCAATACACAAGAAATTTCATAAGTCTATATTATGTTATGAGTTTATCCAACTCACAAGAAAAATCAGGCTCCTGCTACTGAAAATAGGTGGTGTCAAATCCAGCACCAGCACAATTAAACAATCAGCCAATACCTTTGATGATGAAACATCCAAGTTGAGTCCAATGGCAGCAGCAGTGCACAACAAAGGTTCAAGCATTTCTCTGGTGGGAGTTGGATGCCGCCTGAACCAAAAATTAATGTCAGGGAGGCAAGGCCGAGTGCCAAACAACAGCAGTGTCAATGTCAAAGAAATAGCCACAACACTGGAATTTTCCATTGATAATCTGGATTGTTGAAGAGATTACATGATGTATAATAGTGACAATTATCATCCGCTAATGCTAATTTTATGATTAAACACCATCTTGGACCAAGTGGTTCACATTAAAAATACTAACATGCAATCTTATTTATCCTATGATAAATAATTCTAGTGATATAAATTTACGCAGGATCATAAACTGGTTAGAATTTCTACTGGCATTTACAAAAATAAAATAAATTTTTTGATGGGATAAACCTTATGGTTAAATCATAAGCACAAACCAGAACTAGACAGTGAATGAAAGAAGAGGTACAATAGAAATGCAAGTCCCACAAGAACATTATAGCAAAGAAGTACAGACAAAACAAGTTTACTTTAGTAGCGAACAGGAAGGAAAACAATCACGGATTTGTTTGGCAACCGAAACACTGGCAGCAAGCATGAATTCCTCAACCATTTGGTTTGCTTCTCGAATCTGATACATGCCTGAATGAATAACTCAGATATCAGACAAAAATTGAGGCATGACCAAAAATGAAAAACATTCTTTCTAGATTTTGGGATCTCAAAACTATTTAATTTAATTAGTATTGTCTTGATTATAATTCTTAATTACTACTGGTCACCACTGGACAAATGAAGAAAAGGCCAAATGCATAGGAATTGAAAGGACAGAAACAATGAACTAATAGATGAAAACCAGCGTTATGCAAACCTTTTATTAAACAAACAAGGATTACACAGAAAAAGTTCTAAAATATGGTTCCTAAAACATGGCATCATAGTTTGCAGAACATATTCTGCTTGAAGCAATTTTTGAGATCACCTTTTTGTTTGTTTTAATGAGAAACTATAAAATCATAATGAACCATAAATGAAATATTAGATTCCATGTTCATGTCTAGTTACTACCTTTAGCACCTCAAACATGGCCAACTACAGGAAGATCTTAATAAATTTTTAAAAATGATCTAGGGTATGTTATCATGTTGAAAATTGGGTCAGGAGCAATAATTAGCATCATGATGCAATTCAATTGTCTCACTGCAACAACTCATGTTGCTGCCAGACAGACAAAAAGGATCATTTCGTGGATGGACTGATTTTTTCTTCTAATTGATGTTAAAATATCTTGATTCGTGTTCCAGGTTAAGAGTAAAACAAATGGCATTAGGCAAACAAACCAATATCAAGAGGATCATGAGTCTCAGTATTGTTTGTCTTATCGGGGACAATGTGGATAAACAACTCGGGTTGACCATCAAGTTTGCTCTTGTCCGTCAAACTCTCGAATCTAATCTTGTCCAATGCCTAAAACCACAATTTTTAATAATTAAATTAAATGATACTAGCTTTAAATTTATCATAAAACCTAAAATTAAATCCCACTTCTATGCTAACGATTTGCAGGTTTAATCAAACTTCGAAAACCATAGATTCAAATACTACCATTTGCATTTCAATCTTAAACTTTCATACTATAAATTCCTAAAATTATAATAAACAAATCAAATGACAGAATGACAGCTTTTATTAGCAAATGTAATTTTCAATTGAAATAAACAACCAACAGAGCACTGCCTATAAATTAAAAACAAAGAGAAAATAAAAACCCAAATTTTGTTTCCATACAAAAAAGCAAACAAAACCAACAAGCATTAAAGCAAAAAAGATTAGATCCAATTAACCATACCTTAAAATTATAATAAAGTAATTAAAAAAACATCTCCATATTGACGACCAAAAAAAAAAAAAAGTTAAAACAGAAAACAGCAGGACTTACATCAGAAGCATTGCTGATGAGCTCACGAAGAAAGATCTCATTGTTGCTGTAGAAAGTGTTGATAATTAAACTAAGAAGCTGTTAATCTCAGCTTGAAAAGCAAACATCTCTATACTAAAGTAATTAAACTAAGTTGCTGAAAACATATATACAAGCCAATAATAAATCAGAAGTTATACAACTAAAGGAAGGTAATCAATGTCCTCACGACATATAGCCTAAATAAATCACCATGTGAATCATGGACGCCACGGAAATCAATTATTTAAATAAATAAATAAAACTCATTTCGTTCATACCCAAGGTGGATACATTGAGGCTCCATTTGGTTTTATGCAAGTCTAGTTTGTCAGAACAAAAATAACAAAAAGTGTACTTGATTTTTTTTAAAGGGGGACAGTATTTAAAAGAAAAAGATACATTATTTTTCTGTTACATATAACAATTATGTTTGATTAGTGGCCATCCATTTACTTCAAATGGAAAAAATGAAAATCCATTAAAAAATAACAAATCAAAACCGAAATAAATAAATAAAATAATGATAACTCAATAATAAATTTCAATCTTTCTCTTTTATTACCCAAATCTTTCAATCTTTATAAAGTATATCAAACATAGCACATAAACAGCATTCTGCTGTATAAAGATATACCAAGAAGAATGAAAATTACACAAATATAGGCGAAAAGGGCATTCACATGCTAAAGCAAATAGATAAGCATGGTGGAATAACATACCTTTGCTGCTGGATGTGCAAGATCTAACTTGGAAATATTTAAGCACTTAACTTTCCAAGTGTGGGGATGAAGATGAAGGTAGTGGAACCCTCCATTGCCGTGAAAAGCAAGCACATAAAGCTCTTAACCCACCAAATGCTTCCTCCAAAGCCCCGGGCATCAGCCATGTGGGTTATTTTTTTGCTTTCTTTCTTTCAACCAGTTCATCAACTTCTCCCATTATCTGGCCTTTTAATTTTACCCTAAAAAGAAAAATCTGTTGAAAGAAAAAGAATCTGGTCAAAACTGTCTTATATGTTCCATGTATTTGTGATCCTTGAAACAAAGCTCTTTTCTTTTTCTAGATTATTTTAGGCATACCCCTTTTTCCCTTAAAGTAAAAAATAGAGAACATGATCCATCAAGATTTCATATTGGAAAAATCAAAGGATAAAACTTTGATCAAAGTGGTCTGTTCTTATATGGAAACTGGAAATATGCACAAAGCTAAAGTGTTTGAATCATTGGGCTGACTGGCATCAATATTTTAACAAAGAAGTGGATAATCTCCACCACTATTGTTGGAAGATACCAAAGCTACATATAAAAATCATTCTAAATAACACCATAGGGAAATAAAGGGATCAACACAAAATAAGGAAATATATATACATATAAACATATATATGGGGCTAAGTGGGTGGGGGCCGCTGTGTGTGTGATAGAAAGCATATATTCTGCTATGACAATGGCTTTGTCTTCTTCTTATGACATACCTTTAAATCTTACAAAAAACTTTAAACTCCCTTTTAAGGGCTTTCTGATTATTATTTTTTTTGACTAAAAAAAAGTTGCAATATGTATAAATATACACAGTGAAAAAGCATAAGCAACAAATGAGATTAAACAATTGAAATGGAAAAGGGAAGGAAAAAAAAAGGTTGCATAAAATATGTAATAATTGTTCAGAATTATTTCCAGGAGTGTCTTCGATTTTGAAAGGGAATTCACTTGGAGTTCCTTCAGCCTGTGAAGAAACATTTTTTTTAAATGATTAAAAAACAATTCAAAATAGACCATTGTTTTCAGCTTGAAAACTTAACATCAATACTAGCTATTAAGCGATTGTTCTGTTTTTTTTCCCCACAAATTCTCTCAATAACCATATTGTAAACGACTAAAAGCAGCTTCTAATTATGTTTCTTGGGTCAGATATAAGTGCTACAATGAGTGTTACCATGTTCCAAGATAGCTCTTGAATTCAATCCCTACAAGTCTCCAGTTGACACGATTTTGATTGTAAAACACCCAAAATCCAACTTCTATTTTTCTACCTACTTTCGTACAAACCCTAAATGATAAAAGAAAATGGGAAAAAAAAACTAATTAGTTACTCACCTGATCATATTCATCACTCTCCTCGGCACACTGAATCTCAGACTCAATAACT
The DNA here is from genome assembly GCA_025503065.1 of Gossypium bickii. Taxonomy (NCBI): domain Eukaryota; kingdom Viridiplantae; phylum Streptophyta; class Magnoliopsida; order Malvales; family Malvaceae; genus Gossypium; species Gossypium bickii. Next base: position 28,011,157 of record CP106712.1, read on the forward strand.
CGAGAAGAGACTCATCAGAAGCGGATTTTTGAGAATCAACAGCCGTTGAGAAATGTAGGGTGTTTGGGTAAAAACGGTTCACAGTAGGATGCTGAGACTGGAGGCCATGGTTCAAGGCAGTAAAGATGCAAGACTAGTAGCTTCTCTGGACTTGAGTGAGTCTAATCGCGAGTGGAGCTAAGGAGTTAGCTGTTTTCTGGAGAATGGAAGTGAAAGCCATGGGGGCGAAAGGTTGCGAGGGTTTTAGGAACGGTGGAGAGGGTTTTAGGTTGTTTTAAAGGCAGCATTTATGTTAAGGTACTGATGGGCAATATTCAAAAGCTTCCCCTGGGAGAAAGAGGAAGAAATCGAGATAGAACGAGAAAGGAAGTACCCAAGTAAGAAAAAGAAAAACCCTAGTTGAACTAAGCAGAAACATAAATAATGGCAAATTTATGGTGTTTTTATTTTTAAACGCCACTATAGCGTATTTTTTGCGGTGTTTTTGATAAAAAACGTCATTATAGCTTATTTTTTGCGGCGTTTTTGATAAAAACGCTACTATAGCTCTATTTCTACTGTTACACAATTTTAACTTATATTTTTTTATATTTTTTCTTTTAAAATTATTGTGATGAGATTATCATTTTTTTGAATTTTTATTTTTATTATATTTTGAGTATTGAATTTTTTAACTAAAATATTAAATATTTAAGCTTTAAGTTTTTAAATTTTTTAATTTTTTAAAATTTAATTTTTTATTATTAAATATTAAAAATTTTAAATAAATAATTTTTCAAACTTAATTTGAGTAATATTAATTTTTAAATATAAGTTTTATATAATTTTTTTATGTAAGAAAACAAAAACTAAAAATTCCAAAATATGAAGTAAAAAAGGTTTAAAAAACTATAATTTATATAAAAAAATTCATAATGTCTCTTTTTACGATTATATAATAAATTATTTAATATATAAATTAAAAAAATTCAAACCCTATTACATAACCCCAAATCCAATCTCAAAACTCTAAACTAAAACACATACCCTTAAACCCCAAACTATATAATGATAATTTTAATATTAAAATTCATATTATCTAATTTTCAATTAATAAATTGTTTAATATATCAATTAAGGATAAAAATTTGAACCTATTTTAAAGAAATAAACATTGGGGTTTTGGATACATATACCATTCGGGGTTATGGGAAGATAGTTTCATAATAGAATGAATGATCGGTGAACGATGGTCGGAACTAACAGCGTTGGGGTTATGAGATTTAGGGATTTTTGGGATTTGAATTAGGGGAAACTGATTTAAGGGATTTTAGTTTCGGGATTTTGGGTCATATAGCTAACATCCTAAATCTTAAACCCTAAACCCTAAAATAAAAAACCTAACACATTAACCATTTCCCCCAAACCCCTAACACTAAACCCATAAACCATAAACCATAAACTCAGAACCTTACCCCATTAACCATTTTCCCCTAAACCCCTAACCCTAAACCTTAACCTCTAACCACTAACACTTAAACCTTAATACCGGTAAACACTAAGATATTAAACACTATACGATAAACCCAAACAACAAACTTTAAAACACTAAACCCATACACTAAAATAACAAACCCTAAACTATGAAATTAACATACTAAACATTAAACCCTAAATCAATTTTAATAGCTTAATTTGCAACTTAAATGAAAACTTCTAAATTGTTCAGTTAGCAATTTGTAACTTTTCATAATTAAGTAACTAAAATGAAACTTTCTCATTGCTTATAAGTGAATGTATCAAAATAAAATATAATTCAAAGCAAGAATAAGAAAAAAATATGAAAAACTTTTAGCGGCATTTTTTCACAAACGCCGCTCATGATCAGTCTTTAGTCTTTAGTCTTATGAATTTAAAGAGTTGTTGTAACTAAGCCTATAGTCCATCAATGCCTAACATACTAGTCTACGTCTATCAAGCCCATCAAGCCCACATACATATCACATCCAAAAGTTTAGAATACTTACCTGCGTGGATCGGGTGCCGGTAGACTCAAAGGCCATATCTTCATCCAAGACATTTTTCTCAAATTCACATCAAATTTTCAAAACATTACTAGACCCATTTCACAGCCTGAGTTTTGAACTGGGCTCTGATACCAAATTGTAACACCCCAAACCCGGCCCAAACGCCACGACTAGATCTGGTATGTTACGGGCTTAAAGTTTAAAAACTTCGCTTTGAAAGAATTTGAAATCTCGGTTGATTTGTTGAAGTATTCGTTGAATAAGTGACAAATGAAGAAAACTTTTGTAGTTTTTTTTTATAAAACTTCTTGTTTGAAAAGCCCATTTTATTTCTTTTTATAATTAAAACTTTGAACATAAATTGATAAATGTAAACATCTTCAAATATAGATCAAAACATTAAGTTAGGGAGGCCTTATTACAAAAATAGTCGCAATAATTCATAACTTAAATAAACACCCGAAATAGTCTAAGAAAATAAGTAACTTGATGGCCCCTCGAGTCCGTCTCGACTCCCATGTCCACGATCTACTGCTCATCTGAAAGAGTAGAGGAAAAATGAAAGAGTGAGTCACCAAGACTCAGTGTATAAATCCCAAAACACACAACGACCTAAGGCCCACAAACACATTATGAGCCTTGGCCCATACATGGAAGCATCAATCATAATTACAGATAAATAATAAATGATGAATAGTCCAACCCATCCTAGAATTCCATCATCTACACACCAACCCGTACCAACCATTACACCTCGGGGATTTCTACAATCAACTCTCCATCTGCTACACACCATAACGACAACCGTACTGCCTATTCCTATTAATCAGGAATCATTAAACGTGACATTGCCACCGATCATTATGTGACCTAATATTAGATTTTGCGGTTTAACCACCGATCACCAAGTGACCTATCATGCACTTCCCCTTCATTATCATAATCCCACCCCATGCATACATACTTGTAAACAAGAAAACATCATACCATCTTTAGGAAAACAGGCTTTCATATATATATCGATACACATAGAGATTTCAATGATTACATACCTAGCATCCTTTGCCTAACCCTTTTTGGGTTTTATTCGACTATCTACACAGCCTCTTTCCGGCTTTTTAGCCCATAACATATATATTACAATTAACTAGTGTGTTAGAGATTTACACACCTGATTACCGACAAGATGTTACTGCCTATGTCGACGCTATCCGTCGCCGACACAACCGCTATTTGCCTAAGGTGTTATTCAGAAGCCGGTCCACAACCCGCTGGCCAATCTCGAACCGCTAACACTGCGCGCTTCTTAAACTTAGGGATTGGGTTTACAGACACAATCCTCTCCTTTGCCTAATCCACATTGGATTCCATCAAAAGTCCTTGTCAGAACTAATATAACGAAATATGGTTGTTAAACCATAACATATGGTTAAGATCTCAAATGTGATACCGAATCTAACGAAAATCTAAAGAAAACCCCCTTACCTTAAAATCCCGAAATTAGAGACTAGCGATTTTCGGCTTTTAGATCTAGACAATCAGGTTTCCTTCAAATCCCGAAATGCCGCCCAAAACGCAAAAAGAGAGAAAGTATTAGCCTCAATCGACAGCCTTAACAAACCAATGGCCATTCGGCCTTGTCTCCTAAAAACTGAAAGAGATCTTAGGGAATGGCAAGAGTCGACACTTACCTTAATAGAGAAAATTCGGCTACTCTTAGGAGATTTCGGCTTTTTGAAAAAATCAGGAAGTGAAGATGATCTAAAGAAGTCTATGGTGATTCGGCTTTTAATGAAGAAATTGGCAGGAAGAAGAAAAGAGAATTTCGGCAGACTAGGGGTAGGTTCGGCTTCAGTAAAGATCAAAAGAAAAGAAAGTAGAGAAAAGATTATGAGGTTTCGGCTTTTAGAAGAAATTAAAAGGAAAAGTTGCAGAGAATGGCTGAGGGTTTTGGCACAGAGAATGAAGAAAGGAATAGGGTTCAAATGCCAGAATTAAAGAGATACTACCCTTATTTATAGAGAATTTCGGCACTTACTTAACAAATCCCGGAAATGCCCTTCCTGATAGCTAAAAATTAAACAAATAGTAGGGAAAATTTGGCACCTCCTTTGGCAAATAGAAACTGATTTTCACCCCCTTCCAGGAGATGAAATTTCGGCCAACTCTGCACTCAGCAGATAGCTCCTATCTTTTCTCCTCTATCTCAATCTATTCACACCTTTAGAAGAGGTCTAGATAACACCACCTCTCCCTACTATTATCAGAATAATATCCACATTATCCATGTCATTTAATCCTCCTATTTTCTAGCCCCATTGCCGTCCCACTAGCTCCCTTTAATTGCCAAAAATGGCCCAATTACATGGGCCCCTTGCAGCCAAAACTTGGGCCTCTTCAACTACTAGTGACGCTACCTTCTAGCTCTCTTGTAGCGCCACCTAACATTGGGCCACAAGCCCACTTTGGTATTTTAAACACAGATACCACCTTTTAAACCCTATAGTGCCCAAACAGAGAATTTAACCAAAGCCTCAGCCCAAACCTGAGCCCAATTTGGACCCCTAACACTTAAATTAACACGTTAAACATATCCCCACACTAAATGCATAGGCCCAATAATTCAGGATGTTACAATTTTGGTGTAGTGAAGGTGCATGGAAATGATGCGTGATTGTGGTTTTGATATTAAATATTGTATGTGTGTGATATGTTAATGAACAGAAAGAGAAGAGAGGTGATCAACAGGGTCTTGATAAGGGGAAAGAAGTAGCAAAAGAATGAAGGAAGAAGAAAAAGCTCATCCAAGCATTTGATTGTAAGTACTTTAAGAATTTTATTTTACCTAATTCAACCTAAGTGTAAGTCATATTAAAATGGATTGATGTGTCACATCCCAAAAATCAAGTTAGTAGAATCGTGTTAGTGAACCAAATACCAGAACTAGGATCGTAGTAATAATTAGGTAAAAATATTAAAATAATAAATGAGATTAAAATTTAGGTAGGGAAATTAAAATTAAGCGTTTGATTATTAATTAATTTAAAACGGATTATAAATATAAAGCCAATTTTGAAAATAATTGATGAACTGAGTTTTTAATTAAAGACTGGTTTGAAAAAGAGTGGAAATCCAAAGTGGTTAAAAGGGCAATTGCCTAATTTTTGAAAAATGGTTGGCTATTTAAACACCTTACTGTCACTTTACCTCCATCTCTTCCATTTGAAATCTCTCTAAAAATCCCAATCTATGTTTTCCTCTTAAATTAGCCAAACAACTCAGACTCTCTAACCTCCCAAACACCAAAATGACCTCCAATTTCAAAGAAAAAAACTATGATTTCTCCATCAATTTCGCCATTGTTCTTCTCACGTTCATCATTGAATTAGATCTATAGTTTGCCATTTTTAACAAATTGAGGTAACTTTCTGACTTTTTATGATCCAACAAAGCATGTTTTTAATTCAATTCGAGTTTTATTTGATTGTATGGAGATTTTGATAGATCCAACGTTTTTAAACCAAGCTTTGATTCAAAAATGATGAATCCTGAAATCGTAAGTATAATGATGAATCCTGAAATCGTAAGTAAACATACTATTTTAAAGTGATTTTTGACTCATTTGAACTAATTAGAAGGTATTTCAACTCAATTTAATAGATCGTTAATGAATTTTTAAGAATAGAATGTTTTCTCTCTTTTAAATGTTCATGAGAGCTTGATTTTTTGGAAAAGTTATATCCGACTAATTAGATGAAATTGAAGACTTAGATCCATAATTAAATGATATTTAGGATGTTTGAAATCAAATTCGAGGTTTAAAAATGAAAATTTGGTAGGGAATCTATTATTTTGATAAAACTAGTTAATTTTCGGTAGTAACAAAAGATTGTAGATTTGCGGTTTTGCTATGGTTTGGATGCGAATAAGTATGTAATTAATGAGTGTGTAATATTTTTATTATGTATTCAAAGTGCCGGATCAATCGGGAGCTTCTACGAGCAAGGAAAAAGGCAAAGAGAAGTTTACCTAGCCTTTGACATTCGACCGAAAGTCGGTGGGTGATCGGAATTGTTGCTTCTAGGCACAATTCAATGCATTATTAGGGAGCTTAGGTTAGCCTAGAAACCTATTCTAAGTTTTGAGTGTAAGTATCCCTATTCGATCTATTATCATTATTCAAATCATGTCTATGAGATGTGATATGCTATGTGAATTATCATGAAATGTCAATGAAAATGTTATGTGATTATGAATAAATATGATATAAGCTTGCTGATATTTATGCACAAGATATAAGATCAATGTTATATGTCTCTTTGAGCATTATGTGAGCACTTGAAAGTTCCTTATATTAGATTTGATTAAGTGATATGGACATGTCTTATATGATATGTGAAAGTGTGCATAAAATAGTAAGAACATGTGTGTTTAAAAAGATATGTTGGCATTGTGATCTTTTGGAACCATTGGATATCATTGGAAAGCCATAAGATTGTGAGTACTCACCATTATTTGCTTATTTATGTGGCCATTGAAGCCCAGAGAATGATTTGGAGAGATAAGGGAATGTTGAGCTTAGCTCCATTCAATGGGACTAGTAGTGTTAGCTTCATGCTACACTTTCATGGGACTGGTATAGACTCTATGAGTCATTTGGTGTGTTGGGAAATCTACTTATCCAATGCATATGTGTTTATACATGTTTCTTAGTCACAATATGCCAATATATCAATATGATTCATAGGAGTTATGCTTAATTCTATGCTATGAGTGAATGATACAATATGCTTTCTTATAACCTTGAGTGTAACACCCCGAACCCGGCCCAAACATTACGACCGAATTCGGTATGTCACAGAGGAAAACATTTTGTAAACCCCTTTAAGCCGATTTAAGTTTTGGTGAAAACATCTTCTTTTATATTGTTTTGTTAAAAGCCCTTTAGGTGTATGAAGCAAACAATACTTAACTTAGTTGTTAAAAATCCATTAAGTCAGATCGTTACCGATTTCATATGTACTCGATGGCACAGAAAAACATTTGCGTTTGAATTTAAGAAAACTTGTGTAATCATTTTAAAGTCATTAAGTAGTTTAAACAAATTATCCAAAACATGTGAAAAAAAATAAAAATAAAATCTTAGGAGGCCTTATTACAACTTGAATAAATAAAACCAACAATAAAATAAGATAATTCAAAGTTCATTAAGTCCACATTTTCACTGCATGGCTGCCTCGAGTCCATCCGGCTCCTCATCCGCGATCTACGAGTCACCTGAAAAATATTAAAGGAGAAGGTGAGTCACCAAAACTCAATGTGTAACCCTTCCCCCCGGTTTAATGCAACATCATACACAATTTATAACTAAGTCAACATGCACTAAGTTTACCATGCACCCAACCTAGCCATCCAAACACCTTTCTCTACCCCGTGTGGTACCAAACCACTGGTGGTGCCAAACCACTGGTGACTCAAAGTCACAAATGTGATACAAAATCACTGGAGGTGCTAAACCTCTGGTGTCCAAAGACACAATCCATCTGTGGGGCCAACTCACGTGTGATACCAAATCACTGGCGACGATCCCATAATATTAACTGTGGGGCCAACCCACTGTGGTGCCAAGCCACTGGGACAAGACGCTATGAGGTGCCAAACCTCTGGTGACCGTAGTCACGAAATGTGGTACCAAACCACTAGTGTCCGTAGACACGGATATCACTTCCCCCTCCACTCGTTTAACCCACATCAGTCAATGACATGCATTTAACAGAAATCATAACAATCATGTTTAATTAACAACACATACTGGATTTCTCATCAGCCATATACTTATATGCCATACATACCAAATATGTCATGCTTTCCATAAGCATCAAATAGTAACCTCATAACGACAAGGACTTACCTGAAGCCTCGCTTATACCTTTATGGTATTAAATCCGAATCTACATAGATCCGATTAGCACACAATATATTTAGTACATTTATTAGCTACAAAGTGTGTATGTACACACCTGCTTCTGCTGGTAGCCCTAAATCCCCGAGAGTCAATCGGCCACACTAGCTTTCCTTGCCCTAACCGCCCTTTGATTATTAGCCACCACACACTATGTGTTTCTGCTTCTCTTCCCTACATTCGGCAATCATTAGTAATCACCATAATAGCATTCGACTTCCCAATACCAAATAAATGGTTTACTAAATCCTTACCACCACTTACCAAAACTGATTGATAGAGAATGGAGAGTCAGATCTACTACTTTGAAATCCTGGAGTACTTTATAAGAAATCGGTTTCAAAAAAGAAGAATAGTTAGCCTTCACGAATGCCAGATCTCGGCTCTTCCATTCATCCAAGTCGACAGAGAATCAAGAGAGAAAAGAAATAGGCATTCGGCTATAAGCACTTACCTTTTCAACCCGATTGAAAGAAAAGTCCCGAAGATATCTATGCCACTCTTAATATTCGGCCAAGGTGAGTCTACTAGAAGAAAGGGAATTTCGGCACAAAGGTAGGGAGTAGATTCGGTTAGAGGGAAAGAAATAATGATGAGAAAGAAGATGGGATTTCGGCAAAGAGTAGAGAGAGTTTCGGTATCTTTAGAAAAGAAGAAAAAGAGGAAAAAGAGATGGAAGATGAGAGAGTAGGGAGAGGATTCGGCTACTTACCAAGAAGGAAGAAAAGAATTCAAGTAAAGAAAATAAAGGCTTAGAACCTTAAGGGCATTCGGCTAGTGCTTAGTGAAGGAAAAAGTTTTGGTTACATTGGTATGTGCTAGCCGAAATTGCCAACTAGGTGCCTAAAGGAAATTCGGCACACCCCTTGCTTAGTCACCAAGCCGTCCACTCCTCTCCAAGGAGTTCAAAATTTCGGCAACCTCCCAAAATTTCTCTTGGCTAACCATTTGAAATTATTCAAAAGAATTTGAATAAATCAAATTCCTACTTTTTCTCCTTGCCACCCTTTTTAAAATTATTCATATAAAATCCAATTAAAATCTTTATTATCCTGAAGAGTTTGAATTGAGCACTTCTCTCCCTCTCTTTCCGTCCAAAATAATAGCAAAAGGGGAATTTCATGACTCGAACATAGGATCCCCTTGCTCCCTTGTAGGCGTCAATTCCAAATTCCTAAGTGGCCTCCTTTGCCACTTTTCCAAGGCCTTTTTAGTGTCTAATATTCCCTCATTTAACTTGTAACCCCTACTTATTAAAGCTCCCTATCTTTAAAGCTTACAAATAAAATTTTTCTACTATCCGAGCCTACTCAAGATCCTTGGTTAAGTCTTATTACACCACAAATAATATCACAGCAATCCAAACACAAACAAAAATAATTCAATCACAAATAACCCCTATTTTAGGATGTTACAGTTCTACCCCTTAAAATAATTTCGGCCTCAAAATTTCCTGATCAGAAGAGATGGGGGTATTGCTGCCGCATCACATCCTCGGGTTCCCATGTAGCTTCCTCCGCACCATGGTTTCGCCATAGCACTTTCACCAAAGGTACTGACTTCCTACGTAGAACTTTGACATCTCACTCTAAGATCTGAACTGGCTCCTCCTCGAAAGATAAGTCCGAGTTTACCTCAATCTCAGCCACTGGCACAACGTGTGATAGATCTGATCGATATCGCCTAAGCATCGACACATGGAAGACGTCATGAATCTGGCTTAACTCTGCTGGCAGCTCGAGCTGATAAGCTACCAGTCCCACTCGCTTCAACACTGAATATGGCCCGATGAACCTAGGGCTCAGCTTCCCTTTTCGCTCAAATATCAATACCTTCTTCCAAGGCGACACTTTCAGTAAAACTTTATCTCCTACTGCATATTCCATTTCCTTACGCTTAAGATCAGCATAAGATTTCTGCCTATCTGCTGCTTCCTTAAGACGAGCCCGGATCACCTTAACTTTATCTTCAGTTTCCGTCACCAACTCTAGACCCAAAATTTGTCATTCACCTAACTCTGTCCAACACGTAGGAGTACGGCATTTTCGTCCATACAAAGGTTTTCATATGGTGCCATCCGAATACTCGCTGATAACTATTGTTATAAGCGAATTCTACCAACTGTAGATACTCTTCCCAACTTCCACTAAAATCCAAAACACACCCTCTCAAATATCTTCTAAAATCAGATGACCTTTCCGATCGCCTCGTCGATCGTGGATGGAAGGTCAGATCTTGAAATCCAATCGTGTACCCAAAGCCTGATGCAACGCTTTCCAAAACCTTGACGTGAACCTCGGATCCCTATCCGAAATAATCAATACTGGCACTCCATGCAACCTCACTATTTCCGACACATACAGCTTAGCTAGCTTCTGAAGAGAATAATCCACTCTCACCGGTATGAAATGAGCTGACTTAGTTAAACGGTCCACAATCACCCAAACTACGTCCTTCTTGCTGGGCGTGAGGGGTAGCCCACTAACAAAGTCCATAGTGATCCTCTCCCATTTCCACTGAGGGATCTTCACTGGTTGAAGTAAACCTGATGGCAACTGGTGTTCAGCCTTAACCTGCTAACACGTTAGACACTTTCCTACGAATTCAGTTACCTCACGCTTTAACCCTGGCCACCAACTGTTTCCGCAAATCTTCATACATCTTGCTTCCTCCCGGATGCATAGCGAATGGGCTGCTATGTGCATCTTGAAGAATTCTTTGCCTCAATTCCATATCCTTCGGCATACAACCTCGCTCTTGAAAGCATAGTACACCATCACCCGACAAACTATACCCTTCCAAACCACCATCTTGAACTTGCAATCTCTGCGCATTCAAACTGTCATCAACTAATTGTTTTTCCTTAATCTCCTCGATCCAAGTTGGCTTAACTTGCAGTTCTGCCAAAATACTTTCATCGTCATACAAACTGAGGTGAGCAGACATCGCTCTTAAGTCCATCACCACTTTCCACTCAACGCGTCGACCACTACGTTAGCCTTGCACGGATGGTACTCAATCGAATATGTAGTCCTTCAACAGTTCAAATCCATCTTGCGCCAAATTCAAATCCTTCTGCGTTAAGAGATACCTCAAACTTTTGTGATCTGTGTAGACTATCGACTTCTCCCCATACAAGTAATGCCTCCATATTTTCAAAGCGAAGACTACTACCGCTAACTCCAAGTCGTGCGTCGGATAGTTAACCTCATGTGGTCTTAGCTGACGGGATGCATAGGCCACTACTTTCCCTTCTTGCATCAACACATATCCCAACCCAGTATGGGACACATCACAGTAAACCGTAAATAACTTCCCTGCCTCGGGCTGTACCAGGACTGGAGCTTCCGTCAGAATCTTCCTTAACTTGTCAAAACTCTCTTGCTGTTTCTCCGACCATACAAATGGAACTCCTTTTCTTAATAACTTAGTCAAAGGTGCCGCGATTAAGGAGAACCCTTCCATAAACCTTCGATTGTACCCTGCCAGACCCAGAAAACTTCGAATTTCTACCACTGTTCTAGGCGGTTTCCAATCCAACACCGCTTCAACCTTACGAGGGTCCACTCTAATCCCTTCAGCCGACACCACGTGACCTAAGAAAGCCACCTCCCTAAGCCAAAATTCTCACTTACTGAATTTGGCATATAACTGCTTCTCGCTCAGTACTTGTAGAACTATAAGCAAATGCCTGTCATGCTCCTCCTCCGTCTTTGAGTAAACCAATATGTCGTCTATAAACACCACGACAAATTGATCCAAGTACTGCTGAAACACCCTGTTCATTAAATCCATGAATACCGCTGGTGAGTTGGTCAACCCAAATGGCATCACTAGAAACTTGTAATGCCCATACCGAGTACGGAATGCCGTCTTGTGCACATCAACCTCCTTCATTTTAAGTTGATGATAACCCGACCTAAGATCTATTTTCGAGAAAACTGATGCACCCTTCAGTTGGTCAAACAAGTCTTCAGTCCGGGGTAATGGATACTTATTTTTGATCGTTAACTTATTTAGTTGACGGTAGTCAATACACATCCGCATTGAACCGTCCTTCTTCTTGACAAACAGCACAGGTGCTCCCCATGGAGATATACTTGGTCGAATAAACCCTCAGTCCAAAAGCTCCTGGATTTGAGCCTTCAGCTCCACCAATTCGCTTCTGCCATTCGCAGCGGTATGAATAGACACCGCGCTGCCTCCGGTAACAAGTCTATACTGAATTCAACTTCCGATCCGAGACAGACCGGAAGTTCTTCCGAAACACATCGAAGAATTCCCCTATCGTTCGGACTTTCTCAACTGCTGACTCCTTAGCCTCCAAGGCACATATATGCACCACATATGCTTCACAGCCCTTCCTGACCATCTTCTCCGCTTTCAATGCAGACACCACGCTGGATAGGTAATCTCTTCTATTACCTATCATGACCACTTCATCGCCCTCAGCCATCTTTAGAATCATGCGCTTAGCAGCGCAATCCAACCTTGCCTGATACTTAACCAACCAGTCCATTCCAAGAATCAGATCGAACTCCCCAAACGGCAGTTCCATCAGATCAGCCACAAACACTACCCCTTGGAGTTCTAGGGGTATATCTCTATACAGCTTGTTTACAACTATAAAGTGACCTAGAGGGCTAATTACTGTCATCTCCCTAGAAGCAGTCTCAAAGTCTAAGTTCATAGTCTCTACCACGCTACTAGCAACGTTTGAATACGTCGAACCCACATCAATTAATACAATATATGGAAAACCAAAAATTAGGAACGTACTGGTTATGACGTCCGGTGCGTCGCCTTCCTCTCGACGCCTCGCTGCGTAGACTAAACCAGGCTGTCTTGCCTTTGTGTTGCCTGCACCTCTGCCCGAAATTTCGCGACCTCGACTAGAACCATTGCCTCCTCTACCATTACCACGACCCCTCTGTGGTGGTCTTTCATTTCTAACCTGAGCACGATTCTGACCCTTTGACTGATTCTTAGCTAACTTCCGAGGACAATCCCTCCCACGGTGATCCAACGATCCACATTCAAAGCATCCTCTTTTCCGGTCCAACAACCTCCCAATGTGATTTCCCACACATTACACTGAGTGGTCTCGATTACGCCCATGGGCCTCCTCGCTCGATTCGACCCACTCTGCTAGCCCTTTCTCTCATGCATTACTACCCGATCCAGACGACCCAAAGCCTCTTTTTCTCGCTTATTCCTATCATAGTTCTCGCCTCACGGACTCCTTTGACCCTTCGGCTACCTTAGCCTTTTCCACCGCAATGAAGAAACTCACGCTCGCTGCGTGGAGCAATCAAAGAACCTTAAATCATCCCTAAGTCCGTCTTCAAAGCGGACATAACGATCATGCTCTGTTGACACAATTCCCCGAGCATAGCGGCTCAATCTCAGGAATTCCGCTTCATACTCCGACACAGACCTATTTCCTTGTACCAACCCCAGAAAAGCTTTCCTCTGCGCATCAGTGTAGCTGGTGCCCACATACTTCTTTTGATAAGCAGTTTTGAAATACTCCCACGTAAGATCATTTGCCGTAGCACCATCCCGAACCGTGAGCCATCATTGATATGACTCATCCTTGAAAAGTGACACCGCTCCTTTCAGCTTCTCCTCATTCATCAGATCGAGATCATCCATGATCCTCTCAGTCGATTCCAACCAATATTCCGCCGCACTTGGTGCCACTCCCGACACACCTCGGAATACCTCGGGCTCCATTGATCGCAGCCGCTTCGGGAACAGATTTTCGAGCTCCATACCTCCACCTGCCCCACCACCATCTCAAGGACTCGTAAAAACAACTTGCGATACTGCCTCACCACCAGTCTGATCCTGCTCCTCTGCACCAAAAGTTGGAGGTGGTGGTGGCGGTGGTACTTCATTTTCCGACCCCTGACCCGACCTAACGGGTTCTAACACGATCATCCTGCCCCTACCGCGTCCACGATGGCCACGTCCTCTATAGCTCATTCTAACTATTGCGCTTTAATCTGATTAAGGAATTTTTATGGATTAGTACGTGTTTCACTTGGTTATCCGCGAAGAAATTTTATGATGAGAGTTTAATAGAGATTCTTTCGATCAATCAAAGTTTTAAGTCCTCTATCCTAGTTCACACAGAAAAGCACATCCATTCCCTAATACCTTTCATACACATTCACTCTTCGGACATTTCTGTCCGTTTCTATCCCAGGGGTATTTTCGTCATTTTCCTACAGGGGTATTTTCGTAATAAACTAGAAAAAAATTTTAAAACTTTAATAATTCAGGACATTTTGAAATTTCACAAAACTGGAGAGTATTTTCAAAGATTTCTCAAATTAAAGATACGGCAAAATTTTGGAAACCAGGGGTATTTTGGTAATTTTGTCAATCAGGGGTAATTTTGTAAATTTTGAAAGTCAGGGTATTATTTTGAAATACCAAATTTTGGGTACTTTTGCAAAGTAAGAGAATTTTGTTGAAATCGGGGTAATACAGAAATTTTAGAAACCAAGGGCATTTTCGTAATTTGCCACTAGGGGTATTTTGGTAATTTTGGTAAATTGAAAATATTTTGAAAATTTTCCAAAGATAAGTTTTTGCTACTATTTAAAGGGGTACTTTAATGATTTTAAAACTATGGTTTTCATAAAAAATGGCTAATCCCTTTCGGGTTTTATTCAGTATGTTTAGCCTACGACCGAGTCCTCTTGGTTAGGGTGAACCGAAGCTACGCACCAGGTAGGATTCCTGCGAAGAGGAGGTGAGTCACGAGGACTGCTTAAGTACCAAGCTCTTCCGGGTCCAATCCTAGACATGCGCACCAAGGTTACCACACCCTAACTCGGCGACTTGGTCATAGGTTTGTTTAATTAGGCATTTAAAGTCTTATGTCTTTTGTTGGGGTAACTAGTCCTAAAGTTCAAAGTACTTATCATACTATCTACGTTCCATACCTACCCTTCTATAGATAATAATTCATATAGAAGTTAGAAGTACTTACCTGGGCGGATTGGTGCCGGAGACTCGCTGCCATGCTGTCTAAAACCAAAACCATTTTCACAAAGTCCTACCAAAACATTTTGGGCCTTGGGCCCCCACAGCCGAGCTTTGAACTGGGCTCTGATACCAATTTTGTAACACCCCGAACTTGGCCCAAACATTACGACCGAATTTGGTATGTCACAGAGGAAAACATTTTGTAAACCCCTTTAAGCCGATTTAAGTTTTGGTGAAAACATCTTCTTTTATATTGTTTTGTTAAAAGCCATTTAGGTGTATGAAGCAAACAATACTTAACTTAGTTGTTAAAAATCCATTAAGTCAGATCGTTACCGATTTCATATGTACCCGATGGCACAGAAAAACATTTGCGTTTGAATTTAAGAAAACTTGTGTAATCATTTTAAAGTCATTAAGTAGTTTAAACAAATTATCCAAAACATGTGAAAAAAAAATAAAAACAAAATAAAATAAGATAATTCAAAGTTCATTAAGTCCACATTTTCACTGCATGGCCGTCTCGAGTCCATCTGGCTCCTCATCCGCGATCTACGAGTCACCTGAAAAATATTAAAGGAGAAGGTGAGTCACCAAGACTCAATGTGTAACCCTTCCCCCCGGTTTAATGCAACATTATACACAATTTATAACTAAGTCAACATGCACTAAGTTTACTATGCACCCAACCTAGCCATCCAAACACCATTCTCTACCCCGTGTGGTACCAAACCACTGGTGGTGCCAAACCACTGGTGACTTAAAGTCACAAATGTGATACCAAATCACTGGAGGTGCCAAACCTCTGGTGTCTGAAGACACAATCCATCTGTGGGGCCAACCCATGTGTGTGATACCAAATCACCGGCGATTTATCCCATAATATTAATCGTGGGGCCAACCTAATCGTGGTGCCAAGCCACTGGGACAAGACGCTATGAGGTGCCAAACCTCTGGTGACCGTAGTCACGAAATGTGGTACCAAACCACTGGTGTCCGTAGACACGGATATCACTTCCCCCTCCACTCGTTTAACCCACATCAGTCAATGACATGCATTTAACAGAAATCATAACAATCATGTTTAATTAACAACACATACTGGATTTCTCATCAGCCATATACTTATATGCCACATATACCAAATATGTCATGCTTTCCATAAGCATCAAATAGTAACCTCATAACGACAAGGACTTACCTGAAGCCTCGCTTATACCTTTATGGTATTAAATCCGAATCTACATAGATCCGATTAGCACAGAATATATTTAGTACATTTATTAGCTACAAATTGTGTATGTACACACCTGCTTCCGCTGGTAGCCCTAAATCCCCGGGAGTCAATCGGCCACACTAGCTTTCCTTGCCCTAACCGCCCTTTGATTATTAGCCACCACACACTATGTGTTTCTGCTTCTCTTCCCTACATTCGGCAATCATTAGTAATCACCATAATAGCATTCGACTTCCCAATACCAAATAAATGGTTTACTAAATCCTTACCACCACTTACCAAAACTGATTGATAGA
This sequence comes from Gossypium bickii, assembly GCA_025503065.1. Classification (NCBI taxonomy): domain Eukaryota; kingdom Viridiplantae; phylum Streptophyta; class Magnoliopsida; order Malvales; family Malvaceae; genus Gossypium; species Gossypium bickii. The sequence goes on from CP106712.1 coordinate 28,027,657, forward strand.
GAATGGAGAGTCAGATCTACTGCTTTGAAATCTCGGAGTACCTTATAAGAAATTGGTTTCAAAAGAGAAGAATAGTTAGCCTTCACGAATGCCAGATCTCGGCTCTTCCATTCATCCAAGTCGACAGAGAATCAAGAGAGAAAAGAAATAGGCATTCGGCTATAAGCACTTACCTTTTCAACCCGATTGAAAGAAAAGTCCCGAAGATATCTATGCCACTCTTAATATTCGGCCAAGGTGAGTCTACTAGAAGAAAGGGAATTTCGGCACAAAGGTAGGGAGTAGATTCGGCTAGAGGGAAGGAAATAATGATGAGAAAGAAGATGGGATTTCGGCAAAGAGTAGAGAGAGTTTCGGTATCTTTAGAAAAGAAGAAAAAGAGGAAAAAGAGATGGAAGATGAGAGAGTAGGGGGAGGATTCGGCTACTTACCAAGAAGGAAGAAAAGAATTCAAGTAAAGAAAATAAAGGCTTAGAACCTTAAGGGCATTCGGCTAGTGCTTAGTGAAGGAAAAAGTTTTGGTTACATTGGTATGTGCTAGCCGAAATTGCCAACTAGGTGCCTAAAGGAAATTCGGCACACCCCTTGCTTAGTCACCAAGCCGTCCACTCCTCTCCAAGGAGTTCAAAATTTCGGCAACCTCCCAAAATTTCTCTTGGCCAACCATTTGAAATTATTCAAAAGAATTTGAATAAACCAAATTCCTACTTTTTCTCCTTGCCACCCTTTTTAAAATTATTCATATAAAATCCAATTAAAATCTTTATTATCCTGAAGAGTTTGAATTGAGCACTTCTCTCCCTCTCTTACCGTCCAAAATAAGAGCAAAAGGGGGAATTCTGCGACTCGAACATAGGATCCCCTTGCTCCCCTTGTGGCGTCAATTCCAGCTCCTAAGTGGCCTCCCTTTTGCCACTTTTCCAAGGCCTTTTTAGTGTCTAATATTCCTTCATTTAACTTGTAACCCCTACTTACTAAAGTTCCGTATCTTTAAAGCTTACAAATAAAATTTTTCTACTATCCGAGCCTACTCAAGATCCTTGATTAAGTCTTATTACACCACAAATAATATCACAGCAATCCAAACACAAAAAAAAAATAATTCAATCACAAATAACCCCTATTTTAGGATGTTACATTGAGATTATGGTTTATTTATGGTCATTTTGAGCATTCACTGAGATTGTAAAAGCTCACACTCTTATGTATATTTTACAGATAAATAGTTGTTTGTTGGAGGAGAAGTGAGCCATCCATGTGATCCAAAACAAGACCAACCTTTCTTGAGTATGTGATGTGTTTCCTACTTTAATAAGGATGGCAATGTGAGACCTTACTTTGGGAGTTAGACTTTGATATTTTCTTGGGGTTATAATGGACTTTTTAAGGACTGGTTATGGACTTTCCCTATTGATCATTGATTGTTTGAGAATGTTGATTTTAAATATGCATGTTATGATGGTTTGAGTTGCATGATAAATGATTTGTATGCCTATAGGCGAATAATGATATAGATGTTTTTAGTGCATGCTGGATGTTGTAGCAAGTTTCAAATGACTTGTTGGTATGAAATAGACCTTTTATGCACTTAAAAATGCTAGTAATGTAAAATTGGTATGCTAAGTAATTGATTTATGAAGTTAGGATTGCATGCTAGCATAACTATTTATCTTGGATGTCAAATTGTGTATTAGTAAATTTTGAAGTGTGTGAGAATGCTTAATACGATCTATCTATGTTATATGATATTTTGGATTAGATAAATTAAGCTAAATGCACGAATTGATATGCTTGGTAATGTGAAAAAGTGTCACATGCAGTTTTGGGCTATTTTCTACAGAAATTGTAGACGACATTACGACGAAGGATCGTTGCGTGGTCACGACATGATATACTGAGTGATTGAACCATGTTTTGATAGTTTTGCAATATAGTCCTAATTTTCATACTTTGCAATTGGAGTCCTTAAATCCTTGTTTTGTAAGTAAATGAGTCTTTCTTATTTTTTTAAATCGTTTCTTTCAGATATAGTCTAAGTTCAAATGCTTTAAATTGTATGTATGCTTAACTTGTTGAGTTATGTATGATTTGTATATTGTATGAGGAAAGATGAATTTACCCCTGTTGTTGTATTGATCAGAGTAGCGCAGCAGAAGCATGATTTAGAGTTTATATATTTACCTTGGACTATATGATTGATGTTTATACATATAAATATGTTGCATGAATATTTTGAGGTGTGAACGGTGATTTTTTGGTGTGTTTGGTGGTCGGTAAGGAAAGTTACGTAAGTGACTAATGTGACATTCTAGATTTGGGTCAAACCATCTTGGCCAAGTTTGGGGCTCTACATGATGATTGAATTGTATGTGAATATGTCAAGTATATATGTATAAAATTTGATGAATGAGAAGTGAAAATATGAATTGGATTCTAATTACAAAAAAATGAGTAGATTTGAATGAAGAGACTAAATTGTAGTAAGGACATTGTAAAGTGTAAAAAATTAGACATGTGAATCAAAATATTGATAAATAGGGTTTGAATGAAGTATAATGTATTAGTGAATAGACAAAAAATAAAGTTATAGTGAAATTAGAGAGTATAGTGAATTTTCATCTAAACAAGGACTATACGGAAAAAGGCGTAAAATTAAAATTGTTTTTAATTGTTGAGTAAATGTAGTGAATTTAACATATAAATGCCTATGTAGACAAGGTGTGAGATAGTAGGATATAAATGACATTCCATTAGGAGATTTTCAAGTGTGCTAGTGATAGTGGCACTTCGGTGTCGTTTGTTTATTTTACACTTTGGTGTAAGGTAGTACTGGCACATTTGTGCAAATGAATTTGTTTTCAATACACATATCTTACGTGTTTTATTGAGTCTACAATTGGGAAAATAATATAAAAGGTAGCTGGTCATATAAATGACTTGGTAAGTGATCTATAGAATGTTAGTTTAATAATTCACTATGGTTACTTTTCACTTAATTTCACCTTACATAACTAATATTCAGATACTTTAAATGATAACATAGGTTGTTTTAAATGGTAAGTTTAATTCTTGATGTACTTACGACACTCATCACATCTTAAAGCTTGATGATCTGCCACAATTTGTTGTGGCAAATTAGATTTCTTGTAACACTTAATGAGCTTGTTTTTAATTGATTTAGCATTGCTTTAGTTAGCTTTCTATTTTGGTACTTTCCTATTTAAATTTAATAAAATGAGCATTTTGATGTGTTTTATGACCTGTTAGGCCAATCCAAGCCTAAAGGAAGATTAACAAGTTGATTAAGTGTGTAGGACATCAATTTAGGCCAAGGAGTCAGTGGACTGTCTTCAATGTCACAACATCCAACTACAATGTCGCGACAACCAACTTCGAAGTAACCAAGGAGCATGAAGGCATCAATGTCGCAACATCCACCTTTGAAGCCAAGGGAGTCTAGTTCGATGTTTAATATCGATACACCAGCATATGGATGTTATGACTCCAATTCGATGAGGCCCAATTTACAGCTAAGGGTGTTTTAGTCTACACAACCTTAATTAAATGTGATTTGTCATTTGTAATTAACCTAATTCAGTCATGTAATACTATTATTATATATAGTAGTGCTGAAGACTTAATTGGGGGGATTTTCCCATTGTTTTAATGGCTGTCGTTAAATGTAGTAGTAATTTCGGCCTATTTCCGCACTTAAAGAGCTTATTTTCTAGCCAATTTAGTAATTAGTATTGCATTTTTGATACTTAGTATTTAGTATTAAAACTTAATAAAAATAAGTATTAAAACTTAATAAAAATAAGTGTTTTTAACACAATTTGTGAATGTTGTTTCCTATTAGGCCAACATGGGACTTAGGTAATTCTAATGTGTTGAATTAATTATGTAGGATGATGAATTATAGGCCCAATTGATGTGGGAGCAAGGGACGATTGATGCACAAGCTTTTCGAGCCATCAAAGCATATAACCAACCAAATAAGGCGTGAATCACATGTCGTGTCACGCCATAGATCTTGTATGGTGCAACATAAGTCAACGTGCTGCCCAAGTCTTCCGGGGTTATTTTCATCCGCACAATCAACTTTATACGAAAACCTAGGACATTTCAAAGACCTATTTCGGGCTTCCAACACTCCTATAAATAAGACCTTAGGGGTTTGAAGTAACTAAGTCATCTTAGATGCCTTCAAAAACCCTCTTAGCTTAGGAGTAGGATTAAACTTAGTTTTCTTTCAGTTTTTTATAAACAACTTTGTTCTTTCCTCTTGGAATTGGTTTCGATCCAAGAGTTCTTTTTATATTATTGAAGTATTTTAGTTATATGCTTTCGCAAGCGATGATATCCGTTATTCCAATTGAGAGATTTACTACTCCGTTCTTCATTTGACATTAAATTCAGGATTATTCTAACCTCTTTTCTCTTTCGATTCAATCAGGATCTTTACATGTTTTATTTAATTGAGATTAAGATTATAAATAACATGAGTGGTTAAATTCCTTAGGGAAGATTAATGAATGGATGGGGACATGATTAACAGAAGATTTAGGGTTTCTCAAGAGGATTAGTTGGTATAGATTATACTTTCCTAAACCCTAGGCTTGACCACCTTAAGAAGAAATCATAGGTTAAACGAGATCGGGAGATAAGTTCAACCGAGTAAATCATAGTTTATCTTGGTTGAGAAAGTGAGGTCGGGAGATAAGCGAGTGTCAAGCAATTGATTAATAATTAGAGGTCGGGAGTTAATAATTGATTAATTGATAGCTAATCCACCCTAAAATCCTAATCCAAAGTTAATTACAAATTCTAAAACGAGTTAATCTTCATAATTGGTTGTATCAATTTAGTTGTTTGTCTAATTTATTTTATTTATTTTAATTACTTAATTTCTATTATTATTATTCCCTTTTATGATTTTTCGTAATATATGATTTAATTATTACTATTTAGACTTCTTATTGTAAAGATGTTTCTTATGGATTTATTCCATCCTCCCTTAGGTATGATCCTCAAAATACTTCCTGTGTTTTGTTGTACACATATACTGTATCACAATTTGACTCGTATACTTGCGGACACTATCGATTTACTTTTATATATTTTCGGTGTGATATTTTTACTATAAACGATAACACGTTTATAGGCGTTCAAGTAGTTGGCACCGTTGTCAGGGAGGTTTTGGCATTAAATCTTGAAAATATCTTTACAATTAATATGATAAATAGGAACGTTAAAGCCTATAGATACAATATTTTTAATTTTATTTATTTATTTATTTTTATTTGTTTAATTTCTTTTTAATTCTTAATTTTTCAGTTTGTTTATGACTCGAAGGTCCAGCACCCCAATCGAACCATAACTAGATTTGGAGCAAATACTTACGCGCACTTGTTATTCATTGAACACTGATCCACTCGCAGTAATAAATTTGCCCTAGAAAATATGCTATTTGAAGATCCATGAGAGTAACAAGTGAACCTTCGAGAAGAAGTCCCAATGGATCAGCAGACGTTGCATGAGTACACGTTACCAACCCTCGATGCGCTGTGAGATAGCATCAAACGACCAATGATAAATGCCAATAATTTTGAGATAAAGATGACTACTATTCAAATGATCTAGAATACACTGCAATTCAAGGGAAATGTGGTGGAAGATCAGAATCAACAATTGAAGCGATTCCTACAACTTTATGGCACCTTTAAGTACAACGGGGTATTCGGTGATGTCGTGCGTCTTAGGTTATTCCCATTCTCTTTGTGCAATAACGCGGCCAATTGGTTACTCATTAGAGCCATGTTCTATTACATCCTGGAATGATCTAGCGGAAAAATTTCTTTATAAATTTTTCTCGATAAGTAGAATCATTCAACTCAAGCGAGGAAACACCAATTTTAAACAATATAAAGGTGAATCCCTATACAAATCATGGAAGCGCTACAAGTCGATGTTGAGGAAATGCCCACATCACGGATTGTAAGCGTGGTTCCAGACTCAAATTTTCTATAACGGTGAAGACGATAATATTAAATCCAGCATAGATGGAGCGACCGAAGGATCTCTCATGTTTCACATGTATGGATGAGCCTACAAAATCATAGATGACATGGCCATGAATTCATACATGTGGCCTAATGAGAGATTGATGTACAAATCCAAGCATCAAACTATAACAACCCATTTTTAGTGGTCTCAAAACTTGTGGCTTAGGGACCACAATTTCGATAAGTAAGTTATTATTTTATTATTATTTTAATGTCTATGGGAGTATACTAAGGTCATATTAAAATTTCGTTAAGAAATTTTGATGTTTAAATGGTTAATTAGGTAAGAAAAAGACTAAGCTATAAAAAGTACAAAAGTTGAGCTCTATTAGTTAAAGGGGTCTATGAAATCTTAAACTAAAGGACTTGAATGGTAAATATACCATTTAAAGTGTTAGTGGATGTGCATGGACAATGTTTTAATGAAATTTTGATAGTTTTTAAAGGGTAAAATGATAAATAAAGTTAAAATCAAATAGGTAGTTCATCATCTTCCTCACATTTGTTTCTTCGTAATCGATTCATCAATGGAAGATTAGCTAGGGTTCGGCTAAGTATTGTTCTCACTTGCATGGTATGTGTTCAAACCTCATTTTTAATGATTTTTATGTTTTTGAGTTTGTTTTAACTTAATCTAGCTAGGTCGGGGGTTAATTTGTAAAACTATTAAAGGTTGAGGGATTTTACATGGATGCTTTTGAATGATTTTTTATGTTAATTGATAGATTATGAATCCTTGTTGAAAAATAAACAAGTTTTATAAAGTGACTTTTGATGAATTTTGGAAATAGGGATTAAATTGTTGAAGGTATAAATCTTAGGTTTTTTATGAATTGTTAATGATTATGAGTTGCTTTAAGGTCCTTTGCAACATGGGTTAAGTTGGATTTAGGTTAAAATGGTTAGATTTTAAGTTATGAGCTTAAGGACTAAATTGTGAGAAGTTAAAATGTTAGGGACAAATTGATAATTTTGCATAAATATGTATCATGGGTTAAGTTGAATTATATAAGTACTTAACTGAATGAAATTATTTATTTAGATCAAGATAAACCAAAATCGGATTTAAATCGAGGAAAAACTAAAGCTTCAGATTAGTTCGACGGTATTTCTACGCCCTAGCTATCGAGGTAAGTTCATATGAACTGTAATCATTTTAAGGTTAGCTAAATTTACCAAATTTACCAAATATAACTTACTTAATCACATTCACCATGATCTTCAAAATACACATCATATGACCATAATGTTTTAAACTTACATATCCAAACCCTATTTACATGCAACTTATAACTAAGCCAAAATAAATAGATAGCTACTGAATGAGTTATTGGATAGTGTAATCTCCAACGATGTTCCAATAAATGGCAAAAGCCTGACGATCTGCAATGAAGAAAACCAAAGAGAGTAAGCTTACAATAAGCTTAGTAAGTTCGTAAAAAGTAAGCTTACAATAAGCTTAGTAAGTTCGTAAATAAAATAACACATACCTGTTAACTTAATTATAAAACATTCAAAACATGAAGCCAACAATCCTTACCATTTAACATCTTTTCAACTTTCAAAATACTTAAACTTGGATAATTCATATCATAAAAATACATTGTGTCAAATAACCATAAACCAAGATACAAATCATTACATCATCTCATACCGTATTCCTTTTAATAGTTAACTGTTTTGCCTGCAGAACAAAAGTAAATCAATTTCGGATACACGGGAAGGAAATACTCACACGAGCTAACATAAGGACATTAACCAATACACGATGCTGCTCACACAAGCTTTAGAGAATCCGAAACACATACAGGAGCTTAAGCCATCGGTACGATATCCATCATTGGTACCTAGTACCTGCTAATTACACCGACTCGAAGCCTACTAAATACACTAGCACGAAGCCTAGTATGCCCTAAATGGCGTATCATTTGTATCCTAGCTATTCACTAAGTTCACACGGGCTTATTCTATTTTTCTGGGACATTTCATACTCGACTTTATCTTTCTGTATCATTAAACATCCAATAAATTTCATATTATTAAACATGTAATCAATTAAATATAAACAATACAACAAATGTAATGCGAACTTACCAACACACGATACCTAGCGACAAGCGACGACGATTACTCGACGACTTTTCATTTCCCCTGTTTATAAATAGACTAGTTTGCTTCTTGATCTAAATATAATAGTTTAATTCAATTAACCAAATTAAACATCTTAAAATACTTAAATTTATAAAATTAACCATTTAATGACATTTTATCATTGTGCTGAAAATTGGCCCTCTTATTCAATTTAGTCCTTAAAACCAAAATCCTCAAAATTATTACAAATTAGCCCAAAAACCCTTAGGTTGAATTCTATATGGTCCCAAAACCCTTTTATCATTTTACAATTTTAACAACTTAGTCCTTAAAATTTAAAATCAACTAAAATCACTTTACAAAATAATCCTATTTAACTATCAAGCTTAATATTCTATCATAAAAATTCAAAAACTTTACAAATTCATACATGGTGAAATTCTAAACATTTAACAATTTTACGAATTAGTCCTCGAGTTAGCTAGATTAAGCGATTACGATCTCAAAAACATAAAGTTTATAATAAATGGATGAAAAATGGCTTACCATGCATAAACTAAAGCTTGGCCGGATGCTTTACTTAAACATCCATGGTTAATCAGTTTTGCCCCAAAAGAAAGAAGAAGATGATGGCTAATTTTTATCTTTTTTGTTTTTGTTAACTTATTATTTAATTACATTTTTAACATTATTTAATTACATTTTTAACTTTACAATTAACATATAACCTATATAAATTAAAATTACATACACATCCACTCAAATATACAATGTCTAATTATCATTTTAAACCATCCAATTAAGTTTCTATGCTTAATTAATCTATATTAATTAATAGCAATTAACCTTTTTTTTAATTTTTACGATCTAATCCTTTTTCATTAATTAATTAACTAAACATTAAAATTTTCTAACCAAATTTTAATATGACACTGTAATAACTCTATAAATAACAAAAAAATAATAAAATACTGACTTGCTAGTTGGAATTGTGGTCCTGAAACCACTATTTTTGGCACCATTTAAAACGGGCTTTTACAACTCGCTCCTCATAAAGAATTTTTTGTCCTTAAAAATCTTACTATAAACGAGTTTTGGGTATTGCATTTTCATAGTCCCCTCGAGTTCCCAGGTGGCTTCCTCAACACCTTGAAACTACCAAAGAACTTTCACCAACGATATATGTTTGTTCCTAAGTTCTTTAACTTCCCAAGCCAAAATTTTAATTGATTCCTCACTATAAGTCATATCAGGCTGTAACTCTATCTCAATTGGAGAAATCACGTGCGAAGGATTTGTTCTATACCGTCTCAGCATTGATATGTTAAAGACATTATGAATCTTTCAAGTTCTGTCAATAATGCTAATTGGTAAGCTACTAGACCTATTCTTTCAATAATTTTATACTGGCCAATAAATCTCGAGCTGAGTTTTCCCTTCTGGCTGAAACAAAGTACCTTCTTCCAAGGTGAAACTTTGAGGAATACTTTCTCCGTAACCTGAAACTCGATGTCTTTTCTTTTTAATTAGCATACGATTTCTTTCGATCTGAGGTAACTTTCAAACAATCCTGAATAATCTTGACTTTATCTTCAGTTTTATGGATGGGTTCTAAAAGTAACATGTTTTAGCCTCATTCTTAATGCAATTTTGAATGATTATTCGATTTAAAATGGTGAATTTTATGCTCCTAATCCTTTAAATTCATGTTTCTATACTTAAGAGAGCATTTGGGAGTGAAATGAGTGAAAAAAAAGTGAAAATTAGTAAGTCAAAGCAAGTTTCAAGAGCCACAAAGGTTGGGTCATTCCACAAGGGCTGGGCACACGGTCGTGTGAGCCACATAAGCTGCCACATGACAATGTGCCAAACCATGTGGAAATCATAAATTGCACTCCAAAAACGTGGAAAAATGCAATTTTTAGGTTTTTCGGGCGTTCTAAGACCTATATATGACATATAAGAAGATGGAAGTGAGCCGTCATAAAAAACTCAAGAAAAAAACTCAAAAAAAGGCCATTGAAGCCGACTCTGAAACAAATTTCCACCAAGATTGAAGATCTCATTTTGATTTCTTTGAAGTTTATTATGAGTTTATTTGTTTCTTGTTGTTATACTGTTTTGAAGATGTTTTTATTTGATATCATGAATAAATTTTCTAAATACCTAGGGAGATGAACCCTAGGATGGATTCTGTTATTTGATTTATATTTTTATGTAATAAATACTTGGATGTTGTTCTCAATTACGTGTGCTTAATTCTTGGTTTGATATTTCTAGATTATTAATCCATGTTTGATGTGCTTAAATTAGAGAAGAAATAGACCCTGTTTAAGAGTAGATCTAGCGTAATTGGGTGGAGTTACATGCAATCCTAGAAATAGGATGACATAAATCTACCAAATTAGAGTCAAATCTAATAAAGGGATCCATAAATCGAGTTAATGCTACAATAGTGGTTTTAATTAGAAAGAAATTTCAATTAATTAACCTAGAGTTAATTGCTCTTAGTCTTGAAGAGATATATTAGCATAATTTAGGGATTTCTACGGAACAAGATACTAAGTGAAGAAATTGCGTAATTTAGATTGATAATGACAGATGAAGTCTAGGTGGATTCTTTCCTGGGTATTGTCTCGCTTTTTATTTGTTAATAATTTATTTTCCTAATTTGTTCTTTTCCCTGTTCTTTAGTTAATTAATTTAGTTATTTTAATTTTAATCAATCACTCGAATTTGTTGGTTAAATAATACAAATACGGTAATTACTAGTACTTTTAGTCTTCGTGGGAATGATATCTATGCTTACCGTAGCTATACTATTAATTGATAGGTGTACTTACCTTAGTTAGATTCTTAGTTGGTTTACGACTGCATCATTCGTGAATCAAATCAATACCAAAAATCTTTTTGTCACTTAACTTAGTCCAGTACAACGAAGTTCTGCGTTTCCTTCCATACAAAGCGTCATATGGAGCCATTTTAATGCTCGATTGATAATTGTTATTATAAACAAATTCAACCAATGGAATAAACTTTTCCCAGCTACTTTCAAACTTGAGTATACAATATTAGAGCATATCTTGAATTACTCGTTCCAATTGACCATCTGTTTTTGGGTGAAAAGCAATATTGAATTTCAATTTAGTACCCTGAACCTCGTGTAGGTTACTCTAAAACCTGGAGGTAAACCATGGATGATGATCAGAAATTATTGATAACAGAACACTATGAATCTGACTATTTCTGAAATATACAACTTTGCCAATTTATCAAGCGAGTAATCTAAATGTACATGTATAAATGTGCAAACTTTGTCAACCGATCAACTATAACCCAGATTGCGTCTTTCTTTCTCGGCGTTAATGGTAAGCCGATACAAAGTCCATAGTAACACGTTCTCATTTTCACTCGAGAATCATAATAGATTGCAACAACCCGAATGGAACATACTGCTCGGCTTTTACCTGTTAATACACAAGGCAATTAGATACAAACTCAAAAATTTCATGTTTCATTCCCAGCCACCAGTACATCTTGCTCCAAATCATAATACATTTTTGTGCTTACTGGGTGTAACGAATAAACACTGTTGTGAGAATTTTTTTAATTTTTCTATTTCAACTGTGAATCATCAAGTACACACAACTTGTTATCTGCACCAATACTATAACCAACTACCTGACCACTGTCAACCATCTTTCGTTTAGCTAACGAATTGGGATAACCAAATTGTAACTCTTGAATGTTCTATAAAAACAAATATTTAGTCCTCAACTCAGCTAAAATAGAACTGTCACACCTTAACTGAAGCTGAACATTCATCAATCGAAGAGCAAAAAGAGATTTGTGACTCAAAGCATTGGCAACAACATTTGCATTACTCGAATGATAGTCTACCGCCAAATCGTAATCTTTTAATCACTCTAGCCACCTCTGTTGTCGCAAATTCAACTCTTTTTGTACCATTAAGTACTTTAGACTTTTTTTATCAATATAAACGTGACATTTCTCGCCGCATAAGTAATGGCACCAAATTTTCAATTCAAAAACAACTACAGCTAACTCTAAATCATGCATCAGGTAATTCTATTCATGAGTTTTAAGCTGTCGAGAAGCATATGCAATAACTTTACCTTCCTGCATCAATATCATCCCAAACCATTCAAAAAAGCATCACTATAAACAACAAATTCCTTCCCTGATTCAAGCTGTGTCAACACTGGTGCCTCTCTCAACATATTTTTCAACTGATCAAAACTTTGCTGACATTTCTCAGGCCAAACAAGTTTGCATCTTTCTGTAACAGTTTAGTCATAGGTAATTCTATTATAAAAAGGTTTTTAACAAACCGTCAATAATATCCGATTAATCCCAAGAAATTACGTACCTCAGAATCATTTCACAGAGGTTTCCAGCTCAAAATAGTAGAAATATTACTCAAATCAACTCATATCCTTTCAGCCAAAATCACATGACCGTGAAATCCAACTTCTTTGAGCCAAAGTTCACATTTACTAAACTTTACATACAATTGCTTTTCATGCAAGGTCTGTAACACGATATTCAAATGTTGAGCATGCTCAGATTCATATATGGAATAATTCAAAATCTCATCGATAAAAACAACAACAAATCTATTAAGGTGTGGCTGAAAAACCCATAAATGTTGCCAAGGCACTCGTCAGCTCAAAAGGTATAACTAGAAACTCGTAATGTCTGTAGCGAGTTCTGAATGCTATTTTTGGTACGTCTATATCGTTCACTCTCAATTGATGATAACCAAATCTAAGACCAATCTTTGAAAACACTATGACACCTTTAAACTGAAAAAATAAATCATCAATATGGGGCAATGAATATTTATTCTTTATCGTGATACACAAACTCATCGACCCGTCTTTCTTCTTTTCAAATAAAATAGGTGCTTCCCACAGTGATGTGCTCGATCGAATAAAACCTCTGTTAATTAATTCTTGCAACTGAGCTTTTAGTTCTTTTAGTTCGGTTGGAGCCATTTGATATTGAGCAATCAAAATCGGAGCAGTCCCTGGCATTAACTCGATAAAAAATTCAACTTTTTGCTCTGGTGGTAAATCTAGTAATTCTTCAGGAAACAACATTTGTAAACTCGCACACTATTTGTAACATCCTAAAATTTGGAATTTTATTTGTTGCATTTTTTTGCGTTAAGCTAGTTAAAAATATTAATTGTACATGTTTAGGGGTTCTGAGAAGGCTCGGGGTTTATTTGGGCCTTAGTAAAAATTTTGTGTTTAAGCCTATTAAGGAGAGATAACAAGTGGCATCAAGGCTTATGGTAATAGGTGAGTAATTTGCTAGCGTAAATTAGCTTATGGTAAAGGGGATATGGCGCCACATGAAGTACTTTGAAGGAGGAGGTTCAAATCTCATATTGTGCAAAATTTTTGATTATTTTTTTGTATTCTTCCCCTAAGTGTCGGCCAAGATAGTATATATGGCAAGGTGGACTTTTTAATTTTGGCAAGGTGGCTAAGGAAATTAGGAAAGGATGAGGGTAGGGAAAGAAATCAAAAGAAAAGGAAAGTATAGGCAACATGTTGGCTCAAAGAGAGGAAAGTGTTTTGGAAAGTTTTGGTTGGCCAATTTTTGACCTTTTTGCCAAGGTATGGACGGTTTTGGTATAGGGAGAGGGTAGCCGAATTATTCTTTTGCCTTTTGGTAGAAACTTTGGTGCTAGTTTGGCTAAAATTCCTTTAGCATCATTTTTGTGTCATTTTTCTTTCTCTCCAAACTTCTTCTTCTCTTTGCCGAATCTTCAAGCCATTAGTGAGTATTTTTGTTTCTTCATTTCTTTCTTGTTTGCTGAAAGTACCAAACCATTGAAACCGAAATATTTTTCACCTATCATCTCTTGAAAACCGAAACTAGTTAAGCACCCCTTCTCCCCATTTCTTTTCATTTTCCACAAAAAAATTCTCCAACCTTTCTTCCATCTTTTCTAATCCATACTTCCATAGCCGAATATTCTTGCTCATTCTTCCTTCATAGCCGAACCTTAGAACCTTTCATCTCTTCGTTATTCTTTCTTTCTCATTCGAAGTTATCACTCACTCATTTGATCAATCGGTAAGTGGTTCTATTCAAACATTTTATTTTTCTTTCTCCTAGCCGAATATATGCCCTTGGCATGGGATGGTCCTATTAACCGAGACCATCAGTTTATTCTACTCTCTCACAAACGAGATCACTTTCCTTTTTGTAGTATTCTAGTGGGAGGCCGAACATCATTCTAGCCTTAAGTGGAACGGTGGAAATCGGATCCAATATCGCTAAGGTAAGGAGTTCTTTATGGATTATTAATATTATTCGATTAGTTGCTAACAGATTAATAATTTGGAATAATCGACTATATGTTTTAGGGACTAAATCGCTCGATCTATCGATTTGTGACCATACGATTCTAGAGGTAAGCCGAATCTTTTCCTTAGTCAATCATCTCATATCAACGTAATATCGATCTAACTAAGATCTTATTCAATGGAGGCAAGCAATATCGAATCGAAAGGGATAGCGATTGGAGATCGCAAAAGGAGTGGATTTGCGATCCCTACTCCTAAATTCAAACGAAGGGCAGTATCGGTGGTTCGAGATTTTCCTCCGGATTGTAGACCATCATCTAGGAAGAATCGACAAATCGTGGTCGTTCACGATTCCAAGGGTAAAAACTTTAAATCATTTATTGTAGAGTTTGATTAATAAAATCACGTATATCGATTAATCGAGTATAATGATATCTTAGGTGTCGACGATCAAGAAGGCTCAGTGCTTACCGTAATCAGGTGTGTAATCTCACACCGTTTTTCGTGGGTTTTAAGATTGATATCATATTGGAAAATAAATCGCTATGATTAAAATCGTTATATGGCATAAACTGGGAAAAGTGGCCTAAATTGCATTGTTTTGATAAATTGGTCAAAATCGGTATTAACACTGTGAGAATTACGAAAATGCCTTAATGGACCGATTTGATAGACTGCCTTAATGGGCCGATATGATAGATTGCCCTAATAGGCCGATTTGTAAAGCGTTAATGGGCCAAATTTTTGTAATGAATCTCTAAATTATTAATTATTGTTTATATTTGTAATATCATTTACTATGTATGTTACATATGCATATTTTTGCATGGGATGGGAAAATGTTGAAGAGAAGTAATTCTGATGGCACTGCCACAAATATGTTTGATAATATGATACACTATGATTTTGGTGGCTTGCCCACAATAAAAAATATGTTATAAATGGCAAAATGCCCGCGATTGGTGTGTTTGGCGGGGTGGGTTGACTTGATCCCTACAGGTGTGATGGGATGGTACGGGTGGTGTGTAGCGGATGGATTAATAGGTTGGTTTAGGTTACATTACATTCATTTGATTTATTTGATACATTATTATGTGAAAGGGGCTTAGGCCCAAAATATTGCTAAACAGGTTCAAGCCCAAAGACCAACGGTAAGGGGGTTATACACTGAGTTCTAGTAACTCACTCTGTTTCCTTAATCCTTGCAGGTAATGCTCTGTAATGTGGACTTGGGCCATGGATGACTTGGTGGGGGCCATACTTCAGAAATGGTTTTATTTGGACTTTAGACTTCTTTCTCATTCACTTTATTACTTTACTATTTTGGGTTAAATGTTGTAATAAGGCCTCTGGTTTATTTTATTTTACTTTATGTTTGACGTATTTATATTTTGCTCAAATTACTTTAAATGGGACTTTTTTTTAAAAAAAACTTAAATAAAGATTTTCTAAAAAGGATACACAAATGGTTTTTATAATAAACTTATATAAATATTTTTAACTCGGAAATCTTCTCTTAAATTTTCATTAATATTTCTCAAAAGACACGGTTTGTAAAATCATTAATTAAATTTATCGATTTATCAATCAATCTTTGAATTTAGTAATACTTGTCAAGAAATTTAAATCAAAATTATTTTACTTGATTTTAAATCAATATCTATTTACGTACGAATGAAAAGGACTTAAATGTATTTTTCTCATGTGACATGCTAGATCTGGCCTTAACGCATAGGCTGGGCTTGGGGTGTTACACTATTGGCACTCGATCAACTTTCTTTTTTGATAGTCTAAAATCCAAAATATAACTAAAAATGCATCGTGTAACACCCCTAACCCGTATCTGTCGTCGGATTAGGGTTACGAGGCATTACCAAACAAAACACAGTTCAGAACAAACATTCTTTACAATTCATATGCCCAATAATGTATTCTCCTTTATAAAATTTTTCCGAAATAAATTAATAAACCAAACTCTTATTCATACAAGTCAAAATCATATATTTGAATCACATATCTAACCACACAAATCATGCTTTATCGAACATTCTCTTATACGAACTATATTTCAATATTTAACTATTTCAATTTTGTTTGCTAATTCAAAACTTTCAAGCCAAGCCATCAAATATCAAAACCAATTTGTACATGTTTCATAATTACAAAAATTCAAGCCATATTGCCATCATTTCCATGACATTCGAATACCCAATTTATAATCAAACATATTTCATTTCATATACCGAGCATAAATCGAGACACCCATTTGTGTACATCTATTCCATAACAAATCATGTAACACCCCAAACTCGGCCTAAACGTTACGACCGGATCTGGCATGTCACATAAAAGGGTTGTTTAGAAACTGCGCATTTGTTAAAAATTTCGAGCTTTAAACATTTATTCGCTTGTTATCATTTTGTTAACATTTTGGAAAACGCTTATTAAGGGTTTAGGAAATTCCCGTATTGAACATTTGATAACAATAGGCAGTAATCATATTTAAGGCTAAACCAAATAAAATACCAAAAATACAGTTAAAGTGGCCCTATTACATAACAAAATCCCAGTTACAAATAAGTTTAACTAAGAGAACGAGTTTACGAGAAAAACATTGTATGGTCACCACAAGTCTGCCTCGGCTTACAAATCCGCGATCTAACGATTACCTGCAAAATTAATAAGGGGTGAGTCACCGATACTCAGTGTGTAAATCCCCATCCAAAAGATGTTAAGCTCGTACACAAATTCATATGCAAATATGCATGTCATGCAACCCATCCAACTTATCCATCCGAAACTCCCAAATCTACCCCGTGTGGTACCAAACCACTGGTGGTGCCAAACCACTGGTGACCCAAAGTCACTGATATCAATATAATTGTGGTGCCAAACCACTGGTGACCCAAAGTCACGAATAATCCATATGTGGGGCCAACCCACGTTGTGATACCAAATCACTAGCGACAATCCCGTTTTATCAAATGTGGGGCCAACCCACTGTGGTGCTAAGCCACTTGGACGAGTCGCTATGAGGTGCCAAGCCTCTAGTGACCCAAAGTCACAAATATCAATAATCCAAGTGTGGGGCCAACCCACGTTGTGATACCAAATCACTGGCAACAATCCCGATATATCAACTGTGGGGCCAATCCACTGTGGTGCTAAGCCACTGGGACGAGTCGCTATGAGGTGCCAAACCTCTGGTGACCCAAAGTCACGAATATCAACTGTGGTACCAAACCACTGGTGGTGCCAAACCACTGGTGACCCAAAGTCACAAATAAACATATCTTCCCCCTCCTCTCATCATACCCATGTCCATGCCATGTTCATCAGTCATAATAATTCGTGTATGCAGTATGACAAGTATGTAAATCATATATCAAAGATAATGCATGAAACGTATTACCATCATTATCAGAATAACAAATACGATATAACCAAGCTAATCAACCTCTAAAAGGTATAACAGTAATTTTTACCTACCAAGGGCATTTTCGTAATTTACCTTTTAGGGGTATTTTGGTTATTTACCCACTAAGGTTATTTCAGTAATTTTGTACCTGGAATGGCCTTTTCGAAGGCCCAGTATCGCCCCGAGTGACTCAACTACCATTTCCGATCTTTACCGGACTATTGGGCCTAAAACTTGATTTCGACCCATTCAGGCCCACACGCTCGTGTGGCCCACTTAACACAAATCTAGCCACGTATATAAGTTCCACCTAGTCTAGTTCATTATATACTACATCATCATACAATTTATTCTATTGGGCCCACGGGCCCATTGGGCCCACTTTGGCCCATCGCGGCCCAAGCAGCCCTAACCCACAAGAATACTACTGATGGCCTCAACTATCGCTTCGAAGCCCCACACGTGCGCTTGCACGTTCGTGTGGCTACTATTGCCATGATCGGCATTTCGGCATTTGCCGCTCTACAGCTAGAGTAGAGAGAGTTACACACCTGATAGGAGTCTGGTGTTAAACCGCGCTGCGACCACTCCTGCGTCCAAACACCCTCCAAGGTATGTCAACTCTCCTCCTAGAATGCTCTTTATATAGCTAGCTCTTCACCATCCTTCTTTGTATCTTTCCGATGTGGGATCCCTTCGTCAGTAGAGTTTAAATTCAACTGCAACTCTTGCCGTCCAATTCGCAAAATAAATACTCCATTACTTGTCATGAGATTCGAACCCAGGCTCCCTTGTAGCATAATCCACGCCACTAACCACTTGGCCACAAGCTCCTCTTGTGTCTTCAACCATGCACAACTAAATATAAATCTATAGCCAAATTCTAAGGTCCAAGTAAAAAGAAAACCAAAATGCAAAAGCCAAGACTTGAACCTTGGACCTCCTTCCTTCCTTGTGGCGTCACTCCCTTGCCTCTTATGTGGTGTCACTTTGCCACTATACCACACACTCCACTTGTGTCATTTTGCTCCATATTTTATTCTTAAGGCCTACCTGCTAACTTCCAGGGTTTTTATCGCCTAAAACCAAAATTTCCCCAAAGCTAAAGTTTGATCCCGGGACTTAATAGAAGCCCTCTAACCTTCCAAAATCACTTATCTAATAAGTCTAACTTGCATTAATGCCGTTCTCAAAAATTTTAAACGCTACTACGCCTAAGGCCCATTGGGCCCAATCCTACTAGGCCCAATTTTGGGATGTTACAAATTCACCCTCCTTAAAGAAATTTCGTCCTCGAAATTTCCAACTAACTAACAGTCACACATCCTAGCCTACCACACTACTCTCTTGCTGCGCACTCTGATCTTAATAAAACTAGTATACTTTCTAACTAAATCTTGAAACCCCTTCACATAACCAACTATCTAACACCGAAGCAAGCAGATATTTTTCACACATACATACAATTCCTTATTCAAGCATCACATCCACACATCGCAGAATAAATACAATCATTCAGCATATAATAGAATATAGTAAAAAGAAACTTACGGATTTGATGCCGGAGACTCGGGTGCCATACTTACAGAAAAGAGATATATATTTTTCTAAACCATCCTTTGAAAACATTTTTGAACCCAAAACCCACAGCCGAGTTTTTGAAACTGGGCTCTGATACCACAATTGTAATACCCCAAACTCGACCTAAACGTTACGACCGGATCTGGCATGTCACATAAAAGGGTTGTTTAGAAACTGCGCGTTTGTTAAAAATTTTGAGCTTTAAATATTTATTCGCTTGTTATCATTTTGTTAACATTTTGGAAAACGCTTATTAAGGGTTTAGGAAATTCCCGTATTGAACATTTGATAACAATAGGCAGTAATCATATTTAAGGCTAAACCAAATAAAATACCAAAAATACAGTTAAAGTGGCCCTATTACATAACAAAATCCCACTTACAAATAAGTTTAACTAAGAGAACGAGTTTACGAGAAAAACATTGTATGGTCACCACAAGTCTGCCTCGGCTCCCAAATCCGCGATCTAACGATTACTTGCAAAATTAATAAGGGGTAAGTCACCGAGACTCAGTGTGTAAATCTCCATCCAAAAGATGTTAAGCTCGTACACAAATTCATATGCAAATATGCATGTCATGCAACCCATCCAACTTATCCATCCGAAACTCCCAAATCTACCCCGTGTGATACCAAACCACTCGTGGTGCCAAACCACTAGTGACCCAAAGTCACTGATATCAATATAATTGTGGTGCCAAACCACTGGTGACCCAAAGTCACGAATAATCCATATGTGGGGACAACCCACGTTGTGATACCAAATCACTAGCGACAATCCCGTTTTATCAAATGTGGGGCCAACCCACTGTGGTGCTAAGCCACTGGGACGAGTCGCTATGAGGTGCCAAACCTCTGGTGACCCAAAGTCACAAATATCAATAATCCAAGTGTGGGGCCAACCCACGTTGTGATACCAAATCAATGGTGACAATCCCGATATATCAACTGTGGAGCCAACCCACTGTGGTGCTAAGCCACTGAGACGAGTCGCTATGAGGTGCCAAACCTCTGGTGACCCAAAGTCACGAATATCAACTGTGGTACCAAACCACTGGTGGTGCCAAACCCCTGGTGACCCAAAGTCACAAATAAATATATCTTCCCCCTCCTCTCATCATACCCATGTCCATGCCATGTTCATCAGTCATAATAGTTCGTGTATGCAGTATGGCAAGTATGCAAATCATATATCAAAGATAATGCATGAAACGTATTACCATCATAATCAGCATAACAAATACGATATAACCAAGCTAATCAACCTCTAAAGGGTATAACAGTAATTTTTACCTACCAAGGGCATTTTCGTAATTTACCTTTTAGGGGTATTTTGGTAATTTACCCACTAAGGGTATTTCAGTAATTTTGTACCTGGAATGGCCTTTCGGAAGGCCCAGTATCGCCCCGAGCGACTCAACTACCATTTTCGGTCTTTACCAGACTATTGGGCCTAAAACCTGATTTCAGCCCATTCGGGCCCACACGCTCGTGTGGCCCACCTAACACAAATCTAGCCACGTATATAAGTTCCACCTAGTCTAGTTCACTATATACTACATCATAATACAATTTATTCTATTGGGCCCACGGGCCCATTGGGCCTACTTTGGCCCATCGCGGCCCAAGCAGCCCCAACCCACAAGAATACTACTGATGGCCTCAACTATCGCTTCGAAGCCCCACATGTGCGCTCGCACGCTCGTGTGGCTACTAGTGCCGTGATCGGCACTTCGGCATTTGTCGCTCTACAGCTAGAGTAGAGAGAGTTACACACCTGATAGGAGTCTGGTGTTAAACCGCGCTGCGACCACTCCTGCGCCCAAACACCCTCCAAGGTATGTCAACTCTCCTTCTGGAATGCTCTTTATATAGCTAGCTCTTCACCATCCTTCTTTGTATCTTTCCGATGTGGGATCCCTTCGTCAGTAGAGTTTAAATTCAACTGCAACTCTTGCCGTCCAATTCGCAAAATAAATACTCCATTACTTGTCATGAGATTCGAACCCAGGCTCCCCTGTAGCATAATCCACGCCACTAACCACTTGGCCACAAGCTCCTCTTGTGTCTTAAACCATGCACAACTAAATATAAATCTATAGCCAAATTCTAAGGTCCAAGTAAAAAGAAAACCAAAATGCAAAAGCCAAGACTTGAACCTTGGACCTCCTTCCTTCCTTGTGGCGTCACTCTATTGCCTCTTATGTGGCGTCACTTTGCCACTATACCACACACTCCACTTGTGTCATTTTTCTCCATATTTTATTCTTAAGGCCTACCTGCTAACTTCCAGGGTTTTTATCGCCTAAAACCAAAATTTCCCCAAAGCTAAAGTTTGATCCCTGACTTCATGTAAGCCTCTAACCTTCCAAAATCACTTATCTAATAAGTCTAACTTGCATTAATGCCGTTCTCAAAAATTTTAAATGCTACTACGCCTAAGGCCCATTGGGCCCAATCCTATTAGGCCCAATTTCGGAATGTTACAAATCAACGATCATACCATTTTATAAATCTAAGTACAATCGCATATTAAGTTGTTTCAACCCATATCATTAACTAAATAACAAATGTAACATTTAATAAACATTATACATGCACCTGTTAAACTAATTTGGCCATATCTCACAGTTTAATAATCATTTACACATAAAATGTTAGGTAACTTTATACATGACCAACTATATTTTTAACATCATCCAACCATGCGCATAACACCCTAAAACCAAAAGCCATTTTTAAATACAATTACCAAATCATAGAATTTTAAACATTATAACCTTATGTACATTTTACTAAATCAAATTTAACCATTTTCGAATATAAATGTCAAGTCATAAAATATCTAATTTGCAAGCTAAATAACATATCTAACATGTTATATTCAACCACATACCTAATTTGCATGCTAATTATCATGCCTATAATTCATATACACAACTAATTAATTTATTCAATAATCTATCACCCAATTTAACTTCCATATAACAATTAGATCATATACATTCTTTGCCATTCAAAATCGAGCCTAAATAGTCAAATACCATAACCGAACATATAACTAGTTATATATAACACATTTTATAATCACTCATTGAATCAACAAGTTGACCTTTTTAAAACAAACTACAAGCAAACATTAAAT
This sequence comes from Gossypium bickii, assembly GCA_025503065.1. Lineage (NCBI taxonomy): Eukaryota > Viridiplantae > Streptophyta > Magnoliopsida > Malvales > Malvaceae > Gossypium > Gossypium bickii. The sequence goes on from CP106712.1 coordinate 28,050,302, forward strand.
AGGCATATGTATTCATATCTCATATCTCTAACAATTTAAATAAATAACCTTTCAGTTATCAAATTTAACTCAATAAATCATAACATTTCCATCACTCAATCTATAAGCTAAACATGTTATCTCATATGTTAACATCAAAACAATATGTCATTTATAGTTATTCAAATGACCCTTTTACCAAACTATATTATACCACTTTTCGTGCTTCCAAAATGAGTTAATTAATAAGCCGAATATACTCCCTACTTACCAATCCTCATTGCCAAACCATATAACTAACATCACAACATATTTACCATAAAACATACCTCTCAATTAAGCTTATAACATGACCAAATATAACTACCAACATTTGCATCATGAACAAGCCATTTTCGTATGGCTATATACATATACAAATTTCAAAACCAAATATATCAAAACTAGCCTATACATGCCACATAACCAAATCTCAAAGCATTTATTTACCGAAACAAATACTGGATAGTGTGATGAGATCTCCTACGACTTCCAACTCGAGCAAGTCTCCGAAACTCTATAAACATAGGAAAAACACACGGAGTAAGCTTTGAAAGCTTAGTAAGCTCGTATCTTAATAAACTTAACATAGAAAATAATTTCATTACAATGCCATAAGCATGATATGCTATAACACACAACTTTTCTAAATTTTATAACAAGTTCTCCTTTCAAATTATCATCATTGAATATTATACTACATAACTAGCTAACTGTAGCTTTCACAAGCTTATTCAATTCAATTCCCATATATCATTTAATTCACATTTTCATATAGCCAAATGAGCACATTATGGGAAATAACACATTCAATCATATATCTTTCTCATTTAAATCTCCTATCGTCATTTATACTCAAATTCACTTTTCATTCATATAGTATCTGACAATTTCACATATGCAACTTTATAAATCACATCTTATACATTTGTTCATATTTCCTTTACACATATTCACATTTCATTTCCATATACATCATATAACATTCTTTGCACATATACTTACCTTTCATTTCCAAACATTGCATACCTTTCAACGTACCTGAATCGGAATGTCATTCGCTTAATCACTTATTTCTCGGAATGCCCGTTGAACCGTTCGAAATCAATAAGGATACTCGGAAAGCTCAAAAAGCTCATACAATGCCAACGTCCCAGATGTGGTCTTACATGTAATCAAATATCGATGCCACTATCCTGGACAGGGTCTTACACGAAATCATATACGATGCTGATGTCACAGACATGGTCTTACACGTAAATCACAAATCGATGCCAACGTTCCAGACGTGGTCTTACACGATAACACATATCAGAATCCTATGTCATGACATATGCATCCTAACTATTCCTATGGTTCATACGGGGGTTTCAGATGTCATCACATTGTCGATGCTTTCTTGTATTCATATATTATGCTTCTCAAACAATTTAATATCATAATAACATATATAACTTATTTAAATTACATATATATTTACATTACCATTCGTCATTAAATTCAATCACACAAATAATATGCATTTATAACATAATTTCCTAACTTCTATTAAAATATGAACTTACCTCCTTCGTAGTAATGACAAATTAAGTCGACTAATCCGATATTTTGACTTTCCCACAGTCTAGATCCGAATTCCGCTTTTTCCAATCTAATTAATATGAAAATTAACTTACTTATTCAACATTTCATTCAATTTCATCCAAGAAAACATAATTTGGGCATTTTGCATTTTAGCCCCAATCATTTCACATTTTCACAATTTAGTCCCTATTTCAAAATAACACAAAATACACAAAATCTCATTTTCACAATTAGCCCTTTTATTTCGTTTATTTCACATTTTGACATCTCAATTTACAAATATCTCAATTTAGTCCTTAATACACATTTTTATCAAAAATCACTTAATTAAACATAATAATCTATAAACAAAAATTTATATTTCATCATCAAACCACAAAAACATCAAGCTATAATCAATGGAAAATCTCAAATTCTTCATTAAATCCGAAAATTAAGACATGGGTCTACTAATGTTCGAAGTAACGATCTCAAAAACATAAAAATTATCAAAAACTGAACAAAGAACATACCCGAATTAAGCTTCGTTGGTGCCGAAACTTAAAGCTTAAAGAATAGTGTTTTTCTTCTCACATTCGACCAAGAATAAAATGATAATGCATGCCTTTTTTAATGTTTTGTTTTCTTTATCAATAATTTAACACATAATTTTCCATTATACAAGATAAAATAATATAAAAACAGTATATGAAAAGTTAATGCCGTCCACTCAATTTTATAATGGCCAAATTTCATTTTAAGGACTTCAAAGTTAATAGACCATAGCAATTTAGTACTTTAACAATTAAACTGCCACTTTTGTATTTTACGTGATTAAGTCCTTTTTCACAAATCGGTACTCAAACGATGAAACTTTCATACAAAAATTTCACACATAACAAGTCATGTACTTTAAGAAAGAAAAATAATATTAAAATATTTTTTTGACTCAGATTTGTGGTCCCGAAACCACTGTTCTGACTGGGGTCTAAAGTGGGCTGTTACACATCTCAACCTTTTCGAATCAATTTTAGTGTTGAAATCAATAAAACTATATTTGAAAGACAATTAGACTTTGCAAATTCAACAGAAATTAGTTTCCCATTCTGGCATCTCAAATCAAACCATTTTTTACAACAATTCGCAACAAAATCATGAACAGTCAACCAATTCATTCCCAAAATAACGTAAAATTCATTAAATGGTAGAAATATCAAATCGGTAGGAAAGTCGCAGCCTTGCATTTTCATTGGACACTGCTTGCATATCAAATAAACTACGACACTCTGACCTAATGAATTCATTACTTTAACAACAGTTGACTCAACTGGTAAATTATTTTTTGTTACTAAAGTAGTGTATATATATATTAATATGTCGATCCAGGGTCAACTAATGAATACACAGTAACATCAAATATAGAAAACGTACCAGCAATAACACTAGGAGCTGAGGCCTCCTCATGCGAACGGATTGTATAAGCTATAGCAGGAGCTCAAGCTTCAGACCGAACCGCTGAATCCTTAGCCCCACTTCTACTGACTCTCGTGGCACCACTATTTCCTGGCCGCCTACCACTAGTAGAAGTAACGACAGGTTTTGCATTCTACTCTCTGTTTGACTTAGTTCGTTTTTGTCAATCTCTTTTATAATGATCAAGAGATGCACAAATAAAGCAGGATCCGTCTTTCAATCTACATCCAAAAAAGTAATTCAGGACACTACCTGTAATGGCAACTGAAGGCGTCGGTGATCTCCTGTTGTTTTGTCTTAATCATTATCTACTTTAAAACCCAGATGGCACTAAGAAATAACAATTTCATTTTTCCATCTTCTTCCGTGGAGAAATAGAAAATGTTCTGGTTGAATTACGTTTATGGAAATCATGAGCTTTCGCCTTATTCTCTCTCTTGTGATTATACACTTTTTCCATTTTCAGAGCTCTATCTGACAAAACCACAAACTCTCTAATTTCCACCGCTCCAACTAACAACTTGATTTCGTCATTTAAACCATATTTGAACCATATACACATTTCTTCCTCTGAAGATACAATTTTATGAGCATATTTACTAAGTTGAAAAAACTCACGGTCATTTTTCGCAACTGAACTTTTACCCTGTTTTAGCTCAAGGAATTCTTTTTTCTTCTTCTCGAGATATCTTTTACTGACATATTTGTTTCAGAACTCAGTTTTGAAGAATTCCCAGTTTACTCAAAGACATAAAATTTACAATAAATGGATGAAAAATGGCTTACCATGCATAAACTAAAGCTCTGTCGAATGCTTAACTTAAACATCCATGGTGAATCAATTTTTCCCTAAAAGAAAGAAGAAGATGATGGCTAATTTTTATATTTTGTTTTTGTTAACTTATTATTTAATTACATATTTTAACCTTACAATTAATGTAACAGCCCGATTTATGGGCTAGTCAAAACAGTGATCTCGGGATCACTAATCCAAGGTTAGAGAAAATTATTTTCATGTTATTTTATGTGTTATAACATGTTTATAAAGAGGCATGGAAATTTTAGTGCCTTAATTTTAGCGATTTCATGCCTAATCGCGAAAAGGGACTAAATCGCATAAAGTGCGAAAGTTCTATTTTATTTGCTAGAGGTGTCAAATAGCATAGAATATTAATTGCAGGTCCCAAATGTGCAATTTGGCCTTGTTTTAAGTGAGTTGGCCGGCCATAGTATGCAAAGGGGACAAGAGCATTTATTTTGGTCAATAGTTGGTGATATTATTTGATAAAATGAATAAAATAAGATGAAATAAGCAAAGGCTATCATCTTTTCATTTTATTTTCTTCTTCCACCGAAAATACAAGTAAGAATAGGGGTTCTTGAAGCTCAAACTTTCAGCCAAACAATTCTCTTGCAAGTAAGTGATTTTGATGTTTTTAGTTGATGATTTTTGCACTTTTGGAGTCCCTAAAGCTTAAGCTAGCTAATGAGGGGACTAATTTGCAATATGGTTGAAAGTCTAGGGACTTGCCATGAGAGATTTTATGTTTTTTTCTGAGTTTTTATGGAAGAAAATGAATGTTAGGGAGATGAGAAACAACTTTTGTGAAAGGTGTTGTCATGAAAACACCTAATTGGGACTAAGCTGTGAATGTTGCAAATTGGTAATAAATGCATGAAATAATTGGAATTGTGAATAGTTGTAAGAGGATTAAATGTTCAGCTAGGTTTGTTTAATAAGGAAATGTGATGAAAAGTGATTTACGAGCCTAAGGGAAAAATCGTAATTTTACCAAAGTATAAGGGCAGAATAGTCATTTTTGCCTAAGTGTAGATTATGATATATTATGATTTATAAGTGATTAAATGAGTAAATTCTATTTTTCTAGATCAAAGAAAACGAGATTCGGACCTAGAACGGGGGAAAAGAGACATATGGACAAATGGTCCCTTTCTACCCTTTCAATATTAAGGTAAGTTTGTATGCAAATATTGCAATTACGTGCAGGATATTTGATATTCCAATGCTGTATAAAATGTATATTTACTTTATGAATGTATTAAATATGTTTTGACGAGATGTTAAGAGAATTAAATCTAAGAATAGTGGGAATGCAAATAGCATGATATGATGATAGTTGAGGTCCCATGTAAGACCATATTGGAATATGGCCTCGGTGTGGGATATTAAATAAGACCATGTCAGAGACATGGCATCGATATGATATTTCAGGTACGACCCTATAGGGGGCATGATGTCGATGTGATGTATGTGTATGAGACTCAAGAGTGTTATTTAACAATTTGAGTGATTTAACAGGTATGTTGAAAATGAGAAAGTATGTGGTTGTACCACGAGAGGTACATGTATGTGTTAAAATTAAATTGTGGTGAATTTGGTATATGATGAACCCATAGTGGTTTATGTGTAAACGATACATTTTACATACACATTGTTGTTGCTAATTGGTGCATGGCATAATTGAGAACATGTGTGATTCAAGTGGATTGAATGTGGTAGTTATTCAATAGTTTTCGTATGAACGACGAAATAGATATGTGAATATATAATAACAACACTTGATGGTGGGCTAAGTGCGATACCATCTTATTACTTATCTACGATGGGCTATGTGTGATACCATCGTTTAGATTATTATGCTATGTGCAATACCACCGTAACTATCTGTTTGGTGGGCTATATGCGATACCACAGGAACTATCTATTTGGTGGGCTATGTGCGATACCACCCTAGTAATAATTGATGGTGGGCTATGTGCGATACACCCTATTAACAATTGATGGTGGGCTAAGTGTGAAACCACCGAGTGATTTGGCATTGAAGTTGGCTTAGTGATAAATTATGATGTGTTTTATCATGAGAAATTGTGGTGATAAGTGTAGGGAATGTATGTTAATGAATGTGAGCATTAAGCTCGAGATGTGGGTAGAACATGGTAAGAGACGGAATGAGTAAGCATTATGAATGATTGAATAGGTAACCATGAGTTTAAGAGTAAAACTCATTATAATACCTTGTGATTGAGTATAATCAATGTGTATCAATAATTGATTATTATTTACATGTGAACTTACTAAGCATTATTGCTTACTTCTTTTCCTTTCCAATCTCTTATAGGCTAGCTTAACTAGCTCGAGTTGGAGACCGCCGAAGATGTTTTCACACTATTGAACAGACACTTGGTATGAGGTTTCAAGTCCTTATGAGTTATGGCATGTATAGGGATCTTTTTAAAGTTGATATAGCCAAATATGTTGGCCTAAAAGAGTTTATGGTTCGGTGTGTATAGCCATAGATGATGGCTTAAGTCGATTGTAATTATACCAGAAATAGTTCTCCCTCGTGTATAGGATGAAGACTTCATTTTCATAAATCAAATGTGTTATAATTGATGATTTGAGAATGTTGTGTGATGGTTTATGAATGTATGCAAGTTGAGGGTGGCTAATTGCTTGGAAAATAGCCTTAAATTGGTCCACATGGGCAGACACACGGGAGTGTGTCTAGGCTGTGTGTGACATACGGTTAGCCCCATGGGTGTGTGACTTGACCTTGTGTCCCCTGTATGTTAGTGTTGTAAGTCAGTGTCAACCACGGGCTAGCCACACGAGCATGTGCCTAGGCTGTGTGACCCTTATGAGGTTGCTGACGTCACAAACAGAATACCCAAGTTTTTATACACGGGCGAGGACATGGGCATGTCTAGACCGTGTAGAGCACACGGGCTAAGCACACGAGCGTGTGTCTGGCCGTGTGAAAAACCCTGTAGGTTTGAAATGAAAATAAATCCCACACGGGGTAGGGACATGGGCGGGTGAGATCACATAGCCTGCCCACACGGGTGTGTCCCATTTCACACGGGCGTGTGGCCCCTGTTTAGGTGAAAATTTTCTAAGTGTTTGAAAAGTTCCAGTTTGGTTCCACGACATCCCGAGCGGGTGTAAAGGGTCTCGTTGACCCATGATAGGGATGTTATGTTGGTGAATGAAAAGTTTTAAATTGGAAAGAATTTTTGTAGCCTAAAGTGGAATGATCAAGCAAGTCAAATCCGGTAATGCCTCGTGCCCGGTTCCGGCATAGAATCTGGGTGAGGGGTGTTACAATTAACATATAACCTATATAAATTACAAGTGCATACACGTCCACTCAAATATACAAGGTCTAATTACCATTTTAAACCATCCAATTAAGTTTCTATGCTCAATTAATCAATATTAATTAATAGCAATTCACCTTTTTTGTTTCGTTTTTATGATCGAGTCTGTTTTCCTTAATTAATTAACTAAACATTAATTTTTTCTAACCAAATTTTAACATGACACTATAATAACCTTGTAAAGAATAAATAAATAATAAAATATTGTCTCACTAGTCGGAATCATGGTCCTGTAACCACTGTTTTTACAACTAAAAACGGGTTGTTACATCAAGTCAGCTAGAGTACATTTTCTTTTCTTTGCATGTTTATTTCTTGTTTTATGTTTAGTTTATTTTCGTTTTTTCTTTTTTAGTTTTCTTAATGATAAGAAAAGACTTAAGTGTGGGTGTAACACCCCCAAAATAGGGCCTAGGAGTTTTAGGGGCAATTTAAGAATTTTAGCCTTATAGTGTTCGTAATTTTGTAACATGATTTATCAATAATATTTTTTTACTGTCGTGTTTAAAAAATTAAATCAATTCCTAAAAATGAGTTTTAGATACCTTTAATTAAAAAAAAAGATTGACTTGCAAAAGAGTCAAAACTTGGAGTTTGTAAGAGGCAATTAGACCAGATTTTAAAATCCAACCTAAAAAACCTCATTTATAGTTTTATTTTCACGTTAATCTTCTTCTCCTCTCATACTTGTGTCATCCATAGTTCTTACAACTCTCCCAATCGATTTTGAATTCAAAATAATAATTCCTTTTGATTTCTATCATCTCTTAAGTTATAAATCTCCATAGAAATTAAGAAAAACACTTAAAAACACCATAGCTTTCTCCATTGTCAAGCTTTTGGATTTTTCAGGTTTTCGCTCAAACACTTGGATTTTTTTCAACTTAGGTATTGATTCGATTCCTTATAAGTTACTAATATTATCTTGTCTTTAAAACAATTTTTTTAACTATTAAATCGTATGTTTTTAACAAAAGTAAAAAATTTAGTCGTTAATGGTGGATTTTGGGATTTTGAGTAAAAACATGGTTTCAAATTATTTTTCAATTAGTTTTGACATGATTAAGAGGTTTCTAAACTTAGTTTGAATTTTCATTAAATATTTCTTAAGTTTTAATGAATTTTTGGAAAATAGCCAAAAAAATATCAAAAAAGTCGATACCATGAATTGAGTAGTTTTGTGTTTAAAGTTTGGGAATTAGTCGTTGAAAAATAATTAGATGAATGAATGTCGTTTTAGGTGAAAAAATTCAGTGTAGATAAGCATATTTGGATTTTAGTTGGTTATGTTAAAGGTTTCGGCTACATGAGAACATAGCTTAGCCTTATGTTTTTGATTGCTTGTGGTGAGTCCTTCACTGATTTTTGAATGTATTATTGTGTAAATTATTGTTTTGAAGCTTCAGATTCGTTAGGACCTTCTTCGTGTAGTGATAAAGGCAAGGAAAAGCTAGTTTGAGCTTTTGACTTTTCGACGAAAGCGTAATTGGTGAGTGTTTGGAATAATTTCTCGTGGACATGATTCAATGCATTATTTAGGAATTTAGTAGTAGCCTAAACCCCTACTCTAAATTTCAAGTGTAAGATTTCTCATATCTATGTTATCTTGTGAACTATGTGCTTATGCATTTGTGAATATGTGAATTGAGATGAGATGCTATAACGTGTGATACATGGTTATAACTTTTTTGAAAATACAAATGTGTACATGTTAGGTATATGTAAAATGTTGGTGACATTGTTTTGCTAAAAATGCAAATATGCAATGATAGTGCACGAATAATCGATAAGTGATTTGCATTTGATTTCAGATATTTGGGCTTTGTGGTCTTGAAACCGTTGGATATAGTTGGCATGCCATAGGATTGTGAGTACTCAACTATATTTACAGTGATTTTGGGTGTTGTGGCCTTGGGATATGTTGGAGGAATAAGGGAACGTGAGCTAAGCTCCATTCAACGGGACATGCAAGGGGAAATAAAGGGAGCGTTAGCTTTATGCTTCACTTTTGGAACATGTTTGACTCTATGAGTCTATGTGGTTTGTTGGAGATCTGTGTATCCGATAAGTGATGGTAGAGCTCACTTTTATGTTTCATAGCTCAAGTGTCAATTTCTCTATAAACATGTTTTTGAGTATTGTGATATATGATTGAATATTATGTGATTATATGAGTATTGTGATATATGCTTAAACATTAGGTGATTATATGTGTAATGTGATACAAGCTTAAAAGTGAATATGATTACCATGTAAATGAACTAGTAAATAATGCACGAGTTAGAATAATATGACACTAAATTTGGAACTGTTGTGGTTGTGCTATATGGTTGTTTCATTAATGCTTAATGAATTGTTTGCATGGTAGTTGTTCTAGGCATTCACCGAGCTTGTTAAGCTCACCCACTCTTATATTAAACCATTGTAGATTAGTAGTGTGTCGGTGTGAGCGGTGTGGTTTCGAGGGGTGATCCAGGCAAGTCTATTCTCGTTATTTCATAGGTGTTATTATTTTTTGGGTTATGTTTTGGGAATAAGGTAATGTGGTAGACTTTTTGCTAGTATTTGCCATGATATTTTGGATGTTTCCATAGCTTATTGGTTATTAGGATTTAAAGATTCGAATTGTGATAGGTTGATTATTTCTCGAACTTATTCTCAATGTTTAAAACTATTAATATATATGTTTTAATACTTATTTGATAATGATATGATAGCATGATCTACTGGTACAAGTTGGAATGACATATATTCTTAAAAGTGTGGAATTTTTATGGTTTGAGGCAGAGGTATCGATAATCAAGTTCTAAAAACAATACCTCTCTGTTTCGAGACATACAAGGAAGTCAGTATAGAGATTTGGTATCAATACCATTACTCGAGTATCGATACTCGGGGTAAATATATCGATACTTTATGTCAGGTACCGATAATTTTCGATAGAATGATTTTTGTACAAAACACAAAATGCAAGTTTGATATCGATTTTCCAGGTGGTACCGATACCACTTAAAGAAATTATCGATACCCTAGGGTCAGTATCAATACCTATGTGATTGTCTTGGAAATTTTACTAAGTGATACTATTGCATGTTCAATTATTACTATAAGTTTATTTAAAGTATGTTTGGCATATTCTAATAATGATTGATAAATGTTTGACTAAAAATTTATAAGATCATTGCTAAGGAGGAAGATTTCTTAATAATATGACAATTTAATATAAGTATGACATGAGATGGTGGTGTGGCATCTTTATCTTCGAGCTTGGCGACCAGGCTAGGTATAGGGTGTTACAGTGGGGGTATTTGACCTGCCGTCAAATGTAGTAGTAATTTCGGTCTATTTTTGCACTTAAAGAGCTTGTTCTCTTTCTAATTTAGTATTTTTTATTACATTTTCGGTACTTAGAACTTAGTATTAAAAGTTAATAAATGTAAGTGTTTTTAACACAATTTGTGAGTGTTGTGATGCATTAGGCTGACACGGGCCTTAGGTAGTTCTAATATTTTGAATTAAGTGTGTAAAATGGTGAATTATAGGCCCAATTGATATGGGAGCAAGGGACGAGTGATGCACAAGCTTCCCGAGCTGTTAAAGCATGAAACGAACCAAAGAAGCCATGAATCACATGTCGTGTTGTGCCGTAGATCTTGTATGGCGTGACATAGGTCAATGTGCTGCCCAAGTCTTCCGGGGTTATTTTTGTCTGCACAATTGACTTTATACAAAGACCTAGGATGTGCCAAAGACCTAATTTGGGCTGCCAACACTCCTATAAATAAGACCTTAGGGGTTTGATGTAACTAAGTCATCTTAGATTCCTTCAAAAACCCTCGTAGCTTAGGGGTAGGTTTAAACTTAGTTTTCTTTTGGTTTTTCCTAAACAACTTTGTTCTTTCCTCTTGGAATTGGTTTCGATCCAAGAGTTATTTTATATTATTGAAGTATTTTAGTTATTTGATTTTGCAAGCGGTGATATTCATTATTTTGATTGAGAGATTTACTATTTTGTTCTTCATTCGACATCAAATCTTGGATTGATTTAATCTCTTTTCTTTTCGATTCAATCGTGTTCTTTACATGTTTTATTCAATTGAGATTAAGATTATGAATAACATGAGTGGCTAAATCCCTTAAGAAGAGATTAATGAGTATATTGGGACATGGTTAATGGAGGATTTAGGGTTTTCTGAGAGGATTAGTTGGTATAGATTACACATTCCTAAACCCTAGGCTTGATAAAGCTAGGAAGTAATCATAGGTTAAACAAGTCCGGGAGATAAGTTTAACTGAGTTAATCTTTGTTTATCCTGGTTGAGAAAGTGAGGTCGGGAGGTAAGCGAGTATCAACCAATCGATTAATTAGTTAGAGGCAATGAGGTAATCATTAGTTAATTGATAGCTAATCCACCCTAAAACCCTAATCTGAAGTTATTACAAACCTTGAAACAAGTTAATCTTCCTAATTGGTTTTATCAATTTAGTTGTTTGCCTATTTTAATGTTTATTTATTTTAATTATTTAATTTCTATTATTAAACCCTTTTATGATTTGTCGTAATATAGGATTTTATTATTACTATTTAGACTAATTATTGTAAAGAGGTTTTCCATAGATTTATTCCATTCTCCCCTGCGTACGAACCTCGAAATACTTTATTTGTTTCATTATACACGTATATTATATTACAATTTGACCCGTATACTTGTGGACACCGCCAATTTAATTTTATATACTTTTGGTGTGATATTTTTACTATAAACGATAACACATTTGTAGGCAATCATTTAATTTTCTTGTTGCTTAGATTAGGTTTTGGATTTGGGGATTTGTTTTTTTTTTTTTAACTTTGGTTTAGTTTAATTTCAATTGAAGTTTTCTTTTATTGAACAATTAGTTGTTTCTTTTGGTTTTTGCATTCAATTTATCTTCGCTCAACATCTATTTGACGGGTTTTCAGTTTCGTCGCTTAATCGAGATCCAACGAATTCAATTTCTCTTTTCCTTTTTCTTTTAATTTGATATTTATTTTGAAAGTTTGAATTTAAATTGGGAAAATTTGCGTCTACATCTATGCAGAACTAAAACCTTTAGGAGATTAATGAGCAGATGTGGGATTAATTAGTTGATGTTTTTGGGTTGCTTTATAGTTAGTTGGACTGGTTTGAGTGAGATTAAACCCTAAAATTGACGACCTGAGAAAGTTATTTAGGTAGATGGCGTCAAAAGAATAGTATACTAAGCACCCCTTAACCTATCCCGATTTAAGCTGTGGGGCCGAAAGTTAAGTAGCTTCTATCGACTAGTTAATTTTGTTAGAGGACGAAAGGTAATAATTAGGTTAATCACTACCTAATTCATTAGAACCCTAAATCGAAAGTTAATTATGAACACTGAAGTGAGTTGATATTCTATTTTTTTAATTTGAATGAAATTTGATTATTTGCTTGTTTCTTGTTTTTATCTATGATTTTAGATTATTATATTTTAGACCTGTTAGTGTAGAAATGATTAGTTAGTTTAATTCAACCTCCTTTGGGTACGATCCTTGTGATACTTTCGTGTTCCTTTGTAACTTCTATAGTAAAACCTAACCCATATACATACAAACAACACTTAATTTCTATCTTTTTGTTGTAGTATGTTCAAGCCTGACGTTCGCATGTCGGGTAACGTTCAAGTTGTTGGTGCGTTTGCAAGGAGGCTTCCACATTAGGTTGATTTCTATTTTTTGCATTAATAGGCTATGCAGGAAAATTTAATATTATATATACGACATTATTTTCTTTTGCTTATTCTCGCATTTTACTATTACATACTAATTCTTTCTGGTTTCGTATGAATACAAGATGACAGCAATCCTTGGGCAAACATCCTTTGACACGAGATGGTTTAAACCTAGCATTGTGAGACTTGTCATTAACAACCCCCGATTTGAGATTAACTCGGCTATGTAAGCAGGGTTTCAACAAATCTCCAGGTTGATAACAGTGAAAGATTGGATCTTATGATATTTCTTAGATGGCTCGAACATATATGCAACAAGGTTGCTTACGTTGGGGGTGCCAAATGAAGCCACAAATTATTGGTCATCCCTTTTGCACTTGAAGGACAAGCTAAGGGGTGGTTAGAGGCATTACCACCTAATACTATAACATCCTGAGAAGAATTTGTGGAGTTGTTCCTATGCAGAACCGTACTTATTTTGTAGGGATACTCAATGGATCAGCTATTTGGGAAAGGAAGAACATAAAATAAACCCGGGCCTAACAACCTTGGGAAGTCATCAAGGTGGGAATTAAGCCAAAATTGGTATGGTCCATCTGTGAACATCTTCACCCCAAACCAATTTGGACTGTGAGGTCGAAAGATAAGTAGTCTTTGCTGGCTAGTAATTCGAGTGGACGATCGGAAGATCCTACTGGGATAACGACTAGTTGATTGGCGAGGACCCCAAGTGATAGTTGATGGAGATTACCGAAGCGAGCTAATCACCCATAATCAGATTTGATTATTTCTATTCTTCAATCTCTCAAATATTATTCCTTTTTGTTATTTTATTATTCATAAAAATCATAAAAAAAAACTCCTTTTAACCTTTACTCTTGTACTATAACTGACTAAAAGTACTAATTAGATCATTCTGCATTTAGGTTAAAATCAATCTAGTACTCGCCTCCCTTGGGTACAATCCTCGGAGTACTCACCTACTCCGTTATAACTATATCACAACTAGAGCAGTATACTTGCGGATACTGCCTCATTTATATATCTTTTACTATAGTATTCACACTCTAGACGTTAGTGTAACACCCCTTACCCATATTCAATGTCGGAGCAGGGTACGAGGCATTACCAGCCATAAACACAAGCAAACATGTAAAAACCAAGACATAAATTCCCATCCAAGTTTAAAACCTTTCACATACATTCGTATCGTCCCTATCACGAGCCTACGAGGCCCAAAACATGCATTAAAAGTAGTTCAGGGCTAAACCGAGAACTTTGAAAACTGTTGGGAGACTTAGAAAATTTTTCATGAAAAGGACATGCCCGTGTGACCCTAAGACATGTCTGTGCTTCAGGCTGTGTTCAAATTAGGGCGCTTTCTGTTTATGATGTCATCATCAAATTGAGGTCACACGGCCAAGTCACAAGACCGTGTGATAGATTAAATTTTCATAATTTTTCATAAAATAAGTGCAGACTTCACACGGCTAGGACACATGCTCGTGTTCGAGGCCATGTCGTCCACACGGCTAAGGCACATGCTCGTGTCTCTGCCCGTTTGCTCATTACTGAGCATTATGTTTTGCAACAATTAAGGTGCAGGGGACACACGCCCAGAACACACGCCCGTGTGACTACCCGTGTGGACAAAAACAAGGTTATTTACCAAGCCATTTTGTCACCCTTCCATGTACATACCTACACAACAAAACATAACACCAATCCAAGCATATACATTCAACCAAATCAGCCACAACCAAGGCAGCAACACTCATTCATATACTACCATCTATCACATACGACCATCACATACTTATCAACTCAAGCATGCAAATTCCCACGTCCATTATAAGCATCATCATATGTATATATATACTTAAACAATATTAGCCAATTTCAATGGCCATTTACAAAAATGAATTATCAATCATCATAAGCCAACACATTTGGCAAAATCAATTATGACACATAACAAAATGACCAAGTCCCTATACATGCCATAACTCAAAATGTTAAATTCATCGGTACCCAAAATGATATGTGATAGTGTGAGTGAATCTCCGACAGTCTCCGATCCTTGAGCTAGCTTGGTGACACTATAAGACAAAGGAAAAGAAAGGGGAGTAAGCTTTAAAGCTTAGTAAGTTCCTATGCAAATAATAGGCATTATAACACACATTTAACACATAATTAACATGATGTAAATTAACATAAATGTCATTATAAATCTCATAGTCAAACTTACTCAATCACAAACTTACCGAGGGTTCATCACATATTGAGCTCATTAAGAATGAGTCTTATGTACGTACCTGTACCCAAGTGCAACATACCAAATTCTTTCACAACTTTAACATTTCTGTTGAACTACCCGTTGAACCACTTGGAATACTAAAGAATACTCGGGACATCTCGCATTCATAGTACCATACCAATGCCATATCCCAGATATCATCTTACATGGGATCTCATATCGATGCCAATAGCCTAGCTATGGTCTTACACGAAGTCTCATCGATGCCATATCCCAAATATGGTCTTACACAAAATCTCAATAACCTTAATGTCATAACATTTGTGTCCTAACTATTCCTAAGGTTCAACCGAGATTTTCTCGCTTGTCGAACTTTGTCGATTACGTTCAAGGAGTCAATCATAATTCATACAATATTAAAGCATTTAGAACATAAATAAAACAATGCATTATTTACATACGAACCTACCTCGGTACAAAAATAGTAGGAATGGGACCTAATCATCAAATACTTTGTTTTCCCTCTGATCTAGGTCCGAATCTCGTTTCTCTTGATCTATAATAGCAAATTTAACTCATTTATTACTCACATTATTCAATTCAGTCCAAAAATCAAATTATGGAAAAATTACATTTTTGCCCCTAAACTTTGACATATTTACATTTTTGCCCCTAGGCTCGAAAAATGAAATCTATTCAATTTCTTAGATTCCTAAGCCTAGCCGATCCTTTTTTATACTTATAGCAGTCCACATTTTGCATTTAATCACACTTTTACACACATTTTCTTTTTTTACAAATAGGTCCTCTTGACATTTTCATTAAAAACCACTTAGCAAAAGTTGTTTATCGCACATCAAACATGCAAAATCCGCCATTAGACATCAAAATACACAAATATACAACATGGGTCAAACCCTAGACCTTGATTATTCCTTAAATTAATGGTAGAAATAGATACATCGAGTGATAACGACTTTAAAAATCTAAAGAGCATTAAAAACGGGGCAAGAACGGACTTACAATTGATCTTGGAAGTTGGCCAAACTCTAGCTATGTCTTCCTTCTAATTATTGGCACAAGGGGGAGAAGATGGACAAGAGTTTTGGCTTGATTTTCCCTTTTTATTCATTTATTTACCAAATGACCAAAATGCCCTTCACTTAAAACTTTGAAATTTTATCTCATCATGTCCATCTAAGGACTGTCAATTTAAAAATTCATAGAAATTAGACACCTCTAGTATGTAGAACTCAAATTTTGCACTTTTTACAATTTAGTCCTTTTTACTAAATTGAGTGCCCAAACATCAAAATTTTCGAACGAAATTTTCACAAAATCATCCCATGAAATTGTAGACCATAAAAATATAATAAAAATGAACTTTACTACGTCGGATTTGTGGTCTCAAAACCACTGTTCCGAATAGGCCCAAAATCGGGCTGTTGTAGTTAGTACGTTCGGAGGTGGTGATCACGACACCGAATGCAGTCTCAATATTCTTGCTGTGTTATGACATCAAACTTCTCATGTTGCAACAAAGTGACTAGTATTTAGTTTATACGCCCTCTGATGGTCTTCTACACACTTACTAATTATATTAGCTCACATTTACGCCTCATCTGGCCCGTAAGGTCAATAAAAGAATCATGATACACTTTGTATTATATTTAGACTAAACTATGAAAACTTAATTAAAATATAACAAAAATGCTCGTATTCAAGCTCCTCAAGTTCGAAAACTAGTTTAATCTGCTGCACCAAATTACGGTAGATCAAAGATGAAATCCTACTTCTAATAAGGAAAGGGGTAGTATGAAACCCTCGTCAAATTCACTCAAAAGTCTCCCACTCAAAACTATCTCGAAGTGGTAGGCGAAGTTAGGCAACTGAATGCCCCGAGCTACTATGTAATATTCCATCTCCGTCGATGTGGTTAGGCAACTGTACAGTGACATTCTCAAGGAAGTACTAGTCCCCTGGGACTATAGAATATCTTCATTTTTTATGATAACCATTTGAATACGAGGACTGGAGCCCCTAGGACTTCCTTCCAATGCAGATTCAGATCTAGACATGATAGTGTAGTACGGGATAAAGAAAGGAAAAGAAAAACTAAGGGTCTGGGAAGAACCTCAAATAACAAAGGACCTGGATAGAAACATCAATATCAAATGAAAGGATTACTTTTCCATACGCCTCAGTTTAAATAACCCAATGCCCAAGAGAAGCTTGAATTCAAAAAGTAACCAACCATTCAGGTTCCAAACCTGCACTTGACACTTGTCGACTAGGGGAAGGGTCTCTTCTAAAACCCTCATAAATCAAATAGTGGGAAAGCCCACCAAAGAAAGAGTAATTGTCAACATCTACCGGATAGGGTACGCTCGCATAAGATCGGTTAAGTAACCTATCTTGGGGAAACGTCTAGCACCAGAAGTACACCGTAGGGGTTATCTTTAAACTCATTGCTTGTTATAGAAAGAGTGTGGATGAACCCACTTCTCAAGCAGGACAGATCAAGGGACACTGCTAAAATAGTAAATAGTGCAAAAGCAACAAGGAATAGTGGCAGTGACCTCCTTTGAGTGGTGAAAGGAAATTAACCAGAATTCGCCTTTAGAGTTAACCACAAGAGGAAATTTTGAGAACAAAATTTTCCTTAAAGGTGGGGGTTGTAACACCCGGGTATCTCTATTGACCCAAAATCTAAGAAAAAATAGGAGTAAATTGAAAGAATTAGAAAATTTTTGGACACTACTGAGCAATTTAGAAATTTTAGTAGCCAAATTTTGATTTGGTTGGATCTCATTTCTGGTTCAATTAGGATGAAACTGATTGGTTCCATGGTAGGAGGCAAACTGATTAAGGATGGAGGGTTGAGATGGTCGGTGAAGATCGTGCCTTAGGAGTATATATATATATACATGTGTGAGAAGACAAAATTCTCTCAATTCTATCTACAAATCTTACTGTTTCCATAACATCATCTTCTTTAGAGCTACTTAGCAAAGTTAAATGGTGCACAGTAGATAACCACGTGTACAATTGCATTTAACATGTAAATCTAGTTCTAATATATCACCTAAATATGAAATTTATTTACATATCTTAAATTGAGCTATCATAGTTGCAGCATATACATTTTTCCCTATCTCAATAAATTTAATTAAATCGTACAATGTCAAATCCATAATTTTGAACTTATAAATTGATATCCACTATCCACCCTTATTTAAATTTCATTTATACATGATTTCTCAATTCCACAACATAATTTCATGAGCCAATCATCAAATCACACATATGATAGCATAATTCAGCACCAACTGAATTCAATTGCATAATTATAACGATATATCATATTTTTAAATCTATTCAATTTAGTCTTTATCAAAACCAACTAATTCAAATTGATTCAATTCAGCACATTCAATCATTTCCAGCTTACCTTATATTATTACCAAGCAACGCAGTTTGAAATTTTAGCAATTGAAAATGCTCGGGCTATAGAAATACAAACTGTACACCTCAAACTATATGTCATTGACTTTATCTTTTCCTTTCCATTTTGAGGAACTCGGGTTGATGTTAGCTATGGATTAACATAAATACACCAAATCATCAATATACAATCATTTTCACATTCAATTGCTAATTTATGCAAATTTTACATTTTATTCAATTTAGTCCCTAAAATCAAGACTAATATAACTTTCAAATTAAACCTTAAATTTTTATTTCGATTTCACTATAGGCCTAATTTAACTTCTTATTCTTCATTTATACAAAAAAATTAGAAATTTTTACAATTTAATCCCTATTTCACACAATCATCAATTGGCTTTACAATTTAGTCCTTTTCAATACTACACTTAAAATCTATCAAAATAACACCTCAAGCTTCAATTTTTCAACAATGGTAACATCCTAAAACTTAAACAATACCAAAAATTACGACATGAGTTAGCTAGCTTAAGATACCGGGATTCCAGAAATATAAAAATTACAAGAAAAGGACTAAACTGAACTAACTAAATTGAAGCTTGAATACTTAGAAGCCCTAGAGGAAAGTTATTCCCCTATCTTCCCTTTGTTTCAGTTTTGTGAAGAAAATGGATGGAAATGGTTTTTTGATGTCTTCCACTAACATTTTTCTATTACTTTATGTTTTGTTTTAAATATTAATTTCATTTAAATTTTATCACATTTCTTTAATTAAAACAGTACATGATCATCCACTATTAATTATATATTGGTTTAATTGCTATAAAATTCCATTGATTTACTTCTAACTAAAGATTCCTTAAGAAATCACACATTTGACACCTTTACGTTTTAGTCATTGTACTTTAACGAAGTACTAATTCGATAAAATTATCCGACCGAAATTCAATTCACTTCTAATATAACTTAGTAAATATTTAATAAAAATATCTACGGGATAGGTTTACAGAACCGAGGTCTCGATAATTCAATTTCCAAAGCCACTAACTTTAGAATAGATACACTTGTACCTTGTCTAACCTTCCAAATAACCAAAAATTATTAGACCAAACTTCAATATAATACTATAATACCCTTGTAAATATTAATTATAATATTTACTGACTCTATCATCGGAAAACAGAATTCTGGAACCACTATTTTCGACATCATTAACTATCGGGTCATTACAATTCTCCCCTCTGAGAAATTTTGTCCCCAAAATTTACTTGAAATGAGGTAGGGTACTACGATTTCATTTTTGAATCAATTAATTTATTTGCTATCCTTTCTAATCAATCCTCAGACTTGTTTAACTAGATCGCGTAGTCTTTCACATGCTATCAATATTCATATATCATAATTTACATTCGAATCATCAATTACGATATCAACTCAATTCATAATTCATTTAACCTATTCAAATGTTATAACTTTATTGATCTTGCTTGGACTCAAGTCAAATACATAGATTAATTAACTTGTATCCCAATATAGCATCATAATTGCATCGTCAAATAAAATCAAAACAATCATACTTACACATAGGTGTATCATCAGATGAACCGACAAAATTATACTAGTACACACAGTGCATCATCAGATATATCGAAACAACTATACTGGCACACACAGTGCATCATCGGATATACTGAAGTAACTATACTGGCACATAAAATGCATCATCGAATAAATTGAAGTATGTATACTGGCACATACAGTGCATCATCAAATTCACCAAAGAAAATATACTAGCACACACAGTGCATCACCGGATAAATCAAAGAAAATATACTGACACATACAGTGCATCATCAGATAAACCAAATAAAATATATTGGCACACATATTGCATCATCAAATAAACCGAAGTATCTATACTAGCACATACAGTGCATCATCGGATAAATTGAAGTAACTATACTTGTAACACCCCTAACCCGTATCCGTCGTCGGACTAGGGTTAAAGGCGTTACTGGACACATCGAAAACATTTACAGAGATTGAGTAAAACAATTCACCAATTTCAATCAAAGTGCCCCTTATATAGGTCAACGAGACCTTAATCATGCTTTAGAGTAGGGCCGGGACTAAACCGAATACATACAAAAATTCTCGAAAATTTAAGACTTTTCTAAAGCTGCCAAGGTCACATGCCCATGTGACCAGGCTGTGTGCCTCCCACAGCTACTAGATACACCCATGTGTCCTGGCTGTGCCAAATTAGGGCATGTATACTGACTTATCCATACGGCCACTAGACACGTCCGTGTGCCATGGCCCTGTACACTTGGGCTAGCTACTGACTTAATCCCACGGTCACTAGGCACGCCCGTGTGCCTCAACCGTGTATGCAAAATAGGCCATTTGCAAGGCCAAAATGCCACCAATTCATTTCATGCACAATTAACAACCAAAAACATATCAAACAAATTCACAAAGCTTTGCATCCAATCTCATTTTCAAACATGTCGATTTACACAACTAAAAACATATATACATTCAAGGTTGAATCATCTACATTTACCTTTCATAAGATCATTCCTTTGCTCAAACATTCAAACTCATAATGTATTTATAAGATTACCATAGTCTTGGCCATTTTATTAACTAACAAGCCATACCAAACCATGCATCATATAACATAATCATTCAAACATATAACCAACATTTATCTAGCCACATCTCATGGCTATATATATATACACATTTCAAAACATAACTCAAAGTGACTAGCCTATACATGCCATATTTAGATATATATACATTTTCAAGGTACCAAAATGAGTTTGTATAGTGTGATGACGATCCTCGACTGTCCCTGAGCCTTTAGTAGCTTTAACAATCTATAAAATAGAGAAAACACACACAAAGAAAGCTTTCAAAAGCTTAGTAAGCCATATATAAATAATCTTAACATAAAATGCACATAACCGTATTAATGTAATAATAATAATGGTTATCATAGCATATACATCTTATATAGAGTTTGGCTCACTTGCTTAGCCAAATCTTACCACATTCTTCAACTCAAATACCACATATACACATAGTTTATTTAAGCATATTTTCACATATCAATTCACCATTCCATTGCACATATTCATCTTAGTAAGTTCATATAGATACTTACCTTTCGTACACACTTAGTGTACATATCAAACGTACCTGAAACGGATATACAATCGCATAATCGTTCGTATATCGGATTTACCCGTTGAACCGTTCGGAATCTAATAGGTTACACAGAATGCTCAGAATAGTCGTACAATGCCAACGTCCCAGATGTGGTCTTACATGCATTCAGATATCGATGCCACTGTCCCAGACAGGGTCTTACATCAATGTCCCAGACATGGTCTTACATGTAAATCTCATATCAATGCCAATGTCCCAGACGTAGTCTTACACGAAATCTCAAATCAATGCCAACATCCCAGACGTGGTCTTACATGATATAACATAACAGACACCTATGTCATGACATAGTTAATCCTATCTATTCTTAGGTTCAGACGGTACTTCTCGAACATTAATGCTCGATTCTATCTCGAAATTCATGTTTGCAACATCTCATATACATTCATTAATATGGATAGTCATAAGAACATACTTAATTCAATACCAAATGCATTTATTTGTATATGAACTTACCTCGTATTCGAATATTCGTTCGGACTCAGTTATTCGACTACCTTCGCTTTCCCGCGATCTAAGTCCATTTTCTTCGGTTCTTGATCTATACATATTCAAATTTAACCCTTTTATTTACCAATATATTCATTTCAATCCAAAAATACACATTTAGGGCTATTTGCAACTTAGCCCTCACATTTGCACATTTTATCAATTTAGTCCATTTTTCTCAAAACATCAAATATACAAAATTACCATTAACCATGCTTAGCCGAATGTCCATGTATCTCATACAAGTCCAAACATTTCATCAAATTTATAATTTAGTCCCTCAAATTTCTATTTTCACAATTTAGCTCTAATTAGCTAAATCCATCAAAAATTCAAGAACAAAACATGTTCATTTAACACATATCTTTCATTAAACACCTAAACTCATCACAAAGCTCACTATTTCATCAATGGCACATTTCATAAACATCATCAATTCTTCAAATTACAACATGGGCTTGATAGTAAACTAAGTAACAATCTCAAAAACATAAAAATTATTAAAAACCAAAGTCAAAACATACCTTAATTTTGGCCACAAGAGTGCCGAAACCTAACTTGTGTTTTCTTTTCTTCTTCTTTTATATTTTCGGTCAAAAGATGAATGAATATAGCCATTTTTTCATGTTTTATCATATTATAACATACATATCAATATATTTACCTTATTAGCCTTTCATTTAATAATTAAAACAAACATACATTAAGGATATATTTGTCCTTTGTCCATCCACTAACTAATTAGTGGTTTAATTGCCTCATAAGGCCTCCTCTTTTAATAGCCACAACACATAGGTGCTTTAACATATAGCATGCAAAAAATTTTGCATTTAATGCAATTCAATCCTTTTGTCAACTTAAGCACACAGACAGACAAATTAACTTACGGAACTTTAAAACATGCTTAATCACATATCAACGGCACAAAAAATAATATTAAAATATT
This sequence comes from Gossypium bickii, assembly GCA_025503065.1. Lineage (NCBI taxonomy): Eukaryota > Viridiplantae > Streptophyta > Magnoliopsida > Malvales > Malvaceae > Gossypium > Gossypium bickii. Next base: position 28,073,641 of record CP106712.1, read on the forward strand.
TCACTTACTCAGATTTGTGGTCCCGAAACCATTGTTCCGACTAGGGTCTACATCGAACTGTTACAATACTGGCATATATAATTCATCATCGGATAAACCGAAGTATCTATACTGGCACACACAGTGTACCATCGGATAAACCGAAGTAACTATATTGGCACACAAAGTGCATCATCAGATAAAACGAAGTATCTATACTGGCACATATAGTGCATCATCGGATAAATCGCAGTAACTATATTGGCATACATAGTGCATCATCAGATAAACTAAGGTAACTATACTGGCACACATAGTGCATCATCGAATAAACCAAAGTATCTATACTGACACATATAGTGCATCATTGGATAAATCGAAGTAATTATACTACCCAGTGCATTACTGAATAAACCGAAGTAACTATACCAACACATATAGTGCATCATCGGATAAACCAAAGTATAACCTGTATATTAATAGCATAATTAGTTTCAAATTTTCTTATGAATTCAATTCAGCCCGATCCTCAATATTCAGTACCCCTAGTCAGAATTAAATTTATACAATAATTATGAACTCATTTGTCTCACCATCATGCGAATAACATAATTTTATAAATAGGTGAACTTGATATTAAACCTTAAAAATACATACCCAATCTTCGTGCTAATGATTCACTCATAACGATTCCCTGATCGCTTTCTGTCAAAATAATTCTATAGGTAGCGGCAGGAGTATTATTAACAGTTGGAAAATTTCAAATGATATGCTCTAAAGATCTGCATAAAAAACATCCAACATTCACTTCTATGTTTTCGAGCCAATAGATACCATTCCACAATTTTGCCCAACTCCCTTGGTTCCATAACTATTTGCCCGTTCTTCTAATATGACAACTTTTCCTATCTTAAACTACCCCGCCAAGGTATCTCCCTCTTTACTCCGCATTATATAACATACAAGTATTTCACATAATTAATTGTTTTCATTTCTATAGTATACAGTACGCCATCCATTAATATGTAAATTCACAACTAATTGACATCCAGTATATGACCTGTCGTCAAATTTAGTAGATAATTCGAGTTATTTTTGCACTTAAGGAGCTTATTTTCTATGCAACTTAGTATTTTATATTACATTATCGGTATTTAGGACTTGGGATTAAATATTAGTAAAATAAGTGTTTTTAACACATTTTATAAGTGCTGTGGCCCAATAGGATGACACGGGCCTTAAATAGTTCTATTAATTTTTCCTAATTAGTCGAACTATTCAGTTTAGGCGAAAAATCACCAATTTCAAACAAGATGAAGGTGAATCCTTGTACAAGGCATGGAAACATTTCAAGACAATGCTATGGAAGCGCCCACATCACGGATTGCAAGTGTGGCTACAACACAAATTTTCTATAACGGTATTGACGGACATATCAAATCTACCCTAGACAGAGTATCTGGCGGATCTTTCATGTTCAATAAGTACGAACGAGTCTACAAAATCAAATAATATATGGCTATGAACCCATACATGTGGCCCAATAAGAGATTTATGTATAAATCTAAGCCTCCAATGGTGAAAGAAGTGAACAAAGATAATGACAATGTTCGATTCCAACAAATCCTAGAAAAACTTAACTATCTGGAGACACCAGTCAAGTCGATGAGAGCGGAGCCATATTCTGAAAACCAACCGGATGAGGTAAGATACATAGTTAATAAGGGTCGAAACCTCTATTCAAACACCTAAAATCCTAGTTTGAGGGATCATCCAAACTTTAAGTGTGGAGGTAACCAATGAGGTGTGAATCTAGTTCAAAATCGACAAAACCCTCTTAACCAACCTCCACCATTGCATTAAAGATCCATGGGCAATGACCATACTACATGTGGTCAAAGATTTGATCAATCAGAGGGGGAGATGCAAATGATGAAGACAGAAATTTGACAAGCCCAAGCTACGTGTGGATGACTCAAACCCTGAATAGATAACCACTATGACCAAATGAGCCAATTGATGAAGATGTTTCAAAAAAAAAATGGCCAAAGTCTCTCCAGCAATACAAAGCATAATCCTCGGAGAGATGGGAAAGAGCACGTAAAGGTGATTACTTTGTGATCGGAAAAAGAATTAAAGTTATCAAGTATGCCCATCCATAAAAAGGAGGAGGGTCCCGAAGTTGTTGATGAACCCACGAAGAGGAGGAAGCTAATCACCATGAGCCAATCAAGGAGATATCCAAACTAGTGCCTAATACGATAATCTCAAATATGAGCAAAACCAAGGTACCATTTTCGACGAGATTAGAGGACTAGCAAAGGAGGGACGATGCAGATTTTGTAAGTTTTCTAAATTTATTTAAATCCCTCAATCCCAACTTGCTGCTCTTAGAACTTATTGATAAAATTCCAAAATATGTCAAGTACCTAAAAGAAATTATGAAGTAACATAGAAAAATGAAAAACAGTAAGCAAATTGACAATAGCACCTCATGTAACGCATTAATTGCTAAGAGAATATCCTCAAAAATAAAAGATTCGGGTAGCTTTACAATTCCAATGGAGTTAGGGGATCAAAATTTTAGCAAAGCTCTCTGCAATTTAGGGGCTAGCATAAACTTAATGCCTCTATCGATCTATCAAAAACTCAGACTAGGAGATCTTAAAAATGCCTCGATAATGTTACAATTAGCCGAGAAAGCCTTCGTACATCCAAAAGGTGTACTCGAGGATGTATTGGTTAAAGTACGAGGATTTATATTCCCGTTGATTTTGTAGTCCTAGACTTTGAGGAAGATCGAGAAATCCCTATTCTGTTAGGTAGGCCATTTTTAGCCACATCTAAATCGAGAATCGATCTCCAGCAAAACAAGCTTATTATAAAAATCAATGACGAGATAGAAGTGTTCAAATATGGCCGAGATTCCCAAAGTGAGGGATTCTTTAGGGAAGAATGTTCTGTTTTATTTAATTTAATCCCTAACAGCTTTGATTGAAGGCATTTCTCGAGTTGTGCAAGAGTAGGTAACCATAAAATGAGAGAACAGGATAAATGGTGAAACTTCAATGGAAGAAGGAGCTGTTGGAAGAATCGAGACGAGTGAGACCAACATCTGAAGTCAATGGTGAAGTTCAAAAAATTGTCACACAAGTTCGATAGCACAACATAAATTTTCAACAACCGAACTTAATTAATTTGTAAATGTTGTATACTAATTTGTTTTCTATTTGTTAGAATTGGAAATTAGACTAGTTATTTTATGTTGAAATTAGAAGGAAACAGGTTCTCGATAGCAATAGTAGAGCTAAACATTAGTAGGGTGCATGTACGGGCAACTGAAGACCTTCTACAAGTCTCGAAAAGGCCAAATCAAATCCATGTTATCACATAACAAGCCCATTGCATGACACAACCCTGGGGAACTTGAAATCTTAAAACTCTATCTTCGTGGCACAATATATAACCATTTTGGAGTGACACATCTTCGTTTGAAAGTAAGATACAAGGTAAAATATGTGTCGTGTCATGCCATACATCCTCCATGGCGTGACATGCATGCCATTTTTGGCAACTTTCCATCCTTGATTCGACACGACCTTAAGAGATTTTCACCAAGTTTGGACAACAAGTAAAGCCCTAAGTGACTTTTATATATTGCCCTTACTAACTGCTACACCCTTTAAGTTGTCATAGCCAACCAAATATTCGTATGCAATCATTTTCTGTGAGATTTCGTGAATTCACTATTTCTCCTCCATTTTAAAACCCCAAAATCATGCATAGTAACCTTTCCGATAGTGAATTCATTGCGGATAGCCATGCCTATCTTCGGGAAATAGAGCTCAAAAGTAACCTTCTCGCAGCTTAATGCAAAATCCTATTGTGAGAACGAGATTTTGAATCTATGGACACATTAAAGAGCAAAACGACAGAGTTGATCTAATACCATCGGTGGGAGAAGTTCTACACAACCCCGACCAAGCTGGTGTACCTTCTAATCATGAACGAATTTTACGCTGCATTAAAAAAAATAGATGAGAGTAGACCGATAGAGGTACCATAGATGTGATTTCTAGTCCGAGGGAAGGAGATGTCTATCCACTCCCGAGATAGCAAGGTATTATGACGTTCCATTATATCTCTGCGATTTTGTACAACTAACTAGCCTAATGTATTTCTCGAGAGAGAATATGAATGTCATAATCAAACTCCTAATGAACGGGAAGGGTAAGTGGAAACACCACTTAGGAACAGACTATCCCATATTACTCTCTCAGACAAAGTTAACTCTGACGGCGTAACTGTGTTTGAAATTCATTAATACTCGTGCATACTAACTACATTACAATTTGACCCTTATTCAAACACCTACAACCTTGGTTGGAGGGATCATCTCAACTTCAAATGTGGAAGCAACCAAGGAGGAGTAAATCAAGCACTAACCCAACAAAACCCTCATTACCAACCTCCACCATTGCAATAAAAAGTCGTGGGAAATGACCATGTTACATGTGGTCAAATATTCAATCAATTAGAGGGAGAGATGTAAACTATGAAAATAGATATTTGATAATTCCAAGCTATATGTGGATGACTTCAATCCCAAACGAATATTCTTTGTGACAAAATAAGCTAATTGATGACGATGTTTCAAAAATAAAATGGTCAAAGTCTCCCTAGTAATACGGAGAACAACCATCAGAGATATGGGACAGAGCATGTAAAGGCAATCATGTTACGATCAGGTAAAGTATTGAAGCCGCCAAACACTCCCATCCATAAAGAGAAGGAGGTTTCTAAAAAGGCCAACGAACCCACAGAAGAGGAAGAAGTCGAGCACCATGAGCCCATCAAGGAGATAGTAGAACTGGTATGATCCGATTATCACAAGCACAATGAATATGTCACTCTTAACAAGGCTAGAGGATAAAAAAGAGAGAGACGAGGCAGATTTTGTTAAGTTTTTTCAATCTATTTAAATCTTTCAATGTCAATTTGTCGCTATTAGAATTAATTTATAAAATTCTGAAATATGTCAAGTACATAAAGGAAATTATGAAATGATATAAGAAAATAAAAAGGGGTGAGCAAATTGACATTAATGCCATGTGCAGTACTTTACAATTTATGGCTACAATGCTTTACTCGATCATAACACAATTGCCTTTATGTATTCCTTCCCATCTCTCTGAGGGTTGTTCTCCATATTACTAGGGAGATTTTAACCATTTTGTTTTTGAAATATCGTTATCGATTGGCTCATTTGGTCACAAAGACTATCCATTTGGGATTTGAGTTGTCCACACATAGCTTGGACTTGTTGAATATCCGTCTTTATAGTTTGCATCTCTCCCTCTAATCGATCGAATCTTTAACCACATGTAACATGGTCATTTCCCACGGCTCTTTGTTGTAAAGGTGGAGGTTGGTAATGAGGGTTTTGTTGGGTTTGTGCTTGATTTACTCCTTTTTGGTTGCCTCCCTATTTAAAGTTGGGATGATCCCTCCAACCAGGGTTTATGTGTTTGAATAGGGACCTCGACCCCTATTCACTATGTAGCTCACCTACTCCAATTGGTTCTCTGAATATGGCTCCGCTCTCATCGGCTTGACAGGTGTCTTCAAATGGTTAAGATTTTTAGGATTCTTTGGAATCGATCATCGTCGTTCTCTTTGTTTACCACTTTCACCGTTGCAGATTTAGATTTGTAAATAAATCTCTCATTAGGCCACATGTACAAGTTTATGGTCATGTCTTCTATGATTTTGTAAGCACTTTCCTACGTATGGAACATGAGAGATCCATCAGATGCTTTGTCTAGGCTAAATTTGATGTGTCCGTCAACACTATTATAGAAAATTTTTATTTGGAGCCATGCTTGTACTACATGGTGTGGACACTTCCTTAGTATAGTCTTGAACGTTCCTACGCCACATACAAAGACTCACATTTGTATTGTTTAAAGTTGGTAATTTCTCGCCTTAGTTGAATGGTTCAACTAATTGGGAAAAGTTTATGAAGAAATTTTTTCACTAGATTGTTTTATGTGGTAATGGAACCTGGTTCTAATGAGTCTAACCAATTAGTCGCATTGGCGCACAATGAGAATAGGAATAACCAAAGATGCACAGCATCATTGGATACCTCGTTGTACTTGAAGGTGTCGTAAAGTTGTAAGAATCGCTTCAAGTGTTGGTTTGGGACTTCCACCATGTTTCCTTTGAACTGTAACGTGTTTTGGATCATCTAAATAGTGGTCGTATTAATTTCAAAATTATTGGCATTGATTGTAGACTGTTCTATGCTTCGTTGCACTGCGCCTAGTGTAGGTAGAGTATTTGTGCAACATTCGTTGAGTCATTGGGACTTTTTCCCGATTATTTCCTTGTTACTCTCGTAGATCCTCAAATAACAGATTTCCCTGGGGTAAGTTAATTGCCACGGGTGGATCGATTCATTTTTGGATGGTTGTGCTTGAGTAGTTGCTCTGGATCTGGGTATGGTTCGATTGGGGTGCTAGAGCTTCGGGTCATAAACGACCTAAAAAAAAAAAACAAAACCAAACAAAAAATAAATTACGTATCTATAGGTTTTAACTTTCCTACGTATCTTATTAATTGTTAAAAAATATTTTCAAGATTTATTGCCGAAACCTCCCCTGCAACGGTGCTAACAACTTGACTGCCTATAAACGAGTTATCGTTTATAGTAAAATAACACACCAAAAATATATAGAATTAAAACAGTAGTTTCCGCAAGTGCACGAGTTAACTTGTAATATAGTTAAAACAACGAAACACTTGGAAATATTTAGAGGATCGTACTTAAGGGAGGATGGAATAAATCTAACAATTTTATAATAATAAACCTAAATAGTACTAATTAATTCCTATATTACGACAAACCCTAAAATAGATAAATAAGGGAATTTAAATAACTAAAATAAATAAACAAGAAAAATAAACAAACAACTTAAATCAATAAACCAATTAGGAAGATTAACTCACTTTAGGGTTTGTAATTAACTTCGGATTAGGGTTTAGGGAGGATTAACTACCAATTAACCAATTATTACCTCTCGATCTCTAACTAATTAATCAATTGGTTGATACTTGCTTATCTCCTGACCTCACTTTCTTAACCAGGATAAATTACGATTTACTCGATTCAACTTATCTCTCGACCTCATCTAGCTTATGTTAACTTCTCAGGGTTGTCAAGCCTAGGGTCTAAGAACATGTAATTCATACCAAATAACCCTCTTGAAAAACCCTAAATCCTCCGTTAATCACATCCCCATCCACTCATTAATCTCCCCTAAAGGATTTAACCACTCATGTTATTCATAATCTCGACTTCAATTCATAAATCATGTGAAGAACGTGATTGAATTGGAAGAGAAACAAGCTTTGAATAATCGTGGATTTGATATTGAATGGAGAACGGAGTAGTAACTTAATTGATTGGAATCTTGAAATAGATTGAATACAAAAAAGAAGAAGATAAAATGAAATACTTTAATAAAATAAATACTTCTAAGTGTTTTGTTGTACTAACTATATTACAATTTGACCCATGCACTTATAGACACCGTCGTTCTAAATTCTTATATACTTTTGATGTTATATTTTACCATAAACGATAACTTGTTTATAGGTGGTCAGTATACATGCTTGCAAGCGTACTCATTCTTACACATCATTATGCATACACAACATACTCACTTACCATGTTCATACATAATCATGATTTTAGACGACACATAACAGAAAGACACAAATCATTCAAGTAGTTCAAAGTCATCAACCACCCAAAGATGGAGTACAAGAACTCACTTGAACTTCTTCGATTATGCTAGCTTAGCTTTTCTAAATACCAAAGCCTCTATCATCCTGACAGCTAAGTACGAAAACCATATATTAGTTAAATCGAAGATATTTAAACCTTAAAACCTAGAACCCACTTTACAGAAACTTATTAGAAAATCTTTACTCTCACTCTTCCTCCAATCCATGAGTACAGAAAGATGAGAAAGCTTACCAATTTCTTAGTTTCTCTTCTTCTAGACTTCGAATCTCACAGTTTTTGCTCCATACAGAGCTCTTAAATTCTTCATCATTTGGAACAATTGAAGAAGATGATGCAAATAAGAGGAAGTTGCAAAACAAAATTGAGAAGAATTCTTTTCTCACCTAAATATATAACTCATTTACATGGTCTCCAAATTTCTTTTAGCTAATCACTAACAATCATTATGTCTCATACTATGAAATTAGCTAGTTCCATCCTAACCAAACCAGAATTGAAATTTAACTTTTGCCCGACAGTCATAAAATTTTCCAAAATTCCTAGTAGAGTCTGCCAACTCTTTACTTTGCTCAATTAACTCCCAAAGCTCCTTTAAATTTGAATCCTTAAAAAAATCCAAGTATGACATGTATGCTTAAAGCAATGCATGACTATTCCTTGAAGTGGTAAGTTACAATTATCATGATAAACATGTTGTGGTTGTAGTGAAAACATTTTTAAACATGGATATGTTGAAAAGAATTTGAACATGATTGAATGTTGAGTGATTAAATACTTGGATTGCTTGCCATGGTGTTGGTTTGATGGTTACATTCTTGTATAAGGTTGCATAAATAACATTATGGTTTAAAATTCATTAAATTAGGTACAAAATGTGGATTTACCAAAAACAGGGGTAACGTCGCAACTACATTCGATAGTGAGTGACATCGTGGCATGGGTATACATGTTGTCGCAACATGACTCTCTAAGATGAAGTTATCGTGACGAGGAGGTTTTGAGGTTGCGACTTTAGCCCGAGACTTTTAAAACTTTATATTTTGGTCCTAATTCATCCTCGGGTTAGCAAAAGAGCTTTCATAAACTCGTGTGTGACCTAAAAATGATTATGTGACATGTTGTGAATGTGTTTAATGTTTATTTATATCTTTAAATGATAGAGAAGTGTATGATTATACATAATTACTTTGATATTGAACGTAGCATCCGGTGACTCAGACCAGACGATCAAGTCGGGTAAGGAGTGTTACATAGACATTTAACCTCTAAAAATGTATAAGAAGTTTTCTTTTCATACGGCTCGAGAAAAAAAGATCAATTAAAAGTTATGTCTATGTATGAAATTATAATGCATGAAATTAAAATATAAAAAAGATCCATATGTCAACAAATCAATTAGGCATTTAACCCTTAGAAATGTATAAGAAATTTTCTCCTCATACGACTTAAAAAAAAAAGATTAATTAAAAGTTATGTCTATGTATGAAATGTATGGAATTAGAATATCAAAAATCCATAAATTAACAAATGAATTAGTCTTTCAAGAAAAATAAAACATTCGTACTATTATAATTCAAGTCGAATAACTCTCGAAATGTTCAAAACATGCTTATATGTAAAAAAAAAAACCCTTAGAAAATGCGAAAAAAATCAATTAAGCTCATGTATTAAATTCACACCCAATTGAGCCCTTGCATTAATTAAAATAATTAATTAAGCCCCTTCATTAACAGAATCTGCGGTTGACTACATTGACTGTTAAAATAAGCCCAATTGAGCCCTTGCCATTAATTAAAATAATTAATTAAACCTTTTCGTTAACGAAATCTGTGGTTGACCACATTGACTATTAAAATAAATTGACTGACTAATTAGATGGTGATACGTAGCAGTATTTGGTTTAATTTAATATTTTTCATAAAAATAAAAAAATCATACAAAATAAAAAAATAAAAAATAGAAAATATTATTAAAAATTAAAAATATTTAAAAAAATTAAAATTGATATAATCTTATAAAAATATAAAAAATTATTAGAAAATAATAAAAACCTTATAAATACTATAAAAATATAAAAGATTTAATAAATTGTAATAAATTAAAAAATTAATGAAACATATTTAAAACATTTAAAATTTTATAAAAACATATAAAAATTCTTAAAACTTATAACAAAATCATTAAAATATAAACTTTATTAAAAATCATTAAAATAATTAAATATTAAAATGTTAAAATTTGTATATACTTAAAAAAATTATAAAAAAATCATAAAAATTTATAAAATTTATAAAACATAAAAAATATAAAAATCTAATAAATTATTAAAATCATTTATAAAATTAATAAAATATTTAAATTTTATAAAAACTTATAAAATTAGTAAAAATTATAAAAATATAAAAATTATAATAAATTTATAAAAAATATTAAAAATTAAAAATTATAAAAAAACTATTTAAACCTCTAAAATCATAATAAGTGCATGATATCAGACCAACCATTGGATAATGAGAGTAATCATAAGATCGTTAGGGTCATTTTCATGTTGAATAAAATGTTTTCGAAATTCCACAAATAAAACGATAATTGTGAGATCCTCTCCATTTTATTTATTGATAAGTTAGTATTATTTTTTAAAAATTTTATCATATCAAAATTTTAAGTACAGTAGTTTGGACCTTGAAAAAATGGAAATTATTTGCTAAGTATTGTACGATATAAAATATTTTTGATACAATTAAATACTATCAAATCAAAATTTCATTATCCAACTATTAGCATATGTTATTATGAAATATTTTGACTAAGGTTTTCAAAATTGGTCAAGTCACCGGTTTGCTAATTCGACTGTTCAGTTCAATTAAATAAAAAATTAAAAATAAAAAAATAAAAAAATATAAAATTAAAAATCAGTTTAATCGCTTGATTCCCAGGTCAATTGGTCTAATGGCTTTCTCCGAACACCGGTAGCCTTGCCAATAGGGGCAAAGCTAGAACAAATTTTTAGGGGGTGCCAGATAAAATTTTAATTTTTTATAGTTTATATCTTTATAATTTGTAAAGGATTAAATAGAATTTTTATAATTTTAAGGGGCCAAAGTGCAATTTTACCTTTACTAATTTAAAATTTTTAAAAAATTTTAAGGGTCTAAATAGCAATTTTACATTTTAGAGGGCCGGGGCCCATGCCACCCCTGGCTTTGCCCCTGCTTGACGACTTTGATTTAATCGATCTGACCATTAATCCAATCCAATTCAAGTTTTTATGTTTTTTTAATATTTTATAAGTTTATATCAAATTTAATGTTTTATTTTTTATATTTTTATGATTTTTATAAGATTTTTAAGAATTTTATATGTTTTATAAAATTTTAAATATTTGTATTAGTTTTATAAATTTTGTCATAATTTATTAGAATTTTATTTTTATAATATTTACAAGTTTTAATTATTTTATTATAATTTTTATAAGTTTATATTAATTTTAGTATTTTTATTTTTTAATAATTATTTAATATTTTATAATTTTTCTATTTTTAATCATTTTTATGGGAAAATATAGATTAAACTAAAAGTTGTTATTTATTATCATTTGATTGGTTTGTCAATTTATTTTAACAGTCAACATGTCAAAGATGAAACCATTAACGAAGGGACTTAATTGATTTTTTTATTAATGGCAGGAAATTAATTGGGTACGAATTTAATAATGATGTTTAATTAATCTTTCACATTTATTAAGGACTTTTTTTTTGACATATAAACAAAAAAGGAATTTAGGTATTCTTTTATTGAGTGATGACTAAACCTTTTTAAAAGATTTTTATAGCTATGTTATGAAATACTTAAAATTCCTTAAAAATATAAAAAGAATTCATGAAAAATATAAAAAATTCCCTAATTTTTTTTAAAAATATCATAAAATTATTTAAAAATTTCAAGATTTTCTAAAAAGCCTAGAATTCCAAATAAATGAATTTTTATAAAAATTTATGAAACTTTTTATTGTTTTTTAAAGTTTGGCATACTTATAATTATAAAATATTTTTTTATAATTTACAAAAAATAGATTAGAAATTTTTTAATTTTTAAAATAATTATTTTGGTTTTTTTATGATTTTATTTAAGTTTTTTTTGATAATTTTTAAATTTTAAATTTTTTTACTTTTATTTAATGTGGAAATTGGTTGATTTAATTTTTTTACAGAAAATATATATGGGTAACGGGTATAACATAATGAAAGTTTAAGGGCCATTTTGATAATCAAAATAGAGTATGGGGGCCAAACTGATAAAAATAACATAGATACCATAGTGAAAATTTTACTATAGTACAGGGGTCAAAAGAGGTATTAAATTATTTTAGAAATGATAGTTCGAATTTGATTATTCTATTTCAGTCGCTAGCATGTTTTTGGGGTTTAAAAAGAAAAATAAAGTAGAAAAAAGAGAGAAGGGAAATATACCTCGAGGGAGGGACTGGCAAATCGAAAACCAGCCAGGACAGGCTCAGCTGAGAGTGGGTGGATCTGAAATTCTGGATGAAACTCGGAATTGGAATAGTGATTCCAGATTTTTCGGTTGCCCTTGCTAGTGAACTGTATAATAGTTGTTTATAACCAGATCAGATCAGATCAGATCGGGGGGAAATGCTACGGCTGAGGGCATTTCGAGGCACCAATGATAAGATTGTGAAGATAGCGGTGCATCCCACGCATCCATGGTTGGTAACCGCGGATGCCTCCGACCACGTCTCCGTTTGGAACTGGGAACATCGGCAGGTCATTTACGAGCTCAAGGCCGGTGGGATCGATCAGAGACGTCTTGTTGGTGTCAAATTGGAGAAGCTTGCTGAGGGCGAATCTGGTTCGTAATCTATTTCTATATCTAATATTCATCCTCACTTGTTTTGGAGTTGATTTCATTTGACTTGACAAATTTGCAGAGCCCAAAGGGAAACCTACAGAGGCCATCCGCGGAGGCAGGTGATTATTAACTAGTAGAGCTCTCTTTTTTTGTTTAACTTTCTTCAAATACAATTTAACAGTAAAATCTGAAACCTGGACCTTTTTCTTTCGATGGATTGTTAATAGTGTTAAGCAAGTGAGCTTTTTCGATGATGACGTGCGGTTTTGGCAACTTTGGCGTAATCGTTCTGCGGCCGCCGAAGCTCCCACTGCTGTCAATCATCTTACTTCGACTTTTGCCTCTCCTGCTCCATCAACTAAAGGACGACATTTTCTTGTCATCTGTTGTGAAAACAAAGCCATCTTTTTGGACTTGGTTACCATGCGTAGCCGTGATGTACCTAAGCAAGAACTTGACAACAAGTCTCTTCTCTGGTGAGTTCTCTCTCAGTTAGCTCATATTTGAGTCAGCTCCATTGCCATATTTATGTACTTCACATATATATATATTTACTATTATAGGGAAATAAACTTACTTCTATCCATATTTATGTACTTCACATATATATATTTACTATTATAGGGAAATAAACTTACTTCTACTTTATGTCACATTCATTTGCTGAGCCCGAATTCTAGAATTGAAGCTTCTTATTCTTTGTTGTCTGCTACCTTTTAAGTGTCAATGTTTTCATCTATTCATATACCCGGATACCTTGCAAAGCATTTTGATTTAATTTTGCTGCTGTCCATGTTTCCCATTTTTGGTGCTGCTACTGCCTTCGACTTTTGATCACTTTTTTTAGAGTTTATTCATTGAAAGCAATAATTTTGTTGCATGTATTCGAGGTTCTTTCTTTGATGTGGCCTTCTTTGATTGAAGTGCCTCATGCCTAGTCTAGTGTTGCTATTAGTCAAGTGATAGTCTTTTGTGCCCTAGAAATGTGAAGGGCATATAAGGTGTGATTCACCCTTTTGGCTTTTAGTCTCTTTTATTAGCTATATTTTAGTGACGAGAAAAGCTAAGCATAAATTGCATGTGGCAACTTGACCCTGATTTCCTCTTCCTCTAACTTCTAACGCGTGCCCTAGGATCTAATTAGGTTTTGATGCCAAAATTGGTTTTGTATGGGAAAACTGCAGTAAATCAATAAAATTAGGTAGTGTTTGGTGCTTTTCCATGTTACGATTCCGATGGAATGCTATTCTTTGGAATCTAATTGTCGTGAAAGTTACTTTACAACTTGAGTATACATTGGAAGGTATTGATTAAAATCCCAAGAAAATTACATTATCACATTTGGTTCACTAAGTATTCTCCTAAGAATGTAGTGATAATTTATGAATTTACCCTTGTTAAATAAAAAATAATATTCATGTATTTAGTTTTTATAATAAACTTTATTCTTAACAAATATTTGGATTGAATATTTAATAATAAATTTTAATTTATATTTTTAAAAAATTTTAATTTAAATGTTAATTGAAAGCAAATTTGTTTCAAATTTGTCCTACATATATTTTCTAAATATAATAATGCACATATAAAATAATGTATATATGGAACTTGATTTGGAATGAATTAAAAAATTATTTATATATAATACTTGCGAAGAATTCGTTGAAGTCATAGAGAAAATCAAGTAGTAGGAGTTAGGACAAAGGAAGAAGGCAATAGCTTCTTTTTTTATTTTTTATTTTTTATTTTTTACGTTTTTTAGTAGGCTAATACCATAAACCAATATAAAATAGGGTTAATTTTGTCTTAAGATTATTTTTAACTTTCAAATCTACATGGGAAAGTAACTTTCACACCTTTTAACATGGGAATCACAATGCCATGTTCATGGGAAAGTAACTCCCAATGGAAAGTTAGATTTCAAGGAAAGTAAATAAAATTTGACACACCAAACGTTGGAATCACTTTCCAACTGATTAAGTTCCCTAGAATGTGACTACTTTCCATCATACCAAACACTACCTTAGGGTGGAACAAATGAGTAAGAAAGAAGTTGGAACTTTAGAAAATTTAGGGTTATGAAAAACCTTTAGTTTCTTTCTATTAATTCAAAGAAAATAATAATGATGTTGTGGCTCTAAATATTTTACAGCTTATTTATGCTAGGGTTACAAATAAAATTTTAATCCTAGCCCTATATTTAAACCCTAAAAATATCTTATATTCCTAGCCATCCATACTATGTATAATAATTAATAAATATTACTGTAAAAGAGCATTGTAGTAAAGCTCTTGCGTTAGGGGGGATATATTGAGCTAGTATGTGATGATAACTAATTTATGATAATAATTTTTTATCTTTAACAAATGCTAATCTACTTAATGAGCAACCTCTTTGACGTTTATCATCTAATTCATAAGCTTCTAAGATTACTACATACAGCATGTAGAATTTTCTTTGTTTACATAGATTTTAGGTGCATTTTAGACATTCATGCTTTACACACTCAGTCAAGTACTGCTTATATGACCTGTAAGAGTAGGATTGAAGTTCCATTGGTACAAACCTAATGAATTTGCACTACAGCTCAATAATTACTTTTATAAAATGGCTAGTTTACTAATAATCTAATCATGCACTTTATGCATGTGACATGCCAATTTTTAAAACAATATGGTCTTTATTATAGTTCCATCATAAGTTCTACTTTGAATTGTATATTTAATCATTGGAAATTGTTGTGATTTAAAGCAATAGCTAGAGATCCTTGAACCAGTTTGAAACTGGGTGTATATGATTTACATGAGTAAAATATTGAATCCAATATGGTTTAATCAATTATGAATTGTAGAAAAAATATCAAAGGGTGTAACAATTGTAAATTGGTACTCATATATACTCGTGCATGTACATAGATATGTATTTGTGCATGTATAACGAAAGAAAAAAGAAAAGCTTGCTTTTCTTCCCATCGTTGTTCTTTGAATGCTATATTCATCATATTTAATTAAAATACAAAATTTAAGTTAATGAACCATGAAAGTTGAACCATCATCACAGAATACTTTTAAGTTTCTGTCTTAAGCAATTCAATAATTCTTGTCCTTTTTAGTATCTTTTTAAGTCATATTAGAATTCCCTATTTTAAAAACTTGATACTCTAACTCGAAGGTTGGATGGTTGGATGACCCGGGGGGGGGGGGCTACCTTTCATTCTAGCTAAAAATCATATGTGACAAAGAAACTGAAGCTCACTGCTCATGATTTATTTCTTTCAATATAGTATCACTTCGTTCAGACCAAGTCCCGTCTTCCTTGCTTCTACAAGCATCTCACCAACTGATACGATACCTCCTTAGAGAACATACTCTCTCAATATGTAAATAAATTTCCTTTCAATTACTTAATTTTCTGAAGCTCCTATCACCAAACATCAAATTTTCTTCTACTTCATCTTTCTAATCTAATCAACCAGTCATTAGTTTTACCTATGCATGCACCAAAATTACATAGATCATATCAATTTGTAACCTTTTAATTGTACTGATATAAGCTGTCATTTAATTTATCTTCTTGTTTGTTCCTTATTTTTGCATGCATTTGCATGTCTACTAAAGCATTTATTTCCATGTTAATTGAATCAAATCATGAATTAAGTTGAAAATGATTGGAACTTATCTCTTGAACCCCTGCTATGGCCTATGGTCTCTTTCAACTTAGAAGCCATAAATTTAATAGCTAGCTGTTGTTATTTCAGAGGCAACACAAACAAGTTGTGATACAAGCTCTTTCATATTTGTAAATGGCTAATCCAAATCTGTTTATTCCCATCTATATTATTTGTTATTTAATATTTAGTAATTATATATTCTTTTTATTAAAATTTTAAACATAAACGACTTGATATATGTATTTTAGATTATGGTATTATATTTTTATTTTTCATATGATGTAAATTACATAATATATAAAGTTAAAAGAAAATAACATATTATATAAATGAAAATAGGAGGGGCTGGACTCGGGCCTTGGATGTTAGAGCCCAAGCTTAGCCAAATTTTTTGAATGGTGTAATCTTTCTGGCTGGACTTGTTTTTCTAGCCTAATACTTTTGTCAAAACTCTCCCAAATATTTGGCAGGTGGCCCAGCCCTTGGACAAATCGAATGCTGTCTCCGTTATTATTGTCTCTGTTTGTTGATTTCGAACTCTGCTTTGTTTCATATCTTTTTCCGTTACCCATACTTATTGCATCAAATTATTAAGCCTTTTTAAGTAGCTTTTGTAGTACCTATAATCCTTTCCCTCTTTATTTTTATTGTTAGGGATGGATTGCCTACTATATATATGATCTTGTTAATGTTAATTATCTTCTACCATCCTTCTACTCATTCCCGAAGTATACCCTTATACTTTGACTAATTGATATCCTTTTTTTCCTGACAGTATGGAGTTCCTTTCTAGATCATCTGCTGGTGACAGTCCTCTTGTTGCTTTTGGTGGATCAGATGGTGTTATCAGGGTTCTATCAATGATGACATGGAAGGTTTGATGGTTGCTTTTTTTCTCACATTCTCTACATAATCAATTGCTTATCCCTTCTTTGTTTATTTTCTAGTAGATTTTATTATGAAATCATCATTACTTTTTAGGAATTCATTTTATTTTGGCAGCTTGTAAGAAGATACACGGGGGGTCATAAAGGATCAATTTCTTGCTTGATGACTTTCATGGCTTCTTCTGGTGAGGTAGGTCATAGTTTTCAAAGAAAAAAAAATCTGTGCAACAATATATGTCTTTGGCCTCCCTCATTCTTAAAGAGCAACAATTTTACCCAAGCATGAACAATGCATGCGATTTGATTATAAGTTTATGATTCTGGTCATAAGGTTAATGGAATTTCTACCCTTCAATTTTATGAATTTTTAATTGAGATCTACATTGTGGCCTGTCAAATTGCTTTATGGTGTATATAATGAGAACCACTGAATTCTGTTAGTTTTACCTGCATATGTTGCCACTCACAAACAACTAACTTTAAGATTTCTTTTGCATATATAAGTTCATCTTCTATCTACTATATTCCATCTTTCACAGTATTACAGAGGTTTGTCCTTTTGGAACAGGCAAATTTAGTATGAGTGTGCTTGGTCATGACACATAATGGCTGTACATACAATAATGCAACTGTTGATTTAATCAATTTAGACAATAGTTGTATTTTAGATGAGATCTCGATGGTAGTGTTACCTCACCTCCCAAAACAAAGTCCCATGTCCCTAATAGTTCTCTCCCAACTTAACTATGAAAGAGAGGGTAGTTACATTTTACTGCCTATAATTTTGTGTCTATGTCTTATTAGAGTGTTGGTTTATAAATTTTCAAGTTTCTTTTAAGGATATTTAGATAGATTGTTTCTATATTGTTTTGCCACCAGTTTCATGTAACTTAAATGTATTTAAGGAGAACATATAGTTGTTGTTTGGGCTTTCCAAGTTAAAGTTCTAACCTCCATTGCTGGGTTCCATCTTTCTGCAATAATACTTTTATGTAATAATTAGGACACATTTTTGAAAACATGCTTGGATCTTGAGGTTTGGCCTCTTATGATTTCTGATTGTCATGAAACTTTTTCATTGTTTTCTATTTTGTTTGCAGGCACTTCTTGTTTCAGGTGCCAGTGATGGTTTACTTATACTTTGGAGTGCAGACCATGGTCAAGATTCACGAGAACTTGTACCCAAGCTAAGCTTGAAGGTGCTTATTTCTTTAAATCTGGAGAATTTCTCACCAATTTATAGGAGCTAATAATCAACCCTGGAAATGGTCTATTGATTAGTTTCAAAGTCTAAAATCAAAAGAATATATTAAAGATAAGCTAGAATGCTGGAGTGCTATATTTTTACTAGGCAACCTCAGTTTCCATCCAATAATAGAATAATAAGTTGGTTTTGGGATTGGATTACTGGATATATTTCTTTTCCCTTATGAAATATTGGAATGTTTCATAACTGTGGTACTGTGGTTTAGGGGTTCTTTCTTTTTCTAAAAAATTATTGATATATTATATTTCTCATTTCTTTGTATCCACTTAACCTTTTAGAGCCATTTTGTATGCATGTTTTCTGGATGCACCTTTGGGAAAGTTTTCATCTTTGTGATATCAAACAGGCACATGATGGTGGTGTTGTTGCTGTTGAGCTTTCTAGAGTTATTGGGGGTGCTCCACAGCTCATTACAATTGGTGCAGACAAGACATTGGCTATATGGGACACGATGTCCTTTAAGGTTTTGTGCTGCTGCTTGTGAAGTGTTAAGAGTTGTAAATAGTGCGATGTGACTGAAATTTTGCATTCAGGAGTTGGCATCTATTCTCTTTTGATCTTGTTAAGTTCTTTGCTGCAGGAGTTAAGGCGAATTAAGCCTGTTCCTAGGCTTGCATGTCATAGTGTGGCATCTTGGTGTCATCCTCGAGCACCTAACCTTGATATTTTGACTTGCGTCAAAGATTCCTATATATGGTATGCTAATAATTTGGTTTGCTCTATTGCTATCGGTGAATGCATTTCATTTTAAAAAAAATGTTTGTAGTTCTTTTCTTTATATTATTGCTTTTGTTGAAGTATATAAGTAGAAGGCTATATGCATTGAATAAGGATAATTTAAGGCTGTTTTGTATGTTTATTATTGCAAGGATATCATAGTTATCATTTCCTTTTGCAGGGCTATTGAACATCCGACTTACTCAGCACTTACAAGACCATTATGTGACCTGTCTTCACTTGTTCCTCCTCAAGTTGTTGCGCCAAACAAGAAACTTAGGGTATTTAGCTGTTTCTGCAGTTGTGATCCTAGAACCTTAATAAGTTGCTTTTTTAAAAAATAAAAATAAAAAAATTAGTAGCTGATTTTTTTCTTGGAACCTTGATAAGTTTCATGCTCTTGATGTTATATTCAGTGTTAATATTGCAGAAGCCGAATGGAATGAGTGAAGAAAAAGATTTACATTGATAATAAAATGGCCAAGCTCTTTTGAGTAATTCTAATTCCTTGTATAAGAAACTCAACTGAGGATGTAGTAGAATGGGTTGAGACATCATTAGCTGAACCTCTGCTTGCTAGATTTTGTTTTGTTTGGATAGTTTAAATAAATTCCTTGGATAACACCCAAAATTTAGAAACTAATGGACTAAAAATATAAAAATATTTAACTATTTTTTGCTTAATAAAGAATATAAATATTTACCATGAATTTAATTTTTTTCTTTTCCCTTTAATGAATTTGGCCTTTATACTATTGTTGTTTTTAACTCTGCTTGATGTTTCTTTCCTTTCTTCCTACCACATGATCTCTTTCATCAGCAATGTCTATCTTGACTCTTACAATTTTCTACCACAGGTTTATTGCATGGTTGCACATCCTTTACAGCCTCATCTTGTTGCTACCGGGACCAATGTTGGTATTATTGTCAGTGAATTTGATGCTAGATCACTTCCTCCTGTAGTTCCTCTGCCAACACCACCTGGAAGTCGAGAACATTCTGCTGTTTACATTGTTGAAAGGGAATTGAAGCTGTTAAACTTTCAGTTGTCTAATACGACAAATCCTTCACTTGGAAATAATGGCTCCTTATCTGAAACAGGAAAGTTGAAGGGAGATTCACTTGAATCATTGCACGTGAAGCAGATTAAAAAGCACATTAGTACACCTGTTCCGCATGATTCATATTCAGTTCTTTCCATAAGCAGTTCTGGAAAGTAAGTAATCTTTGACTTCTGCTATTGGTAAAAAAATATGCTTTTGCTTCAACTTGTCTATTGTTGCTTCTAAGTTCCTGCTTCAACAAACTGTAGTAGATGGTCATAGTTGCTTGCTTTGTTTACATGGTTGATGATCAATTTGGACTCTTAGTTCCTCGTTTTCTCCTCCAAATCTAGGAGATAAGAGAAACATCTATGCTGATATGCTCTTGTACCAGTCAGCTATAAATGCACCCTACTTTGCTACATGCATGCACACATGTTATATGTTTGGATGGAGAAACATCACTTGGAATGTAGTTAACCTGGCATCAATTCTTACTGTAAACTTATGTGCAGATATCTTGCAATTGTGTGGCCCGATATTCCTTATTTCTCAATCTACAAAGTCAGCGATTGGTCCATTGTTGATTCAGGAAGTGCACGGCTTCTGGCTTGGGATACATGTTCTGACAGATTTGCTATACTAGAGTCTGCATTACCTCCTAGGATGCCCATTCTCCCCAAGGGCAGTTCATCCAGAAAAGCTAAAGAAGCCGCTGCAGCTGCAGCTCAGGCAGCAGCAGCTGCTACTGCTGCTTCTGCTAATGTTCAAGTTCGTATTTTGCTGGATGATGGAACTTCAAACATATTAATGAGGTCCATTGGTAGCCGAAGTGAACCGGTATCTTGATATTCTTGTGCAGTGTTTATTGTTTAATTATTTCAATAGGGTTAGGCTTATTCTTCATTTATTTGTTATTTGATTATGAAGAAAGATGGTTTCTTAGTGCCAAGTTATATGTAACAATCTTTTCCACAATTTATGTTGTCTAACAAATTGTTTTATTTCCTTTTAGGTAGAAAAATATTATAAACCATGTTAGGCATGTTTTTATTTATAACAAATCTTTACGAAAATAAATGATCTATGATATTTCAGGCTCTTTTTCAACTATTGTCAGAATTTTGATTGTCTCGTTGGTAGAATTGATACTTTGTTTCCCATTGCTCTACTTCCACAATTGCAGCTAAGCATAGTTAGACTCCTATCATAACTTGAAAATTTCTCTACTTAGGTTGTTGGACTGCATGGAGGAGCACTACTTGGTGTTGCCTATCGAACGCCTCGTAGGATTAGTCCTGGTGCTGCGACAGCTATATCAACAATTCAGTCTATGCCATTGTCTGGATTTGGAAGTAGTGGTTCTTTTGCCACTTTTGATGATGGATTCTCTTCTCAACGGTCTCCTGCTGAGGCAATGCCTCAAAACTTTCAGCTTTTCAGGTGAAAATATTTATTACCATGCGTATGTCTTTATCTTTTTTGGGCTAAATGGGATATTGTCAATTCTAGTCCCTTTCATTTGTCAATCATTTAATATAAGCCACTTTTCAACATAATTTTTTACCTTTGGTCCCCCAAAATTTTAAAATTTTTATTTTGACCCCCAATACCAAATTCCTGGCTTTGCCCCTAATCTTTTTGTTGGGTATAATTGTACTACTATTTGGGCTTTTCGAACATGTCCACATTGCTCATATTTGTTTGTTGAAATCTCTTGAATTTGTAAATGATTGTGACATGCTTTTGTTCAGCATTGTTAATCTAATATCTGTTGATGACATGCAATCCAAGATAAAGAATTACTAAAATTGACTAGAAAAAACACCTATAAGTAGAAGGTTCGCATAAGGTGGAAAGTTGAAATGCTAATCATGTATTGAGTCCATAGTCACTAGGAAATTGGAATACCCTGGTTCATCATATGGGATAGAGGCATGTCATTTGATAAGCTTTTGGTATGAGGGGCATTGGCTTAATTAGTCTACTACTATGGTTCATCAGTATGCTTTAAACTGTAAGAAAAAGCTGAAAGGAGAAGACAGAAAGCTAAGAAGAGAATACTCTTTCATACATTTCTGATGAGTGAAAATGGTGCATGTTTATAGGTTACAACCTGGATAATGAAGGAAACAAAGTATTTACATAATCTATAATAAATCTGTTTTACATTCAAGGGATCTTTTTTCAGCACACCCCTCAAGCTGGATGGAAGATATCTTCCATAGACAGCTTGCTAATAGGCCATTAAACTGCTTGTTGTGAGTCCTTTTGCAAGTATATCAACAACTTGATTGGTGATAGGAATGTATGGCATGTGAATCTGTCTATTTAGGTTTCCCTTTATAAAATACCTGTTCTCTTCTACATGTTATGTTCTTTCATTAAAACTGTATTGTGTGCGATAGAGATGGCTACTTTGTTTTCACAATAAATCTTCATGGCTGAAGAATCTGACAACTTCAAATATTCTAATTGTCATTTTAGCCACATTACCTCAAGGGATTTAAATTCAGCTTCTGCACTGCACCTGGCTACTATACCTTGTTTCTTGCGATGCCAAGGAACTGGATTTCTTCCAACAAGGGTGCAGTAGCCCAAAGTTGACCTCCTATCAGTTGTACTTCCAACCCATTCAACATCTGTATAAGCCTCAATTT
Organism: Gossypium bickii; assembly: GCA_025503065.1. Classification (NCBI taxonomy): domain Eukaryota; kingdom Viridiplantae; phylum Streptophyta; class Magnoliopsida; order Malvales; family Malvaceae; genus Gossypium; species Gossypium bickii. The sequence goes on from CP106712.1 coordinate 28,096,547, forward strand.
GTAGATATCCACGCCTTTTAAATAACAATCCCTTTCAGAGAGTCCTTTTCAGATATCTTAGGATTTGATGTGCATCATCAAATTGTTCTCTTCCTAGTGAGGGCATGAACTGACTTACTAAGCTCACTGCAAGTGCTATGTCTGGGGGTGTGTGAGATAAGCATATCAGTCTGCGAGCAAGCCTTTGATAATTTTCCTTGTTTACCACACACTCTTTCTTGTCTAGCTGTAATTTTATGTTGGCTTCAAAAGGTGTCTCAACTGCCTTGCAACTAAGCATACCTGTTTCACCAAGTAAGTTAATTGTATACGTGTTGATTAACAAATATACCTTATATCTAGCGAACTCCATCCCAAGGAAATATACTTCACCATGCTCAAGTTTTTTATTTCAAATTTGGTTGCAACTTTTTTCTTTAAAATTTCCAGCTTTGCATTGTGTAGAAGTTTAGAGAAATATTGATATGTATTCCTGCTAGTTAGCTTACAGTTTATAAGGAGAGGAATTAACCTAATGAAGGAAATAATCCCTAAAAAGCAGTAACTTCCTAAGAATTAGTAACTGAGATTAGTTTCTATTTACAAGAGATCTCTTAGTGATAAGGTAAGTAATCTGTCCTTAATCTTAGGAATTCCAACACTCCCCCTCATGCTGGAGTGCAGATGTTTATCAAACCCAGCTTGCCAACAAGTTCCTCAAACATGTTCTTGTTCAAACTTTTAGTTAACACATCTACAACTTGTTGCCTAGTAGGTAGGTAGGTGACGCACACTTCTCCTGAGTGTATTTTTTCTTTTATAAAGTGGCGATCAATTTCCACATGTTTGGTACGATCGTGATGCACAGGATTATGTGCTATGCTGACAGCTGCCTGGTTGTCACAATACATCTTCATATGCCTAGTATAAGGAACTTTTAGTTCTCCCATAAGTCTTTGTATCCAAACTCCTTCGCATATGCCATGAGCTAGTACTTGATACTCTGCCTCTGCACTGCTGCGTGCCACAACAGACTGTTTTTTATTTCTCCATGTCACGAGGTTACCCCAAACATAACTACAATAACCACTTGTAGAGCGTCTATCGTTGATAGAACCTGCCCAGTCAGCATCAGTATAGACTTCTACATTCTGGTTGGCATTTTTATTGAAGTATAGGCCTTTACCAGGAGTCCCTTTTAGATACCTTAATGTTCGATATGCAGCTTCCAGGTGTTTCTCCCTTGGGGCATGCATATATTGACTGATAACACTCACACTGAAGGCTATGTCTGGACGAGTGTGAGATAGGTAGGTGCGTCTTCCTACTAGATGTTGATATCTCCCCCTGTCGATTTCTTCTCCATCCTCATTAGTTCCCAATTTAAGATTAAACTCCATAGGAGTTTTAGCTGGTTTGCAGCCCATCAAACCAACTTTTGATAGTAAATCAAGAACATATTTTCTTTGGGAGATAGAAATGCCTGTTTGAGACCTTGCTACCTCCATACCAAGAAAATACTTAAGATTTCCCAAGTCTTTAAGTTCGAATTCTGTACCAAGGAATTCTTTCAATCTCACAATTTCGCTTGTGTCATCTCCTGTTACTATTATATCATCCACATAAACAATGAGGATGCAGCATTTTCCTTTTTCCAAGTGCTTGTAAAACATGGTGTGGTCTGTCTGCCCTTGAATGTAATTTCTACTAGTCATAGCTTTTGCAAATCGGCTGAACCACGCCTGTGGAGATTGTTTCAGCCTATACAATGACTTCTTCAACTTACACACTTGGCCCTTGCTTTCTTCAAACCCTGGTGGGAAATCCATGTACACTTCCTCATTTAATTCCCTATTGAGGAAAGCAGTTTTTACATCCAATTGAGTCGAGTGCCAATCAAGATTGGCAGCAAGAGATAGGAGGACTCTAATGGTGCTTAGTTTGGCAACTGGACCAAATGTCTCCTCATAGTCAAAACCATAGGTTTGGGTGAAGCCCTTAGCCACAAGTCGAGCCTTATATCGGTTAATATGGCCATTGGGTTTGAATTTCGTAGTAAAAATCCATTTGCAACCTACTATTTTTTTTCCTTTAGGTAGATCTGAAACTTCCCACGTTTCATTGTTTTTGGGTGCCTTCATTTCTTCCATCACAACTTGTCTCCACTCAGTTGATTCAAGTGCTTCTTCTATATTTTTTGGAGTTTTGACAGAATCAACATTAGTCATAAAAGCTTTGTAAGACTAGATAAATTTCCATAGGATACAAACCGAGAAATAGGGTGTTGAGTGCAGCTCCTTGTGCCTTTTCTCACTGCAATTGGAAGATAGATGGAGGGTAACGGAGGTGGGACTTCTGTTTCAGAACAGTCCTCGGTTGGAGATGCAATTGGCACTGCTGTATCAGTTTTAGGAAAGCGATTCCGTCGGGAGTAAACCTGCATTTTGGGCACCTGCTTTTGCTGTTTTCCTTGATCAGGGGGCTGTTCGGTGGTGGTATTGTTATCGGGTAGGATTGTGCTAACTTTTTGTTGCATAGGAGAAACAGTATCTAAATTGAGGGTAGCAGCTTGGTTGTTAGGTTTGTTTGTGATAGTAGTGGTAGGATCGTGAGGTATGATGAGGAGAGTATTAAGGGTCTCATCTTCATTGAAAGTCTCCCCCTGAAGATGAGAAGCTCCAAAGTATGGTTCATTTTCAAAGAAGGTAACATCCCGAGAGACAAACATTCGGCGCAAGACTAGTGAGTAACATTTATAGCCTTTTTGAGTGGGGGAATACTCAATGAAGATGCAGGTGTGGGCTCGAGGATCAAGTTTGGATTGATTTGATTGATGATTATGGACAAAGGCTTTGCAACTGAATATTTTTGCTGAAAGATTAGGAACATGAAATAGAGGAAAGGATTTTAGAAGAGTATTTAGAGGTGTTTGGAAATTTAGGACTTTTGATGGCATTCGATTTATGAGGTAGTAGGCAGTAAGGACAGCTTCTCCCCACAAGTATTTTGGGACATTCATGGTGAACATTATGGCTCGAGCCACAGCAAGGAGATGTCGATTTTTTCTCTCGGGAATCCCGTTTTGTTGTGGAGTGTCAGGACAAGAGCTTTGGTGTATGATGCCTTGGTCCCAAAGGTATGGGCTTAGGACAGAGTTAAAGTATTCTCTCCCATTGTCAGTGTGGAAAGTATGTATGGTAGAGTTGAACTGGGTTCGAACCATTGAGTGAAAATTTTAGAATACTTTGGGTGTTTCAGATTTTTCTTTTAGTAGATAAACCCAATAGACCCTAGTGTGATCATCAATGAATGTTATAAACCACTAAGCCCTTGTAATATTTTTCACTCGGCTAGCTCCCCATAGGTCACTGTGGATTAATGAAAAAGGTTGGGACTGGATATATGGTTTTAAAGGGTATGGTACACGGGTATGTTTGGACAATTGACAAATTTCACACTTCAAGGAATTTATACTTTTATTTCGAAATAACAGCGGAAGATGCTTTTTCAAATACAAAGAGATTTGGATGCCCTAACCTACGGTGCCATAGCATAATAGAGTCCTCTTTTGAAGTGGATAGAGCCAATCCCCCTTGTGTGCTGTCTTTATTCCAAACATATAGTCCATCATCAACTTTAGCAGTGCCAATCATCCTCCCCGATTTCTGTTCCTGTATCACACAACCAATTTCAGAAAATTCAGCAAGCATTTTTCCATCCTTAGTAAGTTTACTTATTGAAAGTAAATTACATGACAAGTTTGGGACATGTAGAACTTTATCAAGGGAAAAATTTTCTGTTATTTGTACTTTTCCTACTCCAGCCACAGGTGAGTATGAACCATCAACTATGCGGATTCGGGACTTGTTATAACAAGTGGTGTAGGTTTGAAACAGAGTGGAGTTACCTGTCATGTGATCCGAGGCATCCAAATCGAGTATCCAAGAGGATTGGTTATTAGATTCAAGGGCAATGTTGAGGGCAGTACCTTGAGTGGCTAGAGATCCATGAGCAGTAGAAGTACCAAGTATCTTATGGAGAGTATCGAGTTGAGTTTTGGTTAGGCGAACATCGAGCACATCATCTGCAGCATTGGAGGATAACAGGGCAGTCTTCTTATCTTTCTGTTTTTTATCTGGATAACCATCGAGTTTGAAACACTTTTCCTTTGTGTGACCAACACGGTTGCAGTGGTTACACCATGGTCTGGTTGATCCAGAATCATTTCCAGCACGTGGTTTTTGTGTCTGTGGACCTTTGGAGATGAGAGCAGAGGATTCAGTAGGTTGGTTTCCAGAAGATATCATCGGTTTAGGTTCTCCCATCATGACAAGACGACGCTTTTCTTCTCTTCTCACTTCTGCAAAAGCTTCACCAATGGTTGGGAGAGGTGATCTGCCCGGAATTCTGCCCCAGACCTCATCTAACTCATGGTTCAGTCCTGCTAGAAACTCATAAAGACATTCATTGTTGAGGTGAGTCATAAACTTAGTGTGTTCTAAGCCTTCTCCCCAATCTGCCTCATAGTACATATCTAGTTCCTGCCACAAAATTTTCAGATTGTTGCAGTAGTGAGTTACTTCGAGTGTCCCATGTCGGATATCTTTTAACTTAAGTTTGATCTCAAATACTTGGGAGGCGTTTCTAAGATCCGAGTAGTTTTCTTTGACTGCATCCCACATGGCTTTTGCAGTTTTGAAGAGGAAATAGGTTCGGCTTATGTGGCCTTCCATCGAATTAATTAGCCACGCCATTACGATGGAGTTGTTGAGTTCCCAAGTGGCATAAGTAGGGTCGATTGTGTTTGGTCGTGGAATTTCTCCGTTGATGTATCCTAATTTGCCACGACCACGAATCACCATAAGGACAGATTGAGACCATTGTAGGAAGTTTTTCCTATCTAGTCGATGACTGGTAATTATCAGTGAGGAATTGAGGTCATTTTGAGTGATTTCCTGATTGACATTCTGAGATATTTGTGAGATCTCAGTTTCGGACAGGGTTTCATTGAGATCACCCATGGGAGGAAAAAAGCTAAATCGGAGAGATTTTTAGGAAGAGATTTTTCGAGATGAATGAGAGGGATCGAATGATTCCTAGTGCTCCGATACCATGTAGAAGTTTAGAGAAAATATTGATATGTATTCCTGCTAGTTAGCTTACAGTTTATAAGGAGAGGAATTAACCTAATGAAAGAAATAATCCCTAAAAAGTAGTAACTTCCTAAGAATTAGTAACTGAGATTAGTTTCTATTTACAAGAGATCTCCCAGTGATAAGGTAAGTAATCTGTCATTAATCTTAGGAATTCCAACACATTGTCATCACCTTGCAAAATTACGTCCTCATAAACAATCAGAATGGCAACCTTGTTTTCCCTTCCGTGTTTATAGAACACGATGTGATCTACTTGACTGAGAATGGGTGTAAATCCTTATAGTTTGCCCAAAACGTTCAAACCAAGCTCTAGGAGATTGTTTAAGGCCATATAAAGACTTTTTAGTTTGCACACTGTCCTTTTCAAGCATATCTTCAGACTTGGGTGGTAGGGTCATAACTAGTTCCTCTTCTAATTCTCCATTGAATAATGCCTTTATGTATGGCTGGGATTTATTTAAATTTGTTTTGGTAAATTTTCATACAATTTCTGATCCTGAGCCAGAAACCTTGATCTCTTTCTTAAATTGAACTCCTGGACCAGCCTTTTTGTCTGTATTGCATATGTGTATATAAATTGTCATAAGTCTTTACAACTCATGTAAAGTTTTTGTTTGCTTAGACCTGAGATAAGTGCTTTGCAAATTTGGTGTTGTCTAATAGCTACTGCATTTTGTATGTATTTTTTTTTACCATCAAATGACAGATAATATGTAGTAATTTGTTGAAGTTAAAATGTGCAGTTGGGAAACTTTTCAACCTGTTGGTGGTCTTCTACCTCAGCCAGAGTGGACTGCATGGGATCAAACTGTTGAGTATTGTGCCTTTGCATATCAGCATTATATTGTCATCTCTTCATTGCGCCCTCAGTATAGATACCTTGGAGATGTTGCAATAGCCTATGCCACTGGAGCTGTTTGGCAACGGAGACAATTGTTTGTAGCTACACCAACTACAATTGAGTATGATCCAGTAACTTGTGCAGATATTTTGTTTACATTAGATTGAATTTCTTGGTTTTCTTCACTCTCTTGATTATCAGCATATCTTTTGAAATTTATGAGAATATTATCAACTCAAATAGCAACCTGCTTTGAAATGAATGTGATTAAAAGGACAATTAAGTTTGTTCAGAGCTGCTTATCTAAGTTGATATTTACATTGCTTTGGCAAAATGAACATAAATTATACAATATGGACTTCTTATGTTTGGTGCAGGCAGTGAAAGATCCTAATTCTTCACTTCTTTTGTTATGCATTTAAAGATTTTTATGCAGAATTTCATATTATGATTTGTAGCATGTGCAGTACTGTAATGTAAACCCCTAGGCCTGAGAGTTAACTATGTTGGATTGAGGGAGGATAAGTTCGCTTTCTTGGTATCTTAATTGTATTTTATTTGTTTATTAGTCAGTTTTCAAATAGGAACGTAGTTCCAGTTGGTCGGATGATAGTCTAATATAAATATCAGTGCTGTCTTCATATTTCTATAAGTATTAACTAGCATATTTATGAATATTTTAGTTAATTGGGCTGATGCCTAGAAACCTGTCTTCTGCACCTCTTTGTTCCACAATTTTCTCTTTATTTACTACTGTAATCTTAGGTTATTGTTCATGACACAAGAATGGTGTCACAAGTTTTATCCTGGTTTTTCTGCCGCTCACCAATCCCTGCTACTTTCATTTCTGATGTGGCTCTCTTCTGAGGCTAAACCTCAATAGAATCAAACCTTTATTTGCTTCTAAGTCTCAGTCTCAATTCATATTAGCTGTAATCCCTTAAATTCCTCCATAAATTGTCCTAGACCAATGTTTTATGTCAATCTACTGCATCTAACTTGCTTTGAAGTATGCCTTAACAACCTAAAATATCCTTCAAATACGTCATTTTAGTTGCGTTGTATAACTGTCCTTGTTATTTCTAATATACATTGAATATGCTAAAACAGTATTTTTGTCCTTTAATTTTGATAAGTTTGTACCATTAGTTGTAATTTATTCAGATTGAATTGGTTGACGTGTTGAGAATGGATTTGTAACAGTTGTCACTTCATGATGTTACTTAATTCATTTTGAAATTTTCATGGCATGATTTCATTTAGAGATTGCCTGGGATAATTTTGTTCTCACAAATATTCTCTTTTTATGTGTAATATTTCTCAATAGAATAGAAGTTGGAATTGATTTCTTGATTGATGGTTATCATGGGGTGATCCTATTTAATGCTAAAAGCTAAACTGTCACGTATGTTAACGTTTCTCTCATTTCTTTCTATGAGCAATATAATGGAATCAAGAACAACTGAAAAGCTTTAAATCCTTTAAGCCGTTGAAAGCTGTTCACATGGGGCCTGTTTTGCTGGTTATTGCCCCTATTCCTCTTTCATATGTATATATATGTTTATGGAATGCGAAGGGTGTTGACAAGCAAGTAGTAATTGTCCAATTTGTTCCCTTTGTGCTGAATTTTTCAGATGTGTTTTTGTTGATGCTGGCATTGCACCCATTGACATAGAAACCAGAAAGATGAAAGAAGAGATGAAATTAAAAGAGGTACAGGCAAGAGCAGTTGCTGAGCATGGAGAATTGGCTCTAATCTCTGTGGAGGGTCCCCAAACTGCTACACAAGAAAGAATAACATTGAGACCGCCTATGTTGCAGGTCAGAATTCTTAGTAATTAAATGAATACATCTTAGTTGAATTATTTTTCTGAAACTACCGATTTGCATGATAAGAAAGCCTATTTTTAGAAAAGTGATAAGTTCAAGAAAGATAAATGTTGAATTTTTTCTAAAATTGTGGATACATCTTAAGAGACATGATGTAAGTGAATCAAGATACTTCATATATAGTTGTGCAAGCTGTAACATTACAGTTTATTTTTTGTGCCTTATTTTATCTCTGAAGTTCTATATTCATGTGGTTTAAAGTTTCTTTTCTACTTGCACAATTAATGATTGGTAGTCACATGTTTCCTTTGGAATCACTGTGCACAAATTAACTACAGATAGAATCTATGCTCCTTCAACTCTTCATTTTTCTTGAAGTACCCATATTGAGACAAATTAGGACTTGGGTATTGGGGATATGATCCTCCAATGGCTCTCCAAACACATGGAAGTATTTTCAAAAATTGAACATACCATGTCAAACACATGCTCGTATCTGACACTCACAATCGAGTTTGAGTAAGATAGGATAAAATTTGATTGAATATTGTCTAAATATCCCCCGCCTCCATCCTTGTCATCGCCCCAAAAACAAGAAAAAAAATTATAGTTGACTTTAAGAAATCCAAATATTGGAGTTGCATTTTTCCTTGATAGAAAAGACCAATTTTGGAATTACTTGAAGATTGCTAAATGAACTATTCAATATTTAGATAGCTGATATAATTGGCTGTTGACAGTGTTTAAAAAACCGAACTGGAAGTTAAACTGGTCACTCTTCTTGTTTTTGGTTTGACCTTCTGAACTGTCCTGTTCAATAATTGCTCAAATATGTAAGGTATCAGATGGGAGTTGGGGCACAGCCTGCTCTTGCAGCATGCATTATGCAACCCTATATTTTTGAAGGTCAACGGCCCTAATGATCTTTCTTTCTAGGTCCTTATTTACAGGCATGTCTCCTTGGCCCTATAATGAGATAAATGAGAATTCCTTAGTTTCTAAATTATCATTTTCTGAGAAATTTACCTCATTTTTGTAGCTACTCTCCTATCCATTGACCGTTGGTTCCATTTCATCTATTGTAACCACAATCATTGATCTCCATTCTTTCCCCCTTTCAATCATAACCATCTTTCAACTTTATTGAGCCCATCTCTGTAAGTGAAGTTTGAAGCAACTCTTTACAATGGCCTTTTATCTCCTTCTAAAGACAAGCTTTTGTTCTCTACCACTATGATGGAACAACTGTTGGTCAGGACTTTCAGTTCTACAAGTAATTCGGCCTGAAAATGGCTTAGCTGCACAGACCAGAAGTAAAAGCACTGAGAAAGTGAAAATATCACAGATACTGTTTCCTAAAAATTTTCCGGTTTCAGGTTCCTGGTTCGCAATTAATTACCGGTTCTTTCCGGTTCTTGCCGGTTTTATTATTCTAGTTGGACTGTCTTACCTACTGGTTTCTGGTTAAACAGGCCTGTCTGGTTTTTAAATCATTGGGTACTGCCTTATGCTTATGCTCATTCTTGTTCTTATTGTTATTATGTTGTGTTCAAGTTATTGTACAACTAGTCAAGGAACACCATAAAGATGTTGCATTCTAGTTGCTTGCACGCAATATACTTACTTCTGCTACAATTAGTCATCTCTTGTGTAAAAGAATTTAACTGGATAATTCAGTATGTTATGGCTTAATAGCTTTGTGCTGCATCTAATCTGATTAAGGTTTTTTTTTTTTTTTTTTCTCTCTCTCTTTTAATCATATGGTTTGCTGTCAGGTGGTTCGGTTAGCTTCTTTCCAGCATGCTCCTTCTGTTCCACCTTTCTTGTCATTGCCGAAACAATATAAAGTTGATGGGGATGATACAACAATGCTAAAAGAGATGGAAGAAAGAAAGGTTAATGAGATAGCTGTTGGTGGTGGAGGAGTTTCAGTAGCAGTTACTCGTTTTCCAACTGAGCAAAAACGGCCTGTAGGACCACTAATTGTGGTTGGTGTAAGAGATGGAGTCCTTTGGCTTATTGATAGGTACCTCTGCCTGCTGTGAGAAATTCAATGGCTTGCCTAATAATTTCATCCCTGTACTTAGCATTCCGAAATTTGTTCTTGCTCTAATTTAGTTGATAACTTGCTTTTAGAATTTGGAAATTTTGCATTTTACTGGTGCATTTATGGTTATTACTGGACTTTTCAATTAAGAGGCATGTTTGCTTGATGGTAGTGTGTCATTATGTATGATTCTTCCTTGAATTTGCTTGTGTTGCTTTAATACTATTATTCATTGTGTATATATATCCTTGATCTTTTATATTACTGGACATTTTAATTAATAGGCATGTTTGCTTGACGCTAGTGCGTCTCTAAGTATAATTCTTCTATTAGTTTTCTTTTGTTGCTTGAAAACTATTATCAATTGCTATATATCCTTGATCCTTTAGGTTTTTATGGTAGCAGCATTCACCTCTTTCCATTACTTTCTCATGATGCATATACCTTGGAAGCCTCTAATTTGTGGTTGCATGATATATAAATTATCCATATAAGAACATGCTTTTTGGCCGTGGTTTGTTGATTAGAAATACCCAGTTCTTTTCACGTCATGTCCTATATTCGTGTAAAGCTCAGCTGCATTCATGCTGAAATGGAATTTAAATTATCAAATATAGATCTCTGTTACAAATATATTACTGTTTGTAGGTACATGACTGCACATGCCTTATCTCTGAGTCATCCTGGCATTCGGTGTCGGTGTCTTGCTGCTTATGGAGATGCTGTTAGTGCAGTGAAATGGTATAAAAAAAACAAAAAAATTCTTTTCTATTTCTAATGAGACTACATTTTCGTACAATCTAATCTTATTTTCATCTTCAGGGCAAGTCGGCTTGGCAGAGAACATCATGATGATTTAGCACAATTTATGCTTGGCATGGGCTATGCCACTGAAGCACTTCATTTACCTGGCATATCTAAGAGGTTTCCCTTGTCTTTTTTTTTTTTTATGATTTCCTTTATATCTATGGTGGTTATGGCTGGTGTTTTACAATTTCAACTTTGAAATTAACTTCTAATTCTGTCGATAAAAATTTCTCTGTTAGAATGATCTCTTATACGAACATAATTGCATTTCAATTCTTGCGTGCTTTCTGTTACCTCTCTTTTGTGCATGGTTATTTGTACAGCAGGGCTTACAAGTCCATGCATCATATGTATGAGTGTATTTCTTCATTATTGTATGTTGTCACATTGATATTGTGGGAAAATACAGACACCAAATGATCAAATGGAAGAATAGACAATTGTTGTTCTTTCTTTTGAAAAGAAGAGTAGACAATTGTTGAACTCCTCAGTTTGATGGCAGGATAATGAGCTGGAAATTTATGGTTGTTTCTTCTTTGAGTCAATTTTAATCAAGAACTGAGGATGCGGTACTACTTAGACATGAATCAGATAGGATTATAAGAGAGTAGAAAAGCCACTGCCTTCGGTGGTCATTCTTTCCCCCTGGAAAAGTAGTGTGCTGTCTGTTTGATAAACTAGTTAAATTAAAATTTAATATCCTTCCCATGCATAAGGTATTTTATGCCACTTGAAAACCATGTCAAATAAAATTTTACAAAACTAATACATGGCCCTATTATAAGTAAAGCATCTATATTCCCTGTTTAGCAACTCCATCTTTTTAAGTTTATAAGTACCTATTTGCAGAGGCAGCCTGCTCATGACCTTGACTGTCCTGGTGGCCGTCATCTCTTTCCTTACCATCAAATGCAGCTACTTAGGATGAGAATGAATCATCTGACCTTGCCATACGTTTTTAATCTCAAATATTGACTCACTGCATGGTTTTCTGCATAAATTTTTAATCTTTTGATCTCCTTTCTGATAGCAACATATCTTTTTCGGAGTTACAGCCACTGCATCCAGCATACTGACAACCGCCCCTTGAGGACAATAGTACATATCTCCAATTGGGTTTAGCACATGTAGATATATGTTCTCTTAATTTCTCCCATTTTCATCCGAATACTGAGCAATTAATTTAATAATCCCAAAATTAATTTGTTATTCTGGATACGACTTAGAAATGCGACAGACTTGGGTGATGAAAGTTAGAAAAAAAATCTATCTACTGGCTAGCAGTCATAAGTGAAGAGAGGAAAGCATTAAGAACTATCCAGTCTTTCCTTGTTACTGGCTTGCTGTTGTTCAATGTGGTTGAGACTCAAATTGTAGGTGAAAATTTAGTTGGAGCCTTGGAGATGAGTGGATTAAGGGAGTTGAAAGATCACAGTTGCATCACTGACATGGGTGCTGCATCTGATGAGGCAAAAAAATATTTTTAATAGCACGTAAAGGAATAATATTGGGTCGTGTCAAATGGCTTTTGTGGAGGAAGATGTTAAAGTTTATTATCAGGTTAGAACTTTTAAATTTTGGGTCAGACTAATTTTGAACTATCTAGATCCAATAGTTGTGTGTGCCTAATAATAATTTTACAATAAGAAAATTTGAGAAGAAAATTTCTAAATATATTTATCATACTCTTCGATGCTTCTTTGTTGCATATTGTGTATATAGTTTTTATATTAATGAAATTATAGCAAGTACATATTTATATGTAAATTTTTTATTGCCAAAACTTCAATTCTCATATTATAGATTTTAAAATATTTATTCTTGTGTTCATATTTTTGTTGTACCTGTGTTTTTGCTTACTGGTTTTAGCACTCTACTTCTAATTTGGTAAAAGAAATGGTAAAGGACTTATGGTTGTGTCTTACAAATTGCATCTTATTATCTCAATTTGAGATATTGAGTTGGCTCTGGAAATTTCTCTATAAAGGGTTGTGTTTTTCTTTTTTCTTGTTCTTTTCTTCCTGTGTTGGTCTTCCTCTTTTTTCTCCTTTGTCAGTATTGATGGGTCATTGACCATTTTATGCCAGGTTGGCACTGCTGGCTCTAGCTTTTGCCCTTACCAGCAGGACTGATGTCCTCTGCAGCCTGATCTGGGCTCCTGCCTTTTATTGTGTAGCTGCCTAGTTCTATAATACACTATTCTATTTGCAACCCAAATTTTCTTCAAGTAGTTGGTTTATGGTCTTAACTAACCTTAATAATTAGACTTTCCAGGCATCTCCTATTGTTATCTAGTTTTGGTTTTAGGTTTCATGCTAAGCGGTATCCTGCCACATCTGTTAAATATTAGGTTTCCTTTGGTTCATATTAAAGTTGGGCCCCTTCACCTATACCCAATTAGTTTTACGTTGGATGCTTAAAATGGTAGCAGGGCTCAAGTTTTGTTATGTTTTACTCCTACCTAACCGTATGTGAGATTGATGACCCCTGGTGAGGTTGTCTATGTGTAAGCCTTGGGAGCTACATATGAGGGGGAGTGTTAAGTGGTGTTATCCCACATCAGTTAAGTATTAGTTTCTTGTGGTCTTATATTAAAGTTGGCCCCTACATCTCTTACCAATTAGTTTTAGGTTGGATGCTTAACATATAGCTGAGTATTTTTGGTGGAATGTAATCAAAGCAAAATTAATTGACAATCAAGGAATTATTGTCATGGGTTTCATCCTACGATTTTGCTTTTCCCTTTAATTTAGCAGCTCCTGTTTCGTAGGTCTACTCTGCCCTCCAGAAGTAGCATCATGAGAGATGACTGAAATATCTCCATCATTGACTCTGCTGTTTGCTTAAAAAAGTAGGGGAAGAAAGTTGATGGTTGAAGTGCTTCGACTGTTTTTCCATTGAAGAAAGCATTCTTCATTAGTATATATTTTCCGTTTTTCATGTTTATGCCAATTAGAGTGTAGTAGGACTCCTTTGTTATTCTTAGATTGCATTATTGTCCGTGATTTCTTCAATTACATTACTACCTTGCATTTACAGGTTGGAGTTTGATTTAGCCATGAAGAGTAATGATTTGAAAAGAGCTCTGCAGTGTCTTCTGACAATGAGCAACAGCAGGGATGTTGGACAGGATAATCCGGGTCTTGGTTTGAATGATATACTTAATTTGACTGCTAAGAAGGAAAATCTGGTTGAGGCTGTTCAAGGAACAGTAAAATTCGCGAAGGAGTTTTTGGACCTTATTGATGCTGCTGATGCTACTGCCCAGGTCGACGTTGCACGTGAAGCTCTTAAAAGGTTAGCTACTGCAGGTTCTGTGAAAGGAGCTTTACAGGGTCACGAGTTAAGAGGACTTGCCCTTCGCCTTGCAAATCATGGCGAATTGACACGGCTGAGTGTGAGTTGCAATCTTCATATCCTTTTTCCTGAAATGGTCATTTAAGCTTTGTGATACTTGTTAATTGGTTTTAAAAACTCTATGCTACATAAATGCTTTATTGCTATTGCACTTCTTTAAATATTGAAATCATATTGCTTGCCTTGGTTTTACATATCCAAACTACCTTAAATATATGTCTCCCTAAATTTGTACGTGTATATATTTAATGTTATATTTTTTTTGCCAACCCTTATTTTTGTATTTAGTTGTAGCTAATTTAAGTTTCATGTATATTGTAGAACCTGATTCAGTGTCCTTGTCGTAAAGCAATTAACCTGGTTGAAGTAAATTAGAAAGCTGTCATCTGAAATTAAATCAGTTGTACTATATTTGTACTAGGTTTTTGTTACCCGACTGTTTTAAGTATTCAAAAACACTGTTCATCCCCCTGTAATTTGTATCTAATGCTACAGGGAAAAAGAAATAGAACTGTTAACCACCATTTGTATTCTATTATGGGAAAGCTCTCTGGCAGTTATTTGACATTTTGTCATGGAATGTAAATTTGGTTACCTCTAAGCTTCGGAGGTCATGAGTGTACTATTTTTTCTGTTCGATTTTTTAACTATTTTTTACTGAAGGAACGTCATTGCATTGCTAGAGTTACTGTCATTGCAGATATATAACTTTACCCTATTATTCTGGCATGATAAAATTATCAATTTTGTACTTGGTGGGCTTTGTTTAATTATTGTCTGACAAAAGAAAGTCTACGTGACTGCAGGGTTTAGTAAATAACTTGATTTCCCTCGGATTGGGACGTGAAGCGGCATTTTCAGCTGCGGTTTTAGGAGACAATGCTCTTATGGAGAAGGCTTGGCAGGATACTGGGATGCTTGCGGAGGCTGTGCTCCATGCACAGGTATGATTTGATTCATCTTGAGAACTTATTCTTGATCCAAAGCTCATTTCTTGCATTCTGACCAGTCTAAATTGTTCCAGGCTCATGGGCGACCCACACTGAAGAACTTGGTTGAGGCTTGGAACAAAGTGTTACAGAAGGAGGTGGAGCACACCCCATCAGCAAAAACAGATGCTACGGCTGCATTTTTGGCTTCTCTTGAGGAGCCAAAACTTACAAGTTTGTCAGAGGCAGGGAAGAAACCTCCTATTGAAATCCTTCCTCCAGGTATGTCAGCACTCTCAGCTTCAATTACAGTTAAAAAGAAACCTGCTCCGGTGACTCAGACTTCACAGCCACAAAGCAAACCATTGGCATTAGAAGCACCTCCTACTGGACCAGCTGATGCACCCATTGGTGGAGGACCTCCAAGTGCATCTGCTGCAGTACCTGGCACACCAATAGGAGCACCACCTTCTGATGCACCAGATGCAACACCTAGCACGCCAATAGGAGCAGCAACTCCTGATGCACCAGCTGTGGCAGCAACAGGTGCAGCACCCACATCCGAAGCAAGTGAACCTGCTCTAGAAGAAGAAGCTTCTAATTCATCAACAGGGAGCAATCCGGATCTGATTGCTTCTGCTGAAATGAACTCAGCAACATCTGCAAGTGACACAGAAGTACCAGATTCAACTGTGATAAATAAACCATTGGCAGAAGTACCACCTGTGACACCAGATAACCAGGAAACAAGTATTTCATCTACGTTAACAACAAGCCAGCCATTTGTTTGAGTCTAATGGTTTATATTGATTCTTTCTGAGGCCAGGGAATACTTCAATTTCATTTGTCCTGTGAGATGTAGTGAACTTAAATAGAAGGGATTGGTGTGAATATTATCCGTCTTTGGACCAAGGGGGAGGAGAATCACCTTTTACTTGATTTGTGTTTAGTTTAAACCTATACGACCATGTCCTGTTCACGTCTTGCATTTGAAGCAAACTATATTTTCACGGTAAAAAAAAAAAAAAAAAAAAAAAACGTCGGGAACTGTACACCTGACTTGTTTTTGTTGTAGGGTTAGATTGGAGTTATGTTGTAGAATACTGGAGAGTTGCACTCCAAGAGCCGCTCAATATTTGATTGAACTTACTGCGCTTTTTTGTCTTTTGGTTTTGAAATATATATGAAGCGTAGAGCATGCAAAATTATGATGTGTCCTATTCTACTCCTTGGGGCACATGCATATGCCTTTAGGGTTGTCTTATGGAATTCTACTATCTGCACTTTCATTCGTTAAGAAACATTAAAATTTTAAGTGGTGAAGATTCATATTATCGTTAAGCTTCACAATTAGATTAAAAGCATATTACTCGCCGGTTCCAAGTACCAATAAGCTAGTACGTAATTTGAGTAGCAAGTTCGGTTTGATGCTGTTATTGTTTTGAAATGTAATTTATGAAGGGATGCGGTAATGGGTAAATTCCTTGGAACTGGAAAAGAAAAGTTGTTGTTATGCCCATAATGTAAGCCCAGTTATCAATCGGGGTTCTGCCTTCTGAAACAAAAGCACTACCGGAAAAGCAAAGCAATACATGTCTATAACTAATCTTACCACTCACGGATGAATAAACGAGGCATGGCATAATACTTGAGACAAGAAGTTACTCTTATCCTTCTAGCTGTTTCTATTTTTTTTTTCCATCTTTTTTTTTTTTTTTTTTTTTCTTTATAGAATCTCACTGCTTTAAGTATCACAATATTTCAAAATCCCTTGGACATCCGTAAAACATAAACCAAACCAAAACAAATGGTTTTCTTGAAATGCAAGTTTGTTAAATCCAACATACGAATCAACCCAATTAATAACCATTAAGAATTGGCAAGTCGTTACATGAGATCCATTACCTTTGGTTCTGGTATCACTGATGAAATTTGTACACAGATTCATAATATTGTGATATGTGTTGATGAAACCTCTAGAAAGATATGTTTTCTTTAAGAAACAAAATCTTATTTGTCATTCATGGTTTCAACTCAATCTGTAGTGAAAGTAAACATACATAAATAATACCATACAATTAATTGAATTACGAGATGAATCTAAATAAAGGAATTGGTTTAGACATGTTTGGCTACATTTTCCATTTTTCAAATCTTTTGGGGAGTGATAATCAAGTAACCATGTCTGACTCGATTTAACCTAAAAAGACAAGTCAAGAAATTTACTTCTTGAGATGTTGTAATTCCATTGGTATCGTTCTAATAACAAATACACAAATCAACCAATGACCTTGAGGTATCTAAGAAATCCTGAGTAACTCAAGTGTTTTGCCTCCACCTTAGGTAGTGAAAAAGCTTTACTTTACACTTTGTTCCAACCTTGATATTCAATTTACTGTTGGAACAAATAACTCGGCTTGCAGTTAAAAAATAATTTCGTTCAACTTCTATTAGAATAGGGGTTGGGAAGGGATAGATTCTTAACAAGATAGAACAAGATGCAAAGCAAGAAGAGATAACACGCAATATACGAATCTTATTATTCGAAGCCTCCCTCAGAGAATGGTTTTATTCCACAATTCGTTTGGATCAACTATTGCCTAAAGCCCAAACTATCCTTACACCAATTGATATTTGCAGTCTCAATATTGAACCCATATTGTTACAAATCAACTTCCCAAAAATAAATCTTTACTTATTATCAATTGAACTCTCCAAAAAGATACCTAAAAGAGTCACAAGTTTATCCAATGAAATAGCAAAATACAAATGCTAAAGACACTATTCACAAATATTGTCATTAAGCTACTAATATCTAGGTCATGAATAGCATGATCTCCATCCATAATATAAGACTTTATCACTTGATAATAATCTCATTAATCCCATCATCATCAAGTTTTACAGTAGCCTCAAATCATTTAAGAGATAAGGATAAAGATATCCTCTTTAAGCATTTCAAACTTCTCTACTTCTTCTCCATAGTTGTCGAATGGATGATGATCATATTCTAATTTACCTCGAAATTTCCTCATCATCTATTGTTTAATAAAATTAAATCACAAGTCATTAAAATTCAAATATGCGGACACCAAAACTTTAATTGCTCCAAACAATTTGTTCTAACTATTATTCTAACATGAAATGGGACAAAGTAGTCAAAGCTGCCAACAAATAGTATACATGAACAAAAGCTAGAGTCTAAGGAGGCTAGGAGTTTCTTTAAAGCTAGCTAGAAGACTATTAGTCTTCAACAAAAAGTATGCTTTTTTTTTTTCCATTGTTTAGAATGGGTTCTACTAAACTTGACTAGGTGGTGAAACAAAGAAACAAATTCGAAAGGCATAAAAAAAAGTTGCTAATTATAGTGTTTCCTCTAGATTGTTGATTGCGACTTTCTCTCACAAACAAAATAGTCAAAAAAAAAAAAATGCTGATGAATTATTTCTCTAAAACCTAAAAAATATATCATGACATAAGAATGGAGAAAATCGACTTGCCTTAAATTGTAACACCTTGAAAATATCAGTGTCAAAGTTCACGACATTTTAGGATTAATATCGAGAGGTTTCTTAAGAACTAATATCGTATTATTCATATAATTAGATAAAAGTGAATTTCCACCGAGAAGTTCTATTAAATTAGTAAAAGATAAAATTTTTGTTAGGTGTGCTATGGACTATTTTGAAAGAAAGGCCAAATTGACTAGTAAAATGTACAAGGATTAGATTTTTATCAAGGGAAAAAATAATGGGTTTATGTGAAAAATAATCTCAAGGGCCTATGTAACACCCATAATTCGTATCCATCGCCGGAATAGGGTTACGAAGTATTACTTAATGAGTCGGAACCTTTTATAACAATAACATTCAGTTATCAATTAAATTCCATAAATACATATAATATTCATAATGAAATAAAATATCCAATTACGGGCCTTAAATCGAGCTTTCGAAGTCCTAAAAGTAAGTTATGCAATCAGGGACCAAATTGGAACAAATTAGAACATTCAGGGAAAATAATAATAAAAAAAATTTCAAAACAAGGGTCACACGGCCGTGTGACATGGTCCAGACCGTGTGATGCTTGGCACGGTCGCGTCACTACCTATGTGCCAGGTGTATCTTTCGGAATGATGCCACACGGTTGTGTCACCAGCCGTGTGGTAGCCCGTGTGTGACACACGACTGTGTGATAGCCTGTGTCTCAGACCGTGTGTGCCCATAATTGACCCAAATCATGCTCATTTTTCACCCATTTGCTTAGGTACCTAAACACATTCAAATACACAACTTTATAAGCCAACAACCACCTTTCAAAATACTTAAACATGTCAAAGAAATCAACCTATGTACCTAACCAATGTGCCATCATTGACACCACAATACATTTCATGACATTTCACATTCAAAGTTTTATATACAAGTTAATTTCATGCCATAGTTCAACTTAATGTCAAAATATTTCATTCTTGACCAACAAGCTCACTTAGGTAAAACATTCATATTTCCATTTGTTGTTTCAAACACACATCACAAGCTTAAGTATAGCTTGCTCAAAACTAGGAACTAATGTCACCTATACAAAAAGGGTCCTATTACATGCCATATATAACAAACTAAATTCAAAGTCTACCAAGTATTTTCGGATAGTGTGATTTCTCATGTTGGTCCGATCTTCCAAGCCCACAGAACGTAATCTACAAAAATGAACCAAATACAGGTAAGCTTAAATAAAGCTTAGTAAGTTTGTTTACTTAATCGGTATACTTTTCCAACTAAACATAATAATCAACTTGTAACTAAACAACGAAATTCCCGTAAATCCCAACTTTCGTCAGAGGAGTGGTAATCAATTAATTATTTTGTAGGGTCACTCAACAGATCATCTATTTGGGAAAGGAAGAACGTGAAACAAACTCTAGGCCTGACAACCCCGGGAAGTCATCAAGGTGGGAGTTAACCCAAATTTGGTATTGCCCATTTGTGAATACCCTCACCCCAAGCCAGTCTGGACTATAAGTTCGGAAGATAAGTAGTTCTTGTTGACTTGTTATGTTAGCTGAAGATTAGAAGATCCTACTAGGGTAGCAACTGATGAGGAACCTAAAGCAACAATTGATGGGGAGTACTGAAGTGAGCTAATCACCAATAATCGAGATTTGATTTACTCTACTCTTTTATCTCTTGTGTTTTATTTATTTTATGTTATTTTAGTATTATTATTATAGAATCCATAAAAACCCTCTTTTTGCTCTCACACTATAATTTATTTAAAAGTATTAATTAGATCTTTTAGTGTTTAGGTTAGAATAGATCTAGCACTCGCCTTCCTTGGGTACGATCCTTGGAGTATTCACCTACTTCGTTGTAACACTATATTACAACTTGACCTGTATGCGAATACCACTTTGTCATTCTGTATCTTATTGCAGTATTCTCACTTTAGACGTTAGTACGTCCGGAGGCAGTCAAGTTGTTGGTGTCGTTGCCAGGGAGGCAACCTCACTAGGTTAATTTTAGTTTTTGCACTTAATTAGAATAATTAAGAAAATTTTAAGTTATAGATACGATTCACACATAAGTTACTAACAAGATGCAGGTCCTAGGGACATTATTTGATGTAAATTGGCTAAGGTCTAGCATTTACCGACCTGTTATCCATAGTTCACATTTTAAATTAAGTCCTACTCTACTAACATGAATCTCTGACAATGTCTTTTTGCTTAAATCTCAATCATGGATATGAATTTATGAAATATGAAAATTTGTGCTTTATTATATGAATTTTGTGCATAAATTAAATCATTTTCATGTTATTTATTAATGTGCTATGTTTTAATAATGTAGTGGGACCATGAGGTGATATAATATGGAGCTTAGTACAATTCTTGCATGGACATGAACAAATCCACCCTACTTGGATGACAAAACCATGCAAAATTGGGTCATGAGGATGTTAATTTGACCCAATTAAAGTGATGTTACAAGGTGGTCATGTATGGTTATTTATTGGGTCATGAAATCGTCTAACAATTGGAGTCAAGCCCAAATTCGGCACAAGTCTGTGGCTGCCCAAAAATTAGCTTTGGGACAATTATTTGGAGGTCCCTACACTTTGAAAATCATTAAAAATTAGTACATGAAGATTGCTCAAGAAACCGTCCACCTCATGACTAAAATTAGCATGATTCCATGCTTAAATCAAGCAACCAACTCACCCTCATTTCCACTTTTTATGGCCGGCCATTAATGGGGGAGAGAACGAAGGGATCTTTGACATCATTTTTAGTAATTTCAGCCACAAACCTCAAGTATAAATACCGCACTCCTCTCACCTTTTCATTCATCCCTTAATCCCTTGATCACTTAATCCTTTAATCCGTAAAATCATACATCATTCCTTCATTCATTACCCATCCATTCATTTTTTCATTCTCTCATTTTCTTCCTTCTTTCCACGCCTAGCACCTCATACTAGCCTTCATTTTTATCTAGTAAAATCATGATAAGGTTGTCTCTTGGCTAGCCACTTTGAGGAGCCATTAGCAAAGGAGCAACACGAGGATTGGAGGAAAACATTTTCATTCGGACAAAGTTTATCCATGTCATCAACAATGTCTTTCTTCTTCCTTTACTTTGTTATTTTGATTTAAATATGTTTGCAATGTATTTTATGATCTTGTCATCAATAATGGAAGCTTAAATATGTTGAGCTAGGATGATTGCATTTATTCAATGAAGTTTGTTAAATCATGTTTATAGTGTTTGTGCCTTAGTCGATCAGGTTTTCAATTAAATTCAAGTATGTATTTCATTCATACGTGATTGGATGCATTTGAATTAGTTGACTGATCTTGACCAGATGATAGCTAATGGACACAATAATTGAAAAGTGAATGCTTAATTTAGATCCTGATCCGACTAAATTAAAGGTTCATAATAACTTTGACGAGCTCTATTATCTTGCATAGTTTTTAGACTTATGTGATTAAATTTTTTCAAATCTGATCCATCCCTGTTATTTTAAATGAATTCTAAGAAACCCTTAATTTAATATAGTTAGTAAAATGCATATTTCACTAAGTAAAAGATTCTAAAAGAACTTAATTTGGTTCCCAAATTCATGACAGATTAAGTTGCCATGGAATGCTTTTTGAACATTGTTCAACATAAGAAAATAAACTAAGTTGAATAGTGTAATTATCCTAGCATATTCATGTTATTGATTGTTGAATTTTGTGTTTTTGTTGCTAAATTCACTTCATACATCTCATCTCATACTTTGCATTTAGAATAAATTGCATTAGGGGTTATCTTGCATTTAGATAATTCAATTTAGCTTAATCATCATCACTCAAAATATTGTGTTTTTATCACCAAATTGTTAACTTTTAATTTTACAATTAATTGATTAACATACACAATCCCTATGGAGACAATAACTCTTTCACTTACTTTATTACTTGATAACGACTGTGTACACTTGCAGAAACCTGAGCGTTACACTAGTACCGATTTAGCACATCTTCTAATGGTCTCCTGCACACTTGCAAAGTTCATTAGCTCACCCTTGGGCCTCAATAGGCCCTTAAGGTCAATAAAAGACTCAATTTGCACATTTATTATCTTTAAGAAAACTTACTAAAATATAATCAAATCCTACTGAAAATGCTTGTTTTCAAGCTCCTAAAGTGTGAAAATTAGTTTAATCCGGTACATCGAATTGCAACAAATCTGCAAACTATAATAGTATTAACTCATGCTACTTTCCTTGAAGAAATTTACATAAATGACTTCAAACCTCGGAATAAAGAGGTACTCAAGGAACTTTAGGGAAATATAAAAAAATCTACAGGAACATTTCCAGAACCAACTACTAGTAGTGGACCTACAAACAATTAGTAGCATAGGGTGCTTTGTCATAATGGGAGGGTCTCTCGTAGTCCTGAGTTATTCCAATCTGGCAGAAGTGTTTGAACACTAAGTTTATCGAATAGTAAGATGATGACATACTCACATTTGACGAAGTGATGCAAAGTGCTGATTCCAAACTCTGGGAAATTACTATGAAAGCTGAGATGGACTCTATATATTCCAACTCAGTGTATGTAACACCCCTAACCCGTATCCATCATCGGAACAGAGTTACAGAGTATTTCCTAAACTTTTCAGAACATTCTCAGATAAATCATCTAATTCACTATTCATTAACCGAGATTGTTAAGAACGTCCCTTAAATGGACCCTCGTGGCTCAGTATGAGCATTAAAATTGAGTTGGGACTTCTTCGGAACCTCTAGGAATTTTTTGCAAAATTTAAAATTTTTTCTAAGGTGCAGGGCTCACACGCCAGTGTTGTAACACCCCAAACTTGGCCCATGCGTTATGAGCGGATTTGGTATGTCACATGAAGAAAATGTTTTGAGAACTTATATACGTACTAACGAATGACATTAATATAATATACTTAAGAAAGCAAGTTTGATTTATAACTATTCGATAAAATACAAATTTCGAGAAGTTGATTGATGTATCAGAAACTTAACTTTTGAACTTTAAAAACCATGAGGAAAACGTAAAACATCATGTGATTCTTACTAAAATAAATGTTACTTGATTGTGTTTAAATAAACAAGTTTTTATTTGTAAATATTTGATAAAATACAGCTATTTTTGAAAGATCGTTTGATGAGTCGAAAATCGAGATAGTGAGCTTTAAAATTGTGACTTTTGAAATGTCGTAGATAATTTAGAAAGAAAATCCGAGTCAAATCATTTGTAAAAGTTTGCTATAAAATCCATTTATTAATCAATTTTGGAAACCATTATTTAAGTTTTTAGAAAATTCCCTTTTTAAACAATTTAAGGAAAATAATAAAAACATTCCCAACCATAAAGCAAAAATAAAAATAGTCCAGAGGCCTTATTACAACTTAAAACCCAAAATAGTAAAAGTAATAAAGTAACGTAAATAGAAATTCTAAAGTTCAAGAACACCGTTTTTGAAGTATGGCCTCCATTGAGTCATCCATGGCCCAAGTCCACGTCACTGAGCATTACCTACAAGGGTTAAGAAAGAAAAAGGGGTGAGTTACAAGAACTCAGTGTATAATCCCCTTACCGTTATCCACTGGGCTTGAACCCGTTTAGCAAAAATTTGGGCTTGAGCCCATATAACAATAACTTGGACCGAAGCCCATTTACAAAACAGAATATATCAAATGAATCAAATGAATGTAATGCAATCCCAATCCAACCTAATAATCCATCCGCTACACACCACCCGCACCATCCATCACACTTGTGGGGATCAAGTCAACCCACCCGCCAAACACACCAATCGCAGGCATTATGCCATTTATAACAAATTTTGATTGTGGGCAAGCCACCAGATTCACAGAGTATCATATTATCAAACATATTTGTGGCAGTGCCACCGGAATTACTTCTCTTCAACATTTTCCCATCCCATGCAAAATTATGCATATGTAACATACATAGTAAATGATATTACAAATATAAACAACAATTAATATCTCAGAGATCCATTACAAACAATTTGGCCCATTAACACTTTGCAAAATCGGCCCATTAAGGCAGTATATCAAATCGGCCCATTAAGGTAATATAACAATTCAGCCCATTAAGTCAATATATCAAATCGGCCCATTAGGGGCATTTTCGTAAATCGGCCCATTAGGGGCATTTCGTAATCGGAAGTTCTACCCACTAAGGATAATTCGGTAATCTCGCAACCCAGGGGTATTTCGGTAATTTACCCTCCAAGGGTATTTTGGTAAATTTCGCAAACCAGACTTAACTACTAATTTGGGGCATAAAAATCGAAACTGTCCATCTGCGTCATACTGACCAAATTGACTATAACTCGAGTTAGGAATCTCGAAATATAAATCCGTAAATTTTCCTTGAAACTAGACTCATATATATTCTTACTAAAATTTTTATAGAATTTTTGGATTAGCCATTTAGTACAGTTTATTCCTTAAAGTTTCCTTTGTTTCACTATCTAACAATTCTGACCTCTCTTATCTTAATTTCAAATATCTCACTATACGGTTTTCATATACTGATCCCACTTGTTTCTATTGAAAATAGGCTCAATAAGGAATCTATACATATAAACTATAACTTATAATTCACTTTGTACAATTTTATACGATTTTTCCAAGACAGACCAGTGAACCACAAAGTTAATCAGAACCAGTCTCACTAAAATTAAAATATCACAGGATTTAAAATTCCTTTTTCTTCTCCGCTTCGTCCATATAAAAATAGACACAGTAAGATTTAATTCAATATCTTATTCACTTATAAATCCCTTTTCTCCTATTTTCCATGATTTTTCAAAATCACGTCACTGTTGCTGACCAAAAACTATTTCATTGCAAACTATGGTTACCACTACGGACATACGCACGCCCAAGTGATCACGGATGCTGGTTTTCGGTTTTCTTTGGTATTTCAACTGAATCACAAAATATTTCATGCAAACTTTCAGAGAAGTGTGAGATTACACACCATTTCAAACATGTATTCAGAAGGTACGGGATTACAGACCTTGATTTGGATTCCCTAAAGAACCACTCTTTGTTGCCCCCTAAAAATAAAATTGATCAAAAGTCAGCATCGAATTCTTAAAGGTTCCAAAGGTCCAAAAGTACTCACTCACAAGAGTCACTTACCACAATCGCCATCCTTCCCTACTAGATTCTAAAATCTGGTCTTGCACCTTGGCTATTGCAACGAGTTCCAATCAACTTTCGAAACCAAGGCTAAGAGAAAGATAAGTAGCAGCAAAGGATGGCTTGATTCGGCCTTCATCAAAAGAGAATAAGAGGAGTTTAAAATAACAACAAGTGGCTAGGTTCGGCTTAGCCAATGGATGAGAGTTTCGGCTTAGCCAAGTCAAAAGAAGAAAGAACAAACAACATGAAACAAGAAGAAAGAACATTTACCTTAATAATAGGGATGAATTGAAATGAAGAACACGATTTGGCACTAGTAGCAAGACAACAAAGAAGGATCCGCTATGGAGGAAAAATGAACAAGAACAATTTTGGCTATGAGAGTATGGATTAGAGAAGAAGAAAGAGAAGAGAAAATGCCCACTATTGTCTTGAAGTTGCGGCAATGAGAGGAGATGTTGGAAGAATGAACACAAAGGATGCCCAAAAGGAATTAGGCTTAACAAGCACCAAAGCTATCAAAATGCTCTCATCAAAATTTGGCTACCCTCTCCCTTTCCCAAACCATTATCATCTTTACCAAAAGATGAACATAGACCAAATAAAACCTTTCCAAAACATCACCCTTGAAAAGTGCCAACATGCTCCCTCAACTTACCTTTTTCTTTTGATTTCTTTCCCTATCCTCATCCTTTCCTTATTCCCTTAGCCACCTTGCCAAAATTAAAAAGTCCACCTTGCCTAAAATACTACCTTGGCCGACACTTAGGGAAAGAACTCAAAAAAAATAGTCATAATTTTGCACATGATGGGATTTGAACCTCCTCCCTCAAAGTCCTTCATGTGGCGCCATATCCCCTTTACCATAAGCTCCTTTATGCTAGCAATATGCACACTTATTTCCTTAAGCCTTGATGTGCCTTACCTTCTCTCCTTAAAGTGCTAAAATACCAAATTTTTACTAAGGCCCAATTAAACCCTGAACTTCCTAGAAACCTCGTAACCTTCCAAATTCACTTAACTAATAAGTCCAATTTGCAATAACACCATTCTCATATTCCCGAAAATTTTAAACATTCCTACACCCAAGGCCCATTGGGCCTAAATCTGCTAGGCCCAATTTTGGGATGTTACAAGTGTGGTCCAAGGGACACGCCCGTGTGACACTTAAACACGCCCGTACCTCAGGCCGTGTCCAATTTAGGTTACTCTCAAACTTATGCCACACGCCCGTGTGCTAGGCCGTATGGTTAATTAATTTAATTCAAATTAGGTGCAGGTTTCACACAGCCATGACACACGCCCGTGTTCAAGGCCGTCTCACCCACACGGCTGAGACACACGCCCGTGTCTCTACATGTGTGCTTAACTCTGAGCGTTCTATTTTTCAAAATTAAAATGCAGGAGACACACGGCCAGACAACATGCCCATGTACCAGGCCATGTGTCACACATCGCCTAGACACACGCTCGTGTGGACAAAATAAGGCCATTTCCTAGCCTCATTTATCACCCAAATTTCCATTTTTCCTGCACCAACACTTACAAGTATAATCCAACCAATTGCAAGTATAATTCAAGTCAATTTCTATCATCCAAACTAATACCTTTCATCATATATTTGTGTTAAATGACTTACCTTTATGTAGTGTACATAATTTGCAACATTAGATGTTCATACTTATCATTTTAGTTAATGTATTGATTCAACCATAACATATATCAAAATATAAGTGTATTAGCCACTCCAATGGCTAAGTTTCATTCATTACTTACACAACATCTTTTGATTTAGTTAGCCTATATATGCCATTAACAAAATAGGATTTTCATTTATACCAAAACGATAGGTTGATAGGTGATGATTTGCTCCGACCAATCTCCAACCTTCCCGAGCTTTGAGCACTATAAAATAGGGAAAATAAAACCTAGTAAGCATATTATGCTTAGTAAGCTCGTATAACATAAACTAAGCTTGCCATTTCATTCAATATATTAACCATACAAAACATGCTTTCCAACTAACATTCAACCAACATGTTAGTCACAGATATACCAATATGCATAGATGAGCTCATCATGCCATATGCGTATTTTATCTGTTGAATCATTGAATTTCCGATGAATATTGCAAGTAGTGCATTCAAGGTGTACAATTCCATTATCCGTCAATTCATGTCCAGTAGTACCTTATAGGTACACTCTCGAGCCATATACCACACAGCAGAATTACCAGTCCAAGCTAAATTCTAGCTGAAACATATACTCTAAGGGCTTTGTCGGATTACCAGTCCAGGCTAAATCCTTTATATGACAAAGAATTCCCTATAGAGTTCATTCTGGATTATTGGTCCAGGATAAATCCAGTCAATTAGGATTACTAGTTTAGGCTAAATCCTAATTGAATCATATACTCGAGAGGCTCATTTCAAATTATCCGTCCGGGCTAAATCTATTCTGCAACACATACAATTTTATCAGATAAATCACATTTATCCATCGGAATTCAATATTCATATGGAATTTTACCCTTTATCAATAAATTTTCCATCATATACCATTTCCATTAAATTTTTCATACACTTCATGCATACAATTTCATACAACATATTCAATGTAATATAGCATTCAAAACAACACATTTTTATGCTCATTTATGTTTTACGAACTTACCTTGATATTTGTTTGTATCTAAAATCTACTAATCTAAAATCTTTTCGTTTCCTCGATTTAGCTCTTTGTTTGGTACTTCCAGATCTATATAAATGAATTTAATCATCAATTCAATCCATTTCATATTCTATTGAACTTAATTTACAATCTAGGCAAAAGTACCATTTTGCCCCTAT
Organism: Gossypium bickii; assembly: GCA_025503065.1. Classification (NCBI taxonomy): domain Eukaryota; kingdom Viridiplantae; phylum Streptophyta; class Magnoliopsida; order Malvales; family Malvaceae; genus Gossypium; species Gossypium bickii. The sequence goes on from CP106712.1 coordinate 28,125,049, forward strand.
ACTTTTAATTAATTCCAATTTCGTCCTTAGGCTCAGAAATTGAAATTCATGCAATTTAATCCTCATTCCAAGTCAAACCAAAATTCTAATATAACTATTATAGCACATATATTCTCAAAATTTCAGAATTTTCCATGAGTTTTACCATTTTTTAGTTTAGTCCCTAAATCAAATTTCCATCAAATTTCCCTTTGTAAAAGTTGTTTATCTATCAACAACCTTTCACTTTCTACCATAAACTTTTAAATTTCAGCATATTCATCCATGGAAAATTTTCTATAGTTTGATATCTATTCAAATTAACCCCCCAAATAGAGAAATTAAGCTTCCCCTATCTCAAAAATATAAAAATTACCAAAAACGGGACATAGGAACTTACCAATTTATGCCTTGAAAACTTGTTTTTCTCTTTCCTAGGTTTCCATGGAAATATAATAGGATGATATCTTATTTAATTAATTATCATCTTTTAATTTTTTATTTTCAATTTAGTCCTTAGCCTTTTCTAATTTTTCCATGGATTATTCACCAAAAATATCTACATATTTTTCATCAATGGTCTAATTACCAATTAAGTACCTCAAGTTTTGAATTCCATAGCTATTTAATCCTTATAGCTACTAGAATTGAAATTTAACATTTAATGCAATTTAGTCCTTTCTACAATTAAGCACCTAATTGATAAAATTTTCTCATCAAAATTCTCATGCAATTATTCTACCACATTACTAATCATTTCATAATATTAAAAATATTTTATCTTTTCGGCTCGAATTTGTGGTTATGAGACCACTATTCTGACTTTACTGAAATTGGGTTGTTATAGTGTGGGAACTTGTAGACTTACCAGAATGGATAAAACCCATAGGGTGTAAGTGGATCTACAAGAGGAAAAGAAATGCGATGGAAAAGTGGAAACGTATAAGGCTAGACTTGTAGCAAATGGTTATACTTTGAAAGAAGGTTTTGATTACGAATAAACCTTCTCTCTGGTTGCCATGCTTAAGTCAATTTGAATATAACTATCCATTGTGGTGGATTTCGACTACGAGATCTGGCAAGTGTATGTCAAAATAACTTTTTTAAACTGCTATCTTGAAGAGAGCATCTACATGATGCAGCCCACCAGATATATAGCTAAAGGAAACGAGCATAAAGTTTGAAAACTGCTTAGATCCATATATGGACTTAAGAAAACATTCCATTCATGGAATCAAATATTTGATCAAGCAATCAAAACTTTTGGATTTGAGCAAAATGTAGATAAACCTTGTGTTTACAAACATTTAGGGGATGGATGATGGTCTTTCTCGTTCTATATGTCGATGACATTCTACTCATTGGAAATGATGTAGGCACATTGTCATTGATTAAATTGAGATTAACCTAACAATTTAGCGTCAAACACTTAGGAGAAACTAATTTTGTTCTAGGTATTCAAGTCCTAAGTGATAACACTATCTCAAGCTTCATACATACAAAAGATATTGAAGCGTTATGCAATGATTGGTTCATCAACCCTTCATATCTGAGTTTCATATATCCTTATAAAATTGTCCTAAAATAGTGGAAGGAAGAAAGAACATGAGAAAGGTTCCTTATGCTTCGGCAGTAGGAAGTCCCATGTAACAGCCCAATTTTGGGGCTAGTCGGAATAGTGGTTTCAGAACCACTAATCTGAGGTCAAAGAAATTATTTTTGCTATTATTTTATGTGTTATAGCATGATTATATGGGTGCATGAAAATTTTGGTGAAATAATTTTAGCGATATTATGCTTAATTTTGAAAAAGGACTAAATCGCGTAAAGGGTGAAACTTTTGTTTCATTAGATAAAGGTGTTAATTAGCTATGGAAAAATAAAATATAGGTCCTTATTGAGTAAATACTCCAATAAAAGTGGTGGCTGAACATGAATTTTTGATTCATGAAATTGGTCAAAGGTTAGGTAGATTTTAGGTGACTTAATTGATATAATAATCATAAAATAAAACGAAAGCTTCATCCTTTTCATTCTTCCTCCTCTCCACTGAAAATATCAGCAAAAATAAGGGTTTTGGAATCTTGAAATTTCAGCAACTCTTCACCCTTGAAAGTAAGTGATTTTAATGGTCATTCTTGATAATTTTTGTACTTTTGGGACCCTTGTAGCATAAGCTAACTAATGGAGGGACTCTTTTTCAAAATGGTTGAGAATCTATTGTTTTCTGAAATTTTATGGAAGGAAATGAATCTTCATTGTTAAATAGACAACTTTTGTGAAAGGGGTTTTCATGAAAACACCTAAAAGGACCAATTTTGTGAAGTTTGTAAAATGGGTAGTAAATGTGTGAAATAATTGGATTTATGAGTTGCTATAAGAGTAATAAAGGTTTGTCTAGGCTTGTTAAAGAAGGAAATTTGATTAAAATCGTTTCACTAGCCTAGGGACAAAATCGTAATTATGTGAAAGTCTAGGGGCAAAATGGTAATTTTTCCAATGTATGAATTATAAATTGTCTAGATTAATGTAGTGGTTAAATAAGTGAATTTGTCATTATAGGTCAAGAAAACGAAGTTCGGACCCGGACTGGGGGAAAACCAAGCTATTGGACTAAATCGAACTAGACGCCCATATTTTGTATACTGAGGTAAGTTGTACGTAAATAATACAAATCTATTGTTATTATGCATTAAATAATTGATATTGCATAAAATGTTTGACTATTGTTATGAAGATGCATGACGAAATTTGATGTTGTATACTCCCGGTTGAACCTTAGGAATAGATTGGATATCCATGCCATGACATTTGGGTGACATGTGAGCCAGTGTAAGACCATGTCTGGGACATGGCGTCGGGGTTGATATGTGTGCTAGTTTAAGACCATGTCTGGGACATGGCATCGACCACATAATGAGAACCAGTGTAAGACCATGTTTGGGACATGGCATCGGCATTGAGACGAGAGCTAGTGTAAGACCATGTCTGGGACATGGAATCGGCCTCGACATGTGAGCCAGTGTAAGACCATGTCTGAGACATGACATCGGCATTGATATGAGAGCTAGTGTAAGACCATGTTTGGGACATGGCATCGGCATCGTACCCTCTTGTGTGGGGCTTGTCAGGTATCCTTTGGTATTCAAACTGGTTCAACGGGTAATTTAAAGCTTGTGTCAAAAGTGAGAAAAGTTACAACTATTTTGTAAGTGATACAGGTACCTACACGAAATTCATGAGAAATGAGCTTGATTTATGCTGTATGATTAGTAAGGATGAAAATGAGTAAGTTATGCCTTTAATCATTTGAGAATTATGTGCAAGTTTATAATTTGTTATGAGTATGATAATGCATGATAATTGTTGTTAATTATTTACATGCGACTTACTAAGCTTTATGCTTACTCCATTTTTTTTCCATTTTCTTATAGTATCGCCAAGCTAGCTCGGGGATTAGAGGACGTTGAAGGCTCGATCACACTATCAATCTGAACATTTGGTATAATTAGATTTATCATTTTGAGTATGGCATGTATAGGGACTCGGTCTTTTGTCAAGTGTCATATTGTTTTGGCCAAATGTGTTGGCTTGTCTTGAAGATTGATTCATTTTGTATAAGGCCATGGATGATGGCTAATACTTGTTATTGATATATGTAAATGATGATGTTTTTCATGAATGTGCAATTTGCATGGTGAAATATATGGTGTGCTAATGTATGAATGAGTAAGCCGCATGATTAGATTGATAAAGTATGTGATAAGTTTTGCATGTGAATGGAGTCTAGTGGCCTTGATGTGTGTATGTCCTGGTTGTGGCTGATTTAGTCAGATGTTTATGTGTGGATAGGTGTTACTTGATGTGGCTTATGTTGGTGCAAGTAATGGTGGCAAAAGGGATTGGTATTTAGCCTTGTTTTTCTCCACAAGGGTAGACACACGGGCGTGTGTCTAGGTCATGTATGACACACGGCCTGCCCCATACATGTGTAGTCCCGCTGTGTCCCCTGCACCTTAATTTGGTAAAATAGAATACCTAGTAGTAATCCACACGGGCTGAGGCACGGCCGTGTGTCTGAACCGTGTGGATGACACAACCATAATACATGGGCATGTGCTCAGGCCGTGTGGAGTCTGCACCTTAAATGCGGAATTAAATTCTACACACGACCTAGCACACAAGCTTGTGCCTTGGTTGCGTGACCCTAAAATGTTGCTAATGTCAGAAACAGAATGTCAAGGTTTTAACACACGGGTTGAGACACGGGCGTGTCATGGCCTTGTGGGGGACACGGGCCATGGACACGAGCATGTGCCAGGTCATGTGAAAACCCCTGTAGTTTCGTATTGAAAAATAAATCCATATAGCTAGGGACATGGGTGTGCGTGACCACACGGTCTGCCCACACGGGCGTATCCCTTACCACACGGGCGTACGCCCCTATTTTCAGTGAAATTTTCCAAAGTTTTCTAAAGTGCCTGGTTTAGTATCGAACCATTTCTAAAGTATGTTTTGGACCTCGTAGGCCCATATTAGGGGCTTTAAGATGAAGTTTGAAAAGTTTTAAATTTGAATGAAATTTCATAACCCGGAAATGTATGTTAGTATGTGTTTAAGTTAGGTAACACCTCGTACCTTGTTCCGGCATAGGATACGGGTAAAGAGTGTTACGTTTAGTGGTATCAAAGCTATGGTTTAGTAGATTCTCGAACTAACCTAGCTTGTGTACGAGTCTAGGTATACATGTCATATATGAGTTATGATAGTGTGACGACTCTTGACAATTTAAAATGTGTTTTTATATAGTAAATGGATCCCGACGGAGCAGTAGCGGATGATGGTTAAAGTAATGCACCGACTCTTGCAGAAGGACCTCGCCAGTTGAAAGTGGGCCCGTGACACTAAGTCATGGCAGAGGGGCTAGAGAAGCCTTCCTCCATATGATGAATGCTTGGTATTCGGAGTTTGGTAGTGCAAACCCGAACACTCCACCTCCTCCACCCCCTTCAATCCCTCAGCCTGCCCCTGTAGCTTCCCAAGTAGTAGAAATGATTAGAAGGGAAAAACCTCCGGTAGACAGAATTCAAAAGCAAGGGGCCGAGGAATTTCGAGCGAATATAGATGATGACCCAGAGAGGGCAGAATTCTGGCTAGAAAACACCATTAGGGTATTCGATAAGCTGTCTTGCACACCTGGGGAGTGCATAAAGTGTGTTATGTCACTCCTACGAGACTCGGCTTACCAATGGTAGAGTAACATAGGAATTTTTCCAAGAAGAGTTCTGAAAGAAGTATATTAGCCAAAGGTTTATCGATCAAAAAAAAAAAGGAATTCCTTGAGCTAAAATAAGGCTGAATGAAGGTAACTGAGTATGAGCGTAAGTTTGTAAGGCTCAGCAAATACGCTCGGGAGTGTGCATCCCACTGAAGCCATCATGTGTAAGAGGTTTGAGGACGGATTAAATGAAGACATCTGACTATTAGTTGGCTTCCTGGAATTAATGGAGTTTGTGGTGCTTGTTGAGAGAGCATGCAAGGTCGAAGAATTGGCCAAAGAAAAAAGGAAAGCTGATATTGAGTCTCGTGACTCAAAGAAAAGAAAGTTGAGAAAATCGTTTCAGTCCTCATCCAAGAAATCAAAAGAGTTCACTACTCAATCAAATGCTTCAGCAGGGCTCTCGAATAGAAATTGGAGGAAGCAGTACTCGATTTCTAAGGCTCAGACCACTTCTATTATGAGTGTTGGTAGTGTTCGACCAAATAAACAAGAGTGTTCGCAGTGTGGTAGATGAGGAAATGAAAGAGGCTGTTTCAAGTGTGGTTCACTAGATCACTTCATTCGAAACTGTCCTGAGATGGATGAGAAAGACAGAAAGAAAGATATATGAGCGAGTAATGCTCTTTCTAGAGGTAGACCACAGAAGAACCCTAGAAGAGGGGCTAGCAGTAGAGGTGCGTCTAGAGATTCCACTGTGAGATTATAGGGTAAAGCTCCTGCAAGGACATATGCCATTCGCACTCGTGAAGAGGCATTATCACCGGATGTGATTACGGGTACTTTTTCTCTTCACGATACTTCTTTTGTTGCTTTGATAGATCTGGGATCTATCCATTCGTATGCTTGTGTGAAATTGGTATCTAGCATGAATATGCCTATTGAGTATACATAATTTGTGATAAAAGTGTCAAACCCGTTAGGCAAGCATGTGATAGTTGACAAAGTGTGTAGAAATTGCCCTTTAATGATTAGAGGTCATTGTTTTCCGGCTAACCTCATACTACTACCGTTTGATGAATTTGACCTAATTCTTGGCATGGATTGGTTGATTGTTCATAACATGTTAGTAAATTGTGGAAATGAAAATGGAAAAAGGAAATAATTTATTTGCAATTCTATATGGATTACTTAAAAATGATCAAAAGAATGAGTTTATTTTTTTAAGTTGTTTTAAAGCCTAAAAATGAAAATAAATCATTCAGTCATAGTGAACATGTTGAGTTTTGAAATATAAACATATTTTTTCGAAATTTTACCAAGGGTAAAATTGTCAAAATTTTACTCAGGGTAAAATAGGTATGAGAAAATTATTTAATATAGAACATTAAAGTTTATTTTGGGAAATAGAAAAACTGAATCGGATTGGATCACATTACAGAGTACTAGGTCAAAAGGCCCAGGAAGTACTCATAATTGGACCCGATGTGAGAGAGGCCCAAAACTCCTCATATAAAATGAAAGGGAGACAACCCTATTAGGAATACTAGGGTGTGTCATCCACCCCAATCCTACTCTAAGTAGGAAGTTGTTTTTCTCTTTCAAATAAACCACTACAACTCAACAAGTGTACTGGCTTCTATTCTTATAAACATATGGCACCGATAGAGAATTAAACACAACTTTGAAAGATTGTTACTCTGTCAAAAAATAGAGATAATACATTCTGAAATATGAAATATATTTTTCTATAATAACAATTCTACCAGTTTCTATTAAAGAAGAGTGAATTTTCATTTTCACCCCAAATAAAAGAGAGAAACTTTTCTAGTTTTGTGTTTCATTTCAATTGGTTAGATATCACACTCAAAGCAGTTCGTGGTACGAGAATAGAGGATAAGATCATTTGGTTGAAAGTCAGGAACAATAAACGTTCGCTGTGTAATATCCTGTTTTTCAATGGTACCAGAAATGGTAATTTTGGAACTCTGTATTTCAATGATCAAGTCTATAAATATTATTTAAAAATATTTACGAGTTTATTATAGTGTTTTACTGAGTTTTGATCTAATAATGTTTATTAGTTGGTCAGTTAGTCAAGGTACAAGTGGTATGTACTGAAAATTAGTGGTTTTGAGAACTGAGGTATCAGGACCTTTGTAACACCCCAAACCCGGCCCACGAACCCTGACTGGATCTGGTATGTCATTGCGGAAGAACGTTTGAAGACTGATTTCACTTTTGGGAAAAACATTAAAAATTTTGTCTTTAATAAAACATTGTGTGTTTAAATCTCCCAATAAAACTAAGTTATTACAATTTCCCGAATTAAAACTTTTATAAACTTTAAAAATATGAGTTGCCAAAAATAAAAGCATTTCCAAATAATAATTTAACTGTCATCTAGTTTAAACATAATAAAAATGCTCAAATACTTTAACTCGGCCTTATTACAATAAATGGATACTTAAAATACGAAAAATAATAAATTCTATTAAATAAGGAAAACAACTTCGCGCATGGCCACCTTTGGATCCTCCACCCGGGCCCTCGATCACTCACGAATCATCTCATGATGTTTAATAAAAATTGGGTGAGTCATACAGACTCAGTGTGTAATTAATCCACTAAATTCCACCCACACGTTAACCACATATTAACCCATATATCAGATAACAATTATCATATTCACATATTATCACATTCTGGGCTTGGCCCATATTCAAATCACTTATCAGGTAACAGGGTAATTAACCGCATAATTTCCACATATCGGGCATAGCCCATTTCCACATTGTTCCACATTCATATACTGGGCTTGGCCCATTTCCACATTAATTCACGTATCCATTGAAATTATGCAAAGTGCACCCAACCCAACCTAGGGTCCATCTTCTACGCACCCCCGTATCCAGCCACCACACCAGGGGATTATCAAATCACCCTCTCCTTTTCACTCCAAAAGGCAATCAATGCCGTCCACGTGCAATTAAGCACAATAATCCACAACGCGACCTCAGTCAGCGCCAATCCACGATGTAGCCATAGCTAACACCAAAACCACGATGGGACACATATTCACTCATCAACCACGATATGGCACATAGCCGATATCAACCACGATGAGACACACAGCCACTCATCAAGCCACGTGAACTTAATCGCAATTATTCCACAATGTGACCTCAGTCAACGTCAATCCACGATGTAGCTCAAGGCTAACATCAAACCACGTACTCGAAGTACACCCGTACCTTCTTTCATATCATATCCCAACCCATGCACATGCAACATTCCATAATGACATAATATAGTGATGCATGAGCATGTTCATCAAGCGTAGTCATAACACATATTCATATTAATAATCACATTTTATCAGATTTGGTACTTACCGGATTATCGACATACCCCTTGAGGGTATCCATATCACAGTTTCCACTGCACTAGTTAGCACATTCATAACACATACACATATCACATACATATCATATACACAGAAAACAGTGGGTTAATCTGTAACATCCTGAAAAGGGCCTATGCATTTTCGGTTTAGTTGTACAAAGTGACATGTTTTACGTACTAAGAATAAATTTTGAACATTTTTGGAAACCCAGAAATGAATGGAAATGATTTGGAAATGAACATTTTTGGAAACCTGAAAATGTATGGACATGATCTAGAAATGATTCAAAAGAGGAAAGTGAACATTTCTGGAAACTTGGAAATGTAAGGAAATGATTCAAAAGAGGAAAGTGAACATTTCTGGAAACTTGGAAATGTAAGAAAATGTCAAGTTTACAGAGCTAAACGAAAATTTTTGGAAACTTAGAAATGACTTAGAAATGTCGAGTTTTAAGTTTTAAAGCAGGGAATAAAGGCAAGGTGGCCTTAAAAGAAAAATTTTGTGAAATTTGACACATAAATAGGCTTGGAAAAGTGGCCTGAAGATGCCACTTAGGGTCTCTGGAAATGGCGGCACATGCAAGGTGTTGGGCCTGAGTTCGAGTCACTTGGGAAGCAAATAAAAGAAGTTTTATTTTGCTTCCAGAAGCTCTGAGGTGGACGGCACAAGCCTTCTAGAAAGGAGGAGTTTTATTCTCTTTAATATTTGATTAATAAGGTGATAAATAAAGGATTTTTAATTGGATTATTTTCAAGGGATAATAAAGGATTATTCTCTTATTATTTTAAATTAAAGAGATAAAGCTATCAAATAAAGAAGAGTGGTGGCCAAGTAGGGGACTCTAGCCTAGTAAATTCGGCTAAGGGAGGAAAATAAGGCTAATTTTCATTCATTCTCTCTTTTGCCGAAATTCCCTAAGCCATTCTCCTCTCTCTGCCGAAATTTTTCCCTAGCAAATTCTCTTTTTTCTCTGCTATTTTGCCAAGACCAAAAACTCTAGTAAAGCAAGCCACTCTCTTCATCTTTCTTTTCTTCCTATTTCTTTCCTTCCAATCCATTCAAAAGCCGAATTTCGGAGAGGCTTCAAGCATAGGTGTTGCCGATTTCTCTAAGTAAGGGAAGATCGAGACTCGGTTTCCATTCTTTTTCTTTTTAAGCCTGTCGAAATTTGGAGACTAATCTCTTATATTGTATTTTGGCCGAAATATGAAGAACTCTTTCGGGATCTGTCTCAAGTCGATCATAAGAAGGATTTTTCTGGATTTAAGGCATCAAGGTAAGACAATAAAGTGATATTCGCCATAGGCCATAAGTATGATTTCAAGTTAGACTAAAATCTAACATATGTGTATAGATATTTCGACAGCATTAAGGAAGCAAGGATCCAATTCGGGATTTTAGAATCCACAACGTAAGTATTCGGCCAAGGCTTATATTTTTTGGTATTTAGCACTATTTCCTATTTATTCAAAAGCCAGAAACTGACATAGTTAAATGATTTGGTGGCTAGCCGATTTTAAGGAAGGAATACTACAGATTTTGGGATTTGATTATTAATCAAATCGGCAAACAAGGTAAGAATACTAATCCTACTAGGATTTGGAATTTTGGCCGAATGGCTTTTTATTAAGGTAATAAGTGATAAATCAAATGTAGGGGTTAAGGATCTAAGCATTAGATCAAGCTTTTCGGGATCTCAAGGAATTTCTAAGCGAATCAAGTGTGTACCCCACACTACTTCATAATACGTTTTATGGCATGTTTAATTAAAATATGTGACATTAAGAATATGAAAGTGGCTAAGGTATCATGTTGTGGTACTAAGTACTGTGTGCACGCTTCCTACTTCTACTAGGAATATGAAAAATGTTATTTGTAACATGAGAATATGATAAGAATGTGAACTTTGGCTTGTAATTGCATAATATGTTATGGGCATATGGGTTTTATTTTGAAAGGGGAAGTGAATGTGGTGACTTAAGACCACGAACACGGTGACCTAAGACCGTGATATCTGAAAAGTGGTGACCTAAGACCACAGTAATCTGAAAGTGGTGACCTAAGACCACAGTAATCTGAATGTGGTGACCTAAGACCACGAATGCGGTGACTTAAGACTGCAATTTGGTGTGTAGCGGAAGGAGGGTCGACTTAGTAGTCCCCACGGTGTGATTGGCAGGTACGGGGGTGTGTAGCGGATGGACAATTAGGTTTGGGTTTGGGAATGCTTCATAACTTGTATTCATTATTTTGAATGTGTAACTCTTATATGCCTGATTCTATTATGACTTAGTGTCGTGTACACATTGAGTCTGTTTGACTCACCCTGCTGTGGGACCATGTTTCGTGTGATGAACAAGTGATGGACCGGGACGGCGAAACTTGTGGTGGCCATGCTCAACATGCAGTCTTTATTTTTATGGACTATGAGTTTTTAAGTACTTGAATTATTTGGAAATTATTTGATGTAATAAGGCCATAAGGCCATAGTTGAATCATTTTACATTTATTTTTTCCATTTATTATGTTTATGAACCTTATTTATTAAAGTTTAAGTAAAATTTCTTTAAACTAAACCTTAAATGTTTTATCACTTAATATTAAAAAGGGGTTTTCAAAATAAAATCGAATCCGTTTCAACACAAGCCCAACCCAAAACAAAATTTTTAAAAATCGCACAAGTTTTTCGCAAAGTAACAAAAGGATTTGAACCGATTTACTTGAGGGACATACCAAATCTGGTCAAAGCTCATGGGCCGGGTTTGGGGTGTTTCATAATCACACACCTGATCACTTGAAGTTCTAAGCTCTCGATCCCGATGCTATCACTAAGAGACACTACAGCTATCTGCCTATAACTCTCCCCTGCTGCTGGCACACACCCCGGTGGCCAATCCCGAACCGCCGAGACAGATCGTTTCTTAAACTTCGGGATAGGGACCTTCCCTTTCCCTTCTTGACTGGTATTCGCCTCCATCACAATACTTAATCAGGACACTTCGTTAATCATCAATATACAAAATCTTAACCAAATATCCACAACTTAACATACTTACCGAATAATCTTGATTCCCGAAAGCTTGCTCTACTTCTGTCGATTTGCCCCTAGAAGACTATAGTCCCAATCGGTCAACACAAGAATACTAAGAACATGGCCCTTGGCCGAATGGTATATTCTTGCTTACCTTAATCACTTCAATTCCAAAAGGGGCTCCTTAGTGCTCGCTAACGACGGTACACCCAAAAAACACATAAACATGGATTAGGGAATATTCGGCTAACCCAAAACCAAGGCCTAAACACTTGATTTCGGCACATCCATGAAGAGAAGATAAATTCGATTACTAGAAAGAGTACTTACCACTTACGTTTTTTTGAAGAGACTGAAAGAGAGTAGGTTTCGGCTATGGCTTACCAAAGAAGCAAGTTTCGGCTAACCTAAGAAGTATTTCGGCTTATAGATTCCAAGAAGAGAAGAGAATAAAAGAGACTTGTGGCTTAAGGTATTTCGGCAAGGAGAAGTAGTAAGGAAAAGATAAAAAAACCCACCTTGGTAGCCTCCCTGAATTCGGCTATTAGTCAAAAGAAGATATGCTACACACTTAATGGTTTTCGGCATAAAAAGAGAGTGTGAGATGAGAGGAAAAATTTTCGGCACAAGGAGAATAAATGGAGAAAAGAATTGCCAAAAGGTGAGCACCCCTATTTATACTATCCAAATTCGGCACCCATACTTTCTATACACTTCAAAACCGAATAAGCACACCAAGAGAGTCCTTTGGCCAGCCACCATATCTCCTCTCATCAAACCCCAAACTTTCTCCTATATTTTCTCTTCAATACTCATTCAAAATAAATTGAATAAGCCAACTTATTATCTTTATTAAAAAAAATATAATCTATCACATTATCCCTTACCCTTTCATTTAAACTAAACAAAAATAAAACCACAATTTTCCAACTCCTCTAGCTAAAATTTAAAATAAAAAAACCAAGCTTATCCTTACCTAATTAAAAGTCCAAAGGCGTCTAACACTTCCCTTCTCTCTTGACGCCACAAGCAGAAAAAAATAAAACACATTTATGCTGCCCACGTGATTCGAACATGAGACCTGCTGGAGCCCCACAGATAACGCCCCAAGCCACTTTGCTGCTGGATCCTTTGTGTCATAAACTCCCCAGAATTTCTCTTAAAGCCTCCTTAGCCCAGTTTCCCTTCTTTATGCAAGGAGCATAAAACAGGCCTTGTAGCCACTTTACCAAGGCCTGTTTTATGCCAAAAACGCCTACAATTTTTCCCTTAAGGCCTCCCTGGCCTTGCTCCCCTTCTTGACGCAAAAAGAAAAGCCCGCAGTGCAATTTCTGCTGTCGAACCTCCTCCCTCCTGACGCAAGCTCCCTGCTCCTAAGTGGCGTCCCTTGCCAATTTGCCACACGGTTCCTTGTGTCCTAAATTCCCCAAAACTTTTCTTAAGGCCTCTTCAGCCTAGCTCCTCTTTTTAACTTAAAATCCAATATTTTCCCAAGACTTCCTCCCACATCCTTAGGTTCTCAAAACTTCCCAAACATACCCAAACACACTCCAAGCCTACTGTCACTTGAATTATACACTAAATGCATAACCCCTAATCTAGGATGTCACAACCTTGTTTTCCCAAATCAAACTCATAAATATTAGTGTTTAATGCGTACGGAGCTATTATATAAGTGGATTGAAGTTTGGTCTGAAAATTTTATGATTTGATAGTTAATTGAGGAAAAAAGACTAAATCGTAAAAGCTGCAAAAGTTAGTCATTATTGATTTTTATTGGTTAAAAGGCTTAATTAGTAATAATTTAAAGGTTGGAATGGAAAATAGACATTTTTCCATGATGGTGGATGGTTAATAGTGGATTTTAATGAATTGTGACTTAAAAAATTAATTTATTTTATTAAATAAAAATGGTAAAACATAAAATAAGTATGATTTTTCATCATATTCTTCGTTCTTTTTTCTCTATCACCAAAACCACCATTATTTAAGAACTAAAGAATCGATCAAGCTTTATTCTTCTTGCATGATCAGGATTGAACCAATCAGCAGATAAACATGAAAAAGAAATTTTTTTGGAATAGTCATCGGAGTTGTGTTTGAAGCTATTTTGGTTAGGAAAGTTCGTATGAAACTTTCTATGTTATTTTACTTATATTTGACTTATATTTAGTGCATATTAGTTTATATTATTTGTAATAATTTTAGTTTTGGCATACAATGGATTAAATCGTAAAAAAAGAGTTATATGGTAAATGCAAGTAGTTTATGTAATCAAGTGGATGAGAAATATGGTATAATTGAATAGTACATATATATTGATGTTAGAAAGTTGAAATATTACGGAGTTAGAAAATAATATTTTTTTTTGAATTTAGAAAATGCTATCAGGGTTCAAAAGAATTGGGTGTTTGACTAGGGATTCCATGATCGATGGCTTGAGATCCTGCATGGGTTGTAGATTTACTAAAGCTTGTGTGAGCAGCATCGAATCATCGGATAATATGGCTTAAGGTCCAACATTTGTTTGAATTCTTCAAAGCTTGTATGAGCAACATCGAATTATCCTTTATTGATGGCTTGAGATTCAACACATTTATGAATTATCTGAAGCTTGTATGAGTAGCATTGGGTAGAGCATGTATAGTAAGCCTGACCTAAAGCCTGTGTGAGTAGCCCAAACATGAAAATGGTAGCTAAACGAAAATGAAACAGTTGAATGGATTGAATATGGAAGTGTTCACTAAGTTATAAATAAGCAAATTGAATAGCATGAGATAAATTATATGTTTGTACTTGTAAAGGAATTAATAACTATGATTTTGTTATATTAATGAACTAATCTCTTGGTTTTTTTTTTTTTTTGTGAAATCACGTATGTATATATATAGGAATGCCAAAGGGGATACCATGCCATGAATAATTGTGTTTTAGTTACTTACTTTAGTTGTAACTATTAAGGTAAGTTAAGTTGAATTCATATGGATTTACTAAGCATTTGGAATGCTTATCTTGTTTGTTTTTATGTCTTTGAATAGGTTATTTTACGAAACTCACCGGTCAGATCAATTCAAAGCTCACATTATTCAGCTTTTGATTCGATAGTCTTTTATTACTTCCATATTAAATTATGAGGCATGTATATAGGTTTGTATTTGCGTTTAAGTTATTTTGGATGTCCATGGTCTTGGTCTAATGATGTTGACGATGATGAATGATTTGGTATTATTATAACAAAATGAAGTGGCAAGTGAATAGACAACTTGAAATGTATTTAATCAAGCTAATAGATAGTATATGTGAACAGGGTTATGGTAATGGATGTATTTAAGTATTTTGGTTATGTTTTGTGCCATTTTGATTAAGAACTATGTGTGTAATGATGTAAGATATGTTGGTTGTTTTGGTGGTTTGTGGTTTGTGTTGATATAAGCATATTTGGTACCCATTTTGTTATCTTGCTTGATGAATTTGTACTTATGTATTAGGTCATTTGGTAAACTTTATTTGATGCATGTGGGAATTGAAAAATGATGTTGATTTGGTGAATGAATAGGCATGAAAGGTTAAGTATGTTTATGCATGAATGGTTAATGAATAATTCTTGAGTTTTGTGCATGATGTATGTTTGCCTATATGTATCTATGAGGTAGTGTTAGGTTTGGGCATTAAATGAACTTTCAAACTTATGATTTTTCACCATCTGATAAAAAGTTTCAATACCAGGGATAAAAAAATATTGATACCTTACCAAATGAACAGTTTTAACATTTTGCAGAATACAGATTTGGTATTGATAAATTTTATTTAGTATCGATATTTTATGACTTTGATCGATTGTAACACCCCAACTCATATCCGTCGTCGGATTAGGATCACAAGGTGTTACTTACAAAAAACATAAACACTTTTCTTATTATCTATGTATGCAACGATGTATGGTTTAATAATCATAACAGATACAGTATTATCAAAAAGCACAGCAAGATAAATTAAATTGTAATAGTGTATAACATGAATGCTCAACTACTAGCAACTATCCAAAAACAAATATATATATATACTTATGTTCACCAGTTCACACATCACGTCAATATATATATAAAACCAACCAATCATACCTACTCATTTCTTTAATGTACATGCAATTCTCAATATTAATACACTATGACTGAGCATATCCTAAGTTCCATTTATAACTGAATATATATATCTTAGACATAAATAAATTTAATAAAATCATGAATCAAAATTTCCATTCACTTCCTGATCTATCGCATATCATTTTCACATACAATTTATGCACAATATGTCATGCATTAACTTAATGTCTATCATTAATCACCTAAGTATGTATATAATGTAACCAAATATGTATTATCAAATCATTACTTTATTCAAAATACCGTATATCATAAATCCAAACCGTAACCTGTATAATCATGCAATAGCCGAATATATATAAATATAAATACTAACTAACAACCCAAAGCATTACACATATGCCTTTTTAACATAGTTACCAAAAGAATTCATAGCATACCCAAATTTACATATATACATATATATATACCAAACTTACATCGTATTCAAGCCATTTTCGCATGGCTATATTATGAATATAGATAAAACATCATTCACATACTAAACTAGCCTATACATGCCTTTGTTTCAAAAATAACTAGTTTGAATATACCAAAAGGAGTGATAGTATGGTTGACTTCCCAACGATCCGATGAGCCAGCAGCCAAGTCCAAAATCTGTAAAACCAACAACGAATGCATACAAGGTAAGCTCAAAAGCTTAGTAAGTCTCAAGCAAATTTTACTTTCATTAATAAAATATTTAAGCATTATAACTTGAATCTCATTATGCATATACCATTAAAAACAAAGAATTCATCATATGAAACAACTCTTGCCGAATACAATTAAATCATTATCTTAAGCATTTGTACCTTATCCATATAACACATGTAATTCACTAAAATCCAAATGATATACAAATATGTTATAAACATTAGCAAATTCCAACTCAAATAAGTACACATTTATATCCATCACATAAACTCATTTATGCATCATTAGAAACACATCCAAATCTTTCACATTCACATTTATACCTTAGCCTTTCCCCGATCTAGTTCTTTCTCTTCTTGTTCCCAATCTAATTAGAACATGAAATGGCTAGAAATGGTGAAAATCTTTCCCCTTCCCCTTCCTTAAAGTTTCGGCAATGAAGAGTAGAAGATGAACACTTTTTCTTCTTTTTTTTTAATCTTTATTTATTTAAAACCATATAATACATATTTTATTATCATAAAATATATTATTCACATTATAAAAATACAAAATAATCTCCTTCCTTAATCATTACCGTCCACTAACATGGAAAGTAGAAATTTGACATGCAAATCCTTAAGTTTAATAAACAATTCACTTTACCCTTCTAATTTCTTGCTCACTACTTTTGTCACCTTAGTAACTTAATCCTTTTTGTTAAATTAAACACTCAAACAATTAAATTTTTCTACGAAACTTTCACACACATCAATTCACATATAATAAACACAAAATATGATAAAAAAATATTTCTCAGACTCGGATTCGTGGTCCCAAAACTACCGTTCCGATTAGGGTCAAATTCGGTCTGTTACATCGATACCTTGAAAATGATATTGACACCCTAATTTGGTAGAATGTCAAAATGGTATCGATAAATATTTTCATATCAATAATTGTTAGAAAATATTAATACTTCTTAGTTAGGTATCGATATTTACACAGAGTTTTTAAAATTTTATAGTTTAGTCCTTTTTCATGCTCGAATCTAATCCCTTGTAATTTAAGGCCCGTTTTAACCGTGTTTCTTTTGTAACAATTATTAATTAAAGATTAGAAGAATTCAATGTTTTAATTGCACAAGTTTGTTCCTTCTTATTCGTAGCACATCCTAGTTCGAATTCAGTGATCGGACTAGATATGGAGTGTTACACGCTGAGCCAAAAACATAGGTATGAATTTGGTTAGGGTTTATTGCTATAAATTTCATAAGCTGGGTCGATTTTCAAATTTTTAATTTTCCATTGTGCAAGAAAACTATTTTCAAACTGGATTTTTCCAACAACCTTGTCTTGGGTATCGAAGTGGATGACTTTCAAAAGATAGAGACATAGATGTGACTAACTGGACTGGCAGTACATCGGATAGGACACTAGTAGAGTAGATCCTAGATTTGTTTGTGGATTTATTCACTTTTTGCATTCATAGCATGGCATACCTTAATTTGAGTGGATGATGAACTATGTATATGTGAATCGTATAATTTAATTTAAATGAAAGCTTGAGTTCAAATAAATAAGGAAACAAAAGTTGATACATTGGGTATATGACTTTTACAGTATGTAGCATCATTCTACAACAGTGTAATTCATAGTCTAATAAAGGGTAAAGGATATCCTGTCATCGGCATTACAAGATAGATGAAAAGTAAATGTGACCGCGAGTCAATTATCTTTGTGATAAATGATTTTATTACTATTTGATTGTAATTGTTTTTTTTATTAAGGAAGATGTAATGATTACCATGAGATAAAATATGATCATATTGGGAGAATGAATTTATCCCAAAGAGATTAAGGATATCCTAAGAGGGTAACACACTTATGACACAGTCATTAGATAAGCACTTATTAAGTAGCTTTCGTAATGGTATATAATAAGGGAGACCTCAGTCACAATAATTTTATGGAATGATTTCATGACTAAGTAAGTTTATACTGAATAGAAAGAAAGTCAAAAGTTAGTTATAAATTACTTGATCCCTTATTATATATGTTCAATCGGTCCCTCCCTAGCTCGAGATAACCAGAAACAAATTGCATGTAGAGCAAAATGAATAGAATTGAATGGACACAATGTAGTTAGAGTAATAGATTGCATGTATCACTATCTGCAGTGAATGTATTTTCTCACTAAGTACAAAAATGACTTGAGAATTCATTTAAGGTTCTTGGAATTATTATTTAAATAATTGAAGTTCAAAGATGGAATTAAATTAATTACTCATTATGAGAATCCCTGAACAAAGGAAATTGAATATATTTCCTTATAGATTCTGTTATAGTAAGTTGTTATGACTTTAACGAAATTAGAATTTTGTTAGAAAAATTATTTTATTTAAAAAGTAATTTATTTAATTTAATTAATTTATTATATAGTATTTATTTTGGGAAATAGAAAATAAATATTCTGTTAGATTAAAATATAAAATGTTGGGTCAAAAATCTAAGAAGCAGATGTAATTTGTAACACCCCAAACACGACCTAGACGTTACGACCGGATTTGACGTGTCACATCGAAGTGTCATTTGAAAATCGAGTTTATTGATAAAAGTTCGGTACTAAATTTTAAATCCCGTTTAACAATTGTTTTGAAAACGTCAGTGTTGTAAAACCTTGTTGTCCGATTATAGGTCGTATCAATTGTTATAAGCTTATCAATTTAAAATAAAACCGCGGAAGAATTTTTTAGTTGTAAACTTCTAGATTCAAAAACGTAATTTTCAAAAACGGTTATTGCTTTAAAAACCAGTGTTTCTGTAACACCCCAAACCCGGTCAAAACGCTACGACCGAATCTGGTATGTCACAGGGGAAAACGTTTTGAAGAAAAACGAGTTACCGATTAAATTTTAATGAAAAACTCTTTGTTACTAGAAATCAGGTTTATAATAAGTTAAAAACTGATAATTTACTTTGAAATCCCGAAAATAAATCTTTAAAACATAGTTGTAAATCCATGGATTAGAAAACCTTTTATAATTTAAAAGAAACTAAAGCGATTAGATTGAAAACCGTATCAATTAGAAATTTGGAAACTTGAGTTTTGGAAAATAGTATGAGTTATCGAAAATACTTAAGTTGATAGTAAAATTATAAATTAAGTGTTGATAGTAAAATTATAAATTTTGGAAATCATATAAATTGTTGATAGTAAAATTATAAATTAAGTGTTTTCTACAATTTAAATGATTTCCAAAATTTAAATTTCTACATTCAAATGCAAACGGTTTCAAAGTATTAATTCGAGTTTTCTTAAAATGAAACAAATGTTTTCTAACCTATGATTTATCCACTTAGTTTAAAAGTTTTATTTATGGAATTTCAAAGTAAATTATTAATTTTGAACTTATTAAACATCTGATTTCTAAAAATATAGAATTACAAAGAGTTTTTCACTAAAATTTAATCGTTAACTCGATTTTCTCCAAAATATTTTCCTCAGTGACATACCAGATTTGGTCATGGCGTATTGACCGGGTTTGGGGTGTTACAGTTTCCTAGACTAGCAGGTTGAAATAACGATAAACACCAATGCACTAAAATCAGAATACGTGGCGAAGCCACTAGATCAGTAAACGTGGCAGAGCCACTAGTACAGTACTTCCTCCAAATACAAATCCCCACCCCAACGCAGAATGTCGTGTCATAAATAATTCGTGTATGCAGTATGTAACAAACATAAACAGTCATATAAATATCACATAAACATCACTTAAGCTACCACTAGGGGTATACCAGTCATTTTGTCGATTAGGGGTAAAACGGTAATTTCACCCCTCGAGGGTATTTCGATAATTTTACCCTTCGAGGGTATTTCAGTGACTTTACCCTTTGAGGGTATTTCAGTAATTTCACCCATCGAGGGTATTTCGGTAATTTTACCCATCGAGGGTATTTCAGTAATTTTTCCTAAAATGACCTTTCCGAAGGCCTACAGTCGCCTCGAGCGACGCAGATACCCTTTTTGGTCAAAACGGTGTAATTGGGCCCAAAGCCTAATTTTTGGCCCAAGCAGGCCCACACGCTCGTATGGCCCATTCAGCCCAATTTCGGTTGCGGCTATGTGAACTTTGCAACCCAATCCATTATTTGAAACTATCGTGAATTTTACTCACGTGGGGCCCATGGGCCCAATGGCCCATCTCGGCCCAACGAGGCCCATTACGACCTAAGCCTACGGGAATGTTCGTGGAGCCTCAACGGTCTATCGCCAACGATTGTGGCTCGATTTATCTCTATGAGCGCTCGCACACTCGAGAGCCCTCAGATGCCGAAGTTTCAGCTTATCGGTTTTTCGACTTTAGCCGATTCACAATCCAGCAGGGGTATGAATACACACCTTCATGCGTCATATTGACAGAACCAAAATCAGGTGTAGGATTACACACCTGTTATGGGTTGTAGGTTGAAGCTCCCAAGATTAAGCACCTATGAAATCAACAGTTCTAACAATTAGTCTCAACCCTTGTTAAAACATCACCATAATATTGAAATCGTTTAATCAAACTAACGCTACTTACCACCAATCAAGAGATCTCTTGCGGGGGAAGGGTAATCGGCCTACTCCTTGGTTAAGGAAAGCGAGTCCCTAGCAACATTTCAACGAAGAGAAGGTGTTAGCTATACAAATAACCACGACAACAAATGAAAACAAAACAGCCTTTCGGCTCGAGAGATATAGACCGAGCATAGAAAAGAAGCCGGCCAAGATTCGGCTAGAGTATCCACTTACCGCAAAATCAAAGAGATTCGGAAAGGTTAGAAACAAAGAAAAGAAGGAACACAGAAAAGAGAGTGTTTAGGCCACAATAGGTTTGGTTATCACAAGAAGAACAAAGAGAAAGGAAATAGTTTCGGCAAGAAATGGATTAAGGGAAAAAGAAAAGAGCAATGCCGAGTCAGCAAGGGATGAAGAAGAGAAGAACTTTGAGGAAGAACTCAGCACCCGACATTCAAGTTTCGACAAAGAATGGACAGCAAAAGCGAATAAAGATAGAAGGGAAAAGTCCCGAATGTTAAAAAAAATGCACGAGATGCTTCAAAAGAACAAATCCCGAAATGCTCAAATGACACCCCTCAGCCGAATTTGCACAATTGAAACCCTCTAGCCGAAATTTCTCTTCCTACCCAAGCTCTCCAAATTCGGCCAGCTCTCTTCACATTCAAACTCCCTCAAATTCTCCACCAAATCCTCCTTGAATTACTCCCAGCCTCCCATTCGAAATTGTTGACCAATTCTTCAACCTCCTATGCAGAGTTTGATCCAAACTCTACCTCTTGCACCCTCAAGACATGAAATAAAAGCCTCCATTTGCTTGCCGTAGGATTCGAACCCCACTCCCCTTGCCATCTTAGTGACACCACCACCATCAAGCCACAGGCTCTCTTTGTGTCATAGAACGCACACAATTAAACATAAGTCCTACTGCTAACTGCCAGTTTCACTTATGAGCAAAAAATAAATTTTTTCCAAGGTTCAGACTCGAACCCATGCTTAATAAAAACCCCCAAACACACTCAAATAACTACCCGTTCAAGCACATCATGGAATTTAAGCAAATTCAACAAAATTCTAAACCCCTCATTTTTGGGGCGTTACATAATTAGACCAAATACATGAGAGCCCTAATTAACCTTCATAATAAGTATGAAGGTATGAGGGGCGACAACCCTAGTAGAAAATACAGCAGTGTGTCAACCCATTACTCTAGTTGAAGTAGGATTGTATTGTAACACCCCAAACCCGGCCTAAACGTCACGACCAGATCTAGTATGTCACAGGGAAAGGTTGTTTAAATGAACTGAATTTTGATGTTAGGTTTATTTGTCGAGAGTCGAATTTAAGGAATTTCATAAAACATGACAGTTGAAAACGATGTTGCGATTTTAAGTAAAATCTCTGAATTAATTATTAATCGCTTGCCATCTTTTGTTAGCACTTGAAAACATGATTGTTTAGGTTTTTATTCTAGAAAACTCCGTAGTCGACATCTCATAAGATAAGTTATAACAGCATAAAATCCAAAACCCAAATTAAAGAATAGGAGGCCTTATTACATAGCAAAATCCCAATTAAAACAAGTTTAAATAAAGAAAACGAATTTACGAGAAAAATATTACATGGCCACCTCAAGTCCGCCTCGGCTCCAAACCTGTGATCTAGGGATTACCTACAAAATTAAGCAGAGGGGTGAGTCACCGAGACTCAGTGTGTAAATCCCCATACGAACACAATTTGCGCCTAAGCCCTAACAACATGGCATGTCATAGAGTGTATGCAATGCAGTCCAGCCCAACCTAGTTTTCCATCCTCTACATCACCTGAATCACCCAAACGCCCGTGGCACCGAGCGACCGTGGTTTCAGACCACCGTGATACCAGATCACTGTGACAGAGTCACTAATAATAATATGTGTGGGGCCAACCCACTGTGGTACCAAACCACTGAGACAAGTCACTGAATCATATACATACGTGGTGTTAAACCACCCTGGTACCAAACCACTAAGGCATAGTCACTGAATTAGATATGTGGGGCCAAACCACTGTGGCACCAAACCACTGTGACAGTCCCTAAATAACACTTCCCCTTTCATATCATTTCCCAAAGCCCATGTAATATGACATAATAATTCGTGTATGCAATATGTCATGTATGCAAAACATATATCAAATGTAGCGTATGAAACGATTTACCATAAAAATACAACATAATCTAGCTAATCAACTCCTAAGGGTATAACAGTAATTTTACCTTCCAGGGGTATTTCGGTAATTCTGCACCTAATGACCTTTTCGAAGGACTAATGTCGCCCCGAGCGACTCGGCTACCATTTTCGGTCGTTACCGGACTATTGGGCCTAAAACCTGATTTCGACCTATTCAGGCCCACACGCTCATCTGGCCCATCTAGCACAAATCTAGCCACATATATGAGATTCGCATAGTCTAATCCAACATCTACTACACAAACATACCATTTATTCATATGGGCCAACTTGGCCCCATTCGGCCCATCGTGGCCCAACAGCCTAATCTAACCAACAAGAGTACTACTGATGGCCTCAACTATCGCATCGAAGCTCCCACACATGCGCTCGCACGCTCGTGTGGCTACAATCGTCCTGTGACCTGCATTTCAGCATTTGCCGCTCTACAACTAGAGTAGAGAAGTACACACACCTTATAGGAATCTGAAGCTGCTAAACCGCGCTCCGAAAGCTCCTATGCCCAAACGCCCACCAAGGTATATTAACTCTCCTCATAGAATGCTCTATATATAGCTAGCTTCTCACCATCCTTCTTTGTATCTTTCCGATGTGGGATCCCTCCGTTAGCAGAGTTTAAATCCAACTCAAACTCTGGCCGTCCAATCTGGAAAATAATTACTCCCTTGTTTTTCATGAGATTCGAACCCAGGCTCCCTTGCAACATAATCCACGCCGCTAGCCACTAAGTCACAAGCTCCTCTTGTGTCTTAAAACATGCATAACTAAAGATAAATCTATGCCCAAAGTCTAAATCCATTTAATAAAATAATCTAAAAGAAAAGCAAGTGCCACAACTTGAACCTTGGACCTCCTTCCTTCCTTGTAGCGTCACTCCCTTGTTCCTTATGTGGCGTCAGTTTTCCACTACACCACACACTCCACTTGTGTCATTTTTCCCCATATTTTATTCTTAAAGCCTACCTACTAACTCCCAGGGTTTTATTCACCTAAAACCAAAATTTCCCTAAAGCCCAAGTTTGATCCCGGGACTTCATAGAAGCCCCCTAACCTTCCAAAATCATTTACCTAATAGGTCTAACTTGCATTTAAGCTGATCTCTTGTTCTC
The DNA here is from genome assembly GCA_025503065.1 of Gossypium bickii. Classification (NCBI taxonomy): domain Eukaryota; kingdom Viridiplantae; phylum Streptophyta; class Magnoliopsida; order Malvales; family Malvaceae; genus Gossypium; species Gossypium bickii. Next base: position 28,149,364 of record CP106712.1, read on the forward strand.
CAAAAATTTATAAAGTTCCTACGCTCGGGGCCCAAAAGGCCCAATTCTCCTGGGCCCAATTTTGGGATGTTACATGTATTTTCTATTTAAATAATATTATTTAGTCAATACTTATTCAACTAAAACTCTTGTACTTCTCCCTATAAATACGGAGCATCTATTGAGATATTTACACACAACATTCATACATCATTATTCTGTTAGAAATTATTGATAATTCATTTATTAAGAATAAATTCTAATTTTTGGGAATTAGGAGTTTTAGCGATTTATAAAGAGACCTTACTAAAGAGACCTTACTTTCTTATTGAAAGTAAGTAAACCGTTTCATTTCTATGTTTTTTGTTCGTGTTGCTCAAGCCTACACTCAATGCAGTTCGTGGTTTGAGAATAGTAGAGAAGATCATTTGATTGAAAGCCAAGATCAACTTGATTTCGTGGAAACACACAAACATGTAGACTTTTTGAACACCTTTTGAGCCCTAATTTGTGCAGTTTTGTAGTAAGTTTTTTTTTGAAATTTATACTTTAATTATAAAATAATTAGTTTAAACTTAAATTATTAATATATTGAATTTTAATTATTTTTATAATAAATTTACACAAATTTGGTTTATTTTCGACAGTTTTCCACAAATGGTGAAAATTGCTCTACAGATACCTCGAGAGGCTTGAACCGTTGGGACAATGTTGTGCATCAAGTGATCAAGAGCAAGGCTAATAATATTTTCCAACCATGGATGGTCCAAAAATATGTATTAAAAATATTTTGTAATTAATTTTGATCCAAAATTATTTGGGTTAAAAATTAAGGCTTGAAAATGAAAAGAGGCCCAATTGTGCTAAGTAAAGAAGACTGATCCACTTAGCAAATAAGGCAACCCAAACCGTCCATACAGCTGACCCAATCAGTTTATTTTAGCTGATTTCTACACTTGCAAAATAGACCTTGAAGTTTCCTTAAAATCCTATTCAAACCCCTCCTTTTTTCATGCCTTCAAACTTTTGTCCCTAGCTTACAATAGCAAGTTTGAGCCCTTCAAACTTTCACCATATGTGGTCAGCCAAGGGAAGAGGAGTGGCTGATATTTATTTGCTATTTTTAGCAGTCATTACCACCTATAAATACCCCTCTTCCCTTCCTCATTCAACACACACTTCATTTCCCATACATCTCTTTCTTTCATTTGCTTTTCTGTCTTCCATTCCCTTTCTTATTTTCCCATTTCCCTTGCCGATTTTCCTCCTAAAAAATATCCTTCTTCCACCTTGTAATAACAAGATTTAATTATTCATAGAGGTTTGGGTTCAATAGAACGAGTAGAGAAGAAGGGGAGCGCACTAGTTTGGCTTCAGAGAAATCCTAGATTTGCTTCGTAGTTCCCTTCTCTTTAATTTTCTTGTTTATGTTATGATTATGAATATAAAGGATTTTTTTTGTTCTTCTTCCAATTAAAATGGCTTCAATTAATTCGTGTTAGATTGATTGCATTCTGTCCACTTGAATTATTAAAATAGTGTTTGTCTTGTTATAGGCGTTGGTGAGTTGTTCAAATAAATAAAACCATGCTTAGGTTATACTTGCATTATAAAATTTTAAAGTAACGAATGAATTAATTATTTAACTTATTGAAATTATAATTAATTGACACAATATTTAATTGGTGCATGTTTAATCTTCTAAGGTAGCTGAAGGTTAATTTAGCGATTGTATTAAACGGTACATTAGCCTTGCATAACTTACAAGATTATTGTGATTAAACTATTTCAATATAGAAATATATTATTACCTCACGTAATATTAGATGTGCTTATGAAGATTTATTAATTGTTTGAAATGACATTGAAAAATGTTCAAGAGATTAGTTAATTTAGTAAGTATGTATTTGCAGTAAGTTAACAAATTACCAAGTTGTCGTGACAATATTCGTAACATCATGAACATGGGTTTCGTAATTCTAAGTTAAGGAATGTAATCGATCTAGCACAATTATTTCACATTGATTAAAAATCCTCTTTTTCAAATCGTGCTTTGGAATTTTTACTTTTTATTTCTTTTACTTAGTTAATTTTTAGTTGTTAAATCGCTTCTTCAAAACAAAATATCTTTCCCATCACCAAAGCATTGATTTACATTTCATACATACTTTTCTTTCTCAATCCTTGTGGGTACGATAACTCAACATATACTTGTCACTTTATTACTTGTTATGATTGTGTACACATGCACATTTTCATCGTTCCAGTTCGCCTCACACAAAGCACAATTAAAATTCTAATTAGAATTTTTTTTACTATAAGGGTGAGAATTTGGTACACTGAAAATGTACTTTTTTTATTCTACAAATAGCCTTAAAAAATTGAAATGTGTCACTTTTTTAAAATATTTTACTATACCCTTAAAAGACACTTGTCAACCCCCTAACCCTACTTGTGGAGTCTAAAAACTCCAGTGGAAGTGTACCAAATAGTTTCTCATACTATAAATATCACAAAATGGCTCAGTTGTAGATTTTTTTTAAACTTTTACTATACCTAAAATAACTATTTTCTAAATCGATTTTTCCAACAATACCTACTCCCTAAGTAAGCCGCCAACCACTCCCCCTTAGAAGTCCTAATTGGATTATGACCCCTCCATTTTAATCAATTTATAATTTAGAATGTGAATCAAAATCTTGCATATATTTGTTAGGACCAAGGTTTTCCAAGGCTGATGTGTTGATTCTTACTCAAACAGGTGTTTGAAAATGCCTATCTAAACATTTATTTAGACAGGCTTTTGGGATAGCCTAAATGTTATTAGATGTTGACATTTTTTACTTGAGCTTTCTCATATGTTTTTAGCATAAGAAAATGGACCCAAGATGGATTTTATTCCCTCTCTTTCCACAGTGACCAAAACTGGTGGCTTAAGGAAGATTGTGATTGACTTGACTTATCCAATAAGACATATATTTATTCTTTATCCTTGGTGACTTATGTGATGATATTCTTAGTTTATTAGAATTTATCTTGGGGTAATTTTTGGAGTTTATTTATCCATGATTATTATGTTGCTAAGGATGATTTTATCTTTACACAAACTAATGGAAGACTACTTTATTTAGCCTATAAATAGGGAATTTATTTGCATAAATGGATGCATATTTTAGAAGAGTGTTGTGTTGATTTTTTGTATTACTTATTGCACTCATTTCCTAGGCATTATCTAGGAGAGTTTTATTAATTGTATTGCAAGGTTTTGGGTTAGTGATTTGTAACAAGTTGGAGCTATCTAGTGGGGTTGCAATTGCTTCTTTTGTAAGGATAGATTGGACTTTAACCAATAGATGGTTAGATCAATTTTTGAATGAAATCATCTACTGAGCGAGGCTCCATAAAATAATATTGGTGAATCTGAACTATGTTAACAAATCTCATGTGTTTATTTCTCTCATTCTCTTATTTGCTTGCTATCAATGTTTTGCTCAAACTCATGTTCAAACATCAGTTTGAACATATTGTCTAAACATATTGTTTGAATATCAAGTTAGATAGAGAGCAATCGAGGTTCTTACAATATTCATTTATAAATATACAAGCCTAGTCGAAATTATATATGTCCAAATAATAAGTGAAAAAATTTCCAAAATTTAGTGATAATTTTATTTGAGTAATTTTTATTTTTTGTACTCAAATAGATTCTATTTTTTCAAGTTTGGATTTTAGATTAAGATTAATTATAGGTGCAACTGTCTAACAATTACAATTTGTATTAGAAAGTTGAAAGTTTTTTGTTTGGCTACATATAATTGCATAAGGCTCTTCCCAAGGAGAGTTTCGATTTTATCCTGTGCTTAATTCTTTTTGTTAGAGCCAACTCAAACGTGTGTTCCAAAATAGTGAAGAAGATTAGTTAGCTGAAAGTTTGAAAATTTCAGACTTTAATTTGGGTTTGTCGAAAAGTTTTGGGCACATTCCCAAAAGGTATTACGACTTAGACCACCTCTCACAACCTTGACATGCATGTTTTTATTTGATCAAATTTATTACTATAGAATCACTATAACAACTTGATTTTTAGTGGTGCTGAAAAAAATGGTTTCGAAACCACATTTTCATAAATTGAACCTGTAAGTATTAAATATAAATATTTACGGAGTCAATATAAAAGAATACTAAATTTTATTCATTCAATTTTGCCTATTAATTGCTTAATTAGGGTATAGGGGCTACATTGTAAAAGTCATATCGCTACGTATTTTTAATTAGCTAATGGTTCAAAATGGTAATTAAACCATTTTGTTTCATCCAATAGTGGAGGACGATGTTAACATCGATTACCTTTGATTAATTATGATTAATATATTGTTAATTAATGTTTAATTAATTAATTTTGATTTATTAAGTTTTAAACTAAGTATATAAAGGTGTGTTAGTGCAAGTGCAACATTGTCATCTTTTTATTTCTTCCTCCACCAAACTAGCATATAGAAAACCTAAGGAAGTCATTTTTTAAGCTTCAAAACTTCCGGTCCTCAATTTTAAGCTAATCCTAAGTCATTTTTTTGTAATTTTTATGTTTTTGAGGTCATGGGAGCTTGATTTAGCTAGCCCATGTACCAATTTGCAAAACTATTAAAGTTTTTGAAAGTTGTCATTATTGATTTCTTGAAGAAATTGGTGTTAAATTGATAGATTTTAATCTTAGATGTGAAAAGGGACTAGACTGTCATATTTAATTATTTGTTTTGTACAAAAGGACTAAGGTGAATAAATTTTAAAATTGATATGAAATTTTAGAAATAATAGATAGTAGGGAGTCCTTAAGGGATGTAATTGAGATTGGTTTTAAAATTGAAACTCAAAATTGAAAGATATTATTATTTTGGTTTCAGGGGCTAAATTGAATAAAATGAAAAACTTAAGGGGCATTTTAAAAATGAAATTAATAGGTTCATGCATATCATGGAATGATATAAAAACATTTGGTATTAGTGAATTGTCTAAAACAATTGTTTAGATCAAGAATTGAATCAAATCGAAGATAATCGAGGAAAAGCCAAAATTTTCGAATAGTCTTTGAAGATTCAATTTGCCTGTTGTTTTGATCAGGTAAGATTGCATGGTGTAATAGCCCGATTTTGACCCTAATCGGAACGGTGGTTTTGGGACCACGAATCTGAGTCGGAAAATATTTTAATATTATTTTCTATGCTCATTATGTGTGAATTGGTGTGTGTGAAAATTTCGTATTAAAATTTAATCGTTTTAATGCTTAATTTTGAAATAAGGGCTTAATCGCGTAAATTGAAAATTCGATGGTTAGATGAGATAGTGCTTAATTATTGATGTTGTAATAAATTTGAGGCTTAAAGTAGCAATTTGGCCATAAAGGAAGGTTAGTGGCCGGCCATGATGTGCGTGTAATAGTGATTGGAGTTTTTATTATATTTTATGTTAAAATATATTAGTTTAATATATGTTAATATTATAATAATGTTATATGGGTAATAAACTAATAAGAAAATAATACATGCAAGGAGTGCATGTTCTTGGCGGAATGAAAATAGCAAACTAAAAGAAAATGAGTTGAGCATTTCGACATAGTTGAAGCTCAATTAAAGGTATGTTTGAGTTTAGTTTTGAATAAATTTTACATATCTGAGATGGTTGTTGAGTTGTTTATCTTGCCCATGTTTTAATTTTTGAAATTGGTAAGGAAATTGTGTTCGACCGATGATGAAGTTTAGGGAAATTCGGTGTTGATGTTGGAAAATAGAAAACATATGATAGACTTTTAAGTTTTGTATTATAAATTTCCAAGAAATTAGTTTATTAGGGCTTAAATGAGAAAATTTATAAATGGAGGGACTAGATTTTTTAAAATAAATATAGTGTAAGGACTTGTATGAGCTTATGGAACATTCAGCCCTTGTATATTGAAAGGAGATAGAGTGAATTTTATGTTTTATGCATTGTGGAATATTTTGTAAAAATGTCTAAATAGAGTTAAATTGTGAAATTTGAAAATTTAGGGGTCAAAATGTGAAATAAATGGAATGTATGAGCTGGTAATGAGTCAATAAATATTCGGCCCTAAAGAACTGTGTGCAAATTTTGAGTATTTTGTATTTTGTGCAATAGGGACTAAATTGTAAAAATTGTAAATGTCAGGGGTAAAATAGTAATTTTCCCATTTAAGTGTTTTTGGATTAAATTGAATGAAAATATATTTGAATGAGCTTAATTTAAAATTATTTAGATCAAGAACAAAAAGAATCGAGATTAGATCGGGGAAAAGCAAAGTTGAACAAATAGCTGGGAAACCTAATCCGTCGTGTAACACCCTAAACCAGATCTATGCGTTAAGACGAGATTTGGTTTGTCACACCGATCGAACATCCAAAATTCTCTAATGATTTAAGTAAAACAGTAATGCAAAAACCTTTAAAAAAATAAGGTTTAATAAAAACTAAGTACAATGATTTAAAATTTATGAATTTGGAAAAATATACTTGTTTGAAATCTTATATATATTTGTCAAAACCTTAATGTAGTTTTAAAAGAATTTAAAAGAGATTGAAAAGTAATTAAGGTGTCCAAATTGTAATAAAACCCAATATTTTTAAGATAATCTTATAGATTTAACATAAGCCCATATTAAAACGAAATTTAAATCCATCCACACATAAAATCCATAAAAACATAATTAGAGGCCTTATTACATCATACCCAAAATAGTAATTAAAATAAGTAACTTAAATAAAGTTCATAGTTTATAAAACCCAAGCTTGTAGTATGGCCTCCACCAAGTCATCCCCGGCCCAAGTCCACATCAATTTCCATTACCTGAGATGGATAATAAAACGGGGTGAGTTACAAAGAACTCAGTGTGTAACTCACTTACCACCATTATTGGGCCAGACCATCAAGGTATTAATTTGGGCTTGAGCCCAATTTACAAATTTTAACAATATAAAATGAAATAAAATATATAAAATGCATGAAAAATGAATTTCCCAACCAAGCCTAATTTCCATCCGCTACACACCCCCGTACCAACCAGCACACCTATGGGGATCAAGTCAACCCACCCCGCCAAACACACCAATCGTAGGCATTAAGCCTTTTTAATAATATTGTAGTGCACTACCGAACTAGATTGTGACATAGTCACCGAACTAGAGGCATTAAGCCATAAAAATTTGTGGCAGAGCCACCGAACTAGATTCGTGGCCACAGGCCTTTCTTCTCTTCATCAAATATCCCGTCCCATGCAATCATGTATGCATAACAAACTATAGCCATATAATAATTTATCAAGTAATCCATATTATAGATGAGTCTATAATTAAACCTTTCTTTTGGGCCTATTAAACAAAATAGTATTTAGCCCATTTAGCAATCTAGCGAACTTTGGCCCATATATCGAACTAGAAAGTTTTTGGCCCATTTAGTGATCTAGCAGTTTTTCGGCCCAATATATCGATCTAGCAATATTTCGGCTCAATTTATCGATCTAGAAAGTTTTCATAATTTTCCCGATTAACCATTTTCATGCATTTACACAAAAGTGTCCATTACTACGTGTTTTCCGATTTTGCCATTTTTACGATTTTATCACAATACTTACGGTTTGATATCTAACCCGAGAGATAAGTGTGAAGTTACACACCTGGTTATAGTGAGAACTAGACTTTCCGCTCGTTTGCACCTATATACGCATCACGATAAATTAAAACGCTATAATTTATTAACGAAACCAATCTTAAAAATAACGATCTAAACTTTTACCCTCGAATTTTCGAACTACTTCTACTTGCGGTTTCTCCCCGATTGATGGTTCGTTAACCGATGCAAATCCATGAACAAACAAAGGTTCGGGAGTACGAACAACTTCAAACAATTGATTCTCCTCGGATGAGCGTCCACAACCCGGTGGAAAATCTCGGATTCCCGAAATAGCCCTTTGTTTATACTTAGGGGGATTAACGGAACCTCCCTTCTTCCGAACACTAAACACCGCCCTTTTCTTCCCTATCTTGATTGTCTTCAATGACAAAAGATCATAAGTCCAAACTAACATAATATCGAAAACAATATGACCAAAGGTTTTTAGGAGTGAGATTTCCTTACCACAATATCCTTGTTCCACAAAAAGAGAGTCGACCAAAACGTTCCCTTAACACCTTAAATCGATTCCAATGCTCTATGATACTCACGAACACTTGAGTTCCGATCATCCACTATCGCACTAAAGTATAACAAATAAAAGCGTTAATAGAATGAGCGATAATTTTCGATCCAAAAGATCCTTCTTACCACCATCAAGATTCGGCCAAAACAATTATTAACTGATCGTAAACTAGAAAGAACCCTTACCTATTTTCCACGATTGAAAAGAAAAGATTGTGAATGATGTTTGTGAATGATGGAGGATTCGGTTTTGTATACCCAAAGAAAAGAAAATGGTTCGACTATGGGCACACTAACATTCGGCCATTGGAGAAATAATGGAGAAAATATTATTGAAAAAGAATTAAAAGATGGAAGAAAGATATAATGATGATGGTGTTTCGGTTTTCAAAGAGAAGAAAAGAGAAAGAAAAAGATGTGATAAGAAGCAAGGCACATTCGGCAATGAGGAAAAGAGAAGGAAAAAGAATGGTCTTTTTGGTGTTAGCAATTTTAGCACTAAGACAAAGCAAACAAAAGAGTACTAGTGTGATATGCAAAAATGACCAAATGGTCAAAAGATTAAGGTTTACCAAATGCTCAATTTCGACCAAGGGAGAAAGGTTGAGAAAGAATTACAAAACTTTGCACAAAAGTTGCTAGGAATGACCAAAACAAACTCCTAACCTTGCCAAACTACTAGCATATTCTCTACCAACCTCCCCTAGCCACATTGCCGTCATTCCAAATTCATGGTCAAATGGCCATGAATTAGTTTCCAAAACATTTTCCTTGATACATGCCCTATGTCCCCATATCTTTCTAAAAGTTCTTGATTCCATACCATAAGTTAACACTTACCTTATTCCTTTAATCTACTAACCAAAAATAACAAGGTCAACACTTACCATAATTAAGCTTGGCCGACACTTACCATACAAGAGCAAAAATAAAAGTTATCTAAATGCTAACTAAGGGATTTGAAGCACTCCCCTCATGCACTAACTCATGCGCCAACACCACCTTGCCATTACTCATCTTATGCTACACTTTGACATTTTAATTAACTTAAGCGTCAATGCCACTTACTCTACCCGAATAATTCTATACTCTTCTTTAGGGCTATATAAACACGAAAAGAAAAATAAAATTTTTCCTTCATAATCTTAACACCAAAACATGCAATAACTCGATACTTGAATTTTAGGGTGTTACACGTCGATTTCCGAGGAAGTTATTAAGCAATTGTGTTGTATGGAATTATCTGTATAGTTGTACTTAAATTTAATGGAAGTTTTTATATTGATTTTTGATATTGTCGAATGTGTCTTTTAAGTATTTATATGGTATATTGAATGTGAAGTAGACTTAAATGACATTGGTATATCAGATGTGAGGTGTATATATATAAATCAATGATGTAGTTAAATGTGGTATGGAATTAAGAGTTGAAATTACAACTGAATGTGATGTATATATATGTCTATGATATAACCATATGAGATATCGAGTTGAGGAGTGAATATGTTCGAATGTGATGCAGATGTGTAGCAAAGATATAAATGAATGTGATGTTGATTATAGAAATGAAATAAGTGAATTTGTATATGGGCAATTGAGATTTAAGTTTTATGTATGTATAAATAAGGAATGATTCAAGAAATGATACAATGTGCGAATTAAAGATCCGAGCACTAAGTGTGCGGAATCGGATAGTGAGCACTAAGTGTGCGAATTTAACATCCGAGCAATTAGTGTGCAAAATTGAATATTGAGCACTAAGTGTGCGAGATTAGCTTCTGAGCACTAAGTGTCTGAAATCGGATATTGAGCATTAAGTGTGCGAGTTTAGCTTCCGAGCACTAAGTGTACGATATCGGATAAAGGTTTTTAAGTGCATAAATCGAACTACAAGCGAAAAAGGGAAGGATAAATGTGAATTTGAAAATTTAATTCAGTGAGTTTCAATGTTATGATAAATTATCATTTGAATGGTAAGTACAAATCTAGTAAGTAGTATATGTATAGAAAATCAATTTACTAAGTGCATGTATAATCAGTTTTGGATTTAGGAAATGTGGTATTTATTAATGCATTTGTTTAGAAGTGAGGAATGGATTATAAATCTAAGGGATACTTGTCATTTTAATGTTGGGATATTCGGTCTAAAGACCATGAAATGGGTAAATTTTTCTAATTTAATGTTTTAAGGCATGGTTATGTAATTGCTAATAATTTACTAAGCTAAGATAGCTTACTTTATATGGTTGTTGTATTATTTTATAGGTTTTGGAAGTCCAGGCTCTAGCTCGGGAATCACCATCAAGTCTATCACACTATCAACTATCTTTGGTACTTTTTTTAAGTAGTACTTTTTGGAACTATGGCATGTATAGGCTAAGATACTTTTGAATTGAATTCAAATGGTGTATATGTGTAATTATGCCATGCGGAAATGGCTAAATTGTGGTAAATTTTGGTCTTATGTGAATTCGGCCATGATGTTAGATTGTTATGAAAGTGCAATTTCTAATGTGTTTGTGCTTGACATATAAAATGTGGCTTGAATAATCATTGAGTGAAAATTTTAGTTGAAATGTCGAACATGATGTTTGAATATTTTGGTAAATGATATTTCATGATAGGTACGGATGACGTTATAGAATATATATATTTATTTATTATTTTGGATGTTCAAAATTTGTCATGATATATATATAAATGTATAAGTAATGAGTTTGATTTTATACGATTTTAGGACATGTATAAGATATGTTTGGTTGGATAATTTAGCTAAGTTAATTATAAGAGATTGATTGATAATAAGGTTGGATGTTTTTGATAATTGGTATTGATTTTGGTGTATCCTATATTCGATTAAGTAGAGTTATGGTAAATAGGTATAATTGGCTTTAAATGTTTGCTACTTTATTGGTGAAATAATTATAGGCAATGTGCATATTCGGCCTCTATAACCTATTTACCAAATGAATAGTAACTTGTGTTATTTGATCAAACTACCCTTATGAGAAATTGGCAATATAGATTTGTGATATGGTTGTAAATGTTTAAGTATATCTTTACTCATGGTACATTCGGTTATAATCATTTGAATGATAGATTGCTATGTTGAATTAATTTTTGTTTTCTAATGTCTAATAAATATTAAGTATATGTTTGAACTTGAAAACATGAATTATTTATGCACTACTAGAAATGAAATGATTTATATGATTGTGCTGAATTGGGGTTAGTCTAGTAACGCCTCGTAACCCTAATCCGGCGATGGATACGAGTTAGGGGAGTTACACATATGGTTTTATATAATTATGTGTTTGATTTGTAAATGGATAATTTATTGTGAATTAATTGGCGGTAAATTGGTATGAAAGATGAGATTTGGACTAAATTGAAAAGAAATGTTAATTTGTCAAATAGATGCTCGTTTGAGCTTAGTAAAGGTTAGAATATGATTGGCATGCCAATAGGATTTTGTGCACCCTTGTATGAGATTGGTTACACATGTTACCAAGATCCATCATTTTTTGCGGACTCGAAGATACATGTGAAACAGGTTTAGTCGGGACTGGTAACCCGATGTCATTTTAAAGGTTTAACCTGGATGGGTAACTTGTGGCGCCCCAAACCTGACTAAGATGAACTGACTTGAATCCAAAATGTCACATGAGTCACTTACGTTACCTCCTTATCGACCACCAATCACACCACAAAACCACCATGCACACCACACCATATTTATGCATAATAATCAATTGGCAATTAAAAGCAAACATACAAACCATAGAATCATGTTTTTCTAGCAAAAACAATCAAAAAAACAAGTAGGGGTAAAATTGTCAGACATACATCATACAAAACAATCATAAACATTAAATTAAGCATACATTAAGTATATAGAGTATTATTCAAAACAATATTTGAAAGAATCGACTAAAATCGATAAGTAAAACTCAAAGTAATTTTAAAACAAAAGCACTAAATCGTTAATTTAGAATATTGTTGGAAAAAATATTTTTTTTTACAGAATTAAAACTAAATTTATGAAATTATACATATACTACGTAATCGTGCAAAATTTTAAGACATTTTATAGCATTTAAGGACTTCAATTGCATTGCATAAAAATTAGGACTCAATTGCAAAGATAACAAAACATGCCAAAAACACTCAGAGAGTCTCGTCATGAAAACACGACTTCCCTCGTCATGACATGATATAGAAAAACTATTTCATCATGATGATGCGACATTGGGTGTCTCGACGACACTCGAACATCGTCTCGATGTTACAAACAGATTTCTACAGAAATAACCCAAAACTTGCAATTGACACTTTGACTCAAAAGCAACCATATCATTTCGTGCATTTATGCCAATTTATCAACTCAAGCAAGTCACATAGCATTCATAGACCCTATAAAACATGCTCAAACACTCTAAACCATACAATAACACAATTTGACTCCCTAAATATTTAACTATGCTATCATGCATCCCTAAAGTTACAATTCAATTATTCAACATACTAAACTTGCATATCATGCATTTCTAAGTGTATTTTAGGTTCAATTTATCCCAGTTGGTCATTTTAAACATTTCAAGACATCCAACATACAATTTAAGCATTTACACCAAGAACTTAGCCAAGAGACATGTGTATCAATATCATGCAATCACCACCAAAATCGAACGTGTTCAAACATTATTCTCAAGTATCAATCAAACATAAAACCAAGTTAAAAATTCTTAAAACAGTCCTTAAAATTCAATTTACAGACCAATAAAATGACAAAGTCAAGTTCCCTCAAGTATGGTCTTGCATTACCTTTATTTTTATAGCAAAAAAAAAAGTCACAACACATACTCAAGAGGATAGCCTTATTTAGATCACTTGGGCTTGCTCACTTCTCCTCCTTACTAATGTTATTTTTCTACAAAGTAAACATTTAAGAGTGTGAACTTAACTAAGATCAATGAGTGCTCAAAGATTTCCACAATTAAACACATACTCCAAAGTTAAAAGAAAGCATACTAGCAGTTGGCATCACCATGAACATAACATCATATCATTTCATATTGATATATTAGCATATGGTGACTATGAAACATGTATAAAACATAATGCATTGGATAAATGAATCTCCAAACACAACCAATAACTCAAAGAGTAACATATCTCATGAAGTGTAGGATATAGCTAAGACTCTCCAAATAAAACCAACATATCCCGTTGAATGGAGCTAAGCTTAACATTCTTTCACCCCTCCAACATATCTTAGGGCCTCAATGCCCAAAAATAAGCATATAGGTGAGTACTCAAAAGTCCTATGGTGTGCCAACTATATTACAATAGATCACAATGCCAACATATCTATTTAAACACATATAGTTACTGTTTTATGCACACTTTCTCTTATCATATACTTATGATCATAACATTTTAATATTCACTTATAACGCACTCAACAAGTGCTCACATAATGCTCAAAGAGCCATATCATATAGATCTCATATAGTATGCATAGAACTAGCAAGCCTCATATCATATTCAGTCATAACATATAGCATTTGCAATTGCATCTTAATAAGCATCACATTTCATATAATATCTCATAGGCATATTTGCATAATAAAAATATATTGATAAAGAAAACTTACTCTCGGAACTTAGATTAGGTGTTTAGGCCAACCTAAGCTCCCATTTAAATTAAGGAATCATGCCTAAAATTAGCAATTTTGATCACTCACCGGATCTCTTTTGTTCAATTGTTGAAGGCTAGATAAGCTTTTTTTTTGCCTTTTGATTTGCTTGTAAAGGCTCCCGTTGGATCCGGTACTTTGCATACATATTAAACACATTACAAAATCATCATTTATGGGCTTAATCATATTCAAATAGCAGCAAAATTGCAGATCTATGCTTTTCTCCTCATAATACCAAAATTTAACTTGTTTTATCAAAATAAGAGATTTTATCACTCAAATTTCACTTCTAATCCTAACACATGTTTCTAAACATCCTAACTATCAAGATATCAAAATCACCTAGTTTATCATACCTAAATTTTCCAGAAACTTGATCATTCTGAACATTAAAAGAGGGAAAACTCTCAATTCCTTAAAATTCTTTAATGATCTATAAAATTGAGTTTATAAGCCTTCTAATTAGTTCAAAATAAGTTCAAAATCAATTTAAAACAACAATTTAACTTAATATTTTGAATCTATTTATTTTTAAGCCAAAATTTAGTTTAAAAGCTTTAGATATATTGAAATCTCGTAATAGTTGATCAAATATCGAATTATGAAAACAATAACCTTAGAACTATCCATAGGAATCATAATGTTACCTTAAATTTGAAAAGAAGGATGAAGTGTAGATCTAATTCAATGAAAAATGTTTGAAGAACATTGACAAAATTGATGAAGAAAAGAGGAAATTTATTTAAAATTGAAGGAAGAATTGGTGTTTGGAAGGCAAGAAAATTAGTAAAGATAAGCTAATTTTGAGAGAAAAACTTAGATTTAGATTTTAGAAAAAATTTCTAATGGGGAAGATGAATGAGGGAAAATTCGTTCATATGTTTAAATAGGCAAGGGAAGGAAACATATTTTTAAAATTAGGGGAAATTGCCTATTAAAAACTTTCAGTTTTCACCCTTTTTCAAACCAGTCATTATTTCAAATTACAACCCATTTTGTAACAGCCCGTTTTTTAGTAGTGTCAAAAATAGTGGTTTCGAGCTGCAATTTTGATGAGTGTGTAACAGCCCGGTTTAGACCTAGTTGGAATAGTAGTTTCGAGACCACAAATCCGAGGTTGAAATAATATTTTTAATGTTATATTTGGTGTTGATTCTATGTGACATAGTCTGTGTGAAAATTCTGTGTGATAATTTTATCGATTGTGTGCCGAATTAAGAGAAAGGACTTAATCGCGTAAAGAGTAAAAGCTATGTGCTGATTTATAAGTACCTAAGTGTTGTTGTCTTCATAATAAGATGGCCTTAAGAGGCAATTAGTCCATTATTACTATAGTGGATGGTTAAATGACATGTAAACCATAATGTTTATTTGTCTTATATGTTTAATGAAAGGACAAATTAGTAAAATGTTTAATAAGGTGTTAATAATAAAAAAAAGCATGCAAATGGATGAATGTTCATCTTTCACCCACCAAAAATAGAAAATAAAGAAGGGCTAGTGAGCTTTGAGGTTTCGGCAAGCATAGGCACAAATTGGTATGTCAATTCAGCTCGGTTTTTGATAATTTCTACGTTTTTGTAATCGTTGCTTCGTGCTCTAGCCAACCCATGTTGTAATTTGATGAATTGATGATGTCTTTTTGATGAGCCATTGATGAATACTTGAGCTATGTGTTAGTTGATAGTGAAATATGAAAACTTGGTGTTGGATTAACATAGTTTGTGTTGAGATTTTTTGTGAAATTGAGTATTTTTGGCTTAATTGAGAAAATGAGAAATTGAAGGATTAAAATGTGAAATAAATGAAATGTGTGGACTTGTATGAATATAGTGAGAATTCAGCTAGGCATGGGTGCAAGCTAATTATGTGTATTTGATGATTTTATGAATTAAGGACTAAAGTGTCGAAAAATGAAAAATGTGAGGGCTATTTTGTAAAATGCCCTAAATATGTGTGTTTGGATTAAAATGAATGATTTGGTGATTGAATGGACTGAATTTGAATGTGTATAGACCAAGAGAAGAGAAGTTCGGATTGAGATCGAGGTAAAGATAAAGTACTCGATTAATCGACCTTTTCGATAGTTCGATGTCCGAGGTAAGTTCAGATATAATACATGTTATTAATATATGTTTTAGCATTATGGAATGAATATGTATATAATTATGAGATTGAGATGCTATGTGCAAGATTTAATTAGACGGCACTAAGTGTGCGAAATTGAAATCGAAACAGAAATGAATAGCACTGTGTGTGATGTTATGAAAGCTTCGGCTTATTGATTTGACACTGTGTGTGCGATACCAAGATAAGTCGGTTGAAAGAATAAGCACTAAGTATGCGATGACATTATGTTTCGATCATGTATATGGCACTGAATGTGCGATTAAATTGAAAGAATATCAGAGGATGATCGACATGTAATATTGAGCATTGAGTAGCTTGGAAATTGAATAACTATGTGTTAGTTAAGGTATGTATTGAACCTTTGTGGTTGATGAGTTTATAGATAAAGCTATGAATGGATGAATGAGTATTTTAGCTATGGATGATATGGTATGAATATGAGAGAATTGATCTATGGGATGGTTATAATATACATTGGTTTGATTTGATGAGATAATTGTATTGTATTTCGAACTTACTAAGCTTTGGAAAGCTTACTGTGTGATTTGTTTCTCTACTTTGCAGTGTCAATAAAGCTATCTCGGATCTGGGGATCGTTAGCATCTCAATCACACTCTCGGCAAACTATTTTGGGTACCTTTGGATAGATCTACATAGTTGAAATATGGCATGTATAGGCTAGTTATTTTGAGACATATTTGAGATGTGTAAATAGCCATGTGATGTGGCTAGATATATGATGGCATTGAGCATGAATGGCTTTGATATATGATGCATATTTTGGTATGGCTTGTAGGTAAAGAGAATGACCTATGAATGGTAAACTTTGTGTTGGTATGATGCTAGTATGATTTAGTGAATTTGGGAATGAATCATGGTTGGTATTAAATGCGTTCAAGTGGTGTACGTTAGTTTCTAAGTTGACATGTTTAGAAATGAGATTGTATGAGATGTTATGTTGATCACTTGACATGAGATTGGTTGCCAAATTGTGTGTGGGATTATGTTTAAATGTGCTTGTAGTATTGACCCTTGTGTGGGGGGCAAATTGGCCTTGCAAATGGCCTATGTTGTCACACGGTTGTGGCACACGGGTGTGCCTAGTGACCATGGGGCTAAGTCAGTAGCTGGGTAAGTGCACACGACCTTGGCACATGGATGTGCCTGGTAGCCATGTGGTTTCAACAGGATCGACCACGGCCAAAGTACAAGGGCATGCTTGGTGGCCGTGGAGCCAAGTCAGAATTGACCATGGCCAAGGTACACGGGCGTGCTTGGTGGCCGTGGAGTAAAGTCAGGTTCGAACACGGGGAAGACACACGAGGGTGTCTATCAGCCGTGGGAGGCACACGGTCTGCCCACACGGGCCTGTAACCCCTGAAACTTTGAAAAGTTTTAAATTGCTGAGAATTTCTGTATGTGTTCCGGTTTAGTCCCTACCCCTTTCTAATAGGTGTTTGAGGTCTCGAAGACCTCCATAAGGGACTATATACTTATGAATGAATATGTTAGATTGATGTTTGACGTTGTGTCATGAAATAGTAATGAAATGTTTCGATTATTTGGTAATGTCTTTTAACCCTATTCCGGCGACAGTCTCGGGTTAGGGATGTTACAGAGTGAGTCTGTAAATATTATTATTTAATATTTACGAGTCAAATTTTGTGATATAATTAATTCTAATATGGCAATTTTTGCTAATTGGACAGTTAGTTAAGTACAAGTGGTTTGAACCTAAAGTTAGTGGTTTTGGAAAATGAGCTATCGGGACCTCATTTCCATAAATCGAGCCCGTAAATATTTTTATTAAATATTTACCGATTTATTTTATAGGGGGATTGATTATTGGATAGGTAATTTTACCAATTTAGTAACTAATTAAGGTATAAGAACTAAATCGTAAAAACTATAATAGTTAACTTTATATATTTTTGTTATTAGTAATGCTTAAATAATAGTTTTATAAGGCTTTAAATGGAAATAAGCCACTTTTTAGGTCCAGTGGACGGTTTCGTTGAAGGTTAATTAAAATAATATAAAACCTTTAATATTAATAAACTAAATAATATGTTAAATAAAAGAAAGATAATGCACATAATCATCTTTTTCATTTCTTTTGTTTCTCCATAGTCAAAACCTAGAAAAGGAAGAAGGCTTAAGTTTCAAATTTTCATTCCTTGCATGGTACGCTAATTTAAGTATGCTTCTCGTCAATTTTATGTTTTGAGATTGTTACAACTAAATCTAGCTAACTCGTACCTACGTTTTCGAAACTATTAAAGATTTAAACTATTACCATTGATGATTTTTGAAACTTTTTGTGTTTTTATATTATTTTTTAAGCTTAGAAATAAAAATAGGGATTAAACTGTAAATTTAAATGTTATTTTTTGAGTATAGGGAATAAAATGAAAATATTGTAAAGTTATCATGATATTTTGATATAAGTTGATAGTAGAGGATTGTAGAAGGGTATAATTGAAATTGGATTGAAAAAAAAGTTCAAATGTCAAAGTTATTGTTGTTTCGATTTTAGGAACTAAATTGAATAAAAATTAAAATTTTAAGGGTTTTTTGAAAATGAAAGAAAATAGGTCCATGCATGTAACATCCTGGAAAGGGCCTATGCATTTTCGATTTAATTGTATGAAATGACAAGTCTTAAGCATTATGAATAAATTTTTGAAATTTTTGGAAACTCAGAAATGTATGGAAATGAATGGAAATGAATATTTTTGGAAACCTGGAAATGCATTAGGACATGAACATTTTAGGAAACCTAGAAATGTAAGGAAATGGTTCAAAAATGGAAAGTACACATTTTTGGAAACTAAGAAATGAAAATGGAAATGATCCAAAAATGGAAAGTATACATTTTAGGAAACTTGGAAATGTAAGAAAATGGCAAGTAAACAGAGCCGATCAAAAATTTTAGGAAACTTGGAAATGACCCTAAAATGATGAGTTTTAAAGTTTAAAATGGGAGATTAAGGCAAGAGGGCCTTAAAAGAAAAAGTTGTTAAAATTTGACACACAGGCGGGCTAGGAAAAGTGGCTTGAAGATGGCACTTAGGGCCTATGGAAATGGCGCCATGTGCAAGAGGCATGGGCCTGGGTTCGAGTCACAAGGGAAGCAAATAAATGAAGTTTTATTTTTGCTTCCCAAGCTAAGAAGTGGACCGCACTTGCTTCTAGAAAAGGGAGGTGTTTTATTTCCAATAATATTGCTTAATAAGGTGATAAATAAAAGCTTTTCAATTTGGATTATTTAGAAGAGATAATAAGGATTTTTCTTTATTTATTTTTAAATAAAATAGATGATATTATCACAAGGAAGAGTGGTGGCCAAGTCAAGGACTCTTGGCCTGATAATTTCGGCTAAAGGAGGAGAATTAAAGGATTTTCTCTCATCTTTTCCAAGTGTGGCCGAAATTCCCTAAGCAAACCCTCTCTGCCGAATTTTCTTCTTCTCTTTTCTTCCTCTCTTTTCTTCATCTGTCAAGCCAAAACCTTCTCTTTTGATCCCTGTTAGCCGAATCTTTGTTGCTTCAAACAAGAGTGCCATCGACTGTGGTGATAAGGTAAGAATGGATTCTTGTGTTTACTTCTTTTTCAATCAAGATTTAAGACTGATCTTTTTGGATGTCTCTTGGCCGAATATCCAAGGAAGGATTTTAGGCTTTCAGATCTAAGGAATCAAGGAAAGAGTTTCGGGAAATTCAAGGATTTAAGGTAAGAAAAGTATGGTTTAGGCCAAAGGCTATTTGATTAAGTTATTAAGTGACTTGGAAATCAGATCTAATATATGTAGGGATTTCGACAGATCCACAATCAAGAGGAATTTTCGGGAAATTAGAGGTAAGTAAACATTATATTCGGCCAAGGAACTCAGATTTATTTCTTATGATTTTAAGAAGTCAAACTAACCATGCTTAATGAATTTAGTGTTAGCCGATTTCAAGGAAAGGATACTAGTGATTTTTTTGGACTTGATTTACCATCATCCAATTCGGCAACAAGGTAAGTGATACAAATACTACTAGGATTTGGTTTTTAAGCCATAGGTTGATTCATATGTTTTTATGATTGGCCGAATATAGGAGTAAAGATCTAGATTGGTAGATCGTTCTTCGGGATTTTAAGGAACCTATTAAGCGAATCAGGTGTGTACTCACACTAACTTTCAATATATTATGGCAATAATTATTTTAATATATGAATATGCATAAGAATGAGAATGTGGCTAAGTACCACAAATATGGTAAAGAGTACCCAGGTACGTTTCCTACTTCTGATAGGTTTACGAATATGATATATTTTGAACATGTGAATAGTAACATGAATGAGAAATAAGTATGTTATGCATGATATAATAATATTTGGGGCATTTCGGGCTATATGTGAAAGGGGAAGAAGGTGTTGACTTCGGTCTCACCAATGGAATATGGTGACTACGGTCACATAATATGAATATGGTAACTTCGGTTACATTATCTGAATTTGGTAACTTCGGTTACACTATCTGAATATGGTGCCTAATGACACAAATTATATGGGCGATGAGCACGCCGATCGCAGCGATCGCTTCGATGGTGTGTAGCGGATGGAGGGTCGACTTAGTAGTCCCCACGGTGTGACTGGCAGGTACGGGTGGTGTGTAGCGGATGGATAAATAGGCTTGGGTTTGGGTTGCATCATTTGATATGAATATGAACCTGATATGAACTTGTATGCCTGATTTGTTGAATGTTAGTATTGTGTGCACATTGAGTCTGTTGACTCACCCCATTGTGGGACTATTTTTCGTGTGATGCACAAAGAATGGACCGGCCGGAAGGAGCTTAATGGTGGCCATGCTCAAAGAAGGATTATTTTACTTCATTTGGACATTATATTCTTTTTTAAGTACTTTGAATTTTATTATTGGGTTTTATTTGATGTAATAAGGCCATAAGGCCCAAGTTGAATTTCTTTATTTCATTTTAATTTTTATTTACTATGTTACTTAACTATTTTTTTGGATTTAAAGTCCTAGTAGAATTAATTATTAAAACCCTAAATTATTTTGTCACCCTAATTAAAAGATTTCTAAGTAAGACAAGTGGGCTTTCAATCTAAGCCCAACCCAAACCAATATTTTCTCAAAATACACAAATTTTCTCTAAGTAACAAAGAATTTTGAAACCGATTTTCTTAAGGAATATACCAGATCCTGGTTCGTGCTCGTGGGTGGGTGTGGGGTGTTTCATTTTGTATCGAGCCCGCCAACTCTCGGCTGTGGTGGTCTAAGGCCCAAAACGTTTTTAATTTGAGCCCAAATGATTTTCTTTGAAATAAAGCAGTGTTTCCGGCATGGCACCAAAGTCTCCGACCCATGATCCACCCACCGTAAGTACCCCTAACTCTTTTGGGTGATTATATGAACTATATTATGAACCTTAGAAGGGTAGGAAAGGCATGGAACGTAAAATAGAATGATAGGAATTTGAACCCTAGGGCTAGATTACTCAAACACAGAACCCATAAGACTTAATGGACTTAACAAACCTATGGCTAAGTCACTGAGATTAGGGTGTGGCAACCCCTGTACGCATGTCTAGGATTGGATCTGGAAGAGCTTGGTATTTAAGCAGTTCTAGTGACTCACCTCCTCTTCACAGGAATCCTACCTGGTGCGTAGCTTCGGTTCACCCTAACTCAGAGGGCTCAGTGGTGTGGCAACCTCTGTGCGCATGTCTAGGAATGGTTTCAGTGAGAGCTTTGTATTTAAGAAGTCCGTGTGACTCACCTCTTCTTCACTTGAATCCTGCCTGGTGCGTAGCTTTGGTTCACCCTGACCAAAGAGGGCTCGGACATAGGCTAAACATAATGACTAAAACCCGAAAGGGAACTAGCCATGTTTTTAAAAAAAAAAGAGAGAACAAACAACGAACCCTAGTTTTAAAATTCTTAAAACTTTCTTTTAAATTTGTAAAAACTATTTTTACAAAATTTCCCGAAAAATTTCTGATTTGTGAAAATTACAAAAATGCCCTCAGTGGTAAAATTACCAAAATGCCCTTGGTTTATCAAATGTCCAACTACTCAACAGTTTTACAAAAATTCCATTATTTTATAAACATACAAAAACCCTAATTTGCGAACCATCAAAAAAAATACCTTGATTCTGGAAAATTTTACAAAATTGCCCCTGACTTACAAAATGACCAAAATGACCCCGGTTTCCGAAATCTTTGTAAACATCACCATTTGAAAAGAGGAACTTTCAAAAAGAACCCACAAAGTTTTACAACTTTTGAAATATCCCTGATTTACTAAATTTTACAAATTTACCGTGAGGTCGAAAATTACCGAAATACCCCCAGATTTTGAAATTTCTCCAAATTACCCCGAGACTTTGAATTCTCAAAATACTTTTCGACAAAAACACCAAAGAATGTTTTTTCTTTTTGAAAAATTACGAAAATGCCCTCAGAGGATAAAATTATGAAAATACCCACGGTAGTGGAAAAACAACAACGATAAAAACTACAACGCGTTTCTCTGAATGAACGAAAGTTCATACTTATCCGATGGATGGATGAATGAATGGAAAAGACGTGTCTTTGTATGAATGCGAAAGAACCACTCTTAAATTCTTTTTCATAAAACATCTTCGCGGGTAATAAGTGAAACAAGAATACTAATTCATAAAATTCCTAATCGATCTCGACGCTAAGAAATGAGCTCCAGAGACGTGGTCGTCGTGGGACGAGGTAGAGGAAGGATGATCGTGTCGAACCCGTTAGATCGGGTCGTGGTTCTCGACAATGAAATACCACCGCCACCACCACCCCAAATTTGTGGTCTTTGAGCAGCAGAAGCTCGACGGGGGAAGATCTTTGTGTCGCAGTCGTGTCTTTGCGAGTTTTGGAATTGGTGGTGAGTGCGAGTGGAAATTCGAACCCGAAATTGCGTGCTGAACGGCCCGAGCTAATGGAGCCGAGATGTTTCGTGGAGTGTCGAGAGGCACCCGAAGATACCGAGTCTTGGTTGGAAGCAATCGAGTGCATCATGGATGAGCTTGATCCGACCCACGAGGAAAAGTTGAAGGGATGGTGAATCACCGCTACGCGATGAGGCGTATCAATGGTGGTTAATCAGTGCGAGATGGTGCCACGGTGAGATCTCGACACGGGAGTACGTTAAGGAAGCGTACCAAAAGAAATATGTGGGAACCAGGTATACGGATGAACAAAGAAAGGCTTTTTTGGGGTTGGTGCAAGGGAATAAGTCTGTCGCCGAATATGAGGCAGAATTTCTGAGGTTGAGCCGCTATGCTAGAGGGGTAGTGGCAACTGAGCATGAACGCTGTGTCCGCTTTGAGGACTGACCGAGGAGGGCGACCTAAGATCGCTGATAGCACCGCATCGGGAAGCGTGGAATTTTCTACTTTGGTGGAAAAGGCCAAGGTGGCCAAGGGAATCAAGGATGCTACCAAGCAGGCTGTGGATAGGAATAAGCCCAAAAGAGGTTTTGGGCCATCTGGAAAGGGTCATAAGAGGCCTAGAGTTGACGGGCCACGGAATCAACAGTGGGTATGGGTGGCGATGACGCCCTTGTGAGCATTGTGGAAAGAGGCACTTGGGAGAATGTTGGAGAAAGACGGGAGGATGTTTCAAGTGTGGGTCCAAGGACCATATGCTTAAGGATTGTCCCAAGCAACCAGATGAGAGCCGACCGCGCACTCGTAATGCTAGCCAGCGCGGGTAGAGGCGACAAAGACCTCAACGGGGTCGTGGTTTGGCCAACCGAGGTAATGGTGCCGCAGAGGCCGTGGAGTCTGCAGGCCGAGGTGTCGCGCTATCATCGAGCAAGGCAACCAGTTTTTGGTTTATGCGCGTTCGCCGGAGGGAGGATGGAGATGCGCCGGATGTTATAACCGGTACATTCTTCATATTTGACAAGCCCTATTTTGCTTTAATTGATGTGGGCTCTACCCATTCATATGTTGCATGTAGCGTAGTGGAAATAATAGGCCTAGACTCGAACTTTCGGGTAGGCGGATGATCAGTAGTAAGCCCATTACGCCAAACCGTAGTGGTAGACAAGATCTTTTCGAATGTACCCCTAGATTCGGGAGTGAACTTTCTGGGTGACTTAATGGAGTTACCCTTCGGAGAGTTTGAGCTTATACTTGGAATGGATTGGCTAGTAGAGCATCGAGCCGTGTTGGATTGTACGGCTAAATGTATGGAACTAAGAACCCCCGAGGATGAGGTAGTAGTGATGATCAGAGAAAGGAGGAACTACTTGTCTAATGTAGTTTCGGCGCTGAAGGCTGAGAAAATGGTTAGGAAGGGGTGCGAGGCGTTCTTAGCCTTCGTAAGTGCAATGGGAGGAAAAGATGAAGGTGTTCATGGAGTTAGGACGGTAAGGACTTCGTAGATGTGTTCCCGGAAGAATTACTGTGAATACCCCAGATAGGGAGGTGGAATTTGGAATAGACTTGCTACGGGAACAGCTCTCAGATCAATTGCTCCATACCGAATGGCGCCAAAGGAGTTAGTGGAGCTCAAGGCTCAAATCCAAGAACTGTTGGATCGTGGGTCATTCGACCCGGTGTGTGTCCAGGGGGAGCACCTGGTCCTATTTGTGAAGAAGAAGGATGGAACTATGCGTATGTGCATAGATTATCGTCGATTGAACAAACCGACCATCAAGAACAAGTATCCTTTGCCAAGGATAGACGACTTGTTCGACCAAACCGAAAAAGGCAAATTGTGTTCTCGAAGACGCACCTAAGGTCGGGATATCACCGATTGAAGGTGAAGGAGGTCGACATTCATAAGACCGCTTTTAGGACAAGATACGGTCATTTTGAATTTGTAGTGATGCCGCTTAGTTGACGTTGTGCCCACCGCGCGTTCATGGACATGATGAATCGGGTTTTCCAACCCTATTCGGATAAGTTCGTCGTTGTGTTCATCGACGATATTTTGGTGTACTCGAAGTCGGAGGAGGGGCATGATGAGCATCTCCGAGATGTGTTGGAAGTGTTAAGGGAGAAGAAGCTCTATGCCAAATTCAGCAAGTATGAATTTTGGCTTAAGGAGGTGGCATTCTTAGGTCATGTGGTATCCGCAGAAGGAATAAAAGTGGATCCTAGGAAGATCGAAGCAGTGTTGGATTGGAAACCACCTAGGTCTGTGACTGAAATCCAAAGTTTCTTAGGATTGGCGGGCTATTACAGAAGGTTCGTGGAAGGATTCTCGTCAATAGCCGCGCCCTTGACAAAGTTGCTAAGAAAGGAAGTACCATTTGTGTGGACGGATAAGCAATAGGAGAGCTTTGAAAAGCTTAAAAAGTGCTAACTAAGCTCGGTGTTAATTCAAATGAGGCGAGCAAGGATTTTGTGGTGTCTTCGTGACGCTTCGCATACGGGATTAGGCTGTATGCTAATGCAAGATGGAAAAGTGGTCGCTTACGCGTCTCGGCAGTTAAGGCCTCATGAGGTTAACTACCCAACTCATGACTTGGAACTAGCAGCAGTGGTTTTTGCCCTTAAGGTTTGGAGGCACTACCTTTATGAAGAAAGGTCAGTAATCTACACAGACCACAATAGCCTTAAGTATTTGTTGACTCAGAAGGAGTTGAACTTGAGGCAATGAAGGTGGGTGGAGTTGTTGAAAGACTACGATTGTTCGATAGAGTACCACCCGGGCAAGGCGAATGTGGTAGCAGACGCCCTAAGTCGGAAGGTTGTGTCGGATCTAAGGGCTTTGTTCGCTCACTTGAGTCTGTATGATGATGGAAGCCTGTTGGCAGAGTTACAAGTCAAGCCCACATGGCTAAAGGAAGTGAAAGAGGGACAGGTTGGTGATAAGGACTTAAGTACTAAGTTACAGACAAAATGCAACAAGGAGGATTAAAGGACTATGGCGTCAATGATGAAGAAGTATTGTGCTACAAGGGAATGGTCCAGTATGTATCCGAAGGATAAGGAGTTGAGACAAAGGATTCTTCTGGGAAGCGCATGGTAGCCCTTATGCTATGCATCCCGAGGCATCAAGTTGTATAGAGATCTAAGGGAACAATTTTGGTGGTCTGATCTAAAACGAGAGGTGACTGAATTTGTGGGGAAATGTTTGACGTGTCAGCAAGTTAAGGCTGAACACCAAGTTCCATCGGGATTACTTCAACCAATTGAGATTCCCCAATGGAAGTGGGAAAGAATTACCATGGACTTCGTTAGTGGGCTTCCCTTACGCCTTCCTAAGAAGGACTCGTATGGGTGATAGTGGACCGTTTGACCAAGTCCGCGCACTTTATTCCGGTGAAGGTTGACTATTCTCTTCAGAAGTTAGCCAAGTTATATGTGGCAGAGATCGTAAGGTTACACGGAGTACCAACATCGATCATCTTCGATCGAGACCCAAGGTTTACGTCTCGGTTTTGGAAGGCACTTCACCAAGCTTTAGGCACCAAGTTGGACTTCACTACAGCTTTTTATCCATAATCCGACGGGCAGTCTGAACGGGTTATACAAGTGTTGGAGGATATGTTAAGGGGTTGTGTTATGGATTTTCGAGGAAGTTGGGAAGATTATTTGCCTTTAGTCGAGTTTGCCTACAAATAATAGCTATCGTGCAAGCATTCGGGATGGCACCATATGAAGCATTGTATGGTCGGAAGTGTAGAACTCCTACTTGTTGGACCGAGTTAGGAGAACGTCGAGTTTTGGGCCTGGAGTTAGTGGCAGAAACTGAGGAGAAGGTTGAGATAATCCGGGCAAGGTTGAAGGAAGCCTCTTATAGGCAGAAGTCGTATGCAGACCTTAAGCGGAAGGAAATTGAGTTTGAAGTGGGAGACCAAGTGTTTCTAAAGGTCTCACCTTGGAAGAAGGTAATGAGGTTTGGTCGCAAAGGGAAGTTAAGCCCAAGGTTTATAGGGCCCTATCGAGTACTAAAGTGAGTTGGACCAGTGGCATACCAAGTGGAGTTGCCACCAGAGTTGCAGTTAATGCACGACGTATTCCATGTATCCATGCTACGTCGCTATCAATCGGATCCATCTCATGTGGTACCTGTTGAAGAAGTGGAGCTAAGGCCGGACTTATCCTACGAGGAAGAGCTGATTCGGATCCTGGAACGTGATGTGAAAGTACTACGGAGGAAGTCAGTACCTCTAGTCAAGGTGTTATGGCACAACCATGGATCGGAAGAAGTGTCGTGGGAGTCAGAAGAGACAATGCGACAGTAATACCCTCAGTTGTTTAGTTAGGAAATTTTGAAGACGAAATTTTGTTTAAAGGGGGTAGAACTGTAACTTCCTGGAAAGGGCCTATGCATTTTCGGTTTAATTGTATGAAATGACAAGTCTTAAGCATTATGAATAAATTTTTGAAATTTTTGGAAACTCAGAAATGTATGGAAATGAATGGAAATGAATATTTTTGGAAACCTAGAAATGCATTAGGACATGAACATTTTAGGAAACCTAGAAATGTAAGGAAATGGTTCAAAAATGGAAAGTACACATTTTTGGAAACTAAGAAATGAAAATGGAAATGATCCAAAAATGGAAAGTATACATTTTAGGAAACTTGGAAATGTAAGAAAATGGCGAGTAAACAGAGCCGATCGAAAATTTTAAGAAACTTGGAAATGACCCTAAAATGATGAGTTTTAAAGTTTAAAATGGGAGATTAAGGCAAGAGGGCCTTAAAAGAAAAAGTTGGTAAAATTTGACACACAAACGGGCTAGGAAAAGTGGCTCAAGATGGCACTTAGGGCCTATGGAAATGGCGCCATGTGCAAGAGGCATGGGCCTGGGTTCGAGTCACAAGGGAAGCAAATAAATGAAGTTTTATTTTTGCTTCCCAGGCTAAGAGGTGGACGGCACTTGCTTCTAGAAAAATGAGGTGTTTTATTTCCAATAATATTGCTTAATAAGGTGATAAATAAAAGCTTTTCAATTTGGATTATTTAGAAGAGATAATAAGGATTTTTCTTTATTTATTTTTAAATAAAATAGATGATATTATCACAAGGAAGAGTGGTGGCCAAGTCAAGGACTCTTGGCCTGATAATTTCGGCTAAAGGAGGAGAATTAAAGGATTTTCTCTCATCTTTTCCAAGTGTGGCCGAAATTCCCTAAGCAAACCCTCTCTGCCGAATTTTCTTCTTCTCTTTTCTTCATCTGTCAAGCCAAAACCTTCTCTTTTGATCCTCAAGTAGCCGAATCTTTGTGGCTTCAAACAAGAGTGCCATCGATCAGGTGATAAGGTAAGAATGGATTCTTGTGTTTACTTCTTTTTCAATCAAGATTTAGGACTGATCTTTTTGGATGTCTCTTGGCCGAATATCCAAGGAAGGATTTCGGGCTTTCAGATATAAGGAATCAAGGAAAGAGTTTCGGGAAATTCAAAGATTTAAGGTAAGAAAAGTATGGTTTAGGCCAAAGGCTATTTGATTAAGTTATTAAGTGACTTGGAAATCAGATCTAATATATGTAGGGATTTCGACAGATCCACAATCAAGAGGAATTTTCAGGAAAGTAGAGGTAAGTAAACATTATATTCGGCCAAGGAACTCAGATTTATTTCTTATGATTTTAAGAAGTCAAACTAACCATGCTTAATGAATTTAGTGTTAGCCGATTTCAAGGAAAGGATACTAGTGATTTTTTTGGACTTGATTTACCATCATCCAATTCGGCAACAAGGTAAGTGATACAAATCCTACTAGGATTTGGTTTTTAAGCCAAATGGGTTGATTCATATGTTTTTATGATTGGTCGAATATAGGAGTAAAGATCTAGATTGGTAGATCGTTCTTCGAGATTTCAAGGAACCTATTAAGCGAATCAGGTGTGTACTCACACTAACTTTCAATATATTATGGCAATAATTATTTTAATATATGAATATGCATAAGAATGAGAATGTGGCTAAGTACCACAAATGTGGCAAAGAGTAACCAGGTACGTTTCCTACTTCTGATAGGATTACGAATATGATATATTTTGAACATGTGAATAGTAACATGAATGAGAAATAAGTATGTTATGCATGATATAATAATATTTGGGGCATTTCGAGCTATATGTGAAAGGGGAAGAAGGTGTTGACTTCGGTCTCACCAACGGAATATGGTGACTACGGTCACATAATATGAATATGGTAACTTCGGTTACATTATCTGAATTTGGTAACTTTGGTTACACTATCTGAATATGGTGCCTAATGACACAAATTATATGGGCGATGAGCACGTCGACTGCAGCGACTGCCTTCGATGGTGTGTAGCGGATGGAGGGTCGACTTAGTAGTCCCCACGGTGTGACTGGCAGGTACGGGTGGTGTGTAGCGGATGGACAAATAGGCTTGGGTTTGGGTTGCATCATTTGATATGAATATGAACCTGATATGAACTTGTATGCCTGATTTGTTGAATGTTAGTATTGTGTGCACATTGAGTCTGTTGACTCACCCCATTGTGGGACTATTTTTCAAGTGATGCACAAAGAATGGACCTAGCCTAAGGAGCTTAGTGGTGGCCATGCTCAGCAAGGATTATTTTACTTCATTTGGACATTATATTCTTTTTTTAAGTACTTTGAATTTTATTTGATGTAATAAGGCCATAAGGCCCAAGTTGAATTTCTTTATTTCTGTTTAAATTTTTATTTACTATGTTACGAACTATTTTTTTTTTGGATTTAAAGTCCTAGTAGAATTAATTATTTAAAACCCTAAATTATTTTGTCACCCTAATTAAAAGATTTCTAAGTAAGACAAGTGGGCTTTCAATCTAAGCCCAACCCAAACCAATATTTTCTCAAAATACACAAATTTTCTCTAAGTAACAAAGAATTTTGAAACCGATTTTCTTAAGGAACATACCAGATCCGGTTCAGGCTCGTGGGTCGGGTGTGGGGTGTTTCAATGCATAGCATATTATGTTATTTAAGTGTTGGAATTGATAAATTGAATTAAAATTATTATATAGATCAAGAATTAAATCAATTGGGAGATAAACACGGAAAAGAGAAAATTACAGAATAATCC
Source organism: Gossypium bickii (assembly GCA_025503065.1). Lineage (NCBI taxonomy): Eukaryota > Viridiplantae > Streptophyta > Magnoliopsida > Malvales > Malvaceae > Gossypium > Gossypium bickii. Next base: position 28,179,427 of record CP106712.1, read on the forward strand.
CTGACTTTGCTTAGTGTCGAATTCACTTGGTAAGTTCATACGGTATGGTTAAGTATATTTATGTAATGTTTTTGGTTGGATTGTAAAATTGTAATGATTAAATGCATTTTTAAATTGTTTACAAATTGATACAAAAAGGTGAGAAAAAGACTACATCGAAAAGTATGAATTTGTAATAAATACGGATATATGTGTAATATTGGATGAATGTAAAATTCAGCATACGAGTGTACGACATATATATGTTAATGTTATATTGCTAAAAGGTATATATATGTATATTTTTTGAACGTCAAGTGGACTAAATTGATGATATGTAATTATATTTTGAATTGTGGTTGGAATAGTACAAAAATGTGAGAAATGGAATGAATCATAATAAATGATACTAATGTTTTAATAGAGCCCAGATGAACGTAGGATAAGATACAATTGGCATGCCAATAGGGTTAATTGCGCGCTAGTACGAGATCTGTGTAAAAGATGATGTGGAGTAAGAGATATGATGGAGATATCACTGTTTACTCCAGAATCCTATAATTGTTGCGGATTATCGAGATTTGTCTCTACGGAGACCTTGGTGTGGTGGAGGGATGATATGTTATCTGATACGATATTGTGCCTACGAGCTTTGCACTACGGTACCTTGGTGTGATGGAGGGATGATTCGTTATATGATATGATATTGTGCCTACGAGCTTTGCACTATAGTGCATTAGTGTGGTGTAGTTATCGTTCTATTGAGCTATCTGGTGTGCTGTAGTTACCCGTGCATCTATATCTTATTATTTTAGTTCATCAGGCTAACTGTTTAAAAGGAAATGAATTGACTGATTCTTTGAGATACGTGAAAATGGATGTGCATATACGAATATTTTGTGTTACACGATTGAACTAAATAAATGATGTATATGTTCGGCAAATATAAAAAAATGATACTATATTGAATTGTATAAATTGGAAATGTTATATGACCAAAATGATGATATGTGTTCTGAAATTTAAACATTATATGATGATTGAAAAATATGACTGAAGTATGTAGGTATTTGATGATACTGATTAAGTGACATTGAAAAGTGTTTAATGGCACTGTATAAATTGAATTGCTTTGAGACTTTCCTTTGATGATCTTACCTTATTGTTGTTATATGTGGAAACAGGAAAGTTATAGTGTAGATTTTTAGTTATATTAATAGTGAATAAGGTGAATTTAATAATCCAGTTCCTATGAACTTACTAAGCATTTGTAATGCTTACTCTGTTTTGTTTTCTGTCTGTAGTTGGCAATTATACAGAACGTGACTGTCGGATCACTCCAAAGCTCAAACTATCCAGCTTCATACTCAGTAAAACTTTTGAATCGGTTATGTGGCATGTGTCTAGGTTATTATGTAAATGTGTGTTTATTTTGGGATGATAGTGAAATGATACATATATATAATGCTTGTCTTGATTATGCATATGATATGTGTACAAGCTTGAATGGTATGAGTGCTTATTTAAAGTGGAAAGGGTCTCGATCTTTATGATTTACTTGTTCATGAAGTATTTGTAAGACATGTGTGTAAATAAGATTAATGATGATATAATAAACTATGAAATGGATATATGAAAGGTTTAATTGAATGTTATGTATATGGATAAATAAGGGATGGATACTAATGTTGACCATCTTGTGAATGGCTAACAAAATTAAATGGTTCAAGCCTTATAACTCAATGTAGGTGTGTAAGAAATTTGAAATGACAATGCTTTGTATGCCTTGGTAAATGGATAGTTGCATAAATAGATAGAATAGAGATAAATGTCTATGGAATCTGTGCATGATTTCCATAGATTGAAATGTATAAATGAGATTGAGTGTTTGGAAGCTATTGAATAATATAATAGACTAGTGGTGTATGTTTGATTTATAAATTGTTGAATGGATGAAATATGGTATTCTTGGTATATTTTTACTGAATTTGTGCAAGATATAGGTGTGTTTAGCCACCTCTTAACAGAGGTTTTGATTTGAGCATGAAAAGAATTTTCAAACTTGTGATTTTTTGTCATTTGGGTAAAAGCATCAATACTAGGGACCAAGGTATCGATACATTACCCAATGAACATTATTTTGAAAATGGTAGAATGCCAAAATGGAATTGATATCAATTTTAGTAACGATACCTAGTTCCAAAGTTTTAAATTTTTTTCAAATTGGTCCTTATTCATGTTCAAATCTATTAAACTATGATTTGTATGCTCGATTTAGTCTCTACTTTGTTCATAACTTCTATTATGAATATATTTGGAATATTTTGATGTTTTAAATTGAATTCAATGTTATAATTTGTGTATGAATTTTTCGGTGATTGTTGTAGCATCTCGCAACTCAGGTCTAGCAATCGGGCCGAGTAAAGGGTGTTACACATTTCCTTAATTATTTTCAAATTCGGTTTCATTTTTAAAATATATTTGGATAAAATTAATAGTCTAACACTTAATTTTAAATTTCCAAACCTAAAATTTAGTCTCGGTTATTATTATAATATTTTATTCTATTTAATCACTTCTAACCTAATTTTGGTATCTGACTCGGATATCCAATCCACTTATCCAATTCTACTAACCCGATTTTTGGGATGTGACATAACCTGACATTTATATTTTTAGCGTGGACAAGTAATTGGATGTGTCATTATAAAGGTTTAGCTTGGACTGGTAACTTGACACTATTATATGTTAAGCTCGAATGAGTAACTAGTTTACCAGAGATACCTGTGTATCTGAGTCCGTTTACTAGAGTTCATTGGGCGATGCGGTTCATATGAAATGAGAAATAAAAAATAAGATATAATGACCTTGATATTCACATATAGAAATGTTGAATTGAACTTGAATATTATATTGTATTAATGTCATGGACATATATGTGGTTACAGTATCTCTTGATTGAATAAGATTGCAAAATTGTTGTACAAAATGACATGAATTGGTATAATAAGTGATTGAGATGTTATATGGTTTGATTATATGTTAAAGCTAATCTTATTGTTGTTGTGATTTGTCATGTCTAGATAATCCATGTTAAGCTAATAGCTTATTTTGCTTAATTGAAAACTAAGGTAAGTTTTTGTTTAATGCCTATGAACTTACTAAGCATTCTATATGCTTACCTCATTTGTTTTCCTTTTTCCTTGTAGATCGTCACATTAAATAACGCGTCAAGCCAGGCCGACTCGAAGATCTCACTATCCTATCACTAATTTGGTAGATTGGTTGTGGCATGTATATATAAGGCCTTGAGGTTATTTTAATGTATATAACTTGTAGTGAATTGAAAAGCTTGGTATGTTATGTTGCTTATAGTGATTCTTATTCAAAATGGTTCATTTGATTTATAAGCTTGAGACATTATGGCATATGAAATTCCATGTTTTAAAGTGAATTGGCATAAGTAAGGTTGTTATGGAATGACTTGGTGAATATGTGGTAATTAGCATTGAATTGTTGAAGCTTAAATAATGCATAGGTGTTGAATACTTGATGGGAACTTGAATTTATATGTACCAACTTAATTGGAATATTTTGGTAATATTTGAATCAAGAATTAGTGATTTTTTGGTATGCATATAGATTAATTTGGATGTTAGGTTTATTGGCACTAGTTGTTAAGTTAAATTGACATGTATATACGTAAACATGCTTTGTTTGTCTTGATATAATTAGAATTTGATTGTTGAACTTGTTTGTGTATGATTTTGGTAAATCTTGAATCAATTAAAGTTGATGATTAGTGACTATATGAAATGGTTGTTGTTGGAAGTATGAATAGGTAACAAATGATTTATTTTTATCAAATACAGGGTCCTCGTCCCGATAAGCAACTTTCCTCGTCTCAACGTCGATCAACAGTGCGTCACATCGCGATGTTGAGTGTCCTATGGTCACTATGTCACATATTATTTTTGCGATGTCCTGGCGTGGAATAGATTACGTCACGATGTTGGCCTTGAACTTTTAAAATTTTTCAATTTGGTCTTGTTTCATACTTGGTTCTACAAAGAGCTTTTGTAAGCTCTATTAAGACTCGAACTTGAATGTTTAACATGAACTGAATATATTTAGCTTTAGATTGCATGTAGAAATGATGGTTCGATGTCCGATTGACCGTAGTTGCTCCGACAACGAATGTAGTAATCTGTAGCTCGGGCCCGACAATCGGATCGGGCCAGGGGTGTTACAATCACAAAAAAGGGTCCATTTTAGAGTATTTTTAAAATTTTTTGCGCCAACTCTGACATATTTTCAAAATTATTTTTCTAACATCAAACAATCCTAGAAAATTAGGCAAAAAAAGTTGTTAAAGAATGGGTTATTCAAAATGGAGATCCAATCACATGATGCGTAACAGCCCGATTTTGGGCCTAGTAGAAACAGCGATTTCGGGGCCACAAATCTGATGAGGAAAATCTTATTTTTATTATATTTTTATGGTCTACAATTTCACGGAAAGATTTATTGAAAATTTTGTTCAAAAATTTTAACGTTTGGGCACTCAATTTTGTCAAAAGGACTAAATTGTAAATAGTGCAAAAGTTGAGTTCCACATGTTACACGTGTCCAATTGTTATGAAGTTTTAAATTGGAGGTCCTTAAATGGTAATTAGACCATTGGTTAAATTGTTGGACAAAAATGGACATGAGATAAGTGAAATAGGATATTTTAAAGTCAAGGGCATTTTGGTCATTTAGTAATTAAAAGAATTAAAAAAGCCAAAATTAAAGCTAAATTGTGTCCATCTTCAAGATATGGCCGAATGTTGCATGAACAAACCATGGCTAGGGTTTTTCAAGCTTCCAAGCTCGATTGTAAGCCCGTTCTAGCCCCATTTTTAATGATTTTTACGTTTTTGAAATCCTCATAACACGATCTCTCTATTTCTACCATTTATTTGAGCTAGGGTTGATGTTTAAAAATTTAACCACATGAGAAATGCTTGTGATTTGATGTTTAATGGTAGAATATGAATGCTCGGTGTGTAATAAAAGACTTTTACTAAGTGATTTTCAGTGAAATTGTCAAAAAGGACTAGTTTGTAAAGAGTTGTAAAATGTTTGTAAGTGTGTGAATAAATCGAAATTGTGGACTGCTATAGTTATGAAAATGGTTCGTCTAGGCTTAAAATACAAGGAAATTGAATAAAAATCATTTTACAAGCCTAGGGGAAAAAGTGTAAATATGATAAAGTTTAAGGGTAAAAATGTAATTTTTCCAAAATGTGAATTTAGGCTAATTTGAGTAGCAGGATGAATAAATGAGTTAAATGTGTTGTTATAGATTAAGGAAAACGAGATTCGGACTTAGAACGGGGGAAAAACAAAGAATATGACGAATAAATGATGTAAATAATGCATCGTTTTACTTACGTTTTTCATATTTTGATAAATGATATGAATTGTGGTTGAATATTTGATGTAATTGACAAAATATCGGCAAGTGAGAAATTTCCCGGTTGAACCTTAGGAATAGAATAGGATACAAGTGATATGTCACTAAGGACCTATGTGAAATCTATGTGAAATTATGACTAAGTGAATCTGGGTGCTGGTCTTAAGTTCTATTAGTGGCTGGGTATAGTGGCATGTATTGCGGATACCTGACAGCTTGTGTGAGCAGCACTGAGTAGTAACGAATGACTGACAGCTTATGTGAGCAGACCCGTGAAAGTGAATAGCTCGAGAACGAGCCTCTATGTGAAAAGTGATGTGAAGTAGCTTTGGCTACAAGTGTGGCACTTATGTGCAAACTTCTGATATATCCAATAATATTCTGATATGTTCAACAGGAAAATGATTAAGTGTAATTCAATGTGATTATGTGATGAACAAGTGCTGGTACATGTGTATATATATTCTTGAGCAATGTGCTCGATATGTGATCGAACTTTGGTAAGGTTGATATGGAGTAAGTGTTACAATGAAGACTTGTAAATATTTGATGATGACTAGCTATTGACATGGCTAACTATGGATATACTTTAGTGTTATATGTGTGTAAATGAGAATTAATACAAAGAAAACATGACAGAGTAAAATTTGCAATAAAACAGTTTTGGGACAACAACAGTTATGTGTCTTTGAAAAATCACCAAAAAATGGTGGAAATTGAATTAGAAGTTGAATAAGATATGAAATTAAAGCTTATTGAGTCTATTTTTTTTTCATAAAAGAAACGGTGTAAGCCAAAGAATTTCATATTCTGAGATATTTGAATTTTTGTGAGATAGGGTCAGAATGATTTTGGAATCCCCTGTTCCTACTTTGGAAAATCACTAAATTGTATAAAAATAATTATGGTTTATAATTTATATGCTTAAATTTCTTAATGAGTCTACCTTCAATAGAAACAAACGGGAACATCATCCGAATCCCGTACGATGAGATAATTAATTTTTAGTGAAGAAGGGTCGAAATTGTCAGACAGCAGAACATGGGAGACTTTAAAGAATAAACTGTACTTATTGGCTAAACCAAAAATTCTGAAAATTTTATGGTAAGAAGATATGCGATTCTAGTTTCAGAGAAAATTAGTAGATCTTAATTTGGAGTTCCGTAGTTCAAGATATAAATAATTTAGTGACTGTGACTCGAGTAGACAGCTTGAGATGAACATGAGTAAATAAAAGCCTGTTAATAAATCACTTATTATTTATGTACCTACTTACTAAGCTATAATGCTAACCCCTTTTCCTTTTTCCTATAGTGTCACAGATGCTAGCTCGAGTTGGAGGTCATCAGAGATTCTATCACACTAACAAGTTATTGATTGGTATTGTATCAATGATCTTCAAGTATTTTTAAGTCTATGGCATGTATAGGGACTTGATTATGTGTATATGTTATTATGAGTTGGCCTAGAATGTTGGCCTATGCTATTTTATGGTTATTATTGTATAAGGATATTTAATGTAGCCAATATTTGTTATGTTATAAGTCTATGATGATGCATTTCAGGGATGTTTATGCTTGCATGTGAATGGTTAAGAGTGTGTGTGTGGTTATGCATGATGAATGTGGTTTGTAAATGGTATGTGGATGTCTTAGTGTGGATGTTTGAATACTTAATAATACCATGTTGTGTGATGATAAATTTGTATAAATGTTTAAGTGTTTTGGGGTGGCAAAGGGCTTGATAAATAGCCTTACTTGTGGCCATATAGGCAGCCACACGGCCATGTGCCTGGGGTATGTGAATTCTTCACTTGATTTTCGGAAATTCGGAACGCCACACGGCCTAACACATGGGCATGTGCCCCTGTTTTTCAAGAAATTTTCTAATATTTTCCAAAGTTCTCCATTTAGTCCCGGACCACTTCCAAAGTATGTATTGGGCCTCGTAGGCCCTATTTAGGGACTCAAAGATAAAAATTTGAAAATTTTTAATTTGGATGAAATTTTATGACTCGATTTAATACGTTTACAAGTGTATGTGTTCCGGTAATGTCTCGTACCCTATTCCGGGGTCGAATACGGGTAAGGGGTGTTACATGATGTGATAATGAATAAAGTTGCAAATATATATAAAATGAACCAGCTCGCTCATTAGCAGCACACAATTAAAGAAGACCAACTATTAATTGTTTCTTTCAAAGAAGCACAACAAACCCAAAACCAATCATGCAAACTCAACAAAGGAAGCAAAAGTATTCTTAAATAAAGAAACCTAATTAATGGCTCAATTAACTGCAAGCTTAGTATCATTTAGACAATTTATCAAATATGAAGTAGACATCAAGACCAAACAACTCATACTAGAACCAAAAGATAAAAAGAAAAAAAAAAGCCATAGATAACATAACAAAGGTAGTAAAGCAACTTAAACAAGGAAGGAAATCCTATATAACATTGTAAGACAGCAAAAAAACATCTAATATACTTACAAAAATAAAATAAAATAGAGATTTGGGGCTTTTAAGGACCAAACATCTAAAAAAAAAAAGAAGGAATAGGAGATAGAATCTTCATAGAATCTGAAGATTCTTCTTAGAGAGGCCTAAAGCTTGTCACTTAATTGGCCGAAATTGCCTTAGGCAAGAAAGAAAGCACTTGGATTCAAGATTTGCACCTTTTGCAAGTTGTTGTTTACTTGTGTTTTTGTTGCTCTTTATTATGTTACTCTACTAGTATTTCTTTTATACATTTTTAAACTTTCGTGCAAAAAATCAATTAACCAATTGAAATAAGTTAATTTAATCGAATTTTCAATTTATTCCATCAAACTAATCAATTGATTGGTAGTTTTTTAGTTTTCAAACAAAACAAATTAAATAAATTAACATATTTTTAAATTAATAAAACTAATCTCATGTCTATGCCCCAAGTCTAAATTATTAATAGCCAATCTTAAAGGTCTAAACTCAATACCCATATCCAACCAAAGTTAATTTAAACCATTTACAGAATCATACACCCAACCCAATATTTTTGTTCTACAATTAATTATTTAATTTAAATACAATAATTAAATTATTAAAAACATGTTTTTTACGAGTAAATATTATTAAATGTATTTAATGAGAAAAGTATAGCAATCATGATATTCGATATCATACCGATACATTAAATTGGTACCAAGTATTTTACGTTTCATTTCGGTCAAAATCTCGGTGCACTTCAGCCATTTCAGTGTATTTCAACTTGTTTTGATTAATATCAACTTATATCAATGTATATCGTCCCATAGCGGTTGATAAATTTTTTTGGCATTTTAGTAATTTTCAATTTTTTAATTAATAACGGCTTATTTCAATTTTAATTTTACTATAATTATATTTAAAATTAGAAAATATTAAATTGAATTATTCAACTTAATTAATAATTTTAAAATTTATATTTACATATAAATATGTTTATGTAAATGTAATTAAAATATATTTACATGTATATATAATATATAATTTGTTTTTTATTACCAAAATAGCACATAATTTCTAAAGAAACTAAAACTTAGGCTATAAATAATATATATTAAAAATATTTAAATTTATATATAATTTATCAAAAATAAAAAATATTATATCATAAATATGTATATGCGAATAATATTTAAAAACATTAATAAATCCGAATTGATAGAAACAACAATTGGATTTATACAACAAATATGAACTATCCGAAAGAAGAGACTAATGTTTCGATGATTTCAAGAAAGTGCTGAGGAAAATGGGTAAACCAGACCTTGTATTCTTCCAAAGTGAGCAAACACCATTTCCATAGCAAAATTCCATTCCACTCTTTTCGATAGCACATCCAAATCAAGTTGGCTTCTTAAAAAATCAATCAAGTTGTACTATTGAATTGGTGAGTTCATGAATCAAGTATTTCTTTTTCTTTTCTTAGCCTCATCATATGCTTTTTTTTTTTCGTAATTTCTGGGTTTAACTTTTCTTTTTGTTTTGCTTGATTGTTTTAAGCAAAAATCTGCTTCACCGCTTATATTGAAATTAATCTCTATTTTTATTTTAAGAAATTTAGTTGTTTATTTTTCAGATTTAAATGTTCAAATCTAATTATTACAACATTATTTTTTCTTGTTGCATGATACCAAAATTAGAATTTATTTTAACTACTAAAACTAATGACTTTAATAGTAGAAATTTAATTATTGGCTTGAAATTTTAAAATATGAAAATTTGAATTTATAAAAAATATAAGTATTTATAACATATTTTAATTATAAAAAATTAAAATTGATAAACTGAAGCCAACTGAATCGAACCAAATTAAAATTTGGTCTTAATTTATATTGCCAGTTGAATTGGTTTTAGAAAGTTAAATCAATTGATTCGATTGTTTAACACTATAACCCAACTCAACAATACTCAACCTTATCCCAAACTCTGAACTAATTAAATTTGAGGTTATACTCCCATCCTATACAAAATTCCTTCATTTATATCCTATACTAAATTAATGGTCATTATTATTTAAATGTTTAGATTAAAGCTTCATTCAAAATATATTAATTAACATCAAATACTTTTTTTAACGGAAAATACCAAAAATTAAAAAAAAAAAAAGAGTAGAGAATTTTTGAAATAAGTGAAGTGCTCTATTGAGATTAATGCAAAAAGTTTCATGATGTCTCTTTGTTTTTGAGACTAAGATTTTCCTTTGATGATGATGTCAGTTTGATTCTACCACTGATTTTATTGAAGCCAATTCATTGATATCAATGATAGTATATCTCTTTCCTTCAACTCCTTGAGTTTGTTTAATCGGTGTTGTGTTTTTTCCTTAATATTTGAGTTCTTATTGGACACGTGAAAGACAAAATTGTAAATGATTCTTTTAGGTGCTTGTTTTGATAAAATTGCTAATAGCAAATATACTTCTAAATAAAAGTTGCAGGGTTATCTTGAGCTTAAGTAATTATATTTTAATCTGTCAAATGATTTTGTATCTTTGGTATTTTTTGAAATATCTCAATGAAATTTCAACATTATTTTTTTCAAAAAGATTCAACATATTAAAATTATAATATATATATATATATATATATATATATATATATGAGTTTTGTTTGTTTACTCTCCATTGTATTGATTTTGTGTGTTTCTTTTAGATTTGTTTTGACTGGTATTAGTGTTTCAGCTCTCTTTTTTCTGGTACACGTTGTAATTCTCCTATTTCTGTAATATTTGTTGAGGAAAAAAAAATATTATTACGTTCACAACACTTTTCAAAAGAAACTGGCTTTAAAAATCTTGATCATGAATTGATTTGTGTGGTTGTTATAGGCCATGTGTATTTGTTCTTAAATAGATGTGGGATGCTTTCGCTATGCTATGGCATTGCACATTTGATAAGGAATTGGAGCCGAGGAAATGGATCAAGATTGAATTCAGTTATTCGATTCGGAAATGAAAGATTTAGATATGATTTAAAAAGAAGAAATAAAAAAATTAGTAATAAAGAAATCGATAATAGTAAAAAAAAAAGCAATTTGAAAATAAATAAACAAATAAAAATCATAAATAAAAAAGAAATAGAAATTAAAAAAGAACAAAGTGAAAGATGGACGAGTAAACTGATGGATATGATGGATTGAAGAATAAATGTCCAATTGAACCATTTGAGATATGAATCCCAACAAGCTTAATTCCCACAATTCCTTGAAGAATATCGAGAAGAAAACTACTTCTAAAAATCACAAGAAAGAAATCTTGCACAAAGAAACAAACTCCTAAAGTTGAAAACTTTATTAATGAAAAAAAAATGTTTGTTTAATAAACAATGAAGAAGCCTAAATAACTCCAAATTAGATTAAAACTCTAATTAATCTAAACAATAAGTAGTTTTAAACAAAACTTATTATTAACATAAAACTCCTAAATAACTTAAAATACTTAATAATTATAAAAAATTCGTAATAATAAAATAATAAAATAGTAAGATCTGATAAATACAATATTGGGCTCTTATATAATAAAAATTAAGCCTAGAACCCGAACCCAATATGAAACGCCTAAGCTTGTGGGATTGATTAGAGTCCTTGAAGTGAAACGCCTAAGCTTGTTAACATTTTCCACATGGGTTTGTCATCATAGATTGAGAGTTTAGGCACACGAACAAAATTAATCCTTTCTAATTCATCATTGCTCCAAAATCCATTGTCTTCAAACTTCAGCTCTTCTTCTTGAATTTTTTTTTTTTTTTTTTTGTGATAAAGTCTTGAACGAATAAGTTGAGTTTTGACTTTAGCTACTTGGATTTGGATCTCATGATTGGGCCTTGAGGGCAACTAAGCCTATCTCTATTATGACCTTTGAATTGGACCAAGCTGCTCGTATCATTTCCCCCTTTCCACAAAAGGATTCGTCCTCGAATATGTAATATCAAAAGGAGAAGGTTAGTGGCATTAAAAGTGGCACCAACATTATACTCACTAGGAAGATCGATTTGATTTGCATTGTCGTTAATGCACTTGATTACTTGAAAATGTCCATCACCACGTGGGTTTTATTTTATCTTATGTTTAGTCGAAAATCGTTCTTTTCTCATATGGACCCAAACCCAGTCATTGGGATCAAAGATAACTTGCTTGTACCCCTTGTTAGCTTTGTTGGCATTCGCTTCGTTTATTTTGGTGATTCATTGTCTTGCTTTCTCATGTATGGATTTCACCAATTCAGCTTTCTTCTCCCCATCTAAATTAGAAATGCTTTCTATAGGCAATGACGCAAGATCAAGTACAGTTAGTGGATTAAATTCATAAACAAGTTCAAATAGTGAATAATCAGTTGTAGAGTGAATAGATAAATTATATGAAAATTCAACAAATGGCAAACATTCTTCTCAATTTTTAAGGTTCTTACCCACGACAACTCATAGTAAAGAACCTAAGACTCGATTGACTATCTCAGTTTTTCCATCGATTTGCGGGTGACATGTAGTAGAATATAATAATTTAGTACCAAGCTTATCCCACAATACTTTCCAAATGTGGCTTAGGAAATTTACTGTAACAGCCCGATTTTGGGGCTAGTCGAAATAGTGGTTTCGGGACCACTAATCCAAGGTTGAATAAAATTATTTTAATATTATTTTATGTGTTATAGCATGATTATAAGGATGCATGAAAATTTTGGTGCTTTAATTCTAGCGATTGTATGCTTAATTGCGAAAAAGGACTAAATTGCATAAGGTGCGAAAGTTTCATTTTAAAGCTAGGGGTGTCTAATAGCTATGGAATATTAAATTAGAGGTCTTTAAAGTGCAATTAGACCACCCTAAAGATGATGGCCGGCCAAGGGGGACAAAGACATTAATTTGGTCAAAAATTTGGTGAAAGCCAAAAATGAATAAAATAAGATAAATGAAGGAGATATCATCTTTCACTATTCACCCTCCTTCTTCCACCAAAAATTGAAGAGAAAATAGAGGCTTTTGGTGCTCAAACTTTCAGCCAAGCTATTTCCCTACAAGTAAGTGACTTTAGAGGTCTTTCTTGCTAATTTTTGTACTTTTGGAACCCCCAAAGCTTAAGCTAGCTAATAAGGGGACTATTTTGTAAATTGGTTGAAAGTTTAGGGATTTTCCATGAGAGTGTTTATATTTTTTATTGAGTTTTTATGGAAGAAAATGAATGTTGGTGGGTTAAGGAATAACTTTTATGAAATGTGTTAACATAAAAACACCTAAATGAGACTTATTTGTGAAAGTTGTAATTGAGTAATAAATGCATGAAATGATTGGTTTTGTGAATTGTTGTAGGAGAAATAAATGTTCAGCTAGGCTTATTTAATGAGAAAATATGATGAAAAATAATTTTCGAGCCTAGGGGCAAAATCATAATTTTGCCCAAGTATAAGGGCAAAATGGTCATTTTTGCCTAAGTGGAGATTTTGATGTATTATGAGTTATGTAATGATTGAATGAGTAAATTTTATTACTATAGATCAAGAAGATCGTGGAAACAACCTTGACCGGGAAAAAAGCAAGGTTACGGACTAAATCGTCAATTAACACATTTTGCACCGAGGTAAGTTTATGTGTAAACGATACATCTTTAATACATATGTTGTTACCTATTCATGTATTGTATGGATGAAATTTCTTATTGACGAAATTGCTTGAAAATTGTAGATAATGGGTAGTTCTCGTATGAACCTCGGAATAGAAATGTAAGTACGGATAAATATCTATAATCATCATTTGGTGGGTTATGTACAATACCACCTTAATATTTATTCACGATGGGCTGTGTACGATACCATCATTTATATTATCATTTGGTGGGCTGTGTGCAATACCACCTTAATAATTATTCACGATGGGCTGTGTGCAATACCATCACTTATATTATCGATTGGTGGGTTGTGTGCGATACCACTCTGTTATTGATAAATGGTGGGCTGTGTGCGAAACCATCGGGTACTTGTATCTTTCCGTAGGATTCATCAAGAAACTTATTTAAGTAAATATTTCATGTGGCTTTGTGGTGATAAATGTAGGGCGTAAGTACAAATAAATGTGAGCAATGTACATGATATGGTTGGGATGTGGTAAGAGTTGAGATGAGTAAGCATGATTATGATAATGTGAATTGTTCTTACATAGTATGTAATTTTATTGGTTGATTAGCATATAGTATGATGCTTATTGTTTACATGTAGACTTACTAAGCTTAAAGCTTACTTCCTTTCTTTTCCCTTGTTTTATAGTGTCAAAGGGCCAGCTCGGGGTACGAAGATAATCAGAAGATCACCCACACTATCAACACATCTTGGTATATTTAGACTTAGCATTTTGAGTATGGCAAGTATAGGTCTAGACTTAGTTGAATGTCATGTATTTTGGCCAAAGGTGTTGGCTCATTAAAGGATAAATTCTTTTGTATAAAGCCATAGTTGATGGCTCATTATTATAAATATATGAAAAGAAAAGGTTATTCATGAATGTGTATAATGCATGATTTGGTGGCTTGGTTAAAATATGCATGAATGGGTTGTAGATTGAATGTGATTTACGTTTGTATGAGTTAGGGTGATAAAAAGAGCTTGGCAAATAGCCTGTTTCTTGTCCACAAGGGTAGATGCACGGGCGTGTGTATGGCCTTTACACACGGCCAGCCTCATGGGTGTGTGGTTAGGCCGTGTGTCCCTTGCATGTTAGTTTTGCAAGTCAGTATGCTCAGTAGTAAACACACGGGCAGAGACACGACCGTGTGTTTCAGCCGTGTGGGAGGCACGGCCATGGTCATGGGCATGTGCCCAGGTCGTGTGAAGTCTGCACCTAAAATTGGAATTTAATTCTCCACACGATCAAGGGACACGGGCGTGTGCCTAGGCCGTGTGACATTTTTGAATTGATGACGTCAGAAACAGAATGCCAAGGTTTTGGCACACAGGCTACCCGAGCTTGTTGAGGCCGTGTGAGAGACACGAGCCAGGGACACGGGCGTGTGTCTGGCCGTGTGAAAACCCCTGTAGGTTCGAATTGAGAAATAATTCCACACGGGTGTGGAACACGGGCATGTGAGTTGTCACATAGGCGTGTCCCTTCCACCAAACAAGCATGTGAACTGTTTAGAGAACATTTTCTAAGGTCTTCCAGAGAGCTTCAAAGGAACTCGATTTGATCCCGAGCTATTCCTAAACCATCAATTAGGCCTCGTAGGCTTGTTTAAGAGGTGTTATCAAAAGTTTTAATTTAAAGTAGAAAGTCAAGTCTTGAGGTGATGTGATTGTTTGCGTAATTGTCTAGTAATGCCTCATACCCTATTCTGGCGTTGAATACGAGTAAGGGGTGGTGCATTTAGTGGTATCAGAGCTATGTTTAGTCAGTTCTCGGACTACCGTAGCATATGTGAGAGTCTAGCTATACATGCCATGAACGAATATTGATAGTGTCGTGACTTCTGATAATTTTAAACTGTGTTTTCGTATAGTAAATGGATCCCGACCGAGCGGATGCTGATGACGCTGCTAGCAATGCGCTGGCTCCCGCGCAAGGGACTGCGCCTGTAGAAAGTAGACCTGAGACTATAGGGCAAGAAGAAAAGGCTCGAAAAGCCTTTCTCCACACAATGAGTAACTGGTACGCTGAGTTTGTACGAGCGAACCCTAATGCTCAACCTCCTCCGCCCCCACCTATACCTCAGCCAATCCATGTGGCTCATCAAGATATAGATTTGGTGAGAATGGCCAAACCCCTGGTTGCTAAGATTTGAAAACAAGAGGCCAAGGAATTTAGAGCCAACATAGATGATGTCCTTGAGAGGGCAGAGTTTTGGCTTGAGAACTCTATGAGGGTATTCGATGAACTCTCTTACACACTTGAGGAGAGCTTAAAATGTGTCGTGTCATTATTGAAGGACTTGGCATATCGTTGGTGGAAAACATTGACATCGATAGTTCCAAGGGAGAGAGTGACATAGGATTTCTTCTTAGAAGAGTTCCAGAAGAAGTACATAAGTTAGAGATTTGTAGATCAGAAACAAAAAGAATTCCTTGAATTAAAGCAAGGCAAAATGACTGTGGCAAAGTATGAGCGCGAGTTTGTTAGGCTCAGCAAGTACAAAAGTATTAACAAATATTTACAGTTCCAGTGTTTATTAACAAATATTTTATGAAAACAGTATCAAAAGTATAAGGTTTGTTTTCGTACGACACAGTGTCTATCGGTTTTACTACAGTATCAGTATACACTATCCTAAGGGTCTTTAGTACAGTCTATCTATAGTAGTCGTAGTATATACTATCTATAGCAGTTTCAGTTTAGAACATATAACAGTTTCAGTGAACTTACGAGATCGACGCTGAAAACTCGGTGTACCACACATACTGTGAAAGATATTTCAATCGTCTGAAAATCAGTGCTTTAAAAGAAAACCCAATTTCAAAACCTAAATCCACAGTTGAGTTTTGTAATATGGCTCTGATACCACTAAATGTAACACCCCAAACTCGGCCTGTATGTTATGGCTTGGCGGTGTCACATTGAAGTGTTCTTCGTAAAACAAGTTGTTGTTAAAGAAAAACCCTCTTTTCTATTAGTCCTCTTTTTATTACCTTTCATTAATTCAAAGATGTGTCGTTCATTTCCAAAATGTGAACATATATAGTAGTCATAGTAAATACTATTTATAGCAGTTTCAGTTTAGAACATATAACAGTTTTAGTGAACTTACGAGGTCGGTGCCCAAGACTCAGTGTACCACACATACTGTGAAAGATATTTCAATCATCTAAAAATTAGTGCTTTAAAAGAAAACTCAATTTCAAAACCTAAATACACAGCCGAGTTTTACAACTAGCTCTGATACCACTAAATGTAACATCCTAACCCGGCCTGGACATTATGGCCAAATTTGGCGATGTCACATTGAAGTGTTTTTCGTAAAACAAGTTGTTATTAAAGAAAAACCCTCTTTTCTATTAGTCCTCTTTTTATTACGTTTCATTAATTCTAAGATGTGTCGTTCATTTCCAAAACGTAAATCATTATCAAAAAGTTATTTACTTTCAGAACGTTATTAATTTTCAAAACGTTATTTATCGCGGAAGCTTTAAAAATAGTTTGCATATTCATGTGCAATTTGTTAAAAAGGTTTGATTTTTGAAAACTCGATTGTCCTACTACAAGCAGTTATAAATCAAAACAATAAAAATCCCAAATGATCCATGAAAATACAAAGAGGGCATTATTATAGTAAATACCCAAAATAAAATCAAAATTTTAATTAATTACTAAAATTGAATGAAATGAATCTTGTGGCCACTGTTGAGTCCTCCGCTGCACCGACCCGTCTATGTCTAGGGATTACCTGTACAGATAAAATAGATGGGTGAGTTTACAAAAACTCAGTATGTAATCTCATATAAAACAACCAGACAGAAAGCAATCACAATCTGGGCCTAAGCCCATTTCAATAACGGTTTCAGTTTCAGTTAGGGCCTTAGCCCATTAAAATGCAGGAGCAGTCATACATTAGGGCCTTGATCTATTACAATATCAATATCAGTTCGGGCTTTAGCTCATCTCAGTAATAGTAACGGTAACCAATATGTAATCAGGAAATCCTATCCAACCAGCCTCTACACTCCATCTCCATCTAACCCTACACTCCATGTAGGGATATAATCAATCCACCCATCCCTACACTCCAAGTAGTACCGGTTGTGTCACTAAAACAGTAGTTTGTAGCTGAGTTGCCAGTACATTAGGCTCGAGGCCTTTCAGTACACTTCCTCCAAAAAACATAAACCCCCAACCCAATGGAATGCAATATGTAAATATAACATGCTATAACAGAATATCATGCATGTAGTTAGGGCATACAATATCAAATCAGTGGAACATCATCATGCTTATTCATATCAGTCATACAGTCAATTCAGTCAATTAGGGGTATAGGTACGCTTACTAACCCTATAATAGGTCCACAATCGACTCGGGCGACCCGTGCAACCTTAGCAGTCAAACAGTGAAAATGGCCCACAAGCTCATGTTGCATACCCATGTGGGCCCACATGCCCGTGTGGCCGACACGACCAAAAATAGCCTTGGCCATGTGGATCACATGGCCTGGCCCAATAATCCTACATGCCTGTGCGGTTCACTTATGTAGGGCCCACACGCCCGTGTAGCCCACATGGCCTAATTCGGTCTGGCCCATGAATCGTACATGGCCAACCTCGATGATCACACGTCCGTGTTCGACCACACGGCCTACCACACGAGTGACTATACACCCGTGTGGTGTCGACTTTTCACGTTTTTTGGCTTTTCACCGTTTTCCATTTTCAGAGTCGTGTTTACACACCTGTTATGGATTCGCAGCTAAACACTTCCGAGCTCGATCATACCTAAAAAAAATTGATCAACACACTCCCCTTAATCACCTTAATAGTCGAATTAAACTAACCCAACCACTTACTCAATTTAAGAACGACTAGAACTTACCCCTAACGCCTCAACTCAGTTTACTTACGAAGAAGTATGGGAAGGGTCTCGATCCACACGATTTGCTGCTGAAAACAAAGCGTAATCACTAACGGAAACACAAGAAATAAAAAGAAATGGTTTTTTTCACCAAGCAACGACTACACTAAATTATCACAACCTACCCCTTACTTACCGACGTATAACCATGAAGGAGGAACGCACACCTTGTCTTGAACGATCGAAAAGAATGCACAAATATGAGAAAGATTCAAGGGCCAATTCGGTAGCACCAGGGAAAAAGGATAAAAGAATAGTAGGGATAAAGAAAAGCGTCAGAAAGGGAGAGCATAAAGCCAAAATTCGGCTAAGAGAGTAAAGAAGGTGCGCGCAGCAGCAAAATTGGAAAAGAAAGAAAGAAACTATGCCAAAGCACTGAATTTAGGAGAGTGAGAGGAGAGAAACAACAGCACGTGGGGGAAAATGCAGAAATCGGTAGAGAAAGGCCAAAAGCAAAAAAAAAAAACTAAAAGAATCAGTTGAGTAGCCGAATTTGCCACTACCTATTTTGGTTACCTTCAAACTCTTCTATCCTTATTTTCCTCCCCAAATCCCTCAATCCACTCCCCAAAAACCGTCCACCCCTCCCTCAACCACCGAATTCAAATTTCACTCAAACTCTTCAGTATTTCAACTTAGCCAAAACGCCCACACGGCACAAGCAGCAAAATAAAACTCTCCCATTGTACGCACAAAGACTAGAACTCCAAACCACCACCATCTTGACACTCCACTTAACCACTAGACCAGAAGGCCCATTTTAACATATTTTAACAACATTTAATTATAAGCCTATTGACCTGAGATAGGGGTTTATTCATTAAAAACAAAAATTTGCCCAAGCTAATCAGACACTTCCCAGAACACTTAACCACTGAAGCAGACATACAATTATGTCACAATCATACGAAAATAAATATATAAAAAATTTTTAGGCGTTACACAACCGGGATTTTCTCGCTTGTCGAAACTTATCAATTACATCCATAGAGTCAATCATACAATTCATGAAATAAAAAAATTTTTAAATACAATTATAACGTTGCATTATTAACATACAAACTTACCTCAGTACAAAAATAGCGAAAATGGACCTAATCGTCAAACACTTTGTTTTCCCCCGATCTAGGTTTGAACTTCATTTTTCTTGATCTATAATAGAAAATTTAACTCATTTAATACCCACATTATTCAATTTAGTCCAAAAATCACTTTATGGAAAAATTACATTTTTGTCCCTAAACTTTTGAGATTTTACACTTTAGTCCCTATGCTCATAAAATGAATTTCATTCAATTTCTTAAAAACCCAAGCCTAGCTTAACCATTTTCATACTCATAACAGTGCACATTTCTCACTTATTCACATTTTTCTATTCATTTTACAACTTTTACAAATAGGTCTTTTTTGACTTTTTACCGAAAATCACTTAGCAAAAGTCGTTTAACAAACAACAAACATGCATTTTCTACCTTCAAACATCAAAATACATACATGTTCAACATGGGTAAAATTTTAAACTTCACCTTTCTTTCAAATTAGTCCTTGAAATAGCTAAACCAAGCTACAACGATATCAAAAATACAAAAATCGTTAAAAACGAGAAAAGAACGGACTTACAATCGAGCTTGGAAGCTTGTCAAACCCTAGCTATGTCTTCTCCTTGAGAAATACGGCCATGGGGACTAATAATAAGAAGATGACATCTTTTATTTGTTAAATTTTGTCTTTATTAACCAAATAACTAAAATGCCCTTAATGAAAAACTTCAAAATTTCACCTAACCATGTCCATTTTTGTCCACCCTAAAGTATAATGGTCTAATTACCATTTAATGACCCCCAATTTGAATCTCATAGCATTTAAACACCTCTAGCTTCTAGAGCACATATTTTGCATTTATTACAATTTAATCCTTCTAGCTAAATTGAGTGCTCAAACGTCAATTTCTAAACGAAAATTTCACGAAATTATTCCATAGAACTATAGACCATAAAATAATAGTAAAAATAAATTTTTCTTCGTCAGATTTGCGGTCTTGAAACCACTAATCTGACTGGACCCAAAATCGGGCTGTTACAACTCCCCCCTTTAGAGATTTTCGTCCCTGAAAATTTTACCAGAAAAGAGGTTTGGGTATTGTTTTCTCATAGTTTCCTCTATCTCATAACGATTCCATAGAATCTTCTCTAAAGTTATGCTTTTGTTCCTTAACTCTTTAATCTCACGTGTCATAATTCGGATCGGTTTTTTGTTACCTAACATGTCGACTAAATCTCAACATTTGTCTGAGAAATTTTACGTGGAGGATCTGACCGGTACCATCGTAACATAACACATGAAACACATATAAATCTTCTCAAGTTTTGACGGTAATTCAAATCGATGATTCACTAGCCCAAATTTCTCGATAATCTTGTACGGTCTGATAAATCATGGACTCAACTTTCCTTTACGACCAAATCGAAAAACTTTCTACCATAGCAAATTTTTCAAAACCACTTTGTCACCATTTCGAAACTCTATTTATTTCATTTAAAATTCACATAAAATCTTTGACAATCAGAAGCTACTTGAAACCTATCTCAAATCTCTTTTACATTTCTTTTTGTTTCACAGATCATATCAACTCTATGCAGCTTTTCTTATCAAACTTAATCCAATAATATGTAGTTTTACATTTGTAGCTATACAGAATCTCATATAATGCCACTTAAATACTTAACTAAAAACTGTTGTGACATACAGTTTTGACTAACCGCAATTATTTCCTTTCCGTTTGCCTTCAAATTCTAAAATACAGTATCAAAACATTTCTTCAAGAATCTGAATAACACATTCAAACTGACCATCAGTCGGAAAGCAAAAATGTGGTATCAAATATTTGTAGCTGCTTACCCAAAACTTCTTATAATTTATTCAGGAATCAGGAAGTGAACCATAACTGTAGATTTCTAGCGAATATATTAAAGACTGACATTCCAATTAGCTTGACAATTTTAGGAACTTATATTTCATTTCCGTTCCAACATCATTACTAGCTGTAACAATTCCAAAGGTACTTGATGTTCGGTTTTAACTTTTTGACCAATTAAGCATCTGGATATAAAGTCAGAAATCCCACGTTTCATACCCGCCATCAATACTTTTGTCTCAAATCACTGTACAATTTGTTTTTCCCAAAATGAACAAACAAGCTACCTCTGTGAGCTTTATTCAAAAATTTTCCGTATAAGTTCTGGATTCTTCGGTACACAATTTCTACCTCGGAATAATAAACAGTCATCAAGTCTGACCTGACATTTAGAATCAGAAGTCGACTAACACTGTACTCATTTAGCTCACGATTCCTTATCATATTCCTGAGCTTCTCAAATTTGCAATAAAAACATCAATTTAGCTTTTAACTCATCTAGATCAAACTATCATCAGACAAGATCAATCGTATAAACCCCGTTCACAAGTTAAACAAAATTTTTCCACTCAAGCCTCTGCAACTATATTTACTTTTCCCAAAGGTTAATCAATAACTACTCATAATCTTTCAATAGTTCGCGGCATCTCCGCTGTTTTAGATTCAGATCTCTTTGTGACATCAGATATTTAAACTCTTATAATCATCAATCATGTGACACATCTCATCGAACAAAAGATGTCGCTAGATTCAATGAAAACACAATAGCTGCCCACTCTAAGTTGCGAGTCGAATAATTCTTTTAATATGACTTTAACCATCAGGAAGCATAAACTACTACTTTACATTCTTGTACTAAAACACATCCTAATCCGTTCAATAACACATTGCTGAAAATCACGAATTCTTTACCCAATTCAGGTCGATCCAAAACTAGTGCTTCAGTTAACAATACTTTCACTGTTTAAAACTTTGCTAACATGTATCAGACCATTCAAACTTCACAAATGCGATAACTTCATTAATCAGAACAAATTTAACTCATAATAACGTCTTTCAATTAGAAATAATCTAATAGATATATGTTTCTGTTTCATGTCTTCTAGAATATGAATTCTGCATTCAAACTATTCATCTATTTACCCATGAATGTACAAAATTTATTTCCATACATGAAGATAAACTTAAATGCATATAACTCAAAATACTTTTCAACTAAATAACCGCTCTATTCGAAAAAAAATGAGTCGATCTCAACTATCAAACAATAATATTCTAAAGTAATCTCTTCTTCATGTTGTTAAAGCAACTCACATACAATCCTTCATAATTCCTTTAACATGCTAGTCAAAAATCTTTACAGACTGCACTAGCTCAACGAAACATAATATTCCGATTTAATTCATTGACCTTAATCAAGCTTACCTGGGAAAGGAAAACCATTATACAAGTTTGAGCTTTGACCTTCCACCGTCTATACTTTTGCCGACGTCAATCCCTTTCACAGAAACTAGAAAAAAACGTGAGATCAGCATCACCATGCTCCAATGATCAAACTAGAAATTATAACCATTATAAATATAATTATTTTCAATCACTGAATACCTTTACAGATGAGCCATGTTTGATGAATTAAACAGTAAGAACAAAAAGAAAACCAAATAATGAAATCCAAGATGTGAAACCATACTGAATTTCCGAGAACTCAACCCATATTGAATAATAAAGATCTTAATGACTCCTTGAAGAAAAACCAGGAGAAAAACACTGCTCATACGCACAGAAATTAGTTGTGACAAAGACAATATATTTTCCATATATATATAAAACAAAACAACAACCAATAGAAACTGAATAATAGCCTCATATAAATTTCACCTTTAACTTTTATTTCAAACGTAATAGAATAGAATCCCAAAGAAAGATATCGACATGCCGATCATAAACCAACCAGACCAACAGTGCTTTCATCTAACATTATAGTTAGCTAGCATTCTCATACGATAAGAAATTCATCTGAAAATGAACAGTTACATATACCTCTGAAAATAAATGAATACATAGAATACCCAGAAGAGATCGTCATAATCTATTCAACTATAACTGTTGTATTCAGATATCTTTACAATTCAAATTTTATTCCACTAATTATTATCGTCATCCCTACTTCCACGTTATTCCATTCACTAATGAAAATCAATTCAGCAAAAGTTTTGGTTAACACATTCTATAGACATTATACCTAAATGAGTCGATTAGTCGAGATTAACTTCTTCTTTAAAAGCGACAATACGAAATCTGAATGATCTTCTGAAGAACCTGATATCCCTTCTAGATCTGTCCTAACTCGATAACCCATTCTCAGCTCTGACCACATTATTAATCATTCAGCCATCGAACTCTTTGGTTTCACACTTGCGAGCTTATTAAATCTAAATCTTGTGGATTTCATTGTACCCTACTATACTAGTAAGAGGGTGAAGATTGTAAAGCCTCTAAATTTGACTCTCATATATACACATATAACATAATATTTCTCACCAACGCAATATTATGAACTCTTATCCATACCTTTATAAGTTTCAACTCATCATAAACATATCTTTACTCAGATACTTGAGTATCATTTCTAATACCATTGGAGTTAGCTCGGTTGTGATCCATTTACTAAATGAAAACACAATTTAAATTGTCAAGAGTCGTCACACTATCACAATTTATATATGGCATGTATAGCTAGACTCTTACACACGCTAGGTTAGTCTAAGAATCGACTAAACCATAGCTCTGATACCAGTAAATGTAACACCCTTACCAGTATTCAACACCGGAACAGGGTACGAGGCATTACCGGACATAAACACAAGCAAACATGTGTTTTCGAGTCATAAATTTTCCATCCAAATTAAAACTATCCATATTCAATCATAAAGTCCCTTATACGAGTCTATGAGACCCAAAACATACTTTGGAAGTGGTTTGGGACTAAACCGAGAAGTTTAGAAAATTTTACAAAACTTAGAAAATTTTTCATGCTACAGGGCTCACACGCCCGTGTGGTCTAAAGGACATGCCCGTGCTTCAGACCGTGTTCAAATTAGGGTGCTTTCTGACTTGTGCCACATAGCCGTGCCACACGCCCGTGTGCTATGCCGTGTAGCACACACGGCTGAGACACACACCCGTGCTCTACCCGTGTGCTCAGTTCTGGACATTCTATTTCTCAAAATTAAGGCGCAGGGGACACACGGCTGAAACACATGCTCATGGGGCAGATCGTGTGTCACACATGGCCTAGACACATGGCCGTGTATCTACCCATGTGGACAAATTAAAGGCTATTTGCCAAGCCATTTGCCACCCTTATTCACACATACACTTACACCAATTCAAGGCACAAAACATAACATACTTAGGCAACCAAAACCTCCAAAATTATGACCAACACATGCCAACACAGTATCAGCATCTATCACACCCACAACATTTATTAAGCCACAATTGACTACTTTCAAAATACTTAATTGTACACCACTTTATTATCTCATCAATAGACCACATTGCCAAACATTTCACATTCATGTCATAAATCACCTTTCCATCATTCACCAATCATACCATGACCATATCACCAAAGACATTGGCACATATGTAAATATACTTAGGCTTACAACCATGTTAGCCCAAAAATTAGCCAATTTACATGGCCAAATATCAAAACAAGCCGTTGACAATCACAAGCCAAAACATTGACTACAATCACAATGACACATATAATAAAATGACTAAGTCGCTATACATGTCACATACTCAAAATGTTAAGCTCGTCAATACCCAAAATAATCATTTGATAGTGTGATGCGAACTCCGACGATATCCAATCCCGAGCTAGCTTGGTGATAATATAAGATAAGGGAAAGATAGGGTAGTAAGCTATATAGCTTAGTAAGTTCATATGCAAATAATACAAAATATTATTCATACATTTGACGTATAAATAACTTAACATATATTAACATAAATTTCATTAAAACTTCATAAACACAACTTACTCAATCACATTCTTACCAATAGCTCATCATATGAATAACATAACTTATATCAACATAAATGTCATTAAACTTTATGAGCATAACTTACCCAATCACATTATTACAAATAGCTCATCATATGAATAACATAACATATATCAACATAAATGTCATTAAACTTCATGAGCATAACTTACTCAATCACATTATTACCAATAGCTCATCATATGAATAACATAACATATATCAACATAAATGTCATTAAACTTCATGAGCATAACTTACTCAATCACATTCTTACCAATAGCTCATCATATACCGAATCCATTTCCCTTTAAGTTTTCCATACATACATGTACCATCTCATAACATATTCACATACTTTCTCATCTTTCACATACCTGTTGGACCACTTGGAATACTACCGGATACACGGAAAACTTTTCACATAAGTGCCACATATGTAGCTAAAGCTACTACCAAACTCATAACATACATAGGCTCGCTCTCGAGCTACCCACGGGCCTGCTCTTACAAGCTATCAGTCGAGACGTAGCTACGTAGTGCTGCTCACACAAGCTCTCAGGTATCTGCGACATATGCCAGTATACCCAGCCACTGATAGAACGTACAGGACCAACACCCAGGACACATAATCACATAATCCCATAGGTTCCTAGTGACATGTCACTTGTATCCTAATCTATTCCTAGGGTTCAACAGGGATTTTCTCGCTTGTCGAAACTTCGTTAATTACATCTATAGAGTCAATCATACAATTCATGCAATAACAAAACATTATAAATACAACTATAACGTTGCATTATTAACATACGAACTTACCTTGGTACAAAAATAGCGAAAATGGACCTAATCACAAATTTAACTCATTTAACATTCGCATTATTCAATTTAGTCCAAAAATTACTTTATGGAAAAATTATATTTTTGCCTCTAAACTTTTGAGATTTTACACTTTAGTCCCTAGGCTCGTAAAATGAATTTCATTCAATTTCTTAAAAACCCAAGCCTAGCCGATCCATTTTCATACTCATAAAAGCCCAAATTTCTCACTTATTCAGATTTTTCTACTCATTTTACAACTTTTACAAATAGGTCCTTTTTGACATTTTTACCTAAAATCACTTAGCAAAAGTCATTTAACAAACAACAAACATGCATTTTCTACCATCAAACATCAAAATACATATATGTTCAACATGGGCCTTTCTTTCAAATTAGTCCTTGAAATAGCTAAATCGAGCTATAATGATCTCAAAAATACAAAAATCATTAAAAACGAGACAAGAACAGACTTACGATCGAGCTTGGAAGCTTGGCAAACCCTAGCTATGTCTTCTCTTTGTGAAATTCAGCCATGGGGACTAATATGAAGAAGATGGCATCTTTTATTTGTTAAATTTTGTCTTAATTGACCAAATGACTAAAATGCCCTTAATGAAAAACTTCAAAATTTCACCTAACCATGTCCATTTTTGTCCACTCTAAGTATAATGGTCTAATTACCATTTAAGTACCCCCAATTTGAATCTCATAGCATTTAAACACCTCTAGCTTCTAGAACACACATTTTACATTTATTACAATTTAGTCCTTTTAGCTAAATTGAGTGCTCAAACGTCAAAATTTCTGAACAAAAATTTCACGAAATTATTCCATAAAACTGTAGACCATAAAATAATAATAAAGATGATTTTTTCTTCATCGGAGGTCTCGAAACCACTGTTCCGACTGCACCTAGAATCGGGTTGTTACAGGTTCTCATATATGTACACATCTCACACTTGGTATTTAACCAATGTGATTTCTAAGCTTTTCTTTTCCTCAACAAATATTCACAAGTAGCTTACTTTGAGCATCAATTTCTCATTCATCACTCAACCATTTTGAGCATATGATATACCATTGTAAAGGACTCATAGAGTAGAATATAAAACCATAATTTTATAATTCAACTCTCCACCTTTACCAATAGAGATTATGCCTCAAAGTTTCCAAAAATTATAAAATTTCCAACATTTTCTTTCTATGGAAAAATATCTATAAACATGAACAACATATTAGTATAAAATCATTCAAATGGAAAATAATAAAATTTTATATTTAAAGATATAATACATTTTAGCAAATTATTTTCTTGAACTCCATAAGCATAATATCCCATACTTTCACAAACTCTTTGTCAGTTTCATATTCATAGATAGCTTTGCTAAAATCAACACCAAAAGTATTTGAACTCTTATATAGATGGCAAAGATGCTTAAGTGCATTATTCTCAAAGTGGTACACACATAATCGATGATATGATTCAGGCATCACTGTTGAGATTGCTTTACTCATTGTTGCATACAATAAACCAGCACAAAAAGTCACCATTCTCCTATGGTTATTCATCTTTGTATTCTTTATTTGTTTGGTACATTGTATCAAAGGATACAACATCACCAAAAAGATTGTAATTTTCTATATTTTTTTAGTGGAATAATGGCAAAAAATCTCTTTTTACTTTTACAAAATTATTAATGTAGTACTTGTACTTGTAATTGGTCCGATTTGGTACGTCAACTTTTTTCTAGTCTAATTTTTTGGTACCTTAGGTTGACTGTCTTTAATTTTGTCAAGTTTTAACATGTAGGCCAACGAATGGACGCCTCTCAAAAGGAAAAATTATTTGCAAGTCCTCTCATGTGCCAATTTACCAATTCAGACCTATCCCACCTTGCCATGTGACGTCTATTCATTGGCCAATGTGTCAAAATTTGACAAAAATTAACACTATTAATTTGGGGTACTAAAAGATTAGACGAAAATAAGTTGAGGTACGAAATCAAACAAATTAAAATTACATATACCACATTGACAATTTTATTAAAATATAAGAGATTTTTTGTCATTATCCCTATTTAAGTTATTATGTTTAATAATATTAAACTTGAGCAATTTTTTTAATTCTTTTTTGGGAAAGTTTATAAGTATAAATATAAATACATATTTAAATGATTGTAAATATTAAATTGTTACAATACTTACTATTTAAAAGAATCATAAAGTAAAATCAAATTATTACCATAGGAGCAGATTAAAATTTAGTAAACACAAATTAGATTAAACTCATGGCAACACATGGTGGGATATCGCAAAATGTTTTGAAAAGTTTTTGAATGAAAGCGAAAAGCCATTAATTTGTAAGAACGGTGCAGAGGCAAGTATAAATTTCCAAGAGGCTGGTTTGAGGGTTGACAAAGATAGGGTACGTAAGAGTAAGAGCAAGCAAGTCGCAATGTTCGGAAGTTTCAAGAAACAAAGACAATTGGCCCTGCTCACGCGGAATTTGACATCATCCCTTTTATTTATACATTTATTTTGGTAAAATAAGCAGAAACTAACCAAACAAGGACTCCTCCTCTCTAAATTCCTAACAAAGAAATTTTACATATTATGACTCCTCAAACCAAAATAAATAGCATTCTGAGGGTGTTCTTAGTCAAACTTGAATTTCAATGTCAATTCATCCTTATTATTTATTATATGTATTTTAATTTTCATAATTTTTTTCCTTTCAACAAAGTCAAGAAAATACTTTAAATATTTGCATACAATAACAATAATAAGCAAAGAGAAAACAATATATTTATGCTTTGTATAGCCAAAAAGAAATTAATGCTTTTAGGTAGAAATTTTTATATTCCTCTATTTCTAATTTTTAATTAATTTATAAAAATGTATACAAAGTAATGGTCAACCAAAACCAACCTTTATCTCTATTATTCATTATATATTTTTCTGATCCTAATTTTATTGGTAGTGGAAATTACTCTGTTTTCATAGTTTTGGGTTTGTATTCACACCAAAACTGACGGTTCTTTGGCTTCCGGGTATTGGCCTGTTTAACCAAATACAGCATCATATATCAATTATCAGGCAAAGGAAGGGAAGGGTTCTACTTGGTATATTTATATGTTGAATTTGAAAACATGAGCCAACATTCATCCGTTGCAGGCGCCTCCCGCCCCGTTAAAGAAGCCGGTTTTTTTACCAAAATCAAGGTAACCAACCCTCTTCTTCTCATATCGTAATTCATAGATGCCCGCCTGCCTGCTCGCTCTTTTACTTTTTACTTTTATTCAATTACTTTTTCTGATTCAATTACTTGGATTGACTTGTAAAAATAAACGCGTTTGCTGTATCCATATATGTATGTATGTATGTATGTATGAAGTTGGTGTAAACATCCTTCAGTTAATTTATTGCCCTGTGAATTTGTTTTTGGATTGCAGAATGTTGCTTGCCTGAAATCATCATCATCCTCAGACAAGGGGAAAGGGGGAAAAGGGAAAAGCAAGTCATCAAGTAACAAAGTCTCCCATGGGTTCCACTTAGTGGAAGGTCAATCAGGCCATAAAATGGAAGATTACCATGTTGCTGAGTACAGAAAAAGGAAGAATCATACCCTTGGATTGTTTGCAATATTTGATGGTCACTTAGGGGATCGCGTGCCCACTTATTTGAAAGACAACCTTTTCAACAACATACTCGAAGAGGTATCTTTTCCTTCTCATCACTATCCTTGTGTTCCAATTTCCAATTGCTTCTTATATTATACATGGCTTAAATACCATATACAGCCAAATTTCTGGAAAGACCCCGAGGCCGCAATACGGAGTGCATACTCCTCCACAGATAAGTTTATATTGGATAACTCTATGCAATTAGGGCCTGGCGGCTCCACTGCTGTAACTGCAATTGTCATTGATGGCAAAGATTTATGGGTAGCGAACATTGGTGACTCTAGAGCTGTTGTATGTGAGAGGGGCTCTGCCAATCAAATTACAGTGGACCATGAGCCGCATGCTGAACGAAGAAGGATAGAGAAGCAGGGTGGCTTTGTGACTACTCTTCCTGGTAACGTGCATTTTATGTTTTTCCTTTTATCACTCCGTGCACCAAGGTCATTCTAAACTGGTTATGCCACATCGATATAATTGGCAGGCAACATTGCCTTTTATTACAAAAAATAGTTTAATGATGAAAATGTGAATCATATTTCAGGAGATGTGCCTAGGGTGAATGGTCAACTTGCAGTAGCACGGGCCTTTGGGGATCAGAGCCTTAAAGCTCATTTAAGCTCAGAACCTGATGTCAGACATGTCCCCATAGACTCCACTATTGACTTTGTAATACTGGCTAGTGATGGTTTGTGGAAGGTCAGTTGTTAATAGGTTATTATTTATAGCATTTGTCACTATTGTCTGTTTCTTTGATCTCTATTCTGCATCTCTGGTTTTGTGTGCATGAAGCACCCAAGGAATGGAAATTGCATGTATGTCAATCTGTCTATTGAACAAAAAAGATGGATCCATTTTTCAAAATAAAAACCATGGAATAGTTGGGGTGGTAGACTGTAGCCTGGTTCTCCTCATTGATGTGGTTTAGGGGAGAAAACATCAGTAAACAAACGAATTGGGCTTGAAGAAATGGAACTCTAGAAACTTAGGGTTATAAAAACCTCTAGTTTTTCTATTAATTCAAAAGAAAATTATCAGAATAATAATGATGGCTGTAAAGCCTACAACTTAATTATATAGACTTTCTTTCTTGCAAGTAAAGTTACTAGGCTTTCTTGTAAACAAAGTTTTATTCCAAGCCCTAGGTTTAAATACTTAAGATAACTAATAATCCTAGACATCTAAAATATATTTAATACTTAAAATAAATATTATAAGATAAAAATAAAATAATAAAATATTATAATATAAATAAAGCTCCTGCGTCATTCTCCCCCGCTTGGAAAACTTGGCTTCCAGCAAGAAAACTTTCACCACTTTCAGCATTAATCTCTATATCAATACCCCAACTCATGCTTATCATAGAAACATGCTGATTAGAATGCTGCTGTTGCTTTTCATTTGTCAAACTGGTGTGTAGTTGCTCAAAAATATTTGTCTTGAAACTCTGGAGCCCATAAAAGTCAAGAACACCAATCAAGTATTCTGATTCCAGAACCAGTAACAAGATGTATCTGCCCCCAAGCCAGCGAAATAAATTTGAATAAACAATGTTGGCCTAAGCATCTCTACTGAGAGTTGCCACATCTAGATCCCACAATTTTGAAATGATCTCATTACAAGTCACAAAAACATGTTTATATGAGTTGCTTTCAACACTAGTCACACTTGATCACTCGAAATGCGATCCATTACTTTCATTAGGACCATTGGCTTGGCTCAATATTTTAACATCGAAGAAACCTCCAGACATGCCAAGACAAATTCCACTGGAATGTTGATTCTGCATTACTAATAGTTGTGTATCAGATGCATTTTACCAATAGCTGCATGCCCTTGAAAAGGGCATTCTCCTTCATACAGTTGGGATCAATTGATTCAAGCGCCTTCTTTAGCTAATTAGGCTGTGTACTTGGCATAACAAAAACAAAATGCAAAAAGAGAATGAAAATGGTGCTTTAGCAGCTGCAGCAGCTTTAGCAGCATCTGTGGCTGCTATCATCTCTTGTGCTCCCTCTTGAAGCTGAAAATAATCACCCTCAATCACAAATAACTTAGGGCAGCTAGCTACAAAGTCATCCAACTTCCCGTACCTTTTCTTATGATCAAGGCAGTGTAATGGTGGAAGCACTTTCCCCAGTCTAATTGGCTGCGTTGAGCTGGTTTGAATTCTGCCACCAGTTGGCATTATACGAACTATGCACACCAACAATGACCTTTCATCAAGCAAAGCAGTCCCTGAAGTCTTAGACGACAACAAGATATTAGTCTGCCCCATTGAAACTAACTTTTTAGATGAAATAGCATTAGCACCATTGTTGATTGTTGTTCCACTGAAATTAATAGAGTGCTCATGATTGCTAGTGCCCAGGATAGTTAGTTCTGCATTTAAGGTAGCTATTACAGCAGATGCATGCTGTTTTGCAATGCCAAGTTGTCTACTTACCTCACTCATGATCCGCCTAAATGTGTTTGGCATTTCTAACTACTCATAAAGGCATCTATGGTCTTAAAAGTTGTCTCAGAGAAAAGACAAACTAGACCAAGATGTTTGAACAAGTAATTGTTGTTCAGTTGCGAAGAAAACAGTCGTTTGAAATTATCAACAAAAAATACTCGTCCATACCTCTTTCACCAAGACTCTCTCCTATTTTAGTAACACCTATTTCACCCGAAATTTCGGAACCAGATTTTCAGTAACATCTTTCACAAACTTAGCTTTCACACCCAGTGCAAGTAATTTTCTTCTAAAAGGCTGCATCACCATTACACGATTACTTGCCTTCAAGCATTCTTGCTTTTTCTTGAGTTCAACATTGAATTCTTTCTTAGAAGAATCTGTTTTAAGTGTAGAAACTGAAACGGTTCTTTTTACTCCAAAATCATCAACTACTTTGTGTCCTTTGGCATATGTAAGAGATTTCTGATTCGCCTCCAATCCTCCCCTTCTTTTGAGGTTGTGATATGAACAACCAAAGATTTTCCCCCAATTTTTTCACTTTCTTCAGGGTACTCACCATAAATAGGATCTAACAAATCATAATCTTGCTTTTCCACGTACATCTTGCTAAGAAAATCAGCAACTTCAAAATTAATTCCACTCTCATTTAATTCAAGGGCGTGAACCAACTGCTACTTCAGTCCACCTTGTACCGCATGATCTACGGGTCCAACATCATGAAAGGGTTTTCTTCTTCACCAAAACCAGATTTATCAGTGAGACTACCTTCTGGAATGTCAAACTGGTTGTGGGCACCTTTTGGAATCTCCATGAAGGTTTCCTTTTGTTCCTGTTGTAGCCGAGCATAAATGGCACATGACAATTCTTCAGTCGCATGTCGTAGCACAGCCAATTCTGTTTCTTGATACTGATTTTGTCTTCCTTGACCACTAATGCATCCAGCTATGGCTTAATAGCAAACCCTAATAAAAACCTTAGGATCTAATTAGGTTCTGATACCAAAATTGATGTGATTGAGGGGAGAAACAACAGAAAACAAACGAATAGGAAAGTTGGAACTCTAGAAACTTAGGGTTATAAAAACCTCTAGTTTTTCTATTAATTCAAAAGAAAATATTCAGAATAATAATGATGGCTGTAAAGGCTACAATTTATTTATGTAAACTTTCTTTCTTGCAAGTAAAGTTACTAGGCTTTCTTGCAAACAAAGTTTTATTCCAAGCTCTAGGTTTAAATATTTAAGATAACTAATAACCCTAGCCGTCTATAATATATCTAATACTTAAAATAAATATTATAAGATAAAACTAAAATAATAAAATATAAATAAAGCTCCTGCGTCACTCATGAAGAAAGGGAAAATAGTTAAACAAATAAATGAACTAGAAGAGAAGAATTAATTTGTGATTTCAAATTCCAAATTTAATAATCCTAAACCTCCTGAAAAATAGAAGAGCATAGGTGCCTATAAACTAAACCATAAAGTGTAAAATTACTCCCGGTGGGGGGTAAAATTTTTGTTGCAATGATGCTTTGCGAAACTATCTCATAACTTTCTTCAAGAATGATGAATGTCAGATATTTTCTGCACCCTTCTCTCAGAATTTCTAAATGGTTGAAAACAAATGTTGGAGTTGCTTGTTGTTTGGTGCATTCTTAATTTAAGGTTTAGAGTTCTTAAAGAAAAACTTTCTCCATTTTACTTCTTTCTTTGTGTCTTTTTTACTGTTTTTATACTGAGGTAATGGATAAGATGCATTATTGTGAATTGTGGTCTTATCGAAGAATGGAAAGAGGGATTACACTTTCTTTCCGAGGTTGGGAAAGTTTAGTTGTGTTTGCACATTCAAGTTTTGTATTTTACAGAGTGAAGCTGTCAAGGTTGTTCTGTTTCTTTCATTCTTTTTTCCTTCTTTTATTTATTTATTTTGCTTTGATGGGGTGCTGAGTGGCAATTGGGAAATGGGGAGAGAAAGCTCCCCATGCTGAAATAGCTGATATCTTAATCCAAATCTTCCTTAGCAAAGCTTTTTAACAATCTCAATTTTGGTTTGTCTGTTAATTTGAAGACTTGATCTAACAAACGTTACTTCAATGTAGTTTTAATTTTACATGTTTGTTCCATGAAATCTCTTTTTGGACTTGTTCTTCAATCACTCGTTTGATGTACCTCTGTTATAAGTTGAGTTAGAAAGCTGATCCATAGCCTTGCTCTAAGATAACGCCTTCCAATGAATTGTTATCCACTAAATGAACCTCAATATTGAATGGTAGATGTTACACTTTTTGCCTCAAAATAGTTGATAGGGCTTAAATAGACTAGAAAGTGTCACCTTCATTATTACACTCCACTAATTCTACAGCACATCCCTAAACTACGAGTATGTGATAGGGCATTCTTATTTGGACGATCTCTCTCTTTCTCTCAAAACATTGTGGAAGAGATGAAGGAGATATGGTAAATTCTGAAGGCAAATGAGCATTTTCATTTTGTATATTATATCTCCAAGCAACAAGTTGCTCAAATTTGACATAAGGATTAAATATTTGCTTCAACTCGACTTGAACTCAGGGCAAGAGTTCAAATGCTTAAGCTTTAACATGTTAATTACACCAACAATTTGAGATTGAGTCAACTCACTCTCCATTCTCAAATAGATTATGCTTCATTTTTTAGTAAGGCAGAGTTCATTATTTGGAACTTTAAGAACAAATAATTTATTACGGGCTAAATCTATGTTAGGAAAGGCCATTAATTTCGGATTTTCTAATTAAGGCATTGAGATTTTACTTCTTTCCTTAGGTTTCTTGATTGTGCTTTTAGTTTAGTTGATTTATTTCCTTTCTAGAATAGGTTTCCTATTTATGTAATAAGATTAGTCCTTATTTAAACGGACGTTTGGAGTAATAAAACCTAACCAAATTTTCTATTAAAATAATCTAAAGGGATTTGGATCTCTCTCTTACAAGTCCTAAGGTTTTAGTCTCCCTTTGATGAACTGAAATATCAATCACAATGATGATCCTCGGCAATAGCAAAATAATGGTTGGCAAAGTGGCGACCAAAAATGCGCAAGGAGCTTGAGCATGTGGACAAAGATAGAACAAATGCTTGATCGTACATTGTAGCTTGTTGATGAAATTATTGCTGAAAGCAAAACACGAGTGTTCAATCAAATGTAGAAGGGATGGATAAAATGATTGTTTTTAAAAAGGTCAGTAACTCTATGGTAGGTACAAAGGTAGACCCTCTAACTGAGTAAAACTAAACCATGGCATCCGCTACCAATCTCATTGCTTTATCCTATGCATCAAACACTCTTAAACACATCTCAACAAAAACCGTGGCTGCCACAACCAACTTCACTTCCTTGTCATATTCTTTAACCCCTTCTAAACTCATATCCCACAATCCAAAACACCTCCAAAGTTTAAAAAGTTTAACGAGTCGTTAAGAATGTGCAGTTTTTAATTACTAAAGACATCCTTGGGTTTATGGAAGTTGCTAACAGAGAAAGTTCGCAAGGTTATTTTTTGAAAATTGTTAATTCTAGTGAGAAGTTTGAAGAGGTTTATCCAATGGTTCTGATAAAAAAGAATAAACTTGTGGAGGTCCATGACTCCTATTGTTTTCTACTATTAGCAATGGAAAGGAATAATGGTGTTGTTTTGGTTGTTTTACCTAATAAAATTACCTTCGGTTTGATTACGATGATGAATGATGGATGTATAAACACTGAAAATGTCAACCACTCTTTAGGAAGGTACCTTTTGTCAAGTTTATCCTTACTTCGAGCTTGAGTACAAGCTCTTTCTCTAGAAGGAGAATAATGTTATGGGCTGAATCTATGTTAGGAAAGGCCATTAATTTTGGTTCTCTAATTAAGGCTTAGATTGAGATTTTATTCTTTCCTTAGGTTTCTTGATTGTGCTTTTATTTCAGTTGATTTATTTCCTTTCTAGAATAGGTTTTCATATGTATGTAATAATACTGGTCCTTACTTGAAGGGCCATATGGAATAATAATACCTAAGAAGTATTTCTATAAAAAAAAATCTAAAGAGATTCAGGTCTCTTTCAAACGAGTCCTAAGGTTTTAGTCTTCCTTTCATGAGCTGATCTACTAAATCTAAATAGATCGTAACATGATTTGGCTGGAGCCTAATGGAGAAGAGATATCATATTTATCTCTTGAAAGAATTCTTTCTATAAACACTGAAGAGAAATTTAATTGGACTGCTGCATATACATATTAGATTGGTTGAAGTACGAAAACTTTTGCTGTATTGTTTTCTAATCTTTATCTGCTGGGTCTGGTCATTGTTGAATGATAGAGTTCGAACTAGTTTCTTACCAAACTGATCACATAAATAAATATTATATATCTAGAAGCTATACACGTTCTCTTTGTTAAACAAAAGAGAATTCCAGTCCCATTGCAGCAGTTTGAACTTTGAGATTTTATGTTGGAATGATATATCCTAAGCATTCTAAAAGTGATCTAATTCTTTTCTTGATAAGTTTTCCTTTATTTTTAATGTTCCACTATTCTTTTAGTTAATAATTATGCTTCTATAAGTGGACATATGACTAGCTTAGCGGCATTTTATCTTTGGGTAAAATACACAGTTGGTTACCTAATTTTCATAAGTTTTAATTTTAGGCATCAAAAACAAAAAAAAAAAAAAAAAAAAAAAAAAAAAAAAAAAATGCAAAAAGGGCACCACAGTTACAAATCGTTTTCATTTTGGTCACTCGTCATTAATTTGGAGTTATAGACAATGTTATTGTACACTCATTTTAGTCACCCACTTTGAATAAGTTTCTATTTTGATCACTAATTTTATTTATTTTTTCTTTTTTTAAAGAATTAATTTTAGTTTTTTTTTTCCAACAAATGGAAAAAGCCTAGATTTTGTAGAGAAAAACTTGGGTTTTTACATGGAAAAACCATTTTATCTATTTTTTTTTGTACTTTTTTAGAGTTAATTTTCGTTTTTCCCTAGGAAGGGAAAAATTGGGGATTTTATAGGAAATTACCTGGATTATAGGGAAATATTTGGGTTTTTACAAAAAAAAAAAAAAAAAGTAGATCTTTTTAATTTCCTTTATTTTTTAGAATTAATTTTAGTTTTTTTAGTAATAAGGGAAAACATGGGTTTTTTTACAAGAAAAACTTGAGCTTTTTAAAGGGATTGATTTATAGGAAAAAATCTTGGGTTTCATGTTGCAGCTGAAGAACTCAGTTTCCCATAAAAAAACCAAGTTTTTTAAAAATAAAATTAATTCTAAAAAAGAAAATGAATAACCAAAATGAACAATTAAAGTTGAGTGACTAAAATGAGCATACAATAATATTGCCTAACCCCAAATTAATGGCTGGTGACCAAAATGAAAACGGTTTGTAACAGCAGTGGTTTTTTCTTTTTTTTGGCAATTATTTTATTTTATTTTCAATACCCAAAATGAAAACTTACAAAAGTTGGATGACCAACTGTGTAGTTTACCTTTTTATCTTTTAATGAGATTTAATGGCTAGGATTAGGTGGTGATTGTGTACTAAGGTGCTAGGTTTACTACTATGTAGTTATTGATTTGGATGCTTCTTTATTTTATTGAGTTATCATCTGACTAGCATGTAATTTCCTGATGATTTTAAAATGCTAGGCTTCTGAAACACAGATTGAAGAAGAGTATTCCTTTTCTTTTAGAATCTGCCTTCTTAAATGTGTTATTGTTCCTCACCAACTTCGGAGAATTTGGCAAGGATCATTGGTTTCTGATTAAAGTACCTTTTTACCCTTCTTGTTATTGGCTAAAAATAAAATTTATTCTAGCAGCAATATTTTGTTTTCAGTTATTAAGTGTAGCACTGAAGTTGTTTTATTAGCTGATAGCTACAGCAACTTGCAATCGAAAATTATATAATATGTTATATTGGAGTGTAGTCTGATGAAAAGAGTTAGTCACATCCCACTTTGGTGGTGGAGAGAGATGATACTTGAGACAACATTATGTTGCAATTAAGGAGTACACGGGTGGTGGTTATGCTGGTGTGTAATGTTAGTAATTTTTCATGTGATGTTGACTTTATAAGCACATTATAACTACTAAGGTGGTGGCTGTGATTGCTATGTTAATGGCAATGTCGAGATCATGTCTTTGACATTTGACATGGTTTGCCACATTTATAGGCGGCAATGTCCGTAATGGTTGTTGACATGCAAAACCAGAAATTCGTCATTAGGGGGAGAGGTGTGTATAAAATTATAAATATGAATAAAAGCACGGATATGAAGAAACTTTTGAACTAGTGAAATGGTTGTTGTTTATTGTATTTCCTTAGATCAGCCGCTGATAATGAAGGCCAGAAACTAATGAATTATATAATATTGAAGTTGGAGCAAGAAAACTAGGTTTTAGTGTTTTAGACCCACTAACAGATAATATTTGCACTACTATACTTGGATTAATCCCCATTTGAACTCATAACGGCATCACATCCTAGCCACTTGATCACTTAAAACTAATGCATAATCACTAACCATTAACTAAAGTGAAACAATAGCCACCGGCTGGACGTTAGTTCCAATGACCAGGCATGAACCTTTAAGCTCTTTAATAACCTTGATTTAATGTTCTGATGCCCTTTGCATTTTCCTCAAAATTGATATAGTTTAATGTATAACTTTTTTAGAATTTATGGTTTATTAATTTTGCACATAGTCAATATCTTGATATATTTGCCCTTTTATCAATACTTTTTTTACTTCTAATTTTGTTTTATTAACAGTTATTCTAGGAACTGTAGGCAAATGATACATTGTGTCCTTTTTTTTAATGTTATTAAGTTATTCTTTACTTGGACTTGCCTAATGATAGTTGTTGGTGAATGTTCATTACAATGTCTTAGGCTGATGTTTTGGAATGTTAATAACGTAATATCTATTAGATAAAAAGTAGATGATCATTGAATTGATTGTTTATATACATGAGGTGGTGGTAGATAAATCCTTGATAATTTTGAGGTCATTGAGATTTAAATTGTCAATGATTTAAAACTCCACGATTTGGCTATAACTAGGGAAATTTGTAATGACATGTTGATCATGTAAGCTTGCCTTTGTAGTTTAAAAACTCTACAGTTAGTATACAGGATAATAATCAATTTGACGTTCTTACTACTAAAAAGTTTGTGCTCTTTCAGTATCATTTTTTTTTTTTTAATTTTATCAGAGACCAACTTAACTTTTGCTCGATTACCATTATATGGACTTGTTTTAGGGAAATGATCATGTGTAGCAAAGAATAATCCCCTGTGATGGTGTTCTTTATCTGCTCTGCTAAAATGAGTTCTATGTTTTTAAATGGCATAGGGTTTCTTTAGTTCTATGTTGGCTGTAAGTAGCTGACGCATGACATAAGTAAAAGAAAAATAACTTGTTTCATTTGTTTGGCAGGTAATGAAGAATGAAGAGGCAGTTAATTTGGTGAAATCCGTGAAGGATCCCCAAGCAGCAGCCAAACTGTTAACGGCTGAGGCATTGGCTAGAAAAAGCAAAGATGATATATCATGCATTGTAATTCGATTTGGCTGATGCAGATAGCATTGTTTGGTTTGCCATTGGGAGGCGTTGTACATGGGGGGAACTCTTATGAGTTGGAGAGCTTGGAGGTTCATGTATGTGGGTAGGTTTCTTAGCAGGGACAATGATGTGTGAGCTATTAGTTGAGATAGAAGTGTGATGCATTTTTTGTATTCCTGGAGAGCTTCCTCATTAATCAATGATTATGAACATGAACAGGTTTGCATATGGACTAAAATGTGTGGGGGCTTGTCTTCGCTTGGCTTGGCTGCCAATTAATATAGTTATAATATAATATAGACCTGTGAATGTGATTGAAAAGTGAAAGGTTGTGACAGAGAATCAGCTGCAGATACAGTGTGTGGATACAAGTATATATACATATGTTTATGTATATACATATACATATACATTCTCTCCGTTCTGTTTCCATATACATACTATCTGTTTACCGTACGCGACCTACTTTATAAGCACTGCTTTTTTCTCTTCCTATTTTTCGCAGAGGAGAACAATGTGATTGGCTTGCAATAGAAATGAGGGGACATGTATTGTTCAAACAAACTTACACAATGGAATGCTTGTAATTTTACCATTAAATTCGGGATATCTTATCAGGGATGTGTTAGTATAATTTTTTGTCCTGAAATTGACAACTATTTCAACTTTGGTACTTGTTTTTCTTTTAATTTTGTACTTAAAATTGGTAATTTGAGATAGAAGTACCAAAATAAACTTGGTTGTCAAGTTGATTAAATTAATCTTAAAGAAAAACATTTTCTCAAGCCATTGAGGTTATTTTCTTTTAAAGGAAAAGATAAGTTCCAGTTTTTATCACCAATATGTCTTTCATATGAGAATTCAAATTTGGCAATTTCACTGTGGCCGCTAGTTTAATCCACTTAATTTTTAAAAAGATTCTATTGATCTTTCAATTTGAATATTTTATTGTGAGCACTTTAAAAGAAACTTGCGATCAGGTAAAATTGGCTAAACAAATAGCAGGTAAAACTACTTTTTTTTTATAATTTTTTTAATGTTTTGTATAACGTTTTGGCTTAATGACAAATAACGTTTGCATGTTTTGTCAAAATGACATTATTTGTATTTTTGAGCTTTTTTTGCCATCACCTTTTGTTCTGTTTTTCAACCTGCTTTTTCTAACAGATTTAATGAACTATCATTAAAAAAATTAACGGAGATGATGTAGAATTTCATATGTGAAATATTTTGAATAAGATGTAATTTATTACTTAGATAACCTAATAAGATAATTACATGTGAAAGTAATAAAATAAATAAATAATACATTAAATTAAAAAATAAGTCTTAATTTAAAAAAAGAAATGTAATTATCTAACAAAACAACTCAGTAGAAAAACTTCTCAATAAAAAAACATATGAAATATTGAAATCTTTTGAAGGAAAAGAAATACTGGAACTTTGAATTTATTTCATTAAATCTGTTAGAAAAATATATTGAAAAAAAAAGAACAAAGGTTGATGGCCAAAAAAGGCTCCAAAATATAATTAAGACAATTTTGACAAAAACATACAAATATTGGTAGCCAAATTTATCATTAAACCTAACGTTTTCAGTAAAACTTTAATTTCTTACTTCTGAAAATTACTAAATTTCTTTTTAAAAAATAAAAACTACTTTATCTCTTAAAACATTTCTAAATAACTAAAATCTTTTGGACATTGCAAAATTTTTAGTATATTACTAAAATTTTTGCGCAATTATTGAATCTCCTAACAAATTCTAAATCTTTTATAGATTCTGAATTTCTTACAGAATTACTAAATCTCATAATTCCTTACATAATTATAGAATCCCTTACGATTTATTGAATTTTAAGACTTTCCCAAAACTCTTAAAAGATTATCGAATATCTTACAACAATTTCTTATAACTATGTATATTATTGATTTTATTTCAAATTTAGTGAATTTCTTAACACACTACTAAAGCTCTTACAAAATTTACTAAGTTACTTGCAATACTGTAAAGTTTTCATAAAACTATAGAATTTCTTGCTATGTGAATTATTGAATATTGTTTAAATTTACATTTCATAAATATTTTCTTGCACAGTCCCTGTGGGTACGATAA
The DNA here is from genome assembly GCA_025503065.1 of Gossypium bickii. Taxonomy (NCBI): domain Eukaryota; kingdom Viridiplantae; phylum Streptophyta; class Magnoliopsida; order Malvales; family Malvaceae; genus Gossypium; species Gossypium bickii. The sequence continues at coordinate 28,221,556 of CP106712.1, forward strand.
CTTGACATTCTTGTCACTTTATTACTTGATACAATTGTGTATAATTGCACATTTTCATCGTTCCAACCCTACCTGGTGCACGGTTTACATTCACTTCTTTGATTTTTTTTTCTCTTAAAAGAAAAACTGTGGAAAATCAAAATTATTATTTTTTATGATTGATTGATTCTTATGAATAAATGAATGTGAATGTTATAAAATTTTCATCACATGCATGCATATATTGTAAAAATGTCATATAGATTAGGTAAGAATGCCACTAGGACTATTGTATGATCATTCTTGAAATCTGGGATAAAAACCTTACATGTTTTTAAAATATTGAGAGGGAGAAGGTCATTGAACAAGACTTACGGCCTCCACTAATGGTCCCTAAGTGATAACATGATAAAGTTTCGAGTCAGTTTCTATCTTGGCCACACCCAAGGTAAACTCTATTATGTGGGTTCACTGAATAAGATTTCCTTTTAAGGACAACTAGTCGTGCATGACTATTGGTGAGATTGTCCCAAGATGACTCACAAATGAAAGCATGTTCATGATGGGTGTTGAGTCAATGGTTGCATATCCAAGATCGTCTCTTATTAAATAGTTTCCTAATAAATTATATTTAAGCTAGAGATGATGGCCAAATGTTAAATAGTTGTTGGTTCCTGTGGAGTCTTGAGAATTAAGATTCACGAACTGATTGGATGTAATCCATGTTCTTGTTAGTTAATCATGAGACCCCAAGACAACATGATTGGTGGGTGTGAGAATGATTGTAGCAACAGAAAAATGTTTTTCAAGGTTTTAATACAAGACTCATGCATCATACTGCAGTTCTGATATGTTGCTGAAATGAAAATATTTGCTGAATACAAAAAGTAGTAATTAGTGAATCTTTATTTTTTTTCAGTTCAAATATGTTTCATACTCCTCATTAGAATTCTTACTGAAACTAAATTGAATGGAGATAACTTGTGAGAATGGAAACATACCTTGCTTATAGTTTTCAACTGTGAGAAACACAAATTCATCCTTGACGAACCTTGCCCACCTAAAGCTCAGCCCAATGCGAGAAATCACTGGAGAGATTTTGACTCAATTGCTCGACGTTATATGTTAGTGAGCATGAGTAATGTGCTGCAAAAACAACAAGAGAATTTTCATATTGCCAAAAAGATCATATGAAAAATTTGGAGGATTTGCTTAAAGGCCAAATCGTATTGGCTCGACAATCCTCTATTACAAATTTAATGAACTCCCAGCAAAAACTCGGCACTCCGATCAAAGAACATATGCTTAAGCTTATAAGATTCTTTGTGAAAGCAAAGGACAAAAGGGTTGAACTAGATGTGAACACTTAAATTGAAATAGTGTTCAAATCCTTGACCAATGAGTTCGCAGGCTTTAGGACCGCTTAAAACTTTGGGAACAAGACACTTACCTTGACTCAGTTCATGAAGGAATTACAATCCTATGAGTTGGTGTTGCATGGTGGTAAGCTGGTTTAGGAGAAACTTAAGGCAAACTTAGTTGTGGGCCCCTAATCCTCTAAGAGGAAACAGCTAAGGGAAAGAAGAAACTGACTAAGTCTTCAGTTCCACCTCGTGTGGATAGGAAGAAGACTAAGAAGTCAAATGATCCTGAAAAGATCAAATGTTTCTTCTGCAAAAGGAAATGACACTTCAAATCAAACTACAAGGAGTATTTGGATTACATAGCCAAAAAGGGAAAATGTATGAAACTCTTTGTTGTTGAAGCATGCTTAGTGGAAGAATCAATTGAAAATTGGGTTATTAATTCTAGAGCCACTAACCATGTGTGTGTTTCTTTACAGGGGTTCAGTGAAACAAGAAGTCTATGCGACAGGAGCCTGTAACAACCCGATTTTAGCTAAATCAAAATAGTGGTTTTGAAATCACAAATCTGATGTCAAAAAATTATTTTAATATTATTTTCGGTATTCAAAACATGTTATTTGATATGTGTGAAAATTTCGTGAGCTAATTTTATCGATTTGTTGGTTAATTTTAGAAAAATGACTAAATCGCGTAAAATGCAAAAGTGTTGTTCTATTAGCTAAAGGTGTCAAATAGCTATAGAACCTTAAAGTTGAGGTCCTTATGTGATAAATAGTCCAATAATTTTATATTGGATGATATTGGTTTGGCATTATGGAAATATTGAATTGATAATAAGGTTAATTAGGTAATCTAGTAATTAAAAGCTTAATTAAAATAAAACAAAACAATTATCTATTCATTTTTCATCTTTCCCAAATGAACTAGGATGCAAAAGAAGCCATTTTTAAGCTCTCATAGTCAGCCATCTTCAATTCTTGCATTTAGGTATGATTTTTGTCCCATTTTTAATGATTTCTACGTTTTTGAGATCGTTGCAGCTAGGTTTAGCTAGCCCAGGGACTAATTTGTAAAACTTTTAACATTTTTGAGAGTTTTCATTGATGTATATATGTGTTCTTTGATGTTTGATGATGAAATATGAATATTTGTTATGAATTACACAAGTTTTGTTAAGTGATTTTTGGTAAAAATGCAAATTAGGGGCTGAATTGAGAAATGTTAAAAATATGTGAATAAATGAAAAATGTGGTTGATATGTGTATTAGGGAAATTTTTCTAGCATTTGATTGGATGAAATTTCATCAATTTGTGATATTGTGTAATAAGGACTAAATTGTATAAGTTGTGAAATACTTGGGGAAAAAGTGTAAAAGTGCTTTAAAGTATGATATGGACTAAATTGAAAGAATATGTGATTGAATAAGTTAATTTTGAATTCATTTAGATCAAGAAAGAAAGAATTCAGATTTAGATCGGGGGAAAAGCAAGGTTATCGAGTAGTCGACCCGATCCGTCATTTCCGTATATGAGGTAAGTTCATACAATTGAACTTAATTGTACATTTGTTTAATTGATGGATAGAATTGAGATTGTATGTATTCCATTAGTTAAATTTGGAGATATTGAATTTAAATGTACGGTTTAGGCATACAAGTTGTTGAATAAGACCATAGCTGGGCTATGGCAAATCGAAAAAATAAGACCATAACTGGTTATGGCATATGAATGTAAGACCACGGCAGGGCCTTGGCAATGTACGTATAAGACCATAGTTGGACTATGGCATTAGAAAATAGATGAATTTGTATCATAAGTATTTATAAGCCAAAGTGATTTGATAAGAAAATTGTCGAGAGATAGATAAGTATCGGTACAAGTATGTAAGAAAAACTGCTCAAGTAACGTGTTAGAAGATGTTGAGGACTTATGAGTTATGATGTGGTTTAACTATATGTTAACTCGTGGATTATGCTCTAAATGCTAATTATGTTATCCTTTTTGAAAATGCTAATAAATGTTGAGATTATTTCATATTTACATACGAACTTACTAAGCTTTATAGCTTACTTTGTTTATTTCCTTCTATGTTTTATAGTTAATCGAAGCTAGCTCTGAACCGGGGATCGTCAGGAACTTCATCGCACTATCGGACATCCATTTGGTACTTTTGAGTTGTGTAAATATGGTATATGGCATGTATAGGCTTGTGTCATTTTGGTATGTTTGGTGAATATGTATTTTGGCCATTTGGGTTGGCATAAAATGATGAACATGATGATGTTATAAATGTGCATATGGTTCTATTTTGAGTTTGGTAAATTGACTTATGTTAGGTGATTGAAGTTGATAGTTTTGAAGTTATGTGTTTGTGAATTAATGCTTGATAATGTATGTTTGAAATGAATTAGTAAATTGAATTGAATATGTGAATTATGGTAAATGAACCATATTATTGATGTTGTTTTGGTTTATATTTGAATAAGTGAAATGGTTATATTTTTATAGCATGAAATGTGCATGATTTGGCTGCATATTTGTGCCTTAAAATGATACCATTTGTACTTGTGTAGGTATGTGAAAAATGGGGTGGCAAATTGACTTTGCAAATGGCCTATTTTTGTCCACACAGGTAGAGACACGGGCGTGTGTCTTAGTCGTGTGTGACATATGGTTATGTTATACGGTCGTGCGTCCCCTGGTGTTGAAATTAAATTGAAGTCAGTATGCTCCACACGGTCTCACACACGAGCGTGTGACTGGCCATGTGGTACAAGTCAGTATACCCCTAAATGGCACATGACCTAGCACACGGGCGTGTGACTTCACCGTGTTGCATAAGTTAGTATACCCTACAAGTTTGGCACAGCCTAGCACACGGTCTGGCACATAGGCATGTGTGGCCACTTTGAAGGGCACACGGGCTGGACACACGAACGTGTGGTTGGCCGTGTGACCCAAGTCAATATGTATGCCTTGTTTCCACACGGCCTGAGACACGGTCGTGTGACCTCTGTATGATTGAAATTTTTCTAAGTTTCTAAAAATTTTCCCGAGTTATTAGTTTAGTCCCGAACCACTTCTAAAGCTTGTTTAAGGTCTCGTAGGCCCTTATAAGGGTCAATGTGTTTGTGATTAAATGATATTTGAGTATGAATGCATAAATGTATGAGCTATGTATATTAAATGATGTGTATTGATCGGTAACACCTCATCACCCTACTCTAGCGACAAATACGGGTTAGTGGTGTTATAGAGCCTCTCGTTGTGGACTGAAGATGAGAGCTATGTTTCAACTGAAGCAGTAGAAGAAGTTATTTTACATTTTGATAAATTTAGGAAGATTTTTTAAAGGACATATTTTATTTTAATTTCTATAACATGTTTATTTAATGATGGTTATTCCGTGACATTCAATAAAGGGCTTGCTATTCACAGAAATCATTCTATAATATGTAATGGACGGATAGAAAATAATCTCTACTTTATCAAACCAAATAACTACTCAATGCTTCAAACTGAAATACTGAGTAAGAAATTTAAAAATTCTCACTCTAATGAGGGGTACCTATAGAACTTAAGACTTGGTCATATTAACCAAGAAAGAATCACTAGACTCGCGAAAGATGGCCCCTTAAGTATGCTTAAGGAAGCTAGTCTTCCACAATGTGAATCTTGCTTAGAAGGTAAAATAAATAAGATTCTTTTAATGCGAAAAGTATAAAGGTCAACCAACCTTTAGAACTTATGCACACTAATGTATGTGGTCCCATGAGTATCAGTGCCCGAGGAGGTTAAGAATATTACGTGACTTTCATCGACGACTATTCTTAATATGGATATGTATATCTAATGCACTACAAAAGTGAAACTTTTGATAAATTTCAAGAGTTTCGTGCAGAAGTGGAAAAGTAATTACATTTATCCATAAAGAATCTTTAGTTTAACTGAGGTAGGGAATACTTGTTCAAATAGTTCTTAGGATACCTTATAAAGAATGAGATTTTATTTTATTTGACAACACCAGGCACTTCACAACAGAATGGTGTAGCTAGGAGAAAGAACGTAACCTTGCTTGATATTGTTTGTTCAATGTTAAGCTATTCACAACTTCCTACTTCCTTCTTGGGATATGTGATACAAATGGCTTGCTATATTCTGAATGATTTGCCAACCAAGTCTGCTTGTAAGATACCTTTATGAACTATGGCATGGAAAGAAACCCGCTCTAAATCACTTTAGCATATAGGGTTGTCTAGTACACATTATGGATAAGGATCCAAAGAAGTTAGAAGCATGGACAAAATTGTACATGTTTGTAGGATATCTAAAATGAACAAAAGGTGGATTATTCTACAAAAAGATAATACGATCAAAGTTTTTACTCATGCTACTTTCATTGAGAAAGCTACATGGATAACTTTAAGCCTCAAAATAAAGTGGTACTTAAGGAACTTTCGGGAGTTGTAGAACAATCACCAAGTTCAATTTTACGAGGTAATGGGAAAGTTTCTAAGAAAGTGGACTTCTTTGTCTATGATGGTATTATTTATAATACGAAAGCCAATCACGAGGATGATGATTCACTTACTTACGAAGAGGCTATGCAGGACATTGATTCCAAGCTTTGGAAACATGCTATGGATATTGAAATGGATTCGATGAAATCCATTACAGTGAGAACTTGTAGACTTATCGCTTGGGATTAAATCCATAGGGTGTAACTAGATTTTGAAGAAGAAGAAGAGAAATAAGGAAGAGAAAGTGGAAACATAAAAAGCTAGACTTGTAAGAAAATGCTACACACAGAAAGAAGGCATCGATTACGATAAGACCTTCTCTCTGGTACTCATGCTCAAGTCTATCTGCATACTCTTATCCATTGTTAATACTCTCGATTACGAGATCTGACAAATGGATGTTAAGACAACATTCTTGAATGGCTATATTGATGAAACTATTTACATGGCTAAACCCACTAGCTATGTTGTCAAATGAAAAAGAGCAGAAAGCTTGCAAATTGCTAAGATTCATTTATGGACTTAAGCAGGTGTCTCGTTCATAGAATAAAAGATTCGATCAAATGATCAAGACTTTTGGGTTTGCGCAAAACGCTGATGAACCTTGTGTTTATAAGCGTATAAAGGACAAAAAGGTGGTGTAACACCCTAAACCCAACCTAGAATTTTAAACTGAATCTGGGAAATGTTACACCAACGTATTGAAAACTGATTTTGGTAAGTATTCAGAAACCATTTAAAACTTTACACGATTTGTGGCAGAAATATTTTCGAAGTTTTAACTTTGACGACAAAAAATCCATTTCAGTTTATTTAAGTGATTTTGCAGCTTCATGTTAAAAATTTTCAGATACTGACGAGATTATCAAAAGCAAGGCAAGTTCACAAACAAATTATAAAACCCCAAAAGAACCAATCATAGTTCCATCAATGCAAAAACAATCTGAGCTCCCGTAGGTCATCTGATCCTAAATTAGATGTTTACCTGAACGGATAAAGATAAGACAAAGGATGAGCTACCAAGCACCGCGTATAACCAAACTCAAATATAAATAGATAGATTGTAACATAAAAGTTACAGTAATGTAGATAACTTAATAACAATTGTATAACCAGTACGGAACAGTTCTAAAGTATCGTAGAGATTTCAATAGTGGTAGTACAACAAAACAGAACAAGACAAAACCGAACAGAGCAAAATAAAACAAATTAAAATAGAGTAGAACCAAGTAGAATAGTACGGAACAGAGTAGAACATAAAATAAAATATATGTCAATGTCGATGCAGTATTTTTCAAAAACCAATCAAAGTGCAGATTTATCAGAAAACATCCTACCCAACTCCGCTACACACCAAAATAGAGTTCCCTAGAATTCGTCTAACCAAATCACACCAATAGTTAACTGTGGACAGTGCCACCTAAATTTGTAGTAAAACTACCAGATCAGAGATATGTTGTTGAGCCACTATATTACAATCAAGCTGCCAGAATAGAGTTGTGGATAAACCACCAGATAATGCAGATCATTAAACTGCCATAAACTCCCTTCTTACACATCATCCAAATCCCTTACAACATGTCATGGCATGCAGATATAAAGTCAAGGTGATAAGCATGTAGGTCATGCATCATACAATAACAGAATCAGTAGGCATGGGAGTCCATGCTTTGTAAAACAGATTTATCAAATCTCAACAGATCACATCATATTGCCATGAAATCATATGCATGGTTATAAGTCCGAATCAATACCAATCAATTCAACATATTTGGATATCTCATATTCTAAATCGTAGAGTAACACAGGGCGTACCATCAGACTTAATAGAATACGGATCATACCTGGACAAGTCACATACCCAAACGCATCTAAACAAGGGTACCTTATACATTAGCAATCATCTTTACTTATTGGAACAACGAAAATGTGCAAGTGTACACAATTGCAACAAGTAATAAAGTGACAAGTAAATGTCGAGTTATTGTACCCACAGGGACTGTGAAAAGAATTACTTATGAATGCAATTAAAAACACTTTGGTGAAGAAAAATATTTTGATTTGAGGAGGTGATTAAAAACTAAGATTTTTAACTAAGTAAAATAAATAAAGAGGAAATAAAAATTCCAATGCACGATTTCAAAAGATGATTTTAATCAAGATGGCATAATTGTATTAGATTAATTACATTTTTTAACTTAGAATTACTAAACTCATGTTCATGATTTCAAAATCCATTTACCTCTCGACTATATCTCTATGTCAATTCAACCGATTAAATAGATTTTAATAAGCAAATGTGTTAATGCACATACATACTTATGAAATTAAAATAATCTCTTGTACATATCTCTATGCCAATTTAGACAATTAAATCAATCTCATAAGCACATAAAAGATTACGTGAGATAACAATGTATTCCTACCTTGAAACAGTTTAATCACAATAATCTTGCAAGTTATGCAAGGCTAATGTATCGTTAGATACTGTTGCTAATTTAACCCTCAGCTACCTTAGATGATTAAACATGAATTGATTAAGTATTGTGTCAATTAATTACAATTTCAATCTGTTTAAATAATTAATTCATTAGTTACCTTACAATTGTAATGCAAGAATAACTTAGTCATGGTTTTGCTTAATCAAACATCTTACCAAGGCCTATAACAACACAAACTCAATTTTAATAAATTAAGTGGACAAGATGCAATCAACCTAACAAGAATTAAATTTAAGCCATATTAATTAAATTAAACATATCAGCATCACAATTATTCATAGACATGTTCATAACAACAACAATAAAATTAAAATGATAAGGAACAAGAATCAAATCTAGTGTTTTTCTGAGGCTTGACTAGTTTGCTCAGCTTCTCCTTCTCCGCTTGTTCTTGTTGAACCGAGACTTCCACGAACACTTGAATGTTGCTCCAGATGGTGGTTGAAGGAATATATATCAGGAGGTGAAATCGGCAAGGGAATGAGGAAGAAAATGAAGAACAACCGAAGGGGATTGAAGAGAGAAAGTGGGAGAGAAGTGAAAACATGGGAGGTTTTGAGATGTTTTTGAAATAAGCATCCAAGGGGTTATTTATAGGTTGAGTAGGCTGCTAAAAATATCAAAAATTAGCAGCCAAAGACTTCCCCATGGCCGGCCACACATGTGGCAAGTTTGAAGGTTTCAAACTTGCTATTTTAAGGTAGGGGCAAATCTAGAAAGGCATAAATAGTGGATGGGTTTGAATGCAAATTGAAGGAGTCTTCAAGGGCTATTTTGCAAGCCAAATAATCAGCCAAACAAGCTGATGGGTAAGCATGTGGGACGGTTTTGGACTGCCCAGTGCTCGGTTGGATCGATTTTCTCAGTTCAGCTCAACTAGGCCTCTTTTCATAATTAATTAATAATAATTTATTTAACCTAAAGTAAACTGGATTAAAACTAAAATTAATTATATTATGAATTAGTATTCATAATTTGGACCATCTTATGCTGAAAAATTAATTTACCTTGATGCTTCAAAATCGCTTCTCGGTTTTGCGCTTCTAGTAGTGTCTGCCGAGTCAATTTTCGCCCTTTGTGTGAATCTTTCAAAAATGATCAAAATTAATCAAAATTTATTATAAAATTAATTAAAATTCAACATGTTAATACTTTAAGTACAATTTAATTATTTTATAATTATTATATATTTTTCGACAAGAATTTTACCGAAATTGCATGAATTTGATTTAAAAAGAGCATGAAAAATATGTATATTTTTGTGATTCCACTTAACTTAGAACATACATACATACAGATAACAGATTATACACTAACAAATCAACAAATACCGAGTTTTATAGCTAAACACAAATCATACGTCTCTGGGGAAAATTTTAGAATTTTGACCCATACGCTCATGTGGATCCACACGGCTTACCATACGCATGTGTGGCCTTCTCAATGTCATACATGGTTCATCACATGACCTAGCACACGATCGTGTGGCTCAAAATAGTGTTTTACATGGTCTAGAACACGACCTGGCACACGCCTGTGTGACCCATGATCTAACGACACTTACACACGGCTTGGACACACGCCCATATCCCTAGCCCATGTGAAACCTATACAAAACATTCCCACACACGGCCTGGCACACACCCATGTCCCTAGCTCGTATGCCTCTAGTTCGTGAATAGTGAGTTACATGGCCTGCCACACGGCCTACCACACAACTGTGTGGAATCGATAGTCCTATTTTTCAATGAATAAAACTTGAAGAGGAAGGGGTTTCTAGTATCCACCTGATACGAATTCGATGTAGAAGCAACAAGAATGAATTCATGTCCCTAAAACGACATTACAACAACAAATCATAAGACTTATTCGAAACAAATCGCTAAGATTAACATCCAAAACTGAAGTTATGTCGAAGAACTTCGACACGAAATCTCAAAATGAAAAATAATGCTTACCCTTACACGAAATATAACAACCCAAATTTCAGTAAAATCGGAACAGTAGTTTCGGAACCACAAATCAGAATCGAAAATATAATTTATTTTTATTTTATTATATAGACCGTATTATGTTAGAAAATTCATGTGAAAATTTTAATACAAAAATTTTATCGATTTAGAATTACGAGAAGGACTAAATCGCATAAAATGCGAAAGTTGAATTCTAGTAGCTATAAGGATCAAATAGCTATCGAATTCAAAACTAGAGGTCCTTATATGGTAATTAGACCATTAATAAAAAAATATGTAGATACTTTTGGATGATTCATCAATGGAAATTGAGAAAAAAAGGCTAAGGACTAAATTGGAAATAGCAAAATACTTATTAATTAAAAAGATGATAAAATATATCATCTTATTTTATGTCATCTTCTTCCCCAAAATAAACATGGAAACCTTAGGGGAGAGAGAGAAGAGACTTTCATGGCCAAATTGGGAAAGTTTTCTTGTCTCGTTTTTAGTAATTTTGATATTTTTGGAATTGGGATAACTCAATGTCTCTATTTGGGGGATTAATTTGAAAAGTTATCAAAGTATAAAAATTGGGTCAAGGATATATATGCTGGAAATTTGAAATTGATGGTAGAAAATGAAAGATTGATGACAGATAAACAACTTTTAAAAAGTGATTTTTCATGAAAACTTGATTTAGGGACTAAAATCAAAATTGGTGAAAATCCATGGAAAATGCTGAAATTTGTGAAATGTATGTGCTGTAAAACTTGTATGTATATTTCGGCGAGGCTTGGGTAGAGGGTCGCATTTCATGAATTTCATTTTCCGATCCTAGGGACAAAATGGTAATTTATGGAAAAGTTAGGGGCAAAATGGTAATTTTTTCTAGGATAAAAATTTAGTCCGAATAAGTGTAAAATGTGATAAATTGACATTAAATTTACTCGTATAGATCCGGATAGACCAAATTCGGAGTTAGAACGAGGAAAATGTTGGATTAGTGGATTTATGTACACGAACATTTGTCGAGGTAAGTTCATGTAACTTAATTGTATATGTTTTTATGCTTGATTTAAATGTCGTGTTTGTAAATTTTATCGATGTCATAAATATGTGAAATGATCACCTACTCGATATAGCCTAGTAAATGAAAATGCCCAATAAAATGGTAAATGAATAAAATGTTACTTGTGTGCTTGACATGAATGTAGAATGTGTTTTACTCGAATTACATAAATGTTACGGAGGTATAAAATAATCAAATGCCGATAAGGTATGAAAAGTATTTAAATCCCGGTTGAATAAATGGAAAATTGATGGATATCTGATTTCCCAAAACGAAAGAGGTCCCGCATTTGTTGCAGATAGGATTTAGCTCGAATGAGTAATCCTTCGACCTCAATTCTGATAGGATTTAGCCCCAACGGGTAATCCTGATATAAGTCCTCTCGAGCATTTGTTATGGATTGGAGTTAGCCCGGACGAGTAATCCAGATCAAGCTCTTTAGAACATATGACATGAAAAGGATTTAGCCTGGACTGGTAATCTTGTTGTATACATGTGTAGCTCGAGAGTGTACTCTCTGGAAATTGTACCTTAAGGGTACTATTGGATTTGAATTGACAGATTCTGATTTGTACACCTTGGGTGTACTGCCTGTATATCCATCGATATTTCAAATAAATTCAATGAGTAAAGTTCTAACAAGAGCAAAGATAAATTGAAAACAAATTAACATGGAATGATACATATGATATGGGAATATAACATGAAAGAATATTTCATGAAATGCAAGAAATTGATGATACATGACAAGTGATATATGAAATATGAGATGATGATATTTGTACATGGAAACTATTTGATGATAATGTTCATTCTTGATTATGGACTTGTACACCTAGAGTGTACTAATCGTGACTTTGATATTCTGAGTAATATGTGTAAAGTTCTGATGCGAAATGATCTGAACTTGAAATGAACTATTATGAAATTATACTCGAAATAATGAAATGAATTATGTATGTTGAATGAATACTTGATGTGGAAAGCATATGTGCTTGGAAATTTGGTTATTGTTGAGCCCATACATGTCTTGATATTACTATGGAATATATGACTAACAAGGGCAATGAGAATGTGTGTAGGGCTTGAGATCAAAGTGGTTGAATATGCCTTACTTAGTTATCTCAAATAGGATGTATAGTAAGTTAAGTACCATGTTATACGAACTTACTAAGCATTTTATGCTTACCTCGTTTTATTTTCCCCTATTTTATAGTAAATCGAAAGCTCGTTGGATTAAAAGCTTGGTGGAGATCACTCACACTATCCATCGGCCCATGTCGGTGTAGTATGGTGATTCAATTACGGTTGTAATGGAATGTATAGGATATGTTGGCCATATTGGCATGTAAATGTAAATGATACTTGTAATCTAGCGATTGGAATGGCTAGTGATGATTATGTTTTGGTACATGCATATATGCATTTAAGTTCAAGTTAAGGTGATAACATAGGTACTATATATTGTTTGATTAAGAAAGGGGAAACAAGTATGCTTATTAAAGAGTACGATTATAAACATGAATGCTTGTGATGATATATCATGTTGAATGATAGAGTTTGCTGATCTTGAATGCTTGAAATGTTTGGTATTTGTATGTGTGATTCAAGTGCAGGTCATGGGTGAAATTTTGGGTGAGAAATAAGGCTAGAAATAGCTTTATTTTGTCCACACGGGTAGACACACGGGCGTGTGTCTAGACCGTGTGTGACACACGGCCTGTTAACACGGGCATGTGGTTAGGCCGTGTGTCCCCTGCACCTTAAATTCGAGAAATAGAATGCTTAGAATTGAGCATACGGGTAGAGACACATGCGTGTGTCTCAGCAGTGTGGGTGACATGGCCTTGAACACAGGCATATGTCTTGGCCATGTGAAACCTGCACCTAATTTGAATTGAATTAATTAACCACACGGCCTAGCACATGGGCATGTGGCACAAGTCAGAGAGCTACCTAGTTTTGAACACGAACTGCGGCACGGGCGTGTGCCAAGGTCACGCGGGTGTGTCCCTTGGACCACATGGGCGTGTGAGACCTATACCTTGGAAAATTTTAAAATTTCGCAAAAAATTCCCTGAGTTCCTAATTTAGTCCGGACTTGATTTTGGTGCTGGTATTGGGCCTCGAGGGTCCATTTAAGGGACATTATGAATGACCTCGGTGAATGAATAGTAAATTACCTGAATTAATTGATAAATTTTATGAATGTTCTGGTAACACTTCGAAACCCTATTCCGACGACGAATGCCAGTTTGGGGTGTTACACGAAATCAACAGAAATACTTAGAACGTTGGAAGGACGTTACTCTTGAAAACTTAGTCTGACAAAGAAATACACAAATCAGAAATCCATTCCAACGAAAAGAACGTAACTTCGACCATTATCAAACTCAAGCAAATAAAACTAAATCAGGATCACTTATAATTTGCTTCAAGATTAAAGGAACAAAGGGACTTGGCATAACAAATACGGAAAAACTCAACGACAAAATATGAGAGCAAAAAAAAAAAAAAGAAAAGTATAGTTGGTCGGAACAGAAGCAAAAACATAAAAAGAAAAGTTGAAGGGAAGAGAACGTCCTAAGAAGATGAGGAAAAGAAGTTACTTAACTTATTTTCTTTAAAATCAAACAAAAAAACACTAAATTACGGAATAGCACAAAACATTTCCCTATTGCTTACGCAAAGACTCGAACACTAGACTAGAAGGTATATAGAAGCTTAACCATTGAACCAGCAGGCTCATTCTTTTCATTAGTTGATCAGAAATAGAACTTCTGCTAGATGGTCAAGAATAGAGGTTTGACCAAAAATAAAAAAAAAACTTCAAGAAACAGGATTCAAACCCAGAACCTCACACACATAACCAGAATACCTAACCACTGAACTAGATCAATTTACTTGTTCAAAATTTCTAAAATCATAACTCAAAATTGAGAGATGACTACTCTTGATTTCACACTTCAATTTCTTCTAACCCAATTTTTGAGATGTTACAAGTGGTCTTCCTCATTCTGTATGTTGATGATATTCTACTTATAATAAACGATGTAGAAGAATTGTCATCGGTTAAACTGTGGTTATCTCAATAGCTTAGCATGAAGGACTTGGGTGAAACTAGTTATATTCTTGGAATTTGAATCCTTATTGATCGAAAGAATAAAATGATAGCTCTATCGCAAGCTTCATGCATCGATAAGGTACTGGAATGACTTTCAATGACTAATGCGAAGCTAGGAGCTCAACTGAATGCATTGAGTTTTCATCTTTCTTTGGCCGGCTGTCCTAAAATGGAAGAAAAAAAGGAGTATATGAATAAGGTTCCATGTGCTTTGGCAGTCGGAAGCTTAATGTATGAGACGCTTTGCACACATCTAGATATTTGTTTCATAGTGGGAATGGTTAGTCAATATCAGACGAATCCTAGTCTCAAGCATTGGCAAGCAATAAAACATATATTAAGGTATCTTAAAAGAACCAGGGATTATATGCTGATGTATTTTGGGCATAACCTTACTCTTATTGGATACACAGACTCGAACTTCCAAACCTGTAAAGATTCAAGGAAATCAACATCAAGAAATGTATTCATCCTAGGTGGTGGAGCCATAGTATGAAGAACTGTAAATCAAATTTGCACTGCTGACTCTACTATGGAGTGCAACACCCCATAATTGGGCCTAGAAGTCTTGAGGGTAAATTAGGAATTTTGGCTCAAAATGGCTTCAAAAATTTTGATTTGTGGTAACTCAAAATTGTTTTTTTCTATGACTTTTAGAAAATTAAATCATTTTTTGAAAAATGAGTTTTAAAGACCTTCAATTTTGAAAAGTGGATTGATTTGTAAAATGGTCAAAACTTTGAGTTTTTATAAAGCAATTTAACCAAAATTTAAAGTTCACCCTATATCTTCCCCCGCATAATTTTATTTTCATGTTAGTTTTTCTTCTCCCTCATTCTTGTGTCGTCCCTTGTTCTTTCTTACTCTCCTATTCGATTTTTTTATTTCCAAACTCTGATCTTTTGGTTCCTATCAACATCCAATCCTTACACCTTCATAAAATTTCAAGAATAACACCCAAAACACCATAGATTTCTCCATTGTTGAACATTTTAAGATTTTTGAATTTTTGATCAAACGCTGGGATTTTTACAACTAAAGTAATGAATCATTTTCTTATTAGTTTTTAATGTTATCTGGACTTTTAAACTGATTTTTTAACCATTAAATCCTATGTTTGAATAAAAGCCGAAACTTGGGTCGTTAATGGTGAAATTCAGGATTTTGCATGAAAATGAGGTTTCAAAGTGTTTTTCAATTGGTTTTGAATTGATTAGAAGGTTTCTAAACTAACTTTAAAGTTTCGCTAAGGATTTCTAAGAATTTAATGAATTTTCATGAAAATAGCCATAAACATGTTGAAAATTTTGATACCATGAATTGTGTAGTTTTGTTTGTTTCAATGTTGAGAATTAGTTGTAGGTGAATAATTAGATGAACGAAATCAATTTTAGCCAAAAATATTAAGTATAGAGGAAGATATTTGAGTTTCAAGTTTGTTAGTCAAAATTTTAATTTCATGAGGAATATAGCTTAGACTTGCATGTTTGGTTGGTTTAAGTGAGGCTTTGGCTGAATATTGATTGTCTATACTGTGTGGTTATCATGTGTGAAGCACTGAAACTGTTGGAATCTTCTTCGAGCAAGGCGAAAGGCAAGGAAAAATAAGTTTAAGCTTTCGGCTTTTCGGTGAAAGTGTAAACGGTGAGTGTTTGGAATGGCTTATAGTAGACACAATTCATAGTGTTAATTGAGAGATTAAGAATAGCCTAAACCCCTATCTTAAGTTCCAAATGTAAGCTTTCTATTTCCTTTATTTTAGTTTTGGTAAATTATGTGATTATGAGAATATTTATGGATTGATTATTATGATGCGATATTGTGATATGAGACATGTGTGCTGACTATTGTGAGTTCTATTGTGTTGTGGGCATATTAAATATGCTGAGTAATAGTGATGATGTTGCGTTAGAAATATAATGTGCAGTAAAAGTGTGCAAAAACTAATGAGTACGTATGTGTTGAACTATGGAATGTGATGTTAATGTAACAGGCTATATATGTGATAAACTGATTTTAATGCACTCATATGTGGTTGGATACATGATGGTTCAATGAGCATTATTGTGGCACTTTAAGTGGAATTAAATGTGAATTCGATAAGCATGCATTTTGTACAAGTTTGTGATGTAAATTGATAAATATAAATAGAGATGATGTGCATTAAATCAATAATTAAAATTGTGTAATTGTGGATATCTTGGCCTTCTGACCTTATGAGACCATTGGATATAGTCGGCATGTCATAAGACTGTGAGTATTCACTTATATGTTTTTTTGTGATTTTTGCATTGAGGCCCTATGACATGTTGGAGAGATAAGAGAATGTGAGCTAAGCTCTATTCAACAGTACATGTTTGGTGTGTTGGAGAGTGTTAGTTTTATGCTTCACTTTTAGGATATGTTCGACTCTATGAGTCATTTAGTGTGTTGGAGATCCGTGTATCCAATGTGTGGTGATAGAGCCCACTTTTATGTTTTATAGCCTCAAGTGCCAAATTATCATTTAAATGTGATCTTATATGTTGTAATAATACAATGTCAGATGGATGTAAAAACATGTGAATAATATGCTAAATGAGTTTATTTAAGTCTCATGAAAATGTTAGTATGTTCGTATAGTAAATTGTGTATGTAATTGTTGTTTGGATCGTTTCCATTTAACTTGTGAATGCATGTGAATATATCAGCTAGACTTGCTGGTTATTAAAGCATGTATACGTTATTTAGTCTTGATGAATTATATATAAGCGAGTTGAGTGTAATTACATGTAGGATCATATGTTAGTTTTATGATTTAATGAAACGTGAATATGTTATTTTGACTTCATTATAATATGGTTGTGAACATGTTGTAGTATGCTCTTGTTTAACATTTCATATTGTGTGGACATTGTGGTTATTTTGAGCATTCACTGAGCTTGTTAAGCTCACCCACTCCTTTAAAACCATCACAAATTAGTTGTGTGTCAATGTGAGCAGTGTGGTTTCCGAGGGGTGATCCAAGCAAGACGTTAGTTTTGAAGAAATAAAGCAATGTGGTAGAATTGTTGCATGAATTTTGCCATGATATTTTGGATATTTCCATAGCTTATTTATTCTCAGGATTTAAGGATTCAAATCATGATATGTTGATTCTTTCTCAGACTTATTCTCGATGTTTGAAACTGTTATTATAGTCGTTTTGATGTTTATTTGATATGGTAAAAGATGCATGTTGAATAGATTCATGTTGGAATGGTTTATATGCTTAAATATGCTGAATTTTTATTGTCTGGAGTAGAGGTATCGATATTCGTGTTCTAAAAATAATACCTCTATGATTTTCAAATGTGTAGGAAGTTAGAATCGTAATTTGGTATCAATACCATACCATGAGTATCAATACTCGAGGTAAAAATTCCGATACTTTTTGAAAGGGACTGATATTTTCATGAGTTTTGATTGTAGACGAGAAACAGAATACTAATTTGGTACCGATTTCACAAACGATATCAATATTGTACCATGAAAACATCGGTAACCTTGTCCTAGTATCGATACCTACATGATTGTCTTGGAAATTTTGCTAAGTGGAGTTAACGCATGTTTAATTATTATTATAAGTTTATTTAAAGTATGTTTGACATGTTCTAATGATGATTGATATATGTTTGATTGAGAATTCATACGATTACTGATAAAGAGGATGATTTCTTAATAATGTGACAATTTACTATGAGTATGATGTGTGGCGGTGGTGTGACATCCTGGTATTCGAGCTCAACGACTGGGTCGGGTATAGGGTGTTACATGGAGGCAGAGTATATTGCTGCTTATGAGGCAACGAAAGAAGCGATATGGTTTTGAAAGTTCGTAATTAATCTTGAAGTCATTCCTAGTATGAAAAAAGTTAACATTATATTGTGATAATAGTGCTGCAATAGAAAATACCAAGGAAATGAGATGTCACAAGAGGACGAAACACATTGATCAAAAGTATCACTTGATACGAGAGGTAGTAGTTGAAGGAATTGTAGATGTGGTGAAAGTAGCTTTTGAAGATAACATTACGGATTCGTTTACTAAGACTCTTGTAGCTAAATGTTTTAACAATAGGTTGAGGATATGATAATGCGAAACATGACACATTTACTTCACTAGGGCAAGTGGAAGATTGTTGGGAAATGTACCCATATTTTAGTAAACATGTAATTGTTTTCTATGCATTTGAATGATAAATAAAGCTAATTTCACATTTCATTATTATGTCTTTTGTGTTTCTGTCTTTCATGTTTTGTATGCATAATGAAATTATGACAAACAAATATTAGCTCATTAATTGTCTAAGTTCAAACTAATGATAAGTGGCACTGTAAGAAGTTTACATTTCAAGAAAGACAACTTACTTCAATAGATAATCTAAATAAGCCTATAATCCTATAAAACAATCAAAGTGAGTATTTGATTCAAATACTTAGAAAGATTATTATATCATCTACAATTCCAATTGGAGAGATGGTTAGTCTTGGCAATTGGATCAGTTGACTCCATGAGTAGAGACATAGATGTATTCATTGGAAGAATGTTACATTTGACTGGACCCAAGATAAATTACTTATGAATATATTTGTGAATTAATTCACTTGTGATATGCATGGTGTGATTTACCTAAGTCTTGAGTTAGTCATTGACCATGCATATGTAACTCATGTGCTTTGATATAAGTGGAGGGTTATGCTCTAAATGTGATCGAGCCAATAGTCAGTGTATTGGGTACATGACATGTGTATGGCATGGCTTTACTAGCAACAATGAAATTCATAGCTCGATTAAAGAGTTAACGTTATCCTTGCATTGGCATTGTGTGAGTTGATAAATATAGAATGTGGCCACGAGTTTCTTATTCTCGAACAAGCAATTTATCACAATCATTTGTTGATAGTGTTCGTATTAATCATTAACAAGACACAATAGTGACAATGAAATAAATAGGATTGTATCGAGTAAGCGAATTTAACTCAAAAGAATCAAGAATATCATATGAGGGTAACACACATATGACAAGGTCATTAGACAAAGTAATTGAATGAATTTCTTTCGTAAAGAGTATACAGTAAGGAGTTTTCAATCATGGTACTTCTTGTGGATTGACTCCATGATTAAGTAAATTGTGAATAATCAGAACAATGTTTGAAACACCCCAAACCCGGCCCACGAGCCTTGATCGGATCTGACATGTTCCTTAGGAAAAACCTTAACTAAATCTTGTTTGCATTTTGGAAAACTGTGATGATTTTGTGTTTGCTAAAGCATGTCGGCTTTTAAAACAAATTTTGGCGTGTTGAAATAGTGAGATGTGATTCGAGTTTGTATTTTTAAGGAAACGTTTGTTTTATATTTTGTAAAATAAGTGAGGTTGCCGATTTTTAGAAATGGTTATTAAGTTGTAAACCGTAGTTACTTAGGTGATAAAACATTTAGAGTTTTGCGAAAAACATTTGGTTAATTCATATACCGATTATTAAATGAAAGTTAAAACTTAAAGTATAAAAATTTAAATGTCTAAGTAGTGGCCTTATTACAACTGAAAAATACCAAATAAATCCCGAAAATAAAATAATAGAAAACGTAAATTCAACCGTTTGAAATCCCGAAAACGTTCAGCATGGCCACCACATAGTCTCCGCTGACCCGGTCCATGTCGTATCACCTGAAAAGATATCCCACAAAGGGGTGAGTCAACAGACTCAATGTGTAACAACCACACAAACTCCCAAACGATTTAGGCATAACAAATTCATACATATAACAAATATAGCAATGATGCAATCCCGAACCCAAACCTAAATAACCATCCTCTACACATCACCTGTACCAGCCAATCACACAGTGGGGATTACTAAATCGACCCTCCATCCGCTACACACCATCGAAGGCAGTCGCTGCAGACAACATGCACATCGCCCTTATAAATTGTGGCATAGCCACCAGATAATGTGACAGAGTCAACAGATAATAATATGTGACATAAGTCACCACATTCAGATTATGTGACATGAGTCATCAGATATTGTGGTAAAAACCACCAGATCACTTCCCCTTTTCATAATCACCCATATGCCCCATGCGTCATACATTCATGCAGAAGTAATGCAACTTAGCTTATCTCATATTCGTAACAAATTCTTATATGTGTCATGTTCAATGTTCATAACACTATTCACTATTAACAGAGCTTTAAAGAGTAACGTACCTGAATACTCTGTACCATTGTATGGTACCATTTGCCACATTTTTCATATTTTCATTATCACATACAAATCATTGATACCATAAATCTATTAGAAATTAGTGTAGGGCTACACACCTGGTTACTATCGTATTCACTGAATCCCGAAAGTCTGCCGAAACAGCTTATACTCCTTCCTAAAGATCATAGTTAGAATCGGCTAGACACTAACACTTAATATGACCTTGGCCGAATATTCATATTCACTTACCTTGTGGATCTAAATCCCGAAATTGTCACTTGTTTGTGGTATCTGTCGAAATTCCTATAGGCATATGTTAGATCCAATTCTAACATTTAAACACAATAAATGGCCTTGACCTATGATCATATTAAACACTTTAGATCTAGAAATCCCGAAGATCTCCTCTTGAAGTCGGCTACAGTAGAAATCCCGAAACCTCCTTCATAGTTTCGGCCAAAGAACAGTAAAGGAAATTAAATTCCACTTTCGGCTAAAAGAAAAAAGAAGGAAACCAAATATCATTTGATCTTACCCCTACTCCAGAAATTGACTGCACCCTTGCCTGCCACCACAGAGATATCCAGTTATGTAGACTAGATAGTGATCAGTAGGTTTCAGCTTTTGGGGTTTAATGGACCAATCGGCTAGGAATCACTTGTGCATTCGGCCTTTGATTGAGTTTGTAAAAGGAAGAAGAGAAAAGGGTTGAACTTGCCGCGATTTAGTCTAGATGACAAGAAAAAGGTTCGGCCAACTTAAAAGAGAAAAGAAGGGATGCTCAGAAGAATTCGGCAATGGTGATCTTTTGATTGAAGAGGTTGCGGCAATGGTGATCTTTGGGGAGGGATTTCGGCTAGAACAGGTTAAAAGAAAAAGAAGAGAAAGTGATAGGTTTTGGAGAGAAAGGAGTAAACGAAAGAGAGGCTAAATGTTTTAATGAAATTCGGCTACTCCTCCCTACTATCTTGGCCGAAAATCACCTCAAGAGAGTCCCTAGGCCGGCCAACACTCTTCCCCTTATCAGCTCCCTTATTTTTCTCCTACTTTCTCTCTTCTTTACCTACTCAAAATAATTCAAATAAACCAATAATTATCTCCCTACCTTAGCCGAATTTTGAATGCATTTGACTTTATCAAATGCTCATCCATCAAGTGTCTTATTGCCGTCCACCACTGCTCATCCTTGCAGCAAAATAAAACTCCTATTTGCATCCCTTGCTGCTCGAACCTAGGCCCTTTTACACTGCTTGTGGCGTCACTTACTAAGGCTTTAAGTGACGCCTCCTTGCCACTTTAACAAGCCCATTTTTATGTCCAATTTCCCTTATAAATTTTCTTAAGGCCTATCATGCTTAGTTCCCCCTTTAAGACTTAAAACCTAATATTTTCTAAGGCATTCTCCTACATTCTAAGTTCCCGAAATTTATAAAACACATTCAACATACACATAGACATGCTTCCACATATATTTAAGCAAAAATGCACAACCCCTAAATCCCGGATATTACAATGCTTCTAGACATGGTTGCAATTACTAGAGCCTAATTGTATATGTCTGATTCGTCCCTCCACAAGCTCAACAAAAGGTCGATTATGTTGCATTTGAATCAGAAGAAAAATCTATGACTTTGGAAATAATTTAATTAAGTCAATTTATTCGATTTGGAATTAAATTAAGCGGCCATGAGAATTGTTCAACTAGAGAATTTGATTAAAGAATTTTCTTGAAAAATTAATTTGGAAAATCTAAGTGATTTAGGAAAATTAATTTTGATCAAGTAAAATTAAATTAATCAAATTAATTAAAATAAATATGATATTTTTGGAAATTACTTTTCAAGTTAGACGTTTGGTCTAATGGGTATTTGAACATGAAAATTGGACCTAAGATAAATGTAACACCCTATACGAGCCTGAATATTAGGATGCTACACTATCGTCTCACATCGATTTCATCATAATTGTCACGTTTAGTAAACGTGCATCTTTATTTTCTTTTGTTACTATAGAAATCATGTGAATATTAAGACATGCAAACTCAATTTAACGTTTAACTAGGCTAATTTATGATAATCAAACAAAAAATGGGCATACATCGAGCAATAGGACCACTTAGCCAATTTTCCCAAAAATGTTACGTAGGTATCAATACTAAAGGATTGGTATCAATATTTTCTTTAAGTGGTATCGATACCACATGAAAAATCGATACTAAACCTGCATTCTATTTCTCATAAGAATTTCAAAACATTGAAAACTATTGGTACCTTTTGCAAGGTATCGATAAATTTACCCCTAGTATCGATACTTGGGCCAAGGTATCGATACTAAATCTATATTTTGTTTCCCTGTACTTTCGAAAATACAGAGGTACCATTTTTAAAAACCAAATATCGATACCTCAACTCCATTCTATTAAATCTAAGCATACATCAACATTAAACCATTCAAACTTAATCCTAAACAACATGTTTCATTCACCTAGTTAAAGAAACATCACAATGTCTGAAATAACAGTCCCAATATCATGTTCAAGTCCACAAAATTCCAAACATAAATAGCATGCAAATAACCCAAAAATTGACTTAGCATTACCGATATAAAATCAACCACATTAGCCTATCACATTGCCTTTATTCCCCAAACATAAAGTAGCATATAGCACCTACTAAAAGAAGCTAAATAATCGGATTGGGTCAATCCCTCGAAGGTCACACCACTCACACCGGCACTATGTATCTGTAATGGTTAAAAAAGAGTGGGTGAGCTTAACAAGCTCAATGAATGCTCAGAACAACCACTACGCAAACAAGTCATCGGGCATCAACGAAACAGACATACATCATATTCATATAATCCTTTACTCTTATGAAATATTTTACACATTAATCATCTTTCTTGAATTCATTCACACATTAATCACATGAATATTTAATCACATTCAGTCACTTTTTATGATAATTTGGCTCTTGAGATTATGGAACATGAACTGAACTCCATCACCACACATCTGATACACGGATCTTCATAATACCAAAATGACTCAAAGAGTCGAACATGTCCAATAAGTGAAGCATATAGCTAACACTTTCCAACATACCAAACATACATATCCCAATGAATGGAGCTTACCTTACATTCCCTTATCTCTCTGAAACTGTCCCTAGGCCTCAACGCCCCACATATATCACAACACAAAGGTGACTACTCACATATATCACAACAAGACAAACCACACACACATAATCAAAAATCAATTATCAATTCACCTTAAACAATAAAAAAAATGGCCTAAGCTACGTTCTCTTTTAATCGAAGCCTTCAACATGGAAAAATTTCAATTAAGATATCTCGACCTACAGTTCATATTTTCGCACAAAACTACATGTTTCAAGGTATCGACATTTTTCGACAAGTTTTGGCCATTATGACGAAAATTCATTAAAACTCGAAAATTCCTTAACGAAACTTAAAAGTAACTTTAGAAACCTTCTAGTTATATCAAAACAAGTTAAAAAGAACTTTAAAACCAAGATTGAATCCACAAATCTAAAATCCACCATTCATGACCAAAATTTCAACTTTTATCTAAAACATGTGTTTTAATGGCTAGAAATCCAATTTAAAAGTCTAGATAACATTAAAAGCTAATAGGAAGATGATTGGTTACCTTGAATGTAAGAAAAACAAACTTTAGCAAAATTTTAAAAAATCCACTCTTGAAGAATATGATTAAATTAATGAGATTTTTAGGTGTTTTCTTGGTTTCAATGGAGATTTATAGTTCAAAGGATGTTGGAAATCAATCGGAATTAGAAATTGGAGATAAAAAGCAATTGGAAGAGCAAGAAGAGTGTAACAGCCCGATTTTAGGGCTAGTCGGAACAATGGTTTCGGGACCACTAATCCAAGGTTGAAGAAAATTATTTTAATATTATTTTATGTGTTATAGCATGATTATAAGGATGTATGAAAATTTTGCTGCTTTAATTTTAACGATTATATGCTTAATTGCGAAAAAGGACTAAATCGTATAAAGTGCAAAAGTTCTATTTTACAAGCTAGAGGTGTCTAATAGCTGTGGAATATTAAATTGGAGGTCCTTAGTATGCAATTAGACCAATGATAGGGTGTTGGCCGGCCATAGGGACAAGGATGAGACAAGGTCACTTGGTTAGGTAAAAATTTGGTGACTAAATTGATTTTTAACCATAAAATAAAGAAAAGAAAGATATTATCTTTTCTCTTTATCTTCTCCACAAAAATTTTTAGCATGAAATAGGGGTTTTGAAGCTCAAACTTTTAGCCAAGATATCCTCTAGCAAGTAAGTGATTTTAGAGGTCTTTCTTGATAATTTTTGTACTTTTGGAACCCCTAAAGCTTAAGCTAGCTAAAGAGGGGACTATTTTGCAAAATGGTTGAAAGTTTAGGGACTTTCCATGAGAGTACTTATGTTGTTTGCTGAGTTTTAAGGAAGAAAATGAATCATGGGTGTTAAATACACAATTGTTGTGAAAAGTGTTTCCATGAAAACACCTAAAAGGACCTCTTTGTAAAGGTTGTAAATTGAGTAGTAGATGCATGAAATAATTGAAATATTGAGTTGCTATTAGAGGGAATATGAATCAGATAGGCTTGAGTGTGTGAAAAATGAACACAATTCATTTTAGGAGCTTAGGGGCAAAATCGTAATTTTACCAAAGCATAAGGGCAAAACGATCTTTTTTGCCTAAGTAGAAATTTTGAAGTGTCATGATTTATGTAGTGGTTAAATGAGCTAATTTGTCGTTATAGATCAAGAAGAACGAAGAATTAACCTTGATTGAGGAAAGGGCAAGGTATCGGACTAAATCGGCAATTTAGCCTATTTTGAAATCGAGGTAAGTTTGTGTGCAATCAATTCAACACCATGTTATCTAAGTTTCTAAATGTTGATATTGGTGATGTTGTATAATGTTTCTATGAATTTGAGTAATGATGTTGAATGAGAAAATGTTGAGAATTTTTATATGAAAGTCCCGGTTGGACTTTAATAAATGAGAGAATAATATTATCAAGACTTGAGAAGGGTAAGGTCCCGTATAAGACCATGTCCGGGACATGGTCTCAGCACCGAATTGAGATCCCGTATAAGACCATATCTGGGATATGGCATCGGCATTGAATATGAGAATTGTATAAGACCATATTCGGGATATGGCATCGACAATCGATATGAGATCCCGTATAAGACCATATCGGGGATATGGCATCGGCATCTAGAGGTGACCCCATGTAAGACCATATCTGGGATATGGCATTGGCATCGTATTTAAGTAAATGATGATGATTATGTACCTTCGAGTATCCCATGTGATTCAATGGGGTAATAGTTAAGCTTGTAATAGAGATGAGATTAGTGCTAAAGGTGTGTGATGAAGTGATACAGGTACATGTGAGTAATTCACGAGAAAAGTTTATGATATGTGATATGATATGTAATTGGTAGGAGTAAGCATGAGTAAGTTATGGCAATGTGCCTAAGACTTTGTGTTTTATTCAATACCATGATTGATGACATTATGAGCCTTATGTTGTTATTTATTTCATGCTAACTTACTAACCTTTATGTTTACTCCTTTCATTCCCCTTATCCTTGTAGTATTGCCAAGCTAGCTCGAGAATTCGTGGAACGTCGGAGTTCGGAAATCACACTATCAACTTCTATTTGGTATAGCAAAGTTAGATTTATTTTGAGTATGGCATGTATAGGACTTGGTCTTTTTGTTATGTCATATTTATTAGTCAAAGTGTTGACTATTAATGTTGTTCAACTCATTTTGTAAATGGTCCTTGGAAAATTGGCCAATACTTGATAAGTTCATATATTCAATGATGATGAATTTCATGAAGTGTATGCTTGTGGGGATGTCTTGATTGTGAGTTCTTAGAAGTGCCTTATGATCATAATATATGTTGAATTGAATTGGTATAAGTATGGTTGATATGTAGGGTGGAATTTGGCTTGGAAGATAGCCTTTCCAATGTCCACACGGGTAGACACACAGGCGTGTGTCTAGGCCGTGTGTGACACACGGTCAACCCCATGAGCATGTTGATTGGTCATATGTCCCCTTGCATGCTAGGTTTACAAGTCAGTATGCTCAGTAATAAACACACGGGCAGAGACACGACCATTTGTCTCAGCCGTGTGGGAGGCACGACCATGAACATGGGCGTGTGTCCAGGCCGTGTGAAGTCTGCACCTGAAATTAGGAATCTAATTGGACACACGGTCTAAGGACACGGGCGGGTGCTTTGGCCGTGTGACCATATTAGGATAATGACGTAATAAACAGAATGCCAAGGTTTTCACACACGGGCGAGGACACAAGCGTGTTGTGGTCGTGTAAGGGGCACGGGCCAGGGACACAGACGTGTGTCCAGTAGTGTGAAAACCCTTGTAGGTTCAAATTGAAAAATAAATCCGCACGGGTGTGGAACACGGGCATGTCCCACCCTTCACACGGCCGTGTGGCCCTGTTTTATGTCAAATTTTTCTAAGTGTTCGAAAGTTTCTAGTTTGGTCCCAAATCATTTCGGGTGCAAGTTTAAGGTTTCGTAGACTTATAATAAGGACACTATGGTCCCGAATGAAAAGTTTTAATTTGGAATGAAGTTCTTAAGGATTGATATTGTATGAGTGAGCAAGTTAAGTTCTTTAATGCCTCATACCCAGTTCAGGTGTCAAATACGGGTAAAGTGTGTTACAAGGAGAGCAAGGGATGACACAACTAGCAAAGAAGAAAGAAATAACTTGAAACATGCTGTAGATGGGGGGTTTTAGGTTGATTTTAAAATTTTGGGTAAATTGCTTCCTAAAAACTCTTAGATTTACTATTTTACAAATCAATCCTATTTTCAAAATTAAAGATATTTAAAACTAATTTTCTGTAACACCCCAAACCCAGCCCAGACGTTATGGTCGACTTTGACGATGTCACATTGAAGTGTTTTTCGAAAACATCGTTTCCTTAGAAAATCCATTCTTATTACTAAATCTCGTTTATGAATCTTAACAGAAATTTAGGGTATGTTGTTCTTTTTAAAACTGAAGTTATTCTAGTAGAACATTAATAATATTAGTTTGTTACTATACTTTAAAACAAATTTGATGCGGAAGCTTTTATTATAAGTCACGAAAACGTGGTGTTTTGAAAACCAATTATCTTTTGAAAAACCGCGTCCTACTACTACTCAGATGTGAATTAAAATACGTAAAGTCCCCAAATTAAAAGTTAAAAATTAAAGAGGCCTTATTACAAAACAAAAACCATAAATCCATTGGAAATAAACTCAAATATAAAAATAAGTGCGGTTGTGTGGCCACCTCTGAATCCCTCGTAACACCGATCCGCCTAAGACTGGGGATTACCTGTACAGATAAACATAGAGGTGAGTTTACGAAACTCAGTGTGTAACACCATGCAAATAAATAGCCAGTCATGCCTTTAGGCAAGTACAGTCTGGCCCAAATTAAAAGTTAAAAATTAAAGAGGTCTTATTACAAAACAAAAACCCATAAATCCATTGGAAATAAACTCAAATATAAAAATAAGTGCGGTTGTGTGGCCACTTTCGAGTCCCTCGTAACATCGATCCGCCTAAGACTGGGGATTACCTGTACAAATAAAAAGAGAGGTGAGTTTACGAAAACTCAGTGTGTAACCCCATGGAAATAAATAACCAATCATGCCTTTAGGCAAGTACAGTCTGGGCCTAAGCCCAAGTCAATAACAGTTCAGTTCAGTTGCGCCTTAGCCCATTATAGTATCAGTGTGAGCCTTAGCCCACAAAGTATCAGTGTGGGCCTTAGCCCATAACAGTGTCAGTAACAGTTTAAGCATGCAATCAGAAAATCCTACCCATCCAGCCTCTACACTCCACTCCGTTAGCCTAACACTCCATGTGGGGATAAAATCACCCACCCATCCCTACACTCTAAAAATTAGCACTGGTTGCGGCACTAAACAGTATTTGCAGCAGAGTTGCTAGTACAGTACACTTCCTCCAATCATAATAATCACAACCCATGCAACATATCACACATGAATGCAACATACTTATATCATGGCATGCTCATATACGGCCATACATAACATAGGGGCATAATAGTCATTTTACCATAAGGGCATAACAATTATTTTATAAGTTTAGGGTCTAGGTGTACTTATCGACCTATCAGCAGGTCCACAGTCATCTCGGGCGACCCATGCGACCTTAGCAGTCAAACAGTGCAAATGGGCCCAAGGTCCATAATGCAGGCCCACACACTCGTGTGGCCCACTTAGCCCAAAATTGGCCTCGGCCATGTAAATTACACAACTTAGCCCAATATTCTCCACACATTTGTGTGGTTTACCGGTGTGGGGCCCACAAGCGTGTTGGGCCCACACGGCCCATTTCGGCCCAACATGGCCCAAAACGGCCCAAGGCCACAAAATCGCTCATGGTGGCCTCGGTAGTCTAACGCCCATGGTTTATGCATTCAGTTTACCACACGAGCGAGCGCATGCTCGTGTAGCGTCAATGTCATACTTTTTCGGCTTTTGCCTGCTTATGATTTGGACAGTGTTTACACACTCTTCGGTATTTCACCAATACCATGTATTAGGGTACTGTTACACACCTAGATCCGAAAAGATGTGCAGACCATCCTCGATCACTCCAAAACCTATGTTCACCCATAACATTCGGCTACTCACATATCAATTGAATTTAAAACGAACCCAAATCAATATACATAACCACTTAAACGCCAGCCACTTACCTTGATTGAACAATCGAATCCCTACATACTTCACTCACTGGAAAATGATGATCACTAGAACTCAGGGTTATTACCTGCAATCTAATCGAGGCCCCTTATTAACAAGTATCTACAAGCACGATTTAAGCCCAAAACGAATATCAACTTACCGAAAGTACCAAACCGTAGACTAGCAATGAACACTAAATCGGCAGAGATTAGAGAAAAAGTTAGCACAGTAGGGGTAGAGGAAGAGAGAATCGACCAGGCAGAAATAACAGCAAGTGTCGTAATTATTTGGAAAAGAAACGAGGAAGAGGCAGAGAATGGAAGAAGGGGTATTCGGCCAACAGTAGGAAAAAGGAGAAAAGAGAATATGAGAAAAGGGTATGTTCGGCCAACACAAGCAGGGTGTTAGGAGGAACAGTCCAAAACAGCAGAGGAGACTAGGAGAATGTGGCGACAGAAAGGGAGAAAAAGGAAAACAGTTTAGGGGAGGTGAGGTTTCGGCAAAGGGAAAAGAAAGAAGAAGGAAAAATGCAAAAAGGTGAGGAGAAGTTTCAACAGAGGGAAGTTTCGGCAAAGGGAAAACAAAGCAGAACCGAAAATGGGAAAGCATCCCTCTAGCCAAATTCTTGAGTGCCTCAGAGTCCCAGTTCAGCACACCACTCCTTCTCCCCTCTCTTCCCTTAATTTTCTCCTCAAATCCCTCATCAAATCACTCCACCTGATCACACCTTCCCTCAACCACTCAATTTGAATTCACCTCAACCACTTCAGTGTTTCAGTCAAATTCTATCACCTCCCACAGCACAGCAACAAAATAAATATTCCCTTGCCACTACCAAGATTCGTACCTCAGTCCTCTAGCTTTGGTAACACGCCACTTACCCCCTAGACCAGCAGGCTTTTTATGTCATGCTTTACCCACATTTATTTAAAAGCCTACAAACCAAAAGCAAGGGTTTTATTCCCCAAAAACCAAAATTTTACACAAGCCTAGGCTCGAACCCAGGACTTCTCAGACACTCCAAAACACACCCAAATCACTTAGCCACTAAAGTAGATAGGTATTTATGTTAAAAACATGCAAAAATAAATACCTAAGTTTTAGGGCATTACATTTTCAGAAATTGGTTTAATATCCTACTAGCTTTTGTTGAAAACATTATCGGTTCACCAAACTTATGAAATTTTGAGTACGTATAAGCTAAAATTCCTAAAATCCCTTCGAAACTTCTAAACCTAATTTTGGGGAGTGACAATTCTCCCCCTCTAAAAAGAATGTCGTCCTCAAAATTCCCTACTAACACATCACTTGCTTAATCTCAAAATATGCTATTTCTACTTTTAAACTAACCATCATACTTTCGTTGTACACTCTGATTCCTATTCTCTCTAACTTTTTACTTCTTTTCTTATTGATCCTATTCACTACAACAAACTTATTTTATAGTAACTTTGCTAATAGTTTCCTCCACTCACTAAAACACTCTCGTCTAAAGAACTCGTAACCATTTTTCCTAATTCAATATTCTCTATAGGGATTCTCCACTTAATAGCTAAATCGCTTCAAATTTACGAAGGCATAGAACCTAAATATCCCAACGAGAATAAAAGTATTCATCATAAAATAAAAATACCCGCAATCTTGACGCTCGAATCTTAATTCTGTGTTTCCCTAATAGCATAAACTCAAGCTAGATCTCCAGAATCAATTTATGAAACAACAATATGAGCAACAACTCGCTGCCCAACTGGTCTCCCTTTACCTCTACCAAGATCTCGGCCTCTAGCAGGCGCAGAAACGGGTGATGAACTCTGGGTCTGTAAAACCTCAACTCTATTTGGGCAACCCCTCAAAAAATGTTCTTTTGAACCACACTTATAACATTCACCTATCAACATATAGCACTCCTCAAGATGCTTACGTTCACAATGCACATAGAGTGGCCATCTAGAGCCACTAGTGTTAGCCACAACATTACTCTATTGTTTAGACTGACTGGGTCGAGACCCACATCTCGCACCCCTACCAGAACTATAATTATCTCGCCCTCTCATGGGCAGTCATCCAGTAACACCATCAGAAGCCCTCTTACCAGTCTCAACCACCAGTGAACGAGCTGGCTCAGCAAAAGTCTCCTCAACCACTTTGGCTTTTTTGACAAGCTCATCAAATAACTCTGCATTTTGAGCCACCAAGTAAACCTGAATCTCATGATTGAGCCCAAAAGGAAAACTCTTACAACGGTCCTTCTCAGTCAAAACCATTTCAAGCGCATACTGACTAAGGCGCACAAACTCTGCCTATTGTCAGCCACAGATAAACCTCATTGCACAAGAACCAGAAATTCTCGCTTACGAGATTCTGTATGTTGCTCACCCATAAAACTTCTCCTAAATACCTCTAAGAAATAACCTCAATTTAAAGGATCAGTGGTTGTACCTCTCTTAACAGTATTCCACCAACAATGTGTCTCTCTATCAAGTAGGGACACAGTACAACCCAATTTCTCCTCGTAAGAACAGGACATCTGCTCGAGGATCCTTTCGACTCCATTGAAGTAGTAGCCAGCTATGGTCAGATCGATCCCTTTAACTCCGAAAAATCCTTACCACCCAACACCCGACGACATTCAAGCGGCAACCCCCGATTCATAGGTCCAGGATTGGCAGGTGCAAGATCAGGGTTAGCATCGGCAATCTGCTGAAACACACCAATTATAACTTCTATTAAAAGGCCTACACCCTCATCAGGTATATTCACTCTACGCGACGGTACAGAAGGTGCAGAAGAAGTACCATCCTCTTGAGCACTAGCTTTAACGTTAACACGTCTAGGAGGCATATCTAATAATTTAGCATACACCAAAAAAAAAATAAACGGTGTGAGTGGTGGGGGAAGTGATCCAAGTCTCGTTCCAGCAAGCAAACTTTAGGATTAAGGCAATATGTTCCCTTTCCCACCCCACATGCAATTTAATCAAAATATTTAAAGCCACCTTATGTAATTCAAATAAAGTTATATCACAATTCTAAGGAAACAGAAAAAAATTAGACTCATGAGTTTCGAAACTCCAAACACACAACAATCATCTAAGTTCGAGAGTTAATGAACCTAGAGCTTTGATACCACCAAATGTAACTATAACACCTCTAACCCGTATCCGTCGCTGGAATAGATTATGAGGCATTATCGGAAAATATTTAACTTTCATACATTCAAATAGATCATTAATATCATATTCAAAGGCAACATTTATTTTACATGATAAAATATCAAAACCAAAAATAAACATGATAATATCATTTTTCTTACAAGCATCATTTATTCAAACTAAAATAATTACCACATCTCACACAATAGTCTATTTTTTATCTCAATAGCCGTTTACATTCATTTTAATATGAAATATATCCCATACATATCATATAATAATAAAATACATAAAATCACACCTAAGCACCAATTGTTCAAACAAATTATAAACACATACTACTATCGTTACAGAACTTTAATGACTATGACTGTCTCACAAAAGAACATACCACAAAAACATATAAATTTACTTTAACTAAGTTTAGTCAAATATACCCATGCAATGAACAATCTATCCTATATATCACGAATAATCAAATCAATTATATATAACACATATAATCCAAATACTACTTTATTAATCAAGACAAACACATCATTATAAATTTCCAAACATATCACACATATATAAACCAAAACCAAAAGTACATAAATATATATACATCATCACTAGCCATTTTCGCATGGCTTATACATAACTATAGTTTATCACATCAAAACACCATTCAAATTTATACATGCCATAATTCGAGTTTGAATATTTAAATACCAAAAGCAGTCGATAGTGTGGTGAACTTTGCTGACAATCCCTGAGCCTGTAACTGAAGTCCAAAATCTATAAACAGAATAAACATAAAACACACAGAGTAAGCTAACATAGCTTAGTAAGCCTTAAGCAAATTACAACTCAATAATGTAATCAACTCTTACAATTTAAACTGAATCAAATTACTATATCAATGCCATATTTAATCTTAGCTTAAACATTCCATAATAATATGTATTTATCATGACTTCCACCTTGGCCGAATACTCAATAAATTAAATCTCTCAAATTTTTACTCAACTATTAAAGTAACATATCATTACACATTCGGCGTACTTTCACTCATTTACATAAGATCAAAAGACAAGAAATAATTTCATATATTTACCTCTCTTATTTGGCTAAATACATAATATCATATATAACACCACATATTATACATTACCTATAAAGCCGAATGTATATGATTACACATATGCACACAGTGAAGAATCATTTCATTTGAATTCAATATACTTAATCACAGGACCGAATTCTCATATTAAACTCACATATACTTATCATTAATATTATCCATGATTTAACATAAAATTTCAAAATATTTACTTACCTTATTTTTCATAGATATCAAGATAATACATACCTGTCCATTTAGCTTGAATAACATACTCAAATACCACATCAGCATAAATCTTTAAAGCACAAACTTATACATAATCACCGGCATAAAGCCTACTAGGCATATAGCCCGATATCTTTCACCGGCACAAAGCCTGCTAGGCATTTAGCCTGATATTATACACCGACACAAAGCCTGCTAGGCATGAAGCCTGATTCCTTTCACCAGCACAATGCTTGCTAATAACAATACTATAGACTAACTCATACACATTTTATATATCGAATCAGATATTTCACATAATTCATACGAACTTTCAATTATTATATCTTAATCAATATAACTCAAACACAATATTTTCTTTTATGCTATTTCACATATTCGGCAAGCTCACTAACAATTCCACAATTTTAATTCAGCATATTAATAAACTACATTTCAATTTAACGATGTTTAATTACTTAAAGACTTACCTCGAATATCGACGAACGATGTAATCGACTATTCGACTATTTTTGTTTTTCCCCGATCCAAGTCTGATTTCTTTGGTTCTTGATCTAAACATATTCAAATTAAGCTCATTCAAACATATTTTTATTCAATTTAGTCCAAAAACACATTAATGGGCAAATTACATTTTTACCCCTAATATTTCATATTTTCACAATTTAGTCCCTATTGCACAAAACACAAAATATGCAAAATCTCACAACAACATAGCTAGGCCGAATCTTCCTTATAATCATATAAGTCCATACATTTCATTTATTTTTCATTTTAGCCCCTCAATTTATTATTTTTACAACTTAATCCTAATTACTCAAAATCATCAAAAACTCCAATACAAAACATATTAATCTAAAACATATCTTTAATATTTCATCATCAAACAACACAAAACACATATATTCATCAATGGCATATCACAAAATATTCATCAATTTCTATAAGACATGGGCTTTGTAGTACTCGAAGCAACGATCTCAAAAACGTAAAAATTATCAAAAATCGAGCTAGTTACATACCTTGATTCAAGCTTGAGAATGACCGAACCTAAGCTTTGTCTATTTCTTTTTTTTTATGTTTGCTATTCGGTCAAGAAATAAAGATGGACAAAATGCTTTTATTTTATGTTTTATTAACATATATATTAACATAATATTTAATTACCTTTATAACCTTTATTATAAATAAATAAAACATTATAATATAAGGTCATTAAAGTCCATGACCAGCCACTATCTATTAAAAATGGGGTTTTTGCATTTTAAATGCTTCCATTTAAAACGACATCCACAATTTAGTCCTAACACATTAAACTATCAAGTTTTCACTTTACACGATTAAGCCCATTTTAATAATTCGACACTCAAACGATAAAATTAAATCACGAAAATTTCACACATAGCAATTCACACATAATTAACATAGAAAATAATTTTAAAATATTTTTTAGACTCAGATTTGTGGTCCTAAAACTACTATTCCGATTAGGGTGAAAATTGGGCTGTTACAGTAACACCCTATAACCAGCCTACTCATTGAGCCCGAATACTAGGACCCTACACCATCATCTCACATCGGTTTCATTATAATTATCACGTTTAGTATACGTGCATCTTTATTTTCTTTTGTTACCATAGAAATCATGCGAATATTAAGACATGCAAACTTAATTTAACGTTTAACTATGCTAATTTACGATTAAAAAAACATAAAATGGGCATACATCGAGCAATGGGACCACTTAGCCAATTTTCCCAAAAATGTTACATAGGTATTGATACTAAAGGAGTGGTAATGATATTTTCATTAAGTGGTATCGATACCACATGAAAAATCGATACCAAACTTGCATTATGTTTCTCACAAGAATTTCAAAACGTCGAAAACTATCGTTACTTTTCACAAGATATCAATAAATTTACCTTGGGTATCGATATTCGGGCCAAGGTATCAATACTCGGGATAGGGTATTGATACTAAATCTATATTTTGTTTCCCTACACTTTCGAAAATACAGAGGTACCATTTTTAAAAACAAAATATCGATACCTCTGCTCCAGACTATAAAATCTCAGCATACACCAACATTAAAACCATTCAAACTTAATCCTAAACAACATGCTTCATTCACCTAGTTAAAGAAACACCAAAATGTTTTGAAATAGCAGTCCTAATATCATGATCAAGTCCACAAAATTCCAAACACAAATAGCATGCAAACAACCTAAAAATTGACTTAGCATAACCGATATAAAATCAACCACATTGGCCTATCACATTGCCTTTATTCCCCAAACATAAATAAGCATATATCACCTACTAAAAGAAGCTAAATAAGCGGCTTGGATCAATCCCTTGAAGGCCACACTGTTCACACCGGCACTATGTATTTGTAATGGTTAAAAAAGAGTGGGTGAGCTTAACAAGCTCAGTGAATGCTTAGAACAACCACTACGCAAACAAGTCATCATGCATCAACAAAACAGACATACATCATATTCATATCAT
The DNA here is from genome assembly GCA_025503065.1 of Gossypium bickii. Lineage (NCBI taxonomy): Eukaryota > Viridiplantae > Streptophyta > Magnoliopsida > Malvales > Malvaceae > Gossypium > Gossypium bickii. Next base: position 28,258,098 of record CP106712.1, read on the forward strand.
CTTTTACTCTTATGAAATATTTTACATATTAATCATATTTCTTGAATTCATTCACACATTAGTCACATGAATATTTAAGCATATATTTCAGCATATATCAATAACATTTAATCACATTCAGTCACTTTTTATGATAATTTGGCTCTTGAGCTTATGAAACATGAACTGGACTCTATCACTGCACATCTGATATGCAGATCTCCATAACATCATAATGACTCAAAGAGTCGAACATGTCCAATAAGTGAAGCATATAGCTAACATTCTCCAACACACCACACATACATATCCCAATGAATGGAGCTTAGCTTACATTCCCTTATCTCTTTGAAATTGTCCCTGGGCCTCAACGCCCCACATATATCACAACACAAAGGTGGCTACTCACAATCCTATGGCATGCCAACTATATCCATCGGTCTCATAAAGTCATATGTCCAAAATATCCACATTATTATCACATATTTACTTATTGATTTTCTACACATATTCACTGCATATTTACATTAGTAGCACAATATAATCTCTATCATATGGCATGAAAACATATCTACATATTTATTGTCACATGGCATCAATAACATACCATTATATTTACTTTCACAACGATCATCACAAGCTTAAAGCATACATCATAGCATCTCATATATGTTCATGACTTCACAATTTCAAAAATTCACAAGCAAACAGATTTCACATTTAATCATAGGTGTGAGAATACTTACATTCTGAATTTAGAGTAGAGGTTTAGGCTGCCTCTAAATCCCCAATTACACAATGAATTATCTATAAGTAGTGATCCCAAAACACTCACTAGAAATATGCTTTCGCCAAAAAGCTGACAGCTTAGACAAGCTTTTCTTTGCCTTTGTCTCTACTCGTTGAAGATCCTATTGACTCCGACACTTCAACAAGAAAAATTAGACAAACACACAATCAACAATCAGTCATCAACGCACTTTAAACAATAAAAAATAGTAGCCTAAGCTACGTTCTCTTTTAACAGAAACCTTCAACATGAAAAAATTTAAATTTAGATATCTCGACCTACAGTTAATCATTTCATAGAAAACAAATTTTGTTCATCCGCATATTCATCTATGGCTAATTCCCAACCTTTAAACTATATAAAACTACACATTTTAAGGTATCGACATTTTTCAACAAGTTTTGGCCATTGTGACGAAAATTCATTAAAACTCAAGAATTCCTTAACGAAACTTCAAAGTAACTTTAGAAACTTTCTGATTATATTAAAACAAGTTGAAAAGCACTTTAAAACTAAGTTTGAATCCACAAACCCGAAATCCACCATTCATGACCCAAATTTCGACTTTTATCTAAAATAGGCATTTTTATGGCTAGAAATTCTATTTAAAAGTCTAAATAATATTTAAAAGTAATAGGAAGATGATTGGTTACCTTGAGTGCAAGAAAAACAAACTTTGGAAAAATTTTGAAAAATCCGTTTTTGAAGAAGATGATGAAATTAATGAAGTTTTTGGGTGTTTTCTTAGTTTCAATGGAGATTTATAGCTCAAGGGAAGTTGGAAATCAAGAGGGATTAGGAATTGGAGATCAAAAGCAATTGGAAGAACAAAAGGAGAGAAAGGGACAACATAACTAGCAAAAAAGAAAGAAAGAACTTGAAACATGCTGTAGATGGGGGGTTTTAGGTTGATTTTAAATTTTTAGGTAAATTACTTCAGAAAAACTCTCAATTTTGACTCTTTTACAAATCAATCGTATTTTCAAAATTAAAGATATTTAAAACTCCATTTCAGAAATTGGTTTTATATCCTAATAGCCTTTGTCGAAAACATTATCAGTTACCAAACTTCCGAAATTTCGAGTACATATAGGCTAAAATTCCTAAAATACCCTTGAAACTTCTAGGCCCAATTTTGGGGTATAACAATAAAAAATTGGGATTAAGACCCAAAACCAATATTGAGACGCAAAATTCGTCGAACCAAGCCTAGTATGTGAAAGGAGGCCAATGTTCCAACTTACGGCTGGACTGAACTAGCTCGAGGTGTCGTGAGGTTGTCACACCTACAATGGCACCAACAGTGGAGGAATCACATTCCTACTAAGACTCTATCGGATAATTTGATTTCAGATTAAATATTCCAAAAATAATATTATTTTAATAAATTTAATATTATATTTAATTTAATATTTATTCTGATAATATTTTATTAATTTAATATTAAAGTGATTATCTTAATATTAAAATTAATTTTATATTTATCTTATAGATAAATATTCTATTAATTAATAAATTTAATATTAAATTTAATCTAATATTTCTCTTGATAAGTTTTATATTAATTTAATATTAAAGTGATTAAATTTAATTATAGTTGAACTCTCTAAACACTCCCTATATAAAGGGAACCATGGGTTATTATTTTTCACACACTTGAATTCAAGAGAAAGTTGTAGAGAGAAAATTCTAGGAAGAAATTATTTCAGAAGATTTCTATAGATTTTTTATTATTTACAACTTGACCCCAAAGTTTAGAGAAATTGTGAAATTTCTCCATTGGTAATTTTATGGAAAAAAAAATTTATTCTAAGCGAGCCCACACTCAGCAGGCGCGAGCTTCAAGATAACGGAAAAGACTACTCGATCGAAGCGTTCATCCTAGACAAATTGATAATGCATAATTTTAATTAAGTGTTTATTACTTTAGATATCACAACCAAGTTCTAGTTTTGAAAAAAAACACAAGTATAGTAGATTTCCAGGAGTTCGAGTAGTAGATCCAGCATCCAGCAAGCGATCCTCAACTCAACAGAGTTTGTGTAACTCCGTTTTGTTTTAAGTATGGCATGTACCTAGGTTGAGTCAATTTTTGGCATAATATGTGACTTAAGAACTTTTGGAGCATGAATTGGGGTTTTGAAAGTAACTATATGTATGAAACATATTATGATTTAAATTTTAACCCATTTCAAGTATATGTTGGGGTGAAAATGTGTTATGCAATGTATATTGGTTGATTGGTACTTGCAGGTTGATGACCATTTGGTACCAGTGAGAAAAAGTATGTCACGCCGCAACTTTGAGTAATTATTGTTGTGACGAGATCAGGCCACCATATCACGACGCGACGTCGAGCATGGGTCGTGTAACAACTTGTTTTCAGTGAAATCGAAATAATGGTTTCAAGACCATAAATAAGAAGATTAAATTATTTTTTATTATTATTTTAATGTCTATGGAATGTTAGTAAGGTCGTATTAAAATTTCATTAAGAAATTTTAACGTTTGCATGCTTAATTCAATGAAAAGGACTAAATCATAAAAAGTAAAAAAGTAGAGTTTTATTAGTTAAAGGTGTCAAATAGATATGAAATTTTAATCTAAGGGACTTGGATGGTAAATAGACCAATTGAGTAGTTAATGGATATTTATGGGCTTGGTTTTGTTGAAATTTTGAATGTTTTAAAAGGTTAAAAAGGTAAATGAGTAAATTAGGTTAAAATTTAATAAAACAAAATATGCTCATCTTCTCCAAATGTTCTTGTAACACCCCTTACCCGTATCAGACGCCGAGACAGGGTATGAGGCGTTACCTAACTTAAACACATGCATACATACAATTCCGAATCATAAAAGTCCGTTCAAATTTAAAACTTTTCAAACTTCCTCTTAAAACACATCTTTGAAACGTTTCAAGATCAAATCGAGTTCTTTGGAAAACCTTGGAAAATGTTTTTAAAAATAGGGGCACACGCCCGTGTGGAAGTGTGACACGCCCGTGTGACTTGATAACATGGCCATGTTGACAGATCTTGTGATTCACACGGCCTAAGCATATAGGGACACACTTGTGACCCACGCCCGTGTGGATTTATTATCTCGATTCGAACTTATAGGGGTTTTCACATGGCCTAGCACACGTCTGTGTCCCTCATATGGCCATGACACGCCTGCGACTTATCCCTGTGCAAAAACCTTGACATTCTATTTTTGACGTCATTAACCTAATAAAGTCACACGGCCAAGACACACGCCCGTCTCCTTAGACCATGTGGCAAATTAAATTCCTAAATTTAGGTGCAGACTTCGCACGGCCTGGGCACACACCCATGTCCTATGACAGTGTCTTCCACACGGTTGAGACATGCGGCCGTGACTTAGCCCGTGTGGTCACTACTGGGCATTCTGTTTTACCAACTTAGAATTCAGGGGAACACACGGCCAAACCACACACCCATAGGGCAGACCGTGGGCCACACACAGCCTAGACACATGCCCGTGTGTCTACCCGTGTGGACAAGAACAAGGCTATTTACCAAGCCCCTTTTTGCCACCCCTACTTGCACCATCATAAGCCACATCAAGCAACCTATTTATTTCTGTATAACTATACCCATTATTCAACCGTGCAATTTGCACATACATGATAAGCATCATCATTTTCATATATTAATAATAAAAATTAGCCATCAATTATGGCCTTATACAAAATGAATTCATCTCCAAATTAAGCCAACACATTTGGCCAAAACAATATGACACTTTACAAAGACTAAGTCCCTATACATTCTATACTCAAAAAAAAGATAAGTCTAACTATATCAAAAGTTCCAATTGATAGTGTGATCGAGCCTCTGACTTCGTTCAATCCTCGAGCTAGCTTGGCAATACTATAAGAAATGGAAAAGAGAGGGGTAAGCATAAAACTTAGTAAGTTTGCATGAAATAAATAGCAACATAAAGGCTTATGATAACATCCATACATTACATTGAGTAATAACACAAATTCTCAAGCACATTGCCATAACTTACTCATGCTTACTCTTACCAATCACATATCACATATCAGACACATTTTTCGTAAGTTACTCACATGTACATGTATCACTTCATCACATAACTTTAGCATTAATTTCATCTTCAACATAAACTTAGCCCCTTATCCCATTGAACCACTTGGAATACTTGAGGATACACAAGAATCATTATACGCGTAATACGATGCCAATGCCATATCTCAGATATGGTCTAACACGGGATCGTATATTGATGCCATGTCCCAGACATGGTCTTACACAATTACATACCGAAGCCAGGTCCCCGACGTGGTCTTACACGGAATTACTGCTCGATGTCGATGCCATATCCTAGATATGGTATTATACGGGATCTCCTTTAGGTGCCGAGGCCATGTCCCAGGCATGGTCTTATACGGGACCTCTTTAATATTATTTCGTGACAATGGTATCCATGCTATTCCTAAGGTTCAATCGGGACTTCGACTTAACAAAATTTCATCATACTTTCATCGAGACATCATTAACCAATTTCATAGAGATAATATACATTTCTCATGATATTAAGCATTTAAAAACATAATAACATTATGTAGCTTTATTACAAACAAACTTACCTCGGTACCAAAATATGTATATTTGTTTGATTTAGTCCACCACCTTGTTCTTTCCTCGATTTCGATCCGGACTTCGTGTTTCTTGATCTATAATGACAATTTCACTTATTTAATCACCACATAAATCAAGAAGTTTTGAAATTCCTACTTTGGCAAATACCGTTTTGCCGTTAAACTTTCACAAAATTACGATTTTACCCCTAGGCTCGTAAATCGATTTTCATCAAATTTCCTTACTCACCAAGCCTAGACGAACATATAATAAGCTTATAGCAACTCAAAATTCCAATTATTTCACACATTTACTACATATTTTACAACCTTTACAAGAAGGTCCATTTTAGGTGTTTTCATGGAAAATCCTTTCACAAAAGTTGTTTATTTAACAACTAAGAGTCACATAAAAATTCAGCAAACAACATAAATGTTTTCATGAAAAAACCCTAGACTCTCAATCATATTGCAAAACAGTCCCCTCACTAGCTAGCTTAAGCCACAAGGGTTCCAAAAGTACAAAATTTATCAAGGATAGCCATTAAAATCACTTACTTGCAAGGGTTTAAGTGGCTGAAAATTTTCAAGCTTTCCAAAGCCGCTCTTTGTTGAAATTTTCAGTGGTTGTAGGAAAAAGATGAAAAGATGATATCATTTTATCTTTATTTTATTATTACTAGTCAATTTGTCACCAAATCTTTTCCTACTCTTTGAAAATCTTATTTTCTTGTCTCTATGGCCAACCTACACATTAAAGACCTCCAATATAATATTCTATGGTTATTAGACACCTTTAGCTTGTAGAATAAAACTTTCACACTTAATGCGATTTAATTCTTTTTCAAAATTAAGCTTGCAATCACTAAAATTAATTCACCAAAATTTTCATGCACTCATATTATCATGTTATAACAAATAAAATAATATTATAATAATTTTCTCTGACCTCGGTTTAGTAGTTTCGAAACCACTGTTTCGACTAGCTCTAAAATCGGGCTGTTACAGTTCTTACCACTGAAATTTAAAGAGGAGAAATCCATTTTTAGGGTTTCTTGTTTCGACAAGCTTAGGTGGTGCATGTAAGTGTTTTCGAGCCTTGTTTTTAATGATTTTTATGTTTTCAGGATTGTTGTAGCTTAACCTAACTAGCCCATGGATTAATTTACAAAACTATTGAAGGCTTCAGCGATGTGTACAACCAAGTACACATAAATATCTCAATTTTCCAAATCAAAACCTTTTTCATCAATCTCATTCAAAGTGGACCATCTCCGAAGCATACTGGCTGAGCTGCAAAAATTCTGACTCATAGTCCGCTATGGTCATACTTCCTTGAACCAGATCTAAAAACTCCCTCTTCATCGCATCCATACCCTACTCACGTACATACTTCTTCTTGAATGCCTCTTGAAAACAGTCCCATGTCAAATGATCTGTAGTAGCTCCCTTCCTAACAGTACCCCACCATTGATGAGCTTCATCGTCTAACAAGGATACGATGTAACCCAACTTCTCTTCATTCGAGCAATCCATCTACTTGAGGATCCTCTCCATACTCTCCAAACAATACTCGACAATGGTCGGATCAGCTCATTTCACTCCTTTAAATTCGCGTCCACCCTGAGCACGTAGACCTCTAGTGGCAATCCCTGATAAGCAGGTGTAGGATTACCACTCGCAATACGCTGGAAGGCTCCCATCATAGCCTGTATTAAAAGCTTTGTAACATCTTAAAATTTGGGGTTCTCGTTTTGCACTATTTCATGCGTTTGGCTAGTTATGCTTGTTGTTTTGGTGTGTTTGGGGGTCTTGGGAAGGCTGAGGTTCAAGCCAGAGCTTTGGTAAATTTTTTTCTTTAGGGCACATTAGGGGGAGAGCTAGTGGATCCAGGCCTTAGGTATGATTGGTTGCAATTTGATTCCACAAGTGGAGTGTGTGGCTTAGTGGTTGGCGTCACAAGGGAGCACGGAAGGGGGAGTGGGTTCGAATCCCACAGGTTGCAATTCTGGAGCATTTATTTTGTGCCAGGATAGGGAAGAAGTGGTGTTCGGCTTAGACTCTGAGGGGTGGTTGTTGAATGAGTCAACCAGTTTGAAATGGATGGACAAGAGGAGCTTGAGGTGTTGAATCGATCAAAGCAGTTTGAAAGAGTGATGTAGAGGGCTTAGTGGAGTAAATCAATGAGCAAAACGTGGAACTTGGTGGTGTACTAGTAGTTGGCCGAATGAGGAGTGTGGGGAGTGGATTTTCGACTAGAGGTTGGTGTGGTGTGGGAAAAATCGGCATTTGGGGAATAGGGAGTGTAACCGAAGCCTAGGGATTATTTGTATCGAAAATTCTTTAGGTGCATTTGAGATTCTTTTACATTTTCGGCATTTACTTTGCTCCTTACCAAAACTATTCTTTTTCTTCCATATAGTTGTGTCGAACTCACCACACATTACTTTTTCCTTTTTGCATATCTTTTCTACTCCAACAACTCAATAGTCGAACCTCTCTTCCATCTCCTACAAGTTGTTTTCTTCACCATAACCGAAACTTTCCTCCTTTACTTCTCTACATTCTTTATTAAACAGAAACCCCTACTCCTTTTCGTTCTTGTTTAGCTTTTTCATAGCCGAAACTCTCTTCTTCTTCTACACTTCTTCGATATTCTTCATCTTTTCTTCTTGCACCTTTATTTCTTGCTCCATTAGCCGAACCCCAGTTACCCATTTTCTTCACTTTTCTTTTCGTCTCTCCCTTGTTCTTCTCTTGAGCCGAAACCTTGTTGGCTTTTGCTGCTTGTGCTGAATCTTCTTGGACTCCATTCAGCTTCTCTCTGTCTAAGCCGAACCCTAGGAATCAAAGTGATAATTGTCTGCCGAAGGTCCCTCTTCAATCGGTTTCTTTTTGTGCAAGGTAATGGAAACTCTTTCGATGCTTTCTCTATTTTTTGGTCTTATGTAGTAATAGCCAAAATGGCTATTTTGTTCTTAATGTTAGTTCACGGCTAATCTCTTCTTCTCTCCTCTTAACGTGGCATGTTCGCATCGAATTAGAATCTATAGCCAAGTCTATCTGTGTTCGGTTCATTCTTTGACCAAGGTAAGGAGGTTCTCTTGATTTCGGTTTGTCTATTCCCTTTTCTCTTTCGTTGCCTTAACCCAATCTCTTTGTTAGGCAACCATCGTTGTCTCTGAAAGTACTGTACTGATCAAAAATTCTCTTCATGGATGCGAGTGTTAGCCAAACTAAGGAGAGGAGTGGTCTCGTAGTCTCTACTCCTAAGTTCAAACGACGTGCTGTGTCGGTGGTTCGAGACTTTTCACCGGGTTGTGGTAGAGAGCTGACATCCGTTTGGGATAGGCAGATAGTGGTTATTCCCACTAGTGAGAGTAGCAACAATCAAAATTGTCTAGTTCTTCGCGTAATCAGGTGTGTAATATTCACACCATCTTCTGCTTGATTATTAATTAATATGTGAATTTCTTAAAAGCCGAAACATCGGCAATGGTTGTGAAGCTACCCTTGGGAGGGATAAAATTGGAGATACCAGGTTAGTTACCTTTGATTGTGACATGTAAATACCCTATCATGAATATATGTATGCTCTGATCATTCGATTTACATTGACATATGTTGCACTCATTATATTATGACTACATAGCGCATAGGGATTGGGATATGGCATTGACGAAAAGGGGAGTGTATTTTAGTGGTTTGGTACCACATATATATATCAGTGACTCTGTCACATTACTTCAGTGGTTTGGTACCACATATAACAGTGACTCTGTCACATTATTTCAGTGGTTTGGTACCACATCCAGTGGATTGGTGCCACAGGTGTTTGGCTGGTACGGGTGGTGTGTAGAGGATGGAATACTAGGTTGGGCTGGCTTGCATTACATACACTATTTGATATGCCATGTTGTTATACGTATGGGCTTTGGCCAAATTCATTACTGTAAGGGCCAAGGCCCAATATGCTTCTGTGGGCTTAGGCCCAGATTGCGTTCGTAAGAGGAATTACACACTGAGTCCTTGTGACTCACCCCTCTGCTCAATTTTGTAGGTAAACCTTAGTTTGAGGATTGGGAGCCGAGGTGGACTCTGCGGTGGCCATGCATTACTTCTTTCGTAAACTCCATTTTCTATGTTGAACTTATTTTAAATTTGGGATTTTGTTATGTAATAAGGCCTCCGGGATTTTAATTTAGTTTCTGATTTAATGCGGTTATTATCATATTATGAAGTGTTAAACACAGAGTTCTTCCTAAAAATATAAATGATCATTTTCCAAAATATTAACAAGCGGATAACATGCAGATTAATAATTAAATTCGGAAATTTTCTTAGAACTACAAACACTATTTTCAAAATATCACGCTTCGGAATACCACTAGTTTCGGTTTTTCGTATCGCAAAACCTATTTTCGACTGATAGTAATATTGCTTAAAGTTTGTAAGAAAACCTCAAAACGGAACCTGATTTTCAAAATACAGACATAATGCGAAAAGCTTTTTCAAAATTTTCGAGTCTCTTTAACCAAACTTTCCATGTGACATACCAGATCCGGTCGTAACATGTAGGCCTAGTTTGGGGTGTTACAGGCTTCATACCCACTTGTGGTGCAGCCTAACCCAGAGGAGTAGGTACATTTGTATTAACTCTACCGCACTTAGAAGGCATATCGACTATACTATAGCATTAAAAGAAAACAAACATACAAATGAGTGAGAAGTGGCAAGTGATCCAAGGTAAATTCCTGCAAAATAAAACATTTAAAAGATGTCAATGTGCTCCCGCTTCTACCCCAAAACAAGCAATTCAAACATGGGTATCTTAGTTCAACGCTTAAAAATTCTCAATTTTGCTTTTAAAACCAAATTGTCATTTTTATTTTCAAAATTTTGAAAACCTGAGAGTTAATAAACTCTGGCAAATCCTATTTTTGCTAACTAAAGATATTATGAACTTCTAATTTAGTCGGGTTTAATGACCTAAATTGAACATTGTACTTTTCAATTATACGTCTACTAGCCGTCATCTGGTTAGGATCGCTTGGCTAATCTAAATGCCCCAATCATGTATGAATGGAATACATCTTGATTTTAATTGAAAACATGATCAATTGAGGCACAAACATGTTAAACATGAATCGAATAGATCTTATTGACTTAACATAATCATATTAGAAAATAGGATTTAAAATATCATTGTTGATGTCAAAAACAATAAACATATAACAAACATAAGTAAATTAAATAACAAGGGGAAAGAGTAAAATCTAATTTAGTTCAGCAAACTTTCGGATCTTTTCTGATTGATGTGTTTCTCTGTTCTGCTCAATACTCTTTTTGCTAAGAGTTTCCTAAGGTGGCCAACCAAAGGAAGGTCTTGACAGAGCCTTTGTTGGCTAAAGAATGGATGGGAGATGGACGGCTATGCAAGGGAAAAAAATAGGGAAATGGAAGAGAGAATGATAAACGAGAGAATGAATGAAAGATAAGTGTTGAGGGATTAAAGGATGAGGGATAAGAGGTGATTTGAGAAATGGAAATGTATGTGGTATTTAAAGGTGAATGCAAGAGTAGAATTTGCTAAAAATAGAATTCAAAATCCCTCTCTTTTCTTTTATACATGGCCAGCCACAAATTATGGAAAAGGGGTTGACTTGGTTGCTTGTTTTTGAATTCAAAACAATGTTATTAATAGCCATAAGGTGGGCGGTTTCAAAGGGTAAACTTGTGTGCTGATTTCTAACATCTTTCCAACTGCAGGGACCTCCAACAAAATATCTCAAAGCTTACTTTTTGGGCAGTCATTTGCTTGTGCCGAAATTAGGTTTTAATTCCTCCTTGCTGGACGGTTTCTCAGTTTAATAATTAATCAGACATGTCCATCTTTTAGCACATTGGGTCAAACTAACACCTTTATGACCCAATTTTGCATTGTCTTGCCATCCAAATAAAGTGGATGTGTGCATGTCCATACATCATTTATATTAATCACATCTTCCATAGTCCTCCAGCATAGTGAAAATTCACATATTAATATTTAACATAAAAATAATATAAATTATATGTCGAAACCATTTTTAAAAATGAGGATCGACTAGGGTTTTGAAAACGAAAATAAAAATAGGAGTCATCGTCGATCTTTGTTAGATGCGATCAAATCACCTTTGTTTTAATAAAACATTTTGGTTTATTAAAACAGCATTTTTGGTCTACGAAATTTGAGAAAACTGGGTTTCGGAGTCGGTTACGTACGAGGAAGGGTTAGCACCCTCGTAACGCCCAAAAATTGGTACTGAATTGATTGATTAATGTCTTAATGTCTAAGATTTGAAAAGATTCGAAAATATGATCTTTTCTGTTAAAGAGAACTTAAATTAGAATGAATGATGAGACCTTCTCATTTCAAAGAAACAAAATATCACGCCCAATGAGTTAGGGTACAACATTTCAAATTCCCGAAACTGAGCTTGTTTAAAACTCATGTATTTGAATTTAAGAAGGATATTCTTTTGTTTGGGTCAAATGAAAAATTGGAACCCAGTAATTTAGGGTACAATTTCTCAAAATACCAAATTCAGAATATTGCCTTTGTTATTAGAAATCCTTATCCCGAAATGTGAAATGTTACATCCAGTAAGTTAGGACGCAACGTTTTCGAACTCCCAAGATTAAGTTTTTATTTATCTTTTATGCTTTGATTTTAAAAAAAAAAATAGGTTCTTTAGATTCGACGAGAAAAATCGAAACCCAGTAAGTTAGGGTACGATTTCTTTCGAATCTTAAAACACAAGGTAATTGGTTATTTCAAAACAAAAATTTCATATTTGAGTATGGTTAAACGTGAAAATCTTGCGTTTAAAGAACAATTATGTGACATGAATTTAATAAATTAATAAAACATAAAGATCATGATAACAAATAATAACCAACATGCAGGCTATAACAACACTACTAAAAATATTAATGATGATAACAAATTTATCAACAAGACAAATACTAATGATAATAGGAACATACTAAGTTGGGAATATGAACCTATTAGAAATTCAAGAAGAAAAATACAAAAATAAAGATATATACACATATGTATATAAATGATAACAAACAAATAATGGAATCGAATAATAAATAAATGAGTAAGTAATGATAGAATAATAATAAAAAGGAGATAATACAATAATAGAAGCATAATTAAAATAAGAAACAAAGATAAATAACATAATACGTTACAATATACGAGAAATAAAAATAAACAAACAAAATAATCTCAATGAACAATATAAATAACAGAATAAGTAAAGTAAAGAAAGATAAATAATCAAACAAATTAAATAAAGGAATGTGTGAAATAAATAAATATTAAAATAAAAGGGGGGCTCAATGGGTATTTGAAGGAAGTTAAAAGATATAATTGCAAATAAAGAACTGGTAGAGACTAGAATATAACGCGCGGAAATTAACAAGGACCGCATGAGAAAATATCCCTGGTCCTTGTACGCTGCGTTTCAAACTGCATGGCCCTGGATTAAATCAAAAATGAAACAAAATTGACGAGGTAGATTTGAAAAAGAAATAACAAAAAGGACTCAATTTCAGTAGTTAGGAAAAGCGGAAGGACTAAGGGCGAAAATAGACCCTTAGTCCAAAAACACGCGGATCCTAGGCTGATATGGGTCAGGTTTTCGGGTTGAAACAAAACGACGTCGTTTTGGCCATGGAAATTTAAGTCCAAAACGATGTCGTATTACCTGTTATATAAAAATAAAAAAAATCAGAAAAGGGCAAATTCCCTTTCATTTTTTCAGAAACAAATCGAGAGCCCTCTCAACCCTCTCCCCTTTTCTCTCCAGTCTGGTCATCGGGCTTCTGTGCCCTCAACGACGATAGCCGTCGTGTACGGTGGTCGATGTCTCAAAAGAAGGGGATTTTCGAGCCTTTAGCCTTCCCAACCTTAATACCCAATCGAAAATGTCCGAAGAGCCCCCCAAAATCCAAGAAGGCGAAGAGGACCTTTCGGTTTCATCCTTTTTAGTCGCCGAAAAAGTGAGGCTCTTCCTCTCAAGCAACCCCCCTCTTCTTGTTCTATTTTTTTACTTCTTTTATTACTGTTTGTTAAAAAGAAATTTAAAAGAAAAACAAAGTAATGTTAAACAACAGAAAGTAAAAGAATCGAAAGAAAAAAATCCACCTTGTTTAAACCTCTGTTCTTTTTTTTTTTTTTGTTTCTAAAATGTTTCGTATTTTTATTAACTGTCTATGTGTCCAATACAATGGGTTTTTGGTTGGCTTTTATAGCCATTTACATCTGTTTATGTTCTACTATCCTTTCTCTTCTTTTCTTGCAGGTACGATTGGTGGAGTGGCGATGGCAGAGAGTAGGTGGTGGAGCAGGTGGCTGAAGACCTTAGGTGCGCCGCACCTAGGGTTTGTTGTTTTTTTTCTTTTTTCTGATTAGGTTTAATGTTAGGGGTAGTTGGGCTAAATTGGGCCTGTTGGATTTTTGTATGTTTGGGTCTGGACAGATTTGGCCCGTTACAACTACCCCTCTTTGCTCAGTGTCGTGTAACGAGAATGGAGCAAAAACTTTAATAAGGGCCAAATTTTCCTGGTCTTGCAAGATCTTGATTTCTTTCGGTGTTTCTCCTCTTCAAGTAGCCTCATTTTAATCCACTGCAACTTTAGGAAGATAAGATTTGTGACTACAACTTGCTCCACTGCAACCTCAGGGAGATAAGGCTGGTTTTGATCTGCTCTACTGCAACTTCAGAGAGATAAGATTCATCGTTTTCAGTCTGCTCCACTGCAACTTCAGAGAGATAAGGTTTATTGTGATCGATCTGCTTTGCTTCAACTTTAAGAAGATAAGATCTATTTTATAGCTTCAATCTGTTCCACTGTAACTTCAGGGAGATAAGGTTTATTGTAATCGATCTGCTTCACTGCAACTTCAGGAAGATAAGATCTATTTTATAGCTTCAATCTGTTCCACTGCAACTTCAGGGAAATAAGATTCGTTATATTCAGTCTGTTCCACTGCAACTTTAGGGAGATAAGACTTGTGATTTCAACCTGCTCAACTGCACCTTCAGGGAAATAAGGTTTATTGTGATCGATCTGCTTCGCTGCAACTTCAGAAAGATAAGATCTATTTTATAGCTTCAATCTGTTCCACTGCAACTTCAGGGAAATAAGATTCGCTATATTCAGTCTGCTCCACTGCAACTTCAGTGAGATAAGACTTGTGATTTCAACCTGCTCCACTGCAACTTCAGGGAGATAAGGTTTATTGTGATCGATCTGCTTTGCTGCAACTTCAGGAAGATATATTTTGTAGCTTCAATCTGTTCCACTGCAACTTTAGGGAAATAAGATTCGCTATATTCAGTCTGCTCCACTGTAACTTCAGGGAGATAAGGTTTATTGTGATCGATCTACTTCGCTGCAACTTTAGGAAGATAAGATCTATTTTGTAGCTTCAATCTGTTCCACTGCAACTTTAGGGAAATAAGATTCGCTATATTCAGTCTGCTCCACTGTAACTTCAGGGAGATAAGGTTTATTGTGATCGATCTGCTTCGCTGCAACTTCAGGAAGATAAGATCTACTAATTCACTGATGTTGCTACACCGTCCTCTGAGGGATATGTCCTGTAGACTCGGTTTCATGTATCTATGCTTATGCCAAATGATTGGGATGCTATGATCGAAATGAGTCAAATGCTCCTAACTAAATGTATTATGGACGACATTTGCATGAATGCAGAGAATGTCATTTTTGGAATGATCATCTTTTTTTTTTATGCTTAGGCAGTCATTACTCGTTATTCATCAGGGTTCTATCATTGACACATTACTCTGCCTTCTTATTCAGTTGAAGAAATGGTCATTCTTCCTCAAATGTTCCCGACCCCTAAACTCGATTAGTTCTAAATAGTGGTCCCACTTCTGATTCTTGTAATATTTAGAAGTTTTCAAAGTAATATGCGAAACTCCTTTTGAATAGTAATAGTCCATTAATCGTTATTTCAATGAAAAATGCTTGAAAAGGTTACACAATGGACAAGATAGAATTTTAATGAGAGCAAAGCTCGAAATGAATAAATTGATCAAGAGATCAAACTTTGTTGAAGTACGAAATGAGAACAAGTTAAGATAGCGAATTTGCTAAGAATACAACAATGAATAAATTAATCAAGAAAAGAAATTCTGCTAAAATAAAAAATGAATAAGATGAAAATAGGTGCCCCAGATATCATACCATGAGCTTCTCTGCGCAAAACTTCTCGAGGACCCCTTTTGAACTTGATAGGTGTATGGCAGACTTAGAAATCTTCTTCGATGCCCCAAGATGTCGCATCCCTCCTTCTTTGTTAATTCGGGTATAGCAAAACTACTGTATGCCTCCCTTTTAATCAGAAATTTGAATTGTCCATTCTTGGGTTTTCAAATCAAAACCCCTTTGGTCTCAAGGCACCTCTATTTTGAATTCGCCCTTTGATCTATTTTGGTCTCCATTTTCTTTTTCGAGCTTAAGACGCCCTTTTGGGTTTTCGCCTTAGCCCCCTTTTTTTCTTTTTTTTTTAGGCGAAGTATTTCTTGACTGAACCTGAGTTCACAGGATTAGGTAAGCTTTTGCCATTCATCTTTGTCAAAATTAGCGCCCCCTCTAGAGAAGGCCTTCTTGACCACATAAGGTCCCTCCCAATTCGGCATCCATTTTCCTCTAAAATCCATTTGTATAGGGAGGATCTTCTTCAAAACAAGGTCTCCCTTATGGAATTCTCTAGGGTGAACCTTCTTATTATAAGCCTGCATCATTCGTTTTTGGTACATTTGACCATGACGGTTAGCCTTCAACCTTTTTTTCTTCAATTAGGTTCAGCTGATCATACCGGGATTGAATCCATTCTGCTTCATCTAACTTCAGTTCAGACAAGACTTGAAGGGAAGGAATCTCAACTTTGATAAGAAGTACCGCCTCCATCCCATAAACCAAGGAGAAAAGAGTTGCCCCGGTAGAGGTTCTGACCGATGTTCGATAAGCATAAAGAGAAAATGGTAACTTCTCGTGCCAATCTCTATAAGTCTCAGTCATCTTTCCCACGATTTTCTTGATATTCTTATTGGCTGCCTCGACTGCTCCATTCATTTTTGAACGGTACGGCGATGAGTTGTGGTGCTTGATCTTGAATTGCCTGCAGACCTCTACTATGGTACTATTGTTCAAGTTCAGCGCATTGTCAGATATGATCCTTTCGGGCATTCCATATCGGTATATGATCTCCTTCTTTAAGAACTTACTGACTACTGACTTTGTGACATTGGCATAAGAAGTGGCCTCTACCCATTTGGTAAAGTAGCCAATGACCACGAAGATAAATCAATGCCCATTTGAAGCTTTTGGCGAAATCGGCCCAATGGCATCCATCCCCCACATAGAGAAAGGCCATAGAGAAGTCATGACGTGAAAAGGTGAAGGAAATACATGAATTTTATCCCCATAAATTTGGCACTTGTGGCACTTCTTGGCATAATTGATGCAGTCTCCTTCCATAGTAGACCAATAATATCTGAATCTCATGATCTGTCTGGCCATTGTAAAACCATTAGATGCATTCTGCACATTAGATGCGTTCTGCATACACCCTCATAGACTTCTTCTAAGATTTTCTTAGCTTCAATAGCATCTACACATCTTAGAAGCACATGATCATTCCTTCACTTAGATAGGATTTCTCCATCCAAGACATAATCACTGGCTAGTCTTCTCAGTGTCCTCTTATCATTCTCGGTTGCTTGGTCGGGGTACTCACGATTGTTCACATATCGCAATATGTCGTGATACCAAGGATGATCATCTTTTTCTCCTTCTTCGTCAATGTTGTAGCAATGTGCCGGAGCCTCATAAATGCTCATTTGGATCAATTTCACTTTCTCCTACTTATTTGCTCTGATCATATAAGCTAAGGTAGCCAAGGCGTCGGCCATTTGGTTCTCCTCTCGCGGGAGGTAATAGAAAATTATGTCATTAAACTCCTTAATTAACTCCAAAACTAGCTTTCAATAACTGATCAACTTGGGATCTCTTATTTCTCATTCGCCTTTGAGATGGTAGATCACTAGTGCAGAATCATCGTATACCTCTAACACTTTGATCTTGCGCTCAATAACTGCGCGGATACCCATGATGCATGCTTCATATTCGGCCATGTTATTTATGCAATCAAAGTCCAATTTGCTAGTAAAAGGATAATGATCTCCATTCGGGGATACTAGGACTGCTCCAATTCCATTTCCCACTGCGTTTGAAGCTCCATCAAAGTTTAGTTTCTAAGAATGACCCTCCGTTTGTGCATCTTCTTCAGTGATTGCCACATACATTAGGTCTTCATTCGGGAAATCAAAGTTCAATGGCTCGTAATCTTCTAAAGCTCTGCTGGCTAGAAAGTCTGCTATTGCACTCCCTTTTACAGCCTTTTGGTTTACGTAGACTATATCGAACTCAGAAAGTAGAATCTACCATCGGGCCATTCTTCCGTTCAGAGCAGTCGACTCCATAAAGTACTTGAGAGGGTCCAGTTTCAAGATGAGCCAAGTTGTATGGTACAGCATGTACTGTCTCAGTCTCCGAGTCATCCAAATCAAAGCGCAACACAGCTTCTCAATTGGCGAATATCTTATCTCACATTCAGTGGACTTGTTGAGATAGTATACTGCCCTTTCTTTTCTTCCCGACTCATCATGTTGGCCTAGCACGCGTCCCATAGAATTTTCAAATACCGCTAAATACAATATCAGTGGTCTATCTGGGCAAGGTGGCATCAACACTGGGGCCTTAGAAAAGTAATGCTTGATTTTATCAAAAGCTTCCTAGCACTCCTCATTCCATACACCAGGGTTGTGTTTCCTAAGGAGACGAAATATAGGGTCACATTTCTCCGTTAGTTGTGCAATAAACCGGGTGATGTAATTAAGTCTTCCTAGGAAACCTCGAACTTCTTTTTGAGTATGTGGTGGAGATAGCTCCTGTATAGCCTTTACTTTATCTGGATCAATCTCAACTCCTTTTTCACTGACTATAAATCCTTACAACTTTCCCGACCTAGCCCCAAAGGTACATTTTGTTGGATTGAGCTTCAGGTAGAATTTCCTCAACCTTAGGAACAATTTCCTCAAGACCTGTACATGCTCTTTCTCAGTCCTAGACTTTGCAATCATATCATCCACATAAACTTCGATCTCCTTGTGCATCATATCATGAAAAAGAGTTACCATGGCTCTTTGATATGTTGCCCCCGCATTTTTCAATCCAAATGGCATTACCTTATAGCAGAATGTTCCCCACATGGTTACGAATGTGGTTTTCTCCATATTTTTAGGGTGCATCTTAATTTAGTTATACCCGGAGAAGCCTTCCATGAAAGAGAAAAGTGAATAACCAGCCGTGTTATCCACTAAGGTATCAATGTGAGGCAACGGGAAGTTATCTTTTGGGCTGGCCTTATTCAAATCCCTATAGTCCACGCACATCCGTACCTTCCCATCTTTCTTAGGAACGGGTACTATGTTCGCTATCGATTCTGAGTATTTAACTACTTGCAGGAAATTGGCATCAAATTGTTTCGTGACCTCTTCTTTTATCTTCAACAAAACGTCGGGCCTCATCCTTCGGAGCTTCTGTTGAACTGGTCTACATTCCTCCTTTATGGGGAGTCTGTGCACCACGATATCCGTATTTAACCCAGGCATGTCTTGGTATGACCATGCGAAGACGTCCTTGAATTCTTGGAATAACTCAATGAGGTCTTGCTTCGTCTCTGCGGCAATGCTAGCCCCAATCTTCAACTCTTTTCCTTCTCCTAAGCTCACAGTTTCCACTGATTCTTTATAAGGTAAGATTTGTTTCTCGTCTTGCTCTACCATTCTTAACAAATTAAGAGATAAATTATGGTCCTGGTCATCTTCAAAATCCTGATAATCCTTCATACCCATATCTTGTTCAAAAGGAGATTCTGAGTTAATAACAGCGTCACTCATATCATTGATATCTGGGGACCTGTTAGAAAGACAAAGAAATGTGCAAAAACAAAAGAATCTAAGAATGATTATTTGTTTGATTGGTTATGAATGAAATGTAAAGAATATTCTGGTTATAAATAAAAGAATATTTACTCGGAATGATACAAAAAGGTACATTTTATTGAAATAAAGATATTTGGACATATGCCTATTTAACAAAAGGTTTCTTATTGCTTCTAAGCTTAGAGTAACAAGTGTGTTTTGAACATTACTCTGAATTAATTCTAAAGGTCACAGGAATCTCTTCCATGGTCCAATTGTTCAGAACACTTCCGGGAATGTAAGGGCAAATTCCAGATAAATCCCTTCCTTCAGTTCATTCCTCGGATACGGTGTTAATGCTCAAACTTCCCAACATTTCCTCTGCTACTTCTCTTCTTGTCATCCTTTGTTCAGGGTATATAGTTCCTCCCGAGACAAATGTTTTAGATAGATGAGGAAAGGTCATCGGCTCTCATTTTACCTCTTCTCCGCTTAAGCGCGCCCTTCTTCTTTCCTGCTTTTTCTCTACCTCTTTCCTCTTTTGCTTCGCATCTGGCTTGAATCCTAGGCCGAAGCGGTCTCATTTTTCTTTCAGCAATGGTACCTCAGTCTTTCCTTGAAGGTATTTCCCGAGTCCTTTTCCTGGTAAGGCTCCCTTCCCAACTATCATTTGCAGGCCCATCCTCGTGGATTTGGATATTTTGGGCATGGGGATCTTGTTGCCT
Source organism: Gossypium bickii (assembly GCA_025503065.1). Taxonomy (NCBI): domain Eukaryota; kingdom Viridiplantae; phylum Streptophyta; class Magnoliopsida; order Malvales; family Malvaceae; genus Gossypium; species Gossypium bickii. The sequence continues at coordinate 28,278,288 of CP106712.1, forward strand.
TCGATGACGAAGGTTGCATTGACAAATTCAAGCGATCGAAAAGAGCATTCTATCGCTTCGTCGTCTGTCCCTATGTACGGAGCGTCACTGGTAACAGATGCTATGATATCCTCCTCCGTGCTTATTGTGACCAATCTACCTTCAGTTACCAATTTTAACTTTTGGTGTAGTGATGACGGCACTGCCCCAGCCAAATGGATCCAAGGCCTTCCTAATAGGCAATTTTAGGAAGGCTTGATGTCCATCACCAAGAAGTTTACCTCGTATGTATTTGGGCCAATCTGAAGAGGTAGATCGATCCTTCCCATGAGCCTTCTCTCAGTACCATCGAATGCTCTCACAATATTCTGGCACGTTGTCATATGGAAGCTATCCACGGGCAACCTATTTAGCGTGGATAAGGGTAAGACATTCAGGGCTGATCCATTATCAACTAACACCCTCGACAACGTATATCCCTTGCAGTGTGTGGTTATATGTAGAGCCTTTGTAGATCCCATACCCCTCGGAGGTATCTCATCGTCATTGAAGAAGATGAAATTATCGGCACTTATGTTGCCGACCAGACGGTCCAGCTTGTTGACAGATATATCATCCGCGACATATGTTTCATTAATGCACTTCGTGGGTTTCTGAGCTCATGAGCAAGGCCAATATCAATATGCAAGCCGGCTATTTGTGCAATTGCTCCACAACACTGTACTCGCTATGCTTTAGGAATTTTAAGAACTCTTTAGCCTTTTTTTCTGTTACTGGCTCATTGACAGGTGCTTCAGGTCCGATCATTTTTTCTTTCTTTTGCTCAACCATCACTGATTTTCCTTTAGCCGGTTCTACCTTTGTGTTCGGGGTGTAACGTCTTCCACTGCGTGTGAAGAAACTCAGGTCTTGGCCTTCCTCTAGAGTATTACCTGGATTCTCCTCTCTCGGGATCATTACATTACAGTCATAGTTCCACGAAACCCTTTTACTGTCCTTATAAGGGAAAGCTACAGGTTTCTGAATTATGATCTTTGGCGCGATTGGTACTCCAGCTTCACCCATTCTTGGTCGCGAGATAATTACTACAGGGTGATTGACCCCATAGAACTTCTTGGTCGATTCTTCTTCTGACGCGTAGACCTCTCCTTCTTCAGATCCTTCTATTTCTTCATAAAACTCCATCTCTTTATTATCCATGTGATTCTGCGTTGTGGCCCTGAACTCGACACATTTTTGAATGTCATGACCCGTCTCGGCATGGAAGTCACAGTATTTTCCTGCTCTTTCGGGCTTTTCACCGGATTCTTGCGTGATTAATCCCCCATTTACCATTTGTTTCCAAACCCATCTCAGTGGGGGTTTTTACTTCAGCCAGGTCAGTCTTGATCTTTTTACCTCTACTCTCGGTTACCGCATTTACCCCTTTGTCAGAATGGGTGGGTAACGGGTTACATGCTACGTTAAGCCCTGATGGGTCATCAAACTTTACGACTCCCATTTTAATGAATCTCTCGACCACCTTTTTAAAAACAGTGCAGTTCTCAATTGAATGCCCGACTATTCCCGCATGGTACTCACATTGAGCGTTTGCGTCATACCATTTTGGGAACGGGGGTTGCATGGGTTTTATGTAGAATGGAGAAACCACGTGTGCGTCGAACAGGCTCTGGTACAGTTCCCTATATGTAATAGAAATCGGCATGAATTGAATTCTTTCCATATTAGGCCTTGAGTTAGAATCTTGCCTTGGGGTGTCTTGATGGCTGGTAGTTACTGTCATCGGCTGGCTTACAGTGACTGGCTTTGAATAACTCTTATTGTATGTATTCACATTGTTCACTTCATTGTCCTTCTTTCTCGAGGCCGGTCTCTTGGCACTTTCTTCCGTGTCTATCTTCCCGCTCCGGATTGTGTTTTCTATCATCTCTCCTGACATCACGATATCTGAGAAACTTTTAGTAGCGCCCCCCAGCATGTGATTATGAAAGGAGCCTTCAAAGTATTGATAAAAAGCATGGTTGTTTCCTTCTCTAGGAGAGGTGGCTGAACTTGTGTTGCTATCTCTCTCCATTGCTAGGCGTATTGTCTGAAGCTCTCGCTTGGCGTTTTCTCCATATTTTGGAGCGTGATTCTGTCGGGAGCTATGTCAGCTACATGGCCATAGTGTTTCATGAAGGCCTGTGCCAGGTCCTTCCATGTCTTAATCACGCACGATCGAGCCGATTGTACCATTTAGTCTGCGAGACCTGCGGTATCACAAACAAATGAATCGATGGTGGTCATTATTAACGTGTCCCGCCATCCGTCGACAAAACATCGTGATGTGCGCTTCGGGACAGCTAGTCCCGTTGTATTTTTCAAAATTCAAGCTTTTAAACATTAGTGGAAGTACCAAGTCCGGGACCAAACTTAAATTCTTAGCGTCTACCCCATAACGGTAGTCAGCAGTCTCCATTGCTTTGAACTTCTCTTCTAACCACTTGCAACGGTCCTCGAGTTGTCTAGACACATCTACTCTTACCTTCTCTGTCTCTGCTAAATCATCGAGGTCCAGGACGATGGGATTAGTTGGATGGTCTCCAGGATTGAAGCCCGAGCCCGTCAAAAAATTTATTAGCCCCGACGCACCGGCTTGATATTGGGGTTTGACGGTAACATGTACCCTTTGTGGGTTTATATCTGGTTGCGTTTGGGTGTGCTTTGGGGTAAAACTCAAAAGATAGGGAGGTTCTTCATTGTCGTCACTAGGATTGGTCACAGGGCTTTTTCCTTTGTCGGGTCCTCCAGCCAATAGCTGAGCTAGCTGGTTCATCATGTTCCTTTGGGATTCAAGCATCTGATCCCTCATATCTTGCTGCATTTTTGCTAATTGTTCTTGGATCTGATATTGCATATCTTTTTTCATCTGTTCTAATTTCTCTAGTCTCTGATCCATTGCTTTCGTTTTGCGTCGAGTATTGTAGCGATATGTAATTGGTGGATTTTTGTTGGTTTTCAGGGTAACTGTCATAATTTTTAATCAATTAGGGTCTTTTTATGGAACTTAATGCAAATGATGTAATGTAATGCGAATGAATGAGATGAATGCAAAAAGGCATTGATTTTGATTCAATTCCATTAGATCAACTTCACTAGAAAACAAATTTCTTTACATAGAGCGGACAATTACACATACGACTTCGCCCTAATACCTAAATCCTTGACTTTTCTAAGAAGCCAAGCTAAATTTTGGCCTCGATCTGATACCGACTCGTATTTTAGACTTAACACATCAGCCTGAACCGCCAAGGTTTACAAATGGTCGGCCACCTCTCGAACTTGAACCACAACTTCACCCATGATGTAATCTCTATCTCTGATCTGGTCTTGAGCGGTGGAACTGCTCTTTCTAATGTTCATTGTTTGTTTCAAGCAGTTCAACTCAAATCTTACTATCTCGCAGTGCAGTCTGGAGCTCTTCTATCCTTCCTTTCAGCTCTTCAATCTTATTTTGGCTAGCTCTTAATTCAATAACCGAGTTGCAACTACAGTGCTGATGTAGTGACTTTTCCAATTCTGCTGCTCGGGCTCGTAACTTCTCCTTTTCGCTTTAGCTCTCTAGCAAGCTCCTCCTTAAAGCGTCCTCCCATGTTCGAGCATCTTGGAGCTTCTTTTCCAACTGATCGGCTCTAGCCTTTTCAACCTTAATTTCCTGTCGCCATTGTTTTGACGTCTTTCCCAAACCAGCAGTTCTGATTGACATACGCAGCTTTTTATAGTCGTCTTTAAACTGTCTAAATCCTCTTCAACCTTATTTTTTCCTTTTCTCAATTTCTCTGCCTCGAGCTTGTGGATGTCGACGTCCAACCCTAACTGCATCTTTTCCTCCTCTAACTGCTCTATTTTCTTCCCCAATTCCTGACTCCTTTTTTCAAAATCCTGTTTGATGATCTCTAATCAGATGGGATTACTTGTAATTGCTCCTCTATTGGCCGAGCGTTTCCTTGACTCGGTATTGGAATATTATCATTGATTCTCTTACCCACCACCAATCATACTCGGGGGTCGTCATCGGCCCCGTGGCAAGTCCTTTCATCTTACGAGTTTGGTTCCATGCATCGAATATCTCACGGACTCTCTTCTTATAATTATAGTCCTTGTATGAAAACTCGCACTGAGCTAACCCATGCGTCGCAGGTATGAACTGCCTTGAGCGATATTGCCTCATTACTAGAAGTGGAGCGTATCCAACAGCTCCCCATATCTCGAATAGAGGGACCCAGTCAAAGTCTCTGCACCGATATAAAATCTCGTCATGGGTCATCCATGGAGCTCTCCATTCAACATCTTCAACTTGTAAATTCTGGAGAATCACCATCCATTTCTCTCTAGAAAGGTCGTCCCGCCTTGGTGTAGCCGCTAATTCCTTTAAAGGAGAGTAGTTCTCGGAAAAACCTTTATATGAGACATTTTCTACCTTCCAAAACTGGCTATGGAACCATGATAACAAAAGCTGTGCACATCCTATGAACCTCCCTTCGCCTGCTCTCTGGCAAGCATTCAATGATCTGAAAGTTTCGGCTAAGATTGCAGGGATAGGTGTGACTCCTTTATCAAATCTATCAAATAGGTCTAAGACTACTTCCTCTACATGCCCTAACGCCTTGGAAAGATGACCAAGCTGTAGATACTTAAAGCAAAAACGTCAACCCTCTTTTTCATATCTGGATGCGCTAAGATCAGATCCCTCAAATGTCTCCAAGGGATGCACTTACAATCTCCTTTTTTCTTGATCTGGGCTGTAATCCATTGCTCGCTCATCCCTGTAATGTTCATTAGCTTTTTTAAGAATGTCGGTACATTAACAGCTCTCGAATAAGCCTTGTCAGTTTGAATCTTTGGGTAACGTAGCAAGGCTGTGTACTCTTCTATGGTAGGTACCAAATCCACTTTTCCAAAAGTAAAGCAACTATAAGCGGGGTTCCAAAACTGGGTGATAGCTCAGAGTAAAAGAACTTTAAAAGAAAAATAAAGTAATGTTAAACAACAGAAAGTAAAAGAATCGAAAGAAAAAAATCCACCTTGTTTAAACCTCTGTTCTTTTTTTCTTTTTTTTGTTTCTAAAATGTTTTGTATTTTTATTAACTGTCTGTATGTCCAATACAATAGGTTTTTGGTTGGCTTTTATAGCCATTTACATCTGTTTATGTTCTACTGTCCTTTCTCTTCTTTTCTTGCAGGTACGACTGGCGGAGTGGCGCTAGTAGAGGGTAGGTGGTGGAGCAGGTGGCTGAAGACCTTAGGTGCGCCGCACCTAGGGTTTGTTGTTTTTTTTCTTTTTTTCTAATTAGGTTTAGTGTTAGGGGTAGTTGGGCTGAATTGGGTCTGTTGGTTTTTTGTATGTTTGGATCTAGGCAGATTTGGCCCGTTACATTATGTAAAAAAAAAAATCATGAAATTAAGCATAATTTCACATGCTTTAAAAATTATTGTCCAATATTAATAATTAGGTAAAATTCACTTATTTTAATAATAATTACTCAAGATTAACATGTTTATTAAGTCAAAAGGTGATAAAAATATATAGAAAAACCCTATATAATTTCGAGTTTACACATATAAAATATTATATTTTTCAATATTATTAAACATAAATATTTAATTATTTATATTTAGTCATATAATAAATTATTAATATAAATTATTATTTTAATAAAGTATTTAATATTTCATTTTTATTTTAATAATAAATTTTAAAATAATAATTTTAACTAATATTCTTAACATATTATTGAAAATATTCAATATTAATATTTTAATAATAAATATTTATTTCAATTATAAATATATTAATAATAAATGTTTTGTAGTATAAAGATTAAAATATGTCATAAATCTATGTACTCTTCACTAATTTTCAATTTAGTTTCTATACTTTTATTTTCAAAAATTTAATCCTACTTTTCATATTTGAAAATCAAGTACAATTGTTGGCATTATTTTTTTTTTTTGTCAAATTTGTTAATGTCACATTTTTAAATAAAAATACTCACTTAGTAGTCATGTAACTAAAAAATGACGTTGTAATGAACTTGAATTTAAAAATATATATATATTTTTAATATATGTAAAAACAATGTAAAATATAAATTTATAGATATAAAATAAAGTTAATTAATTAATGAAAAGATAATAAAATCTTAAACATATATTTGTTTCATTGAAAACAACCTTTATGAAATATTTTTAAGAAATCTGTTAAATAACAGAAAATATTTTACACAAATTCATCCAAAAAATATTAACTTTTATAAGAAAGTAAGTCATTGGCTAGAAATTATTTTTCAAAAGTCATTTTGAGCGAAACAGACCCTAACTTAAATATTTTTTTTCACTTCATTCAACTCGATTCAATCGAATACTAATCCTATATTCAATTAAATTTTACATATTTGAATCCAGTTTTTAAATCATTGTACCGACAAACTATTTTGTCGGGATGCGGAAAAAATCTGTGCAGTAGTCTAGATTGTATTTATTGTTTTTATGTTTTTACATCATCATCTCAAACCCTCAAATTGATTAGTATTCTCCTACTAGCAAGGCTCCTTGGGGAATAAAAACAGCAGTGCTTGCATTGGCAAGCCATGGCAATAGTGCTCCCGGACAACCATGCTACTTTTTTAAATTAAATTTTATAATTTGAATAATTCAATTTTAAAAATAAATAAATTCATCTCTTTAAATAAAAAAATTCAAAATAATTTTTAAAAATTAGAAATAATTTTAAAAATTTTAAAATATTTATAAAAATTATAAAAATAAAAAAATCTGAAGAACATATACAAAATTTTAAAAAAAATCCAAAATAATAATTATAAAGACCTAAACAACTAAATTACAATTTCAAATTTATCATACTAAAATATCTTATTTTATATTTTATATATTGTAACAAAATTTTATTTTATGATGCTTAATTTTTTATTTAACACCAATAATTTAATTCAATTTAACTTGACTCAACTTTCCATATAGCATGTGACACACAATTACACGAACATTTCACTCTCTTTGTAACCCCTGTAGCTAACATCCATACAAGTTAGAAGTTTTCTTCAACTTTCAGTCCAATTGCAATTTATTAAATGTTTATTCCCACAAAAAAAAAATGTTGGAATAAGCAAGTACTTCACATTTACGTAATAGAAGAAACTATTTTAATTATGACAAATGATATGTTTTTACAAAATGATCCCAGCACCCCATTGCATTTTCTCAGAAAATTAAGTCTACATAATATCCCCACCCTACAATTCAACTATAAATACAGGTAGGGGACCACTTATTTCCCTTAAAAGACAAATTACGGATGGCACACAATTTGCCATTTGTCTTTAGAAGCTAACTACTTATCAACTAGTATCACTAAGCTCCCGTCCCTTGGTATCATAGGGGAAGAGTTGGATACAAACTATCGAAACAACTATAGCGACCAAAAATAGCGCTACAGCTGCTGTTTGATGACATTCATTCACCAATCCCACTGCAACAAGAGGACATACCATACCACCAATTCTTCCTATAGCACTTGCAACTCCCGCACCTGTTGTCCGCACCGAGGTTGGATATAACTACACAAAACCAATTTTCATATATTGACAACAACAGCTTTAGTGGTATGGAAAATACAGGCTCACTGAAATTTATATAAATATTAAGTAGGATTACCTCAGGGGAATATATAGAGGCAACTGTAAAGGTTCCCATGGCATTCATGCGAGCTCCAAATAATAAGCAAGTAGTTAACACAGCAGGCTGCTGGATTAGCAGTGGTGAAAGGAAAATAAATGCTAAGCCGAACATAATTGCCATTGACTGCTTCCGGCCAACCCTATCAACCAATATTGCTGACAGAAGAAGCCCAGGTAGCTCTGCAGCATAAACCACGTTTATTTTTTTATTTTTTTTTTTAAAGAAAAAAAAGAAGAGCATAAAGAAGGAAGTGAGAATGAGACATAATACCTGCCATACTGGTGATGAATGCATTTAGGTAGAGACCATCATCCTGGGGATTTATATTGCTTTGGAGAGATGGGAAACATGTACTTTGTCCACTACTTAGCTTAGAGGTAAGCAATATGATACCATAATATGAAAATGAATCTCCAAAGAATAATACCCATAGGAGCAGCGTTGTTCTAATTAATTTTGAAGAGAAAAGCATAAAAAATGATGAGAAGCTTGATTTTGATTGTGTGGTACTTTTACTGAGGGAGGGAAGTAATGGGGCAGTATTTTCTGATGGAGCAGACTCTTCATCCTTGTCATTTGATCTACCAGAAACTAGGACACCATGAGGAAGCTTTGTTTGGTTCACTGAAGCTATCTTCTCCAGAATTCGAAGTGCATCACTTGTGTTACCTTTCATGCATAGGTATCTCGGAGACTCTGGTGCAACACCATACAAAATAAGCAAAGCAAAAGATGGCACAGCCGAAAATGCAAGTACCCACCTCCAGTTTAATCTGGGCATGACAATCTGCAATAGATAGGACACGAATTCAATCTAACACACTGAAGATATAATTTGTGTTAACAATTCTTCTCATTGCATGAATAAGAAAATTCACATTTCTCAAATGTCCATAGCTCCTTGAACGTAAACTCAAACTTAACAGTGAAGTTTGATCAGCTAGCCACAAGACTTTAAGTTCAATATCCAAGAAATTTTCAATTCTCAGATAAGTTCCATATTCTATGAATATAAAATCCATATCTTTCAAACGTCCTTAGCTCCTTGAATGTAAATTTCAAACTTAACGGTTAAGTTTGAGCAGCTAGCCAGCAACACTTAAGTTCAATATCCAAGAAATTTTCAATTCTCAGATAAGTTTCTATGTTTACGGAGCTGATGAGGTATTATGATAGTAAATAACACTTTAGCAACTAAAAGTACTGGACCAATTAAACAAAGAGGAAAGGAATTTACCAAATTAACCAAAGAGATGAGTGCCTCTTACTTTCAGTTAAGAAGCCTTTGTCTGCAAAATCTAAAGAGAGGACAAGGTAAAGAATGTAATCTTTGCCAAGACACAACCCTTCTAAGACAAAGAACAATCCATTATGAGAGATCTCTTGTACAGAGATGGGCTCGCTTGCCCTTGAACATCCTGTTTCTTGATAACAAATTCTTCTGATAACTAATAATAATTGTTTTCATTAAATTTTGGTGGCTAGATAGCACATGCCACCAGAATTGCAACTTTGTAGTTAGGTAGTTGAAAATATAGGTTAAGTATTTAAGAGGAAAATAGGAGAAAATCAAGAGACAGAGTATGCCACCACCATGGGTCAAAGAAAATAAAAGTGTCATGCATGGCACCTTTTCTGGTTCACAAAGGCAGAGCCTAACCAGGTATGAAATTAGGCCAAAAGTAAAAAAGGAAGAAAAAAGAACAGGAAAGTCGATGTGCGGAAACTAAACCATTCAGAGGTGAGAAGAAATAATTTCAAAAGCTAAGCTATAAACATTTTTTATCAAAGCATGTTGGACGGAAAGTAATGTCTTGGGCAAGGTGCTTATCTCTTGAATGTCATAACTGGAAAACCTTAAAACCAGCACTTAAGTCTCAACAGTTAAAAGATGTTAAGAGATTGTAAGTTGATATTAATCAAGATTAAACAGTTCTTGAATGGCTAAAAGGTTCGAGTTTAAACATTTTCTCCGATTGTAAGCAGAGCTGAACTGTCCTTTGTTTTCTTTTCCCGGTTATTTAAAGGACGCAAAGAAGTCAAAAACCAAAAGGAAGCTTATGTTAGGATTGCTTTTTATGTGCTTGATTATGGTGCTGAAATTACTTTACTTAATTTGGAACATAATTTAGTGTCTAGGTTTGTGGCTGCACATCTTGGCAGCACTGTTAGTTGGTGAAGAGAAAACAAGTTAACATCTAAGGCCTATATTTTCATGTCCCTTTTCTTGTACTTGTTTCAGTTTAAAAATATGTGAGTTTCGAGCTCTGAGCCTCCATAAGGAAAAGAGATAAAATAAAAAATCTGTAGTTTTAGTTGCAGGGAGAAGAGGCTATGGTAAAGATAGCCTTAAATTGTGATATAGGAAATATACATACCCATGCAAGAGTAGCCTCAAAAATTGATCCAAATGTCCAGAAAGCAGAAAATACTACCATCCACATGCCTCTGTTAGAAGCTGGAATAAACTCTAGAAACCAGGATAAGAATACAGATGAGCCACCAAGGCCAAAACCAACCAAACCTCGAAGAACAACAAGCGTTAAATAGTTTGGAGAGAATGTGCTCAGTAATCCAGCTCCAAAAGTTACCATAGATATAGTAAGAAAACCTTTCCTGATAGAAGCAAAATTAAAAAATAACAGTTCAGAAGACTAAACCACAAACCGAAAGTCAATCCACAACCATGCCTTGTGAAAAGAAATTGAAACTAGATCTGAAGGGCATAATTAAAAAGGAACGATTTACGATCAGCATAGACTGCTTAATTTACTAAAAAAAACAATAACAAAAGAAAAAAAATTTTAAAAAGGAAAGGAATGAACATGCCTCCTCCCGTAGTTATCTGATAAAAGGCCCCATGTATTGGCTCCGAGAAGCATCCCAGCAAAGACGATGGTACTTAAAAGGCTCTCCTGACCAGAGGAAAGTTGCCACTCAGACTTAACAGCTTGTCCTATAAAGGAAAGAATCATAATCTCCATGGCTTCAGCAAACCAACCAAGACCAGCGTATCCAAGAACAAAGCCCTGGAATTTCCCAAACCCCACAGTTTCAAGGGCTTCATCCAACGTATATAAACCAGCCGATTTATAATCCATCTAAACAAATCAACAAATCAAGCAGTTATAATCAATGAAACAGGACTCAAACACTCATCTGCTACCAATAGCAGTAACAAGTCAAAGTTAGTAGTTCTAACTTGTCCGTGGAATTGCTGTTTGCCAGTTCCGATATCTGAAAATACAGCCTCGAAGAAATTTGCTTGTAAAAGCAGAGAAGAGAGAAATAAAGTAGTGGATTGCTTGCTGTTTAAATCTAATACACAATCACCACCACCACTTAAAGGCTTCCTTGTACGATGAGAGTAATTAATAATTATAAAAGCGATAAATGAAATAAAGAGGATGTGGGACAGGTGGACGGCTGCGTCTAATCAGAGTTTTGTCACTTACGAAACCGTTTCAGTCTGCAAAATCAAATTTAGGGACACGAAGGGGCGCGTGGAAAACATTAGGCAATCATGGGAGTAGAAAAGAGACGTTTGGTCAGTGCTACGTGGCTTCTCTAGGCTGGTTGGAAATATTAGAGGTCGGAAATCACGGATTTTATTTGGATGGTTATCAAGTCATTTTCATCCCAACAAATTTGGGTTTTCTTTTCTCCCTTTTTTTTAATATCATCAGAGTTCCTACATGACACCTGTTTTTCCCTTATTTTTCACTCTTTCGCTTTCAATGATTTTGTTTAATTTTCCCTCATTTTGATTTTTTTTTTTTATTTTATCGTTATCCATTTCAATTTATTTATTTATTTTTCAATTATTATTAACGTACGAGTTAACAGTAGTCATTAATATCTAAAACGCCAAAGGGAGAATGTCAATTACACAAAATCATTACATAATTCTTGCATTAATTTTGTGCTTCATATTGCTAACCAACCAATACAAGGATGGTTAAATTACCATGATCCAAGCAATAAAAAGGTTTCTTCAACTAGTTCAATCTCTGTACTAGTTAGACAATCCAAAAGTTATTACAACATAAAAAGTTCTGAGTGGTTAAATACATTTTAAGGGAGGCTAATTGTTTTGCTAATAGGGTTGTAAAGATGATTTCTGCTGATACGGTGGAAGTTAATGTGTTGACAATAACTCTCCTGAAATTATTAGAAGTCATTGATACTGATAAAATTAATAGTGGTTTTGATATTGTAAGCCTTGCTTAAGTTTTTTTGTTTTTTGTTTCCCAAAAAAAAAAGTGCCATGAATGTTTTTATATTAATACTTAAATCATATTTTATCTTTTCTATTTAAAAAATAGACAAATTAGTCTATACACATTAAACTAAAAAGCAAATTAATCTTTTTGTTAAAAAAACTAATCCCTATACTAAAAAATTATATATATATGACATGGTATGTGTGACTCTTTAGTCTTTTTAATTTTTAATAGTAAAAATAAATATATTTTTTAAATAAAAAAAAGACTAAATTACTTTTTTTATCTGATTAATTTACCCGGGATAAAACATAATTTTACTCTTACTATAACAACCCATACGAATAGGAGGACAAATAAAGAATAAACATCAACAAATTGAAGCCACCCGCCTGAACATCATCAAACTCCACATATATCTCTACTGCAACCTTGTGAATTGAGGAATATGTGTCAAACAACATTTCAACATCATTATCACCAATATATCGCCTCTCATTGTTAGCTCCGATTTTCTTCTAACTTTTTACAATCACTCATCCAATTTTATTTTCTTGCTAAACAAGTAAATTCAAATATGACATTAATTTAGTATCACAGAAAATTCCTCCCTTCTAATAAATAAATAACCATAAAAACTCATGCACGCCTATTCACAATAACTACTCCATTCAACAGGTATTTGAAATAATCACTCAACTATTTAGTCTATTTTATCTTGGGCACCCAACCATTAAGTTTTTTATTTGTCGCTCAATTTTCTGAAATTTGATATTTTATTCACTCTTGGCATTAATTTAGTAACAAAAGTTTAAGTTGAGCTCTTTTTATTGTCCTAATAACTAATTTAGTCGTCTAATGTTTAGACATTCTAACAAGTTGATCTTATATCTAAAAAAATTTAACAAATTTAACCCGTTGTTACGTGTTGCATCGAGCAAGAAGGAGAAAGAATGCAATGAGAATTAGGTGAATGTGTCACGGGACTAGACCTTCCATCTCGCAATCTATGCTGCCTTAGGCAATTTTTTCGCTTAAAATGCACCTAAGTCAGTCTAGCTCTCGAAATATGAGAATTCGCTCGAAAATTCTCTAAGGCAACGAAAAATATAGCAAAAGCAACTCGAAACGAAAAGAGCAACAAGAGAGTTGAAAAGCCACAAGAAAACAATGCACCCTAAGTGTTTGAGTAAATACTCTCAATATTTTCTTAACTCAAGAATAACTATAGGATGATATTAATGAATGAAGGGGAAGACCTCTATTTATAATTGAGTTCTCCAAAAATCAATGGTTAAGCTTAGATCCTATCTACAATTGAGAGTTTTAAAGGATTTAAACTCTATACAATCTTATCCCTTTTAAGATTTACCCTAGTAATTCTAGTTTGACTATAGTATTTCATTGGGCCACCAATACTTCAAGTAGATGGGTTTCTCCATGGATTCTATGAGTTGGGCTAGTTTAAGCAGGACAAATGAGCCTCATTTAATCAATAATGGTCATAGGCTTTAATCTGTGACCCGTGACAAATGCACATGGTTGGAGGATTTATCGATATTAACATCTTTCAGTATTATTGTAGTTTTGTCGAATAAGAGATGAAATGTATGGATCTTGGGTTTCTATCGTTTAATCAAAACAAAAACAAATGTCGGCATGGAAGTAAAATTCTCAATTTGAATAACGTGATAGAAACCAACATTTCTTAAGTGATGAATGATTCTATCCTTCGGCGGTTCTATTTTCAAATTACTGTGAAATCGAGCGACTATTGAGTACTCTAATGTTGTTCCATTTTGAGCAGCATGTCTTTCTTTCGATCTCAGTAAGAAGGCATCCATTAGTGTATGCTTTGGAATTTGAATATAAAAAATATTGGGTTTTCGATATAGTAAAAAATGCAAAAGGAGGAATGTTTGGGTTTTTAATGACAAATAAACAAACGAGATGGACTATTTATAGGTTTCAGGAATAGGATTTTATTAAGGTTTTTAGTAGGACCTCAGACACCCATGAATAGCGAAGTTAATTTAAAATTTCAGATTTTTTCCATCTCAAAAAATTCATTTACAGAGTAGAGCTTATATTTTTAAATATTTTCTATAATCTTAACACTAGTGGGTGTTGAGATCTATTTAAATATTATCTATATATAAACAAATACAAATTAGAGTTTTAAAAAATTTACAGTAGGTCAAATTGTTACTAATGATTCCATAAATAGGGTTAAAAAAACTTAGTGGCATAAGACATATAATGGAACTCCACAAACAAAACTTTTTTGGAAATTGACTTTTCTACAAACTTATTTTGGTACATATTTTTTTATTATTCAAATATAAGAAACCTAAAGAGTAATTTAGATTCTGTAAAAATAAAAATTTGACTTTTTTTTTTTTGGATAAAATGCTCAGCTATTTCAACCAAAAATTAACTTTAACTAGTGTGGACTGTGAATCCCTTGTTTCACATAGGAAATTCCACCGTGGCTTAAAAACTTGATCCTCAAATATTAAACTATTCTATAAGAAAAAAAAATTATCGAAAAATGTAGGAAAAAGTAAATTTTCAGAAGGTAAATTAAAACAAATATTTTTAAAGAAAAAGCATCAACTCATTATTAAATTAAGTTAGAAATTCAAAAAATTTAAATTTATTAAGATTAATTTGTGGAATCGTTATCTTTTTTTTCTCAAAAGATAAAAATACTAAAAATAAGAAAAAAAACTATAGATATTTAGAACAATCTCATTATAGATTCTGCTTATATTTGCTCTTTTTGACATTGTGCTTAGAACTACCCATAGCTATTCCTCAGCACACTTAAATCCACGTCCTTCTATAATGTCTATGCTAATCGAGGTAAGATTTAATTGGCATAATATAATATATTTTTGTTTGTTATTCTTGTTTTTATACAGTTACAATAAAAAGTAAAATACATTATTCGGAATTTTGAAAATACTAAAATTTATGAAATTAATCTCTTAAAAAATAAAATAAATATTCAGTTTGAATATATAAAATCTTTATCTTTATGAGTAACTCGAATTTTAATTACAAAATAATCATAATATTTGTATTAAAATCAAAATAAATTTAAATAATGAATATTCTTTGTATTAGTTAGTACCAAGTGATCAATCAATGTTCAAATACGATATATATATATATAAATATAAATATAAATATATAAATCCGTAAAGAAATAGACTGAAAAGTGTTAATATTTAAACTTTCTATTATACAATGATTGTATTAGGTATAAATTATCTTAAGTTGTATTATGTCTAGCTATTATGCTTAAATTTATGATTTACTTTTTATTCTTTTTATTTTATTTAATTTTCTCCCTCTATTATCATAATATCATTAGTTAATCTAAATAATTAGGACCTTTAATGATTTTGGTAATTAACATGATTTTTTTTTAAAAAACTTATTTTTTCAAATAATGTTTTTTAATAAAAAATTATGTTAATATTTTAATCTAAATAATCAAAATTATTAATTATTTGGGCTAATCAATATAATTATAAAATTATAAAGATTAAATATGAACTTTAGACTTAATAAAATGACCAAAACTTAAACATCATCTTTTTTCTTATATATTTCCCTATATATAAAAGTAGTGTTGATGTTGTTGTCCTTCTTCCGCATGTCCACCTTTCTGGAAATTTGAAAAATGGAGAAATTTTAATTTGGTCCCTTTATTATGCCTAAATTTTATATTTAATTTTTATACTTTAATTTTTAATATAATTTAGTCTCTAAATTTTATAATGTTATTAATTAATTCAAATATTTAATATCAACAAATTTTCGATTAAAATATTACGTGATTATATATAATTTTAAATGCCCAAAAGTCTTAGAGAATGACGTGTAATTCTTTTAAGTTTGCATTGTGTTGCTTTGTTTTATTTATTTTATAAGACAAAGGTCAAATTTTAATTTTGGTCCCTAGACTATGCTGAAATTCGTGATTTAATTTATATATTTTAATTTTTACATAATTTAATTCCTCTACTTTTATAATAACATTACTTAGTCTAAATAATTACTACTATTATCTATTTTATTCAAAATGTTGGTTTTAACTTTTCTTGAGAACATTATTCCAACAATTTTTATTATTACGACGAATTTGAATGAGTGTTTTTTTTTTTAATTTCAAAATGTGACACTAAATAATTTAATAAAAGAATTTTAATAATAATAATTAGAACAAAATTTTCAAATTCAAAAACTAGTGAAACTAAATTTTTAAAAGGCTTAATATAACATTTGGTACTTGAAGTTGACATTTTTTTTCCTAATTTGATACCTAAACTTCTTTTTGACCAAATTTGATATTTAAACTTGACACTTTTTTCTAATTTGGTACCTAAACTTTTTTTAGGCCCAATTCAGTAATTGAAATTGGTATTTTTTTTCCTAATTTGGTACTTAAGCTTTTTTTAAGTTCAATTTGGTACCTAAATTTATTAAATGTTATATAAATTACGCAAAACACTAACGGTGTTAAATTTTTTTTATGCTATAAAAATATTGTTAGTATTATAGGAAATTCATGTTAAAAAACAGGTATTGAGTTATGCTTAATGAATTACTATTAAATAAGAAAAAAAGATTTTTTAAATCCCTAAATTAAAATAAATTCATTATTTTCAATTAATAAAACAATTAATTAATTAATTAAAACTAAAAGTAATTGAATATATAAAATACAAAAAAATATCATATCATTTGTCACATGTCGATCATACATTGATTATTTTTGCTACCTCATAAAAATTACTATTGTTAGTATATTGGAGTAATTTGTAAAATATTTGACAAATACCAAATCGAACAAAAAAAGATTAGGTACCAAATTAAGAAAAAGAGTCAAGTTTAGGAACCAAATTGGATCCCCAAAAAAGTTTAAGTACCAACTTAAGAAAAGGTGTCTTGTCTAAATACCTAAATTTAAGTTCATTATAATGTCATTCTTTTAATTTCAAAATGTCACACCAACCACTTTAACACAAAAAAGAATATCAGTGTTAAAAATTGGACCTAAATTTTGAAATCTAAAAAGTAGAGGGACTATATTTCTAAAAATAAAAGTAAATGAACTAAATTTTAAATTTGTTAAAGAGTATAGGGACTTATGTCACATTTTAACCATTAAAATTTAAATTGACAATGTTAAGGATTAGTTTTGATATCTAACTTTAAAGTTGTCTCCAATTTTATAATAATAAAAAAAGTTATTTTAACTCTTTATTTTATTTTTCTGTCACTTTTAACCTTTAAACTTGTATTTTTTATCAAATAACCTTAATATGGATGGAAAAGTTAATGTTCATTAACTTTGTTGACATGGTATACATGTGGATTGCAACGTAGATGAAATGTCAATATTTAATTCATTTTTAAATATATTTTAATACTTTTTAAAATTATTTTAATGATATTTAATTTTAAAAAAATAATTCTTATTTTTTAAAATTTTTAAAATTTTAATAAATTAATTAAATACTAATGTGTCATTCACATGACAATCCATGTGTATGCCATGTCAGTAAAGTTAAAAAAATTAACTTTTCTATCCATTTTTGAATAATTTGATAAAAAAATACAAATTTAAAGACTAAAAAGAAAAATATTTATAAAATTGGAGATTATGTTTTCTTTTTTTTATCTAACCTTATAGAGGAATACGTCCATAAGAGGAGGCAAGTACAACTGTTTATTTGAAGAATTATAAAAGGGTGTTATCAACTGTACATATAAACAATTACAAATTAAAACAATTTAAAATGTAAATTTAGGGTTACTTAAATATTGGGGAACCATTGGAAAATAAGGTCTAAAGAAGTCATTTGACTCCTCTAAGGATATAGCTTATAAGCTTTAAACTCCTATATTTTAAGTTTTAGCTTAGATGTAAACATTTGACTTCTTATCATTAAATTTTCTTTCCGATACATCAGGCTCTTTCTTCCAATCACATTAATCACATTAATAAAACCCAAATGCAAAAATCCAAATAATAAACAATCCAGTTTATTAACCAAAATAAAAATAATAATAAAGTCCATTACAGCAGGCCCGACTGGCCCAAATACTAAACCCAATACACTACCCAATTACAGACCCAAAGTCCTGGGGCCCAAATGGCCCAAACATTTTAACTTCAACCTCCTGGCGCCGCACGAGCCTCAGAGCACCACGCGCGCCGCACGCCTCGCTTCTCCGCAACGTGCGCCTCTACGATGTTTGCACCTGCAAAACAGAATAACAAAAAAGGCCAACATAGAGGGATAACAGAAAAGATTGCATTCGGCTATAAAAACCGAAAAATCACTTGTAAAAAAGGAGGTTTTTTTTTTTTCGAATACGAGAATCAATAGCAAGCAAGATTTATTCAGAGGTTGATTTCTTTTTTTTTTCCATCTTTTTATTTTCTTCCATTTTTCTGAAACCATTTGTATATACATATAAAGGCTTCTTTATTTTTTTTTAAAACTATACATATATTATATATATAAAAAAAAGGAAAACTTACTTTTTTTGAATTTTGGCCACCGTGCACGGCGTGCGGCGGTGATCGGCGCCGGAGCTTCGCCGGAGCCTCTTCAGAAATCGCTAGAGAGAGAGCATTTTTGGGAAGCTCTCTATTTTTTTTTTGAAATAGCAGACAAATGAATTTTTTCGGAAAAAATTTAATTTAAATAAGGTGATAAAACGACACCGTTTAGTGCCTTGGGTCTGGACGCCAAAACGGCGTCATTTTGGCTCCGACCCGCGCGACTCGACCTGCTGTGCCCAGGATCCGCGTGTTTTCAAGCGGAAGGGCTATTTGCGCTTTTAGCCCTTCCACTTTTTCAGTCTATTTCAATTAGATTTTTTTGTTTTCAAATCTGACCCAATTGTTTCGCATCTGATTCATTTTGGTCCTTGTTAAAACGCGGCACTTAGGAGGATAGGAATATTGCCCAGTTAGTCCTTCCCTTTTAGGCGCGTTACATCGGGGTCCTAATTCGATTGGCTTTTTAATTTTATTTCCCTCTTAATTCAGTCTCTCCTTCAATTTAGCTGCATATTTAGTGTTTCTTTATTGTTTATTGTATTTTTTTTTACTTTTTTGAGCGTTTATTTATTTTATTGCATATTACTATTGTTATTATTTTTTTCATTATTATTATTAATACTATTTTTTATTTTAATTATTATTATTGTTATTATTTTTTTACCACTATTATTTTTTTATATATTTATTATTATAATCATATTTTTTCTATTATATTTATTATTATTGTTATAATTACTATTAATTTTTATTATTATCACTATTAATTTTAATATTATTACTACTATTTTATTATTAATACTATCTTTTTATTTTTATTAGTACTATTATTACTATTTTAATTATTATTAATATAGTATTGTTATTTTCCTTTTATTATTACTACTATATTTTTCTAAAAAACTTTCCAACTTATTTTTTTTATATGCCTACTCGATATTTTAAATTAAGCCTTTACTAATATTTTTTGGGTTACTTTATTTATTACTCCTTCTATTATTTCTGCTCATTCCATTTTATTTTATTATTGTTCTCATTATTATTGTCTTATTATATATTATCCATATTATGTACCCATTTATTTATTTACGTCTTTATATGCCTGCAAGGTTATGTTACTCGTTATTATTATCGTGTTTACATTATCACTATTCGCTAAGTATGACTATTTTTACGTTTTAACCGATTTTCTATTTTAAAGGTTACATTGACTTTATCTTTTATTCTTTTCCACTTTTTTACCCAAACTCATAAAAAGGGTTTTTTTTTTCCAAGGTAATTTTTTGTGTTTGGAAGTTCAGGAAATCGTGCTCAAACGCGCTGTGTTTCGACTTTCCGTTCATCCAAATGACTAAATATCCTTTTAAGATTTTGACCGTGTTTTCTTAACTTCAAAAATAAGGCAATATTTCATGTTTGGAAATTCGAGGAATCGTGCCCTAACGTGCTGGGTTTCGGTTTTTTTCGTTTGGCCAAATAACAGAATACCCTTTTTAAAATTGCAATGCATGAATTTTGGAAATCATGAAATGATCTTGGTGTCAAGGGTTTGAAACATCGTATCCTAACGTGCTGGATGTGATATTTCATTCTTTCGGAACAAGAGAATTTCGATATCCAATTCGAATTATTCAAACATTTTCTATAGGATTCGTATTTTAAAATCTCTTCTAATTTTCGATATTAGGACATTAATCAATCAATAAGGTACCAATTTTGGGCGTTGCGAGGGTGCTAATCATTCCTCGTGCGTAACCGACTCCCGGACCTATTTTCTTAAGATTTGTAGACCAAAATGTTTATAAGGTGACCCAATCACACTTCAAAAAAAGATTGGTGGCGACTCCATGTTTTTAAAGTTGATCCTTAGTTTTTTTTTAAAAAATAAAAAATGGTTTCGACAGCTTGGCAACTCCACTGGGGAACTCAATAGGAGAGTCAAGCCGTGGAATTGATTATTTTTGTCCTTCTATTGAAAATTAAAATTTAATTTTGATTCTTTCATCGCATGAGTTTGTGTTGTGTCATATGTTTGTTATGGCTTGAGTCTCGTAGGGTACTCTTGCATCATATTGCATGACCGTTGTGGTCACACCTTTTAAGTGGGAGTGGGAAACTACGCCTTCGTGAGGTTTTCACCTCCGTATAAGCTAGTGGACTGCTTCCGGGATACATCTGTACCTATGTTTTCGTGAGGTTTTCATCTCCATGCAGCCATAGGGAAATGTATTCCCCTGAACTGAACTCAATCCATATGAGCCTATAATGGGCGAGGATTGAGGTCTGCTGGTTTAGGTACCCTCCCTTTAGAACTAAGCCACATATAGTGATCCTTAGAAGCCTACTTTAGGTAGAACTATGTTGAACCCTAGCAGTCACCTGGATAGGTGTTTGACTATTTTCTGTTTGATTTGATTTTTATCATATGTATATGATACTAACGTGTTTTCTTTTGTTTATGACTATATTGCATTTCATCATCATAGAAATGAGGTGTTGATTCATATTCGATTGCTAAATAGAAGAGTTTGTCATAGGAAAATGGATTTCTTGATAAAGTGATTATAATATGTTCGTCCAAATATAGTCCAAGTAAACACAACGAGAAAAGATTGATAGTATATGACTTTGCCTTGTTGCCCGGGGATTTAAGCCAACAAGGATTATCTGAGAGTCATCATGTCTCAATTTTCTTAAAGAAACATTGCGGAGGATAAGTGAGTGAAGAGTCACGGCCTGGATCAAGCAACAAGGAGCTAAAAGAGGCATTTATTGAGAAAGTTCATGGGACATGACCATAACATCCGGATAGGAAGAAAAGGATTGTTGTCCTCACCTGGACTATGAGGACAAAGCCGCATATGTAATCAGTTTTATGTAAAGAAGTTTATTTTCTAGAAAAGTTCTTCTAATGGAATTGAATTCAGAATCAACTCCTCTCTTTCTTTTTGCATTCATTCCTTTGCATTGCATTTCATGCATTTGCATTACATCGCATCATATGCATTAAATGTCATAAAAGAACCCTATTAACTAGAGATCATATTATAGTTACCCTGGAACATCACTACTACACTCAAAGGGAAACGAAAGCCATGGATCAAAGGTTGGAAAGAATAGAGCAAATGCAAATACAGATACAGGAGCAATTGACCAAAATTTAACAAGAGATACGAAAACAATTACTAGAATTCCAAGGGAATATGATGGGCCAGTTAACCCAGTTACTAGCCAGATGACTTGAAAAACGGAGTGGCCCAGTGGTCAACAGTGGGGATGATAATGAAGACCTCATCTATTCCCTAGGTTTTTCCCAAATAAGTGTCCCGACCTAACCAGACATGCATTCGTATGGGGTACTCGTCACTATCGGACCCCAATGTTAAACTGATACCTTGGCCCTGTTGAACTTTCTGATAGGCTCAGGTTTTAACCCGAAGGATGATCGAGTCAAACCGATTGTTCTGGCAGAAACAATGGAAAGGGGAGAGTGGACTTTAAAGGCCTCGAAGAAGAAGGAAAAGGAAGCGACTGGTAGGAGTAAGATAGCAAGGGCCATTTGGAGCCAATTATAGTAAGCCAGCCAAAGACGGTAACTACCAGCCATCAGGTCTCCCCAAGGCAAGAACCCAATCCAAGACCGAACTCAGAGAAATCCTAGTTCGTGCTCATCCCAATCAGGTATAGAGAGTTATACCAAAATTTGTTTGACGCACATGATGTATCCCCTTTTTATGTAAAACCAATACGGCCCCCATACCACAAATGGTACGACATCAATGCCCAATGCAAATACTATGGGGGAATCACAGGGCATTCGATCGAGAACTGTGTCATTTTTAAGAAGATGATCGAAAGACTCGTCAAATTGGGTATTGTAAAATTCGATGATCCCTCTGGTGCAGAAAATCTGTTACCCAACCTTTCTGTTAAAGGGGTAAACATTATGAGTTCTATGATAGATAGGGGCATGAGATCTAAGAATGTATCGAGCTCAGGACCCTAGTGTAAGGCTTGATGGATAATAAATTGAATAGATCAAAGACCCAGTGGGAACGTTAGGGGAATCTAAACATTAACGACATATTCAAAGAGGGAACTGGGGAATAGACTTTTCCAGGCTTCTGCCTTTACGTACTTGGGGGTGTTTTGAACAACGGGACTATGGAAGAGATCCCTATATTTTAAGAGTTAATCTAAAGTAATATTCAAAACACGCTTGTTGCTTTAAGCCTAGAGGCAATAAGAGTCCTTTGGTGAAATAGGCTTGTGTCCAAAATTTTTATTTCAATAAAATGCATCTTTTTGAGCAAATATTTTTTTCATTCTTTTCATGTCATACTATACATTCTTTTGTTCTTTGGAATATTATTTCATTCTCCATTCATGATCATACCATATCAATAATCATCCTTGGAATCATTTATTTTTTGAAATTTGCCTTCGTACCTACAATAGGTACCCAGATAACAAGACATGAGCAACGCTGTTGCTGACTCCCTTTTGAGTGATATATGGGTCTAAAAGGATCCAAGGGTTTTGAAGATGACAGAGATTGTAACTTATCCTTTGATTTGTTAAGGATGGTAGAACAAGCTGAAAATAGACTCTACCATACAAAGGGTTAGTGGGCATTGCAAGCCTAGGAAAGAGGTGAATATCAACGCCTAGCTCACCACAAAGACAAAACGAGACATCATTGAGTTATTCCCAATTCAAAGAATGTTTTCGCGTGATATACCTAGGCTACTAAGACGTATGGATGCGGTTAAAGCTAAGGAAGCTTTAAAAGAGGTCCATAAAGGTCCTTGAAGAATACATTGCTAATGGTTTTACAATGGCCAGACAAATCATGAGGTTCGGGTACTGCTAGTCTACCATGGAAGGGGATCGCATCAATTATGCCGTAAATGCCAAATTTATCAAAACAATATTCAAGTGCCTCCTTCGTTTCCTCACAGACTTTCTCTATGTGGGGCATGGATGTTACTGGGCTGATCTCGTCAAAAGCTTCTAACAGACGTCATCATTTTTGTAGTCGTCGGTTACTTCATCAAATGGGTGAAAATCACTTTATATGCCAATATTATAAAGTAGACGATCATCAAATACAGCAAAAAAAAGATCATGTGCCGACAAAGAATGCCAGAAAGGATCATCTCTAATAAGAGCATGATATCAAAAGTTTGCAGTTTGTTCAAGATCAGACACCCTATTATCCTAAGATGAACGGTGCAAAAAAAAAAAAAAAAAAAAATCTTGAGAAAGATGACCGAGACTTGTAAATATTGGCATAAAGAGTCACCATTTAACCTCTATGCTCATCGAACGTTAGCCAAGACCTTCGCTGGGGCAGCACCTTTCTCATTATGAAATGGAAGTGATTTGCCCATTGAGATCAAGATTCCTCCTCTCTAAATTTCGATTGAGTCAAGAATTGGATAAAGCAGAATGGATCCAGTTGAAAGTTACTTATCATAATCAAACGTGCCAAAAACGAATGAGGTGAGCTTACGATAGAAAGGTTCATCCTAGAGAATTTCACAAGGGGGACTTCGCATTGAAAAAGATCATTTTTATACAAAAGGGCTTCAGAGAAAAGTGGGTGCCAAACTAGGAATGAACTTATGTAGTAAAGAAGGCCTTTTTTGGAGGAGCATTGATTCCAGCCGAAATGGAGGGTAAAACTTGCCCAATCTTGTGAATTCAGACTCCGTCAAGAAGTATTTCACCTAGAAAGTGAAAGGCCAAGGCGAAAACCTATGAAAGGCGCTTTACGACCAAAGGGGATTTGAGTTGAAAACCCAAAAAGGGCGGCTCAAATTTTGATCGAAAGTGGAGCATACAGTAGTCTTGCTACGCTTGAATTAATAGTGAGGAAGTATGTTACATCTTAGGGCATCGACAAAGTACTCCGGATCCCCTAAACACATATTGAGCTTAAAATGGTCCTCAAGAAGTTTGAACAGAGAAGCTCAGGCTGCGATATCTGGGGTACCTAGTTTCCATCTTACCCATTCTAAATTTGCCATCTTTAATTATTTTATTTTACACTACTAATAAATTTCCTTCTTGATTGCCTTTGTTATCTTTGCTTAACTTATTTGTTTCGAGCTATGCTCCTAATTAATTTCCTTCTTGTCCATGGTTGTGATCTTTTTTAAGCATTTTGCATTGAAATAACGATTAATGTACTAATAATACTTTCATAAAAGAGAGTTTTGCATATTTCTTAGGAAGCTTCTAAATACTAGAAGAACTTGAAACAAGACTATTGTTTAAAACTCACCAAGTTTAAAAGATTGAAATATTAGTGGAAGAAGAGTCTAAACTGAGACTATCTCTCCGAATTTTTGTCAAAAAGGGTTATTGAACAAAATGACAAGATATTACACAAGATATTACGTCAGTGATACAATCTTAACGAAAAATGGGCAATGTTAACCGAGTGTAAAAAGAGGAATCAATTTCGAGGAAAAATGATATTCTGCATCCATGCAAATATCATGCATGCACATTTGGTTAGGTCATCCAGGGAATGATTAGTTGATTGAACAAGTTACAGATTATATACCTTTGAGTTGCAGTGGGATGGGTTGAAGTTGATAACAGATCCTATAGCCATGAATTGCAGTGGGATGGTTAAAGATGGTACAGATCTTATGTCCCCAAGGTAAAGTGGAAGGGACGCTGAAATTACAACGGGGCAAACTAGTTGAGCAAAATACGATTGTTTCTTCGGGTTTTCGGTTAAAATACTACCCAAGCAAGAAGACAGCGTAACATGTCAGTGATAAACATGAACAACAAGCAATGACGCCTTAAATATTAAAAAGGATCATTCTCATGAAATTTTACATTCATCATTCATAACACACTCAGTTAGGAGCATTTGTCATTCTGATCATAGCATCCTAGTCATTTGGCATAAACATAAGCATATGAAATTGAGTCTACACGATATGTCCCCTAGAGGATAATGTAGCAACATCAGTGAAATCACAGATTTTATTTTCCTAAGCAGTAGTGGAGCAGATCGAAGATGGCGAATCTTATCTTCTCGAGGTAGCAGGGAAGCAGATTTTAGCCATTAGCCTTATCTTCCTGAGGTAGCAAGAGAGCAGACTGAAGATTATAGTATTATCTTCCTGATGTAGCAATGGAGCAGACTAAAAAATTATAGATTTTGTCTCCTCGAGATAGCAGCGGGGCAGATCAAAGATGGCGAATCTTATCTTTCCGAGGTAATAGGGGAGCAAATTTTAGCCATTGGCCTTATCTTCCTAAGGTAGCAAGGGAGTAGGCTGAAGATTATAGTCTTATCTTCCTGATGTAGCAAGGGAGCAGACTAAAAAATTGTAGATCTTGTCTCCTCGAGATAGCAGTGGGGCAGATCGAAGATGGCGAATCTTATCTTCCCGAGGTAGCAGGGGAGCAGATTTTAGCCACTGGCCTTATCTTCCTAAGGTAGCAAGGGAGCAGACTGAAGATTATAGTCTTATCTTCCTGATGTAGCAAGGGAACAGACTAAAAATTGTAGATCTTGTCTTCTCGAGATAGCAGCGGGGCTGATCGAAGATAGCGAATCTTATCTACTCGAGGTAGCAGGGGAGAGATTTTAGCCACTGGCCTTATCTTCCCGAGGTAGCAAGGGAGTAGGCTGAAGATTATAGTCTTATCTTCCTAATGTAGCAAGGGAGTGGACTAAAAATTGTAGATCTTGTCTCCTCGAGATAGCAGCGGGGTAGAACGAAGATAGCGAATCTTATCTTCCCGAGGTAGTAGGGGAGTAGATTTTAGCCATTTGCCTTATCTTCCTGAGGTAGCAAGGGAGCAGGTTGAAGACTATAGTCTTATCTTCCCGATGTAGCAAGGGAGCAGACTAAAAATTGTAGATCCTGTCTCCTCGAGATAGCAGCGGAGCAGATCGAAGACGGCGAATCTTACATCCATATAGTAATAGAGTAGATTCAAGCCACCAGCCTTATCACCCTAAGCAATAGTGGAACAGGCTAAAAATTACAAGTCTTATCTCTATGTATCGGCAATAAAGCAGACTAAAGATTGTAGATCTTGTCACCCTAAGCAATAGTGGAGCAGATTGAAAATGGCGAATCTTACATCCATATAGCAATGGAGCAGATTTAAGCTACCAGCCTTATCCCCCTAAGTAGTAGTGGAACAGGCTGAAAATTACAAGTCTTATCTCCATGTATCGTCAATGAAGCAGATTGAAGATTGTAGATACTGTCTCCCTAAGCAGTAGTGGAGCAGATCGAAAATGGTGAATATTACATTCATATAGTAATGGAGTAGATTCAAGCCACCAGCCTTATCACCCTAAGCAGTAGTTGAACAAGCTGAAAAGTACAAGTTTTATCTCCATGTATCAGCAATGGAGCAGACTGAAAATTGTAGATCTTGTCACCCTAAACAGTCGTGGAGCATATCGAAAACAGCGAATCTTACATCTATATAGCAATGGAGCAGATTAAGCCACCAGCCTTATCCCTCTAAGCAGTAGTGGAACAGGCTGAAAATTACAAGTCTTATCTCCATGTATCGGCAATGGAGCAGATTGAAGATTGTAGATCCTGTCTCCCTAAGCAGTAGTGGAGCATATTGAAAATGGCGAATCTTACATCCATATAACAATGGAGCAGATTTAAGCCACCAGCCTTATCCCCCTAAGCAGTAGTGGAACAAGCTGAAGATTGCAGATCTTATCTCCCTAAGCAGTAGTGGAGCAGATTGAAGACGGTGAGCTTTATCCCCCTAAGCAGTAGTGGAAAATTGCAGATCTTATCTCCCTAAGAGATAGTAGAGCAAATCGAAGACAGTGAGCCTTATCTCTTTGAGCAGCAGTGGAGCAGGCTGAAGATTACAGATCATATCTCCATAGGCAGTAATGGAGCAGATTGAAACAAAAATTCCTGTACCCCTGAAGAGGCAGTGGGTTAAAGCGAGGCTACCTGAAGAAAGGAAACATCAAGAAGTCAAGACTCAGCAAGACAGGGCAAAATTGGCCCTTTTAAAGTCTTTGCTCAATTCCTGTTACATGATAATGAGCAAAGAGAGGCAGCTGTAATAGGCCAATTTTGGCCTGGCCCATTAACCACATTAATAAAACCAAAATACAAAAACCCAAATAATAAATAATCCAGTTTATTAACCAAAATAAAAATAATAATAAAGTCCATTACAGCGGGCCTGACTGGCCCAGATACTAAACCCAATACACTACCCAATTACGGACCCAAAGTCCCGGGGCCCAAATAGCCCAAACATTTTAACTTCCAGAAACCCCTAGGGTTTTTGGAACCACCTGGCGCCGCACGAGCCTTCGAGCACCACGCGTGCCTCACGCCTCGCTTCTCCACAACGTGCGCCTCCA
Organism: Gossypium bickii; assembly: GCA_025503065.1. Taxonomy (NCBI): domain Eukaryota; kingdom Viridiplantae; phylum Streptophyta; class Magnoliopsida; order Malvales; family Malvaceae; genus Gossypium; species Gossypium bickii. Next base: position 28,306,207 of record CP106712.1, read on the forward strand.
CGACGTTTGCACCTACAAAACATAATAACAGAAAAGGCCAACATAGAGGGATAACAGAAAAGATTGCATTCGGCTTTAAAAACTGAAAAATTACTTGTAAAAAAGGAGGGTTTTTTTTCGAATACGAGAATCAATAGAAAGCAAGATTTATTCAAAGGTTGATTTCTTTTTTTCCATCTTTTTATTTTCTTCCATTTTTCCGAAACCATTTGTATATACATATAAAGGCTTCTTTATTTTTTTTTAAAACTATACATATATTAAAATATATAAAAAAAGGAAAACTTACTTTTTTTTTTCATTTAAGCATGCACGGTGCGATGACGCGGCAGCGGTGGCGGCGGTGATGATCGCGCTTCATTGAGCTCGTCGAGCCTCGTCAGAAATCGCCAAAGGGAGAGCATTTCTGGGAAGCTCTCTATTTTTTTTGAAGCAGTAGACAAATGAATTTTTTTGGCAAAAGTTTAATTTACATAGGGTGATAAAACGGCACCATTTAGTGCCTTAGGTCTGGACGCCAAAACGGCGTCGTTTTGGCTCCGACCCGCTGTGCCCAGGATTCGCGTGTTTTCAAGCGGAATGGCTATTTGCGCTTTTAGCCCTTACGCTTTTTTAGTCTATTTCAATTAGATTTTTTTGTTTTCAAATTTGACTCAATTGTTTCGCATCTGATTCATTTTGGTCCCTGTTAAAACGCGACACTTAGGAGGATGGGAATATTGCCCAGTTAGTCCTTCCCTTTTAAGCGCGTTACATCGGGGTCCTAATTCGATTGTTTCTTTTTTAATTTGGCTTTTTAATTTTATTTCCCTCTTAATTCAGTCCCTCCTTCAATTTAGCTGCATATTTAGTGTTTCTTTATTGTTTATTGTATTTTTTTTAACTTTTTTGAGCGTTTATTTATTTTATTGCATATTACTATTGTTATTATTTTTTTCATTATTATTATTAATACTATTTTTTATTTTAATTATTATTATTGTTATTATTTTTTTACCACTATTATTTTTTTATATATTTATTATTATAATCATATTTTTTCTATTATATTTATTATTATTATTGTTATAATTACTATTAATTTTTATTATTATCACTATTAATTTTAATATTATTACTACTATTTTATTATTAATACTATCTTTTTATTTTTATTAGTACTATTATTACTATTTTAATTATTATTAATATAGTATTGTTATTTTCCTTTTATTATTACTAGTATATTTTTCTAAAAAACTTTCCTACTTATTTTTTTTATATGCCTACTCGATATTTTAAATTAAGCCTTTACTAATATTTTTTGGGTTACTTTATTTATTACTCCTTCTATTATTTTTGCTCATTCCATTTTATTTTATTATTGTTCTTATTATTATTGTCTTATTATATATTATCCATATTATGAACCTACCCATTTATTTATTTACGTCTTTATATGCCTGCAAGGTTATGTTGCTCGTTATTATTATCGTGTTTACATTATCACTATTCACTAAGTATGACCATTTTTACGTTTTAACCGATTTTCTATTTTAAAGGTTACATTTACTTTATCTTTTATTCTTTTCCACTTTTTTACCCAAACTCATAAAAAGGGTTTTTTTTTTTCCAAGGTAATATTTTGTGTTTGGAAGTTCAGGAAATTGTGCTCAAACACGCTGAGTTTCGACTTTCCGTTCATCCAAATGACTAAATATCCTTTTAAGATTTTGACCGTGTTTTCTTAACTTCAAAAATAAGGCAATATTTCATGTTTGGAAATTCGAGGAATCGTGCCCTAACGTGCTGGGTTTCGATTTTTTCGTTTGGCCAAATAACAGAATACCCTTTTAAAAGTGCAATGCATGAATTTTGGAAATCATGAAATGATTTTGGTGTCAAGGGTTTGAAACATCGTATCCTAACGTGCTGGATGTGATATTTTATTCTTTCGGAACAAGAGAATTTCGATATCCAATTCGAATTATTCAAACATTTTCTATAGGATTCGTATTTTAAAATCTCTTCCAATTTTCGGTATTCGGACATTAATCAATCAATAAGGTACCAATTTTGGGCGTTGCGAGGGTGCTAATCATTCCTCGTGCGTAACTGACTCCCGGACCTGTTTTCTTAAGATTCGTAGATCAAAATGTTTTATAAGGTGACCCAATCACACTTCAAAAAAAGATTGGTGGCGACTCCATGTTTTTAAAGTCGATCCTTTTTTTTTTTTAAAAAATAGTTTCGAAAATTGGAATATCATCTTTAGTCTAAACATAATTGCTTTTAGACCATAAAATAGATTAAGATACCTATAATTATACCAAAAAAAAAAAACAATTAAGTTCTTAATAAAGAATTTATTAATAATAAATGAAATGAAATATATTGGAATCATCTTCAAATAAGACCATTTTAACCTACATATGGGAAATAATTTGAAATTAATAAATGTAATGAAATAAATTACACACTTTTGCAAGAATTGACTATATTACAAATAAATAAAGTATATATGTTAAAATATGATTTAAGTTTTTTTAAATTTAGAATTTAGTTTTTTTTACTTTAGTCTTTTTATTTTTTATTTTTTAAAATTTGGTCTAATTGTTAATATTATTAAAATTTTTTTGTTAAATTTATTGGTATGACATTTTAAAATTTTTATAGAAAAATACTCACTTGATAGTCATGTAATAATAAAATTGACGATATAATAAATCTAAATTTAACACTTGGATTTGTATTTTTTAAATAAAAAAAGTATCCTTAAAATAAAAAAAGTAAAGAAACTGGACATATTTTAACCAAAGGAAATATGATTAAATGCATTGTAATGAATTCATGAGTTTTTACTCTATAAATTAATAAAGTTTGCATTAAGATTTTCAAACGATTAGGAGATTAAGCTATAAATTAGGAATCAATATAAATATTAAAGTTGCTTTTAGAATCAATTTTTAAATGGAAACTAACTTTATTATAATTGGTCGTTAAACTTTAAAATAATATAAATAATATTTTAAAAGTGTTAATATTTTATATATTTTTTAAATTAATACACTCTTCCAAAGTTCAAAACTTTTATAAAAATTAAAAAAAAAAATTATTTAATAAGATATATGTAATAAATCTATACTGTTCAAAATCTTTTTATAATATGTTACAATTGCTTGTTGGAGATTGATTTGGGGAAGCCATGATCGATCTTTTCTGCCAATATCTCTTTTGGTCCGCCGCAAGTCCAATCTTTAAACACATGTGGATAGACTGGCTTAATGAGGGAATCTGTGAGTTGATTGCTTGAAACTGATCCAAGTTGGAGTATGGTTGGGTGGAGGAATGCGCAACTGTGGATTGCTTCTTACAGCTCCAAGTAATAGGAGCTTTGCGGAGATGAATGATATTGGATGTTCAATCCTCTTTGTTTGAAGATTTTGCAATGAAAACCCCTTTTTTGAGCATGCCTGTGATTCATGGCGGGCTCACTTGCAAACTGCGATAACTTGGTGGTGGTGGTGAAGGCATTATGTGGGCCAAGTATGAGACAAGTGTTGCAGGTTACCCACAACTTGTTGGTAGAACTTAATCCTCGATGAAGGGATGCTCTGGCAGCTATTGGCGCTGTTGTAACCCTATTTTGTTCTAATCATGTTGGAATCAAGCTCGAATTATATTTAGACTTTATAAAGTATTATTATTATTTTATAGTTATTTTTATTTATATTTATTAAAAAAGAGAATAATGAAAACTGTGATGAAAAAGAAAAAAAAGAAAAAAATTGGTGATGGCATGGGCCCACCATGTGCGATTTGCCGCACAAAAGCCAAAATTGGTTTAGAGGGCTATATGAAAGAAAAAGAAAATTGATGTGGGGATGGTTTTTCATTTTTGAGAGTTGAGAAAGTCATGATGGGACGAACGGTAATAAATATTGGCTTGAGGAGCCATTACGGGGGACGGTGGTAAAACGGGAGAGTAGTGAAAACCATGGCAAATCTAGAGGAGAAATACACAAAAAAAACAAAAGTAAAGAAGCAAAAAAGGAAGAAGGATAGATTAAAAGATTAGTATTTATATTTTTAGGGTTGCCATTTATTTGGTGTACTCATTATGCCTACATGTTCATGAGCATTTAGAGGTGCTAAGTCTTGTATTCCTTCACATTAACATTCTTGGTTTATTGTACTTATTGAAATATGTCATTATCTTGAGGAGGGAGTTTCTTTAGGAGAAGCTTCGAAAGTGTCGTTTGCTATGTGGTCGACTTGATCCCCAATAACTGAAGGTATTGTCCTTATGTTGGGTTTTATCCCTAGCTTCCATGAAGAGCCGTGTACGATTCACGAAGGGGATACCTCGATTGGTGGAGATAGGTACTTGCAAGACTAGAGAAATGTATAGTATAGAGTGCATGAATAATAATGGAGGTACTTAAGTGTAAGGCGACTCGAACCACCAACCAAAGCTTAAAGGCAACATGTTTGCAAATATGATACCACTTGAGCTAAAGTGGTACATTGGTTACAAGTAAGGCCCCTATAAGCCTCAAGTTGGTCTTTCGAATCGCCTCGTGCTTAAGTACCTTTATTATTATTCACACACCCCATATTAACACATTCTCTGAGCCTTGCAGGTACCACCAACTGAGGCATACCTTTTCGTGAAATTTACATGAGGAGAGAGATGTAATGAGACACTCAATAATTATTCATCATTAAAGAATATCATTTTAAGAATGAAATAATTACTTGTGAATTTTAACGGGTGTTGCAAGAAATTTTTGGGTTTAAAAATAAATAAATTTTATTTGTAACAAAATTGATTTTATGAATTCTTTTAGATATAAAATCTAAAGTCATTATTTCGAAATAGAAGATAATACATGAATAAATGGTACTGTTTTTGTTAACCGGCATTGTGAAGATTAATTCAACTCCAAAACTTTGAATTTTGTTTTCGCAGATAAAAATGATTTTTTAATAAATATTAAATTGATTTTAAAATTTTATTAAAAAGATTACATTTAAAACAAAAAAAAAAATGGTGACAAGTTCATATTTCTTAAAATCCGTGAAACCGTGATGACAAGTGTTGTGATGGGATGACCACTCACTCACCTCAATGTGATCATGTAAATAAAAAACACGTGCTGATTTCAGGACAGAAGTAGATCGGTAGACATGCAAATCATTTCAAGCCTACATTAGCAAGGCTTTTAATAGAAAAAATGGTACCAATTTGATGAACCATATTCTCCGAATGTTTGATGTTAGAGTAAGATCATCTATGTAGACGATAATGAGAGAAATGATACCATCTGGAGTTGTTTGAGATTGTAGAGGGCACAAAGCCAGCCAGGAGGTTGCTCAATGAAACCTGGGAAGGCATTTATTCATTCAGTTCGAGTTGGCAAAGAGTAAGAAAAAGACAGGTAAGTCATTATGTGCAGAGAATGTATCAAGGTCATTGATGTCGGAGTGCTGCTCATAGTCCTTTATCCACAAGTCTTGTCGGACATTTTGTTTGGAGATCAAGTCATGCTTTGCTACGTCTCTTGAGTTGGGCCGTCAAGTGGTGTTCTGCTATTGGCTGCTAGTTTCATCAAAATTTTGACCAACTTAATTAGGCCAATTTACCAATAAATACTTTTTTTTTTTAAATTTACATAGACCTATTATTTAATTATTTATCGAAATAGACCATTTTCTCCAAAAGCGCATCCACATCAACACAATGTCAAGGGATGTGCCAGCAAACGCGTCCCTGGGGGAGCGTTTTGCCACATCAGCACAAAGCGTTTCTTTGAGGGCGCGCTTTGTGCTGACTTGACAAAATGCTCCCCCAGGAACGCATTTTAGCCCGTGTTTTTTCCCCCTCAAAAAAACTATTCTCAAATTAAATTTTTAAAAAAGATCATTTTTTAGATATTATAAAAGTAGACAAAATTTTTTAAAAATTTACGATGATAAACCTTTATAAAGGCTCAAAGTGACAACATCATTTTTTTTTAAGGTGTTACCAATTAATATAAAAATATAACTTACAAAATAAATCTTTATATAAATTCAAAGTCTCATTTCTCTTGTTTTCTTAAGCAATGTGGGATATGAAATATGTATATATATAAACTCATGAATAGGTTTGTAGCTTGTTCCTAAACAATTTGGGATTCCTTACTCTTTTAACTAACAACATGAGATTAAATGCTACACTATATTTGATATTTTTTTTACAAAACAATTTCTATTTTTTTATATTTTATTAACATTTTCTCATATTATAAAATTATCTTTTGAGATCTTTAATCTTGTTGCATTTTAGAATTGTTAACATATACAAAAGAACTATTAAAAAAAAAGAGAGAGAACAAATTGCACATATGAAACTTGTACATGCAATAATCTTCTATTCAATTTTAAATGTTTGAAGTTAATATTAATGCAATTCTAATTTTTAAAATAATTTTCCATTATTTAAATTTAGAAGTTATACTTTTAATTTTTTTATTATTTATTTTATTTTATATTATGAATGTTTGATTAATAAATAAATGGTGAGTATTTGGTACTCAAATAGTTTTTTTTTTGTAATTTTAAAAAATTGATATATCTTTTTAAATATTTATTTATTTTTAATATTTTACTATACTAATTAATTTTTTTAATTCTAATTTTAATTTAATTTTCATCACCTAATGAATGCCAATAAATTTATTTCAAATATATTTTGACTAGATAGATAATCTATTTAAACATAGTATATAATTATGTTAAATAAGTTATTTTTATAGAAATATATAATATACATAAAATATAATAATAATTATTCATCTTCTATATCTAGATTAAATTACATTAGTAGTCACTTAACTATATTTTTTAGCTATCGAATTATAAAAACTTACTAAATGATCACTCAACTATTAGTAATTTTTTAAATATTTATTTTGTAATATTTTCCCATACTCATTTTATATTTTATATTTTTTTTTTTGCTTATAGAGTTTAAAAGTTTTATTTATAATGTAAGAAATGTTAACTTTTTGTAAAAAAAATTTAAACTCTAAGTAAAAAGATATCAAATATAGTGTAGCCTTTAATATCATGTTGTTAGTTAAAAGAGAAATGGTCCCACATTGTTTAGGAACAAGTTGCAAAACTATTCATGAGTCTATATATACACATATCTCATATCCTACATTGCTTAAGAAAACAAGGGAAATGAGACTTTGGGTCTATATAAAGATTTGCTTTGTAAGTTATATTTCCATATTAATTGGTGACACCTTAAAAAAAATGGTGTTGTCACTTTGAGCCTTTATAAGGGTTTATTCTCATAAATTTTTAAAAAAATTGGTCTATTTTTATAATATCTAAAAAAATGATCTTTTTTGAAAATTTAATTCGAGAATAGTTTTTTTTTTGAAAAAAAAAAGGGCTAAAACGCGTCCCTAGGGGAGCGTTTTGCCATGTCAGCACAAAGCGCGCCCTCAAGGAAGTGTTTTGTGCTGATGTGGCAAAACACTCCCTCAGGGATGCGTTTTGCTGGCACATCCCCTGATATGGACACGCTTTAGGAGAAAATGACTCATTCCAGTAAATAATTAAATAATAGGTCCATTTTCGTAAATTTTAAAAAAAAAGTATTTACTGGTAAATTAGTCACTTAATCACGTCCTCATTCATAATTTTTTAGTTAATTTTTTTTATGATTCCATACTGATATTCAATAACATAGCACCATGTGACTGGATAAAATTAAGATATATGGAAAATCTTATTTGAAAATAGATTTTTTTTTTAAATTAAAATTTATAAATTTATAAAAAGAATATATAAAAGAAAAGTTCAAGAAAAAATCTAAAAGCCACAAAATTTTTTAAAGTTTCTTTAAAAATAATTTTTATATTATTATTTTTTAATATTATAAAAAATACATGATTAAGATTTAAATATGGACAATCATTTGTCTAGGTTTGTTATGCACTTGAAATATATATATATATATAAAGTTTCTTTTGTCCCTTGAACTTGCCAATTTGTACCTAGTTAGTACTTAATATTTTTTGGATCTAGTTGGTACTTGAACTTATATTCTATTACACAGTTTTGTACCTCCACACTAATATTGTTAGTTTGCGCTAACATGGCATGATAGCCAATATGGCAGTGGCACGTGGCTGCCTCTTTGTATAATATGTAGCAAACATAAAAAATAAAAAATCTTTTAAAATAAATAAAATAATAAAAAGTAATTTTTTCACATAAAAAATCAACTTGAACCAAATTCATTCTAATTGTGTTTTTAATACTTTTATATAATTTTAGTTTTTTTATTATAAAATATCATGTTATTTATAGTATTATTATTTTGGAATTAAAAATATAAAATATATAAATTAATAAAAAAGTTTTCATATCTAGAATGAACTCGGGTAAAGAGTTATCCTGATTTAATTCATTCTAAATATGCTTTTTAGTAATTGTATATATATTTAATTTTTTGTAAATTGTATATATTTCAAAATACTATAAGATTTTTATATATTTTTAATTATATATATATTTCAAAATAATTATAACCTAAAAATTGATATTTTATTAAAAAATTAAAATATATAAGAATATTAAAACACATCAAGAATGAATATAGACAAATGATTATCTAGTATTTGGACAACTAGTTGTCCAAGTCCATTCTTGATGTGAAATTTATACTTTTATTATTAATTTATGCTAGTAGGGTTTCCCCAAGCTTCGCACTAGGATATTCTTTTGGCTAAATTATAAAGTAAAAACTTAAAGATTATATAATATGCTACAAATTCTTGTACTTTTCAAATATTTGGAATTTAATCTTCATATTTTTATTTTCAAGAATTTAATCTCTTTACTTTTCAAATTTAATAATTCAAGTTTAGTTGTTACCATTAGAATTCTTTTGTCAAATTCGTTGGTTTGATATTTTGAAATTAAAAAAAAAAACTCACTTGGTAGCCAAGTGGCAAAAAAATGACATTGTAATGGACAAAAATTTAATAAAGAATTTTAATGATGTTAACAATTTTTAAAATTAAAAAAAATTTACAGACACTTATGGGGGGTTCTGGTGCCCAAAAAATGAAAATTACATGCTAGCGGTACATTAATAATTATCTTTCTACAAAGGCTAATTTGTATCAGTGCAGAATTGGGGCAGATCAGATGTGTCCACGCTATGGTAACGGCCCAAAGACAAATCTTCATATTTGTTGAGATTACTCCGGTGTACTGGAGGTTTGGCATAGGTTAGCCTAAGGATACACCCATTCAATGGATTGGTTAGTTATTTGCTCATAATGGGAGACAAGTGCTCTGGAAGGCCCCCATTAATCCATGGGTTCGTGTCAACTTCGATGCGGGTTTCTTCGACCATCCGCGGGTTGCTAGTTCAAGAGTGGTGAGTAGAAACCATGAGGGGTTGTTGTCAGGGTCGACTTGCTTTTGGCAAGAGCACATACGTTGTCCATTATCTGCGAAAGCCCTAGCTTGTGTGTGAGCTATCAGATTTGCCCAATATTTGGGTTTTCGGTTGGTTGAGATAGAAGGTGACTCCACGATGCTTATCTCTAAGCTAAAGAGTGTGGATACTGATCGTTCGGTCGTGAGTGCAATTGTTTGAGATGAGAAACAACTTGTGTTTGGTTTTGAACACTTTAAGGCCACGTTTGGTTGGAGGGAATAGAATAGCCATTCCCTCCTTATTCTTAAATGAACAGTTAAGCCATAGTTTGCTTCATCGTTTTCTTCATTCAGCGAATGTCTATTCCTTTCCTATTCATCTGATTTACCGAATCATCATTCGGTGAAGGGGGCTAAGAATAGTCTATTCAACAACAGACGTAATAGCAAAATTGCCCCCTAGACAATTTTACCTTGTATTTGTTCACCCATCATTCGTCAATTTCGTCGTTGTTGTAAAAGTGGCGCATTCGTCAGTTCTATCATTGAGAACCTGTAACAGCCCGATTTTGGGGCTAGTCGGAATAGTGGTTTCGAGACCACTAATTCAAGGTTGAAGAAAATTATTTTGACATTATTTTATGCATTATAGCATGATAGTAAGGTTGCATAGAAATTTTGGTGCTTTAATTTTAGCAATTGTGTGCTTAATTTTGAAAAAGGACTAAATCGCATAAAGTGCGAAAGTTCCATTATAAGTGGTAGAGGTGTCTAATAGCCAAAGAATATCAATTGGAGGTCCTTAAAGTTAAACTAGGCCATTGGATTTGTGATGGTCGGCCATATAGAGGCTAGGGAGACAAGATATTAAATGTTGGTCAAATTTGGTGGAAATTAGGTGATAAAAATGAATAAAATAATATGAATAAAAGATGTTATCATCTTTCACTATTCACCCTCCTTCTTCCATCGAAAATTGAAGAGAAAAATAGAGTTTTTGGGGTTCAAACTTTCAGCTAAGCTATCTCCTTGCAAGTAAGTGATTTTGGTGGTTTTATTTGATAATTTTTGTACTTTTGGAGTCCTCAAAGCTTAAGCTAGCTAATGAGGGGACTAATTTGTGAAATGGTTAAAAATTTAGGGACTTTCCATGAGAGGGTTTATGTTTTTAGCTGAGTTTTTAGGGAAGAAAATGAATGTTGGAGAGATGAGAAACAACTTTTGTGAAAGGTGTTGTCATGAAAACAACTAAATGAGACTCAGTTGTACATGTTGTAAATTTGTAATAAATGCATGAAATAGTTAGATTTGTGGGTTTTTGTAAGAGGAATAAATGTTCAGATAGACTTGTTTAATGAGAAAATGTTTTGAAAAATGACTTACGAGCCTAGGGGCAAAATCATAATTTTGCCATAATACAAGGGCAAAATGGTCATTTTTGCCTAAGTAGAGATTATGATGCATTATGATCATAAAATGTTTTAAATAAGTGAATTTTGTTGTTATAGATCAAGAAGAGCGTGGAATTAACCTTGACCGGGGAAAAGGCAATGTTTCGGATTAAATCGCAAATTAACACAGTGTAAATGATGCATCTTAATTACACATATTGTTACTTATTGGTGCGCTGTATGATTGAGAACATGTATGATTCAAGTGGATTGAATTTGGTGGATATTGAATAATTTTCGTATGAATAACGAAATAGTTATGTAGATGTGAAATAACATCCGTGGTAATAAATGGTGGGCTGTGTGCGATACCACCTTAATAATTCTTGATGGTGGGCTAAGTGCGATACCACCTTATTACTTATTCACAATGGGCTGTGTGTGATACCATCGTTTATATTATTATTTGGTGGGCTAAGTTCGTTACCACCGTAAATATTCTTGTTGGTGGGCTATGTGCGATACCACCTTGTTAAAGATTGATGGTGGGCTAAGTGCGAAACCACCGAGTGATTGGTAGTATTATGAATGGTTTATTGGGAAAATTATAATGTGTTGTTTCATGTGATCATGTGGTGATAAGTGCAGGGATGTATGTTAAATAATGTGGGCATTTGGCTTGTGATATGGTTGGAATGTGGTAAGAGATGAAATAAGTAAGCATGATCATGGAATGTGGATTATTCTTGCTTAGTATGTAATGCTATTTATTATTTAGCACATACTCTGATGTTAATTCTTTACATGTAAACTTACTAAGCTTAAAGCTTACTCCCTTTTCTTTTCCCTTGTTTTATAGAGTCAAAGAGCCGGGTCGGGATACGAAGATAATTGGAAGATCACCCACACTATCAGCTCACCTCGGTATATATAGACTTAGTTTTGAGTATGGCATGTATAGGGGTCTAGACTAGGTAAATTGTTTTGTTATTTTGGCCAATAGTGTGTTGGCTTCTTTAGAGGTGAACTCTTTTGTATATAACCATAGTTGATGGCTCATTGTTTATATTTAATGAAAAGATGAAGTTATTCATGGAAGTTTATGTTGCACATTTGTGTTGCTTAGTGATTGGTTGAATGGTATTATGATGTTTGAATTAGGGTGGTGAAAAGAGCTTCGCAAATAGCCTTGTTCTTGTCCACACGGGTAGGCACACGAGCATGTGTCTAGGCCGTGTGTGACATACGGTCAATCCTATGGGTGTGTGATAAATCGTGAAATTTAAGCCCACATTTAATATGCTTTTGGATGATTTATCCCTTAATTTGTGTAAAAAGGTGCTCTTAATCCTTTCTTTTCATGTCTTATACTCAGGAAAGCACCAAAGGATGAAAAGAACGTAAAACGGGCTTAAAACGGGCCAAATGGGCCAATTCACAAAATCAACACGGCCTGGACTTCAAGAGACACGACCGTGCCGCGCCTAACATCTACAACACGGTCTCTTCCCCGATTCACACGGCCGTGCCTCAAGTTAGAAATCCAAACACGGCCTGGAGTCGAGCTACACGGGCGTGCTACATGGCCGCAGCCTCTGCTGCCGTCGAAATGAGCAATTTCAATCGGAAAAGGATACTTGGGAGAAAGAATCGCATTCCAAAAGCCTATATATATCCCCTAAGTACCACCTTTGAGGGGGCGTCAAAGCTAGGCCAAGGAGCCAAGCCGAGAAGGTCAGAATTAGGGAATAACGCAAAGATAGCCAGTTGATCCATCCCCAAAAGCTGGAATTATACTCAAGACGGCGAAATTCTCCTTCAATTCCTTTAGGGAGTTTTAGGATTTTCTTATATTTTGTTTTATCTTTTCTCTTGTGATGTTTTGTTTATTCATTATGAACTAAACCCCTCAGATACCTGAAGGGGATGAAACCTAGATGAATCTTTTTATTTGATTTTTAAGTTATATGATAATTACTTAGTTTGCTCTTAATTATGTTGCTTAATCCAAATCTAATGTGCTTAGGTGGAGGAGGAATAGACCCTGCCTAAGAGTAGATCTAACATAATTAAGTGGAGTTGATCGGGTGCCTAGAGATAGGGTTACGAGATTTTGTCGGATTAGGGTGAAACCTAATATGGGAATCCATTGATCGATTTACTGCTTTCCTAGGGGGTTATTATAAGCAAACGAGAGTTCCACTAATTAACCTAGGATTAGACGTTATTCGCTTCGAGAGAGGGTTTAACATAGGTTAGGGAGTGTCACAGATCAAGCTAAGTAAAATAAATCATATAATTTAGGGTTAAATAATAAGTGAAGTCTAGGTGGATTCTTCCCGAGGGTATCATCAAAATCAACTGAGTCTTTTTCAAGTTATCCCCAAGTTCGTCTTTTCGTCTTTGTTTCCTTAGTTTAGTTGTTGTCAATTTAGTTTAAAAACAACCTTCACCCTAATTAGGTTAAATAATAAAAAGAAAGTGAGTATTAATACTTTTAGTTCCTTTGGGTTCGACATCCGATCTTGCCTAAGCTATACTACTGTTCGATAGGTACACTTGCCTTAATATCGTTGTAAGAGTTAGTCTCCAGGTTTGATCATTCTTTTATACATATTTAAAACTCCGATTTTACAGCGATCAAGTTTTTGGCGCCGTTGCCGGGGAATAAAATATTAAGAAAGCCCTATTTTTATTACTTTAGCCATTATTTTATTTGCAATTTATTTCTTTTGTTTTCTTAGGTTAAATTTTAATTTTTTTTTATTTCTTTCTCTTTTCTAGGTACCTCTAGTTTATGACTAGAAGGAACCCGAGAGGACCTTTGGTATACAATAGTGATATCGAAGCAACCGCTCGTAGGAATCGCAGGGAAACCAAGCGAGCCCTAGATTACACAGAAACAGAGGAAGAAAACAGATCCAATCCTACTGAAGGGGTGGGCGAAAACAACCCACCACTACGCGATATGAGAGATCACAATGCTCCACGTACAATGTTTGATTATGCGAAACCACATTTAACAGGAGCACTGATACGAGCACGCCCAGGACGTCAACGTTTTACAACTGAACAGCTCGGATCAAAGCCAAGACGATTCGTATCTTTTGGTGCACGTCCCAAAATGAGCTTATTTTCAGCTCATTTGAGTTCGTTTTAGCTTATTGAGTTTGATTTGCATTTATTTTATTTCATGCATTTTAATTGGCTAAATAAATTTATTTATTTAGTTAGTTAAATTCTGCTAAAAAAATAATTAATTAAATAAATATATTTCTAAAATTGGACATTTTTACTTTCAAGTATTAATGTGTTTTAATTATTGCATGTGTTTAATGTCTTAAGTTATTACATGATTTTAATATGTTCTAGCCGAATTAATATGCAGGAATTAATGAGTTTTAGCTGCTGAATTTTTTTGTGTGCAGAATTTAATGGCTTGACTTAGCAATTGGAATATCTTTTTGTAATGGTGGAGACATGGACGGCACAAGAAAGCATGTAGAGATTAATTATTTGATGATGGGTGGCATTGGAAGTATGAGGCTGAAATATAAATAATAATTTTTGTGCAACTTCATGGGAGTTCAAGGGACATGCGTGAATTAAGGCAAGGAACCCATGATGAATTAAATAATCAAAAGTGTTAATGGTGGGAATGTTGATTGTGGAAATAGTGGACGGCAAGCATAAATGGGAGCCTTGAATTAAATAAACAACAAGCATGGATGGCACAAGCTATGGATTGAATAAAATAATACAAGCACCATGAAACACTCATCTATGGATGGACGGCAAGAACGTGGTAGAGAGCATGTGGAATTTAAAATCCATGAGCATGATTGGAATATTATGGGGTCTTGAAATTCTTTAATCAAGATAATGGATGTATGAACAAAGTACATGGACGGCAAGGCCAAAGTGAGATTAAAAGAATTAAATATGCCATGGTTATTGTAACCACGTGGGAATTATTTTTTGCATAGTTGGACAACCAAGCTTCCACGGAAAATTAAGGAGCATTTGTGCTAGGATTTGATTTTTAATTTTTTATGTTGATGTTTCAGCCACAACAAGCTACCTTAGGCTTATAAATAGCTTGTCAATTTTCAATTGTAGGAGACAGAATTTTTATGAATGAAATTTTATGAACTTTTTTCATTTGAGTGAGGTTATCTCCTCTTCAGTTTCGTACAAGTTTCGTTAGACTTATCAAGCTTGCTTGTGGCGTCTTCGACTTGTTGAATTTATCACCAATTTCGTTTGGTGTGGCGTTCATCAACCTATCTCCATCTATCCACCTTAACGATATAAGAAACGGGGTGACATTGTTATATAGTGTTGAATCTTTCTTAAGTTAAGTTCGTATTTCCATTTCTATCATCGATTCCATTTATCCACCTTAAACATTATAGAACCCGGGGTGACACTCTTTAGTGTTGAATCGCTTCTCGTTTAAGTTCTTTATCCATCTCCATTAAATTATCCTTTTATCTATCTTATTTATTTTTATTTCATTCCACCAAACCGAACCATCTTCTATTTTATTCACTTAAACTTCCGCAAACTCATTTATATTTTTCGATTATTTTCTAAAGGCTTAATTTCTCCTCGTAGACGATTGGGCAACCCGCATTCGTTTCGACTCACCCGAGCCAGTTCGTATCATCTCGTATTTCCATTTCCATCATCGATTCCATTTATCCACCTTAAACATTATAGAACCGGTGACACTCTTTAGTGTTGAATAAACTCGTTTAAGTTCTTTATCCATCTCCATTAAATTATCCTTTTATCTATCTTATTTATTTTTATTTCATTCCACCAATCAAACCATCTTCTATTTTATTCACTTAAACTTCTACAAACTCATTTATATTTTTCGATTATTTTCCAAAGGCTTAATTTCTCCTTTTAGATGATTGGGCAACCAAGCATTCGTTTGACTCACCACCAGAGCCGGTTCGTATCATCCGCAGTATCGAGCTATAAAACGAGGAGTTTTTGATGGATAATACGAACCGGCTCGGGGTGAGTCGAAACGAATGCGGGTTGCCCAATCATCTACGAGGAGAAATTAAGCCTTTGGAAAATAATCGAAAAATATAAATGAGTTTGCGGAAGTTTAAGTGAATAAAATAGAAGATGGTTCGATTTGGTGGAATGAAATAAAAATAAATAAGATAGATAAAAGGATCATTTAATGGAGATGGATAAAGAACTTAAACGAGAAGCGATTCAACACTAAAGAGTGTCACCCCAGGTTCTATAATGTTTAAGGTGGATAAATGGAATTGATGATGGAAATGGAAATACGAACTTAACTTAAGAAAGATTCAACACTATATAACAGTGTCACCCTGTTTCTTATATCGTTAAGGTGGATAGATGGAGATAGATTGATGAACGCCACACCAAACGAAATTGGTGATAAATTCAACAAGTCGAAGACACCACAAGCAAGCTTGATAAGTCTAACGAAACTTGTACGAAACCGAAGAGGAGATAACCTCACTCAAATGAACAAAGTTCATAAAATTTCATTCATAAAAATTCTGTCTCCTACAATTGAAAATAGACAAGCTATTTACAAGCCTAAGGTATCTTGTTGTGGCTGAAACATCAACATAAAAAATTAAAAATCAAATCCTAGCACAAATGCTCCTTAATTTGCCCTGTAAGCTTGGTTGTCCAACTATGGAAAAATAATTCCCACGTGGTTACAATAACCATGGCCTATTTAATTCTTTTAATCTCACTTTGGCCGTGCCGTCCATGTACTTTGTTCATACATCCATTATCTTGATTAAAGAATTTCAAGACCTCATAATATTCCAATCATGCTCATGGATTTTTAAATTCCACATGCTCTCTACCATGTTCTTGCCGTCCATCCATAGATGAGTGTTTCATGGTGCTTGTATTATTTTATTCAATCCATAGCTTGTGCCATCCATGCTTGTTGTTTATTTAATTCAAGGCTCCCATTTATGCTTGCCTTCCACTATTTCCACAATCAACATTCCCACCATTAACACTTTTGATTATTTAATTCATCATGGGTTCCTTGACTTAATTCACGCATGCTCCCTTGAACTCCCATGAAGTTGCACAAAAATTATTGTTTAAATTTCAGCCTCATACTTCCAATGCCACCCATCATCAAATAATTAATCTCTACATGCTTTCTTGTGCCGTCCATGTCTCAACCATTACAAAAAGATATTCCAATTGCTAAGTCAAGCCATTAAATTCTGCACACAAAAAAATTCAGCAGCTAAAACTCATTAATTCCTGCATATTAATTCCGCTAGAACATATTAAAATCATGTAATAACTTAAGACATTGAACACATGCAATAATTAAAACACATTAATACTTGAAAGTAAAAATGTCTAATTTTAGAAACACATTTATTTAATTAATTATTTTTTTAGCAGAATTTAACTAACTAACTAAATAAATTTATTTAGCCAATTAAAATGCATGAAATAAAATAAATGCAAATCAAACTCAA
This sequence comes from Gossypium bickii, assembly GCA_025503065.1. Classification (NCBI taxonomy): domain Eukaryota; kingdom Viridiplantae; phylum Streptophyta; class Magnoliopsida; order Malvales; family Malvaceae; genus Gossypium; species Gossypium bickii. Next base: position 28,323,545 of record CP106712.1, read on the forward strand.
TAAGCTAAAACGAACTCAAATGAGCTGAAAATAAGCTCATTTTGGGACGTGCACCAAAAGATACGAATCGTCTTGGCTTTGATCCGAGCTGTTCAGTTGTAAAATGTTGACGTTCTGGGCGTGCTCGTATCAAGCAGAATCTAGTATTGTTAGGCCTGCTATATCTGCTAACAATTTTGAATTAAAGCCTAACACAATACAAATGATTCAGCAATTTGTTCAATTTGATGGTTTGCAGGACGAAGATCCAAACATGCATATAGCTAAGTTTTTGGAGTTCTGTGATACCTTCAAAATAAATGGCATTTTTGATAATGCATTCATCTTCGATTATTCCCTTTTTCATTAAGGAATAAAGGCAAACAAGGGTTAAACTCATTACAGCGAGGGTCAATCACTACATGGGATCAAATGACCGAAAAGGTTTTGATGAAATATTTTCCACCGACCAAAATGGTCAAATTACGTAACGATATCTCTTCCTTTGTGCAGATGGATTTAGAGACACTATATGACGCATGGGAGAGGTTCAAAGATCTCTTGAGGAGATGCCCACACCATGGTTTACCCCTGTGGCTACAAGTCCAAACCTTCTACAACGGAGTAAACCCCTCAACAAGGCAACTGATAGATTCAGCCGCCGGTGGAACCCTGAACAACAAAACTCCAGAAGCAGCCTACGAGTTCATTGATGATATGTCGATAAACAACTATCAGTGGCAAGCTTCAAGGACTAAACCAACGAAATCGGCAGGAGTCTTCAACGTCGACACCATGACCATGTTATCAACGCAGCTAGAGATGATGAATAAAAAGTTTGATAGTTTGTGTTATTCATAGATACATCCAGTTATGCAGTGCGACGCTAGTGGAACTGTGGCGAATCCTGAGTACCCACCCTACCAACCAGGAGCAGAAGATGAACAGATGAACTATATAGGTAATAATTTCCGTTCTAATAATAATCCTTATAGTAACACTTACAATCCAAGTTAGAGGAACCACCCAAATTTTTCGTGGGGAGGACAAGGCAATCAAGGAAATCAAAGGCAACAACCCCTCCTAAACTTCCGAAATCAGCCCTATCCACAAGATAAGAAGCCAACCATCGAGGAATGCATCCAAGAAGCTGACAGAACAATCAAAAGCAACGAAAGCTGAATTGATGAAATTACTAAGTCAGTCAAGGAAATCACTAAAGCAGTTGAACAACTTGCAAAGTCAATGTCAGAACGACCGCAAGAACGTCTACCTAGTACTATAGAGATTAACCCTAAGGAGAAAATTCAAGCCATCACAGTCCAGGGTAGCAAGGAGTTAGATATACACAACCCAACTCCAGAAAGTAAGGTAGGCGAAGGTATAACAGAGAAATTACAAGAAAAGCCAAAACCGGTAGTCAAGGAGTACAAACCTCGCATACCTTATCCCGCAGCATTAAAAACAGACAATTCAGAGGAGTAGTTCGGTAAGTTTCTTAAACTTTTAAAAAAATTACATATTAACTTACCTCTTCTTGAAGCTCTTTTTCAGATGCTAGACTCGAGGAAATTTTTAAGACAACTCTTAACCAACAAACACAAAATAGATGAAGAGTACCACGTGGAATTAAACGCAACATGCTCAGCAATGTTACAAAATAGACTACCACAGAAGCAAAAAGATCCAGGGAGTTTTACAATTCCATGTTTAATTGGTAGTTAAAATATTGATAATGCGTTAGCTGATTTAGGGGCAAGCATAAATGTTATGCCTTATATATTTTTTAAGCGACTAAGTTTAGGGAAGCCAAAACAAACTAAGATGAGTATTCAATTAGCTGATAAAACTGTTAGAATTCTTAGGGGCATTATTGAAGATGTTCTCATAAAAATCGATAAATTTGTTTTCCCAGTAGACTTTGTTGTTTTAGACATGGATGAGGATAATTCAATCCTCTTAATTTTAGGAAGACCTTTTCTAGCAACTGCCAAGACTAAAATTGATGTTGCCACAGGTGAGCTCATACTTTGTGTAGGTGACGACTCAATTAGTCTTCAAGCCCTCGACTCAGCTAGGTCATCAATGAATCAAGGTGAGAAAGAAAATTCTTTTGATAATTATTCAATTACACCCTCTTTTTAGGAACCTCCAAAAAAGGGAACGATTGAACCGGATCCTCAGTTCAGTGCCAACAAAGAAATAACTCACGAGGAGCAAAAAATTCAACCCAATGACTTAGACGAATGGAAAATGTACTTTAAGGAAAAACTAGGGTTACACAAGGAAGAACAGAAAACACAGGTCAAAGAAGAGCCAGATTCACACAAAGTAAAATCGGAGGAACCACTAGAAGAGCTCGTGGGGACATCAAATCACTTTAAAATAGGAGACCAGGTTCTGTTAGATAAAATCAAGCCTCACATCACCACAACAAACCTGAAGGAAAAGAGAGAACTCCCTCTTAAGATACACAATATCTTCCCACAAGGAATAGTCGAGGTAAGCAATCCAACATTTGGCACTTTCAAGGTAAACGCTTCTCGATTTCAATTTTATCATAAAACTGAAACTGTAGACATGAGGGAAGATATTCAAACTTTTAAACCTCCCTAAAAATTTCAAATATGAGGAAACTCTAAACGAGCGCTTAAGACTATAAACGAGCGCTTCTCGGGAGGTAACCCGAGTACTAGCCCTATTTCTTTTTGTATTATTTTACATTTGCTTTTCTCTTTTTCTTTTCCTTTTTAATTAACCAAAAGTGCAGAATCACAGACCACACGGCCTTACACACGTCCGTGCCCGTGGCCGTGTGGACCACCAAAAAACTGCCACACTGACAGGGCAGAGGCCGTGTAGTCAGCCCAACCACCACCCCAACGTCACAGATCCAACCACCCTAGACACGGGCACCAACAGATATGGCAGGATCGTGGCACCAACCGTGTAAGGCTATTGACTTCCATACCATGGCCAGAGCACGCCCATGCCACAAACCGTGTGAAATTACTGAGGTTACTGACTTATCGGACACGAGTAAGACACGCCCATGTAAGACAACCGTGCCAACAGAAAAACATCACGAGCACGGGCATGGAGGGCTCAAACACGGGCATAGGATGACAACACCCTCTAGAACACGGCCGTGTGAGGAGGCCATGTAAATCGACACACCCTAGGACACGGCCGCGGGGGATTACCAAACTTGAGCATTTATTTAAACCCCTCAACTCTTCCCCTTCCCTTATTCTGATTTTCACTCTTATTTTTGCTTCTCATTCTCTTTCATCTCAGATTCTTTACTCTAGATCCTTGTGCACGCCAACAACATGCCGAAGAAGCGAAGGAAGCTAAGCATAGGCGCCTTACCAAAGAGTGATCAACATGAGTTCATGCCGGCAGCTTCATCTCAACACTAAGCCTAATAACCCTTTTTATTGACTTAAGCGCTAATTTTAACCCAAAACCTTTTGTATTTGTTATCACCCTTTATTTTGACTACCCCTTAATCGAGATTTGATTTGAGCCAGTTATCTAAGTTTATTATTCTGGTAGTTAAATTTATCTTGTATTTAGTTTGTTCTTAAAAAAAAAAAATTCAAGTTTTCAATATTAGTAGTATGGAAAGTGAGCTTACACAATCAAAGACTATTTTTCAAAAGAAAAAAAGCTCGTATTAGTAGGATTTTTATTATTTTCAGTTGATGTAATTATTATCTTAGAAATTTTTAGGTAGGTAACTTATCAATTCAATCTCGATTCTAACCTTCTAATTTTAGCCTTTATCCATACCCCTAACCTAAGCCCCGTTACAACCTTGACAAAGACCTTCTGATCTGTTTATCATCTCATTTTACAGTGGTGGAGATTTGATTTTTAGGCAAGCCTATGGGATTAACTTTTCAGGTTCAACTTATGAGTGCTTAATTTTGACCCTTAAACACTTTTCGAGTGATTTGAGTGAATCTTTTGTGAGGATGTTAATCCTTGTAGGTTTTGAATTAAAGGTAATTATTTAAATGAAGGGAAAAACCTATGTTTTCGTGCTACAAGTGTATGACTTATCTTATTTGAATCTTTAGGAATCTTTGAGTTGAATTATCCATGTATAAATTATCTATGAATTAGGATAAAGCTTTGTTGATAGGAATTATGAATCATGGAAAGTTCGTTTTAATTGTAAGTTGAGAATTTTGCTTAAGGACAAGCAAAAGCTTAAGTGTGGGGGTATTTGATAAACCGTAAAAGTAACATATTTTAAGCCCACATTTAATATGCTTTTGGATGATTTATCCCTTGATTTGTGTAAAACGGTGCTCTTAATCCTTTCTTTTCATGTCTTATACTCAGGAAAGCACCAAAGGATGAAAAGAACGTAAAACGGGCTTAAAACGGGCCAAATGGGCCAATTTACGAAATCAACACGGCCTGGACTTCAAGAGACACGGCCGTGCCACGCCTAATGTCTAGAACACAGTCTCTTCCCCAATTCACACGGCCGTGCCTTAAGTTAGAAATCCAAACATGGCCTGGAGTCGAGCTACACGGGCGTGCTACATGGCCGTGCCTCTATCGTCAGAATGAGCAATTTTAGTCGGAAAAGGATACTTGGGGAGAAAGAATCGCATTCCAAAAGCTTATATATATCCCCTAAGTACCACCTTTGAGGGGGCGTCAAAGCTAGGCCAAGGAGCCAAGCCGAGAAGGTCAGAACTCGAAAATAACGCGAAGATAGCCAGTTGATCCATCCCAAGAAGCCGGAATTATACTCAAGACGGCGGAATTCTCCTTCAATTCCTTTAGGGAGTTTTAGGATTTTCTTATGTTTTGTTTTATCTTTTCTCTTACCATGTTTTGTTTATTCATTATGAACTAAACCCCTCAGATACCTGAAGGGGATGAAACCTAGATGAATCTTTTTATTTGATTTTTAAGTTATATGATAATTACTTAGTTTGTTCTTAATTATGTTGCTTAATCTAAATCTAATGTGCTTAGGTGGAGGAGGAATAAACCCTACCTAAGAGTAGATCTAACATAATTAAGCAGAGTTGATCGGGCGCCTAGAGATAGGGTTACGAGGTTTTACTGGATTAGGGTGAAACCTAATATGGGAATCCACTGATCGATTTACTGCTTTCCTAGGGGGTTATTATAAGCGAACGAGAGTTCCACTAATTAACCTAGGATTAGACGTTATTCGCCTCGAGAGAGGGTTTAACATAGGTTAGGGAGTCTCACGGATCAAGCTGAGTAAAAGAAATCATATAATTTAGGGTTAAATAATAAGTAAAATCTAGGTGGATTCTTCCCGAGGGTATCATCAAAATCAACTGCCTTTTTCAAGTTATCCCCAAGTTCAACTTTTTCTCTTTGTTTCCTTAGTTTAGTTGTCATCAATTTAGTTTAAAAATAACCTTCACCATAATTAGGTTAAATAATAAAAAGAAAGTGAGTATTAATACTTTTAGTTGTTGGAATGCCGAAACCCCATGGCGCAGCAGAATAAAATTAGATCCGGCGATCCAAATCAAGAATCCATGTGTGAGGAATGAATCGGGGTGAAATAAAGGTTTCAAAATTACCAAAACTTCAATCTGAGTAGACAGCGACGCCTTGGCAACAAGAGTTTTGATCTACTGTCGAATCAAGCCACAACCTTTTCCGATGTCGGCCTCTACGTGATCCACCCGGTTTGACTATGAACGGAAGAGATCTCCAAAACTATTTTGGAGGTTTATTTGCTTGACGGCTGCTAGACCTAACAAGCAATCACTTAGGGTTTTTCATTTCTAGCTTTGTCTCCTTTTAATACCTTTTATAATGGGTGCCTTTCTCATTGGGCCTTTTATAATATGTATCCTCTTAATTGGGCCTTTTATAATTGGTATCTTTTGAATGCATTACAAGATTAAATAAATACAATAAAGTTTTTAATCGAAAATTATAATTACATTAATTATATCTGAAAATTATAATTACATTAATTATATCTGAAAATTATAATTACATTAATTATAATAAGGATTTCGGTAAACTATATTTATTTAAATTTATATATGAATCAAATTCATATATTAATAAAATTATGTTATCATTATGTGTACAACATCCTTGTACATATAATATGTTCAATATTTGATTGCCCAATTAAATTAATTCTTTAATGAATTTAATTCATGTGACAACCAAACACAATACCAACTATATTTTATTCCGTTCATTTCAACCATAGGGTGTGACCCTATAGGTTCTTGCAACGTTAGCAGTAATAATAGAACGATTCTATTGTCACAGACAATGAGTGGCATCTAGCAATGCATCATTGCTACCTAAGTTACAAGAAGTCATGATTCGACATAACCATTCGTGATTAACCTTTCATGCATTAATCCTTAAGTCCTTTATCTCTGGAACGGATACAAGTCATGGGATAGTCACACTTGCATAGTCCATCCCATGTTTCTTGATATCTTGAGTAGACTATTATATACAAATTAGTATGACATCTCATATCAACTTATTTGAGCATGGCCATGCATTTCTAGTCTCACACAATCAAGTGGCCTAAGATATTACTCCTATTATGTAGGAGGGACTTATCCTTTATTGATCAACCATATCCTCTACATAGATTGTGGTATATCCAACATCGACCTTTATATAACAACTTTTACTACGGTTATGCTTTGATCAGTATCAAAATATACAACTCACGATGCTGGGATAATAATGATCTCAAGTCTGAGGATCATGTACATATTAATCACTATGAGTAATGTTGTGACAATTACATAATAATCCAAGAAACATACTCATAGCGGGTCAATCCAATATGTTGTTCTCTAACACACATATTCATGCATTGATTTTGACACTCCATATCAATGACAACTCTTTATCATCAATCAACTACATGTTAGTCTTAATGCATTATTGTTGTCCTAGTCAACAATAATACTCGACTAAGGATCTTTTAAGAATAATCATATTATTCTCGTGACATTATTATAAAACAGCTTTTTTATACACACGAAAGAAAAGCTCAAAATAATAATGACAACGCTTTATATTAATAAACATGGTAAATTAAGTATGTTATTACAACCATCTCATGATTGATCTTTGGGCATACTCTTACATTCTCCCACTAGCACTAAGACCAATCACTCATATATCTAATACCAAGTGACTTAGTGTGACGATCATGCCTTCGTCGTGTCGAGGCTTGGTCGTGGATCAACAATGTTATCATCCAAGGTACTCTCATATCTCTACATCTCCTCGATCGATAATCTCTCGAATAAGATGGTAGCGTCTAAATATATGTTTGGATCATTGGTGAGATCTGGGTTCCTTAGCTTGTGCAATAGCTTCATTGTTATCACACATCGAGCTCTATAGCATCCGATATACTAGGCACAACCCCTAGTCCAATGAATGAACTTCTTGATCCAAACCGCTTCCTTTGCTACCTCACTGGCTGCAATATACTCAGCCTCTGTTGTAGAATCGGCTACTGTACTTTGCTTTGAACTTTTCCAGCTCACAGCACCACCATTAAGGCAAAACACAAAACCTAATTGCGATCGAGAATCATCCTTGTCGGTTTGGAAGCTGGCATCAGTGTAACCTTTTACACTTAACTCTTCCTCACCTCCATATAATAACGTATCCTTAGTTTTTCTTAAGTACTTAAGGATACTCTTGACTGTAGTCCAGTGACCTTCACCGGGATCTACTTGATACCTGCTCGTCATACTTAAGGCATACGAGACATCTAGACGGGTACATAACATAGCATACATGATAGATCCAATAGCAGAAGCATATGGAATTTTACTCATACGTTCTCTCTCTTGTGGAGTTGAAGGACACATTTCCTTCGAGAATGAAATACCATGTCTCATAGGTAGATATCCTCTTTTAGATTCTTCCATACTGAACCTTTTCAGTACTTTATCTATGTATGTACTTTGGCTTAGACCTAGTAGTCGTCTTGATCTATCTCTATAGATCTTGACTCTAAGATATAAATGGCTTCACCAAGTCCTTCATAGAAAAACAACTTCTTAACCAAGTCTTAATAGATCGCAAAGTAGGTATGTCATTTCCCATGATAAGTATGTCATCCACATATAGTACCAAGAATGTGATAGTGCTCCCACTAACTTTCTTGTAAACACATGGTTCATCTTCATTTTTGACAAAACCAAACTCTTTGATTGCATCGTTAAAACGAAGATTCCAACTTAAAGAAGCTTGCTTTAATCCATAAATGGATCTTTGCAGCTTACATATCTTTCTAGCATCCTTTGGATTTACAAAACCATCAGGTTGTGTCATATACACATCCTCTTCAAGTTTCTCGTTAAGGAAAGCTGTTTTGACATCCATCTGCCAGATTTCATAATCATGAAATGCAGCTATGGCGAGCAAGATCCTGATGGATTTAAACATAGCTACAGGAGAAAAGGTTTCATCATAGTCAACACCATGAATTTGGCGAAAACTCAGAGCGACTAATCGCCCTTTGTATGTTTGTACATTACCATCCATGTCGCTTTCTTTTTGAAAACCCATTTGCACCTATAGGTTTAACCCGCCGGGTGGATCAATCAAAGTCCATACTTGGTTTTCATACATGGAATCCATCTCAGATCTCATGGCCTCAAGCCATTTCTTAGAGTCTGGGCTCGTCACCGCTTCTTGGTAAGTCCTAGGCTCATCTGGATCTATAAGAAGAACATCACCATGCGTTGTAATGAGAAATCCATATCTCTCAGGTGCACGGTGTTATCTTAAAGATCTGCGCGGTGGTTGTGTTTCTACAGTAGTAGTTTGTTCCTCAATTTCTTGTGGAATTTTTTGTTGTTCAATCTCTGGTTCAGTGGTATCTTGTGATTCTCGAATTTCTTCAAGTTCAATCTTTCTCCCACTTCCTTTTCTAGAAGTAAATTCTCTCTCTAAGAAGACACCAGTCCGAGCAACAAACATTTTGTTCTCAGTGAGATTAAAGAAACAATATCCTTTGGTTTCTTTTGGATACCCTACAAAAATACACCTTTCAGATCTGGGTTCAAGCTTAGTAGACGTCTGACGTTTAACATAAGCTTCACAGCCCCAAATTTTCATAAAAGACATAATAGGACGTTTCCCAGTCCACATCTCATATGGCATCTTTTGAACTGATTTAGATGGAACACGATTTAGTGTGAAAGCAGCTGTCTCAAGTGCATGTCCCCAAAAGGAAGTCGGTAGATCAGCATGACTCATCATGGATCGAACCATGTCTAATAAAGTTCGATTTCTTCTCTCAGATACTTCATTCTATTGAGGAGTACGAGGAGGAGTAAGTTGTGAGACAATCCCACATTCTTTCAAAAGATCATCAAACTCTAAGCTCAAGTACTCTCCACCTCGATCAGATCGAAGTGACTTGATAGTTTTGCCTAGTTGATTTTGTACTTCATTTTTGAATTCCTTGAACTTTTCAAGGGACTCGGACTTATGGCGCATGAGATAAACATACCCATATCTACTCAAATCATCGATGAAAGTAATGAAGTAGTGAAATCCACCTCACGGCTGTGTATTTATTGGTCCACATACATCGAATGTATTAGGTCCAATAAATCACTAGCTCGCTTCACTTTTACCAAGAAAAGGAGATTTAGTCATTTTTCCCAATAAGCAAGATTCACATACTTCAAATTGTTCAAAAACAAATGAATTCAAGAGACCATCTTTATGGAGTTTGGATATGCGTTTCTCACTTATGTGGCCCAAACGACAATGCCAAAGATAAGTTTGATTTGAGTCATTTATTTTAGATCTTTTAGTATTTATGTTGTAAATGGGATTCGTTTGATCTAAAATATAGAGGCCATTAATTAATTGTGCCGAACCATAGAAAACATTATTGAGATAAAATGAACAACAATTATTCTTAGTAATTATCTCAAAACCAATTTTGTCTAAACAAGAAATTGAAATAATGTTTTTAGTCAAACCGGGCACAAAATAACAATCCTCTAAACATAAATCAAGTCCACTAGGCAAAGATAAAGTATATGTTCCCACGCTTAATGCAGCAACTTTTGCTCCATTTCCAACTCGTAGGTCCACATCTCCTCTAGCCAAAGTCCTACTCCTTTGTAGTCCCCTCATGCGAAATACAAATATGAGAACCACAACCAGTATCTAATACCCAAGAAGTAGTAGTTGATAAATTAATATCAATAACATAAATACCTGAAGCAGACATTCCGCTTGCTTTAGCCTTCTTGACTTCTTCAAGATAGACAGGCGCCTCCGTTTCCAATGTCCAAATACACCACAATGAAAACAGCTTTCCTTCCTTAGACACCCCACCTTTAGGTTTCAGTGCGACCTTTCCTTTTCCAAATTTAGGCTTACTTTTGCCTTTAGGCTTTGTTTGAACTTTGGCCTTTCCTTGCCCTTGTTATTACGGACCATCAAGACGGGCTTGGGTCCAACCTTTTTCAAGTTGCCTTCAAAGTGATTCGTAACATACCGAGCAATTGTGGTAGAGTCTTTTCAATTTTATTCATATTGAAATTGAGGACAAACTGGCTGTAGCTATCCGGCAACGATTGTAAAATAACATTAGTGGCCAACTCTTGGCTCAATGGAAGCCCAAGCTTAGATAGGCTTTCAATATAGCCAATCATCTTAAGGACATGAGGTCCTACTGGGCTTCCTTCAGCCAACTTACATTGGAATAGGGCCTTAGAGATATCAAACCTCTCTTACCGTGCTTGCCCCTGATAAAGTTCTTTCAGGTGCTCGATCATATCATAAGCAACCATGTCCTCATGTTACTTCTGAAGTTCAGGATTCATAGTGGCAAGCATAAGACATCCAACATCTATCATGTCATCGAGATACTTCTTGTAAGCATCTCTATCAGTCCTCGAGGCATTAGCGGGTGAACTAGGAAGTGGTTGTTCAATGACATATAATTTCCGTTCTTGTTTAAGGACAATCCTCAAGTTACGGAACCAATCAAGAAAATTCAAACCATTACCAATCAAGAAAATTCAAACCATTCAATTTGTCCTTCTCAAGGACTGATCGCAATGAGAGTGTGCTAGTGTTTGCAGCTATAATATATCTACAACAATTAAATATGCATGTGAGTAAATTTACCAATTTTATATCAATCATTAAAAAGACTTTATTAAATGATATTCCCACTATTTTATTTCAAAATTAATAACCCTCGTATATTAATTTCGGAAAAACTTTCTCAAAAGTATTTCTAGTAGGTTAAGGATCCATATTTCACCACCTCTTAAGTCAGCTTTGGCTTTACTCTTAAGATTATGGTTATTTAGGTATGCAACATTTGCTAATTACATCATATGTAACTCCTAATATTTGGTGAACAACTCTTGTTCTAATCATCTTATGATTTATCCAATTTACTTGCCTCTAGGTTTCTAATCCTATTAGAGTAACCTAGTTAAGTCATTAACCAATTTTTTTTAACCAGCGAATATCACTTATTTATTCTTCGCGTTTAACCAAGATAAATACTAGTACTTCGCTTTGGCAGAACCTACATAGTATTGATCGAGGCCTTAACGAGGGCAAAATTGGAAGGCCATGCTGACTTAATATTTTAATAGAGGGATTTTATTAAGGTTGTTGCATCTCACCAATTATGGTCTACTTTAGCCCATTTAGTCTTCTAATCGATCTCATCAATTAATAGGGTTTATTATCTTTAAGTTTTAATATATATAATTGGCATGCTTTAGACATCCATAGCATCTCTTACATGAATAAATAAAGCAATAAATAAATGCAATAGTTATAGCCCATAAACTAAGGTGGTTCAACCCAAGCCAATGGGAGAACCAAAAGGAAACCTAAAGTTGTAAGCCGTTTCACAAGCTATCAATCAACAATAGTTGTCCCAACTTCTTTCTCGTTTAGTCCACAGCAATTGTTGCAAATTACAATATGTAGAAACTCATTTTACATACGAGGGAGTAAGATGAGAAGAGAAATACAAGAGAATAGTAGTAAGGCACGACACACAGGCCGTATTTATATAGATAAAATTACAACCTTTTTATCAAATGGGTCATCGGGCTATAACTATGCATTTTCAAACACCGTGCATGTAAAAAAAATAGCATACATAATTCAATGCTTTTTGCTAAGGTGAATTATAAAATATCCTTTCAACCTTTTTGTGGCCCATCAAGTTTATAAATGTCTTTTAATTAACAAAACATACTATAATAAGAAGATGGGGGCTGAGGCGGTCGGAGGAAGCGGGCCGAAGGCCCGCAGTACAAATCGCATATCCCAGTCAAATAAAACCTCACGATTTGATAACTTTTATCAACAAATCGTGTTTTTAGGATTTTAATCCTTGAGGTTTCATATCGGAACAACGCTTGTTCCACTAACCAGTTAACTCTTACTGGAAACTGTAAATACCATCGTCGCATCATTACGGATTTGTTAATAGTAATAACATAAAATTGAATAAGCCACAACACCATGATTAACATTTAATCAATTATCGAAAGGAATAGTTATCAGGTTTTGCTTAAACGATTTAAACAATCACAAATACAATAAAATTAAAGCATGCATCTCATACAATTGCATCACCCAAGTATTTAAACCCAAGTTTGTATCACACAAGTGGCTGTGATACCACTGTTGTAACGCCGAAACCCCGTGGCGCAGCAGAATAAAATTAGATCCGGCGATCCAAATCAGGAATCCATGTGTGAGGAATGAATCGGGGTGAAATAAGGTTTCAAAATTACCAAAACTTCAATCTGAGTAGACAGCGACGCCTTGGCAACAAGAGTTTTGATCTACTGTCGAATCAAGCCACAACCTTTTCCGATGTCGGCCTCTACGTGATCCACCCGGTTTGACTATGAACGGAAGAAATCTCCAAAACTATTTTGGAGGTTTATTTGCTTGACGGTTGCTAGACCTAACAAGCAATCACTTAGGGTTTTTCATTTCTAGCTTTGTCTCCTTTTAATACCTTTTATAATGGGTGCCTTTCTCATTGGACCTTTTATAATATGTATCCTCTTAATTGGGCCTTTTATAATTGGTATCTCTTGAATGCATTACAAGATTAAATAAATACAATAAAGTTTTTAACCGAAAATTATAATTACATTAATTATATCTGAAAATTATAATTACATTAATTATAATAAGGATTTCGGTAAACTATATTTATTTAAATTTATATATGAATCAAATTCATATATTAATAAAATTATGTTATCATTATGTATACAACATCCTTGTACATATAATACGTTCAATATTTGATTGCCCAATTAAATTAATTCTTTAATTAATTTAATTCATGTGACAACCAAACACAATACCAACTATATTTTATTCCGTTCATTTCAACCATAGGGTGTGACCACATGTAGGTTCTTGCAACGTTAGCGATGAATAATAGAACGATTCTATTGTCACGGATAATGAGTGGCATCTAGCAATGCATCATTGCTACCTAAGTTACAAGAAGTCATGATTTAACATAACCATTCGTGATTAACCTTTCATGCATTAATCCTTAAGTCCTTTATCTCTGGAACGGATACAAGTCATAGGATAGTCACACTTGCATAGTCCATCCCATGTTTCTTGATATCTTGAGTAGACTATGATATACAAATTAGTATGACATCTCATATCAACTTATTTGAGCATGGCCATGCATTTCTAGTCTCACTCAATCAAGTGGCCTAAGATATTACTCCTATTATGTAGGAGGGACTTATCCTTTATTGATCAACCATATCCTCTACATAAATTGTGGTATATCCAACATCGCCTTTATAGAACAACTTTTATTCACGGTTGTACATTTGATCAGTATCAAAATATACAACTCACGTTTGGGATAATAATGATCTCAAGTCTCGAGGATCATGTACATATTAATCACTATGAGTAATGTTGTGACAATTACATAATAATCCAAGAAACATACTCATAGCGGGTCAATCCAATATGTTGTTCTCTAACACACATATTCATGCATTGATTTTGACACTCCATATCAATGACAACTCTTTATCATCAATCAACTACATGTTAGTCTTAATGCATTATTGTTGTCCTAGTCAACAATAATACTCGACTAAGGATCTTTTAAGAATAATCATATTATTCTCGTGACATTATTATAAAACAGCTTTTTATACACACGTAAAGAAAAAGCAAATAATAATGACAACGCTTTATATTAATAAACATGGTAAATTAAGTATGTTATTACAACCATCTCATAATTGATCTTTGGGCATACTCTTACATTAGTTCCTTTGGGTTCGACATCCGGTCTTGCCTAAGCTATACTACTGTTCGATAGGTACACTTGCCTTAATATCGTTGTCAGTGTTAGTCTCCAGGTTTGATCATTTTTTTATAAATATTTAAAACTCTGATTTTACAGCGATCAGTGTGTGACCAGGCCGTGTGTCCCCTGCATGTTAGATTTACAAGTCAGTAAGCTTTATAATAAACACACGGGTAGAGACGCGGCCGTGTGTCTCAGCCGTGTGGTAGGCATGGCCACAAACATGGGTGTGTACCCAGGCTGTGTGAAGTCTGCACCTTGAAATTGAAATTTAATTTGACACACGGTCTAAGGACACGGGCATGTGCCTTGGCCGTGTAACCTTAGTGAGATGATGACGTCATAAACAGAATGATAAGGTTTTGGCATACGGGCTAAGACACAGGCGTATCGAGGCCGTGTGAGGGACACGGTCGTGTGTCCGGCCCTGTGAAAACCCCTGTAGGTTCAAAATGAAAAGAAATCCCACACGGGGTAGGGACATGAGCGTGTGTGACCACATGACTTGCCCACAGAAGCGTGTCCCATTTCACACGGGCATGTGGCCCATGTTTAGGTGAAAAATTTTTAAGTGCACTAAAGTTTCCGGTTGGATTCCGAAACCCTCCGTATGCATGTTTAAGGCCTCGTAGGTCCTTAACGAGAATGTTTTGATGGTGAAAGAGATATTTTAAGTTGTATGACCAAGTGAGTTAAGTCTGGTAATGCCTCGTGCCAGGTTCCAGCGTAGGGTACGGGTAAGGGGTGTTATAGAACCGTCGATTCATCTCCAACTCGTTCCCCGCCTTTGCAAAGCTACCTCATTTCCCTTGTGAGACCTTTGTAAGTTCCCATTTTTTCTTCTTCTTATTTTATAATTTCAACTATGTTTGTATTATTAGTTTTGTTTTTCCTCTTTTCTTTTAATTTTTTTTTCAATTATCATTGTTATAAGAATTACCCAAAAGAATATTGAGAAATCTAGTTCACATTAAGTAATTATTTTCCATAATTTTCTTGAATTTTGAAGAAAAATGAAAATTTTTTAACGTTCCTCTCTTATAATCTTCCAAAGTGGCATTTGGGTTACATTTTCATTGTCCAGAATCTTATTTTTCTTGAAGTTCTTCGTTCATGTTTAATGTTGTCTGAATCTGTGTTTATGGGGATGAGCAGGGAATTTGGACTGAGAAACTGTAATTATAACATATTTTAATCCCGCATTTAGCTTACTTTTGGATGATTTATTCCTTGATTTATATAAAAAGGTGCTTTTAATCCTTTCTTTTCATGTCTTATACCCAGGAAAGCACCCGAGGATAAAAAGAACATAAAACGGGCCCAAAACGGAGTAAATAGGCCTTACCATGAAATCGACACGGCCTGGCCCAAATCCCACATGGCCGTGCCTCGCCGATCACCTAGAGCACGGCCTGACCCCGACTTACACGACCGTGCCTCAAGTTAGAAATCTGAACACAGTTTGAAGTCGATCCACACGGGCGTGTGCCATGGCCGTGCCCCTGTCGCTAGAAAGAGCAATTTCAGTCGGAAAAGGATACTTAGGGAGAAAGAATCACATTCCAAGAGCCTATATATACCCCCTAAGTACCACCTTTAAGGGGGCGTCGAGCTAGGCCAATGAGCCAAGCCGGAAAGGTCAGAATTGTGGGAATCGCTTGAGGTTAGCCAGTTGATCCATCCTAAGAAGCCAGAATTATACTCAAGACGGCGGATTTCTCCTTCAATTCCTCAGGGAGTTTTAGGGATTTCTTATGTTTTGTTTTATCTTTTCTCTTAAGATGGTTTCTTTATTCATTATGAACTAAACCCCTCAGATACCTGAAGGGGATGAAACTTAGATGAATCTTGTTATTTGATTTCTGAGTTATATGATAAATACTTAGTTAGTTCTTAATTATGCATGCTTAATCCAAATTTGATGTGCTTAGGTGGAGGAGGAATAGACCCTGCTTAAGAGTAGATCTAGCATAATTAAGCGGAGTTGAGCGCACCCCTGGAGATAGGGTGACGAGATTTTACCGGATTAGGGTGAAACCTAATATAGGAGTCCATAGAACAATTTACTGCTATTCTAGGGGGTTATTATAAGAGAACGAGAGTTCCACTAATTAACCTAGGGTTAGACGTTATTCGCCTCGAGAGAGGGTTTAATATACGTTAGGGAGTCTCACGGGTCAAGCTAAGTAAATAAATCATATGATTCAAGGTTAGATAACAAGTGAAGTCTAGATGGATTCTTCCTGGGGGTATTGTCGTGATCAATTAAGTTTTTCTTCAAGTTATTTCCCAATTCGTTCCTTTTGTCTTTGTGTCCTTAGCTTAGTCGTCGCTAATTTAGATTAAAACAACTTCACTTTATTTTAGGCTAAATAATAAAAAGAAAGTTGTATTAATACTTATAGTTCCTTTGGGTTCGACAATCCAGTCTTGCCTAAGCTATACTACTGTTCGATAGGTACACTTGCCTTTAATCGTTGTCAGAGTTAGTTTCCAGGTTCGATCATTCTTTAATAAATTTTAAAGCTCTGATTTCAGCGATCATGGACCAATTTGAATGTGATGGGTTTATAGTGGATGATGAAGAGGAGGAGGAAGACGAAAATGATCAAGTTTTTAAAAGCAGGAGGAGGAAAAAGAAAAAGAGGAAACGATAAACTTTATATCCCAATATGTTATGTTGATTAATTTTAATCTTATGACTATCTTTGCCATTTATGAAGTGCTATTGGCTTTTAATTCTCTAGGAGATCAGTGAAGGATCCTATTCTGTATGATGATGATAGTGAATTGGTTCAAGAAAATAGAATTTCAGGCATTTCTCAATTTCCAAAAGTAAACATCGAACTTGATCCATACACTCAATTTTATTCGTTGCTATCATTTGTATTATTAATCATTGTAAGATAGTTCTAGCATTCTTAAGAAAAATTCCTATGTTTGACATTTGATATGAGCTGCCGAGGTTACAATATCCATGCTTTTCCCTGATGACTTTGTTGGATGAAAATTTACTCAGGAAACTGAAATGTTTAAGTCGCTTAAAAAGGCTGGAAAACGTACTAAGGTGGTTGAGCAATCTGGTTCTTCTGATGATGAGGGTAATTTCCTTCTCTGATTTGAGTAATCTTTCTCTTGTTCTACTAAATGATGTTAGAAACAATTTTACTTGCTGCTTGCCTCTGATTGTCACTAATTGCTCTGATGTTTTTACTTGCCTATGCATTGCCTACTAAGAAAGAAATAATGAATAAAGCGTTATTAATGCAGTTAGATATTGTAGGCCTACTATTTGATGATATATTCAGAGAAGAGGAAGCTTCATTCTGTGGTCAAAACTATGAGATGAGTGATTTATTATGGGTGAGGAAAAATCTTATGGTGATAGATCATCTCTAAGGTACATATTATTCATCATAAAGTCAATTTTTATGAAGCTTTTGACAAACATGAAGTACTTTGAATATTGGTTGAGTGTTAAACATTTTACCTTATATTATATGTTTGTTAATGCTAACTATCTTTGTAGGTGGTTGAAGATGAACAAAAAGAATATGGAGCAAGTCGTAACCATTTGTTCATCTGCCTTAGACGTACCACAAGCTTTCTATTACTGATGATGCCAATCAGACCCTGAATCATTAGAAGCAAGTTTAAGCTTCAAAAGTGAACCGGGATAATTCTAGTGAGTTTGAGCCCTTTTTTCTAGCTAACAAGTATACAACTGAGAGGGATGATCTTATCAGGCAGACTGACATCCCAGAGAGGATGCAAGTATATTTTGTTGCATTCAATCCCTCAAAGTACCAGACTTGTATTAATTTCTCTATTTCTTTTCCTTAGATGACTGAAGAAATCACGGAGCCTCCTCCACTTGATAAAAGGAGCATAGAATAGGAGACTATTTGAATACATAATCAACTTGTAATGAATTCATATATATTGTTCTGCAAGAAAAGAACTGAAGAAAGATCTATAGAGGTATCTGTTCTACTGAACAAAATTAAGAAGGAAGATATTATGAGGTTCTTGTAATTGCATCATGTGGAGAAGTTTGATGTAAGTATACTAAAACTTTTGTTCAAAGTTTGAAATTAAAATGCAAACTTACATGCATGTTTTCTCTCTATGCTAGGTTCCATTTATTGCCATGTATCGGAAGGAGCAATGTCTGAGTCTGCTGGATGATTTTGAGCAAAATGAGGCTGAGAATGAAAATAATGATGATGTTGGACAAGCAGGGCAATTGAAGTGGCATAAGGTAAGTTTTTTATTAAAATTTTGCTTATGTGCCAAGAGTCGAGAGTGGCTCAGATGCCTTAATCAATGGCCGAGCCATAATGATGGTCTCTATACTGTGATGGTATACTGAAAGTGTAACTTCTAAGAACAATTTCTATTTACTGCATTATTTTTAGGTACTTTGGATTATAAAAGAATTAGACAAAATCTGGTTGCTCCTTCAGAGGCGTAAGACTGTGCTTCAGATGCACCAAAGGAAAATTTACGACGAGGAATGTCTGAAGATTGATAACAGTGAAAAGTATACTTTGAATAAGTAGTTATTCGAATCAGTATCAAAGTCTCTCAATGAAGCTGAAACGAAGGAAGGGATTGATGACGTGGATGCAAAGTATACTTTGAATAAGCTGTTATCTGGGTTCAATATAATCTGCACCATCTACGATTTATGTTATTTGGATTCATTCGATTGTAGGTGTTGAGTAGGGTATGTATAATGTATCTAGTGTAGGTCTATTCAATATTTTTTAGATTTTTATATACAAAATTCTTAAAAGATCCATGTTTAAATGTTAATAATACTATATGCTATTTGCTCAAAAAAAAAAAAAGAATTTGACAAAATGAATAAATGTTTAATTTTATTCCTTTGAATAAATTTAATTTATATAGTAATAATAAAGTCATGAAGACTTGACTCTCCTAAAATGGTAAATTTGTTATAAAAACCTTTTAAATTTTATCAAAATGTAAATTAATATAATGATAAATTATAATTTGATCTAGAGGAGGCCCGCCCGAAATGTGGGAGGGTTTGGGCAAAAATATAGGCTCGAAAAATGGGCTTGGACAAAAAAAATAAGGCCAGTTTAAAAAATGGGCCGGGCTCGGGTAAGGCATTTTTGGCCCGGGCCCGGCCCGAATTCACTAAAGGAAAAAAATATTATTTTTTAATATTATTTTCTTATTGTTTTTCTCCTTATTTTGCTACCATTTTACTATTATGTTTCTATTATTTTGTTGTTATTGTTTAGATATTATACAAAACTTGTTTTATTGTTAATTTTATTATTATTTTAAAGACATTTGTTAATTTTGTTATTATTTTAGAGGCATTTGCTTGTTAAGTTGCATCTATTTTAGTGTTATTTCAGTCTACATATTTTTAATTTTTTTTTTCAATTTGTTGAAAAATATTTATTTTGATTTTTTTAGTATTTTTGATGTATTATATATATTTAAAAATTATATAAAAAATTAATACAGGCGGGCTGGGCCGGGCTCGGGTTTTAGCATTTTTATATGGGCCAGGCTTGGGCTAAATTTTAGGCCCATTTTTGGGCCTGGACCACCCCGAACCCAATGAATGGGCCTAAATTTTTAGTTGGGCCCAGCCCGAACCCTGCCCGGCCCTGCCCATGTACACCTCTAATTTGATCTCTTATAAATTAATTATTCATTTTTAACCCTTAAAATAATTTTTTAGCTTCTCTCCTGCTTTTAGCACATTAAATTGTAATGTAGTTTAAAAATAATAAAGTAGATTATATATTATTTTAATAATATTATATATTATGATTTTTTTAATTCATATAATAATTATATTAAGAATGTTGTTAAATTGTATATTATTTTATTAAATTATATTTAATAATAATTATGTTAAAATATAATTAAATTATTTATTATTATTTTTAATAAAAATATATTTAACAATAATTTTATTAAAATTTAATAATAATAACAATAATTATCTACCTAAAAAGATTCTGCTAAGGGTACTTTGGTCATTTAAGCCTTTTTCCTTATACTATTACAACATCTATTCTATTCAACCAAACAAAAGAATGCTATTACAGCTCTATTCCATTCCATTCAACCAAACAATTGAATTACTGATTACAGCTCTATTCAATTACAAACCTATTCCATTACAGTGAACCAAACGTACCCTAAGTTTCAGCATATTAAACGATGAGGGAATCTAGTTGCTCATTTGCTAGCCCGTGAAGGCTTTCTCCGAAAGCGGGACGTTTTTTGGGTGGAGGATGGACCGGATTCTATTCTAACGACGGTGGACAAAGAATGATAGGGGTGTGGCTGATTTTGTTGGAGGATACTGGGATGGAGATGTTTTGGCCAGATCTATTATCTTACTGGTAGGTTTTGATGCGGCTTCAACCTTAGTCATTGCTCGGTGATAGATTCAGTCGGTGTTGATGCCTTTATCGGACATGCGTGTGCAGCTGAGGAAGATGATAGGGTTCATGATACATGCACAAGAACATTTGATATGAACTCGAGCTAGTCAAGTGGACCAAATTCCTAGCTGCCCGTTTTAAGAGAGGATCCAATTCAAATTCCTATTGGGCTTGTGACGCGTGCTAGAGCCAAGAAGCTCAAAGAGGCAATGATGGGCTTGATTCAGCAAGTTTGGGTTAAATGTGAAAATTCCAATCCTTATTGGGCCCCTGATAAAGCCCTAAGTCCATGCAATGTTTTGCATGTGGATTTTTAAGGACTAAATTGTTTACTTAAGTTAATTAAATCCACAGTTTTAAAATTGTGTCTTGTTATTACATAGTTTTATTGAACCTATTTAAAGGGCCTTTGTAACTCTGATTTAGTCACACCAATCAACAAGGGCTTTTCTTTAAGGGTGACAAGATGTAGTCACTTATGGAGTTTTGGTGAGAGTTTGAAAGAATTTTGTGAAACCTCTTTTGTAAGAGCTTTGGATGTGAGCTTTGTATCCAAGGCTTGGGTTTTTGTATTCTTATTGTACTCTCGTTTTGTTTACTCCATTAATGTTAAGTCGATGCCTAATTTTCCCATGGTTTTTCCTTCTTTGAAGGTTTTCCATGTAAAATATTTGTGTTCCTCATTCTCCACTTTTACTATCTCGTTGTTTATACGAGTTGATCCTCAACATAAATTTTAAATAAAATTGGTATTTCTTATTCATACATGCTTCGATGGCATCTCTCATTCATACTGATAATCAAGACAAGTGAGGGGTGTTACACTCGAGTATCCGACCTTTGTCGCTGAGTATACTTAGGGTGTAATTAGTTGAAAACTGATTAGTAAGATTTGTTATGAATATAAGTATTGGGTACCAATAATGGTACATATTAAAAAGCTAATAAGTTATGAACTCTAAAGCACTGGCTATAAATAAGCTACTAAGAATGTGGTGTGATAACACACCTTAATGAACTGTTATCTAACTGGAAACCTTAATGTGTTATTAAGGTGAATGTTAAATTGAATAAGTCCTATCACGCCCCAAAATATAGTGGGTTAGTTGAAATAAAAAAAAATGAATAGGCTTGATGGTTAAGTAAATAGTGCACTCCTTAGAGATATTAGGTTCAAGCCACTCCTCTCCTCTCCCATTTCTTTTCTTTTTATTTTCAAGCAAACTAGGATGAAAACCACACTAAAACAAATATTTTCGGGAGTGAAAACTTAACAAGATATGGGAAACAACTTAATGGTTAAAGCTTGCTTCTCCCCCCTTGGATGTCTATGTTCGAGCCACCCCAAATCCCCTATTTCCCTTTTATTTTCGACAGTATGGGCAAATTACCATGCAACCCTTAAAGCTTGAAAAGCCCTAGGTATTTAGTCTTATTTTTTTGAATCATCCTAGGATTTTGTTTTCTCTTCCAAATCAATTAGAATTTTCCCTCATCTTTCTTTATCTTCTTCTTTTTTTTCTTCCCCTTTTCTTTTCATAATATTTTTGTAACAGCCCAGTTTAGACTCTAGGCGGAATAGTGGTTTCAGGACCACAAATCCGAGATCAGAAAAATGTTTTAATATTATTTTTGGTGTTCATAATATGTGATTGAGCATGTGTGAAAGTTCTGTGTGAAAATTTTATTAATTGTGTGCCGAATTAAGAAAAAGGACTTAATCGCATAAAATGCAAAAGTCGTGTGCTGATTGTTAAAGTGCTTAATTGTCATGGCTTTTTAAACGAGGGGTCCTTATGTTTTAAATGGACCATTAATGTTTTGAATGGACATAAATGGGTAAATAATAGGTGAATTTATAATGTTTTAATCAAGGGTAAAATGGTAAAACAAACATAAATGTATAATAAATAAAACAAAAGCATTATCATCTTTAATTTCTCTTTATCTCAACCGAATAACAAAATAAAATAAAGACAAGGGAGAGTTTTGGGTTTCGGCACACTTGAGATTTTGATTGAGGTACGAAATTTGTTTGGTTTTTGATAATTTCTACATTTTTGTGATCGTTGCTTAGTGTATTATCAAACCCATGATTTAATTTTAGAAATTGATGGTGATTTTGAGATGACATTGATGAATATGTGAGTTTTGTGTTGTTAGTTGGTGGAATATGAAAGCTTAGTGTTGGGTTAACATTGTTTGTATTTGAATTTTTGATGAAATTGAGTAATTTGGAATAAATTGTGAAAATATTATCTTGAGGGACTAAAATGTGAAATAAATGAAATATATGGGCTTGAATAAGAGCAAGGAAAATTTGGCTAAGCTTATGTGAATAGAAATTTTGTGTATTTTGTGATTTGATGAATTAGGGACTAAAGTGTCAGAATGTTAAAATGTGAGGGCTATTTTGTAAAATACCTTAAATATGTGTGTTTGGACTAAATTGAATGAGTTGGTGATTGAATAAGTTAAATTTGAATATGTATAGACCAAGAAAGGAGAAATTCGGATCGAGATCGAGGTAAAGACAAAGTACTCGACTGATCGGATAGTTTCGGTATTTCGACGTCTGAGGTAAGTTCAGATATAATATTAGCTGTTAAATTATGTATATTGATGAAAATTGAATGAATGTATAATTATTGAGTTAGAAATGTTAAATATGAGATTGAGAAATGTGGTACTAAGTGTGCACAATTGAAATCGAGACAGAGATGAATAGCACTGTGTGTGCGAAGTAATGGAAGCTTCGGCTTTATTGATTGGCACTGTGTGTGCGATGCCGAATTAAGTTTGGTTTTGTATCTAGGCACTAAGTGTGGATGTTAACTAAGTATCGGCTATGATTTAGGCACTAAGTGTGCGATTGAGTTGAAAAGATATCGAGCAGTGTATGAGATATGATATCGAGTATCAAATAGCAAGAACGTTTATTAACTAATTGTTGGCAAAGGTATGTTTGAACCTATGTGGTTGATGATAGTTTTAATGGTTGAATGAATGGATATTTGAGCATATGGTTGAGGATGTGCATCTATCTATGTGATGATTTGATTATGTATTGATGTTGCATTATTGAATAGTATGTATTATATTACGAATTTACTAAGCTTTTAAGCTTACTGTGTGATGTGTTTCTTTGTTTTACAGTGTCAGTAAAGCTAGCTTAGATTTGGGGATCGTCAGCTACTCTATCACACCATCGGCTATCTATTTCGGTACTTTTGAAAGATGTACATATTTGGTATATGGCATGTATAGGCTAGTAAATATGGTGCATTTTGAGGTGTTGGACCTTGCCATGTGATATGGCTTGGGTGTTAGATGATTTTGATTGTTATCTGTGAACTATGTAAATGATGAATGTGGTATGAAATAGTGAGGTTAGAAATGGTGTATTTCATTCTTGAATTAGCTGATGGAAATGGTGTTTTAAGTGTGAATTTGTGGCTTGACTAAATGATGTTTAGCTTACATGATTTGAGTTGTAAAAATGGTACTTTGAATGGATTTGTTTGAGTAAGAATTCAGTATAAGAATAGATGGTATGTTTTGGTTGCAAATGAAGCATGAATTGATATTGGTTTAATGCTTATAGGTAATTCCAAAGTATGGATGGTAATTTGGCCTTGAAAATAGCCTATAATTGCCCACATGGTTGAGCACATGGGCGTGTGGCTCGACCGTGTCTTTTGAGGTTGCGTTTTAAAATAGTTAGACTCAACTACGGGCAAGACACATGGGCGTGTGACTGGTTGTGTGGATCAAGTCAGTAACAACCACGGGCTGGACACACGGGCGTGTGACTGGCCGTGTGGTGCAAGTCAGTTTCGACCATGGGTGAGGCACACGGGCATGTCTCAGGCCATGTGAACAAGTCAGAATGTACGCCCTGTTTTGCCACGGCTTGGACGCATGGGCGTGTCTGAGGCCATGTGAGGCACACGGCCTATCCACACGGGCGTGTGACCTCTGCAACTTAGAAAAATGTTTAAATTTAAGAAATTTTCTTGTGTGTTCGGTTTAGTCCCGGCCCTATTTTAAAGCATGTTGAAGGTCTCGTTGACCTATATAAGGGACTATATGAATGTGAATTGACATGTTTGGTTGTGAAATGTTCGAAAATGATTTGTAATGCCTCTTAACCCTAATTCGGTGATGGTTATGGGTTAGGGGTGTTACAATTTTTCTCTATTACTGAAATTATATTTATTTCCCAAATCAAAATCTTTCCCCTCATTTAATTTCTACTGACTTTTGGAGATTAGCATCCATAGCATTTGTTAAACTTGCCAAAGAATCAGATCGAATCTAGGTGAATTGTACCAAGATTGAGCGTGAGGAATGTCTATCGGATCCTCGATGAAAAGTGTGTGTTTTTTTACAAGTGAATTGGGGCAAATCGTGTCTAGGAATAGGGCCACAAGGTCTACAATATGGCCTTCCACACGACTATGTATCTTGGGAACCCTAGTGTAGTTTGTAAACCACACGGTCAAGACCTTTCCACACGATATGCCATCCGATCGTGCCTTCCTTGTAGCTTAATTTTATAATTGCCACACGGCCACAGTCTATTACACAGCCTGGCCACACGATCGTGTAACCCCTCCACACGGCCTACAGTCTCTCACACGGTTTGACCACACGATCGTGTATCCTTTGTTTTGTAGTTTTGCTTAGAAATTTATGATATGTTTAGTTTAGTCCCTGTTTGATCCCTGAATTGTTCCTAGAAGTTTTTGTGCACTTAATTGATCATTGAATTAGTGTTTATATGGAAATCTATGATTTATATGCATGAATTGCTACTATTATAATGTGTTTATTGATATTGATCAACTGAATCATTATGACGGTATGAATAAACATGTGATATTAATCATGCTTACCATCAAAGTGTTATTGATAAATTATGAGTGTTAATACTATTATTGCCCCACTGAATACATGATGAACATGTCTATTGCTAGTGTTGAACAAAATAAGTGTTAAGCATGCCTACGAATGTTTGTGTTATTATGTTATAAAGTATGTCATATTGCATTGAATGAGGCAGGATGATTTGTATGGAGGAAGAGTGGTAATTTAATAACCTGCAAATAAGTGGTAGCTTGTCCACAAACCAAGTGAAAGTTTGTTTAATCTTCAAATATGAGTAATAGTAGACCAATTAACCAAGTCAGTTCATTTCTTACATGTCTACACAGGCTATTCCTTATTAAAACTAAGTTATATATTTCAAAGATTGTAAGGTTGCATGGGGTACCCGTATCAATCATCTCGGATCAAGATCCCATTATCATATCGATTATAAAAGAAGCTAGAAGAGTCACTATGTATTCGTTTGGACTTTAGCATTGCAAACCAAATAGGTTATACAAATATTGAAAGATATGTTAAGGGGCTGAATTATCGAATTCCGAGGTAGTTGGGAATAACATTTGCCTCTAGCCAAAATGTTGCTACAATAATAACTTCCAATCGAGTATCCAAATGGCACCTTATGAGACCTTGTATGGTTCTAAATGTCAAACACCTCTGTGTTGGACTGAGTTAAGTGAAAGGAAAGTTTTGGGTCCCGAGCTAATGCAATAGTCTGGGAGGAAAATTGTAACACCCCTTACTCGTATTCAACGTCAGAACAGGGTACGAGGCATTACCGTACTTACATCACAAGCAATCATACAATTTCGAGTCATAAATTTGCGTCCAAATTAAAACCATTTGTATTTAATCATAATATCCCTAATACGAGCCTACAAGGCTCAAAACATGATTTTGAATTGGTTCGGGGCTAAACCGAGAACTTTAGAAATTTATGTAAAACTTAGAAATTTTTCCACTATACAGGGGTCACGCCCGTGTGGATATGGGACACGCTTGTGTGGTCACACACGCCTGTGTCTCGACCTCGTGTAACCCTCTGACTTGTAACCCATGAACAAGTTGAGATCACATGGCCTAGTCATACGCTTATGTGCTAGGCCGTGTGAAAAATTAATTTTCACCAAATAGGTGCAGAACTCACACGACCAGGGTACACCCCAGTGTTCGAGGCCGTGCCGTCCACACGGCTGAGACACACCCCATGTCTCTGCCTGTGTGCTCTATTCTGAGCATTTTGTTTCTAAAAATTTAGGTGCAAGAGACACATGGCAAGAACACATGCCCATGGGACAAGCCGCGTGTCACACACGGCCTAGACACACGCCCGTGTTTCTACCCGTGTAGACAAAATAAAGGTTTTGCTACCCTCATTTGCACACACTTGTACATAACTTCATTTGCATAATTCTTAGCACAAACAAGCAGCCAATACCATCATAACTAAGGCCTAAACATGTCATTTAAAAGCCAACATCTATCATGCTTAAAACATCATACTTTGCCAAACTCAAATATACCATAAGCACATCCACAAGCATTCAATATGATTACTTTCAATATGTATAGTCTAGCCCAATTTCACTAACTTACCATCAAGCCAATTCTCCCCATTTAACGCCTAAGTTATTAAGCCACAATCATTCATCCACCAAGCAATTAAAAGGCACATCACAAATAACATTAGCCCATGCATAACTCACATCTAATTTAACCAAGATAGGCCATCTTTCAAGGCCTTATACAAAATAAAACATTTATCAATTACAAGCCAATACTTTTGGCCAAATCATAATGACACATATACCCAAAATGACCAAGTTCCTATACATGCCATATACTCAAAATGCTAAATTTCATCAATACCCAAAATGATAGTTTTGATAGTGTGAGGCGAATCTCCGACGATCCCCAATCCGAGCTAGCTTGGCGACACTATAAAAATATGGAAAATAAACGGAGTAAGCTAGATAGCTTAGTAAGCTCGTATTAAAAAAATAAGCAAACCCTACCATACATTAACATGCAAGTAATGTAACATAAGATAATGTAATATACCATAATCTCATGATCATATTTCACTTCCATCACTAACTTACCTTGAAATCGTCATTTCACGAGTTAATAATCATAAGCTTTGAGTACATACCTGTACCATCTCGAAATGAATTTACACATATTCTCGTCTTTGACATACCCGTGAACCACTCAGAATAATAGTATCGGATACTCAGGAATCTTGCTGTAACGCCCCGAATTTGGGCCTAGTAGAATTGGGCTTATTGGGCTTTGGGCTTTGGGTCTCAGAAAATTTTTAAGTGAGCGAGAAAATGACAATTGGAATGTGGGCTTTGAGGGTTAATGAATTTGGAGTGTCTAGGGGTGTTGAAGATGTCCTGGGATCAAGTAAGGGTATAGGAAAAATTTTAGTTTAAGCCCCAAGGGAACTGTGACTTCAGTTAGTAGGCCTTTTAAATAAATGAAGAAGAAAAATGACACAAAAGAGCTTGTGGTGTAGTGGCAAAGTGGCGTCACTTAGGGAGCAGGAGGTGGCATCATTAGCAGGCAAGGGAGTCCAAGGTTCGAGTAGTGGCATGGTATTTTATTGGAGTGTTTATTTTGCAGATTGGACGGCCAGAGTTTGTGCTGGATTTGAACTCTTGTATTGGAGAGTTTGAATTCGTCTTGTGGGATGGTTGTGGAGGAAATTTAGGATGAGATTGAAGAGTTATCAGGGAGAAAAGTTAGGAGCTGAGAAGTGTGAAGAGTTGGTGCCGAATGGGGCTTTGGGGGAAGGTAGTTTTGGCTTTTGGCTATAAAAGGGGGGTGCCGAATTCTTTTGAGAGGTTCTTGGGGTTTTCCATTACTTTTCTTTTCTCCCCCTCATTCTGTTTCTTCTGTTACCGAATTCTTCCATTACCGAAAAACCATCATTCCTTTTTGCCTAAATCCCTACTTGTGTCGTTTCTTTGTTGTTTTCCTCCATCACAAATCTGTTGATCAAGTGTTAAAAGCCGGATCTCGTTTAGTAGCTATCTAGGCCGCAGGATCAAGGGTGGGATTCGGTAAGTACTCAGTCAACCTCCTTAGTGTGTTTTGTTAAAAGCCGAAGGGCTATCTAACTTCTCATTATCGTTAACCTTGTATTAACAAGGGTAGGGTTCAAAGATCGCAAGCGTGGTAAGGATCGCTAGCAAGTGGTAAGTGTACTCATCTCAATTGTGGATTAGTAAGTGGCCGAATGTAAGTGTGGCTTATAGAGGTGACTTGTGTGGAATATGAGTCACTTGATTTTTGAGAGTATATGTGTGGGTGCAGATCTAGGGGGATATTCGTGAATAGTAGCTAAGGAAGGGCTACTAGAACTGGTGGCACATGGTAAGGTTATGGTAAGGCTTCGATTTTTTGGGTAAATATTATGGTTAAGTGTGATTGATTGGAGATTGGTATTGGTTGTAGGTTCAAGGCTGGAGATAGTGTAGCACGTCGCATTAACCAGGTGTGTACATACACTACACACAGACGACAAGTCGACACTAATTGGGCCTACCGAATTCGTAGGCCCAGGTCGACTAGAGTTGATATGTGAATGATAGATTGTTATAGATGTTGTATGATTTGGTCATGATTGGGCTTAATGGGCTATATGAATATGAAGTGGACTTAATGGGCTATGTGAACATGAAATGGGCTTAACGGGCTTTATGGGGTCTTAGGGAAGTACGCTAGGACTTTAATGGACTCTAGGCCTAGTTTGATAAATTCTTCAATCGCATAAAACTTGATCTAATAATTAAACATGTCCGTGGACAAATCGCTAGGTTAGAGTGTGGTAATGGACATATGCATGTCTAGGATTGGATTTAGGGAGAGATTGGTACTTAAGCGGTCCTAGCGACCCACCTCCTCTTCTTTGGAATCCTACCTGGTGTATAGTGTCTGTTCACTTTAGCCGCAAGGACTTGTTAATGGGCCAAAGTTCTTAACTAAAATCCGAAAGGGACCAAGTTACCCTAGTTGTCAAAATTACCAAAATACCCCTAGTTTGCAAAATCACCAAAATACCCTTAGTTTGCAAAATTACCAAAGTACCCCTAGTTTGCAAAATTACCAAAATACCCCTAGTTTGCAAAATTATCAACATATCCCTGATTTGAAAATTACCAATATACCCTTAATTTGCAAAATTATCGAAATACCCCCATAGGGTAGATTTATGGAAATACCCCTAGGTAGTGGAATGACTAAAATACCTCTAGGTGTTTAATGTGTGAAAATGTGTATGTTGTATTCATGAGATATATGTTGAACTTGGGTGGGTTTGATGATACGGAGGAAGATATGTGAGGATCGCATAGTCGTTTGACGACCGTGGATCCACCGGGGGCTTTAAGCCCATTATATGCTTAGCATCCTTACTACAACATTTGAGTAGTGCCGCTGTTGGTGCTACCTTTGGAGTGTAGGGATGGGTAGGTTGATATTTATATCCCCACAGGAGTGTAGGGTTGGAAGGGAAATGGAGTGTAGGGTTGGATTTGGGATGGGAGCATTGCATTCATGTGATACTGATGTGATATGAGGTCATTATGGGCTAAGGCCCAAGACCACCTATTTTGATAGGGCTTAGGCCCAATGTGATAGTTGCATGTTGATTGGATTACCAAGGGTCGTACACACTGAGTTTCGGAACTCACACCCTTTTATTTAATGTTTCAGATAACTCTCAGTACACGGCTCGACGTGGAAGAGGACTCGGAGTTGGCCACACTGCAAGCTACTTAGAAGTTTTTAATTAGTTTCGAATGACTTTATTTTAATTACTTTATTTTTATTGGGATGTAGTAAGGCCTTGTATCTCCAATTTGACTTGACATTTGGTTTTTATTATTGTTTCAACTGCCTAACTATTAAACTTAAATAAATTTCTAAAGTTTAACATGGTTTTTGAAATAACTATAACATATGGATGTTTTCTTAAAACATGGGCTTTCCTCATAACTTAACAAGTTGAAGGATTTTGGGTTTCTAAATCCTAAACTTAAGTTTTTTACTATGCAAATTTGCTATTGAACAAAAATTTAACTAAACAAAGTCATTCTGGAATTATCCTTTTGATGTGACGTCATCGGATTCGGCCATAACGTCTGGGCCGGGTCTGGGGGTGTTACACCTACACACTAAGTGCCACATATGTAGCTATTACTACCTAAATCTCGTATCACATAGTTGCTCGCTCTCGAGCTAACAACGGGCCTACTTACACAAGCTGTCGGTCAAGATGTAACTACGTGGTGCTACTCACACAAGCTGTCAAGTAACCACAACATATGCCGGTATAATCAGCCACCGGTAGGATGTACAGGACTAGCACCCGAATCACATAATCACATAATACATGGTAACCTTCGTGACATGTCACTTGTATCCTAACCTATTCTTAAGGTTCAAACAAGATTTCTTATTTGTCAAATCATCGTTGGACTCGTCCATAGAATTAGACTCGTCCACTTAATCAATCATACAGTTCTTGCAATATTAAAGCATTTAAATATAATTACATTAAACCTTATTTAACATACGAACTTACCTTGGTTACAAAAACGACCAAACGGGTCTATTCGTCAATTACTTTGGTTTCCCCCCAATCTAGACCCGAACTTCATTTTTCTTGATCTATAATGCCAAATTCATCTCATTTAATTATCACATTATTCAATTTAGCCCGAAAACACCTTATGGAAAAATTACATTTTTGCCCCTATACTTTTGACATTTTACATTTTAGTCCTTAGGCTTGTAAAACGAATTTCATTCAATTTCTTAAAAACCCAAGCCTAGCCGAAACTTAATCATACTCATTACAGCCCACACTTTTCATTTATTCACATTTTAACACACCTTTTTCAACCTTTCACAAATAGGTCCCTTTTTGACATTTCCATAAAAAAATCACTTTTTAAATGTTGTTTTCCTAGCATCAAGCATGCATTTTCTACCATAAAACATCAAAATATATACATATTCTACATGGGTAAATTTTTAGACTTTGACATCTTTTCAAATTAGTCCTTGAAATAGCTAGATTAGGTTAAGACAACTTAAAAAACATAAAAATCATGAAAAACGGGGCAGGAACGGACTTACAATTGAGCTTGAAAGTGGCCAAAACCCTAGCTATGTCTTCCTTCAAATTTTCGGCACAAGGGGGACTATTTTGAGAAGATGGACACTTTTATTTCACTTAATTTTGTCTTTATTTACCAAATGACCAAAATGCCTTTCACTTAAACTTTGAAATTTTACTTACTCTATGTCCGTTTTTGTCCATCTTAAGGTATAATGGTCTAATTACCATTTAAGAACCTCCAATTTAAGAATTCTTTACAATTAAACACCCTTAGCTTCTAGAACACACATTTTGTACCTATTAGTCAAATTAGATACTCTATCGATAAAATTTCTTAACAAAATTTTTACATAATTATTCAATCATACTGTAGACCTTAAAAAAAAATAAAATAAATATTTCTACTTCAGATTTGTGGTCCGAAAATCACTATTCTGATTTGACCCAAAAACGGGCTATTACAAAAATTAAACTAATACAAGATAGGTTGAAAACGAATTCGAATAGACAAAATTCATACACAATTTTAAAGAGGAAGGACATTGAGTAAAATGTCGATGATCAAGTCTTCTAAAAGTATTCCCATGGAGGAAAGTGTTGAGGTTTGGTCGGAGAGGTAAGTTAAGTCCGAGATTCATAGGACCTTACCAAATTCTTAAAAGAGTCAGTCTAGTGGCATACCAACTAGAATTACCTCCTGAAATGGAATGAATTCATAACATTTTCCATGTCTCCATGTTGAGATGATACCGATCCAACTTTTCTCACATTTTTTTGATCGAAGAAATTGATGTGCGACCGGACTTGTCCTTTGAGGAGGAACTTGTGCAAATTTTAGATCGTAAGGTAAAGGTTCTAATAAGGAAATATATTCCACTTGTTAAGGTTTTGTAGCGGAACCATGACACCAAAGAGGCCACGTAGGAACTAGAAGACACGTTTCGTCTACAGTATCCCCATCTATTTTGCTAGAAGACGTGATAGTGGAGCTGACATATGATGAGCTTACGTTGGAGTTTTGCTCCACATTTTTCCTACAGACAATGCTATCATCGAGGGACGAACCACGAGCTATCTCATTCTATCTTGGGGTTGTCACTCGGTATTTGAGTATTGTGGGATTTGGAGTTACCTTCAGCTTATTATCTGATGATTTCTTAGCCACGCCCAGGTTCTCCACCCTTCCGTGGCTTACCCATTGATCTACAGCTCTCTACTTATCTGACATCTATAAGGTTTCCATTCCATACAACTCGAGCCAGTCCAAGGCTCGATGCCAACCTCTGGCCCTTCATTACATTCACGCCATTTTAGCTCACACTCTAACTGGTCGGAAGGAGATTACGAGCGTCGTGGGCACTTTAGATGTGTACTTCTTATGGAGTATACACGAGCAATACGCAATTGGTCTAAGCCCATTTTGTGGCCTAGTGTTGTCATTATCAGAGTGAGTGACCACGAAAAGGACCTATCTATATGGGTCCATATGTGACACACCTGGCCCGTTACTTCATCCTCCTCGAGACCCTCGAGCAGATTGGTACTCTTAGTTTAGTTGGGGACATGGCACCACAGGGCTTGAATATAATGAAACAATGAAGATGGTTGCCCATCAGCTTGGGGCTCTCGGTGATCAGTATGTGTTGCTACATCTAACTCAGTAGTATGAGGATGATGAGCATCTAGACGATGACCTTCCACCACCACCGCGATCCATTCTCAGTCCTCCCGGCAGTCACTCTATTGTTGCGCTTGTGCATACGGTTACACTTAAGGATATTTATTGTAATCAATAGCAGCAGTCAGCGTGAATCAATCGCATCGAGGCGTATCTAAAGCAGATATGCCATCATTTCCATATATCTCCACCTGATCATACGCCTCGTGATCCTGACACCTCGCACGATACTGATCAATTATTTTCTTTAGTTTTCTACTTTAGTTATTTTATTTTTAGTTTACTTTTATTTTATTTGTTAGTTGTTTTTATTTTATTTTTCAAACTTACATGCTTTATTTTATTTTTATTCTGCATTTATTTTATTTTGTCGGTTGTTTTTTCTAGTTTGTTATCTCTTTATCTTATTTATTTTTGTGTATTTTCTTATTAGTTTGCTAAAAAACATGTACTTCATTTAGAATTGCTTGCGATTTCGGATTTCACTATTTCGGCGAATTCATTCAAATTAAGGGCAGATTCAGTTCTCTACCTCCCTTATGATAATGTGCTTATTCAGTGATTATACCTGTTGTACATTGAGGCAATGTACATTTTAAGTGTGGGGAGGATTTTAGGCTATGTCCCTGAATTGAAGAATTATCTTGAAATTTTAGGTTTGCAAGTTTGACATCAAAACCATAATTTTTTGTGAGCTTTTGAGCGTATAGAGCATATATTTATTTGTGCTCATTTTATTTTTGGTTGTGAGTGTCTCAACTAGATTTATTATTCTAGAATTTGCTTTGGTTATACATGTCGAGACCACATTATTGATTTGATTTACTGAAATGATAGAAGCACTTAGGATTTAACCCACCTAACCATGAAACAACTTACGTATTGTATTATCCCTTAGTAAACCTTGTTGATGGTAACACATTTTTTTCTAACCTGTTAATGTTAATCCGCAACCCATATATATGTTGTAAAATTATCTTTTTTATGTATTTCCTTTTTGCCGAGATTTGATTTGGTTAGTTGTCTGACCATGTTATATTATTTGCATTGCTGAATTTTACTTTACTCTAAAAAAATAAAAAAGAAGAAGAAAAAGAAGAAATATATAAATAATAATTTAATTGAGCTTGAATTGTTAGTTTCAGTTTCTGTTGAAAAGCTCATTTTCATTCTTTATTGCTTGTTGATGTAAATTCTTTTAATTCAGCAACTGCTTTTTTTTTTCTTCTAATTTGGCAACTTATCAATCCGGCTCTCGATTGTAACAAACTCTTTTGACTTTTCCATACCCTTAACCTAAGCCCCATTACCACCTTGTAAAGACCTCTTTATTGGTGTATCGTTTCATTTTATAGTGGTGGATTTTTTTATTTTTAAGCAAGTCAATGGTAATAACATTTCTTGTTTGATTATTGAGTGCACATTAATTGAACCTTAGACACTTTGAGTGCTTTGAGTGATCCTTAGTGAGGATGTCAATTCTTGTTGAGTTTGAATATTCCAAAAAAACAACTCGAAAAACACTATTGAAGTCTATTCTAAAGCAAATTTTTGTCAAGATTGAAGATTTGCATTTGATTTCTTAGGAGATTATCATGAGTTTCTTTGTTTCTTTCGTTTATACTATGTTTTAGATGTTTTTATTTTCAAGCATGAACAAATTTTCTAAATACCTAGGGAGACGAAACCTTATTTATGGATTCTGTCGTTTGATTTTTATTTTACGTAATAAATATTTAGATCTTGTTCTTAATTATGTGTGCTTAATTTCTTGGTTTAATATTTCTAAACTATTGATCCATATTTGATGTGCTTAAATTAGAGGAGAAATAAACCCTGTGTAAGAGTAGATCTTGTGTAATTGAGTGGAGTTGTATGCAATCCTAGAGATAGGACGTCATAAATTTGTCGGATTAGATTCAAATCTAATAGGAGAATCCATAGCACGAGTTAATGCAATAATAAGGGTTTTAATTAAAAAAAATTCAATTAATCAACCTAGAGCCAGTTGCTCTTATTCTCGAAAGAGATATTAGCATAATTTAGTAATTTCTACGGATCTAGTTACTAAGTAAAGAAATTGCGTAATTTAGATTGATAATGACAGATGAAATCTAGGTGAATTCTTTCTTGGGTATTGTTTTGTTTCTTGGTTGTTAATCGTTTATTTCCTGATTTATTCTTTGTCGTGTTCGTTAGTTAATTTTAGTTTTAATCAATCACTTGAATTATTCGATTAAATAATAGAAAGACGGTAATTACTAATACTTTTAGTAGTTGTGGGAACGATATTTTTGCTCACCATAGCTATACTATTAATTGATAGGTGCACTTGCCTTAGTAAAATTTTTAGTTAGTTTCGCGACTCATCAATAACCAACTAGGTTAGAACACGGACACAACATCTGGAGGTCTCGGCTCATTTTTAGTTATTAATATGTTTATATTTATTATTTGATGTTTTAATTATTTAGAGATTGTATTGTTTTATTTTGAACTATGGCATGAGACATAGGATTTTGGTTTTATTTTGCATGGCATTTAATTGGATTTTAGGACATCGAATTATGAATATTAATTAATTGAGCATGAACCCCGGTTTTTATTAAAACGTAAATAAATATCACTTTTCCATTAGTAAATTATAATTAAAATTTTGAGTAATAAACAAATAGGTAATTAATTAAGTATTGAATAAGGAGTCTTCAATACATAGGTTAGTTAATTTAAAATAGTTTTGCTAACTCGTGAGTTTTTCTAAAATAGACTAAATTTTCTTCTAAATTAAACAAATATTTTAAAAAAACGGTTTTATAAACTCCGGTAGCTTACTTTAATTTTTCGAATTTAAATCTAACGTCTAGGCTGGGTTGGGAGGCTACAAGTCCATAGGGATGGAAAATGGAATTGAAATGTGAGTTTAATAAACCGAAATCAAATGTCGAAATACGAATCATATGCACAACTAGAATCGTGAACAAACCATTAAACTGTTAGTTAAGGCCTTAACATGGTAAACTGTATAAATGGGTTAAAATAAACACTGTGACCAAAATGAACTTAGTAAGACGATTGATTTAAAGGGCTCAATGTTAATAAAAACTTAGAGTAAGTTAGTTTGTCCTTGTTAATTACTATGGTTTATGGATCAAGCGTTGTTTAAAACGCATAGGTACGGACTATGGTAACTTGGGAGAATTGCATCACACCACAAATTTTTAAGGTTTCGAATAATTGAGTTGAATTAGGTGGCGTGTAAACAAAGATGTATTTTATATGTAGAGTTCTAAGGTGGAATGACATGTTTAATTTCTTTATAGTTTTCTTAACCATTACGATTCTCATTCCATTATATCTAAATTTAAAATGTTTTGAGAGCTCTCCAAACATGTTTTATGTATGTCATGAAATGTTCATGTTTGGAATCATCTTAAATTGTTTTCAATTTTTTTTTTTTTTTTACTTATCTAAAACCTATTTTTAATTACTTTATAAAAAATGTTTTAAGTTTTTACTCTCAAATAAATTTGAGATTTTTTTTTTTTGTATTTACTCCAGTGACATCTCTCATCTATATCGATCGTTAAGACGGGTGAGGAGTGTTACAATGATTTTATTTTTAAATTTTATTTTCTCAACTATTCTATATAATTTTCTATATTAATTAATATTATTTTTAGAATGTAAAATTATATAGTTATGTAATTACAATTAATATTACCAAACATGATATAGAAAACTATGATGTAATTACACTAATCATACAAACATGTCTAAAAATTTAAATTACTTATAATTAAAAGAGGGTGTAATAACATCTTTTTATTGAATTACTCTTCTATGCCCAAAAACACCCTTAATAATGATTAGATAATGTAAAGTTGTTTAATGTTATGGATCTGCAAGTAGGGGTGAGCATTCGATCGAATCGAATCGAATCGAATCAAAAATTTTCGAGTTAATCGAGTTTTCGAATCGTATTTTATCATCCTAACTTAATTTGAAATTTTCTCGAATCGAGTCGAGTGAGACGAAATTCGAATCGAATCGAATCGAATCGAATCGTTCGAGTTAAATTTTAAAAAAATGACTTTAGTGTTGTTTATTTTTATGTAATTTTTCAAAAAAATAATTTTCTTTAAAATTTTTAAACATGATCATACAACAAAAAATTGGAGTAAATAAGTGAATAAATAAAAGCAACACAACATCAACCTAAATAAACAATATGGGTCCAAATAAACAACAAAAACAATACAACAAGATTATAATAAATAACATAAGTAAAAATCCAAGTAAATAATATGAGTCCAAGTAAACAACAACAACATTATAATAAAAAAAAAACATAAGTAAAAATTCAAGTAAATAACATGAGTCGATGTAAACAACAACATTATAATAAAAAAAAGATATAAATAAAAGTCTAAAATGTAATAGAAACCTACACTAGTCCAAACAAACAAAAAAAAAGAACACAATAAAAATCCAATTAACCAACAACAATAACAAACCAAACCAAACTAATAACAATAACACATCAGTTCAAAAACCATTATAGAATAGTTTAAGTTTCTTCTTGTGCTTCAAACACCGTTGGCATTGATAATCTTGAAACATCTAGTAAAAGTATTGAATGAGTTAGTTAAATGATAAAAATGTTCGCAAAAAAAAATTAAATAAACATTTAATTTTATAAACTAATTCTAAGTATATTACCTTCTTGATCTTCAGGTATTTTTGACAAGTCAAGCAAATTTAAAAACAAAAATGTTAGTTAAATTATGCTTACTAATATAAATAACACAAAAGCTTATTTTATAAATTAAAATTTATATATTACCATCTTCCATGATTTGAAGTTCATCAACATAATCTTCAAGATTGATGGCATCATTAGATTTCAAAGCCAATCTTGTGTGCAAACCAAAGCCTCGACCATGAGAGGAGTTAGAGAACTTCTAAAACTATCGAGAACACGTCCACCAATGCTAAATGTACTTTCAGAGAGGCAATCGTTGAAATAGGAGTAGCAAGAATATCTCGAGCCATTTGTGAAAGAATAGGGAATCTAGAATTTGCTCATTTTCCACCACAACAGTAAATCAAATGAACTTGAATTGTTTACTTCTTCATCCTCACCCAAATATCTATCCAACTCAGATTTACTTTCTAATCCAACATGTTTCTTCTTTTGAAGGTATTTTTGTTTGGCCAAGCCTGTTTTCATTTCTGACTGATCTATTTCCATTGAACTACAAAGATTTGTCGAAGAACTAGATCTACCTTCATGAATTCTCCCGGCATTAGAGGAATACTCATTGAACAAGCAATGCAATTCTCTATCAATCATTTTCATAATGTCATTGGCAATATTAGGAAAAAGCAACTTGACCCCAAAGTCCAAAAAACTCCTTTTACATCGTGGATCAAAGATGACCGCCAAGTAAACTAGCATGTTGATCTTGTTTCCTTCACCCCAATACTTATTATATTTATCTCTCATTTTGGAAGTCATAGAAACTATGTCTAGATCTCCACAACTTTGCCACCCATCAAAAAGACAATGCACATCCGTCAATACTTCAAAAAATGAATGAGAGGTAACATGCAAAGATCCGGACACCTTCAGTGTAAGATGATAAAAAGGCTCTAATACTTTTATAACTCTTCGAACAATTTCCCAATCATCAAATGTAGGAACTCCATCTCCAGCAGTAGAAGGTCAAGAAAAAATTATGGTCATCACGTACATATGATTCAAATGCACGCTCATATTTTTATACCACCTTTAACATCATATATGTTGAGTTCCATCTAGTAGGCACATCTAAACACAATTGAGCCTTACTATCTATCATTTCTTCTTTTACCCGTTGGTTGAATTTTATCAACCTCGATGGTGATGCTCTTATATACCTCACAGCACCTCTAACTCGATCCACAGACACAGAAACATCCTTAATACCGTATTGCACAATGAGATTAAGAATGTGTACAGCACATCTCATATGAATAAATTTTCCATTTGCAACAGATGCATTTCGATGATTCAATTTCTTTCTCAAATATTCAATGGCAACACTATTGGTGGATGCATTATCAACAGTAATGGTGAAGACCCTCTCAATCCCCCAATCTCGAAGACATTTTTCAATAGCTTGACCTATGCTTTCACCTCTATGAGCAGATATTGGGCAAAAATTTATAATTCTTTTTTGCAACCTCCACTCATCATCCACCCAATGTGCTGTTAAAACCATGTAAGATATCCTCTGCAATGAAGTCCAAGTGTCTGTCGTCAAACAAACTCTACTTATATCTTTTTCAAAACAATTCTTCATCACACTCTTCATGGAGTTAAATAAATCAAGACAATCCCTTCTAATTGTCCAACGAGATGGAAGACTAAAACGTGGGCATGCTATAGAAAGAAAGTATTTAAAACCCTCTCCCTCTACAATTTTAAAAGGAAGTTCATCCACAATTATCATACGAACCAATGCTTTTCTAATAGCATCTTTATCAAACACCCAAGTTGATAAATCCGTTGTTTCTTGGCTAACATTCACAAATGTTAATTCGATTGCTTGGATCGTAAGTATTACCTCGAGGTCTTTTTAGGCATGTTTTCAAATGGTTATTCAAATTTGTTGTAGAACCCGAAGTTGTTTCCATGGTGTAAGTAACATCACATGCATTGCACCTTGCTCTCTTCTCCCCCTCTTTAGTCACATACTTGGTGAAATGGTTCCAACACAAGTCGCCTTGAAGTAATCTTTTTTCGAACATTTTCCTTGGTTGTTGTTTGATCATCTCTACTTGAGGAAGAATTTTGTGAACTTTGAGTTGAACCATCTTGCTTTGGATCACTCATCTACAAGTAAACATTTGTTGCAATCACTAATGATGACCAATAATTGATTTAAAATCAAACTTAATAACATTTATGCTTTAATTTATTTTTTGAACCAAAGTTTTCATTCAACTAATTCACTAGAAATGGAAAGCAAGTTAACTCCAACTAATAGAGGTAGCTTTAAATGAGTGGTCAAACCCTCAAAAAGTAATAAAGTTTAAAAAGTTAAAAGCTGATAAAAACTTGTATTCAATTTAAAAGTGAATCGACCTTGTTAACACTAGGAACAAGTTCTGCAATGCTTGGATTCTTTCGACAATTCTCTCCTGCATGCAACTGTACCATTTAAAAATAAAAAAATAAGCTTCTCCAATAAAAATAAACAAAAAGCAAGTTAACTCCAACCATTCAACTAATTCAACGAAATAATTTTCCTCCAAAATCATTAGCTTCAAATTAAGTAATTTATATCACTCAAAGATAATTATGTTATATTATACTATAAAATTTGCATGTATAATAGAAACGATAAATTGCTAGTGTACCAAAGACTAAAAATATGGTAAATTATTTGCATTTGAAATTTTAATGAAATAAAAGACATATCCATATAATAATTACTAAAGAATAAATTTAAAATTTTTAAAAATAAAATGAATAGATTTAAATAAGTTTAAGTTATGCATTTATTATAAATATACCAAAATTTAATGTTTATATTTTAATAACGTGGAATTTAAACAATCAAATATAGTAGTAATGATATGAAAGAAATGTAGAAGGTGAGGTATATATATACAAAACAGTAGGCAAAAGATTTGTTCACCCAAAAGATTTGTTGCAAAGGAAAAGCATTCAGTCAGCAAGACTAGAATTTTAGCTTTGCAAATAATCATATAATAAACTACTGTTTTTTTTTTTTCTTGGGTTCTATGATTGATTGGTTTCAGATTTTAGTAGCTCCACACTTCCTCTCATCAGATCAGAACACAAGCTTCAACAAGTCCTCGGACTTCTTGTGTCCCTTCTGTTGCTTGCTTGATCTCCAGCCTTTATCAACATAATGAAAGACTTCAAATTAGGACTTTAACTAGAGACCGGTTAGAAATTATGAGCTTTATTTTATCTTCCAATTTATCTTCTCTACTTATTGTCCCTAGGAATAGTTACTAAAGTTTGTGACAACGGATTTCCTTCTTCATGGAGATATAAGTAAACAGATTGCATGTAACTTCTATCCAAAAAACAGTGAATAAGCTCTCTCAAGCTCTCTTTTTTCTTATATACATCCATCATACATAACATACATAAGCATCATCTACATGTTCTATGTATGTATAATCAAACATTTACATTTTTTTAGAAGTACCCAAAGCTTGTTAAACTCTTCTTCTAATTTCTTTAAAAAATAAAAGAAATGTATAGTATATTTTAGTGGCTAATATTTTGTTTGAAATTTTATCTAAGCTCCTTTGTCCTTAGGTTTGTTTGCTATGCTAATGCTGCTATGTTTTATCTGGTACTCAGTAAAAAAACCTTAGATAGTTGGCTATAATTTTCTGCTTTTTTTCTCAAATCCAAAAGTATAGTTCTTTTTTTTTTCATCATTTTTGTAGGTGAGCGATTGAAGTAGAAGATCTCATGGGAATTTAGTTTAATTGATGAATGCTCTTGTGGTATAACAAACAGTAAATCGGCAGAGTGAAGGAGGGGAAAGAAGATGAAAGAAAAAGGGAACATGGTGATAGTGTAGGCGGGAGCGGGACTTAAAA
Source organism: Gossypium bickii (assembly GCA_025503065.1). NCBI lineage: Eukaryota > Viridiplantae > Streptophyta > Magnoliopsida > Malvales > Malvaceae > Gossypium > Gossypium bickii. The sequence continues at coordinate 28,365,691 of CP106712.1, forward strand.
CAGCAGATAGCGAGAGGGTTGTGGATTCACCATCTTCACCTCATGAAGAGCCACTTGTGCCTTATAATGATGGTGAAGATGATGAAAGGAGGGCATTGAATCACATAGGCGTGAAAAGAAGATAGTCGCAGAGTTGAAAGTGATTTTCAAAACAGAAAATGAAGAGAAACGTAAGAAAAATGGAAATTAAGAGTAGAAAAAGAAATTAGATAACTTACCAGAGAAAGGCGCAGCTGAGAGCCTGAGGCTGAGGGCTGAGAGTTAGAACAGAGAAGATGAAAAAAAAATTGGGGTTTGGATTTGTTACCTGGAGGCTAGATAGAGACGATGGAATTTGGGGGTTGTTTGGGGTTTCATTTTCATTTTCATTTTGGGGTTTCATTTTTATTTGGAAATTTCATTTGGGGAGGAATTGGGTTGGGTTTGGGAAAATAAATATTTGGGTTTGGGCTTGAGGAAATTGAGTTAAAATAAATTAAGTAAAAACTTAAAATTTAAAAAAAATAAAAAAATATATATTCGGTTTATTCGAATTATTCGAGTTATTCGAATTTGAAAATTCAACTCGATTCGAACTCGAAATTCGAAACTCAAAATTCGAGTTGATTCGATTAATTCGATTAACTCGATTAACTCGATTCGAATAATTCGAAATTCGAATTTTTTTTCGATTTTTTCGAATCGAATCGAGTTTTGCTCACCCCTATCTGCAAGTTTAATTTCCGCTTGTTGACTTTTTTGTAAAAAATTATGTATTTTTAAATATTTTATGTCTTTTTCTGATTTTTTTTGAAAATAATTTTTGTTTTTTTAGATCTTTTGTATTTTTCTGATTTTTTAATAAAAATCAAACTGATAAAATGTGTTAAATTTGTTATTATGTTAATAAAAAAAATATCATATCAATATTTCATTAACAATATCACAATATCAAATTTTAAAAATATTATTGGTGAAATTTAAATCTTGTTTAATTCAATGATAAAAGTAAAATATTCTAGTAACTTAATGACTATCAATGCAATTTATTGATTTTCAAATTAATTTAGAAATATTATATTACAAACTTTGTTTTTCAAACTCACATGTTAAAGATGCTATTTAAAACTTAAGAATCATTTTAAAATAAGGATAAATTCAAACAAAGCCTTATATTAAAATATTACTAGAATTTGAACCTTCTTCTTTGTATTTTCTTTAGTTACACAAATTTTATTTCAGTTATCATACACATATAAATTATTGAAACAAAATATCTTTATATTGTTGTTATAATATGAACCAACTATCAAACTAAATTATGAAATTACTAAAAGAATAAATCCAGAAAAACATTTACATAAAAATCATGCGATTTAAACTCAAGGCATATTTTTTATAATATTAATTTTATCATTTCAATCAACAACACATTTGATTTTACATCAATTTTTATAAATTTATTACATAATTTTTTTCACTTAGCGAAGTTTGATTCTTTTAGTAATTTAGTGTACAAATATATAAACATTTGATATTTCATTAATTTTTTTTAAATGTAAAAAGATTAAAGCTAAATAATTTAACTTTTAAAATCTTAATTAGGTTAAAGTTTTTCAAGACAAAAGGAAAAAAAATATATTACCATTTAAAATTTTTAAGAAATTAATATGATAAAAGAGTTATACAACTTATATAGTTCAATGTCATGTTTTTAGTTTTATAAAAAAATTTAAGCTATAATATTATTTATATTATATATAATAATTAAATGCATATTTTTAAATATAATAGTTATTTAATATTTTGTAATATTTTAAAAATAATTTATTTTGATTTTAATTTTTATATATATTTTTTAGTTTATTATTAAAATGATACATATTATGTATCCATTCTTCTAACTTAAGTAACTTATATTGTTATGGTAGACAGATTAAATTTTAAGTTTTATAAACTTTTCCTATTTGTACTTGCAATATATAAATTAAAAAACCTTGAAATCTTAAAATAACATGAAAAATATCAAGGTTAAAAGTTTATATTTAACTAATACCTATTATATTTTTCTAACATTTAAAGCTTTTTTATTTAAACATAAATTTCACAACATAATAAATGTAGGGAATAAATTATATTAAGATCATCATAAAAAGTATAGTTACCAATAAAATAGTGTCACGTCATTCATTTTTAAAAATAACAAAATATTATTATACACTCATCTATATCTAATATATTCTCCAACTTAATTTAACTTTAATTAAATTACTTCAGATAATTAGTTTTTTAAATTATAAACAAACATCTTTTCTCCTTTTACAAATTTTATCATTTTGTTTTTTTTTTCCATAAGTTAATAATTTTTATTTTTGTGCAACCAATTTTTTTTTAAAAAATAGTAATTTTTTAACACATAATTTTGGTAAATTTTTTACTCGGATTCTTAAACATTAATCTCGAACCCTAAACATTAAACACTGAATCTCGAGATTTAGGGTTTGGTGTTACGAGTTTTGTGTTCGAGGTTCAAGGTTTAAGGGTTTGGTGTTACGAGTTTGGGATTCGAGTTTAGGATTTGGGGTTTTAAGTTTTGGGTTCATGGTTTGGGTTTCTAGATTTAGGATAAAAAAAATTACCAAAATTATGCGTCAATGACATGGAAAAAATTGTTGAAATGTTATTAAATAATTGGAAAGAGACAATGAATAATGTAGTGGGAAGAGTCTATAAAATAAATTCTCTATGGATAAGTGTATAATAATAATTTTATGTATTCAAATTTTGATGACGTGGCAAAATTTTATTGATGTCTAAGAACCTTAGTTTTTAGGATCATCCTAATGTAAGTTATTCCCATAAATATAATGTATCATTAATGTTACATGCATGATTTGATTTGTATAAAGTGGTGGTTAAATCTCTTGTCAAACACGTATTTTGCATAGATTCAAACCGTGTTATCCTCATCCCCACTCTAATATTATATATATATAAAAAAATTAAAGTTACTTGTATGCACAGTAAACATGCACAAAAGCATATTTTTTAGTAAAATAGTTTTAATTTTTAAAACTCATAATTTTATTTTATGGCATAACGATAAATTTGGACTTTATTATTGACATTTATTTTTCTTATTTTGATCCTAATTCTTTTTTGTTCTTTATCATTTTGACCCCTATCTTTAAAATTTTAGTCCAATTATATTTTTATAGAAAAACTGGCTAAATAATTAAAATTTTAATGGCACTGACTATTGGACAAAACACGTTAGCGAACAAATATATAAATATAAATAAACAAATATTTATGTAAAATAAAATAAATATTTATATTTAAATTATTAGATACGAAAAACTAATAAGATTATGATTAGATATGAAAAACCAATAAGATCATGAAAACCAGAAATCAAATAAAAGAATAGAGTTTTACAAGATGTTGATTCCTGTTTTACATAGTTTCCTTAAAACAGATTCGACTGCTCCTATGGTACTTGAAGAAACATTGGTCGATTGTCTCTCAAGATACAACAATAAGATGATCGAAGCAGTAGTACCTCTGTAGTGATCAATGAATAAACCTTGACTTCCTCTATCACAGAAACTTTTGAAAAAATATGGAGAGAAAAATAAGTTTGATGTGTGTGTCCCCCAAAAAATTCTGTAGAATTCTTTAGACTTTTATAAGCATTCAACATAGTGGAATTTTGGAAATTTCCATGAAAATATTTGCATTAAAGGAGCCTTTATATCAATTTGAATCAAATCAAATCAAATTAATTGGAATCAAATTAAATCAAGATATATGTCCTTTTAAAACATGTTTTGTATAATATTTGTTGAGAAAAATAAAATACATACCATGATTGGAAATTGTTTGATCGTCATTCTTCGAGAAAGAGGCGAAACATAATCAACTTGAACTCAGGATAGCTATTCGAAATCTTAATGAAAGACTGAATTTGTTATCTCATGTTTACTTTTCGTGAAAAAAATACCAATAGAAGTGGAAGGTTTCTTCATTCAATAAGGTGCACACACATCTCACACTTTTAGCCATTTAATCATCCTTTTAGTGGGTTCTCATATATATACATATCTCACACTTGGTGTTTAGCTAATGTGAGATCTAAGCTTTTCTTTTCATCAACAAATATTTACAAGTAGCTTACTTTGAGCATCAATTTATCATTCATCACCCAACCATTTTGAGCATATGATATACTATTGTAAAGGTCTCATGGAGTAGAATATAAAACTATAATTTTATGATTCAACTCTCTACATTTATCAATCGAAAATATGCCTTAAAGTTTCCAAAAATTATAATTTTTTTTAACAATCCCCACATGATAATATTCATGGATAAATTTTTCAAACAATTAAATAATAGCTTTTTCTCTTAAAAAACTTTAGCAAACTATTTCATTATTAAATATTTTCCAAGAATATTGTAACCAAATGTAGTTTTTAACGTCATAAATTTTAACTTTACAAATTTTTTTCATTATAAAAATACTATAAATTTCTAAAACAATTTTCTCATTTTGAATATTGGTATTACCTGGTCAAACATATAAATAAGTTTATAAGTAATGACTAATGATAATTAGATTTAAGAGAAAATTCCACCTATAAATCGTATGGCTAATCCTATTCTCAAAATCTTGCACATGTAATTGCAGTAATCCAATTTTCCATTAAGAGAAATGTAGGTGGGTGCGCTTGATTCTTTTTTCCAACCTGGACACCCAAACTTTTATTTCATACATAAAAATAAAATTTAATAAAAAACACAAATTCCTATTCAAAATACAACAATATAAAGTCATTCCAATGACTTTTTAACTAGCTTTCAAATATTATGTAAACTAATGAAAGAATATGACTAAAAGAATCGCAAATGTAATATTTGACAGTAAAATCAATTTACTTGCAAGAAAAACAGTTGTAAGACATCACTCTATTACCCTTATTAACTCTTATGGCTCTTTAAGTAGATTATTCAAGCGAGTGTAGATCAAAAAAATTGTTAACAGCAAATGCATAATTTTTTAAGGCTCAATACTTCTTTTTCACTATTGTACTACAATGAAATTATCACTTTGGTACATGTGCTATCTTTTTATTATTATTATTATCAATTTAACCCCTATACTTTTATTGTAATATCTGTTACATTTTTGTTGAAAAAAGCTAAAGTGCCAATCACATGTTGCCATATGAACAATTTAGTTTCCACGTGGATATTGAAACAAAAAGAAAACAAAACCCATGCTGTAAAATGAATAGTTTATAGCAAAATAAAATAAATACCCATTGAACAATGGGTAAATTAGATTAAAAAAGATTGTTTCTAAAAAATAATTAGAGATTTAGGCCATTTTCTACTAAATTTAGGGAAATAAATCGATTTTAGAGAGAGAAACAAAAAAAGTGTCTCGCTTGGAAGCATTTCCTGATGAGGTGGCAGAAAGCACGCCTTGTAGGATGCACTTTGCTACCTCTTTGCTGCCACCTTAGTAGAAAATGCTTCCTACAGGACACATTTTTTGTTTCTAAAGTGTGTGTTGGGTGTTGGAAATTTGGGGAGAAAAATTTATTTGTGTTTGTGTTTAAGATAGATATTTTGATAGTTTTAAGGATGTTTGAGTTCACAGTGATGACATGACGCTCGGAGACCCACACATTTCATCTCTCGTCTTGGGACGGAACCATTAGCTTAGAAGCCTATCACATTGCAACTCAGGCTCCCAGTTCATGGTGGTTATACGATTGCGGGTCAAAGTATAAATAGGGCTCCCAATTGACGATGGTGATTGTAACATCCTAAATTAGGGGTTGTGCGTTTGGAGCATAACTCAAATGTTGTAGGGCTTTAAGTGTAGTTGGTGATGTTTTAAGGGATTTTAAAACTCTAGGATTAAAAGGGAGTGCATTGGAAATTTTTGAAATTTTTGGGTTAAAAGGGGAAATTGGGCTAAGGAAGCCTTAAAGAAAATTTCAGGAACTTATGGACATGAAATTGGGTTTGGTAAAGTGGCTTCCATGCGCTACTTAAGGGCCTGGGGGCGCTGGGCTCAGGTTCGAATCACCATGGACGCAAGGGTGGTTATTTTTGTTTTGGCGTTGAAGTGAGGGAGTGTTTAAAAAAAGATTCTGGCGAGTTATGTTACGAAAGGCACGTTAGAAGAGTGGCTGGAGGCTTGGGATTATTCCTTTAGGTCTCGTGTTCGAGTCTTGGAAGTTGCACTTAAAGTGTTTTAAATTTTGCTCTTAGCGCTAAAGCTTAAGGAGCCAGTGGAGAAGGGTTTAAAAGAAAATCGCGGAGCATTATGTCATGAAATTCAAAGTGGCCGAGTGGCTGGGGCGTGGTGTTGCTCCAGGTCTCGGGTTCGAGACCTGGGAGCAGCGCATGGGTATTTTTTTCCTTCTTCTTTTTGCAGCGTGCATAATGGTTGCATGGCACATGCAGCATGGGCGTTTCCCTTTTATTTTTTTATTATTTATTTATTTTGTTTTATATTTCTATTATTCTCTGCTGCAAGCATGGAGCAGTTTATTTATGTTGTTTTATTATTTTGATGTGAGGGTATGGGATGGAGTTCTATTTTATGTTATTGGAAAGAGAGAGCTAAGGGATGGAATAAATTATTAACTATTGCTTTATGGGTGATGTTTTATTATTATCACCTTATGGATGATGGCCGAATGTGGAAGTTCCTGGGGGGGTTTTCATGGTCGGTTGGCCAAATTCCTTTAGTTGTCTTTGTTCCCTTTTCATTTGTGCATGGTCGAATTTCTTCTAGTTGTTTTGCTTTCTTTTTAAAATTATTCTTGGCCGAAAGAAGCTTGCCTTAAGGACCTCTACAATCAGTTTAGAAGCTAGCGAGGGAGGTGCCGAAATGTTGGCCGAATACCTTGCTTATTAGCCCTTCTTTTGACAAAACTTGACCGAAACTTCACCATTTTATCATGGTTCTTTTATTTTTGTTGTTTATTATTATATATATTTGAAGAAGAGATAAAAGATAAAGCCTTGTTTATTTCTCTTATAATCGGCTGGAAAGTGGGATAATGCTTGGTTATTTTTGGATAAGAATAATAGATAAGTGGGATGTTAGCAGGGAATAATTGATGTTTTTGTCTTATTCATCTGAAAATGTAGCCTAGAGTGATTTAAGGAAATTGATTGAATTTTAAACTCTTCAAAGGAAGAGTGGACGGCAAGTATAGGGGCATTAGTGCCGATTTTCTTAGCTTTTTCTTCATGATTTTCGGCTAGTGCATCTTTTTGATTTTTCTTCTCCATTTTCTCTCAAACCAAAACACCACTACCATCTATATTTTTTTTTTCTTTCTTCTTAGACTTTGGCCGAATCCCCTACACCATCATCTTCAATCCATTTTTCTCTCCTTTTTGTTCTAGCTGAATCTACCCCACTCATTTGCCAAAAATCTTCTCTTTTCTATTAACTCTGCTTTGGCCGAATATCTCTTCCATAAGGGGCTTAGGCCGAATCCTCCTAGTAAGGTGCTATCGATTTCCAGAGGGGATAACGTTAAGGTATATTGAGGGAAGCTTTCAGGATTTGTTTTCCTAAGGGTCAAGGATCTAGCGTCGTAGATCGGGTCTTCGGGATCTAGGAATTTCGGTAGAAACAGGTGTGTACATACACACTTTATAACTAAATAATGTGCTAAGTATTTTGTGTATGCTAAATTGGATTTGTGTAGATTCGGATTTAATACCATAAAGGTATAAGCAAGGCTTCAGGTAAGTCCTTGACAATATGAGGTTACTATTTGATGATTATGGAAGCATGACATATTTGGTATATGTGATTTAAATGTATGGTTAATGATAAATCCAGTGTATGATAATTAACTAAACATGGTGGGCATAATTTCTGTTAAATGCATATCATATATATATATGGGTTAAACGAGTGGAGGGGGAAGTAATATTTGTGTCGACGGCCACCAGTGGTTTGGTACCACATTGTGACTTCGGTCACCAGAGGTTTGGCACCTCCAGAGGTTTGGCACCTCATAGCGTCTCATCCTCATGGGTAACACTCACCGTGGGTTGGCCCCACATTTGAGATATGGGATCGACGCCGGTGATTTGGTATCACACGATGGGTTGGCCCCATCATTCGATTTGTGTCTTCGGCACCGAGGGTTTGGCACCTCCAGTGATTTGGTATCACAATTGTGACTTTAAGTCACCAGTGGTTTGGCACCACCAGTGGTTTGGTACCACACGGGGTAGAGAAAGGCGTTTGGATGGCTAGGTTGGGTGCATGACTTAATGCATGTTAAATTGTTATAAATTGTGTATGATGTGGTATTAAACCGGGGAAGGGTTACATCATCGAGTCTTGGTGACTCACCTTCTCCTTTAACATTTTTCGGGTGACTCGTAGACCTTGGATGAGGAGCCTGAGGGACTCAAGGTGGCCATGCAGTGAAATGTGGACTAAATGAACTTTGAACTTTATTTTATATTATTGTTGGTTTTCATTTTGTTTAAGTTGTAATAAGGCCTACTAAGGATTTTATTCTTTTTATTTGATATGTTTGGATAGGTTGTAAACTACTTAATAATTTCAAAATGGTTACACATGTTTTTCTTAAAATTTAAACGTAAATTGTTTTATCGTACCATCGGGTACATTGAACACTATAAACAACCTGAATTAATAAATATTTCTAAACAACACTAAGTATGGTTTTAACAAGAGACTTGAAAACACAAGGTTTTCGACAAAACTTAAATCGGTTTTAAAAAGATTTCAAAATATTTTCTCGGTAGCAAACCAAATTCGGTCGTAATGTTTGGGCCGGGTTGAGGGGTGTTACAAATTGGTATCAGAGCCCAATTCAAAGCTCGGCTGTGGGGGGCCCAAGGCCCAAAATGTTTTGTTTTTATGCTAGTAGGCCTTTCTAAGTTACTTTTGGGTTTTGAATAGCATGGCACCGAGTCTCCGGCACCTATCCGCCCAGGTAAGTACTCCTAACTTCTGTATGATTTATTTTTGTAGAAGGGTAGGAAGCATGGAACGTAGATAGCGATAAGTATTTTGAACTTTTAGGACTAGTTACCCCAAACAAGGACATAAGACTATAAAAGCCTAATTGAACAAACCTAGGACCAAGTCGCCGAGTTAGGGTGTGGTAACCTTGGTGCGCATGTCTAGGATTGGATCCGGAAGAGCTTGGTATTTAAGCAGTCCTCGTGACTCACCTCCTCTTCGCAGGAATCCTACCTGGTGCGTAGCTTCGGTTCACTCTAACCAAGAGGACTCGGTCATAGGCTAAACACAATAAAACCCGAAAGGGATTAGCCATGTTTTCATGAAAACTCTAGTTTTAAAATTGTTTAAGTACCCCCTAGATAATAGGAAAAATTTATTTTCGAAAAATTTTCAAAATATTTTTGATTTACCAAAATTACAAAAATGCCCCTAGTGGCAAAATTACGAAAATACCCTTGATTCTAAAATTACCGAATTACCCCGACTTCAAAAAAATCTTCTTACTTTGCAAAAGTAGCCGAAAAATTTTGTATTTCAAAATTAATGCCCTGATTTTGGAAATTTACGAAATTACCCCTGATTGACAAAATTACCAAAATACCCTGGTTTCCGAAATTTTGCCATATCTTTAAATTTGACAATTTTGAAAAATACCCCCTAGTTTTGGAAATTTCAAAATGTTCTGAATTATGAAAGTTTTTAAAAAAAATTTCTGATTTATTACGAAAATACCCCTATAGGAAAACGACGAAAATACCCCTGGGATAGAAACAAGACAGAAATGTCCGAGGAGTGAATAAGTAGGTATGGAAGGTATTAGGGAATGGATGTTCCTCTCTGTGTGAACTAGGATAGCGAACTTAAAATATTGTTTGATCGAAAGAATCCCTATTAAACTTTTCATAAAATTTCTTTGCGAATAACCAAGTGGAACTAAGTACTAATCCATAAAATTTTCTTAATCAGATTAAAAGCGCGTTAGTTAGAATGAGCTCTAGAGGGCGTGGCCGTCGTGGGCGTGGAAGGAAGGATGACCAGTGTGTGCGAACCCGTTAGGTCGGTCGGGGTTACGAAAATGAAATACCACCGCCACCACCACCTCCAGCTTTTGGAGCTGAAGAGGAGGATCGCATCGGAGGAGAGGCGATGACGCAAGGCGTGTTGCGAGTCCCGGAGTTGGTGGTCACTAGTGGAAATTTGGGAGCTCGAAAATCTGTTCCCCAGCGAATCGGTCTAATGGAGCCGAGGTGTTCCGGTGTGTCGGGAGTGGCACCTAGTGCGTGAGAATCTTTGGTTGGAATCAATGGAAAGGATCATGGGCGATCTTGACTTGACTAATGAGGAGAAGTTGAAAGGAGCAGTGTCGCTTCTGAAGGATGAAGCATATCAGTGGTGGCTCACTGTTCGAGATGGTGCCACGACGGATGATCTTACGTGGGATTACTTTAGAGTTGCTTTTCAGAAGAAGTATGTGGGCACCAGCTATACTGATGCTCAGAGGAAAGCTTTTCTGGGATTGGTGCAAGGAATTAAGTCAGTGTCGGAATATGAGGCGGAATTCTTAAGGTTGAGTAGGTATGCTAGGGGCATCGTGGCTACTGAACATGAGCGTTGCGTCCACTTTGAGGACGGGCTTAGAGATGATTTAAGGTTGCTGATTGCTCCGCAGTAGGTTCGTGAGTTTTCGTCTCTAGTGGAAAAGGCTAAGGTAGCCGAATGGATCAAGGAGACCGTAAGACAGAAGCATGATAGGAACAAACAGAAGAGAGGCTTTGGATCGTCTGGATCGGGCAGTAATGTGGAGAAGAGGGCTAGATTTGGGGAATCAGAAAGAGCCACAAAGCCTGCTTAGTGGCCACCTCAGTGTGTTAGATGCGGGAAATCCCATTCGGAGAATGTTTGGCGGGAAGTAGAGGGTGCTTTGAGTGTGGATCAATGGAGCACTGGGTAAGGGATTGTCCGCGGAAGTTGGCAAGGACTCAAGCTGAGGATCAAGGACGTGGTCAATTCAGGAAGGATGGCCAGCAACCACAGAGAAGTCGAGGTGCAGCTAGAGGTAATGATAATGGTAACGGGCGTGGCCGAGGTACTGAAGGTGCAGAGGCGAGGCAACCAAGGTTGGTTTATGCAGTTGGCCGTCGCGAGGAGGAAGATGTGCCAGACATGACAACGGGTAAGTTTCTTATTTTCGGAATACCCTCAATTGTCTTGGTTATGGTTACATTAGTTCATGGAACTTGGATTATGAACGTAGGGAATGTGTAGAAAGTATGATAGTTCTTTAAGATCAGAGTGCGCAGCAGTAGCGTAGGATGATGAGTTAAGGATGCACGATCGAACGATAGTAAGTAATTTCGAGGACGAAATTATTTTAAGGGGGTAGAATTGTAACATCCTAAATTAGGGGTTGTGCGTTTGGAGCATAACTCAAATGTTGTAGGGCTTTAAGTGTAGTTGGTGATGTTTTAAGGGATTTTAAAACTCTAGGATTAAAAGGGAGTGCATTGGAAATTTTTAAAATTTTTGGGTTAAAAGGGGAAATTGGGCTAAGGAAGCCTTAAAGAAAATTTCAGGAACTTATGGACATGAAATTGGGTTTGGTAAAGTGGCTCCCATGCGCCACTTAAGGGCCTGGGGGCGCTGGGCTCAGGTTCTAATCACCATGGACGCAAGGGTGGTTATTTTTGTTTTGGCGTTGAAGTGAGGGAGTGTTTAAAAGAAGATTCTGGCAAGTTATGTTACGAAAGGCACGTTAGAAGAGTGGCAGGAGGCTTGGGATTATTCCTTCAGGTCTCGTGTTCGAGTCCTGGAAGTTGCACTTAAAGCGTTTTAAATTTTACTCTTAGCGCTAAAGCTTAAGGTGCCAGTAGAGAAGGGTTTAAAAGAAAATCGCGGAGCATTATGTCATGAAATTCAAAGTGGCCGAGTGGTCAGGCGTGGTGTTGCTCCGTGTCTCTCGGGTTCGACTCCTAGGAGCGCGCATGGGTATCTTTTTTCTTCTTCTTTTGCAGCGTGTATAATGGTTGCATGGCACATGCAAAGATGAGCGTTCCCTTTATTTTTTATTATTTTTATTTTATTTTATATTTCTATTATTCTCTGCTGCAAGCATGGAGCAGTTTATTTATGTTGTTTTATTATTTTGATGTGAGGGTATGGGATGGAGTTCTATTTTATGTTATTGGAAAGAGAGAGCTAAGGGATGGAATAAATTATTAACTATTGCTTTATGGGTGATGTTTTATTATTATCACCTTATGGATGATGGCCGAATGTGGAAGTTCCTAGGGGGTTTTCATGGTCGGTTATGGAGCATGCTTAGGGGAGCATGGTCGGCCTTGAGAAGAGCAAAAGCTTGGCCAAATTCCTTTAGTTGTCTTTGTTCCCTTTTCATTTGTGCATGGCCGAATTTCTTCTAGTTGTTTTGCTTTCCTTCTAAAATTATTCTTGGCCGAAAGAAGCTTGCCTTAAGGACCTCTACAATCAGTTTAGAAGCTAGCGAGGGAGGTGCCGAAATGTTAGCCGAATACCTTGCTTATTAGCCCTTCTTTTGAAAAAACTTGACCGAAACTTCACCATTTTATCATGGTTCTTTTATTTTTGTTGTTTATTATTATATATATTTGAAGAAGAGATAAAAGATAAAGCCTTGTTTATTTATCTTATAATCGGCTAGATGCTTGGTTATTTTTGGATAAGAATAATAGACAAGTGGGATGTTAGCAGGGAATAATTGATGTTTTTGTCTTATTCATCTGAAAATGTAGCCTAGAGTGATTTAAGGAAATTGATTAAATTTTAAACTCTTCAAAGGAAGAGTGGACGGCAAGTATAGGGGCATTAGTGCCGATTTTCTTAGCTTTTTCTTCATGATTTTCGGCTAGTTTTTGATTTTTCTTCTCCATTTTCTCTCAAACCAAAACACCACTACCATCTATATTTTTTTTTCTTTCTTCTTAGACTTTGGCCGAATCCCCTACACCATCATCTTCAATCCATTTTTCTCTCCGTTTTGTTCTAGCTGAATCTACCCACTCATTTGCCAAAAATCTTCTCTTTTCTATTAACTCTGCTTTGGCCGAATATCTCTTCCATAAGGGGCTTAGGCCAAATCCTCCTAGTAAGGTGCTATCGATTTCCAGAGGGGATAACGTTAAGGTATATTGAGGGAAGCTTTCGGGATTTGTTTTCCTAAGGGTCAAGGATCTAGCGTCGTAGATCAGGTCTTCGGGATCTAGGAATTTCGGTAGAAACAGGTGTGTACATATACACTTTATAACTAAATAATGTGCTAAGTATTTTGTGTATGCTAAATCGGATTTGTGTAGATTCGGATTTAATACCATAAAGGTATAAGCAAGGCTTCAGGTAAGTCCTTGACAATATGAGGTTACTATTTGATGATTATGGAAGCATGACATATTTGGTATATGTGATTTAAATGTATGGTTAATGATAAATCCAGTGTATGATAATTAACTAAACATGGTGGGCATAATTTCTGTTAAATGCATATCATATATATATATGGGTTAAACGAGTAGAGGGGGAAGTAATATTTGTGTCGACAGCCACCAGTGGTTTGGTACCACATTGTGACTTCGGTCACCAGAGGTTTGGCACCTCCAGAGGTTTGGCACCTCATAGCGTCTCATCCCTGTGGGTAACACCACCGTGGGTTGGCCCCACATTTGAGATATGGGATCGACGCCAGTGATTTGGTATCACACGATGGGTTGGCCCCATCATTCGATTTGTGTCTTCAGGCACCAGAGGTTTGGCACCTCCAGTGATTTGGTATCACAATTGTGACTTTAAGTCACCAGTGGTTTGGCACCACCAGTGGTTTGGTACCACACGGGGTAGAGAAAGGCGTTTGGATGGCTAGGTTGGGTGCATGACTTAATGCATGTTAAATTGTTATAAATTGTGTATGATGTGGTATTAAACCGGGGGAAGGGTTACATACTGAGTCTTGGTGACTCACCTTCTCCTTTAACATTTTTCAGGTGACTCGTAGACCGCGGATGAGAAACCGGAGGGACTCGAGGTGGCCATGCAGTGAAATGTGGACTAAATGAACTTTGAGCTTTATTTTATATTATTGTTGGTTTTCATTTTGTTTAAGTTGTAATAAGGCCTACTAAGGATTTTATTCTTTTTATTTGATATGTTTGGATAGGTTGTAAACTACTTAATAATTTCAAAATGGTTACACATGTTTTTCTTAAAATTTAAACGTAAATTGTTTTATCGTACCATCGGGTATATTGAACTGTATAAACAACCCGAATTAATAAATATTTCTAAACAACACTAAGTATGGTTTTAACAAGAGACTTGAAAACACAAGGTTTTCGACAAAACTTAAATCGGTTTTAAAAAGATTTCAAAATGTTTTCTCGGTAGCAAACCAAATTCGGTCGTAATGTTTGGGCCGGGTTTAGGGGTGTTACAGTGATCCAGTCACTGGTTCAAGTTTCATGATTTCGAAAGAGGATGCTTTATAAACCCTATACATAAGTTTGATACAATAATCATAGGTAAAAACAAAGGGACTTTTCAGTATAATTAACTTATTCTTTTTCTCCATCTTCACCAAAGGTAATATCATTAACCTCATTGTCCATAACTTGTGACCGAGTTAGGGCAAGAAGAATTTTAGGGGAAGGAGTGACTGTGACGGTGGAGAAAAAACTAAAACTTGAGTCGAGGCAGCAATGGTTATAATTATTAATGATTTCTTTAATCACAACAATTGTTGCTGCCCCGAGTCGTGTTTCAGCTTTTCTCCATCGTCATAGTCACTCCATCCCCTCAAAGTCTTCTTATCCCTAACTATATCACAAGTTGTGGACAATGAGGTTAAGGATATTATTCTTTCTCTTTCAATTTATTCTTTGCAACACATGCAAGATCACCCAGTCACTGATATAACACAATGAACCAGCACCCGGAGAACACTTTCACACTAAAAACACTGAAATTCCTAGTGACATGTCACTTGTATCCTAATCGTTTCCTAAGGTTCAATCGGGACTTATTCACACTTGTTAACACTTAGTCAATTTTCACTTAATCAATTGTCTGATGATAACACTAATTCAAAATTACTCATAACATTCACAATCATAGAAGTCACATTTAAGTACAATATTTCAATGCACTTCCATGTACCATAGACATATTTTAAATCAATTTATAAACTTGGCACATTAAACATTTAATTCAACATAATCCAATTAATTCACTAATTTAGCTTTCAAATATAAATTACGATATTATTACATTATTATTAACACACCAACTTACCTCGAATACCGAAACGGATAATTTTCCCGACTTAGCCCACAACTTTGTTCTTCCCCGATCTTAGTCCAAATTTCATAATTTCTTGATCTAACATGTCAAATAAAACTCATTTAACACATTTTATCAACACACTAATCAATTCAATTCACATACCAAATTATGGAAAATTTATAATTTTGCCCCCTAACTTTTCAAAAATTACACTTTTACCCCTAGGCTCGTAAATTAAACTTTATTCCTTTTTTCTTATGTTTTATGACATGCTGATCATTTTTCCCTTCTATGGAAACATCAAATTCTTACTCTAACATACACTTATGAACATTAGGTATTTTTACCGATTATGTCGTTTTACTCGTTTTCACTTAAAATCGCTTAGCAAAATTCTTTAACATAATTTCAAGCTTTATATTCTACCATAAAATATCAAAATACACACTTTTCACCTATGGGTAATTTTCCAAAGATGAACCCTAGCATGAATTATTGGTAGCATAAGCTAAATCGAGCTACCGGTACTCCAAAATCGTAAATAACTTGAAAAATGGGGCTAAAACAGACTTACCATGAGCTTGGAAAGTTGAGAAAACCCTAGCCATATCTTCTCCTGGTAAATTTCGTCCATATGAAGAAGATGGAAAAATTTGGCATTTTAATTTTGTTTTTAATTCATTTAATTTACAAAAAGACCAAAATGCCCTTACAAAAAAAATTATCTAACATATACCATATCCATTTTTGTCCAAAAATTTAATCAATGGGCTAATTACCATTTAAGAACCTCTACTTTATAATTTCATAGCAATTTGATACTTCTAACTTCTAGAACTCAAGTTTTGCACTTTTTACAATTTAGTCCTTTTGACTAAATTGAGTGCCCAAACGTCAAAATTTTCGAACGAAATTTTCACAAAATTTTAGACCATAAAAATATAATAAAAATAAATTTTCTTACATCAAATTTGTGGTCTCAAAACACTGTTCCGACTAGGCCCAAAATCGAGCTGTTACAGTGCGTAAAAGGATATGTGTGTGTGTGTGTGTGTGTGTGTGTGAAGAAGAATTTTTCTGTAGGTAAAAATTCTTCTCATTTGTCTTATTTTCTTCCTTTCTAGACCATCTTGTTGGGTTGCTCCGAAAAAGAGAAAGTTTAGGAAAGATCTACATGGGCCAGTGATTGTGAGGGTTGAGTCTAGAAATTAGACAATTCGATGAGTTGGTAAACTTCTTCTTAATCTCTTTGTATTAGTGAATTTAAGAAAGCGAAGTAAGAATTTCTAAAATCTTTGAAAAGCTTTTGCATGATATTGGATTATGGGTTTTAAAGTTAGAATCCCTTTGGTTTGATTGGTATATGGGTTGTTGTGCTTAGCTACAAAGATGAAGTAGACTCCAGCTTTTAGAAACGCTAAGTTGGCGAGGACGAAGGAAAACAAGTGAGCTTCTGTACTCCACTATTTGTGTAACAGCCTATTTTTAGTAAAATCGAAACAGTAGTTTTGAGACCAAAAATCCAACATAAAAATATTTATTTTATTATAATTTTAATGTCTACAACATGTTAAAAGTATTGTATAAAAATTTTGTTAAGAAATTTTACCGTTTGCATGCTTAATTCGATAAAAAGGGCTAAATCGTAAAAGGTGCAAAAGTGAAGTTCTAGTAGCTAAAGGTAGAAAATGGCTATAGAGCTTTAATCTAAGAGTCCTTATGTGGTAATTAGACCATTAATGAAGTTATTGGATGTATATGGCTTGGTATTTGATACGAGCTCGCCCATGACGCCTACGATGGAAGCCAACCAAGACGCTATCAAGCTGCCTAGTGGACCAATTACGCGTGCCCGTGCCAAACAATTTAAAGATGCTATTTCAACTCAATAAATACTTTATTATGCATTATTTCTTTAGTTTTACTACAGCTTAATTAGTTAATTAAGTATGTCTTAAACTTAATTTAATTTGTCTTAGTTTATTACATGAATTCATGATGTCTAGGACTTAGCCGAATTTTAATATGTCTTAGTTAGTTTTTATTTAAGTTGTCTAAACGTTAATTATTATGTCCAAATTGTGTTTTTAATGTGTCTAGCCGAATTTGGCTTGAATTGAATGGGTTTTAACTCTTTTTGTAGGTTCAGCCGAATGAATCAAAAGTTTTTTCTCAAACAAATTAAACAACTATTTATAGCCGAAACTCCTAGCTTGCCAAATAGCCACATACAAGGCTTAATGGCTAAGTAAATTAAGCTAGAATAAGCTAGAAATTTCCAGAATTAAAACATTAAAATGCCTAGCAAGATTGGGCTGAATGAGGAGCTCCAATGGCAGCTTAAGGCTTAAGCAAATGTATCTTTAAAAGATGAATGCATGAGAAGCCTAGTGGCCATGTCTAGGTTCGGCCATAGCCTTAATTGGCTCATTAAATTGGCACCTTTTGCTGAATGGTTAGGAGCAATTAAGGAGGTCTTTAAATAGCCCCAAAGGTGTGAACATGAAGCTTTGAAGAGCCCTTTGAATGTGAACAAAGCCAGCCGAATAGACCTCTTGTGTGAACTGCAAGTGTAAACGCATGGATGCTCTCTAGCTGAAATAGCACCTTTAAATTGTTTGGCACGGGCATGCGTAATTGGTCCACTAGGCAGCTTGATGGTGTCTTGGTTGGCTTCCATCGTAAGCGTCGTAAGCGCTGGCTTAGTTCACATTCAAAGGGCTCTTCAAAGCTTCATGTTCACACCTTTGGGGCCGTTCAAAGAACTCCTTAGTTGCTCTTAACCATTCAGCAAAAGGTGCCAATTTAATAAGCCAATTAAGGCTATGGCCGAACCTAGACATGGCCATTGGGCTTCTCATGCATTCATATTTTAAAGATACATTTACTTAAGCCTTAAGCTGAACATTGGAGCTCCTCATTCAGCCGAATCTTGCTAGGCATTTTAATGGTTTAATTCTGGAAATTTCTAACTTATTCTAGCTTAATTTACTTAGCCATTAAGCCTTGTTTGTGGCCATTCAGCTAGCTAGGAGTTTAGGTAGTTGTTTAATTTGTTTCAGAAAGAACTTTTGATTCTGAATGAAATTTTCATATTGTGAGTTATTCACTCTCGTTATTCTTCAAGGTTCAAATTGATTTATCTAGTAACTAGTGGCGTCAATCTGACTTTGTTTCGAACTTATCATCCAATTGGGTGTGACGTTCAAAACCAATACTGTGGATTCCTATCTTGCTAGATAGTGGGTCTCGGTTCTTTCCAACTTTCATCCATTCATTTGAAATGTATAAGATTCGGGTCCTGACTTAGGCTTTCACGCACATAGCCCTTTTCATGGATGCTCTCTTGGGAAGACAATCGGCCAAACTTGAAAGATTTATTGGCTGGTAACCTTTGGCCAAATGGTCACCTTTTGGAAGCCAAATGGTGCAGCAAACATGCATTAAAAAGGTTCATTCATGAACCGTCCCATGCATGAATCTCCCATGCATGAACTTAGCCCAATGTACTCTCAAATTCAGCTAAACGTACAAAAAGAGTTAAAACCCATTCAGTTCAAGCCAAATTCGGCTGGACACATGAAAAACACAATTTGGACATAATAATTAACATTTAGAAAACCTAATTAAAAACTAACTAAGACACATTAAAATTCAGCTAAGTCCTAGACATCATGAATTCATGTAATAAACTAAGACAAATTAAATTAAGTTTAAGACATACTTAATTAACTAATTAAGCTGTAGTAAAACTAAAGAAATAATGCATAATAAAGTATTTATTGAGCTAGCAGCCGAGCTAGCTAGCTGAGCAAATTTCGGCTGCTGCCTAGTGGACCAATTAAGCGTGCCCGTGCCAAACAATTTAAAGATGCTATTTCAGCTTTAGTGGAACAAACTTGGAATGAAGATGGAAAGGAGTTCAAGGGCGTGCCGAATATTTACAACTTAATTGTGGCCGAAATTTGCTCAGCTAGCTCAATAAATACTTTATTATGCATTATTTCTTTAGTTTTACAGCTTAATTATTTAATTAAGTATGTCTTAAACTTAATTTAATTTGTCTTAGTTTATTACATGATTTCATGATGTCTAAGACTTAGCCGAATTTTAATGTGTCTTAGTTAGTTTTTATTTAAGTTGTCTAAATGTTAATTATTATCTCCAAATTGTGTTTTTAATGTGTCCAGTTGAATTTGGCTTGAATTGAATGGGTTTTAACTCTTTTTGTAGGTTCAGCAGAATTTGGGAGTACATTGGGCTAGGTTCATGCATGGGAGATTCAT
Source organism: Gossypium bickii (assembly GCA_025503065.1). Lineage (NCBI taxonomy): Eukaryota > Viridiplantae > Streptophyta > Magnoliopsida > Malvales > Malvaceae > Gossypium > Gossypium bickii. The sequence goes on from CP106712.1 coordinate 28,385,305, forward strand.
GCATGGGACGATTCATGAATGAACCTTTTTAATGCATGTTTGCTGCACCATTTGGCTTCCGATAGTGGGTCTCAGTTCTTTCCAACTTTCATCCATTCATTTGAAACGTATAAGATTCGGGTCCTTAATTTGCTATTAAGGGTTCTTTCTTGTTTCAGCCGACCAACCATTATCCATCAACTGTCTTTTTTTACTTCTAAAAACCGCTGCCATTTACTTCATTCCTAAAATTTCCTTTTTGTTAAAAATTAAAACAAAAGCTACCTAATTTTCGATTGGGCAACATTACGACTCTTTTTCAATTCCGATACGAGTTCGAATCATTTGCTATCAAAGCCATTTAAATTAGGTGTGTTTTTGCTACTTCCAAACTTCCGAGAAGTTGAAAAAATTCAAGAATTAAAAAAAATTCAAAGTTGTAATTTTCGATTTTTATTTATACTCAATATCTTGCATTTGAAGTAAAAAAAAAAGAATTACGAAATTGTAAAAAAACAAAAGAAAAAAGGAAAAAAGATATACGAATATAAAAAAAAGAAGAAGAAAAGAAGTGGAATTGCAAGTTTGTTTGTCTCATCCTTCTATTCCCGTTCATCATATTCCTCTTCCTATCTCCAAATTCTTATACCCCCCAACGCCACACATACCAAATTCTCTTTTCTTTCAGCCTACCCTTAGCTATAACATTTTCCTTTTACTTAAGCCCCTTGAAGCCGACCTATGAGTTGCTAATAAGTCTAAGGTAACCTTTCAGAATTTTGAGAGGTGGATTTGAGTGGTAAAAGGCAAGAGTGAATTCATTGAAAAAGTCGATTCTGAGTGAAACACGAGTGTGAGTGTTCCTTATTCTACTTTTCTTCTGAGTGACTTAGTGAGGCTTGTGGTGAGGTTTCTTTTATTTCAATCAATATGTCTAGAAGCCCGGAATGACGAGTAGTGAGCGGAGGCACATCTAATGCCACCGGTGGTGGTAGAGGTCTACAACCACGGAGGAATGTTCTCGGAGGCGAAGTACCCGACTTGCAAGTGCAAGCTATCATAAGGGAAATTACACGATTGTTCTAGCCTCAATTTGATTCCATCCAAGAGCGTATGGACCAAACGGAGGAACGTAGCCAGCATGCAAACACCCCTCCAATTCTGAGAAGGGAACGAGAACGGCCTTAGCATCATGACAATGATTTGTATGAACCAAGTGACGTGGAGAGTGATCAAGCCTCTCGGCAAAGTGAACGAAGAAGAGGCCAATGAGCGCGAGGTCAAAGAGATCGAGAGCGGGCCGATGATGACTTGAAAAATATTAAAATGGTGATACCTACTTTCCAAGGGCGGTCAAATTCGGAAGCCTACCTCTAGTGGGAGAAGAAGGTGGAATTAGTTTTCGAATGTCATAACTATTCAGAAAGTAAAAAGGTGAAGCTTGCTTGCATCGAGTTTTCTGATTACGCCATCATTTGGTGGGATTAGTTAACGATGAGTCGGAGGCAAAATGGTGAACATCCGGTGTCTACGTGGGCAGAAATGAAGGCGATCATGCGAAAGCGATTCATTCCCACCTACTATCACCGCGAATTGTATCAAAAGCTTCAAAGTTTGACCTAAGGCCATCGAAGCGTTGAAGATTACTACAAAGTGATTGAAGTGGCCATGATTAGAGCCGATGTGGAGGAAGACCGAGAAGCTACCATGGCATGATTCCTTACCTGCCTTAACCGCGACATTGCCAATATCGTGGAGTTGCACCACTATGTTGAGGTTATTGACATGGTCTATATGGCCATAAAAGTCGACAAACAACTTAAAAGGAAAGGTATATCTCAAACATTCCCTAACACTACCTCAACAACAAAGTGGGGGCAAGGGACCAACAAATGAGATGTTCCAAATCGAGCCAAAGAAGTGAGTGGCACTGCAAAACCTACCAAGCCGAGTGGTGAGATTGGTAAAGGCAAGATGGAAGCTGTCCCAAATAGGACTCGAGACATCAAGTGCTTCAAATGTCTTGGTCGATGCCACATCGCGAGTCAATGCCCAAACCGAAACGCGATGTATATTCGAGAAGATGTCGAAATTGAGTCCGAGAATGATAATGAGGATGAAGCCAATGAGACTTCTCATGACGAAGAGGAACTAGAACAAGTTGAATATGGTGAAATCCTAGTTGTGAATAGAAGTCTAAGCCTACAAGGTGTTGAGAACGAGCAACAATGAGAGAACATCTTTCATACGCACCGCCAAGTGCAAGGGAAGATTTCCTGCGTCATCATTGATGGAGGAAGTTGTACTAACGTAGCTAGTACAATGATGGTAGAGAAACTCGGATTGGCTACCACCAAACATCCCCATCTATACAAGCTACAATGGCTTAATGACGGTGGAGAATTCAAGGTGACAAAGCAAGTTCTAGTTTCTTTTACGATTGGTAAATACCAAGACGAAGTTTTGTGTGATGTTGTGCCAATGCATACGGGGCACCTTCTTCTGGGTCGACCCTGGCAATTCGATAAGCGAGCAATTCACGACGGCTACACCAACTGATACACTTTCAAGCGCTTGGGTCGAACGGTGACTTTAGCCCCACTCACACCGAAGAAAGTTTATGATGATCAATTGAAGATGAGAGCGTCCATTGAAAAATTGAGAGAAAATGAGTCAGATAAGAAAAATGAAAAAGAAAAGAGTTCAGAAAAAAAGAAAGGTACAATCTTTGTTTGTACTTTTGTACAAAGAGAGTCTGCTTGGCACTAACAAATTTGATAATAATCTACCTTCTCCTGTGTTGTCTTTGTAGCAGGAATTCCAAGACGTCTTCCCAAAAAAAATCCCGAGCAGATTGCCACCCATATGCGGGATTGAACACCAAATGGACTTTGTGCCGGGAGCCAGCATTCCAAATCGTCCTGCTTATCGAAGTAATCCGGAGGAGACGAAGGAACTACATAGACAAGTAAACGAGCTACTTGAAAAGGGCTATGTGCGTGAAAGCCTAAGTCCTTGTGCCGTGCCATTTTTGTTAGTTCCCAAGAAAGGCGGAATGTGGAGGATGTGCATAGGCTGTCATGCCATCAACAAGATTACTATCAAATGGACATCCCATTCCGCGATTGGACGATATGCTCGACGAGTTGAGTGGAGCCTGTTTGTTCTCGAAAATAGACCTTAAAAGTGGATACCATCAGATACGCATGCGTGAAAGTGACGAGTGGAAGACCGCCTTCAAGACTAAGCAAGGACTTTATGAATGACTCGTTATGCCATTTGGCCTAACGAACACCCCGAGCACTTTCATGAGACTCATGAACAACATTTTGCGTTCGTTTATCGATAGATTTTGTGTAGTATATTTCAATGACATACTTATTTGTAGCAAAAATTTAGACGAGCATGTGAAGCATTTAAAGTCTGTTCTCGAAGTATTGCGAAAAGAAACCTTGTATGCGAATTTGAATAAGTGTGTATTTTGTACTAACAAAATTGTTTTCCTAGGTTTTGTCGTCAGCTCGGAGGGCCTTGAAGTCAATCAAGATAAAGTCAAAACGATCCAAGATTGGCCCGACTGACGAGCATCTCCCAAGTCTAAAGTTTCCACGGATTAGCCAGCTTCTATAGATGGTTCGTGCCGAACTTTAGCACATTGGTTATACCATTAACCGGGGTAATCTGTAAAAAACTCTACTTTCAATTGGGGAGAAGAACAGGAAAAAGCATTTTTGAAAATTAAAGATTGTTTGACCCATGCACCCTTATTAGCTTTACCGAATTTTGACAAAACTTTCGAGTTAAAATGTGATGCATCAGGTTTAGGGATTGGAGCGGTACTTATGCAAGACGGACGCCTCATTGTGTATTTTTGTGAAAAGCTCAATGGCGCTGCTTTGAATTACTCAACGTATGATAAGGAATTATACGTGCTAATTCAAGCCCTGGAAACTTGGCAACACTACTTGTGGCCCAAAAAATTCGTGATTCATGCTGATCACGAATCTTTGAAACATTTAAAGGGGTTGCACAAATTGAACAAACGTCATGCCCAGTGGGTTGAATTTCTCGAGTTTTTTCCCTACGTTATTAAATATAAAAAAGGTAAAGAAAATATAATGGCTGATGCACTATCTTGGAGGTATGCTTTGCTAAACGTTTTGGATTCCAAATTACTTGGGTTTGCATTTCTTAAAGATTTATATGCAAATGATGCTGATTTTGGTGAATTTTTGCCATGACGAGTATCTGTTCTGAGAAGGAAAACTTTGTATACCGCAAGGATCCCTACGAGAAGTGTTGCTCGACGAGGGCCATAGTGGCGGGTTAATGGGACATTTCAGCTTATCCAAGACCTTGGCCACACTCTAAGAGCACTTCTATTGGCCCAAAATGCGGAGAGATGTTGAACGATTCTGTGGGCGATGCATAGCATGTAAAAGAGCTAAGTCTCGGATTAGGCCCCATGGTTTGTATAAACCTAAACCTTAAATCCTAAACTCCTTGGACTGATATATCTATGGATTTCGTACTAGGTTTGCCAAGAAGTAAAAATGGCCGAGACTCTATTTTTGGGGTTGTGGATAGATTTTCTAAGATGGCCCATTTTATAGCTTGTCATAAAACCGATGATGCTGTAAATGTTGCTAACTTGTTTTTCAAAGAAGTGGTTAGGTTGCATGGCATGCCAAGGATTATCGTGTCCGACTGTAATGCAAAGTTCCTTAGCCATTTCTGGAGGACGTTGTGGGGGCGTTTGGGAACCAAGTTGTTGTTCTCCACGACTTGCCCCCCGCAAACGGATGGCCAAATCGAAGTCGTTAACCAGATTCTTTCTACATTGCTTTGAGCAATTATTCAAAAAAACTTAAAGACGTGGGAAGACTGTTTACCGTACATGGAGTTTGCATCTAATCGTTCTGTTCATTCTGCTACTAAATATTCTCCATTTGAAATAGTCTATGGCTTTAATCCTTTAACACTGCTTGATCTAATGCCCTTGTCTTCTAACCAACTTGTGAATGTAGACGGGAAGCGCAAGGCTGAATATGTTAAACAGTTTCACCAAAAGGTGAGGGACAACATTGAAGCCAAGACCAAGGACTATGAGCAACAGGCTAACAAAGGTCGAAGACGTATTATCTTTGAACCGGGGGACTGGGTTTGGGTACACATACGCAAGGAAAGCTTTCCTGCAAAAAGGCGATCCAAACTTCTTCCAAGAGGAAACGACCCATTTCAAGTCCTTGGACGAATAAATGAAAATTCTTACAAATTGGACTTACCTGGTGAGTACAATGTGAGTGTGAGTTTTAATGTTTCTGATTTGTCTCCTTTCAATGCAGGTGATGATTTGAGGACAAATCGTTTTGAAGAGGGGGGATGATACGAGCTCACTACGACACCTACGATGGAAGCCAACCAAGACGCCATCAAGCTGCCTAGTGGACCAATTACGCGTGCCTGTGCCAAACAATTTAAAGATGCTATTTCAGCTTTGGTGGAGTGTGGCGTTCAAAACCAATATCGTGGGTTCCTCTCTTGCTAGATAGTGGGTCTCGGTTCTTTTCAACTTTCATCCATTCATTTGAAACGTATAAGATTCGGGTCTTTAATTTTCTATGAAGGGTTCTTTCTTGTTTCAGTCGACCAACCATTATCCATCAACCGTATTTGTTTACTTCTAAATATTGCTGCCTTTTACTTCATTCCTAAAATTTCCTTTTTGTTAAAAATTAAAACAAAAGCTACCCAATTTTTGATCGAGCAACATTACGACTCGTTTTCAATTCCTATACGAGTTCGTATCAGTATTAATGAAATTTTTAATGTTTTAAAATATTATAAAGGTAAATTAGTGAATAATGATAAAAATTAACTAAAATAAAGGTATCATCTTCTTCATTTCATCTAAGTTCAACCGAAAATCACCATTGAAGGAGAGTTTGGGTTCGGTCAAGCTATTCCCTTGCATGTAAGTGAATTTTGATTTTGTTTTTAATGATTTCTATGTTTTTGAAGTTGTTGTAGCTTAATCTTGCAAGCCTAGGGACTAATTTGCAAAATTGTTAAAAGATTTAAGTTTTTCCATGAATGAATCCATGTTGTTTGTGAAGTTTTATGGTAGAAAATGAACTCTTATTGTTAGATAAACAACTTTTGTTAAGTGATTTTTGATGAATTTGTCAATTATGGATTTAATGGTAAAATGTGAAATATTCATGGTGTAATTTGTGAAATAATGAAATGTGTAGGCTACTATGAGCTTGTATGAAATTCGACTAGGCTTGGGTAGGGGTGAAATTGTATGAATTTCATTTTACGAGCTTAAGAACTAAAGTAAAGAAATTAAAACATTAGGGGCAAAAGGGTAATTTTACAAAAAGTGAATTTGGATTGAATTGAATAGAATGGTTATTAAATTGATTGAATTTATTCATTTAGATCAAGATAGACCTCGTACGGGTTTAGATCGAGGCAAAGAGAAAGCTTTGGATTAATCGACTTCATTTCTACATTTTATCGTCGAGGTAAGTTCATACGTTTAAATAGCATTTTTAAATTATGTTTGAAATGCTATTATTGTATAATATCAAATTGTGTCTCGATGGAAAAATCCTACGGCGTATCAACGGTCATCGAACTATGAAAAGGGATAGCTCCAGCTTTCAAATTATGAAAAGGGATAGCTTTGACTGTCAAATTATGAAAAGGGATAGCTTCGGCTATCAAATTATGGAAAGGGATGGTGACGACCATATACAATGGAAAGGGATGGTGACGACCATCAACTATGAAAGGATGGTGACGACCATCAAAATATGAGAAGGGATAGCTTCGGCTATCGAATCATGAAAAGGGATGGTGACAACCATCATGGTTTTACTTCGTGTGAGCTTTGGTAAGAGTTTTCGATGCAATTTACCTTGTTACTATGAAAGGTAGGAAGTATGTGTATTCATGATAGTGGAAAGCATGAATTCATATGATTTAAACATGAAAGTTATTTTATCATGAGTTGATATTGAATTTATGAAATTAAGTACTAATTTGAGTTGTTGGTGATGCTTAGGCTTGTGCCAAGCTTGTGTTGGATTGATCCATAATTGTTTTAAGCTTATGCATTGTATTGTTAAACATCATTTATGAATTACGAACTTACTAAGCATTATATGCTTAACTTGTGTTCATTTTTCTATGTTTTGTAGTTAATCGGGAGCTCGTTCAGGTTGGAAGTTTGAAGGAGACCTATCACACTATTCATCGGCATTATCAATAGATTTTGATGATTTTGAGTCATGGTTATAATGGCATGTATATGTGTTTTATACTTATTGAAATAGCCATTATGTTTGGCTTGTAAATGTGGTATTTTGGATAATGAATTAGTTGTCATGTTGGCTTGTGTATATGTTGTTTTATGATGGTTGATAATTTGACATTTTGGTGCTTTTTGTGCTTGATGTTGGAATGGATAAGTTGATGCACGTTTTAGTGAACCATTTTGGTATATTGGAATGTGATTTTTGTTTGGTCTTTTTGGTAGAATTGGGTATGGGAATTGGTTGTAATTATGGAGTTGTTAAATGGTTAAGTTATGTTTGTGTTTAAGTATTTGCAATGTCATGAAAATTGAGGTGCCTTTTGGCATATTGGTTGTATGAATAGGTACCATATTGTGCTAGCTTGATTATGCATATTTTAGGTACTTTTTGGATGCTTGAAATAGGTGAAAACAGATTGCATGAGGGTGCACAATTTGAGTGAGGGAAATGACTTGAAAATGACCTATTTCTTGTCCACACGGCTTAAGACACGGGCGTATGTGACACAAGGCCATGTGACACGACCGTGTGTCCTCTATAGCTTACAAAGGGTTGCAAGTCAGGCTGTTACATGGCCCAGCACATGGCCTGACACACAAGCATGTGAGGCCATTTCGAAGGGTACACGGGCTGGCATATGGGTGTGTGGCTTGACCGTGTGACCCAAGTTAGAGAGTTACATGGGCATGGACACGGGTTGGGACACAGCCGTGTGTCCCTACTTCGAATGCCCACACGGCCTGAGACATGGGCGTGTGTCTCAGCTGTGTGAGTCACACGACTTAGCCACACAATAGTATGACCTTGTAGTATGAAAATTTTAAACTTTTTCCCAAAAATTCTATATATCTTCGATTTAGTCTCGATTCATTTCTAATGTGTTTTTAGGGCCTTGAGGGCTCGTTTAAGGGACAATATGTATGAGTTTAAATAATGTTATTATGATTTATGAATTATTTTGAATCTTTTGAATTTTGAATGTTTTGTGATGTAAACTTTTGGTAATGTTCTATAACCCTATTTCGGTGACGAATACGTTTTAGGGGTGTTACAATTTGGGTGTTGTTTTGGCTTGTTTTACTTGATGTGTTACTTGTGTGCTCTATACTGAATTTGGTTTGAGTATATGGCTATGAATATGTAACAGTTAATTTTCAGTGAAATCAGAATAGTGGTTTTGAGACCACAAATTCGATGTGAAAATATTTTTTTATTATTTTTCATGTCTACGGTATGTTAGTAGGGTCATATAAAAATTTCGTTAAGAAATTTTATCGTTTGCATGCTTAATTAAGTAAAAAGGACTAAATAGTAAAAGGTGCAAAAGTAGAGTTCTAGAAGCTAAAGGTATCAAATAGCTGTGAGACTTTAATATAAGAGGACTTAGATGGTAAATAGACCATTTAAGTGGATAGTAGACATCCATGACATGGTTTTATGGAAATTTTAATAAGATATTAAGGTTAATTTGCTAATTAAGTAAAATAAATTAAGTTAATATTAGTAAAAGATGAAATAAGGAGAAAGTTTGTTAATCCATGACAGGCACGATTGCTAAAAATAAGGAGAAAGTTTTGGCCAAGCAAGATTTACCTTGCATGTAAGTGATTTTTGTCCCGTTTTTAATGATTTTATGTTTTTGAAGTCATTGTAGCTTAATCTATCTAGCTCAGGGACTAATTTGCAAAATTGTTAAAGGATTATGGATTTTCCATGAATATGTTTGAATTTTTGAAGTTTAATGAAAGATTATGAGTCCATTTAATAAATAAACAACTTTTGTGAAGTACTTTTTGATGAAATTATCATTTAGGGACTTATTTGTAAAAGTAGTAAAATATCATGCTAAAATTTTGAATTGATAATTTGTGTGGTTTGATATGAGTCCCTATGTAAATCAGCTAGCATGGTATGTGGATGAAATTGCATAAATTTCCATTTACGAGTTTAAGGACTAAATTGTAAAAAGGTTAAAATGTTAGGGGTAAAATTGTAATTATGTGTAAATGTGGATTATGGATTGAATTGAATGTTTGATGTAAAACCCCTAACCCATATCCATTGCTGGAACAAGATTAAGGAGCATTACCGAAGTTTACAGAATAATTTCAATTAATTCATGTCAATTACTATTCATATCAGAAACCAACCATATTTAATCGTGATGTCCCTTGAATGGACCCAATTTATGCTTTAGAAACATGTCGGGACTAAATCGAGAACTCAGAGAATTTTTTCGCAAAATATCAAAATTTTTCTTAGGTGCAAGGGACACACGCCTTTGTGGCTAGGCCGTGTGAGCAGTAACATGGTCGTGTCCTAGGTCGTGTGGGCATTCGATGTGAGGCACACGGTCGTGTCCTAGCCCGTGTAACTTTTTGACTTGGGTCATATGGCCAGCCACACGCCCGTATGCCAGGCCTTGTGAACAATTTAATTTTTGAAAATTAAGTGCAGGGGTCACACGGCCAAGTCACACGCCCAAGTGCTAGGCCGTGTGACACACACGCCCGTGTGAGCAATTCGAAGCATTCTTTTTCTCAAATTTTAAGTTGTAGGGGACACATGACCAAACCACACGCCCGTGCACATGACCGTGTGGACAAAATAAGGCCATTTTCAGGCCTTATTTCTCACCCAACCTGGCATCAACATATCCAACCAATTTTTGTACCATTTCAAGTCACAATAGAACATTCAATTCAAACCAATTTCAAGTTCAATACATGTCATAACATCCCATATATCCAAGTATTTGATCTTACCTAATTGGCCATATAAACATATGAGTATATTTTACCCATTCATGCAACCATTAATGTATTTATGTAACTTCCATCATTCAACCATTTCAATACACACATCAAGCATGATAAGGCCTTATATAACTACATCAAAATATGCTTAACACTAGCCATTCCAATGGCTAGTTATAACCAAACTATTTCCTCACTATGCCTAACTTAGCCTATACATGCCATTATACCAAAAGTTAGCTTGCTTTATATACCGGGAAGTCTAAGGGATAGTGTGATATGTCTCCGACCAAGTTCCAACCTTCACGAGCTTCCGCGTACTATAAAACAGAGGAAGTAAAACAGAGTAAGCATATTATGCTTAGTAAGTTCGCATAACAGAAAATTTAATTACCACTCATTTACATTTAAGATAAGCATACAAAATTCATCCAAAGAAATTTGGTAATTTGCCTAAACACATATAATCTCAAGAAACTTATTAGTCATGTATTACATGTAAACATTAAGAATCAAGGATGCTCATCATATAATAACTTTCATATACATATGCTTTTCATATCATATTTCCATATAACATATACATTTCTATGATAAATCATCTCAAGTTCAGTTTAGCTATGTCAGAACTTTGCCCGTTGAATTTATTTGAAATATCGATTGATACACATGTGGTACACTTAAAGTGTACAAAACTGTAATCCGTCAATTCATATTCAAGGGTACTCATTAGAGCACATAATCAGGAATCACTCTTTCAATCCATATAATAGGAAGCTCACCAAAAGCCATTAATCGAGAAGCTTATCTGGGCTAGATGACAGAAAGCTCATAAAAGCCATAATCAGGAGGTTCACAAAGAACTTTTAATCAGGAAGCTCACGAAGAGCCTTTAATCAAGAGCTATGGATAGCCATATATCGGGAAGTTCAAGCGAGCCATATCAAGACACTTACAAAGACCTGCGTTTGTGTCCACAATATATGCATGATCACAACTAATCATATAACAGGACGCTTACAAAGAGCTGTGGTAGTCTACAACACATGCAAGATCACTACCGATCAGGATGCTCACAGGAACCATATAACGGGAAGCTCGAGAGGGCTTATAACGGGATGCTCGTAGGAGCTGTGGTGTGTCTGCAACACATGCAGAACCACAACCAATCGGGAAATCCTGTATCCATTGAATTTCATTTATTCAAACGGGACTTAACGTTTATCGGGTATTATCAGATATGTGAATACTTTCATATACATGACAATAATACAATCACATACATACAATTCAAATTAACACATATAAATTCATAATTTAGTTACACAAACTTACCTCGTCACTTGTCCGTATACGAAGATATACTAATCCAATACTTTTCTTTTCCTCGATCTAACTCTTTATTTGATCTTTATAGATCTGTATAAATGAATTTAACATCAATTTAACACATTTCATATCCAATTCAATCCAATTTACATCTTAAGCAAAAGTACCATTTTGCCCCTATGCTTTTGATTAATTCTAATTTCGTCCCTAGGCTCGGAAAATGAAATTCATGCAATTTAATCCTAATTCCAAGCCTAGCCAAATTTTTCATATAACATTTACAGCCCATGTAATTCATAAAATTCATAAATTTTCCATGAATTTTACACCTTTACAATTTAGTCCCTAAATTATAATTTCATGGAAATTTCCTTTACAGAAGTTGTTTATCTATCAACAACCTTTATTTTTCTACCATAAATTTCAAAATTTCAGCATAATCATCCATGGAAAAATTTTAATACTTTGATAACTTTGCAAATTAATCCCCAAAATAGGTAGATTAAGTTACTACAATCTCGAAAATATAAAAATTACTAAAAACGAGACATGATTACTTACCCAATTATGCTTGCTTGAAATTCCCTCTCTTAGCTAGGGTTTCCATAGAAAATTTTGGGGAAGATGATGATATGAAATTATTTTAGTCATTTAATTAACTTATCATCCATTAATTTTTCAACTTTCCAATTTAGTCCTTTTCTTTTTCTAATTTTTCATGGATGAATCATCATAAATATCTACTAACTTCTCTTAATGGTCTATTTGCCTTATAAGGACCTCAAATTTTGAATTCCATAGCTATTTGATCCCTCTAGCTACTAGAATTCAACTTTTGCACTTTATGCAAGTTGGTCTTTTCTTCCTAATTAAACATGAAATCGGTAAAATTTTCTTAGCGAAATTTTTATACATTATTCTTATCATAATGCAAATCATGAAATAATATTAAAATAAATTTTCTTTCTGACTCGGATTTGTGATCTCGAAACCACTGTTCCGATTTCACTAAAAATGGGCTGTTACATTTGAGATTGATTGGAACACTTACTTCAATACAATTATTTATTTAGATCAAGATAAATCTCAATTGGATCTAAACTGAGGAAAGGCAAAAATCACAGATTAGCTCGATCGTACTCTTACGATCTAGTTGTCAATGTAAGTTCATAGTATTTCTATACGTAATTGAATTTCTACTTGTTTGTTACAATATAGTTATGCAATTATTTTCTTAGATTAATTATACCCTAAATTACACTTACGTGCCCTTGTTGTACTTCGGTACCCCTAAATTGCACTTACGTGCCCCTGTTGTACTTCAGTACCTCTAAATTTCACTTACGTGCCCCTGTTTGTACTTCAGTACCCTTGAATTACACATACGTGTCCATGTTTACACTCTAGTAACTTCAAATCGAGTAAAATAAGAGTTGCACTCTTTTGTTTTTAAGTTAAAAGATTTACTATGTTCTTACTAAGCTCCATAAGCTTATACGTTTTTGTGTATTGTTTTGTAGATCGTTACCGCTGACTTTTGGACGGATCGAATATTCGGATCACACTATTCACTAACGTTGATAGTTCTTGTACTCCTTAGGGTTGTGGCATGTATATGTGGCTATATAGATTGTTATGGTATCTTTTGGACAAAATACTAAACTAAGTTGTTATGCACTTTACTAAGGTTGTAAATATGTATCCTTTTGGTACAATTAGAATGTTATGAAAGTATACACTTGTGTTTTGTTTTGGCTTGTTGGTGAATTAAGTTGCTATGATAGAAATGGTCTTAATTGTTTATGTTTTAAGATGATATGAAACTAGATGTGTATGTTGGAAGTAAGGTTAATTATACATATGTTTTGGTAAGTTTGATCAATTGTGATTGAGGTGCCTTTTGGCATATTGGTTGGATGGATATTTGGTATAGGGAATTGGTCTTATTATGCATGATTTAGGTATGTTTTAAGGTATTAACTATATGTGCAAGTTGCTTGTAGGTGCATGTTTGAATAGGTGAAAGAAATGACTTGATTTTGCCCATTTTCTTGGCCACACGGCCTAAGACACGGGTGTGTGTCTCAGCCGTATATGGCACACAGCCATGCGACACTACCGTGTGTCCCCTGTAGGTTTTAATTGTTGTTTTTCAAAAGTTACACGGCCTGGCACACGGGCGTGTGGCTTGGCTGTGTGATCCAAGTCAAAGAGTTACACGAGCACAGACACGGGCTGGGACACGACCGTGTGTCCCTATTTTGAATGTTACACGGCCTGAGACACAGGCGTGTGTCTCAACCGTTTGAGACACACGGCCGTTTGACCCCTGCTGTGTGAATTTTTCTAACTTTTTTCCTTAATGTTTCATATGTTTCTGATTTAGTCCCGCATCGTTCCTAAAGTGTTTCTAAGGCCTTGAGGGCTCGAACAAGGGACAATGTACATGTGCTTGAATGAATTATGGTATTATTTATGAAATGTTTGAAAGTGAGTGTTTTTAATTTATACTTTTACAATAATTCTCCGTAACCCTATTCCGGCAACAGATACAGGTTAGGGGTGTTACAAAATGAATATTACTGTCTGGGACTATATTGAGATTACATGCATGCATGGGTTTGTGCAACTACGAAAGTTGCAAAAGTGTTACTTCTAAACAAGTAGAGTTATGTGTTTATTGAACTGCAGCGTATTCCATGATATGGTATGAATAATTCGCATGGTTTGTAGTGATGTGTGTGATATGCATGTTTATAAAATCTGGAGTATGAAGGGAAGTATTGGGGGGTTAGTTGAAGATAGGAAAAATTTCATACTGGAGGAATAGGCAGATTGAAAGGGGAATTTGAGAAGGTTTGGTTGGATAAACAGTCTACAGGCTCTACGAAGCGACACAATGGAAATGGTTTACAGGTTCTACAGAGTGACACCTTGAAAGAGGTTTATTGACTCCTTGGAGTTGAAAGTCCATAGCAATCCATGGCATGATCTAATGGTGGAATGGTACACCTTATGACGAAATGAAGTCCGCCAGGACAATAAACAGGGAAGCCTATTGGGGCATATAAGTGGAAATCACTATATGATTTTTATGGAAAAAAGTTTGACATAATGGTTAGGGCACATACAGGAATGCAAGAAAGCGTGTTAATAAGAGGTCTGGCCAAAATACAAAAGTAAGAGGAACAGGTGGAAGTGCCATATACGTAGATATATGTGAAGGAAAGGGGTATTTCCTTCAAAGTAATTGTTAATTAGTGTTCGCCATTAAGAGTCTACTAGAGATGGAAAATAAGCCAACGTTGGCTATGAGAAAGCGAGACGGTTCTTCATATTCTAATTCTAAGTATTTATTTGTAAAGAGGTCACCAGAAAAGGGAAGTCTGCCAATGACCATCTTTAGTGGAATGTTCACCAAAGATTATCTTAGGGGAATATCTACGAGGGTTTTTCAAAATGAAGTGGATGTCCGTTAGGACTATCTAGTATTGGGGAGTCCACTAAGGACTATATAATGTGAAAGTCCGCCACGGACAGTTTAAGGAAGATATAGTCTACTAGGGACTATCTTCCACTGGTAGTATCTTTTGGGATAGTCTAAAGTAGGAAAGTCCTACGGGACTATCTTACAAGTACAATCCCGTAAGGGAAGAGTAGTGCTGAACAACTAGCCAAATCTTATATTTTAGGGTCGCATACGAGGATGATAGTAAATGGGTCTTCCTTTCAATGAAGGTATATGCACAAGCTAAGTTACAAGAAGGTAAGTGATGGGACAATACAATAAATCGATATTGAGTTCAATGTAGAATGAAAAGACCAGGGTAAAAATCCGCCATGGTGGTGAGATATCTACAAGTCTGCCAAAGGTAGTCAACAATTCGTATATCTTCTTACATTATGAGTCAATCCATCAAGGTAAAGTGAAAGTCTAAGATGAAGCTAGAAAAAGACAAGTCCTAAAAAAGGGTGCTAGAAAAAGTATAATTACGTTCAAATCGACCTTGATATGTCTGTCAATGAATCATTCAAGAGAAATGTATGGGCGTCGTCTATGCCAGTCAAATTGTGGAATCCTCTATGAAACTCAGAGAGTTTAATTATGTTCATTAGTTCTTTATTACCCAAGATTTTAAAAGTCACTTACAAATACTATTGTATAGATTCTCACTAATGGTCCGTTTGTTTGACTGAAAATGGTTTCCGAAAAATGATTTATGGAAAATGACTTACTTTTATGGAAAAGTTAATATTTTCTGGTGTTTGGATGAATATGTGTAAAATATTTTCTATTGTTTGGCAGATTTCCTGAAAATATTTCATAAAAGTTGTTTTTAATGAAACAAACATACATTTGAGAACTTATTGTCATTTCATTGTTTAACTGAGTTTATTTTATATCTATTAAATTTATATTTTACATTGTTTTTGCATATATTTCAATTATTTATTTATAAATAAATACATCAAATTAAATATATAATAGTATTCAATTATTAAGCTAGAATATTAACAGTCATAAATTGAAAATAACTAAAGCGAATAGATGATTCCTAATTGTGTTATAAAAAGACAAAAAAAACAAAGATTGAATAATAATAATAATAAATTAGCTTCCAAACCATAATTAGTAGTTCAAATTAATAATATTATCAATGTGCATAATTAGTAGTACACCACATAATAAGTACAATATTGTACAAGTGCATTACTAGTATTACACCAAATAATTAGTACTACACCACATGAAAGCATCAATATCTTCAACCTTGAGAAACATTTTGAAGCCAAATTTTTCTATGTTTTGTACTTTTAGCCAAGAAAGCTTTGGCCTTAGATTCACGACTCACAATATAATCAAACACACTACAAAGAAAGTTGTCATCAAATCCTTTCCCCTCCACCTCCACCGACATCACTTCTCCGTAAAGATGTGGTGTCTTATCCGCAGTAAATTGTTCCAATGCATTAACAATCTTACCAAGTTTTTCACCTACAAATTTAATTTGTTCATCAACGACACTTTCTTGAGTATTTTTTTCTTTTACATTTAGATGTGTCAGATGAAGATACTTTTGTTCTTACCTCCTCAACCTCTTCATTGTCACAGTTTATAGGCACTGAATCTTGGTTACCATCATCCAAGTCTATATCAGTAACTTTTTTTTTGGAAAAACTCCCTATTCCCATATCTTTGCCAACAGCCAAAGTCATTTCATCATAATGATCAATGTTTTTGTTTAAAAATGGTTCATACTTCTTGTGTGTCTGTTGGATATCATACACAATTAGAATAAAAAAGTAAAAAAATAACTTAAATATATTTAACAAAGATATACATATATTACTATCACTACTGCATCATATGTCGCTCTATCACATGTGATCATTTTCATGTTATCATCCCATCCTAAATCACTCTCGGCCCGAATTGTACATATAATTGGTTATTGGTTTTTTACGATCCTCAAATGATTTTCCATATTACGATCCTCAAATGATTTTCCATATACTTAGCATCACATTGAACTTGAATCTTTCAGAAATAGTTGTAGGAACTCAATTAATAGAAACTACTTTGAAAGTGTTAGAAGGTTGATTTCCTTTCTGGGTCTCCTCTGCAAGAATTTCGAGAAAAATATGTTCCATCGATTTTGTCCACTTGAATTGCTTTATTGTCCCTTCTTTGTTTCCCTTACCCATTCTACAATGATAATTTACATTGTCAATAATTTCAATATCAAACAAGCTTAAAACATAATAATTTCAATATCCAACAAACTAATTTCAATATCAATATCCAACAAACATTAAAAAAATAACAATTTTAATACTAAAACATACATAACATAAAAACATTAACCCTGAGCACTAAACGTACCTAATGTTTCTAGCCATATAATAAATCTACAAAGTTTGTAAAATTTCCTCTCTCTTAGTAGACCATTCTCTTACTTCTTCTTTTTCTTCTCACTTCGTAAAAATTGGTGTTATCAAATCAGACTCAAGTTCCTCATATAATCCTTGATTAAGTAAATCATTAGGATCAACTCTCATTATATGATTATGAATGATATAACAAGCCAAAACTATCTACTTGAGTTTGAAAATTCCAAAATGGTTTAGCATCTAAAGCACGAAACTATTTCTTCAAAATCCCAAAAACACTCAATAGTGATTCGCAATGATGAATGATGAAGATTAAAGAGTTCCTTTGCATTTTCTGGCCCCTGATCACTAAACTTTTTTAAATGATATCAAACACCACAATATGGAGTAATATATCCATTGTAGATGCCATATCCAGCATCAACAAGATAATATTTGCCTACAATTTTACAAAGCATAATTATTACTAATAAATTATGAGCTTACTTGAACTATTTGGTATTAATTTTAATTCTTACCTTCCAGAATTCTTAATCCTCTTGGGCGTGAGTGCATCACTTAAAATACAAGAATCATGTGCACTACCTTCCCAACCAGCTAGAACATAGGAAAATTTCAAATCAAATGTAATGGCAACCGATACATTTTGTGTTGTCCCCCCTTTACAGCTACAATATCTTCCTTGAATGCTAAGTGGAATGGATGCACAAATATGAGTTCCTTATATTTCTCCAATACAATCTTTAAAATAAGGAGGACAAAACCTTGGATTGTTGTTTTATTTCACTAGGAGTTGACTCATCAGGTAATCTAATAACTAGTTTATAAAATTTCAAAATAGTTCTGAATACAACTCTAAAGTAAAGGTGAATTGTCTCAATTGATCTATAATATCTTGATTCAGTCACTTGAAACCTTACATTATGACCAATTATATGTAAAAATATAACTACTTGCTCCCTAATATTCACCAATTTAGTTGACTGTAACAAATTGTTCCTACTAAGAATGTCACACAAATTTTTTTTTTTTTAAAAAAGGCAATCGATCTCATCCTTACCACATCAATACTATATTGGTCACCTCTATATAAAATACTATTAATATATTTTCTCTTTCATAATCTCGATCCATACGAGGGTGAGAAACGATCTCCTTCCTAATTTTTAATTTTTTAATCCAAAGAGTCCCAAAAGCTAAAACTGAAGCCACAACCTCAACAATTGCATTATGATCTTGATTACGGTCCATCTACACGAAATAATGCCACACAAATATTTGATCAATACAAAAAATAATTTTAAGTTGTGTTTGAGCTCAAGAACTAATGAAACCAGCATAAACAATAAACAATATTGCAAATTTGATGGGACAAATATTACTTTTTATCTATCATAACATACTGCAACAGTCCCATCAAAACATAAAAAAAAATTATTGCTTTTTTACTCAGAACCACTTAATTCAAACAATGAACTCTGACTGTATATTTTTTTATAATTTTGGTAAAACATATTTCAGACATTATTGAAGCAAAGCAAAGTAAGAATGAAAGTAGTAGAGTAGACAGTGTCTGCAACCATTTTAACCATTTTAAAACACTTTTTAGGATTGATCTGAAAGATTTACTAAATCTGCAACTATTCAACCATTACTGTCTGTAGAAATGATTTGATAATAGTAATGTTAATTGCATCACTTAGTTAATGATACAATATAACTTAAATAATACAGCCGTATTTTAAAAAAAAAAAAAAACAACTTTATACAAAAGAAAATCACTTTCTAACTTGCATCATTCTTTTTATAAATAAATGATAAAAAGATAAAACTTATACAATGATTGAATAATTGAATACAAATCATTTATTGCTCCACACCATAATTCAACAAAGGCAATTACAAAGCTCCAATAAAAAGGAATAAAGTCTGAAAGGCTGCCATTATAAAGCGCCTGAATTGAACACTGAGCAACCTAACTAAATGAGCATTGCAATCCACTGTTTCAAGTTCTAAGAAATTAGAGAAAAAAAAGGGGTTTGCTTGTAATTGAGAGCACTCACATGGTGATTTAATACCTTAATTGTTAGTAATTTTCTTTAAAATGTTGCCAAAATATGCATATTGTCTCTTGCGACTTGTTCTAAGCCTTAGGTAGCTTGAAACCCAAAAACACACACTTTGGTGGCACTATAATTTTATACTAAATTTATTCCATTTATCGACTCAGAAAAGGAACTTTATTTTCATCGGTTTCAAAGGACAACACCAAAACAACAAAAATTGAATATAGCAGTTTAAAGGTGAAGCAAAGCTAAAACCTGTAAAATATTCAAATAAAGCCAACAACCCTTTTTACAAGAGATTTTTAAGTTTTACAATGGGAGGTAGCACTGTGTCCCATCCCATTAAGCACACCCCACATATCCCGAGATTTGAAACTAGTATCTCCAAAATGATCTATGAAGTTTAAACAACTATAGTAACTTAAAATCACTAGACAAAAAGCTTCTAACATCAGACCTATGAACTTACGCAGATCAGTTTAGCCCAAAGTAAAAAAAAAAATAAGAAAAGAATAATAATAAATTCACTTAAAAATAAACAAACCCATTTTGAATAAAGCAACCTTGATAAGAAGAAGATAGTGATATACCTTGATAGGACTAGAAAGATTGCTTTTTTTTTTAGGGTTACTTTGAAATGTAAACAAAAATTAAAGACTTGGTAAGGACGACAGCCGACCGACAGAGATGACGAGGTAGAGATGAGGAGGTGAGGCCAACGAACAGAGATGAGGAGGTAAGGCGAAGGCCAACAGATGGAGAGACGAGGAAGGGAGAACGACTACTAAGTCAGTGGTGAGATTGAAAAGAAGGGAAAATGTCTTACGTGATAAAAACAAATAAGACATTTTCCATAAGAAAGCATTAGTTTCACCCGTATTTTGGAGAATCTTTTCCTTTGGGAATTCATTTTCCACCAAACAAACACCGTAAAATAATGAAAATTTTTGACGAAAAATATTTTACTGATAAACAAACAGAGCCTATGTTCATTCAAACTTACGAATATTTTACCTTGAATGCAGAGTCAAGAAATGACTCAAGGTTTGCATGGAGGGTCCAAGCCAGACATCGCCAAGTCCTCATGAATGTCGTTGTAGCGGTATCATGCATATAGAGGAGCAACCTTTTGAAGCTATGCCTCAGGGTTCAAATAAGATTTAAATATTGCTCAAGAAATAAATATAAAAATAAAATTTATTCTTAAAAATTAATTATAAAAAAACAATACATACAAATTCATATTCAAGATAAAACCTTAATAACGAATGTAATTTAAAGTCATTCCAATGACTTTTTAATTAGGTTTCAAATATTATGAAACCTTAGTCTAGTAAAGTAATGAAAGAATATGACTAAAAGAATAACAAATGTAGTATTTGATGAAATTGTAGACAATAAAATCAATGTACTTGCAAGAAAAACAATTGTAAGACATAACTATATTATCCTTATTAACTCTTATGGCTCTTTAGGGAATTGATTTTATATAATATATAGATTATTCAAGTGAGTGTAGATAAAAAAAAATTGTTAACAATGAATGCATATTTTTTAAGGCTTAATACTTCTTTTAACTATTGCACTATAATGAAATTATCACTTTCGTACATGTGCTATATTTTTTATCAACTTGACCCCTATACTTTTATTGTAATACATGTTACCCCATTGTGGTTTTTTGTTGAAAAAGGTTAAAATGCCAATCACATGTTGCCATATGGACAATTTAGTTTTCACATGGATATTGAAACAAAAAGAAAACAAAACCCATGTTGTAAAATGAATAGTTTATAGCAAAATAAAAAAAATACCCATTGAAAAATAGTTAAATTAGTTAAAAATGTCGATTTTAAAAAATAATCAGGTATTTAGGCCATTTTTCCAAAACTTAGGGAAATAGGCCAATTTTGGAGAAAGAAACAAAAAATATGTCATGCTGGAAGTATTTTCTACTGAGGTGGCAGAAAGCGCGCGCTGTAGGACGCACTTTCAGTGTCCTTACTGCTTCTTCAGTAAAAACCGCTTCCTATAGGATGTGTTTCTATTTCTAAAAAAATTGTGTGTGTTTGGTGGTGGAAATATGGGGAGAATGGTTTATTTATGTTTGTGTTTAAGGTAAACATATTGGTAGTGATGCGATAGTGCTCGAAGACCCACACATTTCATCTATCGTGTTAGGAGGGAACCATCACCTTAGAAGCCCGTCACATTCCAACTTAGGCTCCTAGTTCATAGTGGTTATACGGTCATGAGTTGAAGTATAACTAGGGCTTCTAGTTGATGATATGGTTATGCAGTTACAGGTTGAAGCATAACTCGGGCCCCTAGTTGACAGTGGTTATGTGGTCACAGGTTCAAGTTCCATGATATCGGAAGAGGATGTTTTATAATCCGCATACATAAGTTTGAGACCATAATCATAGGGAAAAACAAAAGGGATTTCTAATATAAACACTTAGGGTGGGTTTGGATGGGCAGTGTGTGTACCTGCGATTAGTGTAAAAACAGCGATGGCGGTGAGATTAGATAATGTAGCGATACTATAGCGTGAGACAAAAAGTAAGCTAAACACACCGCGCCGCACTCAATCGCCCATCCAAACCCACCCTTATTCTTTTTCTCTATCTCCACAAAAGGTAGTATCCTTAACCTCATTGTCCATAACCTATGATAGAGTTGGGGGTAAGAAGACTTCCAGGGGGAGGAGTGACTGTGACGGTAGAGAAAAAGCTAAAATTAGAGTCAGGGAAGCAGTGATTGTATTTATTAATGAGTTCTTTAATCACAACAATTGTTGTTGTCCTGAGTAGCGTTTTATCTTTTCTCCACCATCACAATCACTCCACCCCGTGAAAGCCTTCTTGCCCCCAAATCTGTCACAAGTTATGGAAAATGAGGTTAAGGATACTAGCTTTGATATAGATGGAGAAAAAGAATAAGTTTATTATACCAGAAAGCCCCTTTGTTTTTTCATATGATTATGGTTTCAAACTTATGTATGAGGTTTATAAAGCATCCTTTTCCGGTGGCATTAAGCTTGAACCCATGAATGCATAACCATAGTGAACTTGGGGGTCGAGTTATACTTCAACCCATGACCGTATAATCACCATGAACTTGGAGCCCAGTTGTAATGTGATGGGCTTCTAATGTCATAGTTCGATCCTCACACGGGAGATGAAATGTGTGGGTCTCTGAACGCCACCACATCACTATGAACTCAAACATACATTAAAACTATCATAATCTTTCCCTCAAACACAAACACAAATAAATATTTCCCTCAAAAGATTTAACCATTCAACAAAAAAAATTAAAATATAATTTTTATTTTCTAAGGGACGGTGGGAGAGAGAGTTGATGGAGTAGGGGAAGCAAAACACCCTTTATATAGGTAAGCAGAGGGAAAAAAAACTATGTGGGAGCCCATGATCAGGATTCTTAGGATGGGATATCTAAAAATTATCCCAAGATTTCTAGGTTTTGAAGTCTTTTCACAGGTTAGGAACACTGAAAGTGCACATTGTATGAGGCGTTTTCTTCCCTCACATTTTCAAACCCCTTAACCATAACCATAAAACAAAGATTCTCAAGACAAAGAATCTTGAATAAAATTCAGACATCACATCCCAAATTTTTTTGCAAAAATGCTTCTAATAATAAACATTTTTTAAAAACTATTTAAAGTTTTTAGGAAAATGCTTATTGTTAGAAACATTTTTTAGACTTGTCATGTCCAATCTTTTCTAACATTTTGAAGTTATGTTTGATATCCAAGGGTAGTATTTCCTGTAAAAATGAATACATTCTGTGTAGAGGTCCCATATTGAAATTTCAAGCATATTGTTTTCATAAGGAGATTTGCATTAGGGGAAGATTGTTTATGTTAAAAAATCTGAATTTCAAAAATTGACCCAACAAAGTAAATTAGTACAAGTAAGTGTCTATATAAGGTACTTGGTTGAAGATAAGTAAACAAATTAAAGTCATTATTCATTACTACATTCAAATTTGTGACACCAAAATTGAAGTTGTTTTTGCATCAGCCCAATCTTCAGAATTGGCTTCCAACGGTAGCATAAATTTGCACGAGCTTTGGTTAAATATTAGGAGAAAAGTGGAAAGTTCAAGCTGGAAAAGAATTTTAAGCTTGATGTATAGATATCTAACGTCACTAAACCTTGTTAGATATGATATATTTGAGCTCACAAGCGACATGAAGGTAGAGGCGATGCTTGGTTTACATTGCTCTAGTGGAAATGCTATACTAGAGTTATATGCCCACTTTATTGATGTCGATGAAGGTGGTTCAAATTTGATAATAGTTCTAGTTAATGCCTATTGGGACCAAGAAGCAGAAAGTCCAATCACATAATTGTATGGTGGGTTCATGAAATTATTACAAAGCTCCTATCCGAAAATCCTGAAATCATGAATGCGAAGGCATTCATCAGTTTCAGCCCTCGATTTCAACTTTGGCACACAATTCGTCCAATAGTCGAGGTTAGTTGGTAACCCGAACTTCAACACTCTGACACAACATTCTATGTGTGCTTTTGATTTCAACTTCTAAACTTTGATGTTCTATGCTGGAAACACTTATACGGGTATGCCACCAAGTTACACCAATGGGCCATCCGTAAGTAATTTTGGTTTTAACACAGGGTTTACAAGAATAGATGATGTACTCCCTACAACCTGCACTGACGAAAAGGCGTCCAACCTTGGACATGCAATTGGGGTTGAGAACAAATAATTAGATGGTAACACAGAGGGATTTAAAATTGATAACAATCCAACTCGGGATTCTAGGCTAGATGGTTTGAAAATTGTATTATTTTCTTAACCAGGGTTCCTATTGAAACAGAAGAAAGTGATTCTGACAGTGAAGGTCCGAACAATACTAGAGGAACCCATCTGGATTTCTCACTATATGCACCTTCACCCCACATGCTTAATGTCAACCTCCATGCTGAAGGTGGGATAGAATTTTTATAACTTTGTCATAAAAGACCGGACCATGCAAGTTTCTCGTTAAATGCTGGTGATTTACAAGTTGGAATAAAGTTTTTCTCGACAGATGCTTATGTTGTTATAGTGCAGTCGTATAGCATAAAGCATGGGGCCAACTTCCATGTTACAAAATTTTGATTAGAAAAATTTGATGCCAAGTGCGCAATGCGTGACTGCAGATGTCCATGGAAAATCATGTCATCTGTGAAAAAGAAGACGTGGTTCCAGACAATTAAGAAATATAAAAATCTACATACTTGTGTTGTTACAGGTACATCACATGAACATTCGAGATTAGATTTTGACCTGATCTCTGACATTGTCTTACTCATTTAAAATTCTCGTGTTATTATAGGTATGTCATAAGATTATCCCAAATTAGATTCTGACATGATCTCTAACATTATCGTATCTATGGTGAAAACGAGTCCTAAGATTCCCATGCTAGTTTTGATTGTCAATATCCATAGTTAGTACGATTACATTGTGTCGTACTACAAGGCTTGAGTTGCAAAATAGAAGGTTATGGAAAATATGCATAACGAATGGGATAAATCATAATGATTTTGTGACAATGATGTCAGATATTGAATCAGTACGTCCCAAGTACCATAACTAATCTACAAACGGAACCCGTGTATTATGGCGATCAATTAGTCAAAGGGAAAACTATTTTTCATCTTTTTTTGGACATTCAAGCAATGTATTACAACATTTTAGCACTGTAAGTCATTAGTCCAAATTGACGGCATATTCATGTATAACAGATATGAGCACAGGCTATTGTTTGCTGTTGCACAAGATGGTAATTGAAAATTCCTGCCAACAGCTTTTGAAATAACAGAAGGAGAATCCACTTATGTTTGGGATTTCTTCCTAACTAACTTGAGAATGCATGTTGTGCTGCAACTAGATATATGTATCATTTCTAATACGGGACCTGTAATATAGGCTGCAATTGATCGACGTGGAAGCCTCTAGAACTATGCACAACATATGTATTATATACGACATATAGGGTCTAAATACATGGGTCAATATCATAAGGATGCTGAGCAATAACATGTTTTTAACATAGGTATGTAGTAGCCACTACTTTCTATACCATTCTTTAACATATACATTGTTTGCAGTAATGGATATACTCTTCATTTTCTTCAACAGGGTATGAACTTGTCCAACATTGTTTCCATGAAATGTTGGAGAACTTGCGGGCTATAAACGAACACGGTTGGCAATACCTCGATTGGATACCCAAAGAGCAGTGAACGCAATCATATGATGGAGGTATACAATACAGGCACATGATAACGAACCTAGTAGAATGCATAAATTCTATATTGAAAGGGATGCGCCATTTGTCAATAACCTTAATAATCAAAGAAATATAATTTCGCTTAGTAGCCTTATTTCCAAAACGGGCAAAAAATATGTTAGAAAAATAAAATTTGGTCATGTTTGGTTTGAATAGGTGATGAAAGAAATTAGAGAAAATGTAGAAAGAGCGAACTCTATGTTTGCAATGTGTCATTTGCGTCCAAATAAAATACTTTGGGTTATGGAGTTCCATAGACTCGACGAAGGTATTAATGGGGGATCGTACCATGTATACTTGGGACTAAGGACCTATGACTGTGGGAGATTTCAAGCATTTCATTTTCCATCTGCATATGCAATTGTTGCATGTTCCTCGACACGTGTGGATTGCATGAGTTATATTCACGAAGTGTACAAACTAAAATGCATATATAAAGTATGAAAATTTGAATTTCCACCAGTCTCAAATGAAAGTATATGGCCATCTATCTCGAGTGCTCCATTAGCACTGGTATCAGATATTACATCGTGTCACAAGCCTAATAGTCTGTAACACCCCTAACCAGTCTCTGTTGCCGGATTAGAGTTATGGAGCATTACAACACAAATCATAACAATTACTAACATTTAACCATTCAAATATCAATTAAATAACATATAATCAATTTCAAATGTCTTTCAGAGCATAAATATAATTATTTACCTTAAATCGGGCCTACAAGGCCTTAAAAATAATTTAGGAACAATTAGGGGTCATTTTGATACAAAGTAGAAAAAATAGGGATAATTTGAAAATCTTTGAAAACGAAGGTCACATAGCCGTGTAGCCAAGCCGTGTGACAGGGCCCAAACCATATGGCTCAGAACATAGCCGTGTGGCTACTCCACACTATGGCGTCTTTGAAATAACAATCAAATTTGAATTAACCATAAAACAATAGGACACTATCCTTAAATCGCAACTGATAATAATTGAATTTGAAATAAATTTTCAAAGACACTATGACGCCTTTCAACTAATCGAAAGTGTTGTTCAATAACACGCAGTGCCCTCGCACTTAAATTGTGTATGTACGTCTCCATAATCTGATCTCCAGGCTGATTATATAAACATAAAAAAATTGTAAAATTAATAATGTTAACAACTTAATAATTAGCTTCATTAAAACTAAAAAATTAATAATATTTTTTTACCATTTGCAATTGGACGCCGGAAATGTGTTTGTCATCCAAACGAATAAGGGACATTAACATTTTTATAAATTATAAAAATCAAAGAAATTACGAAACATAAAATTAAAACAACTAGTATTTGATAGAAACTAAATGAAAAATTGAGAACTAAATAGTTGAGCGAATTGAGAGGATAAGATTTGAATGCAAAAGAAAGAAAATGAGTTGGGTTTATATAACAAATAAATTAGTAGTTAGAGAAAAAATTTAGTCATTTGAAAAACACCCGTTGGAAGTTAGCCTTTGGATTTTTTGATCATTAGGAAAAATTATCGTTGGACGAAAATTCGTCTAACATAACGTAATTTCAGCTGTGGTGGTAGCAGAGAAGCTGAAAGCGCGCTTTCTACCACCTCAGCTGAAAATGCATCCTTTTCTATTTCTCTCTCCAAAATTAATTTATTTTTCCTAAATTTGAAAAGAAAATAAAAGGCTTACTTTGCTAAATAAGTTTTTAAATTTGGCATTTTTTGCTAATTTTCCCATAGAAAAGTAGTGCTTTCTAAGCTATTGCTTTTCAAAATAATTAAAAAATTGAAGACCATAAGAACATGGATATTCAATTAAGTAAAATTGTCGTCGACAACGAGAACTCAAAAAATGCATCATATCGAGGAGAAGAGAAGTCACTTTCCATCACCATGCCTTTTTTTTTCCTTTCTTTTCCTAATTAATTGTAAGGAACCAAGGTGAAATCAGCCGTTTTGAGGTGGAAAGTGATGGAGATAGATAAGAATGGGGATTAGGTTGGGTTTTTAAGGTTTCTTACTCTTTTAATATGATAATTGACTTCCCATTAATATTTTCACTAAAACTTCCCTAATACCAAATAACCATTGGTTCAAAAGGATTTCAAATTATTGAAGCAATCCTTTAAATTTCCAACATTTCAAAAATCCACAACAATTATTTCATTAAATTTTTATTTTAATTTATTATTTCCCCTTTTTTTAACATTTAGATTAATTTAGCATAAAGATGAATGTGAAAAGTAAGTTATCCATGTAACATCCCGAAATTGGGCCTAGAAGAATTGGGCCCAATGGGCCTTGGGCGTAGGAATGTTTAAAATTTTCGGGAATATGAGAATGGCATTATTGCAAATTGGACTTATTAGTTAAGTGAATTTGGAAGGTTACGACGTTTCTAGGAAGTTCCGGGTTCAAGATGGGCTATAGGAAAAATGTTGTGTTTAAGCATATAAGGAGAGTAGGCAAGTAGCATCAAGACTTAAGGAAATAAGTGTGCATTTTACTAGCACAAGGAGTCAATTGGTAAAGGGGATATGGCGCCACATGAAGGACTTTAAGGGAAGAGGTTCAAATCCCATCAAGTGCAAAATTTGGACCCCTTTTTTTTGTGTTCTATCCCTAAGTGTCGGCCAATGTGGTATATAAGGCAAAGTGGACTTTTTAATTTTGGCAAGATGGCTAAGGAAATAAGGAAAGGATGAGGGTAGGGAAAGAAATCAAAAGAAAAGGCAAGATAAGGGAGCATGTTGGCCTTTTTCATGGGTGATGTTTTGGAAAGGATTTTTTTGTTGGTCAACATCCACCCTTTTGTCTAGAGTTCACACGGTTTTGTTAGGGGGAAGGGAGAGCCGAATTTCTCTTTTCTCTTTAGACCATTTTGTTAGTTTTTTGGTGCATGAGAGGTACACTTTTCTCTTTGAGCATTTGTGTCTTCTTTTCAAATCCATCTCCCTCTTTGCTTTGGCCGAAACCTCCTAACACAATTGTCCATTCTATTCTTTTGTTTGGACGGAAACACTCACCTTTGCTCATCCCCCTTTGATAGCTGAAACTAATAAAGCACTCTTCTCCATGCATTCTTTTCTTTTGACCATTTCATCAACCTTTTCTTCTTCTTTAATCGACATCACTTTGTGATCACATCTTCTTGTTTGATTTTCTCTATAGCTGAACCCATTATCATCCTATTTCTTCATCATTTCTTTCCCTATCGTGTGGGAAAAGCTCTTCTTAACCGAATCGGTAAGTAGTAATTCTCTCTTTGTCAATAACTTTGTTTCATTCGAGTTTTCCCTTAATAAATCGTGTGTTCTTCTTTCTCTCTCTCGTTGGGTTTGAGTTACATTCTTTTTTGTGATATGGCCATCGTTGGGCTTAGGACTTTCAACAAGGTAAAGGAGCACAAGTGATTTGTATTAACCAAATTGTTATTGTTGACTCATCAAGCAAGTGGGGTAAGAACGTTGTTATAAGATTTGTTTTGGCCAAAGGTGGGATAATTGCTAACAACTCTTTCGCTCACCAAATATTGTTAGGACGGGATTTCAGTAGCCAAAGGGTAGGATCGATTCTTGGTGCACTGAGGGAGATCACATTCATGGCAAGTGGAGTTAGCCTAATAAAGTGTTTCTAGTTACGATTATCAAAGTTGAGACTAACCTTCTATCAACTATCATAATAGGTGTTGAAATCAGTAGAAAGCACAACTCGTAATCAAGGTGTGTAATCCCGTACCTTCCAAATACATGTTTGAAATGGTGTGTAATCTCACACTTCTTTGAAAGTTTGCATGAAATATTCTGTGATTCGGTCAAAATACTGAAGAAAACCAGAAACTGGCATCCGTAATCACTCGGGCGCACGTATGATCGTAGTGATAATCATATTTTGTAATAAAATAGTTTCGGTTAAAAATAGTGACATGTTTTTGAAAAATCACGAAAAATATGAGAAAGGGAATTAGAAAGTGAATAAGATATAAAATGAAAGCTTACTATGTCTATTTTTATATGAAAGAAACAGAGAAGGAAAAGGGATTTTATACTCTGTGATATTTTAATTTTAGTGAGACTGGTTCTGATTGACTTCGCGGCTCCCTATTCTGTCTTGGAAAAATCGTTTAAAATTATAAAAAGTGAGTTTCGAGTTATAATTTATACGTATAGATTCCTTAGTGGGCTTATTTTCAATAGAAACAAGTGGGAGTAACATATGAAAATTGTACATTGAGATATTTGAATTTCGGGTAAGAGAGGTCAGAACCGTTGGTCAGTGAAACAAGGGAAACTTTAAGGAATAAACTGTACTAAATGGTTAAGCCAAAAATCTGGAAAAATTATAGTAATAAGATATATGAGTCTAGTTTTAAGGAAAATTTACGGATCTAAATTTTGAGCTTCCTAACTCGAGTTATAGTCAATTTAGTCAGTATGACGCAGATGGACAATTTCAATCTTTTTGCCCCAAATTAGTAGTTAAGTCTAGATTGCGAAATTACCAAAATACCCTTGGAGGGTAAATTACCGAAATACCCCTGGGTTGCGAGATTACTGAATTACCCTTAGTGGGTAACATTTTCAAATTACAAAAATGCCCTTACGGGCCGAATTATGAAAATGCCCCTAACGGGCCGTTTGATAGATTGCCTTAATGGGCCGATTTGATAGATTGCCCTAATGGGCCGATTTGCAAGGTGTTATAATGGGCCGAATTTTTGTAATAAATCTCTGAATTAATGATTGTTGTTTATATTTGTGGATATTATGCTTTATTATGATTTGTGCTTTGAATACATGACATTCTGCTTTAGTTTGGGATATTGATGATCGGAGGAAGTGTAATCTGGTGGCTCTACCACATATTCTGGTGGCTCTGCCACAATTTGTATAGTGGCTATGCCACGCATAATTCTGATTCTGGTGGCTCAGCCACAAATATTATAAATGGCAACTTGCCTGGGATTGGTGTGTTTGGCGGGGTGGGTTGACTTGATCCCCATAGGTGTGATGAGATGGTACGGGTGGTGTGTAGCGGATAGATATCTAGGATGGGTTGGGTTGCATACATTCATACATTTCATTTTAAGATTGTTATGTAAATGGGCTTAGGACCAAGATATTGCTATATGGGTTCAGGCCCAGTGAAAAACGGTAAGGGGATTTCACACTGAGTTCTTGTAACTCACCCCCCTTTCTTTTCTTAATCCGTGTAGGTAATGCTCAGTGACATGGACTTGGGCCATGGATGACTCGGTGGAGGCCATACTTTAGAAATGGTGTTTTATTTTGGAACTTTAGATTTCTATTTCCGTTCATTACTATTTTGGGTTTTTATGTTGTAATAAGGCCTCTGGAGTATTTTATTATTTGCTTTATGTTTGATATACTTATTATTTTGCTTAAAAATTGTTTTAAATGAGAATTTTTCTAAAAACATAAATAAAAGGTTTTCCAAAATCGATTAACAAATGGATTTCAAAATAAACTTTTATAAATATTTTTAACACGGAAATTTTCTCTCGAACTATTAATGATATTTTCAAAAGTCATGGTTTATAAGATCTCTATTTCAGATTTATCGATTTATCAATCAATCTTCGAAGTTAGTAGTATTTTATCAAATGTTTCAAATCAAATTTTTTTTCTTGATTTTAACAAATCAACACCTATTTTAGTACGAATAAAAAGAATTTAACATGTATTTCTCATGTGACATGTCAGATCCAGTCATAACGCATGGGCCGGGTTTGGGGTGTTACAATCCACATGGCAACATGTGATTGGTTTGAACATGAAATAACAAAAGAGTAAATAATTCAAATATTAAAATGATAACTTGAGTATAATAGAGAGCTAAAAGAGACATTAAGTATGTCGGGAGCCTTTTTGTCTCAAAAAGTATATCATCCCAAGAATCGGACTAAATTACCTAAAAAGGTCATTTTACATGCATATTTATGGAAATGGGCCGATTACACCATTATTTACCGAAAAGGGCCGATTTTTACAAAACGTGCCTACGTGGCCGCGTTTTAGGGGGAAAAACCAGGAAATCGCTCCCTTGAAGAAGCGTTTTTCACCATGTCAGCAAAAACGCGTCCATGTGGAAACGTTTTGCTAATGTGGCGAAAAATGCTTCCTCAAGGGAGCGATTTGTTCCGTGTTTTTAGATGTTAGGTATATTTGCATGTTTAGTCCCTATGGTTTTTTAGGGTTTTTAAGGTTAGGGTTTTGGTAAAATAAGTTAAGGTTTAGTATTTAGGTTTTTGTTAAAACAAGTTAGGGTTTTAGAGTTTTAGTAGTTTTTAAAAATAAATTGGGATTTAGTGTTATTTTATAAAAATTATTTAAATTAGGGTTAATGGTTTTTAAATAAATTAAGTTAGAGTTTTAAATAAATTAGAATTTAGGGTTTATGGTTTTAAATAGATTATTAAATTAAGGTTCTATGATTCTAAATAAATTAAATTGGGGTTTAGGGTTTATGTTTTTAAATAGATTAAGTAAATTAGGGTTTTAAGGTTTTAAATAAATTAAGTTAGGGTTTTAAATAAATTAAATTAGCGTTTTGGGTTTATTAAATTAGGGTTTATATTTTTTGGTTAAAATTAATTAAATTAGGGTTCTAGGGTTTTAAATAAATTAAGTTAGGGTTTAAAATAAATTAAATTATGGTTTTGGGTTTATCAAATTAGGGCTTATCTTTTTTTAAATAGATTAAGTAAATTAGGGTTCTAGGGTTTTAAATAAATTAAATTAGGGTTTAGGGTTAAAATTGCATAAATTAGGGATTAGTTTTTTTAAAAATAACATTGTGTTTATTTTTTTAAACAAAATTGACTATTTTTACCTTGAAAAAATAATTTTGAGAAGACGTTTCTAAACAAATAGTGTAAAAAACGCTTCAAGTAGGATGCACTGCCGGCAAAAATATAGAAAAAAACCCCTACGTGGATGCTCTTTTGCTATAGTAGTTCATGAAAAAATAATTTTGAGAAGACGTTTCTGAACAAATAGTGTCAAAAACTCTTCAAGCAGAATGTAATGTCAGCAAAATATAGAAAAAGCTCCCACGTGGACACTCTTTTGCTACAGTAGTTCCTGAAAAACTAATTTTGAGAAGACATTTCTGAACAAATAGTGTCAAAAACGCTTCAAGCAGGATAAAATGTCAGCAAAATTTATGAAAAAAGCTCCCACGTGGACGCTTTTTTTCTAGAGTAGTTCATGCTTGGCCTTAGGCTATAAACAAGGCAAATATCATTCTCAGGTTGTATAAGTTTCAGCAAGAAAAATTAGAGAGGCTAAGCAAAATAGAAATTGAAGATGAGTGAACGTATTAGTGCTGCTATTTACTATGATGGTGAGGTTCGTGACACCGAGAACGGCGTTATTTTTTTATCAGAGAACACAGCGCGAATGGCTTTTAACTAGAGTATAGATTTTACAGAATTGCGTAAAGAATTAGGCGTAAAATCTTCAGAACGACACCAAGTAGGGTTTCTTCTATTAAGTATCAATTTTGTTCTTCGATTGATCCCAAGACATATGACTCATTTGATATCAAAGGTGTTTGTAGCTTTGAGGCGATGGTGTAGACTCATCTCGCTAGTAGATCACCCTATCTTGAGTTATATGTTCAATTTTCATCGCTAATAGATCACCGACTGGGGGACCTCATACGTTGCTAATGATGGTGGGTTGGATGATGAGTCCTATGTGGATCCACCTAGAGAGCCCGGCCCGATGGTGTAGAAGTTGCATTATTTTCTGAACCGGAGCCTGTTCCATTTGAACCTGAAGATGTTGAAGGGGGTTCAGATGAAGAAGAAGAAGATCCACGATTCAGGGCGTACTCGCCTCCAGCCACATGCATAATGTCGATATATCAGCAGATGGTGCATTGGAGTTTCTAGATCTACCACACAGAACGCGTGACCGTACAGGTTCGACATTGGATTCTGGTGATTTAGAAGTTGGTAAGGAGTTTTCCAGTAAGGATAGTTTTCTTGGTGCTTTGAAACAACATAGCATCAATTGCAGGGTTAACTACAACATGGTTAAATCCAAATCCGAGAAGTTCAAGGCCAAGTGTGCAATGCAAGACGGTACATGTTCATGGAAAATAATAGCTTCTTTAAGGAAAAAGACAGGCTTGTGGGAGATAAAAAAAAAATACAAAGGTCTACATACCTGTGTTGCCAGTACAATATCACTAAGTGTTTAGGGTTTTGAATAATAATGTTATTACTTATGTTGCATTATTTCACGTACTTTGTTGATATGTGTTTCACAAGATCATCCCAAGACAGATTCAGGTATGATAGCTAGCTTAATACTACCGATTTTGAAGGCAGATCCCAGAACTTCTGTGTTATGCATAATTACCAGTATTCATAGCTAAATGAAGTACACGCCCTCTTACTGCAAGGCTTGGATAGCTAAGCAAAAGGTGTTGGAAAAGATGCATAGTGGGTAGGACGCTTCATATAATGAGGTTTGGCAGTGGTGTCAGGTGCTGGAGAGGTACGTCCCAGGTTGCATAACAGACCTTGAAACGGTCCTTGCGTACTACAATGACCGATTGCTCCGTAGATGCCAAGTGTTCAAACGTCTGTTCTGAAGCTTTAAGCAATGTCGGGACGCATTTGTGTAATGCAAGCCATTGGTACAAATTGACGATACATTTATGTATGGTAGACATACCCATAGGCTATTGCTAGCTATGGCACAGGATGGCGGTGGGAGAATCATTCCAGTTGCGTTTGCAATAACACTGAGGGAGACAGTTGAGAACTGTGATTTCTTTCTTTCTAGGTTAAGGTGGAATGTAAGCCCTCAACCTGATATCTGTGATCGTGTGTCAGAGTCTTAAAAATTTATAAAAAGAATGATCCAGCCTAGAAACTAACTGTGACAACGATTGAGGCAAATGCACCTATCGAACAGTAGTATAGTTTAACGGCAAGACCGGATTGTTGAACCCAAAGGAACCAAAAGTACTAATACTAACTTTGTTTTTATTATTTAGCCTAAGACTTAAGGGAATTGTTGTTTAATCTAAAATTAATTAACTATTAAGCTAAAGATGCTAAGACACAAAGAATGAATTGGGAAAATACTTGTGGGAAAAATCAATTGATTAAGACAATACCCGAGGAAGAATCTATTAGACTTCACTTGTTATTTAACTCTGAATAGACGATTTATTCACTTGACTTGATCTGTAGGATTCCCTAAGTTATATTAATACCTCTCTCGAGGCTACTAACGTCTAACCCTAGGTTGATCAATTGAAATCTCTTTCTAATTAAAACCCCTAGAATTGCATTAACTCGATCTATGGACTCCCATATTAGGTTTAACCCTAATCCGGCAGATTTTCATCATCCTATCTCTAGGATTGCGATCAACTCCGCTTAATTATGCTAGATCTACTCTTAGACAGGGTCTATTCCTCCTCTGCCTAATCACATCAATACTTGAATCAATATCCTGAAATATCAAGAATTAAGAACACATAATTAAAAACAAATCAAGTATTTATCATATAGTTCAGAAAACAATAACAAGATCCGTCTTAGGTTTCATCCCCCTCAGGTATTTTAGGGTTTAGTTCATAACAATAAAAGAATACATCTCAGAAGAAAATATAAAACAAAACATAAGAAAAACCCTAAAACCCCCTGAAGGAAATTAAAGGGAAGATCCTCCGTCTTGAGTATGATCCCGGCTTCTTGAGATGAATCAACTGGCTTTCTTCGAGTAAATTCCACAATTCTGGCCTCACAGGCTCAGCTCTTTGGCCTAACTGGATGCCCCTTGAAGGTTGGCCTTTAGGGTGTTTATATAGGCTTTTGGAATGGATTTCTTTGCCTCTAAGTACCCTAATCCGAATGAAATTCCTCTTTGTCACAGCAGGGACACGCCCATGGCACACGCTCGTGTGAATCATGGTCAAGCCGTGTTCGGGTCTGTTAAGGAAGCACGGCTATGTGGTCTTAGGCCTAGGTCGTGTCGATTTCGTACTTTGGTACATTTACTCCGTTTTAGACCCGCTTCTCATTCTTTTCATCCTCCGGTGCTCTCCTAAGTATAAAACATGAAATTAAAGGATTAAGAGCACCAAATTCCACAATTCAGGGAATAAATCATCCAAAAGTATGCTAAATGTGGGAGTAAAATATGTATGTATTACGGTTTATCAAATACCCCCACACTTAAGCATTTGCTTGTCCTCAAGCAAAATTCTCAACTCACAATTAAAATGAACTTCCTTGATTCATAATATTCATCCATAGTGTTCCATCATAATTCAAAGATAATTCATACATTGATAATTTAAGTAAAGCGTCTTAATGATTCAAACAATCAGAGTCATAGTTTTTGTAGCATAAAAACATAGGTGTTTCCCCTTACCTAAATAATCACCTTTAATTCAAAATCGACAAGAGTTGACATCCTCACTAAAGATTCACTCAAATCACTCAAAGTGTTTAGGGTTCAAAATTAAGCACTCAAAAGTCGAACATGAAAAGTTAATCCCATAGGCTTGCTTGAAAATCAAATCTCCACCACTGTAATATGAGATGATACACAAATCAAAAGGTCTTTAAAAAGGGTTGTAAGGGGGCTTGGGTTAACGGTATGGATAAAGGTTGAATTAGAAGGTTAGAATCAAGATTGAATTGGCAATTTACCTAACTAGAAAAATGAACTAATCTTAAATGATTACATCAATTAAAAACTTGTAATATTACCAATACGAGCTTTTTCTTCAAGATGTGGAATTGAAATGTATAAGCTCAATAATCATATAACTAATAATGAATATACTTCGATTTTTTTTTTAAGAACAAATCAAGTACAACAATAACAAAGAGCTTTAACAACTGAAAAATAGAACATAGTTAGGCAACTGCTCAAAATCAAATCTCGACAAAAAGGGAGTCAAGAAATGGTGGTAACAGATACAAGATGGGTTTTGGGGTAATACTAGTGGGTGAGTTAATAAAAGGGTTGTTAGGATCAAAGGGGTTCACTAGGGGTTAATTGTGAGGGCAAGCTTTTTAGTGGAGTGAGTGGGTTAAATCCTAAATGTCTTTATCATCTTTGTATATCAAATCAATAATGTGGTCTTGACATGTATAATCGAAGCAAGTTCTAAAATAACAAATCAATGTTGACATACTCATAATCAATAACTGAGCACGGAAGAATGTATGCTTTAAAAGGCTCAAAATCTCACAAAAGTTATGGGCTTTTGATATCAACTTTGTAAATTTCAAACTTCAAGGTAATAATTAGATTCAGGTAGACAACCTAACAAAATTTTAATTTTTAAAAATAGACTCATCGCGCTTGATTCTCTAGTATCCTAAAGTTTAAATCATCACTGCACAATTATCAATGACATAATCCGAAACATATCAAAGAAAATCATGGATTATAGGAAATTTCATTCTAATTGTAATATGATAAAATTACTTAATAACAAGACATAATTCAAGGTATAATTTAGGGATTTGAGAATAATGCAGAAAATTAGGCACTTTCTCGAAATAAATATTCACCCCCCACACTTAAGATGTACATTGCCCTCAATGTACAAAGATATATATGAAATTTAAGATATAGGTAGAGGTGAAACTTCCTAAATTTAGATGGCTTCCTTGAGTTGGGAGTGTCATGGTGTGGTGGCCCCCGACAATCTCTGCGCTAGATGAAAAAATTGGGAAGCTCATGAAGAATTAGCCAAGAAATACTAATAATAATTCAAAATATACTAAATATATATTTAAAGACAAGAAAGATAAAGAGAAAGAAAATAGAAATTAAAATAAAATTAAAAGAAGAGATTAATGGACCGAAGAGTCCTTATAGTTAGATGGTTAGCGAAGTGGGTGTGATTTCTAAGGCCGTGGTGTGTGATTCCTAAGCAGCCTTTAGAACCTAAATCAAAGAAAATGAAATAAAATAGATTAAACTAAGTAAAATAAAAATAAAGAAAAGAAAAATAAAGGAGAAGGGAAAATAAAAAGGAAAGTTAAATGGACTCAAGGTCCTTTTCCTGTCGAGTTAATGAAGCGGCCAGCATGAACTTATATATATCGATCTCATAGAGGGAGACTGTGCTAGGATCCTTTCGCTTCTTCGACATAAATATGGTTAGATCTAAAGTTAGGGGGAATGAAAAAGAAGGGGAATGTAAGGAATGTGGAAGAAGAAGAATGGGGAGTAGGTGAGAAGGGGAGAGGGGTGGTTTTAAATAGAAATTCAGGTCTGGTACATCCCCACGCCTGTGTACCGTGGGCGTGTTGAGTCACACGGCCGTGTTGCACGATCGTGTTGTAGTTGCTCGTTTCTCCCACGCCCATGTGCAGGTCACCACGCCCGTGTTGATAAAACAGTGTCGGCCACGGCCGCGTCGCACGGCCGTAGTGTTTGGTTGGAGCCCGTGGTTTGAAGATATTTTTCGTCTTATTTTGTACTATCTCTGCCATGTCAGTATGTACATCCGTAGTATCCACACGACCACGGCCACGGCCGTGTGCAAGGCCGTATGATATGGAAATTTGCACTTGGTTAGTTTATAGTTAGGTGCTAAAAAGGAAAAATTAAAGAAAAATAAAAAATGTAAAAATTAATGGGGTTAGTGCTCGGGTTGCCTCTCGAGATGCGCTCGTTTATATTCTTAAGCTAGACTTACCTCTCATTTGCATAATCATGGTAGCTTGAGGAGTTGAAAGTCCTTTCTCATGCTATCAGTCCTATTATCAGTATATAGTTCAAGTCGAGTAGCGTTTACTTTAAAAGTGCCGAATATAGGATTACTTACATCGACTGTTCCATATGGGAAAACCTTGAATACCATAAAAGAGATTTCTTCATTTGTATTAGGGTCAAGAGGAGATATTCGAGGGTCTGCCTTATCTAACAATACCTGATCTTCGATCTTAAATTTGTCTATCCCATGCAATGGTGTTGGTTCTGCTTTGTGTATTCCTAATTTCTCCTTGAAGTGTGTCTTCCACTCATCTAGTTCATCGATCTGAAGCCGTCGTTCCTCATTAGTCATTTCCTTGTTCGCATGAGGTATAGGATCTGGCTCAGTTGTGTTGTTCCGTGGTGTTTCCTGAAAAGAAGGTTTAACCGAATGGTCATTAATAGAATTTATGTTCTCACCTTGATTACTCGATGTCCTAGCGGAGTCGAGGGCCTAAAGACTGATTGATTTGTCACCTACAAAAAGTATGAGTTCTCCTGCACTGACATCAATTTTAATCCTTGGAGTTGCTAAAAAGGGCCTTCCTAAAATTAAGGGAATACTATTGTCCTCATCCATGTCTAAAACGATAAAGTCTACTGGGAATAAGAATTTATCAATTTTCACAAGAACATCTTCAATTATACCCCTAGGAATTCTAATAGTTTTATCAGCTAATTGAATGCCCATCCTAGTTTGTTTGGGTTTCCCTAGACCTAGCTGTTTAAACATTTTATAAGGTATAACATTTATGCTTGCCCTTAAATCAGCTAAAGCATTATCAACACATAAATTACCAATTAAGCATGGAATTGTAAAACTCCCTAGATTTTTTAATTTTCGTGGTGGTTTGTTTTGCAACATTGCTGAGCACACTGCGATTAATTCCAAGTGTGATTCCTCGTCTAACTTCCGCTTGTTTGTTAACAGCTCTTTTAAAAATTTCCTTGAATCTGACATCTGCGAAAGAGCTTCAAGAAATGGTAAGTTAATATGTAATTTCTTTAAAAGTTTAAGAAATTTACCGAACTATTCGTCTCTGTTGTCCTTCTTCATTGCATTGGGGTATGGTATACAAGGTTGGTACT
This sequence comes from Gossypium bickii, assembly GCA_025503065.1. NCBI lineage: Eukaryota > Viridiplantae > Streptophyta > Magnoliopsida > Malvales > Malvaceae > Gossypium > Gossypium bickii. The sequence goes on from CP106712.1 coordinate 28,424,822, forward strand.
CTTTAATTACCGGTTTTGGCTTCTTGTGACTTACCTCGACCTTACCTTTTTCTACCACAGTCTCTTAGCTTAATTTGGGCTCATCTAACCCTACACTATCCTGAACTGTTATGGCTTGAAGTTGCTCATTTGGGTTAGCTTCAGTGTTGCTTGGCAAGCTGCCTTGTGGTCATTCAAAGATCAGCTTAGCGAGTTGCCCTAATTGGTTCTCGATCCTTTGAATCGATGCTTGTTGATTTTTAAGTGTTGTTTCAGTGTTTTTCAAACGTGTTTCTGACACCGTTATGAATTTTTTTAGCATCTCCTCAAGGTTCGGCTTCTTCTCCTGTGGGTCGGGCTGTTGTTGGAAGTTTGGAGGGGGTTGTTGTCTCTGATTTCCTTGACCACCCCATGAAAAATTGGAGAGGTTCCTCCAACCTGGATTATAAGTATTACTATAAGGGTTATTTGAGATTTAAAATTGTTACACATATAATGAACTTACTCATTCTCAATGCTCGGGTTGTAAGGTGGATAGTCCATGTTGTTCATCCCTCCTCTATTCGTATTGCACTGTATAACTGAATGTACCTATGAAGAACCATATAAACCATCAATCTTTTTATTTATCAGTTCTACCTGATTTGATAGCATGGTTACTGCGTCGAGGTTGAAAACACTGGCAACTTTTGTTGGCTTTGTCCTTCTGACTTGCCACTAATAGTTATTCAGTGACATCTCTTCAATGAATTCGTAAGAAGCATCAGGTGTTTTGTTATTCAAGGTTCCGCAGGCGGCTGAATCAATTAATTGCCTAGTTGAGGGGTTCACACCGTTGTAAAAAGTTTGGACTTGTAGCCACAAGGGTAATCCATGGTGTAGACACCTTCTCAATAGATCTTTGTATCTCTCCCATGTATCGTAAAGTGTTTCTAAATCCATCTGCACAAAAGAAGAGATATCATTCCTTAACTTGGCCGTTTTAGCCGGCGAAAAATATTTCAATAAAAAATTTTTGGTCATTTGTTCCCATGTAATGATTGATCCTCGGGAAAGAGAATTCAACCGCTGTTTAGCTTTATTTCTCAAAGAAAAGGGAAACAACCAAAGACGGATGGCATCATCAGAAACGCCATTTATTTTGAAAGTATCGCAAAATTTTAGGAAATTCGCCAAGTGATTGTTTGGAGCTTCATCCTGCAAATCATCAAACTGAATAAATTGCTGTATCATCTGAACTATGTTAGGTTTCAATTCAAAACTATTTGCAGCAATAGCAGGTCTAACAATACTTGACTCAGTTCCTGTTAAATAAGGTTTAGCGTAATCATACATAGTACGAGAAGCATGAATTTTGGCCACCTCTGGAGGTAGCGGATTATTCTCAGCCATCTCTTCGGTGGTATTGGTTTCGTTTTCTTGCTCTTCTTGTATGTAATTTAAGCTTCGCCTTATTTCTCTATGATTTCTGCGAACAGTACCTTCAATATCACTATCGTAAATTAGGGGTCCTATCGGGTTCCTTCTAGTCATAAACTAGAGGTACCTGCTAAGAAATAAAAGAAGGAAAATTAGCAAAGTTAAAAGCAAAGCAAAATGAAAATAAAAGTAAATTGCAAAAATAAAAATGGCTAAAGTAATAAAAAGTGAGCGTTCTTAATATTTTAGTTCCCTGGCAACGGCGCCAAAAATTTGATCGTGTGTTAGAGTCTTAAAAATTTATAAAAAAAAATTATCGAGCCTAGAAACTAACTGTGACAACGATTGAGGCAAGTGCACCTATCAAACAGTAGTATAGTTTAGAGGGAGGAACCAAAAGTACTAATACTAACATTCTTTTTATTATTTAGCCTAAGAATTAAAGGAATTGTTGTTTAATCTAAAATTAACTAACTATTAAGCTAAAGATACTAAGACACAGAGAATGAATTGGGAAAATACTTGTAGGAAAAACCAATTGATTAAGACAATACCCGAGGAAGAATCCACCTAGACTTCACTTGTTATTTAACTCTGAACCAGACGATTTATTCACTTGACTTGATCCGTAGGATCCCCTAAGTTATATTAATACCTCTCACGAGGCTACTAACGTCTAACCCTGGGTTGATTAATTGAAATCTCTTTCTAATTAAAACCCCTAGAATTGCATTAACTCGATCTATGGACTCCCATATTAGGTTTGACCCTAATCCGATAGATTTTCGTTATCCTATATCTAGGGTTGCGATCAACTCCGCTTAATTATGCTAGATCTACTCTTAGACAGAGCCTATTCCTCCTCTGCCTAAGCACATTAATACTTCAATCAATATCCTGAAATATCAAAATAAGAATTAAGAACACATAATTAAAAACAAATCAAGTATTTATCATATAATTCAGAAAACAATAACAATATCCGTCTTAGGTTTCATCCCCCTCAAGTATTTGAGGGTTTAGTTCATAATAATAAAAGAATACATCTCATAAGAAATTATAAGACAAAACATAAGAAAAACCCTAAAACCCCTTGAAGGAAATTGAAGGGAAGATCCTCTGTCTTGAGTATGATTCTGGCTTCTTGAGATGAATCAACTGGCTTTCTTCGAGTAAATTCCACAATTCTGGCCTCTTTGGCTCGGCTCTTTGACCTAACTAGACGCCTCTTGAAGGTTGGCCTTTAGGGTGTTTATATAGGCTTTTGGAATGGCTTTCTTTACCTCTAAGTACCCTAATCTGAATGAAATTCCTCTTTGTCACGGCAGGGACACTGGAAAACAAGCTGTAATTGAGCGACATGGAAGCCTATGGGATGGCACACACCACCGGTATTGTCTAAGGCACGTTGCGTCCAACTACTACGGGCAATATCAGTCTACGACTGAACGAAAGCAAGTGACCAACATGGGTATTTAATCTTTATTAATATACTTTCTGTTGTAATATTCAATCTATTCTGAATGGAATATTTGTATGTAATTTTCGCTATCAACTTATATTGGTAGGGTACGAGATCAATAAAGACCGTTTTCATAAGATGTTGGGGACTTTGCGTTCAATTAACGATTAAGGCGCAGACTACCTCTGTAACATACCTTTCGAATAGTGGACACAAGCATACGATGGCGGCCTACGATATGGTCATATGACCACAAACCTGGCTGAATGCATAAATTCTATTCTAAAAGGAATGCGTCATTTGCCGATAACCTCAGTTGTGCGAGAGACATATTTTTCGTTTGGCAGCACTCTTTTCAAAGCGAGTAGCGAGTTATAAAGGTCAAATGCAGGGAGGCCATGTATGGTTACGAAAGGTATTGCAAGAAATTAACAAGGCGAATGCGCTGGCCAACACGATGCACACTGTGTGTCACGATCATAACAACCTATGGTTTCGTGTGATGGAGTTTGACAGACCGACCCAATGTATTACCGGCGGGCAATATCATGTACACCTGCTAAATAGGACTTGCGACTGTAGGAAGTTTGGTGCATTTTGTTATCCATGCGCTTATACAATTGTAGCTTGTCAGAATATCTGTTTGGATCCCATGAGATATGTCGACGAAGTGTACAAAGTAGAAAACATGTACAATGTATGGAGACACGTATTCCCAGCGGTCCTAGATGAACGTAAGTGGCCCTCTATATCGCTTGCTCCGTTTAAGTTGTTACCGGATAGAGAATTGTGTCTCAAACCAAAAGGTCGACCTTACTCAAGTAGAATACTTAATAATATGGATATACGGGAAAGAACAAACCAATAGAAGTTGTGTGGATGGTGTAGGAACTCAGGTCATACAATTTGATCATGTCCAAACCGAAATAGTTGATAATTGCTATAATGAAACAATGTTGCATTATTTCTATTCCACCTTATTCAAAAGAACATATATTTTATTAAAATTATAAAATTAATTTACTATTAAAATATAAAAAAATAACTACTTTTTTATTAAATGAAACAATATAGAAACAACTTTTACAAATATATTTAAAAAAAAAATTCAATGTATATGTCGGTCGGATCAGTGTCATATAGGGGTCCTTGGTTGCTCTGGTGGGGGTTGTGGTTACTCTAGCAGGGGTTGTGGTTTCTCCGGTTGTGGGTGTTGGGAGGATGACCCACCTTGGTAGAATAAAGAAAGTGGAGGTGTTTGCATCACCCACGGCGGATGTGTTTGAATCCCATAAGGTAATGGGGAATGGTAATGAGATGAGCTCGCTGACGGTGCCTTGTGCGATCCCTCCAGCGATGATGGGTTATATATCATCGGTTGAGTCGGAGTCATTGGGAAAGGAGATGCACCGGGCCATGCATTTCAACCTGACATAGGACTGGGAAAAGGAAACGTATAAGGGTTAGGATACATATAAGGGCTAGGATACGCACCTGGTATAATCTGAAGGGGATGTGATGTGGGTGTCGTCGATTGGGGCATTGGGCCCTGTGATTGTGTGGACGCTGTTGATGGGCCCATTCCATCATCCCTTCTCCTTGGATTTAAAGCGCCCCATCGTTCCCTTTCCACATGGATTTGCCGATGCCTCTGCTCTTCCAACAGCAAATATGGCTTGCCATGGATCCTAAACGATGGCATATAACTCGGGGTGCACGCTAACTCTGGAACGATGTTAGTTCGCAATCAGGTATATGATCGTACCGGTTTTCCAAATTTCAATATATTTCGACCAGAATAATGGCCAATTCGTATTCGTTAACCGTAAGTCGATTTTGTGCTGCTCATCGTGCACATCAGGTTCCTCAGGAATCGGTTGTCGGAATCCAAATTATCGCAACACTCTATCCGTCTGGTGCATCTCGACAATAGAATAGTTTACCAATGGGACTTTAACATGCCAAATGTTCAGATTTTGAAAGAATTCTTCCAGAATTACTGCCCGTATTGCTGAATCTTCATATGGTGTCCATTGAAACTATATGAACGGGATAAAAATATTAGTTATATACTAAATACTAAATACTAAATATGAAACGACTATTTTATGTATATATATTTTATTTAATACTTACTTGCGCTTCCAACCGTTGGTCTAATAGAAGTCGTATATCTTCAAGAGCGGTTGGTATTCCAATATAACTCGCCAGATGGTTCCACCTAATTAAATAAATTTTCAGCATACAATTTTATTTTAAATATATAGAATAATTGTAAAATCAATTAAAAATTTTACCTTGTTATGAGTAGGAATGTATATGGGTGGTTCACTCGAGGACGTAAAAATGGAAAGCGAAACCGAGCCCATGATTGTAGTAGTGATAGGCAACCTCAATTTTGGCTTTATTTGGGTACAATGTTGCCAACAAGACAGATTCCCAACTAAGTTCGCTAGCTGCTCTAAAATCAACGAGTTTCAGCAGCCACCTCAGATGTACAAGGTTTTGTGACAAGTCCGGCATCAGATAACCTCTAATCATCATAAGGATGTATGTCCGAGCATATCATATTCTTTCTAATTCAGTTGAATCATTCCCCGGCTCCGGAAATGTGTCTCGTAACCAGCCCATCTCGATCCGACATCCGTAAATATTATCCGAAATCGCACCCAAAAGACCGTAGCATATGGCTCTCCAATCAGCAGATTGAACGGACCCAGTGAATGCGGTCCCATCCACTGGCAATCCTAATTGTAACTGGACGTCCTCCAAAGTGATAGTACACTCTCCGCATGGAAGATGAAATGTGTGCATCTCCGGTCTCCACATCTCTATTAACGCGCTGATGAGTTTCGGGTCCAACTTGCACCTTCGGCCTATAGTGGCCGCGTGCCAAAAACCCGCTTCCCTTAAGTAATTTTCTATCAACGGTGATGGCGGACCAGACATGTTACAAATATAACATTGTAATACCCGATCTATAAACTGTTATAAAAAATTATAAAATATAAATTAATTAAAATTACATAAATGAAAAAAATATTAAAAAATATTCAAAGTTTAAAATAAATCGTTACCATTTTCATTTGTTCGACAGAGATATATTTATGATCGAGACGAATTAATTCTCCGGCCATTGCTAACATGATCAGATATTTTTGAAATTATAAAAAAAATACTAATTTAGAAAAAAAATAAAATCAATAACTAATTATAAAGAGTTTTTCTAAATTTAATGAGAAATTTGAGAACTTTAGGGAGAAATTGTAAAGATTTTTTGCTAGATTATTAAGAATTTATGTATGAAATAATAGGAGTGGGGGAGTTTTATACTTTTTTTTGACCGTTGGAACCTCCAATGGTAAAAAGAAAATTGCCTGTTGAAATTTAAAAAAGCTTCCTCATAGGAGCGATTTTTTGGACATTTTCTCCTTAAAACGCGGTCACGTAAGTGCATTTTGTAAAAATCGACTTTTTTGATAAATAATAATATAATCGACACATTTCTGTAAATATGCATTGAAAAAGTTATTTTTAGGTAATTTAATACAAGAGTCGAGTTAAAATTACATTGATGTCGAATGGTGGCTCAAATTTATGTGGATTATTTTCACAATTTTTTATTTCTTTTATTGTTTAATATTTTCTATATTTGTCTTGAATTGAAGAAAATAAAAATAAAGTTATGAAAACAGAGGGAAATTTCGAAATTGTTAAACACGTCTAAAATTGGTTATGGAAAATCTTAGAACCAAACCATTTCCCTTTTTAAGCACACACAAATGTGATCATAAAGGGCGGAGAGAAATAGATTTTTTTATAACGACGCTCTCGTTTTCCTTGTCTTTGAGAAGGTATTTTTTTTTTTTTTGAATTTTTTCCTTCGTTTCCATGTTTGAAAGTTTGCAAGGAAGTTTTTTTTTTTTTTTTTTTTTGCTGATTGTTTTTGTTTCGGATTTTAATAATATAATTAAAATTGACAAGCTTTTAGGAAGGTGAAAAAAGCTTGCAATCTTTCTAGAGAGTTAATTCCAGGTTTAAGGAAAGGGATTTTTTTATGTGATTTTGAAAAGATATTTCTGGATTCCTTTTTTTTTGCAAAGATTGGAATAGAAGAATTTATGGTTGAATTTTGAAGAAAAAAGTAAAATTTGGAGGGTTTTTCCCCCGGAAAATCCCAGTTTCCGTCATATGGTTGAAGTTGGGAGTTTTTTCTCTTATATACGAAATCTTTGAAAAAATGGTTTTGAATTTTTCTATTATCTTTTTTAAATATATAAGTATTTTTCTTTGAAAATTTTATTTATTTTAAAATTCTCCATTTTTTATAAAAAAATTTTCCATCTTAAAATTAACTTTTATTTTAACTCGATATTTAATTAATATTATTTACTACAATCGTGTTGATATTTTATTTGCATATTATTTTTTTGTCATTATTCATATAATTTTACAATTATGATTGAAATAAAAAATGAAGATAAAAATCTTGTAAAGGATCAATTTCTACTTTTTAAGTAAACGAATCTTAGGGTCTAATCCAGGTGGAAAGTATCAGAAGGTTTTAAATATGCAAGTTGCGTATGTAATTTTACTTTTTTTTAAAAAAAAAAAAAATTAGAACTGAGAAAAAAACTTGAGGGAAGTTAGAGCTACTAACATGGACTTTTCTATTGTTGCTACTTGTTGTGTGTGCTTCACTGTTGTTTCTTGCTTCTTTTATTGGTGAAATAGGTGCAATTGTTAGCCTATATACATATACACATTATATTATGACTAATTCATTTCTTGAATTGCTTAGATGGATAATGAACAGGTTGGTTTATATACGTTGGATGAAGCCCTTGAAAGCCTGGGGTTCGGGAAATTCCAAGCCTTTGTTCTTGTATACGCAGGGCTGGGTTGGTTTGCTGAAGCCATGGAAATTATGATTCTTTCCTTTATAGGACAAGCTGTTAAGTCAGAGTGGGGACTTTCCTCGAGTCAGGAGAGCTTGTTAAGCACCATTGTGTTTGCTGGTATGGTAATTGGAGCCTACGGATGGGGCACTATATCGGATACTTACGGAAGGAGGTGTGTCCTTTCCTTTTATCTAAATCATAAATCCTTAATCATGCCTTTTAGTTTTATTTTCTATTTCTTTCCAGTAAGCATGTCTATAGTTGATTGTTGATCAAATTGTTGTTCGACTTTTGATTGTTGTTTCAATCTTCTTTAACCCTTTATTTAAATTGGCTCCTATCAGGACAGGTTTTCTCACTATATCTATTGTAACTAGTGGAGCTGGATTCTTGAGCACATTCTCTCCAAACTATTTATCACTTGTTATTCTTCGAGGTTTCGTTGGTTTTGGCCTTGGTGGCACATCTGTATTCTTATCCTGGTTTCTGGAGTTTGTTCCAGCTTCTAGTAGAGGCATGTGGATGATTGTATTTTCAACTTTTTGGACATTTGGATCAATTTTTGAGGCAACTCTTGTTTGGGTATGTCTATTTTCTATAACACAATTTAAGGCTATCATTACCATTGCTTTTTCTCCTTCCACCTAAAGCTAGGGTCTTTTAATTTTATCTCTTTACCTTATGGAGAATCAGATCTCACATTTTTGTAAACTAAAAAAGGTACAACGAAATGAAAGTATAGGTGTTAGATGTTAACTTTTCACCATGAAACAGTGATACCAAGGTGTGCAACCATGATACTTGTTGCTGAGTCATGGTCCAAATTAAGTGTCCTGCAGCACCATAATCAGGCACATAAGAAGCAATTCTAACATATGCTTCCCTTTTGCTTCCTTAGTTTTTGATATCTTTGTGTCCTTTCAATAACCAGAAGAAAAACTGGCAATTCAGCTGTGCTTACAAGCAAAAAAAAAAAAAAAAAAAAAAAAAAAAGAAAGTAATTATACAGTCCAACTTGTGTGATATTATGCTAAATTGTAGTTGTTGGAATGCATTTGGCAATACAGGCGAGTACTTTTTTCGTAGTAAAACCCATCAATCTTAAGCTTATTCGATATCATACAAAGAATTTTCTTTGTCCTGTATATATTAATGATCTTGTTTAAATTAGTGCCTTCACTCCGGCCAGCACTAGCAGGCAAGCACTTTTTTCGTGCCCTGTGCTTAGACAAGTTTACCATTTAGGTTTACAAGTGCTTTTCAAAAAGTGCTGTGAAAGTTTGATAGTGTTTACTATTGCTGTCAATAAGAGCTTTTAAAAAGATAATGTCTAAAGGTTAAAGCTAAAAATTTTGCCTTTTTGGCTTGGGTTAAAATATTGATTTAAAATCAAGCTTTCATATGAAAGCTACTTGTTTACCATCTTTTTTTTTTTTTTTTTTTTTTTTTGTTTAAAATCATGATTTAGGTTGAAAAGTGGTTTTCAACCTAAATGGTTAACAAGGCCTTAGAGTGGTGAAAGGATCCTAGCTAGCATTTAGAGTTTGCCCTGTGCCTTTGACAGCTTTAGCTAGAACTTTAATTATTCAGTAAAATTTCATATAACTGGATCCCTCCCCTCCCCTCTCCTGAACCTGTTGCTCAAAGCTCATAGAACAAACATAGATGCTTGTTACTAAAGTGTTATTCCCTATTATGCTACCTCATCAACTCTATCAGCATAGAAACTTACCTGAGCATTGAAAATTTCTTGAATACTAACGTAGGTGTTGCTAGCTAGCTACTAAAAGTTTTTTCACTGTCAAGTTTGAAGTTTAAATTCAAGGACCTATGGACATTTGAAAAATATGGATTTCCTGTTCGTGCAATGAGAAAATTATTGACACAAATTTTACTTTCAGAGTGTTAGAATGATTTTGTCTTTTCTATCTATTGCAGATTGTCATGGCTAAATTAAACTGGAGGTGGGTACTTGCATTGTCATCTGTGCCATCTTTTGCTCTGCTTCTTTTTTATGGTGTTGCACCTGAGTCTCCAAGATACCTATGCATGAAAGGTAGGACGGGTGATGCACTTCGAATCCTAGAGAAGATAGCTTCAGTGAACCGAACAAAACTTCCTGCTGGTGTCTTAATTTCTAGTAGATCAACTGACAAGGCTGAAGAGTCTACCCCGTCAGAAGATAGGATCCCATTACTCCCCTCACTGAGTAAAAGTAGCATGCAATCAAAATTAGGCTTTTCGTCATTTTTTATGCTTTTCTCGTCAAAATTAATTAAAACAACTGCGCTCCTATGGGTATTATTATTTGGAGATTCATTTTCATATTATGGTATCATATTGCTTACCTCAAAGCTAAGTAGTGGAGAAAGTGGGTGTTTCCCGACTATTCAAAGCAGTGGATATCTCCTAGGTGATAGCCTCTATGTAAATGCATTCATCACTAGTATTGCAGGTATTATGGCTCATTCTCGCATTCTTCTTTATGCTTTATTTTGAAATAAAATTTGACCTAGGTTTATGTTGCAGAGCTTCCTGGGCTTTTTTTATCAGCAATATTGGTCGATAGGGTTGGCCGCAAGCAGACCATGTCAATTATGTTTGGCTTAGCATTTATTTTCCTTCTTCCACTACTAACACGTCAGTCTGCTGTTTTAACTACTTGCTTATTATTTGGAGCTCGCATGAATGCCATGGCAACCTTTACTGTCGCCTCTATATATGCCCCTGAGGTAAGCCCATTTAATATTTTATATAAACTTAAGTGAGTGATTTTAAGAGGGGTTGTTTCAACATTCCCTAATTGCCAATTTCTTCATTTTTAACATCACTAAGGCTGCTTTTCTTTTTTATTTTCATGTTGGTGTTGGCTTAACAGGAATTTATTAATGGGATTGGTTGTCAAGTGTTCTATTAGAACAAGACAATGAAAGAGTTGATAGAAAAACAAATCTCCTTTTTTGTGTGATTTGGCCACATATTTTGTTCCCTTTTAATCTTTGTATGCGTTCCTTGTTGATTTCAATATATGAAATCTCCTTTTGTGTAGTTATATCCAACCTCGGTGCGGACAACAGGTGCTGGAGTTGCAAGTGCTGTGGGAAGAATTGGCGGTATGGTATGTCCTCTTGTTTCAGTGGCATTGGTGAATGCGTGCCATCAAACAGAAGCTATTGCTATATATTTGGCTGTTATAGTTGTTTCACTAGTTTGTATTCAACTCTTCCCCTATGATACTAAAGGACGAGAACTTAGTGATACTGCGTGCTGATAATAAGTAATTGGTTTCTTAAATTGTGTTGTAGGTGAGTACTGTGAAGATGCTATGATTGAGCTCTTCTTGCCAATTATACTGTAAAAAGTATACTGGTCATTGTTATGTACATTTTCCTACGACATAAATGTTAAAAGGGAAAAGAGGAAAACACTAATCAATGGTGGTTGTATTTCCTTTCGCAAAAAAAAAACTATACTAGCTTTTGCAGATGGGATTAGTTGCTTTTCTTTTTCTTTTGTGATGCTCCATCAAGCTATTCCAATATTTTTAAGTGGCATTCCTAGTTTAATCTATAATTTGTTCCAAGTCCCTTTTGCTATTTCAATTTTCTAAATTCTAAATTAGGTTATTCAAGATTAGAATATATAAACTATAAAAATAATCATTTAACTATGCGATCTATTTTATTTATATTTTAATTACTCTCTTATTAGTTACCATTAATTCAATAATGGAAGTCTAATGTAGACTTTTTTTTGTTGGCTTAATAATAAATTTAGGCCTTTAATGTTTACACATTTGATCTTAAAAAAGTTTAGCAAAGTTAGTCTTCAATTTTACAAAATTTGACATTTTAGTCCTAATACTAAAAGATTCAATAAATTTGACCTTTGATGTTTACAAAAATTATCATTTTTAGTATATATAATTTATATTTGTTTAGTATTTTTATTTTTCAAGATTTTTAATTATATTTTAGAAATAATCACTACAAAACTGACGATGTCTATTAACTTTCATCTACCTTGGTTGATTAATCACCATATAGTGTAGCCTCCTTAGTCCTTAGCACCTTGACAATCAATGTTTGTGAACTTAACTCACAATTCTATTATGATATTCAAGTCCTTATATACAACTAGATACACTTAATCACATAACGCCCCTACCATCAATCAATATTTGTTATGGTTTGGATAAAATAAAAATTTATTCTGCTTTTAAACTACAACAATCAAGACTATTTTAATATCTGCGCAAATATATGAACTACCAATTCTGTGATGGGATTTAATATCTGCATGAATATTTGAAATACAAAAATATGAAACAATCATAACTGTAGTGAGACATTTTCTTTTAGCAACGCAATGGGCCAGATTTTTTTTTAGTAAAAATATGTTTGTCCTACCGTCTTAATGGGATGTAAAAAAAAAAAATTATAATTTTCTTAAGATTAGAATTGAAATGATAAATTTTATAAATATTGAGGGTTATATTTATTGAATTTTTTAGATTTAGGATCAAATTGAGAGAACGTGTAAACATTAGAGAACTAAATTTGTTATTAGGCCAATAACAAAAATTAACATTAGACTTTTGTTACTGAGTTAATGAAAACTAACCAGAGCGTGATTAAATATTTAATTCCGAAAATTTAAGTAATTAAATAAAAACAATAGTTGGATGACCAAAATAGAACCAAGTGCATAGTTGGATGACTATTCTTATAATTTATCTGTTCTATTACCCTATATTTAGTTTAATGATTTAATATTTTTTAGGTCTCACACAATTTAATAAATATATTTTTAGTTTTAGAGGGTTTGTTTTTATGAGGTTAATAAACGTTGCAAATCACTAAAATGAGATATTGTAGGCAGAGGAAGATTGGAGGAGTTGCTAAAGAATAAGTGTGGAGGATTTGTTACCTTATTTTCAAGCCACAATTATAAAGATTCACATTAACCATTTCAAATAAAAATGTTATAATTATAAGCATGCATTCCTGTATTGAAAGGCATTTTCCTTTAATGTCTCATTTTACAAAATTAATACTAAGTTTTACCTTATCACTCTTAATTTATTTACCAATCTACCTTTTATCATGTTAAACCCAACAAATTATTTTACACCACTTCCATTATCACCAATGCATTATTACGACCCTTAAAACCTCGTATTTCTTAAGAAATTCACATATACATACAAATTTTCAGTTTTAGCCCCTCAATGATATTCGATGACTCTTGTGTTGAATCTTGTGTTGATTGTGAGGAATATAACCATCTGTCACACCAATGTACACATCAAAGTACTCCAACAAACACAACGATATAAATAAGTCATAGTGATCCAACCAGCACACCAATATGAATAAATCAAAGTGCCGCAACATATAACTCGCACTCATTATATCCGTACAAATCTCTTATCTCATACCACAAGTGCTATCTATTCATATAAGCATACCAAATACATAACGATTGAAAGACATGAAAATCACTAAGGCTAATTACAACTCTCATATCAGATAAATTCATTCAACATTGTTAGGATCTAGTGTCCTTAGTATAGTGTATTCATCAATTTATAATTGTAATTTGTTGAACACATTGGTTTAAATAAAATTTCATTATACATTAATATCATTTGTATATATCCTTAATGGTTTTTACATGCAAAGCATAAAAACTATGAGATAAAATAGGATCATATTAAGAGAATGAATTTTATCCCAAAAAGGATTAAGGATATTCTATAGGGTAACACACTTATGACAAGGAAAATTAATTCTCTTTATAAATCGGAAACTATGAGTATTCTCGCAAACAACATGGCCTAACGAATGGTTTTAATGATATTCTATAGGGACATCTTTTTAATGGTTTTAAAGGTTAATGTATAAGGTTAATTTAGTAATTAGATAATTTAAATGATAATTAATAAAACAAAAGGCCATTTAATCTATTCATCTTCTTCCTAACCGATTATTGAAGAGGAAAAAGCCATTAAAATAGCTTCAAGGTTCGGCTAGCTATAATCTATGCATGTAAGTGTGATTTCGTCCCGTTTTTAATAATTTCTATATTTTTATGATCGTTGCAGCTTAATCTAGCTAGCCTAGGGACTATTTTGCAAAACTGTCAAAGATTTAGGATGTTTCCATTGATTAATAAGCATGTATTTTAATGATTGATGATAGATTATAAATTTTTTATGATAGTTATACAAGTTTTGTTAAGTGATTTTTAGTGAAAATGCAAATTAGGGATTAAATTGTGAAATGTGGAAACTTTGTGGTTAAAATGTGAAATAAATGAAAAATATGGGCTGCTACGGACCTAATTGAAATTTGGATAGCATGGGTTGTTGTTAAATTGCATGAATTTTTGATTTTATGAAATAAGGACTAAATTGTAAAAGTTATGAAATACTAGGGGCAAAAGTGTAAATGTGCTTTAATGGATGTTTTGGATTAAATTGAATAGAGAGGTAATTAAATGAGCTAAATTTGATTACATATAGATCAAGAAAAGCTAAATCCAGATTTAGATCGAGGGAAAAACAAAGTACTCGACTAATCGACTCGTTTTGCCTTTTTTTGTATTCAAGGTAAGTTCGTATGCAATAAGCTTTGTTATAATTTTAATTTAACTGCTTTGATATTGCATAAATTGTGAACACGACATTGCGGACTTATTCGATGAAGATTCGGCATTGGAAATCCCGGTTGAACCTTAGGAATATGTTAGGATACGAATGACATGTCATTAGGGGATACATTGAGTTGGCTTCGAGCATGATATTGGCACTTAGGGTGTGAGATTCCCGAGTATCCAAATTTTATTCCAAATGGTTCAATGGGTATATTGAATATGTGAAATGGTAAGAAATAGCAGGTATGTACGAAAAACTATACGAGCAATGAGTCTAAGGAAGTTGTGAGTTGATAATCAAGTATATGGTTAAATTCATGTTAACTTGAGATTAATGTATTGTTTCATATTATGTCATGTAATTTGAATGGTAAATGAATGGTGAGACTTGTTTATTATTTTCATATGAGCTTACTAAGTTATAAAGCTTACTTTGTTTATTTTACCATGTTTTATAGTGATTTCAAAGCTAGCTCGGATTCAGGGATCGTCGGAGACTTCATCACACTATTTAACTATCACTTTGGTACTTTTGAAATTATGTTTTGGTTATATGGCATGTATAGGAGATGGTCATTTTGATGTATAGTTTGGTAATGGAATTAGCCATTTAGTTTGGTTTGTATATGATAAGTATTTTGCTTGGTGTATAGCCATGAGAGAAGGCTTATTTTGGTTCCATTTTGACAAATATAATGATGTATATATAAGTGCTAATGCTCCTTGGTGATGTGGTTTATAAATGCTTTGTGAATGTGAAATTGGTATGATTTGAATGAGCAAAACATGATATATAATAAGCATGTTAGTTGTTCGTATTGAAATGACATGTTTTTGCAACAGCCCAATTTTGGGTCTAGTCGGAACAATGGTTTTGGGACCACAAATCTGACGTAATAAAATTTATTTTTATTATATTTTTATGGTCTACAATTTTACGAAATAGTTTTGTGAAAAATTCGTTCGAAAATTTTGACGTTTGAGCACTCAATTTAGCAAAAAGGAATAAATTGTAAAAAGTGCAACAGTTGAGTTCTATATGCTAGAGGTGTCTAATTGCTATGAAATTTTAAACTGAAGGTCCTTAGATGGTAATTAGACCATTTGTTAAGATAGTGGACAAAAATGGACATGGTGAGATAAAATTTCAAAGTTTTAAGTGAAGGGCATTTTGGTCATTTGGTAATTAAATGAATTAAAAAGCCAAAAATCAAGCCAAAATCTTGTCCATCTTCTCCCCCTTGTGCCGAAAATTAGAAGGAAGACATAGCTAGGGTTTGGCCAACTTTCAAGCTCGATTGTAAGTCCGTTCTTGCCCCGTTTTTAATGCTTTTTACATTTTTGAAGTCTTTATCACTCGATCTATCTATTTCTACCATTGATTTAAGGAATAATCAAGGGCTAGGGTTTGACTCATGTTAGAAATTAGTGTATTTTGATTTCTAATGGTAGAAAATGACGGTTTGGTGTTAGATAAACAACTTTTACTAAGTGATTTTTGATGAAAATGCTTAAAAGGACATATTCGTAAAAGTTATCAAATATGTAGCAAAAGTGTGTTTTAATGGAAATTGGAGGCTGTTGTAGTTATAAAAATGGTTTGGATAGACTTGTACATTAAAGAAATTGAACACGTTTCATTTTACGAGCCTAGGGACCAAAATGTAAATATGTCAAAGTTTAAGGGCAAAAAATGTAATTTTACCATAATAAGATTTTTAGACTGAATTGAATAATATGAATAATAAATGAGTTAAATTTGCTATTATAGATTAATAGAAACGAGGTTTGGACCTAGATCGGGGGAAAAACAAAGTATTTGACGATTAGGTCCCATTTCTACTATTTTTGTACCGAGGTAAGTTCGTATGTAAATAATGCATTGTTTTATTTATGTTTTTAATGCTTTAATATTGTATGAATTATGATTGACTCCTTTAATGTAATCGGTAAAGTTTGACAAGTGAGAAATCACGGTTGAACCTTAGGAATAGATAGGATACAAATGTCATGACGTTAGGGTTATTTGAGATTACGTGTAAGACCATATCTGAGATATGCATCAATATGAGACTTTGTGTAAGACCATATCTGTGATATGGCATTGGTATGGTATTGTGTGTGCAAGATTCTCGAGTATCCTTTAGTATTCCAAGTGGTTCAACGGGAAATTCAACTAGTATGTCAAAGTTGTGAAATGTTATGATTATGTTGCAAGTTGGTACAGGTACAGGTACATACGTAAAACTCACTTACTAATGAGCTCGATATGTGATGAATCCCTTGGTAAGGTTATGAATGAGTAAGTTATGATTAGAAGATCTTGATACTAATTATGCTAAGTTCATCATGTTTATTTGCACGATACATGTGTGATTATAATGCTTATTATTTGCATAGGAACTTACTAAGCTATATAGCTTACTCCCCTTTCTTTTTCCCTTGTCTTATAGAGTCGCCAAGCCAGCTCGGGGATCGGAAACTGTCGGAGAGCCATTCACACTATCTACATGATTATTTTGGTACCAATGAATTCAAGTATTTTGAGTTATGGCATGTATAGGGACTTGGTCATTTTGTTATATGTCATAATTGATTAGCCAAATGTGTTGGCTTATGTTGGTTGATAATTCATTTCTTAAATGGCCATTGAATTTGGCTAATATTGGTTTAAGTATATATATGCATATGATGATGCTTTTCATGGATGTCGTAAATTTGCATGGTTTGAGTTGATAAGTATGTGATGGTTATATGTGATAGATGGTAACATATGAATGAGTGTTGATGTCTTGGTTGTCGCTGATTTGGTTGAATGTATATGCTTGGATTGGTGCTATGTTTTGTTGTGTAGGTATGTGCATGGAAGGGTGACTAAATGGCTTCGTAAATAGCCTTATTTTTGTCCACATAGGTAGACACATGGGCATGGCTTGCCCCATGGGCGTGTGTTTCGGTCGTGTGTCCCCTGCACCTTAATTGTTGCAAAATAGAATGCTCAGAATTGAGCACACGGGCAGAGACACGGGCGTGTGTCAAGCCGTGTGTGCTACACGGCCTCAAACACGGGCGTGTGCCCTTGCCGTGTAAGTCTGCACTTATTTTATGAAAAATTATGGAAATTAAATTGACCACATTGCCTAGCACACGGGCGTGTGGCACGGTCGTATGACACAAGTCAGAGAGAACCCTATTTTGCACACAGCCTGTAGCACAGGCGTGTCTAAGGGTCACACGGGTGTGTTCCTTGGACCACAAGGGCGTGTGATCCCTGTTTTAGTGAAAAAATTTCTAAGTGTTGTGTGATTTTATAAAGTTTTTGATTTAATCCCGAACTACTTCCAATGTATGTTTTGGGCCTCGTAGGCTCGTTTTAGTGACGATATGAATATATGTGAAAAATTTTAATTTGAATGGAAATTTATGACTCAGAAATGTATGTTTTCTTATGTTTAAGTCCGGTGATGCCTTGTACCTTGTACAAGGCATCGAACACGGGTAAGGGGTGTTACATTTAATGGTATCAAAGCTACTGTTTAGTCGATTCTCAGACTAACGTAGCGTGTGTAAGAGTCTAGCTATACATGCCATAAATGAACTGTGATAGTATGATGACTCTTGACAATTTTAAATTGCGTTTTCATATAGTAAATGGATCCCAATCGAGCTGAGGCTGATGAAGTTGGAAGTAATGCGCCAGCTCCAGCTTAAGGGGCAACGCCGTCTGATAGTAGACCTCCTACGGTTAGTCAGGGAGAAGGGGGTAGGGAAGCCTTTCTCCACATGATGAATGAGTGGTATACAGAATTTGTTTGAACAAATCCGGATGCCCAACCTCTTCCACCCCCACATATTCCTCGACGGTTCCCGTAGCTCCACAAGTTATGGAATTTGTAAGAATGAATAAGCCCCCGATTGATAAGATCCGAAAGTATGGGGCTGAAAATTTTAGAGCTAATGTGGATGATGATCCCGAAAGAGCCGCGTTTTGGCTCGAAAACTCCATCAGAGTATTTGATAAACTATTTTGTACACCAGATGAGTGTTTAAATTGTGCCATCTCACTTCTGAGAGATTCTGCATATCACTGGTGGAATACACTGGTATCGGTGGTACCAAAAGAGAAAGTTACATGGGAATTCTTTCAAGAGGAGTTTTGAAAGAAATATATTAGTCAGCGGTTCCTCGACCAGAAACATAAAGAGTTTCTTGAGCTGAAACAAGGTCGTATGACAGTGACAGAGTACGAGCAAGAATTTGTCAGACTTAGTAAATATGCTCGAGAGTGTGTTTCCACCGAGGCTATTATGTGCAAGAGATTTGAGGATGGATTGAATGAGGATATTCGTGTGTTAGTTGGGATCTTAGAGCTGAAAGAGTTTGTGGTATTAGTTGAACAGGCTTGTAAGGCCGAAGAGTTGAATAAGGAGAAGAGGAAAGCTGATCTTGAAGCCAAAGATTCGAGGAAGAGACCTATGAGTAAGTCATTTCCGTCTCAGTCAAAGAAATCTAAAGAATGTATTCCCGTTCGAATGTTTCAGCTGGGTATTCACACAAAGATCGTGGGAAGCAACATTCAAGTTTTAAATCTGAAGCTACTTCAATTGTGAGTGTGGGTAATGTTAGGTCTAATAGACCTGAATGTCAACATAGTGGAAGAAGACATCCCGGTGAGTGTAGAATTAATGACCAAGCTTGTTTTAAGTGTGGTTCTCAAGAGCATTCTATCCGATATTATCCTGAAATGGCTGAGAAAGAAAATTTTCAAAATGCGAGGCCAAGTAATTCTACTAATAAGGGTAGACCACCGATAAATACCGAAAATGGAGCTAGTAGTAAAGGTGTGACAAAAGATACAGCTGTGAGATCTGAAGCTCGAGCACCTGCTAGAGCCTATGCCATTCGTGCTCGCGAAGAAGTGACATCTCCCGATGTTATCACTGGTACTTTTTGTCTCTATAATACTAACGTAGTTGCATTGATTGATCCTGGATCGAATCATTCTTGTGTTTATGTGAATTTGGTAGCTAGTAAGAGCTTGTCTGTTGAATTTACTGAGTTTGTGATTAGAGTGTCAAACCTCTTAGGCAAACATGTACTAGTTGATAGAGTTTGCAAGAATTGTACTTTAAAGATTCGAGGTCACTATTTTCTGGCTGATTTAATGTTGTTTTCATTTGATGAATTCGATGTTATTTTGGATATGGATTGGTTGACATTGCATGATGCCATAGCGAACTGGAAAAGAAGGATTATTGAACTGAAATGTGAAAGTGGTGAAATTCTTCGGATTGATTCAGATGAGTTAGGTAAGTTACTTGTTGTGATTTCTTCGATGTTTGCCCAAAGATATGTGAGAAAATGTTATGAAGCCTATCTAGCTTATGTGTTCAATACAAAAGTGTCTGAATTGAGAATTGAATTAGTGCCGATAGTTTGTGAATATCCGGATGTGTTCCCGGAAGAGTTGCCTGGGTTACCACCAGTTAGAAATGTTGAGTTTGGTATTGACTTAGTACCAGCGACCTCGCTGATATCTATTGCTCCATATAGAATGGCTCCGGCCGAATTGAAAGAGTTAAAGACTCAGTTGCAAGGGTTGACAGATAAGGGTTTTGTGAGACCGAGTTATTCTCCAGTATTGTTCGTAAAGAAGAAAGACGGATCTATAAGACTTTGTATCGATTACTGACAGCCCAACAAGGTGACTATAAAGAACAAGTATCCTTTGTCAAGGATAAATGACTTTTTTGATCAGTTGAAAGGGGCAACAGTATTTTCGAAGATTGATTTAAGGTCTGGCTACTACCAGTTGAGAGTTAAAGAGTCAGACATGCTGAAAACCGCTTTCAGAACAAGGTACGGGCACTATGAATTCCTTGTTATACCTTTTGGATTAACAAACGCACCTGCTGTTTTTATGGACTTGATGAATAGAATTTTTCGACCGTATTTGGACAAATTTTTGGCTGTGTTTATTGATGACATTCTGATTTGTTCCCGAGATGAGGTCGAACATGCCGAGCACTTGAGAATTGTACTGCAAATTTTGAGAGATAAGAAGTTGTTTGCTAAATTTAGTAAAAGTGAGTTTTGGTTCCGAGAAGTCGGATTTTTGGGACACATTGTTTCTGGATATGATATTCGAGTAGATCCCAGTAAGATTTCAGCAATTGTTGATTGGAAACTGCCAAGAAATGTGTCTGAAGTCAGAAGCTTTTTGGGCCTAACTGGATATTACCGATGATTTATTAAAGGATTTTCGATGATTGGTACTCCTTTGACTAAGCTGTTGCATAAGGATGTTAAGTTCGAATGGTTAGAAAAATGTCAACAAAGCATTGAGAAGTTGAAAATATTGCCGATTTTCGTACAACCTGAACCAAGAAAAGAATTTGTGATTTATAGTGACGTGTCGCTGAATGGATTAGGATGTGTGTTGATGCAAGAGGGTAAAGTGATAGCTTATTCTTCGAGACAGTAACCGCACGAGAAGAATTATCCGATGCATGATTTGGAATTAGCTGCCATTATGTTTACTTTGATAATTTGGAGACACCATTTATGTGGTGAGAAGTGTCATTCTTTTATGATCATAAGAGTTTAAAATATTTGATGACTCAGAAAGATTTAAACTTGAGGTAACGGAGATTGCTCGAGTTACTGAGGGATTATGAGTTAGTAATTGACTATCACCTAGGTAAGGCAAATGTAGTCGTAGATGCGTTGAATAGAAAGACTTTGTTTGCTTTGAGAGCGATGAATACACGGTTGACTTTGTCTGATAATGGTTTGATCCTAGCCGAGTTGAGAGCTAGACTATTAGTCCTTCAACAAATTTGCGAAGCTCAGAAATGTGATAGTGATTTGCAAACCAAAAGAGTTAATTGTGAATCGAGTAGTAATTCAAATTTTCATATTGGATCCGATGATTGTTTGATGTTCCGAGGTAGAATTTGTGTACCGAAAAATGATGAGCTTATTCAAAAAATTCTTCATGAGGCCCATAATGGTTGTCTATCTGTGCATCTGAGTAGTACAAAAATGTATAATGGTTTGAAGAAATGGTATTGGTGGTCAGGTATGAAACGAAATATTTTGGAGTTTGTTTCAAGATGCTTAGTTTGTTAACAAGTAAAGGCCGAACACCAAGTACCTTTAGGTTTACTTCAGCCAGTGATGGTGCCCGAGTGGAAATGGGATAGGATTATGGTGGATTTCGTAACGGGTTTACCTTTGACTCCGAAAAAGAAAGATGCCGTCTGAGTTCATAGAATTTTTTCAGACAAATCTGGCTGCTCAACAACCTCCACCCCCACCTAGTCCCCAAGCGGTTCCTGTAGCTCTTCAAAATGTGGAACTTGTACGATTAAATAAGCCGCCAGTTGATAAGATTCAGAAGTACGAGGCCGAAGAGTTCAGAGCTACTGTTGACAATAATCCAGAGAGAGTCTAGTTTTAGTTTGAAAACAGTATCAGAGTATTTGATGTGCTTTCTTACACATCATATAAGTGTTTAAAATGTGCTATATCACTTCTGAGGGACATAGCGTGTCAGTGGTGGAATGCCCTAGTGTTAGTGGTGCCGAGAGAAAGAGTTGGGATTTCTTTCAAAATGAGTTCAGAAAGAAATATATTAGTCAACGATTCATTGATCAAAAGCCAAAAGAGTTTCTTAAACTAAAACAGGGCCGTATGTCTGTGACAGAATACGACCGAGAGTTGTTAGACTCGGTAAGTATGCTCGAGAATGTGTTTCAACTGAGGCTATAATGTGTTAAAGATTTAAAATGGGTTAAATGAAAACATCAGATTGCTAGTCAGGATTCTAGAGTTGAAAGAATTTGTTGTGTTGGTTGATAGAGCTTGCAAATCCGAGGAGCTTAACAAAGAAAAAAGTGGGGAGTTATTGACTATATTCACACGGCCTCGACACGCCCGTGGGCTTAGACCGTATGCTAATCCTTGGTATACTGACTTGATCCACATGGCCTGGGGCACACAACCATATCCAAACCGTGTATCTTACACGGCTAGTACAATCTGACGTGGGGTTTGAACGTGGTCTATCCTGACTTAAAACCATAAGGTGCAGAGTACGCACGGCCTGGACACACGCCCATGTGTCTAATCGTGTGGGCACTTAGAGGCAATTTACCAAGCCATTTGCCACCTTGAAATCAAGATCAGCTCAACTCAAATCAATACAATTCATAAATAGTACCAAATACTTCATTGACCTCAATAAGCATACATACATAGTCAATTTGGCCAATCACTTAGCGATATACAAAAGAATAATAACTTGATAGTCTATACAATGGCCCTACATAAAACATGTCCTCAAAATGAATGTTTCCTATACATGCCATACTTAGTAAAATAATTTGGCTATACCAAAATGAAGATTGATAGTGTGCTACGAACTCCGACTCCGACGATCCACAATTTAGCTTGGCGGGACTACATAGAAAGAAAGAAGTAAAGACGTAAGCATTTAGCTTAGTAAGTTTGCATGTAAAACACATATCAACATACTTGCTTAATATAAACCATTTGACATAACAATGGTATCATAATTTTAGCTATAAAGCTTACTTACTCATATACGATTCTTACTTGTCTCATGATACTTACTATTCTCATACTTGTAAGGTAAACAAGGTACCTGTATCACTTGATCACATTGATCAGCATGCTTTAATGTAATAATCATAATCTTTAATTCTTCATTCACAATAATAACTATACTCAATTTCAACTTGATGATAGCTTTATTTACTTAGCATTTATGTTATCTCATTTTAACTTTACTCATTTACCCGATGAATTTCTGCGAATAACCGAGGATACCAAATCTCATATTGGTTTCGAGGCCATGTCTTGACATGGACTTATACAAAGTCTTTACTCGTGAACTGATCAACGCCGAGCCTTGGCCGGGACTTACATGAAATTCCTTTCTCTTGATAGCTTTTTAATGCCAATACCTGTCTTGGGCTTACATAATAACTGTTCAATGTCAAGCTTGCCTTGGACTTACATGATATCTGTTCAATGCCAAGCTTGCCTTGGACTTACATGATAACTTGCTTGATAACTTGATCAATGCCAAGCTTGCCTTGGACTTACATGATAACTTGCTTGATTGCCGATGCCATGCCTAGGCTTGGTCTTATACGGACTTTCTTATCTCTTGTAATAGACCAAGTATCCTGGGTAATTCACTTTCAATCGGGACTTCCTCTTACTTAATCTTATTGATTTCTTTGTTTATCATAACATTAAGCATTCCATGACATTAATATACATTATACTAAGCAATTCAATGATATAAATCATAAAGCTTAGAAATCATACAAACTTACCTCAATATACAAAATGTATGTAGATATGCAATTTAGTCCTTGACTTTGTTCTTGCCTCGGTTTCGATCCGAGCTTCATTTTTCTTGATCTATAATCATAAATAGATCATTTAATATTCATATTTACTAAATTGACTCATTACTCATACTTTGGCAAAATTACTATTTTGCCCCTATACTTTCTCATATTTGCACTTTTTCCCCTAGGCTCGTAAAATAATTTTCATTCAACTTTCTTAATCTTCATGCTTAGCTGATTAATAGTCTCAACTATAGTAATCATCAAATCTCACTATTTCTAATAGGTATGACCAATTTCATAACTTTTACAAACTAGTCCCTATATTCATTTTTCATGAAATTCACTTAGAAAAAGATGTTTATCTAACATCAAACTCTCATAAACCTCCATAAAACATCATTTAACATGCATGTCATTCGTGGGTAGATTTTTGAACATGCATCTTAGCTCATCTTATGGTTAAAAATAGCTAGTTCATAATACGAGGACTTCAAAAATATGAAGAATATTAAGAACGGGACTAATATGAACTTACTAGCAAGCTTAAAAAATTGAAGAACCCTAGTTATGGCTTCTTTAAAAATTTTGGCACTTGGAGGAAGAAGATGAGAATGATTTTTGTCATCTTTTTCCCATATTAATCATTTAATAAACAAATGACTAAAATGCCCTTCTCTTTAAAATTTTCATTTTACCAACTCATGACCAATTTTGTCCAAAAATTATAATTTGGGCAAATTGCTCTTTAAGGACTTCTAATTATTATTCTAAAGCTATTTCATACTAAAAGCTTCTCGAAGCTCATATTTTGCAACTTTTGCAATTTAGTCCTTTTTGACCATTCAATCATAAATTGGCAAAATTGCTTCATGAAACTTTCATACTAGCATGCAAACATGGCATAAACTTTAAAACTCATAATTTCACCTTAGATTCGTGGCCTCTCACCACTTATTCCGGCTAGGCCTTAAATCAGGCTGTTATAATTCTCCTCCCCTTAGGGATTTTCGTCCTCAAAAATCTTACCAGCAAAAAGGTTTGGATACTGGTTTCTCATACTCTCTTCTGGCTCCCATGTAGCTTCTTCTATTCCATGTCTTTGCCACAATACTTTCACTAAGGCAATACTTTTATTTCTCCGTTGCTTGACTTCACGAGCTAAAATCTTGATTGGTTCTTCACCATAAGTCATGTCGGGATGAATCTCTATTTCTGACGGGGCAATTACATGTGAAGGATCTGATCTGTAGCGTCGCAACATTGACACGTGAAACACATCATGCATCTTTTCCAATTCTGATGGCAAAGGTAAACGGTAAGCTATCCGCCCAACTCTTTGAGTAATCTCGTAAGGTCTGATGAAATGTGGACTTAACTTGCCTTTTCGGCCAAATCTGAGAACTTTTCTCCATGGTGACACTTTCAAGAAAATTTTATCTCCAACTTGGTACTCTATCTCTTTCCTCTTTAAGTCCGAATAGGATTTTTGTCTATCTGATGCGGCTTTTAAACATTCTCGTATCACCTTCACTTTATCTTCAGCGTCTCTAACCAAATCAACACTGTGAATTTGGTTTTCCTTGAGTTCAGTTTAAAACAAAGGTGTTCTGCACTTACGCCCATATAGAACCTCATAAGGTGCCAGCTTTAAACTCGACTGAAAGCTATTATTATAGGCAAATTCTGCCAATGGGAGGAACTTCTCCCAACTGCCTTGGAATTTGAGAATGCAACATCTGAGCATATCCTCAAGTACTTGAATTAATCTCTCTGACTGACCGTTGGTTTGAGGATGGAAAGCCGTACTAAAGCTTAACTTTGTACCCAATGCTTCTTGCAACTTCTTCCAAAATCTGGAGGTGAATCTCGGATCTCTATCCGATATGATCGATAAGGGAACTCCGTGAAGCCTTACTATTTCTGAAACATACAAGTTTGCCAACTTGTCTAGTGAGTAATCCACTCGTACACGTACAAAATGGGCTGACTTCGTGAGTCTATCAGCTACAACCCATATAGCATCCTTCTTGCTCGGTGACAATGGTAAACCCGTTACAAAATCCATGGTGATACGGTCCCATTTCCACTCGGGAACCAAGATGGGCTGAAGTAAACCCGAAGGTACTTGGTGTTCAGCCTTTACTTGCTGATAAATCATGCACTTAGAAACAAACTCTGAAATATCTTTCTTCATTTTCGGCCACCAATACTGTTGCTTCAAATCATTATACATCTTAGTACTACCCTGATGTACAGACAAACATCCGTTATGTGCCTCGTGCAAAATTCTCTGAATAAGCTCCTCTTTTCTCGGTACACAAACTCTATCTCTAAACATCAAGTATCCATCAGAATTAATCCAAAAGTTGGATTCAGCATCTGACTCGCACTGAGCTCTCTTGACTTGCAATTCACTATCTTCTTTCTGAGCTTCTATAATCTCTTGAAGAAACATTGGTCTAGCTCTAATTCAGCTAGAATAGAACCATCGTCGGATAAAGATATCCTTGAATTCAGTGCTCTTAAAGCAAATAGGGACTTTCTACTCAAAGCATCGGCAACCACATTTGCCTTTCCTGGATGGTAGTCAATGACCAATTCATAGTCTTTTATCAACTCTAACCATCTCCGTTGCCTTAAATTTAACTCTTTCTGCGTCATCAAGTGCTTCAAACTTTTGTGATCAGTAAAAATCCAACATCTTTCACCATATAAATGGTGTCTCCAAATCTTCAAAGTGAAGACTATGGTAGCTAATTCAAGATCATACGTTGAATAATTTTTCTCATAAGGCTTCAACTGTCTAGAGGCATAAGCAATGACTTTGCCTTCTTGCATGAGTACACAGCCCAATCCATTTAAGGATGTATCACTAAAAATTATAAATTCTTTCACTGACTCGGGTTGTACTAAAATTGGAGCTTCTGTCAACATTGCTTTCAACTTCTTGAAACTTTGTTGGCATCTTTCTGTCCACTCAAACTTCTCATTTTTCAGTAACAATTTAGTCATCGGGGTTGCAATCATGGAAAACCCCTTGACAAATCGTCTGTAATAGCCGGCTAGGCCTAGAAAACTTCTAACCTCAGAGATGTTCTTCAGTGGCTTCCAGTCCACTATGGCCGAGATCTTACTTGGATCTACTCGGACTCCATCTCTCGAGACAATATGTCCCAGAAATCCGACTTCCTTGAGCCAAAATTCACTTTTACTGAATTTGGCATACAACTGATTTTCTCAAAGAGTCTGTAACACTATCCCTAGGTGTTCAGCATGTTCATTCTCATCTCGGGAATAAATTAGTATATCGTCAATGAAAATGACTACAAACTTATCAAGGTACGGCCTAAAAATGCGGTTCATCAAATCCATGAATAACGCAGGAGCATTGGTTAACCCGAAAGGCATAACTAAAAATTCATAATGCCCCTACCTTGTTCGAAAAGCGGTCTTGGATACATCTGAATCCTTTACTCTCAACTGGTAGTACCCTGATCTCAAGTCTATTTTGGAGAACACAGTGGCTCCTTTCAATTGATCGAACAAATCATCGATTCTAGGCAATAGGTATTTGTTCTTTGCTATCACTTTATTAAGATGACGGTAATCTATGCACAATCTCATGGTGCCATTTTTCTTTTTCATAAATAAAATCAGAGCACCCCATGGTGAACAACTTGATCTTACAAAGCCTTTATCTGTTAACTCTTGCAACTGTGACTTTAGCTATTTCAACTCTGTTGGAGCCATCCTGTAAGGAGTAATGGATATCAATACAGTACTGGGGACTAGCTCAATGCTGAACTCAACCTCTCTAACTGGCGGTAGTCCTGGTAATTCCTCAGGAAAAACATTTACGTACTCACATACTATCGGTGCTTACTCAATCTTCAACTCTGTTTCTTTACCATTCATCACAAAAGCTAGATATGCTTCATACCCTTTTCTTAAATATTTCTATGCCGTCATATAAGAATTCATTGCCGGCGATCTACCTTCTTCATCTGATTCTACATGAAGAGTATCCCTATTCTCACATCCCATCTCAATGTATTTCTTCCTACAATTAACTATTACATCAGGGGTAGTTAACCAGTCCATCAAATGGTAACAACATAAGATTTCTTCAAAGCAATGACCTCTAATCATTAATGGACAATCTTTACATACTTTATCAACTAACACACTCTTGCCTAAAGGATTAGACACTTTAACCGTAAATTCTGTAGAATCTATAGGCATACTCAAACCGAGTACTAATTTCATGCAAATGTAAGAATGTGTGGATCCAGGGTCTATTAAAGCAATAACTTTAATATTAAAAAGAGAAAAGGTACCCGTAATAACATCATGAGAAGATGCTTCTTCGCGAGCGCGAATGGCATAAGTCCTTGCAGACGCTCTACCCTCGGGTCTCGCGGCTGGTTCTCTGAGGTTACCTCTTTCACTTGCCCCACTTCTCGGGTTCCTCTGCGGTCTCCCTCTGACCATACTCCCGGTTCTCGGGTTCTGAACTCTTTCTTCTTTCATCATCTCTGGACAATCTTTTATATAGTGGTCTTGGGAACCACATCTAAAACATGTGTTTTCATGCTCCCGGCATTCTCCAAGATGACACCTGCCACACCATGGGCACTCGGTCCATCGATCAAGATTCCCTACACTTGCGGCTCAAGTAGTCCATGCTTTTATTCCCGAATCATCGCTTACTCTTGTCCTTCCTCGAAAATCCAGTGGAAGTAGCCGATCGAGTAGGGAAATCTCTTGGCTTCTTGGAGGAAGATTGGAATGACTTATTCCACTGTCTCTTTCTAGAGTCACGAGACTCTATTTCAGACTTTCTCTTTTCTTTTACTAATTCCTCGGCTTTACAAGCCCTCTCTACTGGCACAACAAATTCCTTTAGTTCTAGGACAGCGACAAACAATTTGATGTCCTCATTTAACCCGTCTTCAAATCTTTTACTCATGATGGCTTCAGTGGACACGCATTCGCGAGCGTACTTGCTAAGTCGCACAAACTCACACTCATAGTCAGTCACTGACATCTTGCCTTGCTTCAGTTCTAGAAATTCCTTTCTTTTCTGATCCACAAATATTTGACTGATATACTTTTTCTTGAACTCCTCTTGAAAGAATTCCCATGTGACCCTTTCCCTCAGTACTACCGACACAAGGGTGTTCCACCATTGGTAAGAAGAGTCTCTTAAAAGAGAGACTACACACTTCATACATTCCTCTGGGGGTGCATGACAGCTTATTAAATACCCTGATGGTATTTTCTAACTGTGATCTCACTCTTTTCTGATCATCATCTTTTCTAGCCTGGAATTCTTCTGCCCCATGTTTCCTGATCTTATCAATTGGAGGTTTATCTCCTCTTACCACCTCTACTACTTGAGGGACTACTGGAGCAAGTTGTGGAACAGGCGGAGGTGGAGGGGGTTTTGCATTCGGGTTCGCACGAACGAACTCCGTATACCAAGTATTCAACATATGGAGGAAGGCTTCTCTAGCCTCTTCTCCTCCTTCTTGATTCACCGTAGTGGGTCTATTCTCATTCTTATTAGGCACCGTCCTTTCTGCAGGAGCTGGAGCGTTACTTTCTACATCATCCGCCACAGCTCTTTCGGGATCCATTTACTATATATATAAACATAATTTAAGTCGATAGGAGTCGTCACACTATCACTATAAATACATTCTTACGTATGGCATGTATAGCTAGACTTGTGCTCATGCTACGTTAGTCCTAGAACCGACTAAACCATAACTCTGATACCATTAAATGTAACACCTCGTACCCGTAACCGATGTTAGGACTGGATACGAGACATTACCATGCTTGAACTCACTTAAACACACACTTACGGGCTATAAATTTTTTTTGGCTTAACAACTTCTCTTTTTAGTCAAATTGTACATTTTATGGGCCTACGAGGCCTTAAGCACTTATCCGAAAACTTTCGGGACTTAATCTAAAACTCTTCCTTGAAGTAGGGTTCACACGCTCATGTGACTTGGGACACCCCCGTGTACCCTTAGACACGCCCATGTCTTCAACCGTAGGGAGTTACTGACTATATTCATACGGCCTTGACACGCCCATGGGCTTAGACTGTGTGCTAATCTTTGGTATACTGACTTGATCCACACGGCCGGGGGCACAAGCCCATGACCAAACCATGTGTCTTACATGGCTCGTACAAACGGCCATCAGGTTTGAACATGGTCTATCTTGACTTAAAACCATAAGGTGCAGGGTACGCACGGCCTGGACACACGCCCGTGTGTCTAACCGTGTGGGCACTTAGAGGCTATTTACAAAGCCATTTTCCACCTTGCCACCCTGAAATCAAGATCAGCTCAACTCAAATCAATACAATTCATAAATAGTACCACATACTTCATTGACCTCAATAAGCATACATACATAGTCAATTTGGCCAATCACTTACCGATATACAAAAGAATAATAACTTGGTAGTCTATACAATGGCCCTTCTTAAAACAAGTCCTCAAAATGAATGTTTCCTATACATGCCATACTTAGTAAAATAATCTGGCTATACCAAAATGAAGATTGATAGTGTGCTACGAGCTCCGACTCCGATTATCCACAATTTAGCTTGGCGGGACTACATAGAAAGAAAGAAGTAAAGACATAAGCATTTAGCTTAGTAAGTTTGCATGTAAAACACATATCAACATACTTGCTTAATATAAACCATTTGACATAACAATGGTATCATAATTTCAGCTCTAAAGCTTACTTACTCATATACGATTCTTACTTGTCTCATGATACTTACTATTCTCATACTTGTAAGGTAAACAAGGTACCTGTATCACTTGATCACATTGATCAGCATGCTTTAATGTAATAATCATAATCTTTAATTCTTCATTCACAATAATAATTATACTCAATTTCAACTTGATGGTAGCTTTGTTTACTTAGCTTTTATGTTATCTTATTTTAACTTTACTCATTTGCCCAATGAATTTCTGCGAATAACCGAGGATACCAAATCTCATCTTGGTTTCGAGGCCATGTCTTGACATGGACTTATACGAAGTCTTTACTCATGAACTGATCAATGCCGAGCCTTGGTCGGGACTTACATGAAATTTCTTTCTCTTGATAGCTTTTTAATGCCAATACTTGTCTTGGGCTTACATAATAACTGTTCAATGCCAAGCTTGCCTTGGACTTACATGATATCTGTTCAATGCCAAGCTTGCCTTGGACTTACATGATAACTTTCTTGATAACTTGATCAATGCCAAGCTTGCCTTGGACTTACATGATAACTTGCTTGATAACTTGATCACTGCCAAGCTTGCCTTAGACTTACATGATATCTTGCTCAATGCCAAGCTTGCCTTGGACTTACATGATAACTTGCTTGATTGCCGATGCCATGCCTAGGCTTGGTCTAATACGAACTTTCTTATCTCTTGTAATAGACCAAGTATCCTGGGTAATTCACTTTCAATCGGGACTTCCTCTTACTTAATCTCATTGATTTCTTTGTTTATCATAACATTAAGCATTCCATGACATTAATATACATTATACTAAGCAATTCAATGATATAAATCATAAAGCTTAGAAATCATACAAACTTACCTCAATATACAAAATGTATGTAGATATGCAATTTAGTCCTCGACTTTGTTCTTGCCTCGGTTTTGATCCAAGCTTCGTTTTTCTTGATCTATAATCATAAATAGATCATTTAATATTCATATTGACTAAATTGACTCATTACTCATACTTTGGCAAAATTACTATTTTACCCCTATACTTTCTCATATTTGCACTTTTTCCCCTAGGCTCGTAAAATAATTTTCATTCAACTTTCTTAATCTTCATGCTTAGCTGATTAATAGTCTCAACTATAGTAATCATCAATTCTTACTATTTCTAATAGGTATGACCAATTTCATAACTTTTACAAACTAGTCCCTATATTCATTTTTCATGAAATTCACTTAGAAAAAGATGTTTATCTAACATCAAACTCTCATAAACCTCCATAAAACATCATTTAACATGCATGTCATTCATGCGTAGATTTTTGAACATGCATCTTAGCTCATCTTATGGCTGAAACTAGCTAGTTCATAATACGAGGACTTTAAAAATACGAAGAATATTAAGAACGGGACTAATATGAACTTACTAGCAAGCTTAAAAAATTGAAGAACCCTAGCTATGGCTTCCTTCAAAATTTCGGCACTTGGGGGAAGAAGATGAGAATGATTTTTGTCATCTTTTTCCCTTATTAATCATTTAATAAACAAATGACTAAAATGCCCTTCTCTTTAAAAATTTCCATTTTACCAACTCATGACCAATTTTGTCCAAAAATTATAATTTGGGCAAATTCTCTTTAAGGACTTCTAATTATTATTCTAAAGCTATTTCATACTAAAAGCTTCTAGAAACTCATATTTTGCAACTTTTGCAATTTAGTCCTTTTTGACCATTCAATCATAAATTGGCAAAATTGCTTCATGAAACTTTCATACTAGCATGCAAACATGGCATAAACTTTAAAACTCATAATTTCACCTTAGATTCGTGGCCTCTCACCACTATTTCGACTAGGCCCTAAATCGGGCTATTATAAGCCAAGTTACATGGCCATATACAAAATGAAATCATTAACCATTATAAGCCAATACATTTGGCCACATTCCCAATAACAAATTTAACAAAATGACCAAGTCCCTATACATGCCATAACTGAAGATATTGACATTTCAATGGTACCCAAAATAATGGTTGATAGTGTGAATGGATCTCCGACGATCTCCGATCCCGAGCTAGCTTGGTGACACTATAAGATAAGGGAAAGAAAGGGGGTAAGCTATATAGCTTAGTAAGTTCATATGCAAATAATAAACTACATTAATTATACATTTGTCATATAAATAACTTAACATATACTAACATAAATGTCATTAAAATTTCATGAGCATAACTTACTCAATCACATTCCTACCATTAGTTCATCATATACCAAATCCATTTCCATTTAGTTTTTCGTACATACCTATACCAACTTGTAACATAATCAAATACTTTCTCATCTTTGACATACCCGTTGAACCACTTAGAATACTATCGGATACACGGAAAGATTTGCACATAAGTGCCACAAATGTAGCCAATGCTACCACAAATCTCATCACATATGGGCTCACTCTAGAGCTATCCATAGGCTCACTCACACAACCTGTTAGTCAAGATGTAGCTACTCAGTGCTGCTCACACAAGCTGTCAGGTATCCGTTGTAATAGCCTGTTTTGGGGTCAAATCAGACCAATGGTTTCGGGACCACAAATAAGAATGTAAAATATTAATTTTATTATTTTATTAAATTTTACAGCATGATATAATTATTATGTGAAAGTTTTGTAACGAAATTTTATTATTTGAATGCTTAATTCGGTAAAAAGGACTAAATCGCGTAAAGTGTAAAAGTGGAGTTCTATTAGCTAAAAGTATCTAATAGCTATATAACATTAAAGTAAAAGTCCTTAAGTGGTAAATAGGCCATTTATGAGTTAGGGGGTGATAGTGGAGTGGCATTTGGTGTAATTACTAATATTTTTAAAGGATATTTTGGTAATTAGTTAAAAAAGTTAATGTTTAATAAAAACAAATTAAAATCATCATATTTTCACCATTTCTCCACTGAAAATTAGAAAGAATGGAAGCCATGGGAGAAGCTTTTGGTTCAGCGAAGCTTCAAATACTCGATTAGGTACGGTTTTAGCTCCGTTTTTAATGATTTCTACGTTTTTGAGATCGTTGCTTTGTATTCTAGCTAGCCCGTACCTTAATTTTTGAAATTTTTTAAAGATTTAACATGTTTCCATTGTTGAATGTTTGAGTAAATTGATGCTTTATGATAGTTTATGAAATTTTATTGATAGATTTACTAGTTTTGTAAAGTGATTTTTGACAAAAATGTCAAAAAAGGGGGTTAATTTGTGAAAATGTGAAATTTAGTGGTTAAAATGTGAAATAAATTGAAAATGTGGGCTGATAGTAATATATGGAAAATCCAGCTAGCTTGGGTTTGTGTTTAATTTCATGAAATTGTGATTTTATGTGGTAAGGACTAAATTGCACAAATGTGAAATTATGAGGGCAAAAGTGTAAATGTACTTTAAAGTAAATTTTGGGTTAAATTGAATAGAGAGATAATTAATTAAGCTTATTTTGATTATAACTAGATTGAGAAAAGTGAAATACAGGTATAGATCGAGAAAAGATAAAGTATCGGACTAGTCTATCCGTTCCGTCGTTTTAACGATCGAGGTAAGTTCATATGTTAATAAATGCTGTTAAATTGTGCTATAAATTTATTATTATTGTTGAATTGAGTTATAATGCTGATTGAAAATGAGTACGAGCACAATCGACAGAGTTATGACATTCGAAAGTCCCGTACGAACTTTAGGAATAGCCTAGGATCTAAATGTCATGACAAAAGGATTATCGGGATGTTATTTTGTGTAAGACCATGTCTGGGACATTGGCATCGATATGAGATTCGTTAAGACCATGTCTAGGATATTGGCATCGAGATAAGATTCGTGCAAGACCATAGTTGGGCTATTGGCATCAATATACTATAACATGTAAGACCATATCTGGGATATGGCATTGTATGAGTTATACAAGATTTCCAAGTATCCTTAGTGATTCCGAATGGTTCAACGGGCATAGTCAAGACAAGAATGAAAGTACAATCGAAATAAGTAATACAGGTACGTACAAAACTTATGTGAGAATTGAATGAAAGTGATGAGTTCATATTGTATCATGTATATGAAATGAGAAAGATTTGTGTATAAATATGTTTTATGCCAAAATGGGTTCATTTGGCTACATGGAGGTATGAATTGGATGTTAAATGAGGCATGAGTTATGTTTGTTTTAACTATATATACATAAGGTATATAGCGTGCGAAATATTATTACTTGATGATAATTAACACAATTCACCTTGGCTAAAGAAAATGTGAGGAATGTTGGTCTGAATGAAGTTATATAGATAGTTGATTTTGTATATGTAAATGTGATCAAATTGATAAGAATGTTTTTGATCCGTATGAGCATAGAAATAAATAAACTTGTGAAGCTTTGTTAATTATGTGATCGGAATTATGGTATAAAGGTGAAATCAAATGAATTTATATTATAGTTTATGTAAATGCTTAATATGTGTTTATTCAATAAGATAAGATTAATATCATACGAACCTACTAAGCTTTATAGCTTACTTTGTGTTATTTTTCTATGTTTTATAGTGATTCGGACATTCGCTCGCATTGGAAACCGGCGGAGATCGCAACACACTATGCTGTTTTGATTTCGGTATTTATACACTTGTGACTTGGTTATATGGCATGTATAGGCTTGAGTTATGTGGACATGTGTTTTTGGTAATGTTGAATGTGAGTTTGGCTTACGATATGTGCTCATATATGTGCTTATGGTGTATATATATATATTTGGTTTTGTATTTGGCAAGACTATTATGGAAATGGTGTGTAACACCCTAACCCGTAACCAACGCTAGACTAGGGTTAGAAGCATTACCGGACAGATCGAAAACTTACATAACATTTCATACATTACATTCATCATTAACAATCATAGTGTCCCTTAGATGAGTCATCAAGACCCTAAACATGCATATAAACCGAGTTGGGACTAAACTGAAACACATACAGAATCTCATGGGAAAATTTAAACTTTTCTAAAATACAGGAGAGACACGCCCGTGGAGGAGACCGTGTGCCCTCCACGGCTTCTAGACACTCCCGTGTGTCTATCCGTGTCTATATACTGACTATATCAACACGGTCACTAGGCACGCCCACGTGCCATGGCCATGTGCTACTAAGCCATATACTGACTTCCCTACCACGGCCACCAAGCACGCCCGTGTGCCATGGCCGTGTGCTCTTAGCTAGCTACTGACTTGCACACCACGTCCAGATGACACGCCCATGTCGAGGCCGTGTACTACTAAGCTACATCCTATTATACACCCATGGTTATTAGGCACGCCTGTGTGACTCAATCGTGTGACATTATAGGCCATTTACAAGGCCAAATTGCCACCCATAAGGGTCAAACCTACAAGTATCACAACCCAATACATATCTTGAACATACAGCAACCCAAAACATACCAATTTGTCCATTCAGTCTATGCATCTAATATCTAATTCATTCATGCCAACTTTCAAGACAAAACATATACATAACCAAAGCATATCTTGATCATTTAACTATCCAAAAACTTGACTATTTTATGGGCATTTAGACCATACCGAAACTATACATATACCACATTCATTAAGGCATAACATGAACCAGACTAGCCATATCTCATGACTAAGTATATACATCAACTTGTACCAAAAACTAGACTATACATGCCATATCTAGATATAACCATTCCCAAAATGTACCAAAATGAGTTTAATAGTGTGATGACGATCCGTGACGGTCCTGAGCCCTTAGTAGCTTTGACGACCTATAAAAACAGAGAAAACACACACAGAGTAAGCTTTCCAAAAGCTTAGTAAGTCAATATACAAACAAACTTAGCATACTATCACATATTTGCTTTGGTTCATACATTTTTGTCCACATTAGCCATATTCACAAATCAAGAATCATATAAACACATAACTCATCTAACCAAAACTTTACATACCATAGCATCAATTCCACATTCATAGCATCATAGTAAATCATATAGATGTTTACCTTGTATACACAATTAGTGTATAATCAACGTACCTGAATAGGACATTCATTTACTTAATCTATCAAAGCTCGGATTTGCCATTCATATCTCAGACTTGCCCGCTGAACCATAAAGAATCTAGTAAGATACTCAGAAGCTCAGAATAATCGTACAATGCCATCGTCCCAGACGAGGTCTTACATGTACTCAGATATCGATGCCACTGTCCCGGACAGAGTCTTACACGAATTAGTACGATGCCAATGTCCCAGACATGGTCTTACACGTAAAGG
This sequence comes from Gossypium bickii, assembly GCA_025503065.1. Taxonomy (NCBI): domain Eukaryota; kingdom Viridiplantae; phylum Streptophyta; class Magnoliopsida; order Malvales; family Malvaceae; genus Gossypium; species Gossypium bickii. The sequence continues at coordinate 28,461,708 of CP106712.1, forward strand.
TTATATTGATGCCAACGTCCCAGACGTGGTCTTACACATAATCAGATATCGATGCCACTATCCCAGACAGGGTCTCACATGAGTCTCAAATCAATGCCAACGTCCCAGACGTGGTCTTACATGATAAAAACAGAACAAATATCCATGTCGTGACTTAGCCAATCCTATCTATTCCTAGGTTAATATGGTACTTCCCGGACTTAATTACTATATCGAACTTATCTCAAAATTCATATGCAAAACCTCTCACAGGCATTCATTATCAACATTAATCATACGAACAATTGTAATATCATACAAGTACGTTTATTTGCATAGTGACTTACCTCGGACTCGATATATCGGAATGAAAACGGCTACTCGATAACTTTCGCTTTCCCATGATCTAAGCCTGTTTTCCTCGGTTCTTGATCTAAACATATTCAGAATTAACCCTTTTACTCACTAATTCATACAATTCAATCCATGGACACACATTTAGGGCTATTTGCAAATTAACCCTCAAATTTGCACACTTAATCAATTTAGTCCGTTTTTCTCAAAATATCAAATTCACAAATTTTGTTTCACACATATGCATAGCCGAACCTCCCTAGGGACTATATAAGTCGAAATATTTCATCAAATTCACAAATTAGTCCTCCAAAATAATATTTTCACAATTTAACCCTATTTAGCTAAATTCAACAAAACTTCAAGAACAAAACATGTTCATCTAGCTCCTATCTTTCATTTAATCACATAAAACATCACAAAACTCAACATATCAACAATGGCATCTCATACAAACATCATCAATTCATCAAATTGAGACATGGGTTTTAAAGCTCTCGAAGCAACGATTACGAAAACATAAAAATTATCGAAAACGGATCAAAAACTAACCTTGGATTTAAGCTTGTAATAGCCGAAAATTTGAAAGCTTTTATTCTTTCTTTTCTTTCTAAAATTTGGTGGAAAGATGAATGATTCATGCCCATTTTTTATGTTTTATTATGTTATAAACATAATATTAATCTATTTACTAAATTAACCTTTCATAATAATAAGAAACATATAAATAAATCAAGGATATAATTGACCTTTGTCTATCCACTATCCATAGATTGGCATATTTGCCTACTAAGGCCTCAAACATTTAAAAGCTACAACAAATATGTGCTTAAACAAATAGCAAGCAAATTTTACATTTTATGCAAATAAATCCTTTTGCCAAATTAAACACTCAGACGGACAAATTAGCTCACTTAAATTTACCACATACTTAATCACATATCAAAGGCATAGAAATTAATATTAAAATATTATACGAACTCGGATTTGTGGTCCTGAAACCACAGTTCCAACTAGGGTATAAATCAGACTGCTACATGGTGAATTGGTATGTTTGTAATATTGGAAATGGTAGTTAAATTGGTGATAAAATGCTTGTATTGGAACTAGGTGAAATGGAAGGTTTTGGTATATAGAATTGGTATGTTTTGGAGTAGTAAATGTGTATTAAATTGGCTGATGTTTTTAGGATATGAATTGGGCATAATTTGTTGGATGTTTTGGGTTGCCTTTTGTGTATGAATTGGTGCCACATTTTGAGTTTGCAGGGTAGACCATTATGGGTGGAAAATTGGCCTATTTAAGTCCACACGGCTGAGCACACAGGCACATGGCTCGACTGTGTGTGACATATGGCCTTGATGCACGGTCGTGTGTCCCCTAGAAATAGTTAGAAATTCAAGTCAGCCTTGCACACGGCCTAGACACACAGGCATGTCTTGTAACAGTCCGGTTTATACCCTAGTCGAAACAGTGGTTTTGGGACCACAACTAAATCCGTATAATTTTTTAACATTATATTCTGTGTCGTTGATATATTGTTTAGTATGTGGTAAATTTTCGTAAGCTAATTTGTATGTTTGTGTGTTTAATTTGACAAAAGGATTAAAATGCATTAAATGTGAAAGTTGATTGCTATTTGTTAAAGTGTTTATATGTTGTGGCTTTATAAAGAAGAGGCCTTAAGAGGCAAATGAGCCAATAATTAGTTAATGGATGTTATAAATATTTTGTAATAAGGATAATAGAGTAAATTAGTATTAAAATGAATTATAGTAAAAGAAACAAATGAAAGATGATACTTATCATCTTTTCATGAGTCCGAATATTGAAGAAAGGAAAACGAAGAAGTTGAGCTAGGTTTCGGCAATTGAAAGCTTGAATTAAGACCAAGAACCGAGGAAAACGGACTTAGATCGTGGGAAAGCGAAAGTAAACGAGTAGCCGTTTTCATTTCGATATATCGAATCCGAGGTAAGTCATTATGAAAATAACTGTATATGTATGCAACTGTAAATGTTCATATGATTAAAGATGATAATAAATGCTTATGAGAGGTTATGCATTTGAATTCCGAGATAAGCTTGATATAGTGATTAAATCCGAGACGACCCGTACGAACCTAGGAATAGATAGGATTGGCTAAGTTACGACATGGATATCTGTTCTGTTTTTATCATGTAAGACCACGTCTGGGACAATGGTGTTGACTTGACACTCGTGTAAGACCCTGTCTGGGACAGTGGCATCGATATCTGATTAAGTCTGGGACGTTGGCATCGATATGAGCTTTACGTGTAAGACCATGTCTGGGATGTTGGCATCGTTATGAACCTTAGTGTAAGACAATGTCTGGGACATCGGCATCGTATTAATTCGTATAAGACCCTGTCTGGGATAGTGGCATTGATATCCAAGTACATGTAAGACCTCGTCTAGGACGTTGGCATTGTACGACTATTCCGAGCTTTCTGAGTATCCTACTAGATTCCTAATGGTTCAACGGGCAAATCTGAGATACGAATGGCAAATTTGAGCTTTGATAGATTAAGTAAATGAATGTCCGATTCAGGTACGTTGATTATACACTAATTATGTATACAAGGTAAGTATCTATGTGATCTTCCTACGATGTTATGTATATGGAATGTATGATACCATATGTAAAGTTTTGACTAGGTGAACTCTTTGCATATATAGTAAGCTATGATCAAACATATGAGCTTGAGAAAGAATGAGATGATTTTTGACATGAGAATCATATTGGTCATCATATTTATTTGGTTATGTGTAATATATGCTAAGTTTATTTGTATATGACTTATTAAGCTTTTGGGAAGCTTACTCTGTGTGTGTTTTCTCTGTTTTATAGGTCGTCAAAGCTACTGAAGGCTCGGGACCATCACGGATCGTCATCACACTACTAAACTTATTTTGGTACACTTTGAAAATGTATAAAGCTAGATATGGCATGTATAGGCTAGTATTTTGGTATAAGTTGTTGTGTGATCTTAGCCATGTGATTTGGCTATTTATGGGTTCAGACTTTGCTTAAATGAATGTGATATATGATGCATATCTTGGTATGGTGGAAGCATATGAAATGGCCAAGTTTTGAGTGAGCAAATGAAAGAATTATGCTTGTAATGATATGAGTTTTAGTTTTTGAAATTGTCATGGTTGGAATTGGTATTGAATACATGGTTTGAATGATTATGTTGGTATGTTTTGATGGTCATATGTTCATGAGATATCTTGGTAAATATCGCTTGTAGGTATGACCCTTTATGGGTGGCATTTTGGCCTTGTAAATGGCCTATAATGTCACACAGTTGTGGCACACGGGCGTGCCTAAAGACCGTAGGTCAATTGGCAGAATGTAGCTTAGAAAAAAAATGGCCTTGATATGGGGGTGTCAGCTAACCGTGGTGTACAAGTTAGTAGTTAGCTAAAAGTACACGGCCATGGTACACGGGCGTGGTTGGTGGCCATGGTGGGGAAGTCAGTATATGGCCTAAGAGTACACGGCCTGAGCACACGGGCATGCTTGGTGGCCGTAGGGACCAAGTCAGTATATGTAACACCCCTATCCCGTATCCGCCGCTGGATTAAGGTTAGGAGCACTATCGGACAGATCGAAAATATTCACAGACAAAATCATACTTTCAATCATCATTCTCAGACATAATGTCCCTTAAACGGGTCCTCGAGACCTTAATCATTCTTAGAAGTCGAGTCGGGACTAAGCTGAAACACATATGAAATTTCATGAAAGGACACACGGGGGTGTCTAGAAGCCGTAGAGGGCACACAATCTCCTTCTACGGGCGTGGGGGGTCAGTCAAACTTTTGTAATCTGTAATGTAACTTGAATGAAATAAATAGAATTTGAATGACGAATGAAAAGAAAATAATAAAATCGAAATCATAATAAAAAAATTAAATTCTAAATTATTAAATTAATAATTTATTTTAATTATACTTAAATTAAATTATTAATTTTTCTATTTAAATTTAACTTAAATAATAATAAATTCTAAATATACTAAATATAAATAAAAAATATACATACAAAGGATTTACTTGTTACTAATATAGTCTAGCCTTTGCTCTTCTTTAGATCCCTTGTTTCACTCCGATAGTATAATTAAATCGGGTCGATGCAGAAGAAATGAATGCATTTTCATACTATTAAGATAAGAAAGTAAAAAAAAAAAAAAAATAATTTGGATTATGCCAAATCACTTATTCTCTCGGATCTTACGAGTCCTATTTATACACAACATCGTCAGTCGATCATAGAAAAGATTCTCTTCAAGCGAACCAGCTTATCCTTTGTATGGGGCTTACACTGGTTGAAACAAAGACACATTTGGTTGTGAATTCCAATGTAGCAGATAAAGGCATATTTCTGCACGGCCCAATCAATAGTTCAAGTCACACACTCCCATAATCCATTTTCTCTTCGGGGAATTCCCTTCAACTATTCATGTCATATCAAATAAATAATAGAATATTGTTGTAGTTGAAAGGAAATATCCAAATACATGTCTTATTTTTTTTCAATAATCCATATTTGTAGCAATGAAATACTATTGTTCCTCCCCCAAGTAATAAGATAAATTATTGGTTACAATATAGCTATGGTCTATATTCTCTATAAAGGACCAGAAATGCCTTGCTTACGTATCATTAGGAAATGCATTAACATAAATACAAAGCAGAAGAAGAGTAATACAAAAGTGTGTAAACTATAAAAAGGGTCAAAATGGATTGTCCCACACTAGCACTTCCACGTAATAACTCTACCAAAGGCGATCCTATTACCGGAATAGCTTAGGAGCGCTCATTCGATTTTGATCGCCCAATAACCAATTTGGTCCCGAGGTAAGGAATAACTTTTATTACGCCAAAAGATGCGGTCAACACACCTGAACCAAGCACAGAACCCAAGATTCGTCACTACAAACGGGATAATGGTAACCCCACGATTAATTACTTCATTTATGAATTTCATAGTAATAGAAATACATGTCCTACCAAATGTAATTTGTAACTTGCTATCCTCTTGCCTAGCGGGCAAGGATTTACCTCCGTGGAAAAGATGATTCATTCGGATCCGCATGAAAGCCCAACTCCATTGCATTGCCAGAATCCATGTTGTATATTTGAAAGAGGTTGACCTCCTTGCTTCTCTCATGGTACAATCCTCTTCCCGCCAAAAAAGAAATACATAGAATTAGAATAATTAGAATAATATAAATATGATAGAATAGAATAAATAGAAAAGGAGTCAAAGCGATATAATACAAAAAAAAGAACCGAGTTCTTTTTTTTTTAGTCTATCTAAAATAAAATAGGAGATCATATGAAAAATGTAACCGATTCTTTCGTTTCCTTGGGTCACTGGCCATCCACGGAGTTTCGGGGTTAATACCGATATTTTAGCAACAAATCCAATAAATCTAAGTGTAGTCCTTGGTGTATTGATCTTTTTGGAAAGGGAGTGTGTGCGAGTTGTTTATTTCAAGAATAAATTTGGATTCACCCAGTTGTACTTTTTTTCATTATAACTAGGAAAGAAAAGAGTGCATGATCCCGCGAATTACTTCTGAATAAATTTTAAAAATCATATTATAGAACCATAGCATTTCTTTAGACAAAGACTCTGTTTTTTCCGCTTTTCGGATGGTAAATATTTCTCAGAACATGGAGTGTGAATCAAACCCATGTTTGAATTGAAATTGAGATACTGATGCAAGTTCTTCTCTTCTGAATCAGATGGAAACTCCAGGAATAGAAGTAGTAGGATTTATTTTCATAATAAAGTGAAATATGTAAATTTTTTTTCCAAAATTATCTAATACAAAATAAATCTTCGACAGGAGGTTGATCGGTTAATTCAATAAGAAATGGGGGTTAGCGCTCGATTTCGTTGGTCCCATCCAATTCAAGTGCATGCAATTGGATTGTTTCCTTATTCAATGAAGGAATTTTTAAGTTCAACCAACCTATTTTAAAAATAGGAAGTGGATAAATAAGTTCAATTGAAATTTTTTGCTTCATCAATCATTATAAACGGTATTCACAAAAATGGAGCGGCAGGACAAGAGTAGAAAAGAAAAAGAAATCGATTCATCATCTTTGTAGGTAGGTCAAGAAAAAACCTTTGGATCTAATACAAGAATACAAGAAAGGCCGCCTCGCAAATTTAGTAGAATTTTTTTTTTATTCTATGCATTTTTTTATGCAATTTGTATTATAGTATATATATAATTATAATTTATAGAATCTATAGGAATAGATAAATAATGACATTAAAAGACCGATCGTTTTGTTTTAAAAATAAATGTCTTTGACATCCAACTATAAGCATCCGAATAACTTTTTTGAATGGCGGTTCCAAAAAAGCGTGCTTCTACATCAAAAAAGCGTATTCGAAAAAATGTTTGGAAAAAGAAAGGATATTGGGCGGCCTTGAAAGCTTTTTCATTAGCCAAATCTCTTTCTACGGGGAATTCAAAAAGTTTTTTTGTACGCCAAATAAATTTGGAGTAATCTGAATTGGTTTAACTCGAATAAGATACAAAGGTTTTGCTTTTTTAAATTTTTGAATATCTTTTTTTCATTTCCGGGGGGGGATTCTTATTTTCCCCATCGCCCCATTTGTATTTGTTATGTTAGTGTTATAATAATTTGTTAACGGCAGTCGTTTCAGTATGATAAGGATCCGTATGTATCCGCGTCTGAAAATTCGTTAATGGTACATTTTAATGGTACATTTTCCCCTATATTATGTATGTATCGTGCCGGGTATATGAAAACAAATAGATAGATGGTCACAACGATTGTCTTACATTTTATTCTGATACACGATACTAATTTAATGACATACATATCAATTAGATCGACAAATGAATCAACAAAATCCTCTTATTTGAATATGAATTTTATTGATCAGTAATAATAATACCAGTCATTTTGATATACACGATGATTTTAAGTTCGTTATGAACTTTATCATTTTTTTTTTTCAAATAAAATTAATCAATCCGGGTTTCGATTTGATTCGTATAGGGATACAAAAGAGTGAGAGATTTATACAAAATACGGGCTATTAGCTTAGTGGTAGAGCGCGCCCCTGATAATTGTGTCGTTGTGCCTGGGCTGTGAGGGCTCTCAGCCACATGGATAGTTCAATGTGCTCATCAGCCTTTGACCACGAGATGTGGATCATCCAAGGCACATTAGCATGGCGTACTTCTCTGTTCGAACCGGGTTTGAAACCAAACTTCTCCTCGGGAGGATAGATGGGGAGATTCGGTGAGATCCAATGTAGATCCAACTTTCTATTCACTCGTGGGATCTGGGCGGTCCGGGGGGGACCACCACGGCTCCTCTCTTCTCGATAATCCATACATCCCTTATCAGTGTATGGACAGCTATCTCTCGAGCACAGGTTTAGGTTCGGCCTCAATGGGAAAATAAAATGGAGCACCTAACAACGTATCTTCACAGACCAAGAACTACGAGAAGTCTTTGGGATCTGATGCTACACCGCTGCTCAATAACTTAGGGGATCGGCTCTATATGATATGAAACTGAGATAGTTACCTTTCAGAAAAATCTAACTGACGACACTTCAAAATGCCTATGCTTTATTTTTCTGAAGGTGGGAGAAAAGATAAAACTTATTATTAATTTAATCCAAATTAGAGTTTGAAACTCATGCAATTAACCCCTTTTGGTTAACCCGAGACAAATCGATAGATCTATGAGAAATCTCATTCAATTGGATATATGGTAGGGTAAAAAAATGGGACACCAAAAGAATTGATCGCCGAGCCGTATGAGGTAGGAAACTCTCAAATCACGGTTTAAGGAAGGAATTAAACCGCCTATTTCGGCCGGGAGAAACAGGCCATTCGGCCAGGGGATTACGAAATAGCGGAGGCTTGGTTCGATCAAGCCACGAGTATTGGAAATGAGCTATAGCGCTTACTCCCCGTAATTATATTGAAGCGCGAGAATTGGTTAAAGATCACGCGGCGTTTCGAATAAGAACAAGAGCTCTCTGTTTATTTATTATTATTTTAGTTTTAGGATTCGAAATTCGAATTAGAAATTAGAGAATTCTATTAAATTCTATTTCTATTTAATTTCTATTAAATTCTATTAAATCCATTTATTTAATTAAATTAAATATTAAATAAATTACTGGTACCATTTAAATTATTAAATTCGATTTTCTAGTCAATTTGAATATTTAAATAGTAAAAATATTAATTTAATTGGAATTGTTAATTGTGTAATGGTTTTAAAAAACCTCGCGAATTAACTTGGGTTCTGAGCGTGGTTAGGTGTGTTGACCGTATCTTTTGGCGTAACAGTTATTCCTTACCTCGGGACCAAATTGGTTATTGGGCGATCAAAATCGTAATAGCATTCCTAAGCTATTCCGGTAATAGGATCGCCTTTGGTAGAGTTATTACGTGGAAGTGCTAGTGTGGGACAATCCACTTTGACCCGTTTTATAGTTTACACACTTTTGTATTACCCCTTCTTCATCTGCAGTATTTATGTTAATGCATTTCCTAATGATACGTAAGCAAGGCATTTCTGGTCCTTTATAGAGAATATAGACCATAGCTATATTGTAACCAATAATTTATCTTATTACTTGGGGGAGGAACAATAGTATTTCATTGCTACAAATATGGATTATTGAAAAAAAATAAGACATGTATTTGTATATTTCCTTTACAACTGCATTTGGGAAGGATGAATCGCTCCCGAAAAGGAATCTATTGATTCTCTCCCAATTGGTTGGACCGTAGGTGCGATGATTTACTTCACGGGCAAGGTCTCGGTTCAAGTCCAGATGGCCCAACAAGGCCAAGGAAAAGAATAGAAGAAGCATCGACTCCTTCATGCATGCTCCACTTGGCTCGGGGATATAGCTCGATTGGTAGAGCTCCGCTCTTGCAATTGGGTCGTTACGATTACGGGTTGGGTGTCTAATTGTCCAGCGGTAATGATAGTATCTTGTACCGAACCGGTGGCTCACTTTTTCTAAGTAATGGGGAAGAGGACCGAAACATGCCACCGAAAGACTCTCTTGAGACAAAGATGGGTCACAAGAACGTAGAAGAGGTAGGATGGGCGGTTGGTCGATCTAGTATGGATCGTACATGGACGGTAGTTGGAGTCGGTGGCTCCCTAGGTTCCCCATCCGGGATCCCCGGGGAAGAGGATCAAGTTGGCCTTATGAACGACTTGATGCACTATCTCCTTCAACCCTTTAAGCGAAATGCGGCAAAAGGAAGGAAAATCCATGGACCAACCCCATCATCTCCACCCCGTAGGAACTACGAGATCACCCCAAGGACGCCTTCGGTATCGAAATGGGAGCAGTTTGAAAAAGGATCTTAGAGTGTTTAGGGTTGGGCCAAGAGGGTCTCTTAACGCCTCTCTTTTTTTTTTTTTCTTCCCATCTGAGTTATTTCTTATTTCACAAATACTTGCCATGGTAAAGAAGAAGGGGGAACAAGCACACTTGGAGAGCGCAGATACAATGGAGAGTTGTATGCTTGCGTTCGGGAAGGATGAATCGCTCCCAAAAGGAATCTATTGATTCTCTCCCAATTGGTTGGACCGTAGGTGCGATGATTTACTTCACGGGCGCGAGGTCTCTCGTTCAAGTCCGAGATGGCCCAGTGCGCCAAGGAAAAGAATAGAAGAAGCATCCGACTCCTTCATGCATGCTCCACTTGGCTCGGGGATATAGCTCGATTGGTAGAGCTCCGCTCTTGCAATTGGGTCGTTGCGATTACGGGTTGGGTGTCTAATTGTCCAGCGTAATAATGATAGTATCTTGTACCAAACCGGTGGCTCACTTTTTCTAAGTAATGGGAAGAGGACCAAAACATGCCACTGAAAGACTCTCACCGAGACAAAGATGGGTCACAAGAACGTAGAAGAGGTAGGATGGGCGGTTGGTCGATCTAGTATGGATCGTACATGGACGGTAGTTGAGTCGGCGGCTCCCCAGGTTCCCCATCCGGGATCCTCGGGAAGAGGACCAAGTTGGCCCTTGCGAACGAGCTTGATGCACTATCTCCTTCAACCCTTTGAGCGAAATGCGGCAAAAGGAAGGAAAATCCATGGACCAACCCCATCGTCTCCACCCCGTAGGAACTACGAGATCACCCCAAGGACGCCTTCTGTATCCAAATGGGAGCGAGTTTGAAAAAGGATCTTAGAGTGTTTAGGGTTGGGCCAAGAGGGTCTCTTAACGCCTCTTTTTTTCTTCCCATCGGAGTTATTTCTTATTTCACAAATACTTGCCATGGTAAGGAAGAAGGGGAACAAGCACACTTGGAGAGCGCAGATACAACGAGAGTTGTATGTCGCTGCGTTCGGGAAGGATGAATCGCTCTCGAAAAGGAATCTATTGATTCTCTCCCAATTGGTTGGACCGTAGGTGCGATGATTTACTTCACGGGTGAGGTCTGCGGTTCAAGTCCAGGATGGCCCAGTGCGCCAAGGAAAAGAATAGAAGAAGCATCGACTCCTTCATGCATGCTCCACTTGGCTCGGGGATATAGCTCGATTGGTAGAGCTCGCTCTTGCAACCCGTCGTTGCGATCGGGTTGGGTGTCTAATTGTCCAGCGGTAATGATAGTATCTTGTACCCGAACCGGTGGCTCACTTTTTCTAAGTAATGGGGAAGAGGACCGAAACATGCCACTTGAAAGACTCTCTACCGCCTACATTCCAAAAAATCGTGCACCACAAATAGGAACTAATAAAGAGGCTCTGCGATCCCATAGAAAGACATCACGATTCCTTGTGGAAAAAAACTATTTCTTTGAGACGGAAATAAAGATATCAAATTCCTACCAAGATAACTAGAAGTTCCAACTAATAAAAACCTAATGAACCAAAAAAAGGATAAAGGCCCAAAGCAGAAATTGCTTGTTTTTCGAGATCCCACTATAAATTCTATCCATATAGATTCGATCGCCAACTCATACATACTAGATCCAGTTTGCATTTTATTCGAATTGAGAGAATAACCAAAAAATTCGACTTTACTTTTTTTGTTTCCAAGTAACTCTCATCAACTAGTACTATTTTGATATGAACTTTTAGAAGAAATTCATCAAATTGCTTCGATCTAAAATCATCCCCTTTATATGATCGCCTATACAGATCTACTAGATATATAGACTTTAATTTCATACATCCGTTCTGGTACCGATCCACTTGCTATAATTCATTTAACCCTATACCATGTTTACGTATGCATAAGAGGGGCTTTTATGTTTGGTTCTGTAAGTTTGGATGTTATACAATATTCTACTAAATAGGTATCCATGACATCTAAGTCTTGAAAAAAATAGATAAGATTTGGTCTTGGCCCCATCGAGTCTAAAAATCTTAGTTTTTTGAACATACAAAGATAAAGAAGCCATTGCAATTGCTTAGGAAATACTAGGCCCACTAAAGGCACAAAAATAGAGGGAAAATCATTGAAAGTTGTCATAAAATGGGTACCTCAATTTAATATTTGTACTGTTATTGTTATATTGTTTAGTTATAAATATATCTTATAACGATTATATTATAATTAAGTATATTATACTAATTATATCTAAATACTAAATATATCTAAGCGAGTCTATATATCTAATAGATATCTAATAAGTGCAAGGAATGTAGAATTAAATAAAAGGACTTGCCCATCTTTATAAATCAAATAAAATAGGTGTATATGATAAGATAATCCACTTTCTTTATTATCTTACTTTATTCTTACTTTTCTTATTATTCTATTGTTCTTGTCTTATAATTTGAATTTTTGAATTTAATAAAGAAAGAGTTTATTACAAATTGTCGAAAGATTCGATTCGTTACAATCCGATCCAAGAACAGGATTATTAGTAAAAATAGAATTTTCTGAGATATAGAAAGATGCAAAACTCTATATTTCTATTCTATTTTTTCTCTATTTAAATTATATACATACGCGATAGAGGAACATAAAATTCGTTTTATTTGTCTCTCCAAATTCGAATTTCATTTCACAAAAGGAAAAATTCGCTTTTTATCTTGTTGCTAGAGGTTTCCTCATTAGTAATATCGGATAATGATAATAATAATTATCCACATAATTTGTTTTTCGACAATTCCTTTTTTGTCACAAAATAAAAAGATTTTTACTCTAATTATCTCTATTTAGAACTCTAAACTAAATAGAAAAAAATTTAATCTATATTAAATCTATTAAATCGATCCATTAAATGAAATCTATATAAAAAATTTTCTATATAATTTAGATGTAAAATATACTAAAATCTAAAATATAAAATAAACTCGAAAATAAAAATGGAGTCAGTAATATTAGTAATATTATATTACTATATTAATATAAAAGAAATCTAACTAAGATATAAAAAAAGATCAAAAAAAAGAAACTTTGGGATTGCTGAATCACAGACGAAATAAATATATAAAGCAACGGAGCCATCATAGTATTTTTGAACTTTTCCGAAAAAAAAAGAAGGGTGGTAATTGGATTATTTAGTGATCTGGGTCTAATAGACGCTCTCTATATTTTCTCTTTTTCTTTTTTCGATGAAAGAATAAAGAGAATTCCATTGTAAAGCCGTATGCAATGCACAAAAAATGCCTGTACGGTTGTTCAATTCTATCTTTTTTTTCTTATTATTCTTTAGCTATTTTTAGCTATTCTTCTCGCCTCATTATGTGAGTTAGAAGAACCTTTTATTATGTTATATTATCGGGTAATGATCCATCAACCTCGCTAGTTCTTTTATGAGGCACAAACAGGAGAATTTATCCTCGAAGCGGAAGAACTACATCAAACTTCGCGAAAGCCTCACAAGGGTTTATGTACAAAGAACGGGCAAACCCCATGGGTTGTATCCAGAAGACATGGAAAGAGATGTTTTTATGTCAAGAATGTAAGCCCAAGCTCATGGAATTGTGGATCTTGTAGCGGTTAAATAAGAGAATTAAGGATACCCACTAGAAAAACTAATCCAATCCATAAAGATGTACCGGAAAATACAATATTTTTGTTACTCAACCAACCATCAGGAGAAGCAAATACAACAGTACACTAATCAAGAAGATTGACGAAGTAGCAATTAATGCAAAAACAACCAATTGGAAAGCAATAGTCATGTTTCTAATCCTCCAAGCTACCAACAAAAGAACTATACCATTTGATCCCCACAAAGGACTATCTAAATTGATTCTTTTCTGCCTATAAGCTCCAATCGAAGTTCACTATGAATCTTTGGGTACCTATCATGAGATTTATGGACATTATCTAATAGTAAGAAGTTAAAAAAAAAAAATTCTTTGTATATACATTCGAACCACTGTTGGTCATATTTCTCTTTACCGAGAAATCGAAGAAGCTATACAAGGGTTTTTTCGGGCCTACTCATATGATACCCAATCATATGGTATCTAAGCTAAAAAATTCATATATCTACTAATCATACCAAAACAACTTCACATATCATACTTCTTTAAGCATATATCAATACATATCTAGCGAAATCACATGGCTAAGTTCGCTTTACAACTTATACCAAGACTAGCCTATACATGCCATATTGAGCTATATACATTTTCAAAGTGTACCAAAATAAGTTTTAGTAGTGTGATGATGATCCGTGACGGTCCCGAGCCTTCAGTAGCTTTAACGACCTATAAAATAGATTAAACACACACACAAAGTAAGCTTTCCAAAAGCTTAGTAAATCATATACAAATAAACTTGGTATGGAAAGCATATTTGCAAATAAATACATTGGCACATATCAATCACTTAGTCATTTCCACCATTCAAGAATCATATAAACACATAGCTCATCTAGCCGCACAACTCTGGTCAAACTTTACATATTGTATCATCAATTTCATATACATATCATCATAGTAAGATCACTTAGATTCTTACCTTATATACTCAATAGTGTATAAACAACGTACCTGAATCGGATTTAATATCACATAATTGTTCATATCTCGGATTTGTAATTCGTATCACAGACTTGCCCGTTGAACCAATAGGAAACTACTAGGATATTTAGAAAGCTCAGAATAATAGAACAATACCGTTGTCCCAGACGAGGTCTTATGTGCACTCGAATATCGATGCCACTGTCCCAGACAGGTTCTTACACGAATCAATACGATGCCTATGTCCCAGACATGGTCTTATACGTAAACTCACATCAATGCCATTGTCCCAGACGTGGTCTTACTCATAAAACTTATATCGATGCCAACGTCCCAGACGTGGTCTTACACGAGTCTCAAATCAATGCCAACGTCTGAGAAGTGGTTTTACATGATGAAACAGAACAGATACCCATGTCATGACATAGCTAAACCTATCTATTCCTAGGTTCGTACGGGACTTCTCAGACATTGTCACTATATCGACCTTATCTCAGAATTCATATGCATAATATCACATAGATATTCATTATCCACAATAACCATAAGAACATTTACAATTTCATACAAATGTGTTTATTTGCATAGTGACTTACCTCAGATTCGATTTATCGGAATGAAAACGGCTACTCGTTTACTTTCGCTTTCCCGCGATCTAAATCTATTTTCCTCGGTTCTTGATCTAAACATATTTAGAATTAACCCTTTCATTCACTAATTCATTCAATTCAATCCAAGGACATACATTTAGGGCTATTTGCAAATTAACCCTCATATTTGCACACTTTATCAATTTAGTCCATTTTTCTCAAAACATCAAATTCACAAAATCCACTTATACACATGCTTAGCCGAATATACATACATCACATACAAGCCGACATTTTTTATCAAATTAGCAAATTAGTCCCTTAATTTGCCATTTTCTCAATTTAGCCCTATTAAGCTAAATTCTTCAAAACTTCAAGAACAAAGCATGTTCATCTAGCTCATATATTTCATTTAACACCAAAAATCATCAAAAAGCTTAACAAATCATCAATGGCATATCCCAAAAAACATCATCAATTCATTAAATTGGGACATGGGTTTGATAGCTCTCAAAGCAACGATTACAAAAATGTAGAAATTATCGAAAACGGATCAAAAATTTACCTTGAATTTAGCTCTCAAATGGCCGAAAATTTGAAAGCTTATAACCTTTCTTTTTCTTTTGATTATTCGGTGGAATAACACTAACCAAAAGACCACCATTTTGTTTATAATAAACTTTAATAACATTACTAAACATTTTCCTATTTTATCCTTTAAGAATAAAAATATATAACTTATTACACAAGGACATTATTGACCATTATCATTCCACTATATTAAAAGTGGTTCAATTGCCACTTAAGGCCATAACTTTTATAAGCCACAACACATTGGTATTTAACAAATAGCATACAACTTTCACATTTAATGCAAATAAATCCTTTGCTCAAATTAAACTCACAGACGAACAAATTAACTTACGAAAATTTAGCACATGCTTAATCACATATCAACGACACAGAAAATATTATTAAAATATTATTCAAACTCGAATTTATGGACTCAAAACCACTATTTCGACTAGAGTATAAACCGGACTGTTACAGTATAGGTCCACGGGAAGGAGACACGGGGGTGTCTTGAAGCCGTGGGAAGCACATGGTCTGCTCACACGGGTGTGTGACCCCTGAAACTTAGAAAATTTTTTAATTTTTATGAAAGTTTGTATGTGTTTCGGTTTAGTCCCGACTCAATCTGTAAGCATGCTTATGGTTTCGTTGACCGTTTTAAGGGATATTATACTTGAGAATGATGAATGAATGTGTGAAATTCTGTTAATCCTTTTTGATATGTCCGGTAACGCTCCTAACCCTAATTCAGCGACAGACACGGGATAGGGTGTTACATTTAGTTGGTATCAGAGCTACAATTTAGCCGATTCTCAGACTAAGTAGCGTGTCAGAGTCTAGCTGTACATGCCATATATCTAAATTGTGATAGTGTGATGAATCCTGACGTATAAATATAATTTTCGTATAGTAATGGATCCCAAAAGAGCCGTAGCTGACGACGTAGAAAGTAATGCGCCTGCTTCCGCGCAAGGGACAGCGCCCTTTGAATTGAGACCGGCTACGAGCGGTCAAGAGGGAGAAGCTAAACAAGCTTTCTTCCAAATGATGAGTGAGTGGTTCACTCAATTTATAAAGAATAACCCGACTGTTTCGCAACCTCTACCCCCGATTAATCCCCCTCAAACATCTAATATACCTCCGACTGCAAATCTGAATCTGTTGAATAAGCCTCCTGTTGACAAGATTCGTAAGTATAGGGCAGAAGAATTCTGGGCTACTAAAGATGACGATGCTGAAAAAGCCGAATTCTGGACTAAAAATGCTATCCGAGTATTCGATGAAATGTCTCTGACTCCGAAAGAATGGATAAAGTGCGTTATATCTTTACTACGAGATGCAGCTTATCAATGGTGGAAAACTCTGATTTCTGTTATTCCGAGAGAGTGAGTTACATGGGACTTCTTTCAGATTGAGTTCCGGAAGAAATATATTAGTGAGAGATTTGTTTATCAAAAAAAGAAGGAATTTCTGGAACTAAAACAGGGCTGAATGACTGCTTCTGAGTATGAACGGGAATTCATGAGACTGAGTTAGTATGCTTGAGAATGTGTATCATCTGAAGCTATAATGTGCAAAAGATTCGAAGATGGCCTTAATGAAGACATTCGTTTGCTAGTCGAGATTTTAGAAATAAAATAGTTTGTTGTACTTGTTGACCGAGCTTGCAAAGCTGAAGCACTCGAAAAAGATAAGAGAAAAGCTGAGTCTGAAGCTCGAGATGTGAAAAAGAGATTTCAGAGTAAATCATTTCAGCCTGTTCTGAAAATATTCAGATATAATCAAAGTCGTTTCAAAGATAATGTGGGACATTCGAATAGAAATCAATCTAGACCGCAAATGAGTTCTAAAACTCCAGCAACTTCAGTGGCTAGTGTAGGAAATGTTTGATATGAGAGACCTAAATGTAAACATTGCGGAAAAAGACATCCGGGAAGCTGTAGATTAAATGACAGAGCTTGCTTCAGATGTGGATCACTTGATCATTTTATCCGTGATTGTCCTGAGTCTGTCCAGCCAGAGACCGTTCAGAATTTGAGATCTGATAATGCACCTGTGAGGGGTTAACCATCAAAGAATGTAAAGAATATCAGTGGTAGTTAGAGAACTACGAGAGACAATGTTGTCAGGTCTGAAGCTAGAGCGCCTGCCAGAGCGTATGCTATCTGAGCTCGTGAGGAAGCTTCATCAACTGATGTTATAACGGGTACTTTCACACTTTATGATACTTCTACGATTGCATTGATAGACCCTGGTTCTACGTATTCATATATATGCATGGATTTAGTATTCAGCAAGACTTTGCCTGTAGAGTCTACTGAGTTTGCTATAAAAGTATCGAACCCCTTAGGTAAAAGTGTCCTTGTTGACAAAGTATGCAAGAACTGTCTGTTAATGTTTCGAGATATCTGTTTCCCTACTGATCTGATGCTTTTGCCATTTGATGAATTTGATATTATTCTGTGTATGGATTGGTTGTTTATGCATGATGCTATTGTGAACTGCAAAAGAAAGACTATAGATTTGAGATGTCTGAATGATGAGATTGTACGGATTGAGTCTGATGATTTGAATGGATTGCCTACTGTGATATCTGTGCTCAGAGTCATGTGAAAAAGGGTTACGAGGCATATTTTGCTTATGTGATTGATTTAAAAGCATCTGAGAAGAAAGTTGAATCAGTGCCTATTGTTTGTGAGTTTACTGATGTATTTCCTGAAGAGTTATTGGGTTTGCATCCGATTCGTGAAGTTGAGTTTGGTATTGAGTTGTTGCCTGGTACTACACCCATTTCAATAGCTCCGTATAGAATGGTGCCAAAGAGTTGAAAGAATTAAAGTCACAGTTGCAAGAATTGACTGATAGAGGATTTGCTACACCTAGTTTCTCACCTTGGGGTGCTCCTGTTCTGTTTGTGAAAAAGAAAGATGGCACGATGAGAATGTGTATTGATTATCGTCGATTGAATAAAGTGACAATAAAGATTAAATATCCGTTGCCCTGCATAGATGATTTATTCGATCAATAAAAAGGAGCTACTGTGTTTTCAAAGATTGACCTGAGATCGGGATACTATCAGTTGAGAGTTAAAGATTTAGACATTCCGAAGACTGCTTTTAGAACGAGGTACGGGCATTATGAGTTCTTAATTATGCCATTTGGGCTAACCAATGCTCCTGCTGTTTTTATGGATCTAATGAATAGAATATTCCGACCGTATTTAGATCAATTGGTTGTTGTATTCATTGATGACATTTTGATTTATTCGCGTGATGAGGCTGAACATGTTGAGCATTTGAGAATCATTTTGCAAACTTTGAGAGAAAAACAATTGTATGCAAAATTCAGCAAATGTGAATTCTGGTTGCATGAGGTTAGTTTTCTGGGGCATATTGTGTCAGCTTCTGGAACCCAAATAGATCCAAGCAAGATTTCTGCCATTCTGAATTGGAAACCTTCGAAGAACGTATCTGAAGTTCATAGTTTTCTGGGTTTAGCTGGTTATTACCGCAGATTTGTAAAAGGTTTTTTGACTATAGCTACTCTGTTGACTAGATTACTTCATAAAAATGTTAGATTTGAATGGTCGGATAAATGTCAGAAAAGTTTTGATCAGTTGAAAACTCTGTTAACAGAAGCTCCAGTGTTAGTACAGCCAGAATCAGGTAAAGAATTTGTGGTATACAGTGATGCCTCGTTAAATGGTCTGGGATGTGTTTTGATGCAGGAAGGCAAAGTTGTAGCTTATGCCTTGAGATAGTTAAAGCCTCATGAAAAGAACTATCCGACGCACGACCTTAAATTAGCTGGGATTGTGTTTGCGATAAAGATTTGGTGTCATTATCTATACGGTGAGAGATGTCATGTATTTTTAGGTCATAAATTTTTGAAATATCTAATGACTCAAAAAGATTTGAATTTGCGACAGAGAAGACGGCTTGAGTTGTTAAAAGATTACGAGCTTGTGATAGATTATCATCCGGGTAAAGCAAATGTTGTTGTAGATGCTCTGAGTAGAAAATTGTTGTTTACATTACGTACTGTGAGTACTCAGTTGGATTCGTCTGATGATTATTCTGTGATAGTTGAATTAAAAGTAAAACCGTTGTTTTTACAACAGATATGTGATGCCTAGAAATTTGATAATGAATTGCAAGCGAAAAGAGCTCAGTGTGAAGTGAATTTCGAATCTAAATTTCAAATTGTTGATGATTGTTTGAGATTCCGGGATCGTATCTGTGTTTCGAGAAATCCAGAGTTGATTCAGTTGATTTTGAATGAAGCACATAAAAGTCATTTATCTGTTCATCTAGGAAGTACTAAAATGTATCATGATTTGAAACGACAGTACTGGTGGTCTGGTATGAAACGGGACATTTCTAACTTTGTTTCAACATGTTTAGTCTATCAGCAACTAAAAACTGAACATCAAGTTCCGTCTGGGTTTTTACAACCGATTTTGATTCCTGAGTGGAAATGGGATAGAGTGACCATGGACTTTGTTTCTGGTTTACTCAGACTCCGAGAAAGAAAGATGCGATATGGGTCGTGGTTGATAGATTAACGAAATCTGCCCATTTCATTCCGGTAAGATCTGACTACTCACTTGACAGATTAGCTAAGCTTTATATTGCTAAAATTGTGAGATTGCAAGGGATGCCACTATCTATTGTGTCCGATAGAGATCTGGGGTTTATGTCGAGATTCTGGAAGAAACTGCAAGAAGCTTTGGGCACGAAATTACACTTCAGCATAGCTTTTCATCCGCAAATAGATGGTCAGTCTGAACGAATTATTCAGATTCTTGAAGATATGTTGAGATGCTGTATACTTGAGTTTAATGGTTCGTGGGATCAGTATCTGCCATTGATTGAATTTGCGTATAATAATAGTTTTCAGACGAGCATTAAAATGGCACCATATGAAGCTTTGTACGGACGAACATGTCGAACACCTCTGTATTGGACCGAGCTTAGTGAAAATAAGCTTCACAGGGTTGAATTGATAAAAGACTCAGAACAGAAAGTGAAACTGATCCAAGATTGTTTGAAAGCAGCATCTGATCGTCAGAAGTCTTATGTAGACTTGAAACGAAAAGATATAGAATTTGAGATCGGTGAAAAAGTATTTCAGAAAGTATCTCCGTGGAAGTGCTTCGATTCGGACGTAAAGGCAAATTAAGTCCGAGGTTCATCGGACCGAATGAGATCATTGAACGTGTCAGACCTGTTGCATATAGATTAAAGTTGTCGTCTCGGCTATAAAGGATACATAATGTATTTCATGTTTTGATGCTCCGTAGATACCAATCCGATCCGTCACATGTGATTGCCCCATCTGAAATTGAAATCCGATCTGATATGACATATGAAAAGGAACCGATCTGTATCTTAGCTCGTGAAGTGAAAGAGTTGAGAATTAAGAAAATTTCATTAGTAAAAGTACTGTAGAATCGACACGGAATAGAAGAGGCTACGTGGGAATCTTAAGACTCAATGAGACAATAATATCCGACTCTATTTAACGGTAAGATTTTCGGGGACCACAAATATAACAGTTCGATTTATACCCTAGTCGGAATAGTAGTTTTGGGACCACAAATCCGAGTCTGTATAATATTTTAATATTATATTCTGTGTCGTTGATATATGGTTTAGTATGTGGTAAATTTTTGTAAGTTACGTTTGGGTGTTTAATTTGACAAAAGGATTAAAATGCATTAAATGTGAAAGTTGCTTGCTATTTGTTAAAGTGTTTATATGTTGTGGCTTTATAAAGAAGAGGCCGTAAGAGGCAAATGAGCCAATAATTAGTTAATGGATGACTAAAAGTCATAAATGGTTTTATGTTTATAGGTTATAAATATTTTGTAATAAGGATAATAGAGTAAATTAGTATTAAAATGAATTATAGTAAAAGAAATAAATGAAAGATGATAGTTATGATCTTTTTATGAGTGCCGAATATTGAAGAAAGGAAAAAGAAGAAGTTGAGCTAGGTTTCGGCAATTGAAAGCTTGAATTAAGATCAAGAACTGAGGAAAACGGACTTATATCGCGGGAAAGCGAAAGTAAACGAGTAGCCGTTTTCATTCCGATATATCGAATCGAGGTAAGTCATTATGCAAATAAATGTATATGTATGCAATTGTAAATGTTCATATGATTAAAAATGATAATAAATGCTTATGAGAGGTTACACATTTGAATTCTGAGATAAGTTCGATATAGTGATTAAATCCGAGAAGCCCCGTACGAACCTAGGAATAGATAGGATTGGCTAAGTTACAACATGGATATCTGTTCTGTTTTTATCATGTAAGACCACGTCTGGGACGATGGCGTTGACTTGACACTCCTGTAAGACCCTGTCTGGGACAGTGGCATCGATATTTGATTATGTGTAAAACCCTGTCTGGGACAGTGGCATCGATATCTAATTATGTGTAAGACCCTGTCTGGGACAGTGGCATCGATATCTGATTACGTCTGGAACATTGGCATCGATATGAGCTTTACGTGTAAAACCACGTCTGGGACGTTGGCATCGTTATGAACTTTACGTGTAAGACCATGTCTGGGACATCGGCATCGTATTAATTCATATAAGACCCTGTCTGGGACAGTGGGATTGATATCCGAGTACATGTAAGACCTCGTCTGGGACGTTGGCATTGTACGGCTATTCCGAGCTTTCTGAGTATCCTACTAGATTCCTAATGATTCAACAGGCAAGTTTGAGATACGAATGGCAAATTCAAGCTTTGATAGATTAAGTAAATGAATGTCCGATTCAGGTACGCTGATTATACACTAATTGTGTATACAAGGTAAGTATCTATGTGATCTTACTACGATGTTATGTATATGGAATGTATGATACCATATGTAAAGTTTTGACTAGGTGAACTCTATGCATATATAGTAAGCTATGATCAAATATAAGAGCTTGAGAAAGAATGAGATGATTTTTGACATGAGAATCATATTGGTCATCATATTTATTTGGTTATGTGTAATATATGCTAAGTTTATTTGTATATGACTTACTAACCTTTTGAGAAGCTTACTCTATGTGTGCTTTCTCTGTTTTATAGGTCGTCAAAGCTACTGAAGGCTCAAGACTGTCACGGATCGTCATCACACTACTAAACTTATTTTGGTACACTTTGAAAATGTATAAAGCTAGATATGGCATGTATAGGCTAGTATTTTGGTATAAGTTTTTATGTGATCTTAGCCATGTGATTAGGCTATTTATGAGTTGAGACTTTGCTTAAATGAATGTGATATATGATGCATATCTTGGTATGGTGGAAGCATATGAAATGGCCAAGGTTTGAGTGAGCAAATGAAAGAATTATGCTTGTAATGATATGAGTTTTAGTCTTTGAAATTTTCATGGTTGGAATTGGTACTGAATACATGGTTTGAATGATTATTTTGGTATGTTTTGATGGTCATATGTTCATGAGATATCTTGGTAAATACGGCTTGTAGGTATGACCCTTTATGGGTGGCATTTTGGCCTTGTAAATGGCCTATAATGTCACACGGTTGTGGCACACGGGCGTGCCTAAAGACCGTGGGTGAATTGGCAGAATGTAGTTTAGAAAAAAAACGGCCTTGACACGGTGGTGTCAGCTAACCGTGGTGTACAAGTCAGTAGTTAGCTAAAAGTACACGGCCATGGCACACGGGTGTGCTTAGTGGCCGTGGGGACCAAGTCAATATAGGTCCAAGGGGAGGACACACAGGGGTGTCTTGAAGCCGTGGGAAGCACACGGTCTGCTTTCACAGGCGTGTGACCCCTGAAACTTAGAAAAGTTTTTAATTTTTATGAAAGTTTGTATGTGTTTTGGTTTAGTCCCGACTCAATTTGTAAGCATGCTTATGGTCTCGTTGACTGTTTTGAGGGATATTATTCTTGAGAATGATGAATGAATGTGTGAAATTCGGTTAATGCTTTTCGATATGTCCGGTAACGCTTCTAACCCTAATCCGACGACGGACACAGGATAGGGGTGTTACATATTTGGCGGCAGTGTGAGGCACACAGCCTTGGCACATGGGCGTGTGTGGCCATTTCGAATAGGCACATGAGCCAAACACACAGGCGTGTGGATGGCCTTGTGGCCAAGTCAGTATACCCACCAGTTTCCATATGGCCTGGCACACAAGTGTGTTCTCGGCCGTGTGAGGCAAGTCAGTATGTATGCCCTGTTTTCACATGGCATAGACACACGGGCGTGTCTGATGGTTGTGTGAGGAACACGGCCTATTCACACGGGCATGTGACCTCTGTATTCAAGAAAATTTTCTAAGTTTCCCAAAGTTTTCAAATGTTATCGGTTTAGTCCTGAACCTCTTGCAAGCATGTTTTAAGATTTCATAGAGCCTTATAAGGGACAATATGATTGTATATGAATGATGTATGTGTTTGAATGTTTAAATTTATGAGATATGTATATGTTATGATGTGATAGTTCGATAATACCTCATAACCCTATTCCGACGACGGATACAGGTTAGGGGTGTTACACCTGTAACATATATCGGTATAGCTAGCCACTGGTTGGACGTACAGAACCAGCACCAGCGACACATAAATCACATAATTACATATTCACATGGGTTCCTAGTGACATGTCACTTGTATCCAAATCTATTCCTAAGGTTCAACCGGGATTTTATCGCTTGCCGAAACTTTTTCAATTACAACCATAGTGTAACACCCTTACCCGTATTCAACGTTGGAATAGGGCTCGAGGCATTACCGGACTTATAACACAAGCATTCATAAAATTCTGAGTCATAAATTTGCATCCAAATTAAAACCATTCATATTCAATCATAAAATCCTTTATACGAGCCTACGAGGCCCAAATCATGCTTTAGAAGTGGTTCAGGACTAAACCGAGAGCTTTAGAAAATTTTACAAAACTTAGAAAATTTTTCATGTTATAGGGGTCACACGCCCGTGTGGTTCAAGGGACATGCCCGTGTGACCCCGAAACACGCCCGTGCTACAGGCCGTGTTCAATTTAGGGAGCTCTCTGACTTTTGCCACACAGCCATGCCACACACCCGTGTACTAGGCCATGTGGTCAATTTAATTTTTATAATTTTTCATAAAATAGGTGCAGGCTTCACACAGCCGGGGCACATGCCCGTGTTCAAGGCCGTGTAGCACACACGCCTATGTCTCTGCCCATGTGCTCAATTCTGGACATTCTGTTTTGCAACAATTAAGGTTCAGGGGACAGACAGCTGAACAACATGCCCGTGGGGTAGACCATGTGTCACACACGGCTTAGACTCACACCCGTGTGGACAAAAAGAAGGCTATTTACCAAGCCATTTGCCACCCTTTTAATGCACACACCTGTATAACATAACATATCACCAATTCAAGCTTATACATACAACCAAACCATCCATAACCAAGACATCAACACATAATTCATATGCAAACATCTATCATACATAAGCATCACATAACTTACCAACTCAAATCATGAAAGTTTCCACATTCATGAAAGGCATCATCATATGAATGTACTTATACCAATATTAGCCAATTTCAAATGGCCTCATACAAAATGAACTTCTAATCAACATAGGCCAACACATTTGGCCAAATCAATTATGACACATAACAAAATGACCAAGTCCCTTATACATGCCATAACTCAAAATGTTGAATTCATTGATACCAAAATAATTGTTGATAGTGTGTATGGATCTCCAACGATCTCCGCAACTCGAGCTAGCTTGGTGACACTATAAGACAAGGGAAAGGAAAGGGAGTAAGCTATATAGCTTAGTAAGCTTGTATGCAAGAAATAAGAGACCTTACCGTCCATATAACATTCAAATAATATAACATTATTAAATATAATTACCATGGTCTCAAAATCATAACTCATTCCATCATAAAACTTACCTCATATTCATCATTTCAAGCATTTAATAGATATGAGCTTTAAGTACATACATGTACCATCTCAAAATGAATTTATACATAATTTCATCTTTGACATACTCGTGAACCACTCAGAATAATATTTTCGGATACTCGAGATTCTTGCACACTAGGTGCTACAAATGTAGCCAATGCTACCTTAATCTCATATCACATAGTTGCTCGCACTCGAGCTATCAATAGGCCTGCTCACACAAGTTGTCAATTAAGACGTAACTACGCGGCGCTGCTCACACAAGCTGTCAAGTATCCGCAACATATGTCGATATACTCAGTCACCGATAGAACGTACGAGACTAGCACTCGGATCACTTAGTCACATAACACATACCAACCCTAGTGACATGTCATTTGTATCCTACCTTATTCCTGAGGTTCAAACGGGATTTTTTGTTTATCGATTCGTCTTCAGACTCATTTGTTGTATTCATTCAAAAAATCAAACATACAATTTATGCAATATTAAAGCATTTAAATACAATTATTCTAAAACTTACTTTTAACATACGAACTTACCTCGGTACAAAATGGCTAATAGTTCGATTTAGTCCACAACTTTGTTCTTTCCTCGATCTAGGTCAGAACCTCGTCTTTTTTATCTATAATGTCAAATTTAACTCATTTAATACTCACATTATTCAATTTAACCCAACAATCACATTATGGCCAAATTTACATTTTTGCCCCTAACTTTTCAACTTTTTACATTTCAGTCCCTAGGCTCGTAAAATGACTTTCATTCGATTTCTTTATTACCCAAGCCTAGCCGAATATTTTTAATGCTCATAGCAGTGCACATTTTTCATTTATTCTCATTTTTACTACATATTTTATAACTTTTACAAATAGGTCCTTTTAGGCATTTTCATCAAAAATCACTTAGTAAAAGTTATTTATCTAACATCAAACATACATAATCTACCATTAGACATCAAAATACACAAATATCTAACATGGGTAAAATTTTAGACTTTGATTTTCTTTCAAATTAGTCTTTGAAATAGCTAAATTAGGTTGAGACAACTTCAAAAACATAAAAATAATGAAAACGGGGCAAGAACGGACTTACAATCGAGCTTGAAAGTTGGCCAAAACCCTAGCTATAGAGACCCTTCAATTTTTGGCACTAAGGGATGAAATAAGAAAGATGAACATCTTTTATTTTAGTTAATTTTGTCTTTATTTACCATTTTACCAAAATGCCCTTAATGTTAAACTTTGAAATTTCACCTAGCCATGTCCATTTTTGTCCATACCAAAGTATAATGGTCTAATTACCATTTAAGGACCTCCAATTTAAAATTTTATAGCAACTAGACACCTCTAGCTTCTAGAACACACATTTTGCATCTTGTGCAATTTAGTCCTTTTAACTAAATTGAGTGCCCAAATGTCAAAATTTTCGAACGAAATTTTTACAAAATCGTTCCATAAAACCGTAGACCATAAAAATATAATAAAAATGAATTTTACTGCGTCAGATTTGTGATCCCGAAACCACTGTTCCGACTAGACCCAAAATCAGGCTGTTACACATAGAGTCAAACATACAATTCATGCAATATCAAAACATATTAAATACCATTGTAACGTTGCATTATTAACATACGACTTACCTTGGTACAAAATGGATAATTGTTCGATTTAGTTTACAATCTTATTCTTTACCCGGTCTAGGTTAGAACCTCGTCTTTCTTGATCTATAATATCAAATTTAGCTTATTCAGCTATCAAATTATTCAATTTAATCCCAAAATCACATTATGGCAAAAATTACATTTTTACCCCTAACTTCTCAATTTTTACATTTTAGTCCCTAGGATCGTAAAATGATTTTCATTCAATTTCATTACACCCAAGCCTAGCCAAACCTATTTCATGCTCATAACAGCTCACATTTTTCATTTATTCACATTTTTACACACATTTTACAACTTTTACAGATAGGTCATTATTTAACATTTTCATTAAAAATCGCTTAGTAAATGTTGTTTATCTAACACCAAACATTCATTTTCTACCATTAGACATCAAAATACACAAATATCTAACAAGGTTAAAATTTTAGACTTTAATTTTCTTTCAAATTAGTTCTTGAAATAGCTAAATCAAGTTACAACATTCACAAAAACGTAAATATCATTAAAAACAGGACAAGGACGAACTTATAATCGAGCTTGGAAGCTTGGCCAAAAACCCCAGCTATGGTGACTCTTCAAATTCGGCACAAGGCGACTAAATTGGAGAAAATGACATCTTTTTATTAGTTTTATTTGTCTTTATTTACCATTTTACCAAAATGCCCTTAATGCCAAACTTTGAAATTTCACCTAACCATGTCCATTTTTGTCCAACTTAAAGTATAATGGTCTAATTACCATTTAAGGACCTCCAATTTAAAATTTCATAGCAATTAAACACCTCTAGCTTCTAAAACACACATTTTGCACCTTTTACAATTTAGTTCTTTTAACTAAATTGAGTGGCCAAAAATCAAAATTTTTGAATGAAATTTTCAAAAAATTATTCTATAAAACTTTAGACCATAAAAATATAATAAAAATAAATTTTACTACGTCAGATTTGTGGTCCCGAAACCACTGTTCTGACTTGACCCAAAATCGGGTTGTTACAATCCAAGAAAGACAAATATCAGAGTGTAAGATTAAGTAATACAGCTGTTAGAGGAAGACCACCTAGAAACACGAGAAATGCGACGGGCAGTAGAAGAGCAACAAGGGACTCTACTATGAGATCCGAGGCTAGGGCATCAACCAGAGCTTACGCAATTCACACTCGCGAAAATGCGTCATCACCCGATGTTATCACCGGTACATTTTCTCTTTATGACACTAATGTGATTACTTTGATTGATCCTGGAACAACTCATTCATATATATGTATTAATTTGGTGTCTAGTTAGAGTTTGCCTGTTGAGTCTACTGAGTTTGTAATTAAAGTATCGAACCCTTTAAGCAAGTATGTTCTATTTGATAAAATTTGCAATAATTGTCCTTTAATGACTCGGGGTTACTGTTTTCTGGCTGATTTGATGCTTTTTCCATTTGATGAGTTCGATGTAATTCTGGGTATGGATTGGTTGACGTTGCATGATGCTGTTGTGAATTACAGACGAAAGGCTATTGAATTGAAATGTCAGAATAGTGAAATCATTCGAATTGAATCAGATTATTTGAGGGAATTGCCTGTTGTGATTTTGTCTATGTCAGCTCAGAGATGTGTGAAAAAATGTTGTGAAGCTTACCTTGCATATGTGTTCGATACAAAAGTGTCTGAATCGAAAAGAATAAGTTTTGATAGTCTGTGAGTTTCCGAATGTGTTTCCAGAAGAGTTGCATGGGTTATCACCGATCAGAGAGGTCGAGTTTGCTATTGAGTTGGTACTGGGAACATCACCGATATCCATAGCTCCGTATAGAATGGCTCCGACAGAGTTGAAAAAGTTGAAATCTCAGTTGCAAGACTTAACGGATAGAGGTTTTGCACGACCTAGTTTTTCACCCTGGGGTGCGCCAGTATTGTTCGTAAAGAAGAAGGACGGATCAATGAGAATGTGTGTTGACTATCGTCAACCCAACAAGGTTACGATAAAGAACAAGTATCCATTGCCGAGAATAGATGATTTTTTTAATCAGTTGAAAGGGGCAACAGTATTTTCGAAGATTGGTTTGAGATCGAGCTATTATCAGTTGCGAGTTAAAGATTCGGATGTGCCGAAAACTGCGTTCAGAAAGGTACAGACATTATGATTTTCTTGTTATGCCTTTCGAGTTGACTAATACTCTTGCAGCTTTATGGATTTGATGAATCGGATTTTCAGACCGTATTTAGACATATTTGTTGTAGTATTTATTAACGACATTTTGATCTATTCTAGAGATAAGTCTGAGCATGCCGAGCATTTGAGAATTGTGCTTCAAACTTTGAGAGATAAGCAACTGTTTGCTAAATTTAGTAAATGCAAGTTTTGGCTCTGAGAGGTTGGATTTTTGGGACATATTGTTTCAGCTGAAGGCATACGAGTGGATCAGAGCAAAATTTCAGTAGTTTTCGATTGGAAACCACCAATAAATGTATCCGAAGTTAGAAGTTTTCTGGGACTAGCTGCTACTATCGGTGTTTTGTTAAAGGATTCTCGATGATTGCTACACTGATGACTAGATTGTTACAAAAAGATGTGAAGTTTGAGTGGTCTGAGAAATATCAACAGAGTTTTGATCAATTAAAAATATTGCTAACAGAAGCACCAGTTTTGGTTCAACCTAAGTCAAGTAAAGAATTCGTGATTTTCAGCGACACTTCATTGAACGGTTTGGGTTGTGTTTTGACGCAAGAAGGAAAAGTGATAGCTTAAGCCTCCAGACAGTTGAAGTCGCATGAAAAGAATTACCCGACGCACGATTTAGAGTTGGTCGCTATTGTATTTGCATTAAAAATTTGGCGATATTATTTGTTCGATGAAAAGCGTCATATCTTTAATGATCACAAGAGTTTGAAATATATAATGACGAAGAAAGATTTGAATTTGCGACAATGAAGATGGCTCGAGTTGCTAAAAGACTATGAGTTGGTGATTGATTATCATCCGAGTAAAGTGAACGTAGTCGCGGATGCTCTGAGTAGAAAATATTTATTTGCTTTGAGAGTGATGAATACTCAGTTAACCTTAGCTGATGATGGTTCGATTCTAGTAGAGTTAAAATCTAAACCGGTATTTCTTAAGCAAATTTGTAAAGCTCAGAAATGTAATAATGATTTGCAAACCAAAAGAATGAAATGTGAATCGACTAGTGATTCAGACTATCAAATCGGATCCGATGATTGCTTATTGTTCCGAGGTAGAATTTGCATACCAAAGAATTCTGAGCTCATATAGAAAATTCTAAATGAAACACACAGTGGTTGTCTATCTGTTCACCCGGGGAGTACTAAAATGTACAATGACTGGTAGTCGGGTATGAAACGAGACATTTCAGAATTTGTATCGAGATGTTTGGTTTGTTAGCAAGTTAAAGCCGAACATCAGGTGCTTTCAGGATTACTACTGCCTATGATGATACCAGAATGGAAATTGGATAGAGTTACGATGGATTTCATATCAGGATTACCCCTATCTCCGAAGAAAAAGATGCTATTTGGGTTGTCGTTGATCGACTGACGAAATCTACACATTTCATTGTAGTACGTATTGATTATTTGCTTGATAAATTGGCTGAATTGTACATTTCTGAGATCGTTAGATTGCACGGGGTGCCATTTTCAATTATTTCGGATAGAGATTCGAGTTTTACATTGCGATTTTGGAAGAAATTGCAAGAAGCTCTAGGCATGAGGTTGAATTTTAGTACATCATTTCATCCACAAACTGACAGTTAGTCTGAAAGAGTAATACAAATTCTTGAATATATGATTCGTTGTTGTGTTTTAGAATTTGAAGGCAATTGGGAGAAATATTTGCCATTGGTTGAATTTGTGTATATCAACAATTTTCAATCGAGTATAAATATGGCACCGTATGAAGCTTTGTATGGTCGCAAATGCCAAACTCCATTGTATTGGACTGAGCTTAGTGAGAAAAAGATTCACGGGGTCGATTTGATCCGAGAGACCGAAGATAAAGTGAAAGTAATTCGCGATATTTTGAAAGTAGCTTCAAATCGACAGAAGTCGTACACAGATTTGAAATAAAAAGATATTGAATTTCAGATCAGTGACAGAGTATTTCTAAAAGTATCTACGTGGAAGAAAATTCTTCGATTTGGTCACAAAGGCAAGCTGAGTCCGCGTTTCATCGGACCGTATGGAATTATCGAAAGAATAGGACTAGTAGCATATTGGTTAGCTTTACCGTCAGAGTTAGAAGATATCCACAATGTGTTTCATGTTTCGATGTTACGCCAATATAGATCAAATACATCACACATAATTTCTCCTGCAGAAATTGAGATTCAACCTGATATGACGTATAACAAAGAACTGATCAAAATTTTAGCTTGAGAAGTTAAAGAATTGAGAAATAAATGCATAGCTTTAGTGAAAGTGTTGTGGCAACGTCACGGGATCGAAGAGGTTACGTGGGAGCCCGAGGAAGCTATGAGAAAACAGTACCCTAACCTCTTTTCTGGTAAGATTTTCGGGGACGAAAATCTCTTAGGGGGTGAGTTGTAACAGCCCGTTTTTAGTCAAACCAGAATAGTGGTTTCGAGACCACAAATTTGAAGTCAAAATATTTATTTTATTATTAAATTAAGGTCTACAGCATGATAGTATGCTTGTGTGAAATTTTCGTTAAGAAATTTTATCGTTTGATTAGTCAATTTGATAAAAAGGACTAAATCGCGTAAAGTGTAAAACTTGTGTTCTAATAGCTAAAGGGGTCTAATAGCAATAGAACCTTAAAGTAAAGGTCCTTAAGTGGTAATTAAACCATTATTAATATGAGTGGACAAAGATGGACATCTTTTTAATAGTTTTAAAGGTTAATGTATAAGGTTAATTTAGTAATTAGATAATTTAATTGATAAATAATAAAATAAAAGGCCATTTCATCTATTCATCTTCTTCCTAACCGATTATTGAAGCGGAAAAATCCATTAAAATAGCTTCAAGGTTCGGCTAGCCATCATCTATGCATGTAAGTGTGATTTCGTCCAATTTTTAATGATTTATATGTTTTTGTGATTGTTGCAGCTTAATCTAGCTAGCCCAGGGACTATTTTGCAAAAATGTTAAAGATGTAGGATGTTTCTATTGATGAATAAGAATGTATTTTAAGGATTGATGATGGATTATGAATGTTTGATGATAGTTATACAAGTTTTGTTAAGTGATTTTTAGTGAAAATGCAAATTGGGGATTAAATTGTGAAATGTGGTAACTTTGTGGTTAAAATATGAAATAAATGAAAAATATGGGCTGCTAGGGACTTTATTGAAATTCGGCTAGCATGGGTTATGGTTAAATTGCATGAATTTGTGAATTTATGAAATAAGGACTAAATTGTAAAAGTTGTGAAATACTAGGGGCAAAAATGTAAATGTGCTTTAATGAATGTTTTGGATTAAATTGAATATAGAGCTAATTATATGAGCTAAATTTGATTACATATAGATCAAGAAAAGTGAAATCTGGATCTAAATCGAGGGAAAAATAAAGTACTCGACTAATCGACTCGTTTTGCCTTTTTTTGTATCTGAGGTAAGTTCGTATGTAATAAGCTTTGTTATAATTGTAATTTAAATGCTTTGATATTGCATAAATTGTGAAAATGACATTGCAGACTTATTCGACGAAGATTTGGCATTGGAATTCCCAGTTGAACCTTAGGAATAGGTTAGGATACGAATGACATGTCATTAGGGGATACATTGAGTTGGCTTCGGGCCATGATATTGGCACATAGGGTGCGAGACTCCCGAGTATCAGACTTTTATTCCAAATGGTTCAACAGGTATATTAATGATGTGAAATGGTGAGAAATAGTTAGGTATCGGTACAGGTACGGAAAACTATACGAGCAATGAGTCTAAGGAAGTTGTGAGTTGATGATCAAGTATGTGGTTAAATTCATGTTAACTTGAGATTAATGTATTGTTGCATATTATGTCATTTAATTTGAATAACAAATGAATGGTGAGACTTGCTTATTATTTTCATACGAGCTTAATAAGCTATAAAGCTTACTTTGTTTATTTTACCCTGTTTTATAGTGATTTCAAAGCTAGCTCGGATTCGGGGATCATCGGAGACTTCGTCACACTATTCAACTATCACCTTGGTACTTTTGAAATTATGAGTTGGTCATATGGCATGTATAAGAGTTGGTCATTTTGATGTATAGTTTGGTAATGGAATTAGCCATTTAGTTTGGTTTGTATATGATAAGTATTTTGCTTGGTGTATAGCCATGAAAGAAGGCTTATTTTGGTTCCATTTTGACAAATATAGTGATGTATATATAAGTGCTAATGCTCCTTCGTGATGTGGTTTATAAATGCTTTGTGAATGTGAAATTGGTATGATTTGAATGAGCAAAACACGATATATTATAAGCATGTTAGTTGCTGGTATTAAAATGGCATGTTTTGGTCTTGGTTGTGGTTGTATTGGATGCCTATTTATGCTATGACTTGAGCCATTTGGGTTATGTAGGTGGGAGCAAGTTTGGGTGGCAAAATGGCTTGGTAAATAGCCTATTTTTGTCCACACGGGCAGAGACACGGGCGTGTGTCTCAGTCGTGTGCGACACACACTCAGGTTAGACGGTCATGTGTCCCCTAGTGTTGAATTAGAAACCAAGTCAGTATGCTTCACACGGCCTCACAAACGGGCGTGTGACTTGGCCTTATGGCATAAGTCAGTATACCCTACAGGATTGGCATGGCCTAGCACACGGTCGTGTATGGCCATTTTTAAGGCGCACAGGCTAGCCACAAGAACGTGTGTGTTGGCCGTGTGACCCAAGTCAGAGAGTTACACAAGGTCAGACATGGGCTAGGACACGGCCATGTGCTCCCATTCGAATGTCCACACGGCTTGCGACACGAGCGTGTCTTTGGCCGTGTGAGACACACGGTCAGGCCACACGGGCGTGTGTCCCCTATTTTTGGAAAAATTTTCTAAGTGTTCGAGAAGTTTCTAAAGTTATAGGTTTAGTCCCGAACCATCTCGAATGCATGTTTTGAGCCTCGTAGGCTCGTATTAGGGACGATATGAATGTTATTGATTGATAATTACATGAAATTGAAAATGTATGAGAAAATGTATGTGTAATTTTATAGTATGTTCGGTAATGCTTCGTAACCCTATTCCGGCGTTGAATACGAGTGAGGGGTGTTACATTTCTCACTTTCGTTTGCTTTGGATTTATCATTGGTGAGAGTGATCAAATGCTTCCATAACAAGAATTTCAGTTGTTGTCCAAAGACGATCTCCGCAATTAGAAGTCTTTAGATTAGTGAGCATCTCTCAACATTACTCCTTATCATTAGCTTTATTAATGATTTATGAATGAAACGAGTTTGATGTCATTAGAATGGGTTGTAACTAAAATCTTAGGGAAGTTAGGTAATTGAAGTGGGAGTAGTTATCTTAGCTTAGGGTTTAACTAATTAATATGATTAAATTGAATGAACTTAAAACCTTAAAATTGAAGACTCTAGGTGGAAGTTTAAGTAAATAAGACCAAAAGGAGATTTTACCAGAACCAATTCAATTATCTAGTTTAGATCCATCAGGTCGAAAGATAAGTGGACTAAATTGTAAGATTGGTAAAATTGTAAGTCGAAAGGTATTAATTGTAATAGTCCGATTTTGGGGCTAATCGGAACAGTAGTTTTGGGACCATTAATCCGAGGTTGAGGAAAATTATTTTCATATTATTTCATGTGTTGTAGCATGATTATATGGATGCATGAAAATTTTGGTGCTTTAATTTTAGCGATTGAATGCTTAATTGTGAAAAAGGACTAAATCGCATAAAGTGCAAAACTTCTCTTTTACAAGCTAAAGGTGTCTGAAAGTTGTAGATTATTAATTAGAAGCCTTAAAAGTGAAATTAGACCCTCATAAGATGAGTGGCCGGCCATAGGGGACAAAATGAAGTCAAAATTGGTCAAGTAGGTGGGTTAGGTGGATTAAATTGAAGGAAATAAATAAAATAAATAAAGGGCTATCATCTTTTTATTTCTCTTCTTCTTCCACCGAAATTTCACACTCAAGAAGGGCTTTGGGAGCTTGAAATTTCAGCAATCTATTTTCCTTGCTAGTAAGTAATTTTGGTGGCTTCATTTGATAATTTTTGTACTTTTGGAGTCCCCAAAGCTCAAGCTAGCTAATGAAGGGACTAATTTGCAATATGGTTGAAAGTCTAGGGACTTTCCATGGGAGTGTTATATTATTAGATGAGTTTTTATGGAAGAAAATGAATGTTAGGGAGATGAGAAACAACTTTGGTGAAAGGTGTAGTCATGAAAACACCTAAATGGGACCAAGTTGTAAAGGTTGTGATTTTGTATTAAATGCATGAAATAATTAGATTTGTGAGTAGTTGTAGAAGGAATAAATGTTCAGCTAGGTTTGTTTAATGAGAAAATGTGATGAAAAATGATTTATGAGCCTAGGGGCAAAATAGTAATTTTGCCAAAGTGTAAGGGCAAAATGGTCATTTTTGCCTAAGTATAGATTTTGATGCATTATGATCATAAAATGTTTTAAATGAGTGAATTTTGTTGTTATAGACCAAGAAGAGCGTGGAATCAACCTTGATTGAGGAAAAGGCAAGGTTACGGAATAGATCGTCGATTAACGCATTTTGCACCAAGGTAAGTTTATGTGTAAACGATGCATTTTATATATGCATGTTGTTACTTATTGGTGTGTTGTATGATTGAGAACATGTATGGTTCAAGTGGATTGAATTTAGTAGTTATTGAATAATTTTCGTATATATGACGAAATATATATGTAAATGTGAAATAACAACCCTTGATGGTGGGCTAAGTGCGATACCACCTTATTACTTAATTACGATGGGTTGTGTGCGATACCATCATCTATTTATCATTTGGTGGGCTATGTGCGATACCACCGTAACTATCCTTTTTGGTGGGCTATGTGCGATACCACTCTATTAGAGATTGATGGTGGGCTAAGTGCGAATCCACCGAGTGATTGGTAATATGAATGGTTTATTGAGAAGTTATGATGTGTTGTATCATGTGACTTTGTGGTGTTAAGTGCAGGGACGCAAGTTAATGAATGTGAGCATTAAGCTTGTGATATGGTTGGAATGTGGTAAGGGAGGAAATGAGTAAGCATGATTATGAATGTGGATTGTTCTTGTTTAGTATGTAATGCTATTTATTGTTTAGCAAATACTATAATGTTATTTGTTTACATGTAAACTTACTAAGCTTAAAGCTTACTCCTCTTTCTTTTCCCTTGCTTTATAGTGTTAAAGAGCCGGGTCGAGATACGAAGATAATTGGAAGATCACCCACACTATCAGCTCATCTCGGTATATCTAGACTTAGTGTTTTTTGAGTATGGCATGTATAGGGGCTAGACTAGGTAAATTGTTTTGTTATATTGGCCAAGAGTGTGTTGGCCCCTTTAATGATGAACTCTTTTGTATGTAGCCATAGTTTTTGGCTCATTGTTATATTGCAAAATATGAGTTGTTTAGTGATATGTTGAATGGATTTATGTTGTGTGAGCTAGGGTGGTGAAAAGAGCTTGGCAAATAGCCTTGTTCTTGTCCACACGGGTAGACACACGGGTGTGTGTCTAGGCCGTCTGTGACACACAGTCAGTCCCATGGGTGTGTAGCCAAACCATGTGTCCCCTGCATAATAGTTTTACAAGTCAGTAAACTTTGTAGTAAACACACGGGCAGAGACATGACCGCGTGTCTCAGCCATGTGGCAGGCACGGCCACGTACATGGGTGTGTGCCTAGACCGTGTGAAGTCTGTACCTTGAAATTGGAATTTAATTCGACACACGGTCTAAGGACACGGGCGTGTGCCTTGGCCGTGTGACCTTAGTGAGTTGATGACGTCATAAACAGAATGCCAATGTTTTGGCACACAGGCTAAGACACAGGCGTGTCGAGGCCGTGTGAGGGACACAGGCCAAGGACACGAGCGTGTGTCCGGCCGTGTGAAAACCCCTGTAGGTTCGAAATGAAAATAAATTCCCACACGGGGTAGGGACATGGGCATGTGTGATCACACGACCTGCTCACACGGGCGTGTCCCATTTCACAGGGGCGTGTGGCCCCTGTTTAGGTGAAAACTTTTAAATGCACAAAAGTTTTCGGTTGGGTTCTAAAACCCTCTCCGTATACATGTTTAAGGCCTCGTAGGTCCTTAATGAGTATGTTTCGATGGTGAATGAGATATTTCAAGTTGGAAACGAAATTTTATAGACCTAAGTTGTATGACCAAGTGAATTAGGTCTGGTAATGCCTCGTGCCCGGTTCCGGCGTAGAATACAGGTAAGGGGTGTTACATTAATTGAACCAATTGAGAGTTAACCAATAAAAATTACTAAGTCTAGATTAATTAAAACCATGGAAATTGATCAACTCCTGTTTGTCATTTCCGATTGTTTTGTCTGCTAGTTTACTATTTATGCAATTAGATCTTTTTAGTAATATTTAGTTTTATACTCTCAATTTATGTTTAGTCGTATTATAGTAATTAGGGAAGTAGCTATTTAGACTCAGCTTTACATGTTCTTTGTTACTATTTGATTCAATTTTAGTTCATATCTCTTTTGGGTATGATCCTCGGAATACAAAAGAATTCCGTTGTAAATCTAAAATTATATTATAATTTGACTTATATACTTGCAATACATCGATATTCTATTATTTGCGACAACTTATTTTTTAAAAAAAATCTATTATTCGTGAGAATACTTATAATTTTCAATTTATAAAGAGAATTAACTTTTCTATTGAAAGTTAAATAAACATTTGATTATGTGCACTGATTCGATTTGTTTGAGTCCACACTCAAAGCAATTGGAGGTTTGAGAATAGTAGAGATGATCAATCCGTTGAATGCCAAAAAATGACTTAGATTGCATTATCCTCTTATTTAAAAATTAGGAAGGGATTATAAATAATTCTAGACATTGTATCAAAGAACAAATAAAATTTATTTCTTATCCACATGATAAACAACTCTCTAAATCTTACCCATTTAATCATACTCTAATTCAATCAATTGGTAGGCATATTTCATTTAATCCATAATTTATTTATAAGATAACTTAGACAAAAGTCAACTACTTCCTTTCAAATCTACAATCTTTTCATTGTCTTTTCAATAACTACATACTCAAATTAAGATTACATTAATGATATGAGAATAACCCATTGCTTCTTTACCTTTCTAACCTTTAAAATTTTCAAAGATTGGAACTAAGCTTATAAAAGTGTAGAACATGGTGGTTTTTAAAGATTTAAGGTGGGAGATGAAGAAAGAGATGAAAATGGTTTTGTAAAGGAATTTTCAGATTCCTCATTTTCTTCTTAAAAATCCAATTCCATGGCACCCATAGCTCAGCTTTGCCAGTCAAGGTCATGAGACTTGATCAAAGGGCTCTCATTTAACTTATCTTATTTCTCTTTTCTCTCAAATTATTAAACTCCCCATCTTTATGTCCTTTCACATTTTACCCAATTTTAGAAATTGAGAAATTATTCCATCAAATCCTACTTGTCACCCAAATTAAAAATTTAAGATAAAATTATACTTCATCTCATGTAATACCCTTTTTAGTGTCCCTACCAATATTTTTTAATTATTCTAAATCTTTTCTATTCAAAATTTTTACATAGTCAAGTTAGTTAATTAAAATAATCATAATTAATTAATTATAAATAATTTAAATATGAAACATTAAATATATTTTTTAAATCTTTGCATTTTGGTTGAAGAGTCATGAAACATAACTAATATTCCATGAAAATAAAATAAAAATTAGAAAAGAACAAAGATTAATAGAGAATGTAACTCTTGTTGTTGTATTCTCATTCACTTGAATCACATATTTATTATACAAATGTTGAGGTAAAAATAATGATAAAGTTTACAAAATCAAAGATAAATAAGAGATAAATGAATACATAATGATAAATAGAAAAGATAAATAAAAGATTTATCTTAAATAATAATAATAATTTATCTCCCAATTATGTTTATCTACAATAATCAATAATTTATAATTAAAAAAAATTATCAAGTACGGAGCAAATTTAAATTTTATGGTAAATGTATACCCCTCTATTGAACCCATAAAACGTGAATAATTAATTACTAAACTAGTTTTAATAAATACTTTAAAAAACTTTAAAAAAAAATTGAAATATTTTAAATATTAAAAAGAATAATTATATCAACTACTTCAATAAAAAATAATTAAATAATTAAAATAAATCCGAAAAGAAATCATATTCAAATGTAATGGCTTAAAATTTGAAGATGTCAACTTTTATTGACACAACTACCAAGCTTGACGAAACTATGGTTTGGGTAGCAGTAGCATAAACCAAAAGTGAGAAGATGAAGTAATAATTGATGAGTGCAAGCAATGCAGAGCAGGTAATAAAAACCTGAGATTTTGACCGTCAAATTGGAGAGGGCCGGATAAGAGCGAAGGCTCCATTAGCTGTAGCATGGCCCAATCCCAGCTTCAAGCGCTTAACACTAACCCTATAACTGCCGATCGCCGTTCCTTACTTTACTCTCTCATCAGTTATCAAATAGACAAACGACATCATGTCTCCGTCAAACCAGAGCAGTTTTGTTGTATTATTTATAGCTTCCCACGGGCCCCCCCTTCCTATTTTATTTTGGTTTGCTTTTCGGGTTTCGTGCTTGTCTACACATTTCGCACGTCACGTAGGCTCCCACCCTGGTTCTATCCTTAGCATTTCCCTTCCTTTTCCGTCTTTTTCCTTTTCTTTCCTCACTGGCTTTGCTTTGCTTTCTCTCTCATTGATTCCTCAACTTCTTCTCACTCAAGTTGCTGCAACGGTGGATTCTTAACTTGTTCAAGTCCGCATTGTCTCCTCGTTTTTAAGCTCACTTATTCTTTTTCATTTTTTTTCTGATTTTATTTGTACCGCTGAATCTGGGTTTCACTCTGACTACTACTGGTGTTTCTTTTCCTTTTCTTTAAACCCCTCACATCCATTCCTTACTAACTTTTTCCATCTTCTAAGAATCTCTGCTAGTATTGTATTCTCTTCAAAGTACTACGGTGCAAAGATATGTTCTTGAATAAGCTACTAGTAGATTTCAATTTTCACTGTTACGTCATTTCCCTGGTTTTTTTTATGGGTTTCTGAGTTCAAGCTTGTTGCTTGGTTTTTCTGCTAATTACACTATCCGCTCCCTCGTTGGCTTGAACTTCCGGTTTTTGCTAGATTTGCTTCCCCAGTTCCATTTAATCTCCCAGTGTTAGCCGTTACAGGCTTGGAACAAAGGAAGCCTACACTAGGTAGGAAAAATATGGGGTGGAATACAGTTACTATTGGGATTGTATGTTTGTTTACCTTGTTGTGGAGTGTGAACGGAATTGGTGTGAACTGGGGAACACAGACATCCCACCCTCTGCCCCCAGACACAGTAGTAAGGATGCTGAGAGAGAATGGGATTCAAAAAGTGAAGCTTTTTGATGCAGATTATGGTATACTTAAGGCTCTAGGTAAGACTGGGATTGAGGTCATGGTGGGTATCCCAAATGACATGCTCGCTTCTGTGGGTGGCAGCATGAAGGCTGCTGATAAATGGGTTGCCAAAAATGTCTCCGAACATATCTCCTCCAATAATGTCAACATCAGGTCAGCTTTCTTTCTTTTTCTCTTCAATTAGATTAACTTCCTATCATTGTTCTTAGATGTTGTTGAGATCCTTCTTGCCTAATTGTTTTTATCTGTTACTAGAATCTAGAGCTGAAGCTTCAGTAATTTAATTGTGGTGGTCTTTTGAATTTAACAACCATTTCTTATACTAAAGTGTCCTTTTGATTCCAATAATCTGATTTCACCTCACCTATCAATTTACTCTGTATTATTTGATGTGTTACTGTTGAAATCAAGGGAGGATTCCTAATTAATTTTGCATAAAAAGATGTCAATTCTCCCTAGAGATTGTGAAAGTTCTACTAATGAAATTGAAAGTAATCGTCCGTTATGTTATGGTAGTTTAGGTCTAAAAAAGGGTAAATTGTTTGGCTAATCCTTGTTGTGCATCGTTCTAAGTGTGAGCTAAGCTTCTCAGCTTTTGCAACGTAGTAGTTTAGGTGTAAAAGTGGCAAGTGGAAACTATTGCACTGGTCTTTTAAAGAGAGAGAAGAGAGGGCTGGAAAGATTTTAGTGTTCGGGTGCAAGAGGATATCTTGCTGAGGTTGTGACTAGAGAGAGGGGTGGAATGGCTATTGACCGATGTGTATATGATACAGAAAGGATTGATATA
This sequence comes from Gossypium bickii, assembly GCA_025503065.1. Taxonomy (NCBI): domain Eukaryota; kingdom Viridiplantae; phylum Streptophyta; class Magnoliopsida; order Malvales; family Malvaceae; genus Gossypium; species Gossypium bickii. Next base: position 28,503,201 of record CP106712.1, read on the forward strand.
TAAAGTGTGTGTAAGGAAATTTTCTTTAGAAACAGAGACGGGAAACTGGAACAGTCATGGGAAAACCCCAGCATGATCAGTAGAAAACCTTGTTTTACATGATCTCACGCTCCCTAAACCAATTCTTTAAATAGGTAACAGTTTGGTACTTTTCTCTCGAGGACTTGTATTTAGTTATGTGCTACCAAGCTTCTAGGATCCAATTCAAATATGCTATAATACTAGCTTTTCTCCAACTAGCCGCTTCCATGGCCAGCTATTCCGCCCTCCCTCCTGTCTACCCTTTCTCTTTTCCTTTCTTGATTGCTTGTATAATAAGGATTTCTATGTCACCGCATCTATGCTATCCAAATATTAATTTGGATAAAATCATGGCTTCTGTTACAATGTACATCTAAAATTTGTTCATGAGTTGGAAATAATTTATTAATAAATTAACCAAAACTAAAAGGATATAGTCTGAGACTTACATGGTTAAAACATCCTTAAAAGGCTTGTTCCCCTCTGGAACATGGTCAATCACCTTTAGGCATGACTAGCTAGTGAAGCCATGTTTATTATGTAATTCAAATTCTGGCTGGTTTTGATTTGGATGCATTGATCTTTTCATCTCCTGTGGTTAAAAATGTTTTTAGCTTGATATGCGTCTATCACTGTGATTATCCTGCAAATGTGCTTGTAACTTCATATTTGCTTCTCAACTTTTGCAATGACTTGTTTAAGTATACATCGACTTGTTGTTCTTAAAATTCTTTAGCCTTACTGTATGTGTGGCAGGGCATTTGGCTGGGAAATTTGGTTTGGATGTTGCAAGTATAATGACTATCCTCTTGTTAACCACATAAATATCCTTTTTTGAATATCTCTTAAGATGTATATGACTACTGGCCTGCATGTCTAAAGATGTTGGACTGTTACATAAATTTTGGTGCGTACTCTAGGATTGCCAAGTTTCATTCTCTAATTTTCATGACATTCTTTACAGATATGTTGCTGTTGGTAATGAACCTTTCTTGGAGACATATAATGGAAGCTATCTTCATATAACCCTCCCTGCTCTTAGTAATATCCAGTCTGCCCTGATCAAAGCTGGGATTGGCAGCCAAGTAAAGGTTACTGTTCCTCTCAATGCTGATGTTTATGCAAGTTCAAATACCTATCCGTCTGGTGGTGATTTCCGTACTGATATCTTTGACCCCATGGTTAAAATTGTCAAGTTCTTGAATGATAGTAATTCTCCCTTCACGGTGAACATCTATCCTTTTATAAGCCTCTATACTGATTCCAATTTCCCAGTTGAGTATGCATTCTTTGATGGCAACGCAACGCCTCTAAATGATGGTGGGACATTATATTACAACATGTTTGATGCTAATCTTGATACTCTTGCACATGCATTACAAAAGAATGGATTTGGAAATCTGCCCATTATAGTTGGGGAGATTGGGTGGCCCACTGATGGAGACCGAAATGCTAACATAGAATATGCTCGACGATTCAATCAAGGTTTTATGTCTCATATTTCTGGTGGGAAAGGAACCCCAATGAGACCCGTACCGATAGATGCGTATTTATTTAGCTTGATTGATGAGGATGAAAAGAGCATTGATCCAGGGAATTTTGAACGCCACTGGGGTATTTTTTATTTTGATGGACAGGTTAAATACCCTCTCAACCTTGGAACTACAAACAGTGGAGCATTAATTCCTGCAAAAGGTGTACAGTACTTGGAAAAGAAGTGGTGTGTGATGAAGCTTTCAGCCCCACTTGATGACCCACAAGTGGCACAAAGTGTGAGCTATGCATGTGGCCGTGCTGACTGCACTAGCCTCGGTTATGGGACATCTTGTGGAAACCTAGATGCTAGGGGAAACATTTCTTATGCCTTTAACAGTTATTTTCAGAAGAATAACCAGCTTGAAGAAGCCTGCAAATTTCCAAATGTTTCAGTTATAACGAAAACGGATCCCACCCCTACGGTGGGAAATTGCAAATTTCCAATTATGATCCAGCCCTATTATGAATCTGCAGGACGGAGGTTTGGGTGTGGCCAGATGCCATTTCCTTTGGTTTCTGTTCTCCTCCTCCTATTGCTAGCGGTTGTACAACTCTAATCGGGGGCCATCATTCTTCTGCAGGTTGATGAAAACTGCTGAGAGGTGTAGTTGAAGCTATGAATTTTGCTGTCTATAAGGCAAACTGTGAATTTGTCTTGTTTGTTTTATATGCATCTGTATTTGTTAGGGTTGTGTCTTGCTTTCTTTTACTCCACTCTCCATAATGCTGGAATCTGAAACTTCTAATGCATCTTTTCTGATATTTTTCATGTAGATCTTTTTTTTCCATTGAGGTTTATATTTTTTACGTTTGAGGTTAGGTCAACTTTAGTTATTATTCCTTGTATTTGGGCAACAAAATGGTGGATTTACTCATTTTTTTAAACCATAGTTTCTCTAGCATTCAAAATGCAAATTTAGTTTTTTTTTTTTTTTTTTAATGATTCAGAAATTCTGGGTATTTACACTTCCAGGTTAGTGTTAAATTTTCATGGTTAAATATGTTGATTGGATATATCCACTTGGCCACAATGACAGTTTTCTTTTAATTAGAATGTCCAATTGATGCATACTCTATATCTATTTATGACTTGAGTTATTGCTTATTAAATTTAAGTATTTATATATCCAATTGACATGTTTTTAAGTGGCTTTTAACTAGCTTTTAGCCTCAGAGGTCCAGGTTTTGGTACTCAATTGCAAGTCAGTTGCTAAACGCTACAGTGCACGGGCTAAGTATTATACCTTACTTTAGGTATCGAAAAATGGGGGTTATGTACCGATACCTAAACCCTTTGATTGTGTCACTACACTGTTTTGTGAGTTTCGAACCCGTCAAAATCTGGACTTCTCTAATCACTCTCTAATTGTTTTAAATGATTTTAATATGATTTTAAAACTTCTAAATTAATTTTTTCTTCAATTTTTATAATTTTTACAAAGTTTAAAATCTTAAAAGAATTTTTTAGATGATCACCTTGTTTTTGCTTTAATGGCATCTCTCATCTGTACCGGATGTTGGGATGGGTGAGGAGTGTTACAAAATTTTAAAAATTAGTTTTAAAAAATAAATTAAAAATAATAAAAATTATTTTCATTAAAAACATTTTGTAAAAATAAATGATGAAAATAAAAAGATTTTAACTTTAAATGAATTGACCTTTGTTCAAATCTAATCTATGTAAATTAAAAAATATTTTTTGAGCAATTTTTTAAATATTAAATTTCATATCATGATTTAAATAAAAAATTTATTTAATTTTTCATGTTTCCATTATAGAAATAAAGTTACCACACATGTTTTTATTATTTAAAAAAATTTTAACTTCTATTTATTAAACATATCTTTCAATTTTTAAAAATAGGAAATGAAAATAAGTTTTTAAATATAAAAATAAAAGTTGTTTTAGAAACTAAACAGAGCATAAATTTAAATTGTATTAATATAATTTCCGACTAAACTATCAAATAAAGCTTCTTCTTCTTCTTTTTTAATTATGGAAATAGGCTAGTTTTTTGAAAAGTTATGGGAAATCGTTTTTGATAAAACGCTTCTAATTAGTGTTGTTTTTAGGGGAAACTCAGAAAAATGCTTCCAGCTGGAAGCGTTTTTCCCCTCTAACCAGTAAAGTGCTTTCAGGTCAACGCGCTTAGCAAAAACGCGTCTAGCTCAAATGCATTCCCACCCCCCAAGGTCAAAAAAGAAAAAAAAAACTATAACCCCCCCACTTACTAATTTCTCACATTACTCTCTTAAATCTCTCAAATTTCTCAATCAACTCTCTAAAATCTTTCAAATTCTCTCTTAAATTTTTTACTAAAATTTAATTCTATCTAAATTCTATTTTTTATTAATATTTTTAAGAAATATTTTTTTATTAAATTTTTTTTCGTGTTCTATATAATTTAGCAATGGTCGGATCTCTAATCTGTGTTGATAACAAGCACATCTCCGTCAATCAATTGTAAATGGTAAGAATAAATTTTAATCTTGTTTAATTTTTTTATTTCATTGTTATATTTTAACTTAATATTTTTTATAATTTTTACATAAATAGGCAGAAGATCGAAATTAAAATGCCATATTCGTAATCTATTCGGTCCTTTATCACCGTTGATCGAACCATACTTGAAGGAAGCCGATTTTTGGCTTGTGGCCCTTGTAGGCTAGGGGTGTAAGTTGGACCCGAAACTTATTAGCGCGTTGGTGGAGAGATGGAGACCCAATACGCACACATTCCAAGTAACAGCCTGATTTTGAGGCTAGTCGGAACAGTGGTTTCGGGACCGCTAATCCGAGGTTGAAGAAAATTATTTTGATATTATTTTATGTGTTATAGCATGTTTATAAGGATGTATGAAAATTTTGGTGCATTAATTTTGGTGATTTCATGCTTAATTATGAAAAAGGATTAAATCGCATAAAGTGCGAAAGTTCCATTATACAAGGTAAAGGTATCTAATAGCTATAGAATATTAAATTGGAGGTCTTTAAAGTGCATTTAGGCCATTAAGAGTGTGTTGGCCAACCATAGAGACAAGGAGACAAGAGCATTAAAATTTGGTCAAATTTTGGTGAAATTAGGTGATAAAAAATGAATATAATAAGATAAATAAAAGAGATATCATCTTTCACTATTCATGCTTCTTACCCACCGAAAATTGAGGAGAAATTAGAGGTTTTTGGAGTTCAAACTTTCAGCCAAGCCATTCTCTTGCAAGTAAGTGGTTTTAGAGGTATTTCTTGATAATTTTTGTACTTTTGGAACCCCTAAAGCTTAAGCTAGCTAATAAGAGGACTATTTTGTAAAATGGTTGAAAGTTTAGGGACTTGACATGAGAGTGTTCATGTTGTTTGCTGAGTTTTTATGGAATAAAATGAATGTTAGGGAGTTACGGAACAACTTTTGTGAAAGGTGTTACCATGAAAACACCTAAATATGACTCATTTGTAAAGGTTGTAATTGTGTAATAAATGCATGAAATAATTGGTTTTGTGAGTTGTTGTAAAAGAAATAAATGTTCAGCTAGGCTTGTTTAATGAGAAAATGTGATGCAAAACGATTTACGAGCCTAGGGGAAAAATCATAATTTTGCCAAAGTATAAGGGCAAAATGGTCATTTTTACCTAAGTAGAAATTTTGATGTATCATGAGTTATAAAGTGATTGAATGAGTAAATTTTATTATTATAGATCAAGAAGAGCACGAAAACAACCTTGACTGAGGAAAAGGAAAGGTTACGGACTAAACTGTCGATTAATACATTTTGCACCGAGGTAAGTTTATGTGTAAGCGATACATTTTCAATACATATGTTGTTACTTATTGATGCATTGTATGAATGAGATCAAATATGAGTGAGATTGATTGATATTGGTAGATAGTGATCAATTCTCGTATGAACCTCGAAATAGATATGTAAGTACGAAAAAATACCACCGTAATTATCCTTTTTGGTGGGCTGTGTGCGATACCACCTTATTACTTATTCACGATGGGCTGTGTGCGATACCATCGTTTATATTATCATTTGGTGGGCTATGTGCAAAACCACTGTAAATATTCTTGTTGGTGAGTTATGTGCGATACCACTCTATTATTGATTAATGGTGGGCTGTGTGCAAAACCACCGGTACTTAGTAGTATTCCGAGGGGTCCATCGAGAAATTTTTTAAGTAAATGTTTCATGTTGCTTTGTGGTGATGAGTGTAGGGAATATGTACAGGTAAATGTGAGCAAATATAATTGATATATGGTTGGAATGTGGTAAGAGATGAAATGAGTAAGCATGATTATGGAGATGTGTATTGTTCTTGCTTAGTATGTAATGTTATTGATGGATTAGCATATGTTATGATGCTTATTGTTTACATGTAAACTTACTAAGCTTAAAGCTTACTCCCTTTCTTTTCCTCTGTTTTATAGTGTCAAGGAGTCAGTATGGGATATGAAGATAATCGGAAGATCACCCACACTATCAACTCATCTCAGTATATTTAGACTTAGCATTTTGAGTATGGCATGTATAGGGGCTAGACTTAGTAAAATGTCTTGTTATTTTGGCCAAGTGTGTTGGCTCCTTCAAAGATGAAGTTTTTGTAAATAGCCATAGTTGATGGCTTATTATTATTAATATATGAAAAGATGAGGTTACTCATGAATATGTATAATGCATGATTGGGTTGTTTGATTAATGGTTGAATATGATTTATGTTGTAGGGGTTTGAGTGATAAAAAGAGCTCGGCAAATAGTCTTGTTCTTGTCCACACGAGTAGGCACACGGGCGTGTGTCTAGGCCATGTGTGACACATGGTCAGCCCCATGGGCATGTGACTGGGTTGTGTGTCCTCTGCATGTTAGTGTTGCAAGTCAGTGTCGATCACGGGCTAGACACACGGGCGTATGCCTAGGCCGTGTGCCCCTTATAAGGTTGCTGACGTCATAAACAGAATACCCGGGTTTTCATACACGGGTGAGGACATGGGCGTGTGTCCGATCGTGTGAAACCCCTATAGGTTCGAAATGGAAAATAAATTCCACACGGGCTAGGGACATGGGCGTGTGTGACCACACGCCTGCCCACAAGGGCGTGTGGCCCTGCTAAGGCAAAATTTTTCTAAGTCTACAAAAGTTCCCGGTTTGATTCTGAGACCTTCCGTTTGCATGTGTAAGGCCTCGTAGGCCCATAATAAGGATGATATGAATTTGTTTGAAAAACTTTAAGTTGGAATGGAATTTTATAACTCAAAGTTGTACGTTCAAGCAAGATGAGTCCAGTAATGCCTCGTACCTGATTCCGGCGTTGAATAGGGGTAAGGGGTGTTACATTCCATCTTCCATGCGGCGAGTGTATTATCGCTCTGGAGGACATACATTTACAGTTGAGGTTACCCGTGGACGGGTTGGTAGTTACTAGGTCTGTTTAGTCTGCTGATTAGGGAGCCGTATGTGGTGATCTTTTGGGTGCGGCTCCGAAGGCGATTTTGGGAGGTCGTATCGAAATTGCTTAGATACGAAAAAGTTTTGTGGAGCTAGTTGAGGATTCAACTGAAGTCCAAATAAAACGATATGCTCGGGTGTACATCCTTTAGATCATCGGGGGTATCCTAATGCCAGAAAGTCACGAAATCTCGTCCATCTCAGGTGGCCGCTGAAACTCTTTGATTTTAGAGCAGCGGGCGAACTCAGTTGGGGGTCTATTGTGTTGGCGACATTGTACCGAGAGATGTTGTAACACCTCTACCCCGTATCCATCGTTGGAATAGGGTTACGAGGCATTACCTATCAAATCACAAAATACAACGTACATTGATGCATCCATTCTCAAACACCATTCAATCATAATCACATTGTCTCTTATAAGGGCCTACGAGGCCTTAAACATGCTTTAGAAATGGTTCAGGACTAAGCAGATAACATACGAAAGTTCTCGAAAACGTAGAAATTTTTCAAACATACCAGGGTCACACACCTGTGTGAACAGGTCGTGTGCCTCACACGGCTCCAGACACGCCCGTATCTCAGGCCGTGTGAAAACAAAGCATACATACTAACTTAGGTCACATGGCTAACCACACGTCCGTGTGTCTAGCTCGTGTGCCCTTCGAAATGGCCACACAAGTTCGTGTGCCAAACCGTGTGCTAGGCTATGCCAATCCTGTAGGGTATACTGACTTATGCAACACGGCCAAGTCACACGCCCGTGTGCTAGGCCGTGTGCCATTTAAGGGGGTATACTGACTTGTGCCACACGGCCAGTTACACGCCCGTGTGTGAGGCTGTGTGGAGCATATTGACTTTAATTCAATCTTAACACCAGAGGACACAAGGCCGTGTAGCATGACTGTGTGTCTCACACGGCTGAGACGCATGCCCGTGTCTCTGCTCGTGTGGAAAAAAATAGGCCATTTGCAAAGCCAATTTGAAACCTTTTTTGTACATACCTACACAAGCTCAAATGGCATCAATTTAAGACACAAATATGCAACCAAAGTTCATCAATCAATACATAATCATACCATATTCATTTCAACTATTTCAATACTCAATTCCATATCATTTACCTATTCAAATACTTATATCATTAAACATCAATTCACAAGCACTTAATTAACCAAACTAACAACTTCAATCACACCTTATAGATCAATTTCCAAATTCAAATATAACCATAACCATATTCTTGCCAAACATAACAAAATGAGCCATTACTCATGACTATATATACATACTAAGACATATACCATTTATAAGCCAAATCTCATGGCCATTATCACAACCAAAACATATCATCATATCACCAGCCTATACATGCCATATACCATATTTACAAAGCGTCAAATGTACCAACAAGTTGATCGATAGTGTGACGATGTTCTTGATGATCCCAGAGTCCGAGCTAGCTTCGATTATCTATAAAACAGGGAAAGAACACACCAAGTAAGCTTTAAAATCTTAGTAAGCCATATACAAATAAAATTACCACATGAATCAACATCATCTCCATCAATAGGCAAGCTATGAGTAAACACATATAAGCTCACAAACCTTTCACAATGTATACATATTCAATATCGTAAGTGAGTTTATCAAATACTTCCCTTTTCAATACTTGTATGAATCTCATACGTACCTGAGTCACTTAACTCATTCACACATTCTTTCTCGACTTGACTTTGCCCGTTGAACCTTTTGGAATGTTAAGGATACTCGAAAATCACATATAGCTCGTACAATGCCATATCCCAGATATGGTCATACATGTTATCACATATCGATGCTGATAGCCCAGCTACGGTCTTACACAAAATCAAATAACGATGCCAATGTCCCAGACATATTCTTACATGTAATCACATAATGATGCCAATGTCCCAGACATGGTTTTACACATAATCACATATCGATAATCCTAATGTCATGACATTCGTATCCTATACTATTCCTGAGGTTCGTACGGGACTTTTGAATATTCTAACCTTGTCAATTCTTGCTTGTATTTGATCATTCAACATTCATAGCAGTTCAATGACAATTAAAAATATATAATTCAACTTAAAGACATTTATTTGCATATGAACTTACCTCTTATTCGGGATAAACGAACTGGATCAACTATTCGATAACCTTTGATTTTCCCCGATCTAAATCTGATTTCTTTGGTTATTGATCTATATACATTCAAAATTAACTCATTTATTCATCAAATCATTCAATTCAGTCCACAAACACATATTTGGGCATTTTTACACTTTAGCCCCTAAAGTTTCACATTTTTACAATTTAGTCTATTTCACAAATACACAAAATTCACACAATTCAACAATACTCATGCTTTGCCGAATTTCGTATAAGTCCATAGAAGCCCAAAAATTTCAATTATTTCACATTTCATCCACCCAATTTACACTTTTCACAATTAAATCCCTTTTTGATATTTTTGTCAAAAATCACTTTACAAAACATGTGTAGCTATCAACAAATATTCATTTTTCATCATTAAACATTCAAAAGCTCAAGTATTCATCAATGAAACTTAAAAAAATCATTAACAACTTCAAAAAAAAAAAAAAATAAGGCATGGGCTAGCTAGAATACAAAGCAACGATTTCAAAAACGTAAAAATAAAAAACTGAGCTCAAAACACTTACCAATCAAGCTTCAAAGGTGCCGAAACTTAAAGCTCTCTAATTCTAAGTTTTCTTTTCTATTTTCAGTTGAAATAAACAAAGATGAACATGTTTTCATCTTTTGTTTTATTTAATATACATTGTTTCATTTAATTACCAAATTAACCTTATTAAAGAACATTTAAAACATCAAATACATGCCCATTTATGTCAAATTCCACTATCAATGGTCTAATATCATCATAAGGACTTTTCATTTAATAAATCATAGTAATTATGCACTTAAACAAATAGAATGCAACTTTTGCATTTTACGTGATTTAGTCATTTTTCTCAAATTAAGCATTTAAACACTAAAATTATTTCATAGAACTTTCACAGATATATAATCACATGCTATAAACACCAAAATTAATCTTAAAATAATTTTTTGACATCAGATTTGTGGTTCTGAAACCACTATTTTGACTTAGCTAAAATCGGGCTGTTACAGATGTGTTGAGTGACGCAACCAGGAAAAATCAAAATTGGTGGTTGCCTTTTACTACTAAAATCATGGGCCCGGTTCCAGTTTCCATTTTTACGTCCTCGAGCGAACTACCTATATATATTCCCACTCGTACCAAGGTAAAATCCAGTATATATTACCATGATTAAATTGATTTAAATTAAAATTATTAATTATTAAATCCAGTATACGACTTCCATTAGACCAACGATTGGAAGCCAAGGTATGTATTTATTTAATTTTGAACTATATACAAATAACATAGTCAATTTCGTATTTAACAGTATATATATAACTAATGTTTTTATCACGTTAATATAGTTTGAATGGACACCATACGAGGATCCGACAATTCGAGAAGTAACCCCCAAAGAATTCTTTGTGAATCCCAACGCCTGGCACGTTAAGGTCTCATTAGTAGTGTACGCTACCGTTGAGATGCACGAAATTGATAGAGTGTTGTGGCAATTGGGATTCCAACAGTCAATTCCTGTGGCACCTCAAGACCTTGATGAGCTGCATCCTATCGACTTGCGGCGGCCGGATGAGAATTGGTTGGTATTCCACTCCCAACATATCAACATGTGGAATAATCGGTATGATTTTTTTACCTACTCGTGAACCTATTATTGTTCTAGAGTTAGCATGCGATCCGGAGTACATGCTATGGTTTATGATCCATGGCAAGCCATATTTGTATGGGGAAAAGACGAGGCGTCGGCATCCCTCTATGAGTAGGCCACAACGACCCCTTTTAAATCCAAGGGATGGCGAGGCAGGTCCATCATCAGCGCCCATGCAAGAACCGACACCGAATACCTCAGCACTGATGCCCACACCACCCCCATTTAGTATTTACCATCTTATTCTGGTGCGTATTCTAACCCTATCATCTTCACACAAGCACCATGTAACAGCCTGAACTTGGGCCAAGTCGGGGACAGTGAATTCGGGACCACAAATTCAACGAGGAAAAAGTTATTTTTATTATATTTTTATGGTCTAAAGTTTAATAGAATGATTTTTTGAAAATTTTGTTCGAAAAGTTCGACGTTTGGGCACTCAATTTAGTTAAAAGGACTAAATTGTAAAAAGTGCAAAAGTTGAGTTCTACATGTTAGAGGTGTCAAATTGTTATGAAATTTTAAATTGAAGATCCTTAAATGGTAATTAGACCATTGGTTAATTTGTTGGACAAAAATGGACATAAAATAGGTGAAATAGAATATGTTTAAGTTAGAGGCATTTTGGTCAATTAGTGACTAAATGATTAAATAAACAGAACTAAAAGCCAATTTTTGTCCATCTTCAGCCCCATGGCCGAATTTCACAAGGGAAAACCTGGCTAGGGTTTTTCAAGCTTCCAAGCTCGATTGTAAGTCCGTTCTAGCCCCATTTTTAATGATTTTTACGTTTTTGAAATCCTCGTAACAAGATCTATCTATTTCTACCACTAATTTGGGATATGTTAAAGTCTAGGGTTTTGAAACATGATGAATATATGTGTATTTTTGTGTTTAATGGTAGAAAATGCATGTTTATGGTTAGATAAATGACTTTTACTAAGTGATTTTCGGTGAAAATGCCAAAAAGGACTAATTTGTAAAAGTTATAAAATTTGTCATAAAAGTGTGTTTTAATGGAAATTTTGGGCTTCTATAGTTATGAAAATGGTTCGGCTAGGCTTAAAGTATAAAGAAATTGAATGAAAATCATTTTACGAGCCTAAGGGCAAAATTATAAATATGTGAAACTTTAGGGGTAAAAACGTAATTTTTCCATAATATGATTTTTGGGTCACATTGAATAATGTGACTAATAAATAAATTAAATGTGATATTATAGATCAAGGAAAACGAGGTTTGGAAGGGAAAATGAGAAATTGACGAATAAGTCTTTTTCACCGATTTTGCTTTCGAGGTAAGTTTGTATGTAAATAATGCATTGTTTTTACTTATGTTTTTATGTTTTGATATATTTTATGAGATGTGGCTGAATATTGAACGAAATTGACAAAGTATCGAAATGTGAAAAATTTCTCGGTTTAACTTTAGGAATAGAATAGGATACAAGTGACATGTCATTAGGGACCTATGTGAAATCTATGTGAAATTGTGACTAAGTGAATCCGGGTGCTGGTATTAAGTTCTACCAGTGGCTGGGTATACTGGCATGTGTTGCGGATACCTGACAGCTTGTGTAAGCAGCACTGAGTAGTAACGAATGACTGACAGCTTGTGTGAGCAGACCCGTGAAAGTGAATAGCTTGTGAACAAGCCTCTATGTGAAAAGTGATGTGAAGTAGCTTTGGCTACAAGTGTGGCACTTATGTGCAAACTTCCGATGTATCTAAAAATATTCCGATCTGTTCAACGGGAAAATGACTAAGTGTAATTGAATGTGATTATGTGATGAACAAGTGCAGGTACATGTGTATATATATTCATGGGCAATGTGCTCGATATGTGATTGAACTTTGGTAGGGTTGATATGGAGTAAGTGTTATAATGAAGACTTGTAAATATTTGATGATAACTAGCTATTGGCATGGCTAACTATGGATATACTTTAGTGTTATATGTGTGTAAATGAGAATTAATACAAATAAAACATGATAGATTAAAATTAGCAATAAAATAGTTTGGAAAGTAGCAGTTGTATCACTTTGAAAAATCACTAAAAATGGTGGAAATTTAATTAGAAGTTGAATAAGAGTTAAAGATTATTTAGTCTATTTTCGCATAAAAGAAACGACATAAGCAAAAGAATTTTATATTATGAGATATTTGAATTTTTATGAGACATGATCAGAATGATTTCGGAATCCCCTGTTCTGAGTTGGGAAAATAGTTAAAAATTTTAAAAAAATAATTATGGGTTATAATTTACATTCTTAAAATCCTTAATGAGTCTATTTTCAAAAGAAACAACTGGGAATATTATCGAAATCCCGTATGTGGAGATAATTAATTTTTAGTGAAGAGGTGTCGAAACTGTCAGACAGCGAAACATGGGTGGATTTAATGAATAAACTGTACTTATTGGCTAAACCAAAAATTCTGAAAATTCTATGGTAATAATATATATGAGTTTAATTTCAGGAAAAATTAACATATCTTAATTTGGAGTTCCGTAGCTCAATATATAAATAATTTAGTGACTGTGACTCAAGTAGACAGCTTAAGATGAACATAAGTAAATAGTGAAATTTTGTGCAATTATGATTATATTACCTTGAGAACATATTGTAAGAATTGGTGAAAACATGTTAATAAATTGCTCATTATTTTCATACAGGCTTACTAAGCTATTTAGCTTACCCCCTTCCTTTCCTTTTTCCTATAGTGTCACAGAGGCTAGCTCGGGTTGGAGATCGTCGAAGATTCTATCACACTATCAAGCTTTTGATTGGTATCAATGCCTTCAAGTAATTTAAGTCTATGGCATGCATAGGGACTTAGTCATTTTGTGTATGTGTTATTATGTTTTGGCCAAATGTATTGGCTTGTAATGGTTAAAGGTTATTGTATTATGTATTATTGGCTAATTGATTGTAAGCCTATATATATTATTTATATCCGAATGTCTTGTGATGTGAGCTGTGTTTGAATGATACATGATGAGTTGTGGGTTATGGTCTAAATACCTAATGGTTGAATGTGCTAGTAGTTTTGATGTCGAATGACTAAGTTTGGCTCAATGGTATGGTATGATAATTAGATATAATTATGCATGTATAAGAGTTTTTGAGGATGCATATTGAGTGTGACCCTGTTTTGAAGAAAAATTTTCTAAGTGTTGTGAAATTTTTCAAAGTTCTCGATTTAGTCCTGAATCGCTTCCAAAGCATGTTTTGGGCATCGTAGGTCCATATTAGGGACTCTATGATTGAATATGAAAAGTTTTAAATTTGTATGGAATTTTGTGACTCGAAAATGATCGGTGATAGGTGATTAAGTTCGGTAATGCCTCGTACCCTATTCCGGCGACGGATACGGGTAAGGGGTGCTACACACCATATGTTGCACCACATTTTTCTGCTTCTAGTCTTATGTCAGGTTGGACTGTTGGTCATCCATCCCCGATGTTTTACATGCCTGTGCCATCTCATTTCTTGATGACGCTGACGCCTACGATGATGTATAGGCCATTTATGTATCAGGCACTGATGGAGAGTCCACTCGTTATCCCATTGGTGTATGGAACTCAACATAGTTATGGTCATTTGTTGTTTGTGACACAAATACATCTGGGATCTTTATTCTAGCAAGGTGAGTCGTCTTCCTAACAACCTATTTATAAACTGGAGGATGCACGATGGCAACCGAGAATGCAAGGATTGTAATCGACCAAAGGCAAAGAAGAGGAGCAACTGAGACCACAACCCCATCAACCACAACCCCGCCCAAAAGCTGAATCAAGAAGGAATCCGGCGCATAAGCTTCGACCACCCTAATGTTGCATCGATTCTAACCGACATATGCACTGATTAATTTTATATTGTATCGATGATTTTTATTATCATTTTACAAAATTAACGTTGTATCATTTAATAAAATGGTAGTTGATATTTGTTATCATTTTACAAAATTAACGTTGTAATTTTTTTTATAATTTCACAACATGAAAATTTAATATTTGTTATTATTCCACAGACCGTACGTTTACATATTATAACGGAATTGATATTTGTTTTCTAGTTTGTATAGTCCTTTCAATGTGGACATTTTTTCACAAATGTTGTATCAAGAAGTGTTTCAGATATCCCGGGATTCCTAGGATATCTTTTCAAAACCTATATCGTCAAAATTATTTTTTCAATTCTTTGAGTTTCGATTTTTAATAAAAAATACTATAAGATTGGTGTAAATACGAATATTTTAAATATCGAATTCAATTATTACAATTATTAGGTTAAAGTTTTAATTAATTTAAAACCATAAACCCTAATCCTAAAAAACCTAAAAACCCTAATTATTAAACCTTAAATTTTATAGAAAACCCTAATGAAAACATGGGAAAAACGCTTCCAGCTGGAAGCGCTTTTTCCTTCTGACCAGTAAAACACATTCAATTGGAAGCGTTTTCCAAGGAAAAGTTAGAAAGCTGGAAGCATTTTACTAGTCAGAGGGGAAAAACACTAGTAAAACGCTTCTAGCTAGAAGCGTTTTACTGAGTTTTCCTTGAAAATGACAACAGCTGGAAGTGTTTTTATAAAAAAAGGGCCTATTTCTATAATTTTTTAAAAAATCAGTCTATTTTTGTAATTTTTTTAAAAAGGGTTTTATTTGGTAATTTAATCATAATTTCCTACTGTAATATGTAAAATATAAAATAATAATAAAAAAAGAGTTTGTTAAGTCTTGTTATGGCTAGTTCTCCAATTATGTAGCGTTTGAAAAGTACTTTTAAAAAAGTATAATTTATTAATTTAAAGTGTTTTTCATTACTGTCAAAAAGTGTTGTGAGAAGTTAAAATTTTCACTTTAGAAATTAAAAAATAAGTTAAATGGTAATTTAAATAATTTAATATAAATATAAAATGTAAATACTTTTTAAGAAATTAATATAAATCATATTAGAAAAAGTAAGATTTTTTTATTAACTTTACATGCTCATTGCTAAATGTTAAGTGAAAACTTAAAATAAAAGAAAATTTTAATTGGTTAGGATGAAATAAATGAGAATATTTTAATAGTTTTACATTAAAAAGCCAAAAATTTTTGAGCTTAGGTTTAAAAAGTAATTTGAAACAGTGGGGCGATTCTGACTTATGCATAACAGGGGGAGGGGTTTTGAAGTTAGCTCACTCTTTCTCTACTCCATTGTAGCGGTGACAGTGAAATTAGATATTATAGTAATACTGTAGCCTCAAATAAAAAGAAGTAAGTTAAACACACCACATCGCACTCAATTGCCCATCTAAACCCACTAGTCAACTAAACACGAAATTTGCTCTCATTGAAGGACTTAACTCAACACCTTACACCAAACTCATCTTATTCTGATACGATATGGTTGTAAAACTGTTGGAATTTGTATAAGTTAAGCTGGTGTCCATTGGAGAAAATAAAGTGATTATTTTCTATCAAATTCATTTCATCAGCCACTTCCCTTTCTTTCACTTGCCCAATACTAATACACGAACATTTGCTTGGAACCAGAAAATAAACAATTAAGATGGTATAAATTGACAATGTCAGCCCCCAAATACGTGAAGGCTAGCCAAAGGTGCCTTTCTTTGCTGGAGCAATGTCGGACAATGTCTCAAATCAAGCAGATGCACTCTCATCTCTTCGTCTCAGCCAGTCATTTGGACCCTTTCGCGGCCGGTAAAATCATTTCCTTCTTCGCTGTCTCTTCCAACGCTGATATCTCTCATGCTTACAAACTCTTTCTTTCTCTTCAACACCGCACCACCTTTATTTGGAACACCATCATCAGAATTTTTGTGGAGAAAAACGAAAATGCCACCGCCCTTTCTTTATACAAAAACATGCTTCAAGCTGGCTTCTTGCCCAACAACTACACCTTCTCTTTCGTTCTTCGAGCCTGCACTGACAATTCTCCTGTGGGCTTAGCTTCTCATGCTCAAGTGATTAAGTTCGGTTGGGAATCTTATGATTTTGTGCTAAACGGGTTGATCCATTTGTACGCCAATTGGAGCTCAATGGAAGCAGCTCGTAAACTGTTTGATGCAAGTACTTGCAGAGATGTCATTACGTGGACCGCTTTGATTAATGGGTATGTTAAATCCGGCCACGTCGAGTTTGCAAGGAAACTGTTTGATCAAATGCCCGAAAGAAATGAAGTTTCATGGAGTGCAATGATTACTGGGTATGTGCATATGGGGATGTTTAGAGAGGCTTTGGAACTCTTTAATGATATGCAGCTTACTGGTCTTCGTCCAAATCATGCCGGGATCGTAGGAGCCCTCACTGCTTGTTCATATCTTGGATCTTTGGATCATGGAAGGTGGATCCATGCATATGTGGATAGAAATGGAATGGAGTTAGATAGGGTTTTAGGCACTGCCCTTGTTGACATGTATGCCAAGTGCGGCTGCATCGAGATAGCATGTTCGGTATTTGAAAAGATGCCAGATAAGGATGTATTTGCTTTTACTTCTTTGATTTCGGGCCTAGCTAATCATGGTCAAGGTGCAGATGCAATTCAGTTGTTTGGTAGGATGCAAAGTGAAAAGGTTATTCCTAATGAAGTTACTTTTATATGTGTCCTAAGCGCTTGTAGTCGAATGGGATTGGTGGATGAAGGGTTAAGAATCTTCAATTGCATGAGTGTAGTTTATGGTATTGAGCCAGGTGTCCAGCACTATGGTTGTATGGTAGATCTTTTAGGGAGAGCTGGTCTGCTTGAAGAGGCAAAGGGATTAGTAAGAGAGATGCCTATGGAACCTGACTCTTATGTGCTGGGTGCATTGCTCAATTCTTGTAGGGTGCATGGTGATGTTGAGTTGGGGAAGGAGACAGTTGAGAGCTTGGTTGAGCGAGGTCTCGACCATGGTGGGGTTCATGTCCTGCTGTCTAACATGTATGCCTCTTCTAACCAATGGGATTGGGTAGTGAAGGTGAGGAAGGAGATGGGGGCTAAGAAGGTCAGAAAGGTACCAGGCTGTAGTTCGATTGAAATTGATGGCAGTGTGTCTGAATTCATTGCAGCAAACATGTCTTATTTGCGTGTGGAGGATGTCATGCTGGTTCTGTTAGGGATTGATAATCACTTGAAATTCCTTTTGCTTGCTGATGATAATACTAATACTAATATGATCGCCTATTAAGTTGTAAATCAAGGGTCATAAACACATTGCCCCCTTTCTGCTAGGAAACCAAGCCTTGCAGTGGTGTTTTTGTTATGATGTTGAATAAGGACCGGTAGAATGCAAATACGTCTGAATTTATCAATTTGCGTGACTGCATAATAGACTATTTCTTTTAAGTTTATATTCAAATAACTATAACTCGAATAAATATTAAAATGCATGATTGGACTGACAATTAAAATATATCCTAATAAATCTCACATATTATAAAATGGTAAATTACACCAACAGTCACTCAACTTTGGAGTAGATGACAAAACAATCCTCTTGGTTTTATTTTAGTCACTTAACTTTTAAAAAATGACAAAACAGTCGCTGATGTTATAAAAAAGTGACAAAACAATTATTGATTAATAGTTTACATTAAGACACTAGCAAGACCGCAGAAGTGGCAAGTTAACTAGCTAATGTGGCCAGTTAACTTGCCACGTTGGTGAAGCAGCTGATGGGTCAAGGTTTGGGGTGGGTTTAGGGAATTTGAAGGGTTGGGTTGGTTTAGTTGCAAACAACAGAATTTGATTGCGATTAAGGGGAGGAGGACAAGAAAATCTGAAGAGCTTGATTCTTAGCAATGAAGCACTGAAGCACATGGCTCAGTCGTCTACATTCCCCTTCTAAATACCTACTCTTCATCTCAAGATCCTTGACATACATCTTCTTCCTCTCCCTTGATCTCACAACTGCATCTCTGTTTTTCAACTGCCTGAAAAAGAAACCATTTAGATCCATCAATAGAAGTAATATCATTTATTATCTTTAGTTTTGAGTATTTGCAAAATACTTGGGTTTGTATGAAAATTGGGAAGATCAATCAAGCTTTAAAAGTAAAACTAGATTGAGATTGAGGTCCTCAGGTAAGCCATTACACCTCTACCTCAAATTAGACATGCAACTAACAAAATTGAAACAAAATGAAGTTTCAAAGAACAATAAACAAAAACAATAAATTGGGAATATCAATTTATACCTTTTCTGTTTCTTAGCAATGGAATCGTCTTTATCAAAGTCGGTGTGGCTTTGGCTCTGTTTGTGCAAATCACCATCGTTGATGCCAACCACATCGCGATCGTTACAAGAAGGTGACCAGTAAATCGGCCAAGAAATCATCATCGGGGACCGGTTGAGTCTCAACTATATGATCAAAATTATAATCCTCCATCAAAACCTTTCGATCCCCTCAATCCACGAAGACACCACCGGTTCTTCATCGGGAGTCTGGGTCGAACAAGGTTAAGGAGGAGGTTTCATTACCTGTTCCAATTCATTATCTAAGATATCCCCGAAATCGGGTAAGTTAACCTCAAGCAAAAGGGTATCCCAATTGATTTCCTCCATGAAAACCCAAAGATTTATGAAAGGGGAAATTGAAATTGATTTCCTTCATGAAAACCCAAATATTTATGAAAGGGGAAATTGGAGTCAAATAGGATTTACAGAGGAGGGAGCATGTTTTTCATCTGTTTTATCTCCAAGCATCTCCATTTTTTCTCTTTTCTTTCTTTTTCTTTTTCTTCTCTTTTTATTCTACTGCATAAACCCTAAATTGCTACTGACATGGCTATTTAAATTGATGCTAATCGGCCAGCTAGATGGTTAATGACACCAGGCAAGCCGTCATCTGCCACGTCACTTTACCGTTACGTCTGTAACGAAAATCGACATAAAGGACTGTTTTGTCACTTTTTAAAAGTTGAGTGACTGAAATGAAACCAATGTGACTGTTTTGTCAGCTACCTCAAAATTGAGTGACACTATTGATGTAATTTACCCTATTATAAAATTTAAACTAAAATAAATCTAAAAGCATTCACACATGATCATGTCAAAAACAAAAAAAAAATTATGCGGAGCAACTTAAAATATTTATAGTGGTTGATATGTTTTCCCCCTCATTAATCACAAGGAATGATGGGGAATATATAAACTTGACATTCTTGAAATCTTAAACTTGGATATTACAAAAAGTACAAGCGAATGCAAGATTCTACATTCTACTTAACTAAATTTTGCAAAGAAATAATAATAATATCACTATAATAAATCTATCAATTAATGATTTTTTTTGAATCACGCTTAAAATAATGGCACATGATATATTATAAATGTGATCAAAATAAATAATCATCACTGAAGGTATAATTTACGTAATAATTAAAAAATTTTGAAATATATTTGGTGTTAAAATTTACCTTTAAAAAATATTTGGTGAGAAGTGTTTTTGCGATAATTTTTCATCGTCATTAATGTAAATTCTTATTAGTGATGAATTATTTTATTTATTTTAGATTATTATATTTATATCTTTGTTATAAGGTTTTGTTCGTGACAATTTGATTTGTCGTATTTATAATATAAATGATGACATGTTATTTTTGTCAAAAAAAGGTTTAATGTGACAAACACAACAATTTTTAACTCTTTGTTTGTAACACCCCTTACCTGATCTGGTCATCAAGTCAAGGTATCGGGATGTCACATTTGTTGTTGAAGCAACTACAATCGCTCCAATTCAATTGAACATTTTTATTCATGTTGATAAGATCAAAATATGATTAAAATATTATTCAAATACTTATCCGAGCTTAAAACGAGCTTAAGAAAGCTCCTATGGTGATCAGAGGTTGTTAAAGGACCAAAATGTGAAGCTCCAAACTTTTGAGAGCTCATCGCGACTTCATGGATTCCATGTTGTGACATAACTCACTGGCTTGAGCTCATCGCGACCTCAAAGGTACCACATCGCGACATGCACTCTGGCTCCAAGAAACCAATACAAGTTCAATTCATAACTCCATAAGAATGCTCCTATCAACCAATTCAACCAACATAGCATTCTTTTGTGCCAAATTCCAACCTTAAACATTATCCAATTCAACTTAAAACAACATCATACATGATCAAGATAAAAAATTTACAAGAAGATAAAAAACCATTAATTTCTTCCATTAAATTCATCCACAAACATTCTTAACATATTCCTATGTCTATGCCATAAACTATTGCCAAAAATTTAGATTCATACGCTCTTCCAAACCTTGATTTGTGATGAGATGAGTAGAGATAAACCTTCACTATAGAGCTTCAAAACAATTTTCCACCTATGCATTAGAAAATTAATGTGTTAAGCTCGCAAGAGCTTAGTAAAGACATCAAGAATTAAACTTTACAATATAGATCAAATTATCATTTATATTTGTATATAAATGTAAAAAACTTATGAACAAAACAAATTGTTGGATCTGGTGCCCTAAGTGTAGTATTTTCGTCAATATACACTTGTATTTTTTTCGAATCGATTGGTTAATAAAATAAATTCATTTGTTACAATTAATATACTTTGTATTATTTTCCTCAAGGTTTTTGCACACAAAACAAAATAGGAGCAAATGTTGCTAATTTGTTGTCTATTGTTTAAATTGAAACTAAACGGTATTACATGGTCGAAACATCATACGAAAAAAACAACTTGTATTAGTAGACGAACCTAAACATGTCCATAGTCTAATTAGAAATGAGCAAACCGGTTAAAAGACTAATATGTCGTCTATTAAGTCAAATTGAGGAGATGCATTGTCTTGGGCATCAGAGTGGATGACTCTTAAAAGATAGAGACATAGATGTGACTGACTGGACTGACAGTACATCGGACATGACCTAAGTAGAATAGATCCTGAATCTGTTTATGGATATATTCACTTGTGATGGTCATAGTGTGACATGCTTAAGTCCTGAGTGGATGGTGGACTATGTATCCGTGACTCCTACATTTTGATGTAAGTAAAAGCTTGAGTTCAAATAGATAATGAAACGAAAGCTAATGTGTTTGTTGTAAGACTTCTATAGTATGTAGCGTCATTCACAACAGAGGGATTCATAGCCCAAAAAATTGGTAAATGATATCCTTTCATTGGAATTACATGGTTGATGAAAAGTAAACGTGGCTACTGGTCGTGTAACAGCCCAATTTAGGGCCCAGTAAGAATAGTGGTTGCGAGACCATAAATCTGAAGTAGAAATAAGTGTTTTATGATTTTTATGATGCTTATGAGGTGTTTGCATGATTGTGAAAATTTCATGAAGAAATTTTATTAATTAGTGATAAAATTGTCCATTAGGACTAAATTGCAAAGATTAGAAAATATGAGATTCTAGAAGATTTAAGCATGAAATAGAATCATAAAAATTACTAGAGGTCCTTATTTAGCAATTAGACCATTATATGTTAAGATGGACAAAAATAGACATGGGAAGGAAAAATCTTAAGAAAGGGGCCTTAAGGGCAATTTGGTCATTTGGTTAATTAATGAATTAAAAGGGAAAATAAGTCAAAAATGGTGTCCATCTTCTCCAAGCTTGGCCGAAAATCACAAGAGCACCATAGCTAGGGTTTCTTCAACTTCCAAGCTTGATAGTAAGTGTATTCTAGCCCCGTTTTTAATGTTTTTCGTATTTTTGAGATCCTCGTAGCTCAATTTAGCTGTTTCTAGCTATATTTTGAGCTAGGGTTTATGTTCAAAAATTTACCCATGTATGACATGCATGTATTTTGATGTTTTATGGAAGAATATGAAAGTTTGACGCATGATAAACATCTTTTTCTAAGTGATTTTCATGAAAAATGAATAAAAGGACCAAATTGTAAAAGTTATAAAAATGGTCATACATGAGTGAAATAGTGGAAATTGGGGGCTGTTGTAGTTAAGAAAAAAATTCAGCTAGGCTTAAAATACAAGAAAGTTGAATAAAAATAATTTTACGAGCCTAAGGGCCAAAGTGTAATTATGTAAAAGTTTAAAGGCAAAATTGTAATTTTTCAAAGTATGATTCATGAGTCAATTTAGTCAATGTGAGTATTAAACAAGTGAAATTATTATTATAGATCAAGAAACACGAAGCCTGGACCGAAACCGAGGCAAGAACAAAGTTGTGGACTAAATCGAATACTTATTCGCATTTTGAGTACTAAGGTAAGTTTGTGTGAAATTAAGGCTACATATGTTATTATGTTTAAATTACTTATTATTATGAGAAATGTATATTATTTCCAGGAAGTTGATTAATGATGCTTCGATGAGAATATGTTAAGTTGAAGCCTCGGATGAAGGTTTAGAATAACGAGGATACCTATGTCACAACATGAAATAAGGAAGGTCCGGTATAAGACCATGTCTGGGACATGGCATCGGCACTGAATAAGGAAGATCTCGTGTAAGACTATGTCTGGGACATGGCATCGACATCGAGCTAAGAGATCTCGTATAAGACCATATCTGAGATATGGCATCGGTATCATGAGGTGATCCTATGTAAGACCATATCTGGGATATGGCGTTGGCATCTTGATACATGTATGATGAGATTGAGTATCCTCTGACATTCTGAATAGTTCAACGGGCCAAGGGTTACATTTAAGTTAAGGATGACATTCTGAATAGTTCAACGGGCCAAGGGTTACATTTAAGTTAAGGATGACATTCTGAATAGTTCAATGGGCCAAGGGTTACATTTAAGTTAAGGATGATAATGAGTTAAGTTTATGTTCAAGTTAGCATAAGTGATAAATTATGTGATGAAGTGATACAGGTACCATGGGTAAAATACAAGTTATGAAACCATAATGTGATATGAGATGCGTAAGACTAAGTATGAGTAAGTATGCTTAAGTACTTGAGAACTTGTGTTGTTATTGTTCTATGAGATGAATGGATTTTACCATGAGTACTTATGTTGCTATATTAATTCATGCAAACTTACTAAGCTATATGCTTACCCGTCTCTTTTCTTTTTTCCTTATAGTATTGCCAAGCTAGCTCGGGGATCATAGAACATCGGAGCTCGGATCACACTATCAATCATTCTTTTGGTATAGTAAAGTTTATTTATTTTGAGTATGGCATGAAAAGGAGCTTGGTCATTTTGTGATATGTCAAATGTGAAAGCCAAAGTGTTGGCTACTAATGTTGTACACTCATTTTGTAAATGGCCATTAGAAATTGGCCAATATTTATCAAGTTTCATATTTTTAATGATGATGAGTTTTATGATGTGAAAGTTCATGCAATTATTGGAGTAAAATGTGAAGTGTATGAATGATGATTAGTGATTCTTCTTAGTATATTATTACCATGTTATGTGTTGCTTGTGTTGGTATATGGGTGCTTATGTTTCAGGGTGGCAATTGGCTTGGAAAATAGCCTTCTAATTGTTCACACGGGTAGATACACGGGCATGTGTCTAGGCCGTGTGTGACACACGGTCAATCTCATTGGTGTGTTGATAAGCCGTGTGTCCCCTGCGTCAAATTTTCAAGAATTCGATTCGTCACATGGGCCAGCACACGAGTGTTTGCCTAGGCCGTGTGCCCTTTAAGAGTTTGCTAACATCATAAATAGAATGCTAAGGTTTTCACCCACGGGTGAGAACACGGGCGTGTCTAGGCCGTGTGAGGGACTCGGGCTATAGACACGAGCGTGTTTTCGATCGTGTGAAAACCCCTACAGGTTCAAAATGAAAAATAAATTCTACACGAGCTAAGGACATGGGCGTGTGTGATCACACGGTTTACCCACACGGGCGTGTGTGACCACACGGCCTGCCCACACGGGCGTGTGGCCCTGTTTAGGCAAAAATTTTCTAAGAGCGCAGATGTAACATCCTAGAATTAGGGGTTCTACATTTCTATGTTTTCTGTGTGTTTGGCTTGTTCTGCTTGTTAATTTGGTGTGTTTGAGGGTTTTGGGAAGGCTCGGGGTCAAGCTTGAGCCTTGGTAAAAATTTTGTTTTTAAGCACTTTAGGGGAGAGCTGGTGGAGGCAGGTCTTAAGGGTAATTTCTTGTGTTTGTTGACACAAGAAAGTGTGTGGTAGAGTGGCAAGTGATGCCACTTAAAGTGCAGGGGTGTGGCGTCACAAGGGAGCAGCAGGGGGAAGGAGTTTGAGTTGCGTCAACAGCATTCAGAAGCTTTATTTTTGCGCTTAGGGAGCTAAGGTAGTGGATTCGGCAAGGACTCTTCAAGGATGAGTGTTGAATGAGTCAAGGCATTTGAATGGGTGGCCGTGAGGTGTTTGTGGGGTTTGAACGGGTCAACAAGTTTGAATGGATATGGGGGATTGAAAGTAGGAGCAAAGCATGGGATTGATGTTGGTGGAGTGGTGGCCGAATGTGGGGGTCTTTTGAGAGGGGAATTTCGATCAACAAAGGGGTATGTTGGTGGAAGCATGATCAGTTTTGACTTGTGGGATGTGTGTGCCAAAATTCCATAGACTTTAGGCTTTTGTTCATTTCACTTTAGCATGGTTCATTAAGGGAGGTGAGTGCCGTCTGATAGCTAGTGTCATTTGAGTGTGAAGTTAAGCTGAAACCATCCTTAGAGACTTCCCTTTCTTCTTTTCACTTTGGTCACTTGGTTTCATTTTCTTTTTGTTTACCAAAGAAAACCGTAGCTCCCTACTCTCTTTCTCTCATCATTATTTCTCTACAACTTTCTTCCATTTCATGTGTTAGCCGAAACCCTCTTCTTCATTCTTTCTCTTTGCACTTTACTTTCTTTTCTCCTCTCTTGCTAAGCCGAAACCTTCCTTCTCCTCTACCATTTTGTTTTCTAGCCGAATCATCTCTCAAACTCATCTTCTTCTTTAGCCGAAACCTTGCACTATCTCCATTGGCACCTTTTCTTTTCTCTCTTTGGCCAAATAGCTCCTTTGGCCACAAGTGAATCGGTTTCACCTTGCTATTCGACTGGTGAAGGTAATGATCATTCTTTCTCTCTTTTGTTAAAACAGAATCTTCTATCTCCCTCTTCACTAACTGAACCTCTGGTTCTTTGTCAACTTGAATCGATGCTGCTCGTGTAGCCTAAGGCGTGAAGGGTTACTCTTTGCTACCAAATCTGTCTCGATTTTTCTTCATCTATATCGCAAGGTAAGTGGGTTCTTCCGGTTCTTCTTCTCCTTTCAGTTTTATGGGAGTCATAGCCGATGGCTATTGTGTTTAGATGTTTAAGATTTCGGCTAATGTCATCTCTTTGCTCTCATTATGGAACGCTTACTCTGAGAAACCCCAGGAGCCGAACGTTTGGAGTTCAAGCCTCAAGAACGGTTGATTTCTGAATATTACCTTTCTATTCGGATTCAAGGTAAGGAGCCTCTGTTGTTCTTTGTGTTAAGCCTTTGTTCATTACCTTGCATTAATCGAATCTTGTGGTTAGCCAATCAAAAGTTCTCTTTCACCTCTGATCAAGTCTGTTTCATGGATACAAGAAACGATCAAGCTGTGGTGGAGAGCGAACCTGTAATCCCTACTCCCAAATTCAAAAGGCGTGCTGTATCGGCAGTTCGAGACTATCCGCCAGGTTATGGTAGAGAGCCGACGTCTGCTTGGGATAGACAAATAGCCGTTGTCCCTGCTAGTGAGAGCGTCAACGTAGAGAGTCTAGTTTTACGCATTATTAGGTGTGTAATTCTTACATTCTGTTTATTAAATTACGATTGTAATTGTGTTTACGATGGCATTAATAGTCGAGGTACCCTTGGGGGTAAGGATGGAGACACCGGGTAAGTTTCGTTATGATTTTATGATCGAAATATGTGTAAGTATGAAATAGTGTCAGTTGTGCATTTGAAGCATGATCGCATTCATCTTAGTATGTTAACATGTGCATGGACTTGGGATATGATGTGAAAGGGGAGGTGCTTTTAGGGACTGTCACAGTGGTTTGGTACCACAATAGGTTGGCCCCACGTATCTCATTCGGTGACTATGTCTCAGTGGGTTGGTACCACGGTGGTTTGACACCACGTATATATATATATATATATATATATATATATATATATATATATATATATATATATATGATTCAGATGACTCGTCTCAGTGGTTTGGTACCACAGTGGGTTAGCCCTACGTATATTTTTTCGAGATTGTCACAGTAGTTTGGTACCACGGTGGGTTGGCCCCACACACATTATTAGTGACTCCGTCACAGTGATTTGGAATCACGGTGGTCTAGAACCGTAGTGGCATAATGCCACGAGTGTTTGGATGGTTCAAGTGTGTAGAGGATGGAAACCTAGGTTGGGTTAGGCTGCATTGCATACATGTGTTATATGCTATATTGAGTGGGCTTAAGGCCCATATTGCGTTATCAGGGGTTTTACACACTTAGTCTCGGTGACTCACCCCTCTGCTAAATTTTGCAAGTAATCACTAGATCACGGGTTTGGAGCCGGGCCGGACTCGAGGTGGCCATGCGTTACTAATTCTTTCGTAAACTACGTTACTTTATTTTGAACTTATTTTAAGTCGAGGTTTTGTTATGTAATAAGGCCGTTAAACTTTAATTTAGGTTTGGATTTAATACTGATATTATACATTTTATAAACCGTCAAATATGGGGTTTTTCTTAAAAACAAAACATAAACAAAAGTTTTCAAAGTGTTAACGAGAGATGGCATGCGATTAATTGATTAATTTGGAGATTTCAATAACACCGCAACATTCTTTTCAACTGTCACATTTCTGAAATTTTCTAAGTTCGGCTTGTACAAAATAAATCCGTTTTCAACTCCTAGGTGTTTTAATAAGAAATTGGCAAGATATTCTCAAACGGAATTTTTAATATTCCTTAAAACGGGATGACTAATCGAAAAGTTTTTCTTAAATTACAATGCTCCGTTAAATCTTCAAAACTACCCTTCCTGTAACAAACCAGATTTGGTCGTGGCGTATTGACCGGGTTTAGGGTGTTACAGCAGAAGTTTCTAGATTAATTCTGAAACCTCCCGTAGGTATGTTTAGGGCTTCGTAGGCCTATAATAAAGATGTTATGTATATGAATGAAAAGTTTTAAGTTAGAACAAAATTTTATGGCCCAATGTTGTATGTTTAAACAAGTTAAGTCCGGTAATGCCTAGTACCCAGTTCTGGCGTTGAACACGGGCAAGGGGTGTTACAGGTCGTCCACCTTTGTGATAGATGATTTGTTCACTATTTGATAGTGATTGACTTTTCATGAAGGAAGATGTAATGGTTACCATGAGATAAAATAGGATCATATTGGGAGAATGGATATTATCCCAAAGAGATCAAGGATATCCTATGAGAGTAACACACTTATGACAAGGTTATTGGACGAGCATTGAGTAGTTGCTTTCATAATGGTATGTCATTGGTGAGAGCTCAGTCACGATACTATAGTGGAATGATTTCATGACTAAATAAATTTATAATTAATAGGTGAAGCCAGAACTTAATTATCAGTCATTTGAGCCTCAACTACATATTTTCAATCAGTCCCTCTGCTAGCTTGTTGGAACTAGAAATGAATTGTGTGTGTAAATATAAATGAACAAAATGAATAGAAAAAGAGAAATGAGGAACATTCAGGAATGATTATGTTTTCTCCGAAATGGAGAAATGGAATAATTTAGAAATGAAAATGAAAATGAAAATGAAAATGAAGATGGAAATTTGCAATCCTCTATAGATTACTTAAAAAAAATGATTGGAAGAAGTTTATGTTTTTGGATTATTTTGAAGCCCGAAAATAAAAATAAACTATTTGGTCATAGTGAACATGTTGAGTTGTAAAATATTGAATATATTTTCTTGAAATTTTACCAGGGGCAAATTCGTCAAAATTTTACCAGGGATAAAATCGTCAAAATTTTACTAAGGGTAAAATAGGGATTAGAATTTTTTTAAATATATAAACATTAAATTTTAATTTTGGAAATAGAAAAACTGAATCAGATTGAATCACATTAAAGAGTACTAAGTTAAAAAGGCCTAGGAATTACTCGTAATTGGACTCAATGTGATAGAGGCACAAAACCCCTCATGTAACATGAAAGGGGCGACAACTCTAGTAGGAATACTAAGGTGTGTCATCCACCCCTCTACTACTCTAAGTAGGAAGTTGTTTTTCTATTTGAAATAAACCACTACATCTCAACAAGGGTTCTACTTTCTCCTCCTATAAATAGATGACATCGGTAGAGTTATTTACATAACTTTGAAAGATTGTTATTTTGCCAAAAAATAGAGAGTTTATTCTCAACTATTACATATATATTTTTCTAGAATAAAATTTTTTCTCTTTTCTATTAAGAAGAGAGAAATTTAGTTTTCACCCCAAAAGGAGAGAGAACGTTTTCTAGTTCTGTGTTTCAATTCAATTGGTTCGAGCCCACACTCGAAGCAGTTCGTGGTACGAGAATAATATAGAAGATCATTTGGTTAAATGCTGAGAACAACGAATGTCCTCTAAGCCATAAAAACATGTATGAATTTGGTTAAGGTTTATTGCTATAAATATCACAAATAGAGTCAAATATCAAAATTTTAATTTTTTGTTGTGTAAGAAAACTATTTTCAAACCAAAATTTTCCAACAATTGGTATCAGAACCAACTTCTGCTATATTTATGGTGTAAACCAAGACCGAATCTCTCTCCCCATCTTGTTTGATTAATATTTGATAAGACGTGACATTCTTATAATTATTTACATGTTTTAGAGAATGTATGTGTATGAATGCAATATTATATATTTGTCATATAATTATTTTTTTGCCAAGGTTGTGGTTCTTAAGAAATAGATCGTAGATTGTAATCTCCACGTAGGATTATTTTTATTTTTTTAGAATTCTTGTGAGTAAAAAATGAACATAGGATATAAATGTAATTTTTCCAAAAAGGATACCATGACGAGGAGAAGATGGAGCGATGGCGGTTGAAGACATAAGGAATGCCTTGTGGCGAAAAACTATATATTTTTTTTTGTTTTTCATTTATTTTCTAGAAATATAACCATAGAAACCTTAATTGACAATTTTATTTCATTACCCATCTCTTTATATATTTGTTTAATAATTATTTATGATATAATTATGATATATATGTTTGAGATGATCCACAGTTGATCTATTAAAGATAAGAAGTGTGGTAATGAGAAAATTCATGTGTTGTATTATTCCATTCACTTCTTTAAGCTATTCGATTACTGTGAGAAGTGTGGTAATGAGAAGATGCATGTCTAGGATTGGATCTGGAAAGGACATGCTTGGTTTTTAGGTGGTCAAATACGACTCACCTCTATTTTCTGGGAACTTACCTGGTGCACAAATCACATTCACTTATTCGATTTTTCCTAAAAGAAAAATTATGGAGAATCAAAATTATTTGATGAACTCTTATGAATGAATGAATGTGAATATTATAAAATTTTCAAAGCATGTCATGCATACATGATATAAGCATGCCATATAGTTTAGGAAAGAATGTCTCATGTACTTGTCATGCATATATTGATCATACATGATTGAAACCGGAAATTAAAAACCTTGCATTTTTTTTTTTAAATATTGAGTGGGAGAAGGTCCCTAGACAAGACCTATGACCTCCATCAATGGTCTCTTGTGATGGCATGAAATGGATATGCCCAAAATTAGACGTTGTCATGTGGATTTCATTGAGTTGAAATTAAGCAGAATTTTTTTATGATCATATGATAGTTGGACTAGCCCCTTGATAGGTATTATCATACGATACATTAAAAATTTATGTCTTCAAAAGAGGACAACTAGTTAAAGCATGTTACTCGGTGAGGTTGTCCCACGATGACTCATTTGTGGTGTATGATGCGATAGGTGTTGAGTTTATGATTATCCATTCAAGATCTTCTAGTTAAGTAACTCCCCACAAAGCTCTAATTAAGTTAGAATAATGGGCAAACGTTACACGATTATTAGTACGTGTGAATGCCTAAGGTATTGAGTTCATGTACTAATTGGATGGAAATCCACGTTCTTACTAGTTGATCATGATCACCCTACGGTGGCTTGATTCAATGGGTGTGGGAATTATCGTTGCAATGACTTATAAATGTTTTCAAGGTATAATGTAAGACGCATGCATCATCTTAGTGCATATCGTAATGTTGCAAAATGTTTTAAAATATTTTATTAATACAAATATATTAATATATGAATGTTTTATTTTCAAATAAAAAATGACACCAAATCCCTTATTGAACATACTCACTAAAAACAATAAATGGAAACAACTATAGGGAATGAAAAAGGAACCTGATAATTGTTCTAAGCTGTGAAAAACTTCAAATAATTTTTGATACTAAATACCCTCCAACCACTCAAGATGAGGCTCAAAAATGCTGGGAAGAGTATGATGAGATAGATCATTGCTATATGATGGCAAGCGTGACCAGTACTTTGTATAAACTAGAAGACATGTTTGGAGGCCAAGTTGCCTTAGCTCCACAATCTGCCATAACTAGCTTGATTAATGCCTAGCAAAACCCCGACACTCCGATCAAATACCATATGTGATGTAACACTCCTAACCCGTATCCGTCTCCAGATTAGGGTTACGAGGCATTACCATACAATACACAATTCAGCACAATCATTTATCACCTTTCATGCACCAATGAATAACGATACATTTATAACATTATCAAACTTGAATATCCACAATTCACTTATTTTAAAATCGAATACATGAATCATAATTCCAATTCGAATCAATCATACCTTACTAATCATGTATCACAAATAAACACATTTAATAATTCCAACTAATTCAATTCGAACATACTACAAAACTCAATTGAACATATTCCATAATTACCAAATTTGAACCAAACTTGTATACATTAAAGATATGTTCACATATTTAATACTTTCAATATTTGATTCCTTATATCCATCACATTAATGACATTTTCATAAGTAAATCATATTCAAGCATATGCCCTCACTTTTCATATACAGAAAATATGTCAGTACATAATTTCATTAGCTAAGTATCAAACATTTTATTTCATAATTTCTGTATATATACATAATGAAACCAATCGAACCAATATGTTTACAACTTAATATCCAACCACATATGCGACATTAACAACATTACAATATGGCCGTACATACCTTTGATGTCATTATATTATATGCATTTACCTAAATGCAACCACCCTTTTCTATGTATATTTACCGAATCAACAGTAACCTATTCCAATAATTAAGTCATGACTATATAATTTCACATGTTATGCATGTTTGTCTAGATTTAAACATCCACATGGCATAATAGGCATGCGTATAAAATATACATAAACAAGCGTCTCCATTTAACCACATAATTATGATTATTACAAATTTTAAACACGATTACCGAAGCAAATCATACCAAAATACCTATCTATCATATACCAAATTATTTAATCACAAATATGGCATATTTTCAATTCAAATATTAAACCTAACATTTTGATCTTTCATTACCGAACCTCAAACAAAGCATATCAACCAAAATAACCATACAACTTATTCATTATTTACCTTCACCAACCGTACCTATATAGCCAACCATTCAAGAATAATAAAGGTGCATACATCGTCATTACAAACCTAACCAAAATATCCTATACATATTCGTACATATAATTATCCTTTTATCAAATTTCTAATCTGAATTATGGATAACTTTAGCTTCCAACCTTCATACACATACTTCACTATATATATAAATATCACATAACCAAAATCATTTAAACTAAACATTATTTATTCTTACCAAATAAATCAAGCATATATCATTTACTTATTTCCGAAAGACATACTTAATTCATCCAGCATTAGCAAAGCATATTAAACAAGTTACACATAAACTCACCTTAACCGAGATCATACACACAAACATAAACATAGCAACCATGTTTTTGCATATAATAAGCCAAAGCCAAATTGCTAAACCAACCATATCAAACACTTAACCAAGTACGCATAAAACCGAACTTAAACATAGTGATCAAGCGATTTTTGCATGGCTATATATACATGATCCAAAACTAATCAAAAACATAAGCAAGCATATATATGCCATAATAAACTTCCAAAAGAAGTCGATAGTGTGATAGACTTTGCTGACGATCCCCGAGCTCGTAACGTGACTCCAAAATCTATAAAACAGAGGTAAACAAAACACACACAGAGTAAGCTATTTAAGCTTAGTAAGTCTTAAGCAAAAATATATATATATTAACACTTGCATAATAACATGAGATTAATAAGGCCAAATATACATATCCTCAAATACAAAGTTATCATTTTAATCATACATACATATATCATATGGATAAATGCATAATTACACATGAACATATATATAAATCTCACTACTAATATCACATATACCTTATTTGGCCGAATATACACAAACACATATGTATACACATAATTCACATTTATAACTTAAACATTTATGCAATCAATTTAACATCCAACTTCCCTTATTTTCACAACTTAGGATAAGCACATACCTGAACCTTTTTATTTGATTTCACATTCAGTCTTTACTTAATATTGCCTGCTGAATCGTTCAGAACTAAAAAGGATACGTAGATAATCGGAAGCTTGTACAATGCCAACGTCCCAGACGTGGTCTTACATGTAATCACATATCGATGCCACTGTCCCAGACAGGGTCTTACACGAATCAAATACGATGCCAATGTCCCAGACATGGTCTTATACGTAAACACAAGTCGATGCCAACGTCCTAGACGTGGTCTTACACGATAACACACATCAGAAATCCTATGTCATGACATATGTATCCTATCTATTCCTTGGGTTCGTATGGGACTTTCGGACTTTGAATCTCGATCAAATCGAACTCGAAACATAGTTCCCTATCTCATATATATATTCAAACAATTCAATTTATCACATAACATTTATATATTCGTGAATATAACAACATTTAAATGCTTATAAACTTACCTCGGATGTTGTCGGACGGTATAATCGACTATTCGATTACTTTCGATTTCCCTCGATTTAATTTCGTTTTCTTTCGTTCTTGATCTAAATAAATTCAAATTTAACTAATTTAAGCATACATTCATTCAATTTAATCCAAAAACACATAAATAGGAAAATTACCACTTTGCCCTGACATTTTATACTTTTTGCAATTTAGTCCCTATCACATAAAACACAAAATACCCAAAATTTCACATCACCATAGCTAGGCCGAATATCATCCATGCCCTTACAAGTCCATACATTTCATTTATTTCAAATTTTAGTCTCCCAAATATTTATTTTCACAATTTAGTCCAAATTACTTAAATTCATCAAAAATCCAAAGACAAAACATGATAATCTAACAGATATCTTTAATATTTCATCATCAAACAAAAAAAAATTACAAGCTATCATCAATGGAAAAACACAAAATCATCATCAAATTCAAAAATTAAGACATGGGCTTTGAAGATAACTTAGCAACGATCTCAAAAACGTAAAAATTATCAAAAACCGAGCTAGATACGTACCTTAATCAAGCTTGACTATGGTTGATCCCTAAGAAGTGTTTTTCTTTTCTTTTTCTTTTAAGTTTTGGCAATGGGAAGATGGACATGCAAGATTTTTCATGTTTTACTCAAAAACATAAAAATTATCAAAAACTGAGCTAGATACGTACCTTAATCAAGCTTGACTATGGCTGAACCCTAAGAAGTGTTTTTCTTTTCTTTTTCTTTTAAGTTTCAGCAATGGGAAGATGGACATGCAAGATTTTTCATGTTTTATTTATTATATAACTTATAAAATTTGTTATTTATTATTTTTTTAACTTTTATAATATATATATAAACCATATATTAATCAATATGCCATCCACTACCTTTTATTATTAGCTAAATTACAACATAAAACCTCCATATTATAAAGGCAACAATAATTAGGCACTTTCATATTTAACCATCAAATTTTCATTTTACGCGATTAAGCCCTTTTCTCAAATTAAGCACACAAACAATAAAATTAATTCACAAAACTTTCACACATGTAAATTCACACATAATTAACACAGAAAATAATATTAAAATATTTTTTAAACTTGGATTTGTGGTCCCGAAACCACTATTCCGATTAGGGTCAAAATTGGGCTGTTACATGTGATCACTCTTATAGGCTACTTTGTCCAGGCCATGGATAATGAGGTCAATCTAGAACATAACATTCATATTGAGATGGTGTTCAAAAGCTTGTCAAAGGATTTTTCTGGTTTTGGGCCGCATATAACCTTGGAAACAAAAATCTAACGCTTACACAACTCACGAAGGAGATACAATCCTATGAGTTGGTGTTGAATGACGGACAGTCAATTCGAACAGTAGAAGCAAATATAGTCATCGTTTCTTCATCAAAAAGGAAGGGAAAGTGTGCTAAGAGAGGTAAGGCTAAAGTCTCTAGGCCACCACAAGTGGAAAGGAAGAGAACCAGAAAGCCTAAAGACTTATCTAAGTCTAAAGGCTTC
This sequence comes from Gossypium bickii, assembly GCA_025503065.1. NCBI lineage: Eukaryota > Viridiplantae > Streptophyta > Magnoliopsida > Malvales > Malvaceae > Gossypium > Gossypium bickii. Next base: position 28,538,583 of record CP106712.1, read on the forward strand.
TTCTTCAGTAAGAAAGGGCACTTCAAGGCAAACTGTAAGGAGTGAAAGGAATACCTAGCTACCAAAGGCAAAGGTATGCAACTCTTGATGATAAAGCTTGTTTAGTGAAAGACTCAATAAACTATTGGGTCATTGATTCGGGAGCCACTAATCATGTTTGTGTTTCTCTACAGGGGTTTGAGGAAATGAAATATCTTAGAGATAAGAGCTTATCATTGTGGACTGGGAATGAGACAAGTGTGGCAGTTGAAGTAGTAGGATTTAACAGCCCGGTTTTAGTCAAATCAGAACAGTGGTTTTGGGACCAAAAATCTGAAGTCAGAATAATTATTTTATTATTATTTTAATATTTACAGTATGATATTATGTTTGTGTGAAATTTTTGTTAAGAAATTTTATCGTTTGAGTGCTTAATTTGATAAAAAGAACTAAATCGTGTAAAGTGTAAAACTTGTGTTTTATTAGCAAAAGATGTCTAATAGCTATGGAATTAAATAATGGAGGTCCTTATGTGGTAAATAAACCATTGTTAAATTTAGTGGACTTTTATGGACATCTTTTAAGTGAATTTCAATGTTTTAATTTAAGGTTAAATTAGTAATTTATGTATTAAGTTATTGTAAAAATAAGTAAAATAATCATATCATATTCTTCAATGGTTTCTTCAACCAAATTTGAAGAAAAAAAATACTCCATTTTAGGGCTCACACATTCGGCACCTTCCTTGGTTAGCATGTAAGTGATTTTGACTCGATTTTTAATGGTTTCTATGTTTTTGAGATCGTTGTAGTTTAATCTAGCTAGCCCAGGGATTATTTTGCAAAAATGTTAAAGGTTTAAGGTTTTTCCATTGATGAGTGTTGATGTATTTTGATGTTTAATGGTAGAAAATGCATGCTTGTTGTTAGATAAACAACACTTGTAAAGTGATTTTTGACAAAATTGTCAATTAGGGGTTAAAATGTGAAATGTGTAAATTTTATGGTTAAATTGTGAAATAAATGAAAAATATAGACTGCTAGGGACCTGATTGAAATTTAGTTAGCATGGGTTTTGGTTGAATTGCATGGATTTGTGATTTTATGAAATAAGGACTCAATTGTAAAAATTGGAATTATTAGGTGCAAAAGTGTAAAATTTCCTTAATGTGTATTTTGGACTAAATTGAATAGAGTGATAATTAAATAAGTTAATTTTGATTACATTTAGATCAAGAAAAGTGAAATACGAATTTAGATCAGGGAAAGAACAATGTTTTGGACTAATCGACTTGTTTCGTTGTTTTTGCATTCGAGGTAAGTTCGTATGTATTAAAAATTATTATATTTGTGTTTTAAATGCTTTGATATTGCATAACTTATGAATATGACACTGCGGACATATTCAACGACGATTCAGCAAGTGAGAAAATCCCGGTTGAACCTTAGGAATGGATTAGGATATAAATGACATGTCATTAGGGGTTATGTGATTTGGGTGCTGGTCCATACGTCCTACCGATGGTTGAGTTATCCAGCATGTGTTGCAGATTCTTATCAGCTTGTGTTAGCAACACCATGTAGCTTCGTCATAACCGTCAGCTTGTGTGAGTAGACCCATTGATAGCTTTAGTGTGAGCATTATATGTGATACGAGATTGAGATAGCTTTGGCTATATATGTGGCACTTAAGGTGCGAGGTTCTCGAGTATCCGATAGTATCTCGAATGGTTCAACGGGTATATCAAAGATATGGATGAGTATGAGATTGATACGAGATGGTACAGGTAAGTACATGAACCGTATAAGCTTTGAATCGAAGAAACTTGTGAAGTTCAATTCTAACCTTGTGATTTAAAATGTGATAGGTTTGTGTATTTATTATCATATGTTCAATTGTTGATTGGTATATTTTGTTAAGTTGTGTTTATTATCATATGAGCTTACTAAGCTATATAGCTTACTTTGTTTGTTTTTCTGTGTTTTATAGTGAAATCAAAGCTAGCTCGGATTCGGGAATCGTCAGAGACTTCATCACACCATCCAACTATCACTTTGGAACTTTTGAATCTATGTTTTTGGGACATATGGCATGCATAGGTACTTTGGTCATTTTGGTTACGGTTTGGTAATGAAATTATTCATTTGAAATGACTTGTAAATGTTAAATGTTTTGGTATTGTAAATAGCCATGAGAGTTGGCTTAATTTGGTTAATTTGGTTGTGTATACATATCTGCATATGGCTTTGGATATGTATTTAATCATGGATATGTTATGCTTGTTGATATTTGGTAATTAGGGGTGTTAAATGGTTGAGAATTGAATTTGGTATGTTTGTGAGATTAGGCTAAATGATGCAAAATTTGAAATGTTATATTGATGATTTGAGATTATGAGTTTTGGTATGAAATTGAATGGCATATTGTGGTATTGATGTGTTTTGTATTGGTTGGTATTGAAATGGTATGAATTATGCTTGAATGAGGTTAACAGAATGCCAATTTTTATGCCATGAACTGTACTATTTGGTTTGGTGTAAGTATATGAAAATTGGGTGGCAAAATGGCTTGGTAAATAGCTTATTTTTGTCCACATGGGCAGAGACATGGGTGTGTGTCTCATCCGTGTGTGACACATGGTTAGGTTACATGGCCGTGTGCCCCTTAGTGTTGAATTAAAAGTCAAGTCAGTATGCCCCACACGGCTTAGCACACGGGCGTGTGATTTGGCCGTGTGGCATAAGTCAGTATACCCTACAGGTTTGGAACGGCCTAGCACACGGCTTGGCACACGGGCATGTATGGCCATTTCTTAGGGCACACGGGCTAGCCACACGGGAGTGTGTGTTGGCCGTGTGACCCAAGTCAGAGAGTTACACGGGGTCAGACACGGGCTGGGACACGACCATGTGATCCCTTTTCGAATGTCCACACAGTCTGTGACACGGGCGTGTCTTTGGCCGTGTAAGACACACGACTGAGCCACACCGGTGTGTGTGCCCTGTATTTTGAAAAATTTTATAAGTTTTCTAAAAGTTTCCTAAGTTATCGATTTAGTCTTAAACTACTCTTGAGGCATGTTTTGGGCCTCGTAGGCTCGTATTAGGGACAATGTGAGTGAATTTGATTGATGATTATTTGGTTATGATGAATGTATGAAAAATGTTTGTTTAATTGTATAATAAAGTTCGGTAATGCTCTGTAACCCTATTTCGGTGTTGAATACGGGTGAGGGGGTTACATAGGAGATCTACATCTTTATTTTGAAAATTTTAGGAAGATTATTTGAAAAGATGTTTTCTATGTACCAAGTTTCAAAAGAAACTTAATTTTCGTTGCATGTTTTTATAAAGACGACTTGATTGTGAATTTTAATAAATGGAATTGCAATATTTAGAAATCACAATATTATCTGTAATGGATGGATGCCAAATACTCTCTCTTTTATCGAACTAAAGATGTACACACTGTTTGAGACTAAAATATCAAATAAAAGACTTAAAAATTCTCACTCTAATGAGGCGTACCTTGGGTATTTGAGATTTTGTCATATCAACCGAGAAAGAATCACTAGACTTGTGAAAGACGACATCTTAAGTTCACTTAAAGAAGTTGATCTTCCACAATGTGAATCTTGCTTGAAAAGTAAGATAACTAAGCGACCTTTTAATGTAAATTGAACGAGGGCCGAAAACCCCCTAAAACTTGTACACACTGAAGTATGTGACCCCATATGCATTAGTGCAAGAGGTGGTTACGAGTATTATGTAACATTTATTGATTATTATTCTAGATATGGGTATTGTAACAGCCCGATTTAGATCCTAGTTGAAACAGTGGTTTCGAGACCACAAATCCGAGGTTAGAGAAATAATTTAATATTATATTTGATGTTTATGGCATGTGATAAAGTATGTGTGAAAGTTCTGTGTGAAAATTTTATTGTTTGTGTGCCGATTTGTGAAAAAGGACATAATCGTGTAAAATGCAAAAGCTGTGTGCTAGAAGTTAAAAGTGCCTAATTGCTATGTCTCCTTAAATGTGAGGTACTTATGATGTAAATGGACCATTGGTTTAATGAATGGACAAATGTTATCATGAATTAGTGGGATTTTAATGACATTAATAAGGCTAATTTAGTAATGAGCTAAATAAGTGTAGATTAAATAAAACAATGGCCAAATTCATGCATTCATCTTTGTTCTTACCGAAAATTTAAAGAAAAAGAGAAGAAAAAAAGCTAGCTAGGGTTCGGCAAGCTCAAGCTTCAATTAGGTATGTATTTTCGATTCGTTTTTGACGATTTTTATGTTTTTGTGATTGTTGTTAAGTACTCTAGTAAGCCATGCCTAGATTTCTAAATTTGATAATGATTTTGAGATGTGCCATTGATGAATATGTGAGCTTTGTGTTGATAGTTGGTGAAATTTGAAAGCTTGATGAATGATAAATATGTTTTGTATTGGGATTTTTGATGAAATTGATTATTATGGGCTAATTTATGAAAATGAAACATTGAAAGGGTTAAAATGTGAAATAAATGAAAGATATAGGCTGCTAGGGACTAGTATGAAATTTGGCCAAGCTTGGGTGTAAGTAAATTATGTGTATTTTGTGTAATTGTGAAATAGGGATTAAAATGTCAAAATGTGGAATTATGAGGGCTAAAGTGTAAAATGCCCTAACTATGTGTTTGTGGATTGTTTTGGATGAAGATGAGATTGAATGAGTTGAATTTGATATTATATAGATCAAGAAAAGAGAAATTCAGACCTAGATCGAGGCAAGAATAAAGTGCTCGATTGATTGACTAGTAACGTTGTTTCTACGTCTGGGGTAAGTTCGTGTATAATACATATTGTTTAAACAATGTTTATATGTAATGAAATGAATGGAAACGTGATTGTGAAGCTTGATTATATGAAACGTGGATTCAAGGATATGAGGCACTAAGTGTGCGAGATCGAAACAGTGTTGGCTGAATAATGGGCATTAAGTGTGCGACATTGAGACCATTTTGGTTTAATGTGATGGCACTAAGTGTGCAATATTATTATAGCTTTGGCTAATTGATTGGCACTTAGTGTGCGAGTATATTGAACGTTTAAAGATGATCGAATGGATTAATATATCGAGTATTATGGTGGTAAACGTGATAGAAAAATACGTGATGTACAAGTATGTGCAGAACTTATGTGGTTGATGATATTGAGTATGAATGAGATGAAAGGTTATGAGAATGAATAATGAAAAGAGTTGGAATGAGTAGCATTATGAATGCTTGTTTGTAAGCCTAAATGAATGATATGAAAGTAAGAAATAGTTTGGATGAGATTGAATAGTGATGTGAGTTGAGCTATGTGTTAGTTAATTTGGCATATTGCATATGAATTATTGAGTTAACTATGTTATATTACGAACTTACTAAGCTCTAAAGCTTACTATGTGAAGTCTTCTTTGTTTTACAGTGTCATTAAAGCTAGCTCGGGTCCGGGGATAGTCAGCGACTCAATCACACTATCGGACATCTATTTTGGTACCTTTTGGAAGTTGTATTTACGGTATATGGCATGTATAGGTTAGTGAGGTTGTGGAATGTTTTAAGATGTATAAATCTTGCCATGTGATATGGCTTGATAGTGGATGAGACTTTGGATTGATTTTGGTATATGTTGTGATATGTGAAAATGGTGTATGTGATGTGTATATATGTTCTTGTGTGAATGGCCATTATGGTATTCTTTAGTGAAATAGAAATGGTATGTTTCATACTTGATTTGGTAGTTGAGATGGTAAATAAATTATATGTTATTCGATGATGGAATTGATGCTTGTAGGAGTGATCCAAAACGGGTGGCAAGTTGGCCTTGTAAATGGCCTATAATTGCCCACACTGTTGAGCACATGAGCGTGTGTCTCGACTATGTCCTTCAATGTCCCAATTAAAAGCAAGTCAGACTTGCACACAGGCCATACACACGGGCGTGTGACAGACCGTGTGATTCGAGTCAGACTTGAACACGGGCCAGACACATGGGTATGTGACAGGCCGTGTGACCCAAGTCAGTGTTGCACACGGGGTAAGACATGGTCTAAGGCATGGTCGTGTGAGGCATATAGCCTAGCCACATGGGTGTGTGCCCTGTTTTAAAAGAAAAAAATTTTCTAAGTTCCAAAAAGTTTCCTTATGAGATCAGTTTAGTCCCGAACCTTCTTTAAGGCATGTTTAAGGTCACGTAGACCTTCTAAAGAGACTTTGTGTTATTGATTAACTACGATATGCTGATGTGTGAGAAATGATTGTTTAAATGTTATGATTCAACCAGTAATGCCTCGTAACCATAGTTTCAGCGATGGATACGGGTTAGGGGTGTTACAGGTATGACTTGATGGACCACAAGAGTGAAACCTTTGATAAATTCAAAGAGTTTCGTGCAGAAATGGAGAAACAACTAGGTTTACCGAAAAAGACACGTAGGTTTGATCGAGGTGGGGAATATTTATATGACGAGTTCTTAGGGTACCTCATAGAGAATGAGATTTTGTCCTAGTTAACTATGCCAAGCACTCCACAATAGAATGGCATGGTAAAGAGAAAAAATTGAACATTGTTAAACATGATACGTTCGATGTTAAGTTATTCGAAGTTGCCAATCTCTTTTTGGTGATATACGGTACAAACGACTTGCTATATTTTGAACGATGTGCCAACTAAGGAAGCATCGAAAAATCCATACGAATTATGGCATGGCAGCAAGCCAAGTTTAAAACATTTAAGAATTTGGGGATGCCCAGCCTACGTATTGGATAAAGATGCGAGGAAGTTGGACTTATAGACAAAATTATGCATGTTTGTAGGATATCCAAAGGTAACAAAGGGTGGTTTGTTTTATAATCTGAAAAAGCAAACTATTATAGTGTCAGTTCATGCTACTTTCGTTGAAGAAAGTTACATGAATGACTTCAAACCTCAGACTAAAAAGGTGCTCGAGGAGCTTTCGGGAAATATAGAAAACCCTACGAAAATGGTTCCAGAACTAACTCCTAATAGTAGATTTGCAAATGATCAACAACATAGGGAGCTTCGTCGTAGTGGGAGGGTCTCTTGTAGGCCTGAGTTCTTCCAATATGGCAGAACTTAATTATAAATCATTTAAGCCATAACTACATATGTCCAATCGGTCCCTCCGCTAGCTCATTAAAACCAGAAATGAATTGCGTGTTTGAATAGAAATGAATGAAATGAGTAGAAAAGGAGAAATGAGAAACATTTAGGAATGATTATGGTTTCCTTCTATGTAGAGAAATAGAACCATTTGGAAATGAATGTGTAACACCCTGAATTTGGGCTTAGTTGAATTGGGCCTATTGGGCCAATTTTTGAGAACAAGAGAACGAAAATAAGACAAGTTGGACCTATTAGGTGAGTGATTTTGGAAGGTTAGGGGGCTTCTATGGAGTTTGGGTTCAAACCTGGGCTTTAGGAAAAATTTTGGTTTAGATGAATAAAACCCTGGATGTAAGTGAGTAGGCTTTAAGAATATTGTTGGGGAAATCATGACACAAGGAAGCATGTGGCCTAGTGGTTGTGGCATCATTAAGGTTCTAAGGAAGCATGTGGCCTAGTAGTTGAGGCCATCATGAGTGTTCCTGTGGGTTTAGGCTGTTTGGGCCACGATGGGCCGAAAGGGGCCATGTGGGGCCAATGGGCCCGTGGGCCTAATCGAATAAGTTGTATGATTGTGTAGTAAATATTGGACTGGATATGTGAATCTCATATATGTGGCTAGATTTGGGCTAAATGGGCCACACGAGCATGCGGGACCATTTGGGTCGAGAATGGGCCCTAGGCCCATTCGCATCGTTATCTCTATTTAAAATACCTTGGTTTACAAAATTGACTGAAATACCCCCAGTTTAGAAAATTATCGAAATACCCTCGATTTGTAAAATTACTAAAATACCCTCGATTTGTAAAATTACTAAAATACCCTCAGTTTGTAAAATTATCGAAATACCTTCAGTTTGTAAAATTACTAAAATACCCCCAGTTTGCAAAATTACTAAAATACCCCTGTAGGGTAGAATTACTGAATTACCCCTGTAGGGTAGAATTACCAAAATATCCCTGAAGGGTAGGATTACCAAAATACCCTTATAGGGTAAGATGACTATTTTTCCATTGTGGGTAAATAACTGACTTAGACTATGAGTTGACTATTTTGACTGTGGTTGTAAGACTTTAAATGATTGTTACTGAGCATGGCCATTTTGCATACACGTGTAATGATTGAGCATGAAATAAGCGACATATCGTATGGGGTTGGGACATTGAGACGGAGGAAGTTCTGATAGGGTCACACGGGTCACATGACGACTGTGGATCCAGTATTGATCTGTTAAGGTCACACGGGTGGCCCGAGACGATTATGGACCGACGAATGGCTTAAAGCTGCGTAATCTGATTATGGCTCTATGCCATCTTGATTATGGCTTTGTGCCAATCGTATTTACTGTGGCTATGTGCCTAACATATGAATCGATGACTCTGTGTCGATTATATTTATGTAAGGCTGTGTGCCATTATATTACTGTCACTGATGGCTATGTGCCAAACATAATACAGTTACTGATAGCTTTGTGCCAATTATAATACCGCTACTGAAGGCTTAGAGCTGTATATATATACTAGTAGCTTTGCTGCGATTTCGGTTAGGGCCACAACCGGTTCTAACATTGGTGTGCTGGCTAGGTGGGTTGATTTTATCCCCACAGGAGTGTAGGGTTGGTATGGGTGGTGTGTTGGCTGGATCGAGGTGGGATGCATCCTCATACCATTGCATATCTGTCATGAGATCTGTCACTGTACTGGGCTTAGGCCCACTTGTTCTGTAATTGGTTTGGGCTGGGCCCAATTGATTCTGTTATGGGTTGTGACCCAAATGATATTGTAGTGGGCTTTGACCCACATATGCTCTGAACTTGAATGTACTGTTACTGTTAAAGGGCTTTGGCCCAGACTGTTTTGGGTTCTATTTCTGTATACTGACTGTTACTCTAGTAAGGGGATTACACACTGAGTTTTCGTAAACTGACCCCATTTTTAACTGTGCAGGTAATCCCCAACCTTAGACAGATTGGTGCTGCGAGGGACTCGGAGAAGGCCACACACTGCTTGTGTTTTCCGTTTTGATTACTTACATTCAGGTATTTTGATTTGGGTTGTAATAAGGCCTCTTTAAGTTTCTGTGTTTTAACTATGGGTCTTTCTTTACTTTGAATTATATCTGTTAGAAGTAAATAGCGGGGTTTTTCCAAAATGATTACTGTTTTCAAAACACTACGTTACAACAACTGTTTTCGGTTATCACGTTTTTACAACGTTTTTAAAAAAGCTTCCGCAGTTGAAGGGGATTTTGAAGGAAATCAATAACGTTTTAAAAGTGAACAACCTTTTTCAATGTACTACATTTTAAAAATAAACCAACGTAACTGGGTTTTTACTTAAGCCTTTAAACAAGAAGGGTTTTCAATGAAAATATGGTTTTCGAAAAACACTTCAACGCGACACGCCAGATTCGGGCCTAACTTCTAGGCCGAGTTTGGGGTGTTACAGAATGTAGGTTTCCAAAAATGGAAATTAAAGTGAAAATGAAGATGGAAATTTGCAATTCTAAATGGATTACTTAAAAAATGATTGGAATAATAAGTTTATATTTTTGGACTATTTTGAAGCCCGAAAATGAAAATAAACTATTTGTCATAGTGAACATGTTGAGCTGTGAAATATTAAATATATTTTCTTAAAATTTTACCAGGGGAAAATTCGTTAAAATTTTACTAGGGGTAAAATAGGGATGAGAAAATTGTTTTATATATAAATATTAAAGTTTATTTTTGGAAATAGAAAAACTAAATCAGGTTGATCACATTACAGAGTATTAGGTCAAAAGCGCTCAGGAAATACTCGTAATTGGACCCAATGTGAGAGAGGCCCAAAACCCTTCATGATGAAGGGGGTGGCAACCCTAGTAGGAATACTAGGGTGTGTTGTCCACCCCTCTCCTACTCTAAGTAGGATGTGTTTTTTTCTATTTGAAATAATCCACTACAACTCAACAAATGTTCTACTTTCTCCTCCTATCAAAAGATGACACCGGTAGAGCTATTTACACAACTTTGAGTGATTGTTATTCTATCAAAAAATAGAGAGATTTTATTCTCAACTATTAAATATATATTTTTCTAGAATAATAATTTTACTAGTTTCTATTAAGAAGAGAGAATTTTCGTTTTCACCCCAAAATGAGAGAAAACATTTTCTAGTTTTGTGTTTCAATTCAATTGGTTTGAGCCCACACTCGAAGTAATTCATGGTATGAGAATAGTGAATAATATTATTTGGTTGAAAGTCGAGAACAACAAATTTCTAGTAAGCAAAAAATATAGGTACAAATTCGGTTAAGGTTTATTGCTATAAATATCACAAACCGGGTTGGTTTTCAAAATTTTAATTTTTCGCTATGCAAGAACACCGTTTTCAAATCGATTTTTTTTTTCTATCATCAATACCATCATACATGAATTTTTTTAATAATAGGTATAATAAGGTATCTAGTTAACAAGTTTACAAACTACTTATCAATTTCATTATTAAATTCACTTACCTTGAAATTTTATTGCCTATTTCTAGACTTAATTGCACATATTGTTAACACCCTTGACCCTTCTCTGTCGTCAGAAACGAGTTACAAAATATCATAGTAGTTAACAGAATAGTTACATGTGAATTTAATTCAAGAATTCATTTAAACATTCAATAATTCTCATACATTCATAATGCTTTGAAAATAAAATTAGGTTTAAATTGAGCTTGCGAAAGCTCTAAAATCTATTTGGAATCCAACTGAGACTGATTTGACACAAATAGAAACTATGACAAGTAACTGACGGTCAAACATGTTAGTTTTTATCATATCAATCATTCAATATAATATAATATATATAGCCATATCCGAGCCTTGGACAAGTTACGTGAGCTCTAGAATGAAGTCGAAAACAAACATGGATCAAATTGCAATATTTTCAAAAGTTAAAGACAAACTAATAAACCATAAATTATACATATTTTAATCCCATGCTTGGCGTATTTTTGGATGAAATTTCATCATATTTGATGAATTCGATGCTCCTAATCCTTTAATTTCATGTTTTACACTCAGGAGAGCTTAGAGAGCCAAAAAGAATGAGAATCAGGCCAAAAAGGGACAAAATGGGCCTACCTCGAAAATCAATATGGCCTGGACTTCCGCACACGGGCAGACCACACGGCCGTGTATGATGAGCAGAATTGAGCATGGCCCAAGCCATTATGCACGGGTGTGTCCCTGCAGTACCTAGGTTTAATTCTATTCGGAAAAGGCTACTTGTGGGCCAAGAAAGGCGTTCCAAAGCCTATATAAACACCCTAGGGGCAACCTAAAAGAGGAGGCCGAGTAGAAGGCAGAAAATACTCAAAGACAGCCATCAGGAACAGCTCGAAAGAAGGATCTTCATCAAGACTGAATATCTCCCATCAAGTTCTTTAGAAGTTTTTGGGTTTTCTTATGTTTTTTTGTTTTCCTTATTTTAAGTTGTTTCCCTTTATCAGTATGAACAAAACCTCTCAAATACCTGAGGGGATGAAACCTAAGACAAATCTTATTACTATTTGATTTATAAGATAAATACTTATTCTTATTCTTAATTGTGAGTTCTTATTCTTGTTTTGATAATTCAGGTTATTGATTCAAGTCAAATATGCTTATTCAGTGGAGTAAAAGTCCCTGTTTAAGAGTAGATCAACACAATTAAGCGGAGTTGATTGCAACCTAGAAATAGGCTGACAAAAATCTACCAGATAAGGGTCAAATCTAATAAGGGTGAAACACCCCACACCCGGCCCACGAGCCTGAACCGGATCTGGTATGTTCCCTAAGAGAAACGATTTTCGAAGTCTTTTATTACTTAGAGAATAATGGTGTATTTTTAGAAAACTGTTCATTTTGGATTGGGCTTAGGTTAAAAACCCGTTTATTTGATTTAGAAATCATTTAATTAGGGTGACAAAATAGTTTAGGGTTTAAATGTAAAGACATAAAATTTTAATATCATAAATGTAAAGTATTTCGAAGCATAATAATTGCAAGTAAATAATAGCAACGAAAATAAAACTATGGCTTTTTAGGCCTTATTACATCAATAATTTCCAAACTTAAAATTTAAAGAAGTTTATAAAAATAAAGGTCCAATTCGTAAATATTTTCTCTGCTACACATGGCCACCTTTAGCTCCTGCCGACCCGGTCCATTACTGCTCATCACTTGAAAAATAGTCCCTCAAAGGGATGAGTCAACGGACTCAATGTGTACACAAACTAACAAACAATATTTCAGGCATACATATTCATATCAGAACGTATACGTATCAAAATGATGCATCCCAAACCCAAGCCTAATTATCCATCCGCTACACACCACCCGTACCTGCCAGTCACACCGTGGGGACTACTAAGTCAACCCTCCTTTCGCTACACACCATTGAAGGCAGTCACTGCAGTCGACGTGCTCATCGCCCATATACATTGTGTCATTAGACACTATGTTCGAATAATAATGTAACCGGTTACCATGTTCACTTAATGGGACCGTAGCCACCATATTTCGTTGGTGAGACCGTAGTCAACACCTATTCTTCCCCTTTCACATATATCCCATATGCCCCAAATATTTATATCATGCATATCTTATTTCTCATTCATATTATATATTCAAAAATATATATATCGTATTTGTAATCCTATCGGAAGTAGGAAACGTACCTGGGTACTTTTACCTCATTTGTGGCACTTAGCCACATTCTTATTCGCATGCACATTCATATGTATATACATATAAAATAATTGCCGTAATATATTGGGAGTTCGTGTGGGTACACACACGATTAAACAATAGATTCCTTGAATTCCCGAAGTGAATCGATCACGATTCGAGACTTTAGATCATTAACTCCTATATTTGGCCCATCATATATAAACATATTAATACCCTTTTGATTTTAAAACCAAATCCTACTAGGAATAGAATTATTAACACTTACCTTGTTTTCCAAATCAAATCCCAAAGTTGTGGTATTCCTCCCTAAATTTCGGCTACCCACTAGATCCACTGATTTGGTAAATCTTTGATTAAAACGAATAGATCTAATTATTAAAGAGATAACCTAGGCCGAATATAACTTCTTACCTTGAATCCACGAGTTCCCCTAAAATATTCCTTTTCTTGAATGTCTGTTTAAATCGATAAACCCCTTGTATATTCGGCCATTCACAACAATAAGATTAGTACCACGATTTTGGTAAAAGAAAAAGGAATAGAAATTGATTGACCACAGATCTTACCCTTTTGATGTTGTAGTTGATTGCTCCTTTACTTAGAATCGACAAAGATTCGGCTTTGGTAGTAGAAACAGAGAAGAAAATAGAAGAAGAAGAAGATGGATTTTACTTAAGGAAAAATTCGACGAGAGAGGAGAGCTAGGGGAATTTAGTGAGAGCGAAAAAGAAGCAAAGCGAGGAGTAGTCCTCCTTCCTTCCTTTTATAGACAAAGTTATCAGCCAAGGAGTCCCTTACTTGGCCACCACTCCACATATGTGATAATATTATTCAAATAAAAAATATTTAATCCATCATTTATCTCCTCAAATAATCCAAATTTAATAATCTAAAAAAAATCTCTTATTTATCACTTAATAGCCAAATTTTAAAGAGAATGAACCTCTTTTTATTCAAGATGCTTGCCGTCCACTCCTTGTGCTTCTGGAAACAAAATTAAAACCTTCATTTAATTGCTTCCCTTGTGACTCGAACCAGTGCCCATGCCTCTTGCACATGGCGCCATTTTCATAGGCCCTAAGTGGCATCTTGAGCCACTTTTCCAAGCTTTGTTTGTGTGTCAAAACTTACCAACTTTTTCTTTTAAGGCCCTCTTGCCTTGATTTCCTATTTTAAACTTAAAAACTCATCATTTTAAGGTCATTTCCAAGTTTTCTAAAATTTTCGATCGGCTCTATTTACTTGCCATTTTCTTACATTTCCAAGTTTCCTAAAATGTATACTTTCCATTTTTGGATCATTTCCATTTTCATTTCTTAGTTTCCAAAAATGTGCACTTTCCATTTTGAACCATTTCCTTACATTTCTACAGGTTTCCTAAAATGTTCATGTCCTAATGCATTTCGTGTTTCCAAAAATGTTCAGGTTTCCAAAAATGTTCATTTTCATTTCCATGCATTTTCATACATTTCTGAGTTTCCAAAAATATCAAAAATTTATTCATAACGCTTAAGACTTGTCATTTCATACAATTAAACCGAAAATGCATATGCCCTTTCCAGGATGTTACAGTTCTACCCCCTTAAACAAAATTTTGTCCTCGAAATTTCCTAACTAAACAACTGAGGGTATTGCTGTAACTTAGCACTTAGATCCTTATCAGCCAACTGTCCCTCCTTCACCTCCTTCAGCCACGTGGGCTTGACTTGCAACTCTGCCAACATGCTTCCATCATCATACAGACTTAGGTGAGCGAACAAAGCCCTTAAATCTGACACAACCTTCCTACTTAGGGCATCAGCTACCACATTCGCCTTTCCCGGGTGATACTCTATCGAACAATCATAATCTTTCAACAACTCCACCCACCTTCGTTGCCTCAAGTTCAACTCCTTCTGAGACAACAAGTACTTAAGGCTCTTGTGGTCCATGTAAATCACTGACCTTTCTCCATAAAGGTAGTGCCTCCAAACCTTGAGGGCGAAAACCACTGCTGCTAGTTCCAAGTCATGGGTTGGATAGTTAACCTCATGAGGCCTCAGTTGCCTAGACACATAAGCGACCACTTTTCCTTCTTGCATTAGCACACAGCCTAACCCCGTATGCGAAGTATCACAGTACACCACAAAGTCTTTTCCTGCCTCCGGCTGAATTAACACTGGAGCTTCCGTCAACACCTTTTTAAGCTTTTCAAAGCTTTCCTGTTGCTTATCCGTCCATACAAAGGGTACTTCCTTCCTTAGTAGCTTTGTCAAAGGCGCAGCTATTGACGAGAATCCTTCCACGAGCCTTCTGTAATAGCTCGCCAATCCTAAGAAACTTCGGATTTCAGCCACAGACCTAGGTGGTTTCCAATCCAACACTGCTTCGATCTTCCTAGGATCCACTCTTATCCCTTCTACGGATACCACATGTCCTAAGAATGCCACCTCCTTAAGCCAAAATTCACACTTGCTGAATTTGGCATAGAGCTTTTTCTCCCTTAACACTTCCAACACCATTCGGAGATGCTCATCATGCTCCTCTTCTGACTTAGAATACACCAAAATATCGTCGATGAACACCACGACGAATCTATCCAAATAGGGTTGGAAAACCCGATTCATCATGTCCATGAACGCGGCTAGAGCGTTCGTCAATCCAAACGGCAGCACCACAAATTCAAAATGATCGTATCTTGTCCTAAAAGCCGTCTTGTGGATATCTGCCTCCTTCACCTTTAACTGATGATATCCCGACCTTAAGTCTATCTTTGAGAATACAACTGCCCCTTTCAGCTGATCGAACAAGTCGTCTATCCTTGGCAAAGGATACTTGTTCTTGATGGTCAGTTTATTCAACTGACGATTGTCTATGCACATTCGCATAGTTCCATCCTTCTTCTTCACAAATAGGACCGGTGCTCCCCATGGAGACACACTGGGTCGAATGAACCCACGATCCAACAGTTCTTGGATTTGAGCCTTGAGCTCCACTAACTCCTTTGGCGCCATTCGGTATGGAGCGATTGACACCGGAGCTGTTCCCGGTAGCAAGTCTATACCAAATTCCACCTCCCTATCTGGGGGTATTCCTGGTAACTCCTCTGGAAACACATCCACAAAGTCCCTTACCGTCCTAACTCCATGAACACCTTTATCTTTTCCTCCCAACGCACTTACGAAGGCTAAGAACGCCTTACACCCCTTCTTAACCATCTTCTCGGCCTTCAGCGTCGAAACCACGTTAGACAAGTAGTTCCTCCTTTCTCCGATCATCACTACTACCTCATCCTCGGGGGTTCTTAGTTCCATACGTTTAGCCGCACAATCCAACACAGCTCGATGTTCTACTAGCCAATCCATTCCAAGTATAAGCTCAAATTCTCCCGAAGGGTAACTCCATTAAGTCAACCCGAAAGTTCACTCCCTGAATCTATAGGGGTACTTTTCGAAAGATCTTATCTATCATCACAGCTTAGCCTAATGGGCTTACTACAGTCATCTGTCTATCAGAGAGTTCTGAGTCTAGGCCTAGTGTTTCCACTACACTACATGCAACATAGGAATGGGTCGAGCCCACATCAATCAGAGCAAAATAGGGTTTGTCAGAAATAAAGAACGTATCGGTTATAACATCCGGTGCGTCTCCTTCTTATCTCCAGCGAACCGCATAAACCAACCCTGGTTGCCTTGCCTCAGCATTAGCAGCACCTCGACCCTGTGCTCCACGGCCTCTGCCAGCCCCATTACCTCTGTTGCCAGAACCACGACCCTGTTGAGGCTGCTGTCCGCCTCTACCAGCCTGACTAGCATTCTGGGCCGCCGGTCGGCTCTCATCTGCTCGTTTGGGACAATCCTTAAGCATATGGTCCTTGGACCTACACTTGAGACATCCACCCGTCTTCCTCCAACACTCTCCTAAGTTTCTCTTTCCACAGTGCTCACAAGGGCGATACTACCAGCCCGTACCAGCTTGTTGATTCTGTGGGCCGTCAACTCTAAGCCTCTTATTTCCCTTTCCAGATGGCCCGAAACCTCTTTTGGGCTTCTCCTATCCAAAGTCTGCTTGGTAGAATCCTTGATCCCTTCGGCCACCTTGACCTTTTCTACCAAAGCAGAGAATTCCCGCTCCTGATGCGGTGCTATCAACAGTCTCAGATCGTCCCTCAGTCCGTCCTCAAAACGGACACAGCGCTCATGCTCAGTTGCCACTACTCCTCGGGCATAGCGGCTCAACCTCAGAAATTCTGCCTCATATTCTACGACAGATTTACTTCCTTGCACCAACCCCAGAAAAGCCTTCCTTTGTTCGTCTATGTACCTGGTTCCCACATACTTCTTCTGAAATGCCTCATTCGCATACTCCCAAGTCAGATCCTCAGCCGTGGCACCATCTCGAACAGTTAACCACCATTGGTACGCTTCATCGCGTAACAGTGCCACCATCCCTTTCAACTTCTCCTCAGGGGTCAAGTCAAGCTCATC
Source organism: Gossypium bickii (assembly GCA_025503065.1). NCBI lineage: Eukaryota > Viridiplantae > Streptophyta > Magnoliopsida > Malvales > Malvaceae > Gossypium > Gossypium bickii. The sequence goes on from CP106712.1 coordinate 28,555,900, forward strand.
CATGATGCGCTCAGTAGCTTCCAACCAGTACTCAGCTGTACTGGGTGCCACTCCCGATACTCCACGAAACATCTCGGCTCTATTAGCTCGGGCCGTTCGAGCCTGATTTACGGGTTCCCGAATTTCCACCCGCACCACCACCAATTCCAAAACTCGCGCGCCACGACTGCGACGGCATCTTCCGTTCCCGCTTCGAGCTTGCTCGCCAAAGACCCACAGCTGGGGTGGTGGTGGCGGTGGTATTTCATTGTCAGAACCCTGACCCGATCTAACGGGTTCTGACACAGTCGTTCTTCCTCTACCTCTTCCACGACGACCACGTCCTCTAGAGCTTATTTTCTATCGTCGAGATCTGATTAAGAAGTTTTATGAATTAGTATTCTTGTTTCACTTATTACCCGCGAAGATGTTTTATGAAGAAGAATTTAAGAGTGGTTCTTTCGTATTCATACAAACATACAGTCTTTTATTCATTCATCCATCCATCAAACAATTATGAACTTTCGTTCATTCAGAGAAACGTTGTGATTTTCATCGTTGTTGTTTTTCCACTACCCAGGGGTATTTTCGTAATTTTGTCCTACAGGGGCATTTTCGTAATTTTGCAAAACAAAAAGTTCCTCGGTGATTTTGTCAAAAGTATTTTGGTAATTTTAAAGTCCCGGTGTACCTTTGGAAAAATTTTAAAATCTAAGGGTATGTCGGTAATTTTTGACCTCGGGGGTATGTTGGTAATTTTCCAAAAGCCAGGGTAAATTGGTAAAATTTAGTAAGTTAGGGATATTTCAAAAGTTGTAAAACTTTATGGGTTCTTTTTGAGAGTTTTGTTTTCCAAAACGGTGATGTTTACGAAATTGTTAGAAACCAGGGTCATTTTAGTAATTTTGTAAGTTAGGGGCAAATTTTGTAATTTTCCAAAATCAAGGTATTTTCGATGGTTTGCAAATTAGGGTTTATGAACATTTATAAAATAATGAAGCTTTGGCAAAACCGTTGAGAAGTTTGACATTTTGTGAATCAAGGGCATTTTGGTAATTTTACCACTAGGGGTATTTTTGTAATTTTAAATTTTTTTTTAAAAATCGGGAATTTTTCGGAAAACTTTGTAAAGATGGTTTTCAAATATTAAAAGAGTGATTTTAAAAATTTTAAAACTAGGGTTTGTTGTTCTTCATAAAAAAAAAACGGCTAAGTCCCTTTCAGGTTTTAGTCTTCGTGTTTAGCCTATGACCGAGTCCTCTTGGTCAGGGTGAACCAAAGCTACGCACTAGGTAGGATTCGAGTGGAGAGGAGGTGAGTCACGCGGACTGCTTAAATGCCAAGCTCTCACCGAAACCATTCCTAGACATGCGCACAGAGGTTGCCACACCACTGAGCCCTCTGAGTTAGGGTGAACCGAAGATACGCACCGTGTAGGATACTGCGAAGAGGAGGTGAGTCACTAGGGGCTGCTTGAATACCGAGCTCTTCGGATCAATCCTGAGACATGCGTGCAGGGGTTACCACACCCTAGCTCAATGACTTAGCCATAGGTTTGTTAAGTTCATTAAGTCTTATGAGTTTCATGTGTTTGAGTAGTCTAATCATAGGGCTCAAATTCCTATCACACTATTCTACGTTCCATGCCTTTTCTACCCCTATATAAATCACATAATCACACATAGAGTTAGGGTACTTACAGTGGATCATGCGGGTCGGAGACTTAGGTGCCATGCCGAAAAACACCTTAATTTTTCAAGAAAATCATTTTGGCTCGCTTTGAAAACGTTTTGGGCCTTAGCCCACAAAGTAGAGAGTTTAAAAGCGGGCTCGATACCAAGTTGAAACACCCCTTTTTGCCCCACCACGAGCCCGAACCGGATCTGGTATGTTCCCTAAGAGAAACGGTTTTCGAAGTCTTTTATTACTTAGAGAATAATGGTGTATTTTTAGAAAACTGTTCATTTTGGATGGGCTTAGGTTAAAAACCCGTTTATTTGATTTAGAAATCATTTAATTAGGGTGACAAAATAGTTTAGGGTTTAAATGTAAAGACATAAAATTTTAATATCATAAATGTAAAGTATTTCGAAGCATAATAATTGCAAGTAAATAATAGTAACGAAAATAAAACTATGGCTTTTTAGGCCTTATTACATCAATAATTTCCAAACTTAAAATTTAAAGAACTTTATAAAAATAAAGGTCCAATTTGTAAATATTTTCTCTGCTACGCATGGCCACCTTTAGCTCCTGCCGACCCGGTCCATTACTGCTCATCACCTGAAAAATAGTCCCTCAAAGGGGTGAGTCAACGGACTCAATGTGTACACAAACTAACAAACAATATTTCGAGCATACATATTCATATCGAACATATATACGTATCAAAATGATGCAACCCAAACCCAAGCCTAATTATCCATCCGCTACACACCACCCGTACACGCGGTCACCGTGGGGACTACTAAGTCAACCCTCCTTCCGCTACACACCATCGAAGCGATCATTGCGATCGGCGTGCTCATCGCCCATATCGTTGTGTCATTAGACACTATGTTCGAATAATGTAACCGAAGTTACCATGTTCACTTAATGGGACCGCAGACTACCATATTTCGTTGGTGAGACCGTAGTCAACACCTATTCTTCCCCTTTCACATATAGCCCATATGCCCCAAATATTTATATCATGCATATCTCATTTCTCATTCATATTATATATTCAAAAATATATATATCGTATTTGTAATCCTATCGGAAGTAGGAAACGTACCTGGGTACTTTTACCTCATTTGTGGCACTTAGCCACATTCTTATTCGCATGCACATTCATATATACATACATATAAAATAATTGCCGTAATATATTGGGAGTTAGTGTGGGTACACACACAGATTAAACAATAGATTCCTTGAATTCCCAAGTGAATCGATCACAGATTCAGACTTTAGATCTGTTAACTCCTATATTTGGCCCATCATATATAAACATATTAATACCCTTTTGATTTTAAAACCAAATCCTACTAGGAATAGAATTATTAACACTTACCTTGTTTGCCAAATCAAATCCCAAAGTTGTGGTATTCCTCCCTGAATATCGGCTACCCACTAGATCTCTGATTTGATAAATCTTTGATTAAAACGAATAGATCTAATTATTAAAGAGATAACCTAGGCGAATATAACTTCTTACCTTGAATCCACGAGTTCCCGAAAATATTCCTTTTCTTGTATGTGCATGTTTAAATCGATAAACCCCTTGTATATTCACCATTCACAACAATAAGATTAGTACCACGATTTTGGTAAAAAGAAAAAGGAATAGAAATTGATTGACCACAGATCTTACCCTTTTGATGTTGTAGTTGATTGCTCCTTTACTTAGAATCGACAAAGATTCGGCTTTGATAGTAGAAACAGAGAAGAAAATAGAAGAAGAGAAGATGGATTTTACTTAAGGAAAAATTCGACGAGAGAGGGGGAGAGCTAGGGAATTTCTGAGAGCGAAAAAGAAGCAAACCGAGGAGTAGCCCTCCTTTCTTCCTTTTATAGACAAAGTTATCACCAAGGAGTCCCTTACTTGGCCACCACTCCACATATGTGATAATATTATTCAAATAAAAAAATATTTAATCCATCATTTATCTCATAAATAATCCAAATTTAATAATCTAAAAAAATCTCTTATTTATCACTTAATAGCCGAATTTTAAAGAGAATAAACCTCTTTTTTTCAAGATGCTTGCCGTCCACTCCTTGTGCTTCGAAACAAAATTAAAACCTTCATTTAATTGCTTCCCTTGTGACTCGAACCAGGCCCATGCCTCTTGCACATGGCACCATTTCCATAGGCCCTAAGTGGCATCTTGAGCCACTTTTCTAAGCTTTGTTTGTGTGTCAAAACTTACCAACTTTTTCTTTTAAGGCCCTCTTGCCTTGATTTCCTATTTTAAAATTTAAAACTCATCATTTTAAGGTTATTTCCAAGTTTCCTAAAATTTTCGATCGGCTCTGTTTACTTGCCATTTTCTTACATTTCCAAGTTTCCTAAAATGTATACTTTCCATTTTTGGATCATTTCCATTTTCATTTCTTAGTTTCCAAAAATGTGCACTTTCCATTTTGAACCATTTCCTTACATTTACGGTTTCCTAAAATGTTCATGTCCTAATGCATTTCAGTTTTTCAAAAATGTTGAGTTTCCAAAAATGTTCATTTTCATTTCCATGCATTTTCATACATTTACGAGTTTCCAAAAATATCAAAAATTTATTCATAATGCTTAAGACTTGTCATTTCATACAATTAAACCGAAAATGCATATGCCCTTTCCAGGATGTTACAAAGGGAATCCATAGAGCGAGTTAATGTGACAATAGGGGTTTTAATTAGGAAGAGATTTCAATTAATCAACCTAGAGTTAGTTGCTTTTAGTCTTGAAAGAGATATTAACGTAAATCTGGGATTTCTACGGATTAAGTCAAGTGAATAAATTGTATGAATCAAAAGTAATAAGTGAAGTCTAGGTGGATTCTTCCTTAGGTATTGCCTATCACATAAAGTTGTCTAAAAGTATTTTCCCAATTCATTCTCTGTCTTGCTTTTTAATTATTTTAGTTTAAAAGAAATCACCCCAATTCTTAGGCTAAATAATAGAAAGATAGTAATTACTAGTACTCTTGGTCCTTGTGGATACGATATTACCGGTCTTACCATAACTATACTATTGAACGATAGGTGCGTTTGCCTTTATTGTGATCATAGTTAGTTTTAGACACAACAAGTTTTTAGCGCCGTTGCCGAGGACTAAGATATTAGGAACACTAAATTTTTATTACTTTAGCCATTCTTATTTTTTATTTGCAATTTATTTTTATTTTTAGTTTACTAACTTTTTCTTTTCTTTGCTTCTGGCAGGAACTTTTAGTTCATGACTAGAACGAACCCGTCAGAACCATTACTTTTTGACAGTGAGATTGAAAGTATAGCTCGCAGAAGTTGAAGAGAAATAAGATGAAGTCTACAATACATAGAAGAAGAGCAAGAAGACAAAACCAATACAATCGAAGAGATGGCTGATAATAATTTGCTACCTCCTATGGTTGCCGCAAATCTAGTGAATCAAAATCCTGCTCCTCGTACTATGTATGATTATGCTAAACCTAATTTAGTAGGAACTGAATCAAGTATTGTTAGACATGCTATTGCTGCAAATAATTTTGAACTGAAACCTAACACTATTCAGATGATTCAGTAGTTTGTTCAGTTTGATAGTTTGCAGGATGAGGATCTAAACAATCACTTGGCAAATTTTCTGGAATTCTGTGACACTTTTAAGATTAGTGGCGTTTCTAATGATACATTCACCTTTAGTTGTTTCCCTTCTCGTTGAGGAATAAAGCCAAACAGTGGTTGAACTCGTTACCACGAGGATCAATCACTACATGGGAACAAATGACCGAAAAATTTTTACTTAAATATTTTTCGCCGGCTAAAACGGCTAAGTTGAGGAATGATATTTCTTCTTTTGTGCAGATGGATTTAGAAACGCTTATGATGCGTGGGAGAGATACAAGGATCTACTGAGATGGTGCCCCCACTATGGGTTACCTCTATGGCTACAGGTTCAAACATTTTATAATGGTGTGAACCCCTTAACTAGGCAGTTGACTGATGCAGCCGCCGACGGTACACTTAACAATAAAACACCTGAGGTAGCCTACGAATTCATATAAGAGATGTCACTAAATAACTATCAGGGGCAAGTTATGAGGACAAAGCCAACAAAGGCAGCCGGTGTTTTCAACCTCAACACAGTGACCATGCTATCAAACCAGGTAGAGCTTTTAAGTAAGAAAATTGATGGTTTGTGTGGTTCTTCGCAGGTACATCCAATTATGCAATGTGATACTAATGGAAGAGGAACGAGTAATACAGAATACCCATCCTACAACCTTGGCTTAGAAAGCGAACAGATGAACTATATGGGCAATAATTCTAGACCTCAAAATAACCCTTATAATAACACTTACAATCCAGGTTGGAGGAACCATCCCAATTTCTCATGGGGTGGTCAAGCAAATCAGAGACAACAGCCCCCTCTAGGCTTTCAACAGCAACCCTACCCACAAGAGAAGAAGCTGAACCTTAAGGAGATGCTAACAAAATTCATCGCGGTGTCAGAAACCCATTTCCAAAACACCAAAACAGCACTAAAAAATCAGCAAGCATCAATTCAAGGGCTTGAAAACCAAATAGGACAACTTGCTAAGCTAATCTCTGAATGACCACAAGGTAGCTTGCCAAGCAACACTGAAACTAACCCAAAGGAGAAGCTTCATGCCATCACTGCTCACGATATGTAACTCCCCAAACCCGGCCTAGAAGTTAGGCCCGAATCTGGCGTGTCACATGGAAGTGTTTTTGGAAACCCTATTTCTTGTTGGTAAAACTTGTTTGAGAGTTTAAGCCTCTTCGTTAAAACTCAAAACACTTAAGCAACTGCTATCCACTTGAAAATCGAATTACTTTTAAAACCTTATCTATTTAAAATAAACAATTTACGAAAATGTGATGTTTAGAAATAGAGTTGCAGAAGCATTTTGAAAACATTGCGAAAACGTAGTGTTTTGAAAACAGTTACCGTTTTGGAAATCGTATTCCACCTTTAGCAGTTAGAAAACATCATAAATATATATCAGAAATAATAAGTTAAAAATAAAGAGGCCTTATTACAAAATTATTAACCCAATAAATTAAAAGAAAATGAAATAAAATCACTAAGTTTAACTTTAAAGCATATCAGTCACACGACCACAGTCAAGTTAGTTCAAACACAGTCATACGATCACAGTCAAGTCATGGCACAAAACCAGTCTTTTACCCTCAGGGGCAAAATAGTCATTTTACCCTATAAGGGTATTTCGGTAATCCTACCCTACAGGGGTAATTTGGTAATTCTACTCATAACTAATCCATGTATGCAGTGCATTTCAAACATAATCAATCATACAATTAACACATACAATACTAGTACTACCACGAGGGTACAACAGTCATTTGATCGGTTAGGGGTAAAACGGTCATTTCACCTCGTAAGGGCATCTCAGTAATTTTACCCCTCGAGGGTATTTCAGTAACTTTACCCATAAAGGGTATTTCGGTAACTTTACCCATAGAGGGTATTTTAGTAATTTCATAAACTAGGGGTATTTTGGTAATTTTGCAAACTGGGGTATTTTGATAATTTTGTAAACTAGGGGTATTTTAGTAATTTCACAAATCAAGTGTATTTCGGTAATTTTGTAATCTGAGGGTATTTCGGTAATTTCACAAATCAGGGGTATTTCAGTAATTTTACAATTTGAGGGTATTTCGGTACTTTCACAAATCAGGGGTATTTTGGTAATTTTGCAATTCAAAGGTATTTCGGTAATTTAAAAAATCAGGGGTATTTCGATAATTTCGTAAATTAAGGGTATTTCGCTAATTTCACAAATTAAGGGTATTTCAATAATTTTGTAAACCAAGGGTATTTCAGTAATTTCATAAATCAGGGGTATTCGATAATTTTGCAATCTGAGGGTAATTCGGTACTTTTACAAATCAGGGGTATTTCGATAATTTCACAAATTAGGGGTCTTTTGGTAATTTCACAAATTAGGGGTATTTCGATAATTTTGAAATTCGAGGGTATTTCAGTAATTTCACAATTTAGGGGTATTTCGGTAATTTTGCAATCTGAGGGTATTTCAGTAATTTCACAAATAAAGGGTATTTCAGTATTTTTGTAAACCAAGGGTATTTCAGTAATTTTAAACCAAGGGTATTCTAAACAGAGATAACGATGCGAATGGGCCTAGGGCCCATTCTCAGCCCAAATGGACCCGGACGCTCATGTGGCCCATTTAGCCCAAATCTAGCCATAGATATGAGATTCACATAGACCAGTTCAATATCTAATACACAATCATAGAATTTATTCATATGGACCCACAGGCCCATTAGGCCCACTTAGCCCAAACAGCCTTGAAACACCCCACACCCTACCCGAGCACGAGCCGGATCTGGTATGTTCCTTAAGTAAACCGGTTTTCAAATTCTTGGTTACTTAGAGAAAAATTGTAAATTTTAGAAAACATTGTTTTGGGTTGGGCTTAAATTGGAACCCATTTAATAAATTTTGAAAACCCAACTTAAATAAGGCGACAAAGTAATTTTAGGGTTTATTATTTTAAAAGAAATAAATTTACTTAATTTTAATCAAAAATAAATTGTATCATAATCAAGTAAAAATAAACAGAAATAAAGAAAATCCAACTGGGCCTTATGGCCTTATTACATCATTCAAACCCAAAATAAAATTTTAAAGTACTAAATTTAAATAGAGTCCAAATTCTAATAAATTCTTCAAGTGTTGCATGGCCACCTTTAGCTCCTGCCGACCCGGTCCATTACTGCTCATCACCTGAAAAATAATTCCCCAACGGGGTGAGTCCACAGACTCAATGTGTACACAGTACTAATTTTCAACAAGTCAGGCATACAAGTCATATCAATTTCATGTTCATACAAAATAAAGGATGATGCAACCCAAACCCAAGCCTATTTGTCCATCCGCTACACACCACCCGTACCAACTTTGCATACAGTGGGGACTACTAAGTCGACCCTCCATCCGCTACACACCATCGAAGGCAGTCACTGCAGTCGACGTGCTCATCGCCCACTTATGTTGTGTCTTTAGACACTATATTCAGATGATGTAACCGAAGTTACCATATTCAATTAATGGGACCGTAGCCACCATATTTCGTTGGTGAGGCCAAGAAGTCGACACCTTCGTTGGTGAGACCGTAGTCATCACCTTCACTTTCTCCCTTCACATATATCCCAAATGCCCCAAATATTACATATCATTCATATCATATTTAAATTCACATTCATGTCACTTTTCAGATTATAACACATTCATAATCCTATCAAAAGTAGGAATACGTACCTGGGTACTTTTTGCCACATTTGTGGTACTTAGCCACATTCTCATTCTTATACACATTCATATATTAAAACATAATTATTGCCATAACATATATATATTGAAAGTTAGTGTGAGTACACACCTGATTTGCTTAATAGGTTCCTTGAATCCCGAAGAATGATCTACCGATCTAGATCTTTCACTCCTATATTCGTTAATCACTTTAAAAGACCATTCGGCCACTTTTCCAAATACAACTAGGATTTGTATTACTTACCTTAAAATTTCCAAATCTGAAAAGGATTCCTTGCCTTGTATGTCTGTCAAAATCCCTATAATTATATGTTAATTTTAATCTCACATATATTCCATAACTTTTGACCAAATATGTGTATATCTTACCTTAGATTCTTGAATCCCGGATGATCTCTCCCTTGTAGTCGATAGCACTAGAAATCCCGAAATACTCCTTATAGTTTCGGCCACAATAATAATAACATTAATCCCTATTTTTCGGCTTAAAGAAGAGAATAAATCAATAACCACAAGATTCTTACCTTAAGTGTTGAATTCGACAGATCTATCCTGACACCACTTCAGAGATTCGGCTTTGGCAGAATTTCAGCTAGGTTGGATTTGGTTTTGAAAAGGAAGAAGAAGAAGAAAAGAAAAAGAAAGATGAGGCTAGAGAATTCGGCTAGACAAAAAAAAAAGAGAAAAGAGCCCTAAAAATTTCGACAGAGAGATGAGGAGGAAGCAAAAATTGATGAGTAGCCCTCTTGTCCTCCTTTTATAGCCGAAAAATATCAGCCTAGGAGAGTCCTTACTTGGCCACCACTCTCTTTCATCATCTATTTTATTTAAAATAAACTAGAGAAAAATCCTTATTATCTCTTCCAAATAATCCAAATTAAAAATCCCTTATTTATCTCTTTTTAATCATGTATTTATGGAATTAAAACACCCCCTTTTTCCAACCCATGTGCCGTCCACCTCATAGCCTGGGGAGCAAAATTAAAACTTCATTTATTTGCTTCCCTTGTGACTTGAACCCAGGCCCATGCCTCCTACACATGGTGCCATTTCCATAGGTCCTAAGTGGCATCTTCAGGCCACATTTCCAAGCCTGTTTGTGTGCCAAATTTCTCCAACTTTTTCTTTTAAGGCCCTCTTGCCTTTATTTCCTATTTTGAACCTTAAAATTTGACATTTCTGCATCATTTCTAAGTTTCCTAAAATTTTCGATCGGCTCTGTTTACTTGCCATTTTCTTACATTTCCAAGTTTCCAGAAATGTTCACTTTCCATTTTTGAATCATTTTCTTACATTTCCTAGTTTCCATAAATGTTCACTTTCCTCTTTATTCCTTTACATTTTCAGGACATTTCCCTACATTTCCAAGACAAGACATTTCCTTACATTTCCTTGCATTTCCTTACATTTCCATACATTTCCATACATTTCCTTACATTTCCTTACATTTTCTTACATTTCCCTACATTGCCTTACATTTCCATACATTTCCACACATTTCCACACATTTCCATACACTTCCATACATTTCCATATATTTCCATACATTTCCTTATTTCTAGAATTCACATAACACATTCATAATTCATAAAACATGCCATTTTACCACATGGTTCCTTGTGTCATGCTTCACACGGAGTTTCTTTTAAAGCCTCATTTACCTAGCTCCTCTTTTTACTTAAAAACCAATAATTTTCCAAAGCTTTCTTCTTCCATCCTAAAATTCTAAAAACCCTTAATACACTTCCAACACTGCCAAAACCTACTAACTCATGAACTATGCACAAACGCATAACCCTTAATCTAGGATGTTACAAGCCTAAACCCACAAGAACACCCATGATGGCCTCAACTATTGTGTCGAAGCTCCCACATGTGCGCTCGCACGCTCGTGTGGCTACCATCATCGTGTGACCGGCATTTTGGCATTTGTCGCTCTACAGCTAGAGTAGTGCGAAATACACACCTTATAGGAATCTGGAGTTGATCCGCGCTCCGGACGCTCCTATTCCCAAACTCCAACCAAGGTATGCTTACTCTCCTTATAGATTGCTCTATTTAAAGCCAGCTTCTCACCTTCCCTCATGCTAGCTTCCCGATGTGGGATCCCTCCTTCAGTAGAGTTTAAATCCATCACAACCACTTGTCGTCCCAACTTAGCAAAATAAATATCCCTTTTTGCTTGCAATAGGATTCAAACCCTTGCCCTCTCTTATGCTCCAGACACTACATGCCACCACAACACAAGCTCCTTTTGTGTCTAAAATCATGCGCAACTAAATATAAGTCTATGGGCCAAAGTCTAAGTTCATTTAAAAGGAAATCAAAATGAATTGCAAGCTCCAAGACTTGAACCTTGAACCCCTTGCTTCCTCTATGGCGTCACTTCCTTGTCTCCTATATGGCGCCATTTGCCACTAGACCACAACTCCTTTTATATCATTTTTCTCCACATTTTATTCTTAAAGCCTACTTACTAACTCTTAGGGTTTTATTCACCTAAAACCAAAATTTTCCTAAAGCCCTGGTTTGATCCCGGGACTTCATGGAAGCCTCCTAACCTTCCAAAATCACTCACCTAACAGGTCCAACTTGCATTAGTGCCATTCTCTTGTTCTCAAAAATTTTAAACGCTCCTGTGCCCAAGGCCCAATGGGCCCAATTCTACTAGGCCTAAATTCGGGTTGTTACACGATAGTAAAGAGTTAAATGAACCCAAACCAAGGCAAGAGAACGTGGTAGATAAAGGTAAGATTGAGGTAAGCCATAATAAACCAAAACTGGTAAGTATAGAGTACCAACCTCGTGTGCCATATCCCAATGCGATGAAAAAAGACCACACAGATGAGCATTTCGGTAAATTTCCTAAACTTTTAAAAAAATTACATATTAACTTACCGTTTATTGAAGCTCTTTCGTAGATGCCCAATTTAAAATTTTTTTTAAAAGAGCTTTTAACAAACAAACGGAAGTTAGATGATGCGTTGCATGTGGAGCTAAATGCAGTGTGCTCAGCAATTTCACAAAATAAACTACCTCAAAAGTTAAAAGATCCAGGGAGTTTTACAATTCCTTACTTAATTGGTGGTTTATCTATTAATAATGCTTTAGCTAATCTAGGGGCAAGCATCAATGTTATGCCTTATAAATTGTTTAAACAGCTAGGTCTTGGAAAACCCAAACAAACTAGGATGAGCATTCAATTGGCTGATAAAACCATTAGAGTTCCTAGGGGTATAACTAAGGATGTACTAGTGAAAATTGATAAATTCATACTCCTAGTAGACTTTGTTGTTTTAGACATGGATAATGATAGTAATGTCTCTTTAATTTTAGGAAGATCTTAGCAACTGCTAAAACTAGAATTGATGTTGGTACAGGTGAACTCACACTTTGTGTAGGTGATGAAACGATCACTCTTCGGGCTCGTGACTCGGCTAGGACATTGAGTAATAAAGGTGAGAACATAAATTCTATTAATAATAATTTGGTTCAACCCTTTTTTCAGGAAGCACCTCGAAAATACACAAATGAGCCACATCCTAGATCTCGTGCCAACAATGAAATAACTCATGAGGAGTGAAGGCTTCAGATCGATAAACTAGACGAGTGGAGGACACATGTTAAGGAGAAACCAAGAACACACGAAGCAAAATCGAGGCAACTCCATAACGAACTTAAAGATGAAGCTAACTACTTCAAGATTGGAGACCGAGTTCTAATGGATAATATAGATCCTCGTGTTGCCACTTCTGAACCTAGAATAACTCCTTTCACGGTACTTAATACTTTCCTATACGGTACAATCGAGGTAACTCATTCTCAATTTGGCACCTTCAAGTTAAATCGTACTCATCTAAAACCTTATTTTAATACAATTGATAGCAAGAATGAGGAGTTTCAACTCCTCAAACCACCATGATTATGCGAATGAAAGGTAAGTCTAGCTTAAGCCTTTAAACAAGTGCTTATCGGGAGGCAACCCGAGTACTAACCCTATTAATTTCCATATTTTCAATTTTTAGCACCTAACTAAAAACTAGCCAATTTAATAAAGCACAGGTTTCTCGATCCAGACGGTCTTGCACACGGGAGTGGCCGTGGTCGTGTTGACACCACGGGTAAGTACATGAGTGTGGTGGAGATCGTACGGAAACAAGACGAAAAATTTCCCCAAAACACAGGCTCTGACTAAATGCCACCGCTATTTGATACAGCCGTGGTCGACACTGAGAAAATAACACGGGCGTGCGACACGCCCGTGCCCCTAAGCCGTGGTTGAAACTGAGAAATCTACACAAGCGTGTAACACGCCCGTGTCTGTAGGCCGTGGTTGATATTGATCAATCATGGGTGTGGAAACCTTTACTCAGGTGTGGGAGAAACGAACGAAGCATCACACAGCCGTGCGACTCGGCCGTGTTACCTAACACGTCCATGGCACACGACCGTGGGCCGCGACCATATGCCCCAAATCTTTATTTAAACCACTTTCTTTCTGCTCACTTTCTTCCCCATATCCCTTCCTCTCTAACCCTAGCCACCACAGCTGTTCTCACTTTTCACCATCCTTGCCACCATACACAATGACTAATACTATAGGCAAGACCAAGGCCACTATCAACGTGTCAAAAAAGTGAAAAGACATTGGCGCGGTCTTCGCATACACGACCACTCTACATAAGTTCATGCCACCCGCTTCATTGACTCGACAAGGACCTTTGAGTCCATTTATTTTTTCTTTTTCTTTTATTTTCATTTTTAAATTCTTTTCATTTATCTTTCTTGTCTTTAATTTATATTATCATATTTTGATTTCTTTAATTTAGGTTCAAGGGGCTATTAAGGAACGACTACACCACCACCGGAGTATCCACCCCTACCTTTACCTCTGCCCAACTTTACCGTTTCTTTTTCTTGACTCCATCTGAAATTCAGGAAGTTTCACTTCTCCCACTATCTTATGATTTTTTTACTATATTGTCGTTATCTATCTTTGTACATTGAGGACAATGTACATCTTAAGTGTGGGGAGGTTAACTATAGTATTATTCAAAAATCCCTGAATTATATCTTGTTCTTAAGTAATTTTCTCATATTACTATTAGAATGAAACTTCTATTGATTTATGATTTTCATTGATATGTTTTGGATTAAGTCATAGGTAATTGTGCATTGATGGTTTAAACTTTAAGATAGTAGAGAATCAAGCATGATAAGTCTATTTTCAGAATTAAAAATTTATCAGGTTGTTTCCATAAATTTAAATATTACTTTGAAGTTTGAAATTCGCAAGGTTGACATCAAAAACCATAAATTTTGTGAGTCTTTGAGCCTTTTAGAGCATATATTTTTCTTGCTCACTTTATTGATTATGAGTGTGTCAATATTGATTTGTTATTCTAGAACTTGCTTCGATTATGCATGTCGAGACCACACTCTTGATTTGATATACTGAGATGATAAAGGCACCTAGGAATTAACCCACTCACTCCACAGAAAGCCTACCTCCATATAGATCAAGACGACTCCTAGGTCTAATCCAAAGTACATACATAGAAAAAGTATTGAAAAGGTTCAGTATAGAAGAATCTAAGAAAAGATTTCTACCTATGAGACATGGTATTTCACTCTCAAAGGAAATGTGTCTTTCAACTTCAAAAAGGAGAGAATTTATGAGTAAGATTCCATATGATTCGACTATTGGATCTATCATGTATGCCATGCTATGTACTCGTCTAGATGCATCATATGCTTTAAGCATGATGAGTCGGTACCAAGTAGGTCCCGGTGAAAGTTATTGGGTCACAGTTACAAATATCCTTACGTACTTGAGAAGGACTAAGGATCCATTCTTTATATATAAAGGTGAGGAAGTGTAAAAGGTTACACTGATGCTTGTTTCCAAACCGACAAGGATGATTCACGATTGTAATCGGGTTTTGTGTAACAACCTGTTTTTAGGTTAGATCAGAATAGTGGTTTTGGGACCATAAAATCGAGGCTAAAATAATATTTTATTATTTTATTAAATTTTACAGCATGATAGAATTATTATGTGAAAGTTTCGTAAAGAAATTTTACTATTTGAATGCTTAATTCGGTAAAAAAGTACTAAATCGCATAAAGCGTAAAACGTGTGTTCTATTAGCTAAAAGTGTCAAATAGCTATAGAACATTAAATTAAAGGTCCTTAAGTGGTAAATAGACCATTTACAGTTAGTGGATGATGATAGCATGGCAATTGGTGTAATTTTTAATATTTTTAAGGTTAAAATGGTAAATGGCTAATAAATGTTATAATAAACAAAATCAAAATTCATTTTATATTATCAACATCTTTTTTAGCCGAATTTTGCAAGAAGAAAAGAAGAAATTCTAGGTTTTCTATTCGACACTTGCAAGATTAATTTGGTAAGTGTTTTTGACTCAGTTTTTAATGATTTCTATGTTTTTGATATCGTTGCTTTGTATTCTAGCTAGCCCGTACCCTAGATTTTGTAATTTTTGAAGATTTAACATGTTACCATTGTTGAATACTTGAGTTCTTTGATGTTTAATGATAGATTATGGAAGCTTGATGATAGTTAAACTAGTTTTGTAAAGTGATTTTTGACAAAAATGCAAAATAGGGATTAATTTGTAAAATGTAAAATGTGGTGGTTAAAAGTGTACAATAATGAAAGATATGGGCTGCTAGGAGTTTCTATGAAATTCAGCTAGACATGGGTAGGTACTAAATCGCATGAATTTGCAATTTTATGTGATCAGGACTAAATTGTAAAAATTGGAAAGTATAGTGGTAAATGTGTAAATTTTCCAAAACATGAATTATAGAATAAATTGAATAGATTGAATGCTGAATGTATTGAATTTGATAATATATAGATCAAGATAAGCTGAGATTGAGTTTATATCGGGGAAAAGGAAAGATCGACGAATAGCCGATAGTTTTTATCCGAGCAATACGAGGTAAGTTGTATAATTAGAATCGAGCTTTTAAATACTTGTAATTATTGAAATGAATGTATGTGATTGAGTAATTGATATACTTGAAATACAAATACCTTATTGATATAGTTTAATGGTTACCAAGCCCCGTTTGAACTGTATAAATTCATAGGATACGAGTAACATGTCACTAGGGTTACCGTTTTGGTCGAGCTCCTGCATTTGTTGTGGACTCACCACAGCTCGTATGAGCTTACCGATATATCAGCTCATAAGAGCTTACTATTTTTAGCTCATTGGAGCTTACCGTTTCAGCTCGTATGAGCTTACTGTTCAGCTCGATAGAGCTTATCGTTTCAGCTCAATAGAGCTTATTGTTCGTCAACTCAGGAGGAGATTACCAATCATAGCTCGAAAGATCATAAATAATAATGAATTGATGTTCCTGATGTTTATCACCCGGGTATCCTTTGGAGTTCTAATAGGTTCAGCGGGCATAAATTCTGTTTATACAAATGAGTATTGTTATTGAATGGATTATTGGTTATATGATTGAGAATGAAACGTTGAATGCTAGTTATATTGATTATTGAATTGTGATAATGGATGATTTCATGTATTAACATGTCTAACCTATGGATGAATGCTTGTGATAGGCATTTGGTAATTGTAATATCCCGGGTTAGGGGTTATTTTGTTATTGCATTCGTTTGCATGTGTTTGGGTTGCATTGTGATGTTTTTGATTGTTTTGGGGCTTAGTTAGGAGCTTGGGGTAAGCCTGAGTGGTTGAGAAAATTTTAGTTTCAAGTGTTATGTGAGAGGAGCAAAAGGAGTTGGGGTTTATAAAGTAATTTTGGTGAATGTTAACACAAGAGATGTGCTGGTGGAGTGGCAAAGCATGCGCCACTTGGAGCTTGTGTGTGACGTCAATTGCATGGGGAGGAGGTCCTGTGTTCAAGCTGCAAAGACCTCACATTTTGCTTCTATTTTGACGGCATGGAGGGGAGAAGTTGTTGGCAGTTCAAACTCTGCCATGGACCAAGTCAAATTGTGCAAATGGTGGGTGGAGAGCAAATTGTGGAGGTTGACTAGTTCAAACTAGTTTGAATGGGTGGTTGTGAGTGATTGGAGGTAGTGGCCGAATATTGGGGTGTGTGTGGAGTGAGTGGCCGGTTTTGGTAAGTGGGAGAGGGGTGTGCCGAAAATTCATTTGGCATTTTTGGTGATTTTCGGTCACTCTTTGTCAAAACAAAATTCTCTCATTTACTTTTGAAACCGAAAATTCAAGAACATACTGCCGAAATTTGCTTGTTTCCTCCTAATTTTCTTTGGTAGCCGAATATTCCTTCCCATTTCTTCTCCTTTCTTTTCAATTGTGTAAACCAAAACCATACCCTCTCTTTTCACACTTTTTCTTTGCTTGAAAACCTTGAGTAAGTCGAAACTAGCATTCTCTCCCTCCCATATTTTCTTTCTTTCTTAAAAACATTGTAGCCGAAACTCCATTCTCCAAACACCTTCTCCATTTCTTTTCTTCTCAAAACTGAAAGCACCTACCCCTTGTGCATTTTCTCTCTTCTTCTCAGAACCCTGGCCAATTCTCTTCTTCTTCTTGAACATATATTTCTTTTGCTTCACTTTTAAAATACTAGCCGAATCCCTCCCTAGTGTTGCCGAAATTTCCTTCTAGCATTTGTTCTCATTTTGGCCAAATATCAACCCCTCCCTTTTCATCTTTCTCTTGCGTTTCCTTTCTTGGGTAAGTGCTTGGCCGAATGGCCATTTCTTTCTTCTCTCGTTCTTGTTGATTTTGGATTGGTTAAGAGCCGATTATGGCAACTGTTGATGGGTGTTGATCTCTTGTGGTGGAACTGATTTCATTATAGGGCATCCAGGATTTTGGAAGCAAACAAGAGGAGCCGTCATCTTCTGTTAATTGATTGGTAAGTGTGGTAAGGGTTGGTTCTCTTAGTCCATTCGTTAGTTTTCGTTAAGATAAGGCTTCAGAAGACTAACTGTTTGCTTGTTAGGGGTTGGCCGATTGTCAGAGGAACCACTGTTTGGTTCGGGATTTGGTAGGAAACCAAATCAAGTGTAAGGTGAGGGTTCAAACATTAACCTATTCGGTTTAATAGTTATGGCCGAATGGTCTAGGTTACTAACCCCATGTTTGGCCGATTATAGGAGCAAGGTAATCAAGGGGCTTAGATCAGTTCGTTGGGTTTAAGGCTTTCGTTTAACAGGTGTGTAAACTAACACACTCTTGCTTAGTAATATGTTAATAACCTGATTGTTAATAAGCCGATACAGTATGGGTGATTGATATGATACCCTGTGGGGTATGAGCACGGATACGGGTAAGTCCGTTTCATTACGAGCTATGTTGTTGATATATATTGATATCATGATTATGATATATGTGCTATGAGATGCAACATTAAACATGTTAGTATGATTGCATGAGTTGCATGATTTTGCATCAGTATGAGATGTTATTGGGTGATATGAGAGGAGGGGGAATACGATATCCATGTCTTTGGGACACCAGAGGTTTGGCACCTCTAGTGGTTTGGTACCACAGATTGATTTTTGTGACTTTAGGTCACGGAGGTTTTAGCACCTCGGCGTCTTATCGGTGGCTTAGCACCACGGTGGGTTGGCCCCACGGTTGATATTGCGGGATCGGCGCCAGTGATTTGGTATCACGCGATGGGTTGGCCCCATCATTGGATTCGTGACTTCGGTCACCAGTGATTTGGTATCACACTCGTGTCTTTGGGACACGGAGGTTTGGCACCTCATAGCGTCTCGTCCTGGTGGCCGTATCACGATGGGTTGGCCCCACGATGATTATCTGAGATTGACGCCAGGTGATTTGGTATCACACGATGGGTTGGCCCCATCATTGGATTATTCGTGACTTTGGGTCACCAGTGGTTTTGGCACCACACTTATGGATATCGTGACTTTGGGTCACCGTGGTTTGGCACCACCGGTGGTTTGGTACCACACGGGTAGATAAGGAGTATGGTTGGTTAGGATCGGGTGCATTATTTGTATTGCTCTGTTATGGTGTATGTTAGCATGTTGCCTTAACAGGGGAAGGATTTATACACTTTGAGTCCTCGTGGCTCACCTTCTCCCTTATCATTTCAGGTGACACATAGCTAGCGGATGTGGAGCCGGGTGGACTCGAGACATGCCAGGAATAAATTTGGAGTTGTACTGTTTTAAACTTGGTATTTTATTTCATTTATTTCTCATTTGGTTTATTTTGGGTTGTAAAAGCCTTTTAAAATTATGCTTTGGATATTTATATGCTTGGATGTTATTTTGAAGATGCCTTAACAAATTACTGTTTTAATAATCCGATAAAACTTGGGAATAAAAAGGGGTTTCAAAACTACAACGCGATACGTTTTAAACTCTACCATCGGGTAGAACACTGTAATTTAAAATGAATGAACTCAAATGTTTTCCAAACTCAAGATTTTTACTCACTAAGGTCATAATGTTCTAAGCAACTGAATGAAATTACTTGGATTTTTAATTGGTGTGAAACCGTTTTACTTATGGATACACCTAAGTTTTCTAAAGTTCCGGGTTTTAAAATGCACCATCAGTTTTGAACAATCATACTCAGGATTTTAACTACAACAAGGAGTTTTCTCAAATGAATTTTAATTGGTAACCTGTTTTAAGTGACTCGTTTTTCCCTGTGACATTTCGGATCCAGTCGTAGTGTGATTGACCGGGTTGGGGTGTTACAATTATGGTATCAGAGCCAAGTTCAAAGGCTTGGCTGTGGGCCCGAGGCCCAAAATGTTTTAAAAATGGGTTTTTAAGTATTTTATTGGAAATGTATGGTTTGAAAGGCATGGCCCGAGACACCGGCACCAATCCGCCCAGGTAAGTACCCTTACTATTGCTTGTGGTTTTGATATGAGTATGATATGATTGAATGACTAGCAATAGTGGATTATTTTGGAGACTAAAACTAATAAGACTCTAGAGACTTGCGAAAACAAAATTTCTTTAATAAGCAATATTCATAAGACTTTGCTTTAAAAGACAGTGGAATAAATACTGATGCATAAAACTCCTAAAACAGATAAGTTGAGACTTTAGTCATGAGCACTCGGGGTGGCCGTGGTCGTAATACACGTGGACGTGGTCGGGGTAGGATGACAGTTTCTGAACCCGTAGGATCTGGTCACGGGGTCAGAAAATGAGATACCGGCACCACCACCAGTTGGAGGTGGTGAGTTTCAGGATCAGACTGGGGATGACGCAGTGTCACAGGCGATGCTGTGGGTTCTGGAAAGGGTAGCTGGAATAGGTGGAGGCGGAGGAGCCTGAAAATCTGTGCCGGAGCGACTCCGAGCAAATGGGGCTGAGGTTTTTCGAGGTGTTTCTAGTGTTGCTCCCAGCATTGCTGAGTATTGGCTGGAGGCGACGGAGCGGATCATGGATGATTTGGATCTGACTGCTGAGGAAAAGCTGAAGGGGATAGTGTCGCTTCTTCAGGATGAGTCATACTAGTGGTGGCTCACGGTTCGGGACAGTGTTGCAGCATAGGATCTTACATGGGATTATTTTAGGGCTGCTTATCAGAAAAAGTACATTGGAGCTAGCTACATTGACGCGCAGCGAAAGGCATTTTTGAGGCTAGTTCAGGGGAGTAAGTCTGTGTCCGAGTACGAGGCAGAGTTCTTGAAGCTGAGTCGGTATGCTAGGGGCATTGTGGTCACTGAACACGAGAGGTGTGTTCGATTCGAGGATGGTCTGAGAGATGAATTAAGATTGCTGATTGCTCCACAGCAGGAACGTGAGTTTGCCGTCCTGGTTGAGAAGGCTAAGGTAGCCGAGGGTGTTAAGGAATCTGTGAGGCAAAACATGGATAGGAACAAGCATAAGAGGAGTTTTGGATCTTCTGGGTCGTCAGGTAATCCTCAGAAAAGGGCTAGACTGAGTGGGCCGAATCAGTCGGGTAGGCTTGTTGCTATTAATCAGGGACCCGCCCAGTGTAACCATTGTGGGAAATCTCATTGGGGAGGATGCTGGACCGGTGGAAAAGGATGTTTTCAGTGTGACTCACTGGATCACCGTATGAGGGACCGTCGCGTAAGTTGGCTAGGATTCGATCCCGAGAGTCGAGGCCGTACTCGGTTCAGAATAATGGACCGCCACCGCAGAGAGGTCGTGGTAATGGCAGAGGAGGTAATGGTTCTGGTAGAGGCCGCGGAGCACCGGGCAGAGGTGCGGGAAGTTCTGAGGCACGACAGCTGGGTTTGGTGTATGCGGCGAGGCCGAGAGAGAGGCGACCTGCCGGGGCGTCATAACCGGTACGTTTTTGATCTTTGGTTCTCCATATACTGCCTTGACTGACTTGGGTTCAACGCATTCTTACGTTGCTAGTGGTATAGTAGAGACCTTGGACTTAGATTCTAAAACTACTTCTAGGCAGATGACAGTACTTAGCCCTCTAGGTCACTCAGTAGTTGTAGACAAGCTGTATAGAGATGTACCCCTAGAACTCCAAGGGGTAGTGTTTGTGGCTGATCTGATGGAACTGCCGTTTGGGGAGTTCGATCTGATTCTCAGGATGGACTGGTTGGTTAAGTACTTGGCAAGGATGGATTGCGCGGCTAAGCGCATGGTTCTTAAGACGACTGAGGGTGATGAGGTGGTATGATAGGTAACAGAAGAGATTACCTGTCCAACGTGGTGTCTGTTCTGAAAGTTGAAAAGATGGTCAGGAAAGGCTGTGAAGCATATGTGGTTCATGTGTATGCCTTGGAGGCTAAGGAGTCTGCTGTTGAGAAGGTCCGAACAGTTAAGGAATTTGTTGATGTGTTTCCAGAGGAGCTTCCGGTTTGCCGCCGGATCGTGAGGTGGAGTTCGGGATAGATCTGTTACCAGGAACTGCGCCAGTGTCTATTGCTCCGTATAGAATGGCACCAAAGGAATTGGTGGAATTAAAGGCTCAGATCCAGGAGTTGTTGGATCGAGGCTTTATCAGGCCAAGTGTTTCACCTTGGGGAGCGCCAGTACTCTTTGTCAAGAAGAAAGATGGTACGATGTGGATGTCTATAGACTACCTCCAGTTGAATAAGTTGACGATTAAAAACAAGTATCCGTTACCATGGATAGATGACTTGTTTGATCAGCTGAAGGGTGCATCTGTGTTCTCGAAGATCGATTTGAGGTCTGGGTACCATCAGTTAAAGGTAAAGGAGGCGGATATCCACAAGACAGCGTTTTGTACTTGGTATGGGCACTACGAATTTCTGGTAATGCCGTTCGGGTTGACTAGAGCACCGGCAGCATTCATGGATATGATGAATAGGGTGTTCTAGCAGTTTTTGGATCAGTTCGTAGTGGTTTTTATAGACGACATCTTGGTGTACTCAAGGACAGAGGAGGAGCATGATGCACACTTGCGAGTGGTACTGCAAATTCTGAGGGAGAAACAGCTTTATGCTAAGTTTAGTAAGTGCGAGTTCTGGCTCAGAGAAGTGACTTTCTTGGGTCATGTAGTGTCAGCTGAGGGGATTAGGGTGGATCCTCGGAAGGTTGAGGCAGTTTTGGATTGGAAGCCTCCTAAGTCAGTTACTGAGATTCGGAGTTTTCTGGGCTTGGCAGGATACTACCGAAGATTTGTAGAGGGATTTTCATTAATTGCAGCACCGATGACTAAGATATTGAGGAAAGGAGTTCCGTTCGTCTGGACTGAGAAACAGCAGGAGAGTTTCGACAAGTTAAAGAAGATTTTGACTGAAGCTCCTGTTTTAATTCAACCTGAGGCAAGTAAGGAATTCACAGTGTATTGCGATGCATCACATACAGGACTGGGTTGTGTGCTGATGCAGGAAGGAAAGGTTGTGGCGTATGCTTCTAGGCAGCTGAGGCCACATGAGGTCAATTATCCGATGCACGACTTGGAATTAGCAGCTGTAGTCTTCGCTTTGAAGATCTGGAGGCACTACCTGTACGGAGAGAGATCAATAGTCTATACAGACCATAAGAGTCTGAAGTACCTTTTGACTCAGAAGGATCTGAATCTGAGGCAACGCAGATGGATTGAGTTGCTCAAGGATTACGACTGTTCGATTGAGTATCACCCGGGCAAGGCTAACGTGATGGCAGACGCGTTGAGCCGTAAAGTTATTTCGGACTTAAGAGCGATGTTTGCCCATTTGAGTTTGTATGATGACGGAAGTATTCTGGCAGAGTTGCAGGTTAAGCCTACTTGGGTTGAGCAGAGTAAGGAGAAGCAGTTGGAAGATGAGGTTTTGAGTACGCGTAGGTCTCAGGTGCGGGACAGTGGTTTGGAGGGTTACAGTTTGTCTAGTGATGGAGTGCTTTGTTTTCAAGGGAGACCTTGTATGCCGAAGGATATTGAGCTAAGGCAGAAGATTCTTCAGGACGCACATAGCAGCCCATACGCTATGCATCCTGGAGGTAGTAAGATGTATCGGGATCTAAGAGAGCAGTTTTGGTGGCCAGGTCTGAAGCAAGAGATGACAGAGTTTGTTGGAAGGTGTCTGACATGTCGGCAGTCAAGGTGAACATCGATTGCCGCCGTCGGGTTGCTTGAAACAATGAAGATTCCTCGATGGAAGTGGGAAAGGATAACTATGGATTTCGTCAGTGGTTTACCTCTTACGCCAAGCAAGAAACACTCAGTTTGGGTAGTGGTGGATTGTTTGACTAAGTCAGCTCACTTCATTCCGGTAAGGGTTGATTACTCACTTCGTGAGTTTGGCGAAGTGTATGTGTCGTCGATAGTGAGGTGCGTGAGCGTGTGCGATGTCGATCATCTCGGATAGGGATCCCAGATTTACGTCAAGATTCTGGAGAGCGTTACATCAGGCTCTGGGTACACGTTTGGATTTTAGCACGGCTTTTCACCCGCAGTCTGACGGGCAGTCAGAAAGGGTTATTCAGATCTTGGAAGATATGCTGAGAGGTTGTGTTCTGGACTTCAGAGGTAGTTGGGAGGAGTTTCTGCCATTAGCTGAGTTCGCCTACAACAATAGTTACCAAGCAAGCATCAAGGTGGCACCATACGAGGCATTGTATGGTAGGAAATGTCGCTCACCTACGTGTTGGACGGAGTTGGGTGAACGTCAGTTTTTGGGACCCGAGTTGGTTACAGAGACCGAAGACAAAGTTAAGTTGATTCAGGCTCGACTGAAAGAAGCTTCGGATAGGCAGAAGTCATATGCCGATCTCAAGCGGAGAGATATAGAGTGCGCTGTGGGGGATCAAGTTTTTCTGAAGGTCTCGCCATGGAAGAAAGTGTTGAGGTTCGGGAGAAAAGGCAAGTTGAGTCCGAGGTTTATTGGACCGTATAAGGTACTGAGACGAGTGGGACCAGTAGCATATCAGCTTGAGTTGCCAGCAGAGTTGAGTCAGATTCACAACGTATTTCACGTTTCGATGCTTAGGCGTTATCCATCAGATCCATATCATGTCGTAGCGGTGGAAGAGATCGAGGTAAATCCAGATTTGACCATTGAGGAAGAACCTGTGCAGATTCTAGATCGGGATGTGAAGGTTCTCCGTAGGAAGTCAGTGCCCTTGGTAAAAGTACTTTGGCGGAATCACGGCGTGGAAGAAGCTACGTGGGAACCAGAGGATGTGATGAGACAGCAATACCCTCAACTCTTTTGACTAGGTAATTTCGAGGCCGAAATTATTTTTAAGAGGGGTAGAACTGTAATATCCCGGGTTAGGGGTTATTTTGTTATTGCATTCGTTTGCATGTGTTTGGGTTGCATTGTGATGTTTTTAATTGTTTTGGGGCTTAGTTAGGAGCTTCGGGTAAGCCTGAGTGGTTGAGAAAATTTTAGTTTCAAGTGTTATGTGAGGGGAGCTGAAGGAGCTGGGGTTTATAAAGTAATTTTGGTGAATGTTAACACAAGAGATGAGCTGGTGGAGTGGCAAAGCATGCGCCACTTGGAGCTTGTGTGTGACGTCAATTGCATGGGGAGGAGGTCCTGTGTTCAAGCTGCAAAGACCTCACATTTTGCTTCTATTTTGACGGCATGGAAGGGAGAAGTTGTTGGCAGTTCAAACTCTGCCATGGACCAAGTCAAATTGTGCAAATGGTGGGTGGAGAGCAAATTGTGGAGGTTGACTAGTTCAAACTAGTTTGAATGGGTGGTTGTGAGTGATTGGAGGTAGTGGCCGAATATTGGGGTGTGTGTGGAGTGAGTGGCCGATTTTGGTAAGTGGGAGGGGGTGTGCCGAAAATTCATTTGGCATTTTTGGTGATTTTCGGTCACTCTTTGTCAAAACAAAATTCTCTCATTTTCTTTTGAAACCGAAAGTTCAAGAACATACTGCCGAAATTTGCTTGTTTCCTCCTAATTTTCTTTGGTAGCCGAATATTCCTTCCCATTTCTTCTCCTTTCTTTTCAATTGTGTAAACCGAAACCATTACCCTCTCTTCTCACACTTTTTCTTTGCTTGAAAACCTTGAGTAAGCCGAAACTAGCATTCTCTCCCTCCCATATTTTCTTTCTTTCTTAAAAACATTGTAGCCGAAACTCCATTCTCCAAACACCTCCTCCATTTCTTTTCTTCTCAAAACCGAAAGCACCTACCCCTTGTGCATTTTTTCTCTTCCTCTGAGAACCTTGGCCGATTCTCTTCTTCTTCTTGAACATATATTTCTTTTGCTTCACTTTTAAAATACTAGCCGAATCCCTCCCTAGTGTTGCCGAAATTTCCTTCTAGCATTTGTTCTCATTTTGGCCGAATATCAACCCCTCTCTTTTCATCTTTCTCTTGTGTTTCCTTTCTTGGGTAAGTGCTTGGCCGAATGGCCATTTCTTTCTTCTCTCGTTCTTGTTGATTTTGGATTGGTTAAGAGCCGATTATGGCAACTGTTGATGGGTGTTGATCTGTTGTGGTGGAACCGATTTCATTATAGGGCATCCAGGATTTTGGAAGCAAACAATAGGAGCTGTCATCTTTTGTTAATTGATTGGTAAGTGTGGTAAGGGTTGGTTCTCTTAGTCCATTCGTTAGTTTTCGTTAAGATAAGGCTTCAGAGGACTAACTGTTTGCTTGTTAGGGGTTGGCCGATTGTCGAGAGGAACCATTTGTTTGGTTGGATTTGGTAGGAAACCAAATCAAGTGTAAGGTGAGGGTTCAAACATTAACCTATTCGGTTTAATAGTTATGGCGAATGGTCTAGGTTACAAACCCCATGTTTGGCCGATTATAGGAGCAAGGTAATCAAGGGCTCGAATCGATTCGTTTGGGTTTAAGGCTTTTCGTTTAACGGTGTGTAAACTAACACACTCTTGCTTAGTAATATGTTAATAACTGATTGTTAATAAGCCGATACAAAGATGGGTGATTGATATGATACCTGTGGGGTATGAGCACGCGATACGGTAAGTCCGTTTCATTACGAGCTATGTTGTTGATATATATTGATATCGTGATTATGATATATGTGCTATGAGATGCAAAGACATTAAACATGTTAGTATGATTGCATGAGTTGCATGATTTTGCATCGATATGAGATGTTATTGGGTGATATGAGAGGAGGGGGAATATGATATCCTTGTCTTTGGGACACGGAGGTTTGGCACCTCGGTGGTTTGGTACCACAGATTGATTTATTGTGACTTTTGGTCACCAGAGGTTTGGCACCTCAGCATCTTATCCCAGTGGCTTAGCACCACAGTGGGTTGGCCCCACGGTTGATATTGCGGGATCGACGCCAGTGATTTGGTATCACGCGATGGGTTGGCCCCATCATTGGATTCGTGACTTCGGTCACCAGTGATTTGGTATCACACTCGTGTCTTTGGGACACGGAGGTTTGGCACCTCATAGCGTCTCGCGTCGGTGGCCGTTACCACGATGGGGTTGGCCCCACGATGATTATACGAGATTGACGCCAGTGATTTGGTATCACACGATGGGTTGGCCCCATCATTGGATTATTCGTGACTTTGGGTCACCAGTGGTTTGGCACCACACTTATGGATATCGTGACTTTGGGTCACCAGTGGTTTGGCACCACCAGTGGTTTGGTACCACACGGGGTAGATAAGGAGTATGGTTGGTTAGGATCAGGTGCATTATTTGTATTGCTCTGTTATGGTGTGTGTTAGCATGTTGCCTTAACCGGGGGGAAGGATTTATACACTGATTCCTGTGGCTCACCTTTTCCCTTATCATTTCAGGTGACACATAGCTAGCGGATGTGGAGCCGGGTGGACTCGAGACATGCCAGGAATAAATTTGGAGTTGCACTGTTTTAAACTTGGTATTTTATTTCGTTTATTTCTCATTTGGTTTATTTTGGGTTGTAAAAGCCTTTTAAAATTATGCTTTGGATATTTATATGCTTGGATGTTATTTTGAAGATGCCTTAACAAATTACTGTTTTAATAATCCGATAAAACTTGGGAATAAAAAGGGGTTTCAAAACTACAACGCGATACGTTTTAAACTCTACCATCGGGTAGAACACGGTAATTTAAAATGAATGAACTCAAATGTTTTCCAAACTCAAGATTTTTGCTCACTAAGGTCATAATGTTCTAAGCAACTGAATGAAATTACTTGGATTTTTAATTGGTGTGAAACCGTTTTACTTATGGATACACCTAAGTTTTCTAAAGTTCCGGGTTTTAAAATGCACCATCAGTTTTGAACAATCATACTCAGGATTTTAACTACAACAAGGAGTTTTCTCAAATGAATTTTAATTGGTAACCTATTTTAAGTGACTTGTTTTTCCCTGTGACATTCCGGATCCGGTCGTAGTGTGATTGACCGGGTTGGGGTGTTATAGTAATTGTATGGAGTTTATTTTAGTTATTTGCCTTGATTATGTATAAATGGTAAGTTTAATTCTAAATTATACCGGCTTACTAAGCTATAAAGCTTACTTTGTTTCATTTCCTTGTTTTCAATAGGTTCAATAGCTCGCTCATTTCGGACAAGTCGGAGTTACACATCACATTATCCAATTGCCGATTGGTACTTTTAAACTTGTGGATATATGTAAACATGGCATGTATAGGCTAGTTTAAAAGATGTTAGTTATGTTAGTTGATATCATGATTTTGGATATCTTTTTGTATATAAGTTAAGCCATGTGATTTGGCTTATTTTGGTACTATGTTTTGGTTGAGTTTAAGTGTTCAATTAAGGTATGTTTTAGTAAGGAATGGATGGAATGAAAATGTGTAAGTGAAGTCTTGATATGTAGTTGATAGATGAATGGATTATGCATCATATTAATTAGGTAATTGAATATCAAGTTGAATTGGTATATTATGTGTATGAAATGTTATGGAATGATTGCCAATTGGGTTAAGAAACGTGGTCATTTATGCTTGTATAAGCTTGTGAAAATAGGGTGGCAAAATGGCTTTGCAAATAGCTTATCTTTGTCTACATGGACAGAGACACGAGCGTGTGTCTCAGCCGTGTGTGACACACGGTTAAGTTCACGGCCGTGTGTCCCTTGGTGTTGAAATGGAATTGAAGTTAGTATGCTCCACATGGACTCACAAACGGGCAGGTGACGTGCCGTGTGGTACAAGTTAGTATATCCCCATAAATGGCACACGGCCTAGCACACAGGTGTGTGACTTGGCCGTGTTGATAAGTCAAGATACCCTATAGTTTGGCACGGCCTGATACACGGGCGTGTGTGGTCATTTCGAAGGGCACATGGGCTAGACACATGGGGGTGTGGTTGGCCGTATGACCCAAGTCAGTATCCTCTCCAGTTTTCACACGACCTGCCACATGGGTGTGTTTTCGACCATGTGACACAAGTCAGTATGTATGGCCTATTTTCACATGGTTTACAACACAGGCATGTCTACTAGCCGTGTGAGTCACACGATCTGTTCACACGAGCTTGTGATACTTGAAATGTTGAAATTTTTCTAAGTTTCCAAAATTTTAATATGTTACCGATTTAGTCCCGAATGCATGATTTAAGCTTTATATGTTTGATTTAAGTACATATTGAATGTGAATGAATGATATTTATTGAAATAAGATGATATTTGATAAATGATTGTTCTGAACTAAGTTACTAGTCTGGTAATGCCTCTTAACCTATTCCGGCGACGGTTACGGCTTAGGGGTGTTACATTTTGTGTTTTGCATTAATGGTGGCGCTGTGAGCTGGAAAAATTCAAAGTAAGATACAGTAGCTGATTCTACAACTGAGGCCAATTATATTGCAGCTAGTGAGGCTACAAAAGAGGTTATTTGGATCAAGAAGTTCATATCTGAACTAGGGGTTGTACCTAGCATATCAAAGAGGATAAAAGGATGATAATCTCTTAGTTTGTTAAGGTTACTAACTTAATAATTTAAAAGGTTTAACAAATGTTTTTTAATTCTCTCTGAAAAGTTTAAGAGAAAGTGGATATTCATATTTGACGGGGTGGATTATGTAGAAGTAGAGACGTTTTCGTTGTGGCTTGGAATCGATATCAAATCAGAAACATCCTTCCAATGATTTCAGTAAAGAAGGTATATTTTCAACCCAATTTTAACCTGATTCGTTCCTCGTACATGGATCCTTGGCTGTAAATTGCCAGAATAAATTTTTTACTGCGCCACGGGGTGTATTGGTAGCCCCAACAGCCACCACTGATACATAGTATCTGATGTATATATACGACATAAAGCCAAAACCAGTAAAAAGTACTTGCAATAAAAGACCCTAATGACATGTCATTTGTATCTTAATTATTCACTGAGTTCACAAGGGCACTGTATCTTGTATTCTATCTTTTCCCTTCTTTTAAACATTTTCGTACACATATCAAATAACCATATACTTGTAACTGAAACCAATTAATATTTCATAAGAATTCCATATCATATAACTATTCGTATTAGCCACATATATCATACTTTGCACTATAGTTCTTTCAATGTCAACAATTATTGTATTTCAACAATTAAACTATCAAGAAATGAAATAATACAATAATAAAAAATCAGTGACAAATTAAGTCTCATACGAAATGTAACATCCTAGATTAGGGGTTATGCGTTTGGAGCATAACTCAAGTGTTAGTAGGCTTTAAGTGTGGTTGAGCATGTTTTAAGGGTTTTGAGAATCCAAGGATGTAGGAGGAAGTCTTGGAAAAGTATTGGAATTTTATTTTTAAAGGAGAAGTTAGGTGAAGGAGGCCTTAAGGAAAAAAAAATTTAGGAGTTTATGGACATGAAAATGGGCTTGTGCATTCTTGCTTAATTTTATGAAATAGCATGTCTATTGTGATATGAATGTGTTATGTGAATTCTAGAAACCTTGGAAATGTAAGGAAAGTGCATTTTTAGAAATGTTGGAAATGAAAGGAAATGTCTTGGAAATGTAGGGAAATGACTTGGAAATGTAAGGAAATGATTTAGAAATGTTAAGTTTCAAAAGAGGAAAGTGAACATTTTGGAAATCTGGAAATGTATGGAAATGTTAAGTTTAAAAATCGAAAGTGAACATTTTTGGAAACTTGGAAATGTAAGGAAATGATTCAAAAGAGGAAAGTGAACATTTCTAGAAACTTGGAAATGTAAGGAAATGTCAAGTCTACAGAGCCGAACGAAAATTTTTGGAAACTTAGAAATGACTTAGAAATGTCGAGTTTTAAAGTTTAAAAGGGGAAATTAAGGCAAGGTGGCCTTAAAAGAAAAAGTTTGTGAAATTTGACACACAAACAGGCTTGGAAAAGTGGCCTGAAGATGTCACTTAGGGCCTATGGAAATGGCGCCATATGCAAGAGGAATGGGCCTGAGTTCGAGTCACTTGGGAAGCAAATAAAGGACGTTTTGTTTTTGCTTCCAGAAGATTGAGGTGGACGGCACATGCTTCTAGAAAGGAGGTGTTTTATTTTTATAAATATTCGATTAAAAAGGTGATAAATAAATGATTTTTAAATTGGATTATTTTGAAGAGATAAATGTTGGATTAAACTCTTTTATTTATGATAATTAAAGGGATAAAGCTATCAAAATAGAAGAGTGGTGGCCAAGTAAGGGACTCTAGCTTAGTAATTTCAGCTATAAAAGGAAAAGAGAGGCCATTCTGCATTATTTTCTGTTCTTTGAAAGCCTCTGCCGAATTCTCTTCACCAAATCTTCTTCTTCTTTTATTTTTGCCAAGCCGAAATACCTTGTGTTCTAGCCGAATCCTCCATCTTTATTCTTCCTTCTCTAATCCCTCCAAAAGCCGAAAGTTGTGAGATCATCATCTAGCCATAGCCGAATCTCTCGAAGATTGAAGAAGGTGTGCAATCGATTTCTTCAAGTAAGGGTAAGATATCATTCGGTTTCATCCTTTTTCTTTTAAGATTTTCCGAAATCTAGGACTAACCCCATTAATATCTTGTTGCCAAAACTTTGAAGAGATCTTTCGGGATTTACTAAGTGTCGACTACAGGGAAAGAGAAGTTCTTTTCCCGAAGGTACACCATAGGCCACGTGTTCCCTAGTTATTCGGTGAGTTTCGGGATTTAAAATCCACAAGGTAAGCATATGAAGTATTCGGCCAAGGCTTATTTTTGGTATTTAGAATTATTTCCTATTTATTCAAAAGCTGGAAACTGACCTAGTTAAATGATTTGGTGGCTAGCCGATTTTTAAGGAAGGAATACTACAAATTTCGGGATTTTATTATTAATCAAATCGGCAAACAAGGTAAGTTTAAGTATACTAATCCTACTAGGATTTGGATTTATGGCCGAATGGCTTTTTAAAGTGATTAATCAATGTAGGGATTAAGGATCTAAGCATTAGATCAAGCTTTTCGGGATCTCAAGGAAATTTTAAGCGAATCAGGTGTGTACCCCACACTATTTTATAATACGTTTTATGGCTATGTTAATTAAAATATGTGATATTAAGAATATGAAAGTGGCTAAAGTACCATGTTATGGTACAAAGTACCCAGGTACGTTTCCTACTCCTACTAGGAATATGAAAAATGTTATTAGTAACATGAGAATATGATAAGAATGTGAACGCTGGCATATTTATGCATATTATTATTATATGGGGCATATGGGTTTGTTTGAAAGGGGAAGTGAAAAGTGGTGACTTAAGACCACAGTAATCTGAAAAGTGGTGACTTACGACCACGATGTCCAAAAGTGGTGACCTAAGACCACGATGTCTGAAAAGTGGTTTCCTAAGACCACAGATGACGGAGCCTTAAGCCCGCAAATTGGTGTGTAGCGGATGGAGGGTTGACTTAGTAGTCCCCACGGTGTGCTTGGCAGGTACGGGGGTGTGTAGCGGATGGACAATTAGGTTTGGGTTTGGGAATGCATCATAATTTGTATGCTATGATATGAATGTGTAATATTTGTTATGCCAGATTCTATTATGATTTAGTCTTTGTTACACATTGAGTCTGTTTGACTCACCCGTTGGGAAATATTTTTCGTGATGAGCAATAATGGACCGGGTCGGCGGGAGCTAAAGGTGGCCATGCATAGCAAGGAAAAATCTTATTATTTGGGATTTTTATTTTCTTAGAGTACTTTAATTTTAAGTTTGGGAATTATTTGATGTAATAAGGCCATAAGGCCATAGTTGGATTACTTTATTTTATTTTTATTTATTAAAGTTTAAAGTATATTTATTCAAAACAAAGCCCAAACGTTTTGTCACCATAAATAAATGGGTTCCAACATAAGTTAAATTTGTTTTCAACTCAAGCCCAACCCAAAACAATTATTTTTTTTTTTAAAATCACACAAGTTTTTCCCTAAGTAACAAAGAATTTTGAAACCGGTTTACTTTAGGAACATACCAAATCTGGTCAAGGCTCGTGGGCCGGGTTTGGGGTGTTTCAGTTTGGTATCAGAGCCCAGTTTTAAAACTCTCGGCCTGTGGGCTAAGGCCCAAAACGTTTTCAAATCGAGCCCAAATGAGTTTTATGAAAGTATTTTTGAAGATGAGCAGGTTTTCTGGCATGGCACCTAAGTCTCCGACCCGCAGTCCCCCAGGTAAGTACCCCTATCCATTGTGTGATTTGTTGTATGATCTGTATGATCTGTAGGGTAGGAATGGAACGTAGAAATAGTATGATAGGTACTTGAACCCTAGGACTAGTTGTCCCCAACTATTACATAAGACTTAATGCCTAATTAAACAAACCTATGGCTAAGTCGCCAAATTAGGGTGTGGCAACCATGATGCGCATGTCTAGGTTTGGATCCGGAAGAGCCTGGTACTTAAGCAGTCCTAGTGACTCACCTCCTCTTCGCAGGAATCCTACCTGGTGCGTAGCTTCGGTTCACCCTAACCAAGAGGACTTAGTCATCGGCCAAACCAATGATTAAAACCCGAAAGGGACTAGCCATGCAGTTTTATAAAATTCCTAGTTTTGAAATCCTAAGTTACCCTTTAAATTGTAGTAAAAGATTATTGTGAAAAATTTTCCAAAATATCTTCAATTTACAAAATTACAAAAATGCCCCTGTATTGTAAATTACTAAAATACCCTTAGTTTTTAAGATTTTCAAAAATACCCTCGATGTTTGCTAAAATAAACTTTATTTTGTGAAATATTGAAATACTCTGATTTGGAAAATTACTGAATTGCCCCTGACTTACAAAATTACCAAAAAGACCCTGATTTTCAAAATTTTTGCAACATCACCATTTTGGAAAATTAAAGTCTCAAAAAGAACTCTCAAAGTTTTGCAACTATTGAAATATCCCTGAATTATTAAACTTTACAAATTTACCCTGGTTTGTAAAAAAAAAATTATCGAAATACCCCTGGAATTTCAAAATTACCGAAAGGCCCCGGGATTTCAAAATTATCAAAATACCCTTATTGACAAAATCATCAAAGAACCTTATTTTGACAAATTACGAAAATACCCCTGTAGGACAAAATTACGAAAATACCCCTAGGTAGTGGAAAACAACAACAACGAAAACTACAACGTTTCTCTAAATGAACGAAAGTTCATAATTGTTTGATGGATGGATGAATGAATGAAAGACTGTGTGCATGAATGAATACGAAAGAACCACTCCTAAAATTCTTTTCATAAAATTTCTTCGCGGGTAATCAAGTGAAACAAGGACTAATTCATAAAACTTCTTAATCAGATCGCGATTAGAAAATGAGTTCTAAGGGACGTGAACTTAGAGATTGTGCATAGGAAGTATGATAGTTTTATAAAATCAGAGTCTTGCAGCAAATAGCGTAGTGGATGTATGATCGTTTCGTTAGTAAGTAATTTCGAGGACGAAATTATTTTTAAGGAGGGTAGAAGCGTAACATCCTAGATTAGGGGTTCTGCGCGTTTGGTGCATAACTCAAGTGTTAGTAGGCTTTAAGTGTGGTTGAGCATGTTTTAAGGGTTTTGAGAATCCAAGGATGTAGGAGGAAGTCTTGGAAAAGTATTGGAATTTTATTTTTAAAGGAGAAGTTAGGTGAAGGAGGCCTTAAGGAAAAAAAATTTAGGAGTTTATGGACATGAAAATGGGCTTGTGCATTCTTGCTTAATTTTATGAAATAGCATGTCTATTGTGATATGAATGTGTTATGTGAATTCTAGAAACCTTGGAAATGTAAGGAAAGTGCATTTTTAGAAATGTTGGAAATGAAAGGAAATGTCTTGGAAATGTAGGGAAATGACTTGGAAATGTAAGGAAATGATTTAGAAATGTTAAGTTTCAAAGAGGAAAGTGAACATTTTGGAAATCTGAAATGTATGGAAATGTTAAGTTTAAAAATCGAAAGTGAACATTTTTGGAAACTT
This sequence comes from Gossypium bickii, assembly GCA_025503065.1. Taxonomy (NCBI): domain Eukaryota; kingdom Viridiplantae; phylum Streptophyta; class Magnoliopsida; order Malvales; family Malvaceae; genus Gossypium; species Gossypium bickii. The sequence continues at coordinate 28,590,645 of CP106712.1, forward strand.
GGAAATGTAAGGAAATGATTCAAAAGAGGAAAGTGAACATTTCTAGAAACTTGGAAATGTAAGGAAATGTCAAGTCTACTGAGAGCGAACGAAAATTTTTGGAAACTTAGAAATGACTTAGAAATGTCGAGTTTTAAAGTTTAAAGGGGAATTAAGGCAAGGTGGCCTTAAAAGAAAAAGTTTGTGAAATTTGACACACAAACAGGCTTGGAAAAGTGGCCTGAAGATGTCACTTAGGGCCTATGGAAATGGCGCCATATGCAAGAGGAATGGGCCTGAGTTCGAGTCACTTGGGAAGCAAATAAAGGACGTTTTGTTTTTGCTTCCAGAAGATTGAGGTGGACGGCACATGCTTCTAGAAAGGAGGTGTTTTATTTTTATAAATATTCGATTAAAAAGGTGATAAATAAATGATTTTTAAATTGGATTATTTTGAAGAGATAAATGTTGGATTAAACTCTTTTATTTATGATAATTAAAGGGATAAAGCTATCAAAATAGAAGAGTGGTGGCCAAGTAAGGGACTCTAGCTTAGTAATTTCAGCTATAAAAGGAAAAGAGAGGCCATTCTGCATTATTTTCTGTTCTTTGAAAGCCTTTGTCGAATTCTCTTCACCAAGTCTTCTTCTTCTTTTATTTTTGCCAAGCCGAAATACCTTGTGTTCTAGCCGAATCCTCCATCTTTATTCTTCCTTCTCTAATCCCTCCAAAAGCTGAAAGTTGTTAGATCATCATCTAGCCATAGCCGAATCTCTGAAGATTGAAGTGAAGGTGCAATCGATTTCTTCAATTAAGGGTAAGATATCATTCAGTTTCATCCTTTTTCTTTTAAGATTTGCCGAAATCTAGGACTAACCCCATTAATATCTTCTTACCGAAACTTTGAAGAGATCTTTCGGGATTTACTAAGTGTCGACTACAAGGAAGGAGAAGTTCTTTTCCCGAAGGTACACCATAGGCCACGTGTTCCCTAGTTATTCGGTGAGTTTCGGGATTTAAAATCCACAAGGTAAGCATATGAAGTATTCGGCCAAGGCTTATTTTTGGTATTTAGAATTATTTCCTATTTATTCAAAAGCCGGAAACTGACCTAGTTAAATGATTTGGTGGCTAGCCGATTTTTAAGGAACGAATACTACAAATTTCGGGATTTGATTATTAATCAAATCGGAAAACAAGGTAAGTTTAAGTATACTAATCCTACTAGGATTTGGATTTATGGCCGAATGGCTTTTTAAAGTGATTAATCAATGTAGGGATTAAGGATCTAAGCATTAGATCAAGCTTTTCGGGATCTTAAGGAAATTTTAAGCGAATCAGGTGTGTACCCCACACTATTTTATAATACGTTTTATGGCTATGTTAATTAAAATATGTGATATTAAGAATATGAAAGTGGCTAAAGTACCATGTTATGGTACAAAGTACCCAGGTACGTTTCCTACTCCTACTAGGAATATGAAAAATGTTATTAGTAACATGAGAATATGATAAGAATGTGAACTCTGGCATATTTATGCATATTATTATTATATGGGGCATATGGGTTTGTTTGAAAGGGGAAGTGAAAAGTGGTGACTTAAGACCACAATAATCTGAAAAGTTGTGACTTACGACCACAGTAATCTAAAAAGTGGTGACCTAATGAAACACCCCAAACCGGGTCCACGAGCCTTGGCCAGATCTGGTATGTTCCTTAAGTAAACCGGTTAAAAATTCTTTTATTACTTTGGAAAATTTTTGTGTGTTGTGAAAGAAAATTAGTTTTTTGGGTTGGGCTTGGGTTGAAAATGAGTTAATCTTATATTAAAAATTCCTTTTCAATTAAGGTGACAAAACACTTGGAGTTTATTTTAAAAATAAATTTACTTGATCCCTAAATAATAATTTGTAAATAAAATAAATAAAAGTAAAAAGAAATAAAGAAATTCAATCATGGCCTTATGGCCTTATTACATCAAATAATTCCCAAAATAAAAGTTTTAAAGTACCTAAATAAAATAAAATGTCCATATTGAATAAAACTTCAGGCTGAGCATGGGCACCTTTAGCTCCTGCCAGGCCCTGGTCCATTACTTGCTCATCACACAGAAAAATATTCCCAAGCGGGTGAGTCAAACAGACTCAATGTGTACATGACACTAAATCATAATAGAATCAGGCATACAATAGTTACACATTCAAAACATAAAATACAAGTTATGATGCATTCCCAAACCCAAACCTAATTGTCCATCCGCTACACACCCCCGTGCCTGCCAAACACACCGTGGGGACTACTAAGTCGACCCTCCTTCCGCTACACACCAATTTGCGGGCTTAAGGCTCCGCATCTGTGGTCTTAGGAAAACACTTTTCAGATTACTGTGGTTTTAGGTCACCACTTTTCGATTCTCTCGTGGTCGTAAGTCACCACTTTTTAGATTACTGTGGTCTTAAGTCACCACTTTTCACTTCCCCTTTCAATATACAACCATATGCCCCATATAATAATAATATGCATAAATATGCCAGAGTTCACATTCTTATCATATTCTCATGTTACTAATAACATTTTCATATTCCTAGTAGAAGTAGGAAACGTACCTGAGTACTTAGTACCATCACATGGTACCTTAGCCACTTTCATATTCTTAATGTCACATATTTTAATTAAACATGCCATAAAATGTATTATGAAGTAGTGTGGGGTACACACCTGATTCACTTAGCAAATTCCTTGAGATCTCAAAATCTGATCTACCGCTTAGATCCTTAATCCCTACCTTTGATTATTCACTTACTATTTTAATAAAAAGCCATTCGGCCATAAATCCAAATCCTAGTAGGATTAGTATTCTTAAACTTACCTTGAAATTCTCAAATCCAAAATCTTTGTATCCTCTGCATTTAAATCCCTATAACTACATGTTAGATCAATTTCTAACATTTATTCACAACAAATAACCCTTAGCCAAATGTTAAATATGACTTACCTTAGATTCTTAAATCCAAAATTCAACTGAATAATCGGGAACACGCGGCCTATGGTGTACCTTCGGGAAAAGAACTTCTCCTTCCTTGTAGTCGACACTTAATAAATCCCGAAACTTTCCTTCCATGATTCGGCCAAGATCAATAATAGGAATTAGTCCCTAAATTTCGATAAGTCTAAAATATAAAAGAATGGAAACCAAACTTGGATCTTACCCTTATTTGAAGAAATCGATTGCACCTTCACTTCAACTTTCAGAGATTCGGCTATGGCTAAATGATGCTCTCACAACTTTCGGCTTTTGGAGGGATTAGAAAGAAAAGAAAAGGAAGAATAAAGATGGAGGATTCGGCTAGAACACAAGGTATTTTGGTTTGGCAAAACAGAGAAGAGAATTTTGCTAGAGAATTTGGTAGATGAACAAAAGAGAAAAGGAAGAATGAAGGTTGGCCTCTCTTTTCCTTTTATAGCCGAAATTACTAGGCTAGAGTCCTTACTTGGCCACCACTCTTCCTTATTTTCCTCCTTATCTCCTTATTTAAAAGTTAAAGAATAATCCTTTATTTATCTTTTTAATTATCACCTAAAATAAAAGATAATTCAAAGTCCCTTACTTGGCCACCAGTCCTCTATCGATAACTTTATCCTTTAATTATCATAAATAAAAGAGTTTAATCCAACATTTATCTCTTCAAAATAATCCAATTTAAAAATCCTTTATTTATCACCTTTTTAATCGAATATTTATGAAAAGATAACACCTCCTTTCTAGAAGCATGTGCCGTCCACCTCGAGTCTTACGGAAGCAAAAATAAAATTTCTTTTATTTGCTTCCCATGTGACTCGAACTCGTGCCCACTTGCTCATGTAGGTGGCGTCACTTACAGGCCTTAAGTGGCATTTCAGGCCACTTTTTCAAGCTTTGTTGTGTGCCAAATTCTTCCTACTAATTTTATTAAGGCCACCTTGCCTTAATTTCCTCTTTAAGCTTTAAAACTTGACATTTCCTTTCATTTCCAAGTTTCCAAAAGTTTCGTTTGCCTCTTTAAACTTGACATTTCCTTACATTTCCAAGTTTCCGAAAATGTTTGCTTTCCTCTTTTGAATCATTTCCACATCATTTCCTTACATTTCAGGACATTTCCTCACATTTCAAGACAAGACATTTCCTTACATTTCCAACACATTTCCCTACATTTCCAAGACAAGACATTTCCTTACATTTCCAACACATTTCCCTACATTTCCAAGACAAGACATTTTCTTACATTTCCTTACATTTCCAAGACAAGGCATTTCCTTACATTTCCTTACATTTCCATACATTTCCTTACATTTCCTTACATTTCCATACCTTTCCATACATTTTCTTACATTTCCTTACATTTCCATACATTTCCTTACATTTCCATACGTTTCCTTACATTTCCTTACATTTCCATATTTCCTTACATTTCCGTACATTTCCTTATTTCTAGAATTCACATAACACATTCATAATTCATAAAACATGCCATTTTACCACATGGTTCCTTGTGTCATGCTTCACACGGAGTTTCTTTTAAAGCCTCATTTACCTAGCTCCCCTTTTTACTTAAAAACCAATAATTTTCCAAAGCTTTCTTCTTCCATCCTAGAATTCTAAAAACCCTTAATACACTTCCAACACTGCCAAAACCTACTAACTCTTGAATTAGGCACGAACGCATAACCCCTAATCTAGGATGTTACACCTAAGACCACAGTAATCTAAAAAGTGGTTTCCTAAGACCACAGATGCGGAGCCTTAAGCCCGCAAATTGGTGTGTAGCGGATGGAGGGTTGACTTAGTAGTCCCCACGGTGTGCTTGGCAGGTACGGGGGTGTGTAGCGGATGGACAATTAGGTTTGGGTTTGGGAATGCATCATAATTTGTATGCTATGATATGAATGTGTAATATTTGTTATGCTAGATTCTATTATGATTTAGTGCTGGTTACACATTAAGTCTGTTTGACTCACCCCGTTGGGGAATATTTTTCAGGTGATGAGCAATAATGGACCGGGTCGGCAGGAGCTAAAGGTGGCCATGCATAGCAAGGAAAAATCTTATTATTTGGGATTTTTATTTTTACTAAGTACTTTAATTTTAAGTTTGGGAATTATTTGATGTAATAAGGCCATAAGGCCATAGTTGGATTACTTTATTTTATTTTTATTTATTAAAGTTTAAAGTATATTTATTCAAAACAAAGCCCAAACGTTTTGTCACCATAAATAAATGGGTTCCAACATAAGTTAAATTTGTTTTCAAGCCCAACCCAAAACAATTATTTTTTTTAAAATCACACAAGTTTTTCTCTAAGTAACAAAAAATTTTGAAACCGGTTTACTTTAGGAACATACCAAATCTGGTCAAGGCTCGTGGGCCGGGTTTGGGGTGTTTCACGAAACTTACCTAATCAAAATCGACAACGAATACGACACCAATAACTTTTAAGCAAATTTTTCTTTTTCCGCGTTTATATTCTGATTGATTCAAATCCCAATCTATAATATGATTTAATTCAATTAATCAATTTCAAACATCTCAAAAAAGAAAAACAAAACAAAAAACTATTGTAATAGTAAATTAATTCAATTTCATTTATCAAATGTGCCCTAAACTTTTACATTCTATTCAATTTAGTCCCTAAAATCAAAACTAACATAACTTTCATATTTGAGCTCCAATTTTTAAACTCATTTCAATTTCATATTTCTAGAACCCTCTATTATCAATAATTACAAAATTTCATACCAATTTTAAAATATTTACACGTTAGTCCCTATATTCAAAACTAATAATTTTCACTTTACAAAATAGCCTAATCTCATATCCAAGCTTCAAATACAACCATTTAACATAAAAAATTCAAGCATTCTGATGGAGCTTGAAACTAACTATTATTTCAACAAAGGCAAGTGCACCTATCGAACAGTAGTATAGCTATGGTGAGTCCGAAATATCGTATCCTCAAGGACCAAGAGTACTAGTAACTATCTTTTTATTATCTAGCCTAGTAATTAATGGGATTTATTTTTAATCTAAAAGTAACTAACTAATTTAACTAAATATGAACGCGACAGAGAGTAAAATACTTTTAGACAACTTTATATGAGAGAGGCAATACCTAAGGAAGAATCCACCTAGACTTTCACTTATTACTTTTGATTCATGCGATTTATTCACTTGACTTAATCCATAGAAATCCCTAAATTATATTAATACCTCTTTCGAGGCTACTAACAATTGACTCAAGGTTGATTAATTGAAATCTCTTTCTAATTAAAACCCGTATTGTCGCATTAATTCGATCTATGGATTCCCTTATTAGGTTTGACGCTAATCCGGTAGATTTTTGTTGCCCTATTTCTAGGGTTGCAATCAACTCCGCTTAATTGTGTTGATCTACTCTTAGGCAGGGACTTTTGCTTCACTGAATAAATTTGACTTGAATCAATAACATGAATGATCAAACAAGAATAAGAACTCACAATTAAGAATAAGCACAAGTATTTATCTCATAAATCAAATAATAAGATTCGTCTTAGGTTTCATCCCCTCAGGTATTTGAGGGATTTAGTTCATACTAAAAGAAGGAAACATCATAAAAGAGGAAAAACAACAAAACATAAGAAAACCCAAAAACTCCTAAAGAACTTGATGGAAAATCTTCAGTCTTGATGAAGATCCTTCTCCTAAGCTCTTCCCGACGGCTGTCTTGGAGTATTTTCTCCTTCTACTTGGTGTCTATTCGATGTCCTGTAACAGTCCGGTTTATACCCTAGTCGGAACAGTGGTTTCGGGACCACAAATCTGAGTTAGTAAAATCTTTTAATAATATTTTCTGTGCCTTTAATGTGTGATTATGCATGGGCTAAATTTTCGTAAGTTAATTTACTTGTCTGTGTGTTTAATTTAATGAAAAGGATGGAATTGCATTGAAATGCAAATTTGCATGTTTTATGAAAAGATGCCTATTGTTATGTCTTTATAAGTGTGAGGATCTATGTGGCAATTAAGCCATTACCTTGGTTAATGGATGGCTAAGGTCATAAGTGACCTTGTATTTATATGTTATATATATTTATGCATGAAGGTTATTTTGGTAAATGAGTTATTATCATATTAATTAAACAAAAAGATGAAAGTGTTCATTTTTATTCTTTTCATTTGACCGAAACTAGCAAAGAAAGAAAAGAGAAAACTAGTTACGGCATGCGACTATTGTCTTCTTTGATTAATGTATGTTTTGATTTGGATTTTTGATTATTTTTATGTTTTTGAGATTGTTGCTTAACCTACTATGAAGCCCATGTCTCAATTTTGTGTATTGATGATGTTTATGAGATACCCATTGATGATATGTTGATCTTTGTGATGAGTTTAGTTGTTAAATGAAAGATTTGAGGTAGATGAACATATTTTGTTCTTGGATTTTTGATGAATTTAGCTAATTAGGGCTAAATTGAGAAAATAGTAACTTGAGGGACTAAATTGCAAATTTGATGGAAAATATGGGCTTCTATGAGATGTATGAACATTCAGCTAAGCATGGTTAAAAGATGATTTTGTGAATTTGATGTTTTGAGAAAAATGGACTAAATTGATAAATTGTGCAAATATGAGGGTTAAATTGCAAATAGCCCTAAATATGTGTCCTTGAATTGAATTGAATGAGTTAGTGAAAGGGTTAATTCTGAATATGTCTAGATCAAGAACCAAGGAAAACGGACTTAGATCACGGGAAAGCGAAAGTAATCGAGTAGCCGTTTCCATTTCTGCTAAATCGAATCTGAGGTAAGTCAATTGTAAATAAATGTAATTGTATTGAATTGAGCATATTCATATTACTATCGATGATAATGAATGCTTATGAGATGCTATGCACATGAATTCTGAGACAAGGTCAAAACAGTGAAAAGTCCGAGAAGTCCCATACGAACCTAGGAATATATAAGATTAGCTATGTCATGACATAGGTATCTCTTCTATTTTATCATGTAAAACCATGTCTAGGACGTTGGCGTTGATTTGAGATTCCGTGTAAGACCACATCTGGGACGTTGTCATCGGTATCAGCTTTATGTGTAAGACCACGTCTGGGACGTTGACATCGATATGAGCTTTATGTGTAAGACCATGTCTGGGACATTGGCATCATATTGATTCGTGTAAGACCCTGTTTGGGACAGTGGCATCATTATCTGAGTACATGTAAGACCTCGTTTGGGACGTTGGCATTGTACGACTATTTCAAGCTTTTTGAGTATCTTATTAGATTCCTGTCGGCTCAACAGGCAAAATCTGAGCTATGATTAATTACGTGAGTGTATATTCGTTCAGGTACGTTGGGTATGCACACTAAATGTGAATAAAAGGTAAGTACCTATGTGATTTTGATTTGAAGAAATGTATGATTGAATATGAGAATGTGACTGAGATGCAAGAATGGTTATGAAAGAGTTATGAATATATATATGATTTTTGAATTGATGAATATGGAAAATATGGCCAAGAATATTGACCAAAGCATATATTTGAGAACTTTGCTATGAATATGAATTATGCCAACGTTTCTATATGCTTATATGCTTTACATATTAAGTTTATTTGTATATGACTTACTAAGCTTTTGAAAAGTTTACTTTGTGTGTGTTTTCTCTGTTTTGTAGATTGTCATAGCTACTCAAGGCTCGGGACCGTCGAGGATCGTCATCACACTACTCAACTTGTTTTGGTACATTTGGAAATATATAGCTAGATATGGCATGTATAGGTTAGATATTTGTATATGAATATGAAGTGGACTTAGCCATGTGATTTGGCTAGATAAGAGTTGAGAATAAGTTTAAAGGAATGTGTTATATGATGCATATTTTTGTATGGTTGAAGCACATGAAATGATTAAGTTTTTGGGTAAGTATGGATGAATAATGTTTGTGATTATATAAGTTTTAGTCTTGTAGATTTGTTATGAATGAGATTGGATTTGAATGCATTGATTGAATGGTTAATTTGGTATCTTCATGGCTGCCAAATATGCATTAGATGTCTCGGTAAATTGGTTGTAAGTTTGACCCTTGTTGGGTGGCATTTTGGCCTTGCAAATAGCCTATAATGTCACACGGTTGTGGCACACGGGCGTGCCTAGTGACCGTGGGGCTAAGTCAGTAGCTAGCTAAGAGTACACGGTCTTGGCACACGGATGTGCCTGGTAGCCGTGTGATTTTTGACAGGATCGACCACGGCCAGAGCACGGACGTGACATGATCGACCGTGAAGACTAGTCACACGAGCGTGTAACATGGTCGTGTCCTTGTCGCTGGAAAGAGTAATTTCATTTGGGAAAGGATACTTGGAGGCAAAGAAACACATTCCAAAGCCTATTCAAACACCCTAGTAGGAACTCTACTTAAATTAGGATACTTAGGGGCTGAGTAAGACATCTAAAAGTCTAGATAAACACCCAATGGGGTAACTTGAAAAGGGAGTTCGGCAGAAGCCGAAACCCAAGGCTTTTGTAGGGGGCGGTTAGCTAGGCCAAGAAGCCAAGCCGAAAAGGTCAGAGTTGTGGGAATTATTCGAAGATAGCCAGTTGATTCATATCAAGAAGTCGGAATTCTACTCAAGACGGCAGATCTCTCCTTCAATTCCTTCAGGGAGTTTTAGGGATTTCTTATGTTTTGTTTTATCTTTTCTCTTGAGATGTTTTCTTTATTTGTTATGAACTAAACCCTTCAGATACCTGAAGGGGATGAAACCTATGATGGGTCTTATTATTGTTTTCTGAATTGTATGATAAATACTTAGTTTGTTCTTAATTATGTGAGCTTAATCCAAATTTGATGTGCTTAGGTGGAGGAGGAATAGACCTGCCTAAGAGTAGATTTAGCATAATTAAGCGGAGTTGATCGCACGCCTAGAGATAGAGTGACGAGATTTTGCTGGATTAGGGTGAAACCTAATATGGGAGTCCATAGATTGATTTACTGCTATTCAAGGGGGTTATTAGGTGAGAAAGAGATTTCTGTTAAATAACCTAGAGTTAGACGTTATTCGCCTCAAGAGAGGGTTTAATATACGTTAGGAAGTCTTACGGATCAAACTAAGTGAGTAAATCATATGGTTCAGGGTTAATAATAAGTGAAGTGTAGGTGGATTCTTCTTGAGGGTATCCTCTTAATCAACTGAGTTTTTCCTAAAGTTATTTCCCAATTCATCCTTTTTGTGTTTGTGTCTTTAGCTTAGTAGTTAATTTAGATTAGATTAAATCAACTTCACTTTATTTTAGGCTAAATAATAAAAAAGAAAGTTAGTATTAGTACTTTTAGTTCCTTTGGGTTCGATAATCCGATCTTGCGTAAGCTATACTACTGTTCGATAGGTACACTTGCCTTTAATCGTTGTCAGAGTTAGTTTCCAGGTTCGATCATTCTCTTTATAAATTTTAAAGCTCTAATTCACAGCGATCAAGTTTTTGGCGCCGTTGCCGGGGAACTACTCTAGATCTCAAAATAATTTTTATAATGACACTTATAATGAAGGTTGGAAGTACCATCCCAATTTCTCGTGGAATGATCAAAGTAGCCAAAGACAGAAACTTCTTCCAATTTTTCAACAACCACCTCTGAAACACCCCACACCCGGCCCACGAGCCTGAACCGGATCTGGTATGTTCCCTAAGAAAAACGGTTTTGAATTCTTTATTACTTAGAGATAATTTGTGTATTTTTTCGAAAGATATTGGTTTTGGGTTGGGCTTAGGTTGGAACCCGTTTACTTAATTTTAAAAGAACAATTATTTAAAGTGACAAAAAAAAAAAACAATCTAGGGTTTATTTAAGAAATATGTTTTTAAACAATCATTAATTTTAAAGTAATTAAGTAATATAATAATAAAAATTTAAATGAAATGAAGCAATCAAACTTGGGCCTTATGGCCTTATTACATCAAATAATTTCCAAAATTAAAATGAAAAGTACTTAGCAAAATTAAAGTCCAAATCGTTTATTTTTCTCCCGCATGGCCACCTTCACTCCCCCGCCGGCCCGGTCCATTCTTGCTCATCACCTAAAAAAATAGTCCCACAAAGGGTGAGTCTCTGAGACTCAATGTGTACACAAACTAACAATCAACAATTCAGGCATACATGTTCATATCAAAGACATATTCATATAAAAATGATGCAACCCAAACCCAAGCCTAGTTTCCATCCGCTACACACCACCCGTACCTGCCAATCACACCGTGGGGACTACTAAGTCAACCCTCCATCCGCTACACACCATCGAAGCGATCAGCTGCAATCGGCGTGCTCATCGCCCATATAATTTGTGTCATTAGACACCATATTCGAATAATGTAACCGAAGTTACCAAATTCGAGATAATGTAACCGGTTACCATATTCATATTATGTGACCGTAGTCACCATATTCCGTTAGTGAGACCAAAGTCAACACCTTCTTCCCCTTTCACATATAGCCCAAATGCCCCAAATATGATTATATCATGCATAACATACTTATTTCTCATTCATGTTACTATTCACATGTTCAAAATATATCATATTCGTAATCCTATCGTAGTAGGAAACGCGTGCACAGGTACTCTTTACCACATTTGTGGTACTTAGCCACATTCTCATTCTTAAGCATATTCATATATTAAAATAATTATTGCCATAATATATTGAAAGTTAGCGTGAGTACACACCTGATTAAGCTTAATAGATTCCTTGAAATCCCAAGAGAATCGATCACGATTTAGATCTCAAATCCTACATAAGTTAATCACTTTAAAAGACCATTCGGCCACTTTTCCAAATACAACTAGGATTTGTATTACTTACCTTGTTGCCGTATGGAATGATTGAAAATCCCAAAAATTGATAGTATCCCTTTTCCTTGAAATCGGCTAGCACTAAAATCGCAATTATATCAATTTCGACTTTTGAATAAATGAGAAATAATACCAAAATAAGCCTTGGCCGATTGGATCTATGTACTTACCTTAAAATTTCCAAGTCCCAAAATATTCCTTGTTTGTATGTCCATTAAAACCCTATAATTCCATGTCGATTTAATCTAACATATAAAACATAACCTTCGACCAAATATATATTTATCTTACCTTAGATCCTTGATCCTTGTTTTCAACAAGTGTAGAAACTGAGAGAGATCCCTTGTAGATTCGGCCAAAATTGCTAATAGAATTAGTACCACGATTTTCAATAAAAAGAGAAGGAATACAAATCGATTGACCACAGATCTTACCCTTTTGATCTCAGTAGTTGATTACTTCCTTGCTTAGAGTCACAGAGATTCGGCTATGGAGTTTAATCGGGTATCAAAAGAAAAGACTTTTGGCTTGACAGATGAAGAAAAGAGAAGAAGAGAAGAGAGAAGAAAATTCGGCAGAGAGAGAGTTTGTTTAGGAAATTTCGCCACACTTGGAAAAGATGAGAGAAAATCTTTTAATTCTCCTTCTTTAGCCAGAATTACTAGGCCAAGAGTCCTTGACTTGGCCACCACTCTTCCTTGTGATAATATTATCACCTTATTTAAAAATAAATAAAGAAAAACCCTTTTTATCTCTTCTAAATAATCCAAATTAAAAAGCTTTTATTTATCACATTATTATTCAATATTAATGGAAATAAAACACCTCTCTTTTTAAACACATGTGCCGTCCACCCCTTAGCCTGGGAAGCAAAAATAAAACTTCATTTATTTGCTTCCCTTGTGACTCGAACCCAAGCCCATGCCTCTTGCACATGGCGCCATTTCCATAGGCCCTAAGTGCCATCTTCAGGCCACTTTTCCTAGCCCGTTTGTGTGTCAAATTTTACCAACTTTTACTTTTAAGGCCACCCTGCCTTAATTTCCTATTTTAAACTTTAAAACTTGACATTTCTCGGTTATTTCTAAGTTTCCTAAAATTTTCGATCGGCTCTGTAACTTGCCATTTTTCTTACATTTCCAAGTTTCCAGAAATGTTCACTTTCCATTTTTGAATCATTTCCAAAAATGTTCAGGTTTCCAAAAATGTTCAGGTTTCCAAAAATGTTCATTTCCATTTCCATGCATTTCTAGGTTTCCAAAGATGTTCGAAATTTATTCCTAGTACATAAAACATATCACTTCGTACATTTAAATCGAAAATGCATAGGCCCTTGTCAGGATGTTACAACCTCACCAATCGGGAGATAAGTCGAACCTTGAAGAGATGCTGGCAAAATTCATAGCAAACACAGAAACACGCTGCCAAAATATAGAAACAAAACAAGAAGCATCGATTCAAGGGATGGAGAACTGTTAGGTCAGCCTGCTAAGTTGATCTTAGAACAACCACAAGAAAGCTTACCAAGCAACACTGAAACAAACCAACGAACATCGATTGAAGAGATCAAGAGCCAAGTTGGGGAAATCATTAAGTCAGTGGGACAACTTGCAAAGTTAATTTTCGAACGACCGTAAGGGCATCTACCAAGCAACACGGAGATTAACCCAAAGGAACAAATCCAAGCCATACAAGCTCATAACAGTGAAAGGTTAGTGGAATCTGACCCAAGGCAAGAACCTGTGGTAAGTGAAGGTAAGGTTGAGGTAATCCATGATTTGCCAAACCCGGTAAATACAGAGTACCAAGCTCATGTGCCATATCCCGATACAATAAAGAAAGATCACACAGAGGAAGAATTTGGTGAACTCACACTCCGTGAAGATGACGAAACAATCACTCTTCAAGCTCTTGACTCAACTAGGACATCAAGTAATAAAGGTACGAACGTTAATTCTATTGATAACCATTTGGTTCAACCTTCTTTACAGGAAGCTTCACGAAATCACCTAGCTGAGCTAGATCTTAGACCTCATACCCATAAAGAAATAATTCATGAAGAACTAAGGCTTCAGGTCGATGAACTAGAAGAGTGGAAAACACACTTTAAAGAGAAACTAGGAATACACGAAGTGAAATCGAAGGAAACCCCAGACGAGCTGATAGGAACAACAAATCACTTCAAAATAGGGGATCAGGTATTGTTGAATAAGGAAGACCATCGAATCGCCAATTCAGACCTCAAGGCAAACAAATAAATCACTTTTGAGATACTTAATGTCTTCATATACGACACAGTCAAGGTAAGCAATCCTAGATTCAACACTTTTGAGGTAAACACTACTTGACTTGAACTATATATCCATAACCAAATTGATCGCATGAGAAAGGATTTTCAACTTCTTAAACCACCATGACCATATGAATGGGAGGTAAAGTCTAGCTTAAGACTATAAACGAGCGCTTCTCGGAGGCAACCTGAGCACTAACCCCAATTTTACATTTTTTTATTTTTTTATTTATTTTCTTTTCTTCCTTTTAGCACCTAACCATAAACTAACCAAAGTGCAGATTTCCATACCACACGGCCTTACACACGGTCGTGGCCGTGGCCGTGTGGGCACTACAGGAAGGAACACGGGCGTGGGATACATCTCTATTCAAACCCTATTCTTCCTTTCCTTTTCCCGATATCGTTCTTCTTTCATTATTCACTTTAATTTTTATTTTAATTTTAGTTTTTTAATTTTTTTATTTTCTTCTTATTCTTCATGCTATTAGATTTAGCTTAGAATACAATAAAATCATACCAGCTACTTCGAGGATTCAGTTTCAAATGCTTCAAGGCGCTACCCCACAACCACCTCCAATGTATTTTCCACCTCCTTCAAGGATCTCATCCATAATTCAGGAAGTTTCACTTCTCTCCCTATCTTATGATTTTATGATTATTTTGATATTATCTATCTTTGTACATTGAGGGCAATGTACAACTTAAGTGTGGGGGGTGTGAATAGTTATTTCGAGAAAAATGCCTAACTTTCTGCATTATTCTCAAATTCCTGAATTATGCCTTGTTCTTAAGTAGTTTCCTAATATTACTAATTAGGATGAAATTTCTGATGATTTATGATTTCTATTGATATGTTTTAGATTAAGTCATAGTTAATTGTGCATTGATGATTAAATTTGAAGAATACTAGAGAATCAAACATGATAAATCTAATTTTACAGAATTAAAAATTTTTCTAGATTGTCTACCTGAATTTGAATATTACTTTGAAGTTTGAAATTTACGAGGTTGATATCAAAAACCCATAATTTTTTGTGAGATTTTAAGCCTTATAGAGATATATTCTTTTTCTTGCTCACCTTATTGATTATGAGTGTGTCAACATTGATTTGTTATTCTAGAACTTGCATTGATTATACATGTTGAGACCACACTTTTGATTTGATATACAGAGATGATAAAGGCACTTAGGATTTAACTCACTTACACCACTAAAAGGCCTACCTTCATAAATTAAGCCCTAGTGAACCCCGTTGATCCTAACAACCCTTTTTATTTGACTCACCACTAATTTTAACCCAAAACCCTTTGTATTTGTTATCACCATTCCTTTTTAACTACCCTTTTGTCAAGATTTGATTTTGAACAGTTTCCTAACTATGTTCTATATTTCAGTTGTAAAAGTTCTTTCTTATTTTTATAAGGAT
Source organism: Gossypium bickii (assembly GCA_025503065.1). NCBI lineage: Eukaryota > Viridiplantae > Streptophyta > Magnoliopsida > Malvales > Malvaceae > Gossypium > Gossypium bickii. The sequence continues at coordinate 28,606,205 of CP106712.1, forward strand.
TTGTTCTTGTAACGACCCAAACCCGGCCCAAACCCTATGGCCGAATCTGGTCCGTTACAGTGAAAACATTTTTGAAGTTCCTTTTTGAAAACCAACTCAAATTTTGGAAAACCTTCATTTATTTGAAGTTGCTAAAATCATACTTAGTTTTAATTGGAAATTTAAAACAAGTCAAGTTATTACAAAAATTTCTAATGTGCTCGATTGACTACTCGTTAATATCATTCACGAATTTAGTTTAGAAAACCCTTTCATATCATTTCATTAAGAGATAATTAAAACCATTATTCAAGCATAGGATAAAATAAAAATAACATACTAGGAGGCCTTATTACATAAAAATAATATAAAGTTTAAATCCACAATCCCATAGTAATTAAATTGAAATTCAAGGTCCATTAAAATTTAACTCCAACGGCATGGCCACCTCGAGTCACCCGGCTCCACATCCGCGATCTACTCACACTGAAAAATGTAAAGGAGAAGGTGAGTCACCAAGACTCGATATGTAACCCTTCCCCGATTTAAGTAATTTCATACACAACATGTAATATATAAATGTGCATAATATCAAGTACCCATCCTAGCCAACCATACGCCACTTTGTCTACCCTGCTGTGGTACCAAACCACCGGTGGTGCCAAACCACCGGTGACATATAGTCACGATGTGCTACCAAAGCACCGTGTGTCGTAGACACAAATCGGGTGATGGGGCCAACCCATCGTGTGATACCAAATCACCGGCGGGCGATCCCATATCTCAAGTGGGGCCAACCCACGGTGGTATTAACCACGGGGATAAGTCGCTATCGAGGTGCCAAACCTCCGAGGTACCAAACCTCGGTGACCGTAGTCACGGTGTGTTACCAAAACATCGGTGCCCGTCGACACGATTACACTAATCCCCTCCACTCAATCAACCCACATCGGCAATAATCATACAGATTTATCAAATGTATTATCACAACATGCTTCCCAAAAGCATCAAATAGCAAATCGTATGAACAGGTACTTACCTGGTTACCCCGTATACCGTTATGGTATTCAAACCATTGCTACATACATCACGTTAGCAATCACATTACTTAACATAATTTAATAAGTTACAAGGTGTGTATGTACACACTGTCACCCACTGGTAATCTAAGTCCCAAAAGAGGAGTCGCCACCTAGATCTATCAAAGACCTATATTCGGCCAACTTTTAGGATTAGTATTATGGCCTATTCGGTCAACCAAAACAAATCCAGAGGGGTTAGTTATGGTCCCGAATCCTTACCTTTGCTTTTTGTTACGAACCACGGCACTCGAGGCACAGATCTGCTTTACCAAGTAATTGGTTAATCGATACAGTTAATAGCCTTCGGCTTTTAATCACCACTTAATAACTTACTAAAATAGATCTTACTAACACTTACCAAAACCGTTTACTAGAGAGGAAGAGTTTGAGTCGACTACTTCCCGATCCCGAAGTACTTAAGTGATATCGGCTTCAACCAACAAGATTAGCCCATCATTAGCTTATGCCAAATTTTAAACCCAAATAAGAGAAAAGAGAAGAATAGTGTTCGGCTATGGCTACTCACCTTTTCCAAATCAACTGTCGATAATACCTTGATGGGATCTAACCACTTTGATATTCGGCCAAAGCTATTAAAGAAGTAATCAGGAGATCAGAGAAGAGGTTTCGGCACAAGGATATGAAGTGTATTCGGCTAGGGAGAGTTTAACAAGAAGAAAAGGGATTTTGGCAAAGGTTGAAGTATAGGTTCGGCTAGTGTGGAAGAAGAAGAAAAGATGGTGAAGGTGGAAGAGGGGTTCGGCTAGAGAGTTTGAGGGGATGGAAAAAAATAAAAGAGAATGAAGAATGAGGGCTAGGAATTTCGGCAAGCAGCAAGAATGACAAAAAGAGAAGCAAGGGGGCCAACTGATGCTTTTATAGGCATTCGGCCCCCCTATCAAGCTTGCCGTCCACTCCTTCTCATGAGGAGTTCAAAATTCATCAAACTTCCCCAATTGCTCCTGACCACTCATTCATTTTAATTCAAATAATTTTGAATTAAATCATAATAATCTCTTATTAATCCATGTAATATTCTTAATATCCAAATAATATCCCTTTAAAATACTTGATTATCCCATGATAATAAATTACACCCTTATTATCCAAAATAAAAAGAATTTAAGGAGAGAAATTCTCTCCCCTTGTGCCGTCCCATATATAGTGCAAAAAGAGAAACTTCGACTCGAACACAAGCTCTCCTTGTGCATTGTGGCGTCAACTCCAAGCACTTAAGTGGCCTCCTTTTGCCACTTTTCCAAGGCTTATTTAGTGTCAAATTATCCCCACTTATTCTTTTAACACCCTCTGCTAAGGCTCCTTACCTTTTAAGTTAAAACTGAATTTTTCCATTAAACCGAGCCAACTCAAAGCCTTAAATTAGGCTCTATTATTCCATAAATAATACCACAATAGTTCTTACAGAAAAAAATAACTAAATTTCAAATAACCCCATTTTTGGGATGTTACAATTCTACCCCCTTAAAATAAATTTCGTCCCCCAAAATTACTTAACTAGAAAAGGTGGGGTATTGTTGCCTCATTACATCCTCGGGTTCCCACGTAGCTTCCTCTATACCATGGTTCCGCCACACAAGACCTTCACCAAGGGCACCGACTTCCTACGTAGAACTTTCTCATCTCGGTCTAAGATCTCGAATGGTTCCTCTTGAAAGATAAATCGGATTCACCTCGATTTACGCCATCGGCACAACGTCGCGAAGGGTCCGACCGATACCGTCTCAAAGATCGATCGTGAAAGACATCATGGATCTGGTTCGATTCGGCCGGTAACTCAATCGGTAGGCTACCGGTCCTACTCGCTTAATCACCGTATACGGCCCGATAAACCTTGGGCTTAGCTTCCTTTCCGTCCAAATCTTAACACCTTTTTCCAAGGTGACACTTTCAGAAAAACCTTGTCTCCCACAGCATACTCCATCTCCTTGCGTTTTAAATCCGCATAGGATTTTTGCCTATCCGATGCTTCCTTAAGACGAGACCGAATCACCTTAACTTTATCCTCCGTCTCTGTCACCAACTCTGGACCCAAAATCATGCGTTCGCCTAATTACGTCCCAACACGTCGAGTACGACACTTCCGTCCATCTGATTGCCTCATACGGAGCCATCCGGATACTTGCACGTAGTTTGTTGTTGTAGGCGAACTCCGCTAATGGTAGAAATTCCTCCCAACTACCACGAAAATCCAAGACACAACCTCTTAACATATCCTCCAAGACCTGTATCACCCTTTCCGATTGTCCGTCAGACTGTGGATGGAAAGCGATACTAAAATCCAACCGTGTGCCCATAGCTTGATGCAAGGCTTTCCAAAACCTTGACGTGAACCTGGGATCCCTATCCGAGATGATTGATGTTGGAACACCATGCAATCTTACTATCTCTGATACGTACAGCTTAGCTAGCTTCTGAAGAGAGAAATCCATCCTCACCGGTATGAAGTGAGCCGACTTAGTTAAACGGTCTACTATTACCCAAACTGCGTCTTTCTTGCTGGGCGTGAGGGGTAGCCCACTCACGAAATCCATAGTGATCCGTTCCCACTTCCATTGGGGAATTTTCACCGATCAAGCAACCACGACGGCAAGCGGTGTTCACCTTAACTCGCTGACAAGTCGACACTTACCAACAAACTCTGTTACTTCACACTTCAACCCGGGCCACCAAAACTGCTCTCTAAGATCCCTATACATCTTGCTTCCTCCCGGATGCATAGCGTAGGGGCTACTATGTGCATCATGGAGAATCTTCTGCCTCAACTCCACATCCTTTGGCATACACGCTCGCCCTTGAAAGCATAATACTCCATCACTCGTCAGGTTATATCCTTCCAAACCACCCTCCTGAACTTGTGCTCTCTTAGCGTTCAACCCTTCATCCATCGATTTTTTCCTTAACCTCCTCGATCCATGTTGGCTTAACCTGAAGTTCCGCCAAGAGACTTCCATCATCATATAGACTCAGCCGAGCAAACATTGCTCTTAAATCCGTCATGACCTTCCAGCTCAATGCGTCAGCTACCACGTTGGCCTTGCCTGGATGATACTCGATTGAACAATCGTAATCCTTCAAAAGTTCAATCCACCGACGCTGTCTCGTGTTTAGATCCTTCCGAGTCAAGAGGTACCTTAAACTCTTGTGATCCGTAAACTATCGACTTCTCCCCATAAAGATAGTGTCTCCATATTTTCGTGAGCGAAGACAATCTGCGCGCTAACTCTAAGTCGTCGTGCGTTGGATAGTTCGATTCAGGTGGCCTTAATCGCCGTGATGCATAGGCTACTACCTTCCCCTCCTGCATCAGCACACATCCCAAACCAGTATGAGACGCATCACAATAAACGGTGAACAACTTCCCTGCTTCTGGCTGCACCAAAATTGGAGCTTCCGTCAAAATTTTCCTTAGCTTATCGAAGCTTTCCTGCTGCTTCTCCGACCATACAAATGGGACTCCTTTTCTTAGTAGCCGTCATCTGGTGCTGCGATCGGGAAAACCCTTCCACAAACCTCTCGATAGTACCCCGCTAGACCCGTAAAACTGGATCTCCGCCACCGACCTAGGCGGTTTCGGTCCAATACCGCTTCAATCTTACGAGGGTCTACTCTAATTCCTTCCGCCGATACCACATGTCCTAAGAAAGCTACTTCCCTTAGCCAAAATTCACACTTACTGAATTTGGCATATAATCGCTTCTCCCTTAGTACTTGCAACACTATTCGTAAATGCTTGTCATGCTCTTCCTCCGCCTTAGAGTACACCAGGATGTCGTCGATGAATACCACGACGAATTGGTCTAGGTAATCTTTGAAATACTCGCTTCATCAAGTCCATAAATGCCGCCGCTTTGGTCAACCCGAATGGCATTACCGGGAACTCGTAATGTCCATACCGAGTTCGAATGCCGCCTTGTGAACATCAACCTCCTTTACCTTCAATTGATGGTAGCCCACCTAAGGTCTATCTTTGAAAACACCGCGGCACCCTTCAGTTGGTCAAACAAGTCATCGATCCGAGGCAACGAATACTTGTTTTTGATCGTTAACTTGTTTAACTAACGGTGATCGATGCACATCCGCATTGAACCGCCCTTCTTCTTAACGAACAACACAGCGCCCCCACGGAGATATGCTTGGTCGAATGAATCCTCTATCCAAGAGCTCCACGAATTTGGGCCTTCACTCCACCAATTCCTTTGGTGCCATTCGGTATGGTGCTATAGACACAAAGCCGCTTCCGGGTAGCAAGTCAATACCGAATTCAACTTCCCGATCCGGAGCGGACACGGAAGTTCTTCCCGAATACGTCGACAAATTCCCCAACCGTTCGAACCTCAACCATCGACTCCTTAGCTTCCAAAGCACGGATCCGAACCAAATATGCCTCGCAACCTTTCTTAACCATCCTTTCGGCCTTCAAGGCCGACACCACATGGATAGGTAATTCCTTCTATCACCTATCATAACCACTTCATCACCCTCACTGTCTTAAGCACCATGCGCTTAGCGCGCAATCCAAATTCTCCCGATACTTAACTAGCCAATCCATTCCAAGGATCAAATCGAACTCTCCAAAGGTAGTTCCATCGATCGGCTACAAATCGACCCCTTGGAGTTCTAGGGTACCTCTTTATAAAGTTTGTCTACTACTACTACAGAGTGTCCTAGGGGCTTAGCACAGTCATCTTCCTAAGAGTAGTCTCAGAGTCTAGGTCCATAGTTCCTACCACACTACTAGCAATGTACGAGTGCGTCGAACCCACATCAATCAATGCAACATAAGGTAAACCAAATATTAGAAACGCATTGCGCTTATGACGTCCGGTGCGTCTCCCTCCTCTCACGGCGCCTCATTGCATAGACTAAGCCAGTGCCGCCTAGCCTCTCAGAATACCCGAACCTCGGCCGAGTTCCACGACCTCGGTTGAAACCATTGTTTCCTCTGCCATTACCCCGACCCCCTCGGTGGTGGTCCAACATTCTGGCCTGAGCGCGATTCTGGACCTTCTGGTGATCCTTAGCTGCCTTTTGAGGACAGTCCCTTACCCGATGCTCCAAAGACCCACACTCAAAACAACCTTTGTTACCGGTCCAACAACCTCCCCAATGGGTTTTTCCACAATGGTTGCAATCGAGTCGGCCTTTGATTAGTAGCCGTGGGCTTTCCTCCTTGATTCGGCCCACTCTGCCTAGCCCGCTTCTGAGCATTAGTGTTACCCGATCCAGCTGACCCAAATCCTCTCTTCTGATTATTCTTGCTATAGTTTTGCCTTACAGCCTCCTTAACCCCTTCGGCCACCTTGGCTTTCTCCACAAGAGATGAGAACTCCCGAACTCACTGCGGGGCAATTAGTAATCTCGGATCGTCTCTCGAGCCCGCCCTCAAAGCGGACCACAGCGCTCATGTTCGGTGGCTACGATTCCTCCGGCATACCTACTTAGCCTTAAAAACTCACGACCTCATACTCGGCCACCGACTTAGTTCCTTGCACTAGACCTAGGAAGGCTTTCCTTTGAGCATCGGTGTAACTAGTGCCCACATACTTCTTCCGAAAAGGCCGTCTTAAAGTAGTCCCACGTGAGATCATCACCAGCGGCTCCATCCCGGTGTCGACCACCACCGCACGCTTCATCCTTTAGAAGCGACACACGCCTTTTTTCTTCTCCTCCTCGGTCAGTCGAGATCATCCATAACCCTTTCCGTAGATTCCAACCAATATTCTGCGCGCTTTGGCGCGCCACTCCCGAGACACCACGGAATACCTCGGCCCGTTAGACCAATTCGCTCGGGGAACAGGACTTCCGAGCTCCCAAATTCCCACCAGCCCGGCCACCATCTCCAACACTCGCAAAAAAGCGACTTGCGACCACGGCCTCACCACCGGCCCGGTCACCGCTCGCCATTACGAAAGTAGGAGGTGGTGGTGGCGGTGGTACCTCGTTTTCCGAACCTTGACCTGACCTGACGGGTTCAGACACCGTCATTCTACCCCTACCGCGTCCACGACGTCCACGTCCTCTAGAACTCATTCTATCTACTGCGCTTTAATCTGATTAAGAAAATTTTATGTGTTAGCATTTGTTTCACTTTCTTATTCGCGAAGAAATTTTATGAACAGGATTTAATTAGGGGTTCTTTCGAAGCGCATAAGGTTTCATCTTCTATCCTAGTTCACACAAAGAGTTCATGCATCCATTCCTTAATGCTTTCCATACCTATTCACTCTTCGGACATTTCTGCCCATTTCTAACCCAGGGGTATTTTCGTCATTTTCCCTACAGGGGTATTTTCGTAAATAAAGAAATTTTAAAACTTTAGTAAAGTAGGTCATTTTGAAATTCCCAAAGCGGAGGATATTTATAAAAATTTCTAAAATCGTAATCGTTTTGAAACCGAGGGTATTTTGGTAATTTTGTCAATCGAGGGCAATTTTGTCATTTTGATAAATCGTGATATTTTCGATGGTTGTAAAACTTTGAGGTCCTTTCTGAAAGTTTTCCTTTTCAAATAGTGATGTTGGTAAAGTTTTCCAAAGATCAGGGTCATTTCGATAATTTTCACAAATTGAGGACGTTTTCGTAATTTTCTAAAACCAAAATTTTTCAGTGCTGATTTTCAAAACTAAGTTGTTGGATATTTGTAAAGTAGTCGAAATTTTGAGCAAAACCATTGAACGGATATTTTATGAGTCAGGGGCGTTTTAGTAATTTTACCCTTAAGGGCATTTTTGTAATTTTCCAAAAATTTGAGTTTTTCTAGGAAAACGTTGCAAATATGAGGTTTTCTGATTTGAAAGAGTTGTTGCAAGAGGTTTGAAAACATTTGAGTTGTTGTTGTTTCGTTCTGTTTCGAAAACATGGCTAATTCCCTTTTCGGGTTTTAGTCATTAGGTTTAGCCTATGACCGAGCCCTCTTGGTCAGGGTGAACCAAAGCTACGCACCAGGCAGGATTCGAGTGAAGAGGAGGTGGGTCACGCGGACCGCTTAAATACCAAGCTCTCACCGAACCTTTCTAGACATGCGCATGCAGGTTGCCACACCACCGAGCCCTCCGAGTTAGGGTGAACCGGCTACGCACTGGGTGGGATACCTGCGAAGAGGAGGTGAGTCACACAGACTGCTTAAATACCAGGCTCTTCTAGATCCAATCCTCGACATGCGTACAGGGGTTACCACACCCTAGCTCACTTGGCTAAGTCATAGATTGGTTTAGTTCTTTAATGTCTTATGTTTGGTTCATGTGTTTGAGTAATCTAATCCTAGGGTTCAAGTCCTATAAAGTCTATCTACGTTCCATACTTCCTACCCTTCTACGAATATAATTCACCAAGAGGTTGAAGTAAGTACTTACAGGCGGATCGGTCTGGGAGACTCGGGCCATGTTTGTCCAAAATCCAAAAATCATTTTATAAGGCCTTCTAAAACATTTTTGGGCCTTGGGCCCACAACAGCTTTGAACTGGGCTCGATACCAATTTTGTAACGACCCAAACCCGCCCCAAACCCTATGGCCGAATGCAGTCCGTTCTGGTGAAAACATTTTGAAGTTCCTTTTTGAAAACCAACTCAAATTTTGGAAAACCTTCATTTATTTGAAGTTGCTAAAATCATACTTAGTTTTAATTGGAAATTTAAAACAAGTCAAGTTATTACAAAAATTTCTAATGTGCCTGACGGCTCGTTAATATCATTCACGAATTTAGTTTAGAAAACCCTTTCATATCATTTCATTAATAGATAATTAAAACCATTATTCAAGCATAGGATAAAATAAAAATAACATACTAGGAGGCCTTATTACATAAAAATAATATAAAGTTTAAATCCACAATCCCATAGTAATTAAATTGAAATTCAAGGTCCATTAAAATTTAACTCCAACGGCATGGCCACCTCGAGTCACCCGGCCCACATCCGCGATCTACTCGTTACCTGAAAAATGTAAAGGAGAAGGTGAGTCACCAAGACTCAGTATGTAACCCTTCCCCCGATTTAAGTAATTTCATACACAACATGTAATATATAAATGTGCATAATATCAAGTACCCATCCTAGCCAACCATACGGCATTTGTCTACCCCGCTGTGGTACCAAACCACTAGTGGTGCCAAACCACCGTGACATATAGTCACGATGTGCTACCAAAGCACCGGTGTCCGTAGACACAAATCGGGTGATGGGGCCAACCCATCGTGTGATACCAAATCACCGGCGCATTTATCCCATATCTCAAGTGGGGCCAACCCACGGTGGTATTAACCACGGGATAAGTCGCTCTCGAGGTGCCAAACCTCCGGAGGTACCAAACCTCACGGTGACCGTAGTCACGGTGTGTTACCAAAACACTCGGTGCCCGCTCGCGCGCGATTACACCCCCCCACTCAATCAACCCACATCGGCAATAATCATACAGATTTATCAAATGTATTATCACAACATGCTTCCCAAAAGCATCAAATAGCAAATCGTATGAACAGTACTTACCTCGTTTACCCGTATACCGTTATGGTATTCAAACCATTGCTACATACATCACGTTAGCAATCACATTACTTAACATAATTTAATAAGTTACAAGGTGTGTATGTACACACACTGTCACCCACGGTAATCTAAGTCCCAAAAGAGGAGTCGGCCACCTAGATCTATCAAAGACCTATATTCGGCCAACTTTTAGGATTAGTATTATGGCCTATTCGGCCAACCAAAACAAATCGGAGGGGTTAGTTATGGTCCCGAATCCTTACCTTTGCTTTTTGTTACGAACCACGGCACTCGAGGCACGAGATCCGCTTTACCAAGTAATTGGTTAATCGACTGATTAATAGCCTTCTTGCTTTTAATCACCACTTAATAACTTACTAAAATAGATCTTACTAACACTTACCAAAACCGTTTACTAGAGAGGAAGAGTTTGAGTCGACTACTTCCCGATCCCGAAGTACTTAAGTGATATCGGCTTCAACCAACAAGATTAGCCCATCATTAGCTTATGCCAAATTTTAAACCCAAATAAGAGAAAAGAGAAGAATAGTGTTCGGCTATGGCTACTCACCTTTTCCAAATCAATCGTCGATAATACCTTGATGGGATCTAACCACTTTGATATTCGGCCAAAGCTATTAAAGAAGTAATCGGAGAGATCGAGAGAAGAGGTTTCGGCACAAGGATATGAAGTGTATTCGGCTAGGAGAGTTTAACAAGAAGAAAAGGGATTTTGGCAAAGGTTGAAGTATAGGTTCTGGCTAGTGTGGAAGAATAAGAAAAGATGGTGAAGGTGGAAGAGGGGTTCTGGCTAGAGAGTTTGAGGGGATGGAAAAAAATAAAAGAGAATGAAGAATGAGGGCTAGGAATTTGAAGCAGCGTAGAATGACAAAAGAGAAGCAAGGGGGCCAACTGATGCTTTTATAGGCATTCGGCCCCCTATCAAGCTTGCCGTCCACTCCTTCTCATGAGGAGTTCAAAATTCATCAAACTTCCCCAATTGCTCCTCGACCACTCATTCATTTTAATTCAAATAATTTTGAATTAAATCATAATAATCTCTTATTAATCCATGCAATATCCTTAATATCCAAATAATATCCCTTTAAAATACTTGATTATCCCATGATAATAAATTACACCCTTATTATCCAAAATAAAAGAATTTAAGGAGAGAAATTCTCTCCCCTTGTGCCAGTCCCATATATAGTGCAAAAGAGAAACTTCGCGACTCGAACACAAGCTCTCCCTTGTGCATTGTGGCGTCAACTCCAAGCACTTAAGTGGCCTCCTTTTTGCCACTTTTCCAAGGCTTATTTAGTGTCAAATTATCCCCACTTATTCTTTTAACACCCCTCTGCTAAGGCTCCTTACCTTTTTAAGTTAAAACTGAATTTTTCCATTAAACCGAGCCAACTCAAAGCCTTAAATTAGGCTCTATTATTCCATAAATAATACCACAATAGTTCTTACAGGAAAAAAATAACTAAATTTCAAATAACCCCATTTTTGGGATGTTACAGTTCTTAAAAAAGAAACCGAAGTATATTCATTATTAGTTCTATGTTAGGTGAGCTTATGCATGTAAATTTCAAGTCTTGAAGAAAAAACTCGTATTAGAGTATTAGTATTTCAAATTTTCATTTGATGCAATTACTTATCATTAGTTCGTATTTCTAGTTAGGTAATTTGTCAGGTCAATCTTTATTCTAACCTTCTAATTCAGCCTTTATTCATACCCTTAACCTAAGCCCCGTTACAACCCTGTTAAAGACCTTTTGGTTTGTGTATCATCTCATTTTACAATGGTGAGATTTGATTTTCATGCAAGCCTATGGGATTAACCTTCCATGTTTGTCTTATTGAGTGCTTAATTTTGAACCTTAAACACTTTGAGTGATTTGAGTGAATCTTTAGTGAGGATGTCAACTCTTGTCAATTTTGAATCAGAGGTAACTATTTAGGTAAAGGGAAACGCCTATGTTTTGATGCTATAAATATATGACTTTTATTGTGTGAATCTTTAGGACTCTTTGAGTTGAATTATCCACGTATGAATTATCTCTGAATTATGATAAGACATTGTTGATAGAAATTATGAATTATGGAAAGTTTGTTTTAATTGTAAGTTGAGAATTTTGCTTGAGGACAAGCAAAAGCTTAAGTGTGGGGGTATTTGATAAACCGTAATAGTAACATATTTTAATCCCACATTTAACATGATTTTGAATAATTTAAGCCTTGAATTGTGTAAAAAGGTGCTCTTAATCCTTTCTTTTCATATTTTATACTCAAGAAAGCACCCAAGGAAGAAAAGAACGAGAAACGAGCTTAAAACGGAGTAAATGGGCCATATCAAGAAATCAACACGGCCTGGACTTAAGCCCACACGACTGTGCCTCACTAATCATCTAGAACACGATCTTACCCCCGAATTGCACGGCCGTGCCTCATTAAAGAAATCCAAACACGGCTTGAAGACTAGTCACACGGGCGTGTGACATGGCCCTGTCCCTGTCACTGGAAAGAGCAATTTCATTCGGGAAAGGATACTTGGAGGCAAAGAAACACATTCCAAAGCCTATTCAAACACCCTAGTAGGAATTCTACTTAAATTAGGATACATAGGGGCCAAGTAAGGTATCTCAAAGTCTATATAAACACCTAAGGGGGCAACTTGAAAAGGGAGTTCGGCAGAAGCCAAAGCTCAAGGCTTTTGTAGGGGGCAGTTAGCTAGGCCAAGAAGCCAAGCCGAAAAGGTCAGAGTTGTGGAAATTACTCGAAGATAGCCAGTTGATTCATCTCAAGAAGCCAAAATTCTACTCAAGACGGCGGATCTCTCCTTCAATTCCTTTAGGGAGTTTTAGGGATTTCTTATGTTTTGTTTTATCTTTTCACTTGAGATGTTTTCTTTATTTGTTATGAACTAAACCCTTTAGATACCTGAAGGGGATGAAACCTATGATGGATCTTGTTATTGTTTTCTGTACTATATGATAAATATTTAGTTTGTTCTTAATTATGTGAGCTTAATCCAAATTTGATGGGCTTAGGTGGAGTAGGAATAGACCCTGCCTAAGAGTAGATTTAGCATAATTAAGCGGAGTTGATCGTACGCCTAGAGATAGGGTGACGAGATTTTGCCGGATTAGGGTGAAACCTAATATGGGAGTCCATAGATCGATTTACTACTATTCTAGGGGGTTATTAAGTGAGAAAGAGATTTCCGTTAATTAAACTAGGGTTAGACGTTATTCGCCTCAAGAGAGGGTTTAATATACGTTAGGGAGTCTTAAGGATCAAACTAAGTGAGTAAATTGTATGGTTCAGGGTTAATAACAAGTGAAGTCTAGGTGGATTCTTCCTGAGGGTATCGTCTTAATCAACTGAGTTTTTCCTAAAGTGTTTGTGTTTGTGTCTTTAGCTTAGTAGTTAATTTAGATTAGATTAAATCAACTTTACTTTACTTTAGGCTAAATAATAAAAGGAAAGTTAGTATTAGTACTTTTAGTTCCTTTGGGTTCAATAATCCGGTCTTGCCTAAGCTATACTACTGTTCGATAGGTACACTTGCCTTTAATCGTTGTCAGAGTTAGTTTCCAGGTTCAATCATTCTCTTTATAAATTTTAAAGCTCTGATTCACAGCGATCAATACTTGATGAATTGTCTGATTATATTTTTGATCTGTCAGGTAATGCTCTTAACCCTAATCCGACGACGGACACGGGATGGGGGTGTTACATTAGGTTAGTATCAAGCTACGGTTTAGTTGTAACACCCCTAACCCGGTCAATACGTTACGACCAAATCTGGTATGTTACAGTAAAAGAAGTTTAGAAATTTTTAACGGAACATCGTAATATGGAAATAAACTTTCTGATTAGTGTTTCTATCTTGAAAATAATTTAAAATTTCGTTCGATAGTTTTTACCAATTCCTTATTAGATTGAACTAAAAGCCGTCAATAGTTTTGTTTTACGAAAGCCAAATTTGGGGAATTTCCTAAACGTGACAGTTGAAAACAATGTTGAGTTTTTAAGAAAAACTCTGGTTTATTCAGCTTAAACTTTCATTCGCTTGTCATCTTTGTAGTTAACACCTGTCGTAACCATTTTTGAAAACGGGAATCGACTTTTAAAATATGGAGTCGCCACCGATCTTTTATTCGAGGTGTGATAGGATCACCTTGTTTTAATAAAAAACATTTTAGTTTATTAAAACAGAGCTTTTGATCTACGAGTGTTCGAGAAAATAGGTTCGGAAGTCGATTACGTGCGAGGAAGGATTGGCACCCTCGCGACGCCCAAAATCGGTACCAAATTGATTGATGTTGTCTCAATGTTGAAAATTTGAAAATATTTAGAGTAAAAAGCATTAGAGGAATGAGTTAATTGAATCGAGATTGAATCTCAAAATTAACTCGTTTCAAAGGAATAAGATTGTCATACCCAGCACGTTAGGATATGACGCCTTTATACTCTGACGTTGAGATCATTTTTGATCTTCAAATCACGTGAAGAAGGGTATTTGAATATTTAGTTGAACAGAAAAATCAACACCCAGCACGTTAGGATGTGATCTTTCGAACTTCTAAACACACGAATATTGCCTTATTTCTTAAAGAAATGTTTTAAAGGTATTGATTTTTTGCGAAAAGATATATTTATTTTAAACGACAATTACATGCCAATATTCATATTTTATAAATTGTTGAACAAAATTATTTAAAAGCAATTATGATGTATTATCATTTAAAATAGGCAATAAAGCAATAATAACACAAAATATGTTAAATACGTGACGAAGCATAAACAAATATAATTAACAACAAACAAATATGACCTTATTTAACGCATGCTTAGACAATAGATAAGAAGACACATACATGGCAGAGTCGATATAAACATAATATATAGTGATTTTAAGTAAATATATAAAATTACATATAAAAAAATATATAAATAAATTTTAACTACAAATAATATAGATATAATATTAATATACAAGTTAAAAAACATAATATATAAGAATATCTAATGAAAATAATTTTTAGTTAAATAAAAGTAACAAATAACAATTATAAAAATCCATATACACTTATACTGTTAATATACCGATATATAAATGTCAATATGGACAATTTGATATAATACAAAATAATAAAGTAAAATAAAAGGACGAAATTAAAATAAACAAAGGAAAAAGGGGGTCAAAAGGTAATAAAAAAACTGAAAGGATTAAAATAAAACACGCGTTAAATGACAGGGGTTAAAGTCGAAGTTATACTAAATTTTAAAACAGAGTCGTTTTGATTTAAACCGTTGAAGACTTGTAGGATCGAATTGAAATGAAATGCGAGTTTTGGGGCCAAATTAAAAATAAAAAGAATTTGAAACAAACGGGATTGAAAATAATAAAAAACACAGGGGGACTGGGATAGTAATTAAACCGCTAGATGAAAACGCGCGGATCCCCTTTAATGGGTCGGGTCAACGCGCGGACCTAAGGAGGACTAAACGATGCCGTTTGGCCTCCAGTTTTAAAACCCAAAATTTCCCTTTTTTACTTCATTTGCAGACTTAGCTCTTCAAAAAAAAAACAAAAAAATAAAAAACGTTCTCTCTCCCTCTCTCTCTCATACCCGACAATCGGGCTACTCCGTCTTCTCAATCGACCCTCGTCCCCTCATCCAACCACTAAAACGCCATCATCAACAGCGAGCGGTGGCGCATGATGGCCCGATTAAGGTGACCAGCACCCTCATCTACCCCCGATTGCGATGGAGAGACTGAGGATTAAGCCTTTCGAAGGTAACCCCTACCCTTCTCCTCCGTTTTTAATTTATAGAAGTCTTTTTTTTAATAATAAAATAAAATAAAATAAATAGGTAAATAAATGGCAGAAAGTGAAACTAAAAAAAAAAAAAAAACATCTGAATCAACCTTTAGTGCTTTTTTCTTGATTTCGGATGAATCGTAAGGGCAAACGAGAGCCAATTTTTGTTTTTTTTCCTGTTTTGTGATTTTTGAATGCGTAAAAAGGGGTCCAAAAAAAAAGCCCTTGTTACACTATTTTTGAGTGGCTTTATAGCCGAAGAATACAAACTGTTTTGTTATTATTCCATCGTTTTTGCTCCATACTTCGCTGCTGCTTGCTTTGTTCTATGTCTGCAGGATACGGGTGATGGCGAAGGCGTGCGGGAGTCCTTTGGTTAGCGTGCGTAGTGGTGCTTGGGGTTGGCTAGACGCGTGAGGGAGCTGACCGAGGTATGGGGAGTCGAAGTGACGCGAGGCGCGCGTGCGAAGGATGCGGCGGCGGCGCTGGAAAGGGAAACCTTAGAGTTTCCTAACCGTTTAACATTTGGGCCATATTGGGCCGGTTAGGTTTTGGGTTCTGGTTTTTTTTAGGTCCGGTTCTAGGCTAGGATAAGTGGCTGGTTGTTTCATGGCATTTGGGCTTTGTTTAATTGGTTTTGCAGTTTGGGCTTAGTGGGTCTGATATTTGTTTTTGTAACTGGACACTTCATGGACTGTTTTATTAGTATTTTATTGGGCCTGGTATTTGGTCTTTTGTAAATGGACATTGTTGTTTTTTTTTTTACCTTATTTATTATTTACTTATTGGTTTTTAATGGCTTTTGTTTTGGCTAATGGGCTCGGGCCGAAAAATTGGTTATTACAGCTGCCCCTCTTTGTTCGTTGTCGTGAAACGAGAATAGAGCAAAGACAATAAAAGAACCAATTTTTCTGATCTTGGCTATGTCTTGACTTCTTGGACCTCGTTTTCCCCAAACGTCGTCTTTAAACTCCAATGCAACCTGTCGCTTTGATCTACTTCACCGCTGCTTCCGAGAGATAAGACCTTAGCCTCCATTTGCTCTTGTCGAATCCTCTTTGCTCACTCTTCTCTGTTGAAACCACTTCGCTAGAATGTTAACCTAGGGAGGTAGGTCTTGCAGCTTTGATCTGCTCCATCGGGACCTCGGGGAGATAAATATAAACTTTCGACTGTTTCCTTACTCTCACAACATGAATTGATTTTAACAGATATTGAAAAATTAAAATGCCTCAGCGTGCATAACCCCAGGCCTAACTCACTTCTCGCATTATAAGTCGATTTTAACAGAAAATGAAAAACAGAAATTACAAATACCTCAGCGTACGTAACCCGAGGCTCAACTCACTTCTCGCATCATGAGTTGATTTTAAACGAAAATTAAGAAACAGAAATTAAAAATACCTCAGCGTACGTAACCCGAGGCTCAACTCACTTCTCGCATTATGAGTTGATTTCACCAGAATTTGAAAAACAGAAATTAAGAATACCTCAGCGTGCGTAACCCGAGGCTCAATTCACTTCTCGCATTATGAGTTGATTTTAAACAGAAATTGAAAAATAGAAATTAAAAATACCTCAACGTGAGTAACCCGAGGCCCAACTCACTTTTCGCATTATGAGTCGATTTTAACAGAAATTGAAAAGCAGAAATTAAAAATACCTCAGCGTGCGTAACCCGAGGCCCAACTCACTTCTCGCATTATGATTTGATTTTAGCGGAAATTGAAAAAGAGAAATTAAAAATACCTCAGCGTGCGTAACCCGAGGCCCAACTCACTTCTCGCATTATGAGTTGATTTTAACAGAAATTGAAAAATAGAAAGTAAGAATACCTCAGCGTGCGTAACCCGAGGCCCAACTCACTTCTCGAATTATGAGCTGATTTTTTGAAAAATAGTAATTGAAAACGTATCATCTGGTGGAACTCGGATGTTTTCTTTCTCCTTGGTTCGGTACAGCTATCGTCATAACTTCTTGCTTTACTGGTGTACCTGTACGTGTCGTGCGCGATGTTATCATGAAATGCACGTGTTTTTCCTAAATGCTTTTATGCCTACATGATTAAGCAATGTGCCCTGGGTTTGTTTGTCTTGTATCTCTTTTCATCACAACTTTTAGGATGCCCTGTATTCATTGCTTCGATCCTTGATCCTCTTTTTATGTTTTGTGCCCATCTTTAAGTTTTACGAGTAATCTGCGTTTCTCGTTTATCACTCTCTTGCCCCCTGTTGAACTTTGTCCTTGCTTTGAGGCTCTTGTACTTACCAAATTCTCATCCAGGTAATGCTTAACATTCCTTTTATTTAGAGTAAGTCATTTCACTATTTATCATTTAAATGAACCAAACATGAGACGCATGAAAATAGGAAAGTAGGTACGAAAGAAATACCTCACATTCATATTATTTCCAAAAGCAATAAGCAAAGAAAATTGACAAGGAATAGTTCAATAAAGAAAACATTATAGAGAAAGGTAAGCAGATTCAAAATGTCATAGATGTTCTAAATAGTCAACGCATGAACTTCTCCACGTTTCCTGATCCTGGATCTTTTCGAACAAAGCTTCTTGTGTAGAAGATTTCAAGCTTCTGTGTCCGCTTCAAACATTAATATCTCGCCATTCGATTCCTGATTTAAATTACTCTTGCTCTTTAAGCCCAAATCTGCTTCCTCAGGACGCCCTTTCGGGTTTTCATCCTAAACCTTTTCATTTGCCAAGACGCCCTTTTCAGGTTTTCACCTTGGTCTCTTTTTTTTTTTTAGGCGTAGTATTTCTTCACCGTATCTAAATTCACTGGATTTGGTACCTCTTTCCCATCCATCTCAGTGAGAATTAAAGCTCCACCCGAGAAAGCCTTTTTTATGACATATGTTCCTTCCTAATTCGGTGCCCATTTTCCTAGAAAATCTTTTTGTATAGGGAGAATATTTCTCAACACGAGTTCTCCTTCGCGGAATTCCCTTGGTCGTACCTTCTTGTCATGGGCTGTGATCATTCTCTTCTGGTACATCTGTCCGTGACAGATTGCTTTCAAGTGTTTTTCTTCGATCAGATTCAGTTGGTCATATCGAGCTTGAACCCATTCTGATTCTTCTAGTTTTGACTCCATTAAGACTCGTAAAGAGGGGATTTCCACTTCGATGGGCAGTACAGCTTCCATTCCATAGACCAGAGAGAAAGAAGTTGCCCCCGTGGAGGTCCGTACACATGTACAATATGCGTATAGGGCAAATGGTAGCTTCTCGTGCCAGTCTTTATATGTCTCGGTCATTTTCCCAATAATCCTTTTAATATTTTTGTTAGCAGCTTCTACTGCTCCGTTCATCTTTGGGCGATAGGGTGAGGAATTGTGATGCTTTATTTGAAATTGCTCGCACACTTCTTTCATCATCTTGTTGTTCAAATTCAAAGCATTATCTGAGATGATTTTCTCAGGTAATCCGTATCGACATATGATCTTCTTTTTCAAGAACTTGCAAACTGCGGTCTTTGTCACATTAGCAAATGAAGTGGCTTCTACCCATATTGTGAAATAATCTATGACCACGAAAATGAATCGATGTCCATTAGAAGCTTTTGGGGAAATTAGCCCTATAACATCCATGCCCTACATAAAAAAAAGCCATGGAGAAGTCATGACATGAAGAGGCGAAGGTGCTGCATGAATCTTATCGCCGTAAACTTGACATTTGTGACACTTCCGTGCATAACCAATGCAGTCGCTTTCCATCGTCAGCCAGTAATAACCGATTGTCATAATCTTCCTAGGCATAGTGAAACCATTGGCATGCGTTCCACAAATTCCTTCATGGACCTCTTCAAGTATCTTTCTGGCTTTAATATCATCCACGCATCTCAGGAGCACTCGATCTTTTCCTCTTTTGTACAGGATGTCTCCATCAAGAATAAATCCCGCAGCAATTCTTCTGATTGTTCTTTTGTTGTTCTCATTTGCTTGCTCGGGATACCTCTGATTTTTGACATATTCTAAGATATCATGGAACCATGCTATCCATCTGCTTCTTTTAAATGCTAAAACAATGCGCAGGGGCCTCGTATATGCTCATCTGGAGAGGCATTATTTCTATTTCACTGTTTGCTTTGAACATTGAAGCCAAAGTGGCTAAGGCATCAGCCAATTGGTTTTCTTCTCGTGGGAAGTAATTAAAAGTTACTTCTTTGAATTCTTTGATCAGCTCTGCCACGAGATCGCGGTACTTGACCAACTTCGAATCTTTCACTTCCCAACCTCCACGGATTTGGTAAATCACCAGTGCTGAGTCTCCGTATACCTCTAAGGTTTCGATGTCTCGTTCAATAGCTGCACGAAGTCCCATGATGCAAGCCTCATATTCCGCTATGTTATTGGTACAAAAGAAATTTGATCTGGCAGTGAAGGGATAATGATTCCCTTCTGGTGACACTAAGACTGCTCCAACCCCATGCCCCAATGCATTTGAGGCGCCATCAAAGCTCATCTTTCATGATTTCTCTTTTGACGACTCATATTCTCTTTCTGAAATGCACATTAAGTCTTCATTAGGGAAATCAAATCTCAATGGCTCATATTCCTCTGTCGTTCGAGTTGCCAAGAAGTCAGCTATCGCGCTCCCTTTTATCAATTTTTGACTTATATAGATGATGTCGTACTCTGATAGTAGAATCTGCCATCGTGCCATTCTTCCTGAGAGTGCAGGTGATTCTATCGTGTACTTTATTGGGTCCAGCTTTGAAATTAACCATGTCGTATGATACAACATATATTGCTTGAGCCTTCGAGCTACCCAGACCAAAGCACAACAGAATTTTTCAATTGACGGGTACTTCACTTTATACTCGGTGAATTTCTTGCTGAGGTAGTAAATTGCCCTTTCTCTTTTCCCTGACTCATCATGCTGCCCAGTACACAACCCAATGAGTTATCGAACACGGTCAGATACAATATTAAGGGTCTTCCGAGAGTTGGCAGTACTAGCACCGGGGGGCTAGACAGATATTGTTTTATCTTGTCAAAAGCCACCTGGCACTCCTCTTTTTATTTTCTAGGATTGTGTTTTCGAAGGAGTCGAAAAATCGGGTCGTATTTGTTGGTAAGCTGAGCACTAAACCGAGCAATGTAGTTCAACCTTCCTAGAAATCCTCTGACTTCTTTTTGCGTCCGTGGAGGTGGTAATTCTTGTATGGCTTTTATCTTATCTGGATCAACCTCGATACCTCTCCCGCTGACGATGAAGCCCAGTAATTTCCCCGAGGTTGCTCCAAATGTGCACTTAGCTGGATTAAGCTTCAGTTGGAACTTTCTCAGTCTTTCAAACAATTTCCTGAGGTTTCCAACATGCTCTCTTTCTCCCCGAGATTTGGCAATCATATCATTGACATAGACTTCTATTTCTTTATGTATCATGTCGTGGAATAACATCACTATTGCCCTCTGATATGTTGCCCCGGCATTCTTTAATCCGAATGGTATCACCTTGTAGCAGAATGTTCCCCATATCATCACGAATGTAGTTTTCTCCGTATCCTCAAGAGCCATCTTTATCTAGTTATAACTCAAAAATCCATCCATGAAAGAAAATAATGAATGTTTTGCCGTGTTATCCACCAATGTATCAATGTGCGGCAAGGGAAAATTATCCTTACGGCTTGCTCGATTCAGATTGCGATAATCCACACACATTCGCACCTTATCGTCTTTCTTTGGCACTGGGACTATATTAGCTACCCATTCCGGATATTTAGGGACTTGTAAGAAGCCAGCATCGAATTTTTTTTGACTTCTTCTTTTATCTTTAAAAGCATTTCGGGTCTCATTCATCTTAACTTCTGCTGGATAGGCTTGCATTCTGGTTTCAGTGGGAGCCTATGGACCACTACATCCTCGCTCAATCTTGGCATCTCCTGATATGACCATGCAAATACATCTTTGTACTCATGAAGCAAGGTGACCAAGTCATGTTTGGTGTTCTCTGAAATAGTGGTCCCGATCTTCACTTCTTGCCTTTTTTCTTCACTTCCCAAGTTCACCGTCTTAACAGATTCCTGATGGGGTAGTATCTGTTTGTCTTCTTGTTCTAACATCCTTAGTAAGTCGAGGGATGAGACATAATCTTCAGTGTTTTCCTCAGCTTCAAATTCTCTTAAACAGGTAATTTTCTTGAAATCGATTTTAGGACTTGTAACGGGATTGTTTACGTTGTGGATATCTGAGCACCTGAAAGGTAAACGGAAAAGAAAACTATAGAGGAATATCAAGGTGTTGGGACACACAAACATAGTACCATGTCATGATATGAAATATATGTAGGGACAGATTATGAGAAGAGTGAATAAATATGAAGCCAATGAGAATGAAAAGACCACAACAAAAATGCATCTCCATTAATGTTCATTAAAGGATAAATAGTAGACATAAACTTGGGGCATAAAAAAAGTGGACATTGAGGATTACTTTGGAGGAGCCTAGAAACTATAAGAAGATCCTCAGCAGTTCAATTGCTCAAAACAAATCCAGGAGGACGAGGGCGTATCATTGAAATGTCTTCCATCGTATCATCCGCTTTGTCAATAACATTTATATTGAAGTTCTGAAAATCCCTTTCAACCAATAACAGCGTGTTCCGTGGATTATCTCTTTCTGGGTACATCAATCCTGCAGATGTAAACGTTTTCGACAAGGGCGAATACATTATGGGCTCCCATTCCACTTCCCGACCTGAAGCTCTTGCAATCCTCTTGTCCTGATCTTTCTGCAGCTGTTTCTTTCTTTGTCACACATCCGGCTTGAACCCTAACCCGTATCAAGCCTTGTGGTGTACCGGTTTTAGCACTCTAGCTATCCCTTGCTGGTATCTTCCTAAGCCTTTCCTCGCTCGGGCTCCTCTTCCAACCGTCAATTTGATTCCCATCTTGGCATTCCTTGATAGTTTGGGTGTGGGAATCTTGTTTCCCTCAGCAACAAATGTAGCATTAATAAATTCGAGGGAACGGAAGTAACATTCTACTGCATCTTTGTTCACTTCGATATAAGGTGTGACAGCAGAAATAGATGCAATGATGTCTTCTTCACCAACGACTGTAATCAAACAGTTATCCATGATAAACTTCACTTTTTGATGGAGAGATGAAGGGACTGCCCCAGCAGAGTGGATCCAAGGCCTCCCTAAAAGGCAATTATACGACAGAGTAATGTCCATGACCTGGAACTCTACGTTATACGTGCATGGGCCCACTTCTAGGGGGATTTCAATCTTTCCCATAACCTCTCGTCGTGTCCCGTCAAATGCCCTTACCGTGGAATGACAAGGCCTTAGATAGGACATATCAACTGGCATCCTGGAGAGTGACCAAAGGCATGACATTGAGTGCGGATCCATTGTCGATGAGCACGTTCGGTACTATGCAACCCTTGCAGCTGGTCGTAATATGTAATGCCTTCACGGAGCCCCTACCGTTTGATGGTATTTCATCATCACTGAATGAGATGAAATTATCTGCATTTAGATTGTTCACCCATCTATCAAGATTTTCTACAGATACATTGCTTTCTACGTAAGCTTGATTGAGCACTTTTAGCAAGGCGTTCCGATGTGACTCTGAGTTCAACAGTAGGGATAACACCAAGATTTTTGCCTGTTGTTTGTTTAACTACTCCACGATATTATACTTGCTGTGCTTGATGAACTTCAAGAATTCATGAGCTTCATCCTCATTCAGAGGCCTTTTAATTTCTAGTTTCGACTGTACTTCGACATCCACCTCAGCATCATGCCTCGGTGCCTTTCCTTTCTGATTCGAGTCAACAGCTTTTTTCTTTGGTTCAGTTATTTCCAGAGAATAGCACCTCCCACTGCGAGTAAAGTGTCCTACTCTGCTGATATCTCCAACCATAGCCTTTGGCTTTTCAACTTTGGGTGCAAAAATGTTAACATCGCATTTCCATGGCACCGGCTTATCGTTCTTGTAATGGAAAGAAGAAGGCACTTTAATCACCACCGTCAGTTTGACTTCCTCCTTCTTGGCCTTATAATAAATCACCAGAGGCCGATCGGTACTATAACGAGTGACTGATGGTTGGTTATCAGAGGCACATATTTCCCTTTCCTCGGGCTCATCCATCTTATCAAAGATCTCGACTTCCTTATTGTTCATCATGTCTTGGAGTAGTTTCCTGAATTCTTCGCACGACTGGATGTCATGCCCTTCGATACCATGAAAGATACAAAAACTTTGACCTTTTGTACTTTCTTCTTCGAAACTTCTGTTGCAATGACAAAACAACCCATTTTTCACCATCACCTCCCAGACCTTTCGCAAAGGTGTTCTTATTTCAGAAACGCGGCTTTTAGCTTGCCACATATCTCCCCTTGTCACTACGCTTACGTTCCCCTCGGTATGGTTTGGGAGCGGGTTTCCAGCCACATTTCTAGTATTGTCAAATCGTAAAATTCCTGCATCAATAAGATCCTGAACCCTCCTTTTGATGGCTATACAATTTTCCGTGGAGTGCCCTTGGTTTCCCCCATGATACATGCAACTAGTATTGGGATCGTACCATTTCGGGTATGGCGGTTTCAATGGTGCCATATAATGCGGGGATATTAATTATTTTTCCAACAATTTTGGGCACAGTTCTCGGTACGACACGGGAATAGGGGTGAGTTGAGGTTTTTCAGTATTGGGTCTCACCGGTCTTTGTTCGTGTTTGGGTTGGCTTGGAGCAGGCGTATTATTAGGTGGGAACATGGTGAATGGTCATTGGTTACTTGTGTTGTAGACAGGGTAAGAAGGAGGTGCTTGATAATAAGGGTTTTGGGGAGGAAAATAGAAATTTGGAGGTGGGCGATATCGGGGACATGATTGGGTCGGGTATGAATTAGAAGCATAGTGGCTCTCAGTCCCCACCATATGTGTTTCAGCCTTTTTCTTCTTCATAGGTACTACCCTTTTTGAGCTTTCAGGGCCTTCCATCCTTCCGCTTTTGATGCCATTTTCAATGAGTTCCCCAGATATTACGATATTAGTAAAGTCCTTTGTGGCGTTTCCCACCAGCTTTTCATAAAATGGCGCTTTCAAAGTGTTGATAAAGAGGATCGTTACCTCCGTTTTAGTCAGTGGGGGTTCTACCTGGGCCGAGATGTCCCTCCATCATTGAGCGTATTATCTAAAAGTCTCTATTGGCTTCTTTTCCATCATCTGCAACATTAGTCGATCAGGCGCCATATCGGAGACATGCTTGTACTGTTCATAGAATGCTGTTGCTAGGTCCTTTCATGATTGGATCCTCTCTGTGCTGAGTTGATTACACCATCGGAGGGCTGATCCGATCAAGCTATCCTGAAAACAATGTATTAACAGTTTGTCTTCATTCACATAGCTAGCCATCTTCCGACAAAACATGATAAGATGTGCCTTTGGACATCTCGCTCCATCATATTTTTCAAAATCTGGCACTTTAGATTTTGGGGACAGAACCAGATCGGGAACCAAACTGAGCTCCTTGGCGCTCAGTGCAAAGAAGACTCCAGTACCTTCTATTGCCTTGAGTCTTTCTTCCAGACTCTTATACTTGTCCTGAGCGTCATGATCCTTCATTTTCAATTTGGCTATTTCTGCCGGATCATCCAAATCTGGAACGATTGGATCAGCAGGATTAGCTCCGGGGTTTGATACGAATATACCTTGCCCTAGATGAGCAGGTGGTGCAGGTGGTTGTTCTAGGCCTATTGATTCCCCTTGAGGCCAACCTCCATGCATTGCATGGGCGTGAGGTGGAGTGTATCCTGGGGGATGGAGCGGACTCTGATTGACTCTGGAATAGGGCTCTGTAATATCAGGGCTCTGGGCGAGTCCTTTTCCTTTAACCAGAGCGGTCATCATCTCTATCATATTGGCCATTTGATCTTTTTGTTCGAGCGATTCCTCCCCATCTCACCATCAGATCCCTTGCTTCTTGCTGTGACCTGGCCAACTGCTCTTGTAACTCCTTTTGGATCCTTTCCATCTTTTCAATTCTTTCGTTTAGTTCAGCATCCATAGCTCTAGCTCTTAGACGTGTTTTATAAGGATGATGTGATTCTAGATTCGTAGTGTCACAACTGTTAATTATACAATTTTAGCCTTACTAAATGATTAAGGTGATATGATACTAATGCATGCAATGTAATGCAAATGCATGGTATGAATGCAAAAAGGTGTCAACTCTGATTCAATTCCCCATAAGAAACTTTCTTAGAAAACAAAGCTCTTTACATAAAACAGATTACAAATATGGTTTGGCCTTAGCGCCTAGATCCCTAATCTTTTGGAGTAACGAAACCAACTCCTGTCCTTGGCTTGTCCGTGACTCGTGCCGCACACTTAATACTTCCGCCTCTGCTGCCAAAATTTGCAAGTGCTCGGCCACCTCTTGAATCTGATTTACGGCCTCTCTCATGAGATAGTCTCTATTTTCAATTTGCTTCTGAGCCTTATATAACTCCTCCTCCTGTTGCTCCTTACTCTCTTTCAAGTACCCAATATAATTCTGACAATCTTGCAGTGCCACTTCTAACTCTTCGGTCTTCTGTTCCATTTCTTCGATTCTACTCAAGCTTGTTTTTAATTCTATCACCGAGTTGCGATTTTGATAATGATTTAAGGACATTTCCAACTCTACCATTTTAGTCTTCAATTCATTTCTTCCATTCTGGCCTTCTAACACTTGCTTTTCTAGGATCTCCTTTTGAGCCTGCATTTCTTGAAATTTCTTTTCCCATTGCTCGGCCTTAGCTCTTTCTTCTTGTAACTCTTGCCGCCATTGACTTGAGGTTTTTCCTAGCCCTGCAGTTCTCATTGATAGACGCATCTTTTTGTAGTCCTTCTTTAGGCTATCCAACTCTTCTTCAGCTTTGCTCTTCCCTTTTCTTATCTTTTCTGCTTCTGATTTCTGTATCTCTACATCCAATTTCAAAAACATCCTCTCCTCCTCCAACTGCTTGATTTTCTTCTCGAGCTCTGAACTTCGCTGTACAAAATCTTGTTTTATAATTTCTAATTCTGTTGGTATCATTTGCAAACGTTCCTCCATAGATTGAGCATCATCTGAACTCGGTCCCGAGATATTATTGTTGATTCTTTTGTTTAGCCACGCTTTATACTCAGAAGTCGCCATTTCACCCACAGTCAACCTCTTCGTCCGATGGGTTTGCTTCCAAGCATTTGCAACTTCCTTAATCTTCTTCTTATAATTTTCTCCTGTATAAGAGAATTCGCCTTGGTCCAACCCATATGTTGGTGGCACGAACTGTCTAAACTGGTATTGTCTTGCTACTAGCAGAGGAGCATATCCAATGACTCCCCAAATTCCAGGTAGAGGGACCCAATTAAAGTCTCCGTATCTGTAAAGGATCTCTCCAGGCACCATCCACGGAGCTCTCCACTCAATGTCTTTCTCCTGAAGATTCTGAAGGATTGTCCTCCATCCTTCTTTCGCTATAACTTCTCGTCTTGACACGGCCACTTCCTCCTTTATCGGTGAATAATCCTTATAAAAGGGACGATAAGAGACTTTATCCATCTTCCAAAGATGCCCATAAAACCATACCATCAATAGCTGTGCGCATCCGATAAACCTTCCTTTTCCCGCTCTTCTGCATGCATTTAATGATCTGAAAGTCTCCGCAAGAATTGCTGGGACAGGTGTGACTTGTTTATCCAATTGGTCGAATAGATCCACCACTGCTTCATCTATGTATCTCAGGGCTTTTGGGAAGATGACTAATCCGTAGAGGCTTAAGGCGAAGATATTAACTTTCCTCCTCACATCAGGATGTGTCAAAATCAGATCCCTTAAATTTACCCAAGGAATACATCTCCCTTCACCTTTCTATTGAATCTTGGTCGAGATCCACTGTTCACTCATTCCCGTAATTTTCATCAATTTCTTCGCAAGAGGAGGGACATAGGCAGGCCTAATATAAGCCTTGTCAGCTTGTATCCCGGGAATACAAAGTAAAGTGGTATACTCTTCTATTGTTGGCACCAAGTCCACTTTCCCAAAAGTGAAGCAACTGTATGCGGAATTCCAAAACTGGACAATAGCCCGAAACAGGTGTTTATCTATCTTAACATCCAATAAGTGAGAGATATCACCATAACGGTGGTAGAACATCTATTTAGCTTCATCTTCTTAATGGGTCCAGATATCTTGCAACTCTTGAGACTCATTTTGTGTCACGCTAACACGGGTGAAGTCCCTCAGCTCTGACGTATGACCTTCAACTAAGCTATCTCCTTTTTCCAACTGCAACTTTTCTGACCATGTGCGCATAGCCACATTGTCCTCTACTTTATCAAGAAATTTGTTTTCCATAGCAAACTTCCTATTTCAGCAGCCGAACAGAAATTGACACCTCTACTACATGGAATGTCATGCAAATCAAACAAACCAACACAAGTTAGTATTGCATAATCAAAACAAGTAAAATATCATTAAACACTTATCTGGATAACTATTTCGACATTCTACCTAGGGTAGGCTCTAGGGCTTCTATATGGGGCTCGGTCCTAAAGAAGGATACCTGAACCAGCAGATTCCTCAATCCTCACCCATTATAGGCTCATGCGGACCGAGTTCAGTTCAAGGGGATACATTTCCCTATGGCCATGCAGAGGTGAAAACCTCACGGAGCACGTAGGTACGGATGTATCCCGGAAGCAATCCACTAGCCCATGCGGAGGTGAAATCCTCACGAAAGCTTAGTTTCTCACTCCCACTTAAAGGTGTGAGCACAGCGATCATGCAATGCAATGCCAAAGTATTTCACGAGACTCAACACTATAGCACAAGCAAATGTATCAAAAAGACACACGATTTTTCAAAACAATTTTCCTAATTTTCAATCAAAAGGACAAAAATTAATCAATTTATGGCTTGACTCTCAAGGTCCCCAGTGGAGTCGCCAAGCTGTCATAACCATTTTTGAAAACAGGAATCGACTGTTAAAATAGGGAGTCGCCACCGATCTTTTACTCGAGGTGTGATCGAATCACCTTATTTTAATAAAAAAACATTTTAGTTTATTAAAAAAGAGCTTTTGGTCTACGAGTGTTCGAGAAAACAGGTTCGGGAGTTGGTTACGTGCGAGGAAGGATTGGAACCCTCGCGACGCCCAAAATTGGTACCAAATTGATTGATGTTGTCTCAATGTTGAAAATTTGAAAATATTTAGAGTAAAAAGCATTAGAGGAAGGGGTTAATTGAAAATTAACTCGTTTCAAAGAAATAAGATTGTCATACCCAGCACGTTAGGATATGACGCCTTTATACTCTAACGTCGAGATCATTTTTGATCTTCAAATCGCGTGAAGAAGGGTATTTGAATATTTAGTCGAACAGAAAAATCAACACCCAGCACGTTAGGATGTGATCTTTCAAACTTCTAAACACACGAATATTGCCTTATTTCTTAAAGAAATGTTTTAAAGGTATTGATTTTTTGCGAAAAGATTATTTTCAACGATAATTACATGCCAATATTCATATTTTATAAATTTTTGAACAAAATTATTTAAAAGCAATTATGATGTATTATCATTTAAAAAAGGCAATAAAGCAATAATAACACAAAATATGTTAAATACGTGATGAAGCATAAACAAATATAATTAACAACAAACAAATATGACCTTATTTAACGCATGCTTAGACAATAGATAAGAAGACACATACATGGCAGAGTCGATATAAATGTAATATATAGTGATTTTAAGTAAATATACAAAATTACATATAAAAAAATATATAAATAAATTTTAACTACAAATAATATACGATATAATATTAATATACAAGTTAAAAAACATAATATATAAGAATATCTAATGAAAATAATTTTTAGTTAAATAAAAGTAACAAATAACAATTATAAAAATCCATATACACTTATACTATTAATATACCGATATATAAATGGCAATATGGACAATTTGATATAATACAAAATAATAAAGTAAAATAAAAGGACGAAATTAAAATAAACAAAGGAAACAGGGGGTCAAAATGTAATAAAACAACTGAAAGGATTAAAATAAAACACGCGTTAAATGACAGGGGTTAAAGTCGAAATTATATTAAATTTTAAAACGGAGTCGTTTTGATTTAAACCGTTGAAGACTTGTAGGATCGAATTGAAATGAAATGCGAGTTTTAGGGCCAAATTAAAAATAAAAAGAAGTTGAAACAAACGGGATTGAAAATAATAAAAAACACAAGGGGACTGGGATAGTAATTAAACCGATTGATGAAAACGCGGGGATCCCCTTTAATGGGTCAGGTCAACGCGCGGACCTAAGGAGGACTAGACGACGCCGTTTGGCCTCCAGTTCTAAAACCCAAATTTTCCCTTTTTTACTTCATTTGCAGACTTAGCTCTTCAAAAAAAAAACAAAAAAATAAAAAATGTTCTCTCTCCCTCTCTCTCTCGTACCCGACGATCGGGCTACTCCGTCTTCTCAATCGACCCTTGTCCCCTCATCCAACCACTAAAACGCCATCATCAACGGCGAGCGGTGGCGCATGATGGCCCGATTAAGGTGACTAGCACCCTCGTCTACCCGCGATTGCGACGGAGAGACCGAGGATTAAGCCTTTTGATGGTAACCCCTACCCTTCTCCTCCGTTTATAATTTACAGAAGTCCTTTTTTAATAATAAAATAAAATAAAATAAATAGGTAAATAAATGGCAGAAAGCGGAACTAAAAAAAAACAACATCTGAATCAACCTTTAGTGCTTTTTTCTTGATTTCGGATGAATCGTAAGGGCAAACGAGAGCCAATTTTTGTTTTTTTCCTGTTTTGTGATTTTTGAATGCGTAAAAAGGGGTCCAAAAAAAAAGCCCTTGTTACACTGTCTTTGAGTGGCTTTATAGCCGAAGAATACAAACTGTTTTTTTGTTATTCCATTGTTTTTGCTCCATACTTCGCTGCTACTTACTTTGTTCTATGTCTGCAGGATATGGGCAATGGCGAAGCCATGCGGGAGTCCTTTGGTTAGCGTGCGTAGTGGTGCTTGGGGTTGGCCAGACGTGTAAGGGAGCTGGCTGAGGTATGGGGAGTCGAAGTGATGTGAGGCGCGTGTGCGAAGGACGCAGCGGCGGCGCTGGAAAGGGAAACCTAGAGTTTCCTAACCGTTTAACCTTTGGGCCATATTGGGCTGGTCAGGTTTTGGGCTCTGGTTTTTTTTAGGTCCGGTTCTAGGCTAGGATAAGTGGGCTGGTTGTTTCATGGCATTTGGGCTTTGTTTAATTGGTTTTGCAGTTTGGGCTTAGTGGGTCTGATATTTGTTTTTGTAGCTGGACACTTCATGGACTGTTTTATTAGTATTTTATTGGGCCTGGTTTTTGGTCTTTTGTAAATGGACATTGTTGTTTTTTTTTTTTGACCTTATTTATTATTTATTTATTGGTTTATAGTGGCTTTTGTTTTGGCTAATGGGCTCGGGCCGAAAAATTGGTTATTACAACACCTTTTTAGAAAGATGGTTGATATATTTTTATTTTAGAAAAAAAGTCCAAATTTATCACTTCAAAAATATGTACTAACAGTATTAAAGCAAATCCCAATTTAAAGTTGTAGAGGCCTTATTACATTTCAAAAACCCAAAAAAAAGTTTAGTTTAAATAAAGAAACGAATGTTTACGAGAAGACAATGCATGGCCACCTCAAAGTCTACCTCGGCTCCAAATCCGCGATCTAGGGATTACCTGCAGAATTAAGCAGAGAGGTGAGTCACCGAGACTCAGTGTGTAATTCCGCTTATAACGCAATCTGGCCTTAAGCCCATAGATGCACATTGGGCCTTAGCCCACACAATATAGCATATTAAAAATGTATGCAATGTAGCCCAGCCCAACCTAGTTTTCCATCCTCTAAGTCACCTGAATCGGCCAAACACCCATGGCATCATACCACTATGGTTCCAAACCACTGTTGTCCCAGACCACTTGTGACAGAGTCACAGAATATATAAACGTGGGGCCAACCCACTGCGGTACCAAACCACTAACATGAGTCACTGATAAATATATGTATACGTGGTTCCAAACCACTGTGGTCCTAGACCACTGTGACAGAAGTCACTGAATCACACTTCCCCTTTCAATCATATCCCATAGCCCATGCAACATATTATCATACTGAGATGAATGCAAACATCATATCCCATAGCCCATGCAACATATTATCATACTGAGATGAATGCAAACGTACTTTCAATGTACAACAGATAATTAATTCATACATACATATATTCGAAAGTAAAATCATAGCGGTACTTACCCGGTGTCTCCAACCTTACCCACAAGGGTATCTCGACTATCTATACAGTCGTTTCGGCTTTCAGCCAACAAAGTTATTAACGCAAATTAATAAAGTAATGTGTCAGCATTACACATCTGACTACGTGTAAGACTAGACTCTCTAGATTGTCGACACTCTCACTAGGAGAAACAACCACGATTTATCTATTCCAGGCAGATGTCGGCTCCCTACCACAGCATGGCAGAAAGTCTCAAACCGCCGACACAGTACGTCGCTTAAACTTAGGGGTAGAGACTATGGGTTCACTCACCTCCTTAGAATGACTGGCACTCATATCCATGAAGAAAAATCTTGATCAATACAATACTATAGCGAAAACAGGGATTGCCCCAACAAGGGCTTTGATTACGGTAGAGTAATATGAATAGAAGTTGGTCACAAAAAACAAAAGAGAAACCCCTTACCTTGGCTACCGAGGAACCTTATCAACGGATTCAGCTTGTGATTCCTGATGAATCCCTAATGAGAACCCGACATTTAGAAAAGGTTAGAAGGGTGGGTTAGAACACCAACAGATTCAGCCTTAGGAAAAGAAACACAAAATGAGACTTTCGGCTTTTAGAACGAACAAGATAAAAGGAAGAGAACAAGAATCGATGGCAAAGAATTAAGGAAAAAGAACATTACCTTGCAAAACGCACCTACTAAATGTAGAGGATCTTTCGGCAGACAGAAACTAACTACTCTGCTTCTTAAGATTTGACTAGAGAACAAGAATTGGAGGTGCAAAACGAGGAAAATAAAAGATATGGGAGAAGTGCAAAAAGTATTCGACTAGAAGAGACAAAAGTAGAAGAGATGAGAGTTTCGGTTAAAGAAAACAAAAGAAGTGGAAGAGAAAAGATGAACGGAAAAGGAATACCCAACTATCACACTAGTTTCGACTGATGTCAAAAAAGCAAAAAGAGATGAAGAGAAGAAGCTGAAAATTTCGGCACAAAGAGAAGTAGGAAACCGAATGAGAGAAAAAAGAAAGAACTCCCAAAGACCCTTGCAAAATTTTGGCACTCTCCCTATATGACCGAAAATGCCAAAATGAAAATGCCTATTACTCAAGAGAATTTCGGGACACTCACCAATCCTAGCAACTAAACCAAAATCCCCCCTCCAAGCTCCCTACATTTGGTCACCACCTCCACCATAACCAAATCCCTTGATTTGCTCCACCAAATACTCCCCATCACTCTTTCAAATTGGTTTGACCAATTCAAACTCCTCCAAGCTCTCTTGTCCATCCATTTGAATGCATTGACCCCTTCAACCACCACCCTTGAAGAGTCCCTGTCGAAACCACCTTCTTTCCATCCTGGCGCCAAAAATAAAGCTTCATAATGAGGCTTATGGGATTCAAACTCCTCCCCTTCTGCTCCTACAAGTGACGCCACATCCACTTGGATACAAGCTTCTCTATGTCGACAAATACACGCAAATAAACTTAAGGCCTGCTCCTACTAGCTCTCCCCCTTTAAATGCCCAAAACAAAAAAATTTACCAAGGCTCTGGCTTGAACTCGAGCCTCACCAGGACTCCCAAGCACATTTAAATAACAAGCCGAACAAACCAAGCATACAGAAAAGCCTAAAATGCAGAACCCCTAATTCTAGGATGTTACAGTTCTACCCATAAAGAAATTTCAGCATCGAAATTTACCTGATCAAAAGAGGTGAGGGTATTGCTGTCGCATCACATCCTCTGGCTCCCACGTGGCTTCCTCTGAACCATGATTTTGCCATAAAACTTTAACCAAGGGAACTGACTTCCTTCTCAACACTTTAACATCTCGATCTAAGATCTGAACAGGTTCTTCTTCAGAAGACAAATCAAGTCTTACTTCTATTTCCTCTACCGGCAGTACATGAGATGTATCCGAACAATAGCGCCTTAACTTGAAACGTGAAATACATTATGTATCTGACTCAACTCCGGAGGTAACTCGACCTGATAAGCTACTGGTCCCACACGTTTCAACACTCGATAAGGCCTGATGAACTTGCCCTTTCGTCCAAACCTTTAAACCTTCTTCCAAGGTGAAACTTTTAGAAAAACCTGATCACCCTCTGCCAATTCTATTTCTTTACGCTTCAGATCTGCATAAGATTTCTGCTTGTCAGAAGCTTCCTTTAATCGAATCCGAATCAAATTAACCTTTTCCTTTGTTTCTGAAACCAATTCCGGACCCAACAACTGTCGCTCACCCAACTCTGCCCAACAGATAGGAGTACGACACTTACGACCATACAATGCTTCGTAGGGTGCCATCTGAATATCGGATTGATAGCTATTGTTATATGCGAATTCTGCCAACGGTAAGAAATCCTCCCAATTACCCCTGAAGTCGGTAACACAGCCTCTCAACATATCTTCCAGAATCTGAATTACCCTCTCTCACTGACCATCAGTCTGTGGATGAAACGCCGTGCTGAAATCCAGTCTTGTACCCAACGCTTTATGCAACGCTTCCAGAATCGCGATGCAAACATGGGGTCTTTGTCTGATATGACAGACACTGGTACCCCATGTAACCTTACAATCTCTGCTACATATAGCTTGGCTAACTTCTATAGTGAGTAATCAACATGAACCGGTATGAAATGAGCAGACTTCGTCAACCGATCAACAATCACCCACACCGAATCTTTTCTGGTAGGCGTAAGAGGTAGCCCACTAACAAAGTCCATAGTTATCCTCTCCCACTTCCAAAGTGGAATCTTCACTGGCTGTAGCAACCCCGAGAGTAATTGATGTTCCCCCTTCACCTGCTGACACATCAAGCATTCATTCACATACTCAGTAACTTCTTGCTTTAGACCTGGCCACCAAAACTGTTCACGCAAATCTCGATACATTTTACTCCCACTGGGATGCGTAGCGTATGGACTACTATGCGCTTCCGGCAGAATCCTCTGTCTCAACTCGGAATCCTTCAGCATACAAGCCTTTCCACAAAAGCACAATACCCCATCATTGTTCAAACTAAAATCTTCTATCTCACCACCTTCCACTTGCTAAAATCTATAACTTAACGTTTCATCTGACAACTGCTTCTCTTTAATCTGACTTACCCATGAAGGCTTCACTTGAAGTTCAGCTAATAAGCTTCCATAATCATACAAGCTGAGATGAGCAAAAATTGCCTTAAATTCAACTTCTTTTGGGTAATGAGATATTTTAGGCTCTTATGGTCGGTGTAGATAATCGACTTCTCTCCATACAAGTAGTGTCTCCAAATCTTCAGAGCGAACACTACCGCAGCTAACTCCGGATCATGCGTGGGATAGTTCACTTCATGTGGTCTCAATTACCGAGACGTATACGCTACCACTTTCCCCTCTTGCATCAACATACATCCTAACCCTGTGTGCGACGCATCACAATAGACGACAAACTCCTTCCCAGCCTCAGGCTGAATCAACACTGGTGCCTCCGTCAAAATCCTCTTCAACTTCTCAAAGCTTTCCTGCTGCCTATCTGACTAGACAAATGGTACCCCTTTTTGTAAAAACTTTATTAAAGGTGCAACGATCAACGAGAATCCCTCAACAAACCTTCTGTAGTACTCGAGTAGCCCAAGGAAACTTCGAATTTCCGCTAAAGACTTTAGTAGTTTCCAATCCAAAACAGCTTCAACCTTTCGGGGATCAACCCTAATCCCCTCGGCAGACACAACATGCCCTAGAAAAGTAACTTCCCTCAACAAAAATTCACACTTGCCAAATTTGGCATACAGTTGCTTCTCTCTCAAATTCTGTAGAACAATCCGAAGATGCAAATCATGCTCCTCTTCCGTCCTTGAATATACCAAGATATCATCTATAAACACTACGACAAATCGATCCAAGCAGGGTTGGAATACCCAGTTCATCATATCTATAGATGCGGCTGGTGCATTCGTCAACCCGAACGGCATCACTAAGAACCCGTAGTGGCCATAACGAGTTCAAAAAGTAGTCTTATGAATATTTGCCTCATTGACCTTAAGCTGATGATAACTTGACCTCAAGTCTATCTTCAAGAAGACCGAAGCGCCTCGCAGTTGATTGAATAGATTGTCAATCCTTGGCAACGGGTACTTGTTCTTAATTGTCAGCTTGTTCAATTGCCTATAGTCAATGCACATCCGCATCGACCCATCCTTTTTCTTGACAAATAACACCGCTGTTCCCCACGGAGACACACTTGGTCAGATAAAAACACGGTCCAACAATTCTTGAATCTGAGCTTTAAGCTCCATCAGCTCCTTTGGCGCCATCTTATATAGGGCAACAGACATCGGAGCTGTTCCCGGAAGAAGATCAATGCTGAACTCCACCTTGCGATCTGGAGGTAACCCTGGAAGCTCTTCTGGAAAAACATCTGAGAACTCTTTCACCGTTCGAACATCTCTTACAGTCAACTCCTTGGCTTCCAAAGCACTAATGAAAGCTAAGAAAGCCTCACATCCTTTTCTCATCAGCCTTTCAGCCTTTAGAGCAGACACCACATTGGACAGGTAATTCCTTCTCTCACCTAACACCAGCACCTCATTATCCTCATGAGCCTTCAATATCACGTGCTTAGAAGTATAATCCAAGTTTGCTCGATACTTAACTAACCAGTCCATGCCTAAAATCAAATCAAACTCGGCAAATGGCAATTTCATCAAGTCAGCCGAGAAAAAAATCCCTTGAACTTCTAAAGGCATACTCCTAAATAGTTTGTTCACCACTACAGATTGTCCTGAAGAGCTAATCATAGTCATTTCTCTAGAAGCAACCTCAGATTCTGTGTTCAAAGTTCCAGACACAGTACTAGCAACATACAAATGTGTAGACCCAATATCTATCACTGCTGTAAAGGGCAAACCAAAAATAAGGAACGTACCGGTTATGACGTCCGGTGTATCGCCATCCTCTCGACGTCTAGCTACATAAACCAATCCAGGCTGTCTCGCATCTGTATTCCCAGCACTTCTGCCCAGTGCTCCACGCCCTCGACCAAATCCATTTCCTCCTTTAGCCGGACCCCTACCTCTCGGTGGTTGCTGCCCACCTCTTCCAGACTGTACATATCCCTGACCTACTGGCCGTGCCCTGCTCGGCTCTTGTGGATAGTCCCTTACTAGATGATCTACAGATCCACACCTGTAACATCCTTTACTTCTTGCCCAACACTCCCCCGAATGATAATTCCCACATCTAGCACACTGTTGAGACCGATCAAGAGCAATAGGCTTCGCAACTCGACTTGGCCTATCAAACCTAGGCCTCTTTTGGAAACCCCCAGCAGATCCTGACGACCCAAAATTCCTTTTATTCCTACCCCTATCCTTATCCTGATTCTGCCTTTCAGATCGCTTCACCTCTTCGGCTATCTTAGCCTTCTCAATTAGAATAGCAAACTCTCTTTCCCATTGCGGAGCTATCAGTACTCACAACTCGTCCCTCAGACCATCCTCAAATTGAACGCAACGCTCATGATCTGTTGCAATGATACCCCGAGCATAACGGCATAACCGCAGGAATTCCGCCTCATATTTAGCCACTGACTTATTCCCCTGGACCAAGTTCAAGAATGCCTTCCTCTGAACGTGCACGTAACTTGCCCCAACATATTTTCCCTGGAACGCTGACTTAAAGAAGTCCCAGGTAATACGGTCTGCTAATGTACCATCTCTTACCGTGAGCCACCACTGGTATGCCTCATCTCGAAGGAAGGACACTACTCTTTTCAACTTTTCCTCCGTGGTACAATCAAGATCGTCCATGATTCGTTCAACTGCTTCCAGCCAGTACTCACCTACGTTAGGAGCCACACCAGAAATGCCGTAAAACATCTCAGCCCCATTAGCTCAAAGTCGCTCAGAAACAGATTTTCGAGCTACTAATCCCATGCTTGCCCCAGCAACCCGCTCCAGAACACACAACATAGCTTGAGACACAACATCGTCTCCACCAGTTTGGTCCTGAAATCCCGCTTCTGCAATTGGTGATGCTGGCACTTCACCTTCCGGACCATGCCCTGATTCCGAGGGTTCAGCCTCAACACTCCAGCCTCTACCACGGCCATGCATACCACGTCCACGTCCTCTAGCGCTCATGATTACGAATTTTAACTTAATCTGATTAAAATTTTATGAGTTAGTATTTCTTCCACTGTTTATTACCAGACAGTCTTATGAAAATAGCATTAGAAGTAGTTTTTCGCAAGAAATATTTCTAAATGTCTCCATTTCTAAAGTTGTATTTCTTAAAACTATCTACCATAATACTTCATAAGAATTTAAGCAATAACCAGAAAACCTACAGTGTGGATTGGTGCCGGAGACTCAAGTGCCATACTTCTAGAAAAGATGTATTTTTCTAAACCATTTTTCAAACCAACTTTTGAAAACATTTTTGAACCCCAAACCCACAGTCGAGTTTTGCAACCTAGGCTCTGATACCATAATTATAACATCCCAAAATCGGTCAGTACATTACGACGAAATTTGGTATTTACAGGAAAAGAAGTTTTGAAATTTTTAACGGAACATCGTATTATGGAAAAAAACTTTCTGATTAGTGTTTCTATCTTAAAAATAATTTAAAATTTCGTTCGAGAGTTTCTTACCAATTCCTTATTAGATTAAACTAAAAGCCGTAAATAGTTTTTTTTACGAAAGCCGAAATTGGGGAATTTCCTAAATGTGACAGTTGAAAACGATGTTGAATTTTTAAGAAAAACTCCGGTTTATTCAGCTTAAACTTTCATTCGCTTGTCATCTTTGTAGTTAACACTTTTTTAGGAAAATAGTTGATATATTTTTATTTTAGAAAAAAAGTCCAAATTTGTCACTTCAAAAATATGTACTAATAGTATTAAAGAAAAATGTATGCAATGCAGCCCAGCCCAACCTAGTTTTCCATCCTCTAGGTCACCTGAATCGGCCAAACACCCGTGGCATGCCACTGTGGTTCCAAACAACTGTGGTCCCATACCACTTGTGACAGAGTCACAGAATAAATAAATGTGGGGCCAACCCACTGCGGTTCCAAACCACTGAGATGAGTCACTGATAACTATATTTATACGTGGTTCCAAACCACTGTGGTCCCAGACCATTGTGACAGAGGTCACAGAATCACACTTCCCCTTTCAATCATATCCCACAGCCCATGCAACATATTATCATACTGAGATGAATGCAAACATACTTTCAATGTACAATAGATAATTAATTCAGACATACATATATTCGAAAGTAAAATCATAGCGGTACTTACCCGGTGTCTCCAACCTTACCCACAAGGGTATCTCGACTATCTATACAGTCGTTTCGGCTTTCAGCCAACATAGTTATTAACGCAAATTAATAAAGTAAAGTGTGAGCATTACACACCTGATTACGTGTAAGACTACACTCTCTAGATTTTTGACACTCTCACTAGGAGAAACAACTGCGATTTGTGTATTCGAGGTAGATGTCGGCTCCCTACCATAGCATGGCGGAAAGTCTCGAACCACCGACACAGCACGTCGCTTAAACTTAGGGGCAAAGAGTACGGGTTCACTCCCCTCCTTAGAATGACTGGCACTTTTATCCATGAAGAAAAATCTTCATCAATACAATACTATAGTGAAAACAGGGATTGCCCCAACAAGGTGTTTGATTACGGCAGAGTAATATGAATAGAAGTTGGTCACAAAGAACAAAAGAGAAACCCCTTACCTTGGCTATCGAGGAATCTTATCAACAGATTCGGCATGTGATTCCTGATGAATCCCTAATGAGAACCCGACGTTTAGAAAAAGGCTAGAAGGGTGTGTTAGAACACCATCATATTCGGCCTTAGGAAAAGAAACACAAAATGAGACTTCCGACGTTTAGAACGAACAAGCTAAAAGGAAGAGAACAAGAATAGATGGCAAAGAATTAAGGAAGAAGAACATTACCTTGCAAAACGCACCTACTGAATGTAGAGGATCTTTCGGCAGACAGAAACTAACTACTCTGCTTCTTAAGATTTGGCTAGAGAACAAGAAATGGAGGTGCAAAACCAGAACAGAGGTGCAAAACGAGGAAAATAAAAGATATGGGAGAAGTGCAGAAAGTATTCAGCTAGAAGAGACAGAAGTAGAGGAGAAGAGAGTTTCGGCTAAAGAAAATAAAACAAGTGGAAGAGAAAAGATGAAAGGAAAAGGAATACCCGAATGTCACACTAGTTTCGGCTAATGTCAAAGAAGCAAAAAGATATAAAGAGAAGAAGCTGAAAGTTTCGGCACAAGGAGAAGTAGGAAACCGAATGAGAGAAAAAAGAAATAACTCCCAAAGACCCTTGTAAAAACTCTCCCTATATGACCGAAAATGCCAAAATTAAAATGCCTATTACTCAATAGAATTTCGGCACACTCACTTATCCTAGCAACTAAACCGAAATCCCCCTTTAAGCTCCCCACATTCGGCCACCACCTCCACCATCACCAAATCCCTTGATTTGCTCCACCAAATACTCCCCATCACTCATTCAAATTGGTTTGACCACTTCAAACTCTTCCAAGCTCTCTTGTCCATCCATTTGAGTGCATTGACCCCTTCATCTGCCACCCTTGAAGGGTCCCTCCCAAAACAATCTCCTCTCCATCCTGGCGCCAAAAATAAAGCTTTATAATGAGGCTTATGGGATTCAAACTCCTCCCCTTCTTCTTCTATAAGTGATGCCACCTCTACTTGGACCCAAGCTTCTCTGTGTCAACAAACACACGCAAATAAACTTAAGGCCTGCTCCTACTAGCTCTCCCTCCTTAGATGCCCAAAATAGAAAATTTTACCAAGGCTCTGGCTTGAACCTGAACCTCACCAGGACTCCCAAGCACATTTAAATAACAAGCAGAACAAACCAAGCACACAAAAAAGAATGCAGAACTCCTAACTCTAGGATGTTATAGTTCTACCCCATTAAAGAAATTTTGGTCTCGAAATTTACCTGATCAAAAGAGGTAAGGGTATTGCTGTCGCATCACATCCTCTGGCTCCCACGTGGCTTCCTCTGAACTGTGATTCCACTATAAAACTTTAACCAACGGAACTAACTTCCTTCTCAACACTTTAACATCTCGATCTAAGATCTGAACTGGTTCTTCTTCAAAAGACAAATTAGGTCTTACTTCAATTTCCTCTACCGGTACTACATGAGATGGATCCGAACGGTAGCGCCTTAATATTGAATTGTGAAATACATTATGTATCTGATTCAACTCTGGAGGTAACTTGAGCTGATAAGCTACTGGTCCCACACGTTTCAACACTCGATAAGGCCCGATGAACCTGGGGCTCAACTTGCCCTTTCATCCAAACCTTAAACCCTTCATCCAAGGTGAAACTTTTAGAAAAACCTGATCACCCTCTGTGAATTCTATTTCCTTATGCTTCAGATCTGCATAAGATTTCTACTTGTCAGAAGCTTCCTTTAACCGAGTCCAAATCAACTTAACCTTTTCCTCTATTTCTGAAACTAATTCTGGACCCAACAACTGTCGCTCACCCAACTCTGTCCAGCAGGTAAGAGTACGAAACTTACGACCATACAATGCTTCGTAGGGTGTCATCTGAATACTG
This sequence comes from Gossypium bickii, assembly GCA_025503065.1. Taxonomy (NCBI): domain Eukaryota; kingdom Viridiplantae; phylum Streptophyta; class Magnoliopsida; order Malvales; family Malvaceae; genus Gossypium; species Gossypium bickii. Next base: position 28,647,545 of record CP106712.1, read on the forward strand.
GATTGATAGCTATTGTTGTATGCGAATTCTGCCAATGGTAAGAAATCCTTCCAATTACCCCTGAATTCGATAACACAGCCTTTCAATATATATTCCAAAATCTGAATTACCCTCTCTGACTGACCATCAGTCTGTGGATGAAACGCCGTGCTAAATTCCAGTCTTGTACCCAAACTCCTCCAAGCACTCTTATCCATCCATTTGAATGCATTGACCCCTTCAACCACCACCCTTGAAGAGTCCCTGCCGAAACTATCTTCTCTCCATCCTGGCGCCAAAAATAAAGATTCATAATGAGGCTTATGGGATTTGAATTCATCCCCTTTTGCTCCTACAAGTGACGCCATCTTTACTTGGACACAAGCTTCTCTGTGTCAACAAACACACGCAAATAAACTTAAGGCCTGCTGCTACTAGCTCTCCCCCCTTAGATGCCCAAAACAAAAAATTTTACCAAAGCTCTGGCTTGAACGCGAGCCTTACCAGGACTCCCAAGCACATTTAAATAACAAGCAAAACAAACCAAGCACACAGAAAAGCCTAAAATGCAGAACCCCTAATTCTAGGATGTTACATTAGTTGATTCTCGAACTAACGTAGCATGTCAGAGTCTAGCTATACATGCCATATATTTGAATTGTGACAGTGTGATGAATCCTGACATATAGAATGTGATTTTTGTATAGCAATGGATCTCGAAAGAGCCGTAGCTGATGACGTAGAAAGTAATGCGCTTGCTCCCATGCAAGGGAGAACGCCCTCTGATTCAAGACTGGCTACAAGCGGTCATGAGGAAGAAGCTAAACAAGCTTTCTTCCAGATAATGAGTGAATGGTTCACTCAATTCATAAAAAATAACCCGACTGTTTCGCAACCCCTGGCCCCGGTTATTCCCTCTCAGACTACAGTTGTGCCACCAGTTATATATCTGAATCTGTTTAATAAGCCTTCAATTGACAAGATCCGTAAATATGGGGTCGAAGAGTTTCGGGCTACTAATGATGATGATGCTGAAAAGGCCGAGTTCTGGTTAGAAAATACTATTCGGGTATTTGATAAAATGTCTCTGACTCCGGAAGAGTGCATAAAGTGTGTTGCATCATTACTCCGAGATACAGCTTATCAATGGTGGAAAACTCTGATTTCTGTTGTTCCGAAAGAGCGAGTTACATGGGAATTCTTTCAGATAGAGTTCTGGAAGAAATACATCAGTGAGAGATTCATCGATCAGAAACAAAAAGAGTTTCTGGAACTAATACAGGGCCAAATGACTATTACTGAGTATGAACGAGAATTCGTGAGACTAAGTCAGTACGCTCGGGAATGTATCATCTGAAGCAATAATGTGCAAAAGATTTGAAGACGCTCTTAATAAAGATATTCATTTGCTAGTCGGAATCTTAGAAATAAAAGAGTTCGTTGTACTCGTTGATAGAGTGTACAAAGCTGAAGCACTCGAAAAAGATAAAAGAAAAGCTGAGTCTGAAGCTAGAGATGTAAGAAAGAGATTTCTAAGTAGATCATTTCAGTCTGCTTCAAAGAAGTTTAGAGATGATCAAAGTCGTTCAAGAGATAATGTGGGACATTTGAATAGAAATCGAGCAAGATCACAAATGAGTTCCAAAACTCCAGCAACTTCAGTGGCCAGTGTTGGTAATGCTCGGACCAAGAGACCTAAATGTAAGCATTGTGGAAAAAGGCATCCGGGGAGTTGTAGATTAAATGACAGAGCTTGCTTCAGATGTGGATCACTTGATCATTTTATCCATGATTGCCCTGAGTCTGTCGAGCTAGAGACTATTCAGAATCTGAGATCTAATAATGCATCTGTGAGAGGTAGACCTTTGAAGGACGTACACAATGTCAGCAGTAGTCAGAGCACTACGAGGTATACTGTTGTAAGATATAAAGCTAGAGCACCTGCCAGGGCGTATGCTATTCGAGCTCGTGAGGAAGCTTCATCACCTGATGTTATAACAGATACTTTTACACTTTATGATACTTTTGTGATTGCATTGATAGACCTTGGTTCTACGAATTCATACATATGCATGAATTTAGTATTCAGTAAGACTTTGCCTATAAAGTCTACTGAGTTTGCTATAAAAGTATCAGACCCCTTAGGTAAAAGTGCCATTGTTGACAAAGTATGCAAGAACTGTCTGTTAATGTTTCGAGATATCTGTTTCCCTGCTGATCTGATGTTATTACCTTTTGATATATATGATATCATTCTGGGTATGGACTGGTTGTCAGTGCACGATGCAGTTGTGAATTGTAAAGGAAAGAATATTGATTGAGATGTTCGAATAATGAAATTATACGGGTTGAGTCTAATGATTTAAATGGATTTCCTGCCGTGATTTCTATATTGAAAGCTCAAAGATATGTGAAAAAGGGATATGAGTCATACTTTGCTTATGTGATTGATTCGAAAGTGTCTGAAAAGAAAGTTGAATCAATGCCTATTGTCTGTGAGTTTTTTGACGTATTTCTTGAAGAATTACCGAGTCTGCCTCATATTCGGGAAGTTGAGTTTGGTATTAATCTATTGCCTGGTACTACACCTATTTCGATAGCTCCGTATAGAATGGCACCAACAGAGTTAAAAGAGTTAAAGTCTCTGTTGCAAGAATTAACTGATAGATGATTCGCTAGATCGAGTTTCTCACCTTGGGGTGCTCCTGTTCTGTTTTTGTAAAAGAAAGATGGTACTATAAGAATGGGTATTGATTATCCAGAATTGATGACTTATTTGATCAATTAAAAGGAGCTATTGTATTTTCTCAGATTGATCTGAGATCGGGATACTATCAGTTGAGAGTAAAAGATTCAGACATATCGAAAATCGCTTTCAGAATGAGGTATGGGCATTATGAGTTTTTAGTTATGCCATTTGGATTAACAAATGCTCCTACTATTTTTATGGATCTGATGAACAGAATTTTCTGACCGTATCTAGATCGATTTATTGTGGTATTCATAGATGACATCTTGATTTATTCACATGATGAAGATGAGCATGCTGAACATTTGGGAATCATGTTGTAAACTTTGAGGGAAAAACAATTGTATGGAAAATTTAGCAAATGTGAATTTTGGTTGCAGGAGGTTAGTTTTCTGGGACATATAGTATCAGCTTCTGGAATTCGAGTTGATCCGAGCAAGATTTCTACTATTTTGGATTCGAAACCTCCAAGGAATGTGTCTGAAGTTCGTAGTTTTCTGGGACTTACTGGTTATTACCGCAGATTTGTAAAAGGGTTTTCGACGATAGCTACTCCGTTGACTAAACTACTTGAGAAAGATGTTAGATTTGAATGGTCGGATAAATGCCAGAAAAGTTTTGATCGATTTGAAAACTCACATTATGAAGCTCCAGTGTTAGTACAGCCAGAATCGGGTAAAGAATTTGTTATATACAGTGATGCTTCGTTAAATGGTCTGGGATGTGTTTTGATGCAAGAAGGCAAAGTTGTAGCTTATGCCTCGAGACAATTGAAGCCTCATGAAAACAACTATCCGATGCACGACCTTTAGCTAGCTGCGATTGTGTTTGCACTAAAGATCTGGCGCCATTATCTGTATGGTGAGAAATGTCACATGTTTTCAAATCATAAAAGTCTGAAATATTGGATGACTCAGAAAGATTTGAACCTGCATCAAAGAAGATGGTTAGAACTGTTAAAAGATTATGAGCTTGTGATTGATTATCATCCGGGTAAAGCAAACGTTGTTGCTGATGCCTTAAGTAGAAAATCATTGTTTGCACTAAGTGCTTCGAATGCTTTGTTCGATTTGTCTGATAATAGTTCTGTGATAGGTGAATTAAAAGCAAAACCGTTGTTTATACAGCAGATATGTGGCTCAGAAAGTTGATAATGAGTTGTTATTGAAACAAGCTCAGTGTGATTCAAATTCTGAATCTAAATTTCGAGTTATTGATGATTGCTTGAGATTCTGAGGTCGTAACTGTGTTCCGAGAATTCCAGAGTTGATTCAGTTGATTTTGAGTGAAGTACATAACAGTCATCTATCTGTTCATCTGGGGAGTACGAAAATGTATCATGATTTGAAACGAAATTATTGGTGGTCTGGTATGAAGCGTGATATTTCTGACTTTGTTTCGAAATGTTTAGTTTGTCAGCAAGTTAAAGCTGAACATCAGGTTTCGTCTGGGTTGCTACAACCAATTTTAATTCCTGAATTGAAATGGGATAGAGTGACGATGGACTTTGTTTCTGGTTTTCCCCTAACTCCGAGAGAGAAAGATGCGATTTGGGTCATAGTTTATCGATTAACTAAATCTGCCCATTTTATTCCGATAAGATCTAACGACCCACTTGATAGATTAGCCGAGCTTTATATTTCGGAGATTGTGAGATTGCACGGGGTGCCATTGTCTATTGTGTCTGATAGAGATTCGAGGTTTACATCAAGATTCTGAAAGAAATTACAAGAAATTACCTCTCACACTGGAGGTAATCCGGGTAACTCTTCCGAAAATACATCTGGATACTCGTGTACCACTGGCACTATTTCAAACTTCACTACAACTTCTCGAGTATTTAACACGAAGGCGAGATAGGACTCACACCCTTTTCTCAACCATTTCTCAGCCACTAGGGAAGAAATCATCACTGGTAGACTATCCGATCCACCTGATTCAACCCGAACCACATCTCCATTCTCACATTTCAATTCAATGTACTTACTACCACAGTTCACTAAGACACTATGGGTAGTCAACCAATCCATGCCTAGGATTAAATCAAACTCATCAAACAACAACAACATCAAGTTTGCCGAAAAACAATAATTCTCAACCATCAAAGGACAATTTTTGCACACCTTGTCCACTAATACATGCTTTCCTAACAGGTTTGACTCCTTAACCACTATGTCCGTAGACTCAACAGTCTTACTCAGACTAGATGCTAACTTCATGCAAATATAAGAGTGAGTAGACCCTGGATCTATTAAAGCAATAAAAAAGGTGTCAAGGAGAGAAAAAGTACCCGTTATCACATCTGGGGAGGATGCCTCCTCGCGAGCGCGAATGGCATACGTCCTCGCAGGTGCTCGACCCTCTGATCTCACAGCAGAGTCTCTGGGTGCACCTCTACCACTAACCCCACCTCTTGGGTTCCTTGGTGGTCTACCCCTTGCAGATACATCACTAGGTCTCATCTCTTGCTTCTCTTCCTTATCATCCCTCTCGGGGCAGTTCCAAATAAAATTGTCGAGGGACCCACACTTATAGCATTTTCGAGTATTTCCCCAACACTCTCCGGTGTGATATTTACCATAACTTGGGCACTCTGGTTTGCTCTTTGTATTGCCCACACTTTCCATCGATGTAGCTCGGACTCTCGAACCGGAACGAATATTGTCCGAGTCTCAATGCAAATATCCCACTGAGGTTGTCGTCCGAGGATTCACTTTCTTGGACTTTTTTAACTGGGCTTGATACGACTTGCCCATCGGCCTCTTTCTAGCATCTCGGGCTTCACTCACAGCCCTCCTCCTCTTTGTACTCAATTCTTTGGCCTTACTTGCCCTTTCAACTAATACCACAAATTCTTTCAACTCCAAAATGCCCACTAAGAGTTTGATATCCTCATTCAATCCATCCTCGAACCTCTTACACAAGATGGTCTCTGTCGATACACACTCTTGAGCATATTTGCTAAGCCTAACAAACTCACCCTCATACTCTTCCATTGACATTCTTCCTTGCTTCAACTCAAGGAATTCTTTTCTTTTTCGATCAGTAAACCGTTGGCTTATATACTTCGTCCGAAACTCTTCCAGAAAGAAGTCCCAAGTTACCCGTTCTTTCGAGACCACTAACGTTAGTGTCTTCCACCAATGGTATGCCAAATCTCTCAACAAGGATACAGCACACTTCAAACTCTCTTCTGGAGTACATCAGTTTTCATCAAATACTCTCATCGAGTTCGCTAGCCAGAACACCGCCCTCTCATGGTCATCATCTACCTTAGCTCTAAACTCCTTAACCTTGTGCTTCCTAATCTTATCCACCGGGGGTTTCGATATCCTCACTACATCGATACCTTGCGGAGCCACTGGGTTTGGCTGAGGTATAGGAGGAGGTGGAGGAGGTTGAGCATTAGGGTTCGCTCGAACAAAGTCTGAGTACCAGTTACTCATCATCTGGAGAAAGGCTTCCCTTGCTTCTTCCCCTTGACCCCTAGCTTCGGGTCCATTTTGTACCGGCACTGTTCCTTAAGCAGGAGCCGGCGCATTACTAGCTGCTTCATCAACAATAGATTGATTGGGATCCATATACTATATAAAACAAGATTTAAAATCATTAGAAGCCACCACACTATCATTGTACACTTATGGCATGTATAGCTAGACTCTTACACCTGCTACGGTAGTCCTAGAATCGACGAAACCATAGCTCTGATACCACTAAATGTAACACCCCTTACCCGGGTCCTACGCTAGTACCGGGCCCAAAGCGTTACCGAAATAAAACCACTTGATCGCCACTTAGGCTTGTATTAACTATTATCTTTAGTCCTCTCGGTAACCTCATTCTCGACTTACGAGGCCTCACTCATACACACGAGGGCTCTCGAGACTATTCCGGAAATTTTATCAAATATTAAAAACTTTCTCTTTTGAACATGGCTCACACGCCCGTGCAAAGTACAACACGCCCGTGTGAAGTCACACACGCCCATGTTCTCAAACCGTGCTTAAAACTCGAGCATTCTGCCAAATGCCCAACGGCTAAGCCACGCCTGTGCCTCCCAACCGTGGTGAACACTGACTTCCCTCACACGGCCTAGAGTCTAGGCACACGCCCGTGTGGCTAGCTCGTGGTCAATTCTAACTTAAAATATCAACATGCAGGGGATGCACGGCCAAGTAACACGCCCATGGACTGATCGTGTGTCACACATGGCCTAGGCACACGCCCGTGTGTCTATCCACATGGATAAGAACAAAGCTATTTGCTAAGCTCTTCTCACCCCTATAGTATTCACAACAAGCACTCATACCATACATCCATAATCAACTCAAATTGAAATGCATTATCATATACAAACTACATCTTTTCATATAATGTAATAGCCAACAACTATGGCATTATACAAAATACACTATCCACCTAAAGGCCAACACATCTTAGCCATGTACAAAAAAATTCACTAACTTTTCTAGCCCTTATACATGCCATATACAAAACATTAAGTCATGTACTAGAGTGTGCTGATATGTAAGTTATCTTCCAATGATCCTCGTCTCTTGGTTCACCACTTTTACTCTATAAAAAAAGGAAAAGAAAGGGAGTAAGCTTTGAGCTTAGTAAGTTTACACATAAACAATTAAGCATCAAAGTATAAGCTAAATAACAATAAGCATTATACCAACATATAATGTACCACTATGCTTACTCTTTCTATTCCTTACCACATTTCCAACACATCATGAGTCCCTTACTTATAACCATTGAAATGCACCCCTGCATTCAATATCACATTTACACAATATACAACACCTCATTATTTATCAATAATACATCCACACAACTACCTTACTCAGTTTAACAACCACACAGCTAGTTCACATAACTAATCCGCACAGTTCATATCTCAGTGGTTTCGCACTTAACACACTAAAATCCATTAGTAAGGTAGTATCGCACTTAGCCTACAACAAAGGTAATCATAGTGGTCTCGCACTTGGCCCAACTAGATAAATATACTTAATGATAGCATCGCACACAGCCTAGCTCATCGTCGTCAAGCATTAATATAGTATAGCACTTAGCCCACCACTTAGCATTATCACTACACATTCACACTATCTACTACATTCATTCCACTTGAACCACATAGGTTCTCAATCATTCCCATTCATGCTACACACTAATTAGCATTAAGAATGTGCAAGTATAAATGCATTATTTACGCATAGACTTACCTCGATACTCAAAAGTATAGAAACATGCAATTTAGTCCACCACTTTGCTTTTACCTCGGTTTTGATCCGGGCTTTGTCTATCTTGATCTATAATGAAAAATTAGCTTATTCAATACACACATTGACTAAATTGACTCATATCTCATACTTTAGCAAAATTACTATTTTGCCCCTAAACCTTCTCATATTTACACTTTAGTCCCAAGGCTCGTAAAGTGATTTTTATTCAACTTTCTAGCCTTTCATGCTTAGCCAAACCACTTATTCAACTAAAGCATTCATCAATTCTCACTAAATCACACATGTATGACCAAACTAAAGTTTTTCACAAACTAGTCCCTACATGCATTTTCATGGAAAATCACTTAGCAAAAATGTTTCTACTACATCAAGCTTTCATATTCTTCCATAAAACATCAAAATACCTGCATGTCATATATATGTACATTTTTGAACATCCATCATAGCTTACCAAATATCTAAAAATAGCTTTCTCATGCAACTAGGACTTAAAAAATACGAAGAATATCAAAAACGGGACTTAATTGCACTTACTAGCAAGCTTGAAAGATGAACAAACCCTTGCTATGAGTGCTTCAAAATTTTCGGCAATGTGGGGAAGAAGATGAGTGAAGTTTTGTCATCTTTTCTCCTATTTTAATCATTTAATAACCGAATGACCAAAATGCCCTTTTTGATAAACTTCCTATTTTAACTTATCCATGCCCAATTTTGTCCAAAAACTAAAATTTGGGAAAATTGCTCATTAAGGACCTCTAATTAATATTCTAAAGTTATTTCACACAAATAGCTTCTAGAATCTCACATTTTGCAACTTTTACAATTTAGTCCTTTAGGACAATTCAATAGCAATTTCTCAAAATTGCTTCATGAAACTTACACACTAGCATGCATACATAGCATTAACCTCAAAACTTATTCATAACCCTTGGATTTGTGGTCTCGCACCACTATTCTGACTAGACCCTAAACCGGGATGTTACATGGCTAAGGTCATAAGTGACCTTGTATTTATATGTTATAATATTTATGCATGAAGGTTATTTTCGTAAATGAGCTATTATCATCATATTAATTGAAAAAAAAGATGAAATTGTTCATCTTTATTCTCTTCATTTGACCGAAACTAACAAAGACAGAAAAGAGAAAACTAGTTAGGGCATTCGGCTATTATCTTTTTTGATTAATGTATGTTTTGATTTGAATTTTTGATGATTTTTATGTTTTTGAGATTGTTGCTTAACCTACTATCAAGCCCATGTCTCAATTTTGTGTATTGATGATGTTTATGAGATATGCCATTGATGATATGTTCATCTTTGTGATGAGTTTAGTTGTTAAATGAAAGATTTGAGCTAGATGAACATATTTTGTTCTTGAATTTTTGGTGAATTTAGCTAATTAGGGCTAAATTGAGAAAATAGTAACTTGAGGGACTAAATTGCAAATTTGATAGAAAATATGGGCTTGTATGTGATGTATGAACATTCGGCTAACCATGGTTAAAAGATGATTCTGTAAATTTCATGTTTTGAGAAAAATGGACTAAATTGATAAATTATGGAAATATGAGATTTAAATTACAAATAGCCCTAAATGTAACAGTCCAGTTTATACCCTAGTCGGAACAGTGGTTTTGGGACCACAAATCCGAGTCTGTAAAATATTTTTAATATTATTTTCTGTGTCGTTGATATGTGACTAATCATGTTGTAAATTTTTGTGAGCTAATTTATCTGCCTATGTGTTTAATTTGACAAAAGGATTGAATTGCATCAAATGTGAGAGTTGTATACTATTTGTGAAAGTACAATATGTTGTGGCTTATAAAAGAAAAGGCCTTATGTGGCAATAAGACCACTATTTGATAGTGGATGGATAAAAGGTTTTAAATGCCCTTAATATTTTCATGTATATATGTTAAGTATAAGGCTAATTTAGTAATTATATTAATAATATGACGATGATAAAACAAGAGGCTAAAATAATAAGCCATTTTATCCATCATCTTGCGGAAATATTGAACAAAAGAAAAAGAAAGAATAAGGTAGGGCATTCGACACATTCAAGCTTGAATTAAGGTAAGTTTTGACTTCGATTTTTGATAATTTTTGCGTTTTTGCAATCGTTGTTTTGTTTACTATCAAGCCCATGTCTTAATTTGATGAATTAATGTTGTTCATGAGAAATGCCATTGATGATATGTTGAGCTTTGTAATGGATTTAGTTGTTACATGAAAGATTTGAGCTAGATGAACATACTTTGTTCTTGAATTTTTGATGAATTTAGCTAATTAGGGCTAAATAGAGAAAATAGTAATTTGAGGGACTAAATTGCAAATTTGATGGAAAATATGGGCTTGTACATTATATATATGCATTCGGCTAAGCTTGGATGTGTGATGATTTTATGAATTTAATGTTTTGAGAAAAATAGACAAAATTGATAAATTGTGCAAATGTGAGGGTTAATTTGTAAATAGCCCTAAATGTGTGTCCTTGGATTGAATTGAATAAGTTAGTGAATAAAAGAGTTAATTCCGAATATGTATAGATCAAGAACCGAGGAAAACAGACTTAGATTGTGGGAGAGCAAAAGTAACAGAGTAGCCATTTTCGTTTCTGTTAAATCGAATCCGAGGTAAGTCATTATGCAAACAAATGAATTCTGAGATAAGGATTACTAAGTGACAATGTCCGAGAAGTCTCATACGAACCTAGGAATAAATAGGATTAGCTAAGTCATGACATAGGTATCTGTTCTGTTTTATCATGTAAGACCTCGTCTGGGACATTGGCAATGATTTGAGATTTTGTAGAAGACCACATCTGGGACGTTGGCATCAATATTATCTTTACGTGTAAGACCATGTCTGGGACATTGGCATCGTATTGATTCGTGTAAGACCATGTCTGTGATATAGGCATTGTTTTGATTCGTGTAAGACCCTATCTAGGACAGTGGCATCGATATCTAAGTGCATATAAGACCTCGTCTGGGACATTGGCATTGTATGACTATTCTGAACTTCTGAGTATCCTACTAGTTTCCTTACGGTTCAACGGGCAAGTCTGTGATACAAATGGCTATGTAAATAGTGAATCCGTTTCAGGTACGTTGATTTATACACTAAGTGTGTATATAAGGTAAGTATCTATGTGATCTTGCTATGATGATTATGTATATTGGGATAACAATATGATATGTGAAAGTAAGCATGAAAGAGCTATATATATATGATTCTTGAATTGATGAATGTGGTAATTATGGCCTAGAATGTGGACCAAAACATATATGTGAGAAATTTGCTATGAGTATGAATATTGCCAATGTTTCTATAAGCTTATATGCTTTACATGCTAAGTTTGTTTGTATTATGACTTATTAAGCTTTTGGAAAACTTACTCTGTGTGTGTGTTTTCTCTGTTTTATAGGTCATCAAAACTACTGAAGGCTCAGGACCATCAAGGATCGTCATCACACTACTAAAGTCATTTTGGTACATTTTGGAAATGTATATAGCTAGATATGGCATGTATAGGCTAGTATTTGATATAAGTTTGTTATATGAATTTAGCCATGAGATTTGGCTAGTTATGAGTTGAAAATTTGCTTAAATGAATGTGATATGAGAAGTATGTTTTTGGCATGGTTAGTTGATACATGAAATGGTCAAGTTTTGATTAAGCAAATGAATGAATTATGCTTGTGATGAGATGAGTTTTAGTCTTGTAATTTGGATGGTTATTTTGGTATGTTCTCGGTTGCCAAATAGGCATGAGATGTCTTAATGATTTTGCTTGTAGGTAAAACCCATGTGGGTGGCATTTTGGCCTTGCAAATGGCCTATTTTGCCACACGGTTGTGGCACACGGGCGTGCCTAGTAACCGTGGGGCTAATTCAGTAGCTAGCATAAGAGTACATTGCCTTGGCACACGGACATGCCTAGTAGTCGTGCGATTTTTGACAGGATCGACCATGGCCAGAGTACACGAGCGTGCTTAGTGGCCTGGAAGTAAAGTCAGTTTCGACCACGGGGTGGACACACGAGTGTGTCTAGCATCCGTGGGAGGCACACAGCCTGACCACACGTGCGTGTAACCCCTAAAACATAGAAAAGTTTTAAATTTTTGAGAATTTTCGTAAGTGTTCGATTTAGTCCCGGCCCTACTTTAAAGCATGATTTGGGTCACATTGACCAATATAAGGGACTCTTTGATTGTGAATGATGAATGGATGTATGAAATATCTGTAAAAGTTTTCGATCTATTTGGTAATGTCTTTAACCCTAATTCGGCGACGGATACGGGTTAGGGGTATTACATTTGGTTGGTATCAGAGCTACGGTTTAGCTGATTCACGGACTAACGTAGCGTGTCAGAGTCTAGCTATACATGCCATATATCTGAACTGTGATAGTGTGATGAATTCTTATGTGTAATAATGTGATTTTCATATAGTAATGGATCTCGAAAGACCCGTAGTTAATGACGTAGAAAGTAATGCACCTGCTCCCGCGTAAGGGACAGCGCCATCTGATTCGAGATCGGCTACGAGCGGTCAAGAGGGAGAAGCTAAACAAGGTTTCTTCCAGATGATGAGTGAGTGGTTCACTCAATTCGTAAAGAATAACCCAACTATTTCGCAACCCCCGCCCCCGGTTAATCCCCCTCAAACATTCGATATACCTTTAACTGCAAATCTGAATCTGTGGAATAAGCCTCCGGTTGACAAGATCCGTAAGTATGGGGCCGAAGAGTTTCGGGCTACTAATGATGATGATGCTGAAAGGGCTGAGTTCTGGTTAGAAAATACTATACGTGAATTGTCTTTGACTTCGGAAGAATACATAAAGTACGTTGTGTCATTACTCCGAGATGCAGCTTATCAATGGTGGAAAACTTTGATTTTTGTTGTTCCAAAAGAGCGAGTTACATGGGACTTCTTTCAGAGCGAGTTTCGAAAGAAATATATCAGTGAGAAATTCGTAAACCAGAAATGAAAGGAATTTCTGGAACTAAAACAGGGCCAAATGACTGTTACTGAGTATGAAGGAGAGTTCGTGAGATTAAGTCAGTATGCCCGAGAATGTATCTCATCTGAAGCGATAATGTGCAAAAGGTTCGAATATGGTCTTAATGAAGACATTCGTTTGTTAGTCGGGATCTTAGAAAGAAAAGAGTTCGTAGTACTCATTGATAGAGCGTGCAAAGCTGACACACTCGAGAAAGATAAAAGAAAAGCTGAATTTGAAGCCCGAGATACGAGAAAGAGATTTCCGAGCAAATCATTCCAGTCTTCTTCGAAGAGATTCAGAGATGATCAAAGTTGTTCAAGAGATAATGTGGGACATTTGAATAGAAATTATGCTAGATCACAAATGAGTTCCAAAGCTCTAGCAACTTCAGTAGCAAGTATTGGTAATGTTCGATCCGAGAACCCTGAATGTAAGCATTATGGAAAAAGGCATCTGAGAACTTGTAGACTTAATGATAGAGCTTGCTTCAGATGTGGATCACTTGACCATTTTATCCGTGATTGCCTTTAGTCTGTAGAGCCAGAGACTGTTCAGAATCTGAAATCTGATAATGCACCTGTGAGAGGTAGACCTTCGAAGAATGTAAGAAATGTCAGTAGTAGTCAAAGAACTACGAGAGACAATATTGCCAGATCTGAAGCTAGAGCGCCTACCAGAGCGTATGCTATTCGAGTTCGAGAGGAAGCTTCATCTCCAGATGTTATAACAGGTACTTTTACACTTTATGATACTTCTGTAATTGTATTGATAGACTCTGGTTCTACGTATTCGTATATATACATGAATTTAGTATTCAGTAAAATGTTTCCTATAGAGTCTACTGAGTTTGTTATAAAAGTATCGAACCCCTTAGGTAAAAGTGTCCTTGTTGACAAAGCATGCAAGAACTGTCCGTTAATGTTTCGAGATATCTGTTTCCAAGCTGATCTGATGCTTTTTCCATTTGATGAGTTCGATATTATTCTGGGTATGGATTGGTTGTCTTTGCATGATGCTATTGTGAACTGTAAAAGAAAGACTATTGATTTGAGATGTCTGAATGATGAGATTGTACGAGTTGAGTATAATGATTTAAATGGATTGCCTGCTGTGATATCTGTATTGAAAGCTCAAAATATGTGAAAAAGGGTTATGAGGCATATTTTGCTTATGTGGTTGATTTGAAAGTGTCTGAAAAGAAAATTAAATTAGTGCCTGTTGTCTGTGAGTTTTCTGATGTATTCCCTGAAAAATTACCGGGTTTGCCTCCGATTCGTGAAGTTGAGTTTGGTGTTGATCTATTGCCTGGTACAACACCTATTTCGATAGCTCCGTATAGAATGGCACCAACAGAGTTGAAAGAGTTAAAGTCACAGTTGCAAGAATTGATCGATAAAGGGTTTGCTAGACTGAGTTTTTCACATTGGGGTGCTCCTGTTCTGTTTGTGAAAAAGAAAGATGGCACGATGAGGATGTGTATCGATTACCGTCTGTTGAATAAAGTGACAATAAAGAATAAATATCCGTTGCCCCGAATAGATGATTTATTTGATCAGTTAAAAGGAGCTACTGTACTTTCTAAGATTGATCTGAGATTAGGATACTATCAGTTGAGAGTTAAAGATTCAGACATTCCGAAGACTGCTTTTAGAACAAGGTATGGGCATTATGAGTTTTTAGTTATGCCATTTGGATTAACAAATGCTCCTACTATTTTTATGGATCTGATGAACAGAATTTTCTGACTGTATCTAGATCGATTTGTTGTGGTATTCATAGATGACATCTTGATTTATTCACATGATGAAGATGAGCATGCTGAACATTTGAGAATCATGTTGCAAACTTTGAGAGAAAAACAATTGTATGCAAAATTTAGCAAATGTGAATTCTGGTTGCAGAAGGTTAGTTTTCTGGGACATATAGTATCAGCTTCTGGAATTGGAGTTGATCCGAGCAAGATTTCTACTATTCTGGATTGGAAACCTCCGAGGAATGTGTCTGAAGTCCGTAGTTTTCTGGGACTTGCTGGTTATTATTACAGATTTGTAAAAGGCTTTTCGACGATTCCGTTGACTAAACTACTTGAGAAAGATGTTAGATTTGAATGGTCGGATAAATGCCAGAAAAGTTTTGATCAGTTGAAAACTCTGTTAACAGAAGCTCCAGTGTTAGTACAGCCAGAATCAAGTAAAGAATTTGTTATATACAGTGATGCTTCGTTAAATGGTTTGGGATGTGTTTTGATGCAAGAATGCAAAGTTGTAGCTTATGCCTCGAGACAATTGAAGCCTCATGCAAAGAACTATTCGACGCACGACCTTGAGCTAACTGCGAAATTGGGTTTGCACTAAAGATCTGGCGCCATTATCTGTATGGTGAGAAATGTCACATGTTTTCAGATCATAAAGTCTGAAATATTTGATAACTCAGAAAGATTTGAACTTGCGTCAAAGAAGATGGTTAAAACTGTTAAAAGATTATGAGCTTGTGATTGATTATCATCTGGGTAAAGCAAACGTTGTTGCTGATGCCTTAAGTAGAAAATCATTGTTTGCACTATGTGCTTTGAATGCTTAGTTAGATTTGTCTGATGATAGTTCATTGTTAGCTGAGTTAAAAGGGAAACCATTGTTTATACAGCAGATATGTGATGCTTAGAAATCTGATAATGAGTTATTAGCGAAATGAGTTCTGTGTGATTCGAATTCTGAATCTGAATTTCGGGTTGTTAATGATTGTTTGAGTTTCTGAGGTCGTATTTGTGTTCTGAGAAATCCAGAGTTAATTCAACTGATTTTAAGTGAAGCACATAACAGTCGTCTATCTGTTCATCTGAGAAGTAGAAAGATGTACCATGATCTGAAGCAACACTATTGGTGGTCTGGTATGAAACGAGACATTTCTGACTTTGTTTCAAACTGCTTAATCTGTCAACAAGTGAAAGCCGAACATCAAGTTTTTTCTGGTTTACTACAGCCAATTTTGATTCCTGAATGGAAATGGGATAGAGTGACAATGGATTTTGTTTCTGGTTTAACTTAGACTCTGAGAAAGAAAGATACGATTTAGGTCATAGTTGACCGATTGACGAAATCTGCCCATTTTATTTCGATAAGATCTGACTGTTCACTTGATAGATTAGCTGAACTTTATATTTCTGAGATTGTTAGATTGCATGGGGTGCCACTACCTATTGTGTCAGATAGGGATCCGAGGTTTACATCGAGGTTCTAGAAGAAATTGCAAGAAGCTTTAGGCACGAAACTGCATTTTAGTACAACTTTTCATCCACAAACAGATGGTCAATCCGAGCGTATCATTCAGATTCTTGAAGATATGTTAAGATGTTGTATACTTGAGTTTAACGGTACGTGGGAAAGGTATCTGCCATTGATTGAATTTGCGTACAATAACAGTTTTCAGTCAAGTATCAAAATGGCACCTTATGAAAATAAGCTACACGGAGTTGATTTAATAAAAGATTCAGAACAGAAAGTGAAACTGATTCGAGATTGTTTGAAAGCAGCATCTGATCGTCAGAAGTCGTATGCGAACTTGAAACGAAAAGATATAGAATTTGGGATCAGCGACAAAGTATTTTTGAAAGTGTCTCCCTAAAAGAAAGTACTCCGATTCAGACGTAAAGGCAAGTTAAGTCTGAGGTTCATCAGACCGTATGAGATTATTGAACGTGTTGGACCTGTTGCATATAGATTAAGGTTACCTTCTGAGCTAGAAAAGATACATAATGTATTCATTGTCTCGATGCTTCGTAGATATCGATCCGATCCACCGCATGTAATTGACCCATCCGAAATTGAAATCCAATCAGATATGACATATGAAGAGGAACTGATCCGTATCTTAGCTTGTGAAGTGAAAGAGTTGAGAAACAAGAAAATTCTGTTAGTGAAAGTACTATGGAATCGACACGGAATATAAGAGGCTATGTGGGAGCCGGAAGATTTAATCAGACAATAATATCCGAACTTATTTGAAGGTAAGATTTTCGAGGACGAAAATCCATAAGGGGGCAGAATTGTAATAGTCTGGTTTATATCCTAGTCGGAGTAGTGGTTTTGGGACCACAAATCCCAGTCCGTAAAATATTTTTAATATTACTTTCTGTGCCGTTGATATGTGACTAAGCATGTGGTAAATTTTCGTGAGCTAATTTGTCTGTGTATGTGTTTAACTTGACAAAAGGATTGAATTGCATCAAATGTGAGAGCTGTATACTATTTGTTAAAGTACCAATGTGCTGTGGCTTATAAAAGAAAAGGCCTTATGTGGCAATAAGACCACTATTTAGATAGTGGATGGATAAAAGGTTTTAAATGCCCTTAACATTTTCATGTATATATGTTAAGTATAAGGCTAATTTAGTAACTATATTAATAATATGATGATTATAAAATAAAAGGCTAAAATAATAAGCCATTTTATCCACCATCTTGCCGAAATATTGAACAAAAGAAAAAGAAAGAATAAGCTAGGGCATTCGGCACTTGCAAGATTGAATTAAGGTAAGTTTTGACTTCGGTTTTTGATAATTTCTGCTTTTTTGCAACTGTTGCTTTGTTTACTATCAAGCCCATGTCTTAATTTGATGAATTAATGTTGTTCATGATAAATGCCATTGATGATATGTTGAGCTTTGTAATGAATTTAGTTGTTAAATGAAAGACTTGAGCTAGATGAACATACTTTGTTCTTGAATTTTTGATGAATTTAGCTAATTAGGGCTAAATCAAGAAAATAGCAATTTGAGGGACTAAATTGCAAATTTTATGGAAAATATGGGCTTGTATGTTATATATATGCATTCGACTAAGCCTGGATGTGTGATGATTTTGTGAATTTGATGTTTTGAGAAAAATGGACTAAATTGATAAATTATGCAAATGTGAGGGTTAATTTATAAATAGCCCTAAATGTGTGTCTTTGGATTGGATTGAATAAGTTAGTGAATAAAAGACTTAATTTTGAATATGTATAGATCAGGAACCGAGGAAAACAGACTTAGATCGTGGGAGAGCAAAAGTAACCGAGTACCCATTTCTGTTTCTATTAAATCGAATCCGAGGTAAGTCACTATGCAAATAAACGTATCCGTATTGAATTATGTATGTTATTATGACTATTGTTATCGATGAATACTTATGATATGATCTGTTCATGAATTCCAAGATAAGGATTACTTAGTGACAATGTCAAAGAAGTCCCGTACGAACCTAGGAATAGATAAAATTAGCATAGGTATCTGTTCTGTTTTATCATGTAAGACATCGTCTGGGACGTTGGCATTGATTTGAGATTTCGTGTAAGACCACATCTGGGACGTTGGCATCGATATTATCTTTACGTGTAAGACCACGTCTGGGACGTTGGCATCGATATTATCTTTACGTGTAAGACCATGTCTGGGACATCGACATTGTATTAATTTGTGTAAGACCATGTCTGGGGCATCGTCATCGTATTGATTCATGTAAGACCTTGTCTGGGACAGTGGCATCGATATCTAAGTGCATATAAGACCTCGTCTGGGACGTTGACATTGTACAACTATTCCAAACTTCTAAGTATCCTACTAGTTTCCTTACGGTTTAACGGGAAAGTCTGTGATACGAATGGCTATGTAAATAGTGAATCCGTTTCAGGTAGTTGATTTATACTCTAGGTGTGTATATAAGGTAAGTATCTATGTGATCTTACTATGATGATTATGTATATTGGGATAACAATATGATATGTGAAAGTAAGCATGAAAGAGCTATATATATATGATTCTTGAATTGATGAACATGGCAATTATGGCCTAGAATATGGACCAAAACATATATGTGAGAAATTTGATATGAGTATGAATATTGCCAATGTTTCTATAAGCTTATATGCTTTACATGCTAAGTTTATTTGTATTATGACTTACTAAGCTTTTGGAAAGCTTACTCTGTGTGTGTGTTTTCTCTGTTTTATAGGTCGTCAAAGCTTTTGAAGGCTCGAGACCGTCAAGGATCGTCATCACACTACTAAACTCATTTTGGTATATTTTGGAGATGTATATAGCTAGATATGGCATGTATAGGCTAGTATCTGATATAAGTTTGTTATATGAATTTAGCCATGAGATTTGGCTAGTTATGAGTTGAAAATTTGCTTGAATGAATGTGATATGAGAAGTATGTTTTTGGCATGGTTAGTTGATACATGAAATGGTCAAGTTTTGATTAAGCAAATGAATGAATTATGCTTGTGATGAGATGAGTTTTAGTCTTGTAATTTGGATGGTTATTTTGGTAAGTTTGTAACAGTCCGAATTTGACCCTAATCAGAACAGTGGTTTCGGGACCACGAAACCGAGTCAGAAAAATTTTAAAAAATTATTTTCTGTGTTAGTTAAATGTGAATTAGTATGTGTGAAAGTTTCGTATAAAAATTTGACTGTTTGTGTGTTTAATTTAATAAAAAGGACTAAATCGCGTAAGTGGTAAAAGTAGCCTTTTACTTAATTAGGTGGCTAAATTGAATTGTTTCCTTTTTCATGTGGATTTATGTGGCAAATAAGCCAAAATTTTGTGTATAGTGGACGGCAACATGTGATCATTAAATGTTATTATATGTTAATTTTATAATATTAAAATTTATAATATTATAAACAATGTTATTATAATAAAACAAATATAACATTTAGAAAGCCATAATCATCTTCACCGAAAATAAGAAAAGAAAAAAAGGTTTAAGTTCTTCTTGAATTCGGCATTCATCAAGCTTGATTCAAGGTGAGTTCTAGCTCGGTTTTTGATAATTTTTACGTTTTTAAGATCGTTGCTATGAAATGTACAAAACCCATGCTTTAATTTTGTGAAATGATGATGTTTGTGTGATATGCCATTGATGATAATTCAAGCTTTTAGATGATTTTTGGTGTTAAATGAAATATATGAGCTAGATAGACATACTTTGTTCCTGAATTTTTTGATGAATTTAGCTAATTAGGGATAAATTGTGAAAATAAATTTTTGAAGGACTAAAATGTGAAATAAATGAAATTTATGGACTTGTATAAACATAGGTAATATTCGGCCAAGCATGGATAATGAGAAATTTTGTGTATTTTGCGTTTTGTGCAATAGGGACTAAATTGTAAAAGTGTGAAATATTAGGGGCAAAATGGTAATTTGCCCATTTATGTGTTTTAGGACTAAATTGAATAGAAATGTGTTTGTATGAGCTTAATTTGAACGTGTTTAGATCAAGAACAAAAGAAAACGGACTTGGATCGGGGAAAAGCGAAAATAATCGAATATCCGGTTGTTGTCGTCCGACGATATCCGAGGTAAGTTTTTAAGCAAATTAATATCGTTAATATTGGTTATAAGCTTGATTACATGTTGAATTATGAATTTATAAATAGGCCAAAGCCGAATATGATAAGTGATTTTAATAATGAAATGTAGTTAAATTTATTTGAATTTGATATGTGATAGTAATATGAATTATGTGTGATATGTGATATTGGTAATATGTAATGTGTATGAAATTGTTTAATTATATTGATACTCAGGCTTCGAGCCTAGCAGGCCTTGTGCCGGTGAGTGTATCAGGCTTATTGCCTAGCAGGCTAAATGCCGGTGATTAAATTTCAGACCTCAGGTCTGGCAGGCTTAGTGCAGTGTGTGTTTCAGGCTTTGTTGCCTAGCAGGCTTAATGCCGGTCATTTATTATAAACAGAGGATTCGTGGATTATATTATCAATGTGGAATTTCATTACAGCAAATAAGCTAAATATTCAGGTACGTATAAGCCTCATAGTTGCAAGGAATAAGGTAAGTTGATATATTACTATTCGATACTAGTAATATGTGATATAGTTGAGGAATATTTGTAAGATTTTAATGTGTGCATTCGGTTTTACAAATAATGAATATAATACATTGGAATTTGATTTTGGGCTGTGTCTTTGAGATTCAGCCATAAGGTATGTATTTACATAAGTACATGTTATATGTGATGTTTATCGAATAAGTAAGTTGATAGGTAATGTGTTTGTATTTTCGGCATCTTAGATATTTGGATAAAATGAAATTGAGTAGATGTTATTCATATACGAAGATGAGATTACTTGATAGATGTATATATATATCTATATATATACATGGACACATTCGGTTATGAGGGATTTTCTTATATGTACATGGTAAATTGATATCCGGTTGTATATATGTGAATAAATATATTTAATCATTGATGTACATTGATAAGCTTTACCTTCTTAAGTAGGTAAAGATAAGTGTTTTGCTATGTGAGAATATTTGTATTTGGTTTTGGTAATCTATATGTGCTATAATATGATAACCTTGTATTTGAGAACATGTATATTAGGTTTTGCTAACTTAGTGTTAATTTATAATAGTTGGTAAATATATAATTGCTTATGACTTATTAAGCTTAAATAGCTTACTCTGTGTGTATTCTTGTTTATTTCTATTTATAGATTTGGATATATGTTACGAGTTCGGGGATCATCAGCAAGACTACTCATACTATCGACAGTTTTTCGGTATTTTACTAAGTTGAATTTGGGCTTATGGCATGTATAGCATAGATGGAATGTTTGATTTTGGAACATGTATATATATAGCCATGCCAAAATGGCTTGATCACTATGTTTAAGTTCGGTTTTATGTGTACTTGGTTAAGTGCTTGATATGTTTGGTTTAGCAAATTGCCTTTGACTTATTATATGCAAAATATGGTTTCTATGTTTATGTTTGTGTATATGATCTCGGTTAAGGTGAGTTTATGTGTAATTTGTTTAATATGCTTTGCTAATGATAGACGAATTATGTGTTTTGGCAATAAGGTAAATGATATATGCTTGATGTATTTAGTAAGAATAAATGATGTTAAGTTTAAATGATTTTGGTTATGTGATATATATATAATGAAGTATGTGTATGAATGTTGGAAGCTAAAGTTATCCATAATTCGGATTAGAAATTTGATAAAAGGAAAATTATATGTATGAATGTGTATAGGATATTCTGATTCGGTTTGTGATGACGATGTATGCACCTTTATTATGCTTGAACGATTGGTTATATAGGTACGATTGATGAAGGTAAATAATGAATATGTTGTATGATTGTTTTGGTCGGTACGCTTTGTTTAAGGTTCGCATTTGGTAATTATGGAACATGTTCAATTGAGTTTTGATGTATGTTCGAATTGAATTAGTAAAAAAATCTTTAAATGTGTTTAATTGTGATACATGATTAGTAAGGTATAATTGATTCGAATTAGAATTATGATTCATGTATTTTAAATTAAAATAATAGAATTATGGATATTCAAGTTTGATAATGATATAAATGTATCGTTATTCTTTGTTACATGAAAGGTGATGAATAATTGTGCTGAACTGTGTTTTATACGGTGATGCCTCGTAACCCTAATCTGGCGACAGATACGGGTTTAGGGTGTTACATTTGATTGGTATCAGAGCTATGGTTTAGTCAGTTCTAGGACTATCATAGCGCATGTGAGTCTATCTATATATGCCATATTAAATCTACGATAGTGTGATATCTCCTGACTCTAACGAAGAACTTTTTGATGACATAGATAAGATTTCCAATTGAGCTAATTTAGATGGTACAGAAATAAATATCTAAATAATTGAGTGGAGATGTGTTGATGATGAGTTGAGATTCATAAAGGTAAGAATCAAATTATATGACATGTTGTTATTGATAAATGTGGTAATTACATGAGCATATGAGATATGATATTTGAGTTATGATTGCTATCTGAAATGCTATGATTTTTTTTAATGTGATTTGAGTTGGCATATGAACAATTTGATAATAATAAAAGTGATTTAAAGAAAAGGTATGTTAAATGATTTGAGAATGTGAAATTAGTAATGAATTGACTATTCGTGATAGTATGTATTATGCGCAAATATGTGAGAGTTAAATTTGAGGCTCTACTACCCTCACCCCCTTGTCAGAAAAATGTTGCAATTTTATTATAAGAGTTGGAATGAATAAGCTCACTAATGTGAAGTTCTAGAAAATTCATGCTTGGAAGATTAGTAATGTAGTCAGAAAAGAGAAGGAATCAGCAAATGAAGATAGTACTAAAAGAGATATTGGGCAGTTCTGAAGACTATTCAGATTTTGCAAAGTCACTGTTAAAGAAGAAGTTAACTCCGGTCAAATGACTTATTCAGGTATGTTATCTAAATAAAGTATTAATTGAAAGCTTTCCTGAATTGATTTCTGTTAGTGATGGGATGATATGAAAATTTCTGATGACAGAATTAGACAATGGATTGATGTTTGAATTCTATTGATGGTTAAATGCAATGGTTATAGTTGGGCAGTTATTATGATTCCATTTGGACATTTTGTGTGTATAATTATCCTCAGAAGTATATGTGACTGTTTAAATTTTAAAAAGAAAGTTTTATCGTATAAGAACAGTAGCTAAACATATTAATAGACAAAGATATCGTTGATCTATTTGGGTTATATTCGACACTATTATGTCTTCTTTTGATAATTTATTCCAAGGTGTGGATATGAAAGTCGATGGTAAAATCTGTATGAGACTAAAATTCTATTTTTATTGGTTATTTCTCTGTTGAAAATATGTGAAGATTATATCACTTCTATTACTGTGGATTTCAGTATTTATGAGCGACATTGATCTTTCTAGATATTTCTGGGATATTATCGGAACAAATATTATTTTATATGAGTTGTAATTTTTAGACACTATGTGCAACTCCAAATGTTGAAATATTTCTGTTACGATATTTTTATGATTCCATGTGATTATCTGCAAGAGATTTCTATTTGACAGAGAAGACTATGTCTATTGCAATTATAATTTCTGGCTTGAAATGTGATAATACAATGGTACCTTCTTAAGAATTGTAGAAGATGTGATTCTACAATGGTTGCTATCTAAATCATATTTGATTCCTTTCTATGTTCAGATACTTCATTAACAGCTGGGATAATACTTATTATAGGATTGGGACATTGTTCCTAATAAAGTTCAATTATTTCTATTTGGTTAAGGTGATTATAGTATAATTCAGAGTTTCAACGATAAATGTATGAGACAACTTTATTATAAACTCTTTCCTAGTTCTCGTGAAAGTTTGACAGTGATAAAAGTGAAAATGATAGAGGATCAAGACTAATTTGTATAAATATATGACTGGGGTCATCCTTCTAATGAGAAGAAAGATTTCTTTGAAAAGACTGATTCACTAGTTAATATGATTAGAATTATTTGATTGAAAAGTTAATTGGGATATATGTGTTTGAATTTACCTATGAATTGGAAACAAACTTTGAATGTACATGTATGAATTGAAGGATGGTTTGAAAGAAGAATTTGTATTCTTAAAGACTCTGATGTATGTTTTAGAAACGAGGTACGGACACTATGAGTTTCTAGTTATGTCTTTTGGACTTACTAATGCACCTGCTATTTTATGGATTTGATGAATCGAATCTTCAGATAGTATCTTGATCGGTTTGTGGTATTATTCATAGACGACATTTTGATCTATTTCCTTGATGGAACCGAGCATGCTGAACATTTGAGATTTTTGTGTTACAGACTTTGCAAGATAAATAGTTGTATGCGAAATTCAGTAAATGAAGGCAAAGTCATAGCATATGCTTCGAGACAACTGAAGTCACACGAAAGAAATTACCCGACACATGATTTAGAGCTCGCAGCCATTGTGTTCGCGTTAAAGATTTGGGGTCATTATCTATTCAGTGAGAAATGTCATGTGTATTTAGATCACAAGAGTTTGAAGTATTTGATGACTCAAAGAGATTTGAACCAGAGACAACGCAGGTGGTTAGAACTATTGAAAGATTACGAGTTAGTGATTGACTATCATCTGAGGAAAGCTAATGTTGTTGCGAATGCTTTAAGCCGAAAGTCATTGTTTGCTCTTCGTGCGTTGAACGCGTATCTGATATGTCTGATGATGGTTCGATTGTAGCCGAATTAAAAACAAGGCCGTTGTTTATTCAACAAGTTTGTGATGCTCAAAAAGTTGACAAAGATTTGTTGGCAAGACGAGTTCAGTGTGAAAACAATGTGAGTCAGAGTTTCGAATGGACGAGAATGACTGCTTGAAGTTCAAAGGTCGAATATGTGTTCCGAGGAATTCAGATTTGATTCAGACATTATTGAATGAAGCTCACAGTGGCCGATTAACTGTTCATCCGGGTAGCACAAAAATATATAACGATCTGAAATAGTTCTATTGGTGGTCTGGTATGAAACGGGACATATCTGAATTTGTCTCGAAATGCTTAGTTTGTCAACAAGTAAAGGTCGAACATCAGGTGCCTTCTGGGTTACTTCAGCCGATCATGATACCTGAATGGAAATGGGATAGAATTACTATGGATTTTGTATCTGGCTTGCCTATGACACCGAGTAAGAAAGATGCAATTTGGGTTATAATGGATAGACTAACTAAATCAGCTCACTTTGTTCCAATTCGTATGAGATTATTGAACGTGTCGGGCCTATTGCTTATAGATTAAGGTTGCCATTTGAACTAGAAAAGATACACAATGTATTTCATGTTTCGATGCTTCGTAGATATCGATCTGATCCGTCACATGTGATTTCCCCATCTGAGATTGAAATCTGATCAGAAATTACGTACGAGGAAGAACCGATCCGTATCTTAGCTCATGAAGTAAAAAAAGTTAAGAAACAAGAAAATTCCATTAGTAAAAGTATTATGGAATCGACACGGAATAGAAGAGGCTACGTGGGAGCCTGAAGATTCGATGAGGCAACAATATCCAACTCTGTTCAACGGTAAGATTTTTCGAGGACGAAAATCCCTAAGGGGGGAGAGTTGTAACAGTCCAAATTTGACCCTAATCGAAACAGTGGTTTCGGGACCACGAAACCGAGTCAGAAAAATTTTAAAATATTATTTTCTTTGTTAGTTAAATGTGAATTAGTATGTGTGAAAGTTTCGTATAAAAATTTGACTGTTTGTGTGTTTAATTTAATAAACAGGACTAAATCACGTAAGTGGTAAAAGTAGCCATTTACTTAATTAAGTGGCTAAATTGAATGTTTTCCTTTTTCATGTAGATTTATATGGCAAATAAGCCAAAATTTTGTGTATAGTGGACGACAACATGTGATCATTAAATGTTATTATATGTTAATTTTATAATATTAAAATTTATAATATTATAAACTAATGTTATTATAATAAAACAAATATAACATTTTGAAAGCCATATTCATCTTCACCGAAAATAAGAATAGAAAAAAAGGTTTAAGTTCTTCTTGAATTTGGCATTCATCAAGCTTGATTCAAGGTGAGTTCTAGCTCAATTTTTGATAATTTTTACATTTTTAAAATCGTTGCTATGAAATGTACATGACCCATGCTTTAATTTTGTGAATTGATGATGTTTGCGTGATATGCCATTGATGATAACTCAAGCTTTTCGATGATTTTTGGTGTTAAATGAAAGATAGGAGCTAGATAGACATACTTTGTTCTTGAATTTTTTGATGAATTTAGCTAATTAGGGCTAAATTGTGAAAATAAATTTTTGAAGGACTAAAAGGTGAAACAAATGAAATTTATGGACTTGTATGAACATAGGTAATATTCGGCCAAGCATGGGTAATGAGAAATTTTGTGTATTTTGCGTTTTGTGCAATAGGGACTAAATTGTAAAAGTGTGAAATATTAAGGGCAAAATGGTAATTTGCCCATTTATGTGTTCTAGGACTAAATTGAATAGAAATGTGTTTGAATGAGCTTAATCTGAACGTGTTTAGATCAAGAACCGAAGAAAACGAACTTGGATCGGGGAAAAGCGGAAATAATCGAATATCCGGTTTTTGTCGTCTGACGATATCCGAGGTAAGTCTTTAAGCAAATTAATATCGTTAATATTGGTTATAACCTTGATTACATGTTGAATTATGAATTTATAAGTGTGAAATAGGCCAAAGCTGAATATGATAAGTGATTTTAATAATGAAATGTAGTTAAATTTATTTGAATTTGATATGTGATATTGGTAATATGTAATGTGTATGAAATGGTTTAATTATATTGATACTCGGGCTTCGAGGATAGCAAGCCTTGTGCCGGTGAAGTGTATCAGGCTTATTGCCTAGCAGGCCTTGTGCCAGTGAAGTGTATCGGGCTTATTGCCTAGCAGGCTAAATGCCGGTGATTAAATTTCAGACCTCAGGTCTAGGAGGCTTAGTGCCGGTGTGTGTTTCAGGCTTTGTTGCCTAGCAGGCCTAATGCCAGTGATTTATTATAAACAGAGGATTCGTGGATTATTGTAACACCCCGAACCCGGCCCATACGTTTTGACCAGATCCGGCATGTTATCGAACACATAACACTTTATCGTATTTTGAAAACACGAGTTAAATTAATTAAATTTGAATAAATGAGAGATATTTTTGAAAATAAACCTCTTTGTATTTTTATTAATAAATGTAAATAAACCTTGTGGTATATTCATAAGTTGCATAACATAGAAAACTCCTAAGTTGAATAAAAGCTAGGGGCCTTATTACATAACTGTTCCTCAAATAACAATAAAACAAACTTAAAGAAGTCCTAAAGAAAATATAATTTGTAGAAATAGAACTTGATGGCCCCTCGAGTCCGTCCCGGCTCCCATGTCCACGATCTACTGCTCATCTGGAGAGTAGAGAAAAAGGAAAGCGTGAGTCACCAAGACTCAGTGTATAAATCTCAAAGCACACAATGACCTGAGCCCACAAACACATTATGGGCCATGGCCCATAAGGCATTAGTCATAATCATACATCAAAATAATAAATGATTAAAAACCCATCCCATCCTAGGGTTCCATCCTCTACACACCAACCTGTAACAACCATCACACCGTGGGGATTTCTACAATCAACCTTCCATCCGCTACACACCATAACGACACCCGAACTGCCTATTCCTGTTATTCAGGAATCATTAAACGTGGCTTAGCCACCGATCACTATGTGACCTTACAATTAAATTTTGTGGGTTTTCTACCACTGATCACCAAGTGACCTATCATACACTTCCCATTCATTATCATCATTCCAACCCCATGCATACATACATAAAGAAAACATCATGCAGACTTATATATTTTTCGATACACATAGGGAGTTCTATGTTTACGTACCTGGCATCCTTGCCTAACCCTTTTAGGGTTCCATTCGACTGTCTATACAGCCCCATTCCAGCTTTTTAGCCCATAACATTTAAAAATAGTCATACATACAGGTTTATTAGTAGTGTGTTAGAGATCTACACACCTGATTACCGATAAAATGATGCTTTCTATATCGATGCTATCCTTAGTCGACACAACTGCTATCTGCCTAAGGTGTTGTTCAGAAGCCGGTCCACAACCAAGTGGCCAATCTCGAATGGCAGATACTGCTCTTTTCTTAAACTTAGGGATTTTCTCCTTTGCCTGATCCATATTTAATTCCTTCACAAGTCCTTATCAGAACTACTATCACAATATTTAATAGTTAATCCTCATTATAACATTAAGATCTTGTATATAATGATGAAATCTAATAGAAATCTAGGAAAATCTTCTTACCTTAAAAATCCCGAAAGTGGAGACTAGCTATTTTCGGCTTTTAGATCTAATTGACCAAGCTTTCTTCAAACCCCGAATTGCCGCCCAACATAAAACCATTAAACTATTAGGTTTCGGCTTTTGCTTTTCAAAAACCGGGAATAGATCATGAAAACTAATCAAAAATTGACACTTACCTTAACATAGGAGATTCGGCTAGCACTAGAGAGAGGATTGGCAATACCAATGGAAGATTTAAATGCCGGAAGTGTAGAACTAATTCTTAAGCAGGATGAATAGAAGAAAAGACTATGGATGCTTTGGCTTTTTAGAGAAATCAGCACAAGGAGGAAAAAGTGGAGAAGAGTTTCGCTTTTGAAGAAATTTGGAGAAAAGAAATTGGAGAGGGAGAGGCTAGGGAATTTAGGCACAATGGAGGAGGAATTTAGGGTTTTCAGTGTCAGAATCAAGGAGCTAGCCCCCCCTATTTATAGATATTTCGCACCTACTGCTAAAAACTGAAAACGCCCTTAAAATTCAAGCTAAAAGAGAGGGGAAATTCGGCACTCTCTTTGCCATGCAGTAGCCGAATTTCACACTCCTCTAGGTGGTGGATTTTCGGCCAACACTTCCCTTGAAGATAAGCTCCTAATTTTTCTCCTTTTTATCTATGATATTATCACTTATAAGATCCACATAATTTCTCCTATTTTGAGCCTTGTAGCCGTCCACCTCTACTAACCCTAGTGCCAAAATTTAACTCTCTTAAATTAAAAGATTTGGGCCTCATTAAACTTAATATTTGGGCCCCTAATTTCTTGTGTGTGGCGTCACCCTTATCTTCATTTAAAGTGCCGAAATTGGCCTAAAAACATGGGCTCCTTGCGACCCAAAACTTGTTCCTTTTTAATTGTTAATGATGCCACCTTAAAATAATTTAATCTGGGCCTTTGCCTAATTCTAAGCCCAAATTTAGACCCCTTTTACCTAAGTTAGCATATTAAACATATTCCTATACTAAACGCATAGACCCATTAATTCAGGATGTTACAGTTCTACCCCCCTTAAAGAAATTTCGTCCTCGAAATTACCTGATCAGAAAAGATGAGGGTATTGCTGCCTCATTGCTTTCTCGGGTTCCCACGTAGCCTCCTCCGAACCATGATTCCTCCATAACACCTGAACCAATGGAACCATTTTCCTTCGCAACACCTTAACATCACGGTCTAGAATTTCCACCGGTTCCTCTTTGAAGGTTAGATCAGGTCTTACCTCGATTTCCTCCACAAGTACGATATGAGACGAATCCGAACGATAACGTCTTAGCATAGAGACTTGAAATACATCGTGAATTTGACTTAACTCCGGAGGTAACTCCAGCTGATAGGCTACTCGTCCTACTCGCTTCAACACCCGATATGGTCCGATAAATCTAGGACTTAATTTACCCTTTCGACCAAACCTTAGTAGCTTCTTCCACGGCGATACCTTTAGAAATACTTTATCACCCACTGCAAACTCTACGTCCTTATGCTTTAAATCAGCATAGGACTTTTGTCTATTCGATGCCTCCTTCAATCGAACCCGAATCAATTCAACCTTCTCTTCTGTCTCGGTCACTAACTTCAGACCCAAAATTCGACGTTCTCCTAATTCCGTCCAACAAGTAGGTGTACGACACCTCCGCCCGTATAGAGCTTCGTAGGGCGCCATCTGAATACTTGACTCGTAACTGTTGTTGTAAGCAAATTCTGCTAACGGTAAGAACTCTTCCCAACTACCCTTAAAATCAATGACACATCCTCTCAACATGTCCTCTAAGATCTGAATCACTCACTCTGACTGTCCATCGGTCTGAGGATGAAACGCTGTACTAAAGTCCAACTTCGTACCCAACGCCTGATGCAACACCTTCCAAAATCGTGAAGTAAACCTAGGGTCCCTATCTGATATGACTGAAACCGGTACCCTATGCAACCTCACCACCTCTGCCATGTATAACTTAGCTAACTTCTGCAAGGAATAGTCAATACGCACTGGTATGAAGTGTGCAGACTTCATTAAGCGATCAACAACTACCAAATCGCATCTTTCTTAGTGGGTGTGAGGGGAAGCCCACTAACAAAGTCCATGGTAATTCTTTCCCACTTCTATTGTGGAATCTTCACTGGTTGCAATAATCCTGATGGTAACTGATGTTCAGCCTTGACCTGCTGACAAGTCAAACACTTACCCACCAATTCAGTTACCTCTTGCTTCAAACCCAGCCACCAGAACTGATCTCTCAAATCTCGAAACATCTTACTTCCTCCAGGGTGCATAGCATATGCACTACCATGCGCTTCATTCAAAATCTTTCACCTTAACTCCAAATCTCTTGGCATGCAAACCTTTCTTGAAAGCATAACAACCCTTCCTCATTCATATTGAATTCTGCTGGCCCATCCTCTGAGATTAGCTGCAATTTCCCCTTTAGCAACTCATTGGTCTGTTGCCTCTCCTTCACTTGACTAATCCAAGAAGGTTTCACTTGAAGTTCGGCTAATAAGCTTCCATCCTCATATAAACTAAGGTGAGCAAACATTGCTCTTAGGTCAGAGATTACTTTACGACTTAGAGCATCTGCTACTACATTAGCCTTACTCGGGTGATACTCGATCGAGCAATTGTAATCCTTTAGCAACTCGATCCACCTTCTCTGCCTTAGATTCAACTCCTCCTAAGTCAAAAGATACTTCAAGCTCTTATGACCTGTGTAAATGACAGATTTCTCCCCGTACAAATAATGTCTCCAAATTTTTAAGGTAAACACTACTGCTGCCAATTCCAAATCATGAGTGGGGTAATTCAATTCATGCGGTCTTAACTGCCGAGATGCATATGCAACCACCTTTCCATCTTGCATCAACACACACCCTAATCTCGCGTGTGACGCATCACAGTAAATTACGAACTCCTTCCCCGCCTCCGACTGAGTCAACACTGGAGCCTCTGTTAGAAACTTCTTTAACTTTTCGAAACTCTCCTGCTGCTTATTAGTCCAAACAAACGGAACTCCTTTCCATAGCAACTTAGTCAACGGTGCCCCTACCATAGAAAATCCTTCAACAAACCTTCAGTAGTACCCAGCTGAACCAAAAAAACTTCTAATCTCAGCCACAGACTTGGGTGGCTTCCAATCTAACACTGCTTCAATCTTTTGAGGGTCAACCCTAATCCCTTCTGCCGACACAACGTGTCCTAGAAACATTACCTCCCTCAGCCAAAATTCACACTTACTGAATTTGGCATACAACTGCTTCTCCCTTAGAATCTGCAAAACTATTCGCAGATGAGCATCGTGCTCCTCCTCTGACTTCGAATAAACTAAAATATCATCGATAAACACCACAACACACCGGTCTAAATAGGGTTGGAACACTCAGTTCATCATGTCCATAAACGCTGCTGGCGCGTTAGTTAATCCAAACGGCATCACTATAAACTCATAGTGACCGTAGCGAGTCCTAAAAGCTATCTTATGTATATCCGCCTCCTTGACCCTAAGCTGATGCTACCCTGACTCAGATCTATCTTAGAAAAGATTGAGGCTCCCTTCAATTGACCGATCCTTGGTAACAGGTACTTGTTCTTGATTGTTAGCTTATTCAACTAGCGATAATCAATGCACATACACATTGATCCATCCTTCTTCTTAACAAATAACACTGGCACTCCCCAAGGCGACACACTCAATCGAATAAATTCTCTATCTAGTAACTCCTGAATCTGTGCTTTCAACTCTACTAACTCTTTCGTGTGCCATCCTATACAGGGCAATAGATACTGGAACTGTTCCCGAAAGAAGATCGATACCAAACTCCACTTCATGATCCGGGGGTAATCCCGGAAGCTCTTCAGGGAAAACATCAGGAAATTCCTTTACCGTCCTGACATCCCCAACAGCCAGGTCCTTGGCTTCAAGAGCCCGAACAAACAATAAAACTACCTCACATCCTTTCCTCACCATCCTTTCTGCTCTTAGGGCAGTCACTACATTCGACAAATAGTTCCTCCTTTCTCCTATCACCAACAATTCATCACCCTCGGGGGTTTGAACACCATACTCTTGGCCACACAATCTAGATTAGCTTGATACTTCACAAGCCAATCCATGCCTAAAATTAAATCAAACTCCCCGAACGGTAATTCCATTAGATCCATTCAGAAAACTATCCCCTGAACTTCTAGAGGTACTTCCTGATAGAGTTTATCCACTATTACAGATTGTCCTAACGGGCTAACTATAGTCATTGCCTTAGGGGTAATTTCAGATTCTAGCTTTAAAGTTCTAGATACGCTACATATGAATGCGTTGACCCAATGTTAATCAATGCAGTGTAAGGCAAGCGAAAAATTAAAAACGTACCGGTTATGACATCCGATGCGTCAGCCTCCACATAACGTCTAACAGCATAGACAAGACCCGGCTGTCTCACCTCAGTGTTTCCTGCCCCTTAACCTGGTGCTCCACGACCCCGACCAGCACCATTACCACCTCGGCCTGCACCACAACCTCTTTGTGGTTGCTGACCTCCTCTGCCAGGCTGAGCATTCCCTCGACCCATGGTCCCTTCACCATCCCATTGCTGCGGACAGTTTCTAACTTGATGGTCCGTAGATCCACACCTAAAACACTTTCCACTGCCTGCCCAACATTCACCAGCATGAAATTTACCACATCTAGTACACTTGGGTGTCTGGTTAGCGGCAGCAAGTTTCTCTTCCCGTTTGGGTCCATTAGCCCTGGACCTTTTCTGAGTACGCCCGGTTGATGATCAAAAATTCCTCTTATTTCCACCTCTATCTCTATCTCGATTTAATTTCTCAGTCTGCTTTACCTCCTCGGCTGTCTTAACCTTTTCCACTAGGACAGCAAATTCCCTCTCCCGCTGCGGGGCTATCAAAACACGTAAGTCATCCCTCAGGCCATCTTCGAACCTAACACAACGTTCATGCTCCGTGGCTACCATCCCATGAGCATAACGGCTAACGCGTAAGAATTCAGCTTCATACGTAGCCATTGACCTACTCCTTTGCACCAGATTCAGAAATGCTCTGCGCTGCGCATCCACATAACTCAATCCAATGTGCTTATTCTGGAACGCTGTTTTAAAGAGTTCCCAAGTGATACAGTCAGCCACTGTACCATCCTTAACCGTAAGCCACCATTGATAGGCTTCATCCCACAGGAGAGATACAACTCCTTTCAACTTCTCCTCTTCCATGAAATCCAAATCATCCATTATGCGTTCTACCGCCTCCAACCAATACTCAGCTGAGCTTGGGGCTACACCAATAATTCCTCTAAACACTTGTGCCCCATTGGCCCTAAGTCGCTCTGGCACAGATTTCTAGGCTCCTGTGCCCATACCAGCCCCAACAACCCTCTCTAAAACCCTTAACATTGCCTGAGATACTGCGCCATCTCCGGCAGTCTGATCCTGAAATTCCTCCTCCGCGGCTGGCATCTCATTTCCAGATCCATGACCAGATCCTACTGGTTCCGACACAGTCATCCTACCCCTACCACAACCACGTGGCAGACGTCCTTGACCCCTTGTACTCATTCTACCGCTTCGCTTATATCTGATTAGGAATTTTATGAATTATTAGTTTTCTTCCACTGTTTTAACCACAAATAGTCTTATGAATAATAGCTTTAAGAGTAGTTCTTTAGGATTTGCATTCACCATTCAGTCTCAAGTTCATATCCTCTAAGAAACACATGCATTCAATTATCAACATCCATGAACTCATGTTCATTACAGAAAAGCAATGTTGTTGTTGTTGTTGTTGTTTTCACTACCCAGGGGTATTTTTGTAATTTTATCCTACAGGGGTACTTTCGTAATTTTTCAAAATAAGGTTCCTTGGTGATTTTGTGAAATAAGGGTATTTTGGTAATTTTACAATCTAGGGGTATTTCGATAATTTTGAAATACAAGGGTATTTCAGTAATTTGGAAATTTAGGGGTATTTCGATAATTTTGTGAAACAAGGGTAATTTGGTAATTTTACAAACCAGGGATATTTTGGGCATTTTGCGAAACAAGGGTAATTTGGTGATTTTACAAACCAGGAATATTTTGATATTGTTTTTTATTTTTTTATTTTTATTTTTTTTTAAACAGAGGCACTTTGGAAAATCTAGGTACTCTTGTAAACATAGGGTTTTTGGGTAAATTTTTCATAGCTGTGAACATCTTCAAATCAAGTGCATCTTTTTGGAAATATTCAAAACTTAGGGGTTTTTGTTTGCAAAATAGGGTGGTTGGTCCCTTTCGGGTTTTAATTATGGGTTCAGCCCATGAACAAGTCCTTATAGCTAGAGTGAACAGTCACTACGCACCAGGTAAGATTCCAACGAAGAGGAGATGAGTCACTAGGACTGCTTAAATACCAAGCTCTCCCTGAATCCACTCCTAGACATGCGTATGCCTATTGCCACATCTTGTCATGGCTAAAGTGAACAGTCACTCTGCACCAGGTATGATTCCAGCGAAGAGGAGGTGAGTCACTTGGACTACTTAAATACCAAGCTCTTCCGGATCTACTCCTAGACATGCATATGCCTGTTGCCACACCTTAGTCTTGCGACTCGTTTACAAGTTTTGCTTAGTGAAATTAAATCTTATGGATTTTGAATAGTGGTTTGTCTAAGCCTAGAGTCCATCAAGTTCTAATCTAGATAGTCAACGTCCCATAAAGCCCATTAAGCCCACATTTATATCACAATCAGGAGTTTAAAATACTTACCTAAGTGGATCGGGTGCCGGTAGGCTCGAAGGCCATATCTTCATCCAAAATATTTTTTATCAAC
Source organism: Gossypium bickii (assembly GCA_025503065.1). Taxonomy (NCBI): domain Eukaryota; kingdom Viridiplantae; phylum Streptophyta; class Magnoliopsida; order Malvales; family Malvaceae; genus Gossypium; species Gossypium bickii. The sequence continues at coordinate 28,683,065 of CP106712.1, forward strand.
TTTTTAAAATAGTACTAGACCCATTTCACAGCCTGAGTTTTGAACTGGGCTCTGATACCAAATTGTAACACCCCGAACCCGGCCCATACGTTTCGACCAGATCCGGCATGTTATCGAACACATAACACTTTATCGCTTTTTGAAAACACGAGTTAAATTAATTAAATTTGAATAAAGGAGAGATATTTTTGAAAATAAACCTCTTTGTATTTTTATTAATAAATGTAAATAAACCTTGTGGTATATTCATAAGTTGCATAACATAGAAAACTCGTAAGTTGAATAAAAGCTAGGGGCCTTATTACATAACTGTTCCTCAAATAACAATATAACAAACTAAAAGAAGTCCTAAAGAAAATATAATTTGTAGAAATAGAACTTGATGGCCCCTCGAGTCTGTCCCGGCTCCCATGTCCACGATCTACTGCTCATCTTGAGAGTAGAGAAAAAGGAAAGTGTGAGTCACCAAGACTCATTGTATAAATCTCAAAGCACACAACGACCTGAGCCCACAAACACATTATGGGCCCTGGCCCATAAGGCATAAGTCATAATCATACATCAAAATAATAAATGATTAATAACCCATCCCATCCTAGGGTTCCATTCTCTACACACCAACCTGTACCAACCATCACACCGTGGGGATTTCTACAATCAACCCTCCATCCGCTACACACTATAACGACAGCCGAACTGCCTATTCCTGTTATTCAGGAATCATTAAACGTGGCTTAGCCACCGATCACTATGTGATCTTACAATTAAATTATGTGGGTTTTCTACCACCGATCACCAAGTGACCTATCATACACTTCCCCTTCATTATCATCATTCCCACCCTATGCATACATACATAAAGAAAACATCATGCAGACTTATATATTTTTTGATACACATAGGGAGTTCTCTGTTTACGTACCTGGCATCCTTGCCTATCCCTTTTAGGGTTCCATTCGACTGTCTATACAGCCCCATTCCAGCTTTTTAGCCCATAACATTTTAAAATAGTCATACATACAGGCTTATTAGTAGTGTATTAGAGATCTACATATCTGATTACCGATAAAACGACGCTTTCTATATCGACGCTATCCTTAGTCGACACAACTGCTATCTGCCTAAGGTGTTGTTCTGAAGCCGGTCCACAACCAAGTGGCCAATCTCGTATGGTAGATACTGCTCTTTTCTTAAACTTAGGGATTTTTTACTTTGCCTGATCTATTTAATTCCATCACAAGTCGTTATCAGAACTATTATCATAATATTTAATCATTAATCCTCATTATAACATTAAGATCTTGTATATAATGATGAAATCTAATAGAAATCTAGGAAAATCTTCTTACCTTAAAAAACCCGAAAGTGGAGACTAGTTATTCTCGGCTTTTAGATCTAATTGACCAAGCTTCCTTCAAACCCCGAATTGCCACCCAACATAAAACCATTAAACTATTAGCTTTTGGCTTTTGCTTTTCAAAAACCAGGAATAGATCATGAAAACTAATCAAAAATTGACACTTACCTTAGCATAGGAGATTCGGCTAGCACTGGAGAGAGGATTTGACACTACCAATGGAAGATTTAAATGCCGAAAGTGTAGAACTAATTCTCAAATAGGATGAATAGAAGAAAAGACTATGGATGCTTCGGCTTTTTAGAGAAATCAGCACAAGGAGGAAAAAGTGGAGAAGAGTTTCAGCTTTTGAAGAAATTTGGAGAAAAGGAATTGAAGAGGGAGAGGCTAGGGAATTTCGGCACAATGGGGGAGGAATTTAGGGTTTTCAGTGTCAGAATCAAGGAGCTAGCCCCCCTATTTATAGATATTTCAGCACCTACTGCTAAAAATCGAAAATGCCCTTAAAATTCAAGCTAACAGAGAGCGGAAATTGGGCACCCTCTTTGCCATGCAGTAGCCGAATTTTACACTCCTCTAGATGGTGGATTTTCGGCCAACACTTCCCTTGTAGATAAGCTCCTAACTTTTCTCCTTTTTATCTATGATATTATCACTTATAAAATCCACAGAATTTCTCCTATTTTGAGCCTTGTAGCCGTCCACCTCTACTAACCCTAGTGCTGAAATTTAACTCTCTTAAATTAAAAGATTTGGGCCTCATTAAACTTAATATTTGGGCCCCTAATTCCTTGTGTGTGGCATCACCCTTATCTTCCTTTGAAGTGCCAAAGTTGGCCTAAAAACATGGGCTCCTTGCGACCCAAAACTTGTTCCTTTTTAATTGTTAATGATGCCACCTTAAAATAATTTAATCTGGGCCTTTGCCTAATTCTAAGCCCAAATTTAGACCCCTTTTACCTAAGTTAGCATATTAAACATATTCCTATACTAAACGCATAGACCCATTAATTCAGGATGTTACAATTATATTATCAATGTGGAATTTAATTACAGCAAATAAGCTAAATATTCAGGTACGTATAGGCTTCATAATTTCAAGGAATATGGTAAGTTGATATATTACTATTCTATACTAGTGATATGTGATATAGTTGAGGAATATTTGTAAGATTTTAATGTGTGCATTCGGTTTTACAAATAATAAATGTAATACATTGGAATTTGATTTTGGGCTGTGTCTTTGAGATTCGACCATAAGGTATGTATTTACATAAGTACATGTTATATGTGATGTTTATCGAATAAGTAAGTTGATAGATAATGTGTTTGTATTTTCAGCATCTTGGATATGTGGATAAAATGATATTGAGTAGATGTTATTCATATACGAAGATGAGATTACTTGATAGATGTATATATATACATGGACACATTCGATTATGGGGGATTTTCTTATATGTACATGGTAAATTGATATCCGGTTGTATATATGTGAATAAATATATTTAATCATTGATGTACATTGATAAGCTTTACCTTCTTAAGTAGGTAAAGATAAGTGTTTTGCTATGTGAGAATATTTGTATTCGGTTGTGGTAATCTATATGTGCTATAATATGATAACCTTGTATTTGAGAACATGTATATTTGGTTTTGCTAACTTAGTGTTAATTTATAATAGTTGGTAAATATATAATTGCTTATGACTTACTAAGCTTAATCAGCTTACTCTGTGTGTATTCTTGTTTATTTCTGTTTATAGATTTGGATATATGTTACGAGTTCGGGGATCGTCAAAGAAAGACTACTCACACTATCGCATGCTTTTTTCTAAGATTTTACTAAGTTGAATTTGGGCTTATAGCATGTATAGCATAGATGGAATGTTTGATTTTGGAACATGTATATATATAGCCATGCGAAAATGGCTTGATCACTATGTTTAAGTTCGATTTTATGTGTACTTGGTTAAGTGCTTGATATGTTTGGTTTAGCAAATTACCTTTGACTTATTATATGCAAAATATGGTTTCTATGTTTATGTTTGTGTATACGATCTCGGTTAAGGTGAGTTTATGTGTAATTTGTTTAATATGCTTTGCTAATGATAGACGATTTATGTGTTTTCGCAATAAGGTAAATGATATATGCTTGATGTATTTAGTAAGAATAAATGATGTTAGGTTTAAATGATTTTCGTTATGTGATATATATATATAATGAAGTATGTGTATGAATGTTGGAAGCTAAAGTTATCTATAATTCGGATTAGAAATTTGATAAAAGGAAAATTATATGTATGAATGTGTATAGGATATTCTGATTGGGTTTGTAATGGCGATGTATGCACCTTTATTATGCTTGAATGATTGGTTATATAGGTACGGTTGATAAAGGTAAATAATGAATATGTTGTATGATTTTTTTAGTCGGTATGCTTTGTTTAAGGTTCGAATTTGGTAATTATGGAACATGTTCAATTGAGTTTTGATGTATGTTCGAATTGAATTAGTAAAAAAATCTTTAAATGTGTTTAATTGTGATACATGATTAGTAAGGTATACTTGGTTCGAATTATAATTATGATTCATGTATTTTAAATTAAAATAATTGAATTATGGATATTCAAGTTTGATAATGATATAAATGTATCGTTATTCTTTGGTGCATGAAAGGTGATGAATAATTGTGCTGAACTGTGGTTTATACGGTGATGCCTCGTCACCCTAATCTGGCGACAGATATGGGTTTGGGATGTTACAATGTTCTCAGTTGCCAAATAGGCATGAGATGTCTTGATGATTTTGCTTGTAGGTAAGACCCATGTGGGTGGCATTTTGGCCTTGCAAATGGCCTATTTTGCCACACAAGCATGCCTAGTGACCGTGGGGCTAATTGAGTAGCTAGCATAAGAGTAAACGACCTTGGCACACAGACGTGCCTAGTAGCCGTGTGATTTTTGACAAGATCGACCACGGCCAGAGTACACAGGCGTGCTTAGTGGCCGTGGAAGTAAAGTCAATTTTGACCACGGGGTGGACATACGGGTGTGTCTAGCAGCTATAGGAGGCACACGGCTTGACCACACGGGCGTGTAACCCCTAAAACTTAGAAAAGTTTTAAATTCTTGAGAATTTTCGTAAGTGTTCTGTTTAGTCCCGGTCCTACTTTAGAGCATGATTTGGGTCACATTGACCAATATAAGGGACTCTTTGATTGTGAATGATGAATAGATGTATGAAATATCTGTAAAAGTTTTTGATCTGTCCGGTAACGCTTTTAACCCTAATTCGGCGACAGATATAGGTTAGGGGTGTTACACTAAATGTGTGTCCTTGAATTGAATAAAATGAGTTAGTGAATAAAAGGGTTAATTCTGAATATGTATAGATCAAGAATCGAGGAAAACAAACTTAGATCCCGAGAAAGCGAAAGTAACCGAGTAGCCGTTTCTATTTTCGCTAAATTGAATCCGAGGTAAGTCATATTGCAAATAAATGTAATTGTATTGAGTTGAGCATATTCATATGACTATTGATGATTATGAATGCTTATGAGATGTTATGTACATGAATTTTGAGACAAGGTCGAAATAGTGAAAAGTCCGAGAAGTCCAATACGAACCTAGAAATATATATGATTAGCTATGTCATGACATAGGTATCTGTTCTGTTTTATCATGTAAGACCACGTCTGGGACGTTGGCGTTGATTTGAGATTTCGTGTAAGACCGCGTCTGGGACATTGGCATTGATATGAGCTTTACGTGTAAGACCACGTCTGGGACGTTGGCATCGATATGAGCTTTACGTGTAAGACCATGTCCGGGACATTGGCATCGTATTGATTCGTGTAAGACCCTGTCTGGGACAATGGCATTATTATCCGAGTACACGTAAGACCTCGTCTGGGACGTTGGCATTGTATGACTATTCCGAGCTTTCTGAGTATTCTATTAGATTCCTATCGGTTCAACGGGCAAAATCTGAGCTATGATTAATTACGTGAGTGTATATTCATTCAGGTACGTTTGGTATGCACACTAAATGTGTATAAAAGGTAAGTACCTATGTGATTTTGATTTGAAGAAATGTATGATTGAATATGAGAATGTGACTGAGATGGAAGAATGGTTATGAAAGAGTTATGAATATATATATGATTTTTGAATTGATGAATATGGCAAATATCGCTAAGAATATGGATGAAAGCATATATTTGAGAAATTTGCTACGAATATGAATTGTGCCAACGTTTCTATATGCTGATATGCTTTACATATTAAGTTTATTTGTATATGACTTACTAAGCTTTTGAAAAGCTTACTTTGTGTGTGTTTTCTCTATTTTATAGATCGTCATAGCTACTCAAGGCTCGGGACTGTCGAGGATCGTCATCACAATACTCAACTTCTTTTGGTACATTTTGGAAATGTATATAACCAGATGTGGCATGTATAGGTTAGATATTTGTATATGAATATGAAGTGGACTTAGCCATGTGATTTTGCTAGATAAGAGTTGAGAATAAGCTTAAAGGAGTGTGTTATATGATGCATATTTTGGTATGGTTGAAGCACATGAAATGGTTAAGTTTTTTGGGTAAGTATGGATGAATAATGTTTGTGATTATATAAGTTTCAGTCTTATAGATTTGTTATGAATGAGATTGGATTTGAATGTATTGATTGAATGGTTAATTTGGTATGTTCTTGGTTGCCAAATATGCATTAGACGTCTTGGTAAATTGGTTGTAAGTTTGACCCTTGTTGGGTGGCATTTTGGCCTTGCAAATGGCCTATAATGTCACATGGTTGTGGCACACGGGCGTGCCTAGTGACCGTGGGACTAAGTCAGTAGCTAGCTAAGAGTATAAGGTCTTGGCACATGGGTAGCCGTGTGATTTTTGACAAGATCGACCACAGCCAGAGTACACGGGCGTGCTTGGTGGCCATGGAGTAAAGTCAGTTTCGACCACGGGGTAGACACACGGGGGTGTCTAGCATTCATGGGAGACACACGGGTGCCTACAGGGGCATGTAACCCTTGAATCTTTGAAAAGTTTTAAATTTCTGAGAATTTCTATATGTGTTCCGGTTGAGTCTCGGCCCTATTTCTAAGCATGCTTAAGGTCTCATTGACCATAATAAGGGACATTATGTTTGTATTCGATGATATACTTGATGAATTGTCTGATTAAATTTCTGATCTGTCAGGTAACACTCTTAACCATAATCCGGCGACGGACACGGGATAGGGGTGTTACACGTCCTGTCGAACCCCTCTTTTAGGTTGCCCCCTAGGGTGTTTATATAGGCTTCAAGATACCTTACTTGGCCCACAAGTATCCTATTCCGAATAGAATTCATCCTAGTTTCGGCAGGGACACGGTCGTGGTCGGTAGTCCAGGCCGTATTCAATCCTGCTTGTCACACACGACCGTGTGGTCCGCCTGTGTGCAGTGGTCCAGACCGTGTAGGCTCATTTTGTCCCTTTTTGGCCCGTTTCTCGTTCTTTTCGACTTCCTAAGCTCTCCTGAGTATAAAACAAGAAATTAAGAGATTAGGAGTATCAAATTCAAAAAATTCAATCAAAATTCATCCAAAAGTAAGCTAAGCATGGGGTTAAAATATGTGTATATTATGGTTTATCAAATATCCCCACACTTAAGCCTTTGCTTGTCCTCAAGCAAAATCCTTAACTCAATTAAAATTAAATTCCTTAATTCATAATCATCATCAATAATGTTTCATCATAATTCATAGATAATTCATACATTGATAATTTAACTAAAAGAGTCCTAAAGATTTAAACAATCTAAGTCATAAATTTTTATAGCACGAAAACATAGGTGTTTCCTCTTACCTAAATAATGACCTCTAACTTAAAACCATCAAGAATTGACATCCTTACTAAAGATTCACTCAAATCATTCAAGGTGTTTAAGGTTCAAATTAAGCATTCAATAAGTCAAACATGAAGAGTTAATCCCATAGGCTTGCATGAAAATCAAATTTCCACCGCTATACAATAAGATGATACACAAATCAAAAGGTCTTTAACAGGGTTGTAATAGGGCTTAGGTTAAAGGTGTGGATAAAGGCTGAATTATAGGGTTAGAATTGAGATTCAATTGACAAATTACCTAAAAACAAAGAACTAAAAAATATGAATAATTACATCAATATCACGAGCTTCTTCTAAGGATGTAAATTTAACTGTTTAAGCTCATAAAACATGGAACTAATAATGAATAAACTTTCATTTTTTTAATTTTTTTAAGAACATACAATGATAAGAAAGAACTTTAACATCTAAAATGGAGAACATAGTTAGGCAACTACTCAATTCAAATCTCGACAAAAAGGGACATCAAAAGATTAGGAGAATTAAAAATTTGTTTTTTGGGTTAATATTAATGGGTGAGTCAAGAAATGGTTTATTAGGTTAAAAAGGGGTTCACTAGGGGTTAATTATGAGGGTAGGCTTTTTGTGGAGTAAGTGGGTTAAATCCTAGGTGCCTTTATCATTTTTAGTATATCAAATCAAAAGTGTGGTCTCGACATGTATAATGGAAGCAAGTTTTAGAATAACACATCAATATTGACACACTCATAATCAATAAAGTGAGCAAGAAAAATATATGCTCTAAAAGGATCAAAATCTCGCAAAAACTATAGTTTTTGATATCAACCTCGTAAATTTCAAACTTCAAAGTAATATTTAAATTTAGGGAAACAACCTAATAAATTTTTAATTCTGCAAATAGACTTATCATGCTTGATTCTCTAATATCTTAAAGTTTAAACCATCAATGCACAATTACCTATGGCTTAATCCGAAATATATTAATGAAAATCATGAATCAATAGAGGTTTCATTCTAATAATAAATATGAGAAAGTTAGTTAAGAACAAGATATAGTTCAGTATTGTTGACACCTCCCCACACTTAAGACGTGCATTGCCCTCAATGTATAAAGATAGATATCTACAATATATAAAATCATAAGATAGGGAGAGAAGTGAACTTCCTAAATTTTGGATGGAGTCAAGGAAAAGAAACGGTAAGTTTGGCATAGATAAAGGTGGAGGTGGATACTAGGATCGTGGTGTGGCTGCTCCTTAAAAGTCCTTTACACCTAAATTAAAGAAATCAAAATATAATAAAATAAATTAAAGACAAGAAAGATAAAGGGAAGGAGAATAAAGGAGAAGAGAAAAGAAAAAGAAAAAATGAATGGATTTAAAGGTCCTTGTCTTGTTGAGGTAATGAAGCGGCCGGCATGAACTTATAGAGATTGGTCTCGCACAGGGAGACTATGCTAGGGTCCTTTTACTTCTTCGAAATGGGGATGGTGGTGTAGAGAAATAGTGAGGGAAAGGGAAAAATGAAAATGAAAGGGAAAAGTTAGAAGAAAGAGGGAGGGGTGTGGTGGTTAGAGTTTGGGAGAAGAAGAAGTTGTTGAGAAAATGAGAAGAAGGCGAGTTTTGAAAAGGAAACAGGGATCTTGTGGCTTCCCACGCTCATGTGCCATGGGCGTGTTAGGCCACACAGTCGTGTCACACAGTCGTGTGGTGCTTCGTTCATTTCTCCCACGCCTGTGTAGAGGTTGCCACGCCCATGTTGCTTAATCAATGTCGGCCACGGCCTAGGGACACGGGCGTGTCTCACACCCGTGGTACTTTCTCAGTGTCGACCACGGCCGTATCGCACGACCATGGCATTTTATCGCAGCCCATGTTTTGGGAAAAATTGTTGCCAACGTACTTACTCGTGGTGTCCACACGGCCACGGCCACTCTCGTGTGCAAGGCCGTGTGGTAAGGAAATCTGCATTTTATTAACGTGGTTAGTTTGAAGTTAGATGCTAAAAATTGAAAATATGGAAATTAGTGAAGAAAGTGCTCGAGTTGCCTCCCGAGAAGTGCTCGTTTAAAGTCTTAAGCTAGACTTACCTCTCATCCGCATATTCATGGTGGTTTGAGGAGTTGAAACTCCTCACCCCTGCTATCAGTTCTATGATCACTATATAGTTCGTGTCGAGTAATGTTTACCTTAAAAGTGTCGAACTTAGGATTAGTTACCTCGACTGTTCCGTATGGGAAGACATTGAGTACCTTAAAAGGGATTTCTTCCTTTGTATTAGGGTATGAAGTGGCAATCCGAGGGTCTGTCTTATCCAACAATAATGATCTCCAATCTAAAATTGGTATGTCCCATCTTTAAATTTGACGTGGAGTTGCCTCGTTTTTGCTTCCTGGGTCTTTAGTTTCTCATTGAAATGTGTCTTCCACTCATCTAGTTCATCGATTTGAAGCCTTCATTCCTCATGAGTTATTTCTTTGTTGGCACGAGGTCTAGGATGTGGCTTAGCTGTGTAATTTGGTGGTGCTTCCTGAAACGAAGGTTGAACCAAAAGGTCATTAATAGAATTTATGTTTTCACCTTGATTACTCTATGTCCTAGCCGAGTCAAGAGCCTGAAGAGTGATCGTTTCGTCACCTACATGAAGTATGAGTTCGCCTGTACCAACATCAATTTTAGTTTTAGCAGTTGATAAAAAGGGTCTTCCTAAAATCAAAGGAATATTATTGTCCTCATCCATATCTAAAATGACAAAGTCTATTGGGAATATGAATTTATCAATTTTTACTACTACATCTTCGATTATACCCTTAGGAATTCTAATAGTTTGTTAGCTAATTGAATGCTCATCCTAGTTTGTTTGGGTTTCCCTAGACCTAGCTGTTTAAACATTTGATAAGGCATAACATTTATGCTTGCCCCTAAATCTGCTAAAGCATTATCAACAGATAAACTACCAATTAAGCAAGGAATCGTAAAACTCCCTGGATCTTTTAACTTTTGTGGTAGTCTATTTTGTAAGATTGCTGAGCACATTTCATTTAGCTCCACATGTGACGTATCGTCTAACTTCCGTTTGTTTGTCAAAAGCTCTTTTAAAAATTTCCTTGAATCATTTGCGAAAGAGCTTTAAGAAATGGTAAGTTAATATGTAATTTCTTTAGAACTTTAAGAAATTTACCGAATTGTTCATCTGTGTTATCTTTCTTCATCGTATTGGGGCATGGCACACGAGGTTGGTACTCAGTAATTACCAGTTTTGGTTTATCATGGATTACCTCAACCTTACCTTCCTCTACCACATTCTCTTGCCTCAATTCTGGTTCATCTAACCCTTCACTATCGTGAGCTGTTATGGCTTGGAGCTGCTCATTTGGGTTAGTTTCAGTGTTGCTTAGCAAGCTACCTTGTAGTCATTCAGATATGATCTTAGCAAGTTTTCCTAATTGGTTCTCGATCCCTTGAATCGATACTTGCTAATTTTTGAGTGTTGTTTCGGTGTTTTGGAAACGGGTATCTGACACCATGATAAATTTTGTTACCATCTCCTCAAGGTTTGGTTTTTTCTCCTGTGGATAGGGTTGCTATTGAAAGCCTGGGAGGGGTTGTTGTCTTTGATTTCCTTGGCCACCCCATGAGAAGTTTGGGTGGTTCCTCCAACCTGGATTATAAGTGTTACTATAAGGGTTATTTTGAGGTCTAGAATTGTTACCCATATAGTTCATATGTTTGCTTTCTATGCCAGGGTTGTAGAATGGATATTCTGTATTGCTCATCCCTCCTCCATTTGTATCGAACTGCATTACTGGATGTACCTACGAAGAACCATACAAACCATCAATCTTTTTGTTTAACATCTCTACCTGATTTGATAGCATAGTTACTGCGTCGAGGTTGAAAACACTGGCGACTTTTGTTGGCCTTGTCCTTGTAACTTGCCACTGATAGCTATTCAGTGACATCTCCTCTATAAACTCATAAGCCGCTTCAGGGGTTTTGTTATTTAGGGTTCCACTGACGGCTGAATCAATCAACTGCCTAGTTGAGGGGTTCACACCGTTGTAAAAGGTTTGAACCTATAGCCACAGGGGTAACCCATGGTGAAGGCACCTTCTTAATAAATCCTTGTATCTCTCCTATGAATCGTAAAGTGTCTTTAGATCCATCTACACAACAGAAGAGATATCATTCCTCAACTTAACCGTCTTAGCCGGCGAAAAATACTTTTTCAATCATTTGTTCCCATGTAGTGATTGATCCTCGTGGTAACGAGTTCAACCACTGTTTCGCTTTGTTTCTCAACGAGAAGGGAAACAACCGAAGAAGAATGGTATCATCAGAAACGCCATTGATTTTGAAGGTATCGCATAATTCTAGAAAGTTCGCTAAGTGATTGTTTGGATCATCATCCTGCAAACCATCAAACTGAACAAATTGCTGAATCATCTGAATAGTGTTAGGTTTCAGTTCAAAATTATTTGCAGCAATAGTTGGTCTAACAATACTTGACTCAGTTCTTATTAAATTAGGTTTAGCATAATCATACATAGTACGAGGGGCAAGATTTTGATTCACTGGATTTGCGGCAACCACAGGAGGTAGTGGATTATTATCAGCAATCTCTTCAGTAGTGTTGGTTTCGTATTTTTGCTCTTCTTCTATATATTGTAAGCTTCGCCTTATTTCTCTACGGCTTCTGCGAACGGTACCTTCTATATCACTGTAAAAAATCAAGGGTCCTAACAGGTTCCTTCTAGTCATAAACTAAAAGTTCCTGCCAGAAGCAAATAAAGAAAAATTAGCAGGGTAGAAATAAAATAAATATAAATTGCAAATAAATAAAATGGCTAAAGTAATAAAAATTTAGTTTTCCTAATATCTTAGTCCCCGACAATAGGGCCAAAAACTTGATGGAGCTCGAAACTAACTATTATTTCGACAAAGGCAAGCGCACCTATCGAACAGTAGTATAGTTGTGGTGAGTCCGGAATATCATATCCTCAAGGAACAAGAGTACTAGTATTAACTATCTTTTTATTATCTAGCCTAGTAATTAAGGTATTTATTTTTAATCTAAAATTAACTAACTAATTTAACTAAATATGAACGCGAGAGAGAGTAAATTGGGAAATTACTTTTAGACAACTTTAATGAGAGAGGCAATACCTAAGGAATAATCCACCTAGACTTCACTTATTACTTTTGATTCATGTGATTTATTCACTTGACTTAATCCATAAAAATCCCTAAATTATATTAATACCTCTTTCGAGGCTACTAACAATCGACTCTAGGTTGATTAATTGAAATCTCTTTCTAATTAAAACCCCTATTGTTGCATTAATTCGATCTGTGGATTCGCTTATTAGGTTTGACCCTAATCTGGCAGATTTTCGTCGCCCTATTTCTAGGCTTGCAATCAACTCCGCTTAATTGTGTTGATCTACTCTTAGACAGGGACTTTTGCTCCACTGAATAAGTACATTCGACTTGAATCAATAACCTAAATTATCAAACAAGAATAAGAACTCACAATTAAAAATAAGCACAAGTATTTATCTCATAAATAAAATAATAAGATTCATCTTAGGTTTCATACCATTAGGTATTTGAGGGATTTAGTTCATACTAAAAGAAGGAAACATCATAAAAGAGGAAAAACAACAAGACATAAGAAAACCCAAAGACTCCTAAAGAACTTGATGGGAGATCTTCGGTCTTGATGGATATCTTTCTCCTAAGCTGTTCCCTACCGTTGTCTTGGAGTATTTTCTCCTTCTACTCGGCGTCTACTCGACGTCCTATCGAACCCCTCTTTTAGGTTGCCCCCTAGGGTGTTTATATAGGCTTCGAAATGCCTTACTGGCCCACAAGTATCCTATTACGAATAGAATTCATCCTAGTTTTGGCAGGGACACGTCCGTGGTCGATAGTACAGGCCATTTTTGATCCTGCTTGTCACACACGGCCGTGTGGTCCGCTCGTGTGCAGTGGTCCAGGCCGTGTAGGCCCATTTTGTCCCTTTTTGGCCCGTTTCTCGTTCTTTTCAACTCCCTAAGCTCTCCTGAGTATAAAACATGAAATTAAGAGATTAGGAGTATCAAATTCAACAAATTCAATCAAAATTCATCCAAAAGTAAGCTAAGCATGGGGTTAAAATATGTGTAAATTATGGTTTATCACATTTATCAATGGAAAAATTTTGAAACTTTAACAATTTCGAAAACGGAGATACGAGTTAGCTAGACCTAGTTTCAATGATCTCAAAAACATAAAATTTACTAAAAAAGAGTCTCAAAAGTACTTACATGCAAGGAAGTAAAATTAGCAAAAATTTTCAAACTCTCATCAATGGCGTTTTGGTGTTGAAAGAAAAGAAAATGAAAATGGATGATGATGTTTTTGTTTTATTTTATCCTATTTTATAATTAATTATTTAATTAAAATATTAATAATAATAACCAAAATGACAAATTAGGCTCCATTAATCGTCCACCATATTTGAAAAGGGTTTATTCTCTACTTAGATCCTTGCACAATAATTAATTAAGTCATTCAACTAACTAAAATCAATACCGATTAAATTTTACAGTTTTTATGATTTAGTCATTTTTCCTTATTTAGCTATCAAAACACTAAAATTTTTGAACCAAACTACAATTCACCTATCTAATAATTCCATAAATATTTAATAAGAATATTTTTAAGCTTGATTTATGAAAATGAGCTCTTGAAACCTCATTTTCCAAAACCACTTAACTTTCGGTACGGACCACTTATATCTTGACCAACTGACCAATTAATAAAATCTATTAAATAACGAATCATTATTATACTATATCTAACTCATAAATATTAATTAAAAATATCTACGAACTCTCTCATCAGAATTGTGGTCCCAAAACCACTGTTTCTGACACCACTGGAAAATGGGTTGTTACACATATAGGATATGGGAAAATGTTGATAATTTGGACTGGAGTGCCACTATTAATTGCACGGACATGCAGTTGCCACTTTGCACTAAAGGTCCACTAACTCTTACACTGTAGTGTTGTTTTCGTGTAACACCCCTCACCCTTATTCAACACTGGAATAGGGTTATGAGGTATTACCGATCAATTCACAACACATATAGCATACATTTATGCAACAATAAGCATTCATTCTCATAAATCATTCAACACAATCACATTGTCCCTTATAAGGGCCTACAAGACCTTAAACAAGCTTTATAAGAGGTTCAAGACTAAACCGATATCATACGAAAATTCTAGAAACTTAGAAATTTTTCATGTAAATAAGGGTCACACCCCCGTGTGAACAGGCTGTGTGCCTCACACGGCTAGTAGACACACTCGTGTCTCAGGCCATGTGAAAATAGGGCATACATACTGACTTGGGTCACAGGGCTGACCACACGCCCATGTGTCTAGCCCGTGTACCCTTCGAAGTTGCCACACACACCTGTGTTCCAGGCCGTGTGCTACGCTGTGCCAAACTTGTATGGTATACTAACTTATACAACACGGCCAAGTCACACGCCCGTGTGCTAGGCCGTGTGCCAATTAAGGGGGTATACTGACTTGTACCACACAGCCAGTCACACGCCCATCTGTGAGACCATGTGGAGCATACTGACTTCAATTTAATTTCAACACCAGGGGACACATGGCAGTATAACATGACCGTGTGTCAAACACGGCTGAGACAGACGCCCGTGTCTCTACACATGTAGACAAAAATAGGCAATTTAACAAGCCATTTTGCCACCCATTTTGCACATACCTACACAAGCACAAATGGTACAAAGTCAAGGCACTAATATGCATCCAAATAACATCAACCAATGTTCAAATCATACGCTTTCTTTACCATCAATATAATTTACAAATATGATACAATTTATCATCTAATTTCATAGCTAATTCACATATTCAATTCAATCAACTAAACCATTTCATACATACATTATCAATCATCAATTCTCAAGCACATAGCTTTCCAAATTACCTAATATCATTTAGCATTATAGAGTCAACTTCAACCACACAATATAGGTCAATTACCAAACTCAAAATAGAGCCATTTACACATTTATAAACATCATCCAATTCATTATCATAAGCCAACTCTGTAACATCCTGAAAAGGGCCTATGCATTTTCAGTTTAATTGTACGAAATGACATGTTTTATGTGTTATGAATAAATTTTGAACATTTTTGGAAACCCGGAAATGTATGGAAAAGATTTAGAAATGAACATTTTTGGAAACCCGGAAATGAATGGAAATGAGGTGGAGATGAACATTTCTGGAAACTTGAAAATGTATGGAAATGTTAAGTTTAAAAATGGAAGGTGAACATTTTTGGAAACTAGGAAATGTAAGGAAATGATTTGGAAATGATTCAAAAATGGAAAGTGAACATTTCTGGAAACTTGGAAATGTAAGGAAAAGTCAAGTTTATAGAGCCGAACGAAAATTTTAGGAAACTTAGAAATGACTTAGAAATGTCGATTTTTAAAGTTTAAAAGAGGAAACTGAGGCAAGGTGGCCTTAAAAGAAAAAGTATGTGAAATTTGACACACAAACAGGCTTGGAAAAGTGGTCTGAAGATGTCACTTAGGGCCTCTGGAAATGGCGCCACATGCAAAGGAATTGGGCCTGAGTTCGAGTCACAGGGAAAGCAAATAAAAGAAATTTTATTTTGCTTCCAGAAGAAGTGAGGTGGACGGCACAAGGCTATAATTTAGGAGCTTTTATTCTTTTATTTTTAAGAGATAAATAGTGGAAAAATAAGGGATAAATAAAGGATTTAATTTGGATTACTTTCAAGAGATAATTGTTGGATTAAATTCTTTTAATTTGAATAAAGTGATAATTAAAAGGATAAAGCTATCAAAATAGAAGAGTGGTGGCCAAGTAAGAGACTCTAGCTTAGTAATTTCGGCTATAAAAGGAAAAGAGAGGCCATTCTGCATTATTTTCTGTTCTTTGAAAGCCTCTGCCGAATTCTCTTCACCAAATCTTCTTCTTCTTTTATTTTTGCCAAGCCGAAATACCTTGTGTTCTAGCCGAATCCTCCATCTTTATTCTTCCTTCTCTAATCCCTCAAAAAGCCGAAAGTTGTGAGATCATCATCTAGCCATAGCCGAATCTCTGAAGATTGAAGTGAAGGTGCAATCGATTTCTTCAAGTAAGGGTAAGGTCTCATTCGGTTTCATCCTTTTTCTTTTAAGATTTGCTGAAATCTAGGACTAACCCCATTAATATCTTGTTGCCGAAACTTTGAAGAGATGTTTCGGGATTTACAAGGAAGGAGAAGTTCTTTTACTGAAGGTACACCATAGGCCACGTGTTCCCTAGCTATTCGGTGAGATTCGGGATTTAAAATCCACAAGGTAAGCATATGAAGTATTCGGCCAAGGCTTATTTTTGGTATTTAGAATTATTTCCTATTTATTCAAAAGCCGGAAACTGACCTAGTTAAATGATTTGGTGGCTAGCCGATTTTTAAGGAAGGAATACTACAAAGTTTTCGGGATTTGATTTATAGTGAAATCGGCAACAAGGTAAGTTTAAGAATACTAATCCTACTAGGATTTGGATTTGTGGCCGAATGGCTTTTTATTAAAGCAGTAAGTGATTAATCAAATGTAGGGATTAAGGATCTAAGCATTAGATCAAGCTTTTCGGGATCTCAAGGAATTTCTAAGCGAATCAGGTGTGTACCCCACACTATCTTTTAATACGATGTACGGCTTAAACTTGTTATATGTTCTAATATGAAAATATTTATGGTAAGGTGACATGAATATGAATTTAAGTATGATATGCATAAAATGAAAAATATGGGGCATTCGGGTTATATGAGAAAGGGGAAGTGAACGTGGTGACTTCGGTCTCACTATCTGAATGTGGTGACTTCGGTCACATTATCTGAATGTGGTGACTTCGTTCACATTATCTGAACGTGGTAACTTCAGTTACGTTATCTGAATGTGGTGTCTCATTACACAATTATCTGGTGGCTATGCCACAAATTTTATATGGGCGATGAGCACGTCGATTGCAGCGACTGCCTTCGATGGTGTGTAGCGGATGGAGCGTTGACTTAGTAGTCCCCACGATGTGCAGGTTGGTACGGGGATGTGTAGCAGATGGCACCTAGGTTTTGGTTTGGGTTGCATCATCATTTTTATCTGTTATATGAATAAGTATTTGATATGAAAATGTATGCCCGATCTATTGAATTTTAGTGTTGTGTACACATTGAGTGCATTGACTCACCCCATGGTGGGACTATTTTTCAGTGACAATCAATAATGGACCTGGTTCTAGCGAGAAGCTTAGGGATGGCCATGCTCGACTTGAAGTTTTATTCAATATGGACATTTAATTTTATTTAAGTATTTTAGAATTTTATTTTGTGTTTTTACTTGATGTAATAAGGCCATAAGGCCCAAGTTGAATTTCTTTATTTCTTTTTACTTTTAATTATTACGTTTATGAACTGTTATTGATTAACGGATCAAACAAATTTATTTTTTTTAACCTAAGTGTTTTGTCACTTTAAATAAATGGATTTCAATGTAAGATAAATTGGTTTTCAGTACAAGCCCAACCCAAACAATATTTTTTTAAAAAAAAATTCACACAAGTTTTTCCTAAGTAACAAAAGAACTTTGAACCGGTTTACTTGAGGAACATACCAGATCTGGTCCAGGCTCATGGGCCGGGTGTAGGGTGTTTCAGTTTGGTATCAGAGCCCAGTTTTAAACTCTCGGCCTGTGGGCTAAGGCCTAAAAGTTTTCAAATTGAGCCAAGTAAGTTTTTTTAAAGTATTTTATGAAATAAGCAGGTTTTTGGCATGGCACCTAAGTCTCCGACCCGCAGTCAACCAGGTAAGTACCCCTAACCATTTGTATGATTATGTGATTTATGAAATATGGAAGGGTAGAAAAGGCATGAAACGTAGAATAGTATGATAGGAACTTGAACATTAGGACTAGTCTACTCAAACACAAACACATAAGACTTAATTCCATTAAACAAACCTATGGCTAAGTCAACCGAGTTAGGGTGTGGTAACCCCTGTGCGCATGTCTAGGATTAGATTCGGAAGAGCCTGGTATTTAAGCAGTCCTAGTGACTCACCTCCTCTTCGCTGGAATCCTACCTGGTGCGTAGCTTCGGTTCACCCTAACCAAGAGGACTCGGTCATAGGCTAAACACAATAACTAAAACCTGAAAGGGAACTAACCGTATTTTTATAAAAACCCTAGTTTTAAAACTCTTAAAATGACCCTTTTAATTTGTGAGAACTATTTTTACAAAATTTTCCGAAAAATTTCGATTTATAAAAATTACCTAAATACCCCTGATTGTGAAATTACAAAAAAATGCCCTTGGTTTATAAAATGTCCAAACTACCCATAGTTTAATCAAAATTTCCTTACTTTATAAATGTTCAAAAGCCCTAATTTGCAAAATACCAAAAATATCTTGATTTGGAGAAAAAAATTACGAAATTACCCCTAACTTACAAAATTACCAAAATGACCCTGATTTCCAAAATTTTTGCAACATCATTGTTTTGGAAAGTAAAATTATCAAAAAGAACCCTTAAAGTTTTGCAATTTGAAAATGCCCCTGAATTATTAAACTTTACAAATTTACCCTGGTTTGTAAAAAAATTACCGAAATAGCCCTAGAATTTCAAAATTACCGAAAGGCCCTCGGATTTCAAAATTACCAAAATACCCTTATTGACAAAATCACCAAAGAACCTTATTTTGACAAATTACGAAAATACCCCTGTAGGACAAATTACGAAAATACCCCTGGGTAGTGGAAAAAAACAACAACAATGAAAACTACAACATTTCTCTGAATGAACAAAAGTTCATAATTGGTTGATGAATGTGAACATGACTTTCTGAATAGTAAACTTGAGCTGAGAACTTTGTTTGATCGAAAGAACCACTTTTAAACATCTCTTTTCATAAAACTCTTCGCGATTAATCAGTGAAACAAAAGTACTAATGTATAAAACTCTTTAATCAGATTAAATCGCGACGTTAGAAAATGAGTTCTAGGGGACGTGGTCCTTATGGACGGGATAAGAGGAGTCTTGGACCGTCAGAATCGTCTAAGAGTCTTCAGAAAAGACCGAAGGTTGAGAATTCTG
This sequence comes from Gossypium bickii, assembly GCA_025503065.1. Taxonomy (NCBI): domain Eukaryota; kingdom Viridiplantae; phylum Streptophyta; class Magnoliopsida; order Malvales; family Malvaceae; genus Gossypium; species Gossypium bickii. The sequence continues at coordinate 28,702,483 of CP106712.1, forward strand.
CTCGTGTTTTTAAGCCAACTACTAAAAATCCGGACCGTCCGTGTGCTCAGTGTGGAAGGTATCATGTTGGCGAGTGTTGGAACCGAGATCAGGAATGTTTTAGATGAAAGTCTAAGGCTCATTTGGTTAAGAATTGCCCTCAGGCAATGAAGGTTTGTGGTTTAAACCATGGAGGAAATGGTCATGGAACACCCGTAGAGAGTCTTTGAAGGTTCGATGTGAGACAACCAAGGATATGATAGTGGTTAAGTTCCTTGTTTTTGGAGTACTATTTATTGTTTTAGAGATAGTTCATTCTTGTGTTACAAGTGAACTGTTTGAAACTTTGGATGTGAACTTAGAGACTGTGCCTAGAAGGTAAGATAGTTCTTTAAGATCAGAGTGCACAGCAATAGCGTAGTGGGGTGAGTTAGACCGTACGATGGTTCGTTAGTAAGTAATTTCGAGGACGAAATTATTTTTAAGGAGGGTAGAACTGTAACATCCTGAAAAGGGCCTATGCATTTTCGGTTTAATTGTACGAAATGACGTGTTTTATGTGTTATGCATAAATTTTGAACATTTTTGGAAACCCGGAAATGTATGGAAAAGATTTAGAAATGAACATTTTTGGAAACCCGGAAATGAATAGAAATGAGGTGGAGATGAACATTTCTGGAAACTTGAAAATATATGGAAATGTTAAGTTTAAAAATGGAAGGTGAACATTTTTGGAAACTAGGAAATGTAAGGAAATGATTTGGAAATGATTCAAAAATGGAAAGTGACCATTTCTGGAAGCTTGGAAATGTAAGGAAATGTCAAGTTTAAAAAGCCGAACGAAAATTTTAGGAAACTTAGAAATGACTTAGAAATGTCAAGTTTTAAAGTTTAAAAGAGGAAACTGAGGCAAGGTGGCCTTAAAAGAAAAAGTATGTGAAATTTGACACACAAACAGGCTTGGAAAAGTGGCCTGAAGATGTCACTTAGGGCCTCTGGAAATGGCACCACATGCAAAGGAATTGGGCCTGAGTTCGAGTCACAGGGAAAGCAAATAAAAGAAATTTTATTTTGCTTCCAGAAGAAGTGAGGTGGACGGCACAAGGCTATAATTTAGGAGCTTTTATTCTTTTATTTTTAAGAGATAAATAGTGGAAAAATAAGGGATAAATAAAGGATTTAATTTGGATTATTTTCAAGAGATAATTGTTGGATTAAATTCTTTTAATTTGAATAAAGTGATAATTAAAGGGATAAAGCTATCAAAATAGAAGAGTGGTGGCCAAGTAAGGGACTCTAGCTTAGTAATTTCGGCTATAAAAGGAAAAGAGAGGCCATTCTGCATTATTTTCTATTCTTTAAAAGCCTCTGCCGAATTCTCTTCACCAAATCTTCTTCTTCTTTTATTTTTGCCAAGCCGAAATACCTTGTGTTCTAGCCGAAACCTCCATCTTTATTCTTCCTTCTCTAATCCCTCAAAAAGCCGAAAGTTGTGAGATCATCATCTAGCCATAGCCGAATCTCTGAAGATTGAAGTGAAGGTGCAATCGATTTCTTCAAGTAAGGGTAAGGTCTCATTCCGTTTCATCCTTTTTCTTTTAAGATTTGCTGAAATCTAGGACTAACCCCATTAGTATCTTGTTGCTGAAACTTTGAAGAGATGTTTCGGGATTTACAAGGAAGGAGAAGTTCTTTTCTCGAAGGTACACCATAGGCCACGTGTTCCCTAGTTATTCGGTGAGATTCGGGATTTAAAATCCACAAGGTAAGCATATGAAGTATTCGGCCAAGGCTTATTTTTGGTATTTAGAATTATTTCCTATTTATTCAAAAGCCGGAAACTGACCTAGTTAAATGATTTGGTGGCTAGCCGATTTTTAAGGAAGGAATACTACAAAGTTTTCGGGATTTGATTTATAGTGAAATCGGCAACAAGGTAAGTTTAAGAATACTAATCCTACTAGGATTTGGATTTGTGGCCGAATGGCTTTTTATTAAAGCAGTAAGTGATTAATCAAATGTAGGGAATAAGGATCTAAGCATTAGATCAAGCTTTTCGGGATCTCAAGGAATTTCTAAGCGAATCAGGTGTGTACCCCACACTATCTTTTAATACGATGTATGGCTGAAACTTGTTATATGTTCTAATATGAAAATATAAGAATGTGGCTAATGTACCATGTTATGGTAAGGTGACATGAATGTGAATTTAAGTATGATATGGGCATTCGGGTTATATGAGAAAGGGGAAGTAAACGTGGTGACTTCGGTCTCACTATCTGAATGTGGTGACTTTGGTCACATTATCTGAATGTGGTGACTTCGGTCACATTATCTGAATGTGGTAACTTCGGTTACGTTATCTGAATGTGGTGTCTCATGACACAATTATATGGTGGCTATGCCACAAATTTTATATGGGCGATGAGCACGTCGACTGCAGCGACTGCCTTCGATGGTGTGTAGCGGATGGAGGGTTGACTTAGTAGTCCCCACGGTGTGCATGTTGGTACGGGGATGTGTAGCGGATGGCACCTAGGTTTGGGTTTGGGTTGCCTCATCATTTTTATCTATTATATGAATAAGTATTTGATATGAAAATGTATGCCTGATCTATTGAATTTTAGTGTTGTGTACACATTGAGTCTGTTGACTCACCCCATGGTGGGACTATTTTTCAGGTGACAATCAATAATGGACCGGGTTCGGTAGAAGCTTAGGGATGGCCATGCTCAGCTTGAAGTTTTATTCAATATGGACATTTAGTTTTATTTAAGTATTTTAGAATTTTATTTTGGGTTTTTACTTGATGTAATAAGGCCATAAGGCCCAAGTTGAATTTCTTTATTTCTTTTTACTTTTAATTATTACGTTTATGAACTGTTATTGATTAACGGATCAAACAAATTTATTTTTTTAGCCCTAAGTGTTTTGTCACTTTAAATAAATGGATTTCAATGTAAGATAAATTGGTTTTCAGTACAAGCCCAACCCAAACAATATTTTTTTTTTAAATTCACACAAGTTTTTCCTAAGTAACAAAAGAACTTTGAACCGGTTTACTTGAGGAACATACCAGATCCGGTCCAGGCTCGTGGGCCGGGTGTGGGGTGTTTCAAACTCAAATGGCTCAAAATACATGTTCATCAAACATACCAAAAAGACTCAAGCCTATACATGCCATATACAATTTATACACAACTCAAAGGTACCAAATAGATGGTTGGATAGTGTGGCGCAGTCTCTAAAGAACCTTGAATCCGAGCTAGCTTTGAATTCACTATAAAATATGGGAAAAACAAACAACGTAAGCTACAAAGCTTAGTAAGTTCGTACTAAATATACTTAACAATTCTTAAAACACAAATCATCAATTTGTACAAGTTAATGTATAATTCATGATAATATCAAACCTTCCATAAGCTTATTCATATACTTATATGCAAAGTCATAACCTTTTCTATTTGAACTTCATACTTACAGTAAATACCAGTACAAATTCACAACAAACTCATACCTTCTCATAACACTGTCGAATACTCGATGTTTCACACACTAGGTGCCATTGCATAGCTGAAGTTATTATAATCTCGCACACTAAGTGTCTTACATAGCCGAATCTATCTCAGTCTCGCACACTAAGTGTCATATATAGCCAAAGCTATTCCAAATCGCACATTAAGTACCATAAATAGCTGAAGATATTTCAAATCGCATACTAAGTGCTAAACATAGTCGATTTATCATCAAACATGACATAGTCTCGTGCATACAATCTATGCCATATCAAAGCATTAAAAGCATAATTGTAACAATGTTTATCACGCACGAACTTACCTTAGATACAAAAATGGCGAATTGAGTCGCTTAGTCGATAACTTTGCCACCCAAATTTTGGGTCACACCTACAAGCATCAAACCATTCCAAATTCATACTCCAAATACATTCAAAACATACCAAAACATACACAATTTAACCTCTTAACATCATCATTCATTTCCCTATACAAATTCAACTCAACATACCAATCCAAAGTATCAACATCATATCAAAATCATATAATCCATTCATCATTTAATCCTTACCAAATTTAAGCATGAAACATACCATTTCCATTTTACTAATTTATACCATAGTGATCATTCACATAAAACATACATACACATATTAACCATCCTTTTCAAAAATTGAAAGCATGTACCAAAATTATTAAACTATCAAGCCATATCACATACAAGATCTATACATCTCAAAACGTGCCATAATCACTAGCCTATACATGCCATAAACAAAAAATACAACTTCCAAAAGTACCAAAATAGATGGCCGATAGTGTGATTGAGTCGTTGGCGATCCCCGTATCTGAGCTAGCTTTAATAACATTGTAAAACAGAGAAGGACTTCACACAGTAAGCTTTTTAAGCTTAGTAAGTTCGTAATATAACACATTTAACTCAACAATTCAAATTCAATATACAAAATTAACTACCACATGGTGTAATTCACAATAATACACAATCTCATCCATAGTTAATACGCACATGATCATCCATTTATCGCATATACAATATCATCAACCACATAGGTTCCCTACATACCTGTACCATCACTTAATTAACGATCACTTTTGCTACTCAATGCTTAATACCACAATTCATTCGATCTTCTTTAACCATTCGATTTACTCACACACTTAGTGCCAATTTCTTTGCCGAAGCTTTAATATCATCACACACTTAGTGCCTTTACATTAAACCGAATTTGACTCAGTATCGCACACACAGTGCCAATCAATATAGTCGATACTTTCTTTATTTCACACACATAGTGCCGTTCACCACTGTATCGATCCTATTTACGCACACTTAGTGCCACATCACTTCAAACCCATCATTCACATTACTAACTCAACAACCACATTTCTATTCATTGCATAATATGTGAACATAAATTTAACAATTCGTATTATACACGAACTTACCTCGGATGTAGAAACAATGATTCAAGTCGATCAATCGAGCACTTTATTCTTGCCTTGATCTAAGTCTGAATTTCTCTTTTCTTGATCTATACATATTCAAATTTAGCTCATTCATTCACCAAATCATTCAATTCAATCCAAAAAAAAAAAACACATATTTTGAGCATTTTATAAAATAGCCATCACATTTGTAAATTTTGACATTTTAGTCCCTATTTCATAAAATCACAAAATACTCCTAATTTCATTATACCATGCTTAGGCTGAATCTTCCTCATGTTCATACATGTCCACATATTTCATTTATTTTACATTTTATTCCTTCAATTTCTCATTTTCACAATTTAGCCCATTTTTGACATTTTTGTCAAAAATCACTTTAAAAAACATTAAAATCTATCAACAATTATTCATTATTCATCATTAAGTATCACAAAGCTCAAGCATTCATCAATGGTATTTTACAAAATCACCAACAAACTCAAAAATTAGGACATGGGCTAGCTAAAACACGAAGCATCGATCACAAAAACGTAAAAATTATCAAAAATCGATAAAAAATCATACCTGAATTAGCCAAGCTTAGTGTTGAACCCTAAAATTCTTTTTCTTTTCTTTTTCCTTAGTATTTTTGGCAAGAACAAGATGAATGAAGCATTATTTTAGCTTTGTTTAGTTAATCATTTTACCAATCTAGCCTTAATGTTTCCATTTAAAATTCCGCTAACTTAACCCATTTTTGTCCATCCAATATATTAATGGTTTAACAACAACAGAAGGACTTCTCATTTAAGAAGCCATGGCAATTAAACACTTAAACAATTAGCGCACAGCTTTTGCATTTTATGCAATTAAGTCCATTTTCACAATTCGACACACAAACGATAAAATTTTCATACCGAATTTTCACATATGCTTAATCACATTCTGTAAACACTAAAAATAATATTAAAATATTTTTTTGACCTTGGATTTGTGGTCTCGAAACCTGTAACACCCTGGTTTAGGGGCTGTGCATATCGGGTATAAATCGAGTGTTAGTAGGTTTTTGGAGCGCTTGGATGAGTTTTAGGGGTTTTAGAAATGTTTGGATGAAAGGGGAAGGGTTTGGAAAATTTTGGATTTTTGGTGTGAAAAGGGGATCGGGCCAAAGGAGGTTTTAAGGATTATTTTTGGGTAATTTGTGGCACATGACAGGCCTTGGCATAGTGGCTGTGTGCGCAACTTAAGAAACTTGGAGCGCCTGTGAGGGTCTTAGGTTCGAGACCAAGCGGCAGCAAAAGGGTTTAAATTTTTTGGATTATGGCGCAACAGGTTGGAGGCCTTAAAAGAATCAAGGCGCGAATTTTGGCACAAGAAGCGCCTTGTCCAGTGGCTTTCGTGCGGTGCATAGGAGTTGGAGGGTAGTGGAGGCGCAGGTTCGAGCGCCTGGAGCAGCATTTTGGGCGTAATTTATTTTATGCGGCTAGGGGGCTGGGCTAGGAAGGGTTAAGATTAATTGGTGTGGGTTTTTGTCATAAAAAGCAAGGTGGCCGAGTGGCCTGGGCGTTGGGGGTAAGGCTTGCAGCGGTTTGGTCCCAGGTTCGAACCTGGAGAGTGGCTTTTGGAGTTTTAATGTTTTCATTCTTTTTGGGCAGCAAATTGAAGGTGGGACGGCACATGGGGGAGCTTCAAAAGGATAAGATGAGATTAGTGTTTAATTTTTTTAAATTAATTTGGTGGGTAGTTGCTTTATTTATTTATTTTTTTATGAGCATAGGATTATTTTATTAGTTTAAAATTAGTAGATGGGGATAATGGTTGCTGGTGGTTTATTCATTTGATTATGATATGGATAAAGTGGTTGACTAATTCAAATTGATTTGAATTAGTGGCCTGGAGCTATTGAAGTAGCAGCCGAAAGTGGGAGTCCTCAAGGGGGGTAGCATGTGCCGAATTGGCTATTTATTGGGCAGCTCTTTTACATGAATTTCTTTTGGTTTTTTTTCCCCATTTGTTCCCTTAGCCGAATGTGTTTCTCCATTCCTCTTTTGGGACCGAATTCTTTTGATTTTCCCTAGTTTTGTGCCGTGTGTGTGTGAGTCAAAGAAAACCCCCATTCTTCCATCTCTTTGTAGCCTAACCCGAAAATCCCAAGTAACCTTTACCATTGCCGAAACTTCATTTGATTCTCTCTTAATTTTTCTTTGGTAGCCGAATGCTATTTGGGTTCTCAAGCCTTTGCGTATTTTTGCTTTCTCTTCTATTTTTGGATTCTTGGCCGAACCATATACTCATTATCTCCCTCTTTTCTTTCCCATTTGTGTTAAACCGAATTTTCCCTTCTCTTGTGTGCCGAATTTCCCTTTTCTAGGTGCTGTCACCTTGGTCGAATAGTAGGTGTGGTGTGGCTCATTTTTGGGGTTTCTTTTCCAATCGTTGGAGAAGGGCATCCGGGATTCAAAGCAGTCAAGCGTAGCCTCGGTTCTTTGGTCGATCGTTGGGTAAGTGATGCTAAGGGATTGCTTTATCAGTCTATTCGTTTGGTATTGGTAAGTCGTAGGCTATTACTTTTGGTTGGTTGTCGATTGTAGGCAAGTAAAGCAAGAGCACTTGGTGGTGGGCTAGTGTGCGGGAGCGTGTAGGAGCGAGGTTGTTAGATCGATTCTTTGGTTAAGGCTTACAGTGTGTACACACACACACTTTCTAGTAATTTATGTGCTTATTAAATTGTGTGTATATTTACACACTTATCCATTATGGTATTTATATATATGATGTGTGTGGTTGGTTCCATGGAAAGGTGGATTGAATACCATTATGGTATAAGGCACGAGTCGAGTAAGTCCTCGTTATAATGCTTTTGGTAAGCATGATGCATCCATTACGTGTGCTATGATATTGGATGGTGATAAATAATATGTATGTTACTAATCAAGCATGTGGGTATAAGTCCGTTAAAATGCATATCATTATCTATGTGGGTTGTAATGAGTGAAGGGGGCGTGATATTTTGTCTTGTGAGCACCGGTGTTTTGGTAACACACTGTGTCTTCTGACACCGTGAGGTTTGGTACCTCCGGAGGTTTGGCACCTCATAGCGACTTATCCTCGTGGTTAACACCACCACCGTGGGTTGGCCCCACTTTTGAGACACGGATCGTCGCGGTGATTTGGTATCACCACGATGGGTTGGCCCCATCAATTGATTTGTGACTTCGGTCACGGTGTTTTGGTAACACACTTCGTGTCTTCTGGACACCGGAGGTTTGGCACCTCCAGTGATTTGGCATCACATCTGTGACTATACGTCACCCGTGGTTTGGCACCACCAAAGGTTTGGTACCACCACGGTAGAAAAGGTGTATGGACGGTTAGGATTGGGTGCATATGATTTGGATGCATGATGATCATGATTATGTTTGAATGTGATATTTTGCTAATCCGGGAAAAAGGGTTGCACACTGAGTCTTGGTGACTCACCTTTTTCCTTAACCATTTCAGGTAGTGCATAAAGCTGGACCGGGATCGGAGAGGACAAGGTGGCCCATGCCGAAGATGAAGATTTATTAGACTATGCTTGTTTCGATATAAGTATTTTATTTGAATCTGTTGGGTTGTAACAAAGGCCATTTTATGTTTATGGTATTACTTTAACTATGGTTTATTTAAATTAAATTGCTATGGGAAAATGATTTATGGTTTGCAACCTATTTCTTCAAGTTGGATATTATAAACTAAAGTTTTAAAAATGAATGAGTTTTAAATAGCAAAGTTTTATTCCAAAGATATGTTTTTTTTTTTCCAAAATTCAGCAAACTACGATGTTTTATTTTAAATCAAAAAGAATTTCAACCATCTTTCCGCAATAACATAACCAGATTCGGTCGTAGTGAATGGGCCGGGTTTGGGGTAGTTACAAAACCACTATTCTGACTAGGGTCTAAACAAGGCTGTTACAACTCTTTCCCTTAATGATTTTCGTCCCCGAAAATCTTACTAGTGAATAGATTCGGATATTGCTCTCTCATAACATCTTTAGGCTCCCACGTAGCCTCTTCAACTCCATTTTTGTGCCACAACACTTTCAGTAAAGAAATTTTCTTATTTCTCAACTCTTTGATCTCACGTGCCAGAATCCGAATAAGTTCTTCATTATACGATAAATCAGACTGAATATCAACTTCAGTAGGAGCGATCACATGTGATGGATTGAATCTGTATCGTCTAAGCATCGATACGTGAAATACATTATGAATCTTTTCTAGCTCAGGTGGCAAAAACAATCACCGGCCCAATACGTTCAGTAATCTCATACGGCTCGATGAACCTCGAACTCAATTTTCCTTTTCTATAGAAACGAAGTATTTTCTTCTACGGTGACACTTTCAAAAACACTTTATCATCGGTCTGAAATTGTAACACCCCAAACCCGGCCAAAACACCACGACCGAATTTGGTATGTCACTTGGAAAGAATTTTATAAAAACGAGAACTTCAGAAAAAACTTTTAAGTTATTTTTGAAACTCCGAGTTTAGTGGTTCATTTGAAAACTTAGTAAAAATTATAATTAGCCCATTCTTGTGTTGAGGTGACATTTGTAAACGCTAGTCATGACATTTTAGTAATCCTAAGTTTTGCTTTTAGATTTTCGTACATAAAATCGTTGATTTAGTTTTGAGAAAAACCCTTCTTATTTCATCTTTTGAAGAAAATGTTTTGTCAATCAAGTTTGTGATACAAACGTCTTAATAGTTAAACCATAATTAAATCCAAAATAATAGTGGCCTTATTACAAATCAAAAATCCCCAAAAGTAGCAACCGAGAAATAAAATAAAGTTTTAATTGAATAACCCATGCATGGCCACCTCGAGTCCAATCCAGCCCAATCCACTGAACTAAGAGTCACCTGCAATTTGTTTAAGCAAATAGAGCCACAAGATTCAGTGTGCAATTAGTCCACATAATCCACAAGTGGGCTTAAACCCCAAACACAATTGACCGAAGCCCAATCATTATAGCATATCAAAATAATCAATATGATAACCCAACCCAACCTAATATTCCATCCTCTACACTTCGCTCCATATGTCCATCCTCAACACACCTGTGGGGATTTCTACAATCAACCCTCCATCCTCTACACTCCTCTTTGGCAGTCATGCTGACAGTCACACTGCCACCGATAATTATGTGACCGAGTCCTCGATACGATAAGGCACTGAGCCATCAAATTAGTGTAACAGTGTCACCGATATACACTTCCCCTTCATATCATTATCAATTCCTAAACCCCATGCATATGCAGCATGATATAATAAACATGTCACACAATATCATACATTCAATATCTAGAGCACATGCACAATCAGGCTATCAATATTAATTATAAGGCTCAATCGAAGAACTACTAACCTTGTGTTTTGGTTTACCCTTCATGGGTAACACAATAGCCACTACCGGGATTTCAGCTTTCAAACATACCACATAAACATTTTACACAATTAAGGGAGAAGTGTGGTAATTATACACCTGTAAACACGAAGAATGTAACAGTCCGAATTTGACCCTAATCGGAACGGTGGTTTCGGGACCACAAATTTGAGTCTGATAAATTTTTAAATATTATATTTTTTGTTTATTATATGTGAATTAATGTGTGTGAAAGTCTCATATAAAAATTTTATCGTTTAAGAGCTTAATTTGATAAAAAGGACTTAATCGCGTAAAGTGAAAAAGTGGCAGACTTAAGTGAAATGTGCTTAATTGATCATGGCTTTTTAATGTAAGGTGTTAAATGGGTAAATAACCCATTTTTAAGTTAGTGGATGCTATATGACAAGATTAACCTTTAGTTTATTATTATATAATTTTATAACATAAGGTTAAATTAGTAATTAGATTAAAACCATAATATATGTTAATAATAAAATATGAAATAATGGTTGTCTTCATCTTTTGGATACCGAAATAAGAAAAGAAAAGATAGGTTTGAGAGCTTAAGCATTCGGTCATGGTGTTGGCTTGAATTAAAGGTTAGTTTTCAATCGGTTTTCGATAATTTTTACGTTTTTGAGATCGTTGCTTCGATCGGTAGCTGACCCATGTTAGAATTTTTAGATTTGAGCATGTTTAATATTCGGCAATGGCTAAATGTTGATGTTTTATGATGTTTGATGGAAAAATATTAAAGTTATGTTAGAAATTTACAAGTTTTGAAATGGAAATTTTAGTAATTTTGAATGATTTGGGCTAAATTGCAAAAATAAAAATTAGTAGGGACTTATTTGCAAAATAAATGGAAAATATGGACTTGTATAGCCCTTATGGATATTCGGCCCTTGAGTTGATTAGTGAAATTTTGTGTATTTTGAGTTTTATGCAAATAGGACTAAATTGCAAAATTGTAAAATAGGGGGTAAAATGGTAATTTGCCCATTTATGTGTTTTGGGACTAAATTGAGATGAATGTACTTGAATGAGCTAAATTTTAATGTGTTTAGATCAAGAACAAAGAAAAATAGATTTGGATCGGGGAAAGACGAAGTTTATCGAATAGCCGGTCTATGCGGTCCGTCAACGGTCGAGGTAAGTCCTTAAGCAAGTGTATACTAAAAGAATATTTATAAACATTGCATATGATAAAATTAGGAAATTTAAAGCATAAAAATGTATGTTGGCTGAATGTGGTAGTATGAATTGATAATGAGTTTAATTTGTTAAATGTGGTGTAAATAAGTAAGTTTGGTTTGATAAGTGAAAGTTGTATGAGGTATATAAGTTGTTGTGATTTCAGTATTAAGTAAAGTGTATTGAAATGTTAAATGTGTTGAATTCGGGCTAAATGCCTAGCAGGCCTAGTGCCGGTGACATATTCAGGCTTATTGCCTAGCAGGCTATGTGCCGGTGATTTGTATCGGGCTTTAAGCCTAGCAGGCCTAGTGCCGGTGACATATTCAGGCTCATTGCCTAGCAGGCTAAATGCCGGTGTTTTGGACTTTAGATTTTGAGTTCAACAGGCTTGATGACGGTGTATGAAATCCAAGGTAATGTTTAGCAGGCTAGAACTAGTGGATTGCTACTCTAAGAATTGAGTAGATGTTAATGAATTTACGAAATGAATTATGAATGCCTACTTAAGCTAAGGTAAAATCATTAATTTTGGTCACAAGGTATGTAATATGCTACCCAAGTGTTATGTATATATATATAAATATGTACGTGATGATATTGATAAATGAAATTAATAGATGAATTGAATATTCAAGTGATAATTGAAAAGGATATTATATTAGACTATGCTTTAAGCAAAATTGGTTTTGTATAAGTATGTGTAGTTGAAAGTATTTATAAAGATATATGGATATGTACCAGTTGGTGCTAGAGAACTGAATGTTGAATATGTATACGTTTTCGATCATAATGTGTAATTATAGTTTAAGCTATATTTATGTAAGGTTATTAGATGAATGTTTAAAATGCTTAATTAATTGTAAGTGATAATGTTTCTGCTTAAGACTACTAAGCTAGCAAGCTTACTTGTGTCATATGTTTCCTCTATTTTATAGATTCGGTTTAGACTTCAAGCAAAAATGGATCATCCAGAAAGTCATCCATACTATCAACTCTTTTGGTACTCATATTCTAGCTTTGTTTCGAAAGGCATGTATAAGCTAGGTTTTTGTTGTAATTAATGGTACTAAGTTTTGTATATGAATTTAGCCTTGCGATAATGGCTAATTCTTTTGTTAAACTAAGTTGTGTGACATGGAGTAATGGCATGTATATGCGCAATAATGATGTATAACTAGCCATGTTATGAGTTTTGGATGAAAGTATATATTAAACCATGTGTACAATAAGGTAAAGGGGTTAATTTTGATTATGTGTTTGGCATGATAAATGGTAAAATTGTTAATGAATGATGAGTCTAATTATTGAATAATATATATGTGAAAGTGGACTGTATGATAGGTGATATTTATATATAGGTATTCGGCTTTGGATAATATATATTATAGAGATATATATATTCGGCTTTAGATAATTTGACTTAAGTTTTATATATGCTTAATATGTATGTTAGATATTATCTTGTGTGGTTAATAGTGATCAAGTTGAGGGTGTGAGCTACAGGTTTAAAAAGCATGTCAAATACTAATTGAATGAGTAGTAGGTTTCGGCAATTTGGCTAAAAATGAAAACTCAAAATGTTTAGCTTTGTAGAATAAATTTATGATTTAGTGAACCTGGAAATGTGATGTTATGAATTTAGTAAGTTTTAAATTATGTGAGTTGATTCTTTATTTAAGTTCAATTGTAAATGATAATTTGTGTATATGCTTGTTGATAAAGTCATTAAGTGTATGTATGTATTTTATATGTAATGAATTTGAGATATTGTATTCGTTTTTTTTTTTAAAATCACTTGGTTAAATCTATTTTATCAATTAACGAGAAAATTGATTGCTTGCATCAAATTCAATGGGTTGACTTTTCGTATTTGAGTTTTGATTCTGTAATGCCTCGAAATCCTTAATCCGGTGACGGATATGGGTTAGGGGTGTTACATTCAATTGGTATCAGAGCTTACGGTTTAGTCGATTCTAGGACTATCGTAGACGTGTGAGTCTAGCTATACATGCCTTTGTCATATATTTGATAATATGGTGACTTCTGACATTCCGAACTGTGTTTTATATAGTAAATGGACACTAGTCCCGATAGAGTCGTAGCGGATGATGTAGAGAGTGTAGCGCCTGACCGTGCCCGTGGATCAGCGCCGGTAGACTCTCGACCAATTTCGGGTAGCCACGAGGGAGAGGCTAAACAAGTCTTCTATCAGATGATGAATGAGTGGTTTACCCAGTTTATTCAGGCTAACCCGGCTGTACAACAACCTCCACCCCCAAATAATCCAACTCCAATACCTTCAGCACCCCCGATGATAGATCCGATGAGATCTAGTAGGCCTCCAGTTGATAAAATCGGGAAATTTGGGGCCGAAAAATTCAAGGCTAATGATGATGATGACGCAGAGCGAGCCGAAATATGGCTTGATAACACTATTCGAGTACTTGATGAGCTATCTTGTACTCCAGATGAATGCCTAAAGTGTGCTATATCTTTACTTTGGAACACTGCATATCACTGGTGGAATACACTAGTATCAGTGGTTCCAAAAGAAAAAGTGACGTGGGATTTCTTCCAGAATGAATTCCGCAAGAAATATATCTGCCAGAGGTTCATCGACCAGAAACGTAAGGAATTTCTTGAACTGAAATAGGGGCGAATGACCGTGACTGAATATGAGCGAAAATTTATCAGATTGAGCCGATATGCCCGAGAGTGTGTATCAACTAAAGCCATTATGTGCAAAAGGTTCGAAGACGGTTTGAATGAAGATATAAAGGTGCTTGTTGGCATTCTTGAAATCAAAGAGTTTGTGACACTAGTCAAGCAAGCTTGCAAAGCTGAAGAGCTAGGAAAGGAGAAAAGAAAGGCTAAAATTGAAGCTAAAGACACTCGTAAAAGATCATCGAGTAAGACTTTCCATTCAGTGCCTAAGAAGTTCAGAGATGACTTAAGCCGACATAAGACTACTTCCAACATGTCTAAACGAGATCGACCTCCAGTGAGTTCACGAGCCACTTCGATGGCTAGTGTTGGTAATGCTCAATAGAATCGAGTTGAATGCAGGCATTGTGGTAAATGGCATTCTGGGAGTTGTAGATTTCGTGATCAGTCTTGCTTTAAATGTGGATCGTCAGATCATTTTATTAGGGAATGCCCGATGTTAGCTGAGCAGAATACAGTTCAGAACATTAAGTCGGGTAACACGTCAGCACGAGGCAGGCCACCCAGACATTCAGGCAATGTAAGTGGTAGTCAGAGAGGAACAAAGAACACTGTAGTTCGATCCGAGGCTAGAGCACCAGCTAGACCTTATACTGTACGAGCTAGAGAGGATGCTTCATCCCCAGATGTTATTACCAGTACTTTCACACTTTATAATACGATTGTGACTGCATTGATTGATCCTGGTTCAACTCATTCATATGTGTGTGAAACTTTAGTATTCAGTAAGACTCTACCTGTTGAGTCTACTGAGTTTGTGATCCGTGTGCCAGCCCTTTGGGTCGTTATGTAATGGTTGATAAAGTGTTTAAAGGTTGCCCATTGATGATTCAGGATTCTTGCTTCCCAGCTGATTTAATGTTATTGCCTTTTGACAAGTTGATATAATTCTAGGAATGGACTGGCTAACTTTGTATGATGCAGTGGTGAATTGTAAAAGAAAGATTATTGATTTGAGATGCCAAAACGGTGAGATCATCCGGGTTGAATCTAATAATTTGAGTGGGTTGCCTACTGTTATATCCTCGATGTTAGCTCGAAAATATGTGAGAAAAGGGTGTGAAGCTTATTTGGCTTATGTGTTGGATAATAAAGTATCTGAAAAGCAGATTGAATCAGTACCAGTTGTGTGTGAATACCCAGATGTATTTCCTGAAGAATTACCGGGTTTACTACCAATACGAGAGATTGAGTTTGGCATTGAACTAGTTCCGGGGATGACTCCGATTTCGATAGCTCCGTATCGAATGGCACCTATTGAGTTGAAAGAGTTGAAAGCACAGTTGCAACAATTGGCAGACAGGGGCTTTGCGCTACCGAGTTTCTCACTGTGGGGTACACCGGTTCTATTTGTGAAAAAGAAAGATGGGACTATGCGAATGTGTATTGATTATCGACAGTTAAATAAAGTGACAATAAAGAATAAGTACCTATTACCTCGGATTGATGACTTGTTTGATCAGTTGAAAGGGGCTTCAGTGTTTTCAAAGATTGATCTGAGATCGGGTTATTATCAACTACGAGTCAGAGATTTTGATGTGCCTAAGACTGCATTTTGAATGAGGTACAGACATTTTGAGTTTTTGGTTATGCCTTTTGGGCTTACTAATGCACCTGCTGTTTTTATGGATTTGATGAATTGGGTTTTCAGACAGTTTTGGATCGGTTTGTAGTAGTGTTTATTGATGATATACTGATCTACTCCAAAGATGAAATCGAGCATGCCGAGCATTTGAGATTAGTGCTACAAACTTTACGAAATCAATAGCTGTATGCGAAGTTTAGTAAGTGTGAGTTCTGGATGAAAGAAGTCAGCTTTTTGGGACATGTTGTTTCAGCATAGGTATTCGAGTTGATCCGAACAAAATCTCGGCTATACTTGATTGGAAGCCACCAAAAAATGTTTCTGAGATTCGAAGTTTTCTGGGACTTGCGGGCTACTATAGACGGTTTGTGAAAGGTTTTTCTGTGATAGCTACACCTTTGACAAAGCTACTACGGAAAGATGTCAAGTTCGAGTGGTCGGAAAATTGTCAGAAAAGTTTCGATCAGTTGAAAGCCCTTTTGACAGAAGCTCCAGTGTTAGCTTAGCCTGAATTGGGTAAAGAATTTGTTGTGTATTTTGATGCTTCCTTAAGTGGTTTGGGCTGCGTATTGATGCAGGAAGGCAAAGTAGTAGCCTACGCTTCGAGACAATTGAAGCCACATGAAAGAAATTACCCGACGCATGATTTAGAGCTTGCAGCCATTGTGTTCGCACTGAAGATTTTGCGTCATTACTTATTTGGCGAGAAATGTCATGTTTACTCAGATCACAAATGTCTGAAGTATTTGATGACTTAAAAAGACCTGAATTTAAGACAGAGCAGATGGTTGGAATTGCTAAAAGATTACGAATTGGTAATTGACTATCATCCAGGAAAAGCTAACGTTGTTGCAGATGCACTAAGTCGAAAATCATTGTTTGCTCTTCGTGCGTTGAACGCACACATGGTTATGTCTGGTGATGGTTCGATCATAGCTGAGATGAAGGCTAGACCGTTGTTTATTTAGCAAATTAGCGATGCACAGAAAGTTGACAAAGATATGACTTCTAGACGAGCATAGTGTGAAAATGATACAGAGTCAGAGTTTCGAATTGATAAAAATGATTGTTTAAACTATAAAGGCCAATTATGTATACCGAGAAATGTTGACTTGATTCAGATGGTATTGGATGAAGCTCATAATAGTCAAATGTCGATACATCCGGGTAGCACAAAGATGTATAATGATTTGAAACAGTTCTATTGGTGGCCGGGCATGAAACGGGATATATCTGAATTTGTTTCGAAATGCTTAGTTTGTCAGCAAGTAAAAGCTGAGCATTAAGTGCCATCCGGACTACTTTAGCCCATCATGATACCTAAATGGAAATGGGATAGAATTACAATGGATTTTGTATCCGGTCTCCCTATGACATCAAGTAAGAAAGATGCTGTCTGGGTTATAGTTGATAGACTGACTAAATCAGCTCACTTTGTGCCAGTTCGTATAGACTATTCACTCGATAAACTTGCTGAATTGTATGTATCACAAATTGTGAGATTGCATGGTATACCGAGTTCCATTGTTTCAAACAGAGACCCGAGATTCACATCGCGGTTTTGGAAGAAGTTGCAAGATGCTTTAGGTACTAAACTTCATTTTAGTACAGCATTTCATCCGCAGACTGATGGTCAATCTGAGAGAACTATTCTGATACTTGAGGACATGTTGAGATATTGCATTATCGAGTTTGAAGGTACGTGGGAACGATACCTACCTTTGATTGAATTTGCTTATAATAATAGCTTTCAATCTAGTATCAAAATGGCGCCCTACGAAGCTTTGTACGGTCGCAAATGCCGAACACCATTGTATTGGACTGAGCTCAGTGAAAACAAAATACACGGGGTTGATTTGATCAAAGAAACTGAACAAAGAGTGGCTGTGATCAGAGATACTTTGCAAGTTACCTCAGACCGACAACAGTCTTATGCTGATTTAAAACGTAAAGATGTTGAATTTCAAGTTGGAGATCAAGTATTCTTGAAAGTTTCTCCGTGGAAGAAAGTACTTCGATTTGGTCGGAAAGGCAAAATTAGTCCGAGATTCATTGGACCTTATGAAATTACTGAACGTATTGGGCCTGTTGCTTATAGATTGAAGTTGCCCTCTGAGTTAGAAAAGATACATGACGTATTTCACATTTCAATGCTTCGTAAGTACAGATCAGACCCGTCACATGTGATCACACCGTCGGAGATTGAAATCCGATCTAATATGACATATGATGAAGAACCGATCCGTATCTTAGCTCGGGAAATGAAAGAGTTGAGAAACAAGAGGATTCCATTAGTGAAAGTATTATGGAATAGACACGGAGTTGAAGAGGCTACGTGGGAGCCTAAGGATTCAATGAAGCAACAATATCCAACCTTGTTTAACGATAAGATTTTTAGGGATGAAAATCCTTAAGAGGGGGAGAGTTGTAACAGTTCGAATTTAACCCTAATTAGAACGGTGGTTTCGAGACGACAAATTCGAGTCCGATAAATTTTTAAATATTATATTTTGTGTTTATTTTATGTTAATTAATGTGTGTGAAAGTTTCGTAGAAAAATTTTATCGTTTAAGTGCTTAATTTGATAAAAAGGACTTAATCGCATAAAGTGAAAAAGTAGCAGACTTAAGTGAAATGTGCTTAATTGATCATGGCTTTTTAATGTAAGGTGTTAAATGGGTAAATAACCCATTTTTAAGTTAGTGGATGCTATATGACAAGATTAACCTTTAGTTTATTATTATATAATTTTATAACATAAGGTTAAATTAGTAATTAGATTAAAACCATAATATATGTTAATAATAAAATATGAAATAATGGTTGTCTTCATCTTTTGGCTACCGAAATAAGAAAAGAAAAGATAGGTTTGAGAGCTTAAGCATTCGGTCATGGTGTTGGCTTGAATTAAAGGTTAGTTTTCAATCGGTTTTCGATAATATTTACGTTTTTGAGATCGTTGCTTCGATCGGTAGCTGACCCATGTTAGAATTTTTAGATTTGAGCATGTTTAATATTTGACTATGGCTAAATGTTGATGTTTTATGATGTTTGATGGAAAAATATTAAAGTTAGGTTAGAAACTTACAAGTTCTAAAATGGAAATTTTAGTAATTTTGAATGATTTGGGCTAAATTGCAAAAATAAAAATTAGTAGAGACTTATTTGCAAAATAAATGGAAAATATGGCCCTGTATAGCCCTTATGGATATTCAGCCCTTGAGTTGATTAGTGAAATTTTGTGTATTTTGAGTTTTATGCAAATAGGACTAAATTGCAAAATTGTGAAATAGTTGGTGTAAAATGGTAATTTGCCCATTTATGTGTTTTGGGACTAAATTGAGATGAAATGTACTTGAATGAGCTGAATTTTAATGTGTTTAGATCAAGAACAAAGAAAAACGGATTTGGATCGGGGAAAGACGAAGGTTATCGAATAGCCGGTCTGCGCGGTCCGTCAACGGTCGAGGTAAGTCCTTAAGCAAGTGTATACTAAAGGAATATTTGTAAACATTGCATATGATAAAATTAGGAAATTTAAAGCATAAAAATGTATGTTGGCCGAATGTGGTAGTATGAATTGATAATGAGTTTAATTTGTTAAATGTGGTGTAAATAAGTAAGTTTGGTTTGATAAGTGAAAGTTGTATGAGGTATATAAGTTGTTGTGATTTCAGTATTAAGTAAAGTGTATTGAAATGTTAAATGTGTTGAATTCGGGCTAAATGCCTAGCAGGCCTAGTGCCGGTGACATATTCAAGCTTATTGCCTAGCAGGCTATGTGCCGGTGATTTGTATCGGGCTTTAAGCCTAGCAGGCCTAGTGCCGGTGACATATTCAGGCTCATTGCCTAGCAGGCTAAATGCCGGTGTTTTGGACTTTAGATTTTGAGTTCAGCAGGCTTGATGACAGTGTATGAAATCCAAGGTAATGTTTAGCATGCTAGAACTAGTGGATTGCTACTCTAAGAATTGAGTAGATCTTAATGAATTTACGAAATGAATTATGAATGCCTACTTAAGCTAAGGTGAAATCATTAATTTTGGTCACAAGGTATGTAATATGCTACCCAAGTGTTATATATATATATAAATATGTACGTGATGATATTGATAAATGAAATGAATAGATGAATTGAATATTCAAGTGATAATCGAAAAGGATATTATATTAGACTATGCTTTAAGGAAAATGGGGTTTGTATAAGTATGTGTAGTTGAAAGTATTTATAAAGATATATGGATATGTACTAGTTGGTGCTAGAGAACTGAATGTTGAATATGTATACGTTTTCGGTCATAATGTGTAATTATAGTTTAAGCTATATTTATGTAAGGTTATTAGATGAATGTTTAAAATGCTTAATTAATTGTAAGTGATAATGTTTCTGCTTAAGACTTACTAAGCTAGCAAGCTTACTTGTGTGATATGTTTCCTCTATTTTATAGATTCGGTTTAGACTTCGAGCAAAAAGGGATCGTCCAGAAAGTCATCCATACTATCAACTCTTTTGGTACTCATATTCTAGCTTTGTTTGGAAAGGCATGTATAAGCTAGGTTTTTGTTGTAAGTAATGGTACTAAGTTTTGTATATGAATTTAGCCTTGCGATAATGGCTAGTTCTTTTGTTAAACTAAGTTGAGTGACATGGAGTAATGGCATGTATATGTGCAATAATGATGTATAACTAGCCATGTTATGAGTTTTGGATGAAAGTATATATTAAACCATGTGTACAATAAGGTAAAGGGGTTAATTTCGATTATGTGTTTGGCATGATAAATGGTAAAATTGTTAATGAATGATGAGTCTAATTATTGAATAATATATATGTGAAAGTTGACTGTATGATAGGTGATATTTATATATAGGTATTTGGCTTTGGATAATATATAGATATATATATTCGGCTTTGGATAATTTGACTTAAGTTTTATATGTGCTTAATATGTATGTTAGATATTATCTTGTGTGGTTAACAGTGATCAAGTTGAGGGTGTGAGCTACAGGTTTAAAAAGCATGTCAAATACTAATTGAATGAGTGGTAGGTTTCGGCAATTTGGCTAAAAATGGAAAATCGAAATGTTTAGCTTTGTAGAATAAATTTATGATTTAGTGAACCTGAAAATGTGATGTTATGAATTTAGTAAGTTTTAAATTATGTGAGTTGATTCTTTATTTAAGTTCAATTGTAAATGATAATTTGTGTATATGCTTGTTGATAAAGTCATTAAGTGTATGTATGTATTTTATATGTAATGAATTTGAGATATGGTATTTGTTTTATTTTTTTTAAATCACTTGGTTAAATCTGTTTTATCAATTAACGAGAAAATTGATTGCTTGCATCAAATTCAATGGGTTGAATTTTCGCATTTGAGTTTTGATTCTGTAATGCCTCGAAATCCTTAATCTGGTGACGGATACGGGTTAGGGGTGTTACAAAGAACTATGCTATCAATCTCGCGAACACCCTCACTTGCAGGGATCACAGCGATATGCTTATCGCCGGCCCATAACCCGGTGGAAAGTCTCGAATGGCAGACACCGCACATTTCTTGAACATAGGGGTAGGGACTACGAGTCCAACTCCCTCCTTTGCTTGGCTGGTGTTCAATTCCATGAAAGAGATCTTGGTCAGAAGATACTATAATGAACATCGATTGTTTAACAACAACATTGGGTTAAGACAGCGAATAACGAAAAGAAAGGCCGATCGAATAACTAGAGAGGGATCCTTTACCTTTTAGTACTAACGCGAATCCTCACGACTTCTTGAACAGAAATGCCCAGCAACCAAGAACTCCTAACACCTCCCTAATAGATGTTCGGCCACTAGCAAAGAGAGATGAAAGAAAGAATAACAATACGTTACCACAAAGTTAAGTACTTTGATATGATAGAGAACACTCCCTCAGTTATGGAAAGAGCGACCGATTGAAAAAAGAGAGTAGGGGAGATGAAAAGAAATTGCAAAGAAACCGCATTACCTCAAACCAAGAGAAGCCGAATGATGCCCCAAAGATTCAGCACAAGCCACTAAAGCAGAAAATATTTGACTCCCAAAAAATAGATGATACAGGTCTCTTTATCACTAGGCAGTTTTAAGAGCAAAATGAGAGAGTGGTGTAAAGAAAAGGAGAAATAGGGGGAAGATTCAGCTAAGAAGAAACAAATAAGAGAAAAAAATGATGAGATGGAAAGGGTTGTAGGAGGGTTCGGTTAAGGGGTTATGAGATACAAAACAAGTATGAACGAAAGAAAAAGAGAGAATTGTTACGGCTTTTAGCTGAGTGAAGAATGAACAACAATAGCCTAAGGAGTTTTCGGCCAACAGAGAAAAGAACAAAAGTTGCCAAAATGAAAAACACTAAATGCCGAAAAGAGGAAGCTCTCAACACCACATTGTAAACACTTCAAAAATTTCGTTACCTACACTCACCAACCGAAAGCCTCCACTTTTGACCAAATTCCCCTCTCAACACTAATAAAAAATTCGGCCACTCCCATTCTCATCTCCTACATTAACTCCACCCCCTCATTTGAATTTGTTGAAAGATTCAAACTTCCACCTTTCACTCTTGGCCTCTCATTTGAAATATTTGAATGAGTCCACTCCCACTCTTCAAGGTCCCTAGCCGAATCCATCACCTCCCATCCAGACGCCAAAAACAATTCCCAAAAAGCAAATTGTGCAACTCGAACCTGCTCCCTCACTGCTCCCCTGTGGCGTCACTTACCAGCACCTTATGTGGCGTCTCCTTGCCACTTTGCCACACCACTTCTTGTGTCAACAAACACAAGCATTAATCTTTATAGCCTAGCCCAGCTAGCTCTCCCCTAAAGCTGCCCAAGAATGAAATTTTCGCCAACGCTTCAGCTTAATCTCGAGCCTTCTCGGAGCCCCCCAAACATAACAAATTAATAGACAAAGCATGCCAACACATAGAAACATACTAAATGCAAAGCCCCTAATCCCCGGATGTTACACAAATTCAATATCTTTTCATTTCAAATCTGCATAAGACTTCTGACGATCTGATGCCGCTTTCAAACTGTCATGAATCACTTTCACTTTCTGGTCAGTCTCTTCAATCAAATCAACCCCGTGAATCTTATTTTCACTAAGCTCAGTACAATATAATGGAGTTTTGCATTTACGACCATAAAGAGCTTCATATGGTGCCATTTTAATGCTTGATTGAAAACTATTATTATACGAAAATTCAATCAACGGCAGATGCTTTTCCCATGTACTTTCAAACTCAAGAATACAACATCTCAACATATCCTCGAGAATCTGAATGATCTGCTTGGATTGACCATCCGTTTGCGGATGAAATGCAGTACTAAAATGCAGATTTGTACCTAAAGCCTCTTGCAGTTTCTTCCAAAATCACCAAGTAAACCTCGAATCTCTATCTGACATAATAGATAATAGTACCCCGTACAATATCACAATTTCAGAAATATACAATTCAGCTAACTTATCAAGTGAATAATTTGTTTTCACTGGAATAAAATGAGCTAATTTCATTAATCTATCAACTATCACCCAGACTGCATCTTTCTTTCTTGGAGATACAGGCAACCCCGACACAAAGTCTATTGAGATTCTCTCCCATTTCCACTCAGGAATCATTACCAGTTTTAACAAACCGGATGGCACCTGATGTTCAGCTTTAACTTGCTGACAAACAAAACATTTCGAAACAAACTCTGAGATATCCTGTTTCATACCATGGCACCAATAAAACTGTTTCAAATCATTTACATTTTAGTACTTTTCGGATGAACAGACAAACGACTATTATGAGCCTCATTCAAAATCGACTGAATCAACTCTGAGTTTCTTAGAATATAAATTCAATCTCATAATTTCAAACAACCATCACTATCAACTCGAAATTCTGAATTAGAATTCAAACCACACTGAGCTCGTTTTGCCATCATTTTAGCATCAATTTTCTGGGCATCACAAATCTGACGTATAAACATTGGCATCACTTTCAACTCAGCCAAAATCAAACCATCATTACACAAATTTATCTGAGTACTCATTGCTCGTAAAGCACATATACTTTCGGCTCAAAGCGTCAGCAACAACATTAGCTTTTCCCGGATGATAGTCAATTACTAATTCATAGTCTTTTAGCAATTCTAACCATCTTCGCTGTCGTAAATTCAATTCTTTCTGAGTCATCAGATATTTCAAGCTCTTAATGTGACACTTCTCACCAAATAAATAGTGATGCCAAATCTTCAATGTGAATACAAAAGCTGTTAATTCAAGATCATGCGTTGGGTAATTCTTTTCATGCGGTTTTAACTGTCTCGAAGCATAAGCTATAACTTAGCCTTCTTACATCAGCACACAGCCTAAACCATTCAATGATGCATAACTGTAAACTATGAATCCTTTACCTGATTCAGGTTGAACTAGCACTGGTGCCTCTATCAACAATGCTTTCAACTGTTCAAAACTCTACTGACACTTTTCTGACCACTCAAATTTCACATCTTTTTGTAGCAATTTCGACAACGGAATTGCAATCATCGAGAAGCCTTTCACAAACCATCTATAATATTTCGCTAGTCCCAGAAAACTAGGGACTTCTGATACATTTCTCTGAGGTTTCCAATTAAAATTGTTGAAATCTTGCTTGGATCAACTTGTATCCTCGCAGTTGACACTATATGTCCAAGAAAACTAACCTCGCGCAACCAGAACTCACATTTACTAAACTTTGCATACAATTGCTTCTCATGCAGAGTCTGTAACATGATTCCTAAATGCTCGGTATGTTGCGTCTCATCACGAGAATAAATCAAAATATCGTCATTAAACACAATGATAAATTGATCCAAATACGGCCTGAATATTTGATTCATCAAATCCATAAAGTTGCAGGAGCATTCGTTTGTCCGAAAGGTATAACTAATTTATAATGTCCGTATCTCGTTCTGAAAGAAGTTTTTGGCACATCTAATTCTTTAACTCTCTCTGATAATACCCCGATCTCAAATCTATTTTTGAAAATAATATAGCTCCTTCTAACTGATCAAACAAATCATCAATTCACGGTAGAGGATACTTATTCTTTATCATCACTTTATTGAACTGTCTGTAGTCAATACACATCCTCATAGTTCCATCTTTCTTTCTAACAAACAACACAGGAGCACCCCAGGGCGAGAAACTTGGTCGTGCAAATCCTCTATTTGTCAACTCCTGCAATTGAGACTTCAACTCTTTCAATTCTGTCAGAGCCATTCTATACGGAGCTAATGATATAGGAGTCTTCCCCGGCACTGAGTGAATACCAAACTCAACCTCTCGTATCAGAGGTAATCCCGATAATTCTTTAGGAAACACATCAGATAACTCACAAACTACAGGCACAGATTTAACTTTCTTTTCTATCACTTTTTTATCTATCACATATGCAAGATAAGCTTTACATCCCTTTTTTTCATAATTCAATTCTTTCATTAAGGGTATTACTGCTGGTAGCCCGTTCAAATCACTAGATTTAATTCGAACCATCTCATCAATTTGGCTTCTCAAATCAATACTCTTCCATTTGCAATTCACAATAGTATCATGCAGCGTTAACCAATCCATACCCAGAATTATATCAAATTCATCAAAGGGTAGCAGCATCAGATTAGCCAAAAAACAAATATCCCAAAACATCAACGGACAATTCTTGCACACTTTGTCAACCAGAACACACTTGCCTAAGGGGTTCGATACTCTAATTACAAACTCAGTAGACTTAACAGGTAGAGTCTTACTAGATACTAGGTTCACACATACATGTGAATGATTAGATCTTGGATCTACTAATAAAATCACATCAGTATCAAAAAGGAGTAAAAGTACTAGTAATGACGTCTGGAGATGATGCTTCTTCTTGAGTGTGAATTACGTAAGCTCGGGTAGGTGCTCTCGCCTCAAATCTCAAAGCTGTATCCGTTGTTCCTCTTTGACTACCACCCATATTTCTGGTGTTTTTGGGTGGTCTACCCCTAGCTGTCGTGTTACTCAGCCTTGCACTATGAATATTATCTTTTTCAGCTAACACTGTGTAACGCCCTGAATTTGGGTTTAGTAGGATTGGGCCTTGTGCGTGGAAGCCACTAGGAGGCTACACATAAAAGATTATGTGTGCAAGAATGATTACAATTGACTGTCTACTTCAGTGGTCAAGCGATTTAGCAGTGTTTGGAAGTGTCTGAGAAGTCCTGGATTCAAGCCTGGACTTTAGCAAAATTTTTGTTTTAAGTGAATAAAACCCCTATCTTTGGTTAGTAGGGTTATAAATAAAATTTGGTAAAGTATGATGCAAAGAGCCTACTGGTCGAGTGGATAGTGGCGTATGGAGTGTGCTATTTTGTTTGAGGTTCAAATCCCTGTGATGTCGCTCTAACTAACTATGATCACAATAAAGGCAAGCGCACCTATCGTTTAATAGTATAGTTATGGTAAGACCGAAAATATCGTATCCACAAGGACCAAGAGTACTAGTAATTACTATTTTTATATTATCTAGCCTAAGAATTGAAGTGATTTCTTTTAAACTAAAACTAATTAAAAACAGGACCGAGAATGAATTAGGAAAATACTTTTAGACAATTTTATGAGAGAGGCAATACCCAAGAAAGAATCCACCTAGACTTCACTTATTACTTTTGATTCATACGATTTATTCACTTGACTTAATCCGTAGAAATCCTTGAATTATGTTAATATCTCTTTCAAGACTAAAAACAACTGGCTCTAGGTTGATTAATTGAAATCTCTTTCTAATTAAAACCCCTATTGTCGCATTAACTCGATCTATGGATTCCTTACTAGATTTGACTCTAATTTTGCAGATTTATGTCGCCCTATTTCTAGGGTTGCAATCAACTCCGCTTAATTGTGTTGATCTACTCTTAGACAGGGACTTTTGCTCCTCTGAATAAGCATATTGGACTTGAATCAATAACCTGAATTATCAAAACAAGAATACGAACTCACAATTAAGAATAAGAACAAGTATTTATCTTATAAATCAAATAATAATAAGATCTGTCTTAGGTTTCATTCCTTTAGGTATTTAAGGGATTTAGTTCATACTGATAGAGGGAAACATCTTAAAAAAAGGAAAACTACAAAACATAAGAAAACCCAAAAACTTTAAGAGAAATTGATAGGAGATCTTTAGTCTTAATGGAGATCCTTCTTCCAAGTACCTCCCGATGGCTGTCTTTGAGCATTTTCTGCTATCTACTATTTGTCCCCCTTTAGGTCACCCCCTAGGGTGTTTTTATAGGCTTTGGAGCATCTTTCTTGGCCCACAAGTAGCCCTTTTTTGAATAGAATTACACCTGGGTTTGGCAGGGACACACCCGTGTGACACGCCCGTGTACAAGAGCCTAGGCCGTGCTTGATTCTGCTTGACACACATGGCCGTGTTCGATGGCTTAGGCCGTGCGCGATTCTGCTCGTCACAGACGGGCGTGTGGTCTGCCCGTGTGTGGAAGTCCAGGCCGTGTTGATTTCCGAGGTAGGCCCATTTTGTCCCTTTCTGGCCTGTTTCTTGTTCTTTTTGACTCCCTAAGCTCTCTTGAGTGTAAAACATGAAATTAAAGTATTAGGAGCATCGAATTCATCAAATCTAATGAAAATTCATCCAAAAAATAAGCCAATCATGGGGTTAATATATGTATAATTTATGGTTTATCAAATATCCCCACACTTAAGCCTTTGCTTGTCTTCAAGCAAAATCCTTAACCCACGATTAAAATTGACTTCCTCAATTCATAATCCTCATCAATAATGTTTCATCATAATTCATAGATAACTCATACACTGATAATTTAACTAAAAGAGTCCTAAAGATTCAAATAATTTAAGTCATAAATTTTTATAGCACAAAAACATAGGTGTTTCCCCTTACCTAAATAATCACCTTTGATTCAAAATCGACAAGAATTGACATACTCACTAAGGATTCACTCAAATCACTCAAAGTGTTTAAGGTTCAAATTAAGCACTCAAAAGTCAAACATGAAAAGTTATTACCATAGGCTTGCATGAAAATCAGATCTCCACCACTATAAAATGAGATGATACACAAATCAAAAGGTCTTTAAAGGGTTGTAATGAAGCTTGGGTTAAACGTGTGGATAAAGGCTTAAAAAGAAGGTTAGAATCGAGATTAGATTGACAATTTACCTAACTAGAAAAATGAACTAATACTAGATAATAATATTGATTGAAAACTTATCACTAATAACACAAACTTCTTCTAAAGATGTGAAATTAACCATTTAAGCTCATAGCACTAATAATGAAAATATTTCCAACTCTTTTTTTTTTTTAAGAATAATTACACAATATAAGATGAATTTAACAATTGAAATAAAGAAAATAGATAGGGAACTGATCAAATCAAATCTCGACAAAAGGGGAGTCAATAAAGTGGGAGAAGTAAGAATTTGGTTTTGGGTTAGTATTAAAGTGTGAGTCAAGAAACAGTTTATTAGGCTTGAAAGGGTTCACTAGGGGTTAATTATGAAGGTAAGTTTTTAATGGAATAAGTGGGTTAAAACCTAGGTGCCTTTATCATCTCAGTATATCAAGTCAAAAGTGTGGTCTCGACATGTATAATTGAAGCAAGTTCTAGAATAACAAATAAATATTGACACATTGATAACCAACAATAAAGTGAGCAAGAAAAATATATGCTCTAAAAGGCTCAAAGACTCGCAAAATATATGGTTTTTGATGTCAACCTTGCAAATTTCAAACTTCAAAGTAATATTTAAATTTAGGGAAACAACCTAAAAATTTTAAATTCTGAAAATAGACTTATCATGCTTGATTTTCTAATGTCTTAAAGTTTAAACCATCAATGCATAATTGCCTATGACTTAATCCAAAACATATCAATAAAAATTATAGGTCAAAAGAAGTTTTATTCTAATTAGTAATATGAGAAAATTTACTTAAGAACAAGACATAATTCAGGGATTTTCTGATAATGAATTAAATAACCTCCCCAAACTTAAGATGTACATTGTCCTCAATGTACAAAGATAGATAATATAGTAAGAAAATCATAAGAGAGGGAGAGAAATGAAACTTCCTGAATTTTGGATGAACTCCTTAGGGAGTGACAATTGTAGAAATAGAGCCAATGATAAGCATGATGAATTAGGCAGAGGTAAAGGTGGAGGGCAATTCTCCGGTAATTTTTTCGTTCCTTATTAGCATTTCGAACCTTTTGAAACTGTGGAGTCATCAGTAAAGTTTTAGGTGGTTTTAATAATAGTTTTCGTTATGGTTATTTGATAATGAATAGCCAAAGATAAAAAGAAATCAAAATATACTAAAATAATTTAAAGACAAGAAAGATAAAGAGAAATAGTTTAAAAAATAAAATAAAGAAAAATAAATGGACTCAAAGGTCCTCATCGGCAGATGGGTCGCGAGGTGGAGGTGGCAGTGATATGTAAAAATGCTGACAAATCTATTGCAGAGTTGCCTCGATGCTATCTAATCATTGAGCGTTGTCATTAAATTTTTGAGTACAGTACTGCTTGAACCGAGTGAGACGCTCAGAAATGTCAATCAGTGAAGCTACCGCATGAACTAGTCGGTGATGTGGTGGTGGCGCAGGCGGTGGCTCCTCGTGGTATGGAGAGACATCATCAGTAATGTCCTCTGGGGCATCCTGATCGGTGGCCGTCGACAAACAATATTGAGGAGGATCGAACCCACAGCGACACTCAATCATCCTCATATGAATTATCATCGCGATGCCCTGTGTGGTCATCTTCCCTATGAGCGTGAGTGAGGAGGACTAAGCTGCGATGTTGAGGAGCCCAAAATATCGAGCCAGCGCATCACATAGGGGCCCATGGAGATGACCCCTCTCCGATGTCACTCCGTCTGATGCTGAATGGCGAGGGCGATGAATTAAGCTAGATCAAACACGTGCCTGTGTGCCATGCACCATAGAAAATAGGCATCGTGGGTGTTGACAACACCGGTGCTCTCTCGCCTACCCGTCAAAGTATGAGACAGGATGGCGTGTAAGTACCTCAAGGATAGGGCGAGAGCAGCGGCCTTGGAGCTACTGGATCATATGTCGCCGAGGCAGGGAATAAATCTCTCCAACATGACAAAGGGGAGTAGTGGATGTGGCGATGGAGGTCCTCGAAGTCGTCATCCTCCATGACCTCCTCGGTGTAAAGTCCCAAGGCGACCCCAAACTCTGGGATACTCATCTCTTGTATGAGGCCCCCAAGATAGAATTAGACCGTGCCTAGGTCGCCCAAGTTGGTCATCACTATCTGAAGGTCCAATGTGGAATAGAGCTCCAGAGTGAGCTCTAACTATGTCGGCTCGACAATCTCGAAGAAGTGCCCCTATGGGTCGATAGTCAGGAGGGCCCGGATAGCGTCGGCTAGTTGGACCTGCTCCAAGGCAGCCCAATCAATGCACCTTCCCACGCTGAGGGGTCGTGCACGAAGTATCTGAAAGAGCTCCTCCTGGGGTCCCGGAGGAAACTGTAGGAAAGGATGGCACACTTCGGCATAGGTGCTTGAGGAGGAAGTTCTAGGTCCCTTCCGCTTTTTCGAAGCAGGGACGATGGTCTTTTTCGCACGTGGGGGATTCATTACGTATCTAAAAAAAAAAGATTTTCAACAAATCAAATATCATTGCCAGTCAAAACAAAAATGTACTATCCTAGTATAATTCTATAATAGTGAAATCGTCAAGTAATGCTAACATTAGACAGTATGAATTTTCGGTATGCTTATCATTATTAGTAATGGAACTAGAATAACATTAAGTTAAGTAACAAGGAATGTAAAATAGAAATTTAAGTTGTAATGATAATGGAAATAAGAACAAAGAATAAGATCAAATAAATAAATAAAAATGAAAGAAATAAGCAACAATGGTGGAAAAAGGTGAACCGATAGAGGTGTTTGAAGCGGTGGCACGATCGTGGCAGTGGCACACAGGCGTGGTGGTCGTACACAGGCGTGGTCTGCGGGATGATGTGCGTGGAAGAGAAAAGGGACAAGAGGAAGGGAAAGGAAAATGAAGGAAAGAGGAGAAAAGGGTAGCAAAGAAAGGAGGAGGAAGAGTCGACGGTGGCCAGAATAGGGGAGAAAGAGAGGTTGTTTGGTGAGAGTGGCTAGGGTTTTGGGGGGATTTTAGGAGAAGATGAATAGTGGGGGGTTTAAATAGACCGTGTGCCCTTTATTTAGCCCGTGTGTTTCGAAAATTTTGATTTAGAGCATGTCTGATACTTGGCCCGCGCCCGTGTTTCCTGGGTGTGTTGGGTCACAGGGCCGAATCGCACGGCTGTGTGCTGCTTCATTCGTTTCTCCCACGCCCGTGTTGAGGTCCACATGCCCATGTTTGTTAATCAGTATCGACCACGGCCTATAGGCATGGGCATGTCGTACGCCCGTGTGACTTGCTCAGTTTCACCCACAGCTTCTGGGCACGGGCGTGTTGAGCTCCCGTGTTGCTTACTCAGTATCGACCACGGCCACATCACACGGCGACTGTATGGGTTTATCGGCATCATGTGCTTCTTAGTCAGTGTCGACCACGGCTGCATCACACGGCCGTGGTATTTTATCGTAGCCTGTGTTTTGGGGAAAATTTCATCTCGTGTCTGCACGGTCTCCGCCAAGCCGATGTCCCTTCCTGTAGTGTTCACACGGCCACAACCATGCCCGTGTGCTAGACCGTGTTGGTAGGAAATTCTGTGCCTATTAATTTGGTTAGTTCTTAGTTAGATGCTAAAAATAAAAAATATGGATGTTAGTGAGGTTAGTGTTCGAGTTGCCTCCCGAGAAGCGCTAGATTAAAGTCTTAAGCTAGACTTACCCTGTCTTCATCTCTATATGAAGGTTCACGGAGCTGAAGCTCCTCTCTTATATCCCTAAAA
The DNA here is from genome assembly GCA_025503065.1 of Gossypium bickii. Classification (NCBI taxonomy): domain Eukaryota; kingdom Viridiplantae; phylum Streptophyta; class Magnoliopsida; order Malvales; family Malvaceae; genus Gossypium; species Gossypium bickii. Next base: position 28,734,336 of record CP106712.1, read on the forward strand.
TCTTTACCATTATATATTTTAAGTCGTTGACCATTTACCTTGAATGTGCCATAAGTTGGATGAGTTACCTCAATTGTGCCATAGGGAAAAATGGTTTTGATTATAAATGGGCCTGACCATCTTGATTTCAGCTTTCCAGGAAACAATTTGAGCTTTGAATTGTATAATAGAACAAGATCTCAAACTTCAAATTGCTTCAGTTGCTTCAAATGAGCATTATGGCGTCGTTTTGTTGCTTTCTTATATAAACGTGATTTCTCGTAGGCATTAGCTTGCCATTCATCTAGCTCGTTCAACTGGATCATTCTTTTCTCACCTACAAGTTTAAGATCATAGTTTAAGAATTTTATAGCCCAAAATGCTTTGTGCTCTAATTCAAATGGTAGATGAAAACTCTTCCCGTAGACAAGTTTGTAAGGGGATGTTCCTATGGGAGTTTTAAAAGCGGTTTTATAGGCCCATAAAGCATCGTCTACTTTTAATGCCCAATCTTTCCTGTTTGATTCTAGGTTTTCTCCAGAATACGCTTAAGCTCTCGATTGGCTACTTCAACTTGTCCTCTTGTTTGAGGGTGATAAGGAGTAGTTGTTCTGTGGTGTACTCCTTATTTCTTTAAGATTTTATCAAATTGAATATTACAAAAATGAGTACCCCTATCACTAATAATTGGTCTAGGTGTTCCAAATCGAGAGAAGAGTTTCTTAAGAAATCTCATTACCATCATTAGTCTGTAAAGCTTGAGCTTCCACCTATTTTGACATATAATCAACCGCTACTAAGATGTATTTATTCCCAAATGAGCTAGGGAATGGACCCATAATATCAATACCCCATACATCAAATATTTCACATAATAGCATATACGTTTGAGGCATTTCATTGCATTTAGAGATATTACCTATTCTCTGACATCTATCACACGAAGTAACATACATGTTAGCGTCCTTGAACGGAGTGGGCCAATAAAAACCTGATTCGAGCGTTTTATGTGCTATTTTAGTCCCACTGTAATGTCCCCCTGTTGATCCTGAATGGCAATGTTCTAAAATTTTGCTTGCTTCTGTCTTTGTAACACATCTCCGAATTACTTGATCTGCACATACTCCAAAAAAAATGGTCCTCCAAAAAATAGTTTTTCACATCACCAAAGAATCGTTTCTTTTGATCATGTGTCAACCCTTTTGGTAGGATGTTGGCAGCTAAGTAATTTTCAAGCCTAGAAAGATGGTCTGCTGCAAGCTTTTCAGCTCCTTTCTTATCCTGAATTTCCAAATCATATTACTGTAAGAGTAAAATCCATCTTATTAGTCGAGGTTTTGCATCAGATTTAGTTAAAAGATAACGAAGGGCTGAATGGTCAGTCTAAACGACAACTTTAGATGATATCAAATACTGTCTAAATTTATCAAATGCAAAAACCACAGCTAGCAACTCTTTTTCTGTGGTGGTGTAATTTTCTTGTGCGGCCGTTAATGTCTTGCTAGCATAATAAATCAGCTGAAAATGCTTGTCTCTTCGCTGTCCCAAAATCGCACCTACTGCAAAATCACTCGCATCACACATTAGTTCAAAGGGTAAATTCCAATCAGATGCAATTATAATTGGAGCATTTATTAATTTATTTTTGAGGATATTAAATGCATCTAAACATTCCTGATCAAAATTGAAAGGCACAGCTTTTTCTAGTAGTTTCGTTAAAGGCTTAGCTATTTGAGAAAAATCCTTAATAAATCTTCTATAAAATCCAGCATGTCCTAAAAAGCTTCTAATAGCCATAACTGAACTAGGAGGAGATAATTTTTCTATGGTTTCAATTTTTTCCTTATCAACCTCAATCCCTTTACTAGAAATTTTGTGACCTAACACAATCCCTTCTCGAACCATAAAGTGACACTTTTCCCAATTAAGCACAAGGTTCGTTTCCTCACATCTCATTAGAACTTGTTTTAAATTTTTAAGGCAAAGGTGGAAAGAATTACCAAATATCGAAAAGTCGTCCATAAATACCTCCATAATATCTTCCACAAGTTTATCAAAGATGGCTAGCATGCAGCGCTGAAAAGTAGCAGGAGCATTACATAATCCAAAAAAAAATTCTATGATAAGTAAAAGTACCATATGGACATGTAAATATTGTCTTTTCTTGATCCTCAGGAGCTATTGGGATTTGGAAGTAGCCTGAGAGTCCGTCTAGGAAGCAATAGTACATATGCTCAGATAATCTTTCTAACATATGATCAATGAAGGATAAAGGAAAGTTATCCTTTCTCGTGGCATCGTTCAACTTCCTATAGTCAATGCAGACTCTCCAGCCTGTGACTGTTCTTGTTGGAATCAATTCATTCTTTTCGTTAGCTACAATAATCATGCCTCCCTTCTTTGGAACAACCTGCACAAGACTTACCCAAGTACTGTCAGAAATAGGATAAATAACTCCAGCATCTAGAAGTTTAATTACCTCACTTTAACAACTTCCTTCATGTTGGGATTTAATTGTCTTTGAGGTTGCACACATGGTTTATATTCATCTTTCATTAAAATTTTGTGGGTGCAAAATGATGGACTTATCCCTTTAATGTCGGAAATCTTCCAAGCTAGGGCTCTTTTATGCTCCTTTAGTACCTGTAGTAACTCCTCTATCTATTTGGGTTCCAGTTCTGAAGAGATAATTACCGGTAGTGTAACACCCCAGACCTAGCCTAGAAGTTAGGCCCGAATTCGGTGTGTCAAAGTCATATTTCAAAACGATTTTGCTAAGTTAAATTTTAGGGCCCAAAAGCCCAAAACCCACGAGTCTTGTTAAGTAATGATAAAAGCCTATTTTATTGCTTTAAGTATTTCGGAAACCAAGTTTAAGCATAAGAAATTTACTTAATTTTAAACATTAAGTAAATAGTTAAAACATCAAAACCCAAAATTTAAAATCTAATTGCAGTACAAGGCCTTATTACATCCAACAAAAGTAAAGAAACTAAAACCATGTCCCTTGAAACAAATAAATAAAAATAAAAATTTAAACATCTTGTAGTGTGGCCATCTCCGAGTCCTCTCCCACGTCGAGTCGTTTACTGAGGATTACCTGAAACATTAAACAAAAGGTGTGAGTTTCGAAACTCATTGTGTACAACCCTTGGCAATCAAATCAACATACAAATATTCACATTGGGCTAAGCCCTATCGAAATCGGTGGTCTTGGGCCTTAGCCCATAATGACCTCACATCATATCATATCATATCATATCATATCATATCATATGTAAGACAAGGTAATGCAAAACCCTCCCAAAAATCCATCCGCTACACACCATTTCCCTTCCAACCCTACAAACCTGTGGGGATTTCTAAATCGACCCACCCATTTTCTACACACCAAAGGTAGCACTCACAGTGGCACTACTTAACGCTGTAGCAAAGCTGCTAATCATATAATGGGCTTAAAGCCACCGGTGGATCCATGGTCGTCAAGCGACTATGCGATCCTCAAATCTTCCTCCGTACCATAATTCCCACCCATATGCATCCCAAGCAGAATATCATATGAATGTAACATGCACATGAGTAACATCCACAAAACTCATACTCATCCTCTAGGGGTATTTTTGTCATTTCACAACCCAAAGGTATTTCCGTAAATCTACTCTATAGGGGTATTTAGGTAATTTTGCAAAATAGAGGTACTTTGGAAATTTTGTAAATCAGGGATGTTTTGGTAATTCTGTAAACCAAGGGTATTCTGGTAATTCCACAATTCGAGGCTATTTTAGTGATTTTGCAAATCTAATGAAGTTTTGGTAATTTTCAAACTAAGGGTATTTTGGCTATTTTCAAATCAGGGGTATTTTAGTAATTTTACAAATCTAGGGGTATTTGGTCCCTCTCGGGTTTTAGTTATGAACTTTGGCCCATTAACAAGTCCTTGTGGCTAAAGTGAATAGACATTATGCACCGGGAGGATTCCAGATAAGAGGAGGTGGGCCACTAGGACCGCTTAAGTACCAAGCTCTCCCTAGATCCAATCCTAGACATGCATATGTCCGTTGCCACACTCTAACCTAGCGACTTGTTCACGGACATGTTTAATTATTAAAAAGTCTTATGCGGTTTAAGAGTTGTTCAGTACTAAGCCTAAAGTCCATAAAACCCTAGTATACTAGTCTACGTCCCAATAAAGCCCATCAACCCATTTCACGTTCATATAACCCATAATGGCCACATAACATTCTTATGGTCCACTAGGCCCAAATCTCAGTCATATAACCCATTAGGCCAAAAAAAAATCCAGATCATGTAACATGCATGCTTAACCCAATTCATATAATCAAATTAATCCATTTCATCAAACTTCGCCTCAGGGCCCACTGGGCCCATTTAGCCACTTTCGGCTTTTCGGCATTGCCAATTTCGTGTGTGCATAGTGTTTGTACACACTTGGATACCACGACATGCTATTCTATCCTTATCCTTGATCCTACAACCAACCAACCTTCAATCAACCACTCATACTTAAACAAAATATTTACTCAAAAGCCGAAACCTTACCGTAACCTTACCGTGTGCCACTGGGTTCTAATGGCCCTTCCTTCGTTACTAATCACAAGTGTTCCCTAGATCTGCACTCACACATACACCATCAAAATTCAGGTGACTCGTAATCCACACAAGTCATCCACACATTCGGCCATTCACTTCAACCATAATAGAGTTGAGTATCCTTACCTTGCTAATGATCCTACCACGCTTGTGATCTCCGATCCTTACCTAAATCCAACCTTAGATCCTACGACCTAGGTAATTATCGAACAAGATTCAAATTTTAACCTTGACTGAGAGTAGCTACCAACTGATTTATGATAAAGAAAAACAAGAAAGATTCGATCCTAATGAGGATTTCGCCAAGGAAGGATGATGGTAATTCAACAAAGAAGAGAATTTGGCTATAAGGGAATTTGGCTTTCAGAGAAAGAAGAAGAACACAACTTTAATAGGAATTTTGGTAAAAAGAATGATGGGTTTTCTTTTTGGCAAATGAAAGAATTCAGCTGAGGGGGAGAAAAGGAAGAAATAACAGAACCCAACGAACCCTTCAATGAATTCGGCACCCCCCTTTTTATAGCCAAAGCCAAATCCTACTTTCCCCCCACAGACCCATCCTGACTTTTCTCACTGATAACACCTTAATCTTATCCAAAATTTCCTCCACATCCAACACACCTGTTTACTTCAAACTCTCCACGGCAAGAGTTCAAAACCAACACAACTCTGGCCATCCATACAGTAAAATAAACACTCCACAAAATACCACTCCTAAGCCTCGAACCTTGGACTCTTCAGCTTACAACACGCCACCTTATAGCTCACAAGTGACGCCACTTACCACTGGACCACAAGCCCATTTGTGTCCTATTTCTTCTTCATTTATTAAAAAGGCCTACTAACTGAAGTCAATGTTCCCTAAGGCTAAAACCAAAATTTTTCCTTTACCCTTACTTGATCCTAGGACATCTCCAACACCCCTAGGCACTCCAAATTCATTAATCCTCAAAGCCCACATGCCAATTGTCATTTTTCTTGCTCAATTAAAAATTTTTTCTGAAATCCAAAGCCCAAAGCCTAATAGGCCCAATTCTTCTAGGCCTAAATTTTGGGTGTTACAGGTAGTGTAGAATTATATCCAAGGAATGCATACTCTAAGTGATTGGTAACTGTTTCAATTCTAATTTGAGATGTCCTTTAATAGAGGGTTTTTGTTTTAGTTCGTCGTTTATTTCAATGCCCTCATACTTCTTTTGTCTTGTGGAAAACGTATTCGAATTTAACTCAATTTGTATCTCCCCTATCTCATTGATATCGTCATCTGCCTTCTCACCTTGGGTAAGACACAGTTCCAACGTGTCTTCATGTATGATTTCCTGAAAAAAATCTTGAATAAAATGATCAATAGCGTCGATAAAATAACAGGAATCATCTTGCTCTTTAGAGTATCGCATAGCATCATAAATTTTACAAATAATTTCCTCGTCACCTACCTGAGCACAAGTTTACCATCACCTACATCAATAACAGCCCTAGCAGTAGCTAAAAATGGTCGTCCTAAAATTAAAGGCACCTCAACGTCCTCATCCATGTCAAGCACAACAAAATCAACAGGAAATATGAATTTATCAACTTTTACCAAAACATCTTCAATAATTCCCCTAGGATATTTAATAGATCTATCAACTAATTGAATACTCATCCTAGTGGGGTTCGGTTCCCCCAGACCAAGCTGCTTGAACATTTTATAAGGCATTAAATTAACACTGGCACCTAAATCAGCTAATGCTTTCTCAATATTTAAACTACAAATTAAATAGGGAATAGTGAAACTTCCTGGATCTTTCAATTTGGTTGGTAGCTTATTTTGGAGAATAGTTGAACATTCCTCGTTAAGCTCCACGGTTGGTAGCTTTTCAAACTTCCTTTTATTTGTTAAAAGCTCTTTTAAGAATTTTGCGTATGTTGGTATCTGTAAAATAGCTTCAACAAAAGGTAAGTTAATGTGTAATTGTTTAAAAAGTTCAAGAAATTTACTGAATTGTGCGTCCATGTGGTCTTTCTTCAACTTTGCCGGATATGGGATCGGTGGTTTATACTCTTTAGGTACCGGTGTTACATTCTCGTTTACTTCCTCACCTTTTGCCTTATCAGCTTCTTATGGCATCTTCTTTTCAGCTTCAACCAATACCTTCCCATTCGTTAGTGTAACTGCCTTCACATGCTCTTTTGGGTTAGGTTCAGTGTTACTAGGTAAACTACCTAGTTTCCTTTCGAAAACTAATTTGGCCAGCTGTCCAATTTGATTCTCAGGCCCTTGAATTGATGTTTGCTGACCTTTCAACGTTGTTTCAGTATTTTAGAAATGAGTTTCTGACACCGAAATAAACTTTTCTAGCATATCTTCAAGGTTCATATTTTTCTCTTGCTGGTATGGTGGTTGGAAAACTAGCAGAGGTTACGGTCTTTGATTCCCTTTATTACCCCATGAGAAATTTTGGTGGTTCCTCCATCCTGTACTATATGTATTATTGTAATGATTATTTGGAGGTTTAGGGTTATTACCCATATAATTCAGCTGCTCATTCTCCATGCCAGGGTTGTAAGATGGATATTCTGTATTGCCCATTCCTCCTCCATTCGTATCGTACTGCATCACTGGATGTACCTGCAATGAACCACATAAACTATCAATCTTTTTATTTTAAAGTTCTACCTGATTTGATAGCATGATTACTGCGTCGAGGTTGAAAACACTGGCTACTTTTGTCGGCTTTGTTTTAATGACTTGCTACTGATAGTTATTTAGTGACATCTCCTCTATAAATTTGTAAGCCACTTCAGGGGTTTTGTTATTTAGGGTTCCACCGGCAGCTGCATCAATCAATTGCCTAGTTGAGGGGTTCACACCATTGTAAAAGGTTTGAAACTGTAGCCACAAAGTAACCCATGGTGAGGGCATCTTCTCAGTAGATGCTTGTATCTCTTCCATGCATCGTAAAGTGTTTCTAAATCCATCTGCATAAAAGAAGAAATATCATTCCTCAATTAGCCGTTTTAGCCGGCGGAAAATATTTTAACAAAAAGTTTTCAGTCATTTTCTCCCATGTAATGATTGATACTTGTGGTAACGAGTTCAACCACTGTTTAGCTTTTTTCCTCAATGAGAAGGGAAACAACCGAAGGCGAATGGCATCATTAGGAACGCCATTAATCTTAAAAGTGTCACAGAATTCCAGAAAATTTGCCAAATGATTGTTTGGATCCTCATCCTGCAAACCATCAAACTAAACAAACTGCTGAATCATCTGAATAGTGTTAGGTTTCAGTTCAAAATTATTTGCAACAATAGCATGTCTAACAATACTTGATTCAATTTTTGCTAAAGTAGGCTTAGCATAATCATACATAGTACGAGGAGCAGGATTTTCGGCAACCGCCGAAGGTAGTGGATTATTGTCAGCCATCTCCTCGCTAGTATTAGTGTTGTCTTCTTGATCTTCCTCTATGACAATACTTCGCCTTATCTCTCTACGATTTCTGTGAGCGGTACCTTCTATATCACTATCCAAAAGTAATGGTCCTGACGGGTTCCTTCTAGTCATAAACTAGAGTACCTATCAGAAGCGAAGAAAAGAAAAGTTAGTAAATTAAACTAAAACTAAAAATAAAAATGGCTAAAGTAATAAAAATTTAGTGTTCCTAATATTTTAGTCCCCGGCAACGGCACCAAAAACTTGATGTGTCTCTAACTAACTATGATCACAATAAAGGCAAGCGCACCTATTGTTTAATAGTATAGTTATGGTAAGACCGGAAATATTGTATCCATAAGGAACAAGAGTACTAGTAATTACTATCTTTCTATTATCTAGCTTAATAATTTAAGTGATTTCTTTTCAACTAAAACTAATTAAAAACACGATCGAGAATGAATTTGCAAAATACTTTTAGACAACTTTATGAGAGAGGCAATACCCAAGGAATAATCCACATAGACTTCACTTATTACTTTTGATTCATACCATTTATTCACTTGACTTAATCCGTAAAAATCCCTGAATTATGTTAATATATCTTTCAAGACTAAAAACAACTAACTCTAGGTTGATTAATTGAAATCTCTTTCTAATTAAAACCCCTATTGTCACACTAACTCGATCTATGGATTCCCTTATTAGATATGACTCTATTCCGGCAGATTTATGTTGCCCTATTTCTAGGGTTACAATCAACTTCGCTTAATTGTGTTGATCTACTCTTAGACAGGGACTTTTGCTCCTCTAAATAAGCACATTCGACTTGAATCAATAACCTGAATTATCAAAACAAGAATAAGAACACACAATTAAGAATAAGAACAAGTATTTATCTTATAAATCAGATAATAATAAGATCTATCTTAGGTTTCATTCCCTTAGGTATTTAAGGGATTTAGTTCATACTGATAGAGGGAAACATCTTAAAATAATAAAAACTACAAATCATAAGAAAACCCAAAAACTTCAAGAGAAATTGATAGGAGATCTTCAATCTTGATGGAGATCCTTCTTCCAAGCAGCTCTTAATGGCTGTCTTCGAGTATTTTCTGCTTTCTACTCTCCGTCCCCCTTTAGGTCACCCCCTAGGGTGTTTATATAGGCTTTAGAGTGTCTTTCTTGGCCCACAAGTAGCCTTTTTCCTAATAGAATTACACCTGGGTTCGGCAGGGACAAGCCCGTGTGCAAGAGCCAAGGCCGTGCTTGATTCTGCTTGACACACATGGTCGTGTTCGATGGGTTAGGCCGTGCGTGATTCTGCTCGTCACACATGGCCATGTGGTCTGCCCGTGTGCAGAAGTCCAGGTTGTGTTGATTTTCGAGGTAGGCCTAGTTTGTCCCTTTTTGGCCTGTTTCTCGTTCTTTTTGACTCTTTAAGCTCTCCTGAGTGTAAAACATGAAATTAAAGGATTAGGAGCATCGAATTCATCAAATCTAATGAAAACTCATCCAAAAAATAAGCTAAGCATGGGGTTAAAATATGTATAATTTACGGTTTATCACCCTACTTGTGCAAATGGGGATCATTTTTGCTGGTGGCCTTGGGAGGAAGTTGTGTTTGACCAAAACACCAAGAGTTTGAACAGATTTGAATGGGGTGGTTGTTAGATGAATTTGAAGAGATGGATGGGAGGAAATTAAAAAGAAAATCAAGCAATTTCAAATTTGGAGAACAGTCTTACTGGGTTCGAACTCTGGCACTTAGTGTTTCGGTTGCGAATGGGTGTTGGGGGAAAATTTAGTGTGGGGAAGGCTGAAAGAAATTGGGGAGTTCTTTTGGGGTAAAATTTTGCTAGGTATTGGTAATTGGTCATTCTCATTTCGGGATTTCGCCAAGTTGTGGTTTTGCTCTCCATTATTGTGCTTTGCTTGATCAACTTCTTCTTTTTCCCTCACTTTTCTCCTCTTGAATATTATTGGTACTTTGCCTTTACTCACATTCGATTTTGTGTAACTGAACATTTTCCTCCCTTGTAGCCTAATATTGTTTTGGTCCATCAATCTTTTTTCCTAGTCCTTCATTGCTGATTCTTTTCTACTCTCCCTCTCTTTCTCTCTTGATCCTATCCCTTTTTCCCTTTCATTCAATCTGTTTCTATTGGCTAAATATCGATCGTTAAGTCTCTATGTCTCTGTTTTTTGACTTTGCTCCTAGTTTTCTCTAATGCCGATTCTTATCTTTTTTTCTTGGTTATGGTGTTCATTCAGGTTTAAGTAATCCTCGATAAGTGAAGGAGTTCTCTAGCGCTGCAGATACGATTGGAACCATTTTGCTCGTTCTTGACCGAAGGTAATGCTATTCGTTGTGATTGATCCAAACTAGATTATGTTGGCTTGGGTTGGTATTGGCCGAATGCCTTTTTCTCACTTTAGGATTTTCGTTTTCCATAGGCCAATATATGTGGATTCAAACCACAAGTTTAAGCAGCATGAGTAATGAATCCGCCAACAAGGAGGTTGTTAGCAATCTTTGTCAGTGTTTTGGGTGGGCTGAAATCACACTTAGTCAGTCAAGGTCTATGGTCATGGACTTCGACACGTTTCGTAAACAAGGTGTGTACACATACCACCCAAACCGTAGATCGGCAAACGCCGGAATGTCGAAAAGCCGAAAGTACGACAACAATTGCCACACGAGCGTGCGATCGCACGTGTGGTGGACCGAGCCCACGAATTTGGGTGTAAGATGGTTGAGGCAACCATGAGCGTTCTTATGAGCACACGGATAAAATTGCATATTGTGGTAAATGTTAGACCGAGCCATGTAGTCCACATGGCTAGGAATATTTTTGGGCAATGGGACGTGTGGGCCCACTGAGCTAATGGGCCCCACATGGAAAAGATACATGTTATATGGTTTCTATTGGTTTGAACTGTGCTGTTTGTATAGCCGAGGCTCTTTCTAGGCTAATTGGGCCACAAGAGTGTGTGGGCCCACTTGGGCCGAGTAATGGGCCTTAGCCCCATTTACACTGTTGTGATTATGTAGGTTACTTAAGTCGCTCGAGGCGACGATGGACCTTCTGCTGGGTCGCTAATACCTCAATTTGTAAAATTACCAAAATACCCTTGATTTGTAAAATTACCGAAATACCCTCGATTTGTGAAATTACTGAAATACCTTCAATTCTGAAATTGCCGAAACACCCCCGATTTGTGAAATTATCGAAATATCCTCAATTTGTGAAATTATTAAAATACCCTCGATTTATGAAATTATCAAAATATCCCTAATTTGTGAAATTACCAGAATACCCCCGATTTATGAAATTACCAAAATACCCTCAATTTGTGAAATTATCGAAATACCCCCGACTTTTGAAATTACTGAAATACCTCTAGAGGGTAGGATTACCTAAATACCCTTATAGGGTAAAATGACTATTTTGCCCTTGTGGGTAAATGACTGACTTAGATTATGAATTTGACTGATTTGACTGGGACTGTATGACTGTGTTTTAACTGACTTGATGGTGGTTGTATGACTGATATGCTTTTAGTATATGTCTAAATGACTGTTACTGAGCATGGCCATTTTGCGTACACATGTAATGATTGAGCATGACATATACGACATATTGCATGGGGTTGGGACATTTATACAGAGGAAGTTCTGATAGGGTCGCACGGGTCGCATGAGATGACTGTGGATCTAGTATTGACCTGTTAAGGTCGCACGTGTTGTGGGAGACGACTGTGGACCGACGGACAGCTTAAAGCCGCGTAATCTGATTATGGCTCTATGCCAACCTAACTATGTGCCATCTTGATTATGGCTTTGTGCTAGTCGTAATTACCTGTGGCTATGTGCCTAACATATATACTGATGACTCTGTGTCGGTCATAATTACCCGTGGCTGTGTGCTGATTATATTACAGTCACTGATGGCTATGTGCCAAATTTATTACAGTTACCGATAGCTTTGTGCCATCCTAATTATGGCTCTATGCCATCTTGATTATGGTTTATAACCATTTTCTTTATGGCTTTTAGCCGTTCTGTCCATGGCAGTGAGCCATTCTATTGACTTAGTGCCACACCGGTGCTAAGCTTGGTTTGTTGGCTGGGTGGGTCGATTTTATCCCCACAGGAGTGTAGGGTTGGAACGGGTGGTGTGTTGGCTGGATCGGGGTGGGATGCATCCTCATACTGTTGCATATATGTTTGTGAGATCTGTCACTGTACTGGGCTTAGGCCACTTGTTCTGTTATGTGTTTGGGGCTAGGCCCAATTGATTCTGTTATGGGCGGTGACCCAAATGGTATTGTAGTGGGCTTTGGCCCACGTATGCTCTAAACTAGACTGTACTGTTAATGTTAAAAGGCTTTGGCCCAGACTGTTTCTATTTTTGTATACTAACTGTTACTCTAGTAAGGGGATTACACACTGAGTTTTCGTAAAATAATCCTGTTTTTAACTGTGCAGGTAATCCCCAGAGTTAGGAGGATCAGTGCTGCGAGGGACTCGGAGGTGACTAGACGACTGTGACTGTTATGCTTTGGACTTTATATATGTTTTAAATTCTGTTTTGGGTTTTAATTTCTGTAATAAGGCCTCTCTGAATTTAATTATGAATTTGGGATTTTGTTACATCTTATATCTGTTAGACGTAGACGAGTTTTCAACCCAATTGCTATTTTTAAAAGCATACGTTTTTAACTTTTTTACCTTAAAATAGCTTCTGCGACTAAAAGAGATTTTTAACGAAGTTAATAACATTTTTAAAAGTGATTAACTTTTCAATGAACCATGTTTTGAAATTGAACAAACACAAATTGAGACTTTAGTTTTTAAATATTAAGGAGGGTTTTCAATGTAAACATGGTTTTCGAAAAACACTTCAATGTGACACGCCAGATTCGGGCCTAACTTCTGAGCCGGGTTCGAGGTGTTACACTCTGGGAAATCCCGAATGAAGTGATCTGGTGATCCACATTTATAGCAAGCACTATTATTATACTTGCCCCAGCATTCACCAATATGACGTCTCTCACACTGTCTACATCCACGCTTATTGTTTTTGACACTTCCAACACTTGATTCCATTGGAGTTTGAGTTTTAGGACCAGTATTTTGCTTCACACGATCTCTACTTGAATGTTCAAATGAAACATTTGAGCGATTGGTTGCATCTTTGAGTCTCTTTGATGATAAGTGATACGACTTACACAATGACCTTTTTCTCTCGTCTCTAGCTTTTGAATCTGCTTTCTTCTTTTCTTTACTAAGTTCTTTGGCTTTGCAAGCTCTTTCAACCAATACCACAAATTCATTTAAATCAAGAATTCTGACCAGAAGTTTAATGTCTTCATTCAATCCTTCGATGAATCGTTTACACATAGTAGTTTTTGTCGAAACACACTCTCGCGCATACTGGCTCAATCTCATAAATTCCCGCTCGTATTTCATAACAGACATACGACCCTATTTCAGCTCAAGGAACTCTTTACGCTTCTGATCTATAAACCATTGACTGATATATTTCTTTCAAAATTCAACTTGAAAGAAGTCCCAGGTGATTCGTTCTGTAACAACCTAGTTTAGACCCCAGTCAGGACAGTGGTTTCAGAACCCCAAATTCGAGTCAGAAAAATATTTTAATATTATTTTCCTTGCTTAAAGTATATGAATTGTTATGTGTGAAATGTTTGTATGAAAATTTCATCGTTTGAGTACCAATTTGTGAAAAAGGACTTAATCGCGTAAAATGCAAAAGTGGCAATTTAATTGTTAAAGTACTAAATCGCTATGGTCTATTAATTGTAAAGTCCTTAAAATGAAATTTGGCCATTATAAAATTGAGTGGACGATATTAACTTTTAATATATAGTTTTTATATTATTTTATAATGTATAATGGAAAATTATGTGTTAAATTATTAATACATAAAACAAAATATTAAAAAAAAAGGCATGCATTATCATTTTATTCTTAGCCGAATGTGAGAAGAAGAACACCATTCTTGAAGCTTTAAGTTTCAGCACCTAGGAAGCTTAATTCGAGTATGTTCTTTGTTCGGTTTTTGATAATTTTTACGTTTTTGAGATTGTTGCTTTGAATATTAGTAGACCCATGATAAACCGTAAAAGTAACATATTTTAAGCCCACATTTAGTATGCTTTTGGATGATTTATCCCTTGATTTATGTAAAATGGTGCTCTTAATCCTTTCTTTTCATATTTTATACTTAGGAAAGCACCCAAGGATGAAAAGAACGAGAAACGGGCTTAAAACAGACCAAATTGGGCCAAGAGAGAAATCGACACGGCCTGGCCCAAATACGACACGACTGTGTCTCATTAAAAGTCTGAACACGGCCTGGCCACGATTCACACGGGTGTGTACCATGGTCGTGTCCCTATCGCTGGAAAGAGTAATTTCATTCGAGAAAGGATACTTGGAGGCAAAGAAACACACTCCAAAGCCTATTCATACACCCTAGTAGGAATTATACTTAAATTAGGATACTTAGGGGCCAAGTAAGGCATCTCAAAGTCTATATAAACACCCAAAGAGGCAACTTGAAAGGGGGTTCGACAGAAGCCCTCTGTCAGAGCGTCGAGCTATGCCAAGGAGCCAAGCCGGAAAAGTCAGAATTGTGGGAATCACTCAAAGTTATCCAGTTGATCCATCCCAAGAAGCCAGAATTATACTCAAGACGGTGGAATTCTCCTAAAATTCCTTCAGGGAGTTTTAGGGATTTCTTATGTTTTGCTTTATCCTTTCTCTTGAGATGTTTTCTTTATTCGTTATGAACTAAACCCCTCAGATACCTGAATGGGATGAAACCTAGAAGAATCTTATTATTTGATTTTTGAATTATATGATAAATACTTAGTTTGTTCTTAATTATGCATGCTTAATCCAAATCTGATGTGCTTAGGTGGAGGAGGAATAGACCCTGCTTAAGAGTAGATCTAGTGTAATTAAGCAGAGTTGATCGCACGCCTAGAGATAGGGTGACGAGATTTTGCCAAATTAGGGTGAAACCTAATATGGGAATCCATAGATCGATTTACTGCTATTCTATGGGGTTTTATAAGAGAACAAGAGTTCCACTAATTAACCTAGGGTTAGAAGTTATTCGCCTCGAGAGAGGGTTTAATATACGTTAGGGAGTCCTATGGATCAAGCTAAGTAAATAAATCATATGATTCAGGGTTAGATAACAAGTGAAGTCCAGGTGGATTCTTCCTGAGGGTATCATCGTGATCAATTGAGTTTTTCTTCAAGTTATTTCCCAATTCGTTCTTTTTGTCTTTGTCCTTAGCTTAGTCACCGTTAATTTAGATTCAAACAACTTCACTTTATTTCTAAGGCTAAATAATAGAAAGAAAGTTAGTGTTAATACTTTTAGTTCCTTTGGGTTCGACAATCCGGTCTTACCTAAGCTATACTACTGTTCGATAGGTACACTTGCCTTTAATCGTTGTCAGAGTTAGTTTCTAGTTCGATCAGTCTTTTATAAATTTTAAAGCTCTGATTTCAGCGATCAACCCATGTTTTAATTTTCAGATTTAATGAAGAATTTGAGATATTTCCATTGATGATAGCTTGATGTTTTTGTGGTTTGATGATGAAATATAAATTTTTGTTGATAAATTATTATGTTTAACTAAGTGATTTTTGATAAAAATGTGTTTAAGGACTAAATAGAGAAATTTGTACATTGAGAGGTCAAAATGTGAAATAAATGAAATTAATGGGCTACTAGGGACTTATGGTAAATTCGGCCTAATATGGGTTTGATAAGATTTTGTGTATTTTGTGTTATTTTGAAATAGAGACTAAATTGTGAAAATGTTAAATGTTTGGGGCTAAAATGTAACAGTTTGGTTTAGACCCTAGTTGGAATAGTGGTTTTGGGACCACAAATCTGAGTCAGAAAAATGTTTTAATATTATTTCCCTTGATTACAGTATGTGATTAAGTATGTGTGAAAGTTTCGTGAATTAATTTTATAGTTTGTGTGTTTAATTTGCAAAAAGGATTAAATTAAAATAAATGAAAAGTTGTGTGTTATTTAATATGTGTGTCGAATTGATATGGTTTGTTAGATGAGAAGTCCTTAAATGGTTATTATGCCATTATAAGGATAATCAGACATTTATGTCCATAATTCAAGTGTTTTTAGTTAATTTTTGGTAAAATTGGTATTTGATAATTAGTGTTATAATATTAATAATAAAAACAAATTGAAAGCCATTATCATCATCTTCTCACCGATTTTGAAAGAAAAAGAACGAGTTTAAAGCTTTGTTACATTCGGCACTTACAAGTCTTGATTAAGGTTAGTTTTTGTTTGGTTTTTGATAATTTTTATGTTTTTGTGATCGTTGCTTTGTGTTCTATTAAGCCCATGTCTTAATTTTAGAATTTGATGATGATTTTTAGATGTGTCATTGATGAATGCTTGAGCTTTGTGATAGTTGTTGATGAAATATGAAAGATATGTGATAGATTAACATGTTTTGTCTTTGGATTTTTGATGAATTTGAGTAATTTGGGTTAAATTGTGAAAATGAGAAATTGAGGTACTAGAATGTGAAATTAATGAAATGTATGGACTTTAATGAATATGGGGAAGATTCGGCCTAAGCATGTGAATTTATGAAATAGGGACTTAAATGTCAGAATGTGAAAATATAAGGGCTAATTTGTAAAATACCCTAAATTTGTGCATTTGGATTGAATTTAATAATTTGGTGAATTAAAGAGTTAAATTTGAATATGTATAGATCAAGAACCAAAGAAAACAAATTTAGATCTGGGGAAGTCGAAAGTGGTCGAGTAGTTGTTTCTGTCCGTTGATATCCATACGAGGTAAGTGATATACAAATAAATGTGTTTAGATTGAATTAATATTGCTTACATGTGAATGAATTATGTTTTATGATTATTTAAGTTGAATATGTGAAATCCGTCAAGGCTCTAATATTGTGAAGATACCCGAAAAGTCCCATACGAACCTTAGGAATAGTTAGGTTG
Source organism: Gossypium bickii (assembly GCA_025503065.1). Taxonomy (NCBI): domain Eukaryota; kingdom Viridiplantae; phylum Streptophyta; class Magnoliopsida; order Malvales; family Malvaceae; genus Gossypium; species Gossypium bickii. Next base: position 28,751,397 of record CP106712.1, read on the forward strand.
TATATGTCATGACATAGGGTTCTGATATGTGATATCGTGTAAGACCACGTCTGGGACGTTGGCATCGATTTGAGAATTACGTGTAAGACATGTCTGGAACATTGGCATCGTATATGATTTCGTGTAAGACCCTATTTGGGACAGTGGCATCGATATTTGTTTTCATGTAAGACAACGTCTAGGACGTTGGCATTGTATGAGTTTTTCGAGTTATTTGAGTATCCTATTTGATTCTGAATGGTTCGACGGCCATTACGATAATTGAATGACTTGTGAAATGTGTATCCGATATAGGTACGTTTGAAGTGTATGCATAGTTTGAGTATGAAAAGTAACTATATGTGAGATTGTGGAACTGAGATATATGTATGATTTAATGAGATAAGATGTGTTATATACCAATGTGCTACGTTCAAATGAAATACAATGATATGTGATTGGTTCGTAAGCAAGTGGTTAAGAACATTTGAACCAAAGGAGAAATATGAATTTGCTATTGTGTTATGCTATAGATTATGTGAATGAAATGGTTTATAAATGTTTTACATGATAAGTTTATTTGTATATGGCTTACTAAGCTTTTGAAAGTTTACTTTGTGTGTCTTTGTCTTGTTTTATAGATTATCAAAGCTACTGAAAGCTCGGGGATCGTCGAGGATCATCACCACACTATCCATCTATATTTTGGTACCTTTTGAATGTGTACATATTTAAGTATGGCATGTACATATTTAAGTATGGCTAGTAGTATTAGATTATGTTTTGAGATGTGTATATAGCCATGTGATATGACTTGTTAATGAATATGTTCTAGATGATTTTTGTTCTTGTTTTTGATGTCCAAGGTGAATTGTTTTGATGAGTTAATGAATGTCCAAAATGAAATGGTCAATGTTGGTAAGTTTCTTTGAAACACCCCACACCCGGCCTACGAGCTCGGACCGGATCTAGTATGTTCCTCAATGTAAACCGGTTCAAATTCTTTTGTCGTTTTAAAAAAAACTGTGTGTTTTGAAAGAAAAGTTATTTTTGTTGGGTTGGGCTCGAGTTGGAAACAAGTTTCGCTTATATTGAAATTTTAGGTGATAAAACATTTAGAGTTAGTTTTAAAATAAATTTACTTAAAACTTTAATTAATTAAAAATTTGTAACATAATAGAATAAAACGAAACAATAGAATAGTTCAACTATGGCCTTATTACATCAAATAAATTCCAACATTAAATTCAAAGTACTTAAAATAAAAAGTCTCAATCAAATAAATTTCCTTGCTGAGCATGGCCACCCCTAAGCTTCTGCCGACCCAGTCCATCACTGTTCATCACTTGAAAAATGTTCCCACAACAGGGTGAGTCATATAGACACAGTGTGTATAACCAACCCTAAATCCTAACAAATTCAGGCATATCAAGTCATACATGTACATATAACATTTAATAATATGATGCAAACCCGAACCCAAACCTAGATGCCATCCGCTACACATCACCCGTGCCAACCTGCACACCGTGGGGACTCCTAAGTCAACCCTCCTTTAGCTATACACCATCGAAGGCTACCGCTGCAGACGACATGATCATCGCCCTTATAATTTTCGTGGCATAGCCACAAGATAATATTTGTGTCATGTGACACCACATTCAGATAATGTGACCGAAGTCACCACATTCAAATATTGTGACCGAAGTCACCACATTCACTTCCCCTTTTTCATATAACCCGAATGCCCTATATCATACATATCATGCACATCATGCCTTAATTCACATTCTTAGCACTTTTCACATGTTATATATAACATATATTCATATTCCTAGTAGGAGTAGGAAACGTACCTGGGTACTTTGTACCATAGCATGGTACATTAGCCATATTCTTACACTTTCATATTAACACATACAATTAATTAGGGCCATAAATCTATTAAGACTTGAGGAAGGGTACAGACCTGGTATTAATGCTTTCTTGAAACCCAAAAACCCGATCTAACACTTTAGATCCTTAACTCCTACATTCGACCAATATTAAAGATTTAATGAAAACCCATTCGGCCACAAATCCAAATCCCAATAGGATTATTGTAGCCCAAAATTTACATTGGTGCCGATTTCTCTAATAATCAATTCCCGAAAACTTTGCTTTGTTCCTTCTTGTATTCGGCCAAGCACTAGATCTCTTCATAGGTTAGTTTTCGGTTTTTAAGATAATAAGAAACAAGTCTAAATACTAGAATAGGCCCTTGGCCGAATATCCAATATGACTTACCTTGATCACTTCAATCCAGAAAGACTCCTTTGATGATCCTTAACGCTAGCTACACACAAAACACTTATTATACCACTATGCACATTCGGCCATGCCTAAAATCAAGGCCTAATCACAAGATTTTGGCACACTTATGAAGAAGAGATCAAATCGATTACTAGCATAGGAAACACTTACCCTTACACGTTGCTTTGAAGAGTCTAAAGTAAGTAGTCGACAGCACCCTCCTTTAAAGATTCGGCTTGGAGCACAACAATGGTGGTTTGGCACTTTATGGTGGAGAGAAGAACCGCAACAATGGAGAGGGTTTTACGCTTGGAGATTTTCGGCAACAAGGAACAATGGTAGATGCAATATTCGACTATCACTCTTAATGTCAAAGGGTACACGGTTTCAAAGGTATAGAAAGGAATTTGAGGTTACAAGAAAAATAAGAAAAAGAGGAGAAGAGTAAAGGAATTTCAGCAAAGAGTTGGATGCTTTTACTAAAAGAAATTCAGCACTTAGCTCCCCTTTCCTATACATGACCGAATGCCTCAACCAAGAGTCCCTTGGCCGGCCACTTATCATCACTTATCACATTCCTCATACTTCTCCTATTATCCCTTCTTTATCACCTTAATAAAATAAATTAATCCTAACACATAATCTCTTATCTTACCTCTTTTAAAAATAAAATAAAATAAAACAATAATCACAATTATCCTAGCCGAATAAAACAAGCTTAATCCTCATCCAATTAAAAGTCCAATTGCCGTCCAACCTCTTCTCACCTTTCTTCCTTGACGCCAAAGCAAAAATAAAACCACTTAATGCTTCCAACAAGGCTCGAACATGAGTCCTGCTGGATCCCCTATCGCAAGCTGCAGGTAATGCCCCTAGCCACTTTGCCAAGGCGCTTTTTGTGACATAATTCACCCAGAATTTCTTTTAAGACCTACTTAGCCCAATTCCCTTTTGACACAAAAATATAAGTCCATTTGCTTCCCACGCAGCTCTGTCCTTCTACCTTCCTCCCAGCTTATGGCGTCATTTGCCCAAGCCTTAAGTGGCGCATTCCAGCCACTTTACCAAGCTCACTTCCATGTCTTATTTTCTTTACATTTTCTCTTAAGGCCCTATTCTCTTAGCTTCCTCTTTTATACTTAAAATTGAATATTTTCTAAGGCTTTCTCCTATCTTCTAAAGTTCACAAATTTCATTATACACATTCACAACATACTCAAGCATGCTATTTCATATAATTAAGCATAAATGCATAAGCCCATTTTCAGGATATTACATTCTTGATCAATTTGTGAAGTTGATATGATGAGAAATGGTATAGATTGGCATGGCTTAAAATGTTATATAGGTATGTGTTTTTGATGTGAAGTTGATACTTGAATTGGTATACTTGAGTAAGAATTGGATATGGAAATGAATGATATTGTTAAGAGTTAAATTGTACAAGTTTTGCTATGTTTTTGGTTGCTTTTGGAGTATGAAATAATGGTTGTTGGTGCTTGTAGGATTGACCCTAAAATGGGTGGCAAATTGGCCTTGTAAATGGCCTAAATTTGCCTACAATGTTGAGCACACGGGTGTGTGTCTCGACCGTGTCACTTAAGTTTGTAATTTGAAACAAGTCAGTCTTACACACGGGCAAGACACACAGGCATGTGACAAGCTGTATGAATCAAGTCTGTGTTGCCCATGGGTAAAGCACACGGGCGTGTCCTTGGACAAGTTAGGTTGTATGCCCTGTTTTGCCACGGCTTGGACACACGAGTGTCTCTGATGCCATGTGAGGCACACGGCCTGCCCACACGGGCGTGTGACCTCTGTAACTTTGAAAAATGTTTAATTTTTGAAAAAATTTTGTATGAGCTCGTTTTAGTCCCGACCCTTTCCCAATGCATGTTTAAGGTCTCATAGACCTTTTAAAGGGAATCTATGTATATGATTTGCCATGATATGATGATGATGTATCTTTTGTTGTAATATGATCGTAAATGTTCCAATATGTCCGGTAATGCCTCTTAATCCTATTCTGACGATGGTTTCGGGTTAGGGGTGTTACATAAAATGCAAAATGCCCAAATTATGTGTTCTTGGATAAAATTGAATGAAATGTTGAATAAGTAAGTTAATTTTGATATTAATTAGATTGGCAAAAGAGGAATTCAGATCTAGATCGTGGGAAAGTCAAAATATTGGATTAGTCAACTTAATTTGTCATTACTACGAATGAGGTAAGTTCGTATTTTAATAGACATTAATAAATTATGTTATAAATGCATATTATTTGTGTGCTTGAATTTAATGCCAAATGGTAATGTAAATATATATGTAATTTGAATAAGTTATATATGTTATTATGATATTCAATTGTTTGAGAAGCAGAATATATGAATACATGTAACACCCCAAACCCGGTCAATACGCCATGACCGAATCTGACATGTGACAGAGGAAAAATTTTGAAGTAAAACGAGTTAACGATTTAAATTTTAGTGAAAAACTCTTTGTTGTTCTATGATTGTAGAAATCAGGTGTATAATAAGTTAAAAACTGATAATTTTCTTTGAAATTCTGTAACATAATTAAAGAGGCCTTATTACAAATCCATAAAATATGAAAACAAAATTAAAATAAAATACCCAAATAGAAGTTCATATAAAACCAACGTTTATTGTATGGTCTCCTCGAGTTCATCCGGCTCCTCATCCGCGAATTTACGAATCACCTGAAAAGGTAAGGGAGAAGGTGAGTCACCAAGACTCAGTGCATAATCCCTCTCCCGGGTAAATGCCACATACTTACACAAATTACAACCAAGCAATATATATATGATGCACCCAACCTAGCCATCCATAACTTCTTTTCTACCCCGTGTGGTACCAAACCATTGGTGGTGCCAAACCACTGGTGACCCAAAGTCACGATATCCAATATTGTGATACCAAATCACTGGTGACCCAAAGTCACGAATAATCAAGTTGTGGGGCCAACCCACTTGTGATACCAAATCACTGGCGACGATCCCAATACATCAAATGTGGGGCCAACCCACGGTGGTGCGGAACCACTGGAGCGAGTCGCTATGAGGTGCCAAACCTCTGGTGTCCCAAAGACACGAAATATGTGGTACCAAACCACTGGTGACCAAAGTCACGAATAATCAAATTGTGGGGCCAACCCACGTTGTGATACCAAATCACTGGCGACGATCCCAATATCTCAAAAGTGGGGCCAACCCACGGTGGTGCTAGACCACAGGGACAAGTCGCTATGAGGTGCCAAACCTCTGGTGTCCCAAAGACACGAAATATGTGGTACCAAACCACTAGAGGTGCCAAACCTCTGGTGTCCCAAGGACACGATATTAAATCTTCCCCCTCCGCTCATATCACTCATACCAATGCAATAGATAAACAAATCATGTCACTATACTTTATTAGGTAATCACATAGAAATTTCCATATCATAAATCGTATCATCATGCATCATATTGCAAAAGTCATATCGAAACGGACTTACCCGATTCCTTGCTTATACCCATCATGGTATTATATCAAGATCTCATAATTTTCCACTTTAATAACATAATTAGTTATTAACACACATATATAAATATATATATAAACTGAGTTATAAGTGTGTAAGGTACACACCTGACACCAACGAAAGTACTAAGATCCAAAGATTCGATCTACCGCACTAGATCACCTTGTCCTACATTCGGCCAAATCACAAAACTTTAAGCAACACCATTCGGCCAACAATACCTTAATCCCAATGAGTTACCCTTTGAAATACCAATCTTACCTATAGGCTTACCCAAAAACGATTGTCAAAGATTTGAGGCTTAGGTTGATTGCTTCCAACGTCCCAAAGAGCCTACAAGAAATTGGTTTCTAAGACTGATTAGAATCCTTCCAACAATTGCCCAAAAGTTCAGCCTTTGTCCACAAGAAAACGGTATAGAAAAGAGAAAAGAAATGATAGGAAATTCGGCCATGACACATACCTATCTTCCAAAATCCGTTTGAAGAAAACCAAATGAAGTCCTATCCTTGATGATATTCGGCCAAGACAAATCAAAAAGGATATGAGAAGTTTCGGCTATGGTTTTTGTATGACGAAAACAATTGATTTGAGACTAAAAAGAAATGAAATTCGAGAGTAGAGGAGAGAAAATAAAAAATAAGAAAGAGAGGATTCGGTTTAATCAACAATGGAAGAAAAGAAAAGAAAAGAGAGTTTGGAGAAGAGAGAGGTTCGGCCAAAAGAAAGAAAAAGGAAATGTGATTTTGAGCAAATACCAAAAGTAAGAAAAGAGAGAGAGATGGGAGAAAGAGTGCACTAAAATGCAAAATGTGTTTTTGGTTTCAAAGGAGAAATGAGAGAAAGAATTAGAATTTGGTTCAACACAAAAATGAGAGCTAAAATCCAAAGCAAATTTGCACAAAAATGCCTAGGTACATTCGGCCAAAGAGGGAGTTTCTGGAAAGAAAGAGAAAGAAATGCTCAAGTTGGCCAACTATCCCCCCCAAACCTCCTATCAACATTCGGCCACCCCCCTAGCCACACATGCCGTCCACATACATGCACTAAAGGCCTTGGAATAGTTTCCAAAACATCTTCCTTAAGCCAAGCCTTATGTCCCCCCATCCTTCCATAACCTTAAGATTCCTTTCCCAAAGTACAAACTTTCCTAAACCAATATTCAACTTACCAAAAATTGAAAGTCCAACCTTCCATATGTAAAGCTTGACCGTCCACTAATGCTAGGATACATAAAAATAAAGTCTTCAAAATGCTAATCATGCTACTCGAACCTCTTCCCACAAGCAACCTTTCATGTGCCTTATCCACTATGCCACTAACTCCTCTTGTGCTAGAATTTAACACTTAAATTAACTTAAGTGTCAAGTTCACTTAATCCACTTCACTAAACTTTTAATACTAAAAATTATTCTAGCTTAGTAAAAAAAATTCCAAGCCTTCACACAAATAAACTAAGCACACAATAAACATCATATCCGAGCTAACACAAGTAACAAAATGATGCTCTAATTTTTAGGATGTTACAATTCTACCCCCTTAAAAAAAATTCGTCCTCAAAATTACCTAACCAAAAGAGTTGAGGGTACTGCTGCCTCATCGTATCCTCTGGTTCCCACGTAGCTTCTTCTATGCCATGGTTTCGCCATAAAACTTTCACTAAAGGAACTGACTTCCTACGCAAAACTTTCACATCACGATCTAGAATCTGCACTGGTTCCTCTTCCACCGTCAGATCTGGATTCACCTCTATTTCCTCTACTGCCATGACATGCGATAGATCAGAACGATAGCGTCTAAGCATGGAGACATGGAACACATCGTGAATCTGACTCAGCTCTGATGGCAACTCGAGTTGATAGGCTACTGGTCCCACTCGTCTCAACACCTTATACAGCCCAATAAACCTTGGACTTAACTTGCCTTTTCTCCCAAATCTTTACACTTTCTTCTATGGCGAGACCTTCAGAAAAGCTTTGTCACCCACGGCAAACTCTATATCCCTCCGCTTGAGATCGGCGTATGACTTTTTCCTATCCGAAGCTTCCTTCAGACGAGCCTGAATCACCTTAACCTTATCCTCAGTCTCTGCAACCAACTCTGGTCCTAACACCTGACGCTCACCCAACTCTGTCCAACATGTAGGTGTGCGACACCTTCCACCATACAACGCCTCATATGGTGCCATCTTAATGCTTGCCTGATAACTATTGTTATATGCGAACTCAGCTAATGGCAAAAACTCTTCCCAGCTGCCTCTGAAGTCCAAAATGCATCCCCTCAACATATCCTCTAAAATCTGAATAACCCTTTCCGACTGCCCGTCAGACTGTGGATGAAATGCGGTACTGAAATCCAACTGCGTACCCAAAGCCTGATGTAACGCTGTCCAAAACCTCGACGTAAATCTAGGATCCCTGTCCGAAATGATCGACACTGGCACACCGTGCAACCTCACTATTTCCGCTACATACAACTTAGATAACCTCTGAAGCGAGTAATCCACCCTTACCGGAATGAAATGAGCTGACTTAGTCAGACAATCCACAATCACCCAAACTAAATCCTTCTTACTAGGCGTAAGAGGTAATCCACTGACAAAGTCCATAATGATCCTTTCCCACTTCCACTGTGGAATCTTCACCGGCTGAAGTAACCCAGACGGTAAATGATGTTCAGCCTTGACTTGCTGACACGTTAGACATTTGCCCACAAACTCAGTTACCTCCCGCTTCGGGCCTGGCCACCAAAACTGCTCTCTTAAATCCCGATACATCTTGCTACCTCCAGGATGCATAGCATATGGGCTACTATGTGCATCCTGAAGAATCCTTTGCCCCAACTCAACATCCTTCGCCATACAAGCTCCCCCTTTAAAACACAAAACTCCATCACTGGTCAAACTATAATCCTCTAAACCTCCATTTTGAACCCGCAACCTCCGATCATTCAAACCATCATCTTTTAACTGTTTCTCCTTGATCCACTCCAACCAAGTCGGCTTGACTTGCAATTCAGCCAAAAGACTCCCATCGTCATATAAGCTAAGACGAGCAAACATCAATCTTAAATCAGATACAACTTTACGGCTCAACGCGTCTGCCACCACGTTAGCCTTGCCCGGATGATACTCAATTGAATAGTCGTAGTCCTTTAACAACTCAATCCATCTACGCTGCCTCAAGTTCAAATCCTTCTGAGTCAAAAGATACTTAAGACTCTTGTGATCCGTGTAAACTATCGACTTCTCTCCATACAAATAGTGTCTCCATATCTTCAGAGCAAAAACCACTGCAGCTAATTCCAAGTCATGCGTCGGATAATTAACTTCATGTGGTCTCAACTGTCAAGATGCATAAGCCACTACCTTCACTTCTTGCATCAGCACACATCCCAAACCAGTATGTGATGCATCACAGTAAACCGTGAATTCCTTGCCTGCCTCAGTTTGAATCAAAACTGGAGCTTCAGTCAGAATCTTCTTTAACTTGTCGAAACTTTCTTGCTGCTTCTCGGTCCACACAAATGGAACTCCTTTCCTCAATAACTTTGTCATAGGTGCAGCGATCAAAGAAAATCCTTCCACAAATCTTCGGTAATACCCCGCCAGACTTAGAAAACTCCGAATCTCAGCCACTGACTTAGGCGGCTTCCAATCCAACACTACCTCAATCTTCCGAGGATCCACTCTAATCCCCTCAACTGATACCACGTGACCCAAGAAAGTCACCTCCCTAAGCCAGAACTCGCATTTACTAAATTTGGCATAAAGCTTCTTTTCCCTCAGAATCCGTAACACTACACGCAGATGCGCCTCATGCTCCTTCTCTGACTTTGAGTATACCAAAATATCGTCTATAAATACCACAACAAACTAATCCAAAAACTGCTGGAATACCCGATTCATCATATCCATGAATGCTGCCGGTGCGTTAGTTAACCCAAACGGCATCACCAGAAATTTGTAGTGCCCATACCGAGTACGAAATGCCGTCTTATGGATATCAGCCTCTTTCACCTTTAGCTGATGATATCCAGACCTTAAATCAATCTTGGAGAAAATTGCTACCCCCTTAAGCTGATCAAACAAGTCATCTATCCTCGGCAAAGGATACTTGTTTTTGATCGTCAGCTTATTCAACTGGCGGTAGTCTATACACATCCGCATTGTACCATCCTTCTTCTTGACAAAAAGTACTGGCGCTCCCTATGGCGAAACACTTGGTCGGATAAAACCTCGATCCAACAACTCCTGAATCTGAGCCTTCAATTCCACTAATTCCTTCGGTGCCATCCTATACGGAGCAATAGACACCGGCGCGATTCCTGAAGTAATGATCTATACCAAATTCAACTTCACGATCGAGAGGCGATCCCGAAGTTCTTACGGAAATACGTCCGCATATTCCTTTATCGTTCGAACATTCCCTACGCAAGACTCCTCCTTAGCCTCCAACGCGCGCACATGGACCGAAATGCCTCACGACCCTTTCGACCAACTTCCACGACTTTCAAACGCAGATACTATGTTGGATAGATAATCTCTTCTATTACCTATCATGACCACTTCTTCGCCATCAGCTGTCTTCAAAACCATGCGCTTAGCAAATAAGAATCCAAACTTGCTTGGTACTTGACCAACCAGTCCATCCCAAGAATCAGATCAAACTCCCCAAATGGCAGTTCCATCAGATCAGCTACGAACACTACCCCTTGGAGTTCTAGGGGTACATCTCTATACAGCTTATTCACTTCTACAGAGTGACCTAGAGGGCTAAGTACTGTCATCTTCCTAGAAGTAGTCTCAGAGTCTAGAATCATGGTTTCTACAATGCTACTAGCAACATACGAATGTGTCGAACCCACATCTATCAAAGCAGTATATGGTACACCAAAGATTAAGAACGTACCGGTTATGACGTCTCGCTGTATACACCAAACCAGGCTGTCTTGCCTCATGTTGCCAGCACCTCTGCCAGATGCTCCACGGCCTCGACCAGAACCATTACCTCCTCTACCATTACCACGACCTCTCTGCGATGGCGGTCCCTCCTTTCTGAACTGAGCACGACCTTGACCCTCAGACTGGTTCCTGGCTAGCTTACATGGACAGTCTCTCACACGATGATCCAGTGAGCCACACTCGAAACATCCTTTCCCTCCTGTCCAACATTCGCCCCAATGAGATTTTCCACATCGATTACACCGTGCCGGTCCCTAATTAGCAGTACCAGGCCTCCCAGATTGATTTGGACCACTCTTCTTAGCCCTCTTCTGAGAATTACCGAATGACCCGAATGATCCATAACCTCTCTTATGCTTATTCCGGTCGTAACTCTGTCTTCCAGATTCCTTTATTCCTTCGGCTATCTTAGCCTTTTCAACTAAAGTAGCAAACTCTCGCTCCTGTTGTGGAGCAATCAGCAATCTCAGCTCGTTCCTTAAACCGTCCTCGAACTGGACACATCGCTCGTGCTCCGAAGCCACGATACCTCCAGCATACTGACTCAATCTTAAAAATTTCGCCTCATATTCTGATACGGACTTATTACCCTGGACCAAACTCAGAAATGCCTTACGCTGCACATCAATGTAATTAGATCCAACATATTTCCGCTGATACGCTGCCTTGAAATAATCCCAAGTGAGATCCTCCGCTGCAGCACTATTCCGTACCGTAAGCCACCACTGATACGACTCATCCCGAAGAAGCGACACAATCCCTTTCAGGTTGTCCTCAGCATTCACATCCAAGTCATCCATGATTCGCTCCGTCGCCTCTAGCCAATATTCAGCCGCACTAGGAGCTACACCTGAAACACCTCGAAATACCTCCGCTCTATTGGATCGAAGTCGCTCAGGTACAGATTTCTGAGCTCCCGCGCCTCCACTTAATCCAGCTACCCTCTCAAGGACTCGCAGCACCGCCCGAGACACTACATCATCCCCCGTTTGATCATGATGCTCAACTCTAACTGCTGGTAGTGGGGGTGGTGGTACCTCATTTTCGAATCCTTGACCAGACCTCACTGGTTCAGACACAGCCATCCTACCATGACCGCGTCCACGAGTAATACGACCTCGACCTCGAGTACTCATGTCTAAAATCTCGACTTATCTGATTTAAAAGTGTTATGCATGAGTCATTATTCCACTTTCTTTAAAACAAAGTTTTATGAATAATTTTAATAAGAGATTGTTTCGCGAGTACATCCAACCTATAGTTTGGGTCTCTAGAGTAGTTCCTGCAACTATACAGTCATACCATCATATCATCAAAATCAATAATTTGAAGTACTTACCCGGGCAGATAAGTGCCGAAAACTCGGTGCCATGCTTTTTCAACCATATAATTTAAACAAAAACATTTTTAAGACCATACTTTAAATCATTTTGGGCCTCGGGCCCAGAGCCGAGCTTTTGAACTTAGCTCTGATACCAATTTGTAACACCCCAAACCCAGTCAATACGCCATGACCAAATCTGACATGTCACAGAGGAAAACATTTTGAAGTAAAACGAGTTAACGATTTAAATTTTAGTGAAAAACTCTTTGTTGTTCTATGATTGTAGAAATCAGATGTATAATAAGTTAAAAACTGATAATTTTCTTTGAAATTTCGTAAATAAATCTTTAAAACATAGTTGTAAATCCATAGATTAGAAAACCTTTTATAATTTAAAAGAAACCAAAGCGAATAGTTTGAAAATTGTTTCTATTTGAAATTTGGGAACTTGAGTTTTGGAAAATAGTATGAGTTATCGAAAACACTTAAGTTGTTAAATACTATCAATTGATTTATGTTACCCGATGGTAACCTTTTAAAAACCATCGCGTTTTGTAGTTTAGAAAACTTTGCGCTCTAATTGTTATATTAGCCATGTAATTTATAAACCATATTTTTAACGAATTCAAAACATATAAATAATCCAAAACATAATTAAAGAGGCCTTATTACAAATCCATAAAATATGAAAACCAAATTAAAATAAAATACCCAAATGGAAGTTCATATAAAACCAACGTTTATTGTATGGTCTCCTCGAGTTCATCCGGCTCCTCATCCGCGAATTTACGAATCAGCTGAAAAGGTAAGGGAGAAGGTGAGTCACCAAGACTCAGTGCATAATCCCTCTCCCGGGTAAATGCCACATACTTACACAAATTACAACCAAGCAATATATATATATGATGCACCCAACCTAGCCATCCATAACTCCTTTTCTACCCCGTGTGGTACCAAACCATTGGTGGTGCCAAACCACTGGTGACCCAAAGTCACGATATCCAATATTGTGATACCAAATCACTGGTGACCCAAAGTCACGAATAATCAAGTTGTGGGGCCAACCCACTTGTGATACCAAATCACTGGCGACGATCCCAATACATCAAATGTGGGGCCAACCCACGGTGGTGCGGAACCACTGGAGCGAGTCGCTATGAGGTGCCAAACCTCTGGTGTCCCAAAGACACGAAATATGTGGTACCAAACCACTGGTGACCAAAGTCACGAATAATCAAATTATGGGGCCAACCCACGCGTTGTGATACCAAATCACCGCGCGGCGATCCCAATATCTCAAAAGTGGGGCCAACCCACGGTGGTGCTGAACCACGAGGACAAGTCGCTATGAGGTGCCAAACCTCCGTGTCCCAAAGACACGAAATATGTGGTACCAAACCACTAGAGGTGCCAAACCTCTGGTGTCCCAGGGACACGATATCAAATCTTCCCCCTCCTCTCATATCACCCATACCAATGCAATAGATAAACAAATCATGTCACTATATTTTATTAGGTAATCACATAGAAATTTCCATATCATAAATCGTATCATCATGCATCATATTGCAAAAGTCATACCGAAACGGACTTACCCGATTCCTTGCGTATACCCATCATGGTATCATATCAAGATCTCATAATTTTCCACTTTAGGCTCCGTTTGTTTGGCAGTAAAATGTTTTCCTGAAAATGATTTCTGGAAAATGATTTACTTTTCTGGAAAATGATTTACAGAAAATATTTTCTGGTGTTTAGATGAATCTGTGTAAAATATTTTCATTGTTTAGCGCTTTCTTGAAAATATTTTCCTAAAAATTTTTTTTGACATATATTAATAAATTTTATATACATATTAATAAATTTTTATATTTTAAATTATTTTTACATATATTAAAATGATTTATTTAAAAATAAAAAAATTAAATTAAATATATAATAATACTCAATTATTAAGCTACATTATTAACCGTCATAAAATGAAAACAACCAAAGTCAGATTTTGTAATTGTGTTTAAAAAAATAAAAAAAACAAGGATTGAATAATTTACAAGGTTTGATCTTCACTCGTATCTTATATCAAGGTTCGATCTTTTACGTTTTATCAATATGGTAATGTAAGTGTATGAGTGTGAGTTTGAAATTATATTGTATAAAAAAAAGGAAAAAGTTGTTTTAAATATTCTAAATATATCTATGATTTAGTGATAATTTACAGCTTGATTAATAAATTGCGAATGTTTTCAGATATTATTGTCACAAATAGAAAAGTAAGAGTAATGGGGTAACGAAACAAGTGTAGGTAAGCTGAACCTATAGCAATTCGAATGCAGAGAACATAGAATGAAAGGCATGAAAAAAGGAAGAAGATTACCATTATAAACAGCAAAACCATGTACCATACTTTATTTATTTCCTTAATCACTCTTTCCACATGTGCATATACAAAAGGAAAACTCAAGCTCAAAGTATGTAAAATCTCGCACAACTTTTTAGCCACTTAAATTTTTAAGGGTAATTGATTAAACAAGAAACAAGGACTTTTAAAAATATTAAATATGTGGTGTATATTGTGTCCAGTAACCTATGAGGAAATCCAAACCCTACAAAAAGCCCTTCATCCATGGATGATCAATCCAGGCTATCCATTCATTATGCATCCATGCGAATCACACATCTCAGTCCCTCACCCGCAAGCATTAACTCAAATGCCTTGTTGATCTCGGAGAAAGGCACGAGTGTGTGTGATGAATTTATCCACTCAAGTTCCTACAACATCAAAGACACCATAGTGTTTATTATGCATTAGTATATTTGTATAGAAGAGAAAATGTACTGCGTGTCAATACATATTCCAACCAAAGCATTTACATATTCATGCATAAATATCAAACACATTCTGTTTTGGTATTCAATACTCACTCCTGGTTCCAATAAACGGGAAATAGAACTTATTTGAGCTGCAACACGATTTTAAACAAGTTTCACTCTTTCAAATACATACCTTGTCTGCTTCTACACGATTTTATCCAGTGAAGCACCACCGAATATGGACAAACTAGTCAGAAAAGCCCCAACTACTTAGAAAAGCTAGACTCGTAATTGAAATTTTAAATCATGTTAAAATATTCAAGTTATACATTCGCACATGCACACAGAGACACACACACACATATATATATGCCAAAATATTTGCTATCATTCAAGATTTCCTGCAATGTCTCAACTACCACTCATTGAATGAGTACAAAAAACTTGCAAAATTAAAATATTTCTTAACCATGGTTTAAGAACCAGAAAAAGCTGGTAAAGTTATCATAATATCTGCTTTCCCCCTCCTTAACACCGTGTAAAACAAATATCTTTTTCATAAATATTCTTCTCAATAATCATCAAGGCATTTGACTATGAATCACGCTGATCATATTATCAAAAACCCAAACAATTTACCTCCCAGTGAGATCGAGCAAATGAAAACACGTCTACTTTGGTATCATAATCATCATTCTTGAACACCTCTGAGCAACATATCGGCTGTATCAATAAGATCAAATATGTTTCAAACTTACAAAGAAAAAAAAATAAAGGTAAAAAATTTCACTTGAATTTGTAAAACAGAAAAAATTGAGGATAAATGAGAACCAAATAGAAAGAGAACTCACAAGATATGTCTAGACAAGTTAGAGGTTTTTCTTCTTTAACGGTTAGCGACTTGCTAACTCCAAAATCTGCAACTTTCGGATGTCCCAATCATCCTCAAAATGTTTCTCATATTTCAATTGTAAGCACATAAAAAGTTCGACCATTTCGTAAAATTCAAGGGGACAAAACGTCTTTAAAATAGCCTAAAGCTAACTTTGTTCCAGATCTAAATTTTGTTAGGAAAAGAAAACCCATCTAAACAAGAAAACTTACGAAGGCTCAAGATCACAGTGAATTATTGGTGCCGGTTTGTTCTCATGTAAATAATTCATTCCCCTGCAAAAGATTATAGAAGATAAGTTAATATTCAATTTCACAAGGAAGAGACTATCAGCCAGCAAAAGAATGTTTCATGCATTAATCAGTTTTATTTCTCACTTAACTCTAAACATAAGCTTTGTAGTGATCATCTCAACTACAATCATCTAAGACCAGCAAGCGCAGTCTTAAGTTTAAATATTATTTTTTTCCCCTGCACTAGAATGTATAATCATTTTGCAGCTTTTAGATTTCCCTAAGCTTTTAGATTTCCCTATTCATATTCTTCACAAAGACCGGATATTGTGCAACAGATATACTCGTGTACAATTAGCAGTAACTCTAAAATGAAATTTGACAAAAAAACCGTCCATTTATGACTAGGAAAATAGCCATTTGTTAACGTGTATTCAAGAATAATAATTTCCATCTACAATAACAAACCTTGCAATATCAAGTGCAAATCTCGAGTCATCATTGGTTTCAAGGCTCCTTTTCTCTTCAAGAAGGCTCAGTAAATCTCCTGCAAAACAAACAACAATCAAGACAAATTCTAATGATAATTTTAGATTTAAACCAAATAAGCTAAGAGATAGATTTAAGGTGAATGTCTTAAAATCCTATTATTCATCCACAAACAAAATTAACAAAACAGAGGAAAGATGTGACATTATAGTTCCCTATCAATGCCTTAACCAACATTTCATACAAACAAAAACAATTCATGACACCTCAATTATGCAAAGAAATTTATAACATCAACAAGCCAAAATGTCGGAGGGAAGTAAATTATTCATACAAAAGAGTCCATAGATGCTATGGTAGCAACTAAGATGCCGATTAAAACCTTGGGTAAATATTCTATCACAATCATCATAGGACTACTTTGAGTTACTGCACCAAGAAATTGAACTACATTTGGATATCGAATTTTACTCAATAATGCAAGCTCATCTCAAATGCCCTCCGAGAAAAAAACCAAGAATTCATGTATCATAATGTGTGGAAGAAAAGGACCAAACGCTTAGTCCAAGAATTTCCCAATAAAAGTAATCATTTACATAACTATGATTTAAACAGTTATGAAACCATGATCAGTTACATTTAATAAAATAAGAGATTACCTTTGTAATGTTGACGCTGTTAGTAAAATCAAGTTCTTTTGGATCAATCTCATATTCTTTTGGATCAAGTTCTTTTGGATCAATCTCATATTCTGGAACGACACAAATATACAAATTGCTTAGCCCGCAGATCAGAAATGGAGTAGGAGTGCTCAACGAGGGCGTCGTTGTTCTTGAATCGGTGTAGAAGTGCAGAAATGGAGGTCGCGTGGGAAGGGGGTCTTTGCTCGGGGAACTAATTCGTCAAAGGAGAAAAAAGAAAGTTCTAGGGTTTCAAATCAGGCGAGTTCTGAAGAATTGAAGGACTGATTAATAGAAAAGATGACAGAGATGACAGAGATGATAAAGTGAGAAACGATGAAGAGAGTGAAGAGAGGAGCTGTGTGGAAAATGTCTTACCCTTTAGAAATCGGTAAGACGTTTTCCCCAAATTAGGAAGCCATTTTACGCGTGTTTGGAAAATGTTTTCCAAACGGAAAAGCTTTTCAGGCAACCAAACACTGGAAAAGAGGAAAATGTTTTCTGGAAAATTTACTACAACCAAACAAACAGACCCTTAATAACATAATTAGTTATTAACACACATATATAAATATATATATAAACCGAGTTATAAGTGTGTAAGGTACACACCTGACACCAACGAAAGTACTAAGATCCAAAGATTCGATCTACCGCACTAGATCACCTTGTCCTACATTCGGCCAAATCATAAAACTTTAAGCAACACCATTTGGCCAACAATACCTTAATCCCAATGAGTTACCCTTTGAAATACCAATCTTACCTATAGGCTTACCCAAAAACGATTGTCAAAGATTTGAGGCTTAGGTTGATTGCTTCCAACGTCCCAAAGAGCCTACAAGAAATTGGTTTCTAAGAATGATTAGAATCCTTCCAACAATTGCCCAAAAGTTCGGCCTTTGTCCACAAGAAAACGGCATAGAAAAGAGAAAAGAAATGATAGGAAATTCGGCCATGACACATACCTATCTTCCAAAATCCGTTTGAAGAAAACCAAATGAAGTCCTATCCTTGATGATATTCGGCCAAGACAAATCAAAAAGGATATGAGAAGTTTCGGCTATGGTTTTTGTATGAAGAAAACAATTGATTTGAGACTAAAAAGAAATGAAATTCGAGAGTAGAGGAGAGAAAATAAAAAATAAGAAAGAGAGTATTCGGTTTAATCAACAATGGAAGAAAAGAAAAGAAAAGAGAGTTTGGAGAAGAGAAAGGTTCGACCAAAAGAAAGAAAAAGAAAATGTGATTTTGAGCAAATACCAAAAGTAAGAAAAAAGAGAGAGATGGGAGAAAGAGTGCACTAAAATGCAAAATGTGTTTTCGGTTTCAAAGGAGAAATGAGAGAAAGAATTAGAATTTGGTTCAACACAAAAATGAAAGCTAAAATCCAAAGCAAATTTGCACAAAAATGCCTAGGTACATTCGGCCAAAGAGGGAGTTTTTGGAGAGAAAGAGAAACAAATGCCAAAAGGTGCACAAATGCTCAAGTTGGCCAACTATCCCTACCCCCAAACCTCCTATCAACATTCGGCCACCCCCCTAGCCACACATGCCGTCCACATACCTGCACTAAAGGCCTTGGAATAGTTTCCAAAACATCTTCCTTAAGCCAAGCCTTATGTCCCCCCATCCTTCCATAACCTTAAGATTCCTTTCCCAAAGTACAAACTTTCCTAAACCAATATTCAACTTACCAAAAATTGAAAGTCCAACCTTCCATATGTAAAGCTTGACTGTCCATTAATGCTAGGATACATAAAAATAAAGTCTTCAAAATGCTAATCATACTACTCGAACCTCTTCCCACAAGCAACCTTTCATGTGCCTTATCCACTATGCCACTAACTCCTCTTGTGCTAGAATTTAACACTTAAATTAACTTAAGTGTCAAGTTCACTTAATCCACTTCACTAAATTTTTAATACTAAAAATTATTCTAGCTTAGTAAAAAAATTCCAATCCTTCACACAAATAAACTAAGCACACAATAAACATCATATCCGAGCTAACACAAGTAACAAAATGATACTCTAATTTTTTGGATGTTACAATACGAGAAAGCATCGACAATGTGATGATATCTGAAAGCCCCGTGTGAACCATAGGAATAGTTTGGATACATATGTCATGACATAGGATTTCGATATGTGTTTTCATGCAAGACCACGTCTAGGACGTTGGCATGGACTTGTGTTTATGTGTAAGACCATGTCTAGGACATTGGCATCGTATTTGATTCGTGTAAGACCTTGTCTAGGATAGTGGCATTGATATTTGATTACATGTAAGACCACGTCTGGGACGTTGGCATTGTACGAGCTTTTCGAGCTATCCGAGTATCCTTATTGATTCCAAATGGTTCAACGGGCATTTCGAGAAGTAATGATTAAGTGAATGACATTCCGATTTAGGTACGTTGAAAAGTATACCATGTTTGGAAATGAAATGTAAGTATATGTCCAAAGAATGTTATGTGATGTATATGGAAATGAAATATGAAATGTGCAAAGGAAATATGAACAAGTGTATAAGATGTGATCTATAATGTTGCATATGTGAAATTATCAGATACTATATGAATGAAAGGTGAATTTGAGTATAAATGATGATATGAGATTTATATGAGAAATATATATGATTGAAGGTGTTATTTTCCATAATGTGCTCATTTGGCTTTATGAAAATGTGAATTAAATGATATATGACAATTTAATTGAATAAGCTTGTGAAAGCTACAGTTAGCTAGTTATGTAGTATAATATTGAATGTGTAACAGCCCGATTTAGGGGCTAGTTGGAACAGTGATCTGGGAATCACTAAACCGAGGATAGAGAAAATTATTTTCATGTTATTTTATGTGTTATAACATGTTTATAAGGGTTTTGGTGCCTTAATTTTAGCAATTTCTAGCTAAATTGTGAAAAAGGACTAAATCGCATAAAGCGCAAAAGTTCTATTTTATTTCCTAGAGGTGCCAAATAGCTATGGATTATAAATTATAGGTCCCAAAGGTGCAAATTGGCCTTGTTAAGTGTGTTGGCTGACCATAGAAAGTTAAGGGAACAAGGGCATTAAATGTTGGTCAAAAGTTGGTGATATTAGTTGACAAATGAATAAAATAAGATGAAATAAGCAAAAGCTATCATCTTTTTTATTTCTTCTCTTCTTCCACCAAAAATGAGCAGCAAAAATGGGGTTTTTGAAGCTCAAAATTTCAGCAAGCATTCCTCCTCACAAGTAAGTGATTTTGATGATCTTTATTGATAATTTTAGTACTTTTGGAGTCCCCAAAGCTTAAGCTAGCTAATGAGAGGACTAGTTTGCAATATGGTTGAAAGTTTGGGGACTTACCATGATAGATTTTATGTTTTTTAGTGAGTTTTATGGAAGAAAAGGAATGATAGGATGATGATAAACAACTTTTGTGAAAGGTGTTGTTATGAAAACACTTAATTAGGGCTAAAATGCAAAAGTTGTAAATTGTTCATTAAGGCATGAAATAGTTGGAATTGTGGATTGTTATAAGAGGACTAAAAGATCAGCTAGGCTTTTTTAATAAGAAAATGTGATAAAAATTTATTTACGAGCCTAGGGACAAAATCGTAATTTTGCCAAAGTGTAGGGGCAAAATAGTCATTTTTTCCTAGAGCGTAGATTATGATATATTATGATATATAAGTGATTAAATTGGTAAATTTCATTGTTCTAGAGTGAAGAAATCGAGTTTTGGACCTAGAACGGGTGAAAAGAGAAAGGTGGGCAAAAGTCTCTTTTCGGCCCTTTCGGCATCGAGGTAAGTTGATGTGCAAATGTTGTAATTACATATGAGTTATTTTAATAGTCCAATGTTGTATGGAATGTATAATTACGCAATGAATGTATTAAATACTTGTCGTTGAGTTGTTAAGAGAATTGAACCTAAGAATGGTAAGAAACGTAAATAGTATGAAATGATGATAGTTAAGGTTCCATTTAAGACCATATTGGAATATGGCTTCGGTGAGAGATATTAAATAAGACCATGTCAAGGACATGGCAATGATATGATATTTCGTATAAGGCCTTGTCGGGGACATGGCATCGATATGATAATTCATGTATGACCCTACCACGGGTATGATGTCAATGTGACAATATGTGTATGAGACCTAATAGTATTATTTAACAGTTGAAATGAATTTAGTCTATGATGAACGTTTAGTGGGATGAGTGTAATCAATACACTTTAGTGTATGAGAGACATTTGTTAATGTATTATGTGAACGCGAATGAGAATCGTATAAAGTTAAGTAAGAGTGATAGTGAGTGAGGATGTTTACAGATGAACGTTTGAATTAGAGAAAATGTATGTGGACAAGTATTTGTGAATGTATACTATCGGTGAGTTGTGTGCGTTACCACCTGATAAATTATTAATTGATGGGCTGTGTGCGATACCATCAACTATATTATTATCGTGTGGTGTGTATGCGTTACCACCGATAAATTAATGTCGATCGAAATGTGTGCGATACCATCGCTTATAAATGATTGGTGAGCTAAGTGCGAAATTGCCATAGGTATAAATGATTGGTGAGCTAAGTGCGAAATCACCATAGGTTTAAATGATTGGTGGGTTGTGTGCGATACCACCCTATAAGAGATTCAATAGTGGGCTAAGTGCGTAACCACCGAGAGATTAGTAGTATGAGTGGCTTATTGAGAATGCGTGATGTGTTGTTTTATATGATCTTGTGATGATCAATGTAGGAATGTATGCTAATTAGACGAGCATTTGGCTTATGGTATGGTAAGAATATGGTAAGAGATAGAATGAGTAAGCTTTAAGGATGATTGAGTAAGTAACCATGAGTACATGAGAAAAGCTCATCATAATAACTTGCAGTTATGTATATTCAATGAATATCAGTGTTTATCAGTTGTATGCAGATGAACTTACTAAGCATTTTTGCTTACTCCTTTTATTTTTCTCATCTCTTATAGGTAAATCTAGCTAGCTCGGATTGGAGATTGCCGGAGATGTTTTCACACTATCAAGCACACACTCGGTATGATGTATCAAGTCTCTATAAGTTATGGCATGTATGGGGCTTGTACTTAAGGTTGAATAAGTCATTGTTGATGTAGACAAATTGTGTTAGCCTAAGAGAACTTATGTTTGTTTGTGTATAGCCATAGATGATGGCCTAAGTTGTTTGTAATTATATGGGAATTAGTTCTCCCTAGTGTATGGGATAAAGACCTTATTTCTTTTATGATTAAATGTCTTTAATTCAAGAGTTACATTGAAGCTATGTGAAATTATGTTATGATATATGAATGTATGCAAAGAAGAGTGGTAAAAGGCTTGGTAGATAACTTCTAAGTACCCACACAGACAGACACACGGGCGTGTGTCTAGGCCGTGTGTCCCCTACACCTTAGTGTCTTAAGTCAGAATAGACCACGGGCTAACAACACGGCCGTTTGTTTAGGCCGTGTGAGACACACGGTTAGCACATGGGCGTGTGCTTCAGACCGTGTGAATAAGTTAGTATATTAAAGTATGACACACGGGCTAGGGCCAGGGGCGTGTCAAGGCCGTGTGTAATTTGTCAGTACCTACCACGGGTGGGAGACACGGGCATGTCTTAGGGATACACGGGCATGTCCCAAGTTACACAGGCGTGGGACCCCTGTTTAGAGAAAAAGTTTCCAGATGAGTTTCAAAAGTTTCGTGATGAAAGTCTGAGGCCTTGTAGGCCCATGAAATGTATGATTTGACTAAGAAAGAGAAGTTTTTAATTCGGAACAAAATTTTATATCCCGTAAGTACATGTTTAAGAAAGTTCAAGCATAGTAATGTCTCGTATCCGGTCTTAGCCTCGGTCTTGGGTATGGGGTGTTACAGAATGATGATAATTTGTTATGAGAACATGTTATATAATTTAGAAAGGTTGTGTGTGATAGTCTATTATGCTTCAGATATTGAATTGAAATTATTTGTTATGTTAAGTTTATTAAGATACGAGCTTACTAAGCTTTCAAATCTTACTCTGTGTGTTTTCTTATGTTTATAGGTTTTCGGATGTTCGCTCGGGTTGGAAGTCAGCGGAGATTGCTTCACACTATCTAGCTAATGATTTTGGTATTTATACCCTTTATGACTTGGTTATATGGCATGTATAGGCTATGGTATTTGATATTATGGTTTGAATGTATTTGGTCATTTGAGATGGTTGATTATGAATGTGGTTGTGGAATTCAGTATATTTTGTGTAACATCCCAAAAGTTAGGGGTTATAAATTTTTGCATAATTGCATGTTGTGCTTGCTCAGTGGGTTATTTGAGTGTATTTAGGGGTTCTAGGGAAGCCTGGGTTCGAGTCTGATCCCTGGAAAAATTTTGGTTTTTGGCTCTTTAGTGGAGAGGGCTAGTTGAGGTTTGACTTAGGTATAATTGAGTGTGCTTTGCTAACACAAGTGGAGCACATGGTAGAGTGGTGTGGCGTCAAGTGGAGAGCATAGAGGGAAGGGGTTCGAAACCCAAAGATTACAAATGAGGGATTTTATTTTGTAGCTTGGGAGAGCAAGAGGCAGAGTTTGTATCAAACTCTTCAAGGGGAGTTGAAGACTGGGTCAAGCTATTCAAACAGATGAAGGTGAGCAGATTAAGGAGGAAAAAGTGGAGAGAATCAAGGAAATGAGGTGTGTGGAAGTGTTGGCCGTGAGTGGGAGTGTGTGATAGGGCGAGTTTCAGCTGGAGAAGGGTCTTAATTAGTTTTTCGGCAGCTTTGGTTTTGAGGTAGAAACCGAAACTTCTTGGGACCACGGTCACTTTTTGCTTTTGTTTCCAGGTTTGTTTCATTTAGGTATTTCAACTGAGAGTATTTTAGAAGCATTTCGGGTTTCTTCTTGGCAACATTTGTTCACTTTTTCTTCTCGTTACTTACCTCTCGTGCATTATTGGGTATTTCTTCTTCCTTTTGCTAACCGAAACTTTGGTGTTGGATGAATCACCATTCTTCTTCTCCTTTCTCTTCACGCCTTACTCATCTCTTGTTTCTCTCCAGCCGAATCTATCTTTAACTAGTTTCCTATTTTTTTGATGCTCCTCTCTTCACGATACAAAGCTAGCTGATTTGGGGTAGGCCGAATCTATCCTCCCCTAACACTTCATCTCTTGTTCTCTAATTGGTTAAGGCGAAACTAACCTTTCCCTTTTCGTTCTACTTGATTATCATCTCTGAAGGTCGTGCGTGTTCAAATCCTTTTTCCTCAAAGAATTTGTGGTAAGTGAGGTCACTCTATCGTGGGAGGTCACATCTTGTGGTAAGTGAGGTTGGTTGAGAAGTATATTTTGGTACTATGGATTTTTGAGAACATTGGGATTAACTCATAGTCATTGTTGTTTTAGGGGCATCGAGGAGTGGTTCTTTCGACAATCCAAAGAAGGTGTTACACACCGCTTATTCTGTGAATGTTGTTCTGTGAATCAGTTAAATGCAGAAATACTGAAAAGCCAGAATACCGACAACCGAGATCACTCAAGTCGCCAGCACTCGTAGTGATAAACCGAGTCTTTAGTGAGGGTGACAGACTGTTTAGAAACTGTCACAAACGCTCTCGTGAAACTGAGGCAGTAATGGGCCTTGTTGAGCCGAGGCGGGCTAAATGGACCCAACGGGATAATGGGCCCATATGAGCGAAAATGATGAAAAATGTAAGTTGACTGATGTGACTGCGAAGTCCATAGAACCGAGGCTAAAAACGAACAGAAATTGGGTTTTAGGCCCAATAGCACGGTATTGATCGAAAATGGGAACTGTGTCACTCGAGGCGACATTAGGCCTTTGGAAAGGCCGTTGCAGGGGTAAAAATACCGAAATACCCTTATTGGGTATATTTATCGAAATACCCTTAGTGGGTAAATTACTGAAATACCCTCGGCGGGTAAAGTTACCAAAATACCCTTAAAGAGTAAAAATATTGAAATGCCCTCGTTGGGTGAAATTACTGATATACCCCTGAAGGGTAAATTTCCATTTTACCCCTATCAATCAACTGACCACTATACCCCTAGTGGAAGATCTAGTGTTGTGTGTGTACCCTGTTTAATTGTTGATGATGGTAAATTATGTCGTACATCATTTTAATATGTCACTTCATGTTGGATTGGTTGGGTTATGCTTATGGAGGAAGTATTGCACTGGTGGCTATGCCACATTATACTGATTCGGTGGCTCTACAACGATATACTGATTTTAGTGGCTCAGCCACGTAAACTGTTACTGGCAACTTTGCTGCGTTGATATTAGCAGCTCGTCTGCGCTTTTGGTGTGTAGGGCTGGGTGGATTGACTTGGTCCCCACATGCTGTGTAGGGTTGGTACGAGTGGTTTGATGGTTTGTTTGTATTACCATGATTTTTAGGGCTAAGGCCCGAACTGATACTGCATGGGTTTGGGCCTAGACTGTGACTGTGACAGGGGATTGCACACTGAGTTCTTATAACTCACCCCTTCCTTTTAACCGTGCAAGTAATTCCCAACGTTAGAGGATTTGGAGATGTGGAGGACTCAGAGGTGGCCATACGTTGGATTTGCTTTTTAACGAAACATAGTAATTTTGGATTTAGTTTATTTTACATTATTTTTGGGTTAGTATTTTATGTAATAAGGCCTTTGGGATTTTCTTTTTAAACTTTTATTTGGTATTTCTTATATCATTGCAAGTTTTTTTTTTAAAAAAATGAGTTTTAAAACAATAACATCTGTTTTTAAATATCACGTTTCTGCAACGGTTTAATCAAGCTTCCAGAACAGACAAGTTTTTAAAAGTAAAATAATAAATGCGTAATAAGGTTTTACAAAAAGGAAATGATTTCAAGTAAAACTAGTTTTGTTAATAAGCAACAAAAAATTGAAATTTTGAATCAGTAAGAAGTTTTGATTCGTAGATGAATTTTCCAAGATATGCATAGTTTTCAAACATCACCTAATGTGGCACACTAGATCCAGTCATAACGTCTTGGCCGGGTTTGGGGTGTTACATTTAGTAGTATCAGAGTCAGGTTGCAAAACTCGACTGTGGAATGGGTTTGAAAATTTTTCCAAATCTGCTTAAACTTTGGTTTAGAAAAAGTGATAGTGTTACTAGAAGTATGGCACACCGAGTCCCCGGCACCAAATCTATAAATTTCTTTACTCTATACTTGAGTATGTGATGAAATGACTGTATTGAGAAACTACTAGAGATAGTGGTAGTACACTGAAACTTTAGCTATAGAAACTAAGACTATAGAGACTGAAACAGTAGTAAACTCGATCTACGAAAACAACTTTTATTACTATTTTTCATAAAACACTTGTTAATAATTATAAAAACTATAAGCTGATTCATAAAACTCTTAAACAGATTAACACATTACATCGAGATGAGTACAAGAGGTCACAGAAGGGGTACATGTAGCCGTGGTAGAGGCCGGGATGCTAGGGCTGGGTCCTCAGTGTCGGGACATATGCCTGAAAGGGAAGCACCAGCATCACCAGTGACTGAAACGGGGTCGCATGACCGAGCTGAAGGGGATGATGCTTTGTCCCAAGCAATGCTACGGGTTTTGGAAAGGGTGGTTGGAGCGAGTACTGGGTCAGTAGCCCGAGGGTCAATTTCTAAGCGACTCTGGTCTAACGGGGTTGAGATCTTCAGGGGTATCTCTGGTGTAGCCCCGAATGTAGTAGAATACTGGTTGGAGGTGGTTGAGCGGGTCATGGATGATCTGGACTGCACAGCGGAACAGAAACTGAAAGAAGCAGTATCTTTACTGCGAGATAAGGCATATCAATGGTGGCTTACCGTGAGGGAGGGCACACAGGCAGACCGATTAACATGGGATTTCTTTAAGACAGCCTTCTAGGAGAAGTATGTCGGGGCAAGTTATGTGGACGCCCGGAGAAAGAAATTCTTGAAACTGTTTCAGGGGAATAAATTCGTAGCAGAGTATGAGGCAGAGTTCCTGCGCTTGAGCTGGTACGCTCAGGGTATAGTTGCAACAGAATCTGAGTACTGCGTGCGATTTGAGGATGGTCTTTGTAATGAGTTGCGGGTAATGATAGCCCCACAAAGGGAAAGAGACTTCGTTACCTTGGTTGAGAAGGCTAAGATTACCGAGGATGTGAAATGCTCAGAGCGAAAAAACCATGAGAAGGAAAGGGGCAGGAATAAGAGAGATTTTAGGCCTTCAAGTTCTTCAGATGAATTTCATAAGAGGCCTAGATTCGATGGGTCGGTCCGAATGGGACTTCCAATGGTTGCTGGCAGACCGCAGCCTTGCGCTGTGTGCGGGTTGTCTCATCAGGGTAAATGTTGGAAGAGAACTGGGAAGTGCTTCAGATATGGATCTAGAGATCACAGGGTTAAAGACTGTACGCAGAGGTCGAGTCAGGTGCAAGCTGCGGGTTAGGGATATGTTCAGCCAGGGAAAGGTAATCAATAGCCACCGAGAGGTAGTGGTCTAGCCAGAGGGGGAAATGGGTCTGGACGAGGCCGTGGAGCACCAGGCAGAGGTTTTAGTAATACAGAGATGAGACAGCCAGGGTTGGTTTATTCTACTCGGTGTCGAGAGGATGGCGATGCACTTAACGTCATAACTGGTACGTTTTTCTTTCATGATGTGCCATTTATAGCTTTAATTGATATTGGGTCTACACATTCGTATGTTGCTTGTACTGTGTCGAAAACATTGGATATATAGTTTGAACTTGCTGATAGAGAAATGTCGGTGACTAGTCCTATTGGACAGTCAGTGATAGTGAGTAAGCTGTTTAGAGATGTGCCTTTAGAGGTTCAAGAGGTTGTATTTCCGGTGAACTTGATAGAACTATCGTTTGGCGAGTTTGGTCTCATTCTGGGCATGGACTGGTTAGTGAAACACCGTGCAAATTTGGATTGCGCTGCTAAGCATATGGTATTGAAGTCTTCAGAGGATGAGGAAGTGGTTGTGATAGGGGGCGAAGGGATTACCTAACCAATGTAATCTCAGCACTAAGCGCTGAGAAGCTGGTTCCCAAAGGTTGCGAGGCATTCTTTGCTTTTGTCAGCACTTCTGTTGTTAATGGACCGTCTTTTGAGAATGCCAGGACTGTAAAAGAATATTCGGACGTATTCCCTGAAGAGCTTCCGGGGTTGCAACCAAACCGTGAGGTCGAATTTGGCATTGAGCTTTTACCGAGAACGTTTCTAGTGTCCATCGTCCTTTATAGAATGACACCAAAGGAGCTGGTAGAATTAAAGGCTCAAATCTAAGAGCTTCTAGATCGAGGGTTCATCTGACCAAGTGTGTCTTCGTAGGGAGCACTGGTACTGTTCATAAAGAAGAAGGATGGGTCAATGCGCATGTGTATTGACTACCGTCAGTTCAACAAGTTAACGATAAAGAACAAGTATCCGCTACCAAGGGTAGATGATCTGTTTGATCAGCTGCGAGGAGCTTCGATTTTCCCTAAGATAGATTTAAGGTCGGGGTACCATCAGTTAAGGGCTAAGGAGGCAGATGTGTTCAAGACAACTTTCAGGACTCGTTATGGACATTACAAGTTCTTGGTCATGCCATTTGGGTTAACGAATGCACCGGCTAATTTCATGGATATGATGAACCGGGTCTTCTAGCCCTACCTAGACCGGTTCATGGTGGTGTTCATAGATGATATTCTGGTGTATTCAAGAATTGAAGAGGAGCATGATTCACATCTCTGGTTGTTCTGCAGATATTGAGGGAAAAATAACTTTATGCCAAGTTTAGCAAGTGCAAGTTTTGGCTGTGAGAGGTGACATTTCTGGGGCATGTCGTGTCTACTGAGGGAATTAGGGTTGATCCTTGGAAAGTTGAGGTCGTATTAGATTGGAAACCACTGAAGTCGGTATCAGAGATTCGAAGTTTTCTGGGTCTGGCCGGGTACTACAGACAGTTTGTTGAGGGGTTTTCACTGATTGTTGCACCCCTAACTAAGCTACTGCATAAGGGAGTACCGTTTGTTTGGACTGATAAATAGCAGGAGAGTTTTGAGAAGCTGAAGAAGATTCTAACTGAAGCTTCGGTATTAATACAACCAAAGGCTGGGAAAGAGTTTGATGTCTATTATGATGCGTCGCACACAGGTTTAGGATCTGCCCTGATGCAAGAGGGTAAAGTGGTGGCTTATGCGTCCCATCAACTTACACCGCACGAGGTGAACTACCCCACTCATGACTTGGAATTAGCTGCGGTGGTGTTCACACTAAAGATATTATGGGGAAAAGTCGATTATTTACAGAGACCACAAGAGTCTTAAGTACCTCCTTACCCAAAAGGAGTTGAATCTTAGGCAACGAAGGTGGATAGAGTTGCTTCAGGATTATAATTGCTCGATTGAATATCATCCGAAAAAAGCTAACGTGGTGGAAGATGCACTAAGCTGTAAGGTTGTGTCAGATCTGAGAGCAATGTTTGCTCATCTCAGTCTATTTGAGGATGGTAGTTTGTTGGCGAAACTACAAGTAAAATTGAATTGGATTAGTTAGATGAAAGAGAAGCAGATGTTGGATGAGTCATTGATTTCACGGTTCCAACAGGTGAAGAAGGGAGAGACTGTGGATTTTGAGTTGAATAGTGAAGGAGTGTTATGTTTCTGTGGAAGAGTTTGTGTACTGAGGAACTCTAAGTTAAGACAGTTGATTCTGCGAGAGGTGCATAGTAGCCCATACACTATGCATCCCGGTGGAAACAAGTTATACTGATATCTACGTCAACTATATTGGTGGCCAGGACTTAAGCTTGAGGTGACTGATTTCGTAAGTAAGTGTTTGACATGCCATCAAGTGAAGGCTGAGCATCAACTGCCTTCAGTACTGTTGCAACCTGTTACAATTCCACTCTAGAAGTGGGAAAAGGTAACCATAGACTTTGTTAGTGGGCTACCCTTGATGCCTACTAAGAAAGATTCGGTATGGGTAATTGTTGATCGGCTAACTAAATCTGCCCACTTCATACCAGTTCGTACCAATTACTCGTTGTAGAAGTTGGCCAAGTTATATATGGTGGAAATTGTGAGGTTACATGGGGTGGCAGTGTCTATCATTTCAGACAGGGACCCTAGATTTACATAAAGATTCTGGAGAGTGTTACATGAGGCTCTAGGTACAAGGTTGGATTTCAGCACAGCTTTTCATCTGCAGACTGATGGTCAGTCAGATAGGGTAATCCAGATTTTGGAATATATGTTAAGAGGCTGTGTGATTGAATTTAAAGGCAGTTGGAAAGACTATCTACCTTTAGCAAAATTCGCTTATAATAACAGCTACCAATCCAGTATTCAAATGGCACCATACGAGGCATTATATGGTCGTAGGTGTCGTACCCCTACTTGTTGGACAGAATTGGGTGAGTGACGATTGATGGGCCCAGAGCTAATTTTAGAAACTGAGGAGAAAGTGAAGTTGATATGGGGTCGGTTAAAAGAAGTATCTGATAGGAAGAAGTCGTATGCCAACTTAAAGCGTAAAGAGATAGAGTTCGCTGTGGGGGATTATATCTTCTTGAAGGTCTCACCTTGGAAAAAGATCCTGAGATTTGGACGGAAGGGCAAGTTCAGCCCCAGATTCATCGGACCTTACCGGGTAATAAAGCGTGTGGGACCAGTTGCCTATCAGCTGGAGCTGCCTTCTGAGTTAAGTCCTATACATAACATATTCCATGTTTCTATCCTGAGGCGTTACCGTTTTGATCCTTCTCATATAGTGTAGGTAGAGGAGATCGAGGTAAAACCTGATCTAACATTTGAAGAAGAACCGGTGCAGATTTTGGATCAAGATGTTAAGGTGCTAATAAGGAAATCTATTCAGTTAATCAAGGTGCTGTGGCGTAACCACAGTTCAGAGGAAGCCACGTAGGAGCCTGAGGAGGCGATGCGTTGGCAGTACCCTCATCTCTTTTGATCAAGTAAACTTTTGAGGCCGAAATTTCTTTAAGGGGGTAGAATTGTAACATCCCAAAAGTTAGGGGTTATAAATTTTTGCATAATGGCATGTTGTGCTTGCTCAGCGGGTTATTTGAGTGCATTTAGGGGTTCTAGGGAGGCACGGGTTCGAGTCTGAGCCCTGGAAAAATTTTAGTTTTTGGCTCTTTATTGAAGAGGGCTAGTTGAGCTTGGGCTTAGGTATAATTGAGTGTGTTTTGCTAACACAAGTGGAGCACATGGTGGAGTGGTGTGGTGTCAAATGGAGAGTATAGAATGAAGGGGTTCGAACCCCACAGATTACAAATGAGGGATTTTATTTTGTGACTTGGGAGAGAAAGAGGCAGAGTTTGGATCAAACTCTTCAAGGGGAGTTGAAGAATGGGTTGATCGCTAAAATCAGAGCTTTAAAATTTATAAAAGAATGATCGAACCTAGAAACTAACTCTGACAACGATTAAAGGCAAGTGTACCTATCGAACAGTAGTATAGTTTAGGCAAGACTGGATCGTCGAACCCAAAGGAACTAAAAGTACTAATACTAACTTTCTTTTTATTATTTAGCCTAAAATAAAATAGAGTTACTTTAATCTAAATTAATGACTACTAAGCTAAGGACACAAAGACAAAAAGAACGAATTGGAAAATAACTTGAAGAAAAACTCAATTGATCACGACGGTACCCTCAGGAAGAATCCACCTAGACTTCACTTGTTATCTAACCCTGAACCATACGATTTATTTACTTAGTTTGATTCGTAGGACTCCTTAACGTATATTAAACCCTCTCTCGAGGCGAATAACGTCTAACGCTAGGTTAATTAGTGGAACTCTCGTTCTCTTATAATAACCCCCTAGAATAGCAGTAAATCAATCCATCGATTCCCATATTAGGTTTCACCCTAATCCGGCAAAATCTCGCCACTCTATCTCTAGGCGTGCGATCAACTCTGCTTAATTATGCTAGATCTACTCTTAGGCAGGGTCTATTCCTCCACCACCTAAGCACATCAGATTTGGATTAAGCATGCATAATTAAGAACAAACTAAGTATTTATCATATAATTCAGAAAATAATAACACGATCCATCATAGGTTGCGTCCCCTTCAGGTATCTAAAGGGTTTAGTTCATAACAAAATAAGAAAACATCTCAAGAGAAAAGATAAAACAAAACGTAAGAAATCCCTAAAACTCCCTAAAGGAATTGAAAGAGAAATCCGCCGTCTTGAGTATAATTCCAGCTTCTTGGGATGGATCAACTGGCTAACTTCGAGCGATTCCCACAATTCTGACCTTTCTGGCTTGGCTCCTTGGCCTAGCTCGACGCCCTTCTCAAAGGTGGTACTTAGGGGGTATATATAGGCTCTTGGAATGCAATTCTTTCTCCCTAAGTATCCTTTTCCGACTGAAATTGCTCTTTCCAGCGACAGGGGCACGGCCATGGCACATGCCCGTGTGGATCGACTTCAAACCGTGTTCGGATTTCTAACTTGAGGCACGACCGTGTAAGTCGGGGTTCAGGCCATGCTCTAGGTGATCGGCGAGGCACGACCGTGTTGGATTTGGGCAAGGCCGTGTCAATTTCGTGCTAAGACCCATTTACTCTGTTTTTGGCCCGTTTTATTTTCTTTTCATCCTCGGGTGTTTTCCTCGGTATAAGACATGAAAAGAAAGGATTAAAAGCACCTTTTTATATAGATCAAGGAATAAATCATCTGAAAGTAAGCTAAAAGCGGGATTAAATTATGTTATAATTATAGTTTATCAAATACCCCCACACTTAAGCTTTTGCTTGTCCTCAAGCAAAAATCTGACTTCAATTAAAACATGATTCATAACTCCTATCAACAATGCTTTATCCTAATTCATGGATAATTTTTACATGGATAATTCAATGCAAAGAGTCCTAAAGATTCAAACAATATAAGTCATACATTTGTAGCACGAAAACATAGGTGTTTCCCGTCATCTAAATAATTACCTTTAATTCAAAACCTACAAGGATTGACATCCTCACAAAATATTCACTCAAATCACTCAAAGTGTTTAAAGGTCAAAATTAAGCACTCATAAGTCGAACCTGAAAAGTTAGTCCCATAGGCTTGCCTGAAAATCAAATCTCCACCGCTGTAAAATGAAATGGTAAACAAATGAAAAGGTCTTTGTTAGGGTTGTAACAGGGCTAGGGTTAAAGGTGTGGATAAAGGCTGAATTAGAATGTTAGAATCGAGATTGAATTGACAAGTACCTTACCTAAAAATTACTGAGATAATAATTACATCAACTGAGAATAATAATAAACCTACTAATACGAGCTTTTTTTTCTTTTGATATAGACTTTGATTGTGTAAGCTCTCTTTTCATACTACTAATATTGAATATACTTTGTTTTTTTTTTAAGAACAAACTAATAGTAACAAATGAATTCAACTCATAATATATTATACTTAATCAAATCATATCTCGGTTAAAGGGTAATCAAAAGGAAGGGTGAAAACAAATACAAAGGGTTTTGGGTTAATATTAGTGGGTTAGTCAATAAAAAGGTTTGTTAGGATGAACGGGGTTCACTAGGGGTTAATTGTGGAGGTGGGCCTTTTTAGTGGAGTAAGTGTGTTAAAACCTAAGTGCCTTTATCATCTCGGTATATCAAATCATAACTGTGGTCTTGACATGTATAATCAAGGCCAGTTCTAGAATAATTGTTCAATGTTGACACACTCATAATCAATAAAGTGATCATGAAAAAAATGTATGCTCTATAAGGCTCAAAATCTCACAAAAATTATGGGTGTTTTTGATATCAACCTCGTAAATTTCAAACTTGAAAGTAATATTCAAATTCAGGTTAACAACCTAAAATTTTAAATTTTTGAAAATTAGACTTATCATGCTTGATTCCCTAGTATTCTTCAAATTTAATCATCAATGCACAAATAACTATGACTTATTCAAAAACATGTCAATAAAGATCATAAATTATTAGAAATTTCATCCTAATTCGTAATATGAGAAAATTACTTAAGAACAAGATTAATTTTAGGGATTTGAGAATCATGCAAAAAGTTAAGCATTTTTATCCTCAGGGTTTGAGAATAATGAAGAAAGTTAGGCATTTTCTCAAAATAATTATTCACCCCCCACACTTAAGATGTACATTGCCCTCAATGTACAAAGATAGATAATAACATTTAAAGGATAAATAAAAATAGAAAGGGAAAGAATTACTCCCTGAGTTTTGGATGTTTTCTCAGAGGAGTGTCTTTGGTGGTGGTGATGGTCAGTCTAGATGACAAACCTACGCTAGATGAAGAAATTGGGTAGTGCACTGAGAAGCAGCCAGGACTTATTAAGACCTAATTAAAATAAACTAAATATATAATTAAAAATAAGAAAGATAGAGAAAGGGGAAAAAATGTAAATGAAATGAGGGTAAAAGATAAATGGACCGAAGAGTCCTTATTGTTGTATGGTTCGCGAGGTGGGTGTGATCTCTAAGGCTGGGGAGGTGCTGGCGGTGGCGGAAGTGGCGTGATTTGCTAATAGCCTGACGAACCTGACACTACGAAACTAAAATAAGTGAAACTAAATTAAACAGAAAAGAAGTAAAATTAAGGAAATTGAAGCAAAAGAGAAAAGAAAAATAGAAATTGTATGGTCTCAAAGACCCTTGGCTTGTTGTTTGGATGAAGCTGCCGGCATGAACTCATGTAAGTTATCTCTTTTGAGGAGATTGGCCTTTTACGCTTCTTCGACATGTTGTGTGATGGCTCAAGGATCTAGAGTTTTAGTAAATGGAGTGAAAAGTTTGAAAAGAAGAAGGGAGAAAAGAAAAGCAAGTTTAGATGGGGAGAAGGGGAAGGGCTGTGGAGTTTAAATAGAATTTCAAATCTGGCACGTTCCCACGCCCGTGGCCCGATAGTGTGTCGATTCGCACGGTCGCTTCGTACGGCCTGTGCCTAGGCGTGCTAGCTCTCCATTCCCGTTCTTCCGCAAGCCACGCCCATTTTCGACAAGTCAGCATATTGGCACAGGTTGAAGGCACGGGCGTGTTCTACTCGTGGTTGGTAAGTTAGTAGCTTCACACGGTTGTGGGGCACGGCCGTGCCACTTTGTCGGTGCCCGTGGTGTACTGGTTGGGTCCGTGACGTAGAAAAGTGGTTGGGACTGATTCGCACGGCTTCTGCCATGTTAGTACCAAGATTCTGGTGGTCCACACGATTACGGCCATGGCCGTGTGCAAGACCGTGTGACCTGGAAATCTGCACTTTTTAGTTAGTTTAAAAGAAGAAAAATAAAATGGAAACAAAAGAAAAAAATAAGAAGTAGGGTTAATACTCGGGTTGTCTCCAGAGAAGCGCTCGTTTATAGTCTTAAGCTAGACTTTCCTCGTGTTTGAATATTTTCAGGGAGGTTTAAAGCTTTGAATATCTTCCCTCATATTATCATTTTTATTTTCATTGTATTCTTCAGGTCGAGTAGCATTTATTTTAAAAGTGCCAAAAATAGGATTGCTTACCTCGACTGTTCCGTGTGGAAGAACATTGATTACCTTAAAAAGGATTTCTTTGTTTGTGTCAGCGTCTGGAGGGAATAGTCGTGGGTTTGCTTTATCTAACAATACCTGATCTCTGACTTTGGACTTGTCTGTCTTGTAGAGTGGTTTTGATTCTATTTCCTGTATCCCTAATTTTTCTTTGAAGTGCGTTTTCCACTCGTTGAAGTCATTGGTTTGAATCCTTTGCTCCTCGTGAGTTATTTCTTTGTTGGCTTAGGGTTCGTGTTTCGGCTTAGGTTTGTATCCTTGTGGTGTTTCCTGCGGTGAAGGTTGAATAAATTGATTATCAAAGTAATTGTCTTTCTTACCTTCATCGATTGTTGTCCTGGCCGAGTCAAGAGCTTGAAGAGTGATTGTCTTATCGCCTACACAAAGTATAAGTTCGTCTACATCAACATCAATTTTAGTTC
Organism: Gossypium bickii; assembly: GCA_025503065.1. Classification (NCBI taxonomy): domain Eukaryota; kingdom Viridiplantae; phylum Streptophyta; class Magnoliopsida; order Malvales; family Malvaceae; genus Gossypium; species Gossypium bickii. The sequence continues at coordinate 28,787,545 of CP106712.1, forward strand.
TGGCGGTTGCTAAGAATGGCCTTCCTAATATTAAGGGGATTGAATTATCCTCTTCCATGTCTAAGACAACAAAGTCTACTGGGAAAATGAATTTATCAATTTTGACAAGAACATCTTCGATAATACCCCTAGGAATTCTAACAATTTTATCAGCTAATTGAATACTCATCCTAGTCTGTTTGGGCTTCCCTAGACCTAGCTGTTTAAACAACTTATAAGGCATGACATTTACGCTCACCCCTAAATCGCTAACGTATTATCAATAGTTAAGCTACCAATTAAACATGGAATTGTAAAACTCCCTAGATCTTTTTGCTTCTGCGGTAGTCTATCTTGTAGTATTGCTGAGCATTTTGCATTGAGTTCCATGTGTGGCTCTTCGCCTAATTTGTGTTTGTTTGTCAAGAGCCGTCTTAAAAGTTTTCTCAAGTCTGGCATTTGGAAAAGAGCTTCAAGAAGAGGTAAGTTAATATGTAGTTTCTTTAGAAGTTTAAGAAACTTACCGAACTGCTCCTCTGAATCGTCTCTTTTCATCGCTTCGGGGTCAGGTATGCGAGGTTGGTATTATTTGATTGCCGATTTTGGCTTTTGTTGCGTTACCTCAACTTTACCTTCTTCGACCTTGTCTTCTTGTTGTGAGATGGGTTCGTCTATCTCTGCATTTTCCTGAGCTGCTATGGCTTGAATATGCTCTTTTGGATTAATCTCAGTGTTGCTTGGTAGACGTCCTTGTGGTCATTCTGACATTAGCTTTGCGAGCCATTGGACTGCATTGGTGACTTCTTTCACTGACTTAGTAACTTTTTCAACCAATGCTTGTTGGTCTTTACGTATTTTCTCATTTTCTTGGAAATGGTTTTCTGTGCCTTCCATGAATTTTGTCAGCATCTCTTCGAGGTTTGGCTTCTTCTCTTGTGGATATGGCTGATTTTGGAAGTTTTGAGGAGGTTGTTGTCTTTGATTTCCTTGATTTCCTTGGCCTCCCCATGAAAAATTTGGGTGGTTTTTCCAACCTGGATTGTAAGTATTACTATAAGGGTTATTATTAGATCTGAAATTATTACCTATATAGTTCATCTATTCGCTTTCTGCTTCCGGTTCGTAGGGTGGGTACTCAAGATTCGCCACAGTTCCACTTGCGTCGCACTGCATTACTGGATGTACCTGCGAAAAACACAAATTATAAAGCTTTTTATTCATTATCTCCATCTGTATTGATAGCATGGTTACTGTGTCTATCTTGAAAGCTCCGACTGATTTTTTCGCTTTCGTCCTTGTAACTTGCCATTGATAATTATTTAGTGACATCTCTTCAATGAACTCGTACGCTACTTTAGGAGTTTTGTTGTTCAGGGTTCCACCGGCGGCTGAGTCAATTAGTTGCCTCGTTGTGGGGTTTACACCATTATAGAATGTTTGGACTTGTAGCCACAAGGGTAAACCATGGTGTGGACACTTTCTCAGGAGATCCTTGTATCTCTCCCATGCGTCGTATAATGTCTCTAAATACATCTGCACAAAAAAAGAGATATCATTCCGTAATTTGGCCGTTTTGGCCGGTGGGAAATATTTTAATAAAAACTTTTCGGTCATTTGGTCCCATGTAGTGATTGATCCTCATGGTAACGAGTTTAACCACTGTTTGGCTTTATTCCTTAATGAGAAGGGAAATAACCGAAGACGTATGGCATCGTCAGAAACACCATTTATTTTGAAGGTATCACAGAACTCCAAAAAGTTAGCTATATGAGTATTTGGATCTTCGTCCTGCAAACCATTAAATTGAAGAAACTGTTGAATCATTTGTATTGCGTTAGGCTTTAATTAAAAATTATTAGCAGCTATAGCAGGCCTAACAATACTCGATTCTGCTCCTGTTAAATGTGGTTTAGCGTAATCAAACATTGTACGTGGAGCATTGCGTTCCCCCACATCATGGGGTTGTGGATTATTTTCATCCATCCCTTTAGTAGGATTGGATCTGCCTTCTTGATTTTCCTCTGTGTAATTTAAGGCTCGCCTGATTTCTTGGCAATTCTTACGAGCGGTCGCTTCAATTTCACTGTCGTACACTAAAGGTCCTCTCGGGTTCCTCCTAGTCATAAACTAGAGATACATGAAAAGAAAAGAAAGAAAGAAAAATTAGAAAAATTAAAATTTAACCTAAAAATAAATTGTTGAAAATAAAAATAATGGCTAAAGTAATAAAAATAGAGTTTTCTTTAATATTTTAGTTCCCCGGCAATAGCGCCAAAAACTTGATCGCTAAAATCAGAGCTTTAAAATTTATAAAAGAATGATCGAACCTAGAAACTAACTCTGTCAACGATTAAAGGCAAGTATACCTCTCTAACAGTAGTATAGTTTAGGCAAGATCGGATTGTTGAACCCAAAGGAACTAAAAGTACTAATACTAACTTTATTTTTATTATTTAGCCTAAAATAAAATAGAGTTGCTTTAATCTAAATTAACGACTACTAAGCTAAGGACACAAAGACAGAAAGAACGAATTGGAAAATAACTTGAAGAAAAACTCAGTTGATCACGATGATACCCTCAGGAAGAATCCACCTAGACTTCACTTGTTATCTAACCCTGAACCATATGATTTATTTACTTAGTTTGATCCGTAGGACTCCCTAACGTATATTAAACCCTCTCTCGAGGCGAATAACGTCTAACCCTAGGTTAATTAGTGGAACTCTCGTTCTCTTATAATAATCCCCTAGAATAGAAGTAAATCGATCTATGGATTCCCATATTAGGTTTTACCCTAATCTGGCAAAATCAGATTTGCCAGATCTACCCTATCTCTAGGCGTGCGATCAACTCTGCTTAGTTATGCTAGATCTACTCTTAGGCAGGGTCTATTCCTCCTCCACCTAAGCATATCAGATTTGGATTAAGCATGCGTAGTTAAGAACAAACTAAGTATTTATCATATAATTCAGAAAATAATAACACGATCCATCATAGGTTGCATCCCCTGAAGGGTTTAGTTCATAACAAAATAAGAAAACATCTCAAGAGAAAAGATAAAACAAAACATATGAAATCCCTAAAACTCCCTGAAGGAATTGAAAGAGAAATCCGCCGTCTTAAGTATAATTCTGGCTTCTTGAGATGGATCAACTAGCTAACTTCGAGCGATTCCCACAATTCTGACCTTTCTGGCTTGGCTCCTTGGCCTAGCTCGATGCCCTTCTCAAAGGTGGTACTTAGGGGGTATATATAGGCTCTTGGAATACAATTCTTTCTCCCTAAGAATCCTTTTCTAACTGAAATTGCTTTTTCCAACGACAAGGGCACAGCCATGGCACATGCCCGTGTGGATCGACTTCAAACCGTGTTCGAATTTCTAACTTGAGGCACGACCGTTTAAGTCGGGGGTCAGGCCGTGCTCAAGGTGATCGGTGAGGCACGGCCGTGTGGGATTTGGGCCAAGCCGTGTCGATTTCGTGCTAAGGCCCATTTACTCTGTTTTGGGCCCATTTTATGTTCTTTTAATCCTCGAGTGCTTTCCTAGGTATAAGACATGAAAAGAAAGGATTAAAAGCACCTTTTTATATAAATCAAGGAATAAATCATCTGAAAATAGGATAAATGCGGGATTAAAATATGTCATAATTACGGTTTATCATGGGTCAAGCTATTCAAACGGATGAAGGGGAGCAGATTGAGGAGGAAAAAGTGGAGAGAATCAAGGAAGTGAGGTGTATGGATGTGTTGGCCGTGAGTGGGAGTGTGTGATAGGGGGAGTTTCAGCTGGAGAGGGGTCTTGATTGTTTTTTTGGCAGCTTTGGTTTTGAGGTAGAAACCGAAACTTCTTTGGACTATGGTCACTTTTTGCTTTTGTTTCCAAGTTTGTTTCATTTAGGTATTTCGACTGAGAGTATTTTGGAAGCATTTTGGGTTTCTTCTTGGCAACATTTGTTCACTTTTTCTTCTCGTTACTTACCTCTCGTGTATTATTGGGTATTTCTTCTTCCTTTTGCTAGTCAAAAATTTGGTGTTGGCCAAATCACTATTCTTCTTCTCCTTTCTCTTCACTCCTTACTCATCCCTTGTTTCTCTCCAGCCGAATCTATCGTCAACTAGTTTCCTATTTTCTTGATGCTCCTCTCTTCATGATACAAAGCAAGGTGATTTGGGGTAGGCCGAATATATCCTCCCCTAACACTTCATCTCTTGTTCTCTAATTGGTTAAGGCGAAACTAACCTTTCCCTTTTCGTTCTACTTGATTATCATCTCTGAGCTCCGTGCGTGTTGAACTCTTTTTTGCTCAAAGAATCTATCTTTACCGAATCTGAGGGTAAGTAGTACTAATCATTTTCTGGATTCCTCCCTATTGCCGAATATGGGTGGATGCTAACCTCCTTTGTGCATCAATTATTTTAGGGATCCATTTGCTTTAGCCAAGGAGGGAGGCCGAATACTGTCACTCTGTCGTGGGAGGTCACTTCTTGTGGTAAGTGAGGTTGGTTAAGTAGTATATTTCGGTACTATAGATTTTCAAGAACATTGGGATTAACTCATAGTCATTGTTATTTTAGGGGCACCGAGGAGTGGTTCTTTTGGCAATCCAAAGCAGGCGTGTAATCTCACACCACCGCTTATTCTGTGAATGTTGTTCTGTGAATCGGCTAAAAGCTGAAATACCGAAAAGCCGGAATACCGACAACCTAGATCACTCAAGCTATGAGCGCTCATAGTGATAAACCGATTCTCTAGTGAGGGTGACAGACTATTGAGAAAGTGTCACGAATGCTCTCGTTAAACTGAGGCCGTAATGGGCCTTGTTGAGCCAAGGCGGGCTAAATGGACCCAACGGGTTAATGGGCCCAGATGAGCGAAAACGATGAAAAATGTAAGTCGATCGATGCGATTACGAAGTTCGCAGAACTAAGGCTGAATATGAACAGAATAGGCCATACGAGCGTGTGGGCTCGAATGGGCCGAAATCGGGTTTTAGGCCCAATAGCACGGTATTGATCAGAAATGGAAATTGAGTCACTCGAGGCGACATTAGGCCTTTAGAAAGGCCGTTGCAGGGGTAAAATTATCGAAATACCCTTATTGGGCAGAATTACCGAAATATCCTTAGTGGGTAAATTACTAAAATACCCTCGAGGGGTAAAGTTACCAAAATACCCTTAAAAATGAAATTACTAAAATGCCCTTGTTGGGTGAAATTACTGATATACCCCTTAGGGGTAAATTTCTCTTTTACCCCTATCGATCACCTGACCACTATACCCCTAGTGGAAGATCTAGTGTTGTGTGTGTACCCTGTTTAATTGTTGATGATGGTAAATTATGTCATACATCATTTTAATATGTCACTGCATGTTGCATTGGGTTGGGTTATGCTTATGGAGGAAGTACTGTACTGGTGGCTATGCCACATTATATTGATTCGGTGGCTCTGCCACGATTTACTGATTGTAGTGGCTCAGCCACGTATACTGTTTCTAGCAGCTTTGCTGCGTTGATATTAGCAGCTTGTCTGCGCTTTTAGTGTGTAGGGATGGGTGGGTTGACTTTGTCCCCACATGTTGTGTAGGGTTGGTACAAGTGGTGTGATGGTTGGATTGGGTTGGGCTGCATATTTGTTTGTATTACCATGATTTTTGGGGCTAAGGCCCGAATCGATCATCGCATGGGCTTGGGCCTGATCGTGGATCAGAATAGGATTGTACACTGAGTTCTTGTAACTCACCCCTTCCTTTTAACCGTGCAGGTAATCCCCAGCGTTAGAGGATTTGGAGCTGTGGAGGACTCGAAGGTGGCCATACGTTGGATTTGCCTTTTAACGAAACATAGTAATTTTGGATTTAGTTTATTTTACATTATTTTTGGGTTAGTATTTTATGTAATAAGGCATTTGGGATTTTCTTTTTAAATTTTTATTTGGTATTTCTTATATCATTGCAAGTTTTTTTTTTTTAAATGGGTTTTAAAACAATAACATCTGTTTTTAAATATCACGTTTCCGCAATGGTTTAATCAAGCTTCTGTAACAGACAAGTTTCTAAAAGCAAAATAATAAATGCATTATAAGGTTTTAGAAAGAGGAAATTATTAAGAGTAAAACTAGTTTTGTTAATAAGCAACACAAAATCAAAATTTTGAATCAGTAAGAAGTTTTGATTCGTAGATGAGTTTTCCAACATATGCATAGTTTTCAAACATCACCTGATGTGGCACACTAGATCCGTTGGTAACGTCTAGGCCGGGTTTGGGGTGTTACATTTTGATAAACTTGATATTGGCTAAATAGCTTGAAATTGTTATGAGATTGGCTTGATATGATCTAAGTGTATATGGCCATTTTAATAATGGTTTAAGTTATTCATATGATCATTTGATAGATGATGAGTATTTGCTCAAGAAATGCATAAAAATGAGTTGATGAATTGATTCATTTTTTTTAGGTATGGATTGATATTTGAATTGGGAAATATTGTATAGTTGAAATAGGTTATATTGATGATTATAGCTTGTATATTTAGGATGTTCTTGGTTAAGCAAATGGTATTGAAATGTGCATTGAAATGGTTAGGAATTTGAATGGCATGAAATGTTTATGTAATAACATGTTTTGGCTGCCTATTAATTGAATTGAAATGGTACAAAATGAAGTGGTTTAGGTATGCATGAGGAGGGTAAGAAATATGGCTTAAACCAAGCCTAATTTCGTGCCACACGCCTGTGTGCTCAGGCCTAGCTGCTTTAATAAAATAAGTCAGTGAGTTATACGGCCTAGACACACGGGCGTGTCTGGTGGCCGTGTGTGGCACACAATCTTGGCACACGGGCGTGTGACTGGCCGTGTGACCAAGTCATTATGTATGCCCTATTTCCACACTATCCGTGACACGGACTTGTCTAGAGGCCGTGTGCCACAGGGCATGTGTAGTTTGAAAATGTGAAAATTATTCTAAGTTTTGAAAATTTTTGTATATGTTTGGTTTAGTCCCGAACCACTTCTAAGCATGCTTTAAGGCCTCGTAGAGCCTTGTAAGGGACAATATGACTGTGTTTGAATAACATATGTATTTGAATGTCTAAATGTATAAGTTATGTCTATGTTATAGAGTGATCGATAATACCTCGTAACCCTATTCCGGCGGTGGATAGGGGTTAGGGGTGTTACAATTTTTTTGGTAGCAGAGCTATGGTTTAGTCAGTTCTAGGACTAACATAGCTAATGTTAGTATAGCTATACATGCCATATTTAACCTGCGGTAGTGTGATATAACCGAGTTAATTCTGATAGTGCAGAAGTAAATACTCAAATGTTTGAGTGAAAATGTATTGATTATGAGTTAAAAATCTTAAAGGTAAGAAACAAATTGTATGACATGTTGTTATTGATAAATGTTGTAATTATATGAGCATATGAGATATGATATTTGAGTTATGATTGCTATCTAAAATGCTTTGATTGTGAATTAGTGATTTGAGTTGGCATATGAACAATATGTTAAGAACAAAAGTGATTAAAAGCAAAAGTTTATTAAATGATTTGAGAATGTGAAATTAGTAATGAATTGGCTATTTGCGATAGTATGTGTTATGTGCATTTATGTGTAAGTTAAATTTGAGGCTTTACTACCCTCACCCCCTTATCAGTGAAATGTTATAATGAAATCTGTAAGATTTGGGTTAAATAAGCTCACGAGTGTGGAGTTACAGAAGTTTGTGTTCGGAAGATTAATGACGCGATCAGAAAAGAGATTGAATCAGCAAATGAAGACAGTATTAAAAGAGATATTGGATAATTCTAAAAACTATTTAGATTATGTAAAGTAACTATTACAAAAGAAGTTAACTCCGATTAAATGACCTATTCAAGTATGTTACCTAAAGAAAGTATCAACTAGAAGCTTCTCTGGATTGGTTTCAGTTATTGATGGAATATTATGAATTTAATGATGATAGTATTAGAGAGTTGAATAATGTTTGAATTGTATTGATGGCTGAGTGTAGTGGTTATGTTATAGTCAGGCAGTTACTATGACTTCTTCTGGGCATTTTACGTGTACAATTATCCTCAGAAATATATGTAACTGTTTAATTTCATAAGGAATTCTTATCGTATGAGAACATTAGCTAAACATATTAATAGATGAAAGTATCGTTGGTCTGTTTGGGTTATGTTCGACATTACTATGTCTTTCTCTGGTATTTATTCCCTTGTGTGAATATGAAAACTTGACGGCAAAATTTGTATAAGGCTAATATTCTGTTTCTACTTGCTATTGTTCTGTTGAATATATGTGAAGATTATATTACTTCTGTTACTGCGAATTTTAGTATTTATGAGTGACATTGTTCTTTCTGGACAATTTTTGGGATATCATCAGAATTGATATCATTCTATATGGGTTGTAATTTCCAGATATCCTGTGTAATTCGAAATGTTGATAGTTCGCTATTTTGGATTTTCCTATGATTCTATGTGATTATCTGCAAGAGATCTCTATTTGATAGAAATGACTGTCTATTATGATTATAATTTTTGGTTGAAATGTGAAAGTATAGTGGTACCGTCCTTAGAGTTATAAAAGTTGTGTTTCTGCAATGGTGGCTATTTAAATCATATTTGATTTCCTTTTCTATGTTCAAATGCTTCATTAACAGCTAAAATAATATTTATTATAGGGTTGAAACATCATTCTTAGTAAGGCCCAATCATTTCTTTTTGGTTAAGGTGATTTCAATATAACTCAGAGTCTCGATGATTAATATATGAGACAACTTTTTTATAAACTCTTTTCTAGTTCTCGTGAAGGTTCGACATTGATAAAAGTGAAAATGATAGAAGATCAAGATCAATCTATATAATGATATGTCTGGAGTTATTTCTTCTAATGAGAAGAAAGATTTCTTCGAAAAGACTGATTCAGTAGTTAGTGTGATTTGAATTATTTGATTGAAAAGTTAATTGTGTCATATGTGTTTGAATCTATCTACGAACTGGAAATAAACTTTGAATGTACATGTATGAAGTGAAGGATAGTCTGAAAGAAGAATTTATATTCTTGAAGACTTGATACGAAGCTATATCTATCGAAACGATTCTATTTGAGAAATGTTGTGGTAAATTAAAGTTAGTTTGATTGTTGAAGCTTTCTTTTGCACGAAGACATTATCAACCTAAATGACAGTTCTGGTTCCGCCTGAGTTGAATAAAGAGTTTATGATTTTTAGTTATATATTATTGAATGGTTCGAAATGTGTTCTAATACAAGAATGTGCGGAGATATCTTGTGATTCTATACAGTTAAAGCTGCATAAAAAGAGTTATGTGACATATTTGATGACTAAAAGAGTTTAAAATGTTTAATGTCAGAGAAAAATCTGAACATGGCACAATAAGGTTAGCTCCAATCGTCGAAAAAATTTTGAGTCTGTAAGTAATTATTATCCAAGGAAAATAATTATAGTTTCGGACGTACCGAATGGGAAACTCTTGCGTGCTTTATGAGTGATGAATACGTGATTGGTCTTATCAGGTAATGAATAGTGGTTAGCTGAATTAGACGCTAAATAAATGTTTATTAGTGAAGTTGTGAAATTCAGAAGTGTGTCAGTGAATTATAAGTTAAAAATGGGTTCAGCATAAATTGATTTCTGATTCAAAACCTCAGATATGGTATCGATGATTTTTTTTATTTTGAGATAGAATGTGTATACTGAAAAGATCTATAAATATACAACAAATGCTACAAGAAACTCGCAGTGGTAATTTATTTATTCATATGGGAATAACAAGATGCACAACAGTCCGAGATATGATATCGATGATGAGTGTGAAATGTGATATTTCTGACTTTGTTGATTATAGAAATTGAGGGTTGATGAATTCTGTATCAGGATTATCTTTATCATTGAAAAAGATAGAGTTATCTGAAATATAATTTAACAGTCTAAAGAAATCTCTCTGTACGTATAGATTTTCTCTTTTGATAAAATAGTTGAGTTATCCATTCCTGTGTTAGTAAGTCTGTCTACGGTGTCAGTTATTATTGTTTTGGATTGAGATCTGAAACTCATATGGTAATTCTGAGAGAGATTACAGTAATTTGTGAGTATGAAATTGCATTGAAATTGGGAAACGCAAACCAAATTCTCGAAATATTTGTTTGTCATTATGTTTTAGAGTTTTAAAGCAACTAAGAAAGACTATTACTGTTGGATAAACTATCAAATGAGTACAAAGGTGACATTGTATGAGGTATCGTATGTGGCATTTACTTAACTCCGTTATTTTAAGATTGAGCTTTGTGAGAAAATGATCCACGGAATTAATATCGTCAGAGGAAATGAGTAGAAAATGAAAACAATTTAATACAGTTATAAGCAGTCTCAGCTAGAGATGATGTACAGCGAAAGTCAGATCAGAATTTCAGTTGTGAGATTAAAGAGATTTGAAATCTGAAGCTATGTGTGAATTTGAAATGTATTGTGTGGAAGCAAATCCTAAATCTACTTTCTGGTAAGATTTTCGAGGACGAAAATCCCTAAGGGGGAGAGTTGTAATAGCCCAGTTTAAACCCCAGTCAGAACAGTGGTTTCAGGACCATAAATTCGAGTCAGAAAAATAATTTAATATTATTTTTCTTACTTAAAGTATATGAATTGTTATGTGTGAAATTCTCGTATGAAAATTTCATCGTTTGAGTACCGATTTGTGAAAAAGGACTTAATCGCGTAAAATAAAAAAGTGGCAATTTAATTGTTAAAGTACTAAATCGCTATGGTCTATTAATTGTGAAGTCCTTAAAATGAAATTTGGCCATTATAAAATTGAGTGGACGGCATTAACTTTTAATAAATAGTTTTTATATTATTTTATAATGTATAATGGAAAATTATGTGTTAAATTATTAATAAATAAGACAAAACATTAAAAAAAGGCATGCATTATCATTTTATTCTTGGCCGAATGTGAGAAGAAGAACACCATTCTTGAAGCTTTAAGTTTGGCACCTAGGAAGCTTAATTCGGGTATGTTCTTTGTTCAGTTTTTGATAATTTTTACGTTTTTGAGATCGTTGCTTCGAATATTAGTAGACCCATGTCTTAATTTTTAGATTTAATGAAGAATTTGAGATTTTCCATTGATGATAGCTTGCTGTTTTTGTGTTTTGATGATGAAATATAAATTTTTGTTGATAGATTATTATGTTTAATTAAGTGATTTTTGATAAAAGTGTGTATTAAGGACTAAATTAAGAAATTTGTAAATTGAGAGGTCAAAATGTGAAATAAATGAAATTAATGGGCTGCGAGGGACTTCAGGTAAATTTGGCCTAATATGGTTTGATAAGATTTTGTGTTATTTTGTGTTATTTTAAAATAAGGACTAAATTATGAAAATATGAAATGTTTAGGGCTAAAATGCAAAATGCCCAAATTATGTGTTCTTGGATGAAATTGAATGAGATGTTGAATAAGTAAGTTAATTTTGATATTAATTACATTGGAAAAAGCGGAATTCGGATCTAGATCTTGGGAAAGTCAAAATATCGGATTAGTCGACTTAATTTGGCATTATTACGAATGAGGTAAGTTCGCATTTTAATAGACATTACGAAATTATGTTATAAATGCATATTATTTGTGTGATTGAATTTAATGCCAAATGGTAATGCAAATATATATGTAATTTGAATAAGTGATATATGTTATTATGATATTCAATTGTTTAAGAAGCAGAATATATGAATACGAGAAAGCATCGAAAATGTGATGATATCTGAAAGCCCTGTACGAACCATAGGAATAGTTAGGATACATATGTCATGACATAGGATTTCGATATGTGTTTTCATGTAAGACCACGTCTAGGATGTTGGCATGGACCTGTGTTTACGTGTAAGACCATGTCTGGGACTGTAATATCTTGAAATTGGGCTTGTGCATTTTGCTTAATTATATGAGATAGCATGTCCTATGTGTTATGAATGTGTTATGTGAATTTTTGGAACCTTGGAATGTAGAGAAATGCCTTAGAAAATATTAAGTTTAAAGTTTAAGAGAGGGAACTGAAGAAAGGTGGTCTTAAGAGAAAATGTAGGGAAAATTTGACATGAAATTGGGCTTGGAAAAGTGGCTTGGAGGCGCCACTTAGGGCCTCTGGAAATGACGCCACTAACAGTTAAAAGGGGGCTTGTGTTCGAGTCATGAGGGAAGCAAATGGAGTTTTTATTTTGTCACAGAGAGTGAGCGATAGTGGACGGCACCAAGGCACTCAAGGGAGAGTTTAATTCTCTCTAAAATTCGGCTAGATGAGGGGATAATTGTTGGACTAATTTGATTAAATTTTAAATGAGGAGATAAGGAGAAAAATGAGGGATTAGATAAGAGAAAGGGAGTTGGCCGAATATGGGGAACAGGAGGATGATATTTTCGGCTAATGATAGTAGGGGGGTGCCGAATTTCATTCTTCTTCTCATCTTTCTCAATTGTGCCAAAAATCCTTAGGAATTACAACTTGTTTCTTTGTTTTCTTCTTCCTTTTCTCCTCACCTGACCAAAGGCCGGATATCCCTCTCTCAAATCCCATTATTGTCGAATCTTTCTAAGCCTTATACCCCTCCCCTTTTCATTCTTGTGGAGGCCGAATACTCAGGTAACCCCTAGCCCCTAGCCGATTGATTTTTAGACCTCAAGCCGAATATCTCTGCTGGTGTTAACTTGATCATCTAGGTAAGAGCCGAATCTCTGCTTCAAACTAGGCTATTCGACTGAGTTGGTAAGGATCTTTCTTGGCCGAATTCTCATTCTTTTCTTCCCCTAACTGTCGAAAATCAAGATACTAATCCCCTTAATGTCTTTTGCCGAAACTATGAAGGAGTGTTTCGGGATTCTGTAATTGTTGACTTCTAAGAGGGATATTTCGGGATTGATAAAGATTTAAGGTAAGTCATGTATTCGGCCAAGGGCCATTTATTATGATTTAATGTTAGAACTAGATCTAACATGTGCCCTGTAGGATTTCGACATCCCCATAAGCTAAGAGACTACTTTTCAGGATTTTAGATTTGCAAAGGTAAGTGTATCTACCCATTTGGCCAAGGCTTATTCAGCAACTTAGATCTATTTCCTACATATTCAAAAGCCGGAAACTAACCAAGCCAAGTGATTAAATGTTAGCCGATTGCAAGGGAGGAAGACTACAAGTTTTCGAGATTTGATCAGTAGGCAAATCGGTAGCAAGGTAAGAAAGTGGTTACGTTAATCCTTCAGGATTTGGTTTCATAGCCGAATGGCTTTTCACTGACATGTTTAGGGTTGGCCGAATATAGGGATTAAAGATCTAAATCAGTAGATCGGGTTTTCGGGAATTGGAAAAACTCGCTAAGTATACCAGGTGTGTATCCCACACTGAATATTAATAGATTTATGGCTCTAATTTATTATATGTGTTAATATGAAAGTATAAGAATATGGCCAAGGTACCATGCAATGGTACAAGTACCCAGGTACGTTACTTTAACCTTGAGTTAATAAGTACTATGAATAGTGGAATATGGTACATGTGTAAATAATGATAAGAATGTGAAATAAGGCCTATGGCATGAGATTGCATGATATGAATGATATATGGGGCATATGGGATATTATGAAAGGGGAAGTGAATGTGGTGGTTTTATACCACGATATCTGAATGTGGTGACTTAGGTCACATTATCTGAATGTGGTGTCTCATGACACAAAATGTTATCTGGTGGCTATGCCACAATATTTATAAGGGCAATGAGCACGTCGACTGCAGCGACTGCCTTCAATGGTGTGTAGCGGATGGAGGGTTGACTTAGTAGTCCCCACGGTGTGCAGGTTGGTACGGGTGATGTGTAGCGGATGGTACCTAGGTTTTGGGTTCGGGTTTGCATCATTCTCTTTATTCTGCTAAATTAATTTGTATGGATTGTTATGCCTAAACTGTTGGACTTAGTGTTGGTTGTACGCACTGAGTCTGTATGACTCACCCCGTTGTGGGAATATTTTTTAGGTGATGATCAGTGATGGACCGGGTCGGCAGGAGCTTAGGGGTGGCCATGCTCAGCAAGGAATTTATTTTATTTGGACATTTTATTTTAAGTACTTTGATTTTATTTTTTTTTTGGTTTTGTTTTGATGTAATAAGGCCAGTAGTATTGAACTGTCTTATGCATGCTTTTTATTCAATTTTAAGATGTTACAAATTTTTATCAAATTAAGGATTAAGTAAATTTTATTTTGAAAATAACTCTAAGTGATTTGGACACGCTAAAACAAATGGTTTTCAATTTATAATAAACTTTAAAACAACTCGACATTTATCTAATTTAAAGTCTTATAAAAACTTGGATTTCAAGAATCAACTTATTTCCAACTCGAGCCCAACCCAAAGAAATTAAAATTTCTCTCAAAATCACACGAATTTTTCCTTAGAAATGAACAGACTTTCAAATATTTTCTCAAGGAACATACCAGATCTGGTCAGGGCTCGTGGGACGGGTTTGGGGTGTTTCAGGGACATTGGCATCGTATTCGATTCGTGTAAGACCCTGTCTGGGACAGTGGCATCGATATTTGATTACATGTAAGACCACGTCTGGGACGTTGGCATTGTACGAGCTTTTCGAGCTATCCGAGTATCCTTATTGATTCTGAACGGTTCAACGGGCATTCCAAGAAGTAAGTGATTAAGTGAATGACATTCCGATTTAGGTACATTGAAAAGTATACCATGTTTGGAAATGAAATGTAATATATGTCCAAAGAATGTTATGTGATGTATATGGAAATGAAATATGAAAATGTGCAAAGGAAAAAATGTATAAGATGTGATTTATAATGTTACATATGTGAAATTATCAGATACTATATGAATGAAAGGTGAATTTGAGTATAAATGATGATATGAGATTTATATGAGAAAGATATATGATTGAATGTGTTATTTTCCACAATGTGCTCATTTGGCTATATGAAAATGTGAATTAAATGATATATGAGAATTGAATTGAATAAGCTTGTGAAAGCTACAGTTAGCTAGTTATGTAGTATAATATTGAATGATGATAATTCGATATGAAAACATGTTATATAATTTAGAAAGGTTGTGTGTGATAGTCTATTATGCTTAAGATATTGAATTGAAATTATTTGTTATGTTAAGTTTATTAAGATACAAGCTTACTAAGCTTTCAAAGCTTACTCTGTGTGTTTTCTTATGATTATAGATTTTCGGATGTTCGCTTGGGTTGGAAGTCAGCGGAGATCGCATCACACTATCTGACTAATGATTTTGGTATTTATACCCTTTATGACTTGGTTATATGGGATGTATAGGCTATGGTGTTTGATATTATGGTTTGAATGTATTTGGTCATTTGAGATGGTTGATTATGAATGTGGTTGTGGAATTTAGTATATTTTGATAAACTCGATATTGGCTAAATAGCTGGAAATTGATATGAGATTGGCTTGATATGATCTAAGTGTATGGCCATTTTAATAATGGTTTAAGTTATTCATATGATCATTTGATAGATGATGAGTATTTTCTCAAGAAATGCATAAAATTGAGTTGATGATTTGGTTCATTTTTTTTGAGATATGGATTGATGTTTGAATTGGGAAATATTGTATAATTAAAATTGGTTATATTGATGATTATAGCTTGTATATTTGGAATGTTCTTGGTTAGGCAAATGGTATTGAAATGTGCATTGAAATGGTTAGGAATTTGAATGGCATGAAATGTTTATGTAATAACATGTTTTGGCTGCCTATTAATTGAATTGAAATGGTACAAAATGATGTGGTTCAGGTATGCATGAGGAGGGTAAGAAATATGGCTTAAATCAAGCGTAATTTCGTGCCACACGGCCTGAGCACACGGGCATGTGACTCAACTGTCTGACCTCGGCTACTTTAATAAAATAAGTTAGTGAGTTATACGGCCTAGACACACGGGCGTGTCTGGTGGCCGTGTGTGGCACACAATCTTGGCATACGGACGTGTGACTGGCCATGTGACCAAGTCAGTATGTATGCCTTGTTTCCACAAGGTCTGTGTCACAAACGTTTCTAGAGGCCGTGTGACATGGGCATGTGACGTTTGAAAATGTGAAAATTATTCTAAGTTCTGAGTTTTTGTATATGTTCGGTTTAGTCCCGAACCACTTCTAAGCATGTTTTAAGGCCTCGTAGAGCCTTGTAAGGGACAATATGATTGTGTTTGAATAAATTATGTATTTCAATGTCTAAATGTATAAGATATGTCTATGTTATGAAGTGAGTGATCGGTAATACCTCGTAACCCTATTTCGACGATGGATAGGGGTTAGGGGGTTACACGTTCTCTCGAAACCACAGATATCGATGTTTTCCACCAATGATATGTCATATCTCTCAACAATGAAATAACACATTTAAGGCATTCATCAATAGTACGTGATATGTAACACCCCAAACCCGGTCTAACCACCACAACAGAGTCTGGCGTGCTACGGGAAAGAAAATGTTTGAAAATTGACTTGTCTATTTTGTTTAAGGAGAAAACTGTTGAATAATTTTAGAGAAAATGAATTTGAATCTTGTGGTGTTCAAAACGTATTAAATCTTGTTTTAGAAAAACTTAGTTGCTTAATTGTTACTCCATACTTATTACTTAATTAGTGAACATTTCAGAAAACACATTCTTATCGAGGTTTTAAAAACAACCAATTCATATTTACCAAGTATGATTATCGAAAGTTATAAAAACACAACCAAATAAAACATCACAAAAATAAAAGTTAGGCGGCCTTATTACAACGATGAAAACCCAAAATTTAAATAAAACAGCTAAATCCAAACAGAAAAACTTAGATATAAAACAAATGCTAAGCATGGCCACCTCGAGTCCACTCCGGCTCCATATCCACGATCTAAGTCTGATTTGCAAAATGTAAAGGAAGGGGTGAGTCACCGAGACTCAGTGTATAAATCCCCATCCCAAGAGAAGTTATGCTCTTACACAAATTCATTTACACATATGCATGTCATGCAACCAGTCAACCTAAGTATCGATCCATGTCTCCCAAATCTACCCCTTGTGGCACCAAGCCACTGGTGGTACCAAACCACTGGTAACCGGAGTTACAAAATTAATATATATGGTACCAAACCACTGGTGGTCCCAAACCACTAAGACTTAGTCACAATTTTTATAATATGTGGGGCCAACCCACTGTTGTGATGCCAAATCACTGGTGACAGTCTGATAGATCATACTTCCCCCTCCTCTCATCACCCATAACACAGAGTTATGCTAACAATATCAGTATGATCATGCTTAACATACATAATTATGTATACAGAATATCATGCTCTCATAAATCACAATCAATGCGAGAAACATAACAACTTACCCGGCATCCTCGCCTTTTACCCACAAGGGTAATTTGGTAACCAATGCCGTCATTCCGGCTTTTAACAACACATAACATTTAATATAATAAGTAAAGAAAGTGTGTAAGAGTTACACACCTGATTCTCGTACTAGTGCTCTCACTGCTTCTACGCTACTGTCACTCGAGACTACCACTATCGGCCTACGATCTAGCTCCGATGTTGGCCAACACCCCGATGGCCAATCTCGTACTCCTGACACAGATCGCTTCTTGTATTTTGGCATTGGGTTTACAGATCCAACCTCTACTTCTTGGCTGCTAATCGAATCCATAATAATCCCTTAATCACTAAACCAATTAAACGATGAGATCTCATTAATTAAAAAATGATATCACTTAAAACGAACCCTTACCTACACTATCGAATCCCGAAAGTCCTTAAGAAAATGTCACCACCAACCTACATTCGGCCAACACCCATATATTAAACCAACCCCTTAATCGCAACCCATTAGGCCCTTATGATAATCGGCCAAAAGAATAAAGAACAAGAAAGGCCATTCAGCCAACCCACACTAACCTACCTTCGGCTTTCCCACAAATCGGCACTACAAGTCACAGCACAACAGGATTCGGCTTTCAAAAGCAGAGAGTGAAACCAATAAGGCCTTAGAACAAATGATTTGGGTTAGCAACTTAATGAAAAAGAAAGAGAGAAAACTCAGGGGAAAAACCTTAAAAACTTACCAAACTTGAAGAGGAGTACTCAGCTTATGGTGCACCTTCGGGAAAAATCCACCCTTGTAGATTCAGCTATGGGAAGAAGATGATATGTACAAGGAGTATTCAGCTTTTAGAGAGTTTCCGAGGAGAGGAGAAACAACTAGGGAGTTTCAGTTTTCACAAAAGAAGAAGAAAAAGAGAGAAGCCTAAAGGGTTTCGGCTATGGGAGGAAAAAGAGAAAAGAGGAGAAAAGCCTAGGTGATTTTCGACAAAAGATAGATTGAGAGAATAACAAAGTTTCAAGAAGTAGAAATCCACCCAAAATGCCGAAAATACTATCACCTTAGCACTAAATTTCGGCACACACACAAACACACACAGAGTTGGAGTTTCGGCCAACTCTCTCCCTCCTGATAGCCTTTATCTCACCTGATAACCCAATCATTATCTTACCTTTAGAAGAGCCCACCTTAAAACCAACTCTTCCCTCTTAATTATCAGTATTTTATCACTAAAATAAAAGAAAATAAACTCCTAAATTGTAGCCACTATGTCGTCCACCCCTTCCCCCTTGAAGTGCCGAATTTTTGCCCCAAACACTTGGGCCTCAAGCGGCCATACATGGCCCAAACTCCTCCCCCTTGTGACGCCACCTACATGCCCAGTTATTGCACCTCCAAACTTTGGGCCACAAGCCCAACTTGCTACTAAACATTCTTATTTAACTTAATTTATAAACTAGCATTATTTTTAAACAACTTAACCGAGATTTAAGTCCAAACCTGAGCCCAATACATACCTCAAAGCCTCAACCTACCAACTTAGCCACTTAACATACCAAATGCATAGACCCACCAAATCAGGATATTACATGATAATTCATCAAACACTCTAAGGGTATTCTCAAGCCAGAACTCAGCTCGCTCGGCATTATCATCAACTGTAGCCCTGAATTCTTCAACCCCGTACTTTCAAATTTTATCTACTAGAGGTTTACTCAATCGAATCGGATATATAACTTGTGGCACTACAGGAACTTGCGGGGGTGGTGGTTGTTGAGCAGCCGAATTCTTTCGAACAAACTCTGTAAACCACTCACTCATCATTTGGAAGAAGGTAAGCTAATTCACGTATTCAATTCAATCAACTAAACCATTCTATACATACATTATCAATCATAAATTCTCAAGCACATAGCTTTCTAAATTACCTAATATCATTTAGCATTATAGAGTCAACTTCAACCACACAATATAGGTCAATTACCAAACTCAAAATAGAACTATTTACACATTTATAAACATCATCAAATTTATTATCATAAGCCAACTCAAATGGCTCAAAATACATGTTCATCAAACATACCAAAATGACTCAAACCTATACATGCCATATAACATTTATACACAACTCAAAAGTACCAAGTAGATGGTTGGATAGTGTGACGCAGTCTCTGATGATCCCTGAACCCAAGCTAGCTTTGAATTCACTATAAAACACGGGAAAAATAAACAAGGTAAGCTACAAAGCTTAGTAAGTTCGTACTAAATATAATTAACAATTCATAAAACACAGATCATCAATTTGAACAAGTTAATGTATAATTCATGATAATATCAAACCTTCCATAAGCTTATTCATATTCTTATATGCAAAGTCGTAAACTTTTCTATTTGAACTTCATACTTACATGTACATACCTACACAAATTCATAATGAACTCATACCTTCTCATAACACTATCAAATACTTGATGTTTCACACACTAAGTGCCATCGCATAGCTGAAGTTATTATAATCTCGCACACTAAGTGCCTTACATAGCCAAAGCTATCTCAGTCTCGCACACTAAGTGCCATATATAGCCAAAGCTATTCCAAATCGTACACTAAGTGCTATAAATAGCCGAAGATATTTTGAATCGCACACTAAGTGCTAAATATAGTCGATTTAGCGTCAAAAATGACCATAGTCTCGTGTATACAATTTATGCAATATCAAAGCATTAAAAGCATAATTGTAAAAATATTTGTCACGTACGAACTTACCTCAAATGCTAAAATGACGAATCGAGTCATTTAGTCGATAACTTTATTTTTCCCTTGATCTAGGTCTGAATTCCACTTTTCTTGATCTATATAATATCAAATTCAGCTTATTGAATCACTACTTTATTCAATTTAATCCAAAACACACATTTAGTCACGTTTACACTTTTTTGTAACACCCCTTGTGACACCCCAAACTCGGCCTAGAAGTTAGGCCCGAATCTGGCATGTCCCATGGAAGTGTTTTTCAAAACCATATTTCTTGTTGTTAAAACTTGTTTGAGAGTTAAAGCCTCTTTGTTAAAACTCAAAACACTTAAGCAATTGTTATCCACTTGAATACGTAATTACTTTTAAAACCTTATCTGTTGCGGAAGCATATTTAAAATAAACAATTTACGAAAATGTGATGTTTAAAAAAAAATGAGTTGCAGAAGAATTTTGAAAACATTGTGGAAACGTAGTGTTTTAAAAACAGTTATCGTTTCGAAAATCGTATTCCACTTTTAGCAGTTAGAAAACATCATATATAAATATCACAAATAATAAATTAGAAATAGAGAGGCCTTATTACAACCCAAATCAAAATATTTAAAAGTAAATAATCAAAAGGAAAGCATAAGCAGTGTGTGGTCTTCTTTGAGTCCCTCGCAGCTCTGAACCGTCTAAGGCTAAGGATTACCTACACAGTTAAAAACGGGGCGAGTTTACGAAAACTTAGTGTGTAATCCCCTTACTAGAGTAAGAGTTAGTATATAGAAACATAAACTGTAACAGTCTGGGCCAAAGCCCTTTAAGTGTAATAGTACAGTACATATTAGAGCATATGTAGGCCAAAGCCCACTACAATACCATTTGGGTCACAGCCCATAACAGAATCAATTGGGCCTAGCCCATTTTAGAATCAATTCCATATGCATAATGTGTGATGTATGCTAACCCATCCCATCCAACCCTGCACTTGCCTCTGTCCAACCTTGCACTACCTGCGAGGAATAAATCACCCACGCCATCCCTACACTCCTAATGTTAGCACCGGTTGCAGCACTAACCAAAATCGCAGCAAAGCTGCTAGTATATATATACAGCTCTAAGCCTTTAGTAGCGGTATTACAATTGGCACAAAGCCATCAGAAACTATATTATGTTTGGCACATAGCCATCAGCGACGGTAATATAATTGCCACACAACCGAGGGTAAATATGATCGACACAGAGTCATCGATATATATATTAGGCACATAGCCAAGGGTAAATACGATTGGCACAAAGCCATAATCAAGATGGCACAGAGCCATATTTAGGATGGCATAGAGCCATGATTAGATTACGCAACTTTAAGCCGTCCGTCAGTCCACAGTCGTCATGCAACTCGTGCGACCTCAACAGATCAATACTGGATCCACAGTCGTCATGCAACCCGTGCGACCCAATCAGAACTTCTCCCGTATCAATGTCCCAACCCCATGCAGTATGTCGTGTATGCCATGCTCAATCATTACACATGTATGCAAAATGGCAATGCTTAGTAACAATCATTTAAACATGTAATAGATGCATATCTATCATACAACCACAGCCAAGTTAGTCAACTCATACTCTAAGTCAGTCATTTACCCATAAGGGCAAAATAGTCATCTTACCTATAAGGGTATTTCAGCAATCCTACCCTACAGGGGTAGTTCGGTAATTCTACCCTACAGGGGTAATTCAGTAATTCTACTCTATAAGGGCATTTTAGTAATTTTGCAAATCTAGGGTATTTCAATAGTTTTTGCAAATCGAAGGTATTTTAGTAATTTTGCAAACTAAGGGATTTCATTAATTTTGTAAACTTAGGGTATTTGGATAATTTCGCAAACTGGGGAATATTGGTAATTTTGCAAATCGAGGGTATTTTGGTAATTTTACGAATCGAGGGTATTTCGGTAATTTGTCAACCAAGGGTATTTCAGTAATTTTGTAAACCAATGGTATTTCAGTAATTTGTAAACCAAGGTATTTCAGTAATTTTGTCAAACCCTCAAAAGGTCTACAGTCGCCTCGAGCGACTCAAGTATTCTAAACAGTGATAATAATGCGAATGGGCTTAAGGCCCATTCTCAGCCCAAGTAGACCGACACGCTCGTGTGGCCCATTTCGCCCAAATCTAGCCACAGATATGAGATTCACATAGACCAGTTCAATATCTACTACACAATCATACAATTTATTTATATGGGCCCACGGGCCCATTGGCCCCACATGGACCCTTTCGGCCCATCGTAGCCCAAACAGCCTAAACCTACAAGAACACTCATGATGGCCTCAACTATCATGTCAAAGCTCCCACACGTGTGCTTGCATGCTCGTGTGGCTACCATCGCCATGTGACCGACATTTCAGCATTTGCCGCTCTATAGCTAGAGTAGTGCGAAATACACACCTGATAGGAATCTGGAGTTAATCCGAACTCCGAACACTCCTATGCCCAAACACCAACTAAGGTATGCTTTCTCTCCTCATAGATCGCTCTATTTAAAGCCAACTTCTTGCCTACTCTCATGCTAGCTTCCCGTTGTGGGATTTCACCTTTAGCAGAGTTTAATTCCATCATAACCACCTGCCATCCCAACTTAGTAAAATAAATATTCCTTTTTTATTGTAATGTGATTTGAACCCTTGCCCTTTCCTATACTCCAGACACTACATGCCACCACAGCAAAAGCTCCTTTTGTGACTCAAAACATGCGTAACTAAATATAAGCCTATGGGCCAAAGTCTAAGTTCCTTTAAAGGGAAATCAAAATGAATTGCAAGCGCCAAGACTTGAACCCCCTTGCAACCTTAACGACGCCTTACCACTAGACCACTTACTTCCTTGTGTCATTTTCTCCCAAAATTTATTCTTAAATCCTACTTACTTACTCCCAGTGTAACACCCCACACCCGGCCTAGAAGTTATGACCGGATCTGGCATGTCACATAAAAGGGTTGTTTAAAAACTGTGCGTTTGTTAAAAATTTCATGTTAAGTTATTTATTCGCTTGTTATTCTTTTGTTAACATTTTGGAAAATGGCTATTAAGGGTTTAGGAAAATCCCGTACTAAACATTTAATAATAATAGGCAGTAATCATATTAGAAGCTAAACCAAATAAAATACCAAAAATACAGTTAAAGTGGCCTTATTACATAACAAAATCCCAATTATAAATAAGTTCAAAATAAAAGAAACGAGTTTATGAGAAAACATTTCATGGCCACCACAAGTCTGCCAGTTCCCAAATCTACGATCTAAAGATTACCTGTAAAATTAACAAAGGGGTGAGTCACTGAGACTCAGTGTGTAAATCCCCATACAACGAAATATGGGCCTTAAGCCCACAGATGCATATTGGGCCTTAGCCCACACAATACAGCATATTAAACATGTATGCAATGCAGCCCAGCCCAACCTAGTTTTCCATCCTCTACATTACCTGAATCAGCCAAACACCCGTGGCACCAAGCCACTATGGTTCCAGACCACTGTGATACCAGATCACTGTGATAGAGTCACTAATAATAATATGTGTGGGGCCAACCCACCATGGTACCAAACCACTGTGACAATCCCTGATATATATATATGTGGGGCCAACCCACTGTGGTACCAAACCACTGAAACAAGTCACTGAATCATATATATACGTGGTGTCAAACCACCGTGGTACCAAACCACCGAGACATAGTCACCGAATTAGATATGGGGTAATCGACCACCTCATGGTACCAAACCACCGTGATGATCCCCTAAATAACACTTCCCCTTTCACATCATATCCCAAAGCCCATGCAAAATGACATAATAATTCGTGTATGCAGTATGTCATGTATGCAAAACATATATCAAATATAACGTATAACATGAATTACCATCATAATCAGATAGACAGAATATAACATAATCAAGCTAATCAACCTCTAAGGGTATAACGGTAATTTTACCTACTAAGGTTATTTTCGTAATTTACCTATCGAGGGTATTTCAGTAATTTCGCACCTACAATGGCCTTTTCGAAGCCTAATGTCGCCCCTAGCGACTCAGCTGCCATTTCCGGTCGTACCGGCCAATTGGGCCTAAAACCTGATTCGGCCCATTCAGGCCCACACGCTTGTGTGGCCCACCTAACACAAATCTAGCCACGTATATGCAATTCACCTAGTCTAGATCACTATATACTACACCATCATACATTTTATTCAGTTGGGCCCACTTCGGCCTATTGTGGCCCAAGCAACCTCAACCCACAAGAATACTACTGATGGCCTCAACTATCGCGTCGAAGCCCCACACGTGCGCTCGCACGCTCATGTGGCTACTATTATTGTGACCGACACTTCGGCATTTGCCGCTCTACAACTAAAGTAGAGAGAGTTACACACCTGATAGGAATCTGGTGCTAACCCGCGCTCCGACCACTCCTATGCCCAAAGGCCCTCCAAGGTGTATTCATTCTCCTCCTAGAATGCTCTATATATAGCTAGCTTCTCACCTTCCTTCTTTGTATCTTTCCGATGTGGGATCCCTTTGTCAGTAGAGTTTAAATCCAACTCAAACTCTTGCATCCAATTCGCAAAATAAATACTTCCTTGCTTTTCATGAGATTCAAACCCAGGCCCCCTTGTAGCATAATCCACGCCTCTAACCACTTGGCCACAAGCTCCTCTTGTGTCTTAAACCGTGCGCAACTAAATATAAATCTATAGCCAAATTCTAAAGTCCATTTAAAAGAAAACCAAAATGCAAGAGCCTAGACTTGAACCTTCGACCTCCTTCCTTCCTTGTGGCATCATCCCCTTGCCTCTTATGTGGCGTCACTCTGCCACTACAGCACACACTCCACTTGTGCCATTTTCCTCCACATTTTATTCTTAAAACCTACCTACTAACTCCTAGGGTTTTTCTCGCCTAAAACCAAAATTTCCCTAAAGCCAAAGTTTGATCCCCGGGACTTCATAGAAGCCCCTTAACCTTCCAAAATCACTTATCTAATAGGTCCAACTTGCATTTAAGCCAATCTCTTGTTCTCCAAAAATTTAAACGCTACTACGCTCAAGGCTGATTGGGCCCAATCCTACTAGGCCCAATTTCGGGATGTTACAAATCTACCCTCCTTAAAGAAATTTTGTCCTCAAAATTTCCAACTAACTAACAGTCACACATCCTAACCTACCACACTACGCTCTTGCTGCGCACTCTGATCTTAATAACACTAATCTACTTTTAATTAGAATTTAGAACTGCTACACATACTCAAAAACACCAAGCCATTAAAGCAGACAAATATTTCATACGCAACCAACTCTATATCCGAACATCACATCCAAACCAAACACACAGAATAGATACCAAAAATATAGCATATAACAAAGAAAAGTATCAGGAAACTTACAGTGCGGATTGGTGCCGGAGACTCGGGTGCCATACTTCTAGAAAATAAATATATATTTTTTCTAAACCATTCTCTAATCATATTTTGAACACATTTTTGAACCTCATACCCACAGTCGAGTTTTTGAACCTAGGCTCTGATACCAAAATTGTAACACCCCACACCCGGCCTAGAAGTTATGACCGGATCTGGCAGTCACATAAAAGAGTTATTTAAAAACTGCGCATTTGTTTAAAATTTCATGTTAAATTATTTATTCGCTTGTTATTCTTTTGTTAATATTTTGGAAAATGGCTATTAAGGGTTTAGGAAAATCCCGTATTAAACATTTAATAATAATAGGCAGTAATCATATTAAAAGCTAAACCAAATAAAATACCAAAATTACAGTTAAAATGGCCTTATTAAATAAAAAAATCCCAATTATAAATAAGTTCAAAATAAAAGAAACGAGTTTACGAGAAAACATTTCATGGCCACCACAAATCTGCCTCGGTTCCCAAAGCCGCGATCTAAAGATTAACTGCAAAATTAACAAAGGGGTGAGTCATCGAGACTCAGTGTGTAAATCCCCATACAACAAAATCTGGGCCTTAAGCCCACAGATGCACATTAGGCTTTAGCACACACGATGCAGTATATTAAACATGTATGCAATACAGCCCAGCCCAACCTGGTTTTCCATCCTCTACATCACCTGAATCAGCCACACACTCGTGGCACCAAGCCACTGTGGTTCCAGACCACTGTGATACCAGATCACTGTGACAGAGTCACTAATAATAATATGTGTGGGGCAACCCACCGTGGTACCAAACCACTGTGACAATCCCTAATATATATATGGGGCCAACCCACTATGGCACCAAACCACTGAGACAAGTCACTGAATCATATATATACGTGGTGTCAAACCATTGTGGTACCAAACCACTGAGACATAGTCACTGAATTAGATATGTGGGGCCAACCAACTGTGGTACCAAACCACTGTGACAGTCCCTAAATAACACTTCCCCTTTCACATCATATTCCAAAGCTCATGCAGTATGACATAATAATTCGTGTATGCAGTATATCATGTACGCAAAACATATATCCAATATAACGTATAACATGAATAACCATCATAATCAGATAGACAGAATATAACATAATCAAGCTAATAAACCTCTAAGGGTATAACGGTAATTTTACCTACCAAAGGTATTTTGGTAATTTACCTATCGAGGGTATTTCAGTAATTTTGCACTTGCAGTGGCCTTTTCGAAAGCCTAATGTCACCCCGAGCGACTCAACTACCATTTCCGGTCGTACCGGACTATTGGGCCTAAAACTCGATTAGGCCTATTTGGGCCCACACGCTCGTGTGGCCCACCTAACGCAAATCTAGCCACGTATATGCGATTCACCTAGCCTAGTTCACTATATACTACACCATCATACATTTTATTCAATTGGGCCCACGGGCCTATTGGGCCCACTTTGGCCCATCGTGGCCCAAGCAGCCTCAACCCACAAGAATACTACTGATGGCCTCAACTATCGCGTCGAAGCCCCACACGTGTGATCGCACGCTCGTGCGGCTACTATTACCGTGACTGGCAGTTCGGCATTTTCCACTCTACAACTAAAGTAAAGAGAGTTACACACCTGATAGGAATCTGGTGCTAATCCACGCTCCGACCACTCCTGTGCCCAAACGCCCTCCAAGATGTATTCACTCTCCTCCTACAATGCTCTATATATAGCTAGCTTCTCACCTTCCTTCTTTGTAGCTTTCCGATGTGGGATCCCTTCGTCAGTAGAGTTTAAATCCAACTCAAACTCTTGCCGTCCAATTCGTAAAATAAATACTTCCTTACTTTTCATGAGATTCGAACCCAGGCCCCCTTGTAGCATAATCCACGCCTCTAACCACTTGGCCACAATCTCCTCTTATGTCTTAAACCATGCACAACTAAATATAAATCTATCGCCAAATTCTAAAGTCCATTTAAAAGGAAAACCAAAATGCAAGAGCCAAGACTTGAACCTTGGACCTCTTTCCTTCCTTGTGGCGTCATCCCCTTGCCTCTTATGTGGCGTCATTTTGCCACTGCACCATACACTCCACTTGTGCCATTTTCCTCCATATTTTATTCTTAAAGGATACCTACTAACTCCTAGGGTTTTTCTCGCCTAAATTCAAAATTTCCCTAAAGCCAAAGTTTGATCCCGATACTTCCAAAATCACTTATCTAATAAGTCCAACTTGCATTTAAGCCGATCTCTTGTTCTCCAAAAATTTAAACGCTACTACGCTCAAGGCCGATTGGGTCCAATCCTACTAGGCCCAATTTCGGGATGTTACACCTAGGGTTTTATTCACCCAAAACTAGAAATTCTCCTAAAGCCTAGGTTTGAACCCGGGACTTCATGGAAGCCCTTAACCTTCCAAAATCACTCACCTAATAGGTCCAACTTGCATTAGTGTCGTTCTCTTGTTCTCAAAAATTTTAAACGCTCCCATGCCCAAGGCCCAATAGGCCCAATTCCACTATGCCCAAAAATTTGGGGCGTTCACCCCTAACCCGTAACCATCGCCGGAATAGGCTTGAGAGGCATTACCGGTCATATCAGAACTTTTACGATCACTTCTCAAACATAAATGCATCATCAACATATCATAACAGATCAAATACTTAGAGTCCCTTTAATCGGTCTACGAGACCTTAATCATGCATTAGGATGGGGTCGGGACTAAACCGAGCACGTACAAAATTTTTCCAAAAGTCAAACATTTTTTAAAGTTACAGAGGTCACACGCCCATGTGGGCAGGCCGTGTGCCTGACATGGCATCAGACACACCCGTATGTCCAAGTTGTGGCAAAACAGGGCATACATACTAACTTGTCCACACGGCCGAAGACACGCCCGTGTGATTGACCCGTGGGCAACACTAACTTAACTCAAACGGCCTGTCTCATGCCCGTGTGTTTGGCCCATGTGCGAGTTTGACTTATTTTGAACTACAATCTTAAGGGACACGGTCGAGACACACGCCCGTGTGCTCAACCGTGTGGTCAAATATAGGCCATTAGCAAGGCCAATTTGCCACGCAAATTTTAGGTCACACTTAAAAGCATCAAACCATTCAAAATTCATACTCCAAATACATTCAAAACATACACAATTTAACCTCTTAAAATCATCATTCATTTCTCTATACAAATTCAACTCAACATACCAATCCAAAGAATCAACTTCACATCAAAATCATATAATCCATTCATCATTTAATCCTTACCAAATTTAAGCATGAAACATACCATTTTAATTTCACTAATTTATACCATAGTGATCATTCACATAAAACACACATACACATATTAACCATCCTTTTCACAAATCCAAAGCATGTACCAAATTATTAAACTATCAAGCCATATCACATGGCAAGATCTATACATCTCAAAACATACCATAATCACTAGCCTATACATGCCATATACCAAATATAAAACTTCCAAAAGTACCAAAATAGATTGCCGATAGTGTGATTGAGTTGCTGACGATCCTTGGATCTAAGCTAGCTTTAATAACACTGTAAAACAGAGAAGGACTTCACACAGTAAGCTTTTTAAGCTTAGCAAGTTCGTAATATAACATATTTAACTCAACAATTCAAATTCAATATACAATATTAACTATCACATGGTGTAATTCACAATAATACACAATCTCATCCATAGTCAATACTCAGATGATCATCCATTTATCCCATATACAATATCATCAATCACATAGGTTCCGTACATACCTGTACCATCACTTAATTAACGATCACTTTTGCTACTCAATGCTTAATACCACAATTCGTTCGATCTTCTTTAACCATTCGATTCACTCGCGCACTTAGCGCAAATTTCTTAGCTGAAGCTTTAATATTATCGTACACTTAGTGCCTTTACATTAAACTGAATTTGACTCGATATCGCACACACAGTGCTAATCAATATAGTCAATGCTTTCTTTATTTCGCACACATAGTGTCGTTCACCACTGTATCGATCCTATTTACGCACACTTAGTGCCACATCTCTTCAAACCCATCATTCACATTACTAACTCAACAACCACATCTCCATTCATTGCATAATACGTGAACATAAATTTAACAATTTGTATTATACACGAACTTTCCTCGGACATAGAAACAACGATTCAAGTCGATCAATCGAGCACTTTATTCTTGCCTCGATCTAAGTCCGAATTTCACTTTTCTTGATCTATACATATTCAAATTTAGCTCATTCATTCACCAAATCATTCAATTCAATCCAAAAAAACACATATTTTGAGCATTTTATAAAATAACTATCACATTTGCACATTTTGACATTTTAGTCCATATTTCATAAAATCACAAAATACCCCTAATTTCATTATACTATGCTTAGGCCGATTCTTCCTCATGTTCATACAAGTCCATATATTTCATTTATTTCACATTTTAGTCATTCAATTTCTCATTTTCACAATTTAGCCCATTTTTGACATTTTTGTCAAAAATCACTTTAAAAAACATTAAAATCTATCAACAAATTATTCATTATTCATCATCAACTATCACAAAACCACTATTTTTTGGCCTCGAATTTGTGGTCTCAAAACCACTATTTCGACTAGGGTCTAAACTAGGCTATTACACCTTTTCCCCTAAAGTTTCACATTTTTCACAATTTAGTCCTTATTGCATAAAATCACAAATTAGTGAAATTCCAATTATACCCATG
The DNA here is from genome assembly GCA_025503065.1 of Gossypium bickii. Taxonomy (NCBI): domain Eukaryota; kingdom Viridiplantae; phylum Streptophyta; class Magnoliopsida; order Malvales; family Malvaceae; genus Gossypium; species Gossypium bickii. The sequence goes on from CP106712.1 coordinate 28,817,912, forward strand.
CTAGCTGAATTACTATTATGACCCTAATAGCCCATATTTTTCATTTATTTCACATTTTAACCACAAACTTTACACTTTCTCAATTTAATCCTTATTTTACAATTTCACTAAAAATCACTTAACAAAACTTGTATAATTCATAACAAATATTCATATTTCAACATCAAACATCCAAGAACACATATATACATCAATGAAAACTCTCACAATTGTTAACAATTTTGAAATCGAAGGTACGAGCTAGCTAGATTGCGCTAAAACGATTACTAAAACATAGAAATCTTTAAAAAACTGAGCTAAAATTGACTTACAATTGAGCAATGAAATGGCCGAATATCAAAAGCCATAAAATAGTTTTCTCCTTTGCTATACACGGTTGAAGATGATGATATTAGATAATGGTTTCATTTTGTTTTATTTATTTTAACTTAATTAATTAAATTACCATTTTAACCTTAATTAACAACCATCAAAATACCTTAATACATGTCCATATATGTCAACTTACACTAGAGATGGTCTAATTACAACATAAGGACCTTTACTTTAATAAACTGTAACATCCTGAAAAGGGCCTATGCATTTTCGGTTTAATTGTACGAAATGACATGTCTTATGTATTGCGAATAAATTTTTGACATTTTTGGAAACCTAGAAATGCATGGAAATGATTTAGAAATGAACATATTTGGAAACCCAAAAATGATTTGGAAATGATTTAAAAGTGGAAAGTGAACATTTCTGGAAACTTGGAAATGTAAGGAAATGTCAAGTTTAAAGAGGCAAACGAAAATTTTTGGAAACTTAGAAATGACTTAGAAATGTCGAGTTTTAAAGTTTAAAAGAGGAAATTAAGGCAAGCACGCAAACAAGCTTGGAAAAGTGGCCTGGAGATGCCACTTAGGGCCTCTAGAAATGGCGCCACATGTAAGGGGATTGGGCCTAAGTTCGAGTCACAGGGAAAGCAAAGAAAAGAAATTTTATTTTGCTTCCAGAAGAAGTGAGGTGGACGGCACAAGGTGTTTAAAAAGAAGAGTTTTATTCTCTTTAAATTTCGACTAATAAGGATAAATAATGGATTTTTATTTTAAATTATTTTTCAAGGAGATAAACAAGGATTATTCTTTAATTATTTTAAATTAAGGAGATAAAGTTATCAAATAAAAGAGTGATGGCCAAGAAAGGGACTCTTGGCCTAGAAAATTCGGCAATAGGAGGAAAAGTGAGGCATTTTACAATTTTTTTCTCTCCAAGCAAGCCTCTGCCGAAATTCTCTTGTCATCTTCCCAAAATTCTTTTCTGACAAAATCACAAGTTTCCTCTCATCCTTTATTCTTTCTTCTTCTTCTTTTCTTTCCAATCCATCAGAAGCCAAAACCCCAAAGAAAACCCTAGCCAATTATTCAAGGAAACCGAAATTTGGTGATACACATCTAAGCCATAGCCGAATATTTTCGTAGATCAAAGGGTGTTGCCGATTTCCATATAAAAGGGTAAGGATCTATTATGATTATTTTCTTTCTTCTTTAAAAACAAAAGGCAAGGTTTTAATGACATATTCATGTTGGTTGAAACTTTGAAGGAAAACTTACGGATTTTGTGACCGTCGACTACAAGGAGGAAGGTTTCTGGATTTCTAAGATTCAAGGTAAGAAACTATAAGATTCGGCCAAAGGCCATTCATTATGTTTAATGTTAGATTAAACTCTAACATGTGTCTATAGGGTTTTCGATGTGATGAGGGGAGCAAAGATTCAATTCGGGACTTGATTCTTAAGTCAATCGGCAACAAGGTAAGTTTTAGTATACTAATCCTACTAGGATTTGGATTTATGGCGAATGGCTTTTTATTAAATTAGTAAGTGATTAATCAAATGTAGGGATTAAGGATCTAAGCGGTAGATCGATTCACGAGATCTCAAGGAATTTGCTAAGCGAATCAGGTGTGTACCCCACACTATTTCATAATATGTTTTATGGCTATGTTTAATTAATATATGTGATATTAAGAATGTGAATATGACTAAGGTACCATAATGTGGTACAAAGTACTCGTGCACGCTTCCTACTCCTACTAGGAATATGAAATATGTTATTTGTAACATGAGAATAAGAATGTGAACTTTGGCATATTAATGCATATTACAAAATGGGGCATATGGGTTATTGAAAGGGGAAGTGAATGTGGTGACCTAAGACCACGAACACGGTGACCTAAGACCGTGGTATCTGAATGTGGCGACCTAAGACCACAGTAATCTGAATGCGGTGACCTAAGACCGCGATATCTGAATGTGGTGACCTAAGACCACAAATGCGGTGACCTAAGACCGCGATATGGAGTGTAGCGGAAGGAGGGTCGACTTAGTAGTCCCCACGGTGTACAGGTTGGTACGGGGGAGTGTAGCGGATGGCTTATTAGGTTTGGGTTTGGGAAAGCATCATAATATGTATGCTATGATATGAATGTGTAATATTTGTTATGCCTGATTCTATTATGATTTAGTGTTGTGTACACATTGAGTCTATTGACTCACCCCGTTGTGGGACCATGTTTCAGGTGATGAATAGTAATGGGCCGGGAGGGCAGAACTTGTGGTGGCCATGCTCAACATGAAGTTTTTATTTTTATGGACTATTAATTTTTAAGTACTCCGAATTATTTGGATTTATTTTATGTAATAAGGCCATAAGGCCATAGTGCACTATTTTATTTCTGTTTTTATTTATTATGTTACGAAATTTTTATTAAGTTAAAGATTAAGTAATTTACTTTAAATGTATTCTATATGTTTTATTTACTTTAAATGTATTCTATATGTTTTATCACCTAAAATTTAAAAGGGTTTTCATTATAAAAAGATTTTGTTTTCTACTCGAGCCAACCCAAAACAATATTTCTTTCAAAACACACTATTTTCCCAAAGTAACAAAAGAACTTTGAACCGGTTTACTTGAGGAACATACCAAATCTGGTCAAAGCTCGTGGGCCGGGTTTGGGGTGTTTCAGTTTGGTATCAGAGCCCAATTTTAAAACTCTCGGCCTGTGGGCTAAGGCCCAAAACGTTTTCCAAACGAGCCCAAATGAGTTTTATGAAAAGTATTTCTAAAGTTAAGCAGGTTTTCTAGCATGGCACCTAAGTCTCCGACCCGCAGTCCATCAGGTAAGTACCCCTAACCATCTGTGTGATTATGTGAATTATGGAAGGGTAGAAAAGGAATGAAACGTAGAATAGCATGATCGGAACTTGAACCCTAGGACTAGTCTACTCAAACACAAACACATAAGACTTAATTCCATTAAACAAACCTATGGCTAAGTCACCGAGTTAGGGTGTGGTAACCCCTGTGCGCATGTCTAGGATTGGATCTGGAGGAGCCTGGTATTTAAGCAGTCCTAGTGACTCACCTCCCCTTCGCAGGAATCCTACCTGGTGCGTAGCTTCGGTTCACCCTAACCCAGAGGGCTCAGTGGGTGTGGCAACCTCTGTGCGCATGTCTAGGAATAGTTTCGGTGGGAGCTTGGTATTTAAGCAGTCCGCGTGACTCACCTCCTCTCCACTCGAATCCTGCCTGGTGCGTAGCTTTGGTTCACCCTGACCAAGAGGACTCGGTCCTAGGCTAAACACAATAACTAAAACCCGAAAGGGAACTAGCCGTGTTTTTATAAAAATAACAAAACCCTAGTTTTTAAAAAAAAAAACCTCTTAAAACTTTCTTTTAAATTTGTGAAAGCCATCTTTACAAAATTTTCTGAAAAATTTTCGATTTATGAAATTACAAAAATGCCCCTAGTGGTAAAATTACCAAAATACCCTTGGTTTATAAAATGTCCAACTACCCAACAATTTTACCCAAATTTCATTATTTTATAAACGCTCAAAAACCCTAATCCGCAAAATATCAAAATACCTTGATTTTGGAAATTTACAAAATTACCCCTAACTTACAAAAAATTACCAAAATGACCCTGATTTCCAAATTTTTTTTTTGCAACATCACCGTTTTGGAAAGAACAATTCTCAAAAAGAACCCTCAAAGTTTTGCAACTTTTGAAATATCCCTGATTTGTTAAATTCTACAAATTTACCGCGGTTTGTTACCAAAATACCCCCGAGATTCAAAATTACTGAAATACCCTCGAATTTCAAACCTTCCAAAATACCCCGGGAATTTTAAAAAAAATTCCAAAATACTTTATGACAGAATCATCAAGGAAATTTTTCTTTTGAAAAATTACGAAAATACCCCTGTAGGACAAAATTACAAAAATACCCCTAGGTAGTGGAGAAATAATAACAATGAAAACTACAACGTTTCTCTGAATGAATGAAAGGTCATAATTGGTTGATGGATGTATGAATGAATGAAAAGACTGTGTGCATGTATGAATACGAAAGAACCACTCCTAAAAAAATTGTTTTCATAAAATTTCTTTGCGGGTAATCAAGTGAAACAAAGACTAATTCATAAAACTTCTTAATCAGATCTCGACGTTAGAAATGAGCTCTAGAGGACGTGGTCGTCGTGGACGAGGTAGAGGAAGGATGACTGTGTCAGAACCCGTTAGATCGGGTCAAGGGTCTGACAATGAGATACCACCGCCACCACCACCCCCAGCTGTTGGTGTTGAGCAAGCAAGCTCGACGGGGATGATCTTTGTGTCGCGGTTTGTCTTTGCGAGTTTTGGAGTTGGTGGCTGGTGCAGGAGGAAATTTGGGAAATCGGAAGTCTGTGCCTGAACGGCTCCGAGCTAATGGAGCCGAAATGTTTCGTGGAGTATCGGGTGTGGCACCTAGTACAATTGAGTACTGGTTGGAAGCAACTGAGCGCATCATGGATGAGCTTGACCTGACCCCTGAGGAGAAGTTAAAAGGAATGGTGGCACTGTTACGGGATGAAGTGTATCAATGGTGGTTAACTGTTTGGGATGGTGCCACAGCAGAGGATATGACCTGGGACTACGTTAAGGAAGCGTATCAAAAGAAGTACGTTGGAACTAGGTATACAGATGAGCAAGGGAAAGCATTTCTGGGGCTGGCTCAAGGGAACAAGTCCGTTACGGAATATGAAGCTGAATTTCTGAGGTTGAGCAGGTATGCTCGAGGAGTAGTGGCAACTGAGCATGAGTGCTGTGTCCGTTTTGAGGATGGACTAAGGGATGATCTGAGATTGTTGATAGCACCGCATCAGGAGCGGGAGTTTTCTGCTTTAGTAGAAAAGGCTAAGGTAGCCGAGGGAATTAAGGATTTTACAAAGCAGACTATGGATCGAAATAGGCAAAAAAGAGGTTTTGGATCGTCTGGAAAGGTTCATAAGAGGCCTAGATTTGATGGGCCGCGAGGTCAACAAGTTGGTTCAGGAGGGCTGTATCGTCCTTGTGATTTGTGTGGAAAGAAGCACCTAGGAGAGTGCTGGAAGAAGACAGGAGGATGTTTTAGGTGTGGGTCCAAGGACCATGCGATCAAGGATTGTCCTAAGGCATTAGATGAAAGTCGACCAGCAGCTCAGAATGTTAGTCAGGCTGGTAGAGGAGGACAACAGCCACAACGAGGTCATGGTTCGAGTAACAGAGGTAATGGTGCTGGCAGAGGCCGTGGAACACAGGGCAAAGGTGCTGCTAATGCTGAGGCAAGGCAACTGGGTTTGGTTTATGCGGTTCGCCGGAGGGAAGATGGAGACGCGCCAGATGTTATAATCGGTACGTTCTTTATTTATGACAAGCTTTATTATGCCTTAATTGATGTGGGCTCGACCCATTCTTATGTTGCATGTAGTGTAGCGGAAACGCTAGGCCTAGACTTTGAACTTTCTGATAGGCAGATGACTGTAGTAAGCCCATTAGGCCAAACTGTAGTGGTGGATAAGATCTTTCAGAATGTACCCCTAGAGATTCATGGAGTGAACTTTCGGGCTGACTTAATGGAACTACCCTTTGGGGAGTTTGAACTCATACTTGGAATGGACTGGCTAGTAGAGCACCGAGCCGTATTGGATTGTGCGGCTAAATGAATGGAACTAAGGACTCCGGAGGATGAAGTAGTAGTAATGATTGGAGAAAGAAGAAACAACCTGTCTAACGTAGTTTCAGCAATGAAGCCCGAGAAAATGGTTAGGAAAGGGTGCAAGGCGTTCTTAGCCTTCGTAAGTGCCTTGGATGGAAAGGAAGAAGGTGTTAGTGGAGTTAGAACGGTAAGGGACTTTGAAGATGTGTTGCCGGAGGAATTACCAGGAATACCCCCAGATAGGGAGGTAGAATTTGGAATAGACTTGTCCTACATTTGATTAATCACTTACTATTTAATAAAAAGCCATTCGGCCATAAATCCAAATCCTAGTAGGATTAGTACACTAAGACTTACCTTGTTGTCGATTTGAATTAAGAATCAAGTGCTGAAAACTTTGTATTCCTCCCCTTTGAAATCGGCTAAACACTAGATTACTCCACGGGTTAGTTCTTCGGCTTTTGAGAAGATAGTAAATAGATCTATATATCAAAATAGGCCTTGGCCGAATTTGCTTTGGTACTTACCTTCTAAATCTTGAATCCCGAAAGGTATCCTTGCCTCCCTAGGGATGTCGAAATTCCTATAATCATGTGTTAGATTTAATCTAACATTAAAATTTAAAACATGGCCTTTGGCCGAATCTTATAGTTTTTTACCTTAGATCTTTATGAATCCCGAAATATTCCTCTTTGTAGTCGACAGTTGTAGAAACCCGAGAGAGATCTTTTGTAGATTCGGCCATAAAACAATAGTAGAGATTAGATCTTAGTTTTCGACAAGCCTAAGAGAAAAGAATGAGAACCGAATTAGATCTTACCCCTTTTATATGGAAATCAGCAACACCTATGCCTGAAGCCCTTCCAAGATTTGGCTTTTGAATGGATTGGAAAGAAAGAAATAGGAAGAAAAGAAAGATGAAGAGATTGGCTTGCTTTACCAGAGTTTTCGATTTTAGCAAAATACAGAGAAAAGAGAGAATTTGCTAAGGAAAATTTCGACAGAGAGGGGAGAATTCTTTAGGGAATTTCGGCCAAGGAAAAGAGTGGATGGAAACTAGCCTTGCTTTTCCTCCCTTAGCCAAATTTACTAGGCTAGAGTCCCCTACTTGGCCACCACTCTTTCTTTGTGATAACTTTATTTCTTAAAATAATTAAAGAATAATCCTTATTTATCTCTCCAAAAATAATCCAAATTAAATCCCTTATTTATCCCCTTAATTAGCCGAATTTTAAAGAGAACAAAATTCTTCCTTTCTAGAAAGCTTGTGCCGTCCACCTCTGGCTTCTAGAAGCAAAAATAAAACTTCTTTTATTTGCTTCCCAAGTGACTCGAACTCAGGCCCAGCACCCTTGCATGTGGCGCCATTTCCAGAGGCCCTAAGTGACATCTCCAGGCCACTTTTCCAAGCCTGTTTGTGTGTCAAATTTCACATAATTTTTCTCTTAAGGCCACCTTGCCTTAATTTCCTCTTTTAAACTTTCAAACTCGACATTTCTAAGTCATTTCTAAGTTTCCAAAAATTTTTGTTTGCCTCTTTAAACTTGACATTTCCTTACATTTCCAAGTTTCCAGAAATGTTCACCTTCCTCTTTTGAATCATTTCTAAATCATTTCCTTACATTTCTTTAGTTTCCAAAAATGTTCACTTTCCTCTTTTAAACCTAACACTTCCATACATTTCCAGGTTTCCAAAAATGTTCATTTCTAAATCATTTTCATGCATTTACAGGTTTCCAAAAATGTTCAAAATTTATTCGTAATACATAAGACATGTCATTTCGTACAATTAATCCGGAAATGCATAGGCCCTTTTCAGGATGTTACATTCAATACTCACCACAAGGCTTTCTTGTCCAGAGTTGTGCCACAAAGGCTATCCTTTACATTCAGTACTCGCCACAAAGGCTTTCTTATCGAGAGTTTTGCCTCAAAGTCTATCCTTTACATTAAGTACTCGCCATAAAGTCTTTCCTGTCCAGAGTTGTACCTCAAAGGCTATCCTTTACATTTAGTACTCACTACAAAGGCTTTCCTATCCAAATTTGTGCCACAAAGGCTATCCTTTACATTCAGTACTCGCCACAAAGGCTTTCCTTTCCAGAGTTGTGCCTCAAAGGTTATCCTTTACATTTAGTATTCACCACAAAGGCTTTCCTATTTAGAGTTGTGCCACAAAGGCTATCCTTTACTAGTGTTTCAAACGATAGAGATTCGCCTAAACTCACACTTAGTAAGGTTTACCCTTCATCATTCTAAACACACAGGGAACCACGTTAGGTAATAGCCTTCCTTGATTTTTCCATATGATATCATAACCCATTAGTTACAGTCTTACACAATATTGTCTTCTTCCTATACGATGTCATAACCCACCAGTTACGATTTTACATGATATGGTCTTCTTCTTTTTACGGTCTTAAATAGTATGATCTTTTTCAGTGCCATGGCCATGGACTTGTCCTTTCATAGATTCATGTTTTTAGTCCCGACGGACCCCTTTGATGACTCTAGAGACAGACACAGTCTCTTCATACTTAGACCCATATTTCATAAACTCATCATATTTTGACTTACTCGTAACAGACACATTCAGACTTTTCAAACACATTATCACATTTCCATTTCCAGACATAAGCATACTTTGACCACGAAACTTCATGTTATCCATACATGAAAGTTCATAAATCTTATGTTCCTTATCAGAGTCATCATATCTTATTTCACTAGTTCTATTTCATGATTTGGTTACTTAGCATATTGCTCATGTAAGAGTCAAGCTAAGGATTCATCTGATAACCTCAAAGAGCAGTTTACCCTTCAAATCCATTATTCAGCCAAATGCTACAGCCTCCTCTGTCATGATAAACATAGACACTTTATTAGAACCCATTTGGGTAACCTTTTTCTTCACTTAAAACCTAGACATCTTTCAAAGCCATATTTCTACAAATCATAGTTACATATCTATGTTCCTTTATCAACCAGAGTCACAAACGTATCTTGATATGAAGAAAACCACTAGAAATGTCCAGGATTTCAACCTCAACTCAAAGAAATGTTTCTATCTTTCTTTAGACTTAGATCTTAATGTTTTTAGATGAAAAAGGGGAAAAAGATAACCTTCTTCTTAATTCAACCGAAGTGCCCCTTTAACTTAACCCAAGTCTCTATGGGAACTTGGTAAATATCACATCAAAACTAAGTGGCCTTATCAAAATCTGCCACTTCTAAAAAGTTACTCAATGACTCTTTTAGCCTTTAACCCATCTAGTCCATGTTTGATTAATTTCTAACCAGCTTTCCTCACAATTTAACTGGCTACTAGGTGTACTACAACACTAGCGTGAACTCACATTCTAAAGGTCATTTTACATAACCATAAGTCTCATTTCACTACTTGTAGTTATTAATCTATCATAATTCAGTGTAGCAGATTAAACTAGTTTTCACATTTAAGGAGCTTGAATACAAGCATTTTTATTATGTTTTAGTTATGTTTTCTTAGTTTTATTTACATTAAATAAAATGTGCAAATTGAGTCTTTTATTGACCTTAGGGGCCGAATGAGGCCTAAGGGTAGGATACCATTAGACGGTGTACTAAATGAAAACTAGTCGTTATGTCGCAACACGGATGACTCGATGTCGTAACATAAGGAATAGAAAGGAGAAAACTCAAGTTTGCCTTTGATGTCGTGACACAGACTGAGGGTGTCGCGGCGTACCCCTAAAGACAGTTGAAGAGGAGTATATTGTGAAACACCCCAAACCCGGCCCACGAGCTTTGACCAGATTTAGTATGTTCCTCAAGTAAATCGATTTCAAATTCTTTTGTTACTTAGAGAAAATTTGTGCGATTTTTAAAAAATATTGTTTGGGTTGGGCTTTTATTGAAAACCAATTTATCTTACATTGAAATCCATTTATTTAAGGTGATAAACATTTAGGGTTTATTTCAAAATAAATTTATTGGAATCCATAAATAATAATTTGTAAACATAATAAATAAGAGTAAAAGAATTAAAGAAAACCAACTATGGTCTTATGGCCTTATTACATCAAATAATTCCCCAAACTTTAAGTTTAAGTACTTGATAAAAGTAAAAATCCACTTTAATTAAATTCCTTGTTGTGCATGGCCATCCCTAAGCTTCTGCCGAGCCCGGTCCATTACTGATCATCACCTGAAAATAGTCCCCTAACGGGGTGAGTCAAACAGACTCAATGTGTACACGACACTAAATCGTAATAGAATTAGGCATACAAGAGTTACACATTCAAAACATAGAATACAAGTTATGATGCATTCCCAAACCCAAACCTAATTGTCCATCCGCTACACACCCCCATACCTGCTAGTCACACCGTGGGGACTACTAAGTCAACCCTCCATCCGCTACACACCATCGAAGGCAGTCGCTGCAGTTGACGTGCTCATCGCCCATATAAAATTTGTGGCATAGCGACTAGATATAATTGTGTCAAGAGACACCAGATTCAGATAATGTAACCGAAGTTACCACATTCAGATAATGTGACCTAAGTCACCATATTCAGATAGTGAGACCGTAGTCATCACATTCACTTCCCCTTTTTCATATATCCCGAATGACCCATATTATCCATATCATGCATATCATACTTAAATTCACATTCTTATAAAGTTTCACATGTTATAAATAACATATTTCGTAATCCTAGTGGAAGTAGGAAACGTACCTGAGTACTTTGTACCATAACACGGTACCTTATCCATATGCACATATTACATATTACCATAATCATATTAAAAGTTAGTGTGGGGTACACACCTGATTCGCTTAGCAAATTCTTTGAGATCTCGAAATCTGATCTACCGCATAGATCCTTAATCCCTACATTTGATTAATCACTTTAAAAAGGCATTCGGCCATAAATCCAAATCCTAGTAGGATTAGTATACTTAAACAAGGTATTTCGGCTTGGCAAAAATAAAAGAAGAAGAAGATTTGGTGAAGAGAATTCGGCAGAGGCTTTCAAAGAACAGAAAATAATGCAGAATGGCCTCTCTTTCCCTTTTATATCCAAAATTACTAAGCTAGAGTCCCTTACTTGGCCACCACTCTTCTATTTTGATAGCTTTATCCCTTTAATTATCACTTTATTCAAATTAAAAGAATTTAATCCAACAATTCTCTCTTGAAAATAATCCAAAGTAAATCCTTTATTATCTCTTCAAAAATAATCCAAATTAAATCCCTTATTTATACCCTATTAATTGAATATTTATGAAAATAAAACTCCTCCTTTCTAGAAGGCTTGTGCCGTCCACCTCAGGCTTCTGGAAGCAAAAATAAAACTTCCTTTATTTGCTTCCCAAGTGACTCGAACTCAGGCCCAACACCTTGCATGTGGTGCCATTTCCAGAGGCCCTAAGTGGCATCTTCAGGCCACTTTTCCAAGCCTGTTTGTGTGTCAAATTTCCCCAACTTTTTCTTTTAAGGCCACCTTGCCTTAATTTCCTCTTTTAAACTTTAAAACTCGACATTCCTAAGTCATTTCTAAGTTTCCAAAAATTTTCGTTCGGCTCTGTAAACTTGACATTTGCTTACATTTCCAAATTTCCAGAAATGTTCACTTTCCTCTTTCGACTCATTTCTAAATCATTTCCTTACATTTCCTAGTGTCCAAAAATGTTCATTTTCCTCTTTTGAACTTAACATTTCCATACATTTCCAGGTTTCCAAAAATGTTCACTTTCCACTTTTGAATCATTTCCAAATCATTTCCGGGTTTCCAAAAATGTTTATTTCTAAATCATTTCCATGCATTTCTAGGACATTTCCTTACATTTCCAAGACAAGACATTTCCTTCCATTTCCAAGTCATTTCCTTACATTTCCAAGATTCTAAAAATGCACACATCACATCCATAACACATAAGATATACTAATGCATAGGCTATAATCCAGGATGTTACAGTTCTACCCCCCTTAAAAATAATTTCGTCCTCGAAATTACTTGGCTAACTGCATTCCTACTCACCATACTACGCTTATGTCAAGCACTCTCTTATCTTATTAACACTATCATACTTCCTAGGCACAATCTCTAAGTTCACGTCCCCTAGAACTCATTTCTAACGCCGCTATTTAATCTGATTAAAAAGTTTTATGCATCATAATTTTGTTCCACTTATTAACCGCGAACAATTTTATGAAATAAAGATATTTAGAAGTAGTTCTCTCAATCACACAAAGTTTCAGTTCAAGTTCACTACTCTAATTCAGAGAATCACATTCACATTCATCAACCAATTATGAACTTTCGTTCATTCAGAGAAACGTTGTAGTTTTCATTGTTATTGTTTCTCCACTACTCAGGGGTATTTTCATAATTTTGTCCTATAGGGGTATTTTCGTAATTTTTGAAATGAAAAAGTTCATTGATGAATCTGTCATAAAGTATTTTGGAATTTTTTTTAAATTCCCAGGGTATTTTGGAAAAATTTTAAAATCCGGGGGTATTTTGGTAATTTTGGACCTCGAGGGTATTTTGGTAATTTTTCACAAATCAGGGTGAATTTGTAAAATCTAGTAAATCAGGGATATTTCAAAAGTTGCAAAACTTTGAGGGTTCTTTTTGAGAATTTGTTTTACAAAACGGTGATGTTGCAAAAATTTTGGGAATTAGGGTCATTTTGGTAATTTACAAGTTAGGGGTAAATTCGTAATTTTTCCAAAATCAAGGTATTTTGATATTTTGCAAATTAGGGTTTTTGGACTTGTCATAAAGTAAGTAAATTTTGATAAAACTATGAGTAGTTTGGACATTTTATAGACCAAGGGCATTTTTGTAATTTCACAACCAGGGGTATTTAAGTAATTTTTATAAATCGAAAATTTTTCGAAAAAATTTTGTAAACTAATTAAAAAGGAAATTTTAAGAGTTTTAAAACTAGGGTTTTTATAAAAGCACGGCTAGTTCCCTTTTGGGTTTTAGTTATTGTGTTTAGCCTATGACCGAGTCCTCTTGGTTAGGGTGAACCGAAGCTACGCACTAGGTAGGATTCCAGTCAGCAGGAGGTGAGTCACTAGGATCGCTAAGTACCAGTCGTTTGGATCCAATCCTAGACATGCGCACAGGGGCTGCCACGCCCTAACTCGGCAACTTAGCCATAGGGTTGTTTAGTTAGTCAATTAAGTCTTATGTGTTTGTGTTTGAGTAAACTCCTAGGGTTCAAGTACCTATCATGCTATTCTACGTTCCATGCCTTTTCTACCCTTCCATAATTCGTAAATCACGTAATCATACAGATAGTTAGGGGTACTTACCTGATGGACTGCGGGTCGGAGACTTAGGTGCCATGCCAGAAAACCTGCTCATCAAAAATACTTTCATAAAACTCATTTGGGCTCGATTTGAAAACATTTTGGGCATTAGCCCATAGGCCGAGAGTTTAAAACTGGGCTCTGATACCAAACTGAAACACCCCAAACCCGGCCCACGAGCTTTGACCAGATTTGGTATGTTCCTCAAGTAAACCGGTTTCAAATTCTTTTGTTACTTAGAGAAAACTTGTGCGATTTTTAAAAAAATATTGTTTGGGTTGGGCTTTTATTGAAAACCAATTTATCTTACATTGAAATCCATTTATTTAAGGTGATAAACATTTAGGGTTTATTTCAAAATAAATTTACTTGAATCCATAAATAATAATTTGTAAACATAATAAATAAGAGTAAAAGAATTAAAGAAAACCAACTATGGCCTTATGGCCTTATTACATCAAATAATTCCCCAAACTTTAAGTTTAAGTACTTGATAAAAATAAAAATCCACATTAATTAAATTCCTTGCTGTGCATGGCCATCCCTAAGCTTCTGCCGAGCCCGGTCCATTACTGATCGTCACTTGAAAATAGTCCCCAACGGGGTGAGTCAAACAGACTCAATGTGTACACGACACTAAATCATAATAGAATTAGGCATACAAGAGTTACACATTCAAAACATAGAATACAAGTTATGATGTATTCCCAAACCCAAACCTAATTGTCCATCCGTTACACACCCCCGTACCTGCCAGTCACATCGTGGGGACTACTAAGTCAACCCTCCATCCGTTACACACCATCGAAGCGCGCGTCATTTGCGATCGACGCGTGCTCATCGCCCATATAAAATTTGTGGCATAGCCACCAGATATAATTGTGTCAAGAGACACCAGATTCAAATAATGTAACCGAAGTTACCACATTCAAGTAATGTGACCGAAGTCACCACATTCAGATAGTGAGACCGTAGTCATCACATTCACTTCCCCTTTTTCATATATACCGAATGACCCATATTATCCATATCATGCATATCATACTTAAATTCACATTCTTATAAAGTTTCACATGTTATAAATAACATATTTCATAATCCTAGTGGAAGTAGGAAACGTACCTGAGTAATTTGTACCATAACACGGTACCTTATCCATATGCACATATTACATATTACCATAATCATATTAAAAGTTAGTGTGGGGTACACACCTGATTCGCTTAGCAAATTCTTTGAGATCTCGAAATCTGATCTACCGCTTAGATCCTTAATCCCTACATTTGATTAATCACTTTAAAAAGCCATTCGGCCATAAATCCAAATCCTAGTAGGATTAGTATACTTAAACTTACCTTGTTTGCCGATTTGATTAATAATCAAATCCCGAAATTTGTAGTATTCCTTCCTTAAAAATCGGCTAGCCACCAAATTATTTAACTAGGTCAGTTTCCGGCTTTTGAATAAATAGGAAATAATTCTAAATACCAAAAATAAGCCTTGGTCGAATACTTCATATGCTTACCTTGTGGATTTTAAATCCTAAAACTCACTGAATAACTAGGGAATACGTGGCCTACGGTGTACCTTCGGGAAAAGAACTTCTCCTTCCTTGTAGTCGACACTTAGTAAATCCCAAAAGATCTCCTTACTTGAAGAAATCGATTGCACCTTCACTTCAATCTTCAGAGATTCGGCTATGGCTAGATGATGATCTCACAACTTTCGGCTTTTGGAGGGATTAGAGAAGGAAGAATAAAGATGGAGGATTTGGCTAGAACACAAGGTATTTCGACTTGGCAAAAATAAAAGAAGAAGAAGATTTGGTGAAGAGAATTTAGCAGAGGCTTTCAAAGAACAGAAAATAATGCAGAATGGCCTCTCTTTCCCTTTTATAGCCGAAATTACTAAGCTAGAGTCCCTTACTTGGCCACCACTCTTCTATTTTGATAGCTTTATCCCTTTAATTATCACTTTATTCAAATTAAAAGAATTTAATCCAACAATTATCTCTTGAAAATAATCCAAATTAAATCCTTTATTATCTCTTCAAAAATAATCCAAATTAAATCCCTTATTTATCACCTTAGTAATCGAATATTTATGAAAATAAAACTCCTCCTTTCTAGAAGGCTTGTGCCGTCCACCTCAGGCTTCTGGAAGCAAAAATAAAACTTCCTTTATTTGCTTCCTAAGTGACTCGAACTCAGGCCCAACACCTTGCATGTGGCGCCATTTCCAGAGGCCCTAAGTGGCATCTTCAGGCCACTTTTCCAAGCCTGTTTGTGTGTCAAATTTCACCAACTTTTTCTTTTAAGGCCACCTTACCTTAATTTCCTCTTAAACTTTAAAACTCGACATTTTTAAGTCATTTCTAAGTTTCCAAAAAATTTCGTTCGGCTCTGTAAACTTGACATTTCCTTACATTTCCAAGTTTCCAGAAATGTTCACTTTCCTCTTTCGAGTCATTTCTAAATCATTTCCTTACATTTCCTAGTTTCCAAAAATGTTCATTTTCCTCTTTTGAACTTAACATTTCCATACATTTCCAGGTTTCCAAAAATGTTCACTTTCCACTTTTGAATCATTTCCAAATCATTTTCGGGTTTCCAAAAATGTTCATTTCTAAATCATTTCCATGCATTTCTAGGAATTTCCTTACATTTCCAAGACAAGACAGTTCCTTACATTTCCAAGTCATTTCCTTACATTTCCAAGACAAGACATTTCCTTCGATTTCCAAGTCATTTCCTTACATTTCCATGATTCTAAAAATGCACACATCACATCCATAACACATAAGACATACTAATGCATAGGTTATAATCCAGGATGTTACAATATTGATTGCTATTTCATGACACAGGTCCTAGTGTGTTTCAAAAACAACTCTGTGACGAAAACTAAATACGAAGCAGGGGAATTTTGGTCTGCACAATAAAACTTTAAGCTCAAGGACGTCAGTTAACTTAGGGTTAAGGACAACGACCACCTAAAAGCTATAAATAGGCTCATTTGGCCCATGTTATAGACATAATTCCTTTAGCCTAGATTCTCTCTGTAGAATTTATTTTAGACATAATTCCTTTAGCCTAGATTCTCTCTGTAGAATTTATTTTAGTTTTATTTCATTCTTTGGTTTTAGATTTCTTTTATTTGTTCTTGTTAATTTCAAGAGATCTAAATTGTAAAAGCATTCAAACTCTATGGATTCTTGCTTAATTTCAATACAATCAGGCTCTTTTATTTACTTTATCTTGTTGATTTAATTAGCATGTTTTCTATTTATATTGATTTCATATTGTCTAAGAAAGCCATGAGGAACTAATCCCTCTATGAAGGATTAGCGAGTGGAGGTATGATCTATTAATTATTTTATAGGGTTACTCAAAGAATCAACTATCTGGGAAAGGAAGAACGTGAAACAAACCCTGGGCTTGACAACCCCGTGAAGTCATCAAGGTGGGAATTAACCCAAAATTGGTATTGCCTATTCGTGAACACCTATACCCCAAGTTAGTTTGGATTGTGAAGTCGAAAGATAAGTAGTTCTTGCTGACTCGTTATGTTAGTGGAAGATCAGAAGATCCTACTAAGGTAGTGACTAGTTGATTAACGAGGAATCTAAAGCAACAGTTGATGGAGATTACTGAAGTAAGGTAATCACCCATAATTGAGATTTTATTTACTCTACTATTCTATCTCTTGAATTTTATTTATTTTATGTTATTTTATTTTATTATCCTAAAAACTTCAAAAACCCTTTTTTATGTTCTCGTACTATAATTTATTTAAATTACTAATTAGATCTTTTAGTGTTTAGGTTAGAATTGATCTAGCACTCGCCTCCCTTAGGTATGATCCTTGGAATACTAACCTACTTCGTTGTAAAACTACATTACAGCTCGACTTGTATACTTGCGGATATTGCCCTGTCATTCTATATTTTTTTGTAACAGCCCGGTTTTAGCTAAGTCAGAACAGTGGTTTCAAAATCACAAATCCGATGTCAAAAAATTATTTTAATATTATTTTTGGTGTTTATAGCATGTTATTTGATATGTGTGAATTTTGTGAGCTAATTTTATCTTTTAATTGCCCAATTTGAGAAAAGACTAAATCGTGTAAAATGCAATGCATTTACTTGTTAAATGTGTTTAATTGCTATGGTTTATTAAATCAAAGGTCCTTATGATGTTATTAGACCATTGATAGTGGATTTTGACATAAAAAGGCATTAAATGGATGCTTTAAATGTTTTTAATGAAAGGTTAAAATTGGAAATTAGTAAATAAGCTTATTATTAAGTAAAACAAAATCAAAATTTGTCTTCATTTCATCATCTTCAACTGATTTTCTTGAGAAACAAGAGGGCTAGTGCTCGGTCATTGGAATGTTTGATTAAGGTATGTTCTTTGCTCGGTTTTTGATGATTTTTACGTTTTTAAGATCGTTGCTTTGTATTCTAGCTAGCCCATGCCTTAATTTTTGAAGTTGTTAATGATTTTGTGAAGTGCCACTGATGAATACTTGAGCTTTTGAATGTTTTATGATGAAAAATGAATATTTGCTGATAGTTATACAAGTTTTGTTAAGTGATTTTGAGTAAAAATGCTTGTTAGGGGTTTAATTGTGAAAAGTGTAAATTGAGGGGTTGAAATGTGAAATAAATGAAAGTGTTGGGCTGCTAGGGACCTATATGAAATTTTTCTAGGCTTGGGTTTAATGAAATTTCATTAATTTTGTGTATTTGTGAAATAAGGACTAAATTGTAAAAATATGGAACTTTAGGGGCTAAAGTGTAAAAATTCCCAAATATGTTTTTGTGGACCGAATTGAATGATTTAATGAATAATTGAGTTAATTTTAAATGTATATAGATCAAGAACGAAAGAAATCGGATTTAGATCGAGGAAAATCAATGGTTATCGAATAGTCGATTCAGTCCGTTTATCCCAAATACAAGGTATGTTCATATGCAAATAAATGTCTTTAAATTGAATTATATATGTTTAATTATCATGAAACTGCTATGAATGTTGAATGATCAAATACGAGCAAGAATCGACAAGGTTACAATATCCAAAATTCCTATACGAACCTCAGGAATAGTATAGGATACGAATGTCATGACATTAGGATTATCGAGATGTGATTATGTGTAAGACCATGTCTGGGACATTGGCATCATTATGTGATTACGTGTAAGACCATGTCTGGGACATTGGCATCATTATTTGATTTCGAGTAAGACCATAGCTGGGCTATCAGCATCGATATGTGATAACATGTAAGACCATATCTGGGATATGGCATTGTACGAGCTATATGTGATTTCTGAGTATCCTTAACAATTCCAACAGGTTCAACGGGCAAAGCCAAGTCGAGAAAGAATGTGTGAATGAGTTAAGTGACTCGGGTACGTTTGAGATCCATACAAGTATTGAAAAGGGAAGTATTTGATAAATTCACTTATGATATTGAATATGTATACATTGGGAAAGGTTTGTGAGCTTATATGTGTTTACTCATAGTTTTGCTATTGATGGAAATGATGTTGATTCATGTGGTAATTTTATTTGTGCATGGCTTACTAAGCTTTTAAAGCTTACTTTGTGTGCTCTTTCCCTGTTTTATAGATAATCGAAGCTAGCTCGGACTCAGGGATCATCAGGAACATTGTCACACTATTGATCTACTTGTTGGTACTTTTGGTGCTTTGTAAATATGGTATATGGCATGTATAGGCTAGTGATATGATGATATGTTTTGGTTGTGATAATGGCCATGAGATTTGGCTTGTAACCTGATATATGTTTTAGTATGTATATATAGCCATGAATGATGGCTTATTTTGGTATAAATGTGGCTAAGGTATTATAGATGTTCAAATGGTTATATTTTGAGTTTGGTAAATGATCTATATGGTGTGATTGAAGTTGATTGTAACACCCCAAACCCGGTCAATATGCCACGATCGAATCTGGCATGCCATGAAGGAAAACGTTTTGAAGAAAACCGAGTTAACAATTAAATTTTAGTGAAAAACTCTTTGTTGTTCTATGTTTGTAGAAATCAGGTGTATAATAAGTTTAAAACTAACAATTTACTTTGAAATTTCGTAAATAGATCTTTAAAACTTAGTTACAAATCCATAGATTAGAAAACCTTTTTATAATATTAAAAGAATCCAAAGTGATTAGTTTGAAAACCGTTTCTAATAGAAATTTGGAAACTTGAGTTTTGTAAAATAGTATGATTATTGAAAACACCTTAAGTTGTCATTTATTAACGAGAGATTTGTATTACCCGATGGTAATGTTGGAAAACCATAACGACTTGTATTTTAGAAAACCTTGCGCTCAAATTATTAAATTAATCAAGTGATATACTTAATCGTGTTTAGAATAAATCCCAAAGCATATGAATAATTCAAAAACCATAATTAAAGAGGCCTTATTACAAATTCAAATAAAGACGAAAACCAAATTAAAATAAAATAAAGTACCCAAATCGAAGTTCATGTAAAACCAAGTTTTTTTGCATGGCCACCTCGAGATCATCCGGCTCCTCATCCGCGATCATCTGAAAAGATAAGGAAGAAGGTGAGTCACCAAGACTCAGTGCATAAATCCTTCCCCCGATTGATACAACATACTTACACAATTTATAATCAAGCAATATATATAATGCACCCAAACCTAGCCATCCATAACTCCTTTTCTACCCCGTGTGGTACCAAACCACTGGTGGTGCCAAACCACTGGTGACCCAAAGTCATGATATAATAAAGTTGTGGGGCCAACCCACGTGTGATACCAAATCACTGGCGACGATCCCGTAATATCAATGTGGGGCCAACCCACTGTGGTACGAAGCCACTGGGACAAGTCGCTATGAGGTGCCAAACCTCTGGTGTCCCAAAAACACGAAATATGTGGTACCAAACCACTGGTGACCCAAAGTCATGAATAATAAAGTTGTGGGGCCAACCTACGTGTGATACCAAATCACTGGCGACGATCTCGTAATATCAACTGTAGGGCCAACCCACTGTGGTACTAAGCCACTAGGACGAGTTGCTATGAGGTGCCAAACCTCTGGTGTCCCAAAGACACAAAATAATATGTGGTACCAAACCACATGAGGTGCCAAACCTCTGGTGTCCCAAAGACACGGATATCAAATCCTTCTCCCTCCTCTCATATTGCCCAAACCAGTGTAACATTTAACAAATCATGCCATAATACTTTATTAGAATTCACTTAGCAAATATATCATAATTCATATCATCAAGCATCATATTGCAAAAGTCATATCGAAACGAACTTACCCGATTCATTGGTCATACCATAACGGTATCATATCAAGATCTCATAGTTTGCAACTTTAATAAGATGTTTAGTATATTAATAAATATATATATTACCGAATCATAAAGTGTGTAAGATACACACCTGATAATAACGAAAGTACTTAAAATCCGAAGATCCGATCTACCACACTAGATCACCTTGTCCTACATTCAGCCAAACCACAAAACTATAAGCAAAACCATTCGGCCAACATCACACCTTAATCCCAATTGTAATATCCCGGGTTAGGGGCTATTTCGTTGTGGCATGTTTTGCATGTGTTTGGTATGTTGTGTTGTTGTTTGTGTTGTGTCGGGGTTTAATTGTAGGCTAGAAGTAAGCCTGAGTAGGTAGAAAAATTTTAGTTTTGAGCTAAGGTATAAGGAGCTGAGGAAGCAGGGGCTTTTAAATTTATTTTGGGTGTTTGTTAGCACAAGAAACAAGTTGGTGGAGTGGCAATGTAGGCGCCACTAAGGCTTGGAGTGGGTAACGCCTAAAGCAAGGTGGAGGCCTTGTGTTCGAGCTGCAGAGTCCCCTTTTTGGCACTCATTTTGACGGCATGGAGGGAGGAGTTTGTGGCGCTTCAAACTCGCCATTGACTTGGTCTTTCCATTCAAATGGTAGGTGGAGAGGATTTTAGGAGGTTGACTAGTTCAACCAATTTGAATGTGTGGAGTTGAGTGAATTTGGGGATTTGGCCAATATTGGGGAGTTGGGGAGAGGGTGGCGGTTTTGGGAAGTGGGGAGGTGTTGTGCCGAAATTCCCTTGGAGCTTGGTGCAAATACGGTCATTTTGGTTTCAAAGAAGAGGTTTTCCTTCTTGTCTTTTGTCAACCGAAACACAAGTGAGTTCTTTTGTTTTCTTCATTATTTTTGTTGAACCGAAAGATCAAAAATCCCTATAGCCTTGCCGAATTGTCTTTGTTTCTCTCAACCTTCTTAGTAGCCGAATTTTCAAGAGTGTTCTTTTGTCTTTTCTTCTCTTTTGCAAACCGAAAGCTCTCAACCATATCTCTCCCTCTTTCATTTGTGTATGCCGAATGCCCCTTTCATTTTGTTCTTTTGTTCATTGGGTGTTGAGCCAAAACTAGCCTCTCCTCTTCTCAACTTTCCTTTCTTGTTTTTTGAAACCTTGTGAGCCGAAACCCCATTCTCTCAAATACCATTCATCTTTTCTTTTCTTCAAATCAAGTACTTTTTATCTCCTTGTTCTATTTTGTTACTTGGCCGAATATCAGCACTATTCTGTTGGCACTTTGTTTACTCTCCTCTTCAACTCTGACCGAAAATCGTGATTGGTATAAATCACCTTGACCGAATCTTTTATTCTTCTTTTGGCACAAGCCTTGGCCGAATATAGAGTGTTGGGTAAGTGATTGGCCGAATGGTCATCTCCCTTCTCCCTTACACTCTGTTGATGTTAGTTTGCTTAAGGGCCGAATATGGTTATTTTTGGAAGGGTATTAATCTCTTTGTTATAGGTCATTTGGATTTTGGATACAATCAAGTGGAGCCTTCGTTTCTGATTAGCCAAGAGGGGTAAGTTTTGGTAAGGGTTAATACTATTAGTTGATTCCTTTATTTCATTGAGTCAAGTTAATTAGTGATTAATGATTCTATTTCGAGGTGAAGGCCGATTGTCAAAGAGAACCACTATTGGTTCGGGGTTTGGTTGGAAATCAAACCATTCGCTAGTATAAGGTAATGGGTAATGTTGATTCTTTGGTTGATGGTTGATGGCCGAATGTTGTAAGTGCCTAACCCCAATGTTTGGCCGATTGTAGGAGTTAGCAATCGAGGACTTAGATCGCTTTGGGTCGATTTCTAGGCTCAGACATCGTGTGTGTAAACTAACACACTGATACTTAGTAAGATTATTAATAAACCTGTTTGCCTGTTAAAAATTATAACAGTATGATGGACAATGGGATACCCAAATAGGGTATGTGTACGATTCGGGTAAGTCTGTTCTATTATGAGTACTATTAATGAAGTATGATATCATGACCTATGTTATGTATGTATGCTATGAGAGGTAATGCTTGGTATGTTGGCATAATATGCATGACTTGTATGAGAGGCATGATTACATGAGTATGGTAGGTTGATGGGTGATATGAGAGGAGGGAGCAGTGATATTTTGTGCTGACGAGCACCAGTGCTTTGGTAGCACACTTTGTGACTTTGGGTCACCAGAGGTTTGGCACCTCCAGAGGTTTGGTACCTCGTCCTCGTCCCCGCTGGCTCAGTACCACGATGGGGTTGGCCCCACAGATGATTATACGGGATTGACGCCAGTGTTTTGGTAACACACGATGGGTTGGCCCCATCACCAGATTTGTGACTACGGTCACCAGTGCTTTGGTAGCATATTGTGTCTTTGGGACACCAGAGGTTTGGCACCTCATTGCGACTAGTCCCTGTGGTTTGACCACCGTGGGTTGGCCCCACTTGAGATATGGGATCGTCTGCTAGTGTTTTGGTAACACACGATGGGTTGGCCCCATCTTTGGATTTGTGACTTGGTCACCAAAGCTTTGGTAGCACAATTGTGTCTTTGGGACACCAAAGTTTTGGTACCACATTGACGGATATTGTGTCTTTGGGACACCAGTGTTTTGGTAACACATTGTGACTATACGTCACCAGTGGTTTGGCACCACCAGTGGTTTGGTACCACACGGGGTAGAAAGGCGATATGGATGGTTAGGACTGGGTTGCATTAATTATGTTGCTATGTATGATGTGTGTTAGCTTGTTGTTTTATCGGGAGCGGGATTTACACACTGAGTCACTCGACTCACCCTCTCCTTTGACATTTCAGGTGACTCGTAGACGCGGACATGGAGCCGGGATGGACTCGGGGTGCTCATGCCATGCGGAATAAAAGTTTTACTCAGATGTTATGCTTTGGGTACTTTAGTAATTTACTTTCAGTTGGGTTTATTTCAGGATTTGTCAAAAAAAGCCTTTAAATTCTGCCTTTTGATATTATGTTTTAAGTTTGATTTTAATATGCCTTAATAAATAAGTTGGTATGAAGTTTACTAAAACTTGGAAAGATAATGATTTCAAATTATAACGCAAAAATGTTTTTAAACTATACCATCGGGTATCGCACTGATTTTATAATTGAATGAAAAACAATCGGATTCAACTTGGAACCAAAATTTTACTAAGACTGAATGTTCTAGTAGCAATATTCAACAACTTGTTTTCGAAAAGGAACAAAGTTTTATCAAGTCTATCTAGTACAACCTCAAAATTTTCAAACCCGTTTTCCCCGTAACATACCAGATTCGGTCGTGGAGTTCGGACCGGGTTTGGGGTGTTACAATTGTGGTATCGAGCCAAGTTCAAAAGCTTCTATTTGTGGGCACGAGGCCCAAATTGTTTTCAAAAATTGCGTTTTAAGTGTTTTTGGATTGAATACATGGTTCACAAGGCATGGCACCGAGTCTCCTGCACTAGATTCACCTGTAAGTAATTCTAAACTCTTCTCAGAATTATTATTTGTAGAAGGGTAGGTGATATGGAACGTAGTTAGATTTATAGGACTTGAACCCTAGGGATAGATCACTCAAACACTCGAACTAAAGCATAAGACTTAAAGCACTAAACCAATCTATGACTCACCACGGGCTGGGGTGTGGTAACTCAGACGCATGTCTAGAAGAGGATCCTAAGAGCTTGGTATTTAAGCGATCCTCGTGACTCACCTCCTCTTCGCAGTATCCCACCGTGCGTAGCTCGAGTTCACCCTCGACCAAGAAGGCTCACCATGACTTAACCTAACGACTAAAACCCGAAAAGGAATCACCATGTTTTCAAAATACAACAACAACTCTAATGTTTTCAAACTTTTTGCAGTGAACTCTTTCAAAATTGAGAATGTCACTTTTACAACAATTTTCTTGAAAAACTGATTTATGGAAAATTACAAAAATGCCCTTAGGGTAAATTTACTAAAATGCCTCTCGTTTATAAAATAGCAACTCAATGATTTTGCCCAAAATTTCAATGATGTTACTGAAATTCAAACACTCTGTTTTACAAAATATCAATCGGAAATTTTGATTTTGGAAAATTTACAAGAACGCCTCCTGCTTCGTGAAAATTACTAAAATACCCTCGTTTCCAAAACGAAGTATTTCACAAAATTTTCAAAGAACACTCTCAAATTTTTGGAATTTCAAATTGACCGGTTTTACTTAAAGTTTAAAATATCTTTTATTACTTAAAATACCCTATAGGAAAATGACTAAATACCTTTGGGTTAGAAATGGGCGAAGAATGTCCAAGAGTGAATAGGTATGGAAAGGGTTAAGGAATGGATGTATGACCTCTTTTGGGTGAATAGGATAGAAGATTGAAACCTTGGTTGCTCGAAAGAACTCCCCGATTAAACTCCATCCATAAAATTTCTTTGCGGTTAAGAAAGTGGAACGATACTAATGCATAAAAATCTTATTAATCAGAAACGTAGATCGTTTAGTCATGAGTACTCGAGGTGGACGTGGCCGTAATACTCGTGGTCGAGGTCGAGGTAGGATGACGCTTCAACCCGTAGGATCCGGTCAAGGGTCGAAAAATGAGATGCTTGCCCGCCACCACCAGAGGTGGTGAGTTCCAAGATCGGATCGAGACGATGCAGCGGTCACAGCGAGCGATGCGCGCGGGTGTTGGAAAGAGTGGTGGGTGTAAGTGGTGGTGCGGGAGTTAGGAAATCGCTCTGAGAGACTCGGGCCAATGGGGCCGAATTTTTCCGAGGTGTATCGGGTGTTGCTCCTAGCACCGCTTGAATATTGGCCGGAGGCAACCGAGCGGATCATGGATGATCCGACTTGACGGTGAGGAGAAGTCGAAGGGCATCGTGTCGCTTCTTCGGGATGAGTCATATCGCTGGTGGCTCACGGTTCGGGACAGTGTGGCAGCTGAGGATCTGACATGGGATTATTTCAGAGCTACATATCAAAAGAAATACATCGGGGCTAGTTACATCGACTCCCAGCGAAAGGCATTTCTGAGGCTTGTTCAGGGGAGTAAATCATGCTGGCGTGAGTACGCAGGTCGAGTTCTTGAAGTCGAGTAGGTATGCCGCAGGCATTGTAGCCACCGAGCATGAGAGGTGTGTTCGCTTTCGAGGATGGTCTCGCGAGACGAGTTGAGGTTGCTGATTGCTCCACAGCAGGAGCGCGAGTTTGCTGTCTTAGTTGAGAAGGCTAAGGTAGCCGAGGGTGTTAAAGAGTCGGTAAGACAGAGCATGGACAGGAGTAGGCTTAAGAGGAGCTTTGGGTCTTCGGGATCGTCTGGCAATCCGCAGAAGAGGGCTAGACCGAGTGGGGCGTAATCGAATCATCCGCTAGGTTCGTTCTTTGCTAGGCGTGACCGCCGCAGCACCGTCGATGTGGGAAAACTCATTGGGGTAGTTGTTGGACCGTGGAAAAGGTTGCTTCGAGTGTGGTTCTCTGGATCATCGCATTAGGGGATCCGTCCGCGTAGGATGGCCGTGGATTCATCCCGAGAGTCGTACGTGTCGGGCTCGAGGTAATGGACCGCCACCACGTAGGGGCCGTGGTAATGGCGAGAGGTGGTAATGGATTTGGTCGAGGTCGTGGAGCACCGGCGCGGTGCGGGCGCTTCGAGGCACGACGGCTGATGCGTGTATGCAAATAGGCGCCGCGAGAGAGGCGCGCACCGACATAATCACCGTGCGTTTTTGATTTTTGGTTCTCCTATATCTTCTTTTTAATTGACTTGGGTTCCACGCGTTCGTATGTTGCTAGTAGTATAGTTGAGACCATGGACTTAGACTCAGAAACTGCTTCTAGACAAATGACTGTACTTAGCCCTCTAGGTCACTCTGTAGTGGTAGATAAGTTGTATAAGGATGTACCCCTAGAACTCCAAGGGGTCATTTTTGTCGATCCGATGGAACCGCCGCTTGGGGAGTTCGATCCGATCCTTGAATGGACCGGTTGGTTAAGTACCGTGGCTAAGGTGGATTGCGCGCCCAAGCGCATGGTTCTATCGACGGATAAGGGAGATGAAGTGATTATGATAGGTAATAGGAGAGATTACTTATCCAATGTGGTGTCGGCATTAAAAGCTGTAAAGATGGTCAGGAAGGGCTGTGAAGCGTATGTGGTTCATATGTATGCCTTAGAGGCTAAAGAGTCTGCTATTGAGAAGGTTCGCATCATAAGGAGTTTGTGGATGTGTTTCGGAGGAGCTTCCGGTTTACCACCGGATCGTGAGGTAGAGTTTGGGATAGATCTCGCTACTGTGGATCGCGCAGGTGTCTATTGCTCCATATAGGATGGCACCGGAAGGAATTGGTGGAGCTTAAGGCTCGATTCGTGAGCCGTTGGATCGAGGCTTCATTAGGCCAAGTGTTTCACCGTGGGGGCGCGCCAAGATTATTCGCCAAGAAGAAGGGCGGTACAATGCGGATGTGTATCGACTACCGCCAACTAAATAAGTGACGATTATTAAAACAAGTATCCGCTACCACGGATAGATGACTTGTTTGATCACCAAAGGTGCATCGGTGTTTTCAAGATCGATTTGAGGTCCGGTACCATCGGTTGAAAGTTAAGGAAGCGGATATCCATAAGACAAATGCTTCGGACTCGATGCACGGCACTACGAATTCTGGTAATGCCGTCTCGGTTGACTAACGCTCCCGCAGCTTTTATGGATATGATGAATAGGGTGTTTCAAAGCATATCCGGACCGTTTAAGTCGTGGTTTTTATTGACGATATCTTGGTATATTCAAGGTCACAAGAGGAGCATGATGCACACTTGAGAGTGGTGTTGCAAATTTTGAGGAGAAGCAACTCTACGCTAAGTTCGGTAAGTGTGAGTTACGCTTTGAGTGAAGTGACGTTTTTGGGTCATGTAGTATCACCGAGGGGATTAGAGTAGATCCTCGGAAGGTTGAGGCGGTTTTGGATTGGAAGCCTCCTAAGTCGATCACGAGATTCGGAGTTTCCGGGTTTGGCAGATACTACCAAGATTTATTGAGGGTTTCTCGTTAATTGCAAAGACCGATGACTAAGTTGTTAAGGAAGGGAGTTCCGTTCGTGTGGACCGAGAAACAAAGCAGGAGAGTTTTGATAAGTTGAAGAAGATCTTGACCGAGGCTCTGCTTTAATTCAACTCGAGGCCGGTAAGGAATACACGGTCCCATCGCGACGCATCACATACGGGATTGGGTTGTGTCTTGATGCAGGGAGGGTAAGGTGGTGGCTTACGCTTCTCGGCGGTGAGGCCACACGAGGTCAACTATCCGGCCGCACGACTTGGAGCTAGCACCGTAGTCTTCGCTCTAAAAATCTGGAGGCACTACTTTGTACGCGGTGAGAAGTCAATCGCCTACACGCATCATAAGAGTCCGAAGTATCTATTGACTCGTAAGGATCCGAATTTGAGGCGGCGTAGATGGGTTGAATTGCTCAAGGACTACGATCGCTCGATCGAGTATCATCCGGGCAAGGCTAACGTGGTGGCGACGCGTTGAGCCGTAGGGTTGTTTCGCACTTAAGAGCTTTGTTTGCCCATTTGAGTTTGTATGACGACGGGAGTATTCTCGCAGAATCGCAGTTAAGCCTACTTGGGTTGAGCAGATCAAAGAGAAACAGCTTGGAGGATGAGGTTCTGACGAGTGCGCGAAGGTTACAAGTGCGAATGGTGGTTTGGAGGGTTCTGACTTGTCTAGTGATGAGGTTCTGTGTTTTCAAGGGAAGGCTTGTATGCCTAAAGATGTTGAGTGAGGCGAAGATTCTTCAGACGCACATAGCGCCCTTATGCTATGCATCCCGGAGGTAGCAAGATGTATAGGGATCTTAGAGAGCGCTTTTGGTGGCACGGCTTGAAGAAAGAGGTGACAGAGTTTGTTGGGAAGTGCCCGACTTGTCGCCAGTCAAGGTGAACATCGCTGTTGCCGCCGTCGGGTTTGCTTCACTGTGAAAATTCCTCGGTGGAAATGGGAAAGGATAGCTATGGATTTCGTCGAGGGTTACCGCTTACGCCAAGCAAGAAAGATTCGATTTGGGTTATTGTGGACCGTCGACTAAGTCGGCCCATTTCATTCCGTAAGAGGACTATTCACTTGAGGTTGGCGGCTTTATGTGTCGAGATAGTGAGGCTGCACGGTGTTCCGATTCGATAATCTCGAGATAGGGATCCGAGGTTTACGCCGAGGTTCCGGAGAGCGTTACATCGGGCTCTGGTACTCGCTGATTTCAAAGACGGCTTTTCACCCGCGAAATCGACGGGCAATGTAAAGGGTCATTCGTGATCTTGGAAGACATGTTGAGAGGTTGTGTTCGACTTCAGAGGCGCTTGGGAAGAGTTTCTACCATTAGTCGAGTTTGCCTACAACAACAACTACCAAGCAAGCATCAAAATGGCACCATATGAGGCAATCAGTATGGTAGGAAGTGTCGCCACCTACATGTTGGACGAGAGTTAGGAGAACGTCGCTTGTTGGGACCCGAGTTGGTTCTTGAGACCGAGGACAAGGTTAGGTTGATTCAGCCCGCTTGAAGGAAGCTTGGACCGGCAAAAAGTCTTATGCCGATCTTAAGCGAAGAGATATAGAGTTCGCGCTGGGGATCGGGTTTTCTTAAAGGTCTCACCTTGGAAGAAGGTGCCGAGGTTTGGCGAGAAAAAGGCAAGCTAAGTCCGAGGTTTATTGGGCGTATAAGGTATTGAGACGAGTTGGACCAAAGCATGGCGTATAAGCTTGAGTTGCCAGCAGAGCTTAGTCGATTCACGATGTTTTTCACGCTTCGATGCTTCTTGAGGTACCGCTCGATCCATCGCATGTAGTAGCGATGGAGAGATCGGGTAAATCCGGATTGACTATGGAAGAGGAACCCGTGCGCATTCTTGATCGGGATGTGAAGGTTACTGCGTGAAAGTCCGTGCCTTTGGTTAAGGTTCTTTGGCGGAATCATGGTGTGGAGGAAGCCACGTGGGAACCCGAGGATGCGATGAGACAAAGAATACCCGCAACTCTTTTGACTGTAATTTCGAGGCCGAAATTATTTTTAAGGGGTAGAACCGTGTAATATCCCGTGTTAGGGGCTATTTCGTTGTGGCATGTTTTGCATGTGTTTGGTATGTTGTGTTGTTGTTTGTGTTGTGTCTGGGGTTTAATTGTAGGCTAGAAGTAAGCTTTGAGTAGGTAGAAAAATTTTAGTTTTGAGCTAAGGTATAAGGAGTCAAGAAGCGGGGGCTTTTAAATTTATTTTGGGTGTTTGTTAGCACAAGAAACAAGTTGGTGGAGTGGCAATGTAGGCGCCACTAAGGCTTGGAGTGGGTAACGCCTAAAGCAAGGTGGAGGCCTTGTGTTCGAGCTGCAGAGTCCCCTTTTGGCACTCATTTTGACGGCATGGAGGAGGAGTTTGTGGCGCTTCAAACTCTTCCATTGACTTGGTCTTTCCATTCAAATGGTAGGTGGAGAGGATTTTAGGAGGTTGACTAGTTCAACCAATTTGAATGTGTGGAGTTGAGTGAATTTGGGGATTTGGCCAATATTGGGAGTTGGGGAGAGGGTGGCCGGTTTTGGGAAGTGGGGAGGTGTTGTGCCGAAATTCCTTGGAGCTTGGTGCAAATTCGGTCATTTTGGTTTCAAAGAAGAGGTTTTCCTTCTTGTCTTTTGTCAACCAAAACACAAGTGAGTTCTTTTGTTTTCTTCATTATTTTTGTTGAACCGAAAGATCAAAAATCCCTATAGCCTTGTCGAATTGTCTTTGTTTCTCTCAACCTTCTTAGTAGCCGAATTTTCAAGAGTGTTCTTTTGTCTTTTCTTCTCTTTTTGCAAACTAAAAGCTCTCAACCATATCTCTCCTCTTTCATTTGTGTATGCCGAATGCCCTTTCATTTTGTTCTTTTGTTCATTGGGTGTTGAGCCAAAACTAGCCTCTCTTCTTCTCAACTTTCCTTTCTTGTTTTTTGAAACCTTGTGAGCCAAACCCCATTCTCTCAAATACCATTCATCTTTTCTTTTCTTCAAATCAAGTACTTTTTATCTCCTTGTTCTATTTTGTTACTTGGCCGAATATCAGCACTATTCTGTTGCACTTTGTTTACTCTCCTCTTCAACTCTGACCGAAAATCGTGATTGGTATAAATCACCTTGACCGAATCTTTTATTCTTCTTTTGGCACAAGCCTTGGCCGAATATAGAGTGTTGGGTAAGTGATTGGCCGAATGGTCATCTCCTTCTCCCTTACACTCTGCTGATGTTGGTTTGCTTAAGGGCCGAATATGGTTATTTTTGGAAGGGTATTAATCTCTTTGTTATAGGTCATTTGGATTTTGGATACAATCAAGTGGAGCCTTCGTTTTCTGATTAGCCAAGAGGGGTAAGTTTTGGTAAGGGTTAATACTATTAGTTGATTCCTTTATTTCATTGAGTCAAGTTAATTAGTGATTAATGATTCTATTTCGAGGTGAAGGCCGATTGTCAAAGAGAACCACTATTGGTTCGGGGTTTGGTTGGAAATCAAACCATTCGCTAGTATAAGGTAATGGGTAATGTTGATTCTTTGGTTGATGGTTGATGGTCGAATGTTGTAAGTGCCTAACCCCAATGTTTGGCCGATTGTAGGAGTTAGCAATCGAGGGACTTAGATCGCTTTGGGTCGATTTCTAGGCTCAGATATTATCGTGTGTGTAAACTAACACACCGATACTTAGTAAGATTATTAATAAACTGTTTGCTCGTTAAAAATTATAACAAAGATGATGGACAATGGGATACCCAAATAGGGTATGTGTACGATTCGGGTAAGTCTGTTTCTATTATGAGTACTATTAATGAAGTATGATATCATGACCTATGTTATGTATGTATGCTATGAGAGGTAATGCTTGGTATGTTGGCATAATATGCATGACTTGTATGAGAGGCATGATTACATGAGTATGGTAGGTTGATGGGTGATATGAGAGGAGGAGCAGTGATATTTTGTCTTGACGAGCACCGTGCTTTGGTAGCACACTTTGTGACTTTGGGTCACCAGAGGTTTGGCACCTCCAGAGGTTTGGTACCTCGCCTCGTCCCAGTGGCTCAAGTACCACGAAGGTTGGCCCCACGATGATTATACTGGGATTGACGCCGTGTTTTGGTAACACACGATGGGTTGGCCCCATCACCGGTTTGTGACTACGGTCACCACCAGTGCTTGGTAGCACATTGTGTCTTTGGGACACCGTGAGGTTTGGCACCTCATTGCGACTAGTCCCCGTGGTTTGACCACCGTGGGTTGGCCCCACTTGAGATATGGGATCGTCGCTAGTGTTTTGGTAACACACGATGGGTTGGCCCCATCTTTGGATTTGTGACTTCGGTCACCAAAGCTTTGGTAGCACAATTGTGTCTTTGGGACACCAGGTGGTTTGGTACCACATTGACTGGATATTGTGTCTTTGGGGCACCAATGTTTTGGTAACACATTGTGACTATACGTCACCGTTGGTTTGGCACCACCAAAGGTTTGGTACCACACGGGGTAGAAAGGCGATATGGATGGTTAGGACTGGTTGCATTAATTATGTTGCTATGTATGATGTGTGTTAGCTTGTTGTTTTATCGGGAGCGGGATTTACACATCGAGTCACTCGACTCACCCTCTCCTTTGACATTTCAGTGACTCGTGACGCGCGGACATGGAGCCGGGATGGACTCGGGTGCTCATGCCATGCGGAATAAAAGTTTTACTCAGATGTTATGCTTTGGGTACTTTAGTAATTTACTTTCGCTTGGGTTTATTTCAGATTTGTAAAAAAAGCCTTTAAATTCTGCCTTTTGATATTATGTTTTAAGTTTGATTTTAATATGCCTTAATAAATAAGTTGGTATGAAGTTTACTAAAACTTGGAAAGATAATGATTTCAAATTATAACGCAAAAATGTTTTTAAACTATACCATCGGGTATCGCACTGATTTTATAATTGAATGAAAAACAATCGGATTCAACTTGGAACCAAAATTTTACTAAGACTGAATGTTCTAGTAGCAATATTCAACAACTTGTTTTCGAAAAGGAACAAAGTTTTATCAAGTCTATCTAGTACAACCTTAAAATTTTCAAACCCGTTTTCCCCGTAACATACCAGATTCGGTCGTGGAGTTCGGACCGGGTTTGGGGTGTTACACCAATAGCCTTTGGTTTTTCAACCACTAAAAGAATGATGAATCGACATGAATCCTTACCACTTGACTTACCAAATTTGATTGCTAGAGAAATAAGGCTTAGATCGATTGCTTCGAAAGTCCCGAAGAGTTTAGAAGAAAATCGGTTCCTAAGAATAGTTAGAACCTTGCTAACAAATGCCCAAAAATTTGGCCTTTGCCCTCAAGAAAACATCATAGAAAAGAAAGAAGAAATAAAGGAAATACGGCCATGAACATACACCTATCTTCTAAAACCAATTGAAGAAAACCAAATGAAATCCTACCCTTGTTGATTTTTGGCCAAGATAAATCAAAAAGAGAATGGGAAGTTTCGGCAATATGTTTTTATGGTGAAGGGAATTTTGGCTATGGTTGATTTGTAATAACAAAAAGGATTCGGCTAGAGTGGAGAAAGAGAAAGGAAAAGGAAGAAAAAGAAAGAAATTGCAATGGGAGAGGGATGTTTTCGATTTTGAGCAAAAGTGGAAGAAAGAAAAAGAGAAATGAGGAGAAGGAAGATTCAGTCAATCACTAAAGATAAAGAAAGAGATGAAGGGGAAAAGGGTTGGTTTTAGGCTGCAAAGAAAATAAAATATGAGAGATACTCAAATGAATATTCGTCCAAATGCCAAAGAAAAAAATTTGGTAAACCACAATGGTCTTTTCGGCTTTGACACAAAACAAGAAAACAAGTACCAAAACTAACACAAAATTGTACCTAATGCCCAAGACACAATCGGCTAAGGAGGAAGTTTTTGGAGAGGAAGAGAAAAATGCAAAAAGGTGCATAAAGTGCTAAAATTGGCCAACCAATCCCCCCCAAACTTCCTATCAACATTTGGCCACCCCCTAGACATCCATGCCGTCCACATACATGGACTAACGGCCATAGGAGAGTTTCCAAAACATCTTCCTTAAGCCAAGCCTCTTGTCCCCCAATCCTTCCATAAATCTTAAGACTCCTTTCCCAAAGTTCAAGCTTTCCTAAACTAATATTCAACTTCCCATAAAATTGAAAGTCCAACCTTCCATAATTAGAGCTTGGCCGACACTTAATGTTAGGATGCATAAAAAATAAAGTCTTCCAAATACAATCCATGCTACTCGAACCACTTCCCTCAAAAAACCTTTCATGCGCCTTAACCACCTTGCCACTAACTCCTCATGTGCTAAATTTAACACTTAAATTAACTTAAGTGTCAAGTTCACCTAATCCACTTCACTAAATTCTTAATACTAAAAATTTATTCTAGCTTCATAAATAAAATCAAGCCTTCACAAGACTATGCTAAACACACAAAATTCATACCTGAGCCAACACAAATAACAAGATGATACTCTAATTTTTTTAGGATGTTACATTGATAGTTTGAGAAGTCATGTGTTTGTGAATGAATGCCTGATGATATAAATTTTGAATAGGTAAATGATATGGAATTGAGTATTGAAATAGTTGAAACGAATATGTTATGATTTGTGTACTTAGTTGATGGTTTTGGGATGCCTATTGTATGATGAAATGGTACCGTTTTGGTTGTTTAGGTGAGCATGAGAAAGGTTGGCAAATTGGCCTTACAAATGGCCTATTTTTGTCCACATGGGCAGAGACATGGACATGTGTCTCAGCCGTGTGTGACACACGGTCATGCTACACGGTCGTGTGTCCCCTGGTGGTGAAATTGAATTGAAGTCAGTATGCTCCACGCGGCCTCACACATGGGCATGTGACTGGTCGTGTGGCACAAGTTAGTATACCCCCTAAATGGCACACAGCCTAGCACACGGCGTTTAACTTGGCCGTGTTGCATAAGTCAGCATACCCTACAAGATTGGCATGGCCTAGCACACGGCCTGGCACACGGGCATGTGTGGCCATTTCGAAGGGCACACGGGCTAGACACACGGGCGTGTGGTCAGCCGTGTGACTCAAGTCAGTATGTATCCCTATTTTCACACGGCTTGGGACACGGGCATGTTTGGAGCTGTGTGAGGTACACGGTCTGTTCACACGGGCGTATGACCCTTGTATGTTAGAAAAATTTCTATGTTTTCCAGAATTTTTATAAGTTATCGGTTTAGTCCCAAACCACTTCTAAAGCATGTTTAAGGCCTCGTAGGCTCTTATAAGGGACAACATGATTATGATTGGATGGTTTATTAGAATGGATGCATAAATGTATGAGCTATGTATGTTAAATGGTATCAATTGATTGGTAATACCTCGTAACCCTATTCTGACCGTGAATAGGGTGAGGGGTGTTACATTTTTGCAGTATTCACACTCTGGACATTAGTACGTCCGAAGGCGGTCAAGTGTTGGCACCGTTGCCGAGGAGGCAACGTCACTAGTTTAATCTTTGCACTTAAATTAGAATAATTAGAAAATTTTTATGTTATAGATATGATTCAGACATAAGTTACTAACAATATGCAGGTCTTGGGGACACTATTTGATGTAAATTTGTTAAGGTCTAGCATTTCCCAACCTGTTATCCATAGTTCACATTTTGAATTAAATCATACTCTACTTACATTGATCTCTAATAATGTTAGATTTGCCGATCATGTCAATGAAGATCCCATAGAATTCTTACTTTACACAAGAATTCCGTTCGAAACTATCAAGTTATTATTGATTCCATTTACGTTAGAGGGAAAGGAAAAAATGTAGCTAGAGACACTTCCTCCAGACACCATCACAACATGGACCAACTTCGTGCAGTTTTTCCTTCACTGGGTGTTGCCTATGACTAAGGTACTAATGGACCAACTTCGTGTAGTTTTTCCTTCACTAGGTGTTGCCTATGACTAAGGTACTAAGCAGTTGGATGCAATTATTTTACTTCCAGTAGGGTATCATTGAAACTTTGGGACAAGAGTGGGGAAGGTTCAAGGCAATCCTTAGATCTATATTAGGTGAAGGAATACATTTAGTAGTTCAAATACAACATTTTTACTATGGGTTGGATAGTCAGTGTCATAACGTTGCCTACATAAGGGTACGGGGGCCTAGTAAGCAAAGCTAGACACGCAGGGCCTAAATTAACTTAAAGTCGCCACTAACCAATTAGGGCTAGGTTGGTTAGCCACCTATTGTCTTAAAGTCTAGAATTAATACTATGAGAAATCCTAAAAGTCCAGACTCAATCTCATCACCAAATTTCAAGTTTGGGAGTACGGTTACATGTGGGGAAGGTTATAGACCCCCACAATGCCTATCCGGGGATAGTCCTACAAGGTCTTAGGAGCTAGGTTTTTTTATTTAAGCATATTAATGTCTTAATCTAGGCTAAAATCTTATGAAAATCTTAAATAAAAACTCTAAAGAAAATGTCTTCGGTTTACTTGTAACTCAATTAAGATGTGTTCACCAAACTTATCTAATTTGAAACTTAAATTAGAGATTTTTACTTTTAACGGGAACCCTAAAGGATACCTATATAATTCTAGTAAAATACCTTCAATTCCTAAAATTAATTCTACCAATGAATTAAGAGAAATATTACAATCCATCTACAACTTATTCAATATATTATTATTTTTTTAAAAGATTTAAGTAATAACGTTGAACCTATCAAGATCTTACGAAAGTATCCTACGTCGAGTTTCTGATTTATCTTACTTTAAAATTCTTGATCTAAAGTTTAAATTCTTCAAAATCCTAAAATAATATATCTTAAATGACATTTATTAGCTTTCTTAAAAAGTTTCTAAAATAAAATGCTTAGAAAGACCTACTCATAATTTACAATTCACCTACAAAAATCTTTAGTTTTAATCTTGAATAAAGTCCTAAAGAATATTTACATATTAATTTAAGATTCTAATCCTATACGATATTTAAAATTAGTTTAAAACCTTAAAAAAATATCTTACATATTATTTATAATTTTTCTAGGGTAAATGGTAGATAAGATCTTAATGACTAACCTAAATCCGAATGTAAAAACCTTATGGTTTCATTAAAATGTAACACCTATTTAACTAACTTCATGTCAACATTTATAAGATGGAAAAATGACCTATAGTTCCCTCTTTTAAAATGAATAGTAATAAAATAGGAAAATTAATCAAATTGGCTAAAATTAATGAAAAGTTGAAACTCTTTCAAAATGGAAACAATAAAAAGAAAGCTTAAATAAATGAAATAAATAAGATTTTGACATGATAATGATAATAATAACAATAACAATAATACACCTTATTCATAATACAATAAAATAGTCAAAGTAACATAAATAAATAATATTAAAATGTATGTAAGGGGAATGTGTACAAAAAACATAAATATAAATGGACATGAAAATAAATAAAAAATGAAATAAGAATAGATAAAAATTATACAAGTGTGAATAAATATAAAACATTAAAATAAAGTGCATAATTGACATTAAATATATAAGGTATAAATGTAAATGAAAGGGGAAATATAAGTGTAAATAATTTATTAAAGATGGAAACAAAATGACATAGCTTGATTTTGAGACTAAAAGATAAAAATGTGGAAGACAGAGGACTGGTGTAGTAATTAATGTGCTTTTAATTTATAAATTTCGGATTAAATCGAAAGTTTAAATAAACAAAAGAGTTACGGGTGTAAATAGGTCGGAGAGTGAAGGTGGTGTTACAAAAAACATGGTGTGAGAATAAATTACTCATTTTTGACACCTATAAATGAAAACAAACTATTCATTTTTTTTTATTTTAACCTCATTATAAAAAAAAAAAAAAAAAAAAAAACTTCCTCTTTCTCTTCGTCCTTCTATGTTGGCCATGGACCGGCTTTTGGTGGTGGAGCCGCCGTGTACGGTGGCCAAATTTTTTTTTATAAAATCAAAGTTTCCTTAAAAAATTCGTTACTTATTCTTAAAAATCAAAACTTTATTTCAAAATACTTGAAAAAGATCAAAATTTTATTTTAAAAAATTCAAACTTTTCCTTTAAATGGCTAAAAAATAGATTCTTATTTCAATCGAAAATTTATCTTTAAAAAAAAAACAATATTTTTCTTAAAAATCAAAACTTTTATTTTGAAATAGTTGAAAAAAAACCAAAACTTTGTTTTAAAAATTTAAACTTTCCTTTAAAATGACTAAAAAAAACAAAATTTTATTTTTTAAAATCTAAACTTTCTCCTTTTTTTAAAAAAAAAAAGAAAGAAAGAAAAGAAAACACTATTTTTCTTAAAGATCAAACTTATATTTTGAAATAGTTGAAAAAAAATCAAAAATTTGTTTTAAAAAATTAAACTTTCCTTTAAAATGACTAAAAAAAATATATTTTTATTTTTTAAAATCTAAACTTTCTCTTTTTTTTTTAGAAAAAAAAATCAAAACTTTTCCCAAGATCATGCTTCTTTTTTTAAAAAAAAAGAAACCTTTATTTTAGAAAGGGGAGGGAAAAAAAGGGATTTTTGAGGGCCTCTAGGGGCAGAGGATAGACGGTCCAGTGACGTCCCCGTCATCAGAGCCTAAAAGTCGATCCCTCATTACATGTCTATGGCAAAAAAAAAAAAAAAATAAAACGCTTGGTGTTGTTGTTTTTTTTTTTTTACCTTTTTTTAAGAACAAAAATATGAAAAGCCTCTTTTTTATTTTTTATTTTATTTCATTTCATATATATATATTGTTTTTTAAT
The DNA here is from genome assembly GCA_025503065.1 of Gossypium bickii. NCBI lineage: Eukaryota > Viridiplantae > Streptophyta > Magnoliopsida > Malvales > Malvaceae > Gossypium > Gossypium bickii. The sequence goes on from CP106712.1 coordinate 28,856,414, forward strand.
CTTGTTTATTTGCAAAAAAATAATAATAACATTTAATAATAATAGTAGTAGTAATGATAGTAATAATTTGGGCCCTTGACAGGCCTAAAAATGAAAGAAAAATAAATGAAAAACAAATGTCTCAAATTAACCAAAATCGGGTGGGCTTTGAACGGCCCAAGAGAGAACAAAAATTTAAATGGGCCTCCAATTGGGCTCGGACAAAAATGGGTGTCTACAACTGCCTCTCTTTGTTCATGGCTTGCGTAGCAAGGAACGTATAAAGACATAGACACCTAACCATTATGAAATCCCACTCAATATTACAGTAAAATGAATAATAGATTTTTGCAATTACCAAAATCAAAACAAATCAAAATATATTACGTTATCCAAAATTAGAAAAGTAGATACCAAACCATGAAAACATGAAGAGTGAAACAAGATAGGCCTCAACCAAATCTTTGAAATGAGAATGCAGAAGAAATGTAAATAGACTTGACACATGTGCCTTCATATACAATGAAATGAAAAGTAAATGGACCTCCACACTTGGGCCTTTAAATGCAATGAACAGTAAATGGACCTCCACAGTTGGGCCTCTAAATGCAATGAAAAGTTAATGGAACTCCACACCTGGGTCTTTAAATACAATGAATAGTGAATGGACCTCCACACCTGAGCCTCTAAATGCAATGAAAAGCAAATGGACCTCCACACCTGGGCCTTAAAATGCAATGAAAAGTAAATGGACCTCCACACTTGGGCCTCTAAATGTAATGAAAAGTTAATGGAACTCCACACCTAGGTCTCTAAATGCAATAAAAAGTAAATGGACCTCTACACATGTGCCTCTAAATGCAACAAAAAGTAAATGGAACTCCATGCTTGGGCCTCTAAATGCAATGAAAAGAAAATGGACCTCCACACCTGGGCCTCCAAATGCAATGAATGTTTTTCTTTCTTCCTTTCTTGAATTTTTCATAAACGGTGATCATTTTGAGAATCATGTTTTTAGGTTGAAAAAGATCAAATCCCTATCTACACACAACAGATCATGAAAATCAAATTCTATGGGATATCACCATAACAAATTTCAAAATGATTTTATGACTCATAAATTAAAGTCTCAAATGATAAATCACTTAACAAACTTGGTACTATGAATTTCATAAATCCACCTTTGAAACATAAATTTCTTACATCGAGAGTCAACTTATTAATTCCCGTGCAACAACCCGTTTTTAGTCAAATCAGAATAGTGGTTTTGGGACCACAAATCCAAGGTCAAAAAGATTAGTTTATTATTATTTTAATGTCTACAGCATGGTACTATGATAGTGTAAAAATTTCGTTAAGAAGTTTTATCGTTTGAATGTTCAATTCGATAAAAAAGACTAAATCGCGTAAAGTGTAAAAGTTATGTTCTAATAGCTAAAGGGGTTTAATAGCTATGGAACCTTTAAGTAGAGGTATTTTTTTTGTAAATATAGCATTAATAGTATGATTGGACAAAGATGGACATTAAATAGGTGAATTTTAAGTTAATGAATAAGGTTAATTTGGTAATTGGATAAAACAACATAAATTAAATTAAAGAAAAAGAAAGGTATCATCTTTTTTTCTTCTTCATGAATCGAAATGTAGACTCCTTGCATGTAAGTGCATTTTTGCTCGGTTTTTAATGATTTCTATGTTTTCGGAGTCGTTGTAACTTAATCTAGCTAGCCCAAGGACTAATTTGCAAAATTGTTAAAGATTTAGTGTTTATAATTGACGAATATGTGTGTATCTTTATGTTTGATGATAGATAATGAATAGTTGTTGTTAGATAAACAACATTTGTTAAGTGATTTTGGTTGAAATTTCAAATTAGGGATTTATTTGTAAAATGTGTAAAATTCATGGTAAAAAGTGTGAAATAATGAAAAATATGGGCTACTATGTGTATAAGGGAAATTCGGCTAGCATGGGTGTGAAATTAATTGCATGAATTTGTATTTTTATGAGCTAGGGACTAAATTGTAAAGATGTTGAAATATTAGGGGTAAAAGTGTAATTTTACCATAATGTGATTTTTGGGCTAAATTGAATAGAATGATAATTGAATAAGTTAAATTTGATATTATATAGATCAAGAAAAACGAAGTTCGGATCTAGATCAGAGGAAAAACAAAGTATTGGACTAGTCAATCCATTTCATCGTTTTTGTGAATCGAGCTAAGTTCGTATGTTACTAAGCATTATTATAATTGTGTTTTAAATGCTTTATTATTGAATTCATTGTGAATACGACCTTACGAATTTGTTCGACGAAGATTCTGCAATGTGAAATCCTAGTTGAACCTTAGGAAAAGGTTAGGATACAAATGACATGTCATTAGGGGTTATGTGATTTGGGTGCAGGTTCGTACGTTCTACCAGTGGCTAAGTTCTCCGGGATGTGTTATAGATTTTTGTTAGCTTGTGTGAGTAGCACCGTGTAGTTACGTCTTGACCGTCAGCTTGTGTGAGCAAACCCGTTGATAGCTCAAGAATGAGCATTATATGTGATATGAGATTGAGATAGTTTCAACTATGTATTGGCACTGAGGGTGCGAGATTCCTATGTATCCGATATTATGCCAAATGGTTCAATGGGTATATCAAGGATATGGATGAGTATGAAGTTGATACTAGTTGGTACATGTATGTAGATGAAACATACAAGCATTGAATCAAAGAAACTTGTGAATTTCATATGTAATCTTGTGAATGAATATGTTATAGGTTTGTGGATCAACATGAGTTATATTATGATATGTTTAATTGCTTAAGTTGTGTATATATGGTAAGTTGAGTTTATTACTATATAAACTTACTAAGCTTTATAACTTACTCTGTTTATTTTTTCGTGTTTTATAGTGAATACCGAAACATAATCGGATTTGGGAGTCGTCGGAGATCTCATCACACTATCAAGCTGTCATTTTGGTACTTTAACTTATGTATTTGGTTATATGGCATGTATTGGAGTTATAGACATTATGGTCTATATGTTGGTAATGGATTTAGCCAATTGATCTGGCTTGTAAATGATGAATGTTTAGTCATGTGTATAGCCATGTAACTTGGCTTATTTTGGTATGCTTGGTAATGTGTATATATGAACAAATAACCTTTAGTATGTTGTGCAAAATGGTTATATGAATGCTTCTGGTGAATTGGAATTTTGTGTAACAAATGGTTGTGTATTGAGATTGAATTAGCATGTGGTTTTAGGCTAAATAATGCATATTTGAAAGTTAACCATTTATTTGATTTGTGAATGTGAAATTGGTATGTTTTGAATAGGTAAATTATGATGTCATGTGCCATATAGTTATTGGTATGGAAATAGCATGAATTAGGCTTGGTTGTGATTGGTTTGAATACTATTTGATGATATGGTCATGTGCCTTGTGTCATTTATAGGTGAATGCAATTTGGGTGAGAAAGATGGCTTGGAAAATAGCCTATTTTTGTCCACACGGGCAGAGACACGAGCGTGTGTCTCAACCGTGTGTGACACAGGGCCAGGTGACATGGCCGTATGTCCCCTGGTGTTATTGAAAAACCAAGTCAGTATGCCCCACATGGCCCAGCACACGGGCGTGTGACTTGGCCGTATGGCATAAGTTAGTATACCCTACAGTTTTGGCACGGCCTAGCACACGGCTTGGCACACGAGCCTGTATGGCCATTTCGAAGGGTACTCGGGCTAGGCACACGAGCGTGTGGTTGGCCGTGTGACCGAAGTCAGAGAGTTACATGGGGTAGGATACGGGCTAGGACATGGCCTTGTGATCCCATTTCAAATGTCTATATGGCCTGTGACATGAATGTGTCTATGGCCGTGTGAGACACACAGCTGGGCCACACTAGCGTGTGTCCCCTGTATTTTGAAAATTTTCTAAGTTTCCCATAAATTTTCTTGAGTTATTGGTTTAGTCTCGAACCACTTCTATTGCATGATTTAGGCCTCATAGGCTCGTATTAGGGACTGTATGATTGATTTTGAATGACTTTTATTTAAAATTAAGAAATATATATGAAATGTATGATTATTTATGTAATAAGTCTTGTAATGCTCCGTAACCCTATTTCGGTAATGAATACGGGTAAGGGGTGTTACATTTACTAATATCAGAGTTACAGTTTAGTCGATTCTAGGACTAACATAGCGTATGTGAGTCTAGCTATACATGCCATATATAACCTGTGATGTGTGATATCTCCTGACAGTTTTAAATCGTGTTTTTATGTAGTAATGGATCCCAATCGAGCAATGGCTAATGATGTTGAAAGTAATGCGCCAGCCTTCGTTCAGGGAGTAAGGCAGTCTGAGTCGAGACCCATATCTGGGAGTCAGGGAGGAGAGGCCAAAGAAGCCTTCTTCCAAATGATGAACGGATGGTTCACTGAGTTTGTCTGAATGAATTCGACTGCTCAGTAACCTCCACCCCACCTATTCCCTAACCGGTTCTTGTAGCTCCTTAAGGTTTGGAACCTTTATGCTTAAGTAATCCAATTATGGATAAAATTTGAAAATATGGGGCTTAAGAGTTCAGAGCTATAATTGATGACGGTCCTAAGAGAGCTGAGTTTTGGCTTGAGAATACGATCTGAGTATTTGATGAATTATCTTGTACGCCTACAGAGTGTGTCAAATACGCTGTGTCACTTTTGAGAGATACTGTATATCAGTGGTGGAATACTTTGATAACTGTAGTGCTGAGAGAAAGGTCACATGGGAACTCTTTCAACCAAGTTCAGAAAGAAATACATAAGTCAGTAGTTTATCGATCAAAAAATGCAAAGAATTTCTAGAGTTGAAATAGGGTCGTATGTCAGTAACTGAGTACGGAAGAGAATTTGTGAGACTTAGTAAATATGCTCGAGAATGCGTCTCCACTGAGGCAATTATGTGTAAGCGATTCAAAGACGGCTTGAACGAAGACATTAAGCTTCTAGTCGGGATTCTGGAATTCAAAGAATTTGTTATGTTATTTGACAGAGCTTGCAAAGTCGAGGAACTTGGAAAAGAAAATAGAAAAGCTGATTTTGAGGCTAGAGATTCGAGAAAGAGACCATGAGTAAACCCTATCAGTCCTCTTCAAAGAAATCACTGGATTCGTATAATCATTCGACAGCTTCAGTGGGGGTATTCTAATAGAGATCGTAAGAAACAATACACGAGTCCTAAAGCTCAAGCCACTTTAGTATCGAGTGTTGGTACTGTTAGAACCAACAAACCTGAGTGTGAACAGTGTGGAAGACGACAATTCAGAGACTGCTGGATGAATAACAAAGCTTGTTTCAAATGTGGCTCACAAGATCACTTTATTCGGGATTGTCCTGAGTACCCAAGAAAGATAAATATCAGAATACAAGACCAAGTAATATAACTTCTAGAGGGAGACCACCTAGAAATACGGGAAATGTGACTAGTAGCAAAGGTCTGCAAAGGATTCTGCAGTGAGATCTGAGGGTCGAGCACCAGCCAGAGCTTATGCTATTCGTGCTCGTGAAGATGCGACATCACCAAATGTAATCACCAGTACATTTTCTCTCTATGAAACTAATGTAATTGTTTTGATTGATCATGGATCGACTCATTCATATGTTTGTATGAATCTAGTGTCTAGTAAGAGTTTGCTTGTTGAGTCAATTGAATTCGTGAATAAAGTATCGAACCCCTTAGGCAAATATGTCCTAGTTGATAAAGTTTGCAAGAACTATCCTTTGATGACTCAGGGTTACTATCTTTCAGCTGATTTAATGCTTTTACCATTCGATGAATTCGATGTGATTTTGGGTATGGATTGGTTGACTCTGCATGATGCTTTTGTGAATTGTAGATGAAAGACTATTGAGTTGAAATATCATAATAGTGATTGTTCAAAGTAAATCTGTTGATTTGAGTGGATTGCCTATTGTGATATCGACAATGCTAGCTTAGAAATATGTGAGAAAAGGTTGCGATTTTTATCTTGCGTATCTACTGGATACAAAAGTGTCTGAATTGAAGATTGAATCAGTGCCAGTGGCTTGTCAATATCTGGATGTGTTTCCAGAAGAGTTACCTAGGTTGCCACCGATCCGAGAGGTTGAGTTTGCTATTGAATTAGTATCAGGAACTTCACCGATATTGATAGCTCCGTACAAAATAGCTCCAACAGATTTGAAAGAATTGAAAGCTCAATTGCAAGAGTTAACAGATAGAGGTTTTGCACGACCTAGTTTTCCTCCCTGGGGTGCGCCAGTGCTATTTGTAAAGAAGAAAGATGGGTCGATGAGGCTGTGTATTGATTATCGTCAGCCCAATAAGGTTTCAATTAAGAATAAGTATCCTTTTCTGAGAATTGATGATTTGTTTGATCAGTTGAAATGAGCAACAATATTCTCAAAGATTGATCTGTGATCTAGTTATTATCAGTTAAAAGTTAAAGATTCAGATGTGCCGAAAACTACATTCAGAATTAGGTATGGGCATTATGAATTTCTTGTTATGCCATTTGGACTAACTAATGGTCCAGCAGTATTTATGGATTTGATGAATTGAATTTTTAGACCGCATTTGGATAGATTTGTTGTGGTATTTGATGATGACATCCTAATATATTCCCGAGATGAATCTGAGCATGCTGAACATTTGAGAATTGTATCACAAACATTGAGAGATAGCAAACTATTTGCTAAATTTAGTAAATACGAGTTGTGGCTCCGAGAAGTTGGATTCTTGGGACATTTTGTTTCAACGGAAGGCATTCGAGTTGATCCGAATAAGATTTCAGTAGTTGTTGACTGGAAACCACTAAGAAACGTATCCGAAGTCAGAAGCTTTCTAGGATTAGCTGGCTACTATCAACATTTTGTAAAAGGGTTCTCGATGATTGCTACACCGATGACTCGATTGTTACAGAAAAATGTTAAGTTTGAGCGGTCTGAGAAATGCCAATAGAGTTTTGAAAAGTTGAAAGCACTGTTAACTGAAGCGCCAGTTTTAGTTCAACTGGAGTCTGGTAAAGAGTTTGTGATTTTTAGTGATGTGTCATTGAACAATTTGGGATGTTTTCTAATGCAAGGGGGCAAAGTGATAACTTATGCTTCCAGCCAGTTAAAACCGCATGAAAAGAAATATTCGATGCACGATTTAGAGTTGGCTGCTATTGTGTTCGCATTAAAAATTTGGCGACATCATTTATTCGGTGAGAAGTGTCATATCTTTACCAACCACAAGAGTTTGAAGTATTTAATGTCTCAGAAAGATTTGAATTTGTAACAACGAAGATGGCTCGAGTTGTTGAAAGACTATGAATTAGTGATTGATTATCATCTAGGGAAAGGAAATGTAGTCGCGGATTCTCTGAGTAGAAAATCTTTACTTGCTTTGCGAACGATGAACACACAATTAACTTTGTCTAATGATTGTTCGATTTTAGCTGAGTTAAAAGCTAAACCATTATTTCTATAGCAAGTTTGTGAAGCTCAAAAAATATGATAATGAGTTACAAGCTAAAAGAGTACAATGCGAGTCGACTACTAATTTAGAGTATCAGATTGGATCCGATGATTGTTTAATGTTTCGAGGTAGAATTTGTGTATTGAGAAATTTCAAGCTTATTCAGAAAATTCTACACGAAGCACACAGTGGTTGTTTATCTGTTCATCCGGGGAGTACTAAGATGTATAATGATTTGAAACAGTTGTACTAGTGGTCAGGGATGAAACGAGACATTTAAGAGTTTGTGTCGAGATGCTTGGTTTGTCAACAAGTCAAAGCTGAACATCAAGTGCCTTCGGGACTATTACAGCTAGTAATGATACTAGAATGGAAATGGGATAGAGTTACGATGGATTTCGTATCGGGGTTACCCCTATCTCCGAAAAAGAAAGATGCTATTTGGGTTGTTGTTGATAGGCTGACGAAGTCTGCACACTTCATTCCGGTACGTACAGATTTTTCACTCAAGAGTTAGCTAAATTGTACATCTCTGAGATTGTTAGATTGCACGGGGTGCCAATTTCAATTGTTTCGGATTGAGATCTGAGGTTTACGTCGCGATTTTGGAAGAAATTGTAAGAAGCTTTGGGTACACGGTTGAACTTTAGTATTGCTTTTCATCCTCAGACAGATGGTCAATCTGAGAGAATTATATAGATTCTCGAAGATATGCTTCGTTGTTGTGTTTTAGAGTTTAAAGGCAACTGGGAAAAATATTTATCATTGGTTGAATTCGCGTATAACAACAGTTTTCAATTGAGCATAAAGATGGCACCGTATAAAGCTTTGTATGGTCGCAAATACCGAACTCCATTGTACTGGACCGAGCTTAGTGAGAAAAAGATTCATGGCATTGATTTGGTTAGAGAGACAGAAGAGAAAGTAAAAGTAATTCACGAGAGTTTGATAGCAGCTTCAGAATGACAGAAATCATATGCGGATTTGAAACGTAAAGACATTGAATTTCAAATCGGTGACAGAGTATTTTTGAAAGTATCTCCGTGGAAGAAGATTCTTCGTTTTGGTCGCAATGGAAACTTGAGTCTGCTATTTATCAGGCTGTATGAAATTATCGAAAGAATAGGGCCAGTGGCATATCGACTAGCTTTACTGTCAAAGTTAGAAAAGATCCATAATATAATTCATGTGTCAATGTTATGCCAATATAGATCAGATCTGTCACACGTAATTTCTTCGACAGAGATCGAAATTCAGCCTGATATGATGTATAGCGAAGAACCGATTAGAATTTTAGCTCGAGAAGTTAAAGAGTTAAGAAACAAGAGAATAGCTTTAGTGAAGGTTCTATGGCAGCGGCACAGTGTCGAAGAAGCTACGTGGGAACCTGAGGAAGCTATGAGAAAACAATACCCTAACTTATTTTCTAGTAAGATTTTTAGGGACGAAAATTCCTAAGGGGGAGAGTTGTAACAGGAACAGTGGTTTCGAGACCACAAATTTGAGTTTAAAATAATTATTTTATTATTATTTTAATGTCTACAGCAAGATAGTATCATTGTGTGAAAATTTCGTTAAGAATTTTATCGCCTGACTGTTCAATTCGATAAAAAGGACTAAATCACGTAAAGTGTAAAAGTTATGTTCTAATAGCTAAAGGGGTTCAATAGCTATGGAACCTTTAAGTAGAGGTCCTTATGTTGTAATTAGACCATTAATAGTATGAGTGGACAAAGATGGACATTAAATAGGTGAATTTTAAGTTAATGAATAAGGTTAATTTGGTAATTAGATAAAACAGCATAAATTAAATTAAAGTAAAAGAAAGGTATCATCTTTCTTTCTTCTTCATGAACCAAAAATTAGGAAGAAATACACCATTGTTGAGCTCTTGAAGGTTCGGCTATAGACTCCTTGCATGTAAATGCATTTTTGCTTAGTTTTTAATGATTTCTATGTTTTTGGAGTCGTTGTAACTTAATCTAGCAAGCCCAAGGACTAATTTGCAAAATGTTAAAGGCTTAGGTTTTAATCATTGATGAATATGTGTGTATCTTGCTGCTTGATGATAGAAAATGAATAGTTGTTGTTAGATAAACAACATTTGTTAAGTGATTTTGGTTGAAATTTCAAATTATGAATTTATTTGTAAATTGTGTAAAATTCATGGTGAAATGTGTGAAATAATGAAAAATATGGGCTACTATGTGTATAAGGGAAATTCGGCTAGCATGGGTGTGAAATTAATTGCATGAATTTGGATGTTTATGAGCTAGGGACTAAATTGTAAAAATGTTGAAATATTAGGGGCAAAAGTGTAATTTTACCATAATGTGATTTTTGGGCTAAATTGAATAGAATGATAATTGAATAAGTTAAACTTGATATTATATAGATCAAGAAAAATGAAGTTTGGATCCAGATCAGTGGAAAAAATAAAGTATTGGAGTAGTCGATCCATTTCGCCATTTTTGTGAATCGGGCTAAGTTCGTATGTTAATAAGCAGTATTATAATTATGTTTTAAATGCTTTATTATTGAATTCACTGTGAATATGACCTTACAGATATGTTTGACAAAGATTCGGCAATGTGAAATCCCGGTTGAACCTTAGGAATAGATTAGGATACAGATGACATGTCATTAGGGGTTATGTGATTTGGGTGCTGGTCCGTACGTTCTACTAGTGGCTGAGTTCTTCGACATGTGTTGCAGATTCTCATCAGCTTGTGTAAGCAGCACCATGTAGTTACGTCTTGACCGTCAGCTTGTGTGAGCAGACCCATTGATAGCTCGAGAGTGAGCATTATATGAGATATGAGATTGAGATAGCTTCGGTTATGTATTTGCACTTAGGGTGCAAGATTCCTGGGTATTCGATATTATTCCAAATGGTTCAATGGGTATATCAAGGATATGGATGAGTATGAAGTTGATACGAGTTGGTACAGGTATGTAGATGAAACATACAAGCATTGAATCGAAGAAACTTGTGAATTTCTTATCTAATCTTGTGAATGAATATGTTATAGGTTTGTGGATCAACATGAGTTATATTATGATATGTTTAATTGCTTAAATTGTGTATATATGGTAAGTTGAGTTTATTACTATATGAACTTACTAAGCTTTATAGCTTACTCTGTTTATTTTTCCATGTTTTATAGCGAATATCGAACCTTGCTCGAATTTGGAAGTCGTCGAAAATCTCATCACTCTATCAAGCTGTCATTTTGGTACTTTTAACTTATGTATTTGGTTATGTGGCATGTATAGGAGTTATGGTCATTATGGTCTATATGTTGGTAATGGATTTAGCCAATTGATTTGGCTTGTAAATGATGAATGTTTAGTCATGTGTATAGCCATGTAACTTGGCTTATTTTGGTATACTTGGTGATGTGTATATATGTGCAAATGACCTTTTAGTATGTTGTGTAAAATGGCTATGTGAATTCTTGTGGTGAATTGGTATTTTGTGTAACAAATGGTTGTGTATTGAGATTGAATTAGCATGTGGTTTTAGGCTAAAAAATGCATGCTTGAAAGTTAACCATTTATTTGATTTGTGAATGTGAAATTGGTATGTTTTGAATAGGTAAATTATGATGTCATGAGCCATATAGTTATTGGTATGGAACTAGCATGAATTAGGCTTGATTGTGATTGGTTTGAATACTATTTGATGATATGGTCATATGCCTTGTGTTATGTATAGGCGAATGCAATTTTGGTGAGAAAGATGGCTTGGAAAATAACCTAATTTTGTCCAAACGGGCATGTGTCTCAGCCGTGTGTGACACATGGTTAAGTGACATGGCCGTGCGTCCCTTTGTGTTATTGAAAAACCAAGTCAGTATGCCTCACACGGCCCAGCACACGGTCGTGTGACTTGGCCGTGTGGCATAAGTCAGTATACCCTACAGTTGTAGCACGACCTAGCACACGGCTTGGCACACGGGCGTGTATGGCCATTTTGAAGTGTACATGGGCTAGTCACACGAGCGTGTGGTTGGCCATGTGGCCCAAGTTAGAGAGTTTCAAGGGGTTGGACACGGGCTGGGACACGACCATGTGATCCCATTTCGAATGTCCACGTGGCCTGTGGTACAGGCGTGCCTTTGGCCGTGTGTGACACACGACCGGGCCATACGCGCATGTGTCCTCTGTATTTTGAAAATTTTCTAGGTTTTCTAGGAATTTTCTTGAGTTATTGGTTTAGTTCCAAACCACTTCTATTGCATGATTTGGGCCCCGTATGCTCGGATTAGGGACTGTATGATTGATTTTGAATGACTTTTATTTGGAATTGAGAAATATGTGTGAAATGTATGATTATTTATGTAAAAGTCCAGTAATTCTCCATAACCCTATTCTGGCGATGAATACTGGTTAGGGGTGTTACATCTCATGAAGCCGATTTTCCTTTTCCTGACTTTGGATTGTTCCAACTGTGAACCCTATACCATGCTCTTTTGCAAAATTGCGTCTTAAAGTAGATATTCTTCAATATAGTTCCTTTCTCTTGCTCTTTCTTTATTTATTTTTTTGTGCCTTTTATGTAGGCAAAATCTTCTTTCTATGGACTCTTACATTCTCCAAATAGATTATTCCCTAATTTAAACCGGCCATGAGCAACCAGAGATGGACTTGTTCCAAGGTTATAGTGTCGGCTCGAGTTTGGGTGCCAAAGAAAGGGCTAAAATAGGCTCAAATAGATGACTTCAAGGCTCGTACCTAAGGATCAGTTTCTTCTAAAAATCTTCATTATCCTCTAGGGCATCTCATATCTTCTTCTTCTTATTATTCTTCTTTTAGAAATCTCTCTAGACTGCTCATTTTTGAGTTTTCACCTTAGAGTTCATGTCCCTCTTTTATGCTCTTGAAGACGTCACAATTTCCCAACGATTAACTTCTTGATTTGATCAAACATATTCGATCAAAATGGTCTTTTAAGGGTTGTAACGTGGTCTGAGGGTTAGGGGTCAATCAGAGAAAGATTTTCCAGGCTAAAATATATATTATGTGAAAGAGTACAAAAACCACGAGGAGTTATTTTGAATTTTTGATTGCTCCTTCCATTTCTAAATCACTTTTCTTCACTCTTACTCCTTCCTATTTCCTTTCTTTTTTGTTTCTTATTCGCTTTCCTTATTTCTTCTTTTTTCAGAATAAGGTCAAGAATTTAGAATTTTACTTTCATTTTTCATGATCTTTCTTGCCAATCCATAATGTTCAATGGATAACTTTAATTAGGGTTCAAAAGGAAGATACATCAGTCTCAACATGGGGTAGCAAGGGATATAATTTTCTCCAAGTGATGGAGAGAACAAAAGAATGCCATTTATCATTTCAAAATATGGTTAATCTCATCACAAAAGGTCATTTTTGGAAATGTGCCCATCTTTTCAATTTGAATTGCACATAATCTCATGTTTTTCTCACAATGTTGTAAAATCATTGATCCATACCCAAAACCTTACAAATTATCCTCCAACGTGGAGGGTGATCCTTCGGCAAGGGTCAATTTTAAACAAACAAGATGGACTAAAGTGGTTAACAGAGGATGAAATTTTCTTCAAGTGAAGGATATTTCAAAAATACCATTTGTCACTATGAACATGGCCAACTTATTAAGTAATTAACCTTAAGGATAATGCAAGATTCCAAGGTAAAACGTAACCTCAAAAGTGATGCACAAAGAAAAGCAAAACAGGAAAAAGCCAGTACTACTTAATGTGAATAACTCTTTAAGAACAATCAAGCTTAGTTTTTAAGTAAAGTATTTTTTCACTGCATCAAAATTTACAGGGTTCGACATCTTGTCTTCGCCCATTTCAACGAGAATCAATGCTCCATTAGAGAAATATTTCTTCACCACATACGGTCCCTCCCATTTTGGCATCCATTTTCCCCGATGATCATGAACAAATGGCATAATCTTCTTCAGGGCCAGATCCCCTTCTCTAAATTGCTTTGGTCACACCTTCTTGTTATAGGCCTTCATCGTTCTTTACTTATACAACTGGCCATGACATAAAGCTGCTAATCTATTTTCCTCAACTAAATTCAACTGCTCCTATCTCTCTTGCACCCATTAAGCATCCCCAAGTCATACCTCCCTCAACACTCGTAGAGATGGGATTTGAACCTCGATAGGTAAAATAACCTCCATGCCATACACTAATGAAAATGAAGTAGCTCTAGTCGAAGTCGTGACTGACGTGCGGTATGCGTGGAAAGCAAAAGGGAGTTTCTCATGCCAATCCCTAAATGTTTCTATTATCTTAGAAATAATCTTCTTGATATTCTTGTTTGCGGCCTCGATTGCCCCATTCATTTTTGGATGATATGGCACAGAATTGTGATGCTTGATCTTAAATTGTGTGCCAACCTCTTCTATTAAGGCATTGTTCAAGTTCTTTGCATTGTTTGAGATGATTCTTTCTGTTAAACCGTACCAACATATGACCTCTTCTTCTAAAAATTTACAGATCACTGATCAAGTTACATTGACATATGAAATGACTTCGACCCACTTGGTGAAATAATCAATCACTACAAAGATGAAGCGATACTCGTTAGATGCTTTCGATGAGATGGGGCCAATAACATCCATGCCCTATATTGAGAACGGCTAAGGAAGCGCCAAGACATGAAGATTGGTAGGAGAAGTGTTAATATTGTCAGCATAAATATGGCATTTATGACATTTTCGAGCATAATTTAAACAATCTCATTCCAACGTCAACCAGAAATATCTAACCCTCATGATTTACCTTGCCATCATATGTCCGTTACTATGTGCTCCACATACTCCACCAAGGATTTCCTTCATTATCTGATTTGCATCTTTTGTGTTGACACATTTCAACAGGGTTTGGTCACGTCCTCTTTTGTACAAAAACTCACCGTCTAAGAAGAAACCCATAGCCAACCTCCTAATTTTTTGTTTATCATTTTTTGAGGTGCAATTCGGGTATTTCTGGTATTGCATGAAACACCCTAAATCGGCCCACGAGCTTTGACCAAATTTGGTATGTTCCTCAAGTAAACCGGTTTCAAATTCTTTTGTTACTTAGAGAAAAACTTGTGTGATTAAAAAAAATATTGTTTGGGTTGGGAGAAAACCCCTTTTTAATATTAAGTGATAAAACATATAGAGTATATTTTAAAATAAAATACTTAGTCTTTAACTTAATCAAAATTTGTAACACAATAAAACAACAAGTAGAAATAAAATCGTTCATCTTGGCCTTATGGCCTTATTACATCAAATAGTTTCCAAAATATTTCAAAGTACTAAAACAAATTCAAGAGTCCATAAAAATATAAACTTTATGTTGAGCATGGCGACCACAAGTACTGCCGTCCCGGTCCATCATTGTTCATCACCTGAAACATGGTCCCACAACGGGGTGAGTCAAACAGACTCAATGTGTACACGACACTAAATCATAATAGAATCAGGCATACAATAGTTACACATTCAAAACATAAAATACAAGTTATGATGCATTCCCAAACCCAAACCTAATTGTCCAATCGCTACACACCCCCGTACCTGCCAGTCACACCGTGGGGACTACTAAGTCAACCCTCCTTCCGCTACACACCATCGAAGGCAGTCGCTGCAGTCGACGTGCTCATCGCCCATATAAATCCGTGGCATAGCCACCAGATAATTGTGTCATGAGACACCACATTCAGATAATGTGACCGAAGCCACCACATTCAGATAATGTGACCGAAGCCACCACATTCAGATAATGTGACCGAAGTCACCACATTTAGATAGTGAGACCGAAGTCACCACATTCACTTCCCCTTTCTCATATAACCCGAATGCCCCATATTATTCATATTATGCATATCATACTTAAACTCACATTCATGTCACTTTTCACATGTTAAATATAACATATTTCGTAATCCTAGTAGAAGTAGGAAACATACCTGAGTACTTAGTACCATATCATGGTACTTTAGCCACTTTCATATACTTAATAACACATATATTAATAAACATAGCCATAATACTTATTATAAAGTAGTGTGGGGTACACACCTGATTCGCTTAGCAAATTCTTTGAGATCTCGAAATTTGATCTACCGCTTAGATCCTTAATCCCTACATTTGATTAATCACTTTAAAAAGCCATTCTACATAAATCCAAATCCTAGTAGGATTAGTATACTTAAACTTACCTTGTTTGCCGATTTGATTAATAATCAAATCCCAAAATTTGTAGTATTCCTTCCTTAAAAATCGGCTAGCCACCAAATCATTTAACTAGGTCGTTTCCTATTTTGAATAAATAGGAAATAATTCTAAATACCAAAAATAAGCCTTGGCCGAATACTTCATATGCTTACCTTGTGGATTTTAAATCCAGAAACTTACCGAATAACTAGGGAACACGTAGCCTATGGTGTACCTTCTGAAAAGAACTTCTTCTTCCTTGTAGTCGACACTTAGTAAATCCCAAAGATCTCTTCAAAGTTTCAAAGACAAGATATTAATGGGGTTAGTCCTAGATTTCGGCAAATCTTAAAAGAAAAAGGATGAAACCGAATGAGATCTTACCCTTACTTGAAGAAATCGATTGCACCTTCACTTCAATCTTCAGAGATTCGGCTATGGCTAGATGATGATCTCACAACTTTCGGCTTTTGGAGGGATTAGAGAAAGAAGAATAAAGATGGCTAGAACACAAGGTATTTCGGCTTGGCAAAAATAAAAGAAGAAGAAGATTTGGTGAAGAGAATTCGCAGAGGCTTTCAAAGAATGTAAAATAATTCGTTGAATGGCCTCTCTTTTCCTTTTATAGCCGAAATTACTAAGCTAGAGTCCCTTACTTGGCCACCACTCTTCTATTTTGATAGCTTTATCCCTTTAATTATCATAAATAAAAGAGTTTAATCCAACATTTATCTCTTCAAAAATAATCCAAATTAAATCCCTTATTTATCACCTTATTAATCGAATATTTATGAAAATAAAACTCCTCCTTTCTAGAAGGCTTGTGCCGTCCACCTCAGGCTTCTGGAAGCAAAAATAAAACTTCCTTTATTTGCTTCCCAAGTGACTCGAACTCAGGCCCAACACCTTGCATGTGGCGCCATTTCCAGAGGCCCTAAGTGGCATCTTCAGGCCACTTTTCCATGCCTATTTGTGTGTCAAATTTCACCAACTTTTTCTTTTAAGTCACATTGCCTTAATTTCCTCTTTTAAACTTTAAAACTCGACATTTCTAAGTCATTTCTAGGTTTCCAAAAATTTTCGTTCGGCTCTGTAAACTTGACATTACCTTACATTTCCAAGTTTCCAGAAATGTTCACTTTCCTTTTTTGAATCATTTCTAAATCATTTTCCTAGTTTCCATAAATGTTCACTTTCCTCTTTATTCCTTTACATTTTCAGGACATTTCCCTACATTTCCAAGACAGGACATTTCCTTACATTTCCTTGCATTTCCTTACATTTCCATACATTTCCTCACATTTCCTTACATTTCCTTACATTTCCATACATTTCCATACATTTCCTTACATTTGCTTACATTTCCTTACATTTCTATACATTTCCATACATTTCCTTACATTTCCTTACATTTCCATACATTTCCATACATTTCCTTATTTCTAGAATTCACATAACACATTCGTAATTCATAAAACATGCCATTTTACCACATGATTCCTTGTGTCATGCTTCACATGGAGTTTCTTTTAGAGCATCATTTACCTAGCTCCCCTTTTTACTTAAAAACCAATAATTTTCCAAAGCTTTCTTCTTCCATCCTAGAATTCTAAAAACCCTTAATACACTTCCAACACTGCCAAAACCTACTAACTCATGAATTAGGCACGAACGCATAACCCCTAATCTAGGATGTTACAGTTCTACCCTCCTTAAAAATAATTTCGTCCTCGAAATTACTTACTAACAGTCGTACAATCCTTCTCACCGCACTATGCTTACGCTGCGCACTTTGATCTTAATAGAGCCATCATACCTTCTAGGCACAATCTCTAAGTTCACATCCATTAGAACTCATTTTCTAACGTCGCGATTTAATCTGATTTAAGAGTTTTATACATTAGTACTTTTGTTTCACTTCGATTAACATGAACGAGCTTTTATGAAAAGAGATGTTTAAAAGTGGTTCTTTCGATCAAACAAAGTTCTCACTCAAGTTCACTATTCGTAAAGTCACGCTCACATTCATCAACCAATTATGAACTTTCGTTCATTCAGAGAAACGTTGTAGCTTTCATTGTTGTTGTTTCTCCACTACCTAGGGGTATTTTCGTAATTTTGTCCTACAGGGGTATTTTCATTTTTTCAAAAGAAAAAGTTTCTTGGTGATTTTGTCAAAAAAGTATTTTGGAAATTTTAAATTTTTATGTGTTTTTGGAAAATTCAAATTCGGGTATTTCTAATTTTCCATAAACCGGATAAATTCGTAAAATCTAATAAATCGTGATGTTTTAAAAGTTACAAAACTTTGAGGGTTCTTTTTGAGAATTGTACTTTCCAAAATAGTGATGTTGCAAAAATTTTGAAATCGTATTATTTTGGTAATTTTGTAAGTTAGGGGGCAATTTTGTAATTTTCCAAAATCAAGGTATTTTGATATTTTGCAAATTAGGGTTTTTGAACATTTATAAAATAATGAAGTTTTGATTAAAACTATGGGTATTTTGGAAATCTCATAAATCTAGGGCATTTTTGTAATTTACCCTGTGTATTTTTGTAATTTCATAAATTAGAAAAATTTTCTAAAATTTTGTAAAGATGGTTTTCACAAATTTAGAAGAAAGTTTTCAAGAGTTTTAAAACTAGGGTTTTGTTGTTTTTATAGAAACACGGCTAGTTCCCTTTCGGGTTTTAGTCATTATGTTTAGCTTTGTGGATCGAGTCCTCTTGGTTAGGGTGAACCAGAAGCTACGCACTGTGGGATTCTGCGAAGAGGAGGTGAGTCACTAGGATCCTTAAGTACCGTGCTCTTCCTCCCTGATCCAATCCTAGACATGCGCATGTGGGGTTGCCACACCCTAACTCGGTGACTTAGCCGTAGGTTTGTTTAATTAGGCATTAAGTCTTATGTAATAGTTGGGGTAAACTAATCCTAGGGTTCAAGTACCTATCATACTTATTTCTACGTTCCATTCCTACCCTTCTACAGATCATACAGATCATACAATAAATCACACAAGAGATAGGGGTACTTACCTGGTGGACTGCGGGTCGGAGACTTAGGTGCCATGCCAGAAAAACCTGAAAATCTCCACAAATTTCTTTTGGGCTAGATTTTGAAAATGTTTTGGGCCTTAAACCCAAGGTCGAGAGTTTGAAACGGGCTCTGATACCAAACTGAAACACCCCAAACCCAGCGCACGAGCTTTGACCGAGTTTGGTATGTTCCTCAAGTAAACCTAAGCAAATTCTTTTGTTACTTAGAGAAAAACTTGTGTGATTAAAAAAATATTGTTTGGGTTGGGCTTGTGTTGAAAACAAACTGGATTTTTATATTAGAAAATCCCTTTTTAATATTAAGTGATAAAATATATAGAGTATATTTTAAAATAAAATACTTAGTCTTTAACTTAATCAAAATTTGTAACACAATAAAACAACAAGTAGAAATAAAATCGCTCATCATGGCCTTATGGCCTTATTACATCAAATAGTTTCCAAAATATTTCAAAGTACTAAAATAAATTCAAGAGTCCATAAAAATATAAACTTTATGTTGAGCATGGCCACCACAAGTCTTCGCTGTCCCTGGTCCATCATTGTTCATCACCAAACATGGTCCCACAACGGGTGAGTCAAATGACTCAATGTGTACACGACACTAAATCATAATAAAATCGGGCATACAATAGTTACACATTCAAAACATAAAATACAAGTTATGATGCATTCCCAAACCCAAACCTAATTGTCCATCCGCTACACACCCCAGCACTCGCCACCACACCGTGGGACTACTAAGTCAACCCTCCTTCCGCTACACACCATCGAAGGCGATCAGCTGCGATCGACGTGCTCATCGCCCATATAAATTGCGTGGCATAGCCACTGGATAATTGTGTCATGAGACACCACATTCGATAATGTAACCGGTTACCACATTCGATAATGTGACCAAGTCACCACATTCGGATAGTGAGACCAAAGTCACCACATTCACTTCCCCTTTCTCATATAACCCAAATGCCCCATATTATTCATATTATGCATATCATACTTAAACTCACATTCATGTCACTTTTCACATGTTAAATATAACATATTTCGTAATCCTAGTAGAAGTAGGAAACATACCTGAGTACTTAGTACCATATCATGGTACTTTAGCCACTTTCATATACTTAATAACACATATATTAATAAACATAGCCATAATACATATTATAAAGTAGTGTGGGGTACACACCTGATTCGCTTAGCAAATTCTTTGAGATCTCGAAATTTGATCTACCGCTTAGATCCTTAATCCCTAAATTTGATTAATCACTTTAAAAAGCCATTCGGCCATATATCCAAATCCTAGTAGGATTAGTATATTTAAACTTACCTTGTTTGCCGATTTGATTAATAATCAAATCCCAAAATTTATAGTATTCCTTCCTTAAAAATCGGCTAGCCACCAAATCATTTAACTAGGTCAGTTTCCGACTTTTGAATAAAAAGGAAATAATTCTAAATACCAAAAAAAAGCCTTGGCCGAATACTTCATATGCTTACCTTGTGGATTTTAAATCCCGAAACTCACCGAATAACTAGGGAACACGTGGCCTATGGTGTACCTTTGGGAAAAGAACTTCTCCTTCCTTGTAGTCGACACTTAGTAAATCCTGAAAGATCTCTTCAAAGTTTCGGCAACAAGATATTAATGGGGTTAGTCCTAGATTTCGGCAAATCTTAAAAGAAAAAGGATGAAACCGAATGAGATCTTACCCTTACTTGAAGAAATCGATTGCACCTTCACTTCAATCTTCAGAGATTCGGCTATGGCTAGATGATGATCTCACAACTTTCGGCTTTTGGAGGGATTAGAGAAGGAAGAATAAAGATGGCTAGAACACAAGGTATTTCAAATTGGCAAAAATAAAAGAAGAAGAAGAAGATTTGGTGAAGAGAATTCGATGAGGCTTTCAAAGAACAGAAAATAATGCGAGAATGGCCTCTCTTTTCCTTTTATAGTCGAAATTACTAAGCTAGAGTCCCTTACTTGGCCACCACTCTTCTATTTTGATAGCTTTATCCCTTTAATTATCATAAATAAAAGAGTTTAATCCAACATTTATCTCTTCAAAAATAATCCAAATTAAATCCCTTATTTATCACCTTATTAATCGAATATTTATGAAAATAAAACTCCTCCTTTCTAGAAGGCTTGTGCCGCCCACCTCGAAAGCCTACGAAGCAAAAATAAAACTTCCTTTATTTGCTTCCCAAGTGACTCGAACTCAGGCCCAACCCTTGCATGTGGCGCCATTTCCAGAGGCCCCTAGTGGCATCTTGTGCCTCTTTTCCAAGCCTATTTGTGTGTCAAATTTCACCAACTTTTTCTTCTAAGGCCACATTGCCTTAATTTCCTCTTTTAAACTTTAAAACTCGACATTTCTAAGTCATTTCTAAGTTTCCAAAAATTTTCGTTCGGCGCTGTAAACTTGACATTTCCTTACATTTCCAAGTTTCCAGAAATGTTCACTTTCCTTTTTTGAATCATTTCTAAATCATTTTCCTAGTTTCCATAAATGTTCACCTTCCTCTTTATTCCTTTACATTTTTAGGACATTTCCCTACATTTCCAAGACAGGACATTTCCTTACATTTCCTTGCATTTCCTTACATTTCCATACATTTCCTCACATTTCCATACATTTCCTTACATTTCCTTACATTTGCTTACATTTCCATATATTTCCATACATTTCCTTACATTTCCTTACATTTCCATACATTTCCATACATTTCCTTATTTCTAGAATTCACATAACACATTCATAATTCATAAAACATGCCATTTTACCACATGGTTCCTTGTGTCATGCTTCACACGGAGTTTCTTTTAAAGCATCATTTACCTAGCTCCCATTTTTCTTAAAAACCAATAATTTTCCAAAGCTTTCTTCTTCCATCCTAGAATTCTAAAAACCCTTAATACACTTCCAACACTGCCAAAACCTACTAACTCATGAATTAGGCACGAACGCATAACCCCTAATCTAGGATGTTACATTGCAAATACCACTTAAAGTCAACATACCATGGTTTCCAATTCGTTCTCGATTCTACTCCCACGTAGTGGGTCGGTGAGTCCTTGACCCTTAGCTGTATAGGTTGCACTTTTGTTTCGGATCTTACTTTGAACATGGTAGCAAGAGTAGCTAATGCGTCTGCTAACTGGTTTTTTTCCCTTAGAAAATGACAAAATTAGACATTATCAAACTCTTTGATCAACCCATGAACATATGTTTGATAGTGTATCAGCTTGGAATCCCTTATTTCCCATTCTCCACTTAATTGGTAGGCAACTAACATTGAGTCACCAAAAACTTTTAAAACCCTGATATTTTTCTCAATGGCGATTTGAAGTGCCACAATACATGCCTTGCTTTTAGCTACATTGTTCGTATAGGTGAACATCAGTTTAGTTGTAGCAGGAAAGTACTTGCCACTTGGGGAGATTGGTACTACCCCAATCCCATGCCCCATCATGTTGGATGCTCTATCAAAATACACCCTCCAAATCACTTCTTTGCACTTCAAGATTGACATGATCTCTTTGTCTTCGAAATCAAAGCTCATGGGCTCCTATTCCTTTTTCATGTGATCTGCCATAAAGTCCGCGACTATGCTTCCTTTTATAGCCTTTTAGGACACACAGACGATGTCATACTAGGACAATACCACTTGCCAACGAGAAAATCTCCCTGATAATGAAGGCTTCTCGAAAATGTACTTCAAAATGTCTAACTTTGCGATAAGAAAGGTGGTGTAATACAATATATATTGCCTTAGTCGACATGCGGTCCATACTAAAGCTTAACACATCTTTTCCAGACTGGAATACTTGGCTTCATATTTTGTGAACTTCTTGCTCAGATAATAGATTGCGTGCTCTTTCTTGTTTGAACCATCTCATTGCTCCAGAACAAAACCTAGATAATTATCCAGCACTACCAATTACAAAATCAAAGGTCTTCTTGGCACCGAGGGAATCAAAATTGGTGGCTTAGCCAAATATTCTTTTACTTTCTTGAACAATTTTTGACAATCTTCAGTCTATTCACCATCACTATCCTTATGTAAGATCTTGAAGATGGGATCACATTTATCTGTTAACTGTGAGATGAAACGAGACACATAATTTAATCGTCCCAAAAAACCTCTTACATCCTTTTGAGTTTTAGGGGGTGTCAAATCTTGAATTACTCGAACATTGTCTGGGCCTACTTCAATTCCCCATTCACTCACTACAAAACCCAACAGCTTCCTTGACTTTACCCTGAAAGTACATTTTGTTGGATTCAATCTCAATTTATATTTCCTCAATATTTCAAATAGTTTGTGGAGGTTTTCCGCATGACTTTCCTCTTTAGCAGACTTTGCTATCATATTGTCAACATAAACTTCAATCCTTTTATGCATCATGTCATGAAATAGTGTCACCATTGCTCGTTGATACATGGCCCCAACATTTTTTAAACCAAATGACATGACCCTGTAACAAAAAGTTCCCCACGTCATGATGAATGTGGTCTTTTCCATGTCCTCCCTCGCCATTTTGATTTGATTATACCCCGAGAATCTATCCATGAAAGAGAAAACACAGTGTTTAGTAGTGTTATCCACTAGTGTGTCCATATAAGGTAACAAAAAATTGTCCTTAGGGCTAGCTTGGTTCAAATCTCTATAATCGACGCATATTCTGACTTTCCCATCCTTTTTAGGCATTGGTACAATATTCACCACCCACTCTGGGTATTTAGCTACTTTCAGAAATCCCACATCGAATTATTTCTTGACCTCTTCTTTAATCTTCAGCAGCATCTCAAGTTTCATCCTTCACAACTTCTAGTATACGGGCTTGCAATATAATTTCAAAGGTAGCTCGTGTTCCACTATATTGGTGTCCAAACCCAACATATTTTGGTATGACCATGCAAACACATCTGAGAACTCAATGAGTAGATCCTTCGACAATTGACTTTGCTCTGGTATGAGAGTGGTTCCAATCCTAATTTCCTTTTTTACCTTATCATCACCTAGATTGATTAAATCTGTTCCCTCCAAGTGGGGTTCTATAAGCTTCTTTTCTTGTACAACTAACTTAAAAACTCCTCTAGTACAACTTCCTCCTCTTCTGTCCCATGATCATTATAGTGAACATAATTATCAGAATTTGATTCAAAGATGTCATTTGGATCATTTATCAATTCTTGAGGTATATCCCTGAAATGATTATGACTATGTATATATATGAATGAAAATGATTGCATGAATAAAAGTGACTAGTGACATGATCCAAATCTGATTTCATTAAAGAGAAAACAATTTTACATGGAATTTATAAGGAAGTTAAATTAACTAAATGATATTAAACTTTGATATAAAAACTCTTAAAAATAATTACATCTTAGAGCACTCAAGGATAGCAGGTAACAATATGAGCTGCCAGTTGTCCAAAGCAGGTGTTATACCGGTGAGCTATCTTTGGTCCTTTTTCAAATGGCATTTATTTCCAAAGTTAGAAAATTATTTGGATTTATCATAAAAATTGTCTTTTATTTTTTTAAACAATGTTTCTAAATAAACAAATGAGCGAATGAGTGAATGAATGGATGAATGATTGAATGATTGATTGATTGAAATTGGGGCACATTGTCATAAATATACTCGAATATAAACATTTTCTTTCATGAAAGGTTTGAAAACTATTCAGCTTACAAAGTTTTTTTCATTTTTCATTCACACCTAAAGAAAATCCTAATCGATCCTATTACCATAGGGTAAATCTCTACTCGTCGTTCTTCTTCTTCCTCATGAGCTTGACAAACTTTTGGTAATGTGCTTGAGCCACCTCCTGAAGTTTCATTGTAGGCTCGTTCCTAGTCGCAAAAGGGGTAGATTCTTTTTTGAGTTCTTCAATATGGTCACAAATATCTTCGGCTTGCTAAGCAAAAACCTGACATTCCCTATGCATTGTTGCAAACACCTTTTGTCAGCTTACTGCCATTTGTTCCACCGCGACAAAACGTTTCGCAAGCTCCGTATATTCTTCCGTTGTAATAGCTCGATTATGGGACTAGTCAGAATAGTGGTTTCGGAACCACTAATATGAGGTTGGAGATATTATTTTTATTATTATTTTATGTTTATAGCATGATTATATGAATGCATGAAAATTGTGGTGCATTAATTTTAGCAATTGCATGCTTGATTGCGAAAAAGGACTAAATTGCATAAAGTGCAAAGTTTTGTTCTACTAGTCAAAACTACCAAATCGTTATAGAACCTTAAATTGGAAGTCTTTTAAGTGCAATTAGCCCCTTAAATATTGGTTGACCTGCCATAGGGGACAAGAAATGTCAAAATTGGTCAAAGTTGGTGGATTAGGTAGATTAAACTGATGAAATAAAATAAAATAAAGAAAAATTGATATCATCTTTGTTCATTTTCTTCTACCACAGAAATTATCAACAAAATAAGGGTTTGAGAGCTCAAAAATTTCAGAAACTCTTCATCCTTGCAAGTAAGTCATCTTGATGATTATTTTTGTTGATTTTTGTGTTTTTGGAACCCTTGTAGCTTAAGCTAGCTAATGAGGGGGCTATTTTGCAAAATGGTTGATAGTCTAGGGTTTTTCCATGAGAGCATTAGTGTTGATTTCTAAAATTTTATGGAAGAAAATGAGTCTTGGTTGTTAAATAAACAACTTTTGTGAAAGAAGTTTTCATGAAAACACCTAAAAAGGACCTTTTTGTAAATGTTGTAAAATAGGTGGTAAATGTGTGAAATAATGAGTACTTGGAGTTTCTATAAGAGTAATAAATGTTCACCTAGGCTTGTTAAAGGAGGAAATTTTATTACAATCGATTTACGAGCCTAGGGGTAAAACTGTAATTTTGTGAAAGTTTAAGGGCAAAATGGTAATTTTGCCAAAGTATGATTTTTGAAATGCATTGATTAATGTGGTAATTAAATAAGTGAAATTGTTATTTTAGATCAAGAAACACGAAGTCCAGACCTAAACCGAGGAAAGGCCAAAATTATGGACTAAATCGAACAACTATACATATTTTGGTATCGAGGTAAGTTTGTATGAAATTAAAGCTACATAATGCTATTATGTTTTTAGTTGCTTGATCTCATGAGAAATTTATATTATTCTATGAAATTGATTAATGATGCCTCGATGAAAGTATAATGATATCATGTTAAGCCGAAGTCCCGGTTGAACATTGGGAATAGCAAGGATACTAATGTCACAACATGAGACAAAAAGGTCCCGTATAAGACCATGTCTGGGACATGGGATCAGTACCAAATGAAGGTCCCGTATAAGACCGTGTTTGGGACATGGCATTGACATCTATATACGATCTCGTATAAGACCATATTTGTGATATGGCATCTACATCGAGATTTAAGATCCCGTATAAGACCATATATGAGATATGGCATCAGCATCGAGATGTGATCCCATGTAAGGCCATATCTGGGATATGGCATTGGCATCGTGTTACATGTATGATGAGATTGAGTATCCTTCGATATTCCAAGTAGTTCAATGGGTAAAGAACTAAGTTTATGTTAAAGATAGCAAAGAGCTAAGTCTATGTTCAAGAGAATAAAAGTGCCAAAGTTATATGATGAAGTGATACAGGTACCCATGAGTAACTTACGAGTAATGAATGCAAAATGTGATATGTGATTTGGTAAGAGTAAGCATGAGTAAGTTATGTTGATGTGCTTGAGAACTTGTGAATTATTTAGTGTGATGAATGGATGTTATCATGAACTTTTACGTTGCTATTATTTCATGCAAACTTACTAAGCTTTATGCTTACCCCTCTCATTTCCCCTTTCCTTGTAGTATCGCCAAGCTAACTCGAGGATCGTAGGACATTGGAGTTCGGATCAAACTATCAACTTCTCTTTGGTATAGCAAAGCTTGATTAATTTTGAGTATGGCATGTATGGGAACTTGTTCATTTTTGTGATATGTCATATTGGTTAGCCAATGTGTGGCTATTAATGTCATTCAATTCATTTTGTAAATGGCCATTGGGAATTGGCCAATACTTGATAAGTGTTATATATTCAATGATGATGAAGTTCATGAAGTGCATGCTTGTGTGACTGGATGAGTAATGAGTAAATTATACACATGATGTATGTAGTGTAAACCTATGTGTGGATGTCTTGATTTTGGGTATTAGAAATGCCTTATGGTCATGTTGTGTGTTAAAATGAAATGGTATAAGTCTGGTTGCTTTTCAGGGTGACAAATGGCTTGGTGGTTAGCCTTACAATTGTCCACATGGGTAGACACATGGGCGTGTGTCTAGGCCGTGTGTGACACACAGTCAGCCCCATGGGAGTGTTGATAGGCCATGTGTCCCCGTGCATGCTAAGTTGACAAGTTAGAATGCCCAGTAGTAATCACATGGGCTGAGGCATACCGTGTGTCTCAACCGTGTGGAAGACACGGTCATAGGACATGGACATGTGCCTTGGCCGTGTGACCCTATGGGGATGATGACATCAGAAATAGAATGTCAAGGTTTTTGCACACGGGCTAAGATGCAGGCGTGTCTAGGCCGTGTGAGGGACATGGGTCATGGACACGGGCGTGTGTCCGGCCGTGTGAAAAACCTAGTAGGTTCAAAAGGAAAAATAAAATCCACACAGACTAGGGACATGGGCGTGTGTGACCACATGGTCTGCCCACATGGGCGTGTCCCTTACCATACGGGTGCGTGGCCCTATTTTAAGTAAAAATTTTCTAAGCGTTCAAAAGTTTCCAGTTTAGTCCCGAACCATTCCGTATGTATGATTATGGTCTCGTGATCTCGAATGAGAATTTTTAAGTTAAAATGGAACTGTATGTCTCGATGTTGTATGTTTGAGCAAGTTAAGTATCGTAATGCCTCATACCCGATTCCGGTGTCGGATACGGGTAAGGGGTGTTAAATCAGTGACCTCTTTTTCTTTACTCTTCTTTTGTCTTTAATTCTTTATTCAGGCAACAAAGTTCCTCCTTTAGCACCTCCATTTCAACAGTTTTATCATTAGACACCATCCTTTAGATTCTTTCTTGTTCTCGCACTTTCAGAAGTTCATTAGCCCGCAAACTCAAATCTGCCTCCAACTTCTGAGTCTGAGTGAACAAATCAGATATTTCTCATTGACGTCATTCTAACTGTATTATCAGTTTTCCTCTCTTCCTTTTATGTTTAACCAGTGTTGCTGTTGTTGTCTCATGATTTCTTCCTCCTGTTCCGTTACATATGTCTGATGCTGCTCTCGTTGTCGTCTGACCTCTTCATCTTTCCCTATCAAACGCATCTCTAAATCGTGTATCTTTTCTGTTAGCTCGGCTACGTCATTTGGGACCTTCTTTATTCCCTTGAACTACGCTGACATAGAGATTTTGCTTCTTTTTAGTCAGTTAAAACACAGTCATACAATCACAGTCAACTCAGTCAAATTCACAGTCTAAATCAGTCATTTACCTACAAGGGCAAAACAGTCATTTACCCTATACGGGTATTTCAGTAATCCTACCCCTCAGGGGTATTTCGGTAATTCTACCCTACCGGGGTAATTTGGTGATTTCACCCATCGAGATATTTCAGTAATTTCACAAATTAGGGGTATTTCGGTAATTTTGCAAATTGAGGAATTTCGATAATTTCACAAACCAGGGGTATTTTGGTAATTTCACAAATTAGGGGTATTTAGGTAATTTCACAAACCGGGGCTATTTCATTAGTTATGCAAATCGGGCGTATTTCAGTAAGTTCACAAACCAGGGGTATTTCGATAATTTTGCAACTTGAGGGTATTTCAGTAATTTTGTAAACCAATGGTATTTCAGAAATTTTGTAAACCAATGGTGTTTCAGTAATTTTGTAAACCAAGGGTATTTCAGTAATTTTGTAAACCAAAGGTATTTTAGTAATTTTGTCAACCCATCAGAAGGTCTACAGTCGCCTCGAGCGACTCAAGCATTCTAAACAGAGATAATGATGCGAATGGGCCTAAGGCCCATTCTCGACCCAAGTAGGCCTAAGGCCCATTCTCGGCCCAAATGGGCCCACACGCTCGGGTGACCTATTTAGGCCAAATCTAGCCATAGATATAAGATTCACACAGTCTAATCCAACATCTACTACACAATCATACAACCTATTCATATGGGCCCATTTTGCCCCGTTCGGCCCATCGTGGCCCAAACAGCATCAGCCCACAAGAATATACTCATGGTGGCCTCGACTATCGCGTCGAAGCTCCTACACGTGCGCTCGCACGCTCGTGTGGCTACCATCGCCGTGTGACCGGCATTTCGGCATTTGCTGCTCTATAGCTAGAGTAGGGCGAAATACACACCTGATAGGAGTCTGAAGCTAATCCGCGCTTCGAATGCTCCTATGCCCTATAACACCCCCAAACCCAGTTAAGACGGTACAACCGGATCTAGCGTGCCACGGAAAAAAATGTTTGAAAACTAATTTGCTGATTTGTTCTAAGAGGATGTTGTTGCAAAATTTTAAAGAAAACATCAATGTGGTTTGGAAAGGTATAAAAAATGTTGGAACTCAGTTTAGAAAAACTTAGTTGTCATATTGTTACTCCGTATTAAATTACTTAGTCATGGTATATTTAAAAAAAACAAGTATTTATTTAGCTCTTGAAAACCTCCAATTCCAAGTTTAATCAACATATTAAATAGAAACTTTAGAATCTACTAAATAATAAAAGGAAACCCAAAATAAAACTTCAGCGGCCTTATTACATAACTGAAAACCAAAATAAAATATCTAAGTCCAAATAGAAAACTTTGTAATAAACCGAATGCTGTGCATGGCCACCTTGAGTCCACTCCGGCTCCATATCCACGATCTAAGTCTGATCTGCAAAATATAACGGAAGGGGTGAGTCACCTAGACTCAGTGTGTAAGTCCCCATCCCGAGAGAAATTATGCTCTTACACTAATCCATACATTAATATGCAAGTCATGCAACCCATCCAACCTAAGTATCCATCCGGGTCTCCCAAATCTACCCCTTGTGGTACCAAACCACTGGTGGTGCCAAACCACTGGTAACCGAAGTTACAAAATAACATATGTGGTGCCAAACCACTGGTGGTGCCAAACCACTGAGACTTAGTCACAATTTTTTATAATATATGTGGGGCCAACCCACTGTGTGATACCAAATCACTGGTGACAGTCTGATAGATCATACTCCTCCTCCTCTCATCACCCATGGCATACACTTATGCAATTAATGTCAGTATGATCATGCTTAACATATAAAACTACATTTACAGAATAACATGCTTTTATAGATCACAATCAACGCGAGAAACATAACAACTTACCCTGTATCCTCGCCTTTTAACCACAAGGGTAATTTGGTAACCATTGCCATCATTCCGGCTTTTAACAACACATAACATTTAACATAATAAGTAAAGAAAGTGTGTAAGAGTTACACACCTGGTTCTCGTACTAACGCTTTTACTGTTTCTACGCTACTATCACTCGAGACTACGACTATCGGCCTACGATTTACTTCCGATGTTGGCCCGCACCCTGATGGCCAATCTCGCACTCCTCACACAGGTTGCTTCTTGTATTTTGGCGTTGGGTTTACAGATCCAACCCCTACTGCTTGGCTGCTAATCGAGTCCATAACAATCCCTTAATCACTAAACCAATTAAACGATGAGATCTCACTAATTAAATAATGACATCACCTAAAATGAACCCTTACCTACACTGTCGAATCCCGAAAGTCCTTAAGAAAATGTCACCACCAACCTTCATTCGGCCAACACCCAAATATTAAACCAACCCCTTAATCGCAACCCATTAGACCCTTATGATAATCGGCCAAAAGAATAAAGAACAAGAAAGGCCATTCGGCCAACCCACACCAACCTACCTTCGGCTTTCCAACAAATCGGCACTACAGGTCACAGCACAACAGGATTCGACTTTCAAGAGCACAGAGTGAAACCGATAGGGCCTTAGAACAAATGATTCGGGTTAGAACTTAATGAAAAATAGAGAAATCGCAGAGAAGAGAAATCCTGAAAACTTACCAATCTCTCTTGAAGACCATTCGGCTATGGTGCACCTTCGGGAAAACGAAACCATCCTTGTAGCTTCGGCTATGGGAGAGGAAGATGAAGACCAGGGTATTCAGCTTTGGAAGAAAAGAATGAAAAGAAGAATGTGTTGGAAAGTTGCGGCAAAGGAAAGAATTTGAGAGAATAGGAGAAGAAGAGAATTTTCGGCTAGAAGAGTAAGTGAGAAAGAAAGAAAAGAAAACGAATGGAAAAGATAGACACTAGGCTTTAAAATTCGGCTACACATGCACACACCTCAGAGTTGGAGTTTCGGCCAACTCTCCCCTCTCCTGATAGCCTCTATCTTACCTGATAACCCAATCATTATCTTATCTTTAGAAGAGCCCACCTTAAAACCAACTTTTCCCTCTTAATCATCAGCATTTTATCACTAAAATAAAAGAAGATAAACTCCTAAAATGTAGCCACTATGCCGTCCACCCTTTCCCCCTTGAAGTGCCAAAATTTGACCCATCAATTTGGGCCCCAAGAGGCCATGCTAGGCCCAACTCCTCCCCCCTTGTGACGCCACCTTAATGCCCACTTAAAGCACCTCCAAAATTTGGGCCACAAGCCCAACTTGCCACTAAACATAATAATTTAAATTAAAATACTACTAGCACTATTTTTAATCAATTTTACCCAGATTTAAGCCCAAACCTGAGCCCAATACACACCTTGAAGCCTTTAACCTACTAATTTATCCATGCAACATACCAAATGTACAGACCCACAAAATCAGGATATTACATGCCCAAACGCCCACCAAGGTATGCTTCCTCTCCTCATAGGTAGCTCTATTTAAAGCCAGCTTCTCACCTTCCCTCTTGCTAGCTTTCCGATGTGGGATCCCTTCTTCAGGGGACTTTAAATCCAACACAAACTCTGGCCGTCAAATCCGTAAGATAAGTACTCTCTTGCTTGTCATGAGATTCAAATCCATGCTCCCTTGTAGCATAATCCACGCCGCTAGCCACTTTACCAACTAGCTCCTTGTTGTCTTAAAACATGCGCAGCTAAATATAAGTCTATGACCAAAGTCTAAAGTCCATTTAAAAAGAAAATTAAAATTCAAGCACCAAGACTTGAACCTTCGACCTCTTACTTCCTTGTGGTGTCATTCCCTTATCCCTTATGTGGCGTCATTTGCCACTAGACCCCTACTCCTTTTGTGTCATTTTCCTCCACATTTTATCCTTAAAGCCTACCTACCAACTCCTAGGGTTTTATTCACCTAAAACCAAAATTTTCCTAAAGCCCAAGTTTGAACCCGAGACTTTATAAAAGCCCCCTAACCTTCCAAAATCACTCACCTAATAGGTCCAACTTGCATTAGTGCTGTTCTCTTGTTCTCAAAAATTTTAAATGCCTCCACGCCCAAGGCCCAATGGGCCCAATCCTACTAGGCCCAACTTCGGGTCGTTACATGTCATAACGTTTCCTACATAAGGGTAAGGGGCCCTAGTAAGCAAAGCTAGACACGCAGGGCCTAAATTAACGTAGAGTTGCCACTAACCAATTAGGGCTAGGTTGGTTAGCCACCTATCGTCTAAAAGTCTAGAAGTAATACTATGAAAAATCCTAAAAGTCTAGACTCGATCTCATTACCAAATTTTGGGTTTGGGGGTAAGGTTACGTGTGGGGAAGGTTATAGCACCCCCAAAACGCCTATCCAGGGATAGTCCTACGGGGTCTTAGGAGCTAGATTTTTTTATTTATGCATAGTAATGTCTTAATCTAGGCTAAAATATTATGGAAATCTTAAATAAAAACTCTAAAGAAAATGTCTTCGATTTACTTGTAACCCGATTAAGATGTGTTCCCCAAACTTATCTAATTTGAAACTTAAATTATAGATTTTTACTTTTAACAGGAACCCTAAAGGATACCTAAATAATTCTAGTAAAATACCTTCAATTCCTAAAATTAATTCTATCTTAGAATTCTAAAAAAAACTAAAAATTATCAATGAATTAAGAGAAACATTAAAATCCATCTACAACTTATTTGATATTTTATTTTTTTATTATTTTTAAAAGATTTAATTAATAACGTTGAACCTATCAAGATCTTATGAAAGTATCCTACGTCAAGTTTGTGATTTATCTTACTTTAAAATTATTGATCTAAAGTTTAAATTTGTCAAATCCTAAAATAATATATATTAAATGACATTTATTAGCTTTCATAAAAATTTTCTAAAGCAAAATACTTAGAAAGACCTACTCATGATTTACAATTCACCTATAAAAATCTTTAGTTTTAATCTTGAATAAAGTCTTAAAGAATATTTACATAATAATTTAAGATTCTAATCCTATACGATATTTAAAATTATTTTAAAACCCTAAAAAAATATCATACATATTATTTATAATTTTTCTAAGGTAAATGGTAGATAAGATCTTAAATACTAACCTAAATCCGAATGTAAAAACCTTATGGTTTCATTAAAATGTAACACCTACTTAACTAACTTCATGTCAACATTTATAGGATGGAAAAATGACCTAAAGTTCTATCTTTTAAAATGAATAGTAATAAAATAGGAAAATTAATCAAATTGGCTAAAGTTAATGAAAAGTTAAAACTCTTTCAAAGTGGCAATAATAAAAAGAAAGCTTAAATAAATTAAATAAATAAGACATTAACATGATGATGATAATAATAACAATAATACACCTTATTCATAATATAATGAAAGAATCAAAGTAACATAAATAAATAATATTAAAATGTGTAAAAAAAACATAAATATAAATGGACATGAAAATAAATAAAAATGAAATAAGAATGAATAAAAATTATACAAGTGTGAATAAATATAAAACATTAAAATAAAATGCATAATAGACATTAAATATATAAGGTATAAATGCTGTTAGAGTTGTGTGACCCAAATTCTAAGAGATTGCTCGCAACTCAAGTTAAACAAAATATATTTTCTTTTTAGAAGATTTAGTATTTATGAGTATAATATATTTAGCATTTATTAGCATAATATATTTGAATTTGATTAGAATTAGGTTTTTTCAACCTATAAATAGATGTAGTCTAAACTCCTCTTGTAATGATTCGAATTTGACATAGTGAATTTTCTTCTCATCTACTTGTAGTTTTTCCCCGAAAGGGTTTCCACGTAAAAATCTGTGTGATCTTTATTTTTATTTCTCTTTTCTTTGCGATATATTGTCATTACCGATGTTCTATTTTAACAAAGTGGTATCAGAGCTTCTAGGTTGTTCATCTCGATCATGGTAATGGCATCTTTGAAGTATGAAATTCTGCTGTTGGATCGCAACACCAGATTTGCGTTGTGGCAAATTAAGATGCAAGCAGTTCTTGCGTAGATGGATCAGGAGGATGCCCTGCTAACGATAGATAAGATGCCTTCGACATTAACGGATGAAGAGAAGAAGCGTAAGGATTAAAAGGCGTTAACACAATTACATCTGCTTTTGTCTAATGAAATTTTGTAGGATGTGATGAAGGAGAAGACCGCCGCTGCATTATGGAAGAGGCTGGAACAAATTTGTATGTCAAAAACTCTAACCAACAAGTTGCATATGAAGCAACATCTTTATGCTCATCATTTAGAGGAAGATACATCAGTGCACGAACATTTAACAGTGTTTAAATAAATTCTCTCAAACTTGGAGGCCATGGAGGTTCAGTATGATAATGAAGATCTAGGGTTGATTCTACTTTGTTCGTTGGCCCCGTCTTATTCAACCTTTAGAGACACGATTTTATATAGCTGCTAGTCTCTCACAATTGATGAGGTTTATGATTCTTTAACCTCGTATGATAAGAAGAAACATCTTGTGGTTAAACCCAACTCTAAGGGAGAGGGTCTCATTGTTCGTGGGAGACAAGATCGGAATGCTAATAATGATCGTGGAAGGACACAAGAACGGAATCCTTGAGGCAAATCTAAGGGTAGATTGAAGTCTTCAAACAGAGGTAAAACTTGTAACTTCTGCAAGAAGAAAGGGCAGATTAAACTAAGTGCTATTAGTCCATCTGTATTAGTCCATCTGTATGCATGCACAAGATCATACTAGAAGATGGAGAGAAAGGGACGATTGATGGACAACGAAGACTGAATCCCATCATGAAGGATGTAGTAAAGAAAGAAATCATCAAGTGGTTAAGTTCGGTCCAATGCGTGCCAAAGAAAAGAGGTATTACAGTCATTGAAAACGCGAATAACGAGCTGATATCAACTAGAACGGTTATGGGATGGGGAATTTGCATAGATTACCGGAAGATGAACAAGGCGACTAGGAAAGATCACTTTCCTTTGCCTTTCTTGGACCAGATACTGGATAGACTCACGGGAC
The DNA here is from genome assembly GCA_025503065.1 of Gossypium bickii. Taxonomy (NCBI): domain Eukaryota; kingdom Viridiplantae; phylum Streptophyta; class Magnoliopsida; order Malvales; family Malvaceae; genus Gossypium; species Gossypium bickii. The sequence goes on from CP106712.1 coordinate 28,891,609, forward strand.
GAGACTATTACTATTTTCTTGATGGATACTCAGGGTATAATCAGATTACAGTAGCACCAAAAGATCAACACAAGACAACCCGTACGGTACATTTGCATTTAGGCACATGCCATTTGGTTTATGTAATGCACCTGCTACATTTCAAATATGTATGATATTTATTTTTACTTACATGGTTGAAAAATATTTGGAAGTTTTTATGGATGATTTTTTAGTATTCGGGGATACATATGATGATTGCCTAGCCAATCTAGCCAAGGTACTAAGGCGATGTGAAGAAACAAACCTTGTACTTAACTGGGAAAAATGCCATTTCATGGTACGAGCAGGTATTGTTCTAGGGCATCGGATAACAAGACATGGAACTGAGGTAGATAAAGCAAAGGTAGATGTTATTGAAAAACTCCCACCTCCAGCATCTGTAAAGGGTGTTAGGAGCTTTTTGGGCCACGCTGATTTCTATCGAAGATTTATCAAAGACTTCTCCAAAATTGCTAAACCCTTATCTAAATTATTGGAGAAGGACATGGCGTTTAAATTTGATGAGGAGTGCTTAAGAGATTTCAATGATTTGAAGAGTCGGTTAGTCTCGGCACCCATAATAGTCACACCAGACTGGGATTTGCCATTTGAATTGATGTGTGACGCAAGTAACTTTGCGATCGGAGCTGTCATGTGTCAGCGAAGGAACAGAGTTTTTCATCTCATATACTATGCGAGCCAGACTCTGACAGTAGCTCAATTGAAGTACACGATAACAGAAAAAGAGTTTCTTGCTATTATGTTTGCTTTTGACAAGTTTCGATCTTATCTTGTAGGTACCAAAGTGACTGTCTATACGGTCTACTTGAAAATTAAGTATTTACTTGCCAAGAAAGACACTAAGCCAAGAGTGATCCAGTGGGTACTTCTACTTCAAGAGTTCGATCTAGAAATTCAAAATTGAAAGGGAGTAGAAAATCAAGTAGCAGATCACTTGTCTAGATTGGAGCTGCAAGAAGGGAATTATCCACTTAGACCAATTCAAGAGACATTTCCAGATGAACACATACTGAAGGTAAATCATGTCCATAGTACCCCTTGGTTTGCTGATATTGCTAACTATTTAGCTTGTGGTTTGATGCTGATTGATAAGACATATCATCAAAAGAAAAAATTTCTTCATGATGTGAAGTACTGTTTCTGGAAAGAACCATGTTTTTTTAAAAAGTGTGCAGATCAAATGATCAGGAGATGCATGGTGGAAGATGAAGTACATAAGATTTTATACCACTGTCACTCAGCTCTAAGTGGGGGACACTTTGGAGGAACACGTACTGCAGCAAAAGTATTGCAAGCTAGATTCTTTTGGCCAACAATATTTAAAGATACATATGCTTACGTAAAGAGTTGTGATCGATGTCAAAGGGTCGAAAATGTCACCAATAGAAATAAGATGCCTCGAACAAACATCATTGAGGTAGAATTGTTTGATGTTTTAGGTATTGACTTTCTCAGTCCTTTCCCTCTTTCTTCTAGTCACAAGTACATCTTGGTAGCTGTAGACTACGTGTCTAAGTGGATTGGGGCTGAAGCATATCCAACAAACGATGCTAAGGTTGTGATGAAGTTTTTGTAGAAGCATTGTTCACAAGGTTTGGAACTGTAACATCCTTAAATCGGGGTCTCTGCATTTTGCATGTATTGCATGTTATGATGTGCCAGTGTGTTTGTTTGGTATGTTTTGGGGTCTAGGCATGACCTCGGGTTAGGCCTGAGGCATGGCCGAAATTTTTTAATGCTTAGGGAGAGGAGTTAAGAGAGCTAGGGGTTAAAAGAATTTATTTGAAGTTTTAGACACAAGCAACCAGCTAGTAAAGTGGCAAAGGAGACGCCACTCAAGCACAAGGGAGATGACGCCACAAGGAGCAAGGAGGACCTTGGTTCGAGCTGCAGAAATCCTTTCCTGCTCATTAATTTTTTACGCCAAGAAAGGGGAGGTGGAGTGCTCAGGTGGGACTCTATTGGGAAGATAAGGATTAAGCTGACAAATTCAAAATGTGTGGAGCAGAGAGATTTTAGCTGGTGGACTCATTCAAATTTGTTTGAATGAGTGGATGGGAGTAATTCAAGGAGGAATGGAGGGGGTGGCAAGTGTTTGAATGAATTAGGTTGTGTTAGCCGAATTTTTGGACTATGGAGTGGGAGCATTCGGGTTTGAAGTTTGAGAAGAGGGTTGTGCCATTTGGAAAAATGGGGTTTAGCTATAGGTGCCGTGGAGTGTGAGCCTTACTTTCATTTTTGGCAAGTTGAGTTTCACTTTCACTCCCTTTTTGGTAGCCGAACCTCCCCACTTGGATTCATTCTTTTCTCCTATTGACTATAGCAAGAATCGAAACCTCAATTTGCACCCTCTCAATCTCTCTTTCCTCTATTCAGCATTATTGGTGCTTGGCCAAACCACCTTTGCTTTTCTTTGTAAAAGTCGAAACCCAAGTGGCATTCTTCCTCTTTTCTTTTGGTTACCTATTGCTGAAACCACCCTACACATTTCTTTTTCTTCTCCTTATTTGGTACAAGCCGAAACTACCTTTGGTGCACTTTTCTTTTTCTTTTTGTTTTGTTCAAAAGCCGAAGCAATACTCCCTTCTCCATTCAATTTCTTCTCTCAAAACCTCTTGTGCCGAAAGTGGTTGCATTAACCTTTGCCGAATTCTTTCTTCTCCATTGCATTATTCACCTTCACCTTTCCATTGTACAAAAAGCCAAAGCCTTGTTGGTTCTTTTCTTGGCCGAATACCCTGCTTCTAAGTCCTTTTTTCTTGCGTTTCTTTTTGGCTCATCAACTGCCGAATCTCAGATCTTAATGTGGTAAGTTTGTGACTACATCTCTTTCTTTCCTCTATTTCTTGTATAGCCGAATCTCTGGTGGTCTCACTCTTTCCCTTTATGATAGCTGATTCTCTCATCATTAGTGCTAGTGTCGAATCCTTGTAAAAGCCGAAGGGGATCTCTGGCGTGAAGGTAAGGGGCGACTAACTTATGTAGTTTCGAGATTTATGATTATGGCCGAATGGCCTTTAGACTTAAGATATTGTGTTAATCGATTGTAGGAAGGAGGTTGGACTTAGATTGTGGATCTTCGGGTTTTGGCTAAGTGATCCAGGTGAGGGTGTTATCATCACAAAATCTATTTCTTAATCAATCAAAAGCCGAAGGCTAACCTTTCTGTGCATTAAGGCTTAGCCGATTGCAGGGGAGATCATCAATTGGTTTCGGGATTTGGTAGGAAACCAAATCGGCGTTAAGGTAAAGTACTACCTTCTTGCGACACTTTTGGGATTTTGTGAGTAAGCTGAATAGCTTCAGATCTGAAAGTATGTGTTGGGCGATTGTAGGAATGGGGGAGCAACCTTCGGGATTTCGCTAGTTTTGGGATTTTTGCTTAGAACTACGTTTAGTCAGGTGTGTAAACGCTTACACACTTTATTAGTATAGCCTGCTTATTATGTTACTGTATAACCTTTCGTATTAGTGACTTTCCCTTGTGGGCATAAGCTTGGATTCCGGGTAAGTCCCTTGTTATGTGGTATTTGATATATATCATTATGTTCTGTTAAATGCTATGTTATATGATATTTGCATGATCATTCGATATTATGACACGTATATGATGAACATGATGATGGGTTGATGAGAGGAGGGGGATGATATATTTGGACTGTCACCAGTGGTTTTGACCACACGATGAGTTGGCCCCATCATTTGATTTGTGATAAGGTCACCAGTGGTTTTGACCACACTATTATTATTATTTGTGACTAAGTCCCAGTGGTTTTGACCACACTATTGATATTTGTGACTACGGTCACCAGTGGTTTTGACCACACATGGATTATTGTGACTCGTCCCAGTGGTTTGGTACCACAGTGGGTTGGCCTCATCATTTGATTTGTGACTACGGTCACCAGTGGTTTTGACCACACCGATATATTTGTGACTTCGGTCACCAGTGGTTTTGACCACTAGTGGTTTTGACCACACGGGGTAGTTGAAGGAGAATGGATGGCTAGGTTATGGGTTGCATAATCTGCATGTTTTACTAATGATCTGTGTAAGTGCTTGACTGCTCGGGTTGGAGATTTATACACTGAGTCTTGGTGGCTCACCCCTTCCCTTATATTTTACAGATGAGGCATAGATCGCGGATATGGAGCCGGGGAGGACTCGAGGTGGCCATGCATCTTCGTTTGGTTTTGGATTTTAAACTACTATTTCAATTCTCTAGATTTTTCTTTAATTTGGTTTTGGGTTTGTAATAAGGCCGCTAGTATTATTTTGGGTTCTTTAATTATTTCCTTTTACTTTGATTATATTATACACTTACCGGATTTATTGACTTGATAAATTAACCGGTAAAAAGCAATGTTTTCAAAACTATAACTCTCTCGGGTTTTTAATCATTACAATCAGGTAACAAAGTTCATAAAATAATAAGAAGGGTAACATGAATGTTTTTATAATTTAATTTTTCAACCAACTTCAAAAGCAAATGGTTTTAACTCGATTATACTCATGACATTCAGTTTTTATTAAGTATCAGATGTTTTCTAAAATTTGTATTTTTAAGAGGGGTTTCCGACCACGGGTTATTCCCAAGTTTTAAAACAACCATACCGCAATTCCAACATCATTTTTAAACAAGGATTTCTAACCTTTTAAACAATTAAGGAGTTTTCTTAAAATTTTCCCGACACACTCATATTTTCAAAATGTTTTCACTCCGTAGCATGCCAAATTTGGTCGTGGTGTGTTGACCGGGTTTTGGGTGTTACAATTATGGTATCAGAGCCAATTTCAACAGCTCGACTGTGGGCCGAGGCCCAAAAAAATGTTTTAAAGGGATTATGAAAAGGGTTTTATGGAAAAAGAACAGTGGTAAAAGCATGGCACCGAGTCTCCGGCACCAATCCGCCCAGGTAAGTACCCCCAAACTATTGTTTGTTGATTATATGATTATGATGATGGCATGCTTGAATAGTAGTAGGAACTACTATAGAGACTGGAACCATAGGATGATGTGAACTCGTGAAACAAACTCTTATTAAATCCCCTCAAAAGACTGTGCTTTAATAAATAGTGGAATAAAAGTCTAACGCATAAAACTGTTAACCAGCTCGAATAGATCGATAGGTATGAATGGACGTGGACGTGGGCGTAACACTCGTCGACGGGGTAGGGGTAGGATGACGGTCTCGGAACCAGTAGGGTCCGGACATGGGTCGGAAAATGAGGTACCACCGCCGCCAGCTGTGGGCACGGAATATCAGGATCACACAGGTGGTAATGATGCAGTGTCGCAGGCTGTGCTGCGAGTATTAGAAAGGGTTGCGAGTGCAGGAGTTGGAACCGGAGTGTAACACCCTAAAATTTAAGTATCGATTTATTGCATGTTTTGGTGTTTAGCTTATGTAGGAAAATTTTCTTACTTCTTTTCGGGTTTAGTATACCCTTGAAGAAGAGCATAGAATTATTCGGGTAAGGAATAATTTTTGTTGGGAAAATTTATTGAAGTGGATCAAGTGTCATTAATATTTAAGTTAATTTAAGTGTTAATAAGTGACACAAGATGAGTAATGGCAATGTGGTAATGGCGCATGGGTTTTGGCATGAGGGGAGAGGTTCGAATCCCTTATATAGCAATTAGATGGCTTTTATTTTTGGTTTTCCTAGCATGTGTCAGCCAAGCACATATATGGTAAGTGTTAACCTTGTTATTTTTGGTTAGTATATCAAAGGAATAAGGTAAGAGTGAACTTATGGTAGGGAATCAAGAAAATTTGGAAAGATATGGAGACATGGGGCAAGTATCAAGGAAAGTGTTTTGGAAACAAAATCATGGCCATTTGACCATGCATATGGACGGCAATACGGTCTAGGAGGGAAGCCGAATTTTGGTGTTAGTTTGGCTAGGATTTGAAGTCTCTTCTTGGTCATTCTTAGCTTATGTGCAAAGTTTTGCAATCCTTTCTCAACTTTTCTCCCTTGGCCGAATTTGTGCTTTTGGTAGAGCCTAATTCTTTTGACCATTTGGTCATTTTTGTTCATCTTTTGAATATTCTCTTGTGTCTCTTCTTAGTGCCGAAAATTGCTAGTACCAAAAAGACCATTTTTCTCTCTTTTTGTTTCTTTCTCCATTGCTGAATGTACCTTACTCTCCAATACATCTTTTTCTTTCTCTTTTCTTCTCTTTGAAAACCGAATCTTCATTATTATCTCTTCTCTCATATTTTATTTCTTTTCACTCATCCTTTTCTCTATTGCTTTTCTCCATGGCCGAATGTTAGTGAGCCATAGCCGAACCATTTTCTCTTTTCTTTGGTATCATAGCTGAATCCTCCATCTCTTAAAGACATCATTTTCAATCCTTTCTTTTCAACCATGGACAAAAGGGTAAGAATTCTTTTTAGTTTCGTTAGTTAGTAGTAGTCAAGGCCGAATATTGATGGTGGTAAGAAGGCTTTCTTAGATCGAAATAAACGTTCATTTTATTAACGTTTATTTTGTTATACTTAGTCGCGATAACGTAAGATCGAAATCAAGTGGTCGTGAGTGACATAGAACGCTTGGATCGATTCTCCTGGTGGAACAAGAATATTTGTGGTAAGGAAATCTCGTTCTTAAAACCTTTAGTCATAATCGATATATATTATTAGGACGTGCTAACGATCTTTTGTCATTGAAAACAATCAAGATAGGGAAGAAACGGGCCGTGTATAGTGTTCGGAAGAAGGGTGGTACCGTTAATCCCCCTAAGTACAAGCAAAGGGATATTTCGGAAATCCGAGATTTTCCACCGGGTTGCGGACGTTCATCCGAGGAAAATCATTTGTTCGAAGTCGTTCGTACTCTCGAACCATTATTTGTTCGTGGATTTGATTCGGTTAACGAACCATCAATCGGGGAGAAACCACAAGTAGAAGTAGTTCGAAGATTCGAGGGTAAAATTTTAGATCGTTATTTTAGATCGATTTTATTAATAAAATTATAGTGTTCTAAATTATCGTAATACGTATAGGTGTTGACGAGCGGGAAAGTCTAGTTCTCACAATAACCAGGTGTGTAACTTCACACTTATCTCTCGGGTTAAATACCAAACTATAAGTATTTTGCTAAATCGTAAAGGTGGCCAAATCGGAATTTTAGTAATAATCAGTACTTTTTTGTAAATACATGAAAACGGTAAAAACCGAGAAATTTACGAAAAATTGCTAGATTGTTAAGTTTTTACGAAAAACTGCTAGATCGATAATTTGGGTCAAAAAACTGCTAGATCGATAAATATAGGCCAAAAATATTCTAGTTCGATAAATGGGCCAAAAATATTCTAGTTTGATAAATGGGCCAAAAATATTCCAGTTCGATAAATGGGCCAAAGATCTCTAGATTGCTAAATGGGCTAGATACTATTTTGTTAATAGGCCCAAATGAAGGTTAAATTATAGACTTATCTATAATATGGATTACTTGATAAATCATGTTATGATTAAAGTTTGTTATTCATACATAAATGCATGGGATGGGATTTGATGAAGAGAAGAAAGGCCTGTGGCCACGTATCTTGTTCGGTGGCTCTGCCACAAATTTTGGCTTAATGCCTCTAGTTCGGTGACTATGTCACAATCTAGTTCGGTAGTGCACTACAACATTATTAAAAGGCTTAATGCCTATGATTGGTGTGTTTAAGGGTGGGTTGACTTGATCCCCACAGGTGTGTTGGTTGGTACGGGGGTGTTAGCGGATGAAAATTAGGCTTGGTTTGGGAAATTCATTTTACATGCGTTTTATATATATTTATTTCAGTTTATATTGTTGATATGTGTAATTGGGCTCAAGCCCAAATAAATGCCTCGATGGTCTGGCCCAATAAAGATGGTAAGTGAGTTACACACTGAGTTCTTTGTAACTCACCCCGTTTTATTATCCATTTCAGGTAATGGAAATTGATGTAGACTTGGGCCGGAGATGACTTGGTGGAGGCCATACTACAAGCATGGGTTTTTATAAACTATGAACTTAAATTAAGTTACTTATTTTAAATTACTATTTTGGGTTGATGTAATAAGGCCTCTAATTATGTTTTTATGGATTTTATTGTGTGGATGGATTTAATTTTGTTTTAGACTCTCAATATGGGCTTATGTTAAATTTTTAAAGTTTTCTTAAAATATTATGTTTTATAACATTTTGAACACCTAAATTACTCTTTTAAATTCGTTCAAATTCTTTTACAACTACGTTAAGGTTTTGACAAATAAGATTTCAAACAAGTACATTTTTCTTAATTCATCAATTTTAAATCATTATATTTAGTTTTTATTAAACCTTATTTCTAAAGGTTATGTACTACTGTTTTATCTTAAATAATGAGAAAATTTTTGGATGCTCGATCGGTGTGACAAACCAAATCTCGTCTTAACGCATAGACCTGGTTTGGGGTGTTACATTTAATGGTATCAGAGCTAGTTTCAAAACTCGGCTGTGGTTTGGGTTCAACAACGATATTTGTTTGAAAAATAATTTCAAAATATTTAGACTTTTTGATTTAAAGGTAGTATGGCACCATGAGCATCCCGCGCCAAGTCAAGTAAGTATCTGTATCTTGATTGTTTTATTATTGTGATATGATCATAGAGACACTCTAGAACTTCTAGTTTTAGGTGTTGAAGACCGTAGAGATTGAGACAATAGGATATGGTTTCGAAAACAACTTTATCTCTTTCATATCATAAAACATCGTTAATAAACACTGAAATAGTATTCTGATTCATAAAACTCTTAATCAGATTAAATCAAATTAGTCGTCATGAGCACTAGAGGACGTGGTCGTGGACGCGGTAGACGTGGCAGTGGTAGAGGACGAGGTGTTAGGTGCGCAACTGAAGCGCCGGATCATATGCCAGAAATGGATGCACCTGCGTCACTCGAAAGTGAGACGGGATCACATGAACATATGGATGAAGATAATGCTGTGACACAAGCAATGCTGCTAGTCCTTGAAAGGGTCACTAGAACCAGAACTGGACCAACAGCTCGTGGGTCAATATCGGAACGATTGAAATCGAGTGGTGCTGAGGTTTTCAGAGGTGTTTCTGGTGTAGCTCCAAACGTTGCTGAATATTGGCTTGAGGTAGTGGAGCGAATTATGGATGATCTTGAGTGCACTGTGGAAAAAAACTAAGAGGAGCGGTGTCCTTGTTAAGGGACGAAGCATACCAATGGTAGCTTACTGTCCGAGAAGGCACTGAAGCTGCATTAGTTAATTGGGAATTCTTCAAAGCTTCTTTCCAAGGGAAATATGTGGGAACAAGTTATGTGGATGCCCGAAAGAAGGAATTCTTGAATCTGGTCCAATGAAATAAGACGGTGGCGGCATATGAGGCTGAGTTTTTACGCTTGAGTCGCTATGCTCGAACAATAGTGGCAACGGATCATGAGCGTTGTGTACACTTTGAGGATGGCTTGAATGATGAGTTGCGGGTTTTGATAGCCCCACAACAAGTTAGGACTTTTGCCACGCTAGTGGAAAAGGCCAAGATAGCCGAAGAGGCTAAGAACTCGAAACGTCAGAATCGGGAACGAGCTAGAGGTAAGAGAGATATGAAGTATTCGAGACTGTGCTGATTGTGGAAAACGGCATTCGGGAGAGTGCTGGAGGAAAACAGGTGCTTGCTATAAATGCGGGTCGATGGATCATCAATATAAGAATTGCCCTCGACGAATGGATACAACTTAAGAAGCTCATAATACTGATGCACCTCCGGCAAGAGGAACTCAGCAACCACTGAGAGGTCGTGGACCAGGTCGTGCTGGTAATGGCGCTGGATGTGGTCAAGGTGCAGCGGGTCGAGGCAATGGTCTTAGATGCAACACGGATGCAAGACAGCCAGGATTGGTTTATGCAGTCAGACATTGCGAGGAGGGCAATACACCTGATGTGATAACTGGTACGTTCTTCATCTTTGATATACCTGTTATTGCTTTGATAGATATTAGTTCTACCTATTCGTATGTTGCTAGCACTATATCTGGCAACTTGAATCTAGAATCTGCAATTTGTGATAGTGAGATGAAGGTAATTAGTCCTTTAGGACAGTCGGTGGTAGTAAATAAACTGTTTAGAGATGTGCCCTTAGAAGTTCAAGGAGAAATATTCCTGGCAAATCTGATGGAGTTGCCTTTCGGTGAATTCGATATCATTTTGGGTATGGATTGGTTGGTTAAGCATCGAGCGAAATTGGATTGTGCTGAAAAGAGAATGTCAATAAGAACCGGGGAGGATAAGGAGATAGTTATGATAGGCGAACGAAGGAATTACTTGGCAAATGTGATATCTGCGTTAAAGGCGGAAAAGTTGGTGCGAAAAGGGTATAGAGCATTTTTAGCATTTATTAGTGCTCTAGATGCCAAAGAGTTATCGGTGGAAGATGTGAGAACAGTGAAGGAATTTTCGGATGTATTTCCCGAAAAACTTCCCGGTGTACCTCCAGATCGAGAAGTGGAATTTGGTATTGAGCTTTTGCCTGGGACGGCTCCAGTGTCCATTGCTCCTTATAGAATGGCACCGAAGGAGTTGTCGGAACTTAAAGCTCAAATTCAAGAATTGCTAGATCTGGGTTTTATTCGACCGAGTGTGTCCCCGTGGGGAGCACCGGTTTTGTTTGTTAAAAAGAACGATGGGTCAATGTGTATGTGTATTGACTACAGGTAATTGAATAAATTGACGATCAAGAATCAATACCCTCTGCTGAGAATTAATGACCTGCTTGATCAATTGAAGGGAGCTTCAGTTTTCTCCAAAATCGATTTGAGATCGGGTTATCACCAGCTTAAGGTGAAAGAAGCGGATATTCACAAGACGGCTTTCCGAACTCGTTATGGACATTATGAGTTTTTGGTGATGCCGTTTGGGTTGACCAATGCACCAGCTGCATTTATGGATATGATGAACCGGGTCTTTCAACCATATTTAGACCGGTTTGTAGTGGTATTCATAGATGACATTTTGGTATATTCAAGGAATGAAGAGGAGCATGACTCGCATTTGCGAATTGTATTGCAGTTGCTTTGAGATAATCAATCGTATGCCAAATTCGATAAATGTGAATTACGTTAAGGGAAGTGACTTTCTTGGGTCATGTGGTATCACCAAGGAATAAGGGTTGATCCTCGAAGATTGAGGTCATATTGGATTGGAAACCACCAAAGTCAGTAACCGAGATTCGAAGTTTCTTGGGTTTGGCTGGTTACTATAGACACTTCGTTGAGGGGGGTTTTCGTTGATTGCTTTGCACCCTTAACTAAGCTTTTGCGCGAAAGGGAGTACCGTATGTATGGATGGATAAACAAAGAAGAAAGTTTTGAGAAATTGAAGAAGATTTTGACTAAGTGCGATCTTGATTCGATTCACTGAAGCGGAAAGGAGTTTATAGCTTCTCGCGATCGTCACATACAGGTTTAAGATGTGTATTGATGCAAAGTGGGAAAGTGGTGGCTTATGCTTCTCGTCACCGAGAGGCCGACTGAAGTAAACTACCCTACTCATGACTTAGAGTTAGCTGCGGTAGTGTTTGCTTTAAAGATTTGGAGGCATTACCTTTACGGTGAAAAGTCTATCATTTATACGGATCACAGGAGTCTTAAGTACCTTCTTACCCAGAAGGAATTGAACTTGAGACAACGAAGATGGGTGGAGCTGTTAAAGGACTATGATTTCTCAATCGAATATCATCCTGGAAAAGCTAATGTGGTAGCAGATGCGTTAAGTTGTAAGGTGGTATCTAATTTGAGAGCAATGTTTGCCCATTTGAGTTTGTACGAAGATGGTAGTCTGATAGCGGAACTTCAGGTGAAGCCTCTGTGGTTAGAACAAATCAAGGAAAAACAGATATCAGATAAGAAGTTGGGAATTTTAATGCAGCAAGTCGAAAATAGTGGAATAGAGGATTTTGGTATAAACTCGGAAGGTGTGTTGTGTTTTTCGAGGAAGAGTTTGTGTGCCTAAGGATTCAGATTTGAAGCAAATGATTCTATGGGAGGCGCATAGTAGCCCTTATGCTATGCATCCCGGAGGAAATAAGATGTATCGGGATCTTCATGAACAGTATTGGTGGCCAGGGTTGAAGCGTGAGATTTCTAAATTTGTGGGAAAATGTTTAACCTGTCAGCAAGTGAAGGTGGAGCATCAATTGCCGTCAGGTTTATTACAACCAGTAAAGATTCCTCTTTGGAAATGGGAGCGGATAACAATGGATTTTGTTAGTGGGTTACCTTTAACACCTACTAAGAAAAATTCTGTTTGGGTAATTGTGGATCGTTTGACGAAGACTGCTCATTTTCTACCAGTTCGTACGGATTACTCGTTGCAGAAGTTGGCTAAGCTGTATGTATCCGAAATCGTGAGGTTGCATGGGGTACCCGTGTCTATTATATCGGATAGGGATCCTAGGTTTATATCGCGGTTTTGGAAGGCTTTGCATGAAGCTCTGGGAACAAAGTTCAATTTCAGTACGGCTTTTCATCTTCAGTCAGATGGTCAATCGGAAAGAGTAATTCAGATTCTGGAAGACATGTTAAGGGGATGTGTAATTGACTTCAAAGGTAGTTGGGAGGATTTTCTACCGTTGGCAGAATTTGCTTACAATAATAGCTATCAGTCTAGCATTCAGATGGCACCCTACGAGGCATTGTATGGTCGTAGGTGTCGTTCTCCTATTTGTTAGACTGATTTGGGCAAACGACAGATGTTAGGTCCTGAGATGATCTCTGAAACGGAAGAAAAAGTGAAAGCTATTCGAGCACGGTTAAAAGAAGCTTCGGATAGACAAAAGTCATATACAGATCTGAAGCGTAAGGATATCGAGTATGACGTGGGGGATCAAGTTTTCTTGAAGGTCTCACCTTGGAAGAAGATTTTCAGATTTGGGAAGAAGGGCAAATTGAGTCCTAGATACATTGGACCATATCGTGTGGTGAAGCGTGTTGGTCTAGTGGCCTATCAAATTGAATTACCTCCGGAGTTGAGTCAGATTCATAATGTTTTTCATGTTTCCATGCTGAGGCGCTATAGATCAGATCCTTCGCACATAGTACCGGTAGATGAAGTGGAGTTGAATTCAGACTTGTCTTTTGAAGAGGAACCAGAGGAAATCTTAGATCGAGATGTTAAGGTGTTAAGAAAGAAAACCGTATCGTTGGTCAAAGTTTTATGGCGTAATCACGGAGTGGAGGAAGCTACGTGGGAGCCTGAGGATGCAATTCGGCAACAATACCCTCACCTCTTTCAACCAGGTAAATTTCGAGGACGAAATTTTCTTTAAGGAGGGTAGAGTTGTAACACCCTGAAATTTAAGTATCGATTTATTGCATGTTTTGGTGTTTAGCTTATGTAGGAAAATTTTCTTACTTCTTTTCGGGTTTAGTATACCCTTGAAGAAGAGCATAGAATTATTTGGGTAAGGAATAATTTCTGTTGGGAAAATTTATTGAAGTGGATCAAGTGTCATTAATATTTAAGTTAATTTAAGTGTTAATAAGTGACACAAGATGAGTAATGGTAAGGTGGTAATGGCGCATGGGTTTTGGCATGAGGGGAGAGGTTCAATCCTTTAAATAGCAATTAGATGGCTTTTATTTTTGGTTTTCCTAGCATGTGTCATTAAGCACATATATGGTAAGTGTTGACCTTGTTATTTTTGGTTAGTATATCAAAGGAATAAGGTAAGAGTGAACTTATGGTAGGGAATCAAGAAAATTTGGAAAGATATGGAGACATGGGGCAAGTATCAAGGAAAGTGTTTTGGAAACAAAATCATGGCCATTTGACCATGCATATGGACTAGCAATATGGTCTAGGGGAAGCCAAATTTTGGTGTTAGTTTGGCTAGGATTTGATGTCTCTTTTGGTCATTCTTAGCATATGTGCAAAGTTTTGCAACTCCCTTTCTCAACTTTTCTCCCTTGGCGAATTTGTGCTTTTGGTAAAGCCTAATTCTTTTGACCATTTGGTCATTTTTGTTCATCTTTTGAATATTCTCTTGTGCCTCTTCTTAGTGCCGAAAATTGCTAGTACCAAAAAGACCATTTTTCTTTCTTTTTGTTTCTTTCTCCATTGCCGAATGCACCTTGCTCTCCAATACATCTTTTTCTTTCTCTTTTCTTCTCTTTGAAAACCGAATCTTCATTATTATCTCTTCTCTCATATTTTATTTCTTTTCACTCATCCTTTTCTCCATTGCTTTTCTCCATGGCCGAAAGTTAGTGAGCCATAGCCGAACCATTTTCTCTTTTCTTTGGTTATCATAGCCGAATCCTCCATCTCCTAAAGACATCATTTTCAATCCTTTCTTTTCAACCGTAGACAAAAGGGTAAGAATTCTTTTTAGTTTCGTTAGTTAGTAGTAGTCAAGGCCGAATATTGATGGTGGTAAGAAGGCTTTCTTAGATTGAAATAAACGTTCATTTTATTAACGTTTATTTTGTTATACTTTAGTGCGATAACGGAAGATCAGAAATCAAGTGGTCGTGAGTGACATAGAACGCTTGGATCGATTCTCCTTGTGGAACAAGAATATTTGTGGTAAGGAAATCTCGTTCTTAAAACCTTTAGTCATAATCGATATATATTATTAGGACGTGCTAACGATCTTTTATCATTGAAGACAATCAAGATAGGGAAGAAACGGGCCGTGTATAGTGTTCGGAAGAAGGGTGGTACCTTTAATCCCCCTAAGTACAAGCAAAGGGCTATTTTGGGAATCCGAGATTTTCCACCGGGTTGCGGACGTTCATCCGAGGATAATCATTTGTTCGAAGTTGTTCGTACTCCCGAACCATTATTTGTTCGTGGATTTGATTCGGTTAACGAACCATCAATCGGGGGGAAACCGCAAGTAGAAGTAGTTCGAAGATCCGAGGGTAAAATTTTAGATCGTTATTTTAGATCGGTTTTATTAATAAAATTATAGTGTTCTAAATTATCGTAATACGTATAGGTGTTGACGAGCGGGAAAGTCTAGTTCTCACAATAACCAGGTGTGTAATTTCACACTTATCTCTCAGGTTAAATACCAAACTGTAAGTATTTTGTTAAATCGTAAAAATGGCCAAATCAGAATTTTAGTAATAATCAGTACTTTTGTGTAAATACATGAAAACGGTAAAAACCAAGAAATTTACGAAAAATTGCTAGATTGCTAAGTTTTTACGAAAAACTGCTAGATCGATAATTTGGGTCATAAAACTGCTAGATCGATAAATATGGGCCAAAAATATTCTAGTTCGATAAATGGGCAAAAAATATTCTAGTTCAATAAATGGGCCAAAAATATTCTAGTTCGATAAATGGGCCGAAGATCTCTAGATTGCTAAATGGGCTAGATACTATTTTGTTAATAGGCCCAAATGAAGGTTAAATTATAGACTTATCTATAATATGGATTACTTGATAAATCATGTTATGATTAAAGTTTGTTATTCATACATAAATGCATGGGATGGGATTTGATGAAGAGAAGAAAGGCCTATGGCCACGTATCTAGTTCGGTGGCTCTGCCACAAATTTTGGCTTAATGCCTCTAGTTCAGTGACTATGTCACAATCTAGTTCGGTAGTGCACTACAACATTATTAAAAGGCTTAATGCCTATGATTGGTGTGTTTGGCGGGTCAAGTTGACTTGATCCCACAGTGTGTTGGTTGGTACGGGGTGTTAGCGGATGGAAATTAGGCTTGGTTTGGGAAATTCATTTTACATGCATTTTATATATATTTATTTCAGTTTATATTGTTGATATGTGTAATTGGGCTCAAGCCCAAATAAATGCCTCGATGGTCTGGCCCAATAAAGATGGTAAGTGAGTTACACACTGAGTTCTTTGTAACTCACCCCGTTTTATTATCCATTTCAGGTAATGGAAATTGATGTAGACTTGGGCCGGAGATGACTTGGTGGAGGCTATACTACAAGCATGGGTTTTTATAAACTATGAACTTAAATTAAGTTACTTATTTTAAATGACTATTTTGGGTTAATGTAATAAGGCCTCTAATTATGTTTTTATGGATTTGATTGTGTGGATGGATTTAATTTTGTTTTAGACTCTCAATATGGGCTTATGTTAAATTTTTAAAGTTTTCTTAAAATTTTATGTTTTATAACATTTTGAACACCTAAATTACTCTTTTAAATTCGTTCAAATTCTTTTACAACTACGTTAAGGTTTTGACAAATAAGATTTCAAACAAGTACATTTTTCTTAATTCATCAATTTTAAATCATTGTATTTAGTTTTTATTAAACCTTATTTCTAAAGGTTATGTACTACTGTTTTATCTTAAATAATGAGAAAATTTTTGGATGCTCGATCGGTGTGACAAACCAAATCTCGTCTTAACGCATAGACCTGGTTTGGGGTGTTACATTTAATGGTATCAGAGCTAGTTTCAAAACTCGGCTGTGGTTTGGGTTCAACAACGATATTTGTTTGAAAAATAATTTCAAAATATTTAGACTTTTTGATTTAAAGGTAGTATGGCACCATGAGCATCCCGCGCCAAGTCAAGTAAGTATCTCAGATCTTGATTGTTTATTATTATTGTGATATGATCATGAGACACTCTAGAACTTCTAGTTTTAGGTGTTGAAGACCGTAGAGATTGAGACAATAGGATATGGTTTCGAAAACAACTTTATCTCTTTCATATCATAAAACATCGTTAATAAACACTGAAATAGTATTCTGATTCATAAAACTCTTAATCAGATTAAATCAAATTAGTCGTCATGAGCACTAGAGGGGCGTGGTCGTGGGCGCGCGATAGACGTGGCGCGGTAGAGGACGAGGTGTTAGGTGCGCAATCAAGCGCCGATCATATGCCGAAATGGATGCACTGCGCCACTCGAAAGTGAGACAGATCACATGACCATATGGATGAAGATAATGCTTTGTGACCACAAGCAATGCCGCTAGTCCTTGAAAGGGTCACTAGAACTAATCGACCAACATGTACTCGTGGGTCAATATCAGAACGATTGAAATCGAGTGGTACTGAGGTTTTCTGAGGTGTTTCTGGTGTAGCTCCAAACGTTGCTGAATATTGGCTTGAGGTAGTGGAGCGAATTATGGATGATCTTGAGTGCACTGTGGAACAAAAACTAAGAGGAGCGGTGTCCTTGTTAAGGGACGAAGCATACCAATGGTAGCTTACTGTCCGAGAAGGCACTGAAGCAGCATTAGTTAATTGGGAATTCTTCAAAGCTTCCTTCCAAGGGAAATATGTGGGAACAAGTTATGTGGATGCCCGAAAGAAGGAATTCTTGAATCGGTCCAAGGAAATAAGACGGTGGCGCATATGATATGAGGAGTTTTTACGCTTGAGTCGCTATGCTCGAACAATAGTGGCAACGGATCATGAGCGTTGTGTACACTTTGAGGATGGCTTGAATGATGAGTTGCGGGTTTTGATAGCCCCACAACAAGTTAGGACTTTTGCCACGCTAGTGGAAAAGGCCAAGATAGCCGAAGAGGCTAAGAACTCGAAACGTCAGAATCGGGAACGAGCTAGAGGTAAGAGAGATATGAAGTATTCGAGACTGTGCTGATTGTGGAAAACGGCATTCGGGAGAGTGCTGGAGGAAAACAGGTGCTTGCTATAAATGCGGGTCGATGGATCATCAATATAAGAATTGCCCTCGACGAATGGATACAACTCAAGGTTATGTACTACTGTTTTATCCTAAATCATTAGAAAATTTTTGGATGTTCGATCGGTGTGACAAACCAAATCTCGTCTTAACGCATAGACCTGGTTTGGGGTGTTACACGGAGCTTGGAAATCTGTGACCGAGCGACTCAAGGCTAATGGTGCAGAGGTATTCAGAGGTGTGTCTGGGGTGGCACTTAGTACAGCGGAATATTGGTTGGAGGTGACGGAACGTATCATGGATGACCTAGATTTTTCAGCTGAGGAAAAGCTAAAGGGTATAGTATCTTTGCTGCCAGATGAGTCATATCAGTGGTGGCTCACAGTTAAGGATGGAGTGATGGTAGATGATCTCACTTGGGAATTCTTTAGGATAGCCTATCAGAGAAAATACATAGGGGCTAGTTATGTGGATGCGCAGCGCAGAGCTTTCTTGAATTTGGTCCAGGGTAATAAGACCGTAGCAGAATATGAGGCGAAATTTCTCCGGCTGAGTCGGTATGCTCAGGGTATTGTGGGTACGAAGCATGAGCGCTGTGTCAGATTCGAGGATGGGCTGAGAGACGAGCTGAGAATGATAATTGCCCCACAGCAGGAACGAGAGTTTGCTGTTCTAGTAGAGAAAGCTAAGGTTGCTGAAGGGGTAAAACAGTCTGTAAGGCGGGACCAGGATAGGGGTTGGAACAAGAAGAGTTCTGGATCATCCGGGTTTTCGGGAATCGCAAAAAGGGCTAGATACATACAATGGCCGAATCAAGGCGCTGAGCCTCGCCGCTACTAATACTCGATGGCGCGCCATGCGGTGTGCTCGGTGCGAAAAGTCTCACACGGGAGAGTGTTGGACTGGGAACAGGGGATGCTTTGAGTGTGGCTCGATGGGGCATCGAGTTAGGGATTGTCCACAGAGATCGGCCAGGCCGCAGCCGAGAGATCGAAACCGCACGCCGTTTAGGAAGGATAATCAGCAGCCACTGAGGGGCCGTGGTTCAGTTAGGGGAGGTAATGGCTCAGGTAGAGGCTGTGGAGCACCGGGCAGAGGTGCATGTGGTACAGAGGCGAGACAGCCTGGGCTGGTCTACGCTATGGCGCGCCGAGAGGAGGCGACGCACTGCACGCCATAAGCGGCACGTTCTTAATTTTAGGAGTACCTTATAATGCTTTAATTGATGTTGGCTCGACGCACTCGTATGTTGCTAGTAGTATAGTGGAAACCTTGAACTTAGACTCAAGGATTACTTCTAGGAAGATGACTGTGATAAGCCCTCTAGATCACTCTGTAGAAGTAAGTAAACTATTTAGGGGTGTACCCCTAGAACTTCAAGGGGTCGTGTTTCTGGCTGATTTGTTGGAACTGCCGTTTGGGGAGTTCGATCTGATTCTCGGGATGGATAGGCTAGTTAAGTATCAAGCTAGCTTGGATTGTGCAGCTAAGCGAATGGTGTTAAGACCATGGAAGGTGACGAGGTGGTGATGATAGGCAATAGGAGAGCTTACCTATCCAATGTGGTTTTTGCACTGAAGGCTGAGAAAATGGTTAGGAAGGGTTGTGAAGCATTTTTGGTGCATGTATGTGCTTTAGAAGCTAAAGATGCAGCTGTGAAGAACGCCCGAACCGTAGGGGAATTTGCTGATGTTTTTCCAGAGGAACTCCCGGGTATACCTCCTGATCGCGAGGTCAAGTTTGGTATAGACTTGTTACCCGGAACTGCGCCGGTATCTATTGCTCCATATAGGACTGCGCCGAAAGAGTTGGTGGAGTTAAAGGCTCAGATTCAGGAGTTGTTGGATAGAGGTTTCATCCGGCCGAATGTATCACCTTGGGGAGCTCCAATGCTTTTTGTCAAGAAGAAGGATGGTACGATGCGGATGTGTATAGACTACCGCTAGCTGAACAAGTTGACAATCAAGAACAAGTATCCATTGCCCAGGATTGACGACTTGTTTGATCAACTCAAGGGTGCATCGGTTTTCTCTAAGACCGACCTTAGGTCGGGGTATCATCAGCTCAAGTGAAGGAGCCTGATATTCATAAGACGGCATTTCGTACTCGATATGGGCACTACGAGTTCCTGGTAATGCCTTTTGGTTTGACCAATGCTCTGACAGCATTCATGGACATGATGAATCGTGTGTTTCACCCGTATCTGGATCGATTTGTCGTAGTGTTTATAGACGATATCTTGGTGTACTCTAAATCGGAGGAAGAACATGACGCGCATCTTCGAGTGGTTCTACAGATTTTGAGGGAAAAGCAGTTATACGCCAAGTTTAGTAAATGTGAGTTCTGGCTTAAGGAGGTGACTTTCTTGGGTCATGTTGTATCAGCTGAGGGAATTAGGGTGGATCCTCGTAAGATTGAGGCGGTGTTGGATTGGAAACCACCTAAGTCGGTTGTAGAGATTCGGAGTTTTCTGGGTTTGGCAGGATACTACAGAAGGTTCGTTGAGGGTTTCTCATTAATCGCAGCACCGTTGACTAAGTTATTAAGGAAAGGGGTTCCGTTTGTGTGGACTGAGAAACAACAAGAGAGTTTTGACAAGTTGAAGAAGATTCTGACTGAAGCTCCAGTCTTGATTC
This sequence comes from Gossypium bickii, assembly GCA_025503065.1. Lineage (NCBI taxonomy): Eukaryota > Viridiplantae > Streptophyta > Magnoliopsida > Malvales > Malvaceae > Gossypium > Gossypium bickii. Next base: position 28,911,927 of record CP106712.1, read on the forward strand.
AACCTGAGGCAGGAAAGAAATTCACGGTTTATTGTGATGCATCACATACCGGCTTAGGGTGTGTGCTGATGCAAGATTGAAAGGTGGTTGCTTATGCATCTCGGCAGCTGAGGCCTCATGAAGGTAACTATCCAACACATGACTTGGAGTTAGCTGCAGTGGTTTTCGCCTTGAAGATTTGGAGGCACTATTTGTATGGGGAAAAGTCAATAGTTTATACGGATCACAAGAGTCTGAAGTATCTCTTGACTCAGAAGGATTTAAATTTGAGGCAGCAAAGGTGGACCGAATTGTTGAAAGATTATGATTGTTCGATTGAGTACCATCCGGGTAAGGCTAACGTAGTAGCTGATGCATTGAGTCTTAAGGTGGTAGCTTATCAGCTTGAGCTACCAGCAGAGTTAAGTCAGATTCATGATGTCTTCCACGTTTCAATGCTTAAGCACTATCAATCAGATCTGTCACATGTTGTACCAGTTGAGGAGATAGAGGTGAGTCCTGATTTGTCTTTCGAGGAAGAACCAGTACGAATTTTGGACCGGGACATTAAGGTTCTACGACGGAAGTCAGTTTGCTTGGTAAAAGTGTTATGGCAGAACCATGGCACGAAGAAGCCCACGTAGGAACCGGAGGATGTGATGCGGCAGTAATACCCTCAACTCTTCGGACCAGGTAATTTCGAGGCCGAAATTATTTTTAAGGGGGTAGAACTGTAACATCCTTAAATCGGGGTCTCTGCATTTTGCATGTATTGCATGTTATGATGTGCCAGTGTGTTTTTTTGGTATGTTTTGGGGTCTAGGCATGACCTCGGGTTAGGCCTGAGGCACGGCCAAAATTTTTTAATGCTTAGGGAGAGGGAGTTAAGAGAGCTAGGGGTTAAAAGAATTTATTTGAGGTTTTAGACATAAGCAACCAGCTAGTAAAGTGGCAAGGGAGACGCCACTCAAGCACAAGGGAGATGATGCCACAGGGAGCAAGGAGGACCTTGGTTCGAGCTGCAGAAATCCCTTCCTGCTCATTAATTTTTGACGCCAAGGAAGGGGAGGTGGAGTGCTCAGGTGGGACTCTGTTGGGAAGATAAGGATTAAGCTGACAAATTCAAAATGTGGAGCAGAGAGATTTTAGCTGGTGGACTCATTCAAATTTTTTTGAATGAGTGGATGGGAGTAATTCAATGAGGAATGGAGGGGGTGGCAAGTGTTTGAATGAATTAGGTTGTGTTAGCCGAATTTTTGGACTATGGAGTGGGAGCATTCGGGTTTGAAGTTTGAGAAGGGGGTTGTGCCGTTTGGAAAAAGGGGGTTTAGATATAGGTGTCGTGGGGTGTGAGCCTTACTTTCATTTTCGGCAAGTTGAGTTTCACTTTTACTCCCTTTTTGGTAGCCGAGCCTCCCCACTTGGATTCATTCTTTTCTCCCATTGACTATAGCAAGAATCGAAACCTCAATTTGCACCCTCTCAATCTCTCTTTCCTCTATTCGGCATTATTGGTGCTTGGCCGAACCACCTTTGCTTTTCTTTGTAAAAGCTGAAACCTAAGTGGCATTCTTCCTCTTTTCTTTTGGTTACCTATTGCCGAAACCACCCTACACATTTCTTTTCCTTCTCCTTATTTGGTACAAGCCGAAACTACCTTTGGTGCATTTTTCTTCTTCTTTTTGTTTTGTTCAAAAGCCGAAGCAATACTCCGTTCTCCATTCAATTTCTTCTCTCAAAACCTCTTGTGTGGGAAGTGGTTGCATTAACCTTTGCCGAATTCTTTCTTCTCCATTGCATTATTCACCCTCACCTTTCCATTGTACAAAAAGCCAAAGCCTTGTTGGTTCTTTTCTTGGCCGAATACCCTGCTTCTAAGTCCCTTTTTTCTTGTGTTTCTTTTTGGCTCATCAAGTGCCGAATCTCAGATCTTAGTGTGGTAAGTTTGTGACTACATCTCTTTCTTTCCTCTATTTCTTGTATAGCCGAATCTCTAGTGGTCTCACCCTTTCTCTTTATGATGGCCGATTCTCTCATCATTAGTGCTAGTGTTGAATCCTTGTAAAAGCCGAAGGGGATCTCTGGCGTGAAGGTAAGGGGCGACTAACTTATGTAGTTTTGGGATTTATGATTATGGTCGAATGGCCTTTAGACTCAAAATGTTGTGTTAATCGATTGTATGAAGGAGGTTGGACTTAGATTGTGGATCTTCGGGTTTTGGCTAAGTGATCCAGGTGAGGGTGTTATCATCACAGAATCTATTTCTTAATCGATCAAAAGCCAAAGGCTAACCTTTGTGTGCATTAAGGCTTAGCCGATTGCAGGGGAGATCATCAATTGGTTTCGAGATTTGGTAGGAAACCAAATCGGCGTTAAGGTAAAGTACTACCTTCTTGCGACACTTTTGGGATTTTGTGAGTAAGCCGAATAGCTTCAGATCTGAAAGTATGTGTTGGCCGATTGTAGGAAAGGGGGAGCAACGTTCGAGATTTCGCTAGTTTCGAGATTTTTGCTTAGAACTACATTTAGTCAGGTGTGTAAACACTTACACACTTTATTAGTATAGCCTGCTTATTATGTTACTGTATAACCTTTCGTATTAGTGACTTTGCCTTGTGGGCATAAGCTTGGATCCCGGGTAAGTCCCTTGTTATGTGGTATTTGATATATATCATCATGTTCTGTTAAATGCTATGTTATATGATATTTGCATGATCATTCGATATTATGACACGTATATGATGAACATGATGATGGGTTGATGAGAGGAGGGGGATGATATATTTGGACTGTCACCAGTGGTTTTGACCACACGATGTGTTGGCCCCATCATTTGATTTGTGACTACGGTCACCCGTGGTTTTGACCATACTATTATTATTTGTGACCAAGTCCTAGTGGTTTTGACCACCATTGGTTTTGACCACACTATTGATATTTGTGACTACGGTCACCAGTGGTTTTGACCACACATGGATTATTGTGACTCGTCCCAGTGGTTTGGTACCACAGTGGGTTGGCCTCACATGATATATTACGGGATTGTCATCAGTGGTTTTGACCACACAATGGGTTGGCCCCATCATTTGATTTGTGACTACGGTCACCAGTGGTTTTGACCACACTATTATTATTATTTGTGATCAAGTCCCAGTGGTTTTGACCACCAGTGGTTTTGACCACACTATTGATATTTGTGACTACGGTCACCAGTGGTTTTGACCACACATGGATTATTGTGACTCGTCCCAGTGGTTTGGTACCACAGTGGGTTGGCCCCACATGATATATTACGGGATTGTCATCAGTGGTTTTGACCACACGATGGGTTGGCCCCATCATTTGATTTGTGACTACGGTCACCAGTGGTTTTGACCACACCGATACATTTGTGACTTCGGCCACCAGTGGTTTTGACCACACGGGGTAGTTGAAAGAGAATGGATGGCTAGATTATGGGTTGCATAATCTGCATGTTTTACTGATGATCTGTGTAAGTGCTTGACTGCTCGGGTTGGAGATTTATACACTGAGTCTTGGTGACTCACCCCTTCCCTTGTATTTTACAGATGAGGCATAGATCGCGGATATGGAGCCGGGGAGGACTCGAGGTGGCTATGCATCTTCGTTTGGTTTTGGATTTTAAACTACTATTTCAATTCTCTAGATTTTTCTTTAATTTGGTTTTGGGTTTGTAATAAGTCCGCTAGTATTATTTTGGGTTCTTTAATTATTTGCTTTTACTTTGATTATATTATACACATACTAGATTTATAGACTTGATAAATTAACCGGTAAAAAGCAATGTTTTCGAAATTATAACTCTCTCGATTTTTAACCGTTACCATCGGGTAACAAAGTTCATAAAATAATAAGAAGGGTAACTTGAATGTTTTTATAACTTAAATTTTCAAGCAACTTCAAAAGCAAACGGTTTTAACTTGATTATACTCATGACATTCAGTTTTTATTAAGTATCAGATGTTTCCTAAAATTTGTATTTTTAAGAGGGGTTTCCGACCACAGGTTATTCCCAAGTTTTAAAACAACCATACCGCAATTCCAACATCATTTTTAAACAAGGATTTCTAACCTTTTAAACTATCAAGGAGTTTTCTTAAAATTTTCTCGACACACTCATATTTTTAAAATGTTTTCACTCCGTAGCATGCCAGATTCGATCATGGTGTGTTGACCGGGTTTTGGTGTTACAGGAACCCCACGAGCCATCATCAGTGATGAAAGGTACCATTTTGTGAACAAATGGTTGAAATGGTTACTTGATAAACATGGAGTGAAGTACAAGGTTGCCACAGCTTACCATCCGCAGACGAATGGTCAAGCTGAACTGGCAAACAAAGAGATCAAAGGCATACTTAAGAAGGTAGTTTTCCTGAACCGACGAGATTGGTCCAAAAGACTGGATGATGCTTTATGGGCCTACAGGACAACATACAAGACACCTTTAGGGATGTCACCTTATAGGTTGGTCTTTGGGAAAGCCTGTCATCTGCCTTTGGAGTTAGAGCACAAAGCTTACTGGGCTCTCCAACGACTCAACTTGGATCTTCAAATTTCTAAAGAGATACATAAGCTTCAACTTAATGAGTTAGAAGAATTCTGAATGTCTTCATACGAGAGTGCCGAATTACTTAAGGAGAGACTCAAGAAATGGCATGACAAGCACATTCGAGTTCGAGAATTTGAAGCAGGTCAGCAAGTCTTGTTATTCAATTCCAGATTAAGGTTCTTTCCAGATAAGTTAAAATCATGTTGGTCCGATTCATTTATGATTCATCGAGTCTATCCATACGAAGTTGTTGAACTTCAAGGTAAGAGAGGTAATTTTCGAGTTAATGCTCAACGCTTGAAACATTACTGGGGAGATAAAATTGAACGGGATCAAATCTCGTTCATTTTATAAAATGATTAGTTTTTCTTATTTTCTTTTTAAATAAATGATTTAGGATGTATTTTCGGGATTAGTATGTTTGAATAAATTCTGTCTAGGAGATTGAAACTTAAGCGGTGTAACATCCGAAATTTGGGCCTAGTAGGATTGAGCCCAATGGGCCTTGAGCGTAGTAGCACTTAAAATTTTTGGAGAACAAGAGATCGGCTTTAGTGCAAGTTGGACCGATTGGATAAGTGATTTTGGAATGTTAGAGGGCTTCTATGAAGTCCCGGGATCAAACTTTGGCTTTAAGGAAATTTTGGTTTTCTTTTAAATGGACTTTAGAATTTGATATATAGATTTAAAATTAGTTGTGCATGGTTTAAGATACAAATGGGCTTGTGGCCCACATGGCAAAAATGGCGCCACTTAAAGAGCAGGAAGTGGCGTCAACCGAGGAGGCCCAAATTCAAGTTGCATGAAGCCCAATTATTTTAATTAAAATTTTTGCATTAGGGTTTTATTCTCCCATTTTCTTCTTTATTTTCGGCATTCAGGGTTTTCATCTTCTCTCTTTTCCTTCTTTTCTGAATAAGAGCCGAAAACTCCCTTAAGCATTCTTTCTTTTCACATTTGTCTGCCATAGCCGAATCTGCCCTAGCCTTGTCGAAATTCTTCTTTTTCCTATACCATTCCTATCACTTCTTTACGTTTGATATTACTCTTTTCTCTCAATCATCTCCTTCTCAAAAGCCGAAACTTTATAGATCTCTTGAGATCATCTTTTCTTTTTGATCTTCTTAAAAGCCAAAACTTCATAGATCTCTTGAGATCATCTTTTCTTTTTGATCTTCTCAAAAGCCGAAACTTTATAGATCTCTTGAGATCATCTTTTCTTTTTGATCTTCTCAAAAGCCGAAACTTTATAGATCTCTTGAGATCATCTTTTCTTTTTGATCTTCTCAAAAGCGAAAACTTTATAAATCTCTTGAGATCATCTTTTCTTTTTAATTTTCGCAAAGAGCCGAAATCTTCTAGGAGTTACCGAATTCTCTGTAAATTTAGGTACCGATTTCTTTTGATCTATTCTTTTTCTCTTTTGGTTTTTAGAAGACAAAGCCGAAAGGCTAATGGATTGTTGGTTTCTTGTGTTTACGTGTTAGGCGACATTCGGGAATGGAAGTAGATCGCTTAGATCTAAAAGCTGGAATCGCTAGTCTCTGAACCTCATATCTCTCTTTTCGGGATTTCAAGGTAAGGGGTTCTCTTTAGATTCTCATTAGATTCGTTATCGTAATTGTGATCTTAACCATATGTTATGATGGTAGCAACTAATAAGGTCTTTCGATGGAATGAAATATCGATTAGGCGAAGGAGGGGATTGGATCTGTCAAACCAATCCCTAAGTTTAAGAAACGAGCGGTGTCAGCAATTCGGGATTGGCCACTGGGTTGTGGACCGACTTCAGAACAAAACCTTAGACAATTAGCAGTCGTATCGGCTTCTGATAGTGTCAACATAGAAAGTCTTGTCTTGTCTGTAATCAGGTATGTAGATCTCTAACACACTAACTGATCTGTATTATATATGTTATGGGCTAAAAGCCAGAAAAAGGCTGTTTAGACAGTCGGATTACCCAAAAACGATAGATAAAGGGATGTTTTAGGTAGTATATTGTTTTGATTCTTCATGGATGTATGCATGGGATGGGGTTAATATGATGAAAGGGAAGAGCATGTTAATAGGTCACTTGGTGATCGGTGGTTAAACCACGAATTATAAAATTAGGTCACAATAGTGATAAGTGGCTGAGCCACGTTATATTATGAGGTCACATAGTGATCGGTGGCTAAGCCACGTTAAATTTATTCCTGATTGATAGGAATAGGCAGCATGACTGTCGATATGGTGTGTAGCGGTTGGTGGGTTGATTGTAGAAATCCCTAAGGTGTGTTGGCTGGTACGAGCTGGTGTGTAGAGGATGGACTTTTAGGTTGGGTTGGGCCATGTTGCATGTAAATATTTTGTTGCCATTGTGTATGGGCCAAGGCCCATAATGTGTTTGTGGGCCTCAAGCCTTTTATGTGTTTCAGGATTTGCACACTGAGTCTTGGTGACTCACCCCTTTATTTTCCCTGACTTTTCAGATGAGCAATAGATCGTGGACATGGGAGCCGAGGCGGACTCGAGGGGCCATCAAGTCTTTTTATTTTCATAAACTATTTTCGGTTTTTCTTTAAGCTTAAAAATTGGGACTATTTATGTAATAAAGCCTCCATAGCTTAGGTTATCAATTTATAATTGTTAATGTCTTCATTTATTTTTTTTATATTTATGTTCAGCAAAAGAGCAAACGTTTTCTTCCAATATCACTTACTTAACGAATACTTGTATAAAGAAACTGAATTTCCAAAGATCATCCAAGTAAAGTTTTTAACATAAACCCCGTAGCATACCAGATCCATTCGTAGCGTTTGGGCCGGGTTTGGGGTGTTACAAGCGGGACCGCTTGTGACCCCTCCAATTTTTCCTGGGAATTGATTTTGACATAATTTTCTGAGAAATTCCCTAAATGGCAAAATAAATTTTTAAATTTTCAAATAAAATAGTCAATTTTGATCCAAGTTTTAAAATTGCAACTCAATTTCAAATTTTCATTAAGTCTAGGGACTTAATTGAACTATTTTTTAAAATTTGGTTGCTCTTTTTGTAAATATTAAAAATTAGATGCCTCTTTCTGTAAATATTTTAAAAAGGCTTCTAGTAAATATTTTTAATTTAATAAAAAGATGATAATTATTAATATATAATTATATCTATTATAATATATATTAATTATTATCAACTTTACATAGAGTTAGGGTTAGTTTTAATTTAATCATATTTTAATTTAATCAGTTTTTATCTTTAATAAATTAATAACAAATAATAATTTAATATGCCTTATATTAATTATTAAATGTTGTTAACTTTGTATAGGATTAGAACTCGGAATAATTTAATTATTAAATTGCTATAAGAATTCTACTTTAATTCCTACTTCTCTCATTATAAATACAATCAACCTTCTCCATCATTCATAACTCAAAATCCATTCCTACCAAATACTGAATCATCTACTGTCGCAAGCTTCCAACACTACCTAGCTACTCGGCACCCTCACCCAATCGGCCAGTAGCCCCACACCCACCGTGTGCACCCAATAGCTGCTCCTTGGTGCCACACCTGCGCACGTCTAGCTCCAGCACTCGTCAGGCTTGCTCGACATGCCCGCAAGGATCCGCGCACCTAGTGTTGCTTGCTCCCATGCTGTTGCCTCCTCCCACACACATCCGTGTAGCACACTAGCCCCGCACCAACATCCTTAGCCGACAACCTTCCAACATACCCTAAATCGACCTTTTTTTTGTTTTCTGATTATTTTTTCAAGAGTTCTTAATTTTTATAAAAAGGTGGTAAGACAAATTTTTCTCTTAAATTTTAAATTTTATTTAATCATTTAATTTTTCAATTTATTGAATTATTAATATTTTATATTAATTAAATTTTTGAGAAATTGTTTTCCATCTTATGTTCAGGTTAATCATGCCTCCCAAAAGAACTCGTGCCTCTGCCAAAATTGACAAATCACAAAGCAAATTCCACTATGAAGAAGCCAAAGCGAGATACGAAAGTGTTTTCAAGAATCAACAGATGCATCCAGAGAAAGGCTTCACATTGAAAGAAAGCAACTATATTGATTTTATGCCGCATATTTGTCAGGTTGTTGAAACTCTCAATTGAGAGTTGTTTTGTGAGAAGAGACCTAGTGTGGATGAAGAGTTAGTGTGTGAATTCTATGCGAATTTAACCTCAAGTGAGTTGAAAGAAGTTCCAGTTCACAAAATCAAGGTACCAATAACTTCAAATGCTATTAATGAGTTCTTTGAATTACTTGATTTCGAAAATGATGAATATTCTTCCTTAATGGGCAATATCGAGCCTAAAAATTTGCAAGAAATACTTGAGGAACATACAGTTCCATGTTCTAAGTGGATTGTGTCAAAGCAAGGAATCCACACTTGCAGAAGAGAATATTTGACACCACTCGCAAATGTATGGTTCTATTTTATCCATTTCAACCTTATGCCTAGTTCGCATTGGACTACAATCTCATTGGAGCGAATGGTCTTATTATACTTGATTTTAACTGGAAAGACCATTGATGTGGGAGAAATCATCTTGAGAGAAATGTGGAATTGTACCGTTAGACGTTCTGGTCCAACTTACTTTCCTTTTACAATAACAATTATGTGCTTGAAAGCTAAAATTCTTGCAAACGTAAAGAAGACAAGATATAGCCAAGGCACAATCACAGGTTAGGATATCTATTGAATAGCTGGAGACTCTGTTCTACAGCAATGAGTTGAAGAAAGTGAGGATCCCGAAGAAGAAGAAGAAGAAGAAGAAGAAGATCCCACAGAGATCTAGCCAATGCAATCGGCTGAAGTCCTTGATAAGGTGGAACCAATGGAACCAGAAGTCGAAAATGATGTCGAGACTTCAATGTTCAGAGCTCAACTGTGTTGCCCAGATCTTCGAGATGAGCTGTCAAAGTTGATGGACATAATGCAACATATGCAGTGGCAGCAACAAGCTTACTGGAGATACTCAAAAATAAGGGATAACTCGATAAGAAGTGCTCTTATGAAAATTTACAATGACCCATTTATTTTTGTGCCTGACTTTCCAGATTACATATTTGACCATGGAGCCCATTATTGAAAAAGGAGTGAAGTGATTCATGGAAAGACAATAATGATGGAGCAAAAGATGAGTCGAATTGAAAGGATCTGCAAATAAATAAAGGGGGGATCTCGACTTTATTTTACTTATGTTCTTAGGTTATTTTAGGATTAAGTTAATTAGGAATTTTTATTCTCGCATAATAAAACAAGAGATGGAAATCATTAATAAAACCGAACAAGTCGCAAAGTATAAAATGTGGCAATAGATATATACATGTCTAGGATTGGATTTAGAAAAAGCTTGGTACTTAAGCAGTCAAATTTACTCACCTCCTCTTTTCTAGAATCCTACCTAGTGTATAGTATCTATTCACTTTAAACAAAGAGGATGTTGTTCATTTTAAGTAGGGGGACCGAAAAATTGAAATTATTTCCACTTAGAATAAATAGTTTTTTTAATTTGTTTAGGATATATTTGTTCAATAATTTGAAATTTTGTTAAGTATGCTAAACTTCAGTATAAATAAAGTTCTATTATTTCAATAAATTGTTATGTTAGCTTAATAATGATATAAATGTATTTTTAATAAAGCATGCAAATCATACCATAAAATTTTTAGTTCCTTAAGAAAGTTAGGCATGCATGAAAGTTTAAGTCTCTAGAATTGACTTAGTAGTTTCTTGAGGCGAAATCCTAGGAAGCATGGAATGTTGAAAATGATTTAGGCAACTTTTGTTTGGACCGTTTGAGCCTTTCAAGCCAACCTTTATGAAATTTTATCCTTTGAAACCCAACTTTGAGACTATATGGCCTAATTTTATTTGAACCCTTGCAATATTTAGCCATCACTTCTCTCTTAATTATCTTTAAATTGTCCCAAACACTAGACTCAATACTATTCAGAATATTCTTTGAAAATAAGTTTGGGGGAGTTGAAAAGAAGTATCTAATGCTCAAAAATTTTGTAGTACATAAGCAAAATGCTCGTAAAAAAAAAAGAGCACACATACTTGAAAGAAAATAGATATACAAAAAGAGCATGTGAAAGCAAAGTATGTTGGCGTATTGAAGGTAATTATTCCAAAGGTCCGATTGAAGCTGAGTCTAGGGGTTTTTAGCCTAAATTTATCTCTCTTCTACCTACCTTAGCCTAGCCACGTTACAACCTTTTTAAAGACCTATTGATTCAAGTTTTATATGCTACCTACATTAGTGGAGAGAAATTGCTAAGTTCAACATATGAAGGCATAAGTTAAACTTAATGATTGCAGGTTAATCCTGAATAAGGAAATAAAATCAAATTGGTAAGGGTTAACATGTCTTTGTTAAGGAAGCATTTAGTCTAGTTTTTTTATCATAATAGTTGTTGAGAATAATTTGAACTATATGTATACATAAGTAGCATAATTATCAAATTTCTTGTTTTTGAGCATAAGTATATTAAATTCATAATTTTGGGAAGAATGTTGTTCTGAAGGAATTTTTCAAAGTTGTTTCCGAGAAATTCTTTTCTATTTGTGCTTTACTAGGGATGAGAAATGAATTAAGTTTGTGGGTGTGGAAACACAAAAATATACACACTTTTGCATGCCCTTTTAACTCAAATTCATGCAGTTTCGGCAAAATTATTGTCAAAAAATAATTAATTTTTATAAAATAATTAAATTGAACTTAATTTATGAACATGTTGAATTTTTATAAATTTTATAATTAATTTTGATTAATTTTGATCATTTTTCGACAGATTTGCACAAAGGGCAAATAACGACTCAACAAACACTGCTAGAAGTTCAAAACCAAGAAGCAATTTGAAGTATCAAGGCGAATTAATTTTCAGCCTAAGTCGGTCCAATTATGTGTATTAATTCATGATATAATTACTTTAATTTATATCCAATTTAATTTGGATTAAATAAATTATTATTAATTAATTATAAAAAGTGGTCCAGTTGAGCCGAACCAAGTGAACCGAACTGACCAAGAAGTGGATAGCCCACAAAAACTTCCATATGCTGACCCAAATCAGCTCATTGGCTGATTATTTAGCTTGCAAAGAGGCCTTTGAAGACTTGTTCAAGTTGCAAACAAACCCCTCCACAATTGGTGGCTTTATAGATTTGCCCTAAGCCTAAATTATTAAAGTTGAAACTATCAACCTTGCCACATGTGTGGCCGGCCAAGGGAGGGCTCTTTGGATGATAATTTTAGCTATTTTTAGCAGCCCTCTTCATCTATAAAAACCCCCTTAGGCTGGTCATTTGAAACACATCTCAAGCATTCACATCTTTTCTCTCTTCTCTCCACTTTCTCTCTTCTTTTCCATTCCACATTCCCTTGCTCTCTTGCTGATTTCTCCTCTTGGAAAAGGGGCATTCATCATCCATTTGGAGTAGAAATTAAGTGTTCATAGCAGCTGTGGTCGAAGAGGACAACAGAGAAGGAAGAACGGAGCAAACTAGTCAAGCCACGGAAAAACACTTGATTTGATTCTTGTTCCCTATCTCTTTAATTTTTGTTGTTGTTATGATGAACATATATATGAATATTTATGTTGTTGGAATCGTTAATTTAATCAATTTAGCTTGAATTTAGTTCGTTTTAGGTTGATTGCATTTCATTTGTTAGAATTATTAAAATTGTGTTTATGTTGTTATAGGCCTCTGTAAGATGCTTGATTAAGTAAAATCATGATTAAGTTATTCTTGCATTACAATTGTGAGTAGCTAATGAATTAATTATTTAAATGAATTGAAATTGTAATTAATGGACACAGTACTTAATCAGTGCATGTTTAATTATCTAAGGTAGCTGAGGGTTAAATTAGCAACGGTATCTGACGATACAATTGCCTTGCATAACTTGCAAGATTATTGTGATTAAATTGTTTCAAGGTAGGGATACTTTGTTACCTCACATAGTTTTTTATGTGCTTATTAGATTTAATTAATCATTTGAATTGACATAGGGATATGTACAAGAGATTATTTCAATTTAATAAGTATGTATGTGCAATAACATATTTGCCTATTAAGATTTGCTTAATCGGTTGAATTGACATAGGGATATAGTCAAGAGATGGATGGATTTTCGCAGGTGAGTTTGTTCTTAAGTTAGCAAATTATCGAGTTGTCGTGAATTTATTCGTAACAATATAAACATGAGTTTAATAATTCTAAGTTAAGAAACGTAATTAATCTAACACAATTATGTCATCTTGATTAAAATCATATTTTAAAATCGTGCATTTGAGATTTATTTATTTAGTTTACTTAGTTCAAAATTTTAGTTTTTAATCACTCGCTTCAAACAAAATATTTTTCTTCACCAAAGTGTTTTAAATAGCATTCATAAATAATTGTTTTCACAATCCCTGTGGTTACAATAATTTGACATTTACTTGTCACTTTATTACTTGTTGCGATTGTGTACACTTGCACATTTCTGTCGTTCTAAGAACTTGAAGAGGATATTTACATGCAACAACAAGAGGGTTTTACAGTCTCAGAAAAAGAGGACTATATTTTCTTACTGAACAAGTCCCTTTACGGTTTGAAACAGTCACCAAGACAGTGGTACAAAAGGTTTGATTCCTTTATGACTTCTCATGATTTCAAAAGAAGTAGCTTTGACAGTTGTTTTTACTTTAAGAAAAACAGTGATGGTTCTTTTGTGTATCTACTCCTTTATGTTAATGACATGTTGATAGTAGTGAGAGGTAAAGGAGAGATAAGAAAGGTCAAAGCCCAACGAAGTGAAGAATTTGAGATGAAAGGTTTTGGACCAGCAAAGAAGATACTTGGTATGGAGATTCTCAGAGATAGAAAAGCAAGTAAATTGTACCTAAGTCAAAAGGGGTACATTGAGAAAGTTCTTTGTAGATTTAGTATGCAAAGTGCTAATACTGTTAGTACTCCTTTAGAAATCCATTTCAGACTTTCATCGGCTTTGTCTCCACAATCATATGATGAAATTGAGTATATGTCACATGTTCCATACTCTAGTGTAGTGGGATCTCTTATGCATGCTATGGTTTGTTCACGTCCAGATTTATCATATGCATTCAGTGCAGTTAGCAGATACATGGCGAATCTCGGTAAAGAACATTGGAAAGTAGTTCAGTGGATTTTAAGATATTTACGAGGTACTACTGATGTTTGCTTACAGTTTGGAAGAACCAGAGATGGAGTCATTGGGCATGTTGATGCTGATTTTGCTGGAGATCTTTATAGAAGATGATCTCTCACAAGTTATGTCTTTACCATCGGAGGTTGTGCAATCAGTTGGAAAGCCAATTTGCAAACTACAATTGCTTTGTCTACCATTGAAGCTGAATAAACGACGATTATTGAGGCTTGTAAAGAAGCCATTTAGTTGGAGGGACTTTTTAGTGAACTCAATGAAGACTTTCAAATCAGTACAATATTTTGTGACAGTCAGAGTGCCATCTTCCTTACAAAAGATCAAATGTTTCATGAGAGAACAAAACACATTGATGTTCGGTATCATTTTGTTCGTGATATTATTGCTCGTGGTGATATTGTTGTGAGCAAAATTAGTACTCATAAAAATCTTACAGATATGATGACTAAGTCACTTCCTATAACCAAGCATTGCTTAGACTTGGTTGGTGTTCATTATTGAAGTTAAACCTTTAAGGGGTTTTATGGAAGATGTGAAGAACTTGTTCATTGAGAATTTGTGTCAAGATGGAGATTGTTAGAGTTGTGTGACCCAAATTCTAAGAGATTGCTTGCAAGTCAAGTTAAACAAAATAAATTTTCTTTCTAGAAGATTTAGTATTTATGAGTATAATATATTTAGCATTTATTAGCATAATATATTTGAATTTGATTAGAATTAGGTTTTTTCAACCTATAAATAGATGTAGTCGAAACTCCATTTGTAATGATTCGAATTCGACATAATGAATTTTCTTCTCCTCTGCCTGTGGTTTTTTCCCGAAAGGGTTTCCACGAAAAATTTTGTGTGCTCTTTATTTTTATTTCTCTTTTCTTTGCGATATATTGTCATTATTGACATTCTATTTTAACAAATGCAAATGAAATGGAATATATAAGTGTAAATAATTTATTAAAGATGAAAACAAAGTGACACATAACTTGATTTTGGGACTAAAAGATAAAAAATATGGAAAACAGAGGATTGATGTAGCAATTAGTTTTCTTTTAATTTATAAATTTCAGATTCAATCAAAGGTTTAAAAAAACAAAAGAGTTACGAGTGTAAATAGGTCAGAGAGTGAGGGTGGTGCTGCGAAAAATGGGGCATTTTTTTGCGAATTTAAAATGTAAAGGGTGGGAATAAATTAACCATTTTTGGCATTTATAAATGAAAAAAAACTATTCATTCTTTTATTTTAACCTCATTTTTTCAAAAAAATAAAAAAAAACCTCTTCCTCATTTTATGTAGGCCATGGCTCCACCACCGGAGAGCCCAATGGTTAAGGGTTTTAAGGTTTAAAGGATTTAAGAGATTTTAAAAGTATTTAGAGTTTAAAAAAGTTTCTAGTAATAGTTAAAAGGGTTTTGATGTTTTATATGGAGGGTTTTAGGGTTTAAAACCGATTAATATTTGGTTTAATTAGCCGGGTTGTACAATTGCGTTAGGTCGAACCTACAAAAAATTGTAGCGATGCCGCGACATAGGGTTCCATGTCGTGACACCTCTGGCAGTTTACCGTTGTGGCGACGTCAGGGTTCAATGTCATGACACATTCTGGAATTTTGGAATCTTGGGTATACTGTCTTCTATATGGTGACACAGAGGTGCTGTGTCGTGACATCGAGATGGTTTTCTCAATTTCTTTGATTCTGGACGCAGTGTTACTACATGGGGATATCATGTTGCGACACCGACTTTATTTTAACCCAAATTTCCAATTTTCAAAATGCTTTAGGTTTTGTTTAATAAAAAATTTTAATAACAATTAAATTCTAAACTAATCGGTTAGTTAAATATGAAATAATATACAGAAAAATTAAAATTTAATTAAAACTATCAAGTTTTGCTATCAGATTCATCTGTTAGCTTGATCAGTGTGCTCGAGGATACTCTATCAATTTTGTTTCTATTAGTTCAGCATCTATCATGCCATTCCATCTTCTTGTGTTTATCTTGTTCTTTGAAGTTTCTCTTTTGACCTGCATTAATCATAAAAAAATACTTCCCATGGCTCAACGTTGTTAGGGTTTGTAACACCCCAAACCCGGCCCAAACACTACAACCGGATTTGGTATATCGCTAAAGAATTTTTATAAAACATGTCACATTTTGGAAAACGAGTATCAAGTTTAAACGTTTTAATTGGAAAACTTAGTAATTTAATATTCTGTATAAAATATAAATTTAAGTGATACCTTGGTGAATTAGGAAAAAAAAAAAACTAAGTTGTTACATGTCTTAGCTTAATTTTAGCATGAAATTTAAATGTCTAGTAATACAAACCCAACATAAAACCCAAAATAAATATGAGTCTAGTGGCCCATGGCCTTATTACATTGAAACTTAAAATCCATTAAAAATTAAAATAACTAAATAAAGAAAAATCCTTTGCTGAATCCAAATACTCTCTCGCATGGCCACCTTGCGCTTCTCTCCAGTCCGGTCCCATGCACTAGGTGCTACCTGAAAATGTTAAATAATAGGTTGTGTCGCGAGACTCAGTGCGCAACCCTCATGCACCATTAGATTTGGGCCTTAGCCCCAAAGAACAGAATAACAGATTAATATATAACAAAAATTATGCAAGCCCAACCCAAATCCTAGGTTTCCATCCGCTCACACCACCCTTACCTGCCAGTCACACAATTTGGGATTTCTACAATCAACCCACACTGCTACACACCATCGATGGCAATCATGCTGCTCATCGTCAGATCATGGCCGTAGCCACTACAACAGGTCATGGCAAAAGCCACTACAACAGTCACGACAAAAAGCGCTACAATGTGTCACGCAAAAAAGCCGCTACAACAGAACACTTCCCCTTTCATCAAACGCAACCCATGCAATCACAGAAATCGGCATACTTATCACATATGTCATCTTAACAGGAATATTCACTTAGGAATGACAGAGATCACTAACCTGTGATTCGCTTTTACCTTCCTTGAGTTTCATCCGTTATGTCGGGATTTTGGCATTTTACAGAATATTTCAGATTAATAAACATATTTTTAACAGGCAATCTAAATGGTGTGGAAGTGTTACACACCTGATAACACGTAGTACTAGTGTCTATGTCGATACCCTCTGTCTACAACTTTGCTCAAAAGCCGGAAGAACGCGAAGATAAGGCCTCTCCTATATTCGGCCAAGGGTTAGTGTTTTACCCAAATTATGTGCTTAAATTAACAGATCTCCTTACCTTAAAATCCCATAAGTGATACGATCCAAGGGCTATTAAACTCTGGCTTAGAATCTAAGCGATTGAATCCCCTTCAAATCCTGGAATGCCGCAAACGATAGAAAACACCCGATTAGTTAACCATATAGCCGTTAGTCTAAGATCTCTAAAAGCCGGAAAAGAATACACAAATCAACATTTACCTCTACAGATGATTTTGGCTACCCCCTTGCAGAAAGATTCGGCAATCCCAAAAGAAGATCGAAGCATAGAAGAGTATAGATCTAGGAATTTCAGCTTTTAAGAAAATCCCGAAAAGATGAACTAGGTGTGTTTTTCGACTTTTAGAATAATTGAATGAGGAGTTTCAGCTTTTAGCAAATGGGAGAAGAATAAAAATAGGGATCAGAAGATTCGGCTAAAAGGAAGTTTCAAAGAAAAAGAAAGAAAAGGTGAGGGAGGTGGTGATTTTTGGCTTTTGGAAGAGAAAAGATGAGAAAAGAAAACAATGGTGATTTTCGGCTTTCGGAAGAGAAAAGATGAGAAAAGAAAACAAGTGAGATGGCCTTCAAATTTTCGGCACAGGAAGAGAAGAAAGAGTAGGGTTCAAATGCCGGAATTGATGAGCTATCCCCCTTTATTTATAGAAATTTCGGCACCTACCTATCAAAACCCGTAAATGCCCTTCCTGATAACTAAAAATTAAGCTAATAAAAAGGGAAAAATTCGGCTAACACTAATCTTCTAAAGATAGCTCCTTTCTTTCCCCTCTATCTCAATCTACTAACTCATCCAAAAGAGACTTAATTAGCTCCAACTCCTCCCTCCTTTATCAGCATAATATCCGCATAATTTAAAACATAAAATCCCCTATTTTGTAGCAACATTGTCGTCCCCCTAGCTCTCCTTGGCCTGCCGAAATTGGCCCAATTTCTTGGGCTCCAAGCGACCACACTGAGGCCTCCTTCCTTTGCCTATTGGCGCCATTTAAAGCTCCCTCCTACTGCGCCTCTTTTTCCTGGGCCACAAGCCCATCTTGCCTATTACACTCTTAATACTTTATTTAAACCCAATTGTCTCTAAACAAAATATTTAGCCAAGACCTCGGTCCATTCCTAAGCCTAATTTGCATCTCTAAACCTCAAATTAACATTTTAAGCATACAACACCAAAATGCATAGGCCCATTAATTCAGGATGTTACAGTTCTACCCCCTTAAAGAAATTTCGTCCTCGAAATTTCCAACTAACTATTAATCGTACTATCCAAGTCTCACCACTATGCTTTCGCTGCGCACTCAAATTTAATAATATATAAATATTACATGTATACAGTTTCTATACCCAAAGATATAGCATCCATACAAAATATACCCGACTTAATGGTGATTGAACAAAATATTTAGCCAAGACCTCGGTCCCTTCCTGAGCCCAATTTGCACCTCTAAACCTCAAATTAACATTTTAAGCATACAACACCAAAATGCATAGGCCCATTAATTTAGGATGTTACAAGGTTTTTACGGATATTTCATAACATTGTCTCCCTAATATTTTTCTATCTACCTCATCTTGTTGGTGACCACATTTAAAAATTTATGTTTCACCATTAATCCCCATGGTTAATTCATTCTTTTCCAGATCAATGGTGGATTTTAAATTTGCTAAGAATGGTCTACCTAATAAGATGAGTATCTCACGGTCTTCCTCAAAATCAAGTATCACAAAATCTATCAGGATTATAGAGCTACACACCTTGACCAGCACATATTCCAATACTCCTTTTGGATGCACGAAAGATCTATTGGCCAGTTGTAATGTGATCTGAGTGTTTTTAAGGTCCCTAGTCCGAGTGTGTCATATATAGATGGAGGCATTCGATTTATGCTAGCTCCTGAATCACATAGAGCTTTACTAAAATGAATATCCTCTATCTCTATGGGAATTGTAAAATTCCCCGAGTCTTTTAGCTTTGGGGGAACCTATCAAGATATAACTACATTACATGAGGCGCTTATGTTAACTTGCTTTCCTATTTTAATTTTCCTACGCCTAGACATGATTTCTTTTAGGACTTTCTCAATTAAATCAATTAAAGGCGAGTTAACATTTAATATTGAATAAGTTCAGAAAACTTACATAATCATCCTCATCTCGTCTTTGTTTTTCTTCCAATCGTGAAAGGAATGGTACTTTTGCGATTGTAGGTTCCTTAACTAGCTCTTTCTCTAACTCGACTACTTTTTCTGGTTCTAGTTCCTTCTCAGCTTCTTGGGGGTTCTTTTAAGGATCTTCAAAATCCTCTTTGTTTTCCTCGTGAGTTGGTTTTTTTGGGCTACTTAGTACTATACCCGAATGAAGCGTTATTTCCTTCACATGCTCCTTCCCCTCTCTCTAAGGATTATTTTCTATGTTACTCAGGATTTCTGTGCCAATTTGCTTTTTGATATCTCTCATCATGCTTATTAATTGGCTCATCTGATCTTCGAGCTTAGTCAATGTTCTTTTTTGTACAGGCACACTCAGACTGTACTTGTTTCACTTTCGTCCTCATTGACTGTACCTCCCCTTCAATCCAATCCAAGCGTTGACCACATACAGTATGGTTATTCTTGGCTGGTCCTTTCCCGAATCTTCTATAAATAAGGAGGTTGGTAATTAGCATTTTTAATTTGGTTAGAATTACTACCTCATTTTTGGTTTCCACCCCATCTCAGGCTTGGGTGGTCTTTCCATCCAGGATTATAAGTATTTGAATAAGGGTTTCCACCCCTATTCCTGATGTAGTTCACGTCCTCGGTAGGATTATTGATGTAATGGAAGAGAGGTTTATCTTCTCCATATATTGATGACACACTGGATGATATCTATCATCCTCTTGGATAACTTTGATCGAAGATGGCTTTTGGCCATATGTGTATCGTTCAGTTGGCCACTGGCAAGAATTCATTGTCATATTATCTATTAACTCATACGTGTCTTCGTATGTTCTGTTCATTAGGGTTCCTCTTACGGCTCCATCTAGTCTTTATCGTGCATGTGCATGGAACAACGAAAATGTACAAGTGTACACAATCACAACAAGTAATAAACTGACAAGTAAATGTCGAGTTATTGTACCCACAGGGGCTGTAAAAGAAAAATATTTATGAAATGCAACTTTAAAAAATTTGGTGAAGGAAAAATGTGTTGATTTGAAGAAGTGATTTAAAAACTAAAAATTAACTAAGTAATTAAACTAATAAAAATAAAAAGTAAAAATTCCAATGCATGATGTCGAAAAGATGAGTTTTAGTCAATATGACATAAATGTTAGACCAATTTTATTCCTTAACTTAGAGTTACTAATCCCATGTTCATATTGTTACGAATATTTTCACGGCAACTTGGTATTCTGTTAACTAATGCACTTATATACTTATTAAATTAACTAATCTCTTGAACATATTCCTATGTCAGTTCAAACAATTAATCAATTTTCATAAGCAAGTATAATATTAAGTTAGGTAACAACATATTCCTATATCGAAACAATTTAATCACTATAATCTTACAAGTTAGGCAAGGCTAAAGTATTGTTTAATACCATCTCTAATTTAACCCTCAGCTACCTTAAAAGATTAAGCATGCACCAATTAAATATTGTGTCAATTAATTATAATTTAAATCTGATTAATAATTAATTCATTTTTTTACTTTTACAATTATAATGCAAGTATAATATAAGCATGGTTTTATTTAATTGAACAATTTACCAAGGCGTGTAACAACACAAACATGATTTTAGCTATTTAAGTGAACATAATGCAATAAATCTAACACGAATTAAATTTAATTCATTTTAATTAAATCAAAAACAACAACACAACAAATATTCATAATCATGATCACAACATAAATTAGAAAAAAATAAAGAGAAAGGAACTAGGAAAGAAATCTCGGTGTTTCTCCAAAGCCAGACTAGTGCGCTCCTCTTCTTCTCTATTTGTCCTATCAGTCCAAAACCTTCACGAAAACTTGAATGCTGCTACCCTAAGGGGCATGCAAGCTCTTTTTCAAGAGGGAAAATTGGCAAGGGAAGGAGGACAAAGGAAATAGGAAAACAAGAAGGAAATGGAAGAGAGATGTGTGGGATGAGAAATGAGGGAGTGAATGGGGGGTTTATAGGTGGAGTTTGCTGCTAAAAATAGAAAACAATATCAGTCACTCCCTCTTCCCTTGGCCGGCCATGCATGGTAAGAGGGATGGTTTGACTTGAATTTTCTATTTTTAGCTTGTGGCTAAAAATAGCAAGCTTGAAAAGAGGAAGGGTTTGAATGGAATTAAAGGAAAGTTTAAGGGCTGATTTGCAATTATAAAATCAGCTAAAATAACCTTATTGGGTTAGCTATATGGGACGGTTTGGGCTGCCACATTCTTGATGGATCAGTCCTCTTCACTCAGCACAATTGGGTCCATTTTTCTACATCAAGCTTATAATTAATTTTTAACCCAATTTATGTTGGATCAAAAATAATTATAAAATATATTCAATAATTATTTTTGGACTGCCCATGGCTGGAAAAATAATCTGCCATACTCTTTGTAACACCCCTAACCCGTATCCATCACTGGACTAGGGTTAAGAGGCATTACTGATCATTTCGAAACATTTCATATCATTTTACAACACAAAGTCAATCATATTCAAACATATCATAAATATAAATATTTAGTCCCTTAAAGATTTTTTTAAAACAGCAGAGGTCACACGCCCATGTAGGTAGGCCGTGTGCCTCACACAGCTTCAGACGCACCCGTGCGTCCAAGTTGTGGCAAAATAGGGCATACATACTGAATTGTCTACACGGCCTGAGACACGCCCGTGTGCCTCGCTCGTGGTTGACACTGACTTGCACCACACGGCCAGTCACACGCCCGTGTGTCCAGCCCGTGGTCGAGCCTAACTTGTTTCAATTGGCAAACTTAAACAACACGGTTGGGCGACACACCCATGTGCTCAACCGTGTAGGCAATTATAGGCCATTTTCAAGGCCAAACTTGCCTCCCACACTTAGGATCACCTACAAGCCTCAAATCACATGCATTTATACTTCAATTGGAAACCAAAACCTATCAATATATATACCAATTAGTCATCAACTACATCATCTATTTTCATACCCAATTTCATCTCAAATAAGTTCATCAAAAATACCAATTTCTTATCCCACCTCATATAAGTCAAGCATCAAATAATCCTTATCACAAGTTCACATTAAACCATCATTCTCATCAACCAATTCAAGTATGAAATATACCATTTCTATTCTCACTATTTCATACCACCTTCATCATTTTCATAACCTACATATAAGAACCAAAATCATTCAACTTCTAAGCCATATCACATGGCAAGGTCCAAACAAATCAAAAACATACCATAACTCCTAGCCTATACATGCCATATACCAAATATATACATATTTCAAAAGTACAAAAATAGATATCCGATAGTGTGATTGAGTCGCTGATGATCCCCGGATCTGAGCTAGCTTTAAAGACACTATAAAACAGAGAAACACTTCACACAGTAAGCTTTAAAGCTTAGTAAGTTCGTAATATAATACATTTAACTCAATAATTCAAATCAATATACAAAATAAACCATCACATAGATTAGTTCTCATGAATACACAATCTTATCAATAGCCGAATGCTCACACAACTATCCAATTATCCATTTACAAATTCATCAACCACAAAGGTTCCGTACATACCTGTGCTGTAACACCCCAAACCCGGCCCATAAGTTTCGACCAGATCTGGTATGCTACGGGTTGTACATTGAAAACTTTTGCTTTGTGAATAGTTTTCCGTTCTAATTGTTTGAACGTTGCAATCTCTTTCCTCAGTTGGACCGTCTTGCTTATAGGGTATAACTTTTGTAAGAATTTTCCTGTCAGTTCATCCCATGTCATGATAGATCCTGGTGCATGTGAATCTAACCAAGAGAAAGTGTTATCTATTAAATAGAAGGGGGACAACCGAAGACAAATAACATCATTAGTGACCCCATTATATTTAAAAGTTTCACAAAGTTGAAGGAACCATTTTAAATGTTGATTTAGGTCAGCTACCATTGTGCCTCTGAATTGCAAATTATTATGAATCATTTGGATCATTGTTGGTTTGATCTCAAAATTATTAGCCAAGATGATTGGCCTTGTTATACATACTTCCCTGAACCATCTCCAGACTTGGTAGCACATAGGCCCTTAGGGTTCTTTCGTTGCGCGCCATAGGTATATTTGTGGGTAGTTATGGTGGTGGTAAGTCTTGTGGGTTATGTTTTTTAATTTTGTCGAATAGCGAGTTGTGTCATGGTGGTAAATTGCCTGCACCTGTTGGTGGGTTTTTCATCTGTTGTTGTTGTTGTTGTTGTAGTTTCTGTCGATGATTCCTACGAATTATTCTTTCTGGCACGATGGTTGGCTCTATAGGCGTTCCCCTACTACGAGTCATACACTAAAACCAAAAGGCAAAATAAAAATGTTAGTAAAAATAAAGTAAAAATCATATCTATAATTTAAAATTTTCCTAATTATTCTAATAAATGTAAAAACTAAAATCAATCTAGTGGTGTTGCCTCTCGGCAATGGCGCCAACAACTTGACCACCACAAAACGTACCAACGTCCAAAGTAAGAATCCTGCACAAAATATATGAAATAAGTGGTGTCAGCAAGTATACGGGTCAAGTTGGAATATAGTTACAATGAAGTAGGTAAGTACTCCGAGGATCGTACCCAATGGAGGCTAGCACTAAATTAATTCTAACCTATATAGGATTACGACGTATGTGCTTTCATAATGGTATGTTGTTGAGGAGAGCTCGATCATGATACTATAGTAGAATGACATCGTGACTAAATGAGTTTATAATTAATATGCGAAAAGCCGAATCTTAATTACAAGTCATTTGAGCCTCAATTACATATGTCCAATTAGTCCCTCCGCTATCTCGTTGAAAATAGAAATGAATTGCGTGTTTGAATAGAAAAAGAGAAATGAGAAACATTCGAGAATGATTATGGTTTTCTCTAAAATGGAGAAATAGAATCATGTGGAAATGAATATAGGTTTCAAAAAATGGAAATAAAAAAGAAAATGAAAATTTGCAATCTTATATAGGATTACGGTGCCAAAAACTTGTTATGTGTAAATAACTAATGCAATTGCGCAAGTGTACCCATCATTCAAGTAATAAAGTGATAAGTAAGTATCGTCTCCACAGGGATAAAAAATTGGTAAGAAATTGAGTAAGTTATTATAATCCTATTGATTATACTAAATAACAGGAAATACTCTCAAATTGAATAGGATGTTTGTATAATGAATTAATGTAATTAAATGCTAAAAAACAAAGAATTGACATTACAAATAAAATGTAGTGGCAAATTACAGAAAAAAACAAGAGTAATTCTGTTGTTGAATGAATAGGGTTGGAATTATTCAGGTGAAATCCTCATATCAAAGTAATGCTATGGAAAAATATTGTCTAGTCAACTGCTCAGAAAGCCACCACTATAACCTGCCTCTTTTGATAGCTAGATCTTAAGCTAAAAATCTGAGTTACTGTATGTCTATAGAACTCCAGATTAATAACTACAATAAACGTTCTTCTCTGTACAACTCACAACATCTATGTCTAATATGCTACGAATATTCTGTCGAGTATTCCCTTGCATCAAACAAGTCAAGATCCAGTATATATGACCTTTTTAGAATTAAAAATACACAACACACAATCAACTATGTTTAGAGCTTGCATGCATGTATTTAAAATATGCATAAAACAAATGAAACAGTGATATAGACAATCTCAAATTACGGGCATCAAAGATGATAAAACATTCACCCCAATAACTCCAACCCATAAAAGATTTAGTTCATTGTTGGAAAAGTTTAACACCAAATTAAAATCATTCATTAACATTAAAACAAGTTTGAATCACATAAATCAGGAAAACAAAGGCAGATATTGCAGGAATTCTCGCCACACTTCAGCTTCTCTTTTGTCTTCTGATTGTACGTAAGCTCAAGTTAGATGTCTTTTCCCCTTCCTCATGTTTTTATTCTGCTCTCTGTAGCTACTACTTTTTCTTTCTATAGAATTCTTGAATGGAGTTCTTCTTTGCAGAGGATTGCTATCACCAGTCTCTTTCTCACGTTGATTTCTCAGCTCATTTCCTTCTTCTCTCTCCTTCTTTTATTGGGTAAATCCGTCCCACCTCAGCACACATTTTTCATTCCTTTTTTTTAGGTTGGTTTTTCTGGTACATGTACAGCTAGCTAAGAATTATGTGGATAAAGTGCTGAGTCATCTTCGCAGAATTGCCACGACAATTTTGTTGGCAATCAACCTCACTATTTTCCGCGGAAATGTTTCACTTCACTTATTTTCCCTCTTTATTTTCTTCCTCTTCCTACACATGCGTTCACACAAAACCACACCTTTCCTCTCTAAGTGATAAAGTTAACAAATAATGACCATTATATTGCAATCCAAGCTTTGCTAATGTTCTAAAAATATCCTAAAAATGCAAATGTATTCACTTAATTAGAACCACTTAATTCCATTTAAAGGCCTTAAATGTAACTCTTTTCAAAGGTTACCATACCCCAAAACCTGAATTATTGCTTGTCCTCAAGCAAATAATGTTTGAATATACATGAATGCATGGAATTGCCAAAACAATCAGTCACTAATTACAGTACCAAATCATAATAAGCATACTGTGTACCTCTGTTCTCAGCAATCTTATACTAAAACATAGAAAAATTGCTTACAATTGTTGTAAACCTGTTTAGCAAATGCATTGCATAAAATGGTTCCTAAAGGTAAAATTTTCTAAATATTACAGCAATTAAAACTATTATAGATTTGTCTAAATATACTTAGGTTATCTATCTCTTAAACTCGTTTTTTTAGACATTTATTCAATTTTCAACACAAAATTTTCCTATGGAATTCATATTGTCATATGATTGTATACTTGGCAACCTTAATAGAGCATACACTAGATTTCCATTTATTATATCATGTCACAAATTGAATATAAATCACTCATGAAATAAAAGCTTTTAACTAAAAAGATGGATGGAGCAAACAACTACCTTTTTAGCAATTTAGCCTCAAGATTCAGTGGAGTGTTTTTAAAATATGTACACTTTCTTTTAAACAAACATTTTTATTTGAACTCATTTTTCTGGTCAACAATATAATAGAGCAAACAAAATATTATTGACCTACTCAACGGGTTCAAACATTGGAGTATTCATATTATTTTACCATGACAAAAATTATACCCTATTACTATACAGAAATTAAGTCAAGAAGTCCTAAATTTATTCAAAGAATGCTACTATAGCCTAATTGTATTTATATTTCAATTATTCTTCTTTCAGAAATTCATTTCAACAACTGTCCTACGCTAAACATGCCTAAAAAACTATCACCATATTTTCTAAGTTTTCAAAGAAGAGTTATTATCCTCATTGAACATCATTGATAACTATATACTCACATAATCAGGCAGTTGAATGGCAATTGAACTGTAACTGCCCGATTTAGGGGTTAATCAGAACCATGGTTTTTGAACCACTAATCTGAGGTAAGAGAAAATTATTTTAATTTTATTTTATGAGTTATAGCATTGTTATATAGGTGCATGATAATTGTGGTTCTTTAATTTTTGCGATTGTCTGCTTAAATGCGAAAAAGGACTAAATTGCATAAAGTGTGAAAGTTCTATTTTATAAGCTAAAGGTGTCTAAAAGCCATAGGATATTAATTGGAGGCCCTTAAAGTGCAATTAGACCCTTAGAAATAGGGTGGTCGGCCTTAGGGGACAAACCATGTCAAAATTGGTCAAATTTGTTGAAATTAGGTGGACTAAATTGATGTTTTATAATAAAATAAAAAAAGGGAAAGATATAATCTTTACTTCTATTCTTCTCCACCAAAAATTAGAAGCAAAATAGGGGTTTGAGAACTCAAAAATTTTAGCAAGCTTTTCTCCTTGCAAGTAAGTGCATTAATGGCCATTCTTTGTTAATTTTTGTACTTTTGGAACCCCTAAAGCTTAAGCTAGCTAAAGAGGGGACTATTTTGCAAATAGGTAGAAAGTTTAGGGTTTTTCCATGTGAGATTTTATGTTGTTTTCTGCATTTTTATGGAAGAAAATGAGTATTAGTTGTTAGATAAACAACTTTTGTGAAAGGTGTTTCCATGAAAACACCTAAGAGGACCTCTCTGCAAAGGTTGTAAAATAGGTATTAAATGTGTGACATAATGAGTATTGAGAGTTGCTATAAGAGAAATAAATGTTCATCTAGGCTCGTTAAAGGGAGAAACTTGATTATAATTGATTTACGAGCCTAGGGGTAAAATAGTCATTTAGTGAAAGCTTAAGGGCAAAATGGTAATTTTGCCAAAATATGATTATTGTGATGTATTGATTAATGTAGCAATTAAATGAACTAATTTTTTATTATAGATCAAGAAGAACGACGAATTAACCTTGATCGAGGAAAAGGCAAGGTATCAGACTAGATCGGCAATTTGGCCTATTTTGAAATCGAAGTAAGTTTGTATGTAATAAATTCAACATCATGTTATTAAGTTTCTAAATGTTTGATATTGGTGATGTTGTATAATATTTCTATGAATTTGAGTAATGATGTTGTATGATGAGAATTGTGATGTGGAAGTCCCGGTTGGACTTTAATAAATGAGAGAATAATATCATCAAGGCTTGAGATGGGTAAGGTCCCGTATAAGACCATGTCTGGGACATGGCCTCGGCATCAAATTGAGATCCCGTATAAGACCATATTTGGGATATGGTATCGAAATCGAATATGAGAATCGTATAAGACCATATTCGGGATATGGCATCAACAATCGATATGAGATCCCGTATTCATATCTGGGATATGGCATCGGCATCTAAAGGTGACCCCATGTAAGACCACATCTGGGATGTGGCATTGGCGTCACATTTATGTGAATGATGATAATTATGTATTTTCGAGTATCCCCAAGTGATTCAATGGGTAAATAGCTAAGCTTATAATAGAAATGAGATTAGCGCTAAAGCTATGTGTTGAAGTGATACAAGTACATGTGAGTAATTCACGAGAAATGTTTACGATATGAGACATGATAAGAAATTGATAAGAGTAAGCATGATTAAGTTATGGCAATGTGTTTAAGACTTTGTGTTTTATTCAATGCAATGGATGGATGACATTATGAGCCTTTATGTTGCTATTTATTTCATGCAAACTTACTAAGCTTTATGCTTACCCCTCTCATTTCCCTTTTCCTTGTAGTATTGCCAAGCTAGCTCGGGAATTTGTGGAACGTCGGAGTTCAAAAATCACACTATCAACTTTTCTTTGGTATAGCAAAGTTAGATTTATTTTGAGTATGGCATGTATGGGACTTGGTCATTTTGTTATGTCATATTTGTTAGCCAAGCTGTTGGCTATTAATGTTGTTCAATTCATTTTGTAAATGGTCATTGGAAATTGGCCAATACTTGACAAGTTCCTATTTATAAATGATGATAAAATTCATGAAGTGCATGTTTGTGTGCATGTCTTATGGTAATGATGTAGGTTGAATTGATTTGGTACAAGTGTGGTTGTTTTATAGGGTGGCAAATGGCTTGGTACATAGCCTTATAATTGTCCACACAGGTACACACACAGGCGTGTGTCTAGGCCGTGTGTGACACATGGTCAACCCCATGGGCGTGTTGAGAGGTCGTGTGTCCCCATGCATGCTAGGTTGACTGGTCAGAATACCCAATAGTAAACACACGGGCTGAGACACGGTCGTGTGTCTCAATCGTGTGGGAGGCACAGCCTAAGATACGAGCATGTGCCTAGGCTATTTGAAGTCTGCACCTTAAATTAGGAATTTAATTCGACACACGATCTAAGGACATGGGTGTGTGCCTTGGCCGTGTGACCTTATTAGGATGATGACATCATAAATAGAATGTCAAGGTTTTCACACACAGGCGAAGACACGGACGAGTCATGGCCGTGTGAGGGATACGGGCTATAGACATGGGCATATGTCAGGCAGTGTGAAAACCATGTATGTTCGAATTGAAAAATAAATCCACACGGGTGTGGAACATAAACATGTGATATGCCAGATGGGCGTGTCCTATCCTTCACACGGGCATGTGGCCCTGTTTTGTGTCAAATTTTTCTAAGTGTTCAAAAGTTTCCAGTTTGGTCCCGAATCATTTTGGGTACAAGCTTAGGGTCTCGTAGCCCTATAATACTGACATTATGGTCTCGAATGAAAAGTTTTAATTTGGAGTGAAGTTATTAATGATCGGTATTGTATGATTGAGCAAGTTAAGTATGGTAATGCCTCGTGCCCGGTTCAGGTGTCGAATACGGGTAAGGGGTGTTACATTTCGTGGTATCAGAATTACGGTTTAGTCGATTCTCAAACTAATATAGCATAAGTATGAGTCTAGCTATACATGCCATACGTATGAGTATTTACGTAATGATAGTGTGATGACTCCTGATGATTTGAATTATGTTTTTATATAGTAAATGGATCCCGATTGAGCTGTAGCCGATGATGTTGCAAGTAATGTGCCGGCTCCCATACAAGGGACCACGCCAGTAGAAAGTAGACCCGAGACTTTGGGTCAGGGAGAAGAGGCTCGAGAAGCCTTTCTCCATATGATGAGCAACTGGTATACTGAGTATATACGAGCAAATCCTAATGCTCAACCCCCTCCACCCCCACCTATTCCTCAGCCCACTCATGTAGCTCCCCAAGTGATAGAGGTAGTAAGAAGAGAAAGGCCTCCAGTCGATAAGATCTGAAAACAAGGAGCTGAGGAATTTCGAGCTAGTAAAGAGGATGATCCGAAGAGGGCGAAATTTTGGCTTGAGAATACCATCAAGGTATTCGATGAGTTGTCAAGCACACCTGAAGAGTGCATGAAGTGTGTGGTATCTCTCTTGAGAGATTCGACCTATCAGTAGTGGAACACCCTTGTGTCGGTGGTACCAAGGGAGAGAGTTAACTGGGAATTCTTCCAAGAAAAGTTCCGAAAGAAGTATATTAGTCAAAGGTTCATTGACCAGAAAAGAAAAGAATTTTTGGAGCTAAAGCAAGGTCGAATAACGGTGATTGAATACGAGTGTGAGTTCGTAAGACTTAGTAAATACGCTCGGGAGTGCGTATCGATAGAAGCCATTATGTGAAAAAGGTTCGAGGACGGGTTAAATGAGGATGTCCATTTATTTGTTGGTGTCCTAGAACTAAAAGAATTTGTTGCGTTAGTGGATAGAGCCTATAAGGCTGAAAAACTGGTCAATGAGAAAAGAAGAGCTAAATTGAGTCTCGTGACTCGAGGAAGAGACAATTGGGCAAATCATTTCAATCCTCATCCAAGAAATCAAGAGAGTTTACTACCCGATCGACCACTTCGGCTAGGTTTTCAAATAGAAGTAAGGGCCAACAGTACTCGGAATCTAAAGCTCAGACTATTCGGTTGCTAGTGTTGGCAACGCTTGACTGAATAGACCTGAATGCCCACAGTGTGGAAGACATCATCCTGAGGAGTGTTGAGCAAACGAGAAAACTTATTTCAAGTGTGGATCCCTAGACCATTTTATCAAAGATTACCCTAAGGTGGGTGAGAAAGAGAAACCTCAGAGTGCAAGATCGGGAGGTACTGCTAGAGGAAGGCCACAGAGAAACCTGGGAAATGAAATGAGTAGTAAGATCATATCTAGAGAGCAGACTACAAGACCTGAGGGTAGAGCACCAGCGAGAACATATTCCATTCGTGCTCGAGAAGAGGCGTCCTCCCCCGACGTGATCACAGGTACATTTTCTCTCTATGATACTCATGTTATAGCTATAATTGATTCGGGATCTACCCACTCATATATTTGCATGAAATTAGTCTCTAGCATGAACATGCCTGTAGAATCTATTGAATTTGTAATAAGAGTGTCCAATCCCCTAGGCAAATGTGTGTTAGTCATAGAGTATGCAAAGATTGTCCTTTGATGATTAGGGGTCATTATTTTTCGGCTAATCTCATGTTATTGCCATTTAATGAATTCGATGTCATCCTTAGGATGGATTGGTTAACTACTCATAGTGTGATAGTGAATTGTGGAAGGAAGTTTATTGAGTTAAAATGTGAAAGTGGGGATCTTATTCGTGTTGAATCAGATGAGTAAGACAAATTTCCAGTAGTGATATCTTCCTTGTTGACTCAGAAATATCTAAGAATTCAATCAGTGCCCATAGTATGTGAGTATCCAGATATTTTCCCAGAGGAATTGCCAGGGTTACCTCCAGTTAGAGAGATTGAATTTGGGATTGAGTTAGCTCATGGTACTGCCCCCATATCTATTGCTCCATACAGAATGGCTCCAACTGAGCTAAAAGAACTGAAGGCACAGTTACAAGAGTTAACAGATAAAGTCTTTACAAGATTGAGCTATTCTCCATGGGGTGCTCACGTATTATTTGTGAAGAAGAAAGATGGTTCCGTGAGGTTATGTATAGATTATCGACAGCTTAATAAGGTAACTGTAAAGAACATGTACCCGTTGCCAAGAATCGATGATTTGTTTGATCAATTGAAGGGAGCCACAGTGTTTTCAAAGATAGACTTAAGGTCTGGATATTATTAGTTGAGAGTCAAGGACTGGGATGTACCGAAAACCGCATTTCGGACAAGGTATGACCACTATGAATTTTTGGTCATGGCTTTCGATTTAACCAATGCCCTTGCAGTTTTCATGGATTTGATGAATCGTATCTTTCGGTCATATTTGGATAAATTTGTGGTAGTCTTTATCGATGATATATTGATCTACTCTCAGGATGAGAACGAGCATGCTAAGAATTTGAGAACGGTTCTGAAAATTTTGAGAGATAAACAATTATATGCCAAGTTTAGTAAAAGTGAATTTTGGCTTAAGGGAGTTGGATTTTTGGGGTACATTGTCTCGGGAGATGGAATTAGAGTCGATCGAGTAAGATCTCAGCAATTGTGGATTGGAAGCCACTAAGGAACGTAACCGAAGTTAGGAGTTTTCTAGGCCTAGCTGGCTACTATAGACGTTTTTTCAAGGGATTTTCCATGATAGCTACTCTGATGATGAGGTTACTACAAAAAGATGTAAAGTTTGAATGGACAGAAAAATGCCAATAGAGTTTTGAGAGATTGAAGGCATTATTGACTGAGGCTCCAGTTTTAGTACAACCTGAGCTGGGAAAGGAATTTGTAGTTTACAGCGATGCATCCTTAATGGATTGGGTTGTGTACTCATGCAAGAAGGCAAGGTGATAGCATATGCCTCTAGACAATTAAAGTTGCACGAGAAGAATTACTCGACCCATGATTTTATAGTTAGCTGCAATTGTTTTTGCACTAAAGATTTGGAGACACCATTTATATGGTGAGAAATGTCGGGTGTTCACAAATCATAAAAGCTTAAAGTACTTGATGACTCAAAGGGAGTTGAACCTTAGGCAACAAAGATGGTTAGAGTTGATAATGGATTACGAGTTAGTAATATACTACCATCTGGGAAAGGCGAACGTGGTCGTCGATGCCTTAAGTAGGAAATCCTTGTTTGCGCTGAGAGTCATGAATACATGGATAGCTTTGTCAGATGATGGTTCTATTCTAGCCGAGTTGAGGGCTAGACAATTATTTCTCCAAGAGATTTGTGAGGCTCGGAAAAGTGACAATGATTTGCAAGCTAAAAGAGTTCAATGTTAGTCAAACATTGAGTCAGAATTTCGGATAAGTCCTGATGGATGTTTGATGTTCTGAGATAGGGTCAGTGTACCTAGAGATTATGAGCTTATTTGGAAGATTCTGCATGGCGCACAAAGCACAAAGATGTATAATGACTTGAGGAAATAGTATTAGTGGCCAAGTATGAAGAAAGATATTTCCGAGTTTGTATCGAGGTGCCTAATTTGTCAAAAATTGAAGGTTGGACACCAAGTACCTTCAGGTCTACTTCAGCCTATTATGGTTCCCGAGTGGAAATGGGATCGTATTACTATGGACTTCGTGACGGGTTTACCATTGACACTGAAAAAGAAAGATGCCGTATGGGTCATGGTCGATAGACTTATATTTCATACCAGTACAAGTTGATTACTCGCTTGACAAGTTAGCAGATTTGTATGTGTCAGAAGTAGTAAGACTTCACGGAGTATCGTTGTCGATTATTTTGGATAGAGATCCGAGGTTTACGTCATGGTTTTGGAAAAAGTTACAAGAGGCCTTGGGCACAAAATTGAGCTTTAGTACAGCTTTCCATCAGCAAACCGACGGGCAGTCGGAGAGAGTAATACAGATACTTGAAGACATGCTTAGATGTTGCGTTTTGGAATTTCAAGGTAATTGGGAGAAATACTTATCGTTGGTGGAATTCGCCTACAATAATAGCTTTCATTCGAGTTTGAAGATGGTGCCTTATAAGGCCTTGTATAGGCGTAAGTGCTGAACGCCCTTGTATTGGACAGAACTCAGAGAAAACCATATTCACGGGGTCGATTCAGTCAGAGAAACTGAAGAGAAAGTAAAGGTGATACGTGATTGTTTAAAAGCTGCCTCAGATAGAAAAAAGTCCTATGCAGACTTGAAACAGAAAGAGATTAAGTTTCAAGTGGGTGATAAAGTGTTTCTGAAAGTATCACCATGGAAGGTCCTCAGATTTGGCTGGAAAGGCAAATTGAGTCTGCACTTTATCGGACCATACGAGATTACCGAGAGGATAAGGCTGGTAGCTTATCGTTTGGCTTTACCACCTGAGTTGGAAAAGATTCATGATGTCTTCCACGTGTTTATGTTACACCGATACTGTTCGGACCCTTCACATGTGATTGTACCATCAGAGGTAGAAATTTGACTAGACATGACTTATGGCGAAGAGCCGGTTAAGATTTTGGCACAAGAAGTCAAACAGTTGAGAAACAAAAGCATAGACCTTGTGAAAGTATTATGGAAAAGAAATGGGGCAGAAGAGGCTACATGGGAACCCGAGGAGACTATGAGAAACCAATATCCCAACCTTTTTATCGGTAAGATTTTTGGGGACGAAAATCCTTAAGGGGAAGAATTGTAACAGCCCGATTTAGGGGTTAGTCGGTACAGTGGTTTTGAAACCACTAATCTGACATTGGATAAAATTATTTTAATGTTATTTTATGAGTTATAGCATGATTATATAGGTGCATGAGAACTTTGGTGCTTTAATTTTAGCGATTGCCTACTTAATTGCAAAAAAAGACTAAATCGCATAAAGTGCAAAAGTTCTATTTTACAAGCTAAAGGTGTTTAAAAGCCATAGGATATTAATTGGAGGCCCTTAAAGTGAAATTAGACCCTTAGAAATAGGGTGGCCGGCCATAGGGGACAAACCATGTCAAAATTGGTCAAAGTTGTTGAAATTAGGTGGACTAAATTGATGTTTTATAATAAAATAAAGAAAGGAAATATATCATCTTTTCTTCTCTTCTTCTCCACCAAAAATTAGCAGCAAAATAGGGGTTTGAAAGCTCAAAAGTTTTAGCAAGCTTTTCTCCTTGCAAGCAAGTGCATTAATGGCCATTCTTTGTTAATTTTTGTACTTTTGGAACCCCTAAAGCTTAAGCTAGCTAAAGAGGGGACTATTTTGCAAAGAGGTTGAAAGTTTAGGGTTTTTACATGTGAGCATTTATGTTGTTTGATGCATTTTTATGGAAGAAAATGAGTCTTAGTTGTTAGATAAACAACTTTTGTGAAAGGTGTTTCCATGAAAACACCTAAAAGGACCTCTTTGCAGAGGTTGTAAAATAGGTGTTAAATGTGTGAAATAATGTGTATTGAGAGTTTCTATAAGAGAAATAAATGTTTACCTAGGCTCGTTAAAGGAAGTAATTTGATTAGAATTGATTTACGAGCCTAGGGTAAAATAGTCATTTTGTTAAAGTTTAAGGGCAAAGTGGTAATTTTTTCAAAATATGATTATTGAGATGTATTGATTAATGTGGCAATTAAATGAGCTAATTTGTTATTATGGATCAAGAAGAATGAGGAATTAACCTTGACCGAGGAAAAGACAAGTATCGGACTAGATCGACAATTTGGCCTATTCTGAAATCGAGGTAAGTTTGTGTGTAATAAATTCAACATCATGTTATTAAGTTTCTAAATGTTTGATATTGGTTGTAACACCCCGAACCCGAGACTGATGCTAGGACTGGATACGAGACATTACCATGCTTAAACTCACTTAAACATACACTTACGGGCAGTAAAATTTCGTTCCGACTTAAAAACTTCTCTTTCTTAGTCTAATCATACACTTTATAGGCCTACGAGGCCTTAAGCACTTATCTGAAAACTTTCGTAACTTAATCGAAGACTCTTCTTTGAAACAGGGTTCACATGCCCATGTGACTTGGAACACACCCGTGTACCCTTAGACACGCCCATGGCTTCAAACCGTGGGGAGTTACTGACTATATTCACACGACCTTGATACACCCGTGGGCTTAGACCGTGTGCTAATCCTTGGTATATAGACTTGATCACACGGTCTGGGGCACACGCCCATGTCCAAACTGTGTGTCCTACATAGCTCATACAAATGACTGTGGGGTTTGACCATGGCCTATCCTGACTTAAAACAATAAGGTGTAGGGTACGCACGGCCTAGACACACGCCCGTGTCTCTAACTGTGTGGGCACTTATAGGCTATTTACCAAGCCATTTGCCACCCTGAAATCAAGATCAACTCAAGCTCAATTTAATACAGTTGACATAAACAATACTACATGCTTCATTGACCTCAATAAACATACATACATAGTCATTTTTTGGCCAATCACTTAGCCATATACAAAAGAATAATAAATTGGTAGCCTATACATTGGCCCTTCTTAAACCATGTTCTCAAAATGAATGCTTCCTATACATGCCATACTTAGTAAAATAACTTGGCTATACCAAAATAAAAATTGATTGTGTGCTACAAGCTCCGACTCCAACGATCCACAAGTCAGCTTGGCGGGACTACATAGAAAAAAAGGATTAAAGACGTAAGCATTTAGCTTAGTAAGTTTGCATGTAAAGCGCATATCAATATACTTGCTTAATATAAACCATTTGGCATAACAATGGTATCATAATTTCAACTATAGAGCTTGCTTACTCATACTGATTCTTACATGTCTCATGACACTTACTATTCTCATATTTATAAGGTAAACAAGGCACCTGTATCACTTGATCACATTGATTAGCATACTTTAATATAATAATCATGATCTCTAATTCTTCATTCATAACATAAATAATACTCAATTTCAACTTGATGATAGCTTTGCTTTCTTAGCTTTCTTATTATCTCATTTTAACTTTACTCGTTTGCCCGATGAATTTCTGCGAATAACCGAGGATACTAAATCTCTTCCCACGAACTTAATGCCAAAGCCATATCCTATATACGGTCTTACATAGAATATCTCATCTTGGTTTTGAGGCCATGTCTTGACATGGACTTATACAAAGTCTTTCTTGTTCTCACCAGTGCCATGCCTTGGCTTGGACTTACATGGGATCTCTTTCTCTTGATAGCTTTTCAATGCCAAGCTTGCCTTGGACTTACATGATATCTGTTCAATGCCAAGCTTGCCTTGGACTTTCATGATATCTGTTCAATGCCAAGCTTACCTTGGAGTTACATGGTATCTGTTCTTGATTGCCGATGCCATGCCTTGGCTTGGTCTTATACGGACTTTCTTATCTCATATGGTAGATCTAGTATCCTGGGAAATTCATCTTCAATCGGGACTTGCTCATATTTAATCTCATTGATTTCTTTGTTTAACATAGCATTAAGCATTCCATGGAAATAATGTACATTATACTAGCAATTCATTGATAGAAATCATAAAACTTAGAAATCATACAAACGTACCTGAATATACAAAATGTATGTAGATATGCAATTTAGTCCTCGACTTTGTTCTTGCCTCAGTTTCGATCCGGGCTTTGTTTGTCTTGATCTATAATCATAAATAGATAATTTAATACTCACATTGACTAAATTGACTCGTTACTCATACTTTGGCAAAATTACTATTTTGCCCCTAAACTTTCTCATATTTGCACTTTTGCCCCTAGGCTTGTAAAATGATTTTCATTCAACTTTCTTAAACTTCATGCTTAGCTGATTCATTTTCTCTACTATAACAATCATCAATTCTCACTATTTCTAGTATGTATGACCAATTTTTATAACTATTACAAATTGGTCCATACTATCATTTTTCATGAAATTCACTAAGGAAAAGATGTTTATCTAACATCAAACTCTCATAAACTTCCATAAAACATCATTTAACATGCATGTCATTCATGGGTAGATTTTTGAACATGCATCTTAGCTCATTTTATAGCTAAAAATAGCTAATTCATTATAGAGAACTTCAAATATACGAAGAATATTAAAAACGGGGTTAAAATGAAT
This sequence comes from Gossypium bickii, assembly GCA_025503065.1. Classification (NCBI taxonomy): domain Eukaryota; kingdom Viridiplantae; phylum Streptophyta; class Magnoliopsida; order Malvales; family Malvaceae; genus Gossypium; species Gossypium bickii. The sequence continues at coordinate 28,949,483 of CP106712.1, forward strand.
TTACTAGCAAGCTTGAAAAAAATGAAGAACCCTAGCTATGGAGTCTTCAAATTTTTGGCAATGGAAGGAAGAAGATGAATAGATTTTTATCATCTTTTTTTCCTATTTTAATCATTTATTAGACAAATGACCAAAATGACCTTCTCTTTAAAAATTTCTATTTTACTAACTCATGTCCAGTTTTTTCCAAAAATTATAATTTGGGCAAATTGCTATTTAAGGACTTCTAATTGATATTTTAAAGCTATTTCATGCAAAAAGCTTCTAGACACTCATATTTTGCAACTTTGCAATTTAGTCCTTTATGGACCACTTAACCTCAATTTAGCAAAAATTGCTTCATGAAACTTTCATACTAGCATGCAAACTTGGCATAAGCTTTAAAAACTCATAAATTCACCTCGGATTTGTGGCCTTGCACCACTATTTCGACTAGGCCCTAAATCGGGCTGTTACATTGGTGTTGTTGTATAATATTTCTATGAATTTGAGTAATGATGTTGTATGAGAAAATGATGAGAATTGTGATGTGGAAATCCCAGTTGGACTTTAATAAATGAGAGAATAATATCACCAAGACTTGAGATGGGTAAGGTCCCGTATAAGACCATGTCTGAGACATGGCCTCGGCACAGAATTAAGATCCTGTATAAGACCATATCTGGGATATGGCATCGGTATCGAATATGAGAATCGTATAAGACCATATCCAGGATATGGCATCGACAATTGATATGAGATCTCGTATAAGACCATATCTGGGATATGGCATCATCATCTAAAGGTGACCCCATGTAAGACCACATTTGGGATGTGGCATTGGCGTCGCATTTATGTGAATGATGATAATTATGTATTTTCGAGTACCCCCAAGTGATTCAATGGGTAAATAGCTAAGCTTATAATAGAGATGAAATTAGTGCTAAAGCTATGTGTTGAAGTGATACAAGTACATGTGAGTAATTCATGAGAAATGTTTATGATATGAGACATGATATGAAATTGATAAGAGTAAGCATGAGTAAGTCATGGCAATGTGTTTAAGACTTTGTGTTTTATTCAATGCAATGGATGGATGGCATTATTAGCCTTTATGTTGCTATTTATTTCATGCAAACTTACTAAGCTTTATGCTTACCCCTCTCATTTCCCTTTTCCTTGTAGTATTGCCAAGTTAGCTCGGGAATTCATGGAAAGTCGGAGTTCGGAAATCACACTATCAACTTCTCTTTGGTATAGCAAAGCTAGATTTATTTTGAGTATGGCATGTATGGGGCTAGGTCATTTTGTTATGTCATATTTGTTAGCTAAGGTGTTGGCTATTAATGTTGTTCAATTCATTTTGTAAATGGTCATTGGAAATTGGCCAATACTTGACAAGTTCCTATTTATAAATGATGATGAAATTCATGAAATGTACGTTTGTGTGGATGTCTTGATTTTGGGGTTCTTGGAAGTGCTTATGGTCATGATGTAGGTTGAATTGATTTGGTATAAGTGTGGTTGCTTTGTAGGGTGGAAAATGGATTGGTAGATAGCCTTAGAATTGTCCACATGGGTAGACACACGGTTGTGTGTCTATGCCGTGTGTGACACACGGTCAGCCCCATGGGCTTGTTGAGAGGTCGTGTGTCCCCATGCATGCTAGGTTGACAAGTCAGAATACCTAATAGTAAACACACGGGCTGAGACACAGTCGTGCGTCTCAACCATGTGGGAGACACGACCTAAGACACAGGGATGTGCCCAGGCCGTGTAAAGTCTGCACCTGAAATTAGGAATTTAATTCGACACACGGTCTAAGGACATGGGTGTGTGCCTTGGCCGTGTGACCTTATTGGGATGATGATGTCATAAACAGAATGTCAAGGTTTTCATACACGGGCGTGTCATGGCCGTGTGAGGGACACGGGCTATGGACACGGGCGTGTGTCAGGCCATGTGAAAACTTCTGTAGGTTAGAATTGAAAAATAAATCTGTACGGGTGTGGAACACGGGCATGTGATATGCCAGACGGGCGTGTAGCCCTATTTTGTGTCAAACTTTTCTAAGTGTTCAAAAGTTTCTAGTTTGGTCCTGAATCATTCCGGGTGCAGGTTTAGGGTCCCGTAGACCTATAATACGAACATTATGGTCTCAAATGAAAAGTTTTAATTTGGAGTGAAGTTCTTAAGGATCGGTATTGTATGATTGAGCAAGTTAAGTATGGTAATGCCTCGTGCCCGGTTCAGGTGTCGAATACGGGTAAGGGGTGTTACATGAACATTATAGCAAAAAGACTGCATGAACAATTAACAATGCAGTATATATGCACAACACACCCCTAAACCTAAGGGATGCGTTGTCCTCAATGCATGAACATGAAAAAGCAAAATGAATAAAAGCTATATGAATGAATGAAACAGATAAAAATAATGAATGGTGATGAAAATATAAAAATCAAATCTTGGAGAGGAAAGAAATGACTTTACTTGGGTTGTGTGGATTTCCTTGTAGCTCTCTTATAACATTACGGCATGTACTGGTCATCACTATCTCCAGTATAAGCTTTTTTACAAGAGACTTTTTGAATCTTTTTCTCTTAAGTTAGTTTATGGGCACCTTTCCACCATCATTGTTGGTATCGGGCTTTGTGATTTCATCAATCTGTTGATGAACTGCGCGTTCCTAGGCAGTCATAGAGGCCTTGGATTGTGGTGCAGGTGCAGTAGTCTATGTGGTATCCCTTCTATCATCATCAAATTCAATGTGGACAGATTCTGTCCTCGCTTCATCTTTTTTTGGGTCTTGGTTGAGCGTGGGGGCAGTAGTACGTTCTTCATCTTCTGCTTTAAGATTACAATAACAGTTCCTTAGGAAAAACAAAAAATGGTGGCATTGGGCGTGAGAAATTCTTTTGCAGGGACTTATGAATGGCAATATCACGTTGGCAGACATATCCCCAAAAGATGGCCAATTCCTCTTAACCTTTGCCAAAGTCAGTGACAAGCATTTTCTGATGTTTTTCCAACACACAAAACTATTATTTCAAACCTTCTACAGCTTCAATCATTTGTTGCTCAAACTTAGTATTAGAAGTCGAGGGGGCAGTAGAAGCAATCCTAGAAGGAGAAAATAGAGGTGTGCCAGTTTGCCTTGGCATTTCCTTACCAGCCAGTTTTTATGCAATTTGAGTAGTAATATCCTCTTTCTTAGGAAGTGGTCTTCATTTTTGGACAAGGGAACATTGACTCTTTGGCAAAGTATAGTGATCAGTGAGGGAAAACTTAATGTGCCAGCATTCTTTTGGGCACAATGATGAATCTTACGAAAGATGATTTTCCAACATTAATCTTTTGGCCCACCATTATGGAAATCGGTCCTTAGAAATTGAAGCGTTATGTATAAATTAATGAGATGAGTTTTCAAGAAATGGTACCAAATCTTGTATTGAGGCTTCAATGAGACTCTGTCGATGGTGTAATCGCCATTTCTTGAGATTGACCATTGTGTAGCTACCATACAAGCATCAATGAGGACTTGGGCTAAACGCTCTGGGGACGTTGTTTTCATAAAGTCAGCATGCTCTTCAAGACCTTTAGATAATCCATATTGAGCATTGATGGAGTCCTCATCAAAAAGAACTGATGGGTAATATCCTGATTTTGTGGGTCTGTGCATTTGGCACGTTGCACAGATAAATTAGTAGGTTAAAGGCTTTGAGGTGTGTATTGGGCCCAGGTTTGGGCTTAAATCTGGGTAAAATTGATTAAAAATAGTGCTAGTAGTATTTTAATTTAAATTATTATGTTTAGTGGCAAGTTGGGCTTGTGGCCCAAATTTTGGAGGTGTTTTAAGTGGGCATTAAGGTGGCGTCACAAGGGGGAGGAGTTGGGCCTAATGTGGCCGCTTGGGGCCCAAATTAATGGGTCAAATTTCGGCACTTCAAGGAGGAAAGGGTGGACGGCATAGTGGCTACATTTTAGGAGTTTATCTTCTTTTATTTTAGTGATAAAATGCTGATGATTAAGAGGGAAGAGTTGGTTTTAAGGTGGGCTCTTCTAAAGATAAGATAATGATTGGGTTATCAGGTAAGATAGAGGCTATCAGGAGAGGGGAGAGTTGGCCGAAACTCCAACTCTGAGGTGTGTGCATGTGTAGCCGAATTTTGAAGCCTAGTGTCTATCTTTTCCATTCGTTTTCTTTTCTTTCTTTCTCACTTACTCTTCTAGCCGAAAATTCTCTTCTTCTCCTATTCTCTCAAATTCTTTTCTTTGCCACAACTCTCCAACACATTCTTCATTCCATTCTTTTCTTCCAAAGCCGAATACCCTGGTCTTCATCTTCCTCTCCCATAGCCGAATCTACAAGGGTAGTTTCATTTTCCTGAAGGTGCACCATAGCCGAATAGTCTTCAAGAGAGATTGGTAAGTTTTCGGGATTTCTCTTCTCTGCGATTTCTCTATTTTTCATTAAGTTCTAACCCGAATCATTTGTTCTAAGGCCCTATCAGTTTCACTCTCTGCTCTTGAAAGCCGAATCCTGTTGTGCTGTGACTTGTAGTGCCGATTTGTGGGAAAGCCGAAGGTAGGTTGGTGTGGGTTGGCCGAATGGCCTTTCTTGTTCTTTATTCTTTTGGCCGATTATCATAAAGGTCTAATGGGTTGCGATTAAGGGGTTGGTTTAATATATGGGTGTTGGCCGAATGTAGGTTGGTGGTGACATTTTCTTAAGGACTTTCGAGATTCGACAGTGTAGGTAAGGGTTCGTTTTAAGTGATGTCATTATTTAATTAGTGAGATCTCATCGTTTAATTGGTTTAGTGATTAAGGGATTGTTATGGACTCGATTAGCAGCCAAGCAGTAGGGGTTGGATCTGTAAACCCAACGCCAAAATACAAGAAGCGACCTGTGTGAGGAGTGCGAGATTGGCCATCAGGGTGCGGGCCAACATCGGAAGTAAATCGTAGGCCGATAGTCGTAGTCTCGAGTGATAGTAGCGTAGAAACAGTAAAAGCGTTAGTACGAGAACCAGGTGTGTAACTCTTACACACTTTCTTTACATATTATGTTAAATGTTATGTGTTGTTAAAAGCCGGAATGATGGCAATGGTTACCAAATTACCCTTGTGGGTAAAAGGCGAGGATGCAGGGTAAGTTGTTATGTTTCTCGCGTTGATTGTGATCTATAAAAGCATGTTATTCTGTAAATGTAGTTTTATATGTTAAGCATGATCATACTGACATTGATTGCATAAGTATATGCCATGGGTAATGAGAGGAGGGGAAGTATGATCTATCAGACTGTCACCAGTGATTTGGTATCACACAGTGGGTTGGCCCCACATATATTATAAAAATTGTGGCTAAGTCTCAGTGGTTTGGCACCACCAATGGTTTGGTACCACATATGTTATTTTGTAACTTCGGTTACCAGTGGTTTGGAACCACCAGTGGTTTGGTACCACAAGGGGTAGATTTGGGAGACCCTGATGGATACTTAGGTTGGATGGGTTGCATGACTTGCATATTAATGTATGAATTTGTGTAAGAGCATAATTTCTCTCGGGATGGGGACTTACACATTGAGTCTAGATGACTCACCCCTTCCGTTATATTTTGCAGATCAGACTTAGATCGTGGATATGGAGCCGGAGTGGACTCAAGGTGACCATGCACAGCATTTGGTTTATTACAAAGTTTTCTATTTGGACTTAGTTATTTTATTTTGGTTTTCAGTTATGTAATAAGGCCGCTGAAGTTTTATTTTGGGTTTCCTTTTATTATTTAGTAGATTCTAAAGTTTCTATTTAATATGTTGATTAAACTTGGAATTGGAAGTTTTCAAGAGCTAAATAAATACTTGTTTTTTTTAAATATACCATGACTAAGTAATTTAATACGGAGTAACAATATGACAACTAAGTTTTTCTAAACCAAGTTCCAACATGTTTTATACCTTTCAAACCACATCAACGTTTTCTATAAAATTTTGCAACAACATCCTCTTGGAAAAAATCAGCAAATCAATTTTCAAACATTTTTTTTCCGTGGCATGCTAGATCCAGTTGTAGCGTCTTAACCGGGTTTGGGGTGTTACATGATGTGCCACAGACGTATATAAATGCATTGTCAGGAGAAGTAATGTGGGCAAAAACTCCTTCACTACCTTTGCGAGGACATCATCAGGATGGAGATAGAAGATTCCCCACCCATGCTTTTTGAAAACTGATGATATAGCCTCTGTATACCTGGAACGATAGAAATGTGCAAGTGTACACAATCGCAACAAGTAATAAAGTGACAAGTAAATGTTGAGTTATCGTACCCACAGAGACTGTGAAAAGAATTATTTATGAATGCAATTAAAACCACTTTGGTGAAGAAAAATATTTTGACTTGAGGATGTGATTAAAACCTAGGATTTTAACTAAGTAAAATAAATAAAAATAAAATAAAAGTTCCAATGCAAGATTTCAAATGATGATTTTAATCAAGATGACACAATTGTGCTACATAATTTTACATTTCTTAACATTGAATTATGAAACTCATGTTTATGTTGTTATAAATAAATTCATGGAAACTCGGTAATTTGCTAACTTATGAACATACTTACCTACCAAAATCCATTTATCTCTTGACTATATCTGTATGTCAATTCAACAGGTTAAACAAATTTTAATAAGCAAATGTTTTAATGCACATACATACTTATGAAATTAAAATAATCTCTTGTACATATCTCTATTTCAATTCAAACAATTAATTCAATCTCATAAGCACATCAAAGATTACGCAAGGTAACAATGTATTTCTACCTTGAAACAGTTTAATTACAATAATCTTGCAAGTTATGCAAGGCTAATGTATGGCTAGATATCGTTGCTAATTTAACCCTCAGCTATCTTAGTTGAATAAACATGCACTGATTAAGTATCGTTTCAATTAATTATAATTTCATTCCGTTTAAATAATTAATTCATTAGTTACCTTACAATTTTAATGCAAAAATAACTTAGTCATGGTTTTACTTAATCAAATATCTTACCGAGGCCTATAACAACACAAACACAATTTTAATAACTTAAGTAGACGAAATACAATCAACCTAAATTAAATTTAAGCCATATTAATTAAATTAAACACATCAACATCACAAATATTCATAGACATGTTCATAACAACAACAATAAAATTAAAAGGATAAGGAACAAGAATCAAATCCAGTGTTTCTCCAAGGCTTGACTAGTTTGCTCTGCTCCTCCTTCTCCGCTTGTTCTTGATGAACCAAGGCTCCATGAACACTTGAATGCTGCTCCAAATGGTGGTTGAATGACTCTTTTTCAAGAGGTGAAATCCATAAGGGAATGGGGAAAAAAATGAAGAACAATGAAGAGAGAAAAGTGAAGAATGAATGGTTTTGAGATGTATTTGAAGTGAGCATCCAATGGGGATATTTATAGGTTGAGAAGGCTGCTAAAAATATCCAAAATCAGCAGCCAAAGACTCTCCCCATGGCCGGCCACACATGTGGTATGTTTGAAGATTTCAAACATGTTATTTTCAGGTAGGGGCAAATCTTGAAAGGCATGAGTAGTAGAAGGGTTTGAATGCAAATTGAAGGAGTCTTCAAGGGCCATTTTGCAAGACAAATAATCATCCAAACAAGCTGATTGGGTCAGCATGTAGGAGGGTTTTGGGCTTCCCAGTGCTCAGTTGGATTGATTTTCTCGGTTCAGCTCAACTGGGCCCCTTTTCATAATTAATTAATAATAATTTATTTAACCCAAATTAAATTGTATTAAAATTAAAATTAATTATATTATGAATTAATACACATAATTTGGACTGTCTTAGGCTGAAAAATTAATTCACCTTGATGCTTCAAAATTGCTTCTCGGTATTGAGCTTCTAGTAGTGTCTGCCGAGCTGCTTTTCGCCCTTTGTGCAAATCTGTTGAAAATAATCAAAATTAATTAAAATTTGATATAAAATTAATTAAAATTCAACATGTTCATAATTTGATTACAATTTAATTATTTTATAATTATTATATATTTTTCAACAAGAATTTTACCGAAACTACATGAATTTGAGTTAAAAGGGGCATGAAAAAGTGTGTATATTTTCGTGTTTCCTCACTCCAAACTTAATTCATTGCTCATCCCGAGTAATGCACAAATTTGAAAAGAATTTCTCAGAAACACCTTTGAAAAAATTCCTTCAAAACAACATTCTTCCCAAAATTATGATTTTAGTATACTTATGCTCAAAAACAAGAATTTTGAGATTTTACGCTACTTAAGTATACATATCATTCAAATTAATCGCAATCATTCTTATGATAGCAAAAGTAGACTAAATGCTTCCAATTAAAGACACGTTAAATCCCTACCAATTTGATTTTATTCCCTTATTCAAGATTAAGCTGCAATAATTAAGTTTAACTTATGCCTTCATATGTTAAACATAGCAATTTCTCTCCACCAATGTAGGTAGCATAGAAACTTGACTCAATAGGTCTTTAAAAAGGTAGTAACGTGGCTAGGCTAGGGGTAGGTAAAAGATAGATAAATAGAGGCTAAAAACCCTAAACTCAGCTTCAATCAGACCTTCAGAATAATTACCTTCAATAGACCAACCTACTTTGCTTTCACATGCTCTTTTGTACATCTATTTTCTTTCAAGTACATATGCTCTCTTTTTTTGTTCTTTTCTTTTTCTTCTTTTTTTAACGAACATTTTAAAGTATGTACTACAATTTTTTTTGAGCATTTGATACTTCTTTTCAACTCCCCCAAACTTATTTTAAAAGAATATTCTAAATAGTACTGAGTATAGTGTTTGGGACAATTTAAAGATAATTAAAAGAGAAGTGATGGCTATATAATGTAAGGGTTCAAATAAAATTAGGCCATATAGTCTCAAAGTTGGGTTTCAAGGGATAAAATTTCATCAAGGTTGGCTTGAAAGGCTCAAACGGTCCAAACAAAAGTTGCCTAAATCATTTTCAACATCCCATGCTTCTTAGGATTTTGCCTCAAGGAACTACTAAGTCAATTCTAGAGACTTAAATATTCATGCATGCCTAACTTTCCTAAGAACTAAAAAATTTTATGATATGATTTGCATGCTTTATTATGAGTATATTTATGTCATAATTTAACCAACATAGCAATTATTGAAATAATAGAATTTTATTCATACTGAAGTTTAGCATATTTAACAAAATTTCAAATTTTTGAACAAAATATATCAAAATCATAATTAAAAGAAAAATTTATTCTGAGGGGAAATAATTTCAAATTTCTAGTCCCCCCCCACTTAAGATGAACAATGTCCTCATTGTTAAAAGTGAATAGATACTATACACCAGGTAGGATTCTAGAAAAGATGAGGTGAGTCAATTTGACTGCTTAAGCACCAAGCTCTCTCTAGATCCAATCCTAGACATGTATATATCTATTGCCACACTTTGTACTTTGCAACTTGTTCATTTTTATTTATGATTTCCACCTCTTATTTTATTATGCGAAAAATAAAAATCCTAATAGAACCTAATCCTAAAACATTAAATAACCTAGGAAAGAAATTGAAATAAAGTAAAGATCCCCCTTTTTATTTATTTGCAAATCCCTTAGAATCTAACTCATCTTTTTCCTTCTTCAACATTGGAGTCCATGGTTCGAGTATAAAGTTTGGAAATTTAGGCACAAAAACAAAAGGGTTATGAAATATATATTTAAATGCATCCCTGATTGAGTCATCCCGTATTTTTTAGTATATCCAGTAATATTGTTGCTGCAACTACGTGTTGCAGCATAACCATTATACCAAACTGTTCACTTCATGGAATGGTGCTAGATAAAGGGACTCTTAACGTCGAACTTAGGAAATCTGTTAAGGGTGGTTTCAGTTTTGGGCAGGTGGGTGAATAGCTGAGGGTAAGGTTTAGAGTTGAATAGGGTGGCGGTTTTAATGATAGTTTAGGTGCTGTAGTTGGTGACTTCGAATGAAGGTGTTTGGGGTGGTGATTTAGGGAGTTAAGGGCTGCAACATTAAGGGGTTAAATGAGATGCACTATTGGGCTACTTGGGAGTGGCAGTGTAACACCCCAAACCCGGCCCAAACGCTACGACCAGATCTGGTATGCTACGGGGTTTAACGTTAAAACTTCACTTGGATGATTTTTTGGAAATTCAGTTTGTTTATTTAGGTATTCGCTAAAATAAGTGATATTTGAAGAAAACCTTTGCTATTTCTTTGAACGTGTTTGAAAATCCCATATTATTACTTCTTATAGATAAGTCTTTGAACATAAAATTTAAATTTTTTAAAAAAATAGAATAAAGACATTAACAATTATAATTTAAACCTAAGCTATGGAGCCTTATTACATAAATAGTCCAAAAATTAAAAACTTAAAGGAAAACCAGAAACAGTTTATGAAAATAAAAGACTTGATGGCCCCTCGAGTCCGCCTCGACTCCCATGTCCACGATCTACTGCTCATCTGAAAAGTTAGGGAAAATAAGGGGGTGAGTCACCAAGACTCAGTGTGCAAATCCCGAATACACATGAAAGGGCTTTGGCCCATTCACAATGGCAACAGAACTTTTACATGCAACATGGCCCAACCCAACCTAAAAGTCCATCCTCTACACACCAGCCCGTACCAACCATCACACCTCGGGGATTTCTACAATCAACCCACCAACCACTACACACCATATCGACAGTCATGCTGGCAGTTAAAATGCTGATCACTGTGTGACCTTATAATCAAATGTGGCAGAGCCACCGATCACTATTTTGACCTAAATGTACATATCGTGGTTTAACCACCGACCACTAAGTGACCTTTTAACATGCTCTTCCCCTTCATCATATCAAGCCCATCCCATGCATACATCCATGCAAAAGCAAAACAATATACTACCTAAAAGATCACAGCTTATCACATATATTGATACACATAGAGAAGTTTCTATGATTACGTATCTAGCATCCCTTGCCTACCCTTTTCGGGTAATACGACTATTCATACAGCCTTTTTCCGGCTTTTAGCCCATAGCATATAACATATATAGTACAGATAAATTAGTGTGTTACAGATCTACACACCTGATTACAGACAAGACGAGACTTTCTATGTTGACACTATCAGAAGCCGATACGACTACTAACTGTCTAAGGTTTTGTTCTGAAGCCGGTCCACAACCCGGTGGCCAATCCCAAACTACTGACACCGCTCGTTTCTTAAACTTAGGGATTGGTTTGACAGATCCAATCCCTTCCTTCGCCTGATCGATATTTGATTCGATCAAAAGACCTTATCAGTTGCTACCATCATAACATATGGTTAAGATCACAATTACGATAACGAATCTAACGAGAATCTAAAGAGAACCCCTTACCTTGAAATCCCAAAAAGAGAGATATGAGGTTCAGAGACTAGCGGTTCCGGCTTTTAGATCTAAGCGATCTACTTCCATTCCCAAATGTCGCCCAACACGTAAACACAAGAAACCAACAATCCATTAGCCTTTCAGCTTTGTCTTCTAAAAATCGAAAGAGAAAAAGAATAGATCAGAAGAAATCGTCACCTACCTTTACGGAGAATTCGGCAACTCCTAGAAGATTTCGGCTTTTGAGAAGATCAAAAAGAGAAGATGATAGGAAGAAATCTATGTAAATTCGGCTTTTAGTGAAGAGACCGGCAAAAGGGAATAGGAAGTGTTCGGCTATGGAGATGAGAAGAAAGTTTAGAGTTTCGGCTTTTGAAGGGAAAGATGCTGAGAAGAATTGGGTGGTTTCGTCTTTGTAGAAGAAAACAGAAAAAGAATAATGGACTTTCGGCTTTTGCGTAGAAGTGAAGAGGAGAGAATAGAAAAAGAAAATAGGATCCAAATGTTGGAATTGAAGAGATATCCCCCTTATTTAATCAAAATATCGGCAACTACCTCTTAAAAATCGAAAATGCCCCTTTTGATAACTTAAAATTGATCAACTAATAAGGGAAATTTCGGCACCCCCATAGTATAACAAAACCAATTTCTCCCCCTCCAAGGCATGGATAACACCACCTCTTCCTCCCTTTTATCAGTCACTTTATCCACATTATCCAAACACATAAATCTCCTAATTCCAAGCATCCTAGCCGCCCCAAATCTCCTCTCTTTTGACGCCAAAAACATTTAAAATAAGTGGGTAATGCGACTCGAACCTTGGACCTCCTTATTGCTTATCATGCCACCTTAAAGCCCCTAAGTAATGCCACTGACCACTGGGCCACAAGCCCATTTGTGTTTCTTAATTTACAGATAATATCTTTTAAGCCCTATCTTATCAGGCTTCCCACTAGAGTGTCCAAACAGAAAATTTAATTAAGGCCTCGGCCCAACCCTAAGCCCATTCTTGACCCCTTAAACACCCTAACTACCACATCAAGCATAACATAAACATCACAGCACATTAAACGTAAAGGCCCATTAATTTAGGATGTTACAGGCGTGGAGCAAGATAAGGGTTATAGGTTTGTGCGGAAAAGGGTTGAATATTTCCCTTCTTAGTAGTGCCTTAAGCCCAATGGCAGCTCTTTTTTGGATCCTAAGCTTCTGTACTGAAAATAAACTAAAAAAAAACTCAAAGAAATTAGTGCTTAGGTTAAAAGTTGACCCTTTATTTAACAAAACAAATACTTAAATTCTTTGGGCTACTTAGAAAAATATTTTTTTGAAAAATTACATTAAATTAAACTCCCAAGAAAGACTGAAGGGGTCACGGATGGTCCCGCTTAAGTCCCAATCTCATAGACAGAGTTTTAATTAATGTTGTGTGCCATTTTATTCAAATGAGAGAAAAAATCTAAAAATATAAAATGATGATAGAGAAAGTGAAGAGAACTCCCTCCATTTTATTCAGGATCGTCATTGACCATGGTGGTGTCATTGGCCATTTGTCATACCGACCATAACCATCTAGGAAGAAATCATATTCTTTCTCATCAAATCTGTCCGACATCTTATTAGGGAAAGAAAACCTGGAATGATCTTTCCCATGGCCTTGTTAACTTCCTGTAATTCTTACAAATCCTCCAACCTGTGACTCGAATATCTACAATAATTCATCTGACACCCTTCTTGTGCTTTTCCAAAACAACAAATGACTCTTCGTCTTTATTCTTAGTGAACTCAACTGAAATCATGATAGGTAAAAATGGAGATAAACCCAAATAATCATATTTTAGATGAAGAGGCAAAGTCTTCAGTTCCAATTCGATTGGCTCTTCAATCAACACTTTTGGTTGTGTGTACTCCCAAGATAATAATTCTAGTGATTCCAGTGGAATTTCCTAAGTAAACCCCTTCGTTTTAGCTTCTAACAAAGCCAAACATTCATTGTCTTCATCATCACTTCGTGAATTCGCTAGCAGAATACATTCTAACAGATCATCTATAGAATTGAGCTCCAGTTCTGTAGAAGCCACTGACTCCATCTTGGAAATAGCAAATAGTCTTCAACTACATCTAGGGATTTAGCAGCATTAAAGTCATTAAAAGTCACCTTGTCATCAAAAATTTCTTTCAACTGAGTATCCCATTGCTACTTTTGGAATCGTTGAGGATATGGTAATGGTGGAATCTTAGCTTTAACTAAGCAACTCTTCTATGGAATTTTTTCTGCATCTGACAAGGGTGTTAGATAATTAGAACTAACTAGTTTAGAGTTTACCTCATCCAAGGATCTCTGAATTTGACTTCTGTGATACAGGAGTTTCAACACTTGGTTGAACTTCCTCTTTGTCTTGAGCTACAATAGGCTCATCTTGAACCTCAACCACCTTGGGCTCCAATGTCTTTCCACTTGGCAAAGAGACTGCTTTACAATATTCTTTGCCCAAAATTCTTGGATTTTCTGTGTCGCTCGGCCAAATACCTTGAGGTTTATTTCGAAGTTCATTGGTTAGCTGACCCATTTGATTATCCAGATTTATTAAAGTGTTATCATTCTTCACTATGTATGCCTTCGGTAGATTCTCAAGATCACTTGAACATTTAGATGGTGGGCGTTGTTGCACTTATTAAGAATATTCTGACTGATAATTTGGTCAAAATGGCATAACAGAATTGCTATGGTCCACCCTTTGATTACTCCGTAGAGAAATTGGATGATTCAGCCATGAAGAGTTGTAAAAATTTGATTGCGAACCATTCCAATTCTGATTTCCCATGTAATAATTTTACTCTTGATTCGATGGTTAATTTTCAAAGAAATGGCCATCTCCACAGTATTCACAAGAAATATTCTAAAACTGGTTCAGCTGCTGACCTAACAGATTACCATTGAAATCATTAACAATTACGTTCTTAAGCATAGAAGACATAGAGGATACCTGGGCTGCCAAAGAAGCAAGTGTGTCTACTTCATGTACTCCTGCTACTCGTCTTTCTAAAGATGCTCTGTTGGTTGGCCACTAATAGTTATTGTTGGAAATTCTTTCAATAATCTCGTAAGCATCGTTATAAGATTTGGAAGGAAGGGCTCCATTTGTAGAAGCATCCACCGTCATTGTAGTATGAATATTGAGAGCAATATAGAAAGTCTCCATTTGAACGCTGCAAGGAATGCCATGATGAGGGCAATTTCGCAATAACTCCTTGAACCGTTCCTATGCCTCATATAAAGATTCTTCATCAAGTTGCTAAAATGAAGTGATTTCATTTCGAATATTAGGGGTTAAAGATAGAGGGAAATATTCCATTAAGAAACATTCAACCAACTCTTGCCATGTAGTTATGGAACTGGACGGTAGGGAGTTCAACCACGCTCGTGCTCTATCTCTTAAGAAGTATGGAAATAATCCCAGTCTCAAGGTTTCCTTAGTCACCCCGACTAGTTTAAATGAGTCACTCACTTCCATGAATAGCCAAAGATGAAGATGTGGATCTTCAGTAGGAATCCCACTAAATTGACCCATATTTTGCAACATTTGGAACATGACAGGCTTCAGCTCGAAAAGTTGTGCCTCGATTTCGGGTCTCATGAAACACCTCAAACTCGGCCTACAAGCCCTGACCGTATCTGGTATGTCACTGTAGAAAAACGTTTGAAAAGATTCAACTTAAAGATAAAATCATGACAACTTATTGAGCTTGTAAAACGGGGACCATTTAAAATCTTAAGTAAGGTGTGGTGTTTATAAAAATATCCGGATTAAAACCTTAATATATATTTTAAGATAAAGTTTGCCAAAAATAAACTGATTTCAAAATAATAATTCAATCGTCAATTTGCTTTAACATAATAAAAATACTCAAATAATTTAATTGGGCCTTATTACAATAAATACTTATTCAAATAATCAAAATATCAAAAATGATAAATTCTATTAAATAAGGAAAACAACTTCTACATGGCCACCTTTGTATCCACTCCAACCCGGTCCGATCATCATACATCACTGCGCGATGTTGGTAAAAGTTGGGTGAGTCATACTGACTCGATGATGTAACTAATCCACCGAATTCCACCCACATGTTAACCACCTATTAACCCATATATCAGATAACAATTATCATATTCACATATTATCACATTCTAGGCTTGGCCCATATTCAAATCACTCATCTGGTAACAGGGTAATTAACCACATAATTTCCACATATCGGGCTTAGCCCATTTCCACACTGATCCACATTCATATACTGGGCTTGGCCCTTTTCATATTAATCCACATATCAATTGGGCTTGGCCCATTTTCACATCAAATACTCATATTAGATACAATATGCAAAGTGCACCCAACCCAACCTAGGGTCCAACCGCTACACACCCCCGTATCCAGCCACCACACACCAGGGGATTATCAGATCACCCTCTCCTTTTCACTCCAAAAGGCATTCAATGCCATCCACGTGCAATTAAGCACAATAATCCACAACGCGACCTCAGTCAGCGCCAATCCACGATGTAGCCGTAGTTAACATCAAAACCACGATGGGACACATAGTCACTCACCAACCACGATATGGCACATAGCCGATATCAACCACGATGAGGCACACAGCCACTCATCAAGCCACGCGAACTAAATCGCAATTAATCCACAACGTGACCTCAGTCAACGTCAATCCACGATGTAGCTCAAGGCTAACATCAAACCACGTACTCGAAGTACACCCGTACCTTCTTTCATATCATATCATATCCCAACCCATGCACATGCAACATAAAATAATGATATAATATAATGATGCATGAGCATGTTCATCAAGCATAGTCATAACACATATTCATATTAATAATCAGATTTGGTACTTACTGGATTATCGACATACCCCTTGAGGGTATCCGTATCACAATTTCCACTGCACTAGTTAGCACATTCATAACACATACACATATCACATACATATCATATACCCGGAAAACGATGGGTTAATCACACACCTTATAACGTGAAGAACTACACTTTCGATCCCGATGCTATCGCTAAGCGACACTACGGCTATTTGCCTACTTTCTTGCTTTGACGCTGGTCCACACCCCAGTGGCCAATCCCTAACTGCAGAAATTGATCTCGTTTTAAACTTCAGGATAGGGACTATCCCTTGTCCTCCTTGACTAGCATTCGCATCCGTCGACAACACTTAATCAGATCAAACGGTTAAACACTAATACCTTAATCAAAACATATCGAATCGAAACTACACTTACTAAATATCCTTACCGAAATAATCTTGAATCCCGAAGCTTGTCCTACTTCTGTCGACTTGCCCCCTAATTAACCATAATACCAATCGGTCACATTTAAACTCTAAAGATGGCCCGTGGCTGAATGCCTTATTGGCCTACCTTGAAGAATCAAAAACTGATTACCAAAGAAGAATTCACTTACCACTATTACACGTTTGCTTTGAAGAGCGTAAAGTAAGTAGTCGACAGCACCATCCTTTAAAGATTCGGCTTAGAGCACAACAATGATGGTTTCGGCACTTAATGGTGAAGAGAAAACACAACAATGGAGAGGGTTTTATGCTTGGAGATTTCGGCAACAAAGAACAATGACAGAGGGGTTTTAGCTTTTGTGACTTGTGGCAAAACAAAGAGAATAGGCACTTTAAGCTTCGGTTATGGCTTCAAAGAAATAGAAATAGATTTGGTGTTGGATGAAAGAAAAGAATGAGAGGTGTGAGTGGGAAGAAATTCGGCACAAAGAAATTTAAAGAAAAAGATATCAAAGATGATTACTCTCCCCTTATAAAGAATTCGGCTACTATATCCTTGCTATTATCAAACTCTTTGATAGTCTCCTCTATTTTCTCCTTAACAAATAAAATAAATTAATCCAACATTAATCCCTTATCAAACTCCTATATTATCTCTTATCACCTATTTAAACCAAAATAAGATAAATAAATCCTTATTTATCTCTTCTTCATCTTGAACAAAATAAAATAATCATCAATTATCCTACCTTAGCTGAAATTAATAGGAGAATAAGCTGAATCCTCATCCAATTAAAAGTCCCATGTGTCATCCACTTTCTTCCAACTCTACCTTGACGCAAAAGCAAAATAAAACACTCCCTTTGTTTGCTCACTGACCTCTCAACCCAAGACCTGCTGGAGCCCTTGGATGCAAGCTGCAAATAACGCCCCAGGCCACTTTGCCAAGGCGCTGTTTGTAACATAAACTCCCCACAATTCCTTTTAAGACCTCTTTCCCTAGCTCCCCCTTGTCTTAACACCAAAAGAAAAATAAAAACATGCCTCCCTGCTGCCAACAAGACTCGAACATGAGACCTGCTCCTTGCTCCACAGATAACGCCCCAAGCCACTTTGCCAAGGCGCTGTTCGTGACATGATTCACCCAGAATCTCTTTTAAAACCTCTTTCGCTAGGCGCCTTCTTGATGCAAAAATAAACACTCCTTCCTGTTTCCTTTGCAACTCGAACCAAGGCCCTTATCCCCACTGCACATGGCGTCCATTGCCACTTTACCACATGATTTCTTGTGGCATTAATTCCCTAAAAATTTCTTTAAAGCCTCCTTAGCCCATTTCCCCTTTTTGACGCAAAAATAAAAGTCTTTAATGCTTCCCATGATGCTCGAACCTTTTCCCCCTTGGCACTCCCTTTGACGCAACCTTCCCCCTTGCATCCTTGCGCCTTCATGCCACTTTACCACATGGTTCCTTGTGTCCTAAACTCCCCAAAACTTTTCTTAAGGCCTCTTCAGCCTAGCTCCCCTTTCTAACTTAAAATCCAATTATTTCCCAAAGCTTTCACCTTCATCCTAGAGTTCTAAAAACCCTTAATACACTTCCAACCACTGCCAAAATCTACCAACTCATGAATTATACACGAACGCATAACCCCTAATCTAGGATGTTCCAGTTCTACCCTCCTTAAAAATAATTTCGTCCTCGAAATTACTTACTAACGAATA